>JAZHEH010000562.1:12792500-17792500 GCA_036589455.1 Ateles fusciceps
GACAGAGAATGATGGAGCCGGGGTAACATGTGACAGGGTATTCCTAGTTAGCTCCTTGGCAGAGGGGATATTTTGAGTTGAGACACAAATATGGGGCCAAGTCAGGCAAATGAATACTGGCGGCAAGAGTGTTTCCTAAAAAGCGAATGACAAGCACCAAGACTCTGAGGCAGGAACAAGCCTGAAAAGACCATCGGAGGCTTGAGAAAGTAATTGGGGGTGGAGAAGGAATAGCCTCAGGAGAAGGAATAGCCTCAGGCTCACGGCGAGTTAGAGGGAAGTAACCTAGAGGGAGCAATGGCAACTCTGAGAATTCATGACTGGGCATCTCGAAACACCAGGTCCACTGAAGACTTCAACCTGAAAAAGATAAAGACTTTTGGTTTGTCATTTCCAGAGGGCAGCACATTCCTAGATTTTTAACCAATCTGTGCTTTTGCTTTTAATGTGTCTATTTTACTTCCAAAGTTGCTTATATTTCCATAGCCAAAGCTTGACTGGCTGAGTTGTTACAAGTTCCAGGGAAGGTGGGTGGGTGTTGGGGGATAAGTAGTTTGCATGAGGTGACCTTCAAAGGATTTGGCAACAGAGACCTGGGTTTAAGACTTGTTTTTGTCACTGACAAGCTGTAGGACTTTGAGCAAATAACTCAGCCTTACCAGGTCTCAGCCTATGAAAAGGATAATCTCATCCACCCACTAGGGTTATCTAAAGGATCCATGGGAATAACGTATATATTAATAAAATGTTTCTTTTCAGTAATATTATGCAACATGTTATATTTGAAACCAAAGGGAGTTAAGCAGTAATATTCTTAGCAATTTGAAAAATTTAATTAAGGGCTCTCCTTAGGCAGTAGAGTAGAATTCATGTTAGTTTTGTCATCAAGCCATTTCTTTTTAAAAATCCTTAGCCTTCACCAAGTGGAGCTTTTTTTTTTTTTTTTTTTCAGTTGGGGGAAGTAAACAAGAGACAAATTTTTTCTCACTGAATTTGTGGATCAGTGCTAGAGACAAAAGTGAAACCTCATTTCTCCACCACTCTTCAGGTCCAGAAGTACATTGTCAAGTTCTCCACTTTTTTTGAAACTTACTAGGATGGCTGTAAATTCTTTTTTTTTTTTTTGAGACGAATTGTTATAGTGAACCCCAAGTTTCTCTTCAAAGAATCAGTATAGTCAGTATGTTCAGCTCTCTTCTTCTTTACTTCTCTATTTTAAAGTTTAACTTCCTTGTAATTCCAGTAAACAACTTTCTCCACCGGTTCTAGTCAGTAGTTCACATCTGATCCCCTGGCCCCAGCTTCATCCTGACTCATCCCGGTCACCTGCTCCAGTCACCTGCTCCGGTCACCTTCTTTGACCTCGGTCAACCCTGGCTGCCTGCTCTGACCTGCCTGTAACTGTCTTTTCTTCCAAAACACCCACCCTGCCACTCCAGTTCGGACCCCTGCTCTCTTTAAAATAGCCAATCAGAATTAGTCTAGCTTGTGCAGTCTAACCCTAAACAATAGGGGAACGACACAGCCATAGGGATGACCCTGTCAGGCATAAGTACCCGTTCCCTGCCCTGTCCAAACATGCGGCCACCATTGCTTCATCTGTGAGCTGCACCCTTCTAGAGAAGTAAACTGCCTTGCTGAGAAGATTTATCTTTGAGTGCTATTTTTTTTTGCGGCATCAAAATTTTACTTATAACAAAGTCTTGCTCTGTCACCCAGGCTGTTGTGCAATGGCATGATCTCAGCTCACTGCAACCTCCGCCTCCTGGGTTCAAGCAATTCTGCTGCATCAGCCTCCCTAGTAGCTGGGATTACAGGCGCCCACGACCATGCCCACATAACTTTTGTATTTTTAGAGAGGTGGGATTTTACCATGTTGGTCAGGCTGGTCTCGATCTCTTTACCTCAAGTGATCTGCCCACCTCAGCCTTCCAAAGTGCTGGGATTACAGGCATGAGCCACCACGCCCAGCTAGGATGGCTATAGATTTTGACTTTGATTAATGAAATTTTTCTTTGTCTTTGGCATTTCCTTTGAGAGTTTAATGAAAACATTGTGTTTTATGGATACTGAGGAGGGCAGGAATGGGCCTGGGAGAAAGCGATGGTGATCCCCCTCTGGGAAAAGAAGCCCACCCATTGCATCTTCCCCTTCTGTGGTTCAGCCCTGTGTTAAACTGACCAGTGGACATGCTGCCCTTCAGACTGGGCTGAAATTCCTTCCTTGCTCCCATCTGCCTGCCTCATCCTAACCACCAGCCCTGGTGCTTCCCTCTTCATGAAGCCTTTATGTGCTATTCCAATCCACGTTGATGTCTCTCATCCTTGACTTCACTTCAAGCCACCAGTCTCCCTTTCCTAGTTTAGTCTTATTTCGAATAATATATTCTTTTTATTATCAGATGCTACCATTTTCAAGATCTGCCTTCGTGGTAACAGTATATTTTAAGGGAGAAGAATGACACATGTCTACATTATTAGCTAACACAAAACACATGCTCAAATAAAGCGATGTTAAAGAAACCAAGTGAGCAAAAGCAAGGTTATGTTTTTAATAAGAGAATGTCTTAATTGTGCATAAACCATCCCAGAAACTCTATTATTTCAGTATTTTCAAAACACTCGGAGAACTCTTTCTTACGTCTGGAAAGCACCACAAAAATCTATCAGATGACAAGTCTGTTTTGATCTATGTGGCACATCCCTGTCTAGATATGTAGCCTTTTACTGCTGTGTAGTATAATTTGAGTAGGGTGTACCTCTCAACTAAGTTGTTAGACTACATATTGTCCTTTTTCTGTAACCTCTGAGTAGTGCTACTCTAAATTTGCTCTGTAGACCTGAGCTGAGGTACAAAGTCTGTTTTTGTTAACCTGTGCACAATGATATAAACATAGAAATTGAGACTTAGAATTTAGAAATGTAATAGTAATTGGCCGCGTGTGTAATCCTAGCTGCTTGGGAGGCTGGGGTGGGAGGATCATTCGAGTCTAGGAGTTCAGGACTGACCTGGGTGACAGAGTGAGACCCTGTCTTTAAAAAAAGAAGAAGAAAAATAATTTTTTTAAAAGGTTTTCTCACCCAGGCTGGAGTGCAGTGGCATGATCATAGCTCCCTGCAGCTTTGATCTCTCAGGCTGAAATGATCTTCCCACCTCAGCCTCCCAAGTAGCTGGGACTAGAGGTATGTATCGCCATGCCCAGCTAAATAGGGAAAAAATTATTTCATAGAGATGAGGTCTCACTATGTTGTCCATGCTAAGAAAAAGAAATATAATAATAATTGCACAGGACAATTGTGTATCTGTTGAGTTTAATAATTAAAAGTTGGGTCTTGTGTTTTATAGGATGTGCATGTGCTTTTTGTAGTCATTAATTTTTATTGTCTTTGATACTTTGAGAAGAAACAGCTGGTCCTTTCTCACAAATAGTTTGAGAAACGGTGCTCTAAAGCAGTAGTTCTCAACCCTAGCTGAATATCATATCGTTTAAATCAGATAACCAGATTTAATATCAAATTAAATCAGAATCTTGGGGATATACAATAGGCATCAGTATTAGTGTTATTCTTATTTTTAGTGTTTTTTTAAGCTCCCCTGTGTATTGTAATATGGGGTTCTGGTTAAGATCCCCTATATGGAGTACCTAATTTTGTTGAATATATATTGATTTCCATAACAGAGAAAGTTCCAGGATGAGGCCTTTGCTTGTCCTGTTACCTGCTTAAGCTTTGTGTCCAAATGCTGTCCAAAGAGGAGATGGGCAGCTTCACGAGGCAGTCACCACCTTATGTACCTGGTCACCCTCCTCATGTGGCAGATGCTATATCCACATGGTGACCAGCATATGGCCCAGCCCTCCTGGAGCTGCCAGTCTAGTGAGGAGAGGGGAGGCAGATTGTAAACAATTAAACCTTTCACTACTTTGTCAATGATACTTGTGAACCAAATGGTGGGTAGGTGATCTGTCTTAGCCATGGTGGTCTAAGACCTGGAGAATGAGAAAGCCAGAGATATGAGTGATGGACAAAGGGCATTCTGGGTTGAGGGATGGTGGAAGCAAAGTTCTAGAAGTGGGCAGAGCTTGGAATGTTGGATGAGGTAGATCTAGGGGAGAGCAGTGGGAGCTAGGCTGAGAAGGGCAGCAGAAGCCAGGATGCAGGGCCCTGAAGACCATGGTCAGGGGTTTGGATTTTGTTCTAAGGGCAGTGGCCATTCACTGGAGGTGTTTTAGCAGGAACCGAGCTCCTGTCACCCTGTTTGATATCTCAGAGGCTGAATGTCTCTATGGAGATGTGGTAGGTGAGAGGGGCCTGAGATTGGGTGTCCTTATCGCCCCTTCTAATTCTGAATGTCAAGCAGGCAAAACAGAAACTGAAGTAGGGTTGGTCAGTCTAGGCTGCTCTCGACCTCACTGGCTCTCCTTGCTGCATATTTTGTGGAATATCAGCCCTCAGGGTGGTGGTGTCTCTTTACTGTATGGAATTAGTTGGAAAAGGTGAGAACTGAATCAAAAAGTTATGGTACAATGTTGACAGTTTCCTCAAAGATTAAGTACACTGTACTCCTTTCTAATTTGCTAGATTTACATGGCTTTGAGGAATTTAGAATTCCCCTCCCCTCCCCTCCCATTCCCTTCCCTCCTTTTTTTTTAAGAAGGAGTCTTGCTCTGTCACCCATGCTGGAATGAAGTGGTGTGATCTCGGCTCACTGCAACCTCCATCTCCTGGGTTCAAGCGATTCTCCTGACTCAGCATCCCAGGTAGCTGGAACTACAGATGTGCGCCACCACACCTGGCTAATTTTTGTATTTTTAGTAGAGACAGGGTTTTACCATGTTGGCAAGACTGATTTCGAACTCCAGACCTCAGGTGATCCTCCTGCCTCAGCCTCCCAAAGTGCTGGGATTACAGGTGTGAGCCACTACACCTGGCCTAGAATTATTTTGTGTGCTTGATTTTAGGCAAATTGAAAATAAGAAGCACTTAGGAAGTTGGATTAGATCAAACCAACTGGGAAGGATAAAGCAAAACCTTTCAGAAGTACCTTCTTTCCCTCTGTCTTAGGGAAACTGATCTCTGGAGAAGGTGTATGTATGCGCAGGCATGCATGTATGTGCGTATGTGTGTGCAGATTCTCTTGGGTTGCATTACGTTTGATAAGGACATTTCATGAGTGCTCTGTGTGCCAGGAATTTCATTCTCATGCTACCCTAGGAAGTAGGTACTGCTGTTATCTTTATTTTTATAGATGAGGAAACTGAACTCTAGAGAGAGGTTACTTGCCCATAGTCACACCTAAGTAAGAAACAGCAGATGGGATGCACACCCAGGACTCCTGGTCCAACCTTCCACTTGCCACTCTTGCACTGTATTAAGACTTCAAGTTGCAGTTGCTTATACCTGTAATCCCAGCACTTTGGGAGGCCGAGGCAGGAGGATCGTTTCAGTCCAGGAGTTCAAAACCAGCCTGGACAACATAGAGGTCCTGTCTCTACAAAAAAATAAACAACATCGGCTGGGAGTATTGGTGTGTGCCAGTAGACCTAGCCCTAGCTGCTTGGGAGGCTGAGGTAGGAGGATTGCTTTAGTTTTCGGGGTTGCACCACCGCACTTAAGCTTGGGTGACAGAGTGTTGTTACCTGTTCCCACCATTCCCCACAAAAAACACTTTGACCTGAGAACCCCTGCTGATTCTTACTGAGTTGACCTTGGTGGCCTCATTTCAGCCATTTGGTGACACCTATGGCCCCTTTCATTCTCTTCCTTTTGATCCTTAATTTCTGATTTTGTTGAAGCTCCTTAAGGCAGTTTTGTTTTATTTTATTTTATTTTTTTTGCTCTGATTTCCTGAGGTTAGTGGTAATGTTGGCCGGGTGGTGCTGCTGGTCTGGTCTGATTACCAAGCTGGAGGTGAGGGCGTGTGTCCTGCCCTGGTGCTGCTCCTGATGGAGGAGCATGTCTAGTTTCCTGCATTCAGGTGAGAGCAGAGTTGGCAGGCTCCGCCCCGTTCAGAGTTACGGGAAGAGCCCTGGTTGCCTGTCCCAAATTGGAATAAGTGGGAGGGAGCCACAGGCTGGTACAGGTAGAGAGCTCAAGCTCAATCTGTCTTTTCACAGCTAAAAACTCAGCCCTTCTGCTGTGATTCTTAGGAGGGCCAGGGGTGCTTCCTGCAGGAATGAATGACTCCGTGTAGGAGCTTACTTTTTGATACGCAAGGGGCTGGGCTGTGGCTGCCTTCTCAAGTTCTCAAGTCAGTGTCTAGGGGCTGCTACCTTCCTGAATTGCTTGGAATTTTATTGTTAAGAAGCCATCTTGGCTGAGTTGTTTTTATTCTACTATTTGAGGTTGGACTTGCATTCAGACTGGGAGCAGTCTGTGGCTTCTCTCCTTGTCAGACACCTTGGAGGTGGGAGCAGTGTTCAGGAATCTGATTCTCTGGGAAGACGCAATTATGATGTGAGAGTTTTCTCTCTCCTTTAGCTTTGCTTGTTTGCCTCCCTTGTATTTGTAAAGCAGTAAAATACCATCCTGTAAGATTATTGTTTAGTAAACAGAAGCAAATCCAGACATGTATTCCCTACTATTGCTATATTTAGACATGATCATTAATCCATATCTGAGAAACTCTTACAAAGGTGTGTTATTTTTTCATTTTTTAGTGTTTCATAAATAGCATGGGCAGTCTTGGTAGTGCTTTTTGTGTAGTGAAAATGATGTATTTAAAAAAAAAGAATTTTAAAACTTGGTAAGTATCTTCTGCAGCAGAATAAGCAGGTACTAGTAAAAGTGCTAATTATTGGAACCCTGTGGGATAGCAAGCATTTGTGAGTTTTTGGGCATTCTTGGATGTATTAATGCAAAATTATGGAGGATGCTGAGGAACTGAGAACAGTAGAATTAGTCTATACAAAATATATCTTTTTCGCAGAATTTGGGGATTGAACCAGAGCCCAAGTATAGCTTGAACAGAAGTTATTGGTGTATGTAGATAAATGATTTTCACCACTCTGAAACTTAACAGAAATATTTTCAATAGGGAAAAATCCTTGCCGTTGCAGTTCTTTATTTTCCACAGCGGTAGCAAGCCTCAAGTGAGGGAATGTTTTTAACTGAAATCACATAACTTCATCTTAGCCAACTTCCAGTTGCTTCCCCCTGTGCAGCATTTTGTCAGAGTTTCAAACAAGACTGTACAAGAAAGGAAAAGAATGTGGTATTCACAGATACTAAAACATTGTAAAAACAACGCTGATATTTCCAGCCAGTTTCGTCACCACATGACTCTTACCCTTCCAACGAGAATGAACAGAAATGTCGTCCATATACTTTCTCTGAGCTCCCAGTCTCCGGTCTGGGCCTGGATGGTGGATTCCTCATATTTTCAAGGACCACCCTGGATTATTTTGCCCTCCCTTTTGTGTGGCATCATCTTTTATTTTTTCCTTGTCTCTTGATTGTTTTGGTTAGAGAGGAATAGTCTTTATGTTGGACTCTGTGTTGCAAGTAGTATAAATGCTCTTGAGTGGAAATAAAAAGAGGATGTTTATTGTAAGGGTATCTGAAGGATACCCAAGGTAAGGGTTATCCAGAGTGGGCCAGTCTTGGAAACACCCCCGGGACCAAGGACTTTGAACCTTATCAGGTTTTTCTGTAGGTATTTATCACTTCCTGCCGAATGCGCTCTTGTTTCATTCTTCTGTTCTCTCAAAATAGACTGATCTGCTTCCCAGAGCCTGGCCGCCCACATTCCTAGCATATATTTCTTCCTCTCAAGGGTTCATCCAGACTGAAGCTGGAATCTCTTAGTCCTTATTGTGAATTCCAGGGAGACGATTTCTCACTGGTCCGTGATAGGTCAGATGTCTGCGCGTGGGCCCAACGTAATAGAGTTCTATGCAAAACTCATGGCTGAAAGTATGCCTTTTGTAACCTATACGGGTAAGGAAATGGCTAGAAGACTGGGGAGACAGGGTATTCATCTGGTAACCATAGTTCACCACAGTTGCCTTTTTGTGTTTCCTTGTGGGGCCTCTTATTAACTCTCCATGCCAATTTCAAGTTCATCAAGACCTAGTCAAACAGTGGTGAGTATTTATATGCATGGTATTGGACAGTCAGATATGGCAAGTAATTCTATTCTAGTGTATTATGATTAAGTGAACACTTATTGAGTGCTTACCATATACTAAGCCCCTTTTCAAGTCTAACACTAGACAAATAATACATAACTCTTAATTTTCACCCACACCTGTATTACCTCTTCTGAATTGTAACACTGTGTTTTCTGTCTACCTCTTACACATCATGTTCATTGCAGTGAGTGAGAAGTTATCTTGAAGGTTGGTTAGTGATGTTGAGAATTGTATCTTTTGTGTCCTGGGTGATGGATGGGATTTTCAAGAGTTAATGAGTCCAAGGATGCCTGACATATGAAAGACACAATATTGCATGTGTCCTCACGATAACTTCCAAAGCATGATGATTGGGTGTGTACTGCCCATCACTTTTCCTCAAGATGAATCCTTGTAGGACAGAAAACTAACTTTTTTGGTCCAGGTAATTGTAATCACGGGACACATGATAATTAAAAAGCGAATCTGAAATTCTTTTGGAACTTTGATTATTCCCTTTGATCTAAGTATGCAAGTGATTAACTGCAAGATACGTGAAAAATGTTCCTTTCCCCTCTTCTTTGGAAGCAAAATCTGTATTTCTGTGGGTGCAGTGCCATTTTTAGCATTCTCACTTTGGACTTGACCAAGACTTTTATGGTATCTGAAAAATTAGTGCATCAGGAAGGGTTTATTTTGTGTTCCTTAATCCAGTTTTAACTTTATCCCCCTTTGAAAGTCCCATTCAGAATGTAAGCAAATTAGCAGAAGTATATATGAAACTGTATTAGAAATCTCTTTGGGGCTCCATATGTATGGAGAATTAACGTTGACACCAAGGTCCTTGCTGTGAATTCGTTTTTCCAGCATAAAACATGAGAACAGATCATAATTGTCTTTCTGTTTCCAGCTCTCTTAATTTTACTCCCTGGTATTGTTGTCTGTAGGAATTTTTATCCCAGTTATGTCACAAAAGGATGGTAGTGTTTTGCCATGGTGATATTTCCATTATCTGTCAGCACCTCTGAAATGATCTCAGTTTTTTCTGTGGTTGACATTCCTCCCCTGCCTTCCTGTGATCTGTTTTCATTTCTTGATAAATCTGATTTCTTCAGTGGAATGATCATAATGGGATGTGTTATTAGTAAGAATAATAGAGAGAAAATGGACCTGAGTAATTATGAACTTCCTTCCTCTGATGACTGTTTTCCTGGAGCTGAATCCTCACATTTTACTTTTTACACTGTGAATGTATTTTCTGTTTTGAAAGACATCCATTTAGAATGTATTACTTAAAAATTTGTTTAGGACAGGCTTGGTGGCTCACACCTGTATTACCAGCACTTTGGGAGACAGCCTGGGCAACATGGCGAAACGCATCTCTACAAAAAAATTAGCTGAGCATGGTGGTGGTGTGTGTCTGTAGTCTCAGCTGTCCAGGAAGCTGAGGTGGGAGGATCACCTGAGCCTGGGAAGTTGAGGCTGCAGTGAGCTGAGATTGTGTCACTGCACTTCAGCCTGGGCTGCAGAGTGAGACCTCAGTCTCAAAAATTTTTTTTTGAAAAATTTGTTTAATTTTTTAAAGATATATTTAAATTGATAAATAATTGTACATGTTCATGGGGTACGTAATGATGTTTCGATACCTATAACGTATAGTGATCAGATCAGGGTAATTAGCGTATCAGTCTTCTCAAACATTTATCATTTCTTTGTGTTAGGAATGTTCAGTATTTTCCTTTACAATATGTTATTATTAACTACTACTTTGCCTTTGGTTGCTGTTGTTTTCATTTGTTTTTCTATGTCAGCATAGTTTGAAGGACCTTGTATAGTAAGTCTTTCAAAATAATAGGAACTTTTGTGAAAGGAGACATATAAATGAAGGAGCCATCAACTTCTGTTTTCTGTACCTATCAACAGTTTGAATTTCGTGGTTTTTTGGTTTTGTTTTGTTGTTTTTGTTTATGTGTGTGTATAATTTACACATGTACATGTACACGTACAAATGAAAAAGCCTGTGCACATTTAATTTTTACAAGTAAATGCCTACTTTTTTATGATGCCACACTAAACTCTTCCATATTACCACTTTTCCCTAGGGTTTTGTAAAATGGTACTTTGTCTCCAAGCTACTACCCAGCCCCCTTTTATTTAAAGTGTTCAGTGGACCATTATTTGGGATGAATAAAAATTTGATGTTATGCCACAGAAAGGTAGGATTTTAGGGAGAAACAAATACAGGAAACAGGTGGAAATAGGTAAATTGAGAAGAATCCTATTGAGCAGGGATTTTTGTAGAAAACATTAAAACAAATATCAGACTCTGGCTGGTGGTCAGTCTAATCACAAGCATTTATTCTTACATGTTCTACAGAGACAAAAAGCTGTTTATGGCTACATCTTGAGTTAAATATTTGCGTTTGGGCTGCAAGTTCATTTTAGGGAGAAAACATCTGTCTTCTCTGAAAACATTATGCCTTTAAAAGTGATCCCTGTGGCAGAATGTTGTTGAAATGCTTAAAGGCTTTCCATTATGTTTTTTTCCCATTTCCTTTCTTTGTTTCTTTTTTTGGGGGCAGGATTTTACTCTGTTGCCCAGGCTGGAGTGCAGTGGTGTGATCATAGCTCACTGTGGCCTCAACCTCCTGGGCTTAAGTGATCCTCTCCACGTCAGCCTCCCTAGTACCTGGGACTGCAGGGGTGCACCACCATGCCTGGCTGATTTTTAAAAATTTTATTTGTGGAGACAAGGTCTTGCCGTGTTTCCTCAGCTGGTCTGGAACTCATCTGGTCTGGAACTCCTGGGCTTAAGCTATCCTCCTGCCGAGGCCCCTCAAAAAGTGTTGTGATTAAAATCCATTAATTTTATAATGCAAAAGAGTGGTACATGTTTATTACAGAACTATTAGGAAGAACTGACCCAAAAGCCCACCTATGATTCCACCCATCAAATATAACCAGTTTTATTATGTAGTGATGTATTGGTCTTCTGTATTCACGGGTTCCACAGCCAACTGCAGATACAAATTACTAAAACAAAAACAAAAACAAAAACCCACCACCCCAAACAGTACTACAACGTAGTACAAATAAAAAATACAGCATAACAACTATTTACATAGCATTTATACCATATTAGGTATTATAAGTAATCTAGAGATGATTCAAAAAATTATACAGGAGAATTTGCGTAGGTCTTATGCAAGTACTGTCCCATTTTATATCAGAGATGTGAGCATCTATGGATTTTGATATCCAAGGGGATCCTGGGAGCCAATTTGTCTCAGATATGGAGGGACAGTTGTATTATTCTAGGTGTATTGTGTGTAGGTGTATAAAATCAAAATTTGTATTTAAGAGCATACATTTTGTTGCGTCAATATTCATTTCCTATGAAATCATGAGCATGTTGCCACGTCAAAGAAAAGGCTTACCTGATTTTATACTATCATTTTAAAGTTTTACTTAGTATTTCATTGTATGGATGTATATTGTTCATATTATTGTTGGGTAGTCAGGTTGTTTGCAGTTTTTCGTTTGTTTGTTTATTTTTTTGAGACAGGGTCTTTGTTGCCCTGCCTGGACTGCAGTGGTGCAATCATAGCTCACTATAACCTTAAACTTGGGGGCTCCAGCGATCCTCCTGCCTCAGCCTGCTGCATAGCTGAGACTACAAGTGTGGACCGCTGTGCCCAATGAGTTTTTCATGTTTTAAACAACACTGTGTTGAACATCCTTGTAACTAAATCTTTGTCTACACGGTTAGTAGTTTTCTTGGACAAGCTCCCCAGATGTGAAATTGCTGAATCCAAGGTTTTGATAATTTCAACTCTTTTTTTTTTTAGCTCCTAAACCACATACAACCAAACTGTCCTCTATTGATAACCTTCCTGTCAGTCATGGACATGGTTGTACTTTTTTTGTCATGATTACTGCTATTAGTAGTAATAATAAAAATACTTACTATATTTAGTAACCTGGTTGTTTTAGTTTTGACTGGGACTTCAGTTTTCTTCTTGCTTGAATCCTGTTACTTATGCCTGAATTTAAGGTGAGTAGGAACATTTGCCTTTTGTCTATTGCCTACAGGGAGAAAAATACCGTAGTGGGTAAGAGATTTTGTTCTAGCTGGGGGCTTCCGCATGTCAGCCAGACTGTTGGGTATTATTGAGGTGGTCCCCTTGCAGCATCACTTCTTGAGGTTTGCAGAGATGCAATGGCAGTGGGTCAGCCTGTATTCCTTTCCAAGCTAGGGGTGGAGGTAGGGGTGCTGAAGAGTGTTTCCAGCAAAGCTGGGGGCTGGGGGCTGGGGGCTGGGGGCAGGTAGGTGCTGAGTGAGTGTTTCCAACAAAGAGCAACCTGGGTATCTGTCTGCTTCTAGGCAGCTAAGGAATGCTGAATAATTAATAGCTTTCCAGGGAAATGTTAATTGCTATAGTTGGATATTCTTTTAGACTTAATGCCAACTATAGTTTGATTATTGAAAAATTCTTTCAGAGAATAAAAGTGTTTAGAAGCAAATGTGTTGATGATAATTGATAGATACTATTTTTCAATGTTAATATGGAGCGTAATTGACACGAGTTTGGATGATGCTTCACCAACTCGATGACTTTCTTTTGATTTTAGCCATTAACTATGCAGTTGGCACTTGAAACTATAATGAATTTAGGTTAAGTTATTCCCTTTGATAAAGAAAGCTGCAGGATAGATGGTCATTAATCATATAAAGATTCTTTGTAGGGATTTGGAAAGAAAAAATTTGGTTATTGTTTGAAGACAAAGGTAGTGTCTACTATGCCCTGCCTTCTCAAATGAATTGTAGTACTTTTGAGAATTCTGATCTCTGACTCTGAGGGTGGTAGTTTAATTACCGAAACCTGAAGGTGTCACACAAACTCAGACCAGCAAATTGCCAGATTGCCTGTATATTTCACGTGTTTTTTTTTGAGAAGGAGTCTCGCTCTGTCACCCAGGCTGGAGTGGCGCTATTTTGGCTCACTGCAACCTCCACCTCCTGGGTTGAAGCGATTTTCCTGCCTCAGCCTCCCGAGTAGCTAGGATTACAGGCGTGTGCCACCACACTTGGCTAACTTTTTTGTATTTTTAGTAGAAACGGGGTTTCACTGTTTTTAGCCAGGATGGTCTTGAGCTCCTGACCTTGTGATCCATCCTCCTCAGCCTCCCAAAGTGCTGGGATTATAGGCATGAGCCACCATGCCCAGCCCACATGTTATCTTCTTTCATGCCCATGGTTAAGACATTGAGTAGAGAGAAAAGGGGCTGGAAAAGAGGTGCCGATGTTTTGAAAGGGGCATTCTGCCTATTGTACTAGCTGTGAACCCATCTAGGGAACAAATGCTGACTCTGCCTGCTTAAAAGAAGACACAAGTGTTAAAGAGGTACAGTTGCTTTTATGGCTGGTATTTTAGTTAACCAGTAGCAAAATAAAGGACTGAAGGATTTACTATCAGATTATGCACAATCATGCACATATTGCTAAATCCTCCATGAACATCACAGATATCTAAAATGAAAGATAAATTTTCATTTGTTTTAGTAAATAACATTAGCTAGCACCTTCATTTCCGACCCTTCAATCCTGTTTGGAAATGCCACAGTCGTGGGTGTGTGCTATTTTGACCTCATGTGAAGATTCCATGACAACAGTAAACATTAATATTGCAGATTTTCATAAGGCAATAAATCTGGATGAGGCAAGTGGCCTCAGCCTGCAATAAAAATGTGTTACGAAATTTCCCATGCCAGAAGAGACACTCAGCTGGGATTGGCCTTTTCAGAAGCTGCTGATGGTGATGAGTGATAACTCCCCTTTTAGTCTTGGCATCAGATGGAGTTTGTAGCTCATTGGTTTCATTGTGTTGCCTGTATGTCCTATTTAGATTTAGTTGGATGGTTTGCACCACTATCCTAGGTAGTTGCTGTTCTTTTCAAGGACTGTCCTTACTGAATACCCTTGGTATTTTATTTCTCTTTTCTTACACAAATCCTGAATTACAACAACAAAGAAAATGCTAACATTTAACCTCAGTGGTAAACTAAGAATGCTTTAGATTAGGATTTCCATTTTGGTGCCTTTCCAAATTTGCTAATTTATTTTTGGATATCCTTTTAGCATATTTTTGGTGGAATGGTTCACTTTATTATTATTTTTAAAAGATGAATGTGTCCTAGCTTTTACCAAGGAACAACTCACTTTCAATGGAGTATTTTTAAAATATGGTGTAATGGAAATTGCACAGAATTTGAAGTCACAAGGGCTTATGTTGGCATCTTAATGCCATTATTTATTAATTGTATGACCTTAGGATGCGTCTCTGAACTTCCATTTTCTCGCTGTTAGGTAGGGATGATAATATTTATTGTTATTTAGGGGTTGTGGCAGAAATGATGCTGTTCTTATGTTATGACTGAGATTCTTTCCATAGGGAGGCGAGTACTGATGTCTTGTTCCTTGTTTTTGTATGGAGGGGCGGCCATGTAATTTTGGTGGAGCAGTGCTGTGAGATCTCCAAGACAGGATCATAAAAGGTGATACAGCTTCTACCGGGTTCTTTTGGGACACTTGGTTTTGGAAGCCAGCTAGCAGGCTGCAAGGGGGCTCAGGCAGCCAGATGGTGAGGCTACATCATGGTGAGGTGAAACGCACCTGAGGTTTCAGATGATTCTAGCCCTGGGCCATTGAGTCGCCAGCAGTCTTCCCAGTGAAAGATCCAGACATCAGGGAGCAGAGACTAGCATTTCAGCTTGCTTTGTATAAATTCCTGACTCACAGAAATTGTGAAAGATGAAAAAGTGATTGTTGTCAGTTTAAGGCTTTATGTTTTGGGATGATTTATTACGCAGCAGTAGATATTTGGAATAATATATCTCATGAGATTTGTAGAAATAGTAGATATCATGAAGAAATGATAGATATCATGAGGTTTGAAGAAATAGTTCTCCTTCTAATTTAGCATACTGTCTCTACCACTTAGTAACTGTGTAACCTGGGGCAAAATATTTAACTTCTTTGTGTCTGTTTTCTTAATTGTAAATGGGGCTAACGATAATTCTCTCTGAACTTCTGATGAGAATTAGTGATTTAATACTTGATATGCTCAATAGATGTTACTTGTCCTTATTTTCTATTAAACTGTATTGTTGGATTTTGAGAATGCATGAAGAAATTTATGTTAATTGTATTTTGATTTTTAAAGAAGTTATGTAAATTATGTTCACGTGCCTTTCTCTAGGCAAGACACCATTTTGAATTTTCATGAAATAAAAAAAAAGAAAGATTAATAGTAAATCTGATGCTGGTATCTGCCATTTATTTTACATATTTATTCTAAGGTTGTATATGTCTGGAAACTTTTGGCTTTGCTTGATAGAAAGAGGACTAATGACTCCAATTAGAGGACATTAGGAGAGAAGAAGGGATGAAGGATGGGAAATAGGAAAGAAATCCTATTTTCAGTAACTTATGTACCAGAAACTGCATCGGCAGTCTTTTACCAGTGTAGTCTTCTTAGATACTCCGAGACAGATAATAAGAAAAGAATGGATTGTTACTTAACTTTTATCGTCCCTGGAATTGAGGTTGTTAATGTCCTTCTCTGGTGTGTTATGCGGAGAAAGAGGAACAATGATTGCAGTTTTACTTTCAGGCTAAAAGCTACACATCTAAGCTCACATTTCCCGGTTTGTTTCTGCCTCTGATACTGGGTAGCTTTGTGATCTCTCTAAGCCTCAGTTTCTTCAGTTGTCAAATGGGTCTAATAGTGTTTCCTACTGCCTGGTATTGTTAAAGAAGAGGCCATGGGAATCTGTTTCCTAACCTAGCTTGGTCAGAAAAATGACTGTAATGCATTTTTAAAAATAATGGAACCCATCCCAGAGCTACATAATTAGAGTTTCCAGGGATTCTGTGATTAAGTGACCCAAGTAAGTCTTATGGTTAGGCTGTTTTGGGAGACATTAAAACAACATGTAAAGTTGAACAGTTAAGACCTAATAAATAAATGTTACCTGCTGTTATACTTAACATTAATTTAATGTTTTAGGTAAGTTCTTTTATTTATGTCCTTTAGATTTGCTTTGGTAGGTGTTGATAATTTCTGCAAAATAAACACAAGAATGGCTGCAAATGTTGGTATACCACTTAAATAAAATCTGATTCTGCTATTACTTTATGCCCATCAAAAAGTTACGCACACTTTTCTCTTTTTCTTTCCTCTCTGGAATATAGACTATCATAACTAAGTTAATGAGTTTCTTCTCAACCAACCAAACCTCATGAAGCTTAGGATGACCATGGATTGAGACATCTTTTTCTGTAACATAATTAAAGAAAAATGCTTCACAGTTAGGGTTACTGAACCTTGAGGAAATTTGCCCATTGGCTGCCCATCAGGCTGTGATCAGAAGTCTTTAGGTTGTATATTACATGATAATTAAGGATGGGGAATAGCTATTTTAGAGACTCTAATTAAAGATCGTGTTTTATATATAATGAGTATCTATAATGAGTTTTCTGTATAAAGCATCTGATTAGAACAATATTCAAGGGAGTGTATGTCTTTGTCCAGCATAATCCTATTATAACTGGTTACTTGTCACAGATTTGAATTGGAGCAATGTGGGTTTGTATCCCAGTCCTCCAACAACATAGGGCTGTTGTGCATGACATGTTGTTTATCAAGTATTTTGCTGAATACTTTGGAGTATGATTGCTTTTGCTATCCTTAATTACATTGTGTATCATGTTGACTCCTGCAAAATAGTGGGGAAAAGTAACCTTGGTAATGTATAATTAACTTATAAAGTAGAAAATACTTCTTCTATTCCTTAATCTAATGTTTTAATTTGTTAGGGCATATTGTGCCAGCAGCCCAGGCTTCTCTTCCAGTTGTGCTTTAAGGGTTTTATTGATTGTGCTTACCTAAGTCCTAGTTCAGTGGTTGGCCAGTGATGGGTGGCAGGGCCTGGCATATTGCCAGATTTGTAATAGGAGTTCAATAAATGACTTCTTACCATTATACTTATCTGTCTCATTCTTTAAAGAACAAGTAATTGTCCAAGTTACAAACCCATTAGAATAGCGGGTTTTTTTTTCTTATAATTCCTTTCCTTTCCTTTCACTCTTTCTTTCTTTTCTTTTCTTTCTCTCTTTCTTTTTTTTGAGATGGGGCTCACTGTGTCACCTAGGCTGAAGTGTAGTGGCATACTGCAGCCTCTGCCTCCTGAGCTCAAGCTATCCTCCCACTTTAGCTTCCCAAGTAGCTAGGACTACAGGTGCATGCCACTGTGCCTGGCTAATTTTTGTAGAGACGGGGTTTTGCCATGTTGCCCAGGCTGCTCTTGAACCTTCTATAGTACTAGGATTACAGGTGTGAGCCACCACCCAGGCTAGACTAGGTTTTGTTGTGTAAACAAACAAGGTGATAAATTTCATTCTTTTTTTTTTTTCCAAGCTAATGTTTTGTACTGTTCCAGCTGGCTATTGACAAATAAAATAGGAGGAGTTCAATCAATGTAGCTTATTGGGATAGTTCTAAAATTAGAATATGGGTTGCAGTTCCAGCTGTATGACCGGCCTTGGGCAAGATTCCTCAACTATAGTGGTTCTCAACTTGCACCTCTTATAAATGGATGGGCTGATATTTTGTGACTTGTTCAACTCCTGAGTTTTTGGCTATGTGAATCTGCTTGTTCTTTAAGAGAAGTGTTTGGGTTGGATGTGGTGTTAAAGTTGGAATGTTCTTGCAAGTCCTTTGGGAAATTTTGGTTGTTGGGTCTGTGCTGGGCCTTGTTCAGGCATGAAATGAGAAAAATATTGTTGAGTTTTGTAAAGCTTAATGTTTTGAAGTGGGATGCACAAGAACATGTTCTGATCCCTCAGAGTGTGTGTGTGTGTGTGTGTGTGTGTGTGTGTGTGTGTGTGTGTGTGAGTTAGGAGGGCATATAATGGGTTTTAAATGTCATCTGGAGCTGGGAACTGATTGCCCACTTTTATTTTTTCTGTGAACAGTGTGAGGTAGACATTAAGATAAAAACCTATTGAAAGGCAGCTTGCTTCTGTGTTTTGGCTTTTATAAAGAACACTGCAGTAACTGTCTTCATACATGTGTCAACATCCTTATGCTTCTCTCTTGTGAACACATACTAGTATATTTACCTTCTGCTCATCTTTTCGGTGTCAGCTCAGGTGACACCCCATCCAGGAAGCCTAACCTGACAACTCCCCATGCCCCCAGACTATGAGTGTACATTTATTCAATGTAGTAGCTCTCCATAGATGGTAACTGACATTATTATTTTCCTTATTAGTAGAGATTCTTTCATTGTTGTGTTACTTATTGTTACGTTAAGCCCTCTCAGAGTTAAACTCCTGTGTTGCCCTGATACTGGAACACAGACTTCTGTTTCTGGCGACAGCTTTTAGGCGAGTATTTCTCCCCTGTCTCGCAGATGCTCAAAAGTTGGTTGGCATGAACTTAGAAGTTTTTGAACGTCACCAGTGGTATTCAAGAATAGTCATTACTATGACTCATGATGTAGCTGAATAGAGGAGAGAACAGAGAATCATGACTCTGGACTGAAAATGTTGAGTGTGTCGCTAAGCCTAGAAGAGAAAGTCTGTGCAGATACAAAATATGCAGCAGCAACTGGGCTTCTAAAAAGACTCAGAAACAGAAGGGGTTCTTGTCTTTTTAAAGTGGTGGATCTTTCCCCACCTCCTTGCCCACATTCTCTCCTACATATCAGATGATTACTGTCTTTGCTTATTTAATTCAGCCATCTCACTCTGACCCATGGACATTATATTACCCAGGTCAATTGAAGGATCACTTTGGATGGTTTCAGTCTTTTAGACGTTATGCTTCAAAAAGTTTCACAGATGCTTACTTAATATTAATTGTACTTTCAGGATCTCTTGGTTTTGGAAAACTGTTATAAATCTGATAATGAGTAGTACTAGCCTATAGAGGTAATTATACATTACATCTGTGTAATGTAATACATACACACATATATAAATATATACTTATACATACACGTATATATGGCACCTGTATATTATAGAAAATATTTATCTTTTACTCACATTTTTTTTAGTGCACAGATAATTTCTGGTGTACATGTAGAATTCCAAACCCCTTGGAATAACCGTTTTCCATCTGCCAGTTTTTGTGGCTCATAGTTTTGGGGGAGCGTTGGATTGGAAGCTCTTGGCCATCCTGGCCAGTCTTCTGGCTTTTTTCTCTTTTTAGAAAGGGGAAATTAAAGCTCTTAGTTCTTTAAAATCAGTGCTTAATTTTTGAGTGTTTTAAAAAAAACCTTAAAGATTCTTTTAGTGTGTGTGTACTTGTGTATATGTTTGTATTTAAGAATTGGGAATACAGTTTCTAGTTTTAATTAAATCTCCTTTAATTTCTAGTTTCATTAAAAATTTTTATCCCAGTTATGACGTGGATAATTTTATTTTCTTAACATCTGCCAGTGGCAACTTGCAATGTATTCTAACATTTTTTTCTTCTTAACATAGCCTCATAGGAATTCTTTTGGACATAAAGGTTTATAATGGCACGGTGGTTCATGCCTGTAATCCCAGCACTGGGAGGCCAAAGTGGGTGGATCACCTGAGGTTGGGAGTTCGAGACCAGGTTGACCAACATGGAGAAACCCCGTCTCTACTAAAAATACAAAATTAGCCAGGTTTGGTGGTGCGTGCCTGTAATCCCAGCTACTCAGGAGGTGGAGGCAGGGGAATCACTTGAACCTGGGAGGCGGAGGCTGCGGTGAGCCGAGATGGCGCCATTATACTCCAGACTGGGCAAACAAGAGCGAAACTCTGTCTAAAAAAATAAATAAATAAAAATAAAAATAAAAAAAGGTTTATAATGGGCCTCTTGAATATTTTGGATGCCAGTGCTAGACATACACTAATTCCCTGCTCAGTACTTCCCTTGGTTCTGGCCCTGGAGATGAAAGATATAGTCTTTCTTTCTCAACCTCTCCTTGACTATCCTTGTGTTTTGTAAAGTTACTGAAATGGGTTCTGATGCTTCATATGGCTTCTTAGATTTTAAGTCCCGTCACCCTCAGGAGCAGTCTGTTCTAGGAATGTTTGAAGTTCAGGGCCTAAACACAATTATGTGGTGTCTTTGTTACCATCAGTTTGGGTATTGGGAATTGTTTTCATAGTAGAGAGAATGCAATTTAACTAATCAACTGGGCACCTTTTATAAAGATTTGGTTTTGCTGATCTCAAAAAAATCTTAGTTTGATCATAGATTCTTTATGAAGCACACAACATACCATATTGAATTAATAGCAACTTGAATGATATGGTTATTGATAAAGTAATAAACAGGTTCTAATAGTTGCTAATAATGAGTACGATGTTAATGTGTGTTTTATGTGCATGATCATTTAGGATAGATAGTGTATCTATGCTGTTCTCTTATGTGTGTGGAAATAATGACTAATAGGTCACTCTGTGAGATTATGGGCAATCTACCATACCCTCATATGATCTTGATAGCTTTAAGACATTGATTAAAGCTCAAAGATGAACTGACTTAACATCCAAATTGAAAACACTGTGCCTTAGACAATAGTGGTGTCCTTTGTGAGCTTATTAACATCCTAACCAGACGTAGAATTTTTATTTTTCTGTCTCTTTAGGTTTTCATGTGTTTTCTGTTTACTGTCTCTAATAGAAATTTTGGTATTTGTTAAAGGTAAGGAAGTTAAAAATATAGATTCAGGTTTTATGGTATTTTATAGTTTTTTAATGCACAACAGAAGTTACAGGTTTATGAATTTACATCACAGAATTCAGAAGGCTGTGGGTTTATTTGTAGATAGAAATTTTATTACCCCCTCCTGCCCCTGACTTGTTTTTTGTATTAGTCTGCTGTACAGAGTTCTAATACATGCTTTATTTTTGTGGTTTTTGTATATTATTAAAGTAATACATGTATATGGCAAAAATTCAAATAAAACACAGGAATATAAAGTAAAAATCTAAATTTTTCCTGTTACCTCCTTCTGTTCTCAACCAAAATTCTAATCCTCCAGAGGCAACCCATTTGGGATATATTTTTTTAATTTTTTCTATACAGATAAAAATATGCTTATGATCTTTGGAATCTTTTTTCGAGATGGCATACATACTTATTTTGCTCATGTCTGAGAATCTTGGTTTCAACTTAGACTATTCTTAATCAGTGTTTTATTTTAAATTTAAACACACCTTTTATTTTATGAGTTTGCACAGAAGCCTTTGTCATTAACTGGGTATTTTATTTTCTTAAATTATTAAGAAATGACAGTTGTATATATCCATTCTGAAATGTTTTCTGGAGAAGAGATGTGTAGGATCAGGTTGGAGAAATTAAATAGCTTACTGGTTCTATTTTAAGTTTTCTGTGTATCAGTCAACATATAGGTTTGCCTGCATTAGCAGATACCTCAAATCATAGTGGTTTCAATATGGTAGAAGTTCATTTCTATCTTATGTAACAGTTTAGCCATGTAACAGTCCTACACTACTGTGGTTCTGCAAGGTTGGGGACTCAGATTCCAGCTCATATATTGCTCTGCCATTATAGATATTGTCCTCCTGTGCATTCTGGCTAGCAGGACAGAGACAAGAGGAGAGCAGCTTTTTTCTCTTCATAGACACGGCTTGGAAATGACACACTGTGCCTCTGCTCACATCTCATAAGCCAGAACTTGCTTGTGTGGCCATAATTAGCTGCAACAAAAACCTTTGATCAGAGCAGCCATATTCTCAACTCAGAGTTTGGAGGAAGGGGAGAACGCATTTTTGGAGGTAACTCAGTTTTTGTTGAAGAGTATACCTGTATTATTTTTTAAAAAGGGAATCTCGAGACACACTTATTTGAGATTAAATGAAAAATCCCTTTGATGTGCCAAATGAAAAAAAAATTGCTATTAAATATTTTCTTGTCATCCATTTACGTAGTTTGACTGTCAAAAAATATAACATATAATGTTGCTAACAATAGGACATTTACATGTGAACTTTCTATGTAGAATTCATGGGAAACAATATCTTATTAGGTAATAAAACTATGTAAAATAGTGAGATGTAGAATATAATAGTCTGTTTTTCAACTGAATGAAAGGTTGGCCCATTGCAGTTCTAAACTTAACTTAAGAATATAGCACATTATTCCTTGTAAGGTGATTTTTGCTTTAAGTTATATTGTTTGCTATAGTTAGAAAATGCAGATAAATAAAACTGTAATATCTCTACTCAGAGCTAACCACCATTCAACATTTGATTTTTAAATGGTATTATGTAGTATGAGTGTATTTGTGTGTATGTGTATATTCACATGCAGACAGATACCACCTATAAGCACGTGAGCATTTCTTGTGTAAATTATAACTGTTTCACACTATATTAGTTCCTTTTCACAATTCCAGTGTACCTGACACTGGGTAATTTATAAAGGAAAAAAGTTTAATAGACTTATGGTTCCACATGGCTGAGGAGGCCTCACAATCATGGCAGAAGGTGAAGGAGGAGCAAAGTCACGTCTTACGTGGTGGCAGGCAGGAGAGCGTGTGCAGGGGAACTGCCCTTTATAAAACCATCAGATCTCGTGATACTTATTCACTATCATGAAAACAGCATGGGAAAACCTGCCCCCATTATTCAGTTACCTCCCACAGGGTCCCTCCCACAACACATAGGGATTAGGGAAGCTTCAATTCAAGATGTGATTTGGGTGGGGACACAGCTAAACTGCATCACACACTCTGAATCTTTCTCCCCCCTCATATACTTGATAGGGAATAATGTTCACAATATATGTGAAAATATTTTTAAATCAATCACTATCCAGTTATCTATTTTATGGCTGTCTTATGATTTATTTAATATGTGATTCTTTGTTAAATATTCAGGTTGTTTCTGAACTGCTTTCATAAACAATGATGTGATGAACAATTTTTATACATACAATCTTATATATCTCTCTGAGTATTTCCTTAAGACAGATACTACACGTGGAATTACTTGGTGATAGGATCTATAGGTTTTGGTACAAATCATGCCAATACAAATTTCCTTATACTTTTCCCAATCTTGAAATCTCTGTTCATCTAACAGAGAACCAAATGCCATGTGTTCTCATTTGTAAGTGGGAGCTAACGTTGAACAATAGGCACTGGGGATCGCAGAGGGGGAGATGGAGAGATGGGGAAAGGAGTTGAAAAATGCCTGATAGAATTGTGTTCATTACCTCGGTAACAGGATCTTTGGAAGCCCAAACCTCAGCATCCTGCCGTATACCCATGTAACAAACCTGCACATGTACCCTCCGAATCTTAAAAAGAAAAAAGAAATCTTTGTTCATTTGATAGCAAAATTAGTTGTTTGAGAGCTCAGTATTTTAATAGTCAGAAATGGATTCAAGTTGTATACTCTTCCTTAATTTTATCTCACATTTTGATGCCATGTTTTTTGTATTTAAGGGAAGTACTTTCTGGCCATTGTTCACCTATCTTTTGTGTTTCTAGATGGAAGCTTGGTCAAGTTCCCCCTTGGTTCTTCCACCCCATGTGGTACAATTTTTCCTTTTGTATCAGTAATGAGTCTACACTTGGATACCTCATGCTCTGTGGGTACTTCACTAGTTCCTTGTTGTATCTAAGAAGAGGCAGCAAATGGCAGGGCGGAGGGACTTGGTAGGCTGTATTCGGACATGTTTTCCTTTCTGTTATATTGTAAATTCAGCAATCTAACTAGTTGACCATCACCTTGAAATCCCTTCAATAAAACCTGTGGTTGGTTTCTTCTACTCACTGTTTATCTTGCTCTTTTCATTCTTGTTCTTTTCCCTTTAAGATAAGTGAATTCAATCTTGCTTTTCTACTGGAGTCTCATTTCATTTTCCTTCTTTCTGATTTTTTTTAAAGCCTTTTAGGGAATAATTCAGAAAGAATTCTCTTCTTTTTTCTTTTTGGTAGACTGGAAAATTAAGGCTGAAAAGCTTACTTCTTTCTGATGAACAGGAAATGTACTGGCCCCAGTAGTTTATTCGGGGGAGTCACATTTTGCGAAACGCCTACAGGCAATTCATGCGTACACAAAACCTAAGATAAACAGTTGTTATTGCTGCAGCCATTGTTTCTCCCTCTGTCTGAGGGTAAGAGACAGGGAAAGTTAGACTGAGGAGAGGGTTAGAACAGTGGGAAACCCAGTGGCAATTCAGCAATGCATCATTTGTCTCAGAACTCTATAGTCTGATGCCAATGTTTAAACCAACAGATCTTTTTCATAGAATATCTTTTGAAAATTGTGAATATTAATAATTCAGTGAAGGACACATTCCATTTAAACTGGGTGGTCTTCCAGAATTAGAATCTCATAGCAAATTGCCAACTTCTGTAGAATTCCAGAAATAAGTCTTTGTTATAATTGTTGCCAAGAATTATTTGTCTAGCAAGTATTAAATTCTTCCTTACTGTGACCCACCCTGTTTATAAAATATATATTCTTGTTTATTTTTGAGGATCGTATTTTAGAATTATTTAATTTTACTTCTTTTAGGCTAGAATTTGCTAGTTCAACTTCTGTGTGGGAGGGTTTTGTGAAATATTTTTTCCAACTTGTTTAGGTAACACAAAATCCAACTTCAATAACTGTTATGTAGTAAAATGCCTGAATCCTTTTTTAATGCCATTTGCTGATATGTGGGGCTCATTTCTAACATATGCTTTTAAACTGTGCTCTTCACATGAGTGGCCATGGTATTTCCAGGCCTGTGACATTTTGCTGTAGCTTGAGCCATGAAATAACTGGGATGTTAAAAGAAACTGGGGAGAAAAATGGTTGTATTAGTTGTTGATATAAACCACTGGTTAGGGGCAGTTAAGGTACCTGACTGCTTGTGAGGTCAGCTTGTCCCTTGCCTGTCCTGCCCTGCCCCCTACCTTTTTCTTTTTCCTTAATTCCTTTTTCCTTTTTTTTTTTTTTTGAGACAGTCTCATTCTGTTGCCCAGGCTGACATGCACAGCCTCAACCTCCTGGACTCAAGTGATCCTCCCACCTCAGTCTCCCAAGTAGCTGAGACTACAAGTGCACACTAGCACACCTGGCCAATTTTTTTTGATATTTTGTAGAGATGGTGTTTCACCATGTTGCCCAGGCTGATATTGAACCCCTGCGCTCAAGCCGTCTGCCTGCCTCAGCTTCCCAAAGTGCTGGGATTACAGATGTGAGCCACTGTGCCTGGCCCACTTGTGCATTTTTGGCGTGGACATTTTCTTTTCTGATTTAGTCTCTTCTTTCCTTTTCTCTCTCCCCTTTCCTCCCCCACTCCCCACTCCCCTAGTTGAGGAATGTCTCCTTTAGTCTTAATGGGATGGTCAACTGAGGTTCCTTGCCCTCTTGTAGATGGGAAAACTTGAGCTATGTCAATCAGACATATTCTTCCTGTATTTGAGTATGGAACTGAGTGATATAAAAAACTGTTCGCCCAGAAGTGAACAGAAGAGATTGCTAGTTCCTGCTGCCCAGGTCCTTAGAGTTATTTTGATTTCCTTTCTTCCTAAGTCTCTTTCTTCAGTTTTTTCTTTTGTGTCCCTGTAGCAAATGTCCTTTTCTTCTTTCTTTTAAGTTAGCCAGAGTTGGTTTCTGTTACTAACTGAAGAAGCCTGTCTGAAAGGTGCATCTTAGAGTTATCCCAAGGAGCCTCACAAAGGGTGTTTACCCAAGAAACTCACATCAACCCACCTCATACAGAATGATACACAGATCAAAATGATTACATATGCATTTATAGAAAGAAAGTCAACTTTCTTTGGGTAGAATGTTGTGCATTTTAATGCATTTGTTCCCTGTTGGCAAGGCTTAGAGGGCAGGGAAGTCAGGAGTTTCCTAAATTGAAGATTGCTTGGGGAATAGGAAGTGTTTGTCATTTGGTCTGTGATAAAACTTGATCTTCTCTTGATGGGGCTTGGTTGGGCACTGCCTTGCTAGGGCCCTTTCCTCTTCTTGCTTTCCAGAGAGTCCTAGCCTTTTTGACCACAGCTTACTTAGATGAAGAAAGGAATTAAGGAGTTCCTCTCCGACTCAGCCCAGATGCTAAAAAAAAGTACTTGGATGAACATGAGGAGCGGAATCCCTCTGCCATAGACTTGAGAACACATTCTTGTATAACTAGACTTTCTTTTTTTTTTTTTTTTTTGAGTTGGAGTCTTGCTCTGTAGCCCAGGCTGGAGTGCAGTGGCACAATCTTGGTTCACTGCAACCTCCGCCTCCCGGGTCCTGATTCAAGCAATTCTCTTACTTCAGCCTCCCAAGTAGCTGGGAGGCACAAGCCACCATGCCCAGTTAATTTTTGTATTTTTTATTAGAGACAGGGTTTCACCATCTGGTCTTGAATTCCTGGCCAGTTTGGTCTTGAACTCCTGACCTTGTAATCTGCCCACCTCAGCCTCCCAAAGTACTGGGATTACAGGTGTGAGCCCCCATGCCCGGTCACCTAAACTTTCTTAAAACAAAGTAGAAATGATTTGATGAGCTTACAAATGTGTGATGAGCTTATTATACTCATATGGAAGTCCTAACTTTTATTTTTTCTTTTTTTGAGAAAGGGTCTGGCTGTGTCACCCAAGCTGGAATACAGTGGTGAGATCATGGCTCACTATAGTCTCCAACTCCTGGGCTCAAGTGATCCTCCTGCCCTAGCCTCCTGAGTAACTGGGACTATAGGCATACACCACCATGGCCAGGTAATTAAAAAAACTTTTTTAGGGATGGGGTCTTGTCACCCTGCCCAGGCTAGTCTTGAACTCCTGGCCTCAAGCAATCCTCTTGCCTTGGTCCCCCAAAGTGCTGGGATTACAGGTGTGTGAGCCACTGCACTTGGCTTTGTTAAGATATTTAGATCCATTATTTATGCGTTGACCAGATATTTATTATCTATTTCCTAATACCAGGTACTCTTTTGTCTAAGAGTATTGGTTGTATAGCAGTGAACAAGTCCCAGTGCTTGCCTTTCTTAATCTCAGGGTGCTGAAGAGGA
This sequence comes from Ateles fusciceps, assembly GCA_036589455.1. Lineage (NCBI taxonomy): Eukaryota > Metazoa > Chordata > Mammalia > Primates > Atelidae > Ateles > Ateles fusciceps. The sequence goes on from JAZHEH010000562.1 coordinate 12,819,690, forward strand.
GTTAAAATCAGAAGCCAGAGTGGCTCATTCCTGTAATCCCAGCACCTGAGGAGGCTGAGGCAGGTGGATTGCTTGAGATCAGGAGTTCGAGACCAGCCTAGGCAACATGGCAAAACCCCGAATCTACAAAAAAATACAAAAATTAGCAGGGTGTGTTGGCTCATGCCTGTAGCCCAGCTACTTGGGAGGCTGAGGTGGGAGGATCACTTGAGGTCAGAGGCAGAGGTGGCAGTGTACCATTCTCTCCAGCCTTAAACACACACACACACACACACACACACACACACACACACACACACACGCCAGAGATTTTATTTCCATGAAAATGTAGAAGAGGTTGAAAGTAATGAGATATTGCTGAGATGTGTTCCAGTGCAACAGTAGTATCTTTATCTTTTTTTAAATTCAGGAGGTTACAACTAGTTCTTTGGATTTTACTCTCAGTACTGTGGAACTAAGTGAATAAAAATTAAGGGTGTTTATTCTCTGCCTTTGCTGCTGTGATGGGTTAGTGAGGATCTTCTCCCAGTGGTTTCTAGTTGTCAGCCATTTATCAACTCAAGTTGGAAGTGTGGAATGCTACTTTTATGACATGGCCATTTCATATGCTGATTCTCCCACCCCATCTGTCATGAAGATACTTGTTTTGGGACTAGTCAGCAATATTTCTTATTCATAATTGTCCTGCCAACACATAGCTCTCCTTTGGTGATACCACTTCCAAATCCCTGATGTTTAGCTGAATTGTAACACATGGAGTCCCTCTTGACAGGGGGAGATGAGATGTTGTATGTACACCATTTAGTCCACAGTGACATGTGCTAAGGGTCACTGACTTCGGCTACTATTGTGATGATGACAACAGCCATCGCTACCACCACTACTGTTAGTACTGTTATTATTACTGCTGTATGGATTTCTGAAGGAATTTTTTCCGAAACTTTTTTTTTTCCCTTAAAACAGGGTCTTGCTCTGTCACCCAGGTTGGAGGGCAGTGGTGCGATCTCAGCTCACTGCAACTTCCACCTCCCAGGCTCAAGAGATCCTCCTGCCTCAGCCTTCTGAGTAGCTGGGACTACAGGCGTGTACCACCACACCCAGCTAATTTTAATATTTTTAGTAGAGACGGAGTTTCATCATGTTGCTCAGGCTGGTCTTGAACTCTTGCTTCAACCTCCCAGAGTGCTGGGATTACAGGCGTGAGCCACCGCACCTGACTTTTTCATCACATAGATATCTAGTAGCTGATGCCATGTGTCTGTTAGGGATGACAAGGGCAGGAGGACAAGGGGAGAGGAGAGACTGTAATAAGTAATTAGAGAGTGAGCTTCAGAGTTCATCAGACAGACCCAGTTCAGCCCATTTATCAGCTGTGTGAATTGAGACAAATTTGTGATTGTAAGGTTGGTTTACTCATCTGTAAAGTGGGAATAATAATAATAACCATCATGAAATGATAGTGCTGCCATCTGGCTCCTTTCCATGTAGCAAGTATTATACCTAGACTATTAACTTCAAACCTTAGAACTCTAACTTGAATTATAGAATTCATGATTATTCCCAGTTTATGGATGATTCTGAGCACAGAGAGGTTAAGAACTTTGCCTGAGAACACACAGCCAGCACATAGAGGAGCTGGGATTAGGTCATAGATGGTCTGGTTGCCCAAGGTTGTTATAATATGTGAAGCTTTGAGCATGATGTCTCCTAGCGCGTTGTAACATTTATTCCAAGTGTAATAACATGATCGTAAGGTAGGCTTTAATTGTCAGAGAGACCTGTTTCTTTCCTTGAGGAAATCGCCTGACTTTTCTCTGCATGGAACCTTTACTCCCATATCCAGATTTTGCCTACTGAGTGGTGTGGGCCAGGTATTCCACTGTCCTTAGCAATGCAAATTGATTTCTGAAAACGGGGCTTAGTGGTGGGCCCTGGGACTCCCAGAGAACTTAAGTGGCTTCTCTTTGCTCTCTGCTTCCATCTTGATGTCTGGCTTTGTATCAACAAGTTGAGAAATTTTCAGCCTGAGTCTCTGGTGCATTGGTGAGCTGACTCACTCCCAACTAGGCCATGGGCCTGCCTGGTGGGGATACTCTTGTTTACCAATGAGTTTTTTTGCTGGTTGTTTTTCAAACGTGGATTGATGGTATGGAAGCCATTGTAAAGTGAGGCCTGTATTGACTTTGATCACTGCAATCCCTAGCTGGAGCTCAGGCAGCAGGGGTAGATGAAGGGAGGTCAAGCAGGCTGAATGATGTGGAGGGGGTCCTTGGAGAAGGAAACTGCCCACTCCAAAAAACCATAGTTACCTCTGCTCCTTCCCCTACCTGTTTCATACATAAATTGGAGGCAGCTTCTGGTCCGAGCTGGTCATTAAATCAGTCCAGGCAGCCTTCCTTTGAGCTGTGATCAGGAGCAGGGCCCTGGGCTATTTGTAACCCTCAGACAGCATTGAAGCAAAGTGCAGTATTTAAACTGCCACAAACGAAATATGCATTCATAGTGGAAAACCTATCCATTTTGTCACTGGTGTGCTTTATCTTTTGCTTTTATTTCTTCCATCTAATCTTTGAGTATAAGAAATGCTTATTTGAGGATGGTAGAGAATAATTTATTTTTTCTTTATTTTGGCAAATAAAAAATAAGTCTGCATTCTTTTCTTTTTCCCCCAAGCCTACATCTCACTCTGTCATCCAGGCTGGAGTGCAATGGTACGATCTTGGCTCACTGCAACCTCCGCCTCCCGGGTTCAAGCAATTCTCCTGCCTGAGCCTTCCAAGTAGCTGGGATTATAGGCACCTACCATCATGCCTGGCTAATTTTTGTATTTTTGAAGAGACAGGGTTTCACCATGTTGGCCAGGCTGGTCTTGAACACCTGACCTTAGGTGATCTGCCTGCCTTGGCCTCCCAAAGTGCTGGGATTACAGGTGTGAGCCACTGTGCCCAGCCAAGTGTGCATTCTTATATCCAACTTTTGACTTGCCTGGAAACTGTGTTAGGTGAGAATTTCATCCAAAGCGCAGTGTGGTTTTGTGATGTATCTATCATGTTTCTGTGTTTTTTTTCTTTTCTTTTTTCTTTTTTTTTGAGACATGCCCTCACTCTGTCACGCAGGCAGGAGTGCAGTGGTGTGATCATGGCTCACTGCAGTCTCCAACTCCTTGGTGCAGGTGATACTCCTGCCTAAGCCTCCTGGGAAGCTGCTACCACAGGTGTGTGTAACTGTGCCTGGCTAACACTTTTTGTAGAGACAGGGTCTCACCATGTTTCCCATGCTGGTCTCAAACTCCCGGGCTCAAGCAATCCTCCTACCTCGACTTCCTAAAGTGCTGGAATTACAGACACGAGCCACATGCCTGGCCCCATGTTTCTGTTTTGTTACGGATTTTTCTGTTCTCATAGATGATCAGGTTCTTTTCCAGTGATTAGAAAGCTTTTGAGTATCAGTTAAACTAAAACACAGGTGACTGTTTTGGTAGGAAAATATTTTTCCACCTTCTTCTTACCTTACTGATTTCATATCTGAGAGCTAAGACTTTCTCCAAGTGTCTTAGAGGCATGCTCTCCTGCTGGATTCAAACTGAGGTCATCTCTAGGGGAACCTGTCCCATGAATAGAAGTGGAGAAAAACACATTAAAATATCTGTGGGCATTTGAGAACTGCTTACATTTTTCTGGGAGGCTGCCAGCACTTATGTTTGTGGCCTAAGTATTGTATATGTCCATGCTCTGAGATGTTACTTAACCCAGTTTCGTGTTTTTTTTTTTTTTTTTTTGGTAGAGCGGGAGTTGTACCTTGTAGCGTTTCATTTCTTCTCTGCTGTATGTTCACTCATATTGGTGATTATGTCAAAAACTACTTAATTTGTATAAAAGCGTCTCCAAGAACATTTTATATAAATCCCATATGGGCAAAGGTCCCATAAGTTAGACCACAGAGTATGTTGATCACAGCCTGGAATTTGGACTCACATCTGCATTGGAGTCCCCAGCTTAAACTTGGATATGGTTTTTTTTTTCTGTTTTTTCTTTTTTTCTTTTTTCTTTCTTTTTTTCATTTTTTTCTTTCTTTTCCAAAAAGAAAGATCATGTTTTTGTGTGTGTGTGTGTGTGTTAGTTATTTTAATTTTCACTTAAAAATCAAAGCATAATACATGGAGATAATCTAAAGAAATTCAAAAGTACTTTAAGATTTATCACAAAAATATTAATGATTAATATTACTGCTCCCCATTCTTCAATGTGACATCACAGAAGGTACCACCTTTAACTCTGTAAGCTGTTCCTTGTGGCATTTCCCTCTATATTTAGAAACTGTATGTTCATATTTCTATTTCTTGTAATTTCAATTTTAGGTATTATCTATTGTTATTATCTATTATTATCTGTAGTAAAGAAGTTGATGATTCGATCATTTTTTACTCCCTAAAACCCACATTTTTTTCCATCTATCTATCTTCCAAACTACATAGTAGTATCAGTATGTCTGCATTTCTTAGTTGAGCCACATAGAGTACTATATTGCCCAGGCTGGAGTGCAGCCCCCTGTTCACAGGCATGATCATAGCACACTGTAGCTTTGAACTCCTGGGCCCAAATGATTCCCTTGCCTCAGCCTCTTGAGTAGCTGGGATCACAGGCAGTGCCACTGTGCCCAGCTGGTTTGCTTTTTATGACTTGAATAAAATGCTTTGCTTTTTTTTCTTGCTTAACTTTCTTTATGCCCATCTCTAATTCTTCCCTAAACTTTCCTGCAAAACTGAAAAACCCTCACGTCAGAACTGAAAAACCCTCACAGCATAGCTAAACCTATTAAGGAATCCATCAATCATTTAAAAAAAAATTCTTTGTTTCTTCCTTCTTGTTTTCTGTCCACCTGCTTTAGTATGGAATTGTTGCTTTCTATGTTGATTCCACAATTCTCATCCTGGAATTTCCCTCCATAGTTTCTTTAAGAGGCAGTATTTCTCATCCCCTTTCAACCACAGTTCCTCATCTGTGCAATGAAGGTAACAGAGGTCTCAGGGAGGTGTTGTGAAAATTTAAGGAGCTGAGACAAGAACAGCAGTGGCATGAAGTAAGAGCTCTTGTCAGTACCAGCTATTGTTATTCCTTTTTCTTCTTTATCTGTTTCCTCTACTTCATTATTATGTTAGGCTGTGGTCACTAATCTGTAATGCATCTTTAAGAATGAGGATATAGTTGGGCTGTAAGGGAACTACAACATGACCTGTTGTAGTCCTTCATTTTCAGAGAGGCCTGGAGGAGATAAGTGTCTTTACCAAGGTCATGGGGCTGATCGATACAGAAAGGCAGACCTACAAATAGAACTATGCACCTCTGACATTGGTCATAGTCATGTGTTTTTTCCATTTCTTCATGCAACCTCAGTAGCCTTAAGGTTTTTTTTTTAAAAAAGTTTTCTAAATTTCATAGTCATTTATTCTCCTTTTTCCTGATTTATTTCTTTTCTGAAATATATAACAGCTTTATTGAGATATAATTCAAATACCATACAAATCACTCATTTAAAGTTTACAACTACATATTTTAAATATATTCAGAGAATTGTGCAGCCATTTCTGAAGTCTAACTTAACATTTTCATCATATCAACAATAAACCCTTTACCCTTTCTGTATCACTCCCCTACTATGAAGTTCTAAGCAGCTACTAATCTGTTTTCTGCCTTTTTGTATTTGCCTATTTATATTTCATATAAATGTAACCTGTAGTGTGAAGTCTTTTGTGACTGGCTTCTTAGCATAGTATTTTCAGTATTATTTATATAGTAGCATGTATCAGTACTTTATTCCATTTTTTTTCTTTCTTTTTTTTTTTTTGGAGAGACAGGGTAGCCGTATGTTGCCCAGGCTGGTCGCAAACTCCTGGCCGCAAGCGAGCCTCTTGCCTCAGCCTCTCAAAGTGCTGGGATTACAGATGTGAGCTACCACACCAACTTTTAATTCCTTTTAATGGCTAAATAATGTTCCATTGTGTGGATACACATTATTTTCCCCATTCATCAGTTGAGGGACATTTGGGTTGTTTTTACCTTTTGGCTATTATGAGTAATACTGTTATGGATATTCATACACAGGTTTTTTGGGTACATACCTGGTAATGGAATTGCTGGTTCAAATGGAAACTCTTTGTTTAACTTTTTAGTAACTGCCAGACTGCTTCCTAAAGCAGCTGCACCATTTTACAGTCACACCAGCAGTATATGAAGGATCCAGTTTCTTCACATCATCACTAGCACTTGCCAATTAAAGGTGTATGAAGTCGATGTCATCGTGTTTTTCACTTGTATTTCCCTGGCTAATGATGTTGCACATCTCTTAATGTGTTTATTTGGTCTTTCGTATATCATGTTGGGGAAAAATGTCTGTTAAGATGGTTCGTCCATTTAAAAATAGCATTTGTCTTTTATTTGTCTTTTATTATTGAGTAACGGTTCTTTGTATGTTACGGATACAAGTCCTTTATCAGATGTGTGATTTTAAATATGTTCTCTCATTCTGTGGGTCATCTTTACTTTTTTTTTTAATTTGAGACAGAGGCTTTTTTGTAAAAAAATTTCTGAAACAGAGTCTACCTCCCAAGCTGGAGTGCAGTGGTGAGATCTCAGCTCACTACAACCTCTACTTCCTGAGTTCAAGCGATCCTTCCACCCCAGCCTCCTGAATAGCTTGGACTACAGGTGCATGCCACCACACCTGGCTAATTTTTGTATTTTTTGTAGAGATGGGGTTTTGCTGTGTTGCCCAGGCTAATATCAAACTCTTGGGCTCAAGCTATCTGCCTGCCTTGGCCTCCCAAAATGCTGGGACTACAGGTGTGAGCCACTGCGCCTAACCTGCATCTTCACTTTGTTGATGGTATCATATACAGCACACGTATATTTATTTTTTCTTTCGTTTGTGCTTTTATTTAAGTAGGCTTTAGCTGACTCAGGGTTTTGAAGATTACCTTCATATCTTCTAAGAGCTTCATAGTTTTAGGTTTTAATTTGAGGTATATGGTCCATTTTGAGTTAATTTTTGTGTATTGCATAGGAAAGGATCCCAACTTCATTCTTTCGTATGTGAATGTGAAGTTGTCCCAGCACCATTTGTTGAAAAGGTGATTCTTCTTCTGTTTTTATTTTTATTTTTGAGATGGAGTCTTGCTCTGTCTCGCAGGCTGGAGTGCAGTGTGCGATCTCAGCTCACTGCAACCTCCGCCTCCCAGGTTCAAGCGATTCTCCTGCCTCAGCCTTGTGAGTAGCTGGGACTACAGGCACCCGCCACCACACCTGGTTAATTTTTGTATTTTTAGTAGAGACGGGGTTTCATCATGTTGGCCAGGGTGGTCTTGAACTCCTGACCTTGTGATCCACCCACCTTGGCCTCCCAAAGTGCTGGAATTACAGGCATGAGCCACCATGCCCGGCCAAAAAGGTGATTCTTTTTCTATTGAATTTTCATGGCACCTGTGTTGAAATCAAATATGCAGAGGTCTTGACACACTGTTATTGTCCAGTCTCCACACATGCTCTCCTTCTCTGCCACAAAATGTGATAATGCAATAATGCAGTAACATGCCTGATAATCAAATGAGTGGATTTCAGCAATCCCCCTTTGCCTGAAACCTTTGTGATCAGAGGGAATAAACATCTTAGAGGCATGAAGCCTTGCTCAGATAAGGAGAAGATGGAGAACCAAAGTGCCATAATGTACCAAGGAGAAATCATCAGATATGCCAGAAAATATGCAGTAGGAATTAACTTTGAGGGTTATCACAAGAACACTATGTAGAGTAAGCACAAGCAGCTCAGCTGTGGACGAGCTGTGCTGTAGCTTTTACTGCAAACCTCTGCAGGCCTGAGAGCTTGTTGTGAATCCAGAGAGCAGCAGATGTACTTGGCTGTAACGTCACTGGATGTGTCCTGATCTACTCCTTCTCCTTCTCACACACAAGGTTATCTGAGGTCTCAGCCAAGAGACAAATCAGCACTTTACCCGAGGACAGCACCAAAGCCCACCATCTTGGCTGCTGCCCCAGAACCTTGGAACTTCTGCAGTGAAATGGATTCTGATTATTTTTATTATCTTTGTTCTTTTTTTAGAATTGAAGTCTAGAATACATAAAGTACATTAATATTAAGTGCAGCTTCGTGACCTTTTAATCGAGGTATTCCTTTGTCACCATCACCAGATTAAGATACGGAGCATCATAAGTACCCTGGGAAGCTCCTTCTGCTCTTTCCAACTCAGTGCTCTCTTCATAAAGAGGTCAGCACTGTTCTGGTTCTTCTATTACCATATATTTGTTTTGCCTGCTCATGAATTTCAAATAAATAAAAACTAACTGTGGTATGTACTCTTTTATGTCTGACTCAATTTGTCCAGTATGTTTAGGAGACACAACCCTCATGTGTATCAGTAGTTCATTTTTATTGGTTGTGTAATCTTTAGTTGCATGTATATACAGTAAAATATTTTTCTATTCACAGACATCTGGGTAACTTGTAGTTCGGGGCTATTTTTGATAAAGCTGCTCTATTTATTGTTGTCTGAGTGTTTTGGTAGACACAAACACTGCTTTCTTTCATTTGTTTGGCTTTAGAAGACACTGCCAATGGGTTCTTGTTTTGTATCCTCTTCTGTTTTAATCTCATTCCTAGCTTTGTGTTTAGAGTATGTGTTTGTGGCCTCAAGTGTGTGCAGGTTGGAGACATGAAGAGGAAGACAAATTGATGAAGGTAGATTGGGGAAGGGGACAAGCTAATGTGTATTAAAGAACAGGAAGAAAGTGGAGAGGAAGAGTTGGAGACAAAATAATTATTAGTTGGGTACATGCATGTTCAATGTGGATTCAAATTCTAGCTCTGCCATTTACTAACTACTTAACGTTAGCAAACTTAAGTCAACTCTGAGCCACATTTTTATCACCTGGAAAACAGGGTTGATAACAAGCACTTATATTATAGGGACTGTGAGCAGTATATGAAGCATTGCCTTCAAGTAACAGCTCATATTTACCGAGGACTTTCCATTGCTAGTCACTGTGCTAATGTAATTATCTAATTTGATCTTTACAACAACCCCCACGAGCTATGTTCTGTTAATTTTCTTAGTTTTCCCAGTTAGGAATGTGAAAGTATGAGAGGGTCAGTAACATGTCTCCAGGTCACACAACTGGTTAGTTAGTAGAGTGAGAACTCTGATAAGTTGACACCAACGTATTGATTGCAGAAGACTGGGAGGCAGACAGACATGAAAGAGTGTCTTTGTTTATAGACTGAAACAGGTGGAGGACTGTGACTGACCCAGGCAGAATAGAATACCAGCCAGTGATTCATCTAGGGCTTTCTGGGCTGGTCCAGTAGGGACAATGACTGCGTGACGTGAAGGAGAAAGGAAAGTTGGAAAATTTCTTTTTATATTTAGCCTTATCTGCAGGGCAAAGTTTTGAGTTTCTGTCCCAGCATTCACTAGAAATCTTTGCATAGAGGTAAAGCTGAGTAGTTGAGATTCCTCCTCACCTTACTTTAAGTCCCCCAGCCTGATCTTTCCTAAGCCAGATCCCTGGGCCTGCATGTTCTTTCCCTCCACCTCATTCTACCTGCTGTGTTTCCAGCTGTACTGGCCTCATGCCAGCTCTTGACTGCTGACTGCTTTGGCCTCTAAGCTCTAATACTGGCCTCCTGGGAAGCACCCAGAATTCCACAGTTATTTTTCTCTCTTTCCCCTTCAGCAGTCCCAAATTTTCTTCTTTCAGTGTTGGGCTTTCAGCTGGCTGGCTGTGCTGCAGTCACGCCATCCTAGTCCTGGAGCAAGTCAAACATTAATTACACAGGTGCATGAAGAAAGAGTGCATGCATTCTTCTCTTCTACACCCCCCAACCCCAATTTCAACTCGCCCTCAGTCCCACCTTGAGGCATTCAGTGTTACCTCATTGAATATATCTATATATTTTGTTTTACAAATATAAATACTAGGCTGGGTGTGGGGGCTTATGCCTGTAATCCCAGCACTTTGGGAGGTGGAGGCAGGCAATTTGCTTGAGTCCAGCGTCCAAGACCACTCTAGGCAACATAGTGAGACCCCATCTCTAGAAAAAATACAAAATTAGCTGGTCCTGGTAGTGTGTACCTATAGTTCTGCCTTCTCAGGAGGCTGAGGTGGAAGGATTGATTGAGTCCAGGAGGTAGAGGTTGTAGGGAGCTATAATTGCGCTACTGCATTCTACCCTGGATGATGGAGTGAGACCCTGTCTCAAAAAAACCTCCAAATTTTTATATATATGTATATGAGATGGAGTCTAGTCTCAGTTTACTGCGCAGGCTGGTCTCGAACTCCTGGGCTCCAGTGATCCTCCCACCTTGGCCTCCCAAAGTGCTGGGACTAGAGGCGTGAGCCACCATGCCTGGCCTGAATATGTTTTCACACTTATAGAAACATATAAAAGTCTTAGTCTTTCTTCTTTCTTTTTTCTTCATTTTTTTTCACTAAAATGGTAAAATCCCACTATGAACGGTCCTACTTTTTCTTCTCCTCTACCCTTCTCCCTACCCCTCCCCACGCTGCCTCTCTCCTGTGCTTCTCTCTCTGTCGTCCGTCCCTCCTTCTCTCTCTCCCTCCTTCTCTACTTGATTTGACTCTCTTACTGCCTTCCTTTCTGCCTGTCTGTCTCCTTTTCCCCTCCTTTCCTCCTGTCTCTTCTCATTTCAGAGAGTCACTGCCTTGGTCCATTCATGGAGCTGGGGCCAGGGGATAGATAGAAAGATTCATACCCTCTAGGTCCTAGAGAAGAGATCAGGGTGCTGTGGGGGAGATCAGAATGTAAATAACTCATTGCTATACAGGCTTTTCCTATTATTTGGACAGTCTTCCTCTTTCACCTAATGAATGAAACTGAAGGGTTGTTGGAGGCCCAGGCTTCCACTATTGAATTGACCTTGGGTCCTGGGAATTAAAAAAGAAAAAGTATCTCAGTGCTTAGGCAGCCTATTAAATTAAGTCCAGTCCCTGCCCTCCCCATGTTTGTTTACTGATCGTTATGCACATTTGTCAATATTATATGCTCCTATGATAGAAATAAATGCTCAGCATCCATTTAGAGCAAATTGCTCTTTCCAAGAGGAATTGCATGTAATGAAGAATGGCTCTGCCAGATTCAGAAACAACTTGAGGGTAGTAATCAATGGCCTAAGCTATGAAGCCAGGTTTGGAATGCAATGCAGATTTCATTTTCTAGGGTAAAGAATAGGGGAGATGCACTGAATGCTTACTGAGTACCAGCACTAGACCACGTGCTGCACATGTGTCTCTTGCCCTCTCGCATGAAATAAGCATGAAATAGGCAGCACCATAACCGCTTAACTGCAGGTGAGGAATGTGAACACCAAGCGGCAAGGATCCTCATTTCATTTCAGTTCGATTAAAAATGTTTATGGAGTGCCTACTTTGTGCGAGGCTCTGTTGTAGGCTCTGGGAATACTTCAGTTGAAAAAGCAGTCTTGCCTTTGGGATCTAAACATTCCAGTGGTGGGGGGGGGGCAGGTAGGGTAAGATAGATGATACAATACAAACATTATCAACTAGTAATTATGAAGTATGGTAGAAGTTGATAAGGGCTGTGGACAAAGGAAAAAGTAGGACAGGGTAAGAGGGTTGAAATGTCCAGGCAGGTAGCAGGTGGTAGTATTACATAGGGTGACCAGGGTGAACTTCGTCGAAGTAGAGAATTCAGAAAAATATGGAAAGTATTAAAAAAGGCTACCTTGTCTTAGAATCTAGCTACAATTATTTAAGAATTCATTTAACAAGTCTTTGCTGAGTTGGGTAATGTAGGAATGGTTCTTGTCACCCTTGCCCTCTAAAGGCCTGTGGTTTTTTGAGGGAGATGTAGTTATTCCCCAGCATATAATTAAGTGCTCAAGGGAATCATGCCAAGAGATTTCCATTGGCATTAAGAGCAGGAAAGACTGGATGTGGGTAATCATTCTCCCAAAGATACATGCTGAGTGCTTTTGTGATACCCCATAACTGATACAATGAGATACTGAGGCATTTTTCCAGGATGCAGGGAGTCTGTCTAGGAGGTTATGTGGTGAAGTCAGGACAGGCCCTCTGTTCAGAGTCAAACAGTTTGAATCTGAGCTCTACCCGTCAACATTTGGTGTGTTGTGTCACCTCTTTGAGATTTGTTTTCCTCCTCTGCGAAATGGGAATATGCATCCTTAGCCCAAAGGTTGATGTAAAGATTGCTGGCAGCATTTAGTCTAGGGATCTCACACATGTTAAGCATTTACTGTTCAATGGTGATCAGTGTTATCCATCCTCAGTCTGTGGGATCATTTGAGGTTTTGCCTCAAGGTAAGCCTTGCTGGTAAGATGGCTGTGATAGCAGTTAGTCTCTTAAAAGGTATCCGGGACGTATGCCAGAAGAGAGGCTGTGGTGGGGAAGCACAGGAGCGTCTTCTTTGTCTACCCAAAATAGGGCCAACTTTCCAGAATAGCATATGGACCCTCAGAACTCATGGGGATTTTTCTAGCAGGCAGTTTGTAAGCAAATGACAGGGCAGGGAGGAGCGGCTTACGGATTCCTGATATATCAGCAGGTTACAAGGAGGCACTTTTGGGACTGCCATCTGTTTCCTTCCTCCTTAGACCTGACACCTCCTCAGACTCCTGGACCCCGAGTCTCCAATGCAGAGTGGAATTCAGAAAGCAAAGTAAATGACAGAGCTCCTTGGGGGCTAGGGTGTGGTCTTATCATGCTTATTGCACAGCCCACTCATACCCCCACTCCCACCCCTTTTTGATTCAGGGTCTTGTTCTGTTGCCAAGGCTGAAGCACAGTGGTAAGATTATGGCTCAGTGCAGCCTTGCACTACTAGACTCATGTAATCCTCCCACCTCAGCACCACCATATCCTTTTACCTCTACAATAGCTGGGACTACAGGCGTGAACCACTAAACCTGGCTAATTTTTATTTGTTTTGTAGAATCAGGGTCTCTGTATATTGCCCAGGCTGGTCTTGAACTCCTAGGTTCAAGCAGTCCTTTCACTTCGGCTGCCTAAAATGCTGGGATTACAAGCATGAGCCACCATGCCTGGCCTCCCACTCACACCCTTTGAAGTTAGGGGATCTGGGCTGATGATGCCAGAAAAGTGCTGTGGACCTTAACTTTTTAGGAATTGTTCTACAATTGATTAATGTATTTAGAAAAAGCTGCTGCCAACAGTGTGCCAGCAGCCGTGCCAGGGATTAAACAGATGAAGATAGCAGAGGCATATCCTTGCCCTCAGGGACCCCCTAGCCCTCAGGTAGTAGCAGCCGCGGGGGTTGTGAACTGGTGGCCTGTGGATACTGGTGGTTGGAAGATGATGATGAGTGACAAATGCTTACTGTGGGCCTGGTAACTTTCTAAGTATTCTGGATAGATCAACTCATTTAAACTTCACAACAGCCTTGTGAGAGACATATTCTTATTATCTCCAGTTTCCAGATTGGGAATCTAAGCAACTCACCTCAAGGGCATGCTCATGGACACTTGAAAAATAGAGAGATTTCCCAGACATCTGGGTTTTCAGCTTCTCCTTAAAAAGATCTGAAGCTAGGTGTATGCTGCTGAGTTCACATCCTGTCCGGGACCCCCAACAGCAGTTGAACTGATTAACCAGTCTCCACCATCCACTGTTCTGTGACTCCTCCCTTCTTCCCTGTTTACACCGAGTAGCTGCGGATTTTTTTTTGCCCTTGGTAAGGGACCTCAAGTTATATATATATTTTTTCCGTAGCTTATTTGATGAGCATGGCAATGCGTTAGGAAATAATCAACCTTAGAAGACAGAAGTTTAGATCTCTGGGATGAGGGGGAGGTGACGGAGAAGTGTAAGAAAAGTTTAATAGGCAGTACCCACAGTGGAATTCATATGTCGGCCATATATACATACATATGTGTACACACATGTACATATATACATATATGTGTGTATATATAAATAAGTTGCTGCATCTGTTTAGCTCTTTTGTTCCAAAGTTCAGGTTACACAGGTTAGTCTGTCACTGCCTGGTCTTCCTGTGTTTGGTGGGATCAGGTAGCGGTTAGGTAGGAGGGATTATGAACAGTTGCTCAAAAGGCTGCTGAGATCTAGATCAACCTGCTTTTCTAAATCCCAGCCTAGGATTTTCTCTTCCTTTTTCTTTTACTGATTGCTTTTTGTGTTACTGCTTTTTTTCTCCCTTTTAAATGCACATTAAAAAAAAAAGTAGGCACTCAGGAGTTTGAGGTGGGAGGATCACTTGAGCCCAGGAGGTTGAGGTTGCAGTGAGCCATGATTGCACCACTGTACTCCCACCAGGGCAACAAAACAAGACCCTGTTTGTTAAAAAAAAAAGAAGTAGAAAAAAATTGAAAGCAGCAAATATCAACAATTTTCCCCAGCCGCAGTTATTCTACACATATAGTATATATTTATTTTATATACTTTACATATATAGTTCATATTTATATATTTAATGTATTCATTTATTACATGTTTACTTAATAATTGTAAATTATATGTTTATATCACAACAATTGAATCAAAACAGTACATAGTGTTTTAAAATCTGTTTATCTCTCAGTCATATGTCATGAACATCATTCCATGTCAGTTGCTGGCACTGTGGTTTTAAAAGTTTGCAAAGTATGGCCAGGCACAGAAGCTCACACCTGTAAGCCCAGCAGTTTGGGAGGCCGAGGTGGGTGGATTGCCTGAGGTCAGGAGTTTGAGACCAGTCTGGCTAACATGGTGAAACCCCGTCTCTACTAAAAATACAAAATTAGCTGGGTGTAGTGGTGCATGTCTGTGATCCCAGCTACTTGGGAGGCTGAGGCAGGAGAATCACGTGAACCTGGGAGGCAGAGGTTGCAGTGAGCCGAGATTGTCCTATTGCACTGCAGCCTAGAGTGAAACTCTGTCTCAAAAAAACAAAAACAAAAACTTGCAAAGTGTTTGTTATTATTGTTTTTTATATTTTGAGACAGGATCTCACTCTGTCACCCAGGCTGGAGGGCAGTGGTGCAGTCTTGGCTCACTGCAACCACTGCCTCCAGGCTCCAGTGATCCTCCCATCTCAGTTTCCCAAGTAGGTGGGACTACAGGTATGTGCCACCACCTGGCTGACTTTTGTATTGTTTGTAGAGATGGGGTTTTACCATGTTGCCTAGGTAGGTCTCGAACTCTTGAGCTCAAGTGATCCACCTGCCTCATCTTCCCAAAGTGCTGGGATTATAGGCATGAGCCACTGCACATTGTCAGTGCTTCCTTTTTTTTAGTTTAACAGGTGCTATTTAGGATTTTTCTAATTTTTTATATTGCCTCACATCCTAGACTATTTATTTGGTAAAAATCTAAGGGAAAATTGTATCATCAAAGGGCAGAGAATATGAGTTTATGCTGACTTGATTTCCTTCTGATTTTTCAGTAGACATTACTATATGTTATATAGAACCTCTCTGTGTGTATGTAGGTGTGTGTATAGCATAATTACAGATGTACATATATACAGTATTGAAGCGGAGTGCTACTTAGTGTCTATCCGTATGTTATATAGACCCTTTCTGTATTTATGTAGGTATGTGTATGGCATAATTACAGATGTAGATATCTACAGTCTTGAAGAGGAGTACTGCTTTATGTCTGTCATTTTGATAATGGTGAATATTTGCATATCTTTCTTTATCCCTGCCAGCCTTTAGAAATCTTGATTTTGCGAATATTTGTAGCCTCAGTAGAATCTTCATTTTGTGAC
Source organism: Ateles fusciceps (assembly GCA_036589455.1). Lineage (NCBI taxonomy): Eukaryota > Metazoa > Chordata > Mammalia > Primates > Atelidae > Ateles > Ateles fusciceps. The sequence continues at coordinate 12,835,485 of JAZHEH010000562.1, forward strand.
TGTAGTTTGGATTTGGACGGTGGCAGGGTGAGTAGGCAGGACTCCCATATTAGTCTAATATTTCTGGTGAATAGCCATGAAGAGCCACCTGGTGTTCCTCCCACAGCCCGAGGGAAGTTGGCAGAGTTACGGAGGCAGAGTCTTGTTCCTCCCCTCCATTCTTCACCTTCTCCTCTCTCTGTAGTGAGCCAGCTCAATCTGGGAAAGTGGAATGACAAGTGCTGTTTTTCCTGATTCTGCTATGCAGCTGTGCAGGGCTGGATGTAGCTGGTGTACCTGCGTGGCACGTGCCACGGAGTCTGCCATCTTGCTGTGGCTGACGGATGGCCTCCACAGCCCAGGCTTCCCCCATCGCAGCTGCCATTTTTGTAGTTGGTGAGCAAAGCAGGGAAGCAGGCCACCTCCTCCACATGTTCAGAAAAGTTGTCCGTTCCATCTATCACTTTGTAGGAACCTAACCCTGGCCTGTACCAGGGGAGAAAGAAGAGCCTAGAATCTCCTGAATGAAGTCATTATCACTCCACACAGATCCTTTCAACCTTGGTGAGAAAAATCCAGTGCTGAGCTTTTGGTGAAGAATCTTCCAGAGTTCAGGTTATATAGGTTATTTATTGATACACTGCTCTGTGTCTTTTTGTGTCCCTGTGTTTATTTAGGTTAACAGAGGGGTCTAACATCTTCCGTTACAAAATAAGATCATGCTATACATGCTATTATGTAACCTAATTTTTTTTCATTTACAATAATAATTTTTTTCATTTTGTTTCATATTCCATTGAATGTTTATTCATTCACTCACCCTATTTACAATTAAAAAAGAGAAATATTCTTTTCACTGTCATTTATTTAGTAGTAGTTAGAGAGATAGACAATAATCATTTACACCAATACATGTGAAGGAGCTCTGAGGGAAATTACTCTGAAGTTGCATAATAGAGGGGACTGATTTCTAAGGAACTGACACTTCAGCTACAATCTGAAGACTAAGATGTGGAGGTAAAATTGGGAGAGGAAAGAGGGGACTATATCCATTTTTATAGATGTATAATATTTAATTCATGGATATGCCATAATTTATGTATGAAGTCATTTTGGGTGGCATTTAGATCATTGCTGATTTTTCATCTGTTTTATCAGTTTGGATGGGCTGATTAGAGGCTTTGAACTCTTAGTCTAGCAGTGGAGTTGATCTGTCTGAATTTGCCAACATTCTCGTTTGTCTTTCTTGTGTCCAGTGATCCAAATTTGCAAATGTCAATCAGGGTTATCAACAAAGGTTATTGACCTGCAAATAAATTACACCAAGGAAGTCATCTCACTTTTGTGATATTTGAGGCCAAGTAGTCATGCCTGGGTATACTACCTAATGATACATGGAATGTGCTCTTGTTTCTCTATGATTTTTAAATTTACCCTAGATAACATTTACCAAGTTCCTTCTCATTCCAGCTACTGTGTTAACAGTTAAGAATATGAAATTGAAAGGTTCTTAGCCTCTCTCTCCAGAAGTCCTCAGTAGTGTGAAAATACAGAGAGACACTTGGCTATATAATACCATAAGTAATACTCTTATAGTAAAGGAGTGAGCATAGTCTGTTTGTCCATTCTGGTAGCCAGACGTTAACCAGTATCATATGAGCTCCTCAGAGGAGTTGGTATTTGAACTGTTCCTTGAAGACTGATCCAAATTTTGTCAACTATTAAGGAATTTGGTACTTTCTGATAGAAGGAACTCTAAGAGCAGAGATTTCAAGGATTGGGAAGGTTTCTTAATACCTGGTACTTATGGAGAGTATTGAGTACATTACTGGGATCATGGTGAGAAATGGGCTTGGAGAGTAGCTGGGGCTGGATTGGGGGGAGACCTTGAATGCCGTGCTAGGGAGGTCAGGTTTCATTCTGTAGATAGTGGGAATATATCAAATATTTAAGAATGAAGAAGTAGTCTGGGCACGGTGGCTCACACCTGTAATACCAGCACTTTGGGAGGCCAAGGCGGGTGGATCACAAGGTCAGGAGTTTGAGACCAGCCTGGCCAACATTGTGAAACCCCGCCTCTACTAAAGGTACAAAAAATTAGCTGAGTGTGGTGTAGTGCACCTGTAATCCCAGCTACTCGGGAGGCTGAGGCAGGAGAATCGCTTGAACCTGGGAGGCGGAGGTTGCAGTGAGTCAAGATTGTGCCATTGTGCTCCAGCCTGGGCGACAGGGTGAGACTTCATCTTAAAAAAAAAAAAAAATAGAGAGAGTAGGTAATGTTAACTGCTGTAACAGAGAAACTCCAGAACCTCTGTGGCTTAACCTGTGAGAAATTTATATTTTCTTCACTAAATGTCCAAAGAGGTATTTCTAATTAGCAGGTGACTCTCTTCCAAGTGGTGATTCAGGGCTCTAGGCTCTGCCATTTTGTGGCTCTGCCATTTTGTGGCTCTGCCATCTTCAGCATGTGGTTTCCGTGACGCTATGCATACTTGTAATGAGCTGGTGGAAGAGGAGAGAACATGGACTGTCATGAAGTGTTTCGTAAGCCAAGCCTGAAATGGTCTCATGTCACTTCAGGTCACATTTCTGTTAGCTATAGAACCCAGTTACATGGTCCCACTACATTACACATGAGGCTGTGGAATAGAAACTAGGTGTGTGGTGTAGGGTGAAGAGGAACAGAGTGGTAGATCCTGCTGTGCTGCTGTTTTTGACAAGTTAATTGTAATGATGCTGGTGTTAAGAATGATCTAGAGGAGAGAAACACAGTCAGAAAGGGAAGAGGGCACATGGTGAAGGCATGAGTAATTAGATTAACGAAGGCTAACATTTGTTGAGTACAAACTCTGTGGCAGGTGCTATTAAATACTTAATACACATTAACCGTATGAGAATAGGTGCTGCTGTTCCCCACTTTATAAAGGAAAAAAACTGAGCTTATGGGGGAGCTTGCTGAGAGAAGAACCAGGATTTTCAGTCCCAGGCTTGTCTTAGTTCAGCACTTGAGTTCTTAACCACTACTGAATGCCTCTTGCTAGGCAATGTTATTTTTCTGGGTATTCATAAAGAATAGAAGGTAAACAAAAGAACCGTGTCTTACTTGAGGTGGACAGAGCCTCATTAGACATAATGCAAAGGGAAAAATTGAAGATGAGTAAGATGTCAGGTTTGGCAGCCTGGTGGTGCCAATTAGAGAAAACAGGGCATGCTCTGTGTGACTTCTGTGCAAGAGGTCTTACCAGTTGTTCCAGGTCTGCCATCTTATGATGCCTGGCCCTGATTTAGCACTGAGGACTGCACATGCCTGCTAATATCTCAACAAATTGCTTTATAAGGGTTTCTGTTGGCTGCTCTGTGTTGGTTGCTCAAGAAAAGTTAGATCCACATTTTAGATGAGACGCTGAAGGCCCAGTGCCTGTGATTCAGCCATTGAGTCACTCTGCTCTTCATTGTATGAGTGTCTTTTTCACGTGGTGCCCCTTTCCCTCTGCAAGCTCCCACTCACCGTTATGACTTAGGTCAAATGGCCCCTCACTCTGAAACTTTTCATTGCTTTCTTGGACAAAGATGGATTTCCCTCTTCTCTGTTCATGCTGCACTGTTACTGGTCTTTATTTATTATAATCTCTTCTGGAGTCTATTTTCCCTATGACAGTATTAACATACCCAGTTTCAGCAGTTTATACACAAGAGGTGTTAGTAAGAGGGGTAATACTTTTTGTGTAAAAGGGGTTTTGCTCTTTTCTCCCCATGAATACAGGGGGTTGCAAACTCCAAATCTTTACTGTCAAGGGGATAACTCAAGAGTGACACTGGCCTGGCTGAGAGAGTCAGAACCTGTGGGTGGGGGTGGTGGCTGGACTAGAGAATACACACCTGGTGTGAGAAATTCAACACTTATTTAAAAATCAAACAAACATTTTCTTGGCAAACAAAATATTTGCAACAGCCTTTTTCAGTCTCCACGTTTCCACTTTGTGACTTCTGATAAGGAATACAGCTACTTGCCTCCCTGCACTGGAAAGCTAGAGTGAGGGGGGCTTGCTTTCTGTCACTTGTACATTTGAGTGTGACCCCGGCCCCAAGGTCAAAGGCTGTGTTATGGCTGTCCCTCTCACATCCATGGAGATGCTGCTGAAAATAAGAACCTTCATTAAAGAAAAACCTTTGCCCTTTTTATTTGAATTCTCTATGTTATCCTAGAAATAATGAGTAAAATAATGATTATTGTTTGTTACTTGGAAATGGCTTGACAAATGTATTTGTCATGCCAGACCTGGCTTAAATCTCTGAAGGACAACCTCCCTTCTCAAAGAAGCTGGGAAAATGGAAGAAGAGAGAAAATTCCTCACCGTGAACCCACTGCACATATCCTGCCTTTCTCCCCCATGGATTCTGTTCAGCGGCACTGGCTACCTTGGGGAGGACAGACTCTTGACATCATCGTAGGACACCTTTCTCTGGCACCTCACTGAGCATGCCATCACCATGGCAGATCCCCATGGCTCCTGTTGGAGAGGTGCCCAGAAATCCCTGCAGCACACCCCAAGGACCTGTCCCTCTTTTTAATAGGTGCAGAGGGAGGGGAACATGTGGGCTGTCCAGTTCAGTGGCTTCTGACACACCCCCTGATCAACTCTGCCTCTGTGCCTCTATCTGTAAAGATGGCTCTATCAATACTCCTGTCTGCAGTTCTAATATAAGGATTAAATACAGTCACATATTTGTCAAAAGACAAAATTATAGTAAACTAAGTTGTAGATCTAATTGGCTTTTATTTGCCATTCGTGAATCTGAGCAGCCTCCTTCAAAATGGAATAAGGGCTCCCTCTGGGCAGTAGTAGAACAGCAGGTTTTGTTAGGTGGGTTTGGGGAAATAGAACAATAGAAAAAATACCCGATTGGTTAGCATAGGTTACTTTTTGGTAAGGATTAAAGCAGAGGGTACCTACTTATTTTGCTGACTCAGGTAGACTGGAATCTCCTATTTTCAAGAAAAACCTGGTCTGTTTGGGGATCTATCTGCTTCCTTAAAGTTTATTTATTTAATTTTTAAAATTTATTTTTATTTATTTATTTTTTTATTTGAGACAGAGTATCTCTCTCACCCAGTCTGGAGTGCAGTGGCATGATCTCAGCTCACTGCAACCTCTGCCTCCCAGGTTCAAGCGATTCTGCTGCCTCAGCCTCCCGAGTGGCACCACCATGCCCAGCTAATTTTTGTATTTTTAGTACAGGCAGGATTTCACCACGTTGGCCATGCTGGTGTCAACTCCTGACCTCAGGTGATCCACCCGCCTCGGCTTCCCAAAGTGCTGGGATTACAGGCATGAGCCACCTCGCCCAGCACTCCTTCCTTAAAGTTTTAATTTGATTATGTGGGATTTAGGATGAGTGTTTCCAGGCTAAACGGAGTTTTGGTTTTGTCTGGTTTATAGGGGCCTAATACAGGTGCTCGGCTAAAACAATGACCTCCCATAAATTTTAGCATTTTTTTTTTTAGATGGAGTCTCACTTTGTCGCCTAGGTACCTCCTGGGTTCAGGTGATTCTCCTGCCTTAGCCTCCCAAGTAGCTGGGATTACAGGCATGCACCACCATGCCCAGCTAATTTTTGTATTTTTAGTAGAGACAGGGTTTTACCATGTTGGCCAAGCGGGTCTCGAACTCCTGACCTCAAGTGATCTGTCCACCTCAGCCTTCCACAGTGCTGGGATTATAGGCATGAACCACCACACCTGGTCAATGTTAGCATTTGTGAAGCACATAGCACAATGTCTGGCACATAGCAGGCATTCAATGTGAATGTGATCCCTTCGTCTCATCCCTCCCTTTCTTGCTCTTTAAGTTTGATGACTCCAGTTATACTTGTGGTGGATACAGAGAGACTTGGTGTTAGCTCATTCAGAAAGGAAGAGGAATTAACTGTGAAATAATAATGCAAGTCAATCAGAAAATAGGATTTGATTTATTACTATTTTAATTTATATGCAGTTGGAGCATAAAATACTTCTTGAAAATTGCACTATTGATTTTACCCATGACATCACAGATGAGGAGTTTTTTGCAGATATGATGAGACCAGGTCATTTGTGGTTTTAAAAAGCAAAGATTTCTGGCTACAATGCTATCTTCCTCCTCCTTTCTTCTTCTCCAAAGACAGATATTCATAATTAAATCCTGTGATGAGATAAAGAGTACAACAGACTTAAAAGGAAAAGAATCTTCAGTTCCTTCTGGGAAGAAGCAATTATTTAGTTATCTTTTATTTGAACTGTGAAAATCTTGGTTCTTATCTTTTACCAATGTATTAATAACATTACTCAGTCAGAATCACAGATCTATGAGATGAAAAAATGAGTTGAATGCAGCAGAGACCCATTGATTTGTTGTCTCTGTGTCATAGTTGTGTCATTGTTGGTAGGCTGAGCTCCTTTTCCTCATCATTCTGTTTAGCTGTATAGATCACAACATCACTTTGTATTATGTCAACATGGAGCAGTGAGTTCTTTCTGAAGTCTTCTGGAAACTTCTGCTTGTCATGAGTTTTTTGATGGTAAGGATGGCATTTATGCTCAGGCCATTATTAAAATATTATATTTGTTAGCATCGTTTTAGAATTAACATCATTTTTGTTGTTTGTTTTTACTTGTTTTTGAGACTATGTGTCTCTCTCTGTCCCCCGGGCTGGAGTGCAGTGTCAAAATGTCGGCTCACTGCAGCCTCAACCTCCTGGGCTCAAGCAATCCTCCCACTTCAGCTTCCCAAATAGCTGGGACTATAGGCACAAGGAACATACCAGGCTAGAATGAATACTATTTAAAACACAAAGTTTTCATGAATCTCTGCCTAATCATCTAAATGTTGTGTGGTTAGATCCATTTGTTCCATTCCTTCTTGCCTTCCTACCACTTTTTAAATGTCTAAGGGATATTTTCACCATGTCCCCTGAAACAAATGTCACACAGGTAAAGCAGGTCCTCCTGTGTCTGTCCCATTTATGCGGGTGGCAGACTACAGCATGACCTGACTAGCCCAGTAGTACATAGCAGTTGTCAAAATTTCACCAAAGACAGCAGCTGAAGTTGATATACCTTTATAAGGTCTTCCAAGAGGTAATATACTTGGCAAAAGAGCTAAAAATCACAGCTTTGCTGACCAGCTTCCTACAGTATGTTATGGCAAATATCTCTACCAGGGCAGCCTGAGCTATTAGCTCTGGACCCTGACTGTGTGACCCAGCAGGATACCCGCTCTTGTTTCTACTGTGTGAATTGGGGCCAATGATACCTGCTCTGGCTGGAGTAATGCAAGGATTAGCAGGTGTAAATTAGAGAATAGCTAAGAAAGTCTTCGATTTGCAAACAATCATAGGGTGATAATGAACAAAAGTTTATCAATTTTTAACTTTTTCAAATGTGAAGAATAGAACATCTCTGTAGTCACATTACTTGGTAGCATTTCTGTGTTTTGATGATTCATAAGATCTGAACCAATCCTAGATTTTTGTGCTGTACTTTCTCATGTTTCTTTTCTCCCGGAAACTGCTTGCCAGTCCTCATAAAGACTAGCTCTGTTCCCCTGTTCTGAATGCTTCTGACCATGACTCTGGCAACTGACCTATGAACAAAGGCCAACTCCTATTGAGAAAGAAGAGCTGCCTTTCTGCCAGGTGTAGCCTGTGCGTGCGCAGTGGCGATGAGCCCCAGTAAGCCCCATTACCTCTGTGGGAGCTGGCCAACTCCTGTCAAGTAAACAGGGATGTAATCCTATATTGGTTTTAATGTGATTCCTGTGTTTCTGGTAGGTTAGTTGACAGTTTCTAAGATGTCACTGGATTAAGAGAAAAGGACGTTTGGATCCATGGGCGATTTGAGTTCCCCCTTCTGTTGGGCATTCCATGAACTTGAACATGCCTGGAAACTCCCATGGAGAGACAAGGTCCTCTTAGTTCGTGCTGCTGGCTGGAGCCAAGAGACCATTGTAGTTTTGCAGAGAGGGTTAGATCATCAGCCCCCAACTTCAGTGTCCCAGACCTCAGTATGGAGGGGGACACACTGACCTCTTGAAAAGTTGCCGTTGACATTGAGATTTAGCATGTGATGTCGTTACTTGTTCATCTGGAGATATGTCAGAATGGAGGGGGAGCAAAGCCTGGTGTGTTGTCTTACAATCTTTGTTTTCTATAGTCTTGCAGCATCTGTGTCACCCAGTGACCTTCTCTAGGCAGGGATGTGAGGAGAGGACACAGCATTGGGCAGCGTTGCAGTTTGGGTCAAATTGAATCAGACACATGAGTTCATTGACTGTGTGTTCTGGTCACACTTTATTGAGTAGGACGTTGGGTGTTTATCACCATCTGCCATTCATTTTTAACTTCTGCCATCTAGGAGGGTATGTTACAGGATTGGAGGAGGCAGGAATGGAAAAGCTGTGCACTTGATTGGTATAAAAAGCTATGAGTATACAGGAAGGTAAAACCTGCATTCTACTCTTCTGGAGTCTTCTATTCCTTTTGTGTTTTCTTCTCCCTAACCAGAGGGCGATGCTAGGACACCCTATCTAGACCTTTACTATCCATTATGGTAGCCATCAGCCATTTGTGACTATTTAAGTTGAAATATAAATTAATTAAAATTAAACATAATAAAATACCCCTCCCCCCATCCCTCAGTTGCAGTAGTCATATCTCAAATGCTCAGTAACCACATATAGCAATCATATAGGGCAAAGCAGATCTGAAATACACCCATCATCAGGAAAACTCTGCTAGACAGTGCCGGACACAGTAAGCTCTGGAAGAGTTCTGTGTTTGTCTAACATCATGTCCTCAGGCCAGAGCCAAGGGTGCCTGGCATGCGGGAAGCTTCTAGTGACTATCTGTTGCATGAGTGAGGCAAAGAATGAGTGAATGGATACACGTGAATGAAAGGCTTCATTTCACATTTGCTTTTCCCCACCCAAGCCAATGTATCCATGGGGGTTAGTGGGCTATCCAGGCTTGGTTCTTATAAACCTACATGTGCTATCTGCCTCTTTCTAATTTTATTTCTTTTCTTTTTCTCTTTTCTCCTCCCTTCCTCCCTTCCTCCCCCCCCCCCCACCCCACCTCTTGCCACCTGTTGCCCAGGGGGTGGCCAGGCTGGGGTGCAGTGCTCTCATCTTAGCTCACTGCAGCCTAGAACTCTGGTGCTTAAGTGATCCTCCTGCCTCAGCCTCTGAGTAGTTAGAACTACTGGTGCATGCCACTCTACTGGGCCATTTTATTTATTTTTAAAATTATTTTATTTGATTTGTAGAGATGGGGTCTTATCTTGCCAGGCTGGTCTAAAACTCCTGGCCTCAATCCCACCCTCTGGTTGGGAATACAGGTGTGAGCCATCACACCAAGCCATTTCCTCTCATTTCTTCAGTACTGTTTATCTCTTTGCAGATCTCTAAGCAAACATTTCACAAGTCTTTTTCTCTCTGTGGACTCAACAGGGCTTCCTGCTTATAATGGCATCTTTTACTGAGCACATCCTGTGGGCTGGTTAGGGCGCTAAGTGCTTCAGGCTATAAACTCACCCCCCATGGATTTGGGCAGGTTTTTTTTTTTTAATCAGCCTGGAGTTTAAATAATAATTTTTATCCTTCAGGTGTGGCACACCCTCTGCAGCTGCAGCCAGCATCATCCTCTCTTGCATAATACCCAGCAGCTGTTGTATGTACTTTTTTATGTTACCTTCCTTGTCCCTGTAGACATTTGAGTTTGCAACCCTTGATTAGAGGATGCTGTTTATATTTCTGAGGTGCCACACTTCTTCCTTTGGTTGTGGAGTTCTAGTAGGAATCCCCCTTTCAGTCGTGTGACCATCTGTCATGCCTTTGTACCCTGGGAGGTTTGTGGGAACTGTGAGTCATGGTGCTACCAGATGAGGCAGGCCACAGCACCTCTTTAGGTGACAGAGACTAGCTGTGTTTTTAGGTGTGTGCCTCATTTGCAAAACCCACTGGCTGAGCACCCTCTGGTGGGACATTTTATTCAAATTCTTTCAAACAAAACTTCCTTGAGTGGTATTTGTAAGAACACCATTGAGCTTTTCCATGAATATATTGCAAAGTTACTCATTTTGCAGAAAAGTTGGCTGTTTATTTTAATCACATGGAAATGGTTGTTGTGGAGATGCTGGCATGGGAATTTCTGAGATTTTGAGGATAACTTAGGATTTTGTGGAAAGATGGATGCACATTATTGCCTCATTCACTTAATCTTTCAAAGATGTATGTACAAAGCACTGTCACATTTACTAGGATAGCAAAATCCTCGAGTGAAAAGGAGAAAGTGTGTTGCATGTACTCATGTCTCCTTGTTTCTTTCTGCTACTTCTTTGCTTTTTGTTTGTTTGTTTTTTGTTTTTTTTGAAAACAGGGTCTCACTATGTTGCCCAGGCTGGTCTGGAACGCTTGGCCTCAAGGGATCCTCCCATCTCAGACTGAGTAGCTGATGCTTTTTTTTTTTTTTTTTTTTAACTTTAAATAAAAGATTAGAATTTTTACATAGCTAACCTGTTTTTGTCAGGGGCAGTTGTTTTTTTTGAGACAGAGTCCACTCTGTTGCCCAGGCTGGAGTGCAATGGCACAATCTCTGCTCACCGCAACCTCTACTTCCCTGGTTTCAAGTGATTCTCCTGCCTCAGCCTCCTGAGGAACTAGGACTACAGGTGTGTGCCACCACACCCAGCTAATTTTTTTGTACTTTTAGTAGAGATGGAGTTTCACCATGTTGGCCAGGCTGGTCTCCAACTCCCAACCTCACATAATTTGCTACAAAGTGCTGGGATTATGGATGTGAGCCACCACGCCTGTCAGGGGCACTTCTTGATTGAGATAACCATTTTCTTCCAGGGAAGGTTTTCTATATTGAGTGTTAGCAGCAAAATTCATCAAGCAGAGGGAAGCATTTTGAAATCATTTAATAAAATATGGTCTTATAAGGACAGAGACTGTTTTTGTTTCCTTGCATTCAGCTGCCCTTTTTTGGATACATCTTAGGTTTTACTTATTGATCCAGAAATTTATTGCTTGTCTCCCTAACATTAAATTGATGGGAAAGTTATTATGGGCAGAACTGAGAAATGAATAGATTTTGATACATGCAAACTTTCCAACAGCTGGGAAAACCATGATGTGCATTTTAGACTTTAGATACTGAAACATTTGAGGGATGGAACTCATGTTAAACATTTCATCAGCACAAGGTATGCATAAGTGAATGAATTAAGATCTTATCTTTGCCCTACTAGGAATTCACCTATCAATGTGTTAAACATGTGCTTGTAGAACTATTTGTATCACACAAGCCAAAGTGATATTTACATTTTCAGTCCAGCTGTTTACAACATCATGTTGGGTTGGGCTATCTAGAGATTGTCATTAATCTGAAGACTTATTTTTAAATCTTGAGTTGTGAATTAACAGAGATGCTGCTGATGTGTCTCAGAGTAGCAACCACAAATATTTTCTTATGCTTTGCCAATTACTTAAAATTTGGTGTCAAGTGTGTCTTTGAACATTTTTATGGTAATGGAGGTGTGTGTATATACACACATCTGTCTAATGTTTACCTACTGGGTAGAGTTTCACATGTTGTTCCACCATCTGAAACACAATGTGAGAGCAATGGTAACAAGTAAGATACGTTTGCTCACTACCTTCCTCTTCCTTTCTGGGGGAGGCTCAAACTCGATGCTGGCCAGGTGCAGAGAGCCCATCCTGGACAGCAGTGGTACTTCCATTGCCAGCTACCTTGTTACCTTGTGGAAGCCACCAGCATGATAGCCTTGGCAATGATTTCTTCTTTATGATAGGGCCAAGCAGGAGGGCAGATGCAGGTAGTGATGATGCATGAATTCGCTTGGTATTCAGGCTATTAACAGCCCTATCAGGTATCTTCCTGGTTTGACAGGTTTGTCTTGGGCCTACAATTCCTTGAGCCTTCCCACCTGTAGCTCAGTGTATTCCCTTTTATTCCTACTTAAAAACTTTCCCCGTATGTTTCAGCTTTTGGCCTTTATCCACATTCCTCTCAAATTCTTCCCCCGGTTCTTGCTCTTCGCAGATCAAAACTATGCAGTCTCTTTCTCTTTATGATGCGTATGTTCTAAAACTTATTTGATTAAACTTTTTGTATTACTGAACATAAACATTTGACTTCTGCCTGTATATTTTTGAAAATATTTCCAAACATGTGCTACCATCTTGTATGTGTGTATACATGTTAGCCTAACAGGTTTTTTGTATTGTTTGGTGTTTTTAGACAGAGTCTTGCTCTGTTGCCCAGGCTGGAGTGCAGTGGCACCATCTCAGCTCACCGCAGCCTCTGCCTCTTAGGTTCAAGTGATTCTTCTGCCTCAGCCTCCCAAGTAGCTGGGATGACAGGTGCATGCCACCACACCCATCTAATTTTAGTGTTTTTAATAGAGACAGGGTTTTGCCATTTTAGCTGGGCTGGTCTCGAACTCCTGACCTCAAGTGTTCCACCTGCCTTGGCCTCCCAAAGTGCTGGGATTACAAGCGTGAGCCTCCGCTCCCGGCAGCCTAACAGATTTTCTTTGATTTAGTTTGCAAGCTTACACTCTATCACCAATGCTCATCAAAATCCAAATAAGGAAACAGCATAATATTCATAAATCCTTGTGTGGGAGAAAATAAGGTAATAAAGAGATCTGCAAGAAATAGAAATCACTTTTGTACAGTTCTTGTTAATATGCAGAGCACTTTTACGTATTTGATCTTCTTTGATAGCTTCCACAATCCTAATGTGGATACTAGTTTTATCCCTGACTGAGAGATTTAGTTACTGATTTAGTCAAACTCCAGGCATAGTTCTAGATACTAGGCATACAGCAGTGAACAAATCTAAGTCCCTGCCTTCTAGTGAGGCATGTTTTTAAAGTAAAGGTAGCATGATTGAGGCCAAGAGCAAGGTTAATGACTGGTCTCACCCCATGGAGAAAGTAGGGGAGGGAGTGAATGTTACATCCTGGTTGTTTCTATGTTGGTGGCTTTTCTTCTAAAGTACTGCTTATCAGTCTTTTTCTCTAGTGTGCCCCTGTAAAAACAGAGAACAAAAAGCCCAACATTACTTTGACAGCTTGAGTTCTATTCTAAAAGTTCATCCAGAGTTTATATCGTATTCTATTATGTATCTTTGTTTTAATGGAAAACTCTTTTAGATGATGTAATGTTCATCCCTTGTATCTTTACATTCCAGGAAGAGGTGTCTTGCTTATCTTGACACTTCAAGAATATCTTTGCATGAGGATGACTAGCCATCCTGGCTTACCCTGGATTAAGAGTGTTCCTGGAATGCAAGACTTTCAGTTTTAAAAGGCAGACAGTGCTGGGCAAACTGGGATTAAGTTTGCTAAGGTTTCCAGGTTTTTCCATGCTAAAACTGGTGAAGATTTTGGCACATTGTGACTGATTGGTCATCCTAGTTTGTATACTGCAAAAGAAGGGGACTGCATTTACCATAATTCAGAGCATGACACAAACACATGGGTTCAAACTCTTAGTGCGTTCCCTGACATACATTTAAATTAGCACTATTTTTTTTTTTTTTTTTTTTTACAAAGAAACAGGATATTCAAACCAGTGTGGCTGATAGTGTTTTATTTTACTTCTAGTATCGGTGAGTTAGAAAACAATACAGGGTATTACCCTAGATCATAACAGTGTATAAATGATAAAGTACATAATTGTTAAATTAATGTCAGATACATATTCTTGCTTTGAACCAAATTAATGAAGTGACTTATTTCTCTGCATTGCAGAGGAAATTTCGCAGTTTAAAGCTGAATCTAGAGAGGGAGAGCTAGTTTCTTGGGGTTAAATTTCTATTGATTCCCAAACACTGATATCAAATCTTTGGTGGAACCTGGAAAAAAAGGAAAGAAAATGTTTATAGATTTATATTTTTAGCTCAATTACATTCTTTCTCCATTAGATGTGATGAAAAATATACAGTCTAACGTTGTGTAGAAGAAATGCGTGTTCCTTAACAACAGCAAGAAAATGTTATTTGTTAAGCACTTACAGGCCTCTTACCAGGCTTTATTCTTTATTTCATTTAGTCCTTACAATGAGTTTATGAAGTAGTTTATCAGTCAGTATTTGACATCTGACAATAACAGACAACCCTCAAATCCCAGTCTCTCATATATATATATATGGACACATACACACACACATATATATAAGAATATATACATATATGAAGGTTTACTTTTAGCTTAGGATACTTGTACATCAAATGGGTTAGTGGTAGGGGAGAGGGACTTTGCTCATCATTGTCACTCAGACTGACAGAGAGGCTACCCAGCATTGCTAGTTTTTATCCAGAAAGGATAAGAATGCTCTGGGCCCGGCGTGGTTGCTCACACTTGTAATCCTAGCACTTTGGGAGGCCAAGGCGGGTGAATCACCTGAGGTCAGGAGGTCGAGACCTGACCAACAGGAGCCTGGCCAACATGACGCAACCCCGTCTCTATTAAAAACACAAAAAATTAGCCGGGCATAGTGGCAGGTGCATGTAATTCCTGCTACTTGGGAGGCTGAGGCAGGAGAATTTTGGAGGAGGCATGGTGGTGGGAGCCTGTAATTCCAGCTACTTGGGAGGTGGAGGTTTCAGTGAGCTGAGATCATGCCATCTCACTCCAGCCTGGGCAAAGAGCCAAACTGTCTCAAAAAAAAAAAAAGATAAGAAAAAGAAAAGCTCTGAATAGTCTTGAACTGCAAGTTAAGTGATTAAGTGTTGGACTGTAAGTGATTTGCTTCACTTCTGCATACAACTCACTGGCTAGAACCAATCACATGGCCCCACTCACTCACTCACTCACTCACAAATCAGGAGGCCAGGAAGTGTCCCCAGCAGCAGAGAGCTGGAAACATTTCCTATCCCCAGCATCAGAGAGCTGAAAACATTAGGTGATCTGTTCTGGTGTGTACTATGGCAGGAAGTCTTTTCCACTTGAAGATGAGGGACCTGAGGCTAAGAGAGTTTAAATAACTTGACCAAGAGCATTCAGCTTACAGGTGACTGGGCTCAAACTCAGGACTCTCTGGGTCTAGCACCCAAATGTTTGACCCTTAAGCTATAGGTTTTTCATCTCTTAATTCACTGTAAAATCAGTTTCTTCCTTTCAATGAAAACTCTCAGCTTAGCGAGTAAATATAAACAAAAAATTGAATACAACATATGTTGGGTAACTTCACTAAGAGAATAGTCATTTTCTTTGTGCAAACTGTGCCTCAGGTTATTTTCAATGTATTTTAATTAAAGATTGCCTGTCAGCTCTTTGAATGTGTTGTATTATTGAAAGTTGAACAAAAATAGGTCCATGGGGCCAGGAATAAATGTACTTCAGTGCTGAAGTAGATCCCCAGGCTATTGGATACTGATATCAGCTTCTTATTAAGTCTGTCCAGAACCAGCATAGGATACGAAACATTCTAAGTTGCTTCGCTTGGCTTCACTTAGCCCACCTCTTTAATTCTTCCGTGTGTTTCCCATTTGGTTTTCTTTTATATGAAGTTTCATTCAGGATAACATGCAGTTCGCATGTTCACCATTCTTCCAGTAAACCGAACAGAGACACATGGTCTGACAAAGTGGAATGCTTCTGATTTCTTTCTTCTTTTTGATTCTGGCAATAAATTTGGCAAATGAATTTCCTGTCCTTTGGGTAATTCTTATTCTCTGGTTATCTCTTTTGTTCTTCTGTGGGGGGAAGGAGCTCACTTCTGAGCTGTCCAAGGTCAACCAAACTGTTGAAGTCTCACTGTGTTGCCCAGACTGGACTCAAATCCTGGGCTCAATGGATACCCTCACCACAGTCTCCCAAGTAGCTGGGACTACAGGTGTGAGCCACCATGCTTGGCTCCAAAACTACATTTAAATTCCAGCTCTGCTATTTCTGTGACCTGAGACGAGTTCCTTAATTAGACTGAGTGTCAGTGTCCTCACTTGTAAAATAGTGAAGAGCCTAGTACCCAGTGGAATTTCATGATCAAAAACACATTTAACTTACACAAAATCATCTCTGCATCCTTAGCGTAAAAGAATAAATAGATGAATGAAGGAGTGAATAAATAATAGTTGAACGATGTGGTGGTTGTTCCCCATGATGTGTAAGCTCAGGAGCACTCTGAGGATTTTAAATTCATATATTTGGATATTATCATACACATTGATAAATATATTTAAGAGAATGCACTAGAGATGAGACTATCTTCATATGGATAAAAATGAAATTTGTTCAACATGTTAGTTAGAATTATATGAACATGAAATTAAAGATTTCTTACATGGATCCCTTTGACAGGAAAAATGCTGTCCACTTCTTAATTTTATGGCCTGTGGGGACTTAGAGTTTAGAGGAAAAAGAGCCACCAGGTGGTGCCAGCCATTTTCTGATCCAGAAAAAAACAGAAACCTAGCTAGGGTATTTCCATCCAGGATACCCCTAACAATTTGGGAATTCTAAAGCATTCAGCCATCTGCCTCAGATTTTATGTTATTAAGTACATTGAAATTCTTGAGCTTTAAATCCTCACGTAGAAGACTCTGTCTCTGATTTGTGATTTGTCATGCTACATTCTTTTAGCTGATAGGATTTTTGTATTTACAAGAAAGAAAATTGCTTCTAGTGATCAGCTGTTGCTTTTTGCATAGTCATTTCATTATGTTGGCAGTGTTTTCATAAGTACCCAACCTCAGGGTAGTAAAAACTTGTTGTAGGAACTAATTGTCTTAAAATTGGTATAAACAAATGTTCCAATTTTTTTTTTTTTTTTTGGTAAGACACTATTCTTTGTAATCTGCAAGAACAAGTCAGTGTTTCTTTGCTTTGTTTGGGGGAGTAGAACCCCAGAGGATGAAAGCACCAGATAATTATATTTTTCAACCCATCCATCCTTTCAAATATGTATTTAATACTTCCTCAGAAAGGCAATGTGGATAATGGCTAAGACCATAGGCCTTAGAATTAGACTGCATGGATCTGAGTTCTAGCTGTATCATTTCCTAGCTGCCTTGGGTGAGTTACTTCTCAGACCTGCAGTTAATTCTGTCTGTGGTGGCAGTAATAACAGAACCTACTTCAGAATTGTTACAAGGCTAAAGCACATATTTTTACAGAGTGTGTGCTCAAAACATATTGGCGATCATGACTGCTAGTACTTTGAGGCAGTTGCTCCTCAGCCTTACTCTAACGACCTTCCTGAGGCCCTACTGTGAATCTGGCGGTAGAGCATCATGGAACTGTAACACCCTGGAAGATCTAGATCATGACCCCCGTTTTACAAATGAAGTGTGGTTTGAGCAGCTAAGTATCTTATTAAGGTCACTCAAAGGCCAAACTGCACCCAGTGTCTCAACCCTGCCCTAGATTTGCAATGTTGCAGAGTTTGGGGTGAAGTTTCCCTTTCCAGCTGCTATTCATTTGAGACCACACTACATAAGGGCTTGCATCCTAGAATCAGACTAGTTTTCAGGCAGATGCTAGCCAACTTTAGGAGTCATTTTCATAGATTCTAGTGAGGATTTTGAAAATAATACTTTTACATAACCACTGCCTTCTGTTGGAGGGACTGGCAGATGCTGGATTTCTAGCTGCTTGGTCCCTGTTCCTTTTCTCAGTGTATATCTACCCATGTACAAAGTCAGTTTCCATGGCTTGTGACCTTAGCAAATGAAGTATTGAATGTGGCATTGTTACTACTGGTTTGAAGCTTTGATTCCCAAATGTTGTGAAAGAAAGATTTAAACTTTTTTAGCTTGGCCGTCTACCTGCTTTTCATCTTAGAACCAGGCAAGGACAAAAGGATCTGATAGGCTTTGCAGGTTAACCTGACTTCTAGATCACAAGGCCAGCAAAATATTGATTGGCATCCTGAATGATACAGGAAGCAAAAGAGCAAAGCTTACCTTTTGTAAGACTATGAAACTTCTAAAATTCAGGTTGTCATTTGGAACCAGAGAAGGTCGAGACAGGTGTGGCTGGAACAGATGGGGAGGAAGAGCTAAGAGCTGCCACGTGGGAGTGAAGTTAACACATCAGTTTCTTCAGTCTGACAGTGCAAAGGCATAGCAAAGACATAAAATTGGTGCAGTTGTGAGTGATATGGTGGAAACATGTTCAGATGTTTGGATCCGGCTGGAAACTAAAATTGGTTTAAGATCTGATGCATTGGATGATAAAAAGTGTAGCAATAGGTGGCATTTTTTGAGTGCCTACTCTGTAACAGACACTGTACAAAAGCTAAACAATAATTGTTTCATCCATTTCAGTGTGGTAGATATTATTATTATGCTTATTTTTGGATAAAGATGGTGAAACTTGGTGAGATTAATTGACACGTATAGTAAGTGATGGTCAGATAGCAAGTTCAATACTCCGTGGGCCCATCCTCTTAACCACTACACTGCATATACTGAAGAATTTCAATGGGTAGAAGAAATACGACAATATGACCAAGAAGGGTGTATTCTAGGGATATAAGGCTGGTTCAGTATTTAGAAATCAATCAAGATAATTCACCTTATTGATAGGCTAAGAAAGAAAAATCACAGGATCCCATCAATTGATGCAGAAAAATTCTTTGATAAAATTTAATACCTATCCATGATAAAATCTCTCAGGAAAGTATGAATAGAAGGAAACTTCTTTAACTCAGTACAGAGTATCTGCAAAAATCCTAGAGCTTTCATTATACTTAATGGTGCAAGACCGAATGCCTTCTGCCTAAGACAGTGAACAAGACATAGATGTCCATTTTCTCCACTGCTATTCAATACAGTACTGGAATTTCTAGCTAGGGTAATAAGGCAAGACAAGGAAATAAAAAACATGTACTCTGGAAATGAAGAAATAAACTACATCATTGCAGATATCTTTGTCTACAGAGAAAAGCCTAAGGAATCTACCCCCCTAAAAAAAAAAAATCCTAGAACTAATAAATGATTTCAGCAAGGCCACAGGATACAAGATAAGCTTACAAAAATCATTTTTGTTTCTATATACTGGCAATGACCACATGGATACTGAATTTAAAATATATACCACTTACAGTTACACAAAAATATAAGGCAAGACAAGGAAATAAAAAAACATGTACTCTGGAAATGAAGAAATAAACTATATCTTTGCAGATGATATATTTGTCTACAGAGAAAAGCCTAAGGCATCTACCCCCCCTCCCCCCCCAAAAAAAATCCTAGAACTAATAAATGATTTCAGCAAGGCCACAGGATACAAGATAAGCTCACAAAAATCAATTTTGTTTCTATATACTGGCAATGACCACATGGATACTGAATTTAAAATATATACCACTTACAGTTACACAAAAATACATACTTAGGTATAACTCTTATAAAATATATACCAGATTTAGTATGCTGACAACTATAAAATGCTAAAGACATTAAATGAGATCTAAATGAGTGGAGATATATCTGGTTGCATATATTGAAGACTACATCGTAAAGATGCTTTACAACATGACTTCATTTGGTTTGCAAATAATGTCTCTCAGTTCATAACTTTTTTTTGCTCTGCTTCACAGGTCTTCTGTGTCTTGAAAGTCTTGAATTTTTATGAAGTCCTGTTTGTCAGTTCTTTTCCTTTTATGGATCATGCTTTCAATGTCATGTCTAAGAATTCTTCTCCAAGTGCTATGTCCTGAAGGTCTTCTCCTGTGTTTTAGCTAAACAGTTTTATAGTTTACATTTTACATTTACATATCTGATCCATTCTGAGTTAATTTTTTTTTAAAGATGAGCTTAGGCTCAGCTTGCTTTGCCACTGTTTGTTGAAAAGGCTATCCTTCCTCCACTGAATGTGTTTGTGCCTTTGTCACTCATGGAGCTGTCATTTCCTGTAACAATACTTTCTTCTGGAATGCTTCCTCAAGGACCTGCTTGAGGCTGCTTTACAGTCAGTTAAAAAAAATAAGTAGAAGGAATATATTCTAAAATTATGATAAAACGTATAATATAATAAATACATTAACTATAACATTTATCATAATTATCAAGTATGATGCACTGTACATAATCATTATGTGCTGTCCTTTTCTACGTCTGGCAGCACAGTAGGTTTGCTTACATCAATATACCACAAACACATGAATAGTTAGAATGTTATAATGGGTACAGTGTCACTAGGCAATAGGAGTTTTTCAGCTCTATTGTAATTTTATGGGACCACCATTGTATATGTGGTCTGTTGTTGACTGAAATGTTGTTATGCAGTGCATGACTTAATAAAGGACTCATCTAGAATTTATAAAGATGTCTCAAAACTGAACATTAAAAACCAAGCAATTCAATTATAAAATGGGCAAAAGACAACACAGATGGCAAGTAAGCACTTAAAAAGATGTTCAACATTACTAACTATTAGGGAAATGCAAATTAAGACCATGATGTGTTATCACTACACAGAGAACAGCTGAAACAAAAGATAGTGGCAACACCAAATCCTGGTGAGGATGCAGAGAAGCTGAATCTCTGATACATTGTTGGTGGGAATTAAAAATGGTACAAACACACTGGAAAATGATATGTCAATTTCTTAATTAATTAAACATACATTTACAACAGGACCCTAGTCATACTTCTAGGCATTCACCCTAGAGAAATGGAAACTTACGTCCACACAAAAACCTGTATATGATTATCCATGTTGATTGTTTGTAATGATCAACAACTGAAATGTGCTACAGTAGCTGAATGGTGAAGCAAACTGTGGTATATCCATGATATAGAATAATGTTCAACAATAAAAAGGAACAAACTATTGATATACACAATAACTTGGATGGATCTCAAAGGCGTTATGCTGAGTGAAAAAAAAACTCTCTCTAAAGCTCATTTGTTGTATAATTCTATTTATATAATATTCTTGAAATGATCAAATTACAGAGATGAAAACATGTTGCCAGGTGTGTTGTTGTAGAAAGGTGTGTATACACTAAAGGAGTAGCACAAGGAAGATCTTTGTGGTGATGAAATCGTTGTGTGTCTTTTTTGTTTTTTTGAGACAGAGTCTCCTGTCCCCCAGGCTGGAGTGCAGTGGCGGGATCTCGGCTCACTGCAATCTTCATCTCCTGGGTTCAAGCAATTCTCCTGCCTTAGCCTCCCTAGTAGTTGGGATTGTGGGTGTGCACCACCATGCCCAGCTAATTGTTGTTTTTTTTATTTTTTGCATTTTTAGTAGAGACAGGGTTTCACCATGTTGGCCAGACTGGCGTCAAACTCCTAACCTCAAGTGATCTGCCCCCTTTGGCCTCCCATAGTGCTGGGATTACAGGTGTGAGCCACCATGCCCAGACAGTTGTATATGTTGATTGGGGTGGTGGTTACAGAAACCTACATGTGATAAAATAACATAGAACATATACACAAATAGTCCAGTGCCAGTTTTCTGGCTTTGAAGTTGTACTATGGTTATGTAAGATGTAACCTATGGGGAAATCTGGGGTGAACGGTATGCAGGACTTCTCTGTTCTATCTTTACCACTTTCTGTAAACCTAAAATCTTTTCAAAATAAAAAGTTTAAAAATAAGACCTTCATGGGTTGGTCAAACTGAGTTTGAGAACTTCTGTATTAAACCCTTTAAAGATGTATAAGGCAGTTTGAAATGTAAGGTTATGCCTTTTAGGAACTAGAGAAATATCAAACAAGACACCATAGATGAGCCACACAGACCAATATAGTTTTAAATGCTGGCCGAACCGCACTCCTATGATTTTTAAAAGAAAAACGTATAGCATAAAAGAAAGACAATGGCATATTTGAGTTACTTGATGCTTTGCATTCATATTTAGTGTTTATACCTTAGAGAAGATGCTCACTCTTACCAAGCATTACGAGGTTGGCCTCCCTCGTTGGGTAAGCAGCTGGTTGGGGTCGTGGAATATTTTATAGAAGCAGAGGATGAAGACACCTACTGGCTGTGGTTCCCTTATGTGAGCTGGCTGGATATAATGGTTATCTGACTTTGCAACTGTTTGGGGACTGAAGAGTGTTGCTGGAAGAATTCCAGGAACTCTGCTCTATCTCTGGGAGGTGGCGTCATCAGCCATCCCTATTTTCATATTGTGCTATATCTTCCTTCAGCAGGTGTGGCAGCTGCAGTTGATGCTCATCTGTGGGGTTGTTCAGCCAGCTGCTGCAGAAATGACAGCTTAGATGGGGGTGGGCAGGGCCAGGAAGGCACACATCTGCCTTGGATACTATTTTTTTTGCCTGTAGTTATTTCCAGCAGGAGGTGACTCTCATCTTACCTGTGTCTCCTTGGAGCTGAGAAACCATAATGCTGCCTGGAGAAGCAAGTTCTCTGTTTTTGATTTTTTTTTTTTGAATTGAAGAAAACCTTTAATTTTTTTCTTGTTGGTGTCAGTAGTTACTTCTTAGAAATCTTTTGCAAAAGGTGTCACATTTAGGACCTGTCTGTGAGCAGAGGTCACAAGTATGTAAGATGGCGGCATTATTCTTGTTATTATAACACCTCCCATTTATATTACAATTTAGTAGTTTCAAAGACAGTGAGCCAGGGCCGATGATTGCAGGTATGCTGTTTGTGGCACCAGATACTTACGAAAGTGATGGCTCCATGAAAAGCACAGCTCTTTCCTTTTCTTTCGACAACCATCATCTTTCCTGTTTATCTCTTCATACCTGTTTCATCCTGTCTTTGTCCTGTGCTTCCTTATTTTTGTCTTTTCTTCACGATCCTCACCACTAAGCCACTAGTCCTCAACCGCTTTTATTTTAGAGATCCTGTAAGAAACTAGAAAGGTGAATAAACATTATACTGCACCTGCAGAGTTAGATTTATTTCTTTGTTACCATCCAGCATATCACTGAGTAGAGTGGTTTATTCTTCTGCCTCAGATCTTGGGGCAAAGATCACTTTCATGGAGCAAAGTGTTCACATTTTCCAATGACAACATCATTTTTTCTTTGGCTTTGTGATGTTATGTGCTATACATTTTACCCCTTACTTGGGAATGGTTGTACCTTCCTTCCATCTTTGGTCTGACAACCTGCTTAATGCAATGTCTGGTTGGTAGATGACAGCACAGCAGTGTGTCCCTTGGGAAATGTGGATGATATGCCATAAGCCACCAAACTTGTGCCTTGATACTGGGTCCTCAGTTGAGCAGGTAACACCCAGCTTACTTGCCTGCAGTGATGTAGACTTCAGTTCTGCTCTCATCTCTTATCCACCATACCAGTTTTTATAATTAAAACAGGAATAAGCAAGATGCTTAATGTAATCTGCAAGGGAGAAACAAAGTGATTGAACAGAAGGGCTGCGTTCTGGTTTCAAGCACAGGGTGGGAGAGTCTATATTTGGTATAGTGGGTGCTAAAATTGTAAATATAAATTCTTAAATCTGCCAAATAATGGTCTGTAAATAGTTAAAAATAAGAATGTTCTCATTTACATTTAAATAGTTTAGATTTCTTGTTTTTCACTATAAAAAGGTAATATTAATGCAAATACTATCTGGCAATGAAAGTAAATACACCAGACAGAGTCATTAATTTCTTGTATACAGTTATCTGTTTTCAAAGATTGGCTTATCATGAATGGCCTTTATCATACTTGTGAGTTCTATTTGTTAAAGTAGCAAGAATGCAAATGCATGGGATTAGGAAATTCATTGACTTTGGGTTGAAAGTGAATCTTTTCTCTACTTGCTTGACACAGTTAACTTGCTGGTCCATTTGTCATTGCTATTAAGTGGCCCCTTTAACACTCTTTTCTATTCCTTCCAGGCAAGTCTGAACCAATGAAATTTTTAATGTCCTTATCACGTAATTGTAGTTTCTTGTTTCCTTGATGTGAATAAGGTAGTTACCTAGTACTTAGCACATAATAAGTTCCTGGTTATGATACAATAAATATTGAACTGGAGAAGCACTCACAAAAACTATAGACAAACCCAAATGGAGTTTTAAAAAAGTTTAGGTAACCCATAAGAAGGTAGGAAAAGTAAATTGGAGAAAGAAAAATGGAGAACAAACAGAAAACAAAAAATAGAATAATAACCTTAAGATCTAACACATTAACAATTTTATTAAAAGCAAATCATCTAAGAACATCAATCTAAAGACAAGAGATTGGTAGGGTGGACTAAAACACGACCCAGCTATATGCTGTGTTCAAGAAACTCACTTCAAATGAAACAATATAGGCAGGTTCAAAGTAAAAGGATGGAAAAAGATGTATCATGCAAACACCAGTCAAAAGAAAGCAGTAATGGCTGTATTAACATCAGATAAAGAAGACTTCATAGGAAATAAAATTACCAGAGACAGAGAGGGACATTTTATAATGATAAATAAAAGGGTCTTTCTACCATGTCTACATAGCAATTCTAAATGCCTATGCAAAAGACCTGCAAAATATATGAAGCAAAAACTGCTGGAGATGAAAGGAGAAATAGACATATCCACAATGATAGTTGTAGACATCAAAACCCCTCTCTCAACAATTTAAAGAACAACTAGAGAGAAAAATAAGCAAAAATGTGGAAGAATTCAACAATGCCATCAGCTAACTGAATCTACTTTGCATTTGTAGAACTTCCACCCAACAAAAGTAGAATAGATATTATTTTCAAGCACCCATAGATCATATACCAAGAAAAACCATATTGTGAGCCATAACACAAAGCATGAAATTTAAAATAATTGAAATCATACAGAGTATGATTTCCACCAGCCACAGTGGAATCAAAGTAGAAATCAGTAAGAGAAAGATAGCTCCAGCTACTTGGACTTCCTGAGCTGTTTCCTGAACATATTAAGCTCATTCACACTGTTTGAGGTTTCTGTGTGGAATGCTCTTCCTTCAGATTTTTCTCCCGGATGATTCATTTAGGAGCTTTAAATTCAATGCCATTTCAGAAACTTTTGTAATTACCCAGTCTAAAGTAGCCTTTACAGAACCTCCTCTGGCTAATACCTTCATGTTCCTACCTCCTTTTACTTCATACCATCCTGTTATTTTCTTCTTAGCACTTATTATTATCTGAAGTTACCTTTGTTGTTTATCTGTCAGCTTGTGTTAGGCATAAGAATTTTAGCTGCAAAAAAGTAGGAATTACATGTGTCATGTTCACCACAGCATCCCCCGTGCCTAGGGAAGTAGGTGCTGAGTAAGAATTTGCAAATGGACTGCAGATTTCTGTTACACAGCTGGTGTGTGTGCTAGTAATCTAGAGAGATTTTCACTGCTACAGAAAGCCACTAGGGAGCTTGTGAAAGTTCGTAAACAAACTTTTTTTTTACATGCAAATGAATCAAAGAGATCTAGCCCCTCTCTTTTCAGCCAACCTTTGGTTTCATACAATTGTTTGAATTAAGGAAACTTTTCTGGGAGCTCGGATTGTAATAGGTTGAATGTGCTGCATACTGAAGCCTGCCAACCTAACTTATGCAAAAAAGCTGGTAGTTACTTCAAGTTGGTTGTAATAATAAAACAAAAATCTCATAAAGCCTGGAATTTAAAAATGAATATTCCCTATTTTAGATAACATAGTAAAAACTTACAAATAGGTAAGTCATCAGTGATTATACTATTAAATAGATATTTGAACATATACTTGCACATTCAGTGAAAGTTCATCTTCAGTCTTTTAGTCTTTCTGTTTTAAATGGAAGTTGTACCTAGGCTGTTGGTCTCTGATGCTATTGGGGAAGACAGAGAGGTTGTATTGTATGGGTGTTAGAAATTCAGTAGATCTGCATTCCAGTCCTTGCTCTCTATTACTGATTTACCTGTTGAGAGATGTTGGAAAAGTCATTTATTTACCTTCCCTAGCCCCATTCATTTCCTTCATCCATACAAATGGGAATATAATTGTACCACTGTAGAGTTCCTGTGAGAATTTTAGTGAAAGATAGTAAGAATGCATATTTAATCTGTTTCCTTGATACACTCATATACTGGGTGAAAGCAATGAATAGGATTCAAGCTCCCCCACATTGAGTAATAATAACCACACTTGAAAACCAAACAGTATCCATAATGGTTTGCCATTTTTATCAAAGTGGATAGAGGCCATGATGGTTAGATAGAAGGCTGATGCTTTGCCTGATTGGTAGTCATTTAAGTAAATATTAAATATCTCTTGTATGCCTGGAGCTGCCATAGGATGCGGAGGTAAAGAAATAAACAAGAGGCTCAGGTCTTCTGAGACAGATGGTCGGAAAACTGAATGCCTCCAAAACACATGGCAATTGTTGGAACAGAAGCTTTGGGCTGAGTGCTTTTGTGGCACAGAGAAGGGAGCATCTAGCTTCACCTAGGAGTCTTGAAAGACGAATGAATATTCGCTTGGTAAAGGTGGAGAAATACAGGCAGAACTTACTTGCCAAGCAGATAGGTATGGAAGAGCATGTCGTATTCAGAGACATGCTAGCAGTTTGGTCATGAAGAATTGCTGTAAGCCTTTTATTCTTTTGTGATTCCCCATCCCTAGTAGTTTTTCTTTTCAGTGTGTTCAGTTTTATTACATGTGCTGAAACCACACTGAAAGTTTTTAACTATTGTTTTGAAGAATCTCTCTTAGCTCCTCCCTTGGCATCATTTGTAAAGGGCTTAACCAAATTATAAGGCACAAAGAATGCACAGAACCAGCTGCATTTGCAGGCACTGATTTGGGAGACATTAATTCTGCCAGTTAAATGTGGTGCTTAGTGGATCTGCCATGTGATTTATGCTGATGGCTGTGCAGTTGTCCACTTTCCAGCTGCGATTAAACATTCATCTATGGGCAGTTAAGAGAAAGGTGCTCTGAACTGGTTGGAAACATCAGGGACCAAAAGGCACTCTTGAATGATGACAACAAAACATTACAGACTGCCTGATAAATGGTAATGTAAGGTCTCTCGAGGTTACTGGCACAATATGAAAGGCAAGGCCCCTCAATTATTACTCAACATTCAGTAAGTCTAGGAATGGGTAAAGTATGTGAATTGCAGTTTTGGCAAACTGTAACCTTGTGGCTCACATATGTGGTGGCACATTTCAGATTTGCGTTGTTCAATTTTAAATCTGCAGTAAAGACTGCCATGTTTTATTTTCTCTTTAAAGTAAATGTATCTCAAATGGGCATTTTATCTAAAACTTCCATTCACACAAGTAAATTCTCTCCAGTAGATGCTTTTTAAATAATTGCAAAAACCTATGTGGAATTTTTTTATTTTGGTCTCGTGAGTTGCCTGCCTGACTCTTAAGACCAGGAGTCATTTAATTCTTTGCTTTTTAGTTCAAAAACTTGACATTTTTATAGTGGTAGCATGCCAGCTTTCAAGAGTTAGAGGCTTATCTTTAAATATACTTCATGGATTAAGTGTTCTATTTTGTGTACTTTGGAAGAGTGGTCAAGTTCAGCCATATATATGGTTATACAATAAGATGCTTTATCTCTACAGTTCTGCTCTTCACACATTCCATTCTTAAAAGTCTGGAGGAATTTGAACTCACTAGCTTTGGGTTTCAGCCTGTACTTGTTTTAGTTTTTGAGACCAGGTGATGTTACTTGGAGTCTATAGGAAATTTTTGCTAGGTAGCCTTGTTCATCTTCTTCAAAATTAGCAGAGGAGGCTCTTAGCAAAGGAGAAAGTGAAGCTTGCTGGGGAAGTGACACTTGCTTGAAGTTGTCCATCAAGTCAGGGGCAGGTTGCTGAGTAATGTGCTGGCTTCTAGCTGGAAGTCAGAAGTGAGGAACAGTACAAAAAGGTCATTGTTATAGACACTGCCAATTCACTTAGCATTCATGACTGTAGAATGCAGAATCAAATGCAGACCAGTCTCCTCATTTCACAAACAAAAGGGAATATCACTTAGCAGTTGGAGCTCAGAGAGGTCCAATTGTTAAAAGTGCATATAGCTGATTACTGGCAGAGTCTAAATATGTTTATATTTTTAAGATATTGTATAACCTTCCTAAAACCACCCAATGTCACCCTCTCCACAGTTTTGCATGCGTTTTTGCTTCAGTTTAATACTATAAACCTTTTCATTTGTATTACCAGATGTCATAAATGGAACTCCTGATAAACAATGGAGGTCCCATTGTCTCCTTATATTTACCTTACTGAAAACATGGGGGGTATTAACAACCTTGGTAAAGTTTAGGCAGGCAGTCCCATGTTTCATCACTTGGACATATCTGATAATTAAAGTCTATCTAACAGATTGCATCATATAGTACTGTGAGTCATGAACCAATGGAAAATCGATAGCAAATATAAGTCAGTCTTGTTTAATCATTTAGTGGTGGCTGCCAGGCACCTCTATCGATGAGGAGACTGATACAGAATCTGGCTGTGGAAATCTGGTGGGAAATAATGTCCACAGAGAGAAGTTGTGTTGTGGCAGCCCATTCACTTAGCATTGGTTTTAACCTATTTTATGTTTTGCATGAGAGCTCTTACTGGAGCCATAGTTGAACGAATCAGTGGTTTGTTGGTGATAAACTGAATCATGTCAACTACAGGTACCCCATGTCTTTATTTGGAAGTGAACTTTATACGTTCATGTTCTCTCTCCCTCCCTCCCTCCTTCCCCGCCCCGCCCCCCCCCCCCCCCCCCCCCGCCTGCCGTATAATATTTTCCCCAGGTGTGGTTTTAGCATTACACAAAAAACCTCAGGAAGATTTGATTCCAAAATCAGACTTATCTTTAAGGTGAAAATTAGAAAAACTGTGATGCCTTAAACATGCGTTCCCTCTGAGACAGTATGTGCCAAGACCTTAATGATAGTGTTCAATCCATGGCACTGGCTTTCATATTAAAGATCTGGGCAGTGCTGGTAGCCAGAACTTAGAAAGGTCTTTGCCTCTGTATGTGTATCAGGCTTTGTCTGCATAAATAATGATCTCATGTGTGTCTAGAATGTCATTTTTCACCTGTGTGTAGATACTGTTGTGACTAATAAGATAGTTCATTTATAAGCATTACTGCATCCAAAGTAGAATTGGAGTCAGTCAACACCTAATGAAAGCACAACTGTGCATGTAAGGGATCCATGCCACAGTTTTGCCATTATAAAAGCACATTACACTGAAAAAAATTTGAGATTCCTGATCAAGTTTAATTATCTTTGCCTTTCAGAATAGTCTGGAATGATTTAATATCTTTGAGAGTAATGGCTCAGAGACTTTCCCCAACATCAACAGGTGTCTTTGACATTGCAGGCATTGCAGTTGGGGTTTTTTGCAACTCTCATGCTTATTAGAAACATTTGTAAGGAATATACCTTATGTCTTAGTGTGTTAGGGCTGCTATAATAAAATATCTTAGACTGGGTAATTTACAAGCATCAGAAATTTATTTCTCACACTTCTGGGAGCTGGAAGTCTAAGATCAAGGCGTCTGCAGACTTGGTGTGTGGAGAGGTCCTCTTCCTCATAGATGATGCCTTACTGCATCCCGACATGCCAGAAGGGGTGGAAGAAAGCACCCTTGAGCCTTTTATATAAGAGTACTAATCATATTCATGAGAGTGGAGCCCTCATGACTTCCTCTCTTCCCAAAGGCCCCACTTCTTGATACTGTCACATCGGGTATTAGGTTCCAACATAGGAATTTTGGGAGGACACTGACCTTCCAACCATAGCCCTATGCAATTTGTTCCTGTTGATTTTAAAGACTGAGAGGCTAAGAAGATGTTCAGAAATGTGCTTCATTTTTGCCTGAGCCTATATATTAGTTTTCTGTTGCTGCTATAATGAATTACCACAAACAGAGTGGTTAAAACAACACAAATTTATTATTTTAGATTTCTGAAGGTCAGAAGCCTGACATGGATCTCAGTGGGCTAAAATCAAGGTGTTGGAAGGGCTGTGTTCCTTTTTAAAAGTTCTGGGGTAAAGATCCTTTTACTTGCTTTTTTGGGTTGTTGGCAAAATCAGTTCATTGTGGTTATGGTACTAAAATCCCCCCTTTTCTTGCTGGCTGACAGCCAGGGCCATTCCTACCCTCTAGCAGCCACCCACATTCCATGACTCATGGCCCTCTTCCTCCACTTTTAGAACCAGCCACAGGGAGGTTGAGCTCCTTTTCCTTTGGAATCTTTTCTCCTTCTATCCCATCTCTCTGACCAGGAAAGGCTCCCAGTTTTTAATAACTCATGTGATTAGATCCAGCCGACTGGGTAATCCAGAGTAATCCCCCTATCTCAAGGTCCATATCCTTTATCATAAATTGCAAAATCCTTTTGTAATGTAAGATAACACATTTGCGGTTCTGCAGATGAGAACGTGGACATCATTAGGGGCCATTATTCAGCCTATCTGTTACTTGACCTTAAAACTTGAGACTGTGTTAATTTGCTTAGATTTCCACCTGTGGGATTTGGAAAGTAGAGCATTATCATTAACCACTTAATGACATCAATAGGGCTCATTCCTTTTCTTTCAGTCTCCCATTTTACTGCTAACTATAAAAAGGGGCTGTTTAAAGAATACATAAGTGTAAGATATACTACCCTGGAGAACTACAATGGTGCAGAGACTGGATTTAGCCATAGAGAAGTGTTTGAGTTTGGGTAGTGAGAAATCTTACTGTGGGATAGACCTTCTCTCTCCTCCTGTAAAAGTTCAGCTCCACAGTTAGCCTGTGATGCTGGTGCTTGATGTTCACCTGGCTTGGACAGAACCTGATGGTCCTCCTCTGGCCAGTTGACGAGTCTGATAAGATATGCTGAGTTAACAGTGAAAAGTAGAACCAGATAAGAACTTTGAGTTTACTATGCAGATGGAAAGAATTCCAGACTCAAGTCTCCCTTAAGCTGATTTGAAGTCCATCACTTCTTCTATGCCAAGAAAGCAGATGGGCTCTTGTCACCGCAGAGTGAAGCTTGTTGATTAATATCTTATAAATCAATTCTAGTTGAACATGTATTTTTTTTGAGTGAGTGGTTCCTGGTTTATCTGGAAGTAAGTGTTCAGGGAATCTTTCCGGATGGATTTCAGCCTCACTATTGTCATGGTAGACATAAAGATGCTATTAATTTTACATAAAACATTAAAAAAATTTGCTGTAGGCAATTAGAATAATATGAAAAAATAAATGTTACATAAATGTGAATATAAGTATACTTCTGTATACTGAAAAGAGATGGGAGAAAGCATATCCCTCTTTGTAATAATTACCTCAACAACATTATGCAGCTTCTTTCATGCCAAAAGTGTGTAGCTTGGAACTTTAGTGTAGAGAGAATGTAGATGAGTAGAGCTTGAAGTAAGGGTGCATCTGACCCATCTGTGTTTGATCCTTTTGAGTCAACCATCCTAGGTCAAAGGCATTTCAAAGTTTAGACCCAGGGACTGCATGAAAGGAACAGAGCATAGAGCTTAACAAAATGGTCTTTGGAGCGAGGGCAGTTTGGCTCCGTAGTTAACTAGCTGTGTGTGACTTTGGCATTGTGTCATTTTGCTAAGTTCCAAGTGATAATATTGCCTCTTGAAGAGGTTTATGAACATAAAGAGACTTTAAAATGTTTTTCCTAATATTCCTTGTGCTGTGCCTAGCATAGTGTAAAGTAATCCAGAAATGGAAGTATTTGTTTTTGTCTTTTACATCTTCTCCACTTGCTGTCTTACTTTCCAATTTGCTATCAACTTTCTATAGTCTGAAAGTCTCTTAGGCTTTTGGTCATCAATGTTGCTGTTTTGTTCCAGTATCAGGGAGAAGCATGGAATAGAGGAAGGAAAAAAAGGAGAGCTACCCAGATAGTTGTGAAGGTTTAGATTTATAATCAGTCCCTGGTTCCTGGGGACTGGATAAAGCAAATGCTTACTTTAAAAACCTTTAATCAGGCAGTTACCTTGGATTATAGAGTGTGAATCCTAAGGTTGATGCTGAACTTCTTTGAGAAATCAGGGGAACATTGTTATGGGAGCAGTAAACTGGGGTTGGTGGCACAAGTTCATATTAGAGCAAGTCAGGTAATATGAGGAGAAACTGAAGAGTGTTGCTAAGGGCAGTGCTAATAGAATGCATTAATTTCCTTTTATTAATTAATTAATTTCCTTATTCCTCTCAGGAATGTTATTGATAATGTGTTTAAAAATTGTTAGAAAGAGAACTCCTATTTGAAATCTAAAGTTAGTTATGTTTCCCATCTTTAAAACCCACTACAAAGGGTTTTAGGAGGATATGAGATGGTTAGCATATCCTAATTGCAAAAGCGTTGATATCTCAATACAATGCCCTTGATGTAATTAGAGAGATTTAAAAAAAATTCATGTTGATAAATGTCAGACTGGTCTGGTCTTCTGAGATGGGCACAAAATGTACCAATTGTTGAATAATGAAGGCAAGCATATGTAATAATAAGAAAGATCAGTAAGAAAAATATTCTCCTCAATTGTATACCAGTTTTTTTTCAGTTTCATCAGACTGAGTAGCCATACTTAATTAACCTAGAAGCAGATGAAGGCTCATTTAGGCAAAAGTAACAGGTAAGAATTTGCACAGAATGCTGATATCCAATTCATTTCAGCACATGTTTAAAAATAATATTTCCTTCTACTTCTTATTCTACATATAGGTAGCTCATAATGCTGGCATTGAAATGCATATACTTATGCCAGTATAATAATATTAATTTCTTTTTATTTAAGTTTTAGTATGGACTTCTACCTATTATGAAATAATAGCTTTTCTGAAAACTTTGGGAAATTCAGAAAAGTAAAATTAAGCAAACAGAATTCAGTCATAATCCTTCTATTCATTGATAATGCATTTTTACCATTTGTATTTTTTCCATGCATGTATATGTGTATGTGTACATGCATGTATATGTACATGTGTACATGCATGGAAAAAGTAGTTACATATATGTGTATGTGTCCAAATATAAAATACATATGCATATATATATATAAAATTCAAAAATTATCTATCTATATATTTTTGAAATGGAAATCTTGCTCAGTCACCCCAGGCTGGAGTGCAGTGGTGTGATCTTGGTTCATTGAAACCTCTGTCTCCTGGGTTCAAGTGATTCTTCTGCCTCAGCCTCCTGAGTACCTGGGACTACAGGCACGCACCACCATGCCAGACTAATTTTTGTATTTTTGGTAGAGACTGAGTTTCACCACATTGGCCAGGCTGGCCTCTAACTCCTGACCTCATGATCCACCCACCTTGGCCTCCCAAAGTGCTGGGTTTACAGATGTAAGCCCCCATGCCTGGCCCAAAATTATCTATATTTTTAACTTAAAAATACTGTGGACATCTTTCCTCATTGATAAATATATAGTTTTATGTTATGTTTCAAGGTGTTTTTGAAGTCCATTGCATAACCGAGGCATAATTTATTTAACGTTTCCCTTTTGATGGTGTTTTCGCCTCACTAGTTGCTAGGAAGTGTTTAACAACTGGTTCTCTAAGAAGAAAGAGTCCTGATTTGTAGCACTTGCTGATTTTTATGGTGTCAACGTATCTACCGTGGTTGATTTCAGGCTACCAATATGAAGTCACTGAATGTGAAGTTGGGGAAAGATGCTGCTTCTGTGAGCTAGTACAAGCTAGCTTCAGCACACCCCTGCTTAGGTTAAAGTATTTAAATAATTGATTTTAAGGGCAGTTTTTTCAAAGAAGTATTGTTTAAATGGGAGACAGATTCTAAAGATGAGAAGAGACCCTGTCTGCTAGGGGAAAAAAAAGAATGTGCCATAGGCCAAAATGTTTAATTGATAAGCTATAAGCTCTTTTCTTTTTATGCTTAAATTAGTTTTCCCAAAAGTAACCTCAGGCTTGGATTTTCAAAGATAAACTTTTAAAACATCTCAGACCAATGTGCTTTCTAAGAGCAGTTAATAAATTTTCTGTGTCTGTGCTTTTGAAGATAAGTTACTCTTACCTCTTCTTTACTTTATGGGTATTTTACCTTAAGCCATTTGTATGTGTATTTGCTCACTGGGGGCAGGGAGTACAGACATGCTTCTTTCAGGGAATGATTTTGAAATATTTAGTATCCATGTAATCTTACAACATTTTTTAATATTCCCAGAGATGCTTTGGTATCTGGGAGCAAAAGAGGTTAAGACAGAAAGAAATATGGCATTTTTTTGTAAAGTGATATTTCTTATAACTTACTAAGAGGTTAAATTATTGATAGGTAAGAGAATAGCCATGGCTTCTAGTAATATGGCCTTTCTGGGTAAAACCTCCAAGCTCTGAATGCTATATTAGATGAGGAAGGTATTTAGGCAGACAACTTAACTGTTTCTTTGTTCATGAATTCATTAATGTTGAAAGGAGATTGGGTCAGCTGATAGCAGAGGACAGATTTATTTTTGAATTTAAAGACACTTACACTAAATCCTTTCTACAGCTTAGTTGGCTTGTATATGCAGCTTTCTTAAGGTCTCCAGCACTGTTCATATGTTTTCTGACAGCTGTAGTTTGGGAATTAATCTGGGACCTCTGTACCTCTTGGGCCCCTTGTTTTCTCCCATTCATGCAATGGTATATGTTCATTTAAGACATGTTGCTTTGAACTTGTGAATCACTCTTGGCCACCTATGAATTGGAAAGCAGGCCACATGTGATGTGAAAACAAGCCCTACTATTTGCACAACTGCAGCTCTGGCCATTATTTACATCTGTCCTTCATGATCCCACATGGGCTTAGGGAAAAGGCAGAACAGGGATTCCTGAAATTATGTCAAGTTCCAGATTCACAGGGACATAAGCTAGGCATTGGCAAAATAAATTTTAATCTTCTTTTGATTAAAACAATTAATTCTTAAAATTTTTCTAGGGAAAAAATTGTATGGTAAAAATATGAGTAATCTGATTGTTTTGTACGTGGCATTGTGGTAAGCATTCTGTGTTTATTTCTAACAACTCTAGGAGATAGATTTTAAAAGATTCTTCATTTTATCAGTGAGGATACAGAGTCACAGTTTAAATAATTCATCTAATGTCCTATCATCCGGTAGGTGGCAGAACCAAGAGTCATACCTATTTTCTTAAATTCTGGAGTCCAGTGCACACTATTACCTCTCATATGGTGAAACTGGGGAAGGAGGCATGTGTCCATCATTAAAAATGCAAGGTTCATGAAGCATCCTCCGTGTTTGTAGGTCAGTCCTGGCGCAATAAATATTTTTTATTTTTTTTTAAAGTAGATTGCTATGGATAGGATTTTTCTCAGTTTTATTGCATTCTTATAAAAATAGAGATTAGGTACAAAAGCTGTCAGTACTGCTGGAGAAGCCACCTGGAGGTGTAACAGTAATGACAGTGAGAAAGGGAATAAAGACATGTTGTTGACAGCAGCGTATGCAACGTGTGTCTCAGGAGAAGCAGGCTGGGGAGTTTTTATGTAGCTTTATATGGCATACCACACTGCTCCCATGAGCCTTGGACTAGTGGAATGAGTAAGAAATGTTCTCTCCTTCATTTAACAAATATTTAGTAAGCCCCTACTATGTGGAATTGTGCTGGGCACTGGAAATAGAACAGAACAAGATAGCAAACATCCCTGCCTTTGAGGAACTTCTTTTCCTTTTTCTCTAGAAACTATAATGGAGCATAGAAAGGGTAGACAGAATAAGATAAGGCACTCCATTATACCATCATCCATTTCTTCAAACCCTTCTTAATTCTGCCCAGGCCCACTAGTTTCATCCTTCCTATTTTATTATGAAATAATTCTTAGATGTCATATCACTTTATATTATATATATTTCAATATGTATATCTAAGAGGGGTATTTAAAATATATGTGATTAAAACATTTAAAGTTAAAACATTTAGCTCTCATACCTTAGTTGTCAAATATCCAGTGTTCAAATTATGAATTGCCAAAGGTTGTGAACTGTTTTTTCTCTTTGATTGAATAAGGATCTAAATAAGGTGTACACATTGTGTTTGGTTGGTGGTATGGTTTGGATCTGTGTCCCCACCAAATCTCATGTGGAATTGTAATCCCCAGTATTGGAGGTAGGGCCTTGTGGGAGTGATTAGATTATGGAAGCAGATTTCTCACAAATGGTTCAGCACCATCCCTCCAGGTACTGTCCTCACAATAGTGAATTCTCACAAGCTCTGATTGTTTAAAAGTATGTAGCACCTCTCCCCTCACACTCTCTCTTGCTCCTACTGCTGCCATTGTAGATGTATCTGCTCTCCGTTCATGTTCTGCCATGATTGTAAGCTTCCTGAGGCCTTCCCAGAAGCCTAGCAGATAGCAGCATCATGCTTCCTGTGCACCCTGTGGAACTGTGAGCCAATTAAATCTCCTTTTTTTTTTTTTTTTCAGATTGAGTCTTGCTCTGTCACCCAGGCTGGAGTACAATGGTGCAATCTTGGCTTATTGCAATCTCTGCCTCCCAGGTTCAAGCGATTCTCTTGCCTCGGCCTCCTGAGTAGCTGGGATTACAGGTGTGCGCCACTATGCCCGGCTAATGTTGTATTTTTAGTAGAGACAGGGTTTCACCATGTTGGTCAGGCTGGTCTCGAACTCCTGATCTCATGATCCGCCCACTTCAGCCTCCCAAAGTGCTGAGATTACAGGCGTAAGCCACCACACCTGACTAAACCTCTTTTCTTTATAAATTACCCAGTCTCAGGTATTTCTTTTTATTTATTTTATTGTTTATTTATTTATATTATTTTCTAGATAGAGTCTCACTCTGTCATCCAGGCTGGAGTGCAGTGGCACCATCTTTGCTCACTGCAGCCTCAACCTTCTGGATTCAAGTGATTCTCCTTCCTCAGCCTCCTGAGTAGCTGGGATTACAGCATGTGCCACCACACCCAGCTACTTTTTGTATTTTTAGTAGAGCCGGGGTTTCACCGTGTTGGACAGGCTGGTCTCGAACTCCTGACCTAAGTCATCTGCCCTCCTCAGCCCGAGGTATTTCTTTATAGCAATTGAGAAAGGACTAATAAAATTGGTCTCTTATGTTTCTTTTTGTCTATTTAATTCCTTTTTCATTTCTTCCCTCCTTCCTGACCTTCGCCATCTCTCTTCTTCCTGGAATTTATATAGAAAGAAACTGGGTTATTTGTTCTATAGTTTCCCATGGTGTGGATTACCTGATCCCATCCCTGTGGTGTTAGTTTACATGTTCCTCTGCTCTCTGTGTTTCCTTTAGGTTGGTAGGTGTTATAAGGCCTTCCTTCTTTGTATGAATGAAGAAAAGGAGAGATCTGGTCAGGTTGAAATGGTCTCCTGGAATTGTAGAAAGAACTTCTGAAAAAGCATATTTGTCTCTGTTTATTAGCCTGTCTAAGCCATCCTGCCTTGTTAGGGTTTGAGTTTCCTCATCATCACTGACATCTCACTCTTTGGCCTCTGGTATACCTTAGCTGCTTGTCTTAAGTTTTGCCCATTTTTGAATATGTGAAGTCCTAGGGGAACCAGGAATCCCCTTTGCCCAAGTAAATTGATGATTGACTGTATTGTGATGATGTTGCTTCTTTTGGTTTGGCGTTGGCTGTAGGTTGGGAATGATTTCCGTTCTTTGTCATGATAGCTTCTAGAGCCATGCTGGTGGATAAGAATCCGGCCTCTTTACTTCTGTAGCATCTTAGACCTCTGAGAAGATTGGATTGATAAAGCCTTTAGTGGTTCACTTGGTAAGAAAGCATTTGCAGATAAAGATCCAAGGAAATATCCAGGTGTTATGGCTGTATTCAGTTTCTCATCCAGGAAATGCTGTTGACTTCCAGAAAGCATGTCAGGTGTGGAGCAGACACGGCAGACGTGGATGTTAATTACATGGAGCTTATAGTGGTGGGGAGGATACCAACCACATAAACATACATGCTGTGACCAAAGTCCAGAAGCCCTCAGGGCCTGAAACACTTCAGGGGAATGATTCAGTCTTTGGAGTCCAGAGAAGATCTTAGGACCTCCAGTACTCCAGGTTCATACTTTGAGAATTGCTGGTTAATATCACTTTGTTTCCTTGAGTTCTACAATCCTGTGATACTAAGATTCTAATGCAAAGGTTCAGTCTACTTAAATTCAGTGTGTAGATTAGGAATTTGTAACTAGCACCCACTCTCCTGTCTTCTCCCAAGAGCCTCCAAGATTTACTTTTACTACCACCACCCTTTCCTTTGCAGATTTGACCCCCAGCTCTTGGAGTCAGCACATGGCCCAAGACTGGGCAAATAGAGAATACCATTGTCTTGCCTCCAGTGATTGATCCATTGACAAGCATGTGACCCAGTCAGAAAAATTAGAATTATTATTGTGAGTTTTGTTGGTGCATCAGAAGAAGGGTACCATCTACCATCTTCTTTCCTGTGGCCTTAAATTTGGGATGATATTGGCCTGGAACAGTTAGTTGCTGTGGTACTAACACAGGGATCCTAAAAATGAACCCCAAAGCGAAGAGAACCTTGATGATACAGACTACTCAAAATGTGCCTGAAGCACATTACTTACCTAGGGACTTGATTTCGTTTGATTTAGATTTTCTGTTTCTTGTGACCTGAAGAATCCTAGCTGATTCACCTACATTGAGGGGTTCATGAATAGTCTTCAGAAATTGCTTTCAAGATTTTGTGATTCCAGGGAGTTGTGACACCGTAGGCTCATGACCCCGAAAGATTAAGGACGCCCAATGCCTATGTTTCTCGAGTAGAACAGAAGCAGTACTCCTCGACTTAAAAGAGATACCTATGCCATCACTATCCCTTGTGTCCATCAGCCCCTTGACATGGAGGATCATGCTGCCATTGTGACTGGAGATGGGATGTGATCATGACAGATTGGCTGTAAACAGCAAGAAATCTGGATAAATCTCACATGATAATGAATGAACAAGCTTCTGAAACTGTGGCAGAAAAGCATCCAGGGCTCCTCTCTGAGGCTCTCCCAGATAATGGTAATTTTATACAGTGCAAGCTGAAAGGCTGAAAAAAAATTGCCACAATAAATAACACTACCTTCAAGTGTGGCATTTTTTTTCTCACTTTGAAATACTTGCTTGTGCGGCGGCAAAGATTTGCTTCTGTTTGGGCGCTGATTGTCATGTATTGTAGTAAGTCTGTTGAAAGATCAATCAACTGATTAATAAAATGCTGGGACAACATCCCACTTGTCCAGTGGGGTGATTCTTTAGTTATATACCCATGCCAGTGCAGTGTATTTGCTTAATACAAAGATACATAATTCTGCTCAGCAATTTCTGAATTGAAAAGTTCTGTTGACCCAAGCAGCCTTTATTCCTCAACCTTTTTTTTTTTTTTTTTTTTTTTTTTTGGGAGACGAAGTCTCGCTCTGTTACAAGGCTGGAGTGCAGTGGTGTGATCTGGGCTCACTGCAACCTCCGCCTCCTGAGTTCAGGTAATTCTCCTGCCTCAGGCTCCTGAGTAGCTGGGACTACAGGCATGTGTCACTCCACCCAGCTACTTTTTGTATTTTTTGTAGAGATGAGGGTTTCACCATGTTGGCCAGGATAGTCTCGATCTCTTCACCTTGTGATCCACCCGCCTTGCCTCCCAAAGTGCTAGGATGATAGGTGTGAGCCACTGCACCCGACCTCAACCTTACTTTTGCTACACCCCGGCCTTAATGCTGGGGTGGATTTCAGCATTTAAGTTGATGCAGTCAACTTTGTAAATAAATGAGTTAACTTGGTTTGAAGAAGATCTCTCTCGCCCTCCTGCTGTTATACAATTGTATACATTGGTCACTAGGATGACCAATGTGAGGGTGGAGGGAAGGGGTACAGTGTATAAAATTTAGGGTAAGTGAATTAAGTGACGATAAAACAGTTCTGTTGCTGGGGAGTTCATCTGTCTTGCTTTTTGTTTTTGTTTTTGTTTTGAGATGAAGTTTTGCTCTTTTTGCCCAGGCTGGAGTGCAGTGGTGCGATCTCGGCTTACTGCAGTCTCTGCCTCGCCTCCCGGGTTCAAGTGATTCTCCTGCCCCAGCCTCCCAAGTAGCTGGGATTACAGGCTTGCTCCACCACACCCAGCTAATTTTGTATTTTTAGTAGAGATGGGGTTTCACCATGTTGGCCAGGCTGATCTCGAACTCCTCATGATCCGCCCTCCTCGGCCTCCCAAAGTGTTGGGGTTACAGGCATGAGCCACTCTTCCCAGCCCATACACCTTGTTAATAAAGCATGTTAGAATTATAAATTTTTCTGAGGGAACAGTCAAATAGATAGCTTTTCCAGTACAAATGAGGTTCAGTCAGCATTATTGATCTTTTGTTGAACTGTGATAAACTGCTTTCTGGGAGGTAGTGTTGTATGAGTGTTCTGTATTCTGGCTTCCTGCATGCTCCAGTCTCCTCTGTGCAAGGCTGCTATAACAGTTGTCCTATAAAACTCAAATCTGGTGGCTCAGTGCTCTCAGAATAAAAGTTGAACCTCCTCACTAAGATGTATGAGTTCTTTGGTGATTACATCCTACTAATTCTCTGGCCTCATCTTGAACTCCTTGCCTTCCCCTTGAGTTACTAAACATGGGGTTCCTCCTTCAGGTGGTGTTTTGTCCATTGCTGCGCTGTTGTACGTGTCATTTCTTGGACTAGCCGTGTGTCAACCCCTTACCCTCTGCCCCTCTGCAGCTTCTGTGGCTAATGTGGATTCACTGTTTGGGCTGTATCTTCTGGAAAGTCTTTCCTCTCTCCCACATCTGGGCTGGACCCCCTTCTGTTCTGACTGCATGCTGTGCTTACTCTCTTCAGCCAGCACTCAGCCCCTATTCAGCTGTATATCTAGATGCTGTTCTGTCAGACCAGGAAACTTACCATGTTTATTACCAGGTCTCCAGCACCTTGTATGGTGCTTGGCAAATGGAGCCTCAGTAAATATTTGTTGAATTAAATTAAGATAGACATAGAAACTAAGCAAAATAGCATAGTGAATGCTTGGTAGAAAAATGTATGTGATAACTCATGAAGGACTAATTAACCTGTGTTTTCTAGACTGGAATAGTGTTTGAATAACATAGAATGTTGTATGTGTATATGTTTTAAGGACTGCAGATTTTTGAAAAATTCTGTTTAACAAAAGACAGAAAGAGAGAGAGAAACTCATAATTTTACTTAGTTGTGTTTTAAGTGCAGTTAATGCGTTATGTCTTTTGGCTTTCACTGTGTAACTAGAATGGAGCAATTAGTTACCATGGTCTCTTGCTTTGGAATTGACTGTTTGAAGCCATTATCATAGTCCAAATTTCTTTTAGGATTAGCTTTTCTTTTTTTATTAGACCATTGTGTCTTGTTCTATTACATTTGCAATGTCATTAGCTTAAAAACATAGGCAAAGCCTCCTTTTTTGTTAGTGTTATAAAAATGATATTTACTGAGGCCAGAGCAGTAGCTATTACTTCAGTGACACAGAGCAGAATAGGAATGGTCCAAAAGAATCATGTCCTCAAAGCAACTGATGAATTGAGCACATTTTACACATTTTCAGTGTCATTAGTCACTCTCCTTCTTTCTTTTCTAACGCTACTCAGTTGTTAACCTGGGAGGAAGTGCGATTATATGATTGGGTCAAGAAGAAGTATATCAGTATGTTTTTGGCTTTTCCTCTCCAGACAATTTAATTTTCGAAAGTAACCTTTTGTTTTCCTGTAGATTGGTACCATGCCTGGGTTTTAGTATTACTGCATATAAAGGGAAACATAGAACCATACATGATGTTTTCCTTTTTGCAAGCTCTATTCAGAATATAATAAAATTATGTTTAACTATGGAGGCATTTATACATACAATTAGCTAAGTATAATTTACTGCAAAGCATTTCTAAATTAAATTAAGTTCAGATATAAAATGTCAACATCTGATATGCAAAAATCAAATAATCTGAGGCCTTTAAAAAAGCATATAATTTTATGTCAAAATGTAGGGTAATATGCACATCTCCAGAATTGGTCCTCTGACATATGTAGTCTTATAGTTCAAATTAAGGAATGTATAATAGCATGGCACACAAGCATGTTATACACCTAAGTAATAAACAACTTTTATTGAAATAAAAGTGAGATGTATTGGTAATTTTTATGAATTGCAATTTATGTCTAAACCCTTCTAAAATGCTCCATTATTGTTCTATTATTAAATTATTTTTTAGTCCATTGAATACATATTTAAAATACTGGAGTAGGTGCCAGAGATATGAAGATGAAAGAAAGATTCTTTTGACGGACAGTAACAGCAGAAGTTGACAGAACATTTCACTTTCCTATTGTAATGACATGGTATTTATAATGGGGATGGCTAGCAACTGGTTCTTGCATTATAGGGAGCAAATTAACAATGACATGAAGAATTATGTCCTTAAAGAGTATTTAGCTAAACATATTTGACATATTTTCCACGGCATTGTTTTTTTTTTTTCCTGTTAGCTACTCAGAGCATCTGACTTGTTAACAAAGTTCCCTTTTGGACAATTGGTCGTGTCAAATAATTGATATGGACAGTAAGAGCTCATGTACTTGCCACTTTGTTTATGGTCAACAGCTCAGTTGACACATTTCACCAGTAAAGCAGAGGCACATTGACAGATCTCTAGAGCTGTGCTGTCCAGTACAGTTCCTACTACCCCTATGTGGCTATTTAAATATAAATTCATTGACATGAAATGAAATGTAAAATGCATTTCCTTAGTCACATTAGCCATTGTTGCCATTGGTGACCACATGGGACAGTGCAGATTACAGAACATTTTCATCACTGAAAATATATTTTTTTGATAGTCCTGTTCTAAAGATTTCCAAAACCTTGTTTGTTCGCTTAGCCTCTTCTATGAACATTTAAGTTCTCCAAATCCTTCTAGATGGTGATTTCCAACCATGACTCTAACATTAAAATCACCTGGGGAGTGTTTGAAACTGCCAATGTTCAGGCGAATTAGAATCTGAATTGGGAAGGGAGGGGGCTTGGACTCAGCCATCACTATTTGAAAAATGCCCTCAGTGATGCTAATCAGCTGTCAACTTTTCAACTACCATTGTAGGCAATAATACTTTATTTTTAAATATACAAATCAGTGTCTCCTGAACTTAGTATCCTTCTTTTTCTTTGTCCTCCTTTGAATTCTGCTTAGAGAGAGGCAGTGAAGTATGTTAGATCTCTGCATTGGGGCATCAGTTCTGCCTCTTACTAGCTGAGTAGCTTTTGGTCGGTCACTTAGTCCAAGCTTTTGTTATTTCATGTGAAAAATGTGGATAATGGTACCTGCCTTGGAACATGTGAGGACTGTCTCTGGCACATAGCCCTTAATAAAAATGTATTTTATGATATAATTTTAATATTTCAGATGTATATGACAAGTAATAAAATATATTTTAAAATATATTACATGTTTAATAGTGTAGAGTATACTATTTTAAAATAACATTCTTGCTAAGATAATACTACGTGATTTGACTTCATGGATTTTGCTCTCCCTGTCAGGGAACTTTTAAATATTTTCCTTAATACAGCCATTGGTAAATCAATATGGGAATTTAGGCACTCTTGTCAAATGAGCTGGGCGGGGGTGGGTGGGTATTTTGAGTCAGGAAGGCATCTATAGAATCTCTGTTAACTACCAGAAGTTGCTCACTCTGCTTTCTTGATTAGTACCTTGAAACTGCTCAATTGGAATGAATTAAAATGCCCTTAGCAGATGTTTTCTCTTGAGAAATGGCTGAGGCTGGTAGTGCTTCGTTCTTTAATCAACAACCATGTGTTGTCCCCAGCCTGGATTAGGACGGACCATTTCATTCCCAGACCATGGGCCGCAGAGTTGTCAGACTTTTTGACGAGAGGAACTTCTATTCAGTCCCTTGAATCACTGAGACTTCCACTAGCTTGGCAGCACAGGTTGGAGGGGAGAGAGCAGATATGAATGCTGCTTCCTCCCCCTAGAGAAGGGGCTCTCATGGCAGCAGCTGACTGAGAACTGCATGAGGTAGGACCTTGAAATACAGCTGTGGATGTATGGACTGTCTTTCCGAAGTGATGATCTTGCAGCTTTCCCAAATCAAAAGTAAAATGCAGTTAAATTTTATGAGCTTCATCCATCCTTTTCCTCTCTGTAGAGATTAGTATTTTCTTTCAAAAGGTATGTTTTCATAAGCTGCCTATTAAAATGCCAACACTTAGCAACTGGTTTTATAAATGAACCATTTTATGTCTGTGTTTTAAAATGATAAATCAAATCACTATAGAATTGAAATCTGAATTATTCTCATTTCTCAGAGACATAAAAAGACAACAGCCATATTTTTCTCTATAAAAGAGTTCTGTAAGATTATGTGATGCTCTGAGCATTCTTTGAGTAGTCCTGTGAGTTTGAGTGAAGGATAGTCTCTTGGGGTTGTTAGTGCTGAGATGCAGTTGCTCAGGAAATGCACTGGTTGCTTCCTTAGCTGAAAAACAAAACAGAACCAAAAATCCAAATTGTATAGTTCAAAGACTGGAGTCCTCTGGGCAAAAGAAGTCGTTTTAGCTTTATAAAAGACTTGATTTCATGTCTTCCTTTTACAAAACTCAGGATGTCTGAGCCAGTGATGATTTCCAATGCTATGTGAATGACAAGTGAGGAATAAATACTGGTAAATGTGAAATTCTAAGCCTTAGATTGAGATACATCCAAAGAACTTATATGATA
Organism: Ateles fusciceps; assembly: GCA_036589455.1. Taxonomy (NCBI): domain Eukaryota; kingdom Metazoa; phylum Chordata; class Mammalia; order Primates; family Atelidae; genus Ateles; species Ateles fusciceps. Next base: position 12,880,135 of record JAZHEH010000562.1, read on the forward strand.
GAGTATTGTTTACCAGTCATTGAGGTAAACACCATTACATGCATCATCTCAACTAATTTTTTTTTTTTTTTTTTTTTTTTTTTTTTTTTTTTGAGACAGTCTGGCTCTGTCAACCAGGCTGGAGTGCAGTGGTGCAATCTCAGTTCATTGCAACCTCTGTCTCCCACGTTCAAATGATTCTCCTGCCTCAGCCTCCCGAATTGCTGGGATTACAGGCACCTGCCACCACGCCCGGATAATTTTTTGTATTTTTAGCAGAAACGGGTTTCATCATATTGACCAGGCTGGTCTTGAACTCCTATAATTTTGTGATCCATCCGCCTTTGCCTCCCAAAATGCTGGGATTACAGGCATGAGCCACTGCCTGGCCATCTTAACTAATTTTTACTACCACCTTTAGAGAATGAGTTTTATCATGACTGCTTTATACAGATGAATATGAAAGGATACCAGTTATTAGGAGTTTATTAGTGATGAGATCTGTGTGTCTGGCGGGGTTATCTGTATCTTTAGCAGCTACTGAAGACCCCTCCCTCCTCTGAAACCTACTGGATAATGTGATTTATAATGGCTGCATAATAGTCCTTAGCATCTAACCATTTTTTGTTTGCTGCTTAAGCAGTAGAATCATTCCCTTACTCATAATTTTAGGAGGATGGCTAAGTCTGGGATGAACAGGAACAAAACCCATCTATTGGGATTCATTGGTTGCTCCTGCGGGGTACCTTTAGATATGTCTGAGCAACTCCTTGAGCTTTTCAGAATAAAGTTTGAAGAACCCTGGACTTAATTATGTGTGTTATATTTCAGGGAACCAGTCCATTATTGTGGAACCTTTAGATGGGTGCCATTATCTCCCTATTATAAATACCCTTTTATGACTTTAATTGTTCTAAACATCTGTGTATCCTAAGCATTCTGATTATTTCTGTAGGATAAATTTCTAGAAGTAGAATGGCTGGGACAGAGAGGATGCATGTTTTAAAGAGATATGCATTGCTAAAATTCCTCCCAGAAAGGTTGGAACAAGTTACCTACCCATAGTGAACTCTGAGGCTGCTCTTTTTGTATATCTGCACCATCACTAGGTAGCATATATTTTTTCTGAATAATTGCTAATGATAGGCCCCAAATAGAAGCTGATTTTGTCCATTTGGTTTGTTTGTTAGTGGTCATTTTTCTATAATTCACATCACCTTCCTATTTCCTTATTTTCCTCCTTTTCCCCACATTGCCTTCCATCGGCTTTAGCTTCAGGATGGTTTTGCCACGCTGTAGGATTTCTTGGAGCAGCCAGTTGAGGAGTGAACAACAAAAGGAGCCTCAGTTGTTATAGTTCTCACCCAGTCCATGCTAGATTCATGAACAAACTGGGAGAAACGTGGGGAGTGGCGCTTGGTGAGACAAAGAGGATAGGCTGCAAGGCAGTTTGGGTGTATGTGCAAATGCCATGCTGACCTCTCACTCCTTCTGGATTCTTTCAGAAGAATAAAGATGGTTTCATTTCCTGGAATGTTGTTGTGACTGTGTATTTTTATATTGCTTCTCTTTAATAAAATAAATAGAAATGGGCATTTTTTTCTTTTATATAATGTAAACTAATTTTAATCAGTCAGTTTATATCATTGATTTAATGTGGTCTAGCATTTCTTTAGAACATAGAATGTCAAATATCATTGCCAACTCTTAGAATGATCCTATAATTTTATTCAATCCTTGCACAGCACTGGCTCGTAGTTCTGCCATACTTGAAACCATTAGAATAAGTCTTAAAAGAAAATGATAGAGAATTGTATATGTGTGTGTTTTTGTGTGTGTGTGTGAGAGAGAGAGAGATTTTATAATTTTATAAAATTATAAAATGGTGGAGGCAGCATGTGCCTCCACCATGCCAGCCTTGCTGGGGAGCACTGGGTCAGGATCAGGTAAATGATAATAGTAACAGCAACAATTAACATTTTTAGAATACTTGCATTGTGCCATCCTTTACATTGTGTCTGTACTGAGTCAGGAATGTGATAAGATTAGTCAGCTTGGTGGTATATTATTCTTTTTTTCCTACACTTAAAAAAAGTATTATTATGTGTCTAGTGTCTAGGAAAAAGTGTTTCCTGAGAGCTATTTAAATAGCTTGGCTTTAAATTACAGAGAGACACAGATCAGTTTCAGGCTGGATTAATGCAGAGATCATGAGATTACCTTCTCTCCTCCCGAGTTTTTGTGGGAGTTTGCACAAAAAGAAATAGTTTTGTGTTTATAGCTGTGAGTGCGTACTCACACATACATAAATATACAAAAGATTTAAAAATTCTCAGGAAATTAGATTATATGTATTATTTATAACGAACTAGCTAGCAATGACTAGCTTAAATAAAAGAAGAACAAGAGGGGATTCTTTATAATAAAGGTACAGGGTTAGTTCATACCACTTGGGCAAGAATAGGCTGGTACTTAGGAATGGATCTGAAAGATTATCAGTTTACCTCTCTGTCTTGGCTCTGCTTTTCTTGTTTTTGCTACATTATCTCTTTCTCTGCAGCCCATCTTTCATGTGGAAGAAAACATGAATAACCCTTAGCCTGTTCTACAATTTCAGCCCCCCTTAGAGACTGACGAGCTGGCTCTCAGTCATAGCTCCACATTCCTTAGAAAGAGACTGTGCTTTGCCAAGCATGAGTCAGGTGACTGCTCTTGGTCAATGAGTGGAGCTTGGATTCCCAGTCCAAGTATGGCTGCCTGGGGGCTCCCCATGGAGATCTGGCAGGAAGCTTCCCAAGAAGAAGGTTAGCTTCTGGGTTTGGCTGACAGTCTAAAAAATGTCTGATAGAATAAGAAAAAGCAACCCAACTTTTAGACACTAGTCTCCTAGCCTCTTACCAGGGAATGTTAGTGAATGTAGTCTTTCATTGTTTGTCTGCGTCAGTAGGGGCTGGGTGATAAGACATTGCTATCACAAAAGGTGCTCTGCAAGTGTTGAAGAGGCACAATGCAAGGATTATCCTATGAAATTGCTTAGAGGAAAATAATGAAGGCTGTATGGCAGCTTTCTGCTTTCCTGTATCCGTACTGTGATACTGTATTTTCTGTAGTTAGTTTTCAGAACCTATCATTCAATACGTGATGGAAAAGAAAAACATGCTTTCCTTTGTCCACATGTGACCGTTTGTTCAGTTGTTTATCAACCTTTTGTTTAGAAATCAGTGGATTATTTATCCCAACAAATATATGTTAAGTATCTACTATATGCCATGTACTTGCAAGGTAATGAAGGTATTGCCTGGACCCCTCCTGAAACATGTAATCTCATGGAAGAGAAAGAGGAAAGAGCTAAACACATACACAAATAACAAAACAAAGTAAATTACAAGATGTGTATGCACCATGAAGGACCTAAACAGGTTGCTGGAGTTGAAAGTCAGTAGACCTGGGGAGGGGTTCTACTCCTTGCCTTCTTTGGAGGTGGGCTTTCCCTCCCTGGCTGATTGCAGAAATGCAAGAGCTTTATGGGAGAGCTGCCATCATCTTCCCTGGCAATAGACTCCCACCATCACTGACAGAGATGAAACCTTTATTAGATCCTTGGAAATTAGAGAAGGAAAATACCCATTAGTTCATTCGATTCTCTCCGGGGGAGCCACGTTGGAGTTCGTTTTCCATTTGTTGTTGTGGTTACGAATTTCTTGTCTGGAGCAGTTTCTGACTTGTGTTCCTAATCAACACTGTAATGGAATTACTCATGTTTCTTTTAACAGTCTGTCTTGAAATAACCTTTTGGAAGTACTGAATTACTTTTCTGGGTAGAGGCATTAATGCCACATTCATGAGCCATTTGGGTGTATAGGGTAGAGATTGGATAAAGAGAGAGGCCTTCTGCTAGCTAGACTTCATAGGCAGCCTCTCTCTGTGGCATGAATTGAATGTCTTTGGTAGAAGGGTCCTCTTGGTCATGCCCAGTGTGCCACAGTATCTAAAATTCCACCATTAGCATGCCTTTCTTTGAGTTAAAATGGCTTTACTTACTAATGTGGCATTATAGGTAAAGAGGTTGGTAGCACTTTTTGATGAATAAATTCATGTACTGGCTCATAGTTCTGCCGTACTTGGAACCATGATGCTTGGGTAAATAAGTGTTGAAATAATAGAAAATGATGGAGAAGTGTGTGTGTGTGTGTGTGTGTGTGGGAGAGAGGAGAGAGAGAGAGAGAGAGGAGATATGTGAGGATGTGTATGTAGGAGCAGCAGTGGAAGAAAAGTTGGGGTGGGGCATTCAGAATGGGGGTGTGTAGTAGGGCACTAGAGAGGAAAGGAGCCTAGATGAGTTTTGAAGACTGTGAGCCCTTGTGGAAAGAGGAACTGGACTGGAGTCACTAATTTATGTGCAAGACAAACCTGAACTGCATGTCCAGTGTATCCTTTTGCCTGCAAAGCATCAGTTTTCCCTTACTTTGGTAACTGGTTACCGCTTTTTATCTGGGCAACTGACCTCTCCCTGGCCTCAGGGCTTCAGGGCTGGGCATGTCGCTAGGCCAGCAAATGAGAGTGTCCCATCCTTAGTTTTAATTGTTTTCCATTACAGCTGAAAGTGTTTTGATTGTTCAGGATTTCTGCAGAACAGTGGTAGTGAGCGGAAGGTATTTCTGAAAGACCTGTAATTTAAATTGTTCCTTCCCACTTCATTCATGTCTCTTCTCTGTCACCTTTATTGGCTCCAGTCCTCTGACTTGGATAAGCAATATTATTTCAATACTGCAAGGGAACCTGAAATGGATGATGTCTGAGAACTGAATTTCTGTGATCTTGGTAAAGTTTTACATAAAGTTTTCTCACTTTTTATTCAGCCTCCCCTTGGAAATCTTGACAGTGGTTACCATGTCCTAATGGTCTTAAATTTATCTTCTACACTTGACCTGCTGAAGTGTCCGGAAATAAGTTTAGGGTTCCAGTGTGGTCAATTATCCCAGTTAATAGAGCACATCGTCGCTCTTGGTGCTGGGAATGCTGTGTGAAACCTTTTCACACTGCTCTGCTGTGTGTGTGTGTGTGTGTGTGTGTGTGTGTGTGTGTGTGTGTAGCATAGTATTTCAATGTAAATGTATTTTTTAATAACCTGCCCAGGGGCCCTGTGGACCATAATCATTGGCTCACTTCTCCTTTGGAATTCCCAATGTCCAAATATTTCTCTCAGATTAAATATCTGTACTTTAGATTATTTGCATTCTAAGTATTACTCTCATTTTCCCAGCATAAATCTCCCTTTATTTCCTTTCTCTTCTAGATTACCCGTGGAGACATGTCATTGCTGTACCTCACATTTCCCAGCAGAGTTTTAGCTGGGAAGTTAATTAATGTTCTTGTAAGAGGAGAATGCACTTAAAAAAATCTGCTTCTACTTTAAATGAGATATAAAAAGCCGAGGCCCATGCAGGTCCTGAGTGAGTGCAGCATAAGTTTTCTCAAGTGACAGAAGAGCAGAATGGTCCCCAATTTATGAGGTGGGTGGAGAATGAGGCTGGAGTTATGTTGGTGTTGTGAAGGTCTCACCTTGTAGTAGGTCCCAAGGGTATGTAACTTGTGTCATTTCCTGCTGAGAATGTGTTGGCTGCTTACATTAATATTGTTCCTTGACCCATAAAATCATTGTGCTGGAAGCAAATGAGGCTCAGCAGTCAGACCAGTCTCATTTTATGTATTTTATTTTATTTATTTATGTTTTTGAGACAGAGTCTTGCGCTGTCATCCAGGCTGGAGTGCGATAGCACAATCTTGGCTCACTGTAACCTCTGCCTCTCAGCTTCAAGCTATTTTCTGCTGAGTTTCTGGGATTACAGGAGTGTACCACCACACCCACCTAACTTTTTGAATTTTTTAGTAGAGATAGGGTTTCACTATGTTGACCAGGGTGGTCAAGAAATCCTGATCTCAACTGATTCACCCACCTCGGCCTCCCAAAGTGTTGGGATTACAGGCATGAGCCACCATGCCTGGCTGGATCTCATTTTCAATCTTGGCTTCATCAGAAAAACTAGCCCTGTGACCTTGGATGATTTACTCAATTGCTCTGTACTCAGTTTTCTTGTCTGTAACATGGAGATACTGGTGTCTATGTTGAGAGGTTGCCTGGAGGATTATCATGTTATGTTTAAAGCACATATTATTCATAGGGAACAGAGAGTTTGCAGTCTGGTAGCGGCCCACTTCACTCACTGCCAGACATTATCTGTTGTATCCTTTGAGTACTGTGTTCTCCATTTACCTCTATTTGGAATAGCTTGATGCTGGGTTCACAGAGCACTCTCATAATTCTCTATGTGGTGGAGATGGCAATATGTAACATGTTGGTTAAAATTATGAGTTTATAAATTAGGCCTGTTTGTGAACCCCTGGTCAGCCTCTGCTATGGTGTGAAGGTGTCCCTCTCCTGCCCCCAAATTGTGTTGAAACTTAATTGCCAATATGATAGTATTAAGAGGTGTGGTCTTTAGGCTGTGATTAAGTCACGAGAGTGGAGCTCTCATGAGTGGGATTAGTGTCCTTATAAACAGAGGTTGAAGAGAAAGCCCCAGTCCCCTTTTTGGCCTTCCTTTATGTCAATGTACAGCAAGAAAGCTCTGTTTTGAAAGCAGAGATCAAGGCCTTGCCACAACAGCACATGTGCTGGAATGTTGATCTTGGTCTTCCCAGCCTCCAGAACTGTGAGAAATAAATTTCTGTTATTTATAAATTATCCAGTCTAAGACATTCTGTTATAGCAACAGGAACAGACTAGAACAGCCTCTTACTATGTGACCTTAAATAGGGCATTGACTTTCCTGAGCCTCAGTTTCTTTATCTGTAAAATATGGAAATTTAAAATACCTATCTCAAAATGTGCTCTTACAGAATAAAGTGTATTTAGAGTACTTGGCACAGCATCTGAATAGAGTACTGAGCAGGAGGAAATTGTTTGTATTATTTTATTGATATGATGATGTTTCCTTTATCATCATCATCATCATCATCAATGTCATCAGTATAAATCAGTTGTTCTCAAATAATGGATGTCTGTTGCACTGACTCCTCCTTCCCCCTCTTCCAGGGGACATGTGGAATGTGTGGAACAGTTTTTATTGTCACATATTGCGGGGGAGTGTTACTAGCATCTAGTGGACAGGGGCCAGGAATGGGATCTTTAGATCAGTTTGATATAAACTAATTTTCACATGACATCACTGATTGGTGTTGACAATTAATTTATATCAGCAAATTGATATTGATGAAAACTCCAGCTGAATTAAATTTAAAGGAGTTTAATTGAGCAATGAATGATTGGTGAATTGGACAGCCATCTGAGTCAGAGGAGGCTCAGAGATTCCAGTGCAGCTATGTGGTGCAAGACTTATGGGCTATAAAAGGAAAGTGACATACAGAAAATGGAAGTGAGGTACAGAAGCAGTTGGATTGGTTACAGCTCGGTGTTTGCCTTATTTGGACACAGTTGAACTACATTTAAAAAAATGTCTTTACATTTTATTTTAAGTTCTAGGATACATGTGTAGGATGTACAGATTTGTTACATAGGTAAACATTTGCCATGGTGGTTGCACCTGTGAACCCATCACCTAGGTATTAAGCCCTGCATGCATTAGCTATTTATCATGATGCTCTCCTTTCCCCTGTTCCCCACCTGACAGGCCCCAGTGTGTGTTGTTCCCCCTGCCACCCGCATTCCATGTGTTCTCATTGTTCAGCTCCCATTTATGAGTGAGAACATGCAGTGTTTGGTTTTCTGTTCCTGTGTTAATTTGCTGAGGATGATGGCTTCCAGCTCCATCCATGTCCCTGCAAAGGCGATGACCTCATTCCTTTTTTATGACTGCATAGTATTCCATGGTATATATGTACCACATTTTCTTTATCCAGCCTGTTGCTGATGGGCATTTAGGTTGATTCCATGTCTTTGCTATTGTGAATAGTGCTGCAGCGAACATACATGTGCATGTATCTTTGCAACAGAATGGTTTATTTTCCTTTGGGTATATACCCAGTGATGGGATTGTGGGTCAAAGGTTATTTCTGGTTCTAGATCCTTCTTCCACAATGGCTGAACTAATTTATTTCCCACCAACAATGTAAAAGCATTCCTAATTCTCCACAGCCTCACCAGCATCTGTTGTTCTTGAGTTTTTAATAATTGCCATTCTGACTGGCATGAGATGGTATCTCATTATGGTTTTGATTTGCATTTCTCTAGTGATCAGTGATGTTGAGCTGTTTTTCATATGTTTGTTGATTGCATAAATGTCTTCTTTTGAGAAGTGTCTGCTCTTGTCCTTTGTCCACTTTTTAATGTTTTTTTTTCTTATAAATTTGTTTAAGTTCCTTATATATTCTGAATATTGGACTTTTGTCAGATAGATTGCAAAATTTTTCTCCCATTCCATAGATTGTCTGCTCACTCTGATGATAAGTTTCTTTTGCTGTACAGAAATTCTTTAGTTTAATTAGGTCCAGTTTGTCAATTTTGGCTTTTGTTACAATTGTTTTTGAAGTTTTTGTCATGAAATCTTTTCCCGTGTCTATGTCCTGAATCATATTGCCTAAAATTTCTTCTGGGATTTTTATAGTTTTGGGTTTTACATTTAAGTCTTGAATCCATCTTGGTTACTTTTTGTAAAAGTTGTAAGGAAGGGTTCAAGTTTCAATTTTCTGCATATGGCTAGCCAGTTCTCCCAGCACCATTTATTAAATAGGGAATCCATTCTCCATTGCTTGTTTTTGTCAGGATTGTCAAAGATCAGATGGTTGTAGATGTGTGGTCTTATTTCTGAGATCTCTATTCTATTCCACTGGTCTGTGTGTCTGTTTTGGTACCAGTACCATGCTGTTTTGGTTACTGTACAGTTGGCTACATTTGATTGGACAAAACTTGGTGATTGACACAAATGTAGGCTACAGTCTGTTTATACCTCCACTTGCTGTAGTTCATGATGTACAGAAAAACTTTTAGACCAAATTTACAATATGTAAAGAGGCAGCTTTAGGCTAAACTTGATTTAATAATGTAAATATCAATTTATATCAATATAACTTATATTAATATAAATATCAATATGATTTATATCAGTATAACTTATATTGATATACATATCAATATAATTTATATCAGTATAACATAGTGATATAAATATCAATATAATTTATATCAGTTTATCAATATTGATATATATCAATTCATATCAATAAATTTATATGTTTATTGATATAAATAAACTACCTGTACTAATCAGTGATATTATGTGAAAATCTCTCTCCCTTCTTAATGTTTGGTGTCACTGTGTTGTTTTTTTTACTAAGTCATTGGAGAAATGCTTTGTTTTGCAAAGTGATAAATTCTTTAGAATGTTCTTATTTGTGGCTAGTGCCAAGCAGAGTCTATGCCAGGCCATTGGAGGAGCTAATAGTGTAATGCTTTTCTGGACTTCTACCTCAGTAAGACAAATGTTTGTTTTCGAATTTCTTCAATGTTATAAAGGGGACTTGAATATTCTTGGAGTTGTCTGCAGGAGAAAAGCAGAGTGGAATTTAGGGATGCTTCAGTTTGTGCTAGGTTCTTGTTAATCTGTCCTTACTATCTTAAAGGTTTAAGGAGTCTTTATGAATCTTAGTTAATATTTTTATTGAAGCACTCATATTATTGTTTCTGAGTAAGAGGAGGTGTGAGATCTTTTGTCATATGCAAAATTCATTTAAGAAATTATTTTTCAGTATTTGGTTTTCTTTTCCTGTATGAGTTTGCTAAGGAGAATGGCTTCCAGCACCAATACTTCATGTTCTTACTTGTAAGCAGTAGCTAAATGATGAGAACACTTAGACACAAAGAGGACAAAACACACCGGGGCCTACTGGAAGGTAGAGGGTGGGAGGAGGGAGAGGATCGGGAAAAATAACTATTGGATACGAGGCTTACTGGGTGACGAAATAATCTGTACAACAAACTCCCATGACACGAGATTACCTATATAACAAACTACACATGCACTCCTGAATCTAAAATTTAAAATTATTTTTCCTGCCAACATTCTTAAATTATGGATTGAACAAAGTTTCACAGGGAATGATTTGAAGATGAGAATTTAGAGAGGGCATATCATGTCACATCTAAACATTCTCTTAGTCTATCTTTTATTTATCGTCAGTAAGCATGTAAAGGACAATTATTTAAACATTGAGCAATGAGGGAACATGTATTAAAATTAGAAACCTTTGATATTTTTTCATATGTAAAATTTCCATTGCAGTAAATTTTACCTACATTATTTTAGTCCAGACAATGTTAAATTGTCATTTTGCTGATATATCTAGGATTCCTAATGCTATTTTTGATTGACATCACTTTACTAGATTAGAGGTGTTTGCTAACTGTAATAAAAAAAAAACAGCTTATTTATTTATTTTTTATTTATTTCTGTTACTTTCAGTTTGCAAGTAGCAGAAAACAAAGAAAAAATAGGGTGAAGATGTTATTAAAAGGAGGCCATATTGAAGGAGTACAATGGGGGTACTGCTAATGTTGTTTCTTTTATCTTCATGTTGGTTACATGGGTGTCTGTATCAGTAGAAATATTGAGGTTGTAGAGGTAAAATTTGTGTTTTTCACCATAGATGAGTTAGATGTCAACAAAAGACACACACACACACACACACGCACATGAGATGATCTTTTAAGTGGAATCTTGGAGAGTGTGTTGAAGTCACCACCATGGAAGGAAAACAGTTAGGCATTCGGTACTTATGGCAGGAAACTAGGCATTCTTCAGTCACCTCCTGTCAGCCATTTACTATTTACCTAATTCAGTGTTTGTTATATGCCAGGTCTTGTGTACTTGATGATGTTACAGGAGTGAACAAAAGAAAGATGGTCCTTGCCTGAGTGTTGCAACCAGATAATTATACTGAATTGATATAAACAGTTTGCAAGAGCCACTGCTTTCAGAACCCCAGGGCGCAATGCGGGTTTGGGCGCATCTTTAGAGGACCTTGAAATAATTGTAAAGGACTTTTTATTTTTCTAGACATTTCTCTTTACTGACTTTTATTTTTAATTTCTGGTGTAATTTTATTTTTAATTACACCAGTAATTAAAAATAAAAGAGTAACTCATGAATGCATTCACATGGTGAAAAATTACAACCCCAAGGAGGAAGGGAGAGTGGCCTCCCGTCTTTCCTTGCCTCCTCCATCTCTCCCCCACCAAACAGAATTTAGAATTCTGTAGAATAACCATTTTGTTCAGACCTTTTCTGATAGGGGGATGGAAAGGAGAGAGGGGAAGGAGAGAGTTTTAAGGGCAGAATTGTATCTCAAATGCTAAGAACAATGCCTAGTACATATCAGGATCTCAAATAAATTGTAACAGAATGAATTTTTAAGTGAATGAAGCTGCTTTAGGCTAGTGGTCTGGTACCTTTTTGGCACCAAAAAGTTTCATGGAAAACAAGTTTTCCAGGGGGCCGAGGGGTGCGGGGGAGGATGGTTTCAGAATGACAGTGTTCCACCTCAGATCATCAGGCATTAGCTAGATTCTCATAAGGAGCACCCAACCTAGATCCCCTGCATGCTCAGTTCACAATAGATTTCACGCTCCTCTGAGAATTGAATGCCACCACTGATCTCACAGGAGGCAGAGCTCAGGAGGTAATGGTGTTCACTGCTCACCTCCTGCTGTGTGGCCTGATTCCTAGCAGGCCACAGACTGGTAGTGGTCTGTGGTCTGGGGATTGGGACCCCTGCTTTAGGGGTTAATAAAATAGAAACTCTTACAGTGAATTGAGAATTTTTTGTTTCTATGCATTTTCTTACCCAACAGATATTTAAAATATAATTACTGTCATGTTAGGTTCCACTAAACTTTAAGACCTGTCTGCATATTTGAAAGAGTTGGGAGCCACTGGGTTGGAGTGTAGGACAAGTGATTGGTGGAGGAGCTGTTAGAAAGTAAGGGAGGCTGTCAGGGAGATGGAGACCTGGATTTGCAGAGATCTTCCTCAGGTCTTGATAATGGGGAGCTTTTTCTAACCAAGTTTACCTATAATGCTATTTCTGCCAAGTGATCGAAGTACAATTATTCTTCTCTAAATTTAGTTATCACCTTGATGGAATCTACGACTTAAGTGTCTGGACAGTTTTCTAGAATGTAATAACTTTGCATCTGATGTCAAGACCTAGCTACTTTAACCATTTAAAAGCTTTTGATTTTCTTCGCCACATCAGACCTTTCCTTTGAATGTTCTGTATTAGATCTCAAAATGATTGGTGTTGTCTGCCTCAGTGTTTCTGTTTAACTTGAAACTAAATCTCTGCTGTTCTTGAAATCTGTATTTTTTCTTGACTTCCTATAATTTCTTTTAACCAATTCAAGAAGTGATATTTCATTGGAAACCTTAGATCTATGTTGGCCAAGAAGAAGCTTTACCTGAAATTATTCTTTACCTCTCATTTTCATAAGTATCTCAGATATAAACCTGTGTTGCTTGGCAATTCGCAAAAAAATGTAAAGTGACTGAGGAGAAGAACTAAGTAGGAACTTCTAGAGAGATTTGCTGTGAGCACTTGATTTATCCAACCCTCTTTTATTCCAGGGGAAATATTACATTGGTGCAAAAATTATTGCAGTTTTTACTGTTACTTTTAATGGCAAAAACCACGATTATTTTGTACCAACCTAACAGGAACAATAAACTGTGTTCTATTTGTGTGACAAATAGATTCACTCTAAGATAAAGGAAAAAAAATATATGAGAAAAATGCCAGGCAGTTCCTGGTAGACGCTAACATCAAAATACTTGGAAACCATAGGAATTGGGTACGTATTTAAAAATTTTATTTTATTTTTAGTTTTAGTTTTTGCTATCACTCCTTCTCAGATGCAACAATTTTGCCAATTTCTTATATGAGTTTAGAAAAAAATCTAATTAAAATATATATTTCTCACGGTGGGAGTTCATATCTGAATAGATGCATTTCTGATTGTTTGAAGCAGTCCATGTTTTGCCCTTCGAAGCACCTGTTCACTGGGCCTCTTTCCTGGGCTACAAAGACTGTAAGTGAGGAGAATTGGACTCATTGATATACAATGTCTGGTTTTTCTAAGGTTCTCTCTAGCTGTTAGTGGGAATATAAAAGAAATTCATAATTATTAAAGGATACTCTTCAGTTTATAGAAAATACTCCAAGGGGAGGGAAGGATTGATTATATTTAATATTTAACACCCACCTCTGAAACTTTGCCTGCTCATACGTTGAACTACTCTGACACCTTTAAATGTAAGAGCCACAAATTAATGATGAAGAAGAAAAAGATGATGATCAGGATTAGCACTTACTAAAGGCTTGCCACATGCCAGGCATTATTCTGAATACTTTACATGTGTTAAGTCACCTGTTCACCTCTAGAACCCCATATGGAGCAGGTATTATTAGGATCTCCATTTATGGATGAGGAAACTGAAACTTGGGAGGCCAGTAACATGGCCAACGTCATTCAGCTAAGTCAGTGGTAGACCTGGAATTAGGTAGTCGGAACCTTCAGGAAGTCTAAAAATTGGGAAACATCATATTAACTTATTTTTAAATGGTACATTATTTGTGTGTTTAAATAATATGCTTGCTTGTTTTATTTATTTTCTTCAAATACTAGACATCTTCTCAGATGAAGAATGTTTAAATGTAAAGCATTGGGTACAATTAATGTGGGGGAAAATGTACAACTCATATATATATATATATATATACGAGTTTTATTTTCACACCTGTTTAAAACTATGATGAACTGACTTGTCAGCTCTCCTTTCAGTATTTGTAGTCCTCCTTTTTCTGCAGGAGATATGTTCCAAGATCCCCAGTGCCTGAAACCATGGAGTAGTACCAAGTTGTATAGTATACTTCGCTTTTCCCCATGCATATGTATGTGTGATAAAGTTTAATTTATATAAATTAGGCACAGTAATGAGATCAACAACTTCTTCAACTCTGCTGGAAATGTGGCAACAGCTTCTTCATCAGCAGATAGAGACTCTCCAGTAATTTTTGTATTTTTCAGTCCAAGCTTATCGTGAATCTGTACAACCACTTGTTACTTGCAACAAATAACTTGATCTCACTCATTTTAGGGGATCCCTTGCTGAAATCTTTGTATAGGCTCAGAGCTTCCTGGTGCAACATGTTTCAATCAGTTGGAACCCATTTCTGTTGATGTCTTCCACCGAAAAATTTTCATGTCTTTTCATCTTAATACTTGTCATGCACTGTGGCTGTAACTTTTGTAGTTTGAAGTGTGACAGAAAAGTAGTATGAATTTCTTTTTCCTTCATTACAATTTCATGGGTAGAATATTTATTCTTACCATAGTGCTTAGCAACCTCAGCATATGATTTTTTTCTTTGCTTATTAAATTGAGAATTTTCACCTTTTTCACTTAAAGGAAGCACACTACAGTTTCCCTTTAGCTTGTCTGAGTTGCTAGCCTCTCTACTCTTGCACTCTGGGGTCATCATTAGGTAAAATAAGGGTTTCTTGAACACAATCTGCTCACGGAGATGGCTGCTATGTGACTCATGGGTAGTGAGGGTGTACAGGGGTAGATATCCTGTCCTAAGGGCTGATTCCTGTTTGAGCTGGACACAGTGGGATGGTGAGAGATTTCATCACGTCACTCAGGATGGTGTGTGATTTAAAACTCAGGAATTATTTATTTCTGAAATTTTTCATTTATTATTTTTGGACTGTGGTTGACCATAGGTAACTGAAACTGCACAAAGCAGGGCACCCTTCCCAAGCTATGTTAAAGAGGCAAGAATCATGGTAAAGAGCAGCAGCTCTACACCCATCTTGACTCGAGTCCTACAGCTGATGGCTTCCTTTGGAACTTCAGAGTGTCTTTGATGTGCCTTTCAGAATGATGTCTGCTCCATGGTTCTGATGACCTGTGTTTCCTGGGAGGAAGAAAGGCATGGAATAAGCGAGGAGGGAGTGTCATTTTTCAGTGCTTCTGAGGCTGTGTTTTTAAGGAGAATAATTGAAGGTGCGTATTAGAAATTGAGGCAAGCTATATTCCTTTCAAGGGCCGTCGCTCTGTAGCTATAATGCCCGTAAACAGTACAGCACAGTCAAATCCAAGGATACACTTAGATTTGAGTGTATCCCTAGATGACAAAACTTCACAACATATTGAATGATCTCCACTAGAAATCTGTGTTATTTTTCCTGTCCATGCTTTGGATTCTTCTAAGTTCCTAAATGTTAATGTTAGTTAAATTGTTAATATTCACAGAAACTAGGTTTCTGATTTTCTTTTTCCTCTTCTTTTTTTTTTTTGAGACAGGGTCTTTGTCGCCTAAGCTGGAGTGCAGTATTGTGATCATGGCCTATTGCAGCTTCTACCTCCAAGGCTCAGGTGATCCTCAGACCTCAGCCTCCCAGGTAGCTGTGATTACAGGCCTGTGCCACCACACCAGGCTAATTTTTTGTAGAGATAGTGTGTTGCCATGTTGCCCAGGCTGGTCTCAGACTCTGGGGCTCAAGCAATTTGGGCACCTCAGCCTCTCAAACTGCTGGGTTTACAGGCATGAGCCATTGTGCCTGGTCAGTTTCTGTTTTCTCTCTTTTCATTTTTAATCTGTTTAGTCAGAAGCAGTAGTTGCCCTACATAGATCAGAGTAATTAAAAACGATCCTAGAATAATGTAGTGAGTCATAGACTCTTTACAGGTATCCTGCCCCTATTAAAACTTTTTTAGATGCATCATTAATGTTCACTGGGCTACAGCGTTACCTGCCTCCACTCTTCCTTTTGAAAATGTTAAGAGACCATTGCAGCTAGATAATGGCTTATACTGTGTGCACTAATTGGGCTTGGCTTGTATCGAAGAGACTGAGGGCTTTAATATTCTTTTCCAAATGTTTAAAAGTGACCAGCAAATAATCACTTGAGCTTCATGTATAATAAATAATCAGAACTCTGGAGGCATAGCTAAGGTTTTCTGGATGAACAGTAAATGTTGTTACAAAAAAAATGAAAATACAGATGATTAGTTTCAGTTCAAGATCACACCCTTGGAAGTTGAAAGAAAGGATGAAAAATACCTGAAACGTTGTTGATAACAGAGGCGGCATCCTCAAACTATGGCCCTTAGGCCAAATCTAACCCACAGCCTGTTTCGGTAAATAAAGTTTAATGGTCACAGCGATTCCCATTTGTCATGTATAGTACAAGGCTGTTTTCCCACCACAGCAGCGGAATTGAGAGGTTAGGGTAGAGAGCATATGGTCTACAATGCTAGAAATATTTACTGTCGGCACCTTATTATAGATGAAATATGCCGACCCCTTGGTTAGAGCATTAGAAATAGCATTTTTATATTCAGAAGGTTTAGGCATTTAAAAAGATTTAAAGTAAATGCATAAAAATACTCTTAATTTTATTTCTTGGCAAAACTTGCCTAGAAATAGCTAACTTGCCTCACATAGATGTAGCTGATGTCAACGAGCAGCCACGTGGGAGCCAGTGTGCCCCTTTCCCCTTATATTTTCTGCTTAGTGACCAAAAGCCCAGCAGAAAAGAGATGAAACAGCAGCTGTGATGGTTAGTTTCGTTTCTACTTGGCTAGGCCACCGTACCCAGGTATTTGGTGAAACACCAGTCAGGGTGTTGCTGTGAAGGTGTTCTTTAGATAAGAATAACCTTCACATTGGTGTTAATAGATTCAGAGCAAAGCAGTTTACCCTTTCCAATATGGGTGGGCCTCATCAATCGAATCAGTTGAACACCTTAAAAGAAAATAGACTGAGCTCCTGGGAGGAAGAGGAATTCTGCCTGGAGAGTGTGTTTGCATTAGCTCTTCCCTGGGACCCCAGCCTGTGCCAACCCTGCGATTTTGGACTTGCCATCCTCCACAGTCCTGTGATCCCTTTTTTTTTTTTTTTTTTTTTTGAGACAGAGTCTTACTCTGTCACCTAGGCTGGAGTACAGTAGCATGAGCTCTGCTCACTGCAACCTCTGCCTTCTGGGGTCAAGCAATGCTCATGCCTCAGCCTCCTAAGTAGCTGGGATTACAGGTGTTTGCTACCACATCTGGCTAATTTTTGTATTTTTAGTATAGATGGAGTTTCACTATTTTGGCCAGGCTGATCTTTAGCTTATGACCTCAGGTGATCCACCTGCCTCGGCTTACCAAAGTGCTGGGATTACAGACATGAGCCATTGCACTCCTCGGCCTGACCAAGTTCTTAAATCTCTCTCTCTCTCTCTCTCTCTCTCTCTCTCTCTCTCTCCCTCCCCCATATATGTATGTGTGTGTGTATGTATGTATATTGTATCATCTTATGGTTCTGCCTCTTTGGAGACCCTAATACAGCAGGTTTCATTTTAAGTTAAACTTTATATTCTGAGATAATTGTGAGAAATACTACAGGGCCATCCAGTGTATCCTTTGCATAATTTCTTCCAGTGGTAATATTTTATAGAACCCCTGGCAATCACTAATATGTTCTCCATCCTATAATTTTGTCATTTCAAGAAAGTTATATAATGGAATAACACAGTAGGTAGCCTGGGATTGACGGTTTTCGTGCAGTGTAACCACCTAGAGGGCGTCATCTAGGTTACTGTGTGTATCACCAGTTCATTTTTTTTTTTTTTTAATTGCTGAGTAGTGTTCCATAGTTTGGATGGGCCATGCTTCTTTTTAGCCACTCAGCTATTGAAGAAGATCTGTGTTGATTGTAGTTTTGGCTATTACTAATAAAGTTGCTATGAACATTTGCGTATTTCATATACAGATGTTCAGAGTGTACGAAATATGCAAATGTTTTTGTGTGTTTGAACATACATGTCCTTTTCTCATTTAAAGGCACAAGAGAGCCATTGCTGGTCACATGGTAGTCACCTGTTTTATAAGAAAGTGTCAAACTGTTTTCCGTGACCTCACTAGTATTTACTGTTGTTACTGTTTTTGACTTCACCTGTTCTGATAGGTACGTTGTGGTATCATATTAGCATCAGTCATTTGCATCGTTGGATAATGATGTTGCACATCTTCTCGTGCTTATTTGTTGTCTGTATATCCTTTTGGTGAAATGTCTGTTCATATCTTTTGCCCATCTTATAACTGGATAGTTTGTGGGTTTTTTTTTCTGTTGAGGTTTTTTTTTTTTTTAAACTTTGTATTGTTCAGCTTTTTATTGAACATATTACAAAAAAGATTGAGTCCCTGATCTTTGACAAACCTGACAAAAACAAACAATGTGGAAGCGAGTCCCTGTTTAATAAATGGTGTTGGGAAAACTGGCTAGCCATGTGCAGAAAGCAGAAGCTGGACCCCTTCCTGACACCTTACACTAAAATTAACTCCAGATGGATTAAAGACTTAAACATAAGACCTAACACCATAAAAACCCTAGAAGAAAATCTAGGCAAAACCATTCAGGATATAGGTGTAGGCAAGGACTTCATGACCAAAACACCAAAAGCAGTGGCAACAAAAGCCAAAATAGACAAATGGGACCTAATCAAACTCCATAGCTTCTGCACAGCAAAAGAAACAGTCAGTAGAGTGAATCGGCAACCAACAGAATGGGAAAAAATTTTTGCAGTCTACCCATCTGACAAAGGGCTGATAACCAGAATCTACAAAGAACTGAAACACATTTACAAGAAAAAAACAAACAAGCCCATTCAAAAGTGGGCGAAGGATATGAACAGACACTTTACAAAAGAAGACATACATGAAGCCAACAAACATATGAAAAAATGCTCATCATCACTGGTCATTAGAGAAATGCAAATCAAAACTACATTGAGATACCATCTCACGCCAGTTAGAATGGCGATCATTAAAAAATCTGGAGACAACAGATGCTGGAGAGGATGTGGAGAAATAGGAACGCTTTTACACTGTTGGTGGGAGTGTAAATTAGTTCAACCATTGTGGAAGACGGTGTGGCGATTCCTCAAGGACCTAGAAATAGAAATTCCATTTGATCCAGCAATCCCATTACTGGGTATATATCCAAAAGACTATAAATCGTTCTACTATAAGGACACATGCACACGAATGTTCATTGCAGCACAGTTTACAATAGCAAAGACCTGGAACCAACCCAAATGCCCATCGATGATAGACTGGACAGGGAAAATGTGGCACATATACACCATGGAATATTATGCAGCCATCAAAAACGCTGAGTTCGTGTCCTTTGTAGGGACATGGATGAACCTGGAAACCATCATTCTCAGCAAACTGACACAAGAACAGAAAATCAAACACCGCATGTTCTCACTCATAGGTGGGTATTGAACAATGGGAACACATGGACACAGGGAGGGGGAGTATCACACACTGGGGTCTGTCGGGGGGAAAAGGGGAGGGATAGTGGGGGGGTGGGGGAGTTGGGGAGGGATAGCATGGGGAGAAATGCCAGATATAGGTGATGGGGAGGAAGGCAGCAAATCACACTGCCATGTGTGTACCTATGCAACAATCTTCCTTGTTCTTCACATGTACCCCCAAACCTAAAATGCAATAAAAAAAAAAAAAAAAAAAGATTGAGTCAAAAAGACCAAGACCCATGTCATCGTGGGACTCCTCAGATTCTCTTTTCTCTGCTGCTTCCTTTCTTCTCAGTGAGGACAGCAGGGTGGAGGGATAGGGTCTCCTGCTGGGTCATCGCTGGTTGCTGGGCAGGTCCACTTGTCTCCACACAGCAGAGGGGGCTTCTGAAGTCGACATTGGCCAGGGCAGAAAGGTTCGCCATGGACATCAGCTGCTTTAATAAGGGTTTTGATTTTTGTTCTGTGACTGTCACTTCAATGTCCTGCAGGATGAGAGGTGAGTGGATGCAGGTGAGCTCAGAGATTGAGGCTTCATTATGGGTGGGGGCTGGGGAAGTGTCTGCTGGGCCCCTTCTTAGTCACTGGATAGAGAGAAGGCCACACCCCAACTGGTCTTGAGCTTCCTTGGCAGTGGCTTAGCAGCAGCTGAGAAAAAAGTGCTGTTGAGTTTTGAGAGTTCCTTATATATTCTAGATCCCAGTCTTTTGTTGAATCTGTGGCTTGCAAATGTTTCCTCCCTGCCTGTGGCTTGTCTTTTTTGCCTCTTTTCTCAGAGCAGTGTTTTTATTTTTGATTAGGTCCAATTTATGAGTTTTTCCTTTTACGGAGAGGAAAATGGCCATTCCACATCTTCTGGCTATGGCTTGCATCTCATCCTTTTAGTGTTAGTGCCGTCTTCTAGTCGTAGCGTGTGGTCCAGGTCAAGTCCTGTTCTGTATTGTGGAAGCACAGTAAATCACAGATATGGTGGCTGTCTTGCTCCGAGGAGAAAGGAAGGCAGTGGGTTTGACACAAAGACAGCAGGTTCATTGTGGTTAGTCATCAAGTTGAGAAGGTTGTATACCTTCTTAGACAACAGAAACTTGACGCAGCTTCTGTGTCTTCCAAGAACCAGCATCAAATAGCAGAAAATGGAATTGTTTTTTTGGTACAGAGATATATTCGTATAATATATTTTCTTGATCTTTTCCTTAACTTGATTCTCCTTCATTGTTTAGAGAAGGTAAACTGAAAGGAGAGACCAGTGAACAGACCGCCCTGGAAATGCAGAGTCCTCCCAGACAGATACAGACTTCCAGCTGCTCCACTCAGGCCAGAGGCTGCAGGCATTTTCATTATCTCAACTCAGATTCTTAGGCTCCACCCATGAAGTGAGCTTGATGGTTATTCTAATTCTTTAATTTATCCAGAGTATCTTTCAACTGCTTATAAACACTTTGAAGATTAAAGCTCCCAGCTCTGTGCCTCAGTAATACTGCTTTTCTTTTCAGTAAAAGGTAGGGGTTTGGATAATTTCTAAGTTCCTTTTCACCTTTGGCATTTCTGAGATTCACAGTGGAAAGTAATTGGTTTAATTGCCCCAGCCTCTGTGAACCAGAGTTCATTTCACTAGCTACCATTGTTTACAGTTGACCCATTTATAGATCTCTTGCCAGGGCCCGAATAATCTTAGGAGAAATTGTCACAGATAGATTCATTCCATATTCCATCTATCTTGGCTAAACTGGCTAAGCCCTGAGAGTGCCGGCATGGTGCACACCTGATAATGTGATGAAGCCCTGCTAGCAACTGCCACCTTGAGTCTTGTTCCTGCCTTCCAGCATCCCTGTCTTCCTAAGCATGGCTTCTCCAGAGACAGTGCTCAAAAGGTTTCTTAGCAATAAAAGAAATACATTCAACCTAGTTGGTGGATGAGACTTATCTCTAGGGTCAGAATTCAGCCTTATGAGTAACCAGTTTTCCAAACTCAAATGCCCCATTTCTCCTACTTTGGTGTGCATGAGACTCACTGAGAGAGATATAAAATGCAAAAATCATAGCCTCACCTCGGAGGTTATGATTTATAATAGAGCCTCTCCTGCCCAGTCCGTGGTTTTGTTTTCCGTGGTGTCAGTTACACATGGTCAACTGTGGTCTGAAAATATCCAATGGAAAATTTCGGAAATAGACAGTTCATAAGTTTTAAACTGCATGTGGTTCTGAGCAGTGTAATGAAACCTTGAGTCATCTCACTACATTCTGCCAGGAACGTGAATCCTCCGTTTGTCCATCGGACCCACGCTGTATATGCTACCCTACTGTTAGTCACTTAGTAACTGATCAGATCAGTTGGGACAGTATCTCAGTGCTTGTGTTCAAGGAATCCTTATTTTACTTTTATTATATTGTTTTAGCTGTTTTATTATTAGCTATTTTATTTTAATAAAAAAACTTTATTAGTTTAAAATAGCTATTAACAGCTATTATTATTATTGTTTGAAATAGAGTCTTACTCTGTCACACAGGCTGGAGTGCAGTGGCACAATATCGGCTCACTGCAACTCTTCCGCCTTGATTCAAGCGATTCTCCTGCCTCAGCCTCCTGAATAGCTGAGATTACAGGCATGCACCACCACACCTGGCTAATTTTTGTATTTTTATTAGAGATGGGGTTTGGCCATGTTGTCCAGGCTGGTTCTGAACTTCTGACCTCAAGTGATCCTCCCGCCTCAGCCTCTGAAAATACTGGTATTACAGGCGTGAGCCACTGCTCCTAGCTCGCTATTAGTTATTAATAGCTATTGTATTTATTAGTTTTTTATTAATAGCTATTTTATTAATAGCTATCTTATTAGCTATTGTTAATCTCTTGCTGTGCCTAATTTATAAATTAATTTTTTATCATAAGTATGTGTGTATGTATGTATAGAAAAAAACATACGTAGACTTTGGTATTTATACATGGTTTCAGGCATTCACTGTGTGTCTTGGAATGTTTTCTGGGCAGGTAAGGGAGAACTTATGTAAAAGGATTCAGATGGGGGATAAGATCTGTGTTTTGAAAAGGTACCAGTGTTGCCTGTGGTCCCAGTTCACACTGTCCTTTTGAAAAAGCCTTAAAGAAACATCCAGAACATTCATCTATGTATTTGAATTGTTTTTCTACTATGAAACTAATATATCTTCAATGTAGAAAATTTGGCAAATGGAAAAAAACACAAAAAAATAGAGTAAACATTACCCATAAGCTACTGATAAGAACGTTTACCTCACCATTAATTTAATTTGGGGTGGAGGATAGAATGTGGTATTGATTTTATTCCCGTGACCATCCTCCACCTCTTCCTCCCTTCTCTCCCATGCTTTTATTCATCTTCTTTGTCTCCACCCTCCCTTCCTCTTTTCTGTGTTTAAAAAGTGTAATGTATACCCTCTAGTATAATGTTTAGAACTTCTCATTTGAAACCTTCTTCCATGTAATGTGCCTGAAATATTTTCTAATATTAGTATTTTCTCAACAGCATACTTTTCAATGTCTACCATGATGTCAGCAGGCTGTAGACTTAAGAATATTCTTAACCGAGGCTGATTGAATTCACAGATATGGAACACATGGATATGAAGGGCTGTGTCTTCATTGTCTGATGTGCTCCTCTTGGATTTTTCAGCTTTGCAGGAGGAGAACACGTGTTCTTCCCCACGCAGGCTGCGTCTACACCAGTCATCAAGCTGGGGTGAGGAGAGATTGGCAGTAATGGAGGCATGGACAGCAAGCTCTGTGTGGAGTGTCTGTTTTAAAAGAATTGCATGCATAAAGAATGTTGATTTGCACATTCTATTTATTTATTTATTTGTTTGTTTGTTTGAGACGGAGTCTCGCTCTGTCGCCTGGGCTGGAGTGCCGTGATGCGACCTTGGCTCACTGCAACCTCTGCCTCCTGGGCTCACGCAATTCTCCTGCCTCAGCCTCCTGAGTAGCTGGGATTACAGATGCATGCCACCCTGCCTAGGTAATTTTTGTGTTTTTATTAGATACGGGGTTTCACCATGTTGGCCAGACTAGTCTCAAACTCCTGACCTTAAGTGATTCGTCTGCCTCAGCCTCCCAAAGTGGTGTAATTGCAGGTGTGAACCACCTCGCCTGGCCTGCACAGTCTTTATTGTACCAGCCTTGTAACTCTGTAGAACTGAAAGGCACAAGCCTGTTCCCCCAGGAGGCTGAGGTTGTTAGCAGAAATGTCATGATGCTTTGGGTCTGGGCTACCCTTCCCCCACGTTATTAGCTTGAGCTGGACACTTTCTTCTTCTATAGCTGACTTTAGAGGGCTTACAAAATGCTATCTCAAGATCTAACTCTGTGTTGTGTAGGAAAAATAGGCTGTCTTTTTGTCTTCTGCTTAGCCATTGAAGAGCATTAACTCTTAAAATCGTCTTCTATTTTGGCTTTTAGTAAAGGAAAAGGACCATTACTGGACTTTAAAGGGGTTGGATTAAAAACTTGCCAAGTCTGGGTTAATAAAAGATTTATTTAGGCAGAGCTTTGCTGGACAAATATTTTGTAAGGAGGTCTCAGTGGACTTCCATGTCTTTTTTGTCTTTTCCCTCCCAATTATGTGAACTGCTGTAATTAAGAAGGCAGTAAGATCAGAAGGTCAAACAAAGCATTTTGTCGTTTGCTTTCCTTTTTTTCTTACTATGGGCCAGTGATGTTATAGTTCTTTTTAATTTTGAGTATTGCATCTTGGGTTTTAAATGTTGGGTTTATTTGGTGAAATCGGGGTAAGCATAAACTTGTCTTGGCTCAAGCAAATATAGAACTAGTTTTCTTCCCAAGTAATTGGTTTTTTTTTTTTTTTTTTTTTGAGACAGAGTCTCACTCAGTCACCAGGCGCCAGGCTGGAGTGCAGTGGCGCGACCTTGGCTCACTGCAACCTCCGCCGCCCGGGTTCAAGCCATTCTCCTGCCTCAGCCTCCCGAGTAGCTGGGACTACAGGCGCGCGCCACCACGCCCAGCTAATTTTTTTGTATTTTTAGTAGAGACGGGGTTTCACCATGTTGACCAGGACGGTCTCGATCTCTTGACCTCGTGATCCGCTCGCCTCGGCCTCCCAAAGTGCTGGGATTACAGGCGTGAGCCACCGCGCCCGGCGTTTTTTTTTTTTTTTTTTTAAAGAAAATCTCTCTGTTAGTCATCTTTAGTTAGATCTGCAAGTTTTGAAGCAAAAGACATGCAATACATTTAATACGTTAATAATCATTACATGATTCTGCTGATAGTGTTTCTGATCCTGAGCACTCTGGGCAAGAACTTTATCTCATGGACTTTGAGATTTTTGTGTGCAGGATGCTTGCCTTTTGTGGAAAACAGAGGAAAGACAGGAAAATTTGTCTAAATTATTGAGATTGCATATTGCTCAAGGGCTTTTGAAAAAGAAACTTTGTTTTTGTTTTATTTTTATTTGGGAAGTACTCTATCAATCCCGCCCAGTGCTTATCAGTTTTGGGGTCCCTAATTGTAGCCATAGGACCGTGGTTGAGGGAGAAGCTGAGAAAATCAGCCTCTTCACGTGCTTTGGTTCTATCCTTTAATGCTTAAAGTGGCTCAGTAAGTTTGGGCTCAGAGACTTGGATTTCATTTCTGAATTTTCCTTAGACTCGCTAGTTGACTTTAACTTTCCTAACTTCTTTGGTGATCATCTGCCTCACGTGTAAAATGGGAATTGGCTGAAGGATTAAATGATACTCAGTAATGTTTGAAACCAAGGGGCCTTATAGCCAAGCAAAATGTTCCTTGTCCTGGAACTGTAGAAGGTAGTGGGAGATTTCAGGATGGGTGCCAATCTCTTGGCTATACCAATCTGATTTTCAAGGGCTTTTGTTATAGCCTGGAGGAACTCTTGACTGGGGAACGTTAAGCATCCTTTGGGAGTGGTGGGAGAGGGAAGAATACCACAGGACTGGTGGTGCCATCTGACTACCTACTTGCTTTCCTTTCTTCCTCACTGACTGGACATTTTGGGTTTTATTTATTTATTATCATTTATTACTTTTTTGGAGACAGAATTTTACTCTCAGGCTGCAATGCAGTGGTATGAACATAGCTTACTATAGCCTCCACTTTCTAGGCCCCAGCAGTCCTCCTTCCTCAGCCTCCTCAGTAACTGGGACTACAAGTGGGTGCTACCAAGCCTGGCTAATGGTTTACATTTTTTTGTAGAGATGAGGGCTCACTATATTGCCCAGGCTGGTCTTGAACTCCTGGCCTCAGCTGATTCTCCTGCATTGGCCTCCTAAAACACTGGGATTATAAGCATGAGCTACTGTACCTGGCTTCATTATTTATTTTTAATTTTTTGTTTATTGTTTGAGCTTGGGGCTTTGGGAATAAATAACTTCTCTGAATTTTCTTTGTATTCTCACTGAGCAACTCCTGCACATAATTGTTGATTTGTGGCTAATATTGAGCTAATATTATTTTCCTTTGAGGCTGCCTCATTTCTCTGAACACTGATTTATTTAATACTTTCTGAGACACTTCCGTTTGGTGTGGGTCACAATACACAGAATGCAAACTGGAAGTAATTTAGAGTGAGCCACTGTAGAGTTGATTTTATTGCCACAGAGGGTCTTGAGTACAAGCCAAACTTAGAACTCTGTGTAAGCCATCTATAGACCTCTGCAATGCAGCTGGTGATGGGGCTTGTCAGGACTGAACTTGGTCATGGAACTGCAAGAGCAGTTCCCTAGAATAGCTTGAAATGAATCATCTAAAATGCATAGGGGGAAAGTTGTCATAACCTAGGTACATACTAGCTACTTGCTTCCAGAAGGAAGCAGCTGTTATGGTAGCAAGTAAATGACATTTGGAATTAGACAGACTAGAGTTCTGTGTCTGAGTTCAAGACCTTGGCTACTCTGTTCTCCTTTAAATAAAAATTAGTATTTATAAGAGTGGGATGAGAAAGCTTGTTGCATCATTGTGTGATTCCCAGTACAAACTGCATTTGAAAACCCTTCAAAAAACCTTAAAGCACTTGTAACATACGTGTGACTTGCCAATCCTGCCCAAATGGGCTTTTGGAGATTTTTTTCCATCATTTTATGAAAGTTTACTCGGGTACAGTTGAGAGTCAACTCATGTTGATTACTTCTAAGCTTTCTGGTTTGACCTTAAGGAAACCTGGAAAGGTCTAGAAAAAGTGGAGGGAAAGGAAAAATGCAACCTGTAGCTTTGTAGGCCATTGCAGGGATGACTCCCTAAGGATCAAGACTAAATAAATGTTTTCTGTGATTGGCTCATGCTTACTTTCTCAACCCTGTCACTTTCTATACTTGGTTTCAGCTGTACTGAACTCTCTCTTACTTCTTGAACTTGCTGAGCCGTCCTGTCTTCAGTCCTTGGCACAGCCTATTATTTTCTGAGAAATGTGTCTTCTTCCCATATTTTAATGGCTCCTTACTTTCAGCTGTATTATCACATCCATTTATAGTTATTTTTAACCACCCAAGGCTAATTAGGTGTTCAGCCCCTGTGTTCCCATAACACCATGTACTTGGCCCTGACTCTCTACTCTGTTTATCATTGCTCATTTATTTGTCCATCTGGCCCACCAGGCGGTGCAGTCCCAAAGGGCAGGGAATGTGCCCTGCTTGCTGTCATATTTCCAGCATCTAGTATAGTCCTTAGTTACACAGAATAATTTTTAGGACTGTGAGTGAATGATGTGTGAGAGTTGGTTCCCTTGTCACTCAAACACGATGTGTTTTGGCATTCTATTTAAAGTTTCTGGGCTGCCTAGTACCGACTAAACATAACATCTTTGTTTTGACAGTAGACTGTTCACTAAAAAAACGGCAGAGGAAGACTTTTCAAGTTGAGTTTATCATTCGGTGATCCGGTTTCTTTTAGAGTGTGTTGCTATAAAAATGCTCCAGTGGCTTAGAAACTCGAGGTGTCTTAAAGATGACCGGGCCCTGTGTCTGCAAAAGCTCATCCTTCACCCATTTGTCACATCCTAAATGAAAAACCTTTCAGAGACTGCCTTTGCATGCCTAATTTTTGTTGTGACTGAGCTTAGAGTAAAAGTTTTAGCAACAGTTTGTGACTTCTGGGGAGGAAATAGGGGCAGTTTTATTGTTGCTCCAGAAATTAGGCTGCTGTCAGACCCCTTGAAACATGAGACAAGAGAAGAATATGGTTTCCTTTAATGAAATGTTCTGTGCTTGTGGCTTACTAAGAGGTGCATTGATGGAAAAACGTTAAGTAGGAATACAAAAGGTAACAGTGAGAGAGGTGTGTTGGTCAGTATTAAAAGATTCTTGGGGCCAAGTGTGGTGGCTCACACCTGTAATCCTAGCACTTTGGGAGGCTAAGGTGGGCAGATCACCTGAGGTCAGGAGTTCCAGACCAGACTGACCAACGCTGTCTCTACTAAAAATACAAAATTACCTGGGCATGGTGGCACATGCCTGTAATCCCAGCTACTTGGGAGGCTGAGGCAGGAGAATAACTTGAACCTGAAAGGTGGAGGTTGTGGTGAGCGGAGATTGCACCATTGCACTCCAGCCTGGGCAACAAGACAAAACTCCATCTCAAAAAAAAAAAAAAAGATTCTTGGGTTGTGCGTGGTGTCTCATCTTGTAATCCAAGCACTTTGGGAGGCTGAGGTGGTAGGATTGCTTAAGCCCAGGAGTTCGAGACCAGGCAACATGGTAAAATCCTGTCTCTACAAAAAATACAGTACGTTAGCTGAGTGTGGTGGTGCATGCCTGTAGACCCAGCTTCTTGGAAAGCCGAGGTGGGAAGATCACTTGAGACCACAAGGTTGACGCTGCAGTGAGCTCTGATTATGTCATTGCATGCCAGCCTGGGTGACAGATAGAGGAAAAAAAAAAAACAGTTAAGATTGGCTGGACATGGTAGCTCATGCCTGTAATCCCAGCACTTTGGGAGGCCAAGGTGAGCAGATCATCTGAGGCCAGAAGTTTGAAACCAGCCTGGTCAACATGGCGAATTCCCGTCTCTACTAAAAATACAAAAAGTATCTGGGTGTGGTGGTGGGAGCCTGTAATTCCAGCTACTTAGGAGGCTGAGGCAGGAGAATCACTTGAACCCAGGAGGCGGAGGTTGCAGTGAGCTGTGATAGGCCATTGCACTCCAGCCTGGGTGACGGAGTGAGACTCTGTGTCAAAAATAAATAAATAAATAAATAAATAGGATGACAGCAGGAATAAGGGGGAGGCAGGAAGGATTCATGGCCAAAAAAATTACACTTGATTTCACAGAACATCTCTGTGAACTTGTTTGAGAGATACTTAATCAATGAAATAATAGTGATATTTGCAATAGGGATGAAAAGAAATATTTTGATGTAGTCTCCAAGGCACAGTAGTTGAATTTTTTTCTGAAATTTAAGAAATGTTGATTTCACTCATTCATTCATTTATCTCATTCATTTAATAAATATTTATTGAGTGCCAATTATGCTACACATTATTCCAGGGGCTAGAGATAGAACAGAGAAACAGAGACCAAGTATTTATAACATGTTTCATTTCCTGTGATGATTTATATTATCTCACGGAATTTTATCCTAAATGAGTAACTTTGTATAATTTCTTGCTTGACAAGAAGTGAAGGAAATGAATGCAATGCAACATTATCTGTAGTTGCTGTTACTGAAGTTTAATTTTAAACATTTACTTTTTATTTGTGTATAAGTCATGATTTCTCAACCTGTCGCCAACCTTGGTCACACTGTTGCCTTAAATGTGTTGTTCGAAACATACTAATACCTCATTCTGTCCAACAAAAGGGGGAGGAATGAAATCAAATTGGTAAATGGGACCCAAGCATGTTGGACGCTTCTTTTTTCTGTAGCTGTGAGGAATGCGCCCTCTTGTGGTTGTCTACGGTTCTCCTACAAATATTTCGAAAACATCTACTTCCTAAAGAAAAATTAGGTAGTAACTCATGAATACATATGGGATACAGAAGTTAAATCACATTTTGAATAGCGTTATTGAGGTATAACTAATATATCATACAACTTATTCATGTAATATGTACAATTCAGTGTTTTTAATAGATTTACAGTGTGTGTGACTATCAGTATAATCTAATGTTAGGACATCTTTGCCCTCTCCAAAAGGAATCCTACATTCATTAGCAGTCATTTCCTTCTCTGCCCCTCCACTGCCACCCTGTTGCCCTAGGTAGCCACAAATCTCTTATATATTTGCTTATTCTGGACATATCACATAAAGGGCACTGTAAACTTTGTGGTCTTTTGTGATGTGCTGCTCCACCTTACCTTGTTTCAGGATTCATCCATGTTGTAGCACGCATCAGTGCTTCATTTCTTTTTCCCAGATAAGATTCTATTGTCTGACTATACCATGTTATTTATCCAGTCATCAGTTGATAGGCATCTGGGTTGTTTCTACTTTTTGACCTCTTATGAATAACGCTGCTGTGAATATTCATGTTCTAGTTTCTGTGTGGACATACATTTTCATTTCTCTTGTATACATACCTAGAGTGGAATTGTTCCTAGGAATGTGGTAACTCCATGTTTAAGTTTTTGACGAACTCCTAGACTAGTTTCCAAAGTAGCTGTACCATTTTGCATTCCTTCCAGCAATGATGAGTGTTCCAGTTTCTTTGTGTGCTCATTACTGCTTGTTATTGAACTTTTTTTTTTTTTTTCCCCCCCTGAGACGGAGTCTCACTGTGTTGCCCGGGCTGGAGTGCAATGGCACAATCTCGGCTCACTGCAACCTCCACCTGTCGGGTTCAAGCCATTCTCCTGCCTCAGCCTCCTGAGTAGCTGGGATTACAGGTGCCCGCCACCATGCCAAGCTAATTTTTGTGTTTTAGTAGAGACATAGTTTCACCATGTTGGTCAGACTAGTCTCAAACTCCTGACCTGAGGCGATCTATCTACCTTGGCCTCCCAAAGTGCTGGGATTGCAGGCATGAGCCACCACGCCTGGCCTGCACTTTTTTTTTTTTTAATTTATTTTTATTTTTATTTTTTTTATTTTTTAAAGATGGGGTTTCACCATGTTGGTCAGGCTGGTCTTGAACTCCCGACCTCAGGTGATCCGCCCGCCTTGGCCTCCAAAGTGCTAGGATTACAGGCGTGAGCCACCACGCCTGGCCACTTTTTAAAAAATAAAAAAAAAATTTTTTTTGGTATAGACTGGGTATGGGGGTGGCTCACAACCTGTAATCTCAGCACTTTGAGAGGCCGAGGTGGGCAGATCACTTGAGCCCTGGAGTTTGAGACCAGCCTGGGCAATATGGCAAAAACTCCATCACTACAAAAAATACAAAAAAAAAAAAAATTAGCTGAGCCTGATGATGCATGCCTAAAGTTCCAGCTACTCCGGGAGACTGAGGTGGGAGGATCCCTTGAGCCAAGGATATTGCGGCTGCAGTGAGCTCTGATTGTGCCACTGCACTCCAGCCTGGGTGGTGACAGAGTGAGACCCTGTCTCAAAACAACTTTTTTTTTTCCCCCGGAGACAGGGTGTTATTATGTTGCACAGACTTGTCTTGAGCTCCTGGCCTCAAACAATCCTCCCACCTGCCCTTTCAAAGTGTTAGGATTACAGGTGTGAGCCTCTGTGCCTGGCCTTATTTTGCCTTTTTGATTGTAGCCATCCTAGTGGGTGTGAAGTGGTATCTTATTGTGGTTTGATCTGCATTTCCCTATTGTGTAATGATGCGGAGCATATGCTTCTGAACTCTTTGGTCCCTTGTGTATCTTCTTTAAAGAAATGTCCATTAAAATATTTTCCCTGTTCTTTCTTTTTGTTGTTGAATTTTAAGAGTTTTTTTTTTTTTTTAATTTATTCTGGACACTGGACACTTATTAGATATGTGATTTGTAAATACTTCCCCCATTCTGTAGGTTGCCTTTTCAGAGTCTTGATGGTATTGTTCGCAACACCAAAGTTTTTCATTTCGATGTCCTCCAACTTACCCGTTTTTCTTTTTTTTTTATTGTTGTTGTTTTGTTTTGTTTTTAAAGTTGCTAGTGCTTTGGGGTTGTAGCTAAGAAACCATTGGAAGTTGAGATCATGAAATTGATTTCTCTCTTCTTCTTCTTCTTCTTTTTTTTTTTTAATGTAGTTTTACTCTTAGATTTAGGCTTCTGATCCATGAGCTCATTCTTCACAGATGGCCCAGTAATAATAGTGTCTGGCTCAAAGGTTGTGAGGAGATAACACATGGCAAACGTGTTAAATGCTCAGTAGATATTAATTGTAGTTATTACACCTGAAAATAAATCAGCTTGACTAAACAGAGTCCTTTAACATATTAAGATTATATCCTAAGCTACAGTGTTGAAAATCCACTACTTTAGAAGGCACATGTTTTGAATAAAATCATAATAAAATGAAACTTTCATCTCGCTTTTTTTTTTTTTTGCTTAAGAAATCCATATACTTTAAAAAATAGTTTTTATTCTCCCTTGTTGCAAAAGGATTCGGAAAAATAACTCAGTAGTTACTTCCTATGTTTTTTTCTTATTTGCTACTATAACATGTTTTCACAAAGTTAGTGCCTTAACATACATGCATGTATTATCTTACAGTTCTGATGGGTGACGCTGGGCTAAAATCATGTTGTCATAGGGGTGTGCTCCCCTCTTGAGGCTTTATGAGAGAATCCACTTCCTTGACTTTTCCAACCTAAGGATGCTTTTTTTCCTCCATCTTCAAAGCCTGCTAGCAACATTGTTTCTTTCTGTGCCATTCATTTTATAGTCTTATCTTTGACAGACCCTTGTCATTATATTGGGTCCACCCATATAATCCTATTTTAAGTTCATCGTAAGTATCAACCTTAATTCCCCCTTTGTCATGTAACATAGTCATAGGTTCTGGAAATTAGGATGGGGACAACTTTGGGGGCAATTATTCTGCCTATTATGCTTCCTAATGATAATTTCTGCCATCGGTGATTGACAAGTGTTTCTGTTTGATAGTTAAGGGCTCTAGGCTTGGGACATGTGATAAATGGACATGAAATGCATCCCATCCCCCAGGCTGTATGGGAAAGTGAAATCTATCCATCTGCCCAGGAGACCCCCTCCCTTTACCATTGACTCTATTTTTACAGATCATTCTTAGGTTTATAGTGAGGGACTCTCCGGTTAGATGGTTCAGCCTCCCACTGACTTGTGACTTTAGGAAAGCTACTTATACTCTCTGTGTTTGTGTAGTTTCAGAGAGTCAGGGTGATGGAGATTAATGAGAGAATCAGTAAAAACCTTTAGCAAATCTCTTCTGTGGTAGCTATAATTATTATAGATGTTGCCATTATTGGCCAGAAGCTATTTAGGATCTTGTAATGGCTTCTCAATCATGAGATGAAAACTGAATTATCTCTAATATGACTTTAATGTCAAGTCAATTTCATTATATCCTTGGTCTTTGAAAATTGGCAATTGCTATATAGTTTATATAATAATTTTTTAAATGAACCTATTTCTGGGAAACAAACCACTACTGTATTTAGTTTTAAAAAACCTGCTACATGCAGCAAACCACCACGCACATGTTTACCTGTGTGACAGGCCTGTGCGTCCTGCACGTGTGTCTGGAACTAAAAAAAAAATCTACTTCATTTCCTGATCAAGGTAGATAAGTCAGTTGTGAAGATAGAACCATCAAATGTTCAGATGATCAAATGGTGCCCTTAGCTACTACTGCCTGGCACATGTAAGTATACTCAATGAATGCTGTCAGATATCTTGTGGTGTGTCAGTATCTGTTTTGGAGGGCTCTGTGTCCAGGTACTATTCTGTTTTCCATTCAAACTTTTAAATTTTATTTTTTTTGAGACAGAATCTTGGTCTGTGCCTGAGCTGGAGTGCAGTGGCGTGATCTTGGTTCACTGCAGTCTCCGCTTCCCAGGTTCCAGCAATTCTCCTGCCTTAGCCTCCTGAGTAGCTGGAATTAACAGACATGTGCCACAATACCCGGCTAAGTTTTATATATATATATATATTTTTCTAGTCAAACCTTTTAAAATAGTTTTATTGACATATAATATTTGTACATATTGATATCTTGTTACATGCATACAATATGTAATGATCAAATCCATGTATTTGTGGTATCATCTTGAGTATTTATCGTTTCTGTGTGTTAGGAACACATTTCAGGTCCTCTCTTCTAGCTACTTTGAAATATATTACACATTGTTGCTAACTGTAGTCACTCTACTCTGCTATTGATAATTGGGGTTTATTTCTAACTATATATTTATACCCACTAAATTAACTTCCCTTTATCCCCACATCCTAGCTCACAGCCTCTGATATCTATCATTTTATTCTCCATCTCCATGAGATCAAATTTTGGCTCTCATATGTGAGTGAGGACATGCAGTATCTGTCTTTCCAGGCCTGGCTTATTTCATTCAGCATAATGACCTCCTAGCACCATCCATGTTACTGCAATTGACAGGATTTCATTTTTTAAAATATATATATATATATTTTATTGCATTTTAGGTTTTGGGGTACATGTGAAGAACATGCAAGATTGTTGCATAGGTACACACATGGCAGTGTGATTTGCTGCCTTCCTCCCCATCACCTATATCTGGCATTTTTCCCCATGCTGTCTCTCCCCAACTCCCCCACCCCCCCGCTGTCCCTCCCCTTTTTCTCCCCCGACAGACCCCAGTGTATGATGCTCAAGTTTTATATTTTTAGTAGAGGTGGGATTTCACCATGTTGGCCGGGCTGGTCTTGAACTCCTGACCTTAGGTAATCTGCCTTCCTTGGCCTCCCAAAGTGCTAGGATTACAGGCGTGAGCCACCGTGCCCAGCCCATTCAAACTTTTCAAAAATAAAATATGGAAAGTAGTGAAACATAAAGCAGAAAAATCATCCCTAGTCATAGCCCTTACATAGTATACAATACGCAGTGCAGATCCCTTCTTCTGCCCCATGTGGGCTAGATTCTTTTCCTCTCTCATCAACCC
This sequence comes from Ateles fusciceps, assembly GCA_036589455.1. Taxonomy (NCBI): domain Eukaryota; kingdom Metazoa; phylum Chordata; class Mammalia; order Primates; family Atelidae; genus Ateles; species Ateles fusciceps. The sequence goes on from JAZHEH010000562.1 coordinate 12,914,486, forward strand.
CCTTCTGTGAACCACGGTTGATAATTTGGTGGCCATCTTTCCTTAATTTTTCCATTTTTACAACCAGCTCTGCAAATGAAACTGTATAGTGGGCTTATTCGTCTGTGGGATCAAAGTAGTGATTTATTTTCAATGTTAGAATCTTTTTTTTTTTTTTTTTTCAAAAATGGATTCTTCATTTAAAGAGGAAACTTTAATTTGGCTGTTAACCATTTCTTTTTTCTTTTTCTTTTCTTGTTTTTTTTTTTTTGAGATGGAGTTTCGCTTTTGTTGCCCAGGCTGGAGTGCAATGGTGCCATCTTGGCTCACTGCAACCTCCGCCTCTCAGGTTCAAGAAATCCTTCTGCCTCAGCTTTCCGAGTAGCTGGGATTACAGGCATGCACCACCATGCCTGGCTAATTTTGTATTTTTAGTAGAGACAGGGTTTCACCATGTTGGTCAGGCTAGTCTGGAACTCCAGATGTCAGGTGATCAGCCCACCTTGACCTCCCAAAGTGCTGGGATTACAGGCGTGAGCCACCACGCCCGGCCAGCTATTAACCATTTCTGACACTGTGTAATCTTGAGTTTGAGTATTGAAACTTTCTGTGAATAGATATGCAAGTTAGCTCTCCAAGGCCTCTTCTTTCAGTAGTTTTGGACCTCATTGTTAGTCATTTGAATCTCCTTAGTACTGTGGTTATAGAACTTTTGTTTTAAATCTTCTTTTGCAAGTATTTAGGTCAAGTTTGTAATTTTAGAATTAAGCTTGATTTAAATTCATCAGTATATATTAAGATGACTGCATAGGCTGGACTTGTGGCCCACTCCTGTAATCCTAGCACTTTGGGAGATTGAGGTGCGTGGATCTGTTGAGCCCAGGAGTTCGAGACCAGTCTGGGCAACATGATAAAACACTGGCACTACAAAAAGTACAAAAATTAGTTGGGGTTAGTGGTGCATAGCTGTAGTCTCCAGCTACTCAGCAGGCTAAGGTGGGAGGATCACCTGAGCCCAGGAAGTCCCGGCTGCAGTGAGCCATAATTGCACCAATGCACTCCAGCCTGGGCCACAGAGTGAGACGCTGTCTCAAACAAAACAAAAAAAACAAAAATTGGCAGAACAGTCTCAAATCTAAGGGCCACCCCTTTTTACATTTGTCAAATGTGTTAGGAAACTACAGACTGCAGTACAAGTGTCAATTTTTTTCCTTTTTTAGTGCTGTTATTTTCATGATATTAAACGTTCCCATCACATGTAATCGATAACAGAACTAGCTGGTAAGAAAAAGGTTATAGTTACTTGCTACTGCTTTTGCTTAACAACATACTTGTCACTTTCCAAAGATAGATTGTTTTTGGAGACCTTAAGGAATCAAGATCTTTCTCTCCATGGTGTGAATAAAATTCATTAGACTATTAGACTGTGACTTTAAAAGAAGCCTTGTGTTCCCATAGGAGAACTTTTCATCCAAGTAGACCTATAAATCTTTAGCTGAGTTTTTCTGGGAGGGGGCAGAGGCTATCAAATTAGGGGATAAATCTATCAAGTGATTGTGCAATTCTTGGTCTTAGAAACTTCTGAGATTCAACTTTACTTTTCTAAAGTTTACTTTTAAATCATTTCACAGTTCCTTTGCCAGAACACACAGGCAAAGAAAACTGCATTGCTGGGTTGAAGATGTATCATATTTGGAAAAATGTTGGGTGCTTTAGTGTATGGCATTGGATGTAGTGCCCTCCCGGCCCTTCTTACCGTGGGTGTAGCCCTTCCAGAAGCACACTGGGGACCTGCTTGTGTTCTCTTGAGACCAGAATATTCCATTTGTGCACATTTACATGTAGAAGAGGGCCACTTACATTAACGCTGCCAGAGCCCTGGGTGTGATGGAAGAGGGCATATTGGCAGTAATGTGTATTGAAGTATAAACTTAATATCGGAGAAAAAAAATGAGTGTGCTAAGTGGTTATTCCTGTGGGATTCTAGAGCATGACTAAGCAAAGTACAACTTTGGAAAGTCAAAAAATTTTCATTTTGTTGGTTGATACAGGGTTTTCCTTTTTTCTTTTTCTTTTTTTGAGGTGGAGTCTTACTCTGTCTCCCAGGCTGGAGTGCAGTGGCAAGATCTTGGCTCACTGCAACCTCTGCCTCCCGGGTTCAAGTGATTCTCCCGCCTTAGCCTCCTGAGTCGCTGGGGTTACAGGTGCCCACCACCATGCCCAGCTAATTTTTATATTTTTTGTAGAGACAAGGTTTCACCAGGTTGGCCACGCTGGTCTCAATCTCCTGACCTCAGGTGATCCACCCTCCTTGGCCTCCAAAAGTGCTGGGGTTATAGGCATGAGCCACCACGCCCAGCCAGGTTTTCTTTATCTTATGCATGATTGACTTGGACTGGATAATTCATTGTGTGGGGGTTGGGAGCAGGCGGCTGTTCTGTATGTTGTAGTTTATTTAGCTGTATCCCTGGTCTCAACCTTTAGATGACACTAGCACCTTCCTTTTTTTTTTTTTTTTTTTTTTTTTTTTTTTTTTGAGACAGAGTCTCACTCCGTCACCAGGTGCCATGCTGGAGTGCAGTGGCACGAGCTCGGCTCACTGCAACCTCCACCTCCCAGGTTCAAGCAGTTCTCCTGCCTCAGCCTCCCAAGTAGCTGGGACTACAGGCGCGCGCCACCACGCCCAGCTAATCACTAGCACCTTCCTAATTGTGGTAACGATTAATGTCTCTGGACATCGCCAGATGTCCCCTGGGGGGTATAACTATCCCTGGTTGAGGACCTCTGGAGTATATTGGAATCTTTGGAAAATTATTTATAGGAACTTGATCCGAGACAAGAGTTGTTGTTTTAAAAGTCATTACAAGTGAAGACACATTTTGACTGGCTTCAATCATCTTAGTATTTTTCTGTTTGGCAAATATTAAAAAGTTGGACAGAAATCTAGAGTCATAAAGCCAGGTAGATCCAACTTTGAATTCTGGCTCTTTGACCCGAGTGGTCCTGGCAAGTTGCTTACCTGCTCTTTTCTCACCTGTGCAATTGAAGTCATGGTCTCCATCTTCTGGGTGTGGAGTGAGGATGAAGATTGCATACATAAAGGGCCCTATATGGGACTTGGAATGTGCTGGATTTTCAACAAATGTTATCCTCCCTCTGATTCCTCTCTACATTTCTCAAAAGACTTTTCTTCTTCTTCTTCTTTTTTTTTTTTTTTTTTGAGATGGAGTTTTGCTCTTGTTTTCCAGGCTGTAGTGCAATGGCACGATCTTGGCTCACTGTAACCTCTGCCTCCTGGGTTCAAGCAAATCTCCTGCCACAACCTCCCAAGTAGCTGGGATTACAGGCACCCGCTACCATGCCCAGCAAATTTTTGTATTTTTAGTAGAGACAGGATTTTTACCATGTTGGCCAGACTGATCTTGAACTCCTGACCTAAGGTTATCTGCCAGCCTCAGCGTCCCAAAGTGCTGGGATTACAGGCATGAGCCACCTTACCCAGCCAGACTTTGCTTTTTACATGTGTTTTCTTCATTAAGTTAGTGCTATGAACTATGTCTCACATGTCTGTTTTGGGGCTTTAGAGAATACAGTATCTAAAATGGCCTGATATGGTGTACACACTCATTAAGCGTTTGATGTATGAATAAATGACGCCCAACGTGTAAATTATTATGCATAGCTATTTAATCTTGATTTACCAGACTCACTCATGGCTCTATAGTAGTGTTAGTTAGGATTTATTGATTGTTTACTGCGTGTCAGTTTTCTTGCTAAACTTTATATATATATAATTTAATTTAATCTTTCACAGAAAACGTATGCGATGGGAACAATGATAGCTCCATTTGCAAATTGTTTACATGGAGGTCCAGAAATTACACAGCACTACAATCAAATAGGTGGGATTTGAAACTAGCTGTTTACATTTGTTCTCCGTCTTTTAGGAGACTAAACATAGTTTTCTTTTTTTTTTCAAGATAAGACTCTCACTCTGTTGCCCGGAAAGTCTGTGTTTTCACCCTTTGTGTTTTGTTCATTCATTCTTTATCCATGCACATGCTCACTTAGCCTACAGTGTATCTACCTACAGCCTTGATTGAGCATCTACTATCTTCCAGGTGCTGTGCTAGGCCCTGGATGCCCTTCAGGAACTCTAGCAAGATGAAGCAAGGAGTGGGTAGAAGAAGGTTCCTTGTTGGAACCGGTAGTATGATTAAAATAGGGAGCACTGTTCAGGGCAGACATAGCCAGGGTATGAATGAAGCAGCCAGTGATGGATGGAAATGAAAGTGGCTGAGATGCAGAAAAGTCTGATGGAAGAGATCGAATGACTCTTTGTTCATGAATCACATAAATGTCTTTCTGCTGCTCCAGGCTGGAGGCCTGTGGATTCATGTTTTACATTAAATTCGTGGTTATTCTGTGTGTGTGTGTTGGTGGGAGTACCGTTTTTTGTTGCTGTCATGAATTCTTTTTCATTGGGATGCCTGAAAGCTGGCATTAATTATTGTAGCAGTGTATCTGCTCAGAGATTTCCTGCGGCTGCCTGGAAAACCAAATATTCGAGGAGAGCCAGAAAATCACCCCAGATGTGTTCTATTATAGTTTAGAAATCAGCCTGTGCAAAACTGATGTCCAATTTATAATTTAATATATTTGACAAGATCTCTTTTTATTATGCGTTTAAATAAGGGTTACCATTTTTAAAAATTGTGTTTCTTGGGACTCAGAGACTATGAAAAATGTTTGGAAGTCTATCTTCCATTCTCTCACCAGTGATTTTTTTGGACAGTAATATTTGTGTGGCCTTTTTTTTTTTAAATTGAGAGTAGGATTTAATTAATGGAAGGTAAAGCATTCAGAAGCCATAAAACAAACAAAACCAGCTATCTGCCAGTAGTATTTCATGCAGCAAGTAGGAAAGAATGTTACATTGAGTTTTAAAATACTTTCTACACCACCTATGTAGAAGACAGGAGGATGAGTTATTTCAAGAGGAGTGGCAAAAATTGCAAACTAAATAGAGCAACAAAAATTCTTACAGTAATTTATTTGACTAGATTTGGGGCACACCAGGAAGCAGGGGATTTATGACAAAAATTTTTGTTTAATTTCTTTATTTTGCAAATAATTTAAGTTCATCAAAGGATAATTAGAAAACACTAGGTTTTTTTTTTCTTGTTTGTTTGTTTTTGGTTTCTAAAGACAGGATCTCACTCTGTCACCAAGGCTGAAGTGCAGTGACGCGATCATGGCTCACAGCAGCCTCCACTTCCCAGGTTCACGTGATCCTCCCACTTCAGCCATTGCGTAGCTGGGACTACAGGCATGCGCCATCATGTCCAGCTAATTTTTTATATTTTTGGTAGAGATGGCTTTGCCATGTTTCCCAGGCTGGTGTCTGCCCACCTCCACCTCCAAAAGTGCTAGGATTACAGGTGTCAGCTACTGCACTTGACCAGAAAACACTGTTAAAAAGAATTATAGTATTACCTCTCATGACCATAGTTAATACTTTGGTGTGTGTAACTGCACAGTTTTTTCTCTGCATATTCATTCACATATGGACTATGTTTTCTTTAAAAAGCTTTTTTTTTTTTTTTTTACAGAGTAGGTGAGAGGAGAAAAACACTTTTTTTGTTTCCAAACAGGGTCTTGCTGTGTTGCCCTGGCTGGAGTGCAATGGCATGATCTAGGCTTACTGCAACCTCCACTTCCAGGCTCAAATGATCCTCCTGCCTCAGCCTCCCAAGTAGCTGGTACTACAGGCATGTACTACCATGCCTGGAAAATTTTTTAATATTTTTTTCTTGAGATGGGGTTTTGCCGTGTTGCCCAGGCTGGTCTGAAATTCCTGGACTCAAGGGATCTACTTGTCTTGGCCTCAAAGAGTGCTGGGATTACAGATGTGAGTCACCACACTCAGCCTGAAAATACTTTGTTATATCACAAAATTTCAGAAATTTTAGAATAAAAAAATGCATTTGAGCCACATAGGTTACATTCATGTGGCTCTTTGGATTGATAAGAATGATGATGATAATAAAAATAGCCAGTATTTATTGAGCTCTTAGTATATGCTGGGTACCATGAAATTCAAATACATTGTCTCATTGTTTCACTACTATCCTGTGATGTTGATAATATTTTTATCTTGATTTTATAACTGAAGCTTAGAAAGGGTAAGTAATTGACTCATGTAGCGATCAATAATGCAGACAGAAATCAATTTTTTTTCCCTACTGCCCTAGGCGAGTTAGTGTGTCTTAGAACCCCTTGTTAGGCACAGAACATATGCCCAGTACCAGCTGGCTCTTTGGTTGAATTTCTTTTCTCTTACTTCAAAATCACTTGTGTATATGTTCCATGTACTTGTTCATCACCAAATGAGAAAACATTTTGCATATGCCGTTTCCCTTAGGTGAGCAGATGCATGTCAGGGTTAAGTATGGGTGCACAGTATATCCACAAATTATGTGAACAAAAGCTTGATGGACTCATAATCCAATGGGATTATGAGGGAAAACTATGCAGGCACTTATTATGAATTCTTTTCCACCAAAACTAGACCATTCAAACTAGGGATGATTTGGCCCCAGGAAGATTTTGAATGTATAACAAACATGAACTTCAGAAACTAATTATCCAGGAGGGATACAGGACACACTTCTTGCTCATTTCAAATACATTTTCAATAAACTCATGGGTAAAAAGCATCACAAGGAGATGGTAGAGACAACAGTGACATTAAAATAAATATCTTCCATGCCTTTGACGGTAACATCAAAGATGATAACTACCATTTCACCTTGCTCAGGACTTCTTTGCTTGTGTAAAACAGAATTTTGGTTTAGCTGGAATTATATGTCAGATACAGAAATTTATAACAAGGAAACATTTCACCCAGTGTTAGAAAAAACCTTATTGTTAGCAATTGATATATATATTTTAACTAGCTACAGGATCTGGGGCTATGAAAACAAATGCCCATATGCCACTTAGTTAATGCGATGGTTAGCATTATTAGATTCTGAAATGTGTAATTTCTGTAATAAACCTATTTATCCTTTGGAATTTTTTCTCTTCTTGTGAATTCTCCTTCATATTGTTCCCTGGAAGAAATTGTTCTAATTTGTAGCTCATTCAGCAACCACAAGTAATTTGTATTAAAAGGAAAACACAATGGGATATACAATTTTTAATCTTTTTATCTAATTACAAAAAAGTCATTAAAATGAAAAACTTAAGTATAATTAAGGCATAAACAGCGAGTCAAGGCAGTCTGAGACTCGAGGAAAGGAAATTATAGTAGTTATATTTTCCTTCTGAATTCACCACGTTCTCCGGAAGGTAGGCTTGTGAACTTCTAGATCATAAACAAGGAGATTGTAACTTAGAATTCCAAGGCCTATATATCAGCATCACAGCCAGACAATCAGAGTGATGTAGATAGACCTTATGTCAGAATATTCTGAGTTTACCTACCAGTGACCCCACCCCCACTTTTTTTTCCTTTTTCTTTTTGAGACAGGGTCTTGCTCTGTCACTCAGGCTGGAGTGCAGTGGCACTATAATGACTCACTGCAGCCTCCACCTCCCAGGCTCAAGTGGTCTTCCTGCCTCAGCCACTTGAGTAGCTGGGACTACAGGCCCACCCTATCATACCTAATTTTTAAATTTTTATAGAGATGAGCTTTCACTGTTTGCCCAGGCTGGTCTTGAACTCCTGGGCTCAAGTGATCCTCCTCCTTCAGCTTCCCAAAGTGCTTGGATTACAGGCGTGGGCCATGGTGGCTGACCCCCTACTTTATTTATTTATTTATTTATTTTTTATTTTTATTGTACTTTAGGTTCTGGGGTACATGTGTAGATCATGCAGGATTGTTGCATAGGTACACACATGGCAATGTGGTTTGCGGCCTCCATCACCCCGTCACCTATATCTGGCATTTCTCCCCATGTTATCCCTCCTCAACCTCCCTAATCCCTCCTGTCCCTGTGCTAGTCTCCTCCCAACAGACCCCACAGTGTGTGATGCTCCCCCTCCCTGTGTCCATGTGTTCTCATTGTTCAACACCTGTCTGTGAGTGAGAACATGTGGTGTTTGATTTTCTGTTTTTGTGTTAGTTTGCTGAGAATGATGGTTTCCAGATTCATCCAAGTCTCTATAAAGGACACGAACTCATCATTTTTTATGGCTGCATAGTATTCCACGGTGTATATGTGCCACATTTTTGTTGTCCACTCTATCATCGATGGGCATTTGGGTTGGTTCCAGGTCTTTGCTATTGTAAACAGTGCTGCAAAGAAGATACATGTGCATGTGTCTTTATAATAAAACGATTTATAATCCTGTGGATATATACCCAGTAATGGGATTGCTGGGTCAAATGGAATTTCTATTTTTAGGTCCTTGAGGAATCGCCATACTGTCTTCCCTAATAGTTGAAGTAATTTACACTCCCACCAACAGTGTAGAAGTGTTCCTATTTCTCCACATCCTCTTCAGCATTTGTTGTGTCCAGATTTTTTAATGATCTCCATTCTAACTGGTGTAAGATGGTACCTCAATGTGGTTTTGATTTGCATTTCTCTAATGACCAGTGATGATGAGCATTTTTTCATATGTTTGTTGGCCTCATATATGTCTTCTTTTGAAAAGCGTCTGTTCATGTCCTTCACTTACTTTTGAATGAGTTTGTTTTTTTTTTCTTGTAAATCTGTTTTAGTTCTTTGTAGATTCTGGATATTAGCCCTGTGTCAGATAGGTAGATTGCAAAAATTTTTTCCCATTCTGTTGGTTGCCAGTTCACTCTAATGATTGTTTCTTTTGCTGTACAGAAGCTCTGGAGTTTAATTAGATCCCATTTGTCTATATTGGCTTTTGTTGCCAATGCTTTTGGTGTTTTAGTCATGAAGTCCTTGCCTATGCCTATGTCCTGAATGGTTTTACCTAGGTTTTCTTCTAGGGTTTTGATGGTGTTAGGTCTTATGTTGAAGTCTTTAATCCAGCTGGAGTTAATTTTAGTGTAAAGTGTCAGGAAGAGGTCCAGTTTCTTTTTTCTGCACATGACTAGCCAGGTATCCCAAAACCGTTTATTAAACAGGGGAATCCTTTCCCCCATTGCTTGTTTTTGTCAGGGTTGTCAAAGATCAGATGGTTGTAGATGTGTGGTGTTGCCTCCGAGGCCTCTGTTCTGTTCCATTGGTCTATATCTATGTTTTGGTACCAGTACCATGCTGTTTTGATTACTGTAACCTTGTAGTATAGTTTGAAGTCAGGTAGCCTCATGCCTCCAGCTTTGTTCTTTTTGCTTAGGATTGTCTTGGCTATATGGGGTCTCTTTTGGTTCCATATGAAGTTTAAGGTGGTTTTTTACAGTTCTGTGAAGAGGGTCATAGGTAGCTTTAAGGGGGTAGCATTGTATCTATAAATTGTTTTGGGCAGTATGGTCGTTTTCACAATATTGATTCTTCCTAACCATGTGCATGGAATGTTTTTCCATCTGTTTGTGTCCTCTCTTATTTCCTTGAGCTGTGGTTCATAGTTCTCCTTGAAGAGGTCCTTTACATCCTTTGTGAGTTGTATTTCTAGGTATTTTATTCTCTTTGTAGCAATTGTGAATGGGAGTTCGCTCTTGATTTGGCTCTCTTTTAGTCTCTTATTGTTGTATAGGAATGCTTGTGATTTCTGCACATTGATTTTGTATCCTGAGACTTTGCTGAAGTTGTTTATCAGTTTCAGGAGATTTTGTGCTGAGACAATGGGGTCTTCTAAATATACAATCATGTGGTCTGTGAATAGAGACAATTTGACTTCCTCCTTTCCTTATTTAATATCCTTTATTTCTTTTTCTTGCCTGACTGCTCTGGCTAGAACCTCCAATACTATATTGAATAGGAGTGGTGAGAGAGGGCATCCTTGTCTAGTGCCAGATTTCAAAGGGAATGCTTCCAGTTTTTGATATTCAGTATGATATTGGCTGTGGGTTTGTCATAAATAGCTTTTATTATTTTGAGATATGTTCCATCAATTCCTAGTTTATTGAGAGTTTTTAGCATAAAGGGCTGTTCGACAAAATTCTTGTCGAAGGCCTTCTCTGAATCTATTGAAATAATCACATGGTTTTTGTCTTTGATTCTGTTTATGTGGTGGATTATGTTTATAGACTTGCATATGTTGAACCAGCCTTGCATCCCCGGGATGAAGCCTACTTGATTGTGATGGACAAGCTTTTTGATATGCTATTGCAATGAGTTTGACAGTATTTTACTGAAGATTTTTGTGTCTATATTCATCATGGATATTGGCCTGACGTTTTCTTTTGTTGTTGAGTCTCTGCCGGGTTTTGGTGTTAGGATGATGTTGATCTCATAAAATGATTTGGGAAGGATTCCTTCTTTTTGTATTGTTTGGAATAGTTTCAGAAGGAGTGGTAACTGCTTCTCTTTGTATGTCTGGTAGAATTTGGCTGTGAACTCATCTGGACCTGGGCTTTTTTTGGTTGGTAGGCTATTAATTGCTGCCTGAACTTCAGCCCTTGTTATTGGTCTAGTCAGGGTTTCAGCTTCTTCCTGGTTTAGGCTTAGGAGGGTGTAAGTTTCCAGGAATTTATCCAGTTCTTCCAGGTTTACTGGTTTATATGCATAGGGTCTATGCATATAAACTATATGCATATAAACTATATGCATACCATCTCTGATGGTAGTTTGTATTTCTGTGGAATCAGTGGCGATATCCCCTTTATTGTTTTTTATTGCATCTATTTGATTCTTCTCTCTTTTCTTTTTTATTAATCTGGCTAGTAGTCTGTCTATTTTGTTGATCTTTTCAAAAAACCAGCTCCTGGATTTATTGATTTTTTTTTTTGAAGGGTTTCTTGTGTCTCTATCTCCTTCAGTTCTGCTCTGATCTTAGTTATTTCTTAACTTCTCCTAGCTTTTAAGTTTTTTTGATCTTGCTCCTCTAGCTCTTTCAATTTTGATGATAGGGTGTCGATTTTAGATCTTTCCTTGCTTCTCATGTGGGCATTTATTGCTACAAATTTCCCTCTAGACACTGCTTTAAATGTGTCCCAGAGATTCTGGTACATTGTGTATTCGTTCTTATTGGTTTCGAAGAACATCTTTATTTCTGCCTTCATTTTATTGTTTATCCAGTCATCATTCAAGAGCCAGTTGTTCAGTTCCCATGAAGTTGTGTGGTTCTGAGTTAGTTTCTGAATCCTGAGTTCTAATTTGATTGCACTGTGGTGTGAGAGACTGTTTGTGATGATTTCCATTCTTTTGCATTTGCTGAGGAGTGATTTACTTCCAATTATGTGGTCAATTTTAGAGTAGATGCGATGTGGTGCTGAGAAGAATGTATATTCTGTGGATTTGGGGTGGAGAGTTCTGCAGATGTCTATTAGATTTGCTTGGTTCAAATCTGAGTTCAAGTCCTGGATATCCTTGTTAATTTTCTGTCTCGTTGATCTGTCTAGTATTGACAATGGAGTGTTAAATTCTCCCACTATTATTGTGTGGGAGTCTAAGTCTCTTTGTAGGTCATTAAGAACTTGCTTTATGTATCTGGGTGCTCCTGTTGGGTGCATTTATATTTACAATTGTTAGCTCTTCTTGTTGCATTGATCTTTTTACTATTATGTAATGTCCTTCTTTGTCTCTTTTGATCTTTGTTGGTTTAAAGTCTATTTTATCAGAGACTAGGATTGCAACTCCTGCTTTTTTTTGCTCTCCATTTGCTTGGTAAATCTTCCTCCATCCCTTTATTTTGAACCTATGTGTGTCCTTGCATGTGAGATGGGTTTCCTGAATATAACACACCGATGGGTTTTGACTTTTTATCCAATTTGCCAGTCTGTGTCTTTTGACTGGGGATTTAGCCTATTTACATTTAAGGTTAATATTGTTGTGTGTGAATTTGATCCTGCCATTTTGATGCTAGCTGGTTGTTTTGTCTATTAGTTGACACAGTTTCTTCATTGTGTCGATGCTCTTTACTATTTGGTACGTTTTTGGAGTGGCTGGTACTGGTTGTTCCTTTCTATGTTTAGGCTTCTCTCAGAAGCTCCTGTAAGGCAGGACTGGTGGTGATGAAATCTCTGAGCAACTTTTTGTTCTTAAAGGATTTTATTTATCCTTCGCTCATGAAGCTTAGTTTGGCTGGATATGAAATTCTGGTTGAAAGCTCTTTTCTTTAAGGATGTTGAATATTGGCCCGAGTCTCTTCTGGCTTGTAGGGTTTCTGCTGAGAGATCCACTTTGAGTCTGATGGGCTTCGCTTTGTGGGTAACCCGACCTTTCTGTCTGGCTGCCCTTAGCATTTTTTTCCTTCATTTCAACTCTGGTGAATCTGACGATTATGTGCCTTTGGGTTGCTCTTCTTGAGGAATATCTTTGTGGTGTTCTCTGTATTTCCTGGACTTGAATGTTGGCCTGCCTTGAGGTTGGGGAAGTTCTCCTGGATAATATTCTGAAGAGTGTTTTCCAGCTTGGATTCATTCTCTCCGTCACATTCAGGTACACTGATCAAACATAGATTAAGTCTTTTCACATAATCCCATATTTTTTGGAGGCTTTGTTCATTTCTTTTCACTCTTTTTTCTCTAATCTTGCCTTCTTGTTTTATTTCACTGAGTTGATCTTCAATCTCTGATATCCTTTCTTCTGCTTGGTCGATTGGGCTACTGAAACTTGTGTATGCTTCGCAAAGTTCTTGTGTTGTGTTTTTCAGCTCCATCATGTCATTTATATTCTTCTCTAAGCTGTTCATTCTTGTTAGCATTTAGTCTAACCTTTTTTTCACAGTTCTTAGTTTCTTTGCATTGGGTTAGAACATGTTCTTTTAGCTCAGAGAAGTTTGTTATTACCCACTTTCTGAAGCCCATTTCTGTCCATTCATCAGACTCATTCTCTATCCAACTTTGTTCCCTTGCTGGTGAGGAGTTGTGATCCCTTGGAGGAGGAGAGGCGTTCTGGTTTTTGGTGTTTTCATCCTTTTTGCACTGGTTTCTTCCCATCTTCGTGGATTTACCTACCTGTGGTCTTTGTAGTTGGTGACTTTCAGATGGGGTCTCTGAGTAGATGTCCTTTTTGTTGACATTGAAGTTATTTCTTTCTGTTTTTTAGTTTTCCTTCTGACAGGCCCCTCTGCTGTAGGATTGCTGGAGGTCCACTCCAGACCCTGCTTGCCTGGGGATCACCTGTGGTGGCTGCAGAACAGTAAGCATTGCTGCCTGTTTCTTTTTCTATTATCTTCATCCCAGAAGGGTACCCGCCAGATGTCAGCCTGATCTTTGCTTTATGAGGTGTCCCTGTGGATATGCGGGGGTTGGGGAGCTGCTTAAGGAAACAGTCTGTCCCTTGTAGGAGCTCAAGTGCTGAGCTGGGAGCTCAGTTGTTCCATTCAGAGCTGCTGGACAGGTATGTTTAAGTTTGCTACTGTGGAACTGATAAGTGTCTTTTTCCCCCAGGTGCTCTGTCGTGGGAAGGTGGAGCTTTATTTATAAGTTCCTAATGTGCTGCTGCCTTTTTTCAGAGATGCCCTGCCCAGAAAGGAGGTAGCCTAGTCACAGTCTGCCAGCATAGGCATTGCTGAGTGGCTGTGGGCTCTGCCCAGTTGCTGTGTGAACTTCCTTGTGGTTTTGTTTACAGAGGTACAGTTAGAACTGCCTCGGTAATAGCGGTCTGCCTTAGTAATGGTGGTCTGCCTTAGTAATGACGGTCTGCCTTAGTAATGATGGACTGCCTTGGTAATGGCAGACTGTCTCAGTAATGGCAGACTGCCTCGGTAGCGGTAGACTGCCTCTGTAATGGCTGACGCCCTTCGCTCCACTGAGCTGGACCATCCCAGGTCCAGCTGCACTTGCTGTGAAACTCTCAGTTCAGAGCGTTTCAGATTGCTGGTCTTTGTGGTCTGACCCCCTACTGTTAAGGTTGTTAATCTCTTGGGAGTGATGGCTGTTGTTTTAATATATTACTTCTTCGTCATAGTGATTCATGGTTGTTGAGAACTTGAGAGTACTTTTTCTACTCTGTCAGGTACTTTTATGAATACTTTACACATATTATTTCATTTATTTCTTACAACAGTCCTGCCAGGCAGGTAGAGTTTTTTTCCATTTACCAGATGAGGAAACTGGTGCCTGATAGATAAAGAGGAGGCTGGTATGAGGTGGAGTCTGTATCTTCACCCAGTTCTGCAGACTGCATGACCTCTATGCTTCCTCATAACTTTCAATTCCTGCCTCCTCCCATTGTTTCCCCTCTTAAATTCACATGCTATTAATTGCTTTCTGTGCGTCTTTTCTGTCATCTGTAAATGCCAGATATTCTCATCAGTCTGTGCAGTAATGACGAACTGGGTCATAAAACCAGGTCCCTGGTAATGTGTCTTGTCCCAAACTTACACTCATTTACTGTATGCTGCCCTCAGTGAGCCTGAAGTTTGTTAGCTTCCTGGTTTATGAAGCTTATCCTTACGCTTTCTTGTTTTCCTTTTCTCTGCTCCCTGTTTGCTTCCTCTGTGTTTGCTTCAGTCTCATGAAGTGTTCTCCACGTGGCAGCTCCTGGCCTACTTCCTTCTCATGGTTCCCGATCCCAGGGAAAGTGGTATCCCTCCCTTCTAGCACCATGATCATTCTTTGCAGAAAACTCAGTTGGCTCAGTTGGGTCCTTTGCTTACATTAATGGTAACTGGCCATCGCAGGTCCCATGCCTACTCCTGTGTTGAAAAAGCCAGGATCTGATGATGGATAGCTATGTTCGAGTCCCCCCTGGAATCAGTGCAGAAGAGACAAAGGAGGAATGGCTTTTCTCCATGGTCTGACAGTATTAACAGGAGACACAGGTTCATAAAGTCTCTGTTTTGATAAGGAAAGAGGAAATTAGCCCCTACAAGGAAGGGATGGGGCCTAGTAGGTTGTATTCTTTTTTTTTTTTTCTTTTTTTTTTTAGAGTTGGGATTTTACCGTGTTGGTCAGGCTGGTCTTGAACTCCTGACCTCAAGTGATCCACCCATCTCGGCCTCCCAAAGTGCTGGGATTACAGGCATGAGCCACTGTGCCCAGCTGGTTGTATTCTTTTAAAATATTCAAACCATAAGTTAAGGTCTTACATGATCTAGCATCATAGAATGGACTTCAGACTCCAGCTAGTCCCTGGTTCTCATAGCATGCTCCAGACAGCATTGGGGATTCCTGGGTTAGGCGGAAGGGAAGTCAAATAATGATGAGCCTCATTGAATAAAATTAAATCCATTAGGCTTTGTTTTCTATTAAAGGTTTCAAAATTTTCGTTGCTGACTCTAGCTTATTCACTTTCTAATGCTAGCAGAACATAAAACAATATGAGCTAAATAGCAAATAACTATTAATCACATTTGGAGAAGGCTGGTTATACCTTATTTTGATGGCTAGCTTTAAACAAATTGCAGACGTGTAAACCGATGTTTGCGTTTTTATATTACACAGTTGTAAAATTTTCTGTATTTATGATGAAATAAAATATCTCTATGTTTTCCTATGTTCTGTGAAGAGATATTCACTTCCTCCTGGTGCTATACTACCTGAAATGATTAAGGAACACCTTTAGGACTTTCCGCCTCATGTTCACCTACTATCCGAGCTGATATTTGCTGAGTAATCTTCTTTTTTTTTTTTTTTTGAGACATTGAGACAGAATTGCTGTTTGTCACTCAGGCTGGAGTGCAGTGGCACTATCTTGGCTCACTGTAACCTCTGCTTCCTGGGTTCAAGTGATTCTCCTGCCTCAGCCTCTCGAGTAACTGGGACTATAGGCCCATGTCACCACGCCTGGCTAATTTTTGTGTTTTTTAACAGAGACGGGGTTTCTCCATGTTGGCCAGGCTGGTCTTGAACTCCTGACCTCAGGTGATCTACTTGCCTTGGCCTCCCGAAGTGCTGGGATTACAGGCATGAGCCACCTCATCCAGCCCAGTAATCGTCTTTAAAAATAAAATAATTTACTACAAAAGGATACACCTATATACAAGCATCCAATATTTTTCTAATGATCACATTACCTATTACATTAAGAGCATCTTTCATACCTGTCCCTCAGCTCCCATGGTATGTGAGTCATACTTTGAGAAACACTTGAGGCACACAGGTATCATTTACACAAGAGTGAACTGAGGCATGTAGAGTACCTTGCCCCTATTAAGGGTTGCTGGACATGACATCAGAGCTGGACAGTAGGTTTCCTTATGTCGGTTTCTTTCTGCACCTGGCAGGACAGATGGGAGCTTAAATTACCAATGCCCCACAGCACCTAGGAGGCAACTAAAAGATGAACACATGGTAATATTTTTCATACTTTTAATAATTAGTACTTCATCAATTTTGATGAAAAAACTGGAAATCCTGATGTTAGTTTTCTCAGAGACAGTCTTTGAAACTGGGAGCAGGCATAGAGTCTCTGGGAAATGCTGAATGGCCACATCGGCCTTCACCCACTGGTTGCGTTTCTGTAGGCAGGAGTCGAGAGCAAACTCATGGTAAGCAGACAAAGCCATTTCTGGCAGCGATGTGTCTTCTTCTGCCTCTCTCACCTTTCTTCTACCCTCAGTAATAAGGTGCATGAGAGCAGTAATAGTGTCATGGGCCCAAGATAGCAATCCTCCCAGGTGACACGTAAATCTCCAAGTTGCAACTTTCACAGTGAATTTTGGAAGTGAACATCTTTGCCTGAGGGTCCTCTTGGATACAGCGACTCTTGTTGAAGGTTTTGACAAGAGAGGCTCTCTCATTGGTGATATTCAAACTACTTTACTGGGGGAAGGGATGCAATAAAGGAAAGCTCTTTCTGGCCATCCTCTGTCCCAAAACCTGAACTTGAAGAGGGCTTCTCACCTTGCTTGCTTTTAACAGGCACTGTTACATACAGATAGTAATCACATGTTTAAATCCAGGTAGATACTTCCGTGGTGTCCAGAGATATGTGTTATCAACATCTGGATCTTCTCATCAAAGGCAAATAGGGAATGGTGCTTCATAAAGTATCTTACCAGCTAGGGCTTCTTCATTTTTCATTTGCATGCCCATCGCCTTGAAATGCTGTGAAATTGCAGCTTGTACCTGAATGGGGCCTGGGATTGTTTATTTCTAAAAAGCTTCTTGTGATTTTGATGAACCTTATTTTTATTTATTTTGTATTTTTTTTCTGAGAGACAGTCTTGCTCTGTTGCCCATACTGGAGTGTAGTGGCACGATCATAGCTCATAGCAACCTAAAACTCCTGGGTTAAAATGATCTTCCTGCCTCAGCCTCCCGAATAGCTGGGACTACAGGTGCACACCATCATGCCCTGCTACGCTTATGAACTTTCAGTAGGAAGTACAAAGTGCATGTGAAGCATGAGCTCATTTTTATGAAAAGATCAAAAGAAAACCAAGTAAAAACCCCATTATATGCTTATATGAGGATTATATAGCTAAGTAATCATTTGGCTTTTTCTACTCATTTTTTTTTTATCATCAGAAAAAAAAAGATTGACAACTTTTAAAGAATATTTTCCTATTATTTTCTTCAGTAAGAAAGCCAATATTGAGTTCAAGTTTTGCAGTTTTTTTAAAAAAGACATTTCTTTTTGTTCAGGCACAGTGGCTTTAAAATTGAAATTCATCTGTTTTAGTTACCAAGAAGCTTTTTGCTGGTTTCAAGTTTCAAGGAGTTCTTAGCACTGTTTGCTTTGTCAAACTCCTGGTGGGCTGCAGTAAGATGACACTGGAAAATTTGCTTTGTCCCTGGAGTTTAAAGGGGAAAATATCATTCTCTATATGGAGCAGTTTTTATCTTCTTAAACACATTTCTCACATTTTCTGAAAGATACTGATTTCTTTAAAGTAATGCCACTGTAGTATTTTCTAAAGCAGAGATATTAAAAATTAAATTGTAAGAAGGTTCAAACCATGATTCCTGTGTGTTCTACCACAACTAGAAAATCTGAGCCTCTACTGCTGCATTTCATCTTTGCCATTTATTAATAGATGTGAATAAAGTCATTCTACCCATAGCTGGCTGTTATTATGTGAGCCTTGCAGGAGTGATGAGTTTTTTAGAAAGCATTCTAACTTTCTGCTATTGGATTTCAATGGGTATTTTTTTTTTTTTTTTTTTGGTACTTTAGTGAAGCCAAACAATGAAGAAAAAGCCTTATTGAAACAAGCAGCCTTTGCTTTACCACTTCTTGAATTTAATATGGTGGCACCAGTATCCTTAAGTACTTTTCTTTTTTCTTTTTTTTTTTTTTTTGAGATTGAGTCTTGCTCTACTGCCCAGGCTGGAGTGCAGTGACACGACCTCGGCTCACTGCAGCCTCAGCCTCAGCCTCCAGGATTCAAGTAAGTCTCCTGCCTCAGCCCCTTGAGTATCTGGGACTACAGGCGGCACCACTATACCCAGCTAATTTTTGTACTTTTAGTAGAGACAGGGTTTCACCAAGTTGGCCAGGCTGGTCTAGAACTCTTGACCTCAAGTGATCCGCCCACTTCAGCCTCTCAAAGTTCTGGGATTATAGGCATGAGCCACCACGTTTGGCTTCCTTAAGTAATTTATTTATTTATTTATTTATTTATTTATTTATTTATTGCATTTTAGGTTTGGGGGTACATGTGAAGAACAAGGAAGATTGTTGCATAGGTACACACATGGCAGTGTGATTTGCTGCCTTCCTCCCCCATCACCTATATCTGGCATTTCTCCCCATGCTATCCCTCCCCAACTCCCCACCCCCCACTATCCCTCCCCTTTTTCCCCCGACAGACCCCAGTGTGTGATACTCCCCTCCCTGTGTCCATGTGTTCCCATTGTTCAACACCCACCTATGAGTGAGAACATGCGGTGTTTGATTTTCTGTTCTTGTGTCAGTTTGCTGAGAATACATTCTATTCCTTCTAGCAACGCTTTACACAAGTTGCTTAAAAAATTACTTAAGGTTGTGAGTCCTTAAGTAATTTTTTAAGCAACTTGTGTAAAGCGTTGCTAGAAGGAATAGAATGTTGCCTATTTTGGTTGCATTAAAACACAAAATTTCAACAACTTAAGTTTAAAGATCTTACTTGCTTTTAGTAGCAATTCATGAATTGGAGAGCATGTCATCCAAAGATTTGGGCATGGCAGAATGGTCAGTTTTTATATGATAGCTTAAGCCGGGAACAAGGAAATGGCATACATAAGAAGTGGCTTAGTTTACATCAGGTTGCTTTTCTCATAAGGGTTAAAGCAGAGGTGGTTTCCCTTTCATGCCAGCTAGAACTGTCTAGGGATTTGGCTGTCATCTCTGTTTGTCATTTCTCCCAAGGTTAGACACCTTAGTTTTGTTTTGGTGAATGAAACTTTAGCATGAGTAACCCCATTTTGGTTTGGTCTGTTCTGTTGGGGCCTCGTGCAGGAGATCAGTCCAAAACAGTGGCCTCTAACATAAATTTCATGTAAAAATTGTCAGAATTTCATTTGCGGGGAGTTCTTTCTTAGTAGAAGGATGAATGGCTTTGAGCTTTTTAAATACTATAAAACTGTTCTTCAATTTAGGACAAGAATTTTGATAATGCTTTGAGTAAAGTCTCTCTCTTTCTCTCTCCTTCCTCTTTCCTTCCTCCTCTTCTCTTCTTATCTCCTTTCCTTTGTTTTTAAGAGAGACAAGGTTTTATTCACCATGTTGGCCAGGCTGGTCTCAAACTCTTTACTTCAAGTGATCCATCTGTTGCGGCCTCCCAAAGTGTAGGATTACAGGCCTGAGCCACTGCCCAGGTCTAAAGTCTTTATTTTAAAAAAACAAAACTAAACTGCGAGTGAGTCAGAAAGAGATACATATTTTTGGATCTGTAAGAAATATTATTGAACTTGGGGGGATAACACTCTTGCTTGGGTCAAGCAGACAACTAAAATGTGTGAATAGGTGATTATTGATAAGATACAGAGGTAGACTTGATGATCTGGAGAGTTCATGCTAGCCAAACAGAACATGTGTGCAGATTGATTTTATGTGTCATGATTCTGCCATTCCTGCTACAGAATCTAGACCATGCATTTATAAAAGAAAAAGAGAAATGGAAACTCAGAGAGGGTGATATGACCTGCCCAAGACAGTAGTTTGTTACCAACCAAATTGGGACTAGAACCCAAGTATCTTTTATTCCCAGGCTAGTGTGCTTTCTCTTATTCTGTTGTTGTTGTTGTTGTTATTATTATTATTACTATTATTATTATTTGAGATGGAGTCTCTCTCTGTCACCCAGGCTGGAGTGCAGTGGTATGATCTTGGCTCACTGTGACCTCAGCCTCCCAGGTTCAAGCGATTCTCTTGCCTCAGCCTCCTGAGTAGCTGGGATTACAAGCGCCCACCACCACACCTGGCTAATTTTTGTGTTTTTAGTAGAGATGGGGTATTACCGTGTTGGCCAGGCTAGTCTTGAACTCCTGACTTCAAGTGGTCCACCTGCCTCGGCCTCCCAAAGTGCTGGGATTACAGATGTAAGCCACTGCACCTGGCCTCTTACTCTGTTATAATACTGACTGTGGTTAAGATTATTCTTGCATTTCAGCAGGTCACATTCCACATCCTTTTCATTTTATTAAGAGACCGTCAGTGTGTCATGTTTTGATGTCTTGTAGCTCTTGTTGATGATTGGCAGTTGCCAACTATGGTATAACTGGAATTAGATCACTGGTGTCTAGGCAAGGTAAAAAACAAAAACAAAACAAAACAAAAAACTTTAGCATCTATTTCTTAACCATATTCATTAGAACACTAGTATGGTTTTAAACTCCAAGAGGAGAACATGATATGTCACATATCATTTCAAACTATTGGACCGTAAGATTATTCTTCTCCCCTCCCCTCCCCTCTCCTCCCGTCTCCTTTTTCCCCTCTTCTCCTCCCCTTTGTATATCCCATTCAATTCATGTTTTGAGTTAATCTAAGGAACACTGCTTTAGATATACACCTAACATGATACTACCTGAGAGAGCGGTAGAATCCTTTGCAACCTAGTTTCAAATTTCTATTATCCACATCCTCTTTGGATACAATCTAGTTTGTGTTCCTCTTAAAGTATGGTACCCAGAAAGAATCACAGTAGCTTGGGTATATTCTAGCTGTTGTCCACCAGGCCAGGATTGGGACTCCTTCTGCCTTGTTCTGCATAATATTATGTGTTGAATGCAACCTTCGCTTATTAAACTCCCAATTTCTGAGTTGAAGAAGGTATCCCCCCGCTTTACCCAAATGAAGGTTTTTTGAAGATTAATTTGTTAACTTGTGCCATGCCTTATATATAGAAAGAGCTGTGCTAAGTCTGTGTGGTTTAATTAATACCAAATATGTTAGGAAGGCAAATGTCAATATCCGTAGCTGTTAAATAAACAAGCAGAAAAATGTTAGGTATAGTTCAGTCCTGCCTACTCATCTCAATTTAATAAGCAGTGAGAAGAAAGCCACAGATGGGACCAAGGTTGGGATGGTCAGATGAAATTATTTATTTAAGGGCAGAAAATGTTTTGGTGATATTAGCAGGGTTCACAAATGTATTAAAAATTTAGGTAGAGATTTGCAGAAACTGACTGTTGTATCGGAAGAATCATTGCTTTCCTTAGAAGCAAGATTGAGAAGGACAGAGAAATCTGAAAATGGCAACCCATGTTGAAGACTGTCCATTGACTCATATAATGGAAAAATGGACAGATTTTGTGAAGAAGGAATCACTAGCATTCCCCAGCCAGTGATTAAATTCTCTACAAAATTAATTCCAAAAGGCCATATAGCCTCTGGTTGAATATTTCTAAAGAGCAGGAGCTCACAACTTCTCAAAGCAACTTAAGGAGAGAGGAGAGGCACAACAGCCTAATGGGTTTGGTGTTAGCTTTTCCTGGGGACCTGAATCCTGACTCTTCCAACTCTAGCTAAATGACTTTGGATAAGTTACTTAAATGTTTTAAAATTCACTTTTCTTTATTATATTTAAGGTAGAGTAGTACACCTCTCCCAAGTTTGTAAAGGGGACTCTGGAGCTTAATGAGCAGTTGAACATTGGTTTCTTTATAGTTGTCCCTGCACTGCCACATCCAAATGCTTGGCCTTACCTCAAATAAAAACCAAGGTGCTTAATGGCAATCCTATTATGGGATCAGTAGCCTTTCCCCCTCCTTTGGTAAAGGTTCATTCCCAAAACCAGACCTATAAATAGGATTTATTGTCTTTGCCAAATATTTTTAATCTACAACAGTTGATCACATATGTTATACTTTTAATGGAAACAGGCAAGTCACATAATGTTAGATAAATTCTCTAGCACTGAGGACACCACGTTAGGGGCCATCCATTGACTTCCATGATGGGAAGGATGCATTCCTTACCTTGGGGACATTCCCTCTTTTTGAAAATCAGCTTCATTGTTAGGTTGGCTTAATTTAGTTTCTATAATTTCTTTAATTGTGTCCGTTTTTTGGTCATCTTCCTGATTCATGCTGAACCCCAGAAAATTAGTATACAGTCTGTTGCCATGTCACTTTGTGAGCCAAGTAAAAAAGGACAAAACAAGAGATTCTGTTTTTAAATATGTAGGAGAAATCAACAAGCCCCAGGCATATACTAAATCTGTGTGTTTACACCTATGCTTATTCCAGAAACTAAAATAATTTCTGAAATTCCTTCCAAAAAGCCAAGTTAAATGACACGACTTTCTCACTGTATTCTAAAGAGGATTTTTTTTTTGTTTTTGAGACGGATTCTTGCTCTATCGCCAGGCTGTTGGCTCACTGCAACCTCCGCGTCCTGGGTTCAAGCGATTCTTCCGCCTCAGACTCCTGAGTAGCTGGGACCACAGGCATGTGCCACCATGCCTGGCTATTTCTTGTATTTTTTAGTAGAGACGGGATTTCACCATGTTGGCCAGGATGGTCTCGATCTCTTGACCTCGTGATCCACCCGCCTTGGCCCCACAAAGTGCTGGGATTACAGGCGTGAGCCACCGTGCCTGGCCAGAGGATGTTTTTTTTTTTTTAAAAAAAAAAAAAAAAAAGGGAAGCTGATTGATGGTGGATGGTGGATGGTGGATGTCTGCTGTCTGCTTTTGATGAATTTTTCCCCTAATTATTCTGTAGAGTGAGGTGATCTTTCCAAAAGGCCTCAGTTGTCAGCCTTCTTTAAAACTTTAAGGTAAGTTGAACTTTGATTTAGAGTAAAAAGTGAAGAACCAAATTAGATAAACTGATGTTCCTTTTCTTTTAAAACATTGGTTCCTTTGAAAACATAGCAAACATAGTAAAATGGAATATCAGCAACCCTTGCAACGTCAAAGCTAGGCATTCAGATTTTCCTTTCCTTTTTGAATAGTGGGGGGAGAGGAGAGTGGAGGAGGAGAAGCACAGAGAATGAATCACAACAATAAGTAATATCATGCTGGCTTACATTACATTTTTACCTGAGAATCTCTTGATCATTAAGTATCATGCGATTTTCACATCTACATTCTTTTTTATGGTGAGCGGGGTAGGTGTGGAACTAGAAATTTTGATTATTGTATTTGAGGATTTCATGTCGATCATCAAAGGAAAAGGAAGACCATAGACCATGTTAATACCCACTATAATGCTTTTGAACAACCAGGTTTTTTTTTCTTTTGAGATAGACTCTTACTCTGTCCCCAGGGGGGAGTGCAGCGGTATGATCTCGGCTCACTGCAACCTCCGCCTCCGAAGGTAAAGTGATCCTCTCACCTCAGCCTCCCCAGTAGCTGGGACTACAGGCATCCACAATCACACCTGGCTAATTTTTGTATTTATTTGTAGAGATAGAGTTTCTCCATGTTGTCCACGCTGGTCTCAAACTCCTCCCACCTCAGCCTCCTGACGTGCTGGGATTACAGACGTGAGCCACTGTGCCTGGCATCACGATTTTCTTTTCTTCCTTCCTTTTTTTTTTTAAAGCACACGTACCATGTGAAATATACCTACACTTCCAACTAGGAGACTGTGCTATTTTGTTACCATTAGTGTAGGGAAATGCTTATAGGCACAGATACCACATTCAGACAGTCTGTGTTGGAATCCAGCCCTTGTGTTAGCAGCTCTGTGACTTGGGAACATTACTTTATTTCTTTATGCCTCAATTTTCTGGGGTTGTTTTGAGGATTAAATGAGTTGCTATTTACAAGGGGGTGACAAGTTATGTGTACTATGTAAATGTTATTGCAAGATAGACAGATTTTTACCTTCACCTTCCTAGTTTTTTCTCAGCCAGGCTTGAGAATTAAAGCACCATGAGAAAGAGTTACAGGAGAAAAGCCTATCAATTTATGTAATGTAAGTCTTATGTGGCATGGGAACCCTTATATGGAAATGTAGATCTAAGGAAGTGGCAAAACCTAGATGCTTTTATATTTGGTTGAACATGGAGAGACAATTCTGGAAAAGTAACTGAATTATGTAGGGAGGATGAAGGAAGGTAAGAATTATTTTAACAAGGTTTGTTCATATAGAATTCTCTTGGTCTCAACTTCCCATCCTTGATGATATGAATGTGACTTTCCTATGAATATAGGGGAGAACACTTCCATATGGGGGTTTTATCCCTGCTTTCAGGAAGGAAAAGAGGAGGGTCAGAGAGCCTCTTGCACTGCAGATATCCCTTTGAATGGCTATTTTTCAAAGTAGTAGGGATGCTTAAAAAAATGTACCATCTCTGCTACTTTGGGGAATAGATGTTTTTTCCATTATTGGTTCCAGATTATGCAGCAATGAATATCTTTGTATGTAAAGTTATGCCTGCATTTAGTCCATATTCTGCAAGAGGTAGAATGATGCTTGTATGAATTACTGTGCAGACCAGAGTTTCAATCCCATCTGAGCCACTTACTAGCCGTGTGACCTTGTGAGATACTCAATTTCTCAGGACCTCAGTTTCCTTATCTATAGAACAGGAAAAACAATAGTGCGTATGTCAGTGGGTGGTTGTAAGAATTCAGTGAGAAAAGTATGTAAAGGACTTAGCAGAGTGCCTAACCTATAATAACACACCCATGTAATATAACTAAAGAAACAAATAGAAAGTAATTATTGTTACTGATAGCATTTTTGTTTCTTTGGGCCCTGCTCATGTTTTTCCAGTGAATGAACAAATGAACAATGAGTAGTCTTTTCTTGGGATCATTATAAAGTAAAATAATGATGGCATCCTTTGGAAATCTGTGCATTTTTTTCTTCCCTGTTTTTTTTTTCTTCCCATTCTTTGTACTTCACTTGTTCACCTGCTGTGCAGTAATGAGATTCCTAGGAGAGGCTGGTGTTCATAGAATCAGTCAGTGCCTTGCAAGTCACCTCTGCTGCATGTATCTCCTATATCATCAGCAGTCTCTAACTGTTCAGAGTTTCAAAATCTGAGAAGGAAGAAATGGATGTTCAAGGAGCTGAACTGTTAGTGGAACCCCCTTCCAGGAGGCATTTCTGATTCTCATTGGAGTGGGAAAGGAACCACTTGAGCTGTGACTTATTCATGGACTGCCTTCCTAGTTGACCCTGGGTGTTGGAAGTGGCTTTTACTTGGTGAAATGCAGCCATTCTGGGGTATTGTGAGCCCTGGATAGTGAGTTACCATAAAGAAAAAATGGGGCCGTTCCCACCAGCACCCTGTTGACCTCCTGAAAACTTTTTAGGCTCTTATTCCCGTCTACTCTATTGAGGTGTGGATGGGGAAGGGTTAAGCAGTCCTCATTTTGTGTCTATTTAAGCCTATTTAAGAACAAGGTGGAAAATACAGCTTTTCGTCTTGTCAAGACCATTTTTCATTTCTCACAGCACCATCCCACACCTGACTTGTTTTCACAAGCACTTGGGGGCTCAGCAATCCTTGAAAGGAGAATGGAGATGAAACAGATCACATTCCCTAGTGAGTGGTACTGAGAGGCAAAAACAATCAGTTTTACCTGCAGCCATCATGGGCATCTGTTTTCTGTGATTAACATGAAATTGTGCATTCTAGGCTCATTCTCTGCCGGTTAATGAGGAACCCGCTGGCTGATGGAATATAGACTTCTTTTGTGGCATTGTGCATTTGGTTTGTGGCTGGCTTGAAACAAAATGGCTTGCTCCTCTTAACCTCCCTGCATTTGCCACTAGAAAGAGACAGACATGAAAGCATGTGGAGAGGTTAGAAATGAAACCTCATGTAATTACTATAGGAAATGGCTTAACATTGTTGGAATTTAGCATTTTGCTGCAGTTCTGAAGAGTCCTTACTGGACAAGACTAGTACTAGGTCTATTGGAAAAATAATTGAATCTTTATAAAAATGTCTAACAGTATTCTTCATTTGACTCCATTTGTCTTCTTTAATTGTACCAGGACAAGATTCTTCCATTTCAATCTCATATCTAATAATTATTCCCCTGTAATTTAGTTCACAATCAGGTGGCGAAGGTGTATGGATGTTAAGTTGTGATATCTGAGAACCGTTTTCTCTGAAACATACCATCTTTTGCCTAGTACATCCCAGAGCACTCTGGAAATTGAATGTGCCTGGTGGAAGTCAAGAGGACTTGAATATTTCAGATCACATAGGTTGGTTAGCTACATCTGTCCTGTGGAAAGTCCACCTTCTTTCATCCTCAAATATCTGTGTCATTTCAGTGTTTGGGATCTCTGATTCTGTCCTCAGGCCGCCTGTCTGTCTATGGGTGCTACGTATGTTTAAAGTGGCAAACAAGCTCACTGCACGCAAAGACTGTTTTCTGCCTACCTCTACCCCTTGTTTCAAAGAAGTTTTTCTGGGAAGCCTCCCTCTGACTGGCCATCTCAGGAGTGTGGTTTCTTTCCCTCCTTCTCAGGTAGGTCTCATCTGTTGAGATTTCATGTTGATGAGAACTTCCTCAAACCCTGTCTTTTACTTCTTCTGTAATAAGGCAGCATTGTGTGGTAGCTAGGGACAGAGGCTTTGCAGCCTGACAGGCTGGGCTCAGTTTACAGCTGCAGGCTGGGCCACTGGCTTATGCCTGTAACCCTACCTCTTTGAGTGCCAAAGGAAGAGGATCACTTGAGGCCAGGAGTTTGAGATCAGCCTGGGCCACATAGTGGGACCCCATCTTTACAAAAAATAAAATAATTAGCTGGGCATGGTGGTGTGGGCTTGTATTCCTGTCTTGTATTCCTATCTATTCCTATCTTTTATATTCCTGTATTCCTGTCGTTTGAGCCTAGGAGTTTGAGGATGCAGTGAGCTACGATTGCACCACTGCACTCCAGCCTGGGTGACAGAACAAGACCCCATCTCTTAAAAAAATATTTACAGCTCTGTTGCTTCCTAGCTGTGTGACCTTGGGCAGGTTTCTTACCCTTTCTGGTTCAGTTTCTTCCTTTTTAAAAGAGAACAATAGTAGTAACTACCTCTGAAAGCAGCGTCTAGGGTGTCATAAACAATTACTAATCAGCAGACATTTATTGTGAACCTCCTGTGAGCTAGACTTACAGCTAGGCATTACGAAGGAGGAGAAAGAGGAGGAGTAAGACAGTGGTGACAGCAATCATAGTAACAGAAGTTAGCATTTATTCTCCATGTGCAGTATGCCAGACCCTGTGTTGAGAGTTTGACTCCCAACACAATTCTATTAGATGAAGGTACAATATTACATATATTGTGTCATCCCATTTTTGCCAAGGAAACTGAAGGTTAGAAAGGTTGTGTGGCTTTCTACTAGTCAGGGCTAGTTACATGCTAGAGTCAAAATTTGAATCCAGGCTAATTCTAGAGCCCTGAATCTTAATTTCAGTGCTACATTACTCAAATAAAAATGGGCTCCCTTTTGAGTCCTTCCCATCTCTTCACTACCTCTTTAAATAAGCAGGTATAGACTCTGTCAGTTTTACTGAAACACATTACATATTCAAGCCCACATTTATTAGCCCCAGCTTTGCCCCATGTCTTTGAAATCAAGACCATTCTCTTATGCCTTTAATAACAGAAAAGAAAATAAATGCAAGTAAATGTGGAAGACTTCTGTTTGATCGGTCTTGTGATCCATATAACTTGAAATCAGCCTCCTCTGCTCCCCCCTCCCCAACTGCTGCTGGTTGAGATAGATAGTATTTTGCAATAAATGCTGTTTTTTTTAATGTTGGGTTTTCTATCCCACTCTTTTGGTTCTTTCCTCAGATAATATTCTGTTATAATGGCACACATTGTCCTCAGATCTCACTAACAAGAATAACAAGAGCAGCTGCCTGTTGTAGTTGAGTGCTTCTTTTGTGCTAAGCACAGATGTAAGGAACATTATCTCCTCTTTTCCTCACGACACATTCCCATTTTATAGATAAGGAGACTGACACTTGGATGGGTTAAGTGACATCCATGACTATGTGGCATTGGATGAGATGGTTATAATTTTAGCAGCTCAATTCAGTATTTTAAAAACTGTCCTAGAGGAGGGCATCATGTATTGAGAGGAAGAACACTAAAATTAGGGACTTGATTCGATTCCTGCTGTCCTGCTCACCTATCGGGAAAGTGTAGACGAGTTGGTTTTTATTTCCTTCAGTTTCAGGTTCCATCCCCACTCCCCCTACCCCCCCCCGCCCCCACTGGACATAACAGTTCTCCTTTCTGGGGCTGTGGTAAAGAAAATACATATGAGATCATATATGAGAAAGCTCGCAAGGATTAGATGGATTTAACATTTGAATTGTAACATTCACCAGCACATATGCTCCTTGGGTATCTTGTTTTTAAAATGTGGGGACTAAGTAAACATTTGCCTGTTTTTCAGAATTCTTGGAGGTATGTGCTGGAGCCAGTAAAGAGTTTTGAGTCAGAAAGTTTACCTTTCTGAGAAACTCTGCCCTCATTGAATGAAGGCAACAGCAATATTAATTGATTTCTCACAGTTTCTCAACCTTGCCATATTTGAGGCAGAATACTGCTTGTTGTGGGGGCTGTCCTGTGCATTGTAGGGTATTTAGCAGTATCCCTGGTCTCTACCCATTAGATGCCAGTAGCATCCCCCATTTGTGACAACCAATAATGTCTCCAGATGTTGCCAGGTGTCCCCTGGGGCGTGATAGTCCCCCTATTTAAGAACCGCTACTTTGGGAATATATAGTGGACATTAATTTCCTTAAAAATATTATAAATATACTGCAGGCTGGGTAGAATATGGTAATGGATTCGTGTGGGCAGTTTGCAAAATCTGGCTCACTGAGGACCAAAAAGGACATTTTTTCCAGGTATTTCAAGAATGCTGTTTTTAGAAATGAGCTCCAAGTGATTAAAAGAAAAGAGCAGTCAGACTGGATGTCTAATATTTGGGTGGTTTTGAATAGAATAAAATCGATAGTGTATCTTTGAAAAGGATGAATGACCTCTCTCTCTCTCCTTTCCCCTAGTTTTGTTTGTAAGCTTTATTTCTCTCCCTAGATGCTCCACTTTGTGTCTTTCCATAAAAAGGTGATTGGCTCAACAGCTGCATTTTAGGGAGTCTTTTCTGCATTTCTCTGAAAAGACCCAACTAGGACTGGGAGATTTAGCTCTTCGAGTCAACAGAACTTTGAAGTCAGCAAGTCTTGTTGTTGCTTTGGTTAGAACCCACTTAATTTGATCCTAGGATTTCAGGTGACTTAGAACTTTGTGTGTGTAAGATGCTGTGACATCACAGAAATGGGTCTCTCAAGCCAGTTTTTCCTGAAGGAAGTTTCTGGAAAGAGAAGAAATGCTCTGAAGTATCGCCCTAGAGAAGATTATGTGTCTTTATTGTTTAAGGGAAATTAGGTGACACATTTAGTTAAGTTTGAAGTGTGTCTTGCTTTTTAAACCAATGAATGTCTCAACTTTATAAACCAGAGAAAGCAGAAATGAATATTTAATTTCTCAACTAGTTTATTTTAGGTTTTCTTTCTTTAAATCATGTGGCTGAGAAACTTAAAAGTTGAAGCAATTAGTAGTTCCCACATGAACTAAAACAATTCTGAGAAGATGGTTTAAGTCACTAGGAGGGTATGGTTCTATTTATAGAAATTGATTGGTTGGTTGATTGATTGAGACGAAGTCTGGCTCTGTTGCCCAGGCTGGAGTGCAATGGCGTGATTTGGGCTCACTGAAACCTCTGCCTCCCAGGTTCAAGCGATTCTCCTGCCTCAGCTTCCTGATTAGCTAGGATTACAGGTGTGCACCGCCATGCCCAGCTAATTTTTGTATTTTTAGTAGAGACGGGATTTTGCCATGTTGGCCAGGCTGGTCTTGAACTCCTGACCTCAGGTGATCCACCTGCCTCGGCCTCCCAACATGTTGGGATTATAGGCGTGAGCCACTGCACCTGGCCAGAAATTTAATTTATGGTACATTTTTTTAAAAAAAAGAATCACTGGTTATATAGCTACATTGTAGTTTCTTTATTTTAAAATTTCAGAAAACCTCTTTTGTGTAGAAGCCCTCTCCCTGGCCTCCAGCTTTGGTCCTCTGGAATGGTTATAAGTCAGTGCTTTTGCCCTGAAACTCAGTGAAAATTAAAAGAGTTAACATAGACAATCATATATGTTTTTCTCTCCAAGTTACTGTTAAAAAGTAGCAAATGGAAAGCTATATAATTTGAGAAGGGCTGTTAAGTGATTTTGTAAACCTCCAGGCAAGGAGGTAGCTACCCAGAGCTGTGATAAATTATGAGATTCTCAAGTGTATTTTCTTAAGTATCTGAAAAGAATTATTTCAATATGGTATTTGAGTTATTTTCTTTAACTCAAATGCTTTCATATTTGGCATTCCGTATATGGGTTCATACATAAGTTCATTACCAGAGGATTTCTGTTTTTCATCAAGAATAGGTAATAAAGTATCCTGCTTGTATGATGGTTTGTTTGTGTATGTGGGTATTATGTTTTAGTTGAGACTGAAATGTAGGCACTGTCTTCTATTGCTTTCATTTTAGCCCTATTTTCTGAGCACTCTGTATTGAAGATAAGACTGTCTCCTGATGACTTCAAAATGTGTCATCTGGAAATATGACTGTAATTTTTCACAGAGGTAGTTTACAGGAAGAGACTGTGCCACTATAATTCACTTCAGAGTGTGTACAGTTGGCAAAGGACGTATCTCAGGATGTACAGAGATGCTTATGAAAGACTTGTTATGGTAGAGACCTCTGCTGACATCAGGAGCCGGAGGCTGGGATGAACTTGTATCATTTATTAAGACATGCTCCGGTTGCTCTGTCTTAGGGCAGAGTTGTATTTAAATAAGCAGGGTCCCCATGCGAAGTATGACCTTCACTCATGTTTTTATGAGAGATTTAAAGTGTTCTAAAGTTACTAGTACATGTCACTTTTACTGAAATCTTCCAGCTTCTCTTTTCTTTAGCTCTCCATCACTTGAGAACATTGATCTCATCCACACCATCATGCACCACCATTTAACTTACTTATGCTGTGCAAAAACATGCACAATTTCTTCCCCACTGGCCATCTTTAGAATCCATCTTTAGAGGAGTGTAGTCTCTAACTCCTTATTTTTTCTCAGGGAAAACTACATGGGATTGTCCCTTTTCTTCTCAGTAAGTGGGGGATCAATCACAGAGCGAACTAAGTTGAAAAAGATAGAAGTCCGTAAACCCCAACACGTTAATTTTTAACTTCACCAACATTGTGTAGTTGTTCCCAGATATAGAAAATCTTTGGAATCTCATTCTGAAAGTTGAAATTATTTTAAAGACTTAGGAGGAGAGCTTATTCAGAAGTAAGAAATGGTAGAATTATGAATTTGAAATGTAAGTGATCAGAAATGACAGATTTTGAATTATCTAGGTTTAGATTATTCAGTGTTTATATTACAGAATGATAATGCATAAAGTTACCTCCAGGGTAACAGTTTTCTCAAATTAGTAGTATCTGAAATGACTTGGCATGAGGTTAATAAGATTTTATTTTAATAATAATGGTAACTTTGCAGAATAGCTGTTGCCTGAATTTTTTCCGGCTTACTCGATTGTGGGTAAGTTAATTTCATTATTCACATGAGAAAATATTAAAACATTATGCTAATCTTCCTGTAGGCCATAAAAGTATACAGTTGTATTCTTGGGTCTCATTTACATTTTCTTAGAACACTTAATCATTTTATATGCCTATATGTAAATTCCTACCACTTGATGCTGGATTGTATCACAGACTATCTAGAAGAAATGAATTCTAATTACCACCCACACTGTTTCCCTGCCCCCGAACTACTTTATACAAAGCAGTGATTTTTCATTCAAATACACTTTCACATGCTTGACTGAATATTCTGATATCAGAGACCAAAGGTATAGAGCAAAGAGTATGGGTTGGATCAGGTCAGATATGACCCTGAACCTGTCCAAATTACTTAAGCTTTCTAAGCTTTTTCTCTTTGATTGTTAGAGAAAACTACCTCCTTGAGTGAATTGTAAGTGTTAATTGATATAATGTAAATATACTATTTGTGGCCAGGCATGGTGGCTCATGCCTAATGCCAGCACTTTGGGAGGCCAAGGCGGGCGGATCACCTGAGTTCAGGAGTTAGGGACCAGCCTGGCCTACATGGTGAAACCCCATCTCTACTAAAAGCACAAAAATTAGCTGGGCCTGGTGGTGCGTGCCTGTATTTCCAGCTACTAGGGAGGCTGAGGCAGGAGAATCACTTGAACCCAGGATGTGGAGGTTGCAGTGAGCCAAGATTATACCACTGTACTCCAGCCTGAGTGACAGAGCGAGATTCCATCTCAAAAAAGAAAATAAATGAATGAATGAACTATTTGTGGTGTAACAGTTATTTAATTGGCCAGTCCCTTTCTCACTTCCCTTTATATGAAAGATGTTTCTTTTTAAAGATAGAAAACTAGCTGATACTTACTCTAAATAAGTATAACCTCCAAGATTTAGTCTCTAATTTGGACAGTAATCCAAACTAGTTGGCTAAGATGTCACCATATGTTCATTTGTAACTTGGCATATTTGGTTTGAAATAGTGAGAATAAAGTATTTGGAAACCCAGTGGGCCTTTTCCAAAGCTTTAGTTCTTTTAGCTGCCTAGAACTAGCACTGCCTTTAAGGGGAAAACCTGGTTTACACGAAACTCTTTCTCTTAAGACATTGCCTTTGAAAATGGCAGTAATGAAAAGGCAGGCCCAACATCAAAAAGTGAATCATGAAATGCATGTAATGAGGTACTTGTTTCTTTTTTTTTTTTTTTTTTTTAAAGATGGAGTTTCACCATTTTGGCCAGGCTGGTCTTGAAATCCTGACCTCAGGTGATCCGCCCACCTTGGCCTCCAAAGTGCTTGGATTACAGGCGTGAGCCACTGCGCCCGGCCCCCAATGAGGTACTTGTTTCAAAAGCTTGTGGAATAACTTTCTTGGTCTTGAAAAGTGATGTTACACACAGAAATCTGGGGATGAAAACAAGTGGGTGAGCCTAAAATGGGGTGAATGAGTTTTCCTGTGCCCTATAAGTCCTTGATAGATGTTTTAAATAGTTATTTTTTTCCTTTCTTCAGTAATTAACTCATTATTTTTTTCCTCTTGCAATCATCACTTGAATGTGAATGGAAATGAATTGTAAATGTGCCATTGTTTTGACATCACTTCCTGGCATATTTGCTTGATTCACACTTTGTAGTTGTGATCAAAATTCTGTCTCTCAGTAATAAGAAGGAATCGTGGATTTTGCTTTTATCCTTTAAAATAATTGGTAAAAAGTCACTATATTATAGCAGTATTTATCATGTGATTGATTTCAAGCGAACAGAAAATGAGGTTGGGGAATTGAAGAAAGTTCTTTGGGAATCCCTAAGATCAATGAGAAAGATTTTGTATGATTGTAACTAATGCAGAGGGTACAATAAGTTATTCATTCTGTTAGACATTGTGTTCATTCAGATATTCTCTACAGCCTGTACCTGCAGCTGTGTGGTCCTCTCCCATGCCTATGATCTTGCAGTTTGGTGGTTCACCCCTTCTGGGCCCTTCTGCTTTTCCTAGAATTTCAGCTTTACTTTTTCTTTCTCCTGGATATTACTCCCTGGGAGGCAGTTTTGTGTGGTGATTAAAAGAATGGGCTTTGGAATCAGCTTGCCTGAGGTTGAGCCTAGACTCTTTCACTTGCCAGCTATATAACATGGGTACAAACTACTTTTTTTTTTTTTTTTTTTTTTAAGACGGAGTTTCGCTCTTGTTGCCCAGGCTAGAGTGCAATGGTGTGATCTTGGCTCACTGCAACCTCTGCCTCCTGGGTTCAAGCGATTCTCCTGCCACAGCCTCCCAAGTAGCTGGGATTACAGGCATGTGCCACCATGCTCAGGTAATTTTGTATTTTTAGTAGAGACAGGATTTCACCATTTTGGTCAGGCAGGTCTCGAACTCCTGACCTCAGGTGATCCACCTTCCTCGACCTCCCAAAGTGCTGGGATTACAGGTGTGACAGATTACTTCTTTAACTCTTAGTTACTTTACCAATAAAATTGGGATAATAGCCATATCCACTTCATTGGTGTTTTTGGTGAAGGTTCGGTGAGGTAACATGGGAGAGTGCTTCGTATTAGTATTTTTCTTAGTTTTCTCATTGGGTTGACGATGGCGGAGTGTCTATAATACCGCAAATTCTGATTAGTCTGGGCGGTTTAGATCTCACAAAATCAACTCAGTGTGTATGTTTGCAGTGCGTCCCTATGGTTCTCAGGCATTCAGTTTCAATTCAGGATATATGAATCTTCCCAGATTTTCTTATCCCGGTCTCTGCCATCTTTGGTGTTGCACTGTGACATTCATCTTTCTTCTTTCCCTATTTCTCTTTAGACACTATTGAAGAAAAAAATTATTCTGGCACTTGTTAAAATGGTCTGGAAGACTTTACTGAGGACTACTGTAATAGGGGTATTACAATAGAGAAGAGAGATCAGGCTCAACTTTGAATACAGCCAGGACAAGTGGAATTCAAGGGTGGGGTTGAGGGGGAGGTCAGTGGATGGAAAATGACTAAGAGGAGATATCAGAGTAGGAGGATTCTGGCTACACTCACCTAACAGGATTCTTGCTGAAGGCAGGCCAAGATAATCAGATATCAAGGACTGGGGTCGAGGTGGGATATGACTTAGTAGGATTCTTTGCTAAAACTGGGCTGGCCAGCCAAAGACAGGACAGGGGTTAAGGCTGAGGCCTTGTCAGAAAAGAGGGCTCATAGGAGCCAGACTGAAGTTTGATCAAGAAGAGACTCTGTCAACACACTTCAAGGCCCTGTCTTCAACCAAAAATACATGCCTGCATGACACCATAACCTTAGTAGCTTGCTTCTGCATGCTTAGAAATTGTACTTCTGAGATTACAGATGTCATTTACAAGATTACTTTTAACATTTTGTGGAGAACAGCCATTTTGGATTAATTATGTTATTAATTTTGACATTAAATTACATTGATTTGATTGGTTACCAATTATAAAGCACTTTCCCATATATTATTTTATTTATTCCTCACCCCAAACCTAAGTAGGCATTTCCTCATCTTATAGGAGAAAATTAAACCTTAGAGAGGTTAAGTGACTTACTTAACATCATATTAAAGTAAACAACAGAAGCTGAGTTTTGAATCTGATCCTAAAGCTACTTCTAAGTATCTTTAAAGATATCTTTGCTAGGGTGCAGTGGCTCGCGCTTGTAATCCCAGCACTTTGGGAGGTCAAG
The DNA here is from genome assembly GCA_036589455.1 of Ateles fusciceps. NCBI lineage: Eukaryota > Metazoa > Chordata > Mammalia > Primates > Atelidae > Ateles > Ateles fusciceps. Next base: position 12,950,156 of record JAZHEH010000562.1, read on the forward strand.
GTGGGCATGTTGTTTGAGTGCAGGAGTTTGTGACCAGCCTGGGCAATATGATGAAACCCTCTCTGTACAAAAAATACAAAAAAAATTTAGCCGGGCCTTGTGGATTGTGCCTGTAGTCCCAGCTACCAGGGCGCTAAGGCGGGAGGATGGCTTGAGCCTCAGAAGTTGAGGCTGCAGTGAGCTGAGATTGTGCCACTGCACTCCAACCTGGGTGACATAGCAAGACCCCATTTCCAAAAAGCAAAAAACCTCAGAAGATATCTTTAAGGATAAATAGCTTTTAAAAATTTCTTCCATAAGAAATTCTGTGTTTGCAAAAGAATAAAGAAGGAAATTTTTAAAAACTGGATGCAGATCAAGTCTTCTGACTCTAAATATTGTACATCTTTTAAACTATAAAATTGTTAAGTGTAACAATGAACTTGAGCTTTAGAGAGAACATATACATGGTATGCACATGCATATGCAAATATAAACACATACATCCTTACACACTGCCCACATTTGACTCAGTGATACTTGCAAAGGCCATTCTTCCGTGATATTTGGAAACTGCCTTTGTCATCCCTCTCTTTCTAAGGCCACTATTAAATGACAAGATCATCGTCTTTTCCACTTAGTAAGAAGTACATACTGCTAGCATCCAGGAAGTGTGTTTTAGAAAGCGGCTTATCAGAACCGTGTACAACAATGAACTTTTCTCCGAAGGTCAGTGCGACATCATAATGTTAGATTGAAAAGAGACATCAAAAGTAGACAAAGGGAGAGACACTGTGTGCTTTTTGAAGGGGACCCTGCCACACAATGAGAAGGCTGCAGCCTGGCTGTGATACCGGGAACGTTTCTCTAGGCTTTCTCTCTGTCAGTACACCATTGCCCAGCAGGGGGCAGGACAATTTCTTTCTTCATGAGAAGCCTCCATCTGAAGGATCTTTACATTTATTTCAGAGTCTCTGTGCTAGAGTAAGGGCAGAAATGGGATTGATACTTTTCTCATCTTTTGAATGCAGGAGTAGGTCTACCATTTTCATCAGCTGTTTCTCTTAAATAATTATAGTTTATACTCACCAAGCTCTTGCCCGGTGCCAGGCACATGTGCACACAGTAAACACATTAGCTGGGTAAACCCTCATAACAAATTTCTGAAACTGTTTTTAATCCCCATTTTAAAGATGAGGAAACAGGTTCAGAGAGGTTGAATCACTTGCTTGGTGCATCTTATAACAAGGAAAGTTTCAAGCCTCTTTGGTAGCTTATTTTAATGTCTCATGAGGCCTCCCACTGTAGTATTCTTTCTTTTCCTGCAAAAATTTCAAGTAGTACTATATATTTGTTATGTTGATTGAGAACAGTTAATATGTAAGAGCCCTTCCTTCAGGGTCTACTTGCTTTCCCTGGGTGGCTTTCACCTTTCAGTGTATGTAAAATACCTTGTGGGGGAACTTGTGAAAAAAACACATTCCTGAAACCCAAGATTCTAATGTTATAGATCTGGAATTGGACTCCCAAGTAATCATTTTTCCTCAAGTGGGGGGAAATACTAGCTGTTCATTGACTACATATGGAGAACTTCTGATTTACACAGCAAAATTTGACTTCTCATAATTTTACATTGCATATGTTTCTAAAATATGTATGAACCGGTATTTGTTAAACAAATCAAATCACTATTTAGAGGAACTATATTGTGAGGTCTTTTATAAACTTTATGAACTCATTTTACAGTTCATCTAGCTTGTTGATTTGATTGTAATGGTAGATTTTGTCTTAGAGGGAGATGGATTTCTACTGGAGAAGCAACATTGAAGATCACTTTCTCAATTCTGTATTTATAAATCCCTGGTACTTGTTCCCTTTTTAAAAAAGCCCATTTTCCCAACCTCCTTATCACATATGTAACTCCTTTCAGGTTCTTCAGATTTCTGTCCCTGCCCTCCATCAGCACAGTGACCAGAATTACAGGATGTTTGCTTTGGAGTCCCTAACTATTATTTTGCCAATTATGGGACCATCTTGTTTTGGTGTTTGCCAGTGGATTTTGGCCTTTGAGTTTTAATTTGCAGCATGTGTCTCAGCCTCATCACCCACAGGAACCCCTTTCTGCTCTGCCTGGCCTTAACCAGAGCCTTGGCCACCAGGAGTGTGCGTTTTCCTCATTTGCTGTGCTGCAGCCTCCCTCACCCCATTTCCCATTGCACCATCATTTTGAGTTTAAATGCTTCCTCCCGGAGTAGGTGGAAACGGTATGCTCTGTATCATCTGGATCTTGCTTGAGAAGACCAAACAAAATCTCCTCTTAAAAGTAAAGATGCCAGAACATTTCTTGAGGCCTCCCCTTTTGTTCACTTGGTCAGCATTTGATTCTGTACTATCATTTCTACTTGCTATAATCATCAGCCTTACTTGTGTAATGAATGACTGGCCCACAGCACAGTTGATTTTTTTTACTCAGACTGGACCTAGTTATATATATATATTTATTTTATTTTCATAGGTTTTTGGGGAACAGGTGGTATGTGGTTACATGAATAAGTTCTTTAGTGGTGATTTATGAGAGTTTGGTGCACCCATCACCCGAGCAGGGTACGCTGGATCCAATTTCTGGTCTTCTACCCCTCACCCCCTCCCACCCTTTCCCCTTGAGTCCCCAAAGTCCATTGTATCATTCTTAACGCCTTTGCATCCTCATAGCTTAGCTCCCACTTATGAGTGAGAACATACGATGTTTGGTTTTCCATTCCTGAGTTACTTCACTTAGAATAATAGTCTCCCATCTCATCCAGGTTGCCACAGAACAGTTTTGCAACTGATTTTGGTTATTATTTACATAGAATCACATCACCTACATCTTACTTATTTGACAGATGCTCAGTTATAAGGATAGCTATGGTAACAGTAACTATAGCTCTTATGAATTGCATTAGGTATTTATAGACATTTGGTATTCTCTCATTTAAACTTCACCATCACCATGTCTGAGGTTTGCTGGCTACCACTGAGTGCCTTGCATCTTAACGTGATGAAGTCTTGGGAGCCCCCCCATTAACTCTCCCACTGTAGAGAATTGGCTGGCTGTGCTGTGTTCCTCTTATTCTTCCCATACCTCCATTTACAGTCATGGCTGGGCTCTGTCAGTGTTAACACATCTGCTGTCTAGCCCCACTGCCCCTGGCCTGCTTGAGGACACCATCTGGACCACCATCACCACCCTATTACTCTCCTGCCTCCAGTTTTGTTCCCCTTCCCAGGGCTGCTTTGGGATCCTCTGTTGTTTCTGCTCTTTAGTCAGTATCCTTTCTCCAGTCTTAACTGTTGTATACCCCATTGTCTACTAACCTGGCCAAATATCAATCACCCACTGGGCCTCGATTTTGACAGCAACTCCTCCAGAAGGTCATGTTTCTCATGTCCTTCTTTTTGGGAGCCCATAGCATCCTTTCTTTAACTCTCTCATTGCATGTGTCAAGCTCTATAATTGTGGCCTGTTTTTTAAAATATATTCCTAAACTTGATCACCAGGTCCTTGACATCAGATGTGACACACAGTAGGTGTTTAATGAGTATCAGTTGAAACAATGGAAGGACAAGTGAACCTAGCTTGCCCCACATTGTGTTGCAATACAAAGCAGCAGCTACACATTTTTATCCTGTGTCTGAAAAGATACATAATTTTCCTTCTATTCTGGACTCTCTGAGGGTTTCTGCTCAGTTTTAGAAAATCCTAACTCAGAGCAGAACCAGAAGATCTAAAGACCCATATCCTACCCCCCCTCTGCTTTGCATTAGTCATCCCCAAAAGACTTGAACTTGAGAATCAGAATGTTCCTGTGGCTCACAGTTTTAGTGTTCTACTTGACACACAAGAAAGTAATGTCAGTGAGCATGGGGTCAGCTTAATGTCACTGTTCTCAGCAACTCTTTGAGGGCAATTTTTCAATCACCTAATAGATATTAAAACAACGACAATAACCACACCTTAATTCCTTTAGCAGTAAGATAAGTGCAAACCTGAAAAGTCTTCATGTCTAAATTTGTCTACTAAGGAGCACCTGGGCCTATGCTTGGAGCCTGACTGCCTTGGAGACTCTTAGGTTTTCTTTGTCCTTCTGAGCTATCATCAGTTTAGGAGAGAGGAGGAGAACCGTTTCTGGCAGGAATGTTGGGAAGCATTATCTTTTTAAAAACTGCCTTTTGAGCCACATCCTGGTCCTAATCATCGGCACCCTGAGTCTTGGTTTCCCAGCAGCTGGCTCACTGGCTTTTCTGCCCACCACCCCTGCCTCGCCCACTGGCTTTTCTGCCCACCACCCCTGCCTTGCCCACTGGCTTCTCTTCTGCCTTTCTGTAGGCCAGTGGTTCTCAAAACTTTTGGTCTTGTAATTATTTTAGACTCTTTTTTCTCCCCCTTAAGCAGAGTTTAGTTTTTAGAGCAGCTTTAGGTTTAGCAGGAAGATGGCATAGAAAGTAGAGAGAGTTTCCATGGACACTTTCTCCTTCTCCCCTGCAGTTTTCTTCTTAACATCTTGCATTATTGTGGGACATTTGTTACCATTGATGAATCTATATCAACACATCATCTAATTGAAGTCCACAGTTTACCCCTCTGTACTCTTAAATATATTTGAGGACATCAAAGAGCTTTTATTCCTTGCATATTTACCTTTTTAGAAGTGGAAACCGAGAAATTACAAATGTATATTAATTCATTTAAAAAATCACAATAATATACCTATTATGTATTAACATAAGTAACATTTTTGAAAGAAATAGTTTCTAGAGCTAAATATTTGGTGAGACGAGTGGAATTTTGTTAGGGTTTTGGCCATCTCTGGGCAGTCTGGTTTAATGTAGGGCAGCTGGGTTCTCATTGCTCCTTCTGCCTTCAGGCCTGTAGCCTCTGGAAAACACGAGTGTAAGAAGATGAGCGTGAAAAGGGCATGTACATTTTTGCATTATTAAGAAGTGGTTTTGAGCTTATGTATCCCCTGAGAGGGTCTTAAAAATCCTCAGGGGGGGTCCCTTGAACACAGTTTGGAAGCCACTTTCATACACCTTAATAACACTTTCCTTTAACTCCTATTCATCCCTTAGGTGATTGAGACAGGGTCTTGTTTTGTTGCTCAGACTGGCTTTGACTTTCTGGCCTCTCACGTTCCTCCTGCCTCAGCCTCCTGAGTACCTGGGATGTCAGGCGTTAGCTACCATGCCTGGCTTAGATCTCAATTTAAATGTGCCTTTTCAAGGCAGCTTTCATTAGCCCAGACAGCATTAGCATTGGCCTGCTTGACCCTCCCATTACATGTGCTTACACTAAAATGTCTGTATTTGCTGCTAGACTGTAAGTTCCCCAAGGCCAGAGATGGGGCAGTCTTTGCTGCTGTATTATGTATTCCTAGCACAGAGAAATGCTCTGAATATACTTACTGAGTCAGTGACTGACTAGGCAGAGGAAGTCCAAACTAATATAATTATTTTCCAGATATTCATCAGTGAAGAGGGAAGAGGCTTGAATATAGTTTATTTCTATATTATATTAGTCGTTGATGGCTAGACTCATGCTTTTCCTCTCCATGTCATCAGCAAGTATAGTTTGTGCTTACTAGATGTGCTGAGTGAATGGATAGGTACCTAACAAGTCAATGGGTGAATTCAGGGGTTGGATGAGATTTTAAGTGGGATTTGAGGGTCCATTTGATTATGTGATTGTTATGTCCCAGAAATAACTATGCTATCAATAATATCATCAATTCTGAGTTAGGTTTGATACAGTGACTCCATATACTTGCATCAGGATCATTTATTATCATCCTATATAGGAACATTTACATCAAAGTAGTCTTGAATCAGGGAAAAATATGCACTGAATTAAGAATTCAGGGCTGAACACGGTGGCTCACGGCTGGCCAACGCAGGCGGATCACGAGATCAGGAGTTTGAGACCAGCCTGGCCAACATAGTGAAAATCCGTCTCTACTAAAAATACAAAAATCAGGCAGCATGGTGGTCGGCGCCTGTAGTCCCAGCTACTTTGGGAGGCTGAGGCAGGAGAATCGCTTGAACCAGGAAGGCAGAGGTTGCAGTGAGCCGAGATTGCGCCACTGCACTTCAGCCTAGGTGACAGAGTGAGACTCTGTCTCAAAAAATAGAAAGAATTCAGAATCCTGCCAGGTGCAGTGGCTCACACCTGTAATCCCAACACTTTGGGAAGCCTAGGTGGGTGGGTCAATTTAGACCAGGTGTTTAAGACCAGCCTGGGCAACATGGCAAATCCCTGTCTCTACAAAAAATATAAAAATTAGCTGGGCATGGTAGTGCACACGTGTAATCCCACCTACTGGGAGGGTAAAGTGGGAAGATTTCTTGAGCCTGGGAGGCAGAGGTTGCACTGAGCCAAGATTGTGCCTCTAGCCTGGGCAACAGAGCAAGACTCTACCTCAAAAAAAAAAAAAAAAAAAAAAAAAAAAAGAATTAAATATCCACTTGCGATAGACAGCCTGCCATGAGAAAAAGAAATAATTGATTAAACATGTGGCTTAAACTATTAAAAAAGACATAAAATTTGCCTATTGAATTTTACTATGTGTTATGTGTTTATGTTTTTCAGGTAAGGCATTACATTTGGTTCTGCCTGGTTTCCTAAGGCGCTTGACAGATGCTGTCTTCTTGTGTTCGTTTGTAACCTGCCAACTCATGCAAAATATGCTTGCCTGCGAAATTAGGGCTTCCGATTGTAAGTAATATGCTCTGTATTTTTGTCAGTGGATTGGATCTGTGGTAAGAGCTGTGCAAGATGATCTGGGCTATACTCACATGTTGTCTGCTAGGCTGATTTCAGAGGTGCAGTCTGACTTACTGACCATTAATCCTGGACGCCACTCTCTGTGCCATTCTAGGGGCACTGCCTGTCCTCTTCCCTGTGCCCCTTTGCCTGTCTCATTCCTCCTGCTTGAGATAGCTTCTCTTTCCTGCTTCTGTTTCTCTGTATCTTGCTCATTATTTGAGACACAAAGCCTTCTGGTTTCCTGTATATAACATTTCCATTGTAAAAAATAATTTAATATGTGAAAATAATTTTCCAAAAAATCACTTGTGGATGAACCTTGAAAATATTATTGCTAAGTGAAATATGCCAGATGCAGAAGGACCAACATTGTATGATTCTACTTGTATGAAAGATCTAGAATGGGCAAATTCAGAGAGACAGAATGAAGACTAGAGGTTGCCAAAGAGCTGGAGGGAGGGACCAAATCGGGAATTTATTGCCTAATAGTTAAAGAATTTCTCTTCAAGATGACGAAAAAAGAAAGATAGTAGCGATAATTGTACAACGTTGTAAATGACATTAATGGCACTAGATTACACACTTAATAATGGTTAAGATGGCAAATTTTGTTTTACATATGTTAATGTAATTTTTAAAAAGGAAAAAAAATAATGAGTTGTCTATAATCCCACCCCTTAGAGATTTCACTGTTAGTACTTTGGCACCTTTTTCTTACCCCCCTTTTTCTTTAAAAAAAAAAAAAAAAAAACAAGAAAACAAAAATTTTTCCTGATAGCCTTTCTTATCATTGAAGTTTGGATCCTATAGTATAATACAGTCTGTATCCCACTTTCTTTAATTCAGTCTTCTTTCTTAAGCATGTTTCCATGAGATTGGAACCTTTGCATCAGCCTGGTCAGCTGCTTAAGATTTCATTATAACCAGACTCATTCCTTTAAAACAGTGCTGCCATAGTCTTTCTCGGCCTATTCTTGTTATGCTGACTTCCCCACTTCGTTTATTCATCAGGCATTTACTGAGCATGTACTATGTGCCATTTGTATTTTTGGGGCCTCAGAGGGAGGTAGAAGCAAGCATTGGGGTTCCAACTCTCATGTCACATCATCTAACCTATGCAAACCAGTTCTATGTGACATATTTTGAGAGACATTGGATGATGTCTGGTCCTAAAATTTAGGACCGGAGGACACCATTCCTCTGGTCCTAAAATTCTCTGATACAGGGCATTTTGTTCTGATACGGAAAACTAGTTAGAAGAAACCTGGCCACGAACAAACTGTTGAAGCATTTTTTAAAAGTTAGCTGTCACTCTTTGTCTCTGTTAGGGAGATATCCAGCTTTTAGCCTTTCAAAACCTGATATGTAATATAATGAACAGTTTGAAACTGTTGTTACCAACAACAAAACACAACATCCAAGTGCATCATCCCCTTATTAGAAGACTGATGAAGGAATGTCAGGTCTCACTTTTTTTTTTTTAAATAGTAGAACAACAAAGTCCATATACAACAATGGTGTCTTGGTAAATATATATTATCCTTATGTGTAAATTAATTTTCCCCAGACTTTATTATATTAAAATGTGTTCCACTTAAGACTTGAGAACCAACACAAAAAATGAATATGTATTAAATATACCCTAGATACAGAAAACAATAATAACAAAATAAACAAAAGCCTTAGTGCCACGAATAGACTTTTCTTTTAGACTTTTTTTTTTTTTTTTTTTTTTTTTTTTTTTTTTTGAGATGGTGTCTTGCTCTGTCACCCAGGCTGGAGTGCAGTGGCACAATCTTGGCTCACTGCAACCTCTGCTTCCCGGGTTCAAGTGATTTTCCTCCCTTAGTCTCCCAAGTAGCTGGGATTACAGGCACGCACCACCATGCCCGGATAATTTTTGTATTTTTATTAGAGATGGGGTTTCACCATGTTGGCCAGGCTGGTCTCGAACTCCTGACCTCAGGTGATCTGCCCTCCTCGTCCTCCCAAAGTGCTGGGATTACAGGCATGAGCCACCGTGCCCAACCTAGATATTTTAAATACTGATAGAGATGAAGACTGCTTCAGAAATATTTTTCTTGGGTGATTTAGAAGGAAAATTGTGGAATATGAAGAACTGGATAGACAAACACTTAGGAATCTTCTAGATTGTATCCTCATTTTATAGTATGAGGCACATAGTAAAAGCTTGATATAAAGTTGAGCAAATGAGTGGGTTTTGAAAGGACAGAACTTTTAACATTAGGATATGAATATTGTCACCATGGGAATAAAGATACATTATGTGATCTCAATTATTTAACATGTGATCTCCAGAGTGATAATAATGAGATGATGTGGTATGAATTATGTTTATATGCCTAGATGTATCTAGCATCCAGGAAAATATGCAGATATCTTTGTAGAGAGAAGGCATGTAGGGTCTTTTTCTTTTTTTAAGCACTTGACAGAGTGAAGTTTATTTTACCCTGCCTCCCATTTACTCCTTTCTTCAAAAGCTAATTTTCATATCTGTTTTCAGACTTTTATGTGGACAGATGTTTCAGTTTGTTTACAGACATTTCCCATACATATTGTTGATCAGCAGGTTTCTTCAATTAACAGCATCTTCTTAAGCCTGTTTCCTACATTCTGATTGACTGTATGACAAATGCTGTAGGTTTTCACAGATGCAGGGAAAGAGAAGGTTACCAGCTCAGCAGAATCCTGTGGAAATCAGATAATGAGTCTTAGGACAATTCACATGAAATGGAATTCAGTAAAAGATTGAGAGCACATGAAGTAGTATGGTTGTGGGTCACATCTTGAGTAAAGTCAACTGTTGTGCGTGTACCACACCAGGTACTGGGCAACGCACAGACACATTCACTCACCCACACTCTCTCTTTTAATCCTCTGAAGAATTCTGGGAAAAGCGACTGGGGTCTTTATTTCAGGGATGAGGACAGGGAGGCTCAGTGACCACAGAGCTTGCCCCAAGGCCCACATGACGCATTCACAGTGGAGCCCAAAGTCACATTCTGATGTGTCTGGCTCTGAAGCCCTTACTTGCTCTACATAAAAATTTATTCATTTAAATGAGAAGCATGCTCTGGGTGTACTGGATTTGCCTAATGGGGAAAATGGTGCATACATTGTCTCAAAACGTGGACATAGGGATTCTAAGAATTTTCTCTTAAAATTAATGAAATAATGGTGTAAAATATTTGGCAGGGTACCTGATGCATTGAACGTGCTCCAAAGCAAGGCCTGCTGTTGCTGTTGTTTTTGTTATGATTTGCAACAACAGGAACCTTTGAAGAACAACTTTTATTCTTCTTGGACTTGATACAGTGTTAAATATTGTAGAATTCTAAGTATTTTGGTATATTTAAATGTCGTGTCCCCTTGTGAGTGAGCAGGGGCATTGAAAGCCATGTAGTATTCATTTTCTAGAGTGCATTCCAGTGGATTCCAAACATCCTATTATGTCAAGGTGATACCTCCTCTATGCTGTCCTCATTAGGCTATACCTAGTTCGGGGCATGGCACTTATTAGATATTTGTCGAATGAATGGGTGATTAAAGTGGGTCGTGGGCACTAACTGGCTGCAGCTTGGATTGGATCTCTACGTCTGTAGATTTTCTGGAGTGTGAGTCTCCTTGTTGAAAGCTTTCTGCTGATGTATAATGAATTTATTCACAAATGAAACACGTCCTTTGATTTCTATGATACGATGTGATCCTAGGGTATATTTCTCAGCATAAGCCATTAACTTAGGCCAATGCAGAAGCATGGTTTAAAATGAATCTTCTCAACGTGGCTTCTTAAAAAATCCACAAATTGTAGCTCAAGGAAGATGGAATTACTTTGTATTAGCTTTTTAAGTTCTTTTCTAAATTTTAAAGATTGACACAACTGAAGAAGCCAACAAGAACTTTTTATTTTACTAAGTGTGCTCATCAAATGTAGCTTAATAAATAAAACAATGACAGCAACCTCTTTTATTTTGATAGAACTGCAGATTCTACAGTTGATCAGGTTCCGTCTGGTCATAACCATAGTCTTTGATGTTGTTTGCATCGTTATAGTAGGAGCTTCAAGATGTGCATTTCTGAAGCAGCCCAAATGGCATTAAACTCTTCTCACTATTCTCCCAAAGCTGCCATTGAATCATACTTCCCCCATTACAAGAACAGTAAGTTGGAAACACTTAGGAAAGATGGAAGAGCATAAAGAAGGAAAAATAGTGATCTCAAAGATAATGACTGAACATTCTTGTTTATATTTTCTGGTGTTTGTGGATGTGTGCAAACAAAAATGTGGTCACATATTTGTAATTGGATTTGTATTGACTTAGCAGTATGTGCCTAAAATTTTTAAATCTTAATACATACTTTTTCATGACCTGACTTTAGTGGCTGAAAGCAATGGCTTTACAGAAATAGAGGTTTCCAGGAGATTTTCAGAATGTCTATTGGTAGCAGTTGAGAGAGTAGATTATTTCTTAACTGATGCAAAATAATGAACAGTGATTAAGTTTTCCATTCTTTCTCCCTACTATCACTGGGGCTTTCCTGAGACCTTAATGGTAAATATGAAAATAATGTGTGGCCCTACAGCTAGACACTCTTATCAATGCCCTGTCCACCTTCCCTGGAAGAGGCAGTGGGCATGTCTGTTAGAAACACGGGGTTCAGATTCAGGCTTTCTAGGTTCAGATCCCAGTATCCCAATTTACTGGATGTGTGACCTTTGGCAAGCTCATTAACAATTCCAAGCACTGGTTTTTGTACTGGTACAATGGGATGGTAATTATACTAATCTCCTAGGATTTGTGGAAGCATTAAATTAAAATAATGTATGTAATATCCCTCACACAATCATGAGCACCCAGAAAATATGATTGGCATCATTATCAGTTCAGTAGATTGTTTTAAAAACCAAAAAGACAGTAGTAGAAATTGATTTGTGGTATTTCCTGGCAGAAATATGAATATGGGTTGTTATGTTTTTGTGTGTGTGTTTGAGGGTGTGTGGGAGTACCCACGTGTATGAATGCACAGAGGTTTCAGAGAAACTAGCACTTGAAAGCCATTGCAGGCACACCCTTTTTATTAAGTGTCCCTTTATTGCACTTTGCAGATACTGCATTTTTCTTTACAACCTGAAGGTTTGTGGCAACCTTACATTGCCCAAGTCTGTTGGTGCCATTTTTCCAGCAGCATTTGCTCACTTTGTGTCTTTGTGTCACATTTTGGTAATTCTCACAATATTTAGACTTTTTCCTTGTTCTGTCTGTCTTGGTGATGTGTGATCAGTTATTTATCTCCGATGTTACTGTTGTAATTTCAGGGTGCAAACTTAATAAATGTTGTATGTGTTCTGATTGCTACGGTGTCCCCCCTTTTGAATGTCTCTTTCCCTCCCTTTGGACCTCCCTATTCTGTGAGAGACAACAGTATTGAAATTAAGTCAGTTAATAACCTTGCAATTGACTCTTTAACTGTTTGAGAGAAAGGAAGAGTCCCACATCTCTCACTTTAAATCAAAAGCTAGAGATGATTAAGCTTAAGAAGAAGGCATGTGAAAAGCTAAGAGCGGCTGAAAGCTAGGCCTCTTGCACCAAACAGTTAGCCAAGTTGTGAATGCAAAGGAAGAGTTATCATGGGAAATTAAAAGGGCTACTCCGGTGAGTACATGAATGGCAAGAAAGTGCAACATCCTTATTGCCAATGTAGAGAAGTTGGTTTGAGTAGAAGATCAAACCAGCCACAACATTTCCTGAAACCACACCCTGATCCAGAGCAAGGCCCTAACTCCCCCAGTTCTGTGAATGAAGACGGAGAGGTGAGGAAGCTGCAGAAGGAAAGTCTGAAGCTAGCATATGAGTTGATTCATGAGATTTAAGGAAAGAAGCTGTTTTTATAATAAAAGTGCGTGTTGCAGCAGCAAGTACTATTGTAGAAGCTGCAGCAAGGTATCTAGGAGATCAAGCTGAGATAATTGATGAATGTGGCTGTACTAAACAACAGATTTTCATTGTAGATCAAACAGCCTTCTATTGGAAGAATATGTTGTCCAGGACTTTCCTAGCTAGAGAGAAGTCAATGCCTGGCTTCAAAACTTCAAAGGACAGACTCAGTCTCTTATTAGGGGGTAATGTAGCTGGTGACTTTAAATTGAAGCCAATGCTCATTGACTCTTCTGAAAATACTAAGACCTTAAAGAAGATGGTAAATCTATTCTGCCTGTGCTCTATGTATGGAACAACAAAGTCTAAATGATAGCACAACTGCTTACAGCATGCTTTACTGAATATTTTAAGCCCTTGTTGAGACCTACTTCCTCAGGGAAAAAAAAAAAGATTCCTTTCAAAGTATTGTTAATACTGCTCATCGACAAGGCACCTGGTCACCTAAGAGCTCTGATGGAGATGTACAAGGAGATGAATGTTGTTTTCATGCCTGTTAACACAGCATCCATTCTTCAGCCCATGGATCAAGGAGTCACTTAAACTTTCGAGTCCTGTTATTTAAGAAATATATTTTGTAAGGCTATAGCTGCTATATATATATATAATTGTGTATATATATATATTCCTCTATTGATCTGTTCAAAGTAAACTAAAAATCTTCTGGAAACAATTTACTTTTCTAGAGGCTGTTAACAACACTTGTGGCTGGGTGTGATGGCTCACGCTTATAATCCCAGTGTTTTGGGAGGCTAAGGTGGGAGGATCACTGTGGTCAGGAGTTTGAGTATAGCCTGGGAAATACAGTGAGACCTCATCTCCACAAAAAAATTTAAAAAAAAAAAAATTAGCTGGAGTTGGTGGCCCATGCCTATAGTCCTAGCAACTCAGGGGCCTGAGGCGGGAGGGTGGCAGAAGCCTACGAGTTTGAGGTTGGAGTGACCTGTGATGGCACCATAGCACTCCAGCCTAGGCCACAGACCATGATCCTACCTCTAACAACAACAACAACAAAATTGTGATTCATGGGAGAAAGTCAGAATATCTACATGAATGGGAGTTTGGAAAAAGTTGATTCTACCCTCAGGGATGACTTTTAGGAGTTCAGGACTTCAGTGGAATAAGTCTTAGCAAATGTGATGGGAATAGCAGGAGAACTAGAATTAGAATTGGAGTCTGAAGATGTGACTGAATTGCTTCCTCATGATCAAACTTGAGTAGATTAGAAGTTGCTATTATGGATGAGCAAGAAAGTGCCATCTTGAGATAAAGTCTGCTGCTGGTCAAGATGCTGTGAACATTTTTGAAATGACAACAAAGGATTTAGATTATCATATAAACTTAGTCGATACAACAGCAGCGGGTTTTGAGAGAGTTGACTCAAATTTTCAGAGAAGTTCTGTGGGTAAAATGGTATCAAACAGCATCACATGCTGCAGAGAAATATTCCCATCCTGATAGGAAGAGTTAATCAATGCGGTAAACTTCAGCATTGTCTTGTTTTAAGGAATTGCCACAGCCACCCCAACCTACGGTGACCCCCACCTTAATCAGTCAGGAGCCGTCAACATCAAGGCAAGACCCTTCACTAGCAAAATGACTATGACTCACTGTAGTCTCAGATGATTGTTAGCAATTTTTAGTGATAAAGTATTTTTTAATTAAGGTATGTACATTTTTTAGACATAGTGCTGTTGCACACTTAATAGACTACAGCACAGTATAAATACAACTTTTATATTTACTGGAAAACAAAAAAATTATTGACTTGCTCTATTGCAATATTCACTTTATGGTGGTCATCAGGAACCGAACCCACAGTATCTGTGAGTTATGCCTGTATAAGTCTTCACTGAGGATATTGATGGGATGAGTGCCACTGTCAGTACAAACCTGTGATTTAAACCCTTTGCTACTGTAGTAAGAAGATGTGGCTTAAAGGCACATCTTCCTAGATAGGTGAAGCACAAAGAGGGGAGGAAAACTTGAGGGTTTTGAAAGCACTAGTTGTTTACAGTGAGTTTTTATTTTCAAGTTAGAAAATTGTAAGGGAATGTGGAATCTGATTTTAGGAGTCCAAATGAGGGCAGGTTTAATCGTGTGTGTGTGTGTGTGTGTGTGTGTGTGTGGGAGGGGTGTGTGTGGAGAGGGGTGTGTGTGGAGAGGGGTGTGTGTGTGGAGAGGGGTGTGCGTGTTGTTTTTGTAATTGGTTAAGTGAAACTAAAGGCTTCTGTCTTTACCCCTTCTATAACCCATTTGCCGTATGTGGGTAGAGTCATGTTGATAAAGTAGAATTTAATGATCTCACTTCCTCATTTAAAATCTTTCATTGGTTGTAATTTGACATGATTAGCCTGGGCCTTTGTGATTTGACCCTAGCCACCTACCCATGTGAAATCTTTATTTTCTGCTTCTTGGAAGTTTTGGAAAATCTGGTACCATATAGCAGCCAGTGATTGTGAGTGAGCTACCACCTGCCATGAACCCACAATGCTCTCTTCTTCCCTGTGTTGGAACAGTGTTACATCATTGTCTTATTCCCTGTTATATCAGTATTTAACACATTGCTGGATTCTAACTCAGGGCATACCTGGTAAATAAATTAATTAGTTCCAAACATTGACTTGTTATTTACTGGAAGAAGTTGCTTTTATTCATTAATTTTAGGGCAGATTTCTTCATCCATCCATCCTCCATTTATCCATCCATCCATCCATCAATCCATCCATCCATCCAATTTAAAAGTCTTGATGCAAGTGTGACAATATTAACAATCAGTTTTGGCTGGTGGGTACAATGGTGTTTGTGATATTCTAGGAATGAAGTTGTCTTTGAAATTTTTAGTGAGATGGTTAATTTTATGTGTCATCTTGAGTGGGTTCCCAGAGACTGGTGAAACATTATTTCTGGGTGTATCTGTAAGAGTGTTTCTGTAAGAGGTTAGCATTTGAATCAATAAACTAGTAAAGAAGATCTACCCTCACCAGTGTGAATGTGCATCATCCGGTCATTTGCTGGCCTGGATAGAACACAAATATGGAGGAAGGATGAACTTGTTCTCTCTTCTTGAACTGGGACACCGTCTTCTCCCACCCTTGGACATTGGATCTCTTGGTTTCTGGGCCTTCAGTCTCTGGGGGATTTACACTAGCACAACCCTCACTCACCCCAGGTTCTCAAGCCTTCTGCCTTGGATTGGGAGTTTATGCCATGATGGATTGAATTATGCTACCAGTTTTCTTGGGTCTTTAGCTTGCAGATAGCAAATTGTAGGACTCTTTGGCCAATTCATGTGAGCCAATTCCTATAAATAAGCCTCTTCTTATACATCTATCTGTCTATATATATATGTCCTATTGGGTCTATTTCTCTGGAGAGCCCTGACTAATACAAAGAGTATTCTTTTAAAAGGAGGCTCTGTTCTTATCACCTAGAGCTCCATTGATCTAAAAGTCACCACTGGAAGATCCTAGATAGGTGAAGCTGCTACTTTTGCTAGGAACTTTTCTTGTGGGTTAGAAAAAGAATGATAGAAAGATAGAAATGCAAGTGCCCTTGTGGCAAGACCTATAGAAAACCATAAGAGAATTGAATGATGGTAACAGAGAATGAACCATCTGCTCTCTCAATTCATGTTCAAAAATATCACTGTTATTCCTGAAAATTTTACGTCTGGGACATTTACTTGTTGGAGTGTCTTAGGTAAGAGCAGTGTTTTTAGAGATGAAGACATGGGTTCACATTGCAGCTCGCACACTCACTGGGAGTAGAACTTTGATCAGGCTGTCTTATCTTCACGGGTCTCTATGAAATCTGACTGTGGAGATAAGAATGGTCCTCACAGAGGCTTCACTTATTGACATGGTGCCTGTGAAGTGCTTGATATAGTACTTGGCACATTGTGAGTACTTAATGAGTGGCAGCAGACATCAATGTTAATATATGTGTATTGGCATGTCAAATTTCCTTTGTTGTAAGTGAAAATTAGCAGAGGGAGAATCTTTTTTTTTTTTTAAGATGGGGTTTCACCATGATGGCCAGGCTGGTCTTGAACTCCTGATGTAAGGTGATCCACCCACCTCGGCTTCCCAAAGTGCTAGGATTACAGGCGTGAGCCACTGCGCCCAGCCTTTTTTTTTTTTTTTGGGGCAGAGGGAGAATCTTTAATTGTGGAGTCTCCTTGGTCAGCACATGTTGCTTTTCGTCTTCAGTAGGTTATTGATAATAATGATAACTGAGGTGCTACTCGGGGGTTTGGGGGCTGCATTTTTATACCAGCTAAGGATCTTTCACTGCACTGGATTGATCCCTAGCAAGACCCATGAATACCAAATTCAGTGCTGTCTGACCATCTGTGGGGGTTTCAGATTATCCTGGATCTGTTGACAACATTACTGCCTACTGTGATTTATAATTTATACATGATAGATCAACTCCATGGAATGTCTCTGATCTCATGCATCTTATTGGTTTTTATGTAGATCTCATCATCTTACATAACCTTAGGAATCACCTCCAATATTTATATTTTCTATTGACCTCCTGTACACACACACACACACACACACACACACTCACTCACTCTCTCTCTTTTAAAAACAGGCTTTATCCACTTTTAAAATGAGACCCCCCCCAAAATAAATAACTTATTCCATTTGTCTATTATTAGAACACTTGCAGACAGCAATCTATAAAGTAAAATTTTAAACAAAGCAGTCTGCATGGCTCTTATTCATTCTCAAGAAAAACTTAAATGCTAGGAATACAGCATGATTCCAATAAGTATTTAATGAAACATCTTCAGAGGTTAAATGACATTCATAGATATTTAACTTTAGCTTTGTGTTTCTTTCAGGAGTAATTTATTATTAAATAAGGGTCTTTTGCCAGATTTTCAAGTAACTCATTTGTGTGCATAGGTATGTACTTTCTTTTCTTTTAATAGAGAGAAGTTTTCATGTGAATTGTAATGATCTGTAGGATAATTTTAGGATTTGTCTTCCTTCCCCCCTCCCCTCCCCTCTCCTCTCCTCCCCTCCCCTCCTGCTGTTTATCCAGATATGATACTGGATTTAGCTTCCCTAGAAATTTATAATAAATCCATACACACATTCAAGGGGACTGGTCCTTTTATTAGATTTTAAGAACTCTGCTTCATTCAGGAATCTTCAGCAGTCATGTATTTGGGTTGGAAACAGTCACTAAGGAGTTTTCAGTGCTCTTGAAATAGAGATTTGACTAATGATAATGAGGATTATATAGATAAGACAGTTTTTTTTTTCTTTTCTGTATTTTTTTTTTTTTTTGAGACAGGGTCTTGCTCTATTGGCCTAGCTGAAGTGCTGTGGCATGATCATGGGTCACTGCTGCCTCAAACTCCTAGGCTCAAGAGATCCTCCTGCCTCAGTCTCCCAAGTAGCTAGGGCTATGGGCAAGTGCCACCATACCTGGCCAAGTTTTTACATTTTTGTAGAAGCAGGCTCTTCCTGTGTTGCTCAGGCTGCTTGAACTCCTAGGATCAAGTCTTCCTCCCATCTCCTGCCTCAGCCTCCCAAAGTGCTGAGATTACAGGTATAAGCCAGAGCACACAGCCAAGACAGCAGTTTTAACCTGCAAATGAAAAATCAGTTGGCATCCTTATCTGCTAAACCTGTTCTCCAACCCCTAGTCTGTCAGCTGTGGGAAAAATGGACTGAGACAATGTCCTTCTTTTTGAAAAAGATAAATGGATCTCAGAAAGGGACATTATACTGATAGGAGGAGTAGATTGGAGTTTAAATCAGATCCAAGATGGAGAAAAGTAATGCTCAGAATTAGAGCAGGAACTTTGGTGTTAAACAGCAAACCTGCATTGCCATCCCTGGGAGAGGATTAATAACAACTGTAGTGACATGGCCTCCTACAAACATGTGAAGGTGGTTTCATTGCTTCCATCCCCTTCTTGAGAGTGTCCATCTGACTATCTTCTGTGCTTCTGGACTGAGCAGGCAGAGAAAGAAGTAGCCTAGATGGTTGCAGTGATTTATTTATGCCTTAATATGCCATATAAAGCCACTTTGTTTCAAGATTAAGATCAAATATTCAAAGAAGGGACTGGCTGAAGATTTAAACAGTCTTCAGATTACCACATCTGCTACATCTGTCCCTATAAACCAGATGGTTTTTTGATAGGATGAATCTCATTGTGCGAGAGATGGATGAGGTTTCCTTCTCTGTTTTTTCTCGTGGATTGCAGTTGCCACGGACAGATAATCTCAGAACAGAAATGTCTGCGCTGATGGGCTAAATCCAACATATTGTCATTATTTGTTTTTCTCAGTACTGTGTTTTGAGGTCATTCAAACATTCTAAAATATAGAGATTTTTACATACAATTAATTTTCTGCCTTTTTGCTTGAAAAAACAAGACATGACTGGGTGTGGTAACTCATGCCTGTTATCCCAGCACTTTGGGAGGCCAAGGCGGGCGAATCACCTGAGGTCAGGAGTTCAAGACCAGGCTGTGTAACACGGTGAAACCCCGCTGCTACTAAAAATACAAAAAATTAGCCAGACGTGGTGGCACACACCTGTAATCCCAGCTACTCAGGAGGCTGAGGAAGGAGAATCGCTTGGACCTGGGAGTCGGAGGTTGCAGTGAGCCGAGATCGTGCCACTGCACTCCAACTGGGACAACAAGAGCGAAACTCCTTCTCAGAACAAACAAACAAAAAAACACAACAATGACAAAACAAATGATTTTGGAACCCTGAGTCCAGACAATCAGCAAGAACTTAATAGATTCTTGCACATTAATGGGGCAGGAGATTCCCCCGGTTTGCCACAGTCCTAACCATTCCCTGCTGTTACACCTAGTTCATTTCTCTCATTTGAGTTTCTCATCAATAAATGCAAGAATCAGAGTCATAGTTTTTTTTTTTTCCAGACCCTTAAAGACTCTTCTTAGCATATAGTCTAATACTTTGGGTTAGTACAACTCCAGGAAGTAATTCAGACTTGGGGAATGAGGGAAGATATTCATTACTTTGCTTAATTGTAATGTATAATCTGTAGCAGGATATTTGCATAATTTTTTATGATAATTTATAGTAAAAACGGGAGTCTCAAAAGAGTTTTGTGTATGTTATTGAAGGAATCCTCATTCTATTCAACTGCACGTTCTTGTTTTCTAGGTAAGTGTGCTATGCTGTGATTAGTAGTCTTTCTTCCTCTTTACTGCTGTAATGTTGATATCCTCCAGAGGGTAGTAGAGAGCAGCTTGATGTTAGAGAATTCGAGGCAGGATGCTGGGTTGAAATGATTCAGAAACCATTCCTGTCTTTCTTGCATAGCTAATCCTGATAGTACATGGAGCTCTTGGAAAGTGTGGCAGGACGGAGGACGTTGTACTCTTTAGTAATTAGATACTGCTTATCAGTATCCCCAAGAATCAGTCTAATGAGATGTGGGTTTGTGTACAAAGTCTTTGTAAGTTTTCGTGTCTTGTAAATGAGAGTAGCCCAATCCGGCTTGTCTGTGTGTTTTGTCTAAGTGCAGAACACCTGGACTGCAATCCTGCATAGAGACATTGAAAAGAGGCTGGAGCTTTTCTTCTCTAGATTCTGTTTTCTTTCTAAGATTGGTGCCCTCCTCTTCATACTGAGACTGAATTCATTTTATTCCTGCACAGTTCAGCAGGGGCTAATTAGCTAATTTGATTTATGTGAATGTTTTCTACCAGGAAGCTATGTAATTTAAAGGGGAAAAATGTTCATGAGAACTTAAAATAGAATTGTTTAATAGCGACATTTCATTATCATCCCAACTGGACCACACATAATCACCTCTGACGATATTCTACATGACAATTTCTAAAATTTAGACATTCAGTCTGTCCTGTGCTTGTAAACTTAGAAAGAATGCAGATTACACCTTATATTCCAATTCTGGCTACTATTCACATTTACCGTTCTTCTTAGTATCAGTCTTTGAATCCAGGGGATAAATAAGAACAGCTTGCTTATAGGCTGAATTTTAGGAGCACCATTTATTATTTAAAGCACTAAAAATGGCTAATTTATGCAAGATAATGTAAATTTCTTTTTTATTTTTATTTTGAGACAGGGTCTCACTTTGTCACCCAGGCTGGAGTGCAAAGGTACGATCACATCTTACTGCAACCTCAACCTCCCAGGCTCAAGTGATCCTCCCACCTCAATCTCCCTAGTAACTGGGACTACAGGCATGCACCACCAGGCCCAGCTAGTTTTTTTTGCGTGTGTATGTGTATATATATATGTGTGTGTGTGTGTGTGTGTGTATATGTGGGTATATATATATATATATATATATATTTTTTTTTTTTTTTTTTTAGAGATGGGGTTTTACTGTGTTGCCCAGACTGGTCTTATACTCCTGGACTCAAGTGATACACCCACCTCAGCCTGCCAAAGTGCTGGAAGTACAGGTGTGAGCCACCATGTCTGGCCGTAGATGTCCTTAAATGTTGTTAGAATTCTGTTTAACCCAACTGGAGCCAAGTTTTAAGGCGGGCTGTGTGATGGTGTTTTTAGCCATAACATGAAAATTCCCTTTATGTATGTCTGACTTGGCAAACAAACATTCCCATATTTGCTCCAAAGCTATTACACTCTGAAGCCAGGGTTTATCTCCTGAGAGTTCAGCCTTTTATTTATATACCATTCATTAAATCACAGGGGTATGGGGTATAGGTTTTAAATGGACGTTTTGATCACCCTTTAGGGAAACTAGAAGAAATGAACCGTGGTTACCTTTTGAGTTATCCAGTAACTAAATCTGGGGTCTAGAAGATACCTCCAGAGGTAACTTGATTCATTGTGATTCTTTTCATTGAATTTGACAAAACTTGCAAAGGAGGTAACCATTTCGCTTATTAAAAAGAAAAAAAAAACCCAATGGGGAGAGTTAGACAATTAACAGATTCTATTCTACAGGTCTGACAACACTTCAGCCTCTCACAATATTTTGCCTTTAGAGAAAACAAAAAATGCGCTCTTTCAGTGACGACCATTTGTTCATTTATTTATCCATAGATCTTTCCATTCTAGGAAACACTTGTGGGATACAATACTGTCCTTATCTCCTCAGCAACATCTCCCCCTGTTCCCACTAACAGACCTCTGATTTTGTGTCTAGTCAGCACAATTACTTGATTTCAGGCAAAGCAGGCCTGTCCCAGGTCATACATCATGAATCACGGTTGGTGTAAGCCAGTCTGGTCAGTCCATTCTGCCACACCAGTGATTGGTCTAGAGTTGTACATGCGATCCATCTCTGGGCAATAAGACATGAGGGGGAAGTAAGAGAGATTCCCTTCCTCAGTAAAAATGACAGATACTCATGAAGATAGTCATTTTGCCCCTGTGTCCTGCTTCCTGCTTTGAATGAGGATATGTTGCTTGGAAAGGCAGCAGCATTTTGTGAAAATGAGGTGAAAGGCTTGGGGAAGAAAATTCACATGCTCAGAATGGTGGAAGCCATTTTTTTTTTGGACAGCATTGTTGAAGAGCTGAAGCAACCTCCCTCCAGATTTTGTGAGATAAATAAGCCACTAACTGTTTAAGCTACTGTTATGCAAAGATTCTTTTATTTGCAGCCAAAAGCATTCCTAACTGATAAACCACCTAAAAGGCAAGTGATGTAATGGAGATATTCACCAGTTCCACAGCAGTATATTTTGTCTCAATCTGCTCTTTGGTAAATATTATTTTCTTTTGGCCTGGAAAGAAAGATGTTGAGAAATGTAATTAGACTGTTGGTATGTGTGGCCAAATTTTAATTTTTAATTGAACATGAGGCCCCAAAGTGTTTAGTGACAGAAAGTAATCCAGCATCTCTTATTCAATCAAGTCATTCTGACCTATTGTATAACCAAAGATCAGTGGTAGCAGGATTGTATTACATGATGATTTTAATGTTCTGCCTTTTGTTGCTAACTGCTTGTTTTAAAATCTAGTCCAGTCTGCTGCTGAGACTGTAGTACTGTGTTTGCAGTAGACAGATTCAGAGATTCTCTTGGGAGACTCTGGTTATGGCTGGATTCCCAGAGCAGCTGAAAAGGTCAGGAGGTAGAGTTCACTTTCATTAGCGATGGGGGAACCTCAAATATGGGTTCCAGGGTCAGCAAACACAGATTTGGTTGAGGAATTTGGCCTTCCTGGGCAGTGGCTGTAATGTTTAGTAAAGCAGGATTGGCAGTGGCTCTTTCCTGAGTTAGATTCAGTGTTGTTTCTGAACCTTTGGCTGCAAGTTTGTCCGCTTCGACATTCAGATAAAACCATATCTATAAGCGATGGTATAAAGTATGTATGTTTTATGTTTTATATTGTCTATTGTGCACAATATTATACCCAAAATGTTCATACATAGTAATTTCATGTGATTGGAGCCGACCTCAAACTTTGGTCCTAGCTGTATTGTTAGCTGAGGTCATTGAGAACTTTCAACCAGGAAATATTTTTAAATGGATATAGTTTGTTTAGTAATATAGGTGCAGGCCATCTCAATATATGCTTCCATAATGTAACAGAGATTTTGGGGTGACCTGCTGATAAACAGTTTATAATTAGTGTGTTGGTCCTGTATGAATATATTTTTAGATAGCTTGTTTTCTTCAGAGTGAATATCATTCCCCCCCATTCCATTTTTTGTTAACTGTTAATTTGTAGGACAGATTTTTTTTTGTTGTTTTGAATAGACATGGGGTTTCTCCATGTTGGTCAGGCTGGTCTCAAACTCCTGACCTCAGGTGATCTGCCCGCCTCGGCCTCCCAGAGTGCTGGGATCACAGGCTTAAGCCACCATGCCCGGCCTAGCAGGTTTGTTTTTATTGGATAATGCAGAACACAGATTCATACCACGCCATGTCCAAATTTTTGCAAAACTTGATTTAATCGGGTCAGAATTAATCAGGTTTTACTACATGTCATTTCTATTTAATCTCAAGAGTTATTAAACACAGTAAATGTTCATTTTGTGAGGAGATGTCATATGGGTATTGATTAGGAATCAAAGTAAAGCCTTACTATTTTAAAAAATAATTGACTTCATTACACACTCAAGTTCTACTAGAGGAATAGTGCTTATGCAGTTGAAAAAGTTTTATCCCCCAAATTCCTTTACTTAAGATTAAAAAAAAAGTGTTAAGAATAGTGGTGCCCTAGACAAAATAGTATTAAAGCAAATGTGGTTTTTCTTTGTATCAGTTCTTTGAGATGATTGTATGACAATACTATTTGAAGGGTAAAAGTTCAACTGTGCCACAGAACGCCTACTCTTTGCTTAGCTGAATGACTATCTAGTTTGACTTATTTCTCCAGGATTTGGAATTTTAGGCCCCGGGTTTTGAGGAAGTAACTTACCATGTTTAGGGGTGAATTATTTCTCTTCATCTTTTTAGCCTTTCTTCTTGCTGTTTCCCACACAGCAGCAGCTGTTTTTAACAACAGAAATCATGTCATAGCATTTTCTTGCTGAAAACTGCTGAGCAGCTTCCTGCAGACGAAGATCCAAATTCCATATCATGGGCTGTACGATCCCACGTGGTCTGTCCCTCTTTGCTTCTCCAGCCCCTCTTAGGCCACCTTCTGCCTCTCACAGGATGCTCCAGCTCCAGTTGTCCTGTTCTTCATTTTCACCGAGCTCATTCCATCTCAAAGCATTTGCTCTTGTCCTTTGCCTGATATGGGAATCTCCTTTCCAGATCTTTCTTGGCTGATTCCTTCTCATGGTCCCAGACTAAGTTCCTGTGCTACCTCCCAAGTCTGGAAAATGCTATTCTGACAATACTTTATGTTAGCTTACATTGAGGTTGCCTGCACCTATATTAGCAAACAGACTGTATCCATTTACAAATGTTTCCTGGTCTATTTTGGGTGGGGTACTGATTGACTTTCTTCTCAAATAGTACCCCCACCCAAATCTCCACCTGTAGTCATTCTCCACCACATCACCTGGATTGATGTATCATCCTTAAAAATATAACATAATTTTCGCTTCTGAATTTTATATATCTGCATCCTATCATCTGTCTGCCTCTGTGAAAATGGAAGCTCCATCTTGTCCACCTTGTTAACCCATCTTGTCTGTCTCTCTGAGGCAGACTGGGTAACCCAGTGCCTAGAGAATATTCGAGGCACTCATAATTACTCATTGCTTGAAACAAAAAGGAAGGAAAACAAGCAATGTGTGAATGCGTCTGGAATATTTTAGAAGTAAAATGACAGGATTAATGTAGGCCATTCAAATATATTACTCACTTCCCCCAGTTTACATTCAGTTTATCATTAAAATATCATCCTCATTGAAAGTTTCATTTGGAGTAATTCCCTTAGAGCTAGCCATGGTGGCATACACCTGTAGTCCCCACTACTCAGGAGACTGAGGCTGGAGGATTGCTCAAACCCAGAACTTCGAGACCAGCCTTGGCAAAATAGCAAGACCCCCACCTCAAAAATGAATAAATAAATGGAATAACTCCTTGTTTCTTTATATATATATATAATAATTTGATTGTAACTCAAATGTTTATTGAAGCCCCTTCATCAGGTAACACAAATTAAATGTGTGAAGCAGTGGTTCTCAAGCTGTGTTCTGTGAATTCCTAACTCTGGTAAAACTCCATTTAAGTAAGTGTGCTGTCAGATAAGTTGTTGAATTGTAGCAGTATCATATTCTTTTAACATATTCTATCAGCATGTTAAAGAATTGTTATAAATCCTGCAGTGAAGAAATTGCTATTATGTTGTCTCACTATTTCCTACACTTATTTTGCCACAGAATTTTCTCCAACCCATGTGTTTTGTTTTCTTCCAAATTCCTGTTAACATCGTATGGAATTACAGGTTGAATGTTCCTTATCTGAAATGCTTGGTACAAGAAGTGTTTCAGATTTTGGATTTTTTTGGATTTTGGAGCATATTGGATTTCAGATTTTTGGATTAGGGATACTCAATTTGTTTATCCATCTCCCTTATCCGTTCCATCTGCCGTTTATCTTTTGCATGTCATGGCTATGACAGGTAATGGTGATACTTGCCTGGGGATTTAAAGCCCTGTCAAGATGCTCACAGGATAAGAGAACATCCTGAGGTCCCCCAGGTGCTTGAATCCCCCACCCAGGCCCCCAAGGGCTGAAGGCATCAGTGTTTTCTAGGAACCCTGGAGGAGAAGTTGTGCTTTATAGCACACTTGTGGATGGTGTCCTAGAGAAATTATGGCTTTCTTTCAGATCAGTGTATACAAAAGACAATAATTCTCTCTAGCCATTTTTGAGTTATCACTTGTGAACTGAGGGTGGAATTATTTAGAGAATTCTGGGCTTTGTGAATGCTGCAAAACTTGATAACTCAACAACAACAAAAATAGGGCAATATATGCCTGCCTTGCAGTGTGATCTTCAAAGATTTGCTAGACTTTCTGAATCTACTTCTTATCTGTAGGAAAATATGCATTGCAATAGTTATCCACTGTCAGAGATTGAATGGTTAGCATCCCGCATGCTGAATATTCTATTCTTTTAGACTTCCATTTTGACATAATTTAATTCAAAATCAAAGTTTCTCATTGTGAAATATTAAGCCAAGGTGTTTTATATAAAAAGCATTGAATTATCTTATCCCTCAGGTGGCATAGTTTAAATAAGATGGAAATGTAAATCTAATCAACAAGACTATGTCTATTTTACACCATCTAGCTTCTTTAAAAAAGACTGATTCGTATGCAGCAGTAATTCATTTAATCTCAACAAGTCTTTGCATAATTTTATATTTCTTTACTATACTCACTTTGCCAAGAATGTATTCATATAAATTACTTTTCCCCTGCTAAACTGGCTTCAGAAAATACTTGAGAAGCAACTAGACTATTAACCCTTTAAATAATGGTTTCTCTTTTCCTTTCATTCCTTTATTTTTATGATGAATTGACTTACCTGGAATCAAGTTTTTTGAGAATTTGAGTTTCCACTTTTTTCCTGTTATGCATAAACTTTTCTAATGTTGGAGCAACCAGCTTGGAGAGTCTTGAAATACGAACTTCCAGATCTTTTGTCTTTGATGATCGGCTTAGGCTGTGCTGCTCCCATTTTAAGTAGGCTGGAATGGAATGTGCTGCTGCTTATTCCAGGATCCGGCAGAGTGAAGAAGGAGATGCACTAATTCCTGTCTTTTGGCATTGTTAGCTTGATGACATTTGCATTTCTTCTTTTCCATGCTATGCCAGAGAATGTCAAAAGGTGAGTGTACATGTCTACTTGCCAGCCTTACTTTCTCAATGGCCAAGTTGTTGAGCTGCAGCCACCAGTGTTTGGCAGAGTTGAGACAATGGAAGACTGTCTGATAATCTGTTCCTCTGTCCTCCTACTGTCTTGTTAGACATATAACAGGATATATAATACCATGTGGGTGGTGCTGTAATAAGAACTCGAGGATGTTTTATTCATCTTTGTAGCTATAGTGTGTGCTGAAATTATAATAGCTAACATTTGAGATAGGTCCCACTACTCTCCCTGTTTTTCACATGGGGGCACTGGGCTACACAGAAGTCAAGTGGTCCCTTCAAGGCTACAAGGAGTTAGAGCCTGGTTTCACATCCCAACATTATGGTTCCAGAGTCCATGCACTTAACCATTGTACTCTCCTGCTTCAATTGAATGACTTAATGATAACTGGAAGGGATAAAGAATCAAACTTTGTTGCAAAGTAATCTCATTTAGAGTTACTTCCTTCTGAGCAGATTGAAAAATTGAGTTCTTTTGACTCAAATCCTGGGCGTTGTGATTTAAAAACGAAATAGAGAGGTTTGAGCTGGGATTTTAGTTTATGCTGTGTTTTTCATGGTGATTGATATGGTTAGACTTTGTATCCCCACCCAGATTTCATCTTGAATTGAAGTGCTCATAATCCCCATGTGTGGGAGGGACCTAGTAGGAGGTAATTGAATCATGGGGATGGTTTTGGCTGTGCTGTTCTCAAGATAGTGAATGAGTTCTCATGAGATATGATGGTTTTATAAGGGGCTCTTTCCCTCTTTGCTCTGCACTTCTCTCTCCTGCTGCCATATGAAGAAGGACATGTTTGCTTCCACTTCCACCATGATTATAAGTTTCCTGAGGCCTCCCAAGTCATGTGAAACTGTGAGCCAATTAAACCTCTTTCCTATATAAATTACCCAGTCTCAGGTATGTCCTTAGAGCAGCATGAGAACAGACTAATAAGGTGATCATTCATGTATTTAACAAATGTTGAGTGCCTAGTATGTGTCAGACATTATGCTAGATAATAGAGGCTCCTCAGTGAACAACACAGGGGAAAAGCCCTCGTTTTAGGTAGCATCCATTATAGTGGGCAGCATAGATTTATTTGATCCACTTATCCAGTAAAATTTCCTACCCAAAGACTTTGTAGTTATGGCTGTACTCAGGTGAAGTTACGCCTATGCTCAGGTGATTGAGAATAATGGTTATTCCATGCTGAAAGGGCTCTCTTCTGGATGACTGAAGGATAACTTGAGCAAGCCATTCTGACAAGAACCTGAGAGATGTAACAGAATCAATCAGACATCTTTAGTGTGGTGGCGATATTTGTTGCTATGGTAACCACTTCTCTTAGCATCCCTCTCCATCACTACATTATGATTTTCACAGGACAGTGTGAGTTTATATACAAACACATGCGCTTTTATAAAGCCTGGTTGAGGTGGAAGAAAGCTCTAGGACATGTGTTCTCTTTTTTAAGACATACAGTGTTTGGGCTAATTAAACCTGTCTGTTCAGGCATATCATTGTCAATGCTTTGCTTGGAGTTAAGTTGCTTTCTTTGAAGTGATGATGTATGTGTATGCAATTGATGGGATTTTTGAAATGTGTATGTTCACAGACACATCTAGTAGATTCTTACTTTTTCCAATCCCCAGACATGCTAATCTCTACACAAAGTTCTCTGGCACTCATGCTGAATCTCACTAAAGATTAAATACTTGAGGCTCTATTGAGACCCTCCTATATAATTAAGATCATTACTCTCACTTCAGCATAAGTTCTCCACCAAAACTGTGATTATGATGTGTACTTTTACATGTCAAAATTGCTGATTTTGCTATTTGTTGTTGGTCATTGTTGTTAACTTTCTGAAGTTAATGAGAAAGTCCTGTTTAAGAGGAGCATATGTGTAGAGGAAACACAGATCCTAGTTTATTATCTATGTTGACTGATGTTGCTAGATATGTTACACATATAATATCTATAGAACCCAGTCTCCCTTGTGACAAACACCATGAGCAGGGAAAGGACTGGAAAGGAATAATTTTGAGGAGTATAAATGAGTCCTGAAACTTTAAAATCTGCTGCTCAAGGAGAAGTCTACCGCCAGAGGTGCCAAGAGATGGCTCTTGCTATTATTCTGCCTCTGGAGATTCTCAGCTTTCTTTTGGAGTTACCTTGGGGTGGGGTACTCAACACCTTCCAGAGATACTGGATGTTCTGCATGAAAAGTCTAGGATTGGAGCATCTTGGTGATGTAGCTTTTTCACCAATATGTTTATAGACACGAGATGCTCTTATAGACACATGATACTTATAAACACACACACTTCCTTCCCAGGTGTACCCACAGTGCCACAAGGGGTTTCACATCTAGCCACGGTCTGACCTGAACTGTGTCTCTTCTTAGTTCATCTAGGTTTTGTTGAGCACTGGCCACTGGTCCAGACTCTAAGGTAGGTTTTCCATTGGGCCTTCCTGATGTCCTTTTCTGATCTATATGATGACAGTCCAGGCAATCTAATTCCATGAGGGATGTCCTAATATCATTGTTCCTTCTCAGTGATCTTTGAGCTCCAAATTCTCATTTGTGATTTTTTTTTTTTAGAGCAATAGATACCTAAGTCTCGTATCTATAAAAATCAAGTAGCATTCAAGTTCCCTCCAGTTCCCCAGGTATTCACTGTTAGAAACAGAAGTGGCTGGAAACTCACATGGTGATTCTTTTGTTCCTTTTCAGAAACGTGGGCCTATGAAGGGCTAAATTTGCTCATGTGAAACTTCTGCTAACATTGTTCATAATTTCATGAGGCTTTTATGTCACACTAATATTTTATGATTTAGATAAAATTTAGTCTTTGTTATCATAGAGTTGTTGTTTTTTTTTAATAGAGATGGGGTTTCACCCTGTTGGCCAGACTGGTCTTGAACTCCTGACCTTGTGATCTGCCTGCCTCGGCCTCCCAAAGTACTGGGATTACAGGTGTGAGCCGCCGTGTCCGGCTCTCACAGAGTTAACAACCAGGTAGAAAGAAGATGCATCCAAAGTAGTTTTTTTGTTTTGTTTTTTGTTTTTTGTTTTTTGAGACAGGGTCTCCTTCTGTGGCCCAGGTTGGAGTGCAGTGGTGTGACCAATGCTTGCTGCAGCCTTAACTTCTTGGGCTCAAACAATCCTCCCACCTCAGCCTCCTGAGTAGCTGGGACTACAGGTGCGTTCTACCACACCCAGTTAATTTTTGTAATTTCTATTTTTTTTTTTTTTTGCAGAGAAGGGGTTTTGTCTTGTTGCCCAGGCTACTCTTGAACTCCTGGGCTTAAGTGAATCTGTCCACCTCCACCTCCCAAAGTACTGGGATTATAGGCATGAGCCACTGTGCCCGGTCCCCCCAAATCATTTTTTCTATTGTCTAGCTTCTCATCTGTTTCCCAGAGTTTTCCCATTCACTAGGTCATTTAATTCTTAAACAAATCCAGATAAGGTAGACAGTGACAAATCCACTGTGGTTAGAGTACTTGTATCATGACATACTAAGTTTAGTTTCCTGATATTCAAAGTAGAAATATTCCACCTACCTCTCAGGATTGCTGCACAAATTG
Source organism: Ateles fusciceps (assembly GCA_036589455.1). NCBI lineage: Eukaryota > Metazoa > Chordata > Mammalia > Primates > Atelidae > Ateles > Ateles fusciceps. Next base: position 12,980,769 of record JAZHEH010000562.1, read on the forward strand.
GTTGATTCAGTTCCTAAGCCATGGAAGTTGCTCTCATGTGACAGCACTGTGGAAAGAGCAGCCGACCCTGAGTAGTAGGAATGGAGGAGGGAAGGAGGTCAGCAGCAAAGACCTCACAGTGGATGACAAGAGTTTTAAGGGCAGAGTGAGAATGTGGGACGACATTCCAGGAAGAAGAAACAGCATCATCGAGAACCCAGAGTTGAGACACACTCTGGAAAGTAAGGGATTACAAATTCCTTAGCCTCCAGAATTAGTAATCAAGTCTGTGTAAACCTACTTGAAAAAAAGAAAGAAAGAAAGAAACAAACAAAAACGTACAAACAGCCATTGTAAGGAAACCAGCTGAGGCAGTGTGCAATGATTTAATTCCATAAGTGTTCATTGCCACATTGTTTGGCATAGTATAAATAAGAGGAGTAGTACTTTCAAGTGTATTAATATGTTTTTCTCTTTTATATTTCTTTGTAGACGACCTTCTTCCTAACATCCAGAGGCATCCATTTGCCTCAAGGGATTATGATTCTTAAAGCAGGAAGGCAGGAAAGAGTCAGTGCTCAAGTTTTGTCTACCAAAATAAGATTTTTTAAATCCCTTAAGCTCCCATTAGCATATCAAGAACTAGGCCCAGTGAACTTGAATGTCAAGTTTAATATAACTAGGGCGACCACACTTATAAGCTTGCCTGGGATAGCTCTAATTCATGTACATTGTCCTGACCTAATTATCAGTAGCACCCCTTTTACTCTCAAATGCATCCTGGTTTGGATGATAAATTATAAGTAAGGGAAGTCCCTGCCCCAGAAGAGGTGGAGTGACATGGAACCCAGCCCTACAGGCTCAGTGGAGTGTGAGGAGGGAGAAGGAAGTTGGAAAGGGAGGGAAATAACTAAATATATACATGTGTGTGTGTGTTATCTTATACCCTCGAGTCAGAATTCCAGTGTATGTTGGGAGTGGTGGCAGACATATTAGTTAAAAGCCATAGGGGCCGGGCTCATGCCTGTAATCCCAGCACTTTGGGAGGCCAAGGCAGGCAGATTATGAGGTCGAGAGTTCAAGACCAACCTGACCAACATGGTGAAACCCTGTTTCTACTAAAAATACAAAAAAAAATTAGCCGGGCATGGTGGCGGGTGCCTGTAATTGCAGCTCTTGGGAGGCTGAGGCAGGAGAACCGTTTGAACCTGGGAGGAAGAGGTTACCGTGAGCCGAGGTCGTGCCACTGCACTCCAGCCTGGGCAACAGAGCAAGACTTTGTCTCAAAAAAAAAAAAAAAAAAAAAAAAAGCAATAGGGTATTGGTCTTACTACCTCTGGAACTCTAGGAAAGCTACACTGCAGGGCCATCCCATATCAAGACAGGTTAACAGCAGCGCGGTAAGTTTAGGAGCATGGCCAGGCACGGTGGCTCACACCTGAAATCCCAGCACTTTGGGAGATCAAAGTGGGCAGATTGCTTGAGCCCAGGAGTTTGAGACCAGCCTGGACAACATGACAAAATCATCTTTCTACAAAAAAATTAGCCAGGCGTGGTGGTGTGCACCTGTAGTGCCAGCTACTGGGGAGGCTGAGGTGGGAGGTTCTTTTGAGCCTGGGAGGTAGAGGTTGCAGCTGAGATTGTACTGCACTCCAGCCTGGGCAACAGAAGGGACCCTGTGAAAAAGAAAAGAAAAGAAAAAGAATAGGAGCTTATCAGGCTCAGACAGAGAGAAGGCCTGAGATACCTATGAATCCTGAGCTTCCTCAGCTCCCACCTGGTGTGAAAGGGAAGCTTTACTTGTTTCTTGGGAGGTGTATAAGGTTCTGAGGAGAGAGCCTGTGGATTTACCACAGGGGATGCTTGAGTGATCATGAGGTAACATTCTAGAAGTACAGGCTAGATGGGCTGAGTCAAGGGTTGGTTGGGGGATGGGACCGGGGCCCGGAGGTTCATCAGAATTTGGGGGGGGATTAAATTAGGATGGAATTGGTAAGGGAGAATGTAGCGGTCAGTCCAATCCTGGAGAACAGAGCCAAGTCATCCAGGGCAGATTTCAGTGTCAGATGCCTGTGGGGCATACATTGGGTAACCTGGCAGATAAGGTACTTCGTAGCACAGAGAGCAGAGGACCTGGTGACCAGCACACCCCCCCTCTTCCTCCTGCCACAAGATTGCGTGAGCCTCCCAGATATCTGGAAGTCATTGTAGGGTTTAGCAGGTATAGGAAGACAGGGAGAATGGAGGACTTGCATTCACATTAAAAAAAGAGATGGGTTCGTTCATTTAAAATACATTAATTGAACACTTACCCTATGCCTAGCACTAATAGATACTGAGAATACAGCAGGAAATGAAACTGACAAAAATTCCTGCCTTCATGGAACTTACATTCCAGTGACTTTACCCAAAGATTCCATTTAAAACACAAGAAATTGAGATACTGCCGACAATAAATTAGCACTACTCAGCTACCTATCAGGGTAAGAGCTCTTAAGGAAGGTTCAATAAACTATAGACAATTAAGAAGTTGCATTTAGTTTTGTGCATCTGAATAGTAACATTTTAATATTTGACACTGCCATCATAACTGTACAAGATAGGAGGTTGAGCAGATGGGCTGAGTGCGGTGGCTCATGCCTGTAATCCTAGCACTTTGGGAGGCCAAGGCAGGTGGATTGCTTGAGCCCAGGAGTTTGAGACCAGCTGGCCAACACGGCAAAACCCCTTCTCTACAAAAAAATACAAAAATTAGCCTGGCATGGTGGTGTGTGTCTGTGGTCCCAGGTACTTGGGAGGCTGAGGTGGGAGGATCCCCTGATCTGGGAGGTTGAAGCTGCAGTGAGCTGTGATTGTGCCACTGCACTCCAGCCTGGGCTACAGAGTGAGACCCTGTTTCCAAAAAAAAAAAAAAAAAAAAAAAAAAAAAAGAGATTGAGTAGATAAATTACGGTACTTCTCTAATAAAATACTGTGCATTAACAAGATGTCATAGATGAATATTTATTTATATATTAGAGTGTTCACAATGTGTAGTGTAAATTGTAGAAAACAAGTTACAAAGTCATACATAATTTTAATTTAAATTATATAATATATACATTAAACATTGTATAATATCCACATTCTACAAAAATGTAATTATATATGGTAAGCCCAGATATACATATATGTATATATGTATTATATGTAATATATGTACATATAAGCCCAATTCAAATAAATCTATAGCAGTGTCTTGGTTACATTTATGTAGCTAGACTGCTGTTTGTGGATCTCTTTGTATTTGTCTGTGTCTTCTGATGCTTTTGTTATTAATACATAATGTTTTAGTTTAAAAGTTTGTTTTTCAAATAATTTTTTATTATTTTTAGTATTCAACAACTTAGGGCATTTGCTTTGTGTCTTTTTTTTTTTGGTAGGGTTGTGTGCTACTAGGCAGAAGTTCTGAAAAACAACCTATAGGCTGGAGTAAGGAGCAGAGAGAGGGCATGGAAAGGGATCTGGCCTTGTCTCTTAGTGCTTTTTGAAAGGAAGGGAAGAAGAAAACAAAAGCAGGAAAAATACTGCAGCCCAATTTGAAAGACCAGATGGAAATCTGTAAAGGATGCCTCATGATACCTGACTTGGGAAACTTGAATATAAATGTGACAAACACATTGTTTCTGGAGGATTCAGATGGAAAAAAAGGATTTTCTTTTCATCTTAGTTTTTATGTCGTCCTCAGTATTATGTCAATTTCTAGGCTCATATATTTATATGTGAATCCTATAATAATTTGATCTGAGAAAGTGCTTTGAAATCTTTGTCGTCTTTCATCACAGGCTACTTTGACTATGTATACCAGAGTCATGAAAATGTGAAATAACTTAAAGGCAAGATGCATTACTAGTATGTAACTAAAGTGAACCGCCTGTGATTTGCAGAGAAAAGGAGTGTGATAGAAGTAGATTGGAAAAGATAGGGCAAAGGTACAATGTTGTAGGATTTGTGCTGGGGCACAAGGTCATTTCTGTTTCTCAAATGTCTATTGATATGGCTGTTCAAAGATTGGTTCATTTCTATCTTGTATTGGAAACATGTTCTGTGAAGGGAATTGCAACAAGTTCTCACAGTTATCTTTTTTTCATCATCTTAGGAAGCTGTCTCTTAGATCCAGCCAAAATGCTTCTGGCAATATTGCATAACTTCTGCTGTTAGAGTGCCCAGTCGTGGCTTTCTCTAAAAAAAAAGTTCGTGTTGACCAACGTGATGCCACATTAACCATAGATGACATAGCCTATCAGTTATATGTCATTGTGACCTTGTAGAACACCTCATCAGGAGTTAGATTCACAGACCAATCAATTCAAAGTCCTGAGTGTTGGTAGTAATATTTTAAATATGAATAGTAACATTTTAAATAATATCTGAATAGTAATATCTGAGTAGTAACATTTTAAAATGTTAGAATCTACCAGGGTAGTAGAAACTTGGAGGGGGAAAGAAATCTTTCTTATGTTTTCTTTCGGTGACCACCCTCTGCTATTACAGTAGATTTATTTGGAGCTGGAGCTGATTCACCCCTTTTAGCGCTAGGGGAGGGCAGATGACCAACTTGGGCACTTAGGGTAGTGCCCCATCCTCATGGCCACTGTGATTAGATCAGGAATCAGAGGGTGATCTAAGCTGGACCAATCAGAATTAACTCAAGGGCTTCTGCCAGACCTATCTAAGAAGGGACTCCTGGAATGGAAAGTTTTGAGCTTGAAGCTATAGGGGACTGTCTAGGTATTGCAAGATGTTGAGTAGCATCTCTGGCCTCTACCTACTAGGTGCCAGTGACACATTCCCTCACTCCTGGTTGTGATCATCAGACGTGTTTTCAGGCATTGCCACATATCTCGTAAGGGACAAAACTGTTCCTAGTTGAGAACCACTGGTTGAAGCAACTGAGTCTAACTAGGTTTGAAGACAACTGTTTGACTTTTCAGTTGCTTGTCGTGTAGTAACTTTCTTTCACTGTCATCTAGTGAGCCTGCTTCTGTTATCATAGGTATTCCTCTGACTAAAGCCAGGAAAGGGTCTCCTCTTTTAAAGGTTCATGTGATTTGGCCCATCCAGAAAACCCAGGGTTGTCTCTCCATCTCAAGGTCCTTTAGTTAATCGTATTGACAAAGTCTCTTTTGCCATGTAAGAGATATATTCACAGATTCTGCAGAGCAGGATAAGGACATATTTGCGGAGCCATTATTCTGCCCACAGCATTCACCAGTATTTTTTCTTTTGGCTTGAGCAAGTTGATTTGACTTCCAGTTTCTGGAACCAAGATTTCATGATAAACTGTGACGTAGTTTGGAAAACCACTTTTTAACTCATGTTGCAGTTTATAGATGAATTTTTTAAAACCCCTAGCACTTAACACAAAGCCTGGCCCATGATGGGCCCTCCATGTGTACTCATTGAATGCAAGGTTTATTCTTCCCTTTTTTCTTGGGTCTCATGAAGAAGAGTTATTAGAAACTCTGCCGCAAGAATTATTATGCAAAGCTTTGGGAGAGAAGACACTGAGAAAGGAAGTAAACGTTCCCTGCAAAGATAAGCAATTAAATGATTTCAAAGAGCTGGGAATTTTAGAGTCAGGTAGCAAGAAAGGAATTGCTGTTCCCCACTGTTCCTACCACTCTGTGAAATAAGATAGTCTGCCTTTGTGTCAGCCTAATTGCTGCTTTTCCTTCCCTTCATTTTTTGTGCACTGCACATTGAGGAAAGTGACTGATAAATCTATCCTAGATGGAGAAGAATTTATTTTTCTTCTCAGAGCAGTTTCTCAGGATGAAATGTATTTATGTTTACAACCTTGTGTATTGTGAAGTCTGTGCATTTTCTAACAGAGATTACACACATCCCTTTGGGATTACTATCTGTTGGCCCATAGCATACACAGCAGTGCCTGCACCAATCACCCTCTGTGTCTGGAGAAACTATCCCAGATCCTTAGGCTAGTCTTGCATCTGATACAATGTCAGAATCCTAGGAAGATGGTGTCTGATACATCAGTCCCTAAGTTGAGGACGAGAAGATACCTTTAATTTAAAACAATCCGAGGGGACCTGAATGGTTTTCCTTTTGCAAATGCTTTTTTGGAATCTAATTTTTTGTTTTCAGAGGGCTTAGAAAACAGAGAGACCTGTTTTCTCACGTACTTTCGATTGTAACACAAACTTTTTGAAAGCTCTACTTTAACAAACCACTTCCAATACCTCTGTTGCTCCAAGGGACATCTCAACTGAGATACGCAGCTGCCTTGGCTTTGATTTACTAAATTTACAAATTTACCAATCCAAAACAGAAGGAATTCTACAGCTTAAACTCTCCCTGATTTTTTACTTAAGCAGCACAAATTTTTGGTTATAAAATGAAGTGTTTTCATATAATGAGTGCACATAAATATTTCATTGATGCAATTATCTTTGACATGAAATAATTCCACAGCGTGGCGAGTGCCTGAGAGAAGTGATAAATCTGCTTCCTCTCCCCAAATGATTTCTTTTTTAAACAAACAAAATGTGTGTCTGAAGCGGTGGTGCTTGTGTGTACGTGTCTTTTTGTACCTACCATTTCCTTCCCTGGAATGTGCACGTGACCCCTAGGAGTAAGTGGTAATCAGAGAGGAAAGCAGTGTTGATTTTTGCAGACAAGATGAAATAGACAAATGCTGTTTCAACTGGAATTTTAAAACTCCCAGCAGTATGCTTAATTAAAAATGCACTTCAAATTCTGAACTTTTGGCATATATAGGAAGAATTAGCCTATTGAACTTACACCTATATTCTTAAAAACAAAACAAAACAAAAAACTAAAATCCTGGCCTGGAGAGAAGGATGAACATGATAAAAGGGGACCAAGAAAATCTTTATGACCTGTGAAAACTGTAATTGTTGTCTGTGTATTTTTTACTTTAATCTGGAATGCAGAAAATTGTTACACCAATTTACCATCTGATAAAAATGATATACCCTTGACTAAATGCCTTTTTGTGAAGCATTGGTGATTAAAATGTCTGAGGTCGTTTTTCTTTTTAGGTAAGTCTTCATTTTGAGAGCAAATCTATGTACTACACCACATTTACAGATTTTCCACCTGTTTTGTTTGTATGATTCCTTGGCCATACCCCGCTCCCTAACCAGTTTTATCTCTCCCCCTCTCCCCCATCCCACCCATCTTATATGTTTGTCACCATCCTTTGTGCAGATTCTAAACCTGTGTCTATGGTCCCTGTTCCTTCTGAGTTTCTGAGAGAACACAACGCCATCATTAATATCTATAATGTTTTTTCTGTAGTGAGGAACAGAAGAAACTGCCAGGCTTGGTGGCAGTGGTAAACAGAAATTTGAGATGATTTAATTGGTATTGTGGGGTGTGTGTGTGTGTGTGTGTGTGTGTGCATTTCATGATAATGGCACATAAGAGTTGTCCTTAAAAGAGACTGTGATGTCAGGGAAGAAATGACTGAGAACTTGATTTATCTGTACAAAGCTAAGTTAGGGATCGCTGATTATTCTTAAGAGATACTATCAGGCTTTGGTTTTTTATCCTATTTACAAGCTAATAATTTAGCCTATTATACAGTTTCATGCATGCTGGCAACCAACATGAGACTTTTGGGTCGGAGATAAAGGCTGTTATCGCTCACAGCATAGCAAGTGGCATGAGCATCATGTTTACTAGCCTCCTGTGCTCTCCAAATCCTGAGAAGGGTGATTCAAAGGGGCTCAGGTGGACATTGTACGCACTGAGTTTGCTTTGCAGCTGAGAAACCCTGAGCTAGGGGAATCTGTCTCTTGTATTGCAAGCCTGTTCTTTCCTGGATGGAGACATTACCTCATCTCTCAAGACTGTTCACTGCGAACATAACCCCAAGCAGTGGTCCAGACAGAGGGCATTCAGGGCCTGGTGTTCTTTGCAGGAACATTCAGGGGTCAGAGCCCGTGGAGGAATGCCTTTCCTTAGGAGAGTCACTCAAGGTACTTTCATGTGTCATATTGATAATAACAATAACTGCCAGTTACTGAACATCTCTGTGTGCAAGCACTGTGCACACGCTTTACCTGGGTTAATTTTAACCCTTACCTCAACCCAATGCGGTGTCATGCTTGTTTTACAGATAGAGCTGCCAAGACTTCAAAGTTCAAACAACGTTGCCTGCTCTGACCACAGTTCTAAAGTCAGGCACTTTTTATTATTTTTTGTTTGAGCTTTTTGTATGTCCCCTTCATGGTTATTATAATAATGTTGCTTTATTTTAATTTTTATTCCTCTTTTTCTACCAGTGGAGTGAAAGCTCTTCAAATTCAAGGACTTGATTTTGTTCGCCTTTGTTTTCCCAGCAGCTAAATTCGTGCCTGGTGGTATAAGGCAGGCATGCAGTAAATGTTTAGGAAGCATGTCTGTTTTGTACCCCAGTGTTTTCTCAGTGTTTTAACAAAAGTACCTGTGACCTAGTAAGTGCACACAAAATACTTATTGAATGAATACATAAATGAATGAATGAACTTATTCAGGTCCTGAGTAATGGAGCCAGAACTTGAACTGAGGTCTCCCTGGCTCCTAAGCCTTGTGCTGAACTCTTATGTATTCTTTGCCCTTCTCAGTTATTGGTAGAATCAGCCCAGTGCTCAAAAATTGTTGGGACTTAGGCTTCTGTCTGACTTGTTTTATTAGTTCCCACAGGGTAGATTGTTATATTGGAAGGCACTTTGTAATGAAAGAATTTCTTTTCTTTTCTTTTCTTTTTTTTTTTTTTAAATCTCTCTTGCAGCTTGATAGGGGGAAAACAATGGTTACCTCCCAGAATCTGAAAGAACCATTTTTACTTAAATACAAGGCTCTCTTTCCAGAGCTCCCTGTGGGTGACAGCACAGAGGATTTGACCAAGAATGTTGAGTTTCTTCCCGGGCTAGTTTCCATGGTGATGGCTGCAGCTTTGCTAAGGCTGGTATGGCAGGGAGAGGAATCAGAAGACAGGGTGATGTTGCGTCACTCAAGCAACCAGAATCTTTTATGCCCACAAACAGTAGGGTCTGCTGCAAATGACAAAGAACAGAAATGGCTCATGAGTAGAGGGAATGGGCCCTGGAAAGCTGTTCTCTCTTTAGGACTTTCTGTCTTTATTGCACTTTGAAAGATTAGCTTGTATTTGTGTCAAAACTGAACAGTAAAATTCCTTTCCTAACTATGACTTTCCTGAATGAATATTTAATTGGAGAGCCTACCAGTGAGAGAATAAAGGTAGAGTGATGGTCACCTGCTAAGATTTGCAGAGACATTCCAATACATATAGGGGCAACATTTGTAGAAATATCCTAGAACGTGTTTTATTGAGCAAATATTTATAGAGTGCTGTTTAGATCATCCGTTGCTGCATAACAAATCACCCCAAAACATAGTGGTTTAAAACAATTTCTTTGGGAAGCCATGGCGGGTGGGTTACTTGAGGCCAGGAGTTCAAGACCAGCCTGGCCAACATGGCAAAAACCTTATCTCTACTAAAAATGCAAAAATTAGCTAGGCATGGTAGTGTGTGTCTGTGGTCCCAGCTACTCAGGAGGCTGAGGCATGAGACTCATTTCAACCTGGGGGCGGAGGTTGTAGTGAGCCGAGATCATGCCACTGCACTCGAACCTGGGTGACAGAGTGAGACTCTGTCTCAGAAACAACAGCAACAACAAAAGCAAAACACAATGTTATTATTATCACTCGTGGCTTCATTTTTTTCTTGCTTGGGGTCTCTCATGTGGCTGCAGCCAGATGGTAGCTGCAGCTGGATTCCTCTCTAAGGACTCCTAACTCACACGTCTGGCAGTTGTTGCTGGCATTGTTTGGGACTGGCTGTGAGGACCATCAGCCAGAACCTACACATGGCCTCCCTGTGTGGCCCCGTTTTCTCAGAGCATGGTGAGTGGGCGCCAAGACTGAGTATCTACGAGAGAGGAACTGAAGTCTCTTAACCCTTTGACCTGGAAACTGGCAAAAATCACTTCTGTCATATTCTGTGGGTCAAGTCTAAGAGCCGAAATTAGAGAAGAGGGCACATGGACCCTACCTTTCAATGGGAGGAGTGTCACAGAATTTTTAGGCTGTGTTTTTAAACTGTCACAAGAGCCAACCATTTGCTAGGCACTTTGAAGAAACACCTTCTCTTTCTGTCCTCATGGAGTTTTTAGGCTGGGAGATAGATATCAATTCAAAATCACACAAATCAAAGATAAATTGCAATGTGGTAAGGGTCCTGAAGGAGACATGATCATAGAGTCTACAATATGGGGATTGTATTCATTTGCTGGGGCTGCCATAACAAGGTGGCTTAAATGATGAGCTTTTTTTCTCTCAGTTCTGGGGACTGGAAGTCCCAGATCAAGGTGTTAGTAGGTTTGGTTTCTTCTGAGACCTCACTCCTTGGCTGACAGACTCCTGCTGTTGTCCCTCAGTGTCTTCACGTGGTCTTTTTACTGTACACATGCTCATTCTTGTCCTAACCTCCTCTTTTCTCAGGACACAAATCATATTGGGTTAGGTCACACCCATATGACCTCATTTTGCCTTAATAACCTCTTTAAAGGCCCTACATAAATACATCCACATTCTGAGGTACTGGGGGTTAAGATTTCAGCATATGAATTTTGGGGGGAACAACACTAAGCTCATAGGAGGGAATTGCCTGAAGATTTTTTTTGCAGGGTTTTTTTTTTGTTTTTTTTTTTGGCTGTAGTGATATCTTGTTACGGATATAAACTCAACTTTTGGAGTTTTAAATTATTTGGGCTACTCTGTTTTTAGATATTGTTTAATTATCTAAAACCTTTTAACATAAGAATAAAACATTTACATAGTTCCAAAGTAAACTCTATTCGAAGAAGTCTAGCTTCCAAACTTCAACCTCGTTTCCTCTGGATGTCCTTATCTGTTTGACCTTGACATAATAGAGTTTATAGTAATTGTTTCTAACTAGTAATAATTTCAACCCTTCCAGACTGCAGGCTTCATGAAGGCAGAAACTTTTATTCTCTTGTTCGTAGCATCATCTATAAAAAGCTAGCACTGTACCTAGAACACACTTGGCATTAGGTGACTAGTTGTTGAATGAACATGTAGCATTGGAGTTTAAGGTGTAAACTGGAACCAGTAGGTTTGGGAATCAGTTTCATAGACTCTACGAAAATGGATGAGACCATCTAGTGGGATGAGTATAAAAGAAAAGGCAAACAGTTGAAGGTCTAGATTTACCGGACGGCAAGGAGAGTAAGCAGAGAGAAAAAGGAACAATAGGAGAATTGGTAGGAAAGTGGAAGAAAGTCTGTATCAATGGACATTGGGAAAGAATATATTCAAAATGGACTCCTTAGTCAAGAAGGACATGATTGAAAAGTGCTAACTGGACACTGGAAGACATTGGTTCAAGTTTTGCTCCTACCTTGATTTGTTGTGTGACCTTGGGAAAATTAGTCTCTGAAAATCCGTTTCTTCATGTGTGAAATGAGAATCATTGTATTTATCTGCATTGTCTACCTTGTAGAGTATATGAGCTTCAATAGAGATAATAATGTTAATTCAAATCTAGAAATTTCTAAGTGCTTTAGAAATGTAAGGTTAATAAGTTATTCACCAAATAAAGAATCTTCTAAACTTACCTAGTTTAAGCTTGTCTTTTCACTGATACCTTGTCTCCCTTCTATTTTGCCTTGTTATAATATTTTGCTTTTAAAAACCATTCCTAAAAAGGCTTGTGAAATCTTGGGGAGTAACCTCTTAGCATATTTTCTGTAATAACAAGGTAGTCTACACAAGACAACTTTCAGAAGTCAAAAACTTAGGCTTTTTGTGCCACATTTCACTATTTGCTCACCAAGTCAGCTTTTTGGAGGAGCTTTGGTTTAAGGTCACTGGTTTTGGATACAGCGTTTCTCATAACTTAATTCATGCCAGATACTTCTAGGCAACAGAGTTATCAATCTTGATTTGATTTACACAAGTTATAGTTTATGTTTTGATTAATGTAGAGGCTAGTTCTGTAAGTCAATTAGAGCTACTCAAATTCTTTTCAAATTTCTTGACAAAAGCATATCTTCAAGTTTTAATCTGTCAAATGCAACGTGAAATGAGCACTCTTCTCATATCCTGATGAAGGTGATGAAATTGGGTGTCAGTGTGCTTAAAGACATCTCTAATGGATAAGGTATGGAAAGACTGATCCGAAGTGCATCTGGTCTTGCTAGAAGCTCATGTTGGCAAAGAAATGCTGTTAAGACCACTGACGTTTCCTGTTGTCTCTAATTTTGTGTCTTTGCTTTCCCAAAACTCACCCATGATGTTCCTAAATGAGGTTTAAATATTTTGTCCTCCAATCTTGCCCTTTCAGTATCTCTTAAAGATGAAGAGAGACCTCTGAAGTATTAATAGAGGTGGGCGAGTCAGCTCACTTTTAATGACAGAGACTTGACAAAGACAGCTTCAAAGATACGTTTTCTTAAAACTTTTGAAGGCTCTGTAATCCAGTGTGCTAAGCATTGGGCTGGAAAAAAAAGAGATAGCAGGTTTTCATTTCTGTCATGCCACTTGACTGCCCTTGCTTTGGAGATTGGTTTAAGAAATGTATTGAGCTGCACATTTTCTCCTTGCCCCTTTTCATTACTTGGAAAAAACCAAGAGAGAGTGATGTGAATGCTGAGCACATTTCTGTCACCAAAAGAGAACAGCGATGTAGTGTATATACATATTCATATTTACTTGAAAATCACTGACTAGCTTAAGCATAATTTCTATTATGCCAAAGCCTGGCTGTGCAGGCTTGGCCCTCTTCTGAGGCCACGTAAATTAGAACCCTTGTAAAACCTCTGTTAACCCTTAAAAAACCTCAGGTTTGCCTCTCTAAGGCCACAGAATTTGTGAGGCATTGGGAGACGGGTGATAGAGTTGGAAATTACTCATTCCTGCTTGGGTGGATTTACCATTTCTCCTTTCTCCTCATGTCCATCACCTACCCAGATGTCCTGGAGTTTGGTGAGAAGAAGAAGAAAGAAGGGAAGGGTTGATTGAGAAGAATGGCAAGGTCTCTCTGGAAGCCACCAGAGGAAATATGCTAGCTCTTGTCTGTTCTTTCTCTGTCCTTCCCCTTGTTTTCTCTCTCTCTTGTTACTTCCTTTGCTTTTTTCTCTCCTCCCGTCCTTCTCTTCTTCCCTCCCTTCCTCCTTCTCATTTTTTCATCCTTCTTTTTCTCTCCTCCCCACCACCAATAACCCACTTGCCCACCTGACTGCCCCCAAAAGAAATAATTGAGCACTTTCTCCCAAGTTTCAAAAGAAAAAGTTATTCTGAGTTAAGTGAGGCAGTGGCATCTCCCAGCCCATCTCTGCTTCTTCATTTCTGAGGGGTCTCTCACCTCCATCAGTGAAGTAAGCACCGGTTGCTCCTCTGAGCCTATTCTGTCTCTTTCTTCAGGCACAGAAGAGCTTCTCACTGGTAACGAATAAGAGGACAGAGGATACTTATCCCAGTGAAAGCTGACCTTCCTCTTCTCTTGGCCTTTACTACCATCTCTTTATTCTTTTAACAATTCATTTCCATATTTAAATGCCATTGATTTTTTTAAAAGGAGAGAAAAGCCAGGTTGGGTCCTGTCTGTAAATCATTGTGCTGTCTTGAACCTGGTTTTGTCAGGTTGATTCCAAAGATTATTCTTCAACTCCAGGAAGTGGATTATACTTAGAGTGGTGATTTATAGGGATAAATAGGACATATGTAGAACTATGTCCAGTTCCATGCTCTTTGATGATGAGATGCTTTTTAATGTGCAGATATTGATACTTTATCCAGTAACGCCTCACTCTCTCTACCAGTTTTATATTCTTCCCACAGTTACAGCCCCAGTTTGGATTGGCATGGCCATGACTTTGGATTTTTAGCGACCTCCTAATTTTATTGGCTTGCTTTCCTGTGGTTCAGCTGTCAATATAGTTTAAAGGTTTTACTGAGAAAGAAACTTGAGAGGGAGTGTGAAATCCACGGTTGGTGAAATACCTTATTTTCCTTGTAGCTTAGTAATTATCTTTTATCTAGGGATTCTTTTGCTGTCTTTTTTTTTTTTTTTTTTTTTTTGAGATAAGGTCTCACTCTGTCACCCAGTTTGGTGTGCAGTGACTCCATCATGGTTCACTATAGCCTAAACCCCCCGGGCTTAAGTGATCCTCCCACCTCAGCCTCCCAAGTAGCTGGGCCTGCAGGCATGCACAGCCATGCCTGGCTATTTAAATTTTTTTTTTTTTTTTAAAGAGACAGTGTCCTATTGTGTTGCCCAGGATGGTCTCAGACTACTGGGCTGAAACAGTCGCCTGCCTCGGCCTCCTAAAGTGTTTGGATTACAGGTGTGAGCCACCACGTACTTTTGCCACCTTAACTGCATAGTTTGATTCTTGACAAAGTGCTTCTATGTGGTACAGCATCAACCTTGAAACATATGCATCATTAAATATTTAATTTGGAAGTATGAAATGGCAGATTCACTTTTTAGGTTACACCTGAGGAGCCCTGCCAGTCAGCATTGAAGAGAAGTTGCCAACATCTACGGTTCGGTCAGACTTTGGGAATAGAAGTTTATACAACATCTACAGTAACTACAGCAAACACATTTGTGTTTGATCAACGAGCTGTCATTCCCTGAAATCTTTTGCCAAGTCTTTAGTTTATTCTACTGCCGATGCCGAGATGGTGGTTCACTTGAAATGATAAATGAAACCCACAGGTGGTTTTGGTATGGACATTTTTTGTTTACGTCTTGCGAGATGGAATTATAGTAGTAGGAGTTAAAGCAAATTGAGCATCCTGAATAAAGGCTTTCAGTGTCTTCCTGTTGCAATTAACATAATATGCTGAAACTTATTACCATGGCTGAGAGAGTCCTGTGGTCCCTGGTTCCTGTTTGCCTTTTCATTTCCATCCCATACTGTTCCCTCCACCCACCCACCCATCCATTATGTTGTAGTCAACAGGAAGGCAGTGATGCTGTCAGACTTGCTTTGTCTCAGGACCTTTGCATTTCCATTTCCCCTTAACATCTCGTTTCCTTTTCCTCCCCTGCCTAGATTCTCCTCATCTTTCACTCCTCTGCAGGATATTCTGGACTTGTAACACCTCAAGCCTTCCTCTGTCCTTATTTGGCACAGTCTGTTGTGATACTATTTGCCAGCTCATTGAGAGACAGGACTTTGGCTCATTTTTGATGGTTTTCCATTCAGAGCACTGTGCTTGGCACCCCAGAGGCACTTGGTGCACATTTGTTAAGTCAGTGAATGGAGACTGGGTAATTTCAGGGAAGGCAGAGGCTATGGTATGGCGCCTTAGTCTTTTTGGAGTAGTTGCTAAATATTCCAGGAGGCTTTTAAGAGTTCCGCTCAGATTTAGCTCATTCATGTCAACAGTTGCTATGGTTTGCTATTTCAGAGCATTTTTAAAACATAAATTTTGGTCCTGTTAGAAGCATCAATTTGATAAAGATTATTTTGTTTTAAATGCCATTTGCAAAGCAAAGTGAAATTTAAACTGGCCTGTGTACCATCTACTAGTGGTTTTCCTGACAAAATGTGGCAAAAGTGCTAATGTTTTCATTACACTGATTAGAAAAAAAATTAATTGGATAACTTAGTTTGCTGAGCTGTTTAATATAAAGTGCTGAAAGGCATGTTCTCACAAATATAGCCAGTTTGTACTTTAGAGAAGGATTTGTTACTCTTTGACTCAGAACTGGGTTTATGTCATACTACATTTCATCTACAGAAATACACTGCAGATAAGGAAATATATCTTCACGTAAGAATTTCTTTTGCCCATCAGTAAGAACATCAATGTTAACACTCCATTTGATTCTCTGTTGAGAGGAAGGATTAACCCCAAACTTATACATTAACTCTGTCCGAACAAGAGCTTAGAAGTTTGTTTCATATTAGTGAGCTCAAAGTTTTATAGTCATTTGCTTTTGAAATTCCTTTTCCAAACTCAGTCTTTGGAATGGGACACATTAATGTCTAATCATCTAGGAGTATGTGAAGATGTCCAAGATGTATTATGACTTAGCTTTTGAGAATTATTCAAAGCCATGAATTAGGGATTCTGCAATTGAATATGATAGTCACGGCTGATCACCATGTGAATAAAGAAGCATTACCATCAGAGGTTGTTTAGACTGACTTGCACCTTGTACAATTTCTTTCTGTACAAATCGGGGTAAAATTCACATAACACAAACATAACCATTTTAAAGTATACAATTCAGTGAACGCTCACAGTTGCTTTTTAAGGAATAATGTATTGTTGGTATTGCTCCTCTTGAGGGCTTACTAAGGTACTCTGTATTTAATTAGGATCTTAGCAAATTCCAACAGCACATCATAGCTGGCCTTGGTGTGCCACTGAATGCTAACCGCTTTGTGAAATTTTCTAGGGCAGAGAAACTACTCAGTTAAGCTAACACATTCTAAAAACATTAAATTACTTAGAATAACACTTTATTATCCAAGTGTAAGGTTAGAAATCGTTTTTTTTCTTACTTCAAATAGACCTTGATAAGAACATAGCTTGACTTAAAACCATGACAATGAGAGTTTTTGTAAAATCTTGTGAAATTCTCTGCATCTCTGTCCTATCTAGTATTTGTATGAAAATAATATAAGATGAATTGTAACTGATCCCTAACCTCAGCAAAAGTCTCTAGAAATTCAGCCAGGCAGAGCCATTTTTAATTGGTTGGGGATTTGGGGAAACCACTGAGGAGCTTGTACAGTAGTAGAAAGCCGTGTCTTGAGTCTGGAAGGAAAACAGGGATTATTGGGAAGGGTAGGTAAATATGAGAAGTGCACATCTACTGCAGAATGGGATGAGATAGGGTCTAGAGGATGACTGAAAAGGAGGAGAAAGATTTAGCTCGCCATTGAGGCGCATTTCTAAAGTGTTAGCTACTTGTGCCTTTTTTTTTTGTAAATGAATTTTTATGTCGTTATGCACTTGAATGCACAGAAATTTTCAGGAACTGATTAAAATGATTGTTGAAAAGAAAATTGAAGTGACTACCATAGCATTCCTAAATTAAAAAAAAAAACACATAAGTCCCATTGACTCTTTTTTCAAATGTGCAAGTTCTTGGTGCCAAGTCAGATGAGGAAGAAAACTTCTAATTCAAAATAATCTCTCTGGACAGAGATCATAGGGAAAGAGAAGATTGAGGGCAGGAGAAACCTAGCAAGTGGTAACGTCTAGAAAACCCTGAGGAAGCATGGGGAAAGGAGGCAATCTAGGACAGCCAGCCTGATTTGAGCTTCCCACTGGAAAGGGCAGATGCTCCCTCCTGGCATGGCAGCCGAGTTGACACCTGGTAATAACTATGTCTAAGAACATTGGAATGAGTTGAAGCTTGGAAACAAACTGCAAATGAGGTGTCTCCTAAGGAGGACAGTGTTCTGTTCAGAGCTGGGGGAAAACTAAGCCTGTTTATGTTGGTGAACTAAAATGTAGAAGAAATGAGGCAGAACAGATAGCCAGCTGGACTTGGAGGATGTTGTGGGATGGCATTTTCCTATGAGGATTAGTAAAAGTGAATAGTGGATTGGTGATGCCCTGCCTTCTTTCCTCTCTTCTCACCCCCCTGTGCTAGGAGTTACTTCATTAACTGAGAACCTTAAGAAGCAAAGTAAGCAATAAAAAAGGTTGTTCAGGTTGTACCAGCTTCCCAAAAACTCACTGAGTCCTAAGCAAGTGAATTTCTTGAAACAACTTTAAGCCCATCCGTGTCAAAGAAATCCCTAGTTAACACTGAAGTTAACAACTCCCAGGGTTAGTGGGAGGTTAGGTAGCATTTTATTGACATCCTCATTGCTGTTACTAATCTAGAACTCATTTTCCTGAGTTTCATTTACCCAAGCAAGTCAGTACAATGGCTCTCTCCCTCCCACTCTCCCACAGGCATCCCTGTGAATGAGGCAGAGGCGTCTGGGCACTCTGGGAAGCCTGTGTATATTTGGTGTCATTTAAACTATAAATTAGCCTGCCACTTTCTGTCAGTGTGACCTTAGGTAAGTTTTGCTCATTTTGAGTCCGAGATGCCTGCAAGATATCCAAGTAGCAGTGTCCAAGAGGCAACTGGATATCTGGGAGGAGCTCAGGAGGAAAGTTCCTGGCTGGAAGATGCATCAGCAGAGAAAGAGTAATGAAGCCTTGGGCTTGGATAGAATCGCGTAAGGGCAGTGCATCTAATGACATGAGAAAGGGCACCTGAAGTATATTTAAATAGTCTTAGACAAGTTTTTTATTGGGTCTTTATTCTAATCAGGGAGAAAAGTTGTCCAGGGCAGTCTTGCTAGCATTTGAATAGATAATTGACTGGCCAGTCATGGGTCCTCACTTACACCCTACACCTGTGTCCAGCAGATGCCCTCGTGGTGTTCATTACTCTAGTTAAACTCACTCGACATTGGAGCAGTTGTCAGATTTGCTCATCTTCTGGTTCAGTAGTCAGGAAGCACGAATAGCAGCAAAAACCGAAAGCCAGTCACCCCCTGCCAAAACAGTAGGGAGATGCGCATCGTGCCTTGAAGGCCAAATGAGGCAGATTGTCAAGTGCAGCATGGCGCTCCTGAACATGGAGGGTGGGCTGCCTCTCCCAGCCCGTCCTCTGAGTGTCTCTGCACCAGATTCTGCTTGCCAGTATTCTATGAAGGCAGGTACCGTCTATCATTCTCAGCAGGAGGTAGTCCTGCATCTCAGAGATCTAAGGAAGACAGTTTCTCACTACCATATGCTGAGCCTGAGCTTTTGGGAGTGGAAATAAAAAGGAGGAGCTGCTTATTTATTTGATAAGTGTGCATTAAGGCTTTAGAGATATCCTGGTTGCCAAGATAGACAAAGGTCCCTGCTTTCAAGGAGTTCAGATCCTGAAGGAGATAAGTAAGTAAATAAAGTAAGTACCAGTGGTTGTAGTACATATACAGGTGGTCTGGCAGAAAATAATCGGGTTATCTTCCTTAGCTAGGGAAGGCCTCTCAGAGAAGGGGACTTTAAGACTGAGCCCTGAAGGATACAAAGGTGTGAAGAAGAGTCAAGAGCATTTAAAGAACAAGCAAAAAGGCCAAGGCAGGAGAGACATGGTAATTAATTCTAGGAAGTGAGAGGAGGCTAGCAAGACTTAGTTAATAGCTTCTGACCTGGATTCTGCATGTATATTGTAAAATTTACACCTTACTGCCATGTGTGTCACCTCTACCATGTGAGAGATGTCTCCTGGGGTAGCCTGCACGTGGTTCTATGATAAATTACGACATTGACCCTAAAGGTTATGGCAGTATTGTGTTCCACTGTGGAAACTCTTTTTGCCTAATGACTACATCCAAGAGGTGGTTTGTTGTTTTTGTGCGCTGATTTTAAAAGAAGCAGGGTGGCTAAAGATCGCCTGTAACTAGACTGAGGTCTTATAAACTGACACTTAAAAAATATATGTATATAAATTCCTCTTGACATTTGGATTTAATGCTGCTATTACAGGGGACCAGTGAGCTTGCTCCTGAACATAGGTGTACCGAATACTGATCAGAAATCTTCTTCAGATTTGTCATCTCCAGTAGAGCAAATGTTCCATGCAGAGTGCTGAGCCAAAGGGGTAGATTTCTTAAGGGCCACCTCCTAGGGAGAGGAAAAAAAATAACAATCGTTGGGAAATATATGCAGGCATTGTGTGAGATTTGCATATAATTTGCATAGTGCTTGATAAGCTGAAATCTGTTCTCAGAAAATGTTCAAATTAAAATTTTATCACAGCTACCAGTACAGCCATTTCTTACTATTTCCCCCTCTCTTTTATTCTTTTGCTCATATTGGCTATCTCTGATTCATATATCTTTTTGTTAGAAATGTACAGCTGTGAATCTGAGCATCAAGGAAGAAAAAAGGGAAAAATCGGAGTCCACCAGAGACCATTTCTTGGCAAATGAAGTTCTTATTCAAGCCCTTCCTAGTCACATCTTTCTCAGTCCTATAATAAAAGTACCTTTGTTTGGGGTCTTTTGGAAGCTCAAGGGAGCCATATGTGTGATAGGAAAAAAAAAGTGAACCTTGCATTAAAAGCCTCTTGGGGCCGGGTGAGGTGGCTCACACCTGTAATCCCAGCACTTTGGGAGGTTGAGGCAGGCAGATCTCTTGAGGTCAGGAGTTCGAGACCAGCCTGGCCAACATGGCAAAACCTCATCTCTATTAAAAATACAAACATTTAGCCAGGTGGTGGTGCATGCCTGTAATCCCAGCTACTTGGGAGGCTGAAGCAGGAGAATCACTTGAACCTGGGAGGCGAAGGTTGCAGTGAGCCAAGATCGTGCCATTGCACTCTAGCCTGGGTGACAAGAGCAAGACTCTGTCTCAAAAAAAAAAAAAAAATTAAAAAAAAAAAGCTGCTTGGAATCAAGTTTGAGCTTTTCTCTTATGAATTGTACAATTTTAGATAATCTATTGGTACATCAATTTTTTTCATTAGTAAACTTGGAGATACATGAAAACCTCATAGAGCTATTGTGAAAATTAAATAATATGTGAATAACCCTTAGTGCAAGGCCAGCAATTAATATTGGTAAACCTGTTTTTAGAAACTGCCCTTAAGCCATATTTTGAGCATAATTTTTGTGTCTCCACATTGGTAATGAGCCCCTTGATGGTGGCCCCAGTGTGTTAAGAAAGGGCTGTTGAATAAGTGATTTGGGGATCCCAGCCCTCCTGTTCTAAAGGATTGGAGGGGGTAAGGAGTATTTTGGTGACCTGAAGAGCTGTGCTTTCTCTTATAAGTACTCACATTTGCACTTAATATTTAATTAACACATGCATCAACTTCGTTAGAAGCAATTAAAGAAACAGCTTCAGGTAAAGATGTTTGGTGAAATTTTTGAATGTGAGGCTTTTAGAGATTCACGTTTTCTATCCTTCAAGGGTTTTTATACAACGTGTTACAGTCATTTTGTAATTTGTTGATCCCTACTGATTATCAGAACTGTTACCTTAAAAAAATCACAATATTAGGATGAAATCAGATGTGGTTGTTCAGTTTTATTTATAAGTAGATTTAGGGCAGCCGTGGAATACAAAACTTGATTTTAGGAAAATATTTACAACATTAGATCGATTCATGTATGATTACTATTCAAAATTATAATTTGGTTAAATGGTAGTATGAAATTTGCTATTTATTATTTAGAGGCTATCTCAACCATCTTATAAGGAATGTCATATTTGTAATGTACAAACAAAAGTGTCAAAATTGTACGTAGTTAAAAATCAGTTTCTAAAATCTCACATTTTTCTTCGGGGGAGTAGTTTTCAAACTTGAGTGTGCTTTGGAGGGTTAGTGTAAACAAAGATTTCTGGGACCCTGCCTTCAGAGTTTTTGATTCAGTAGGTCTGAGGCAAGGCCTAAGAATTTGTGTTTCTAACAAGTGCTTGGGGCTTCTGATGCTGAGTCTGGGGATCACATTATGAGAACCACTGCTTTAGGGAAAATTTATAAGGATTTGGCTTTTCCCCTATTCTCGTTTCTTTATTATATGTATGTTTTGGTGAGATTATTAATTTTTGTTGAAAATCCAAATGTGTATTTTTATTTGTTTTTTTTTTGCCACAAATATTAGGAAATTCAATAGGAAATTCTGTTTCTGGTATCTGGGAGGAGGGAAACAAAACATGAAGCTCATGGACATGTATTTTCATGGACAGTTAAGCTATTCTTTAGATGAAAATGGCTTTAATCATTTTAATTATAAGTGTGGATACATTTATTTATTCATTCAACAAATATTTACTGGGGACTCCTTATGTATCAAGTACTGTTCTGTTAGAGATGCTCCATGAATATAAAGGATAAAATTCTTCTCCTAATGGAGTTTAGGTATTAGATGGGGGCTACAAAGGGTGAATAAAAGAAACAGATTGTCAAAAAAATGTATCTCAAGTGGAAAGTGTTATAAAGAAGACTAAAGCTGGATGAAATGGCAGAAAGTGATGGAGACGGAGGATTTCTTTACATAGGGTGAGGAGAGAAGGCCTCCTTGATAAAGTAAGAGTTGAATAGGTACCTGCAGAAACTTACGGGAGGAGAATGTTTCTGATGGAGAAAGATGCTTCTAAGGTAGGAATGAGCTCACTGTATTTGAAGACTGGCAAAGGTGCCAGTCAAGCTGGAACCCCTTTGGTGGGAAGGGAAGTGGATGATGGCTGGCCATTGGATTTTATCTTAAGTGAAAAGAGGAGCTGTTAGATGGTTTTGAGAAGTGCTGTGATAGTATCTGCCGTACCTTTGAGAGGGTCATTCTGGCTGCTTGTGGAGGGTAGCAACCAGGAAAGCATCATAGGTGATGTACGATGAGTAAAGAGTGAGTAAAGCACTCATATTTGTGGCTACACTCATGGCAGACATCACAAATCAACCACAGAGGCCTTTCCTGGTAGCCTGGGTGTTGATCGGGACAACTTCCCAACACACCCTGCAGCTGGAACTGAGGGCCCTTGGAATCTGCACAGTAAATGAAATCTTTTTTATTCCTTTTCCAACAATTCAAATATCTTTTTTTTTTTTGAGACAGGATCTGGTCTGTCGCCAGGCTGGAGTGCAGTGTTGTGGTCTTGGCTCACTGCTACCTCTGCCTCCTGGGTTCAGGTGATTCTCCTGCCTCAGCCTCCTGAGGAGCTGGGACTACAGGTGCCCGCCACCATGTCCGGCTAATTTTTTTTTCTTTTAGTAGAGACAGGGTTTCACCATATTGACCAGGCTGGTCTCGAACTCCTGACCTTGTGATCCGCCCCACCTTGGCCTCCCAAAGTGCTGGGATTACAGGCATGAGCCACCATACCTGGCCCAATTCAAATATCAAATGGTTTTCCATTGCCTTATCTCTCCTTAAAAGAGGTCGAGGCATCTACTGTAGATTCATTCATCCCTCAACAATACTTATTGAGCATAAAAAATGTAAGTCCATGAATGAATGAACTTGATGATTTCAGATCATATGTTCTGGGAAGTAAAAGGATGTGATTAAGACCTGGAAGATAAGGAGTTGGCCCTTTCAAGAACAGGGGACGGGCAGTCTAAGCAGAGGGAGTAAGTACAAGGTCCAAGGTCCCTGCAGCTAGGAGGACTGAAGGGGAGGATACCCAGGACCACCGTCTGTTTTCCCTTGGTTCACATGTCTCCTTACTGTCTGCTTCCAGAAAGTGAGCTCTGCAAGTCTTAGCTCACTGGGACAAGATGGGCAACATCTGCATTGTTTAATGGGGATGATACCTAAATCAGGCCTGAACTTTGTCCCAGCAGTCTCCCACCTAAAATACATCTCTTCTCCTGTACTCATTTTCTCATTTTTGTCTTTCTTCCTTGAATTCAGTTCTTTCTGACCCTCTTTTTTCACCTCATCAGTTATCTCTATTGAAGTGAATTGTTCAGGGGAATACAAGAGAATGGATTTCACTTGGCATTTGTATATTAATAAGATTATTAATTTGGGGACCTTCTTCCCTTTCCTGCCTGCATAATTTTTGGTAATAAATGGCCATCTAATTTACTAAATAGTCCCTTGAGCACGAGCGGCCTTATATACAAAAGAAATTTCACATTTTGTACCTGAATGTGATAGTGGCTAATACATACACATAAAAAAAGTAATTCAGTAGGAAAAATAAAATGTAGAGAAAATCAATTATCTCAGCCCATTCAAAGAGAAAACCAGCCAGGTAGTAAGTAGTAATTGCAGTATTTTATTATGGGAGTCTTTGGTTGTAGTTAATAGATTTCTGCCTTTTAGTGCATTTGTTTTATTTTTATTATGCATTAGAGGACTTTGCTTTGAGTAGTGCAGCTCAGGGGTTAGGCACAGGAGTATGAGTTATGGGGGAAATATCTGGGCACCTGCTATTTGCAGCATATTGTAGCTATTTCCAGGTATGGCTGGAAATGAGTTGGAGGCTCAGCTGGAATCAACTGTTGGTGCTGCCAGAACTGTCCTGATTAAGTCCTTTTTGTTCTCTGACCCCTGAGGATGACTTATTAAGACTTGGTTTACTCATTTGAAAAATGGAGTTGATGAAAACTTCCTTAGAAGGTTGAACCCTGGGTGATGGTGATGAGAACAGTTCATATTTTTTTCGCACTTACTACCTGCCAGGCATATTCCAAAGCGCATCACGTGCACCATTTCAGTCAGTCCCTACAATAGACAGGTGAGGTAGAATCTGTGCCTATAGATTAAACCATGGCATGGAAACCATGGTTTAAGTGATTTGCTCAAGGCACACTACTTAGTGCAATGTATGACACGTATTAAGTGTTTATATAAAAGTAATAACCACAGCTGCTATGGCTTAGAACTTTTTTTTAAAGGAGTTTGAGTATATTACAGAAGTAGGAAGTCTGATTCTCAATGCCTCTTGTTTTCTGTTTGTTTAGTTTTTTATCTGGCTCCATTTTACAGCCTCAAGTTTTATCATATTGATTTTCTGCTGATTAAAAAAAACTTACCTGTTTTTATCTTTTACTCATTTTTTTTTTTTTTTTGATCCTCCTTTAGGAAAGTGTTCCAGACCAGGCATGGTGGCTCATGCCTGTAATCCCAGTAGTTTGGGAGGCAGAGGTGGGTGGATCACCTGAGGTCAGGAGTTTGAGACCAGCTTGGCCAACATGGTGAAACCCTATCTCTACTAAAATTAAAAAATTTTAGGGCCAGCATGATGGTGTGCCCCTGTAGTCCTAGCTGCTCAGGAGGCTGAGCCAGGAGAATCGCTTGAACCCATGAGGTAGAGCTGGCAGTGAGCTGAGATCATGCCACTGCACTGCAGCCTGGGCGACAGAGCAAGACTCCATCTCCCCCCCACCTACCCCCCCCAAAAAAGGGAAAAAAGTTCTGAATATGGATGTCCTGTCAAAATTCAAGATCTGCTGGTCTTCTTGGATCAGGCCACCTTTGGTCTCTCCAAAGAGGCTAACCTGTATTCCTCTTTGGTGAGAGGACAGTAGACATTTCAAATAAGGCATTAAAGCTCCTCCAGGAAATTATGCTTATGGACATTTCCCTCACTTCTTCAAGTTTCTAGTGTCTTTAGAATCTCACTTGGCTTTCTTAGAAACATGGCCAATTCTTGTGCTATATTTTATGCTCCAGTTGCCTTGGAACTTAGTTGTAGGCAATGTGGACCAGGGGCCATGTAGACCAGGAGCCAAGTCCTAGCTCTGCATTTAAAGGTTACATGATCTTAGGAAAGTTTTTCAACCTTTTAGAGTTTTAGCCTCTGTCTTAGTCTGTTTTCTGTTGCTATAACTGAATCCCTGAGACTGGGGAATTTATAAAGACAAGAAATTTATTATGTGGCCATGCGCAGTGATTCATACCTGTAATCCCAGCACTTTAGAAGGCTGAGGTGGGAGGATTTCTTGAACATAGGCATTCAAGACAAGTCTGGGCAACATAGGGAGACCCCATCTGTATAAAAATTTTTTTAAAAAATAAAAATAAACCAGGTGCGGTAGCTCATGCCTATGGTCCCACCTACTTAAGAGGCTGAGGTGGGAGGATCACTTGAGCCCAGGAAGTCAAGGTTGTGAGCCATGATTGTGCCATTATAATCCAGTCTGGACAACACAGTGAGACCCTGTCTCAAAAAAAAAAAAAAAAAAAAAAAAAATTCTTACAATTGTGGAGGTTGGGAAGGCCAAGGTCTAGGGCCGCATTTGATTAATACCTTCTTGCTTGTGAGGACTGTCTTGCAGGACAGGACATAACATGGCAAGGGGACTCACAAGAGACAGCCAAAATGGGTTTTATAACAGACTCAGTCTCGTGACAACGAATCCACTCCTTCCATAACCCCTTCCTTCCTCCTTCCTTCCTTCCTTCCCTCCTTCCCTCCTTCCCTCCTTCCCTCCTTCCTTCCTTCCTTCCTTCCTTCCTTCCGAGGACAGAGCCCTTATGACCCAATCAGTTGCCCAAAGTCCCACCTTTCAACACAGCTACAATGTGGGATAAGATTCCAATGCGTGAACTTTTGGGATACATTCAAACCATAGCAGCCTCCTTATCGACAAAATGGGAATGGTAGTGGTGATGTTGATGATGGCACTAACTATATCACAGGGATATATGAATTGTATAAAACTATGTAGGGTGAGTCAAGGCCACCATAGTCTTTTTGTGAGGGACTTGGGGCTAGGACTTCAACATATGAGTTTGGTTGGTGGGGAGGCACAGTTTCACCTATAGCATGAGGGGGAGGCTCTGTCTCCATCACCTAGTATAGTTCTTAACCCAGAGTATGCCATCAGTAAATATCTGTTAAAGAATTAATTCATATGTGCAAACAAGCAAGAATGAATAAATGAATAAATGGTATCTTCGTTGACCATTGAAACATTTAAAACATGGATTTGTATTGCATGTTCTAACATTGAGAGTTCTTAATGATGCTTATTCCTTGAGTTCTATGTTTGACTGTACCTAAATTAGAACATCTGATCTAGGAATGTCCAGATCACATTTTTTTTTAAAAAAGGTCTCATATACCTGTACTTGTATACTTGATTCAGCTCAAGTAGCATTAGAGTCATGCAATTAAATCACAAATACAGAATATTTAAATTTCAACTCTGGAGTAAGTAGCTCCAACTTGAATTTTGTTATGTTCTGAACTGCAGCACTTTTGATTTTGATTTAATAATGACTATTTGGTTGCATAAAGCAGGATTTTAGCTTTTGTGAGAAGCTAATTAGGTTGGAACTGGTTTAAGCACTTATTTTCCTGGAATGATTTCAGTCCAGTTAGGCATACCTTTTTCTTCTTGCTCAGATGTAAACACAAGTACTCACTGCAGTCTCAAATATAAAATTGGTAAACGTGCTATGATGCTGACAGTATAACTTCTGGAACTATATTATTTTGGGATATGCTGAGGTAGTGAGATTTAAATTCTGTTAGATTTGGAAATTCAGGGGTTTTACATTTTTCTCAATACAGCAGTCAACTAGAGAGAACAATAATAGGAATTTGTTTAAGATGGAGCTGGTGGGCCTTTGAGTTCAGTGTTCTGCTGAACGTAATGTTCTGCTTAAAGTTTACACTGGCTGAAAATAAATAAAAATAATATAATATAACAGATTTCTCAGGGCAGAACATTACAGAGCCCTTAATGTGTTAATGTATTTAGATTGGTGCAAAAGTAATTGCATTTTTTGCTATTACTTTCATAGATTTTGACTTTCCAAGAGGGGTCTGTGGTATGCAGACTTTGCCACATGCGTTTGCTCTGAAACCACTTTTTTCTTAAGGTACCAGTGTCCTAAGGGACACTCTCAGGATGGTCACTCTGGACAGTCTAAAATTAGGTGCACATTTTGCTAGTTTGGTAAGTGGGGCATATTGATCAGAATTTCTTTTACTGCTTATATATCATAGTATTATATCATGACATTTCATGGGCATCATTCCAAATATCAATTTTTAACATAGACTATTATAGTGGTTAAAATGTTGTAGATCTAGGCTGGGCGAGGTGGCTCACGCCTGTAATCCCAGCACTTTGGGAGGCCAAGGCAGGGGAATCATTTGAGGTTAGGAGTTTGTGACCAGCCTGGCCAACATGGTGAAACTCTGTCACTACTTAAAAAAAAAAGGAAAAAAAAAAAAGAAAAATACAAAAAATGAGCCGGGCATGTTGGCATGCGCCTGTAGTCCCAGCTACTCAGGAGACTGAGGCCTGAGGATCACTTGAACCCAGGAGGTGGAGGTTGTAGGGAACTGAGATTATGACACTGCACTCCAACCTGAATGAAAGAGTGAGACTCTGTCTCCCAAAAAAAAAAAAAAAAAAAAAAAATTGTATAACTAGTGCTGTTTTTCAAAATTTAGCAATTTTTTTAAAAAAGCATTTTAAAACATTTCTGTTAAGACTTTCTTTGAAAGTGTCAGAAAGCCAGCTTCAGCTGGCTACAGCAGTAACAGTGTGACAGTGTGTCAGGAGAGGGTTTTTAAGCTAAGAGTGTGTCACCAGGACTCAGCCCTTCTCTGTCTCTTGGTGTTTCTCTTCCTCTGTATTCATTTGATTCTCAAGGAATATATTTGACTATGTAAGCAAATAGACTTCATGTAGTCTACTCTACATTTGCAGTGGAAATTAAACCTTTATTTTCAATCCTTCCAACAAAATCCCCTGATTTAAATCTCATCGGCTGCTTTGGGCCCAGTGAGTCTTTTTCTTCCAACCCCTCCTATTGCTTGGTAGGCGAAGCTGGGTTGTGTACAGCTCTTATGCCAAGGAGTAGAGTCAACCTCAGTGAAGCAACATATGCTGAGCCAGGGGAAGGGGCATGAGATACAGATCCCCAGAAGAAAATAGAGGCGTTGTGGCCAGAAGCAGCAGAAATGTAAGCCTAGCAGGTAAAAATGACAGGTATCTCATATACTTGCCCTTAGCTTGCTGCCTTGGAAAAACCTTTTTTCCTGTGAGTTGAATTAAAAAGATTTCAGTTAATTGACCTTCTATTTAGTTAAGCTGCAGCTAATTAGGTTAGTTAGATGACTAGGTGCTGATGGAGTGAGTAATGGACACTTGGCACAAAAATAAAGTTAACAGGTCCTGACATTTCGCTATGGGAAGCAATTGAGAGGGAGGATTTTAAGACGACTTTAAATATTCCAGACTATGTAACTGTAACCAGATCAGGAGTTTTCCTTGTCTGTGGGCTTCTCTACCAGGGGGATGATGTGTCTTTTGTCTTGGTGTCACTGTGACCTGGCACATGGTTAATTCTGAAGGATATTTTATTATTGTAGAACTACGAGATTGGGATTTTTTATTTTTATTTACTTTGGATTATTAAGTGAAATAAGGAGCAAAGGACAAAATGTATATTTGGGAAAGAAGATGCTGAGTGTGAATTTGAAGGTGAAATTCATTTGAGCTACTGATGGGACACTTTGGTAGAATTGGGCAGTTAGGAACATGGAACCCAGGTCTGTTTTATTGTATCCTGGGAAAATCCAATCTTATCTTTATTTTAGTTCAAAACAAAACTTTATCTGATAAAAGCAAAGGCATATTTTCTTGTGAGAGGCAGTAAGGTGGAATGCTTTATCAAGTAAAAAGACTGTTCAAGGGAAATGCTCCTGGAACATTTGTTTTCTGTTGAAGACATTAATATGTGAAGAGGGATTATGTGTTTCCAGATGTTTCCATTTGCGAGTGTCAAGTTGCATTAGATGCCACATTTTAGTGACCTAACATCACATTGCCTCAGTGAGGACAATTTGGGGCACAAAAATCATAGTCGAGGAAAATTTACATTTGCTATTCTTGCAGTCTGTTTTTCCAGAGCTACGGATAGTGTAGAAAAAGAAAGGTACAGAGCTGACAGTGTCAATAGTTTCTTACTTACTAGTTCTGAAGTCAGTGCCTCTCTGATTTGTAACAAATACTTTTTAATGTGTTCCCTTTATTATCCTAATAGGAGATGAATAGATAATGTACCCTATTAGTATACCTAATTTAAAAAATTATATAGTGACTCAACTAGTGTCTATAGAAAATAAAAATGAAAGGAAAGTAACTTATAATAAATGATGTGTATTGCAGTATGTGTAATACATTCTTGGGTGCAAGTTCACTAGAACTGAGCTTCTCCTGGGGATCTTGTTAAAATGCAGATTCTGATTCAGCAGCTCCAATGTGGGGGCCTGAGATTCTGCATTTCTTTCTGTCTTTTTTTTTTTCCCTACTGGAAGTATTTTTTTAGAAAAAAAAAACTTCTACACACTTAACAGTTCACAACATTTCAACAGCAAAGTATTAGTTAAGAGAGGGGTTTTCAGGAGGTGGGGATTTAGAATATTAGGAAAATATGTTGGTATCCTCTTCATTACAGATGGATAGCATAGGTCATAGTGCCATCCATCTGTAATGAAGGAGGATACCAACATTTGATATTGGCTACTAAGCCAATGTCAAAACCCAGTGGAATGACACTTCTATAGAGTTTATTTCCCTTCCTGCTATCTTCCCTACCCCATGAAAATGTCTGCCACCATATAAAGCCCAGTAGCAGCTAACTTAAGCTCCCCTTCTTCCCCCTTGGGTAGGAAAGAGAGTGAAAGGAAGGTCACTCTTGAGTGTCCATGCTTTCTTCTTTCTCTTCTTGAGGTGATTCTTCTGTCTCCTCCTCTTCTTCCTCTCTTTCCTTTGTCTCAGGTGGCCTCTCTAAGTCTTTTCTGAAGGTGTTACTATCTATCACTCCATCCCAGGTAGATATTTGAGAAGCAAGATGGTTGGCATCTCTCTCCTAGCCAAGGGTCTTCTAAAGCCACCATGTGAGAGGATTTGGACCAGAGTCTGAGCTGTGTAGCCACCTATGTCCTACTGTCATAGGGTCATGACTGTGTGTTCTCTGAGTTGCCACTGTCATAGAGGTCAGTGATACCCACAGACCCTGGCACGAACAGTCCTGCAGCCAGAATCTGCAAGCAACAACTGTGTGCAATGTTTAGGGCCAAAGGCTGTCTGTTGGGATTATCACAGCATTATGACCTAGTAGGTCTAGGATCCAGGGTGTGAGAGGCTCAGAGCCAGGGAATAGAACCCTCAAGTCCTTCAGTAGTCTGATGAGAACTTTAACTGTGGACTGGCAAGCATTTTCCTTGAACCAGTGGGCATGTGGGATGGCTGCTAAGGCACCATGCAATACCTTGATATCCAAATGGAGTTCTGGGTCCAGTTTTGGAAGATTGGGTGGCACTGTTGTGATGAGAATCTTTACTGTAGCATCAGAAGAACTGATTTCAAAGCCAGTTTCATTGGTCAGCATGGTCAAAAAATCTTCAGAAGGATCCTGTGCTCTCAGGCTTCCCACGACTTTGTTTCCCAGGGCAGCAACAGCTTCTAATGTTGGCAGAATCTTTTGTATTACCAAAGGGGCAGCTGCACTGTGGCCCGTAACGATTGTTCTCTTTTTATGGTAGCCCACATGTCCAGCTTCTTCAATTTGCACTTCACATGTCAAATTGTCAATCACATTGTTTATTTTTGTTGCCAGGGGAAGGTGAGAGGCCTGCTCAGCAGAATCAGGAGCTGGGTTCTGATTTCTCTTCAGCAAGGCCTCACTGAAGGAAGTTGCATCATATGTTGGCTTGACCCAAGGGAAAGCCATTTCACACAAATAGGAATCAAATGGAATATGTGATACAAAGGGCCTGAACTCTCCTCCTGGGTCTCTTCTGGAGCCAAAGTGTCCACCACAACCACGACCTTTGTCACCTCTCATGGTGCCTTAAATCCCAAACAATGAAGGCCACATCAATCACCCCTCCCCACCTCCCCCCTGCCCTCCTCCCTTTTACCATCTTGAGACAGGGTCTTGCTGTGTTATTCAGGCTGGTCTTAAACTCCTGGGCCCATGCAATCCTCTTGCCTCAGCCTCTCAAGGTAGCCTGGATTTCAGGTGCATGCCACCATGCCTGGAGATTCTTCATTTCTAATCAACTCCCAAGTGATGTCAGTACTGCTGTTTCGTGACCACATTTTGAATAGCAAGACTTTTTAGGACTTAATGAAGTAGTCAGATGCTTGCACCTATGCATAGAATCACAGTGAATGTTTCAGCTATAAAAGTGACTGTTACAGATGCATCAAATGGGCTACTGTAAACCAGAAATGACCTTGCTGTTGGTGATTCAATATTCTGAAATGATAACCCTTAGTCAGGTTACAAAGAAAACAAAGTAGCAGTTTCCTCCAAATTTGCATGGTTTAGCATGTGGTGTGTATTAAAACTATAAAAAACATACTGTGCATTTATTTTTATGTGAAATGAAGGAACATTCTTGGCTCAGATGCTTAACATTTCCTTTACTGTCCATGGAGACAGCCCGAGGTCAGGCATGCCATAGCATAATTCATTCAGAGATTCTCCCCACCACATCCCAGTTTTGGCTTCCAGCTGCTGTCACAATCCCTAAATCCCCTCTGTGCATTTAGAAAACACCCCTACAGATTTCCAAAGTGCCCATAGGAGAGATGCCATTTGTGAAGAACCCCTGAACCCAGAGGCCAAGGGAGGAACAGGCCATAAGATGACTCAGAGGTGTGATATGACTGCTCCTCGTTTGTTCAAGCAAATTGTCCCATGAGCCAGGGGCCTAAGAAAATCAAGTAGAGAGCCACAGTTACTGCACAGAACATGAGCGCAGAGCCGTACAGTCTTTCCGGAGGTGTTTTCTCTGCTGTTCACTTTGTTTCCCTAGTAATTGGGGAAAAAGTTTCTATGGCCATATTTGCAGCTGACAGATTTGTTTGTACCGTGCTGCAAGAGGGTGTTAAGTGGAGGCCTGTGAAGAATCTGAAGCAAATGGATATTTGGGGAAAAAAAGTGTCTAACTTCCTAGTAACCACAGACTGAATTGTGTTTTTCCAGCTTAATTTCTGTCTCTCTCAGTAGCCCTTGAGTGTCAGAGACCATGGGCATTCTTCCAACACTGGAAAGGCGAGAGAGCGGTTATTCAGAGCAACTTAATCCTCTGAAGTTCATTTGTACTTTGTAGTTTTCCTGAAAGCCTTATTTTTACCAAAACAGAAACTGATGGAAGTGATCGAATGAAAATAGCAATACGTAGGGTGAGTTTTATTAGTTGAATCAAAGGATGTATTTATTTGCTACTTCTACATTCACATGATCACCTCAGATAGTCTCTTAACTGAAAACTTTTTTTTTTTTTTATTGCATTTTAGGTTTGGGGGTACATGTGAAGAACATGGAAGATTGTTGCATAGGTACACACCGGCAGAGTGATTTGCTGCCTTCCTCCCCATCACCTATATCTGGCATTTCTCCCCATGCTATCCCTCCCCCAACTCCCTACCCCCCCACTATCCCTCCCCTTTTTCCCCCGACTAACTGAAAACTTTTTAGTCTCCAGACAAGCAACGTTCTTTGACATTGTGTGTAATTCGAAATATATATGAGGTGAATTTTTCTGCTTTTGATATCAACCATTTTTGTAACACAAATATGAAAATGAAATTTTCATTAGAGACTGTTTGAAAAATAAACTTGAAATTTGAGGAAAAAGTTAAAATGCAAATGAGCATATGTGTAATCCTATCACCCAGAAATGACAACTATTAACCAGAATTTTCTCCTGATCTTTTTTTTTAATGAAGAAATATACAAGCATGTGCTCACATTTTAACAAAATTAGAGTAGTGTCACTACTTTTGTATGCTGCTATTTTCACTTCTGTTATGAAGTGTATGTTTTAATGATACTCATTTTCAGCACTTATTATTAATGGAAAAATTTGAGGTAATTATGGATTCATATGCAGTTTTGTGAAATAATACCGTGAGAGCCCTTCTACACTTAGCTTGGTTTCCTCCAGTGGTTAATTTTCTAAAACTATGGTATAATATTGCAATCAGGATATTGACTTTAATACAGCCTACCAGGTCGAACATGGTGGTTCATGCCTGTAATCCTAGTACTTTGGAAGGCTGAGGCTGGTGGATTACTTGAGACCAGGAGCTCGAGACCAGCCTGAGCAACACAGAAAAACCCCATCTCTACTAAAAGATACAAAAAATTAGCCAGGTATGGTAGTGTGCACCTGTGGTCCCAAATAGTTGAGAAGCTGAGCTCAGTGGGTTGCTTGAGCTTGGGAGGTTGAGACTACAATGAGATGACATCGCATTGCTGTAGTCTTGCCTGGGTGACAGAGGACTCTGTCTCAAAAACAAAAACAAAAAAATCTTAACAAGTATAGTCAGATTTCCCCAGTTTTGTTTATATGCATTTGTGCGTATGTAGTATTTAGATGTACGCAATTTTATCATGCATGTAGGTTCATATGTCTACCGCCACAGTCAAGATACTGAACAGTACTAGTACCACCAAGATCCCTTTTATAGCTGCACCCAGCTCTCCCCTGGCCCTTTTGAAACTCCGGACAACCACAAATTTGCCTTCAATTTCTGGAACTTGGTCATTTCAGACATTTTATATTAATGGAATATATAATTTTTATTGCCAAGTAGTATTTCATGATCTGTGTATTTCCACAGTTCTACCACTTACTTACCTGTTGTTAAAGGACATCTTGGCTGATTCTAGTTTTTAGCTTTTACAGATAAAGCTGTTGTGAGCACTTGCATACAGGTGGTGGTTGTAGTTGTTTTTTTTTATTTAAATTTTGCTTTTTCTGGGAAGAATGTCCAAGAGTACAATTGTTGGTTGAATATGTAGGGTTTATTTTTGTTTTTATTTGAGACAGAGTCTCTGTTGCCCAGGCTGGAATGCAGAGGTGTGATTATAGCTCACTGTAGCCTTACATTTTGGGGCTCAAGGAGTCCTCCTGCCTCAGCCTCCTGAGTAGCTGGGACTACAGGTGTATGCCATCCATCCTGGATAATTAAAACAAAATTTTTTTGTAGAGATGGGATCTCTCTAGGTTGCTCAGGCTGATCTCAAACTCCTGGGCTCAAGCGATTCTCCTTCCTTGGCCTCTCAAAGTGCTGTAGTTACATGCGTATGAGTTTTTCTTATGTAGCTATACTATTTTACATCTCACCAGCAGTATATAAGTGTAATCCAGATTTTTCACATCCTTGCCAGCATTTGGTGGCATCACTATTTTCATTTCATCCATTCTGATAGGTGTGAAATGCTCTCATCCTGGTTTAAATTTGCATTTTCCTAATGCCGAATGTTGTTGAGCATCTTTTCTTGTGCTTGCCATATGTATATCCTATTCAGTCAGTTGTCTTTTCAGATCTTTTGCCCATTTTCTAATTTGATTGTTTATTTTTTTCAATGTTGACTTTGGAGAATTCTTCGTATGTCCTAGATACTTATTCTTTGTCACCTATGTGCTTTGCATGTATTTTCTCTCAGCCTATAGCTTGTCTTATGTTTTTCTTTTAAGATTTTATTTTTCTTAGGGTAGTTTTAGGTTCACAGCAAAATTGAGAGACATGTCTATAGTTGTCCCATATACTCCCTGCCCCATACGTGCACATCCCCCGTTATCAACAACCCTCATCAGAGTGATACTTTCATTACAGTTGGCGAACCTGCACTGACACATCATTATCACCCAAAATCCATTGTGTACATTAGGGCTACCTCTTGGTGACATAGCTCTATACATAAATTTATAATGACATGTATCCATCATTGTAATATCATATACTAGGGGTCCCCAACCCCCAGGCCACAGACCAGTACTGGATGGCGTACACCTGTAGTCCCAGCTACTCAGGAGGCTGAGGCAGGAGGATTGCTTGAGCCCAGAAATTTGAGGCTATGGTGAGCTATGATCACGCCGCTGCATTCCAGCCTGGGCAACAGAGACTCTGTCTCAAATAAAAATAATAATAATTTTAAAACCCTAAATATTCAACCAACAATTATACACTTGGACATTTAACCCAGAAAAAAGGAAAATTTAAATTAAAGAAACAACTATAGCAGCTGGCACTGGTACTGGCCTGTGGCCTGTTAGTAACTGGGTTGCACAGCTAGAAGTGAACAGCATCAAGTGAGCATGACTCCCTGAGCTCTGCCTTCTGTCAGGTCAGCATTGCAATTTGATTCTCTTAGAAGTGTGAACCTTATTGTGAACTGTGCATGTGGACGATCTAGGATGTGCACTCTTTCTGAGAATCTGACTAATGCCTAATGATCTGAGGTGGAACGGTTTCATCCCGAAACCACCCCCTCCCATCTCCCCATCATGGAAAAAGTATCTTCCACGAAAACTGGTCCCTGGTGCCAAAAAGCTTGGGGACCACTGCCATACACAGTATTTTCGCTGCCCTGAAAATCCTCTGTGCTCTGCCTGTTAGCTTTCTTTTTCATTCTTTTCACGTGGGCTTTCACAGAGTGAAAGTTTTAAATTTTGATTAGATTCACTTTTCCTTGAGTGGATCATGCTTTTGGTGTCATGCCTAGTAACTTTTTCTGTGGCTCTATATCCTAAAGATTTTTTCTTAAGTTTCTTCCTTAAAGTTGTATAGTTTTATGTTTCACATTTAAGTGCATGATCCATGCTAAGTAAATTTGGCGTGAGAGATGAAAGTCACCCTTGACTTGTAAAGTAAGGTATGAGAGGCAGGTCAATGCTAATTTCTTGGCCTGTGGATGGCCACTTGCTCTAGCACTGTTTGTTGAAAGACTATATCCTTCCTTCATTGAATGCTTTTTGTACTTTGATCAGTAATCAGTTGGGCATATTTTAAGTCTATTTCTGGGTTCTATATTCTTCTTCCCTTGATCTAGTTCTCTTTCCCTTTGCCAGTGCCACAGTCTTGATTACTATGGTTATATGATGAGCTTTAAAATTGGGTAGAGTGATGCTTCCCACTTCCTTCTTTGTAAGGAGCATTTTAGCTAGTCTAGGGTTGAGCTGCTTGTTGTCACTGGGTCTCCTTTTCTGGCTTTGCATACCCACCCGTCATGCTAATTTTTAATCTTGGATTTGTTTTCTAGGTTTCTTTCCAGAGGGTGTTTTGTTTTACTAAAGGAAATAAATTCCCTTTTTTCTAGGGAATTTTTTCTTTTTTCCTTTGAGTACCCTAAAAGCTAACCCTAGAAGTTAAAATTGTGGATGCGAATGATGTTATTTATGCCCACTTAAACCTGCCAAACTCAGCTGGATGAAGTAGCATGTGCGTGTAATCCTAGCTATTCAGGAGGCTGAGGCAGGAGGATAGCTTGAGATCACAAGTTCAAGACCAGCCTGG
This sequence comes from Ateles fusciceps, assembly GCA_036589455.1. Taxonomy (NCBI): domain Eukaryota; kingdom Metazoa; phylum Chordata; class Mammalia; order Primates; family Atelidae; genus Ateles; species Ateles fusciceps. The sequence goes on from JAZHEH010000562.1 coordinate 13,017,562, forward strand.
GCAACCTAGTGAGACCTCATCTCTTAATTGCAAAAAACAGAAAACAACAAAAAAGCAACTCTTAATAAACATCTTGCTGTGAACTTGTTCTGCTTTTGTATCATCTACTTGCTTGGGCATCTAATTTTTAAGTTCTTTTTATTTTGTTCAAATTATCTGTATGATTGAGAATGGGGGATGAAGATATGGAAAGTACTTGTTCTCTACGAGTGCTTTGTTCAAAAGCAGAATGGCTTTGTACCGAGTCTTAGTAAACTTGAACATAAATAGAAGTGCAGAGGGTCTGCTAGTATTTGTTTAAACAGAAAGTTTTCAGAGGTTATCTTCTCTGGAAAATGTTTCCAAACAATGTGACAGCAAAATGATAGTGTAAATTGTAATGTCTGTCCCAGTTGGATATATAAACATATGAATTGCTTTTTTTCTTAAAAATGTTTGGGTGGTTCATTTAGAGTAAAAAATGATATAACTCACATTCTAAAATAATGATAGGATAAAATAAGGATTTTATTTTTCAGTGTCATATAGATGCTTTGTTACATTCTAGGACTCCAGTGAGAAATAGAATTATGGGCATAGCTTATTTGGGGCAGATGTTTCTAGATTGTGGTCTGTAAATGAGACCCAGGTCTTTGAAAGAGAGAGGGAATAAATTCTGGGAGAAAGGATTTAGAATTATTCTTAGTGTTATAAATAATGAAATGGCTGCTCTTAAGTAATTATGACAGCATTTTAGCTGGTAGACCAAATAGTACCTAAGCCCTATCTTCAAAGTCCCTGAGACACTAATGCACAGATGATAAATCAAAGTATGAGAATGTAGGTGCTTTGTCCCTAAGCCCTACTGCAGATCTTAAGTAGGTCTGGATCTGTGGACTCATGGAGAACTCCTTTGCTAGAATGGCTTAAAAACTCAAGAAGGCCAAAATTGATTATTCATCTTCCCCAATGCCCAAACTAACATACTGAATCTTTCCATCCCATTGTGAGAAAAACTCATACTATATATTTTTAACTTGCCTGGGAGGATAATTCTAGTATGTATGCCTGGTTGTCCCATAATTGCTATCATTATTATAATTTTAATAATTTGAAAATAGCATATTACATCATGATTATATTATTTCAAGTGCTGGCTGGGCATAGTGGCTCAGGCCAGGTGTTGTGGCTCACTCCTGTAATTCTAGCACTTTGGTATGCTGAAGCTGGAGGATCACTTGAACCCAGGAGTTCAAGACCAGACTGGACAACATAGCAAGACCTTGTCTCTACTAAAAAATAAAAATTAACCAGATGCGGTGGTATGCGCTTGTAGTCCCAGCTGCTCAGGAGACTAAGGCAGGAGGATCACTTGAACCCAGGAGGTTGAAGATGCTGTGAGCTATGATTGTACTACTGCTCTCCAGCCTGGGCAAAAGAGCAAGAGACTGTCTCTAAATAAATATGACAATCAATTGATCAATCAATAAGCCCTCCTTCACAAGAGTGCCCCCTGTTTGAATGATAAATGGTATGGTCCATATTCTTATTATACTCAAGTCAGAGACAGATCAAAAGGAAGGAATGAATGACCTGCAAGAGGTAGTACCTTGTAACTTGGTGAAGACCTGCTCAGGGCTGCTGTCCCTTGGTGGGTCTAGGCTGAGGTGAGGATAGGGGTAGGGCACTGGAATCCAAGGAAGATGCTAGAACTGTACTGCCTAATGTTATGGAATAATATGAAGTGTACAAAGAAAAAATGAGAGACGTAAGGCCTTTGTCTATAGGATGTTGTCCCAGCTTTCTTGTCTCCATACTTAGAAGGGAAAAAGCTTTGGGATCAAGAGAGAGAGCGCTAATCTTTCTACCTTCTACGTAAGGACTCTGCATGCCTTCATCCTCCTTAAGAAGTAAGCCTGACCCTGGTCCTACAGTAGTCCTAGCCTTTGCTACCACCGAAGCCAGCTTCATGCAAACTAGGCCATATTGGTATGCAAGACTGAGAGTACTGTTTTAAATAAACATGCCCGAGATCTATTCTAGTTTATAGGAAAAAAAAATAATTAGCAAACCAACACCAATTATTAACACAATTTTTGGTGACATTTTCCCACATCCGTTTGAAGACAGTGGTTTTGAAAACTGCTGACCAAGAGTTGTGGGCCTTGAATCACAGGCAGAGCATACAGAAGCTCCTGAAGATGCTCCCTGTATTTGGTTCTGTGCCTTGGACTCCCATTCTCCTTTTTTCTTGATGGCCTTTCTTTCCAGGGGCATTTCTTTTCTTTCTTTTCTTTTCTTTTCTTTTTTTTTTTTTTTTGAGGCAGAGTCTCGCTCTGTCACCTAGGCTGGAGTGCAGTGGCATGATCTTGGCTCACTGCAACCTCTGCCTCCTGGGTTCAAGGAATTCTGGTGCCTCAGCCTCCCAAAGTGCTGGGATTACAAGTGTGAACCACCATGCCCAGCCCCAGGGCATCTCTAATTAAGTAATGGGAATGCAGTTAAGGAAGTGGTGAGATTTATCAGAGTATCCTTAGGAAGTGTCAGCTACAGCTCTATCACCATGGCTGCCGGTGAAAGGATGCTCCTGAGATGAAGTGATCACTGAGTGCTGGATTTTAAGATCCAACTCACTGTATGGGATTCATATATCAACCACAATGAAAATGAAGAGTACTTGTGACAGTTGAGTATATTTATTTTATTTTGTTTTTATTTGTTTATTTTTTTGAGCTAAAGAAGTAGGTAGGTAAACAGAAAACCTTCACTGCAGAATTGACACACTGTAGAGGAAAATTGCTTTGTTAGTCTAAAGATATGCTTAGCTGACGAGAAATTAAACAACGTGATTGAGGAGGAAAACCTGAACAAGTGGAACAGGGAAGTAAGAAAGGATTCTGTCACTATTTACGCCCATTATTCAAGTTGGAAGATGGGTTGATTCTTAATTATTCATTTGGGTGTCAATGCCGATAGAAAATCACCATCATAGAAGGATACATTAAAATGAGTAAGAAATTTTCAAAATTCACAGAATAAGTATGTGTGGAATTTCACAGGTTTTCAGGAGCCTGTTGAGTTCCTGGGTAGGAGAGAGATGTCACGCCAAATGACAGTTTTCTTGTTCAAGGAGTGTGAACACAACAGGCTGACAAAATTTGAAAAGAGCAGTGCTGATGAGCAAAAGGAAAGAGAAGAAAGGATGGCTCTGGGCTTCCTGCTGTTAGTGAGGCAAGCTGTGGGTGAGTGTCAGTTACCCAGATATGAGTCTGCTTCCAAGAGTGTGGAGTGGACTTGAGGAAGTGCCGGCTACCTATTCCCTGACATGATATGTTCCCTCCACTCAGGGCCAGTGGACATTTGTGTGTATGTTTCCCCCTAATCCCCTTGTGTTTTTACTTGTTATCAAGTAGCTCTTTTGTTTTGTTAGCCACAGAACTTGATTTAATTTCTTGGTTTGCTGAATAGATACTTAAGGAAAATGTAACACTGCTCTCACTTTGCTGTATAAGCCGCTAATTTTTTAAGGGAAAAGAAATACAACCTGTCAATGATTAATATAGTATTGGATTTTTGTCTGCGTGCGCAGCACGTCCACTGATTTAGTGCATTCCTTTGTGGATTGGGGTTCGCCCGAGGTGCCTCTCTTGGCATATGAAGAGTTTGACCTTTGACGTGGATACGAAAGGGTGGGAGAAAGTACAGAAATTGCCACCAAACTCCCATACTAACTGCAGATAGCTGTGAGGTCTGGAGAGTGAAGGAACACGAAGTGATGATTCTGTCTCCTAAATCCTAAGTCTGGGTCCAGTGTTGACTTTTAAAACTACCTTCCTGTTTCCATGTGCTGAGATTCTTCCCCTGTTACCTTAAGCACCCTGCTCAAATCCAACATTCACCTTCATTGCATCCGTCAATTACCTCAAAATCCCCTTTGGTCACTGAGACCCAAACCTTGCTGGTGTGTCATTGAGCCAGTTCAAGTCTTTGATGTCACTGTGCTCCTACCCTCAACCCAGCCTCTGTTGTTGGTGCCTTAGTGACTGCAGAAGCCTCTTAGTCCTCCTGTCTCCACCTTGCTCTGTACCCCTGCCTTGACCCTTGCTAGCCAACAGTAAAAATCCCCCACGCAAAATATTTTTAGGTAAACAAACAAAAATACAAAATAATGTTTAGAACTAGAAAATGAAAAGTTAAAAAAAAAAATCCTGAATGTTTATCTCCTCAACTTATTTAACCTAGTCTTAACTCTAAAGATTTTCACAGTGCTTCAAAAATAATAATGTCTGCACATTCTCCTAGTTAACCTTAAACTACCCTGAATTGTTGTTCTCTTTCTCATCATGTATCTCCCTGACCACCATAACATTTTAAATTTCCAAAGGGTCCTGCACGGCTCATAATAAAATACCAAGAGCATGGGAGTAATTGAATTAATAATTGTTGAATTAAATTAGGTACATCTGGTAAAATCCCTTTGAATAGCTCATTAATAATGGAGTCTGGTATGTTTGTATGTGGGGGAGCAGACTGGGATATGTCATTCTGTATTGTTGAACACGATAGTGTCCCTCCAGAAAAACACTGTTGATTTTGTGTGATTCATTGACAGATTCAAAGGATGGTGTAACCATCTGTTTTCTGTAGCTCTTGAGGAAAGAACAAAAGGATTGGGCTTTGAGTTGAGAATGAGAAGAAGGGGGTAGATAAAAGGTAGAATTTTTATCACTGCTCAGGTTGTATAACAATCAACTGGCTTACCTGGGAACTCTGCCACCTCCTTCCTGAGTCTGAATAAAAGGAGTATCTTCTCCTTTGATGGAGATGGTGGATACAGCCTTTCCTAGATGACCTGGTCCAATTCTGTGTTTTTAATTGGAGTGTTTTTCTCCCTTATCTCCAGATTTATTTTTTTAAATTACAAAAACAGTACATTTGTTTTAAAAAATCTGAGAATTCTGAAATTTATAAAGCAAAAGCCCCTGCTTCAATTACTTTTCTTGGAGTTAGCCATGATTATTGCAACTGTGATTATTTGCTGTATGTATTTTCATGCTGTTTAAATAGAGACACATGCGTGTACATGTTATGACTTTCATAAAGATGTGATTAAAGTTTTCATTCTGTCCTTCAGTTTGCATCTGTCCTCATCCTTATCATGTGTGAGTGCGTAAGTCTCATTTCTTCTTAATGGTTATGTAGAATTTCTCTGTACAGATATACCATAATTTTGCAGTTGTTCTCATATGGATGTATATTTGGATTTTCCCAAAATTTACTGTTAAACGTAATGCTACAAATAGCCTTTGTGCTTTACTAAAAGCTTGTCAAAAATAGGCACTCAATTTATCAAATGCTTTCTTTACATTTTTTGCTGAGATAACCCTGTGGTTTTTCTCCTTTAAACTATTGGCATATATAGGGAAGTTTAAAGTTGTCAAACAAGGTGAAAATTGAGTCTGCCGTAATTATCTTTGAAAATCCATTAAATCATCCCTGTTTGTGCTCTAGCATTTCTCAGTAAGAGCAGCTCAGCCCAGTTTTTTTTTCCTATTGGAACAGAATGTTGTTTCTTTGGTTGAACCCATATGAAGTGGTTGGCTTGTATTCTAGAGCTATCCTTTATCAAAGACAGTTGTTATCAATTTTGTTACTGTTGTTGTTTTATTTTGTCTTGTTTTTAGCTTACATTGTTGAAATTCATAAGCTAGAGATACATGTGCCACTGTGACGCTGCAATGAGCCACCTCATTAGATGGCTCCTAGGATTTTTGAAGTAAGCCCTACTTGGTTTGTGATGGGTTTATTTTTTGGTTTTGCTTTTAATATACCGTTGAATTCATTGTGCTGCTCTGTTTTGTGAATTCATCTGAGTTTTTTCTGTGTATTCTTCACAAGTTCTCTAATAAATAATTTTTATCTGTGTTCTATAATGCACTCTTAATAAAACTTTCAAGTGGTATTTTTCTGGCATTTTCCTCCCGTTTTTAAATTGCCTTTTATACTTTGGCAGAAATTACTTTGAGATTGATGACTGCAGCTTTCCAAATTGATTTATTCTAGGCAAGCATCTTCTTCTATTCTTGAAATTTAGAGGCCATGGAGGTTCTGTTTTTAAGGCTGATATGTTGCTGTTTCAAATTATACTTGAAACTCCGAACATATGGAGCTTTTCATCCACCCTTATAACACCCCACGTAAGTGAATATCATAATTTTATTTTCATTTGGCCTCATGAATCTCAGTGCCCACACATTGTGATGGAGACTGACGTTGTGGCTGAAGTTTTGTTGGGGAGATCAGAGAGCGTCTGGTCAGAATGTTTCTCTTTCTCTAATTTCTGATTCTTTTACGAGATATAGCAGAGCCCACTAGGTGAATACTTGGGAAGTACAGCTCTGGAATATCAATGGAGCTCTCTGTGTTCTCTCTGTTGGGAACCAGGCAAATTGGGAATGTACTTTTCATTGTCTGCAGGAAGTTGAAGTTTATTTATTAACACTGAATGCATCTGTTGGGCTGCGGTGATGAGATTAATCCTCATTTTAAAATATTTGATCTGTAACTGGTTAAGCCTTGAGGCTTTTGCTGTAGTACAAATTTAGATGACTGATGTGCCTGGGAAATGCACCAGGTTCTGAATTATACAGCAGGTTGTATAGTGGGCAGCCTTCAAACCAGAGAACACCTGGGTCCAGCAGGAGTGGGAATACTGAAAAAGTGAAGGGCGCACTAGAATTTTTTAAAAATTTATTTTGGTGATGACTCTGAGGGGGAAAGGCAGTGTTGAAACTTGTCTGAGAACATAAAGCCTTGGAAATAACTGCTGCTAGAAACTAGGGAAAGCCGAACTGTGTTAGTGAAAGAGAAAGAAGGGGCTGTTCTTGTGATACATAGCCTCTGACACCTTGGCCCCTTTCCTAAAAATATAGTTCCCATATGTGGAGTTTCACAGGCACCTCATGGGCTTGGGAAGGTCTGTGATCCTAGGGGAGAAATAAAATGACTCGTTCTTGAAAATACATTTGAGGGCTTGAATTCTTCAGCTTTGGCAAGAATCTTAACCAAAGGCCTCATGCTGATAGGGCTGAGATCGGCTTTTCTGTGCTTTGTATTGTCTTGTTGGGCTTGTCAGAGTCCAAAATCCACAGGCTCTAACATGCAGAAATCTTAGCTACTTAACATCATTTGTAAGACCTTTGATGTGGTCATTGCTTCTATCTTCAGTGTTGTTGCATTCTTGAACACTAGACCTAACCTTATTGAGCCATTGTATAAGCTTAAATTATTAGTATTTTTCGAGATGGGGTCTAGCTATGTTGCTCAGGCTGGTCCTGAACTCCTGGACCCAGGACAGCCTCCAACCTCAGCCTCCCGAGTAGCTGGGACTACTGGCATATGCCACTGCGCCTATGCCACTGTGTCTGCTTAAATACAAGGTGATCCTAATAGAAGGCATTCCTCCATTTGCTAATGAGAAGAATGAGGGAGAAAATGCTTTTCCTTTCCCAACATTCTTGAATATATAAGCTTTTAGGACTATAGGTAAGACAGGAAATGCCTATTTATAGTAGTTCTTAAACCAGTTATACTATATACAATAATATAACTTACATGTTTCTGTGCCCACATGTTATAGGAACGTACATGCAGGGCTCACCAGTAGTGAGGTGAGTGAGGTATTTGTGTCTGAAGATCCAAATAACTGTTGCTTCAGTGAATGTCAGAGCTATAAGCACTGTTAGAGATCCTGTCCATGGTCGTTATCTCACAGATATGGAAACTGAGGCTCATTGTGGGCACACAGCAGGCTGTGGCAGAGCTGAGTTCCTACTTGTGTTAAAATTGGGGCAGGAGTATCTCTGGAGGATGTAGGTATCCAAGGTAATATGCCCCAGGGGCTAAATATGGCACACCTCAACAAATCATCTATTGAACAAAAATATTTGGTGATAAAAGTTAAGTAGTTGAGCTATAAATAATTTATACATGTTTTTACACAAAAACCAGACACAGCTTACTCTGGTGTACAGCACAAGATTCATATCAAAGTTTAAGATAAACTAAGACATCAGGAGATTTGAGGCAGTTATTTTAGGCTTCACCTCCAGACCATTAGAAGAAATTCATTCAGTGTCTAGCCATGTAAAAGAGTATAAACATTAGGAGAAATGTTTAAGAGCTTCTGCACTACACCACTTAGAGTAGTATAAGGATGCCGTCCCATGTGTAAAACTTCAGCCACGGAACCTTGATTCTGGTGAACAAAAACTCGCAAGCCCAGGCACAAGTGCAGCAGCTCTGTGTGCCACCAACAGATGGCGCTAGCGGTTGTTTATGCGATGCCCTTTTGAGTTTGGTAACAAATATTTTTTAACACTCACCTTTGCAGAACCTGTCATAACACATATATTGAGAAACTAGGATAGAAGAAAGCAGTTTATTATACTTGATCATGGCCTGGTGGCATATCACTTAAGATTAGTTGATTGCCTCCTACTATAATTTCATACTCATAAAGAAATAAAAATAATTTCTTTTAACACTTCATTCGTGGCTAGGGCCTACCCTTGATAGAGTGTACTGGTAGTACATGCTTTAAAGGAAGGAATTGGAATTTAGTTACAAGTCTGTTTCCTCCAAAGTCAGTTTCTGGTAAATGGATTTATTGGTATCTGATCAACTGAATCGATAACAAACAGTTTCTGAGTAGAATCCTATTATGGTCTCATAATCCAGGAAATTTTCTCCTCCTTCATGCCTTACAGATACCCTTCTATTCAACATTCTGTTAAGGATGTTTTTTTCCCCATCTTATTGAAGATTGTTCCTATTTTTATTTGACAGCTCCAGACACTTTCAAATGTAGCCATTTTCATTCTATTTCTACACAGGGGTATATAAAGTAAATGCGACGTAAACCGATATAATCTGATATATCGCTATAAATTGGTAAAATTTTAAAAAGAGGCTTCTTTGTAAGTGATTTATCATCAGCAATTTCTCATGAGGAGCCTAATTAGCATGTACAAATACAGCAAAGACTAATTCTCTAAAGTACTTTTTGCCATGGAACAGATTTGTGTTGGGTTGGAGATAGGATCTGGGATTGTCAGACTAAAGCCTCCATGTCTATAGTGTAGACAATCCCCACTTTTTTCTTTTGCATTTGGCTTCATAAATGACATGAAAGCATTTCGTGAATCTGAAAGAGGAACACATTCCCCATTGTCATTTGGAGTCAAGATTTCTAGTAAATTCAGTTTACGGCAATACTGGTTTGGGGATTTTATTTTCCCCTCCCAGGGATGCAACAACCACTTTGCATAATAGGAAAATTGCATCTCCAATTTGGGGATTAAATTCCTACCTCCCTCAAATGTGAAGTGGAAACTAGCCTTTTGTAGTGATAATTGTGCCCAGTTTTGTACTTACGGTGAACTGATTGTAAGTCTATCAGGGAGTCTGCCTTTGGCCAGGTTTCCTTATAGTTATGTGAAGATTGGTGTTGTATAAACTTTTTGTTTTGTTTTGTTTTGGTCATTACATCCTCTCTGTGCAGTGTGGAATGGAAGGCTGTCAAGGAGGGAAGTGATGGGCATCTGGGTGATTTCACAGACTGGATTGTTAGCCATGGAAAAGTTTGACACACAGTCTAGCTTTGCCCACTCTGTAGCTAGATGAAGAATTTGAGGTACAGAGAGGGCAAGTAGCTTTCTCAAGATGACATAATTAATTGGTGACAAATGATGGACTATTCTGCCGCACCCCCTCAGCACTCTGACTCTCTGTATCAGTGATAGGGCTTGTTATCTGCATTTTTAACCCATTAAAAATATCCCCTAGGTATTTCTAATATGTAGTCAGGTTTAGGAATTCCTCTACTTTATTCCTCTTAATTTATAACAGTGGTTTTCAACCGGTGGCAATTTTGAATTGCAGGGGACATTTGGCCAGCCCATTTGGGGAAGTTGGTTCTTGTTGGAGACATTTTTAATCGTCACAAATGTGGATTGCTCCCAGTATCTAGTCAGTAAAAGCCAAGGATGCTACTGCACATCCTACAATGGATAGCAATGCAGAGCAAAGAATTATCTAGCCCCCAAATGCCAGTAGTGCCAAGATTGAGAAATAGCGGCTTTACAGTGATTAATAGCATTGGCTCTAGAGTGCCAAATCCCAGTTCAAATTTTGGCTCTTACCAGCTCTGTAGTCCTAGGCAACATAATCAGTCTCCTGAAGCTTAGTTGTCCCATCTGTAAAATGGGGATATTAACAGTTACTTCACAGGGTTGTGGTGAGGAATAATGCAAAGTGCTTAGAAGAATTGCGTGTCTGATTCTATATTCTCAACAAGTATTAGGTATTATAACTATTAGTATCATTACAGTGCATAACTTTCAGTTATGTTACGACATCATAAAAACAGCTAAAAACAATGAATGAATAGCTCCCAACAGGAGAAAGTTACATAAAGCACTTTTGCACATTCTGGAGGCTTAATACATGCTTTTTGATTTTTACTTAATTGAAGAATATGAATGTGGTTGTATATGTGCCTGTATACCTTGGCTTTTTTCTGTATATATCTAGTAAGAGTCATAAATAGCAAATTAGTACAGTTTCTGGGCAAATGCTATATTTATCTACATTAACTGTGGGAGACCACTGAGGTTCCCGGGGAAGAGATTAACAATGGATAACCTTTGGCTGGTCGCAGTGGCTCACGCCTGTAATTCCAGCACTTTGGGAGGCCGAGGTGGGTGGATCACCTGAGGTCGGGAGTTTGAGACCAGCCTGACCAACATGGAGAAACCCTGTCTCTACTAAAAATACAAAATTAGGCAGGTGTGGTGGCACATGCCCGTAATCCCAGTTACTTGAGAGGCTGAGGCAGGAGAATTGCTTGAACCTGAGAGGCAGAGTTTGCTGTGAGCCAAGATTGCGCCATTGCACTCCAGACTGGGCAACAAGAGTGAAACTCCATCTAAAAAACAACAACAACAACAACAGAACAGTGGATAAGCTCCTTGGGTACCAAACGTTATCCCAGAAAAAGCAACACATACCAACTATATGGTTCGTTAGCTTTGCAAAAAATCTTAGCAAGATTGTAAACTCATTACAGGTAAAGACCTCTGTTATAATTCTTCTGTAGTCCATAATGTCTAGGCCTCTGTCAGACATATTGATGGTACTCCATAAATAATTGATTTGGGGTTGAGGATTTGAGAGCAACCTCTAAATTTCCATGAAATCTGCATAAAAGCCAGAAATTCAGATAACTCAGATTCTGCTCAAGTCATATTAAAAAAAAAAACCTTAATGTTGGCAATATTGAAGCCAAGCACTTATGTATATATGTATATACTCATGGCATATGTGTTATATATATGTGTATATAATACATATGAGGAGTCCTCAAAAAGTTCATGGAAAATATAGTATAAAACTATACATGGATTTCAATTTTTTCCCCTGCAATAAACTCGTACTAACTTGTTATAAAGTGGCTGAACAGGATCTAGATTCAGATACCAGGAATGATGAGATATCAGTTTGAAAAGAACTTCTAATAGAGCAATGTGAATTCTGCTAAAGTCAAAGCAAGAACAAACATCAAATTTATGGTGAAATCATTGATGCTTCACCAAAAGTTTATGAGGGCAGTGGCTCAGAGAAATCTGCAGTTTACAAATGGAAACTTCATTTTAAGAAGGGATGAGATGATGTTAAAGATGAAGCCCACAGTGGCAGGTCATCCACATCAATTTGCAAGGAAAAACATTGATCTTGTTTGTGCCCTAATTGAAGAGGACCAACAATTAACAGTGCAAACAATAACCAACACCGTAGGCATCTCAACTGGTACAGCTTCTACAATTCTGGCTGAAAAAGTAAAGTTGAGCAAACTTTCTACTGGATAGGTGCCAAAACCATTGCACTAGATTGGCTGAGACAAGAGCAGAGCTTTCAACTGCAATTTTAAACAAGTGGGATCAAGATAATGAAGGATTTCTTTGAAGAACTGTAACAGGAAATGAAAGATGGCTTTATCAGTATGATCCTGAAGACAAAACACAATCAAAGCAATGGCTACCAAGCGGTGGAAGTGGTCCAGTCAAAGCAAAAGCAGACTGGTCGAGAGCAAAGGGCTTGATAACAGTTATTTGGGCTCTTCAAGGCATTCTGCTTGTTGACTTTCTGGAGGACCCAAAGATGATAACATCTGCTTATTATGAGAGTGCTTTGAGAAAGTTAAACAAAGTGTTAGCAGGAAAATGCCTGGGAAAACCTGACCAAAGAGTCCTTCTCCACCATGACAGTGCTCCTTCCTGCTCATTCCTCTCATCAAACAAGAGCAATTCTGCAAGAGTTTCAATGGGAGATCATGAGTCAACTTTACAGTCCTGATTTGGCTCCTTGTGACTTCTTTTTTTTTTAATCTTAAAAAGTCTGTAAGGAACACCCATTTTTTTCTTCAGTTAATAATGTAAAAAAGATGACATTGACATGGCTAAATTTTCAGGACCTTCAGTTCTTTAGGAATGGACTGAATGGCTGGTTCATCGCTAACAAGAAAGTGTTGAACTGGATGGAGATTATGTTGAGAAATAAAGTTTATATTTTTAATTTTTATCATTTAATGCCATTTTTACACAAACTTAAGTCCCCTCCTATATATGATGTATGTGTGGTATGCTGGTAAATGTTTAACACCTGGCTCTGGCAGGGGATGACTGATGTCTCTGAGTATAGAGGTGGGAAGAGGTGCTAACACTAGACTCTCATGAGCCAGTACAAGCCTATTCCAGTGCACAACTATTTAATAACCCTTGTGTGCCAGGTACTATGCTAAGTGCCTTATTAAGTGTATTCGTTCATTTAAATCTCACATCAACCCTTCTGGTGTAGATGTACTATTATCATCCCCCCTCTAGCTGATGCAAAAACTGAGGCAAAAAGAGTTTGCACGCCTAGTCCAAGGTCACACAGCTTGTTAGTGACAGAGTTAGGATGAGAACCCAAGCAGCCTGGCTTTGGGGTTCACGTTCTGAACCTCAACATTATACTATTATCTCTTAGTGAAACCTGATGTTACTAATTTAATTTTTGTTTAATTAATGAAAAAGTTACACAGGGAGCAGACTGTTAGGTACATAGCTAAACTTGATGAAAATCCCTTGCACTATGCCATATACATGTCCAGCTGTAGGTAGGGGTGTTAGAAAAAAAAAAGTTTCTTCTTGGCTGGGTGCGGTGGCTCACACCTGTAATCCCAGCTTGGGCAACATGGCAAAACACCATCTCTACAAAAAATGCAAATATTAGCTGAGTGTGGTGGTGGGCACTTGTAGTCCCAGCTACTCAGGAGGCTGAGGAGGGACGATCACTTGAGCCCAGGAGGTTGAGGCTGCAGTGAGCCATGACTGCACCACTGCACTCCAGCCCAGGTGAAAGAATGAGATCTTGTCTTATGAAATAAAATAAAATAATAAAATTGAATTGGTCTCGCCTTTAAGAGTACAGAATTTATCCTGAGAAGACACATGTTCCTCCTGGTTCTCTCACTTGTCCCACACACACAGCCCTTTCTTTCTTCCCCAGTCTGTGCAAAGCACACTTCATGCTTCTCATGCGGGAGCGTCTCTGATGGCCTCGGAAAGTATAATTAAGTTTTACCTTCTGGCTGCTTTCTCCCAGGAATCGGCCACTGTGGAATTCTGATGAACCAAACTCTGTTCTGTATTATATTCGTTCATTCTGTTGAAACCATTTTGAAACCTCCCCTCCCATCCTGGCCCACCCACCTCCAATACCCACGTACTCTAGTCCCACTTTCCTATTTTTGAATTGTCCCTCAAGGCCTAGCCCATTGCCCCTTTTTCATGGGAGCCCTTCTAATGGCATCAAATAATTTAGATAAATGCTTTTTGAAAATGAAAATGTCTTTAATTTGAACACTTTTTTCCCTCTGTTCTCATTCTGAGCAGAAGGAATGGCCTTTTCACTCACTGTGAACAAATAGGACACTGCTGTTTATCTTGCGGGGAGAACATTGTTTTTTTCATGCTCATCTCTCCCAGTGGGGTAATTGTAGGTCTGTCTGAAGGCTTCATCTAGTTTGGGATGGATATTCTCGTGGAGGAAAGGGTAGTGAAGCACAGTGCCCATCTCCCCCTAATAGTGGACCTTGCCTGTGGTCATGAGCAAAGCGTGCAGCTGTTGAATTTCTGGAAGAGTCCAAAGCTTTCTCAGTGATTGATCTGTGATGAATCCTTGCAGTGGAGAAAGGGTGAGGAATTTTCATCAGAATGTAGAAATGGCCATGAGTGGAGTGGGAGGTTGTTTCATCTTTTTCTATGGCCTCCACCACCAAGATATTAAAATAACATTCCTCAGCATTGTTTCCTGGAATTTATAGGTGTTTAAAGGAAATCCATGGTCAAATCAGTCTGGAAATTGCTCATTGAAAGTTATTTTAGACATGTTTCATTCCTATCTTCCCTTCAGGACTTCTCAGAGCTTTTACTACGCTAATGTGTGACTGAATATCTGTAAGGTTTTATATAAGCAGCATTTTCCAAACTCACATGCCTCAGAATTTTTTCTACTCAAAGCATTCTGTTTGACTTGTGTTCAGCTGAATAGCCTTTGGGGAATTCTATATAGAAAGATTGTTGGGCATCTGGGGATGACCATAATAAAATCTATCCTGAGCAGGAGTCTTGTCATCATTCTCTTAAGAAAGTATATTTCCAAATCACTATTTATAGTATCTCTGATGATCTTTTAATGCTCTTTGTACAATGCCTTGGTTACTAGGATTAGTACATTATGAACGCACATACACAGATGTGGAAAGTTTTAAAGAGATAGGAAATTTGGTGAGAGTGATAGGGAGTTGATGGTGAACCACTGCTCTGGATTGATCAACAGGAGTCAGTGTATCTGTGATTAGTACTGAAAGCCTCCTGACTCAGCAGGTAGACTTCTGGCTAGAATTCTGGGTGGAGTTAGTTACTTTTTTAGTGACCATATGGAAAGTGTTTGAATTTTTTTTTTTCCTTAATGGTTTAAAAAAGGTGTTGCCTAGAAACAAGGATATAGGCTAAATAATTTCACAGTATGAACCCCGTGTAACTGTAAGTATTCTATGGCATACTAATCAAATTTATCAAAAGTAGGAAGAATAGTTTTTTAAAGATTTTTGTTGGTTTTGTTGATGTATCACAGTGGTTCATAAACATGGGTCTGTGGATGAGGAGCTTTTAAAACATTCAGATTTCTGGGCTCCACTGTTGAAATATAGGAATTTGAGGAACAGCCCAGGAAATGTTCTAAGAGTGATCACATACTGTCAGTTCCTCGTGTGTGTGTGTGTGTGTGTGTGTGTGTGTGTGTGTGTGTGTGTAGTTATGAGTTATGTTCTGTAAAGTCACTATGAACACTTAGTTAGCAAATATTGATCTCCTAAGGGAAGTACAGGATTGGGTTCCTACGAATTTCTGGTCACATTTTCATTAACTGATCAGTACATAATTGTATTTTACTTGTATTCCTGTTTAATGATACTTCAATGTTCATGTCTTTGAAATCACATATGCAGTATTTCTTGATAATAAGATGTCACTGAGAATGTCCTGATCCTTTACAGCAGTGCTGTTCACTGTGTATTTTCAAATTTCTCATCTCACAAATCCACAAATTTAGCCTGTTTTCCATCTTTTTCATAGCCTCCTCATGCACTATAGATGTTACTTAAGCAGTCTGAGGCTTGGCCTCAGATCAGCCAATTTCCTCTTTCTTTTTCTGGACATACATTATTGTGGATTCATTAACACCAAACTCATAGCCAAGAGGCTCATGCCTGAAGGAAGCAAATGCAGCACACCATTTTCTCTGTATGGCTGCTAAGTTTTAAAGAGGTAGGAAATTTGCTGAGAGTGACTGGTAGTCAAAGGTGAAACCTTGCTCTAGATTGATAGCATGAGTCAATGTATCTATGATTGGTACTCAAAGTCTCTTCTGCCTCAGCAGGTAGACTTCTGGCTAGAATTTTCGGTGGAGTTACTTTTTCAATGACCATTGGAAGGCGTTTGAATTTTTTTTTTTGATGGTTTACGGAAGTTGTTGCTTTGAGGCAAAAATATAGGCCGTATACAGCCTTCTTTCACTTAGAAACACTGTGCAGACTGTAGTACTCCAATTGGAGGTCATTTTAAACAGAGAAATTACCAACAAAAAGCACAAAACCGTGAAAGAATGGTACTATGGACTGTAAGAAGCACATTTGTTCACAGTATGAGAGCTGAAACATGAGAACTGGGCATGGTCTTGTTTGATCTCCACTGGAAACATACTCATTGGTCAACTATAATTTTTCACTTTCTGCACATGCCCATAAATGACGGTGAAAGTGCCATGAGTATTGATTTTGAGGTTTCAAATAAAATTCAATGAGTAGGCAAATTTGAAAATATGGAATCTATTACTAGTGAGGATGGACTGTTTTTCTCTACAGAAACTGGAATGAGAAACCACTGGTGTGGTAGAGTTCAAACTCCCCCCTGCCCTTTGCAGCTTAATAGTGGTGTGACCTTGGATAAGTTATTTAATTTATCTTGGCCTGAGTTTTTTCATCTGTAAAATGTGGCAATATCAGAAGCTACCTCATAGGGTTGTTATGAGCAGTAAATGAGGCTATGATCTGAGAACATTAGCTTATACATATACATGTTCTCTGAATGAGCACTATTAGCCTTTGTTGTTATTGGTGGTAGTAATGACGTTATTAGACTCAGAGACAGTAAACCTGAATATAGTGTCTACCTGGCCCATGTTATGCAACTGGCTTATTTTTTCCGGACCTCTTGTTTACTTTTTCATGCAACACATACTGTAATAATTTCTTGGTGAAGCTGTTATGCGCATTCCATGAAATATCATAGGTGACAATTTGTTCAGCTCTGAAGCCCATTGCAATAGTAGTTGCGAACTGTTGCAATGGTATGGAGCAGTGTGAATGTAGCTTACCATTTTCTAATGATCATAAATATCACCTAGTTGAGATATATGTTTTCTAATGGACATTATTTCTTCATGAGGATTTCACATTTTTGGTTTAAAGCCCTGTCCATCAGCATGACTTGACATGGTATGATTGTTATTAACTATAACTATCATTCCTTTGCTGTAGGTCAGTGGTTCATAATGGGGTTGATTTTGATCCATAGGGGATGTTTGGCAGTGTCTGGAGACATGTTTGATCATCACAACTTGGGGAGGTATTGCTACCAACTCTAGTGGGTTTAGGTCAAAGATACTGCTAAACATTCTACAGTGCACAAAGAGTCTTGACAGGAAAGAACAATGCAGCCCAAAATGTCAGCAGTGTCAAGGCTGAAAAGTTCCCAACTAACTGAAAGTTCCCCCAAGGGCTGGCACTGTGGCTTGTTCACTGTCCTGAACCCTGGCACAGGAATGGATACCCAGTGGGCCCTCAATAGATACCTCTTGAATGAAGTAATCTGTAAAGACACAAAGCCCTTTAGTTTGGCATTTCTGCAGTTGGCTTCATGACCTCTGAATTTTAGGATCCCTATATTTAACTCCTCTCCTCCATTCTGATGTTATTATTTTTAAGATGTTAATTGTGCTATATCTCAAACATGAGGAAAAACAGTATAAGTAGTGTTCAAGGTGTGGTCTGTGAACTGGTGCCACGGTCAAACCACTACCAGTCCACAAGAAGGTAAGAACAGAAAATGAGAGTAAGAGTTTAGACATTGTGTGGCAACTGACCAATACTGTGATGTTTCTGCTAAATATACATAAGGATCCATTTGCAGCAATATGGAAATTAAAAACCCTGATAGCCTCAGAAGCACAGATAACCAACATTTGCATTTCCACTTCCCAGACTTCACACATGTTGAGATTTTACTATGTTAAATTTATATTTGTATATCCTTTTCAATCTCATTTTGTCACCCTTTAGTACCCTTTTCAAGAAATAAAACATCATGGACCTATGTACTGAGCTCCCAGTATGTGCTAGGCACAGGTAGGTGCACCTCCTTTGAAACAGGGTCTTCTCTGCTCCTCCAGCATCTGCCTCTGCTCCACCGTCCATCCCCAGTTCACAACTGAAGGTGGAACTTCAGGAATTGGACAGAACCATTGGTTAGGAAAACAACGAACAAAAACCTGTCTACCGGTAGAATGGTGGTTACCAGGGGCAGGGAATAGGGGAAGAATGGAGAGATGTAGGTCACCATGTGTAAAGTTGTAGTTATGCACGGTAAATAAGTCTAGAAATCTAATGTACAGCATGAGGACTAAAGTTAATAATATCTTATACCAGAAATTTGCTAAGAGGAGATTTTAGGTACTGTTGACATGAAAAAAGAGAAAGGTAACTGTGTGGGATGATGGCTATGTTAATTTGCTTGACTGTAATAATTAGTACAACTGATATATACATTAGTACGTATCAGAACATCACATTGCACAACTTAAATTGATACCATAAAAAAGAGAAACGTCATTAGGACATACAAGCAAACAAACATATCTACCATACTGACCTCTCAAACTTCCATTTAGATCAGTGGTTGGTAGACCACACCTGTTCCAATAAAGTTTTACTGGAACACAGCCGTGGCCATTTGGCTGTGTATTGTCCATAGCTGCTTTGACACGAAGTGGCAGAATCAAGTGGTTGCTACAGAGACCATATGGTCTTCAAAGCCTGAAATAATTACTGTCTGACATTTTATGGAAAAAGTTTGCTGATCCCTAATTTAGACGAGTGCATTTTCATTTAAACCCAGGCCAGGCTGCTCATTTGAATGTCATATGTAAACAATTTGGTTTCTCCATGGACTGAGTAGGTCTTACTTGTTAATTGAGGGAGAGAAGGCACAGAGGGTGCCCAATCTTCTGATTATTTTTATATTTTTCTCCTTTCATTCACTTTGTGGTTTGTTCCACTTTAGCCTCCATCCTGAGCTTGTTAGAATTCTTGGTAATTCCTCTGTTTTTTTTTTTTTTTTTTTCTTGGCAGCAATAATAAAGAGATGATTTTAAGAATACTAAAAACAGGTAACCCTTACTAGTGCCAGGTGTCATGCTATGAACTTTATGTGCTTCCCATCACAGTAAGTTTATCATCCACTGTTTTTAAATGAGGAAACTGAGGCTTAGAAATGAGAAGTGGCTTGCTCAAGGTATCTGGCTTGGAAGAAGTAAAGCCAGGATTCCAATGCAAACATCTTGACTTCTCAGACTTTAACCATTATGCAGCAGGGCTTGAGGGTTATTCATATGTTGCTGTGGTTTATTTGGACCCTATATTTCAGAATGTTAATTTTCAGTCTCTTTTTTCCCCTCTGAAAACCAAGATGCCATTTTAAATGGCTTCTTTCCTGCACATTTGCGCTTGTTTAATTATGAGAATGACTTGTGTGTTTAATAAGGTGCCACTTCCAAAACAACATACAGAATTCATTTTGTTGACAGGAAATCATTCCTTCTGTAATTTACATATGATAATGGGGGTATTGCTTGACATTTGCTTTTCACCCCATTCATTTTGATTCTGGACTAGGGATCCAAAAAGGCTAATTCTACCCCTAGGGGATATATACTCACAATTAATCTAGTTGTGTACCATCCTGTGAGCAAATATGTGTAAGAATATACAGTGGGGCTTTTCAATTTGTTTTTTATTTTTTAGAGCTCTAAATTGATGTCAGGAAGATGATCCTGTGTCCTGATGGGTACCTAATTTACTTCAGAAAATTAGTATTCATCTTGGAATCCTGAGGTGTAGTTTAGTGTTTTGTTTGATGTGCCTGTGAGTGTATTTTTGCTTGAACTTGATGGATCTCTCCCTACCAATCTTGTTCCCAGAATTAAGATTCTAGTAATAATTGGTCCTTTAGCATTATGATAGGGGTTCAAAGTATCATAATAGCTTATTATGGAAGATGAGACATGGTGGCCTCCCATGGAGATGATGTTCCCTGTTCATCTCATTTCATTATAGCAGAATTTGTTTAATCTGGAAGTGAAAAGAATCATTAGAAGACAGATGTCAGAAAACTTTCTGACATTACAGCTTTCTGTGAGTTAACCACGGTTTGAAGTAATCATATGTTAAGAACAAAAATCGGGCCCATTTTTCTCTAATGAGATCTGGAAACTTTTCCAGAAGGCAATAATACTCTTTGTTTCCAGTGAATGCATTGATTTCAGAGTTGTCAGAGGACCATCACCTTGTATAACTAGACCTTCCCATAAAAGGTTAATAAACGTCCATGTTTGTTTATCTCAAACTTGTCTGAGTTTCCTAGGATGTATTGTCTGTGCCCCTAGACAAGGTTAAGTTTCACAGAACATCTTGTACTTGACCATAGTAGCGCTCACCACTGTTGTGATTATTTATATAATTATGAATTTAATGTCTATCTCTCCTTTTTGACTATATACTCAGAGAAAGTGAAGCCCATTTGCCATCTTTGCCTTCATGAAGTTAGTGCCTTAGAGAATGCATGACATGAGACAGTCACTTAGGAAATATTTGTGGAATGAATGAATCAATAAGTCAATGAACTTTTACCTCACCAAAATGTTGGACTTTCTTAGAGACAGAAATTACACATTCTCGTTTTTGTATTTGCCCCACAACATGTAACAATTGGCATAGCTGCATCATTTTGTAAATACCAGGTAGATTGAATAGTTGAGTAGTTTCCATGTGGGCAACTTGTAATTTGTGTCTTGTCAGTATGGTTCTGGGTGGGTCATAAACTGTGATCTTGATTTAGCACGCGGAGAGATTGCACGAACTCTGGAAACCTTTGCCATCTGCTCATTTGGAGATTGCGGGATGAGAAACGTGGAACCCAGGGCAATATCACTATGACACAGAGAGTGGTTTTAATGCCAGTGGGCTGGGGAAGGTCCCCAACGCCGGTAGGACTTCAATACCAGCCAATGTCCAGGCTCTTGGCCCCACTGCAAGAAGGAATTCAAGAATGAGGCAGAAGATAGTGAAAGTAGGGAGATTTGTTGCAAAGTGAAAAATACATATGAAAGGAGAGTACAGGTGTACTCAGGAGATAGTCATGCAGTGGGGTTTGGGGTTTCCATCTTTATGGGTATCTTTAAATAAGTCATGGAACATTTCATGAAAATTCCTGGAAAAAGGTGGAGATTTCTCTGAACTGTGTTGCCACCCATTTTTACACCGAATATAGGTGTTTCTGGAGCTGTCCTGGCACTGGTGAGTGTGTGGTTTAGTATGTTAATGAGCATATAATGAGGTTCTAGGTGAAATCTAGGTCAAATGCAGCACCATGTTGGGTCCAGTCAGTCTTAGCCAGCTTGGTCCATAGCCTTTTTTTCAGGGTCTTTTCAACTCATAGCTTTTGTAGCTATTTCAATAATTTCCATTTGCTAGTTACGTGAAATTAGTGCCTGGAATTTTCTGTTCTCTTGTAACTACCCTGTATTATTCCTGTCTCATTTTCATGTCCCTTTTCTTTTTCCTCCAGAAACAGAACTGGTAGTTCTGGGGTAACTGTACTTCATAACACAGTGGTTAAGAACATGGACTTCAGAGTCTGACTCTGTACTTCCTATCCGGGTGACGTTGGTGAAGTTATTTAGTCTGACTGAGTTTTCCCTTCTCTTCTATAAAATAGGAATAAAAATAAGACTTACCTGGCAGTTGTTGGCTTTAAATGTACAAAAGGAGCTGGCATGAAGCCCATAAAAGGAAGCAACTCTCATTAATCCACAAGGAAAGGAGATGTGGGTATGTTCTAGTTTGATTTCTAGTATTTATTGTGCATTACTTCATGCTCATGTGGGTATGTCAAAATACAGGACAAGAAAACCCTCAGATTTAGTCAGGCACAATATTGAGCTTTGCACTTATTTCACTTGGTTTTGATATTGGCCAGAAACTTCTTCTGAGATAGGAAGGCAAAAGGTGGCTTGTGAATGGTTGAACAAGTCAAAGCCGGATTAAGAGAGAGAGAGATAGGGAGAGAACTTGTGTTCTATAGCCTTGCTCCTCCGAGGTATGGTCCAGGGACCAGCAGCATTAGCATCACCTGGGAGCTTGTTATAAATGCCAGATATAAGGACTCATCTCAGTCCTACTCAATCAGAATCAGCATTTTATCCAAATCCCTAGGTAATTGAGATGCATATTAACATTTCAGAAGAGCTGGTCTAAAGAATTCATTTGTTCAGTCAGTGTTACAATTTGGTTACTAGTAACTGGAATCTTAGTGCTTATACATTGTGTTGGAGAATAGAGCAACTGGATTTTTTTAAACAGTCAAACAGGACTGTTGAAATAGCAGCATTTTACCACATCATTAGGTTTTCTCTGAATAGCAAATGCAGGAAGTTTTGTTACTGTACTGATATATTGATATTTGGTCCATCATGTCCTTATTAAAAGTCAACAGTGATATTCATAAAGAGAACTGTAACATTCACTAGAGCCAAAAAGGAAGGGTTTTAAAGTGATTTTGAGCCAAAATCCAAAATCAGTTAATTATGATCATCACCTCATTCCATCTTCTTAATACAAATTGTTATTTTCAGCATTAAGGCTCATTCCCCCAAGGAACACATGATAAAGTTCGTGATTTTCCTTGCTGTGACTTCCACATCCTTTTAAAGTCCTAGCATATTAAATTAACATTAAACCCCAAATTATTTTCTGTGTGCACACTTAATGATTCATTGGTAATTATACCAGACATTGTGCAAACCATTTCACATACATTATTTCAATTAACAATGACCCTCTAAAGAAGGTATTGTTATGCTCATTTGACAGATGAGAAAATTACAGTCCTAGAATATAAGTGACCTTCCCAGTGTCATCTGGCTATTATTCAGTAGCAGACTCAAGATTTAAACCAAAGTTTTCATGCTATCACTTCACTGGGGGTCATCATGCAAGGTGGTTTGATTTTTATTGGACTTGGCTCTAAACTTGGGAGCCAGTTTCATTGCTACCAGACAAAGCTCAGCTTAGAATGCAGCCAAGTAAAGATTTTAAAGGAAACAAACAAAAAAATTCATTTAAACTTTCATAATGTTGTCAATTCCCCAGTTGCTGGGGATTCAACTTACTGACTGCTTTAACAGAGAATGGTGTTCATGTGGGTAATAAGTACACCTGGCTCCCTAAATAAGTAGCTTCCTGTGGCTTTCCCTGTTGCTTGCTGTTGTGTGTACAGAATAGAGGACAATGTCTTCCACCCCCTCTTAATTCAAAGACAAGTTTTGATGGTTTTTTTTTTTTCTTGATAGAGATGGAGGTGTCTCACCGTCTTTGCCCAGGCTGGTCTCGAACTTCTGGGCTCAAGTGATCCTCTCACCTCAGTCTCCCAATGTGCTGGGATTAAGGTGTGAGGTATGGCACCTGGCCTCAAAAACAAATCTTCTATTTGCCTATCTGGGAGGCAGTATCATCACTGGCTCTGAGTTTGAATCCCAGTGCCACACTCATGGTATCTCCTTGGATAAGACATTTAGCCTGCCTCTACCTCCATTTTCTTATCTTTAAATTGGGAAAATAGTACCTACTTCCTAGGGATGTTACAGGGATTCTGGGTAGGGGATGTGTGTCAAGTTCTTAGCCCAATACTTGGCATGTAGTAGACATTCCATAAATGTTAGCCAATGATATTGTTTTTCTTATCCTCATTTTCATCATTTTTGCTATTGTGTCTTTTTTTTTTTTGAGATGGTGTCTTGCTGTGTCACCACAGCTGGAATGCAGTGGAGCTATCTCGGCTCACTGCCACCTCTGCCTCATGGGTTCAAGTGATTCTCCTGCCTCAGCCTCCCAAGTAGCTGGGATTACAGGTGCCTGCCACCATGCCTGACTAATTTTTGTATTTTTAGTAGAGTTTCACCATGTTGGCCAAGCAGGTCTCGAACTTCTGACCTCAAATGATCTGCCCACCTTGGCCTCTCAAAGTGCTGGGATTAGAGGCCTGAGCTACCATGTCTGGCCCAGGGTCTCTGTTTTGATATCTCGCGATATATTCTATGTTTGATGTGGAGCACAATAAATATCCTTTAGGTGGCCCTTCTTCAGTTCCCCCCTCCCCCTAACCCCCTCACCTCCTGGAATAAGAAGTTCGCACTAAAAGATTTTCCCTTTTGATGTTGTCTTACTCCATTAACCTGTTATATTCTGAAACATTTTACTTACATAAGGTTTAGAATTGAAAAGCACCTAAAACATGTATATTGTTCTATGTATATTGTTTAATGATGGTTTGACATATAGAATGATGGTTTGGCATATATTGTTAATGATGGTTTGGCATGTAGAATTTGGTTCCTTTTAATCTGAGACACCTTGAAAACTGACACCAGACTTCACCTCATTTCCAACATTAAGCCCTTTGGGAGGCCGAATGGAACAGAGCCTTGCCAGAAAACACAAATGGAGCAGATCCTTGCCAGTTCAGTGTCACAGGTAGTTTAAGAGACAGTAAACTGCATCAGAGGCAAAGGGGCTTTGAGATGGATGCAAGTTTTCTGACTTCTGATTAAGAAGAACAAAAGTTTCTCAATATATGGTCCAGAATTTCCTTGGTGATGTTAAGGGAATTTTTTTTTTTTTTCAAATTTAGCACTTTTGAAACTTCATTTCTCTTTCCCCGTAGCAGACTTGATGACATTAGGGAATTACATTTTCTTGAACTCCCGACCTCAGGTGATCCACCCGCCTTGGCCTCCAAAGTGCTTGGATTACAGGCGTGAGCCACCACGCCCGGCCTTAGGGAATTACATTTTCATTAGGAAACTGATATCTGGAATTGTTAGTAAGAAGGCACACACTTTTATGCATACGTAGACAGCACTAATATCTGACACAAGAACTTTCTGGGTTCTCAGTGAACTTAAGATATAGCCAAGATTTGAGGAGAAATGGAAATAAAACCTGAAGAAAGATTATTTCTTTGTTAAATAACATGACTTTTCACACAAAGTGTGGAAGCGCTTGTACATGGGAATTGAACTGGAGTTGGAATTCACCTGGACATTGGAATTGGAATTCAACTGGATATTGGAATCCAGCATTGGAATTCAACTGGAATTCAATTGGATTCTAGTTCAAATCCAATTTCTACCTCTTACTAAGCTGTGTGAACTTGGGTCAACTTTCTCAGCTTGTCTGTGCTTCCATTTCTGTTCTCTCTGACAGAGGTAATGATAGTTCCCATTTCAAAGAGTGGTGAAGACTGAATTAAATAATGTATGTGAGCATTTAGCACCGTCCTGCAATAAATTGTAGTCATCATGGTGATGGATGATGACAACTCAAAAATTCTCTTCTGCATGTCAGGTTGAGCAAAATGGAAAAACTCTTTGAATTAATAAATCTGTATGAATTCTATTGTACTCTCAGTGGAAGGAGGAACAGAAGAGCTCTTTATTTTGTCATCTGTGTTTTGCTGGAGTTTGACTCAGTTATATTTCAGAAGTCACAGTTGACTGTGTATGTAATAATCTGTACCATAACTACGTATGGCTGGATGTAGATTTTTTCCTTTTAATTAGTGCATTTCTTTATGTGTTTTTTAAGCCTTTATGAATTTACAGTGAAGTGTCTTCCAATGCCATCTGGGACTACAGGTGGTGAGACACTGTTTTTTCTCCCCCTCTACGTCTCTGTCTGTCCTCCCAGTCATCATATTGTCATAATGCTAGAAGGCCGGGGAGTAGAATGAGACATCCCCACCCCACCCTACCCTGCTTCACTCTAGTAGGAAGACATACTGTGTGTAATAAAGGGAGCTTACAAAGGCTCCTATAATGATTGCAACTGGGCTTGCTATTCCAAGGCGGGAGACAATATTGACCTTTTGAAATTGATATAAAATAAATTGGGTAATGGCAAGAGGCATTTTCATTTGAATTTAAATGATTTGATAATTGTAGAATACATGTAATCACTCCATAGGCAATCTATGCTTAAACTCTTACATTTCTGTAACAACTGGACGATAAAGTCAGTGTGGCTTGTGTTCTTACTTTTGAGCCCAGCACTCAGAAATTTAGGAAAAGAGATGCAGTGGGCAGAGACAGAGCAGTTGAGTCCCCACACAGATGTTCATTTCATGCCCTAACCAAGACTCATACTGCAGCTCCGGGGTAAGTAGAGGATAGAGTATGTAATATTTAGCAAACCAGTATCTAATCACATTCATCATGTTATACCCATATTGAAAAGGATATTCTTCACTGTAAAAAGAAAGTCATTACTCATATGTCACTAACACACAGAAAGAGACTCAATAGTGTGTGTTGAATGAAGATTTGAATTTGAAGCTTTTAATATTCTTGGAATCTTCTATTTACAACTGCTGGCAGAAAAAGCTTTTCACTTATTATTATAAGGCTGCCATACTTCAAAACTGTTTTTCTCTCTTTGTTTACGTTTATGATAGGTCACCATTCCACCAAGCGGCACAGAGGCACTAATATTCAACTGTAAACACTTAACAGATTCACTGGACATTTTTACGCCCTCAGTTTTGTATATCTTCATGTGCATATGTTGAAAGCCTTAGAGATGATTGATTTTTGGGATGACTTTGGGAAAGCATCAAATGACAACAGTTTTCATTCTGGGGCTGTTATCTGAGCATAAAGATCTGCAAACTGAGAAGAATCAGGGCAGGTAATAAATCTTTTCATTCTAAAACAATTTAATGTTACCTTTGCCCTGTGTCCTATATCTAGGTCTATATATTAAAATATAAAGACTTAAAGTAACCATTTAGAGTTTTTAAAAATTCCATTGTTATAGTGGAACATACATGAAAGTATTGAGAATCAAATTGATCATCTCTAATCTCACCATCCAGAGATATTCCTGTTCACATATGGCTGTATTTCTTTCTAGTTCATTTGCCTTGCATATTTCACTGTGTGTAGCAATCCCCTCCTCCTCACCATGGAAATATAACGCCTATGTGTATGCATATTTTGAACATAGTTGGAGTTGTGTTTTATATACTGGAGTCACATGGTAAGTGCAGTTAGACTCCACCAGTGTGACAAAAACTCTTTATAAAAAGAAAAAGTGAAATTTTGTTAATTATACTATTCTTCCCCCAACTCATAATCCTGCTAGATTTAAAATAACCTTGGCCTAACTCCCTTTCACTGTCTTAGGAAAAGGAAGGGCACAATAGAAATGCAAAGAAAATCTTAGAGGGGTTTCTTGGCTTTTGAGCTCCCAAAAGTCCAGATTCTGGAAGTTAAGGGAATTTTTAAATGCAATTTGTGCTATCAGTGATTTGGGTTTTATAAACTCCTATAGTACTAAACCCCGCATAAGTGTGATTTCATTGCACATGACATTGTGTTCTGTGCTCCACATCCCTAACTCCTTATATTAAGTCATAGTCCTGATAACACAGAAGCTTGCGGGTGTCTGTAATTTATTCTAAGCACATTGGGAAGCCGGTGAAAGAATGCAAGCTGGAGAAAGGTAATCAGATTCACGTTTTAGAAAGATTGCTTTATGTCTGGTGGAAGGGGCCAAAGTAGAAGGTAAGTGACTGATTAGGAGGCTTCTGTAATAGTCCAGCAGTGAAAGTTGTGTTGGAAAGGAGTGGGCTCATTCAAGTGCTGCACAGGAGATGGAATTGGAAGAACTGGACTGTTGATGTGATGTGAGGGATATGGAAGATGGAGGGAGTCAAAAGTGACTTTGTGGTCCAAGAAGGTGTTCTTTATTCCTACTCATGTTGTGATATTAATGCTTATTTCCACTGGGGAAGAGAAAAAAACATACAAGTTTTCTCACCCTGTTGAGATTATTCTGAAATTACAGGTGACTTCTGGATTCTTGTTGGATAAGTTCTGTTGGTAGACCTCTGATGACTCAGATGTCCTGGACTCCAGCATGTTAGGCTAATAGGTGGCCATATGTTTTATAGTTTCTTAGGCCAGGACTACAGCTTGCTTGTCCATAGTTTTGGGCATCATGGCTTTCTCAGGTATGCCTCATAATAATTCTGGTCATTGGCTTCAGCCTTCCAAATTATATCTTCAGTCTCTTGAAAATCAGTGGCCAGTTAATACTGCCGTTATTTCAGTTCCTGTGAAGCCTTGTCATGGCCTTGCTTTACATGAAACCTACTAATACTTAGGTGATTCCTAAAATGTGGTCTTAGGAAGCTCAGTGGTGACAGTCATTCTATTGGATTTGCAAACCACAAAACCCCTAGAGGGCCAAAGGAGAGTTGAGTTACATCTGAAAATTCAACAAGGTTGCTGTATTCCTTAAGTTAAAAGAGTAGTTCTCAACTGAGGATGATTTTATTTTCCTGGAGATGTTTGACAATGTCTGGAGATGGTTTTGGTTGTCACCAGCTGGTAGGGAATAAATATTGGCATGTGGTGTCTTGTGGACAGAGACCAGGGATGCTGCTGAACATCCTGCATGCAGAGCAGACCCCCTCCTCCCAACAACAAAGAATCATGTGGCCCCATGTGTCAGTAGTACTAAGATTGAGAGCCCTGAGTTAAAGTTATAATTTATTTTTCCAGGTTATTTCTCCCCCGTTAGTCACTTTGAATGACTATGAATCCTATTTTCTTTTTGAAACATATAAATGATGGCAATGGCAACCTATTTAGAAGTGAAAACAAAAATTTTTAGAAAAAGTGTTGAATTATTTATCTACCGTTTGATAATCAGAGTTTAAAAATATTTAAATAATGGCTTTACTGCAAGGGCGTGACTAGTTAGGCACAATAATAAAACTCATTTTAACCATTTCTCATTTAGTTTTCATTTTGAATGGCATGTATATAAATAATTGTTGAAGTTTGGAAGTAGATACTGTTTTGTTCATCCAACTTAGCATTATTGCTTTAATTAAAGTAGGGTTTTTTTCCTTCAGCATAGTAGCTAGAGACAATAGGTTTTTAGGTGTTTACATATAAATATTCATAGAACATGTTTGAACTGGGAGAGATACATTCTCCAAAGATGAGCTGAAAAGTTTGTCTGAAAAGTAGTCACTTTAAGATGAATGGGGGGAAGGTTGACCTACAGGCCAAATCATTTGAAAAATTAACTTTGGAGTTGAATGAGGCACATCGTTGCTTTAAAATATGCTAAAAAGTATTCTCTCTTGGATCTTCTGGATATCTGGTGGTGGTTTCTTGGTGTCACATACAAGGATGGCATGCCTGGGATGTCTGTCTGCAATGAGAAAAAGAAGGAAACATAATTTAACAATTGACTCACTGATGAACAGTTAGTCGACTTAATTGTCTGGTGGATGCTGATTCCACATGGCTGGCAAAGTAAGCTTAACATGCCAGTCCACATGCTGCAGTGTACAGGAAAGGTCTCCATGTGCACAGCTAACCACCATCACCATCAAGGTAGTGAGTGTTTCCTGGGGCTCTAGCTGCCAGATCTACATCCTGGAACAAATGTAGACCCAAAGACTTTGGACTTGCACGGAATATGGCCATACTTGCTACTTTGCCTTAGTTCCAGGATGTGTTTGAACTGCTCTGGGTGTTTCTTCAAAAGAGAATTATCTGGACCAATACTTTGTTTTGTTCTTTTTATGTGAGGTTGAATTGGCTAAAACCAGGCAGGTTCCTTGTACATCTGGAATTGTTACTGAGCCTGGATAAGCCCATACTGTGGATTTTATTCTTCCATGTGACTCATGATCCTAGAAGAGCAGTGAGCAACAAAGGCAAATGCTGATCTTCATGTAAGTCTGCTGACCTTAAAAAAGTTATCATAAAATAAATTAGCAAAATTGGAATAAAATGGGGACTAGAGTGGGTCAGGGGGAGTTACAATCTCTTTACCATAAAGCAACAATATTTTGTCTTGCTTATTTTCATTCAGACTTTGACTATATACACTCCAAGAAAAAGTAACAATATGCATTTTCAGATGTGCAGTCTACTTATTTAGACATAAATGCTTTCTACATTGGTACAAAAGTCATTGCTATAAATTTTAAGAATCATGTAGTAGCTTATATCAATGCCTCTCAAACTTTAATTGCATTCTCATCGCTGGGAGCATTGCTTAAATCCCAATTCTCATTCACTAAGCTTGGATCAGGACCTGAAAGTCTGGATTTCTAACAGGTTCCCAGGCTGCCGATGTGGCCAGTTTGTTTGTTTCCTGTGGTTGCTGTAAGAAATTACCACGAACTTGTCAGCTCAAAAACACAGATATTTATTCTCTCACAGTTCTAGAGGCCAGACATTGGAAATCAAGGTGTTAACACAGAAATGTATTCCCTCCACAGAAGACTCTGTCCCTTGCCTACACAGAAGGCCTCCATTTGACATTTCTCATTTAGCATGATTCCCTGGAGATTCCGTAAGCTGCTGTATATATCAATAGTTCCTTCCTTTTTATTGCTGAATGGTATTCCATGATATGAGTGTGCCACAGTTTGTTTAACCATCTTCCCTAAAAATATTTCTGTACGGGTTTTTGTGTGGGCATGATTTTTCATTGTTCTGGATAAATGTCATGGAGTACTATTGCTGGGTGTCTTAGTCCATTTTGCATTGGTACAACAGAATACCACCGACTAGGTAATTTATAAAGACAAGAATTTTATTTTTCACAGTTCCAGGGGCTGAGAAGTCCAAGGTCAAGAGGCCTTCATCTGTCACAGGGTGGAAGGGCACAAGAGCATTTATGCAAGAGCATGTGGTTCAATGCAGACTCATTCTTTTATCAGGAACCAACACATTCTTGAAATAATAGCATTAATTCAGTCGTGATTGCCTGTTAAAGGTCACACCTCTCAACATTGTTGCATTGGGGATTAAGTTTCCAAAACATGGTTTTTGGCAGAATACACCTAAACTGTAGTACTGGGTCACATGGTAGTTGTGTTTAGTTATTTGAGAAACCACCAATCCATTTTCCAGAGTGGCTGTATCATTTTAACATCCCCACAAGCAGCGTATGTGTGATCCAGTTTTTCTGTATCCTAGCCAGCAGTAGGTGTTGTCATTATTTTTGCCATTCTGATAGGTGTGTAGTAATATCTAATTGTGGTAAAGACTTCACACATTCTATTTTACTTTGTTTGCTTTTTAGAGATAGGATCTCTCTCTGTAACCTGGGCTGGAGTGCAGTGATACTGTCAACTCACTGCAACCTTGTAATCCTGGGCTTAGGCAACCCTCCTGCCTCAGACTCCCAAGTAGCTGGGACTACCGGTGCACACTACTACACCTGGCCAATTTTTGATATTATTTTTAGAGATGGCCATAGGGGTGGTGGGGGGTGGGGTCTCACTGTGTTGCCCAGGCTGGTCTTGAACTCCTGGCCTCAAATGATCCTCCTGCCTCAGCATCTCAAGTTGCTGGAATTACAGGTGTGTGTCACTTTTCACACATTTTATAGTTTTACATTTAAATCCACCATCCATTTTGGGTTAATTTTTTTGTAAGATGTGAGGTTTAAGTCGACATTTTTCCTTTTTTGGCTATGAACGTCCAATTGTTTCAGTATCATTTGTTGAAAAGGTTATACTTTCTCCACTGAATTGCTTTTGTATCTTCATGAAAAATCAGTTGGGTATATTTAAGTGGATTTATTTCTGAATTCTGGATTCTCAACCATTAATTATGTATCTTTCCCTCCATCAATACCATGTAGTCTTAAATACTGTAGCTATATATTAAGTTATAAAATCAAATAAGTTTGTCTCCTTTATTACTCATTTTCAAAAATTTTTTGCTATTCCAGTTTCTTTGCCTTTTCATATAAATTTTAGAATAATTTTGTCTGTATCTACATTCATGGGATTTTGATAGGAATTACGTTAAACCTAGCAGTTTGAAGAGAATTATACTATATTTACTGTGTTAACTCTTTCAATCCTTGATTATGATATATCATCACCATTTATTTAGGGGATTTTAATTTCATCACTGTTTTCTAGTTTTCAGTAAAAAAAAAAAGTCTGGAATTTGTTAGATTTATACCTAAATGTTCTAACTTTTTGAGCAACTGTAAATGAAATTATATTTTTATTTTATTGTGTTCATTGGTAATATATAGGCATACATTCATTAAGGCCAGGTGCAGTGGCTCACATGCCTTTAATTCCAGCACTTTGGGAGGCTGAGGCAGGAAAATCCCTTGAGTCCAGGAGTTAGTGAACAGCTTGGGCAACATAGTGAGACCCTCTCTGTACGAAAGCAAGGGGCATGGTGGTACAAGCCTATAGTACTAGCTACTTGGAAAGCCAAGGAAGGAGGATCGCTTGAGCCCCAAAATGTTGAGGCATCAGTGAGCCATGATTGTGCCACTGCGTTTCAGCCTGGGTGACAGAGTGAGACCCTGTTTCAAAAGAGAAAAAAAAAATGCATTCATTTTGGATGAATATCTGGTATCCTGTGACTTTTCCCAATTTACTTATTAGTATTAGGAGGCTTTTTGTTTTTAAAATAGATTCCTTGGGATTTTCTATGTAGATAATCATGATATTTGCAAGAATGACAAGACAGTTATATTTCCTCCTTTCTGATTTATATGCCTTTTACTTACTTTTCTGGCTTTTTTGCCAGCACTTTTGCCAGAACTTCTAGCTGTTCTTTGAACAACAGTGGTGAGAACCTTGAGCTGTTCCAATCTGAGGGGGAAAAGTGTTCCATTTTTCATCATTAAGTGTTATATCAGATGTAGAGTTTTGAGTATTCTTTACCAGCTTGAAGAAGTTACCTCTATTTGTAGTTTTCTTTTTTTTTTGCATTTCACATAAAGAATGCAACTTGCATATTTGTAGTTTTCTTAAAGTTTTTGTCATAAAGGAGTGTTCAATCTTATTAAATACATCTGAATCAGTTGATGTGATCATGTTGTTTCTCTTCTTTAACATGTTAACTGTAGATTATAGTAATTTATTTTCAGGTATTGAACCAACCTTGCATTCCTGGAATAAACTCTGCTTGGTCATAGTGTACGTTCTTTTTTATATATTCCTGGATTCAGTGTTTGAGATTTTTTTTTTTTTTTTTTTTTTGAGAATGCTTACATGTAGGTTTGTGGGAAATACTGGTCCACAGTTTGTTATTGTTGCTGTTGTTGTTTTTATACTGTCTTTGGTTTTGGTATGAGAGTAATACTAGCTTCATAAAATAAATTGGGAAATGTTGTTTTCTCTTCAATTTGCCTAATAGCTTTCAGACTATCCAAATTATATGTTTTATATTAGATGAGTAGTGGTAGTTTCTGTTTTTTAAAGCCCCATTTTATCTCAGTTGTCAAATGTATGTTTGTAGGTTTTTTATAATATTCCTTTACCCTTTGATGTATGCAAGGTCTTTATTGATATCCCTTGTTTGCTTCATACTATTGGCAATTTGTGTCTTAGGTTGGTTTTTCCCTGTTGTCAGTCTTGCTAGAAGTTTATCAACTGTTTGATCTTTTCAAAGAATCAGCTCTTTGTTTCACTGATTTTTCTTTATTGTTTTTCTGTTTTTACTTTCATTGATTTGTTGTCTTTTCCTTGTTATTTCCCTTTTTCTCCTTGTTTGGTTTTATTTTGCTCTTCATTTTGTGGGTTCTTGAGGTGATAACAAAGATTATTGATTTGAATCTTCTTTTCTTATGTGATCTCTATAAATTTTCCTCTTAGCACTGCTTTACCTGTAATTGTGCAATTTTGACATGCTGTATTTTTATTTATTTCAATGTGTTTTTAAAATTTCTCTTGAGACTTTCTCTTTGATCCATGAGTTTTATTTTAACAAGTGTTAGGTTGTAAGCATTTAGAGGTTTTCCTCCTATTTTTCTTTTGTTGATTTCTAGTTTGGTTTTCTCTTGTATTTAGAGAACACATTCTGTATGCTTGTGACTCTTAACATTAGTTGAGATTTGTTTTATCATACAAAATATGGTCAATCTTGGTATATATTATATTCTTTGGGCACTTGAAAAAAAATGTGCATTTTGCCATTGCTGGGTGAATTGTTCTGTAAATATCTTTTTGTTCCTGTTGTTTGAAGGTGTTGAGTTTTTCTACATCTTGGAAATTTTCTAATGTTGAGAGAGAGATAGAAATGTTAAAGTCTCTAGAAACAATTGTTGACTTGTTTCTTTCTCCTTTCTGTTCTATCAGTTATTGCATTATGTATTTTGCAACTCTCTTGTTTAACAAGTGCACACACATTTAGAATTGCCATACTTGGTGGTTTGACCCTTTTATCATTACATAATGTCTCTCCCTGTCTATGCTAAGTTTCTTTGCTGTGAAGTCCATAATGTTTGATATTTTCTATTTTCTTTTCATTAGTGTTTGCATATTTTCTTCTATCCTTTCACTTTCACCATGCCTATAGTATTATATTTGAAGTGAGTTTCTTGTTAACATAATATGGTTGGGTTATGTTTTAAAGTTTATTCTGCTAACTTCTGTCTTTTAATTGGTACATTTAGATGATTTATACTTCATGTAATTAAGGACATGTTAAGGCTTAAAAAGTCTGCCTTTTTATTTTTCATTTATTCTCTTATTAATTTATTTTCTTTTTCCTTCTTCCTGTGGGTTGAGTATTTATTAGCATTCTATTTTGATTTATGTATGTTTTTGAGTATATATCTTTTTAGTCTTTTTAGTATTGCTCTACATATTACATTATATATAATACTTAAAAGGGCTATAAAAACAGATATACTCAAAAGTATATTATATATATGTCATTTTACTAGTTTGGGGTGAATTGCTGAAACCTTACTTTACATCTTTGTTTATAATATTATTGTCTGAAATATTTCTTCCATGTACTCTTAGAGCCACATCAGATAGCGGAGCTTCAAACCTAATTGAGAAAACTCAGTGGGAGAAGAAAAATGTCTTTACCTATACTTTTATTCTTTTCATCGTTTTTCTTCCCCTCTTTTTATCCTAAAATTCTTACTTTGATAATATCATTTCAGAGAACTTCTTAAGTCATCTTTTTAGTATAGGTTTACTGTCAACAAAGTCTGTTTATTTTTTGTTATCTGAGAAGCTCTTGATTTCCCCTACATTCCTGAAGAATATTTTTACTGGATATAGAATTCTGGGTTGACAGTTCTTTTCTTCTAGAACTTGAAAAATATTGTACCCTTTTATATTAGGTTTCCATGGTTTCTGATAAAAAATTCACCGTTCAGTTCTCAAAAATTTCTTCAGTTTTTGAAAATTTAAGTATATTTTGGTGTAGATTTTAAAAACCTTCTATTCTGGGTTTGCTCATCTTCTTGAGTCTCTTTTTTTATAATTTTTGCTAACTTTAAGAAATTTTTAGTCATTATTTCTTTAAGTAAATGATTAAATTGTTCCTTTAATTATTTTTAGGATGACTGTTTTAAAATCCTTGTCAGATAATTCTAACATCTTTGTCATCTTGCCTTTTTCATTCAGATTGAGATTTTTTTTGATTCTTCATATGATGAGTGATTTCTATCTGGACATTTTGGATATTATGTTATGAGATTCTGAATCTTACTTAAACATTCCGTTTTAAATGGTCTTGACACCACTTTGTTAGGGGAAGGGGGTATGATACCTCGTTACAGTCCAGTTGGGGGTAGAAGCCTAGGTTTCCTACTCCTCTTCTTCTTTGACATTCAATGGGAGGAGTGACTTCATATTACTGCTACATGGGGCAGAAGTGCGGAATTCCTCTGGAGTCTCCAAGGATGAGGAAGAGGGGGATGTGGGAAGAAGAGATTCCACCCATGGGGTTGAAGATTCTGTCTCTACTCAGTCTTCTTGACAGTACCCTGGAATGAGGAGCAGAAATGTATGTCTGACCTATCCTTCCAGAAGGGGAAGTGTCACCCGCTTTACTTTTCGTAGATAGCAAATAAGACATTGACTTGACTGTATAATCCAGAGCACTTACTAACAAGAGCTGTCAAGTTGGCATGAGGTGTTTGCTAGTAACATGGTTTTAAAGTAGAATAATAGGTACTAAGAAAACTAGTTCTATGTATTTATCCAATTCTTTTATTTCCAGCTCTTCTGAGGGACCCTGAACTGAGAAGTCACTAACGGAAGGGCAAAGTGGGTGAGGAGCTGAGAAATGAATAACTCACCCCACCATCTGGCCTGCTGCAGTTCAGAAAGTCACGTGGCACTACCAAGTTAGATCTTCTCCTCTGTGTTTACTTGAGGTGCCAAATGCTATATTTAAGCCAAGAACTGATTTTGAAAATATTTTTCTACTTCTGTTTTGTCAAACGTGTTCTCTGGCATATTATGTTAGGGCTTGTTCTGCTAAAGCTTAGCAGAGCCTTCTGTTTCTTCAAGCTGATTTGGCTTGCACCACTCAAAACATTAGACCCTCATTTTGGAACAGAAGTCTTCTCCAGAGAAAGCACTAAGTATGATTTAATTTCCAGTCAGGTAATACCTATCGAATTGGAGATACAGCTTTATTCCTTAATTGTTATTCTTTTATATAAGGCACTTTTTATAAAAGCTATTTTCTGCTCAAGCCTGTTTGACTACATTTTCTCTTTCCAGAATCTTTCTAATTATGGGGAGAAAAGCAAATGTTAAGCTAGCCTTCTTTATCAAGAAAAAGGATAGAAAATGTAACCGGTTTAGTTTCATAATTTGATTTTGCTTGAACTTTTTAGATACCAGTATGACTTCAGTATGTATAAATAGAGTTTACATATGAAGGTTATAGATAGGGTGGACATCTAGCTAAGTCATTATAAAAAGACTTTATTCAAAATTTTGGTATCTGGTTAAGAAGATGGTTTTCTACTAGGCTTAAGTATTTTTAGTTTGCTAATGAAAAATTCTCAAAGCCTTTTCATTCCCTGCCAGTCTTTGGGTTGGAAGGTGTGTTGGTCATAGCATCTTTGACCAGTGGCAGAATAATGTGTCATTGAAGAAAATTGATTGTTCCTGTGAACACTGAAGGGCTTGATCAAGATAGAGGAGTGGCTGCAAGCATTCATTGGTGCTGGTGTTTGAAGAAACCTTTTGAGGTAGCACATGGTTCAGTGTTAGCTGTAGTGTAGAATCCATCAACAAGATAATTACCCAGCTCACAGCAGTCATGTTGAGTTGTGTTTAATTTGGGGGAGCCTTCTATTTGTTCTTTCATCTTTTCCAGCGCTTTCTTAATGTGTTGGCGCTTGGTGCAGCTTCAGAAGTCAGCCTGTGCAACTTTTAAGACATCGTTTATCAGGATTTCGGTGTGGGAAAGCTCTGCATTTGTGATCCCCCACAGGCCCTTTCTCACCTTGCTCTTTGTCATCGATCACAGCCTGGCGGAAACCTTGGTCCCCCGAGCCCCTATCCCATCCTTTACATTTGATGTCTATTCTTCAAACTACCTACCAGTTACTTATGACTTTTCTCAGAAATTGATGTGGAACAGAAAAGCGTGGCTGAGCCACAGTGAGAGACATCAAAGTACAGGTCACTTGGAGTCTCCTGATTCTTTTGGATGAAATTTCTACCCAGCTAATTTGAGTTTTCTTCCCTAGTCAGGGCAGGCAGAAACACAATTTAAATTTCCAGGGCTGTGACTGTAAGATGGTGTTAGAATTTTTTCACTTCCTTATCTCATTGATGTTCTTCACTCCCATACCACTCTCTGCACCTGGTTCAGAGTCTTACATTTCTTCTTTGAAGCTAAGGACACTTCATCTTAGGAGATTATACAGGATGCTCTATAAACAGAAGATTCTGTGTATATATTTTGACAATTAGTGAATCTACTTTGAATTCACAATCTGAGAAGTAGGGTAAGCTTAGAACCCTGGCTACACATTGGAATTATTAGTGGAGATTAGAAAAAAAATGCCAATGCCTAGTCCTTCCCTATAGATTCTGAATAGGTCTGAATTGGGGGCCTAGGCACTGGGGCCATTTTAGACATGTCCCAGGTGATTTCAGTGTTCTTTGATGTTTACATCCCTGTCTTAGAGGTAACAACATTCGGTTACCACTTCCATCCTGAGTAAGCCTGACTGATACCTTCTTCTTAGAACATTGCAGGACCTCAGGAGAGAGCAGCTCTGTGCTTTTGCTGTTAGAGCCATGTGGGAAACTTAGTGAACTGAATTTCTGCAGGTTCTTACTATAGCTCTCCGTCATCATCACCTACTTTTTATTTTTTAATATAGTCTTATTAGAAAGCAAAAATTCTCAGTTGTGGTTTGGTATCTTCATAGGGTGTGGGTTGGTCTCAAAGGACATTGCAAAATTTACTTAAAGTCATGTGGATGTGTAAAGATAATTTTCTTTCTCATAAGGACTGGTTTGGAATAGAGCAACAGAAAAGAAGGTGTCACACAGTTCCCAAAGGCTGAAGTGTGGACCTGTTTCAGTTTGTACCGTTGACAAATGTTTTATCTCCTGTGTTTTGGGAACTCTAATGTGTCAGGGACTTGCTTGCCTAATAGGAACACTCATTAGTTGGGTTTATTGGTACATTTGGCATCTTCTTTGCAGTTTTAAATGTTATTTTAGGATTCGGGTAAATATGTCCGTATATAAGCAGTATAGTTGGAGGGGAAGCTGAGAGAATTCAACTGCTGCAACCCTTGTGAATAAATATACAGCAGTGTTGAATTTTTGTGAACTCTTTAGCCTCCTTCCAAAAAGGTGAGGGCAATCAAACCAGAACAGGTTTCTAGGTAGCAAGAGCCCGTTAGAATTACTTCTAAGCTGATTAGCTGGGAAGGAGTGTTGTCACTTTTTCTGAGAAGCACAGCCGAATTAATTTTGGTAGAGGACACCTGAGGGAAAAGGAGTCATTGGAATGGAAAGGTGAGACCAAGATAGGTATCAGAGGCTTTTAGAATAGGAGAGGCCTCTGGGGTTGTTGAATCCAACTTATTCATTTATAGATATGTGAATTAGAGCCAATGTGTTAGACATTCCAGCAATGTTCATTAAGAATTGAGTAGAATGCTTCATGCTGTATTGGAGCTAAAGGAGGTAGATGATGTATTAGTCAGGGTTCCTTAGAGAAACAGAACTACTAGGGTATATATATAGAGAGAAGGAGATTTCATTTGAGGAATTGTCTCATGCAGTTATAGAGGCTGGTACATCCCGAGACCTGCACATGACAAGCTGAAGACCCAGAGAAACTGATGGTACTGCTGGTTTGAAGGCTGGTGGATTTGAACCCAGTAAGAGCCCATGTTTCAGTTCTAGTCTGAAAGCAGGAAAAAACTGATTCCCAGCTCAAAGCAGTCAGATGGAAGTACTTCTTTTATTTGGAGGAGGGACAGCCATTTTCTTCTATTCAGGCCTTCAACTGATTGGGTGGGGCCCACCCACACTAAGGAGGGCAATCTGGTTTACTCAGTCCATTGATACGAATGTTAAACTTATCCCAAAACCCCACCACAGAAACACCCAGAATACTGTTTGACCAGATACCTGGACGTGCTGTGGCCCAGTCAAGATAACACATAAAATAAACCCTCACAAATAACTTCCCCGAACTCAGATACCTGTGCAGATTTGGTCTCAAATCCAGGCCCCCTGACTCCTTGCCCAGAGTTCTTTTGTTTCATTATGTTGTTTACTGACTCATCTGTAGTAAATGAATAATAGAGAAGAAAAGCCATAAAAATAGATAAATTAGACCTAATTTTAACATTAAACATTTCCACTCATCAAAAGGCATCATTAAGAAAATAAATTGATAACCACAGACTGGGAGAGAATATTTGAAAAATGTATTTTTGTAAAGGACTGATATGAGGGATATATAAGGGGCTTTTACAAGTCAAATATTAAGAAGTCAACTAGTATACATTGACAAACAATTGGAAGAGAAACTTCGTTAGTACGTGACAAGACTAACATTGTTAGTCATCAGGGCAATGCAAATGAAAATAATGGGCTGCCTGCAGTGGCTCATGCCTGTACACTCAGCACTTGGGGAGACCAAGGAGAGAGAATCTCTTGAACTCAGTCAGCCTGGGCAACATAGCTCAACCTCGTCTCTACTAAAAGTCAGAAAAATTAGCCGAGGCCAGGCATGGTGACTCACACCTGTCATCGAAGCATTTTTGGAAGCCAAGGTGGGTGTATCATCTGAGGTCAGGAGTTCAAGACCAGCCTGGCTAACATGGTGAAACCCCATCTCTACTAAAAATATAAAAATTAGCTGGGTGTGGTGGTGCACGCCTGTAGTCCCAGCTACTCAGGAGGCTGAGGCAGAAGAATCGCTTTAACCTGGGAGACAGAGGTTACAGTGAGTCAAGATCATGCCATTACACTCCAGCCCGGGTGAAAGAGTGAGACTCTGTCAAAAAAAAAAAAAAAAAAAAACAATTAGCAGATTGTTGTGGCACACTCCTGTAGTCACAGCTACTTGAGGCCTGAGGTGGGAGGAAGGAAGGAAATCCTGTGTTCTGCTTGCATACCTTCGGCCATACAGTGTAGTACAAACAGAAGTGGGTATGTGAAAACAATCTGGTGATTACACACCAGTTTTAATTAGTTTGCAGTCTGGAGATTGGGAAAGGCTGGCTTGTTTAACTCATTTGTTTTATTCATTGTCATCATCATGAATCTTAAAACAATTCTTTTCTGTCATCTTCTTGGAGAATAGGATTTCATGAAAGGTGTATTTGAAGCAAGTCACTTTCAAGTCAAATGATGAAGGAAAGGGTAGCTCACATTAGTGAGCATTGCACTGTATGTTCTTATTTAGTCCTCATGACAGCCCTGTCAGGTAGATGCTATTCTTAGCCCCATTTTTCTGAGGAGGAAATGGAGACCCAGAGCGATTTAGTAACTTGCCCACAAACACACAGAGGCAGCAGATAGCAAAGTCAGGATGGGAACATACGTCTGCCTAGTTGTGCTTTAGCCACTGCCTGTGTTGTTTTAATTAGTAGTATCATCCTTCATTCATTCATCAGTCACACAGTCTATACCAGCTTCTCCTGTAGGCCAGGAGACTCTATTCTAGGCTAACAGGATCTCAGTCCTCATAGGAAACTCTCATGATTTGGGAGTGATGGGATGACAGACGCTAAACAAGATAAATGCATAAATAAGAATTTCAAAGACTGATAACTGCTATGAATGCAATAAACCAAAGCAATAGAACAGACACTGATGGAGCAGTGTTTTTAGATACAGTTTTCAGAGAAGGCCTCTCAAACCTGTGTTTTCAGCACTAAGCCATGTTGCCTCTCACACAGAAACCCTGTGCTAGAAGAAATGTATAGAAATATATGCATGTACATATCAAATCTTAACGATTTGTAATCATCCCAATATAAGCCCTTTTGCAATATTTTTAACTTTTTTTTTTTTTTTGAGACAGGTTCTCACTGTCACCTAGGCTAGAATGCAGTGATCCCATCATGCCTCACTGCATTCTTGACTTCCAGGCTCAGATGATTCTCAGCCTCCCAAATAGCTGGGACTACAGGCGTGCACCACCACACCTGGCTAAGTTTTTGTATTTTTTGTAGAGGCAGGGTTGCGCCATGTTGCCAAGGCTGGTCTTGAACTCCTGGGGTCAAGTGATCTGCCTGCCTCGGCCTCCTGAAATGCTGGGATTACAGGCTTGAGCCACCATGCCCGGCTTGTAATATATATTTTTTTCTAATATGTTCTTTGATCTAAAAGACAAATAAGAAAAGATTCCACCTATGTGATATGGGGCACTTAAGTATAACTCTCCCCAGTTACTACATGTTTACCCATCTCTAGGGTGGGACAGTCACACTAAGGTTGTCATAATAACTAGGGAGGATGCCATGCATTTAGTTTGGAGCTGCCAAAACAGGGTTGCTGAATGTCCAGAGTTTTGTGGAACAAATTTACAATGACAAAGAATTGTCCTGCCCAAGATGACAGTGGTACTCCTTTTGAGAAAGACCAGGTGAAGCCTGCATTGGGCTTAAGCTTGTGTATATTGAAGCCTTTTGTGCTAGGTCTGAAGTTTTTGTTTTTTGTTTTTGTACTTGAATTTCACTGAGGTCTTTCCTATTTGATGGCAAGTGCCAGGAGTTTGACCTGACCCAGTTTACTTCATTCTGTGCTTTCTCTCTTTCTCTGGATATGTTAAATGACAAGACAGAAAATGGCTTTTTGTTTGCTTTTTTTTCCTTATGAACGTAGTTTAAAAAAGCTGTAGCACTTTGGGTTTGCCAGTCTGCTCTCTAGTCAAGAAAAAAAAATTATTATTAAGGGCAATGTTAATATGTGACCAGCGAGCCCATCAGAGGGGGAAACCAGGATGGCAGATGTGATAGGGTTGTCTTACATAAATCACCTTCCATTGTCGAGGTTGGCATGTGGCCAGTGAGTGTCCTAATTACTGAATGTCTTTTATAGCCCCATTATTTATAATCACTTTTGAATAGCAGCTGGAAGACTACAGTGAGGTGGAATGAAAATACTGGAGTGTGAAAATTATAGTCATTTATGGAATTATGGAGATTAGAAATGTCTGATGATCAGCCTAGAACTCTCTCCCCTAAATATTTTTAAACAAGTGCACTATACACCACACTGTTGAAAAATGAGAACTGTGGTCATTCAGGGAGATGAATCTTAACTTAATGGTTTAAGAATGTTCAACTTAATGGGTTGGCAACATAGGAAATAAGTCTAGAACATGTACACAACCACATTTACATAAAATAGGTGACCCCCTCCTCCCTTACCCCCCTCCTTCCCTCTGCCCCTGGGACCATGGCTATTACTTGTGACTTTCTCTTTTGTTTCTGACTTTGAAACTATTTAAAGAGAGGCTCTGTGCAAAGAAGAGACACATAAGGATGCTCTGTTGATGGGAAATTATCTCACTTTTCTTAGACCCATCAAATGATATTTGTATCACAGTGGTGGTCTCTGATCTCACAGTCCAGTAGAAATTGAAGTGGCATACTATACTGTAACACTCTCTGTATGAGATTTCTCAATGTAGGTCAGAGCGCCTAGAACTCTGCAACTGTTGCATGAATGACTTCAGATCATATTAGAATACAGTTTGCAATCCAGATTATCTATTCCTGTCCGTGAATAAATTGGGGTGAGGCTGGGAGGGTAGGAGCACAGTTGTGTTAATTACTGTGAATGTTCAAGGGTGTGGAATACCAATGGGATCTCAGTTGCATTTGCATAAAAACATTTAAAAACATCTTACCTGTCAGCAGATTCCTAAAACCCTGGAGTACAAGACTTTACCCCTGGGTGCTGGTTCATGGAAAGTAACTTTGCTTATGTGCCTTGGCTGAGTGTTCTCTGGAAGCCTATGCCATTCAGATTTCACTCTCTTGGTTTCTTCATATGGTAGGCATTGAGAAGGCCATTTGGGCAACTTTCTGATGTGGCAGTTTAGAAGGCAAGTCAGTCTTTGGTTTTTATACGGAGATTGACATAGATGCTTTACGGTATCCTTTTATATTGAGATTCACATAAATGTTTTATAGTCCTTATGACTGTAACTGCTTCTTAAAAAATTATTTTATTTTACTTTTTTATTTTGAAAGTTTCCAAACCCAAACTAGTGTTGAAAAAACAACAAAATATATGCCCCCATCACCAAGATTCACCAGCTATTAACATCTTGCTACACCCATCCCGTCTGTCCATATTTACACCTATTTCCATTTTGCCAAGTTATCTGAGTTTCGGGTATAAATATCATGATACCTGATCCCCAAATAAACAAACATTACCACAAAATGATGCCATTTTCCTACAAGCCGTGATGCAGTTGTCATTTATCAACATTCACTGAGTAATATCATCAAACTTTCAGTTCACAGTCAACATTCCCTTAGCTGAGGCATAAACGTCTTTTGTTGTTTTTATTTATGTATTTTTAAATTCCAGATCTAGTCATGCTTACACACTGCATTGTTACGAACTTTGGTAAAAGTAACAATTTACTGCATGCTTACTATGTATTATACTAGATATTTCATTAGTGCATGATCTCATGAAGCTGCACAACCTTTCTGAGCAAATACTGTTATTATCCCCACCTGATAGATTAGGGAACTGAGGCTCAGAGAAGTTCAGCAACATGCCCAAGGCAAGCTGGCGAATTTGGAGCCTAAATCTAAACTTATCAAGCCTTGCTTGAAATCCAGGGCTCTTAACCATATACTGTTGAAAGAAACACACTCCGTAAGGACATTGATCATATCAACAAATTACCACAACACCAGCTATGCTTTTGGGAGACTTCCCAGAAGCAGAAACTGTCTTAAAAACCTTTGGAAGTATAAGAACTTGAATATAGAAAAAATATGTGTTGGTTTTTTGCTTTTATTTTCTATGCTGGTGCTTCCCGATTTATCTTTTTCATCATTCTGATTGTGAATCTTTCCTAGACCCTCTGGTCAAGAACACAGACAGTCATACTCCCCCCGATTTGAGTCCCATCTCCTCCGTTGCTTGCTACCTAGGTGATGGGGCAACTTCTGAGCCTCAGTTTCTGCTTCGGTAAAATGGGACTAGCAATCTCAGTGGTTGGGAGTAAGGATTATAAAGTTATTGCTTCGTACTGCTATCTGGCTCATTGATAATGCTTAATAAATGTTCACTGTCATCTTTTGAGTCTAATTGGTCTAGTTAGAATTCTAATAGAGTACCTTTTCAAGAACTTAGCATGTTCTTGAAGGGCACAGATACATATTATCTTTAGATCCCACTCAGCATTCTGAATGTA
The DNA here is from genome assembly GCA_036589455.1 of Ateles fusciceps. Lineage (NCBI taxonomy): Eukaryota > Metazoa > Chordata > Mammalia > Primates > Atelidae > Ateles > Ateles fusciceps. The sequence continues at coordinate 13,062,295 of JAZHEH010000562.1, forward strand.
GAGACACTTGATTTCAGCTTTTGGTGAGGCCATGCAGCTGTTTACAAGGGCATACCATAAACTCACATCAACTCTGTTTCTTTACCAATAGGGGAACATTGTCTTTCTGCTTTCTGTATATAAATCCTTCATTTTTTTTTCTGAACAGATGTTATTCCACTACTTAGTTTAACTGGAATAAATACAAGAAGCACCAAAGGCTCTAAATAATGAAAAAATCGAGATGATGGAGTTTAAACCTAAGCTTGCTTTTCTTTCCATGCTTAATTTAATTTTTTTCTCACTGTGGGATGAAATTTCTAATAAAAAGATTCACGAAGAGAAAAGAACAGAGAAGGCAGGCAGAAAATAATAATAAAGCGGATTTCCTGAAGTGCTAGCAAAATGTTTCATGCTTGCTCATGTGGGGGAGTTAAATGTAAATAGTTTCTTGAGCTTTATCAGCATACATAACTCTGTCTCACAGCCTCTCACATCACACTCACCATACGTTTCTTTTTCATTTTTATTTTTTAACTTTTACAGAAACACAACTAAAAGAACAACAGTCTTTGTACCACTAGAGGAATAGCTTCCATCTCTGCATGTGTGATGAGGTACTCCCTGTCTGGAGTCATATGTGGTGTGTGCCTGTATATTATCATCTCCATAGTGGGATGGCAGCACTTGAGATTAGTGAGAGATGAGAACCTGCTGTGAGAAATAGAGCTTAGCTCCCCACATTCCATTAGGGGATTTTGGTGTGGCTTGGACCAGTGGTCTAAAAACTTTAGCATTTATTAGAATCATCTGGAAGGCTTGTTAAAATACAGATTGCTGAATCCCCACCCCTAGAATTTCTAATTACATGAAGTCTGGGGTAGAGTCCAATATTTATTTCATGTAAGTTTCTGGGTATTACTGCTGCTGCCAGTCCCAGGGGACTATACTTTGAGAACCACTGCCTTAGACTAACCTGGGAAACAATGAATACCCTCCACCTCCACCCCAAATGTTACTTGAACTCTACTCCAACAATTACTTAAGGAGAATTGCTTACCTGGAGAGATAGGACCAACATCTAGACCAGGATTTAGCAAACTATGGCCCAAGGGACAATTCTACTGCCTTTTTCTGTAAATAAACTTTTATTGAAAAGCAACTTCATGTACATATTGTCAGTGGCTGCTTTCACACTACAAAAGCAGAATTGTGCAGTTGGATAGAGTTCATGTGCACTATCAAGGCTGGAAAATAACTATTATCTTAGCTTTTTATGGAAATATTTTGCTGACCCCTGACCTAGACTAATGCTTGAATGTTTGGAGAAGGGAGATTACCAGTAATTGTATAAAGAACAGACCCATAGAGTGTTCCAAATTTGTGTATTTTTTAGATGTGAGAGTTTTTGTTTTCTGAGTAAATATGATTATGGTAGTCATTTGTTATTTCTCACTAAACCATTCTCCAAATTAATTTTCTTACAAGCAGTTTCTCAGAATGAAAGGGAACAGTTTACCGTTATGTAGTCTGTTTAATACATTGTTGACATCTTTTCAAATTATTGATGGAAAATTTTTAAAAATCATAATTAAAAGGTGAAAATTTCTTTTTGACACTGTAATTGTCAGACAAGTGATGCTGAATTTCTTCCAGATTTGGTAGAAACATCCATAACTTTATGTAAAGCAATTTGTGAGTATTTATTCAAGAACCTTTAAAATAATATTCATACTCATCAGTCTAGTAATTTTACTTCTAGGAAATTTTAGCAAATTTTATGTTTAAAGTTTTTATTACAGAATTAGGTATAATAGTTGTTTTAAAGGAAGACATGCAAATGTCTTTTTTTTTTTTTTTTTTTTTTTTTTTTTTTTTGAGATGGAGTCTCGCTCTGTAGCCCAGGCTGGAGTGTAGGGATGCAATCTTGGCTCACTGCAACCTCCACCTCCCGGGTTCAAGTAATTCTCCTGCCTCAGCTTCCCAAAGTAGCTGGGATTATTTTTTGTATTCTTAGTAGAGACATGGTTTTGCCATGTTGGTCAGGCTAGTCTCAGACTGCTGACCCCATGTAACCTCATGCCATCCACTGCCTTGGCCTCCCAAAGTGCTGGGGTTACAGGCGTGAGCCACCACGCCTGGTCGCAAATGTCTATTAACATGAAACTCATAATATTGCGATGAATTTACATACCTACTTCAGAACCATTTAAAATAAAACTGGATGAAGGAAAGCTAATACGATCTTGTTGGAGGTGATTCATATCAAGGGCCTTAAACATTTTTGTGCTTTTTGTCCCAATATTTCCACTTGAGAGATCTCAAGAAAGTCATGAGAAGTACACAGATTGATTTTGTGCAAGGAGGATAATCAAAATAGAAACAGTTTATATGCCTACTAATTGGTAATAGGTTAAACAGGTTGTGATGAATTGAAGAGATAAAATACTGTGTAGCCCTTAAAACTATATTTTTGAGCGCTAATATCACAAATGCGTATGAATTACTTGTTAGAAAATGTAGATATAAATCCACATATGTGGCATGATCTCACACATCCTATACTTAATAGATACCTAATACGTCTCTGTATTCCACTCAGAGTTTTTCATTATCAGCTAAGGACAAACATTGGGTTCCTTTCTGACTTCATTGCATGTGGTGTCTTCCTCCATCATGTTACCAAACCCTATCAGTTCCAGTTTTAAATTACATCTTTTCTCTGTCCCTTCCTGCCCTTCTTCCCAGCCACTCCCTTAGTCCAGGACACTTCAGAACTTGTGTGATCAGCTCTGCTGGCTTCTGAGTCCTGCCTCTACACATGACCCTACAACTGCAAAAGAAACCTCGATATTTAGACCATGTCCTCTACCTCCATGACTCAAATCCTGTCAGTGTGTTCTTATACACTTAGAATAAAATGCAAGCTCTTTATCATGGCCTACAAGGCACAGAATTGTCTGGCGACTGCTTCTTTTTCTCTCTTTTTAAAAATTTTAATAGTATTTGGGGTACTGGTGGCTTTTGATTACATGGATGAGTTTTTTAGTGGTGAATGCTGAGATTTTAGTGCACCTGTCACCGAGCAGTGTACACTGCACCCAGTGTGTATTCTTTTATCCCTCACCCTCCTCTCAGTCTCCCCTCCTACATCCTCAAAGTCCATTATATCACTCTGTATGTCCTTCTGTCCTTATAGCTTAATTCTCACTATAAGTGAGAACACGGAGTATTTGGTTTTCCATCGCTTCACTTAGAATAATGGCCTCCAGCTTCATCCAAGTTGCTGCAAAAGACATTATTTTGTTCCTTTTTATGGCTGAGTAGTATTCCATGGTGTATAGATATCACATTTCTTTATCCACTAGTGCTTCTCTTTTAACCTCAACCTGAGCCACCCTCTGTCTGAACTTCATCCTGTTTCTGTAACATGCCAACCTCTTTCCTACTTCCAAAACTTTTGCACATGCTGTTCACTCTGCCTGGAATATTCCTTCCCCAACACTTTGCAGACCCAGCTAGCCTCTTATCCTCCTTTAGTTCTCACCTTAACAACTGCCTCTGCCCAGAGGTTATCTCTGTTCATCCTTCCTAAAGCAGGCATGTCCCCTGCTGCTCAGGGGCTCTTGATTATCATTGTTACATCCTCAGGGCTCACAGGGTATTTGGCTCTAGGCACTTAATGAATACATGTTGAATTAGTGAGTGAACCTCCCCATATGTATAAGTGTATTACAAGTGTGCGTGTATGTTTATATATACATAGACATACAGAGGGGACCACACGAAAATGTTAATTATGCCATAAATGAAGTCACAGGTGATTTTAACTTTCTTTGTTGTACTTTTGTGTATTTTTAAAGTCTTGAAATTAGTTCATATTGCTTTTTTATTGTAGTTGCATAAATTTGATCATGTTTCCATTTTTTAAGTGTGCAGTTCTGTAGCATTAAGTGCATTTACATTGTTGTGCATCTGTCAGATTTATTTTCAATTTATCCGTCACATATATTTTCAATTTATAATTTTGTGTTTAAAAAATCCTATTCTTTATAAAACTGAAGTGCTGAACTGACAGATTTTTTTTTTTTTTTTTTTTGCTGTAATAGCTACACTGCAGTACAAACCATTTGTTGTTGCCCTACTAAATGGACTTTTCCTACAATTATAATAATTCTTTGAAGGAATTGTGTGCTAAAGCAGAATCACCTGGATGTGTGATTAGTTTAAAATCCTTATGCAAGTTCTCCTCAGCATCGAAAATTTGAAATGTATTAAAGTGTCAATTGTAATTGTAATGAAATACCATTCTTCGACCTTCTGCATGTGGATGTATACATGGAGCACATGTAATACAGACAGGGAATTGCATTTTGCCTTCTTGGTCACAGATAGGTACATTAACAAGACTCAAAAGTGTTCTCTTGGGAAACCCGGTTTCTTGACCACGATGATTCTTCCTACTGAGCAACATTCCTTTTTGGATCTCTATCCTTGGAGATAGAGATTAATCCAAGCAGGGTCCCCTCAACATCCATCACCTTAAAAAGATGCTTCTGGCAAGAGTTGGCAGAAAATGCATGTGAGAGAAAAAGTGGGAGAAACGACACACTCAGTTATATTAAGGGCTTATTTTATGTTTAAATAATGACAAGCAAAATTTATAGCATAAATAAGTGCTAAAGGAACCCTACCCAGAATATGTAAGAATATCTCTTTATCAAGAATAACTAGATAACCTAATAGAAAAACGTATAAGAAATGTGAACAGGCAAGTCACAGAAAGGAAAACATAAAAGACAGTTTAAAAAACATAAATGCTCAATCTCAGTCATAATCAGTAATTATAAATTAATATAACATTAAGATATCATTTTATCTAGTAGATTGGGGGGGGCATTTATAAAGTTGGAATGTGCAGAAAAGAGTTAGTGGCAGCTAGTTTGAATGCTGAGGTGGCCCTTGGCTGGCATCTGGGAATTTGCATTTCATGGGATTTCTTCCACTTTGATAACTGATAAGAGTAGCTCACTATATCTAGTCTGTATACCCAAATGCTATTATTTATGCTTTTTCCCCCCCCCCCTAAGATTTTGGAGTTTTTGTTTGTGCCAGGCAGAGGCTGCTTACGTGACCAACTCCCAGTAAAAACGCTGGGCCCTGGGTATCTAAGGAGCTTCTCTGGTGGGCAGCTTTTCACATGTTTTCTTCGGGGGATGTATGTGTGTCCTGTGTGATGTCATTTGGAGAGGACACTTGGAAACTTACACCTGATTTTCTCTGGACTTTGTTCTGTGAACCTTTTTCTTTGCTGATTTTGCTTTGTATCTTTTTCCTGTAATAAACCATAGCCATGAGTACAACTCTATAGGAGTCCTCCAGATCTTCCTATTGAATCATCCAGTCAGGAATGGTCTTGGGGACTTGAAAGATAGTGACAACAGCAAATGGTGGCCTAAGTGTGGAAAACAAGACCGCCAAAACTACTTATGGAAAGGTAAATTGGTATTACCAATTTGGAAATGAATTCAGAAATACTAAGATAAATGGAAGATGTCTGTGTCCATTTCCAGGTTTAGATAATCTAGAGAGAAAACCCTCACACATTTGCTGAAAAGAAGTTGAGGGAGGGAAGCATTACAGTAACATTTATAGCAATATTATTTATATTGGAAATAATTTTCTATGAAGGAGAAATAAATTTTGGTTTATTTTAATATTGGATATTATACAACATTTAAAATAACAAAAATTACATCCATCAAACATGATTAACATTTTGTAAACTCATGGGTGAAAAAGCAGAGTTATATTGCTGTAAATATAAAAGACACAGAATTCCAGATATATAGATAAGATACAGAAATATAAAACAATGGCACATCAAAAGAGAGTCTAAGTCCCATTTTCCCCAGTTAAAATTTCTTGGAAAAAGTTCTACATATAGTCATGTGTTGCATAATGACTGGAATACATTCTGAGAAACGTGGCCTTAGATGATTTAGTCGTGCACACATCATAGAATGCACTTGCATAAACCAAGTTGGTATAGCCTACTACACACCTAGGCTATATGGTATAGCCTGTTGCTCCTAGACTACAACCTGTATAGCATGTTACTTTCCTGAACACTGTAGGCAATTGTAACACAATGGTAAGTATTTGTGTATCTAAACATGCAAACATAGAAAAGGTACAGTAAAAATATAGTGTTATAATCTTGTGGGACCCATGGTGCATATGTCTTTGACTGGAACTTTGCTATATAGTGCATGACTGTATTTTTGACCTATGTTCTCTTTCTATTTACACAAGAAATCTTGAATTTCAAAGAAAGTGAAGATGCTATGACAAACTGTCTTCTAACTTATTATTGTATTGGCTCACTGCCCTTGACAATTAGTAGACAATTTATAGACATGTCCCTTGAGTAATTGGCAATTAATTTGAGATTAGATGCCAAAAATTATAATATTCTTAATAGAATGTGAAAGTTGAAGCTTTTCAAGTCCAAATGTCATGGAACTCAGAGTAGATGTTAACTGGCAGCACAGTAAACCCTGACCCTTTACACATCCACAACAGAGAGGAGTTTTAATTTGATGACCATAAACCCTAGCTACCTTGGCTAGTTTGAACGTAAGTTTAGGTGCAAACCAAGAGCTTATACTTCAGAATGCCTTCCAGGTGGGGCACAGAATGCCTTCCAGGTGGGGCTTGTAATCCTAGCAGTTTGGGAGGCTGGAGGATTGCTTGAGCCCAGGAGTTTAAGACCAGCCTGGACAACACAGTGAGAACCTGTATTTACAAAAATTTTAAAAATAGCTGGATGTAGTGGTGCATAGTCCCAGCTACTTGGAGGGCTGAGGCTGGAAGATTGCTTGAGTCTGAAAGGTCAAGGCTACTCTGAGCCATGATCACACCAGTGCACTCCAGCCTGGGTGATAGGGTGAGACTCTGCCTCCAAAAAAATAAAAAGAGTAGAATGCCTTCCAATCTCTCTACCCCTGGTTTATCTTGATAGTTACCACATACGATCCATAGGATGTACAAATCTTTGTTATATATGTGATAAAGAGATATTGTATCCGAAAACTCCTTTGGAATGTTGCTTTTGACTCAAGCATTTTGGATAACATAGACATCTTTGCCATGGCTCAAGTGATAACTGTCAGTGTCTTTTTAATGTCAAGAACTCTTGTCACCTAAGAGAAATATAAAATCCTACGTTGCAAATGGGAATTTTGCTGGTAAACATTTGTTTTAGTCAGTTTCTAGTGTACCTTATACCTCAAGCTAGAGTTAGCAGGTAGAGAGATTACATATCAGTGATTTACTAGTTGATTTCATTTCCTGAACTTCAGCTCCAGCACAACGCCTAGAATATGTTAAGCACACACTAAATGTATGTTAATGAGTTTATGTAGGTCCACACTCTTAGCACAAGTAGCTTTTTATTAATGTACTTGTGCTAAAATATAAACACTAGAAATACAGAAGCACTAAAAATACCCCTTTCATTCAAATCTCCGTAGATCTATATTTTGTTTCTGGCTATTTCTAAGCCAATAGAATAAATTTTGTTTGCATGGATTTTTTTTTAAAAGGAGTAAGAGTTCACATCTGGACTGATTTTTTTCTTTGCCACCTCACCTCAACAATTGTCCATTCAACAACATAATAATTATACTTTCCATCTTTCACTGAGTGCTGTCTTTCAATTAATCCTCACAACAATCTTATGACAGAGCTACTATTACATCAGTGTTCTATTTTTACAGATGAGAAAAGCAAGGTTCAGAGATTAAGCCCTGTGCTCAGACTCACCAGCTAATAAACAGTTAAGCCAGGATTCAGAAGAAGGCCTGTCTGGCTTAACTACCAAGATTTACTTTCTTTTTCCTTCAGTTCAACTCTCTAAAGGGAAACTGAGAACTATGCAAACTGAACATTAACTGACACATAGTACTCATCCAATCATTATGTATATTTTAAACTTTTGAAATCAGTTTTATTGGTATAGCTTACATATAATAAAACACTTGTTTTATGTATACAGTTCTGTGAATTTTGACAAACACATAAACCCGTGTTATTACTGTCTCGATCAAGAATATTATACTGGGGCCAGGAGTGGTGGCTCATGCCTGTAATCTCAGCACTTTGGGAGGTCAACATGGACAGATCACTTGAGGCCAGGAGTTTGAGACCAGCCTGGCCAACATGGTGAAATGCCATCTCTACTATAAGTGAAAACTAGCCGGGTGTGGTGGAAGGTGCCTGTAATCCCTGCTACTTGGGAGGCTGAGGCACAAGAATCACTTGAGCCTAGGAGGCAGAGGTTGCAGTGAGCTGAGATTGTGGCACTGCACTCCAACCTGGGCAACAGAATGAGACTCTGTCTCAAAAAAAGAAAATATTATGTTGGCATCTCCTCTAGAATGTTCCCTTGTGCTCCCTATTTTTAAAAAACTGATGTTGAAAATATTATATCTTCACAGGATATCACTGTGGAAGACAGTGTATAAATTCCTCAAGGATCTAGAACCAGAAATACCACTTGACCCACCAATCCCATTACTGAGTATATACCCAAAGGATTACAAATTATTCTACTATAAAGACACATGCACATGTATGTTTATTGTAGCACTCTTCACAATAGCAAAGACTTGGAACCAACCCAAATGCCCATCAATGATAGACTGGATGAAGAAAATGTAGCACATATACACCATGGAATACTATGCAGCCATAAAAAAGGATGAGTTCATGTCCTTTGCAGGGTCATGGATGCAGCTAGAAACCATCATTCTCAGCAAACTGACACAGGAACAGAAAACCAAACACCGCATATTCTAATTCATAAGTGGATGTCGAACAATGAGAACACATGGGCAAAGGGAGAGGAACATTACACACTGGGGCTTCTCAACAGATGGGAGACTAGGGGAGGGATAGCATTAGGAGAAGTACCTAATACAGATTTTGGGTTGATCAATGCAGCAAACCACCATGGCACGTGTATACCTATATAACAAACCTGAACATTCTGCACATGTATCCCAGAACTTAAGGTATAATTTTAAAAAAATTTAAGTAGAAACAAGAAAAAATAAAGTATTAAATAAATATAATTATAAATAAGCATAAAAAATAATACTATAGAGGCTCCATGTATAGAAACCTCCATGTGTAGAAATCATATAGAAGTCTTTCACCCTGTTTCTCCCAATGGGGAAGACCCATAGATCTTATTCCTTTATGCCCTTTGCAGTCAGTTTTTACCTATCCTCAGCTCTCTGTAACCATTAAACTGTTTTCTCTCACTATAAATTAGTCCATTCCAAAATTTTTTAGTCCATCCCAAAACTTTGTAAATAAATGAAAGCATGCAATATTTTCTCTTTTGTGTCTGACTTCTTTTGCTCAACATTCTGTGTTTGAGATTCATCAGTATTAATGCATGCGTTAGTAGTTTCTTTTAATTGCTGTGTCATACCCCAGTGCTTGATTATACCACAGTTTGCTTATTCATTCACCTTTTGATGAACAGTTGGGTTGTTTTTGGTTTTGGGCTATTTATAAGTAAAGTTGCTGTGAAGACTCATGTACAGGTTTTTTTTTTTTTTTTTTTTTTTTTTTTTGAGACAGAGTTTTGCTCTTGTTGCCCAAGCTAGAGTGCAATGGCTTGATCTTGGCTCACTGCAACTTCCACCTCCTGGGTTCAAGTGATTCTCCTGCCTCAGCCACTCGAGTAGCTGGGATTATAGGCATGTGCTGCCACACCTGGCTAATTTTGCATTTTTAGAAGCAGTTTCTTCATGTTGGTCAGGCTGGTCTTGAACTCCTGACCTCATGTGATCCACCCACCTCAGCCTCCAAAAGTGTTGAGATTACAGGTGTGAGCCACTGCACCTAGCTCATCTACAATATTTTTTTTGTGGACTTGTTTTCGTTTCTCTCGTGTAAGTAAGAGTAGAATTGTTGGGTCACATGGCTATCAAAGGTATGACTTTCTAAGATATTGTTTTCCCAAGATGATGAACAATTTCTATGCCTGCTAAGCAGTATATTTGAGTTCCTTTTTGGCTACAACCTTGCCAACACTTGATATTGTCAGTCATTTTAATTTTCGTTATTTAAGTTGGTATTTAGTGGGATCTCATTGTGATTTTATTTTTTCCTCCAATGACTAATGATGTCTGACATCTTTTTGTATGCTTAATAGTCATATATATTCCATTGTGAACTGTCTGTTCAAACCTTGTGCTGATTTTTCTTGTTGGGGGGGGCAGGTTCATGTGGTATGTGGGTGTCTTCATTCAATAAATAATTGATGAATGATTGAATAACCTAAGTTTGATTTGAATATATGTATTTTCCTTTAGGCCACTTGAAACAGTAGATATAATACCAGTCAGATTAAATAGCTCAAATTGGGTTTTATTAGTCTATTTCAAAATAACAGGTATAGCTGGAATCTTACATTGAACGTAATATTAAACATCAGTAGTTTCCTCCCCTAGGTAGGAAATATCAACATCTTCACCATCACTGTCATTCTCATGATTTGCTCTTTTTGACCATGGGGAATTATCATTTGAAGACATGAGTTTTGTGGCTCACATGATTCCTGGGTTGCTGCATTGTTTCTCTAAGGCTAAAAATGCTCTTACCTAATTTGTGTCTTGTCTAAAAATGGAAAGGCAGCCTCAGCCTAGTTATTTTTAGCTGTCGTTGAAGCATCTTTCTCCATTAAGAGAGAATGCTAGTTAGGTTGATCTACAAGCATTCTGTTGATCCTGTATACTGTAATTTGTGATGATGATTTTTAAAAATGTGTCTCTTTTCTATGACACATTTTTGTGATAATATAATATTTTTTAGCTTTTCTTTTGTTCTGTTAAGTGTAGAGAATTCCAAAGAAACAAACACAGACTTACTTAGATAACTATGCTTTAACAACAACAACAAAAGCAATATACATTTAGTGTTTAAAAGCAACACGGGGTAGGGAGATGTCTATGTCTATGTCTGTCTCTCTGTGTGATGAAGAGTGAAGTCTACTTATTTATCCCCAGCTCAAGTCCTTTTTCCTAAATGAAATTGGTGTTAAAACTTTCTTATGATTCTTCCTATTAATACCCAGTATTCCCTTTTCCAAATCATTTTTACAGAAAAGGAATCAGACATTATGCACAATTCCACACATTTTCTCCCAATATCAACCCATGGAAATTTAGCTGATGTAGAGTAGTTGTTATATGGAGAAACTGCTTTCATTGCTCCCTTTTGGTTGTTTTCAGGTTTTTGTTTTCACTTATTTACTGTCATAAAAAAAGCTATAGTAGGTCCAGGTGCAGTGGCTCATGCCTGTAATCCCAACACTTTGGGAGGCTGAGGCAAGCAAATCACTTGAGGCCAGGAGTTCAAGACCAGCCTGGACTACATGGTGAAACCCTTTCTCTACTGAAAATACAAAATTTAGTTGTGTGTGGTGGCGTGTCCCTGTCATCCCAACTACTCGGGAGGCTGAGGCAGGAGAATCACTTGAATCTGGGAGGCGGAGGTTGCCTTGAGCCAAGATCACGCCATTGTACTCCAGCCTAGGTGACGGAGTGAGACTTCATCTTTAAAAAAAAAAAGCTATAGTAATGCTCATGGAGATTTGAGCAGACTTTTACAAGTACACCTATAAAGTAAATTCCTACTAGTCAAATCCCTGGTCAAAGAACATTTTGTCATTTGACAGTTATTGGTGGATTGTCTTCTTTAAGTTTTCACCAATTTACTCTTTTAGTAATAGTCTCTGCATGTGTCTATGGCACATATTTAAATGTAGTAGCCTACATTAAACTCTTTGATATTTTAGCCTTCTAGTATTATGTGAAACAGGATCTCCAAATTAATGTATTGCCTGTGCCATTTTATCTAATAACGTTCTTGCTTGACTTTACCCCTGCAGAGGAGAATCTAAAGTGCATCCTCCTAGTGACCAGGCATGGCAGGCTAGAATTGCATCTTGTTGCTTTCACGCACTGAGTTCTTGGCTACTCCTTTTCCAGGAGGCCCTGTTGTTGATGTGATATGTCTATTTTATATATTTCCTGCAGGAGGAAGGCTGAACAAGGACCTGCGACATTTTCTCAATAGCGGTTCCAGAAAGGTTCTCCTGATCATGAGCTCCAGCAGACCATAAGGGATAACCTTTACCGCCATGCTGTGCCTTGTAAGTAGCCAGGCTTTGGCATGTCACTGCTGGTGTGCGTGTGTGTGTATGTGTGTGTGTATAGAGTCCAGGGGAGAAGGAGATTTCAAAAACTGGTTCTGGAACACCTGGTGGCTTGCCTACTGAGTGACTCCTTAACTCAAGCAAATCAGAATTGAAAATGGGACAATAGCACAATGTCATGGTGTGCCTGGGTTTAAGTCGCAGGCTCTGCAGTGAGGGGCAAATTATCTACCATTGTAAGGCCCACTTTTCACATTCGTGGAAAGGACATGTCACTGATACTAGTTTCATAGAACCACTATGAGGAGTCAATGGGATGAGGGACAGAAAGCGTTTTGTAAGGTAATAGTGTGCTGTAAGTCTCCATAAATGTTAACCATTGCTGCTATTAATGGAGTAGAGCAGGCCAGCGGCCTTCGGACTGAGCAGTTGGCTCTCTCTTCCTTCTCAGGGTTCTCCTTTTGGCCAACTTTATCAGGTCCATGAATCAGGATTTTTATGTATAATTTTGTTTGAAGAAATGATTTCCACAGATCAAAAAATCCCAAACCTCCATACCACTAAGAGAACACCAAATCTGAAAAAACAAGACACAGGACACAGGAACACTGAAAGCAGAGTGTCTGTGTTAAAGAAAGGCAGCTTGTTTGTCTGTCTGTTCTGTCTGTCTGTCTGTCTATGGGTGGATAAATTGGTAGCTCAGTTGTAGTGAAGTGTCACTGTGCTGAGGCACACTGTGTTCCTGGTTGTTTAACTTCTTTTAAAATACGAGGAAGGAATGATTCTGGTTTCATTACTTAGAATTTTTCTTTCTCTTCTACTACCCAGTCCTTCAAAGTTTGAAATTTGTTTTCCTAGAAATACCATTTTTTTAAAGCAGCAAAAGAAAGGAGGAATAATTAAATAAATAATCAAGGTACCCTGCTTATTTCTATGATTTGTTTGCTATAAGTGGTTTTCTTTAAAAATAAATAAATAAATAAAACCTTGCAAATGATATGCTAGAGTGCTGTTGTTTCCTGATACTACTTAACAGAATAAACAGAACTAATCTAAGGCATTCTGTAGATTTGCAAGGACTTAGACTATAGTTCTGGATGATAACCCCCAGAGATCAGGATTCTAGAATAGCCCCTGGCTCTCCATTTTACTCATTAATAAAACTCAGGCTCTGAGAGGAAAAGAGGTTTACTACAAGCAACTTGGGACAGGGTCCCAAGGTTGCCTCTGTCCATGGAGTGGCTAAGCTGCATTTGATGGAGAGGAGGTTGTGATGATATGTTAATGTGAACTTGTGGTCCTCGGTTCTTTTAGTCTTTTAGCATTGAAGTTGTAAACTGTAATCCTAGTAATAGCCTAATAATAATTTCTTATATTCTGGCTTAATAATTAATTCCTAATGTTAATCACATAGGTAGGGCAAGGATTACTATTCTATTTTTATAAATCAAGAAACTGAGACAATGCTGTAAGCCAATAAAATCAAGTCCAAAGATGATCAGGGCTTTGAGTCTCCTGAGTTCACCATTACCCTACCTCTTCCACACTGAAGGACTTTCCTTCTATAGTAACCCTTTGAAGTTGGGGGTCTTTAATACCCATTTTACAGATAAAGAAACAAAGTCACAGGGAGGTTCAGTAACCAGTAAGTGGCAGATCTGGTCTTTTTAACTCTTAAGTAATCTAGGGCTGTTTTCATAGCTGCCCCATAGCTGCCTCTGAAGTTATAGTATAGCAGGTTCAATACAACTTTGCAGAAATCAGTAATTGCAGAATCATGATTGTTCTCTGTGTAATTTTTCCCCTACTTAGATTCCAATTTAAGAAATGGAGATGAAGCAAATGAGCACAGCATTTCTTGATGCATCTGTGGTGTTACCATGGTTACGTTTTGGCATGCTCTCCCGTTTTTTCCACTGATTTATTGGACCTGATTGTGAGCTAAATGGCTTGATTTTAAGCTTACCACTCTGTAGGAATTGGGGCAAAACCGACCTCTGTCTTTTACATACAGTGGAAAATCATGTTTGTTTTTGCTTATATAAAGCCCTTGGTATTGATGTTTTACGGCTGTGAAACCAGTAAATTAGGAATTTTGAAAGCAGAAATGGTGTTCCTACTAAAGAGAAAACAGGTAACAATTCATTTTACATTTCCTTCATAAAATGGGAAGGAAATTCAGAAGAGTTCCATTTTGGAGTCTGGTATAGCGTGTGTGCCTTTGAACATGAGTAGACTGGGGCTGACTTGGGATTCTTTCGACTTGAGTTACTCTGGCCTCATTTGTGTTTATTTTGATTCTTTGGCCCATGTGACTGGGAAAGCCAAGCTCTCCACCAGGCTGTTGTGCTATGGATTAGGAAGCTGTGGATTTGGGAAATGGCTTCTCTTGATGATGATGTAACTGTGCTGCAGAGAAATGGGCTCGTGTAATCTGTAAGTTCCAGAACTTCCTGCCATTGACATTTCAGTGACTTCAGTATTTTGAGAAGAGACGACCTCATGAACAGGTGCTTGCAGTGGGGGGTGGACTTTTTCCCTGTACATTTTAGGAGGCTCATGGGTCATTGGAACTGAAGAAATAAAGCTCCTTCATTCTTAGGTTATTTTTAGTGTTGCCATAATGTAGTGGCGCTGTACATGCATCATAGCGCACTTTACCACTTAGGAGTCAGTTTATCTTAATTGTTTGGCAAAGGAAATGCAGGTAATAGCACCCCTGTTTCACCGATCAGAAGATGAAACAACAATATCGAACTTTCTCATAATTGTACCATTTGAAATGTTGTATTACTCACTCTTCATCTGCTGCTATTTTACTTTTTAAAATTTGTAATGGTGTTTTGAGATATAATTCACATACCATACAATTTACCAGTATACAGTGTTCATCCAGTGCTATTTTTGTTATGGTTATTATTTTTCTCCACTCCTTTTTTTATTCAATAACTTTTATCATTTCTACAGTAAGTAAGAAATAAACTTTTATCATTTCTACAGTTAATTGAAATTTAATTATATTTACCACTGAAAATCACCACTAGGAAAACCCCAACAGAAAAGAGATCCAAATGCAGAATGAGTTCAGGGGCCTGCTGTGAAGTCTGAGGGCTGCTCTGCTGGCTGCCCGGCCTGGCACAAGTCACATAATCTCTCTGGATCTCGTTGACTCTTCAGTAAAATGGAAATAGTAGTGCGGACTCAACCATTGTCTTAGCAAATACACATAGCAACCCTATAAGGTGAGTTTCATTAAAGGAAACAGAGGCTCAGAGAGGTTAATTGTTTAAGGTCACACAGCAAGTTGCATGGTCAGGGTTAAACCAGTTCTCTCTAACTCCAAGTTGGGTGTTATTAGTAATAGCCTGATTAGAGTAATATACAAACAGACTATTGAGGGTAAAAGAAAACAAATTTTCTGATGGTTGAATTTAAAGCTCTAGCTCTTAAAATAATGACGTTTTATTTTATTTTATTTTATTATTGCATTTTAGGTTTTGGGGTACATGTGAAGAACATGCAAGATTGTTGCATAGGTACACACATGGCAGTGTGATGTGCTGCCTTCCTTCCCATCACCTATATCTGGCATTTCTCCCCATGCTATCTCTCCCCCAACTCCCCACCCCCCCACTGTCCCTCCCCTAATTCCCCCCCCAACAGACCCCAGTGTGTAATGCTCCCCTCCCTGTGTCCACGTGTTCTCATTGTTCAACACCCGCCTATGAGTGAGAACATGCGGTGTTTGATTTTTCTGTTCTTGTGTCAGTTTGCTGAGAATAATGACATTTTTATGTCTTGGGGTTGGAAGCAATGTCAGGCACAATATCTTAAAAATAAGGATACTCTCTCTGATGTTCAAGTAATTCACTGGTATGTACAATATAATTTTAATAATTAATGATTATTCAGATTCAAAAAAATCATTACATGATTTTCTTAGTATATCTAGGTTTATCATTTTCCATTCAGTCTTTTCTTTATATACCTATGGGAAACCACAGTACGTGGGTTTGCAACGCATGTAAATATGCCCACTTCCCTTATTCCTCAGAACCATCTGCTAATATTTCTCTGTTTTTCCCCCTCCAGTTTTGTTCACATTCTCAACCCCTCCTGCTCTGCACTTCAACCCTACAAACTTCATCTTCCACACACACTTTGTGTCTTCCTATAAATGGGTACATATTATTTTCTCCTATTTCCCTGCCTGTCTGGCTGACCAGTTCACAGTCGTCTTTTTATGTGTTAGCTAGATGCCACTTCCTCCACGAAGTCCTCCATTGCCTCCACAGATTGGGCCTGTTGCTCTCCTCCACACTGCCCAAGCCCCACTCCATGACCTCCTTCTTGCCTGTTTTGTGCCTGATTGTAGTGCCTGCTGCATGTCTGCCTGTCCTAATTAGATTCTAACTTTCATGAGTCAGGCAGCGTCTCTAACTCAGTGACCAGGCCACTCCTAGCTTGGTGCCTGGACTACAGGATAAATATTTGTTGAATGAATGAACACATGAAGAAATGGAAAAAGATGTTCTTTATTTTTCTCCTTTTATTTTTTTCTTCCTTACTTAGCATTTGAGAGAAACAGTAGAATTGCTTTGACTATAAGGCTTTCCAAATAAAAGGAAGATCAGAGTCTTGAGCCCCAAGAAGGGTCACAGATGACTGATAAGGGCTTCACTAATTACTTGGCCGGTAATCGAAACACACAAGAAAAATGTCAAAGCTCCCCTGAACTTGGAGCTGGAGTGCCCGTTCACAGCTCCTCCTAATTGTAGTCTAGATATCACCGTACCCCCAGCATTGATAGCCTTCCTGTTTTATGACTTCTTGTCCTAGCTGATGTGACAACATTTGAGATTCTTGCTTTGGAATGGCTGCTTTTCCCATGAAGATAAATGCATTACCTGACAAGGCTTGTCATTTACTATGCTGCTGCTGTCAAAACGAGACACAACTCATCCAGTAGTGCTGGCTCTCTGGAAGGCTGAACAATGCCCCTCCCATTCCTCCTGGCTTCTCTGGGCTCAACTCTCATCTTTCTTTTCAAGCAAAGGTCACCTAAAAGAGGAAAGGATAAGTCAGTTTTGTTCGGCAGCTTAACACTTTGTTCATCAAGGCTCTCCCCAATACCGAGACCACTGTAGCCCATCTAAGAGGTATTGATCATTGACTGAAGGGACTTTACAGAGGGATTACATGTGTTTGCTCTACAAGGCAACTTAAATTTGATGTGGTAAACATAGGTGATCGTAGTCTTTATTTATACAATTGCCATATTCAAATGGGCATTTTAGCATCTGCTAATATTGTTTACTATTTTAAATCGTGCCATAAATTACCATTAGTTCTATTTGAACTTACTGTTTTCTCTTAAGCATAGTTGTTTTTAGTGTGGCTTGCCTAAAATCAAACCCTTCTCCTATGACTTTTGACAATTAGAGCTGATGACATGAAGTAGACCTATTTGTCAGCAAGCATCCAGGATAACGAACTGGATGTTGGAAAATAGTTTGTCTCCTGGATTGTGCATACCTGTATTCAGGTTGTGTTGGACACTGGTGGAATGCTTCCGGACATAATTCATGAACAAGAGAGTTCTGCAAGCATCATAGGACTGATCAGATAAAGAGATAAAGGTCACTGGAAACATTCTCTTTATTGTTATTTCTCTGCCCTCGTCCTCTATCTAAACTAAGGGCTGTCTAAAATGATTGCTTTAGCCTTTACAAAGCCTAGCCTGTGGCAAAACTATGACTAGTAACAATAGCAATAGCTCTCCAGCTTTTGGACACCTACTGTGTACTGGATACTCTGTTATGATATCTCTCTGTCCCTTTCTCTCTATCATGTCATCTCTAACTCTGGCTTCATCTAAAGCACACAGACTCTTAAGGATATGAAATCTCTACCTCTTTTCTATGTAACCACAGATGTTTGTTGTTTATAGTGTAAACAACATTTATCTTTATGAGTTTTCTACTCTTTATCTCCCCTTCCCTCCTACCCATCATGCCTGTATTTTCCCATGTTCCCTGGCTTGTCTATGATATGGGGACTCCTCTCACCTACTGACCCACCCCTTGACTGCTTACACCTGTCCTTTTCCATCAAAACTTATTTGCTGTGCATTGGTTTGCTATTGGCCTTCCTTTAAGAAGCCAATCATTAGAACAAAGAAGTGAATGTTTCATAGGTTTCCTTTGTCCATCATATGTTTGTGACTTTAAATGTGGTTCTGTCCAAAATACCCTGTGTAAAAGGATATTCTAACAGGATATTCATGGATAGCAATGAATTCTTATACTCTTCATAATGTTTAGCACTAACTGTATACATAGAAATCACTTTAAACACAAGATTGCCCATGTCAAGGTTGTTACTGTGTCAAGGGTATCACTACTTGCCATATCACTGCTTATACATAGTCTCCTATTTCACCATGTATAAGGTGAGCCATGATTTATGTTTCACAAAGTAAGATAATAGTCCAGGCAAGGAGTTTTGTGCCAAATTTAAAAATCATGGGTTTAGAAAACAGTACTTTTTGTTTAGATGTGATTTGGAGCTAGAGTATGGGATCAGATAACTGTAAACACATTTTCATTCATGGGACTCTTTGATGGAGCACTGGAAGGTGGTGAGGGAAGCAGGAAGGTTCTTTGTTATTCTGGAGTTTTATTCATTGAGGAACTTGGAACATCCTTGGAACCCTCCTGATAAATGACAGCAGCATTCCCCGTGTTTGTGACAACCCAGAGCAGAGCACCACTTTGCATTTCTGCATTGCCCTTTCAGGAGCATTGAACTGTGGAATCTATATTTACCTCTTGCCAGGGGGAGAAGTGAATTTTCCTGTGAGTGACTTTATGAGAAAGACCTGGACTTTCCTGATGGTGACAATTCCTGTTCTCCTGGGGGCTCTGTCTGATTCCAGGGAAGCATGCCATTCACTGTCCATCCCTGCTGGAAGTCTTATTCAGGCGGGTCTTACTGGGAGTACCATGGTTTTGAGATTTGCTGTGGAATGGGTTTGGTAAGTTAAAAGACCATTTTTTCAAATTAACATATTAAATTTTAAAAAAGAGTCTTCTCTTAATTTTGGGTGTGATTTATTAACAGTCCCTTTGTTAACAAAGATCTAAAACCATTTTCTCCTTTGTAGCTTTTGTTAGTAATAAAACTGACATTGTGATTGGTGGATTGTCATGGCATTTATTACAAGCCATTGTTTATTCTAGTCCATGTCAGTTACCTTTATTGATACTCTACCTAACTTACCCTTTTCTTTCTTGCTTTTCTTCTTCTTTCTTTATTTTATTTTTTTGGAGACAGTCTCACTGTGTTTCCCAGGCTGGAGTACAGTGGCATGATCATAGCTCAGTGCAGCCTCCAACTCCTGGGCTCAAGTGATCCTGCCACCTCAGCTTCCAGAGTAGCTGGCTCTTGTTTTTATTTCTGTTTTTCATCTTATGTATTTTATCAATCCTTTTCCTTAGAGCTTATCTAGACTGATTTCTTTAAAGCTTTAAGATTGGCTCTGAAATTCTAAATTCTGCACTAGACAGGGCAGCTGGCATTCATCACTGTCAGTAGAGAGCCTAAGTACTTTACAAGTATTATTTGGTTAGTTGTACCGTGATGCTAGTGGTAGTTATTACTGTCATTACATATGAGGTAAAGGGGGAGCAGAGAGGCTGAGTAACTCACCTGACTTTATGCTTTCTAATTTAAAAATTAACAGTTTTTTAAAAACTAAGTTATGGTTATTGAGTGTGCCCAATGTGTCAGGAACTCTGTTAAACACATTACTTACATTATTTTCTTTAATCCTCTTAATCTTTTGAAGTATAAGCTATTATTATATCCATTTTCCAATGAAGAAAATGAGATTGAGAGAGGCTCAAGTACATATACTTACAGAGCTAAGTTGATTTCAGTCTGATAGATCCCAAAGTCATTATCTTAAACCACTGCATTTTATGACCATTTGTACTATTAGTTTTCTTTAGCACAACGGTGTATGTAATGGAGAAGAAAAGCCCTGGAAAGGCCATTCCAGTACCTTCAGGCCACCTTTCAGAGCCCATTCAGCATAGTGCACTTTCGACTCATGCCCTGCCTCTGTGTATCGTTAGTGCTTGACTTGTTGAGTCTAGAACATTCAGATGTGATGGGCTTTCAGCTGTGGTGAATCTGAGAGGCTGGCAGGCTCAATGCTTACTAGTTTTGTTGGCTTGGGCAGGTTACTCATGCTTTCTGAGACTCCATTTTCTCATTATCTTTACTGATGTTTGTTTACAGGATGTATGGAAGCACCCAACCATGAGCTTGACACTTCATACGCCCTCTGTTAAGATTGATCCTTCTTCCTTACCCCTTTCCCTTCCCTTTCTAGTATGACTTCCCAGGCACTCTTTTCAATATCTCTTCAGGCTTTGAGACCTTATTTATATGAGGATTCTTTTTTCTTTTTTTTTAAACAAGCTAAGTTTTGAAAAACTGACTTCTCAGAATTTGTTGAGCATACCAGCATTTGTTGAGTATAATAACCCAACACTAGATGCCAGGCGAGAATATAGTGAAGATTAATAATTGGATGATTTAGCCAATAATAGGCATGCTTGAAACAGCACATTTTCTGCCTATTCCCAGCATCAGCTAATTCCCCAGTGTTCTGTTTCTTTGTATTTCTTATTATACGTTGTTAACCCTAATTGCCATTGTATAGTTGCTGAGTGGATAGAGTCCTATTGGAGAAAAAAATGGGAAAAATATTACAAACGTAAAAGCTCATAACACTGGACTTGATTTATATGTGTCTGTTAATAGATTCCAATAAGCATGGTTTGGCTAGTGTTCCTTATTCTAAGGTTCTCGGGGTATAGAAAAAGGGAAAGCCATAGGAATTTTAGATTAAATTTAATTAGAGTGTGATAATGTATAATTTTCTTATGAAAACATGTTAGACCAGACCTCACCACTTAATAACATCTATCATTAATCGAGTGCTTAGTGTATGCACCAGGCACTGTGCAAAGTGAGTCACAAGATTTGTCTCTTTTAACCATCTCTGAACCCTGCAGGACATAGTGTTATCAGTTCTATATTCTGTATTCTGTAGTACAAGTGCAGCAATTGAGGTGTGGAGAGCTTAGGTAGTGGCATTTCCAAGGAGGTACAATTAAATAATGGTGGAACTCAGATTCAAACCTAGTCTGCCCACCTCCGGAGTCCAAGCTCTTGGTTTGTTTTACTGCCTGCCATCATCTTAAAGACCGTTTTTTCAAATTAACGTATTAAATTTTAAAAAGAGTCTTCTCTTAACATATGGATTAGTCTTTGGCTGAGTGTAGGATACTAATATATCTATTTGGCAGTCATGTTAATTTATTTAATTGCTTTATAATTTTAGCTGACATTTTTCATCAAGATTTGTTGCAATTATAAAGCAATTTCCATGATGATTTATGAAGGTACACGAAGGTTTTCACAGTATCCTTACCATGTATTATTTATTTTACGAAAAGGATAGTTTAGTTTTCCAACAATCATTTGAATCAAGAGAATGAGATTATAATGTATTTAAAAATAAATTTCCATGTACTAAATGTGTTCAATATACGTAAGTGAAATTTCTGGCTTCTGTAGTGGATTGTGTGCATTTCTTCTGTGCTCCAAGTAAGGATATTTCACCAGTTGTGTTCTGATTGCCCTACCTAGTTTGTGTTGGGGAATGAGCTGCCCAAAATTTAAACCTTAAATTTAAACAAGAAAATGTCAGTTGTGTTATTTTCACTACAATATGAATAAAGTAGACTTTTAAAAGAATCAATGACGAATTTTCCTATTGCATTTAAAATTAACCGATGACACATCCCTATTTTTAGGAAATATATGCTAATATATTTAGGGGTAAATGGCCATGACAGATGATGCAGCTTATGCTCAAATGGCTACAAAGCATAATAAATGGTTAAAAATATATTATATATGGGAAGAGGGAGAGAGAGAAAATGACAAGCTGGTAGGTTAAAACGTTAGTAACCAGCAAGTCTGAGTAAAGTATATATGGTGTTATTTGTACTGTACTTATTCTTGCACCATTCTGTAAATTTGATGTTTTCCACAAAAGGAAAATCAACCTATACCCCTCCACCCACAAAAAAATCAACCAATTGTAGTTTGGTAGAAGAGAGAGACAAAAACATAACATTCACATATGTTATGTTTTTGTCTCTCCCCCCCTCATTTATATTAGTGTTTTTAGCCTAGAATTGAGATTTTGTTTCTACTGTGATAGATTGTGTTCATTATAGTATAGAGAGACTAGCCTGAAAGATGTTGTGCGTGTATTAAAACAAGAATCTAGCACTTATAGAATACCAAGTTTATGCTAAGTGTTTTAATTATAGTTTCACATTGAATACTTGTAGAAATCATATAAAGGAAGTAATGACTACTAGTATCTTCACTGATGAGGGTACTGAGGCTAATAAAGTTAAGTGACTTGGCTTAACAATTGTTGAATAGGACTACAACTCAGTCAGGTTGGTTACTAGAACTCCCACTAATAGCCACCACTGTTTCTTTCCTCAGACTGTATATGTATATATATACACACATATACAGTATAGAAATATATATTATACATTGTATATATACATATAGCATATATGTGTATATATGTATATATACTATAATATACACATATATAGTGTATATATACTATACATATACACATATATAGTATACATATATACATATTTAGTATATATAGTATATAGTATATATGTATATACAGTATTCTATGTATTCTATATATAGTATATATACATGTATACTATATATAGTATGTAAGTATTCTATATATAGTATATATGCATGTGTACATATGTATGTATAGTATATCTAGTATAAACAGTATACTATGTATATACAGTATACAGAGTATATTTACTGTATATGATAGGTGTGAGGTGCAGTGGGATGATTCCTGTGGACCAAGGTGTGGCTGCTTCAGACCCAGATTCAGTTGCTTCAGTTAAAGGGAGAAGGTTGAGGAGGGTAAGTACTATATACATATACTGTATATAGTATATGTAGAGTTTATATACAGTATATGTATACAATATATAGTGTATGTATGTTTTAGACTATATACTATAGTATATATACCATAGTATGTAGTATATAGTATAGTATACATAGAATGTATACTATATGTGGCAAATGTGTATATAGCATAAATGCAATGTACCATAGTATATATACTATACATATACTATCTGTATATATACACAGTATACTATACATCATATGTATGTATATATATATATATATGCATAGTCTGAGGAAAGAAATAATGGTGTTTATTAGTACATCTGTATAGTTACATATATAGATACATAAATACATAAAGACAATAAGTTAGGAAGAATAATTTTAAATGGATTCTGAGTATCTGCTAATTGGATTCTAGATGAGCATAAAATTATTCATTTTAATAATTACTATTATCATTAACATATGTTGAATACTTGCCATGTGCTAGATTTTATTTTATAATAGTGTTATAACTCATTTGACCCTCACAGTGATCCTATGATATAGGTGCTTTTATTCTCCATATTCAAGGAAACTGAAGCACAGAAGGTTAAACAGCTTACTAAAGATACCACAACTAAGGTGGAGCTGTGCTGTGCCATTCTAGAAGTTTCACTCTAAGTCAGTGACTTATACTGCCTATTATTTGTACTTCTAAAAAATATGAAAACAAAAAAATAGGAAAAAGAATAAGTAATTAAACAGATTCTTTTTCTTGGGGGAAGGGGTGTCGTTTTTTATTCTCTCTTCTGTGTAACATAGTTATATCCTATATATCTGTAACATAGTTATATCCTAATCTCAGATCCCATCAGAGCCACCACAGTAGACAACTCCAGGGGGGCGATATTCAGTTTGTAATCTGTGTGAATAGTGCCCTTCATGACTGATTGTGTGGCCTTATGCAGAGGCCATGTTTCAGTAGCAGATACTCAGCTAGATGTAAAACGTGAAAAACAGGGAGAATCAAATTGCCATTTGTTTTGGAGACAAATGTCTCAACCATGCTTTCCAGATATGGTGAGATGGTGCCTTGCTTCATTGGGGGTAATATCCAGTGGATACTTGATTATCAGAAGCCTAATCCAATCTGATTACAAGATCTTTCCATTCTTAATTCAGTTCATTATAGGATGGGGGTATATTAGAATTGGATCTTATTGAGTAGGGACTCTTTTTTTTCATGTCAATCAATTGATGCATCTGTTCATTCAATCATTCTCCATTAATCTACTTCTCTGCCTGTTGACCAAACATATATTGACAACCACTGTGAGCAGGTGTTCAGCATTTAGAGGTAAACTGGGTAAATTTCCTGCTCTTAGGGGAGCTTCCTGTGTAGTGGGAAGACAAGAGGCATTTAGAATAGAATTTGATGAACTCTGTTGGAATGAGGCCAGGACTATATGATGTACAAGGAGGGGTACCGAGCTTGGTCTTGAGACCAGAGAATCAGTGTGACACAAAAAGTGAAATAAATACCAAAGGAGAGCCCCCCCCCCACCCCCCTGCAAAAAAAAAAGGCAGTAGGATCTCTTCCCTAGGAAGAATCAGGAAACATGTACCTGTGTGATCTAGGCATGGGACTTCACTTAACCTATTTAAGTCTATTTTTTCTTTAAAAAGGCATCTTGTATTAGGGGAGCAATAGACACATTAAGCAAACTTCCAGACCCAATCCCAAGATAGTGTAGTCCAGTGGATGGGGCTTGCTCCTTAAGACCTTGAACTCTTAAGTGTTGAGAGATCACTTCTGGTGGTTTTGAAATCTCCAGAAATATTTAAAAACTGAAAAACCATGCTACAACAAAAGTTAGGACTTGGTTTTAATGGTTGCAATTTAATTAATGCTTTTAAATATACTCAGCAATATAGTATTGTTGTGCTAGTCACTAATTGCAATATGTATAATGCATTAACTCAAATATGCTAAAGATCATATAGTCTGGCAGTGGTCCTCAGGTTTAAATATCTTTTATTCCTTCTAATGTGTCTTTGTACTGTAGACATAACTTTATTTGAAGAGAACACCAAAATTCTAAATCGGAGGCCCTTCATGAATAGAAAACCTGAGGCAAATGACCTCCTGGCCTTTCCCTCCTTGCCACGCTTGACAGGTGTGGGATGCAATAGGACAATTGCTTTGGACCAAGGTGTGACTGCTTCAGACCCAGATTCAGTTGCTCGAGTTAAAGGGAGAAGCTTAAGGAGGGTAAGGGGCAAGTCACCAGAGACCATCTAAGGAAGCAGCAAGGGCTCTGCCCAAACCCTAGTCTTTTAACAGGGCCCGTTCTTTCACCGGATTTCTAGTTACTCCCATCACTAGAAGGAAAACTCCTCAGACAGTAAGGGTAGAGAAGCCCCAACTTCAAAGATGGCAGCCTCAGAAGGAATGGTCTGAGGATGTGAAGTTGGGACTTCTCTACTCTTATGACCTGCTTTTAAAAGTGGGGCCATCGCCAGTGGCTCGTGCATGTAATCTCAGCATTTTGGGAGGGCTTGGAGGGCACATCACCTGAGGTTAGGCGTTTGAAACCAGCCGGGCCAACATGGTGAAACCCCATCTCTACCAAAAATACAAAAGTCAACCGGTTGTGGTGGCACACACCTGTAATCTCAGCTACTTGCGATGCTGAGGCAGGAGAATTTGCTTGAACCTGGGAAGCGGAGGTTGCAGTCAGCTGAGATTGTGGCTCTATATTCCAGTCTGGATGACAGCGTGAGATCCTGTCTTAAAAACCAACCAAACAGAAACAAAGTGGGCCCATTCTATTGTTGTTTCTTAAGTACTTTGCTTTGAAAAGTGAGACAAAAGTTGGTTATACTGGAAATGAAATCATTTCCAAGGTCACCAAGCTGCTGACCTATAAAAGATTTATTACTTTGGCTTTCTAATCATTGTTCCTGTATGTAAATGAACGTGACATTTTTCTCCTTTCTCATCTCATAGGATAAGATTACAAACAGACCTTACAGGATTATTGGAGTTGGAGTTGCAGTTTCTGTATTCTTAGATTTCATCAATTGACTTGAGGGATACACATTTCTTATTTCCATCTCAAAATGGCTTTACACAGTCTTAAGTTCACTTAATTAGTGACTTGGGAGAAAAAAAGGTATATCTGTTTCAGTGGAGTTTTGAAAAAAATGTTGCCTGAGTTGTAGGTAAAGTGTTCTTTAAACGTATAATGTGAGTTGGAAATACAACATCATTTGAAATCATCAGGTGGACTGAAATTCTGTTCAGATTCTGTCAGTGTTGCCTGCCTGACCCTAACTAATTTTGGGAATCTAGATGCTTTTTCCCCCAGCGGATAAAAGTTTGTGGCTGATACAGGTTTCATTAACTTTTGTGTTTGATGCTCAATTCTAGTCCTCCCAGAGGTGATCTATTGAAAGGAGGGCATTTAGTCTCATGCATTGCATCAGAATTAGATATCCCATACAAATCCACTTGAGTCAAGGATCCTGTAGGGGAATTTTGTACCTTCTTAGCTTACTGTTGAGTGGATCATTTACAAATCAAGAAACAATCAGATACAACTAAAACACAAGATATCTCTAAAGAACATGGAGTAGGTTAAAAAATATATATTGTTGATATAATAATTGCTGTTTTGTTCTGAATTTGTGTTGTATACTTAAGGATCTGGCCTGTCCAGGCACATCAAAGTCTCTTTCCCTTCCTCTGTTCTTTTCCTCTCTCCCTCTGTTCTTTTCCTCTCTCCCTCTCTCCTTCTCTTCCTCCAGTTCTTTCCGTGTCTCTCTTTCCTTCCTTTCCTTCTACCTCAAACAGGTCCATTTCTTTCCCTTATTCCAGATTCTGGCAGTACAACCCAATGATTATTGACAATTACTTGTGCCTAGTTATATTTGGATTCTAATTGAGACCCTTTTAAAAAAAATTAAGGAGGCAGGCCATGATGGCTCACACCTGTAAACCCAGCACTTTGGGAAGCCAAGGTGGGCAGATCGTTTGAGCCCAGGAGTCTGAGACCAGCCTGGGCAACATAGGGAGACCCAGTCTCTACAAAAAATTAACCAAGGATGGTGGTATGCACCTATAGTTCTTCAACAGGCTGAGGCCGGAGGATCACCTGAGTCCAGGAGGTCAAGGCTGCAGTGAGCCATGAGCATGCCAGTGCACTTCAGGCTGGGCAACAGAGCTAGACCCTGTCTCAAAAAAAAAAAAAAAAAAAAAAAAAAAAAAAAAGCAGTGGCTCACCCCTGTAATTCCAGCACTTTGGGAGGCTGAGGCTGGTGGATTGCTTGAAGTCAGGAGGTCAAGACCAGCCTGACCAACATGGTAAAACCCCATCTCTACTAAAAATTCAAAAATTAGCTGGGCGGGTGGCGCGCGCCTATTGTCACAGCTACTTGGAAGGCCGAGGCAGGAGAATTGCTTGAACCTGGGAGGCAGAGGTTACAGTGAGCCGAGATCAGGCTACTGCACTCCCCCTGGGTGACAGAGCAAGACTCCCTCTCAAAAAAATAAAAGAGAGAGAGAGAGATAAAATAAATATGTTAAGTTATAAAAGTCTTAAGTGCATGGTTTGAATTTTTACAAACACACACGCATTCACACTCATCCATATAACCATTACCCAGCTCAGTATATTGAACACTGAGGATTTCAGCAACTCCCTTGTGTTTCCTCTTATTGAACACTTCCCTTCCTTCCCAAAAGTAACCACAATTCTGATGCTATCACCCTGGATTATTTTTGCCTATCTTTGCATTTCATATAAATGGAATAATAAAGTATGTATTCTTTTGCTCTAACTTTGTTTGCTAACATTACTCTATGAGATTCATCCATGTAGTTTGAATGTAGCAGTCATTTGACTTTTTAAATTGCTGTGTAATCTTTAATTGTATGATTATACCAGCATCTGCCTACCTATTCTTCTGTTGATTTGAATTGTCATCTCCAGTTTTTAGCTACTGTTGTGAGCATTCTTATACGAGTGGACATATGTGCACAATTCTAGGAGTAGAATTGCTGGATTACAGTGTAGTCATATGTTCCACTGTAATAAATATTGCCAAATAGTTTCTAAAGTAGTTATACCAATTTGCACTCATACCTACACCGTGTAAGAGTTGTAGTTGGTTCTCAACCTCACCAGCATTTGGTATTGTGAATCTTTTAAATTTCTGTACATCTTGGTGGATGTGCATTAGTATCTCACTATGATCTTAATTTGCATTTTTCTGATGTAGAATGATATTGAGCACCTTTTCAAATGTTTATTGTCTATTTAGATATCCTGTTTCATGATGTTTTTATTCAAGTCTTTTCCCATTTGTCTTTTTTTTTTTTTGAGACGGTGTTTCAGTCTTGTCATCCAGGCTGGAGTGTAATGGCTCACTGCAACCTTCGCCTCCCGGGTTCAAGTGATTCTCCTGCCTCAGCTTCCCAAGTAGCTAGGATTATAGGTGCCCGCCACCACGCCTAGCTAATTTAGTATTTTTAGTAGAGATGGGGTTTCACCATGATGGCCAGGCTGGTCTTGAACTCCTGACCTCAGGTAATCTGCTTGCTTCGGCCTCCCAAAGTGCTGGGATTACAGGTGTGAGCCACCGCGTCTGGCCCCATTTGTCTTTTTAATTGGATTGTCTTATTCTTTCTGATTTGTAGAAAAAAACTGGGTTTTAAATTTTGACTCTGTTGCTTATTGGCTGTGCTTATACTGGTTTTCTAACCTTTTTGAGCTGCTTCTGTGGAATGGGGCTAAAGATACCCGCTTTATAGGTTGTGGTGAGAATGATAAGAGGAAATGTATGTGAGTTCCTAAGCATAGTTCCAGGCACATAAATGGCATGGAAATTTTCTAAAAAATCTATTCTTAAATTAGATGAACAGTTCATTAAGTTATTCTGACATATTTTCTTCCTTCTCTTTTCTTGTGTACTATTCTCTTTTTTATACTTATAGTACAAAAGGAAAGACAGTGGCCACATGCATAATACACAGTAGGCTGAAGCAATTTACTTGTTCAATGGAACACTAGAGGTCATATAAATTCTCCTAGGAAATTTTTCTTTGTAATGGGAACAAATGAGGACCAGAAGTGAGTTTCCAAACAGAGAGAATAAAATAAAATATAGGACCCAATTAAAGAAATTTACCTGCCCTGAGTAGTGGTGAGGAGCATGCAAGAATAGTCAGTGGACTTTGTCTTTTGTTTCCTCTCTCTCCTTTGTCAGTTAGCTTCTCAGAGACTCAGTTTTGTCATTTGCAAAGCAGATATATATATAACAATGACTGTTTTAAAGGGTTGTTGTGAGGCCTGGCATGGTGCTTGGACTCCTGTAAGCACTTTATATGATGGGGGGATGCTGTGATGTGTAATGGTCATGGTGGAGTGAGGATGATGTTGAAGGTGATGAAGATACCACTTCTGTTAACAGAGGCATTGCCTGCCTTTAATGTTGCCTGTTGAAAAGCTGCTTCAGGGGTAGATACAATAGCAGTTTCAGGGAGTGGTGTGACCTGAAGGGAAAGTCAGGAGAAAAGAATTTTCTTCCCCTGCAAGAAACCGGGGGTGGGTACCAAGTATTTGACAGTATTTGACAGAGAGATACTATTCCTGGATGTCTATTTGCACACTAGGTTCTTGTGTGTTAGAGATTACCTGGGCACCCCAAACCATATGTATAGAAAAAGTCAGAATGGGAAACAAATCGTAATGACTTAAGCAGTTATTAGAGCTTGCTTTAAGAACCCATAGCAGTGTTGACCAGAATCTGGGTTTCCAGAGAATTGTCAGAAAAAGCAGTCTTAGGCCAGGTGTGGTGGCTCCTCCTGTAATCCCAGCACTTTAGGAGACCAAGGTGGATTGATTGAGCTCAGGAGTTTGAGACCAGCCTAGGCAACATAGTGAAACCTCATCTCTACAAAAAAAAAAAAAAAACAAAACAAAAATTAGCCAGGCAGGGTACAGTGGCTAAAGCCTGTAATCCGAGAGGAGAGAGAGAGAGAGAGAGAGAGAGAGAGAGAGAGAAAGGAAGGAAAATAACAGCCTCCAGGGCACTGAGAGGCACAGTGTGGTGGTTGCTGAGTGAATATAAGTTTTGGATGTGGAAAGATATGGGTTTGACTCATAGCCCCTCTATTCTCTGGTTTTGTGATCTTGGGTAAGCTCCTTCCCTAAGGTTTCCCAATTTATAAAATCGGGACAGTAGTATCATCCCCATAGACTTATAGGGAGAGTTAATTAACATAATACATGAAAAGCACCAAGAGAGGCTCTGGCACATAGTAGGTGCTCAAATTGCAAAACTATGTCCATGTATCTGGTGAGAAGAAATGCACATTCTATGTTAATTGAAATAATCATTTAGTAGGCAGAATTGAATGGATGCAAAGGAGGAGGCAAGGGGTGTTTTATGTGTGACTACCCTGCACACAGTAGGATTTGCTGGATCTCATCTCTGGGTTGTGGGTAGAAATTGACTTCATTTCAGAGTATGGATCTATAATTCTTTCATCAAAATATTTGATGTTTCCTAGAGCAGTTGCAATTGAGGTTTGACTCTTATATAAGTTATCTACCATTGAGCCCGAGTTGGACAATTTATACTTTACTAATATAAGGCACATCAATGGGCACACTAAAATAGTAAGTGTGATTTTGTAGACTTATTTTTTCTCTCTCCTTTGTTAACTCTGATCTGCTGAAAGCCCTTCAGCATGCTTTAAAAGTAGGTCAGACACTGTAGAAGGGTCTAGTTGGCCATCAAGGGCTGGGTTTTCTTTTATTGCCAACTCTTAGGGTCTCCATCATTGAGTTTGTCTGTCTGCAGGTGAGATGATCACTTCCTACAGTGGTGCATGGCCAAAAGGAAGCACAATTACTTTCACATCCTACTTCCCAGCAAGTATCAAATCTATCATTTCTGCCCCCTTTATTTATTTATTGTGGCAAGCTTGTTAAGGAACTCATTTGGCTGGTGAGTGTGGTGTAAAATTCCACAGGTGAACATGATGTCAAGAGACGTGATTTGTGTTTTGAAGCCAGTGGGAGTCACAACACAAAATACAAAAGGATCATACCACCACAGGTTCATCGTAGATTGCATGGTGTTAAGGATAAAGGGGTGTGGTCTTGTAAAACAGGCTATTTGTAGTAAGGTCTGATCATACAAATTTAAAGGGTCATTATGATAACATCTCTTGTATAATAAATGTTTGAAGTTTCTAGAACTTTATCCTTGATAGGGCGGTTGTGAATGGTTCTTCTCTCATTAGCTATCTTAAGTTGCATATTTTCATTGCATGAGTCATTTTCAGGCGTAACAACTGGAAGCTTGCTGCTTTTGTGTTTTCTTGGAAAACCTGTAAAAGAGCCCATTTGAGTACATTCCAAGCAGATGGTCATCTTTTGGACCTTGGAGGGAAGTAATGCTAGAATAGTAGCACATTAGGGGAAATGTTCCACGTCTGTTCTGTTTTCACTTCTTGTTGAAATTTATAGTCATAGGAGTTCTGTTTATTCCCCATTTACTGTTCAATTCTTCAGTTGTCAATGGAGGTTTTTTTTTTTTTTTTAAATAAGCAGTTGACTTCTTCATGCATCTGTGGCAATTCAAGTTAAAACCCAATAGGAAAATAGCATTTCAAGCTGGTTTTTTTGGTTTCTTTTTCCCTATATGGTGGAAATCAAAGGTTCTTATAAGGAAAACACTAATCTCTATGAATATATAAATAACGGTGAAGTGATTTATTACTTGTCTTTGACATTATATGAAAGTCATCATATTCCACAAGCCAGGAAAAACATCAGCAGTAGCAACTCTGATATCATTTCTCTATTATATGTTGATATATTTTTTTAATTCCTTGGCCAATTTAAAAAGCATCAGATAAATTGAGGCACTTTTGTTTTGCTTGCCTTTCCCCAGCAATATTTGCTGTTTCTTAAATAATCATTATACGTTAATGTCGATATCTAACTAAACATCATTATCCAGGCAAAACTTTGCTGTAGAATCTAACACAGCTTAAAATGTTATCTTTGGAAGAGTGTTTTTCATTTTTATCAGTGTCTTCTTTGTCATATAACACAAGTATTTCTTGATCCTCGGGTACATTTTTTTTTTGCATTTGAATGTTTTTAGACATAGATATATATATTTAATGCCATAGTTTTCCTTTTTCCTGAAAAGCCATAAATTGAAATTTGTATCTTATAATTACTTATATCTTAGAACTAAGGAAATTTTGGTATTGTGAAAATTATAAAGTGCTGTAATGTGAATGTGTCATCCAAAATTCATGTGTCAAAACCTAATGGCCAGTATGTATTAAGAGATGGGGCCTTTTGGCCGGGCGCAGTGGCTCACATCTGTAATCCCAGCACTTTGGGAGACTGAGTCCGGCGGATCATGAGGTCTGGAGTTCAAGACCAGCCTGGCCAACGTGGTAAAACCCCGTCTCTACTAAAAGTACAAAAATTAGCAGGGCGTGGTGGCAAGCACCTGTAGTCCCAGCTACTCAGGAGGCTGAGGTAGAAGAATTGCTTGAACTCGGGAGGCAGAGGTAGCAGTGAGCCGAGATCTGGCCACTACACTGCAGCCTGGACGAAGAGGGAGACTCTGTCTAAAAACAAACAAACAAACAAACAAAACCCTGAGAGATGCAGCCTTCAGAGGTAATTCACTTACAAGGGTGGAACCTTCATAAATGGGATTAGGACCCTTATAAACAGACTTAAGAGAGTGGTTTTCCTTTCTTCCACTCTTCTGCCTTGTGAGGACCCAGAATTTCCCCTCCAGGATGCTGTAAAAGGGCATCATCTTGGAAGGAGAGACTAGGCCCTCAACAGACAAACCTGCCAGTGCCTGGATCTTAGAATTCCCCACCTCGAGAACTATAACAAATAAATTTCTGTTCTTTATAAATTACTGTTTCAGGTATTTTCTTGTAGCAGCACAAACAAAGACAAGACTATTCCTTTTCGTTGCTTCTGCTTTAACTTTATATTCAAGGTTATAAGACCAGCATGTAAGAGGCTTTTTAGTTCCTTAGGGATTTTACCTATAATTAGAATAACGTTCTGTCCAGTGGCAATAATGCTTCCCTCTTATCTACATTCCATGGTTCAATCAACTAGACAGAAAATTTAATGCATGTTTCCAAATAATACCTTAATTTTTAAATTGCAAATAATTGTCACATTTTAATTATGTAAATTGTCATATAAATTTTTTAATTCAAAATAGAAGCAGCACCATGAATTTTAATGTCCCATTTGACTATCTCAACACTGTGCTATATATAATTTTTGGTCTGGTAACCATAGATTATCATTTTTTATATTCATCTGAGATCCTTTTCTAATTATTCATAATATATATGAGCCTATATAAAATATATAATAAACAGTACAGAAAGTATGTGTGTTTGGGTTTGCAGAAAGAGTATCACACTCTTATTTGAAAGCTTGGAAAAATCTGTCTGTAAAATATCCTGGCCTAGTACATATTTTTTTCTTTGCAGTAGGTAGGAAGAGGGAAGGAGGAGACAGTTCTTTAATTTCACTTCATTTTAGTTATAGTCATTCATATTTTTGATTGCTTCTTAAGATAGTTTCATTAATTTATTATTCTAGGAAAGATCCATTCTGTCTAATTTTCAAATTAATTGGTATAACGTTGTACATGGTCTTCTCTTATACATGAAAATGAATCTTTTTAATACTTGTATTGCCTCCTTTTTTGCTCCTTAGGTTGATTATATATGATTTCTCCTTTCCCCCGCGTATGATCCTATTTGCCAGAGGTTTTTCTATTTTCATAGTGCCTCCCTAGAAATAATTTTTCTCTTGTTTTTTTTCTTTATTGCCAACAGTGTCCAGTATAAATTTCTACCTTAATTTCATTATTTTTTCTTTTTACCTTTTAAAAACAGCCTTATTGAAATATATTTTCCATACTACACAATGGACCTGTTTTTAAAAATCATTATTTTTTAGCTTATTCTCAAGGTGTACAACTGTCACCAGAAAATTATAGACTGTTTTTATCACCCCAAGAAGGAAACCCTCTACCCATGAATAGTTACATCCCATTTCCTTCTAGCTTCCACAGTTGTAGGTAACTTCTGATCTACCTTCTGTCTCTGTACATTCACCTATGGTGTAGATTTCATATAAATGGAGTAACACAATATGTGATATTTTGTGTCTTCTTTTACTTAGCATAATGTTTTTAGGTTTATCCATGTCGTATCAGTATTTCATTTCTTTTTATTGCCCAGTAGTGTCCTCTTATATGGGTGTGCCACATTTTATTCATTCATCAGTTGGTGAACATTTGATTTGTTTCTACTTTTTGGCCATCATGAGTAAGAATGCTGCTGTGACAGTCATGTATATGTTTTTATGTGGAGGTATGTTTTTATTTCTCTTGGGTGTATACTGAGGGAATTGTTGGGTCATATCATAAATTTAACTTTCTTGAGGAACTGCCAGACTGTTTTCCAAAGTGGCTGCACCGTTTTATATTAGCATACAGGACACTTCCAATTATCAACATCTTTACTTACTTGTCCTTTTGATGATAGCCATCTTAGTGGGTATGAATGGGATCTCATTGTGGTTTTGATTTGTTGAGCATCTTCCCATATGCTTGTTGGCCATCTTTGGAGTATTGTCTTTGGAGAACTGTTGAAGTCCTTTGCCTATTTTTAATTGGGTTATTTGTCTTTTTATTGTTTAGTTGTAGAAGTTTTTCACATATTCTGGTTATAAGTACCTTATCAGATAAATGCTTCACCAGTATGTACTTTTATTCTATGGGTGTCTTTTCAGTAATTTGGTAATACTGTTTTCAGCACAAAATTTTTAAATTTTATTATAGTCTAATTTGTGTAATTTTTGCTTTTTTATTTGTGCTTTTGATGTCACCCAGGATCAAAAAGATTTACTCCTTTGTTATCTTTTAAGAGTTTTATAATAGATATCACATTTAGGTCCCCGATGCATTTTGAATGAATCTTTGTGTTTGGTGTGGAGGTGGGGGGTCCAACTTCATTCTTTTGCATGTGGGTATCCAATTGTCCCAACACTGTTGAATTTTCTACTTTTGTTTTTTAATTTATTTCATTTTAATATTTATAGCATCATGAGTAGAAAGCATTGTCAATTTCTGTCTCTCTTATTCTGTAATAAATGCATTTAAAGCTATAATTTCCTTCTGTGTGGGCATTTGGGTACATCCTGCAGATTTTATTATGAATTTTTGCTTTCCTTTTGACTATTAATGGCTGTTCTTACTGCATTTTAGTTAGTGAATGTGGCCTGTGTTATGTGAGTTCATATTTTATCCAAAGGACATTTCTGTTTATATATATATGTGTACACACACACACACACACACACACACACACACACACACCCCTTTCCAACCTCATAGATGTATTCTACCTCTTTATTATATCCAACAGAGCTATATGCTTGGTATGTACTCAATAAATATTTGTGGAAAGACATATGCAGAGCAAGCATTTAGAGGGAATCCACACCTAAGAGTTAGCAGTGTTGGTGTGCCAGCAATAATACTTCGTCAGCACTTTCTCTATGCCAGGAACTCATCTAAGTACCATGCCCTCTATTCACCCACTTAGTCTTTATCATAGTCCCATAAGGCAGGAACTCTTTTTACTCCCATTTTACAGGTGAAAAAGTAGACTCATTGCAAGGTCAAGTTTGCCCAATGGTTCACACTGAGAAAGAGCCAGAGGTGGGGGTTTTGAACTGGCCTGGTCCCAGATCCCACTCTCATAACCAGTAGGTTCTGCTGCCTCGCAAGTGGTTGCTTTTCCACAACATTTAATCTGATTCCTAAACATTTCTCTAACTACTTTGATTGTGTTCAGTGAGGGAAACTCTTGGCCTTTTTCTCAGAATTATTTCTCAAAAATTGCTAGTAAAGAAGTGTCTACACTTCACTGGCTCTCTAAACTGTGTCCTCAAGGCACTGCAGGCTTAGCTTGCCCTCAGGCTCTAGAAGCCAGGCACCCATGAAGCCAGGTAGCCCAGGACCTACTGGTTTTAATTTTGTGTGTGTGACAAAAGAGACTTTAAAAGAAATGCAATGAAGCATCTCTCCTGGCTCATGCTGGAGACCTCACACAAGCTGGGAGACCCTTGGTTTTTGAGATCAGTGTGTAGTCTCTGAGAAAAACCAAATAGATTTCCATAGACTCTTTTTCCTGTGCTTATCTTGTGCATAGAAAAACCTGGTCTTTGGAGCTCTGATTGAAAATAATTTGTTATTGTTAGGGATATTTCCTAACCAAATGACAGCTATTTTTCTCCCCCTATTGAAGATTGGAAAGCTACATCCTTGAATACTTATTGAATAAAAGTTCCCTTCTTTCTCTTATAAAAAGAATGCCTTTTGTATTTTTGTTCCCTTCAGTGAAGTCTCTATGCAGCTTCCTTGCGAAAGAGCAATTTAATTTATACTGCACAATTATTTTCTTGTGGAAAACTAATAAAATACAAATTCCACTTTTCAGCATTAGGTTGTGGCTGAGGCCTTTTGAAAGTTTTATGTAATATCTGCTTTTCTTTTTCTATTTTTTAAAATAATGATTGAGAGGAGAAATGATGTAAATGCTCATATGTATTATGTACGTGGTTGACAACGTATTCCCTTAAGTTTATTGTTTCTCTCAAACAAAACATGTCAGTGAATACTTTGCATGCAACTCTCAAGTTCTTTTCACCTTCCTGCAAGTAGATGTGAATCAAGAATGAAGCGAACGAATCTGTGTTTCTTCTGAGACATCTTACTCTCTTTTCTGGCAGGTCCAGGATGTCTAGGGTTCTGGTGTTTGTATTTCACTATTGAAGCCCTGGGAGCTGTTCCATTTTGCAGGTTCCCTCAGAAGTAGAAGATGAGCACTTTCATTTTATTGAGATGTTTTACATAGAAACAATCATAATGGTAGTAGTAGTGATAGGTGACATTTAGTGAGCACCTGTTATGTAAGATGAACTGTACCAAGCACTTTGTATGTATGATCCGCACAGCAAGTAGAGAGTTTGTTCCATTTTGTACACCAGGGGAAACAGGCCAGTAATTTATCTGCAGCCACACAGCTGGAAAGTGGAATGATGTGGATGGAACCCAGTGAATCTGACTCCCAAGTATTGAGTCTTTTGACCACAGTGAGTGACTAGAAGGAAAAGGAACCTTAGAAATGCTTTCCTTCCACACCCTGGATTTTTCGGTTGCACATCCATAGGTTTACTGAGTAGCAAATGTGAAGGTACAAAATTTATTTTCTCATCTGCTATGAAATCCAGCTGATACTGCATTGGAAGGAAACATCTGTGCTGCCTTGTTATCTGAATGGCCCGCTGCCCTCTCACCTTTCTCCTGCACTCTTAAGCCTACTTTGCCATCTCATGATCCATCCATTTGTAATCTAGCTTCTGCATTGCCTCCCCCAACACCACCCAGAAGGAGGCATGCACTTGCTTCCTTTCCCTTCTTGCCTTATTTTCTTGGCATTCTTCATCTCAGAACATCTTCCAGTTCTTTTATCTTCTGTCCAAGTCGTAGTAATTAATTCTTGGATGATGCTTGCATGCGATTCTGTAGCACCTGGATTATGAGAAGGCAGGCAGTGGATAGAGTCCATTCTTTGACAGTCTGCAGGCATTCACTCTCTTGCTAAAAGGTAATAGCTTAACTAACGACTGACCATTTGAAAATACAGAAAACTTACCTTCCCAAAGCTAGAGGTCTCTCCATAAAGTTTCTCACTAAGGTGGATCAAGGGGAAGGACTCTTCAAAAGAAACAGGATGGAGATGCTACCACTGGCTCTTACAGAATATCTTAAAGAGGCAGCTGCTTTGCCGGGCATCTACTCCAGAGCCTAACCTCTCCCTATCCACTGTCCTATCACTCCTTAAAAAGAGTGAGTTTTAATGACATTGAGGTGAGCAGTAAAGAAGCAACTTGATTCTGAGTCAGATTCTACCCTTGATTCTTCAAGTGTCAATTCCTTGAAACTGGATTCCTCAAATTCATTTTCTAAGCCACTCCATCGTCTTTAACTCTAAAGGAAGACAGTTATTTCAAACGTAAGAGTTATCATCTATTGGAATTCCTTCCAAAGTTGGGGAAGAGGCAGGAAGGCAGAAGTCAGTTTCATCAGAAGGGACTTCTGTCCATTGCTCTTGGGAAGTCAGAGTTGCATTCCTAACCAAGAAGGGGAATCACGCCCCTTCCCTCGCCCTCACCCACCCACTCATGCACTCAATCTTCAGCATGTCGCAAATGGGACAGCCCTATTTCCCGCCTTTCCATGGCCAGGGGCTCCCACAGGGCCACGCTGGTGATGGGGACCTGATACACCCCAGCAGGGAGAGGCTCTCTCGGTCCCCGCCCCCTCCGCAGGTGCGGCCCTAACTCCCCCCGGCCTAGATATCCGGCAGCCTCTAGGAGCCCGGGCGCTGTGATGTAATGCTCTTTTTTCACACTCCCGGCTTAAATACAGATGGAAATTGTTGTCATGTGTTAGAAATGTCGCCAGTAATATAAAAGGCGCAAGCCTGGGCATCTTCTCTTCCTTCTCGCACCATCAGCTGCTCCTGCTGCCAGCACCTCTTCCCTCGAAAAACCGCTCTGTGGTCAGGTGGCCGAGGCGCCCCCAGCCTTCCTAGGAAGGGGTTCGGATCCCCACCCCCCCCACCTCCGCCTCTCTTTACAGCCGCTGCAGAGCCGAGGACCAGCGTGGTGGGGAGGCCGTTTCAGGCTCACAAAGGGAAGGATTAATCTTGGCGATTGGGCTGGGGTTTGCAGGCAAGTACAAGTGGTCCATGATCTCCTCTCGCCACCCCCTCCGCCGCCCCCTGCCCACCTCTGGATTCGAACGCTCCGCCGCTGGAGGAAGCCTGGGGGACAGGCAGGCGGCAGCAGAGGCGCCCTGCCACCGGAGGTTTGCGCTTGGGTTGTGGGAACATCCATGGAGGTGAAGATGCCGTGTGTGGTGTGTGGACCAGGGAGGAGGGGCGGGGGAGAAACCCGGCCAGCTTGGGAGGGCCAGATGGCTGCGGCTGCGTTTTAATTCACCAGGCAGGCCCGTTTGGCCAGGCTGGGAGGAAGGGGGAGGGGGGGAGAAAAAAAAATCAGAGGTCAGTGGATAGGGAGAGGCCGGGCTCTGGAGCAGATGCCTGGCGAACAATGGGGCTTTTGAAGGGGATGCTGGAGGAAGTGTGGCGCGCGCTTTGTATTGCCTCCTCCGCATTGCAGGTTGGAATCGGGCAGCTAAATTTTAATGAAGTGCATTCCAAAGTGTGCTCGTCAGCCTGGGCTTTCGGAGCGAGGGGCTTGGCTGAATGGGGACTGGGGGGTGGGAGGGGGGAGGGGGCCGGCGAAATGAGTTCCTGATGGATGGTGAAGGAGGAGATGAAAGCCTGCTCAGTGTGGAGGGCAGGGGAAGGGAGGGGGGAAAAATCAATACGTCCCCGTGCATATTAATAGGCTCCAGCAGGTGTTGGTAAATGTATGTTGCTGCATTGTTCCGGCGCCCAGGCTGGGGAAGGCGGGGAAGAGGGGAGAGCTGCTTCCCGGGGCAGCGCGGTGGGCAAATGCCTTTGCACTTTGGAGGGCTTCCTAAGCTCTCGGGGAAAATAAGGAACGGAAGAGCTGCGATTCTCCTCTGTCCTTTTTCCTATTTCTAAAAGGAAGAATGGGCGTGCAGAAGGCTTTTTAAGTTTGCTTCCTGGAAATTAACAAGTGTGTGTCAGAGTACTGTCTTATCTAGGTAAGAGATGCATGTCTGTGGGCATCAGAAAACAGGAAACAGAATCCAAAGTCTGGCTTGCTGTGTGCTTGGGAGCTAAAAGGCTTTTTCCCCTATCTGGTTCTTGTAAGGGGAGTGGGCCAAACCAGGAAGGCTGGGGGGATTTTTACAGAGTCAGGAGGGCTATTCCTCCCTTCTTCTTCCTAAATCCTAAGTCTAACTGACCTGGGTACCAGGGGGCAGTGGAGTGTACAAGGAAGCTGTCTTGTCCACAGTGTTGGTATATAGACTTTTGTCTCACACACAAAAGGAGTGGATTTGTGTCTGAACTAAATTATTTGAGGGTATGTATAGCTTATTTATAAGGATTAGGTATGTTGGGCCCTTTTCGCTTTCCCAGAGTTTACCATGCTCAGGGACCTGTCAATTGAGAATCAATTAGGAGGCTACTTATGAGAGTGTGCTGGCCAAATAACCCTTGCTGATTTATAGTGTTGTTTGTTTTACTACTTCTCTTGGATGAGTATTCAGTGCTTTCAAAAGGTTCGGACATATTTGTTGGGAGTTTCAATAAAACAGGAAGCTTTTGCATGAGAGCATTGTGACTTTTACATTGAAATCATAAAAACTCTGTATGTACATGGTAACCCACAGAATGACATACTGTCTTTGGGGTTCTGGGAAAGTAAGTGCATTTCTTAGTTAAGAAAAGCTTGTCTTTTATCATCTATAAGGCTCATACTTTCTGAAAAACTGGTGTTTTATGATCACTTTGAAGCCTGTATTAATTAAATATGAAGTTGGATTCTTTCGTGATTTAACTTGCACTGAAACTCGTCAACAAGGCGCAGCTCATCACTTGCCAATGAATTTTAGTACTGTTGAAAGCTTTAGCAGATTAATGGTATCAACAGAGACTTGATTCCTCCATTTCTCAACTGAGCAAACAGAAGCAGTCTGCCCCTGTCTCTCAATGCCTTTCCTCTTTTGGCTTGGGAAATGGGATGGGACTGAGAGAAAAGATTTCTGATGAGGACACACTGCTAACTCCCCACCCCCACCCCCACCCCACCCACTGCAAGGAGTTAAAACTGAAGCTTACCCGTTTGCTTCCCTATGTAGTTTCTTAGGCTGTATATTTCAAGTTGTACTTCTGTGTTTAAAAAGATGCTTGAGGTTTGGTGTTTGGATTTGTTGTGTTTGTGCTAGAGAGATGTGGAATCAGTCTGTTACTCTTTTCACTTAATTATGGCTCTTAAATCAGTCTGTTCTTTTGATTAGACTTGAGGCTCCTCTCCTGAGCCTTGCTGAGCAAAAGCATGGGCATTTGTGTTTGACATGAAACCACCCCCAAGGAAGACTAGAGCCTCACTGCCTCTTCAGTTAACTGTGACCAGAAGAGGCAATTTGTGAGGTGACCCCTGGTGTGTCCACTGGAACTACCAACCCTGAGTCTAGATTCTCTAAAAGCTTGTGGCAAAACAGTTCCACACGGGCTTTATGAACAGAAAGGAGCTCTTTGAACCTATATGTTTGATAGCCAAGACTGTTTTTGTGATAAACAGTTATATAGATCTTTGACATTCTTGTGTATAAGAATAGAAACTATGCCCATGAATTAATGGCACCATAAAAATAATGACTATAGTTGATTTTACTAACATGTTGCCAAGGCTTCTGATGAGGCAATCTCTTCTTTCCCCTTGTTTTCCATTCACTCTTGGCATATGGATGGGGGTAGAGGAGTGGAAA
Organism: Ateles fusciceps; assembly: GCA_036589455.1. Taxonomy (NCBI): domain Eukaryota; kingdom Metazoa; phylum Chordata; class Mammalia; order Primates; family Atelidae; genus Ateles; species Ateles fusciceps. Next base: position 13,104,137 of record JAZHEH010000562.1, read on the forward strand.
CAGAAGACAGAGAGAGAGAATGAGATCTCCATATTTACAAAGGAGCTAACCACCATGCTTAATTGACACCAGTTATTGAAAAATTTAATTGTAATTTCTCTTTGACCCTGCGCTGTGTAATGTAAAGCAGGTGATGTGATACCAACTGAAACTGCCTATTTAATGATTCCAATAAATAAATACACAGACCCATGCATTTTTCTGATGTTGGCTTATTAGACTTATATGGAATATAATTTGGGAGACACTGAGAACTGAAGATAAAAGGATTTCTAAAGCTGAAAGTAAATATAGAGAGGATAGTACTAGAAAAAGCTAAATCTGAAGACCCCCATCAAAATACCACAAATATTTCTTTTTCTTTGCAACTGTATTTGCATAACAAAATTCTGTTCATTTAGTAATCACCATTTTCTCAGCATGTTTGTTTCTTCCTTTGGGAAAAAAAAACACATTTCTTATGTTGATAATCAGACCCCAAATATTTGAATGTAAGCACATCCCTCGCAGTCATACTGACACCCTCTGGCACCAGAAAAACTGTCATAGCATTTTTTGAGATGTCTGCTGGGAAGAAAAGGCAACAATGCCAGCCATTAATTCAGTAACTCTGCTGATCTCTGTGTCTGACAGCAGGCCAGCTCTTGATGACTTTTAGGCTTTTTAAGTGTTAAAAACCCTAAATGTAAAGATGCTGCCTTCCTTTGCTTCCTGGGTCTTGTTGACAAGTTTCTGCCACTGTTGGCCTTCAGCAGATTTACATGACTAATTTGGGATGCCAATAGCCAGGAAAATGATGCCGAAACAATGCTTCCAAATAGTGAGATCTGCCATTTTCTACTGGTAAACCTATTTGACAGGTGGTTCCATTTGATAAAAATGACACTCAATCCATTTGCTTTTCAAGAATCTAGTGAGTTGATGACTGATGCCATCTAGATATCTGGTTTTGTTTTTCATTTTTTCTAATACAGTCCTTGAGCTGCTGTTGCTGATTATTATTCTTCCATGGAGGTTGACATCTTTAAAGTTTTGAAAGGTGGCCAGATTCAAGAATAAAAACAGGATGTTTAAGAAGAGCTTAAGCATGAGAGCAAAGGGGACATTTTGGACTTAAAAGTGACTCACCAGGCTGAATGTTCCTGAATGAAAGATTTTTAAATGTTTGTGATTATCTGACCTGAAAGGATGGGGGAAAAAAACCATATTGCATTGAATTCTGTTCTGTGAGGCTTAACCTTTTGTTTGTGGAGATTTTAAAATTATTTCTCTTTCTATATTGCAGTATATCTATATCCATATAATGGGTTAGCAATATATATTCCAATATTTCTGTATCTAGTTCTAAGAACAGTGCTTAGCACCTAATAATGTTTGATAAATACTTGAATGAACACATTAAGAACTTTGACCTTGCGAAGTCATTATGAAGTTCAAGCTTATTTCCTAGAGTGCTACTGTAATTATCAAAGCAATGCAAAAAATTACAATTCCGTGAAAAATCATTTTGAAAATGGAAAATGAAACATAGGTTTGTTTGCATTTAATGACACATATTATTCCCCACCAACCAGATAGTTTATCCTATATTCTATTGGAAGAAAAAAAGCATTTAGATTTCTGCTCACTGTTTAATTGTTCTGAAAAGTTGATGCTGCTCTCCTGATTAAAGAATGTCCTTTTCCCCCGTACCCTTCACAGTCTACTAGTCCTTGGGTCTGAATTATTGTATCGGGTATATTTCTTTGCCACAATAAAGATTACATCACTGGAAATCTACAAATTTGACAACAACTGTATGAAATAACTTGGCTATAAGACAGACAGTAAATGCCATAATTTTCTCGTTAATTGTGGAGTCATGCCAATGAAAGTTGCTTTAAAAATACATGATTATAGATAGTGACCTGAAAGGGAGCCAAAAATGTCTGTAAACATTCAAACTCCTTTTTATGAGGCTTAACACTCTAGTTTATGAATGCTTTTGCTATATCTCTTTCTAGCTTTGGGACCTTTTAATTTACTACTTATAATCTTACCTGAAGGTAACCTCATATTGGAATAACATAATATTTGAGTGCCTACTATGTGCTAGGTACTTCTTAGGCACTGGGGATTGATCATAGCCTCATGAACAAAATATAAGAGCCTCCTGCCCTCTTGTAGCTTGTATTAGAACCCATCTTAATTTACTTCTAATAAGATCAGGGAATAGGGAATAAGGTAGAAATGATTAGTTAAAATGAGATCTTTCCACTATGAGAAGTTTGTTCCCAAAAGTTACTGTAGTTGGCAAAACAGAAGTTGGGTTGATTGCTTGCAAAAAAGTCAAACACAATGGAAAAATGCAGCATAAAATTACACACTAGCCCTTATTCTTCTGATGTCCTGCTCCTCAAAAGTAACTGCATGTGCGTGTGTGCCTTTGTTTCCCTCCTAACCTTTCTGCACTAATATATATATACACATAGCTTTTTTCTTTCAAAGAACATGCTATCACACTCTACCTCCTGTTTAAGCAGTCAATTTCTTTTTTCCACCTGAAATTGACACCTTAATACATAACACAAATATCCTACATAATTCTTGGTAACAACCACCTAATGTCCCAAAGTATGGTGGGAAGATGGTATAATATGTGTAACCCTTGCCCTGATGGTGAGGTGTTGGCATGTTTCTATTTTTTCAGTATTACTGATAATGCTGTATTAACTCTCCTTTGCACGCTAGTGCAGCTGCACATTTTGTATTCAGTTACAACTTGGCTTTTCTTTTTGTCATTACATCTGGGCAACTTTCCATGTCAGTAGATGCATGCCTACTTTATTCTTTCTAATAATAACTGGAACCTACTTTCGTTAGGTTGCTATGTGCTTGGGCTGGCTGATTTAGTCCTCACAAAAACACTAAGATATATTTATTCATTCAACAAGTATTTATTTAGCAACCTTTATGTGCTAGGAATTGTGTTCTGCCTGCCTGGTATATATGATCAAGCAAAACAGATGAAGATCTTTTATAGGGTTTATGTTCTAGTCAGGTGAAATCAACAATAAAAACAGTACATGTAATAGTTAAGTAAATTATTTAGTATATTAGAAGGTGGGGCATTATATGGGTGGAAAAGCAGAGCAGAGTAAGGGGGATGAGTTGGAGATTGGGCATGTTGCAGTTTTTAAATAGAGTTGTCAAGGTGACAGGGTAGACCTCACTGGGAAAGTAACATATAAGCACAAACTTGACTGGGTGAGTGAAGGAGCCATGTGCATAACTGGGTAAAAAATCCAATCCAGTGCAAAGGCCCTGTGGCAGAACTGGTGCCTGTATTTTCAGAGGAACAGTAGAGAGGCCAGAGTGGCAGAAATAGAGTGAACAAGGGTTAGAACTATGGGAGGAGAGGTCAGCGTATAAGGAAGAATGACAGATTATGGTAGATATTTTTTTTTTTTTTTACTGTGAATATATTTTTTATTTAGTCATTCTGTTTTACAATTGAAACTCTGGGAATTCAAATTAACATCCTTGCCCGTGAGCTTCTTATAGACACCAGAAAAAATTTCAACCTTGTGTTCCACATTGTTCTGCTGTGCTTTGTCCAAATGAACCTTTGTGAGCCGGCTGCCATCCAGTTTCACGCGGATTCTCTTGCCCACAATTTCGCTTGGGAAGACCAGGTCCTCAAGGATTGCATCGTGTACAGCTGTCAGTGTACGGCTCCTGGGACGCTTTTGTTTATTTTTTGTACGGCTTTTTCGAGTTGGCTTAGGCAGAATTCTCCTCTGAGCGATAACGACAACATGCTTTCCACTGAACTTTTTCTCCAATTCACGTACTAGCCGGACTTGGATTTTCTGGAAAGATTTTAGTTGAGGAACAGAAACAAAGATTATGATAGCTTTCCGGCCACCACCAACTTCAATTTCCTTGGCTGCCGTAATATTCAGCTCCCTGAGCTGAGCTTTAAGGTCCGAGTTCATCTCCAGCTCCAGAAGAGCCTGGGAGATGCCAGACTCGAACTCGTCTGGCTTCTCGCCACTGGGCTTCACGATCTTGGCGCTTGAACTGAACATGGCTTTCTCCTTGGTGAGCGCCGAGTTAGGAAAAAACTGGTAGACATTTTAGAACATAACCACACCACCCAGAGTGAAATAGGAGCCACTTAAGAGTCTTGATCCAGACAGTAACTTGCTATCAATGAACATTTGCAGAGCCTCACTGTAGGTAGTAGGATGAGGTTTTCTGAAGGAGTGGAAGCAGAGAGCACCGACAGGAAGCTGTTATAATCCTGGTATGAGATGATGGTGGCCAGACCAGAGTAATAGTAGTGGAGGTGTACGAAGTGGTTATATATATATTTTGAAAGTAGACTCATGCCTAATGGATGACATGAGGAGTGTGAGAAAAGAGAGGAGTTGAGAATGATTTCAAGGGTTTTGGTTTTTTGTTTTTTAGCAAGAACAGCTGGAAGAACAGAGTTGCCATTTGCTAGATGGGGGAACCCTGGGGGCGGGTCATCTTTTAATTTAAAATCAAAAGTTTCATTTTGGACATAGTGAGCTGGACTGTCAGGACTCTGAAGAAGGCAGTGGTTGTAGAGTGTGAAGTTCATGGAGAATTTTGCTCTACCATAATTTAGCCTATCATTCCCCAGTTTTTGAATGTTGGAAACAGTGATGAAGAAACATCCTTGCACACATAGCTTTGTGTCTATTGTGAATTTTTCTGTAGGTTAAACTCCTGAGAGTAGCATCACTGAGTTAAAGAGAATGCAGATTTTAGGATTTGAAATACTTCCAAATTGTTTTACTAAAATAATTATATAATTTACGTTCCCCTCATCAGTGTGTGTAAGAGTGTTCATTTTCTTTTATCTTTGTCAAAACAATATAATCAGTTTCTTAACGTTTTGCTGGTGTGATAGGTGAAAAAACATGGACTTTTTATATTCTTTACTAAAAGTTCATGTTTCCTTTGGCTTTAAAGTCTCTGTCCAGGTTCTGGAAGATGTCGGAATTTATCCTGTCCTGTGAAGGTTTGCCCAGCCTGGGCACAGTAGTGATATAAGTCACATTTGGTAGGACAGCCTAATTGCTTGAGGACTTAGCTCTCCGAAAGAGGATGTAACATATTCAGCATTGTTCAAACTGCTAATTAAACACTACTGGGGAGACAGCTAAGTAGCAGTTTTAAAGTACATCTCCTTTAAAAGGGGAAATTTTGAATTATATCATCCTCCGAAAGAGCAGTTTATTCTGACATTTGGACAAGTTTTAATAGCAATCGTTGAATTAAAATAGTTGGCACAACCAAGGTAGTTAAGAGCATTGAGTGAATTCAGATTTCTTTACAGCTATATAAGGTCAAAGGAGTACCGAGTTGAAATCTTTATGATTTTTTTGCCAATTAATCAAATAGTAGTATGACCCAAATATGTTTATGAGTCCAGTGTTATGCTGGGTGCTACAGATACAAAGATGTACAAAACGACTGTACCCTCACAGGGGAATTGGTGGTGGTAAGAGACATATGCATGGCAACGAAACCCCACTGTCACATGGTTGTAAGAGAAGTATGTTAGGGTGTTTGAGAGCACAGAGACCAACCTGACTTTGTCTAGAATTCAGGTCAGGGAAGATTTCATGGCAGAGGAGACACTGATGATGGGTTTTAAAGGCCGGACAGGAGTTTTTCAGAGGGAATGGAGACTTTCCTGGAAGAGGACCCAACCACATGTATATCAAGTCATAAGAGGCTGGTATTTCTGGGAAGGGATTAAGTCATGGATTGTTGAGTATGCAATTTTAAGAGTTATGAAAAGGGCCGGGCGCAGTGGCTCACACTTGTAATCCTAGCACTTTGGGAGGCTGAGGTGGGCGGATCGCGAGGTCAGGAGATTGAAACCATTCTGGCCAACATGGTGAAACCCCATCTCTATTAAAATACAAAAAATTAGCTGGGCATGGTGGCAAGCATCTGTAGTCCCAGCTACTTGGGAGGCTGAGGCAGAGGAATTGCTTGAACCTGGGAGGCAAATGTTGCAGTGAGCCGATATATCGCACCACTGCACTGCAGCCTGGCAACAGACTGAGACCCCTTCTCAAAAAAAAAAAAAAAAAAAAAAAAAAAGAGTTATGAGAGACAGGCAGGGGGGATGGACACAGAGACGCCAAGGAGCCTGGAACTTACCCTGAGGGTGATGGGTGTCTTAGAAGAGTTTAGGCAGGAGAGTCACATGGTACTATGTGTGTTTTTTTGAAAACATCCTGGTAGGCCAGGTGCGGTGGCTCACTGTAATCCCAGCACTTCGGGAGGCTGAGGTGGGTGGATCACTTAAGGTCAGGAGTTCGAGACCAGCCTGCCCAACAGGTCAAAACCCCATCTCTACTAAAAATACAAAAAATTAGCTGGGTGTGGTGGTGGACGCCTGTACTAATCCCAGCTACTCAGGAGGCTGAGGCAGGAGAATCACTTGAACCCGGAAGGCGGAGGTTACAGTGAGCTGAGATCGTACCACTGCACTCCAGCCTGGGAGACAAGAGTGAAACTCTGTCTCAAGAAAAAACGAAAAAAGATAAAAACACCCTGGCAACCATCTAATTCAGGTAGGGTCCTGAAGTCAGACTTGGCCCACTGCATGTCGTGGTAAATAAAGTTTTATTGGAATCTGGTCATTTGAATATTGTATTTTTTTGTGTGGCTGCTTTTGTGCCACAATGGCAGTGTTGAGTAGTTGTGACAGAGACTACACAGCCTCCAAAGCCTATTTTCTATTTACTTTCTGACCCTTTCCGGAAAAAGTTTCCCAACCCCTGATTTAGGGAATGAAGTTAATTCAGGGAGGCCAACAAGGAAGCTATGGTCAAAGTGAAATTTCCAAGTTAAGGCAGAGAAGATAGGGGAGATACCCAAGAAATAAATACTCAGGGAGGGAAAGGACTTGGTGAGTACTGGAGGAGGAAGTGCAAGGGAGAGGAAGAGGTCCAAGATGCCATGCATGATCCTAGGAAGGGTGACTGGGTAGACGTGAAAGTCACGTGGGCATGCAAGCAGAGCTGTCCAGCAGAGTGTGGGATCTATCAGCCTGGAAGTGGCGTAAGTGGCTGTCCAAATGGCATGTTTAAGTTTGGACCTGTTTTCGTAGTATCTTGTTAATATATAAAAATATAGAAGCACCTTACTTCACTGCCCCATTCTAAGGAAAGGAATCCTCATGGCCATCATTTTAAATCATTTTTAACCATTTAACCATTCGAGTTTTCTGTCTCCCCAGTTTTCTGTCCACATACTGCAGGAAGCCATCCCTGCATACTGTAAACTGTGAACTCTAACCTATTCCTGCTCTGAACCTAGCAACATTAGAAAACTCTTTACTTCCTAAATGGTTCTCTTTTTAAGCTAACATTTCTTGTTTCACTATCTAGAATATAAGTTTAAGGATAGCTTCAGTGTCTCATACTTTTTTGTGTTCCCAGGGTCTACTGTGAAATCACAATTTAGGTGTATAAATATTTATTTTTTAATTATAGTACCTGATAGTCAAGTCATGGTGCCAGGCAAGATTATCTTGCCTCTACTATCATTCATTATTTGTTCAATAAAAATTTATTGAGCATGTTGTATATGCCAAGCACTCTGTAAGGTACCAAGGGTACAATAATTAACACTTCTTTCCCTTAGGGAACTCATATTTTAGTAGAGGATGGCAGACAATACATTGCCCTTCATACTTTCTTAAGTCCTGCAACTATAGAACATAGTATTGCCAGAGAACTCTGAGATGTTATTTTTGTTCAATCCTCTCGTTTTACAGATGCTTAACCTGCACAGAGATAGAATTTGAACTGCCTATCTCACCAATAGAGTGGTGAGACTTTCATCTGTGTTGCCTAGATTGAAAAATGTGATTTGATTTACACCGAAGGGCCTAGTCACTCATTGTTTTAATGTGCATTTCACATATGGGGAGTAATTTGTCATCTTTGGTCAGTGTTGATTCTGAAGGTAGCATTTTTTCTTTTTGTTAATATACCCCTACCAGACTTGCCTTTAAATGCAAATGCTCCACCTTAATGGGGTCAAATTTAGGGAGGAATGCTTCACCCTTAGAGCAGGTTCTTATCTCATATAACATGCTGCTTATCTGTATTCTTGAAACTAATGTGGAAAATAATGGAACATAGAGTTTCTGGCAGCTTCCCGTTTTCATCGTTACAGGAGTTGAAAGCATCAATTTTCATTTCATGCTTTGAATTGCTTGTAATATGGGTTTTTAGCGAGCCTTTGGTAGGCAGATGAGCCAGCACTTTGGGGCTGTTCAGAATAGGCGCCTCTAAGGAAAGCCAGAGAATAGGTTCTAGAGACTTGGAGAAAGAACCAAATGTGTGCTGGAGAATTGAGATCCAGATGCATTGCTCCCCCAACACTGGGAAGGTGAACTTCTCTCTGGCTTGCCCATACATTTTATAGAATTACTCCCTGATAGAGTGCTTCTGTTAGTTTCATTGTGTTGTAATGTGAAGAAGTGGGGGGGTGTGGTTAATACAGCTGGTCGACTTACAACTCGCTTTCTCAACTTTAAAAATGGTAAAGTACGTTGGGCGCTGCAGTTCATGCCTGTAATCCTAGCACTTTGGGAGGTCGAAGCTGGTAGATTGCTTGAGCTCAGGCATTTAAGACCAGCCTGGGCAACATGGTGAAACCTTGTCTCTACAAAAAAATAGAAAAATTAGCCAGGCATGGTGGTACATGACTGTAGTCCCAGCTACTTGAGAGGTGGAAGCTGGGAGGATTGTTTGAGCCCAGGAAGTAGAGGTTGCAGTGAGCTGAGATCGCACCACTGCACTCCAGCCTGGGTGACAGAGCAAGACCTTGTCTAACAACAACAAAAAAAAGATAAAATAGCAAAGAAATGCCGTATGCATTCAGTAGAAACCATACTTCGAGTACCCATACAACTGTTCTGTTTTTTGCTTTCAGTACCGTATTCAGTAAATTACATGTGATATTCAATACTTCGTTATAAAATAGGCTATGTGTTAGATGATTTTGCCCAGCTGTAGGCTAATGTATGTGTTCTGAGCATGTTTAAGATAGGCAAGCCTAGGCTCTGATGTTCGGTTGGTTAGGTGCATTCCTAATAAACCAGTGGTTTATTGGGGCATAACCCCATAGTAAGTCGAGGAGTATCTGTATCCCAATGACATTAAGAAAAAAGCAGCAAGGTCTTGGGCCCAGCAATATCTTACTGAGGAATGTCAAAGGTATCAAAAAAGCTTCAACCCCAACCTCAAAAGCAAAGCACTTACCCAGCAATAGATAGGGATTAAACTTCCAGGCCAATTCACCAGGCTATTCTTACAGTGCCTCTTCCATAATGGGAAAGCAGCAAGCCTTTGGGAAATTTTAGCTTCTCCTGTAAAGACAAACATTCTGTGCATCAGCTTTTGTGACCGGTTACAGGCTAAGGAGAAACCTTCATTCTCCCATACCAGAAGCTTCCCTATGCCCTATTTGCATTTTCCAGAATGCAGAATGAAGGTGTTGGAGCAACTTGTTCTGCTTGCCAGCCAGTGAGAAGGTGTTGAAAAAAAATCTATTACTTGCCAATTTGGAATTGTTCATGTTCCAACATTTTGTCATTAAGAATCTGTCTTATAGTTTGGGATGGCTTTAATCTAGGAAAAATTTTAGTATTTTTGTGTATCTTTGAGAAGTGTTTAATTTTTGTTGTTTAAATCACAATTTGTTGAAGAATTTTGTTCACTTTTAAAATGTACTTGCAATAAAAGTTACTCTTTTTGGTATGCAGTGCTCTGAGTTTTGGCAATTGTATGCAATCATGTAACTACCTCTTCATTCCAGCTATAGAATAATAGTACTATCACTCATAAAAATTAGCACTCCTAAAATTATTTTCTACTGACCCTTTGTAGTCAATCATTTCTCCCTCCTCCAGGCAGTTATATCTATTTTCTATTCCTAATAATTTTGCCTCATTTCTGAATATCATGTAAATGGGATAATCTAGTATAAGGGTTTAGATGTAGCTTTTCTCACTTAATAAAATGGATTTAAGCTTCATCCATGTTGTTGCCTCTTTTTTTTTTTAAGACAGGGTCTCTTTCTGTTGCTCAGGCTGGAGTGCAGTGGCGTGACCATGGCTCACTACAACCTTGACCTCCTGGGCTCAAGCAATAACCCTCACCTCAGTCAGCCAAGTAGCTGGGAGTACAAGCATGCGCCACCACACCCTGCTAATTTTTAATACTTTTTTTATACAGACAGGGTCTCACTATATTGCCAGGGCTGATCTCGAACTCCTGGGCTCAACTGATCCTCCTGCTTCGGCCTCCCAAAGTGCTGGGACTACAGGTGTGAGCCACTACACCTGGCCTATGTTTTTGCTTGTGTCATTATTTTGTTCCTTTGTATTGCTGCATATTACTACATTGTATGAAAATACTATAGTATGTGTAGCCATTCAGCAGTTAAAGGACAGTTGAATTGTTCTCATTTTTGGGGAGTTAAGAATAAAGTTGTCAAAGGAGCCTTCAAGGATAGCCAGAGAATAGGTTAAGAGGGCCAGGGGAGAGAACTAAATATGTATTCGATAGGTTTTTGTGTCAACATTGGTTTTCACTTTGCTTAGTAAATACCTAGAAGTGAGATCTCTGTGTAGTATGGAACATATATGTCTAACTTTATAAGAAACTGTCAAGCTTTTTCCAAAGTGTCTGTACCATTTTTCGTTTTCACCAGCAGCAGCTAAGAGTTCCAGTAGCTCTGCATCTTCACCTGCCCTTGTTATTATCAAATTAGAAACATTTTTTTCTTAGCCTTTCTAGCAGTGGTGGTATTTCATTGTGATTTTAACTTGCATTTTCCAAATGATTAAGGATGTTGAACATGTTTTCATCTGCTTATTTGCCATCTGTGTATTTTCTTTTGTGAAGTGTCTGTTCAAATCCTTTATCCACGTTTAAAATTGGGTTGTTTATAATCATACATTTTAATGCATTGCACAAGCTGTCAGTCAATCCTGCTCACCATTAGTTTGCATGATTTTTTGAATACCAAGATGATATCTTATTTTCAGACATTAAGCTTATGATAGGAGTTGAACAGATCTGGCTTATATCCTGGCTGTGTCCTTGACTGTCTGAATGACCCTGACAAATCATTTGATCTCTGTAAGGCTCAGTTACCTCATCTGTAAATGGTCTTAATGCCTAATTGCTGATGTTGTTAGGATTAAATGAGTCCCTCACATAGAAACCTGAAACATGATAGGCATTCACTGAATGGTAGTTCTTAATACAAGTGAGTAAGTGTTACTGACATAGGTCAATCTATTCAGCCCGTCTGCCTTCCTCACAGTGAGGATGAAGGTCCCTAAGTGCAGGTTCTTGTTGGGGTCAGTTTCCCATTGTAGCACCAGTGTCTAGCACAGTACCTGGTACAAGAAAGACTTGAGTGAACTGGTCGAATGAATGAATAAATGAAATAAAGAATGAGTACTGTTATGATTGACTTGGCAAGAATATCACAAATATAGTTTTATGAGGCACTATTCTGTAGCTAGAAATGTTTGTTGTACTATACCTTTATTACATTTTCCATTTATTTTAGTGCTGTAGTCATTGATATCTTTGTACCACACTCTTCAAATTTATTTTTAGGGAGGCTAAGGGCATAAAGATTTGGGGATGTGATGTACTTGCTTCCTTCCTTTTATATGCTTTTATATGCTTTTTCAAAGGCCAAAAGAGCTGTGGTCTGTGTCTTGTTCCTAGGTTTGTCGCCCACTTCAGTGCGAAATCTGTGAGCAATTACAAAGTAAATCAATGGCCTTCCAGCTTTGTGCCAAACACTGCTTATCATTCAGGTCAACTGAGGTTGCTGCCAGTCATGTATTGGCTGTTTTTAGGATAGTGAGTATGTTGTAGTCTGGTTTTTTTCTTTCTCCAGGAAACCAGGCCAGTAGATGTAGCATCTGGGTTCCTATAACCTGACCCCATTTTAAAGAAATTGCTGCTGTGGCAGGGTACTGTCAGAGCCTCACCAATTCCAGACATTTGCCTCCTGAAAACCATTGTTCCAACTGCTCTTTGCTGAGTCAGCTGTTAGAACTAGGCCAGAGTAGCTCATTCTGTAGGCTGAGCAATGCTTGGTAACAACCTTCCATGGAAAGGAAAAAAATTAACTTTAAGCCAGTTTTTTTTTTTTTTTTTTTTTAGAGTAGATTTTTGAGGCTCTGGCTAATGGAAATAGGGGTAGAGAATGTCAGAATCTGGATGCTCTGTGATGTGTTAATTATTATTTTATTGCTGTGAACATCACACCACTGTCACTGTGGAAGGTTCTCCAAATTGAGTTGCCTTTCATCTTCTGGTAATCTATTTCACCTTTGAAAGACTTGTAGCAGCCACAATCTCATCTTCAGGGAGGAAATGACAGAGCTTTTCTTAGTATAGATTTTCAAAACAACTTTCACCTGGTGAATTAGTACCTAACCTGAATGTGTTCTTTAGTTCTTCTTCATTTAAAACTTGGTTAAACATTTCTTTGAGTCCTTAAAGAGCCCTGTTTCTTCTTCAGCCTCATCTTAGTTGTACCTATTGAAACACTAAGTGAGGGCCCAGAGGGGTGCAGTTTATAACGAGAAGGTGAATGTACTTGAACTTTCTCTTGCTTCCAACCTCCTTTCTATTGCTGTTCAGTTTATGTTTTGGTGGTGGTGTTGGCAGAGCTGTTTCAAAAGTAGTCAGCATACATTTGCCTTGCTGTCAGCAAGAAACACCATTCTTAGAATCTTAGGAGTGTCATTGGAATTCAACAAAATGGGGTTCTAGTTAGTGATTAGAGAAACAAACGTATTATTTGCAAATCTCAGAGGCAGGGTAACTCTATGCTAAGTAGGATAGAGTTGCCCTGTAACACTGCTTCATTCAACTGTCTTGCAAGATGCATGTTTTGGTGCTGAGAGTAATGAAAGTAGTGTCATCATAGGTTAGAAGACATTCAAAATCAGTTCTAAGATCCTTAAATAGTGTAAATCTAAGAGCAACATTAACATCTTGGGAGAGAAGGTGCTTGACATCTGCACGCACACTGTCCAGGTTAATAGTCACTAGCCATATGCGACTGTTGGAGCCATTGAGATATGTGCTCAGTATAAAGTAAATCCCAATTTTGAAGACTTAGTATGAGAGATAAAAGGTAAAATATTTTATTAGTAATTTTATATTGATTTCATGTTGAAATTACAGTAGTTTGGATATATTGGGTTATAGAAAACATATTAAGTGGATTTCACTTGTTTGGTTTATTTTTGACATTATGTAATTTAAAATTATATACATGATTTACATTACATCTGTGTGGCACAGTGCTGAGGGACTGGTGTGACAATGATACCTGTAATTCCAGAAGTTGTAGAAGGAGAAGTCATGTCTCATGTCAGTGTTCATTTGCTGATAAGGTGTATGTATCTTTGGAAAAACTCACATCCTTGAAGCAAAACCTTAACAGTCACGGCCAGTTAGAGGTGACTGGGGTAGGTGACTGCCAAGGTGACTTCCATGGGGCTTTGAGCTTGTAGTGGCATTGGTGTAAAGTTCAAGACCGAGAAATGAGGCAACCAGGATGCAAAGGGAAATCCCTGCAATTTCTCTGGAGAAGCTTGCTTTCAACAGGAGTCTTATTTGACCTAAATTTTGTACTCGGAATCATCAGGCATGTCAGCATCAGAAAGCCTCTCTTTGATGTGATGCACCTAATAGGAATTCCAAAGGGCTGCCACCTGAAGCGAAGCACTTATGTAGCATATTTAAAATCATCCTCTCCGCTAATACTCCTGGGAATATTGAGGAAGGCCTGTGCGTATTGTTGCAAACTGTGATTTTTTGAACCAACCACAAGGAGACTAGGTAGAGTACATAACCAGGGCCAAGCCTCTCCCATATGCCTGGTGCTCTTCCTATGTGCTAAGTAGAATCAGAAATGTAACACATATAAGAGTTTTAGTCCTTGTTCACAGGGGAGCTTACTCATTCACTAAATGTTGTATGCTTCTCTATGCCATGCACTGTTCTAGGGCAGGGGATGCGGTAGCAGGAACACAACGTAAAATTCTTGCCTTCAGGGCACTTGCACTCAAGTACAGGCTGTAATCGAGTTTAAAACACTCACTTGAATGGATTTCTGCACTAGAGAGGGACTTGGGGATTATGTAGACCAATCCATTTATTTAACAAAGTAACAGTTATTTTACATGTTGAATCGACCATAGGGGCTAGTGCAATGCCTGCCTACACTGGGTTCCAATTGTGTACACCAATTTTTTCAAAAGATATTAATCAAACATCTGCTGTATTCCTGGCACTTTTCTAAGTGTCAGGAATATATTGAGGATTGGAAGGAAGTTTGTTGTTCTCAAGGAGTTTAAGATTCTAGCCGGAGGTGAGTAACAGAGAGTTAGATAAGGACCACAGAATATTAGTTAGTGAGTTATATGATATGTCTGAAAATGATAACACCTGTGAAAAGGAAAAGTAGAGCAAGGTAAGGGGCATTGGGAATGCTAACGGGAGATGAATGGTAAATTTCAGTAGGGCTTAATTAGGAATACGATGTTTGTGCAAGAGATAGAGTAGAGAGTATTAACCTTACAAATGGCAGGGGGAGGAGGGATTCCAGGTAAAGGGAACAGCCAGTGCCAAGTCACTAAGGGAGGACCATGACTAAATTGTATGAATAGCAGCAAGGGGGCGGGGCAGTGTGGCTGGGGACAAAGTGAGCAGAGGAAGAGAAGAAGATGAAGTTAAAGCCATAATAGGGAATTGGGTCATGTAGCAGCTTCAGCATTTACAATATAGGTTTTGGAGCAGGGAACTTGTGGCCTGATTTGCCTTTTTTTTTTTTTTAACAATAATTTTTCTTTTCCTTTTTACCATACAGTAAAATTCCCTTACTGGTGTACATTTCTGTGAACTTTAGCAAAGGTTCACATTCAAGTTATATAGTCTCCATCATTCCAGAAAAGTGCCTTGTGCTGCCCACTTTTACCTCAGCATTTAAAAGGATGATTCTGGATGCCCTTTGCATATAGTGTGCCTCTCAGACTGTAGGGAGTTAAGCTTGGGTGCAGAAGATCAGCTATGAGGCTTGTGCAGCTATCAAGATGAGCAGTGATGGGAGCTGGCACAGGGTGTGTAGATATTTGATGGGAGGCGTGAGAGGAAGACAGGAGAAAAGGATGATATTAATATTATGACTTGTGCCCTAAACCCAGAGAAAGGTTGGAGTTATCATTTACTGAGATGGGACAGATTGCAGGTGGAGCCAATCTGAAGGGGAAGATTGTTGTTTAACTCTGGATATTTTGAATCTAAATATCTATTAGATATGCAGGCAGAGATATCACCAGGGAAGTCAACTGAATTGAAATGCACACATTAATGTGTGGAAACCAATGTGCACACTGTAAGGGAAACAATTGCCAAAAAACTCTATTTCTTATAGGTGCCACTTGTCAGTCTTTAGCATTCAGAGGTGCTTGAGTAATCTGATAACCCAAGATTGGTATCTGCCACATTTTTTTTTATTGTCCTTCACTTCTTTATTTATGCTTTGGTAGAAAGATATATTTACTTTCTGTGCAGAACATACCACAAAGTTCAATACAGCTGTAATTGTCCTGGTGTGTTGTGACTTGTTAATTGAAAAAAATAACCTGTGTTAGGAGTAAGGAAGAGCTGGTTGAGAAGGACTGTTTTTATTCTACCAAAGTTGTTTGACTCCAGGAAGAACTTTTGGTGTTTGACTTTGGGTCACTGTATATCGATTTGCTCATTTCTGATGCCTGTAGCTGTCAATGCACTTGAATTAAAGAAGAGAGAACTGAAGAGCAGGTTAAAATTAAAAGCAAGATGCAAGATTACTTGGCGAGAAAAAAAAAGACAAACCAAATGGGATACAAAATTCTTTATATAGTCTAATCTCAAATTAAATTGAAAACTTTTATGTACATATATGGAATACATGCTGGAAAGAATATATTAAAGTGCTAACAGTTGCTATCTCTTTGTTGCTAATTGATGGGAGAGTTTGCTTCATTTTTAATTTTTTTCTACGTTTTTAGGACTTTCTTAATGAACAGATAATTTTTCTTTTTAAAACTTATTGAGGAAATGTTTCTTTAATATTGGGTTAAGACCTAGACTAGTGATAAACCAGTGAATGAGGCAGCAAAAGTCTTTGCCCTCAGGGGAGCTAATAGTTTTGTAAGATCATGTAAAATCATTATTTTTTAGTAAGAAAAAAGATACATTAATTAATGACAAAAGAGTGCCAGTTAGCTTGTCTAGTTTCATTGGCTTTTTAAATGTCCTGATAGTGATTGAGGTGTTCTTTTTTTTTTTTTTTTTTTTGAAGGCAGAATTTCACTCTTGTTGGCCAGGCTAGAGTACAATGGCAGGATCTCGGCTCACTGCAACCTCTGCCTCCCAGGTTCAGGTGATTCTCCTGCCTCAGCCTCCCAAGTAGCTGGGATTACAGGTGCCTGCCACCATGCCTGGCTACTTTTTTGTACTTTTAGTAGAGATGGGTTTCACCATGTTGGCCCAGCTGATCTTGAACTGCTGACCTCAGGTGATCCATCTGCGTTGATCTCCCAAAGTGCTGGGATTATAGGCATGAGCCAGTGCACCTGGCCAGTGAGGGAGTTTTTTATGGATCATTCTCCATTCATGTTTATCCCTGCTGTTGTCTCAGAGGTTCTAAGAGCAGACATGTGTGACTGTGGGGACTCCTGGCTGCATTTTGAAAGTCACTTATGTACTGTGGTGTATCTTGTAGAAATATGGCATGGGGTGTCACTTGAGTTAACCACAGAAAGGAACTATATATGGCCCAAATATGTGCCAGTCCTGTGAGCAAATGGTCCCACCACAGAGAAGCAGAAAACATCCTAGTTTTTTGGCAGAAGCTTGGGTAGATGATTGCACGTGCTGCCATCATGACCTAGGTAAGGCAAATCACCTGGCCTTGCTAAGCCTCTGTGTTACCCTGTCTGGAAAATACTTGGGATGAGCTGGTAGAATCTGAGATGTTCTAACTCCAGGATTTGCACAGTGTGGGGCTGGACATGTGATTCCAAATTCAAGAACATTTGCCTCATGGATATGTATATGAACATAATTATCCAAACTTCCTTCTGCTTTGGGAGGCTCAGTGCCAAGTCTATATTTTGTATTAGTGATCCCTGCCCCCTTCCCAAAATGCAGCTGATTTAGGAAAGTTTGCAGGAAATATCTATTCTCTCTCTCTCTTTTTTTTCTGGAGACAGAGTCTTACTCTGTTGCCTAGGCTGGATTGCAGTGGCTCAATCTTGCCTCATGGCCACCTTCACCTCCCAGTCTCAAGTGATTCTTGTGCCTCAGCCTCCCAAGTAGCTGGGACTACAGGCATGTGCCACCAAGCCCAGCTAATTTATTGTATTTTTAGTAGAGATGGGGTTTCACCATATTGGCCAGGCTGGTCTTAAACTCCTGACCTCAAGTGATCCACCCACCTTGGCCTCCCAGAGTGCTAGGATTACAGGCATGAGCCGCCACTTGCGGCTGGAATATCTGTTCTCATTGAGAGACTTGGACCCAGGAAGATTTCATTTCCCCTCATGACTGTCTCTCCTTGTAGGGTTAAATATGTTACTGGAGCTAGCATCCGACTCTTATATTGGTGATTGGCTAGATGCCACAAGTGGGAACAAAGAAGAATAGGAGAAGATAGTTTATACGTCAAGATTTGGAACCTACAAAAAATGTTTTCTGATATCTTCTCTATACTGGATCTCATAGCTGGTTGATTTTTCACTCTCCTCTTTTTTCCCCTTTCTTCTTGTGTGCAAATGTTGGTAGGGTGATTTCTTTCTAATTTTATCAAATACAGTATGTCCAGAAACAAAACAGAACCATGTTTCTGTGTGTGATTCCTGGCAGAAAGGGTGCGATTTCATTTCAGGATAAAACTGTGAATTTATGGGAAGCAACAATGGTATGGGTGCTTAGGGAAAGCAAAAGGAATACGTAGCCTCGCTGCCAGAGTCGCCTTTGTCTTGGCGGCTGGAGGAAATCACTAGTGCACTAATTTGTGGAAGCTGAGGCTCCTGAGGATGGAGGAAGAACCCGTGAGTCGCTCAACAAGCAGGCATGCTGGGTAGAAAGCCAAGGGGCGGGCAGTGTTGCGTTTCCAGTAGAATCACATTATTTATTCATTCGTTACACAAGTCGTGTGTAAGAGAGTGTGTAAGAGAGACAAAGAGAGACAGAGACAGAGAGAGCACAAACAGGAGTGAATGTAGACAAATAAAATTGTGTGGTTGATTCGTCTGCCTTGGAGTATGTGCCTGGAGCCAGGATGAGTTTGGAGACGTGGTTCCACGTTCTCGGTTCCCAGGAGCCTCCCATGGCATCAGCACCTTGCTGAGCCAAGTGTGAGTCTGCTATGTAAAGACACACATTTTGTATACAGCCTGGCTCCTTAAGTGGAAGCCATCTTCTTCATCCAGGGCTCACCTGGAGAAATGTAGCACTATTCCAACACTAAAGGCAAACTGGTGGTGTTGAATTTAGTGAGAGTAGAATATTATAATTTGTGGATAGTTTAAGGGATTCTTCAAAGACTGTTTTGACAGCTGTGCAGGGCCAGGATTGGGGTGACATGAGAGAGGCACTCACCTCTGGCACAGAACTGAAGGGAGTGCTAGAAACCTCAGTCACCAGGATAAATAATAATTTAATTTTTTAAATAAAAATTATTTTAAGAAAATATAGGAGCCATGTTTGATTTTTCATTTTGCCTCACGCATTGATATGGCTCAGTCCTGCACTGTTAACTGATTTTGTCTTTGTTTAAAACTGACGTTTTGTTCATCATGGATTCCTTGCATTATTTTTATTTTAAAAAGTATTGCATGAAATATTATTTCTCTCATATGTGGAGTTTTCCTGGCATATCCTTAAAATTTACATTCCAGGATTATGATTCATTTGTTTCACTCTAGTCCGGCTCTGCCTGTGATATTTGCCTTGACTTCTAACTATAGAAACCCTGACCAAAATATAATTCCAAGGGACAAAAAGAGCATCTAGGGTGACTGTCTTTAAGTAGCTCGGTTATTATAGGGTATTAAGTGTATATGTGGATCCAACTTAATGTGTCATGATATGTGAAAGGCTACTTATTTATTTATAGCTACTTGTTGAATGCTTACTATGTGTCTGGCACTATTCTAGGTACTAGGGTTATACAAACTAGACAAAATGTCTGAATTTGTGGAGTTTACATCCCAGGGGTAACCATACATCATCTCTAGTCCTGAAGACAACTCTGCAATATACGTATCAATTTACAGGTGAGAAAAGTAAAGCTCATAGAATAATCCTGGCAGCAGATACCTAAATGTGGTATTGCCTAGCACGGAATCTAGTAATGAAAGGATTCAGAAAAAGTTAAGTTTATTATAACCTGAGGTTAGTCAGTAGGAGCCTTCCTGGAATGTATGAGTTCTGAATTGGCTCTTAAAGGAAACCTTTACTTAAATGCAAGACTATAAATGCAGGCAGCAATACAAAGCCCATTTTTCTTGATTTAAGCAAAGCAACAAGATAGCACAGAGACAGCCTGGCAAAAAGGTGAAGATAAAAACATATCTGACTACTTCAGTCAGCATCATCAGCATCATCAACAAGACGCCTGGATGGCAGAGTGGGTTCACCTTTTGTATTAGCTCCAAGCTATTGGAACTGGAATCTTTTATCCAGGCTCAGAGAGGAAAGGTGCAGTGATTGATTAGCATTGTCTGCATAGGATTGACAAGGATCACCACTAATTTCATGCTGATGTATCACACCCATCATGATATTGATGTCACTATATTGATTGTTCTAGGGACCTGAGCTGAATTTTCAGAGGGCCACTGTTAGAATTATTATTGAATAGGTTATTAATACATGTTACTTGATTAATGGGAGCGTTAGAAACAAGAAGCAAACCAAAAACCCTAAAAATGTTAAGTATACTTGCTTTATGTTTTATAAAATCTGTGTGTATATATACATAAAGTTATTAGAAAACAAAATTAGACAAATATCTAATGCCTCTTTAAAAACATCTTATTGAGGTACAATTAATATACAGTATCCTTTCTGTGCTTAGAATGTGTGACTTGATAATCTTGACTTGTGCATATACCCATAAAACCAGCACCACAACTAAGAAAGTGAACATACATTACCTCCCCCCAAAATTTCCTTGTGGCCCTTTATAATCACTCTCCTCTACCATGTATCTCCCCATTCTGAGACAACCAGTAAAATGTTATCTGGCACTTAGTTTGTTTTATCTAGAATTATACATGAATGTAACCATGTAGTATGTATTATTTTTGTGGCGTGAGGAGTCTGACTTCATTCATAGCATAATAGTGAATTATATTTCATTCACTAGTACAATTTTTTGAGGCCCATTCATGTTGTAGCATATAGCAATAGCTCACTGTTTTTATTGCTGAGCAGTATCTCATGGTATGGATGTATCATATTTTGTTTGTTTATTCACCATTTGATAGGTATTTGGGTTGTTTCCAGTTTGTCTATTACAGATTAAGCTGCTATGAACATTTGTGTGTAAATCTTTATATGGATATATGCTTTCATTTCTCTTGAGTAAATATCCGTGGGTGGAATTACTGGATCACATGGTCATCTCAAATTTTTAAGAAATCTCTTAACCTTGTCAGAGTGATTGCATCACTTTATATTCCTTTCCAGCAGTGTTGGAGAGTTTCAGTTCTTCCACATTTTCATCAGTACTTGGTTTGGTCAGCCTTTTTAATTTTAACCTTTCTAATAGCATATCATGGTACCTCATTATGGTTTTAATTCTTATTTCTATAATGGCTAATAATTTTGAGTCTTTTTATGTGCTTATTTGCCATTCACATGTCTTTTTGGTTGAGGTATTTATTCATGTATTTTACTCTCTTTTTAGTTGGTGTTTTGTTGTCTTACTAAGTTTTTGGAACTCTTTATAGATTCTGAATATAAGATCTTTTTCAGATACATAATTTGTATGTGTTTTTTCCCAATCTGTGCCTTATGTTTTTATCCTCCTAACAGTGTCTTTTGTAGAACAGAGATTTTAACTTTGAAGCAATACAAATTACCAGTTGTTTCTTTTATAGATTGTGCTTGTGATGTGATATCTAAGATGTTTCTACTTAACCTAAAGTCACAAAAGTTTTCTTCCATGTTTCTTTCTATAAGTTTTATAGTTTTGGGTTTTAGTTTTATGTCTGTCATCCATTATGAATTGAAGTTGATTTTTTTTTAATGTGGAAGTCCAATTGTTTTAGTGTCATTTGTTGAAAAGATTTCCTTTTTCTACTTAATTGTCTTTGCATCTTAGTAATTCATCCATATATGTGAGGGTATATTTCTTGATCATCTATTCTGTTTCACTGATTTACTCACCTGTCTTTATACCAGTACAACACTGTGTTGATTACTGGAGATTTATTGTGTCTTGAAATTAGGTACTGTTAGTCTTCTAAGTTTATTGTTCATTTTCAGATTTGTTTTGGCTATTCTAGGTCCTTCAATATTCCATGTAAATTATTAGAATCACTTTGTCCATTTTTACAAAAATGTATGGTGGGATTTTGGTTGGGATTGCATTGAGTATCTAGATACAGATCAATACGGGGAGAATGGACATTTTAAAAGTGCTGCCCATCAATAGGGTAGATTTTAAAAGTTCTTTCAGCACATTTTTTGTAGTTTCTATGTTGGTCATTTACATCTCCAGTCAGATTTACTCCTGGGTATTTTATATATTTTGTTGCTGTCATAAATGCTTTGTTAAAATTTTTGTTCCTGAAAATACCTATTGGGTACTATGCTTATTACTCAGGTGATGCAATTATCTGTACAGCAACCCCCATCACCTGCAGTTTACATATATATAAAACACCTGCACATGTATCCCTGAACCTAAAATAAAAGTTAAAATATAAAATTTCTATTTCTGATTTCAAGTTACAAGCAGAAAGAAATATAATAGATTTTTATATATTGATCTTGTATGCTGTAGTGTGTACTTGCTTATTACTTAGTTTTATTGTAGATTTTACTGGATTTTCTACATAGATCAGGGGTCAGCAAACTTTCTTAAAAGGCCAGATAGTACATAATTTAAGCTTGTGGGTCTCAGTGGCAATTACTCAACTGCCCATTGTAGTTGAGTAATTAATAGGGTGAAAGCTGCTGTAGGTAATATACAAGCGAATGGGTGTCACTGTGTTCTTGCAAAACTTAATAACAAAACTGCCATATTTTCCCCTGACATAGATAACCATGCCATCTGAGAAATAATCAAAGTTTTACATCTTCTGTTTCTATTCTAAATGTCTTTTATTTCCTTTCCTTGCTTTATTGCACTGGCTATAGCCTCTAGTAAAGTGTTGGACACAAAAGGGGAAAGAAGATATTCTTGTTCTCAATCTTAGGGAGAAAACATTCACTCTTTCACCATAAAGTATTATGTTAGCCGTAGGTTTTTCATAAATTCTTTTTATCAGGTTGAAGAAGTTCCTTGCCATTTATAGATTGCCAGAAGTTGTTTGTGTATGTGTGTGTGTGTGTGTGTGTGTGTGTGTGTGTTTATATATCAGAAATTAATGTTGGAGTTTCTGAAATAATTTTTCTGTGTCTACTGAGAGGATTACGTGGTTTTTCGTTTTTAGTTTCTTAGTATGATAAATTATATTAATAGATTTTCTGATGTTAAAATAATCTTACTAGGATAAACCTTATTTGCTTATAATGTATTATGCTTTTTATTTATTGTTGGATATGATTGGCTAGATTTTTATTTAGAATTTTTGCATCTTTGTTCATGTGCATCATTGGTTTGCAGTTTTTGTTCTAATGATTTTAAATATGTCTATAATATTAAGTAGAAAAAATGACTTGTAAAATATGTGCAGTTTGTTTCTATTTTGATTAAAATAAATTAACTGCATATATATGTATCTATATGTTTGTAGTTTTGTAAAAGGAATGAATATCAAACACCAAAATATTAACATTGGTTATTTGGGAAATGTAATTGGCATACAGGGATAAGATGAATAACATGGTCTTCATATCTATATAACATTTTTTTCACTTGTCAAAATATGTGCAAGTCTAAATTAAAATTCTTGAATAGAGTATACCTCTGGGAGTTGTGAATGTTGTAGAGAAACAATCTGTTCTTTGGCCAGAGTTTGACCCTTCTGAAGACAAATCAAATGTTCCTATGATCTAATTGCTCCTTTGGGGGGAAAACGGTAGTGTAGTGGGCATGGGTTTTTGTAACTAGACAGGTCTCACCTTGAATCCTGGACCTGCTGTGAGGCTTTGATTTTTCTGTGTTTAAGATGAACATACTACTTATGGGACAGTATTGTTATAAGGATAAAAGATAATAGGAATAATAAAGGAAAACAGCATATCGTGTATATATATATATATATATATATTTTTTTTTTTTTTTTTTTTTTTTTTTTTTTTTGAGGTAGAGTCTCACTCTGTCACCAGGCTGGAGTGCAATGGTGCGATCTCAGCTCACTGCACCCTCCAACTCCCTGGTTCAAGCAATTCTCCTGCCTTAGCCTCCCTAGTAGCTGGGATTACAGGCACGTGCCACCATGCGCAGCTAATTTTTGTATTTTTAGTAGAAACGGGGTTTTACCATGTTGCCCAGAATGGTCTCAATCTCCTGACCTTGTGATCTGCCCGCCTCAGCCTCCCAAAGTGCTGGAATTACAGGTGTGAGCCACCGCGCCTGGCTGGCTGCTTCTACTTACAGGATCAAAGAAACTCAAGGTCTCTGATTGAACTTTGCACTCAATGCCTGAGTGCCTCTGCTTAACTACTTAGAAGGATAGATACCTGTGACCCTGTGATGCAATCTTCTTTCTTCTTCTGGAGTGGACAGTAGTAACTCCCCAGATGGTTATTCAGTTTCCCCTCATTTCGTGCAATGAATAGAATGCACTCTGGAAACATTTGCTGCCTTTCTTTCCCTTTAACTTCATTTGCTTGTTCTTAGTTCCTGGTGTTTACATTAATTGCCCTCTAGCCTTGGCAAATTCAGCTCTCCTCACTTAAAGTCATTTGACCTTAGATCATCCTCTAACCTCTTTGAGTCTTTAATTTACTTGTTTATAAAAACGGGATCATAATAGTTCCTTTCTATAGGGTGATACTGATGAGACATTAAAGTATTGAGGTTGGTACCTGTCACGCAATAAATGTCCAATATTATAAACTAGTCTATGCTGCCTCATTTTTGTTAGTCAGAATTAAATAGGATGAGTACCTTCCTTGTTTTTCACATTACTGTTCTATTAAAGAATAATCTTTTTCTGTCCCTTTCTCCTATATACTTTTTTCCAATTTGTGCATATATGGTTATTTTTTATCTTCACCCGAAGAATAGAACTTTTGTTTTTTAATCTGTTATGAGGTTGGGTATATTCACCAAAACTGAAAAAAAAGAGAGTTAAAGCCCTCATTTTGTACAGAATTTTATGCATCAAATGATCATTACTGTCTTATAGCTATTTTTGGTTGGTATGCCATTTGTGTTTTCATTTAATACATGCACATATTATTAATGGGACAAAATCAAACATGGAGGCCAGTGACATCTCTCAGAATGTATCCATCAATCAATAACCTGTGGGTGTAGTTGATACCCATGGCTCCTCCCTTATCAAGGATATCATAGAAAAACCCTACCAAATGTCTTTTTGAAATCTGTTTGCCCTTTGCTACATTCTTTGACCTATTGTCTAAAGAGTGATAAGTTGCTTAGAGAAGTTGATTGCTTATAGATTTTTCTGAATAAACCTATGGTATATTCTAGTAATCACTTGCCTTTGATGGATACACTTAATGAACTTATTGAATAGTAAGATTTGTTAGTCTTCTGAAACTTTAGCTAGGGATTCAATTTACGATCATTTGGATCCTCTTATAAATAATACTATACCATTTTCTTTGAGTGATAAGCCCTCATTACATGTATTCATCATTTAAAACACCATTTAAAGAGCATTTATTTCTTCCACATTTTTGAAACACAAAATTTGAAGAAAATTTTATATATTTGTATTGCCTTGATGGAAAGTTATATAAAATAATTTATATACAGTTGAGTAAAGGGAGGGAAATGACCCTGAGTTTCATTCACTGTAATTTTTAAAACAGAATTTTCCTAGTGATTAATCCCTAATGTGGGCAGGGGCTGTTGGGTTTTTCATTTTCTGAAAATATTTCATGTTCAAAATTATAATGAAAAACAATGTAAAGCAAACTGGTTTGTAGGTTTTTTGGAAAAAGAGATTCCTTTTCTGTTTGTTCTCTTCAAGGTAACAAAATTAGTAACTGCATCTGATGTTGAGGTTTTTTTTAAAAAATGTAAGCCTCCTTTTCTACAGATACCATTGGCAAAATTGAGTGTTATTCAGTAATTGAATTCAGTTTGCTTGTTGAGTCCTAGCAGTTCTTTTGAACCATTGCATTTAAAAGAGCCCCCCAAACCACCAGACAGCCTAAAATGGGGTAGGATAGTGAGAAAAAGAGTATAGTCTCAGTTTCTTGCTTATTCTGTTTTCTGTATGTAACTTGATCTGGATTTTTTCTACAGAAGTCCAAAGAATGGTGTAATGAATCTAAATGCCCGTCATGTAGCTTTAACAGTGGTCAACATTTAGCCAATCTTATTTCATCTGCATCACCATTCTGGTTTATTTTCCTGCCACTGAATTATTTTGTAGCAAACCCTGGATAGCGTATAATTTCATTTTTAAACATTTCCATGTGTTTGATCTGGTTTATAAGTCTTAAATATAAAGGGCAATCCTAATATTTGATGTTTATATTTTGGTGCAACTTTTAATTTCTAAGCTATATGTAATTTTTCTTCATGGTTAAATTTATAATCTGAGGCAATTAAACATTTTTTTTTAAAGAAGTATTGCAGAAAGTCCTGGTGCAGTGGCTCATGCCTGTAATCCCAGCACTTTAGGAGGCTGAGGCTGGTGGATCACTTGAAGTCGGGAGTTTGAGACCAGCCTGGCCAACATAATGAAATCCATCACTACTAAACGTATAAAAATCAGCCAGGCATAATGGCGCATGCCTGTAGTCCCAGTTACTCAGGAGGCTGAGGCAGGAGAATCACTTGAATCCAGGAGGATGAGGTTGCTGTGAGCCAAGATCGTGCCACTGTACTCCAGCTTTGGTGACAGAGTGAGACTCTGTCTCAAAAAAAAAAAAATAATAATAAATAAAGAAGCATTGTAGGAATGGAAAGAGCTCACTTAGTTGTTGAGAGAGTGTATTATCTCTCATCTTCTTTCTAATGTTGGAAAGTCCTCCTTGCCTTGTCCCACGTAAATATTTCAGTAAAAATAATGCCAGAGCCAACATTCACCACATAAATATTCTTGAACTTTTTTTTTTCCCTGAGACAGGTCTCACTGTATTGCCCAGACTGGAATGCAGTGTTACAGTCATGGCTCACTGCAGCCTTGACAGGCTCAAGAGATCCTCTCACATCAGCCCCCCAAGTAGCAGGGACTACAGGTGCATGCCATCATGCATGGGTAATTTATTTTTTGTTTGTGGAGACAGGGTCTCATTATGTTGCCCAGGCT
This sequence comes from Ateles fusciceps, assembly GCA_036589455.1. Taxonomy (NCBI): domain Eukaryota; kingdom Metazoa; phylum Chordata; class Mammalia; order Primates; family Atelidae; genus Ateles; species Ateles fusciceps. The sequence continues at coordinate 13,130,907 of JAZHEH010000562.1, forward strand.
GGTTTCCAACTTCTGGGCTCAAGCCATCCTCCCGCCTTGGCCTCCCAAAGTGCTGGGATTACAGGCATGAGCCACCATGCCTGGCCTCTTAAACATTTTAAATTTTAAAGGATCCTTTAAAAATTATGGAAGGATTTATATACTTTAAACTTACGTACAGTTTTGATTTCCACAGTACACACATATTCATTTTTATAAGTGGAGAAGATTTTTTCAACCTTTTTTATTGTGGTAAAATTACATAAAAATTTACCATTTTAGCCATTTCTTAGTGCATATTTCAGTCACATTAAATACATTATGCTGTTGTGCAACCATCATTAACATCTAACTCAAGAACTTTTTCATCTTCCTACACTGAAACTATGTACTCATTAAATGACAGTTCTCCATTCTCCTCCCTCTTTCCCCTGGTAACCATAATTCTCCTTTCTGTCTCTATGAATTTGGCTATTCTAGGTACTTCTTATAAGAGGAATCATGCAATATATTTGCGTGTGTGTGTCTGGATTATTTCATTTAGCATAATGTCTTCAAAGTTCATCCATGTTGTAGCATCTTTTACAACTTCATTCTTATTTAGGCCGAATTGTATGTATGTACCATATTTTGTTTATCCATTTATTTATCTATAGACACTTGGGTTGCTTGGCAAGTTATTTTAAGAAAGAATTTAAAGTACTGTGTGAGCCAAACAAAACATTTATCAGCTGGCTGGATTTAGCACAGGGGCTGCTATTTGATGTCATCTGTTCTATATGAATAATACAATTACACGTGGATATTATTATGAACTCATTGCTATGGGTCTTAGAAACCTTGGAAATGCAGAGGATAAAGTAACCCTGGAAATCGTAATAAAATGACAGACCTCCTTCTATTTAAAGGCTTGACTAATTAGAAATTCATGGAGCATTATCAGAGACTTTCCTGAACACCCTGAACTGATATTTAATAGTCAACGTGGCTCAAGCCCTAAAGCAAACTTGGCAGTAATCCTCCTCCTTTGGGAGCCAGCGTACAGCGCCTTGCACAAGGTTTTGCCCAGAGCAGGTGCTAAACAGGTGTAGAATGAATGAATACATTTTAGACTTGAGTGTGCAGTCCCTATTATCCAGTACACTGCTGTAGAAATTAAATCTATTGGCAAATCAGCCAACCTGAGCAGAGCATGAGTATAATCAAGTCACAGCTCTTTGCTCACATGCAGTGACTCCCCCAGCTCAGCATTTCAGCAAGTTGACTCCATTATGTGCCCTGACTTGATGATGGTTAAAGTTTTACCTGACCAACTATAACAAGGAATCACTTTGATTGCTTGCATGGATATAGCAAGGGCTTTCAGCTCCTGTACACAACCAAAAAGAAAAAAAATGTGTCCTGTCAAAAAATATTTTATTTTTATTGCCACGAAGCTTGGGATATGAACTGGGGAAACGAGAGGGAAATGAGATGGGGAAACAATTTCTGCTTCAGTATCAATAAGTGCTTTGCCTGCTTCTTACCCAGATATGTGAAGAATGAATGATGAGTTGGTCTTTGCACAGGAGTTTGGCCCTTTAAGTCTTCCACTCTTCCATGTTAACTGCATCTCTGGTTGTGTCCTTTACCTGGTAAATAGATTCCCTGGGGATTGTGCTTTGAAAGGTTTCTGTGTTAGTGTTGACATGGATGCTGACCTCAGGATTTATATGCTGACATCCCTTTGAAGGAAACATTTAACTACCAACAGGATTTGCTAGAGTCATGTTCAGCCTAAATTAAATGTAAATATTACATAACATGCCAGTAGGATATGTTGCAGCAATGTGTGAAGATTGCATGAGCTCCTCTTTTTTTTTTTTTTTTTTTTTTGAGACAGAGTCTCACTGTGTCACCCAGGCTGGAGTGCAGTGGCATGATCATGGCTCACTGCAGCCTCTACCTTCTGGGTTCAAGTGATTCTACTGCCTCATCTTTTCAAGTAGCTGGGATTACAGGTGTGCGCTAACATGCCTGGCTAATTTTTGTATTTTTAGTAGAGATGGGGTTTCACATGTTGGCCAGGCTGGTCTTGAACTCCTGACCTTAAGTGATCCACCAGCCTTGGCCCCCCAAAATGCTGGTGCCACCGCACCCAGCCATCCTTTTCCTCTTCCTTCTTTAGTTAGATGTGATGAAGTGATTAGGGATACAATTATAGGCTTTCCATCAATGCTTTCTGTAGTAGGACTTTTTTTATTTTTAAATTTTAGTAGTTGTCCTTCTATTAGAGGTGTTTTCTGGTCTTTATGCATCAGCTTTGTCTGTGTAATATTTTTTTCTATGGTCAGTGGGGGTCATTCCTTTTCATACTTTTTACAGGGTCGGGATGAGTGTGGAGGGAGCAGAAATAGCCTCAACAGTAGACTTTTGTCATTATCTCCAAACAAAAGTTGATGTACAACCATGTAGATACACTGACAAGATTTTAATTAATATATCTAAAGATAATAGCTCAGCTTTTAAAACCATATTTGACTAGTTCATACTAGAGGTCTCAAAAATTATGAGTGTCCTGGACCTCTTCTGATGTCTCAGAGGTCCTGGCAGTTTTGTCTGCTTTCAGAAGCAATGCCATTTAAAAGTACCTGTATCATCTTTTGGGTTGTTATTCTAAATACCTAAACTCTTGGATACAAGTATATGATCCACATTCCAAAACAAACAAACAAAAACTCAGTAACATGGGCTTGCAAAAACTGACCTCAGAGTAAGTATGCCGCCTTAGACAAAGCCTTCCCTGGGTTATTAGTATGAGGTGTTTGATTTTTGCTTTTGCTTCCATTTACATGTAACTATCACAGAGATCATTTGTGTTAACTATGGAAAGAAAACAAAGGTAAACAAACTGGACATAAAAATCACCCTGAATCTTACTACTTAGTCCCTGGTAATGTTCTGATGTTAATAGCCTTCATGTCTGTCTGAGTATATAGATACTATATGTGAATAAGAAATGTGTGCCTTTATTAACCAAACTTGCTTTATGTCCTTTCTTTTTTTTAAACTTCAAATATTATGACATTTTTCTTTGAGTATTAATATTACCGTTACATCATATGGTAAGGACTCCTTCCAAATCCGCTGTCCATTGTGTGATAGCAATGTTTCTTTTTTTCTTTTTTTTTGAGACAGAGTCTTGACTTGTCACCCAGGCTAGAGTGCAATGATGCAATCTTAGCTCACTGCAGCCTCTGTCTCCTGGCTTCAAGTGATTCTCTTGCCTCAGCCTCCCGAGTAACTAGGACAGGTGTACACCACCACACCCAGATAATTTTTGTATTTTTAGTGGAGATGCGGTTTCACCATGTTGGCCAGGCTGGTCTTGAACTGCTGACCTCAAGTGATCTGTCCACCTCAGCCTCCCTAAGTGTTGGGATTACAGGCATGCGCCACCACGCCCAGCCTTAAGCAATGTTTCTTAATGAGAGCAGTGTTGTCCAAACTGAGCCACACTGTCACACTGGAGAAGTTGAGGATCTGAGAAGTTAAGTCACCCAAAACATTAACAGCCATGAACACAAATGATCACTGGGTTTTGATCTTGCTTTTCTTAACTACTACAGTGCTGAAATATTTGCTGGCTATGAATGGTCCTATGTATTTCCTAATTAGTATTCATATACTAGGTTTGGCTATATATTGTAGATTAACAGCAATATAATAGGCTATTGATAAAAATATTTATTTTCTACTGGAGTTAGCCTGTACCTGACATAAGCTACAAAAGCTGATAATGAGGAAAAGGGAATGGAAAAAGATGTCTTCAATCATGCACCTCTTTTTCTTGCTCAGCTGTCACTAGAGGTGTCACCTTTTAATGAATTGTTTGTGCACACAATGTGTGTGTGCACCCATGTGTATGCAGATGTGCTTGCAGGCTTGTTTTGGAGCCTATTGGTGCTATCCAGTTTTGGAGAGAATGAAACCATCGTCACAGTATCTCAGCAGTTCAGCTGGCCTTGACTGAAGGTCTATTGTTTTTACGTCCTCTGGGTAACAGTACTCAGGAGATGGAGCCTGCTGTCTCATCTCTAAGTTGTCACTTCACTTGGTCTACAGCCTTAGGAAGCATATTGTGTTTCTGCCATTGATGAGCTGGTTGGCAGTATGGGGCCAGCAAACTTATTCTCACACAGGCATTTAATGATGAGAAAAAAATTAGTGTTGCCATTTGAGAGCACTTTTGACAACTAGTCCCTCTGCTAAAGACCCTAGCTGCAGGTTAGAGTACTGTTAGGACATCAAAATGCTATGCAAATAAATCTTTCGGTTGCTATTGAACCTGAGACAAGGCTGTGCCTATGTTTAATTTCCCAGGGGATTCAGGAATAGCCCCTGCATGGCCTACTATTTTTACTTACTTACTTATTTATTTATTTTTGGTCTTCATGTTGTTGCTATTGTAAATTGGATGACAATTCTTTGTCCACAGTTATTTCAAGATTTCTGCAGGGAGTTATTTATAAGCCATCTCTTTTTAAAATCTCATTCATTCTTATGCCATCTAATTGTCCCTTTGCCTTGGCTAGATCTATTCAGCACACAAGGAAAATCAGAATTAGATGTGGAAGAAGGCCAAAAACAGGGGTAGAAGATGGCAGTGGAAATATCAAAATCAGGGCGCTCGTGAAGCACATTGTAATGGTAAAAGGAAGGAAAGAATCTTTAAAATAGATTTGTTCTGCCTTTTTTTTTTTCTTACAAGATTTGTTATCCATTTTCATAGCCCTGTCAAAGGCAGCAGAGCTGGTTCAGGCTTCATGAGGTCACTTGCCAGCAACCCTGCACTCCATTCCAGTTGGTTTTGCCTGACCTAGTCAGGAGGGCGGCTTTGAGAGGAGTGAAACAATGGGAAAGCGTAAATGTAGGAGCTCCAGTGGCCCTTTTAGCCAGATCTGCATCTTGTTTCCTAGGAGCCCACTTTCCAGTTGCATGAAAGCCTAAATGTTGTTATATGTGCTATTGCTGGAAGCCACATTTATTAACTATTTCCCATGTGCCAGGCACCATTACCTACTTTAGTAAATGCGAAGAGAAGGACTGTGAAGGCTTGTCACCATGATAGTAATGAATATGAATATAAAGCCTTGGCATAGTGGTCTCATACAAGTAAGCACTCAGTAACTGTCAATTGCCAGCAATATTTGTCTTGAATTTGTAACAATTGCTGGTAACAACCTAATGAATCAGCACCATCATTAACCCACTTTACTGAAGAGAACATTGAATCTTAGAGAGCAGAGTAACCTTACCCAAGGTTTCCCAGATACTGAGTGACTGAGTCTGGGTTCAAATCCAGGTTGGTCTGATTTGACTGTTTGATCCACTCTCCAGGTGTCTCACTCACATGCCTGGTCAGTTCACACTGAGTTTTTACAGGCTATGTGGACTTCTCTGAAGGGTTGTTTGAGGGATCTCATGGCATGGCAGGCAGCTTCCCTCTATAGAACAAAAGACCAAAGACAGAGCAAGTTCGATGTTTTAATGACTTTTATGACCTCACTTCAGGAATCACATTCTATCATTTCTGCAACGTCAGACCAGCTCTCTTCAAGTGAGAGGGGGACTGACTACACTGGAACTTGAACACCTGGAGGCAAGAATCATTAAGTGTCACCTTCAAAGCTGGTGTTCAGTGGCATACTGATGTTCCCACTGTGAGTTGCAAGCTGTCCAATAGTCCGTTGTTCTGAAACCTGCTTATATCATGTTATTCTAACAATATAATTTAATTAAATATTATGTAAACCAATGAAATATAAGTAAGGAGGGAAAGCTGATATTTCCCTGAAAATTTATTGGAATCCATTAGGATGACTTAATAAATGTCTGATGCATAAAAACTGCAGTTAAATTACGTGTACGTAAAGATTGTAAAATATAAAGGGAAGTCATAAAAAATCTAAAGCATTCAAATTCATTTGCGAGTGTCTTTACATTATCACTCTATTTCAAATAAACCCAAATTAGAAATCATAGACACTGAATTGTAAGTGTGGTTTATATCATGAAAGATACTACAGAATCCCAAACAGGGAAACTAGGTTCAAAAACAGCTCTGAATCTACTTTAAAAGATGGATGCAAGAATGAACACTCTGTGTGTGTTAAAATAAAATGCCTTAAATATGTATGAATAATTTTATATGATTTATTGCTTTGTGCAAGAATTAACTCATCATATACTGGTCTCAGATGTGTTGGAAAGCTTTTAATTTATGATATATTCCACAGGTTCTTTCTTAGCTGTTAATTATTACAAAAGGAAATTTACCATATTGTGTTCTTTCAGGAGTCATAAATCAGTCCGGCAAATTGGCTTGCACCTGTAATCCCATCTACCCAGAACGCTGAGGTGGGAGGATTGCTTGAGCCCAGGAGTTCAAGGCTGCAGTGAGCTATGATCTTGCCACTGTATAGCCTGAGAAACAGAAAAAGGTCTCTAAAAAACAAAACAACAACAAAACACGACAAAGAACAAAGCATAACAAAACAAGGCAAGAGTCATATAAGTCATTACTTTTTTGCAATACTGTATTTATCAATTCTAAGATGCATAGTGTTCTACATTTTAACATTTCAGAAATCAAAATGTTTTCTACAATGAGTGGCATTCTGTAATTTAATTGGCAGTATTATTTATGCTGTCTTGCTTCATAAGCTATAATTGTTACCTCAGATTTGATAAAACATGGCATGTTTTATGATTTTGTTTTCTAGAAAACATAGTAGTCCCCTTCTTATCCACAGGAGATACATTCCAGGACTCCCAGTGGATGCGTGAAACTGCAGATAGTACAAAACCTTAGATATACTCTGTTTATTCCTGTACATGCATACCTATGATACAGTTAAATTTGTGAATTAGGGATAGTAAGAGATTAACATACTAATAAAATAGAACAATTATAACAATATACTGTAATAAAATTTATTGTGAATGAATACATGTAGTGAATATGTTCTCTCTCAAAAAATATCTTAACTGTACCATACACATGTATTTTCAAGCTGTGGTTGAACGAGAGTATCTAAAAATCACAGAAAGTGAAACTGGATTAAGGGGACTACTGTATGTTAAATTCATGTGAATTACTGGTTTGTTAGAGTTGAGTTGCATATTTCTGCCCAGCTGTGGTTTGACTGACTCTGTCTTAATTTGCTAATAAAGTTTTATAGAAGCAATGACTTGATTTAAGAAATGAGAAACTCATTTGATTTTCTTTAAATGAAGGTGGTAAATATCACATCCGTATGTCTTAGTTTTCTCATGTATAAAATGAGAGTTGATGTAAATTATTTCTAAAATTCCTTTTCAGTTTGTGCATCCCAAGATTCTGAATATTATAGAGTGAACCAGAACTTTATATTTAATCTGTCTCATGTATTTTCAGGGGGTTTATAGACCCTCTAAGCTTGTTCCTGAACACTTCAGGATCCTTTGAGTTCCAGTTAAGCACGTCCTTGAATTTTGCTTCTTGTGTTTTGATTTTTCAGGGTGGTGGGTTTCATTCCTTAAGGCTCAAACCTGTGCAAATAATCCCCTCCTTAGTCCTGCTAGACTTCCTAGTACCATTTGCCCCAGCCATAGATTGAGTGTCCTGTTGTTAAGGGTAAGGGAGAAAACACAACAATAGAGGGGAAACAAAAGCTCTCAAAATACTTTAATACAGTGATCTTTCTTCTAGAAATAACTCATAGCTGTGCCAAATAGGGAAGATTTATTGATAGGAAAAGAAGATCACTGTTATATTTCCAAGTTTTCCTACCAGTGTTTGAAGATCTGTAAAAGCTTTTTCTACCTGGAGGTACAAACTCTTGACAAAAACCTCAGGTACAGAGTCCATTAGAGAAATAGGGAAAGTACCATGTCTAACACTAAGTGCCTTTATTCCTAGTATATCTGCCATATTGATTGTTCTGTATCCCTAAGAATTACTGAAGGAAGGATCTACTGGCATAAACATTTTCAAAAGGTGGGCTTCACTTGTGCTGATGCAAAAATTTATGGATCATTTTCTCTGATGCCGAAATCAGCCAGTGTAGTAGCTTCCATCTGGACTAGTTACAGCAGTCTTCCTCCCAGACTTCCCTAGTGTTTAGAGATTTTGCCACATCAATTTTGTTGTTTTTAGTGGGCACCATACTAGGAAACCCACCCACATTGGCCAGCCTCATCATTGTGACTTTGCACTAGATGGGTTTTACTTAGTGGCTTTTCTTTGTCCTTTGTGGTGCTGTTTCTTCCTATGTCCATCTTTTCCTTTCTGGAGGGGGAAAGGGGTGGGAGGAGCAGGAAACAGTTTACATTTCCTCCAATTTTGTTAAATTAATTGCAGGTGACTGGCTCCTTTAGAATCTAGAACTTTCTTTAGAATTTGTTCCAGCAGTTATAGTTACTCCTTATTAAAGAATAGAAAAGGTGATGAGTACATTTTAAAATAATTTTCAAAAAATTTATTTTAGATTTTTGTGAGTCTATAGTAGATATTTATGGGGTACATGGACATGAAATGTATCATAATCACATCATGGAAAATTGGGTATCCATTCCCTCAAGCATTTATCCTTTGTATTGCAAACAATGCAGTTGTAAGGAGTACATTTTTCATTGCACCATCATAATGGATGCTTTTAATCATATATGTGTGTGTCTGTGTGTGTGTGTGTGTGTGTGTGTGTGTGTGTAGAGAGAGAGAGTTTTGTATTTTGCTAAGCAAACAAGCTTTGAAGTCAGATGTGTGTTTTTGTTTGTATGTTTGAGACAGGGTCTCACTCACTCATTCCAGGCTGGAATGTAGTGGTGTAATCTTGGCACAGTGCAGCCTCGACCTCCTGGGCTCAAATGATCCTCCCACTTTAACCTCCTGAATAGCTGGGACTACAGGTACACACCATCACACCCAGCTAGCTTTTTGTATTTTTTATGCAGGTAGGGTCTTACTATGTTGCCCAGGCTGGTGTTGAACTCTTGGGCTCAAGGGATCCTTCTGCTGGCCTGTCATAGTCCTGGGATTACAGGCGTGAGCCACTATGCTTGGCTCAGATGTGTCTTAAATCCTGGTTTGTCACCCATGAGTCAAGATAACTTAGACAAGTTTTGTAGCCTCTCTGGACCTCCATTTTCTGATCTATAAAAAAGGGAATAATGATCCCTGCTTTGTAGGTGTTTGGGTTGATTAAAAGAAGTAGTGGATGAAATCACATAGTGTAGCCCCTGGCATACAGTCACCATAGGAATGTTAGAATATTAGAGACAAATCTATTTCAACAGAGAGCAAAGAAAAACAAGCAAAAGTAAATTTAGAAACTTAAAATAATATGTAGATAAATATTTTCAAGTTAGATTAGTATTTTGGAAACTGAAAATATTGTGGACTTATTCAATCATGTGGAAGTGTTCCTCAAATTTTCAGATAGGTTGATTCAAAAGTAGCTTGAGAGTTGTGGTCAAAACCTCCTTCTTCTTCATGACCCATGAAGGATGAGACGGAGTGGCTAATAAAACTGTTAGGATTATTTAATCCTCTAATTTGGAACATAATGTTTTTTAATATAATGATAACTGACATGAGAAAATAACCTTTCTGGTAATTTTCCTTAGATGCTCACCTTCTGAAAGGGATATTCTTAAAGAGATACTAACATCAGTTTTTTATTTGTGAGTTCACTGTGGAAAATGGACTCCAAGAAGAAGACTGTTATCTTCTTTGTTGTAAGACTTTTTTTAAACTTCACTTATTATGAAAAGGACTTGACCTGTCTCGTGTGCAGTTTGTACAGTTTGGCCCTTTGGTTCCTTTGTGAGAAGCCTAATCTAGCAGAGGAGTAGTACTTGAGATGAAATTACTCAAGTTTTTTGCTTTAGAAGATTCATTGTTTTCCTCAGTTTGAATTAGAGCAAATATTTGCATTTGTAACCCATTATAGTGGAAGTGGTTTTAGGTGACATATGAGCTTTTATGCCTGGTGATATAATCTATTTTTAGAGTTAGCGGTTAAAATTGTAGATTGCTAGGCTTCTCCTCTGGATATTCTGACTCAGATCAGGATGGGGTCCCAAATCTGCAGGATTTTTTTTGTAAGCATACACCCCATTTGAAAATCAGCCAGTCCATTGGAAGTGTTGGCTAAAACTCATATATTCCTTGGAAGTGAAACTTAGCTTTTCTCTACCTTTATACCTGAATTTGGGGGAAACGAATGAGAGAGAATGATGTAAGAAGATAATAGGATCTACTGTCAGCTGTTTTTTTGTTTTTGTTTTTTTAAATAAAGAGGCAAGGTCATGCTATCTTGCCTAGGCTGCTCTCAAGTTTGTAGTCTCAAGTAATCCTCTTGCCTCAGCTATTATCAGCTTTGATTAAGCATTGTGTGCTGATGGCCTGTCAGCTCTCTTTGTGTTACTACTGACTGTATTTAACTTAGTAAGTCTTTCCACTTGCAACCAAGTCATAATATTCCAGAGAGGAGGCCAATAAAGTGTCTGTCATCGATGAGAAATAAAATTCAGCCAATTAAAAATGGAAACTTTTAGACACAGATGGAGGCACTTGGTCTCCTGATTGGGTATTGATAGCATCAATGTCTGTTACTAAGCAGGACATTGTACCTAACGTGAGAATGATGATAATTATCCTTCAAGGGTGAAAAAGCCTGGTTGGTGCCCTGGACTCATAGATCTATAAGAAAGTGACAGTAGAAAGACTGCAGTCTGCACAGACCTGGATCAGATCCTATTTTATTGTTATTAATTGACTCGTGGGTGGAAGGCAGCTTATCTCCCTATTGAAGGCATACCGTGGAGTGAAACTAATGGTGGATAAGGCTGGGGTTGGGGGACCTCTCTGTATGGTTATCTTCTATTAATTACTGTCTGACTTTAGGGCTCACTTACATGTTAACTCTCTACCTAAAGCAAGTTTAGCAGAGCTATTAAGTTATGGAAGGGAAGTCTTCCAGTTGTAATGCTAGGACAATTAATTCACCCACCTAGTGTTTTTGAGGGCCTAAATTTTTCCTGTCACAAAGTTCTGGAAATACTGTGGTGAGATTGGGAGTTAAAACTGATGAAGAGAGAGACATTGATCGATTTAGTTCAACAAACATGTAATTGCCAAGTGAGATATGCAAAACAAAAACAAAAACAAGATTCCATGAGAAGATATGACAGAGGCATTTAACCAAGCAAATTCATTATCTATTGGTAAGTTTTGGGGTAATTTCTTAGTAAGAAATACTGCAGGATGTATAATTTGGCCCTTTGGTTTCTTTGTGAGAAGCCTGATATAGCAGAGGAGTAGTACTCGAGAATGAAATTACTCAAGGTTTTTGCTTTAGAAGATTCACTGTTTTCCTCAGTTTTCTGTCATTTGAATTAGAGCAGATATTTGCATTTGTAGCCCATTATATTGGGCAGTATTTCCAGAACTTTGTGAGAGGCAAGAAGTAGGCCCTCAAAAACACTAGGTGGGTGAATTAATTGTCCTAGCATTACAACTGGGAGACTTCCCTTCAATAACTTAATCGCTCTGCTAAATTTGCTTTTGGTAGGGAGTTAACATGTAATGTGAGCCCTAAAATCAGACAGTAATGAATAGAAGATAACCGTACAGAGAGATCCCCCCACCCCAGCCTCATCCACCTTGAGTTTCACTCTGCAGTATGCCCTCAATAGGGATATAAGCTGCCTTCCACCCACGAGTCAATTAGTAACAATAAAATAGGATCTGATCCAGGTCTGTGCAGACTGCAGTCTTTCTACTGTCACTTCCTTATAGATCTATGAATCTTACTGAGAAATTACTCTAAAACTTAGCAAGTTAAAACAATATAATAATCTCACACGGTTTCTGAAGGTCAAGAATCCAGGAGTGGTATAGCTGGGTGTCTTGACTCAAGAACTCTCATGAGGATACAGTTGGCTGTCAGGCAGGCATACTGTCATCTGAAAGCACAACTGGGGCTGAAGGATGGACTTTGACTATCACTTACATGGCTGTGACAGGAGGGTTTAGTTCCTCATTATGTGTGGCTCTCACCATGTGGTATCTGGCTTCCTGCAAAGCAGATAGTCCAAGAGGAAGACAGAGAGAACCAAGGTGGAAGGGATAGTGTCTTATAACCTAATCTTAGGAGTGACATACTGTCACTTCTCCTATATTCTATTAGTTATCCAGGCCAGTTTTGTACACTGTGGGAAGACAATACACAAGAGTCTGAATACCAGGAAATGGGGCTCATTAATGGCCATCTTGGAGGTCAACACACTGTGTCTGGGGATTTGTTAGAAAGTTCTTCTGAGAAGGTGCTGTTCAAGTTGACACATGAAGAATAAATAGGTGGAAGGAAGGGTACTTTGGCAGCTAGCCTTTCCCAGGTGGTGAGACTGTGGAACGTTTTGAAATAGTGAACGAAGGCCAGTGCAAATAGAGCAGAAAGAGTCTGGAATCATGTACCAAGAGATGTTACTGCAGAGGTTGGCAGAGACCAGACCATAAAAGGATATGTCCTTTTAGGTCATATTAAGGATCTTCATCTTTGGAGACTCAAGTTGGGAAATAGCATAATAAGATTTACTTTGTGTTTGTTTTTACTTTTTAGAAAGATCTCTGCCTTCTGTGAATAGTGTGGATTATAGGTAGGGAAGCCAGCTTGAAAGCTATTATAGTAGTCTAGGCAAAAGATTATGGTGGATGAGAACGTTGGCCAGACAAATTGTAGTGAACGCATGAAATATATTTAGAAGGAAAATTGTCAGAATTTAGAGAAAAAGTGGAGAGAGTTGTCCAAGATGATTTCTCAGGCTTTGGCTTTTATAATGAGATGGATGCAGATGACATTCACTGATAATGGGAACTCTGAAAGAGGACCAGGCTTATGAAATACATTACAGAACTTACCTTGGAATTAGAGACATCACTGTATGTAGTGAGTAAATGTCTCAGGTGGTTCTGGTTCTGGGCATGGGGACCGGCAGGGAGGTGTTTCCAAGAAAAATGTAATTCTAGTCTAAGTGACAAAAGCATGTTCCATATTTAAAACCATATGATAAATTTGGTTTTTAATTCAATTTGTGTAAGTGGCTAATGTCTGGAAAAGTACATCAGAGATTTCTTGGTGGTTCTCTTTTGATGATCATTCTTGTCTTTCAAAGTGAGAAGATGCAGTCTTTTAAGTACCAGCTTATGTTTTGAAGTGTTACGATCCTTTGGGATGTACTAGTTCAGGTTTCTGTTTCTCGGTTCCACTACTTCCAAACTAATTCACTAACACTCTCTCATACAATCTTTCCCTCTCTATCACATACACACACACAAACACATATACATTCTTACTTGTCAAAGAATCAAACATGACATGTCATAAAATTATAACATATGAGAGTCTACAGAGACCAACAGCTGATCATTCTTATATTCTAGGCAAGAAATATGTTAAGTGAATGCCTATTTTGCACTAGGCTCTGTATTAAGGATGTTTGTTTTTTTGTTTGTTTTGTTTTTAGACAGGATCTTGCTCTATCACCCAGCTTAGAGTGCAGTGGCATGAACGTGGCTCACTGCAGCCTCAGCCTCCCAAGTAGCTGGGACTACAGGCACGCATCACTATGCCTGGCTAATTTTTTAATTTTATTTTTTATAGGGACGAGGGTCTCACTTTGTTGCCCAGTGTGGTCTTGACTTGGGCTCAAGTGTTCCTTCAGCCTTGGTCTTGCAAAGTGCTAGGATTACAGGCATGAGCCACTGCACCAGGCTGGGTGTTCATATTTTTTTAAATGGCACTTCCTCTCACCTATCAGAGGTCTATGTTCAAGCAGTGTTCTAGGCATGTGCTACATACTAGGCAGTGGACCATAGGAGCTCTCCTCCTCATCCACTCCCATGAGTGAAAGGCAGAGAACAGAGCCATACCCTGTCCCTAATGTGAGGAGATAAGACAAGAGTAGATGAATTTGACATGGCAGTAGTGGACAGGATAAGACTTAAAAGGCATTGCTTCATAGCTATTCTTAGGCAGAAAGGAATCCCTAGAATACTGTGTTAACCATGATATTAGGGATTATTGTCTTGTTTTGTTCCAGCTGATTCCCAAGCCTCTGGAAGGGCCTAGCATGGGGTAGGTCTTTAAAATACATTTGCTAAAAAAATTGAATGAGTAAATCACCATTAAAAAAAAAAAATTAATTTTGAAATAATTAAAAACTTGGAGAAAAGTTGCAAAAATAGTATGGTGAGTTCCCATTTATCTTCCTCTCAGCTGTCCCTAATGTCGACATCTTACATTTGATACCATGATCAAAATCAGGAAGTTGATACTGGCTATTAACTAAACCATGTACTATTAACATGTACAGTACTATTAACTAAACCGTGACCATTTGGAGTTCACCATTTCCCCTCCACTAATGTCCTTTTTGTGTTGCAGGATCCAGTCTTGTCTCTCACATTCCATCTCTTTGTTGTGTCTCCACTGGGTACAGTTCTTAAGTCTTTCCCTTTCTTTCATGATGTTGACACTGAAGAAGTGCTCTGGTTAGTTATTCTGCAGAATACCCTTCAATTTAATTTGGGTTTTCTGATGACTGAGGGCCGTTTGTGCTAGAAAGATTTCATGAAGGAAGTGGGACCTTTGGTGTGTTTGATGTAGGGATGAGACTTGGATGGACAGAGGGGTGGAAAGAGGATTTTTCAGGCAAAATGAACTGCGCCTCAAAGTATCTATCTTGGAACACTTTGATGTTGTATTGCTTCTTCTTTGCATGTGTAAATGATGGGTGGTCTTAGCTGACTCGTTAAGAGATGTGATCACCCTTGTCCAGCTACCCTGCTGCTTTGCATCTTGTCTTTTCCCTGTTGGTAAGAAGGTCTTCTTGGTTCATGCTCAACTCCAGCCTCCATATGCTACCCTCTGTACTGTTGGATTCAGGCTTTGGTTTCCTGAGTGTCAGAGCCAATGTGCCTCTTATCATCTTTTTCCATACTTTACTCTGAACTTCTGTAGTCTAGGGATATAGAATCTTATATTTGTTTTGATGATTATTACTGTTATGTTTGCTAAGATTTAGCAAGCACTGCATGACTCTATATCACATAGAGTTCAAAGTGACTCTTGACCATGCCTTCTCAAAGGGAGCTGATGTCTCCCCCTAAGCAGGGTGAACATTGGTTCTTTGGGGATTAAACAAAGCTTACCCTTTTTACGTATAAAGTACAGATCTACCTACAATAACTAAACAGATACACAGTATATCTGTGGTATTATAATTCCATTGGAAAGCAGGGGTTGATTAGGAGAAAAAAAAATCTGAAAAAGCTCATTGGTAGAGGAATAATGAAGAAAAGGGTGAGCAACACTATTGTAGGCCAAAAGATCTGCCTGTATTATCTCATTTAATTTTACAACACTACCTCAAGGAAATTTGTATTCTCAGTTTCTTTGTTTGTATTTTGTAATGGAGGTAATGAGAATTAGCAAAACTGAGAATTAGCACAAGGTCACAGAGCAAGTGAATATAGATGAGGGGGGATACCCATTCAGGACAGACAGACTCCAGAGTCCAAGGTCTAAACATAGTTTGTTGCTATCAATTTGTAAGTTTACTCACATTAAAAAACAATTAGAAAGTCCATGGAAAAAATATATAGCATATCCTAAAACCAAGGAAAAACTGTTTGAGACTTGTTCATTCATTTGTATTAATATTTCCCGTAGCACTGCTGTTATTAGTGTTGATAATTATAGTGTACTGTGTATACATTTGCAACATCGATGTCAGGATTCTGGTCAGGCGCAGGTATATCATCACCGTGTTTGTTCATTGTTACATCTCCATTGTCTAGAACAATGCAGCACATACGAAGTGCTTTAAAAAAATACGGATTGAGTGAATAAAGGAGAAAGGATGTTATATTTAAAAATATTGTTTTCAAAGCCAAACTGAACTCATTCTATTTGATGTTAGGGCAATATTGTTTACACTTAAAAAAATAAATGAACATGACCAAAATGTAGGACAAGACTCATGCCTACCACAGAGAATGTAAGTTCTGGGTGGCCAATTGAGTTTGATGTAGAAACTGCCTCTAGCTACTTATACTCTAAATATATGACTTAATATTGTTATACCATGCATAGCTGATAGATTAAATCAGACTTAATTTTTCCATCCATTTTGAGGGGCTCAAAAAAAAAAAACCCAACAACCCATTATTGTTGTTTTAAATAGAATGGTATTAATGCAGTTGAGTGAAGTTATAGTTAAGGCATCTTTTTTCTTTTTCATCTGAGTATCAAGAATAGCTATTTATGTTTGAAGTGGGGACTAAACCTCCCTTAGATTTATTACCACACTGAACAGATCAGCAAAAACCTCAAGTTGCAGAAGGATATAATTCCCTCTCCTGGAGAAATTTTACGTTTACCATCTGTGAACAGGAGACATAAGTTAATCAGTATATTACACAAAACCTATGAATTCATCTTATAATTAAACCAAGGCATAACACATGCATCTGGTTGAGATATGTTGAAGGTTCATATGTCATGTCAAGAGTGGCTATGGAATGAATTAAGTTAAATTTCCCAAACTTCCCTCTATAGGCAGATGCAAATTTCAGTTTTCACAAGCCCTTCCCAAAGTAAGTAATTCATAAGATCAGGGCCCCAAGAAAAGCTAGATTTGCTCAAAGGAGGCCCATTTTCATCTATATGAGTGGAGACAGACAAAAGAATGGTGACATCACCACCGAGCCCTCATTTTCTTGTCCCCCAGTGGCATTTACCCATAGTCTTGAGAGGGCTTCTGAGCAAATCTATCGTGAGTGCAAATGAAACCAGAAAGTTGTGTAGCTCAGAATCCAAGAGTGGTTAGGAATTTTGCTGGCTCCCTCAAAGGATAAGCCACTCTTTCACCCATGTATTAAATGTGAGCTTCTTTTGGAAGTGGGTTCAAAAATCTTTTTTCTCTAAATCACTGTTTGCTTTTAATTCTCATTTTCCCACTCCCCTGAAGCTTATAAGATTTGGCATAATTAGATGTTCATGTTGGGAAATCAGAATGGGGACACGCACACACATACACACAGATACGCACACACACACTCCTAAGCTGAGCCCTATTACCTGGACAGGCTGTACTCCAATCCTCTTCATCAGACAGGGTGGGTGCTTCAGGGATTCTAATTACAGGCTTTCTGCCTCCTAACACTCAGCCTTTGAGAACCCTCTCAGCAAGAATGCTGTATACTACAGACACTCCATTCCACACAATGAATGACCTAATATAATTATTTGAAATCGAAAATCACTTTCACTCTGACAGGAGTATCTTACCACCTCCTCCACTTTGGAGATATTAACTTACACATTCCTTTTCTGCTTCTTATCAGCATTGGGCTTATCTAGTCCTCTGATGAGCCCTACATAGGGAAATCATGCCAGCTTTGCTTTGGGGAACCTCTCATGTCAAATTACTCCTCTGTGTCTACTTTAAAAAAAAGAGAGGAGTAAATGTGATATTACTCACTCTCTTTGCTAATGCATTTATGCATTTCCACACTTTTGAAGGAAAGTCTTTTCAGATACTTAGTGTGGATTGTATAGTCTTCTGCTTCTGTAAGTCACGTGGAAAAACCATTCTAATATTATGTGAAGTATAACAAATAATTGCTTTTTGGCCTTCTTTTTGGGTGTATTAGTTCATTTTCACACTGCTGTAAACTTCCCTGAGACTGGGTAATTTATAAAGGAAAGTGGTTTAATTGACTCTCAGTTCCTCATGGCTGGGGAGTCCTCAGGAAACCTACAATCATGGCAGAAGGGGAAGCAGGCACCTTAACAAGTCAGCAGGAGGGGAGAAGCAAGTGAAGGGAGAAGAGCCCCTTGTAAAACTGTTAGATCTCCTTAGAACTCACTATCATCAGAACAGCTTGGCAGAAACCACCATAATCCAGTTACTTCTCTCCTTGGACACACGGGTATTATAGGTCTCTCCCTGGACACATGGAGATTACAACAATTCCAAATGAGATTTGGGTGGGGACACAGAACCAAACCATATCATTGGGAATTCCATTTCCCTTTTTTTTTTTTTTTTTTTTTTTTTTGGTGAGAGATAGGGTCTCTATTGCCCAGGGTGGAGTGTAGTGGCACAATCACAGCTCATTGCAGCCTCAAATGCCTAGGCCCAAGCAATCCTCTCACCTCAGCCTCCCAAATAGCTGGGACTACAGGTGCATGCCACCATGCCCAGCTAATTTTTTGTATTTTTTGTAGAGATGGGGTCTCCCTATGTTGGTCAAACTGATCACAAACTTGGGTCTCTAGTGATCTTCCTGTCTTGGCCTCCCAAAGGGCACCATAGCCTCATAAGCATGAGCTATGGTGCTCAGCCTTGGGAATTCCATTTCTTCTTGCCATTCCAGGCAGTGATGTGAGCATGCTGGGGGCTAACACCAATTTAGTCAAGTTGATTATTTCCCCCTGAATGTCCCATCACTATTGCCATGGTGCACCTGAAACTAAAAGTAAAATTGTTCAGGGTAGGAGTGGGGGACGAGGGGAGGGATAGCAGGAGGTACGGGGATAGGGGGAGGGGATAGTATTAGGAGAAATACATAATGTAGATGACGGGGTGATGGATGCAGCAAACCACCATGGCACGTGTTTACCTATGTAACAAACCTGCACATTCTGCACATGTACTCCAGAACTTAAAGTATAATTTTAAAAAAGTAAAATTGTATGTGAATAAAAGGAAGGGCTGCCTGGAGGTGACAGGTTCAAACAGGACTCTCTGGGATTTTCTTCTTGGCCTAGGGAGTCCAGTTTCTTTCAAGTTTTATTCTTGTCAATGAGGAGGTGAGATATCATCCAGAACTCAAAAGGGCATGATGCCCTCTTGGCCGTAGAAGTTTGTGAAAAGCAGTTGCATGGAGAGACCAAGACCCAGGACTTTGAACTTGGACTGACCTGGGGCATTGCTCCAGCATTTCTTAGCTGAGTGACCTTTGGCAATTACTTAACCTCTCTGAGCTTTGTCTTTCTCATCTTTAATTAAAAGACAAATACTTAACCCCTTCCTGGAGTTCTTTGAGGGTGAGATGCATCAGATTTGAGGCTAAACAGTAGGGCCAGGATAGCAACTTAAGGGCCTCTGAATGCAGAGCTAATGTGGGAAGCTTTTCTTCTATGGACTGGGGCCAGCAGAAGTTTCCACTGAGAAGAGGGAAGATGGGATCCTATCTGTATTAACCAAAGTGCCAGGTGGTGGATCCAGAACACACAGCTCTTTTAAAATGGTCTACACCAGAAGAGAATTTTTTGGCTCATTGTAATCACTTAATAAAATGGCAGATGCTAGTTAATAATAATTATAAGTAAAATAGTGATGATGATGATAATGACGATGAAAGGTTCAGCTTTCTTCCTGCGTTATTTCAAAGTCAACCCCACACTCCAGTGTTTGACTGGCACCTCCATATTCATTTCAAGGTGGTAGCAGCTCTTGGTGGGCCCCCTCTACCCTGGCTACCCACGTGACTCCCTTCCTCTAGTGGGTGCCCTGAGAGCCATGTTTATCCCCCACCCCCCATCCCTGCCCAAGGCCATGTGGATGGGGGCGGGCGGGCAGTTGCGCATTCCCGGGGGGGGGGGTGTAGGGGGTACCAGCCGCAGCCCCGAGTGTGAATAGCGTGCATTGACGCCGCTGCCGCCCGAGTGCGCTGGGGACACCCTGGCCAAGCCTCCTGCCTGCGAGCCCCATAAAAGGAGCAGCTGCCGCCGGGCCGCTCAGACGCACTGGGATGAGGCGGGCGGCCACCGAGCGCGCGCCTGGGCTCAGGCAGTGACTGAGGCGGACCTCGGGGCCGCTTGGGGGCCCGCAGGTAACGGTTTTGTCCTTGGCTTTGGAAGTGACAGCAGGAAGAGGGGAGGGGAGGAGGTTAGGAAGGGAGGAAAGAGGCTGGGCAGGAATGAGGAAGAGGGGGAGGAACGAAGGAGGGAGGAAAGGGAAGGAAGGAAGGAGAAGGCTAGGAAGCTGCCTTGCCGGGGAGCGGCTGGAACGCGCTGCACTTGCCGTCAGCCGGGGCGTTCAAGTTCCTCCTCCCGCCTCCCCGGGCTGGCGGCCGTGTCCCTCAGCGCCCTCCCGCGCGTGGCGCTCGCAGCACGGAGGCTTCAGCCAGCCATGTTTCTCGGGCGAGCATCTTGGCCCGCGCCGCGGAGCGCAGGGCCCGTGCGGGGACCGCCTTGGCTGCAGTGCCAAGGCAGGTGCAAGGAGACGCGGGCGGCCGATCAGTGCCAGGCTCGCTTCGCCTCGGAGCGGGGATCCTTTGGAGCACAGTTTACTTTGGCTCCAGCAGGTTGAGAGCCAGGGTCCCATCCCTCTTGCAGCCTCCGGTTCCCGCCGTCCCCCGCTTCCCTGGCCTGCTGCCACTTAATGAACTGTTGGCTCACCCCACCCCCTCCAGTAGCCTGCATTTTGAGCTTAAGAGTGTTGTTTGCAGCCTGGCGCGGTGGCTCACGCCTGTAATCCCAGCACTTTGGGAAGCCGAAGTGGGTGGACCACTTAAGGTCAGGAGTTCGAGACCAGCCTGGCCAACATGGTGAAACCCCGTCTCTACTCAAAATACAAAAATTAGCCGGGCGTCGTGGCACACGCCTGTAATCCCAGCTACTAGGGAGACTGAGGCAGGAGAATAGCTTGAACCTGGGAGGCGGAGGTTGCAGTGAGCTGAGATCGTGCCACTGCACTCCAGCCTGGGCGACAGAGCGAGACTCCGTCTCAAAAAAAAAAAAAAAAGAAAAGAGTGTTAAAAGAGTGTTGTTTGCATAAAGCTGGGCTCAGCTGGAGAAAATGGAGAGGAATTGAAAAAGGGAGACCCTTTTGTACAGAGCCTTATTGTAGAGCCACTTTTCTCCTCTGGCCCTGAGCCTCTGGTAGTCCCCAGTGCAGGGAGAGGGGATGGTAGGGTGCCCCAGACCTTCTTGCCAGCTGTGTGCCAGCTGCCCCTCTTCTCCCTCCTTGAGCTGCTTCATCTGTGAGTAGTAGAAGGCTTCTCTGAGGTGATAAGAGCCTCATTTCACCTGGGATGCCCCTGGGTGCCCCATGGCTCTAGTTTCCATGGCTTCCCTGCTCACTCACAGGAAATGTAACTTTTGGCAATTAGGCCTGTCTGCCATGAGCAGAGCTTACTCCTCCAGAGCAAAGTGAATTCACATCAGGCTGTATGGGTTCCAGTCTGCTGGGCTGGGAGGTTATTGGAGACCTTTGCTTAAGGAGCTCTGGGATGGTAGTTTTGTAGTTCCTCAAAATCATTTACTTCTCATTGGAACATTGTTCTTAATTTTTCTTCAATGTTCTAAGCTCCTAATGAAGCTTCATAGTTGGTCTTTTCCACAACATGTGGTAGGTATGAACTCCAGGCTCTGCCCTGAGTCTGGGATAGAACACAGCTGATTGTAATTCTGTTATGGAGTGAATATAGGCAGATAACCATAGTTGCAAGCTATATGAAGTACCTAAACATAGGCCAGACACTGTTATCAGCTCTTCATACATACATATATATATATATATATTCCTCTTCAGTACACTCAGCCACCAAGAATATCATTCCCACTAAACAGATAAACAGAAGTGGGATTTGTCCAGTGCACATGGCTATCATGTGACTGTGCTCAGATTTGAATCTAGGCAGTAACCCTCCAGAACTCATGCTTTCAACCCTGCCTCTTTGCAGAAAGTGGGCAGTACAACTTCCCCCATAGCTTCATTCTGGTGTACCTTGAGGTGGCAAAAAAGAATACCCAGCTGTGGAGTACATAGATGTGGGTTGAATCATGGATCCCACATTTATAAAAATCGTAATTTAACCTATATAAATCCTACATGATATTTTATACTAAGGTAATAGATATAAAATGCCAGCTCATAATTTATTATCAGATGTATTTAGAAGTTACAACAGTGTCATACATTTTATAGAGATTTTAAAGCAGAGGCTGCCTACACTGACGTTTAACTCTATCACTTAGGGGTTGAATGAACGTGTCAAAGTACCTAAAGCTCTCTAAGAGTCAACTTTCATATCCTTACAGTTAGTTATTTTGTGTAGGAGATGCACTTAAAACAGCACAGAGCATGGCACACATTTTAGGTGCTCAGGAAGTGTTGGGGTTATTGTTCTGTAAATCGGTATGGACTCTTGTATTGAGTATGTATTTATTTTGTAATATGGATTGATGTAACAGTGGTTCAGCATTACTCCTTCAGCTGTAGTGCATCGTAGGCCTTCCATGAATGTTAGCTTACATACATGTACACGCACACTCACATGTATGCATACACACAAATACACACATATATACACATGCACAGCATTCAGAAAGTCTACATTTGAAATTATAAGAACTTAGTGAATTCCGACTTGTTCCGTAAGGGCTCTGTTTTTCTTGGCAAAGCAATCATTGACTTTTTTTTTAAGGGTTAGAGAAACTTCAAAGTTAATTTTAAAGCTGTCTGAAAACCAGCTGGAAGAATTAACACCACACCTAACAGTTGCAACGAAAAAAAGATGGATTGACTATGACATTTACTTTCTTCATAGGCTCTTAAAAACTAATGTAATTTGCTAAACTGTTGCAAATAATCAACTGGAATCTTAAACAATTCTAGAATGAATATCTTCTCTGCTGTGGTTTTATAGATATTGATAAGTGAAAAATAAGTCATTGAATGAAGCATTTTCAAAACACAGCCTTAAACAGCTGTTCAGGGTTTGGCCAAAATACTTGCTTATAAAAGAAGAGGATGCTGCAAGCCCAATGTTTATAAAAAAGAATATGCAAAGTAGAAAACAAACTGAATGTCCATCAGTAAGGGTCTATAAATTGTAGCATATACTTAAAATAGAGTGAATCTGCAGTTATTGAAATAATGAGGTATTGTTTATATGCTGTATGGAATGGACCATGAGGCAAGAATTTTTTCTGTTTTGATTGCTTTTTTAGTGGTTCCTAGAATAATTGCTGAATAATGAGTAAATGAATGAGTGAATATTGTTCAATGAGACAAAGCAAAGTATTTAACAGGGTCTATAGTTAGTGGCCATTTATGATTTTAAATAGATGTATCTGTGCAAGTGTGCATGTGCATAGAAAACATTGTTTGTCTCTGGGGGAGGGACTGGAAGTCTAGGGTTGGGAGGGAGGGAGATTTGTTTTTTAGTTTGAGTGCATTTTTTTTTTTTTGGTTGTTGTTATTGTGTTTTTCTTGGTATCATACCCCATTATGCCCATATACTAATTAAAAATAAAAGTTCAGAGGACCTGGTTCCCCCTGTGTTTGGTCTTATTTTTTATTCGGTATAACCTACCCTTTCTGTGACCCCATTACTACATACAGGCTGTTTAATTTTCTCACCATGGTTAAGTGTCTGCAACCTCTTGATGGGATAATCACATTGCTTTTAGGGGAAGGGTGTCTACTAGATGGAATTAATGTATAATAAATGGTGCATTATGCTGCCTATGCAGACTGCTCATGAAGGAGGCCTTTGGAGAAGTCTTCATGGACTTCTGACACCTTAGACTAAGCTTGGTCCTTCTTTGGAACTCTATAGTTGCTTAAGAATGAATAGATGGCTAGAATATGAGTCACCTAAGAATTTATAATTTTATCACAATAAAGGCCTGTCAGAAAGAAAGCAAGTTTTGCTTTACTGTGGGTACTTCCTGGTCTTTGATATACATCTTATGTACAATTCCAACATTCTGACTTCTTGTAATTATGTCTTTTAATGAAGTAGTCTCTAAAGTGTAAGATGACCCATGAGAATATAGGAAGAAACCCCTCAGGAGTTCCATGTATCTGCATTTTAAAAATATTACCTTTTTAATATCATATATACACCACATTACTGGTATCCCATATTTTCCTTCTCCCTCTTTCTCTCTTTCTCTTTCTTTCTCTCTCTCTCTCTCTGTTTGGCTGAACCATTGAAAGTAAGTTGCTGGCCTGGTGTGGTGGCACACACCTGTAACCCCAGCACTTTGGGAGGCAGATCATGAGGTCAGGAGATTGAGACCATCCTGGCTAACACTATGAAACCCCATCTCTACTAGCAATACAAACATTTAGCTGGGCCTGGTGGCAGGCGCCTGTGGTCCCCTCAGGAGGCTGAGGCAGGAGAATCCCTTGAATCCAGGAGGCAGAGGTTGCAGTGAGCTGAGATCACGCCACTGCACTCCAGACCAGGTGACAGAGCAAGACTCTGTCTCAAAAAAAAAAAGGAAGTTACTGACATTATGCCACTTCACCTTTGCTCACATTTTTCATTTCTTAAGTTTCTTTTAAGTTACTATAATTTGGGATAGATGTTAAATTTTTTTCTTATGGATTCGTCAGGAATGACATGTTATGAGGGGGATGCGTATATTAAGAGTTGTGTCTGAAGTTTTTGTATGTGTCCATTTCTAAGATATAAGTCTTAATTTCCGTCAGCCCTGAGTATTTTGGTAAACTGAAACTAATTTGTAAATTTCTGTTGCAGCCTGTCTCTTTCCAAAGATACAGATCCTCCTGCACTAGATGGGATTTATATAAATGGCAGTGATGGTGAAGATATTAGCAACATGGTAACATGCATATAGCTCTTTATAGTTTATAAATGGTGCTCACATGTATGACTTAATCTACAAAATAACCCCATCAGGTTTGCATTATGTTTGTTTTCAGAAATAACCCTAATCATACCACTTGTTTCAGTATTTCTGACAGCTTATATATTCTTTGACATTCGGGAACTGGCCTGGTGCTATCAGTTAGACATTGGGGTTGCTAGTGGCTTGGTGATGGATCAGAAAAAAAATGAGACACCTTGTAATCACACCTTAACACAGACAAAACATGAAAATTGTCCAGACCACAAAAGTGACCACACATCCTCCCATTCTGGCTAATATGAGTGACTGGTGCTTCTTTACATGTTAGAGTTGTAGTGTTGCTTCCTTCTTCCTGCATGCTAGGTAAGATTTATTAGGAAACGCAATCATAGAATTACTTCCATGTCTTAACAGCATTTAGTCCTGAACAAAGCCCTACTTCCTTGAACCCTCCCTCAAATCACGTAAAGTCATCCAACACATGCCCAAATCCTATAAAAGTTCTTTGCAATCTCCTCTTCCTGAGATACCCCAGTTCCCACAGTGTGCATTATCTCTATTGCATTGAGTGATGAATTGACTAGTACAACTACAGGTATGCTCCTAATGGTCTTTGAAGCATTTGCTATTTAGTTGCTTACAAACAGAAGAACTTTCCAGAAGTCTTTGGGTAGTATTTTATGGTAAAATACAGTATTTTAAAATGAATTAGTCATTATTTATTATAATTTGTAATTATAAAAATATAAAGGTACCAAGAATAAAAGAAAAATGTGCATTAATTTCATAACCCAGGAATAATCATAGTGAATATCTGGATATATCTACTTTATATATCTGCCTCTATGTTTATGACACCTCTCTCTCCCCCGCATATGCACTCACACAGATATACACACTCATACACTTGAGACATAGAAAATTGGTATTATCCTGTGTATGCAGTTTTGTATACTGCTTTTTTCATTTAACGTGATTTTCATGACTATTTCTTATGTAATCTGATTTTCCTCCAATACATATCTTTAATTGTTAGTGCCTTGTCATATCAGAATAGAAAGGTGTTCATTCATTATTCTGTCTAAAATGATGGGATTTTCCTTTATAAATGGTTGTGATAAACATCTTCATTTTTTGTTGTTGTTGTAGTTGTTATACTTAAAGTTCTGGAGTACATGTGCAGAACATGCAGGTTTGTTACATAGGTATGCACATGCCATGATGATTTGCTGCACCCATCAACCCATCATCTACATTAGGTATTTCTCCTAATACTATCCCTCCCCTAGCCCCCCACTCCCTGAGAGGCCACAGTGTATGATGTTCCCCTCCCTGTGTCTGTGTGTTCTCATTGTGCAACTCCCTCTCATGAGTGAGAACATGCAGGTGTTTGGTTTGCTGTTCCTGTGAATGATGGTTTCCAGCTTCATCCATGTCCCTGCAAAGGACATGAACTGATACTTTTTTATGGCTGCATAGCATTCCGTGGTGTATATATGCCACATTTTCTTATCCAGTCTGTCATTAATGAGCGTTTGAATTGGTTCCAAGCCTTTGCTATTGTGAAAAGTGCTCCAGTAAACAAACGTATGCATGTGTCTTTATAGTAGAATGATTTATAATTCTTTGGGTATATACCCAGCAATGGGATTGCTGGGTCAAATGGTATTTCTAATTCTGGATCCTTGAGGAATCACCACAATATCTTCCACAATGGTTGAACTAATTTACACTCCCACCAGCGGTGTAAAGTGTTCCTATTTCTCTACATCCTCTCCAGCATCTGTTGTTTCCTGACTTTTTAATGATCGCCATTCTAACTGGTATGAGATGGTATTTCATTGTGGTTTTCATTTGCATTTCTCTAATGACCACTGAAGATGAGCTATTTTTCATGTTTGTTGGCCGCATAAATATCTTCTTTTGAAAAGTATCTGTTCCTGTCCTTTTCCCACATTTTGATGATGTTGTTTGTTTTTTTCTTGTAAATTTGTTTAAGTTTCTTGTAGATTTGGGATATTAGCCCTTTGCCAGATGGATAGATTGCAAAAAATTTCGCCCATTCTGTAGGTTGCCTGTTCACTCTGATGGTAGTGTCTTTTGTTGTCCAGAAGCTCTTTAGTCTAATTAGATCTCATTTGTCAATTTTGGCTTTTGTTGCCATTGGTTTTGGTGTTAAGTCGTGAAGTCTTCGTCCACGCCTATATCCTGAATGGTATTGCCTAGGTTTTCTTCTAGGGGTTTTTTATGGTTATAGGTCTTACATTTAAGTGTTTAATTCATCTTCAGTTAATTTTCGTATAAGGTGTAAAGAAGGGGTCCAGTTTCAGTTTTCTGCATATGGTTAGCCAGTTTTTTCAATACCATTTATTAAATAGGGAATCCTTTTCCCATTGCTTGTTTTTGTCAGGTTTGTCAAAGATCAGATAGTTATAGATGTGTGGCATTATTTCTAAGGTCTCTGCTCTGTTCCATTGGTCTATATGTCTGTTTTAGTACCAGTACCATGCTGTTTTGGTTACTGTAGCCTTGTAATATAGTTTGAAGTCAGGTAACATGACGTCTCCAGCTTTGTTCTTTTTGCTTAGGATTGTCTTTGCTATACAGGCTCTCCATATGAAATTAAAAGTAGTTTTTTCTAATTCTGTGAAGAAAGTCTATGATAGCTTGATGAGAATAGTACTGAATCTATAAATAACTTTGGGCAGTGTGGCCATTTTCACAATATTGATTTTTCCTCTCCATGAGCATGGAATGTTTTTCCATTTGTTTATGTCCTGTCTTATTTCCTTGGGCAGTGATTTGTAGTTCTCCTTGGAGAGGTCTTTCACATCCCTTGTAAGTTGTATTCCTAGGTATTTTATTGTCTTCGTGGCAATTGTGAATGGGAGTTCACTCATGATTTGGCTCTCTGTTTGTCTATTATTGGTATATAGGCATGCTGGTGATTTTTGCACATTGATTTTGTATCCTAGACTTTACTAAAGTTGCTTATGAGCTTAAGGCAATTTTCGACTGAGACGTTGGGGTTTTCTAAATATACAATCATGTCATCTGCAAACAGAGACAATTTGATCTCCTCTCTTCCTACTTGAATCCCCTTTATTTCTTTCTCTTGCCTGATTGCCCTGTCCAGAACTTCTAATACTATGTTGAATAGGAGTGGTGAGAGAGGGCATCTTTGTCTTGTGCTGGTTTTCAAAGGGAATGCTTCCAGCTTTTGCCCATTCAGTATGATATTGGCTGTGGGTTTGTCATAAATAGCTCTTATTGTTTTGAGATACATTCTATCAATCTATCAACCTAGATTATTGAGTGTCTTTAGCATGAAGGGTTGTTGAATTTTATCATAGGCCTTTTCTGCATCTATTGAGATAATCATGTGGTTTTTGTCATTGGTTCTGTTTATGTGATGGATTACATTTATTGATTTGTGTATGTTGAACCAGCCTTGCATCCAAGGGATGAAGCTGACTTGATTGTGGTGGATAAACTTTTTGATGTTCTGCTGGATTCGGTTTGCCAGTATTTTATTGAAGATTTTCACATTGATATTCATCAGGGATATTGGCCTGAAATTTTCTTTTCTTATTGTGTCTCTGCCAGGTTTTGGTATCAGGATGATGCTGGCCTCATAAAATGAGTTAGGGAGTAGTCCCTTTTTTTCTATTGCTTGGAATAGTTTCATAAGGAATGGTACCAGGAATTGTACCTCTGGTGGAATTTGGCTGTGAATCTGTCTGGTCCTGGGCTTTTTTGGTGGGTTATTAATTACTGCCTCAATTTCAGAACTTGTTATTGGTCTGTTCAGGGATTCTACTTCTTCCATGTTTAGTCCTGGGAGGGTATAGGTGTCCAGGAATTTATCCATTTCTTCTGGATTTTCTAGTTTATTTTCATAGAGATGTTTATAGTGTTCTCTGATGGTAGTTTGTATTTCTGTAGGATCAGTGTTTTAATATATGTTCAGATTTCTGTTTATTTCTTTAGGATAGATTTCCCTTGGAAAGAATATATCTTTTCAAAGTTTTTTATGTGTTGCCTGATTATTAAAAAAAAATTTTTTTTGATGCATATACCATCCAGATTTAGTAACAGTTGGGCCCTGGGGCTTCCTGGACCACAGGGAGTCCTGAAGCCCTCTCTCAGCCTGGCTGCTCTTCCCAGCACATCTGCTTCCTTCCTTTTTCACAGCAGACTGATTATTACATTTTACCAACATGGCTGCATTTGCAGTCACCACAGAAGGGAGAGGGGCACTTACCAATGAAGGAAAAATGATTGTGCATTGAGGATGTAACCCAGTGTGTATGAACTAAAACCTCTTTAAGAGCAGACTCTGATGAATCTTTACTTCTTTATCAGCACCTAGCAAGCAGCTTTGTGAAATCCTCTGTCCAGTAGACATGTTTTGAATAAATAGATAATAAATTTATTTTAGATGTAAAGCAACTTGCAGTATCAAAAATCCTTTTAATAAAATACAACCCCATCTCAAAAACAAATGTAAAAATTTATAGCCCCCCTGTATTTTTAAAATGTATATTCATTCTGCCATCCTGCAGTTATTTATTGAGGGTCTCTGTTTGCCAGGCACTTTTTTAGGCACTGGGAATGTATTAGTGAGTTCAACCAAACTTACATTATGGAGCACGAATATAGAAAAAAAACACCCAAAATAAATATAACATGCCAGGAAGTGATATATGCTGTTATGTAAAATTAATGAAGCAGGGTAAGAAGGGTTAGAGAATAAAGGAGTTTGATGTTATTTTAGATAGAGTGGGTCCAGAAAGGCCCGTTTAAGCAGTCTCCTGTTGATTGTGATCACTGATCTCGAATATTCTTTCTAGCTTAGATGTTACTGAACAACTAAACATAAGTTGCTATTGTATGTGGTTTGTGACTTTCCCTTTGAGCCCATTGTGGTGTTAAGCACTTTCCATATGTTGTTTAATATTCCTGTTGATCTTATGAGAAAGCTCCTAAACCTTTTCTGTGGAAGTGAGTGTAGGGGAAGTGAGAGAGGTTACCTTACTTGCTTGAGTTCATCTAGTAAGTGGTAGAGCTGATCCTGACATCTAAACTTTGTTTAAAGCTCCTTGAAACCCTATCATTAGCAAGGACTGAGAAGTCTAGGGTTAGTCCTCTCCCAGGTTCCTGAGGCTAAGAAGGAAAATGCACTTGTGGTCAAAATTACTGGTGAAAGGTTAATTAGAAAGCATTGGTATGTAAACTGTATTTATACTGACGACAGGCTGCTTTTGTTTCCAGAAAGTGGGTACGGCACAGGCCTCTCTTCATATGCTAAATAGTTGCCACAGTCTGCTAGAGAGCCCAGGAAGCCAACTCCGTTTGTGTCTAGGAATAGTGTGGAAAGCGTGGCCAGGCTTTTTATCCCAATATATTTCCTTACACCCTCCTCATTGAGCCCTTCTACTTTGGCCATGATCACAAAAGTAGATACTGGTTAAAAGGACACAGTCATCCTTTTTGTTTGTTCTTGGTCCCAGAGAACACAGTATCAATTTCAGATGGTTGCTTGGCAATATTGTGCAGAAGAGGTGTTCTCTTTGACAGTAGTTGGTGTGTGTTTGTTTGACAGAAGTTGGTATGTGTGTTTGACAGTAGTTGGTACATGTTTCTGGTTGACAGTAGCTGGTCTGTGTTTTCGTTTCACAGTAATTGGTGTGTGTGTCTGTGTGTTGGCAGTTGGTGCATGTTGCTGGTTGACAGTAGTTGGTATGTGTTTCTCGTTGATGGTAGTTGGTACGTGAGCCTGTTTGATGGTAGTTGGTACTTGTGCCTGTTTGACAGTAGTTGGTATGTGTGTGTGTTTGATGGTAGTTGTATGTTTCTGGTTGATGGTAGTTGGTGTGTGTGTGTGTTTGATGGTAATTGGTACATGTTTCTTGTTGATGGTAATTGGTATGTGTGTCTATTTGATGGTAGTTGGTATATGTTTCCGGTTGATGGTAATTCAAATGTGTGTCTGTTTGATGGTAGTTAGTATGTGTTTCTGGTTGACTGTAGTTGGTATATGTTTTGGTTGATGATAGTTGCCTGTTTGATGGTAGTTGGTACCTGTTTCTGTTTGCCAGTAGTTGGTATGTGTTTCTGGTTGACAGTAGGCAGTTGGTCCGTGTGTCTGTTTGATAGTAGTTGTTATGTGTGTCTGTATGTTTGTCTTATTTAATAAAAGAAAAATATCGAGGAACAAACAGAGAAAAGAGGCAGAAATCTGACTGCTGCCGTGCCTGTCCGCCTAAATTTTGCTCTGAGGGTTAGATGAGAGCACGGCATCTAGCGGATCTTTCTGATTGAAGAGAATCACATTGAGGCTATAATTAATTTTTCAGCTCAGCTATAGGTTTCTTTTGATAGCCTTAATATTGCATTTGCCAGATTTCTACGAGCTTTGGTAATACTGCAGTTCAACCCCAGCCTAACTTGGTATAAATCTACCTATAAGGAATTGATTTCTGGATAGTTACTTCTTTTAGAAAATGCTTAATACACAGAAAAATGTTTTTGGATGGGAGAGAAGGAGGTAGATAGAGATCAGTGTGTGTTTTTTTATCATCACATGGAAGGACGGTGTGCATCTTTTAATCTGGCCAGAGAATATCCCCTGAGTCCATGCCACTTAAAGCATTTTTCTTAGCTGTGATATTTTGTTGTTTGTATTGAGAATTTAGAAGTCTTGGCCATTGCTTTTCTGGTTCCCAATAATGCTACCTTCTGGTTTTATCCTTATACACCAACCTGTAGGTTAGTGAAAAAGGCAGAGGGTGTTGTAAACATAACTGCTTACATTTATTTTATATATATATATATAGAGAGAGAGAGAGAGAGAGCGAGAGAGAGAGAGAGATGGAGTCTTGCTGTTGTTGCCCAGGCTTGAGTAAAGTGGCATGATCTTGGCTCACTGCAACTTCTGCCTCCTGGGTTCAAACAATTCTCCTGCCTTAACCTTCCAAGTAGCTGGGATTACAGGCACCTGCTACCCACACCCACTAATTTTTATTTAAAAAAAAATTTTATTTTTTATTTTTTAGTAGAGACAGGGTTTCACCACGTTTGCCAGGCTGGTCTTGAACGCCTGTCCTCAGGTGATCTGCCCACCTCAGCCTCCCATAATTCTGGGATTTTACAGGTATGAGCCATCGTGCCTAGCCTACATTTAAAAGATAATTATCTTCATAATCTGTCTCTTTAAATGTGTAATTTTCAGGGAGTTGGGGAACAGCATGGGATCCTAATTTGACTATTAAATAACAGTTGTATCCTTTGCATTTACTTAATACTCTAGTGATTTTTTTCAGTGGAAGGTGAAAAGTTGGGAGGTCATTTTGGAAATATTTGAATCAAGCAATGATTTCCTGATTAATGTTGTTGTTACAAGGTATACCCAGGTTCTGAAGACTTGTTGAGAGTTCATCCTTCTCTGCCCCTGCATGACCATAACATTCCCCCACTGCCATTTTTTCCTCCTCATTTACTGAACATTAAACTATGAGGAGACAAAGGTGAATAAGTTACAGTTTGGGGGAGAAATGCCTGAATAATAACAGTGAACCAATGTGGCAAATGGCACAAAAATGCCGTAAGTTATGGGAAAAATGCAAAAGAGAACACAGAGGAAGGAGTGAAAGGGAACACAGAGAAGGGAGTGCTTGCTCCTGCTTATGAATGGCATGGCTTCCACAGAAAAATGGGCTTTGTAATATCAATAGGGGTTTCCTGGGCAGAGATAGAAGGAAAGATCTCAGGGAGAGGTAATAACTTGAGCAAAGGCATGTTGCCATAAATGTGGTTGATCTGTTCATGGACCATGTATAGTGGAGTGCATTTAGGACTTAAATTCACAGAATGGATGAGGGATTATGGCAGAGGAGGTTAGACGGCGTAGGTTGGAATGTATTGTAAAGGACCTCAGTTTCACTTAAACACCTCTGTTTCACTTAAAACTCATTCCATTGTTATAGCCATAAGAATTCAAACTCAAACAGAAAAGAGAATTTATTTGCTTACCTAATGTAAAAGTCTGAAGATAAACTACCTGCAGGCGTGGCTGGCTCTGGGTACCCAAAACATGTTGGCAGTGTGTCTTTGTATCTCTATTTTGCCCTCTGGTGTGTTGGTGCCATTCTCAGCCTTATCTCTTATGGGAAGAGAATTGTTCCTAGTACTATTAGATTCCCATCCTTGAAGCTTAGCATCCTTCATGAAAAGTGAGTTTCTTTTTCTCAGTGGTTACAACCAGTGTCCCAAGATTGAAACCAGTTAGATTAACCAGGGTCATATGCCAGCCCTGAACACCTTGACTAGAGAATGGACCATGCTAATTAGCTTGGTCAGGGTCACATGCACCTCAAGAGCTGGGAGCTGGTGGCCAGAAAATGGGTACTAGTGACTAGATAGACTGAAACAGTGCCTTTCCAGTATAAATCCCACCCTACCCTATTGGCTCCTTTGAAAAGACCTGGAATCCTTTTTTTATTCCTTTTGCCTTTATAACTGTTGCAGAGGAGCCAGCCGGAAGGCTCATTATCTTTTTTGTACAAATGCCCAGGAAGGGTACACTCTTACAGTATTTCAATGAGAGAGATATGTATGTATCCAGGTCCCTTTTTATTTTCATTAATATTATCCCATACTGGTTTCCTGAGACCTTCCTGTACAGGAAGTTCTAGAAGCTAGGAACCTATAGTATGCTAGGAGTTATTATACAAAGATAAATCTAGGCTTCACAGAACTTGTAGCTTAGTAGGGACGATAAGATGAGAACAACAACAAAAATATATAGTGAAACATCAGCATATATGTATATAATAGACACAAAATCAACAGTGTGTACTAACTTAAAGTTCAGGGGAAAACATACAAATGTGAATAACATAGTCCATGCCAGCTGCCTTTGCACATGGTGTGTAAAAGTCCCAAAGTGAACAAGGGCTTAGGTGTGAGTTGGATTTTTCCATTTGTTTTCAGTTCCCATGTGCCCCTCATGGTGTGAGCATCTCACCAAGTGGGTGTGATTCTAGTGTCTTACTACGTATTTTTAAAAATTCAACATGGTCCTTAAATTCAAGCCAGCTTCCTCAGCTACTGTTTAACCAAAGAAGCAGCAATGAAGGGTGATTTTGACTTTAAGCTGTCAAGAAAAAATATTGAAGTGTCATAATTAACGTAGAGGTTACCTAACTGATTTCTATTTTAAGAAACATTAATTTTCATTTTGCCAAATGAAACCTTACCTTTTTTCCTTTGAATAATCCCCTCGTAGTTACATGCATAAAATAGCTTTCAGCTGAATGAGTGATGGTATTTGAATGCCATTGATAATTTCATTCCATTAGAAGAGAAAGAAACTGAACATTTGGATTGCTTTTGAGATTTGAAAGAGTACGGCGTTCATTGTTTTCCTGGTGTGAAGCATGCCTGAATCCTTACAGAAATTTACTGAGTTCTTGTTCCCAACTTTACTCATAGAAAAGGGGTAGGGTTGAATCTATACAGCTTCCTTCTTCCTCTTCCTCTTGCTATCTCTGGTATTGACTGAAGTCAGCAACTTATGTCGGAGCTGCAAGAGACAAGACATCTTACCTAGTTCACCTGCCTTCTTTTGGAGACAAGGAGAGTGAGCTTCTCAATGTTAACAATAATCTTCTCTTGAAGCATTAGGAAAGGGGAAAATTTATTTAATGACCTGGTATTAGAACTATCCACTATCATCAGACTTCCTTTACTTCTTTCATATCTTTTTCAAATTCTTGATAAGGAGTGTCAGTAAGGTCCCTTAGGGAACAGGAACAACACCAAGAAGGAGCTGACCTGGGCTGACTTCTCCGACCAGCCGTGTTGGATTCTGTCAGTTATTTTTGTCCTTGGCAGTCTTCTTCCTTCCTAATTGCAGGGCCATATGGTGCCTTGTCCCCCACATGGAGAGTTGGCACTTCCCCTCCATTCAATCTCTGTCCTTTCTGTTGCACAAATTACCTGACATGGTGATTAGGGTTGAATAAACTCACCCCCTAGAGGCTCCGCAGCGTCCATACCTTAGAAATCAGAGCTGAAACCTCCTGTTGATGCTCTGGATTGGTGACCAGGAATGAAAAAACTAAACAAGAAATAGTGAAATGGGATTGAGTTTGGAGGCAGCCATACCTGGGTTCAAATCTTGTGCTCTCTTGCCATCATCGTCAGTGTTCTCACTGACCTCACAGTCAACATGAATTGAGTGCTCACTGTATGTCTGTGTATGCCAGGCATCATGGTCTTATTTCCTTATCTCATTTGTCACAGTAGCTCTAAGGGAACTGTGGCTCGTCATTGTTATTAAGACACTTGCCCAGGTCACATAGCTTGGGCTAGTTTCAGACCCTGGTCTCTCTCTTCCCAAATCCCACACTTTTCTTTTCTTTTTTGGAGACAGGATCTCACTGTCTCACCGAGGCTGGAGTGTAGCAGTGCAATCACAGCTTACTGCAGCCTTGAATTCTAGGTAATCCTCCGCTTCAGTCTCCTGAGTGTCTGGGACTATAGGTGTGCACCACTACACCTAGCTAATTTTTATTTACTTATTATTATTTTTGTAGAGAAAGATCTTGCCATCTTGCCCAGGCTGGTCTTAAACTCTGGACTCAAATGAGCCTCTTCTTGGCCTCCCAAAGTGCTGGGATTGTAGGCATGAGCCCCGCACCTGACTCCAAATCCCACACTCTTAACTAATGATGCCTTCTAACTCTGAAATATTACCTAAAATGGATATTAAATTGTGCTTTGGAACTGCATTCCATGCCATCACATAATTTGGAAATAGGACGCCAAAGATCATACATTAGAAAAACACACACACAAACATACAACAAACATTTATTCTTTCACCAGGTTTCTGAGAGTCAGGAATCCAGGAACAGCTTAGCTGGGTCGTTCCGGCTCAGGCAGTTCTGGGTAGTTCTCTGTTTCACAAGCTTGCAATCAAGCTGTCAGGCTTCAGTCATCTCCAGCCTTGAATATGGCCAGAGAATCCACTTTTAAGCTAGTGCTTGTGATTTTTATAAAACGTTCTGAGTTTAGAATTTACATAAGCCATATAAGCTCTCATGAATGATCTTATCTATTAGTGGAGAATTTGGATTAGATGGATATAATAATTGGGATGATTTCACGAGACTTTGCAGGTTGAATTTTCAAAGCCTCTACCAAGCAGTGGTCTTAACCACATGGATTCAAATGCTCAGAGAATGTTTTGATAGAGGAGATCTTTTAGAGGCTGCCTCATTGGGGGAATATTTGATCTTACTAAAAGGATTGTGTACATAGCTTTCTATATGATTTTGGTAGAATCCTACATGTTACTTTCCTCAGAGGGTAGTCAGAGTCTTTGAATTCTAGAAAGTGATTTTGAGGGGATCATGGTATAATGACTGAATTTTTTAATAATTAGGTATTTATGACATTTTGAAACTATTTTGGAAGTTGTTTATATTTTGTGATAGTCAAAACACTAAAATAATGATTGTAGTGTGTTTCAAAAATGGATCCAAAAATGAAAATTATGAGTATAGTCTAAGCTTCTTTCTGAGTAAACACAATGCAAAAGTTACCATCAGCTTACCATCTGTTCCTTCAGGATTCGATTCTGTGATAAGACGTGCATATTGCAGTGTTACTATGAAGCCTCTGGGGTCACTGACCATGCCTCCTTGTATCTTTATTTCTCCGGTGTCTACCACAGTGTCTCTACCTAGTAGGTTCTCTGTAAATGTTGTACTGAGTTCAATTTACTAATATGAGATGAGAAAGAAAACCAGCCAGTATATGAAGGAAACATAAAACCAGTCCATTCACACATACCATAAGTAAGCCAGTCAAAAAATAGGGATTGCTTTCTTTTGCAAGGCAGGAGCTGTTCTGAGTGTGTGGGGCTATAGAGGATGCCCCCAGAAATTTATCTGTAGGTGGAAGGGGACAGACATTTACAAAGTAGATGAAGAGTTCCTGTGTTATCACATACTACAAACCAGAAAGCATAGAGCCACATGGTATAGACCAGGAGAGAGGGAAGGGTCCTGCTAAACCAGTGCCACCCCTGATGTTGTGCCATTTGAGGGGAGAATTGATCAGTGAGAAGGAGGCAGCCATACATGGATCCATGGGGAAAATTGCTCTGCAAAGAAAGGGGGAATGATCATAAATTAAAGCAGCTTACAGGATAGGAGAGCACTGTTTCTTCTTCTCAGAGGTAGGTAACCTATAGCTGATGATGCAGCTTGATAATCTTCTGGACCCAGATTCCTTCTGTATTTTTGCCTCTCCCTCTACAGATTTTGGCTCCTTCTCTCTTGTTAATTGCATTTTTCCAAACACATGCTCCATGCTTGGGCTGCTGTATTCGCACTGCAGCCAGTCTGACCCAGAAAGAGCAAAAGAGAGATGTGTCTTTTCCTGAAAGTTACACATACTTCTGCTTAGATTCCATTGGTAGAATGTAATCATTTGGTTATGTCTAGCTGCAAGGTGGGCTACATATATAGTCTTTATTCTAGGGCACCATGTGGCCCTGACAAATTGGGTGTTCTATTACGAAGAAAGCATGGGAGAATGAATGTTGGAGATTAAGTCACAGTCCATGCCACAAACAACAACTGCAAAAGCTTTGGCATGCTCAAAGCCATTATGTCTTAGTGAAGCGAACAGAGGCAGATGAGGTCAGAGAAGAAAGCAAGAGTGAGATCATATACAATTTTTTAGGCCATTATTAAGAGTTTTTCCAAAAAATTGTTCCCAATAGGAAACGATTGGAACATTGAATAGAAACCACTGGAGTAAAAGATAAGATGATTCAGTTTAGGATTTAGAAACTTTTCTCTAACTATTATGGAAAATGAATCCTAGGAGGAGAAGACTGGGAACAGAGATATGATAGGAACATTTATGGATTTATAGGAATTGATGGTGGTGGTGCATTATACTAGAGTTGTTGGCAGCTGAGAGAATGAGAAGGGGTCAGGTTTAGAATACATGTTGTATGTAAGTGTAGGGCTAAGGGAAAATAATAATAGTGATGGCTAATTCTTGATTGAAAACTTGCAATGACAAGTGTACCTTTTGAAGCACTTTAGTGTATTAACTCAACTCACTTTTAATCTGTATAATAACTATGTGCTATAGGTGCTATGTATTCTCATTTTACGGATGGGGAAACTGCAAAATAGAAAAGTCAAGGAACTAGCCTGAGGTCATTAGCTGGAAACTGGAAGAGCCATGACTCAAATCCAGCAGTCTGGCTCCAAGGCACGTATGTTCTTAATGCTGCTGGATTCCTCTCAAGGGTGATGCGTAAGTGCTTCATGTGAGCAATTGGTTGGACGGTGGTTAATTTACAAAGATGGATACGGAAGTTGGAGCGGAGAGCAAATCTATAGTAGTTCAGTTTGGGAATGTTAATCTTATTAGAAATAAGTATTATAACTATAAATAATAATTGTGTGTTATAACTATTATAAATAAATATTATAACTTTAAATTTTGAAATAGTTTGACTCATAAAAAGTTGGAAGCATAGTGGAGTTTCTGTGTACCCTTCACCTGAGTTCCCCTGATGATAATGTCTTAGGCATGCACTGTATTAATTCTAAGCTGTCTCCTACATATCTAAGTGGAAATTTTCACGTAGGCAGTTGGATAATAGGCAAGACTGTTGCTCAGCTGGCAACCCTAGCTGTAAATTTGGAGATATAATTTAAGATCCATTAGTATATTGATATAAAGCCATGGGTCTGGATTGGAGCATTTGGGGTTGATTTCTTTCAGGGATTTTGTGTGTGTTTGTGTCCTGAGAGAATTTAATGTAAGAAAAGAGATTTTGCTTATGCTAGGAACCTACTTAACAGTAAGCAGTACCATTAATCTGTGGGCCAGACACTTTGTTAAGCATTACACATGACTTATGTCATTTAATTCTCATAGCAACTTGAAAGCATATGGATTATTGTCCTTATTTTTCAAAAAGGCAAAGAGAAATTTATAGAAACTACAAATAATAACAGAGCAAATGGGGATTCCAACACCGGGCTGTTTTTCTCCAAACCCCACCCACCTCTCTCTCTCTATGTATATACACACATACACACACCACACACACACATCAACACATGTACATGTGTGTGTCTTGCTCTGTTGCCCAGGCTGGAGTAGTGCGCAATCTTGACTCACTGCAACCTCTGCCTCCTGGGGTCAAGCAGTCCTCCCACTTCAGTCTCCCCAGTAGCAGCTGGGACTATAGGCACACACCACCATACCCAGCTAATTTTGGCATTTTTTGTAGAGACAGGGTCTCGCTATGTTGCCCAGGCTGGTCTAGAACTCCTGGGCTCAAGCAATATGCCTACCTTAGCCTCTCCAAACCTATATTTTTAACCACTATGCTATATGTTTCTGGAAGAGTTTATGATGGAGAAGAGGAGTGAAAGAGAGTCCTAGCACTTGCCTAATTCAGTGACATGAATGACATTAATGACAGGCATCCAGAAGTGACATTCAAAGTAGCACTCTAAACACTAGGAATCACCTTCTCTATTTTAACCTTGGATATGATTATGGAGTTGATCTTGCTACAGGTACTCACTGTATTTGTGCTATATGCAAGGTATTGCTTCATTCATTAATTTTTTTTTCAACAAATACCTACTGAATCCTTAGCTAGGCACTCTCACAGCTATATGGGTGACATATAAACAGGTAGGATGTGGAGAAGACTTAAAGTCGTTTAAGATATTCCAAATGTGAAGATGGGAGAGGGTCAAGATCAGCTAATGGTGGAGAAGGAGAGGGAAAGGCATTAACTAAACAAGTACAGCAAAGGCTTACTACTGCAGAAATGAGCTGCTATTTATGTATATATGTGTATATATTATATGTATGTATATACATTTTATGTGTTATATCTGTATCCATATATTATCTACGTGTGTGTAGATGTATGTAAATTCTGTTTCACTCCTAGGTACATACTCAAAAGAATGGAAAAAGATTTTTAAATAAAAGCTCATACATGAATGTTCATAGCAGCATACAATTCAGAGTAGCCAAAAGTTGGGTTTTTTTGTAGAGACAAGATCTCACTCCATTGCCCAGGCTGGTCTCAAACTTCTGGGCTCAAGCGATCCTCCCACCCTGGCCTTCCAAAGTGCTAGGATTACAGGTGTGAGCCACCACACCTGACTCCATAGTATTTTGTTTTGTTTTGTTTTGCTTTTTTTGTTTGTTTGTTTTGTTTTGTTTTTCAGTCTCTTTTTTAAAATTTATTTAATTTACTTTAGGTGCATACTATATCTGGCATTTCTCCCCATGTTATCCCTCCCCACCCTCCCCTTCCTCCTCACCCCCTGCTGTCTCTCCCCTACCCCACCCAACTGTCCCCAGTGTGTGATGCTCCTCTCCCTGAGTCCAGGTGTTCTCGCTGTTCAACACCCACCTATGAGTGAGAACATATGGTGCTTGGCTTTCTGTTCTTGTGTCAGTTTGCTGAGAATGATGGTTTCCAGATTAATCCAAGTCCCTACAAAGGACACAAAGTCATCGTGTTTTATGGCTGTGTAGTATTCCATGGTGTATATGTACCACATTTTCTTTGTCCAGTCTATCATTGGTGGGCATTTGGGTTAGTTCCAGGTCTTTGCTATTGTACACAGGGCTGCAGTGAACATACGTGTGCATGTGTCTTTATAGTAGAACGATTTATAGTTATTTGGGTATATACCCAGTAGTGGGATTGCTGGGTCAAATGGAATTTCTATTTCTACATCCTTGAGAAATCGCCACACTGTCTTCCACAATGGTTGAACTAATTTATACTCCCACCAA
This sequence comes from Ateles fusciceps, assembly GCA_036589455.1. Taxonomy (NCBI): domain Eukaryota; kingdom Metazoa; phylum Chordata; class Mammalia; order Primates; family Atelidae; genus Ateles; species Ateles fusciceps. The sequence continues at coordinate 13,171,466 of JAZHEH010000562.1, forward strand.
CTGTGTAAGAGTGTTCCTGTTTCTCCACATCCTCTCCAGTATCTGTTGTCTCCAGATTTTTTAATGATTGCTGTTCTAACTGGCGTGAGATGGTATCTCAGTGTGGTTTTGATTTGCATTTCTCTAATGACCAGTGATGATGAGCATTTTTTCATATGTTTGTTGAATGATAAAATAATGTTTTGGAACAGGGGCCAATTTTTGCCTTGAGAAAAGGGGAAATATTGGGAGTTGACATTTGCTGAGCATTTGCTCTCTGCTACGCATCATGCAAAGCCCTTAACTTACAGATTATCAAATTGAAATGATCACAACAGCCTTATGTGGTAGGTGATATTTTCTTCACATTACAGATTCGGAAATTGAGGTGTGGATGGTTCTGTGATCTGCCTGGTATCTTACTAGAGAAAGGTACAGTCTCTTGAGTGCCAAGTTCATTGGATTTTCCACTTCATGGGGATGGACACTACATCTCTTTATATATCCCTGGTGACTTTAGACCCTAGTTCCTGTCCTGCCCATAGTATATCTATTGAATCTCTTCCATGAATGAATGTAGGACTTAGGCTATGTAAAGTAGTACCGTGTTTGATAGCAATTGCACTGTATTGAAAATCTTAGTTTTGAGAAAACTTTAGATAAATTTTGCAACATTAGATGAATTTTGTAGTGTTTTATCAATTTGTATCAGTTGACATGGAGTGAAAGAAAAGGGAGGTAAAAATATGGTGCTTCTGTTAGTTTTGCAGTCTAAATTTCAGATCACCTTTTTCAAGGTGTTTCAGTTTTTTCTTGATGTACATGATAGCAGCGGAGCGAGGAAAATTAATAAGCCATTTTTAGTTAACTTATGATACTCTTAAAATCTTTATATTCTTTCACCTAACCAAAAAAGCAGTCTGTAAAAATATCTTTGTTTTATGTGAAGATCAATACTCCCTACCCCACTTTTTAAAAAATTGCCAGTTGGTACTTTTTGTGATCTCTGTGAAATAACTTTGAGTTTTTTTTGTTTTTGTTTTTGTTTTGAGATGGAGTCTTCCTCTGTCACCCAGGCTGGAGTGCAGTGGCGTGATTTCAACCTCTGCCTGCTGGGTTCAAGTGATTATCCCGCCTCAGCCTCCTGAGTAGCTGGGATTACAGGCGTGTGCCACCACTCCTGGCTAATTTTTATATTTTTAATAGAGATGGAGTTTCACCATATTGGCCAGGTTGGTCTCGAACTCCTAACCTCAAGTGATCCACCTGCCTCAGCCTCCCAAAGTGCTAGGTGTGAGCCACCATGCCCATCCCCGAAATATAATTAACTATGAACAATATAAGCTAGGTGTGAGACTCAGTGCCCTTATGGTAGCATCCCAAGCTCAGCAAGCTGTGGAAATGCCAGTGTGAGGGCTGGGACTTTGCTTCCTGAAAGGAGCCACTGGTGTGACAAAGGAGCTATTGCTTGTCCTCTGCAATCTCAGCCTAAAAGCAGTGATTTTGGTTGGCTATTCGAGAAATATAGACAGTCACCAGTGGAAAAGAGAAGATATGGTAATCTAAGCTTTCCTAAAATATCATAACCTTCCTAGATTTTTTTAAAGCATCCAGTCTTTGCTTTATTCGTATCTTTCAGGCCTGGAATTAAGGACTTAATATTCTTTTTTCCTTTCTCACTCCTGCCTGCTGGTGGCCTTTGAAGGTCCTGGGACTTAATGATTGATGGCAAAGCTGGGAGCTAACAGCTGTGGGTTGGATGGCTGTTTAATTTTTTAACTGTTAAAGGATTGTAGGAATGTTTAATCCCAGTTACCCATACTGTCAGTTGAAGGAATGCTCCTGTCATAGCATTCAAAGAGGCAGGCCTGTAAAAGGTAGCATAGAAATTACCCTCTTGGTTGTTCTTGTATTTAAAGTGATAAGAAGGTGGGTTAAATACAGTGATCTGGGCATGTGAGGAGAGAATTGGGCTTTTCACTTTGTAAGCAATTGCAGGTATGTCCAGTGTATCATTAAGATAATTGAACTGCAGTTCCATAAAAAGGATAGTTTTTTTACCAGATTCTTTCTTTAATACTGTCATAATGGCAGCTGTAGCACATATGAAATAATTTGCATGCAGATAAAGAATTCTGGGCAGCTTGGTAGCATAATTGCTGCATAACATACGTTGCAAGTAAGAGCTGGAGCTTTTACTAGAGGTATGCTCGTGGGAGCTATCTCCCTGACTTTGTTAAATTTCAAATGAAATACAAGCAAGGAATAGCCATTTCAGTGACGCCCCATTTGTTTTACAGGCAATAACTTCCCAAGTTACCTTAATTTGAGCAGTCATTTTGGCAAAAAATGGCAAAGATGTCAACAACACCTTCACAGTGAACTGAACATGAAGGAGGGCAGGAAAAAGAAAAATGAAGCAAGCATATATCCCACCCTGCCACTGGAGTGGAAAAGCACAGTAAATATTTCTCACTTGGAAATCACATTAGTTAGGTGATGTAGATGGTGATGGAAGTGGAGAATGTGCAATGAGTTCTTTAAAAACGAATTACACATAACAAAAGATTCTTTGTTTTTGCAAAGATTAGGAAGCCTTTTTCCATATACATTTTCTATAAATTGTGATTTCCCCCTAACTGTGACTTGGTGAAGTTACTGAAGTCCCCAGCAAAGTAAGTGATTAAAACAGGGGACAGTGTGGGCCTCCCTTACGTGGAGCACTCTAATTGAACACAGTAGGTATTCAGGAAATATTTGTATAATTAGTAAGTGGCTTCCCACCATCAAACCCAAGATGTTGAGTTAGGCACATTTTGCCACTATATTAGTGACAAGATATTGTTTTGTTCTTTTGTTTTTTTCATACATTTTCACAACTCAGAGGCTTTCTGTGACTATAATTGAATGACCATGTGATTATAATCTCAGATGATTATACAGTGCTTATTCCAGTCCAGAGCACACGTTGAAAGTAAGTATGTCATTTTATTTTACCATTTTAGAAGCCATATTAGTGGACTTAAAAACCTAACATTTCAAACAGAACATTTCTCGGATTCGTGTTGATTCCTTAGTGAGGATGAAATTTTTGGGTATCATGTATGTATCTTAGTTCTACAGATTGTAAATGCATTCCAAAGGTTAGTCAGTTTTTTCTCTGCAGATTGTCTCAGTACAGCAGACAATGCGTTTGGTTACAAATACCGTAAAGGAGAAGAGAGAAAAAGAAAAATTTAGGGTTGAGGGGGGTTTGTGGGAGTCATATTGAAGCACAGCTGCAGATTTGAGGAAGGTACTCCTCTGTTCAGCATATGTCTGTCCATAGAGAGGTGGTGTGCAATTCTTCTGGGAAGGTTATCCACAACAGGGTGGCTTTGACATTGGTGCAGTGGGATAGCAGCGTCTGGCAGTCCTGCTGATTGATGACAGTGAGCTGGAGAGGACTTCATTATAGGGAGATGAGATGTGTAAATTTGAGTCTAGGGATGCAATTCCAAGTAGGTGTTTAAAATTATGTCTGAGGGTAGTGGGGCTGAGGGGAGAGGAGAATAATTTCTAGCAAGCAGCACAAGTGGAACTCAATGGTGAAATAATTATTTCTGGAAGACATACATGAGGCTGCACCTCCAAGGCCTGTGGCTTGAGTATTTGATCTGAAGGACACTATTTGCAGATCATTAATGGGCTGGGTTGGGAGCTTTGCCAGTTTTCCTATTACCTGTTTCTGGATCCTGGCCAAAATCTTGTGGATGAGTTCCAACCTCCAGAGAGAGCCCCTTGGAGCTGAGAAAGGGTTAGAATACAAGTGACCACTAGGAATTCTGCATGGCCTGAATTTATCAAATATACACCTATTGCGATCTATTGTTCAGGTTATCTTGGTTCTGGAGTAGAGTCTACATAACTTTAATACCCTTCACGGTTTTCAAACTTGAACACCAGGGCAGCAGAGTAGGATGTGTTGACACTTTGTCGACTGGCCTGTATTTGTTCATTGTTTCTACATCCTCATTTCTATTCGAGCATGATCCACAGTGGAATTGATTGATGCACTGAAACCCCTCCATATTTGCTTTGGGAATTGGACAAAAGACAGTCCAGTTCACCCTGCATGTCTCACTTTTCTATAAGCAAAAACAGAGTAATGGAACATGACTCAGACATATTAAGTCCTGTAAGTTCCAAGTCCTGTATAAGAGAAACTTTCTATTCATTATTGCTTAGAAATTCTTACAGTAATTTTATGTGTTGCTGATTAGAAATGTGTACTCCTGTTTTATCTGTGACAATTGTTTTTCTTCTCCTGAAACGTATGAGAGGCTCCATCATTTCCAGATAGAATGTTTCAGATATTTTCTGTTGGGTAGTATTGCCTGTTGCCATTGTACACCAACTTTGTGATTTGAGAGTATACAGTAAAGTGTTAGTTGTTAGTTGTAAAAGATTGCTGTCAAAAATATCCCAAAGACCAAAATCAACTTTTCTTTCTTTCTTCCTACCTTCTTCCTTTTTTCTTTTCTCCTCCCCTTTTTCCTTCCTTTTCTTCTTGCTTCCCTTCCCTTTCTCCTTTCCTCTCTTCCTTTTTCAAAGTTTCATTGAGCATTTGCTTTGTAACAGACACTGTAGTAACTTGAGGTCTGTGTTTCATGTGATCTTTGCATTTGAATTTCTGTTGTTGATAGCACTAATAGGACATTATAAGCTCTTCCCTAGCGTGCGCTCCCAGGATTCTTACTCTGGAAGTATTTGTGCTTGTAATTTTGAATGATACAAAATTATGGAAGGGATATTTTTACCCCTATGGCTAATTTCTGTTTGTGTTTCACTTCTAACCACTATTTCCAGTTTTTTCCAGCACTGAGAGAAAATTTCTTTCTTAAAATACTTTAGCAGTTGAGTTCTAACTTACATATGAGTTCTCTTTCAAGCACGTGAGGCAGGCAAAATTACTTGAGGTCAAGATTTCCCTTGGAATTCTCTTAATTTGTGCAATATCTAACACTCCATGGGACAGAATGCATGTGAAACAGAGACTGGTGGGAGAACAGCCTCCAGTCCCCTGGTCACTCCAGGATAGAATTTCATTTACAAGGAGAAACAACACTACTCTTTAGCTTGCTTTTCCTTTTTCTTGCATTCTTTGCTTTTTCTTCCCTCTCCCACTCCTTGCCTCCCTCTCTTCCTTTTTAAAATTTCTGACTTTGCTTATATTATTAAGGTTGACACATTAAATGGTGTTTATAGTGACTCCACTTCACAGTTGTGTAGACTAGAGCATGGCCTCATGAAACATTCCTATTATCTGAATTAGAGTTTTCTACTCTTGAGATAAATGGTGGGCATGCACTAGTTCAATAATAAGTGGCTAATATGGTAATAGTATCATACACAGTAAGATTATATGTACTTTATTGGTTGACTGTGGTGTAAAAGACTTTTTGGTAAACATAATATATGGGCTTAGACTCCATCTTTAGCACTCAGGAAATATACATTCTGGTTGAGGAGGTAAGTAAGGGGGTCATTTCAATGGAGAATGGGATATTCTATGGTGTGGGAAAGGAATGAATACTATGAGAGAACCCATAGTAATGATACCTAGCCCAACCTTTTTGTATTAGACAAGGTTCCTGGAAGAAGTGATGTGTAAGCTGAGCCTGAAGCCAAAAGAACATATGGGAGTCTTCCCACCCCTACTCCAGCAGGAATTGGTGGCATAAATGCTTTTTGGGTAGAGGAGTCATAGGTATAAAGTCTCCAAGTGCAGACAATCATATTAAGTGCCAGAAGTACTATATTCAGCTAAATTAGCCAGGACTAGTCTGCCTTTGAAGCATTTACTTTGGGGAGGGGTTTGTGGGGGGCTAAAAGTACCCACATTGAAGTCTTGAGTGCTGACAGCTATGACTGGGGAAGAAAAGATGAGCAGGTCATAAAGAAACTTTCAAAAGCTTGATTGACAGAGTTTGCGTTTTACCATGTAGAGTTTGGGAAGCTACTGGAGGGACTTTAAACAGGTAAATGATGTAATTAAATTTGTAGTTGTTGTTGTTGTACCATGGGTCTAGAAAGTGTGCCTTTTCTCGTATATCATTGTGAGGTTTCATCCTAAACTTAGTTTTATGTAGGGGAGAAAATAAGAACAGAAATTAGTTCATGATTTAGAGATCCTTAAAAACATGAGTAAGTTACCTAAGAGATTAGAAAAAGTAGTAAACTCTACCAGCCTCTGTTTGTGTTCATAGAACACTAGTCCTGTGAAATGCTCTGTGAAGAAACAGTTAGGTAAACACAGCATAGTTTATTCTTTTTGGAAACTCTCAATTAATATCAGCATGTTAAACACCTTTGAGAAGTCTTGCAGTGAAGAATTCTGTTTAATTGGGTTGAACCCAGTGCTTTTTGACATTATTTGACTCATATCTCTTTATTGCTGGGCATATATTAACACTTTTAGGCCATGTTGTGGGGAAAATATTGCTTTTGTTAAAGGCCATTGTAAGAGTGAAGGAGGGTATGAAATTGTTTCGATTTTTTTTTCCTCTGTGATAGTATTCCCTCTTTATTGCTACTTTTCTGTTGTAATAGAGGTTTAGGAACCCATCATTACCTTAAGCTTATGTATCTCTAAAGAAGAGTAGAAATGTCAGAGGAACACATCCCAGATACATTAAGTCCCATCGAAATAAGCGATCAGGTTAATCACCATTATGAATTTTTAAAATAGCAAAGCTATGGTTTATGCATCAGCAGAGAAATGGTGGCTTCTTTATAAAATTGAGTTTTCTGATTGTTATCCTGTAATGACTTTCTAATGCCCTACAACATAACATTCAACTTTTCATAAAGGTCTTGTGCTTGAAATGACTCATTAACCTATGGCAAGGAGTATAGCATTTATTACCATGTAACAACGACCCAAGAGGAAGATAAATCACTCAGTAACTCAGGTGTCCATATTTACATTAAAATAGTGAATTTTCATTGCTATGAATATTCATTGTATTGCATATTAATAATCAGTAAGTAATACAGACCTCAAGTCAATATTACCTGAAGTCTATATTTCAGAAACTAATGGCATGTTGGCACATGTATTTAAATATTTATTAAACCAATTCTAAACATTTGTTGTACTTGCTCCTAAATTGTGGGCTATTGATATTTTTAAAGCAGCATTTCTTTCCAACATCCTTCCACTGATGTATCTTGAAGGCTGGTTGTTTAATATAGAGATATATGCTAGGAGGTTTCTCTGTTTTGCTATAGCTATTAGGTCAGAATTTTATTGCCTCTGGCTAAAGGCCACAGAAAGACTTTTATTGTTAAAAATCAGCTCTCTATTCAGTGTAATCTCTGTAATAAAGTGGAAATGGGATGTGAATATCTCCAACAGTGATCCGTTATCAAGCTCAGGTTAATAAAGTGGTAAATTGATCCTTCTGTTTGAAGTCCCTTCCACTCTCTGGTAGATATTACATGTCACATCTAGGCTTTTATGATGGGGTTTGCACTAATTATCAGCAGCAAGATTTGAGATTTATTGATAAAATCATGCCCTTTTTCCTCCCTCTGAATTTGCAGAATTTCTTAAATTGGTGTCATAATAGTTTGCTCTCCACTAAATTGGCTAATATGTTTGCCAAAATAGATGTGATAGTATTATAATGTTGGAAAGCTATTTTGCTGAGGGTTGATAATATTGAGTTAGCTCCCATGACTACCATGGTTCGTAAGTCACAAAAGGCTTCTGAAAGGCAGTCTGGCAGTTAATCCTATGACATCTTAATAAACACTATTGATGCATAGAAGATGGCTAGTCAACTGTGGCTCTTGTTTCTCCTGGGACTAACTCTTTTTGCATCTGGTCTCTTAATGTAATGGAAATCAGGGAGTCACACCACAGAAGCATCTATTTTTGAGAAAGTTGAATGATATGGTGCCATTTTTAAAAAGGTAAAAATTCAATCCTATTAATAGCTCACTTTTTTTTCTTTTTTTTTTTTTTTTGAATACTTATTAAGTGTCAGGCACAGGGCAAAGCATTTTACATACATTATCTCCATGTAACCTCACAACATCTCAAGGAACTAGTCCCTAGTACTATTCCCATTTTCAGATGAGGGGAACTGATTGAGGTTCAGAAAAATTAATTTGCCAAGGGTCACCTGTTAAGTGATACAGCTGTGTTCAAATATAAGTCTTTCTGACTCCAAAATCCCAAGTTCTTTTTTTTGAGATGGAGCCTTACTCTGTCACCCAGGCTGCAGTGCAGTGGCACCATCTCAGCTCACTACAACCTCTGCCTTCTGGGGTTCAAGTGATTCTCTGCTTCAGCCTCCCGAGTAGCTGGGATTACAGGCACCTGCCACTGCTCTTGGCTAATTTTTATATTTTTAGTAGAGATGGGATTTCACCATCTTGGCCAGACTGGTCTTGAACTCCTGACTATATGATCTACCTGCCTTGGCCTCCCAAAGTACTGAGATCACAGATGTGAGCCACCATGCCTGGCCCCCAAACCCCAAGTTCTTAACCACATTATTGAAAGGTCTTCCATATAAGTTCTTAGGAACATATCTTTTCCCTTATGGCTGATTTGAGCTATCATGAATTCTTTTTTGGGTTATCTGTTGTGTCACAAATCACTCCAAAACTTAGTGGCTTAACACAATAATAAGCATTTATTTTACACATGATCTGTAATTTGACTAGGGCTCAGCAGGGTGGCTTGTGTCTGTTCCAGGAAGAGTAGGTGGGGTGGTTCAACTGGAGCTAGCCAGTCCACTTCTAAGATGGCTGACTCATTTTGCTGCAAAGCTGTGCTGGTTGTTGGCTGGGACCCTCCATTTTTCTCCTTGTGGGTCTCTCCAGCTTTCACTGAGAGTGACAGTTATGTTCTAAGAGCTGCTTTGCCAAAGGACCAGAGCAGGAGCTGCAAGTATTCTTCTGACCTAGCCATGGAAGTAACTCAGCATCATTCCTGTCTTATTCCCTCAGTCAAGCAAGCCACTAAGGCCAACACAAATACACAGGGAGTGGAATTGGACTCCACATCTTAATGGGAAGAATAACGTATCACAATCCGTAACTTCAGTTACTGTAATAAACACCAAACTGTTGTTTGTCTTTCCACTCTAGTCCATCATAGAGTTTATTCTCAATTTAGTAGATGGAGCGATCTCTTTAAATTCTAAGTGAGATCATGACACTCCTGTGATGAAGACTCTCCAATGGCTTCCCATCTTCCTTGTAAGATCCAAATTCCTTATTGTGGCCTCTATCTCTCTGTGTTGTCAAGTTCCCATTATCTCTCTGATCTAGTAGGTTGGTGCAAAAAAGAAAGTAATGGCGAAAACCACAGTTACGTTTGCACTAACCTAAAAACATCTTTCTCTTACCCCGACTCATTCTGCTTCCTACTGTAATATGAACACATAGCTTGCTCCTGCCTCAGGACATTTGTATTTGGTGTTACCTGTGGTGCCTGGGACACTTCCAGGCTTACCACATGACTCCTGCTCTCGTTTCCTTTAGTCCTCTGTGTACATTTTACCTTCTCAGTGAGGAATTCCCTCATCATGTAAAATTGTAATTCTACTTCTTTTGTTGAAAATCTCCTACCACTCTTATTCTGCATTTTCTCCCTTGTGTTAAGTGACATACTGAGTATTTACTATTTATTTAATGTGTATATGTACTGACTAGAATCAACTCCATGAAGACATAAACTCCCAGTTTATTTATTTATTTTTGCTGCATCCACCATCTTAAACATTACTTGGCACATAGTGTGTGTTTAGTAAATATTTGCTGAAACCATAGAGGATTACAACACAGGTTTTTATTTTTCATGGTGTTGATGTTTGTGAAGCATTTTAATTTGTGACTATAACAATGTCTCATAATGCCATCAAATCAAATTTGACTTAACAGACGTTTGGGATTCTAAGTCACACTGAGGAGTTTAGGATACAGGATCCCACTGAGATCACTACTAATTCTGGTCTCCTCCTACCTTTTGGGAAGAACAACAAAATGTTTAAAGGATTATTTTCTTGTGAAGTTAAGCCCCAGTGTACCTTTATTTCCACAAATAATCATGCAATTACTGTGTGCCTAGCATGCCCTAGCCACTGAAGGTATAATGGGACAGACACAACTCTTATCTTTATGGTGTTAATATTATGGCGCATAAGAAAGATAAATAAATAAATACACAGATACAGAAAGTCATTTTACAGACTGTAAAAAGTGCCATGGTAGACTTATGCAGTGGTCTGTGAATGAAGGAGAATTAGTGGGTATCTACTTTAGTTTGGATCAGAGAAGCTTTTGGGGGTAAGGTAGTCTTTAGGCTGAAACCTAGACAATGGCATCTAGGTAGTTTTGAAATACTAACTAGAGGGATACACTCATTCAGCTAATGTTTATTCAGCACATAATAGGGACCAGATACTATTCTAGGTGCTTAGGATTCAACAGTAACAAGACAGACAGAACCCTCTCTTCTAATGCAGTTTACATACTACTGTGGAAAGATTATTTTCTAAGTGTTGTTCATATCATCTGGGGTCCAGTCAAGAAACCAAAAATCATGCTAGGTATTTCAACAGAGGAAAGTGGTGCTAGAGATCTGAAAAAGCAGAAAGAGAGCTCCGAGGGCGTACAAAGGAAATCACTTTAGAAAGCAGCCTGCATTGTTGGGTGGGAGAATCAAATTGAAGAGTTTGGAGTTGAGTCTCAAGGCTCAGAGGAGGAACCATGTGGCGGAGAGCTCAGATGTCCGAGGAGATGGCACTGGTGCCTCTTGGGATGCAATGAGACTGGCTCTGAGGAGCTGGAGACTGGAACCAGCTGATGCTGTCAGGGTGAAGGGCCTCTACTGGGGGACATACTGACAGGAACAGCAAATGTATGGGAAGCAGCTAGTCCAACTCTGACCTCCCATCTTCTTCAGTTTTCCCTTATTGCAGAAGAATCCTGGGAAATACAGTTTATAGACTACTAACTTGAGCATTGCAGAAGAGTGTTTGGAAGGGTAGATTTGGAGGCAAGCCACTAGTTTAATAACCAGCACAGGTGGTGATATGTGCTATGGAGAAATATAAAGCAGGATAGGTAGTTCAAGGGTGGAAGGAGGAGCTTACAGTTTACAATAGGCCATTAGGAAGCTTTTTACCAAGAAGGTGACACTGGAGCAAATTCGTAAAGGAAGCTGGGGAGCAACCATTGGGCCTAACTTGAGAAAGAGTGGCCAACTGAGACAAGAGTGTTGCAGGGGTGAGTAATAGCAAATACAAAGGCCCTGAGGCAGGATTCTTTTTGGAGTATCCTAAGAACAGAGGCCAACATCCTGATGCAGAATGAGACATGAATCTAGGTAGTGTAAAACTTTAGAGCTTAGCCTCCAGAGTAGGAAATCCTGGGTTTCGATCCCAGTTCAGCTCCCCTTAAAGAAGTGGGATGTACTGTGTTTCTTTTCCCAATCCTTATCTGGGAAGTGGGCTTATGTTAATATTTTGCTCATGATTGTGATAAGGTTTTAAGGGAAAGGAGAATATAAGTACTTGCACAGTGCCTGACATGTAGTAAGTGTTCTATAACACTTTTGTGGTGATAGTGATATTAACAGACCTCTGTTACTGTTGAGTACCTGCTACTATTTATTATTATTATAGTTTTAAAAAGAGACGGTGTCAGCTGGGTGCAGTGGCTCATGCCTGTAATCCCAACACTCTGGAAGGCCGAGGCAGGCGGATCATGAGGTCAAGAGATCGAGACCATCCTGACTAACATGGTGAAACCCCGTCTCTACTAAAAATACAAAAATTAGCTGGGTGTGGCCTGCACCTGTAGTCCCAGCTACTCGGGAGGCTGAAGCAAGAGAATCACTTGAACCTGGGAAGCAGAGGTTGCAGTGAGCCGAGATTGTGCCACTGCCCTCCAGCCTGGCAACAAAGCGAGACTATGTCTCAAAAAAAAAAAAAACAAAGAGAGAGAGAACAAAGAGACAGGGTCTTGGTATGTTGTCCAGTCTGGACTTGAACTTCTGGGCTCAGGCAATCCTCTCATCCTCAGCCTCCTGAGTAGCTGGGACTACAGGTATGTGCCACTGCACCCAGCTTATTATTACACTTTTTAAAGGACCCAGAGCTTGAAAACTTGGGCAATAAATTGTTTTTGATAATTTCTGCTATTTCAATTCCTTGTGCCCCTGTAAAGATTTCCAAATTGTACATCAGTCAGTACTACCTTCTCCAATAAACTTTATGATGTGTTCTCACCCTCATTTTCAGTATTTGTGTAACTCGAAGCATGTAGATGCCAGGTTTGCTATTATGGTTGTGAAAAATAGCAGTACTTTTTCTCTGTAAAGTATTGGACCACATGATCCTTTGTTGATTACAATGAAGGCTGCAGTGGCAAGTGACAATTCTGATGGCTGAGAGTTTGGGTGAAGATTCCCAGAATTCACCCCCTGGCCATGGGTTGGTACCATGGACTTTGGATACTTAGCTGTTGATAGAGTTTGTTTCTGGATGGTGGGGGCGCTTGTTGTCTTTGTATTCTTTTGTAGATTCTGTGTTGTCTACAGCATTAACTTTTTATATCTGAAAGAGAAATAAGGGACAACTACCAACATTTTGATCAGGCCCTATTTTGTGATTTTTGTATTTTCCATAGCTTGCTTTTGGTATAAGTATCATTCATTGACATTAGTTAGTATTCATTTAAGCATTTAGAAAGCCACTTCTTTTTTCTTAGATGTCCCATTTTCTGTTTTGCTTATGTAAAACAAACAAACAAAATTCTTGCACAACATTTTATGAAGCGGTTAATTTAAAAAATTACTCTTTCAAATGTAACATATGTTACATGTTGAGATTAGGAGCTCTCTGGATTTCCCAACTGATTCATTTAAATACTTGTGTTTTTGTTTGTTTGTTTGTTTTGTTTTGTTTTGTTTTGAAACAACAAACCCATTGGAAGCCAAGGCAGTAGCTTCAGAATTTATTAAACGTCTTGACTCTTTGCTTCCCTCTGGGTAAAAATGTGGGTTTCCCAGAAGATGAGAGCTTAACTGCTGGGTAAATAGGTTAAGAGGCAAGTATCTGGTGAAAACTTCTTATAAGAGCTCCAGGATAATCTATCATACCACCAGGTCTTCCCTGGCTGACAGGAAGCTAATGGCAGTCTTACCCTGCTGCCAAATGGAGGAAATAAAGATTGCCTCTGCCCTCTCTTTGCCCTTGATCAGCAGTTGGTGTTGACAGGGATGACAAATCAGATGGAACCCAAGAGTGAGAACCAGTAAGCATTGTGTGATAATGACATTCACTTACTACACATGAAACAAAACACAACAAAAACAAAACTCCCCCAGTTTTTTTCTTTTGTTATTTATATGTCACAACAAAAGTGTCCATTTCCTTTTAATGAGAATTATCTCTAATGAAAAATCATTGATTGGATTTTATGTGGAGTCACATGGGGTCCAGTTTGTATAGATGACAAAGGCATAATTTGCATTCTTGGATTAATGAGAATCCTAAAGGATTACAGTAATATGACTGTCTTAGAAGGCAGAGCACTCACCTGACATATCTGAAATAAGGAAGGCTTGTTTGAAAAGGCCCAGTTTCTATTAGATTCTCTTAAAAAAGTGTTGTCTTTATGTAACTTATAATAATTCAAAGTACCTTATAATAATAAAGACCTCTGCTTGATTTATTTTTTAAAGATTGGCCACTACTTTTTTGGTAATAGCTTTAATACCTCATATAGTATTCTAATGAGAGTTATTTTTAAAGTCAGTGTGGGTAAAGACCAGAATTTGGGTTTATTACCTCAGCTCAGATTTCTGTTCCTCACTGCATTTTCCAAGCAAATGTTTAGAAACATTAGTAATTGGCATTTTCATGTTGTTGTTAAAAAAAAAAATCACCTCTAAAAGCTACCTAATTTGGCTTAACAGTGAGAATGAAAAAAAAATAATTTCTGGACTCATCTATCTAGAAACTATAGACCGTAACATAAAATGAGCTATCATTGTAGCCAGAGAAGTACCACATAATGTGAGAATGTAATTGCTCATCGAGACATGAACTAATTGAAATGAGGGCAATAAGAGTTAATCAGCTGGGTCTAGATGATTTTGCAGTTGCTCCAAGTCCATATATGTTTGGATTGTGATTTACAGTTACAGCGATCATTGGCAAGCATTACGTAAGGTAATGGAAGTGGGTGGGAGTCAAAGCTATAGTTTAGTTTTCTGGGAATCTGCTGATGTCATTATATATGGGGAAAAACATAAGCATGTTATGAACAACCCCAGAGTCCCAAGAGTGAATTCAATGGCCTGAGAACCCATATTATGACCAGGCTAAGCATTTCACATGTGTTGTGTCATGTAATCTTCACACAATTTTATGTGATATTTAAATGCTCATGTTTCTCAGCCTTTGCTCCTGAGGCACTTTTTGAATATTTGAGTTTCTGATGCCAAATCTAAACCCCTTTCAAGGTAAATAGCAGTATAAATATGAGGGAAAAGGACGCGTATTAAAAAATGGAAAGATGTGTTCAGTTTTATGCTGTTAACTCTGTAGCCCTTCAACACGATACTGCTGCTTTGCTAGAAATTTTACTGTTCCCATTAAGTTTTCCTTAATACTATAAAGACCATGCACAGGTCATACTATAGTATACCTTTCTTTGGTGTCGGCTTAGTATTGTACCCAACTCTGATTTATTTTTTCAATAAGTTATATATTGCACTCTATGATATTTCCTCTTGTTTACTTTGATGTAGTCATATGTATACTTGATGGGAGCCAAAATAAAATTTACATGTTTATGACTATTTGGCTGTACACTTGAGAAGTCTTCAGAACTATCTTGCCTATGTCAACAGAGAATGAATGTGTTTATTAAATGAACATAAACTCCTTTATTAACTATTTTGAATTGCTGTTATAATTGCTTTATTTTAGTACTAGATACAAATTTATTTCTCTTTATATCTAGTTATATAATATTTGCTCAATAAAGAATACATTCATTCAATTATAGAAGGCTTTGATTATATGAAGAATGACATGGTTAACATGGAATTAGGGCAATTGAGATCCTCAAATTTAGACATTGTATTTCAATAAGTAGGCATTTTCTTATGGAACTGTGCTAGTGGCTAATGACTAGAATGATGGTATTTATAGAATATGTTAACTTTGTGATTTCTTATTGAAAGATAATCCAAAAAGTTGTGGTTAGGAGCTACATAGATTCTTGTGTGACTTTGAAAAATGGTGATTAGAGATGGAAAATTTTGTCAAGGTGGGAAAATATACCCCTCTTGGAAGAATTAAATTAGGCATTATGTATAGAAGACCTGTGCTCTTTGTTAGAGATGTAGTGAGTGATCCATAGTCTTTTCCCTCTTCCATAATCATTTCCCTTTAAAAGCACAGAACATGTGGTGGAGGTGGGGAAGAAGATGCTATTGCTGTCATGACTGATGCTTACCAAATGCATATTATGACCAGGTTAAGCATTTTACATGTGTTGTCTCATGTAATCCACACACAGTCTTATGAGGCATGCATTATTATTATTCCCATTTTAGAAATGAGGAAACCAAGGCCCAAAATGTTTACCTATGATTGCATAGTTTGCAAATACCAGAGCTGAGATTTGAACTCATCAAATTTGGTTGTAGATTTTATAACAATTTCTCTATACTGCCATTCTGGAAGAGCTTTTGATCCCTGGAATTTCTAGGAAAATGACATAATATGGTCAGTGATTTCCGATCTAACTCTTTTCTCTGGGTTCCTGTATTGGGAGGACTAATGAAAGCAGCTGTTGAATTGTTGAAGAGTAGATTATACTATGTATTACTATTTATAGAACTGTAACAACTCCTCAACTAAATTACAATATCCACGAGAACAGACATTATGTTTTACCCATCTTTGCATCTTTGCAGTGTAATAGTTTTTCTAACAGCTTTACTGATAACACAATTTATAAACAGTAAAATTCAATTCTTTAAAATATATAATTCTTTGGTTTTTGTAATCTGCACATAACTGTGCAACCATTGAAACAATCTAATTTTAAGTAATGTTCATTATTCCCAAAAGGAACTATGTAGCTATTAGCAGTCATTCTCTATTATTATTATTATTATTATTATTATTGAGACAAGGTCTCGCTTTGTAACCCAGACTGGAGTGCAGTGGCACAATCATGACTTACTGCTCTCTCAACCTCTGCTGGCCTTAAGGGATCCTCCCACCTCAGCCTCCCAAGTAGCTGGGACTACAGGCACATGCCACTGTATCTGGCTAATTTTTAAAATTTTTTTAGAGATGATGTTTTGCTATTTGCATAGGCTGGTCTTGAACTTGTGAGCCACCAGGCTTGACCCCAGTTATTTTTTTTAACTAAGCAAGAAAGCTGCCAAATAGTAGAAACATTCAGTATTTAGCATTGAACATGCAAAGTCACCTAATTTGTGGAAACTTGATATTCTTAATTGATCACAGCTTTTCACTAAAGTAATTATTTTCTTTTAACATGCTTTTGAAAATTATCTGGTTAAAATCGTTGGAATTAGTTCATTCCATGTTACGCAAACAATTGCTATAATTAATCAGAGAAAGTGAAAGTATTACCTGCCATAATGGAGAAAGTCTATCTGCTCTAATCCCTTTTCTCATAGACAACTTTTGGCTCTAGGGTATAGCATTACTGGTTTCCTGAATCTCTCTTGGAACAAATGTGCCTCAAGGATAATCCTCAAAAGTTGATTTCTGATAAGCATGTATCCGATGTTGAAGAATTCTTAACCTTTATTTCCTGATGCTTTTTAATACTGTTTGAAATGAATCAATTACAGCTTGAGAATTTTTACATTCCTGACTTTAATTAATGCAAGGTTTCCATGAGTTTATATGTGTCAAAGTTCCCTTCCCTGCAAAATGAGGAAAAATGGTTAATATTCAGGTTCAAGTTGGTATCAAAGAAGTTATGGGGAGAGGTTTTATCAGCTTTCTTTTCCCACACTCTAAACTCCATCAGCTCCCACTGTGTTTCTTGGATGAAGACAGTGTTGATTTATTCAACCCTGGGTGAAGAGCTGTGGAAATTCAACTACACACCCCTCCACCACTAGTTTATTCTTCCCCCCATCCCCAATGTGTTCTTTGTGTACAGAAGCTCCCACCACTCTATAGTAACAAAAACCTGGTTTCAAATCCTGGTCCTGCCACTTACCAACTGTAATTTCTGGCAAGTCACATAATGTGTGCATGTTTTCTCATCTGTGATGTAGGATAATAATATTACCTACTTTATAGTATTGTTGCAAGGATTAAATGATATAATGCATATAAGTATAGATTTTGACCTAAATACAGATTTTTTAAATGAACATAATTTTCAGTTGCCTTAAATTTGCTGAGGGGTTTGTATCCTTGCACATGAATTTATCTGATATCACAGTCATTATGTGATACAGTCAGAGCAGTGGTTATGCTTTCTTTTTTACAAATAAGGACACTAAGTGCATAAAAAGAAATTTTCCAAGGTAGTCACATAATTAATTTAGTGGCAGAGCTGGATCAAGACTGGTTCTTCTTACATCAGCTCCTTGAGCTGCCGTTTTTGTTTATTACTGGGAACGATTTGCTTGCCCTAGATAAATGTATACTCTCTTTTTGTATTATATGATTCATTCAACAATCTGGAAAGTCCACATTTTTCTTTGACATAATGTGGATCTCCTTGAAAGGTAACATGTTCACACTTAACTGAGAGCACCTGGCCTCCAGAAAAAGGA
Organism: Ateles fusciceps; assembly: GCA_036589455.1. Classification (NCBI taxonomy): domain Eukaryota; kingdom Metazoa; phylum Chordata; class Mammalia; order Primates; family Atelidae; genus Ateles; species Ateles fusciceps. The sequence continues at coordinate 13,189,296 of JAZHEH010000562.1, forward strand.
AACATGAGCAATTTGAAAAGTTCCTGTGGAGCTACTTGGATTTGGCACTCAAAACTTCCTTCTTTTTCCTTCATCCCACATCATAGCTATAGATGAAAGAGCTAGAAGTAGGATCATGAAAACCAGATCAGCTGCTTCCCATCTCTCATGTCTAGGCCACTTTTGCAAATCATCAACACAATGGCGTAAATGCCAAGTCCTTATTTATTTCATGTATTTTAGGTGTGGTTTTAAAAATGAGATTCCGGTACCTTCATCACACAGTGTTCTTCCATGCAAGATGGAACCTGAAAGGGTCTGCTGATCCCAAACATGCAAGTTATAGCTGGAATAAAATAATTGTCTTTACACACCTGCTGTTGAGTGGCTTGGCATTATTCCATTTATGAGACAATTACTGATACTTCTGTGTTGAGATCTGGGATAGAAAAAATGAGGGTCCTGTTTCTGACCTTTGTTACCATGGTTGGGAGTTTTGGAGAGAGAATGCCCCGTTATTCAAAATTGTGCTTCTAGAAAGAATCCATTTGTTTCCCTGAGTGGACTTGCTTCCTTGTGAAGTGATTTGTGGATCACCACATATAAAGTGTTAATTAACTCAACAACTTCCCCGATCCCTGAGGAGGAGGCTGGCCTTCTTTATTCCTGTTTATTTTATAATGTTGTTATAGGATGACAATCAGTCAAGTCTCTTTTAGTTGCTTTCTCATTTACAATGAGGCATCAATTCTGATTGCACACAGACACAAGCTGATTGTAAGTTCTTTGAAGACAAGGATGTTACCTTTTCAGCTTTGTTCTGCTGGAGGTACAGCACACCTGGAGGGTGTGTGTGTATGCGTGTGTGTGTGTTGCTTAGTGACACTAACAGTTTGAGTCACATTTATTCACGTGACCCTTCTGAGTCTGCATAGCTGTCTCAACTGGGGTTACTTGTATCATGGATATTTACCCCCTCTCTCCACTGTTTGTTTTCTAACCACTCTCGCCCACCAAAATAGTATGAGCCATAGGCTTTCTTTCAGCCCTTTCCATGGCATCATGACCACCTTGCCCACCCACCTTTTCTTGTCACGTTAGAATTGTTTCTGCTGCAACACACCCTTCTCTCTCTCTCTCTCTCTCTCTCTCTCTCTCTCTCTCACCTTTGGGTCCCTAATTCCTACTGTGATCATATTTGAAGGTAGGGCCTTTAGGGGGTAATTAGCCAAAGGTCAGATCCTTGAGATGGAATTAATGCCACATGTAAAAAAGAAGAAGTGCTCTCATTTCCTGCCGTGTAAAAATATAGTAAAAGGGCAGTGTCAAAACCAGGAAGAGGGCCCTCTCACCAGACAGTTCTTGCTATGTTATCCAGGCTGGATTTGAACTATGGGGTTCAAGCAGTCCTCCCACTTCAGCTTCCCAAGTAGCTGGGACTCCAGGTGTGTGTCAAAACACCTGTCTCAACAAATGCTTGTTATTTAAGCTACCCAGTTTGTGGTATTCTGTTATAACAGTCCAGATTAAATAAGACAAATCATTATACTTATGTTAAAGATAAAGTCTCAAATTGACATTAATAAGTGTTTCTAATGTTTGTCAATCCCCTTTGTGATAATAGGATAATTCAGACCTCAGGCTCAGAGCCTTAGGCTACAGATAAAAGAAAAGGGCTTGATTTTTGTTGCAGTTATTTTTAGTTATTTACTATTTATGGCAGGATGAAACTGATTCTCCATTTGAGGTATAGCTAAATGTTACCTTTAAAAAAAGTGATAAGAAGTAAAATTTACTATTCGTGGTGTGAGCTATGGATTTTGACAAAAGCACAGTTGTGCAACCACCACCACAGGCAGTATTACAAAACAGTGTCCTCCTCTTCTCCCTGTTTACCTTGCTGCGCCCACCCTAAATACCTGATAACCACTCCTTGATTCTCCGTCTTTGTAGAATGTGTAGAATATAAATGGAATCATACAGCATGTAGCCTCTGACTCTGGCTTTTCTGTCTCTTAGCATAATGTATGTGAGACTCATCCATGCTGTGCCTATCTGTAGTTTAACGGAGCAGTAGTTCTCTGTAGGGATGTGCCACAGTGAATTCATTCACCAATTGAACCACATTTGGTTGTTTTCCAATTTTGGTTGATTACGTATAAGGCTCTTCTAAACATTTGTGAACTGGGTTTTGTGTGAACCTGTTTTCATTTCTCTGTGATAAACATCTAGGAGTGGGATTGTTAGGTCATAGGAGAAACTTTATGTTTAACTTTTTAACCAACTACCAAACTCTTTCCCCAGCTGGTTGCGCCATTTTGTATTCTTCCCAGAAAGGCATGAGAGTTCTAGTTGCTCCATATTTTTGCTAGCATTTGGTATTACAGAAACATTTTTAAACCATTCTAATAGGTATGTGGTGGCTAAGTATTTCTTTTTTACTTTAATATGTTTAATTTTTTTTTTTTTTTTTTTTTTAGACAGAGTCTCACTCTGTCACCCAGGCTGGAGTATAGTGGCACAATCTTGGCTCACTACATCCTCTGCCTCCTGGTTTCAAGCAGTTCTCTGCCTTACCCTCCTGAGTCGCTGGGATTACAGGTGCCTGCCACCATGCCTGGGTAATTTTTGAATTTTTAGGAGAGCCGGGTTTCACCGTCTTGGTCAGGCTGGTCTTGAACTCCTGACCTCGTGTTCCACCCACCTCAGCCTCCCAGAATGTTGGGATTACAGGCGTGAGCCACTATGCCCGGCTTGTTAATTTTTTTTTTAAAGCAGTTTCAGAAGAGGTTTTTAATTTTAAATAAAATGTCTGTTTCACCACAAAAGGCAGTTTGATTTGAGGGGTAGGTATTGAGTAAATCATAGTGCTGATTGTCATATATGGCAAAACTTGTGCTAGAGGTAGGTAACTGAGTAAATTTGGGGGACCAGTACATTCTGTTGTGCTCTAGCTCTATCAACGAAGAATGAACTGCGTGAGGCTGTCATGGATATCTAACTGATATTCTGGGTATTTACCAAACGCAAATGATTGTGTTAGAATAGGAAAATAATGATCTGATCTTAACATGGAAGCAGTTGAAGTGACTGTCATTTTTTGAAGTCTTGTTAGATTTTGACAAGCAGGACCCAGATTAATTTAACAGCAGGTGAGATTGTGGAATGTTGACAATCTAATCTTTGTGGGGTAATGATTTCCCTTTAACAGTCTGGCCATAAAACCATTTGGACAGTTGCTGAGTGAGATCTCAGCATCTTGAAACCGGATGGCATTGGGAACGTGAAGCAGTAGGAAGTGGCTTATCAGAATTTTACCAGTAGGAGTTTTCTTTTTCTTCCTTAACTGGATATTTCAAGAGAATTTCTAGAATAAAAAGACAGAGTGAACAAGTTCCCAGTTCAGTTTCCTTTTTGTAGTCATTGTTTGTGTATTTTAGTGATAAGGAAGGTCACTTTCTGATTTCCTCAGCAGGAGTCTCTGAAGCCAGAAACACTGCAGGTTTATGAACCATAAAATGTGCGTAAGAAGCAGGTAGCCACTCAAGCTTTACTGGGTTAACTTTGGGGACATTGCTAATTCATTCTGAGACACTCACTAGGACACAGCTCAAATTAATTACTTAAGATATGATCTAGTGTTGGGAAAGGTTGATATTATTCACTATTCTAGTACAAATCTTGGAGACACTTAAATACTTAACAAGGACTCTGTTTAAATGATTAGCAGTTTGAGGTTTAAAAATAAAATCAGGTGGAAAAATAGTACCACTGTCTCAAACCTACTTGTAGTATATTCCTATTCATCGATAAGGCAAGTAAAGTACTATTGACCGTGAGGCTGGCTTTCTATGAGATGGGAGTCCTTGGAACATTGTTTGTGCAATTTGGCTGGAGCCTGTAAGTCTTTTGCATGTTTTTTGTGAGGACAAAGGTAATACTGAAGATACTTGAATAAAATACCCAAGAGTCAGATCTTAAAATATTTCTTAAATAATGATTTCATTCCGTGTATAATATGCCAAAATAACTACCTGCCTATTGATATCATTTAGAGCATGAGAGATGTTTAAAGAAGGAAACAATCATTTCATCTCTTCCCATTTCTGAAGCTATCCTCCTGAGGTTACCACTGTTAAGGGTATAGCATTATTATACCCATTTAGCTATGTGACCTCATAAAACTCATAAACTTGTAAAACATGCCATCTTCTATTTCTCAATGAAATGCAGTGATAGTTTACATCTTATTCTGTAACTTGTTTTTATCACTTTAATGCACATTAAAAGCATTCCTTCAGGTAACCGCATGTAGATTTAACCCTTTTTTTTTTTTGAGACAGAGTCTTGCTCTGTTGCCCAGGCTGGAGTGCAGTGGCGCAATCTTGGTTCACTGCAACCTCTGCCTCCTGGGTTCAAGCGATTCTCCTGCCTCAGCCTCCTGAGTAGCTGGGACTATAGGCATATCCTACCATGCCCGGCTAATTTTTTGTATGTTTAGTAGAGACATACAAACTGTGTTAGCCCGGATGGTCTCGATGTTCTTACCTCGTGATCTGCCCGCTTCAGCCTCCCAAAGTGCTGAAATTACAGGCATGAGCCACCATGCCTGGCCAATTTAACCATTATTTATCATTTACCATTACATAGCTAAAACATTTCCCCAAGGGTTGATCAACCATATTTCATTCAATCATTTCCATATTCTCGGACACTCATTTTTTTCTGTCTTGGAGAGCTACTTTTGTTTGGTCTTGTTTTGTTTGATACAAATCATGCTCTTATAAATATCTAAGATTTTTTTTTTTTTTTTAAGAGACCACAGCCAACAGGAATCAAATAGAATTTTTAGGACAAATCATGAAGTTGACTATATAGTCTTTCAAAGCATATGAGAGTTTCTTTCTTTTTTTTTTTAAGAGAGATTTTCTTGTATCTGTTTGAGATGTCATACTGTTTCGGATAAGTATGTTTCTTGTTCTTATTCTGAGTGCTTGAAGTTCTTTGGGACATGGTACTGGATGTGGTGTAATGCAGGCAACTCAGTTATTCTCATGGTTGAGAGCTGTACAGACCAGTCCAGTAGCCACTAGCCACATGTGACTACTTAAAGTTATTAAGATAAAATGAAGGTTCATATTCAGTTTGTCAGTCACACTGGCCACTTTTTAATAGCTACATGTGGCTAGGGAGTACCATGTTAAACAGCACAGATACGGAATTTCCATCAGTACAGGGTTCACTAGACAACGATGGTTAACGATCAGGGATGCTGCCATCAGATTGCATTTAGACAGATTATGGCTCTCCCCAACTTATGTGACCTTGGGCAGATTACTTCTCTGAGTTTGAGCTTCCTCATCAATAAAATGAGGGTAATAATAATACTTACTTCTGTGTTTCTTGTCATGATTAAATACAATCGTATCAATTAAGTGCTTAACACCGTTGATTAAGTGCCTGATACCTTGCTTGGGACATAAGTGAACATCTGAGAAATGGAAGCTATTATTCTTTTCCCAGTGTTTGATATATATTTTTTTCTTTTTTAGGGGGTGGGTCACTGTGTTTATTAGCTTAAAGGTAATAAGTGCAAGATATTGTTGGCCCAATTTCTAGCTAGGCAAACAGAAGGCAGTATTGTAGGCTAAGGAAAATCCCAGTTTGTCAGCCTGGTGGCTTTTTTTTTTTTTTTTTTTTTAATTAATATGCTGTCCCTGAGAAACATGGTAGAATTTGTTTTACTCGTCTTCTGTCAGGAAGTAACCCTTCTGGCTTTGTTAGAAGCATGGTTTGTAATAATTGTACCCAACCCAGATGGCTCCTGAAAACCCTTTGAAATGCCATCTGCCAGGCGTGTGTCCAGCCAGCAGTCTGTCATTCTGCTACAAGAAAAGAGAAGGCGGGGTCCCCTCCCTGGTCCTTTTCTCCATAGCATCACTGAATGGAGCCTGGTCAGGTTGGCCCAGACCCAGGGCAGGCTGCTCAGAGGATAGCTGGGAAACCTGCTAGCCTGAGCATGGAAAGGTTTTGTCTGGGTAATAAACCCTAGCGTTTTATGGGTGGAGACTTGCCCGCCTACCCACTCCCTTCCCCTGCTGCTCTAAGGCATCCTAAGCATATTTATTTACACATGGAAAAATGGGATCTGCTAGTTTCATGTTTCCTCTGAAATGCAGCATTTTTGACATTCTTGATTATTTTGAATCTTCTCAGGAAATTAAGACCCCAGGGTGTTTGTTGTCTTTCAGGTAAACCTGACAAATTGGATCTGAAAACATCATTGAAAGGATGGCAAAGATGGCTGCAGAAGGAGGAAAAAAACAACATTGTCTGGTTTAGCGAGACTATAAAACTCAACACATTTTTTTGTTTTATTTTGTCTTCTTTTTTTAGATGGATTAAGTTAATGGAACTTTGGTATGGAGGCTGAATATGAGAGTTGCCATATAGAACATATTTAGGACAGATCCTTTCACAGCAAGTTTCAAAGAGATTCTATTCTTGCACTGCACTGGAATTCCCAGTGTGATGTAGACTGTGTTTTACAAGCAGCTGGCTGAACAGCTTTTTCATTTGGCTCAAAGACATCACGCCCTCCTCCTTTGCTCCTATCTTGCTGTCTAGTGCTACTTAGTCTCCTTTGAGGATCTTTCTCTTATTCCCGACTTCTAAAAGTTAAAAGTTTTTAGTGTTCAATCTAAACTTTTTGCCTTTTTTTTTTCCTAAACTCTCTCCCTAGATTTTATCTTTCTGTCTCTTGCCTTCAGATGCCGTTGGTTTGCTAATCAACTGCTCACTCTTATTAAGTTTACATTTTACCCTCTACTCTGACCTTCAGACTTTTAAGGTCAGCTGTGCTCTAGCTCTTTGCACCTAGGTGTCGATTAGGCATTTCAAAGCTAACATGTCCAGAAGTGAACTTTTGATTTTCCATTTTCTCAAAACCATTTCCCTCAGCCTTCTCAGTCTCTGCAAATGGCGCAGCCCATTTGCCCAGGTCATAAAATAGATATTTCTGTCTTTATTATTCTGTCTTTCTTACATACAGTATCCAGTCCATCAGCAAGTTCTGTTAGTTCTGTCTTCAAAATATAGACCTAGCATGGTGTGATGAGCTGACATACTTTTTTTAAAAAATTAATTTTAAGTGCCAGGTTACATGTGTAGGACGTGCAGGTTTGTTACATAGATAAACATGTGCCATGGTCGTTTGCTGCACCTGCCAACTTATCATCTAAATAAGCCCTGCATGCATTAGCTATTTATCCTGCTGCATCTCCGTCCCCTTTGTGCTCTGTTTTCTATCCATGAGTGGCATCGAGAGCGTCAGGATAAATAGCTAATAGATGTGAGGCTTAATACCTAGATGTTGTGTTTTACTATTAATATGTCTGTTCTATGGACTCTACTGTAGCTCTTTAAAATACTCATGTTTGTAATAGAAATCTCACTGCTTCTGATCACTTCTGTCTTACTATTCTAGTCCATATCGTGATTATCATTCATCTGGACACTACAGTAACCACCTAACTGGTCCCCCTGCTTCTATTCTTGCCTACCTTCTGCCCTACTCTAACCATAACATGTTTTCCTTGAAGTCAAAGAGTTTTAAAAAGGAAAATCAACCTGAGTGTAGTGGCTCATGCCTATAATCCCAGTAATATGGAGGCCAAAGTAGGAGGACTGCTTGAGGCCAGGAGTTGGAGACCAGCCTGGGCAATATAGTGAAACCTCCCACCTGTACAAAAAACAAAAAAATTAGCTGGGTGTGGTGGCATGTGCCTATACTCCTAGCTACTCAGAAGGCTGAGGTGAGAAGATCTCTTGAGCCCGGGAGTTCAAGGGGATCATCAACTGTGATTCCTCCACTGCACTGCATCATGAGCGATAGAGCGAGACTCTGTGTCTAAAAAGGAAAATAAAAGAAAAACCAAATCAAGGCACCCCCTCGCTCAAAACCATTCTAAGGATAACATTCCATTATCCTTAGAATAAAATATGAAGTGTTTTCTGTGGCCTATGTAATCTGGCCCCTTGCTTTAATTTCCAGCTGGTTTTTAATTAGTCTACCATGGTCATGTTGGCCTTTCTGCCTTTCCCGGGTTACAATAGATCACACCTGTATTAAAGCCTTTGCCCTTCCCCCTGCCTGGATGCATTCCCCATCACCTTTGCATTAGTCAGGCTCTTCTGAATCAACTAGCTGAAATAGCTTCCCTACTTCTCCCTTGCTTCCTCCCTCCAAGACACTGTCTAAACCTTTAACCTATGTTGCTCTGAGATACTTTCTAATCCTTCAGTTTACAGAAGATAGATTTCCACCTGAGATTACATGCTATAGTTATTTATATACATATTTGTTTTCTGTGTCTCACAGTAAATATAAATTCATCAGGCATGAGCTTTGTCTAGTTCACCAGTGTTTTCTCGGTGCCTGAACTAGTGCCTGGCATGTGTTGGGACCTCAGTAAATATTTGTTAAATAAATATATTATATAATGCCATGAATTCACACACGTGTACATACACAGATATGCATTTATATAGGTATATGATAACAGATTATTGTAGTGGAATTTGAACAGTAAGATTCTATCAATTCATTCTAACAAAAACATAAACTATAATGTCTACTAAAAATTATTGAGGAAAGCCCTCAAAAAGGATTATCTTATTCAATACACACAACAAACTTATGGATTAGGTGCTATTATTATCCCTGTTTTGCAAACAAGGACACTGAGATATAGTAGACACTAAGGAACTTCTCTGAGACCACAAGTTGGAGAGGCAGACCATCAACCCAGCATTCCCACTCCAGTCTAGACCACTGCCCTTTTCTTTTTTTCTTTGAGACGGAGTTTTGCTCTTGTGCTCTTGTGCTCTTTGTTATCCCAGGCTGGAGTGCAATGGCGTGATCTCAGCTCACGGCAACCTCCACCACAAACTCCACCTCCCAGGTTCAAGCGATTCTCCTGCCTCCGCCTCCGGAGTAGCTGGGATTGCAGGCATGCACCACCACGTCCAGTGTATATTTTGTATATTTTTCAGTAGAGATGAGGTTTCTCCATGTTGATCAGAGTGGTCTCGAACTCTGGACCTCAGGTGATACACTCGCCTCGGCCTCCCAGAGTGCTGGGATTACAGGCATGAGCCACCATGCACTGCCCAGACCACTGCTCTTTAACAGTATATGAAACATAGGAAACAGTCCCTAATTTTCCTGTGACTGACACTTGAGATGTAAATTTAAAAGTCGTGAACTACCTCAAGGGATTTGTCATCACCTGCCAGAGGAGGCAGAAGTGGGAACAAATTAGGAAACAGTGTAAGAGTAGAATTCTTTAACCAGAAGGTTCTAGCATGCTGATCATGAGAAGCAAACATCTTTAATATAACCATTCTGTGCCCAACTTACAGCTGTTTAAAACACTCAGATTTCAGATAGAAAAATTGCATGCACTAAAAAATATATTTTGCCTGAATAAAGTATGCACCAATTGTTGAATGTTTTTCACTTATGAAAGTTATGAATATCCAGTGTAGGTGTGGATACAGTCATTCACATTGGCGAATGATCAGAGACTACACAGTGCTAGGAACTTGGGAGCCACTAGGCACATACGGTTGGTTATTTAATTGCATTAAATTTTAACGAAGAGACACTAGACATAGAAAAATATCCTTGCTCATTATACAGGAAAACATTGACCTTAAATCACCACCACAGGTCATAATGCCTTGCAAAATGAGCTCTGTTGAATGTAACAGCAGAAATCACATTTTTTGCTCTTTTTTTTTTTTTTTTTTGGTCCCATAATATTTAACATAGGCTCCTAGTACACAGTACATAATTGCTACTTGGTTTATTTTCCTTTTTTGACTTATGTGTAAACCGCATTCTGCTCATTGCTTCCACTCTGTTGACGGAGATTGGGCTGAAATGATAGATCTATAGCCCAGCACCTGAGCTGGGGTAACTTTTGTACTCTGGGTGCTCTGTATTATTTTATAAGAGGAAGTGTTACATTTGTCAGCCATTGAGAAGATAACCAGATTGATTCAGGGGGAGAATTTCTAGCAAATGCAGTGTCCTTTCTCTCTAGTCAGAATTCATGGATGGCCTCTTTTTGCCAAATGTATTAATTACATGAGTAGCAGCAGCATTTTAATCCCTGGGAGATGTCCAACCACAGATCTTGGGCAATCAGATTTCTCTAGTGATGTGTTTATGCAGCGGGTGTCATTTTCTTTAAAGGGCTTATTACATTGGAACTTCCCGGTTATACTGAGGAACACAAGAATTTTGAGGCCTGTGATAAAAACACAAACCCCTTAGGCTCTGAGGTTAAGGTGGATACGTTTTTAGTATTTACTGGAGTCCTGAAAGCTGCTGAGTGTGAATGTTATCTGCATAAAATCCAGTTCACCTTTTTTATTCAGTGCGTTGTCAAAACTAAAAAACTCTCTCTAGATTACCCAGCTGTGCTTGGTTTTCTCTCTCTTCCATCTGTGGGTCCCAGGCACTTGAGGTTGGAAGTGAGGATGCTGTTGTGTTGTGTTAGAAAGAAGTTGCATTTACTGTGTCCCTGTCTGGACGGATGAGGCCGCAGAGTCTTGGGTACGCCAGCTTACTGAACAGGTTATTTTAATTACACCTGGATGTGGAACTTCCTGTTTTAGTTGACTGATGGCTTGTTGTGCCTCTGTATTTTCTGTCACAGGCACAACCCGATCTCCCAGAGAAGGAGAAGTGCCTGGCGTGGACTATAACTTTCTGACTGTGAAGGAGTTCTTGGACCTCGAGCAGAGCGGGACTCTTCTGGAAGTCGGCACCTATGAAGGTGAGTTACTTGTACAGCAGCATAAAAGCTTCTCTCTTGGGTACTTCAAAGGAGCCAGAGCCACCCAGGCAAAAATGTGTTGTGGATTCTGGAGGTCTAAACAAATAACAAGAGATTGCAGTTCATCTTAATATGGCGAGTAGTAGATCAAGTCTGTGGAATAAGACTTTGTGGAGCTCTTTAAAAATAGTTTTTGTTTCTCTCTAGGAGTTTTCTTTTTTATCTATTAAAGTGCATGGGTGAGTTTTCTTTTTTAATATGGACATGTATCGTATTAGAAAGAAGAGAAGGAAGAACCATGGTTAATCACAAAAGGTGACCCTTTAAGTAGTTTGTTTTAATCTTGAAGAAATAAAATATTGCTTTCCTACTGATTGGTTTCTAATGTATTTTTAGTTGAAAATACTTATATGTGATTCATAAAGGAAACGATTTCAAAAATATTCAGTTAAGTAATCCTCATATACCTGTCTCCCACCTGCCTAATCTAGGATTCAATATTATAAACAATATGATTACTCTTCTGAAGTTTATGTCAATACAAACATACATGAGCACATGCGTATATACATGTGCACATGCATGTTGTATGGATATTCCCATTTCTTCCCTGTTCTCCCCCAAAAGGTAGTATACAGTACATGCTGTTTGGTACCTTGCTCTTTTTGTTTCACAGTATGTCTTAACAGGTCATTGCAATTCAGTAATAAAGTACTTCTGGTTTTCCTCTTTTTAAAGTAGAATTATAAACATTTTAATTCCTTTGTATGGGCATACCATAATTTATTTAAGCACTTCCCCTCTGAACAAATATTTCAGTCAGTTTCAATGCTTCATATTTCTAAACACTGCTGAGTTGAATGACATGGATGTATCATTTCACATAGATGCAAACATATCCATAGGATCAGATCGCATTGCTAGGTCAGAGCCGAATGTGGTGGAAAAAAGTCACGTTTTTCTGAAAACAGTATTATAGCTTGATTACTTTTTGGAGTGTTATTATTTGAGACAGAAGTAGTGTAATGATACTATTAACTAGGAAAGATTATTAACACGGTCAAGTTATTATGTGTATTTCTTTATAAACTCTTTAAAATTTGGATTTATTAGGCATTTAGGGGGCATTTTAAAGATTAGACTTAAACCTAAAGGGTAAATACAAAGTAGATTATTATCTTATTAGGGACATTATAGCTTTAATGTGATAATTGCTCCTGTTACAGTGACTAACAGTCACATCATGATCATGAATCTTAGAGATGCTGTTTCTGGTTTGATGTTCTTTGGAGAAGAAGGGAAGGAACATTGTCTTTGTACATACTGCTTATTTTCAAATTGTAAATATACACAGTGTATATTAATCAAATTCCTGCTCGCGATGTCAGAAAATTTTTTTTTCTTTTTAGTATTGCTAATTATCAGTTGGCTTAGTTTCCTGAAACTGCATGTTGGGATGTGACTGAGTGGCTGGTGGGCTGGGCAGGGGTCCGAGAATAATCGAGGTCTAGGAGTGTGTAGAGGGAAGGGAGGGGGCTGAGGGAAGGTACAAGGAGCTTTTTTAACATGTTGTCAGCATGCTGTCCTCACATGTTGTTCATGTGAATTGAGCTAAAACTTCAGTGGCTATGGATAGAGCATGTGTGATTCCTCTTTGGTTAGCAGAGAGAGAACTGTCCTCATCTGAAATCAGTTATTATGCCCATCTGGGGGACTTGAATCATCAAGTACACAACACATCATTTGCATTTTGGAGAGGCTGGGGTGAAAGTGGTTGTACAAAGCAAAGAGAATTGGGTCGGACAAGAAAAACTTGTGATTTAGACTCCAACTTGGAAGAAGGAAAGTAAACTCTCTTTATTCAATGTTAATGGAACAAATGATATATAGGTGGAGCCAGTTCTTTTTCTCATTTAATTTTATTGCAACAGAGGCAGCTATTATCTTCACTGAATTTTTAGATGGAGTCACTGAAGCCAAGTGGCATTAAATAACTTTTTCAGAGTTGCACAGCCAGTTCTAGAATGCTAGAACAATAATCAAACCCAGCTCAGTGTGACTCTCAGACCCTACACTCTTTCCTGAACACCTCAAGAGTATCCGAGATGTAACTAAAAAGTTAAGGAAAATAACTCATTAGTACTTGAAGCTAACTTCCTGGTGTGTAGCAATAGGAGAATGTTTTTCAGAAAATGTCTGATTGTTTTATAGAAAATGAAACACTCACTTTATGAGTGTTGCATAGTTATTTTGGAATTGGAATTTTCTTATGCGCAGGATTAATCTTTTCTACTTCTAACCCATTTTATTGTACAGTGTTCTTCAGCCTTTGGCCTATTAGCAGTGAAATTTCCCTACCATATGAGGTGGCTCATAATTTTTTGGGACCAGCCGGAATATACTATGTTGACTCTTATAAGCTGAGAGCCAAATGGATTTTTATTAAATGCCGTATACCCTCATAGGAGTAGGACTGGAGAGACATTTTGAGAAATTCCTCTGTCTTTGCCTCCCCTGGACAATTCCTTTGATGGTGGCTGCTGTCTGTTGGTGGACACTAACAAGCCTGCAAGGCCTGCTGTCCCACTGCCTGAGTTTGATTCTCAGCCCCTTTGCTATTGAGCTGTGTGCCCTCCGGCAAGTTACTTAATGCTCCATGTCTCCATTTTCCCGTTGATAAAATGAGGATAATAATAGTGCTTCCTCAGAGGAAGGGCTAAATGAGACAATAATTGGAAAGGGCTTAGCAGACTGTCTGACACATGTAAGCTCTCCATCAGCATTAGCTGTCATATTTACACACACCTAGTTTAAAATTGCTCCCGTAGTGGATCCCTTCCCCTCTACTAGTCAGTAAACCAGCAGGTTTGTCAGTAAAATGTCTTTATTTACTGTTTTCCCCTCCTGAAATTGCTTTCTCCAGATGTCTACTGGTTCCAGAGAGGAAAAATCTACCACCACAACACAAAGCACTCTTTAAAGCAAGACATATATAAATGTTTAAGTAAAAGTAATAAGTGTACATGGTGGAATAGTTCCTATAGTAAAAGACTTAAAACTATCTAAGTCCAAGTTGTTTTCCCTCTTCCATATAAGTAACCATTATTAACGATGCTAGTGCAAATATTTAGAAAACTTATACACAGCATATATGCATATCTTGTTTATTTCACTCTATTCTTGCCCTTTGCCCTTAACATACCTTGGAGATCTTTCCACATTACCGCATACAGTTTCTCCTCATTCTTTATAAATGCTGCATAGTATCCCAGTGAATGAATATGTGTGTGTGTGTGTACAAACACACATACACACACACACACACACACACACACACACACACACACACAATATATATATATATAAAACTTAACTAGCCCCCTGCAGATGGACGTTTTAAATGTCCCCACTTCACCTCTCCCTTCTGTTTTTGGTGGTAGTGTTATAAACAATGCTTCAAGTGTCTTGTTACACAGTTAATGAGCACAACTATAAGGTAAGTTTCTGGTAGCACAGTTTTAAAGCAAGTCTTTTAATGCATATATAGTCCATTTCAACAAGTATTTATTGAGCATTTATTTCAGGTCAGACTTTGTCATGAGGCAAGGGATATGATGTACAGGGCAGTAGACCAAAACTGCCCCCGACTTTGAAGGTGCTTATGATTTTTAGTTAATTATTTTTGCGACTGCTTGTGTAGCACATAGCAGGTGCTCTTCAAAGGGCAATGTATGCACAAACTCATTTAATCTTCCTAACAAGCCTGTGAGGTGGGTCCTATTTATTACCATTTTACAGAAAAGGAGTATGAGGCCCAGAAATGTCAATGATCTCTTTTGAGTTCACATGGTAAACGAAAGATAGAGCTGGGATTCAAATTCAGGCCCTGGGCCCCAGAGTCTGCACTCTTCCCCTGCTCAGTCTTGTGAGGCAGATTAAACGTAAACAATTTTGTTGGGTGTGGTGGCTCACACCTGTAATCCCAGCATTTTGGGAGGCTGAGGTGGGAGGATTGCTTGAGCTCTGGAGCTCGAGACCAGCCTGGGCAACATGGCAAAACCCCATCTCTACAAAAAATATGAAAGTGAGCCAGGCATGGTAGTGTAGTAGCCAGGCATGTAGCTGGGACTGCCTGTAGTCCCAGCTAACTCTGGAGGCTGAGGTGGGAGAATCACCTGATCCTGGGAAGTTCAAGGCTGCAGTGAGCCAAGATCACACCACTACACTCCAGCCTGGGCAACAGGAATGAGACTTTGTGTAATATATGAATGAATGAATGAATGAGTGAATGAATGAATGTAAACAGTTTTAAGAACAGTGATGAGTGGGCCAGGTACACTGGCTCATGCCTGTAATCACAGCACTTTGGGAGGCCAAGACGGGCAGATCGTTTTAGGTCAGGAATTCGAGACCAGCCTGGCCAGCATGGTGAAACCCCCTTTCTACCAAAACAAAACAAAACAAAACAAAACAAATATTACCTGGGCATAGTGGTGCACATCTATAGTCCCAGCTACTTGGGAGGCTGAGATGGGAGAATCACTTGAACACAGGAGGCAGATGTTACAGTCAGCTGAGGTTGTGCCATTGCACTCCAGCCTGGGCAACAGAGTCAGACCCTGTCTCAAAAAACAACAACCAAAAAGAAAAGTGATGAGTGTTCCGAGAGAAACTACACAGCGCTCCAAAGCTTATGGGAAGGGCGCACCATTTCATCTAGTGTTGGCAGACTCCTTGGAGGAGGCGAAGCTATGTTAGGCCAGGTGAGTGACTGGGAGATGGTTTTTGAGTTTATTAGTCAGTATGTGCCATGGGGCCTGAATCCAGAGAGAGCAGTGTGATGATGAACCAAGAGAGGGTTAGAAGGATGGCATCTAGAAAGGGAGGGGAGCAACCACACCCTGCTTCCCTTAGAACCACTGCTATTCTGTAAGAACTTCCTTCTGTGCTGGGAATGTTCAGTATTCTGGACTATCCAGTATAGCAGCCAGTAGCCACCTGTGGCTCTTTTGATTGAGAAACTGAGTTTTAACTTAATTTTAATTCATTATGAACTCATTTAAATTTAAGTAGCCATACGTGGCTGGTGGCTCCACTTACAGAGTAAAAGCTTCTGAAAGGAAGAGCAAGGACCTGCTCAACAAGATCTTCTCTCTCCTCACCAGCTGACCTCACAAAGCAAAGCATGTCTTAAGAGTTAAGCTCCTTTAAAAAGAATCCTCATTGGCCGGGCGCGGTGGCTCACGCCTGTAATCCCAGCACTTTGGGAGGCCGAGGCGGGCGGATCACGAGGTCAAGAGATCGAGACCGTCCTGGTCAACATGGTGAAACCCCGTCTCTACTAAAAATACAAAAAAATTAGCTGGGCGTGGTGGCGCGCGCCTGTAGTCCCAGCTACTCGGGAGGCTGAGGCAGGAGAATGCTTGAACCCGGGCAGCGGAGGTTGCAGTGAGCCAAGGTCGTGTCACTGCACTCCAGCCTGGCGCCTGGTGACTGAGTGAGACTCTGTCTCAAAAAAAAAAAAAAAAAAAAAGAATCCTCATTTTGAGTCCTCCCAAAAAGATTGTTACTGCAGAGGAGTGGTCAGCTGCTTCTGTGGGCACATTTTATGTCAGGCGAGATGGCAGACAAGTAGAGTGAACCTGTGAAGCCTCAAGGCCCAGTAACCTTCAGAATTCTCTTTCAGGCCCAATCTTTGCTTGATTTAGATTGGTAGGGTTGTAGCACTTTACAGCTGGAAATGCAGTAAAGTTAGTTTCTTCAGATGATAGAACCGAGACCCAGAGAGAGCTTGGTTTAAGATACTACAAGGAATCAGGGATATAGCCTGGCCAAATGTTGCAGGACTGGGATGCTGTTATTTTCCTTTTGCCTGAAAACTGATGCTTCTTTTGTAGCCTCAGTTACTAGTTTATGCATTCACTCATTTATTCATTAAAGATAAAATGCTGAACAAAAGCAGATATGGTTGTGGTTACTATCTTCATGGGTCTTAACTGTCTAGTAAACAAGACACATTATTTAATCAAACAAATATCCAATATTAGTGTGTGAAAGTCTTTAAAGGAGGCCATAAGATGGGAAGAGTGGATGTCTGTGGAATTGAGCAAAGGTACCCCTGTAGAAGTAGTAACTGAAGTGAGATCTGATGGGTGAGCTGGAGTTAGGTTGCTAGATTTAGCAAATAAAAACATGGAACACCACCCTGTCTTGCATTTCATCTGGCAACCCCAGTTGGAGCTAGCTTTGGACCACATTGGTGATGATGATGGTGAATGGTCAGCTGAATCTAGAGTTATTTATGTGAAAAGCTGAATTTGTTAATGTATTGGTTATTGTGAGAAGAAGATAGAAAAGACAGATGATGATAATCCTCCTAAAATAAATCCTAGTTTCTGTCTTCTGTAACTGGATAGATAGTGGTACCATTTGTGAAAATAAAAAATACTAGAATAGGGGTAGGTTTGGGGGGTAGGGTTTCCATTAAGAAACTTTCTATCCCCCAGCAGCTATAACACTGAGAGTTGCATATACTCCCAACAGAGTAGAGCCCCTTCCTGGCCATGTAAGGAATCTTAATTATCATCCTTCACAAGGCATAGAGTTATTAGTAGAGTTTTTCATTGATCTCTGCTTTATAAGTTGAACCAATTCGTCATTCTGTCACTGAACAGAACTGGCATCAAAGTAAGGCAAAGAAGACAAAAATAACACATCTTTCCAACTTGGCCCAACTTCCTAATTGTGGCACCAAGCTAATTTATTTGATATGGTGCTTAAAATAAATCAGCTGAACCATCTCCCTTTCCCCTTGCTTTTCTTTTTTTTCTGTTGACATTTTTGCTCTGCAAGACAGGTCACTGCCTCAGCCAGCCCTTGAGACTTCTCTAGGAGAGAGTTTGCAAGGAATGAACTATTCAGTGGAGGGTGGGGGTCCAGACATGCCTGTTTTACAAATGCCTTTGGGTAGAAGAGGCTGATTATACACTTTGAGCATTGCAAAGGTTTTCCTTCAGCATAGAAGTGCAGCGCCAGGGTGACATTTCAAATTGGAGTTATGGGTTGCATATTTCTGCATGTTAATTAGGAAGAGGAGGTCAGCATTCAGTAATGTTATTGTTTTGCTTCCTAGAAGGTCTGCAAAAAGGCAGCTGCCAGTGGTATAATTTTTGGGGACACAGAGCTAAAACAGGGGTGAAGAGAGTTCTTATTTCTGGTTAAAGAAAACGAGACTGTCTGGAGTCCTGTTCTTTGGCAGGCCCTGGAAGCAGTCTGTTGTGATGAGCTCTGTTGGCAAACTCTGCCATGGAATGTTCTCTGTTGATAATGAAAGTGACCAAATGAAATCTGTGCATAATTGGCTGTTCCTCTGCTTATGGAGATAGGGAGGCTGGAGAAGTTTTCTTTAATTCCCTGCATAGAGATCCCCAAGGATTCCTGAAGTTAATAAGCATAGTTGTCAGAGACAGACTAATCTGTGTCTAAATGCCAGTAATCATTTTTGACTTGGGTGAATATCAGTTTCTTTATGTGAAAATGGGAATATTGATGCTTTTTTTTTCTATAAGATTGTTTGTAAAGATGAGAGTAAATGAATATATGGGTAGTGACAATAGGTGCACAATAAAGGTAACTTTTAAAATTGTTTTTTGAATATGTATTTTGATAATATACTCTTCTACACATTAACCCTGTTATTTGTCCACAACATCAGGCCTGGTTGGAGACTGCTAGAGTTTCTTATATGCTAACATTGTGCCAAGCACAGTGCTTGGTGCTTTGTACACATTTTCTAATTTAATCTTGAAAAAACCCTATTAGGTAGCTATGATTTTTACCTTTATACTGTATGAACTGAGGCTGAAGACAGAGAGGTCCCTTACCTCACTCAGGGTCATAAAACTCTTATGTTGTCCTCTTTGGTCTTGTGTTAGAAGCCAAATGGCACTGGCAAGGACACACTGCTCATTATAGGACAGTGGTTTATTGTCCGTCTGTGCATGCACATCCTATTTTTGTAGGGTGGAGCAGGTAGGAAAAGGAAGATAAAAGAGAAAGTATTGCAGTTTTATGAAGGAACTGTCATGTGCTGAGCAAGCAAGTAGCAAAGCGAAGTGATGCAGGTCTTGGTAATTCAGGTATAACTGATGGACTGGAAAGTGTCGTGAGTCATGCTGTTAAAAACTGGATCCACAATACAGGTTTTTAGGAGGACCCCAGGATGGAATTCATGTGTGCTATTTGCACTTAGTCATTTACTAATTCTGCAATGAATTACCAGGTAATGGTATGTGCCTGGCACTGTGTCAGCCCTGAGAACACAGTGGTACACAAAATTGGATGTGGCCCCTGGCCTCTTGGAGCTTATAGTCTAGAGGCGAAGACAGGTACTGATTAATTAAACCATCTGCTATATATAATAAAGGGCATTAGGAAGAGGAGGTAGGTGTTACCTTGAGAACATATAAGAACTGATAAGGGCAGCTTTGATCTAGTCTGTGGGATCAGAGATACTGTTGCTGAGGATGAGCAGACAATAAGGAGGAGCAGAGGGAGGAGTGGGTGCAAGAGCTATGAGACAGGGAAGGGGGCACAGTTTCTATGCTGGGATCTGAAAGGCAACCAGTGAGGTCCGAGCAAAAAGAACAAGTGAAGGCAACCAGGACAAGTGCCTGGAAAGTGGGCTGGGGGGCAGACCACCCAGGGCCTTGAGGCCAGAACAAAACCAGATATGCTGGATATCCATGTAATCATGTACTCTATACATGTTTGCACTGTACATGTACAGAGTAAGGTTTTTGTACACCTACACCCCCCAAAAAACAAACAATTTTTGTCCCCTTGGGGGTGAAATTGAGCCTGTTAAAAATGCATGCTGTAGATTACCAGCCATGGGTGGTCACTACCATCCTGTTCTCAGGCTTATTTTCAAAAGCTTGTCTTGTAGGAGGAAGGTAGACAAGTATCCCCAATTCTCACCCCCGTCTACCCTGGACCAGCCATGTAACTCCATGGCAGGTGTTTCTGCCACTTTGGGCCTCTACGTTTATCATCTGCAAAAGAGGAATGATTTTCTCTGTTCCAAATGGCTTTGCTACACAAACAGTGATCCATGGATCTCAGGCCCACCCGACCATTACTTAATGTAATTTAATTGTTTGCACATTGAAGCTTGACAAAACTGAGGTATACCATGTAGAATGATTGCAAAGATTATGTTTCAGTCCAATTTTTACTTTGTATTTCCCATGCCTGGCATTAAAAAGGTTTTCTGTAAGGAAATGAATGAATGAATAGTAAATTTGTATAAGTTGAAAGCCATACAGACTTGATTCATCCTAGCTTAAATTCCAGGGTTACAGTCCTCCTTAAATATTTTATAAAGCTCCAAAAATTGATTTGCAGTGCCTATTAATTTTTAAATGTGTGTCAGAAAAATATTTTCTTTGGCTTTGTCCTGGCCAGAGATTGTATTTATTAATTAAGGCCAGCCGTGGCTTCCTCTCAAGTCCTCCTTTGCTCTCCGCTTTCCTCCCTGGCCACCCTCCCTGTTGAGTTTTGTTGTAGAACCAGTTCTGAAAATAGCAGCAGAGAGAACAAGTTTCCACTTGGGAGGGGAGCCTAGCCACTGCAGGAAACGTGTTGGATAATGCACAGCCTGTGGGACAATCATGCTCACAGCTCCTAGACACTGTGCAGTCTGCCAAGTGATAGCCCCAATTAAGTTTTTAATCATTTGTAATTTTTCAGATGATTTTTAGTTTAGTACCATAAAGTCATCCACATACTCTTCGCACAGAGTCTCTCTTGCGTGGTGCATACTGTCTATAAGGTTTGTGTTTCTACATGGCTCGACTTTGTAAGATTTGTGTTTCTGCTATGGGTAGACTTTGCTTGATTGTGACAAGAGTGCAAACTATTGCAAAGGTAGAATGCTTTCTAGAAGGTTGGAGTCATGAACTCCAATGCCTGAGGGGCCAGACAAGTCAAGTAAGAGGGTGAGTAGGCTACATAGAGGCAAAGAAGATCAGTGGTGACTGGCAAACTGGAGCATGCATGACCCATCCTGCCCATTGGTGCATGGTAAGGACAGTTCACAGCAGAATAAGACAGCCAGAATTAAAAGAAGACAGCCAGAGTTTTTGTCCAAAAGCCCAGGGCCAAAAGCAGGTTCTCCAAAAAACAATTCACTCAAAGGCTAATCTGTGAATTATTGAGTACTTTTTGAAGTCTGAGGTTTTCTTTATCTAGTCCTGCCTCTGCTCATGCCCCTGTATCTGCCCATGCCCTTGTATTGCAGCAGCCTTAGGGCACTGTTCTAGATGAAGCCCAGGGTCTTTGTCTGCCAAGGGTCAGGCAAAACCAAGAGGAGAAGCAAAAATTTCTCTGCAGAAATCCTTGGTTTAGTATGTTCATGTGAGTTGGCTTTAGATGCATACTTGCTTTTCAACATCCTCTATAAGAGATGGAGTCCCTGGAACCAGACTTTACACTTTGTCAAGCAGCACTGAGAATCCAGACTTCAACTGGAAGCTTTCTAATTTTAAAGGTTGGTCACTAATCCAAATTATTTTAAAACAGTGGTGTATGAAAGTTTAAACCCTCTGCAGTTAGAAAACCACTAGACAGAAACTTTTCTATAAAGGTTGTAGGTTTCAGTACGGAAGATAAAAAAAAGTGGAGAGATTTGGATAATAATAACATCTTCTTATATTTAACACCTTATGTTTTACAGAGTACCTTTGAAAGCTCTGCATTAGTTAATTGTCACAGTAATCCTATGAGGTTGCTACAGTTGGTGCTACCATTCCCGTTTCACAGAGATAGTATTAGAGAGACTAAATGTAGAAGACTTGGCTATTTGATTATTGATAGGTTTGCTTGCTTACTGCTCAGTTACCATGTGTGGCACTTTGTATACATGATCTCTTTGAACCTCAAAACAATGTGGTACGGGCGTCATTTTAAAGATTGGAAACATGAGATAGTTAGGTAGCATTTATCTAACTTCACCATAGTGGCAGACTTTAGCGTTGGTTAAAGGCAGACCATCTCATTTTGTCCTATTCTAGGTGTAAACTAGAATAGTGGGGTGCTTATGTAATAAAATGTGTATGTTATGTAACTGTTTGTCCTATTCTAGGTGTAAACTAGAATAGGACAAATGAGATGGTCTGCCTTGAACTAGGTTCTAGGTGTAAACTAGTTACTGTCCTATTCTAGGTGTAAACTAGCTATTCTAGCTGTATACTAGGTTCTCAGAATCCCAAGTTAAAGGACGACAAAGATTTGCCCAGAGTCACACAGCTAGTTAGTTAGTAGTGGGATTTCAACTCTGAGCTGTCTCTTCCAAGACTTTTACCCCATGATATAGCGTGCCAAGGCTCTGCAGTATTGCTCATGGCCACTCATTAGAGTAAAGCAAGTGAAATTGCTTATGTTTGACAGTTTATATATTCTACAGCAGCAATTTCATGTGGTTCAACCTAATATTCTCCATTTTATCTGTCTCCAGTCAATGTTAAACTAACTTCCAGAAATAGGAAACCATTGTGAACAAGTGGATTGTTTTGGGTTGTATGTAGTTGCACTGACAAATCTGCTAATTATTTATTAACTTAAGAAAGACTTTCAACGTGAAAAGTGAAAGCAGATACCTAATAGAAAATCCACACATATTTGTCAAATTTAAGTGGACCTTTCATTTTCCAAGCACTTATTATTTCTGCCATAAATGCAGATGTTGAAGTTTTAATTGATTTTAAATGATTAATAATTTTATTAATGCTACTTCAGTTTAATGGCACAGAAACTGAGTGATATGGTTAGGAAATTATACATATAAAAATTATGAGGGGAAGGGTTCCACCTTTTTCAGTGGAAGGTTCTTATTTATAGACATTAGCCTTAGTTTCACATCTAACTGAAAAATGTACATGATGTCTTGATATAATAGTGATTGTAAGGAATGAAAAATTCGGTAGAGCTTTGTCTCTCTCTTTTTTTTATCACTGTGGAGACTATTTGTAAAACAGTTAACCATCATACCTTCTTAAACTTCACTAAATAGTCTTTAGTTAATGAGAAAGTTAATAGTTTGGCCTAGTTACACCTTCAATGAAAGCATGAGAAACACTTTGATACAGCCTCTGTAGAAATGCAAGATTATAAGTACATTTCTTGGTTGACACATGTGCTAATTTCTTCTTTGCTCAAGTGTTAGCCCCTAAAGATGCATGTGGGATGCCTTTCTTCAAGCTGATTCTACTCAATTCTAGTGCCTTTAAGTTGGAAACCTGAAATAAGATTTTTGAAGAAATGGATAGATTACTTCCTATGAAAAACTTGAATGATTGAGTTAAGTATAAGCCGAGTGTAAGCCACCAGAATGTGCGTGTCAGGTTTCTACCTGGCACCCTTCAGATTTGAACATGGTGCTCTTTCATGTACTACATTTTTTAAAAATTATATGTTGAATTTTTCTGCTGATACAGACTATTACCCTCATCTCAAAGAAAAGTGGATGTGTATCTCTATAAATTTTGATGAATCAAAAAACATTTTTAAAAAACGTTATTAAACCTCTTTTTCTTAAAAAGGAAACCTTATTTATAAGAATAAAGCCTGATAGAAGCTTTTCTTTCTTTCTTTTTTTTTTTTTTTGGAGACAGGATCTAGCTCTGTCACCCAGGCTGGAGGGCAGTGGCACAATCTGCTCACTGCAGCTTCGACTTCCCAGGCTCAAGAAATCCTTGCCTCTTCAGCACCCCTCTCCCCCAGCCCCCAAGTAGCTGGGACTACAGGAGAGCGCCACCAAGCCCAGCTAATTTTTGTATATTTTTTAGAGATGGGATTTCACCATGTTGGCCAGGCTGGTCTTGGACTGAGCTCAAGTGGTCAGCCCGTCTCAGCCTCCCAATGTGCTGGGATTACAGGAATGAGCCACTGTACCCAACTTAGAAGCAAATTCTTTATTATCTGTATGTCTCATGAAGGCTAGGATATTACTGTTTCCTTTTGCCTTTTTTTTACTGGGGGGGGGTGCTTATGTAATAAAATGTGTATGTTATGTAACTATGTACTGAAGTAAAACAGTGGGGTTGGATCCTTGGGAAGAAACAGTGTGTACAGGATTTATTATTATTTACAAATTCTGCTTTACTCAGCATAGAATTACAAACATTAGTTAGGATTGATTCAAGATCTCAAAATCATTTCCTGTCCTCCTGGCCTTACTCTAAAAAATGTGAAGTGGTAAATGGATCGATGACATTCTAAGGTTGATACCTTTTATCATGTAGTCACTGAATATTATGGATTATCAACTGTGTTTTTCAAACTTTGATCTTGATGAACCACCCTTTATGATTTTGTTCTTGTGGGAACACATATTATTTACTTAATATTATCTTTAAAATAACCTTTAAAAATAGGCTTTTAGCTTCTCAAAAGGAAACTCTTTTTACTACCATCGCTATTATGTATTCAGCTGATTAATTTCTATATAAAACTGTCATTTTAAACTTCAAGTGAAAAATAAGTTTTTTAAAGTACTGCTGTTTTCTTACATTCTAAAGGCAAACTTTATATTGCTATCATCCCTTACCAGTGAGATTTCTCTGTTGCAAATTAAAAATGTATGTATCCACTAAAATAAATTAAAATGTAAAAATCTATTTATGTACAAGTGAGAATCACATAGCACACTATAGTGGGACCTAAATCAAACTGGGAAAGGGTGGCTGAAAGTAAAGATGGGCCACTACTGGAAGACTGACCCATAATGGGTGCCACCATTGACACAGGGTTTTCTGTTAAGACTTGGCAAGGGTTTGTTTCTACCCCTGCTCGACCCTGAGAGTCAAGCCTGCCATTCAGCTAAAGAGGTGCCACGTGGGGTTTACTGTCCTCCTTTTTAAATATTGCCCTGGTTCCCTCTTGATGAGTCCCCTTATTAAGGGAAAGTGACCTCAACGTTTTAGGCCTGTAAGGATGCTGGCAGTAATGAATTTTTTATCTTCTGCGAGGCTTGCTCTAAATCGGATTCAGCATTATGCTGGTGCATATATATAAAAAGATGACCAATTGATATTCAAATGTAATGAGGAGGAAGGTTTACTATTCAGCATAGCCTCCTTTGTTTTTAGCCCTAGTAGGTTCTTTGCACTAAAACAATACAGCTTTCCTCTTCCCTTCTGAAATCACTGTGTCTAGCTAGATAGGAAAGACATCTTTTCTAACCTACTCCAGAAATAAAATACAGTTTGTTCTGGTTTTCTAGTGTAATTTTTTAAATGTGCCTAGAGATTTGGATGTGAAGTCTTGAAAAAAACAAAGTATTCCCTTTGAAACATGTAAATGTGTCTCTCCATCACCTAGGAAACTATTATGGGACACCCAAGCCTCCTAGCCAGCCAGTCAGTGGGAAAGTGATCACGACGGATGCCTTGCAAAGCCTTCATTCTGGCTCTAAGCAGTCGACCCCGAAGAGAACCAAGTCCTACAATGATATGCAAAATGCTGGCATAGTCCATGCGGAGAATGAGGAAGAGGATGATGTTCCTGAAATGAACAGTAGTTTTACAGGTAAAGGTCAGACCATGTTGCCCTCAGTGGACCTGGGAAAGGGATGATGGGGAGGCTTTTGCATAGAGTTTTGAAAAGGATGCTGTTCTCAAGGGATTTTGTAGGGTTGCCAGAATTCAAACTTGGACCACACAGTGCTTGGAAAAGAGATGGTCCTTTCCAGGGTCTTCTTTTCATGCCCATTTACAGGAATATTTTAACTTCACCAGAATACCTTAAGGATGCTAGGGGTGAATGTGTGAAGAAGGAAAACGAGAAAATAATCAGCATGGTGTCTTTCTCTTCAAAATGATATATGTATATAAATATTTGTATTTTCATTATGTTTGTGGGGGAACTTGCAGCATCTCTCTATTATGGCTGATTGCTGTGAGGCAAATAGGAGAATGTGTTTTATCTGTTTAATGTCAGTTGATGCTGGCCAGAAGCATCCTCTTACATTTTAAAGAATATTACGTGTTCAGTTAACTTATGCAAAATTGCTATATGCCCTAAAAGGGGAAAAGATGGAAAAATAAAATTCTAACATTATATCTTAGATATGCATTCTATATTATATAGCCTATGTATTACTGACTATATTATATATGTTTTATCTATATTCAGGGCTGTCTACCTCCAAGCTTAGGTATGTTGTATTTTATGAAGGGATTTTCAAGGACAAGGCCTTTTGGTTAGACCATACAGGCTTAGTATTGCACAACTCCAGGGGGGCACCATTCACAGAGGGTATAATGTTATGTGTTCCCTGTGGGGCAGAGGTTGTAGTGAGCCAAGAGTGCACCGCTACACTCTAGTCTGGGTGACAGAACAAGACTCTGTCTCTAATAATAATAATAATAATAATGTTGTGTGTTCCTTGGGTTAGTGCAGTGACCCAGAAGAGCTAGGAATATTTTTTACTATATGAGGATTCGACCTTACATAGTAACTCAAAATGTAACAGCTGAGTAAGATAGGAGTAACTTCAGTCTATAGTGCTGTGGATTAGAAGAACATCTTGTTTCTTCTGTTGTTCCTCTACTTAAATATTTTCTTTAACATTTTAGAGTTATAGCTATTAATAAAGTATCCATTTTCACCATATGAGATCATCCTCTCCCATAGTGGCCTTTTCTCACATTACTATACTTTGGTCATTACTTGATTAGCATCAGCCCCAGTGAAGGGGGAGATTAGTAGACTCTGTTTTCCCCTGTGCTGCCAAATCTAACAGGATATTTAGGAAAAGTTTGTTATTTTTGAATACTGTCTGCAACCTGTATGGACCTCACTGAGGTTTTTGTTATTTATTAACTAAACTCAGAAGCCTAAAATTTATCAAAGGAAATAAAATTTTTGTTGATGACTTTATTGTCATAGCAGTAGGATAACCCAACATTTGTACAAGAAGTGTTAGGTAAAGACAGAGGAGATTTGTTTGTTATCCTGGCTTGGCTCCTGGGAGTTGTCTTTTTTTTTTTTTGAGATGGAGTCTCACTTTGTCGCTGAGGCTGGAGTGCAGTGGCACAATCTTGGCGCACTGCAACATCCACCTCCTGGGTTCAAGCATTCTCCTGCCTTAACCTCCTGAGTAGCTGGGATTACAAGTGGGCGCCACCGCACCCAGCTAATTTTTTTTGTATTTTTAATAGAAGTGGGATTTGATCATGTTGGTCAGGCTGGTCCTGAACTCCTGACCTTATGATCTGCCCGCCTTGGCCTCCCAATGTGCTCGGATTATAGGCATGGGCCACTGTGCCGGGCTGGTAGTTATCTTTTTATGAGAATTATGACTAACTCATTCATGTGTAAAATGACTGGCTAGGATTAGATTATTTCTAGTTTCTCCTTCCAGCTGTATGAATTTGACTCCATGAAAATTTGTTTTCTCAGTTAAAATGGGTTAGACCAGTGCCTGCCCTATAGTTGTAGTATCTAGAAGAAATTTGCCACCTTTTACCTGTGCTTTAATTGAAATCAGCTAATTTCATTCATTTAGGAATCTTTCATCTGTTTATAGTGGCCCTTACCAAAATGAAAACAGATCATGAAAACATGTTAACATTTCTTTCCAAAAAATCTCATACTTTAAGGTCTTGATATTTTAATAAATAAGAATAGCAAATCGTGGTATAACCTAAACCAGAGTTGTGGTCACAGAAATGGAAAACCTTGGGGATAGTGTGCAGCAAAGCTGTTCTGCCAAGAAGATTAGGTGGTCCCTAAGAAGCTTGTGTGCCTCTATTTGTCCTCCATTTATTAAATATATTTTTTTGGTAGAAAGGAGAAACAAAGTAGAGGTAAATGACTGTAAGTCTAGATACATTTCCTATTTCTAACTACTATCAGTCTCCCGCTCTACAAGCCATGCCTTAGAAAATCTGACCCTATAAAACCCCTACTTGAAATCCTGGCATCTTAGAACAATTTGTGGGCCCTGGTCATCATTGCCAGAATCAATCTGATGATTAGTTTCTGCACAAAACAGAAAGCCAAGTGGCACCTGATTGTGTTCTTCAGGTTCTTGTCTGATACAAAGAAGATGCATGGAGGAAAAAGTGGCCTTGAGATATGCATGTGATGGGACCTCTTCACAATGTATGGAGCACGTTGACTGTCCCCTCACTTATAACACTACACCTGTGACAGCTGACAGTCTGTCATACACTAACTCATACTAAGTCTTTCAAGTAATTAACACTACCCAGGCCATAAGTATGTGAAACTACTGGTGTCAAAGTATTTTGTATTCTGAACCACGTTAAATAGGAACCCCCCAGCCACTTTAAACGTAGAGTGACAGTGGCATAATGAGGTGTTGGCACCTGCTTGGGCCAGCTATGATAAAGGCATGAGCATTGTATCAAAATGTGGAAATGCTGTGAAGCCATTAAAAATTATACTTACCAGGATATTTTTAAAAATTTGCTACTGTTTTTATCTTGGCTGCCTTTTGCTTGAGTCTTGTGAATAAGGTATGCCTCAATAACACGCCTAGATAATGCTGGGACTGTTTGCAGGCAAAAGATCAGGGAGCCTGTCGGCCAGAAGCATCCTGGGGAAGGCAGCCCACCTTTCCTTTCTGCAGTCATTGATTAAGGCAGAAGCTGAGTGATGAGCAGTCATCCCAGATGCTCACCATGGAACTGACTGTTGAACACAAAGCAATGGGACAGTTCTACAAATTGTGCCCAAATTATGGACCTAAAAAGAGCCCTTGAGAAAGAACACTTCCTATGTGTGCCTAATGAAGGTAGAGTTACACTGTTGCCCAAAGCACAGTTATATATACAAAGACTTTTGCAAAAATCTTGTGTTCATTATAGACAACTTAGAAAGTGTGTAATAAGGGCCAGGTGCGGTGGCTCACACCTGTAGTTCCAGTACTTTGGGAGGCCAAGGCGAGCAGATCACCTGAGGTTTGGAATTCGAGACCAGCCTGGCCAACATGATGAAACCCCGTCTCTACTAAAAATACAAAAATTAGCCAAGTGTGGTAGCGGGTGCCTATTATCCCAGCTACTCAGGAGGCTGAGGCAGGAGAATTGCCTGATTCCAGGAGGCGGAGGTTGCAGTGAGCTGAGAGCATGCCATTGCACTCCAGCCTGGGTGACAGAGGGAAACTCTGTCTCAAAAAAAAAAAGAAAAAAAGAAAATGTGTAACAAATCACCACAACTAAAAAGTAACATGTTCATCCATGAACACCTCTGAGAGACATCAAAACATTACCTAATCATGTTTCTAGACTTTTTTCTTTCAATAATCCCTGATATTCTTAAACATTAGGTTGCTGACACTTCTTTTTTTGTTGATAGACAGTGATAAAGTATTGCTTTGGAATGTTAAGAGACAATCATTTCTGTAAGAGCTAATGTTTCTCAAGTACAGACTATGTGGCAGGCACTTTGCTGAGCTCTTTATGTGTATACCAGGGAGGTCAAATACCTTGTCCAGTATTACAGAACCAGTGAGACAGGGTCAAAGCTGCCACTGCAACCCAGAAAGTCTGACTCCACAGCCTGAGTGCACACCTACTATGCTATTTGTGTTTTAAATCAAGTTCAGCAGGTTTATGAAGCCTCAAAGATTATTACTGGTTGTGCACAGTGGTAGATACACATAAACCTAAAAGCATGTATAATTTAAAACGAGCTTCAGAAATTTTCTTTGACTTGGCTTATGTTCTTGAAGTCACCTTCAAAAGTCTGAGAGAGAGAGTGTGTGTGTGAGAGAGAGAGAGAGTGTGTGTGTGTGTGTGTAACTGCTTGGAAGCTTCTGATGTACTATGAATAAAAATATCATTTATATACATTTATGTTTTACAAACCATTTTTACATGTATCTCACAAACCTCCTGAAAATCTTGAGAGAGAAGCAATCCAGGTATTACCTTCCCAGTTTTGCAGATGAGAACCCTGAAGGACTGACTGTAACTGTTATGCCACTGAACAGTGGGAGAACCAGGTTCCTTGTCTCCCCATTCGATCTTGTTCCAGTATTCCATTCTACCTGTTCTCTTTGCATTCACTGGCAACCTTTAGTAAGAAGGTGGTGGCAGTGCTCCTAAATTTTTGGTAAATTAAATGAAAAGTTTTGTTTGAGACAGGGTCTCATTCTGTCACCAAGGCTGGGGTGCAATGGCGCAATCACAGCTCACTGCAGCTTCAACCTCCCAGGGTAAAGTGAGTCTCCCACCTCCGCCCCACCAGTAAGTGGGACTATGGACACGTGCCACCTCACCCAGCTAATTTTTAATTTTTTTTGTTTTAGAGATGTGGTCTCACTATGTTGCCTAGTCTGGTCTCAAACTCCTGGACTCAAGCAGTCCTCCCTCCTCAGCCTTCTGAACAGCTAGGATTACAGGCACAGGCACATGCCACCATGGCCCAACAGAAGGATTCTTTTTTTTTTTTTTTTAAATCGCAGCATAAATCAAAGCCATGACTAAGGCTGTGAATTCCTGAGTCTGCCATATGTCTGTGCCAGCAGCTCATTTTTGGACTTTCCATTTTCTTTCAGAGAATGAGATTAAGATTCTGTTGAGCTGAGAAGAAGATATGGAAAGCATGTGAAATAAAAACAAATGCTTGGATAACTTAAAATAAGATCTAGTTGCTGGAGGGATTTTTTTCCCTCCAGGAAATTAAAATTACTGAGAGATTTTCCCAGAGAACTAATATTCCCTTCACGCAGTGTTTAGGAATACTGGCAGAACTTTTTTGTGTGTAAATATGTATACACTCATTTGTTAAATTGAGTGCATCTTATTTCACATGTAGTGGCTCACCCATTGGCACTACCCTTTTCCTGTTATATCCAGTTTCTATTAAAATAGGTTAATTAAAATTCTTTAATAATATTATTATTATCATCCTGACAGTTTGCTGCCTCCTAAGTGAAAAGGCAGTCACTGAGTTTGGGCAGTTGTATTTCCAATAAGAGGTCTCGGTCCCAAGCACCCAGTGAGCACATCTCAGGTGCCAGGCACTTTGCTTGTGTTAATTCTGTTCACATGCCGTGTACATTATGCCCGTCTTACAGATCGAGAAATATGTGCTTAGAAAGGCAAAGCCACATAGACAGAAGCAGACAAGACTATGATCTGTGGTCTGATATTATAACCTATGCTTTTTCTACCTTTTTGTAACATATTTGCAGACTGGGGGCCAGGTCTGGCCTGAAGACACAACTAATCATAATTTTAATGAGGATAGAGGTGCTTTTGCTGCTTGCAGCTGCTTACAGTGGCTTGCTCTGTACTAGATGCTGTTCTGAATGCCTTATCCATTTAATTCTCCCCACGACCCTGTGAGGTAGGGATAGTTATTGTCCCAATTTTCCAGATGAGCAAGTGAAGGCACACATGGTTAAGTTCTTTGCCCACGTTAGTAAATGGTAAAGCCAGGATTCAAACTCGGGCAGTGTGGCTCCAGGGTCAGTGCTCATAATCACGACCTTTCATTTTTCACTGGTGTCATACTGCATTATTTTTTAAAGGAATTATGATAGAAAACTTGGGAGATTTTACATAAAAACACAGATTTCCAGCTTGTCTTGAAAAATCAGAAGTTTGGCAACCGCAAGTCCACTCTTCTCCAGGACACAAATTGTCTGGCAGTGAGTGCCCAGCTCCCCTTCAACCTAGACCCAGTCGCTACACATCTCATTTGCATACTGGCCTGGCACTGGTGCACAGAGGAGTATGTAGCCAGAGACTGTACCGCTCTCTGCTCATTAACTGCAGGGCAACACCTGTCCTAGTAGAGCCAGACGTTCTGGTGGTTCTGGAACATGGCAGGTATAAACCAAGAAGGAAGTAGAGTAATTCCCAACTGAAATTAGAACTTTTTAAACAATTGACTTTCTACATCGTTTTTTCTTTTAGTTCAGAAGGGGAGAACTCTGTGTCTTTGTCTTTAAAGTGTAGTTCATACACCTGAATCTTCCTCACCTGGATACTTTTAAAGTGTGCATTTTGGGACCATATCCCAAACCTGTTTTCTGGAGGACAGAGCCAGAAATATGCATTTTAACAATCTCTCCAGGTGATTCTTTTATGCACTGAAGTGTGAAAAGTCTACTTCCAAAGATATGCCAGAAATGAATATTTGTTGGCTCCTAGAGAATTAAAAGTGACTCTCTTAATTCTTGCCAGGTTTTGAATTTATTTTGCTATTGATTAGTATTTTCAAAATTTTTCTTCTGTGTTGGTCTGATTTTTTTGTGTTCCCTTACTTATAGTTGATCTATTAATCTGCACTCTTAGATGCAAATTGCAAAACTAACTCAAATTGGTTTAAGCAGGAAAGTGAATTTAGGGGTTCAAGCTATCAAAACGAGGGGTGTCCTTGATTTCAAGTATGAAATCAGAGATCAGGCACTCTGCCAGGGATATTAGACGACTTTCTCCATCTTTCACCTCTCCTCTTCTCTGTGTGGACTTAATTCTCTGGCAGTTCATGTTAAGCTATGTCAAGATGGCTGCCAACACCTACAGCGTGAGAACCTATTAGCAAATCGGTTCCAGCCTCAAGCGACCACCTCTTGCTTGATAGTTCCAGTAAATCTTCCATGTCTAACATTCAAATTTGTACCTATTCCTGACCTAATAACAAAGATAAAAATGATAGAATACTCCTCATTGGCAAAGCGTATGATGGGGAGCCAGGAGTAGGTCCTCACCTGGACCATGTGGACCTGGAGTGGAGGGGGGGCACCACAAGGATACCTGAGTGGTGCTACCAGGAGAAGAGGAAATAGAAGCAGGGCTGGGAATACCTACAGCCAGCCTCCCCAAGGGTGGTGCATTTTTGGTGGTGGTGTTGGTGTAGTAGGCTTGGCATGTCCTCCATCCAGCTTTTAGATTACCTTTACTCCCATGTGTGTCATTGGGAGCTTCTCATCAGAGAAAGCTTTTAAAACAGCCTTTTATCATTCTTCAGTCTGTTTTCACTAGCTCAGAAATGTCTACAGGAGAATTACTGTGGGAGATAGAAATTCACTGCATACCCTCATTATTAAGTTTTAAAGCCCCTTGGAGATTGACAGTTAATATCATCGGCCTCTATAAAAATTCAACCAGAATGTCAACAATGCCATTTGGGGATACTTTGATGACATCACCTCTGATGTTTCTGGTTAATAGGAAGGCAAGGAGACTCAAGTATTTCAAGCCTTCTTTTAAGACTCAAGTCAAATCAGTCTGCCCACTTGATACTGTTCTGGGGGTAACTGTCTTGGTTTTCATAGGAACATAACTTTTCCAGAAGAGGTTCAAATCTGACTCACTGGTATAACTGTCTCCATATTCTAAACTTTTGTATACTTTTCAGGTTAATTTATCATTCTTTGATCTTTGCCAGTGTCTACCAAAAATATTTATACAAATTTTAAAATAACTTATAAAATCATTTGTACATGAATGGGTAATAATGCCACTGTATCTGTGTTTTCACCCTGAATACTTTTTTTTGTGCTCAAACATCTTCTGAATAATGAAACCAAATGATACCTATGGAATGAGGGTGCAGCTCCATTTGTGTTTTGATGGCCTTCTTAGTTTAAGAGTTTGAGTCATAAATTGGGTTCTTCTTCGACATTTCCAAGATTGTGAGCAATGCATTATTTGGGATTTTTTTTCTCTTCTTTTTAAGTAAAATGGATTTTATCGATTATTTAGATGCTTTCTAATTAAGGGACAGACATCTAAATAAGATAGAAGTCATAGTTAATGGCCAGGAATTAGGAATGGATAAAAGTGTTTAAGAATGTAGATGTATATAGTAATGTACTTCCCAGGTATGGGGTATGATTGCTGAATACCTTTTTTTTTCTCTCTCTCTCCCTCCCTCCCTCCTTCCTCCCCTCCCCCCCCCCCCCCACCACCTCTTCACATGATTAAGCAGCCGATTCTGGTGAACAAGACGAGCACACTCTCCAAGAAACAGCACTACCACCTGTGAATAGTAGCATCATCGCTGCTCCCATCACGGACCCTTCTCAGAAGTTCCCTCAATACCTACCTCTTTCTGCAGAGGATAATTTAGGTCCTCTACCTGAAAACTGGGAGATGGCCTATACCGAAAATGGAGAAGTCTATTTTATAGAGTAAAGTATACCATTATTTCTACCTAAATCTCCCTCTCTTTCTTTTCCCTTCCTTCCCTGTGTCTAGCAGCTACCAATATAAACTACATTTAAGGGATTGATCACCCACTGATGGTATTTTTTTAATAAGGTTCAATAAGTTTTGCATAAAAAGGTAATTAACTATTATCATCCTGCTTACTGAATCTGAACAGTTTGAGGAAGAATAAGGTTAATTATTTTCACAAAAATTTAGACAACTAAATTATGGTATATAGAAATTATGACAATATTTAAAGAACATATTTAACCATTAAAAATCATATAAATACATTGCTTTTTTTTTCTTAATTGAACTGCAGTGTTCTTATTAAGACATATTTATATATTCTGGATACAATTCCTTTTTCATATTTGTGATTTGCTTGCATTTTCTCCAAGTCTGGCTTTTCTTTTCATTGTCTCAACTGTGTCTTTCAAAGAGCAAGAATTCTTAATTTTGATGAAGTCTGATTTATCAGTTTTCTTTTTAGTCAATTGTGCTTTTGCTGTAGTAGCTAGGAAATCTTTGCCTAACACAAGTCATAAATATTTTCCTTTTTTGCATTTTGTGTTTAGGTCTGCTATGCATTTTAAATTAATATTTTTACATGGTGGAAGGTGTATGTATTAAGGTTTGAGAATAGACAGACAGGAAAGTCTTTCAGATTTATAAAATGTAAATGCTATGTAGTTAAACATTTAACAATGTTTTCTGAAAAGGAAAAAAATACCTACATTTGAAGCCATTCTGGAAAATCTAAGATAATGTGGTTTTCCTAGCCAACAGCAGTCAGTTTTTAAATGCTATAGTTTGACTTTATTATCCTATCATTGAGATTCACCATGTTTTCACGTACCACTAAGAAAGTAAAAGAAAATGATGAAACTCTTTAAAAATCAAACCGCAGATTCATCTATTTGTACTCACGTAGATCGAAATTGATCTACTGTTAAATCAACAATCACAAAGGGGAGGACATTGCAGAAAACTATGAGAAGTATCTCACTTTTGCAAAATATGCATGTATACACACATATCCTACATATATTCTATGTGTACATTTGTTTCTGTTAATATGTGGGTGTAGTTCTAGAGACAAAAAAATTCTAGAAGTATCTATGAACAGTTGGGTTTGAGTTAAGTAAAGAATTTACTTTCTAACCACATTTTACATTGCTGTGGGTTGTGAATTTTTTATACTTTGTGTGTGGGTGCATACACACACATTTATTTATTTATTTACTTTTTATTTCCCTTCCTGAGATGGGGTCTCACTCTATTGCCTGGGCCAGAGTACAGTGGTGTGCATCGTAGCTCACTGCAGCCTCTGTCTCCTGGGCTTAAGTGATCCTCCCACCTCAGCCTCCCAAAGTGCTGGGATTATAGGCGTGAGTCCCCCAAGCCTGCCATACTTACCATATGTTTTATAATTAGAAAAAACAATGAAAATAAGGCAGTATGATTTTCTAAACATATGAGAGTTAGAGAAAAGGCTTGGATCTCAGAACACCCTCTTTGACAGCCTGGCGCAGTCGCTCATGTCTGTAATCCCAGCATTTTGGGAGGCCGAGGCAGGCACATCACCTGAGGTCACAAATTCTAGACCAGACTGGCCAACATGGCAAAATTCTGTCTCTACTAAAAAACACAAAAATTAGCCAGGCACGGTGGTGCACACCTGTAGTCCCAGCCACTTGAGAGGCTGAGGCAGGAGTGTTGCTTGAACCTGGGAGGTAGAGGTTGCCGGGAAACAAGATCACACCACTGCAATAACAGCTTGGGTGACAGAGCAAGACTCTGTCTAAAAATTGAAAAAAATAAAATACCCTCTTTGAGAACCTACCTAGGAAGAATTCTGAGATAAGTGAACTAGAGCTTCTGTGCTATTTGCCAGCCAGAGGGAGGTGACAACCCATGTATCAGTCTTCATATTAATGGCAAATGCTTTTTGAAGATAAGGATAAAAGAAGTAGTCTTTTTTTGAGAGTCAAGAAATGTACTGGTTAAGAGCTCAACTAAAGGGCCATATTGTCTCCATCATTTACAAGTTGTTTGACCTTGGGCACTTGAGTTTACCTCTTTGCATCTCAGTTTTTTATATCTATAAAAGGAGGACATGAATATTATGAATTGTACCTACCTTGTCAGACTGTTGTAAGAATTAGAGGAGACAGAGAAACTAAAGTACTTGGGCTAGTACTAATTAGCGATCACTGTTGTTATTGTTACCATTGTCATCATCATTATCTGTGGTTATCACAGGGGAGTTTAAACATTGTTATAAAAATGGATGCGAGCTATAAACTCACGATTTTTTACTTAGCTTTTGCAATAAATTGCCTTTCAAATTATGTCCCATTAGTAAAGAAGAATTGTGCTAAGAAAGGGGAAGGATAATAGTGGTTTCTGGTACAGAATAATCTGTGAAACTCAGATTCTTGGAAAAGAATGTACCAATAATTTTGTTCAAGACTGACTCGATATATTGGAAAAAGGGAAGTTGGATATCTTGATGAGATATCTTAGTGGGATGCTGGCCTCCAAAACTATGGCTGGCTTACAAGAGAATGTAGTGATTTGCCTACTTTTTGTAACTTAGCTTTTAGCTCATGTGAGGCCAATGTTTCATTTGCCTAAGGTTTAGCAGAAAAATCATACAAAAATGTGGCTTATGACAATTATGGGATTTAGTCTGCAATTATCAAATTTCACATATATTAAGTGATTAGATACATATCATTTATATTTTAGCCTAAATTATATATACTGGTTACTGAGTTTTCATGTGTTTTTCATTCTGTAAAACTTCTTTTTAGGACATCTTACATTGAAAAGCAAATTCAATCACATTAGAACCAGATCTACTTTGTTTATGTGTGTGTGTGTGTGTGTGTGTGTGTGTGTGTGAATGCACACACTCATGCAGAAATATATATATATATATGGTTTTGGGGAAATTGAAGAAATACTAGAAATTTAAAAGAACATTAAAAAATCAAGCATGGATTTATAAACCTTGGGCATTGTATAGAAAACAAACATAAGAAGACTTTGAAAGGAAGAGCAAGTAAGACAGACTGGGCACAGAGCATGGGATCAAAGGAATACCAGGTGGTGAGTTCCCTTTCATTTTTTTTTTTTTTTTTTTTTTTTTTTGAGATGGAATATTGCTCTGTCACCTAGGCTGGAGTGCAGTGGCATGATCTCAGCTCACTGCAACCTCTGCCTCTCAGGTTCAAGCCACCATTCTCCTGCCTCAGCCTCCTGAGTAGCTGGGATTACAGGTGCCTGCCACCACACATGGCTAATTTTTGTATTTTCAGTAGAGACAGGGTTTCACCTGTCTGTTGTCCAGGCTGGTCTCAAACTTCTGACCTCAGATGATCCAAAGTGCTGGGATGACGGTGTGAGGTATCCCAGACTTGGAGCTGAAGAGCCAGCAACCCAGAAATACCAACAGAGTCAAGCCCTAATAGAAGCCTGCTCTCTCTAGCCAAAAGATCAGGAAAGGGACCTCCTACAAGACAGAAAACTTTTATTCAACAATCATTCTACTCCAGCAACAGCACAGAAAAACGTGGCCCCACACTGCAAGGGTAGAAGATTACTTCTATTCTTGACAGGCTTTGTGTGATTAGGAGCTGAAACCTCCCAGATGGGTGGTGTCAGAAAAGGCTAAGTGTAGAGCTAGCACTTTGCAGCCAAGCAATAAGGAGACTCCCTGCTTTTCCACATAGATTTACTGGAGACCACTTGAGGGAACTCAGGACTTCTACCCCCACCTTGCAGTAATGAAACACCCTCTTCCTCCCCCACTAGTGTGGTGTCAGAAGAGGTTTACTGGAGAATCAGGATTTTTACCACCATCCAGTGGTAAAGAGCCCACCCTCTCCCTATGGAGTCAGAGAGGCCAGGTTGGGAACAATAGTGAGATGGTCCTATCCTTCCCAGCCTAGCTGGTATCAGCAAAGAAAGTGAGGAGAGGAAAGAATCAGTGAACTTGAAAATAGAAATTACCCAACGCGAGCAACAGAGAGAAAATCAACCAGGAGAAGAAAACAAATGGCTTCAGGGGCATTTGGAACAATAACAAAAGATCTAATATTTATTTCACTGGAGGAAGGGAAAGTGGATGGGAATGAAAAGAAAAATATTTGAAGAACTAATGCTTAAAATTTTCTGAATTTGGCAAAAGAAATAAACCTACAGATTCAATAAGCTGGCTGAACCTAAGCAGAACCCAGTGAAAACTACAATAAGATACCTTTGTAATCAAACTTAGGAAAACTAAAACCAGAAAAATGTTGAAAGCAATGAGAAATGACACCCTATGTATGTTAGTGAAACAAGTAAAATGACAGCGTATTTGTCATCAGAAACAACAAAGGCTGAAAGGAAGTGGCATAGCATTTTTCTAGTGCTGAAAGTAAAGAAGAATTAACCCAGAATTCTACATCCAGTGAAAATATCCTTTAGGAATCAGGGGGAAATGAAAATATTCTTAGATGAAAGAAAACAGAAAATTTGTGGCTGGGTGTGGTGGCTCACACCTATAATCCCAATACTTTGGGAGGCTGAGGCGAGCAGATCACCTGAGATCAGGAGTTTGAGACCAGCCTGACCAATATGGTGAAACTGCATCTCTGCTAAAAAGACAAAAATTAGCCAGG
Organism: Ateles fusciceps; assembly: GCA_036589455.1. Taxonomy (NCBI): domain Eukaryota; kingdom Metazoa; phylum Chordata; class Mammalia; order Primates; family Atelidae; genus Ateles; species Ateles fusciceps. The sequence continues at coordinate 13,227,990 of JAZHEH010000562.1, forward strand.
CCTGGTGGCATGCGCTTGTAGTCCCAACTACTTCGGAGGCTAAGACAGGAGAATTGCTTGAACCCGGGAGGCGGAGGTTACAGTGAGCCAAGATCATACCACTGCACTTCAGCCTGGGCTACAGAGCAAGACTCTGTCTAAAAAAAAAAAAAAAAAGCCAGAAAATTTATTGCCAGCAGGCCTGCTCTCAATAAATGGCTAAAGAATGTTCTCTAAACAAAAAGAGAATTATAAAACAAAACCAAAATTGTAAACAAACAAACAATAACGGTCAGGAAAGTAGAATGGAGAAAGTAAAACTATAGATAAATGAAATACTTTTCTTTACTTTTTGAGTTTTCTTTTTTTTATTTTTGTTGAGATATAATTGACATCTCTTTAAGTTTTCCAAATTAGGTTTGGGTGTTGAAGAAACAACGGTACTGTTTAATGTTTCTACATGTGTGTAGAGAGAATATTTAAGATAATTTATTCTAAGTCAGAGAGGGTAAAAGAATATCAATGGAGATAAGGTTTATCTACTTCAAAGTGGTAAAATGATGACACCAGTAGATTATAAGATATATATAAAATATATTTATAAATAATATAATGTGTGCATGTATATGTAATGTACTACCTAAAGCAGCCACTTATAAGTATACAAAGGAGATACACTCAGCAGTACTGTAGATAAATAAAAATAGAATTCTGAAATATTCATGTAACCCACAGAAAGGCCAGAAGAATAAAACAGAGTAAAGAAAAAGAGCAAAAAGAAAATTACAAACAAAATGGAAGACTTAAGCCCTAACATATCAATAACTACATTTAATAAAGTGAACTAAATGCAGCAATTTAAAGATGGGGAATGGCAAAGTGAATTAAAAACTATGACCTAATTATGTGCTATCTATGACAGATTATTTCAAATATAACAATATATGTATGTTGAAAATAAAGGATGGAAAAATATATCTTGTAAATATTAATCAAAAGGAAATAAGAGTTGACATATTAATGTCAGATACAGTAGGAAAATCTCCAATCAATTAGAAGCAAACTAAACAACATACTTTTAAATAATCTATGGGTCAAAGAGGAAGTCTCAAGGGAAATTAAAGATAAGTAAATAAATTGAACTGAATAAAATGTAAATACAGCACATCAAAATAGGTGGGACACAGCCAAGGCAGTGATAACAGATACATTTATAGCACTAAACATATATATGAGAAAAGAGGAAAAGTCTCAAATCAACAATCTAAACTCCCAATGCAAGAACCTGGAAAGAGAAGAATATATTAAACTCAAACAGACGGAAGGAAATATTAATGGTAAGGGCAGAAATGAATGAAATCAAGAGCAGAAAAACAGTAGACAAAAATAAATGAAAGAAATAGCCAGTTCTTCAAAAAGATTTAAAAAATTGAAGATCCTCTGATGAGACTGACAAAGAAAAAATGAGAGAAGACACACATATTGTCAATTTTAGGAATTAAATAAGGAATCATTATGGGCCCTAAAGTCTTTCAAGAAAATAAGGGATGGAGATTCCTCCTCTCTAAAAGGCATCTCTGAGAGAAAGGCAGCAGCCCCAGTCAGGGGCTTATAGATAAAACTCTATCTCCCTGGGACAGAGCACCTGGGGGAAAGGATAGCTGTAGGCACAGCTTCAGCAGACTTAAATGTTCCTGCCTGCTGGCCCTGAAGAGAGCAGTGGACCTCCCAGCACAGTGCTCAAACTCTACTCAGGGTCATACTGCCTCCTCAAGTGAATCCCTGACCCCCATGCCTCCTGATGGGGAGACACCTCCCAGCAGGGGTTGACAGACACCTCATACAGGAGAGGTCCAGCTGGCATCTGGGAGGTTGCCCCTCTGGGACAAAGCTTCCAGAGGAAGTAGCAGTCAGTAATCTTTGCTGTTCTATAGCCTCTGCTGGTGATACCCAGGCAAACAGGGTCTGCAGTGGACCTCCAGCAAACTCCAACAGACCTGAAGAAGAGGGGCCTGACTGTTAGGAGGAAACCTAACAAGCAAGAAACAGTGGCATCAACACCAACAAAAAAGATCACCACTGAAAAAGCCAATCCTAAGGTAACCAACATCAAAGACCAAAGGTAGACAAATTCGCGACGAGAAGGAAAAACCAGCACAAAAAGGCTATAAATTCTAAAAACCAGAATGCTTCTTCTCCTCCAAAGGATCACAACTATGCCAACAAAAGACTAAACGACAGAATAAGTTTGATGAATTGACACAAGTAGGCTTCAGAAGGTGGGTAATAAACTCCTCCGAGCTAAAGGAGCATGTGCTTACTCAATGCAAGGAAGCTAAGAATCTTGATAAAAGGTTACAGGAACTGCTAACTAGAATAACCAGTTTAGAGAAGAATGTAAATGACCCAATGGAGCTGAAAAACACAGCACAAAAACTTTGAGAAGCAGACACAAGTATCAATAGCCAAATCGATCAAGCAGAAGAAAGGATATCAGAGATTGAAGATCAACTTAAAGAAATAAAGCATGAAGACAAGATTAGAGAACAAAGAATGAAAAGGAATGAACGAAGCCTCCTAGAAATACGGGACTATGTGAAGATACCAAACCTACATTTGATTGGTGTTCCTGAAAGTGAGGGGGGGAATGGAATCAAGTTAGAAAATACACTTCAGGATATATCTAGGAGAACTTCCCCAACCTAGCAACACAGGCCAGCATTCAAATTCAGCAAATACAAGGAACAACAGAAGATACTCCTTGAGAAGAGCAACTTCAAGACACGTAATCATAAGATTCCCCAAGGTTGAAATGAAGGAAAAAATGTTAAGAGCAGCCGGAGAGAAGGGTCAGGTTACCTACAAAGGGAAGCCCATCAGACTAACAGTGTATCCAGTGTATCTCTCTGCAGAAACCCTGCAAGCCAGAAAAGAGTAGGGGACAGCATTCAACCTTCTTAAAGAAAAGAATTTTCAACCCAGAATGTCATATCCAGCCAAACTAAGCTTCATAAATGAAGGAGAAATAAAACCCATTACATACGAGCAAATGCTGAGGGATTTTGTCACCACCAGTCCTGCCTTACAAGAGCTCCTGAAGGAAGCACTAACTATGGAAAGGAAAAACCAGTACTAGTCACTGCAAAAACATACAAAAATGTAAAGACCATCAACACTATGAAGAAACTGCATCAACTAATGGGCAAAACAATCAGCTAGCATTATAATGACAGGATCAAACCTACACATAACAATATTAACCTTAAATGTAAACAGGATAAATGCCCCAATTAAAAGACAGACTGGCAAATTGGATAAAGAGTCAATACCCATCGGTGTGCTGGATTCAGGAGACCCATCTCACATGCCAAGACACACATAGGTTCAAAATAAAGAGATGGAGGAATATTTACCAAGGAAATGGAAAGCAAAAGCAAAAAAAAAGCAGGGGTTGCAGTCTTCATCTCTGATGAAACAGACTTTAAATCAATAAGATCAAAAAAGACAAAGAAGGGCATTACATAATGGTAAAGGGATCAATGCAATAAGAAAAGCTAACTGTCCTAAATATATATGCACTCAATACAGTAGCACCCAGATTCACAAAGCAAGTTCTTAGAGACCTACAAACAGACTTAGACTCCCACACAATAATAGTAGAAGACTTTAACAACCCATTGTCAATGTTAGATCAACGATACAGAAAATTAACGAGGATATTAGGAGTTGAACTCAGCTCTGGACCAAGCAGACCTAATACACATCTACAGCACTCCCCACTCCAAATCAACAGAATATATATTCTTCTTAGCACCACATAGCACTTATTCTAAAGTTGACCACATAATTGGAAGTAAAACACTCCTCAGAAAATGACAAAGAATGGAAATCATAACAAAAAGTCTCTCAGACCACAGTGCAATCAAATTGGAACTCAGGATTAAGAAACTCACTCAAAACCGCACAACTATATAGAAACTGAACAACCTGCTCCTGAATGACTACTGGGTAAATAATGAAATTAAGGCAGAAATAAGTAAGTTTTTTTAAACCAATTAGAACAAAGACACAATGTACCAAAGTGTCTGGGACACAGCTAAAGCAGTGTTTAGAGGGAAATTTATAGCAACTAAATGCCCACAGGAGAAAGTGGGAAAGATCTAAAATCGACACCCTTACATCACAATTAAAGGAACTAGAGAAGCAAGAGCAAACAAATTCAAAAGCTAGCAGAAGACAAGAAATAACTAAGATCAGAGCAGAACTGAAGGAGATGGAGACACAAAAAACCCTCAAAAAAATCAATGAATTCAGGAGCTGGTTTTTTGAAAAGGTTTATAAAACAGACCTCTAGCCAGACTAATAAAGAAGAAAAGAGAGAATAATCAAATAGACACAGTAGAAAGTGATAAAGGGAGTATCACCATTGATCCCACAGAAATACAGAGTACCATCAGAGAATACTGTACACATCTCTATGCATTAAACTAGAAAATCTAGAAGAAATGGATAAATTCCTGGACACATACACTCTCCCAAGACTAAACCAGTAAGAAGTTAAATCCCTGAATAGACCAATAACAAGTTCTGAAATTGAGGCAGTGATTAATAGCGTACCTACCACAAAAAAAAAAAAAAAAAAAAACCCAGGACTGGACAGATTCGCAGCCAATTCTACCAGATGTACAAAGAGGAACCGGTACCATTCCTTCTAAAAGTATTCCAAGCAATAGAAAAAGAGAGACTCCTCCCTAACTCATTTTATGAGGCCAGCATCATCCTAATACCAAAACCTGGCAGAGACACAACAAAAAAAGAAAATTTCAGGCCAATATCCCTGATGAACATCGATGTGAAAACCCTCAATAAAATACTGGGAAATGGAATCCAGCAGCACATCAAAAGATTATCTATCACGATCAAGTCGGCTTCATCCCTGGGCTGCAAGGCTGCTTCAACATATACAAACCAATAAAAATAATCCATCACATGAACAGAACCAATGACAAAAACCACATGGTTATCTCAATAGATGCAGAAAAGACCTTTGGTAAAATTTAACACTTAAACAAATTTGCAAGAAAAAACAACCCCATCAAAAAGTGGGTGAAGGATATGAACAGATACTTCTCAAGAGAAGATACTTATGTGCCAACCAACATGTGAAAAAAGCTGATTATCACTGGTCATTAGAGAAATGGAAATCAAAACTGCAGTGAGATACCATCTTATGGCAGTTAGAAAGGTGATCATTGAAAAGTCAGGAAACAAAGAGGCTAGAGAGGATGTGGAGAAATAGGAAAGCTTTTACACTGTTGGTGGGAGTGTAAATCGGTTCAACCATTGTTGAAGACAGTGTGTTGATTCCTCAACTATCTAGAACTAGAAATACCATTTGACCCAGCAATCCCATTACTGGGTATATGCCCAAAGGATTATAAATCATTCTGCTATAAAGACACATGCACGTGTATGTTTATTGCAGCACTATTCACAATAGCAAAGACTTGGAACCAACCCAAATGCCCATCAGTCATAGACTGGACGAAGGAAATGTGGTATACATACACCATGGAATAATATGCAGGCATAAAAAAGGATGAGTTCATGTCATTTGCAGCGACATGGATGAATCTGGAAACCATAATTCTCAGCAAACTAACACAGGAACAGAAAACAAAACACAGCATGTTCTCACTTATAAATGCGAATTGAACAATGAGAACACATGGACCCAGGGAGGGGAATGTCACACATCAGGGCCTGTCAGGGAGTGGGAGGCTAGGGTAGAAATAGCATTAGGGAGAATTATCTAATGTTGATGATGAGTTGATACGTGTTGCAAACCACCGTGGCATGTGTATGCCTATGTAACAAAACTGCATGTTCTGCACATGTATCCCAGAACTTAATTATAATAAAAAAGAAATAATAAATAAGTAATGCAAGTAGTATTTCCAGGCTTAAATGAGGAATCACTCATCTCAAAAAAAAATTAATAAGGGACGAATTTATAATTTTAAGAGTGCCTGAAAAAGAAATATTGAAGAAGTAACACTATTTCTACATTACCTCTTCCAGGAAATAAGAGGAATAACACTGCAGTTATTTTTATGAAGTTAATATTCCCTTGATACCAAAACTAAGCAGAGTACAAAAAGGCATAGATGCAAAAATCTTTACCAAAATATTACTGAGTAGTAATCAGCAATGTAGACTCTTCCCAGGACCAAGTAGGAATTGTTCTAGGGATACAAGGCTGGCTCAGTATTCAAATAAATCAGTCAATGTAACCCACTATGTTAACAGGCTAAAGAATTAATGCTTGTATTAATTGATGCAGAAAAAGCATTTGAAAAATTCAACATTCTTCACATTAAGATTTCTTAGAAAAATAAGAATAAAGGGAAATTTCTTTGACTTGATAAAGAGCATCTACAAAAAAACCTTTGGCCAGCATTATACTTAATGGTAAAAAGATGCAATGCCTTCCCTGCAAATCTGAAACAAGCCAAGGATGTCAGCTGTCCCAACTCTTTTTTTTTTTTTTTCTTGAGACAAGATCTCGCTCCTGTTTTCCAGGCTGCAGTACAGTGGTGTGAACCCAGCTCACTGCAGCCTTGACTCTCAGAGCTCAGGTGATCCTCCCACCTCATCCTCCTGAGTAGCTGGGACTACAGGTACATGCCACTATGCCCAGCTAATTTCTTGTAGTTTTTATACAGACAGAGTTTCTCTATTTTTCCCAGGCTGGTCTTTAACTCCTGGGCTCAAGAAATCTACCCCTCCTCAGCCACCCAAAGTGCTGAGCTGTTCCTACTCTTATTCAACATCATGCTGAAAGTTCTAGTCAGGGTTATGATTCAGGATAAAGAAGTAAAAGCCATACAGATTGGAAATGAAGAAATGAAACTATTCCTGTTTGCAGATTACATGGTTATCTATGTAGAAAATCATGAAAAATGTACCAAGAAAATTTTATAGTAACTGAGTTAGGCAAGATTGCAAGATAAAAGTTAAGCATATAAATAGCAGTTGTATTCCATGTTCATGGATTGGAAGAATCAATAATGTTAAAATGTCCATACTACCTAAAGCCGTCTACACATTCAGTGCTATCCCTATCAATATACAAAGACATTCCTCACACATATATAAAAAAAAATTCTAAAATGTATATGGAACCACAAAAGACCCAGAATAGCCAAATATATATCCTGAATAAAAAGAATAAAACTGGAGGGATCACATTACCTGACTTCAAATTATACTACAGAGCTATAGCAACCAAAATAGCACAGTACTGGCATAAAAGCAGACACAGACCGATGGAAAAGAGTAGAGAACCCAGAAACAAATTCATACATCTACAGGAACTCATTTTAGACAAAGGTACCAAGAATACGCATTGGGGAAAGGACATTTCTTCAAGAAATGACACTGGGAAGACTAGATATCCATATGCAGACAGATGAAACTAGCCCTGTCTCACTCCATATACAAAATTCAAATCAAAATGGATTAAAGGCTTAAATCTAAGACCTGAAACTATGAAACTACTAAAAGAAAAAATTGGGTAAACTCTCTAGGATATGGGAGTGGGCAAGATTGCTTGAGTAATACCCCATAACCACAGACAACCAAAGCAAAATGGACAAATGGGCTCACATCAAGTTAAGCTTCTGCACAGAACAGGAAAGCAAGTGAGGAGACAACCCACAGCATGGGGGAAAATATTTGCAAACTGTCCATCTGATAGGGATTAATAACAAGAATATATAGGGAGCCCAAACAACTCTATAGAAAAATCTAGTAATCTGATTGAAAAATGGGAGAAAGATCTGAGTAGACATTTCTCACAAGAAGCCTACAGATAGTGGATAGATATTTGAAAAGGTGCTCAACATCACTGATTATCAGAGAAATGCAAATCAAAATTACAATGAGATACCATCTTACCCCAGTTAAAATGGGTTTTATCCAAAAGACCGGCAATAACAAATGCTGGTGAGGTTATGGAGGAAAGGAAACCCTCTTACACTGTTGGTGGGAATATAGATTAGTACAGCCACTATGGGAAACATTTTGGAGGTTCCTCCACACACACACACACACAAACCCCAAACAAACAAACAAAAACTGAAAATAGAACTATCACATGATCTAGCAATCCACTGCTAGGTATATACCCCAAAGATAGGAAATCAGTATGTTGAAGAGATATCTGCACTCCCATGTTTATTGCTGCATGATTCGCTATAGTCATGATTTGGAAACAACCTCTGCCTCCTGGCCGCAGGTGATCCTCCTACCTCAGTCTCTTGAGTAACTTGGATCACATACCACCGCACCTAGCTAGCCCACCACCATACCTGGCTAATTTTCTTTGTGTTTTTTGTAGAGATGGCATTTTACCACATTGCCCAGGCTGGTCTCGAACTCCTGAGCTCAAGGATCCGCCTGCCTTGGCCTTCCGACAAAGTGCTGGGGTTACAAGCAGTACTGAGCCCAGCCCTATATAACCTTCTTGAAATGTCAAAATTATAGAAATAGAGGACAGATTCATAGTTACCAGGGATTAAGAAAAGGGTTGGGGGGAATGGTTGGAAGGGAACCAGGTATGACTACGCACGGGCAACCTGAGGGACCCTTGTGCTGATGAAAATGTTTGTATCTTGATTGTATCAAGTTATCATGGTGTACTATAGTTTTGCAGGATGTTATCATTGATAAGATATAGGTAAAGGGTACATGGGAACTCTCTATTCTTTTAACTGCATGTGAATCTACGTTATTGATATATATAACAATCTTGATGAAAATTATGCTGAATGAAAAACCAGTTTTTTCATTGAATAAAAACAGTTTTTTTCTTAATCATGCATCGTCTCCTCTCCAGCAATGATCATTGTTACTATCTTACTGTGTAGGAATAGTGCAGACTATGGCTTCTGGTGCAAAACTCTCTGGGTTTAGTTCCCAGTTCTGTGGTGTCTCAGCAGAGTGTCCTTAGGCAAATTGGTTTACCTTTCTATTATCAGTTTTCTCATTTTTAATACAGGGAGCAATAATTTTAATGCTACTAATACTTCTCTCATAGTGTAATTGTAAGTATTAAATAAATTTTAACATGTAAAAGAACTGATTCTGGCAGTCATATGTGTTCACATAAGTAGCATTGGTGGTGGTGATAGTGGTGGTTGCTATATTACCTTTTGTTATTTTTCTTTTAACACAGTTGCCATGGCGTGTATACATTCACACATTCTGTTTTTCTCTTAAGCCATATTTTTTTTAACAATAAGATTGGAATCAAAAATAAAGAACTTTGGCAACCCCTCTGCCTTGCCAACTCCCAAATTTACAACTGAAATGTCACAGTTCAAAAAAAGTTTTAAGTTACTGCCTAAACTTAATTTTTTAAAAAATTTCTTGCTTTCATGTCTAGTTTTTAGCCAGAACTACTGGACTGGAGTTTGCCCCACCCACTTAGCTGCATGGTGCCCTGAGGGTTCAAGCAGAACTTTGTCCCAGCCACTGCTTTGGGAAGCACAAAGGCTGAATGCTTACAGTCATTCTGGTGACATTTCTAACATGATGAATGGCGATATCTTTGGGAATGTGTCTCTACACAATCAGATCTGCAGAGCCGCAGTCACCATCTGTTGAAATACTTCATCTAGGATTGAACTATACCCCTTAGAAGGTAGTTGAGTGACATGTTTAGCCTCTCCATTTCAAGGCTTTGGGTTTTCTAATTCTCCAAAATGAAAAAAATAAAATAAAACAGAGCCCAGATTCTATTTATGACAAGTAATTTGGGGCTGACTTCTTTATGTCCAAAGCATAATTTAGGGCATTGTGATTTAATGATGTGTATTAGTAGCTTTCAGTCATTTATGTGAATTAAGGTAGTTTCATGCTGTCATGAGAATTCTTGTGTAATGTAATGAGTGAAATAGCAGCCCCTCTTTGTGAGTTTCACCATCCAAGATTCAAATCAGAGATGAATTTAAAATAAATTGAAGTTTTCTCTGAGGCAAATGCAAAGACTAAAATAATCTAGGCAAGGGTAGATGGAATAGGCAAGGGGTATCATTTGTAACTCGTGTTTCAAAGATAAAATTGTTACTACTTTTTAAGCTTTGAGTAATTGAATAATCACATATTAGGTAAGTAAAAGCCTACCCAAGACCTTCCCCAAGCCATTTATAATCTAAACTCAGGCTCTCTTTTGGTTTGGATTTGCTGTTGGAAAGTATCTTTGCTGTGGTTAAGAAAGAAATACTCAAGAGTGTGTAACTCTGTCTTTGGGCTCCTTGCTATTTTTTTAAAACAAATTTCTTATTTTTGTTTCTGGATTGCAGCCATAACACGAAAACAACATCTTGGTTAGACCCTCGGTGCCTGAACAAGCAGCAGAAGCCTCTGGAAGAGTGTGAAGATGATGGTAAGGGGCCAGACAGGTCTTGGGTTAAGTGAATTGGGGGCATTGTTCACATGTGCAAATTTTAAAGAGTCGTAGCCAGGTCAGTCGGGTCTTAGATTGAGTTTTTAAAAGGTAATCCAATTTCTGCTAAATGGACTTTCATTTACAAAAGCAGGAGGAAAGTCAGAATTGTTTCAAGAGAGCAATTTGTTTACACATAAAGACAGATGCATATTAATATCTCCATTAGAAGCAGAACAGTCAGAAACTATTCAAATGAAGATACATCCTCTGTCTTCAGGAATTTAGAGAAAATTTTAGAAATTCTCTAGGAATACAGAAACCAAAGATGCTCTGGTTACTCACACATTCTCAACCTTAACCCTGTCTTATAAAAGTCTTAGGGGGAAAGGTTGGGAGTTTTTCTTGAACTCTGCATATTTCATAACTCTGCTACTTCCCTAGTCTTGGAGATAGAGGAAACAGATCTAGACATGTTTGGGAATCTCTGTGTAACTTACAGTATACCCACAATGTATGATAAGTGTGGGTATACTCTCTTCTTTTGAGACAGAGTTTGAAGTGTTACCTAGAGCACCACTCTCCCTATTAATCTTGGAAATGAACTAACTGGCCGTAAGAGCTTTTGTTGAAAAAGTTCATTTCAAGGCTTTGGGTTTTCTAATTACTTCTCCAAAATGAAAAAAATAAAGTAAAACAGAGCTAGCGTATCCCCTTTTCATTACACAGACATCTATACCAAGTTCTACCAAAATTACTTTTTGATGCGGAAGAATGAAAAGGGAAATGGTTTGCTTTGTTTTGCTACTCATTATTCAGTTCTAGTATGTGAATTGGTAGTATAATTATTAAATATGTATTTTACTGTAAGATAACAGAACTTTACTAATTTGTCCTATAGTGCAGAATTGTTGTATATGTAAACTTGAAGATTTTTTGAAAATGCAAGGCAGTTTTTTAAAGTGTAATACTGTCAAAACCTTGTACTTCATGATCCTGCCATTATACGTGGTTTGCAGATTACATTAAATGACATAGAATATTGTGTCGATATTTATCTGAGTTACTTCAAATGGAAATATAAATCCTTCTAACTTAGAAGACATGACCACGAATCTTGTTTTATTTTGGTTGCTTTGTTTCATTCCGGAAGAAGGAATGGAACAGGTTCAGTCAGCTCTGGTATTTTGCGTGCTTGTGAGAGAATGGACTGTGCTGATTATTTTAGTATTCTGTTTAATATATGATACTTGTTGAGTATCCCTGTTCCCAAAATTTGAGTCCATAATGCTCCAAAATTGGCCAGGCACAGTGTGGCTCACACCTGTAACCCCAGAACTTTGGGATGCTGAGGCGGGAAGATCACTTGAGCCCAGTAATTCGAGACCAGCCTGGGCAACATGGTGAAACCTTGAGTCTACAAATAATAAAACAAAAATTAGCTGGGCATGTTGGCATGTGCCTGTGGTCCCAGCTACTTGGCAGGCTGAGGCAGAAGGATCACCTGAGCCCAAGAGGTCGAGGTTGCAGAGAACTATGATTGTGCTACTACACTCCAGCCTGGGTAACAGTGAGAGACCCTGTCTTAAAAGAAATGAACAAAACAACAACATGCTCCAAAATCCAAAACTTTTTGAGTATTGCCATGATGCTCAAAGGAAATTCTCACTGGAGCATTTTGGAGCTTGTATTTTTGGATTCAGGATGCTGAGCCAGTAAGTATATTACACAAGTATCTCCAAATCTGAAAATATGCAAAATTTGAAACCCTTTTGATTCTGACCATTTTGGATAAGGACTACTCAACCTGCACATAAATAACTAGTTTTCAAAGATCAGAACATAAAACACATTCAACCCTAAAACTTCGTGGAACAATAATTTATTCATTATTTGATGCCCTATGATTTGGAAAGCAATTTAGGCACTCATTACCATAAGGTTTTCAATGTCAATATCCTTTTTGTAATTATTCTGGGAATGTATAAAAATGCCTGTTAATATAATTTTATAAATCATAGAATACTGCAATAGTTTTTACTGAGGAAAACTCTATGTAGAGTAGAAGTATTGAGTGGAATTAACGTTTTGTTACCAAATCTAGTAATTTTTAATTCTTAAAATTCTTTTGTGTTAGCGTTATTTCCTTTGGAACAAGAATGTATTCATATCAAATGCAGTTAGTTTAGTAATTATCTATTTAATATTAGAATTCACATATTCTGTTTCTAGTAGAAATTCTATGTATATCTGTGTGCCTGTACACACAAACAGTATAAACATATAATCAGATTATAAGTATCAGTTTGTATTTTCTGTTGCCAGTTAATGCAAAGCTGCCTTGTTGTTGTGTTTATAACACAAAGCAGAAAAACATTGGTTGCAGATATTGTCCCTGTATTTGTTTCTGTTCTCTGTTAGTGAATGACTCCTTCTGTCATTGCTGTGTCCGATTCAGTTAGCAGCCCTCAACCTTGCCTTTGAATGCCAGGCCAATATTTTAATCCACTTGATTGATAACGTGAGCTGGTTGTCTCAGAGGCTTCAGACTCAGTCATATTAAAACCAAACTGATGATCTTCCCCCCAAATCTGGTCCTCTCTAAGTGTTTCCTGTCTCCATTCATGGTAAATTTATGCATACTCAGAATTCCTCCTTGATCTGTCAGTTTTCTTCACACCTATTTCTAACTTGTGAACCAGCTGAATTCACTTGGCATCTTAAATATCTCTGGGATCCATTCACTATTTTTTCCACCACATCTACCATTTTCATCTGGGGTCATGCTCATCTCCCATGCATACTTTTTTCAGTCTCCTTTTTATGTTACACTCAGAGCAGTCTTTTAAAATGTAAATATGATTGTTACCACTGACAACCTCCACAGGGTCTGCTTAGGAAATGCCAGGTCCATAGTTTGCTTCTCTGAGCCCTGGGTGGTCAGCCTCTCTAAATTTTCTCACACTATTTCTCTGCTCTCTGCTCTTCATCCCCACTAGTCCTCATTGAATTCCTGCCTCATATCAGTTAAATGGACATATTTCTCTCTCAGGATACTCTTACATTTCACAGTAGTTATTGAATACTTTCTATATGTCGAGTGCATCCTAGGTATTTCAAATGTGTCAATGATATAACAGACGTTAAACTTTGCATATCCTTCACATTATACTTCAGGGAATTTTTCCTTCACTTTGCCCCCAAAGATATGATTAGGTCCCTCATGTAGCTTACTCTGTTGAGAACTTATTATGGTTTTATTTTTCGTTTTATTTGTGTGAGCTTTGGATTTGTCCCCTGTTCTGGAAAACTAGAGATGTCTGATTGTGTGTGTGTGTGTGTGTGTGTGTGTTTGAGCTGGAGTCTCCCTGTGTTACGCAGGCTGGAACGCGATGGCACTATCTCGGTTCACTGGCACCTCTGCCTCCCCATTCAAGCCATTTTCCTGCCTCAGCCTCTCAAGTAGTTGTGATTACAGGCAAGCGCCACCACACTTGACTAATTTTTTTGTATTTTTAGTAGAGTCGAGGTTTCACCATGTTGGCCAGGCTGGTCTCGAACTCCTGACCTCAGGTGATCCACCCACCTTGGCCTCCCAAAGGACTGGAATTAGAGGTGTGAGCCACTGCACCTGGACCCTGATTGTGTTCATTTTGACATGTCTGTTACCTAGCACAGTGGCACATCATAGGTCTTGATAAGTAACTGCTGAAGAAGTGAACAAATGCTCCCAAAGACATTAGATAATATCCAAATGGGCTTTTTCACAGATGACTTTGTGTAAATCAGATTCTCCTTTTAAGAAAAGGTGCCAATCAAAACTTACTGTTGGCAGTGGGATCATTTTTAAATCAAGAGTTTACAAGGTGTCTAGGCCCATGTCGGTTATTTAGGTCATTCATTGATTGATTGGTTCATTCATTCATTCATTCATCAAGAAATATTTAGTACGTAACATATGCAGAAAGCTACACTGGGCACTGAGCCTATAGTGGTGGTGAAAACAGGCTTCACCCTGTGTTTGTGAAGCTTATAGGAGCCACTTGCCTTGTAGCTGGGGAAATATTATGTATGAAATGATTTTTGTGTGCTCTCCTATGTTTTCTTCTCAGTAATAATAAAATCTTTTACTGACAGCAAGAGGAGGTCAAGAATTGAAAGGATTTTGACTTGTTTTGCTCACTGAAATTTTTGAGGACATTTTAATTCTAATATTTATGAGCCGCTTGACTTAGAGTGCGTGTGCGTCGTTGTGTGTGTGTGTGTGTGTGTGTGTGTGTGTTCACAAAACCAGTAAAACACTTTTTCCCAACACTCCTTCAGGGAAGCTTTCAAGACTTGCTTCCTTGATATATTTCATCTTGACATAATTCATCTTTCTAGCTCCTTTTTGAAAGACATCAAACTTAGCTCATTATACAATCTACATTCTCAATTTGACCTCACCTTCCATTTTTCAAGCAGCACTGTTAGTTGTAAGTTAAATAATGCTTTAATTGTGAGTATAATTGCCTCACTGATTAGAGGATTATTGAAGGATTAAAAGGACTGATACTGAAAGGTCTAACAGCTTTGTTTACTCTCAATAAGGTCTGTAATAAGTGACTTCCCACTTAAGAACATTGAAACCGCAAAGGTATTTGTCATCTTTTACAACCAATCAAATCCTATTTTGACATGCAAGGAAATGAGCTATATAATTATTTTGCCAATATCAGCTCTTCCCGTTTTGTAATTTACACTGAGGTTGCGAGCTTACTAGCCAAGCCAATGAAATAAGCCACAATGCAGGTAAGGATGAAATAGAGTGATGTGTTTGCTGCTGTTTTCCTGAGGAGATTTCCTGTCTTGGTGCTGGTGTCTGAATTTTGCTTTCTCTCTTTTCTGTCTCATTCCTGCTATTCCTTTGGAGAAGAAGGGGTACACACCGAGGGAGCTGGACAGTGAACTAGGTAAACCTTCCCTGCCTGCTGCTGCTGCATGACACGTGCATGACATGGCCTGCATGGTTTTTCCCCCAGTGAATTGCTTAATCCCTCTGTTGCTTTAGTTTGCACTCCTCCAATTATGATTTTCTTTCTAACTTGTCCAGGAAAGGTCAGTCTTACAACCTCCATGTCTGACTGCAGGCATCACGCAGAGTTGTAACACATTATGTTTACAAAGAAAATGTCTGAGTGAACTGAGACTAGAATGAGAGTTAGCAAATTGGTGATAGGTAGTCTTGTAAATTGAGGATTGGGAAAGAACCAAAGAGAATGCTCGCTGTGTTCCTTGAACTTTCGTGTAACCTGTCTCAGTCTTATTTCTTTACTGGTTTAGTGTGGATGGTTATTTGAGTAATACAAAAATGCCAAGCAGAACAAACAAAAATCCATGAGACTAATTTAAGGAGCATTATAGGAGCACTTGCAGTAAAAGAAGGTCACTGAGGAATTGAGTAGTTAAGTCTTAGGATGGTGTTGTTATTACGTCACAGACCACATGTTGTTGACCTTGCCATTATAGTGAGTGGTTGTTTATATAGTGATGCAGCATCTATATGTACTGTTTTTCTTAGAGTTGTGTCAGTGTAAATCAAGTCTTCACTACTCTAGCTATTGTTCTTTAGGAATAATTTATATTAGCAATGATGCCAAATTCTTGTTTCTTTGCTGTTGGAATATATTGAATTATGTTCCCTGTTAAGTTCAGTGCTTTATATTCAATCTTGAACAATATTAAAATTAGTTTGCATTCCATCTGATACATTTGCTGATGGATAGATAAGAAAGTATAAATTTCAGCTAAATTGCAGATGAAAGCCTCGACTGATGGAAGATTCTTTAGCAATTGAAGATTGTTTAAGTACAAGAATGTTTAACATCAATATGAGTGGAACTGTACTAATATTATTGAATCTGCCTGGCATTTTTGAGATTGCCTCAAAACCTGAAATTATCAATCTATTTAATACATTGCTTTCATTTGGTTTTCTTTATTTTTGTTACATAGATAAAGATAATCAGTCATGGTTGGCTAGAATTATGATAGAATAGTTCCAAGCTCTGTTTTTCTTAATGTTTGTAACATATCCTGTTGTAATTGATACATAAGACAATGGTCGATAACTGTGATCTGTTTTTAAAGATGTTTAATAAGTTGTCTTTGTGGTCATTGTGAGAGGAACAACTTGAGGTTCACTCTGAGTAACAGAACAATTTGAAACTAATTTGATTGAAAAAAGAGTTTGTCAATCCAGTGATATTAGATAAAATAATTGAAAGAGACAGAACTAGGTTTTCCAGACACAAAATGAATGTCTTAATCATTTGTTCAGCCAATTTCAACCACTCTTGCCACTATTGTGAGAGATCACTCTGCTGTCGGCTGGCAGCCAGTGGAGATAGCACAGCTGTGTACAGGGGCACAACCTTATTTCCTTCTCTGGAAATTTGAATTTGAAATTTTCCAGGAACGAAGTTTCTGCATTTTACCCACATGTAACTGTAATATCGTGGAACTTTCTTATGCTGTTAAAGACTCTAAACATTAGTTCCCTTGGCTTTCTCTGGGTTCAGATCAAGCTGCCTGACTTCCCCATTTACTGGCTATGCCACCTTAGACAACCTATTCACTTTCTTTTAGCTTCTCTTTCCTTATCCACAAAGAGGAGCCGAAAGAGGAGCTCCCATGGTGCTTATGAGGTGACTTAATGAGATCATGTTTTAGTATTTGTCCCTGTGATCAGCATACACTGTTGGCTATTTGCAGTTTTGTTATTTATTACCTAATTCCCTCTTCTTGGACTTTTCAATACTTCCTTATGGTACTTTTTTCCATTAACACAGCATAAGGGAGGAATGTGTTCTATACTATAGAAATGGCCCAAATGTGTTCTTGTAGGTAGGGTAGAGATAAAACCTTTGATTTTTGTCTGCACATATCCACTGTGTAAAGAGTAGCACACGTGTACACACACTGTTTTCTGTTGCATTCACTCCAGATTCTGTTGACAAGCTCACTGCTCATTTTCTTAATAAGAGGGTCCTAATTTCAAACAATAGCAACTGTCAGGTTTTCAGTGAACAATGCAGTTCCAGATGTGACAAGGAGACCCTCTTTGTAATCTGCCTCTGAGAGGCGTGGGCAGTTGGCTTGGGTGTTGGACACAGATCATTTGATTATAGAGTTGTCATTTCTGAACTCTGTTGTTTGAGCTGGGTCATTTGCTCCATTATGTACTTTGGTTTGCAGAATTTATCACATCCTCTGCAGACATCTTCCCAGAATTAAAAAGCACCTGCAAAACCTTCTTTTGGAATTATAGGGTATTCGTGTGGTGAAACCAACTACGGGAGATAGAGCCAAGAAAATAAACGCTCCTCCCAACCAAAACTAAGTCACAGTTTTGAAATGCATCTCTGATTTTGAACATGATTTTCAATCTATACACAGGCAAATCTCTTTTGAAAACAACTTAGAAACTTTAACTGCTCAATATTTGCTCTGTGGAGGCAAAATAGTGCAGCATGAGGTTTTCAGAGGCAGGAGTAGCAAGTACACAGGCCACAGATATCTGTCTTACTCCTTTTGGGCTTTCCTGGAACAGCTGCCATTTCTTGGGTACTTTCTATGTGCCAGGAACCATGCTAAGCGTTTAGACGTATCCTCATTTAATCCACCATTGACTTTTGAGGCAAACCCTTAATTCAGAAATATTAAGTAAGTAGCCCAAGGCCACAGAGAGTAGTAGAGATAAATGAAAGAACTAAAGGTCAGTCTTATATCTGGGCAATGACAAAAGGGTCTCAGCCACCTCAAATCTCTGTGATAGGTTGTGCAGTCTAATTTGCTCTGACTGTCGTTAGATATAGGAGATTGCTTTTTTAAGTCTTTAGAGTGTTTGCTTAAAAAATTATAGTGTCATTATTTTCTGGAATTAAGTATTTTATGCCTTCTTCAGTTTTTTAGAATGAAATGGTAACTTCTAGGACAAACATCTTCCTATTTAAAATTGATGACCCATTTCTATTTTAAGCATTAGGAGACTAATTTCTATGATTAAGTTAATCACCACATTGGAAGTGAGAAACTATCTTTTCAATTTCTGGAGTTTGCTCATCTGTTCCACAAGATGTGTTTAAACTGACAAATGTCCAGAGATGCCAGTTGACTGGCCCCATTTTTCAACTCTAGAATATTAAGTTGTTGACTAGGCACCAGGAAAGAAGTCACAGGTACCTTCTTTTCTAGTACTCTCCTCAGACCTCCATCAAAGCACATACCAGAAGGCTGAATTTTCTGCTTAGATGATGCGTTTGCATTTATCTTTGTGTCCCTGGTGCCAGCACACCCTGAGGCAAACAGTAGGCATTCAACAAATGTTTGTCAAATTAATAATTGAGTAACTTGAATGCTTAATATTTCCCCTGTTTTATCTAAAGATAATCAGGCCACATATTTCAGGTTGCAGATTTTGAAAGAGATGTTATTTCTGTAAAACTTAATGTGGTCCCCTCACACCCACCCACCATTCTGCCCTATACAAATGTATGACTGTGCAACAATTTGCATTTTTTTAATCTTTGAGTTCTCAAATCTTTGGAAATGTTTTCCTGGTTCATTTTCATTTAAATGGTAATTTCCAGCTTTGTAAGGGGAAAGCATTTCCCAGGCATTTAATTTGCATCGGTCCATAAGACTCGGTATATAAAAATGCCAAGTTATATCAACATCTGCAAATTGGACCTGTCTTGCATTTTAGCAGCTTATGTCTCCTACAAGTCAAAGACTTCTCTAAAACCTGCTAAATGTTTTTTTCTTTTTAATTTAGAAGAAAAGGGGGGAAACCTGTCTCTTTGTTTGCAAACAAGTAACATGTAGAGCAAAAACCATGAAATTAATGTCTCTTGATGTGCAGCCAAATCTGAACAAAACATAAACTTTGAGTAATTAGTCTGTATGTGTTTGCGTGCATGTGCATGCCTCCACCTCAGTCTGGAACTGTGTGTGGCATATGTAAGCCTTCTGCCCTGATGACATGATCATTATTTAAATTAGAGACCACATGATTCCTTCAATTAAACAAAAATCTATTTCAAATATTTCAAGTTTGTAGTATTCTATCCAAGTTGGTCTTAATAACTACTTCTAGGACTAATTATTCACTTTAGAGTATGCTATTACATAAGTTTGCCTTGACTATATATATCAGGTTAGCTTTAAAATTAAGTTGAATAATTGTTGCTCTGCCTGAAAGGATTGAAATGACAAAAAAAAAAAAAAAAAAAAAAACACACACACAACCTAGTTGCTTCTTTCACCAAGTAAAGTAACACGGTGCAGTGGGCCTTTCCACAACAGATTCTTGTTCAATCAGAACTGTTACCTCTTTAATAGAGTTTTGGCCTTTGATATGAAACCTTAGGAAGTTCTGTAGAGCATGACTGAATTTTCAGAAAGGCACATACATCTCCCAGTGCCACTTTACCACCACATTTAAAGGAATAAAATTGTCTGCCTTAGACAGTGAGCTCTCAGCCATGAGGAGCTCTGTTACTGCTTTCATAGGTAAGTGCTGGGAAAGATGGGCCAGCCCAAAGATAGCAATTAAGTGATAGATGTGTGCAGTTCAAAAATGCAACTCCGTTTTTATTAGGAACAAGGAGAAAATAAGATGCAGATTTTATTTTATTTCAAGGAGAGCAAAGCGGCACTGTTGTATTGGAAATGAAAAGAAGCATTAATTTTCATCCGGTTTTGCTTGTGTAATAAGATGGCCTAGAAACAAAATGAGAAAACCGTAAACATTTAAGATAGGAACTAGGCATTCAAAGCAAGTTTAACCTATATTTTCAGGAAAATCTAATTTAATAGTGATTTAGAATGAAGGCATCTGGGACTGCATTTTATTAAGTTTTATTGTCTTGCATAAAATACCAATAGATAAAGAATTGCTCTTCATATAGAAAAATACACTGATAAAATAATGTACTTTTTTTGTTGTTAGGTTATACAGTTTTAATTGGATTTAAAGTGTTCTTATGAGTCTTTCTCTTTTTGCCTAACTCAATTGTTGAAAATACCCAGGCTCTTCAAGAATATGCTCTTCTTGCTCTAAATATTCTTCTATTTTTCAGAACTGCCTGCTGGTTGGGAAAAGATCGAAGACCCCGTCTATGGTATCTACTATGTAGAGTAAGTGCCCATTCATAATCCACACATTAGTTTATACCTCTTTATAATTATGTACATTTGTGTTAAATACAGCTTGCCATTATTATAAGGTACAAACCAAATAACAATATTAATTTTATGATGAAAATATGTATGCATATTTTAATGAATGGGAAAATATTCAGTAAATCTGAAAATAGCAAATCGTATTATTAAATTCACATGGGCAGGATTCATGACTTTTGTTTACCACTGCATCACAGAGGCCCAACGTGGTCCTGGCATATGGCAGGTACTTAATGAGTATTAGGTGAATGAATGAATGAATGAATGAATGAGAAAAGCAAGGATTCAGTAGACCAGATGAAGAGGGACTATTTATCTTCACAAAGAGTATCTGATTTGTCTACTTTTTGCTCTGCCCAGATCTGAACTCCTTAGCAGTTACTTCTTTATTCATTCATACATTCTAAATGGTTCAGGCAAATCTTAATAATTTATGAAATGTTGCCAGGATTGAGGAGGAGGAAATGAAAAACTAGCCTAAGCTGCAGACCTTGTGTGTTTATCTCTCTCTTGCCTGAGGCTCTTGTTTCCCATTTTTAAAAGTCTAAAAACCTCGTGACTTTTTTATTGTGTGCCTTATTCTAGCATTGGGCTCCCACTTTTTCCTTTGATCGGAACTGTTGATTAATAGGATCATACTAAAAGAAACTCAAAGATTAGGACATTGAAAAAAATAAAGCTTTATATTATATAGTTTCCTCTTAGAAAGATGAGAGGTAACTAATAAAAGTTCCTTCAAAAGAAGCAAATGCCATATAAATGTAGAAATATAATCCTACCAGCCACACTGAAGATGTAACTGTCATATTTTCTTTTCCTTATCCTGCTGGTGATGAAAAGTCATTTGTATAATGCTCTGATGATATGAACATAAGATGCAAAAAGTGCCAGGCCATAAAATAAATGTCCAGCGTCTTACTGTAAAAATCATGAATTCAATATAGCAAGTATCCTTGGCCAATACTAACTTTTACCTCCACTTTGCCTAAAAAGAGGGATTGGCAATAAGGGGCATCAGAGAGGCAAACTTGGCTGTTTCTCTGACCCTCTGATAATAAATTTCTTTTGTGTGTCCCAAAGATCATCTTTCTCACAGATGTACTGTGGGGTTTTGCTATTTG
Organism: Ateles fusciceps; assembly: GCA_036589455.1. Taxonomy (NCBI): domain Eukaryota; kingdom Metazoa; phylum Chordata; class Mammalia; order Primates; family Atelidae; genus Ateles; species Ateles fusciceps. The sequence continues at coordinate 13,249,764 of JAZHEH010000562.1, forward strand.
AAGCTCATTTTGAATTGTCCCCCTCAACTATTTTATGCATTAAGAGAGAGCAGGAACAGATGACAAAAGCTTTGATGGGTGAAGACACTAGTTTGAGGGGCAAGTTGTTATCTTACCATACAGTTCTCTGTGTATCTTTTCAGATTCGTGTGCCTGTTAATGGTAGACTATTTCTTAGAATGAAATTGCTACAAGAATTAGGAAATAAACATGTAGGCCTTTAATAAAAATTAAGAGCAATCAATCTATCCATTCTGTTTGATAAGCCTGCTTAAAAAAGTAAGGCCTAGCTTTTTATAAAACTTGGAGTTCTAAATAATCACAATAGTGTGCTCCTAAACATCTAATAAACAGCTATTTTGAGTTAAGTAAAATAAGGCTGGGCGTGGTGGCTCACGCCTATAATCCCAGCATTTTGGGAGGCCAAGGCAGGTGGATCACTTGAGGTCAGGAGTTTGAGACCAGCCTGACCTACATGGTGAAACCCTGTCTTTACTGAAAATACATAAATTAGCCAGGTATGGTGACACATGCCTGTAATCCCAGCTACTCGAGAGGCTGAGGCAGGAGAATCCCTTGAACCCGGGAGACGGAGGTTGCAGTGAGCCAAGATCGTGCCATTGCACTCCAGCCTGGGTGACGGAGAAAGACTCTGTCTGAAAAAAACAAAGAAAGAAAGAAAAATATATGCATATATGTATATGCTTATGTTATGTTTGTGTTGTGTGTGTGTATACACACATACATGTACATATGTATGCATATGTATACACACATGTATACACACATACATGTATACACACATACATGTACATACACTAGATAAGGCCGTAGCAAAAAACAAATTTGTATACGTATGCATATGTACAGGTGTGTGTATGTGTGTGTATTTTTCATTTGTCATGCACGGCCTAATTAGTTTTGTAGACATCTAAGTGTTTGGATCTTTGTCATTTTGAACACATTACATCTACTTAGGTTAACTGTATTTGGAGTCTCTCTGCCTAAGGCCTGTACTTTTAATTGTGCCTCCATGTTTAGTGATCAAAATAGTTAACAGATGTGAGTAGAGTTGTTTAACTTCGTTGTCTGGATGACTGTTTATGCTTCTGTGAACCCTACTTTAGACAGTTACACAGCAGTTCTGGCATTGTATGTTACAGACAATGTCACATAGCCACTTTAAACTAATTTCTCAATAATTCCTTAATCTACTTCTTGTTGAATTAAAGCAGCTTCCCCTGTCAGGTGGTATCTTGGACATTTGAAGGGGTCAGTGGTTAAAATTCTGGGATCTGAAAGCAGATAACCCTGAGCTTGCATTGCCTGTTTACTGCTTACTAGCTATATTATGCTAGGTGAATCATTTAACTGCCCAGAAACTTACTTTCCTTATTTATAAGATATGAATAAAAATAGGACTTAAATCCTGGCATTTACTGAGGAGTTTTAAATGAAATGCATGTAAAACTGGTGGTCCAGTGCTTAGTGCATATAAGCAGTCAGTAATGGAAACCTTTCATTTTTATTTCCTCTTTCTAACTGGGCATTTTAACACATCTCAGACCACCCGCTTTGCTCGGTTTGAATCCAGAGACTTGGTCTAATTGGCATTTTGCTGGTGGGACGAAGTGTTTCCAAGCTGAATACTATTTGCTATCTTCCCCAGCCACATCAACAGGAAGACACAGTATGAAAACCCAGTTCTAGAAGCCAAACGGAAGAAGCAGCTCGAACAGCAGCAGCAGCAACAGAGCAGCAGCAGCAGCAACAGCAGCAGCAGCAGCAGCCCCAGCAGACAGAAGGTTGGCCTCTTCCCTCTAGGCTTTTTCTTGAGCAGGGGAGCATGGGGCGAAACCTGAGCACTGACACCCCCGTGTGGTCAAAACTGGCCTCGATGATCAGGTCATCTCTTGCCACACTGAGGAGCTGATGTCCTGAGGGGGAGGAAGAGAACCCCCTCTCCATGTTCCTCTGGACAGCTAAAGTGGAGATTCTAATTCAAAGGCATCCATATCTCCACTTTAATGTAGAAAGGAGCATGGTTAGATCAGATAACTTTCTGAGGGGGGAAGGAAATCTCTTGCCCTCGCAGTGTTTGCATTGCAACTGGTATCTAAATCCAAACCACTTTTAGCATTTTTACTTTAAGTAGAGTTACTGGACATGAAACTAACTTTTAATTTGAGGAACATTACATGTAAAGAACCATGCAGAGCTGGTAGTTTTGGGTGCCTTTTAAAAGTTACAGACTAATTCATGCTCACTGTAAAAATATGGGCAGTTCAGGAGTATAGAACATTAAATTTTCCCCTGCTTACCACCTTCCCATTATCGGAGATAAGCCCTATGCAGAAATTTTCTAGGGATATACAAGTATGCATATTTTAACAAAAATTTGATTATAATTTATACATATATCGTATGTCTTTGAGACCTGCTTTCTCACTTTTTATTTCTTGCACATTTTTCAAAGTTAGCTAATATAGATTTAGCTTATACTTTTTAATGGTGATATAATATTCCATTTTATGAATGCCTCTACTTTATTTAGCCACTCATTGATTACCAGATACTCTGGCTTTTCCCAGTTTTTCATTGTGATCTTTTAAAATGATAGGCTTAATACTCCCCTTAATATTAATATGTGAACATCAAATAGAATATGAAGTGTAATGCTTCTGTGACTATAATATCAAGTATGATAAATATAAACCTTAGACTACAGGTTGGCAAACTTTTTCTGTTGATGGCCAGATAATAAATATTTTAGGCTTGGTGATTCATATAGTCAATCTCTGTTAGAAGTACTCACCTCTGCCATTGTAGTATGCAAACAGCTGTAGATAGTATGTAAATGAATAGGTGCAGCTGTGTTCCAATAAAACTTTATTTATGGGCACTGTAATTTGAACTTCATATAATTTTCATATGTCACAAAGTATTCTCCTTTTTAGTAATTTTCAACCATTTGAAAATGTAAGTTATTCTTGACTCACAGGCTGTATCCAAACAGGAGCTGGCCCCAGTTTGGCTCGTGGGCCATAGTTTGCCAACTACTACCCTGGACTATACAATTTAGGGAGAGTAGGTATGTATGTCTGTGTATATTCACTGATTGAAATGTTCTCTACCTTAGTCTCTTTTCTAGCTAAAAGGAACTTTTTTCTCATATACATTTAGTGGGTACAAGTGCAGCTTTTGACACACGGGTATATTAAGTGGTGGTGGTCTACGCTTTTAGTATAACCATTACCCAAACAGTATACATGTACCCATTAAGTAATTTATCATCCTTCAGCCCCCCTCCAACCCTTCCGAGTCTCCATGGTCTATTATTCCACACTTCATGTCCATGAGTACACATTATTTAGCTCTCACTCAGAAATGAGAACATGTGGTGTTTGGCTTTCTGTTTCTGAGTTGTTTCACTTAAGATAATGGCCTCTAGTTCCATTCATTTTGCTGCAAAAGACATAATTTTATTGTCTTTTTTATGGCTGAGTAGTATTCCATGGCATACATAGCACATTTTCTTTATCCAGTCATCTGCTGATGGGCATTTAGGTTGATTCTGTATCTTTGCTGTTGTGAATAGTGCTACAGTAAACATAATTGTAGATACCATTTTGATAAAATGATTTACCTTTCTTCAGGTAGATAGCCAGTAGTGGGATTGCTAGATTGAATGGTGGTTCTGTGAGGTTGCAGTATACATTCTCACCAACAGTGTATAAGCATTCCCTTTTTTCCACATCCTTATCAACATCTGTTGTTTTTTTTGTCTAAAAATAATGTGTCTTTCCTGAGCTGATAAAACTTGGTAGTGTTAGAAAGTACAGTTTGCACAATTTGCAAATGAGAATGTGCAATTGAATATGATTGCTGAGCTGGAAGTGATTCTGGGGTGCATCTCAAGGGTCACTCACTGTGAATTATGTCTGGCCTTCAAGGTGCATAACACTACAATTAGGGTCCAGGAGTGTTTGTAATGGGTCTCATTTGGATTTCAGAGATGGCCGAAGAGAGCATCCTTAGCAAACTGCTGAAATCTACCTTCATCTTCCTCCCTACCTAAGACAAACTGGCCTCAGCAGCCCAGCTAATATCTCAATCACATTGAATAAATTTCTCCCTTATACAGCTGCCATTCATTGACTGTACATCTGTCCTGACATTTTTAAACTGACCTCACTTTGGACTTTCCAGCCAGAGAGAACTGGAGTTTTCATTCATTATATCATAATATTTCTTTCGCCAAACATCTTAGACAAGAAAAAAGATCTTCATAGAGTGAGGTCGGATAACAGCTTCTTTTTAATCTAAGCTGTCTGCCCTTGGTTTTATTGCTTTGGGTATTACTAATAATAAGGTGAATCATAAGTAAGTAAACAAGGCATTTGAAGGAAAAATAGGAAACTTTCTTTTCTTTTCTCATAGAGTGGACAGAAGATCACTCAGCCCTTGTGCCTCCTGTTATTCCAAACCACCCCACAAGCAATCCAGAACCAGCCAGAGAAGCTCCACTTCAGGGTAAAGTGCTTGTTTTTCTAATTGCGTTATGGTGTTAGCTCAAAATCTGATTTTTTAAAGGTATTTTAAAAAGTGGAGATTTGTAACTCTCAAGTCATTCCTTCGATAGTGAAAACCATAAATAATGAAAGCAGTGATAAAAGTATTGTTAGTCAGACTTGTCAAGAAAAGTTAGAAATCTTCCTGAGTAATTTTTTTCCAACTATTTGTTATGCTTTAAAAATAAAGACGACTTGTTACATGATCATTCGAACCAAGGTTTCTTAACCTCAGCACCATTGCCATTTTGGGGTAGTTAATTCTTTGTTGTGTGGGGCTGTCCTGGGCACTGTGAAATGTCCCCTGGCCACTAGATGCCAGTAGCACACAGCTCTCCTCTGACAGACATTGTGACAAGGAAACTGTCCCCAGGCATTGTCAGATGTCTCTGGGGAGCAAACCCATCCTAGAGATAGGAATCACTGATTTAGACACCACAGATATTTAACAGTATGTTAAAAAAAATAAATCGGAAACTCGGCATTAGATATTCCAAGATCCTAGCCAACATACTAGGTTTTAACTAAGACTTGCTATAAATGTAAATGGTTTGATACTGTGTTTTCAGTTCTCATTCCCTATCCTTGCTGCAGTTTTGGTATTTATGCATGTTTACAATATTTCAATGGGTCTTTTTTGTTTACATTAACACATAGGATGAGGCCCTTATAGAGGATTATTCTTGAGAATCTTGAGAATTGGAAGCTCCAGAACCTTGCAACTTTCAGGCCTCATTACTCTTAAATTATAGAAAATAGTTGTGTTTAGTTTTTCTTTTTCTTTTAAATGAGCATCATGCTTGACAGAGTTGGAGAATGTTTTTGGTACAGAAACACTAAAAATACTACAAAATTTGTTTTCCTTTCTGCATTTTTAAAGAGATTTAATTGTGTAAGATATAAAAAGATAAGTCAAGCAATTCATTTCTCTAATTTTAATTCATTTTAAGTTTTATAAGAAAGAAATTGTTTCTCTGCTAGGTGACATTTCATGAGATTAGAATTAATATCAACTTATGTAAAATAATTTCTTCTGGCATGAATTTACTTTTTAATGGTGATAATGGCTTTAATAAAGATCGGACATAGTAGATAATAATATGTTCATTAATATCAACTTGACTGTGGATTCCTCAATTTTGTTTGTTTGTTTGTAAATATAAAATTCCTTCTGCAGGTTCATGCCTTCTTACCTTCCCCTCTGTCACAGTAAGTTAGCTTCCTTTCAGTTCTTTTAACCAGCAAAACTGTGCACTCCTTATGAGTCTTTGCAGAGGCTGTTCTTTCTGTTTGCAGTTGCCTTTTCCTCCTATTTCTTACTCTGCTAACTCCTGTTCACCTCAAGTCCTTGCTAGATTCCCCTACTGTGTTTTCTCTTAACCTTTCTGTACTTCGCATTTATGAAATTTAACCATTGTAACTAGTGTTCATTTGTGTGCTATAATTTAACAAGAGTTTTCTCATTAGACTTTAAATCTAAATCCCTGGAGGCAAGAGACTGTGATTCTCTGTTTTTTGGTTTTTTCACTGAGATAATCCCAAACAAGGCATAATCCCTTGATACCTATTTTCTGATGAAATTATTATTGAGTGAAAAAGTCTCCATGCATCTATCCATCCATTCATCTACATATATGTATAGAATAGCCAACCAGACTTCCTTAAATAATTATCTTAGAGATTAAATAAATTAAAGCTTTAGAGATTAAATAAATTAAAGCTTTAAAGGTTCAGATTCTGGGTGCCAAGTTCTTCATGTACCAACTAAGAATCTGGATGGTATTTATCTGTAGTAGACTCAAATTCTTACTTTTCTTTCACTCAGACTTTCTTTTTCTTTTTTTTCTCTTCTTCCTTATTTCCTTATATCTCTTCCTTATTCCTCTTAGTCATCTAATGATTGACTAGGACATCCACTGGTGTCTTGGTTCAGGCAGTTTTGACAAGTTGCCATAGACTAGGTGGCTTACACAGCAAACATTATTCATCAGTTCTGGAGACTGGAAAGTCAAAGATCACAGTGCTGGCAGATCCAATGTCCAATGAGAGTCCACTTACTGGTTTACAGATGGCCATTTTCTCACTGGATCCTCACGTGGTACACAGTAGAGTGAGAAAGGACTAGCTCTCTTTCTCTTCTTATAAGAATAAGCCCATCACGTGGGCTCCACTCTCATGATCTAATCGCCTCCCAAAGGCCCCACTTTCAAATACCATTCAGTAGTGTCTGGGAAGGTTCAGGCTCGCTGAACTCCCCTTGGGATTGACTCATTTATTCTTAGCACTCCTCTACTGTGTAGTCTCTCTGTTGAGCCACACCTTTCAAGCACCTTTATAATCTTTGGAACATAACTAATACCAAAGAAACCAGTTAAAATCCATACCATTTAGTTCTAAGCTGTGATTTCAGTATACATTAAGTTAGACCGTAGCCTCATTGGTTATAACTCTGGGTTACCTGCCTGCTGGTTAAGTGTCTTGATTAACCATCTAGTGTCTAATGTCTTGTATCTTGGGCAATATCTAGTGTTAATAGACTGTCAGGAAGAAGACATGTAGCTAATCTGGTTAGATTGTTTGGTATTAATTTTGCTAAATTCATAGGTCAACTAAATTCTCCCCTGATCAAGAGTGTACTTCTAATCCCAGCAAGTGATAATTTGAAGATATGCTCTTGTGAAAACTCCCCAGCTTCAAGCTTGTGCTTAGAGAGAGATTTTTGCAGCTACCCCTCCACCACACTCACCCTGCCACCATTGCCATCAAAACAGTAACTCATTTATTGAGCTCTTATTATATGCCAGGTACCTTCCTAGGCACTTTACCTACATTATCTATCATGGTTGTTCCTCACAACTATCATGTGAAATAGGTATCATCATTACCTCCGTTTGTACTTGTGGTAGGCAGAGAGGTTCAGTACCTTGCCCAAGGCTATACAGCCACTAAGTAGCAGACTACAGATTTGAACACTAATTTTCATGAGGAATAGTTTAACTTCTGGTTGAAAGGTTTTTGGTTGAAAGGTTAGACTATGCCTCATTTGTGTAGTCTAAGTCTATGCTGTTCAGTATGCAAGCCACTGGTTATACATTGCCATTTAAATTTAATTACAGTTAAAAAATCAAAAAATTCAGTTTCACAGTCTCACTAGCCACATTTCAAGGGTTCAGTGGCTACATGTGACTAGTAGCTGCCATACTGGACAGTGCAGATACAGAGCATTTTCATCATCACAGAAAGTGCCGTTAGACAGTACTGGTCTAGGGTATTTAAACGCTAGGGTCAAGAAAGGACACTTCTTTCTCCTCCTCTGAGCCCAGCAGGGAAACAAACATCTAAGGGTTGTTCAGGTGCAGAGTTTTGGGCCAAGACCCAGAACATCCTGATCAGTGAGTCTAGAGAAGGAACTGGAAATGAGTACATTTTAAAAAGCTACACAGGTGATTTTCCCACACAACCAAGTCTTACCACTGTTGACTGGTAAACAGAGGTTAGGATCTTAGAAAATCACATGCACCACAGGGCTGCAGCTGAGAGCTCCAAATTCCACTGCCTGTGGGGTGAAAAGCATTTCTTTCCAAAAGCTACATTAACTAATGATCCACCCAGACATAAAGAGTAATAAAATGTGCATAAACGTGAAACCTTCTGATCTTCCCTCCCTTGTTAAACATGGAAAAAGGAAGTCAGTTGTATAATTTCAAAGCTCTGCTCATATCTTTATTAAGTTAACATTCTCAGCACAAAATATGCTAATGTATTTTTTTTAATTAGATAAACTGCCAGGCACATTTTCACATTTTCTAACTTAGCCTATAATAAAAGTGAAAAGTTCTAACACCCCAAACACCACTTTTCAGCCTTCCTGAAAACATGTTAAATTTCATTTCTATGTGCTTTTATTTGTTCATTCATTCACTCCCTCAACAAAAATTTTTGGAGCACATAAAATGTACCAGACCATATTCTAGATACTGGATATACATAGAAAAATTCTCATGGAACTAACATTCTAGTGGTTTTATGTACCTGTACCTGCATTCTAGTGGTTTTATGCCCTTCATGCATAGGAGTGGGGGACAGTAGGAAAAAAAACAATAGGTAAGATGTATATTCTTTTGGAAGGTGGTAAATGCTAAGGACAAAAATAAAGCAGGAAAAAGGGATGCGGAATTTTGGAGGTACTGCAATTTTTAGTAAGGTGGTTAAGGAAGGTCTTGCTGGAAAGGTAATGGCTATCGATGATGTCTCTGCATAACTAAAATGTGTTTCCTTTCAAAGTCCTGGAATGCCCTAGCAACCCCTACTGCAGAGACTGTAGGCCACTTACCCTCCTCCCCCTAAAGTAAATTTGGGGGTTATCTTACCAATTTCCATCTGATAATTGTCTTGGCAGTGGTCTCCCCAAAGCTCTTGGTGGAAGTGACACTACCCTCCCAGTGCCTTGGCAGATGACTTTGCATGGCAGATCCTTCTAAGTCTTGCCTTTCTTTCACCACTGTGACAGGGCTGTAGTTTGTCAAGCTTCCAACAAGGCTTGGGATTGTGCTAAAGAGCAGGTTAGCCAAAGGACCCCTGATTGCAGGCAATTTAAAAGAGCCTTTTTTGCAAGAGCCAGAAACTTTAAAAATGTGCAATTAAAAATTGTATGCATGCCCAGAGACCTTTTAAGGCTTTTTAGATATAACTAACCAAAAATAACTTTTCTTCCTATGTCCCAGGCTTCTAGTGCAGGGGTGTAGGGGACTAATGTCTCCCTCTTTCTCTCTCTCTTTTTGTTTTGGATAACATTTTGATAGAAAGAAACGGGGCAGGTGGATAAGCTGTGTGTGGCAAGGACAGGGTATAAGAAGTAAGTAAAGTTAGGAGAGATGAAAGAATCTGCTCATGAAATTAGGTGGACTACTTGGGATAATCAGAGAAGTTCCAGTAAGTTTCTCAGTTACAGAAATGTGCCTGGCAAATCCCAAAAGAAAACATTTTGATTTATGTTCAAAATGTTATTTGTGAATGTATCAAGAAAACTCAATAAAACCTTAAGTTGCATGTCTGGAAATTATTTAGCTGTATCTCTATCTGTTAATTTAATTTATTTTATTTATTTATTTTTTGAGACAGAGTTTTGCTCTTGTTGCCCAGGCTGGAATGCAATGCTGCGTCTTGGCTCACTGCAACCTCCACCTCCTGGTTTGAAGTGATTCTCTTGCCTTGGCCTCCCAAGTAGCTGGGATTACAGGCACCCACCACCTCACCTAGCTAATTTTTGTATTTTTTTTTTTTTTTTTCAGTAGAGACAGGGTTTCACCATGTTGCCCAGTTTGGTCTCAAATTCCTGACCTCAGGTGGTCCACCTGCCTTAATCACCCAAAGTGCTATGATTACAGGCATGAGCCACCATGCCCAGTCTAATATATTTCAAATAAGACAGCTGAATTTGGAGCTGTATGACTACTGTTAGTAACCACTTTAGGACTGTTAGTAACTACTTCAGGATTTTGGGGTTGTTTGGTTTTGTTTTGGGTTTTCTTTTTTTTTGGCTTGTTTGTTTTTTGTTTTGTTTTTCCTTTCTTTTTTCTTTCTTTCTTTCTTTTCTTTCTTTTCTTTCTTTCTTTCTTTCCTTCATGAGATGGAGTCTTGCTCTGTCACCCAGGCTGGAGTGTAATGGTGCCATCTTGGCTCACTGCAGCCTCCACCTCCTGGGTTCAAGCAATTCTCCCGCCTCAGCCTCCCAAGTAGCTGGGACTACAGGCACCCGCCACCATGCCCAGCTGTTTTGTATTTTTAGTAGAGACAAAATTTCACCATGTTGATCAGGCTGGTCTTGAATTCCTGATTTCGTGGTCTGCCCACCTCAGCCTCCCAGAGTACTGGGATTACATGAGCTGGTTTGTGTTTTTTAAACAAATATCCAAAGCTTGTTATAAACACTAAATCTTAGCCGTGGACGTGTGTTGGCTCTTTCACAAATTTAATAAAAGGTGCAAATTAATAGGAAAAAATCAATTGAGTTTAGAATTCTGTTCAAACTGATGACCTTTAATTTTGAAAATAGTCCTTCTACATTTTTGTCAAATTATTATTTGTGACCATAATATGTTTTCTGGTATTATCTGTGCATTTTCAGCCTGGATTTTTTGTTTGATTAAAACTAAAGGTTTTGCTGCTTTGTTGGTTTTTCAAGTAGAAGCCAGGCCCAAAGCAGCACATTGGAAGCCATATTGCAAAATAAAAAATAAAACAAAAGACATAAAACAGACCAATTCCATTTTCTGTGAAGGCGCTTGTGGCAGCTCAAATCCTGTGAAACTGCATGAATGGAAACCAAGAAGTGTGCCACCCGACAGGGTCTAATGTCCTCCCTCTCTTGTAGTTTCTTTTAGACCCTGGAGTTCACCTACCTCCCTCCTTCAACAGTGGTGCCTAGGAACATCATTATTCCTGCAATTAAGAGAGGACTTTCTTAAGATGCTATGTGCCCAAAGGTTCTAGGGCATAAGCTTGAAGGATTATCTATATGTTGTCTCAAATCTTGTTTAATTCTCCTTTTCACTGATGGTGACATTCCTTATGCTTTTCTTATTTTAATGCAGGCAAACCCTTTTTTACACGAAACCCTTCTGAGTTGAAAGGCAAGTTCATTCACACGAAGCTGCGGAAAAGCAGTCGTGGCTTTGGCTTCACGGTGGTGGGAGGGGATGAACCTGACGAGTTTCTGCAGATCAAGAGCTTGGTCCTAGATGGTCCTGCTGCATTGGATGGCAAGATGGAAACAGGTAGCGCCCACATGGCCTTCGTGTGTTCTGTGTGGTAAGACTGCAACCCAGAACATAAACGTGTGCAATCATGACGTTTGGTTTGAGTAAGACCAAACAATGTCATGATTGCACATGTTTATACCTTAAAACACCTTGAGGATGAACCAGGTCTCCACATTATGTAAATCCATCCCTTGGGACAGATTAAAACCTGTGAAATCATTTTAACTTTGGGAAACTGTTTGAGTACAAAAGCAATAATTTATTAAAACTGTAGATCCCCATTTGAATAAATGAATTCTAAGCTTGGATTTCTGCAGTGAGATTTTTTTTTTTTAGGAGAAAGCTCCAGTGTTCTCTCAGTGATTATTATATTCTCATTAGCGGGGAAGACACTAGGTGCTGAAAGAACACTTTATTAGCTGTTAAAATCAGTAATAGAAGCAGTCTGTGCCCTATAGTATCACACCCACATGCAGTTTCAGTTCAGCTTTATATTAGTGGAGTATGTCATAATACTGTCGGCAATTTTCTGGGTGCTTTTTTTTTAACCTCCACACTCTTATCTTCTACAGGGGATGTAATTGTCAGTGTGAATGACACCTGTGTTTTGGGACACACACATGCTCAAGTTGTGAAGATCTTCCAGTCCATCCCCATTGGTGCCAGCGTGGACCTTCAACTCTGCCGAGGTTATCCATTGCCTTTTGATCCAGATGACCCCAATACAAGTTTAGTGACCTCAGTAGCCATTTTGGATAAAGAACCAATTATTGTGAATGGGCAAGAGACCTATGATTCACCAGCTAGCCACAGTAGCAAAACAGGCAAAGTCAATGGCATGAAGGACGCCAGGCCAAGCAGCCCAGCGGACGTGGCCTCAAATAGTTCTCATGGTTATCCTAATGACACTGTTTCTTTGGCTTCCTCCATAGCCACTCAGCCAGAACTCATAACTGTTCATATCATCAAAGGGCCAATGGGCTTTGGTTTTACTATCGCAGACAGTCCTGGTGGGGGTGGCCAAAGAGTGAAACAGATTGTTGACAGCCCAAGGTGCCGAGGCCTGAAAGAAGGGGATCTCATAGTAGAAGTTAATAAGAAGAACGTGCAGGCTCTAACTCACAACCAAGTGGTGGATATGCTGGTTGAGTGTCCTAAGGGAAGTGAGGTCACATTGTTGGTGCAACGAGGAGGTAAGTAGGTTTGTTTTGTTCTTTGAATTTTTTTTTTTTAATCATAGATTCGTTGCTTAGCTCACTCATCTTTGGATGACCACTGGGGGCTTTTTAAATGTGTATTCCTTTAAGTTCATTTTTATTTAAATGTTTCAAAATACCTACTGATTTCTTCAAATGCTAACCCCTTTCATGTAAAAATCATGGTTTATATATTATGATAGACATATGCAGTTAGAGTGATACTTTAAAACAGATTGAGCCTTTTTAAAACATTAAGATTTAAAAACCTAAGTTGGGTGTAGTGATATCCACCTGTAGTCCTAGCTGTTTGAGAGGCTGAGGTGGGAAGATCACTTGAGCCCAGGCATTTGAGTCCAGGCTGGTCTCCTGAACTTGGCCAAATAGTCTGCCAAATGTGGCTGTGGTCACTCCTCCAAACTTGTGTCACGTTTCTCTCCTCCGTCGGATGGTGCTTTAGCCACACTGACTGCTTTTCTGGAGCCCCTTTAATGCTTGAAAGGCTTTTCTTGCCTCAGGGCCTTTGCACTTACTGTTCCCTTTGCCTGGAATGCTCCTTTCCCAGCTCTTCCCAGCTGGCACAGTCTCATTCAGGTCTCCTTCTGGGGAGAGGACCTCTCCCATCACTTTATCTAAAGTAGCTCCCAACACTTCCATTTAATCTTTATCACATTTCTTTATAACCTTGATCATCATCACTCTTTTTTAACACAAGGTATTATTTCATGCATTTATTATTATTTTTCATTATTTCTCTTTCATTAGAATATAAAGCTTCGTAAAGCCAGGGCCCATGTGTGCATGTGGACAGCTGTTATCCCCAATATTTAACACAACACATGACTCCTTTTAGGTATTTATGAATGAATAGGTATTGCATAAGTGAACGGGTAGGTGGTTATTTTTATTTGGCAGAAACAAGAGGTCTCCTAATTATACTAAACACTTCCCTCCACATGCTCACATTTTAATAAAGTAGTTTAGGATCTCAGAGATCTGGGTTATTCTAAATCTTGAGGCATTAAGCTTCCTCCTTTCTTTTTGACTCCACATCCCACCCTCTGCCTCACCTGGAAACCCAGGATCTCACACTGAGCAGTATTTTTCACCATATTAGAATGTCTTGCTCCTATGATATATACATATATATAATTAGTAATGACTGATAGTTTCACACGGTGGGCCTGAGAATGGCTGTTCCCCTGATCCTTGCCACCATTTGTTTCATGCACAACATATGCAGGCCTTCTGAAAAGAGATCAAGAACCAGACTTTGATTTCCTTTTGGTTTGTTGCAGTAGAGGAGCTCATTTGTGTTACAGCAGCCAGATTCTCATGTTTTCATGAAGCCGTGTGTTCTGCGATCAAAATGGCTGGATCATTTGAAGGAAACCCAAAATACAGAGCAGGTGTCTATAGGAATCGAAATGCTCAGTGAGCCTGGCTTAGGCAGTTATAAAAGGCATTGTGCAAATTTTATTTTTTAAAATATCATTTCCAGTAACTAATTTTCAAGTCTCTTCTTGTACCTAGATCACTTGACTGCCCAGAGAATTGGTTTTTAACACTAGCCAAGATGTATGTAGTAGAAAATGACTAGGGTATAAGAATGATTATGACAGTAACGATGATAGTGATAATGAAACCTGGCACTTATAGATGAATCAGTGATACATAAAGAACTTTCACACCTGCATGTGCCTCTCCTCTGATCTTTGTCACTTCCCTGTGAGGTAGGAAGCCTCCAGCCCACAGTAGTTCAGAGCTGTGCACCCTGGCTCTGTGGTTTCCAGTTCAATGTTCTGCCCTACTTACCTGAGTAACACTGAGTTTTGTATAATTGCTGTGACTGACAACCTGGAAACTTACAAATAGTTCTTGGTACATCAGGTGCACTTCTGATTCAGCCACTGCTCATTTGACAGACACAGACCACCTTGTTCTCCTAACTCATCTATCTGCTTTCTTGTATCTGTTATGGATATGTTAAGTTTTTTTATCCCATTAGATTCACTTCTAAGGAGACCAAATATAAAATCTCATTATAGCCAAGTAACTTATTAGAACCATATTGTAATGAATTTGCCTAAGCCAGCAAACAACTGATTATGGGAACATACTCCTTGATTTTATATTTCATTTCATTTTATTACATATTTAATATAGAAAACAAAATATTTTATATAAAATATATTTTTATATTATATATATTATATAAATATAATATATAAAATATGTTTATAAAAACAAATAAATTTATATTTTAAATAATATAAACAATATTTTATATATTATGTTATAAATAATATCTAATAATATATAAATAATAAATATATACTTTATTATATATATATATACACACACACACATATACATACATACATACATATATATATATTTGAGACAGGGTCTCACTTTGTCACCCAGGCTGGAATGCAGTGGTGCCATCTCAGCTCACTGCAGCCTCAACCTGCTAGGTTGAATTGATCTTCCTTCCTCAGGCCCCCAAGTAGCTGGGACGATAGGTGTGTGCCACTGCTCCCGGCTGATTTTTGTATTTTCGGTAGAAATGATTTCACCATGTTACCCAGGCTGGTCTCGAATTCCTGCGCTCGAGGGATCCACCTGCCTCAGCCTCCCAAAGTGCTAGGATTACAGGCTCGAGCCACCACATCTGACTATACTCCTTGATTTTAAATATGTTTGCATTATCTCTTCTTAATTCCTAATGCCATCTTCTTATTAATGCTATTACATTTTATAACATTTATATGAAACGATTCAGAATGTATTGCCATATTCATCAACATCTACATAGTTTATGTCAGAACATGAGTAATTTAAAATCACTGTGACATCAGCAGTCTTTAAAATACACCATATGTCTTGTGTTTGATTTATGTGTAGGATAGAAAGTTTGTACATCTGCAGTTGGCAGGCTAGCACCAGCTACTATTAATCTTTCTGGAAAGCATATAAATATATTTGTTTCTGCCATACTTTAGTTGCTTGAATCAGGACTGACATTTAATCATCTCTCCTGTATAGTGGGAGGTGTAATGAAAAGGCCTGGTGAAGGTACGAGATAGCAGCTAGGTTGAATGAGAAAGTAAATGGCCACTTCACGGATTCTTTCTAATGAATCTAATTTTTTTTTGTGATTGCTGGTTAAAAGACTGATAAACTCATTTACACTGTTCGTGAGTCCCAGGAATTCCTGTTGTGAGGTTGTAGCTTTCTATGCTTTAATGAACGGGCCGTTTTTACTTTGGGGGCAGAACTGGCTGCTATGTTTGTAGCATCTATTTAATTCCTAATCTCTAGGGCTCATTTTCGATATTTGTTCTTGTCAAGATCTAATACATTTCATTTTTAGTATTTTTAGTCCATTCCTAGAAATCGAGCTGAAGGTTGAAATATCATTTGTAAATTTCTAGGATCAGACAGTTTCCTGAGTCAGGCTTAGAGCTGCTGTGGGGTGCTTATCCACACTCCCAACTAGCCGGAACCAGCCTTCATTTGTTTACAAATCTTCTCTGCATCAACATCTCCCTGCCTGACAATCACTCAGGTTTTTAAAGGGCAGCTCCTTCCTGTACCTGGTTCCCCTCCTCTCATTATGAGTCCTTACTCCTTCTCCCTCTGCTGTCCAGTCAGGAAAGTGTTTTTTACTGTTTTTGAACACAGCATCTGCATTTGCATTTGGAAATCCTGTCACCTGATACCAGTGTGCATCTAGAGACTTCTTTGAAGTGTTTGGAAAGTCAAACTAGAAGGTGATTACCAAATAGTTTGTGTTTTGTTTTTTTTCAATTTGTCAAAGCTATCAAATTTGTCCCATGAAGATTTTTTACTTTTTTAAAAAAGGGCTTATGTAGATAGCATAATTACCTGTGCCCCACTCTGTCAAATATTTTGAATATTCAGCCTATTCACACCTATCAGTAGGTGTGACATTCTTTAAGATGTAATTTCATGTTGAGTCACAACACTGTTTCAAGAAAAGATTTGGCAACACTGTATGCAAGTGAAGAATCTATGTTTTACTTTTGAGAGAAGGCATCTATTAAAAAGAAAACTGAGCTTGGGGTGCCAGGAGATGACCTTGAGTATAAACTCTGCCCTTAAGCTGCTGTATATACTTGAGAAGGCTACTCTTCTACTCTGACACTTACTTTTTTCATCTAAAAAATGAATGTTTTGAGCTAGAGAATCTTTCAGGCACTCCATTGTGGCTCAAATTTTATGCTAGGAATGAACTTATTGTTGTATAGAGGAAAGACCACAGGACTCTGGAGCCAGAGGATGTAAGTTTAAATCCCGGCTCCTGCTTTAATCACACTGTGAGTTTAGGCAAGTCACTTGCCTTCTCCAAACTTAGTTAGACTTCTGGAAAAAAAATAGGAACATAATACCTGCCATGCATGGGCATGACGTACATAGATTAAATAAGGTTAGCATTTGTGCCAGTTCTTGACATAGCAGTCATCACATAATAAAGCCGGGATGTTACACTGATATTGCCTAATAGTAGCAATTGAGTGAGGAAGGATTTGTATTTTATTTTTTATAAAAAATTCTAGCTGGGCCATACAGATTGTTAGTCTCGGTGTGTGAGTTCAGACATCTTCCACTGGTAGGTTTTTTTTGTTTTTTTTTTTTCTCTTGATATAGGGTCTTGCTTTGTTGCCCAGGCTGGAGTACATGATCATGGCCCATCACATCCTCAAATTCCTGGGCTCAGCCGATCCCTCTGCCTTAGCCTCCTGAATAGCTAGGACTACAGGCCTGTGCTACTATGAGTGGCTAATCTTTTTTAAAAATTGTTTTGTAGAGACAGGGTCTCACTGTGTTGCCCAGGCTCCGCCGCTGATTCTCATGTACAACCAGAGTTGCAAACAACATTAGGCTTCTGCCTCCACGGTCCCTTCTAGTTTTCGTTCTGTGACCTGTAAGGCGGGTGAAAATAAGTTTATAAAGCTTATTTTAATATTTTCATTTCTAAGTAATGTTTATGTTTTAAAGTCTGTTTTATAAGTGACAGATTTCTCAGTCTTCCCGAAGGTCCATTTCAGCTCCCACATTCTACATTTTTCTACTTCAGAGGAGAACAGAAGCGGGGGGGACTTGCTATTGGAGATGCTCATTTAGAGTATCATCTCCCACTGGCTTTTGCTGATCACAACAGTAATGGAAGTGGTATTTTCCTTTCTAGTTTGCGCAAACCATGCACTGAATACTTTTGTCAGGCCACTAAGTAATTTCAGGGTCTGATTATAAAGTCATGAAATGTTAAAATTCCTAGAGGGCAGTAGTGTGTTTAACTCTTACTCTTGTGTCCCTGGCACTTCCTGGGGAACCTGGCAAGTGATAAGGTCTCAGTAAATAATAGCTGAATAAATTTAACTTGATCCACCAATTACAATAGAAGATTAATCCCCTGCTTGGTAAGCATACTTCATAACTCTAGAAAAATGATGAGAGTTAAAAGGCAAAACTTAGATACGAAAATGTTGGTGGTGATGGTAATGAGAACGTTACCGTCATTTCTTGAGTACTTACTATGTTCCAGCTATGTTACCATGATACATGCAATCCACATAACATGCATTCATGCACACACACATGCACAAGAAGGTAAAGAAAACCTTTCAAGACTTCATTGTTGCGACCACATTGAAACTGCCACCAATTTGCAGTGTCATGCTGGGTTGGATCCTTGTGAAATGAAGGCAGTGATTGTTGGCGTCTATGCTAGGACAAAATACGAGAAGAAATTCTTTTTGTTTTAGATGCTGAAACCCCACAGCTAAATGTGGTATAAATTAGTATAAAACAAAGGAGGAAATTCTGTTTAAGTTGGGAAAACCTGCATAAGATTTGCTGAAAACAATAAATGCTTCTACAGTGTTCCAGGCATGCTTCTAGACATTTTATATACCGTAATTCATAAGAGTCCTCTGAAGTAAATACAGTCTTAGCTCCATTTTGGAGACGAGGAAGCTGAGGCCCAGGGATTTTCTGTGGTTTACCCGGATTAGCTGGTTAGTGGTAAAGCTAGGATTGGAACCTAGAAATTCTGGCTCCAGACAGTACTTAACCACTCTACTAAAGAACCTCCTGCTTTACAGGCAAGAAATTGCTCCAGTGCCCTAACTGTTGAGGACTGTATCTTATGCATAAAGAAATGAGTAAAGTCTGAAGTCTTTGGGCAAAGTGATGTCTCTTAATTCTCATCAAAATTTACTGATGATATTTTGTTCTTAATTTGCCATCGATCCAAACAGAAAGCAGTGTCTAATCTCATTATCTAAGTGCATCATTAGCATTAGTTCTGTGTGTGTGTGTGTGCATGCGCGTGTGTGCGTGCATGTGTTTCTGAAATGATACAAAACCATTATAATTAGAACCACAGTGGGGCATGCACAGAGAGTTAAACCCAGGTGATCAGGCACTTCTGCTCTTTGTCTTCTGGTCTTGGACTAGAGAATGAATTGTACATTGTACTGCTTAAATGCTTGACTGCCACAATGTCTAAAACTGAGCTGTAGGGCCCCAGAAATGGGAATTCAGGTTGTGTTTAGTGATATCTCAATAATGTTGGAGTCCTATATGTTCCCATCAGCAAATCCTGCCAGTTCTTCCTTCTGAGTGTACTCAGACTTGGTTTACATCTCACCCCTTCTCTGGCCTCTACCACCTATTTTAGGGCACCTGGCCTTGCAGTGGCCTTTCAACAGGTCTCAATGCTTCCTCCAGTTTGCCCTCCAGCTGCAGTGCTTTAAACTACATCAGATCAAGGCAGCCCTCATGTCAGAATAGCTTCCCATCATTAAGCGTGAACTCTGAAGTCCTGTGTCAGGGCCCTAGCACTTACATCTCCCTCTGTCTGTATTTTCTTCTCCCAGGTAGCCACAGGACTTCCTCACTCACATCCTTCGGGCCTTGGCTCAGAGGTTATTTCCATCCGCTTTCATCTGAGAATTCTGCTCTAACCATTCCTCATAAACCAAGCAGAATCTCCCATGATCATCGTCCGCTCTCGTGATCTTTCTTATGCACTATACCTACCGTGATCCCCCATGAAAGAAGGGACTTGGTTGTAATCACTACTTTATCCCTGCTGCCTAAAATGGTGCCTAGCCCATTATAGGTATTCAGAAAATCATCTGCACTGAATGAAAAGATGAGTTAATGCCAGACTCTTTGTTTTCCTAAGTGCTAATCCTCCAGAGAACTTTCTGAGATGTGAGCATTATCATGATAGCTGAGGAAATGGGCAGCGGGAGACTGACCACTCCCTAGTCACACAGCTAAAAGGTAACAGAGCCTGACTGTGAACTCACATCTGTTTGCTTGCAATAGCTGTGTGCTCTGTTCACAGGCCACACTAAACAACTAGTAGATGCATTGTTTATTGTGTCCATAGGTCAAGATATGGGAGCTTCATGCCAGTGAATCATGTTGGCTCCAAAACCTGTTCTTCTGCATCTTGTAAAGTAGCCACTATCTCACGATTAAAAGTACGTAAGACTTAAATTTCAGTTTCTCAGTCCATCTGGCCACACCTCAAGAGCTCGATAGCCACATGTGGTGAGTGGCTACCATATCGGACGGTGTAGGTAGGGAACATTTCCACCATTGCAGGAATGCTGTTACACAGCACAGTTCTAGAACTTTTAATTATTTAACTCTTGGAAGTGAGAGACTGAATATCCTTTCTTTTACCCTTTCTTTTGTTTTTATACATTTGAGTAGAAGAAAAATGTGGAATTGAAGGCACCTTCATGGTTAATAGATTTCTTTTTATGCAGATAGTAATAAACATAGGTCCTGTTTATTACATTGTTTCCATGTTTAGTCACTGCTCTGAGTTCTTCATATGTGTTAACTGGATGTTAGGGGATGCAAGGACCCAGAGGATTTAAGACTTGTAAAGTATAAGTGCTTGGAGGCAGTCTCCAATTTCTCAATCCTGGCATGGTGTCATCAAGTTTATAAGCGGATTACAGGACCTCCACCTGGCTGGGAAGCAGCTCAGCTTTTATACTACACTGATGTTATTTAAGGAGCTTAAATTAAATTATTTCATTAAAGTACCTTTAATCCACAAAATGGGAGAAACTTCGAAACACAAGAAAAACTCAACTAAAATTATTACATATCAAATATGTATAATCTGTCATGTGAGCTATCAGCAAGTTACAATTTGTCAGAATTCTATTTTAAAAGGAAGACTTTGAAGTCTCCTTGGTGTGTTTATCTGATTCATTGATTCAGTATCTCAAACTAATTGACCTCTCTTACCACTTATCTGTGGCGTTTCTATTTTCTAATAATTTTGTAAGTTAAGGCTTCTTGTCACATCCAACGTGCTGCCTAACATCTTCATAGCTGTTAAGAGTTGTTCAAGTTAAAATTAGCAAATTTCCTGGCACTTCCACCATGCTAAACAGGATGGCATTCCAATTTGGTATTAAAAGAGCCTTCTAGCCTTTTTTACAATGCAGTTTTAAGTTACTATTTTGATTTATTGCCATGGTTTAAAGTTATCAAGTATTTTATTTGAGAATTCTTTGTAGACTGATAGGTCACATTTATATTTGAGATGACTTACAGCAAGAGATGAGATAAATATAAAAAGATTTCTATTTTGATTCTGTCTTTCATTACGTAATGCATAAAAATTATTCCTTATTTTCACATCTTTAGGAACTCTGGTTTCTTTATGGATTTTTGATCTTATGGTTTTGAAACTTAAGCAAGCTTTACTTATTTAACATTTGTATGCAACTCAGACTTTATTGGATGATTTCAGTTATATTTCTGTTATATTCATAATGCAAAGCGGTTGGCACAGCTAAAACTTTTACTTTTTGTTCTACAAGGCAATGTCTCATTCTCCTTGAAGGTAAACTTAATGCATTGAGTTACTTACTTATATGCATTATTTATTACAAATGTGTTCATGTGTGATTTATAATTCTCATTAAGATGTGGTGGCATCCCTTCCCCTTTCTGGAAGAGTGTTAGAATTTCATTCCCTTGGCTGGCAGGCTGTAGGATTATTATTCTGTGCTTTTATTTAAGTGCTGAATTTGGATATAAAGAAGTTGCTTTGTTGTCCTCTTTTGGGGGACAAATTCATTAACATCACATGCTTGTCATTGTCTGAGCACTGGGAATAGAGCACCATCATCTGCAAATGAAACAAACAGGCTCCTGATTTCATGAGGCTTTTCTTCTAGGGGAAGGTGAGAAAGGGCAAAAATAAACAAATGAACAAGATCTTGTCAGCCAAAGAAAAGTGCTGTGAAGCAAATCAGACCAGGTAAAGTGAACAGGTGTGGCAGGCCCGGTGGTAAGGGGGCTCTTCTAGATTAGAGGTGAAACTTGAGTGTCCACAGAGAAGGGAACAGTATTTCAGCAGAAGGGACAATTAGTGCAAAGACCCCAAGAAAGAATTGGAATGGAGATCTGTGTGCCTGGAGAAAGGGGAACAGGGGGATTGGGGTGGCTGAAGTCAGAGACTGGAAGCCAGGACCTGGAGTTCAAATTCCATTTGCAGATTCACACGGTAAAGGGACAGGCTCCTCAGTAACATGTTTGCATAGTCCCTCTGGCATGTATGTGAAGAATATATTTTAGAGCAGGAGTGGAAGGGGAGACCCATGAGGGCTTTTGCAGAAGTTCAAGCAAGAGTGTCAGCAGCTTGGACTACAGGGCAGACAGTGGATCACAGCAGTGAGGGACTTGGGACACCTAAAGAATGGTCAGTAGGACTCCATAGGTTGACTGCAGAATGGGGGGGACACACTTTTCTATAAAGAGCCAAAGGGTAGACATGTTAGGTTTCGTGGGCTCTACAGTCTCTGTCCCCCACTACTCTACTCTGCCCTTGTATCAGGTGATATGTAAAGGAATGGGCTGGTTGTGTTCCAAGAAAACTGTATGTGGCCTGTGGGCTGTGTTTGCTGACCCCAACTGAAGGAAAGGAAAAGGGAGGGAGCCAAAATGACCCCAGAATTTTTTACCTTGGCAGAATCTTTGCTGAGATGTGGATCCTAGGGTAGAAGCAGGTAGGATTTGAGCTGTAAAATCAAGGGTTTCTTCTCACACATGTTAATTGTGAAAGCCCATTTGACATTCAAGTGAAACAGAAATGAAGGCAGTTGTCTGGGATCTGGGGTTTGGTGGTTGTGAGGTTAGGTCAGGTCAAATATACATTTATGGCCCATTACTGTTTCAATGAGTTCTACAAACTGTGGGCTGTGACCTATTAGTAGGCTGTGAAATCAGTGTATTGGGCTATACCCAGTGTTTTTCTTGGAAGTGAAATAGAAAACATCAGAGTATATCACACTCACTAAAGATAAGTCCTTTTTTATGAAACACTTACTTTGTGTGTACACCCACACATGCGTACATGCATACACAC
Source organism: Ateles fusciceps (assembly GCA_036589455.1). Taxonomy (NCBI): domain Eukaryota; kingdom Metazoa; phylum Chordata; class Mammalia; order Primates; family Atelidae; genus Ateles; species Ateles fusciceps. Next base: position 13,272,730 of record JAZHEH010000562.1, read on the forward strand.
ACACACACACACACACACACATGTGTTTTATAAAATGGGAAATACAATTTGTAACACATTCATATGTGTGTGTGTGTGTGTGTGTGTGTGTGTGTGTGTGTGAATGTGTTATAAAATGTATTCTCTTGACCAGGCATGGTGGCTCATGCCTATAATCCCAGCGCTTTGGGAGGCAGAGATGGGTGGGTCACAAGGTCAGGAGTTCAAGAAGAGCCTGGCCAACATGGTGAAATCCTATCTCTACTAAAAATACAAAAATTAGCCGGGTGTGGTGGCAGGTGCCTGTAATCCCAGCTACTCAGGAGGCTGAGGCAGGAGAATCACTTGAAACCGGAACGTGGAGGTTGCAGTGAGCTGAAATCACGCCACTACACTCCAGCCTGGGTGAAAGAGCGAAACTCTGTCTCTAAATAAATAAGTAAATGTATTTCCCATTGTGGACCATAGTCACGTAAGTTTGTAAAAGACAGAGGGTATTTAGAGCCATGGGGCTGATGAGATTACTGAGGGAAAGAGTGGGAAGGAGAGAGAAAAAGTGCAACACAGAAAGAACCCTGAGGGACATTACCATTCAAGGGTTAGACTGAGCAGGAGACCCCAGTAAAGATGGAACCACCAGTGCAGATAGGCGAAAGAACAGGAAAGAGTCGTATCACACAGCCCAACAGAAGACAGTATCACAAGGAGATTCTAGCAGCACTGGTGGGTCAAGAGGTGGAGCCCTGCAGGGGGCGAAAATGCTGCCTGTGGCATGGCGTCCCCCTACAGCAGGACTCATGAAGTGTGGCTGCGAATGCAGTTGGCCTGGAGAGGCTGGAGAGGGGAGGAGGTGGGATAGGGGTTGGAGCAAGCTGTTCAAGAAAATCTGCTGTGAAGTGGGACAAGTCCTGGAAAGGGACGTGGCGCCAAAGGAGAGGGCTTTGGTTTTTTTTGAAGATGGGAGATACCACAGGGTGCTCGTGTATGGGTAGGGATGACTCAAAAGACAGGGAGAAAGAAATGACTGGAGGAGAAAGGAGGATTCATTGCCCTCCCTCTCTGCAGGCGTGAAGTCATTAAGAAGGGGAAGAAGATGGGATGCAACATCGGCAAGAAGGGGTAGGCCTTGGGGTCAGTCTGTGTAAACTGTGCAGAAAATGGAATGAGATTTGATCATTCTTTTTTCCCCTAAAAGTAAATTATTGAAATTTCTATTTAGTTGAGAAATAATTATTTAATTCATAGTCCCAATAATAATAGAGAGAAGCCTCTTTCCATTTGACCCATTCTTGTTCTTCATGAAGGATTGAGGATATTGTTCTTGCACAGTTCTGAAATAAGGAGAAAATAGTACTCACAGTCTAGTTATGGAGGCAAGACTAACAAGTGAGCTTTACCAGCAGTAACATGTAGTCTGAGTCTGTGCTGTACATACTTGGATAAGAGGTGAATGTTAGGGGGCAGGGGACGGACAAGAGTCCACTTGAACTGGAGCAGAATGCCCCAGCCTCCACATTTTGTTATTTTGGGCCAGATACTATTTGTTGTGGGAACCCCTCCTGTGAATTGTGGGATCTCGAACAGCATCCCTGGTCTCTACTGAGACCGGTCACATACCTGCCCCATTTCTCTAGTGGTGACAGTCAAAAACATCTCCAGACATTGCCAGTTGTCCCCTGAGTGGCAAAATTGCCCTTTGCTAAGAATGTCTGGACTAAAGCAGTGCTTTGAAATGTAGGAAGGATTTAAAGTTACCAGCTTATCCATGGGCAGTATTTGACATGACCCACTCATGTATTTTTTTTATCAGTCTTTAAAAAAAATATTTTCAAATCTGAATGCATTTAGCTGGAACCCACAATTCCAGTTTCTCCCTGGCCTGCTATTTCTTACATCTGTCCTTAATCTTGCCTGCCGTGTGCCTGTGGCCCAGAGGGCCACTGAGTTTGAGACCCAAAGACAGCATACGCAAAGACGCCAAGAAAGGCAAGGATATCACGCATGAATGTGCAGGCCTGTTGTGGATCCATTTCCTAGGACTTTCTTCTCACCATCATCTCAAAATCCCAGTAACTGGCAACTTTTTTTTCTTTTTGGTTTAATTTATGCTTTAAGAAAAGCTGTCATCAGACATTTTCCCTCTAACTTTGGAGTTTGTTTCCTACCCTTACTTTGGTTCCGTGTGAAAATTAGTGTACTAGTTGTCAGCAACTTTAGATAGTGTTTCCCATTTGAAAAGCCTTTGCTGTGAGGAATATTATTATGATAGCGTCTTCCTTCCCTTATATGTTTTTTTCCCCCAACCTTTAAGTTTAGGAGTACATGTGCAGGATGTGCAGGTTCATTACATAGGTAAACGTGTGCCATAGTGGTTTGCTACAGATCATCCCATCACCCAGGTATAAAGCCCAGGATCCATTAGCTATTCTTCCTGATGCTCTCACTACACCTGCTGCCCTCCGACAGGCTCCAGTGTGTGTTGTCTCCCTGCCCCGCCACCGCCTCACTTATATCAGTTTTGTAGCCTCACTTTGTTGAACTTGTCTGTATTGCAAGTGGTATCATCCTACTTCTATTAGAAACGTTTTCAGCTCTGACCGTTTCAAAACCGTTATCTGAGGCAGAGAGTTTACCTTGTGTAAAAGTTCCCACCTTCCTTCATTTCCCTCAAATGAATCACATGTTCTTTACCACCATCTGGAGGGGAGTGTTTGCCCATGGGGGTTTACTGAGTCTATCTTTGCAGTGTCACCCGAAAAGTTAAAAATGTTTCCCAACATTTACCTTACCTGGTATTTCCATTTTTTTGTATTTCTGCTTTAATATTAATCATGTCTCCTATCTGTGAACACAGTTCTTTTTGGTTTAAACATCTTGGTGGTAGAATCTTAATGTCTTCAAAAATAGCATGTGCCCTTAGGAGTAATACATTGCCACTGGCAACATGGAAAATGCCCTTTTTTATGTGCCAAGTTGTTACCTGGGCTTATTTCAGACTCTTTTTAATGGTGTTCCTTTTGGCATTTCTAATGTTCTCAGTGTTTTTGGTTCCTCACCATATGCAGTAAGTGTCATTCATTCATCTATTCATTCAACAAACTTTAGCACTGTGCTGTTGTCTCATTATAGAGGAATGCCATGAAGGAAACATCTAAAATACAGTGTGGTTAATCATAGCTTCCCCATTATCTCATGCCTAATCTTTTTCTAGAAATCTCATTTAGTGTATCACCTTTGCCATGAAAAATTCTAATATACCATTTTTGTGATCTTTATATTTGAGGCCGGGTGGTTTAAAGGTCCTTTTACACTGTATCATAGAGTAGCAGTCAAAATAACTAGTAAGCTGCAACGTGGACCAGTTATGACTTCGTGATGGCAGGAATTCATTTCTTTCCATAGCAGTGGTTGTCAATTCCACCCATTCAGCAACCTGAGATTTTAATTAGGCTTTTATTTCTGCAGTCAGTATGCAAAAGGGGTCTTGGCATGATGAACCTGTGTACGAGCTGTGTTTTAAAAAGCTTTCTTATAGTTTCATATACACGAATCAGTTTTTAAAAATCACTTGGAGGTAGTTGGAATTAGGTCTGCATGCATCTTATATATTTTTGTTGTTTCTAAATTTAAAAATGACTTAGATTCTCTGTAGTTACTTTTTCCATAGATACCACTTACCAAAGTGGCAGATGACCGCATTGAAAAAATAACAGCACTGCCCCTGAATTAATGGGATTCTATGTTCATGTAGTTTGTCTGCATCTGCAAAGCAACTTTCACTTAGACTTTGGCAACTGAAGGAGGAAGAGAAGGCTGTTTTAAAACCTAGCACTAGTTGCCAGTAGCAGCCCCCCTCCCCTGAGTTTTAACAACCAAAAATGTCTTCAGATAAGACCAAATGTCCATTAAGGAGCAAAATTAGATGTGCTTGAGAACCACTGCTTTACTCCCTTCAACGCCCATTTGGTTTTGCTTGTTATAAAAGCTGTGTTCTGTTTTTTTAGGTACCAATGAAATCCACTTCTGGGTTATTTTTTGTTGAATTTGGATTGAAGAAATTTTGTTGGAGAATTCCTCGCTTCTTCTTAGTGTTGCCTCTACATCTGCTCAGTAATGGAGTGGCAGTGTAGCCAGCTGTGAGGATCCCCCAGCAGGATCTCTGCTATCAGCCAGCAGTGCAGCCTGGGCCAGCCCTGGGCTATGTCTCTGAGCCTCCAGATTATCATCTGAAGTATGGGTAGAACTGCACCCTTCTCAGCACTGTCATGAGGATGGAATAAGACGAGGGCCTGTCACACCTTCAGTGCTGCCCTGTTCTGATGAAGAGTTTCTTATTTTCTGACCCCTTGCTCTGTCACATTGAATTGGGTTTCAGGGAGAAGAGGTGAGAGGCTGAAGCTGACCACTGTTTTCAGCCTTTGACTTAGTTGTCTGGAGTAGAGAAGAGATTAGGGAAGGTGAAAAGGAAGAGCCTGGAGGGGGCAGGTGGTAGGAGATGTGTTCCTTTTGGTCTGTGACAACATGTTTTTCAGCAGACAAATGAGAAAAACCAGGATGGAATAGTAGGTGTTTCACAAAGTGAAGATTTTTCAATATGAAAGGTTCTCTTTTGTAGGTAATGTTCTTCCTCTTTTCTTTTTCTTATGAAAAGATTGTTGTCATTTGTCTCCTCCTTTTTAATGTTCTTAGTTCTTAGTTTGCAAAAGAAAGAATTGGCAACTTAGGATCCATTGCTCAGTTCTACGTTGTCAAAATCTGCTGGCTTATGAAATGTAAAGCCTAGGAATCACTGCTATAGGGAAAGGCCCACAGGAGGTTGAGAACAGAACAGAACGGGACACGAAAGCAGAGCCGCTGAAGTAATTTATGAGTGGGGCTCTGGCATCCAAACCTCAGGGAGAGCCATGGGAGCTCCCCTCTTTCTTGTATCATTGCTTCCCCCAGCTCTTCATTCAAGAAGAAAGAGTTCGCATTCAAGGCCAGGGTTCATTTGTCACTCTTATGTAATACAACATTTATGGTCACACCCTTTTATGAAGCTCTTTTGTTCTATGAAGTTATTGGAGTAACCCAGAGAAGTGAAATCCAAAGGCAAGGCAAAATTTGGGTGAACTGAGCACATTCAGTGTGCTCAGGGGCACCCCAAAATATCCACGGCTGGTTTCTTGTATGTAAAAAGCAGTCTCAGAAACGTTATGACAGTTTTTAAAAATTCATTTCAAGTTGTGTTTGTTTGCATTAAGATCACCACCTGCATTGACGCTAAGCCTGATTAGAGCTTCATTTACCAAAAAATAAATAAACAATAGGAAACAGCCAGAATCAGACAAGAGAGAAAGCAAAAGGATTTAGCATTTATTTTCCACAGTGAGAAACTTGTTGACTTGAATGCTTACTGGGTCAGCATGTATTTCATTTCCATTGTACTTACTCTTCCCTGCCGTAAATGCAATGCTCTGTTATACATCTTGTTTCCACCTAAAACATTTCATTAAAGGGCCTCACAGTTCTTGCATTTTCCTGCATCTCCAATGTACTTGACCTATAAAAGTTACTTCTAATTGAGGCTCGCCCTGACTGGGATAGTGTGTGGGTTGGGGTGTATGTGGGTGAAACTGATTCCTGTACTCAGCCTTTAAGCAAATCCAATTGGTACAGTGAGCATTGCCTCACTGAAACCTGAAATCTAATAGCTGAACAAAGCCCAAGCGTCTCCTGCCCCTCATAGCTATATGGGGCAGCAATTCATTACAAATTGTCATAGACAAGGAAACAGCGTTTTTCCTTCTAAGTCACGTAATGACTTAGACCAGTTCAGATACTGTTTCAGCAAGAGGATTTTGAAGACATTTAATATCTCCATGGGAGATAAATGGTGCTGCTCACTGTTTGTCCTTGCTCTTTGGAAGATCCTGACCCCTCAGTAAATGGCTTCTTTAGGTCTGACTTGCAGACACTTTGAATAATGCAGAACTTGAAGCCTGATCGCCGTGCTGTTGTAACCATGACCTATGTTTTCTAAGGTTTATATGATTTCTTAAATTTAAAATATTAGAGTAAAGCTTGATATGGTACCAGGCATGGCCTCTGTTGCAATTAAGCAGTTTGGTAATAAAGCTAATTGAAATTGCCAAATAGTATACACCTTTCCAGAGCAAGCTGGAAAATTTCCCTATTTTGCAGAAGTATCTTGTGACAAAAAAAAAAGTGATCATCACATCAGTCTGTTGAAACTGCTCGAGAGACTCGTGGATTTGCCCTAAGAAAAGGACCTGAGATTTTTTTTTCATCTGCATGTGTTTGCTTTTTGTAGGGAAGGTTGAGGCATTTAGAGGTACTGAACCCAGTGTGGTAATAAAAGTTTGCTTTAGTAAGTAAGGATAGGAAGCTATCCTTACCTGAAGATTTAGATCTCAAAGAATCCTTGAGAACATATCCATTTGCTGGGGTGGGGAGCTTATAGGGTTTGGCGTTTCCTTCTGAGCTTTCAGTTTATTCTGAGACGAAAGCTCATCTGTTGTGATGGGAAGTCAGGACACAAGGTGGCACAGCAGAACCTTGTTCTCTGTGCTGAGTGAGGCAGCTGTGAGTTGAGCTGAACCTGGCAGCTCACCAATAAATCAAGGAACAGACCAAGGGTCAAGAGCTGTTAAAAAGTCACTGCAGCCATGATGGCGATAAAAAGAAAGGCCAAGCAGCTCCTCCCCTTTGCCTCATCAGCTCTTCCTGCAGCTTTCAAGGTGTAAACTCATTTCATGCGCCCTGCACATTCACAGTTATTTGAGAGATACAGGTACTTATTGAACTGGTGACCAGATACTGTTCTAGGGACAGACCGATAAAATAGACTGGGTCCCCGAAATAGAGACAATAAATAAGTAAACAATAAACAATATAAATAATAGACAAGCAAACAAGGTAATTTTAAAGAGTGATAGGCTCAATGAAAACAAAGAAGCTGGGCTGTGTGAATAAAGTGGATCAGAAAAGGGCCACTTCAGACCTGCTGGGAGCCTGCCTGGATCCCTGGTTGGCTCTCTGAAGAACTGATCTTTGAGGAGGGTCCTGAGTGACAGGCAGAAGCCACCCCACACATAGATCTGCAGGCATAGAGTTCCAGGCAGAGGGGGCAGCCAGAGAAAATGCCCAGAGAATTGCAAGGAAGTATTTCAGCAGTGGAGGATGCCAGCCTGGCTGGAATGTGTGTCTAGGAGGAGGAACTAAAATGAAAGGCATAGGAAGGATCACATCCAGGAGGACTTAGTGGGACACTGAACAAAGAATTTGTCTTTCATTGAAACGGTGTTGGTAAGCCATAGGGACATGGAGCCAGGACACTGTACAGTCTGATTTCTGCTGTATAAAGTTGCTCTGGCCTCTGTGCAGATAATAAAGAGGATAAACAATGAAGCAGAGATCGGTTTCTGGACTCATGTGGTCATCTACGCAAGAGAAGGCAGTGACAGTGGAGATGAACTTGGATGGACTCAGAATGTATTTGGAGACGGATGTGGTGGGAGAGAGAAAAAGAAGCCTCAGGCTGGGTCTTACATTTTAGGGGTTTGGTGTCCTATAAGGTTAAAAGCCAGGATATTATTCTGGGTTTGTATCTTGGTCCGGAGCCTAACTTACATTGCTAAAAATAAGCAGTCAGAATAAGAAACAACCTAAAAGTAAGTAACGCATAAGAAAAGGGCCCCAGCATTTTTTAACCTATAAGCTTTTCAGCACCAATTACAGTGATAGGTTTCCCTTTGGGGCCGGTGACCTTAAAAGTAAGGGCCCACACAGCATCCTGTTTTTCCAACCCAGAAAAGTAATCCTTATCAGTTTTTTCTTTCGGTGAGCTATTTTGAGCTATTGTTTCATAATCCCCCCCGTACATCCTATGTAGTTAAAAATCACACTTTCAAATTTTAGGAACTGCATGGGGCTACCAGGCTACCATAGATTCACCTGTCTAAGAGAGACCTCTGCGGACCAACTGTTAATAAGAGGAATGGGTTACAGAATCAACTCTTGAGCATTTGCATAAAAAGCAATTCAAATTTGAAATACAGGTAGTAGAAAAGTTGTTGGTGTGGTAGTTAAGGAGTCTTCTTAGAGGTAGAAGCATTTTTAGATGAAGACAAGACCTGACTTCTGAATACTACAATTACAAATATTTTTAACCTACATAGAGTTAGAGAGCTTTCCTAGAAGCATATGAGAAACTAGCTTAATTCTACCCTTAAAAAGTAGATTTTGGTAGGAATATTCCCTAGGGTAGAAAGATTGACTTCATGGTAGGTACATCTTGACAAATTAGTGGTGTTTTAAGTTGATGGTTCTTTTTCTTTCCTTTCTGGAGAGAAGATGCCATAATTCACTATACTTCTGACTCATTCTGTATCTTTTCTCTAAGCCTATTAAAAAAAAAAAGAAAGAAATCTTGTTATCAGGTAGTGTCAGGAAACATTTGCAAGCTAGAGAAAGCTCCTGCCCACTTTGAAATGGAATTTCACAAAGTCTGGTGTCCAGCCGCCCTCTTAGCTGAGTAGCTTTAAAGACGTGCTTCATTGTTCCAAATCAGACACTGATCTTGTTGTGTTTTTAGGATGTATAGCCTTGAATAATCAATGATTTAGGTACTGAGACTTGGAGGAAAATATCAGGGGTATGTTAAGAAATTGATTGACTGTGCATAGACTCCTCTGCTATCTGTATACAAGAACTGTCTTCCCAAATGCAAGGGTCACAATTATGGGTCCCAGATACCTTGATCCATTGAACTAGCAGTTGCCAGTGGTAGGTTCATGTACTTCATAAAACTGTATTAAAAATTTTCTGTGAATGCATTTGGTATGTATAAATGGCTGTAGGATTAATCTCATCATAGGAGGCTCCAAACCAAAATAATTAGGGAAACTTTGAATGAGAGTTTAGTATTTAAAAGCACAGGCTTGGCTTTAGACCAAGTATCCCCAGCTATTCACCTGACTGTGTGAAGTTGGCCATGTTACTTGACCATCTGTGTCTTGGTTTTCTCATCTGCAAAATGAGAAGATATGAGTACTTAGAGAGCAGGTATGAAGAATCATTTTATGTCAAAGCCAGGCTCTCAATACTGTTTAGTTATTTTTGCACTCAATTTTCAACTCTTTAGGTGTACTTCACTTGTTTCTGAGAGTAGCAGCCATAGGATCATCCATGTCATTTCAATGACACCTTCTCTGGAGTGACCATTTATTTCTCAGGAATTACATGAAGACAATTCATCCATCTTACCCAGGTCTTTGAGCAGCCCAAGGTATTGATGACTTTGGGTCTTTCTTACCTGTGCCAGTTCAAGGCTTGTTACTTTGAGGTGAAAGGCTCTGTAAGCCATCAGCAATCACCAGCTTTGCAAGCCATTTATTTCTCCTGGGACATATTTATTAGACAATGTGTACTGTGTAATTGAAGCAGACGTCTCTATAGCTGTAAAACCAGTACGACTATGTTCTTAATCTTCTTCAGAAGATGCCAGCTGACACTGCCTTGGGAGCTTCTTATTTCAGACGTCTGAAGTCCAAACATCTCTCTAAATTATGATGGTCAAAATGCTTCATAATGACCATTATTAAGTCCCCAAAGGAAAGAATATCTTCATCTTTTTGGAGACCTTCGGTCTGATGCTTATGTTCTTGGCAGCTGGTATCATATTTGCATTAAAAAATTATGCTACGGAGTTAATGATGGTATTTACCAAGAAGAAGGAGAAAAAAAATCAAACATGTCCAAACTAGGATCATTTTTTCATTTCTTTTTATGGATTCACTTTTGTCATAGATAGTGTTTATAAAGTCCTTCAGTGAAAGTGTACTCTGGTTTCAGCTTGGCCTTGAGTTTATGCTGGTACACTGATTTAGCTAAAACAAAACAACAAAGAAACCTTATCATTATTATTCACTCAAGCATCAATCGTTGCATGTGTTTCCCACCCACTCCCCCATCCCATGATTAAATGCTAGCCATTCTTCACTTCAGCTCCTCCCTCTGCCCCATTCTTCATATTGGATGAGATTTCTTTTCTCTGTATTCCTAAAAGCAACAGTGCTTCCTTCTGTCCTGGCATATAACACTTACCACTGTGAATTATAAAACCGTTGCTTTGCTTTTTCTCTTTAAAATAGACTATGAGCTCCTCCAGGGCAGGGGCCCTGTCCGATTACTTGTATCTCGTAGTAATGCTTTGCTAGGCATATGGCAGAGCGCCATAAATCTTGTATGAATTAATTGTCACTTGACTGGTTCCTTCTCATACTTCAAGTCTTAGCTCAAATACTGTCTCTTCAAGAAAGACTTGCGTGATCACCCAGCATAAAGTAGCCATGCATCCCTGGCACAGCTTGTTCCATTGTCCTGCTTCATTTTCATCACAGAAATTATCACTCTGAAATTATTTGCTAAGTTGTTTATTCTGTCTCGCCACAGAATGTGAAAGCAGGACCCTGTAGGTCTTGCTCATTGCTTTATCTCATGCCTGTTTCTAGGCTGTCAGCACAGTTTGGTTATATGAATGAGTGAATTTTCCGTTTTCCTTCCTGCCCTCAGTGGAAACTGTGAAGGCTGAGTGTACCTTTTCCTGTTTTCTGGACTGTTCTTAGCATTTTATTGGTACAGAAAGGGCAGTTTCAATTTATTTCATGGCTTATATATTCTGTATTAGACAAAGAAAACAAAAGACTGGTTGGTAGGAAATGATGCAGATGGATTTTTTTTTTTTTTTACAAGGGTTGCTGGCCATTGGATTGCAGTCAAATAACCATCAATTCTGATTGGCTGGGGAAGTCTCAGATTGTTCTCAATTTGTCTTTCCTGTGCCCCACTGTGTCTTTGCCTCAATAATCTTTCACTCTTTTGACTCATCACCATACTACCCCCCACAAATAAAAGGATGGCCTAGGAGGCACCTTCCTTTTTCCAGGAAGCAGCACTTTTGATAAAAATGACTTGCGTACTTTAATACAGTTCCTCTCCTCATAATTTTTTTTCAGATGTATCTTTTAGATATTTCCAAGAAAGAAGGAAAAGTAAGCAATGCAACTTTTACCTTTCTGTTTGATCCTTCTCATTGTCCCCTCTATTTATATACTGCTCTTACTGAAAATAAAAACTTAGCTAAAGTAAATCTCACCCTAGGAAGTGCTTCTAATGCTATAGCCATGTACTTGGACAAGGATGATTTAACTTAAGGACCACAGGCCCCAATATAGTGGGTTTCTCAGGGTCACTAGTGAAAGTTTCAAAGACTCCCTGAAATTATATGCAAAATCATGTGCTTCTGTGCAGCTTTGCTTGAGAGAGGCTGTAACAGCTTTGTATTACATTTTCCAATCAAGGCCATGACCCAGTAATTTAGGAGCATAAACCCTTGAGTAGGAATGGTAGCAAGTCATTGAGTCAAAGGAGAGCTAGAACAAACTCCAGCTGTTTTTTTAATCTGGCACTGCACTAAGGCCAGAATGTGCCATCGTCCAGGCACGCTAAATACTGGCTGCAATACTGATCCTGTTGATTATTGCCACATTGTATGTAAAATCCAGAAAACTTTGAAAATACTGAAAACAAGAATATGAATTACCTATTAATCCTAATGTTTAGAAAAAATATTTTAATATATTTCCTTTAGTCTTTGGGTGTATGATGTGTGTGAATATATATGTATATCCACTTTTTAACAATGAGTTTATATATTTTATGCACAGTTTTTACCCTGCTTTTCATGTCTTTTATCATTACTATTTTCCCCAATCACTGAATATTTTTGTTGTGCTCATTTTTAATGGTTTCATAATTTTTCATCTTATTGATATGCCTCTCTACTCAGTCCTCTGCTCTTGGAAGTTCAGACTGTTTCCCTTTTTTGTTGGTTTGTTTGTTTTGTTTTGAGACAGAGACTCGCTCTGTCTTCCCCAGGCTGGACTGCAATGGCATGATCTCTGCTCACTGCAGCCTCCGCCTCCCAGGTTCAAGTGATTCTCCTGTCTCAGCCTCCCCAGTAGCTGGGATCACAGGAGCCCACCACCACACCTGGTTATTTTTTGTATTTTTAGCAGAGATGGGGTTTCACCATGTTGGCCAGGCTGGTCTCAAACTCCTGACCTCAGGTGATCCACTTGCTTACCCTCCCAAAACGCTGAGATTACAAGTGTGAGCCACTGTGCCCATCCTGTTTCCATTGTTTATCTTCTTAAAATAATGCTGTGTCGATCATTTTTTATAGGAATTTTTGCAAGACTCATTATTTCCTTAGTACAAACTCCTAATGATGAGTTTGCTGAGTTAAAATTAACTGTAAATTTAAAGTACTACATTTAGAATTATGCATTAAAAGGTCTTAGAATAACAGAGAAGGCTAGTGGGCTCTGAGATTGTGCTCAGAAGTACTTTTATCTTCTTTGGTATCTAAGACCAGCCGCTGACCAAGACCTCACAGTCATTTTCTTTCAGTGGCTTTCAGTGGTCCCTGATGACTCCCTCTGTAGCTCCTACTCTCTCTCTCTCCCCCCCACACCTTCTCTCTCTCTTTCTACCCCTAGATAGACATATATATACATATATATGTGTGTGTGTGTGTATATGTGTGTGTACATATATATTATATATATACATATATATAGAGAGAGAGAGAGACACCTATAACTGTATACACACACACACACACACACACACACACACACACACACTCTCTCACACAGTTCCCTGCCCCTTACACACTGTATTACCTAATCCAGTTCCAGGAGAGTTTTTATTGCCACATTTGCCTTGCAAAACTGTAAAGAATTCCATGTGTTCAATGGCAAGTGGATTAGTGACACAGCATTTGTTGGAATGCTTAGGAGGAAAGCAAAATGTTTCCACAAAAATGCTGAAGTCTGGAGACCCAAATGCAGAGGGGGAATGAATATCACAATGAAAAAATATAAATTGATGACAGAAACAGTACATTTTTCTTATTTGTAGATCCACTTTGTATGTGACAGACACTTTAGGATTCACCCTTTCAAAACCCTTTGCACAGTTTTTCTTGATTCCTTTAGTTAGTGAAGTTGGTTGGCATTCCCACTTCCTTTAAACACGGAGGAAATTAGGTCCAGAGAGATCTACTTTCTTTCCCAGCAACTCAGGTTTTGTTTGTCTCAGTGCTGAAATGGCAACGCTTGGCTTCTGCTTGGCTTCCCTGACAGCCCAGCTGAGCTCTCCTACTTCTTCCATATTTCCATTTAATCAGTAGGACAAGCACAAGTCCTAATCTACTAGGGTTTTTAATAAAACTATATGTGGCCGGGCACGGTGGCTCACACCTGTAATCCCTGCACTTTGGGAGGCCAAAGTGGGTGGATCACAATTCAGGAGTTCGAGCCCAGCCTGGCCAACATGGTGAAACCCTGTCTGTACTAAAAATACAAAAATTAGCCGGGCATGGTTGCATGCGCCTATAGTCCCAGCTACTCAGGAGACTGAGGCAGGAGAATTGCTTGAACCTGGGAGGTGGAGGTTGCAGTGAGGCGAGATCACTCCACTGCACTCCAGCCTGGTGATACTGCGAGACTCCATCTTAAAAAAACAAACAAACAAACAAACAAACAAAAACTACATATGTACGCATTCATTTTGGGGGAAAGTAAGCAATTCTTGGAGGATATAGAGGTCAGTGATGCTCTAGAGATTTTAAAACACAACAAAATGTTCTGAAGCATGCTGCATTTGTCTTCTTTAAAAACCAGTAGAGACGTTTGTTTATTGTGGTATCTGTGGATATGTACGTGTGTATTTATAAATCAATAAAGCTTTTCTTGATGTAAAGATACTAGAAATAGGTAATAAAGCCACGCATAATCCCATGAGCCAAAGAAAATACTGTTTTTGCGCATAACCTTCTAACCTTTCTTTGCAAATGGTGTGTATTCTGCGATAGATTTACTTTTTTCATATAAATTATTTGTGTACAGGCATTATAAAATTTCACCAAGTGTGACATTCTGCCATTTAGTTATAGTTCATGGCCTTGATATTTACAGGAAAACAGATTTCTCCTCTTTACATTAGTTGGTCAGGTCCCAGTCACTAGCAAAAATTTGCCATTTGGCTTCTCCAAAGGGACACCATTTTAATAGGGTACTTTAGATATTCAGGTCCCAAGTTTTTCTCACTCTTGCAGATTGCGCTTTGAACATACGTTTCCATGTGAAAGTTTTCCAGGATCCCTTAGAAGTAACATTTGCTGCCTTCTAAGGCCCTAAGAGCAGTTGCTGCTATCCATAAATTCTTTCTTCTGCTTCTTGTGAAACCTCCCCTTCCTTACCCTGAATGGAACAGACAAGCCCATTAAGACAGGTGCCATTTCTACTCATATGCCTTATATATAATATGTGACATGATTTATAGAACACAAACTTCCTGCTGCCACAAGGCATACAAAGTGTTTGCTTGTTTGAGATAACCACTGGAATGCCATGAAGTGTGGGATGATGTTGCCTCCTATATCCTGGCTGGTAGGGACATGTCTGCAGTTAACCAGTTACACACAAGCTATCTGCTTTCCTTTGATTTCTAGTTCTTGGAGCATTCTGTCATGTCAAGCAGTGACCTTTTGAGTCTTTTCTGTTAGGCCTCCCAGCTGTTTTTCAATCCATCTGAACAGTTTGGGCTAAAGTAAATTATAAATTGTAATAAGGTTTTTCCAGCATTCATATTTATTAGATTTTAAGATTTAATGACCATTTGGACCTAAAACAAATCTTTGGATTTTTCTTTTTAAAAAGCAATCAAGGGGAGTCTCTTGATTTTGGGACTATTTAAATATTAATTTGTGGTCGTAACCCGCTTTGGGGCTCCTGTAAAAGGTGTGGCTTTTTAAAATGAAGGTTTTCAGCAACTAGCCAGCAAAGAGGAACAAATGCCTCTTTAAATTAAAGATTTTCTTATTTGTTGTAATATACAGTTTGTTGTGTCAGTTGAACTGGGATCTTCTGGAATATTCCATGGACTGCTTCCTCAGAGGAAACATATCTTAATTGGTTACCCCCATATCCTTTAGACTGGTTCGTTTTGTGTAGTTAACAGTGAAGAGGACATTAATTAATATTTTATTGCTTCAGTGATATGTGAAAATGCTGTTATTAAAAAAGAATTCTAAATAAGGCTAAAGTCTCCTTCAGTGAGCCCCTGTGATCCTTGCCCCTCCTTACCCTATTGGACATATCCCCGTTATCCATTTGACATGGACGTTCATGGAAGGCAAAAGCCATGCATGTGTTTGAGTGTGTGGAACACCTGTCTCCTGCTGTGCCTGCCATTCTGCAGTGTGCCATTGTACTGAACATTGTGTTTTAAAGACTGTCTCTGTTGTTACCTGTAGAGATAGCTCATTGCTTTTAACCTAGCTTTGTAGGTTGGCTACCCCACAGGTTTTTAGAACTTCCAGTTGCTTCCAGTTTTCCTTTCTACCAACAATGCTTCACTGAACATTGTTGTGAATGCACCTTTGAATGTGCATCAAAAGAGAATGAAAAATGCCCCTTATTTTATATACGTAGCTCTTGAAGGGATTTGAAGATCGGCCAGAGTCTTACAAATGATTAGCAGAGTGTAGATTGAAACCATTTTCCCTGACTCTGCTTACCTAGTGGGGGATTCTTTCCAAATTTTCATGGAGGTCACTGGGATCCTAGGCAGAGTCAAGTGCAGTAAAAGATAATTATGGTGAAACCTTGCTGATTCTAATTAGCTAAGAAGGTCTCTCTGAATTAGGAGAAAATATGAATTTAAAGATGTCATCTTATATAATTTTGAAGTTTATACAGTGACCCACACTAATATAACCTAATAAAATTCCTTAAGGGAGTCATACTAATGAGCCAAGAAAAACACCTGATCGTTATTTTAAAAAGTAAAGACATATCAAAATTGTTCAGCACAGTTACTTGTATCTATAGGTAAAATATTTTTCCTACAACCTTTGTTATATTTTAATATGCTTAGCAGATGATTTTTCTCTAGTTAGAGCAAGATAACCGTAACCATTTCCTTTCTGAATGATGTAAATTAGGCCAATGAAGGTGAAAGGTGTAGACATTTGAGTAACTCCTCTGTGCCAGGTATGAGGCTCTTGAACATTTTCTCTTGTTTCATTATTTTAATAATCTTGTGAAGTGACTCTTACTATTTTCACTTCATAAATGGAGAAACTGAGACAGAGAGGGCACCAAAGCACCTTGCTAAAAGATGCTTATCTGAGTTTGCCTGACTTGAAAGAGTAATACTCTACTATATCAGAGTTTTCTTAAATACGGTCCTTGGATTCTCTGTATCAGAATCTCCTGGAATTTTTGTTAATACTACAGATTCCTCGGCCCCCAAGGGTGGGACCTGGGCTGCTGCATTTCTATCAAGTTACCAACTGTGCTTTGTGCACTCTGAGGTCTGGGACCCTCGCTTCCATGGTGACCTCATTTTGGTGATGTGAGGAAACTTGCCAGAGAGTGCTCCCATGCCTCCCAGGACGAGTAATCCTCATCATGTTTCACTTTCAGTGGGCACATTAGCAGGCTCATCTGGGCTGCTTCCTCCTCACTCACCCACTTGCCTCACTTTGCCTTATACTGCTTGCGCTGACCTTAGCATGGCTCATGGTTTGACAAGTCACTTGCAAAAGAGTTGAAGTCATCACACTCCCTAGGAATCACTTTCAAAAACAGGTTGAAATCTCCAGTACAGCATCACCAGATCCCAAGCGTATCTTGTGTGCTTTATACAGGTAGAATCTGCATTTTGCATTCTAACTCCTGCCAAATAAAAAGAGGCAGCAGCTTGCCAAAATGATTACTTTTAGAAGACCAGTATATACTTTATTTTCCTTTCTCGCCTGTCTTTTGCACCCTTCCCTGGTGGTAGATTTCCCATAAGTCTGCCCCTAATTGCTGACTTCCCTAGAATTGAGGAGGTCACTTGTCCCTTCCAGCTCCAGCCCTCCCACTAAGGACAGGGTTTTGGAAGAACCAGCCAGATTCAATGACCACCTTTGCCTTTCTTTCTCCGTTACTTTCTTTTTCTTTCAGCTTTGTGCATTTTTTTCTTTTCACTCCCAAACGACATGCTTTTTTTTTTTTTTTTTTTTTTTTTTGAGGGGCTAGTCCAGCTCCAATCCTTTCCAACAAGCTGTGAGTAGGAGGTTGCTTGGATGACTGGCAGACATCAAGACAGACATGTGCTGATGATCCAGAGGGGACCCTAGACCAACTTGGATTTGTGTTCATTTGTTAGCATTCTGTGTTGGCAAAAGAGCATCCGTCTTTGTTTTGATATTGAGCTCATCCAAATAAAGAAAGCGTTTCCTTTCCTGTAAGGCAGAGGGAAAAAAAAGAAAAGACCAAAAAAATTTTTAATTTTAACCATGTACTCCTTTGAAACTAAATATATACCCTTTCCTCTGTCCTGATTGGTCCGTTTCAATTGACAAGTGGATCGTGTGGAAAGGAAATATCCCAGACTTAATTCTAAGTTAACTCTCTCTTAATCCAGAAGAGCATTTGAGATTCTGTCCAAGTGTTCAATTTCCCAGGCCGCTGAGGTCTGTGAATTTCTTTTCCCAGCCTCCAGGCTGCTGCAGTACAAGTCAGCATAGCTAATGCAGATAGATCTCCTGCCTCTCGCTCTCCTCCTCCCTCTGCTTTGATTCGATATGAACAGCCTGGTAACTCTGATGCTGGGGGAGAAATCTGACATAACTCTGCAGATGGCTAGGTTGCCATGGAACACCTGGGGATTGTTCTTTAAGGAAAAGGTAACATTTGTATGCTAATGATTTCTTCCTCCCTCCCCTCCTTGTTGCATTTTTTCCAGGACTGCCAGTTCCCAAGAAGAGCCCAAAGTCGGTAAGGACTTGTCAATTACTTGGTGCTTGTTGGGGCTGGGGTGGGTGGTTGGGGGCTGGAGGTGAGGGGGGAACGCTGTGTGGCTTCACTTCACTAAATGTGTTTTAGAGTGGATGAAGACAGGAGCCAGGGCTCATTTTCTTAAGTTCTGGGAATCTGTTTGTTATAGAAGGTGTTTGGGCTTGTCTTTAACTGTGTAGTGATTTGTGGGCAGGCTGCAGGAGCCAGGATAAAGAATGGATGTTTGGAATCTTCTCTATACAAATGCATCCACACTCTCCTTCAAAGGGATGAGTTTCTTAGCCGTTTTAACTTGATACAAATGCTATTGTTTCCTTTGGAAGGAGAGAAAGAGAAAGCCCCACCTGCTCCGTGAGTAGCATTGCTCTCAACTGGTGTTCCCAGCTGTTCACATGTCTACCCATTCTCTCCCTCAGCTTTCTTAGGCACCGGAGGATGAATTATTTGCAAAATAAAAAGCCTGTAGATTTAAAGAAGAATTGCTCTGCCCCATATATATGACCATGCTCAGATGGAACAATGTTCACTGCCCCAGCACTGAGAATAAGACATTTCCTTGCTGTGGAATGTCCTTTGTTGTTTTGCCAGCTTTAGCAGCATTATGCTGTAGGTATAGGATTCTTTAAAAAAAAAAAAAAAAAGAAAAATCAATGTTTTGCTGTCCTTTGTAATCTGGTTTCCCTGAAGATGCATTACCTAGTTGACATGTTAGCTAATAGCTTAGAGGCTATAGTGTTTTGCTTGGTGGTATGGGTTTATGCTCCAGGGGCACTAATGACAAATTAAAATGCTACTTAACTCAAAATCTGAAACTCCAATGCCTGTGAAATTGATCTGGGTGGAAGGGGCTTCCCAATTCATTACTATTAGGATAAAGAGAGATGTTTCCAGGTGGTTTAGAAGATTTGGGGTTTCGAAAATTTACAGCCTCCTGCCATCCAGGGAGTGAGAACCTTTAAAACTTTGCGGCTTACGGCGCTGCAGCTGAATTCTTTCTACCTGTCTCCAAGCCTGGCAGCACGAGGCAGAAGTTTATTAAGGAGATGAGAGAGGGAGCTTCCTGCATTTTTAAACCTTACTCCTAAGTTCTCCAAAGAAGAAAAACCTGCAATAATTGATGTGATTCCGATGGCATAGTGCCGTGGTGATTGGAACATTGACTTCAGGGCTGGTTTCCTTGTCAGTTTGTGTTAATGTCCAGGCAGAAAAGTGCTCATTGGTGCCCACATTGGAACCACAGAGATGCCAAAGTGTGTGCATGTGCGCATGTGTGTCTCCCTATCCCTGGGTCATAGGGAGTATGGCTAGTAACCCATCCGCCTTCAGAAAAATGGGAGGAAATCCAGAAGATGTGTCTCATAAGCTTGAGTTAGCATGAACCATCCTTTTTTCTTTTTTCTTCCCCACCCCAGCCATCCTATGTTGATACACGGGCTTATTTTACGCACATAGAGTGGAGTCTTAACAAGGAATGTGCTGAGGGAAACATAGTAGTTTTGCACAGGTAGCATGACATCAGGTGTAACAAGGTGTTCTTTTCCATTTTGCATTGTATCTAAATTTAGTATGCAAAAGGATTTGTGTAATTCATTTGCATTTCTTCTTCCCCCAAGTGTTTTGGAATTACCTGGTGAACTCAAAGGCTATCAAACAGGTATTGAACCTGCATTCGCCAAGTCAGTTAAGAGAATTCCCTATGACAGTTAATTTTTGCAGAAGCCATGTCATTAGCAAGCAGCAAGCCAATTACTCGGGCTGCATTCCTAAGAAGAAGCTCTCAACTGCTTTGCCCATAGTCTGCTGGCTCTTAATTACCACAACCTAAGAGAGTGATGTGTTGCTGGGTTAGAAAAGAATAAGCCCCCAGCTTGGGGCTTGTCCTTACCTGATTTCTGTGCCAGGACAGGGATGAGGGTTTTCACAGCATTGCTGGCACACACTGGCAGCTGCTGTACAAAATTTGGGAGCTGTCGGCCAAGGTCTGTTGTTGGATGTAAAGCGCTGCTAACATCTGTGATCAGTGAGAGTTCTGTACAGGTGGTTTGAAAGCGGTTTCCCTTTCCCAGTTTGAATTTTGATGATGTCCTGCCAGGGAGACAGATGATCGTGGGATTTTTCTGGTGGGGTCAGAGGGAATTCAGGGGGAAGCTGGATGTCGTGGTACTGGAAAGCCATTCAGGTAATGACAGATAAGGTAAATTAGGCAGGATGCATAATTAAAAGCACACTGATTGTGCCTTGCTGTGACTCATTTAGATTTGGCAATAGCTCTGTGCATATGTGCACAGTGGTCTTAACCCAGGACCATTGTATTGTTGTTTTGTTTATTTTATTAGAGGCTCCTGACAGTGTTGGCTTGCTCATGTGACTGGCAGCTTCCTTTTGCCCTCATACCTTTTTTTTTTTTTTTTGAAAGGTTTTCAATAATTAAGTAGTTGGGTTTTTATTAGAATAGAAGGACTTATCTTTTTTTTTATCTTGTTTTTTTCTCCTGGATAGTCCCTGTAGCTTACTCTTAATAAGCAATTTCACCTGCAAGATTTAGTTTAAATGTTGAAATTGTGGTTTATATACTCACTGGGGACAATGGCAGTATCTTAATAAAATGTTATTAATTTAATACCTGGACTTTCATAATATCAGGGATTTTTCTGCCAAATAGCAGAGACAAAAATAAGACATATTTTCTGTCAGGTTTTAGACCTCTCTGGGAAAGTGATTCTGTAGCCCAACTTAATCATCCTGACTGAAAACCCATTTAACTGAGACTCTCGGTCTAAATCACCTGCAAGGATCTTGTGTGTGAGAATTTAAAACACTAAATATCATACCAGACCCTGAATTTTAAGTCAGTATCCACCTGCTTTCCTATGAATTCATTTCCCAATTATTCCTCCTTCAGCTGCCCCCCTCTTTTTTGAGATGGGGTCTCACTTTGTCACCTAGGCTGGAGTGCAGTGGCACAGTCATATCTAACTACAGCCTCAAACTCCTGGGCCCAAGCAGTCTCTCACCTTAGCCTTCCAAGTAGCTGGGACTATCGGTATGCACCACCATGCTTGGCTAATTTTTATATTTTTTTTGTAGAGACAGAGGTCTCACCATCTTGCCCAGGCTGATCTCAAATGCTCCTCCTGTTTTGGCCTTCCAACATGCTGGGATCACAGGCATGCGCCATTGCACCTAGCTATCATCTTCCATTTATCCATCTGTTCCTCCACCTACACATTCATCTTTCATCCATTCATTCATCCATGATTCGGCAAAATAGTATTTAAAACCCATTAAATGTCAGGTGTGGTGTGAGGCACTGGATATACTATAATAAATAAGATCATGGCACCTCTCTTCTTGCAGTTTGCAAACAAACCATTTATTGATTGCTCCTTGCAAAAAAAAAGATTCATTGTCACAAATTTCCAAAATGTTTATGCAATCATTTCATCAATAAGTATTTATTGTTTTCTGTGTGCCAGGCCCAGTGCCAATATTTGATAAGAATTAATCAGAAAACATCCCTGCCCTCATGGAAATGGGGAGGGAGAACAATAACCACATCAACAGGCAGATCTACAGAGTTCCTCAGCTCATACAGATTAAAGTGTGATGAGCATTAATAAAGCAGAAATATAACATGGAACCAAGTACACATGTAATCATTCCACTCTTAATTATAATAACCTGTAAGTCACCATACAGTGCCAACACCCACAATTGAATAAGTGCTGTGATTGAGCTGTGGAGTAGTTTGGAGTTTCCCAGCAGCCTAGGCAACATAGGAAACCACATTCTTTTCTTAGCTATTATTGTCAGTTGCAAGAAAATGTGTCATATTCGCTAAAGAGACAAGATTTTCCTATTTACTAAAAAAAAAAAAAAAAAAATTCTACAAGACGTTTATATAGAGAGGACCCTGGATGGTGGGCAAAGCATCCAGTGCCCATCCATGTTGAATAGGCAGTCTCTTCAACAGCCCCTTTACAGCAGAGAGAGAAAGCTGCCTGAAGGGTAGCCATGGTGATAGTCTTTTTTCCCCCACTACCCTCTCTGTCCCTTTCTCCTGCAAGAGATGCTAAAGGAAATTACTGAAAACTAGCCATTAAGAGATATGAGGAGAGACTCCTCTCAGATTATGTGCACACTGAGTGACCCTGGCCTGGATCATTCAGTTTTATGTACCCTGCCTGTTTCTCAGACTCACCCAGTTGTATGGCACCTGTCTTCCTTTTCCCTGATGCCACTTGTGTGACAGCCAGCGTGATGACTGATCCCATCAAAACTTCTACAGCCCACAAGAAGAAGCAGTGAGAGTAGAAGATGGGTGAAGGAACAGGATCACTTAAGTCAGTCTCCTTGCCTCTCACTTCCCATGACAACTCTCATTCTCTGCCCTTTGCGGCCCTGGAAGATGGGCTTTGCCATTGTATTACATTCCTTTAAAACATGCAATGGGAACTAGAATCCATTTTCACATCCAGTCAGTTCCTGCCTTTTCTTCTCCATTAACTCCTCTTGCCTACCTTTTTGGAAGAAATTGTTTAACTTAGACCCATAAGTGATAAAAGAAACAAAAAGAAGGACTATCCTCTGCATTGGCTTGGATTTGAGTGTCTGATCTTCATACAACCTTTATTGACATTGGCCTAATACCTCATCAGCACTTGGAGTTTTTCCTGTTGTCCATGTAAATCGCTGCAGTAGCCTTCGCTCTTGGCAGATAAGTGAACTGTAAATAATTTTGCTTTAAAGTGGATCGATTTGTCATTTTTAAGGCACATGAATTCTTTTCATCATTTAAGCTCCTAAGTGCTGTCTGTATTCATTTGCTCTTCCAAGCAAATATTTTCAGTTCACTTTACAAGTACCTACATTTCGAAATCATTCTGGGAAATACTGATGAGTTGATTTTTTTCCCATTTCCATTTACAAAAACCATTATGTCTTCCCAGTTTCCCTGGCTTAACATTAAGTAAGGGAATCATTCATTTCAGAGAGGTTGGTACAGTTTTAGTTTAAAAGGTGTGATATAGGTTCATGGCCAACATGTGACCAAGGACCTTTATGGAATTTTTTTAATTGAACCCATATGCTTATTCCTAGTTGGCTAGGAATTAAGACTCAGAAATAAGACTCTTGCTTCAAAAATATTAGCATAGTGACAACAGTTAGCATTGGAAATTCCTATCTTAATATATGGCACCCCTTCTCAACCAGTTACTCAAACTAGAGATGTAGTGGGTGGATATCCTGGTTTCTAAGCTCTCCTTTTTTTGGTGATCCTCTTCACCTCCCTCCTCCTCTGCCCCCCCCATTCTCCTGCTCTTCAGCCTCCTCCATTCAGTCTGTCAACAATCCCTGTTGAAATTGGCACCAAAGTGTCTTCTGACCTCACTTGTTCCTTTCCTGGGTCACTCCAGCTTTCCTGGTGTCGCCCACCTCAGGTCCCCACATTGACTGCAGCTGGGGTCTCCAGACTGGCCTCTCTGCATTCACTCCTCTTCCCCACCAATCCATACACCACACCAAACTTTCTGGAAATATGTTGGCTCTTGGCAGATCCACACTTGAAATTCATTAACAGATTCCCCCCTCTTGAAACTAAGAATGAAACCCAAACTCGTATGTAGCCCACAAAGCTCTTGCATTATGTGGCCTCCCAGTTCCTCTCAGGTACCCCATCCCTTGCTGTGCCACACTGGCTTTTTTTTTTCTTCAGAAAGTCCACTTAGCACACCCTCTTTTTTTTTTTTTTTTTTTTTTTTCCTGAGATGGAGTCTCCCTCTGTCACCCAAGCTGGAGTACAGTAGTGTGATCTTGTCTTACTGCAACCTCCACCTTTTGGGCTCAAGCGATTCTCCTGCTTCAGCCTCCCAAGTAGCTGGTGATTACAGACACTCGCCACCACACCTTGGTAATTTTTGAGTTTTTAGTAGAGACGGGTTTCACCATGTGGGCCAGGCTGGTCTGGAACTCTTGACCTCAAGGGATCTGCATTCCTTGGCCTCCCAAAGTGCTGGGATTATAGGTGTGAGCCACCATACCCAGCCTTCTCTTTCTATTAATAGAGTTCTTCCAGAGTCCTCTCCTTGCCACCTTTCAAAAGGACATTGCAGTGTGTTGCTATCAATATATTTGATTAATATTCATCTATACACACTACGTATACCCACACTTAAATACATACCCAGGGATAAATTTCAAGAGCCCAGGTACCATCTATTCCTTATTTACATGTTCTATCCCTCAGTATCTGGCATACAGCAGGTGATCCTATGTATTTATTGGGTGAGTGAATAAATCTGTTGCAGGTAGGGCAGTACACTTAGGAGGGCCTGGGCTGGATGCTCTGTCATTGGTGTAGTAGGTTTTTCCATTTATCCACGTTCTTAGTATGCACAGGATTTCATGAACAGACTTAAAAGTGTACCTTTAACTACAGCTACTTGTCTTTGGGCTAGCGTCTCACCTAGGAAAATGAGGTGAAATACAATCACATTAAATGCAAATCTGATCCTGTGTCATAAATAGTTTAGAAGTGAATGTATTCTCTTGCCTGTAGTCTTCTGGGAGGTGATCCAGACTGCTGAAAATGCATACAAGTTGACTTTAATTTGGGAGATACATAAATATGGTTTTTCTCCTGGACAATTCTGGGCTTTAACCAGATAAAGGACAACCTCCTAGCTAATTAGCATGCTCACAGAAAACAAAAAATTAAAAAAAACAGCAACATGGTTTGAACTCCCCCACCCCCCACAGCATAGTTTTAAAAAACCCAGAGTGCCAACAAGATATTAAATACGGAATGTATCTTCAAATTAATGAGTTTTCGTGATTGAACTTGAGAAGGAACATCGAGTGAAGTGAAGTCTTAGCAGGGAGAACATCCAAAAAGCTTCCAGATTACTGTTTATTTAGCCCATTAGTGTGCCATTTATATATGCCAGTTAGAAATAATTGAGTGGTGGCACAGTTTTTAGAGCACATTCTCAGGGTGCTCCTTTACTTTTATTTTCAAAATTGAGGTATAAAGTTTAGATGGCATTTAAAAGAGACTCAGAGGTGTAGTTTGACCGAGAGGCAGTTTTGCAAACTCATTCCAGATTGTGTCTGTCATTTGGTGTTAAATTGGACCTAAATGAGTCATTTATTGGGGAGGTGAGAAAGGGTGTTATATTTGAAAAATGGCCCAAGCATTTCCAGTAGACTTCATTTGCACTCTGTTTCTGGTGGAACCATCTCTTTAGTTAAATGTAAGAGATCTAGGTCTTCCATGGCAGAGATTTGTTATACTGGGACAGACAAGAGAGGGTTTTAAAAACCCATGACGTGGCATGCTGAATCTCTGCACATGCATGTATGAGTATGAATGTAAAAGCACATATGCATTTTCTCTGGGTAATAGGTCCACTACTTTTATCAGACTTTCTCAGTGGGTCAGGGTTGCTGGAAGGATATTTCTTTCCAGTTCAGGAAGGGGGGATCAAGTGGAAAAGGTTTGAGTTAGGCTTCAAGGGGTAATGGCCCAAGAAGACAGTGGAACAGAAACTACAAATTACTCTACAAAAGCAGCAGCAGGAGGACATTTCCTGCAAGTAATCCTGCAGCGTGCACACCTTTGTGAAGAGTAGTTTCAACATGAGGAGACCAGAGCTTCCAGGGTCAGAATTTAGTGCTGCTAGGCTGACCCTGCAACCAATCTGGCATCTACTAATTTGAGGAACCAAAAGAGGGTGGTCCTTTGAAGGGAGCATGCCACTGTCAGGGTAAATGCATAGGTCTTTCACTGAGTTTTTTGCTTTTACATTTAAAATCTCTTTCCCCTTCAGAGGTGAATAAAAATAAAACATTACTAAAATGTAAAAAATTAGGAAACAGCAATTCCCATTAATTCTGATTACCGAGGTTCATTTTGAAATGAAAATGACTTTAAATTTTGTCTTGATTATAAAAAGTATTCTCTGTGTACTATAAAAATAAAAAAAGGTAGGTAATATGGGAACGTATAGTGGTAAGAGGGGGAAAACACCCATAATCCCACTTTTTCTCTGCATTGTTATGTATGTTCACGCAAAAAATGGGCTGAAGCTATACATGGTTGTTTATAATCAAGACCCTTGTAAAGTCCACATTGAAGAGGAAAAAAAAACATTCCCATGTGCATGCAAAAGAAAATGAGTATGGTTTTCATCATTTACATTTTCTGATTCTGGAATCTTTAGCGTGTCTCCCTGGGAAGCTAGAGGTATTGTTCTTTTGGGGCAGAAGCTGAGTTCACTGTTGGGGGGAGAAACTAGTAGTTGGCAGAGCCAGATTCCGTCAATTCTTTGGAAGTTAATCCAACCAAATCAAGTGAGCTGAGCACTTGGTCCTCATAAGAGAACAGCCGTGACATGGGGTTATGATGGTGTTTGTTCCCACCCAAACATCTGCCTGTTTTCCTAGCATCCGCACCAGTGTATGTTTTGCTCCTTGAATTGGATTGAATTAAGCCTCTCATACAGTTTTCTCAAGACCTCCAGGCTAGCTTAGAATATGGTCCTCAAATTTCTCCCACAGATACATCAGGTATAATTTTAAACAGTCTATCTTACCTTCATTAAATACATATCTGATTGTTCTCAATTTTGAATCCTTGCCAATACCTGCATTCAAATCTGTAATAGTCAAGAGCAAATGAAGTTTTTGTCCTCCTTGGGCTTTCTTTAGATACTTGTTTCAAAGCAAGGACTAGAAGGAGAGGAATTATAGGGACCTAAGAATTAAATGAAAATGAAAGGACCTTGCAAATTTCCAGCAGAATTTCAGAAGAATGAAAGATGAAGGATATCTGGGGAGACAGCAAAGTAGAATGGTCTTGACAGGGTTGATCATAACACCTGGTGGTACATTTGGGCTCTGTAAAGAACTTTAGGGATCTAGAACGCTCAAAGTCAAAGCTCTTATGAAGTACTTTAAAACCACGAGCTATACAGAGTCTATAAGGGAGGATGGAGAGGCCCTTCCTGTCCTCTACCCCATACAATGTTTTAAATTGGATAAGTATAGTGACATTGTGTGGTTATGAGGCATGACTTCAGGATTTTCGTTTTGAATAGGGAATGCTAAACACCTCAGATTACCACAGTCTTTTATTGGAGAAAATAAGAACTACAGTTATTTTATTTCTTACCCACTATTTTCCCTCCGATTAGGTCTTACTCTCCATTCATTCACCATTCTAACAGAGCATTTCGTAAAGTGAGAAGGGTCTTTGCTGAGGAGGTTTTAATGAACAAGGAGTTGGTTATTCAATTGAAAGTTAAATGGATCTCTTCCCCTTTGAATGTTACAATACTTGGACTTTGGACAAGTTGCAAGTCTAAGAAAGGTGACCCCCAGAGGTCAACTCATATACAAAGTTGATCTTGGTTTTCAACCAACAGTACTGTCGGCAGTTTAAGAGGCAAAGTGTAATGCTTGCAAAATTGATTAGCTAAGAATTATGGAAGTTCTTCATACATTAGTAATTTATACACATAAAAATACCAGTAAACATATAATGCTAGGCATGATTTTTTAAACATCTGACCTCTGTTTCTTTTAATAGTCTAAAAGAACAGATAGCAAACTCTTAGAGAGGAATTAGGTATTTTATTATTAAAACATGCAAGACATGGAGTCCCGAGGAGCATTTTTAGGCCTGATTATATTTCTTCTGGATATTATAGCCTTATATAGTAAACCACTCATGGTATTTGGAGTCACATATTTTTGTCAAAATGAGGATGTTAAAACTGATCCATCTTGCAGTAAATGAACATAGCGTCTTAGCTGAGAACCTGTGATGAATATCGGATTTGTTTTCCGCTATAGCCCAGAGACCAGTATGGGTTGTGATTATGTCTTTCTATCTGGCCCACCCCTCTGTTTGTCTGCCAATCACCTGGGGGATTTATCTGCATTCAGCATTAACTGGAGAAAGGTGGGAACCAAAATACTGTTGATATACTTATGTATGTGTATGCAGAAGTGCGGAACAAAGACAAGCTGGTGGAAAACACCCACTCAGAGAACCAGTAATAATCTTTTCTTCTTACCACTCTCACCTGCTTACTTTCAGCAACCACTGGAAAGGAAAGACAGCCAGAATAGTTCTCAGCACAGTGTTTCCAGCCACCGGAGCCTGCACACAGCATCCCCAAGCCACAGCACACAGGTGCTCCCGAGTTCCCACCTGCAGAGGCCCAAGCTCCAGATCAAACTGACAGCTCTGGCCAGAAAAACCAGATCCTTTTAAAATCTGGGCCCAGTCCAGGAGCATGTATGAAAACCGACGTGAGTAACAGCCTGGCCTCTGTCTTACCCAGACCCGTCCGCAGGGCTCTGCCTTTCTCTTGAAGGTTATTGAAAATAGAGGCGTTGCAGTGTGTGAACTGGGTAAAGTGAAATCAGCAAGAGGCAAAAGTATCACAGAGGGAGTGGACTCCGCTGGCTGTCCATGGAGGCTCCACTATGCCTGCACTTTGGGGAGGGGGTAGAAGTGGATGGTTGTCAAATAAATGCCCTGGGTAAAAATGGGTTTTTTTTCCTTCCCTCTGGTTAAAAGGAATGGTAGATAAGAGCTGCCGTCTCATTAATTCTCTAACTGGAGATTGTGATATGCTCCTAGCACAAATCTGATATGCAATAGAACTTAAATATGATTGGCTGGGGTCGTAGGGCTAGTGAGAAGAAATTAAATGCTTTTCAAGTGGTCTCTTGATTTTTAAAAATGCTGGTAATTTTTTTTAACCATTATCAATCTTTCTAAACATTCCTCTCAAAAAGGAAAAAAACAATAGCAGTGAGTAGTTTGTGCTTTAATTACTTACCCAGTGCTTTACGTTTTCTACAAATATGAGCTAGTAATGGTGTTCTTCATAACTTCTTGGCTCGTATAAACATGATATCGCCCTCATGTTTAATGTCTTACTTTTTATTATGAAATAATTTCCAAAAACTATTTACCATAAATAATATTCTTACCAATGTAAGTTCTGAAAATGCATTAATTTTAGGCAATGCAAATTGCTTTTTGTTGTTGGGGTGCTGTTTTCCGATGTTTTCTTATGAGTATAATTGGTCAGGGTGAGGCAGCTATGAAGCACAGATCCCTCATTTTCTCATTTTGGCATGGGGTAGGAGAGAGGTGTTGTGACACTGGAGATGAGGTTTGTTGAAGGGTCTGAGAGAAGCTGGAAGAGTGAAGGGAATCATTTTGCTCATCCTCCCCTCTGCACAGGTTTTATTCATAGCTGCAACTGTGGTCACCACTCAGCAGGGCTCCCATTGAGAGTTGTGGCAGAGAGGTTGTGTGAGGTGTGGGGGCCCCAGCCTCCTGCCCACCATACAGACTTGGCTGTACTGTGCTTCCTTTGATGGCCGAAGTGCATGCTGGGAGTCAACTCCTCTGTGACCCAAGCAAAATGGGGCAGTGAGGCCAGCATCCTTGTCTGAGGAGGAAAGTTCGTCAGTCCACTGAGTAATGCTCAGCAGTTGTGGGGCAGGGGTGAGCTTGGAGTTTTGCTGGTTATCCAATGTTAGGAGTTGCTCAGGGCTTCATCCTTTTCCTCCTCCCCCCCCCCTCCCCCTCCCCTCCCCTCCTCCCCCTCCTCCCCCCTCCTCCTCCCCCCCCTCCTCATTCCCCCTCCCCCTCCTCTCCCCTCCTCCTCCTCATCCCCCCTCCTCCTCCTTCCCCTCCCCCTCCTTCCCCTTCTCCCCCTCCTCCTCCTCCCCCTCCTCCTCCCCCTCCTCCCCTCCTCCTCCCCCTCCTCCCCCCTCATTTCTCCTCCTCCTCCTCCTCCTCATCCCCACCTCCCCCTCCTCCCCCTCCGCCTTCTTACTACCATGATACATGGAATTAAACAGGCTGTTTTGGCTATGAGTTCACTCTGCTGACAAAAAGCCCACTGGGACTTATTTGGTCACTGGACTAGAAAGACACCCCTAACATACCTCCAAGGCCAGGCTAAAGGAAATGAAGTTCTATTTGGAATGACCTCACACACAGTAGATGCTAACCAGGAACCAGGTTCTGTCCTCACTGTGTCCCCTTGCTCATTGTAGTGATTTCACTGAAGAAAACCATTTAAGAGACGTTTACAAAGAGGAGCGTTTTCACATTACCTCCACATTTCTCTCTAAGCATGTGGCTCCTCCAGTCAATGGCCCAACTTCAGTTAATGTTGAGATATTGCTTTATTGACCATGCTCCTGCTTTCCTCAATATGGTACACATTTATGATTGAGTTTTCCTGTATGAATCTTTTGATAATAAAATGAATTGTGTTTTGAAGGGCTGGCAGGGGCATCATGGGTTGACAGGACAATTCTAAAACATCTGTTTAATAGGAGGCTCTTGCTCAAATGCCATTTTCACCCTGGTGGAGGCACATTTTCTTAAGAATTTGATTTAATCAAATGTTTTAAAAAAGTTTTCACCAGGAAAAAACAAATAAGAAAAATATGTCATATGGCCATAGCCAGCTGCTGTAAGCACTGAAATTGCTCAGGTGATAGCCGGACTGAAATATTTGGGGATTGGCAGGGTGGTTCACGCCTGTTATCCCAGCACTTTGGGAAGGCGAGGTGGGCGAATCACGAGGTCAGGAGTTCAAGACCAGCCTGGCCAATATGGTAAAACCCCATCTCTACCAAAAATTAGGTGTGTGCCTGTAGACCCAGCTATTCTGGAGGCTGAGACAGGAGAATCTCTGGAACCTGGGAGATGGAGGTTGCAGTGAGTGGAGATTGCACCACTGCACTCCAGCCTGGCAACAGAGTGAGACTCCAGCTCAAAAAAAAAAAAAAGAAAAGAAATATTCAGAATGGTGCCAGTTTTGTTCCTTTACTTTCTTTAACATCTGAGCAATCAGATATAGCAGCACAAATGAGAATCTATTTCTTTTTGGTAACTGGAGCCTCTGTAGTTGACTGATAAATAGTAGCAACCTAATTGATGTTAAGATTCACATGGATTTCTTCCTCACTACTAAATGAGGATAATGATGAGACCTCCGCCTGGTCCCCATGGTAATTACTCAGTATCTGTCACAGATTTTCTTCTTTTCACAGTACCTAGGAATGAACCTTGTCTTTGAATCAGTATTTTTCTTTATCTCAGCATCAGTCTTATCTTTGAATCAGTATTTTTCTTTATCTCAGATCAGTTTCTGCCTTTCCCTTAGGTTCTTTGGTATCTTGTCTTTGGAAGAGAAAAAAGTGTGTAGCCTTATTAGATATGATTCCCTTCCCCTTCCCCACAAGACAGTAAAGTGAGCAGAGTACTCCAGGAAAAACAGGAGAACTGAAGTCAGCAACAGCAGCTTAACCGTGCCATATTACCCTCTTTTGTTGAAAATACATTTTTCTTTTTCTTTTCTTTTTATTATTGGGGCAATGTGAAGTGTAACACAATATCTGATCACATTCCTTCACATGGTCTAAATGTGTTGCAATATACCATATTTTTGATATGGTCATCTCTCAAAGCAGCAGTATTAGAATGAATCTGTCTGAATTACAAATGTGTTCATGAATCCCTCTGAAGGGCTTCCACGTTTAATTGAAAACAAAGATGAGCACTGAAGTTCTTTAAAAGCCATGTTGCCTTTTTATAGTTTTTCTAGAATTGTATACATCTTTAAAAATGACAGTGAAGCAGTCTTATTAGTAAATGTTTAGGAAAATCAGATTGTATCCAGTAGCATACTACAAAAGAAATTATAAGACTGTAGTAGAAACTTTGCCTGTTCACAATATAGTTTGGAAAAAAAAAGCTCAAAACTGTCCTATTAACGAACATTGCAAATCTGTCCTGCTTTGGAGAAACATGCTTACAAGTTTGGAAGGTGGCAATTGAGCTTCTTTATCATACTGAGCTGAAGAAGCTTGGGTGTACCTCTAGATTTTAAGAGCTATTATGACTGTTGATATTTCTGTGTTTGTTCAGTTCTCAGACCCATTGATTTGCATCTCTAAATATAACATGATTCTGGCTTGAAATGCTTAGAATTCACTTGAACAGATATTAGTACAAGAATGAATTTTACCCTGGACTTGATACACTTTTGAATAAATGCTGTAGTGTAGTAGTAGCACAAATATACTTAAATTTTTCAAAAAGCAGTAAGGGTTAAGACAAAACATGATTGAAATAAGGCCATTCAAGAATGTGTACTTCAGAGTGTCATTAAATAAGGAGAGTTTAAGATGGTAATAGGAGTTATAGGAAACTCTCAACGGTAAAATTGTAAATTCTAGCTTTTGAAAAGTAAAGCAGTATGAAAAAAAAGAAAGAATGGAATCAAACTATAGTCTTTTAAAATAACAGCCATGACCCTTATTGTGAAAGCTGAACTGCCTGTTTCTTATCAATCAAAACTAAATTAAAGTGAACTAAGAAAAAGAATGTATATTAAGCTCTGCAAAATTGTGAAATTAATATTCCAGCTATGTCACCTTCACCTGCATCGGGACTGAGCAAGGGTGAGAGAGAGAGAGAAATCAATTCCACGAATTTTGGAGAATGTCCGAGTAAGGATCTGCTGAAAACTTTTGTCTCTCCATTCTCATTCATCTTGTTTGATGTTCTCATTGGTCTGGGGGCCTGGGGGAGAAGTTCAAAAAGAGAGGGAAGAAAGAGGGGCATGAAGGGAAGTGCTCTTTGGAGCTCTTGTTGACCAAACGCAAACCAAAGACAGGATGGAATAAAAAGGGTTTTGCATGCCCTTGTTAAGTCTGGAAATGTGCTAGTATGTCTGTAGTAGTGGAGACACCAGGAGGGTTCTCTACAAACCTGGTGTTTCCATTCATTCTGATTATCAAAGGAAGTCTGTTAACTGCTTTATTGAATTGTCACTGGCATTACCAAAAGGAGACGGACTACAGAAATTGTTCCTATGCAAGAGCTTACGAATAAAAACTGGACAAGGTTTTCTTAGCTCTATTCGATTTAGCCTCAGTCAAAAAAAAGTGTTATTAATATCAGAAAAAATGGCTCTACCTTACTACTGCCTACAAACTTAATTCTAATACAATCTGCCTGAAATAAGGAAAAAAAAAACTATTTTGGGGGAAGTAGTTTAAAAACTTCAATGCCTCTAAGAAGAGGTGGCCTCAGAGGACACAAAAGAGAGAAATTTTATAATCCCATAATGAGTTTCACTACTGACTTATTGCCACAGTTATACATTTGGTAAATGGCATTTAGTTGGTAGAAGAGTAAAATTATTAGAATGCCAAAATTAAAGTAGCAAAGACTTTCTTTGTAACATATCTGTGTGTCAACGTTTATGTCTGTGTTTTCTGGCCCATTGTTGTGTCTTTCACATCCCTAGTGTCAGTGGGCATCCTCCTTTTCAACAGAAAACCTTTAAACAAATTTGCCATGTGTCCAGTGACTCTCAGAAGGAAACGAAGCCTTTTTTTTCATGTGGACTAAACGATGTGAGAAGCCTAAACCTGTTGGCCACAACCTCCCATGCCATGCTAGCTCACACCTAAAGGAGCAACAGTAGGCAGAAACTTGTTACATTTGGTGTCACTGTAGGATAGGCAAATGTTCCAGAGTTAAATGATGCTGAGAAAAATGGAGCTGGCTGGGTTGGAAGTCTCTGCAGAGGCCCTTTCATTGTTTCCAGAAAGGCCACACACTCAGTGGACCTAAAACAGACTCTGCCAGGAACCCAGTGCTGGCTGGAAAGCACCAGTGGTCTATTTCAGTAATAATCCTCCTGCTTGAGTGAACCAAAGACTGAGACACAACTTGATTTAATTTGTTATTTCAATGAGGCTATTACAGCAAATATCCTTTAGCCAGCTAGTCGAACAGAAAGAAAATATTGTTACCTTAGCGTTCTCAAGAAAATAGTACTCTAAAATTGTGTTTATGGAAGTCATGCTGTAGCTTAGCTTCATGTTCCGTGGTGTTTCACAGCTCAGCCTCAGCAATTATGATAAAAGCAATGGATAGAAAGTACCCATTTAAAGCCCTGGCATTAAGATAGCTCAAGTAAAAATATCAGAGTCAAACTCCTCGGACTTGTACTTACTGGTCATTTGGTTTCTTCTCTGTTGGTGTATTCATTCACTATACATTTTAAGTTTGTGGGTGAATCACTAAAAAGGGACATCTCTTCACCAACGTAAAATCTAAGCATCCAGCTTCTTCTTCCCTATTCCATTGTACAAAACTGGAGAAGAAAAGAATTACAATCTCAGGCCTGCACATTCCTTCAGCTCCAAATCCAGTTAATTAAATAAGAAAGTAGGCACAACAGCATTTGAAAATCTCTTTTAGGATTGACTGCAAGTGAATTATGTTTTTTCCTCTTTAAATAAAAATGAAATCATTTAATAGGTCATAAAACACCCTGTATATACATTAAAACATTAAATAAGAATTAAATAGAAATAACCCTCTTTTACTTGAGTGAAGTAACAATGTTTTATAGAACAATTTCATATATAGTAAGCATTTTCTTAAAGAAATTACATTTCTTTTAAAAAAACAAGATATTCATTTTAAAGCCCTAGGCCATTACTGAGTGTTGAAAGTAAAATATCAAGTTATTGGAAAGTGAATTAATACTTTTAACATTGAAATTTCATAGTCAAATTCTGGAGTAAAACAATTATTTTGGCAATGAGATATATGGTTTAATATAATAAAGACTTTTGTCATCACCATTGATCTTAGGGATTTGGAGCTCTGGCTGATTTTGATAATAGTATTGAAATCCTAATAAACTTTATACAGTCACCCCTCAGTATCTGCTGGGGATTGGTTTCAGGACATCTGCACCCCCCACCAAGGACATAAAAATCCATGGATTCCTAAATCCCTAGAAAATAACATAATATTTGTGTATCACACACACACATACAGACACACACACACACACACAACCTTCCTGTATAATCTATTTGCTTTTTGTTGTTTATTTATTTATTTATTTGAGAAAAGGTCTCACTCTGTCATCCAGGCTGGAGTGCATTGGGCAATCATAGCTCACGGCAGTCTCAACCTCCCTAGCTCAAGAGATTCTCCCACCTCAGCTTCCCGAGTAGCCAGGCGCACACCACCACACCTTGCTCATTTTTGTTTTTCTATTTTTATTTTTATTTTTGTAGAGACAAAGTCTTACTGTGTTGCCCGGACTTGAACACCCGGCCTCAAGTGACTTGCCCACCTCGCCCTCCCAAAGTGCTGGGATTGCCACTGTGAGCCACTGCACCCACCTCCTCCTATATACTTTAAATCATGTCTACATTACTTATGATATCAAATACAATGCAAATGCCGTGTAAATAGTTATGGTGCTGTATTAGTTAGTGAATAATGACAAGAAAAACATCTGTACATATTCATCACAGCTAAAACCGTTGTAGTTCTAACAAATTTTCTGCCTGTGATTGCTTGAATCTAAGGATGCAGAACCCACAGATATGGAGGGCTGACTGTATGCGGAAATATTAGGATGTTTAAGAGTAATTTTTCGCAAAAATGATTTAACAAATCAAATTCTTAGCATTGCTAGTCTTAATTATTTTAAGGAAGAAGAAAGTGACTTAAAGATAAATCAGAAAGTCTTTTTAAAACAAGCTCTTCTCTTTATCCTCTAGTAGATGAAACATCTGGTAACTTAACATGACTTCAGAATCCTTAGAGTCAGCTTCAGAGGTGACTCTGACTTAGTCTGAGTTCTGCTCTGGACATGGACACCTACTTCGTGGTGCGGCACATCATAATTTTAATATACTTAATTCCCCTTGCAAGTATTGAGTAAAGCAGTTAATGCTGTTTGTATTTACGAATCATGACTTGGGCTTGATTGGGAATTATCAAACAGGGATTAGTCCTTTGAAGACCTTTAGGGCTCAGTGATTATTTCCACTGTTTACTTTATCCCTGTGTCTTTTGTTATTTTACCTGTTCAGAGTATTTTGTTTCTTTACCTGTGTTGAAAAGCTTCCATCTGAACAAGCACCACCATTCTTGGTCCTACAGTTGTGTTCATCTTGGGGGGTATCATTGTTTTTATCGGTAAAATGACCCATCTCTTCTTTCTCCCCTCTCTGCAGTTCCAGATTACCAGGAACAGGACATCTTCCTCTGGAGAAAGAGACTGGATTTGGATTTAGGATTCTGGGTGGAAATGAACCAGGGGAACCTGTGAGTCTTTTGCTTATCTCACTCCCCAGCATATTTTTCTAAGGCTTCAAAGAAAATTGGCGAGAGTGACAAATCACCAAGATTGAGTTCAGCTAGATGCAACACTGACTCTTTCATCTTGAGCAGTGTGGGGTGTTCATTGGGTTTTGTGGAGTTCTCTTTGTCTTGAGGAAGAAGAGACTAGATTCTTTCTAAAACATTTGTATACGTGTTTGTGAAAAGTGGCAGCTGCAGCCTCTTTAGACCACTTCTTTCGCCCAAGGGAGAGGAAAACAGAAGCAAAACAGGAATAGGTATCACCTAATATAACAGTAGCCTGGTCCCTCTGGAAGGGTCCATTCAATCTGCCAGCAGGTAGTGGGCTTTGTATTTTGAGTTGCTGGTGTGCAGCGAGTATTTTGCAAGGCTTACGAGACAGTGATTGGAGAAGTCAGACCCCTGCCTTTGCAAAAATTAAGAAAGAACCCTAAGCAAAGGTCAAGAGACATTGAACTTCCCTGGGCCTCGGTGTCCTCCATTTTGGAATAAATTTAGTATGACATCACAGGGTTGTTTTGAAGGAAGAAAAGAAAACTAAAATAGGTATTGTTAATTTTCTCATGATAATAACAGCCATTATTATCAAGCCCCTACTAACTGCCAGTTTCTGTGCTAAAGGCTCGTAACATACATTCTCTCATTTATCCATCAAACCCACCAGTTCATCCCATTTTCACATTTAAAAAAAAGAAAAAAAAGAAAGAAAGGCTAATTAACTTACCCAAGATCACAGAGCTACTAAATGGAGGGACTGACAATGAAGGTCTGACTCGAGTCCATGTTCTTAACAATTATTTTCTCAAAGTTCTTTGTTAACTATGAATGCTATGTAAAGGTAACTGTAGCATTATTGTCTGCTGAAAGGCAAGGCAGGCACAAATATTTTAGCTAAGGTGTAGTGAATGGCAAATACAACAGCAAGGCACTAACTATTGAGTGCTCTGCTTTCAAGTACTAAAAGACTTCAAAAATGGAGATGTCCAAGCAGCTTTTGCTTTATGCATTCATTCATTTAAGAGTATTTATTACATATTCCCTATTGCTAAGCATGATGCTACACCCTTAAATAAAAGTAATATTAACATTTTAAAAAGCAGAGTTTTATGGCAAGATAGTTTTTAGGTAGCTAGGAAAGAAGAATAGGTTGTACCATGAAGGGAGAAAAGTGATTTATATCTGCAAAGGGGAAAAAGAAAGAATGAATCATCAATAGGCCACAGGTAGACATCTGGAAACTAAGCAAGAAATATTCTTTCCACCATTTAAGAATTGTTGCAATACTTAGCTCAATGTCTTGTACACAGTGGGTGCTCAATAAATGTTTGTGGCATGCCTGCAGACATGAATGAATGAATTTTTCCCAGAGATGTGAAGGCCACTGGTGTAACAATAAACATAAGAGAGCAACGTTTCATCCCTCATTCAATTACTCAACAGATTTATATTGGTCACATCGTACCACTGGGTGCTGCTGATACGGACGGCCGCCTGAGATCTGGAGATGAATTAATCTGTGTGGATGGGACGCCAGTAATTGGAAAATCACACCAGCTTGTGGTCCAGCTTATGCAACAAGCTGCCAAGCAAGGCCACGTCAATCTCACGGTGCGGCGTAAAGTGGTTTTTGTGGGTATGTGTTTCATTCATTCCTTTAGACAGTGCGTTGTCACTTTATTCACAGAAAAGGCCTCCTTCCTGTGTCTGCCTCCTTGAGCATCTATTTTAGCAAATGTTTGCAAATGTGATCAAGCTCAGAATTTCCAGATGGCTTGCTTCTCTCAAACCCTGCAAAAATTACTGTCATTCTAAAGTACTTTAATGTGCTGTTTGCATATGTTCAACAAAGGCTTCCCGAGGAAGGCTAGTTGAATATATATAACTTCCCTTCCATCTCCTTGCAAATCAGAACTTAGCCATCCTCTTCATTTGATGATAATCGTCAACAAATGAGGTCATTATGAAAGTTAGAAAAGTTGTAGTTTCCTATTGAGAACAAAAATTGGGTTTGTGCTACAAATTAAACTCATAAAAAAGTTACTGATCTCTTACTGTCCTGTGTAATAAGCCAAGATTATTTTTTTCTTTCTACAAGAAAATTGTAGAGCTGGCCAGTTCTAGGTCAGCTTTGCTTCCTTTTTCCTGCCCATAAGCTTTGAACTTTAATTATCAAAATACTACATATCCTTTCAGGCTTAGCTCAAATATAACCTTCTTCCCTCGGAAATTCTTCCTTCCTCCAACTGCCTTCAGATTTTAGCATTCCCTCCTTGGCATTCTAGTGACTCATGGTTTACTTCCGTATCAGAATCTGCTATTTTGACACAGTGAATTGTGTGTCTGTCCTTCCCTTTGACCTACAAGCTTCCTGAAAGCACAGGTTGAACACACCTTGATTGTTCACCTTTGGATGCAGCTCCCACCTTGAAGCCTTTTAGACAGAACCCAGAATGCAGCAGAGGCAACTGTCTTATATCAGCTGAATTACTGGACAAATATGACCTGAAATATTGTGAATTCTCATGGCATTAATATTAGTGAAACAAATACCTATCAGATAAAATTAATTGGTACCTTGCTTTAAAAAAAGAGCATAACCCATTTTTAAATGGTGTATGATTAATTATATAATTAAGATGTTAAACTCTTGTGTGAGAGTCCTACCTACTGCAGCCATGGAAAACAGTGTTAATCCGCCATAGATTATGTCCTTAGAGCTTGCTTATGGCCTCACAATCCTTCTAAACACAGTATTCCATGCAGCTAAAACCAGTCAGCTAGAACTGGTGTTTGAGATGAGATGAAAACGGTTTGACTTCCCTGGCCCAAATAGAAATAGTAAGGCAATGTGATTTTTTTGTTTGTTTCAGGTTTTTTTTTTTTAAATCTTAAATATTTTGGGTTTTTAGCTCTGTGTAAAAGGCATGTCAAATCTATGAAGAGACATTATGCAAAGCAAACTAGTCACAAAGGAGAAATATTGATTCCCTTTGTATGAGGCACCTAGGGTAGTCAAATTTATAGCTAGAAAGCAGAATAGTGGTTGCTGGGGAGTGGTGGAAATGGGAAGGGGAGTTAGTTTTTAATGAGTACAGAGTTTCAATTTGGAAAATGACAAAATTTTGGAGACAGATGATGATGATGGTTGCACAAAAATGTGAATGCACTTAATACCACTCAACTGTACTCTTAAAAATGGTTAAAAGGATTGTTATGCTTATTTTCCCACAATTAACCTCTGAAAGAGAAGCTTTTGGAAATAGATATAGTCTGATCCAGAACTTGGACACAACACACACATTTTGTTTTTCCACCTACTATGTTGGCTATTTAGGAGTGCCATACCCGGCTATCTGACAGTAACACTAGAGTGGTCACTAAATTGAGAAGGAGGCCAGTGTATCCAGTTCTGTGATGAGAGTAGATGTCGACACCACGCAACTAAGAAGAGAAGCTGTGTGTATGTCTCGCAGGTGTTGTCATGAACTCCACATAGGGCGGGTAGCCTCAATAGTACCTTCACCTTACTGTTTGTGGCCTGATGGAAAAAACGGAGTGGAAATGTGACTGGAAGGTAATGACAATATGAACGTGCAGCCGAGGTTGTATCTGTGCAGCTGAGATGGCGGTCTTTTGGGGTGTAACCCTCACCTACGCTTAGGCCCTTCCCCTTGTGCAATGGGGAAATATTTTACAGCTGGTTGATCTTGCTGCAGACTTGATTCTGAGTGTGGATGTCGACATATAGCATGCTATAAATTACAAACGCTATTTGGGAGTCCTATTTGGTGTTAGGTAGGATCAATGTTCCTAGATACTGAATGGTTAATATTTGTCGAGAGAAGTTGCTTTCAATCCGTATATCCAGGTTTTCTGAACCCAGGTGCTGTCTCCTCGCCTCGGTTCATGTTTTGATTTCTTGCAGGAGTTTCGGGAAGGAGGGCGGGGCAGCAGGATGGAGGGGCTGCAGGACGCAGTGATATACGCGTGCATCTCTCTGTTACAGTGCCCAAAACCGAGAACGAGGTGCCCTCGCCAGCCTCCTCTCATCACAGTAGCAACCAGCCGGCCTCGCTGACAGAAGAGAAGCGCACACCACAGGGCAGCCAGAACTCACTGAACACGGTGAGCTCGGGCAGCGGCAGCACCAGCGGCATCGGCAGCGGCGGCGGCGGGGGCAGCGGTGTGGTCAGCACCGTGGTGCAGCCCTACGACGTGGAGATCCGGCGCGGGGAGAACGAGGGCTTCGGCTTCGTCATCGTGTCCTCGGTGAGCAGGCCCGAGGCAGGCACGACCTTCGGTGAGTGCTGAGTGTGAAATTGCCCAGGGTTTCCCACCATGGTGTTTTTGTGAAACTGGGCCAGAACTCAATAAGCAGAAATGCTTTATGGCTTC
The DNA here is from genome assembly GCA_036589455.1 of Ateles fusciceps. Lineage (NCBI taxonomy): Eukaryota > Metazoa > Chordata > Mammalia > Primates > Atelidae > Ateles > Ateles fusciceps. The sequence goes on from JAZHEH010000562.1 coordinate 13,313,257, forward strand.
TTGCTCTGGGGTAGTTAAAGATTTAATTAGGGATGGAGTGGATTTGGTAACTCTTTCCCTTTTGAAGGCTGGGAATATTTGTTCAACCTTTTCAACTTCCATCTTGAGAATGTGATCATGCATACACAAAGCATCAGATTTGCGTGAAATTTGAATAGCGACCCCTGGACAGTATAGACAGACTATACTTTTTGCCAGAGCAAGGCTTTTGAAAGGTTGTTTGTTTGAGACAGAGTCTCGCCTTGTTGCCTAGGCTGGAGTACAATGGCGCGAGCTTGGCTTACTACAACCTCCGCCTCCCGGATTCAAATGATTCTCCTGCCTCAGCCTCAGGAGTAGGTGGGATTACAGGTGTCCACCACCACGCTCAGCTAATTTTTGTATTTTTAGTAGAGACAGGATTTCACTGTGTTGGCCAGGCTGGTCTCAAACTCCTGACCTCGTGATCCCCCTGCCTCAGCATCCCAAAGTGCTGGAATTACAGGCCTGAGCCACCGCCTGGCTGAAGGGTCTTAAATAGGATAGCACTAATTGCAAGGGTCTCAGAATGGTCTTAAGAATATCTTAAAACTTTTTACAAGGAGCATATGGCTGTAAAAATGCTCTAGGAAAAATAGAGGTGTAAGGAGTAAAAATACTGCATGAGATGCTAGTCCCGCCTCATCTGTGTTCTTTCTCTACTCTATCTCCATAGGAATTTTTATTTAATTTTAAATAATATTTTTATCATTGCTTGATTTAAAGTCTGGTTAAAATCAGAGTTAAGAGTCATTTGAGTATCAAGACATTGGGGGTTTCAGCAAAGTATGGAGAAACACAATTGTCACCCTCTCAGGAGGTTCACTCTCTGCTGGGTACACTAGCAAAGACCAATAGGAACCCAGATGATTTCAGGAACTAGTGATATATGAACCTGTTTCCCATTGCAATGTATTGATTATAGATGTATACTCCAAAAATGATCCACCTTCCTGATTAATCGGGTAAAAAGTCATTTGTTATCTCCCAAGCACATTTGTTACTTACTGTGGAATACACGGGAGAAGGGAAAGGGCTGTGGAGGCTGTGCAGGCTTTTCATGTACCTCAGCTATATCCCTGAATGACTTACCCACATGGAAACTGGCTAGGATCAGCAAGGTGCTATATCCCTTTAGCATTCTCATCCAGTAGAACTCACTTGACCTCCATTTAGTCTTGGTGTAGTTGCTTCCTGCCAGAGCTGTCTCCCCGTAAGTTTTATGTTTAACAGGGGACAGTGTCTCAGCCAGGTCTATGCATGTGTGGCTGCAGTAACAAACGTCCCTTACTAACAGTGCTTTTTGAGCTACATTAATAAAGTCATCATGGCATGTCATGGATGGATGACCTGACATCAAAGCAAGTTTTTTTTTTGTTTTGATTTAAAATTAATTTCAGAGGCTGTCCTGCTTAATATAAAAATAAAGAGAAGGAAGAGGGGGAGAAAGAAATCCCAAATTATTTTCTTCAGATGTACAGTTGAATGTCTCCATGCATCCTGTGATGTTCTTAACTATTTCAGAATTGTCAGTTTCACCTTCTAGAAAGAAACAGCAAATATGTCAAGTGGCAGGTTATGTGTTATATAATGAATATTGTATTCACACTCACAATTTGGTCTTTGATTGTTTTCTTTTGGCTCTTACAACAAATAAATTAAACTTTCCCTAATATCTTGCATGAGACTTCTGAGCTTTGCTGAGCTTTCCTCAAACCTGCTGTTTGATGCCTTTGTTATACCAGTTGTCCTTGGAGATGAACTAAACTTAGTTAAGACTTTGAATTTGAGCATGGGAGTGTTCCAGCACACCTACCTGTTGGATTCCAATAGACTGTTTACTTTTAAAAATTATCTTCCCTTGATGTTCCATCCTGTGATACAAACTCAGGAAAATCTGCTGAAATTCAAAGGAATTAAAGTGCATTTTCCCACATACTTTACCCTTAAGGTCCAAATTATGACAGAAGAGCCTACTCGGTTAGTTTTAATGTCCCTCGTGTTAATTTTGCCACCCTTTCCAAAAGGTAACTCAAGTGCATAACTATCTTCATAGTTCCCAGAAGGACAAATTCTCAAATTAGGTGAATATGCATAAGAAACTTTGGAACTCAATACATGATTAACTAGATTAACTAGAAATCCTGTGTCAGGCCTCAAAGCCTGCCACCTCTCTCTAGAGGTTAGCAATGACATGCGGTGCCTCAAAGTGCAACATAAACGCTTCTCTCCAAATGCACTTTGACTGGTCTTTGATATTGTGGATGTGCAGTAACTGATGATGAGAAAGGAGATGATTAAAGGAAAAAGGGTGAGGAATGATTTGAACCTAGCTTTGGATCAGTGTCCTCAGCCTGAGTAGGTGCTAAATTTTCATAGTCCTTTGAGGGGATTTTCGTGAGGCAGGAGGATGATTTCAGAGCTAATGAACCAGTCGGGCCACACTCTGAAAGCACATGAGACTGACTGCTTGAGCAAAGGTCCTAAAAGGAAAAATAAGCTTCAAGGTTGGGTGCTTTCTTGGCCCATCTCTTATAATTACACCCTATTTCTAAAGCTTTCGTCATTCTGGGGAGAAGGCAGAAAGTCTGAATGTTTGTTCATTAGGTGTTTTCAGATTGAATTTTTGGTGCTAGCAGACTCTTACGCCTTACCAGATGCCCAGTGATTATTTTTCTAAATGGAGAAAGAACAAAACATTGGCAGAAGCTTAAACAACAGCTGGCAAAAATGAAGTGACATGAACACAGAATGAGTAAAAGCATCCATCCCAGCCTTGGGTTTCACATTTGCAGTCCAAAATAAGCCAACAGCGAGTTATTTTGGGGCTCTTAAAAATCTTTGAAGTTGCCAGCTATCCCAAAATCTGTAATTGGTTTAAGGAGGAAAGCTGGGGTTCCCCTAATTTTGAATCTGGAAAGGATGGCAGCAATGAATTCTAGTTTCACTGGGCAGTAGCTCCTAATACAGATGCCCTGAATATTGCCAATGTTTTGACCATCGGTGCAGACCTCTCCTTTAATAACATTTGCTTAATGCTTTAATTAATTAACACTTAACCTTCTCTTTCCCTTTTCAATCCTTTTTCTCCTCCCTTTGCTATATTTCCACGTAACTGTAAAAAATTAAAACTCAATATCAAAGCAGGCAATGCATGTGTGGCTATGCCTCACAAAATAGGTCGGATTATTGAGGGGAGCCCTGCTGACCGCTGTGGCAAGCTGAAAGTAGGAGACCGGATCTTGGCAGTAAATGGATGTTCCATCACCAACAAATCCCATTCAGACATTGTGAACCTAATCAAGGAAGCAGGAAACACAGTTACCCTCCGCATCATTCCTGGGGATGGTAAAGTATACCTATTATCTCTCTCTCTCGCTGTCTCTGTTTTTTCCTTTTCTCTCTCTTTCTTTCATTAGTGTTCATGTAATTGAATAGTGTTAATTTAGTGGCAGCTTTATACATCCCTAACTAAATATACCCATTAAATAAATGTGAGCCATTGTTACTAACCCATACCTCACCCTCTTATGTAATTAATCCTCTATCCCTGTGACCCTGTCTTGCTACAGATACAAAAGTTGCAGAAAAATCTTCACCCTTTCCCCAACTTATTTAGTTTTTGGTGTCCTTGCCTTCAAAACTATAAAATAGTTGTAATACAGGTGGTATAGATCCCCTGATCTGTATAATATACACTGTATAATATGGTGACATGACAAAACCTGCATGGTGGCAATTCAGAGCCAATACTATGTTTTTTTAGAATAAGCGAATACATCAAAGTTTTTTATTTAATGGGAGAATCTAAGAGTTTGTGTCTACTGGATTTATACCTAATTTTTGGATGTGAATGAAGAAAGAATGAAATCTCTATAATTTTGATAGATTGTATCTGCATTAAACTAGGCCTATCATATCATTGTTTGTTTGTTTGATTAGTTAAATTCAAATCTTTGGTTCTTTTATATAAGTGGTGATTCTGCCGGGGGAACACTGGCATTGTCTGCAGTGGGTGCAAGTAGCATCTAGTGAGTAGAGGTCAGATATGCTTCAAAACATCCTATGGAACACAAAACAGCCATCACAATAAAAAGTTACCCAGCACAAAATACAAATATCCATTGTATTACTCATGTTTAATAAAAATTAAGTTGAGGCTGGGTGTGGTGGCTCACGCCTGTAATCCCAGCACTTTGGGAGGCCAAGGTGGGCAGATTGTCTGAGCTCAGGAGTTTGAGACCAGCCTGGCCAACATGATGAAACCCTGTCTCTACTAAAAATACAAAAATTAGCCAAGTGTGGTGGTGCATGCCTGTAGTCCCAGTTACTTGGGAGGCTGAGGCAGGAGACTCGCTTGAGCCCAAGAGGCAGAGGTTGCAGTAAGCAGAGATCGCACCACTGCACTGCAGCCTGGGCAACAGAGCAAGACTCGTCTCAAAAAAAGAAAATTTTAAATTGATACACTAATGTCAGGAAGTATAGATCCTTTAGAGAATTAGGTCCTGAATATTCACTTTATTCTAAGCTGACTTTGCCCTTGGGAGGAAAGTGATACTTTTCTCAAAATGTTTAAATGTCTTTTCAGTCTTGCTATACATTTTATAAAATATATATTCTAAAAGTCAGTGAGTACTTCTCAAGGAAAAAATATGATTTATAAAGATAGTGTGATAAAAACTCTTTGCTATATATCTATAAATAAGAAAATTAGAGGTTTCATCTGAAAGTTATTTACCAAATGATTATTTTTATATACTAATTGCTAGAAAGTGAACTTTATAGTTACAGATTTGAGAGGTATAGCTGGTGCCTTACAGAAAAGGTAAATGCAAAACCAAACAGTAAATATTTGAAAACTGTTGATTGCAAGAACAGAGAACTTTCTCTGCACCATAAATATCCCACACTAAATGTGGAGGAAAAAATTGACTTCTTGAATGATGGTCTACTTCACGCTCCTCCAAAGGCATGGTTACTAATTTGCCATCTGGTCTGGAGTTCTTTCTACCAATTCACCACTCTGGAAAGCTATTACAATTTAGGAAAGTGGTCACAGGATGATAGAACACAGGATTCTAATGGGAAGAATGAAAGAAGCCAGAAAATACAGTGAGAAGTGATTGAGAGAGCCAAATGCAGTCCAGACATCCCTCCTTTCATTGCGCTTCACTTTATTGCGCTTTGCAGGTACTGCATTTTGTACAAACTGAAGGTTTATGGCCACCCTGCTTTGAGCAAGTCTGTTGGTGTCATTTTTTCAACAGCAGATGATCACTTTGTGTCTCTGTGTCACATTTTGGTAATTTTCACAATATTTCAAGCTTTGTTAGTATTAATTATTATTATATCTGCTGTGATGACCTGCGATCAGTGATCTTTGATGTTGGTATTGTAGTTGTTTGGGGGTGCCACAGACCATACCCACATAAGATGACCAACAATTAATAAATGTGTGTGTTCTGACTGCTCCACTGACTGGCCGTTCCCCATCTCTGTTCCTTTCCTTTGGCCTCCCTTTTCCAAGATAGAGCAATATTGAAATTAAGGCAGTAAATAACTTTACAGTGGCCTGTAACTCTCTTCATGTGAAAGGAAAAGTCACATATCTCTCACTTCAAATCAAAAGCTAGAAATGATTAAGCATAGTGAGGAAGCCATGTCAAAAGCTGAGACAGGCCAAAAGCTAGATCCCTCCTGCTAAACTTTTATCCAAGTTGCGAATGCAAAGGAAAATTTCTTAAAGGAAATTAAAAAATTAAAAGTGCCACTCCACAGAACACATGAATTTTAAGAAAGCGAAACAACTTTATTGCTGATATGGAGAAAGTCTGAGTGGTCTGGATAGAAAATCAAACCAGCCACAACATTCCCTTAAGCCAGAGTCCAATCCAGAGCAAATTCCTAACTCCTCAATTCAGTAAAGGCTGAGAAAGGGGAAGAAGCTGGAGAAGATAGTTTGAAGCTAGCAGACGTTGGTTCATGAGATTTAAAAAAATAAACCATCTCTATAACATAAAAGTAGAAAGGGAGCATCAAGTACAAATGTAAAAGCTGCAGTAAGTTTTCCAGAGAATTTAGTTATTAAGATCATGGACGAAGGTGGCTATACAAAACAACAGATTTTCAGTGTAGAAAAACAGTCTTCTGTTGAAAGAAGATGTCATTTAAGAGTTTCCTAGCTAGAGAGGAGACATCAGTGCCTAGTTTCAAAGCTTCAAAGGACAGGCTGACTCTCTTGTTAGGGGCTAATGCAGCTGATGACCTTAAGGTAAAGCCAGTGCTCATTTGACTATTCTGAAAATCCTAGAACCTTTCAGAATGATGCTAAATGTACTCTACCTGTGTTCTAGCAATGGAACAACAAAGCCTGCATGACAGCACATCTCTTGTGCTGTGGTTTATTGAATATTTTAAGCCCACTGTTGAGACCTACTACTTAGGAAAAAAAAATTCTTTCAAAATATTACTGCTCATTGACAATACACCTGATCACCCAAGAGTTCTAATGGAAATGTACAAGGAGATGAATGTTGTTCTCATGCCTGCTAACACAACATCCATTCTGCAGCTCATGGATCAAGGAGTCATTTTGACTTTTAAGTCTTACTATTTAAGAAATACATTTTGTAAGGCTGTACCTGCCATAGATACTGATGGCTCTAATGGATTTGGGCAAAGTAAATTGAAAATCTTCTGGAAAAGATTTACTCTTCTAGATTCCATTAAGAACATTTATGATTCATGAGAGGAGGTTAAAATGTTGACATTAACAGGACTTTAGAAGAGTTGATTCCAACCTTCATGGATGACTTTGAGGGGTTTGAGACTTCAGTGGAGGAAGGAGCTACAGAAGTTCCTTTATGGTGGAAATAGCAAGAGAAGTACAATTGGACGTGGAACCTGAAGATATGACTAAATTGCTATAATCTCATGATAAAACTTGAACAGATGAGGAGTTGCTTCTTATGGATGAATAAGAAAATGGTTTCTTGAGATAGAATCTACTGGTAAAGATGTTGCGAACATTGTTGAAATGACAAAGGATTTCGAATATTACATCAACTTAGTTATTAAAGCAGTGGCAAAGTCTAGAGGATTGATTCCAATGTAAAAATAAAAATTTCTCCTGAGGCTAAAATGCTATCAAACAGCATCACACTGCAGAGAAATCTTTCATTAAAAGAAAAGCCCCGCTATGTGGCAAATTTCATTATTGTCTTATTTTAAGAGGTTGCCACAGCCACTCAACCTTAAGCAGCCACTGCCCTGATCAGTCAGCAGGCATCAACATCAAGGCAAGGCCCTCTATCAGCAATAAAAGATTACAACTCACTGAAGGCTCAGATGATCATTATTAACATTTTTTTAGCAATAAAGTATTTTAAAATTAAGATATGTAATTAAATATAATGCTATTGCACACTTAATAGACCACAGTATAGTGTAAACACAAATTTTATATGCACTGGGAAACCAAACAATTTGCATGACTCACTTTACTGGAATACTTGCTTTTTTATTGCCATGGTCTGGAACTGAACCCATGATATATCTGGATTATGCTTTGCGTATAAATTTAGACACATTTATCTACATGCCGTGGAAAGATTTCAAACAGACTAACCCAAAAGAACAGGACCCAAGGATTGACTTGCTGCGTTTATAATTGGTCAATCTTAATGTGAGAATGAGAACATCCAAAAAAGGAAAGAAAGTACTCCCTGAGCAAAGAGCTTAGAAAAATAATTTGAAGTGAGTAAAGACATACATACTCAGAAGCAACTTATTCTACAGTGTAGATTGTAGATGTTGACTTAATTTAATAAAATACACAGCTGGGTGCACATACCTGTAATCCCAGCACTTTGGGAGGCGGAGGCGGGAGGATCACTTGAGCTCAGGAGTTCCAGACCAGCCTGGACAACATAGCAAGAACTTGTCCCTACTAAAAATTCAAAACAATTAGCTAAGAGAGGTGGTATTCACCTGTAGTCCAACTATTTGGGGCAGGGAACAGGAGGTGCTGAGGCAGAAGGATGGCTGGAGCCCAAGAGGTTGAGGTCGAGGCTTCAGTGAGCCCTGATGATGCCACTGCACTCCAGCCTGAATGACAGAGTGAGACCCTGTCTCAAAACAAACAAAATACCCTGGAAAAAACTTTTTTAAGCCTGAACAACAAAAGTTATCATGCAGGATGGATTATTCAATAACAGTTGGCATTATAAAGGCAATTTTAAAATTTAAATACTCAGGAAATATACAATTCACATAGACATCGTGTGCTACCTTGGTTAGAAAAAAGTAAACATAAAACTCGTACAAGATAGGTGAGATTTTTTTGTTGTTGTTTTGTTTTGTTTTGTTTTTGAGATGGAGTCTTCTGCAATCTCGGCTCACTGCAACCTCTGCCTCCCGGGTCCCAGTTCAAGCAGTTCTACCTCAGCCTCCCAAGTAGCTGGGATTACAGGCACAAGCCACCATACCCAGCTAATTTTTGTATTTTTTAGTAGAGATAGGGTTTCACCATGGCCAGTCTGGTCTTGAACTCCTGACCTCATGATCTCCCGCCTCAGCCTCTCAAAGTGCTTGGATTATAGGCGTTAGCCACTGTGCCCAGCTGAGGATTGATGTTTTTTAAGGCAGCACGTGTTCTACTGAGCATGTGATTTCATCCAAGATGTTTCAGGAATTTGGTTGCTGTGATTATAAACTTCTTCTTTAGTTACTTTGTAAGTGCCAGAAGCCAGGTAAAGGGAATCAAGTCTGGCAGAGGGCGAATATGTGATGCTCATATTTTAAATGAGGCTGAGAAACAACATCTTGGAAATTAGAGGTGAAGCAGATTAGAGGGAGCTAGATTTATCAAAAGATCTGGGAGATCCAGGAGGATTCTGCAAACCCTAGAAGACAGTGACCATTACAGTTCAGTGAAGAGAAAATCATGCTGGATCTACTTCCTTTCTGTGGAAGTGTATTGGACATAGTTGATTCCAAGGTAAAATGGGAGGTGCCAATGCCTCAGGTCTCCTTCAGATCTTTTACTCTAATATTTACTTCATTAAGTGGTCCAGAGACCATTTGTTTCATGATATCTCAAGGAGACTGAAGGTCTTCACTCAGAGTGGTTTCTAACCTTTTGGAAATCCATCATCTGGGTCGGGCATGGTAGCTCACGTCTGTAATCCCAGCACTTTGAGAAGCCAAGGTGGCTGGATTGCCTGCGCTCAGGAGCTTGCGACCAGCCCAGGCAACATGGTGAAACCCTGTCTCTACTAAAATACAAAAAATTAGCCAAGCATACTAGCACATGCCTGTAGTCCCAGCTACTCGGGAGGCTGAGTCACAAGAATTGCTTGAAACCAGGAGGCCGGGGTTGAGGGAGTCAAGATCATACCACTGCCCTCTCCAGAGGAAAAAAAAAGAATTCATCACGTCTGGCACACTGTTCTTGAAATCCTACTAGTCCCTTTGAAAAGATGCTCTGTCATTTGTGCAGTGCATGGGTATATTCTGAGTCCATTTCCGTGTCTAGTTCATGCTACCTAATTCTTTGTTCTTGTCATTGGTCACCTCATTCTTTCTCCAGTTTCACTAAGCTTAGTCTTTAGTTTCCCTCAGTCTGCTTCCCACTTTTCTCTCTGACTTTTCCAACAAAAACTCCAAAATGTGATTCCCCTTTCCTTGGCATTATTGTATGCTAGAAGGTCTGGCAGGAGTGTTTTCACAGATCCTGGTCAGGCCAAGTTTGGGGGAGTCCTTACCTTCTCTGCTTTGATTCTCTTTGGGAACAGGGTGGACAATTCGGGAGGGCAGAACCTTCTCTCCTGTGAGACATGGGTAAGGGATGAATAAATATACAATGGCAGCACAGAAGGGCCCAGAGAATAGCTGAACATACTGAATCTGAACTTGAAATCTAAGAAGTGAAACAACATTTGCATTGTATGGAGATGCCCTATGGAGTGGGAGAGAGACTTTAATCAGACAGGGACAGAAGCTCACTAAGCCAGGTAACATGGAACCATGAGATTGAGTAAGTTCAACATAATGACAATCTTTAGGAGCTTAACAATACATTATTTGGATAATGGTCCTCAATTTGCACTTCAGATCACTCTGATTCAAAGTGTTTGCTTATATAGGAGGTAGAACTTGGCAACATATAGATATTGCTATTTTCTTGGCAAAGGCATTAGAATAGTAAAAAGTCTCCCCAAACTTTTCAAATATTTATGGGATCCAAATTTTCCTGTGTTGCTCTTAGATATTTATTACATATGTGTTTATTCATTAAAATATTTACGGCAGAAATAATTGTATCCTTTGTTGATTTGCTTGGCTTTCAACGTGGATTCCATAAGGGGAGGCTAAGGATGTTAACATGGGAACCAGGTTAGAATTGTAATCACTTGTCACAGATAGATAGATTGAAGCCCAAGACGGAAGCTCCTGTTGGAAGAGTAAGTGCTGAGATTTGGAAGAGTCCCTGGACAGGGCTATGAGATCTAGGATTTGCTTCTCTTGATATATGACTGCTATGGAAAGTGTAGTATCCCCATTGTCACTCCTCTGGGAGAGCTAAAGTAGCTATAAACACTGTTCAATAAAGGATAACAGGTACTTTCTGGAATTTGTCATAAAAGTACCCAATCTGTCCATGCGCCTTGCAGTTTTAAAAGTCAAATACATTGACAGCTCTTTCTGATACTGTTGCTGGAGGGCAGGGGAGACTCATACTCTTGTTTCAGGCCCTTGTTTTATGTTTTTTTCTACCGTAAGGGACCAGTTTTGCTTTGGGATAAAGCTGTAACTTTGTTATAATGGGCTCATCTCTCTATTTTAAACAACTAGAGAGCATTTCAGCAAATACAATCCTGGTATAATTCCAAATGAAGACTTAAAAGTTCATTAAAACAAGTATAACTTTGTTGATAGTATAAATATCCTGGAAATCTAGGGTACACACAAAAATTATTTTGGTGCAGCTCTGAAGATGGCTCATGAAATCTAGCCATCAAAGCACACAGTATTTTGCATTTTAATTCATCTATGATACTGCTTGGTGAAGTTGTTGGTATTTATGCAGTAAAATAAAATTATTTCTTATTTGAAAGGAATGTACCAATTAGATATGATTTTCTTGATACCAACACATAATTCCCATGTAAACAGAAGACTAAAAGTTCACTGTCAGGCAGGTCCTGGGTTTAATTCCCAGTATCACCTGCTGCTGGAGTGACTTCAGGCATATTACCTATATTTTCTACACCCCAGTGTCTTCATTTGTAAACCGGGGCCATAATTGCACCTACTTTATTGAGTGGTAAGAATCAAATGAAGGAATATATGTGCTAATAGACTTAGCACAGTGCTTGGCACATTGTAAATGATCATTAAATGGTGATGGTTCATAGATTAAGAAAAACAACAAAAGGAGGAAAATTCAGCAAGCTCAAATCAATATTTGCATGTTAAATGTTAATTTTAACATGCTTAAAATTAAGCTTCAACCCAAAAAGAGTTTCACAGAAATACAAATGAGGAAAAAAATAGCAAATAAAGGATAGGAATAAAAATAATAAAGGAATTCTGTGTATTGAATGATTATCTCATCAAATCATGAAAGCAGCAGAAAGACAAAAATAGTTTGAGAATGGAATCTGATTTGCTTAGAAAGCTCTGGCTACCAGCAACACACAAGAACTCTTAACGAGGAACCTCTGTGCAATTCAGTAATTCTAATCACTTTGATTACCAAGAAACATTCTTTTTAGTATCCTGATTATGATTTCCCCATGGCCTGAACAACCCAGTGATTTCTGAGAGTCTCTATAAAACAAATTGCAATGAGCAATATGAAGTTTGCTAAAAGACCAATACATGTGTTTATGAAAGTTCTGGAGAGTCACAGCGATGGGTTATATAGCTTGTTCTATTTAGTGACAGAGTGAGCATACTTTATGACATGTCACTGATTCATCACCTTGGTTCTGCTGGTTAACTGCCCTCAAATGGGAGTCATATGAAGGAGCTAGTGTTCCTCCAAAAGCTCTGAAAATAATTTTGTTATAATAGCAGTCATTAAAATGCACCAACAATATGCTTGTAATATGATGACAATAATAAATACATGGTACCAAAAATATGGTAATCACTTCTGAGCAGTTTTTGTGTACCAGGCACTATTCCAGACAATCTCCTTAGATCATCTTTGCCCCAGTTTCCTTAGATAATTCTCTTATTCCCCATGTGCAGACAAGAAAATGGAGGCATTGAGAATTTAAGTAACTTTGCTTAAGTCTCATCCAGGAAATTACAGAGCCTAGACTGCAAAGCCAGATAATACAGTCTGACTCCAGAATTTGACCTAGTCACCATTGTGCTAAACTGTCTCCCAATAAGCCTGAGAAATACCACCTGCCCAGCTTGGACGGTCACAGGCATATTGGTGTAGTAAAGGCTCAGAGGAGTGCATAGGAAACGTTTGGTAAAACAGATTTTGGGAAACGTTGTCCCGAAACATGAATGGTATTCACATAACAATTCATTTGATTTAGTTATTTTCTTATTCTTATGCCTTAGCTATAAGAATAATGGGCTTTTATGACTGCAGTATATTAACTGTTGAAATCCTTTTTCAACTTTCTCATTTTGCAGAGAGTTTAAATAACTTATACAAGGTCTCATAGTAATAAATAGTAGCTGTAATAAATGTGTATTGAATGCTTACTGTATGTCAGGCACAGAACTTAAACATTGCATATATTTTTATCCATGAGAAGGGAATTATTGTCATCACCCCCTTTTGACAGATGAGAAAAATAAGTCGTACAGCTAATGAGTAGGGGAAAAAAAAAGATGATTTGATCCCAGGTCTGAATCTCAAGCCCATGCTTTTAGCCACTTTGTGTAATGAAAATAAAATAACAGGAAGGCAGCCCAAAGCTAAGTAATATCCTTGGGCAATAGAAATGGAAGGTAGACCACAGGTAGTTGAGATTTGTGGGCTGTCTTTCGTTCCAGGACTCCAGTGGAAAGATATGTATTCCAAGTGTCTCAGTTTGGAATAGTTAACATATTTTCCCATAGACACCTTATTAAATCTGATGGGAAGTAAATCACATGTATTCAGCAAACATGAAAGTGCCTACTATAAGCCATAGGTCTCCTGGAAACTTCTAGACTTAATGATGCACTGAATTAAATGGGCATGCACAGGTGAATCTTATAGTGGAACTTAACACCACATTTAGCATTTTCTTTATTAGAAAATGTATGCCAAGTTCCAGTCAACCTAAAATTAAATATTAAAAGTACAACTAGCTCATAGTTGGTTGCTGCTTGCTTTGATCTTAATGAAGAAATTATTACTAAATAATTTTATTAGCTATTACTAGAGGAATGGTTACATTTTAATACATGCATGTTGGTGTGCAGTCTGTAGTTGCACTTAAGAGTGTTTTTGGATTCTAGATCTCCGAACTTCTAGATATTAATGAAGTTGCTTGTGAATGTGATTAGTGGAGAAGAAGGCCAACTTATATAGGGATATAGTATTTATTTCATGAAGGTGCCTTCATGATTTATATAACTTATATTTACAAACTCTGGCTCTGACTAATGCAAATTTTAAAATTGACTTTTCGTGATACTAAACAAGATCTGTCAAGAGTTCCATATTTTCAGTTGTACTTTAGTAAAAGCAACAGGAAAGAAAGTGGGAATTATGTGTGTGTGTTTAACAAGATGTTAGTACACGTCTGATTTTAATATTCACTTCAGGAAATCAAGAAGACTCACTAAATATTGCTGATAAATTGCAGGAAACGTTAGCAGAAACATTTATTATCAGCCTTTAAAGTTCTGGGAGATAATCTGCTTTGGTGCAGCACTCTGATGGGACTGCCGTTTCTCAGTGGCAGGGGAGGAGTGAGAAACACCTACCTGGGCCAGAATTTTATAGCAGTGTCTTCTTTGGCAAATCCTGTTTTATTTGTGGAGGTGTCTGTTTGGGAGGAGGGTCATGGGAGCACACATGACCCACATCAGAGATGATCTTAAAATGGTTTATTAAACTCCCAATTGTCTAGAAATTCAAGTCAGACTGTTTGAAATGGGGGACAGAGAAGTCGGACTTGTTATTCAGATACAGGGCTTCTGTACACCTCCTGGCTGGAGGATGTCTTCTCTGGGGCCTTCATTTCTTTATGCTCTGTCCCTCTTTGCAGAATCCTCGAATGCCACCTTGCTGACCAATGCAGAGAAGATCGCCACCATCACCACCACACACACCCCTTCTCAGCAAGGGGCCCAGGAGACAAGGTCAGACATGGCTTTGTTTTCCTTTGTTAAAGGGGAAAAAAGTAACTCCCAGCATGACAGTTTCTGTCCTTGATTCTCTCAGTTTCCTAATGGGTTGCTCTTATATTTGTTTCTCTCTCTTTGGCAGGAATACCACCAAACCAAAGCAGGAATCTCAGTTTGAGTTCAAAGCTCCCCAGGCAACACAGGTGAGCACCATTTCCCTTTTTTCTTTATACTTTGCACATTTCCTTCCAACTTTCTGAAGCTATTTTTATGGGATTTTTTGAAGCACCTTTAAAAGAAATATCCTTTTGTGAGGTGACACACCAAATATGGACTTACAGTTGATTGTCTAGGAAACAGCATTTTATTTTAGTACCTTAAAATATTCCTAGATAGCCTTTTCTAGGGGGGAAAAAAACACAAAATGAAAAGCAGTATTTGTCACAAGGATCAGCAGTTAGAGAAAGCAAAGCAGCCAATATCTACTCATAGTATTCATAAACATGCTTCTGCCAAGAAAACGTCTTCTTGATAAGGTGTTTCTCAGGCTTGGGAATTTAAGGTGAGATCCACAGAGCAAAATACTTGTCCTCAGCATGGTGAGGGAGAGTGTGAAAATAATAGCAGGTGAAACAAATTTGAGGAACTTTGGGTGATGCAAAATTAAACAGATTCTCTTTTTTTATTGAGAGGCAGGGTCTCACTATGCTATACAAACCAGGCTGAAACTCCTGGATTCAAGCAGTCCTCCTGTCTCAGCCTTCTGAGTAGCTGGTAATACAAGTGCCCAGCTGGGTTCCTTCTTTACTGGTTACCTGGGGGCTTTCAGTTGTCCCTTCGTAATTTTCCTTGACCAGGACGTGGAGAAGTTCTCTGGTATCCTCATGATGGGTCCAGCCAGCATTTATTGGACACAAGTCCAGGAGGCTGGGCATCCAGCAGTCAGGTGGCTGGTATCATGTAATATGGAATTACCCCACCCCAAATGCAAATCGCAGCCTCACTGATTAAATTTTAATTCACATATGTTATATTAAATACACACATGCATATAGACATGTTCATAAATGTTTTCAAATCCTGGATCTCTGACTTCTGAGATTAATGAAGAATCAAGATGATTAATAAACAAGAGTCACCAAGAGGGGGGATAGAGATTGTGCCTTTTTGCCAAATCAGCATAATAGAGAATGTTTGGGAAGAGCCGTATGGGCATGGGTTCTCCTAGAATGATTGCATTTAATTTCTTTAAATAGGAGCAAGACTTTTACACTGTGGAACTGGAAAGAGGAGCCAAGGGATTTGGCTTTAGCCTTCGAGGGGGGCCGAGAGTATAACATGGACCTCTACGTTCTGCGCTTAGCAGAGGATGGTCCTGCAGAGAGGTGTGGAAAGATGAGGGTAAGTGGGGGAGAGGAGTCTGGGGTAGGTGCAAATAAACCATCTGCAGTGACTTCTTGTCACATATGGTTAGAATGTTTATAAGAATTACATTTTCTACAGCTTTCATGATTCTCTAAATGCATGAGTCCTACCCTACCAAATATTTCTCCCTAAAGCATGATCAATTATAACTGCTAAAGTTAGGTGAACACTTTCAACTCTTTGGGGCTGAATAAGGGATTTAAATTACTTATAAACATATTAAAGTAGATATTTTCCAGAGCCCACTTCTATAGTTCTTGTGGTTAATCTCATGGGGCAGGCACATCACTTTGGCAGGAATTCTGGAGTACCCTGGGATGCTTAGAAAACAGGAAAACCATGTGGCCCTATAGATTCTGGGCAGTGAGGTCTACTCATCCTCTAACTGGTTACCAGTGGTCTTACCTTGGCTCAGAGAGAGCAAGTCTACTCTCTGCCTTAGCAAAGAGCCAGGTGTCTGTGGCATGAATATTCAGAGTTGCTCTATAGTACTTAAAGCTACAAATTTTAAATTCATAAATGCCAAAAGTCCACTCTGTTTCGTTAATATCTGTTACTGTAGATGAATGTGCTGTTCTCCTAGGCAGATTAGATGATTAAGAAAACATAAATCATCTACTCATAGATAGGTCACATAGATTGGGACTTATCCATGGAGAGCCATTTACAACAAATTAAAAGAAATCAAGACAGTCAGGCCTGTAAAGGAAAAAAAGTGAATGCAGTTGGGCCTGAGCAGAAAAAGGGAAAAAGTGATTAAGGGTGAGGATCATAACACGTGCACTTAAGCCACCATCTTGATGTTTAAGTTTCTTCAGAGTGAATTTTTTAACATTTTTGTAAAATTGAGAAGGTAGAGCATGAATGTGTTTTAAGAAAATTAAACAGTGGAAAATGGTATGTAGTAAAAATGCAGTGTCCAGGGTTAAACAGTATGCCAGTTTCTCTCATATCCTTTTCTTTCGTATATACATATACAAGAGAAGATACATGGTTGTACATATTTCTTTTGTTTGAATTTCAGACATAAGGAATTTATTTTCCGTTTTAATCACTTTAAAAAGTTTCTGATCAAATGAAATATTATTATCATGCTATTTTGTATAATGGTTATAGTTTACATGATAGGCTCACATGTATTACCTGATTTGATCCCAGCAGCTTGGTGGGCGTGGGTGGTGGTGTCAGCCTCTTCTGCAAGTAGAAAGCAGACTCTTCTGCAAGTAAGAAAGCAGACTCCATGAAGTTAAAGTACTGTGAGCAAATCAGTTATCAAATGATAGGATTCAAATTAAAGGCTATAGACTTGAAATTTCTGTTTAGAATATAAGCTCTATTTGAGTGGGGATCTGCCCTGTCTTATATATTCTTTTATTTCCAGTGCCTAGAATAGTGACTGACAAAAAGTGAATGTTGCATTTAATGTATCAGTCAGGATTATGGTCTCATCTGAAGTCTCACCTGGGGAAGGGTTGGTTTGTAAGCCCATTCACCTGCTTGTTACCAGGATTCAGTGCCTTATAGGGCAGTCCCTCATTTCATTATCTGGGACTCAAGAGCACAGCTCATAACATGCATCAGAGCAAACAAGTGAGAGAAGGAAAGAGGGCAAGTAAAACAGATGACAAAATAGTTTTATGACTGATAAACTGATATCATGTCTGCCATATTCTGTTTGTTATAAGCAAGTAACTTGGTCCAGCTCACATTCAAAGGTTGTGGGAGATTGCACAGGTTGTGAATGCAAGGAGGCAGAGATCATGGGAGCCTTCCTAAAAGCTGTCTACCCCAAAACATGCCCTTACTGCTTCTTTTTCCTTTATCACATAATTCGGCATACATGTAGTTTTCTAATTTTCTTGGTTTCCTCCTTTAGAATATAATCTCCATGAGGGCAGAGATTTCTGTTAGTTTTTGTCACTGCCACGTCCAAAGCAATAGATGTTCTGCCACATACTTAATAAACATTCAGCAAATCCATATATGAATTTTAAATCTCACTTAGTTTTCTTTTGCTCTGGCAGATTGGTGATGAAATTTTAGAGATCAATGGTGAGACCACCAAAAACATGAAGCATTCTCGAGCTATAGAACTGATTAAGAATGGTGGGCGCAGAGTTCGTCTGTTTCTGAAGCGGGGAGACGGCTCAGTACCAGAATATGGTGGGTCAAACTATGAAAACATTCCTTCCTTCCCTGGCATGACTCCATGAATTTGTCTCCAGAACGGCAGCAGGAAAGTCTTTTTTGTTTCCCCTATTCACCAGTGTCTTACCAGCCTCTCGCACCATGTGATTATTTGCCTCGCTTGTTCTGAAATCTCTACACATTTCATCCTTTTGCTTGCTTACGTGGACTGGGGCATGGCCTAAGACAAGATCTTTATAGCCCCCTTTCTGATAATCAGAGAGAACATTTTGTCTAGTCCGACCAAGAGCGAAGGAATGTTTGTTTGAACTGTGCCAAACTGTTCCTCAGATCCAGTTGTTAGCACAAAATGACTATATACTCCTTTTAAGAAGCAGGAAAGCAGGTTTCCTGAGTGATATGTTGAGGCACAATTGTTTTTTCCTTTTTGGTTACTTGGTGTCTTTATCTAAGAGGCATGGAATTTTGAAAGATTTGGGGGCTTTGCTCACCTCCGTTATGCTCTGTATAAAACACTTCTCCATCCCCCCAGCTGGTCTCTTACCCCAAATCAGACCATCTGAGCCCACTACCAACAAACAAACAAACAAAAACTGTTAACATATTAGCCATAATGTTTTTAAATGATAAAGGATGAAATAGATTCCCAGTGCTCATCATGAGGGAAACATGTGACTATACCTTTCCTATGAGGAAAGCCAGGTTATACATAGAGTTCCTTTGTCATATCTTTAGACTTGATTTGAGTAGACAGCAATGATCTTTACATAGCTTAGTGTTCTGATGGCAAAATATTGTATATGATAATAATTATGTCCTATTTATTTAAGATTTGTGTTTAAAATTAAAAAAAAAAAAGCTATGCCCTAGATGTAGGGCTTTTTTTCCCCAACCAAAGGTCTACAAAAGTTTCTATAGAAACTGTGATTGAATAGTCCCCATATACGTTGGTCCCCTTTATTAGGGATTTATCTATTATCACTCTCTTTTCTGAAAGTCATTCTACACAATTCCCAGTTGCATTTTGGACTTGATGAGATATTTAATTCAGATGCAGCTCAAGGAGAAGGATAGCTCCTTGGAGGGGCAGCCTTCCCAGGTGTTGGACATTTGTACAGGTGCAAAATACGAGGGGTCCGAGGTATAGGGGGAGGGTGGGGTATCAGATGAGGCCCCTATAGACATGGCCAACCACAGGGGAAGCATTTTGACAACATTTAGATGCCGTGGCTGTGCACTGTACTAAACTTCTGACCATTAGGTGTATTGATACCACTGAAACTGTGTAACATTGTCTCCCTTTTCTGTCTTCCCTATGCTTCTGTTGGATGTGATATTTCATTTGAGAGTCATCGTCAGTAACCTGTGTACCTTCTCAAAACCTATGTCTGTTGCACTGAGGATGAAAATCCAACACTAACAAATGTTCTTTGGGCTAAAAATAAAGATCATTTAAATACACGGTTTTCCAAGGGTTGAACCTGCCAGGGTTGTGCTACTGTAATGTCTCCATGCGTCATTTGGACTAAATCTCTCTAATTCCATTGATTAGAGTCACAAATGGGTTATAATATGTTAAGTTCCAATATTTTTCTGACTCAATTGGAACCTGCTTCTCTGTGAGGCTATTTTTGTAATGAGTTTTTTGTACTTAATTTAACTGCCGCGGTCTTTGGCGGGGGAGGGGGAAGGGATTTTGTTCTTTTGTTGTTTATTGTTAATGTCTCTCCTATGCCAGCCTGTCATTGTTCCAGTTGTTTGAAAAAAACAAAACAAAACAAAACAAACGAAAAAGGATGCATTCATTGTCTGGGTTCTCGAGTCACCTGATGGCTGTCTAAAAATGTCACTGTTCCGATTGCGGTCTCTGCAGCCTTATTTGAGTGTTGCCTTAGACTGTCTGACTGGACAAATAAACTCTCTTTGCCCTATGTTAACAAATGCAGATTTTTTTTCTTTCCTCTGTGTTATAGGGAATCTAAATGTTCAACTTTTTCTCTTTCTCTCTTTCTCTTTCTCTCTGACTGTTCTTGGTGCTGGGCCCTCCCTTCCACAGCGATGATACCTCCTAATATCGCTGCATGTATGAGAAATGAAAAGCTCGGGGGAGGCTTGCTTCTACCTTATGGGCCATAATCAAACTACGGTTTGTAGCTCAATCAATACTAGGTGTTTCTGTGCTGTGGCCTAATTTCCTCATTGCTTCTGCTTAGCTCTGTTTTGATATGTTTGGCAATTCATTCTGAGCACCCTGCGTTCTTTGAATTGTAAGTACACCGCTGACCCTGTTGAAGTGTTGCCCCCTCTTGTCTTAAAAGTAGGCATAAGAATCCAGTGGTGATCCAAGTACCTTCCTGTATTCAAATCTTCAAATGACCTCTGTTAAAAACCTGTTTTTTGTTCATTCTTGTAGCCAACCCATCATTTAGAAAGAATGAACCTTATATCATGGAGCCCTATATCACAGGGCTTTGCTAGATGGGAAGATGAGATCTCCTGCTTGGTCAGGTATCTCTTTGCAAGCTACAGTCCATGTGCCCAATCCTGTCCATAGCCTGTTTTCGCAAGTAAAGTTTTAATGGCACATAGCCACACCCATTATTTTTGTGTTGCCTGTGTTTTTATGCCACAGTGGCAGAGTTGAATAGTTATAATAGAGATGGTGTGGCCCAAAACACCCAAATTATTTACTGTTGCCCTTTAGAAAAATTTGGCTGACCCCTGCTTTTGGCTTTTCTCTTGCTTTTGTTAAAAACCCACTCTAGGTTTTGGGAAGTTGTTCATGAAACAGAATAATTGCTAAATATTGACCTTGTTGCCTCATGAAAGATCCTTCAAGAGCCCCAGTGAGCCCTTAGTCTCTAACTGTCACATGAGTCTGCCCTCCAGACTGCTGCACCTTGTTTCAGGCGCTTTGCTTGGAATAGTGTCATGTGGATAACTTCTTGGGTTTAGTTGCAACAAAGCATCCCAGCCTTGAAAAGAGCTCTTCTGAATTCAGGACACTGCCTAAAACATTTGCACTGTCATTTCAAATAATGAATAATGATATAATGATAAATAGGGGCCATTATGGGCTGCCCTGCTTTTAAATCTGTGGAAACCTTGATGTTATAGGAAGCAGCCCCAGTGACTCCAAGCTCTTACGTGTCATTATGACTACGTCCCATATCATAAAGAAAAAGTGCTTCTAAACTGAAAATTTTATCTGACTCCCATCCAATCTCAAATGTGTACCTAACAGCCCCTCTCTTCCCCCTCCCTTTTATCTACCAGACAACACATTTTAAAAACAGTTCCTTATTAATGTACGCAAAAGTAGAGAAAGTAGTTGAATAATACAAATAGAACAGTTTAATGGACGCTTGCATACTATCCCATTTGCCAGTCATCAACATCTGGCCAGTGTGTTGCCTCCATAATCCCCTTTGCCTGCTATCCTGATTATTCTTTTAAATAGAAGTATACTTTTGCATAAGGTAAAATGCATAAATCCTGAGTATACAGTGCAGTAGATTTTTTACTTCTGTATGTGTCCATTTAATCTCCACCCAGATAAGATATAGATGATTCCCACCCTCCTCCAGAAAGCTTCCCAGGTGCCCCTCCAGATCAATACCCTAAAATATTTTTAGATAAAGCAAGTGTTCTTTAAAGCAAAGAATATTTTTCTTGGGGGGGCGGGGAGAGGGGTGGGCGCAGGGGAGAAGAGCTGGGAGGTGGGGAAAGGAAGAACAAGGGATAGCTACAGAGAGGAAGTGTTGATGCCTCTAGACAATTTGGATTGTGCCTTTAAAAGACTCAAATCATGACTGATTTTTGTCTGTTCTATGCCTCGGGTATGGAGAACAGTCAGTCAGCTCGACGCTGAAAGCCACAAGTACTAGTTTTCAACCCTAACTACATGCAGTTGTCCTAAAATTAACAATATTCAGTTGGCTTTGAGTCTGACTGCTTTAACAGTTGTTTGCTTGTTGTGACTAATGAGGTCTCGAGTGTGGGTGGCAGCGGGGGACAGGAGCCGAGGGACCTTCCTACCCAACTGTTGCTCTCCTTTATTTTCCTGGCAGACCCCAGCAGCGACCGCCACGGCCCCGCCACCGGTCCACAAGGTGTTCCGGAAGTAAGGGCCGGACCGGACCGCCGGCAGCATCCGTCATTGGAGTCCAGTTACCTACCCGATCTTCACAAATCATCACCACATGGGGAAAAGCGGGCACACGCGAGGGATCCGAAAGGCAGCAGGGAGTATAGCCGACAACCCAATGAACACCACACCTGGAATGGGACTTCGAGGAAACCTGACAGCGGGGCATGCCGACCCAAGGACCGGGCGCCGGAGGGACTGAGGGACGCGCAGGCCGAGCGCGCGGTGGCCGCCAACGGCCCCAAGAGGCGGTCCCCCGAGAAGCGGAGGGAGGGCACCCGCAGCGCCGACAACACTTTGGAGAGGAGGGAGAAGCACGACAAGAGACGAGACGTCTCTCCCGAGCGGAGGCGAGAGCGGTCACCCACCCCGCAGGAGAGACGGCTCCCCCAGCCGGCGGAGACGGTCTCTGGAGAGACTCCTGGAGCAGAGAAGGTCCCCCGAGCGCAGGAGAGGAGGCTCGCCCGAGCGCAGGGCCAAGTCCACCGACCGGAGGCGCGCGCGCTCCCCCGAGCGCAGGAGAGAGCGGTCCCTGGACAAAGGAACAGAGAGGACAGAGCCAGCCACCGAGAAAGGGAAGAGGTGAATCTGAAACAGGATGCTGGCAGAAGTTCCAGACATCCCCCGGAGCAGAGAAGGCGACCTTACAAAGAATGTAGCACCGACCTCAGTATCTGAGACGCTGAGTCACATTCCAACCTTTACCGTGTCAAAGGTTCTAAGAGAAAGGTCACGAACCTGAAATTATTTAGTTTCTTACCTAATGAAGCATCTGACACCTGATGATCCTATGAATAACAACAAACATTTTATGCATTTGAAATCTTATAAGAAAAAAATATATGAAAAGTATTGTGCCTGATGTATCATATTAAAGAAAGTATTTTTAAATGCATACTTTTTTGGAAATTATTTGCCAAATGCTGGCCCAAAGGGATATAAATTTTGTTTCTACGTAACCTGTAGAATCGTCAAGAATTTTTCCCGTTTTTGGGCAATCTTTTTCTCTCCTGGTTAAATGGGGCTGTTGATCATTTTCTCTAAGTAAGGGAATTTATTAAGTTTAATTAATTTGATATAGAGTGCTATGTAGTGATGTAGTGCTATACTGTAGTCAGGAGTTTTTCTTAAAAGCAGAGAGCAAAAAGGCAAAGTTTTATTTGTAAAAGCTGAGGACCCTTTAGGATGGATTAAGTTTGCCGATGATCGTAAAATTAAGCAAACTATGACAAGACTACTATTGCAAATGAAGGATATTTATAGCTAAACTGCGCAGCACAAAGAAGTTTTATATTGTGAGTTATAGTTGGTTCAGAAAACAGTTTGTACTCTCCCTGGCCCAGGAAGGCACGGAGACAAAAAGGTCAGCTACCTTTACCCAATACAGCCCAAACACAGACAGTCAGGTTCATGATCATCTCCAATATCGAATAAAATCTCATATAAGGCAATGCCATCACAGCGTTGCTCAGTTACTACAAGGAACAGACAACAAGAATCTTCTGTGTTGTCTGATTGGAGGCTGAATAGTAGTTGGAATGGGGACAGCATGCCTGGTGTGAGGAAGACGTAGGATCTCCAATTTGGAAAGCATGGCCCCCCTTTTGGTATAAGCCCATGGTTGCCCTTTGCCAAATTGGGGAGGAGGGAATGAGGCTTGGTGGAAGGAACCTCTCTGTTGATATTTAAAGAATTGAGGGCTGTGGGCATTCATTCTTAGAAATGCCAATTTCACCTTGAAACCATAGTCCAAGTCTCTAGGTTGGTGGAAGGGGAAAGAAAGGAAGTGGTCCCAGTGGTTCTAGATCTAGTTGGGAAACTTCTGTCTCATGACTCTGTCCTTTGAGTCTTTGGACAGCAGCACAAAACAATGATTTTTCTTTTTAAACAGACCCATTCTTTTTGATACCACAGGAGTTGTGATTGGGTCGGCCATAGCCCCGGGATGTGGTTTAAGTGGATTACTGCCTAGCTGAGCCAAAATGTTTGCTTGTACCTGTTGGACCACTACAGCAAACCTGCTTACAGTGCATTGTGTATTTCTGTAGTACTTTTGCATTTTCCATACAGACAGAAAACTTTGCAAGTCAATCACTGTTGTTCCCATGGTACTGTAAGAAAAAAAGGAAAAAGAAAAAAAAAAGAAAACCAGCCAATCATTGCGTGTACAGAGCTAAAAATTGTAATTAATAGAGCCTGTTGGGAAAAAAAAAAAAAGAAAACAACTGTTGCCTTTTTTTCTTGTATAAAAGAGAATTTATGACAAAAATTTAGCTGTGAGGAATGTGATACGTGTTTATATTTCTGAATATGGAACAAATTGATTCATGGGGATATATTTTAATGTAAACTAAATCAGGTATGTAAAGTTGTTTTAAGATGGGAGACTATATAAGTAATTCTCTAAAGCTTTAGTTGGTTTGAATATCATCATTTCCTCCATGGTGAGCCTGCTTGTGAATTATTAAGCACTTGTTTGCATTCTCTGTTCTTCACTCATTTATTTCTTGCAGTGTGCTATGGACTTAATGCTCTTTCTGTATTGATGAAAAGCAGTATGTGGGCCAATCTTTTTATAAAACACTATGCATATATAAATATTACATTGTTCATAGCTTTATTTCACTTATGGGTTTATATGTAACATTAGAATGAGTAGCTATAGTTGTGTGCACATTTATAAAAGAAGGTCCTTTCCTGGGACAAACACAACACACATTCTATAGCTAAAAAGGAGGGAAAAGTCTGTGAATGCTATTTTTATTATTAAAGTTTTCCATACAAAGCATACATTGAGCTGTAGTAAGGCTGAGGAAGAGTACAACTGAATAATGATGTTCTTTTCCATCAAGTTCCTAAGAGTCGACTTGGAGATTTTATTCCCAAGACCTACTGCTAGGATTCTTCTCACTAGTTCTAACAAAATCTGTGATGTTAAATGTCTTATACTCTCAACTGTGGTCCAGAGTTTTAAATAAATGAAATCAAGGTGGATTTGGGGAGTATATCCTGAAGTTAACATCTCGATGTCCTTGTTGTAAGCTGATATTTGACATTTTAAAATCTGTGTGCTACCCACCTGGGCTTGTCTCAATCCGTGGACTTTTTAGTGTGGCAGTTTCACCTGAATTCCACACATCATATTTGTTTGGAAATATTGTACTGTACAGGGACTATGCATTAAGCAGAAAGATAGAGTTTTCGTTGAACTACTGTAACCTTAAATTGGAAACTGATTCTTGTGAACCTACTTTCCTTAATCCTGCCCCCCCTACTTAATGTAAATGTCTTGATGAGAGATGATGGATGAGTATTTTGTATGATGAAATCTAACGATTTAGGCATTTATCTCCCTCCGTTACACAGTTGATGCCTGAAAGAATGTTGGGGGGGGGGAGGACTCAACACCCTAATTGTATTTTTTAAGTTTCTTTTGTGAAAGATTTTTAATGCATTTTTACTGTAAAAATACATGGAAATGTATGCATTCCGCAACCACCATTGCTTCTGCATTGATATCTTCCTTGTCTCTATGTTGTCTCAAATGTATCAGGGTCAAGTAATCAGCTGAGGGCCCCTGACTCCAACTCAATGAAGTGCCATTGTGTTGAAAGAGCGGGACCCATGCCGTTGCAGTAGCATAGTGCCTTGCTACTCAAAGTGTGGTCGGTGGACCAGCTGCCTCATCATCACTGACGAGCTTGTTAGAAATGCAGACTCTCAGTCCTATTCCAGACCTACTGAGTCAGAATGTGCGTTAATAAGATCCTCAGCTATGCTGTATGCACATGAAAGTTTAAACAGCACAGCATAGTATAGCCTAGAACCCTGGTAATAAACCCTGCCAAACTACGAGCTTCATCACTTATGGTGTGATTCTTGGGCACATTTCTTAACCTCCTCTGAAGCCTCCGTTTCCTCATCTACAACGGGACGTATTTCACAGAGCTAAAGAATAGATGCACATCTTTGGCAATCAGAAGAGTTCTCGGTAAATGACACAACCTTTTTTTTTTTTTTTTTTGAGGAGGATTTCTGCATGGCAGTGAGTACTCTACTCTTTTTGATGTCCTGGTTTATTTTCCAATCAAAATGAAGAAAAAAAATTTTTTTTTCTTTTTTGAGACAGGGTCTCACTCTGTCTCCCAAGCTGGAGTGCAGTGGCACAATTGCAGCTCACTGCTGTAGCCTCAACCTCTCAGGTTCAACTCATCCTCCCTGCTCAACCTCCCAAGTAACTGGGACTACAGATGCACGCCACCATGCCCAAATAATTTTTGGTATTTTTATAGAGATGGGATTTTGCTCTGTTGCCCAGGCTGGTCACAAACTCCTGTGCTCAAGCAATCTGCCCGACTCAGCCTCCCAAAGTGCTGGGATTACAAGCATGAGCCACCGTGGCTGTAAGAAAATATTTTCTCACTGTATTAAAATAGGGAAGAAGGCCTTTTAATTATAAATAGTATGGCACATACTACTTAACAAAATATTACACTTACCATTGCCAAGGAATCTGAAACAAAAATGCTGTGCTGTGAAAACAAAGTCATCTCAAAGTCTAACTTCAGGAGGTAGATATGTATGCGGAATTAGACATACTCCCAAGTCACACTAGATACAAAAGTTAACCATTCTCAAGTACCTGACATGCATGTGGGTTGATCAGGTCGTTTTGAATAACTTCCGAGTCTCCTTAACACAGTTTTTGGGTTGTTCCTTTTTATGACTTAGTGTTTGGGGTTCTCCAGAACCTAAGTTCCTGGGTGGTCAAAAAGCATTTTGTTGAATAGTAGGCCTTTCTGCAATCCATCTCCTTTGAAGTATTTTGCTTTATTTTGTCACCAAGATGGTAATATGGACTCTGTTCACTTCCCTAGTATCTCCTTTATTAAAGATGGCATCTCAAAGTGGTCCCTGGCTTTACCAACAGTTGAAGCTGTTTGTAAAGCCCTTATGTCATGCAGGTTCTTTACCTGCCATAAATAACCACACCACATGTACTGAGACTCAATTATGCTGTCAGGATTTTTCCAGCTGGTGGGCAATCCAAGACCACCTTTGGTGGCCTGCGTTAGTCGTAAGAGGAAAAGCCCCTTCAATTTCCTCCAAGTGGTTTCTCCTATGAGGCAACACCATCAGCATCGTGGATGTTAGCACAATTGGATGCAACTGCTTTGGCAATACACATCATTAGAAGCTTATGTGAAGGGAAATGTCCTTTGCAACACAATTATTTGGGGTGTTTTTGGTGGGAGTGGATCTTCTGTGAAAGTTTTTTGACTACTTCCTCCCTCCCCCATGAGATGTCTTTATGCATTGTGGTCATTGTCAGGGTCAAGAGGAGTGTGGTTTTATTTAATTAGTGTAGATATTAGGTGTCCATTGGATCCAAAGCACAAGATCTCTTTGAAAGTACATGGATTTAAGCAAAGTAGTAATAACCATTGCATTATACAATGAATACTCAAGTATTGCATGCGACTGTTACCCTTGACTGCATCGTCTTTCCACCTAACCGAAAAGTCTTTATTGTCATGCCTCGGGGCGGCGGGGGGGGGGGGGGGGGAATAAAGGCATGGTCTTCACAGCCGAGAGCTCTAAACACCACTCCAATAAGTGCTGTACTTCATCCCTCAGAGGATAAATTCTCTTTGGTCTCATCAGATTGTAGAATTAAAGGGAAAATAGCTCAGAAAGGCTGCTCATTCCTACATGTGTAATAGGCAAGGCTTGCTACTTTATTTCTCATTTTCTCCACACATTTATTGAAGACCAGCTCTGTGCTAGGTACTTGGTTGGGCTAGGATGCCTGGTTCCTGGTCTCGAGAGCTCGTAGTTTCTGGGGGAGAAGTCAAATACTTGCAAACTGCATACCAAGCAGAAGCACAGGGTACTCTGATACCAATTAATAGGAGATTTAGCCAGATTGAAGAAGGTTTTAATTCAACCGAAGCCAGAAGGAAGACAGGGCTAATCAGTGAAAGGAGGAACAACGTGCAGGCTGAGCAAAGGCCCAGGTGCAAGGGAGTGTGGTCTAGAAGGGAAGGGTTGCATTATAAAGGGAACAAGGATTGTGCTGGGCTTTCCTTCTTCCAGATTTTAGACTTCAGAATAACAGGAGACCATTGAAGAGTTTTAACAGGGCCTCCAGTGAGCTGTGTGTGTTCAGGAGGGAGTGGTGACCAGCTCAGGTTTAAGTTTGAGAAAGATGGTCTCACAGCACCACGGGAGAGCAGACGTGGAGACAGGTGGAGAGAGTCCAGTTAGGCACAGGGGCTATCCAGGGCAGCAACTGTTACCATGAAAACCCCCTCCTGTACCATGCAGTTCTCATAGTTCATAAGTCCCTAAGCCCATGTTTACCTTCCTCTTACTAAAATAGTTCATTTTATTTCCAACCTAAATCCTGCTTCTCTTCCCTATACCTTAATTAATACATGCAGAACACTTTGTACCCAATTTCTTCTGTTAGATAAGGTCCATCGTTTACTATTCTACTGGGTTTTCTACAGGTTTACAAATTCCCACCTTACTAGCCTTTTTTCTTCCAGATCCTTGTTTCAAACCTAATCTTATTTTTACTTTTTTATGAAGTTGACCGCATCTTTCTTAAGTTACAGAAGCCTGTCTATGTATTATCCAGTCTTGGCTTGCCATTCCCCACATTTGAGTGTGAAGAAAGGAACTCCTATGATACTCCATTTTTAAAAGCAGTGTTTTTATTTACAAAACTAATGCATATTTACAATAAAAGATTCAAGCATCAGGAAAGTATAAAAAGTGACATTCTTCCCCCACCTGTCAATCCCAATCCACAGGAATAACTTATTAGCAACTTGGTTCATGACATTCCTAGTCTTTTTCTACGTGTGTGTGTGTGTATACAACTGTATGTGTATATGTGTGTGTGTACATACAGTTTTTGTGGAAAAAAATGGACCATTAGCCCTTACTATGTTATGAACTGTTCCTGTATCTTATAAATTGTGGGTATTTCTCCAAGTTAGGAGTATGTATGTGTATATAGATATACACACATACATTAAAATAAAGCCTCTTATACCTAACTCATTCCCATTCTCTGTCCTTCTCTCTCCCCATCTCTTGGATTTGCTTCTTCACGGTTCTCTCTGCCTTTTCCCCATTCCACCTACACATTCCTCTCCCTGTAGCAGGCACAGCAATTCTTTTAAAAAGTCAAACGAAAGGTCAAAGTCCTTAGAGTAGGCTCTAAGGTCCTCCAGGACGGGGTTAGCCCCTCCTTTCCTCTCTGGCACAGTCCCAGCCTTATGGGCTTTGCTCTAGCTGGTCCCCGGCCTGGGACTGCTCTTTCCCCAGAGATTCATGGCTGACTCCCTCATTTTATTCAAATCCTCACTCAAGTGTTATTCTTTCAACGCATTCTACCCTGATCACCCTGTTTAAAATTGCAACTTGATTCCTGTGTTCTACTCTTTTCTCCTCTGTAGCACTCAACACCTTCTAACATGCTGTGTAATCTCCATGCTTACTCATGATCTCTGTTGTTTATCACCTGTCTGCTCTATAATCAGGGCCAGCTTTGCGGGCATGCAACCTGTGCAGTCACACAGGGCCTTGCACTTAGCAAGGCCCTTTGCTTGATTTAATGCTCTGCTCTCATGGGCTTGAATTTTTAGTAGTTTTTTAATAAGGACCCCAACATTTTCAGTTTGCACCAAGTCTTGCCAGTTATGTAGCTGGCCTTTTCTAGAACAAGCTTCTTCATAAGTTTCATGAGGATGAATCTTTGTTCTGAATCTGATGAATTCCAAGGTCCTGGAGTAGTGCCCAGCATATAGTTTGTATACTCAGTAAACAAAAGTACTGTGTTGTCTCTTAATAGCTGCATATTCTAAAGCTGACCACAATTTACTTAACCAGTCCCATTGGACATGCAGTTGCTATTATAAAGACATGCTGCAGTGAACAACCTTATACTTTAAAACTGGTACCGTTAAGTGGTTTGCTTAAATACTTTTGAAGGGATAAATTGTGACTCCTAATCCTTCGTTTCTGGTGACACCGATGTTACTGAGAATTTGCATTCTTTTATTGGGAGCAGCTGTTTTTAGCAAAGTGGTTGCAGTCTGTGGGACCTATTTCCCATCAGATGAGAGTTGCCAGGCTTAGAGGAGCCACTAACCCAATGGTTCGTAGCCTTGGGTACACATTGGAATCTCCTGGGAAGCTTGAAAGGCCCTGATGCCTGGACACACTTCCAGAGATTCTGATGTAGCCTGGGTTTATAAAAGGTCCCAGGTGATTTTAACAGAGAGCCATACCTTTGTCCATCAGCTTTAACCCCATAGCCTGAGTGGGATTGAATGTGTCTGCTGCTTTCTCTTTCTTCATAAGGTGTCTACTCTTGCCTTTTTAAGGTTGCAATGATGCAGCAGCTCAAAGAAAAGATGGTGTGAGATTATTTTCTCAGAGTAAACTAGAAAACCTTCCTACTTGCATGAAGTTATTAGCCAAATATGAACATAATGGGCATGTATAAATCATTGTGAATTCTGTTTTATATGCCTGTCACCACTGAATTTATTCACTAATAGGGATAGTTATTCTCAACAAGAACAGGTCAGAAACACCATTATTTAACCAAGATTTAGCTAGAGTATTTTTTCACTGAAATCCTTTTGAGAAATATTTTATGTTTTTATTTAAATAGAACATGTGGTATGTTAACAAGAGAATATTGAATAGTTAACAATTAGCAGTCATGAAGAGGGAAAATTATTTCTAGCAAGTTCTTAGTTTCCAAAGTATTTATGATGGCTCTGCCCCCATATCTACCCACAACTAATTTTAACAGGCAACTTTGGGGCTGAAAAATAATTGTGTTATGAGTGAATAAGTGGAGTGTGACATTCCTATGACCAAAATTACATACAAGCCTTAAAATTTAGGGGAAAATATTGTTGGGAAGATGCTACTGACAAAAAGTGTCATTTACCTAGAAGCTCTCATATTAATGAAAGCAACTGTAACATTGGTCCAGTCCACTGGCCCAGAATGCACCATTGATATGACCAGCCCTAACCTGAGACCAAAGGAGAAATCAAAACCACATTTGAAACAGTCATGAAATCTAGCACTAGATAGTATCCCTCTTTCACTGGCTGCAGAATGTGGCAAGACTAGTGAAAATGTCATCTATCTCTCCATCTATCTGACAGTCATCTCTATAGCCACCCCTTCCAGGAGGAATTTTATGAGGCATATTTTCCACTTATCCCTTGGAAATCATACCTCAAATGACCTTAACTCATTCCATTGTCTTCTAAAAATATAAGTCAGGCCAAAGCAGTTTGTTAACAAATATGTAGCGAGTATTATTTTCCAGGCTTGATGCTGGGCACTTAGTGTCAAACAAAAGCAATAAAACTTCAGCCTTCCTGAAGTTCAGAGCCTGCCAGGAAAGAGAGACATTGGATAATTGAGTTAAATTGTGGTAAGAGCTATGGAGGGTATGTAGTGCCCTTGAGTGTCTATAACTGGGGACTTAATCTGGATAGAACAGAAAGAAGGAGGCAAGAAGGAAGAGCTCTCTCCAAGGAGAAAGCAAGACCTGGGCAAAGGCCTCATGGCCAAGGGTGTGTGTTTTATTCCAGGAGTGGAGGGAAGGCCCATGAAACTGAAGATCTACCCGAGCCACGGGGGAGAAAAAGAAGCAAGAACTGATATGTGTCTGCGAGCCTTAGGGAGAAAGACTTACTGCCTATTCCCACAGGGGGAGAAAAGAGAGACCAAAAAACCTTTTTAGAGGGTGCCAAGTGACCCTCCCCATTGCTAAATAAAAAGCAGTGAGAACAGGCCATATTCAACATCTGGATCATCCTAAAACCTATTAGAATTACCACAGACTATGTGAAAGGAAAATCATATGTTGGTATCCTTTTTACAAATAAGTAAAGATTTTATTTATTCTTCCTACAAGAGCCAACAATTGAGTTCAGAGAACACACTTGGACTGGAAGTGCCTTTGCTGCCAGTTGCTTTTCTTTTAACTGGTCTTATTGGAAACTTGTAACACGGAACACATTTCCTGTAGATAGATGGGCAAAATTATTGTGCACTGTCACGGGCCCTGTGGAATCACCCCAGGAGTCTGGCTAATGATGTTTCTCTCCCTCAACCTATTTCAGTTTTATTTTTGAAATCTATTTCATGGGGGTTATTTTTATTACTTTGGTATATTTTGTCTGGATTGGTTTTTGTTTCACTCTTTATTTTTATTAAAAATTTATTCCCTCTCTCTTCCTGGATTCCATTAAAATGGATGAGAAATTCCACAGGCGAATGCCTGGGTAATTAAAATGTCCCAATCTTCGTTCCTATTAATGAGCTTTATTTTGGATTTTGACAAAACTGTTCTTTTCTCGTGCCTCTCCCCCAACTATGTCATTGATGGTTACACTGAAACACTGGGAAATGGTCTGGTCCATTTATAGAACTTAGACCAGAAAGAATTCTATATTCTCTATGATTTTAAGCTACTTTCAGGAGAGGCCAGATGTGGGTGTCACCAAGAACATGATTCAGGCTTTGAGAAGACTGAGAAGAGCAGCTGAGATTAAAAAAAAAAAACCTTAATATTTTGTTTTATGATGCAAGTAATGTATACTACATTAGCTTCGTTTTTTACAAAATCCAAATAGTGTAAGATAAAAACTCTTAGCCACTCCTCTCCTCAATTCCAGTCTCTTCCCAGAGCTAACCACTGTTGCCATATTGGGACTCTTCTTCCAGACATGTCAGTGTATCTGCTAATGCACTAAAGTGTGTGTGTGGTGTGTGTGTGTGTGTGTGTGCATGCGCACATGTGTGTGTGTTTTGTCTGTGGGGTTGTAAAATTACAAGTGCATACCAATGTACCTATTGTTCAGTGGTGTTATTTTCTTTCACTTGATTCATCTTTTGGATCTGTGCCTTTTTTTTTTTTAACTGCCAAATAGTACAGTCATCCCTTGGCCTCCATGGGGGACTGGTTCCAGGACCCTCTGCAGATACTAAAATCTAAAGATGCTCAAGTCCCTGATACAAAATGGTGTAGTATTTGCCTATAACCTACATCCTCCTATATGCTTTAAATCATCTCCAAATTACTTACAATACCTAATACAATGTAAATGCTGTGTAAATAGTTATACTGTATTATTTAGGGAATAATGACAAGAAAAAGGTCTGTACAAATTCAGTGTAGACAATTTTTTTCTCCACTATTTTTGATCCATGATTGGTCAAATGCACAGATTTGGAGGTCCGACTATTCTATAGTGTATTGGTTAGCTAGGGCTTCCATAACAGAATGCCACAAACTGTGTGGCTTCAACAAACAGAAATGGATTTTCTCACAGTTCTGGAGGCTGGAAGTCCAACATTAAGGTGTTGACAGGGGTGATTTCTGGTCAGGGCCCACTTGCTGACTTGCAGATGGCCACCTTCTCACTGTGTCCTCATGTGGCCTTTTTCTCTTTCTGCATACCCCTGGGGTGTCCTCCTCTTCTTATAAGGATGCCATTCTTATCACGTTAGGACCTCACCCACATGAGCTCACTTAACCTTAACTGCCTCCTTTAAAGGTCCTGTTTTGAAATACAGTCACATTGGAGATTAGAGTTGTAACATATGAATTTGGGGGGGTACATAATTTAGTATGTAGCAGACGGTATGTATCCCCTATATTTTAGTATTTTGAATTTTGTCTGCCATGGGAGAAATTCCTTTACCTTTTTTCTTAAAAAGCTTAATATAGTATGATTTTGCCTCCTTGGTCTAAAAGTGTTTAAGATTTCCTTTACCTCCAAGGGTAGGGGGAGGCAAGAGAGAGGTAATGGAGATGGGGAGGGATGCTGGGGACAGACTGATTTTTTTTAAGGCTAATATCCAGTTACTCATTCTCAATAGCCCACAAGGTTTTCAGCTTCTTCTCTGCCTGCTAAGCTACAAAGTGGGAGAATTTGGCATTTGAGGATCCAAAGTTGGAGGAGGCAGGCAAGGCCAGAAATGTCCTGTGTGGGCTGCAACCTTCCTTGAAAATTAGCATTGCCAGTGGGAAGCCTGAGGAGATTTAAAAAGCTCTGGGCCCCAGGCAGACACCCCCCAGTTCTGTTTCCAGTCGCTATGCAGACTGAGTTGTCTGGGTGAGTAGCATCCAGTTACCAAAATGCAATGTTCACCAGTCTGTGCATCTTTAAAGGACCTTCTGTCTGCTGGCTCACCCAAGTCCCCTTAAGTCACGGGAAAATCTGAAATTCTTTGTTCAATTCGATCAGAGTAATGGCTCAGGGAAGACAAAAACTTTTTTTCGATAAATCTACAGGGGCTCTCTGGATATGTGCAATACTGGAGTGAAACACTCTGACCTCTTGTCTACGCTAGTGGTTCTCAGGAGCAATTTTGCCCCCAGGGGCAGAGTTAGCAATATCTACAGACATTTTCTTTGTCACAACTTGGGGAAGAGAGTGGTGTGCTACTGGCATACAGTAGGTAGAGGCCAGGGATGCTACCAAACACCCTACAGTGCACAGGACGGCCTCCCAGAGTGAGGAATGATCCAGCCTGTATTAGTCCATTCTCACACTGCTATGAAGCAGTGTAAGAATTACCTTCAAGTTACCCAAGACTGAGTAATTTATAAAGAAAAGTGGTTTAATTGACTTACACTTCCACTGGCTGGGGGAGGCCTCAGGAAACTTACGATAATGGTGAAAGGCACCTCCTCACAGGGTGGCAGGGGAGAGAATGAGAGCCAAGCAGAGGAAGCTCCTTAGAAAATAATCAGATCTCAAGAAAACAGCGTGGAAAAAAAACCATCCTCATGATTCAATTATCTCCGCCTGGTCCCACTCTTGACATGTGAGGATGACTACAATTCACGGTGAGATTTGGGTGGGGACACAGCCAAACCATATGAAGCCCCAAGTGCCAACAGTGCCCCAGGTTAAGAACTCTGTTCTGAGCCAAATGATAAAGATTTGTTCAGAACAATATTCTCCCTTGCATTTGGGAGAATAATTTCAAAAATTGTTGACATCTTAATTTTGCTGAAGATGTAATTTTAGGTAAGTCGGCATTCCTCCGAAATTGCTGATTTGAATGCTTCTTTAAAACAGTGGGTATCTCAGTAAGCGATTTCCTTTACTATGTTTCAGATGGCTACTGAGGCAGACTTCAATTTGTTAGTCATAACATACAGGATTCTTGGAGAACAGTTTGTGAAATCCAAAGCCATTCTATGTTTGGTTACATTTTCCGTTGGGTTACTTCTCACTATCAAGTGGCCTTATTTAAATTTCAGCCACCACTAAAGCTTTACTTTGAATTTAATAATAATGCACACCTCACAAGGTGTTATGACAATTAATTAGTTAACTTTGGTAAGGTGCTTTGAAGATAGAAAGTCCACTCTGAGTTCTATTGTAAGTAGGCAAATTAGGCAATTTTTAACCCTGAGTAGTGGCTTTGATCCTGCCTGCCCTCTCACATACCTGAGCAGTTTAGTAGGAGGAAGGATATTGGAGTAAGCAGTCATGGTCAGCAGTGGAAAATAGCTATCATTTGTGATAGCTATTTTCCGATTATTTTAATGGTGAGATGAAGAGGAAAACATCCCAAGGGAAATCAATATCCCTTAGTAGTGATGGAAGACTTGAAGTTATTACCCTGAAACTCCAGTAGGTAAACTAGATAAATGGTATATTCTCTCACTCATATTTATTTATTCATTCTGTCTTCCTCCCCCTCTTTGCCTTCTTACTGCCCCTGCCCTTTTGCCAAGAGGAAACCATGATTACCAGACTCTGCTGAAACTCTATCAAGTAAACCACAAGTTACATTCAGGAAATCATTTTCTGTGCAGCTTCTATCTTTTAACTCCTCTAGAGTTTGCCTCCTTTTCCCTTATTACCATCACCATTGTTATTGTCATCATGATCTTGTATTTGCACAGCCCTTTGCAGTTTGCAAAAAAAAAAAAAAAAAAAAAAAATTGAAGTCAAAAAGCACCTCCAATGTGCCAGGCACTGCCCTGGGACTCCATCTAATCCTCAGAACACTTATTAGGATGGGTACAATTATCTCCTGTTTACAGACATGATAACTGAGGTTCAGAGACTACTATGAAGACCGTGGTCACTGACTGAGCTGGGAAGTGATGATGCTGGGACCGCTAGTTCTAAAGTCGGTGTTGTATTGTTTCCGGAACCTCAAGCTAAAAGAAATTTCACAGCACCTTGTTTTTCATCTGACTGTCGTCCTCTTGGGAGACTAGTAGGGAAGGTGGCATCTTCTCTGCTTTTCAGATAAGGAAAAGAGGAGTAAAAGGGTTTGCTTGCGAATACCAAGTTAGCTGGTTCCTGGCCTCACTCACTGCTCATACATGCCTCACCTCTTGCAATTTGGCTTCCACATCGCCCCCTGGTGGCCCTCAGCCATCAAGGCCACCGGTCCTAATAGACAAGTCCAGTGCTGTCTTTCCTCTCTTTCCTTTCTGCAGCCCTGGGCACAGGAGAACACTACCTCCTGGATTCTCTCCCCTTGGCTTTGACGTTTCCTTTCTCCCCCCCCTGTGCTGGGTCCCCTCCCTTTGTTATCTCCTGGTCCCTCTGCCCCTCTTTATGCACTGATGGCTCCCCAGGAATCCCTCTTGGGCATTATTTTCCACTTTGGTGATTTCATCTATTTCCATTGCTTAGATCAGTGGTCTTAACCTTTGCTGCATATTAGAATCACATGTTGGATCTTTCTAACTTCTGGGCTGCCTCATAGACGAACGGAGAATCTCTGATTATTGGTATTTTTGTTTTTTTCCCCATATCTTTCCTGTGATTCCAAAGTGCAATCAAGTGTGCAAACCAGAGGCAGACTCATCTGTTCCCTCAATACAAGATCTACATCTCCACATGCTTACTCTGTCCTGCAGACACTTTCAACTCAGCACATTCACAGAGTAGGGTTGTCAGATTTCACGGGTAAAAATACAGAAGGCTCTGTTACATAAGAATTTCAGATAAACAACAAATCATTTTTAAGGGCATGTCTCAAGTATTGCATGGTGCAGTCTGGAAGTTTAAAATCTCCCCCAGGTGATTCTAATCTGCAGCAAAGTTTAGAACCACTGATCCAAACCATGGAAATAGGCGAAATACTTTTAGGGTAAGTATATCCCAAGTATTGCATGAGGCATACTTACCCTAAAAAATGATTTGTTGTTTATCTGAAACTCAAATGCAACTGGGCCTCCTGCAATAAAATCTGGAAGCCCTCCCCAAAGAGAAAATGACCTCTCTTGGAATTGCCTCTCTGCCTCTGCCCAGTAGCTCAGGGAAAAGCTTCACCATCCTCACTATCGACCCAGTGGTGAACCTCAGAGCCTTCTTTAACCCATTTTTTTCTCATTCACCCTCGTATACAATCACCTTTGACCATCCCTCTGCAATCCTGAAATGCTTTGCAAATCTTTCCCTGTCACTCCTTTGCCAGTGCCCATGCCATTGCTGTAAGTCTGCTCTCCTCTCCCATCTCATTTTTTCGGGATTTTGTTAATTTTGTACCAGGATCCCTTTGCCTCCGCACTTTCCTCTAACAATCCAATTTTCACGATTGGCCAAAATAACCTTTTAAAACACATCTGATCATAGCACCCAGTCCCCATAAAAGCTTCTGATGGCCACTTATTGCTGAAAGACAGCGTAGCCATGTGCCTCACAGATCAGACTCCAACTTACCCCAGCTCCAGGCCTCCAGTCCTAGAACATAGCCTGGCTCTTTCCTGCACTTTGGTATCTGATTGGTCTGGACTACCTCACAAAATTCTGCCCATTCAAGGCCAGACAAAAACAAAATAAAAACCAACAACACCAAATCCACCTTGGAGTCGCTCTTCACTTTCTGATCTATTAGTAATTCCTGTGAACCCTTCCTTCCTTATAATTCTTTCCAGCTGCCCACCAATTCTCCCTTTCTCACCACGAATGCTCTTTCAAGACCGCGGCATCTGGCACCTAGACTCATGACATAGCTTTCTGGTCGGTCTCACTGCTCCTACGCTTGCCTCTTCCTCGTGTGGGACTTTTTAAACAGGTAAGATCTCGTCACCTATGTGCCTATGTGGGCCCTTCCTATTTTGTTACACCTACTCCCCTTGCTGGTATGGCCAGCAATTGTTTCAGAATACACTGGCTGGACTTCCATCTAATGGCCAGGATCTGAGCTTCACTGCCTGTGAGCTTTCTTGGCTGGTGGAGCGAGCTCTACTCATGCAGGCAGGAGGCTGGCAGTGCCCAGCAGCCCTCAACCCATGATCGACAAACCTTGGGTGCGTGATCTGCACTGTTTTTCAGAGTTTCCCGACATGATTAAGCACAGTTGCCTACAGGGGTGATTTGCTTGTTAACACCGTTCATTGGCTCCGTCTGTTCATCCTGTATTGGCATTTACTGGGCTCACCTCCCAAATTAGCAATTTGCCCTCGAATCCTTTTGACTCAGAGCGCTGCTCGGGGCCTCCAAACTAAGACAATGGTAAGCTGTTAGTAAACTTCTCAGTATGTTAGATCATTCTTACAAATGTGTCTGATGAGTGGGAGAACATACAAAATTGAAGGACTGTACAGAATCAAGAGAGTATGAATAAATGACTTTTCATGATACCATAAGGCTGACCTTCTCTTTTCCCCATTCTTATTGAAACCTATTCCTAAAACTGGAGAGAATTCCTATGATAAGCTCTTTTGAGGTACGCCTGTGTGACTCCCAACAACCCCTTAAGTGCCTGGTTCGCCCACAAAGGAGGGGTCCTGGGAACCTTGTTTACAGTCTCTGACCCTGGCCATAGATATTGAACCAGAGTGGACTTTATTTGTTAAGTTGGGCAAATAAAGTCCGATCTCTCAGGGATACAGAGTTAGGATAAGACAGTTTAGCTCAATCCCACCTGAAAAGAATAAAACAGAAACAACGAGACAGCCGTTTTCCATCACACAGTTATTACTGCCTGGGCTAAAGCTAGTTTACAGAGAGAAAAATAAAGGAGACAGAGATGAGAGGAGGAAAGTACTCTCTTGGTCCCTGGTCGCTTTGCAGCCCCTTCCTAAAGCTCAGCTGCATGTCTGTCCATGGCTTCTGAGAGAAAACCTGTATCCTTGTGATGTGTTTTTATTTTTCTTCCTCCTTTATGCGCCTTGGCTAGCTCAAGTTGGTTTCTGTTACTTGCAGCCAAGGGGTTCTAATAAATACTGTTTCCATGGAGCTTGCTACAAAAGAAATGAGGCATCTTTGATGTGCTTTCCTGGTGGAAGATTTTTGTTCAGACTACTCGGGGTGGCCAAAAATAAGCATCCAGTGCCCGACGGGAGCTACCTGAAGGAAGGTGGGGGAGCACAGTGCATTGTGTTTTTGTTTCTTGACAGGCTTTTGTTGTTTTGTTTTTTCTTCCTTTAATTTGACCATACAACTGGAGTATTTTGGTGCCATCTGACTTTGTAAGATGTCTCTGTTAAGTCCCAACGCTGGGACACAGGCATTGCCTATAACAATCATCCTTAAAATTATAAAGCACTTCTCTTAAGCGTGGTTAAATATGGGAAAATGAGCAATGCCATCTTTCAGCTATCTTAAAAATGTAATGTATCAGAACATAGGTTTTGAAAGAATCCACATCAATCAGTTAATTCTGCCACCCTCCCTCTGCTTAAGTGGTTTTCCAGTCCTGAAAGCATGCCAGTAATGAGCTGGTGTTGTAGTGGTCAAGGCGGTAGGTGATTGGCTGCACTGATGACTCCAGTTAAGGGCTTCTCTGTATTCAATTATTTTTGTCCTGAACATTTAGAGTCCTGTTTCAATACAATTCTGGGCTAACCTCGTGACTTACTGTAGCCAAAAGAATGCAGTGGAAATGAGAGCATCACTATTCTGGGTCTAAGTCTCAAAAGGTCTTGTACACTTCACTTGCTCTCAGGCACAGTTGGTCTTGCTCACTCTTAGCCTCCAGCTATGCCATGAGAACAATCCCTGGCTTGTGTGCTGGGGCATGAGAGACCATGTGGAGCAGGACCAAGTCATTCCAGTCAAGGCTGTCTGAAAACCAGCAAGCGCTACCCCAACCTACCACTTGACTACAGATGCTTGGGCAAGCCCAGTCAAGATCAGCAAACCAGGCCAAATTAATCCAGGTAATCCATAGACTTTGGAGAAATGGTTGTTAAATTGGGCTACAAAGTTTTGGGGTGATTTATTATACAGCTCTATTGTAATAACAAGCACAGCTGATATACCACCAAATACTTATTCTATTGGAATTTTAAATGCCTAAATCCCTAACCTGAAACTTGAAAAAAAAAAGATTTTTTTAAAGATGTCTATAGATAGAACTATAATAGTTCTATCTATAGATATTATGATAGAATTTTTAGCAGATCTATTGAAAGCTGTTTTGTATTTTTTTTTTTTTTTTCTGAGATGCAGTCTCACTCTATTGCCCAGGCTGGAGTGCACTGGCATGATCTCGGCTCACTGGCACCTCTGCCTCGCAGGTTCAAGCAATTCTCCTGCCTGAGCCTCCCGAGTAGCTGGGATTACAGGCAGGCACCACCACACCCAGCTAATTTTTGTATTTTTAGTAGAGATGGGGTTTCATCATGTTGGCCAGGAGGGTCTTGAACTCCTGAGCTCAGGTGATGCACCCATCTCATCCTCCTAGAGTTCTGGGATTATAGGCATGAGTCACCATGCCTGGCTGGAAGCTGTATTCTAAATGATTGACTTAATGGGGGCTATACTGTGTACCTGGAAGTCACTCTACAAAATCATCTAGAGATTAATCCTTTAGAGCAGAAGCAAGTGGGCATCTATAGCCCATGGGCCAAATCCTAGCCATGGCGTTTTTGTAAATAAAGTTTTATTGGAACACAGTCACACTTGATGATTTACATATTGTCTGTGGTTGCTTTGTACTGCAACATTAGAGTTGCGTAATTGGGATAGACTGTACAGCCTGCAAAATCTAAAATATTTACGTTCTGGCCCTTCATTTAAAAAGTTTGCCAACCCCTGTCCCAGAGAATCTGAAATTAAGGTTCCATGTGCTAATAATTGGAAGAGCTGTGTTGTATGGATTAAGATGGCCAGGGAAGAGAAAACAATGATTTCAAATAAAAAACAGAAACCTGAAGTTGCAGGAGTAGATGCTCTTAATGGCAGCTACCCACTTGGGGATGGAAATGTTTTGCACAGAGGCACGTGCGTGCAGCATGCTCCATGGAGAGTCAGCAGGAGGTTATTTAATTAATGACCAATAGCAATTTCTGGACTCAACAACAGGAAGCCCAGTTTGCTCTAAATATAAACATCACCCTTAAACTCCTTAAAAATCACTTTTTTTCTGTAGTTAATAGCTCACAGTATGTAATCTTTCTCCCTGGAGTGTAACTTTTTTTTGGAATGTAAGAAACCATGAGAAAAAATATTATAAATAGATTTGTTTCAATTAACTCTGCCACAGATTTACTGCTTAATAAATAGAGGGAGAGTCATGAAGAGTAACTAAGATTCTCATGGACAGCAGATTCCAGATACCCAAATAATTTCT
Organism: Ateles fusciceps; assembly: GCA_036589455.1. Lineage (NCBI taxonomy): Eukaryota > Metazoa > Chordata > Mammalia > Primates > Atelidae > Ateles > Ateles fusciceps. Next base: position 13,354,916 of record JAZHEH010000562.1, read on the forward strand.
CGTATCAACTCTCATATTTCAGAAAATGATTGGGAACAAAATGTACAGGTGAATGACACAGATAAAATTTTTTGGCCAGGTATGGTGACTGACACCTGTAATCCCAGTGCTTTGGGACGCTGAGGCTGGTGGATCACTTGAGGCCTGGAGTTTGAGACTAACCTGGGCAATATGATGAAACCCTGTATCTACTAAAATTACAAAAATTAGCAAGGCATGGTGGCGCACACCTGTAATCCCAGCTACTTGGGAGGCGAGGCACGAGAATAGCTTGAACCCGGGAGGTGGAGATTGCAGTGAGCCAAGATCATGCCACTGTACTCCAGCCTGTTGACAGAGTGAGACTCTGCTTAAAACAAAACAAAACAAACAAACAAAATTCTACCTAAAGTTGTCTTAGTTGAAATGTATGAGAGAGATGCATACTTTAAATGAGCAGTTCATAAGCCTGTGTAAAGTAAATCAGGTAAACCATTTTACGCTGTGAGTGTCGAGGCATGTGCGCTTTTCCCTTCTTCTTGCCCCCTTGACTGATCCCTTGCTATGTGTCAAGCATTGTGTAAACCTCCCACCTGAAAGCTGAAGTAGCATGTCAAAGTAGCCTTGCCCAAGAAGACAGCCTGCTGGTTCCTCCACCCAAACCTGTTTGTGCTCAGTTCTCCCTAGCCCTGTTTAATGGCAGCAGCCCCACCCAGTTGTTCTTGCTCAGTCCTAGGCACTTCCTTGCCTTCTGTTCCTTTTATATCCCCATGCAACACATCATCAGATTCTGTCAGCCCTTCACTGAAGCAGAATCTAAAGCTGACAACGTCTCCAGATCCATATTGCCGTTACCACAGTCTATAGTATGAGTGTCCCACTTTGATGCCTGGGGAAGCCCCGTATGTGGTCCTGTTGCTTCTGCTCTACCTGTTCAGTTCTCTGCACAGCAGCCAGAGTGAGCTTTTCAAGGTGTAAATCAGGTCAAATCCTTTTCTTGCCCCAACCTTCCAGTAGTTTCCCTTGCTGGTCCGATTCCAAACCTCTCACCGCCATCTACAAAGCCCTATGTGACCTGGACCCTCACGACTTCTCTGACTTCTTCCTTTGACCATTTTCTTCTCCTCTGACTTTGGCAGTCTAGGGGCTCTGAACTTCTTCCTGCTCTTCCAAATCACCCAGCTTATTCCCACCTACATGCCTTTCACTGGCCCTTCCTTTCACCTGGAAGACTGACTCTTTTGTTCTCTCTCTTACTCTACTTCCAGTGGTTCTCAGCTGGAGTGCCCCCATAGGGGACACTGGGTGGTGACTGGAGACATTTTTGGTTGTCACATCTGGGACAGGGGGGTGCTACTGGCTTCTAGTGGGTAGAGTTCAGGGATGCTGCCAAACATCCTACATTGCACAGAACAACTCCCATAATAAAGAGTTTTCTGGCCTTATATCAGTAGTGTGGAGGCTGAGAAGCCCTGCCCTGCTGAATTTTCTGCTCAAATATTTTCTCTTCTGAGAAAACTTTTTCCACCCACTCTTTCCAAAAAGGGCTTTTTCCCTCTTCTTCCTCTATTACTCCGTAGTTCCTCATCCAGTTTGACACTACCCAGAATTTGAACATATATTTCTGTTTTTTGTCTCTCATCCCCACTCAAATGTAAGCTTCCTAAGGGCAGGAGCTCTGCCTGGTTTGCCACTGGTTTTTCAGCATCCAGACCAATATCCAGCACATAGTGGGCCTTCAATATATGCTTATAGCTCTCTGAGACTTGGAGAGGTTAGGTCACACAAGGCTAGGAAGGTCACACAAGGCTAGGAAGAAGGCAAGCCACTGGGTTGTCTATCAGCTCTTTTAAGCCACTGAACATAAGCATTATAATCCAAAGAAAAGCTTTGTGCTAGTTGTGAAAATGCAAATTTAAGACAATTTCCTTAGCATTCTTCTTCCAATTTTCTGTGCTTTCCCCCATGCCCTGTTGCCAGTCCCTCCTATGTGGAAATTCTATTTCCATTAAAATCCAGAAACTCTCACCAGTCCCCCTTCCCTGCCAAATACTTCTTGAACATCTCTCATTTCTCTTCCTAATTCAAATATGGCTACAAGTATGGTGGAAATGCTAGGCAGCCTGAAGCCCGATCTCACACGAGCTATCAGCAAACCCCACTGTCAATATTGGATTGATTGCTTGCATAACCTCGCTTTCTCTGTAGCTTTTCCCTCAGAGACAAAATTGCCAGTCTCCTTCAGCACCAACTTGGCAATAACAGAGGAAGCCTTGAAATGATTATCCTAATTTAAAGACAGCATGAATTCCTGGCTCTTTTTTAGGAACGTAAAATTGTGAGTGTCCTTTGTTCTTGCAAAAGTGATGCCCTTAAAAAAAGTGATTTAGGTTGCCTTCTTGACTTTTCCGAACTTAAAGATTACTTCAAATTTTATTTTTCAAATACTTGGCATTTCTGTATTTTAACATTGGACATTTTAACTTCAGGCTTTGAATGTTTCTGTAGATTTTTTCTATTCCATTTCACCCCTGCTCCTCCAGCTCCCTCCTCCCCACATTCACCAATTGACTGCTCATTTCTTTTGCTGAATAAATAGCCATCATTACCATGCAAATTGAGAGAGGATGGCTGGTTGTCAGAGGGAGCCCCCAGCTGGACACCCCCCAAGGTTGCAAAATGAAGGATGCCACTCTCTCCTTGGAAGAAGGTCCCAGACTTTTGCTGTGGGCTTGCCTTTTGCCCTTTTCAAAAGTGGTGTGATTTTCACTGCTCCAAAGCCTGTTCTTCAATGAATTAATTTCTTGGCAACCATCGTGGTGTGCAGCTGAGCACTTCAGTTTCTCATTTGGGATTTCCTGTCAACCTTGACCTCCCTTGGCTCTTGCTAGGAAAGTAGCCTGCCGACTAGCCTGATTCTAGCTTCACTTAGGCTGAATTAGTCCTTTCTTAGGAGACAAGCTGCATTTGTTCCTTCTCCATAATCCCTCTGAGGTCTTCGACTTGAGAGAAGCCCTGAAGCTCTTTGAATCACATTTGAGCAGCAGTTGTGTTGGCTGCAAAATTTAAATTAGCCAAGCCCAGGAGAAAGTGACTAAGACAATTAATGTTTCAAGGAAGTAGTATATATGGGACATGAGGCAGGAGGTCACAGAGTGGAAAGAATTCAAGCTTTTGTAAGTAGTTGGCTCAAATTTGATTCAAATGCATATACACTGTGTAATCCACTGTCACTATCTGGGCTTCAGTTTCCCCCACAAAACGGGGTATACACTATCATTTTAGAGTTTGTGGAAGGATTCAGAATAGAGTATGAATAGTGCCTACCAAAGTGATGGAATCTTTTTTTTTTTTTTGACAAAAAAAAAGTGTTTCACTTTGTCACCCCAGGCTGGACAGTGGTGCCATCATCACTTACTGCAGCCTTCAACTCCTGGGCTCAAGCAATCCTCACACCTCAGCCTCTTAAGTAACTGGGACTGTAGGCACATGCCACCACATCTGGCTAATTTTTGAATTTTCTGTAGAGGCGGAATATCACCATCTTGTCTAGGCTGGTCTCAAACTCTTGGGCTCAGGTGATCCTCCCAGCTCAGCCTCCCAAAGTTCTGGGATTACAGTGAAAATCTTAAATATGGCTTATTACTCTCTGTGAAAACCCCAGCCTAGGGCTTATGTTTCCATATAGATTCAGTCACAAGTGGGTTCTAATCAGGTTTCTTTTAGTACCTATGTCTGTGACCTGAGGTCATATACTTCCCTTCCCTGGACCTCTGAAATGCTACTCATTAAGGAATCTGAGATGTCTTTTTAGTGGGTGTACTAAGGTGAATTCCCTCAACCTCATGGCTTTGTTTGTGGTAAATTGTTTGGGTGGTTGACTGAATTTCTAGCCTCATTCTGTGAGCACTCTGGGCCTGGCTAAGGTCGAGGTGCCTCAGCCCAGCCTGTTCTCCTGGGCACCTGCTGAAGAACTGTTATAACTGGCTTTGAAAAACAACAGCCCTTACATTTGTGTTGAGTTTTAAAGCTTTGTAGAGTGGCATGACAATAAAATTTCTCATTTATAATCCCGTATAAACCTGAGAGGTGAATATGACCATTTTGTGCCCATTTTGTAGGTAAGCAAACTGAGGTTTTGGAGTATAATAATTTGCCCAAGTTTGGACAGTTGGGGGGATTAAAGCCAGATTTCCCACCCCACTGGCCTCTTCAACACAGTGTACATTTGGTGGTCTCCACTTTCAGATTGATGGATGCCTTGGCTCCAGGGGCTCAGAACAGTCTGACATAGTGCTGATATTTAGCCTCCGTTAAACCATTGCCTCTTCAAACCTGAGTAGTTTCTCCTTGTTTCCAACTTGCAGTCAGTAATGGTTTTTCAACAAAGGGCCTGGATGCCTTTTGAGAGAGCATGAATGGATAATAATGGTGGTGATGATGAGAATAATAGCATCTAATGTTTATTCAGGACTTTTAAAGGCACTGTGGTAAGTGCTCAACGAAAGTGACTTTATTTAACTCATTTAACAAGCTTCGTAATGCAGAAGAGCTTCCATGTAGAAACTTGTGTCTATTCCTATGTGATGAAAGAGAAAGCTAAGACTTAGAGAGGTGGCTCACTTGTCCAGTATCACATGACAGGTATGTGGAAAAGCCAGGAGTAGACTCGGATTCTAAAGCCCATATGCTTCGCAATTCAATGCTGTCCTGCAGTAATAGTTTAAACTAACTAACTTCCTTCCTTCCTCCCTCCCTCCCTCCTTTCTTTTTTCTTTTTCTTTCTTTCTTTTCTTTCTTTCCTTCCTTCCTTCCCTCCCTCCCTCCTTCCTTCCTTCTTTCTTTCTTTTCTTTTCTTCTTTCTTTTCTTTTCTTTCTTTCCTTTCACCAGAGTCTCACTTTGTCACTCAGGCTGGAGTGCAGGGGTGCAGTCTTCGTTCACTGCAACCTCTGCTTCCCAGGTTCAAGCAATTTTCATGCCTTAGCCTCCTGAGTAGCTGGGACTACAGGTGCACACCACCACACCTGGCTAATTTTTTTTATGTTTTTAGTAGAGACAGGGTTTTGCCACGTTGCCCAGGGTGGTCTCGAACTTCTGAGCTCAGGCCATCTGCCCGCCTTTGTCTCCCAGAGTGCCAGGATTGCAGGCATGAGCCACTGTGCCTGGCCAATAGTTTAAACTTTCAATGGATACACTTAGAAAACTTTCCCTGTGTACCTGCTAGATGCCCAGCACTGCATTAGGTTCTGGGCAGACGACACTGTATTAGGTGCTAGAGAAGCTGTGAATTTAAGGGGAAGATAGTTGGAAAAGCAGGTCATTCCAGCTCTACAAGCCAGATGTTACAGTAGAGGGAGTCATGAAGCAGTGTAAAGACATACAGGGGGAACAAATAATGCTTCCTGAGACTGTCAGGCCAGTGTCTCAGCAGGACTTGAGGATGAGAAGGGGTTTATTAGGAGGAGAATCAAAGTGCGCTCGGAAGAAGTTTGAATATTTGTTGCCTTCTGCCACATTGGAATCTAGGATCTCGAATAATGTTAGCAGGAATCTATCTTCCTCTCTCCCTACCTAGGATCTGCTTGCATGCAGTATGACCTGAGATCTTTGTGTTCTGTAACTAGGAGACACAAGAACATGCTGGATAAGAACAGATGACAGCATCTACCTTCCCCTACAGAGACCGATAGCTTCTCATGCATTGTTTGTATATGTCAGAGTTTCCATTATTGAAAGTTAGAGCTGAAAATGACCTTAGGAATCTGCTATTGCCAGGCCAGGCACGGTGACTCACGCCTGAAATTCCAGCACTTTGGGAGGCCGAGGCAGGCAGATCACTTGAGGTCAGGAGTTCAAGACCAGCCTGGCTAACATGGTGAAACCCTGTATCTATTAAAATTACAAAAGTTAGCCAGGTAAGATGGCATGCACCTGTAATCTTGGCTACTTGGGAGGCTGAGGCAGGAGAATTGCTTAAACCTGGGAGGCAGAGGTTGTAGTGAGCTGAGATTATCCCACTACACTAAGCCTGGACAACAGAGTGAGACTCCAACTCAAAAAAAAAAAAAGAAGAAGAAGAAGAAAAAGATAAAGAAATCTGCTATTGCCAGATAATTTCCACCTCAGCCACCTATGATGCTACACGGTGCCACCCGCCCAACTCTGGTGATTCACAACCAGTAACACACATCTGTGAAGTAATCCTGGGATCTCACTGTGGAGTTCGATCAGTTCATCTGGGAGACTTTCACATACTCCCCACCCCTGTTGTAAAGCAGCCCACGTGTTTCCTTTTGACTCAGATGTTGAGTTGGTTTTTCATAGTTACTTAGTAGCTAGGTCTAGAAGTCCTGGCTCTTGAATAAAAATCTGGACTTCTGCGGAAGAGACTGTTGACTGGACACCAACAGTCATATCTTCTTCTTCCCTTCACTTCTGTGAGAACCTGAGATATTCTGTGAATAGTCAACGTACTGTTCATGGAAGCCATGAGCTCCATTTCAGCACTTGCCCATAAATCTCCCCAGTTTCTTCTGGGCTGTTTTTTCTTTCAGCTGGCTCAAATAGGGAAAACTCCCAAACAACCATGGAATTCACATGTTGAAGATGGTAGCTGCTCCGCCAGCCTGGCTCCTCCAAATGACTGCATGGGAGGGACCCTGCACCCCGTTTACCTACCCCAAGCTGTTATACAAAGAAGAAGTAAACCTCTAATGTTTGGGGCCTATTGGTTATGCCAGTTAGCCCAAGCTAACAATCAGAAGTTGTTTGCCTGTTAGTTTGTTTCATTATACCAAGCTCATTCTGTTGGATGTGTGTATGTAGGATTACAAATAATATTTTATTTTCTCAATGCAAAATAGATGAATTCAGACGCCATGGCAATCATATTTTGAAACAAATATCTCACTGTTCATCTCCCTGTTGAATTTCCTCTGTGACTTTGCTTTGCCCTGATTACAAAGACGGGATACATGGCATCATTTCTTCAAGATTTTTAGCAACACCACAGCGAAATTGAAACTAGAAGCAGAGAGCCATGCATCATTTTTTGCAAGAAACTTTCAACTTTATCACAATAGCTTTCTTCTTAAGTTTTCCATGGCCCTTGGTCTGTTCCCAAGTCCTCTTCCTTTAAGGTTAGTTAGTGTGCCGTCTGTGTTCTTAAGGACTCTGTATTTCCCTTCTCCCTCAGTGGTTCAAAGAAAGTCTCCAAATGAGTTTTTTTGTGATGAAAAGAGAGAAAGACTTGCTTCTACAATCTTTAGCTGAGAGAGCCTGGCACCCAGGGAAGAGTTGCAGGAGGCCATGACAATGGGAATAAGGGAGGCCTTTATAAAACACCAACAACAATACAGCCACAGCAGCTATTACTGCTGCTGCTTGATAAACTCTTCCTTTATGCCAGAATGTATATTGCAGACATCATATTGTTAAATCATCACAGCATTATTAGGGCAAGCATGACTACTGCACTTTATAGGTGAGAAAACTGATGTTTGCAGAGGCCAAATAGCTTATCTTATTTAGTAGAGACACTGAAGCCGGGAGTTGAAGCAACTTGCCTGGCTTTTAAAGCTGGAGCTCAGAACAAGTCTGATAGATTTCCCTCCCCCACTGGTGTGCTGGGGAAGGCAAATGGTTAACTGAGTTTCCTGAGGTTGGGAATTTCTATTTGAAGAACAGATCGCAGGAGGAAGATTTTTAGGGGAGAAGCAAAACAGAGAGAATGTGTTTTATGGACCGTGGAGTTGCGGGTATAGTTGTCGATAGAAAGAGGTGTGTGCTGTGTTGTGTTGTGTGTTGTGTTGTGTTGCAGGGTTGTCCATAGGAGGGGTATAGTAGCTATACCATCGACTAAATATCTGACCCACGCACATGTTAAGATATCTGAGCTTGAGTTGATTTGGTCTGGGTATCTCCCAATGACCAACATGTAGCTTCTGATTCAACTCTTGGTGATGCACAGATTGCATCTGTATACTCTCCCAAAGTCTTTTATTTTGTACTATTTCATGTTATTTTATTGCTTCATTTTTTTGTCTCTTTAAAACATTTATCCAATTTGTGGGTGTCTTAGGTTGTACTCCCTCAGAAGCAGGCAGCGAGGCAAGCAATTGCATGCAAGTAATATATTTGGAAGGTGATCCCAGGAAGCACTGGGAAGGGGATGAAGAAGTGAGACAGAAAAGAAGGAAGCCATTACAACGAATGTTAGGGAGCAGGCTACCTCTGGGGGAAATGGGCTCAGTTCCTAGGGAGGAATCCCAGGGAGACAGCACAGAACACATCTCTGAGATATCCTGTCAATAGTAGAAGCCACCAGCCGAGAGGTGAATGCTGAGTAATAATGGTTCAGGAACACTAGAAGTATCTGTCACACTCGACAAGGTGAAGACAATAGAGTCTTGGAATAAAGAGGGCTGAATTCTATCAGGGAGTCAGTGCAGTCCTTGGTAAAAGAGTCCTAGGCCAGGAAATCAGGACTGCTTTCTAATCCCAGTTGACCTCCAAACAGCTGGGAATGCTTGGGTAAGCAACTTCCCCCTCTCTGGGCCTCAGCTTTCTTACCTGTAAGGAAAAGAGCCTGCGGTAAATGATTCTGAAAACCCTTTCTCACTCAGAGGGTCCATGGTTCTTTGAATCAGTCTTGTGATAGACTCAAAGAAACAGATTGATGTTCTTCCTCTGCATTTTATCCTAAAGGATAGATTGTGATAGCTATCTTCTATAGAACAAGTCATCTGCAACAAACTTAAAGGTATAATATTTTATTTCATCTTCACAGTAGCGCCATGAAAACAGGTACTACTTTTATCTCAATTTTGTAAAAGAGCAAACAAAGCAAGGTTGACTAATTTGTCCACACTGGATGGAAAATATGTGATGTAGCTGGGGTTTGAGCTCATGCCAGTCTGAGTCATAAGCACTATATTCTGCTGCCTCCTACTTTTGTGGTGATGGCCCAGAACATCTGTGATAAAGAATCATTGCACATGTGAATGTTTATGTGAAGATACAGTGGAACCGGTTGCTCTGAAACGTGTCATGGGACATATGCATTATGAACACACTCCAGGTCTGTTCAGTAGACATCCGTGTTATGAGCTGTGTCCCATTCTGGGGTAACTGAAGTACAGTCTTTCCAAGATCATCATCCTCATCATGGTGGCCTGCTAAGTTAGAACTTGGACTTCATTTCGCTGTGCCACCTAGAAAGCAATGGGAAGGAGTGACTGAGAGCCACTTTAGCCAAGGTTATTAGGTGTCGATATATGACTTAAAAGGGAGCATTCCCAGGTCATCTGGGAATGTTCTGCTTACTGCAAATGCTCTTTGTTTGAATGTTGGGTAAAGTCCGAAGAGATTTTCTGTTTTTTAACACATTGAGGGGCACGGCATCTTGCTCCTTAGGATTGTTTGAAAGCTGTGTTGCATTCCAGTGTTCTCATAGTACCTATTCTTCATCTGCTGCCAATGACTCCTGAACCAGGGCAAGCAGGGTTTTTCTGCAGGTTAATGAAACCCAACTGGTAAATGTGTTGCTGGCTGCAGGATCTGAATGAGGACACCAAGGCTGAGAGACTGGCCATCCATAGGCACCTATGATGATTTCTTCACCTAATCTGACATCCATTCATTGACTCATTTCTTTGTTCTTTAATTCAACAATTACACACCAATTCATTGTCAGATTCTCTATGAAGTACCATAGGGAACACAGAAAGATGAATAAGATTTATTCAGAATCCTTAAAAATCCACTGGCCAGCCTACTGAAATAGAAAGTTAAGGCATAGATGAAGGAAGAACCAATTAATCATGGAACAAAATTAGGAGACAATCATGTTATTCAGGAAACAAACATTAAATAGTGAAAAGTCACCATGTTAAGACTATGTAAGACTATGACCTTCAGCAAACAATAGGAACATTTGACTGCGACATGAGAAAAGAATGTCTTGAACTAGAAAAAAGAGGAGGGTAAAACACGCAAGTTTTTAAAATAAATAACAATTTAGTTGCAAATTAAAGGTCATCTTGAGGTTTTCTTTTTTGAGAAGTGTACTTAATTTTTTTCTTTGGTTATTTGACAGGTTTAAAATCAGATCAGATTGTATTGGTAGCTCATTTGAACTCAACCTCTGATGTTAGTGTTGCACAATCTCAAGGTTTGTTGTCAATCAGGACATAGTTACAGTTCCTTCATAGATCTGAAAGCAGTTTGTAATTAAGCAAGAAGAGGGAGAAAGACTCAGTTTGTTCCTGAAGATGACAGTTGCAAGTGTTGCAGTGTGGCCTTCTCTCAGTGTGATAGATTCATTTGTCCACTGGAGAGCTGAGAGTAGAAGACAGGCAAGGGAAAATATCTCCTTGTATTAGTCCATTCTCACTCTGCTAATAAAGACATATCGGAGATTGAGTAATTTATAAAGGAAAGAGGTTTAGTAGACTCACAGTTCCACATGGTGGGGAGGCCTCACAATCACGGCAGCAGACGAAGGACGAGCAAAGGGACTTCTTACATGGTGGTAGGCAAGAGAGAATTTGTGTAGGAAAACTCCCCCTTTTAAAACCATCAGATCTTGTGAGATTTATTTATTATCACAAGAACAGCACAGGAAAGATCCACCCCTATCATCCAATTACCTCCCACTGGGTCCCTCCCATGACAAGAGGGAATTGTGGGAGCTACAATTCAAGATGAGATTTGGGTGGGGACACAGCCAAACCATATCACTCCTTTTCAGGGAGCATTGCCCACCCTGATCTCTGCAAATGGCTTGGCTGAAATATCTAAAGAGCATTATAGATAACATGTATAGGAGATGTCAGTGATGAACCAGGATGTGGGCCCCATGACCTATTGAAATGAAAACTGATGATGACCATTCAAGTTCATTTGCCTTTTCTTCCTGGGTCTTCAAGAATCCTTGAGCTATAAATAGTAAGTGTATCCTACATTCTTCTTACTTATCTCACAACGTGAATGTTAGCCACTGAATATGTAATGTTCTGTTCACCTATCTTCACAATCAGTTCAATTCCTATCTTCCTATCCACTTACCCCTTTTCTGATCCCTTGGGATCTTATTCCAGTCCTGTCTTTACTTCTGACACTTCGGCCACATGTCCTTTATCTCCAAAGATTGACAAAACAGATTTCTGAGTCAAGAAGGCATTTTTTTTACATGAAAGAGGTGATACTGTAGCAGCTTGCTTATTTGCAAGGCCATATACCTAACACTTCATCAGGAACATCAGTGAAAAATCAAAGCCAAGAAATAAAAGATCCTGAGAGATAAAGCATAGGTCAGAAAGCCCAGGCACAGAATCTCATAGGAAAATTCATCGGGCCTTGATTGATATTCAGTTCACTCTTACTGTGAATGGCTTTTACAAGCTTGTTTGGTTGGTCCCTTAAATTAGAAAATTAGATACAGTAATTACTTTGGGGGTGGTCAGAGTGGATGTTTCAGACCAGTGCTGGCCTATAGGGCTTTCTGCAATGATGAAATTGTCCAATATGGTAGTGGCCAGCCACATGAGTCTATCAAGCACTTGAAATGTGGCTAGTGCAACTGAGGGACTGAATTTTTGTTTGACTTAATTTTAATTAGATTAAATTGAACCAAATAGCCATATGTGGCTAGTGGCTCTCATGTTGGACAGTGCAGCTCCAGACAGACTCATTGACTGTAGTGAAATGATCAAAGTACTATGGTATGAGGTTATTTAATACAGAGACAAAGAGGCTTCTAAAACTAACAACTCCAAAATCTCATGGAGTTATAGCTCTGATCATTCACTTATTTATCCATTCTTTTATTAGGTAAATATTTATTAAGCAATTACCATGAGCCTGCACTGTTCTAGGTGCTGGAGATATGGCAGTGAACAGAATGGATAGAAATCCTTGCTTTCATGCAGCTCTCTGAAGGGATGTCTCCATTAAACAAATAAACAATCAAAATATATAGGATGTCAGTTGATTACAAGTGATATGTACAAGTCAGCAAGAAGGGATGGGGAGAAGGGGAGTATGTGGCATTTGCAATTGTAAATAGGAAGTCCAGGGAAGTCCTCACTGAGAAAGTACAAAAGGGAAGGATCAACCCTGAGGTTACCTGGTAAAGAAAGAGCATGAAAGTTAGAGGGAACAATGAGTTAAAATGTCTCGAGTTGGGAGGGCTCCTGGCAGGTTCAAGGAATAGCAATTGGAGGAATATGGCAGTAAAAGAATCAGAGGAGATACATGATAGTAACTCATGCCAGGGTGGCAGCAGTGGGGGGTGAGTATTTGTTGATGGTAGAGCCATTAGCACTTACTGACAATTTGGTTGTGATATATAAGAATAATAGATAAGTTTGGGATGATTCCAATGATTTGGATCCATGTGAGTAGAATGATGAAGTCATTTCCTGAAATGATGGACCGTAATTGTAATATAATCTTGACTTACCAAATCAGATACGATAGATACTTGGAAGTGAATAGTTCGTCATGCTGCATCCATGGAAGACATTAAGACTGGATTTGGATGTGGCCTCGGAATCCTTAATATACTTCTCCTGGAAGCCAATGTGTGTCTAAGTTAGCACTGAAGATAAAACCATCTCTAGATTTAATTATGCATGTAATCGAGTTAGAAAGGTGGGGAAATATGTGATTCATTTGATGAAGCATTCAAACAGAATGACTTCATTTATATATAATATAATTGCTTATTTTAATGGGATTGGATTATCCAGAAGTACATTTTTTTCTGAGAACCAATGCAAGTAAAAGATTAATAGATACTTGGAATCCTTTGTTACCTCACTGTAACATCTTTCATTGTTGAATGGAGTCTCCTGTGATGGGGGGGCTGACTTGTACCACTGTATCATGATTCTCTGAAGGGCAAGAGCCATTTTCATTCATACGTGTCTCTCCAGTGCTTGGATAATTGTAAATGATCAGTAAATGCTGGTTAACTTGAACATTTCTGAATTTAAAAAGGACCCAATTTTAAGGTGACCTCACCACATTAAATAAAACTATTAAAATTTTATTAAATACTACTGTGTGCAGGATACGGGACATCTAGTAGTGCTAAGTGTGAGAAAACCTATAGAGGTAATATTTAATCATAATTAAACCAATATTTATTGAGAACCTGCCATATGTCACAAACTAGATGAGACATTAATACACAGAGCTGTGTAAGATTCAATTCATACCCTCATGTTGCTCAAACAAGGATGCTCTCAATGCAGTGTAATTGTTTCACTGAGTATTACAGATTCACCTAAGTATGGATCTTGGACAGAGATCTCAGACTTCCTGTCCTTAGGCATATAGTGTAACATTTTCCCTACTTTCTAGGTAAATAACTGAGGGCCAAATAGGATTAGTAACTTCCCCAGAGAGCATGCACCTGAGCCTTTATGGAAATTGTTCTCAACTGGGTCAATTTTGCCCTGCAAGGGACATTCAGTAATGTCTGGAGTCATTTTGGGCTGTCATAGCTGGAAAGATGCTATGGGCATCTAGTGAGTAGAGGGCAGGAATGCTGCTAAACTTCCTACAGTGCACAGGACAGCCCCTACAACAGAGAATTATCCAGCCCCCAGTGTCAACTGTTCCAAGGTTGAGAAATCCAGCTTATGTCTATCCTGCAATGCATTGGAGTTGTGGATTTACTTCCTTTGAATCGGAAGGAGGGGGATGAAGCAAGAAGTATAGTTTTAGAAACTTATGTATTGACACTTTGCATCTTCAAAATACAAGGACACCCTGTGTGTCCACTCTGGAGAGCGTGGAAGTATTTGCTGACCCAGGTGCTCTGGAGGGTCAACTTTGTTTTCATCTTACAGTCTTTGGACTTTGTTTTGGCTGTGTTTTTGTGTTCTTTGTCTAACTGGATGATGTTTGTTAAGAGAAAAATCAGGATGTTTGCCTAGAAAGAAAAAGGAGGCCAGGTGCAGTGGCCCACACCTACAATCCCAGCACTTTGGGAGGACAAGGTGGGCAGATCACTTGAGGTCAGGAGTTTGAGACCAGCCTGGCCAACGTGGCAAAACTTCATCTTTGCTAAAAATACAAAAATTAGCTGGGTGTGGTGGCACATGTCTGTACTTCCAGCTGCTGAGGCATGAGAATTTCTTGAACCCAGGAGGCAGAAGTTGCAATTAGCCAAGATCACGCCTCTGCACTCCAATCTGGGCAGCAAGCAAGACCTTCTCTCAAGAAGGAAAAAAAAACCCAAGCTTTTTGCTGTTTTGTTGGAAACTTGCTATTGACCTCACAAGTGAATCCAAGAGGAGAAAGGGACAAAAAGGCTCAAGGCTTCGGTTCAAGGAGATAAGGAGACTAGGTTCATGATGGTGAGGCTTGCCCTATGGCCATGCCACAGGCTGATTTGTAAATCCATCCTGTGAACCAGATAGTAGAGAAACTGTCAGTACAAAGTCAGGACAACAGTAAGAGTCAGAAACAGCTCGGGAAATATAATACTTTGGTCTCTCACTACACAACTGGATCTTGAAAAAATACTCCTTACCCTCTGGAAACTTCTTGACACACTTAAAGTAAAACACCATAATCCTTCCTATGATCTTCAAGGCCTTGCCAATCTCTCTGACCTTCTCTTTGGCTTGTTCACTGCCCTCGCACCTCACCGGCCTCCTTGCTGTTGCGAGAGCACACCAGGCATGGTCGTGCCGCAGGGCCTTGGTCTTTGCTTTTCCTTCTGCTTTGCCCTCTTTCCCTACATTCCTTCCTGGCTTGCTCCCCAATTTCCTTCATGTCTCTACTTAGGCCTTCTTGACCATTATCACCCCCAACATCTTTTAAATTTTTACTGTTTACCACCTGATGTAATATAAATTTTTGGTTTGTTTGTTGTCTGTTTCTTCCACCTAATAGGTAAGTGGGACTTCTGCTTCCTTCTTATTCTCCCTCAGCACCCAGAACGATGCCTGGCACATTGTAGACGTCCAAGACATATTTGTTTAAAGAATGCAGATGGCAAGCCAGGCATGTTGGCTCACACCTATAATCCAAGCACTTTGGGAAGCTGAGGCACGTGGATCACTTGAAGCCAGAAATTTGATACCTGTCTGGACAATATGGTGAAGCTCCATCTCTTCTAAAAACACATAAATTAGTCAGGCATGGTGGTGCTTGCATGTAATCCCAGTTACTCGGGAGGTTGAGGCACAAGAATCACTTGAACCAGGCAGGCAGAGGTTGCAGTGAGCCAAGATCGCACCACTGCACTCCAGCCTGGGTGAAGAGCAAGACCCTGTCTCAAAAAACAAAACAAAGAACAACGCACATGGCAAATAGAGAATTTTAGGTCATGCACACAGGCAAATGTTGTGTAGCAGTGTAGAAATATTGGAAGTGTTATGCATATCTGTGTTCTGCCCCTCAGCAGCTGTAGAGCCTTGTTGAGGCAGCTTCTAAAACAAATCCCAATGACCCTGGCCCTGATGTCCATGCCCTTGTGTACCCCGCTCCCCCAGCAGACGGTTGGTCCTAATGACTTATTCTAATGAATACAATGTGGCAGATGTGATGGAATAGACTTTTAAGAGTAGGTTTTTTTGAGAGGCTGAGGCAGGAGGATCTCTTGAGCCCAGGAGTTAAAGGTTGCAGTGAGCTGAAACTTTGCCACTACACTCTAGCCTGGATGATAGAGCAAGATCCTGTCAAAAAAAAAAAAAAAAAAGAATAGGTTTTAAAAAACTGTGGCTTCTGGATTGCTTGTACTTTTTCTTTCTGATTCTTCTTGCTTTCTCCTTCTGATTAATCTAGCTGCCATGTGCTGGGCTGCCCCATGGAGAGGTCCACATGGCAAGGAAATGAGGGTGGCTTCCAGCCAACAGAAGAACTGAGGACTGCAGGCCAATGGCCTACAAGAAATCTAGTCCTGCTAAGAATTATATGGGTGAGCTTGGAAGTGGATTCTTCCCCCAGTCAAGCATTCAGATGAGACTGCAGCCACACTGATCCTGTCTTGTAGCTTTGTGAGACAATATAAAGCAGGCATTCATTTGCACCCAGATTTCTGACCCACAGAAACATAAACAATAAATATTATTAAGCTGCTAACTTTGGAAGTAATTTGTTAGGCAGCAATAGAAAACAAATACATCTCATGTAGGGGTTTGGTAAGGATTAAATGAGAAAAAGATGAATAAGAAATGACTTCTCCCATCAAGGAGGGTACAGCCCAGGGGGAGATTTTACATCAGCTGTGGAGCATTAAGTATGAGAGTGAGATGAAAAAGAAATTCCAAGAATAGAAAATGGCATGACCAAAGGAATGGCAATGTGACAGTGCATGGCAGGTCATCTGAGGCATAGATGTTTATGGAAGGGGTGGAGGCTGGGATTAGGCCAAGGACAAACCCTTGAGAGGCTTTGTGTGTCCTCAGAAGGGGCCTGGGAGATTTTCCTGTAAGTAACAGGTACACTGAAGTATTTTGAGCACTAGAATATGTTGGATGTTGGGAGGGGCTGTACCATAAAGGATTTTAAGATCAAAGTCAATAGGATACACCCTTAAAATTTTACTTTTTTTTTTTTTTTTGCATTTTTAAATGTATGAGTAATGTGTGTATTTTCATTGTAAACAAATAATTGATACAAAGTAAAAAACAAATCTCATTTTAAACTCATTTTCCCCTTCTGAGGACACTATAATACTTTTGATTTGCTGTGTCACACACAGTGATGCAATGTACAGTGATGTGCTGGACCTGACTTACAGCAACCCTTGTGTTTAGTGACAGGATGTTCATAGCTTGAAATTGAGCACATTTGCATCATAAACATTGGCAAAGACTCAGGCCACTTTCCCTCCAAGAAAATAAGCTAGCTTACAGGGACACCAATTGTTGTGTGTATCCTTTAAGATCCTTTTCTACTAATGTACATGTAAAAATTAATTTTAGTTGGATAGCTAGAAATATGCACTTAGTGGCTGAGAGCACAAACCCTGGAGTCAGACTGCCTGAGTTCAAATCTTGATTCTGTCACATGCTACATGACCTTGACTGAGTTATTGAAACTCTCTGATCCTCAGTTTCCTTCTCTGTAGAATGCAGATAATAATAGTGTCTACCTCATAGACTTTCAATGAGGATTAAATGAATAAATGTGTATACAGGGCTTGGAACAGTGCCTGCCGCACTGTAAGTACCTATAAAGGTTACTTAACATTGATACACAGAGGCCATGCTGTATGTAATGTTCTATAACTTAATTTTCTTTAAGCATTACATCTTGGAGAGCTTAGCGATAGCATTCCTTTTTTTAAAAAATTAAACATGTAATTTGGAGATAACTTAGATTCACCTGCAGTTGTAAAAGAAATACAGAGATCCCTAGTACCCTTTCACAAGTGTTACACAATGGTAGCATCTTGCAAAACTAAACTAATATCACAACCAAAATATTGACATTATACAGTCAATTTATAGAAAATGTCCATCAGAAAAGGATGCCTCCTGTTGCCTTTTTATAGGCATACCTACTTCTTTCCCATCCCCAAATTCCTCCTCAAACTCTGGCAACTAGTAAAATGTTCTCTATTTGTATAACTTTGTGACTTCAAAAATTTTGTATAAATAGCATATTACAGTAGTTAACCTTTTGGTATTGATTCTTTTCAATCAATGTAATTTTCTGGGGATTCATTTAGGTGGTTGCATGATTCCATATTTCCTTTTAATTGTTGAGTAATACTCCATAGCACAGATGTACTATGGTTTGTTTAACCTTTTCACTCATTGAAGAACATCTTGGTTGTTTCCAGGTTTTGACCATTAGGACTGTTACAAACATTAATGTGGAGACTGGTCTCATAGCTGTTTGTGCCAGTGAATTGGGTTGTCAGCTTCTTCAGCTCCAAATCAGAGGTTATAGAAGGCAAAAAACAAAATCCAGGGCATTTCCCACCATGCCATTCCTTTGATCATAGATCTGTAGCTGGTTTGCCTTCTTCATTCCTCCTTTCAGAATTTACTTACATTTGTGTTAATTACATGTCCAGAGCTTTTACTTATACTAAACAAAAAGAATAGGAAAAAGTGTGTCTAATCTCTCTCCTGCAAGCAGAAGTCCTAGCATTCTTTTGAACTGCTATCATCCTATACAAACTCCTATATTTTGATAAGTACTCAAAATTGCCCTCCAAAGAGGCTTTCCCAGTTTAAATTCTTACCCATCCTAATACATTCCAGATGATTTTTTGTGAGCATTGCGCTCATCTGATGTGTATAGTTTCATGTGGAGTGAAGCGAGGTAGACCGGTTACGACCTGGATATCGACTCAGACCTGAGCTTATCTTTTGTGCCTTTGAGCATGAAGTATTTTAAGTGGCAGCCAGGTAGCTGGTAAGAGACCAGGTTCACAGCTGTTTGCTCCAGTGAACCAATGGCAAGGGCCTTGTTGAGCTGATTGGAGAGGCTGCTGACTAATAGGAAGATTCCTATTTAAACTCTCGTGCCTCTGTTTAAGCATGTGAGAGAGGGTTTGGTTGGCTGGGGGGGATATTAGCATGGGTTCAAAGCCAAGAAGAAAGTGGGTCAGAAGTCTAAAGCTGGGGGGTGTCACTAAAGTCTGGAGTGTTGCTAGAGATTGCCTTTGTTGTAGAGAGAGGAGAGGGGTTGAGTGGTGGAAAAGGAGGTGTGATAGGCCCAAGGGAAGCACCGTCAAAAGGTCATGAAGAAACAATCAGGTAGAGAGAGTGGAGTACTGAGCATATATGTGAATTCATGATGATCCCGACGGAAACATGCAGGACCAAGTGAAACATTAAGGCTCAGAGTCAACCATGTAGGAAAGGAGTATAGAAAAGAGGCTGAAAATCACACTGCTTGGAAGCCCCTTGGATAAATTTTCAGATTTTAGGTGAGAAAAAGGCGAAGGGGGAGATTTAAGTTCTGATTCTTGACAAAGGGGCAGGATTTCCAAAGAAGAAGAACATTCTAGAAGGACAGCACAGTACTAGTTGAATTTGTTTCCTTGGCTGTGTAATTAACCTAGCAGCTTAAAACAATACACATTAATTATCTCACAATTTCTGTGGGGCAGAAACCTGGGTTCTCTACTCAGGCTCTTACAAGGCTGCAGTCAAGGTGTTGGCTATGGCTGGGTTCTCACCAGAGACGTGACTAGAAAAGGATCCACTTCCAAGTTCCATTAAATTACTGACAAATTCATTTCCTCATGGCTGCAGGTTTTGTGGCAGCTTGTTAAAGTAGACAGAAAAGTGTGTGTGTGTGTGTGTGTGTGTGTGTGTGAGAGAGAGAGAGAGAGAGAGAGAGAGAGTCCAAAATGGATCTGCTAACCATAGAGTTTACAGCATAACATAATCACAGGAGTAACATCTCATGACCTTTATCACATTCTATTTGTTGGGAGCACACATGCAAAGGGATAGGATGATAGAAAGGTGAGCATCAGGTGTTGGGGATTATGGTGGCCACCTTGAAGTTTGTCTGCTGCATAGCAGAGGCATGAAGGGTTATTAGAACATTGGACTCAAAGAGGAAGAGAAGAGATACATTGGCTATTGAGGAACATTAGAGATAAGGATGAATCTAAAGATAGGGGCTACATCCTGCACAAGAACCTCAAAGGCCAGTTTGAGAGCTTTACCCTTTGGCATTGTGGAACCTGTGAATGGACTTTCCCAACCTTGGCCTCTTGTTGCTTCCTGAAGCCAACATCCTTGCTAAGAAACACAGTTTTGCTTTCCATTCTCTGCTCACTCATTTCCCAAGCACTTATTTCTCCTAAAAAGTGTTTTAGAAATGAAATGATAATTGTATTTAAAGTGAAGTATCTCCATTGAATTAACCTTGGCCATTTTCTATAGTTTCATTATTTGGGGAGTTGTTGAAGGGGTCACACAAATGAAAACATTGAGAAGCAAGATAATAGGTAACCTTCCCAACCTCTTCTCTAACTCAACTCCTCAGTGACTAATTGTAGAGAATGGAATGAGCTACTTGCTAAATACATCATGTCTTTATCCTCTCCTATGAGTATCTCTTTAAAGAACTATGTTAGAAAATTAAAGATTCTTATGGAAATATTCAGGAAGGTAAAAATGCATGGAGATGGAGTGTATTTGAAGTATGTCAGAAACAATTCTCAAATATAAAAAAAGGTCAAAAAATAACTGTAATGCCAAATAAACAAATTCCCTGAAGCTGGAGTTTATAAACTTCTAATACAGTGATTTACATGGTTTTAATTGTCAAATGTTTTGTGAACTTCTATATGATGGTAATGGATGTGACTGTTAGCATCCCTTGGTTGATAAGGTATACACTGACCAAAAGTAAAATCTTTACAATGAATTTATAATTTTTTGAAGATGACAATCACATGGCTGTTTAATTATTATTATTATTTTGGTGACCAGGACTTCTTTGAGAATCTTGGTGGGGAGCTATGGACTTTTCTCTTGAAAAATGCTTATATACAGAAAATTACATACAATTTTAAGAGGTTCATGAATCCCCTGAAATCATCCATTGTGGACATCCACAAATCTGACATTGAGAAACCTTGAGTAATGTTATCTTTGAAAATTATAGTAAATCCACATATAAGGTATATAACTTACTCAGTCTGTACCCAGTGATAGATGTCCTGTGGATTTGAGAATCTTTCCAGGGCTATTTTGGACCACTGGTCTAAGTGAGAGATTTTAGTATATTTTTGAAGTTCTCATGTCAAATCCTGGTTGTAGAGGACTAGAAAGAACTGCTTTGTTCTGGTATTGGAATTTTGTTTTCTAATAATGTTCAAAATTTCTCTGCATAGAAACTTGTTTTTCAGACAGAAGTTTTATTGTAATAGTGTGGGAGAATGTTACATGTCTCCCACATGTAGCAGTCTATTTGGGATTGATGATAAAGATAAAACAACAATGCCCTATGTGTTTGTGTGCATATGTGTGTTTGTGTGTGTGACTGTGTGTGTGAGAGAGAGGGTGAGTGAGAGGGATGAGAAGAGAAAGGGAGATGGGAGAGAAACAGAGAAGAGCAGAGAAATATATACAGAAAGGGAGAGAGAGAGAGATAGAGAGACCTGCAAACACAGAGGTAGAGGGAAACACACATAGTGGCAAAGATGTGGAGTTAAGGGGAAAGGAAGAAACAGACACAGAGATAGACAAAGAGAGATTTGATCAGTCAGTGCTATGATCTGAATGTTTATGTTCCCCAAAGTTCATAAGTTAATACCCTAATCCTCAGTGCAATAGTATTAAGAGATGGTGCCTTTGGGAGGTGACTAGGTCGTGAGACCTAATGTGAATGAGATTAGTGCCCTCATAAAAGAGGCCAGAGGGGAGCTTGTTTGCCCCCACCACCATATGAAGATGCAGCTAGAAGGTACCATCTATGAGGAATGGGGCCCTCACCAGACATAGAATCTGCTGTCATCTTGATCTTGGAATTTCTAACCTCCAGAACTGTGAGCAACAGATTTCTATTGTTTATAAATGATCCAGTCTAAGGCATTTTGTTACAGCAGTCTGAATGAACTAAGACAGGTTGTTGTGGATATGGACAGACAAACATAAGAGACAGGCAGAATGAGAGGCAGAGAGATTTCAAACCAGTGAGCACTCAGGGATCCTCCTATCTGTTGGCTGATAGTAGAATGCCAGCAATGCAGTTTATCATCATGATAGGGCTAGGAAGGGGCTAGTGGGTGATTAAAGGCAAGGGCTTGCTAGGTGAATTACTTCCTGGGTAAAAATTAAATGATTCAGAAAGGACATTACTATTGACCTTGTGCCACCATGTGTTAAACATTGTCTGGGACAGTGCTGCTGGGCTGGAAGGAACTGACACTTCTTAGCTTTCCAGGGATTTTTGTTGAACTTCTGAAAAGTTTTGCTGAACTTTTGAAAATGTGTTTATCTTATCTTTCTATGAAGGATTAGATGAACATTTAAAACAGAACATGCTTTCATCTCTTCCCAAAAAACTTACTAAGGTTTTTTTTTTTTCCTGAATACTTAGTTTGAGAAAGTTACATAAGTAAAAAAAAAAAGTTATTTAAAAAGACATTATACTAGTCTTTCATGAGGGATCAGCCAAGGCCAGCATTAACCCTGAGAGAGAGGTGATACATTTAGAAACAACATCTTTTGATGTGCAAAGATATACCCACTGGTTCCCCCACATCGTACACGGCTATAATCCATGTGGTGAATGATCAGTGCCTTTAATGTCTTGTAACATGAAAATACTTGGAATTTAAAATCTTGCTTGAAAAAATGATAACTCATGTGTTAGTGCATATGTCCCTGATAAACATATGCTTTGAGCAGATATTCAATCTCTCCTGTATACTGAACTGATGGAAACGCTAAGGAATTTACTAGAAAGCCTTTTAATGTGTCCATCATATTACATTAGGAATGTAATTTGTGTCAGAGGAATGACTTATTTTTAAATCAAACCTCTGACACCAACAGTTTTCCAACCACCAAAATGAAACATCAATGCTCTTCTTATTGACGTTTATTGTGGTTTACATGGTAGGGGGTTTGTTAGGGAACCCACTAATTTGAAAAACCATTAATTAGAGAATAGAAGTGAAATAAAATAATCTTAATGAATCATATTCCATAAATAAAGTAGGGGGTTTGTTAGGGAACCCACTAATTTGAAAAACCGTTAATTAGAGAATAGAAGTGAAATAAAATAAACTTAATGAATCATATTCCACAAATAAAGACATACATTTTATAGGTAAAGATGATATAGATTATCTTTAAGGGATGAAATGTTACAATAATTGACCGGAAAGTGCATTATATGAAAGGATCTGAAAAGACATTTTGGACCTTTGGTAGAACATAGCCTCAACTAAGATACTTGGGATCAGGAATGTGTCTACCTTGTTGATATTATTTAACAATGTTAAACTCAGAAGAGTACCTGGTTTTTAGTAGGTGCTGAAAAATACTTTCAATGAATGAATGAACAAATAAATAGTGTGTTAAACAGAAATATGAGTACATTAAAAGAAGGACCTAGAAAATACTCTTCAGCAATATAGAATTGCCCATTTGAAAAGAGATGAGATGACAGGGATTTTAGAAGACCACAGTAGATAACGTGAAACAGACGCAGCTAACTCCATAAGGGCAAAAGCATTCAAGTAATCACTTAATTTGGTTTATCTTTATACCTCCAGTCCCCTACTTATTTACTTAAACAAAACACTTTGCCTTGATGGGAACTGAGTCATTAGAGACAGTTTAGGGATCCTGACTTTTTGGTAGGAGAAGGATAAACCTGATCAGTTAAAAAATACCAGTCAACCATAGAGGAAAGCAGTATTCCTCAAAGAGCTAAGCAGAATGACCATTCGACCCAGCAATCCCATTACTGGGTATATACCCAGAGGAAAAAGTCATTCTAGCATAATGACACATGCACATGAATGTTCATTGCAGCACTATTCACAATAGCAAAGACATGGAATCAACCTAAGTGCCCATCAATGACAGACTGGATCAAGAAATTGTGGTACATATACACTGTGGAATACTATGCAGCCATAAAAAGAATGAGATAATATCTTTCACAGGATGCAAAAGATGGATGGAGCTGGAGGCTGTTATCCTCAGCAAACAAATTGAGGAACAGAAAACTAAGTACAGCATGTTCTTACTTATAAGTGGGAGCTAAATGATAAGAATTTATGAGCACAAAGAAGGATTCAATAGACACTGGAGTCTACTTGATGGTAGAGGATGGGAGGAGGGGAGAGGAGCAGAAAAGATATCTATTGAGTACTGGGCTTAATTCCTGGGTGATGAAATAATCTGTACAATAAACCCCTAAGACATAAGTTTTCCTATGTAACAAACCTTCACATGTACCCCCGAATCTAAAAAAAAGTTCTAAAAATACCTGTAATGTACAAACCCTTTACTAGTGGAATTAAGAATGTTTGAGCAATTGTCATCACTGTAGAAGTAGCTGTAAGCAGCATTTTCCACTTGCTCTGTGCTGGGCACCGTACTATATGCTTTACTAGCTAGTATCTTATTTAATTATGAAAGACTCCTTCAGTGTTGGATATTATTACTCTTGCTTTCTTCATGAGGAGAGTGGGACTCATGGAAGGTTTTGTAACTTACTCAAGGCCACCCAGCTAGACTAGAAATGGAAGTGTGCATACACATACATTTCATTCCATTTCCAATTACTCTTATTTGTAAACATTAACCCACGCAAAGCTAATTTGTATGTGACATAAGTACTTCATGGTTCAAGAATGTCCAGGATTCATTCTTTTATTCTGTGCCAGGATGTATTTGCACATGTATCAGTGTCAATATTAGATTATTAATTCTTAGAGGATAGACTTGGCTCTTTAAACCTCTTTACAAAGTGCCTGGCTTTGTGTCTCCAGAGCCTGACACTTAGGAAGCGCTCAATAATTTATCCAACAAGTAAATGAATGAGTGAACAAGCATCACATGTAAATTAGGACCTTTCCTTTGGGCTCAGCAAACCACTTTTAGTGTACTAATAAGGTTGTGCTTTACATGCTCATTACATACAAATTCAAAAGTATCAGAAAAAATGATCAAAAATAATGTTGAATTTCACATCGTAAAAGCTTTTGTAATGCTGATGAGACACTTGGTTTTGTTTCTCTTAGGGCCAGAAGGGGAACCTGTGGCTCGTGTCTCACTCTCTGGGTTGAACACTGGAGATTTCAAAGTTCCTTTGGGAACAAGTATAAAGGGGCTTCTTGGGGAAGGGGCTGGCAATGCCTCTCTACCTATTCTCAACATTTTTGCAATAGCTGTTCTTTGGGGGTTAGACACATTTTAAGCTACTATAGCCTGACTTCCTTCACGATTCTTAACTTCCTTTATGATTATGTTTATGTTCCACTTTCTGTGGGCTTTCTAAATGTAAGATGGGAAGAGGAGAGAGAATGCATGATTAAAAAGTGTGTTCTTGAAAGAACCTTGGATTTTCTTTTGCAGGTGCCTGTGAGGTGGTCTGGACTGGTGCATCACAGCATTGCATCTGGCTGCAGGTATGATGGTTAACTCTATGTCTCAACTTGGCTAAGCTATGGAGTGCCTAGGTATTTGGTTGAATATTGTTCCCAGTGTGTCTGTGAGTGTGTTTTTGGATGAGATTGACATTTGAATTGGTAGACTGAGTAAAGCAGATTGCCTCTCTAATGTACCTCGTCCAATCAGTTGAAGGATTGAATACACCAAAATGGCTGACCCACCCATAAGTCAGGGGAGACTCCCCTACCTGACTGTTGGAGCTTGGAACGCTGGTCTTTTCCTGCCTTTGGACTGCAACTAAGACCTCAGTTCTTCTTGGATCTTGAGCCTGCTGGCTTCCAGACTAGAAGTGACAACATTGGCTGTTTTGGTTCTTGGGCCTTTGGTCTGGACTTAACTTATACCATTGGCTGTCTTGGATCTCCACTTTGCTGAATGCAGATGTTGGAATATCTCAGCCTCTGTAATCATGTAAGTACATTCCTTATAATAAATGTCTTTATATGTAAATCTCTTTAAAGAGATTTATTATATATTACATAATATACATAAAGAGATTATTATAAGGAATGTACTTACATAATTACATGATTATGTGTGTGTGTGTTCTGTATTTATCCCTATCTCTATCTCCTTTGGTTCTGCTTTTTCGGAGAATCCCAACTTGTAACAAAATCCCAACTTGTACCCAAAAAATCAAGTAAACGTAAATGAATAAGGTGGCTATTTGTCACATGAGAAGTAATCCAGGACTAGGCAGGGCTGAACATGGCAGTCCAGTGATAGCATCAAGGAGTCCAACAACTCTTTCTATCATCCTTCCATACCTTTTTGTGTGGCTTTGTTCTTATGCTCTCAGGATAGTTGTTATACATTCAAGAGTTGTGTTCACATTCCAGGAAGGAAGGAGATGGAAGGTCAAAAAACCAAAAGAGCTTGCAGGAAAGCTCATGTGGGGGTGCTACTTATATATGTCATTGGCCAGGTTCATGTCACATGGACAACTCTAGGCTTCTGAGGGTCTGGGAGCTAAAGCATTAGCTCAGCATATTACTGCCACAAATAAATCTGGGGTTTTTTGGAAGAGTGGGGGAATGGATTTGGTAGGGCACTAACCATGTTCTCCATGGATTGTTAGATAACCATGTCAGAAAAATGTTAGTACTTCACTGGTTTGAGAGGTTATGTAGATTCAAAATAAGTGTGAATTAAACATTATTTATAAATTTCTCTAGCACAGTGCATCAAAAATTGTTTCATGGAATGAGGCAAGAATATTGACATTTATAGAGCTTCTGTGATATGCCACACACATGGCCTTTGCTTTACAAGCATTGTCTGTTTTGATTCTCACAGCGCTATGAGGTCATTTCTATTGTCCTCATTTCACAAATAGGGGAAATGAGTCTGGGAGAGAGTTTACATAAGTCATCTAAATTTGCACAGCAAGCAAGTAGAAGAATAAAGTTAGAACTCAGGCCCATCTTGACCTTACAAAGTCTTTATGAATCTCTTGTTCTTACAAGAAAATCCCAAACAGGTATTTCATATATGATAACATGTTTTTTAAAAACTCTGATGCTTATTACAGTGTTTTGCAATTAGTAAGCTCCCAGGAAATGTCTGCTGATCATGTCTGCTTTTCTTATCGTAGCCACTGAATTTGATCCTCCTTTTACAGATATCTCTTTAAGTCCCAATCCAGAACAGGTGGCTCACATCTGAAGTCAGATAATAATGTTGTCAGTAACTGAGTGTCTTCAGTTTTAAGGATATTCAACAAATATTTGTTGCACACTTATGTTGAGTCAGGCACAGTGCTAGGACCTAAAGGTACAATGCCAAACAACTCAGGGAAGCTCCTTTGTTCAGGAAACTGTACTTATTTTCTGTGGGAAAGAGATAAGAAAGACTTTAGTAAACAAATGAAGATGGCAATTGGAGAGAATGATGAGTGTGCCAAGGAAGTGAGCAGCACAGTGGTACAATGACCTGAGAGGGAGGCTGCTTTAGAGAGGAGAGTCAGGAAAGGCTTTCTGAGGAGATGTCATTAAAGTGAGGGCTGAAAGATGAGGAAAAGCCAATCACAGAAAAAACCAGAAGAGCATTCCTGGCTGAAAAAAAACAAAACAAAACAGACAAACTGTGCAAAGGTCCTCAAGCAATTATGGGCTTGGAATACTTGCGTAACAGGCCATAGATCTGGACAGTGAGGAAGAGGGAGAATTGTTGGGAGATAGAGTTCCCAAAGACAGGAACCAGATACATCCTTCCAGGACATGGTACGGGCTATGCAATTTATTTGGGGCAATTTTAAGCTAGGACTTGATTTATGTTTATAGAAGTTCAGACTTGGAATCTAAACAATTAAACTTCAGGGGAACATGCCGTATTGCAGAAAACAGTTTGTGCATCTTTCTTCATCTGTAACTTTTCTATTGAAATCATTATTAAAACAATGAATGCAACATATTCGTTCATGAAGGCTAATGTTATCAGTAAAAGGACAATACATAATTTGAGAAAACACAAACATCAAGGAGACGGCTAACTCTCAAAAATAATATATTTTGATCCTGCCCTTCTTTCCCTGCAAAGCTTTAAAAACATATTTTAAAAATTACTTCACTTATGTTTGGAAGCCCCAGATTGGCTACCGAAGTCTTTCTGCTTGAAGTTAAAGTTTTGCTGTTGCTTTTAGTTTATTTCAAGACTCTTACATGTGAGTGTTTACAAACTTTGCCAGAAAAGATGCTTCAACCTTCTGCTTGTTTGTTGCACGTTCTTTGCTCTCCATTGCTTCTTGCTCATACATCTTCCATCTGAGGTCATTTTTCTTTTGCCTGAAGTTTATCTTTTAGAATTAGATTTTTGTAGGCAGTCTTAGTTTTTGTCTAAAATGTCTTCACTCTTGTTCTTGAATGATTTGGTGGAGGTGGGTATAGGATTCTTGGTTGGCTGTTATTTGTCTTCCGTAAATTGACAATACAATGCCACTATCTCTTATCTTCTATTGTTACTGTTAAGAAATCAGGGATCAGTCTAACTGCTGTGCTTTTTTATCTGAAAAAATCTTTTTACTTTTAAACTTTTCTTAACTTTAGTTTCCTGTGATTGATATATTTAGGTTAAGATTTTTTTTTTTTTAAATGCCCTGTTTGGAATTCATTTAGCTTCTTGAATCTGTAGACTGACATCTTTCACCACTTCTAGAAAATTCTCTCTTCATTTGCTTCAAATAATGTCTCTATCCCATTTTCTTTTCTTTTCTTTTTCTTTTTTCAAGGTCTCTCTCTGTCACCTAGGCTAGAATGCAATGGCACGATCACAACTCACTGCAGCCTCCAGCTCCCCTGGTCTCAGATGATCCTCCCACCTTAGCCACCCGAGTAGCTGGGACTACAGGCACGTACCACCATGCCTGGCTAATTTTTGTATTTCTTCATAGAGACAGGATTTCATCAGGTTGCCCAGGCTAGTCTCAAACTCCTGGGCTCAAGCGATCTGCCTGTTTCAGCCTCCCAAAGTGTTAGCCACCCCATTTTCTTTTATATCACTTAAAAAAGATTTTTAAAATGTGTGTTAGGTTTTCTCTTTCCCTCTCTTCTTATTTCCCCTCCCTATATTCTTGTTTCTGAGCCTTTCTTTCTTTTCAAATATGTGCTCTGTGTGCTGCATTCTGGATAAATTTCTTCTAGTCTCTCTTTCGGTTTACTTAGTACTTTTTCATCTGATCTACTGCCCAATCTATACATTAAGTTTTAAATTTTGGTTATTGTATGTTTTATTTGTGAAAGTTCAATTGGGTTCTTCTCTCAAATCTGCCATGACATTTTGTTTAGTTTCCTATACCCTGCATTTATTTCTAAATTTTTCTTTTATTTCTTTAAACATAGAACATAGTTTTTAATAATTTATGTTTAATAATTGCAATATTTGAAATATTTAGGTGTCCATTATTTCTGCTGGCTTTCACCCATGGTGTATTATTTCCTTAAGTACTTGGTTGTCTTTGTGAAATGTTTATTTCTCTTAAACAACTCTATATGGAGTGTTTCCCAATGGCTGAAGAACTATTTTAAGTTAAAATCATAGTTTATACTTTTTGGATCACTTAGGTGCTTCAAAATTGGTGATGTAAATCCTTGAGAGAAAGTGCCCATGCTTCACCTCCTCTCAGGAACAATTTGTCTTTGTTTTCTCTTTCTTTCCTTCCTTCCTTCCTCTTTGTTTCTCTTCTCCAGATCTTCTCAGTCCAAGGTATGTCTCCCTGCAATCTACCCGAGTGGAAGGAGATAGGCGGATATATTGGTTTATCTTTTCCCAAATACTGTATGCCTTTGAGAGCTCAGCGTATTATAGATGGAGGTGATTTACTAGACACACAACATTGAAAGGGTTTCATCCTTGAATTGCTACTTCCTCCATACCACAAGGCCATTAAAAGCACAGCTTAGCTCCTTCTAGATTGTCAAATGGCTTCAGACCTAAAGCAACTCCGAAGTTTTCTATTTACATCTTTTATTTTATTACTTTACTTGGTATTTCCTTTTTCATTTTGCCAGCTCTTTGATGCTGTTAAAAGGACTAAAAATGTTTACTATATCAATTTTAGTTGTTTTTAGTGGAAGAGTTAGTCCAAATAACCTGATCTGCCATTGTTGACTCATTAACTTTTAAAAGCTTAAAAACTTTAATAACTTTTTCCTATTAAAATAACTTTTTCTGACTAGGAAGTAAGAAAAAAGCTTAGACATTAGTGAATGATTTTCTACTTCTTGGGATCTGTACTCTTTTCCAATGGTGCCATTCATTTCACAACCTGAATGCGGAATGAGGTGAGCATATGGGAATTATGGCAGAGAGATCTGGGCTTCAGTCTTGTCTACACTGGATGTGGGATTGCATATATAGCCCCATTTATTTTTGTAAAATTGGCCAAATTGACTAATTTACATAATTTATTTAACATGATTTCAGAAAGAAAGTGGTCAGAGATATCCCCAAAGAGGTACATTGGGAGGGGAAGTGTGAGCCACCTACTTCCTTAGTAAGACTGCAATTCCAGGCTGCACAGATTTTGTAGGTCTTAAAACCAACTTCTTTCACTCAGGCCTTTTATTAACCTGTAGCTGTATTTTTTTCATGCTCCAGGAAGTACACTTAGGATCTCGGTTATGGTATGGGAATGTTACATAAGCTGTGTTATTTTCTGTTTAGTGAGTTTTTAAAGATTATTTCTTCCTTCCCTCTGTACTATAAATGTCATTTTTGCTTCCC
The DNA here is from genome assembly GCA_036589455.1 of Ateles fusciceps. Classification (NCBI taxonomy): domain Eukaryota; kingdom Metazoa; phylum Chordata; class Mammalia; order Primates; family Atelidae; genus Ateles; species Ateles fusciceps. Next base: position 13,385,249 of record JAZHEH010000562.1, read on the forward strand.
TTTTAAATTCTCCGTGGTTCTACTTAGATGCTTTATGTTAACTGCTCATCTGACATATATTCAATTTGCTGTTTTTTTTCCTAAATGGAAATAGTTTTGCTTTTATTTTGTCATTATTTGAGTGATGTATTTTTGTAAAAAGGATATCGTCTCTAACAGCATTTTCCAGAGATAATTACTATGAACCTTTATTAAGAGTTTTGGTAGGTACCATTCCAAACTCTACTTTCTCTTCTCTATATATCTGTGTAAATTGTGCTACACATATGCCCACAGAGATGTATACAGTTATGCACTGCATCACTCTATTTTAATCAATGATGAACTGCTTGTACAACAGTGATCTCACAAGATTACAATGGAGCTGAAAAATTCCCAACATCTAGTGACACTGTAGCTGTCTTAATGTCATAGCACTATGCATTACTGATGTGTTTGTGGTGATGTTGGTATGAACAAACCTACTGTGCTGCCAGCAGTATGAAAGTCTAGCACATATAATTATTTACGGTACATAAATAACTATGTTACTGGTTTATGCATTTACTATACTTTTTACCATTACTTTAGAACATACTCCTACTTATTAAAAAAAAAAGTTAACTGTAAAGCAGCCTCAAGCAGGTCCTTCAGGCAGTATCCAGAAGGCATTGTCATCATAGGAGGCAACAGCTCCATGCATCTGCTTGCCCCCAAAGACCTTCCAGTGGGACAAGATGTGGAGGTGGAAGATAGTGTTACTGATGAGCCTGACCCTGCATAGGACCAGGCTAATGTGTGTGTTTATGTCTTTGGTTTTAACAAAAAAAGGCCAGAAAGTTAAAAAAAAGTTTTAAAAATAGAAAAAAGCTTATAGCTTATAGAATAAGCATATAAAGAAAGAAAATATCTTGTACAGTTGTACAATGTGTTTGTCTTTTGAGCTAAGTGTTATAATAAACGAATCAAAAAGTTAAAAAATTGAAATGTTTACAAAGGTAAGACATTATTGTAAGCTAAGTTTAATTTATTATGAAAGAAAGAATTTTTGAATGAATTTAATGTAGTCTAAGTGTATAGTGCTAATGAAGTCTACAATAGTGCACAGTCATGTCCTAGGACTTCACATTCACTCACGGCTCACTCACTGACTCCCCCCAGAACAACTTCCAGCCCTGCAAGTTCCATTCATGGTAAGTACCCTGTGCAGGTGGACTGTTTTAAATCTTTTATACAGTATGTTTACTGTACCTTTTAGATACACATAATGTATCATTATGTTACTCATCATTGTGCTACAGTGGCCTACAGTATGCAGTACAGTAACATGCTATAGAGATTTGTAGCCTAGGAGCCATAGACTATACCACACAGCCTAGGTGTGTACCAGGCTAACCCATCTGTGTTTGTATGAGCGCAATCTGATGTTCACACAAGGTCAAAATTGCCTAACTATGCGTTTCTTAGAATGAATCCCCATTGTTAAGTAACACAGGGCTATAAATGTAGTATGTATCTATACATATATAATATATGTAGCACATCATATATAAACATATGTATGAAATGTGTGCATGTGGATGTGCATACATACACATATATTTATAAAAACGTGTCCAAACTATATATAGATGTGAGAAAAAACAAACTGCCTTTTACTAAAAAAATGTGCAGTCACATCTGTCTTTTAGAGGGGGTGGCAACATTTGTTTCTGGATTTGCTTAGCTATTTGTTTAGCAAAATATATTTATCAGTAAAATGATGGTCTCTCTACAATTTCTTGAGGTAGAAAATGGAAACAAAGGTAACTGAATTCTGGCCAGGTGCAGTAGCTCATGCTTGTAATTCCAGCACTTTGGGAGGCCAAGGCAGGTGGATCACTTGAGGTTGGGAGTTTGAGACCAACCTGGCCAACATGGCAAAACCCTATCTCTACTAAAAAAAAAAAAAAAAAAAAAAAAATTAGCTGGGCATGGTGGCAGACGCTTGTAATCCCAGCTACTCAGGAGGCTGAGGCAGGAGAATCACTTGAACCTGGAAGGTGGAGGTTACAGTGAGCCAAGATTGCACCGCTCTACTGCAGCCTAGGTGACAAAGTGAGACCCTGTCTCAAAACCAGACCAAACCAAACCAAAAAACCATGGATGGCCAAAATCCAATCTTCAGCCAATCTCTATGAAATGCTGTGTGTACCCTTCCCCTCCTTTGCCCTCTGCCTGGTCATTCTTTTCTAAACCATCTATAGAGGAGCATATATATTATCCCTTGTCTGGGCTGTGTTGTGGAGTGAAGGCATTGGGGTGGTATCCAACGTGGCCTGACATTCTCCAGAAAAGCACAAGCAGGAAGATGATTCAGAGCAGCGATGGGGAATTCAGAATGGATAGAAATGGGAGAGTGAGTTGGTGAGAAGACATGGACTCACACCCAGACTCCTGGCAAACCAAATCCCATGCTCTTAACCACAAGTGTTCTGAGCATAGTGGCTCCATCCTTCTCTCCCCATGCATTGCCTTTAGCTATAATCCAGGACCAATATTGTTTCCCAACTGGCATTGCATGCCTCGCCACGTAGACATTTCTCAACTCCACTTACTACTCCAGATATCCCATATCTGTTCTACGATTCTCCAGCACAGCTTTGATGAATTACCAACAAATGCCATCTCTTTTTTCCACATCATATATAAGGTAAGACACTTTTAAAGTCACTCTTATCCACTCAAAAGGCAATATTTCAGAAGAAGATTTGGTTGATTGCAGCCCTCAAATATAAGAAATAGAACTTTTAAAAGTCAGCTAAAGTACCTGGTATACATTAAGCCCTAAAGAATACTAACTTTCCTTTTTTACTCTGTATTTATCTAACACATCACCACTTAGGGCAGGGGTAACAAATGGGGTTAAAGACACAGAGAGACTGTTTGAAAAAAAAATGGAGCAATAAAAGCCCAGATTCCCTGTCCATTCTGCTTCACCAGTAGACTCCCCCTTCTCTGTTCACCAGCTGTTTCTTTTATTTATTTATTTATTTATTTTAGAGACAGGGTCTTACTCTATTGCTTAGGCTGGAGAGGGGCTGAAGTTTAAGTGGATTACTAATGGCCAATGGTTTAATTAATCATGGCTATATAATGAAGCCTCCATAAAAACCCAAAGGATAGGGTTTGAAGAGCTTCCAGATAGCTGGACACATGGAGGTTCCTGGAAGATGGCTCACCAAGGGAAGGCATGGAAGGTCCATGCCCCTTCCCATACCTCACCTTATGCGTCTCTTCATCTGTATCCTTTGTAATATCCTTTATAATAAACCAATAAATGTGTTTCCCCTGCATTCTGTGAGTCACTTTAGCAAATTAATCAAACCCAAAGAGGGAGTCATGGGAACCCCAACTTGGAGCAGTTGGTGAAAAGTTCCAGAAGCCTGGACTTGTCATTGGTGTCTAGGGGGAGGAGGGAAGCAGTTTTGAGGGACAGCCTTCAACCTGTGGGATCTGACTTTATCTCCAGGTAGGTGGTGTCAGAATTAAATTAGAGGACACTCAGCTGGTGCCTGCTGCTTCGTGAGTGAGGAAAAACTCCCATGCATTTGGTCACAGTGCTAGTTTGTGTTGGTGGTGGTTGGTGGTGTGAGAGAAGAGGATAAAACAGTTTGAGTTTTTCCACACCTTGATCTTATTTGGAAATATGATCATTCCAAATAAGTAGCAGATATAATCAGTTAAGCTAAAATGAGGTTACACTGGATTGGAGTGGGGCCCATATCCAGTGACTGGTGTCCTTATAAGAAGGCCATATAGAGAAATAGAGGAGACACAAGGAAGAAAGCTGCATAAAATAGACAGTAACTGGAGTGATAATGTGACTTTAAGCCAAGGAATGGCAAGGATTGCTAGCAACCATCAACCCTTGGAGAGAGGTTTGGAACAGATACTCCCTCAGAGCCTCCAAAAGGAGCCAGGCCTGTTGACACCTTGATTTTGGACATCCAGCTTCCAGAACTTTAATAGAATACATTTCTGTTGCTTTAAGCCACTCAGCTCATGGCTCTTTGTAACTGCAGCCCTAGGAAATGAATACAAGCACCCAGGGCGATGGATGAGATCAGACCTGCATGAAAGCACATCATCATGACGTTTCAAACCCCTGAAATTGAAGAGCCAGTTCTACAAGCTTTAAGAGAAGAAAATAAGTCATGTACAGGGTTTTGGGAGTCACATATGGGGTATCAGGAGTGATTTCTCATCAGGAGCAACTCAGAAAACTGAAAGCAATGGAGCAACAAATTTGGAGTGAAAAGAATCTTCAAGGTAGAATTCTACTCAGCCTATCAACTTAGAACAGACAAACGGCATTGTCATACTTGCAAGGATTCAAAATATTTGCTTTTAGGGTAGCCTTCCTTTGGAAGATTCTGGAGGGTGTGCTTTAATAATTGAGTCAACAATGACAACAAAAGCAAACATAGAATTCAGAAACAGACACTCCCAGACAGGAGAATTGCAAAGGACAGGACATGGAATGTCACCTGGACAGCAGGCATGGAAAGACAAATCCAGAACGAAGCAAAGTGGATGTGAAGTTCTGGGAGGGGAGGTCTTTGGGAAAGAAAATAATGGAACTGATGTGTCTGGGTAAAAGGAAAACATTATTCATAGGTGTGAACGCAGAGATGTTGGAACATTTGGAAAATATTAGCAATCTGGGCTTAGAAAAATCAGACAAATTAAAAAAAAAAAAAAAAAGAAACACAACAACTCGGAGACAATGATTGCTTCCAGGAAAAATGAAAGATTGCCCAGGGGAGAAGGTATGGTCACAGTATACAGATTCACTCAAAAGTAATGCAAAATGTGTAGATAATGTCTAAAATTGCTAAGTTAAACAACAATAGTATATGCATTGGTTAATGGGTAAAAAGTATAGCTAGGCAGGAGAAATAAATTATCGTGTTCTATAGCATTGGAGGGTAACTATGATAAACAATAGTATATTGCGTATTTTCAAATAGCTAGAAGAGTGGACTTTGAATGTTCTCAACACAAAGCAATGATAAATGTTTGAGGTGTTGAATTTGCTGATTACTCTGATTTGATCATTGTACATTGTATACATGTATTGAAATATCACACTGTACTCCATAGAAAAAAAGAATTGGCTGGTCATGGTGGCTCACACCTGTAATCCCAGGACTTTAGGATGCCAATGAGGGCAGATTGCTTGAGCCCAGGAGTTTGAGACCAACCTGGGCAACATAGTGAAACCCATCTCTACAAAAAATATAAAAATTAGGTGGGTGTGGTGGTGCATACCTGAAGTCCCAACTACCTGGGAGACTGAAGTGGGAGGATTGTTTGAACCTGGGAGGTTGAGGCTGCAGTGGGTAATGACAGCATTCAAGCCTGGGCAACACAGTGAGACTGTGAGACCATCTCAAAAAAAAAAAAAAAAATGTCAACATAAATGTAATTTAACTTCATAGAGCAATTGAAAATTTCGCATTTAGTGTTAGGAAAATGTTAAAGTGTTATGTTTTTATCAGTTATCCAGATAGAAACAATAAAATTTTCATTATACCAGAAAAAAGTAAAAAGGCATAGTTTTTAAAAAAATAAATATAAAAGTAGATATTAAGGGAAAAATCTAGGATTGAGGGCTTGTTGCCTATGGAGAATTGGACTGAAGTATCCAGAGAGGTCGGGTAGAGGAATGCTATTTTATTATAAGTCATTAAGTGTATATTTAGTATTTCAAACATGTACTACATTATTCTGATAAACATTAATTTAAGAAACAGACAATGTATTTTTGTTTTGTTTTGTTTTTGAGACAGAGTCTCAACTCTCTTGCCTAGGCTGAAGTGCAATGGCACAATCTCAGCTCACTGCAACCTCTGCCTCCTGGATTCAAGTAATTCTCCTGCCTCAGCCTCCCAAGTAGCTTGGATTACAGGTGCCCACCACCATGCCTGGTTAATTTTTGTATTTTTAGTAGAGATGGGATTTCACCATGTTGGCCATGCTGGTCTCTTGGCCAGTCTGGTCTTGAACTCGACCTTGTGGTCTGCCGGCCTTGGCCTCCCAAAGTGCTGGAATTATAGGCGTGAGCCACCGCACCCGGCCAATGTATGTTTTTAATATAGCATTTTATACAGAATATTTTAATATTTAATTTAAAAACTTTGGTGTTCAACTAAGAAGTTTTTCAATACTGAAGTAAGATAATTTGTTTTGGAATCACTGAAAGATACACTAGCACAGTGATATAAAATCAAGTAGACTTGATTTTGACTGATTTAAAAGATTTCCCTTTTAAGATAGGCAATCTTTGCTTTAACTACCAACTAAGAAACTGACTCCATATGAGACAGGATTTTATACCAACAGAGACTTGATTTGCAGGATTTAGCAAAACAGACAAGCAACCAGACAAACAAGCCACTCACCAGTTAGAGTCAAATTTCAGACAAACAATCTTTCTTTAGTTTAACTATGCTGCAAGTACTGACTGGGACCTTATTATACTAAGACCTTATTACAGTGGTACCTTATTATACTAAATATTACTCATTGTTTACCTGAAACTCAAATTTAATAGTATGTCTTCTATCTTACGTGACAACCCTAACAGAGGTTCAACAGGCAATCGTTCAACTTTTGTTTTCTTCATAACCTATTAAGATGTGTTATCCAAGAACTGTCAAAATCTGCTTGCAATCTACCTGTATATTCTGGCTGTATCCAATTCTGGTGTTAATGAGTTCCATAAGGTAACCAACCACCCACAATTTCAGAAGAGTGGTTCCATCTATGCTGCTCATGATAAATTTATCTATCCCTGGAAAATGGCCAAAACAATGACTTGAATGCCAAACGTAAGGACAAGGCCAGGTAAATGCCATGGTAAACAAATATGATAGCGTTTTTCCTTTGGTGGGTAAGGAAGGGGCAGGGTGTGTGAAATGGAATGGCATATCTAAATAAGTTGGCATATACTTGGTGGAGGGTGGTAATCTTCTCTAAAGGTTGCCAAACATAAAGTTGCTGTTATCCTCTCTTTGAACTCAGGTTCAATATCATAAAAGTCTGAGCTGTCACCAGTTAAGGTTTTATCCCATGTCAGTACAATTTTTGTTAGAATTGTTCCCTGGGACCTCTTCCCCCTTTAATAGAATTGCAGAGTAATTCATTCTTCTTCATTGGCAATTAGATGGTTAGGGTTGGTATGGCCAGTTTTCAAATCCTTTCCAGAATTCAACTCTTCAAACAGTCTGGAGAAATCAAAGAAACCAGGAAGTGGCCAACTGGATGCTTCTGTTTTTCAATTATTTCCAGCATTGATAAATATTCTATCTATAATGGCCTTATGAGTATTCAATCTCTAACTTTATAATGTGTTGTTTTCTGGTTATCAAAGAACTGTCTCAGACTGAATGTGTCCACTGTAATTACTCTCCCAGCTCATGCTGTTCTTCCCTCCTCCTGCCCCTCATTTCTAAAAGGCACAGTCATTTTCTCCTCCTAATTCCCATGTCTTTGATTTTCCATATCTATCCAAAAATGTCAGTATGCTTCTCTGTCTCAAGATTGTTGGCTTCTGAAAGTCTTGTAGCTTCAATTGTGTAATTTCTTTTTTTTTTTTCAGCTTATGTCTGTTTCAGTTACTTTATTCCCCCTCCTAATAGTTCACCCCAAACTATAAAACTCCAAATGGGCTGCATTAGTAAGATTTTTTTTTTTCTTAGAGATAGAGTCTTACTCTGTTTTCCAGACTGGAGTGTAGTGGTGTGATCATAGCTCAATACAGGCTCTACCTCCTGGGTTCAAGTGATCTTTCTGCCTCATCCTCCCAAGTAGCTGGGATTACAGGCATGTGCCACTCTGCCTGGGGGAGATTCTGAACTGAAAGTAATAAGCCACTGATGGAAAGAGCCATACAAATCCAAATTGGAATCCTGGCTCCATAATTTTCTGTGTATTTATTCTGATACCCATTTATCAGCTGTAAAATAGTGACACCAGTACCTACCACAGCATTGGGGCTTAAATAAGATGAGAGTAAAGGGTGCATTGTAGCATTTCTCACATACAAGTCACACAATAAAATGTACCTATTGAGAAAGCATATCCACACAAAATACGATGTTTTTTGGTCAATGCTGTGCCCACCACCCACCCATAGTGTTGGCAGGAAATAGCTCAAGCTCACATAGATGAAATGCTTCATGCCTAAGGGCTTATAACTGGGTACCTGGGGCTTAGGATTCAAGGATTCAGATGCTCTCTGCTTTTCCAACACACCATACTATCTCATGACTTCATTGGTAAGATTTCTTAAAAAGCATCAACTTTTCCTGAATTAAAACGTTCTCTGCCTTGTACTTTTGCTAGATTTTTAAATGTTTTTCATTGTAGAATGTATCTCTAAAGTCTCTCTGGCCCAACAAGGAATGAGAAATAGTTGCCCAAAAAATTAAATTTGAAAAATAATGAAAAAATGATTCATTCTATGCCAAATGCTAACACGCATGATACCTGTGGTTTTGAAATGTGAGAACATTTGGTGCTACCTCCCCAGAGTAAGAAGTGGTCTCCTGAATTATGATGGTGAGTGAAGTAGGATCAGAGGCATGTGGGGCAGTGACAGTATGCTTTGATTGAATCGTTAAGTGGTTTTATTGGTTGATGCCCTTGAAGAACCTTCATAAAAAAGAAGCCAGATTTCACTTATCTGCCTCTGAGATATGATGTAAACAAGGTTAGGTTCTTCTGATGGGTGAATGGGCATTTGCCCTGTGGCTCACCTGCAAGTTTTGTCTCTCTGACATAGAAGCTTGTCAATTATGGTAACTCTTCTCAGTTATCATGAAAGTATTTCACTTTAGATGAATTTAGCCTGGCAGGGGTAGAATAAACCATTATAATTTATGGGTGCTTTCTGAAAAAATGGTTAACAACATTTTTTCAGAAACTCATCAACTGTGGCAAAACCTAATGGTTGCCTAAAAATGACACAGACATTCCTTTCTTTCAAAGACAGAACACAGATTTTACTGGGGCAGCAGTGTGCTGACGCCTGGAAAGTGAATCACGATTGGTTTAAATGATACCCTTGCCCCTTACCCTTGTGCTAGGATAACCATTGATGAAGCTCTAACTGATCAGATAAAGGAAAGTCTGTCGAAGCATCTTGGAAAAAGCAGGCCATGTTGGTATTATTCTCATCCCTTGCTTTACTGTGGATGTGTCACCTTCTCTGAGAGACTTTCTCTGCTCTATTTAAAACAGACTCCCCCTCACCTGCTATCACAAAACTACTTGCAACATTTTCTTCTTCTTACCCTTAGCACCAACTAAGATCCCTGAGAAAAGTGTTGTTTTACTGTTTTATTTAATGCCACAGCCTCAACACCCGGAACAGTTCATGCTAGAGGCAATATTTGGGGGAATGAATGAATGAATGAGTGTTTTGTTCCATAACCTGCACTCAACAGCCTGACTCCATCTCCCACCTGTCTCATAGGCAAAATAATACATGAAAATATCTACTGGGGTGTCAGGCTTTTGTTTTTGAATCTGAATAACCCTTTGCAGTGGAAGAATACTAATTTTAAGCCACATGGCTGTCAATACTTTTCCTCTTATATCTTCTTACTCTAGACATCAATAAAATGGAAGGAATTTTGGGTGGGATGTCTATCAAAAGAAGCAGATCTGAATTCTAACTCCAACGGTACCTCTAGTTCACTTGTGACAGTAAAGAGCACAATCTCTTTCATCTAATTTTGTCATCTCTTAAATTTCCATTTTCTCAAACATGTTGTCTCATTCAGCCTTGAGTTATGTAATAGTAAAAACAAACTCCTAGTTCTTAAAAATGGTGCCTATTTCATCTGCATTCATACCATAAAATTTACTTAATAAATTCCTGTTGATGATCTTAGGGAAAAATAAAGTCCAGAAGGGTTGTAATTGCTTGGTCTTGCCCTCAGGGCTAAGAGTTGACGGAACCTTGGACTAAATACTTGGAAGATTACAGAGCTGGTTTTCAAGGCCTTACATTGACCACCACAATATAATTTGTCACATAATCAAGGCCAGGGGCATCTACCCAAGGCTTTGATCTAGAATAATTGCTAATCTAATGAGGCTTTTATATTAAGGGTGTTATCTCACTCAACAAATTCTTCTCTATGGAAGTGAGTAGGGGAGAGGGTGATGTGATAATAGAGTTCAAGTCATATTAGCAGTTTTGGAAAGAATTGTTTAAAACGGGATACTTCTTGGCTGCTCAATACCGGCTATTCTTTGTCATCTAGTCTCTGTTCTAAGAAGTTTTGCTAATATTTGGATCATTCTGTGTTTTTGTTAATATTTAGCTCATCTGTTTTAAGTAGTTTACACCCTTCCTGTGTCTGAAAGTAGCTTTTGCCAAGATATTGGGTTAGTGGCCATCTGGTATCTTCCTGTATTTCTCTTAGAGTCTCTCTCCCTGTCTCTTTCTCTGTCCTTTTTTCTCTCCATATCTTAGGATATTTCGATTGAGAGTAAGAAAATTCTAGTTCAAGCTGCTTCTGAATCTAAGGAGAATTTATTGGCTGGCATAAGTGAAAAGCTTCAGATGTGGTTTGATCTAGAAATTTATAATATCATCTGATAATCAGATCTTTTTCTCTGATTCACTTGCTTCTACCCTCTTCTTCATCCTAAGGTTATTTTCCTTATGATTGCAAAAATGGTCGAGTTCCCACTTCAGTAAGCTGTACATCCTATGAAAGGATAGGCACCTGTTTTCTTGAATACCAAGCCAAAACATGAGGATCTGAAATAATATAGGCCACATGCCTGGAAGAGACCACTGGTTGACCTCTCATATCTTCTCTCCACTTCTTTTCCAGTAGTAGAATTTTATCTAGGCATAAATATGCCTGAAAAAAACACTGTATTTTCCATCTTCTCTTGCTGCTAGCATGGCCATGTGACTAAGTTCTAGCCAATAAGATATAAGTAAAAGGTATTGTGTGCAATTCTGGTGTTTTGCTCCTAAAGAAGAGGAAACATGGGAGCTTTCCTAGCTATAAGCAATCATGAGACCACACAGACAAGAGCAGAACTCTAGGAATGGAAGAGCAACAAGATAGAAGGTGCTCAGGCCCCTGATGAACCCACAGAGCATAGCCATTGTACCAACTTGAGCTTTATGTGATGGAGAAATAAGCTTTGATCTTGTTTAAGCCATTGGTAATTTTGGCTGTCTGTCCCATTCACAGCCAAACCAACATTCTTTCTTAAATACCTACCTACTCCTGAATTGTGACCAAGAGGATGGAATCTGTGGCTTGGGGTGGGTGGGCTCAGTTTCCCAGGGCCATGTGGGTCTCTAAATGAAAATGGAAGCCTGTTGAGAAAGAAGTGGGAGGAAGCATGGGAGACGACCATCAACTGTTTACTCATTTCTTTTCCTTTCTCTATCTCTCTAATAGACTATTCAATATTAGTCTAATAAAGATAGAGAAAGGAAAAGGAAATGAGTAGACAGTTGATGATGGTCATAGACAATCCAGGCTTGGATTAACCTGGTGCCCTTTGACTTTGGATGCTGTTGGATATATTTTCCTGCGTTATTAGTCTATGATATAGGTGATTTTAACACCCATGACCGTCTTTGCCTGCAACCCACAGATTGTTGTTGGCTTTAAGTAGCTCAGACAGATAAGCAGACAACACAAAAACCAAGAGGTTGCCCCAGTATGTTGGAAAATGGCAATACTCAAATGATAATTTGAAGACCACTGCTTCTTTAGCACAACGAGGGAAGATTGAGATGCATGCTTTACCTTGATTTTAGGTTTTTATGAGTAGAAGCCGTGTCTTCTTCACAAAGGATCTGCTCAGTACATGTTTGTCACTTGAATGTGCTTAATCACTGCAGTACTGAGAATTAAACAGGCTCTGCAGAGCGAATCTTGAATGTGCCATTAACCAAGAAAAATAGAGACAAGGAATAGATTGTAAAAATATTGAAATAACTCTTACTAAAAGAGAATACATTTCCCTAATGGCACAAAGTATAAGTTTAGGACACATAGCTATATTTAGCGCATTATGGAGGGAAAACAGAAATAGGGATAGAAAAATCTTACAGGAACTATCCTCCAAGTTTGCCTGCTTATATTTACTTTCACGGTTTGCTTGTTCCTCTGAAACTCAGGGATGGAGTATTTAACATGCTGGCAGCTTGTTTTAAATACATATTCCAGGCAGGAGTGGAGGGAATGAAGCTGAAAGGCAGTTTGCTTTTCTGCTTGTTCATATCCTGAAGAGCTCCATCTCTCAGATTGAAGTAAATTGCCACCAAATTGCATTGCTTACCCTCAAATCTTCCCTTGTGCAGAAAATAAGGCATGTGAGTTTTCAAAGGGCATTGCCCCTAGGCTTCTTGAATAGAGTTAAACATCTATATGAAAAACCCATGAATGTCAGTGGAGGAAGGCTCAAAACGTACTCTGTCAAGAACGATGGAGCAAAGGCAATAGTATAGAAAAACCACCAGCTGATAATGAGGAAATTGCCATGAAGGTGCTAGTGTTTATATTTGCACAAGAGCTCCAGCTATATGCATTGTTTCAACTAAATATTTTATAATATGTCACCTTGGACTGTTTCACACATCAGTCAAAGTGGGGAGCTTTTTCTCAGTGTCTCCCTTTCTATTGTTGTGTGAACAATGTGCTTCAAACACTTGTCTAAACAAGGTTTATTGCTGCGGCAGGCAGCAACAATGACTGCTGAGATGTTATGCTAGAAAAGGGGGAAGAATTTAGCAGCTGAGTGGTGCCACTGCATAGACAGTCCAGGCTTGGATTAACCTAGTGCCCATTGACTTTGGATGCTGTTGGATATATTTTCCTGAGTTACTAGTCTATGATATAGGTGCTACACACATTTAAAGACTTGCTGGTAGTATATGGTGAAAGTGGTAGCTTCATTTGGACTGAGCTGACAGCCACATGTATACAGCCCTCGGCTCTAGTAGTTTTTACAGATTATAGAGAGCAACTTCTAGTCTTGGTTAGCTGCCTGCTGAGAGCAAAGATCATTTTAAGTGTTTCCAGAAAATCAATAGAGCTTTTACTTGTTGTGGTGAGTTTGTGCCAACCATACAACAAGACCACTTATGCCATTGACTCCTCTGCTTTAAGCCTTCATGGAGAATCACAATGGGATCTTTTGGCTCTCAGTCACATAGAGAAGGTTGGTTATCTCCTCAGCCTGACCATGATCTAGGGGACCAGGGATGGTTATTGATGGACAGTGTAATAGTCTATGAGGGAGTGGGATGAATGGAGGAAGAGCTAGGTCACAGACTTCATCTGTCTACGAAGCACAAGATATTTTAAAGGACTGTGGTCACAAGCTACAACTCATGATTTACAATGGGACTGAAAATTAATGTTTGAGTGGCCCTTACATCTGGGCAAAGAAAACTCTTGCCTTTGATGTAGAGAATTGGCACTTGGAGAGAGTCCCTACCTGCTGAGTTATGCCTGGTCCCAAGTGAGTTTGTGCTGCAGGGAAACAATTCTTTAATATTGGTGGGAGGCATGGCTCTGTTGACTCCGAAAGTCATGGTGAAGCGGGGGTACAGTTAACTCCCCCTCCAGGGACTTGGTTTTCTACAGCTGGGGTTTCTTAATTCTTTTTATCTCTAGGATCACCTGGAGAGCTTTAAACATACTTACTCATGGGCTTCCCACCAGACTTACTGAATGGGAGGCTCTGGATCTGGGCCTTGAGTTAAAGTCTTTGAAAAAGTCTCCAGGGGGGATTCCCAGGTTTGGACAGACCTGAGGAAGTGTGGGGACTTTGAGTTAGATGTACAAGGTCAATCCCTGCTTTGATGCTTCCCAGCTGTATGAGCCTAAACTAGTAACCTAACTTCTTTATACTTCAGTACTGGCATCTGTACATGGGGGTTATAATAGAACCTCCTCACTGCAAAAGGGGAGGTTCTATTATAAGGAATAGAGGGATGCGTAATATCTGGCACTCAACCAATTCTCTATAGAAGATAACTATTATTTGGATATTAAGGCAATATTAGTCCTTAAGAGCCTAATCTATCCACACCTTCCCTACCTATCAAAGTCTAGAACAATGATAGCAATGGCAATAGCTAAAACTCCTTGTTTACTGTGTACCAGAAAACACAAAGTTCTTTCCAGTTATTTTCTCTTCATCAGAACTACTCCCTGAAGTGGTAGGATTAATATTGCTGTTGTTTAAAAAATGGCGTCTGATGCTCAGAAAAGTGAAGTAGTATGTCCGGAGTCCTGTCCTTTATAGCTCGTGAGTGGCAGTGCTGGCATTCAGACACTGGTCTATTGGACTGACCCCTAAGCCCTTGTCCCTAACAAGGCTACTTTTCATCACTACCCTGGGCCTCTCCTCTAGATGAAGCATTTCTAGGCCTTTTTAAAACCCATGTTTCCTCTCTATTTTTCACTGTCTTCTGTGTTTCTGCATCAGCCAGAGTCGTCATTTTTTTTTGGCTTGTGATATGGAATCCTTTTTCAAATCTTACATGTCTCCTTTCTCTCTGCTGAGAGTCACTGTCCTTGAACATGATTTGTCTGTTTCACAACTGTGCTCTTGATAAATGCATTACTCCCATTGTTCATTACTGCGAGCATCTTAAGGACAATGATAGTGCTCTATGGTTCTTAAGCCCCCCCGCGGGAGGCACTGGGGCCCTGTGCCATGCTGGGAACACAAGAGAAAATGGGCAGATGCTCATGGAGTTCTTCATTGAAAGCAAATTTACCATGTTTGGGGTCACTAAGGCTTTTCTCTCTGAGAAGTCTTAATTCAGAGTGTAGACGGTGTTCCTTGCTCCAGAAGACTTAAATTTTCTTTTTCTCAGCTATATCTATTGCCTATATTGGGAGCCTTAAAAAGGAGGATTCTCAAATGAAACTTACCTATCTGGTTTGGCTTGCCTCTCACTTCCCTTGGTCTGTCCTAGAGCTGACTCTTTATTGCTCTCTAACATCAACATTTTCTTTTTAACCTTGGACATTTCATAATTTTCTTTTGTGTCTAGGGATGGTCAGAGGGACCTTCTTTACAGTCTCATAGCACTCTATATTCCCCTTCCTATTCATCATAATCATTTCAAGCATACTATCTGTATGTTTACCTGACTAATGTCTCCTTCCAGCCCCAGTCTCCATGTCTGTTTTGCACATGACAGCATCCCCCTGTACCTACCAGAGGGCCTCGTGTGTGATAGGTGCTCAGTGAATATTTGCTGAATGAATAAATGAATTTGTCATTCTTCTGTTTGTGGAGAACAAGCATGGACAGAAATACAACTCAAATTGTCTCAATTATGAAAAAGGAATTATTGACTCACACTATTGAAAATTCAGGTGTAGACTCAGGAAAGGATGCACTAATGAATGCGTCTTAATGCTCAAATAGGGGGGTTCAAAATCTGCTTTTCTCCATCTCTCACCTCTGCCTCTCTTTATTATCTTCATTCTGAGGCAGTCTATTACCATACAGTGAATAGACTGCTACTAGCTAAATAGTGTCCTCAGACTTTAGTCACCTGAATGTAAGAAAGCAACTGTTTTTCAATTCTTCCATCAGAAACCCCAGACTTAAATATCACTGGCCCAACTTGGATAACATGCCCATTTCCTGAACCAGTCATGATTGCCAGGGGGAGGGATGGGGAAAGATGATGACAGTTGTCCAGGTTTTGCTCATACCCATGCCACAATTAAGGGAAGGTGTGGTCAGAGTCACCAGGACTATGTGGTCTGAGAGTAGAGGAGGTGTGCTTCCCTTTTGCCAGACTCAGATGCTATTTCTGGAAGGAAGACCAAAGGGTGCTGGGTAGGCAAAACTAATACATCTCCACTGTGGGGCCAAAATGCCTCCACATCTGATAAATATCCCTGAAGCCAAGAAGTAGACCTGCCATTAGCAAGAAGAGCTGATAGGCTGATACAATCTAGGGCTCACTAGATCACAGGGTGAGGCCCACAATGACAAACTCCAGATTAGAGGCAAAAATGACCATGTAGGTTTAGTCTTCACTTCTTTCCTGTTAAGAACCCCGCCTAATATAGTTATGACTGTGGCTCTTATGGGGAAGTGAAGTGGACTGAATTGGGAGAGCATTGTGATAGATGTTGCAGTGCAAAGCAGGGCTTATCCAACACAAGCCTTTGTAGAAGCTTATTTCTTTAAGGAGCACTGAAAATGTCTTCTTCTCTGACTCCAGCACATCTCACAAGGCTAGGAAGGTGTTGTGGGGTTTCATGTATCCTACTAGCTTCTGTTTTCACTACTTTAACTAATAGACCCCAGGAAGGATCCACGGGATGACAGGTGGCCCAGATCTCTGCTTGTAGACTTTAACTTCCTGTAAAATTCTCTTGGAGAATAGATTTATGTATAACCTAGAATAGAAAGCACTTGACTTTGATTGGCTCAATACTCATTCATCTTCCTAATGTTAAGTGTCAACAGCTTTTTTTTATCGTTCTAGGGAACTACTCCTTCTCCATGGGGTGTGGGCTTCTGTCTTATTACAGAAGCTGGGACACAGAGATGGGAAAGGGAGAACCAATTCTGCCTTACCTACTCCTGAAAGGCCAGGGGCTGGATCTCTGACTTGAGCTCAGCCAATCAGACACTCTCATTTGGGACATTAAATCTTGAACTAGTGATAAAAATGTAAAGAAAATGTTTGGAGAAATTTTCTTGAGAATTGGGGGTAATTGGGGGTAATGTCCAGACACTCTTATCTGGGACATTAAATCTTGAACTAGTGATAAAAATGTAAAGAAAATGTTTGGAGAAGCTTTCTTGAAAATTGGGGGTAATGGCAGTGACAAGTGTTGTTAGCTGCAATATTCTGATCAAACTATTTCTGAAAGGAGGCAGTTGCTATGCTTCCTGCTCCCAGAAAATCAGCCCCCAGGATCCTAACATTCCTAAAACCCTCCTTCCAGCCATCCTTTGATATGGAGCCCTTTATATTCTTCCAATAAACCCTTCTCTCTAAAGGTGGTTACAGTTGGTTTCTCTAGCTTGCAGATGGAAATCCTAACTGATGCACTTAGTTTTAAAAAATTGCCTAACTGTATTTTGTAAGCAAAATTCCACCTTAAGAAAAAGCCATTGTGCTGGGAAACAGAAGAACTGAATTTAAACCACAATTCAGTAGCTGTTTAGCAATAAGATTTCCAGTACATTATTTAATGTCCTTCTCAGTTTCTTCAACTATAAAATGAGAGTAGAAAAATTTTCTGCTTGTGGGGCTCTTATAAGTGGCAACGAGACTGTGGCAGAGTCTTGAGGAGCATAAATGTCATATCAATTATAAATGTGCAATGCAATTATATGATGGGTCATCCATAAGTGGATGGATTTGATTTAAGCCTTTAGTGTTGAAATTGTATTGTACCTCTACCCACTGCATGCTAATTACTGATATTGGGATTCATGAATTCATTCTAGAGAAATTTATTAAATACCCACTATATGCAAGATATCAGCTTTTAGTTAGCATTTTTATGAAATGTTGATCATTTGTTGTCTGTCTGTCATCTTTTTCCAATTCTATTGAACACATTACTCAGAACTCTATGCCTACAGGAGGAAACGCTGACTACTTTGCAGGTGTCTTGCCTCCTTTGCCAAGAGTCATTTTTTCCTCCAGAGAAAACACTGATGAAACAAAGGCAACCAGGAAGCAACCTTTCTTTCTTGCAATGTTCTTCCTTTCCCCAGGAAAAAACTTTCAAGATGTAAGTGGCTTTTGTGGTTCCGTATTCCCCCTTGGGCAGTTTCTGAAGGTGCGCTTGATGCCCAGGGGAGAAGGCCATGATTAGCAAGCATTGTGACTCTGTCATGAGTAAGGATTGGCAGAGCCAGTGAGGGGGCAGATGATAATTTCAAACATCAACCGCAGCTGACACTGCTTTTTAGAAACAAAGAAAAGAAAAACCATATAACAGTGTCATAAACATGTTAGCAAATAGAAAAATAAAAACCAGCCTCTTAAGCACAATACCAGAAGAACAATTCTAAACGAATGAAGTATTTTTTTTTAAAAAACCAACCTTATTTCTTATTTAACAATTGAAAAAAAGTGAGAAAAAAGAGGTGAGGGCTTCAATTCAATTAATGAATACAATGCACATGTCCTAAAATCAAATGTCTTTGATACCCACTGAGAGCTACATTATGTGAACAAGGATCCAGAATTTCAGGAGAGGGTTTTGGTTAGCAATGATGGCTGGGAAAGCTCAGCAAGCAGGATTTGTCTGGAATGAGCTAAGGATCTCTTATTCCTGTGAGAGCCTATGTGATCTCTTCTTTCTTCATCACAAGTAGAGACAATTTAGCTGGGAGATTTATTTGTCTGCTTCAATAGAGTCATGAAATTACACTCTCTCCAAATGTTAATATCTAGTTAATTCCTCTGAATTTTGGCTGATAGCTGGGCAAGGAATCATTTTTCATGTCGGCTATTTATAATTCTAAAGAGAACACAAAGAAGAGAAAGTCCTTGCTGCATAATTAGTCGAGGTGAGTCAATGTCTCTGGAGTGCCAGCTCTACCACGTTCATGCAGGAATGAGCACAAATGCCCCCATCAAGAGGGGCCGTTAGCCTTTGTTCCACGAAGCTGATTGTTTTTGGTGAGGTGGACAAGCCTATGTTGGGACTACTTTTGGTTTACCATCTAAAAAGTGAGCCCTTGCAAAACCTGATGTGTTAAATGTTGAGTCACAGAATGTGAGAACTGAAAGGGACATTGGAAATCTTCAAATTCAGCCTCCCCCCTCTTTTCCAGAAACTATAAGCTAGACCACCTGGGTACTAGGAATCATGACAAATGTCATACTGGAATCCAAGACTTTGAGAATTTCAAAATCCTGCCCCCTGCCATGTTGTTTCTTCATTCGTTTAAAACAGATCCATTTGAAGATGTAGCAGTTTAAATGAGTGACTGTAGTGGCTATTTCAATCTACCAGGAGAGGTCTTTGCATCTCTTTTATTATGGATTATCTTGCTTCTTTAAATAGATTGCTTTCTAAAGTAATGTGGAGTGGAGAAAAGGAGAAGCAAATGTCATTTTCTATAAAACATCTCCTGTGAGAGCAAACAGAAGAGAAGCCTGGAAAGTGTGAAAGACTCAGCTTCCTGAAAGAGGCTCCATGGGCTTGATGACCTTGATGTTCATGCTATAGTTGTTATGGCAACAGAGAAGTGAGATTATGGTTGCTAAGGGACACTGAACTGAAGCAATCTCCATCACTTGCTGGTCACTCCACACTGAAACTCAGAAATCCACCCAGAGCAGGGATGAGTCAGCAAAACAAATTTTAAAGATTGAGCTAAAATTGATCTGTATTTTATATATCTATATATTTTTAATTGTACTTTAGGTTCTGGGGTACATGTGCAGATCATGCAGGATTGTTGCATAGGTACATAAATGGCAATGTGATTTGCTGCCTCCATCCCCCCACCACCTATATCTGGCATTTCTCCCCATGTTATCCTTCCCCAACCTCCCTACACTCCACTGTCCCTCCCCTAGTCCTCCCCAACAGACCCCCCAGCTGTATTTGGTAATATTTGTTCTTGAAGAAAGTCCCAAAGTTTTGAAAGAGTTGTGGCAATTGTTTTTAAAGTCTTAAATGACTTAAATATAATAATCTTCCAAATGGAAGGAGTGCTCCCAGGCACCACAGCACCATTTCGTTTACAAACAGATGATTTTTGAAACAGGAAATATATTCACAGTATAAATCTTTGCCTCCAGAAAGGTCAACATAATTAGTGAAGAGAAAGCTCAGGCTATACCTGAAAATGACTAATGAGTTGCTAAGTGGAACGTTTCCCAGTACCATCCTGGGAGGACACCCAATGATATCAATGTCCATTTTCTTGAGTGATAATCGTCATCCCTCCACACATTTGTCAAAACCCGCCATGTGCATGGGATGTTTTGTTGACCAAATCGTGCAGGGAAAAACATGGATATCCATTACATACGGTAGAATCAAATGCCTCTGTGTTTCCATGCCCAGGATGGAGACCACATATGTAAGTCACGTGGCATCTATCTGGCACACAGCAAATGCTGAATATATATTCGTTAACTGTTGGGTAGATTACAGAAAGGGGGAGGCTACTGTATACATGCAGCCTGTGGATGAGCATTTTTGAACATCAGCTGCGAGCTGAGATATGCCAAAAATGGTTCCTATCCTTTAACTCTTCTTCCTTCACTCTGTTCTTTCTGCCCTTTCCTTCCTCCAGTATTTGCTGATTGTGTCTTATGTACCAGGTACTCTGACAGGTGTTGGGGGATACAGAAATAAATAAGGGTATGCCCTTAGTCCTGGAGGAGCATGTTCACAGTGAGATCAGGGACTTGTGAACAACGATGACATGGTACACTAGGTGTTTTCACGGAGATAACACCATGTGCAAAGGGACTAGAGAACTAAAGCTGCCTGGGGTGTTGGTTTAGCTTGCAGAGTGGCTGCTTCCTGCAGCGTACTTAGCCACAAGTGTGCATGCACACAAACACCATTTTCTCTCATGGGTTTATAGGAGAACTAGTAGGTGTGTTGAGTGACTTGTGACAGTTAGTTTCTTTGAGAAGCAGATACCAAGATAGATAGAGGTAGAAGTGTGAGAATTATTGGGGAAAATGCCTATGAATGGTAAAGAGGAAGGAGGCAGGAGCAGGCAGGAAAAGGCTTCAGACCTTGAAGTAGGTCTGACATCTGTGAATGGTAAAGAAAAAGGAAGGAGATAGAGCTGCAGACTGCAGAACAGCTCACAGGAAGAAGTGGCATGACGATCGGCTATAGAGCCATCTAATGTTGGTGAGCCCTTGGCTGGAATGTGCCTGGGAACTGGGTGATCTTTGCTGAAAACTGGTGCCGATTCAGAAGCACCCACAGCTTAGTAGCACTCCTTGAGTCCACCTCTCTCTCTCTCTCTCTCTTCTCTTATTATGGTCAAAAACTTATAATGTAAAATGTACCACCTTAACTATGTGTAAGTTTACATACAATAGGGTTAACTATATACACATTGTTGTCTAGCAGATCAGATCTCTAGAACTTTTTCATTTTGCAAAACTGGAACTCTACATCCATTGAACACAACTGCCCCATTTCCCACTCTTCCTAGTCCCTGGCAACCACCACTGCACTTTCTGTTTCTGAGTTTACTATTTTAGATACCTCATATGGGTGAAATCATGCAGTGTTTGTCTTTCTGTGACTGGTTTATTTCACTTAGCATAACATCCTCAAGTTTCCTTCATGTTGTAAAGTATGACAGGCGTTTCTTCTTTTTAAGGTAAAATGATATTCTATTGTATGTGTATATCACATTTTCTTTATCCATTATCTGTTGATGGGCCTTTACATTGCTTCCATCTCTTGGCTATTTGTGCCATGTTTACTGCACAGTGAACATGAATATGCGAGTATCTCTTTGAGATGCTGGCATCTCTCTTAAATGGAAATCTGAGTAGTGTAACTCCATGACTGCAGTGCTGTTAAAGTCCACATTTCTTTTTTGGATGGATTTTCATAATGTATAAGTGAAGATGCCTATCATTAAGCTGTTTAAGAGAAGCCAGATGATTGAAACTAAACATTCATTTTAACATCTAAGGGTCATCTTGTGGCTACTTTCGGGCTGCCCTGTTTCTGAGAAATTGTCACTCTCCTCACATAAAGAAACATGAGCTTGCAGTCATGATAACATTACCTAATTATACTCCTCTCTGACTCCAGTAGATTGAATGAGGATAGACAGTTGAATAAGGTGAGTCAACCTATTGAGTGGTGTCAGCCAATCAGATGTTCTCACCTGGAAATTTGGAACTGGGATGCAGGGATGGTAGTGAGCTCATTGGAGGCATTAGAATTGGAAAGCAGTGGAAGGCATCCAGTCAGCCATGTATGCAGATGCAGAGAAAGCTGGGTTTGAGGAAATGTGTACATGTAGAGAGAGGGAAAAGCGAGAGACCAGGAGACAATTGCGGCAGCCAAGACGGGAAGAGAGCAAGACGGAGAAAATAGTTTCCTCAGTCTGAGTTAGCCTTTGTTTTCCAGTTTCTCAACAGTCTTGAGATTACATAAAATATTCCTGATTCTTTAAAATAAATCTCCTCCTATTTAAGGCAGCCTGAGTGGGTTTCCATTTCTGGCAACCAAATGACTTTGAATCTTTGCCAAAATGAAATTAGCATTTATCTCATCTTTTTTGCGTGCTACCCAAAGTTTTCGCCATGAGTCTGAGAGAAGGGTGAACTGGTTATGAAATGATATGGCCCATTTGTGGGATAGAGGAAAGGATTTGGGTTCCAGACTTGTATAATCTGAATTTTAGCTGCCGCTGTGCTACTTTTTGACTGTGTCACTTCGGAGAATCACTTATTCTGTGGGCTGAAGTTACCACATCCTTAAAATAGAAGTTGCTTCCTGTCTTAGTCCATTTTCTGCTATTATAACAGAGTATCTGTGACTGGTAAAGTTATAAAGAAGAAAAATTTGTTTGGCTCATGATTCCAGAGGTGAAGTCCAGGAGGATGGTGTCAGCATCTGGTGAGGGCCTTCATGCTGCATCCTCCCATGGTGGAAGGCCGAAGGGCAGCACAGGATTCTTGAGAGAGCAAGAAGTTGCCAAACTTATACCAATGCTCTCTCACAATAACTAAGCTACACCCAAGTTAAAAACATTAATCCATTCATGAGAGCAGAGCCCTCATGACCTACTCATCTCTAATTAGACCACACCTCCCAATGCTGTTGCACTAGGGATTAAGTTTACAACACAGGAACTTTGAGAAACACATTCAAACCATAGCCCTCCCAGTTTGTAAAATACTGTGTTTCAGTAACATTTACAGTGCAATATGTATTAATGAACCTTGACAGTCTGTAACAATAGCCAGCATACAAATGGGGGCCATTTTTTGAATGCATGGTTGGGAGAAAGGCAAGTGGATTAGCTGGTGCTTTGTAAAAGGTGATGTGATAGAAATATGTATTTGGGCTTGCATATTTTAAATACTAAACATTTTTAGCAGCTGTTTTCAAGCCCATTGCTCATCTCTTTACATACCTTTTCTTCCTAACATGATCATGACCATCATTTCCCTTAACAGTTAATTAATAAATATTCATTAAAATGACTTTGGTATGCCTAGCACTGTGAAAGTGAAAATGACGGAAAATGATCCCCTGTTAAGTGACCTCTGTGTGGCAGATCATGTAAGTTTTTCCAAATGCCATATGTCCTGTAATTTTCACAATGATTTTGCAAAGTAGGCATTTGTTCTTTTATAGATGAGAGACCTAAGACTCAGAAAGGTTAAGCAACTTGCAAGATCACCCAGCTGAGAAATGCTAATACCAGGACTCGACCCTGGGTTTCTAACTTCTACTATTCTGTACTCTGTGGTAGAAGTAAAGACGCAGCCCTGGCCCTCAAGAAGCATATATCTATCCTAAGGCAGAGTCAGGTGGATTGGTGCATGGGAGTGCTAGGGAGAAACAAAATGTAACCACCCAAGGAATAATAGGAGAACAAAACCTGACTCTGCATCCAGTTAGTGTATTCCCATCACTATAGTAGCTTAGAAAAGAGTCAAAGGGCATTGGACGATTCTCAAAGGACATCACAGAGGAGGTCTGAGGGACCTGGTTGAGTTATCTAACCTCTCCAAGACAGGGATCCCCATATATAAAATAGGAATAACAGTATTTGTTCTTCTTTCTTCATGCTCATTTTGTGAGATCAAATTGCTTGAAGTGTGTTGCAGCACTTTGAACTATCCAAGTGCTTTCTATATATGAGGGAATGATTTTATAAATAAGGATAGGTAGGATTTTATACTGCCAGAGAGAGAGAAAAAGAGAAGGAATTCCAGGAAGGGAGAAGAGCATAAAGACAGAGAAAGTAGAATGACATCAGGCATCTCTCTCTTCCTTAATCTCTGAATCTCTTGATCTCCATATCGATCTAATTTCTATTTCCATTATGATGGCTATTTCTATCATCTCTAGAGATACAGCTAATCGAGATATATATATAGAGAGAGATCTAGATATAGGAAAGAGTGAGCTAGGGAGAATGAGGGGAAGGGAATGAATGAATGGGGGTAAGAAAACTGACTTGACTTGATAGAAAATTTCTAAATGAAACTCTATATGTCAACTATTCGTTAATGGAAGCATCTTACCTAATACAGAAAAGTATTTGAGCATGCAGTGGACATATGCCATTTTATTTGATTGCCTGGTATCCATGCCCTGTCTTATTTATGCAAAATGTCCTATTCTGTGTAGTTTTCTTTTGGAAACTGAAGGAGACCGTCAAAACAGATCCTGAGACAGATGTTTGCCTGCAGGTGGTTTGCTGAGGAGTACTCTTAGGAACAACACAGGCAGGAGAGTGAGGAAAGCTAGACAAGGCAGAGGGTGAAGTTGAACTGTAATGTAGTTTGTGTAAAGACCTCAGTCAACTCCTCATGAAGTTGGGAGACAAGGATGGCTGTTCAGAGATGTACCAAATTGAGGAACAGTTGGCAGGCTTTTGTATTCTTGTATCAGCTGTCAGATGCATTAGAACCAGAGCAACTCCATCTTGAGTGAGGGCTAAGAAAAATGAGGCTGGGGCTTGCTGGGTTGCATTCCCAGGAAGTTAGGTATTCCTAGACTCTGGATGTTTATGATTAAGGAAACAGATTGATAACATTTACTAAACAGACCCAGACTCAGGAATGTCATGATATCCCGATATCTTGAGAACAGAAGCATTCCTAATTTTGCTTTAAAGATAATATCGATTCTCGCAAACTATAGTAATTAAGAAAATTAATTCTTTATCACAAATCCTTGTAGTAGAATACTTATCCCCATGACTTTTTCTTTGTCGTTGTTATAATGTATATAAGCAAGCATTGTACCTAGAGTAGGCATGTTCTTCCTATTACTATTGGGAACGCCCTACTCTGTCTATGGAGCAGCTATTTTTTCATCACTTTACTTTCTTAATAAACTTGCTTTCACTTTGCACTGTGGACTCACCCTGAATTCTTGCTTGCACGAGATTCAAGAACCTTCTTTTGAAGTCTGGATCAGGACCGCTTTCCGGTAACACACCCAGGCATTGAATGTAGGCTGCCTCCAGTAGAGAGTGTACCGTTGGGGTGAGGCAGCTTCTCCCAGTGGAGAACAATTGCTGGGGAGGGATTTATCTGGGAGCCATCAGCAGGCAATATACCCAGCACCTGGGGGAATCGAGAGCATGGGTCTTGAGAGATCTGTCAGTGTACCACAGCATCCCCCACTAGGGGTCAGCTTCCGCTTCTCCATGTTGCCTGCCTGCTGGGTCAAGTGCACAGGAGCTAGGTTTGGCCCATCAGATTCTCTCACCAAGGACTTTATCTTGAGCAGATGACACAAAGATGAAGGATCCAATGACATTCACTTAGGCAGCAGTAGTAGGCATGGTTATCTTTTGAGTTTTGTGGCAGTAGGAGCTGGCCAAAATATTCCTGAAACACTACTTTTGCCAGTGTCCTGTGGTTCCTTAATATTTTCTAATCCTTGTTTTAAAATCTCTGGCTGATGCTGTGAGTCTTTTCTTTCTTTCTAGTAAACTCCAATTTTATCTTTAGATGAAGCTTTGTTTTGGTTTCTTAGAACTAAGGAACTCTGATAAAGGGAATAAATGGCAAAGAGAAAGAGGAAAGAAAGAACGTTAACTTCTAGAATAATGCTTATTATCTATACTGGTATGAGTACAAAGAAGGTATCATTTTAGTAGAATATGACAGTGGTAATAGTAATTTGATTATTATTTTCCTTTGAGAGTTTCATTTCTGTAACCCCAGAGAAAGACATATATATACACACACACACACACACACACACACACACACACACACACACACATAGAGAATCTTACCTCTTTTGACAGACTGGCAAAGACATGCTCTCCATTATATATACTTCTTTTGCATTATTTTCTCAATTATGTTTGTAAAAATGAGTGAGTTTGCAGAAGACGGATCTCACTAAATAGGTTAAGTTACTTAGTTGAGAAAAATGAGAAGCCACTACTGGGTATATTAAAGTTACTTACAGGGCCAAGGTGGGCGAAGCCAGATTAAGACGTACAAAAGTTAGTTAAGACTATGGTGGCAATTCCATTAAGACCTCTTTGGATAATGCAAAATTCAAGGCTGAAGAGAGTGTGTACACAACATAAGGTGAGATAGAGATGCCCGTGGCGTTTGCAGCAGATACCCAGAGGCAACAGTCTCCAGAAATCATTCCATGAAGTGGAACAGGAGGATAAGGAGTAGGAAGGTAGTTTAAGTATTAATGACAGCATGTTTAGGGTGTTGAAATCTTTGACTAATGGCTTAATAAATCATGGATTAATAGTGAGATTTCCAGTGGGAAAATCAAAGTTCTCAACCAATTTACTTACATGTAGATAGAGTGCTCCCTGGGTTAGGTCATTAAAACTTCGTTAGAATGTACTTAGTAAAGCAAGTGGTACTAAATATGAGGCTAAATTGCCTTGCCTTGTTGACCGGATTGAAAGCAAATCAGCTCAAGTGGGTTCCTGCCATCCCTTTTGGAGTGTGCCTGCTGACAGAGAAAATGGATCCCAGCGGGAGTGGATCTCCGAGTATTTAATCTCCCATTGCTACTGTAGCAGCATTGACAGGTTTAAGTTGGCTAGGGTAAAAGCTAGGGTTTCTGTTTCTTGGTCTCTTTGAAACAAGGGAATAAGGAGAAAACCCTAGAAGAAGGTATTAAGCATTCTCTTTTGGGGAGGTGGTGTTGCAAGATGTTGGGTTTTGAAGAAGGAAATGCATGTTCTTTGGGACAGGTGGTCAGAGAAAGGCTCATGGGGGAGGGAGGTCTTATCTAGGGTGTGACCAGTAAGATCAGAAGGAGGCAGCCGTAGAAAGTGGCTAAGAGTGAGGCTGGGAGAAGTGAGGAAGGGTGTTCCAGGAAGAAGGAACAGAGCATTGCAATTACTCTGGGGGAGGAAGGAGCTCGGAATCTTTGAGGAAGTGAAGGGTGGCCAACGTGGCTAGAATTAGTGAGAGGGTGGAGAAGATGATGGGAAGTGGGGATATTTGGTACCCAGACCCAGGTAGAGGGGCAGGAAGGGGCCCATTATTTTGGCCAGCTGGATCATGATATTATACAAAGCTGGGATTTTGTTTGAAGTGCAACAGGAAGCCATGGAGGGGTTTTAAATCAAGGAGTGACATGATCAAATTTCTATTTACAAAACACCACTGTGGCTTCTACAAAGATAATATATTGGAGGAAAACAAAAGTGAAATCAGGCAAGTTAGTAAAGAGGCAATTACGAAAGTGCTGGGGGAGACATGGTAAGGGTGTGATCTAGGGAGGTGGCCAATGGTGATCAATAGAAGCGAATGAACTAAGGGTATAATTAGGAGGCAGAAAAAGAGGATTTAGTGAGGAATTGGCTGGTGGAGAGGGATCGTTAGAATGAGAGAAATCTAAGATAACACCCAAATTTCTGTCTTGAGCTACTACTGGTATACAGCAGTCATTTTCTGGCTTGCCTTTAGCCACTGGCCCTGTTTTTAAATTCTGCAGTTTTATTTCCTTCACCTCTTGCTAAGTCAAGGTCTCAGGCACTGCTCTTCTCCTCACCCTCATGCCTGCTTTGTGTTCAGAGAAAAAAACAGCTTCTCTTCTGAGTGAGTTGTGTCTCTTGTCAATAGAAATAAAAAACAAAGCTCCTTCTCAGGTTCAGCACCACATGACTAGCCTCTCTTGCATGCAATGCTGGATCCTTGAGTGATTTAGAATCAGCGTTTTCTACTCAGCCCTAATATGAATGCATTGCCTGTTGATTATCTCAGACACAACTTATTACCCTGAATTTAAGACTCCTTCAGTGCTGTTTCAATTAATGTGGTGGTGAGTGTGCGCATTAGAATGGCCAAGCACAGTCAGGTTTTAATTGATTTAATTTGCATATCTCATTCTGAAAGAATTATATGTTGTAAATTCACCCACTGGCAGGACCTGACCACTGCGGCTTTCTTTGTGAATACAAAATTAGCTTCCCTGAAGGTTTCCCTAACCCTGGTTCTCTTTAGATCACTTAAGACTCTTAATGTTTGTTCCATCTTTTTAGAGGAGAGTATAGAGCCCTCTTAGGAAATAAATGCAGATTTTGGGTAAGGCTGTGAGTATGACTAGATTGCTTATAAGAGGAGCACGTGCCACTGAGAATAGTATCATTTTTGAGCCATCTGCAAGGGATCTTTTGGGGACTCTGGTTTTGGGAGCTGAAGTCAGAGCAGATGCTTCTCTGATGGAGATTAGGATGGAAAGGGAGTTATTGTATCTTTCTAGGCTAAGACAAATTTACCAGAAATCTTTCTGGGTATTGTTAGAAGTTTTATTATTAAAAATGTGTAAAAGACAAGCTAATGGAAATCTTACATTTCATATACACCTGTATATATGAAATATATTTAAATATATATAAATATATAAATCTTATATTTCATATATACCTGTATATATGTAATATATTTAAATATATTATATACACGAACACACATACAAATAGATTTACAGCTGGTAATCACCAAGTATGTACCAGTATGTCTGTACCAGCTGATGACATATTGAAATATTTTCATTGCACTTGGCAAATAGCTGCTGCCCCTGAGTACCCCTCTGGCTACCTGCTGTACCCTCTGGGGCTCCCCTTAATCTACTTGATCCATCCAAATGGAAACACTTGGCTCTTGAGGGATGCCTCCAGGCCTCTGTCCTGATTCTACAGCCAGAATCCTTTCTGATGAGCGTGTAAATCTATAGGTTGTTAGCCATTTTGAATATTACCTCTGTGTGCATGTAAATGTTTGGGATTTGACCTCATGTTGAAATTTCTTTCATTAATTTATTCATACAGTGAGACTGACTGCCTACTATATGCAAAATACTACACTAATTTCAGGGGATATGAATTTGAGGTAAATAGTCCCTGTGCTCAAGGAGTTTAGTCCAAGAGTGGAGACTGGCACATCAATGTGTTAAGTGTCATGATAGAGAGAAGCAAACAGAATCAGAGGATTGTTAGGGGCTCCTAATCCAGCATGGGGTTATGGTGATGTAGGCAGTCAGGGAAAACTCCCTGGGGGGAGGATAATTGAGCTGAGTCTACAGGATGAGTGGGGATTACCCTTATGAAGGGGTAGGGGTGAGGAAGTGGTGGAGGTGAGGAAGGCTATCCACTGGGATTCACTGGCAGGGAGTGTCCAGAGGGGTGGGAGAAGAGGGTGAGGCCAGAACAGGGAAGACCTGGTATGTGCAATAATTGTTATTTTGTCTGCACAGCGTTCTTTTCTGATAACAGAATACATCTCTTTCTTTTGGGTTACTCTACCTCTCCATTTTCAGACTGGTAGTTTGAAGATGACTGACTCCCACTTCCCCTTATGGGGGTGGGTATGTAACCGAGGTCTGGGTAAATGTATCCTCTGTTGCTTTGGCATGGGGATTGGTTCAGAGACAGGCATGGGCCCAAGTCAGTCCACTAAGAATCAGCTCCAAGATATATGATGAACACATTGGAAAAAGGAATCCTCTCTTTTTTGCTCGTATGACTAAGCCTCTGTTGGCCAACTTGCTACAGTGAAGAGAACCAACTAACCACCATTTTGGAAGGCAGAATTGAGACATAACAAAAACAGATTCCTGATAGATACATCTGAGCAGCTGGATTCCACTGTGCCAAAGCCCATATACCCTGGGTTTTTTAAGTTATGTAAACAATACACTTTTCAGTTTAAGTCAAATCAAGGGCAGGACCTAATGTGTGCAAGTGAAGGAAACCCAGTGAGTCCATGTTATCCAGCAGAGTGAGCCACCAGGACCAGGACTTCACCAAGGATGCAAAGATGGAAATGTCAGAGAAATGGGAGGAGAACCAAGGCAGTTGCTTGTACAGAGAGCTCTCTAACAACTTGAATATACTATTTCCTTTTAAGCATGTCTGAGCAGAACCATGTTTGCATTCTGGCTTCTCGTTTATGTTCAAATTGGTCATATTCAGTCCATATAATCTGCATTTCACCATTTTATTTGCTTAAAAAACATCTTTTAAAATCAGCAGTTCAGAGGTAAGTGTCAGAGAGGCTTTTTTTTTTTTTAAACATCCCTGAATTTGAAGTAGTGGATTTTGATTTAAGGATGTTTATTAAAATGCCCCCAAACCTATCTTAAAACACTGTACTTTCTGCCTCCTTGACTAATACAAGTTTGTCTGGGATCCCTTTATTTTGTCATTTGTACTTTGGATTTCAAGACAAGCTAATTTAATAATGAGGTAACATAAACAATAACAATATTAATCACTTACTCCATGCCCAAGAGTATTCTAAGCTCTTTGTATGCAACTGGCCTGTGAGGATGGCCACCATTATAAACCCCATTTAATTTTATTTTATTTTTGCTTTTTTAATTAAACAACTTTTTTTTATAGAAGTTTTATGTTTATAGAAAAAGTGAGCAGAAGGTACAGAGGGTTTCTATTTATCACCCCTAACCACAGTTTCCTGTATTATTAACATCCTGCATTAGTGTAGTAAAGTTGTTACAATTGATGAACTAATATTAATGCAATATTGTTAACTAAAACACACAGTTTATATTAAGATTCAGTCTTTGTGTTATATAGTTCTTTGGGTTTTCATAAAGGTATGATTCACATATCCACCATCATAGTATGGTAGCAAAATAGTTTCACTGCCCCCAAATTCTTCTATTTTCTGACTACTCATTCCTCCCTCCCTCAACATGAACACCTGGAAACCACTGGTCTTTTTATTGTCTCCATAGCTTTGCCTTTTCAAGAATGTCATGTACTTGACATTATATGCTATGTAGCCTTTTCAGACTGGTTTCTTTCACTTAATAATATGCATTTCACGTTCCTGTATGTCTTTTCATGACTCTGTGGCTCATTTTTTAATCACTAGAAAACAGTCCATTGTATGGCTGTACAACAGTTTGCTTATGCACTCACATATTGAAGGACATTTTGGTTGCCTCTCAGTTTTGACAATTATAAATATAGCTGCTATAAACATTCATTTACAAGTTTTTGTGTGGATAAAAGTATTCAATTCATTTGGGCAAGTAACAAAGAGTGTGACTGTTGAACTGTAACGTAAGAGCTTGTTTAGCTTTGTAAGAAACTGCCGAACGCTTCCAAAGCAGTTGCGTCATTTTGCACTCACCAGCCATGAATGAGGGCTCCTTTTGTTCTACATTCTTGCCGGCATAGGTGTCAGTATTGTGGATTTTAGCCATTGTATAGCTTGTAGTGATATCTCAATATCGTTTTACTTTGCAGTTCCCTGA
The DNA here is from genome assembly GCA_036589455.1 of Ateles fusciceps. NCBI lineage: Eukaryota > Metazoa > Chordata > Mammalia > Primates > Atelidae > Ateles > Ateles fusciceps. The sequence continues at coordinate 13,416,736 of JAZHEH010000562.1, forward strand.
TAACATACAATGTTGAGCACCTTTTCACATGCTTATTTGCCATCTGTATATCGTCTTTGGTGATGTGTCTGCTCAGACCTCTTGTCCATTTTTTAATTGGGTTGTGTATTTTCTCATTACTGAATCTTAAGAGTTACATTTTTAAGAGTATCTAAGTTATCAAATTTGTGGGCATAGAGTTCTTCCTAATATTTATTATCCTTTTAATATCAATTAAATCAGTAGTGATGGCCTCTTTCACTTCTGATATCAGTAATTTGTATTTTCTCTCATTTATCTTTAGTTAGCCTGGCTGGGGGTTTATCATTCTATTGATCTTTTCAAAGAGTAAGCTTTTGATTTCCTCATTTTTCTCTATTGGTTTCTTACTTTAAATTCCATTGAGTTTTGCTCTGATGTTTATTATTTCTTTTCTTCTGCTTACTTTGGATTTAAATTGTTCTTCTTCTGCTACTTTCCTAAGGTGAAAGCTTGGATTATTGATTTTAGATCTCTTTTTTTTCTAATATTTGCATTCAGTGCTACACATTTCCCTTTGAGCACTTCCTTTGCTGAATCCACCAAATTTTTACGTTTTTTAAAAAAGCTTGTTAGATTTGGGGGTGCATGTGAAGATTCGTTACACAAGTAAACATGTGTCACTGGAGTTTGTTATACATATTATTTCATCACCCAGATATTAAGCTCAGTACCTAATAGCTATCTTTTCTGTTCCTCTCCCTCCCCTCACCCTCCTCTCTCAAGTAGACCCCAATGTCTGCTGTATCCTTCTTTGTGTCAATATCATTTAGCTTCCACTTGTAAATGAGAACATGCAGTCTTTGGTTTTCTGTTCCTGCATTAGTTTACTAAGGATAATAGCCTCTAGCTCCATCTATGTTTTCTCAAAAGATATGATCCTATTATTTTCTATGGATGCATAGTACTTCATGGGATAAATGTACCACATTTTTTTTATCCAATCTGACATTGATGGGCATGTTGGTTAATTCCATGTTTTTGCTATTGTGGATAGTGGTGCAATGAACATTTGTGTACATGTGTCTTTATGGTAGAATGATTTATATTCCTCTGGGAATATAAATTTACCCAGTAATGGAATTGCTGGGTTGAATGGTAGTTCTTCTTTTAGCTCTTTGAGGAATTGCCATATTGCTTTCCACAATGGTTGAATAATTAACCCTCCCAACAACAGTGTATAAATGTCCCCTTTTCTCTGCAACCTCACCAGTGTCTGTTATTTTTTGAGTTTTTCATGATAGCCATTCTGACTGATGTGAGATGGTATCTAACTGTGATAAACTCCATTTTAAAGATCAACAAATTGAGGTTTAGAGAGACTGAAACTTTCTCAAACTTATACAACTGGTGAGTGATAAAGCTGGGGATAAAGCTTACCTTTATTCCATTTTTGTGAAGAAAATATTTTTTTTGTATTACAGACATCTATATGAAAACAATTACCCTTAAAGGCCTAGGTGTTTAAGTTTTCTGAAATTTATGTTATATGACTTTTAACTTGCTAGGCCTTTAACCGTGTCTCATTGCTCTGAATATTATCTCCTTGTCAATAATTTATAGGACCTCTCATTAACAACAAGTAGTAATGCTCTTTTTTTCTATGCAAATGTGATGATCTGCCTCTTTAGCTGTTCCCCTGCCTGTTAAAAGTCTCCTGCTTCCCATGAACAATTTCATGTGATTTCCAAAACATTGCAACTGATATTTTATCCTTGGTTGCTTCATAAATATAATCAACCCTGCAGCCTTTAGCATTTCGTGGAAACTGCTCTCTCTAATTTCTCAGCAATAATGAATCCATCTACCAGAGGAACAGCCTTGAGGGACTCTATTTCTTGTAGAACAAAATGAAAAATTTTGCTCATAAAGCAAAAGCAGAAAATCTGGGACTTCCCTTGGTGCTATTTCATGATATTTCACTGCTCAAATGGCTTTAAGCTCTGTGATTGTCATCCTTCAGTGTCATGACAGAAGCAAATAATTTCTCAAGTGACTGTTCAGAGATCTAGGCTTAGTCCAGGTCTGATCTTTGATGAATACTAAAAGTAGGCATGGCTTTCTCTGGAGGAGACTTTTTTTTTTTTGCGAAATACCAAAGCAAAACATACACAAGATGGTGAAATTTCCTATATTTTAAAACTTAAAATTCTTTGTAAAACATATTTGAATGAAGTCTCCCTTTATTGTTTTGTTTTTGCTCACTGAGCGGAAATTGTTTTCATCTAAATCATCTTTTCTGTTCTGCCAACTAAAAATGAAATATGATTGTATACACACTCACAAAGCTTCCTGAGAGAATCATTCCAGAATCTCTTAGCTTATTAGCAGTGAGGAGGAAACAGAGCAGTTGTCAGAAATGAAGTCATTCTTAGTAGCTGCCTCACGCGTGAGAATTGCCTATCTCACCATGAAAAGGCTGCTTCTTAACAAGAGCGTTTTAGTCACTGTTTTGTTTGAGGGAAGACCAAAGTTTTGGTTATTATGTGTATTAGTCTGTTTTCATGCTGCTAATAAAGACGTACCCAAAACTGGGTAATTTATAAAGGAAAGATATTTAATGGACTTACAGTTTCACATGGCTGGAGAGGCCTCACAATCATAGCGGAAGGCAAAAGAGAAGTAAAGGCACATCATAGCAGAAGGCAAAAGAGAAGTAAAGGCACATCTTACATGGCAGCAGTCAAGAGAATATGTGCAGGGAAACCTCCCTTCATAAAACCATCAGTTCTTATGAGACTTATTCACTATCACAAGAATAGCATGAGAAAGACCCACCTCTGTGATTCATTACCTCCCATTGGGTCCCTCCCACAACATATGGGAATTATGGTAGCTACAGTTCATGATGAGATTTGGGTAGGGACACAGCCAAACCTTATCATGAAGTTTTTCAAAATGGTTCATCCCTGGAGTGCGTCCAGACTGATTTTCTACCACTTGGATAAAATCACTGGGACATTCTATACAACTTGCTAATGTTTTGTTGTGTCTTTGTATAATCTGAGTTGGAGTAGGTTTGAAAAGCTATCTCTGAATCCCAGAAAAGTAAAATGCCCCAGGATTATGGCAGATTTTGTAATTCAGACCAACCCTCCCACTGATGAAAACCAGAAAGCTGGACAAAATATTATATATTAAAAAATATGTTTTAAGGCTTTAGGGAGCTAACTAGGTTATGAGGAATTACTGAGTCCAGATGTAAGAAACAGAAGTACTGGAGAGAGGCGCAACTGCATTTTTGGTCACTGTCACCCTGGGTGCACTTGCAGATTCCAGAAGAGGCAGCTGAGGCTGGAGCAGCACTTTCAACAGCCTAATGGAGTAGGTGGTTGGGGGAAAGTTGGAGTTCAGGACCCGCTTATAGTAGAAACCTAGTAAGAGCCCTATATGTTGAGTTGGGAATGTAAAATGCTGCTCCTTAACTAGAAAGTGTGAACCAGAAGCAAAACTATGTTCTTAGAGTATGCATCTTTGAAATATCTGGGTGGTTCCAGAAATCAGATGGATGTTATTCTAGATTTCGAATGCCTTTAATTGCCTGAAAAAAGTAAGTAAAAAATATTCCTTAGAAGAAAATAGCATGATTTGAGTTCTCAAATTATTTCTACAAACACTTTTTCAAATGCATTTATGGACACAAGATTCACAGATAGTCAGGTGCATAAGGCTACACATTGAGGGAACACAGAGGGAAAAGCTGACATGAGATAGGCCCCACCCAGATGTTGGAAGGTTCAAAAACATTTAAAAATAACTGTGCCAAGAAAATTAAAAAATTTTGTGAGAAAATTGGAAAAATGACACAATGTATTTTAAAACAAAATAGAAACACAGAGATTGAAAATGGCAATAATCAAAATTAACATCTTAAGAGATGAATTTAACAGTTGATGATGAAGATAAAGAATTATTGAACTGTAGGATGTCAAAAAGAAAAAGTAAAAGGTATCTCAAAAACTGCTGGGGGCCACAAATAATGGGATGAACTCAAGGAAGTTACAGCATGATTCTGCTGAGATGGATTCCATGAATTGACCATCTGTAAAAAGAATTCAGAAAAAAGTTTTATTTGTAGAGCGTTGTTCAGAAATTGTAGTGGATATCTGTTAGGATCCAATTACAGATAACACAAAAAGTCTACCTGACTTAAATAGAAAGGGATTAAATATGCAGAGATTTAGGGGCTTACAAAATCATTGGAAAGACTAAGCAAACAGGCTGTAGGCTGGGCTTCCAAACTGCGTCACAGAGCTGGTTTACCAAAAGAGTTCAACTTTTGTAATGGTTAGGAAACCACCACCACAGCTGGTGGCTCCAAGACTACAGTGCCTTAGCCATGACCCTTACCAGCAAATTAGGTCCCTGAGCTCTACTTCTTGCTACACATGAAGCTGGTATGATCTGTAAGGATCTCTCAAGTGTGTCCATGAATGCTCTTGCTAGAACAAATAGTGTAAGCAGCTAGATTTTGCATGAGTGTGTCTGTGGGCAGAGACTGCCCGGTGTGAACCTGAGTTGGAGGGAGCCTTGGATGAGTAGTTTCTAGCTTCTCAGCCTCTAGCATCTGTAAGGCATACTACAGAGGGAGGAAGTAAAGAGGCATGAGTCCATCTGCCACATCTACCACATCTGTTGTTTGTGTTTCCCTGGCACCACATCATCCTGTTTCTTATGGAAACAGAACATTTTTTTTTTCCTGTAAGGGAATAATGCAGTCAATGGTACACACTGACTCTGACTCAGATCTACCGGTTGACTAATCTGTCCCCTAGACACTGTAATTTGTTTATAGATGTGCCCTTGATCCATTGTGGTTCTGTAAGACTCCGTCCCCAAGGCTCCTCTGCCAAAGCTATGAAAAGAGACTTGTTCTTACTACCAAGAATCCTAAACATGCAGGATATGAATGTGGGCTGCTGCTGGTGGTTTCCCACCATGAATCGAGGGCATATTTGAAAGTGAAACAGAATAGATTCCAGAAGAGAAAAGAAATGGGAGCGGGGGAGTGTTCTTTTGATTTTGCTTGAACTCCTGGGTCAAACTGTGCCTAAGCCTGTTTCCCTTTTGATTCATCAATTATATGATCCTATAGATTCACTTTTGCTTTTTCTAGTCTGAGCTGGGTTTCTGTCACTTGCAGTATAGAGTTCTGATCAGGAATTGCGTGAACTAGTGTATTTTGATATGCACCATCTTTATGTATAGCTGGAAAACATCTCTATTTGTAAAAATGACGTAAAGATTGTGGCATCTTATTTCTCATAGAAATCCACATTGTACTGGTCAGAGGTCTGTGGGAGGGTTTCTGAGAGGCTCCCTTCAGGCCTATCCTGGATGTCCCTGTGGGTGGAAGTCTGAACAATTTAGCCCTTTGTGGTAGTAAAGTATTTGTCAAGTGAGGTTGTGCCATTTAAAACTGGGGTGACTGGACCAGTAATAAGCCTTACATCATATCTTGTACTTTTCTCAGGAGTCTTCTCAAGAATTCAGCTATTTTGGTGTAAGGCTTGTTTCTGCATTCATTCAACATTTTGGTATCTCCACTTTGTAGCTTAAGGCAATTAATTTTCAAAGAAGTGGCTATACAACTCCACTGTGTACAAACTTTTAGCGGCTCCATACTGCCTGGGGAAAAAGGCTCAAGTCTAGATCCTTCTGGATCTAAGTCTAACCTGCCTTTGCAGTGACAGCTCAGCCTGCTTCTTTCCAGAGAGTCTATGTGGCAGGCGCTTTGTGATATTCACCTCTGTGGCAGGGGCTGTGATAGTTACCTCTACGTGTTAGGGGCTGTGATATGCACCTGTATGTGGCAGGCGCTCTGTGATATTCACCTCTATGTGTCAGGTGCTGTGATACTCACCTCTATGTGGCAGGTGCTGTGATATGCATATCTATGTGACAGGCTCTGTGATATTCACCTCTATATGGCAGGCACTGTGATATTCACCTCTGTGTGGCAGGTGCTGTGATATTCATCTCTATGTGGCAGGCACTGTGATATTTACCTCTGTATGGCAGGCACTGTGATATTCACCTCTATGTGGCAGGCACTGTGATATGCACCTCTTTGTGGCAGGTTCTGTGATATTCACCTCTATGTGGCAGGCGCTCTGTGATATTCACCTCTGTGGCAGGGGCTGTGATATTTACCTCTATGTGGCAGGCACTGTGATATTCACCTCTATGTGTCAGGGGCTGTGATATTCACCTCTATGTGGCAGGTGCTGTGATATGCACCTCTATGTGGCAGGCGCTCTGTGATACTCACCTCTGTGGCAGGGGCTGTGATAATCACCTCTATGTGTCAGGTGCTATGATATTCACCTCTATGTGGCAGGCACTGTGATATTCACCTCTATGTGGCAGGCACTGTGATATTCACCTCTGTGTGGCAGGTGCTGTGATATACATATCTGTGTGGCAGGCACTGTGATATTCACCTCTATGTGGTAGGTGCTGTGATGTTCACCTCCATGTGGCAGGTGTGGTGATATTCACCTCTATGTGGCAGTTGCTGTGATATGCATCTCTATGTGGCAGGCATTGTGATATTTACCACTATGTGGCAGGCACTGTGATATTCACCTCTGTGCAGCAGGTGCTCTGTGATACTCACCTCTATGTGGCAGGGGCTATTATATTCACCTCTAAATGGTAGGTGCTGTGATATTCATCTCTATGTGGCAGGCACTGTGATATTTACCTCTGTATGGCAGGCACTGTGATATTCACCTCTATGTGGCAGGCACTGTGATATGCACCTCTATGTGGCAGGTTCTGTGATATTCACCTCTATGTGGCAGCTGCTCTGTGATATTCGCCTCTGTATGGCAGGTGCTCTGTGGTATTCACTCTATGTGGCAGGTTCTGTGTGCTGTGTGATATTCACCTCTGTATGGCAGGCGCTCTATGATATGCACCTCTATGTGGCAGGCGCTGTGATATTCACCTCTGTGTGGCAGCTGCTCTATGATATGCACCTCTATGTGGCAGGCGCTGTGATATTCACTTCTATGTGGCAGCTGCTCTATGATATGCACCTCTATGTGGCAGGCACTGTGATATTCACCTCTATGTGGCAGGCGCTGTGATATTCACCTCTGTGTGGCAGGCACTATGTGATATTCACCTCTATGTGGCAGGCGCTGTGATATTCACCTCTGTGTGGCAGGTACTCTGTGATATTCACCTCTGTATGGCAGGTGCTCTGTGATATTCACTCTATGTGGCAGGCGCTTTGTGCTGTGTGATATTCACCTCTTTGTGGCAAGCGCTCTATGATATGTACCTCTATGTGGCAGGCGCTGTGATATTTACCTCTATGTGGCAGATGCTATGTGATATTCACTTCTATGTGGCAGCTGCTGTATGATATGCACCTCTACGTGGCAGGCACTGTGATATTCACCTCTATGTGGCAGGTGCTCTGTGATATTCACCTCTATGTGGCAGGTGCTCTGTGATATTCACCTCTACGTGGCAGGCGCTGTGATATTCACCTCTATGTGGCAGGCACTGTGATATTCACCTCTATGTGGTAGGTGCTTTGTGATATTCACCTCTATGTGGCAGGCGCTGTGATATTCACCTCAATGTGGCGGGTGTCTGTAATAGCCACCTGTCTCCTAAGGAGCCATGATTCCCACCCACACCCCAACTCCTTTGCTTACATGACTCCCTTGGGTTTGGATGTACTTGTTTGCCTATTCATTTTTCATAATTTGGATCAGGTGGCACTTATTTCAGGCCCTGATCTTTACATTAAAATCAACCTTTCCTTTGCACTCCCAATGTATTTTTTTTTCATGTCACTCTTGTTAGATTTATCACATCCCAATGATGTTATTTTATTCCTTTATTACCCTGCAAACTACTAAAAAGTAAATATAATATCTCATTCACCCTTTTATCTTCAGTACTCAAAACAAATTAACTAGGTTAATTCCTCATTCCTTAATTATACACTTTTATAGCATTACATATTTCTTTATAATATTTGTCAAGCAAGATTGGAATTTTATAGTTGGTTTTGTGAGTTTTGGATTAATTTGTGTCTTTGTTACTAGATCAACAGCCTAAAAAGGGTAGGGTCAGGACTAATTTTGCTTGCGAACATATTCCTCCTGCCTAGTGTAGTCCCTGACACACAGTAGGTGCTAAACACTTTTATTGAATAGATGAGTGAAATCTTTGTTGAATAAATGAACGGATGATAGGTAATAGACTGTGTTAATCCCCTTCAGGAATACTAGTAATTAAAAAAGAGAAGTCTAGAAGAGCTTTCTTCTAATGGGAAGAGCCAGTAATGTCACTATTAGTGGAATTTCAGGCACCGTAAGACCCTGGGTGATTTAAAAACAATGTTTAAATTTCTATCTTACAGAAAAGTTGAAGAAAGTGTACAAATTATTTTTACCCCTGTAAGTTGCAAACAGTGTCCAATCGTCCTCCCATACTTGAGTTTATCTGATCTAAAGGAGACTATTGCCCTATATAATTACAATACAACCATCAATATCAGGAAATTGACATTAATAAATATCTACCACTTAATCCACAGGCCCCATTCACATTTCATCAATTGTTCCCATAATGTCTTTTTTTTTTCCAGTCATCAGGCTACAAATTTATTTATTTATTTTTCTTTTCTTTTTAATTGTAGATTCAGGGACACATGTACAGTTTCATTGCATGGATATACCACATGATGCTGATATTTGAGCTTCTAAAGATCCTGTTGCTCAAGTAGTGAACATAGTACTAATAGGTAGTTTTTTAAGCCTTGCCATCCTCTCTTCCTCCTCACTTTTGGAATCCTCAGGGGTTATTATTCTCATCTTTGTTTTTGTGTGTACCCAATGTTTAGTTCCCAGTTATAAGTGAGAACCTGTGGTATTTAATTTGGTTTTCTGTTTCTGCATTAATTCACTTAGGATAATAGCCTTTAGCTGCATCCATTTTGCTGCAAAGGACAAGATTGTGATCTTTTTTTGGTTATGTAATATTCATGGTATATATGGTATATATGTACCACATTTTCTTTGTCTAGTCCACCATTGATGGGCACCTGGATTGATTCCATGTTTTGGCTATTGTGAACAGTGCTGCAATAAACATATAGATATGTTCATGTGTCTTTTTGGTAGAATGAATTTTTTTCCTTTGGGCATATACTCAGTAATGGGATTGCTGGGTCCAATGGCAATACTATTTTTAGTTCTTTGAGAAATCTCCAAGCTGCTTTCCACAGGGGCTGAACTAATTTGCATTCCCACCAACGGCATGTAAATTGTTCCATTTTCTCTACAACCTTGCCAACATCTATTTTTGACTTTTTAAAAATAGCCATTCAGACTGGTGTGAGATGGCATCTCATTGTGGTTTTGATTTGCATCTTTCTGGTGATTAGCGGTGCTAAAGGATTTTCTTTTGTATATTTGTTGGCTGCTTATGTCTTTTGAGAAGTGTCTTTTATATCTTTTGTTCGCTTTTTTATGGAGTTTTTTCTCGTTTGTTTATGCCTTATAGATTATAGATATTAGTCCTTTGTTGGATGCATAATTTGCAAATATTTTCTCCCATTCTGTAGTTTGTTCACTGTGTTGATTGTTGCTTTGCTGTAGAAACTCCTTAATTAGGTCCCAGTTATCAATTTTTATTTCTGTTGCATTTGCTTTTCAGGACTTAGACATAAATTATTTGCCTAGGCCAATGTCTACAAGGGTATTTCCTAGGTTTTCTTCTAGGAGTTGTACAGTTTGAGGTCTTACATTTAAGTCTTTAATCTATCCTCAGTTAATTTTTGTATGTGGTGAGAGATAGGGGTCCAATTTCATTCTTCTGCATATAGTTAGCTAGTTTTCGAAGCATTGATTATTAAATAAAGTATCCTTTCTCATGTTGACAAAAATAAACAATGCAGAAAGTTTATCCTATTCAAGAAGTAGGGTATCGTTTATTTCAGTGGTCTCTATTCTGTTCCTTTGGTCTATGTATCTATTTTTGTATGAGTACCATGCTGTTTTGTTTACTATAGCTTTATAGTATATTTTGAAGCTGGTTAATATCATACCTCTGGCTTTTTCTTTTGCCTAGGATTTCTTTGGCTCCTCAGGCTCTTTCATGGTTCCATATGAATTTTAGAATAGTTTTGTGATTTCTTTTAGCATTATTTTGTAGCTCTCCTTGTAGAGATCTTTCACCTCCTTAATTAGATGTATTCCTAGGTATTTTATTTTTTGTGTGGCTCCAGAAATGTCTTTATAGCAAAAGGATTATCCAATAAAGAACATTATTGAAAAAATTGATGAAACTTGATTTAATCTTAGATCATCTGGTACATTAGTTGTCATGTCTCTCTACATCTTCTTTATTATGGAAAAGTTTCTCAGTCTTTCCTTGGCTTTCAGAAGCTCAAGATATTTTTTAATGTTACACTTCATTTACTTTCTGTAGTTTCCCTTGATTTGTGTTTGCCTGATGTTTTCTTATGATTAGATTCAGTTTATGCCTCGTTGGCAGGACTATCACAGAAAGCAGTGCTGTGTTCTTCTCATTGTTTCCTATTACAAAGGAAGTTTACTTTGATCGGTGGATTCAGTTGGCGTCGTCTAGGTTTCTTCACTGTAAAGTTTTTCTTTCTTTTCCATTTAAAATTAAGTATTTCTTTTAGGAAAGAGACTTTGAGGTTATATAAATATTTTGCTTCTCACCAAACTTCCAGTGAAGGAGATATTTTTGGGCAAAGAATTCTTTCTGGCATTCCTCGGACGCAGTTTTACCCTTAGACCTAGACAAAAGGGACTCCTTGCTGTGGGTGAGCCCTTAATTTAAAGTGACCTTTTTTCATTACATTTTCTTTTTTTTTTGAGTCATTATACTTTAAGTTCTGGGGTACATGTGCAGAATGCGCAGGTTTGTTACATAGGTATACATGTACCATAGTGGTTTGCTACATCCATCACCCCATCATCTACATTAGGTATTTCTCCTAATGCTATCCCTCCCCTATTCCTCCACCCCCTGCTATCCCTCCCCTAATCCCCCACCCCCTGACAGTTCCCAGTGTGTGATGTTCCCCTCCCTGTGTCCATGTGTTCTCATTGTTCAACTCCCACTTATGAGTGAGAACATGCAGTGTTTGGTTTTCTGTTCTTGTGTCAGTTTGCTGAGAATGATGGTTTCCAGCTTTATCCATGTCCCTGCAAAAAACATGAACGCATCCTTTTTTATGGCTGCCTAGTATTCCATGGTGTATATGTGTCATATTTTCTTTATCTAGTCTATGATTGATGAGCATTTGGGTTGGTTCCAAGTCTTTGCTATTGTGAACAGAGAAGACACAAACAAATAGAAAAACATTCCATGCTCATGGTTAGGAAGAATCAATATGAAAATGGCCATATTGCCCAAAGTAATCTATAGATTCAGTGCTATCCCCCGTCAAGCTACCATTGACTTTCTTCACAGAATTGGAAAGAACCACCTTAAATTTCATTTGGAACCAAAAAAGAGCCTACATAGCCAAGATATTCTAAGCAAAACAACAACAACAACAACAACAACAACAAAAACACCAAAAACAAAGCTGGAGACATCATGCTACCTAACTTCAAAGTATACTACAAGGCTGCAGTAACCAAAACAGCATGGTACTGGTACCAAAACAGATATATAAACCAATGGAACAGAACAAAGGCCTCAGAAATAATGCCACACACCTACAACCATCTGATCTTTGACAAACCTGACAAAAACAAGCAAGGGGGAAAAGATTCCCTATTTAGTAAATGGTGTTAGGAAAACTGGCCAGCCATATGCAGAAAGCTGAAACTGGATCCCTTCCTTACACCTTATACAAAAATTAACTTGAGATGGATTAAAGATTTAAATGTAAGACCTAAAACCATAAAAACCCTGGAAGAAAACCTAGGCAATACCATTCAGAACATAGGCATGGGCAAAGACTTCATGACTAAAACACCAAAAGCAATGGCAACAAAAGCCAAAATAGACAAATGGGATCTAATTAAACTAAGGAGCTTCTGCACAGCAAAAGAAACTGTTGTCACAATGAAAAGGCAACCTACAGAATGAAAGAAAACTTCTGCAGTCTACCCATCTGGCCAATACCCAGAATCTACAAATAACTTAAACAAATTTACAGGAAAAAAAAAAAACACAATCCCATCAACAAGTGGGTGAAGGATATGAACAGATACTTCTTAAAAGGAGACATTTATGCAGCCAACAAACATGAAAAAAAGGCTCGTCATCATTGGTCATTAGAGAACTGCAAATTAAAACTCTATATTGAGATGCCATCTCATGCCAGTTAGAATGGTGATCATTAAAAAGTCAGGAGACAACAGATGCTGAAGAGGATGTAGAGAAACAGGAACACTTTTACACTGTTGTTGAGAGTATAAATTATTTCAACCATTGTGGAAGACAGTGTGGTGATTCTTAAAGGTTCTAGAACTAGAAATACCATTTGACCCAGCAATCCCATTACTGGGTATATACCCAAAGAATTATATATCATTATATATAAAGATATATGTGTACGTATGTTTTTGCAGCACTGTTCACAATAGCAAAGACTTGGAACCAACCCAAATGCCAATCAATCATAGACTAGATAAAGAAAATATGGCACATATACAGCATGGAATACTATGCAGCCATAAAAAAGGATGAGTTCATGTCCTTTGCAGGGACATGGATGAAGCTGGAAACCATCATTCTCAGCAAAGTAAGACAAGAACAGAAAACCAAACACTGCATATTCTCACTCATAAGTGGGAGTCAAACAATAAGAAAACATAAGAACACATGGACACAGGGAGGGGAACATCACATACTGGGGACTGTCAGGGGTTGGGGAGTTAGGGGAGGGATAGCAGGCAGTAGGGGCATAGGGGAGGGATAGCATTAGAAGAAATACCTAATGTAGATGACGGGGTGATGGATGTAGCCAATCACCATGGTACAAGTATACCTATGTAACAAACCTTCACATTCTGCACATGTACCCCAGAACTTAAAGTACAATTTTTAAAAAAGGCAAAAAAAATTTGGATACTCCATTAATTATTGTAAATTTTGTCTTTTGATTTTAGTAGATAATTTAAAACATTTTGGAAGACAGATAAAAAGTGAAGGCAATAATTTAAGTAATATTAAATAGTTTATTAAATAATGCATAATAGACATAAAATGATAAAACACTAAGTAATAATTTAATTTAATTCTTTTCACCTTGTTACATTTACTTTAATATAACTTTTGAATAAAAATATTCTCAAATTTTGTGTATTGTGAATATAATTTACATTTTATTTTGAATACTTTAGATTATTATTGTGAATAAAACACATATTATGTGAAAATCTTGATTGTAATATTATTAAAATCAATATAAAATTGATTCTGTGGAAATAATGGCAAGAAAAGTAAAGCTTATGGGATAGATACATAACAATTTATGGCTATGTATGACTTTATTTTATTACTCATTCAAATTCTGCTGGCCCATTTACAGAATGCCCAGAGGTATACAATAATATTTTCATTCAGTCATCTTTAATATATTATTAATTTTTGGTCATATAAAAACCATGGTTTTACATATTTTCCATTCTGTCTTTGTGGAAAAAATAGCCAACAAGGTAGGGAGATAGAATACATTCTACTTAAAGTTTTTAAGCCTGATTTATAAGATAGTCATAGAGTTTATGGGTTTCTATTTGAATTCTTGCCCCAGGTTCTGCAAATGTTATGGGTGGGCTTTCTCAGACTCCTTACCCACACCACCACTTATGTAACTACCTAGATTTATGATGATCCTGAACTTATATTATTTTCAAATTCTATGTATCAGATAATATTTGATATTTTAGTCTGTAAAGTAGCCATTGGCATCTATTTCATCATCAGATAGCTCTGTGGACCATCAGGGGACTTCTGTGCACATTGCAAGTTCTTTTGGGGAAGGTCTGATGGCGATGGATAGTTGAAGCTGAGCTTTAACTAACAAGGTTAACAAACTTCAAAAGCGAGTCCAGTGTTTTAGGGCTGGCTAGTACATCCTTTAATGGTCTCTCCATTGGTTGGCATAGGTCTGCAGGATGGTTGATACTGTTTGGATGTTTGTCCCTGCCCAAATCTCATGTTGAATTGTAATCCTCAATGCTGGAGGTGGTATCTGGTGGAAGATGTTTGAGTCATGGGAGCGGAGCCCTCATGGCTTGGTGCTGTTTTTGAGACAGTGAGTGAGTTCACATGAAATCTGGTCATTTAAAAAACTGTGTGGCACCTCCCCCACCGCTCCCTCACCATTACTTTTGCTTTTACTCTGTGATGTTTCTGCTCTCTCTTCGCCTTCCTTCATGATTATAATTCTCCTGAGGCCTCCCGAGATGCAGATGCTGCTGTGCTTCCTGTACAGCCTGCAGAACCATGAGCCAATTAAAATACCTGAGACTGGCCAGGTATGGTGGCTCATGCCTGTAATCCCAACACTTTGGGAGACTGAGGTGAGTGGATCATTTGGGGCCAGGAATTCAAAATGCCATCTCTACAAAAAAAAAAAAAAAGCCATACACACACAAAAATTAGCCATGCGTGTTGGTGCATGCCTGTGGTCCCAGCTACTCAGAATGCTGAGGCACAAGAATCACTTGAACCCAGGAGGTGGAGGTTGCAGTGAGCCCATATCACGCCACTACACTCCAGCCTGGATGACAGAGTGAGACTCCATCTCCAAAAACAAAACAAAACAAAAAAACCCCATGAGACTGGATAATAATTTATATAAATTATCCAGTCTCATGGGTATTTTTTTATAACAATGCAAAAACACAGCCTAATACAACAGGGTTGCATTTGTGCCCCACCTCCTCCTCTGAGGCCCTGTGGGATTGCAATTTCAGCAGTGCAGCAAGAGGTTTCAGTGCTCTCTCCCTTCTAGTAAGGGGCTAGCAGATGTTGAAAACTGTCTCCACTCTATCCTTGTCCCCCACTTGTACTTTGATGGTATGTGAGGTTTTTTACTTTTCTTATCACAAAAGCAATACATGTTTATAGGAGAGAAGAAAAGATAATCAAAGAGAAGAAAATAAACACCAACAATTCCACCAGACAGAGACAGCCTCTGATAACATATCAGTTTGTATCTTTAGAATTACTTGGGGAGCTTTTAATGAATAACAATGCCTGTTGCCCATTCCCAGAGATTCTGATTCAAATGGTCTGGACTGGGCAGGAATAGCTTTTTACATCTAATGTGTAGCCATAGGTGAAAAACCACAGGTCTAGATGTTTAGTGTATGAAATATATATTTTTACCAAAATGGGCATTCTATAATACAGTTTTGTTACCTGATTTTTATCATTTAAGTTTATTACAAACATCTTTCTATAGAAGGATGAGAGAGCAAACCCATCTTTTTTAATGGCCTTACAGTATAATTTAATTTGTTTACTGTGAGCTGGGGAAGGAGGTGGGATGGGGAGGGTGTGAGCAAAAAAGGACTGAAATATCCAGATTGGCATCAGATTGGCCCACAGATGCAAAGAAAACTAAAACAAGCTCAGTTTGGTTTATGACAGACAACACAAAGACTGGAATTGTTTGGTATAAAGCTATGGTTGTCAGTGGGAGAGTCTCCAAATAATTGCTTATTAGTCATATATATACCTGGAAGTTTATTCTGTCACTCATTTCTCATTCATTCATTCAACACATACTGAGCATCACTTAGGGCCTAACAGTGGGAATACAAAGATGGATAAGATTTTGTCCTTTACCTCAAGGAATTCATAGTCTAAGAGAAAGCAGAGACAGATATACAAATAACTACGTGTATATTTATTGAGCACTTACTCTGTTCCAGTCAATCCTCAAATCACATTCAGTGAATTTCCTCAATTTTTACCATCACCTAATTAAATCAGTGGTATTATGATTATCCCCTCATGCAGATGAGGAGACGGAAGCACAGAGAGGTTACTTTTCCATGGTTACATAGCCAGTAAGTGGTAGAACTAGAAATCAAGACAAGGAAGTCTGGCTCCAGAGTCCAAGCTCCTAATCTCTATTTTCTGCTGTATCAAAGAGCACATCAAACAGTAGATTCCAGGACAGGATTCATAAAGGAAGAAGTGGTAAGCTCTAACATGGAAAGCGAGTAGAAAAGAGGAGTTTCAGAAAAGACACTGGAACTCAAAAAATTATTTAATTTTAAGAGAAAGTCCACTAAGAACATGTGGATGCCCGGCATACATACCCATAGTGCTGTAACTCTGGCTTGTCAGAAGTATATTTTATTTCTTCTCTATTTGTTCTGTTTCTGCCTACTGTGTCCCAGTGTTCCGTGGGAGCTGCAAGGGGACCAACTAAGGTAGTCTGGTAGCCCTTCGAGTGTGGGCGGGCTGACAGATGCATCAGTTTCAGGTGGGACAACGGAGCCACTGGGCTGAGGAGAAGGATGGCACACTTGCATTGGGAGGAAGGCCAACTCTCTGGCCTTCATCCAGGAGCAGATAAAGGTGCACCACTATGTTAGTCTGTTCTCATGCTGCTAATAAAGACATACCTGAGACTGGGTAATTTATAAAGGAAAAGAGGTTTAATGGATTCACAGTTCCACTGGCTGGGAAGCCTCACAATCATGGCAGAAGCTGAAAGAAGAGCAAAGTCACATCCTACATGGTGGCAGGCAGGAGAGAATGAGTGCCAGCAGGGGAAATGCTAGATGCTTATAAAACCATCACACCTTGTGAGACTCACTCGTTATCATGAGAACAGCTTAGGGAACACCACCCCCATGATTCAATTACCTCCACCTCGCCCCTCCCATGACACATGGGGATTATGGGAAGTGCAATTCAAGATGAGATTTGGGTGGAGACACAGCCAAACCATATCAACTACCAAGGAAGAAAGGTAGTATCATTCAAAGACCCTCCTCACAAGGGGGAAGCCACTGAATCAAGTGCAGAGAAGATAAGACTTGGGAGAAAATTTAACTTATTGCTAGATCTGAGGCAAGGAGCTCTCATCAGTGGGTCTATTTAGAGAGATATCTCAGAATGCCTACTGCTAAAATTCACATTGCTGTAGGTTCCCTGGCTAGCTGGAAGAGGGTGCTGCTTAGGAAAATTCACTGTACCCATCAAGCAGAAATAAGCACAGAAACAGATCTTCCCAAAAGGAGAAGAAAATCTCATTAGAAAACAGACCACCTCTGGAGAGTATTAAAAAAATTCTTACATTCATTGATAATCTTCTCTAACAGAGTGGATCCTGGCCTTGGTTATATGAGCATGTTGATGGGTTTGTTTATACCAGAACTGTAGAGATGTGAATTACTGTTAAGATCTTTTAGGCTAAAAAATGCCCCAAATGACCTTAAGGATTAAGTAAATTATTATAAGAGAAAGGTTAGAGGTGGAAAGACTTCAGAGTTTGTTGATTCAGGACTCAAGGAATGTGGTTGTATTAATCAGGTTGAGTAATGATATGTGTTATAACAATAAACTAGTACTGAGATCTCAGTGGCTTAACACACAAAAAACTACTTCTCATTCATGTAATCATTTAATGGAGATAGAAGCCTCTACTACATTCAAGAACTTTGGCTTCTTCTATGTGATAGCTGTGTCATCTTCAATGTGGCTTTACAATCACCTTATCATGATCCAGCCTGCAGATGGAGAAAGAGCAAGAGTGGGGAGGATGAAGCAGGCCATTTTAAAGGCCAGGCCTAGAAGCTGTAAATGTTACTTTCATACACAATCCATTGGTCAGAACTCAATTTTGTGGAACTACCTGATTTCAGGGGGTACTGTTAACTGTCGTTTACTCTGTGCTCAGGAGAAAAATAAAATGGGTTTGGTGAATTCGTTGTCTCTATCCAATGAGCTCTTTCTCCTTTTGTGCTCTGTCATTTTCAAAGTCACTCCTTCTCTTCTAATAGCAAGATGGCTGCAGCAGTTCCAGGTGTCCTGTCCAACTACCACGGCTGAGAAAGAAAAGGAACAATTTCCTATTTGTCTGTCTCCCATGAATGAGAAAACTTTTCCTAGAAGCCCCCAGCAAATCTTCCCTTATGTTTCACTGGCCAGATTTCGATCATGTGCCCCTTTCTGGTGCAATCCCTGGAAGGGAAATGAGATTGCTGTTTGATAAGTCAAAACTGTCCCTGGGGTGGGCGAGGGGCAATATTCTCCTAAGCACACAGTTGCTTATACGTGTGAATCTCTAAAAAGTTTCAGGGTTCTGTTAGGATGCCCTCAGGTATCCATGCAGCAGAGTCTGGTGTAATTATTCTCTGTACTCAGGAGGAACTAAGTTGGCTTCTCTGGGCACTGAGTGATGGGGACTGTGAGGAGGACGGGTGATGTGGCAGGAGATCTGAGGTGACTGCTCTCTCAGTTCCATGTCCTTCAATACATTCTTCCTCACTCTCAGGCTGCTTTATTGTTATTATTATACTTTAAGCTCTGGGGTACATGTGCAGATCACGCAGGATTGTTACATAGGTATGCACATGCCGTGGTGGTTTGCTGCATCCATCCCCCAGTCATCTACATTAGGTATTTCTCCTAATGTTATCCCTCCCCCAATCCCCCTCTAGCTTTCCCTCTCCTAGCTCTCCCACCCCCTAACAGGCCCTGGTATGTGATGTTCCCCTCCCGTGTCCATGTGTTCTCAGTGTTCAACACCCACTTACGAGTGAGAACATGTGATGTTTGGTTTTCTGTTCTTGCATCAGTTTGCCGAGAATGATGGTTTCCAGCTTCATCCATGTCCCTGCAAAGGACATGAACTCATCTTTTTTCATGGCTGCATAGTATTCCATGGTGTGTATGTGCCACATTTTCTTTATCCAGTCTATGATTGATGGGTATCTGGGTTGGTTACAAGTCTTTGCTATTGTAAACAGTTCCGCAATGAACATATGTGTACATGTGTCTTTATAATCGAATGATTTATAATTCTTTGGGTATGTATCCAGTAATGGGATTGCTGGGTTAAATGGTATTTCTATTTCCAGATCCTTAAGGAATCACCACACTGTCTTCCACAATGGTTGAACTAATTTACACTGCCACCAACAGTGTAAAAAGCATTCCGATTTCTCCACATCCTCTCCAGCATCTGTTGTGTCCAGATTTTTTAATGATCGTCATTCAGACTGCTTTTACACAAACTGGCAAGGGGCTGAATTTCTTATCTAGGTTGACAAGGAGGGAAAAGTAACAAATGTAGGAGTTAGGGATAGAGGAAATCTAGGGAAATGTCAGAAGCCATTGGGAGGGCACTGTAGTTGGGTTTTAGCCAAGTTAATCTACATCTCAGGTTGCAGACAGGGTCTCAGCAACCACCTGAGTAACAAGATGGCAGCCACAGACTGTGTGGATTTTAACCTGATAGCATCATTCTTCCAGAAACTGTAAGTAACACTGGGAACAAAACCTTGGAGCTAAGTGAAATTCTTTGGTTAGATTAATTAATATGTCATTTGCTAACCACAAAAAAACATACTGATTTTGACTTCTTCCCTCTGCTATGACAAAAGAAGACATAGAAGTGAAGAAATACAAGACCGTCTGGAAGAGTGAGGATCCTAGATGAATGGATGGGAACTGGGGCTAGGTGGAGTGTGATTTACTTCCTAGGAAGTGATGCAAAGATTTCTCAGTCAAGATGCTTATAAAACCATCACATCTTGTGAGACTCACTCATTATCATGAGAACAGCATAAGGAATTTTCCGTGATGAAAATTCCCCACAGTCATCCTGTGAAAAGGTGACAGTCTGAAGGTCTACCCAATGAATGCCCCAAAGGCTTTGAATGCTGTGCCCGTGGGTGACCAGAGTACATTTTCTGGGAAGTGACACAGAGGTTCAGAGCATTGTCTCAAGTTTCATCCTCTTTCCTAGCTGCTTGATCTAGAGTAGCTGAGTTAACCTCTTTAGACTCAGTTTCCCTATTGGTAATATACATAAGTGTTGTTATGCAGTTTCTAAGAGATATTTAACATAAAAGTGATTGGTAGAGTCCCTGGATGGCAGAAAATGCCTAATAAATTCTAGCTGTTCTTTCTTCTGAAACTTTAGTCTGTAACACAGTAGCTATGGTGGCAGAAACCGAGATGTACTTTGTGGATGACATAAAGGTGAATAAAAGTGCATGTATGGGATTTTGGACAAAGGTATTCTCAAGTGACTTTTTAAGAGACATTGTATTGTCACCTCTCTGGCAGGGTTGAAGATAAAATAAAAGGTACAGTACTCTTCTTAGGAGGAAGAGCCCTGCTTTGAGCCTGATGTCTGTTGGTGCATTTAGCAAAACTTACTTTAAACAACTAAGAATTTTATTCAGTGTAAAACTTCTATATGTATCTAGATGGAAATACTGATCTGGCCTTGATTCATTTTATCTGCCATCTTATCTTATCTTGTCTGTCTCATCCATCATCCATCCATCTAGTTATATCCATAGGGTATAAATGATAAAGAACTTGATGCCCTCAAGTTGCTCCTAAGCTGGGAGGGAGACATTCCAAAAGACAGAACAGGAGGACCATAGTATTCATGGGAAGCTTTAATGTAGCACAGAGGGTATCCACTGCAGTTTGGCAGTGAACCAAGAAGGCTTCTGAAGGGTTAATAAGAAGAATACAGGGAAAGTGTATAGACAAGAGGTGGAGAAGGATACTGGTAAGGACGTTGGCAGTAGAATCACCAGTCTATGCAAAGGCCTCGGAGCAGGCAGGTAAAAGACACCCTAGGAACACATTGAGTAGTTAATCATGGATAAAGCCAGAGCAATGGATCATAAATGCTAGTGAGCATAGAAGTCACCATGAGAGCTTGTTAAAATGCAGATACACACACAAAATATATTTGAAAAAAATACAGTTACTATGACCCACCACAGAGATTCTGAACCAGTAGATCTGGGATGATATCTAGAAAACCAGCATTTGACACAAAAGGTCCTAGGTAATTCTGAGGCAGGTGTTCTCTTACAGTACACTAAGAAACAATTGTGTGATATTGCAGGGATAGTTTTATATGTGTTATCTCTGAAGCGAAAGCTGCGGTCCCTTGCTATTCAAAGTATGATCCTTGAAGTAGTAGACTTCGCATCCCCCTGGGAGCTTGTTAGAAAGGCAGAATCCCAGGGCCCACTCCAGACCTTCTGAATCAGAATCTGTCTTTTAAGAAGACTGATGCACATTAAAGTTTGCAAAGCACTTTATCAGGCAGGGATAGCACCTTAAATAGTCTTATCAATAATAGTGAGATACTTATATATAATAGGTGATGGCAAGTCAGTGAAAAGCTGTAGTTGAGGGAGTGGTATGGTTCAGTTTGCTCTTTAAGTTAAGATATTATTTACATTTTTTTTGAGGAGTCTGTATTCTCCTTGCCTTTTCCCTTCTCTCTGTTCCAAGAAGGAGTCACGCCCTTGGTATTTCCTTAACTAAGCTTTTTTTGCGTTGTAGTTTTCCAAGATTGACAGCCAAAGTTACCTAAACAAAATACTGTTCCTGCCTCTCCAAAAAGTCTAAGTTTGTAGAAGAGATGGGGCAAAGGGTCTAAGCATGTAGAGCAGAGGGAGGGCGTTCGAGGCCAAGAATGGAAAGTAAGGATGTGTTTCTAGGAACAGAACAGTGCCTAAAGATGGTGAGGCTCTGCCAGAACTGAGGTTAGCAGATCCATCTAAGTTTTTTTTCCTTTCCCCCCCCCCAGATTGGGGGAAGGGTAATGCCTACTCAAGGCACCCAGAGATGGGATCATAAACTCAGGACTATCCCAAGATTCTCAAGTCACCAGCATGGCACAGCCGCCAAGGAACCTCTCCTTGGAAACAGTGTGCCATAGATGCCCTAGCTGGTAGACAAAGTGTCCCCCTCCCACAATCTTGCTTGGGGTTGGGTAAGACCCTGGGATGTTCGTGCATCCCCCGGGAGGGCAGCAATGGCAATAAACACTGAGAGTTTTTCGAGCCCATGGCCAGCTGGTCACTGGGGGATCAGGCAATTTGATTTAAATAAAAAAACAGCATTCCTTGCTCATCTGAGATTAGGAACTAGATTCATCTTGCAACATTCAGAAGGTTCACCTTGATGCTTTCGTGAATTTCAGGAGGGGTTAAAAAATTATAGTGATGTAAACACAGTTGTCTTTGTCTGGGCTGCCTTCTGTATTTTCTCACCCTCTCAGCAATGCAGAAGCATAGAGAAGCAATCAGAGCTCCTTCACTCACTTTGGGATGCCCAAGGAGGACAGTGCAATGTCAGTACTGCTGTCAGAGTCACATCATTCATCTGCCCCCTTTTCTCAGCTGAAAGGCTGAATGCAAAATTTCTCTTAACAACAGGATCTACTTTTCCATTTTGCCATTTTATAATTCTAAACTACAGAGTTGTACTAATTTCAAACTTCCAACACTTGTAAGTCCTTTCTGTTTTTCATCAAGAAGTGCTTTACCCTTGGGATGGAATATCAAATGCTTCCTTGCACATCTGAATTTGATAATTGTCTTTAAGTATTTCTAATATCTTACACTGAATGATTACTGTGTCTATTTAGTTCTCTAAGGATAACTAGTAATTATTTGCTTATCTGGGCCTGGGTATATGGATGATATCACATATATGTTCTATCAGCATATGTACATACTAAAACATCTTCTTTTCAGTGAAGCCCCCACCCCATTGTTTCCTAGATCAAATACCTTCATGTTTTTCTGAATCTCCATATCTGTCTGGCTATACCAATAGTTCTCAGACTTGACCACACATCAGAATTACCTGAAGGTATGTTTAAAACACACAAAAATTTAGGGACTTGCTCCAGACAGATGAAATCAGGATTTCTAGGGGAGGGACAGAGGCATCTGCATATGCATATTTTAAAACTCTAGAGTGATTCTGATATACACTGAAGGCTAAGATTCACTGATCTCCACCTCTCTGATGGTACTGATGCTTTTCTACCTGGTGATACAATTATTAGTGTATATGACTCTTCTCCTTTTCTGGATTTGAACTTTAAATCTCATTAGTCTCTGTCATTTCTCCTATCCCTAATACATGTACACTAACTACCTCAGTGCTATATACATAATAGGTAATGATTTATTGCGTGAATATGATTATCACCCTACATTTAATAGTAATAGCCACTGTTGCAAAAGAAAAGTATCTGTAATATAGGATAAAGGGAAAGGTATGATTTTAATATCCAAAATTCGGTAAGAAGTTCTTAAATAAAAAATTGCAACTATCCAAATCTATAAAAATCTTTGAAGAATTGAAAGATTAAAAAAAGTTTTAAAAACATGCCTGTTTTTCTTAATACAAAAACATTTTATGTTCATTACTGAAAGATTAGTAAACATAAGCCAGTCAAAAACAAAAAGAAAAGAAAAGAAAACGGAAACACTTTTTCAGTGGTCCCCCTCCAAGATAAATACTATCATTTTTGTCCAAAGAGGCTTTCTGGTGGTTCAAGACATTGAAAATTTTCAGAGCCTTAGGCAAAGCTGAAAGTTCTGGACATGGTAAAAAGAACTGCTCATAAAGCAAAGTATGACCTAAAAGGGAAGGAAAAAAAAGTCATGGGCCACTTTTTTCTAAGGCACCTCCTCCTGTGTACATAATCTTTAGACATCCATCACTGACCAAAGCGTACATTTTCAAAGATAATCAGGAGATGGAGCCTAGATAAAGAAAACCGAATAGAAATGGAGCAGTCATCAGAAGCTCTGTTCCTAGAAGAGCGAGAAGCACACCTCCAGAGGCATGGCTTATGCAGTTCCTGTCTTTATCTCCTTATCTTAGAGGTCAGCTTGGCTGCATTTTTTCTGCTTCAGTGATTTATAGAACATTCAGAGTTTTCTGTATCTTTTTCCTACTCGTCATTTCTTGCCCAGAGTGCTGAGGAGTGGCTAATCAAGAGAAAAATACTAAGACCCAAGTTTTCAGCTAGAAATAAGCCTCAAAAAGTGGCAATTTGTGCATTACTTGATGGTGGGGTATGCCCTTAAATTACTTATTCCTTACAAATACTTTACTTTTTTTGCAAACCAGAACCACTGACTGTCAATTTTATGAAACACACTGCTCAGGAGTCTCCAGAGCATGCCCCCATTTAAAAAAAAGAATTCTCTGATCAGTCTGACTTAGTTTTAGATTGTGATTAGAACTCCTAATTAATCTCTGCAAACATGGAGATGTGGAAAGGAACTCAGCAGAAAAGCAATTAAGGAGCTCTCTCTGATTGTTTTTCCCGTTAACCAAGTCTATTGCAATCACTAAGCCAGCTGTGGCAAGTCTATTTAATAACTTTCTTTTCATTTCCTGATTTTTTACTCAGTTTCTCCCGCACTCTTCATTCCTGGGCCGCCTGGATTCATTGTTTGCTATTTCCGTCCATATGCTACTTTAAAATAATCACATGTGGATTTATGTTGAAGTCTGTCCTTAGCATTGGTTTCCTTGGCCAGCAGTTATCAATGCTGGAAACCAATTTAACAAAAGACTTGGGTAAACCACGAACGGAGAAAAACAAGAAACACATCCCCCTCCTCCAGCATAATGTTCCATAGGGTGCTGAAATGATACGTTTTATTTTTAATTGAAAATAAATTTTTCCCACAAAGGCCCCTTGTGTGGTGAGGCACAAGAGGGCAGTGTTACGTTAAATTACGTTAAATTAAACTTTATGAAGATGTGATTAGTTATGGAAACCTGGAGGGATTCGATTAATCATAATGTTGGAAATGCAACTTCTATGCTAGTGGCAGTGAGAACATGAATAGTGCACAAGGAAATCAGAACCAAGTCCTAGGGCTCAGATCTGTTGACCTTGCTTCATGACCTTGGCAAGTGGACAGTGGTCTGAGAAGAGGTAGGAGATTAGCCCTCTGCAACTGAGTCATATCATGGATTTTGAAGGCCATGACCTCTAGAATACATTTCTCATGACCCTTGGATTTCGAAAGGCTTGCTTTTCTTGATAATTTGATATTGCTCTAGAGTGCTCTAGAGGGCTGGTACAGGGCCAAGGAGAAGGTAGAAAATGAATGGTTGGGGAAGAAAGGGTCTGCTGTCAGTGTTTTAGGGTCAGAGGGTTCCAGGGCTTCACTTAAGCTTCTGGGCAGCTGAAAGTTTCACTCAAGCTCCAAAGCCAGGAAGCATTGGTGTTCCCACGGCTGCAAGGTGCTAGCCAAGGAGTGTGATTGGCCTTAAACCAAGCAAATTTCCTTGTCTTTCCTTTGTCTCTCTGCCCCTGTCTCTTCTGCTATCTTCCTCATTTTCTCCTGGATGCCTTATCTTTCTTCCAAAATATCCCGTCTGCTCCCTGAAGATTCCAAAAGTCACTTCTTTGTGCTTCATTTCCACATCTGTGGAAAATGGCCCCAGATGAAACTATAATGTTTACACATGAGATAAAATGAGGAAAGCACCTGTCAGAACGACTAGGATATAATTTCTTTTTAATAAATGATAAATGATTTTATTATTCCTGTGACTGTTAACCTATAATATAGATGATGTTGAAAATCAGTCTAACTTCTTTTATATTTTAAAGAATTTTCAGTATCCAAACACTCATAAGTTGTAAAAAAAATTTTAAGGAGATTTACTAAAATTAGGTTGACTCTATAGGTATCATTTATCATTCAAGCCAGGACAACTCTGAAAGTGAAAAGTAACACCAATATTAATTACACTAGGACAACGGGTATAAACCAGGACTATCTTAACCCAATCAGGATGTATACCTTGCTAATATAATATGCAGGTTTTACTAAAGCAATAAATTCAGATTTGAAATGCTGGGGGAGTAGTAAATGCACAAACATGCAACGGGCAGTGTCTGTTGGGGTAGAAGCCCTATCCTTAGGTCTTTTGGTATGAATGGTATTTCTCATATCCAAGGAAAAAAATCCATGGACACATCCCTATCTCAAACCCCAAGTCCCAGTGTCTCAAAAAATAGGAGTTTCTTCTTTTCCTGGTGATCTTTTCTTCACTCCAGTGTTCATAGCACTTAAATCTGGGGTAGGGAGTTGTGCTTTTGTTTCCTGACACCTGTAGAGTGATATTTGCAGATCCTCTTGGGAAAAGAGCTAGGCCTAGGAAGAAAATGCCTTTTAAATATCACCCATTCAGGACAAGACTACCTGAACCCAAGCCCACTCCCATGTTCCTCCTCTGTAGCCCATGGGTTTTTTTTTTCTTTTCTTTTTTGCACTGATCATGTTCCACTGTGTGTATTATCTATGGAGGACAAGAACACTGTCTCATTCATCATCGTCAACAACCAGGAGGACAGTTGCTGGCACATAGTTTAATGTCCTTGACTTAAAGGAGAAAGAAAGTAATGACTGGAGCCCTTAAAGAGTTAGAAAGGGAAAGGCCAGCCAGCTCACATAGGGACACACAGGACTCTTCCAAGCAAGATGTACAATTTATTGTGGTAACAACTAAGCATTGATTGAGCTCTTGCTATGTGCCAGGACTTGCTAAGCACTTTACCTTTTTATTTCATTTAATATCACAACAGTCTTATTCCTGTTTTAGAGATGGGGAAGTTGAGGCTTACAGATTTGGGGCAGCTTGACTTAGATGCTAGCTTTGCTAAGTTAATTTAGATCAATGCTGACTGTTTCAAACAGAGCTACAGAAGCAACTTCTGAGAGGTAACAGAGACAATGAGGCCCAAAGCAGATGAGAGCCACTCAGATGCTGCAGTTAACATGGGGCCATCACTGTGAAAAGTTTTATGAGCTTTTCCTTCCAGAAAATGCAGACCTATCCATCAAGTTATCTGCCTATTCTTTTCTGTTCTCAGAGAGTCTTTTTTTTCCAGGTTGAGTTTGGACTCCAAGAGACTTCTCCACTTTTAAATGATTTCTCTTTGGAGAGATCACTTGAGCTACTTTTAAGAAACCCAATACTGGCCTATCAAGGGCCTCTTGCCACAATGGGTAATGCTTGTAGACTTGTGCAAAGAGTTTCGAGTGGTTAAGAAAGATGCTCTCTAAGTAGTTAAGATAAGTCATTTACTTCTCTGGTTGGTACTGCTGATGAGTTCACTCCAATCCCACTAACCTATTATAATTTCTTAGAAACTTCCTAAGGACCAGGTACATTTTCCCTTTTTCCTTGTCTCACAGTTTCACAGATTTAATGGACAGTGGTTTACTTTACACTGTTCTTCCCTGCTGACTCACAGGCAATGGGGCTAATAGGACAGATTTTAGTTTTGCAAATGTTGTTGTCACTACTCTGAGACCATTCTAGAATGCATTCTCAGCGGTTAGGAAAGAAGGGAACAGCAATTGGAATCATTTTCCCAGTACTATTTAACAACACAGTTATCTTAAAAGAGTGATCACATTGTATTTGGTATTGGGCCACAATTTAATTGCAACTTTGAAACAACAGCAACAAGAAGAAAATCAATATTTTAGCCTGCTCTGAGTATGGGCTTGAAAGCTCCTATGTGAGCTAAGGATCTAGGAGTTAAAACTTCATGATTAAAACTTCCAATTATTTAGAGGATGGAGTATTGTTTTTTCTGCATAGCATCTATTCTATATCAGTTAGGATAATCTAGGTTTTGCTGCTGTAACAAACAACCCCCAAATCTTGGTGGTACATAACAAGAAGGACTTATTTTTTGCTTAGGTGCATGACCATAGGAGTTTGTCCGAGAGCTGTTCTCCTGTGGTCTCACAGAAACCGAGGTTGAGGGAGATTTCATCTTGATAGATGCTTCCTTGTTCTCTGCAACAGTGGGAAGGGAACATAGAGGGAAGGGAACATAGAGAATCACAATTTGGCCTACAAAGCTTCTTCTAGAAATAATACTTGTTCACATGTCATAGGCCAAAGGAAGTCACTTGTCTACTTCTAAATTCAAAGATGCTGGGAAGTATAAACTCACCATGTGCTCTGATGGCAGAGAGCTGAAAATATGTGATGAATAGTGCTCATGACCTCTGATTTTTTTTCCCATAACACGAAAGTTACAGACATTCAACATTCATTGAAAATAAATACAGGGAACATCCATATACCCTTTATGTTTAGATTCAACAGTTGTTAATTTTTGCCACATTCATGCTCCTCTCTCTCTTGCTCTGCATGTGTGTGTGAATGTGTGTGTTTCCTGCTTCCTCTTCACATCAAAATACATGAATTTTGCTTTAAGGGAAATGGATTTCCCATTCTTAGTCATGTGCCTGTGGGGGATTGACAACCTCAATTCTGGCAAGCTCTTTTGCAGGAACTACCAGAGGAGACTTTGCTTCCTTCTCTGGATGGTGCAGTATAAGGAAGTGATGCTCAGACTGCTGCAGCCACTTCACATCCATGAACAGAGAGCTCAGAGCTGCCAAGGGCCCACTGTGAGACAGACAGCACTGGAGGAATCAGGCTGTAGAGACAGGCAGGACCTGGGTACTTGATGGCATTGTTTGTCTTTCCTGAAGTAATCTTTAAACTTTTCATTTAGGTAAGAAAATAATTTTCTGGTTTTGCAAATACTTCAGAGTATCAGTAAAAGACCAGCAGGGAGAACCCATGTGAGTTCCATTACATCTTAGGTGTGTTAAATGGTATTTGGTCTGTGAATGATGACAGAGTGAATGAAGCTCGTATCATACCTGCCTTCTTCTTGTACCATCGTCAGTTTTATAATAATACAGAGAGTGATGATTTATAATGCGAACACTATCCTTATCTAGGCCTTTGTTTTCTGGTGTTTGTCAGGCAGCTTGAAGTGGAAGTCCTCAATGCCCAAATGACTGTAAGGCAAACGTGGCTCACTTAACTGGTAGGTTTTGTGTTGAGGAGCTGAGTTTAGGAGTTCAAATTATATTTCCCTCATCCTACATGGAGGATATGCAGAATCTTGCTCCTCAAGATGAAAGGAAACAACTCTGATCATTCCAGAGTCGCATCGTCTCAGTTAAGCCATCTCAGCAATAAGAGGTGCTTCTCTCTACCTGTGTCCATATATGACTACAGAGGAGTCTGCTCCAACCATCTACCTCTTGTGAATCAATTGCTGTTGTAGGGAAATCAGGAAAAAATTTTGCCCAGGTGATCAGGGAGGGAAGTGGACACCATGTTCAACCACTCTTGGAGTAGGTGGTAATGGTGCTGGAGATCAGTTCCAGAAATAATGATGCTAAGCGAGGCCCTCTGCTACCCATCTTGCCAGCCAAAACAAACAAGCAAAAATAATAAACATGTACTAAAAGCTTATAGGTAAGGCAGTCTACTAAGTTCTGTGTGAGACTCCCAAGGAGTGCTGGGCACAAATATTGCCATTTAGGAGCACACAGGACTCACAAAGATAATGCAAAATCAGAAGTGCCAAGAAGGGGAAGGATATAGTTGAAGGGCTACACATTTTTAGAAGAAAGATCTGTTTCCTATTGCTGGGGAAACTAGATAATGACTTCATAGAGGTAATGCTGGCATAATAATAAATACATTACTGGCCCCTAAAAGACAAGGGTTTGAATCCTGGCTCCACTGGTTATTAGCTGTGTGACATTGGGCAAGTTATACTCTCTAAACTCATCTCCATATCTCCAAAGTGGGAGTAAGACAGTTTCTGCCTCATAGGGAGGTGGCATGGAGATGAGACACGTGCGAGCCCTCAGCACAAGGCCTGGCATGAAGGCCCAATGGATCACAGATGTTGCGGTTTTGTTGTTATTGTTTTTAGAGCTTTATTTGAAAACTTCCACCTGGAAAAGACATACAGCATCCTTAATGACAGTTGTGAATGTGCTAAGGATATTGAAAGCTGATGTGATTGCAAGAGCACCAGGGGCTTGTCTGTGGGAATGAGGGAGAAGGGGGTCCTTGTTTTCATGTGACGGATAGTAGCCACGTGGTGGGTGGCAGCTAGATTGTGTCATACCCATTTGTGTGCCCAGAGCTTTGTGTTTCCTATTGGAGAGGACAAAGAGACAACCAAAGAAAAATAGACATGAATTAAGGGCAAAAGGATGGTGGGTCTGTTTTGGATTAGTGGAAATAAAATGGGTGGAAAACATTTGGTTGTTTGATCATAAGGAGAGCTATTTTTAAAAGCCTCAGGTTTGTATGTTCTCCAGAATATTTATTCTTAGTAATAATGCCAGGAAGTCATGTGTTGTAGGAAAAAAGATGTAACTTGGAAGATCTGACCTGAGTCCTGAATCCACCAGACTCTGTTATGTTAATACGGGAGGGCCCACTTAGAGTCACCAGCATCAGTTTCCTCATCCGTACTTGAGAGTGATGCTGTACTTTCCTTGCGGATGTTTGGGGGGGGGTGGTGATCAAGTGATAGAATGAAATACAAACTGTTGGAAGAGTCATTAGCACTGTAGAATGAGATGTGGAATAGAGCAGAGTGTGGGATGCAGGGGACGGGAAGTGTGTGGTCAAGTAAAGACAGCACAGGTCGAATCATAGAGTGGAGCTTTTCTAACTAGGGGATTTGTGAAAGTTTGGAAATGTGGCCCTGTCTCTGCAGGATGACTTGTTTGTTATGAGTGTATTTCAATATTGTATTTTTCATTTTGATGAAAATCTAACAAAGACAATATAAGCCTGTTCTGGATCATCTGTTTCCCCTTATAACCAAGTGCTGCCACGCAATGTCAGTGCCTACATTTGCACTGGTTTACAACAGTGTTGGAGTCAAGACAAGAAAGACCACTTTGATTATCACAGGCTAAAATGAAGGCAGATCTTACACATAAATGATGAATTCTAGCCAAAGGAAGGCCAGGCAATATCATGGGGTACTGTATAAGCAACTCATGTAAATTTGCAAGTGGTGATTTAGAGTCAGCAAAATCATCTTTCATATTATTACTTCTAGTAGTGGGAATTTTAAGTTTTGTTTGGATTCAATTTTTAATTTTTTATAGTCATATAAAGTTTATAAATAAAAATGCCTGGTTTTATGTTGTTATGTATTTTTGTTCGTATTATAATAAAATTAAATATCATTATAAAAGTTATTTAAAGGAACTTTAGGGATTGCTATGGTTTTATTTTTTCATTTAAGAAGAACCACACTGTATGTGTTTGAGAAAGCGTGATGTTGGTCATAGAAGGTTGCTCTTGAAATAAGCAAATGAAAAAATGCTCAGAATCATTATTTAGTGGGGAAATGTAAACTAAAACCACAATGAGATATCACAACATATCTGTTAGAATTGCTAAAACTAAAAGACCTGGATTTCACCAAGTGTTGGCAAGGCTGTGCACCAACTGCAATTCCCTAAGCTGCTGGTGGGCATGGAAAATGGTACAGCCACTTTGGAAAAACAGTCTAGCCATTCCTTGAAAAGTTAAACATATAGTTACTACAGGACCCAGTCATTCCACTCCTAGGTGTTTACCCAAAAGAAACAAAAGCATACGCTCATATAAAGATGTTACATGAATGCCCACAGCAGGTTTATTTCTAACAGTCCCAAACTGCAAGTAATCTGAGTGTCCATCAACAGTAAATGGATAAACCAATTGTGGTATATCCATACAATGGACTATTACTTAGCAATGAAAAGGAATAAACCATTGATAGATCCAGGAGCATGAATAAATCTCAAAATCAATGTGCTGATTAAAAAAAAGTGTGAAGTGTATGTTTCCATTTACATAAATCTCTAGAAAATGCAAACTAAGGTATCATGACAGAAAGATTAGTGGTTGCCTGGGGATGGGCTGAAGACAGGGAGGGAGGAATGGCAAAGGGCATAAGAAAACTTTTAGAAGAGATGGATATAGTCATTCTCTTGATTGTGGTGATGATTTCCTAGGTATATACATATTTCAAAACTCATAAAATAATACGCTTTAAATATGTGCAGTGGATTTGCCAACTATACTTCAATAGAATTGTTAACAAAGGACATGAACGAACACGTCTCAAAAGAAGACACTCACGTGGCCAAAAAACATGAAAAGCTCAACATCACTGATTATTAGAAAAATGCATATAAAAACGACAATGACATACCATCTCATGCCAGTCAGAATGGCAATTGTTAAAAAGTCAAGAAATGACAGATGCTGGAGAGGTTGTGGGGGAAATAGGAATGCTTTTACATTGTTGGTGGGAATGTAAATTAGTCCCACCATTGTGGAAGACAGTGTGACTGTTCCTCAAAGATCCAAAACTAGAAATACCGTGTGACCCAGCAACCCCATTTCTGGACATATACCCAAAGGAATATAAATTATTCTATTCCAAAGACACATGCACGCATATGTTCATTGCAGCGCTATTCACAATATCAAAGACATGGAATCAACCCAAATGCCCATCAACGATAGACTGGATAAAGAAAATGTGGTATGTCTGGGTGCAGTGGCTCATGGCTGTAATTCCAGCACTTTGGGAGGCCCAGGTGGGTGGATCACCTGAGGTTAGGCATGTGAGACCAGCCTGACCAACATGGAGAAGCCCTGTCTGTACTAAAAATACAAAATTAGCTAGGCATAGTGGTGCATGCCTCTTATCCCAGCTACTTGGGAGGCTGAGGCAGGAGAATTGCTTGAACCTGGGAGGTGGAGGTTGCAGTGAGCCAAGATTGTACCATTGCATTCCAACCTGGGCAACAAGAGCAAAACTCCATCAGAAAGAAAGGAAGGAGGGGAGGAAGGAAGGAAAGAGAAAAGAAAAGAAAAGAAAAGGAGAAAAGAAAAAATGTGGTACATAGACACCATGGAATGCTATGCAGCCATAAAAAGGAACAAGATCATGGCCTTTGCAGGGACTTGGATGGGGCTGGAAGCCATTATCCTCAACAAACTAACACAGGAACAGAAAACCAAATTTTGCTTGTTCTCACTTATAAGTGGGAGCTGAACAATGAGGACACACAGACACAGAGTGGGGAATAACACACACTGGGGCTTGTTGCAGGGTGGGATCAGGGCTAAGGCATGCTGGGCTTAATATCTAGGTGATATGTTGATAGGTGCAGCAAATAACCATAGCACATGTTTACCTTTGTAACCTGTACATCCTGTACATGTATCCTGGAATTAAAAATAAAAATAAAAACACACATACTTCATCAGACTTTGTCATCAGAAAGACTTGGTTTTGAAACCCAGCTTTGGCTCTCACTATTATTCACTTGAGCAGTTACTTAACATTTTGAGTGTCACATATGACATAGAGCCAAGTGAAATAAATGTATCTTCTAGTAAAGTATTAACAGTACACAGTAAATTAAAAAAAAAAAGTACGCAGTAAATAAAAAAAACAGTACACAGTAAATAAATAAATAAATAAAAAACCAATAAGTGGCAGTCGTGGGGTGGAGAGTTCACCTGACAAAGCAATCTGGACTGTATTTCCGTGCTGACATCTATTTTCTTGTTTTGGAGGATCATGCTGTGCATTTATGATCCATCACACTGTGCACTTATGATCCATGAATACTCAATAAAAAACGTTCTGTCCTCTTACCTGAAAGCCTATGTATAGCTACAAACAACAAAAATGCCCATTG
Organism: Ateles fusciceps; assembly: GCA_036589455.1. Classification (NCBI taxonomy): domain Eukaryota; kingdom Metazoa; phylum Chordata; class Mammalia; order Primates; family Atelidae; genus Ateles; species Ateles fusciceps. Next base: position 13,450,332 of record JAZHEH010000562.1, read on the forward strand.
CTCATGCTGGCCTCTACATTAGTGAAATCAGAATCTTGAGGGTGAGGGAGTGGGAATCAGACATCAGTATTTTAAAAGCTTCTGCATGATTCAAATGTATAGGGACATTTGAGAACTAGGGCTCTCTTGCTGTGCTGCTCGAAGTGTGGTCCTTAGACCAGCAGTATCACATCATGTGGGACCTGCTTAGAAATGCAGCGTCTCAGGCTGAAACTCATATCTGCTGAATCAGAAGTTGCATTTGAGCAAAAACGACAGGTGATGTATATGCACATTAAAGACTGAGAAGCAGCAGATGGGATGATTTTGGAGGATCCTTTTATTTTTTTTTTAAATACTGTGTCAAAGTTTTGAATGTGATGTGATAACATAACCTCCCATGTTAAATCTTATTGAGAGGAATCAAGGGACCAGAAGATTATATCTCAGAGAGTAAAGCAGGTCAGAGAAAAATTTACCAGAGGAGATGCTTACTTCCCGGAACAGAAGGCCCTCAATTAGTCCTTCATAAAATGATAACTGGGGAAAATTTGGGGAAAAAATTGACCTCAATAGAAACTCTGTATTTATATACTTACCAAATGGCTTCATTTATGTGGGTCATTTTCAAACTCTTTCCAAATATTGCCATTAACACAATTTTTTTTTCTCAGAAACCTGACTTCATGGGCCAACTTGTAGTTGGCTTGTACTTAACTTCTATGTATTAAATATGTCTATCTGCTAGCCTCTGTGCAAGAGATTTTACTACCCTGTCTTATTCAATTTAACCCTCATATTAACCGTATGAAATAGTTACCATCAGTAAACCCATTTTTAAAATAAGGACAGTGTGGCTTAGGGAGCTAAGTGACTCCCTAAAGGTCCCATCCAGCCAGAAATTGGCAGCACAGGGATTTGAACCCATGTTTGATTTGTGCAAATCAAAGCTTGGATGTGTACCAAAGCTAGCAGGGCAGAGAGATGAAGACCATGATGCTGGAGCTGGCCTGTCTGGGTTTGAGTTTTAATTCCATGTTGAATGGAAGAATGAATGAATGATTTTGTTGTGCATAAATAACAGAGAGTCGGGGGGACAAGGTCCAGACCGGCAGATGCTGTAGACAAGCAGACATGAGGCAATTATTTTAGGGATAGAAAGGGCAGAACAGTGGCACTCAATATCCAATCTGGAGATTTGAGAGTGGGGCATGGAGTAGGAAGTGGAGGATGGAAAAGGGGAGGGGGATATTGTAGTTAGGAAGGATAGAGTTTCAGGGAGATGGAGGTATTGATCACAAACATGCCTGCATCATATCTTTGTCCAATTTAAGTGGCAATGTGTAACGACCGTGTTTAGCATGTGGCCCAACACCTCGCGAGACTTAGTAAATCGTAACCAATCACTAGATCCAAGGACAAGTCTACTGTTACTATTTCCTATCAAACAAGAGCCTCTGCAAGAACCAGCTGCCTCTTTTCTTGTCATTCCATTATCTTCCTTTTCTAAAGAAACTTACTGCGAACTGAAAGCCTGGTTCCACCCAGTGCCACATAGCCGCATACTAAGACTCTACTTCAAAGATTATGAAATACCTCTTTGCAATAGTTTTCCTGTATTCTTTTTTAAATCTAACTTGATGTTTATATCACCTTATTTTAAAAATATATTAATTAAACAAGAAATGTAATTTTGTGAAAAAATAGAAAAAAATGTAAGCAAAAATAAAGAAAACATAATATGTAACTCCAGTCTTTCATTGTGTAATATTTAGGTAATTGGCAATATGTTACCATTTATAAATAATGCTGGTGTGACATCCTTATCTGCAAACCTTTGTGCATATCCTTTATTATTTCATTAGGACATATTTTTGAAGCAGAACCAACAAAGCCATTTGTCACTGGTTTTCACTGTGTCCTCCAGCACTAGGTTCAGGGTGTAATCCCACAGGTAGAAATTTTGGGGGAAATGACTTGATAAATGGTAAAAATTTGCCCTTTTTGATTTACATCTATGGCTTCCCCTGAGACTGAGTCTGCTCTGGGGTGTCTCAGAGGTAACATTTCAAAATGGTATTTGGGAAACTCACCTATTAAAAGTGCCCAAGAGCTGCATTTAATTCTGCAGTCCCTGGCTCACCTCTGCTCCACACCTTGGGTTTTCCTGCATAGCTCCCTCTAGCTCCAAGATCTGAAATGCCCATAGAAATCATGATCTCTCTTTTGAGAATAAAAGTTTCCCCCACTCTTTGAGAGAACGAAGCTATTATTTCACTTTTATACAGCCTGAATCCTGGAAAATTGTATCATTTTACTGTAAATAAAGTCAAACTAGTTCTAATTGGTCATTCCAGTGATCAGAGAGAGAACATACGTATGAACAGGAACCAGATGTCAACCAATCATATTTGTTATAAAAAATATTTTCTCTAAACGCAAAGTGAAAATTAAAAAAAAAATCAATAGTCTTCGTTAGGAAAGGAAAGAACATAAAAGAACATTGCAAGTCTTGATGTTGGAGAAAGCTCACCTGGGCCTACCAAGAAAATGCAAGTGCTGATGGATGAATTCCCCAGAAGCTGACAAAAAGATGAGTATTTTTGAGGCCCCAAATCAGTTTGGTTTATAAGTGCCCTGAATCATTTGTGCTGTGTTCAAATTTCTTATGAGAAAGGAGAGAGATGTGGCTGCTGACTTGAATGCTAAGGAGTAAAATCCTCTCCAGCTGGCTCCTGGGGGGAAATTCCACAGCATAACCGTGGCAGTATCTCTAGTTTATGGCCTCAAGTGGACCTCTAACCTCAAGACTCAGCTGCCATAGGTTTTTTTCAAGGCCTTTGTCCAATAAACAAAAGAAGGTAACCTAACCACATAGCAAAATAGAATTCTTGTAATCATCCTCTCGTTTATAGTACTTGGGCAGCTAAAATGTTTATCATGTGATTTTTATAAAATACTCATGTAGAAAACCTGAAACTAAAACCAGGTTAGAGATGGCAGCCTAATTGTTTTTTAAGTAACCAGAAAATTTGTACCAACACATTACAAAAGAGGATAACCAGATGGACACTAAATATTTGAAAGATGACTTACCTCATTTATTACCATGGATATGCAAATTAAAAACACAATGAAACACCACTACAAATACACCAAATGGCTGAAATTGACTGTATGTCATCAAGGTGAATGCATGTATATTCAGTGACCCAGTAATTCAGCACTGACGTACACATTCTAAAGGAAAGTGTGCACCAGAAGGCATGTACCAAAATGTTCAAGAAACAGTCTTTTTAATAGCCATAAAATTGGAATCAACCAACATTTTATCAACCGTAGAATGGATAAATTGTGTTGTATTTCTGCACAGGAATACTACATAGCAATACAAAAAAAAGTATCATGACATACAACCACACGGATAAATCTTAGAGATGCAATGTTGGACAGTATAAGCAGATGTACAATAAATACCACGTGATTTCATTGTATTAGGTTGGTGCAAAATAATTGTGGCTTCCGCCATAACTTTCAATAGCAAAACCCGCAATTACTTTTGCACCAGCCTAATACAATATTTAAAACAGGCCAATCTGATTGGTGATGTGAGAGATCCAGACTGGTTACCTCTTGTGGGGAGGGAAAGTTACTGGGAGGGTGGGATGATAGAGGCTGGTCACATTCTATTTCTTGCCTTTTTACCTTAGTGGGAACACTTTGTAAAAATTAATTGGAGCCATACATTTTTTATGTAGGGTGCTTTTCTGTAGTATGTTACAGGTGAATAAAATAGTTTACTTTTAAAAGAGACCACGAGAAAAGGTCTGATAAATAAGCATATCATCCCATTTAATCAGATGAAGAAAATCACTGTGATTGATTTGGGGACAATGATTTTTATAATTATGTCTTATTTTGCTCAGTAAGTGTGCAATGAAAATTTGTGAGCAAACAAATTTCGCTAAATGGAATCCAGTTCTTTTTAAGGAGATCCTGTGATAAATCATTTTGAGAAGGTCCTTGCTCTCTAATTTATCTCATCTATGAATTAAGACTTTTATTCATTAGGCTTGCTTCTAGCAAGGTGCGCCTGAAATACTTCAAATATAGGTGGTTTGCTGTTCTGTTTTTATTTAAGCTCTATGCTCCAGTAGCACCTACATTCACCATAGCACTAGTTTCCTAGGGCTGCCATAATATATTACGGCAAACTGGGTAGTGGTTGCTATGAAGCTCAGCCTCCACAGCACAGGAGGCTGGGCTTCATAGCAAGCACATACTCAGTTTAGGGAGACAATGGCCAACCATGAGAGAGGATACCATGAGAGAGGATACATCCTGCTTTTATTACTCCTGATGGTGTACAGCCTTTAAACAACAGAAATGTATTCTATCATGGTTCTGGAGGCCAGAATTCTAAAATCAAGGCATTGATGGGGCCTTGATTTTCATCATTTTATCTTCTCAACAATTCTGCCATTTTGCAGCAGATGTCACAACTGCGGTGGTACAGAGAATTAAGGTAACTTTCTCAAAGTCACATGACTAAAGAGTGATTGAGGTCAGGTCCATCTGCTCCAAAAAGCCGATGCCTGCTCTTAAAATTGTGCCATGTGACAAAAGAGCATTAAGTGCATCCCCATTATGGACCAGGCCCTGAATTAGACCATAGTTGGTAGAATTAGACCATGGGCCTTGGCTCTGAGAAGCTTATGAGCTATATACCTAATTAACTTGAGAATATAAATGGCAAACCATTCAGTCAACAAATCTGTTGAAGATGCTAGGCATGGGTTTAAGCACTTATGTGACTTTAACAAACATGACTGAAAAGACCCTGTCTCTTGGGGTTTATAAGTCTGTTGGAGAAAACAGAATACTAATAAGTAAGCAAAGAGGAAATAAGATGTGTCCAGATTGTGATATATGTTCTGAAGGAAATGAGCTGGGGAATTAATAATACCTTGATTTCACCCCTTCTGGACAAGTAATAATTTAGCAGTGACCTTTGAGAGCAGAACCATGTGTAGGCACTGCAGATACTAGAGCCTGGTGGTTAGGTTATAAAGCTCTACATAAAGACTTGGGTAACCCCTGGCAAGTTGCTTGACACCTCATCTGTAAAATAGGGATAATAGTCCTCACCTTGGAAGTTTGCTTCATTAATTAAATTTGTTAATAGACTAAAAGGATTTTGCATTGAGTAAGGGTTCAACAAAAGCTGTGACCCATAACTACCATGATTATACTTATGTAGGCAATAAGGTTAGAGAAGGGGTGGGGTGGTAAGGAGTTGCTAAAGCACTTCTGCCTCTCCCTGCCTGTGAATACCACTGTGTATTTGATCTACCTCCACAGCACAGAAGGCTAGGCTTCATAGCAAGCACATACTCAGTTTAGGGAGACAATGGCCGACCATGAGAGAAATGCAGTGTTCTATCTCTTAGCATCCTGCTTTTATTACTCCTGATGGTGTGCAGCCTTTAAACCAAGCCTTTCTCACCCTATGTTCATTAATACTGTTTCCTACCTTCTCAAAGCTGCCCATGGAGCCTCCCCTGCCCACTGGCTAGTACTGTGTTGCACACGCAGCCACTGCTGATAGCATCTCATGATGCATGCAGGGCAAGTTTGAATATTGACAGCAATAACTGGTCGCAGGACACGCCCCACAATTGCAGAGCTGATTTCTCTCTCTGCTCCTACAGTGATGTGATAGATTTCGTTCCCGGAGAGCTCTGCAGGCGAGATTTAAGTATGATTTTCCCTGCTGTGAGCCTGGAATAAAGTCTTCACAGATTGCCAAAGCAGGCTCAGTGAATCACTCTGGCTTTCCGGTGCTCCTCGTTCCTCTGCATGGAGGACACAACCTGATTTAGTAAGTGTCACTCTCACCTTCTATTCATCACCAACCTTAGACACAATGCCGGGTGGTGAAACTCAGTTGCAGATGTTCCTATCAGCCCATTATATGAGCAAAGAGCCTTTTCCCCCAACATAACCTTTCAAATAGGAGATTTGAGACAGGATTGTAATGTGCCAGGGTCACTGTGTGGCCTAACAAGGCAGTAATTCCTGGGTCCAATTCTGAAGCATCAGCTCTGGAAAAAGTCTATGTTAAAGCTTATGGCTCTTGACAGGATGTAGAATTTTGTTTACAGAAGTTAAATGTATTGGCTTAGTAGTAATCTGGCACAGGTTTGCCTCTATGAACTACTTTTTTGTAGCTTTGGACAAGTTGTTTAACCCCTCTGATCCTTGGTTTGTTCATCTGTACAACAGCACTTAGATTAGGGGTTGTTCAGTGGTACTGTGCATGTCAGGTACTTAGCTCAGTGCCTGGCCCCTAGTGCTCAGTAAGAGCCATCGGTTTTTAACGCTGTGGTTATTCCTGCTGTGTTAGTGTTATCATTGATGTTATTTACAACCAGGCCAATGATTAGCCCAATTCGATCTTTTCTCTTAGCCTTGCTTTCATGGAGGGACTGGAGGGACAGTCTTTTAAAAAGTGTCATTTTGCTCTCTCTGGACTGACTGTAAGTGAAAAAGTTAGGGTACTATAGTTTGAATTTGTCCCCTCCAAAATCCAGCTGTTGGCAATGTGATAGTACTAAGAGGTGGGGCTTTTAAGAGGTGATTAGGTCATGAGGGCTGCTTCCTCCTGAATGCAATTAAAGCCCTTTTAAAAGAGGCTTCATGCAGCCTTCAGCAAGCTTGCCCTTCTGCTCTGTGAGGACACAGCCAGAAGGCACTCCGTAGATCAAATGCTGGCACCTCGATTTTGACTTCCCAGCCTCCAGAACACCGTAAGAAAACAAATTTTCATTTTTAATAAATTACCCAGTCTTAGGTATTTTGTTGTAGAAGCACTAAACAGATGAAAACATGGAAGCAACAAATTATGACGTTGAGAAGAGACAGCACTGGACTTAGAGTCCCAAAATGTGATGTTAAGGTCATGCTTCTCCACAAACTACTTACTGGAGTTAGGGCAAGTCCCTTAAGCCCTTTTGAGCTTTCCTTTCCTCTCATGCCTCCTTCAAATGGTTGCTGTGCGGATTAGTAATGATTTCTTACTCTTATTAGTGTAATATCTACTATCTAGACATTGTGAGTTATACAGCTATACATGCAGACATGAATTTAATTATCTCAACAATCCTGTGACTCCAAAGCCCTTCTATTTAACTTTCACTGTCTCATAAAATGAGAACATGTGTTTGAAGATGAAAATTCTCAAAATCTTTCTGGTGTCCTGCAATATTAAATCCAGACTCTTTAATGTGCCATTTAGAGGCCATTGAGGTTTCACCCAGATTGCAGTTCCATCTTCTGGTCCTGTCTATAGCTGGGACCTGTGTTTCCTCTATTGCAGCCATAGTTCGCTTGCCATTTCCCAGAATTTATAATTCTCAAAGAGACTTCTGAACCTTTGCATATCTGTTCCCTTTAGCTGTAATGTCTTTCTGTCTGCTTGTTTACCTGGACAACATCTACTACTGATTTTAGGCTCAGAATAGGTGAACTTTATTATGATTTGTGACTCTGATCTCTCAGATATTACCTCATCCTTTGTCTTTTTAGTGCACCCTGCATATGATTTTCACACAGCACATATCACACCCTGCGAGGATTATCTATGAGAATCTGTGGTTATCTGTATTCAAAATGCTAAACAGGAATCAAACTGCCAGCACCAAATACAGTGCCTGGCACACAGTGGGTGCTTGATACATGCTTATGGAATGAATGAATAGAATGTGCCCAGTTGCCTGGTGGGGTTTGTTACCTGCTACACCTCTTTGACCTTTTTAAACCTCATCCGTGATGGGGAGGTTTTTGGCTCAGTAATGAGTTTAGCACTATCACATATACTAGGACTGGAGACCCACATTATTATTATTATTGTTTTTCAAAAATTTTTACTTTAAGTTCTGGGACGCATATGCAGAAGGAGCAGGTTTGTTACATACATAGGTACCATATTATTTAGAGAAATCTGGTTTGCTTTATAGAAGAACTTGGGTAAATGGCTCCTGACCAGTGCTGGATCTGGGAAGCCCACTGGTCTTGTATGTATCACAGGCACACACTTGGCCCTAAATTTCTGCATCAAGAAATTTATCCTGAGAGTGTAATCAGTACTGGTGAGAATATTTTATCTTCTTGCTATTCATCATTGTGTTTCACATAATAGCAAGCAATTTATGAAAAAAATCTAAGTGTTATACAGTGAGGGATTGGTTGAATAAAAGTTGGTAGCTCTGTATAAAATAATTAAAGTGGTCTATTAAAAATAATATTGTAGATGAACAGTTTTGATATGGGAAAAAATGTTCCCATGTAGAGTAAGAAAAATTGACATACAGCATGATTCCTTATTTATAACAATTTACTATCCATAATTTTGTAATAACTTTAATTTTTAGTATATAGATAGTATAAATGTTTCTATATGTCTCTATGTGTGTGTGTGTTTGCATATGTGACACACTTGGGAAAAGGCTTGAAAGGTTATACACCAAGAGTTTGACAGAGCTTTCTTTCTGGCTGATAGAATCACAGGTGTAACAATTTTTTGGGTGTAAAAAATATTCTGAGGTTATATTTAATATTAAAATGTATTTACATTCACAGCAGTGTTCAGTAGAATTTGTTTTCTAAATGTTAATATTTCCATTACATTAAAACAAAAATTTTCTTCTCCAGTGACATAGTGAAATGATTCTGGCTGCAACTGATCAAAGTCTCCTCTCTATTATATGTGACAAACTGTTCTGAAAGTGATGTCTTTTGGACAATTCATGATTGGATTGCTGGGGTGAAAAATTATCTTGGTACAGGCAGGAGGAAAGGGTGAATTATAATTGCTTCTTTAAATGGATTTTATGTTGAGTTCTGAGTGATTTATGTTTTAAATCAGGCTTTCCAAAACTCCCCCAAATATATCAGCCAACAAAAATGGTTAACCCATTGAAACTCCAGAGATAGTATTATAATGAGACATTTAAAATAGAGATCATGAGAAAGTACTCAATTGTAGGCAAGTTACCATCTGCAAGGCTAATGTAATTATGTAGACCAAATCTCATATAGTTTTTCTTTTCACCACATTCCTCTGGTACTTAGGTCCTTCATTCACAATCTAGCCCTTGATTATGCAGTGTCTTATATTCTTCCCTTCTTATTTTTTGGAATAAATTATGTTCCCCTCATCACAATGTGAATTTCTGAAGGTAAGCATGTGCTGTATACTTTTTTTCTTTAGCAAATCAACACTGAGCTAGGGATTCATGAGCAGAGAATAGTGGGTGAGGATCCTTAACCTATTTTTAGTATTTCAAAATGTCAGCCAGACATGGTAGATTTTCCCATCCTAAAGTCATTTAGGCTAACATGTCAATTTTCTTTGCTTTTGGCTGGAAGTATGTCAACAGAATGGTAACCTTGGTTATTTTTTGCTTGCTAGATGTGCCAATTGGCTCCTGAAGACATTAAAGAAATGTCTTGGATGTGTGTGAAGGACCAGTTATCAGAGCCCCATGGTTTGACAGTGAAGAATTGCAAACCATTGGCTAAGGACATAGCTGAACACAGTGTTAATATTTAATATGTGTTAGTTCACTTGAGGGGGAAAAAGACCTCTATTTCATCAAGATAATTTATTCAATTTGCTTGACCTCAAATCAAGCAGACCAAATTGTGGGCTATTGGCTAAAATTTTCAATTCCAACTGTTTTGAGATAGCAGTTTCCCATATGTTGCATCAGAATCACCTGGGCAACTTTTTAGAATACAGATTCTCTGACTTCTCCTTTTCATTCCCTCCAAAATTCTGATTTAGTAGTTCTGGGGTAAATCCTGGGGATCTGAATTTTACAAGCACCCAGGTAATTATTATGCACAGTTAAATTAGGCACTGCTAAAAGACCGACATTAAATCTAGTAACAGGATTAATTTTTTTAAGCCTATGAAGCAAATTATTTTTCCCCATCTAAAACCAAAGAAGATTCCTAGAGCTCTATTCCCCTGCATTCAAGTGTCCTACCTTGGATGATCAATAGAATGTCCCAGATCTTTTGTCTGTTCTTTCTCCCCCATCTTATCCCTGATAAGCATCTTCTGTGGGATGTTCCCTTGATGAAATGTGAAGGTTGCATTACTTGCCATGATGTCAGTGGGGAATTCTCTGCTGGAAATAGAGTGACTCTTTTTTCTCCTGTATCAAGGATGTGAAGGCTCTAAGATTAGCAGGTGGCTTTAGTATAAATTCTTAATTCAGAAAGGAGAAAAGGGCATAATTTGCTTCCAGGTCATATTCCAAGAGATATACCTGACCTAACTATTATTCTCCTCTCCTTAAAAGATCACTTGTTTTTTCCAACAGTATAGGCAAGGCAGACTCTGATCTTGAATAAGTTTGAATTCAGAGTGTTTTTCCAGTTTGGAAGCAGAACCCCTGGCAATGTAAATGTTTTATTTAATGTAACAATGCAGTGAGAAGTCTCACTGCTGTTAGGAAAGTTATAAATAGTTGTCTAAGTCATGAAACCAATATATTTTAATACAAATAATGCCTTGAGTTAAAAATAAACAAACGGAAATCCACATAGAGGAATTTTATTTGTAGTAAACACATTTGGAGGAAGAATGATGACATTTAAAATGTTCAAAGCACACTGGTAAGTGATAAAAAACATATACTAGCATGAACCAAATTTTGGCAGAAAAACCCAAACAGAAAAAAAAATTGGCTAGCAGAAACGCTCCAAAGATACTATCAGTGGATATCTCTGGATGACATAATTAATTACAGTAATTTTTGTTTATCTTATATCATAACGTTCTCTTTATTTTCTAAATTTACTACACCAAACATGATAACTTTCTAATCAGAAAATAAACCAATTTATTTTGTAAAGAATATCTCCATATATAATACCTTATAAATTAGTCCATTTTCATACTGCTATGAAGAAATACCTGATTCTAGGTAATTATAAAGAAAAAGAGGTTTAATGGACTCACAATTCCAAATGGGGATGGAGACCTCACAATCATGGCAGAAGGTGAAGGAGGAGCAAAGGCATGTCTTACAGGGTGGCAGGCAATAGAGAGCTTGTGCAGGGGGACTGCCCTCCAAACTTCCCCAAATCACACCAATTACCAGCAGTTGTTTGGAGAAAATACACAGGGAACAGCTTACTGGTCTTTGCTGGCTTAATACAGAGGCCCTATCCCCAAAGCCCTATATATAGTGGGGGAGACACAGCAAATATAAAGAAAGAAAAGCATAGGATTAAATTCCCAAGTAAAAATCATAAGAGAAAGAAGAAACGCCACAAGGTAGTCCATGAGTAATTACTAAATGAATGGTGGGAGAAGATCATTTTATTTTGGGATGGTGAGAACATGAAATATTTTCTGATATGTACCAGCTGTGTCTATGATGTCAAAATTTCTGAAAGAAAAATATTTGTCTCTCGCTTTGTGGTGCAGCCTCCTTTATACCCTGATCAGAGCTGACACACATCTAGTCAGTGAACTTGTTGCACTTAACATGTTGGTTTATCTCTCTGGGTTTTATTTTTTTTAAAGTGAGTTGGCAGGCTTTGCTATGAGAGGTTGTGGCAAATGTGATAATATGTTAATATTTTGCAACTGTAGGAGAAAGGCATGAAGGTTATTTAAGTATAGTAAAAGCCCACTTTAAAACTGTCTTTTATTTTCATAGGCTCAGTTTATTCCATGTGTCAATTGATACCCTCCCTTGCTTCTGCTGTTGTAAAACATTCTTTTCACTGTATTTGGGATGGTTCACCAAACAGATGGATTGTGACATGATAATTATCTCTAACCCCCTTCTCCCCTGCTTGTAGGGTGTCTGTATTGCTTTACATTTATATGTTGATATACTTACAGAGTAGACTAAAGCTTATAGCAGAAGCCACAAGATAGTTATTGAATGAATGAATGCCAGCTTTATAGCTTTCCAATAATGGGCTATGACAACTTCACTTTAATTTGTGAAAGCACAGTATTTTGTCATGAGCTTTCGTAGCAGCAGAACATTTCATACACATTGTAGGCTGCTTGCCAAATGAGGAAGAGCATGAGGGCATGGATGAATATACCATGTAATGCCAATATGTGGGCATTTCCACATATACATTTCAGAATACATTTTCAGTGTTGTGCTAGTAGTCAGAAAACCTAGGAGTTAGTCCCAACTTGGCCACTTACTAGTTAAAAGTCCTTGGGTATTGCGAGCTTCTGTTTTTTTTTTTTTCTTCTCCTTTATTAGGGTAATAGTAGCCCAATATTCATTTGAGTAACTGCCCTTTTGCCATTCATTGCCCATCTCTGATTAACGAACTGACGTACAAATGGACCTGGTCAACCAGAACAACAATGACTGAGTTATAAGTGTGAAATCCAAACTGGGCCAATTAGAGCAACTCCTGAGGTATTTCTAGAACTTTTAGGAAGAATTATTATTTACGTTAATGCTAACCCCGTAGATAGTGGTATTACTCTGTTTTGCATTGCTATAAAGAAATAACTGAGGCTGGATAATTTATAAAGAAAAGTGGTTGATTCAGCTCACAGTGCTGCAGGGGCAAGCATGGCACCAGCATCTGCTCAGCCTTGGCGAGGCCTTAGGAAGCTCACAGTCATGTCAGAAGATGAAGCAGGAGTAAAAGTGTCACATGACGGGGTTGGGAGAGAGAGAGGAAGAAGAACAAGAAGGACAAGGAGGAGGAAGAAGAGGAGTAAGAGGAGGAGGAGGATGAGGAGGAAGATCCAGGCTTTTTTAGACAATCGGATCTTGCATGAACTCATAGAGTGAGAACTCACTCACTGCCATGAGGATAACACCAAGACATTCATGAGGTGTCCGCCCCCATGACAAAAACACCTCCCACAAGGCCTCACCTCCAACATTGGGGATCACATTTTAATAAGAGATTTGGAGCAGAAAAAACATCCACGATATAGCAATGGCCATCTGATCAGTCTTGGGAATATCTGCCTAAGAATGAAGCCAAATTAGAAGAAGAGATATAAAAAAAAGAGAAGGACATATTCTAGACAAATATGACTTGACTACCAAGACTGAGCTGCTACTAAAACTAGAAATACCTCACTGGGCCTCAGAGTCCTGTGAGTCAGTAAGTTAGTTAATTTGTTTAAACTTTGAGTTAGGTTTTTGTGATTTGCTGCCAGAGTTTTAACCAACTGGGCAATATTCCCTTTGTGTGATTCAGGTTACTTTTCTTTCAAGTGTTAGACGTTTTAAAAAATTATTATTTTGCTTTCTAATTAAAACATCAGTATAGGCTCATTGTAAAATGATAACATTATAGAAAAGGATTATTAGGTTGTATCCACACTTCTCGGTTATTTATTGCTATGTAACAAATCTCACCCAAATCCAGTGGCTTGAAATAATAAGTGTTTATTATTGCCCATGACTCTAAATGTTAGGTAGTTCTGCTGTTCTGTTCTAGGCTTAGCATATCTAATTGAAGTTGCTTATGTGTCTGTGGTCAGCTGGTATATTAGCTGAATGCCGACTGCCAGATGGGGGGAATTGGGGTGTCCAGACTGGATTTCTCTTATCATCCAGCAGACTAGCTCGAGGCTTGTTCTCATTGTGACTGAACAGGGCCTTAAAAGAGCAAGTGAAAGCCTGTTGAAACCTAGGTTTGTGACTGACATGCCTTTACTCCTGGTGCTGCTATTGGCCAAAGCAAGTCACAGTGCCAGCCCACGTTCAAGGAGAGAAGAAACGGACTCTGCATCTCTGTAGAAGGGGTTGCAAAATCACCTTGCAAGCAGCAGAGATATGGGAAAGTGGATAACGGATGCTACTTTTATAATTTCTATATTACTTCATTCTCTTGGGAATAATCGCTGTTAATATATTAATGCACAGTCTTCTGGATTTCTTCATAATACATATCCTCTACTCTATTTTCTGGAATATATATGTTTCCAAAAAACATATTTTTTACTTATTTTTATTTTTGTGATTGTGTTGACAGACAATTGATATGTGTATTATCCTGCAATTTACTTTTTTCAAATTGACCATATGTCTTGGAACAAATTCTATGCCTATGCACATTAAGCTCTTCTAAGAGATTGAATATAGATGATTTCCTTGGCTCCGACCTTCTGGGACTCTGGGATTCTATCCTTCATTATGAACGAAATTTCCAAAATCCTCAAGCTCATATCCTCAGAGTGACAGGAGAACTGCTAGATACCCAAGTAGCTAAACAGTTGAGCCTATAATCCTGACTGAGCATATGTGTCAATTTCAAGTGTTGAGTGATTTCACCCTGGCTGGTTAGAAAATTATTTAGCATTATTATTATTAATTATAATGATAATTAAAAGACTGTTTCTGTTGAAATCCCAGTAATTGACTCTCATTAGCCCATGGAAGTGTGTGCTGATTGTTCTGGATATATTACTTGATTTCTGGTTTGTACCAATTCAGCAAATAAGCTAAAATTGGAAGACAGAACAAGCTACTAAGAATAGGTAACCTAGTTGTAGTAAGTCAGGCGCTCACCAACGTATTCCACAGCAATCAAGTTAATGAAGGATTCGGCTCTGGCTTCTTTCTAGCTACTTGGTTTTGATAAATCAATGAAGTCTTTAGGGCTGTGCACATTTCTTCAAAGCATGCTCTCGTAGTTCTTAAGCATCTTCAGCCTGAAGACAGCTTATACTGCAGAAACTGGCTTTGGAAATCTGAAGGATTCTTTTATGTTATGATTAGATCTTTTTGGAAATTTTAGTTAATAAATATTAGCTAAAAAATAATAAGGCAGTTATGGATCCTATGGTAAGTAATTCATTACTAAAATAATTACCTTTTTTCTCTCTCTTTCTTTATCATTACCAAAATAAGCTTGGTAATGTCATCAGTGACACTGACAGTTGATCAGATCAATGTGACATTAGCTAAGAGCAGGCAGACTTCTGTATCTTCTATAAGGCAATTTTTTTGTTGTTCATTCATTTGTTCAATCAAAAAATATTGAGCATCTGCTTTTTACTTATAAAACACAGTTTTTGTCCTTAAGGTCTTACATTTTTATAGAGGGAGATTGATATTATAATGTGATATGAGAGTTCATGAACAGAAGTCGATTTAGCAGTCTAAAGGAAAATTGAGAGGGCTTATAAAGATGCCTAAAATATGACCTGAATTACATTATAATAATATAACAGCACATGTTTGTGTTATATTTCTATCTTTTCTAAACACTTTATATGAATTAACTTATTTAATTCCCACAAAGCCCAGTAAGTGCCATTATTTTCTTCATTTCACAGAAAATACGTATGAGGCATAGAAAGGTTAAGTACTGTATTAGTCTGGGTTCTCCAAGGAAACAGAATCAATAATGTGACCCAGGGAAGAGAAGTGCTTGAGTGTGAAGACTGTCTGGAGACAGGATTCCTTCTTCTCAGGGGTCGTCAGTCTTTTTCTCTTAAAGCCTTCAACTGATTGGATGAGGACCACCTACATTATGGAGAGTAATCTGTTTCTCCCAAAGTCTACTGATTTCTATGTTAATCACATCTAAAAAATAACCTTCACAACAAAGCATAGACTGGTGTTTGACCAAAAACTGGATTGTATGACCTAGCCAACTTGATGCACAAAATTAACCATCACAATTCACCCTTTGCTGACTTTGTACCCATGCACATCTTCTCAAACCAGACTTACTCTCCAAATAAAGACAATAACAGTCATACTTCTACTTAATGTGATGCAAATGTCCTATACACAACTGAAAATCCACTAACCCTTTTCCTTTGGGGAAATGGATGTAATGTCCTTGGGTAATATTCACTGTTCTCCTTGATATCCTGTAACTTAAATACTATGGTAAAAAGTTAACAATACTTAAATACTATACAAAGTCAATAGAGCTTATGTTGTATGACAAGGGTATAAAAGGAAGAAAACAAAGATATTTGAATATGTGTATATATATGTGTGTGCATGTACATCCTCTCATTCTCCAGGGCCTCTCCAGGAGAGTTCTCTTCCACCAAGCTAGCTTGCACTTGTTTGTATATACACACAATAAATACATATATATATATATATATATACATACCCACCTAGGTGCACACACACACACATTCATAATAAAATGAGGAAATATTTATAACAATTACAGGCCTCCTTTCTGTAATAAGTCAGATGGTTATAGCTGGTCTTTACCTTCTTTCACTAACCCTTCTGTATTCCCTTTGCCCTCAGCAAGCACCTCAGCTGATCATGATTCTATTCTTGAAGATTAAAATAGATTCATGATTTCATTAATGAAGGATCTGGGACATTAGTAGTACTGCCTTAATTGGGTTGGTATAATTTTCTACTGACTTTAATCACAGGGCATGGTAGTATTAGGAGACACCCTAAGAGAGATCCTGTTCTCCAGCCATACCCTTTCTTCCCTTCAATGTGGAATAGCAGTCCAATTTCTCCCTGGTAATCAGGATCAACCACCCCAGTCATCACAGCCACTCTCCACTCATTGATTCAGAGGCATGAGGAGCCCAAAGTGTCAGGGTGGCAGTCTTAAATTCCAGGTCAATGAATTAACTTTTGTTTCTCCCTGTGGAAATATTTCTCCTTTTAGAATAAGACCTCTAGGCCGGGTGCGGGGCTCATGCCTGTAATCCCAGCACTTTGGGAAGCTGAGGCGGGCGGATCACGAGGTCAAGAGATCGAGACCATCCTGGCCAACATGGTGAGACCCCGTCTCTACTAAAAAAATACAAAAATTAGCTGGGCATGGTGGTGCACACCTGTAGTCCCAGCTACTTGGGAGGCTGAGGCAGGAGAATTGCTTGAACCTGGGAGGCAGAGATTGCAGTGAGCCGAGATTGTGCCACTGCACTCCAGCCTGGCATCTGGTGACAGAGCAAGACTCTGTGTCAAAAAAAGAAAGAAAGAATAAGACCTCTAGACTAGCAGAGAATAAGATCTCAGGAACAGAAAATAAAACTTTTGGTAGTCGATCAGTAGAGGTCTATGCCAGTAGACCACCCCTTGATTCCAGGACCCATGAATTCTAGCTATGGGAGAAGTAACACCATATATTAGATATTGACTCAGAGAATATACTACCTCCTGGATCACTTTCCTCCAGACCTTCACTGTAGCTGGCACTGCAACTGGGTCTTCAAAAGGCCATTTCATCATTCTATCAAGCCAACCACTTTAGGATGGTGAGGAATATGGTAAGATCAGTGAATCCATGAGCCCCACTTCATTTGCTGTGAAGTGAGTTCCTTGATCAGCAGCAGTTGTAGAATACCATGAGGGTGGATAGGCATTCTGCTAGTCTACAGATGGTAGTTCAGGCAGAAGCATTACATTTAGGGAAGGCAAATGTGTACCCAGAATAAGTGTCTATCCCAGTAAGGACAAAATGCTGCTCTTTCCATGATGGAAGGGGTCCAAAGTAATCAACCTGCTACCAGGTAGCTGGCTGATTACCCTGGAAAATGCTGCCATCTTGGGGGACTCAGCGGTGGTCTCTGTTGCTGGCAGGGGTTAGTCACACAGCTAGTAAGGGAATATGGTTCCAAAGTCATGTCTTAACAATTATGCCCTAGCTGGCCTGTTACGGTGAGAAGTGGCCCAAAATGCAGACAAAAAATAAAGTCCCACCTCCAAAATTCCATGTGTTGAAGATGGAGTACTGAATAAGATTGAGGAGACCTGACTTTGATTACAAGTCAGTCGGAAACTTCTTATACTACTTGGGAAGCTTCCTTTTCCCTTCTGTGCCTCATCTGTAAAATCATGGTCTTGATTTAAATCATGAGTCTTGAACCAGAAATACCATTTGACCCTGCAATCCCATTACTGGGTATATACCCAAAGGATTATAAATTATTCAACTATAAAGACACATACACACGTATGTTTATCGCAGCACTGTTCACAATAGCAAATACTTGGAACCAACCCAAATGCCCATCTATGATAGACTGGATAAAGAAAATGTAGCACATAAATACCATGGAATACTATGCAGCCATAAAATGGATGAGTTCATGTCCTTTGCAGTGACATGGATGAAGCTGGAAACTATCATTCTCAGCAAACTAACACAGGAACAGAAAACCAAACACCACATGTTTTCACTGAAAAGTGGAGTTGAACAATGAGAACACATGGACACTGGGAGGAGAACATCACACACCGGGGCCTGTTGGTGAATGGTGGAGTAGGGGAGGGATAGCATTAGGAGAAATACCTGATGTAGATGATGAGTTGATGGGTGCAGCAAACCACCACAGCATGTGTATACCTATGTAATAAATTTGCACGTTCTACATATGTATCCCAGAAACTAAATAATAGAATAATACATATGTAGAACTTGTGCGTTCTACATATGTATCCCAGAAAATAAGTAATAATAACCACTAATTACAGAAAAAGAATGATTCAGTTATTAAAAGGTTCTGGCAGTGGGATTCAAAGGCCCCTGAGGGGGTACTTAGAGAGGTCAAATTCTGAGTGTCTTCCTCTGGCCATCCCACTGAGAGAAACTTAACTTTCATCTAGTTTCAGCTATTAGAGTTTGAAGACCTCCAGACCAGAAGATGTAGACCTTCTTTAACATTATAGAGGAATGAGACTGAGATTTGGCCCACATTACTATATTACAAGTTCCTCTCCTTATGAGCGTTCAACCTAACAACTGTTTTCAGTTAATTATGGCATAGTGGCTTAACACAACCATGTCTTTTCTTACAATTCTGTCAGTTGACTGGGGTCTTTTGCCCCACATGGTGTTGGCTGGGATACCTCATGAAGTTACAGTCAGCTGGTGCCTGGGCTTGGCTGGGATCCTCAAGTCCTTCCCTCAGATATCCAAGGTCTCAGTGCTTGCTGATGGTTAGGAAGCCTCGGTTCTTTACCTCCTTCACCTCTTATCTTCCAGGGCCTCTCCAAGAGGCCTCTCTTCACCAGGCTAGCCTGCACTTGGGTAGCTTGGTGATCTCTTCAAGTAGCATTTCTGCCGTGTTTGATTGGTCAATGCAAATCACGACAATCCAGTCCAAAGAGAAAAGAGATAGTAGACCCCCACCTCTTGCTGGAAGAAGCTACATATGTGTACTATTTCATTAATTTCTGCTCAAGTCTTTGCTATTAATATTGCCTTTCTTCTGTTTGCTTGGAATTAGCTTACTCTTCTTTTTCTGGTATATGAAGGTTGAAGGTTATGTTATCAAGATTTTCTTCTCTTTTAATGTAGCGTTTACAGCTATAAATTTCCCTCTAAGCACTGTTTTACCTACATCCTGTGAGTTTTAATGTGTTGTGTTTTCATTGTTATTCATCACAAAGTATTTTCTAATTTCCCTTGTGACTTCTTCTTTATCTATTGGTTATTTAGGTATGTGTTGTTTAACTTTCACATATTTGTGAATTTCCCAAATTTCCTTTTGTTAATGATTTCTCATTTTATTGCATTGTAGTACAGAATATACTTAGTATGATTTTAATCATTTTACATTTATCGAGAATTGTTTTATGGCCTGGATATGTCCTATCCTGGAGACTATTCCATGTGTAATTGAGAAGAATGTATATTCTGCCATTGTTGGTGGAATGTTTTATAGATTTCTGTTAGATGTAGTTGGTTGATAGCATTGTTCAAGTTTTCTTTTTCCTTGTTGATCTCCTGTCTAGTTGTTCTGTACATTATTGAAAGTGGAGTATTAAAGTCTCTATTATAGCTGAATTGTCTGTTTCTCCCTTCAATTCTTTTAGTTTTACTTCTTTTATGTTGGGGCTCAATTTTAGATGAATAAATGTTTATCTTTCTGTATCACTGGCCCTTTTGCCATTATAAAATATCCTTTTTTAAATCTCAGAACTTATAATTATTATTTTTTTTGAAATGGAGTCTTGCTTTGTTAACCAGGCTGGAGTGCAGTGGTGTGATCTCGGCTCACTACAACCCCTGCCTCCTAAGTTCAAGTGATTCTCCTCCCTAGCCTCCGGAGTACCTAGGGTTACAGGTGTCTGCCACCACACCCGGCTAATTGTTTTTTTATGTGTATATTTTTAGTAGAGACAGGGTTTCACTATGTTGGTCAGGCTCAAACTTTGACCTCAAGTGATCTACCTGGTCAACCTCCCAAAGTGCCATGATTACCAATGTGAGCCACCGCACTTGGCCTCTCAAAACTTTTAATCTATAGTTTATCTTAACACTTTTTGTTCCAAAGTGTATTTGTCTAATATTAATGAAGTTTTAAAAATGGCTGTTCTTTAAATAATATGTATTTTTCTATACTTTTACTTTCTGTGTATTGTGTCTTTGAATTTAAAGTGTTTCTTTTGTGAGTTATGTAGTTGGATCTTTCTTTTAAATCCATCTCTGCTTTTCAACTGGATTGCTTAACGCATTTAAATTTACTGTTATTACCGTCTAGTTGGATTTATGTCTCCCATTTTGATTTTTATTTTCTATATGGCTTGTGTATTTTTTGTTCCTTTATTCCTACTTTACTACTTTCTCTTGCATTAAGTATTTTCTAATAAAACATTTTAATTCCTTTAATGATCTTTTCACTTTTTAAGTTATTTTCTTAGTAGTTGCTCTAGGGCTTACTGCATACATTTTAAACAGTCAGAATGGACTTAGAATTGTACTAACTTAATTCCAGTGAGATACACAAACACTTTGATATAGTTCTATTCTGTTTTCCCCTTTTAAGTCATTATTGTTATATTTCATATATGTTGTAAACTCTATATCATAATTATTGCTTTATATAATTTTATGTCTATTAAGGAAACTGAACCTGGGCCACATAGTGAGACGTCATCTCTAAAAAAAAAAAAACAAAATCAAAAAAATTAGCGAGGCATGGTGGTGCATGCCTGTGGTCTCAGCTACTTGGGAGAGTGAGGTGGGAGGATTGCTTGAGCCCAGAGGGTTGAGGCTGTAGTTAGCCATGGTCATGCCATTGTACTCCACCCTAGGCAATAGAGCAAGATCCTGTCTCAAAAAATAAAAAGTAAGCAGAGAGAAAACAGGAGAGTATATATATTTGTAGAGTTAAAAAAAAATATTAAACATCCTATCAGCCATTTCTGGTTCTTCTCATTTATTTCTGTGGATTAAAGTTACTGTTGGCTGTAATTCCTTTTTCAATACAACTTTGCTCTGACCCTCCATCTTTGTGCTCTTATTGTCAAATATTCTATACTTATATATATGTTACAAGCCTACAACAATACAATTATATACATATATTTTATACAAGTGCTTTGTAAATCAGTTATTATAAGAGGAGAAAGGAAAAAAATTCATACTATCTTTTATAATAACATAATTACTTTTACCAGTGCACTTGTTTTTTATTTTGTTTTTCATGTGGATTTGAAGTAGCATCTAGGATTACTTTCTTTCAGCCTAAAGAACTTCCATTAGTATTTCCTGTAAGAGGAATTTGTGACAATCTTTGGAGAAAAATCTATCTCAAATTGTTGTAGAATTCAATAAAGCCACACACTGGAAGCATATCAACTCTACCCACCACCAACAGATGGCATTGCAGGTTCCATCAATAGCATCATCGATGCACTTAGGATGATTTTGCTTGCAGCCATAACTATAAGTAGAGGGAATTTCAATAATGCTGAGGCATGCACAAAGCAAGGCTTCTGGGGAGAGACCCTAGGAAGCTCAGAGGAAGGGAAACTTTCAAGCATGGGCCCGGGCTGCAGAGCTGTCAAAGTGGCTCCCTTGGTTGATATGATCCACAAAGCAGAGAAAAGGAGGCTTACAGATCTGGCTCCTTCCCAAGACAAAGAAAATATTCCCAATTATACTGTGGCAGCTTGAAAATAGGTCATATCTACTGTCTCAGTTATTTTGCAGTGACCCTGTAATCTAAACCAGCTTCCTTGCTCTTTATTTAATTTGGAAAAATCATTAAAACGAAGTAGAACAAGAACCCAATTAGGAAAGACCTGCTGCATAACAGATAATTACTGCTTTTCCAGAAAATTAGTATCTTTGGCTATACCTGGATTGGGAAAGACAGTGCCAAACCCCCTGGGTCTGGGATTGTGCTGGACATCATCAACAATTTCTCACTAATGTCTCATGAAAACAATGTTGTGAGTCAGATGTTATTATCTTCTGTTTATAGAAGCAGAATCTGGAGCCCTGAGAATTTAAGTAACTGGCCCAGGTCACAAAGCTAGTATGTGGAAGAGAGTTGAAATGTGGGTCTTTGTGTCCCAGATCTCATGACAGTTGTAAGGGTCAAAACAGTAAATTTTAGATTGTGAGAGCACCTTTTAGCCTTTCTGGTTTAGCTAGGACCATTTCTCTTAATCAACATCCCATCTTTCTGACTGCACCCAGTTTATGTTCTCTGGTTCACTCTTTTTTGTGTAGACTGATGCCCTAATGAAAGTATATTCTATTGATTCAATGGTTTGCAAATTTTAGCAAAATAATGATTGCTTTATGCTCTTCTCACTGATGCAAAGGAATGCATGATGCCACATTTTTCTTCAAAATAGTAAAAGCTTAAATTAGGATTTGTTTGTGTATAAAGTTGTCTTGCAGGTCATGACACCCTGAATGCTTTCTTGAGAGCATTACAATAGAAGCCTATCGAATACTTGGTTGCTAGGTTAAAAAAAAATGCCAGTCTCGCTGTCAGGAGACCTTTGTTGCATCTCTATTTCTACCACAAACCATTACATGACCTAGCGCAAGTCATTTTGTCTTGCTGGGCATCCATTTCCCTATCTGGAAAAGAGATGGTTGTATTTAATACTAAGTTGCCATTGCCTCAGTACTAAGACTTTGTTATGGCCTCATCAGATCCCTAGAGGTTGGGAGAAGAGCAACTTGATAGACCTTAGAGCTTGTTCTTTGTCCCACCATCTCTCCAGCCACAGGACACACAAGCCAATTGCCCAGACACTTACCCATCTAACTTCTTCTTTCCCACCCCAACTTGTCCATTCCCATTCGAAGCCTCTTACTTTATTACTCTCTGAGTCTTTTGGTTTCTGAATTCATGAAGTCACTTGTTTGGTACCACTTTTGCCCAAAACATGAATATAATGGTCACACTTCCTGCCTTGTGTCAAGTCCCACTATATCCCTGTTACGTTCTGAATGCCTACTATAAGCACCGCTAAAACCATTTTGCATGGATAGTCTCATTTAACCCTCACAATATGCCTTTAAGGAAGGGTACCACTGTAATTGCCATTGCAGAAATGAAGAAAATAAAGACTGGAGAAGGTAAGAGGCAGAACTAACATTAGAACTTAGGGTCTAATACCAACATCTGTGCTGTTAGCCCTCAGGGCACCACCCCACCCATGATAAATGAAACACTGGAAAATCTCAGCGC
Source organism: Ateles fusciceps (assembly GCA_036589455.1). Classification (NCBI taxonomy): domain Eukaryota; kingdom Metazoa; phylum Chordata; class Mammalia; order Primates; family Atelidae; genus Ateles; species Ateles fusciceps. The sequence goes on from JAZHEH010000562.1 coordinate 13,473,772, forward strand.
CATTCACCTGGAGTGGGAGTCTTGAGAGTGAGGCTTGTCTTTCCCAAACTGTGTGTCCACTTTCCAATGGGGGAGGAATGAAATGAATATTAGAAAATCACAATAATGTCCATTTAAAGGTTTTGGGTAAAACTGCTAAAAATAATTTGCGTCCATACAGGAGGTTATCAGTAGTTCATAACTAAGAACAATTTATGAAGGTAGGGGGCCAGGGCATAGAAAAGATGGCTATGGTGTTCCCAAAGGCAGGTAAGAAGGATAGGACCTTCCCACTGAGTTGGAGGACGTGAGAATTAAGACCAACAGTTCAAGTGTTTGGCTGTCATGTCCCCTGTCACAGTGTTAGGCAGTTGAATTATATATTCAAGCAAGTCCCTTCAAGATGGCTTCAAGGACTATTTCATGTTGGGAGTTCCTGGCATCGTGGACCTCTGATGTTACCCCTTTAGCCACAAGACCTGAGAACTGCTTCATTGAGTTCAGACCCGGATGAGATATGTCATGGACAATACTGAGTGAGGTAACAGAGGGGGAGACACTTGTCCCTTCCTACTTTGCTTCCATTCTTTTGGTTGAAGGGATTTTAGGAAGAGAGAGGAGCATTACACACAGAAAACTCCAAGCCTCAGATTTTGTGCTCAGGTTGTTCATAATTAGCTCAGGGATTAACATTAACAAAGGTTGATTACAATTTTGAAGATCAAGACCAACCATAAAGCATTGATTTTTCTATTGTTATTTTGGTAGTGGAAAGCAGTTTCATAGTAGAGCTCTCTGCTGACATATAATATTTCTCTGTAGATCACATATCCTGGCTTAATATCTAGATTATGTGTTGTGTTCTTGAGTGAACTTGGCATATACATAACTTGAATCAAGCTGAGCAATTCTTATGTTGCCAGAACCAATGCCCTATTGCTGATTTACTCTTCATTTCTGCATTGGCTTTCTACCTGGGAAATATGCACATGAAGGAGATCTTTAGGCTACTTGCCAGTGCCTATTGTTCTCCAGGGACAATCTGACATTATCTTTTATATGGAAAATAGAGGCAATTTTATAGGAAAATAGAGGCACTTACTCCAGAATAAATAGCTAACAAGCAAAATTTAGATTTTACCCCTCTATGTGGTGAAAAAAAGCCCTAAAACATGATAAATAATAGTTCCTCCTATAGATACTTCTCAAAAAAAAGTGAAACTATATTTTAGAATAAAGCACCTTGGCGTACAAACCTTGTTTTAAGATTCTACTTTCAATAATATTTATGCAAATGATTTCATTTTTATTCCTTGTGCCAAATACAAATAACGATAGTCCATTCCTAAAGTGTAACAAAGAGCTGTGCTAATGGTGTTGTTTTGGTTTTATGGATTCATTTAGCTAGAGGCACATGTTTACAATAGCCAAACAGGATTTTATGGATATAATTAGTGGTTAGAAAGAAGCAAACATAAACATTTTTCAAAACAGAGGGGACCCAAGTGCTTCTGATAAGCAGAGAGCTTGCAGTGTTTTTCTCATTCTACCACAGTTGTATACTCTGAACACTAGCTATAGTTCCTATAGGCTCAAAGGTACTTATATTCCCAAGCAGTGGTGCCAGGTAAGAGTGCCTGCAGTGGCTTGGATAGGAAGACCTGGGTCTAAGGTCAGTCTTCCTTTAGACAAAGAAAGGTGAGACTTTTGTGTTATGATTCAAAAAGTTCTGATGCTGGCACACTTGAGGCTTGGAAAAGGTCTAAAGCCATCATAATATCCTTTTACTATACCTACCCCTCAATGGCTCACCAACAAGCGAAGTAAAAATAATGTGCTTCCTAGGCAAATGCAACTTTAAGACAAATCAAGTTTTTACCCTCTAATAAGACTGGTGACCATAATCCCCTAATATGTGAAAATTCTGGAGTTAACTAGGTTTTGGAAAGCCCTGCCCTTCCTAAAGGGACTTATCTGCATTATCAGTTTCTGTACCTATAACTCTGTCATAAGACACTCTGGCTTTAAGTTTGGTCTCTGAGCACATAGAAGCCCTGTGAAGTGAGGATACTCCTGGAAGGATACTTAGTTTTAACGATCCCTGTCTATGGCCTTCATGGTCTTGTGTAATTCTCTTCTCTTAGGAATGATGGACCTAGTAACTTGCTTCTAAGGGATAGAATAGGGCAAAGTGATGGGAGGTCACTTCTAGGACTGGGTTATAAAAGTCTGTGATTTCTGTTTTGCTCTCATTCTCTCACTCTTTCTCATTTGCTTGTCCTGATGGTAGCCAGCTGCCATGTTCTCAACTGCCCTTCAGAGAAGTCCATGTAGCAAGAAATGGAGGGAGTCCTTTTGCCAACACCTAGTGAGAAATTGAAACTCTAATTCTATAGCCTATGAGGATATGAAATCTGCCAAAAATCATTTCAGTGAGCTTGGAAGTGGATCCTTCCCCAGTTAAGCTTTCAGATGAGACCCCAGCCCCAGAGAGACACCTTGATTGTAGCTTAAGAGATGCTGAGACAGAGGTCCCAGTACACTGCTTCTGCATACCTGATCCAAAGAAACTCTGAGATTAAAAAATGTTTTAAACTATTGAGTTTTAGGTCTCAAAGTAAAATGTCCAGCCTGAAGTAATATAATTATTAAAGCTGATTTCAATCATTATCCTGAACTTTCAATTTTGTACTTTTTATTTCTCTGTCTTCCTTTGTTATGTTCATAAAAATAAATTGCATATTTTGTTTTTTCACATAGGCCTGTAGCATTTATATGAATAATTGTAATCATAATTTATTTCTGGCTAAAACTGTATACACTTCTTTGGGTCCTTTCTGGGCCTTTTCTCTAAAATCAGATTGAATTCTTAAATATGAATGGACCCTCTTTGCAAATAAAACAAACCAAACTTGTGTTAAGGGAAAAATAGACTTCATAACTCATGTGTATGAACAGTCCAAGGTGGTGGATCCTGGCTTCAGCATGACTAGATGCAAGCATTCAAATGCTATGATTTAATCACTCTTTCTGTTTCTCCACTGTCCCCTGATTTTCACACCTCTATCTCTGTATTCTGCTTTCTCTTATCCTGTCTCTATTCCCAGGCCAATTCTTTTTCTCCTGTTAGCAAGATGCCACTCCAAACCTAGAAAATCCAGAGAAAAGGACATCATCTCTTTTCTCCAGTGTGGGCATTGGTCTCCCTGGGGGTCTCTGACTGGCTTTGCTGGATCATGTGTCCTGTTCCTTGAACCAGCATATCCAAGATATTCTGATAGGCCAGGTTGAACCACATGTCTGCCCCTGAGGCAGAAGACTCCAAGTTGCCTGTTAGATAACTCAGAAAATTCATATGGCATTGGGGAGGGGAAGAGTTCCTAAAAGGTAAAAAGAGTCCCAAGCAGCCAAAAGGTACCATAGGTACTCTAATTAGAAAGATAATTTATTAGAATGAAATTATTATTTATTGCTATGTACAAATCACCCCAAACATAATGGTGCAAAACAACAATAATCATTTATTATTATCACTGATAGTCTTCTGGGCCGAATAGGCTTAGCTAGATGATTCTCACATGGGGTCATTAAAACAATTGCAGTGAAATGGTGTCTGAGCTGGAGTCACCTTGAAGACACCCTCACTCATGTATTTGGTGCCTGGACTAGGATCAAACAACTGTAATTCCTTGTCTTTCTCTCTTGCTCTCTCTGTGGTCTCCCTATGTGATGTCTCCTATAGGTAGCCAGACTTCTTACATGGTGGCTCAGGACTCCACAGGCCTATGTCCCAAGAGGAGAGAAAGCCCAGTACATTGTATGGATCTGGCCTCAGTAGTCACACAACATCACTTCCGCTGCCTTCTTTTTGTCAGAAGTGAGCCATGTTCAATGGGAGTGAAATGAGATTCCACTCTTGATGAAAAACGCATCCAAGAATTCGTGGACACATTTTAAAACTATCACATTCAGATTTTAAAAACTATTTTATTTCTTTCTAGACCAGCACATAATTATGAATGATTCCCTGGTGAGGTCAAGATTTCACTAAGATCCCACTACATTTGATAAAAATAAGTTGCATATTTTGTTTTTTCACATAGGCATATAGCATTTGTATGAATGATACAGACAAATAGAGGAAGGTGATAAAGTCATCAGATTTAAGGATTGAGGTTCTAAATTTCTGAACTAGAAAAAAAATTAAATTTATCTTCTTAATCATTGCTTCAAATCCCAATGAAACATGATTTAATACTGAGAACATATACACAGGCAGATATTTGCTTGTTCATTTGTTTATTGTCTTCAGCAATCCTCATGGTGGAGAGCAGCCAGCACACTTGCTCATTTATAAGCCATTGCATTTCTCACGCATATGGAGGATTCTGGATATCTTCAGGGGTCTGTTTTCTTGTGTAGATCACCATTTTTATTGAGGAAAGATATTCCAAGCAGTAAAATTGCTTTTTGCTCTGTAAATTCGTGTGATCTCTTTGCATGCTACTATTTGTAATATATTTCCCAAGGGTTTCTAAACTTACAATTCTGTGTGTGTGTAAATAAATGATTTAAAATGTTTTATTTGCAAAACCAAGGGAAGTGGTCATTCTTTCCTCTGTGAAAGAAACTTTAATGATTAGCTTATTAACTGTATTTGCAACAAACTGGGATTGTGATGTTGGGCAAGTCATGTCATCTTTATGTGCCTGAGTTTGTTTGTTGGTTTACATTGGACATGGAGTTTAATGCATTCAGCTTAATGCACATGTCTAAACCCACAAACTTTACAACCTGAGGTTCAGCATGAAACAAACACAAAACAAAAGCCCTCCTGTATGTATACCTTACCGAATCCCTTCTAGATGTGTCTAAAACCCACAAAATTTAAAGTGGACATGCTCAGTTTCCCAGTAATTCTCTGCTGCTTCTGGGCCACTGCCATTTGCTTTGATCTCCTCTCCTGCTGATGAGATACAGAAAGAGATGAGGTGGCAAAATGGATTGTCTAATACCCTTATTTCTCTGCTGGTAAGATACAGGGAAAGGAGGAAAAACAAGATGCATTTCACAATATCATTTGGGGTTACTTGCTGTGGTGGGAGTTGTGAATACAGCTAAGTCTCCTGATGTTACGGTAATTGAGCTCATAAATGCAGGCAGAGTAACAAACCAGGCTGAGTCTTAGGAAGGGAATCCTCTTAATATCTTTTATCTGTAAACAAGGTCCAAACTAGGGAAACACTGAAGGTCCTGGTCAGCAGTAAGCCCTTGCTTTCAGAACCTTATTTATCTACTGCCTAGTACATAGCAGGAGTTCAATAAATATACATTAATTTATCTAAGTAGCAAAATGCTGTGGAAAGAGCATAACTGTTGAATGCAGACAGACTCGAGTTCCATTCTCAGTTCTTCTTTTAACTATGACCTTGGAAGTGTTATGTGTGGCCTCTGTATCAATCCAGATGTAACTGGAAAAGCAGAAATCACTCAATGTATTTGAAATTGAGGGGATATAATGCAGAGAATCCATTATACAGGTAGTAGAAGTGAGGCTGAGAAGCCAACGGGAGGCATTGAGGCAACCTAAACAGAAGTAATGAGTAATGAAAGGAAGCTCATCCCATACCTGGGGTGGGGGACAAAGAGAGGAGGTATAATTACTGAAACTCTGGTCAACTGCCACGAGGTCACCAGCCAAAAAATTTTGGTTGAGGTCTCTCTCTCTCTCTTTTCTTTTTTGTCAAGTTCTCGCTGTGTTGCCCAGGCTGAAGTACAGTGGCACAATTTCAGCTCACTGAAGCCTCCACCTCCTAGATTCAAGTGATTCTCCTATCTCAGCCTCCTGAGTAGCTGGGATTACAGGCATGCGCCACCAGGCCTGGCTGATTTTTTAAAAATTTTCAGTAGAGACAGGGTTTTGCCATGTTGGCCAGGCTGGTCTTGAACTCCCGGCCTCTAGTGATCCACCTGCCTCGTCCTCCCAACTTGCAGGGACTACAGACGTGAGCCACCACACTCAGCCTCAGCTCTCATTTTTATAGTTTGTATTGTGATAATAATAGTGTAATTAAAAATATGTTTTTTTTTCAAAGTATCTATGTCTCCATCCCAAACCTAAACCTCATAGTCTCACTTTGTTACAAATTATTGAATAAGACAAGTTTAATCAGTGAACAGAAAGCCTTGTTCATGGCAGATGCTTGATAAGTTTTTCAGCAAAATAGAATTGTAATGGAAACATCTGTGGAGAAGGTAGCATATTAAGTTGCCATCACTTTAGGGCAAACTATTTTATGAGATCTTTTCCTGCACATTAGGTGATAGATGGGCCTGGTGCCCACTATGGCTCCTTATGGAGTGGCACATGGAGAAGTCAAAGCTACTTAAAAACATGACCAACCCAGATCTTTTGGCATAATTGAATTATAAATGCCTTCCCTAAAATCTCTCATCAACCCCAAAGATATTACCTGGTAGATAATTCCCTGCTCTAAGCTAAGCTTTGGTATGGGTATCTCACATACATTTTAAGAATTCCATACAACTCTAATCCCATCTATCCCTAATAAAAGAAAGTGCATCCAGTAATACAGAGACTGAGAGTAATCATGAATTAGCAATTTGTCCTTCCCTTTTTTCACCTCACTAAGAGAATTAGGCCTTATCCTGTTTTCTCTGTAGGATAGTCTTTTTGGTATTGGTTGAGATGAGACTTCATTTGCTTAATCCTGATTTTCTAACAGGAATGGAGATAGACTTAAACTGAAAGAAGGCATTTTTTAAAGTCCAGATAAGAATCCTCCTGTGCGCTAGAGGAGGGTGAATTATTAATTCAGCCTGGGATTTCTTTTTCCCAGAAGTACTGTCTTTCACAAGGTTATTACTGGCCCCACATATCTTCCCATGTCCATGATCAGATGACATTCTTTTGAATGCAAATCTGTAAGAATACAAAGGCTTCATCCAACTATGAAAAATAATAAACCGCATCTGAAAGAGAAGCTTTTTGTTTTCTGGAGAGAAAGAAGCTAACATTTTAGAATTACTAGAAAATTATTGGAAAACTTTTCCCTTGTTGTTGGACACAATTGTCAAGCTGGGCCCTGTCTCATGGTCTTTGTGTTTCTGTCCTGGCAGGACTGCTTTTCCTCCAGCTTAATCCCTCATGTCTTTCAGGGATCACTGGGGTCCCTGCTCAAATGTCACCTCCTCAGGGAAGCCTTCCTTGACCACCTGAATGATGAAGTTCCTGCTTTCCAGAGAGTTGACCTTTCAGAGGGGGAATGACAAGCAGATTAATGTTTCATATGACAAACAAATTAAGGGTAAGGGATATCCAGAATAACCTGTTGGCTGGTCAGCTGAGGCTGTCCTCATGAGTTGACATTTGAACAAAGGGCAGGAGCTTGCTCTGTGCATTCAAAGGAAAGGAAGCCAGAGGGCCGAGTTGGAGTTACCAAGAGGACAAAAGTGGAAGATGTAATTAGTCACGGTCCAGGCCATGGAAGCCATGATAAAACTCTGGATTTTGCTGAAGGAGATGGAATGTTCTAAGTGAAAGGGTAACATAGGCTAATTTCCTTGTGATCATTCTGTTGCTTTTTGGAAAGTAGACTGTAAGAGATTAACGAAGGAGGCAGAGAGATGAATTAGGGGCTTCTTCCTTTGGCATTTCCTTTGGCAAAGAGCTCACATACTTTCAACTCCCTTTTGGTTTCTGAACTGTGATCCACTGACTGCCGCGCTCTGATTTCTGACAAGCCTGTCATCCCTGACCCCCCGGAATTTATTTTCTTTCCTTGTGAATCTGGTGTTCGTGGTGTAACAGCCGCAGTGCCAAGAATAAGGATAAACACCTGGCAACCCACAGTTACTGATAAAACCAAGGGATGGCATCATCTGGAATAAGGAAAAGTTGTAAGTTTTCAGATGTGCCTGTTTCAGCCAGTGATTTTTGTAGTTCTATGAGGCTTATTTAACAGAAGAATGTTTCAAGGGATGGAGTGGGAGAATTAGCTGCTTTGTTTTTTCTTTTCCTTGCTCTTCTGCTTGTAAAAATGTTTGTGAGACACGCACATGGCCTGAACATCAGAAGGAAGATTAGCAGGGAAGAGGAAAAATCAGATTCATGCTTTGAATCATCTGGCAAGGGCAGAGCGGTCCCAAGCTCAAAGGAGGTTCTTCTGCCTGAAATAACTCATTTTGTCGGCTCAGCCCTGTGGCAGGGAGAGGTTTCAAAGCCAAGCGTGTGTCCCGGCTCTAGCTCACTTGAAGGAAACCCCTGCAGTTGATTCTAGCAGGGATACAATGCCGTTGGTTCAACTGGGGACTCCAAAGTGCCAGGGGGCGAAGTGTCCATGTGGTGTGAATATTATTTCCAGGCTCTCAGTGGCTGGCAGCCAACCCGGTAGCATCCTGTTACCATGACAACGAGGGGACCACATCTCCTGTGACATCCAGTGATGGCTGCAGGCAAAAGGACCTTGAAAAGACTATACTATAAAGCTTTCTGCCATTGTGTGTAATTTTGAAGAGCCCACTGTCTTGAGCCTGTTTGAAACAGAAAATGAATTGCAGATGGGCTTGCACGAGAGCTACTCTGGAGAAAATGCCTTTGGAATCTTAGAACATTCCTGTTCCCCCTCCCTCTTTACTTGTTATCAACTGGTAATGAAATGGCTTGCATTCGTCTTAGGTATCGCCTTGAACTAAAGTTGAAAGTGTCTGCAATTCCACCAGGACCAAAACTTGGGGAGATAAGAAGATCAGTACGCCAAGACCAACAAATAAATTAAATGTGTGTCATGATTACTCCGTTTTCCCAACACGGCCTGGCACTCAGGTTAACATTCATTACATGGAGCCTCTCTGGGTCTTACTTCTAACTTGAACCTTAACATTCCAAGATTTAAGTAACTGCCTTTTGCATTTTATTTTGCCTTGTTTCCTTGGGGACACCGGGAATTTGCATAATGCTAGGCCAAAAGTTTTTGAAATATATGATACAGATGTTTTGTAGAACAAGAATGCTCTTTGTGCTGTGAAGGAAACCAAGTAGTAGCAAGACTTCACACATTGATCTAAAAACTTCATCTCTGCTAATCTATTATTATATCCATGTCTATTATCTTTTTGAGAGACAGGAAATGTAGCCACAACACCAAGACGATAATAGATCTATCAGAGTGCCATGTAAGCCAGACGTTGCAAGGGACGTCAACTTGACAGCTCCTCAGAAGAATGTGAATAGGGGCTATCTGTAATTATGATTTATTGACTTCTGGAGCAGTGTGCACTTCAATCTGGCCAATCTGATGGGTGCATAAATACTCGACAGGAATCTCAAGCTCCTCTGTTCTCTTAGTAGCATCCATTTGCCTTTGATTTGACTCACCCTGTGTCTCAGTTGTCATTGGGAGGCTTTTGGTCCTGGATGGGATGGAGCAGGGCTGCTGCCTTTACACAGTTCCAGGGCTCCCCATTCTTATTTTAGTCTATGTCACTGATTTTTAAATGGGGGATGATTTTACCCCCAAGAAGACATTTGACACTGTCTGGAGTCATTTTTTGGTTGTTATCACTGGGAGGGGGTTGCTAGCACATGTAGTGAGTGGAGGCCAGAGAGGCCAAACATGTTGTAATTCATAGGACAGACCCCACCCTCCCATCTTCCTGGCCATCAATGATTATCCTGCCCCAGATGTCTATAGCGAGAGGTGGAGAAACCCTGCTTTACATAAAAGAGCTGATCTTCTATACAAATGCCCAACAAACATGAAAAAAATGCTTAGCAACACTAATGATAGGGAAATGCAAATCAAAACCACAATGCGATACTACTGAAGAATGATTGTAATAAAAATATCAAAAAATAATAGCTGTTGGCATGGATGCAGTGAAAAGGGAACACTTCAACACTGCTGGTAGGAATGGAAATAAACTAGTAAAACCACTATGGAAAACAGTGTGGAGATTCCTGAAAGAACTAAAAGTAGAACTACCATTTGATCCTGCAATCCCACTACTGAGTATCTACACAGAGGAAAAGAAGTTGTTTTTACAAAAAAGATACTTGGACACGTATGTTTATAACAGCACAATTCACAATTGCAAAAAATATGGAACACCTGCCCAAATGCTCATCAATCAACAAGTGGACAAGAAGCTCTGATCACACACACACACACACACACACACACACACACACACACACACACACACACAATGGAATACTACTCAGCCATAAAAAGAAATGAATGATATTCGCAGTAACCTCGATGGGATTGGAGACTATTATGCTAAGAGAAGTAACTCAGGAATGGAAAACCAAGCATTGTATGTTCTCACTTATAAGTGAGAGCTAAGGTATGAGGATGCAAAGATGTAAGAATGATACAACGGACTTTGGGAACTTGGGGGGAAAGGGTAGGAAGGCGGAGAGGGATAAAGGCTATAAATTGGGTTCAGTGTACACTACTCAGGTGATGGATGCACCAAAATCTCACAAATAACTGCTAAAGAAATGAGGCATGTAACCAAATACCACCTGTTCCCCAAAACCTATGGCAATAAAACAAAAGGGCTGATCTTTAACGTACCCTCCACACCATTCTCCTCATCCCAGTATCCTTCAAGGTGGCCCTACAAGGATTCAGGATAGAATTTTCTGCGTGCATTTTATTTTACTTCCAGATTGTAGTAGTCTCTATCCCACTAAGGAATATCACATTGTTATTGAGAGCAAATGGGCTGTGGAGTGAAATAAACTAGGATTGCTTTCTTTGGGTCTGCCTAATACTAGCTGCATGGGCTTGAACCAGTGATATAACTGCTATGAACTCAGTTTCTTTATTTATAAATCAGGAGAATAATATCTGTGGTGAGGATTAGAGAAGAAAATGGATTTAAAACACAGAACACCCTGTCTGCCCCAGAGTAACACCGAATAAGTGATAGTTACACAAAGAAGCTAGGGCTAGACTTCTTTGTTTGTTTGCTTGTTTTTAATTATACTGTAAGTTCTGGGGTACATGTACAGAACATGAAGGTTTGTTACATAGGTACACACGTGCCATGGTGTTTTGATGCACTCATCAACTTGTCATCTACATTAGGTATTTCTCCTAATGCTATCCCTTCCCTAGACCCCCACCCCCTGACGGGCCCCAGTGTGTGATGTTCCCCTCCCTGTGTCTATGTGTTCTCATTGTTCAACTCCCACTTTTGAGTAAAAACATGTGGTGTTTTGTTTTCTGTTCTCATGTTAGGTTTCTGAGAATGATGGTTTCCAGCTTCATCCATGTCCCTGCAAAGGACATGAACTCATCCTTTTTTATGGCTGCATAGTATTCCATGATATTTATGTGCCACATTTTCTTTATCCAGTCTATCATTGATGGGCATTTGGGTTGGTTCCAAGTATTTGCTATTGTGAACAGTGCCACAATAAGCATACATGTGCATGTGTCTTTATAGTTGAATGATTTATAATCCTTTGAGTATATACCCAGTAATGGTATTGCTGGGTCAAATGGTGTTTCTAGTTCTAGATTCATGAGGAATCGCCACACTGTCTTCCACAATGATTGAAATAATTTACACTCCCACCAACAGTGTAAAAACTTTCCTATTTCTCTACATCCTCTCCAGCATCTGTTGTTTCCTGGTGTGAGATGGTATCTCACTATGGTTTTTATTTGCATTTCTCTAATGACCAGTGATGATAAGCCTTTTTCCTTATATTTGCTGGCTGTATAAATGTCTTCTTTTGAGAAGTGTCTTTTCATATCCTTCCCCCACTTTTTGATGGGGTTGTTTCTTCTTGTAAATTTGTTTAAGTTCTTTGTAGATTCTGGATATCAGCCCTTTCCAGATGGATGGATTGCAAAAATGTTCTCCCATTCTGTAGGTTGCCTGTTCACTCTGATGATAGTTTCTTTTGCTGTGCAGAAGCTCTTTAGTTTAATTGGATCCCATTTGTCAATTTTAGCTTTTGTTGCCATTGCTTTTGGTGTATTAGTCATGAAGGGGCTAGACTTAAACTGAGCCTTTTAACAGGCACCATCAGCAAGCAACTGTACCAAGCAGAATGAGTGATTGCTGCGTTTATTATTTTTATTGCAGGTAGTTGGGAAAATATATAGCAGTCTCTGTGTCAAATAAAAATCCCGTTGACCATCATCCACTCTGTGGGAAACTTGTGCTGTTTGTGGTGTATGATCTTTGGTACGGAGGTATAAGAAATCAAGATAGAAAATATTTGCAACTACAAACAAAAGCAGCTGAGACAAGAAGAAATGCCAAAGTCATAAAAAATTAAACAATCTCTTGGATTTTGTTGTAATATCATTTTGGAAAAACTCTAATTAGGAAAAAAGTGCTATCTGGGGGAGACACTGCTCTAATCTTGAGCCATTTAGCCTGATGATACTTGCCTGTACCTCCACCCCCAACCGGACTCCCTAGAAATGTTTTGGAGATGTCAGAATTTCCAAGCAAGTTTCCCTGTGTTCTAATAGGATTCTGAGAATGCCTTCAACATGGCTTATGATGGATGTTTGTGATGGAAGGCCCCTGTGGTTTTCATTTTAGACTTGACTTAATCAAAAACAATCATGTTAACAAAAGATGGGGGAAGGGAGTTTGCTTCTCCCAATTTTTCTTTTGTGTGGCCAATTTAATGTCAGGATTTCTCAAGGGGCTTTAAAATACAAGACAGCAGGAAAACAATTTAATATAAAAATGGCAGTGTGGACTAAACCTAAGTAGAGTAAATCAAGCATGAAAAGGTAGAGCGTCTTAAGGGTATAGATTTTGTGTGTGTGTTTTAAATTTTACTGCTCGATAGCCCAGTGCCACAGTGTTTGAGGTTCCATGCATGAACATAACTACTCAGAAAAGGCTTTCAACAGACACACATCAGCAGGTACAAGAGCACCTCTCACTAGCGTCTTCAGCCAGTTTGATTTCTCTGATGGTTAAATAGGATGAGAATTTATTACAACAATGCTGGCATCTCATGCCTAGATGGAAGAAGAAACTGATTACATCGTGTGAGATCCAAACTGACTGAAAATATTTCTCCCAGTCAATGAGCATACCCAAAATTCCTATGTAAAATTTTCCTTTGGGTCAAAGCATTGTAGACCCTAGTTAAAGTACAGACATGGTATTCTAACTGGGAATAGCAATGCAGTGGCTATCAACTTTGGCTGCACATTAGAATCCCATGGAGAGTCTTTCAAAAAATATTGATGCCAGGCAATATCCACCAGGATGTATAGTTTAATTGGTGTCAGCATGTAAACATTCTCCCACATAATTTTCTCATCTGCAACCAGGGTTGAAAACTATTGCAATGATGATTTCAGCTCTGGTCTTGGATATATTTTTTTCTGCTTCAAAACATCTGTGGATTCCCACAAAACTTCATCTGTCACAGCGACTCACCTTGACATTGATTCATCAGACAGAATCTTGGGCTGGAGTAGGGATATGGAGAAACTGGAGAGAAGTGCAGGAATGACATACATAGCTGGAACAAGTTCCATGAACGGGATGATGTTAAAGTATTTAATGACCAATATAGCATGGACCCTGAGCTATTAGAACAGAGGCTAATTAATACTGAGTCTGTTTGTTGATATGCTCCTAACTTTAGAGAAGTACAGGAATGACATACATAGCTGGAGCAAGCTCCGTGAGTAGGGTGATGTTAAAGTCTTTAATGACCAATATAGCATGGGCCCTGAGGTATCAGAACAGAGGCTACTTAATACTTGGTCTGTTTGTTGATGTGTGCCTAACTGAGAATCTCAGTATGAAGATGTTGGCACCTGTTGATTCTTTCACACTGTGAAATTGTACTACTGCCAGCAGTCTTCTAGCAAAAACCCAAGTCAGAGGAGGAGAGAAGGCAGTTAAGAGATTTTGGGGACCAAGGGTGCAGCATGTGTGACTGGTTATCTAGTTGGGGGAGGGGAAGGGTTAAAAATAGAGCAGTACTAGACAGAAGGCTAATAGGTTTGGGATAAAAAACCAGATGTTACCTAATTCCCAGGGTTGCTTTGGTTTAGCCATATTCTTGGGTGTTCAGATGTTTTATAAACATAGTGCCCTTTGTAAGAATTCTAGAGATGAACTATAAAAAACTTGGAGTTAAAAAAAACGATCTTCTAATGAGAACCAATGATTCTCAATAAATTCCCACAGGTCACATAACAACCAAACCATAAATTGTAGAGCCTGAGACCCAAGTGAGGGGGTCACCATGATATTGTGCATCATTAAACTGGTGACCTTTTACTTGTCTCTTGGTGGCCTGGGAAGTCTGGGTCAGGGGAGGCTTTCTCCTGCAGATTCAATCATTTCTGTTCCCTGAGAGCCCAAGATTTTCCAGGGAAAAGAGCAGACCTCTTTTTCAACTGTTCCTCCAACCCCATCTTGGCTTCAGGCAGCATTTTTTTTTCTCTTGCAACCTTCCCTCTGCAATCCTGGTCTGTTTATATAAGGAAAAAGTTGAAAATGTAAGTTTGTGTATAATTGAAAGTTCATCCTTAAAAACTGGTGTGTAATTGTCCTCTGACATGGGAAATTTGCCCTGTTCCACATTAGTCAAAGATGTTCTTTGACATTAGTCCACCTTTGACTAATTTCCAGTTGATCTGAAAAAGTGATGAGAATTGAAATGGGTATGTTCTTGCAGATATTGAGCATGTTCAAGACTTTAAGATAAGAAATCTAAAAATCAATTTCTGCCATGTGCCTTCAGACACATTTCTAAGTTGTAGTGATTTATTAAAACATTTGCCAGATACCTTCTCCCCACTTTCTCTACAAATGCTTAACGGCTCATGGACAAGATTTTCTTTGACAGCAATGAAGCATTACAGTGCCGAGCTGCTACTTATGTGATTTTTGAGGTCAAGAGGATATTTGATCCCACCATCACTACCACCTTCAAAGACAAGATGAGTTAATCTTATTTCCTATCAGTTCACTAGTGAGTGAAAAATGTCCCAGTGGTGAAGACAGACTGTTAGTTAAAGGTCATTCCATCTCCACTGTGGAACACCCTTCATTCCTGGTTCAGAATCAGTATTTAATGTTTGTACAAATGATTAATGACAGGTTTTCATATACAGCCTTGAGACTTATTCCCAGCCCTGCTGAAACTGCATGCATATTCATCTTTTATTCATTTAAAAAAAATTGTTTGTTGTTGTGGATCTGCGGCAGAATGGTTTCAGGTTAATTGCACTTTCTGTCACATTACATCCTTGTCCAGTGAAAAGATCCTGTTTCGTTCTATTTGGTCACCACTCACCCATTTCATTTTCACATGCTTCACTCCCATTTATGCAAATGGTATTATTTATTTTTTTTATAGATTTTGTTTCTATTTTCTACCCTTTCCCCCACTAAGTCCTATGCATTTAAGATGTGCAATGCCCAATAGGATGTCAACTGCGTGATGTGATGCTCTCTTCCAAATTAGTGGAAATGAAGGGGCTCGGATTGGGAGCTCCTCCCTTCTCCCAGTTGGATGGGCTGTATCCAGCCTCATATCCCCCAAATTCTCTAGATACTATGAGCATGAACATGCAGCTCCTCTGAATAGCTGGCACCCAATCACAGGTTATTTTGTCCCTCTAGGAAGGGCTCTCACTAGTCCTGTAAAAAAGGGATAGCTTCCTCTCCTGGAGAATAGCCCCTGAGACATCTAGCTACCCTCTGGCCTAAGAAGACCTCACCATAGAATGCTTTGATAAAAGGCAACTGGGCTTCCAATATCCTGCTGCAACCCTTCTCTCTAGACCTTCTAGTCTGCCCATTGAAGTTTCTATAGTGTATGACAAAGCCCTGCCCTTAACAAAGAACGCCTGCGGGGCCATTTGTAGCCCTTTGCTTCTGCCTGCTGCATAATGCTCTGTGATGTGCATCTACTGCTTACCTAATCCCCTCTCTCAGTAATGGACATCCAATTTCTTGCTCCCACAGACTGTATACAAAGACCGTATCTCTGCCTTTGCGTGAATCTTTTTGAAATTTCCCCTGGAGTAGAAGTGCTAGGTCATAGGAAATATATATATATGTAATTTGCCTGAGTAGTTCCAGATTGCTCTACTATAAAAACTTGCCTCTCTGCCTAAAGTTGATTGGCCTCAGGTGGACACCTGATCCAGGCTGAGTCAGTTGGATTCCATCTGGAAATTTAGAGTCAGGAAAGGGAGTCTGTCTAATTATTTGACTTGGAAGTCAGCAGTCTTGAGAGACAGGGGAGTGGCCTGTTCCTATCAACCTTGCATAGAGTGACAGAGAAAGCCTTTCTACATAGAAAGGACTGAAGTGAGCTGTGATGAGGTGAAGACAGGAAAGACCACCAATCACAGAGATGGGAGATCTGGAACCAGCTGTCTTGATTCATTCTGGCTTTCTAGTGCTTGGGTTCATCATCCGTACTGAACTGTTTCCTCCCTTCTGAGTTCCATAGCATGTTCTTGCACATTCCCCACTCCAAAGGAATATTCAGTAAGTTTGCATTACTTGTGACCAAATGTGTGTGTGTGTGTGTGTGTGTGTGTGTGTGTGTGTTGTCTTTTGTTGTACTCAGTTTAATTATGATGTTTACATGTGGTTCCCTTTGATTTTATCCTGTTTGGAGCTTGAATTCATAAGTTTGTCTTTCTTTGAATTTGGTAAGTTTTTGGCCATTCTTCTTTCAAATATGTTTTCTGGCCCAATCTCTTTTTCTTCTCCTTCTAGGACTCCAATTAGTTACAGCTTAGACTTTAGAATATTGCCCCAGTAGGTATCCATGGCTCTATCTTTTTTTTCCTTCTAATTTTTTTTCTTGATTTTTTTTTTTAATTGTACTTTGGGCTCTGGGGTACACGTGCACATCCTGCATCCTGCAGGATTGTTGCATAGGTACATACATGCCATGGTGGTTTGCTGTCTCCATCCCCCCTCCGCACTCCCCGCATTGCCTACATCAGGCATTTCTCCTGGTGTTATCCCTCCCCATCCTACCTGGCTACTGCTGTCCCTCCCCTCCCCTTCCCCTCCACTCCCCCTCCTAGCCAGTGAGTGTTGTTCCCTTCCCTGTGCCCAAGTGTTCTCATTGTTTATCACCCACCTATGAGTGAAAACATGCAGTGTTTGGTTTTCTGTTCTTGTGTCAGTTTGCTGAGAATGATGGTTTCTAGATTCATCCGTGTCTCTACAAAGGACATGAACTCATCATTTTTTATGGCTGCATAGTATTCCATGGTGTATATGTGCCACAATTTCTTTGTCCAGTCTATCATCGATGGGCATTTGGGTTGGTTCCAGGTCCTTGCTATCATAAACAATGCCACAACGAACATACTTGTGCATGTGTCTTTGTAATAGAATGATTTATAATCCTTTGGATATATACTCAATAATGACATTGCTGGGTCAAATGGAATTTCTATTTCTAGATCCTTGAGGAATCGCCACACTGTCTTCCATAATGGTTGAACTAATTTACACTCCCACCAACAGTGTAAAAGTGTTCCTTTTTTCTCCACATCCTCTCCAGCATCTGTTGTCTCCAGACGTTTTAATGATCGCCATTGTAACTGGCATGAGATGGCATTTCAATGTGGTTTTGATTTGCATTTTTCTAATGACCAGTGATGATGAGCCTTTTTCCTTATATTTGTTGACTGTATCAATGTCTTTTTTTGAGGAGTGTCTGTTCATATGCTTCACCCACTTTTGAATGGGTTTGTTTGTTTTTCCTCTTGTAAATCTGTTTTAGTTCTTTGTAGATTCTGGATACTAGCCCTTTGTCAGATGGGTAGATTGCAAAAATTTTTTCCCATTCTGTTGGTTGCCAGTTCACTCTAATGATTGTTTCTTTTGTTGTGCGGAAGCTCATAAGTTTAATTAGATCCCATTTCTATTTTGGCTTTTGTTGCCGTTGCTTTGGTGTTTTAGTCATGAAGTCCTTGCCTGTGCCTATGTCCTGAATGGTGTTGCCTAGGTTTTCTTCTAGGGTTTTTATGGTGTTACTTCTTGTCAAAGATCAGATGGTTGTAGATGTGTGGCGTTGCTTCCAAGGCCTCTGTTCTGTTGCATTGGTCTATATCTCTGTTTTGGTACCAGTACCATGCTGTTTTGATTACAGTAGCCTTATAGTATAGTTTGAAGTCAGGTAGTGCGATGCCTCCAGTTTTGTTGTTTTCGCTTATGATTGTCTTGGCTAATGGGGCTCTCTTTGGTTCCATATGAAGTTTAACGTGTTTTTTTCCTGTTCTGTGAAGAAGATCAATGTTAGCTTGATGGGGGATAGCATTGAATCTATAAATTACTTTGGGCAGTATGGCCATTTTCATGATAATTGATTCTTCCTAACCATGAGCATGGAATGTTTTTCCATCTGTTTGTGTCCTGTCTTATTTCCTTGAGCAGTAGTTTGTAGTTCTCCTTAAAGAGATCTTTTACATCCTTTGTTAGTTGTATTCCTAGGTACTTTATTCTCTTTGTAGCAATTGTAAATGGGAGTTCCCTCATGATTTGGCTCTCTGTTTGTCTGTTGTTGGTGTATAGGAATGCTTGTGATTTTTGCACATTGATTTTGTATCCTGAGACTTTGCCAAAGTTGCTTATCAGCTTAAGGAGGTTTTGGGCTGAGATGATGTGGTCTTCTAAATACATGATCATGTCATCTGCAAATAGGGACAGTTTGACTTCTTCTTTTCCTAATTGAATGCCCTTTATTTCTTTTTCTTGCCTAACTGCTCTGGCTAGAACTTCCAATACTATATGGAATAGGAATGGTGAGAGAGGGCATCCTTGTCTAGTGCCAGTTTTTAAAGGAAATGTTTCTGGTTTTTGTCCATTCAATATGATATTGGCTGTGGGTTTATCATAAATAGCTTTTATTATTTTGAGATACATTCCACTGATACCTAGTTTATTGAGCATTTTTAGTATAAAGGGCTGTTGAATTTTGTCGAAGGCCTTCTCTGCATCTATTGAGATAATCATGTGGTTTTTGTCTTTGGTTCTGTTTATGTGGTGGATTACATTTATAGATTTGTGTATGTTGAACCAGCCTTGCATCCCCAGGATGAAGCCTACTTGATCGTGGTGGATAAGCTTTTTGATGTGCTGTTGGATTTGGTTTGCCAGTATTTTATTGAAGATTTTTGCATCAATGTTCATCATGGATATTGGCCTGAAGTTTTCTTTTTTAGCTGTGTCTCTGCCAGGTTTTGGTATCAGAATGATGTTGGTCTCATAGAAAGAGTTAGGGAGGATTCCCCTCTTTTTGTATTGTTTGGAATAGTTTCAAAAGGAATGGTACCAGCTCCTCTTTGTATGTGTGGTAGAATTCAGCTGTGAACCCATCTGGACCTGGACTTTTTTTATTTGGTAGGCTATTAATTGCTGCCTCAACTTCAGATCTTGTTATTGGTCTATTCAGGGTTTCTGATTCTTCCAGGCTTAGTCTGGGGAGTGTGCAAGTGTCCAGAAATTTAATTTATCCATTTCTCCCAGATTTAGTGGTTTATGTGTATAGAGCTATTTGTAGTAATCTCTGATGATAGTTTGTATTTCTGAAGAATCTGTGGTGATCTCCCCTTTATCGTTTTTTATTGTATCTATTCCATTCTTCTCTCTTTCCTTTTTTATTAGTCTAGCTAGCAGTTTGTCTATTTTGTTGATCTTTTCAAAAAAACTAGCTCCTGGATTTATTGATTTTTTTTGAAGGTTTTTTTTGTGTGTGTGTCTCTATCTCCTTCAGTTCCACTCTGATCTTAGTTATTTCTTGTCTTCTGCCTGTTTTTGAGGTTTTTTTTGATCTTGCTCCTCTAGCTCTTTCAATTTTGATGATAGGGTGTTGATTTTTAGATCTTTCCTTGTTTCTCATGTGGGCATTTATTGCTATAAATTTCCCTCTAGACACTGCTTTAAATGTGTCCCATAGATTCTGGTACATTGTGTCTTCATTCTCATTGGTTTCGAAGAACATTTTTGTTTCTGCCTTCATTTCATTGTTTATCCATTCATCATTCAAGAGCAAGTTGTTCAGTTTCCATGTGATTGTGCAGTTTTGAGTGCTTTTTAAGATCCTGAGTTTTGATTGGATTGCGCTGTGGTCTGAGAGACTGTTATAATTTCCATTCTTTTTCATTTGCTCAGGAGTGATTTACTCCCAAATATGTGGTCAATTTTAGAATAAGTTTGATGTATTCCTGAGAAGAATGTGTATTCTGTGGATTTGGGGTGGAGTGTTCTGTGAATGTCTATTAGGTCCACTTGATCCAGCTCTGTGTTCAAGTCCTGGATATCCTTATTGACTTTCTGTCTCATTGATCTGTCCAATATTGTCAGTGGAGTGTTAAAGTCTCCCACTATTATTGTGCAGGAGTCTAAGTCTCTTTGTAGGTCATTAAGAACTTGCTTATGTATCTGGGTGCTCCTGCCTTGGGTGCATATATATTTAGGATAATTAGCTCTTCTTGTTGCATTGATCCTTTTACAGTTATTTAATGCCCTTCTTTGTCTCTTTTGATATTTGTTTGTTTAAAGTCCGTTTTATCAGAGACTAGGATTGCTACCCCTGCTTTTTTTTGCTCTCTATTTGCTTGGTAAATCTTCTTCCATCCCTTTTTTTGAGTCTATGTGAGTCTTTGCATGTGAGATGGGTCTCCTGAATACAGCACACTGATGGGTCTTGACTTTTTAACCAGTTTGCCAGTCTCTGTCTTTTGATTGGGGTGTTCAGGCCATTTACATTCAATGTTAATATTGTTATGTTTGAATTTGATCCTCCCATTTTGTTACAGGCTGGTTGTTTTGCTCATTAGTTGACACAGTTTCTTCATTGTGTTGTTGTTCTTTACCCTTTGGTATGTTTTTGCAGTGCCTGGTACTGGTTGTTCCTTTCCATGTTTAGTACTTCCTTCAGGAGCTCTTGTAAGACAGGTCTTGTAGTGATGAAATCTCTCAGCAATTGCTTGTCCATCAAGGATTTTATTTCTCCTTCACTTATGAAGCTTAGTTTGGCTGGTTATGAAATTCTGGATTGAAAGTTCTTTTCTTTAAGGATGTTGAATATTGGCCCCCACTCCCTTCTAGCTTGTAGGGTTTCTGCTGAGAGATCCGCTGTGAGTCTGATGGTCTTTCCTTTGTGGGTGACTTGACCTTTCTCTCTGGCTGCCCTTAGGATTTTTTCCTTCATTTCAACCCTGGTGAATCTGAAGATTATGTGCCTTGGGGTTGCTCTTCTTGAGGAGTATCTTTGTGGTGTTCTCTGTATTTCCTGGATTTGAATGTTGGCCTGCCTTGTTAGGTTGGGGGAAGTTCTCTTGGATAATATCCCAAAGAGTGTTTTCCAGTTTGGATTCATTCTCTCCGTCACATTCAGGTACGCCGATCAAGTGTAGATTAGGTCTTTCACATAATCCTATAGTTCTTGGAGGCTTTGTTCATTTGTTTTCACTCTTTTTTCTCTAATCTTGCCTTCTCATTTTATTTCATTAATTTGATCTTCAATCTCTGATATCCTTTCTTCTGCTGGATTGATTTGGCTGTCGAAAACTTGTGTATGCCTTGTGAAGTTCTTATGTTGTGTTTTTCAGCTCCGTTATTTGTGTTCTTCTTTAAGCTGGTTATTTTAGTTAGCATTTCTTCTAACCTTTTTTCAAGGTTCTTAGTTTTTTTTCATTGAGTTAGAACATGGTCTTTTAACTCAGACAAGTTTGTTATTACCCACCTTCTGAAGCCTGCTTCTGTTAATTCGTCAAACTCATTCTCTGTTTTATTTCGTTCTCTTGATGGTGAGGAGTTGTGATCCCTGGGAGGAGAAGAGGTGTTCTCATCCTTTTTGCACTGGTTTCTTCCCCATCTTTGTGGATTTATCTCCCTTTGATCTTTGAAGTTGGTGATTTCGGGAAGAATTTCTGAGTGGATGTCCTTTCTGTTGAGGTTGGAGCTGTATCTTTTATGTCCCGTAGAGGCGCTGCTGGGCTGCCTTAGATTCAGTCAGGCTGCTGGGTGGGTGGTCTTCCCTTGGAGTTTGTTTATGCAGATGAGATTAGCCCCGCCTTCCCATGGCGTCTCTCCTTCTCCCAGCTCCATCTTCTGGTTGGGGTCAAACTGGTATATTCGCTGCTGCAAAGCTCTCTAGAGCATGGGCTTCAGGTTGAGTTTTGTGGGGGATTGGGCCTGCCAGGCCTTATGGCCTGTTTCCCTGCTTTCAACTCTGCTTCTTTCAGTGGAACAGGTAGTTCCATCCCATCAGTCCAAACTTCTGCCCAGGTCCCTGCCGACAACTTCTAGCACCAGGCGGGAGCTGTCGCTCACATTTGCATTGACCACCCATGGCGCCCCTCAGTCCAGCAGGGCTCTTGTGGATGGTGGACTGCGGACTGTGGGAGGGATGAGGGAAGCACATGATCCTAATCTGAGCACCAAGGGGGTGAAGTCCCCGACCCTCTGAGCCAGCTGCATGGTCCAGGTGGGGGATGTGCCCCATCCTGTCTCGATTCGCCCTCCCTGGGCTGCTCTGCTTCAACTTACCTTCCCTGGGCTATTTTCAGTGCCCTTGGCTGTTTTCAGTGCCCTATCAGTCCCACCAAAATGAACCTGGCACCTCGCTTGGAATAGTGAAGTCCTCTAGCCCTCTGCGTCTCATTCGCTGGGAGCTGCATTCCAGTGTTGCCTTCTCTTGGCCATCTTGGCACCCCGTCCAAATGAGCTTTTAACATAAAAGAGATTAATCCTACTGAAAATCAATAACAAACCCAAATCTGATCTGAATATTTTACAAAGTTTTCTGAAACCTGTGTTCTACAGGTTTTGGGAAAGGAAGTTTTGGTTTTGATGAAAAGCTGAGTTTTATCGACTGTTTTTTCTCATGAGAAGTGGGATTCTTTTATCACCTACAGGCAGTAAATATTCATTCTTGAATTTCTATTAAAAGATTAAAAAAACAATAACACATATCAGAAAAAATTTTTATAGGACTGAGACTCTACAAATTAGATATCAACTAGCAAATGTGAAGACAGGTGTTTTAATGTGTGACTTTCAAGTAATCTGGTTGGCATCATGTACAGAGTGCATATATGGTGAACTGAACTTTTCCTATTTAAATATTTTGTGTCATAGTGTATGCATTGCCCTTCCGCCTTCGGCCATAAATGTTAGCATAACCTTTAACACTGTAGGCATTTCTTTAGTCAAGTGATTATTTTCAGACCTGTCATTTCACTAGAATATTTGAATGGCTATACTCACGTTTGGGTGGTCATTAGCTTTTCATAACATCTTTTCATAAGGCTCGTTTAAAAAAATGTCTGATTGAGTGGTGTTGGACCAGATATATGGGAGTAGATAGATTTAGTATCATTCAAAAATGGTTGACCTCTTTTGTGACTAAGAAGTATAGGGAGGCAGTGAAACGAAATTCTTGATGGCAGGGCATAAAAATATGGTTAATAAAATGGCAAGATACTTTCTTTTTCCAGGTAGCAACAACAGTAAAGGTAAATGCTGCTGTTTCTATAGTTTTATGGAGAAAATTGTTTTCCTCATTTTGTTTCATTGGGACTACTCCCTTCATCCTCCTTTATATCCTATCTGAGAGTTGTTTCATCTTCTGTGTAGTGGCTGCCCAATAATTTTATCTTTTTTTTCCTCCCATTGTATTTTTCTTGGTTCATAGCCCATCTGTTATGAATCTCAGATAAAATGTAATAAAAATTCAGATTTATGGCTAGGGAAAATCAGAATCAGGTGGTTTGCAGTTAAAGAGAAATAGATTCGTAATGGCAAAAATCTAGCAAAATCACTTGTGAATAGTATGTATCAAAGCTTCTTTATAAAAAAGAATAAGAAAGGTAAGTAAAAATGACTGGGTGCTTTCATTTGGATATTTCTACATGGTGAAACATAGATCAGCAAAAAATAGTTGAGGTGGAAGGGAAGCAGTGTCCAAAGTCATGTGAGTTTACCAGAAAGAAACATGTTTTTTTTCCAGTTTATAAGCTCTTAATTTTCCGTGAAGATAAAAGGCAATTCAAAGCCACATTTTTTTTTCACTCCCAGGAAATGCTTTTGTGTTCATATTATTGTTACAAAGTTAAACTTTTTAAATGTTATTTGAACAAATGAATGGCTGGATTATGCCACATGTTGAAGTTTTTAACCCCCTTTAGTAATTTAAACTTTATGAATCAGAATAAGTGAATGAGATCATTCTGGTCCTTGGCTTCCAGGTTATGAGACAGCCCCTCTTCACTGGACTTGGCCTTGTATGGATACTCCCCTTCCTGTGAACAGAACTTGCCTTCTGAAATCAGAGGTCTTGTAGGAGAGAATGTGGTGGTCATCTGTTGGCTACCAAGCCTTTCTTCTTCTCCGACAGTTGGCTTTTAAAATAGGTGGGATTTGGGGGAGTAGCTTGCTGGAACAGAGAGCTGCAAAAAAAGTTGGCAAATGTTTTGCTTGGTCAACAACCTAGTATTTAAAAGAAATTTGAATATTTCAATACATACTCTACAGCTCCTTTTTACGAACCCCTAGCATAATTCACACATTTTTCTACCTGCTTGTCCCCTGTGGGGATTTTGTAATTCCTGGTTTAGAGGATAGACAAATAGCAGCCCAGAATATCCATCCATCCATCCATCCATCCATTCTTCCATTAACAAAAGTTTACTTAGTGCCTTCTCTATGCTAGGCACTATGCTACATGGTGAAGATGAAACTGCAAGCATTAAGTTATCAAGTCTCTGTTGTCCAGGAATTTAGAGTTTGGTCCAAAAAATAGGCATTACTCTTAGCAATTCTACTGAATGAGTGCATAATAAGAAACAGTTAAAAACATATTTAAGCCCTGTAAAGGAATGAAACTGGCTCTAGACTGGGAGTAGGAATGTGATAAAAGCTTCTTCCCAGCAGAACAACTGAGCTAGGATCTTTAGCAGGAGCAGGAGTTAATGGGAGAGAGGGTGTGAAAGGACACTGTAGACTACAGATGCAGTGAACACAAGGCCATATCACACCAAGGGTTTGGCATGGCCCACAGGACAGTCAGAGGGCCAGAGCAGCTGAGCACATGGGGAAATGGCTCCATTCGAGGCAGATGAGCTACATGCACAGTAGGCATCTCTGCGAGGGTCTCACAGACTGATTAGGGCCTTTGCTCGTTAGCCTAAGAGCCATGGGAAGTCACTGAAGGAACATCAACAGAAGGCAGTGCTGTGACTTGGTAGATGTTTCACAAGGGACACTCTGGCTGTTAACTGGAGAACGGAGGGGGAAGAGAGCAAGAAGGAAGCAGTGAGACAGGAGTAGGCTGTCTCTAAGAGAGAATGGTGGCTTTGTCTAGTGTGGTGACAGGGAACTAGAATGGGGTTGGCAATCTATTGATGGAAGATAACAATAGACAGCCCTAGGTGATGGTTAGGTGTAAGGTGAGGGAAAGACAGGGGCAGGATCAAGAATGAAAGAATGATTCCGAGATTTTTGGCTGTGGAATAGGAGGGACGGTAGTATGTGCTAGCGCAGTAGGTTATTATGGAGGGGGGAACAGCTTGCTGTATCTTAGTCTGGCAGCCTCCCTCTGTTTGTCTGTGTTTCATTTCCAAGTCAGTCTTCCCTGAGCTGAAATTTGAGTGATGATGTAGTGCAGAGTTTTTGAAACGTGACCGGTAGCAAAAAGGAACAACAAACTTTTATCAAGCACTTGAGTGCTAGGCAATGAGTTAAGCACTGGGATTCCAGGAGTGAGGAAAATGAAATCACATTACTGCCCTCTCGGAGTGTCCAGTCTAATAAGGTAGACAAACAATAAGTAATTATGATGACTTTGTTAATGATTTTTGTTTCCGTGGTAGGTATCGTGCAAGCATGGCTAAGAAAGCTGATCTGCTCTGGTGGGAGGGGACAGGGTCAAGATATGTGCCCAAGGAAGTGTTCCTGGAGAATTGCAGCTTAAGTGGAGACCTGAATGATTAGTTGGCAATGAGAAGAAAAACAAAACCTTTCAGAAAAAGGAAATAAACATTGTTTAAATTCTAAAAGTATTGAAAGTATGAAATGTTTAAAGAACTGGCAGAGATATTCTCTTTCACCTGGTGAAAGTGGGTGATACAGGAGACAGTGACTTCTGGCAGGAGAGGAGTGGGGTACAGCAGTTCCTGGCATATCGGTGCTCGTGGCTTCCACTTACTTAGGCATCTGAAAGCTGTTTTTTGTCTTCTTTCCCCATTCCTTAGAACTCAAAGAAGACACGAGGGACTGAATTGGGAGAGGCTTGGCACTAACAAAGCAGAAGTTGTGAAGGGAAGGGTGAAGAGGAACTATCTGCCAGTGAGAGCAAGGAGGGTGGTCTCTGGGAAGAGCTGTTGACTCCCTATTTCTGAATCAAGTCCTGATTCATCCCTTTTATTTTTTGCCATTAGCCTCTTTGTCTGGGATAATTTTATTTGATTATCCTTTAGTTCCCATTAGTTCCTGAGCTTACTTTTTGACCAGGGTTATAGAAAATGTACCATATGGTAACCAGCTTCTTCAAGTCACCCACAGAAGTGTTTTCTGTTGAGTACTTCCCTGGTTGCCTTCTCCAGATGATGTGGCTGTCACTCTTGTCCTGGATGAGAAAGGAGATTAAGATGGTTTATAAGAAATAAAATGTCACAGTGAAATAGTCTCAAGGCAGCATGTACCTTGTCTATTTTCTGTTCTAACATATATTATTTGGTATATGGATATCTTATAACTCTTAGTTTTTTATTTAAAATTTTTTCTCCAGTCTCTTTTCTTAGCTTTAGCCTCTTTGACCCACCCAACAGAGCACTCTTTCATTACGTTTTAAGTTCCTTCTGTGGGCTACAAGAAAAATAGACTTTACGAAGAGCTCTGCCTCATTGAATAACTTACTTGAAAGGAAGAAAAGTGTCAGGGAGCATTTTAATCTTTCTTATTTTCTAGATACACTCAGCTGAACATTAATTTGAGGCATCTCTTTAGGAAAGAGATCATGGATGTCTTATCTCAACGGCTTTTCTGATAATTCGAGCCATGTCCCTGTTCTGAGATTGGGAGTTTCTTCTTGGGTGATTCTGGGGACAGCATGATTGGTTATATCTTGGAAATGAAATAACCTCCCACTTGTTCAGTTTTGCTATTACAGATTTTCAAGCAATTGCTTCTCTCTGTCTGAATACTGAAAAACATAAATAGCTTTTAGATTTGTTTTGTAACAGATTAGGCACCCTCTATCTTTTGCCTTAGTGTGTGCACATGCACGTGTGTGTGGAGGGGGGTGGGGGGGCAGCAGAGGAAACACATTACCAGGGGAAGAGTGCACAGGACAGGGAATTTGAAATTCCAAATTAGAATCTTTTTTTTAACCTCTGAACTTTTTATTTGCCTCCTCCTCTCGAAAGGGTCCCCTGCTTCTGTTGGCTTAATGCCTCAGAACTTTGGTGTCATTGGTCTCAGACACACTTTGCCATCCACTACCCGGCGGGTGGTGGTCTTTTGGATAGTTTGCATAGAGTTGTTGCTGTCCAGGGCATCACCAAGATTGAAGTCCTTGCCATCTTCCAGCAGGCAGCAGTAGGGGGCAATCTCAGCCTCCAGCTTACCTTGATGGTCAGCAGGGCCTTGTACTCCTGGGCCTGGCACTGTCCCTCTGCCTGGGTCTGTGGCAGCTCTGACTCCAGGTGCAGCAGGATCCCATTGAGCTGCTCCATCTGCAGGGCGTAGCGGGCCTCCACCTCCCTCAGGCTGTTCTCTAAGCTGACCTTCAGATGTTTGATGGAGTCCAGGTCATTCTCCAAGGACTGGACTGTATGTCTTAGCTTTGTGAGCATTATCGCAGCAGTTCCAACATCGGCAGGCTACGTGGTGACCACTGTGGTGCTCTCCTCAATCTGCTGAGACCAGTACTTGTCCAGCTCCTCTCAGTTCTTCCAAGTCAACTGGTCATATTGGGCCTGGATGTCCACCATGATCTTGGCGAGGTCCTGAGATTTGGGGGTATCTACCTCCACTGTCAACCCAGAGCTGGCAATCTGGGCTTGTAGACCTTTTAATTCCTCTTTGTGGTTCTTCTTCATGAAGAGCAGCTCCTCCTTGAGAGTCTCCATCTTGGTTTCCAGCTGCAGCTGCGTGACATTGGTGTCATCGATGACCTCGCAAAGCCCATGGATGTTGCTCTCCACAGACTGGCGCATGGCCAGCTCTGTCTCATACTTGACTCTAAAGTCAGCAGCAGCAAGACAGGCATTGTCGATCTGCAGACGATGCAGGCATTGTCCATAGTATTTGCGAAGATCTGAGCCCTCAGGTCTTCGATGGTCTTAAAGTAATGGCTCCAGTCTCTGACCTGGGGTCCCTTTTTTCTCCAGGTGCTCCGGGGATTTTGCTCTCCACCTTCCAGTTCTCAGTCTATAGGCTCCTCACTCTGTCCAGGTAGGATGCCAGGCGGTCATTCAGGCTTTGCATGGTCAGTCTCCTCGTTCTGGATGCCTCCCATTCTTGCCAGACCCCATGCCACCCTGGAAGCTGGTGGAGAGGACACGGAGATCCAGGAACCAGAGCCCCAGCACCTGCATAGACCCTGGCCGCACTGTTGACTGGCCGGGCACCATAGCTGGGCACCCGGATGGAGCTCAGGGACTGGTAGTTGGTGGAGAAGGTGCAGCAAGTGGTAAAGCTAATGCTTCCCAGGGAGGAGAGCGAGAGGACAGGACTCAGGCTTTGCCGACACCAAATTAGAATCTTGGTTCTGTCTGTCTTCCAGCTATCCATGTAATCCTGAGCAAATCATCACAATGCCCAAGATTGAATTTCTTCATGTGTAAAATGGAAATAACAATAATAATAATAACTCTCACCTAACCTCATCAAAATGCAGTTCTGAGAATATGAAAAGATGCTTTACACATATAAGAAGACAGTTGTTAGAATAGCTACTTCTCTCTCTCTGGGTAGTCATTCATTCATTGGTCCCTTTATTACTAAAGACTGGCAGTGGCACGATCTGACTTACTGCTGGAGCGTGGCCTGGAAGAGAGCTCTAGTGGAGCTTGGGAGTACAGGATTGCTGTGGCTGCAGTTGTCCAGGAAAGAAAGATCACAGTGGCGACAGAGAGGTTGGGAAGAAGTGGAGGAACTGAAGATAAGATAGAGTGGACTGATTAGGACCTTTATGGGGGAGATAAAAGTTGAGCTTAAGTTATTCAAGAAATGGTGAGTTCTTGGGGGACAAATATGTAGAAAAGTGTGCTCTGGGAAGGAATAGTTCAGCGAGGAATGGGTAAGACTACTTCTTGTTTTGTTTTTAATGTCCAAAGTCATACATTTAGAAATGCAAAGGAAGAAAGTTGTTTTCCATGTAAAAGATCACAAGCCATCAAACTGATAATGTTTCTTTTTAAGTAACACATGGCATGAGTAATTTTTTCATTAACTTCCAATCACTTTAAACTAATTTCTTACAGTATGGCAATAGCAACCTCATAACCCTAAAGAAACTTAAACCTTGTAGCATAGTTCAAAATGACTTTTATGTTTTATTGAACAAAAGAATCACTTAATGGAGAATCACAACGTCCATGGAATATGTTAAAACACAGACTCACAATGGAGCTACTGACGCTTTCATTTGACTGGTACACACTCATTGTTAATAGAATCATAATAAACACATCAATCCCAAACTATGCAATAAAGCCTACATTATTAATCTACATAATGATAATAGAGCTATTACCTGACTTACTCATTCTTTTTTTTTTTTTTAAAATATTGCTCAGTGGCAAATGTACAGCATGTAGAATGAGTTAGGTGAGTCAAAATATCGCAGCAACAGACAGTAGTTTTTGGAGACTGTGATTGAATTGAATGAACTACAATAAGAATGTCTACTTTCATTACGTTGTCTACTTCTAGATCTGCTAGTACACATTTTTTATGAGAAGAGTTAATTATTGTTATTACCATTATTATTCCATTGAAATAAATGAAGAACACACATATATGTCACCTTTCATTAGGAAATTATTGTATAAAATCTAGCTGTATTTGGGGGAAATATTTTTTAAATTTTCTAATTAT
This sequence comes from Ateles fusciceps, assembly GCA_036589455.1. NCBI lineage: Eukaryota > Metazoa > Chordata > Mammalia > Primates > Atelidae > Ateles > Ateles fusciceps. Next base: position 13,503,868 of record JAZHEH010000562.1, read on the forward strand.
TCTTGCATTTGGTAACCATTTTTTGTACCATATGGGAGACATTGTTCTAGGCATGGAAATTCATGGAGGAGAGGCAGATATTATTTCTGCCCTTCTGAATGGGAAGACTGACACACACCCCAAAATGAAACATGCCAATTAGTAAAATAACTGTAAGTTGTAAAATTAAGCTGGGCCTAGTATGTGTGAGAAGGATTTGGGCTTTAGTCTGAGTATGATGGGTAGGTTTTGTAAAGTTCTGGGCAAGGGGGTATTGAAGGGGGTATTGAGACCAGGTATAGATTAAAGACTAAAATTTTGCTACCCAGCAAAGAATAGATTGGGCAGACTAGAATAGCCAATAAGTGCAATACAACAGACTCAACATCACTGGTCATTAGAGAATGCATATCAAAATTATAATGAGATACCACAGTGAGATATCACTGTACATCCGCTAGGAAGACTATAATTAAAGTTACAGATATAGTATGTGTTGGCAAGGGTGTGGAGGAATTGCTAGTGAGAGTGTTAAATAGTGCAGCCACATTGGAAAACAGGTAGTTCTTCAAAATGTTAAACATAGAGTTAACCATATGACCTATCAATTCTACTCCTACACATATACCCAGGACAACTAAAAATGTATGTCCACAGAAACACTTGCACATGAATGCTAATAGCACCATTATTCAAAGCAGCTAAAAAGTAGAAGTAAACTAAATGTTTATCAGCTGATAAATGGATAAATAAAATGTGGTATATCTACACAATGGAATATTATTCAGTCATAAAAAGAAATAAAATTCTGATATATATTACAGTTTAGGTGAACCTTAAAAAGTATGCTAACTAAAAGAAGGCAGTCAGAAAAGACCGCATAGTATAGGACTCCTTTTATAGGAAATGTCCAGAATATGCAAATCCGTAGAAACAAAAGGTTGAGTAGAGCTTGTCTGGACCTTGGGGGATCGGGATGAGGAATGGCTGACAATGGGTATGGGTTTTTTTGGGGGGTGATTACAATGTTCTGGAATCAGTGTTGATGGGTACAAAACTGTGAATATACTAAAATGTATCATATATTTAAGTGAATGAACTGAATGGCATGTGAATTATATCTCATTACAAATGTTGAGAAAAAGAGGAAGATAAATAAGTGGGAACATGTGTTACATGACTGCCCTCTCTTCTTGCTACCAGTCAGAACCAACCAGAACATGGAACTGCTCTTGGGGGAATGAATATGCCAAATACATAAGTACTAGCAGCCAGGATGCTCTCCACGTCTGCTTTTGTACCTCATATACCAGCCCCACAAAACGATCTGCCATTTCTGTGAGCCAGCCATGTGCTTTTTTCCTACTTGCCTTTGCTGAGGTGTGGCTATGTTTTCTTTCTCTCTCTAGTAGGAAAAAAAATCACCAGTTCTACAAGCTCGTTCAAATTCCTCCTTGAAACTCTCCTTGGTTGCCTGACCCTATAATATATCATTCTCATTTTCTGTAAGCCCCTGACATGTGGGTTGTGCCTCTGCAAGATCTCAGCCACAAAGCATTTCAAAGACTTGCTTTGAATTCTCTCTTTCTCTATCTCCTTCCTGCCTTTCCTCCCTTTTATCTTTCTTGCTTTCCTTTCTCTCCTTTTCTCTAGCTCCTGTCTATCTCCATCCACTCATATTTAACAACCGAAAGAGTTTACCACTTTAAAGTTCGTAAACTTCTCTCCTGTTACCCAGTATCCATAGTTCTGTTCACCATTGGTTTCCTAAGTAAGGCTGTTTGTATAACTGACATTCATTCCTCTTACAGAGGTTCACGTTATTCTCATTACAACACTTCCCTTCCTCCTTACAGAACTTAAGTTCTACTGGAAATTTTCAGCAGGATATAATAAATACATTTTTCATAATCCATTCAACAAAAATTTTCAATAAGTATTTATGGAGCACTTATTACGTGCCAGGCACTAGTTCCTAGGAATACAGGTAGGAAGAAAACAGTCTAAGGACTTTGATAATATGTAAGATCAGAGATGACAAATGCACTGCAAAGACTTAAACTGGGTGATGTGAGAAAGGATGAGTGAGAGGCAGCTTAAGTTTGAGTGGTCAGGCAAGGATGGGGAGGAGATGGCATTTGAATGTGATCTGAATGACAAGGAGGGGCACAAAAGCATTTCTGGCAGAGGGAACATCTCAGGAATAGCCTAGTGTCAGAAGGCACTTGCAATATTCAATGAGCTGCATAATGTTTACCATAACTGTAGTTTGGTCGGCAAAGGAGAGAGAGAGTCACAGGCACAGTTGAAGAGTTAGGCAGACGATGGATCTTACGTTTGAATGTTTGGGTAAGGCACTGGAGATTGCTTTTGATTGCAAGAGGACACCTTAAAAGAAATTTGACACTTGCACCAGTCTTTAAATGGGTTGGAGTTTAGGGATTTCATGTGTTTACTTTTTTTTTTTGCCTATAAAGAAAGCAATACACCGGTCCAGAAAGTGGAAAAAAAGTGGAGAAATGGACAAGAGGAGAAATGAAGCTGTTTACTCTAGCTAAGCATCCGAAATGAAATACACAAAATATTGATCTCCAAGTGAACAAAAGACAACCCCCAGGGATGCTATTGCCAGAGATAGCACAAGTATTGTGGATTTCATATTTTTGCATAATTCAAGTCTAGCTTAAAGACAACAGGAAAGGATTTTTTTTTTTTTAAATCAAGGAGAGTTTTCAAAGCCTTCTAATTGCCACACAGAAGAGAATGTACTTTTTTTTTTTTTTTTTTTTTGATGGAGTCTTGCTCTATTGCCAGGCTGGAGTGCTGATCTCATCTCACTGTAACCTCCGCCTCCTGGGTTCAAGCGATTTTCCTGCCTCAGCCTCCTGAGTAGCTGGGACTACAAACACACACCACCATGCCCAGCTAATTTTTGTATTTTTACTAGAGACGGGGTTTCACCATGTTGGCCACGCTGGTCTTGATCTCCTGAGCTCGTGATCCACCTGCCTCAGCTTCCCAAAGTGCTGGGATTACAGGTGTGAGCCACTGCGCCTGGCTGAGAATGCACATCTTATAAGGGAACTGATGAGACATCCCATTGCTTAGAGAGGCAAAGAACTATAGCATCACGTATTTCCAACCAGAATTTGAAAGAGCGTTTTGGAGGAAGCAGTGCGTACCAATAGAAACCCATTAAATAGATCAAAAACTTCAACAATGTTTATTCCTTTTGGGTATCATAAATTCCACTCCCAGGAATTTATCTTACAGAAAAGATCATGGATGTGCACAAACATTTAGTTTCAAGGGTATTCAACCATTTTTTTTAAATAGTAAAACTTGAAAACCTAAATAGACAGTAATAGGGAAATTGTTAAAGAAATACTCCTACGCAATGCAGTATTCTGCATAAGGCTCAATAATGTTTAGAAGAACATATAATGACAAAGATTTTTTCCCATAAATTATGATTAAGTGAAAAATATGACATTCCCCCTTACCCCATAATTGGTAGTTAGATGGGAAAAAATTGGGTTATAAAATACCAAATACACTTTGGTATTAATTGTGAAATAGTATATTTTAGAAGAAAATTTTTCAAAATGTTAAAACTGGCCATTTTCAAGATATTCCATAGCAGAAGTTTTAAAACTTTCTTCCTTTCATTTTTTCCCTGAAATTTCTAAAGTGAATGTAAATTCAAAATTAATATAATTAATCCAATGATTAAAAATTAGTAAAAATAGCTAAATATTTACCTGCTGTATGCCAGGCATTAAGTGCTTTACCTTATCATCAATAAACTTATTTATGATAAATGATTACAACCATTTTCTGACACAGGTACTAATATCATTCCCATTTACTTTTGACAAGATTGAAGCAAAATTAAGATGTTAACAATGTACCCAAGTTGCACACCTATCAAATATCGGCACTGGGTTTAGCACTGCAGGCAGTCTGACAACACCATCCACCCCTTCAATGGTGACATTATACTTCCATTAATAGCAAATGCTTAAGCAGAAAGTTAAAAGTCACTCTGTTACCAGATGGTATGAGAACTGTTTGCTTAAAAGTCATTACTTAGAGATTATCACCAATTCCTCAGTGAGGAACGGCTAGAGACTATGTATCTTTTATTACAAATTTTATAGAACGTAGATTTCTTTAGAGAATTCAGATTACATTGTTTTCTATGAGCCTCTCAGGTTTTATGATTAAAGAACACATCAGGGTATTTTCATATATAGGTCTTTGGACAAGTGAATCATTCCAGACTGAGTCAAGATTCTCATGTCTCCACAGTGGGAAAAATCAGATAAGCTGACTTTACATAATTCTGACTTAGCTGGGCTTCATTCTATCTGGGTTTGCAATGTACTAGATCTTGTTAGATCTTGGGTTAGATCTTGTTATGTACACTTTTTATAGAGCTAGACTCTCTCCTTGAAATAAGAGCATGCAATACAAGGCATGAAAAGAAGACTTTGCACTGGGATGAGACTGGAATGAAATTTAGAAAGAGGCTGTAGTGAGAATTGTCCCTAACCATGACAACAGCATGGGTCATGTGACATATATTATTGAGTGCTTGGTACTTGCCAGGCATTGCACCAAGTACACATAATATATGTTATTTGCATTTACTCCTCACAATAGTCTATGAGATGGGTATTATTCTCCCCACTTTATGCATGAAGAAGCTGATATACAGAGAGGTAAATTGTCCATGATCATGCAGCCAGTACTAGTGTTTCTGATCACAAAGCTATTTTTGCCTCCACAATGGCAAATGGCATCTTTCACAGCCACTAGCATGTCTCTGTTCCTTCCTCAAATATAAATCCTTAAATTATTATTTCAATTATTATTTTACTTCTACTAGGTGATAAAGAAATTAGGCATTTTTCTTTTCATGGGCTTTCAGCATCCTTTGGAGAGAAAGAACCCTTTCCCTTCTGTTATCAAAACTCTTCATTGAAATGTCTGTGTTCCTTCAGCTTCCCCTGGCGATTCATGTTCCTGAACTGGACTGGCAGAGAACGTGATGTTTCTCCAAAAGGGACTCTGGGAGTAGTCTGATCATTGTGAAATGATTTCAGTAGTTACTGAGTCAGAGTGGCTGGAAGACTTTGGAATCTGACAAATTCACACCCTTTTTTATTTACCTGCCGCTGTGACGTATCTGGGTATTCCCAGGCAACATGGCTAATGTCCCAGTTACTCTGGCATCTGTGAAGAACTGAGAAGCTTTCTTGCTTTGCATCTCTCTAGCCTGTTCTTTGTGCAGCATCGGCAGCTACCACCACAGGAAGAGCTAGTCTTTGTTAGAGGATTGAGTTCTTTTTTGGCCTTGTAAGAAATCAGAGCCATGTTACTGGGACAGCCCCTCTGTCTTTGCCTGTGTCTTGCCAGAAATTCCTAACTGGTTGTCAGCAGTTATGCTGCATTCCTTCCAACTGGACATTCCTATTTAAATGTATCGTCACTGCAGCCAGGGTCATTTGCAGCTTGTTTTTAACATGGCATCTTTTCTCCATGGGTCTTCTAGACCCCTGCCCACTCTCATGTTGGTCCTGAAAAAGATGCCCTTTTTCACTCTGATGTTTAACACACAATCTCAGGGATTACAGTGTTTATAACCTCACTTTCAACACTGCATTTCTCTTTTAGTTTCTTCCTCAATGAGTAATAATGCCTTTAAAAAGTGATCATTCTTTTTCTTAACAGAAATAATAATCAATGTTAATTTTAGAAAATCAAACAGGAAAAAAATTAAAATTGCCTACAATTAAAGTGGCCAGAGATTACTAGTGTCAACATGCAGGTGTCTTCTCTTCCTGTTGGCATGTGTTCTTTATTTTATGGTTAGAGGTACACATACAGCTATGTTAGTCGAGAACATTTATTTTGAAAATTTGGGAAGAAACACAACATATTTTAAAAAATTTGGCCAGGCATGGGTGGCTCACGCCTGCAATCCCAGTACTTTGGGAGGTCTAGGTGGGAAGATTGCTTGAGGTCAGAAGCTTGAGACCAGCTTGGGCAACATAGGAAGACTCTGTGTCTACAAAATATTAAAAAGTTAGCTGGATGTGGTGGTATGCACCTGTGGTCCCAGCAAATCGGGAGGCTGAGAAGGGAGGATTGCTTAAGCCTAGGAGGTTCAGGCTACAGTGAGCAATGATTGTACCACTGCACTCTAGCCTGGGTGATAGAGCAAGACTCTGTCTCTCAAAAAAAAAAAAAAAAAATGCCCCAAACTGGCTGTGGTTTTAGCTGGTTTTCCAAGGAAGATGAATACATTTCTGTTTGAGATAATTGTTGTTACGTTCAGGCCAACACTTATGTTTCCGTTGATAAAAAGTTATAATGTATACGTATTATAGTATACCAATACTTAGTGTAGAATTTGAGAAATTCCTACATAAGTATACATACCTATATAACCACAGCCAAGATCAAGATATTGAATATATTCAGAGCCTATCCCTCTGAAGATTCGTGCATGACCCTTCCCAGTCGATAACCCCCTTTCCCTAAGAGGAAACCACTATTACAACTTCTATCACAATAGATTAGTTTTGTTAGTTCTTGAACTCCATGTACATGGAACCACACAGTAATTATTCTTTTGTATCTGATTGCTTTTGCTTAATATTGTATCTGTGAAAGTCACCCATGTTGTTGAGATTAATGTTAGTCCTTTTTAAAAATTACTGCATAGTATTCTTTGTCTCAGTATACTACGATTTATTTTGTTGATGGAGATTTGAATTGTTTCACTTGTTAGGCTCTTACGAATAAGAATGGCGTTGTAAGGCTGAGGACTTTGCTGTGATTGCATCTCTCCCAACTTCTCCCACTGGCCTTCCCTTTCCCTACCACTGTCCATCTTGAAGAACTCCCTAATAATCTTTTCTCATGCAAATAATCTCCATCTCACAGTCTACTTATTGACCTGACCTAAAGCAACAGCCTGATGGATTTATTATATCAAATTGGCTATGCTGTTTTGCTTTGCTCTAAGACTTGGAAATTCTGAACCTGACAAGTCAAGTTTTTGTAAGGTCCTGAACACAAAAGACATAAAAACTGGCATGTTAGGTGCACTGTCAGATTGAATGTCATAATCAAAGGTGATTTTCCAAACATGAATGAACATTCTGTAGGATTTTAGGCAAGAATTTCATGTAAAATGAGAAAAGTGGTGTGTTAGAAGGTATAATCTGGTTTTGTATATACAAAATGAATTGGAGAAGAAGCCATTCAGACAAGTATAATCGTTCCATAAGGAAGCAATAAGAAGGAAGGGATGTGAGAGCCTTTGTGGAGAGAGGAGGAACAGGTTGAGGGCACTGTGGCTGTGTGTAGGATTGTCAATGTAGAAAGTGGAGAAGTTAATGATGACACCAATGCTCTGAATCCAGATGGCCAATGAAGCATTTCTCATTCCATTCATTTGAGCTTTGGGGAAGAAGAAAAGAGTGTAAAGGAACATGCTTTTGAAAAGTATAGATGTCAGGAGGAAATACTGGTGTGCTGGTAAGGAGAGGCAGAGTTCAGTTTTAGAGCTGGTGGAATGATAAAAAAAAAAAAAAGGATACAACAAACAATAGGATATGTCGGCATTTTGTGTAAGGAAGGAATTAACAAAAGTGATAGAGATTGGAGTAGTAGGGTTATGTCTTGTATGAACTGTATATTGCTGCACAACCAATTATCCCAAAATGTAGCAACTTAAAATGACTACATATTTATGATTTCACAGATGCTGTGGGACAGGAAACCAGGTGCCATGTATAGCTGGGACCTCTAGCTTTGGGTCTCTCACAGGGCTGCAGTCATCTCAAGGCTTGCCTGGGGAGGATTCACTTCTAAGAACACTCATGTCTTTGTTGGCAGGCTTCCAATCCTTGTGGGTTGTTGGAGTGAGTTTCAGCTCCTCATAAGCTGTCAACCACCCTCAGTTTCTTGCCACGTGGGCATCTCCATCAGGCAGCTCACAACATGGCAGCAAGCAAGTGAGAGGGTAAGAGAGAATGCCAGCAACACAGACAGAAGGTCAACGAGATGCAGGTCAGACTGCAATCACATCATGGAAATGACATCTCATCACCTGTGTTATATTCCATTTGTTAAAACTGAGTCAGTAGGTTCTGTGCACAAAGGAAGGGGGTTCCAGAAATGCCTGTGTACCAGGAGGCAGGGGTCACTGGGAGCCCTGCCAGAGCCACCAACCACATCTACATAAAGTAATATTCGAGGACATGGTGCTAATTCACTACAGAAAAACTCTCTAAGCATTTTTTGCCTCCTCTTACTTTGCCATTAGGAACTTCCATAAAGTATTGGAAATGTTTTCCTCCAATAGAAGACCATATGTCAGTGGAGGCATTTCTGTCATTTACTAATGCACTCAGTAACTTGATTTGAAAAGTGAACTGTGCAATACTGTATAATTTCAAATGCTTTTCTAGCAAAAATGTATTACCTTTAATTAGACTGATTTAAAGCTGTTAAGATTCTTGTCAGAAATAATTTTTAAGTGGATGTGTCAAGATAAAAACAGGGCAGTTTCTAAAGAAGCCATTCATCAAATATTGATAGGCAGAAAGGATTAGGGCAAGTAAGTGATTTATTTAACACTGTCCTTGAATGCACAGAGATCTGTGGGTGAGAGGATGGTTATCTCTTTAAAGAAGATGGAGCAAGGCAGATACCAAGGGCTAGGTTTGCTGCTGTAGGGAAGAGGTGGAAGAATTGAAGTTACCATTTGTTTCCAAGTCAGGCATCTCAGAAAAGTAGAAAAGCTATGAACTGAGAATCAGGGGACTCTTCTTTTTAATCTGTGGGACCTTGGCCATGTCACTTAACTTCCTCTACTATCTAGAAAGTAGATTCCTGCCCTGTGTTTCTTAAAGGATTACTGGGAGGATTCAATTAAATGGCACATATGGAAATGCTTAAAAAGTCACAAATCATTCTATACACACCAGTTGTCATGTCCAGTCATCGAGGTGAGAGGCACTTTATGAGTGCAAAGGGCAACTTTACTGAGAAAGCACGCTCGAGTTTTAAAATCTCAGTTTTCTCAGGGATCTGAGTATCATTCCTGGTATCTGATTATAGTTTCCATTATAAATTGCTACTTAACTTGTGCTTCTGTTTTGGGGAAGCGGTACTATCCAGTGTTAAGAACATGAACTTTAGAGTCATACAGATAGACATTTAATTTTCTGCTCTGCAACTTGATGTCTTTTTAATATTTAACTTCTCCAACTCAGTTTTCTCTTCTGCAAAATGGGTCTATTAGTAGAATGAAACTTATAAGCCTGGTTTGAGGATTAAAATAAATATTACATGTAAAGTTGTTAACACAGTCATTAGCCCATATTAAAAGCTCATCACAGGTTAAATTATTATTATTTCTATGTCCTTTAAAGGTTTTAGGATACTTTCTACCTCCATTTTCTAATTTAATTTTTCTTAACATTATCAGTGGGGGACTGATTATTATCTATCTATCTTCCTTCATTTACCCACTTAGGTAGGTTTTGAATTGACTACATGAAGGGTCTTCCACCTTCTTCCACCTAAAAATTCCTTGGAAAATGATCTAGGAGAAGGAACCAACATGACATAAAGGGTCTTCCAGCTCCCTACACCTAAAAATTCCTTGGAAAATTACCTAAGAGAAGGAGCCAAATCGAAAGAGAGACAGCTGGTTGTTGTAAGGGATAGTGAGAGCAAATGACATTAGGCCAGTTCTAATTATTGACGTCCCCCAGGGGCACTGAGCACCCAGAACTATAGTGAAGTTCCCACCAGCCCTTGCCTCATCAGTGGTGTTCCCTCATTGCAGACCCGTGGGAGAGCACGTAGGTGTCATGTTCCTAACGTGATGCTGACGCACAGCTTTGCGAGGTTCCAACCAGTTACCGGCAGGCAGTGGGCGCTGGGCCAAGCTGGGACTCATGACATCACAGGAATCTCAGCACTTTAATGGCTGACAGTGTCTGCCTTTGCCAGCTATGCACTGGAAGTCGGAAGGGAATTTGGCCCTCCAGAAAGCACATTTTTACTCTAGGCTGGAGCCTGTCAAAATCAACACAAGACTCTTAGTAGCTACAGAGTTATTCTGTTTATTGTTGCCGACACTGAAGAAAGTGAGAAAATGTTAAAGGGCTGTCTCCTTGTCCTGAGTAGCAACCCTGATCCTCTCTAAGCAGATGGACCAATAATTACTCCCATCAATAAGGGGCAAATGCACAGCTCTGCCTTCTAGTATCTGACTTAGGGGGTTCTCTGTGTTGTTTGCCAAAGCCAAGGATGAGAATAGAACAAAAACTGTAGGGGGAGCTATTTTGTTTTGAATGCAGAATGTAATCTGCCTTTTTGATAAGCAAAGTATTAAAATTCTAAGAGTCTCTTTTAGAGAAAAAATTTACTTTCTGGGATCTTATGAAAATGCTATAGAAATAAGCCTTGTTCACGAGATAGGAAACATCATATAATAGGCATCAATATGAATCTAAATTAGAAAATGAGGCACATGTTCCCCCAGTTATTTCAAGTGATATTTGGGCATTTGGTGATAGCAGGGGTAAAAAAAAATGTGTAGGCTTTGAAGACAAACAGACCTGGGTTCGGTTCCCAGCTCAGCTGCTTACTAGCTAAGTAGCCTTGAGCAAATTGCTTCATAGTCCTGTACTGTGGAAATAGGAAAGACTGCCCTGCTGTACCCAGGGTTCTTATTTGGATTTAACTTTGCAATGCATTTAAAGCTTCACTAGTAGCAAGTGTTCAAAAAATTTTTCCACCTCCCTTATTTCTCTAGAGTGTGAGATATCATACCCATTCTGATTTTTCTATTAATTTTGGCTAGGTGTGGTGGCTCATGCCTGTAATCCCAGTGCTTTGGGAGGCCAAGGAGAGAGGATCATGTGAGACAAGGAGTTTAAGCCTGCAGTGAGCTATGGTTGAAGAACTGCACTCCAGCCTGGGTAACAGAATGAGACCCTATCTCACACAGAACAAAATAAAAGAAATAATTTTGCTCCTCTGATCGGCTTCCTGCTTTTTATATGGGCAATGGGCAATGCCATTAGGTTTATAAAACAGGGCTCTCTTGTAGTCACAATGAGTTCTACCATGAGGCTGAGCATCCTGCAGTTATATCTTTGATAGGATGGTTTGAGGATGAAGTCTCTGCAGAACACTGTTTAATGCTGCTGGGCAATGTGTTTGCGCCCAAGCACATGTCAGGAGGAAAATCAAGACAGAATAACATTTGCTTCTTTGGCGAGGCCCAGGCAGTGACTTGAAAATGATTCTGGAACAAAAGGATATTTCCTGGCATACCAAGGATCTATAGCTGTGGCAGCTCAGGGATTGCTCTGTTCCTTACCCAGACATACTCTTCTGGTCAGGTTAAGCCTCCGTCAGAACCCAGAAGGTCATGAGGTATAGCAAGCCAAAATCTCAGCTTCCACTGAAATAAGGATTGCCTTGGAATCTGTTTTCTAAATCACAAATGGGGCTTACTACCAGGCCAAGGAAACTATTAATATTAGTAGTTAACTAATAAATGGAATTAAGGTAGGAAAAAAAATGCAGATCTGTAAAAGACCAGCAACATATCACAAAGGAAAACATTTTGCTGCTTCCTCCTCCTTCTGCTGTGCTGGGCCGGGGTGTCTTAATGAGTAGCCATATCCTCTCAGGATATTACCTCAGAGACAATCAGAAGCCTTGCCCAGAGGTTGCTGTCTTACATTTTTTTTTCCTCCAGTCACATTTATATGAGAGAATTCCATATTTGACAGCATACTGATACTTCCCTTGTTTAACAAAGGCATCTTAATTTTCCATGACGGTAACATTTAAGTTACCATAAGTTCCGTCTTAAAATAATTGTTACACTTAACGGATATTCTTAGAATAAAGCCGGAAGGAAACAGAAACAATTACTCTGATTCCCTCATATTATAGGTGACAATCTGGGGGCCCATGTGTAGTGCTTTCTCAAGGCAACACTATGACTGGGCTCAGGACTGGGTTGAGATTTATATTTCCACACTGACACTGTCTTGACTCTACCGTCTCATCATTTAGGGGTCAGTGGGTAATAGAAAACTTAGAGTGTTAACAGGGGTTTAAGTATAAGAGAATACCACCAAATAGTCCCACTGTGGAAAATCATGTCACACAGAATTTTATGAAGGGAGAATATCATGAGGGTTACACAAAAATCATGACGGTTACATTTTACAGTCAAAGAAAATGTGACAAAGAGAAGTTGAGTGACTTGCCCAAGGCATCATAGCTAATAATTAATGGAGCCAGGATTTGAACTCATTGTATCTGACATATCTGGTACAAGTTAGAAATTAAGCTGGAGTTGCTTATAGGCATTTATGTTATTTGTTGAGGTTTACTGATCCTGCTTCGCTAGTCTATGGTGAAGCTTGCACTTCGGGAGGACATGGGAAAGGCTGAGATTGGGGAATTGTGCCTAGGCTGAATGGAAAGAGTTATCCAATTTTGTCTCCATTCTTGTATCACATGGGTGAATAGGTTGGCATAACAGAAAGATCCTAAAGAGTTTTGAAATATATGTGTATTATGGTGGGGACTGTGTTATGCTGGAACTGTTTCCCCCTTCTATCTGCTTTCTTAGAGACTCCACCTTAATACCCCAAAGAGGCAAACTTCACAGCTCCTCTGATTGAACTAGGGGTAGACATAAAATGATTTCTATCAGAATCTCTCTCCATGGTTTTTGAAATTAGCTTCCTTTGGAGAGATGAGTTAGAAAGTCATATAGATTTGTGATTGGAAGTCACCAACCATCTCAGGGATGTCGTGGTCATTGATGTGTTTGTAATCAGAAAGCAACTGCGTAGAGAGAAACAGGAATAGATGAATGAATGAATGAATGAAAGAATGGGTTCAGTCAAATCCGGTGAGGCACAAGGAAAATCTTGCATATGCTTCCTCTTCCCTTAGATATAAAAAGTACTTGAGCCTTCATTTTTCAGGTGTCACTACAAGCTTTGAGTTTTCAGGTCCTGAGCATAAAATCAATAGAAGAAGGCAAAGTGAGGATAAGGAGTGAAAATGAGTCCAGTGACATCATTTGGATCCTAAATTCATTTGTGCCCTAAGCCAGCCTCTACCCTGAACGTTTCTGATAGAGGGGACAATATCTTCTCTCTCTTTCTCTCTCTCAAGTCAATTCAAGTTAAGTTTTCAGCCCAACAAAAGATAGAGATTTTTTGTTTGTTTGTTTGTTTGTTTGTTTTGAGGTGAGTCTTGCTCTGTTGCCCAGGCTGGAGTGCAGTGGCGCGATCTCAGCTCACTGCAACCTCTGTCTCCTGGGTTCATGCTGTTCTCCTGCCTCAGCCTCCCCAATTACTGGGATTACAGGAGCCCACCACCATGCCGGCGCTAATTTTTACATTTTTAGTAGAGACGGGGATTCACCATGTTGGCCATGTTGGTCTCAAACTCCTGATGTTGTGAACTGCCCACCTCAGCCTCCCAAAGTGCTGGGATTACAGGCATGAGCCACTGTGCCCAACTGATAAAGAGTTCTGACATAAGAACTTCACATCACCAATACATTTCTTTGTTTTTCAGGCTGTCCAGCCAACGCCAAGAAAAAAGGAAAAGAAGTGCTGGATCGGCTGCTTTTTGATAGTAGTTGTTTCATTTATTATTTTCTGTTTTGTTGTTTTTGTAAAGAACATGTAAGAAACTCTTCAACTGAATTCCACATGGTGCCCCAATCCTAATCCTTCTGAAGCAAAAAAATGTTTTTCTCTCTGGGTGGTTTCTGGGGTACTGTGATTCTAAAAGAATAAGACATGGAAAGAGTTGGCCAGAGCGGGGGGATAACACACACACACACACACACACACACACACACACACACACACACACACACACACTTCAACAACCTGAAAAGAGGTAGTAGAAATGATTAAGCAAAACAAAACAAAAACTGAAAGTGAGTAAAAGTGAAATATCCAAGTTTCACTTTCCAAAATCTTCTAGCAAATTGAGAAAATGACCAAAAACACAAAAAGGAAAGGCTGGTTTAGGAAGAAAGACATGAATTAAAAGCAGTACGCATGGAAACAGCATCTCTCTTCCAAGATAGTGTCCTGGCATTGAATCTCATTGGTACAGTCAGCCTTGACTAAGCTGCTTTGTTTATCCCTAAACTAATCACTATGGCTCCAGGGATGTGATGCTGTAATTGATCAGGCTTGGATCTCTGACCAGCTATGGTGCTGTGGAAATGATAAACACCATCCTACTGAGATTATGGAAGGGACAGTTCCACGTAGAAATCAGAATGCAAAAGACAAGTGAATGGAAGTTAGGCAGATAACGGAAAATATCCAGACTAGAGTTCCCTCTAAAGTGGCCACTATGTAGAATCCAAAATCCTTTAATGACATATTACTAAGTGAAATATTTTTGCCTAAGTTAAACATTTCTGTAAGATTTATGAAAAATATGACTGTTTCTCTATGTTGGAAATTTCACACTAACAGGAATAGTTCTGAAACACTGAAAACTTAGAAACCTATGGAATACCTGTAATAATACCAAGAAAGTAAGGATTAAATGTTATGAGATTGCAAAAATTTCAGTTTCAGTTTTTTTTGTTTTGTGGCCTTATTTCAGAAAAAATTCTGAAATTATTTACTTTAATGAACTCCAAAGGACTCAGGATTTCCTTTGGAGTTCATTAAAGTAAATAATTTCAGAATTTTTTACATTAATAGTTTTTAGGAAACTCTAATTTTTGTGAAACTATCAGCCCTGGGCTCTTTGAATATGTCATATTTAGGAACTCTCTCAAAGATGCAGCTGTAAAGAAAGAAGACATTGCTTGGGGTGACTAGTTGACCCTACCAGAATGGTTTCTTGAATAGTTTTGGCCCCTCACAAGAGGTTTCTTTAAAAAAAAAAGTATATATTGTGTTTAGACTTAGTTGAAAGTGTGATTTTTCTCATCACACCTTTTTAAAATCCTTTCAGAGAATTTTGATACAGAAATAACTTATTAATTTGGAAAACTTCCATCACACCTAGGAAATACATCTCACTCTGAGATGAAGATGGCTGGTTACAATAAAAAGTAAGTGCATGTAAGGTAAACAGGCATTGTTGGATAAATGCAATGATGGAAGAAATAAGGTGGTGGTCGTGTAATTTCTAACTGACTCCGTTTCTCCAGCTTGATACTCTACCTTCAGAAGCAGGTGAACATGCCATCCGTCATATTCTTCATTTTCTTTGTAGTAACCTTTATTGGTTTGAATTACCATATGTTGTTCACTTGTAATGTGCAGTGTTTGAGTTGAAAGAGGCATGAATAACTAAAATTACATCTTTTTTTAAAGAAACCTTTGTTCTTAAACACAGGGAGTTGGAAACTCTCCAACAGCAAGTTTTATTAACTCATAGGCAATACTCTAAATAATGATACTCTATTGAGTCAATGCCTTGAACATGAATCAGGAGATTAACTTTTGCAGCAAACTGTGAATCTTTACTCCTAAATTATGGTAAGTAGTTAATTTTTTTTGTTTCGGCTTTGAAATTGAATGATCCTCTTTGCTTAGTTGTGTCAGTGAGAACAGGGGGTTTTTCTTCTCAGCTGAGCTCTGCGTGTTTCTCTAGCAAAGTAACATCTTCCCCTGAACACACGCTATGTCATTACATTGTTATTACTAACATTCATCCATTTCTAAATATTTCTGTAAAGTTCTGAAGGATTTGACGGTTTAAACTGTATCCCATTATTGACAATATTAAATACAACCTTCTGAAAACCCTTTTGCAGGCTTTAGTGTGGGTTTCTGTAAGATTTGCAGTAAAATGTCATTGCATTTGCATCTTTTTTGAGAGAGAGAGAAAGAGAGGACAAGCAAAATGGTGTTCAGAATCACTTGCTGAAGCTTTCTGTACATATTTTTAGACCAAAAAATATGGTCTTGGAAAGAAGAAAAAGTCAATTTCTTAGAAGCATCCAGTCAACTGGTATATGAACCTAAGTGCACATAAGAGTTGCCCAAAAAAATTCATCGCTACCTTATTTGTATCAGCTAAAAAACTTAAAAACAGAAATAACCTAAATTTGTAAATCAATGAAAAGTTAAATAAAACATGACATCATGTAATATTATATACTACTTAAAGTGGATTTACTTGAACTAACTTAAAATGAAGCGCAGGAAAACATTATTAGGAATAAAAAAAGCATTAGCACAACATTTGATATAGTAGAACAATTTTTTCTGTAAAATGTCTTCATGTATACATGTTTACAAACTGTTAACTATAGTTACCTCTGAGCAGTGAGACTGTTAGGTAATGAGTAGGGAGGACTTTGCTGCTACCTTGACATATCCATGCAAAAAAAAAAAAAATTGTGTGCATGTATAAAGATTGTAAAATGTACATGCACAAAGGAATTAGGTTATCAACCACTTTCATTTTACAAGTGAGAGAATGGAGCATGGAGAAATTAAATGACTTTCTCATGGTAACACAGCTCATTAGAGTCAGAATTCGAATTTAAAACTTTGGACTTCAACTTCTGTATGATTACTCCTCTACCAGATTGGTCCTTCTTATATTAATTAATCAGAAAAAAAATTTTAATCATGAATGCCTGCATCTTTTAAATAGAGTAGAAATAACCCCTCGCACCCTAAAACCTTGGAATTTAAATTTTAGAAGTTCAGATCTTGCTTTTCCTCATGAAATCTATCTATAAATGTGCTTTTGTATATGAATTGGAATTAAATGTTTCTCTTTAATTTTCAAATGAGTTTTATTATCATCTAGTAAGTAGGCTAACCCTAGTACAGAGAAGAAAATCTTAATTAACTGATGAGTGGTTAAATCAATCTATAAAATTAAGAGGAGGAGGGCAAAGGGGAAGGAGGGAAGACTGCCTTCTATGCTGCTTTGTGTAGTAATGTAATCACACAACATTAGCAAAAGTCTCCATGGCTCAGCTCTTCCAACAAAGGTGTTCATTGTAGTGATATCCAGAAATCAACCTCACAAAACCATCTATCTAGGGGGGCTTTGAATTCAGCTCTGTTTCTTCTACTTTAACTTGGTCTCATTTATTTCTTCCTCCCTGGCTACCCACAAAAAGTTGTTCTGGAAAAATGTTCCAGCGCCTAAACTCACCCTGTTGAGTACTTTCTTCATTGTTTTCTTGTAGTCCTCTTTAAATTGCAGACATTTAAACTTATTAAGCTGTGATATTCTATCTCTATCTGGGGGTGGGATCTGAGTTTACTGAGTGCTGAGGAACAAACATTGTTAGGGATGTAGAAAGGGCATAATCAGAAGAATAGGGAGATTCTGAGCTAAGTTTCAATATCAGCTAATATTCAGTATCATCTTATCATCATCAGTCACCACCATCAACAATCTAGACCCTGTTAACTTCAGAGATACCATTTATTGGGCATTGACTAGGAGCCAGGCAGTAAGGTAGGCATTTTACATGAATTTATGCCTCATTACAATCTACTGGGGGCAGATACTGTTATTATTCCCATTTGTCTGTAAAGAAATTAAAGTCAATAAAGCTTAGATTGGTTCAAGTCCACACTGGCTAAGAACTGCCTTGCTTTTTTTAAAGGAAAATTGTCTTCTCTCAGGATTCAATCTTTGGGTAGGAAAACAAGCCAGGGGACTATAACAAGATACTCATCATGGAAGTGTGATCTTCCAACACTTCTTTCCCCCCGGTGGATTCAGCTTATTAGTATATAGGAAAACTCTTTGACTTTTTGAAAATATCTATTAATTTCCTTGTTTGGGAAAATTTACAATTTATATGCTTCAGATGCCATTGAATCATTCACTGCTTTGTCATGGGCAGGAAGGATGTTTGTGAAAGGAAGGCCAGGTGGCATCCTCATTTGGCTTCATTTGTGCAATAGATGGCTATGATATCCTGGCACTGAGAAGGAAGCCCCAAAGCCATTTGAAAGATGAAAGGGCCTATCTTGAAATAAGATTTGCTGGAAGATCACAACCCAAGCATCTAAAATGTTAGTTCAGATAAAGGATGGCAAAGAGCTACCAGTCTTCAAACTGGAATTTCTAATTAGAATTTTAACATCATGAAATTATCCTTGCTCCAGCCTTGGAAACTACCTTTTCTTATAGGAAGTAGATAAAATTTTCGTATCCCTTGGTTATGGACTTTAAAGATATGCAAGAATCAGTTTATTTATTTATTTTTTTTTTTTTGGTCATTTTGCCCAGCTTTGGTATCTGGGTGTTCCTGCTGAATTCTATAGTTCAAATTCTTGTCTACAGCTCGAGGCTGATCTTAATATAAATGGCAGGTTTGTCCTACCTCAGGGGCTTATTAAAATGTCATTCAGCAATTAGCTGAATCAAGAAAAGGAACATAATATGCCTTTATTCTGTCTCAAAGCTTGCCCATATCTAAGCTGAGAATCTTGGTTTGTTCCCATCATACTGAAGCAGCTGTTGGTTAGGGTGCCTAGGTTATAAATATAGAAGGAGCAAGTGTTGGGCTTTGGAGATATCTGAAGGAGCATAACTTCTGCTACCTTATTCTAACAGCACCAATCAATTTTGAAAGTGATAAGGATAGATTTCCTGGGGGCCATCAGCTGCTGCGTAACACATCTTGAAATATAAGAATTATATTGAAACATTGCTATTTCATGCAGCACTTTACACAAATTTTTAGATTTAACCTTGAAAGTTGGACAGAAAGGGCTGTCAAAAAAAAAAAAAAAAAGCTTAAACTCTACAAAATCCATACTGCATAATGTATTATTGATACTATTGATGGGAGTTTTTCTTCCTCCAGTGAATTAGAGGGAATCCATGAGATATTGATATCACACTAAAGGGTTAAGTTTTTAGGGCAAGTCTGAAAGCTTTAATTTTTCTCAGCACTTTGCTTCATCTCTGGAAGTTGCCACAACATGCTTCACTTGAGTAGCACAACTATGAAGACATCCTTTGGGTGTGGAAAAAGTTGTAAAAATAGGGAATCTCCCCCTTCTCACTCTCACTAGTGAGTACCATGAAGAAATATAATAATGGATTTGCATGCTTAGTATACTAAAGACATTATTTCCAATACTATTTTGATCTTAATCGATAGTAAGCAACTAGAAAAGAAACTTATAAAGAATGTACTGTGTCACTTAAAAAATATTTCAAGTACTTTAAATTGGCACATTAAATTTTCTTCATTTTTTAGAATTGAAAACTACTTCATCAATGCGCAATTCTTACTAAGTGCATTTTCTACTGACTCAAGTCCTATCTTTGGTTGCTCTTTTTAGAATTCTGCAGTAGGAATCTAAATAAATAAATAAATATATGCACTGGGCCAACTTTTAGAATGGTGGAATAAGGATCTCTGAAAATTCACTTGTTTATATAAGAAATGAGGAAATAAGAACAATTACAAGCAAACAAGCAAATAAACAAACAAAACCAACCAACCGAACAAAAAACTTGTCAAAATCAACTTTTGAAGAACTCTGGAAGTAACTAAAGGCTTACAGCAATTTGAATAAAAACAATCTATTCAAGAAAAATAATTAAAACTTGGTAGAAAAATTAGATTTATAGCATTTTAAAATTTGTAATTCTTTCCTCTTCCACAGCCACAGTAACCTTGAAAACCAACAGGCTTACAGTTATAATTACTGGGAAAACCACAGCCTTCCAGCCACTGGAAAAGACAAAATAGGTTTGTAGTTTTCCTAAAGCCTGATCTTCAGAGAATTTCCACTATTTGGCTTATATGAAACCTTTCTGAAAATCGCCATTCTCAGGGCTTGTTTTTATTTGACTTCATTCAGAACTCACTCTGTATGGATAGTATCATCTCCAAGGTATTTATTGAAAATCATTGACAGCAAATGTTTGATATTATAGCTGTCTGAGGTACCATCACCAGTTGGGGCTAACAAGAGGTTGACCAAACAACTTAAAAGGAAAAACTGAGGAATGAGACATTTGCAGGGGTCTTTGAAGGGCTCTGACATATTCCTGGGACTCTGGAAAGCCACAGAAATTCTACATAAAAAATCATAATGAATCCACAAAGGAAATATTGGAGTTAATAAACTCAGTAAGGTTGTAGGACACAAGATTAATACACAAAACGTAGTTGTATTGCTATACACTAGCAATGAAGAAACTGAAAATGAAATCAAGAAAGAAATTCTGTCTACAACAGCATAAAAAAGAATAAAATACTTAAAAAGAATAAAATACTTAAGAAGAATAAATTTCAAAAAAAGAATTGCAAGATTTGGCACTGAAAATGAAAAACCATTTCATTGAAGTTAGAAATACCTAAATAAGTGGGAAGACATTCTGTGTTTATGGATTAGAAGAATTAATATTGTTAAAATGGCAATACTTCCCAAATTGATCTAAAGAGTCAATGCAATCTCTTTCATATCCAAGCTGCCTTTCTTTGCATAAATGGAAAAGTAAATCCCGAAGTTCGTGTGGAAATGCAAGGGGCCCAGAATAACCAAAACAATCTTGAAAAAGCAGAACAAAGTTGTAGGCTCTGCACTTTTTAAGTTCAAATCTTCCTATGAATTTATAGTAATCAAGATGATATAGTACTGGCACAAAGATAGATAAATAAGACAAGTACATGAATAATGTAGAATCAAAAGTCTGGGGAAAAAAACCCTAGCATTTATAATTAGTTGATTTTTGCCAAGAGTGCCAAGACAGTTTAGTAAGGAAAACACAGTCTATTTGTCAAATCATGCTGGCACAACTGGATACCCACATGCAATAGAATGAAGTTGTACTCCCTACCTCGCATATATACAAAAATTAACTTGCAACAGATCATAGATCTAAATGTAACCAAAATTATTTTTTTGTGACATTGGATTAGATATGGTTTCTTAGAAATAACAACAATGACATAACAACAGAAAAAAAAAAATTGAACATCATCAAAATTAAAACTGTTGTGCTTCAGAGGATACCATCAATAAAGTAAAAGACAACCCAGATAATGGGAGAATATATTCCCAAATCACATATTTGATAAGGGTCTAGTATCCAGAATATTTAAAGAACGTCTTACAACTCAACAATAAAAAAGAACACCTAATTTAAAAATTGTCAAAGGATTTGAATGGATCTTCCTCCAAAAAAAGATATACAAATAGCCAATAAGCGCATGAAAAGGGGTTCCACATCATCAGTCATTAGGGAAATGTAAGTCAATACCACATGAGATATCATTTCACATTTATTAGGATGACTATATCTAAAACACAAAAATGAGTGTTGTGAGGATGTGGAGAAATTACAAATTAGAAGGAACCATGTCTTTAGAACTCCCATACATTGCTGGTGGGAAGACAGTTTAGAAGTTCCTCCAAAATTCAAGATAGAGGTACCATATGACCCAGAAATTCCAAATTTAGGTATATATCATAAAGAATTAAAAACACATGTCCACATAAAAACTTTTGCATGAATGTTCATAGAATTAATAATGGCCAAAAGGTAAAAACAACACAAATGTCCATCAGTTGATGAATGGATACACAAAATATAGTATGAATATACAGCAGTATTATTTAGCCAAAGAGAGCAGTGAATACTGTTATCTTCTACAACATGGATGAACCTTGAATAAGGGAAAGGAGTCCTTCATAAAAGGCTACGTATTGTAGCATTCCATTTATATGAATTGTCCAGATTGGCAACTTTATAAAGACAGAGGTGGGTTAGTTGTTGCTAGGGGCTGGATGAAGGAGGAGGAGGAAATGGCTGCTAACAGGCATGGAGATTCTTTTTGGGATAATGACAATGTTCTGGAATTAGATAATGGTGATGGTTGCATACCTTTGTGAATACGCCGAAAACACAGTATTGTATACTTTAACAGCATAGATTTTGTGATATGTGAATTGTATCTCAACAAAGCTGTTATTAAATTAAAAAAATGAAGTCATTCCCCTAGCTGTTCTCAATTGCTGTTCTCAGGACTTTGTGGATGAATGACTCAGCAGAACTCAGTATCTATTTTATTTTATTTATTTATTTATTTTGAGGCCGAGTCTCGCTCTGTTGCCCAGGCTGGAGTACATTGGTGCAATCTCAGCTCCCTGCAAACTTAGCCTCCCGGGTTTAAGTGATTATCCTGCTTCAGCCTCCTGAGTAGCTGGAATTATAGGCACCCACCAGCACACCTGGATAATTTTTGTATTTTTAGTAGAGATGGGGTTTTGCCATGTTGGCCACGCTGGTCTGGAATTCCTGACCTCAGGTGATCCTCCTGCCTCGGCCTTCCAAAGTGCTGGGATTATAGGCGTAAGCCACCTCACCCGGCCATTTCTTCTATTTTTTAAAGAGCAGGACTATTTTGCAACACAGAAAACATAT
Organism: Ateles fusciceps; assembly: GCA_036589455.1. Taxonomy (NCBI): domain Eukaryota; kingdom Metazoa; phylum Chordata; class Mammalia; order Primates; family Atelidae; genus Ateles; species Ateles fusciceps. The sequence goes on from JAZHEH010000562.1 coordinate 13,526,329, forward strand.
GTTAAACAAAATATATTTATCACATATCACTGTTATAAACCAGATAAACAAACAGACTTCTTCATAGACAACATATGGAGATGGGATTCACCCACAGATATAGTCAAAATACTGTGATCATTTCACATGAGCTTGGGTTGGCAAAGATAAAAAGAAGAAGTTAGACAGAATAATTCAGGCCTGATGATTCTCCTGTTGATCAACAATAAAAAGCCTTTTCTTAGATTCTTAACTGTCTAGCCTGGTTCTCTCTACTGATTATCTTCAACAGATAATAGTTTGTCTGCCAAGTACTGGTAATTATTTTAGATTGTGAGATTTCACTGTGATTAAGTGAGTTAAAATCTGTCTCCCTGGCAGCCTAAATAAAGCCTGTACCTCTCAGAGTTTAAGTAATTTTTTTTCTTAAGATGGAGAATGGTTAAAGGAGATTGATGTCTCCTTGTAAAAAATAACATCTGCCACCCCCCTGCCACCAAACACACATACACAAACCCCTCAGACTCTTCTAGTGTCACAATAAAAGATGACAATCAACAAAAGATTGAGCCTTTTGACAATGGAGATGGCTTTAAACCTGAACAATTCTGTTGAGATTTTTGTTGATCTGGTCTGTTCCTTTCCAGGTAGACATTTTGTTTATTAATGCATACATTTTATTCTAACATTCTAATGCTAATGTTTTATTTCTATCCCCCCTGGGCCCAAGAATACATTCCTGCCAAAATGCCAAGATGGTTTTTTTTGTTGGTGGTGGTGGTGGTGAGACGGAGTCTTGCTCTGTCACCAGACTGGAGCGGTATGATCCCGGCTCACTGCAACCTCCGCCTCCCAGGTTCAAGCGATTGTCTTGCCTCAGCCTCCAGAGTAGCTGGGACTGCAGGTGCACGCCACCACAACCAGTTAAATTTGTATTTTCATCGCTGAAAAGGAGGTACATAAGAAATTTCAAGTTTGAGTTTCAATATTTTAGTTTGTAATGTGTTCATAGGCATAAAAATATTTTGCTCTGCATTTACTAACTTAAATCTTGCATGCTTATATGATCTTGATATAACCAAGGTGGTATACCTGAAGAAATGTAATTGTAAAATTGGATTGTAATTTAAATGTTCTATGGAAGCAAACTAAAGATATTATTCATTTTATGGGTTGACAAGTTATTTCAGGGAGAGGTTGAAACACAGATCAAGCAAAACTCTTCCCCTTGGTGAACCTCTTTTGGCCATTTGACAATTTCACTACCTTGGACATATTTATCATAGGTTTGTCACAGGAGGGCAAAGAGGAAGGCTTTGAACTGTCATCTGCAAACTGAATTATCTGATGTCATTTATACATCTTATGCAATCTGGGGGCAGAACTTGTTTATTTAGATCAGATTTATACTGTGGAATTCCCATGAGGATATGAATATGGTAATCTTGAAGAGTAATTTAGATTTTCTGTTGCTATTTCCTAGGGACTAGTTTTGCAAAAGAATGCATATAAATTACAAATTAGAAGGAACCATGTCTTTAGAATTTTGTACTTATATTAGTGATGGAAGCAGTCTGGCATTGTTAAAAACAATTGAAGTATCTGAAAATGTTTCCAAATAAAGTGGAAAGCTATTGTCCCAGTCCTTCTCAGTGACATGACTCCTAAAAAGAAGAATAAATTAGTAGGAAATTGGGTCTGGCTTAATGTTGGAAGAGTTACATCCAAAATGGAAGTGAGTTTTTAGATCTGGGTTAGAATCTACATAATCGCTGAAAGTTTTGGGAATTAAATCCAGAAATTTTAAGATAATAGACCTTTAGCATGCTAGCATGCATGGCAGTGCCCCTCATGTCCTACATAAGGTGGACATCATGAATGAAACAGGACAAACTTTCCTGCTAAACTCTAAGACAAAGTATGATAGCCAGTCTCCAAGATGTTCCCCAATGATCCTAGCCTCTCCCGTGTATCCATAACCTTGTATAATTCCATCCCATATTGTATCAGGCTGGCCTGTTTGACCAATAGAGCCCAGCAGAATGACTGTGTGTGACTTCCAAGGCTAAGTCCTAAAGACATCATGATGACTGCCTTTCTCTTGTGGATCCTGTCCTCTGGGGAAACCAGTTGCCGTGTCAGGAGGACCTTTAAGCAACCCTGTGGAGAAACCCACATGGTAAGGCCAACTGCTAACAGCCAATACCAACTTATGAGTCACCTGAGTGAACCCTCTTGGAAGTAGATCCGTCAGCCCTAATCATGCCTTCAACTGATGGCAACCTCCTGAGGGTCCTAGAGCCAGAGCCACTCAGCCAAGCTTCTCCTAATTTCCTGACCTGTAGAAACTACAAGAGGTTATAAATGTAGTTTGGATACATTTGGATCCTCGGATCTACTTTCAAGATGGTTCACTCAGGTGACTGGTAAGTTGGTATTGGCTGTTAGCAGTTGACCTTACCATGTGGATTTCTCCACGGGGTTGCTTAAGGGTCTTCCTGACATGGCAACTGGCTTCCCCCAGAGGACATGATCCACAAGAGCAAGGCAGTCAACATGATGTCTTTTATGACCTGTTTTAAGCTGCTAAATTTGAAGATAATTTGTTACATCACAATAGATATCTAATGTGTAATGTTTGAAAGGTGATTCCCGAAAGTTTAAATGAGTGAGGAAAATGAGTCAGGGAAGACAGAAGTCAATAGGCTGATGAGTGAGTTACTTCTTTAGGCAAATGGGTTCAATCCCACTGGGGATCCTGCAATGGTTGTATAGGATACATCTGAGAACAGTGTCCCTGAGGGAAGGGAACACTTGCTTATTTTTCCAGTGACTGCCATCTCTCACTGGTTAAAGGTTTCCTCTGGAAGCATTAAATCCTCAGTACTTGCAAGCTGCCTTGTCCTTGGGTTCCCAAGGAATCAGAAAATCCTCAACCAGAGGCGCAGAAAGCTGCAGGTGGTGGAAACAGAAAGCTGCCCTAATGCAAAGAAGCTGTCCACAGAGCCCCAGCAGTAAGCTCAGGGGTGAAGCTGGACTGAGTAAAGGATGGGTTGGATGATGGGTGGGACTTGGATAATGCCTGCCCCATAACTTCATAGACTTTGTCATCACCACACTTTGAGAAGGCACTCCCAATCAGTTAGAGTTGGGGTTTGAGATAGTGTCCACTTGTCTGCTTCAGTTGAGAATGTACTCCCAGCTCTTTGTTCTGGCCCCTACACTCAACATCACTTTCTACCTGGTGAATTCTTGTTTAACTTGCTACCTACTCCGTGAACCTTCCCCTAATCATGCCTCCTTAGCCTGGCTAAGTTAGCTTCCCTTTATTCTGATTCCCTCTTTCCAATAGACACATGGATTGTCACCGTTTCTTGATGTATTTGTCTCCCACCAGTGTGTGAGCTTTTGCTCATCTTTGTATTCTCAATGTCTGGTATGTATCAGGCACTCAAAAAATGTCAGCTGCTACTCATAGGTGGAAGCTAAGAAAAGTTGATCCTACATAAGTAAAAAGTAGAAGACAGAATACTGGAGGCTGGGAAGGGTGGGGGAAGGGAGGGATAAGGAGCAATTTGCTACAGTGGCGAAATGACAGCTAACTAGGAGGAATAAGTTCTAGTGTTCTATAGCACTGTAGAATCACTATAGTTAACAATTATAGTTTCAAATATCTGGAAGGAGGATATTAAATGTTTCTAACACAAAGATAAAATAAATATTGGAGATGATGGATATACTAATTACCCTCATCTGATCACTACACATTATATGAATTGAAACATGATTATGTATCCCATAAATTTGTATAAGAATTGTACGTCAATTAAACAGAAGAAAAAAAATAGGAAAGGAAAAAAATGTGAGCTGAAAGCAAAACTAGAGGAGTTGGGGAAATGTCTAAACCACAGTGTTTTACGGTATTCTCTCAGTTTATTTTCCCTACAGAGAGGTACTCATAGATGTTTTATTATGGTTAAAAGTAAACTATTTAAGCACTTCAGGATTACCTGGATTTATCTGTACAACAGTAAGCCAATTAAGAATAAAGGTTCTGCCAAACTGACCAGGTTTGGGAAGATGTAATGTTAAGCCTCAGGCCATCCAATACCCGAACTGATTTACCATATGGGCTTTTCAATCAGTTCTATCTTATCCTCTTAGTAGAGAAACTTTTGCACTTAAAAAAAAAAGATTCTCCAAGGCAAAAGCACGAAATGGATATGTTGCCATGTTAAGTGTGGGGCATGAGATTTGGTTCCTATTATTAAAGTTAGAAGAATAAAGTTTACATCTGAAGGGAAAAAGTGACCAGAGAATTTCAGAGCTCCCATTGTTTCTAAAAGTGCCCAGGGAACAATCCCATCCCCCAAACATTAACAAATGTTGTTCTCTTGTCCTGGATTGACCCGTGGCCCTTACCCATCGTTCACTTGTGATTTAGCCAGCGTGGATTAAGTCATCTTTCCCTTCAGGGCAGGGCAAGCAGAGAGATGTTTCATTTTGGCTTATTTTGTTCTGTTTTTACCCCCCTCTGAGCCATTCTGTGGTTTATGTTGAGGGCATTGAACAGTTGCCGGACCTGGAGAATCCCTTGTTCTCAGATGCCAAGAGTTAAATGGATTCAGTGCAATGTCCAGGGGGCATTATGAAAGGTGCTAACAGATGTCGATGATTTCAGCTTTGTCATTAAAATGCTTCTCAAAAGCCACCTGATGTCCCTGGGTTAGAGGTTTTCTTTCAGCCTTTTCTCATTACATTTTAACTCTGCTTTGTGAACTAAATCTTGGAAGAAACTTGAGAGCCATTTTGGAAACCCAAGAATTAGAAAACATGAAATGTCTATAGCTCTGAAATATGCGTGTGACCTTATTCTCCATGTCTGTAGGGCAGGGAAGGCAAAAACAGATGCTAAGTATTTTTCTGTGCTCTGAAATATCATATTCCTTAAAAAATTCACCATTAATTCTATTATAATGATCTATACACAATAGTTTCCACTGTGGTCTTTGTAGAAATCCTTAAATTTGGGTGCTAAAAAGATTTATACCATGTTTGGATTATAATAATGACTGGAACTTTTGAATGCTTTTATTTTTCCGAAAGGTGTACATAATAAATCTAATAATATGCACCCAAATGCTCTTTCTTCTTATAGTTACCTGTAGTAAAGACAAAGACTAAATGCCAGTATCAGGCTCAGGATTTACATTATTACAAGTGGTTTGGGACTCATCTAACTGCAAGCGAAATAGAAATCTTTTAATTCAGCTGATTTCATTTCACTTCAGCTCTAGTGGCACAATTGAATTTTGCTGGGGTCTGATTAAATTAGGATTGTAAACAATTTCTGGCTATTCACAGCAGAAAAGCAATGTCTATCTCTGAGGATGCCTTTTACACAAATAATCCTGCTTTCACCAATTAGGAAATGATCTATTATAGGCCTGAAATGTCAAGTATATGTCTAGTATTTCTTGGCCAAGCATCCCATCTCCTTTCCTTGGAGAACCATCCATTTCCAACTTTCACCCTCCCTACCTGAAGCCCCAGGTGGGGATGATTCAATTTTGAGGGTTCAGGAGTGGGCTCAGGACTCAGGCCAAGCCAATTCAGGATCAAATTTCTCTGATTGCAACGATTGGTTCAGGGATGGGCACCTGTATCAAATTAGGCCAATCAAGAGCTTTCTGAGGACTTTTGCTGAATTATCAGACAGAATTCCACTCGTCTTCTAAGAAACTTTTTCCCGAATTCTCAGTGGCCACTTTTGGCACCAGATGGAGAGAACCCACCATCAAAATTAAGAAATCCAGAGGAGAGAGGAGCTAAGGAAAGGTAAGAGAGAGTTCTTTTGAGTAACAGCTGATCTTAGCCTTCTCTGTTATATAAGCAAATAAGTCCTCCTTTTGTTGTTACTGATTTAGCTCTAGGAGTTGGAATCCAAACTAATATATACAACTACCTTGGAGATCCCTGGCAGCGTGGAGTGTGACCTCCTGCAGATGTGACAGGATCCTGGGGGGTGAGGCAGGGGGGTCCACAAAGACATGCCCTGCTCTGGCTGTCACTCCAATTTTTTTGGCTTGAATACCCTAATTTTAGGCAGTTTTTTGGGCCCATTTTTAGGGTAGAGGAAGCCAGAATGAATGCCGGACAGGTACCTGGGTTCTTGTCCCTGCTCTGCACTAACCCATGACCTTGTGCAAATTCCTTCCAGTGCTAAAGCCACTAGCTTCCCCCTCTGTGGATTGCAGTTTCTTTGATGTTGAACCTAGGTTGGTAAAGTTCAAACTCTTCTAAGGCACCCTCGCATTTGTGGGAGGAATTCACCTTAGGAAATAGAGATCAAGTCATCCCAATTCCGGCTCTTTACCATGTTTTCCTACCTGTTCAACCTGCAAGTAATCTTTTACCTATTTTATGTTTAAGATTGCACTTGAAAAAGACAAAAAAAAAAGCCCTTTTTAAAAAATGTTTGAAAACCACTGAAGAGGTCTCTAACCTTCCTTTCAGCTTGTCTCTGTGACATCATCAAGATACTAATCCCTGAGAACATCATGTTGAAGGAGTTAGAGCCTGGTCTGCCCCTGAGCTGGGCTAAGCCTCTTGATGTATCCTCAGGCCCTATTGATGCAATGAGCCAAAGGCATTGCGTTACCCTTTTTCCTTTTTTAAATGATGGGTTTGTTTTCTTGGTAATTCTAAGGATATTTAAATCCCTGACCTCCTTTCCCAAAAAGGTCTATTTGATGAACAATGTGTTGTATTTGCTTCTTTTAAGGTGAATTGTTTACACAATTTAAAAATTTTATAAATAGTACTTGCTCATTATAGAGATTTTTAAAAATCAGAAAATTAAGCAGAAAAAAAAATCCATTGTCTCATTATCCAAAGACAAGGCAGTCTTCTACTGAAATCTCCCTGATAGCTTTCCACTGCCTTTGGGATCAAATCTCCTTGCCTGGGGCTGACCCAGCATGTCCCCCTGGCCTGGACTGGGCTTAACACCCTAGTCACAACCCTTGTCCATTCCCTTTTTGCATTTAATGTCTTCTCTGACTTCTTTTAGTCCATTGAAAGGACTCTCTTGCTTTTACCACTAGACTTTGTACCTCCTGTTCCCACCTTCTCCATCTTGCTGGTTCCTCCCTGAGTTGCAGATCTCAGCTGAGATGGCTCCTGTGCCAACAGGGGCTCTGATAGACACATACTCCCAAAGCATCTTCTTTCCTAGCATTTACTACAAGTGGGTATTGTTACTGGTTTATTTACCTATCTCTCCTCTGTAGCTCCATGATAAGAAATGACTGCTTGAATTGTTTTCTCCATTATTACTGCCAGTGCTTAGCCTCATCTGATATAGTTACTCTGTGTAGATTGGCTGAATGAATCAGTGTTGTTCAACCACTGAATTTTTCAATATATTTCTTCTGTCTTATTTTCCTGAGCTTTTTTTTAAAAACATAGTTTGTGCCAACTGTTGGAAGGTTGGTTGTGCTCTGGAAGTTCTGTTAAACAATTCGTAAGCATGTGAGAGCCTTCTGTCCTTCTCAATTGTTGTCTCTTCCATGCCAAGGTAGTAATATTATTTATATGTCCCCTTCTCTGTGCCAGGCACTGTGCTGGGTGCTTGTCTACACACCAGCTCTGGTGTATTGTCTAGGGCTATGCAGAACAGGGAGGCTTTATTGTTCTCATTTTCTGCATTAGAAATTGGAGTCTTGTGGAAGTTACGTAACTTACCCAAGGGCACCCAACTGTCAAGCATCTAAAGTGAGATCTGAACTGGGATTTCAGATGTTTCTGAATTCAAGGTTTTGCTTTAATTCATTTTTTTTTTTCCATTCAGGTTGCTATAACAACATGCCATAAACTGAGTGGCTTATAACCAATGGAAATTTATTTTTCATAGTTCCGGAGGCTGGAAAGCTCAAGATCAAGACACCTGCAGATTTGGGGTCTAGTGAGGGTTTTCTGATTTCTAGATGGTTCCTTCTTGCTGTGTCCTCACATGGTAGAAGGGGCAAGGTAGCTCTCTGGAGCTTCTTTTATAAGAACATTAATCCCATTCATGAGAGCAGAGCCCTTTTAACACATGAATTTTGGGGAAACATAACATTTAAAATGTACTACCCCTTTGATTGTTTCCTGACCTGTGAACTCAGGCCAGTCTATAAGGAAGTCCTGTTGGTCTCTATTGGAGTTTTCACTGGGTTCTAGCAAAGTAAATAACTTTCTAAAGTAGCATCTTCTCCTAATTCAATCTGCTAACCAGAGGATAAAGTGACATAGCACAAATGCGATCATAGGTAAAAGATTAACCTATTTTAATATGGAAGGTCTTTTGTTGTTGCTGCTTTGGAGGAGTTGACTTAGCCCATCTGGAAATGAGGCACCTTCCTGATATGCCAAGTAAATACTTCCTCTCACTGACAAGAGTTAGAAATAAAAAAATTCTATTTTAAAGATCAAGCCTTCCCTGTCCTCAAGGAAATGACGACCAATTTTTTCCTTGACACATTTGGATTCTGTTTCAAATGAGGCACCGAAGGTTTCTAGTAGGCCAAACAAAGAAAATAGGGTTAGGGGGTGGTGGTTAGTTGAGTGATTGTGTGTGTGTGTGTTGGGGAGGTGGCAGGGAAGCACAGAGAAAGGAAACAAGAGCCTGTGGCTCTGGGAAGAAGGGATTTGAGGTGCCTAGGCTCTGCTTAGAAGGTGCTTGGTGAAGTGGACCCGAGAAAGAACACTGGGTCAGAGAATTTATCAATACACTCAGACAAACTTAGAAAATAAACATGACCTCTGCCAAGACCTCCACCCAATTGACAATCCACTTTTCACACCAGGATCCTCTAAGTACTCTTAGCAATGACTATCTAGCAAGAACAACAACTGAACCCAAGCCACAAAGCCTTTTTCTACCTTCATCTGAGGACATGGAGGGTGGTACGCGTACCTTCCCGCATTATTCCCAAGCTACTGTAGATCTGAAGGGACCCTTTGAAGTGGAATAAAGGTGAGCACTTCCTATGTGTGGAATGGGGCTGAGCATGGGACAGATATGTCTCTGCATTACTCAGGGCTACCCAGAAAGACAGAACAATAGGATATATATATGTATATATATTTTCCCCATCTCCATGTATATATATCCTATTCTTTACCTATATCCCCATTTCCCCCAATCTCCACATATATATATGGAGATATATATACATATATATATATATGTGGAGATATATATATATATATATGTATATAGGTGGAGATATATATATATATATATGTATATAGGTGGAGATATATATACCTAGATGTATATACCAAGATATATATAACTATATCCCGTTTTTCCCAATCTCCATATATATATAAATGTATTTATATATGTAATATACATATTAAGGTATTTATATATATTATATATATTAAGGTATTTTTATATATATTTTATATATATTTTATATATATTGATATATATATAATATATATATTAAGGTATTTAGGGTATTCCTCAGAAAAAGATGTAGTTACATTTATGTCCCTTAGCAAGCTGCAGAGTTAGAGGTCAGGAACAGAATCTCTGGAAACTTTCTGCCTGGGTATGTGAACTTAAGCAAGTTACTCAATCTCTCCCTGCCTCCATTTCTTTATGTGTCAAACAAAGACAATAATAGTAGTGTTGTCACAGGAAGAACTGAACTATACATAAATTGTATTAGAATAGTGCCAATTAGTACCTAGGAAGCACACAGTGATTTTTGCTGTTATTTGGATTAGTTTTTTAGTATTACTAGTGAATTGTGCTTTTCCTTGGATCTATCCATGATTGTGTCCTCCATGTGGATAATAGCTGAACAGATGTATGCACTGCTTTTTACAACATGTAAGCAGATACGGGTGGAGAGTAGTTAAACATAATCCCCTGGTTTTTTCTTTTGGATATCCTCTTGTGGGGGATCAGGAAGCAAAATAGAAGGAATAGAATTGCCGGAGGGGTGGAGGTGGGCATTGAGAACCTGCTGAGGTGGCTTCGGAAGTTCTGAGATAGCGTTTAGGATGGCTTAAAACTGGGATCTCTCTTAAGCTAGACTGTTTTTGATCTTATCACCAATATGCCATTAAAACCAGGAACCTTTGTTGCTCAGCTTGGCTATTGGCTATTCGGTGTTCTTAGAATTTCTACTAGGTTTAATATCCTTGGTGTCATTTTCTAATACTATAGTTTTTTTTTTATTAACATAAACTACATTATTGAATTTAGTCATCATGTTGGTCATTATCCTACAATACACATATATTATCTTAAAGCGTGTGTTTTCTAGCTGATGGACCAGGCTGGAACCTCTTGTGCAGGTGGAAAAACAAACCCTTTCTATATAGACAGGGAGGTGTCCAGAAACAAATCATGTAGTTTCTTGTTTGCTTCTCAGCAATGCAAATTGCAGAGGTATGATAGCTGTCGTGTAACATAATGATGGGAGGACAAGTTCAGGATCTGATTCTGTAAACAGTTCAAAGAGTTGTACTATGTGTCTCCTGACCCCCATCATTCCTTTGACTTGAGGCCACTTTGCCTCGTGCAAAAACCCTCTCAGGAAATGAGATGAGTACCTCTCTGCAGGTGGCAGGCAGGTATAATAGGAAAGGAATGTGGAGATTTAGCATTGAGTTTCTGTGATGTGGAAATCACTGCAGTTTCTCTTTGAGCTGCTGGAGAGGCAGTGGTGCATTTGTATTGAGAGAGCTCCTCCTCTTTAAGAATGGCTCTCTTTCATTACTCTTTTTTTTCTTGTTCTTCTTTTCCTTTTTAGGGAGAGAACTCTGTAGAGGGTGGTGTCAGAAATTTGCTGGGGCCTGTTCTCCAGACCCTCCCACCTTTCAGGCAGACATTTATGAGACAGAAAGAAGATGATCTAGAGAGTCTAGTTGATGTACAAATGATGAAAGGGATGTGATCATTTCCTGGGGTAGAGAAAATCTTGACAGGAGGAAACTGTGACAGATACCCACAGCTGATCTCCACTGCCTGTTCTTAGAAACCTGTTTAGTGGTGGGCTGTGTAAGATAAGCCTGTCCATGCTGACCCTTTTGGGTTTACTTCAAACACCATCTATGTCTTACCACTCTTGTTTCTTGGTCAGGCCTTTCTCTTGCCTAAGCCTTACTCTTGCCATAAAAGGATTAGGGGGACCTAAACTCCATTTATCTACACTTCTGCTTAGTGGCATCATGACTTTATTGCTCTCTTATGCTTGTGGTTAAATAGGTTTTTTGAACTCTCTTCTAAAAGTCCAATCATCCTTCTGAATTTTCATCTCTGATTAGTAGAACATAAATTTTCTTTCTCTATTTTGATTTTCTTTTTTCTTGAACCATGGTTTCCCCTTTTGATTGGAACAGAAGTGACTTGATTATATTCTTCCCGTTCCAGAAATTGTATCAAAATGAGAGACACCCTGGGCTGTCTCTTGAGCTGTTTCTTGCATAATGTCTTCTTGATGGGTCAATTACAGTGAACAAAACATTTTAGGTGACATTTCATTGGAAACTTGTAAACTACATTGTCACTTTGATTTCTGTTCTATCACTTATTATTGTATTTTTCCCTACTTTGGCTATGATCTTCCAGGTAGTTTTTAATTCAGCCCAGGTTCTGAAACTTAAAAATGTGTTTGTGTGGTCAACATGTTATACCAGAATGGTCTCTTTTTATTTGCAGGAAATATGGGGCTTGGTTTATGTGTGTTTGTACCAATTTTTGTTTCTAAAACTCAAAACCCTTTCCATTTTTGTGGATATTGCTAAAGAAGTTATTCATACACTAGTATTGCCATGATTAATACACCCTCCATTTTGTGGCTTCTAGCATCTCCAACTATAGATGAAAAATTCTTGGTAGCTATGCATTCTATTTGAAGTTGTGATAAGAACTGACTTTTATGTTTACTGCTGATAAAGGCATTTTTTAAGATGTCTGTTTACTGATGCAGCATTGGAAATCCTTTATAACCTGGAAGGAAAATAACACCCCCTTGGCATCTTGCCTTCTGTGTCTGGAAAGTCTCTACCTAAGGCCTTCAAGCAGCAAGAGTAGCAGCATTGCTCTCCAACAGGACTTTCTGCGATCCTGAAAATGTTCTATTCTGCACCATCCAATACATAGCTACTAGCCACATGTGGCTATTAAAATTTGGTTAGTGTGCCTGAAAAACTCAAGTTTTCATTTCATTTTATTGCATTAATTTGAGTTTAAATACTCATATGTGTCTATCTTCTTGGACTAGGTATAATCATGAACAAGAGAAAGGTGATTATTGAGGCTTCTATTAAGTTTGTAAACCTTTCCCTGGTTCTCTCTTGTGGTTTTAGTTTGCCCTGAAAAATTAATAATAGTTATAACATTTTTGAGTCCTTATTATCTGTGCTACATGTTTTAACATGCATTATTTCATTGAATCTTCAAACTACAAGGGGAGCTACTACTTCATTGTTAAAATGGAGACAACGAGAAAGGAAGTAACTTGCCCAAGGTTACACAGGGAGTTAGAGTTATAGCCTGGGGCCAAGAGACCCCCATATGGGTGCTTTTATCTCTCTAACAGTGTCTCAGTCAGTTTGGGCTGCCATCACAAAGTACAACCAGCTGGGTCATTTATAAACAATAGAAATTTATTCTCACAATTTTGGAGCCTGGCGGTCCAAGATCATGGTGCCAACAGATTCAGTGTGTGGTGAAGGTTTGCACTTTCCTTTCAAGATGGCACCCTGTTGTGTCCTCACGTGTTGGAAGGGACAAACAGCCTCCCTCAAGCCTCTTTATCTTTGCTACTGTGAATAGTGCTGCAATGAACAGATGCATACATGCATCTTTGTAAACAGAATGCTTTATGTTCCTTTGGGTACATACCCAGTAATGAGATTGCTGGGTCAAATGGTATTTTTGGTTCTAGATCTTTGAGGAATCGCCACACCGTCTTCCACAATGGTTGAACTCGTAAGTGGGAGCTGAACAGTGTGAACACACGGACACAGGGAGAGGAACAACACACTGGAGCCTGTTGACAGTTGGGGTGGAGGGAGGGAGAGCATTAGAAAAAATAGCTAATGCATGCTGGGCTCAATACCTAGGTGTGATGGGTTGATGGGTGCAGCAAACCACCATGGCACATGTTTATCTATATAACGAACCTGCAAATCCTGTACATGTGCCCCAGAACTTAAAAATTAAAAAAAAAAAATTTGCTTGAGGTACATATTAGCTTTCCTCCTTGCTTAGAATTGTGAAGGGAAAATTTATCTTCCAGTTATGAATATGCCAATTTTCTAAAATGTGCAATAACTTCACAGAGGAGTTTAGTGAGTGTTTATTTAATATTCAGCACTGGATTAGATTACATTTCCATGGGAATAACAGAAAAATGCCCAAATAACAGTGGGTTAAAAGGTAGAAGTGAATTTCTTTCGTATGTTTAAGAAGCTAAAGGCAGTCTACCTGGGGATGGCATGGTCTATGGCATCAGAGAACAAGATTTCTTTCTTTTCTTTTTTTTTTTTTTTCCTGTGTAAAGTGCCAGTTTGCTGAGTACAAGAGAACAAGATTTCTTTGATCCTATTGTCACATGTGTTTTCCTTTCCCATGTATGTGTCATGGTCTAGAATGGCTGCTTAGTTCCAGCCATTACATTTACATTCTAGCCAGCAGTAAAGAGCAAGGAGTGGCAAAGGGCACTCCCCCCATCCTTTAAGTGAACTTCCTAAAAGTTACACGGCAGGAGCGGTGGCTCACACCTATAATCCCTGCACTTTGAGAGGCTAAGGTGGGTGGATCATGAGGTCATGAGTTCGAGACCAGCCTGGCCAATATGGTGAAACCCAATCTCTACTAAAAATACAAAAATTAGCCAGGCGTGGTAGTGTGTGCCTATAGTCTTAGCTACTCGGGAGGCTGAGGCAAAAGAATCGCTTGGACCCAGGAGGCCGAGGTTGCAGTGAGCCGAGATCATGCCACTGCACTGCAGCCTGGGCGCCAGAGTGGGACTCGGTCTCAAAAGTTACATGCACCATTTCTGCCTGTATTTCCTAAGCCACTTAGTGCCAAGGTCATAACTAGTTGTAAAGAGGTCTAGGGAATACATATTTTATTCAAGGTTGCCTTATGCACAGCTGAAAAACAAGTTTTTTTTTTGTTTGTTTTTTAAATCGAGAGAAGTATAGAAGAGGACAATGAGTAGTCTTTGCTTAAGCATCATCTCTGAAGCCAACTGGGATGCTAAGTAAGTATAGGACTGCCTCAACCCAGCCTAAAATTTCCTCTATTCTCTGATCTCTACTTACCATTTGAGCCTCAGCTTTTATTTTCAGAAATACTCTAATCTTAAATACACTGAACTTTTAGTTCCTCAGACTGTTCTTTCTTGGCATTGAATCTTCAACTGTGCTATTTGTTTGGTCTAGAATTCTCTCCTCTTTCCAGCTCCCCACCTGACTTCATATTAAAGTCATATTAAAGTCAGGTGGGGAGTTGATATCACTCTGTTGGTCTGGGAATTTAAGATAATGGGAAAAGAGAGGGAGGACTTTCTTGCAGATCTTAGTTCGAGTTCTACTTGCTCAGGGAACTCTTCCCCTGGTCTCATTCTGTGTGAGGTTCTGTAGTCACATACTCTCATAAAACCATGTTCTTTTTCTTCAGAGCATTGGTCACTGTCTTCAGTTATATGCTCATTCATATAATTATCTGATGACCTTCTCTTTTCTTCACTAGGCTGTAAGTTTCTTGAATGTAGAGATGATGCCTTTGTTTTCACTGCCAAACCTATTGTGTCTCTCAGTGCTCAGCATATGATGAACATTTAATAATGTATGTAAAAAGAATGAATGAATGCATCAATAGGCTGCTATTAGCTCCACAGTCACTTCAGTCTCCATATTAGTGAGAATAATTTTCTTTTACTAATCAGTTTGTGTACTAGTTGTCTTCGTTTATCTTCTGCCATGACAGAATACCACAGACGGGATAATTTATAGACAATGGAACTTCTTTTGGCTCACAGTTCTGGATGCTGGGAAGTCCAAGAGCATGGTGCTGGCATCTGGGTCAACTCATGGTGAAAGATGGAAGGGCAAGTTGGCATGCCAGACAGAGAAAGGAAATCAGGCTGATTCTTTATCCAATCCTGAAGTAATTAACTCACCTAGTGATAATGACATGAATCCATTCAGGAGGGCAGAGTTGATCATGGAAATGAGAGAATCCTTCTGCTTCTACCTGTACAAATGTCTTTACACTCCATGTGTGAGTTTTCTCATTTAGAGATAGGGATAGTAGGGGAACCTGTCTTTGAGGTATGTATTGGTTTGAATAGGTCAAGCTGCAGTAACAAATCTTCCCAAAATACAGGTGCTCAACACCACAAATGTTTTTCTCATCAACACAAAATCTGCTGTGAGTCAGGTGACTCCCCCAGGGGAACTACTACTGAGTCACTGACTTACCAGTGATCTAGGTCACCTGAAACTTCTGACGTTCCCACTTTAATGCATGGCTTTCAGAAAAGCAAGAGAGAGCTTGGGGAAAGGGGGATCATCATTCCCCCCCCCTGCTCTTAAGTGCTTCAGATAGGAAGGGACAGATGTCACAGCCACACACAGCCCATTGATCAAAACTAGTCACATAGCCTTACCTAACTGAAAGAGGGCAGGACCATGTGTGAGAGCACACATGGGTAGGAAGTGAATCAGCCATGGTGTAAGTGTCATGATTCAATATTTGATGATGATGATGACGTTCTGAGAGATGTTTCCTTCTCCTTATCCCTCACCTCTTCCTCCCTCTCCACAAACAAACAGGTAGTAATCAGTACATGTTTAATACTCTCTAAATGTCTGCTGAATAATAGAACACAAGGGGGAAAAAACAGCAGCATTCAATAAATGATAGCTTCAATGATGAAGAGGATGATGGGGTCCAATGAAGGAGCAACACAGTGCAGCTAAATACACCAAGAAGTCTTCATGGAGATACTGAATGCATTTGAAGTGGCTATATAGGTCAAATAGGATTTCAAAGGGCAGAGAAAGTAGCCAGAAGGGAAGATGTGGAGACTCAAAGAAGAGGATTAATACAAGCAATGTTCCCAAAGCATCAAATGTCATGTGTGAAGGGAAGCAATTGCATTTGGCCAGACCAGGAGAAAGGGATAGAGGCAGACATGAGAATTTTCATGAGGGGAGTATCTCAAGTATTAATCTGCTTAAAAAAAAAGGGGGGGGGGGGTTGACTTCAACTAGACTGATGGTGCAGTCCATTTATCACCAGATTCTGTCCTCACTGGGCTCTCCCTTTTTGCTCCTCCCATTTTCAATGTGCCAGATCCCAAAGAAAGGAGGAGCTCACATTTTTGATGGACTCTGATATTTAGTGAACAAAGAAAGCCTTTCCCAGTCTCCCGATCCACTCTGTAATTTTTATATACTTTGTGATAAAAATATGGAAAATTGACTTTGAAACGAAAATACTGTCCTTGTATTTTTTTCCTGACACTTTCATCTAATCTCTCCTTTACTCTCTAATAGCTGTCACGGTTGGGTTAGCTCAGTGTGGGCCATCATCTCTCTCATCTATTTAAGGAAGAGAGGTTGACGAGGAGACCTTTGATTTGTCTTTTCATCTGTTGTTTTTCACGTTTTCAGAGAGTGAACACATGTCATTGGCCTTTGTTACCCTTTTCTGAGTGAAATATCCTTTCTATTTCTATGGAAACCCTCTGGAAGTGCTACCATTATTTTTGGTAGAAGCCACTGATTCTTTATGCTGTAGGAATTGTTTCTCCCTGCTGTAAAAGTGAGGCATTTTCACTGGATGTGGCCAGATTCTCTTAAAGTGTATTCTACATTTCTTCTAAATGTATGTTTTTCATGATATCCCGAGAAGGGGGCAAAAATGCAAAATTTATTGTGAAACTTAAGGATGTTTTTCAAGACATCCCAGCTCAGAGAGTGAAGCTCCAAGTTGAGTTTGAGGGAACTTAGGGAAAGAATAGCATTCCCGGGTGGAATGTGGTAGCTAACAATATCGCACATTTCTGAGAGTGATTACGAGCTAAAAATGAAGGCTCTTGTGGAGTGGAATGATACATTAATCAAGGAAATTGGAACCCTCATGCTTTCTTTATGCATGCTGGAATAAATTAAGGTAAAAACTAATTCATCATGGCCATTCCACGATGCAGGCACCTTGCCTGGAAAATGAAAATTGAGGGAAAGGAATTGCATCGGGGGGAAGGCATATTACACTTGACCCAGCTGAATTAATGAATGCTTGGAAGAGGTCTGGCAGGCAAGTGAGTTGTCAGCTTGTTGATACCACTCTAGTGGTCTGGGAATTTAAGATAATGGGAAAACAGAGGGAGGACTGGGGTATAACAGGCTAAGAGAAAGCAGACTGTATCAGATGCCCATGGGGGCAGAAAGCTTAGATGTCATTAAGGAAAAAAAAAAAAATGACCTGGCTAGCAACAAAGATTGATGTGAAGAGAAGAAAGAAAAGGGAAGGACCTTTCAAAAGTGCTTTTGCCTTGATCAGGAGGTAATTTATTTACTGTTTAACATGGCAAGAGATGCAAAATGAGATTCCTGAGTTGGAAAGGGGGGTTCATATTTAGCAATCAGTCAGAGGCTTAAAATAGTTTCCTGAACCTATAGTCCAAACAGGTATGGCAGTTCAGCAGTGTGTGCCTCAGAATTAGCCTACAGCAGTGTTGGAGGATGGCAGACATCTGGTGGCTGTTACGGCACATGGATTTAGAGATATAATATAGAAGATATGAAACCAAGTCAAAAGACAATGGCAAAAATGTAAGGAGGATGGTCTCTGGGCTAGAGCAAGTTTCCATCAAAGTAATAGTTTCCATTTATTGAGATTAAATCATAAGTATATTGTTTGATTTAATCCTTATTACAATTTATGAGTTAGATCAAAGTATCGTGCCCATTTTACAGATATATGGACTAAGGCTCAGAGATGTTAAGTGATGTGAGAGAGCACCCAGCTAAGATGAGGCGGATTAAGATTTGCGATACCTGATGCCAGCTAGGTATTAGGTATCTCAAATCTTAAGTCCTATCATCCAGAGTTCCAACTCTGAACTGCTGCCTTTCCTAAGAGACACCTAAAAGACAGAATATGTGCATGAAGATCAAGGTAGTCATGTATTCTGACTTAGGCGGCAGCTGAAGGGCAAAAATACGTGTTGGAAATCATGATGGCTCCTATGCACTTTTCTTGACACCATTACCTCAGATCTCTGGACTGATCTTTTTTTTGTTTTGTTTATTGTTCTTTTCCCTTGCTTTATTTGTACTCACCACTTAGACTGTGGTTTCGATCTGCCTTCTCATTCTTTGTTGCTCTTTGTTTATATGTAAGCAGTCAGCATAGAATGGTGGTTAAAGGTATGGTTTCTGCTGCTGGATTGCCTGGGTTCAAATCCTAGCTTTGCTACTTGACTTGCTAAGCTAGCGGCCTTTTGTGATTCAGGTTCTTCATCTTTTTTAGTTACCCATGACTATACAACAAAATTTTTAGAGGCTTTAAAAAAAAAAACCCAACAACTTAGTTGTTCACAATTCTGCAAGTTGTTCTGGGCTTGGGATGGGTGGCTTGGTATGGGAGGCTTATCTCTGCCTCATGTGCTGTTGGCAGGGAGGTGAGCTGGGGGTGGAAAGAGGAGTAGGGAGAGCTTGACTCAAGCTGGAGGATGCAAGATGCCTTTGCTCACATGCCTGGGGCTTTGGCTGGGGTAGATGGAACTGCAGGGGACTCACTGACCCTCTCTGTCTCTCCATGTGTTCTTTAAACATTCAACAATCTAGCTCAAGCTTCTTGACATGAAGGCTGGGTCCCGGGAGGCGAAATGCAGAACCTGCCACGTCTCTTATGGTATAGGCGCAGAAATACTAATAGATGTCACAACTCCTTCGCTACATTTTATTGATTGAAGAGCATTGTGAGGCCAGCTTAGGCTTACAGTCTGGAGAAATAGATTATACCTCTTGATGGGAAAGATGGGATGTGTGTTAAAGATGAATGGAATTATGGGAGGCCATTTTTGCAGATAATCTACAGGGAGGATAAATGATCTTTCCTAACTGGGTTATTAATACAGATAGTTCACATTACTGACTGACTTAATTCTGACGACAACTTTAAGAGTTATCAAGAGAAAAGTATAATGAGTTATAGACTGTGGGGTTCTATTTTGAGATGAAACATGCACCAGAGCAGATTTGGAACAGGGTGTGAATTTACTGGCAGTAACCCTCATTATAAGCAAGTGGATGTGCTAAAGTGAGAAATTAAAATATCTATCAGTTAGGTGACATTTTGTTTCCTTCAAAAGCAAGGATGTGCTAAGTTTTCCAAGCAGCTCATTCTCTCATAATTACCTAAATTATAATTCAATTTCCATGAGGGTTTAACAAAATTATTCTTATAGAAATGAATTTGTTATTTGTGATAACGTCTACTTGCTTGACTAACCAGGAATTTATGAAGGTTTTTCTTGTAAGTGGTTATTACAGGCAATATGCAATCGTTCCTGTCCAGCGCTTTTGATAATACCCATGTCACAGCATGTTACACATCATAAATACATGGACCCTTTTAGTGCCAGCGCTCCCATGACCTTGGTTACTGAAATTTATCATGACTTCTGAAAAGGATCCCATGAGTGATGGCATATACAATGTCATCCATGATGGGATGACATAGGAGCCTTAGTAAATCCAGGAAGCTAAAAATCCTCAATCTCATGCCATGTTATAGATATGAACAACTCATTTTTCCCTTTGATGTGAAATCCTGCAAAGCTCTTTTTTGAAACTTTCCATGTCCCACTCCTTACACACAGAGTGAAGCACTCAGTCTTCTAGGCCACCTCTGTGGGAGGACTATCATGCCCATCTGTCTTAACTGACTTCAAGCATACATACTTGGTGAGAACCCTAATGCTTTACCCATAAACAGACAGTGGATGAAATTTAGCCAGGTGGGAAGACAAAACACAGAGGAAGAATGAGTGAATAATTACAGGGGTTTTGTCAACACAGAGACATCAGATACCTTGCTTAGGAGGCAGCTGACTTCCTCAACCTTCTGCAGGAATAAATGGAAGAATCATTTAAGGGCCATGAGAAACATTGACTATTACTGTGCTTTCTGGATGACTTAGAGGAAATTTAGATTGTGCCCAATTTTCATCTTTAGACACTACTGTCTTGGTGAGATTAGGCTCTAAATCTGTCCTTCCATTGTTATTGTACTTAACGTACTCTATTGATTTGCTTGCCTCTTCTATTTATTTTTGGTTTTCTTTTTCTTTTTTTAAAATTGTGCTTTGGGTTCTGGGGTACGTGTGCAGATCATGCAGGATTGTTGCATAGGTTTATACTTGGCAAGCTAGTTTGCTGCCTCCATCCCGTCACCTATATCTGGCATTTCTCCCAATGTTATCCCTCCCCAACCTCTCCACCCCCTGCTGTCCCTCCCTTAGTCCTCACCAACAGACACCTGTGTGTGATGCTCCCCTCCCCTTGTCCATATGGTCTCATTGTTCAACACTTGCCTGTGAGTGAGAACATGCAGTATGTGGTTTTCTAGTCTTCTGACAGTTTGCTGAGAATGATGGTTTCCAGATTCATCCATGTCCCTGCAAAGAATATGAACTCATCCTTTTTTATGGCTGCATAATATTCCATGGTATATATGTGCCACATTTTCTTTGTCTAGTCTATCATTGATGGACATTTGGGTTGGTTCCAGGTCTTTGCTATTGCAAACAGTGTCACAATGAACATATGTGTGCATATATCTTTATAACAGAATATTTAGAATCCTTTGAGTATATACCCAGTAATGGGATTGCTGGGTCAAATGGAATTTCTATTTCTAGATCCTTGAGGAATAGCCACA
This sequence comes from Ateles fusciceps, assembly GCA_036589455.1. Taxonomy (NCBI): domain Eukaryota; kingdom Metazoa; phylum Chordata; class Mammalia; order Primates; family Atelidae; genus Ateles; species Ateles fusciceps. The sequence continues at coordinate 13,547,285 of JAZHEH010000562.1, forward strand.
CTGTCTTCCACAATGGTTGAACTAATTTACACTTCTACCAACAGTGTAAAAGTGTTCCTATTTCTCCACATCCTCTCCAGCATCTGTTGTCTCTGATTTTTTAATGATCACCATTCTAACTGGCATGAGATGGTATCTCAATATGGTTTTGATTTGCATTTCTCTAATGACCAGTGATGATGAGCATTTTTTTTACATGTTTCTTGGCCTCACAAATGTCTTCTTTTGAAAAATGTCTGTTCATATCTTTTGCCCACTTGTGAATGGGTTGGTTTGTTTGTTTTTTTCTTGTAAATCTGCTTTAGTTCTTTATAGATTCTGGATATTAGCCCTTTGTCAGATGGGTAGATTGCAAAAATTTTTTCCCATTCTGTTGGTTGCCAGTTAACTCTAATGATTGTTTCTTTTGCTGTGCAGAAACTCTTAAGTTTAATTAGATCCCATTTGTCTATTTTGGCTTTTGTTGCCATTGCTTTTGGTGTTTTAGTCATGAAGTCCTTCCCTATGCCTATGTCCTGAATGGTTTTGCCTAGGTTTTTTTCTAGGGTTTTTATGGTGTTAGGTTTTATGTTTAAATCTTTAATCCATATGGAGTTAATTTTAGTGTAAGATGTAGGGAAGGGGTCTAGTTTTAGCTTTCTACACATTGGCACTTTCCTAAGACTAAACCAGGAAGAAGATGAATCCCTAAATAGTCCAGTATCAAGGTCTGAAGTTGAGGCAGCAATTAATAGCCTACCAACCAAAAAAAGTTCAGGTCCAGATGGGTTTATAGCCGAATTCTACCAGACATACAAAGAGAAGCTGGTACCATTCCTTCTGAAACTATTCCTAACAATACTAAAAGAGGGAATCCTCCCTAACTCATTTTATCAGACCAACATCATCCTGATACCAAAACCCGGCAGAGCCTCAGATAAAAAAGAAAACTTCAGGCCAATATCCATGATGAACACTGATGCAAAAATCTTCAATAAAATACTGGCAAACCGAATGTAATAACACATCAAAAATCTTATCCATCATGATCAAGTAGGCTTCATCCCATGGAAGCAAGGCTGGTTCAACATATGCAAATCTATAAATGTAATCCATCACATAAACAAAACCAAAGACAAAAACCACATGATCATCTCAATGTGTGCAGAGAAAGCCTTTGACAAAATTCAATAGCCCGTTATGCTAAAAACTCTCAATAAACTAGGTATTGACGGAACGTATCTCAAAATGATAAAAGCTATTTATGACAAGCCCACAGCCAATATCATACTGAATGGGCAAAAACTGGAAGCATTCATTTTCATTTAATGGATATTTTGGAGGCCTTTATGCCAAAGATTGGTCAGGTAGTAGGTATAGAGCAGCAAATAAGACAGAAGTTTCTGAGATTAAATGCTTTCTGGTATCAGTTTTCCTCTTGTTCTGTAATAATAAAACCCTTGTTTTTTGTCTGAGCTCGTGCAGAAATAAAGGCTACATTTCCCAGCCTTCCTTGCAGAAGGCACAACCATGGGACTAGGTTAGGCCAATAACATGTAAATAGAAGAATGTTTAAAAGGCAGAGGGCCTTGCCTCTTTTTACCTAGTCTTCCTCCTGGTTAGAAAACAGATGGCATAACTGGGCCTGGAGATAAAAGCCTTGTAGGGAAGAGAATGAAAAGAGAGAGAGCCTGAGCCCCTTAGAGATCTTGGAGCCACCTTACCAGCCCTGGACTGCTTACCTCTGGACTTAAGAGAGAAATAAGTTTTGATCTTGTTTAAGTCACTGTTAGTTTTGATTTTCCATGGCCAGCAGAGGAAGCTCATCTTAACTGGTATAACAGGTCAGGTTCTAGTTTTCATGAAATTTATGTTCTATTTGGGGGAAACTGAAAATAAACAATGGAAGGGAAATATCACTTGGAGTTCAGCATTGCAAAGAATATAATGCTGGATGGTCAGATTAATGGTCAAGGAGATATCTTTGAAGAAGTGACAGTTGAGCTGCTTCATGACAGGTGTTTGAAAGATTGCTGGCAGAGGTGTAGCAAATGGGCTATAAGAAGGGGCATTTTCTCCCTATGTAGACAGGGAAAAGGGATAGAAGGCAACAGTCTGATTTACATTGGTTTTCTTTTCTTTTTTTTTTTCTCTTGAGGTGAAGTCTCACTCTTTCACCCAGGCTGGAACGCAGTGGCACATTTCAGCTCACTGCAACCTCTGTCTCCCGGGTTCAAGTGATTCTTTTGCCTCAGCCTCCAGAGCAGCTGGGACTACGGGAGCCTACCACCACACCTGGCTTATTTTTGTATTTTAGTAGAGACAAGGTTTTACTATGTTGGCCAGTCTGGTCTCAAACTCCTGACCTCGAGTGATCTGCCCTCCTTGACCTCCCAAAGTGTTGGAAATACAGGCGTGAGCCACTGCACCCAGCCTTATGTTGGTTTGCTAAGAGCAGTTCCAACAAATGCTCATTCTCTACCATGCAAATACCAGAGGAAGAATCTCAAATAGAAGTCCAAGGGGGCATCAAATTATTCAGCTTGCACCGCCACACTCATAGCAGTTATCAGAATGTTCTACCTCCAGCCAAAGGAGCAGGCTGCCCTGAATCTGAACCAGTGACCAGAGGTGAATGCATTTGTGTTTTGTTTGATGACAGACTTTGTGGTTGATCCCCGCCAACCTCCGTCTACTAGATTTTAGACTAACACAGTGGCATCAACCCATGTTAAAGCTGATTAACCTTTTGGAAAGTATCTAGTAGATACTTAGGAAGAAAAAGCAAAGATTTGCATGGGTCCTCCTCCTACAGAGAAGCTGTACTTCACCCACCAGTGAGGACACTTTCCTTAGCACTCTGAAATTAGGACATTTGTTATTGGACTAGAGGTCATGTTCAGAGCAGTTGTTATAGGTGGTTTCTCTCTCCTGACTTTGTTCCCTCCTTTCCCTAGCATCGCTTTGATTCAGTGTGGCTGACAGGCTGACAAAGATGCTCTTTTGAATGATTGGGGAAAAGATGTGGTATCAGCAATCTTGTCCTGTGGACTGAGCATAACCAGATACTTTATTGATCTCTTCTCCAAGTCACCAGGAATGATAAGAAAGGCTTCTATAACTAGGGTTTGTGGGGGCCATTTGAATACCTTTTATGGCTATGGTACCTATTCATTACCTCGAACTTGTCTTGTTGCCATGAAAAAACCACCACACTTCTCCCTTATCAAGTTTGCTTCTTTCTTTGTTTTGAGACAGGGTCTCACTCTGTCACCCAGGCTGGAGTATAGTGGCGTGATCTCGGGTCACTGCAACCTCTGCCTCCCGGGTTCAAGGGATCCTTCCATCTCAGCCTCTCGAATAGCTGAGCCTGCGGGCATGTACCACCATGCCAGGATAGTTTTTTTGTGTTTTTTGTTGAGACGGGTTTTCACCATGTTGCCCAGGCTGGTCTTGAACTCCTGGACTCAAACGACACGACTGTCTTAGCCTCCCAAAGTGCTGGGAAAACAGGCATGAGCACTGTGACCCACTAGGTTTGCTTCTTTCTATCAAGGTTAACATCATTACCTCATAATTACCAGGGAGGTACGAGGAGGTTCTGAGATGATGATGATGATGGTAAGAACCCTGGAACTTGACGAAAGAGTGATTCCTGTCCTGGGTAAGGCATTTCACGATCTGTAGGTGAGTGCACTGGCTAGGTGTCTGAAGACTCTTGTTTTATTAATAGTTGTAGGCTCTTCCTTTGATTTCCTCACCCGGTGATCTGCAGCTGTGGTGCTGATGATCCCAGCCCTCTCTCAATACTCAGAAACTCTGTATGGATAGAATATCATAATGTTCATAGTTACTGAGCGATTAGGAAGGCCAGAGCTATCAGTAATTCTGAACATGGAAACTGATTAATCATTGCATTGATTCATTCACTGTGCTTCTGAACATCAGAAAGAAAACATAAAATAGTGGTTAAGAGTATGGATTGTGGGGTCAGAGAAGCATGGGTTCAAGGACCTGTTCTGCCACTTTTAGCTGTGAGACCTTGAGAAGGTAAGTCTCTTCACCTGTCTGAGGCTCAGTATCTTCATATGTCAAGGAAAAATGAGGAAAATATTACCTTCCTCTGAGGGAAATGTGACAGTGACATAAGTCACGCATGTGGGGCACTTAGCACAACACCTGGCACCTGGTAAACACTCAGTAAAGCGGCTTTAAAAGTATTATTAATAATGAATGATTCACAACTGAGTGAACACTTTAAACACACTATATATTGATACTGTCTCCTGGTTTATTATTGGACTGGCTAGTAGTGTCATAGCCACTGATGAAACCTTGAGACCACACACCCTAAGATTTCTCATCTCTGTTTTTAAGTATAATTTTATAAAAATCTGATTCTAAAGGGCCAAGCTTAGAAACTTGTCCAATTCCATGGCATGGCAGCCTCAGAGAAGAGACAATCAGACTGACAGTTCTGTACCAACAACAAAACTAGGAAAGCATGCAGCTTAGGAGAGAAACAAAAAACAGCACTATCTGGAAGGTACGAAGTGTAAAAGAAGTGCTCAGAGGATCCTCAAAAGAAGGAAATTTAGAAAACGGAAATTTCTTGGTAGCTGGTAGGTAACATTGCATTCTTCCTCCACACACAGAGAGACGGCTGTGTGTGTGTGTGTGTGTGTGTGTGTGTGTCTTTTTTCTTTTCTTTTTTTTTTTTTTGAGATGGAGTCTCACTCTGTGACACAGGCTGGAGTGCAGTGGCACTATGATCTTGGTCTCACTGCAACTTCCGCCTCCCAGGTTCAAGCGATTCTTCTGCCTCAGGCTTTCAATTAGCTGGGACTACAGGCGCGTACCACCATGCCCAGCTAATTTTTGTATTTTTAGCAGAGATGGGATGTCACCATATTGGCCAAGCTGGTTTGAACTCCTGACCTCATGATCCACCCGCCTCGGCCTCCCAAAGTCCTGGGATTACAGTCATGAGCCACCACCCCCAGACTTTCCTTGTCAATAGAATCCCATCCCCCCACCCCCCCCCCTGCCACCCCCAGATATCTCCCTATCTCCTTTTAGGGAAGAGGGCCCTCTCTCTAACCAAAGGGTCAATTTGATTTGTTTCATCCAATTCAGTAATTCCTCTTGCCAATACATTAAGGGTGGGCAAAAGACTTAGTTCTGGCTGATGAACATAATGAGACCGGCTGGGGGACTTCTCAGGATTTTTCCAGAAGAAAATTTTATTTCACTCTTAAACTAGGAAGAGACCGTCTCTTCTTGCCAGATCTTGTTTCCTCCCCTGTAGGAAGCCTGGAGCTGTTTGGCAGCCATCTTGCGACCATGAGGAGACTTATCCTGAAGTGAAACTCCTACATTGAGGATGGTGGAGTCTAAGAGCTGAGACAATTATTTTTGTAATGCAGGCAACACTTTGAGGCAGTGACTAATTCTCTTGAAATATGCTTTTGTGTGAACTTGGGTCTTGACATTACCCAAGTATGTCCTTGTTCCGTTCTCCCAATGTTGAAAGTGTAGAACTTGGTTTATGATATTATTTTTAGTTATTGCCTTCTTGAGGGCCAGTCATGGAAATGATCTATTCTCTTCAGCAGGCAAATTATTCAAGGGCAAAGGGGTATCTTCTGGTAATTCAGTGGTGGAATAAAAAAGCAAACTATTCTTAGCCCAATACATGAATCCTCTTTGAACTGCCACTTGGTAACCGTGGGGCTTTAGACAAATTATTTTTCTCTCAACCTCAGAGTCATCATCTTTATAGTGATGGTAATAACAGTGACTTTTTTATTTCCCTTGCTCTAAAGGATTAGGTAGGATCATGTGTGTAGAATGTACAAGGACGCTTCTACAATAGTACAGGAATGCAAAACATCAATGATACCGATAGCAATTATGATATCTCATCACAGGTCTACAGCTAAGGGGGAAGCAGACTGTTGATGTTTTGTGCCTTCACTGTTTTCATTTTATCTCTGTGATTCACCAGAAGAGAAATTCAAACTAACTTTTGTTCCAGGGTAACTTAAGAAGGACAACCCAGAGGGAGTAATGTGTGCCTCTTTCTCTTAGGAGTATGAACTGGTAAAAAGGATAACTTACTCATCCCCTTTAACAGCAGGTGAGGGCACTCCCCGACCTCAGGTTCCCACTTCACAGGCCAGATGAGAAATTTTACTTTTCACCCTGGTGAGAAACAGAATCCAGTGTGGAAGCTCACGAATGATCATTCTTGGTTGTAAGTAAGCCAGTCTCCTGAGTCAGATATCACAAGGTAAATGTCTTTTGGAGATTCAGTGACCCATCTCGAGAGGATTAGAGAAAACTTTATGACTTCTGCCTAAAAGACAAATCTCACTCTACCTGTAGAGTGGGCTGGTTTTTTTCCCAAAATGTTTGCCATTTGTCTCTACAGGTACAGTCATGTGGCAGGCCATGAGACTGGGCAAGTTTCTATGCTTACTTCATTAGAATCGGACTTTTAGAGAATCATGCCTAGAAACAGAGGTGAGGCTGGGCACAATGGCTCATGTCTGTAATCACAGCACTTTGGGAGGCTGAGGCAGGAGGATCGCTTGAGGACAGGAGTTTGAGGCCACCCTGGGCAACAAAGCGAGACTCTATTTCCACAAAAAAATTAAAAATTAGGTAAGCATGGTGGCATATTGCCTGTGGTCTTAGCTACTTGAAAGGCTGAAATAGGAGAATTGCTTAAACCCAGGAGTTCGAAGCTGCAGTGAGCCGTATCATGCTGCTCTACTCCAGCCTGGGTGACAGAGCAAGACATTATTTCTAAAAAGTAAAAACAGAGATATAAAAACTTAGGATATGTGGTGTCAAGGCTCATCAATGCCTGTGACACTCCTAGCCAGACTAATAATGGATTCAGCCTGAAAAATAAATACATCAAAAAGAGGCTATCAAACCAACCATTTAGTGTTCTGGAAATTGGAGGTCTCAGTAAAAGCACTTCTCTCTAGGAGTTGTGTAGCAAATACCTGGATGCAATTTTGGTTGCTGTAAGGATTGGGGAATATCTGTAGCTTTTGTGCTTCTGTGTACAGATGAAATCATCTGACTGCTTTATTATGATTTCCAGTTTAGAGCCCAAACATGTAAATATTAAATGCATATTATAATAGATGACTTTCTTTTTTCTTTCCTTTGTATTAGTTAATAACTGTTTGTTTGTTTGTTTGTTTAAATTACATGTCAGTAGGTTATATTATCTGTGAATTTTACTTCAGAATGTAAAGAAGATATAGCAAAATAAATGGCTGATAACCACAAGAGAAAACTTTCTGTGGTTTAACAAAATTCTTTGATTTTTATAACCAGTTGATTCAGGGTTGTGGGGGATATAACCTCACTCCTTGCAGAAAGCATTTTGTCTGTGCCAACTCCTCCCAGCTCGAAAAGCATTTGAAGAAAAGAAAATTCATTCACTAGTAAATAATTTAGTAATGAGTCAGTGGAGAGCTAGCACATTAGGAGAACAACTTAGAGGATGATTTTGTATGTTTCTGGATAATTAATCTGTTTCATGATTTATAGTACTGATTACAAATATGTATTTGCCACATGTGACTCTCTTCCTCCCAGGTTATTTTTATATAGGTGAGTTTATTTCTTAAGCTGTACCTGTTACAAGTTTTCAAAAGAGCTGAAATATGCATGAGTAATTAATGGGGAATGTTGAGCTAGTTTAAATGGGCAAATTGTACTGTAGTAAAAATTGCAACCTAGATCTCTTTTGAGTGCTCATAAGATTTTGGCCCATTCTGTGCACAGGTCAATTGCTCATTTTTTGATATAATCTTAATCTTGAGGTAACCAGACTTTTTGATCATTGTTTTCATAAGCACAGAAAGTTAGAATGCAATTCCTGAGCTGACATCATAAAGTGGGCCTGGCCATTTGGGTATGATGCAATGAACCACCAATGTCTGTGAGTGCAGATGTGTATGAGAAAGTTTGTTCATCATGTTTCTTAAAACCCATAACTTGAGTTAAAATGTAAACATATTATTCCTAAAGCGTAATTCATTATGACATTCTCACTTAGTCTTACTCTAAAACAAAGTGCTTACAGAATGAGCCTGGAAACTGGAACACAAAGAATGAGCCATATCATGAGCCATATCACAGGTCAATTGAGGTTGAAGGGATATTCCAGGGTCTAGCCCCTCATGTAAATGTAAGCTGAAAAAATGGGAGCAAAATATTTGGTTAAGAGGGTCTAGCAAGTGATGGGGTGAAGTACGTGTTCAAGATGAAGCCTTTCAATAGAAAACACAGGAAGGAACAGATTGGAGAAAGGTAACGTGTGTCCTTGTTCAACTTCCCATTCCTGTGGAAATCAGACATGATGATTTTGGCACTCTTTCCTGTTAAGGAAGGAGATAGGCTCAGAATCCAAAACACAGAGCTCCAAGAAGCCACTACCAACTCAATCGCGTCCATTATCTATTCTTCCTGATGCTCTCCCTCCCCCGGACACCATCCTGACAGGCTCCAGTGTGTGTTTTTCCCCTATATGTCCATGTGTTCTCATCATTCAGCTCCCACTTATAAGTAAGAACATTAGGTGTTTGTTTGGTTTTCTGCTCCTGCATTAGTTTGCTAAGGATAACTGCTTCCAGTATCTGCAAAGGACATGATCTCATTCCTGTTTATGGCTACATAGTATTCCATAGTATATATGTACTATATTTTGTTTATCCAGTCTATCTTATTCTTGACATATGAAATGACGCTTATCTTTCTATACACACTGGGGTGCCTCTTTTAAGTGATGTCAGCATATGAATGATTCCAGGAGTATAATGGAGCCCAAGCTCATTCTGCAGATGTGCATGAAAACATTTCTTTAACTGAAGTGAGGGATTGCCTACTAATTACGGAGTTCTTGGATTAGAAGTTATCTCAAGTAGTCAACTCATGTCCATAGGATGAGTGTCCTAAAATAGGTGTTCTTTTGAGCCAGAACAAGTAGAAAGGGTTAAGGGATGCAACTTATTTAGTAGGGCTAGGTTATTTTAGGGAGAGACAGACAGACAGATGGACACAAATGGGGAGGGAGGGAGAAAGAGAAAGGGAGGTGGAGGAAAGTGGAGACAGAGACAGTAACAGAGAGAGACACAGAGGGAGGCAGATGTGTGTGTGTGTGTGTGCACGTGTACACATGCATGCACACACACACACAGAATAATCTTTAAGTGTATACCCACATACATTGACAGTCCAGTTAATCTCAGGGGAGACAAAAGTCAAAACAAAAATTCAAAATGACTTTTAAAGGGAAATCATTTATCAGTTGTGCATTCAGACAAGATATAATGATGCCTTTAATTTTGCAGGTACAATTGCCTAATCTATCATTAGGCACACTTTTCAGATTTGCTGTTTAGTATTTGGATTTTATGAAAATATACAGCAAATATCCAGCCTACTGGTAGTATTCTCTTGTGAACAACTTATAATTTTGGTCTTAATTGGGAATTTTCACCTTAACCCAGATAAGAAAAACTGGATATGGCAATTAGAAAAATCTCAGTGATACTCACTAGGAAACATGACTATATAATGAGAAACATCTCTATTGGGAAACAAAATGTCTCACACAACTAAATATATTGTATCTTTCCAACGTCTCCCCTTGGATTTTCTGACTTGATTCCTGAAGTAAATGGATGGTGCCTTGTTCTTCTCAGCTTTGCTGGGTGTGAGATGCTCTGGAGGAAGTGAATTTTGATGTTGTGAGTAATTCAATCTCTCAGGGCAGTGGTGATGGAGGACCAAACAGAGCCTAGAATCTTCTTAGGAGCAAATAGAAAATGCCACAAGTCTATCTACCCCCTGGCAGATTTATGGCTTGGTGTCTGGTGAATCTGTAGATTAACACTCTCCAACCTCTATTGTCTAGACCTGGCAAAAGGGGAAGATTAATGTAAACAGGGAGGCAGCCTGCACTAGATGTTGGAAATACAGATTCTAACTTTGTCTAGGCTGTAGATCAAAAATCTTTCCATTTAGACAGACTCGGGAAAGAGATTTGCAAATCAGAGAGAGACATTCATGTTGACAGTAAAAAAGCAAGGCGCCTGAAAGAAAAGAAGGTGCATAAGAACTCAAGTGAAAAAGACCACAGCCATCTCATGTCTTAACTTAGGCAACTTCTGGCTCCTGTTAGTTGGAAGTGGGGGCAAGGATGAGGGTAGATATATTGGCTGTGGTTACAGACTTCATTCTGTGATGACAGACATAGGGTCATCTCAAAGATCCCACAGGTAGAAGTCAGGTATTGGTTTGCCACCATTCAGTTCCCACTCGAATGTGTGGGTTTAAAAATTTGCTTTCATCAAAAAAACTTTAAAGGGTATGTTTGGAGAGATCATTTACCTTCTCTCTTCCCCTGAGGAAAGCATTTAGATGATTTATTTCTATGGAAGGTAGGAGGATTAAGATTAATCATAAAATGCACTCTGTCTGAAATATGAGCAGAGGGCTGGCTGGCACTCAGAACAGGAGTGGTCAATGGTCCTGACCTCTAACTGGAAGGGTCACCAATGAATATGAGGTGAGTTTCTAGGACAATAATTCACCCCCTGGCTTTGACTCATTCTTTGGTTCTACTGTTTATTAATTCTTCATTGTTGATTTGTTCACTCAACAGCCAAACGCTACTTTTTTTTTTTTTTTTTTAGTTCTGTGCTTGGTCTTAGGTTTGAAAGACTTGACTGTCACAATGGGTCCCACCTGATATCCTTACAGCTCTCTTTACATTCCATTCCCCACACAGAACCGGCATGCATGCTTTAAAAATATAAATCAAATCAGATGGTACCTTTACCAAGACCGTTGAGTGGCTCCCCATCTCATTTAAAAGAACATCTGAACTCCTTCCCCTGCCTTTCAAAGCTGACAGGAGTGGGGCTTCACCTCCCCTTGAATCTCATCCTTGTCCCCAGTGCTTGCTGTATGATATTTTCCTTTTCCTCAAAATTTCCAAGTTTGTTGCCACCTAGGGACTTTGCACTGATGTTCCCTTTGGTCTCATATTTTTGCATGACTGGCTGTTTGTCATTCAACTTCAGCTTAAACGTTATCTCCACAAGAGGCCTTCCTGACACCTGTAAGACTTTCTTTCTTCTTTATTCTTGAGATGCACTGTCTCACTCTGTTGCCCAGACTGGAATTCAGTGGTACAATCATGACTCACTGAAGCCTCAACCTCCTGGGTTCAAGTGATCCTCCCACCTCAACCTCCCAAGGAGCTGGGACTACAGGTGTGCTCCACCATACTGACTAATGTTTTAATTCTTTTGTAGTGACAGGGTCTTCCTACGTTGCACAGGCTGATTTCAAACTTCTGGGCTCAAGAGATCCTCCCACCTTGGTCTCCCAAAGTGCTGGGATTACAGGAATGAGCCACTGTGTCCAGTCCCTGACCTTCTATCTTAATACCCCATTTTATTTACTTTTTAGCATGGAATGATGTCAAGTATTTATCCTCTTGTTTATTTACTTTTCTTTGTCTCATATTAAAATGTAAGCACCAGGAGAGCAGTAGCCTTGTCTAAATTGTTCTCTCTGTCCCCTCAGCATCGCAAAGTACCTGGTGCACATGAGGATTTATTTGGTATGCATGGAATTAATGAATCCTAGGGACACTTCAAGATCTCTAAAGGCTCTGTTTAAAAATGCACATTCCCACATCCCACCCGTGGAGACCCTTAGGTGAATCTCAGGCATCCTTGCTTTTAGTAGTTCCACAAATGATTCTGATACATGAGTCTAGCTGTCTCTAAGCTTTTTGACCACCTCAGCAATAGAAACATTTTGAGGAAGAAATATTAAAATATATGTATTTACTTATTTATAAATTATGTATGTATATCACTATGTTACAAAAAATATTTTAAAAGATAAAATATATTTAAAAGCCATTTTTAATAACAAAATCTCTTATATTCTTAGGCAGATTAATAGTCTGTATGCTTAGTGTTGAAATGTTCTTGCTAATTATATTTTCATATCAATAGGTCAAGGTTCAGTATATGAAAGTTACGGATTATTATTAACAATAGTAAACAAGCATATAAGTTCAAATGCTTTTTTTTATTATTAATACTTTCTTCCTGGCATCATGGCAAATCTGATTTGGTCATTGTTTTTAACATGAAAGAAGTGTGGATTTAGAATATGAGCAGTGTTCATTCTGCCTTTTTCTTATGGTTGCTTGTGTCTCCTTTTTTGGTATTATCTTCAAACTGAGTTTCTTGGTAGGCATCAGCTTACATAGTCCATCATTCATTTTTGGCAATTTAGTTATCATGAGATAATATGACTTTGATTTGACTATAAAAGGCACACATCAACTGCAATATGTGGACCAATGAAAAGGTGTGAGGGTGCCTCTGTGCATGTCTCCACGATGCAGAACTCCTGAATGGTGTCCAAGTGAGCCAGGATGACCGGGGGACACCAGGGTGAAAGTGTGTGTTGGTGTTACTGCACCTTAGCTTTTAAGAAAATAAATACAAAGAGACTGATGGAGAGTAATATAGGATGAGTTTGGAGAGGATGGCAAAGTATTTTAAGGAAGGGTAAAGAGTTTTTGCTTTATCCTAAGTGCAAAGAAAATCACTGTAGGGTTCACGCAGATGGATGATATGATTATATTTTTTGTTTTTGTTTTGTTTTGTGTTTTTGGAGAGTGCTTCTAATTTTATTCTTTTAAAACTAAGGTACAGTTGACAAAACTACATATATTGATGGCATACAAGGTGATATATTGATATAGGTATACATCGTAAAATGATATAATCGAACTAATTAACATATCCATCACCTCACATACTAATTTTTTTGTTGTGAGAACATTTAAGATTTAATCTCTTAACAATTTACGAGTTTTCAATACATTATTATCAACTATAGTCACTATCCTATACAACAGGTATTCAAACTTATCCGATTTGTATTTATCAGATCACTTGGGTCTCCATGTGGATAATGCATTGAAGAAACCAAGGACATAAACCAGAAGCCCAGGGATGAGGCCACTGGAGTAGCTCAGGTAGTGTAGGGAAGATTGGAAGTAAAATTAATGGGGTTAAGTGTTAGACTGGACATGGGGTGAAATGAGGGGCAGAGGAACCTTGGTTGATTTATGCTTACCAGCTTCTGTGTGAGGTATCCTTTCTTATTATCCAGGATGCAAATGTGGCTACTTTGAGAATAATTTCCAAAGCCAGCTTGTTGGCTTCATCTGCTGCTAACACGCAGAGTTTAGCTTTTGCCTGTTTTTGGCAAAAGTCTGACTCACCATGTCAGGAAATATTGGGCTTGACTTAAGAGACTCTGTCAAACTAAGATGTTCCAACAGCTTTTCTTGAAAGTGAATTGATCACAAGATTGTCAATAAAAGTTTATGGATTTGGAATAAAAAAACAAGTGAGTTGTGACATGTTAATGATACTCATCTCCTTTAGAAGGGGATGGTGAAAAAATACATTGTCTTGAATAACTGAAATGTAAGTAAAAGGTCTAAAATACAAGATGACTAAAGACTTTCTGATGTAGAATATTTATTGAAATCATTTCAGAGCCAAATGCATTTTGACCAGATCTGCAAAAATACAGAATATCAACAGTAACATAAATGTAATACATAGTTGAAAGCCTGACACCATGGGGATTCTCTGAGTGAGATTCTTTCAGCTAAAATCATGGCTGTCTTGAGTACCATCTTGCAAAGTGTAATGTCTTTTCACATTTTCAATTAACATGAGCTCATAATTTAGCCTAACAGCCTGGTGCTGCTGAAGAGGTCCTCTTCTACAAGTCTGAGTTTTGCATGTGAACAGTTTTAGTCATTAGTTTTCATTTTGTACCACTTACAGCTGGTCCTCATATTGTTCAAAGCAAGTGATATCATGAATTTTCCCAAAGATTTTAATGTCAGTGGTAATACACTGGCTTCTAATGATTCTAAATGCCCTCTGAAGTCCTCTGTTCTTCCCCCAAAAATGTATTAACCTGAAATCAAAATTATTAATGGTTTGAATATTGCCAACAGGAAATTTAGTGTTCTGTTTGTCTTTATAAAAACAATTTTAAAATCAGTATTATTTATAATATGCTGTCAATGTGCCACATTTGTTTGGTATAGCCTCCAAAAAGATTACATAAGCCTTTTCTTCTTCCAGAGGAAGGTTTTAATCAGGGATTTTCTCTTGTATTTCATCCGACATGCTTAAGGACTTACTAACTCTTTCTGTCTTCTTTTTCTCTCTCTGCCACCTTTTCTCCTTATTTCTTATCAGTCATCTTCTGTCTCCATGTCTTCCTCCCATTCTTCTCCCTTTTATTCATTCATTCAGTTAACAAATATTCATGGAATCTCTATGTGCCAGACAGATAGTACTTAGAAATATGGAGTTTAAAGCCAAAGAGAAAAGGCAGTAAAAAAACAATTGCATATGTAACAGTAAAACTGCAATTGTGGTAGATGTTCTCATGGAAAAGTTGCAGGTCATGTGGGATCACATAACAGAGGGAACAAACTACCTAGTTTGAATGCTGAAGTTGGGCTTCTCCTGAAACCTTGACATTTGCACTGTGACTTGATGGATGAAGGGAAGAGAGAGGTTAGAAACACAGTGGGCAAAGGGCAGGGATGTGGGTAAAAGCCCCGTGATGGGGGAAAACCAGCATGGCTACAGAATAGTTGGCTAAGGGGAAAAATGCTAAGCAGGAGCTAGGGAACTGCCAGGCTGTGCAAGACTGTGTAATTCATCCTGCGGATCTTGACCTTAATTTCAAGAACCATGAGAAAATATTTAAGCAGGAGATAGACAGCATCCTATACGTTTAAGCATTTTGCTTTCCCTTAAAACTCCCTGGACTTGACTTTCGGCCACTTTCTCCAATGGATTTGGCAGCTGTGGGATTGGAGATCAGTACCTAGGAATAGTGTATTAACTGTAATTAGAGTTCATACACTGACGCCCCAAGTCAGAAAAGCACACTGACCCTGGAGCATGGCCCAAGGACTTGCAAGTCTACTAGAAGATGTGGTGTCTGTATTCTGGAGGTATACATGGTAGAGCTTTGAGGGCAGCAATCAACTCTACACAATTTCTTCCCATCATGTTTATATTATAGCCTGTAAAACACTTGAAATGTTGCAGCCTTGATAAAGCATTTGTAAAGCACACGTAGATCAGCAACTTTTCTTTCTTTCTCTCTTTTTTAAATGTGGAAGACTTCATGATATTCATAACAGCAATTAGAGGTAACTCCTACACAAATTGATTACAGGTACTATATTTTGTTAAGGTTTGGCACTTTTCTCACCATCTGTGTGTGTTTGTGTTTGTGTGTGTGTGTATGTGTGTGTGTTTTAAAGTCCTCTTACCATGGGCTAATTAGATACTACCTCAGAGAGAAAGGGCACCTAGTGTCTTGAAAGTCTTTGAAATTGTTCTGAAGTTGAATGCATGGTAATATATCTAAGTCAAGCAAGGTTGCATGTTACCACATGTAGGCAATGCAGCATCAAAGACTATGCTTAAATTAAAACAAAATTCTTTGTTTTTATTGTCATAAGAATCCCCTACCTTGAGTTCAAATCAAACACCAAAAAGAGCAAAAGAGCCAGGTAGAGTTTCTTTCTGATGTTTTCTCCTGATCTAAAAACTATTTTTAAAATAAATGTTTATAAGAGTTGTTTTCCAGAAAGAACCATCACTTCATCTCTCATAATCATTCAAGATTTTTCACAACATATTATTTTTTGTTTTGTGATTTTTGTTTGATATGTGGATTATACAGAGTAGCCATAAGTGTTGGGGTTATTATAGTCTACCAGTTTTGGTTTATGAATTCCTTTTTTACTATCACTATCATTCATTTGGCCTCCAAAATTGATCCTCTTTGTTATGTATATAGAAAGGATAATGATCGTTTATGCTCAAGCAATTCATTTAGCTAAAAACCAAGGTTGGCACATTCTTTCTGCTAATTTAATTCCACGAGTTGGAGATTATTTTCATTTTTTTTCCCATTCATACTAAATATAGAAATACAGAACTAAAATCGGCTAAAAATATCTATCTGGTGCATACCTTTCTAGTGTAACTGGTAAATGACAGCTATTTGGGGATTTAATGTTAATTTAGCATCATTAAATAATTTAGTGCAGAGATCTATGAAAGTCAACAGAAACATTGTTAAATAATGAAGAAAAATCCTTCCTTTTTGGAAATGGTATAGAATGGGAACTGCATATTCCTAGATTATAGAACTTGTCTTACATGTTTATTGCCTTTTCTACCCTCCTACCTAAGAAATGACAACTAATATAAACTAATATAAAGCTAGGGTTTGTAGTAGCCTCTTCTCATCTGGTTTCACATAAAAAATATCAGTAGTGGCACCCAAAGATAGTTAAAAAGAAATTTAAATAACTTAGGAATGTTTTCAAAGAATGACTGATGGAGACATTGTATAGCAAGACTTCTTCAAATTTGCTTTCCCTGCGTCTCTTGATCTATTTATTTGCAATTGTCCTCCATTTCTCCCCTCCTCCTGTCTCTACATTTCCCTGAACTTCACCCATTAACTCCCCCTGCCTGAATATTTCTCTTTATATTTCCCCTCTCTATTAATCTCTTCATTCTGTATGTCTGCTTAGCCTCTCCTATCCCTTTCAATTATCTTGCCTATCTCTGTGTAGATAAAATCAAAGACAAGGCAATTGGAAAGTAAGGAGGCTTTCTCCTTAATAGGTTGGGTAGGTAGGAGGGGGCAGATATAATCTAGACCTGTGCTTTCCACAGATGAATAAGCATATGAACCACCTGAGGGACCTTGTTAGAAAGCAGATTCTGATTCCTTAGGTCTGGGATTGAGCTCATATTCTGCATTTCTAATCAGTTCCCAAGAGTCTCTTGTCCCTGGACAAGTCAACGTAGAGACCAAGAGAGATAAGTCTTGGATGTAAAGAGGGCAGCTAGACATGATCTCCATAAAGATGATGACAATGTCTGCATTATTTACCACTGTAGCACATGGTCTGATACACAGTCCACCCTGTTCAGTAATTTATTTATTTTTTTGCCTGATGATCTTAAATACAAGAAGCTCTGAAGATATGTTCCTTTCTTTCCTTTCTTGTCTTCTCTTAATGCTTGAAATGCCTGAGCAGTGCTGCATTTCTTAAAGCAACCTCGTTTATTCCAGACGTCCATCTGGCACGTGATTTACACTGAATCCAGAGGCACTCAAGTATTTTTGTCTGACCCTTGCAGTCTTCAGAGATTCATTCTTCACTCCCAAGTATACTCACACCCCACACTTGGCCGTAGCTCACTTCTGACAGGCCAGTTTGGATCTTAATCACAGCTCCCAAAGTTTTAGTTAACATAGCTTTACCCGTCAACTTAATCAGCAGGCTATCCACTCTATCATTTTCAGCCATTGATCAAACAACAGCCACTAAATCATAGAGAGCCCTGGCTGATCCCTGAAAACTATGCCTATGCTCGATGCTGAGCCATTGATGGAAACTATTTTGTATTGCCTTTTAACTACTTATTTACCAGTTTTATTTCAACTGGATTATCTCAGAATAACTCAGAATTAACAGTTTTTAAAATATTTTAATGTAATAACAAATATAAGACCTGATTTTTATTTTAAAAATGCAAAAAGTTTGGAAACATAATATAGAAGAGTAGAATTTTTCTTCATTCTTTCTGTAATTTCACTTCTCTCCTCAAAGGTACTCACTAGATAGATTTATTTTTCTTTCTGAAGCTTTTAAATTTGCATTTTCCATCTCTCTCTTTCTCTCTCTTCTCTCTTTCTCTTTTCTCTGTGTGTGTGTGTGTGTGTGTGTGTGTGTGTGTGTACATACTGTTAGAAATATTTACTGTTAAGTTGATATTCATGTGCTCTTCCGAATTTCAGTTTCCTTGCAGCTCAGATTGGCTTTAGGACTACCTTAGGCCTGTATGCTATAAACAGAAATGAGGCCAGGCACAGTGGTTCATGCTAGTAATCCCATTACTTTGGAAAGCTGAGGCAGGAGGATTGCTTGAGATCAGGAGGTCAAAATCAGCCTGGGCAACATAGCAAGACCCTGTCTCTACAAAAATAAATTTTAAAATTAGCTGAGTGTGGTAGCATTCACCTGTAGTCATAGCTACCTGGGAGGCTGAGGTGGGAGGATTGCTTGAGTCCAGGAGTTCAAGGTTACAGTGAGCAATGATTACACCACTGCATTCCAATCTAAGCAACAGAGCGAGACCAGGTCACAAAGAAGTAACATTTGTCATTGCTGGGCTGATGCATATGGTAAGAATGAGTCCTTCATGAGCCTTCTTTCTTTCTTGCAAAGACTGATGAGGTTCCATCTTCTAAATGTTACACATACAATGTGATGGAAGCCTGGGTCCCTGAATGACTGTGTTCTTCCCTCATCCTGCAAATATGTGTTGTATGTGTACCATGAGCAAACTATATCTTCATTGTGTTTAATTACTGAGATTTCAGGATTAGCTAGTTACCATAGCAAAACCAGTTATAACCTGATACATGAATCTGTACCTATGATGTTTTTAAAAATTTCAAAGGATTATAGTATGTATATTGATCTGCAGCTCATTTTTTTTTCACTTGACATTTCTAGACATCAGTCCTTTTCAGTACATAACAACTATCTTGATGTTATAAAATCTTAATCTCAGAACGATATTTTGACATGTTAATAACCATCCACTTAACATAGAGTCTGACCAAATTTATGTATAAGGTAAATATTGAATATATACGTGTCAGTAAGTACGCATCTGTAAGCATTTGCCATTTAGTCATTTGTAAATGCATTTAAAATAATTATGTATAATTTTGTATGTGAGGTAGTATAACATGACAGGTTCTGAGAGACTTGAAGAGCATTCTCATGAAGAAAAAAAGTTGAAAGACATTTTCTCAAGATTAAAAAAAAATTAAGAATGCAGCAAAGATAGAGCCAAAAGAAAAAAAAAAACAACCACTTGTCTTTTAGGAAATGTCATAGAAAAGCACCAATTTGTTTCTAGAGGATAAAATTTAGTATACCTAAATCTTAAAGTCAGGGGGCATCATAAAAGATGAAAACATACATATGACAATGAAAAAAATGACCAAAAGTGTATCTCATTTTAGTTTTCAAGGGATAATCAAACAATATTTTTACATTTTTAATGAAAATATTAAGAGGTCAGAGTTCAATTAACCTAGCGATCTTATCGTTGAAGCATTCTCACAGGATAGAAAAGCTACATTGAGCTTTTATTTCTATTTCTGATCTATGAGGTTAGGGGAAGCTTCGTCTTTTATGCAACGTTGAATATGTACACTTTTTCTTTTTTCTCTTTTACTTTTTAGCATCTTTGCTTTTCAGCTCTCCTTTATTAAGTTGTGAATGGTTGGAGCTCAATGTCAGATAAAACTAGCTCACAGAATCAATTCTGTGTAGATATTGTTGTGCTTTCATTCCTCAGCATCATGGTCCTTTCCTAACAGTACCCTGATTTCCTTTTGGGGGGCCCAATTTTATGCTGTCTTGGCAGGACGGAATAATCCAAGTTGTATATGGCAGTAAAGGGAAGCCCAGAAGCATCTGTGGCAGTTCCTTTCTTTTTCCATTCTGAAGTGGGGAAAAAGTGAGAAAGAAGAGAAAGTGGAGGTAATGATGAAGCAGACATGCGAAGACAGACCTTTACTGATGTGCACCAATGAAAGAAGGACAAAGCAGCCTTCCACCTCCTCCTCTTCTTGTATTTTCTTTCCTCTTCTCATTGTTTTCCTGTTTCCATGTTTCTTTCTCTTCGTAAGCTTTCTCTTCACTTTTTATACTCTCTCATTACTTTTCATCTTGCTATTTCTTTTGCTTCCAAGCCTATGCTTTCTTTGGTACCCAAGGAATGTATCTTAGGAAATCTGTTACCCTATGTCTTTTTTCTATCTAGTCATCTGACAATGTTTCCTTCTCTAATAAAGTTTTCTCCTTCTCTATGTCCCCTCTCATCTATTATCTCTTCATTACATTAAGATGCTCAAAGAAAGGAAAATGCCTTGGCTGACTTTTCCACCAACCAAGATGGATGTAATTCTATTGTTTGCTGAGAAAAGAATTACATGTGACTCCCAGGGTTTCTCTTTGTCTGGACACTCTGTTCATCACAGGTCATATTGTTTGGCTGTGAAAGATGTATACTATGCCCAAATTATGTCCTCTGCCCAAAGATTAGCCACAAAAGCTGGTTCTAGGACCTCCAACTTCTGTACATACTAATTGCTTTGTTTAGTTCTCTCCATCTAATTTTCATGTTTTTTTAAATCCTTTCAACTGAATTTTAACTGGAGCAGCACAATCCACCACAATTTAAATGGTTATGTCAATTGTGTACAAAAGGCCAAATAGCTTCAAGCACCTTGCAGCTCCCTCAACTGTGGCCTCTACTTCCTTTCTCTTATTCCTTCCCTACCACCTCCCTTCTCCCCAGTATACTCTTCTCTTATATTTTATAGTAACAGTACTGTTAGAAAAACAACACATAAAAACAAATCCTACTGGAAATTGTAAACTGCTGGCTGGCCATCAGACCAGTATCATTGGTATTATACAGACATCTATTATTTTTCAGCAGAGAAAAAGAAGTTGTCAGAAATTCTTATTCTGTGTACTCTAAAGAGACAATGAGGTTATACAAATGCATAGACTCAAGAAATACGATCAACGCCCTTGTGGTCTATGTGATCAGTTTCTGTGATGAATAGCAAGCCACTAAGAAGAATTCGTTAAGGTGGAGGGAGGAAACCTCAGGGTTATATTAGATGGTGCTCTTTAAAGTCAGCTTTGAGCATTTCCTTGTGCATTTCATCATGAATCTGATTATCAGCACTGTGCAAGATGATATATTGTGGCTATCTCAGAGAAATATTGGGGCACATTATTATTTGGTTCAAATAAATGGGAAGAAGAAAAATATACTCAAAGTATCATTCTTATTATGCAAGAAAGAAGTCCACAATGACCTGGTCCAACTCCCTTATTCTTCAACATAGAAGCTGAGGCTCAGAGAAATTAAAAGTCTTGCTCATATCACATAGGCATTTCTAGGCAAAATCTGGTCCAGAATTAAGGTCTCTGGTCTGTAAGATTGGTACCCTTGCCCCTTCTTTGAAATTCATGGTTATGTAATTTTCTCTCATGCTAATTCTCATGATAATTTTTGTGTTTACCTGCATCCCTAGGTCATTTTTGATACTTGTAACAAATTGAATAAATATATATTCATTAATACATTTTTTTGTTTTTGAGATGGAGTCTTGCTCTGTTACTCAGGCTGGAGTACAGTGGCGTGATCTTGGCTCACAGCAACCTCTGCCAAACCACATCAAATATATACTGGATTAATGAATACACACACACACACACACACACACACACACACACACACACGAATATGACTTCGATTTTGGTCCCATGTTTTTCATTCTCCACCACAGTAGGCCTTTCTCTAGGACTGAATTAAGGACTTTTCAGCTCTTGATGACTTGCATAGATCACTGCCCTTGTTTTATTCCCCACCCCAGATATATGCCCTTAATAAGGCTGTAGAGAAAAGATTCATCCAGAGGATAACATACATTTAAAATCAGACAGCTAAGGAAAAAGTCCTCAGTTTTATTAGGGGAGCTGAGTGTTGAGCAAGAGCTTTTTTCTAAAACATCCTTTCAATTTGTGAAAAACAAGCTCCAAACTACCAGCACTTAATTTCTTGCCCCAAATCCCAAATTAGAAAAGAACCATGGCTCTTCTTTTTAATTTTCTATAGTCTTCCATAAGGGAGAAACCACATCATTAGATTGATCAGACCTGATTGTGGGTTCTTGCCTAGTTCTGGAGTCCACATTAACTCCTGACATCTTTATTTGAGGAAATATTATTTTGGGAACCAAGTAGAGCAGACGTGAAAACCAGGGGATTTCTGACAGCTTCCTGGTTTGAAGTTTCCTTTTTAGTTTTTCACATTGTCTAAGGAAGATAAGCTAAAGTTTATTGAATATAAAACAAAGCTTTGCCAGGTACTGTGATATGGAAAGCCAGGGCTCACTGTTCGAAGAATTACACCTCCCTGTTGAAACAGCCTTGCTTTATCATGTGTTGAAATCACATTTTAGACTCTTGGCTATTCTTCGATGTCTCTTGTGGCTGAGCCTGTCTCTGATATGAGTTCAACTAGGCCTAGATTAAAAACCAATTCAGTTCAAAGAGCATTTGAATCTAGATACTAATTATTCTTGGCCAGTGAAACAGCCCCATGGGAGACTTTATTATTTTTTTAATTTAAGTGATGTAAAAGTCACAATCAGCTTGATAATGATTAGTACAATTTAGTCATAAAAATAATCTAAGCCATTTTATTCACATATATTTTGAGCAGCCACTCTATAATAGATGCTGTTCTACGTACTGCAGATATTGTAGGAGACAGAAAAGTTGAAGGAAGACAGAAAATAAGGAAATACATTGAAAATATTTTTTGACAAAAGAATAAATTGTATCAATCATTAACAAGCTAACTGTAGTTTTAAAAATCACTTAAAAAGAAGACTTCTATGGGATTGTTTCACTGGCCAAGTATAGCTCATCTAGAGTTTCAAATGCTCTTTGAACTAACTGGTTTTCTGTCTAGGCCCAGTCGAACTCACACCAAGGATAGACTTAGCTGCAAGACACATAGATGCATGGCTGAGAGTATAAATACAATTTCAAATAAAGAGTGTGATGTGATTGAAAACATCTTAGAGTAGGTGTATGTGTATAGATTCTTTAGACCAAGGTGTTCATGGAGGAACTCTTTGAGAAGGCACATCCCGGGTGAAATTTAGAGAATTACTGGGAGCTAGGCATTCAAAGACCGAGGAAACAGCATTCAATGTGGAAGAAATGAGGCCAAAGACTTAGGCCATTAGACAGATTGGTGTCCAGGCAGAACTATAGGACCAGTGTGACTGAGTATAGCGTGGAAGTGGGGATCGTGTTTGGTGGTAATGTTAGATGAGTGGAGCTTGAATCATGGAGTACAGTGGGTCTCAAAGACTCTACTGGAAGTCACCAAAACATTTTGGAGAGTCCACAAAGCTAAAACAATTTTCATAACAATACTAAATATTGCTTTCCTTTTTCACATTGGTTCTCTGATGAGCACATAGTAGAGTTTTCCAGAGTCTACATACAATCATTCCTAAATCTCTCAGATTGCTGAGGTCTCAGGGAAATCAACTCATCTAAAACTTAAGCAAGGATAGTATGTATAAAGAGAGATGGTCTATTAGCTATAAAAGCTGATCAGAAAAGTTTCAGCTAAAAATTTTAATGAATGAGTTAAAACAGAAGGTGGTTAATATTAGTGTATAGAACCCTTGGGAGCTGCACACACAAGGGACTTGACACTCACTCTCAGGCTCTTTTTTGTGAACTTTATTGGGTGTTCATGAGAAAGATGAGAGGCAGCTGAGAGTCCAGGGGAAAGCTCCCTGGTGGTGTAGGACATGGAAGAGGGGGAAGAGCAACCTCCCTGGGAAAGGTGTGAAGCCCCACACAAGCCCTTCAGGTGGAACTATCAGACAAAGAATTCAAATACAGTTATTGTGTTAATGGCTCTACTAGAAAAATGAATAACATGCAATGTCAGGTGATGGATTTTAGCAGAGAGATGACAATGATAAGAAACAAAAAAATTCTAGAAGTGAAAAACAGATTCAAAATGCCTTTAACAAACTTATCGGTAAACTCAATACAGCTGAGGAAAGAATCAGTGCAATTGAAAATAGGCCAACAGAAATTAACCAATCTGAAACACAAATAAAAAAAGGAACTGAGTATCTTAGAGTTGTGGAACAATATCATATGGTCTAATATGTCGTATGATTGAAATTCTAGAAAGAGAAAAATGTGAAAGAAGCAATATTTGAAATATATGGCTGAGAATTTTCTAAAATTAATAATGGATGACAGACTACAGCACTAAGAAGCTTAGAGCGCAACAATAAAGGTGTTTAAAACCCTAGACACATCATATTCAATCTCCTGAAAACCAAAGATAAAGAGAAAATCTCAAAGGCCGTGAATAAAAAAAAATTGCATAAAGAGGCAAAGATAAAAATTATGAGCCACTTCCCCTTATATCGCTGCAAGCTAGAAGACAAAAGTGACATCTTTAAAGTGCTGAAAGGAGCAAATTGTACAAAATTATTACATGTATCCTGAAAATATGTACATTATGTGTTAATTAAAAAAATTTAAAAACCAAACTGTCCATCCAGAAATCTATATCCAGCAAAAATATCTTTCAAAAATACTTTTTCAGGCAAAAACTTGGTGAACTCATTATAAGCAGAACTGTTCTGTGGAAAAAAATGTTAAAGTTCTTCAGACAGAATATAATACCAGATTAAAGAAACTTGGACCTACTTGAAGAAATGAAGAGCACTGGAAATGGCATTAAGGAAGGTAAGTATAAAAGTATTTTTTCCTCATTTTAAATTGCTCTAAAAGATAACTTTGTCCAGAGTATGTAGTATTGTATATTTATGACATATGTATGAGTAAAAGGTATAAAACAATAGTAAAAAGAGGGGAGAGAGGAACCAAAAGAATATTGTTCCAAAATTTCTTGCCTGCCAAATGAAGCTATATAATATTTGAAGGTAAACTGATTAATTAAAGATATATACGTGTGTTACGTATGTTCATTGCGGCACTGTTTACAATAGCAAATACTTGGAACCAACCCAAATGCCCATCAATGATAGACTGGATAAAGAGAATGTGGCACATATACACTATGGAGTACTATGCAGCCATAAAAAGGGATGCATTTATGTCCTTTGCAGGGACATGGATGAATCTGGAAACCATCATTCTCAGCAAACTGACACAAGAACAGAAAAAACACCACATGTTCTCACTTATAGGTGGGTGTGGAACAATGAGGACACAGGGAGGGGAACATCACACACTGGGGTCTGCTCCGGGGTGGGTGGTTAGAGGAGGGATAGTGGGAGATGGGAGACTGGGGAGGGATAACATTGGAGAAATACCTAATGTAGGTGATGGGGGGGATGGAGGAAACAAACCACCATGGCGTGTGTATACCTATGTAACAATTCTCCAAGATCTGCACATGGACCCAGAACTTAAAAAAAAAAGATATATATGTGTGTTTACATACACATATATATACATACACACATATATATACATCTATTGGAAGAGCAATCACTAAAAATTTATTTAAAAGAGGCATAAAAATATCCCAGCTTTAGTTGTTAATCTGATAAATATCAATAGATATAACCAAGTTCTTTGATTTCCTCACTAATTTCTAAAAGTGTGAGAGAGTCCTGAGGCTAAAAAGTTTTATAAGTTTTAATGTAGCACCTTGAAGGCCCTGGTAAAAAATTTCAGTTTTATTAGAAATGCAGCTGGAAGCCCTTTGACTTTTAAGCAAGGGTATAACATAACCATATTTGCATTATGAACAGATATAAGAGAATGCATTGTAGAGAGCAAGAATGGAGGGGGAAGACCAGTCAGGAGGCTACCATAGTCATCCCAGCCCTATGTGGCTGGGGCTTGTACAAAAGTGGTGGCAATGGTGATGAAGAGTGGTGGATGGATTAGGATGTTTTTTAGATGTTGAAGGGATTGCATTTATAAATGACCTGCGCATGATGGAAAAAGATCAGTCAAGGATAATGCCTAGATTTTTCATCAACCTTATTCATAAAACTTCATCCATTTAAAACATACACCAAGGTGAGTATAGAAAGATATATATGCCTATGAAACCACACCACTGTAATACAGAAATATAAATTTTTTTACCAATCTAAAACAGTTCTTTGTGCTCCTTTGCAGGATCTCCTAGATTTTTTTAACTTTAGCAACTGAAAAAAATTATGGTGTACATTTCCAAGGTGCATCCATTCAAGAAGGAATATATTTAGAAGAGGAAAGCAGATGGGAATTGAGAATGTTGGCATTAGATTGATAGGCGATTTCCAATGGTTATGCTTCATATCCTCCAAGAAGACTTTCATACCCATTACTCCTTGCTACTCTTCAGCTGGCGGAGAGCCCACCTCCGCGATGACACAGTGCAGTTCCCCGCTATAGTACACTTACTACGCAGCTGCACTGTAATTGCCATTATATCCCTCAATACAATGAGTGCCTAAAAACAATAACTGCATATTCCTGCACAGGGTCTGGTACATATGGGCATGGAATAAATCATTGCATGGAATAATCATTCATGAATTCTTGATGAATAAATGAATATGAACAATTCTTAATTTGCTGACGTTTGCCATCATTAATGATGCCATTCTTTATACCTCACTGGCATACTAAAAAATCCACCATTACCACCACTTGCATGTGGGCTGTAAAGTAATGCTTTATTAAGTTGAGAAATATCTTCCTTGATGTGACTCTAGCTTTTCTAGGCAATAGATAGTATCTGAAAGATGGCTGGTTGGGATGAAAAGGCATTCTAGGATTAGAGTAATGATAATTGTTTAGTAGAGATTCCAGCTTCTTGAGCTCTGAATGCTAACACAAGGCATTCAGACAGCCTTCAAAATATGCCCTGTCCATATTTTCTGTAACATACTCAATACCATTATGGAAATATCTCCTGGGTGAACAATGAGGAAAGCTTAACCTGTGCATCACATTGAAAAAATCTAAGTATAATACATATACAATTAAGTACATGATAAATTTTTACACATGTATCCACCTACATACCTCCAAATCAAGATATAGAACATTTCTAGTACCCCAGAATATAAGAATAAACTAAAAGTAGAGAAGAAAATTAAATGGTCAGTTTGAATTAGTGAAAATAGACTAAAATATAGAGAATTACAGCTTAAATAATATTTTAATTTTCATCTATTAAATAAGGAAAATGATTCAAATGGCATCTTGCATGCCATGTGAAGCAGTATAACATTTCTTGAAAGTAGATCGGTTAATTAAAGATGTAACCCTAGGGCAATCACTAGAGATTCTTTTAAAGAGGTATAAAATTTAGGTAATACAGGAGTACCTATATTTAATCATTACATTTCTTGTTCTTTTACATAAAGATGTTTTCAAAACTTTAAAACTATTTTTAACTTTCTCCTCCAAGCTCATTGTATTTATGCTTCCATTTGCTTCACAACTAGTTTTAGCAAAGAAAGCAGAAAGAAAAAAATTCAGGGCAAAGCAAAGAAAAAGAAAAAATTCAGCATAGGCTCAGTTGAATAATTGAAATGTTCAGATTAGTGGGATCTGAGCTAAAATGGTTGTACCTAATAATAAAGAGTTATGTTCTGCATTTCTTGTCCTGATCAACTGTATTATAGGTAATTAGTGATGGTGTTCTGGGGTGAGAAGACCACACTGCCTCTTTGAGTACCTTATGGATTCACTCACTGATTTGAAATGTGTCAACACACAGAATGAAAAGAGGAGATATGAAAATAACGTCTGCCTGCGTTTTATCTAAAGTCAGTTTTACTGGAATAGTTTTAAAGGAATAATGCATTTATCCAGGAGAATACTGTAGAAGAGACTGACAGGCATTGCATAACTAACGTTCTTCCAATAATAATACCTTATATTTATAAGCTGCTTTTAACTTTTCATTGGCTTTTACATCTATTATCTCATTAAAATCATTTTCATTGTCTCCTAAAGCACACATAAATGCTGGATTTCAAACATAGATGAACTTGCAACTGATTTTGAAGTCGTCATAAGTTGCTGTGGATGTACCCACAAGAACGTGTCCTCTGTAACAAGAACAGTGTGTGTCTTTAAACCTCTAGTGTTAAAAGGCTGACAGTTGACAGATTACTGTAAGAGCCAAGCTCTTTTCCAAATCCCTCCCAGGAATCATTTGCATTTTTTTCAGGTATGGAGTATTCAGGATTGTTTTTAATTTGGAGCCAAGAACTTTGTCTTTTTAGCTGATTCTTTTTCTTGTTTTTACCTGAATTGCCTTAAGCTGGGAGTCTAAGGAGAGTGATTAAAATCAAACATATACCTTCTTCTGTGGCCAGGGAGAGAACATTGTGTAAAGCAGGAGGAATTACTGGTAGAAGGAACAGGCAGATTTTAAGTAAACCTTCCAAAATAACATTAAACTAGACATTTGGTGGGGAGCGGGTTCTGTTTGAGGGCATTACAAAGTTGGGGACAGATATATATTGTGATTCTAAAAATAGTGGTCAAGGAGGAAAATAGTTAAAAATCTGCATAGATCTATTCAGTGCTGTTCATGGTGAAAAATTTGAGAACCCAAAGGCTGCCACTGACTGTATGCACAGTTACTATGGTAGAGCTTCAGAGCGTGAGTTTTGATTAAGAACGGATTATGTTTGATCCCTAACACTATGACCTAGGGTGACTTACTAAACTTCTCTAGGGCCCCAGGGCTTTCCCTGTAAAATGGGAATTTGCAGGAAAACTCTGCCCAGAGATGTTAAATAATCCACCCAAGATCACAAAGTCAATAAGCAGCAGTGTTTGTATTTGTGTTTGAACTAGGCAAAGACTCCAGAGCCCTAACTCTTCCGCAATGGCTTGATCAGGGCCAACATTAAGCCAAAGAATTATTTGCTTTTGATAGAGAGTCCATATGTCCCAAGTTGCCTGAAACAGTCCAGTGTATGCCTGGCATAGTTATTAACAGCACTTCCTTCCACTTCCCAAATTGTCCTGACCTTGTTTGGACAATACATGTTACGGTCTTCCTAGTCCTTGATTACTCTTTATCCGCATCTCTCACTGGGCCTCATACCTCCATTTATCACCATTCCCGAAGGCCCCCATGGCCTTAAGATGCCCTGAGCTGCTTCCACTCCTCTGTGTTGTTGCCTTTTAAGGCCAGATGGCTACAAAAGCCAGCAGAACTGCCTTAGCTTCTGCAGATGCCATAGCTACCCCTCTTCTCTCCATGATACTCTTCACTCATCTTTGGGCTTCTCTGCCCACTCTGACAGTATGCCTTGATTGCCTCTACTCACATGGTGGTCTTAGCTTGGAAATGATCTCAGCATCCACTTTGGATCTGGCATTTGTTCCTCAGATCCATGCACCCATATACCCCTGATTCCAGAACATTCTCCACTGTGGTTTTGAAACAGCCTGGGTTGGCTTTGTGACTATGTTTCTTTCATGAGAGGCTGGTGATCGCAAATTACGACAAATGTTCTCCAGCTAGGTGCCCCTCCCCCAGAAAGAGGTTGTTCACCCTCTAGGAGGAAGGAGAACATTGAATATCTACATATTCTCTGTTGAAAGTGTCACTTGTTTAAAAATTATTCTTGTGCAAAATATTTGTTTCACATAAATGTGTATGTGTCTATGAATAGGTTATAAAAGATTTGCCTCTGATGTTACAAACAAAAGAATGTGAGATTAAACCAATGAGCCTGTAATTTTTACTCTGTTAAAGGGGTAAAATTGGGAGTTCTTTGCTCTTGGTCGGCACACTGTTTCCCCCCCGGTTCCCCCATTGGAACATGACTGCAAGGCAACGGCAGTCTCTCAATTGACCCCACTCCTTTGTGGAGTGAACCCAATCCACATGGGCCCCATGGCCTGGGGCTAAAGATTTGGAGACAGGGATGGCAGGGAGCATCTTTCTTGAGATCAGCTTCAGATCTTGATGGTCCAGCACCTTCTGCCATTTTGAACTCAAAAGACCCAAACTGAAAGTCCTGTTGCGGAGCTGGGGAGATCATTTCATGTGAGAGCATGTGCTACAACCCAGTGCCACACAGTAAGTACCCACATGTGTTCCTTCAACTAACATGGAGTTTCGAGTGGCTCTTCCTTAAAACAATTGGTAATAATCATCCAATAAATTCCATAAACATTTAAAGACTCCTGATAATCTTTTCTATCTCTATTACAGTTATAATCTTATTATGACCCTATTTACCCAGTGACATAAATAATATGGTTTCAGTGTCATCAGGTGAATGCCTAGCTTAAGGTCACACAGCTAGCCAATGGCTAGCCCAGGCCCAAATCCAATATTCTGAACAATTCCTTCACATATCTCTTCACTTCTTTTTAACATAAAACCAAAATAGCCAAAGAAAAGGGGTGAAAACCTATCGTGTGAAAGAATATTCCTTTAGACAGCTTGTTCAAAAAATAGGCCTAGTATTGCATGTAAATGAACATTGTGGCCTTCATTTATATTCAGGCGATTTAATGTGCAGAAGTGAAGTGTAGAGCAGGGCATGACCATTATCATGCTGTGTTCATCTGATGCATCTGGACGGCTTTAAAGATACACACGCAAAGAATTTGCAAATGTAAATGTCCTCTGACATTTACTTGGTAGTAAACATAAGCATCCAACTTCCTCAGCTTCGTTTGCTTCATTACTCAAAGTATACTCTTTCCTCTTTCTTTCTCTTAAGCAGTTTTTAAAAATCCATTAAATTACTTTATATCTTTTTAAAAATGTCAGAACACTGGGGGAGAATGACAGGACACTAAGTTCAGCAAGAAGTGAGTTTTATATCAGTCAACTTGCCTAATGTAAAAACCAGAAAGGAGGAGAGTAAAGTGGGGGGTAAAAACATTTAAAGTTGAATCCTTATACCCAAAGGAAATGGAGTTTTCAGTCACAGAATTGCCTCTGTGTCACAACTTCAGTGCTTAGCAAGGGAACCCTCTTTGCTAACATCTTGAACTTCGTCATTTCTGTCTTCATCAGGGATGGCTGATGTTTAAAAAAGAAATTCTCAAGCTTGCTCAAATAAAGAGGAAGATCATTTCAGGGTGCAAGAAGCAGTGGGTTTAAGAAGAACATGAACTTTGGAGTAAGACAGAATTGACTTTTCATTACCAGTCACTAACATGGGACTTCTGTGAGTGCATTACTTAAGCTCTCCAGGTCTCAGATTTCTCAGCTGTAAAAGTGGAATAGTAATAGTTCTTACTTTATAGGGTTGTTTGAGGATGAAATGAAACAATATATGCACAATGCTGTGGTTATGTGTTCAGTAAGATTGATCATTATTTGTTTATTGGATACCGAGTTTGAATATTGAGTCTTCATGAAGACTGGGAATGAAAAGCTGATAGGAATGGAAAATACTTCCATCTCTTTAGGGCCACAGGTTCATTCATTTGTGTCTCCTCTGTAGTCTTTCCCTTTTTCCTTTAGTCTTTTCTCTCTCTTGATGGAACTACTCAGTTTTCTTTGTGTCTCTTGACTGACATGGACATGGCCCAATGGAACCACTAATCCTACATCTCCTTGGCTTTACATTCTGGTGCCCATTAACAATTGACTATAGATTCTCTTAATTTTAACTAAGGTCAATAAAGATAATCTGATTAGCTGCTGATCAGCCAATGGAAGAATACTCTGGGGTCAATTTTTTTGCTCATAATGTAATCAAGCTAATTGTCAAGTTGTTGACTTTTAAGGTAAGATAAGTTGCCATTCATCCTGACTTTGAGACTCATCATGGTTCCTTCCATCACCCTAGGTCCTCTGGCCTGTAGATTCAAGGCCTTGAGTAAAATGCTTTCTTTGTCTAAAATCCAAAAGATCTGTTACTTAATATGTTTAGGCTTCTTGTAAGATCTGCAAACCTTTCAAAGGGACATATCAAAAGCTTCTGGATTTAGATAATTGTGTCAAAAGGGAAGCAGCTGTTTCTGTGTTTGCAGAGAAGAATAAAATTAAACAAATGCAGAGAAGAGGCTCGTGTGTAATTAGAATTGGATTTTAGCAGCGTTTGGACTCACCACCCGGCATCTTGATTCTTCTTCTCTGTCCAACCTCTTACCGTTTCTTGATTCTGTCTCACGCTGCATACCCATCTTTCATTTAGCATTTCCCTTAAATTTCCCTGAAATACTTTGCTTCTTGCTTCACAGCACATTTCCCCTTCCTTAGACTTTATCACCACTTCGTTCCTTTCAAGATTCTTTTGTTCATTTGCTTTTTGTTTGCATTGTCAGTTGTTGCTTTTGGCTAACAGAAAGATAAAGAAAAAATATAAATTCTTACATTGTTTTTGTTTATTTCTGGGAACAAACATTTTCTCATTTTCTGTGGTGAAATCTCACAGCCCTCACTCAAGCCAGTTTCAAAAACACAGTATTAATCTCTTGCTATTTACATGTAAGTGATTTCAGAGAGTTTTTGAAATGTTTGAATACATGGTCAGAAGCTGTGGTTTACCTCCCAACTTTGTTTGGTAAAAACAAACTAAAACAGCAGGGCTTTTTCTCTTAGCCTTGGTTCATGGCCACAGAGTTTCTCCCTTGAATCAGATTTTCATTATTCAGTTGTATCTTGAATGTTGTAAAGTCACAAAGTAATTCACTCTGAAAATCTCTAAGTTCACATCACTCAGAAAAGATTTATGTATGGTTATAAAGGCGTCAGCATTTTTACTTTTATTAAAATATCAGCAACTGCTGATCAGCAATATTTTTAATTGGTTTGTCCCACAAATATTTGTTGAGCACCTACTAAGAACTAGAATAAAAGGAGGAAAAAATGTAGAGGGTAGGTACACACTGGCAGTTGTTTAGTGGAAGAGTAAAATAATAAATGGATGAATTGCACAATTGTTTGAATTTCCCTATGATTATGGAATAATTATACTAAAAATTATTAGAAACTTTTACACATTGATTTTATCCTTAGAAGAGGAAAGATCACTGAATACGAGTTTTCGAATGTTCTTTATTCATTTAAAAAATGAACTAAATTTCAATCTTAATGTGAAATATTAATTTATGTCCACTTTGTATTCACGCATTTGACAGATATTTTCTGACCTTCTCTTATGAATTAGATTTGGGCTCTGCTTTACAAATACAGTTATATATATATAAAAAGTTGTTTATTGGTGAGTCAAGAATTAGGCAAGTAATCATGTACATATATTTCTATAAATTAAGTTCAATGCTATGAAGAAAAAGTAAAAGAAGCTGTGAGAGCATCACAAGAAATCTAATTTGGTTTGTGGTGTTGTGATATTAGAGCAGCATGTAAGCTTGATTTAGAGAGGCCTGGGGGCAGATCTGACTGTGCTACTTACTGGTGTTTGACAAGACCTTATCTGTGAAATGGGCACACAAATAAATATTTCCTATTTCGATGGCTTATTGCAAGGATGAAACAAGCACTTATGCATAGAATAAGTGCTTTTGAAAAGTATCCTTGAAGTCAAATTGTCTCTATTTGCAGACGATATGATTGTATATCTAGAAGACCCCATCGTCTCAGCCCAAAATCTCCTGAAACTGATAAGCAACTTCAGCAAAGTCTCAGGATATAAAATCAATGTGCAAAAATCACAAGCATTCCTATACACCAATAACAGACTTAAAGACAGCCAAATCAAGAACCAACTGCCATTCACAATCGCTACAAAGAGAAATAAAATACCTAGGAATACAACTAACAAGGAACGTAAAGGACCTCTTCAAGGAGAACTACAAACCACTGCTCAATGAAATAAGAGAGGACACAAACAGATGGAGAAATATTCCATGTTCATGGCTAGGAAGAATAATATTGTCAAAATGGCCATACTGCCCAAAGTAATTTACAGATTCAATGCTATCCCTATAAGCTACCAATGACCTTCTTTGAAGAACTGGAAAAAACCACCTTAAACTTCATATGGAACCAAAAGAGAGCCCGCATAGCAAAGTCAATTCTAAGCAAAAAGAACAAAGCTGGAGGCATCACACTCCCGGACTTCAAATTATACTACAAAGCTACAGTAATAAAACAGCATGGTACTGGTACCAAAACAGAGATATAGACCAATGGAACAGGACAGAGACCTCCGACGCAACACAACACATCTACAACCACCTGATCTTTGACAAACCTGACAAAAACAAACAATGTGGGAAGCGAGTCCCCTGTTTAATAAATGGTGTTGGGAAAACTGGCTAGTCATGTGCAGAAAGCAGAAGCTGGACCCCTTCCTGACACCTTACACTAAAATTAACTCCAGATGGATTAAAGACTTAAACATAAGACCTAACACCATAAAAACCCTAGAAGAAAATCTTAGGCAAAACCATTCAGGACATAGGTGTAGGCAAGGACTTCATGACCAAAACACCAAAAGCAGTGGCAACAAAAGCCAAAAATAGACAAATGGGACCTAATCAAACTCCATAGCTTCTGCACAGCAAAAGAAACAGTCATTAGAGTGAATCGGCAACCAACAGAATGGGAAAAAATTTTTGCAGTCTACCCATCTGACAAAGGGCTGATAACCAGAATCTACAAAGAACTGAAACACATTTACAAGAAAAAAACAAAAACAAGCCCATTCAAAAGTGGGCGAAGGATATGAACAGACACTTTACAAAAGAAGACATACATGAAGCCAACAAACATATGAAAAAATGCTCATCATCACTGGTCATTAGAGAAATGCAAATCAAAACTACATTGAGATACCATCTCACGCCAGTTAGAATGGTGATCATTAAAAAATCTGGGGAGACAACAGATGCTGGAGAGGATGTGGGAGAAATAGGAACGCTTTTACACTGTTGGTGGGAGTGTAAATTTGTTCAACCATTGTGGAAGACGGTGTGGCGATTCCTCAAGGACCTAGAAATAGAAATTCCATTTGATCCAGCAATCCCATTACTGGGTATATATCCAAAAGACTATAAAATCGTTCTACTATAAGGACACATGCACACGAATGTTCATTGCAGCACAGTTTACAATAGCAAAGACCTGGAACCAACCCAAATGCCCATCAATGATAGACTGGACAGGGAAAATGTGGCACATATACACCATGGAATATTATGCAGCCATCAAAAACGATGAGTTCATGTCCTTTGTAGGGGACATGGATGAACCTGGAAAACCATCATTCTCAGCAAACTGACACAAGAACAGAAAATCAAACACCGCATGTTCTCACTCATAGGCGGGTGTTGAACAAATGGGAACACATGGACACAGGGGAGGGGGAGTATCACACACTGGGGTCTGTCGGGGGAAAAAAGGGGGAGGGATAGTGGGGGGGTGGGGGGAGTTGGGGGAGGGATAGCATGGGGGAGAAAGGCCAGATATAGGTGATGGGGAGGGGAGGCAGCAAATCACACTGCCATGTGTGTACCTATGCAACAATCTTCCATGTTCTTCACATGTACCCCCAAACCTAAAATGCAATAAAAAATAAAAAATAAAAAAAATAAATAAAAAATAAAAAAAAAAAAAAAAGAAAAGTATCCTTTACTGATAATTCTAATAAGGCAAGTAGAACTAGGAATCACAGAACAAAGAGGTAGAAAAATAGACATTATCTGGAAGCATCTATGCATTCAAAATCCCAGTGCAGACAATGATGACCTGAATATCAGGTGCTATCAAGCCTTCCTTTACTCTGAAAGCCAGTGTCTCTGTTTTTGAATGTTATGACTCCATTTCATCTTGATCCAAAGTGGTGGGAGTGGGGGGCAGTGTGGGCATCTGTGTGGGTCTGGTCGTTATGTTTGACATCTGTTTCCACTGTTATCTGCACGTCATCCGTCTTGGTCCTTGACGTGCCTTGAAATATGAGCTTTGCCTCCACCAGGCGTCTCTTCACATTTTCCTTTCCAAAGCTAGAAAGAAAACAATTGCTTTTCAATTGTATTTAGGGCTTCAGAAAGGTAATAGCGTGAGACCCAAAGGCCCTACTGATTTCTTAAGCGTGCAACTTGGAGGCAGGCAGGCCAGCTGCTGCACAGGGTCCTTTGTGGGGTCAGGTCTAGAAGGCCCTTTCCCCCTCCCCAAGCCCCAGAAATGGTTTTGCAAAACTCAGCAAGAGTAAGGTAGCTTCTTCTTCCATCAGTTTCTTCCCAGTCCTGTGTTAGCATTCTAAGATGAGTGATGAAATATGTAGGTGCAGAATTGTTATATTCAGTATTATCCTGCATTCATTAATGGTTTTGAAATAAAGACAAAAGCAGTAATAATAGCCAACGTGTTTGAACCACCTACAGTATACCAAGAACCTTGCCAAACAGTGTCCTGGCTTGTTCCTTTTTTGTTGTTAAAACCTTATGGAGAAGGAACTATCATTATCTGCTTTTCAGGCATGAGGAAAACTGACGCTCAGAGAGAGACTGTCCCTTATCTAAGGCCTTCCAGTTCATAAGTGGCAGAGCTATGTTCCAGCCAGGTCTTCATGTTGTGTCCATTAGAATACAAGATAATGAGATGATATCCATAGTTGTTTATACTCAATCATTCACTCAGTCACTCCACAATGATTTATTTATTGAGTACGTATTATCTGCCAGACAGAATTCTTGACACTGGAGACAGAGCAATGAGAAACAGGTAAAATCTCTATCCTCATGAAACTTATATTTTGGTGGAAGGAGACAGAAAATAGACAAAATAAGTAAATTTTATGTTATAGTGGAAAATGACAAATGCTAAGGAGAGAAATTAAGTAGGAGGGGGCATGGCCTAATTTTAAATAGGGACATCATTTAATATATTTCAAACATAAAGCTTATCATTCAGGGACTGATGCTGAGAACACAATTGATATAAGTTCTTTTCCTTCCTCCTTAGGGAAGTCTCAGGCAGTTTCATCCAGCAAATATACAAGCCATTTGTGCCTTGACCCCCAAATACGTAAAGACATTCACAAACATCCTGGAATCGGTGTGTTATTTCATAGGCTCCTCTCTCTTGAAAGTCACTGAGTATGGAAATAAGCAAGTGCTTTAGCCCTGGAAATTCTGTAAAGACCTTTTGGTTAAGAGCTGATGTTGAAATAGGTTTGGACATAAATGCTGTTTTTCCATCCAGAATAGGTTTGAAGATATATATGTGGTGGTAAAACAGAGCTGCCAGATGAATTTTCTATTTGCTTAAAATCCACCAGCAAATTCAGCAGTGAAGAAAAGCCCTGGTCATGATTCCTATGTCTTCACAATACCCTGAAAAACAAAAACTACAAAATGAATTGTTTGAGGCTCAAGTTTGCATATTTGCCTCCTAGAGTTCAATTTAAAAAAACTTAGAGCAACATAGAAGATGGCAAATATGGGCCTTATACACATGCGCCCACGCACCCACATGTACATACATACATACATATGTTCCGAGTTTCAGCCTTTCTCCAACTCTAACAGTAATAATTTCCAAGATCAATGTGACCACTTCAATATGACATATACTACAAATATGAATTTATCACTCAGGAAAGCGCTTGGACTAAAGTAAACCTTTCTACCATTTTTAGAAAAAATGGTCAAATGAACAGCATAGATAAGGTAGGAGGAGATATGCATAGCTTTTTAAAATCAAACTGTTTTAAAGTGATTGGTATAACCCAAGCATCGGTCCCTGGCCTGTAAAGAATGTACTGAGTGCAAATGATTTTTATCTCTTAGCAGCTCCAGTGGGACCTTGCAGTCCTTTGAAAGTCATTTGTGTTAGTCTCTGCCTTGAAAGCAATGCCTTGAAAAGTATCCACAGTTGAGGTTTTATAGCAATTTCAAGTGACCATCACCCCGTTATTCCTAATTAGTGAGATTTGCTACTTGTGAGCTTTACCGTAGCTGTATGTGAATGTCCTACAAATGACTGGTCACAGATTTTTAACATCCACATTCCATTTCCTTTCAGGTGCTGGCTTTCAGCCTGCCTTGTCCTTTCACTAGTTTTAAGAGTTAGGTAAGTAGGATTAATTTCTGTTTCAATATCTCCAGCTGTTTTTGAATCATTAATTCTGCTTTTACAGCAGTAGATTTCCTATTCATTACAGAATAAAAATGAACATGCCTGGGGCATTTCACATTCTCCCAGCCTTCTTTTGTCAAAAAAAAAAAAGCCCTTTCTGTACCTCCTAAAATTTAATATATTCTCTGAGCTAATTTGTGTCTGGTAGTAATATGCTTCTATTGCTAAAAATCAAGATATTTCACAGATTTTACCCATTTTATTTATTCAGCTCAAAATTTTCAAGCCCATTTCAAATAGGTCAACAGTATGGACTGTACTGTGAACCACGCCAGAAAGTAATTCTGTATTTTCATTGAGAAGCATTTCCTCCCTAAGTTTCACATAATATTATATCACCCACCCAGGAACAATTAAATTCTTATGGAAAAACCTGGCCTTTCACTAGTGAGATGAGGAAAAAATAAGAAGAAGTTAGAGGAATAGAAAAATAATGCTGTAGTTGAAGAGAAACTTTGTAAACTATATAGCAAGGGTCAAAAACTCAAATCTTTCCAAGGGATTGGCCAATAACTTAAAGGTTTCACCCAGTCCAGGTAAAAGATATCAGAGACCAGTGGGCAAGGTTGCACAAAGGAGACTGAGTGCTCCATTTAACTCATTCAAGTTCAACATTAAAAGGCACATCAACAAGCAGCAAGATACACAGATTGAACAAATCGCATCTGTACATCAGATTTGGCCTGTGAGCCATTAGATTAGAAAATTAGCTAACTTTTAATTATCTGGACCAGGTTAAGGAATAGGCCATTTAGATAGCTGATATTATAGATAACCGACTCCCAAATGACTTTCCAAATCACTTGTGTTTGTTTTTAAGGAGGGGATATGTACTTATACAACTTGTTACGCTCTTACTTGGCATTAGTGTAAGGCTATTTGCAGAGCAGAGGAAAATGGCCTCTTGATGTCAGAAATTTGTTCTACTTGATCTGGGAGGAAAGCTCCTTTCTGTGTCTCACAGTTTTATAACCTAGGTCCACAAGCCCTCTTGTTCTGTAGCATTCAGCCTGACAACTCAAACCATGGATAAAAAAAAATCACGTGTATGTGTACATATGTACATATAGTATTGTTCTCACAGATAATGCTGCACTTTCTATCCACATATGGATTTCAAAGAAATTGTCTCTTTCCCAATACTTCCTTTCACTCTTGCCATGTATGTCTCTAGTGGACAAAAAGGTCATGAATCTGGAAAAATGCCCTTTCATAGACAAGAAATATATTCAGGCTTTTTTAAAAAAACAAAGCAAAACAAAAACATGTTTTGGAAGCAGACCCAGGAAACTGGAAGCAACTTTAATTGTCATGTCAATTAAATGGTAAGATGTCATTGTCTATAAGAATGATATGTGCTTCTTGAATTGATGAGTAAAAACTTCCTCTGTAGTGGTTCTTATCTTGCCATTAGCATCTCCATCCCTTAGAGTGTCAATATTTTGTATATTACCTCTGAATCCTCAGTAATATACTCAAGGTAGCACACCCTGGCTTCATATTTTGCTTTTCTTTTCAAGTATATGTTGTCAAAACTTACCTGTCTGGTAGCATTATTAGGCTTTGATACGTGCCACGCATTATGCTTTACATATATTAGCTCATTTTTAAATGTCACAATTTAGTTATATAGAAATATGTTCAAGAGCTCTATTGTGCAACATGGTGACTACAGTTAATAACAATATATTGTATTCTTGAAAATTGCTAAGAGGGTGAATATTGTGTTCTCACCAAAAAAAATAACTATGAGAGCCAATAAAATGTGTTAATTAGCTAGAATTGGTCATTCCACAATGTATATATGTTTCAAAACATCATGGTGTACGTGGTAATCATATATCATTTTGCCTACTTAAAAAAAGTTTAAATAGTTAATAAAACAAAAAATTAATTAAAAATAAAAATACCATACAAAGATGTTTCATTGTGAAATACACAAAAGTACAAGTTACAGGCACATTTTACCAAATGGTTAAAAAGTAAATATCTGTATCCACACAAAAACCTGCTGAAAAATGTTTATAGCAGCTTTATTCATGATTGCCAAAACTTGGAAATGACCAAGATGTCCTTTAGTAAGTAAATTGATAAATAAACAATGGTACATCCAAGGAACAGAATATTGTTCAGCAACAAGGAGAAATGAGCTATCAAGCCAGTAAAAACCATCAGGGGAATCTTAAATGCATATTGCTAAATGAAAGAAGCCAATTTGAAAAGACTACATACTGTAGAATTCCAACTTTATGAAATTCTGGAAAAGGCAAAACTGTGGGTTGGGGGGAGGGAGGGATGAATCGACAGAGCACAGAGGATTATAGGGGAGTGAAACTATTCTGTATGATACTATGATGGTAAATACATGTTGCTATACATTTGTCCAAACCCATAGAATGTACAACATGAATGAACACTAATATATGCTATGAACTTTGGGTGATAATGATGTGTCAATGGAGGTTCATCAATTGCAACAAATGTACCAGTCCAGTGGGGGATGTTGACAGTGAGAGCTGCTGGAGTGAGGTGGGGGTAGGAGGTATACAGGAGCTGTGTATTTGTGCTCAATATTGCTGTGAAACTAAATCTGCTCTACAAAATAAAGGCCACTAAAACAACAACAACAACGACAACAACTTACCTGTCCTCTGTCCCATTTTATCAGATCCCACATGTGAATGTTGTGGGTGACTGAATATTACTCATCCTAGAGAGCATGTTGATATTTTAAGGCAGGATGAGAGAGACTTTCTGGCAGGCCTCATATTGTATCTACATAAGTTAGTAACTGTTTTTCTTAAGCACAGGATTATCTCCAAGAGACGTAAAGTACAACGTGAAGAAATCTTTCTCCCTCAACCAAATACCCCTTAGAGCAACAATGCTCCAAGTCTAGTCTCCAGCTCAGCGGTATCAGCATCATCGGGGAACTGGTTAGAAATGTAAATTGTTAAGCCCAAACACAGACCTACTAAGTCAGAAACTGCAGGTGGCAGTGGTGGGGGCGGAGAGTTGGGGTGCACAATCTATGTTTTCATAAACGCTCTAGGCAATTCTGAGGCATATTAACCTTCCAGAACTACTTGCGAGTATTTCCCTCCGTAGTTCTTCAGGTAACCTGTTTTTTCCACCAATCTCCCCCAGCCAAGTTGTAAATTCCAAAAGAAGAGGGCTCACCTACTTGTTTATCCTTAAACCCCAGGCTCTAGCATTTATGCCTGGCACATAGTAGGTGCTCAATGTATGTTTGTTGAATGTATAAACAAATAAATACATGAGTGATAGGCTAAATGTCTAATCCTCTAGTGAGACATGGCACATACACACTGTAACTTTCCTAGCCCATTATGCAGGCACGATACTGTGGGGTTAAGTAGGGATTCATATGAGCTCTACTGCTTGGGTTTACATCTTTGCTCCATCTATCAACTCTCTAACCTTTGGTAAACCCCACCTCTCTTTGGGTATTGATTTCCTCATCTGTAACATGAGGATGATAATAGTGCCTTAACCTCATACGGTTGGCTTTTTTCTTTTGTAAGATTAAATAAGTTGTGGTAGTAGTGTTTGTTATGATTTTACCACTATGATTGTCTTTCCCAAGTGGTAGCCACTGTCCACCCACACCCGCAGGGACTCTGACAAAGTTCTCAATAGAGTTTGCCCTGTCCCTTTATTAGCATAATATTGAGGGTACTAGAGTCCTGCAGACCTCAGTCCAACTTCTATTTTGTAATTATCCACATCACAATTTATTCCATCATTTATTGCTGCTATTACTATTTCCATTGCAAATAATGCATTGTGGAAATATTTAAGTGAAATCTTTTAATCTGGTTGCATAAACAATATCAATAATCTGATATGACTTCCATGGTAAAGCCTTTCCAATCTTTTCTCAGTTCTTGATGGAAGTGAGAAACCTGTATTCCTATTATCTTTACTAAGACCTCAAACTGTTGTCATGGTTAAGCCATTAAAGTACAAACAAGTTGGTTTTTTTGGCTTTTGCTACATGTAGTAATGTGCTATTTATTATCTCTTTCTGCCTAATCCTCATTTTGTTTTTGATGCTCAGCATTTTCCTTTCTGTGGAGAGCCACAGATTTGGCAGAGCTCAAGGAAAGGCTGAAAATACTTCTTAGAAACTATTTTAATCCCAAACAGTTAATGTTTGGAGAACAGGTTGAAACATATGTAATATAGGCACCAAAGTGTAGGCAATTATCTCCAAAGGGCAATAGGGGACAGAGAAAAAGGCTGTGGTGCCTTAAGGTTGAGGGTAAACAACCAGAGAAATGCCTTCTTTGGCTTTCCAGGGGTCACAGTGTCAAATGAAGAATGAAATGATAAGACAAATGAAACAGCTTGATAACACCCAAATGGGTGTATTTATTCACACAGCTCAAACCTGACTGCTGGAGCTCTTTTCCTGTCCACTGACAGCCATTCTGAGCATTATAACAAGATGCAGAACAAGATGTCTAGAAACCCTAATGATGCTCTGGACAAAGTGGATGAAAGGTGACAAGGCAGAGGGGAATGTGCGCAAAAGTGTTGGCTCAAAAATCATGCAACTTTCCGAGGTTCTTTCAGAGGTTGGGTTGAACCTTTGTACCACACAAAGACAATATAGTTCCTGTTTAATGCTTCTGAAGATAGAAGTGGATGTCCCAGAGTTAGGATTGCCTTGTAATTAAATAATGCCATTGTGACGTCCTTGCAGCATTGCATAGGACAGGATGAGCTGCCTCTGCCCTTCCTTCCTGTAGTTTCATCCTGCCATATAACCACAAGTATTAACACACATCCCCCCACACACACACACATACACACACACACACACACACACTCCTCAGTAAAGCACTCCCCGTTACGGTATTGCCGTAAGAGAGTATTAGTTATTATTCAGTGTCTGTGGTGCAGCTATTATACAATGTGAATTTCAGAAAGGACATACACTATCACAAACATAACACCACCTTGCAGGATCAGTTAAGAAAAATATGAGCTAAGGAGGTGGAAATCCTTGCTTAGTATTACGGAGAAATTATGATAAGCTGTGAAAAGTTCCACAGGTTTTTGTTGCACTCAAATCTTTCCTTTAGGACCAACTTCTATGAAAACACACTTCGCCTGGAATTTGCCCCTGTCAAAGCCAGACATATTTTTTTAATTGAATCTTGCTTTGAGAGTAGTGATTTTTTTTTCCATCTGTAATTTGCTTTTTATGTGAAAGGAGAGACGTTCTGCTTCTCTTCTTTTGGGGAGAGGGTTGTCATATTCCTGTAAAAACAATCAATGTTGGGTCATTTATCTCCTGCTCCATCAAGCTGTGATGTGGGATGTAAGTATGTGTATGTTCGCAATATAGATTTTTCATTGCTGTATTTTATAGTCATATTATTGGCGAGTGGCCTTCATTTATTTTCCAGACCATTTCGAACCCGATGACAACTCTTTAGTCTTTGTTTGTTAACTGCGGCCTGCCTGTCTACCTTTTCATGTAGTAATTGCTTTCAGGGAGTAAAACAGAAATGGAGTATTGCTTTGTTTAATATTTTTCAAATCAAATACATCATAGCACAACCATCTGTAAAAATACATTTCAGCTTTCATCAAATTCTGCCATGGTTTTTTTGAGGATTAATAACTCCTTCACATGGGTGTGTTTCTGTGGCTAATGTAATATTGTTGGGCAAAGTCTAGGTCATATTTATGTTCCGGCTCAGGTAAAAAAGAAAATGCCTTGTTGAAGGAAAAAATAATGGAGTATTTTTACTCCTAAAATTTTGTTTCTTGCAGAACAAGTGCTTTTGGAATGGAAAATATAGCTGGGAAGCTTTCCGTGGTGAAAAATGTGGAAGTAAAATCATTCACTTTTTCTGCATGTAGAGTGCAATTCTCTAGCCATGGGAATATAACCTCTAGTCACATACTAACACAATGTGAACTGCCTGGTTCCCTTCAAAGGTCCCTTTCTTTGATTGATTCTGGGGAAGGAGGTTTGTGTCTCCATTGTTATTATTTTTGTTGGTAACTGTGGTCCCTGTCTTTTCTGCCTATCTTTGTCTCCCACATGTCATTCTCCTCCCCTTTCCTTTCCCACATCTTCACAAAGCCACAGCTGTTGCAGGCTGGAAGGTGGGACAGGCGGTGGTGGA
The DNA here is from genome assembly GCA_036589455.1 of Ateles fusciceps. NCBI lineage: Eukaryota > Metazoa > Chordata > Mammalia > Primates > Atelidae > Ateles > Ateles fusciceps. The sequence goes on from JAZHEH010000562.1 coordinate 13,591,347, forward strand.
GATTGCAAGATCATACAGGACATGAAGCAACTAGAATTTTATAAAGAGACATCACCATCTTTCAAAGTTCCTTGGCAATTGCTTTGTCTTAGTTTCGGCTGCTGTAACAGAGACCAGACTTATGGTGGCTTATAAACAACAGAAATTTATTTCTTACTGTTTCAGAGGCTGGAAATCCTAGAGTAGGTTGCCAGCATGGTTGGGTTCTGATGAGGGTCCTGTTCCAGGTTGCAGACTGCCAACTTCTGCTTGTATTCTCACTGGGGGAAGGTGCAAGGGAGTTCTCGGGGGGACCTCTTTGATAAGGGCACTAATTCCATTCATGGAGACTCTACCCTCATCACCTAATCACTTTCCAAAGCCTTACCTCCAAAGGCCATCATTTTGTGGGTTTGGATTTCAACATATGTTTTTTGTGTGGGACACAAACATTCATTCCATTGCATTCCACTCTTACCCGCCCACCCCAAATTCATGCTCTTGTACATGCAAAATATGTTCATTCCATCCCAACAGCCCCAAAAGTTTAAACTCATTCCAGCATCAACTCTAAAATGCAAAGTCTCATCTAAATATCTAAATCAGATATGGGTGAGACTTGAGGTGTAATTCATCCTGAGGCAAAACCATTCTCCGCCTGTGAACCTGTGAAACCAAACAAGTTATGTGCTTCCAAAATCCAATGGTGGGACAGGGATAAGATATGCACTCTCATTCCAAAGGGAAAAACAGGAAAGAAGAAAGGGGTGTTAGTAGCAAGCAAGTCTAAAACGTAGCCAGCCAAGCCCTGTGCTATCTTAAAGGCTTGAGAATAATCTTCTTTGCTTTGATGCTCTGCCTTCCTGGCCCACAGGGTGGCAACGTCACTCACGTAGGATGATGAGACACTGCCCATGCCATAGTTCCCTTGGCTCAAGCTCCCAACAGGAATTTCTTACAGAGGCCGTTCGAGTCTTAGGTTCTGAATTCCCACTACATTCCTAGAGCTCCCAGTGGAGCTCCTGAGCTTTCCCAGGCTCCTCTAATTCTCTTTGTAGGTGTTTTGAGAGGAAACAGAGAACACACTTGAGTTTGAAAACTGAGGAGAATTTAGTAAAGGTCACAGGCCGAGTATAGGGGAACAAATTACATACAGTCATTTCTTTCATAACACTTGTTTTGAAAACACAGATTTGTTCCAAAGTCATTGATGTATTCAGGAAAAATTTGACCATAATTTTGTATTTGCTTATGTGTGATTTCATCCATGAGAAACATTAAGTGAACACAGAAAACTACACCCAGGCGAGCCAAGCAGTGTAGGAATACACAAAATGCAAGTGCTTCGAGCATCCACCGGCATCCACACTCAGTTCATCACATTCTTGTGAGCCACATCCACCCACATCCTATGTTACAACTTTCCCTGGGATTCCAGATAACCCATTCCCACCACTTCACAATAACCCGCAAGCTGCACCTCTCCCCCCCACAACCATTTCCATAAGGAAATGCCAGGTCTTTCTTAAGGCTGAGTGCCATATTTCTTCTAGTATTTATGTCTTTCTTAATAACTCAACAAGTGTAATGCTGTATACCATTTTTATTAGGTTCCTATCTTCTTAAAACACATCACAGGTGTCATTTTTGTGTATTTGCCTCTAGCCCCATTTGGCCCTAAGTCCTATGGTTTTCATTGCACAATTGTACATAGTGTGATGATTTTCAGCAATGTCTGTGTCACATTATAGCAGAACCGACTTTATGTTGAAGCACCCTGTGGCTGGCAACAGCAGGGAGCTATTACCACTCTTAGGTCTGAAGGAAGAGAGCAGAGAAGATATCATGGGAATCCTGAGGGGGGAGAGGGCCCTGCAGGAAAAGGATGCCTTGCTTCCACAAATGCCAAGTGCTGCTAACTCGTGAAGCAGCAGACGGAGAGCCTGGGGAATAAACACCCAGACCTCAATATCCTGTCATTGGCAGTTATCACATGTTGGCGCAACCCCTCTGGGAGCCAGTGGGCTTGGGAGTCTGTTGATGCTGTCCTCTGTGGTCAGATGAAAGGCAGGGCAGAGCAGGGTGGGGGAATGGATATGGAGGATCCTCTTGCCCAATACCACTGGAGAAATTTTAATTATTTATTCTGTAGATCAGCTTTATTTTTATTTTTCTAGATCTCTCTTATCTGGTTCAGAGGATTGAGGGTTATTTTGAATTCTTTTATGTGCTGTTCATTAAGATGCAATCACAAAAGGAAACACAGGAACAGCCCCGGAAAGCAAAGTGTATTATACTCACAGGTCCTAAAGATGGGGCATACCATGCAGGGACATAGGGGCAAGACAGCAGTGTGGTCAGGAGGCAGGAAAAAGAAACAGAAAATGGGATGGATTGGGACCATGGTCTGTGGGGAAAGGCAAGGCAAGGCACGGTGAACAATTTAGGACTGGCTGTTTTGAGTGATTTGGGGTGGGTTCTAAATTATAGGGGTGGTCCCTAGTTGCCTGGCATCTGGCTTTAGGGTGTTTAGGGCAGAGGAATATAGTCTCCTGGGGTGTCTGGGCTGTATAGAGAAGCCTGGGCTCTGGGCTGCAGATTGGTTAGTTTGCATATCAAAGGCATGCCTGGCTGAGCTCTCCTTATCTCTAAGAGCTGGCTATTCCTGGAAGGGGCAGTCCCTCCCCAGCTAGAAAGGTTTTTTTAAGATGTCAAAACGTCATAATACATAGAAAATAAAGAATGTATGCAACACAAGGAAACTTGTCTTTTTCTAAACAAAGGAAAATTTTCTGCCAAAAAGAGAAACTGCACTCTTCTGAAGTCAACCAGTTCAAACTAGCCAACTTAAAATGAACATATTTTTCCCACTTCTCATTATATATTCACATTTGTCTGTATTTACGGTCATTTCCATGGGAACCACTTTCTAAAGGCAAATATGTTTTCATCTTTAATGCTGCAATAGTCTATGAAACATGCAGAATTTTCCTAGATTGATTGGTTAATGTTAAATAATTTATTACATTTTATGCTTGGTCAATATAGTGACAAGATATTTCTGGAACTTCAACTGTATTTACAGCTATGAAAATAATGTTTCATGGGAACATTTTTCATATGTTGTTATTTTGGTAATGTATGTCTCTTCTTTACTTATGCTGAGGTTTAAGATAGAAATACAGAGAACTGGAATAATTCACTTGCCTGCATAGCTATCCTTGAATAAAGGGTTTAATTTTTTAATGGTCACAAGACAATTGCCATTTTCATCTAATATTCAAGTACTGGGGTGTGAGGAAAGTGGCTTAGAATGAGTCCTTGTAGGGGCTGCCAATTTATCGGTTGCCTCAGCTCGATCTGAAATTCAGAAGAGACCATGAGCTCAATCTCAAAGGTGAATATACAAAAGGATGTGAAAACTTAAAGAAACCAGTTTGTCATTGATTAGGATTTGTCTTCTCTATCCTGCAACAAGCCTGTCAACAAAAGAAGAGAGATTTCATATGGTCACATGGAGCTGAGATGTTTATGGGGAAAAAATACAAAAACTTTAATTTTCAAAAGATGAGTAAAATATGTTTTTTAAAAATTTCCCCCCAGTTTCCTTTTTTTGAAAGAAGAGGCTCATGTCTTATTTTTTCATAAGTAAAATTTATTCCAATGTTAGCCTTAATTCACTATGTCATATGCTAAGGGGAAGTGGGAAGCTCACATTGGTTAACTGATGACTGGGGAAAATGATTTAAGGATATTGGCAATGTTAAAAAGGATAATGGTGATGAATGTTTACATGCTATTAGAGGCTCATAGACTTTTACAAGCTGAGATATAGCTCATACATCATAAAATCCACCTTGTTAGTGTACAATTCAACGTTTTTTAGCATGTTCACAAAGTTGTGCAACCATCACCACTATCTAATTTTACAATATAGTCTTCAGCCCCCAAAGAAACCCAATACCTTTAAGCAGTCACTCTTCCTTCTCCCTACCCCAACCCCCTGGCAACCCTCAATCTACTTTCTGTCTCTGTGAATTTGCCTATTCTGGACATTTCATATACATTGAATCTTGCCATACATGGCCTTTTGTATCTGACTTCTTTCACATAGCATACTACTCTAAGAGTTCATCTATTTTCTGTAATGTTTCAGCATTTCATTCTGTTTTAATTGCCAAGTAATATTCCATTGGGTGAATATACCACATTTTGTTTATCTATTATTCAGTTGATGAAAACTTGGTTCTAGTTATAAGCTATTATGAATGATGCTGCTATAAACATTTATGTCTAAGTTTTTGTACAGACACACATTTTCATTTCTCTTGGATGCATATATCTAGGAGTCAAATTTAGGTACCATATGATAATGTTATGTTTACCCTTTTGATGAACTGCCAGCCTATTTTCCAAAGTGGATGCAAAATCTTATGTTCACAATAGTATATGAGGGTCCCAGTTTCACCATATCTTTGCCCACACTTGTCAGTGTCTGTCTTTATTGTTATAACCATTTTAGTGACTGGGAAGTCAGATTTCACTGTGATTTTTATTTGCATTTCCACAACGGCTAATAACATTCAGCATCTTTTTAAGTGCCTGTTGGCCATGTGTATATCCTCTTTGGAGAAATGTCTATTCAGATCCTTCAACATTTTTTAATTTGGGTTGTCATTTTATTGTTGTATTAAAATAATTGTTAATGTAATATAGATACAAGTTCTTTATCAGCTATATGATTTGTAAATGTTTGCTATCATTTTGTAGGTTGTCTTTTTACTTCTTCAGTGGTACTCTTTGAAGCACAAATGTTATTAATTTTGAAGTCTCATTTCTCTGTTTTCTTTTGTCACTTGTATTTTCATGTCATATATAAAACAATATTGCCTAACCTAAGATCTTGAAGATTCTCCTGATAGTTGTATAGTTTCATCTCTTATATTTAAGTCTGTGATCCATTTTGAGTTAATTTTTGTGTATGGTGTGAGAAAGGGATCCAACTGCATCCTATTGCATGTAGGTATCAGGTTGTCCGTTTGGTATCCAAGTTGTCCATTTAAAGTACCATTTGTTGAAAATACTGTTTTTTTCTCCATTGAGTTTTGTGGCACCCTTGTTGAAAATCAGTTGATTATACGTATAAGTTTCTAGACTCTCAATTGTATTTCAGTCATGGAGTGTAGGAATCACACACTCAAATGATTGTCAAGGGCATTGAGGCAGATGACATAAATGAATGAAGTGGGCCAGGTATGCTTGTGGAGATGTGACTTTACTCAATGATTGCCTGATAGGAATACAGGATGAGGATGATTATATCTTCTGATTTTTTTTGAAGCCAGAAATTTAATTTAATATTTTGGCAAAAACATCTGATTTTATATGTAGGCAATCAGTTCAGTTTTAGAATGACTAACTGGTCAAAGGAAGCACACCTTTAGGCTACACTTGGCCCATAAACCACCAGTTTTTGATCTCTGATATGCTTCAACTCTTTCATTGTATAGATAAGGTTGTCAGGCCTCAGAAGATTTAGGTGACTAGCTAACTAGGTTCCCTACTTAGCTACTACCTCCTATTTTCACATAACTAATATGCCAACATTCTAAGAATTCACAATTTCCTCGTTTTTTTTTATTACCAGGACTAGATTTAGTGTTTTCTTTTAATATAAAAAAAACCAAAAATCTTTCAGACCTAAAGAAATGTGTTTATTTGGAGTTATGACAGTCACAGCTCTCCATTGTCATCATTAAAAAGGAGATACTAACTTGTTTTTATACGCATGTATAAAAGCTTTGCTTTCTGAAAATAGACAAAAAAGAAGTGCACAAAACAAAAATACAGCTCTCCCCCATAGAACACACACACACACACACACACACACACACACACACACACCCTCCTGTCAACAACAAACAAAGCATGCTTCTTAGAGTCTTCCTTCAGTTGGCATGACTGTAAATAAACTACAGGTGAAAAGATTAGCACTCATCATTCTCAGTTTTCTCTGCCATGTCTTGTGTTCGAAGCCTTTGTCAAGAGCAGACGTATCCTTCCCTGAGATCCTCTCAATGGCATATTTCCTCATTCCAGTCACTACTCATAGAGGAAAGCTCTTAACTCCTGTGGTAGAAACTGTTCCAGAACTGTTAGTGTCCAGCAATGAAAGCTCCCATTTCTCAACTCTTTCACATTTGATTCAATTCAGCAAATGTGTGATGAAGACAGACATGGTGTGGGAAATAGTTATGGGACTCCTCAAATAAATAAAAAGCATGACAATTCAGTAGACAAATATACTAAGCATAAAGAAATAAGAATAAAAGTGCAAATAGTGGAGTTAGTGGAATAGAGAAGTAACTTCTAATCAGGAGAGTTAAGCAAGTCTTCACATTATGTGGACATCCGCACGTCCAGGATGACAGATTCGCACTCATCAGGACGAAAACAGGCAAACACATGGAGATGTAGAGCTAATGGGCTGCATCTACGCTATGTTATATCAGGTCAAAGATTAATGAAAAAATTTGATCATTCTGAATGTTTACCTATTTAGCATCAACCAACTACATGTTTTATATTTAAATAAGCAATTGGGTAATTGATGGGATTTTACTTTTCATTCAGTTGTTCAGCATAGCCAATAACATACCGTTTGCTAAATCTTGAGAGAGAATTTTATTGCCCTCCTAATTTGTTTCCAAGTGGCAGAGCAGAATTTGTAAGTAACCAGGAGGTTGTTGGGGGAACATAAAGTTGTATAAGATGGTCAAGCCTTCCTCCTTGGTTTCACAGAGAGGTACCTTGGGTATTTACAAAATATGTTTATAGCAGGTTATTTTTACTGCTCAATAAGATGCTTGTATTTTCTTACTTTTGCAGAAGACCTATTGTTCTTGAATTTCTCAGAAAAGTTGGTATGCTAATCTGAGAAGCAGATGCCAAGATGAAATTAAATGAGCAAGAATCTAATTAGCAGAAGCATCTGTGAGGGAAAATGGGCAGAAGCTGGTAAGGTTGGGAGAACCATTGGAGGGTAAAACAAGTCTGCCCTGAGTGATTGCAGAGGAAAAGGAAGGTTGGGTCTAAGTTTCTTAGACTGCCATGCTGTCTATGGATGTTTTGGCAAGGATGTTGGGGAATCTTTGAGCCAAAGCTGACTGTTATAGGAGTACCATGCCTCGCAGGAATAGGACTGCTTCATTATCTCTACCATGCCCAGTCACTATCCAGGAACAGCTTGTGAAAGCATGGGCTGGGTGCAAACGTAGTGGAGGATTTCAGATTGTGGCCACTGACTGTTGGTGTATTATACTCCTTGTAGTAGGAAGTCTGCAAGGTGCATCTCATAGCAGACAAAAATGGTGATTTCATTAGGATTCAGATTAGCTGTCACAAAAGACCCCAAAATACTATGGTGTAAGCAAGAGAAAATTTTATTTTATTTATCAACTTGGAATCTCAAGTTGAATACTGGGGACCTCGGGTCCTTCTATCTTGCTGCTCTGCCATTGTAGGGTTATTACCATTATTCACATAATGCGTGGTGGCCCAAGACAGCTCACCATCATGTCTGCCTTCCAGCCCACTGAATAAAGAGAGAGAGGAAGGGAGGCGATTGCCTTTCTCTTGAAGGGCATGAGCTGGTAGTTGGGTACCTCCTTTCTGCTCATATTTTATCTGTCAAAACTCATACTAATTTGTATTAGTTTCCTATGGCTGCTGTAACAAACTACCATAAATTTAATACATCATGGAATACTATGCAGCCATTAAAAATGATGAGTTAGTGTCCTTTGTAGGGACATGGATCAATCTGGCAACCATCATTCTCAGCAAACTGACACAAGAACAGAAAATCAAATACCACGTGTTCTCACTCATAGGTGGGTGTTGAACAATGAGAACACAGGGACATACGGAGAGGAGCATCACACACTGGGGTCTGTTGTGGGACCAACAGAGGGATAGCCGGGGCATGGGGAGGTCGGAGAGGGATAACATGGGGAAAAATGCCAGATGTGGGTGATGGGGGGGATGGAGGCAGCAAACTACGTTGCCACGTGTGTACCTATGCAACAGTCCTGCATGATCAGCACATGTACCCTAGAACCTAAAGTACAATTTAAAAAAAAAGATTTAGTGGCTTAAAGCAACAGAAGTTTATTCTGTCATAGTTCTCTTTTTCAGTGACTGAACTCAAGGTGTCAGCAGGACTGTGCTCCCTCTGGAGACTGTGGAAGGGAACCCCCTCTTTGCCACTTTCAGCTTTGGGTAGTCATTGCATTCTGCATCACTCCAGACTCTACATTGGTGGTCACATTGCCTTCTCCTCTGCTGTATGTAATTCTCCTCTGCTTTCTTCTTATAAGGGCATTTGTGGTTGCAGTTAGTGCCTCCCTGGATAATTCAGCCCATCTCAAGATCCTTAACTCAATTACACCTGCAAAGACCTTGTTACCTTATAAGGTAACATTCTTAGTTTCCAAGGATTAAGATCTGGCTATCTTTGGACGCTGATATGGTTTGGCTGTGTCCTCATCCAAATCTCGTCTTGAATTGTAGTTCCCATAATCCCCATGTGTCATGGGAGGAACCCAGTGGGAGGTAATTTAATCATGGGAGTAGTTACTCTCATGCTGTTCTCATGATAATGAGTTGAGTTCTCATGAGATCTGACAGTTTTATAAGGAGCTTTTCCTCCTTTTGCTTGGTACTTCTCCTTCCTGCCACCATGTGAAGAAGGACATGTTTGCCTCCCCTTCTGTCATGATTGTAAGTTTCCTTAGGCCTCCCCAGCCATGCTGAACTGCAAGTCAGTTAAATCTTTTTCCTCTACAAATGACCCAGTCTTGAGTACATCTTTGTTAGCAGCATGAGAATGGACTAATACAGAGGTCATAATTCAGCCTACCACATCAGTCATTTGGCCACACTTAGCTACATGGGAGCTTGGGAATAAGAGGCTTTTGCTGGGCAGCTGTGTATCTATTACACATTAGGGGGTTCTTTTACTAAAGATAGAGAAGGAGAATAAATATTGGGTTGCAGTTTCCTTTCTCAGACATTTCTCAAAGGCATTGTAGTTTGAATCTTAGAGTAAAAAACTTCCCATCATCAGCTCCAAGTTCTGCATTTCATTGAGTACTTTGAGCTCCAAGAGAAGTTGGAGTGAAAGTTAATTGCTTTCACCTGCCCACGATTTATTATTCATTCCACACTTTTTCTGGTAACAGTATTCTGATTTTCCTTCAGGCAAACACCCCCTCCCAATTGTAGTTCATGTAGTATGTGGTGCACGTAACTTAAACCTGGACAATTTGAATTTTGCATTGGTTCAGATTTGAGTCTGAGATATAAAGAAGTTTTCCAAAGACCATGGGTCTTTTATGGGAACTACTGCGAGTGGAGTGCTGTCTTCCCACTGGGATAGCTAAACTGATAGACATAAACTGGAAGTGCTAGTAACTGTCTTCTCATGGGTTGTGAAAAGCTTGCCTGAAAGTGAAGCCAACCTACAGAAAAAGAGGCGCTGAGGAACAGGGGTAAGGGAGAACATGTTTTTCATTTAGGTGCCTAGATCTAGCCACACCTGAACCAAATATACCTCCATGTTTGTATGTGAGCCAGTAAATGACTTGGCCCCACCATTGCTTTCACTTGTTCTTTTGCCAGTTGGATTGGATTCTGAAACTTGTAACCAGGGAACCCATCTACTGAAAAGTGAAATGATGTGCTCAAGAAACGATGTCAAGTTTTAAGCAAAGTCAAGGCTAGAATTCATGTCTTCTTTATACCATTCTATTTTGCCTTTCCTTCATTTCACATAATGGCTGTTGACCAGTTTCTTTTGATTGCACTTTTGATTTTTAAAGATGACTTGAGTTTTTATGTGATTTCCTCTCATCTAGCCTACAAGTTTCAACAGTTTACGAAAAAAAATTATTGACAAATAGATGCTGTGACAACATTGAATACTCTAGGTTAGTTTGGGAAACAAGAAAGGCAAACAGAGTAATTTTTAAAAACCAACAAGAAGTAAGGAAGCGATTGATGACCTTTTGTTGTTGTTGTTTCCAGCATTTATTATAAAACGCAATAAAAAATTTGTTCTGCAATCATTTAGCCCATGTGGTCAATATTAAACTTTTTAGTCAAAACTGTTCATGTCTTCAAGAGGCTCTGAAGCTTTTTTATTTAAGTGAAGGATGCTGCTAAAATGTTGAACTCAACATTCCCCGTGAAGTTCTTTCAAGACTGTTATTATGAATAGTTCAGTTTTAAGAAATTCCAGATGAATTGTACAAACCAAGATGAAAGATGAAGCATACCAGCAGCTGTGCACAAGAATTATGCAGCAGTATGCAAATTGGAACCCCAGCGATGATGGAAATGTTAACCTTATGTTTCAGTAATAATAACTACTCTGATGTAATAGAGAGCCAAGAGGCACAAAGGGCATTTGGAGTTAAGAATTAGTAAGTAAAGAAGGCTTTTCCCCCTGCATGACATCAGGTTATTTGTCTGAAATGCCTTATTGCTCAGTGCAGTTTGCCACAGAAATATTAACAACGACATGTTCGTGGCATAGGTACTTGTCATTAAATGTAAACCTGTTTTATAGAATTTTGAGCCCTGAGCTTCCATAAAACAGGGTACTGATTTATTTTTATAGACGCTGTATCCTTGAACTTAATAAACCTTCTGACAGTGTTAGAATTCAGTGGCACTTATAGGTCAATCCTTTCTATGTTGAGAGGGAAAAAAGTGCTAAGGGGTTTGAGAAAATGGCAAAGAGAAGGTTCTAGAGTTGGGAAAGTGCTATAAAATACTGGAAATAATCATCACTGTTACTAATTGAGTATGCATTGTGTGCTAGGTACAATAAAGCACTTTATAGTTATAATATCATTAAGACCTCAGAATAGCCTTATGGGTTGGAGAAAAATAGAGGCCTCCCTAAGGTTTCAAAGCTGGAAAGAGATGGGACAGAATCTGTTCAGGCATATGATAGCTCTTAAATGCTCTGTTACAGTTTCAGTATCCTCAAACGTCATCCTGTAACACTCGTTACGCCATAAGACAGGACGCTGTGTTTTCCTCTTATGTAACTAAAGTTTGTCAGGTGGGCTTTGGCATAGCTTCATGTTTTCAAGCCTTTCTGCCTTGATTTCTTTTAGATACTGAAAACCAATGTTTATTTTGTTAGCAATTAAATACATTATTTTTATGAAAATAAAATAGAACACTACAAGCACATGTTGAGTTTGCTTTGCCTACCATCTCTACCTTGTTCCCTCACTGCCTTTTTGCTGGACCTCCATCTTCACTAGCCCCTGAGATTCATCTTGGCCATGCTTCGTACCCCTTTCTCAGACTGGGGAAGTCTAGAGAAGCACTCCAGGAAGACTCTACTTAGGTCCTGTCTTACTTGGAGCCCCGTAACAGTTCTACTGTCTTCACTATGCTCCTTTCATGTCATGATCTGACAATTTCCAGCTCCTGACATCTTGCTGACTTCCAGCCAGTAGGAAATGAGAACAAGGGAAGGAGATGGCAGGTTCATTTTCTTTAAAGTTGCAAACTTAAGGGTACATGTGTGACTTCTGCTCACATCTCTACTACCCAAAGCAAAATTACTTGATTCTATCCCTTGCGTGTTGGTGTACAGTTATGGTAGATAATGCTAATAGTTTCCCAGATCCATTCTTCCTTTACCTTTTCAATAGTGGATTCTCCAAATTTTAGCTTGACAGATAAATGACTTCCAGGGGACAGTCTACATTCCCCAGCCTTCCTTGCTGCAGTAGTAGAATCTAGCCGGTACCTTTCTCTGGCTGACAAGTAGGTTTCAGAGCTGACCGGGCAGACTATGCGGCTAACCACGTTGGATTTTCTGTAACACTTTACAGCTTGCAAATTAGACGTCATCCTCATAAATTTCTGCAACAAACACCTGGGTGGCCCAGGCCTCAGCATATGGCCACCCTAGCTGCAAGAGAGGCTGAGAAATATTATTCTTCGTTGGAAAGCATATGTTCATCTAACATTTTGCATGTTTTTTTAATAGAAAAAAAAGATCAAGATGGAAACTGGAGGACAACTAACAATCTCTTAATCAAACACATGCAATGCAGCTAGAGCAATACTCCAGGGTGAAGTTTTTAAGCACAAATATATCTATTCAAAAAGAAAACAGAAAAGTAGTGAGCCCAGAACTCAACTCAGTTTAGAAAAAGAAGTTTATTCCCTAAGAGAGTTGAAAGAAGAAACTAATAAAGACCAAACGTTAGTGAAACAGAAAGCAAACAATAAAGATGGTCAACAAAAACAAAGGCCAGTTCTTTGAAAAGGTGAAGAGAAGAATAAAGAGGAGAAGGATAACAAATACCTGGCAAGACTTAGAAACAAAGAGAGAAGGCACAGAAAAAATGGGGTATAATTCAATATAAAATAGTGCCTTAAAATATTGAAAAGATAATTACAGTTTGATGCTAACAAATCGGAAAACTTATGTAAAATTGACACTTTTTCTTAGAAAAAAATTTAAGTTACCAATATGACATGGGTGAATAAAAAGGATTTATGAAGCTGTCAAAGAACTTGATTTAGGAGTCCAACATCTACCCATCCTCACTTCTGACTACACCCAGCCTCCTGCACCTCATGGCTCAGACCATTTTTAACTTGAATTTTGTCACACAATCAACAGAATAGGTAACTTCTAGCTTCTACAAATTGTTTGAGTCTAAAAAGGAAAAACTTCCCCAATTCTGGTTTTGTGAAAACAATATTCTTGGTTATTGTAGTCTATGCTGTGGCAAATTGCCTAGATCTACCCTTTATGAACAGGGCATACATTCCCCCCAGCTGCTGGGAATGGTGGCTGCTGGCCATGCACAGCTGAGTCTCTTTATAGGAATTACCTGTTGCTGGAAGGACCTACCTTGTCCAAGATTATGTTCTTTCCCTGGAGAGAGCCAGCTTCCAATTACCAGTAGATGCAATGGCACAAGGGCCTGGCCCCCTTGAATCAGTTTGAGACAACTTTGAAAGACCATCCTAGTTCTATCACTGAGACTTCCACTGCACCTACATCACAGTTTTACTCTTGCCCTGATAGAGATTGATACTTAGTTTAGCTTCCCAAATAGACTTCCTGTACTTACATGTCTGACCCAGAGTTTGCTTCCTGGGAAGCATGACTAAACACAATAACAAAACTGAACAAAGATAATAGAAGAAAGGAAGGTTATAGGCTGGTTTAATAAATATATTGTGATGAAGTTGGTTTATCTCAGGACTCTAGACAATGTAACATTTGAAATCTAGTAATGGACTTCAACTGCAAAAGCAAATTGAAGAGAAAGTCTGGCTGTTTGTCTCACTAGCAAATAAAGAATTATTACAATTCAGCTTCAATTAGTCAGAATTTTAAAAAATTCATGCTCCCATCTTATGAGAAAAGCCTGGCAAATTCTAATCTAGGGGCATTCTTCACTGAACTTCGTCAGTACTCCTCTAAACTGTCAAGGTTATGAACAGCAAGGAAAGTCTGAAAAACCCATGGCTGAGAAGAGCCTAAGGAGATGTGATGAAAAATCTACTGTGGGATCCTGAAGAGGATCCTGGAAAAAAAAAGGACTTCGGCAAAAACTAAGGAAGTCTAAATGAACCGTGGATCATAGTTAATCATAATGTATCAGCATTGATTCATTAATAGTAACAAGTATTTCATGCTACTGTAATATGGTAATAATAGGGGAACTTGGCTGTAGGGTACAAGGGAAGTCTCTGTACAAGTTTTTCAATTTTTTTGTAAATTTAAAATGTCCTAACAAAATCTATTTTTAAAAAAGACTGAAGGGGATTATACCAATATTAGTGGCTGGTTTTTTTCTGGCTTGTTGTGAAGATAAGATAATGCTTATAAGGCTGGGTGCAGAGGCTCATGCCTGTAATCCCAGCACTTTGGGAGGCTGAGGCAGGTGGATCACCTGAGGTCAGGAGTTCAAGACAGCCTGGCCAACATGGTGAAACCCTGTCTCTACTGAAAACACAAAAATTATCTGGGCATGGTGGCAGGCGCCTGTAACCCCAGCTACTTGGGAGGCTGAGGCAGGAGAATTGCTTGAACCAGGGAGGCAGAGGTTGCAGTGAGCTGAGATCCTGCCACTGTACTCCAACCTTGGCGACAGAGTGAGACTCCACCTTAAAAAAAAAAAAAGATAATGCTTCTAAAGTGCCTAGCACAGAACCTGACATATAGTGAGCATTCAGTAAACCTATTAATGTGGCCTGTTATTGATTATAATATCTTCTTTATACTTTTTTATGTTAAAATTTTTATCATAAACAAATATTGCATCAGAAATTTCTTTTTCAAAGAACAACTCCAAGGACACTACCTGATATGTCCTGAACTAAGAGTGAGACAACTAAATTGCACATGGAACTGCTCTTTGAAATCTCACTTTGCCTGTCAATTCTAGAAGTCAGTGTCTTGGTAAATGATAATGGGAGGATTTCCTGTTGTGTGAAGTGCTCCCAGAAGGTCTAGCCTTTCTTGAGGTAATTCTGTATTTGAAGGATTTTGCAGGAATTCATTCTTCCTAGCAGTCAATGTGGAGGTTGATTTTACTCCTAAGGCTGGCACCAAGAAGGACCACTCCTCCTCCAAGTGTTGACCTGTGGGCAACCTGCTTGCCACCATCTTCATGATGTCAGGCACTAAGTCTTCTGAGGCTGGAGGGTACAGGGGTGCTGGGGGCTCCAGAAGAGAAAAATGCCTGGAATGGCAATGATGAAAGCATGCTAGGAAATGATAAAGTGATAAAGGAATATCTGGGAAGCCCTATGGATCCACTTGAAGCTGAACGTGAGAAGGGAACCAAAGTTGCAATGTATAGGTCAGGCTGCAGCACTGTGGGGCTTGGTAGACAGGAGTGGTGAAAGCAGGTGTGAGCATGGCCCACACTTAAGGAACAATATAGTAGTTAGGGCTAAATGGGAAGGAAAGAAGTCATGGGAGATAACTTATTAAATATTCTTTATTGTATCTTTTGATAAGCAGACTTATGTACCAATGTCTAGTGGATAATTCCATGCTGCAAGTGGAAACAAAGGCAAGAAACAGCCACCCAAGCCAGAAATCCATTGTGTACTGCCATATTTTAGGACCACTGTGGTCTCGCAGCACTGAAAATAGCAAAAGAGTACCACAGGCTCAGTTCACAATTCCTGGAGAACCTCTGCTCGTCACCCTGGAATAACTCAGTGAGGAGCAATTGGTTCAGGCTAACCTTTAAAAAAGCAACATAAACTAAATATTCTTTTGTCAATTAAGGTAGCCATTTCTATCTCTTCCACTTTCTCTTCTATCATTTTATCCTTTTTTCTCTTATTAAACTGAAACTGTCATTTAAAAGTTTTTGTATGAGTCCTCAGATATCTGTATTTTTATTTTTAAAATTTTTAATAAAGGAACTGAATGGTGTGATAAAACTTGCACTAGAAAAAATCAACATTCTTAGTCAATAAAAAATTTATAGCTAATATTATAGTTAATGGTTAAACGTTAGAAGCATTCCTTTTAAGAAAAGTATAAACAAATATTGCCCTTGGACATTATCCACATTTAATATTAATTGGACATTCCAGTCAACTAAATAAGACAAGAAAAATAAAATGCATCAAAAGTAAAATGGAAGATACAAAATTGTTTATTTGCATATGATTTTTAACTTTGCAAATCCAAGAGAATCTTCATACTAGCAGTAGTTAGAGAGTTCAGTAAATTTTCTGGAAAAAGGATCAATATACAAAAGCAATAGCATTCTTGCTTTAACCAATTAGAACGCTTAGTAATATCCCATTCAAAAATCTGTAGAGCCCTTTGAAGCAAACCTGAGAAAAGATATGCAAACCATTTTAAAAAAGAATTCTAAAATTATCGAAAGACATAAGACAGTCCTAAGTGAGAAATCACAGTGTTAAATAACAAGACTCAATATCATACCCGTATCAATCCTCCTCAAATTGATCTATAAATTCAATGTAATACAAATTCAAGACCTATTTAATAAAAGGGATTGTTAAGTTCCTGTACTTAATAAGGCTGTACTACTTTTACCTCACCTCTTCTTAAAAATCAGTGTGTACTTGTCATGGGTTGCTTTGTTTGTTTGTTTGTTTGTTTAAAAGGGTACAGATAGATTGATAGTAAAAAGTAGCCTTTTGTTGCCACTGTCATTGTTTCCAAATAAAATGCAAATGTTTAGAAAAGATTGTTTCTCAGATCCCCAAATTCATTGTAGTTCTCAAGATGTGTTGAGAAGATTGACTTCAAAGAGAAGAAAAGTAATAGTTAAAAAAATGCAACTATCATTTTTTTTAAATAAAAAAGTCTTTTTGGATCTATGAGAGAATTATGCTATTAAAATAATAGCTAGCATTTAGAAAGCACTTTCTATGTGTCAGGCAGTGTGCTAAAAGCCTTGTGTAGATTTTCTCATTTAGACTCAAACTAATGTGTCATTCTTAATTAGTCTCAATTTATTGGTGAGAAAAGGGAAACTTGGAAAAATTAGAGAATGAGCAAGGTCACCTAGCACATAATCAATGTGAGGAACAAAGAGTCTAAAAAACAGAGGTGGGTTTTTAAATATAAAGTGGCACAGCCTCTTAAGCATAATTCCCCATATATTGCTTGTGTTAGATAACAAGATAAGTTGGGGATTAGGAGAGACTTACATGCTCATCCAAGCTGCATAGCAATGTACTCAGAGGGTTAGTTCTGAGTCAGTCTACTCATGCACAAAAAAATGTATTAAGTGCGTAATATGCGCAGGACACTAATGGACGTGCTGAAAGAACATATAGTCCCTATCCTTTAGGAATGGACAGCCTCTTAAGGGAGGAAAGGGAGTGTAGTAGTGACTATTGTTTCCCTGGAGAAACATCTATTTTAGTCTTACAGCCTCAGTTGTGACTTTCTTCACGCACAAAATCTAATGTGAGTATCTTATTCTGAATGGTTAATATTTCCTTCTCTTGGCAGTGACAGAACTGAAAATTCCTGAGACATTTCTCATTGAATATATTTAAGCATTCAAGACAAATGCATTGGTAATTCTGTTCAAGGTACGTAATTACCACACGGGAATTATTTATGAAGCATGGGTGTCAGCAGATACAGTTCTGAGTTAGAATTGAGTATGAAGATCTTCAGGTTAGAACATAGTGTTGTATTATTTAGTGCCTTCCATTTTTAGAGGAGATTGAAAAATGTTGTTATTTAGATTTTTGACAATGTGGATGTTTTTTAAAATAACTGTGACTATGAATTTTATTCTAGAATTATCCTTTGATACCAAAAAAAGAAACACACATTTGGGTTACTGACACATCTGTAGACACAGCAAATTATATGATTTCTTCACCCTAGTTAAGTCAATCCCAGTCATGGTACACATCATGCATCTGCGGGGTGGCTCTCTCAAGTACCTGTTATGAGGTTAGCTCATCCTCCAGGACAAAGCTGTTTTATGAGCTTCCTCTGAACGAGGTGTTATTTTGCCAAGTCAGTCACAGGCCACTGCTTGGTTGTGTCTCAAGTCAAAAGGTGACACATACTTTTATGACCAGGCCCAAGATCATATTCTCATATCACAGATGCCATATATCATATTCTGGATCAGTGGCTCTCACCCTGGAGTGATTTTTTCCTCCAGCGGACACTGGGCAATGTCTGGCAACATTTTTAGTTGTGACATTGTGGGTGGAGGTGGGGAGTGCTCTAGCATCTAGTGGGTGGAGGCCAGGGATGCTGCTAAATATCCTGCAGTGCACAGGACAGGCCCCAGCAGCAAAGACTTATCTGGCCCAAAACGTCAGTAGTGCCGAGGTCAAGAAACATTGCTGTGGAAGGAAAGCATGGCACAATCAGTTAACATTTTTTTCTTTGTTAGTATATATACATGGAGTACTAAGAATATTTAATACATTTGAATCTAAGATTCAAGTTACATTGTTCAATGTACCACATAACTTGAACCCATGGTTGGGCAGGTTAGATATGTGAGGAGGGCTTTCCTCGTCGATTTAACCTGTCCATGATCTTTGGTCATGGCATCGAGGCCAAGCATAGAATGAGCCCTTTATTTTTTAGACGGCAGGATATCCCTAAGAGCCTCACTAGTCTCCTTTCCCACTGCAGCTCTGTCAATTCAACAAAGCTGAGTTTGACAGAACTTTATGTGATGATGGAAACGTTTTCTGTGTGTGCTTTCCAATATAGTAGCCATTAGCTACATGCAGCTATGACCTACTTGAAATATGGCGGGTGTGCCTGTGAAATGGATTTTTAAATTTTATTTAATTGTAGTCCATTGAAATGTCAATGTAAAGAGCCACAGGTGCTACTGGCTACCATGCTGGATAGTGCAGGATTGACATTTTCACACCTCTGTAGGTCAAACCTTCCTTGGGGCTGAAGTCAGGCATAGATTGTCATCATTGTCAACTTCCTCCCATTTTGCTTCTGAATCTTTGGAGGATATATGGGCCCTGAGAGGGAAGGTGGACAAGAGGTTCCCATGTGACTTGTCCTCCAAAGAAGTATCTTCAAAAAAAAAAATCAGATATTGAACTCCCAACATTAGACTTTTTAAATTTACAAATCTGTATGAGATATAGTCTTGCCTTCTATAAGCAATTTGCTAAAAGAGTTTCTCTCTCTGTCTTAGACTTAAGTGATTATATGACTACCCTTCCATTAGAGTGATGGAACCTGGTTCTTAAAGAGAAGACTGGGTCTTCCAAGAATAAGAGATTATAATTCCAACAGAATTAGTGAGGGATTATATTTTTCTTTCCTCCTCTTCCACCAACGTTCTTTTAAGTTTGCCTCGCTAGTCCCAACCTCCCTCTCATTTCTCCCCTTTTACTTTCACCGATTTCTTTTCTCTCTCTCTCTTTCTATTGCTATTTCTTTTATTACAAACCTTCTACTACTTAGCCCATGATTATTTCTTCTATTTAAAGAAAAAATTTCATGAATTATCCTTTGGGATTCCATGTCTATGCCTAACTAACAGAAAAAAAAATATTTGTAAGTATGCCATCTCCCCGTATAGGATAAGATACATATATGATTGTCTGGAATTGTTAGTTTGGGGTCCTCTGAGAAGCAGACACTGTGATAGGATTAGATGCGCAAACATTTTATTGGGGGAAATACCTGTGAAGAAAAATGGGGAGGAGCTAGAGGAGGCAGAAGGAACCATCAAATTGCATGCAGGGCTGACCCTGTGAGAAGAGAGGGAAGGAAAGAAGACTGGCTGGGAAAAGTCTAGACTACAGTGCTCTCTGCAAGACTGAAGAGGGATCCTCCAGCTAAAGTTGCCCATTAGAAGAACTCTCATATCCCAGGAATGAGTCTGTCTGAGTATCTGTGTTGTGTCCAGACACAGGCTAGGAGCAAGTGGGAAGAATGGCCTCAGTGCAAATATGCAGTAGTTGGCTTAGAAGCTATGTCTGGTGATCAATGACATCTGTCCTCCATGAAGTAGGGGATCTGAGAGGCACATGGCCAGCACATCCGGGCTAGACCTAAGCTCTCCTGGACTTGGAGAAAACAGGGATGCTTATGCCATGAGCTGTATCCAAAGTGTTTCATGACTGATAGGGTAAAATAATTGTTAGTTTAGAGGAATCTTACAGAATATTTTTGGTCATTCTATTTCCTGGATTGTATGTTATGATGTGCTTTCAGTTTTTCCCTATCTCCAGGCTCTTACTCTTGTGTTCCTAAACACATGCATTCCTTCTGCTTGAATTGAGTCTTCTGCATCCATCTCCCCAGACCAATTCCTTCAAATTTCCACTAACCTTTTCTCCACAGGAGAGTACTGCTGACTCCCCAGACTAAAGTAGATTCCCTCGCATCTCTCTGGAATTCTTGTAGCCTACGTTATTTTTCTGTATTTAATATTGTTCTTTTGTTTACTAAGTATATCACCCATGAAGGCATAAGCTGTATCCATCTCATTTACAAGTGTATTCCCAGGGCCAGGCATAGAGCTGATTAATATTTCTTGAATGAATCAATACTTAGCGTAAGATGTGCTAAAGTTAAAAGAAAAAAAGATGTATAAGGCAGTCCTCACCCTCAAATTGCTTATAATCTAGGATAGGTTTCTCAGTAGATGATGGTACAGAACTATCAACATTAATGAAATAACTGAATTAAAGTGCTTTTTGGAATACTTAAAGCTTTAATTTCCTAAGTCAAGAATTGCATAGGCAGTAGTTAAGGTTCTACCAAGTTAAAATCTTATCAAGCCCACTTTCATAATAGATAAAACTAATGCTAATAAATGATTTATCTGCATGTAAATGAATATTCCTAGAAGGAGAGTTTTATTTATTTTAAATTTTTATTTTTTTAAAATAATTTCAGCTTATTTTAGATTTGCAGGTACATGTGTAGGTTTGTTATGTGGGTCTATTGCATGACGCTGAGGTTTGGATTATAAATGATCTCATCACTGAGGGTTGGATTATAAATTATCTCATTATGGGTAATGAGCATAGTACTATACTCATAGTACTAGGGCCATTTGCTAGTTTTTCAACCCTTACCCCTCTCTAGTAGTCTGAAGTGTCTACTGTTGCCATCTTTATGTTCATAAGTACCTAATGTTTAGCTCCCAATTATAAATGAGAACTTGTAGTATTTGGTTTTTTGTTCCTGCATTTTTTTCACTTAAGATAATTATCTCCAGCTGTATCCGTGTTGCTGCAAAAAACATGATTTCTTTCTTTTTATAGCTGTGTACTGCTTCATGGTGTATATGTAGCACATTTTCTTTATCCAATCAACTGTTAATGGATACTTGGGTTGATCCCCTTTCTTTGCTATTGTGAATAGTGCTGTGATGAACATATGAGTGTATGTGTCTTTTGGTAGACTGATTTATTTTCTTTTGAATGTATACCTAGTAATGGGATTGCTGGGTCAAGTGGTAGTTCTGTTTTAAGATCTCTGAGAAATCTAGGAGAATAATTTTAGATGACATTGAGGAAACTGACGTTAGTAATAATTGCATTATCTTAATGATATCTTCTTGACCACTGAATCTGGCCCTATCACAAACCAACCAATTTTCTTTTTCTTTTTAAGACGGTTTAAGATAAAGTTTCTGTTACTAGCAACCAAGTAGTGAGTTGAATAAAATACAATAGGAAGAGTTTGAATTATTTAGGAGTACACATTGTTTTTCAGTATAACTGACAGCAGATATTAACATGTAAGTAATGAATGTACTAAGAATCATTGCATAAATAACCCTTTATAGCTTCATAACTCTCCATAGTTTCTAGAATTCTTTTATATAAAGTCTGTTCACAGTTGCTATATAAGATGGGCAATGATTGTCAGTCTCAACTGAAGACACGGCTTCATCCAAAGACTTCTTCGAAGTCAATGAAAGTGATGTGAACAGTTGTCATCAAAACCCAGCCCATCTTCCTCCTAACGCTCCCATTCATTCCTAATGACCTTTTGCTATGAGACTATGAATCCGTGGTTCTAGGTTGCTATAACCATCTAACAAAAGATACAAGTAAATAATGTGTATTAAGAATAATTCAATGTGTGTGTATGTGTGTGTGTGTGTGTGTGTATTTCAGTATAAGGTGAACAATATAAAAAAACTTATCTGATAACCTAGACAACATTCATGTACAGCTGCCATTTTTTAAAAACCTGGCAAAAACTTCCAAAAGAAAATATTATTAGTCCTTTTAAAGAGATGCTTAACTAGCAGTATTTAGCTTTGATCTCATGATCCAAAGTAAACTCGACAACGTTTCTCAAAGAACCAAGAATTTTTAAATTAGATTGTTGGCTTCCAAAATCTTGGCCGAGAAATCTGACATGACATAGTAAACTGTCTTCTGCTCCATTTATCTAATATGGAGAGATGAAGGTCCAGAATGAAACCTGGCAGGATTTGAACGTGAGGTTCCGGGAAGTCTAAATGAGCCCAAGATTATGTTTGGCAGAGACTTGTGCCCCCCTGGCAGGGAAAACACACAGCTTCAAGCCTGTTGACACTGACAAAGCTTTTTAAGATAAGGAATTAAAACGCTCCCTAAAAGCAGAAACTCTTGGTGTCTGCCTCAGTACAACAGGTAGATCATTCTAAAACACTTTTGAAAAAGGTCTTTGTTTGGGTTACTGTCCCTGGAAAGGAACAAGGAGCTTATTTATTGTGACTGAAAAAGAAAAAAAAGGGCAAGCAAGCAAGTTCTTTCTTCTTTAATAGGTGTAAGGTCCAGGGAGATAGACAATCTCACACTACTCTGAGAAACAGTTAAAAGCAGGCAATTTTCTCTTCCCTCAGGCTCTGTGGTTAGGTGGTTAGAGTCTGAACCAAAGAGAAAGACTAGCAGCTTCTGTTCACAGCTTAAATAATCATTTCCTGTTTGTCCTTAGGCAGATTGCCTCATCAGTTGTTCAGGAGCCTTGATTAAGAGTGTCTCAATTTACCCATCTAAAATAATAAGTGTTTCATCAGGGGTATTGTGGGGTTTAATTAAAGCCCGTGAAGGGTACTAAGATCCTCAGATAAGACTGTGTAAACACTAAGTAATGCATGTCTGCATATATACAGATACAAGCTAGGCCCGCGAAATTGAATTTATCTGACAATTTTTCTTTTTCATCCCATCAACATGCCTGGGGCTAATTTTGTTGCCCAGACTTAGAGCAAAAATTCCTTCGGGCCAGTATTCTCTAAGAATTGCCAAATGCTTAGGTAAGGTGACTTGGTAAAGCTTTAAGTGTCCCAGCCAACTTTAGGTCACCTACCTTCTTACAGTGTTTACCCAAACCTCAGGCATTTGTTTCACAACAGCATGGATTTTACTATTTCTGCTTACCACCTGTACCCTTGTTTACTTAATATTTTCTAAATGGGATACTTATTTGCTTCAAAAAGTTTATGTAGGGCAAAAAAAATTCATATGACTATTGTTCATAGAAAACAAGTGTTTTCCAATAGCAAAGACATAGAATCAACCTAAATGCCCATCAGTGTTAGACTGGATAAAGAATATGTGGTACATATGCACCGTGGAATACTAGGCAACCATAGAAAAGAACTGTTAGGCGTGCTCTGAATGAAGACACCACCTAAACAGACTTTGTGTGAGCAACAAGGCTGTTTATTCAACCAGGTGTGGGCGGGCTGAGTCCGAAAGAGAGTCAGCAGACGGTGGTAGGAGTTGGTTTTATAGGTTTGGGGTAGGCAGTGGAAAGTTACAGTTCAGGGTGGTTTTTTGCAAGCTGAGGGGTGTCTCCAGTGTCATGAGGTTGGCTTATCAGTTGAGGCAGGAAAAGTTGCGGCAAGAGCAATGGTGGCATGTCACAAGGTCTGTTAATGAGCCACTGCAGGAACTAGCTGTTCTTCTTTTGCAGTATGGCTCTAGGAGGCCATCTGGAGGTGTATGTGTGGGTCACAGGGGTCACCATGGTGTAGTCCATGGTGTAGTCAGTTCAAAGAACCTGCATTCCTGCCTTTTTATATTAATAATATAAAGGAAAAAGTAAAAACTAGAGAAAGTTGGGGAGCAGTGAAATTTTGGGGGGTGGTACAGAGGGGTGATGGGTGACATTTCTCAGGGCTTCTTTGAGCGGGATTGGGGGTGGTATGGAAACCAAAAATGGGAAATAATTTAGACTGCTGAGAGAGCTGGGGTCAAGGAGTGATAGTGTAGAGTTGCTAGAAGGAGCATTTGCTGTATTAGGTAAATAACTGATTGGTTATGGCTTGGAGACGATTTTGTAGGAATTGAGAAATTAGTTGGAAAAGGCAAGGTCCAAGTAAGAGAAGGAGAAAAATTGGAATAAGAGGGCCCGCTAATGGAAGGAGCCATGATACCCAGTTAGCGAGTGGCCAGCTAGGTCCAGAATCATCATTTGTCTGATTAGCGAGCTTTTGGGCCCCTTCTTTAAGTTTTTTGATGGTGTCATATACAAGGCCAGATTGGTTTAGATAAAAGCAGCATTCTCTATTTAGGAATAGGCAGAGTCCCTCTTTTTCAGATCGAGGCCTTGGGAATTTTGGAGGACAACTGCCCCCAAGGAATTAACTTGGGCTTGAAACACAGACAGTGTTTGAGTTATGTCTGTAATGCTGGTGGAGAAATCATTAGAGAGATGCAGTGATGGAATTAGTAACGCCTGCTATGCCTGTCCTGATTGCAGCAGTGGAGACTCCTAATTCTACAAGCAAGGGGATTAATGGAAGGACTTTTTTTGTTGGGTAGGAGTTACAAGGGGGACAGGGGAGGGGTTTGTTTCCGTTGGCAAACTGGATTTTGGGGTAAGGAAAATTAAGGTACAGGTGCCTGTCCAGTTGGTAGGAAGGCAGAGGTAGGTGGAAGAGCCACAGAAGAAAAAAAGTCCTTGGCTGAGGCAGAACTGGAATTGTAGACTGAAGAGATGAGAAAGTGTGCTGTGGGAGCTGGGGTCTTGTACCCAGATACCAAGGGAACCAGCAAGGGCCATGGCTGTTAAAGGTTGTAGTGGGGTTTGATAGGGTAATTGTGTGGAAGGAGACGTCTTGTTCTCAGGGTGTATGAGAAAGCGTTTGGTATCTATGAGTAACCATTCACTTTCATTAACAAGGTCAGGTATGAGCAAGCAGGAAGAGGGGCCTGGAGGAGAGTCTGATGAACAAGGGAGGGTAGCCAAGGATGGAGTGAGAGACAGGGTAAATGCCTACTTAGGCAAAACTTGCTACTGATATTCCTAAGAGAGCTAGTAATGAGGGGACGGCCTTTCCGTAATGCTAAGCTGGTATGTTTCTATTTCTTGGTTAATGTGGGTGACAGGGCTTTGGAGGTGAAGTGTAAAGGAACACAAAGAGGGTGGGGAGGTCTCCTAGGGGAATTCCATTAGGGGATTGCTGGGAAATGCATAAGGGAGTGGAAATAGGGATAGTTGTTTGTATGGTTAGTGGTCCAAAAACAGGGGCTGTGGAGTTGACCTAAGGGGAAAGATTACGTAGGTAGGTGCGAAGAAGAGCAGCAGCCTGTTGGTATGAGATATCTAGGATGTTTTTGTTGAATCTTTCTAGGAAGTAGAGTTCTTCCAGGGGGTACAGGTGGGGGTTGTTGAAGGAAGTCTGGAGGCGTTAAGAGACGGGAGAGTTTGTCCAGTCTGCTGGTAGGGCAGGGACGGCTGTGTAGGAGGAAGAGGAGAGGGATATGCATAGCCAACAATCGCTGGCTAAGGAGGGATTTGAAATGGTTAGGAGAGAATGGGTTAGGTTGACGGTATGTTGGATGTAGTTAGGTGGGGGTAGAGGGTAGCAGGAGAACGGGAGTGAGATTGAGTGAATATAAAGGAAAAGAAGAGGACTTCATTGGAGCGGAAGAATTGGAGAGTTCCTTGCCACAGAAGGTCATCTATACACTCTAACAGAGAATTAAGCATGGCAACTTCGGGGTAAAACCATGAAATGTCAGCTGTAATTGCTTGGAGGAAAAGTGTATACTAGCAATGTAAACAAGAGCAGGGCATGTAAAATAATAGAGACAGAGACTTTCTGAGGTGTGGTTTAAGAAGTAGGGGCGACTTCGTTAAATAGTGGTGTTAGGGAAAAGATGCCTAAGTGAAAGGTATGTTAGGATAATATAGGGTTATTCTTCCACTTCGGGGTTACAGGTTAGTTTAAGAGAAGTGGGGGAGAGTACTTTCAACTTCCAGGAGGAGGCAGAGGAATTAGGCCAATTGTCTGATGGACACAGCTTTATCCTGGAATGATGAACTCACTGGGGAGGGTCTTGTAGATGGACAGTGGTTGGGGTGCTATAGATGACCAGGAAGGTCCTATCCACTCAAGTTGCAGAGACTTTTAACTAGGGTTAGGCTTTTAACTAGGATTGACTTTCCAGCTAGGGTGTCTTCATATGGCCAGGTATCTGGAGTGGGTAAGAGGAAATTAGCAGCCTGGCAGATCTCATGTCTGGCCTGTTGGAGGACTGGAAGATAGTCACCAAGAGGACTGGTGTCTGGAATAAGGTCAGGCCCAAGCAGAAAGGTGCGGCCATATAGGAGCTCAAAGGGGCTCTACCCTGTGGGTTCTTTAGGAGTGGCTTTAATCCTGAGAAGAGCAAGGGGTAGAGAACTATCCCGTCTATTTTTGGTTGGAGGCTGAGTCTAGTGAGATGTGTTTTTAAAAGGCCGTTGGCTCTTTCTACTTTTCCTGAGGACTGAGGGTGGTATGGGGTATGGACATTCCACTGGATTCCAAGGGCCTGGGAGACTGCTTGGGTAATTTGGCTAATGAAGGCTGGTCAATTGTCAGATTGTATAGAAGTAGGAAGTCCAAATCAGGGGTTACATCAATTAGGAGAGAAGAGATAACTGCAGTAGCTTTTCGGACCCGGTAGGAAAGGCTTCAACACATCTGGTAAAGGTGTCAATCCAGACTAGAAGGTATTTAAAGTTGTGGACACGGGACATGTGAGTAAAATCTATCTGCCAGTCCTGTGTGGGGGTAAATCTCCTAGCTTGATGTGTAAGAAAAGGAGGGGGTTTAAGGAAGCCTTAGGGAGTAGTATAGTGGCAGATAGACCAATGAGACTTGATTGTTTTCAGGATGGATTTCCATGATGGAAAAGAAATGAGAGGTTCTAAAAGACAGGCTAGAGCCTTGTATCCTATGTGAAAATGATGATGAAAGGATGTGAGGATAGAGTGGGCTTGTGAGGCAGGGGAGAAGGAATTTTCCATGGTCTAAGAACCACTTGCCTTGAGCAGGAAATGATTGGTAGGTTAAGGATTTGGAGGGAGAGTAGGTAGGAGTAACAGATGAGAAGGAGAAATTCTGGCCATGAGGGGCAGGTACTGGAGGGTTAGCTGCTGCTTTAGCTGTTTTATTGGCATAGGTGTTTCCTTGGGTAATGGGGTCTGACGATTTTTGGTGTCCCTGCAGTGGATAACCCTGGCCTTGGCTGGGAGGAGAGTGGCCTTAAAGAAGGCCTTTATTAAGGGAGCATTGATAATAGAGGATCCTCATGTAGTGAGAAGACCTCTTCTGCCCATGGTGGTGAAGGATATGGAAGGCACATTTAGAATCAGTGTAAATATTGACAGGTAACTCTTTTGCAAGTGTGAGAGCCCGGGTTAAGGCGATAAGTTCAGCTTGTTGGGAAGTGGTGGTGGAGTAGCATAGCAGCCTCGATAATACATGAGTGGGATACAACAGCATAACCAGTTTTGAGCAGTGCCAACCGACTGGCCTTTGAAGAACTGCCATCAATAAACCATGTGTGGTCTGGGTCTGGGACTGGGAAGAGGGAAATATGGGGAAAGTGGGAGGATGCTGTATGGATTAGTGAGATGCAATTGTGCGGATCAGGGACTTGTGTTGCCTGTGAAGTGAGAAGCTGGGTTGACGTCATGTCCAAGAGCAATGGTTACTGTAGGTGTTTCAATAAAGGGTGCCTAAAGCTGGAGGTGGCAAGGGGCTGAAAGTGTGTGAGGTGTGAAGAGGAAACTAAATGTTGGAGGTTGTGAGAGCTCTAGAGAATAAGTGGACCGTAGCCTGTAATTTTAAGGGATTCTAGGAGTATTACAGCCACAGCGGCCATGGCATGTAAACACAATGGCCAGCCTAGGACTGTGAGGTCAAGTTGTTCAGATGCGACGCACAGCCTTTTACTTCTGCCATGTGAAGGGAGAAGGGTTGGGAGGAATTGGGGAGTTCTAGTGTAGGGGCTGCTTCTAATGCCTTCTTTAGTGAATGAGAGGAAGAATGGGGGAAGGATTTGGGGTCTACGGGGTCAGCTAAGTTTCCTTTTGTAAGTTTGTAAAGTGGTTTGGTTAGGAGAGCAAAACCTGGTATCCAGGGCAAAAATATCCTACCATGCCTAGGAAGGAGAGAAGCTGTTGTTTAGTGGATGGGGTTGGGGTTTGGGAAATTAACTGGATACAGTTGGCAGGGAGAGCGTGTGTATGCTGATGAAGGATTATACTGAGATAAGTAATGGATGGGGAAGAAATTTGGGCTTTAGAAGGTGATACAGGGTACCCCTTGGAGTATAGAAGTTGAAGAAGCAGGAATGTGTCTTGCCAGGAGGATTCATAAGAGAGTCTGCAAAGAAGATCGTCCACATATTGAATGAGGTGGGAAGCAGATGGACCAAAGGAGAGTAGGTCACGGAAAGGGCTTGACTGAAGTAGTGTGGGCTATTTCTGAAGCCTTGGGGCAGAAGAGTCCAGGTGAGTTGTTGAGACTGGTGAATGTTGGGATCAGTCCAAGTGAAGGCAAAAAGAGGCTGAGAGGAGGGGTGTAAAGGAATGGTGAAAAAGATATCTTTCTGATCAAGAACGGAACAGTGAATTGTGGATGTGGGTATGGAAGATAAGAGTGTATAAGGGTTTGGTACAACAGGATGGATGGGAAGTACAATCTGATTAATGAGGCAGAGGTCTTGGACTAGCCTGTAAGATTTGTCTGGTTTTTGGACAGGTAGGATAGGAGAATTGTAAGGAGAGTTAGTGGGAACTAAAAGCTCATGTTGTAGTAAGCCAGTAGTAACAGGCTTTAGGCCTTTTAGGGCTTGCACTGGGATAGGGTACTGGCGCTGGGCGGGATAGGGGTGGTTCGGTTTTAAGGGGATGATAAGGAGTGAATGACTTGTAGCAAGGGATGGGGAGGCGGTGTCCCACACCGTAGGGTTAAGGTAGTGGGACATAAGGGGAGCTATTGAAGGTACGAGTTTGGGAGGAGGATGGCAGTGAGGTGTGGCTGTAGCCCAGGAATAGTTAAGGAGTCAGACAATTTTGCTAGGATATCTCAGCCTAACAGGGGAACTGGACATGTGGGGATGATTAGGAAAGAACGTGGAAAGGAGTGCTGGCCTAATTGACACTAGACTTGGGGAGTTTTGAGAGGCCTGGAGGCCTTGCTGTCAATTCCCACAACAGTTATGGAGGCCAGGGAGACAGGTCCTTGAAAAGAAGGCAGCGTGGAGTCGGTGGCCCTCACGTTGATTAAGAAAGGGATGGACTTATCCTCCACCATAAGAGTTACCCGAAGCTCACTGTCCATGATGGTCCAGGGGCCTCTGAGAGGTTTGGGCAGCATGAGTCTTCAGCCGCCACGCCAAGGAGATCTGGGAAGGATTCGTTCTGAGAGCTTTGGGTTAGAGCTCCAGGAGATCTGGGAGCAGCGACGTGAGTCGGACACGTCCACTTCCAGTAGGGTCCCCGTATAGATGGGGCAGGGCTTAGGAGGAATCCTGGGCTGCAGGCATTCCTTGACCCAGTGGTCAGGTTTCTGACACTTGAAGCAAGGTCTGGGAGGAGCAGCTGGACACTGCAGTCCGGGCGCTTCGAAGTCTTTGTGAGCCAGTGGTGTGGCTAGGGTTTGTCTTACGGCAGAGGCAAGCATCTGTAGTTCTGAGATGCGCTGCCGCTGGGCAGCTTCTTCCCTGTTATTGAACACCCTGAAAGTGAGGTTGATTAATTTCTGTTGTGGAGTTTGAGGGCCAAATTCTAATTTATGTAGCTTTTTGTAATGTCGGGGGCAGGGGGTGATAAAATGCATGTTAAGCATTTTTCAGGGGTGAGAGTAGAAGTGTAGATGACTTTTAAGACACTCCAGATTAGATTATAGGACTGAATTAGACATTGGAACTCTTGTATATATTTAATGGGATCTGATAAAAAGAAGTCTAATTGTTGGCTGATTTGGGAAAGGTTGGATAAAGAGAAAGGAAAATGTACTCTGACTATGCCTTCAGCTCCAGCCACCTCTTGAGGGAGATTGTTGGGCAGGGGTGGGGGAAGTTAGCCATGAGATATACTGTAAGCCGGACTGGGTATGAGATGGGGAGGTGATAGGAAGGTCATAGGAGGTGGGTTGTGGGCAGAGGAAGAGGAGGGAGGCTCTAGGAGGGTTAGGGCCTGGACTAGGGTCTGATTCGGACAGGTGGGGGAGGAGAAAGTTCAAACAAATTGATGGACAGGGAGGATTCTGAGTCCATCAACCTCAGGTGGAGGCAGGAGGGGTGGATGGAAGGGAGAGAAGAAAAATTTGGGATGGGTTTTATTGAGAGCAGAGATTAGGGAGGGATTGGATGTATGACACTTCAGACCATTTGCCCATTTGTTGATAAAAATTGCCTAGGTCATGCAGAATAGAAAAATTGAAAGTGCTGTTTTCTGGCCACTGGGAACCATTGTCTAATTTGTATTGGGGCTAGACCATATTGCAGAAAAAAAATGACACATTTAGGTTTCAGATCGGGTGACAGTTGAAGAGGTTTTGGTTTTTTAGGATGCAGGCTAGAGGTGAAGACAGAGGAATAGGCCATGGCGAAGAAGGTAAGTTTTAAGGAAAGGAGTAGAGATGAGGAGAATGAGAGAAGAGCAGCTACCAGGGTTTTCAGTAGGCATCCCTGACTGAGTCCTGGGCTGTACTGTGGGTGAGTGGTCAAGGCAGGCATCCCCCGCTATTGACCAGACACCAAGGCAAGACAGTCTTCTGAGTTCGTGACCAACGTTGGAGTTTTTGAGTGCATGGATAGAGAGTGTCTCCTTTGTCTCTACTTAGAAGGAGAAGGGTTTAAAGGAAGAAAGAGAAAGACTTGTCCCCTTTATCTCTACTTTAAAGGAGAAGGATTTAAAGGAAAAGAGAGAGAGATGGGGAGAGACTGCTTACCTGATCTGAAGGTGGTGAGAGGGTTGTTGGGCTGGTCTGATGCACTGAGGGTGCAGGTAGGTCTCCTCACAGAGGAAGAGCAGGGACAGGGGGTGAGTCCCCCAAAGAAGTACCCCAATCTGGGTTTTGGCACCAAATGTTAAGTGTGCTCTGAACGAAGAGACCACTTAAATAGGCTTTATGTGAGTAATAAGGCTGTTTATTCACCTGGGTAGGCAGGCTGAGTCCAAAAGAGAGTCAGCAGATGGTGGTGGGATAGGAGTTGGTTTTATAGGTTTGGGGTAGGCAGTGGAAAAGTATAGTTCAGGGGCAGCTTTTTGCAAGCTGGGGAGTGTTGCTGGTGGGGGTGTCACAAGGTCCAAGGTCCGGTGTCACAAGGTCCAAAGTCCAGTGTCACAAGTTTGGGTTATCAGTTGAGGCAGGAACCGTTGAGGCAGGACCAATGGTGGAATGTCACAGGGTCAGTTAATGAGGCACTGCAGGAGCTAGCTATTCTTCTACTTTTGCAGTCAGGCTTCAGGAGGCCATCTGGAGGTGTACGTGTGGGTCACAGGGGTCACCAAGGTATAGTCCATGGTGCAATCAGTTCAGAGAGCCTTGCAAGAACAAGATCATGTCCTTTGCAGGAACATAAATGGAGCTGGAGGCCATTATTATTAGCAAACTAATGCAGGAACAAAAAACCAAATACCACATGTTCTGACTTATATGTGGGAGCTAAATGATTAGAACACATGGACACAAAGAGAGGAACAACAGACATTGAGGCCACCTTGAGGGTAGATGGTGGGAAGAAGGAGAGGATCAGAAAAAATAACTCTTAAATATTAGGCTTAGTACCTGGGTAACAAAATAATCTATACAACAAACCTCTGTGACAGAAGTTTACCTGTATGATAAACCTACACCTGTGTCCCTGAACCTAAAATAAAAGTTAACAAAAAGAAAACAAGTGTTTTCTTATATACAGTAGTTTAAATACATAGCTATTCAAAATTTTAAGTTTATTCATGTTATTTTAAAATTATCTTGCATATCAATAGTTTATGCATATCACATTTAGGGGTGAAGTAAAAAGTAAAAATTATTCAAAATTGCATATAATCTCTAGATGATTCATATTTTATATATATAACACATTTTGATGCTATTCTTTTTGGCAGCTTTATCAATGAGCTATTATAGTGTAGCAAACTACAGAGGCTTAGAATAATGATCATTTATTATTATCTAGGGTTTGTGGGTTGGCTAGGCAGTTCTGCTGCTCTGAGCCAGGTTTGGCTGATCTTGGCTGGCCTTGGTCATGTATCTGTGATCAACTGACAGATTGGCTGGGGCTGGCTGGTATAGGATGGCCTCAGTCACATACCTGGGGCTTCTCCAGCTTTTGCCTTAGGGTAATGCAGTGACTAGATCATATGTCATTCATCTTTCAAAAGACTATGCTAGATGTTCCCAGATAGGGTATAGGGTTCTAAGAGAAAGCAGAAGTTGCAAGGCCTTTGAAGGACTAGGCTTGGAGATAGAACATCTAGCTTCTCCCACATTTTACTGGCTAAACAAAATTACAGTGCCAACTCAGAGTGGTTATGGTGGGGTCCAAAAGTCATTAGGGTTTTATATTCCTCCAAGTTTTCCACCAAGTCATCCCTCGATTGTGGTCCCCATCCTTATGGTCCAACTAGCTGCTGGAGTTCCAACCATTACATTCTGAGTTTGACCAGCAGGAAGCTGTGAGAGGATGGATAATGGTCCTTCGAGACATTAATATCTTAACCGTTTCAACCTGTGAATGTTACCTCATATGGCAAAAGGGACTTTGCAGATGTGATTAAATTAAGGATCTTCAAAGTGAGAGATTATCCTCAATTCCACAGGTAAGCATAATGCAGCTACAAGTGTCCTTGTAAGAGAGAGGCAGAGGGAGAATTGATTGTAGCAGAGACAGTAGGCAACATGATGACTGAAGTTAAGATATGACACAGTTGGCTTTGGTAATAGAGAAAGGAGACAGGGAATGCAGCTGTAGAAACTAGAAAATGCGAAGAAATGAATTTATCTCTAGAGTCTCCAAAGGGAGCATGCCCTGCTGATACTTTGATTTCAGCCCAGTGGAACTAATTTTGGACTTCTGAGCTCTAGAACTGTTAAAGAATGTGTGTTGTTTTAAACCATCAAGTTTATGGTGATTTGTTATAGCAGCCACAGGAAACTAAAGCAGAGGTTCACTAGATGTTCCATATGATACTTCCATTTTAACTCATTGGTCAGAATTTGGTCACAGGGCTACGTATAGCTTCAAGGGTGCCTGGGAAAGGCTTTTTCTTTTTTTCTGGATGTCATTAGTGCCTCCTAAAGAAGAAGTGAATGCTGTTGGAAAACAACTCATCATGTGTGCCACAGGTGGAGAAATAGTAATCAAAGTATATTCTATATATATTTACTGAACATTTAACAAATGTCAGGTATGTTCGGGTTCTGGTTATACAGTGATGACAATACAGGCAAAATTCCTGCTCTCATGTAGCTCACATTCTAGAGGGGGAAGACAGAAAATAAACAAAACTATACAATGTAAAATGGTGATGTGTGCTATTAAAGAAATAAAGCAGGAGCTGAGTACAGACTTTGGAGGTGCATAGCTATTTTGGAAAGGGTTTCACAAAAGAATATGAGAAGCATCCTGTCATAAGATAATAGGGTGTCATAAACCAGGTGGTCACTGGATAGTACCCACTGTGCCTAAAGGTATTTGAAATCAAACTTAGAATTGCTTCAAAAATGACAATGTGAGGAGCTCTGTGGCGCTCTGCCCAGTAGAACAACCTTAATTGATAAAAATTTTTTTCAAGAAGCTAAATTCTCTGAAAATTGTTCTAGTGGAATACAGCAGATGATGAAATAGCTATTTTTAAAATATCGACTAAATCTTATTAAGAACAGTGAGCATCTGTAGCATTTGAGTCATGACCCACCCTCTCCCTATCCTCCCTCCCCTGCCTCACAGTTCAATGTGGCAGAAACTCCATTCCAAAATAGATGTGGCCAAGAAGATAGGGTACCCTCCTCTCTAAGCTCCAAGTCAAGGGGTATAGAATCTTCCCAGGAGGGGGCAGGTTTTTAACATTTCTAATTCTCCTATGCTCTGTGTTACAGAGGCTAAATTCTAGGCAAATGTGAATGAGAGGTTTAGATCAGATGACACTCATGCCAGATCACTCATAGGTAGAGGTTTTATGCCAATTGCCAGCAGAGGCTAGTCAAGAAGACAAGAGGCTACTTCCCTCACCCAGTGTCCTGCTCATAAAGCAGGGTGTCTCTTCAAGAGAAGTGAGCCACTGTCCCCAACCCTAGCTCCATAGAAATAGGTGCCGATGTTTTTTCAAGTGGGATAGGCCATAACAACAGAGTTCTGAAGTTTTCCTCATAGGAACTGACTTTATTTGGAAGAGAGTATAAGAAAGAAAGTTTAAGCCTAAGGGTGGTCTCAAAAACATGGATATTTTTAGTGATAAGGAGGCTGTTTGCAACACAAGAGCAACAAACTAAACCACAGACCAACTAGTTTATTGGAGAGAGCCAGGGTAAAAGCTACAAAGAGCCTTACTTGGGTCGAACAAACCTCAAAGACTAGATTTAAAGCCTACCCTTGCAAAGGGGCCTGAATTTATTTGCATCAGACTGTGGGGCAATTTATACTCCAGGACATTGCCAAAAAATAAGAGAGCAATAAATCAGCAATTAGTGGAGCCTAACAGCTCAGTGTAATACCAACAGAAGCAGATAGCTTAACAGAAAGTTCAGAAAAAGAGACAGTGAAAGAGAGACCTACTAAAAACACTATCATCCCAGTTTAACTGTGCACATGCCCAAGCTTCTTAATAAAGAGCAACAAAGTTGACAAGCCTTTGGCAAGTCTGATCAAGAAAAAAAAGAGAGAAGACACAGGTTGCTAAATTAAGGATTGGGAAAGGGGATATTACTATTACATAGCATAAAAATGATTACAAACATATATTATGAACAGTGGTATGTCAGCAACGTAAATAACCCAGATGAAATGGACAAGTTCCTAGAAATATACAAACTACCAAAAATGACTCAAGAAGAAATAGGAGAGCTGATTAGATCGATAAAACACAAAGAGATTGAATTCAGGAGTAATAAAGTTCCCACAAAGAAAAGGCCAGAACCAGACGGATTCACTGGTGAATTTTACCAAAACTTAAATAATTAATATTAATTATTCACCAAATTCTTCCAAAAAATAGAAGAGAAGGAAACATTTCCCAGCTCAGTCTATGAGGGAAATATTACTCTTATACTAAAATCTGACAAAGACATCACAAAAAACTACAGACCAGTATTTCTTATGAATATAGACACAAAGTCTTCAATCAACTACTAATGAACTGAATTCAGTAATATATAAAAGGGGTTATATTCCGTAACAATGTGAGATTTATCCCAAGAATGCAAGTTTGGATTGATATGTAAAAATTAATATAATATATTGTAACAGTAGAATCAAGAACAAAAAAAATTAGCATTTTGATAGATATAGAAAAAGTATTTGACAAAATTCCAAATCCCTTCATGATAAAAGCAGTAAGAATAGATGGGAATTTCCTCAACCTGACAAAGGGCATGTACAAAACCCCACAGCTAACAATATGTTTATTTATTTTATTTTATTTTTTTGAGAAAGAGTCTCACTCTGTCACCCAGGCTGGAGTGCAATGGTGCCATCTTGGCTCATTGCAACCTCCCCCCCACCCCAGGTTCAAGTGATTCTCCTGCATCAGCCACCTGAGTAGCTGTGATTACAGGCACACGCCACCACGCCTGGCTGTTTTTTCTATTTTTAGTAGAGATGGGGTTTTGTTGTGTTGGCCAGCCTGATCTTGAACTCATGACCTCAAGTGATCCGCCTACCTCGGTCTCCCAAAGTGCTGGAATTATAGGCATGAGCCACCAAGCCCAGCTGCTAACAATTTATTTAAAGGTAGGAGTTGGAAAACTTTCCCCCTAAGATCAGAAAGAAGACAAGAATATCTACTTATGCTATTTAACTCAACATTATACTTGAGGTTCTAGTCAGGGAAATTAGGCAAGAAAAAGAAATAAAAGACATCCAATTTAAAAAGGAAAAATAAAACTCCTTGTATTAGCAGATAGCATGATTTGTAGACAGAAAACTCTAAAAAAACTATTAAAACTAATAAATGAGTTGAGCAAGTTTGCAAGACACAGATAAATATACAAAAATCAACTGTATTTACACACTTCAGCAGTGAACAAACTGAAAATGGCATTAACAGATTAAATCCATTTACAGTTAGCATCAAAAGAATAAAATATTAAGAAATAAATTTATAAAAGAAAGACAAAACTTATACCCTGAAAACTATAAAACACTGTTGAAAGAAATGACAGATAACTTAAATAAATGGAGAGTCATCTCATGTTCATGGATTGAATTACTTAATATTGTTAAGATGTCATTACTTCCCAAAATGATCTGTAGATTCAATGCAATCCTTTTTAAGATCCAAAGTAGCTTTTATTCTTGCAGACATTGACAAGTTGATCCTAATGATTATATAAAAATTAAAGGGACCCAGAATAGCTAAAACAATCTAGAAAAAAAGGAGAAAAATGTTGGTGGATTCACATCAATTTTAAAACTTACTACAAAGCCAGTAATCAGGGCAGTCTGGTACTGTCATAAGGATAAGCATATAGAGATGAGTGGAGTTGAAATAAGAGTCTGGCAATAACTGAAAATCAGTTGACATTTATAGTCAGCTGATTTTCTACAAAGGCATCAGAAGAATTAAATGGTAGTAAGAACAATCTTTTCCAGAAATGATGCTGGGAAACTTGATGTCCGCATGCAAAAGAATTAAGTTGGCCCTTTCCCTCACATCTGACATGAAAATTAACTCAAAATAGGTCACAAGTCTAGAGGTAAGAGTTACATCTATAAAACTCTTAGAATAAAATAATATCTTTGTCACTTTGCTAGGCATGAATTCTTAGATGTGACACCAAAAGCACAAGTTACAACAACAGAAAACACATAACTTGGACTTAATCACGATTAAACGCTGTTTCACTTAAAGGACACCATTAAGAAAGTAAAAAGACAACCCACAAAAATGGGAGAAAATATTTACAAATCATATGTCTGACAAGTGACTTGTACCTAGATCGTATAGAGAGCTCTTACAACTCAGCAATAAAATGACAACCCAATTAAACAATGGGTAAAAATGCAAATAGACATTTCTGCAAGAAAGTTATACAAATTGTCAAGAAGCACATGCACGAATGCTCAACATGATTAGTTATCAGGAAAATGCAAATGAAAATTATAATGAGCTATCACTTAACACCCATTAAGATGGGTATAATAAAAATTACAAATAATAACATGTGTTGATGATGTGAAGGAATCTGGATTCTCATACACTACTAAAGGGACTTTAACATTTTGAAGCCACTTTGGAAAGTAGTCTGGCAGTTCCTCAAAAGTTTAAACTTAGAGTTACTATATGATCAAATAATTTCACTCCTGGATGTATACCCAAGAGTAATGCAAACATATTCACACAAAAAGTTGTATACATATAAATGTTTATAGCAGCATTATTTATAATGGCCAAAAAGTTGGGGGGGGGACCCCCAAATGTCCATTAATTGAAGAATGGCCAAATAAAATGTGTAATAGATGATAAAATATTATTAAGCCATTAAAAATGATAACATGTTACAGCATAGTTAAACCTTGAAAACATGGTATTAAGTGAAGGAAACCAATCAAAATGCCCACACATTGTAAGATTTTATTTATGCAAAATATCCAGAATCGGCAAATATGTGGAGACAGAAATTAGTCATTTCCTAGGGCTGTGGGATTTAGTTAAGGTAGATGGGGGAGTAACTATTCATTGGCATAGAGTTTCTTTGGGGGTGATTAAAATGTTCTAAAATGGACTGTAGTGATAGTTACACAACTTTGTACATATACTAAAAACCATTGAATTTTACATTGTAAAAGGATGAATTATATCATTTGTGAATTATATGTAAGATTATATATATAAGAGAATATGTTAGGTAAAAGAAAACTAAATGAACTACAATAACGAAAAACACACCTGGAGTTATATTCAGCCTATGCACAACCAAATTATGGTGCCTAAGATAGTCTTTATAAGATCCCCTTCAACTTCGGGGATGTTCATTTTATGTCAGAGAATCCTGACCTAGGAAAAAAGGAATTAATATTTGGTATCAAGACCAAGAAGGGATTATATGTATTCAACTGAGTAGCCTTACATTAAAAAAAAAAAAAAGGAATAAAAGCTATGCATAATTGACCAAGCAGAGGAAAAGAGAATTGGCTTCTAATCCCAAACTTAAGACAACGTGGTCTGAAGGCTAAAATTTTCTTCATGGTTGAGAACACCTGATCTTATGAACGGAGAGGCAAGAAGGGGTCTTGGGAAGAGCAAGCAGTTTACAATAGGAGTCCTTGGTTCAAAAACAGGTCCTGCCAGCCATTACTATAAACCTGGACTTACCATTCCCAGGCCTCAGTTTCCTTATCTATAAATGAAGACAATCATTGCTATCCTGAAAACTTGTTGGTAGAATTAAATAAATATGGTTACTAAGTGCCTGACATATTCATTTCCATCCATCCTTTTATGTGGTAGAAAACCAAGCCAATAGAGTATAAGATACTACAGAGAAAGTATTTCTTCCAATTCACCAGCATGGATCCAGTTCTACCATACTGTTCCAGATCGTCATTTCTTCCTTTTAAAAAATTCACTATATACTGTCTTTCTACACTCTAGGGGGAGCCTATTACCAGTATAAGAGTGTGTGACTTAGAAAATTGTGTTACTTCATTTAAGAGAGAAAGAAGAATTCTCTATCACCACCACTACTACTACCAAGTAGCACCAACATGCGGCCTCTAGATTTTTATTTATTTATTTATTTATTTATTTATTGAGATGGAATTTCACTCTGTCACCCAGGTTGGAGTCCAGTGGTGCAATCTTGGCTCTCACTGCAACCTCCGCCTCCTCAGTTCATGCGATTCTCCTGCCTCAGCCTCCCGAGTAGCTGGGATTACAGGGGCCTGCCATCACATCTGGCTAATTTTTGTAGTTTTAGTAGAGACAGGGTTTCAACTTGTTGGCAAGGGTGGTCTCAAACTCCTGACCTCACGTGATTCGCCTGGCTCTGCCTCCCAAAGTGCTGGGATTACAGGTGTGAGCCATCACACCTGCCCTGGATTTCAAAATAAATTGGGATAAAGAACAGAAAATGATTTCCCCAGACAAAATAAAATTCAGCTTTGAACCTGTAAGGTTCCTAAGGAATAATCTGGCATAAAATCCTGTGTGTGCAGCCAAGTGCTGCAAAGGAGAAGTACAAGGTATTGCTGGAGAATACAGAGCAGGAGGACCTAACTTTGCCCACCTGGGTCTTAAAGGAGCTGCATCACCATTTCTGCTTCCCCACCGTTCCCCCACCAAACAGTTTGAAACTGGCCTTTTTGAAGTCGGTCTTTTAAACAATCATTTGCTGTCTTTAAAAAGTTTTAAATGGCTGTCTCAGTAAAAGCGAAATCAATATTCTTTCAGCCTGGGCTTTTAGCAGATAATGTCTCTCTATAAATCATGGGCATAATGACATTGGAATAATTCATCATCTCATTACATTTATAGATGATGTGCCACATTGTTCTGAGGCGAAGGTTATCTTCCCTGCCTGGGACTCCATCCAGAAACAAATAAAAAACCAAGGAACCTGATTATTTCATGGTCCGTTTATAGAAGCTGTTGTGGATCAGTTTTCCATCTGTCAGCTACTTTTTCTTTACAGTCCTTTTGTGAACACACTGCAGGAATATATCCTTCTAGCTCAAGAATTTCAGTAACCTTTAAAACTTTATTTGTTGAAGAGGCACCTGTCTGGGTTTGAAGATGTTCTGTGGGCTGCTTTTTATATCAGTGCCAGATCTAAGGTCATTAGTCAAACAGTCAAGGATTTATTGAGCACCTACTATTTGTCAGGTTATGGCACTGGATGCTGACATGTTCTGTTCTCGCCGAGTATACCATAGCATGGAGGAAGATGATCAAGAACTCTACAAATAATCATACCATCATTATGAGTGTAAGTACTGGGAAGGAGAGACAAAGGGTGCTATTAATAAGAGAACCTCCTACTTGATCTGGCGGGGCATGAATTATAGAAGGCAGCTCTCGAGTGATACTTAAGGTAAGATCTAAATGTTAAGTATGTCATATCTGTTCACTCAATACTTGATAAAAGACTGGATGAATGAACAAAAGCAACAAGGAACCAAGGGAATGGATAAATAGTTCAGATAATGACTCTAAATGTCAAGGACTCATTCTTTACCCAGTCAAGAAGAGCTGAATTGGTTACTGTCCGTGAAGACTTGTATATAGACCTGGGGCATTATCCCTTAAGCACACATCCTTACTATTCATACAGACTGCTGGAGTCCTGGTTTGGGTAAGTTCTTCAGAAGTAAACAGACTTGAATGTAAATTTCAGTTACCACATATGGTAAATTCCATTGAAGCTTTTAGTATTAATTTCTGAATCTCAATTTCTTCAACTGTTTAATAGCAATATTAAGCCTGTATTAAGGCTGCTTTGAAGATTAAAAGAGAACATGTTTACCGATACAGGAAGATACAGGGATTAAGAAGCTAGGTTGGGTTCCCTAGCAAGTTTTGTTTGGATCCCTGCTGGGTCACTACCTAGCTATGTAACCTTAGGAAATAGCTATTCTTTAACACAACATATATGTTCCATAAAATCACTGCGTTATGCTAAATTGGGCAATACAAACCACAGGGCTTATGAGGATAATGGGGCTCAGGGCACAACAGAAGACAACTTTTTCAGTGACATGTTAAGAAAAAGATAGAAACCTAATGTCAAAAGAAAAACTTTAGACCAATTAAATTTAGTAGAGTGTATTTCAGAAAAAAACAATTCATGAATTGGGCCACCCTCAGAATTTGACTTAAAGAATTTTACTAGAGGGTGAGTGTTACCTTTTAGTGAGCAAGGGATTTGACTTGTTGCACAGGAGAGCTTGAGAGAGCCTCATGTAGCAATGTGGGCAGTCAGTATTTATAGACAGAGTAAGGAAGGGAGGTATAACAATAGCCTGATTGGTTAGAATTTAGTAGTTTGCCTTATTTGACATGGTCTGATCATTTGGCCGCCTGTGATTTACTGAAGCTCAGCTGCTATGATTGGCTGAGACTCAGCTATTTGTGACAAGAATATACTTGTAAGTTAGGTTGCATTTTAATACATATGGACTCAAGATATGGAGACAGCTTTAGGCCAAATTTAAAACACACAAAAACGTAGACATCTTTACACTTATTAGCTAAAAAAAAAAAATACATAAAATACAAAAATAAATATGGCACTCCACCTTGAAAAAGACCTAGTGTTTGCCTATGGAAGTGGGGGTGGAAAGGGTTGCAACTTGTGAACTGCTGTGAAGTGGCAGGAGCTGTTTATCTTGAATCCCAGGGAAGGTTGTAGCACCAGATGTAGAGGCTATGGCTCATAACACGCATCAACCATGTTGGAGCAAACATGCATTGTAGCAGAACCAGATGTGCTTATCCTTGTTCTGCCTCAGTTATCTCGTCTGTAAATAAAAATGATCATGGCACCCGCCTTGTAGAGTTGTTATAATCATGATTAAACTGAATGGTTCCAGGTAGATTGGTTAGCACTGGGCCTGGCATATAGGTTTGGTGCCTTTCTCCTGGGCATTTATCATTCCATGTTATGCTAAATTTGACTTAAAGAATTTTACTAGAGGGCTGGGTGCGGTGGCTCACGCCTGTAATCCCAGCACTTTGGGAGGCCAAGGTGGGTGGATTACTTGAAGTGAGGAGTTCAAGACCAGCCTGGCCAACATGGTGAAACCTTGCCTCTACTAAAAATACAAAAATTGACTGGGTATTGTGGTGGGCGCTTGTAATTTCAGCTACTCAGGAGGCTGAGGCAAGAGAATCCCTGGAACACAGGGGTGGAGATTGCAGTGAGTTGAGATCGCACCACTGAGTGACAGAGTGAGACTCTCAAAAAAAATTTTTACTAGAGGATAAGTGTTACTTCTTGGTGAGCAAGGAATTCAACTTGTTGCTCAGAGCCTGACAAAGGCTTACAGACCTACACAGTCATAATACCTATGCAGGGTCTCCTATTCCTGTTTTTCAAACAAGCCTGAGAGGGGAGACTAAAGACCATTTTTTCCTAGGGAGGAGGCAGGGGAGAAGAAATGGCAGCCATGGCTCCCTAGACTCAGGGGAAGAGATGAGGACCTTAGGTAAGTGTTCCCAGCCCACCAAGAGAGTAGTCCTGTATTAGCCATGGCCTCCGTTCCAGCTGTTCCTGCGCATGGTGCTGGAGTTCAGTCATGTAAGCTCTCATCAGCTGTAATCCACTTCTTGGTGACTCTCCAAACTGAACCTGAATTCCAGAGGTTTTCCTATCAGTTATTACAGTTGGCCCCACCTGCCCTGAAACCCAGAGAGGTAATTTCATCTTTCATCTGTCCTCCTTCCTAGGTGTCTGCAGACAACTGGCTAAGAACAGATATGAGAGGTCCAGGGCATGACTCACAGGGTTTGGTTGGCTGAGCTAGAGAACAAAGGAGACTAGCTTGTGTGAGGAACTTGACAGTTGTTTGCAGGACACTCCCGAGGTATCAATGCAGGTGGCTGTGTGGGCTTCTCTGGTGTGGTTTGCTTCCAGCTAAATCTCCTACAAGTTCCTGAGTCATATACTCCTGAATCTGTTTCTTCTCCATGGGTTTCTACTGCCACCTGGGGTGCTTGGAGGATAGAGTGCTGCCTCCTCCTTAGCCTCCATCCCCGGAATGCCTCCTTTTACAGGATGTACCCCACTCTCCTTCCAAGAGTGACCTCAACCCTCACACCTCCATTGCCACCTTCTAACATCACTCCTGGTTCTGAATTCATCCCTTATACAGTTATCAATAGCTCCTTGACACTCATTCTGCATGTCTCTGGGACCCCCAGTTCTCTGATGATTGTGTTTTATTGTACCTCCACCTCCTGTCAGCCAACTAGGAATAGATGAGT
This sequence comes from Ateles fusciceps, assembly GCA_036589455.1. Lineage (NCBI taxonomy): Eukaryota > Metazoa > Chordata > Mammalia > Primates > Atelidae > Ateles > Ateles fusciceps. The sequence goes on from JAZHEH010000562.1 coordinate 13,634,275, forward strand.
GGTGCAGTTAAGAGCATGGGCTTTGGAGGCAGACAAATCTAGGCTGGAATTCTGCCTTTTCTACTTATGAAGGGAAAGATACTTCATTTCTCTAAGAATTAGCTTTCTTATATGCAAAATGGGACTAGCAGAGCCTGCCTCCTTGGGGTTTCTGAGGATTAAATGAATAATGTCTGTGAAACACAGCATAGTATCTGACAGATTGAATACTCTGTTAATGTAGCTATTGTTATTATTAAGATGCTTAACTTCTTATGAACAGTGGCAGTGTCTTTCCAGAGCCAAATCCACACAGTAGGAAATTTACAAATATTTATCCAATGAATGGATTATCACTCATTATTAATGTTGAGTGTTCAGTCCATATATTTTTATATGAATGATGCATTCATTCCACATATTTTTAGCAAACCATACTTATATTTGCCTTTTATTTCTTAATTTCAATAAGTTTATAGGGTACAAGTACAATTTTGTTACTTGCATAGATTGCATAATGGTGAAATCAACACTTTTATAAAGGATATCCGTTACTTGAATAACTTACATTCTACTCATTAAATAATTTCTCATCGACCACTCCCTCACCCTTCTGAGTCTCCATTGCCTATCATTCCACATTATACATCTATGTGTACACATTATTGAGATCCCACTTATAAGTAAGAACAGGTGATATTTGTCTTTCTGTGTCTGACTTGTTTCACTTAGAAAATGATCTGCAGCTCCATCCATGATTGTGCAAAGACATGATTTCATTCTTTTTTATAGCTAAAAGGATTCAATAGTGTGTGTATGCACACACACACACACACACACACACACACACACATATCCCCATCCCCTATATATATGTGTGTGTGTATATATATACCCACACATATTTATGTATATATTTACACACACCACATTTTCTTTATTCAGTTATCCATTGATTGACACTACATTGGTTCCATATTGCAGCACTTAGTGCTGTGATAAATATATGAATGTATCTTTTGAATATAATGTCTTTTTTTCCTTTGGGTAGATGCCCAGCAGTGGGATTGCTGGATCAAATAATAGTTTTACATTCTTAGAAGTCATTTAATATGTGCCAGACTTGAGAAGGGAAAGACGATATAAGAGTAAAGGGAATAGATAGTCATTGCCCCCCTGGAGTTTCAAATCCAACAGAAGAAATATAATTGAGGGAATTTCACATTCTTGACGTTTTTCCCCTGTGCAGTTGTCTCCTGATAGAATTTTGGCATAAATTTACTTAAAAATATATATACATAGACACACAGTATTTGAACATATCAGGGAATAAAATATAGAACTTGTCTAGCAAAACGATTAAGGATATAGTCGAAATATTGATGAACTAATGGGCAAATGCCAAATGCCAAGGTCCTGAAATCAATTAGGCAGCATCATTAAATATCAGCTACCAGAATGATTCCACTCCTTGTGGCCTGGCTGGTTTTCTTGAGATTTGTGGTCTGTAGGATTATAAGGTTGGACTTAGAGGCTGCCTTATCATTTTCATTGGATTCCCCATTTAATGGAAAAGGTCTACTCACATTCAGTAAATATTAGTGAATGGTTTTAAGATGAAGGAATTAGCTTAATTGGTTGGATACACATTAGAGCAGTGTTTCTCAAAGTATGGATTCAGGGGGACAGCATCCAGTATTGTTTTTGTTTTGTTTTATTTTTAACAGGTATCTCCAGACGATTCTGTACAGGTAGTATACACAGAGTATAGTTTGAGAAATATTGCTTTAGGAAAGGTAGATGGATTTACTTCCTGAGAGCCATGAAAATATGGTCAAAATTGGTGTGAACAAGACACTAGGCACTTTGAATGAGAATAGGTATAAATTTGTACTGTGAGAATTACATCTAGGTGGAGAAATTACTTGGAAGCTTGAGTTGCAGTCTGGATTGTTCCACATTTACATTTTTGTATGTCCCAGAAGTATGAAATCCATTTCCTCAAACTTTAAGCTTGATTAACTCAACCTTGGTCCACAAGTGCCTCCACAGAACTGTGTAGGTAGAAAATACTGAAAAGAATGCTTTCAAGGAATTTTCTGTTGATTTGGGAGAATGAGGCATGTTCATAAAGCTTTTAAATATCAGTATGGGTTAGCAGATAATTAGTTGTTGATGTGAACCCTAGAAATAATCAATGTAATGGGAATTCAGAAGTAGGAGAATTCTGGTCCAACTAGCAGGCCAACAGCAGGCCATGTTGAAGATGAGGGACTGTGTGAGCTCTGTAAGGGATGAAGGGTGTATCTGGGAAGAGTGAGACTAGGGCATCCCTTGTGGGGGACCATAGCACAAATTCTGTGGGAAAGCATTGGAGAGTGTTGGCTTGATGTTTCCATCAGACATTGGTTCTCAAAGGGAACATGACCATCAGAAAGCTTTTCAGAAATCTTCAGGAATGATTTAGATTGTCACAACTGGGGAAATACTACTGTCACTTAATGGGTCAAGTCTGAAAGTTATAGGCATCCTACAAGGTGTGAAGTAGACACAGAAAATAGTAAATTTTCCTGAGTCCTGGATGACTTTCAGATGTCCTGCTGTACATTCATGGGGTTGAAAACCTGCATATAATTATTTTATGTATAACCTAGACTATAGATTGATAGATATAGATAGATAATGCTTTAGTATTATTATATTTTCCAGGACTGCAACTACAGAGGATAGGTTATAGTTGATTGCCTTCAGAGTTATACCAAGCATTGTTCACCATTTCAGAATATCATATCACCAATCAACAATGACAGTACCACTCTTGGAAATTTCACTTTGAGAATTGATTTAAGTTTGTAGCTGTCAGACTCATGGTAATTCTATGCATGTATATATGATTGTCCTTAGTTCTAATTTCAAACTGTCAAATGGAAAGTTAAAGAATGAATGATATTCTGTGAGTATTCTAACTTTTTAAAAATCCACAATGATTTTATCTAAATGGATGCACAGATCAGTGTGTCTTCTAGTGTGATCATGCCTGAGCACTTATATTTTAAAATGTTATTTCATTATAAGTTAATTTCTTTATTTCTCCTCTATCTTGTAATGAAGTCATCATGTTAATATTTTTCAAACTGTTGGCTATGTTGTCAAATATTAATAATAGAAAGGAGATGTACAGCTTGATAAGCACAAAAACTCCTGTATTAAGAAGTCAGATCTGAGAATTACAGGGACAGATTTGCTTAAATTCACTGTAGTGGGAGCTGCAATGGGCATGGAGTGGAGTGAACCTTTGTTCAGTTTTACGTCTTTCTCCCTAGTGCCAAGAGAACTGATTTGCTCAAATATATCAATTTTTAGTAATTTACTTTAGCAAGATAAATAGGCTTTTATATGTTTTTCAGTATTTAAATTATTTATATCTGATATGGATGTTTATGGAATAATGGATTTGGCCGAGGAAATGGCTGTCGTATGGCTTCTTTATCAGCATCTTCAATGTATCAAAATGCTTTCCTTCTGTTTAAATACCATAGCTGCAGAGGGGCCTCCACTGAGAAGGATTATCTGAATAAGCCATTTTTGTGATAAGAACACACCCCAACAGCCTTTCCCCCACCTTCAGTTTATGTTTGTAAGCTCTACAGAGAACCTTCTCTTTTTTCTTTTTACAAACTAAGCAATGTTTTTCCCCTGACAGATGGCTGAGGCTTGCCAGAACTCCATGCTTCTCCAGAAACTATCCCTCAGGCAACTCTGAGGTCCACTTAAACCAAACTCCAGCAAGAGGGAGAAATCTCGTGTTTCCTCAAAGGTATAATGAAATGGCAAGGCATGAGGATAACATCTCCAATAGCTGGGACTAGAAATTGTTCATAATCATGGTGAGAGATGTGGTATCAGGATAAACCCTAAGCCTAGTTTCCCAATATCCAAGTATGGCAGGATGTATCGCAGAGTCTTGTAAGATTCTACCAGAAGAAAATAAATGCATTGCTTTCACTTAGAAAACAAGTATATTTTGTGTGTCACTTTAATAAACAAGAGAATGAAGTCATAAAATCAATAGTGATCGGTTACAGAAACATGAGCTGCATATTGCTGGTTAGGTGTTTAATAAAAAGATCATGTAGACCCGGGCTCAAAGATCCTCAAGTCATTGTTTGAGATGGGTTTCTATGTTGAGGGCTAAATAACCAGGAAACAGCAAATGTGGTGCTCATTTTGTGCTGAGATTGCAGCCAGATGCCATCTTTGCTGTTCTTGGACCTGACATACCCATTAAGGAGAGGTCATTTAGACCACAAATAGTATGCTAGATAAATAAAGCTTATTGGTGGTAAGGATACAGCTTTGATTGGTCTGAAAACAATAGCCATTTTCACCAAGAAAATGATTTTTGTAATGGGATACACCCAAGAATTCTGATCCAAGAATCATTTCAGGATGGTTGCCTGCTGCTGAGTACATCAAATAGACTGACTTTGGTTTGGGTTTTGGTTTTCTAGGAAATTGTTTTGGCATCAGGTAGATGCTGGCTAAAACTGTCAACTGGGCAATATTCAATAGTGTGGCCATGTTTAAGAGTTTGGGCTTTGCAGGCTAATAGATTTGGGTTTAAAACCCCAGGCTCTACTCATGAGCTAGGGGTCTTCTGGGAAGTTAACTATAAATGCAACAATGACAACATTGTGTTATGAACAATTTTAAACATAAATAAAATTAGAGAAAATAACTTAGTGGTTCCCTGTATACCCATCACTAGCTTCAAAAGTTGTCAATATTTAGAGCAAGTTACCTAACCATGTTCTCATCAGTAAAATGGGATTCATAATGATTCTCACATTCAAGAGTTCTTGCAGGGATTACAAAAGCAATAGTATATATATGACCTTTTAGCACAGAGGCTAGTGTATAATAAATGCTCTCAAAAGTTTATTCCATTTTGAACTAGAAATACCTTAGCTTTAAAGACATAGCAACCTATGCTGAATGAAAAGTAGGATCTTTGTGCTTTTACTGGCCTTTGGAATTTCACAAAGAATACAGGCCCTTAGCATAAAATGATTAGATCTTATATTTAAAAGATAACCCGCCAGATAGTACAGGGATCTGATGCTGAGCTAGCTAAGCCTGCATCTAAGCAAAAATTCCAAATGACCCTTGAAAGGCAAAAACTTCCTTAAAGATGACACTGTCCTCAAAAAAAATCATTACAATGAAACAAAAAGTTTGTGGCTAGAAAATCTTACCCCAAGTAAAGAATATCCTTTCTGCTCAGGTCTGCAGGCCACCAGTGCTATAGATGACCTCAGAGTGAATAGCAGTCTTGCCATTTCCTTTTGGCTATCCTCAGAGGCTTTTATGGCAGGGAGGGAGAGCATTGTTTGGGTGCCAGAAATAGTTACTGCTCTTGGGTTAGACTGAGAAAGTTTTTCTGAGCTTCAGGATCCAGAGTGGTTAATTTTCAGAAAACTCTCCAGGGCCTGTTAGATGGGGTTCTCCTGCCAGGAGAGGTGTTGGGGAAGGCTAGTTTTCTAAGATGAAAACTGAGCTGCTTTGGCAAGCAGATCAACATAGAGGATGCTAGAGGGAGAAATGTAGTTTTATCCTTAATTTGTGGTGATTATTATGACCTTCAAAGAGTCCGTTGGTAGGGCAAATAAGGATATAGAATTTAAAAAATCCACAACTTGGGTTATTTATTTTGGAACCAAAAGCAAGTTAATTTTAAAATGGGAGCAATACCATAGAAGAAATACTTTTAGGTCTTGATCCTGCTACTTATACGGGTGTGTACTGGTGCGAATTTGAACAAATTCCTTAGCCCACCCTAACTTCAGTTTCCTTGTCTACAAAATGGAGATTATAATAGTCTCCCTCCCCTGAGGTTTTTGCCAGGGAGAAAGAGAAAACATGGGTAAATACATGTACATTGCTTTTAAATACTAGATAAAGACTCATATCATCATCATCATTGTTATTATTAGTATTACTACTATTTTGGTCAGTTGATTAGTGATGCTACTGAATGAGAACCTTTTCTGAATGGCATTTCTCTTGCCATTGGCTTGGACATAGGCAGGTAAACTCAATGTGGAAATGTTGATGCAGTAATTATTTGTTTTTCTTGTACCAAATTGCAGAGAATCCATACATGTAAGTACTATGCACTAACCGATTGCACCACTGGAGCTCCGTGGACTCCATACATAAAGCACACCTCTTCTCTTCTCCTTGGCATCCAACTTGTTGGCTCTACATCTACTTTCAACGATGAGTCAAGACTGTACCTGGCAAGATGGGAGTTCAAAATCAACAACAAAATCTATTTATTTTGGTTTTGATCTTAGCCCTGGGCATTTTGCTAAGTATTCAGAACTGATTTGTTTAATGAACAAATAAATGAATAAATGGTATACATTTCCATTGTCTATTCTGCTTCTTTTCCCTAGGGAACTGCGTTAGGCCATGATTTCCTTGTTGTTTTTTTCTTATGTTTGTTTTAGCTACACAACCCTAGATTAAACCACTAGTTCCATTTATGTATTTCTCTCTTGTTTTATAACCACCTAATTTCTTATTTTTATTTAAACAGAAGTTAAATAGTAAAAACTTTGGAGTATTTAATTTTATTTAATTAAAAAATATTTAATAAACATTCATCTGAAAGAAGTATTGAATTTTAAAAAGCAACTTCAACAAGCCCTTTTTTAGAAGAGCACAATAATGGTTGAAGAGGGCACAATCTATGGTGAATGAATTTGAAAGTGTAAACGATCTAAAAGTGTTTTAAAGAGGCTAGTATAGAAAAGCCCAAACAAATATCTGGGATTTAAGGATATTATTTAGAAAACATGCTTGCTTGTATGATCGTTGCTTGTATGATTGTTTCTTACTTTTGTCCTTTGTGGTTGCTTGGGCACCACTATAGTGACTCTATTATAATGGGATTGCTTAACACAAAGTATGCTGAACGGATAATGCTTTACAACTATATTTTAAGGTATGTATTGTTATGTTTTTTAAATCATAAATTTAAAAATGAGGCTCAGAGAGGTTGAACATCTTGTCCAGGTTCGCAACAGTGGAAAGTTACAAATCCAAGGTTTGTGTCCTGATTTAACAGGCTCTGAATTCCAGGCTCTAAATTTGCTGTTGAGCAGAGAGTGATTTGCACTACAAAAGTAAATTGTTTTCCCACATAGGCAGACTTCTCACATAAGTAAAGGACTTGTGAGATCTTTAACTTTACATTGCCTTTACCTTACACTGGTCTAGTCAGTAAATAGTCCCATTATTGCCCATTCTGCAAAGTTAATTGGTCAAATAAAGAAATAAGATCAGGACCTCAACCTCATATTCTTGAGATTTCCTTTAGTGACAAATCAGAGATGATATCTCTCTTATCAAGAGGAGGTAAGTTTTTGCGACTATTCTGTGTGTTGAAACAAATAATAAAAAAGATAAGTTGTAATATTTAGTAAAAATATTCATAGGCCATAATTCAAATTAGAGTTTCAGGAAGAGTAAATGGGAGGTAAAGAAAGGACAGTGAACTCCTGATTCATTTGGTACTGAATTGGGAGGGAAAATAACATGTTTGGGCTATAACTGGGAGGGAAGGATATTGAAAATAATACTAAATGAAGGTTGGAGATTAAACATTCTGTTCCCCCAATGTCAGTGTTAGCCTACTCCCAACTTCTCCTCTCCCCTTTCATCAAATTACCTCTCACGATGGTTACCTCCACATTCCTAAATCCAACAGACATTCATTAGTCTTCATCTTAGTTGGCGTCCAAGCATCACTGGTACTGTTGCCTACTGTTTCTTCCCTTCCCCTGGCTTCTGGGCACAATTCTCTCTGGTTTTTGTCCTAGTGTTTCTTGTCCTTTGTAGGTTCTTCTTCTTTTACCATTAGCTATTGGAGGTCCTAGGCCCTCTCTTACTCTAATTTCTCTGCCTAGTGATCTCATCCACCCCCGTGGTTTCATGTTGCATACATACTCAGATGACTCATGATTTTATCTCCAGTCTTAATCTTGCCCTTAACTGCAGACCCATATATCAACTGTCTACTTACCATCTTTTGAATGCCTTGAAGGTACCATGCACTCAGCATGTCCAAGACTGAGCTCATGATCTTCTCTCCAAGGCCTGGTCCTCTTCCAGGGTCTCTCTCACTCAACACCACCACTGTTTTGTCTACTTACTCAAGCAGAAGCCAAACATCTAATCTCTGCCTTAACCCCCTTATTCATCACCAAGTTCTACTGATTTCACCCACTAAATCTCTCTTGAATCCATCTACCTTCGTCTACCTCCTTGGCATCACCTTAGGCCAAGCCACAGGGGTATCTTTTCTGAACACTGCAGTTTACCTTCTGACTGATCTACTTGCAGTCACCCTGGCCTCTCTACCATCTTGTCCCTACCCTGCATTTTTCAAAATGTCAACTGCATCATGTCACTCTCAAGCTTAGAATCTTTTCGTTATTTTTAATTCTTCTTAGGACACAGTCAGAAATCTATCCCATAGCTCACCAGGTGCTACATAGTCTAGGGCAGTGGTTCTCAAAGTGCAGTCTTGGAACACATTAGCATCACCCAGTAGTGTGTCTTGACATTCAACATTTTACATCTCCCTTTAGATCTGCTGAATCAGAAACTCTGGGAAAGGGGATCAACAGATTGTGTTTTCACAAGTCCTCCAAGTGATTCTGATGTATATACTCAAGTCTGAAAACCACTGCTTTAGGCCCCACCTACCTTTCTGGCTATATACAGCCTCTTGCTCTCACCCTTCCAGCCTCTCATAGCTTGTTCTCCTTCCCTCATCTAGCATACGTTTCCTCCTACCACAAGGCTTTTGCACAGCTCTTCCTTTTTCCTGGAACACTTCTCCCTCATTTCCTTCCCTCGTTAATGTCTACTCCTAAAGCTGCCTAGGACCAATTCCTCCTAATGCTATATGTTGCTCCTTTATAACACTTAAAACAGCTGTATATTTGTCATTTCAGCATGGTTATTGATTAACATCTGTCTCCCCTGCTATACTATAAACTTCAAAAGAATTGGAATGGCATGTGTTTTTGCTTATTATTTTCTGCACTATTTAGTTCTAGGATAGTAATAGTACATACTCAGGTATTTGTTGAATGAATGAATGAACTGTCCTGTATAATCTCTGCATACTGTTTGAGAGTGCAGGCATACAGGAATCCTCATGGGCAGCTCATGAGGGGTCCCAGTCCCCTCATTTTATAAAATGGAGGCACCTACCTCATAGACTGGTTGAGGCAATTATATGAGGTAATACATAAACAAAACCTAGCATAGGGCCAGGCACACGAGTCCTTTATAAATCTTAGCTCTGACCATTATTATTATTATATTCTATTGTTATTATTTCAGTTTGCATACTCTCCCTCAATCATAATGATTGAGTGTGGTTGAAACCAAACAGTATAATTCTTGATAAGTATGGACATTTTAAAATTATAAGATGAAAATAAATGGTTGTGCATTTTTTCCATTTTTTAAAAAAAATTATGTATCACCCAATGTATTTGCCCCAGAAAGTTCTTGTTAGCCTTGTCACTGGTTTCTAATGCTATTCATTTATTAATTCAGCAAATAATCAGGGTATACCTGGATGTACTGTGCTGGGTTCTAGGGATGCAGTTGTGACCAAGATGGGCATGAATCCACATGGAGTTCACAGTCAAGTACAGAAAACAATATCAATAGTCCAGTTGGGAAATACTTCACCACAATGTCAGTGAAGATGATGAGACAAGTACAAGGTCCTATGTGTTTGTGAAACTGGAAGACCAATAGGCAGAGAGGAGAGTTTCTACCTTGAGGCCACCTTTGGCTTTCAGATAGAAGCCGCCTGACATAAAACAAACCAACCAACTGGCGTTCATGGCGGCATGTGATGCAAACCAAATAGGTGAAGTCAATGCATTTCTCCCAATCTGAATCAAACTGGTCTCAGTATGTGTTATTCCTATGAATGAGGTTTCCATGAAAACCAGCTAAAAGGGGAACACAGCTGGGAGCAGTGGCTCACACCTTTTATTAGTCCATCTTCATGCTGCTGATAAAGACATATCTGAGACTGGGTAATTTATAAAGAAAAAGAGGTTTAATGGACTTCTAGTTCCAAGTGGCTGGGGAGGACTCACAATGATGGCAGAAGGTGAAAGGCACGTCTTACATGGTGACAGGGAAGAAAGAAGTGAGGGAATAGGGGTTTCCCCTTATAAAACCATCATATCACGTGAAACTTATTCACTACCATGAGAAATCACAAAATTATAGGAGCTACAATTCAAGATAAGATTTGGGTGGGGACACAACCAAACCATATCACGCCTGTAATCCCAGCACCTTGAGAAGCCAAGGCAAGTGGATTGCTTGAGCTCAGGAGTTTGAGACCAGGCTGGGAAAAGAGAAACCCCACCTCTACAAAAAAATTAGCTGGGCGCGGTGGCATACACCTGTAGTCCCAGGTATTTGGGAGGCGGAGATGGGAGGATTGTTTGAGCCCAAGAGGTTGAGACTGCAGTGAGCTATGGTTGTGCCACTGCACTGCAGCCTGGGTGACAAACGAGACCCTGTCTCAAAAAAAGAAAAAAAAAAAAGACCAAGAAAGTGGGGATGAATATAAGGGAAAAGCCAGGTGGGAAGCCTGCATTGTTAAGATGCCTCCCAGCTGCTTTCTATAAACACTTAGAGTTTCAAAACGATTCCTTTTAGGCCCTCTGCCCGATTTCCCTTTGGCTGGCTCTGATTTCTTTATCACGCTGAACACCTGGGGCCAAGGCTCTTTTTCATAGCAGTTTGAAAGCAATCCTTTCTCTTTCTTTTTACTCAGTTTGATCCAGGCCTTAATCTTTGAACAGCATCAGATATTCTTTGCCATTTGATAAAGCTGGGGTTGGAGGAATCCAGAGTTTTTAAAAGCAGGTCTTGCTTTACCATTGGTGATCCAGCGAGTCTTTCAGCAAGACTGACTCTAAATCATCCAGGTTCAATTAGTTTATTTCAAAGAAATACCCAGGTGTTGTTTGACCTTCAAACATATGGACTGCTGAAGTAAATGAGTCTTGCCTATTCCCATAATGCTGAGGGGAACTAGATGGGGCAATTCTTTTTCATATTCTCTGAGTTTTGAGGAGGGATTATTAGGTTTGGGCTAAGTGAATTATTTGCTTTGGTAATATGCTCAGCAGTGGGCTGCAGTTGCCTTTGCTGAGGGAACAACCAGATGTGAGTTGTCACTAAGCACCACTAAAATAGTGAGAAGTTTGTTGAAAAACTGGGCTACTGGAGGTGCAGCTTGAGTTTTCAGATGTGAAAAGGAATGGCTCGGACTCCGCGGAGAATCATTAAGGTAGGTGTATGGTTCAGTGCTGCATGAAGCGTCAGTTGCTCGACAGCAGGAAAGCGTTGGTCTTGTGGATTCGGAGTGGCGCAGTTTTTTTTTTTTTTTTAATGTTCATGTTCTCAGTACTAGGAGCGGGTGGTGTCCTTTAAGGTTGAGACTTATAAATTGGTATGCAGAAGTATTTGTTTGGTTTTTGTTCAGACCATTTTATCCATGATTGTTATGGTATAGCGGCCTAAGTTTTTGTGCCCTGTTTTCTAAGAATTGGAGCTGTGTTAAAGATAACTGTCCAGTGGCCAAGTGTGTGTTTTTGGAGCTTGAAAGATGTGGTTTCATGTCATGGTCCCTCGTGCTTATTAGCTGTTTGACAACAGGCAAGTTGATTAACTTCTCTGAGGCCCAGTTTTCTCAGGTATAAAATAGAGCTGATAATATTTTAGCATTTCACAAGGTACATTTCAATGAAATTTTAATATGCATCCAGTCAAAATGAGATTTAATGGTCAAATACATCTGGAAAACCCTTTAGACTGTTTTCCTCTGTCTTTGATTTGATAATGCATATTTTCAGATTAAAGTCCCTGGGAACTTGTGCAGGAATTGAAGCTCTTTAACACAAAATGTGAAAATGTAGTTAAGATCAGGAGGCTTTTTGTTTTGTAGAAATACAAATGATCTCATAGCATGGTTGTAAGGGTTAAGTAAAAATTTAATATAAATGCTTTCCACAGTATCTGAGTTATAGTAGTCAACAGTAGCGAGAATTATCAGTGTATAATTATTATTAATGAAGATTTTTGTTTTCAAAAACAAAACTAAATTTGATACATCTGGGTTTTGACTACAGACATTAGCCATATCAGTGTTTGCCAATTGGAAGTTTATGGATTTCAGCTCTCACTGGTGGCTAATGGAATTGTTGTGATTTATTGAGTGTCTACTGTGTGTCAGGGAATCCATTAGGTAGCCAAGTAGAGAGTCATCAATATATTTAATGTTCCCGACTACTCAGCAAGCTAGATATTATTCTTTCATTCATAGATGTGGAAATTGAGGCTCGAAGAAAATAAGCGCACTGCCCAAGGCAATGTAGACACTCAGCTGTGGAGTTGGGAATTTAGCTTGATTTGTTTGGACCAAAGCCCTTTACTATTCTCAGCTGGGATTCTACAGACCCTGGAAGATCTGTGAGGGCAGCAGTGATCTGGAAGATATTTGCAATAAGCCTAACTGAAATCAACCACTTGACCAATGTGAGGCAGCACAGAACTAAATGTGTTGGGAAGATCACACTTCAGGCAGACCAAAAATGTTTCCTTTATGGAATTCACCTCGTTCACTTATCCCAAAGCCTTGCACACATCGTTCCCTTTGCCCAGATCATTCTCCCTGTGTTGTATTTCTTGGCTGTCTCTCACTCATCCTTCAGGTCCTGGGACTGATGTATTTCCTCCAGAAAGTCGTTCCTAACTCTCCAGGTCACAGGCAATGCCTCTTCCATAGACTCCCTTAACACTTTGTACTTGCTTTGTCACTTCTCTTTCTCACTGTCGTGTCTCTCACTTATCCATCTTCCCAACAAAATGAGCAAGAACCAGGTCTCTGTCAGCATTGTGACCCCGGCACATCAGATGTAGTACTGCATAGACATCTACTGATTAATGAATGGTATTCATTCAAAACGTTTATGGGAAAATTATTTATACCTTAGATTAATAAGAAGTGGGACAGTAATTTGTTGAATAAGTATCACCTACGTGGTCTGCAAGAGATTAAAAAGCATGGTTTAATGGAATTTTTGGCAATAGAGTATCAAAAATCCCTGCATTAAACAATGCCTGCTACTAAACTATAAGGAAACCTTTGTACTACTGTGAAGATTGAGAGATGATGGCCTGTTTTTGGCTGAGTCTATAGAACAGTGCATAGCTTTGCAGGTTCAGAAACTCATTTTTTAACAGGCCTCTAAGTTGGACATGGTGAGGTGTCCAATGGTGTGATCTCAGCTCACTGCAGCCTTTACCTCCCAGTTTCAAGTGATTCTTGTGTCTCAACCTCCCAAGTAGCTGGGTGAATGCCACCACGCCTGGCTAATTTTTGTATTTTTAATAGAGATGTGGTTTCACCATGTTGGCCAGGCTGGTCTCAAACTCCTGGCCTCAGGTGATCCGCCCACCTCAGTTCCCCAAAGTGCTGGGATTACAGGCTTGAGCCACTGAGTCCAGTCTCTTTCTCATTCTTATAATACATCTTTAAAATCCTGGTTGTTATTCCCATTATAGCTGAGGAAGCACAGGCTTCGAGAAGTTTTGCAATTTGACAAAAACACAGCTAGGGAGCAGTGGAGCAAGCATTCAAATCCAGGTCTGTCTGCCTCCAAGGTCCATTTTGCCCCACTTATGCTGCCCTGTCCTCTAAGATATGAGCTTTCTTCTTCGTGGGAGTTACACTGACAAATAATTGGTACTGGATATTGGTGAATAAGTTCCCTCTGGAAATTAATCTTTGCAGCAGAAGGGTGCAGTGAACTTAAAGTAAAAATCAAGGCAAATGCTGCTTAAAAGCTCTGTACTCTCATCCTCTTTAGGCTATTGTGTCACCTTCCTCAATGCCAAAAACATTCTGATGGTGACAAGAAATAGTTCTTAATGTCAGAACACCTATTTCCTTGGTTAATTCTGAATCTGCACCTAGACTTTGATATCTAATTCTCCTTAGGTTTCATTTTTTTTTTCATTGATTGAGAGTACCTGGTGTTAGGTTTATTCTAATTTGACATTAGTTATGGTTTTGTGTGCAGGGAGTCACCTGGTTTTAAAGGCCTGCCTATCTCAAAGGTTGATAGATGATCTCCTGCAAAGATTTCCATAGATGAATTCTTAGAGCATTTGATTTTGATCTTACCTACTTCATGGCATAGGTGGAAGGCAAAGGGGACGTGGTAGATTGATTCCCTTGAGCACATTCTCAAAAAGTGTTATATATTCAATCATATATTATGGCAGTATCTTGACATGTTAGTTGCTTCGGTTAAAATGAAAGGATGTTAGGGAAGCAACACGCAGGCAAAGGGCAAGCCTTTTGCAAGCCTACTTTGATACGTGTTGGAAACATCAATGACCAGATGATGGGAAGTTAGAAAAGATAGCCAAAGCCTGTCATCATACGGGATGCATGCTTCTCAACAAAAAGGACAAAGCGTCCTGCCTTTCTGCTCCTGCTCCCTAGCTTCCGAACCCAACCATACATCCCATCTGCCTGTGCAGCTGGCTCTGACTGACAGGCACTAATGAGTATCAAGTGCTTAGCAGGGAGCAGGGCACCGCACTAAGGGGCGGGGGTGTTACTCTGTTCATTTCAATTCCTTGAAATGATCTATTCTTATTTGGCTTCTATGTTCTAAAGGTTTAATTGGGGGTTTAAGTCTCCTTTTCATTATTCAAGCCAATGCCTGAAGGAGTGGGCCTGAGGAGTGGGCTTCATTCCCATTTAAATGAAGAGACTCATTCTTCTCAGCCTTTCTCAAAGCTTTATTTGAAGAGTCCCTGCCTGAGATTCACCTGGAGCACTTTCTTTTTCTAATGTCCCCATTTACAATACCTGCATTTTGGAAAGTGAGTTTAGAACTTTAACAAGCTCCTCAAGCGTGACTCTTCTTAGCAAGTCTTCAGCCTTATGATCGCTGGCCAAGATTCAGAGAAGAGAGGAGCTGGACGAGGCCTGGGAGGTCATATAGTCAGTTAATCCCTGTTGTTTGACAGTTAAGGAAGTCGAGGCACAGAGCAGATCCAGAGTTGTTGACAGAGCTCAGGCGAGACCTGAGTGTGGGCTCTTCGGATCTTTCCCAGGCCCCAAGGCCAAAATCACCTTGCTACACTGTAGTTGACATTTCCTTTACAGCTCTGGAACCAGAGTATGAATTTGTTTTATAAGCTATATTTTATAAGGAAGAAACAGTAACTTATTTAAGTGCCCATCGCAGTACCATACCCCTTTAGTCTCAAGCAGTAACATCTCGATTAACCTATTTTAAATTGCTTTGTGATCTCTCATTGTTTTTAGAGTGGGGTTCAAGTGGGTAACACCCTCTCTCTGTGATTGGCACTCATGTCTCCAAAGCATCTGTCATTCCTCTCCTCTCCTCTACGTACTTTGTAATCTACTCTCTAGATAATAACTCTTTTTCAATTCAAGAGAGCCATATTTGTTCCTCTCAAGGGTTAACACGTGTATTCTCTCTGCTCTATTTTTCTAACAAAGCTCTTTTGGATGTCAGGCGATATCCTTTCTCCTCTGGGAAGCTTTCTCTGACCTCCCAAGTGCAGGTACAGACATTCCCAGGAACCTACCTTGCACCCTGTGCAACTGCTTTCAAATCGATTGATAACGTGTTGCAATTGTTTTTGTGCTTTTCTCCCCAAGTATATTTTATGCTCTTTAGGATAGGAAGCATGTTTGATTGAAGTGTACCCAGAGTACAGAACCTGGTACCTAGGAGGCACCTAATAAACTATACACCAATTAAATGGTGGAATGATCTTGAAGTTCACATGCCAAAATGTTCGAGCAGATAATGGTCTGCCCAAAATGGATGGTAACATTGGTAAATGGTAGAAGGTGAGGTGCGTTAGGGCAAGCTGGGTCCATCATGAAAGGTTTTGGTTGTGAGTAGAAGATGCTGGCCTAGACCTTGTCCATGACAATGATCCATCCGAGGCATCTTGATGAGAGTGTGGGAGGAATATTACCCTGGCAGCAGTGAGGAGCTTGGCTGGGAGTGAGAAGAAGCTAGAAACCACATGAGAATTATGATGTGGCTGCCACAGTCCAGACTCAAGGCCATGATGGTCAGGAGCAGGCCTATGGCTGTAGATATGGTAAAGAAAGGAATTCATCCCACAAATGCTGCTTGTGAAAGAATCAAGAGCATTTGATAGAAGAGAGTCAAAGATCATTCCTAGAGGGATCATCCTTTCTTTCACAGGTTCATTAATTTATTAATTCATCAAACATTGATTAAAGTATATGGCACTGGTATATAGCAGAGAATAAAACAGACATGCTCCTTGCCCTCCTGTAAGTAAGGAAGACAGATAATAGATAAGTAAACAAACCAAAAGAAAGAGTGCTTAATATAACCAGCAAGGAATCAACTTCATGAATGAAATTCAATAATTCATGTAAAGCACTTGGTACAGTGCTTGGCATGTACTGAAATCTTAGTAAATACTATCAGGTTCCTCTCCTCCACCAATGCTGTCATGAAAATAAAGGGATCTCCTGTTGTGTCTCGTAGCCATTAAATGAATCACAATAATGGCTGCCATATGTCAAGTGCCTATTACATACCGAGTTCTATATCATGGGCTTTGCATGTACTATATTCTTACAACCACCTTGTAAAATAGTTACAATAATCCTTTTTCAGATAAGGAATCAGAAGCTGAAAGAAATTACTTTTCAAAAATTTCCAGCCCAAGTAAACAGAAAACCTCAGGTGTGCTTATCTCACAAATTCTCTTCCCTTTATGGTGGATCTGATTGGGCTCTTTAGACTTAGCTGTCCATTCAGGTAACTGAAAGCATGTGCAAGTAATAAGGAGCAAATGGAAGCAGTTACATATGGCTCAACTACCCACATCCAGGCATGGACAACTGTGTGGTCCTTCCTGATTTCCAATGTACATCTTTGAACTGAGATGACATTTAAATAGTCATTTGGTGACTCTTGAGCAAAGTGTTTATTTCTGTATTTTTGGAACTCATAGAGTATCTACAGTATTGTTCAAGTCAAATTCTGTGTGCCTACAGTGTTAGGACAAAGAGTGTAGGCTCTGTTGAAGTCCTGTCTTTACGAGACTGTGAAATTGAACAAGTCACTTAATGCTTTCTAAACCACGTTTAGTTATTTATAAAGTTGGAACAAATAGGACCATAACAGAAACTATCTCATAGAATGTATTTGGGATTTAATGAGCAAAAATGAAGTATATTCTTGTGGCAATTTTGCATTTAGCAATGTCTGGAGACATTTTTGGTTGTTACTACTTGGGGAATGCTGCTGGTATATAGTGAGCAGAAACTGAAGATACTGCTAAATATACCGCCTTGCAAAAGACAACCCCCCTCAACAAAGAATCATCCAGTCCAAAGCATCACTAGTGCCAGGTTGAGACACCCTGATGTATATCTTAGGAACGCTTGGAAAATCCCCTTGGAAACACTGAGATTCATGATACCCAGATGAAAATACATCTAGGGTATTGACTAAATATTTCACTTTTCATCTAAATATTTTGAAGTCATGAAAAGAATATTTCCATTAGTCCATTTGGGATGTGGTGTGGGGTGGTAAACTTCTTTGTCGGTTGTTTGAGGGTTTCAAGAAGCTGAATTTGCATCAGACCCTAAGCTCTGTTTCTTTCATTTCAGGAGTGGCTCACCATATAACATCACTTTGGGAATGGAAGTTTATTTATTTTTGTGTAACTTAAAAGCATCTTGAATTATTAAACCAGTTATTTTCCAGGTCTGCAAATGTTTTCAGCACGTCGCCCTGTTTCCCTGAGTCAGCACATAGTACTGTGTCTTGGAAGACTTCTCTCAAAACCATTTCCTTAAGGCATTGGTATTTTTCTTCTGAATCATTAAATTTGGGGTGCTCCTTCTGACCAAAGAGGGCATGTTTCTCCCAGATCTCCTCATTCAAGGCCCTGTTGGGAATTCTGCTCAGGGTGAAAAGGGTACACACCATAATTTCCAGGCTAAAGAGAATCTTAAGGGGTCATTTAATATTTTCCCCTGATGCACTGGACTCTTGCTTACTTCCAGCTAGCAGCCAAACCATAGGGTAAATCTTCCAACTCACATTTTATGAGACAATAAGAGTACTTTGAATTACAACTAAAAAATTCTTTTTCTGCTTCAGAGCCAAATGCTTTTACAAGAGGCAGAAAAAAAAAGAAAAAAAGAAAAAAAAACTGCTCAAGTCAAACTGATGAAAACCAGTCAAAATATGTTCTTGTTGTGGCTGATACAGCACTCCTGGCTGGTTCCAAAACACAGAAGGCGTCTTCAGGCACCACTCTCCACACTGACTGAACTAGATTTCTGTGTCAACGGCTTGAAAGCTGCAGTCCTGCACCACACATTTCCTGAGAATATTATTGAAAATTATTAGACCTGTTTTGTTCATTACCAGGAAGCTGAAAAATGACTTGCAAAAAGAGGCTGAAAGCTTTCTACAAGCCAGTACAGGCTGACTTTTAAATAAAGCTCTTGAGCAGGGGCTAAAGCCTCAGGGAAGTTATCCTTCATAATAACTCCATGGAAATTTCTGTTGAAATCCATGGTCCTCCTAGGGATAGTCAGACCCCCCGCCGCCATCTATGTTTGTTCACTTAATATGCATTCATCTCATATGATTTGCTTTTAAGGAGCAAATGTGTTCATTCTTAATTTTTATTTCAAACAATATTTACTCATGTAGAAGCAAGAAAATGATTTTCCCCTCCTAATTCTGCATAATGAAATCATGCAATTACACTCCATGAGAACCGAAAAGGACCTAGCTCATCATCCAAGTCAGTTTCATAGATGCAGAGAGGCTCCTAAGATACCCAGACTAATTATGCCTGAATGAGGAATAACGGAACCCAGCCAAAGATCTTTGTGCTGTAATAAACATGGCACCCAAGGTCTTACTGATGTTAACTGTTCTCTTTGTTGTTTTCATCTGAGACTAGACTGTCCAGCTCTTATTTCTCCTGATATTCCTAACAGTTCATTAATAATCCCTGTCCCCTTCTCCCCTATCTGACTTTGAAGAACCTGAATTCATCTAGGCTTTGATTAGTGGTAATTATTTACCTGTCAGACCCCAGCTGGAGTGCATCACCAAAGCTGAGTCATATAACTGCTTCCTGTGACTGCTTTCAAACAATTAAATCAGAGAAGCACCTGTGTAAATATGTAATATTTGGCGATAAGAAAATGATTAGGCAATGAAGGCTGAGCAGAACTCATGAAAAATACTGAATATTTCTCCCTTGGGCTTTTTACACATGCCTTTAAGCATTTCTGATCTCAAGAACAAGGTCAGGTTATTTTCCCACTCTTCCTACACCTTGTTTGTTTGGAAAATGTAGCTAATCTAATATCTCTAGATTTGGTTTGTTTGCAAGCATTAAAATTTTAAGGAATCATCTCATGTGTAAGCTGAAAGAGGTTGAAATAGGGTGAAACACTAACCAGTAATTTTCTTTTTCAAAGCCAAATTGTGGGACTCAACAGATAAACTCACAATTGAAACTCATTTTAGACAATGATATCTGTCCTTAAATTGTATTTAGGACTTCTATGGTGGGATTCCAAGGGTAGGATCATGGAAAGAGCAAGAGCTTTGTAGTCAGATAAACCAGGGATTTGAATCATCCCTTTACCACCTAGTAGCTATGTGACCTTTAGCACATTTTGAGTCTAGGTTCCAAATCTGGTAAAAGAAAAAATAAAAAAATACATATATATATATATATATATATATATATAATTCCTAACCATATCTACCATGCCATGTCACATGTAAAGTACTGAGTTCTCTGCGTGCTAAGCAGACATCCACTCTGCCCCTACTTCAGAATAATAGACCAGAAAATCCATCCTTGTCAGCAAGCCACAGTCTTAAATCATTGGTGATTTTTGAAAGCTGCTTTTTGGTGGAGAACAATAAGCAGTAAGGGATACTGCCAGAAAGCCATTCTAAAATGTCCTTTTTTTCTGTCAAACAGTACTCTGCTCTACTTTTGGCATTTGTTCCTTCTTTAATAGAAATTCATGTAGACTAAACATAGAAAAGATCTTTTCAGTTCTGTAGTTGGACATAGAAAAATACTAACCCTACCTGACTATCAATTGCTTAGGTTTTTGCTGTGTCAATCTGAAATTTTTTGGCACAAGGGTGTTCCTTGGGTGGGACTTTATGGACCCACTGCTGTTGTATTCCGTTTGCATTTACGGGGCATCACTTCATGCAAAGCTCAAAGTCCTGCTTTATTACTTCCTAAACTCTGTGGTCTTGGACAAGTTATTCTTTGTGTTTCAGTTTCTTCAACTGCAAAATAGGAATGGAAATAACTAATGGGTAGGATTATTCAGAGAATTCAGTGGGTTATGTGTAAAGGACTTAGAATAGTGATTTGAACAGAGACAATAGTCAATAATTTTACTCTTTTTTTTCTTTTTACATTTTGGATTCAGGGGTACATATGTGCTTGTTTGTTACGTGACTATATTGTATACTGGTGGGGACTGGGCTTCTACTATGACCATTATCCAAATAGTGAATATTGTATCCAGTAGATAATTTTTCAACCCTCCCGCCTAATCCTCCTCACTTTTGGAGCCCCCAGTGTTTATTATTTCCATCTTTATGTCCATATATATCCATTGTTTAGCTCCCATTTATAAGTGAGAACATGTGATATTTGGTTTTGTTTCCGAATTAGTTCAGTTAGGATAATGGTCTCCAGCACCATCTATGTTGCTGCAAAGAGCATGATGTCATTCTTTTTTATTGTTGCATAGTATTCTATGGTGTGTGTGTGTGTGTGTACACCATAGAATACTATGCAACCATAAATTGGGTAAATATATATACCATATTTTCTTTATCTAGTCAACCATTGATGAACACGTAGGTTGTTTGCTATTGTGAATAATGCTGTGATGAATATACAAGTGCAGGTGTCTTTTTGATAATGTCTTTATCTTTTGATAATAATTATCTTTGATAATTTGTTTATCTTTTTGATAATTTATTTACTTTGGGCAGATACCCAGTAGTGGGATTGTTGCATCAAATGGTAGTTCTGTTTTTTGTTCTTTGAGAAATCTCCAGACTGTTTTCCATAGAAGTTGAACTAACTTACATTCCCACCAGCAAGGTATATGTGTGACCTTTTCTCCATATCCATGTCAACATTGACAGTAACAAGTAAATGTTAGTTGCAGTTGTGGTTGCTATTATTATTGAGACAAATGTAGGCAGCTAATGAGTTGGTCTCATGGAAAGAGCTAGTGTGCACAGCACAGCATTCAATCTCCCAGTATTCCCAAGTCAAAAAAGCCACTGCTAAAAATGTTATCCTCTTTCATAAAAGTCATTTTAGTTTCATTTAGTTTTAATGCAGTGTTCTATTTGTGGTTTCTGAATATGACAGTGAAAAGTGAGGAAGACTTCTATGAAATATTACTGTTATTTCTACAGGCAGGTCCAGTTGCATTTGGACCTTGACTCCAAAATTAATCACTGACTTCAAGTTGATACACTTGTGAGGGAATAAACAGTAAAAAGTTATAAAAAGTTGGATTTATTCACTATCACTTTTTAAATGAATATTTTCAACAGCAGAATGCAAGGTTCGAGGATATAAACCTGTCTCCTGCTGACTTGAGCATCTAAGTTGCCCACAATTACCTGATTATTTTGTCACTTTGGTGGTATCTTCTGTTTTTGGTGAGCACTTTGCTTGTTTTTAGATATGTTTTACACTAGTAAAACCTATCTAGTTTAGGATGCTTAAACACCCTAAGCATCCTAAACACCCCAAAATTTCCTGAGACCAAAAGATATACATTAAGCTGTGACAGCAGCACTAATACAGATTTTTAGGAGGCTGTGAAAAGAGTTTTAAATGCAAAATGTTAAGAAGGATCGCTCTTCTGGGAGTGCATGCTTTCACCTTCTAATCTTTTAAGCAAACTGATCAGTACTAAATGAAAAGATGTGGTGGGATGAATTGCTTCAGAATAGAAAAAGCGCTTTGAATGATTAAGCTTCCTGTGCATCTTAAACTTACTCTCAAATTCCCATTAGATCCCATTGAATTCACAGGGCGATATGGTTTCCTTGTTTTGTTTAACAGCTATACATATCCAAGGGTATTAACGACTCATTGTGCTGGAACTGAGCTCCGATATTCTCTTCTCTTATCACTTATCTAGTCTGTTGATTAACTCTGTATATCAATATACCATTGTTCAATTGAGTAGTCTGTATTATAAGCATCTCAGCACCATAAAAATCTAAGCAGAGAAAGAGATGGTGCACTGATAAACATAAGTGCATGCACTGAATTTCTGAAATATATCTTCTTATTCTGCAGTTTCAATGCCACAGTTTAAACACCCAAATGTTCTTTCTGTGATTTCATCAACATATAATTCTTTACATTTGGGTTGCTTTTTATAAACATTGATCCATTTCTTTGTAGGAAATTGAAGAAATCATTCTAATTCCACATTTTGGACACTATAATTAACCTGGAATATTTTCATCTGGTTTAAATATTCTGCCAACGCCTCTCGCACCTTACTTCCTGGTCAATTCCCACTTAAATTTCTGCAGCTGCAAACTGTCAGGCTGCTATTGATTCTATGTCTCCTTGCTAAAGGTTACTAACTTCATCAACAGTAATGCTATAAATTACATCTGTTAAGATTCTCTTATTCCTTGCTGCTAGCTCACAACGTACCTTTGGTTTCTGGCTGCTTAATGTTGTTGACATTCATTTTGCCGGTCATTCTACAAAGACTGTAGAAGTGAATTATTACTGGATACTATCACCAACTTGACACACTTTCACCTTCTGGATCATGAGCTGAAACCAAAAATCTGACGTTTTTGGCAACAAAACCCACAGTGTATTATCTTTGTCCAAAGAGGCTTTCAAATAATGAAAGCATGACTACAGCTGTTGAATCTTATTCCAAATTTCTTTCTGCTTTCCTTCACCCATGCACCCATGACATTCAGATGCATAGACTTGGGATAACATTCTTAGCTTTTATGCAGAAATAAAAAGAAGAGTTGTTAAAGATCTGTATAAGAGGGCCAGGCGCAGTGGCTCACGCCTGTAATCCCAGCACTTTGGGAGGCTGAGGCGGGTGAATCACGAGGTCAGGAGTTTAAGATCAGCCTGGTTATCATAGTTAAAACCCCATCTCTACTAAAAATACAAAAATAGCTTGGTGTGGTGGTATGCACGTGTAATCCCAGCTACTCAGGAGGCTGAGGCAGGAGAATCACTTGAACCCGGGAGCCAGGAGGTTGCACTGAGCGGAGACCACCATTATACTCTAGCCTGGGTAACAGAGTAAGACTCCGTCTCAAAAAGAAAAAAAAAAAGTCTGTATAAGGAAAAATTAAATGAAGCATCATGGCATTAATATGAGCTGGAAGATTATAGATTCGTAGATCTCAGTTGATATGCTGCAAACTTTTCACAGGTTTGGCACCTAATTGGGAACAGTCTGTGCAGTTTTCTTTTTGTACAACTGAGGTTATTTGCTGTCGTGACAACTGTCACTAATTATGCTTGAGCTGGTCATGCAGCATGCTCATGCAGCATGGTGGTGGTGGTGGAGCTGAAACTGGGAGTAGGAAAGGAGAGACAGAATAACTCAAATCTGAAACAAAAGAAAAATTGAAAAGATGCATGACATGAAAGATGTATGGGTAGAAATCTATGGTATCTTTTCCCTAGGAGGGTATAAATATGGACACATGTTTAATTTATTGAAGAATAATTTACACTGAACAAAATCAATGTACCTATTTTAAGTATCCAGCTTAAGTTTTGATATATGCATACATATGTGTAATGATCACTAAAATCAAGACACATAAAATTCCCAATTCACTAAACTATTATCTTTTGTTTCTGCCCAGGCAACCTTCCACCCCAACCCCAGCTGCCATTATATTTTCTATCAATAAAGACTAGAATTATCTGTTTTAGATCTTCAAACAAATTGAGTCATGTGACATGTACTTTTTTGGGATTGGCCATTTTTACTCAGCAAAATATTTTTAAGATTTATTCATATCGTGTTCCACAAGTGTTCATACATAAGTAGACAAGCAGTCTGTATAGCAGACATATGTTTTTATTTTTCTTGGGCTCATACCTAGAAAAGGGGTTGATGGGTTATATGATAAGCATGTCTTTATAAGAAACTACAAAATTGCATTCTTAAGATGTTTATGCTATTTTACCCTCTCACTACCCATGTATGACATTTCCAGTAGTCCTAAATCCTCTCCAAATCTTGGTAATATCTTTTTTCATTTTACCTATTTTAGTGGGTGTGTCATGGTATCTCATTGGGATTTAAAATGTATTTCTGTGGTGACTATGATGTTGAGTATCTTTTAGTGTTTACTGACCCTTATATTCTTTTGTAAAGTATATGTTCAAATCTTTTGCTTATCTTAAAAATGTGGTTGTCTTTTTATTATTGAGTTATAAAAGTTCTTCTTATAGTCCAGATACAACTCTATGATGTACATTGTGAATATTTTCTTTCAGTCTTTGACTTGACATCTTATTTTTTAATGGTGCTTTATCAGTAGCAAAAGTTTTTGCTTTTGAGGAAGTCCAGTTCATCAATTTTGTCTTTTTTGGTTAGTACTTTTTATGTTCTAAGAAATCCTTTATGGCAAGTCGTAAAGTTTTATAGGTTTAGGTTTTACATTTGATTCCATGATCTGTGTCTAGTTTACTTTCCGTATGTGGTAAGAGGTAGGTACCAAAGTTAATCTTTTTCAGTACAGTCTGATCGTTATAGCACTAATGGTTGAAAAGACTATACTTTCTCCTCTCTTTTCTATTCAAGCTTACTGACCTTTTTCTTCTGCAATATCGAACTGTTATTGCAATTATCTAGTGAATTTTTCACTTCAGATACTGTATTTTTCTGCTTTAGAAGTTTCACTAGATTCTTTTTTTTACAGTTCCCATTTCTCTCATTGCATTTATGTTTTTGTACACATACTTAAACTACTGATAGCTGTTTTAAAGTCTTTGTCAACTAATTCCATCATCTGTCACTTCTGGGTCTCTTTCTGTTGATGCATTTTTCTCCTGGTTATGGAAAGGTAGTTTTTTTCTTAATTCCTTATGTGTCTAGTAATTTTTTAATTGGATGTTGCTGCACATTGTGAGTGTTACAGTATTGATCGTCTGGATTTAGTTGTGCTCCTTTAAAAAGTATCATGCTTTCTTCTACCAAGCATGTAAATTTCATGTGGATTAGCTTAATCATTTGATATTTTCTAAAAAGTTTTATTAGAACAGGAACAGAGTGTGGTAGTCCTCCCCTATCTGTGGGGAGCACTTTTCAAGACCCCCTGTGGATGCCTGAAACTGAGAATCTGATTGCTATTGATTGGAATGCCTCTCTGTACATGCCTTGCACCCACAAATGTAATGCCTTTTCTATCTTAACTAAGTGCTTTTCATGAACTGTGGTGGTAGCTTTTGCAGTTTAAGGTGTGACAGCAAAACTAGCAAATATCTTTTTCCTTCTTCACAATTCCACTGATAGAAGATGTGTTCTTACTGTAGATCTCAGCAGCCTCAACATATGACTTTTTTTCCCTTATTAAGTCAAGAACTTTCACATTTTCAGTTAAAGGAAGTACTTTGTGGCTTCTCTTTGGCATATCCAAATTGCCAGCATCACTATTCTTGCATGTGAGTGCTGTTATTAAACGAAACAAGGGTTACTTGCGTATAGGCACTGTGATACTGCCACAGTCATTCTGATAACCTAAGTGGCCAATGGGAGGGTAGCATACACAGCATGGATATACTGGACAAAGGGATGATTCATGTTCTGGGTGGGGACAAAGTGGGATGGCTTGAAATTTGGTTATGCTACTCATAACAGTGTACAATTTAAAATTTATGAATTCTTTATTTCTGAGATTTTCCATTGAATATTTTTGGACTGAAGTTGACTGTGGATAACTGAAGTTGCAGGAAGTAAGACTGTGGATAAGGGGGAGCTACTGTAGTTTTTATTGTAGGGACAATTTTGCATTTTGGAGTCTCTGCTAAAGGATGCATGAATTCAATAGGGTGTCTCAACTTTGGCTGGAGCTTGAATATATTTCAGTTCAGAAGATCTGGTAGTTGTTCATTTTATAGTTCTTTAGTAATTATCTTTCCAAGTAGCTGTTCTTTGGCTTGTGAAGTCTTACCCTGTATAGTTTCATAATCAGCCAAAAACTCAAGAGCATCCTTGTGCATATTCTTTCATTTTTATTTTTGAGACAGAGTCTCGCTTTATCACTCAGGCTAGAATGCTGTGGTGCAATCTTGGCTTGCTGTAACCTCTCCCCTCCTGGGTTCAAGCCAGTTTTGTGCCTCAGCCTTCTGAGTAGCTAGGATTATAAGTATCTGCCACCATGCCTGGCTAATTTTTGTATTTTTAGTAGAGACAAGGTTTCACCAGGTTGGCCAGACTGGTCTTAAACTCCTGACCTCAAGTAATCCACCCACCTTGGCCTCTCAAAGTGTTGGGATTACAGGCGTGAGCCACGGCAACTGCCTCCCTTTTGTGTATTTCTTGAGCTCTTTTTCTACATAGCTCCTTGCTTTCTTATATTCTGCCTATAAATTCCAGTCATTTCAGCTTTCCCAGTATCAATCCCTGTCTCCTCCACTCGGTGAAGCAACATGTTTCACCTGGGTTTTCCTTCCCAGAGTAGCAGTCCAGACAACATCTCTAGGCAAAAATCACGCCAATTGTAGGCATCACCTAATTTCCTTCCTTTTTCTCAGGGGTCATAGTTTTGTGCTGCCTATTGTCCAAAAACAGTGGCTTTCATATATTCCATCCAGTTATCTAATTGTTTATGATAGATGAGCTTTTTAATGCCAGTTAGCCCATTATGGCCAGAAGCAAAATAAGTGTGTGTATGTGTGTGTATGTATGTATGTATGCGTGTGTGTGTGTGTGTGTGTGTGTTTATATATATATATATATATTTTTTTTTTTTTTTTGAGATGGACTCTCACTCAGCTGCCTAGGCTGGAGTGTAGCGGTACCTCTTGGCTCACTGCAACCGCCACCCCTCAGGTTCAAGAGATTCTCCAGCCTCAGCCTCTTGAGTAGCTAGGATTACAGGCAAGCGCTACCACATCTGGCTAATTTTTTTGTATTTTTAGTAGACATGGGGTTTTACCATGTTGGCCAGGCTGGTCTCAAACTCCTGACCTGAGGTGATCTACCCATCTTGGCCTTCCAAAGTGTTGGGGATTACAGATGTGAGCCACTGCGCCAGGCTGAAAAAGTATATTGTTTAAAAGTACAAGCAAGGCAATTATTTTACCAAACAGGAATAAAGGGCCCTCAGCTAAATGGTATGGTCACTTGAATTGTGATTTAGTCCCTTTGAGAGTACTAGTAAAAATCAGGTTTTAAGATACGTGTCATAAGTACTGATGAAGAGGCCTATTTCTCAAGTAGTGACTGCTTGTGTCCTACCATTGTGGTTTCTGCTACATCTGTGTAGAACTTGTACTATAATTTACTTAAAGTATTTTTTAAGTTGACTTCCTTGTACCTTAAATTTGTGTGAATAGTGAACTATAGCATCACTGTAAATGGAATTGAGAAACTAATTCTGTTTTTCATATATATATATATATATATATATATATATATAATTTCATTGCACTTTAGATTCTGGGGTACATGTGCAGATCATGCAGGATTGTTGCATAGGTACATACATGGCAATATGGTTTGCTGCCTCCATCCCCCCGTCACCTATACCTGGCATTTCTCTCCAACCTCCCTACCCCCCCGCTGTCCCTCCCCTATTTCCCCCCGACAGATCCCACTGTGTGATGCTCCCCTCCCTGTGTCCCATGTATTCTCATTGTTCAACATCCGCCTATGAGTGAGAACATGCAGTGTTTGACTTTCCATTCTCGTGTCAGTCTGCTGACACGTGTCAGTCTGCTTTCTCAGTCTGCTGAGAATGATGGTTTCCAGATTCATCCATGTCCCTACAAAGGACACGAATTCATTGTTTCATATGGCTGCATAGGATTCCATGATGTATATGTGCCACATTTTCCTTGTCCAGTCTATCATCGATGGGCATTTGGGTTGGTTCCAGGTCTTTGCTATTGTAAACAGTGCCACAATGAACATATGTGTGCATGTGTCTTTATAAGAGAATGATTTATAATCCTTTGGGTATATACCCAGTAATGGGATTGCTGGGTCAAATGGACATTAAACTAAGCAAATGATTCTTTACAGAGGGGAAAAAAAGATTCCCTGAACTACTGAAGTCATCTTGTATCACTTAGTACTTTTCTACACCTGATTATACTCAAACAGATCACACAGGCACTGAAGGAAGATGTGAGATGGGTGATGGAGATAAAAAGGAATGGACATTTTTCGTTTATAGTTTCTGATAGAAACATACAATTTTAAAACTAGAATAAGCTTAGAAAACATCTAATCTAACCAACTCATCTCACAGACGAGAAAACAATCTTACAGATGGACTAGCTGCTTTGCAAAATCTCATACTGGTTAGTCAATTCAACAGACACTTACCAACAAATACTAAGTGCTGGACACTCTTCTAGGAGCTGGGAATACAGTAGTAAATAAAGCAGACAAAAATCCTTATCTTCTTAGAGTTTATGTTCTAGCGACGAAGAGAACCCCTTTCCTTGGGTCTGTGTTCAGTCATGTATTATTTTAATGAGCTACAGACTACAAAGGACAACATCTGAGCACTTTAGTAACTATCCCCATCTTGTCCTTCAACACTTAGGAGTCAAGTTCTTCTCTATGTACAATGAGTCCAGTGTTGTAATCTCAGTCTAACCTACCTGAAATATGCCAGCTCACTTCATATTTCCTAATGGGGCTAGTTTCCATGCTTTTAAGCTTTATCCCTATAAAGGAAAATATCTCTCATTTTTACAAGAAAGTGCCAATGACCAATTACATCATTTAGAATTTTCTTGAGTGTAGGTGGCCTCTGGTTCCTACACACATCAGTGCCTGTAGACAGGGTCTCTTGCTTCTTATCTCACGTAGCTTTAGGATTGAGCTCCTGCCCTATTTTGGTCTCTCTTGGTGTGTCAGTTACCCAAGGTGTTTGTGCTGTTTATCTGTACAAGCTGCTATATCCCAGCCCTGTCTCTGTTTAGATCTGAAAACTCTTACCCAACCAAGCCTCCTCTGGTCTGAGGAAAAGAAGACTCGACTCTGACATTCCAATCTTGAAAGCCAACTCTGTTCCTGACAGCTTCGATGTTTTTCACAGGCATAACCACCCCCGAGAGAGGCAGAAAAGGTAGGATGGAAGAAATCATCAGAATGAGTTTGGGCACGCAGTTGGCTCTCCTTTTTGTCTTTAGATCTGTGGAATTAGTGAACACTGCTATGAACTCATGGAATTTTCAGCCTTCGGAATTCCCAGATGTCTTCAAGTTGTCTTTGAAGAATTCTTACTTTACAGTGTGTGTTTTTCCTTAGAAAGGGAGAAAAACAGAGTGCATCTTGTTAGTGGGATAGCTAAGATTTAAGGATAACTCCCTTTTATTATGGGACTGCAGGCATAATGTTATTCACTTTATCATTTTCACCTTCACAACAATCCAGTGATATATGAATTATATGTGACCTCATGATACAAATAAGGAAGCAGAATCTTGGAGAGGCCACGTAGTTTCACTAACATCAAATAACCAGTATGTGATTGGGTCAAGATCCATTTCCATTTGCTTCCAGTGAAACTCTTCTACAATATAGCTCATTAGTATCAGTGTTGGGGTAAAAATTATAAATACAAAAATATGTGTAAAACATTAAGTGTAGGGTTTTTCCTATACAATCATCTTATAGCTGAACAAACTGAGTGAGAATCTGAAATTTGTCCCAAAATCACTAAGTAAAGTGGTGGTCTGAATTAGAATCCTAGTCTATGGAATTTTATTCCAAGCTTCTTTTCAACACAGCATTTTAATTCCAAGAAAAAATGATTCAAATTGGCTAGAATTGTTTGGTTAAAACTCAGTGTTTTTACAGTTATAACATAGAAGTTTTTTTTTTTTTTTTTTTTTTATAATCCAGTATTAAAACTCTGCTCTTAAAATCCTCTAAATTAAACAAATATTTACTCAAATATTTGAATGTCTTTTATTGATTATATTATGCTTTTTTATTGCTACCTGGATATTCCAAATAAACTATTCTATTGCCAGACCAAAATAAAAGATAAACTATCTTCTTTTTTAAAAAAAATTCAAAGAAGTTGTCTTTGGTCTATCTAGCCTAACTATTATCCTGAAAGATCTATAGATGTTTAATAGGTGAGAATAAAATAGAAAATGCCATTTTCCTCATAGTATTCTATTAGGATGTTCCATTTGAAAGAAAAAAAATCAGTTTAAGGAGCTGCATAATCATTAAACAATCTTGTTTCAGTCACTATCACTGCAAATGCAATTAGGGCCAATTCTCCTGAGTCTATGCTAATGGGAGGAGGGTGTAACATGCATAGTTGACAGGCTCAGATAATCTGAATAACTGATTTTCAACATTTCCCGCTACTAAACCTATTTACCAGAGTTGCTAGTAAGTAATGGAAACGGCCCATTTTCGTTTCCTTCCTCTCCTCCCCACACCCGGTGTCCGAACCCAGTCAACCTTTGATGGAGATGTTAGCAAGCAGCGAATTGGCCAAAAAGCTGTGGGAGGAAGAATAAAGAAGGAAAGTCAATCAATCTTTGAATAAATAAAAGCTATTTTTATGTGATGCTTCTGCAATGGAAGGTCCTGACACGTAGAATATTGTCTGGGTTAATATTCTTATACATACTTGTATGATAAACTCACCTCAAATAATAGTTTTGTTAAATTACTATAGGTAAGCAAAATAGCAATTCATTTTCTTTGTTCAAAAAATATTTAAAGTTACAGATATGGTTGAAGTTTCTTTTGACATTTACTCTCAATCTCAGACCTGCCTCCTTACTCCACAGGAGCCTCATCACTCTGATATCTACTTATTATTATATGAAATGTCCAGATTTTTGTCCAGGTTTTTTCTGTGAATTTACATAGAAATTTAGTCAGAGAAAATAAGCATGTTCTTTTGCTTTTACAGTAATAATAGCCTAGCTATATGGTTTAGCTATGTGGGGGTGACATTGTTATGCTTTGCCCAATTCCCCCTTCACTGAAGGACTCATTGCTCATCAGGGAGTACTGTCAGCAGACTGTCTGTATCTCTCAGCCCCTACTGGGACTGCCTGGGCTGCAATAGCCCCCTCACCCTCAGGCTCACCCCCAGGCTCACTGACCCTGCAGAGACAGGCAATGGTCAGTGACTGATCCAGTTCCATTTGGTACCAATGTACTAGTTCCCACGCAAGTTCATTGTAAGACAAAAATGTCATGTTGGCCCAAACTGGGGCAACTCGGAAAGATCTTCCTAGCCTCAGAGCTGCCTGTGAGGTGGCTGAGGCTGCTGCAAAGCCCATATCATAGCTCAACTTCTCCCTTTTCCCAATCCTGTTCTTTAGATGCTGATGCCAAGAATTTTCCTAATAAACTTCCAGAAGAGTAACCTCCATCTCACAATCTGCTTCCCAGGAAACCACCCTATGACATGCCACTTGCTTAATTTTTCACAGAATGATATGTCCTGGAAGGCCCATTTGCTAGTGAACATAGACCTACCTCATTATTCTAATATTGTATTTGTGTCAGAACTGGGATGTTGTTCATCAAAGCCCTGGTTCCCTGTCTTCCTGAACCTGCATCTAGACTACATCATGAATAACTATGACTAAACTAGTGTATCCTATCCAATGGACTGTGAAGAGAAGTGATAAATGGTAATCCCAGGCCCAGTCGGTTGAAACTTCATGAAATTTTCCACATCCTTTCTCATCCTCCATGTCCTAACTAGATGCAAAAGGTCTAGGGAGGTTTCCAAGGTCCTAAGGACAGCAGAGCCACAGAAGGCTGGGTCACCGAATCAGCACTCTGAAGGCTAACCATGACCTCCACATCAATTTGTTAACCTCTTGAAATATGTAGGGGCATTTCTACAGACACTAACCTTTCCTACTTAAAAGTGAAAGAACTCTTTGTTTCCAGTTTCTCACGATTACCAAACACATTGTTCTGAATATTTTGTACATATCTCCTTGGGTGCAAGTATTTCCCTGGTGTAAATAGTAAAAACAGAAGTGGACTTGCTAGGTCTTGAAATACACAACCTTTAAAATTCAATCAGTATTTTTGTACCATTGCCCAAAGTGGTTATACCAATTTGTATTCCTACTAAGAGTGCATGGAAATATCTCTGTCTCATAGCTTTCAAACGTGGGACTATGTCAGGCACTCCACTAAGTATTTTACCTACATTAAAGTACTGGAGCCTCAAAGTAACTCTCTGAAGTGTAAATTTATACTACTTAGCTCTGGTTTTCAGATGAGAAAACTGAGGTCGATAATTTACAGCTGATAGAGCTAAGATATAAACCTAAGGTTGTCTGACTCCAGATTTAGGGCTAGATTTCTTTTCTCTTACATTATATTGCTTATATACAATTTTCATTCAAAGTTAGAAGCTGTCAGATAAATTAATTAAATTTTATTATACTTCATTGGGAAGAATTAAGGACTATAGTGGTCTTTGTGTATGGGGATTAATTGGTCATGAGGAGGGATCATTCATAAATGTCAGGAGTCTATTTTCATGGTTCAAACAGTATGCAGGGGCATTTTAAGCCTTCTATCTCAGCTTTGGAAAATAAGTATGAAAGTATTCAGATCTATAAGTCATTTAAAAGGTTTTTCTGAAAATTAAATAAAACAAAAGCTAATAAAATCTGCATTCTGGGTGGCTGCTTGCAAAGCGGCTGTAATTACTTGGCCAAATCACATCTTGCTTAGTGTTCCTCCCCTGAACTTCCTTTGTCCTCGAATTGAAAATAATGCAGAGGAGGTCTGTGTGGGTCTGGACAGGATGGAATTTGGACCAGCTGTTTTCAAAGGTTACATTAGAAAATCAAAGGCTAAAGGGGGGTTACTGTAAAAACTGCTTTCTAAAGTGGGAATCTCCCCCATCGTATGACGTGTCTGTACCAAGAACTATGGCAGCGATGAAACTGGTAACACACAGATCTTCACAAGATGAACAAAATGTTAGGCCTTATAGATGAGGCACAGGCACACATTTGACTTCCTGAATTCCTTCCATTTTTGTGGTTTTTGAGGTTACAATAGAATTCAAGTCTCTCTGGGTTCATGTTCATCTAGTTTTGACAAAATATGACTTCCTGTGTCAGTGAAAGAAGGTTTTGATTTATAAAATAGTTTCACTAACTGTAAATGAATCAAAGTTAGATTTTTCTTAAAATATGCAGGGGTCAAAAATCTGGGCATGAAACAAGCAATGGACTGATTTGGGATTTCCCTGGGTCTTACCATGCTGAAAATCCCTGAGTTCCTATAAATTCCAAATTTGTTAAGGGGGCAAGAGGGCAGAGGAGAAAAAGATAAAAAGGGCTAAATGGGTGTATGTAATTACTGGGCAGAAAGCTTAAACTTGGTCTCTCCTCAAGCAAATGTGTCCCTTAATGCTATTACCCTCTTTCTATAATGAGGTACATTCATTCATTTAGCCAACATCTATTGTGCTTACTACATGTCAGGCACAGTTAGACACTTGTTCTACAGGGGTGTGTGTGAAATACACACACACAGTCTTTGAGTGGAGAGAACATGAAATATCTAAGTCAGTACAATTATTGTTAAGTAAGTGTTTGCAAACTGAGACAGTTGCTATGAAAAAATTAATTGGGGTACATCAATGAAGAATGAGAGGAGAGACCTATGTAGATAAAATCCTTAAAGGAAACGTGTCTCTAGAGGCACAGTTTGAAGGGAGACAGATGCAGAATGAGTCTGGGGTGAAATTTCTCAGGCTGAGAGGCTGCTCACATGAAGACTCTAGAACAGGGGAAGAACTTGGGATAACTGGAGGCAAAAACATACTGGGACAGTGGCTCAAGCAGGAGGTGGAGAGGGAAGCAGGGGCCAGGGAGTCCCAGACAGTGGAATGATCCTGGAGAGTCTTAAGCAAAGAGATGACATGGTCAAATTCATATTTAAAAAATATCATTCCAACTGCAATGCTCACACTCTGTTTGAAGGAAAAGAGGGTTGAGCGAGTATGATGGAAGTAGGGAACTGACATAATGGGTGACTGCAATAGTTGAAGTACTGCAAGGCAGAGGAGCAAAAGTGAGATGTATTTATATATCTGTGCTTTGTTATTGGCTATACTCATTTGGACTCTGTCAAAGCTGCCATGAAAGTGAAATACTGTATGAATCTGACTGTATAGCGTGAATCCCATTAAGCTTTCTCAGGAAAGAATAATCAGGCAAGCTGGAAGTCCGTTACTTTGACTTTAAACTCTGTCAGTTGTCTGAGACAGAGTATCCAAAGTGCCTAGATCTGTGGTTATAGCAATGTGCAGAACTTCTGAGATTTTCAAGTGTTCCCATGTGACATGTGGTACATGAGGTTGCCATGGCAGTGAGCTCCTCCAAAAAGGATATTAGGAGGTATACTTGCCCGGTTCGCTTTTCCATTTCCTTGACAGGAGATTGAATGGAGAAGTCAGAGAGTAACAAGTGTAAGGAGATTCCAATTTTTCTGTGTTTATGCTCATGGAATATCTGAAAAGAAAGGGAGGCATAACATCTATTTTTTCAAATGGCAGTGTGTGGGGCTTAGGAGCTGTTTATTTTAAAGCTCCAGTGGAGATTTTTGACTGGCTTTTACATATCCCACTGTTTGTGGATATGCTCCATCACAAGCAGACATTTTGAAAGCTGTATTGGGCCAAATTTTGTTTTACTTTAGTATTTGTCCACCAAAGATGTCCGTGAAGTTTCTAATGTTTATATGTGAACTGTTTTGGAGAAAGTAGAGAATTGGAAGTCCTGTGTAGTAGGATTGCCAGGCACTGGTTGAACATGTATTTGAATTCTGTAGCCACGAATTTAAAGTGATGCCAATCAGCACGTTTGCTTTTAAATAGTCACAATGTCATATTTTTCTAATGCAAATAACATCTTCAATAGGAATTGATTTTATTTTCCATGATATCTGTGATCTGAGTTTTTCTTTCATTGAGTGATATTTTTTGAGCATCTATTTTGAGCCAAACACTACGTGGATGGAATAAGCTAATGGGAGCAGAATGAGGAAATAAAAAGGACAGAAGATTGAATTTAGGGTTAAAAAGTAACTCAGGAAAAGGAACTTTAAAATCCCCTTGGCATTCACTTCCCAGTCTTTCATTTGCCAGCTAGATGACCTTAGATGAGTCATTTCATCTATGCTTTTGTTGATCATTTTAAATTTGAAGGCTTAATTAAACTACAGTCTTTAGTGGCCTTTAAGGGAAAGATGTAATCAAAATGCTAGGTATGACACATATATTTCGCATATCTTTGAAACAGGTAATCTCCAAGGATCTTGGTCTTATTTAATAGGTAGCCACAGCCAATAACTTTGATAAAGTTCTCCCTAGAGGTTGAGAACTTGGTGAGGGTTTTTGTTTCCAAAAGAAAAAAAAAGAAATTGCTGTTGGTGGGCTTACTTGCTCTGAATTTTTGCTGTCTCACCTAGAAGATGGGTGTAGAAACTTGGAAACTTAAGAGAGAGAGAGAGTGTGTGTGTAAGAGAGATGTTGAGGTAAATGTAAGCAATGTTAGCCATTTGTCTTTTTTTAACCCCGAAATTAAAAAGCAGTTAGAACAAAGGAATCAAAGCTCCACCTCACTGGCTTTTACTTTCTGAGTCCCCATGCTGACATAATCCCAAGTGCTAATTTATTCAAGTATGGCTAATCCTCTAGAAGCCTCAGCAGTCCACCATGTAATTTAGTGCCACTCTACAGAACTCTCAATTTAATTTTTCAAATTTTTCAAGGAGAAGGATAAAAATGTGTTCACTCTATAAAGCAGAAACCACACTGAAGGACTTGAAATAATGTAGAACTTCCTGTCATCGATGATGACATACCAGCCTTTCCAGCTCCATTATCAAGTGCTGTGGTTCTTGATCAGAGGCAACTTTGTCTCTCAGTTTACATGTACAATGTCTAGATACATTTTAATTTCCACGATTGGGAGGTGGAGGTAGGTAGAAGCCAGAAATGCTGCTAAACATCCAAAAATGCACAGGAGAGTCTCTTACAACAAAGAATTATCTGAACTAAAATGTCAGTAGTGACAGTGCTGAAGTTGAAAAACTCATGTCTGAATTGCTCCTTTAACCCCATAATCAAATATGTCTGTTTCTTGGGATTGTAAGCATGCTAAAAGAAAAAGCTGGCTGGGTGCGGTGGCTCACACCTGTAATTCCAGCTCTTTGGGAGGCCAAAGCGGGCAGATCACTTGAGCCTAGGAGTTCAAGACCAGTCTTGACAACACGGCAAAACCCCGTCTCTATTAAAAATACAAAAATTTAGCTAGGCCTGTGGTCCCAGCTACTTGGGAGGCTGAGGCAGGAGGATTGCTTGAGTCTAGGAGGCAGAGATTGTGGTGAGCTGAGATCATGCCATTACATTCCAGCCAGGGCAATAGAGAGAAACCCTGTCTCAAAAAAAAGCTAAAAAATTAATTTAGATTTTAACAGGGTATATCAATAGCTTTCTAAAGCAAAGTGCTTTCTAGTTTGTAAAATCAAATGTAAAACATGGTCCATTTATGATACAAATGATATCTTTTATACATATAAGGTATTTTATAGTATGCAAAAACAGTCACAAATCACCATATTTGAACATCACTTCAATCACATTAAAGAGTTATACCTGGCTTCATAACCATTTTATAGAAAGAAAATTATTCTTACCTATTGCATCCCTTGAAATGGCTTTTCAACTTGTTATAACACCTTAATTATTGAAGAGTCACCAACAAATCTGTCATGTGTCAAGTATTTCTAGAAGGAAATAAAGTCAGGGTGTGGGTTACTCATGTCTCTCTCTCACTGGTCATGAGTGAATGAATGAACTTACCCAGGAGGAAATGGAATTTTAGAGACTGACTTGCAAGTGGTAAATTATATGGTATGTGTCATAATTGTGCCACATGCCTGATTTGTAAACATCCATATTTTTGAAAGGCAAAGAATGAATTAGAAACGATTTTCTTTCTTGAATTACCTTGTTTTATAGAAACTGGTACTAAGAGGGTGATAGTCATAAAAATTCCCGGCCTCTGATTTATTCTTTGCATGGCTTTTACTGTGCTGTGATCCATAGAGCATAACTTGAAAATTTAGTAAAGAAAAGATCAGGGAAATCAGATGCTGAGCTGTTGTTCAGGTCCCTTTGCAAACTAAAAATATATGAATATAAATGTGTCAAGTTCAATAGACACTCAAAGGGCTCCCTTTGATTCTAGAAATGCCTTAAGGGCAGAAATCACTGAGAGATAATCAGGCCAGAGACAAGGTTTCAGAAGAGTCTTTGCTGAATATGAAAGGAGTTCTTGCTCCATTCAGGACTGGCACTGAACACACTACTTTTGAACCCTGGCTTTAGGAGGAGGCAGACTTGGGGTGAAATGCTGCTTTCACCACTTTCTAGGTATTGGAAATTGTTGAAGTTACACAATGATGCTGCTCCCTCATCTGCTAAGTAGAGATGATACTTCTTGGGCCAGCAGTGAAGATTAAAGATGTGATGTAATAGGCTTAGCATGGAATTTGAAATCCTTCTCAAAGGGGCTGTGAAGTTCTGATTTATGGCCCTTCTTGCTGGTATGATCTCTTTTTGTGATACTTCTTGAGTATACATATATATTCACTCTTCCCTGTGCCCAATGCCACTATCCTCCATCAGACCCTTGACAAGTTTTACAAACCTCCTGTGAATGTGATCAAACCCTACCTGTGCTTACAAGCCTTCAAAGACTCTCACTTCTCTAAAAGAGCATCTCTCTTTGCCTGCCCTTTCAGTGTTGGGGTTCCCTCTCTCTCACACTCCCTGATGCTTTACTTCAGTAAGGATAGTGCACATCAATATTCATAGCAGCCCATTCACAATAGCCAAAAGGTGGAGACAAACCAAATGCCCATCAACAAGTGAATGGATAAACGAAATGTGGCATATTCATCCAATGGAGTAATATTTAGCTCTGAATGAAACTGTGCACATGCTACAGAATGGAAGAAACTTGGAAATATTATGCCAAGGGAAACAAGCCAGCCACAAAAAAACTAATATTGCATAATTCCACTTATAGGTATATCATCCTGACTTAAAGACAAGAAATCTGAAGCACAGGGAGGTTAAATAACTTATTCAAGTTTATTCATCCATGGCAGAACCAGGATTTAAACCCAAGGCAGTCAACTTAAAGCCATATCCTTAATATAACTGTCTTCAGTAGTCCACAAGTACCTTATCATAAGACAAACTTTTGCCCCCACATTTTTAAGTTTCTGAACTGGGGATCCATCTTAAAGTGTATTTCCTAGTTGAATGTTTTCCCCTGCACCTTAGTTTGATGAATGGCATCTGTAGAAGTCAGGAAATAAAGAATGTAGCAGATGCATAGAATCAATTTGTTAAAATGTGATCTGCCTTGTGATGACCAAAAACTAGCCCTTAGGTACAGATTTAAATGAAAGAATCAGGAATTCAGGTGAGTTGTATGCAGGGAGAATTTTCTAGCAGCCCTCACTGAGACACCCTTGAGGTCAGAAAACCTTGGCTATCTGAGAACAGACTTGGAGAATATGCCTATGTGATTTTAGAAAGTTTAAGCCATTCTGTGTTACCCCTAGTATTTTTGTTACTCCTAGTATATTTGGTTTTGGTTACATTTTGGTTACCCCTAGTATAGCCACATTTCTCTATGGCGTGTGCTTCTTTCCCTTCTCAGGGGCAATCTCTGCCCCATTACGAAGAGCTGAGACCCTCTGTGGCCCCTGGTTCTTTCTATGGGTAGCACCATCTTGCCTCAACTCACACTGTTGCTTCTTTGCCAGTTCTACAGTTGCCCTCAGTGACTGCAGAAAGTAGGAGTGAACATTTTGGAGTTCAAACACAATGAAAGGTCTAAATCTATGACTCCCCCGTAAAGATCCTAGGAGATGCTGTGGAATGCAAACTCCACCAGTGAATCAAATCTCTTGTGTTCTGAAAGAGTTATCTAACAACCTTGAATCATTAGGCATCATAACCAAGAGGTAGGCCAATTTCCCTGCTGTAAAACCTGCTCTTCATAAAAATAGGCATTCTTGATGTCATGGGTAGAATTAAATGACCTGAATGCAACTATGGAACAAAAGAAATAATAGCTAAGACTTTTTACCAGTGATTTTTTTTTTCCCCCTGGATAATGTCTTGCATGTTCCCAGATTAGATCTGGAGAATTTACTTATAATAATAATTAGACATTACCATGACAACGGCAATGTTTAAAAATTGCTAGTAGCAAAAGAAGTCACTTCCCAAGTAAATATTTTTGTTGAAAAAATACATGTAATTTTTCAAAGTATACAAAAGCATATATGGTTACCTTAAAATATCCTAAAACCTTTCCAATTCTTACTGATAACATAAATCAATAATTCAGCAGAAGCCAGGCATGGTGGCTCACACCTGTATTCCACCACTTTGGGAGGCTGAGGCAGGTGGGTTGCTTGAGGTCAGGAATTTGAGACCAGCCTGGCCAAAGTGGTAAAACCCAATCTCTTTAAAAAAAAAAAAAGAAAAAAAAAAAAAAACATAAAATTTGCCAGGCACATTGATGCACACCTGTAATCCCGGCTACTCGAAAGGCTGAGGCAGGATAATTGCTTCAACTCAGGAGGTAGAGGTTGCAGTGAGCCAAGAGATCAGGCCTTTGGACTCCAGCCTGGGCGACAGAGTGAGACTCTGTCTCAAAATAAAAAATTAAAAGCACTAGAAATTTCAATGTGATGGAGTCACAACAAATTTACAGGTTGACCGGACTGATACCATCTTAAAAAGAAGAGATATGAGCTTCTGTTTACAAAGGGCCTTGAATTACTTTAATCATCAAATATTCATGCTGTAAAAACTCTGCAAAATGCAAGTTCCTAAATAAACGTCAAGAGTTTAGATGGCATTTAGTGAATGATTCCCAGATGAGCACAAACAGTGTTTGTTTAATTAAAAGCAAGCAAAAATGATAACTAATTAAATGTCAAGGCATAACAGGAAAATGTGGTAAAGAAAGAGCTCTATAGGAAACTGCACCAGAGAACTGGAATCTGAATTTGAGGACAGAGGCCTACATGGAAAGTTAAGGGCAACTTCCACTACTGCAGAGCCAGGTTCAACAATGCCAAATAGTAAAACTAGCAAAAATGCGTCCACAGAGGGGGAGCTTCAGTGTCCCTTTAAAGGAAAGGAAACCATAGTTAATTTAATTGTCAACATATAGTACTATTATTAAAAATAATAATAACTAACACTGCATGAGTACCTCCTCTGCCTGGGAGTTTGCCGAGCACTTTACTGAACACTATCTCACAGAATTAAGCTTGTGCGGAGGGCACTAGCAAAGCACACAACATCCTTTTTTTTTTTTTTTGCAAGAAATTGATACTTTGCATGTCTAAAAAAGCATTGAATGAGTCTCAGAGGAAAACTTGGAATGTTGCTGAATCGGTATTGTTTTTATCTTATATTATGTAACGGGAAAGAGTAGGCAGCACAGTAATTTTTTCGTTATTCAAAGGCTCTGAAGCTTTGGCCCTAGCCACTAGGTTTCCACTGCCATTCCTTTTTCAAATAGCGGCCATGAGATAATTCCCCAAGGAGCAGCAGACAAAGGCATATAGCTTTAAGTGAGATTGGACACAGGTCTCCCT
Organism: Ateles fusciceps; assembly: GCA_036589455.1. Taxonomy (NCBI): domain Eukaryota; kingdom Metazoa; phylum Chordata; class Mammalia; order Primates; family Atelidae; genus Ateles; species Ateles fusciceps. Next base: position 13,675,424 of record JAZHEH010000562.1, read on the forward strand.
TCTATCCTGAACTTGCTCTGAACCACTTGACTGGAACATCTCCTGTCCGTCCTGGGTGCACTGCCCTTTGCAAATCTCCCTTGTTGTTTTGATCTGAACTTTGTGTCCGATTCCATATCATCACTCTCCGGGATAGTTCTACCCAGGTTGAAAACACACATCCCACTTCCAGGCATCTGCTTCATGTTTCCTGGATGATCCAGTAATGTGTTTGTTTAGCTCACTTCTAGTTAGGCTATAGATTTTGCTGGTGGCCTTTTAAACACCAGTCTCGGAATGTTTATTTTTTTAAGTTTTTGTCTTATCTCACTTCCTCTGAAAAGGCCTCACTTTTCACAGCTTGCCTAAAGCCTGAATAAGCAACTCTTCTGTGAGCTCTGCCTAGATATCTTGCCAAAATGTGAGGTTAAATTATTTGCAGTTTGAAAATCATAACCGTTCTGCATTGTAGTATTTCCATCAAATGGCAAAGACAGCAATCCAAGAACATGGACAAGAGTACAGTAAACTGCCCTAGCAGTGATCTGTTTGCCTCTCCCTGTCTTACAAGGGTATAGACGTGATGGAGTTCGCTGATTCTCAAATGCATGGGAAGCACCTGGGGGAACTTATTGAAATGCAAATTCCCAGACCACATTCTCAGAGATTCAGACTCAAAACAGCTGAGGAGGGGGGCCTGGAACTCTGTCTCTCTCTCTCTCTTTTTTTTTTTTTTGATATGGAGTCTCTCTGTCACCCAGACTGGAGTACAATGGCACGATCTCAGCTCACTGCAACCTCCGCCTCCCAGGTTCAAGACATTCTCCTGCCTCAGTCTCCTGAGCAGTTGGGGATTATAGGCGCACACCACCACACCTGGCTCATTTTTGTATTTTTAATAGAGATGGGGTTTTGCTATGTTGATCAGGCTGGTCTCAAACTCCTGGCCTTGTGATCCGCCTGCCTCGGCCTCCCAAAGTGCTGAGATTACAGGTGTGAGCCACTGAGCCCAGCCGGAACTCTGTTTCACAAACAATCCCCCCCCCATCATTTTGATGAAGTGGTTTGTAGGTGCAAACATGAAGAAAACCCCAGGAAAGTGGTTAAAATCAGACACTCGCATGTCTCAGATCTGGCTTTGATTCCTAGCTCAGCCGTTGCCTAATTGAGTAAAACTTCTGAGCTCCAGTTTTTCTCAAAAGCTGATAAAATGAAAACTTTTTTTTTTCATTTCAATGGACTTGACACAATGTGAACATTCAACCATTTGGTAGCTTTAATTTTTAAATCATTGTTTTCTGAAGAAACACAAAAGTAAGACCCATAGCTACAAACTTATTCATAGTCTTCTATGAGGGGAAAGTAGCCTTCAGTTTATGTAAATCTAGAGGCAAAACTTGAATGAAAGCATGAAAGACAGAAAGCAAATGTCTAGCTCTGTTATTCCGATGATCTATAGCACATACCTGGAGAGTGTGGTACCCTCTCCAGCCCCATCTCCACTCCGTATCCTTCTGGGGGTGTCTTAATTTCCTTTATTCAGGGAGGTGGACTTCCTGATCCCTGCGATAAATACACAGCCCCAGTTTCTTCTTCCTGATGCCTCCATTACATGTCATTGCTAATAGTCTTCTAATTAATAGTCTTCTTAATTAATAGTTAATTAATAGTTGATGTCTGTCTTCCTGCTAGTCTGAGCTCCACCAGAGGATGGGGTCTTGTTGCCTATACATAGTCTTATTTCCAAGGTTCATAGTATGAAACTGATATATATATTTGGTGAGAATAAATAAGCATAAGAAAGATTTTTTTTAAAAAATTCAATTGTGAAATGGAAAGTCTTGAGGGATATGGACTTACCTGTCATAGCAGATCCATTCAAAGGGACCACTTGGATATCTTGCCAAGGAAATCAGTGAACTTGGTGACTCTCAAGTTTTTTTTTTCCCAATTAGCCAAATCGTTTTCTGGAGCACCTGAAGAAAATCGTGGGTAGTTTCTTGAAGAAGGACAAAGTCCTAATGAAGAGCTCTGTTTTGCCATTTGCATGGAGCTAGACAAATTGCACAAGGAAACACCAGACGACAACATCAATTTTAATTAGGTCTCAGTGAAACACCTGAAGGTACTATTTAAATGATGTACTGCTTCAGCCCACAGGACCTCCAACTGGTGAAAGGGAGAATTAATGGGGTAGGGACATAATGATTTTATTTATCAATCTAGTCCCAGCTCTGCTGTACTCAAATGCTTTTTTCCTTATTCACATGGAGAAATTTTAACTTGGCATTAATATCCCCCACAAAGGAAAGGTGATTGGCCAGCTGAAAGAATTAAGCATTCTACCAGACCTGGTCTCAAAAGTTGGAGAAACTGCAAAAATCACACATTATTTCAAGTCTGGAAAAGCTGAGCTAATATTTTTTTCTCCATTGTCTTTCCTTTTCTGGTTCTGGCCAAAAACAGAAAGCCCCTTTTATATCCTTTTAAATGTGTTTCTTGGGGAAAAAAGATACTTTCCAAGTGGAAGTTGAAACAGAAAATAAATGCAAAATTCTATTTCTTTTGGCATGCAGACTTCATGTGAATTCTGCTCAGATGGATGGAGTTTCCATTACTGCAGAATAAAGGGCTACCTGGAAGCTTAGAAAAAGTGAGGTAAAGAGGATACATGGTTCTTAGCCCCATGTTCTTAATCAATTTAGTTCTTATTACAACTTAACTGGATTTCATCAACAGAACAATCCCTCTGACTAAATATTTATATTCATTATTTTCAAAGAAAATCAGCAGAGTAACAAGGAATCACAGTTATATGTAAAGCAAGTGTACATGTCTAAATTATATCTTCATTGATTTGACAAAGTCATGGAGACGCCCTTTTAAAGAGAATTCTGCATGTTCCTCTATTCATTTACTCGAGACTATTTGTTTTCTTTCTTCTGAGAAAGAAAAATACCCTGAAAACGAAGACAAACTATTTCCTGGCAAAGTGCTAACTGCTCCAGTAACAGACTGCCCCCGAGTTCCGGGAAGTCATTTTGCAAAGGCTTTGGACTCAGGTGGATGAAAGCCCCTGAGTAGTCTTATTAGCCCATTAGTAGTTTCAGCTTTATCAGGCGGATCACTTGCTGTAAATAAAAAATAAAAAAAAAAGCCAGTGTGGGGGACAACCATATCATCAGGTGGGAAGAGAATCAAAATCCATTCTACATCACACATTCAGTCAAGTGTGAGTTTAGCCGTGAGAGAAAGATTACTGCAGCAAGTTGCAAGACATATTCCTCAGATGATATTCTATGATCAAACAGCTTTTGCCCAATAACTCTTTGCTGTTTCTACTTCTGGAGAGTTACAATATATTTTTTGTCAGTTAAAGACCCTAGGAATTCCTGAAATGACATATACCTTTTTAAGAAAACTTGGTTTTACCCAAATTCATCTGACCCCTCTTTAGTTTATAGCACACCTATTAACAGTAACTGGCCTTCCATTGAAAAATAGTACCTTGACTTATAAGCCCTCTCCAACTCTCACCCACTGGCCCTTCCTTTTGTTTGGACTTTATTTAATGAGAGGATGACCCGTGGCAGTTCTAATGCTTCCCAGTTCTTTATATGTCATGACACACATGGAAAAGGATAATAAAAATCATAGTAGTTGCATGCTAATGGCTATTAACATTTTTTTCCACTTACTGTTTTCTTACTTTCTTTACTTGCCATAAAAATATTCTGTGAATTCCTCTATTTTACAAATTTATGAAGTGCTTGCTGTCAGAATTGCTGGCCCAGAAAGACCATTACCTCTAGGGCTGAGGGGGATCAATAGCATGGGGAAAACCAATGTACCAGAGCTCAGCAGTTGGGAAATTCCACCCTGAGGAGCAAACAGGTATGCAGCGGTTGAACCCACCTAGCTGTTGGGAATGTGTGTGTACTGACTGTGGAGTCCTCTCCACTCACCATCATTTGGTGTCTTCAGGTACCTACTTTTTCCCAGTTTGAAATCAGATCTGAGCACTGTGGTTGGTGCCTTTTGTTTCACTGCCCACTCCACCCAAGACATTTTAAGGGGTTCTGGTACTATATCATTCAAAGGACTACCCTCATTTCCTGTGTTAAGTACATATGATTTTTCCTGTCTTGGTTTCTATAAGAGGCAGCAGAACAGATGCAGGAGAACTCGGGGATGATCTATTAGCTCTCCCTGCAACATGTGGAGGATATTCACTTCCTTTCAATTAGGAGCAGGCTGTTCTCAGAGGATCCCATCACCTTCCCCCACCCCACTGCCCTACTTACTTGCAAAGCACACAGCCAGTATTTGGTTTCACTATCAGAGCTATGCATGCTGAGAAAGGGGAACCAGGTGGGTGGCCACTGGTAGGGAAAAGTTATATTCAAATGGGCTCATCGGAGCTGGTAGGATTCCAGGTGTTTTCCAAATACACGTATTAACGAATACCACATTTCTTATTTCCATTTTGAGATCTCTAGGCTCTTTTTCATTATTGTTTCCCAATAGAATATATTGTCTCCTTTTATTTCCTTCAAAAATAATCCATATTCATTGCTCAAAATTAAAACTATACAAATGAGCAAAACAAAGAAAACAAAAATTGCTCATAAAGTCACCACCCAAATAGAATCTCAGTTAACGTTATCATGTGTTTCTCACAATCTTTTCCCGTGTATTAGCATTCAAAGTTTATTTTAAAACATTGAAATATCCGTGCATAATGTATGATAAACATCATTTCCCACTTAAATATGCATCTCAATTATCTTGAGAAGCCATGAGATATTCTTCTATAATATAATTTCTAGAGGGTGAGTAAACTCTTTTCTGTGTGCGGTGATGTATTTGATCCATTGTTTTACATAATCCAAAGCTGTGACTCAAAGTTTGGCGTTTCCCCCTATAATAAACATGGTTATAGTTAATACTTTATAACTAAATCTTTGTGCACACATCCTTGATTTTATAGTATTCTTTTTTTTTTTTTTTTTTTTTTTTGAGACAGAGTCTCACTCTAGTCACCAGGCGCCAGGCTGGAGTGCAGTGGCACGACCTTGGCTCACTGCAACCTCCGCTGCCCGGGTTCAAGATTCTCCTGCCTCAGCCTCCCGAGTAGCTGGGACTACAGGCGCGCGCCACCACGCCCAGCTAATTTTTTTGTATTTTTAGTAGAGACGGGGTTTCACCATGTTGACCAGGACGGTCTCGATCTCTTACCTCGTGATCCGCCCGCCTCGGCCTCCCAAAGTGCTGGGATTACAGGCAGAGCCACCGCGCCCGGCCGATTTTATAGTATTCTTGCTTCATTTACTATAAAATATAACACACAGGAAAGTACATACATTTTTATAGTTAGGTGAAATAATTATAAAAATAAATCCCAATGTGATTACCAACTCCAGCTGGCAAAAATTATGACCAGCAATTCGTGAGCCTCTCTCCATCAAAACTCCCTCCTGTTCTTCTGGAGGGACTACTATTGTGATTTCCTTGTTTCCTTTTTAATTTTACCTCTTATAAATGAATTCCCCAAAATGTTCATTTTTGAACTTTTATGTATATGGATTCATATTTTTGTGTCTTGCTTCTTTGGTTCAATATGTGTTTGTTAAACTTATCTATGTGGCTTGTTCATTTTCACTATTGCATAGCATACTATTGTATGAATATGCCATAATTTTTCCATTCTATGAAGGATGGGTATCTCAGATTGGCATGATTACAGGATGCAATAATCCTGGGGCATGTGTGTACCTGTTTTGCCCCCCAAGACTGAAGTCACGGAGGATAAGTTGTCTTCAGTTTGAGTAGACAAAAACAAAAGTACCATTTACACCAGCTGTGTATAAGAGTTCCCAATATTTTACATTCTCTCAATATTTGGTATTTTCAATTTAAAGTGGTTTGTCAGCTGGTAGATGAGCAAGAGTATTTCATTTTTGTTTTAACTTACATATTCCAGTTTCACAGTGACGTTGAGCACATTTTCACATACAGCATTTATTGGTCATTTGAATTCCTCTTTCATAAAGAAAGAGAATGGAGTCGTTTGCAGACATTTTTCTGTTGTGTTGCCCTTCTTGTGATTTAGAAGAGTTCTTCATATCTTCTGGAAAGGGGCCCTTCGTTGGTTATACAGGTTTCAAATATCTTCTCCCAATCGACGGCTCATCTTTTCAATCTTTTAACAGTGTCTTTCTGACGAACAGTTTAAAAAAAAATGTAGTAAAATCTATAACCTTTTCCTTAGAGTCAACACTTTTTGTGTTTTAAGACATTTTTTACTACCTTTCACTCATGAAAATGTTTCTCTATATGATTTTCTAAGTTCTATAGTTTATCTTCTTCCATTAAGATCATAAACTAGTTGGATTATTTTGTATATTGTGTGAAACGTGTAATTTTTTTCTCATCTTTTGAGAAATAAAATTGTATGAAAATAATTTTGTATATTGTGTAAAACTGATCTGTGATTTTTTTTCTTATGAATACTCAATTTTCCTGGCAGTATTTATTAAAGTCTGTTCTTTCTCTACCAAACTGCCATGTAACTGCTGTCATACAGCAAATACCTATACACAGGTTTCTGAACTTGCGTTGTTCCACTGGTATTTTGGCCTATCTCTGACCCCAGTTAATTCTAACTTAATAGTCACTCTTGATACCCGGTAGAGGATGTCCCCTTGTTGTTCTTATCTCTTACTTATCCTTTGAAACTCCATATACATTTTAGAATCAGCTTGTTGGGTGCAAAAAAAATTGGGGTATTTCACTGTGATTGCAACAGAGGACAATTTATATATTTACATTATTGAGCCTCCCAATCTATGTTCATTTACCTAGGTATTCTTTAATGTCTATTAATAACATTTTATAATTTTACTCAACTCTTGCAACTCTTTTGTTAGACTTATTCTTACATATTTTTAATGCTATTATGAATGCTGTCTTTTTAATTGTTTACTTTCTGGTTTCTACGATATAGTACTATAATTGATTTTTGTGTATTGATTTTCTATCCAAATTTTATCTCTTAATTAAAATAATGTATCTGAAGTTTCTTTGGGATTTCATACATATAAAATCCTATCATTTTGAAATGACATTTCTAATCCTTATGCTTTTTCTTTTCTTTGCCTCACTGCACTGACTGGAACCTACAGTATAATTCTGATTTTAAAAAAAAGTGGTAATAGTGGGCATTTTTGGCATTATCTTGATCTCAAAATGAGGATTTTCTATCAAGTGTAATTTTGTTGTGGATTTTTTGTAGAGCCCTTTTATCAGAATAAGAAAATTAACTCTCTGATCCCAAGTTTCACTTCAGAATTTTTTTAAATTATGAATAAATGTAGATTTTTTTCCAAATGGGTTCTCTGTAAGCTTAAAGATAACCTTATACATGTTTTCTTTTAATACGTTATGGTTATCTATTGTTTTACAACAAACTATGCAAGTAGTGAGTGTATTGAAGTAACTACCGTTTTTACTACCTTTCACAAGTCTGTGAGTGAGAGGGTTCAGCAAGATGGTTCTTTTGCTTTTGGTGCTCTCTTGCCATTGCAGTGAGACAATGTCTGGGGCTGCAAACATCTGGAAGTTTAATTTGGATGGGGTACTGTCCAAGATGGCTCATTACATATCTGGTGTCTTGGTGTAGGGATGGCTGGAAGTCTCAATATAGCTGATATAATGAAATGACTGAAGCTGTCCTTCCCATGTAGTCTCAGGCCTCTTTTTCTCTATGTGGTCTCTACAAGGTCTTCCCAGCTTGATAGGTGAACTTCTTACATGGTGGCTAAGGGATCCCAAAGTGCAAAAGCCAGGACTGCCAAGCCTTCTTGAGGCATGTTTCTGGAATAGGCACAGCATCTCTTCTGCCATGTTCAAGTGTTACAGAAGTCACAGGCCAGCCCATATTCAGTGAGGGAGGAACTTCATAGGGATGTGATGCCAAAGGTCACCTTTAGAGATTATTACAATGTATCAATGTGGTGCATTACATCAGTTAGATTTTCTAATGTCTATTAACCTAACATACTTGGAAAACCCAACTTGGTCATTACACTGAATTATTTTTAAGTCTAATATATTACTTGCTTGGCTTGTCTCATTTTGATTTTTTTTCTTATAATACATTTCAATAAAAATTATGGATCATCTTTGGCCTGAATAAAACCCAATATAATGCTTGATATGGTTTGGCTCTGTGTCTCCACCCAAATCTCATCTTGAATTGTAATTTGAATTGCACTCTCCACGTGCTGGGGAAGGGACTTCATGGGAGTTGATTAGATCTTGGGGGTGGTTCCCGCATGCTGTTCTCATGATAGTGAATTCTCAGGAGATCTGATAATTTTATAAGGGGTTTTCCCCCACTTTCCTCTGCACTTCTATTTCCTGCTGCCATGTGAAGAAAGACGTGTTTGCTTCCCCTTCTGCCATTATTGTAAATTTCCTGAGGCCTCCCCAGCCATGCAGAACCGTGAGTCCTTTAAGCCTCTTTCCATTATAAATTACCCAGTCTCAGGCAGTTCTTCACAGCAGCGTTTAAAGGGACTAATACAATACCCTTATATTATAAAAGTAGTTGAAAAGCAAGTTCTCTCCTCTCTGAATGGATGTCCTGAGACTAAACGTCCTTGATCTCTCCATGGAGGGGATAGGACACTGGGCCAATCTCATTGCTCCCAGCCTGGCAGGCGTCAGAACCTGAGAAGCCGTGATTTCACTCGGTGACTCGCTGTCACATTGGCACAACCTGTTCCCTGTTGATGGTGCCACCTTTTACAAAAAAGCACTCCACATATCCTGCATTAGCAATGAGATGTGTCTCCCTGGCTGTCCCTTCTTCTATGTGACCTCACAATGATTGCATTGGAAAGATTATGACAGCAACTTCATACAGTCCCATGGTGCCCAACAAATAGAGGGTGACTCAGTGCCTCAGACAAGAATGTAAATGTTTCTTTTCCAAAATTATAATCATCACTCTTTCCTGTCCCCTCCTCCCTACAGCTGCTGCTACTATATTCCATTATGTTTATAAAAATAGTAAGGGACATTACTATAAGGTGATAAGGATAATATTTAGTTGCTATTATAATAGGTTCCATTTGAAATACTATAACTTAAGATGTGCCAGACATTGCACCATATGCTTTATACATTGTGGTGGACAAAACATGGCCAGAAGTCTATCAATACTTCTGCCATTGAGAGGTGAGTCTCTGACCTTTCCCCTTGGAGCCAGTTGAGCACTGTAACAGCAGTGAGCCTGAGGATACAGAGGAAGTGATGCTGTGACTGTTTCCAGGGCTTAATAGACTAGCAGCTTCTACTTCCTGTCTCTTCTAACACTCATTCAAAGAAAAGCCAGCTGCCATATCAGAAGTCAGCAACCTTGAGCCCACCATGCTGTGAGAAGCCCAAGGTAGCCACAAGAGAATAGAGAGACCTAGCTAGACACCATCAGCCATTCTAGCCATCCCAGCCCAGGCATCAGACATATGAGTGAGGAAGCCATCAGATGATCCAGGCTTAGATGCCAACTTCCTGCAACCATATAAAGGACTCTAAGGGAGAACTACCTAGCCGAGTCTATCAACTCCCAGAGCTATACAAGATAAAATCAATTGTTTAAAGTCACTAAATGTTGGGGTGATTTTTATGTCTCAATAGAAAATGAGAATATTTGATATTTCATTTTCATTAAATCTCTGTGATAGGGACTATCATTGTGCTTATTTTATAGATAAGCAAACAGAGATTAAGTGATTTGCTCTAGTTCAGTTAAATTTATAATAGAGCTGAGATTTGAACTCCAGCCTATGTGATACCAAGGCCTGCAGGTGCTTAGCAGGCATGGTGTAGTAGTTTTGATCCTTCCTTTAACAGATTATAAAAGCAGTATTGGTTTGTGCTCAAAGGACATTTGCAGCCTGCTGAGATAAAAATGACAATAATGAGAGCAAATGAGAAAGTATTTGGTGAATTTGATTGATTTAACAAAAATGAACTATGTTCCTATTCTAAGACTGAATCTAGTGAGGGAGACTTCTGTGAAAATTTATAAGGTTGTGAGGGAGAGGCAGTAAGGGAGAGCTCATATACCATGCCAGTTTGATTCCTAAACCCCATGTGTCTTTTCTTATAAATCAAAGTGCTCCCATCAGTCAATGGGAATTTTGATACTTAAGGTAATATGAACAATCTGGATCTTTCTTTAGACCAAGTATTTTAGGGCTGTCTTTAGAGATCAACATTGTTTGGAAGCTCTAGGTTTAGAGTATCACTGAATTCAATTAAGAAAGAGATGCAAGAAGCCCAGGAAAAGATTGCTTCAGGTTTAGTAAAAACTAATAAGTGGGTCTCAGCTGGGATGCACATAATAGTCACCTGTAGAGCTCTGAAAAATTGTGATGCCTTGGCTGTACCCCAACAAATTACACAGGAATCTCTGGGAGTGGGACCCAGGCATCAATATTTATTTTAAGGTCCCTACTTGATTCCAACGTGCTGCTGAGGTTGAGGGTCAATGCCCAGTAGACTAGATTTGGGAGCACTGCAAATGCAGTCCTGTAAGACACATGCTCTCCAGCCTTCCTTCTTCCTATCTTAGTCTCCTCTCTCGGGTCCAGAAATTGACTCATTTATTCATGTGACAGTTATTTAGTGAACATTTGCTATGTGATAACTTGGAGTCATATTGATACCAACTGATATAAAAGATTATAGGAGGAGAAAGCAGTCATTTTATGGATAAAGATGAGTTTCTGCTGTGTTTTGTTTGAGGTGCTGTGGGACCTCCTGGTAGAGAGATTTAGAGAGTACAGATGTCTAAAGTTTAGAGTGAATGAACTGGACAGCAGTTTAGGGTGAATGAAAATCCTGAGCATGAATATGGTTGGTTTTGGATGCTGCTGGATATATCCCATTCCTGTGAGTAGTTGCTCACCATGGACAGGGGTCCCACCACTAGGGCAGTGTGAAAAAATCACATCTATGGGGAAGACGGATGATGTGTGCCATACAACTAGAAAGAACTCCTCTTCCAGGCAATTCTCATATGTGTCCCCAAGAACAGTACCAACTCTGCTCCTCTCCCTCCAAAAACTCAAGTAAAATGTAACTGAAAACCATTGCATTAGAATATAGGCTATGGTTCATGTGACTGACATGGTCTTTCATGTAGATATCTTCCCACTGTTAAAGTTATTTAAGACCTTATCTCTTCTGCTTTCTTTTTTATGGTCTGTGAGGTCCTATGCAATCTGGTTCTCAGCTCTCACAGGATGTCATTTCCTTCTGTGCTTTACTCCTCAGTCATTCCCTTTGCTCTAGCCACCCTAACCTTTCTGTCTGTCCTTTGAATATACATGGCTCATTCCTATTTGGAGACATTTGCACTTATTAGTCTTACGGTTTAAGATTTTCCTACCCCAGATCTTCCTGTAACCCTTCTGTCTTAGAATTTGGGTGTCAACCCCAAACCCAGATAGCACCTTCTTAGAGAGGCTATGTCTACATACTATACTGACACTCTATTTTGCCTTCTTTATACCTACATTTTTAATACCTAAAACCTTTTTTTAAATTATCATTTTGTTTGTAGTACTGCTATTTCCACAAGGACAAGACTTTTGAATTTTGAATTCCTAGTCCCAAATTAGTACATAGCAGATGACTAATAAGTAACTGTTGAGTGAATGAATGAATGAATGAGTGAGTGAATTAATAAATGGTCTCCTGACACAGAAGAGAGGGGGACCAAGAAAGGGAGAAGGAGGACTGGTGAGTATGTGTCTTACAGGACTGCATTTCCAGTACTTCCAAATGTAGTCTAGTGGGCAATGGCCCTCAACCTCATTTACACATTGGAATCATCTAGGGACCTTAAAATAAAGTGTTGATACCTGGATCCCACTCCCAAGATTCCAGTGGGTCTCTTGCACCTCTTCACATAAGTGAATTCTGAGCCTCTAAATCTGGAGCCACTAAGCAATACTAATCACTGAAGATATCCCCAAAACACTTTGTCTGAAGTGAAAGATTCGGACTACTGCTGTTTACCTTAAATATCCAAGTTCCAATGACTGGTGAGAACTTTTTGGTTTATAAGAAAAGATATATGGAACTTTTGTTAGAGGACAAACTAGGGATGGTAAATGAGACAAACTCAGAATTTTCCACATTAGCGTCTGCCTTGGTCATTGAACATTAAAATAGAATAGGGAGAGTAAGTTAATAGTCCTCCTGGGAATAGGAGTGGGTTTTGACATTTTGAAGGTCACATCTCTGTCCCCAAGGGAAGCACAGAGGAAAAGGAAACCAGGTTCATGCCCTAAGCCCATCTCTTACCTTGCATGGGAAAAGTACCAATGGCGTTGATGGAACCTGTGGAGCTCCATGCTGATTGAGAAAAATATTAAAGCAGCAAAACCCTCTTTTCAAAGGAAATCAAAGCATAATCCCAATTTCTAAAACTGATCAAAGTGGAACAGTTCTGTTTGAAGTAGAGTTTGTAGCCTGGAGGCCAGCTCAGTCCAGGCTGCCTCACACAATCCCTATCCCCAGGTGGCCCTGTAAGACTGAAGCCTAAGGCGCTGCCAAATGTAATTTGAAAAACACTGTTCCAGACCATGCTTTCCAGAGGAGCAATTACACATTTCTCCTTGTTCAGAAAGCTTCCCATGAGAAAAGCTAAACTAAGGACCAATAGATAAGGGATAGTGTGGTTTCTTGGGTATCAGTGTTGATCATGGTATTGAGATTAACCAGACTGGGCCCTTTCTAAGGACATTTCAGTGTACATGAGCATCATTCCCATAGAGTGTCTCCAGCAGCCCTGGGCACATACCCTACCAGCTTAGCATCCATACGGAAAAAAAGTAAAATGCAGATTCTGATTCAGCACACCTGGGATGGGGCCCCAGCTCTGCATTTCTGATAAGGTCCCTTGTGCTGCCATTGCTTTGAATACTAGGGTTTCTTTTTTTTTTTTTTTTTTGAGATTGAGTTTCGCTCTTGTTACCCAGGCTGGAGTGCAATGGCACGATCTTGGCTCACCGCAACCTCTGCCTCCTGGGTTCAAGCAATTCTCCTGCCTGTCTCCCGAGTAACTGGGACTACAGGCGTGTGCTACCATGCCCAGCTAATTTTTGTATTTTTAGTAAAGACGGGGTTTCACCATGTTAACCAGGATGGTCTCGATCTTTTGAGAATACCAGGGTTTCAAACCAGAATTGGTGCATCAGAATCTCTTGTGAGACTTATTAAAAATGCAGATTTTTGGCCCCATCCTAGAGCTTCTGGATCCAGCCCTCTGATTATGGGTCTGGAGGTTTTTAACGGGCTCCCAGGTTTTTCTGATATTCACTATATTTTACAACTGTACTGCAGCATGTGTTTACCTACATAGCTTACTCTTGAAGAACCCAGGAAGAGAATTTGAGACCCAATAAATGGTACTGCTGGGAGAGGGACTTGGAGATCATCTAGCTTACCCTGGTTGATTAGAAAGCTAAGGTCCCAAAGGGCAGACAATTCTGCCAAGTGCCCATCACCACCTGGCTTTACAGCAAGCAGACACCAGAATGAAAGCATCTGACTTTCTAATCCTCAGTTTCCCCTAGAACACAATTGGCCTGTGTTTGTCACTGCTTGTCTATCTGTGCTGCTTATGAGGCCAGGAACCTGTTTTCTGCTGTATTCTCAAAGCCCAGCACAGTGCTAGGCAGAGGGAAGTAAATATTATCGTTGTATACTCCTGCTATGCTTGTACCTAATCAGTTACTTCCAACATTTCTCATTAAAATTCTCAAGTTATAAAAATAAAAATTCTACAGCTCGGGGAAGACAGAGAAAATTTAAAAAAATTAAAAATGTTATGTTCCCAAGTAAAATAGGAAAGTTCTTGTAAGAGTCTGAGCATATAATGGTAAGCACTAAGAACGTGGTCTATGCGAAGCAGAAGGGATGACTCTAGAATTTAGCTCTGGCTCCAGTATTTGCTAGGTGTGTAAATTTTGCTCAACCACTCTGAGTCTTGGTTTCCTCATGTGTAGATTGAAGACATCAATAGATCCTATGTCATGGGATTTTATGAGTATTTAACTGGTAAATGTAAAATGTTTAACATTGTGCCTGGTACACAGTAAGTGCTTAATCTAGCAATAGTCCTGTTGATTACAAATGCAAGATAATGATTCCATCAGTTATACCAGAAGCTAAAGTACTATGCTCCCCTTGCCAACTGCCCACCCGTAAGAACTGAAGATAGATCATCTCTGAAGTGGTCATGTACAATGCGTAGACCATAGGATGGCAGAGAACAAATGTGGCTTTACACAGCTTCCTACCAGTACCTTTCCAAGGCATAGCGTGTCGCCTCTACATGATCAAGTGGTTACCGAGATTCTGAGGAACCCAGTTACTGAGCTAAGTCACTCCTAAATGGCCAAGATAAGAGGAGGGCTGAATTCTCCACGTGGGACTCTTTGGAGGGTCCAAATATTGACCAGCTAGCTTAGAGGCTACTGCAGAGAGGTGAGGCAAGGGCTTCTTGAGCAATGTGTTTCACTCTGTAGCCAGAGAGTAGAGGCAAGATATTTTTAGCCCAATTACTAAATGGAGGAATGTGAATTTGAAATGCATGCTTCAGGAGTTCACTCGGGTAACGAGACTGTGTGATTATGACTCTCAGGATGTGTGTTTTCTTCACATGTCCTGGATTTTCAGAATAGTTCTGATTTTCAACTATTCTGTTCCATAATTCTATGAGTAAAATTCTGTTTGAGCAGATATCCTGATTCTACAGAGAAGTGGTTGGGAAAATACAGAGATCCCAGGAAAGGCTTGGTGGTTAAGGAAAAACTACCACATGCTATAAATAGGTGTCATCCCCTTTGCCTCAGTGATGAGTCAGATTATTTTTCACTTGCAAGTGACAGAAACTAATTCCAACTGGGTTTGGCAAAAAGGGAATTTACCAGCCTTGTGACTGAGAAGTCCAGGGGATGCATGGCTGGCTCGATGCAGATTCCTGAACAATGATCCAGCCGACCTGCCTCTCTTCACCTCTTCACTCCTTCCTCTGCATTGGTTTCCTTCTCAAGCAGATTCCTTTTGGGGTGTCCCCAGCAACCCTGGGCTCATATCCTGTCAGCTTAGCTTCCACAGAGAAGGAAAGTGGCTTTCTAAATGACTTCAGCAAAAGCTCCAAAAATTCCCTCTGGCTGGACATGGGTCATTTGTCTCTCCTGCCCCCACCAGTCAAGGGAATGGTTTCTGCAACACCTTAACACATGACCTAGAAGATTCCCCAAAGGACACTGAGGTTTTGATATCAAAACAGGGACAGCATGAACACTGAGTAGAGAAATGTAATAAACGTTCTTACATCCTTTCCCTCTGAGTTGGGATTCTGCTTCCCACTATTTCTTTATGCTCAGTTGTTCTAGAATAAAGTTCCTCCACACACCATTGTCATCTGCCTGCAAGAGATCTACCTCTTCCCCCACAAAGGATATTCAATTGGCCTCCCTCTAATTTCTCTGTCTGTGCTACAGGAACCTCAGTGAGGTCTTGGTTCTGCCTGTTGACTGTCTCTCTCCTCGTGTAAGATGTTCTTTTGCATCGGCTCCCTTTCGCCTCCTCAGTCTCCATAAAAGTTTGTCACTAAACTCCCGCAACCTTTTTCTAACTGTGGAAGGAGGGAAGATGTCTGTAGCTGCAGGCAGCTGGGAAGAGCTGCTTTTAGGATTTCGTGGGGGAAAAAATAGACACAATTTTGCTACCATATGTGATATCTCCGGCAAACTGCAGAATGGGCCTACAGTTACTCTTAGTTCACCAGAGCAAGTACTCCCAAATGATTTGACCAGATCCAACTTGCAAATTGTATTCAGAGAGCTAATTAGATCTAAATTTGCAATTGAGACCTCTGCTACCCTTGTGTGGAACAATCTGCTTTATTAAATGAGAGGTGATATGTGTATGTTATATTCTTGGCATTTTAAGATTCACAGTTATGCAGATGGTGGAAGAAATCCAAGATTGCCCAGTACTTAACATGTAGTTGAATGTCAAAAGGTTTCAACAGGGTTTCAGAGAACAAAACAGGGACATTTGTATAAAATATACTTTTCTACCCAGCACAGCGCATCAGAGCTTCCTGTAGGATGGATTAAAAACAGCTAACATTTATGGACTACTTGTGTCGGACACTAGGCAGAACCCATTCACTTCCCAAAGCCCTGTAGGGAAGGTACTGGTACTATTCTCATTTTTCAGTTAAGGAAACTATGGCACTGTGAGGTTAACTGAAAGCTGGACTGTGAGGAAGATTCAGGCCATCAGACTCCAGACCCCAAGCTCTAGCATACTATGTAGGTCTGATAGGATGATCATCTCTATGTAGAGATGATCCATGATTACCTACTTTTTTTAAATTTAAATTTTTGTAAAATATTTATTGTATGCCTTCTCTAAGCTAGATACTAGATGTGTTCAATGCTCTGAAAATTTGTGAGAAGTCCCAGGTAGCACTTGAGATGAAAAGCAATAACTAAAACCTATTGAATACTTATTAAGTATCATGCTTGTGTTAAGCACTTTATTCTCTCATGTATTTAATCCTCCTACAACCTTTCTTAGATACTCTCCCCATTTTAGAATAAGGAAACCAAGGCTCAGAGAGGAGAGAAAACTTGCTGAAGGCACCCAGTAAGTAAGTGGCAGAGCTGGGAGTTAAACCCAAGTATTTTGGCACCATAGCCTTTGCTTTTTGACTTCTGTTCCACTCCACACCCCACCACACCAACCACATCCTACTGGCCACTGGCAAGCACCAATGATGCCTTGTAGAACCCAATCAGCTTTCCACTCAGTATTTCTCAATCATCTTGCAAGAGTATTTTTCCTTTTCTTTTCTTTCTGAAAGTCATCACCTGGCAAAACTTTAAGTGGTAGGTAGTAGGTATTTCATTTTTAAATTCAGTTGCAAAACGAAACATTTTTCTAAGAGTGAGACTTTTGTCACTGAGGAAAGTGACACAATGCTACAGTATCAGTTAACAAATTTCCTAAGAGGTTGCCAGTGCCAGGCTCTGTGCCAGGTGTTGGGATGCATGTTAAGACACAGGCACTACCACAAGAATGCATACACTTTGGTGCTGAGTTTTAAAGCAGAGGGAGGGCCAAGGTGCCTTAGAGACCTGTTCTGAGCTACCCACAACAGCCAGCAAACCGGGTCACCTGCAGTAGGTAATGGAAGGTATGTTATCTTTTCAAAGGGATCACAATTTTCAAAGTTATTTGCTTAGATTAAGAATAACTCTGGTGGCAAAATTTTAAAAATATAGTCTATCAGAGATTTAAACAAATAATGGATTAACTAGGCAGTTGACAGAATTGATTCAGTTGCTCCACAATATCACCAGGTCCTTCCCATCTGTCTACTCTAGTCATGAAGTCCTTGCCTATGCCTGTGCTCTGAATGGTATTGCCTAGGTTTTCTTCTAGGGTTTTTATGGTGTTGGGTCTTATGTTTAAATCTTTAATCTATCTGGAGTTAATTTTTGTATAAGGTGTAAGGAAAGGGTCCAGTTTCAGCTTTCTGCATATGGCTAACCTGTTTTCCCAACACCACTTATTAAACAGGGAATCCTTTCCCCATTTCTTGTTTTTGTCAGGTTTGTCAAAGATCAGATGGTTGTAGATGTGTGATGTTACTACCAAGGTCTCTGTTCAGTTCCATTGGTCTATATCTCTGTTTTGGTACCAGTCCCATGCTGTTTTGATTACCGTAGCCTTGCAGTATAGTTTGAAGTCAGGTCGCGTGATGCCTCCAACTTTGCTTCTTTTTTTCGCTTATGATTGTCTTGGCTATATGGGCTTTTTTTGGTTCCATACAAAGTTTGAGGTTTTTTCTAGTTCTGTGAAGATGGGGATAGCATTGAATCTGTAATTTACTTTGGGCAGTATGGCCATTTTCACAATATTGATTCTTCCTAACCATGAGCATGGAATGTTTTTCCATCTGTTTGTGTCCACTCTTATTTCCTTGAGCAGTGGTTTGAAGTTCTTGAAGAGGTCCTTCATGTCCCTTGTCTACCCTAAATGTAACCGTTGCTTTTTCATAGTGATGTGTTTTACCTCATTATCTCGAAATTGATGCTGTAGCTCCAAACAACATCAAGGTAGGAAGTGGGCAACAGAGTGGTATTGAAAAAGATGTTTTCATGTAGAGGCATTCTCCTTTTCATTAACAAAGAAAAAAGCTTTCTCCATCCCAGAAGACTTTGTTCCTAATTGGTCAGAACTGAGTCACACAGTGATGCTTACTTGCAAAGGAGGATGAGAAAGAAGCAAGTGTCCAGCTTTTTTCCAGTCTCTTTTGTGCAGGGTGGACAAGGAAAATAGGTATGGGTGGGTTATTTAACCAGTAGTTTCTGCCACAGTGTGAAAGAATGTGATATATCTGAAGCATCTTTAACCATATAATTATGTTATGTGACGACAAAAACATTTAATTTGTCAGTTTATTAGAGTTAATAATGTAGAAGTGGGTCACATGTTAGAGACTGGGAAATTCTTGCATTGTTGCTCATGAGTTTTGAAGACTCTTACCGGGGACATTAATAGACTGAATACTGGGGGCTTAGCTGTTCCTGCTAGAGTTGTAAAGAGCAGAACTTTTTTCATAACCTAGGACTGAACATCTCCCAAAATTAGCTTCTAGAACTTTTCTTCAGACTGGGCAGCAATTTCAGCTAAACTCTATGCAGTTTTTAGAGCTTTGCGTTAATTATAGCTTAGGCACTGTGGATAGCACTGACTTTGTAATTTGTGCCGGAGTGCTAGAAACTCCCTAATGGCTTCCCTTGGCTAGGAGAGGGAGTTTCCTGGCCCCTTGTACTTCGGAGTGAGGCAACGCCCCACCCTGCTTCGGCTCACCCTCCTTGGACTACACCATTGCCTAACCAGTCTCAGTGAGATGAACCAGGTACCTGAGTTGGAAACGCGAGATCACCCACCTTCTGCATCACTCTCGCTGGCAGCTACACACCACTGCTGTTCCTAGTCAGCCAACTTGCTGGAAATCCCACTGACTGTAATTCATGAAACTCAGTGCAAAATAACACCTTGGGAGCTCTTGTTCAAAAATTACTGAGTATTTAAGGATGGTAAAAGCAAAGTACTAAACCAAACATGGGACCCTGTGCAAGTGTAGAGACTGCACATCCATGAAGCTGGGCTGTCAGAGGGCAGCTGGTTCATAGGTGAAGTCTTGACTTGCAGGAGTGACAAACTCAAGTGCTTGGTTACAAGTGTGGGGTCTGCTCCTCAAAAGTATGGTATGGTGGTTAATAGTTGATGCTTTCAAACAGGCCCATTGTGTATTCTAATTCTATTTCTGCTACTTAATTGTGCAATGATTTTAGAAACTTGTTTAGTCTTTCAAAAATTTAATTTCCTGGCTGGGTACAGTGGCTCATACTTATAATCCCAGTGCTGTGAAGGCCACTGCAGGCCTTGAGGCCAGGAGTTGCAGACCAGCTTAGGCAACAAAGTAAGATCCCGGGTCTACAAAAAATATATAAAAATTAGCTGGGTGTGGTGGTGCACACCTGTAGTCTTAGCTACTCAGGAGGCTGAGGTGGGAGAATCACTTGAACCCAGGTTGATGCTGCAGTGAGCTATGATTATGCCACTGCACTCCAGCCTGGGTGACAGCCAAGACCTTGTCTCTTAAAAAAGATTCCATTCCCTCTCTTTTAAAAGGATGATAGTAATATCTCCACTACATATTATTAAGAAGAGTAAATTAAATGATAGAGGCTTTTTTATAATAGCATATGCCTAATAGATACTATACTGAACCCTCAAGGAAGGGTTGCGGTGACCTTATTTTGCTGATTCAAAAACTCATTGTACCATGTTAGACGGGGACAGATTCTCAAACATTGAATTCACAAGAGAATGATTTATAAATTGCAGTGTTCATTTATTCTTATGTAAGGAGTTGTCTTGACTTTGGAAATATTGTTTAGATTAGTAGATTGCTGTCTGAATACAGAATCCTTATTTTCCTCAGATGCATGTGTCCTGAGGTTTCCAAGGCCAAATAAGTTGAAATCCTTTGGATTTAGTCAAGGTGCTTTTCCTTTTTACAGGACTTGTCAGAGCCTTAGGCATGTTTATGAGTTATTTGAATTCCCAAGAGGATTTTCAAACTTACCTATGACTGTGTTATAGAATCAATATGGTGATTAAATTTAATTAGCATTTAACATAAACAGGGTAGCGTTTTGTATATGGACACATGCATGCATCAACTACCATTAGCCTACACAGTAGGTAAATTTAGAAAGCATTTGAAGCACCCTTAGCAAGAATCTAACTGCAGAGATAGTTACTCAGACATTTTGAATGTCACCATTATAATCGAGACCATAGATTTTGTTAATTTGCACAAGGAAAATTAGAATTTTTTTTATTGTTAAAATAGATGATGGTTAATTATGTCATAGGCTAGAATAATTGCATAGCCCCTGCCCCTTTTACAAACAAAGTGTGTAAATCAGAAAAACCTAATCTCTTTATTCAAAGTCCTGCACTCCCACTTCATGGAAGACTCTTACCACTTGACATGGTCCAGCCACCAGAGTGTCACGGTCTCAGTCTTAGGCAGAGTGAACATTTTCTGCAGGGGCTTATGCAAGATCCTAAAGACAGTGTGGGATTTCCATGAGCTTAGAAGAACATCTATGCATTACTGTTGCATTGTGCTTAATGGCTATTAAATATATGTGCGTGTGCTAGAATTTTGATGAGACATGCTTGCATTATGACTTCTTATCTGGCAAGAGGATTGAGAGGTGGAGGGGTACATCTGAAGGCTGAAAATATTTATGAAAACAATCCAACTGTTTTACACAGCCAAATGGGCTTAGGGAATTCACCATGGAATGCTTTATGTTACAACCCATGGAGCTAGTGTTCTTAGGAACACATTTTGGAAAAGTGTGACGTTAACACACAAGCAGAGAGTTAATCTCTTAGGAGCTCTTTCATCAGTCTAGAGTAGACTAGAACAGTTGATCTAGTTCTTTGCTATTTAGGTTTTCTTTTCTTTCTAATTTGTAATGTAATTTATAAGAAAAGTCTTAGAGAGGCATCAAAATGAAATCTCATTTGATTTTGCACATGAGGAGCTACTTTTATTGGAAAGAGTAAACTTTAGGAAGTTTGGGGAAGTCAAAGACACAGTCATTCTACCTGTGCACTAATAATCTATCTGTGTGAAAAATGAAGCACTTAGATATTAGCTGGGTGTTTCTTTCTATGTGTTTAAATGCTTCTTATTTATAGAGTGACATTTAGATAACTGCCTAAAATTTTACTTTCAAAGGTATGGTGCTATAAGACTCATCCTAAGACAGAAAGTACTTTGTGGTTTAAAAAAAAAAATCACTGTTCTTCTGTGGCTAGCACACATTGAGTAATCAAATGAAGAACTGCATGAAATAAATACAGTAGTTGACTTCTGCTAAAAGTGTTTTGAAGAGAGGAAGTGGGGCCTTTCTGCTCTTTGACATACAAAGCACATTGCTTTCTAATGGATTCCACAGCAAAAGCAAAATCCAAACAAAGCAGCATCTTTTGCTCTAACCTACATGCAATGTAAGTGAGATTCCAAGTATGCAAATAGTGGGAGGAAAGAAATGCATTTTCACTACCCCAATTATTGCATATGCTTGAGAATATGAATAGTAATTGCCCTTGAATTGGAGGATTAACGTGCATGGCTTTTTTTCTTGTTTTTAGATATTTGAATCTTTCTGATTTTTATTTACTGTTTCTTTGACTCTTTTTCCTTAAAAATTATTGTGGCCATTGAAGTAAAAGTTCCCTCTATCCAGGCCAGCTGTTTCTTTCTAGGTGTCAGTAAGACTGTCTCATGTCTGTCATAAGCTCAGTTTTTAAAGTAAGCCCTGATTTCATTTATTCTTTTGGTCCAAGTGTGAGTAAAATCGGTGCCATGTTACAGCAATTTCTGCAAAGTGGACACTCCAGAACCCCAGTTTTGAACTCTGAGGCTACAGACCTGGACACCCAGCCCTCCCTCAACACCATCCTTTTCCTGAGACCTTACTATGAGTTAGTGTGTAAGTCTAACTCCCCCCACTTCACCATTAGACAGGGACCTTGTCTTACTTGTCTTTGTGTCCCCATCTGCTTCTTCCCAGGACCTGAGTAGACACTAGATGTTTGTTGACTACTTCAGTACTTCTGGAGGGACCGTTTAGGGCACTGTTGAAAGAGTGGGGAAAATGGCTTTGGAATCACGTGTGAGAAAGCAGGCTTGGTTTTTCAGACTGGAATGAAGTAAAGTGGGAGGATAAAGGATGTTTGAAGAATCTGAGGCAGATGACACTAGGGAAAAAGTGCAGAGGAAAATTCTGTGATTTGTCTTCGGAGTTCAATTTATCGAGACTGTTGGTCAACCTGAAGGCATCAAAAGTAATACCATCTCAAAAACCTTAGACTGCACTGTCTATTGCAATTGTCAGTAGCCACAATGTAGCAATTTAAATTTAAACTAATTAAAATTAAATAAAATAAAAATTCAGTTCCTGAGTCATGCTAGCCACATCCCAAGTGCTCAGTCGCCATATGTGTCTTGTGGCTGCTGTATCGGACAGCACAGATGTAGAACATTTCCATCAACTCAGAAAGCTCTGCTGAACAGCACTGCTCTTAGAGATGATAACATCTCCATTTCATTTCACCCCTTGTATATTTATTCTACAAATATTAACTGAGCACCTACTTTGTTCCTGTCACTGTACTGAGAAGAGGAAGAGGCTGAAATGCTTAAAAGCATAGACCGTGGAGCAACCTGGTTCAGCTCTTCACTCATGGTGTGACACTAGGCCAGGTCACCCATCTTCCCTGTGCTCTAATTTAATCAGCTATAAAATGAAGATAATAAAATTATCCACCTCATAGGGTTGTTGTGAAGATTAAATGAGTATGTGCACATGTATGTCTATGTATATAAATGTATATACGTGTACATGTGTATACATACTTTGTGTAAATATGTGCATGCATATACGTACATATTCATACATATTACAGAACATTTCTGGCACATACTCAGTGCTTGGTAAGTGGGAGCTCTTACTACTTGTAAGTGTTTATTTCAGGGTTCTTAACAAAACAGCTATTCGGTTCTTGCTGTCCTGCAATTTGCCATCTAGTAGGAGCAGCAGAGAATAAATCATTAAACAAATTAATAATGACAAACCATGACAAGAATTGTAAAGGAAATGAATGGGCTGAAACAACAGAGGAAAAGCCACCTAGAAAGCATCTTAGAGGAGGTGACATTTAAGCTGAAACAAGAGGAGAAATGCCAGCCATGCAAAGGGAGGAGGAGAGAGAGTCCTAGGCAAAGGAAAGCATGCTAGCAAAGAGGACCATGTGACTATAATACAGAGGTCAAGGGAGGGGCTTCAGATGAGATTGGAAGGAGTGGTAAAGAGCAGCCAGCTCCTACAGGGCTGAAGCCAAGGCTAAAGCATCTGCACAGGGGAAATATATATACAGTGATCACTCGGGGGGTTGTATGAGGCAAAGATTAGAGGGGCAGGGAGAGTGAAAGCAGAAAGGCCATTAGAAGGCTATTTTAATAGATCAAGTGAAGGGGAATGATTCAGAGTCAGTAAGTCATGGAAATAGAGAGAAATGAGCAGTTTCTAGATATATTTGAGAGATAGACCCAATAAAACTTTCTGATGGATTACATGAGGTTGACAAGAGGGGGGCATTGAGGCCGATCCTCAGGTTTCTGAATTGATTAACTGGGTAGACAGTGATTTCATTTACTGAGATAAAGAAGACCCAAAGAGAACATTTTTGAGGACGAAAAACCAAAACTACTTGACGACAAGTAGTCTGCTACATCTGGAAGTCTGGTGTCCAGGTGAAAGGCTAGATCAGAGACAGGAACATGGGCATCATGAGCTCACAGATGACGTTTAAAAGATAGGACAGAAAACCAGCTTCTGGCATGGAAGGGGGAGACCTGCAGACTTTCTCCCCAATAAAGCAACCATTTAATTAAAATTTTAGATTAAAAAAATCATTTAAAGCTTCTGGAAATTGTCCTAGAGTCATACAATAAATTGAGAAATATTCACTTGATTATATTTACTAAATCTCAATAAGAACAGTGATAGCCTGTGACATTTGAGACGTGACACTTCTCTGCCAGGTCCACCTTATGTAATCATCTAGGAAGAAGTGGATTGCCAACATTTTCCATCCTCCCCAATAAGCCCTATTCAGAAGCTCTATTCAGAGAGGACTGGTGCTCCCTCCACCTAGCCCCCATTTTGAGGACAGAAGTTATGGGCCAGACATGGCAGGTCAAGAATTTTGCATTCCAATCATTCTTGACCAGCTTGCTGATAAGGTAGGAGTCCCATATTAGAAGGGTCAAGCTAAGGAAACCATGCACCACTACCATTCCCTAATGCCTGCTCATAGAATAGGTTTGTCACTTTAGGAGTGGGTTTCTTTTCCCACCCTGAGCTCTTGGGCAGTAGCATAGAGCTTTATCCCAGGGGGAAAAGCAGGTTTCTGTAGCTCTGCCTGAGGGAATTGACTTCATTTGGAGCAGAGCATGGAACATTTCACGTCTAGAGTGTTGTCAAAAACAAGGGAAATCTTGGTAGAGAGCAATTAAGAGGGTGCTCATAGCTCCATAATACAAGCACAAGAGCAGAGCAATTAGAGGTTTAATAGACTGAATCATGGGAAGAGACAACCAAGAAGAGTCCTCCTGG
Source organism: Ateles fusciceps (assembly GCA_036589455.1). Classification (NCBI taxonomy): domain Eukaryota; kingdom Metazoa; phylum Chordata; class Mammalia; order Primates; family Atelidae; genus Ateles; species Ateles fusciceps. Next base: position 13,700,284 of record JAZHEH010000562.1, read on the forward strand.
GAGCACAGCAAGCCTTGGGGGTTGAAAAGGCTGTACATGAGTGATTGGTTGCACCTACTCCGGAGCATCAGAGCAGGAAATGAGGCAAATCTAAAACATTTCCCATGCTGCACACAGATCCATCACAAAAAAATGCAAGCTGGTACTGGCGCTAGGGCTTGAGGATAACTCCAACTCAACACTGGCTGAATAGTAACCTACTCTAACCCAGGAGCAACTTCTAAGAAGCTACGCTTAAAAATAAAACCACATGTGTTCCTAACAATCTGGAAGATTGTATGTATACCCAAAGCTGAACCCTCCTAGGAGTAAATAAAGAGGGGAGAAACAAAGCTACTAGTTCCTGAGTAAACAGGTCCATCTTATGGAATCATCTGGGAAGGAGTGGACTGCCAACATTTTCCATCCTCCAACACAAGCCCCATGTTGCAGAAGCTCTATTCAGAGGACTGGTGCTCCCTCCACCTGGCCACCTAGCAATTAAGGTAAGCAGGGGAGAAAAAGTGTAAACTTCTTCATCTGTTAGAGCAGCCTCCAAGCTACTTATACAACCAGTGGTAAAGAGCAAAAATTTAATTGCCAAGGTGGTAACTTTTGATCAATAAGTGGCTTACATGCCAATTCATGAATGATCCTATATCATTCAGCAAAAAGGTTAAAAAAAAAAAAGTAAATAATATGAGGAAGAACATCAGAGGCTGCAGCTATACTCTAGAGGGGAAAAATACTTTACAGGGTTAGTTAACTAAGTCATTAAACAAACAAATCAATGACATGGCAAACAGTAGCAGTATCAATCCCTTAGGTGCAGAGGGCCGGTGGGTGGACAGGAGCTGGAATCAATATCTAGAGTTGCTAGAGTATATTATCTAGTATGTTCAGTTTTCAGCAAAAATTTATAAGACATTTAATGAAGGAGAAAAGTGTGACTCATTAAAAGAAAAAAAAGCAGTCAATAGTAACCGTTTAAAGAAACTTAGATGTTGGAATTAACAGACAAAGACTTCAACACAGCTGCTATAAATGTTCAAAGAACTAAAGGAGAACACGTTTAAAGAATTAAAGGAAGGTGTAAGGACAATGTCTTTCCCAATAAAAAATATCAATAAAGAGACAAAACTTATTTTTTTTAAAGAGCAAAATAGAAATTCTGGAGTTAAGTATAACAAAATTTAAAAAACACTAGATGGGCTCAGAAGTAGATTTTAGCTGGAAGAAGAAAGGATCTGCAAATCTGAACATAATAGAGATTACTCAACATAAAAAAAAAGAAAAAATAACAAAGTGAACACAGCATCAGAGGAATGTGGGACACAAATATGTCAACATACAAGTAATAGAAGTACCAGAAGTAAAGCAGAGAGAAAAGGTAGAAAAAAATTCAAAAAATAATGACTGAAAACAGCCCACATTTGATGAAAAAAATTTATGTAGGCAAGAAATTCAACAAATTCCAAGTTGAATAAATACAAATAGACCATACTCAGACATACAATAGTAAATATTTGTAAGTCAAAGAGAAAGAGAATGTCTTGAAAGTAGTAAAAAGGCAAATCACTCATCACAAAGAAACTCTAATGAGATACATGGCTGACTTCTGATTACAAACAGTAGAGGCCAGAAGGCAATGAAATGACATATTTAAAAAGCTGAAGGGGAAAAAAAACTGTCAACGAAGAATTGGCCAAATTATCTTTTAAAATGAAAGGCAAAATAAATAATTCCCTAGATAAAATCTGAAGGAATTTGTTGCTAGAAGATCTGCCTTACAAGAAATGTTACACAAATTTTTGTAGTGTGTACAGTGACATCAGACAATAATTTGAATCCACACAAAAAAACAAGGAACAGCAGTAAAGGTGTAAAAGACAATTTAGAGGGATGTCTTTGTGTAGGTTACAAAGTAGGAAGCTCCAAAAATCAGTCCCTCCACTGGGGGAAAAAACAAAAAACAAACAACTATTGAGAAAGAGTTAATTGTCAGAATTAACTGTTTTTAAAATCTAGAGCCTGGTCAAACACGTGATGTGTCCAGGGGACTGCTTGAAGAAGTAAGAGGCTGGTACATTTTTTTCAGTTTTAGCATTTCATGGAGCAGTTGCCTTCTCTTGTTCCCTGATGTAACTGGTATCTGTGTGAATGACAGTCCATTTTCCTGGTGTGACTTGCTGTTTTCAGTTGGAGATAGAACCATGTGCTTCAAAGATCAAGGTTCTGTTTTTTTTAAGGGTCATATGTTTTGATTTGTTTGGTGGATCACTGCGGGATTAGTGCAGGATTTAGCCATTGTTTCAGCCCTCTTGAACTGAAATGGCCTTCCAGGCAGTATCTGTCAGGGGGAATTTAAAAGAACAAAACACCTTTTTTACTCTTTCTTTATTGGGTTAAAATATCCAAGAAAGTCTCTGTCAGGCCATTGGCTGACTTCTGAGGTAACAGAACAGAGATATCAGTGCCATACAGGACAAGAGATACAGTCTTTGCAACAAAGTTTGGGAAAGTCACTAAACAAACAGATGACTGCACTTCTCAACAAGCAGCATCAGCAACTTTTGGAAAAGGAAGATAATCTCACTCCGAGAGTTACCCCATCACAATGTTCAAAATGTCCAGTTCTCAACCAAAAAGAACAAAACATAAAAGGCATCAGAAATGCATGACTCACCGGGAAGAAAAAATGAGAGGAAACATCCGTGAGAAAACTCAAATATTGGACATACCAGACAAAGACTTTAAATTAGTTGCGTTAGTATTTTCAAAGAGCAGAAAGAATCCGTGGATAAAGAACTAACTGATATCAGGAGAACAACGTCTGAACAAGTTGTGGGATACATACTTAACATAGAAAAATTTGTTGTGTTTCTACACACTGGAAATGAACAATTTAAAAAGGAAAAAATCCTTTTTAACGATAGTATGCAAAAATATAAAATATTTAGAAATACATTTATCCAATGAGGTGAAAGACTTGTATACATAAAACTATAAAACATTGCTGAAAAAAAAAATTAAAGAAGACCTAATTAAATGGAAAGACGTTCCATGTTAAAGGATTGAAAGATTCAGTGTTGTTAACATACCAGTATTCTCCAAAGTGGCCTACAGATTCAATGCATCACTATCAGAATTCCGATGATCTTCTTGCAGGAATGGAAATGCCAATCCTTAATTTCATATGGAAATGTGAGGAGCCCCAAGTAGACAAAACAGTATTTTAAAAGTTGAAGAACTCATATTTTCTGATTTCAAAACTTACTACAGAGCTATAGTAATTAAAACACTATGGTATCAACAGGACAGCAGACATGTAGGCCAATGGAAAAAAACTAAGGGTTCAGAAATAAACCCAAATATCCACGGTCAATTGATTTTCAACAGAGGTACCAACACAATGCAATGGGGTAGGAATAGTCTCTTCAACAAATGATGCTAGGAAAACATGGAAGAGAATGAAATTGGGCCCCATCTCACTATGTGTGAAAGTGGATCAACAAACTAATTATAAGAACTGTGAATATATAAAGAATATAAAGCTATTAGAGTTGTAAAGCTTAGGGACACATCTTCATGAACTCATTTGGCAGCAGCAGATTATTAGATTTGATATTAAAAACTGAGTGACAAAAGAAAAAATAGAAAAATTTGACTTTAGAAAAATTAGGAACTTTGGGGCATCAAAGGACAGAACCAAGAGAGTGAAAAGACAATCTACAAAGTGGAAGAAAATATTTGCAAATCATGCATCTGAAAAGTGTCTATTTAGTAATCAGAATACATAAAGAACTCTTACAACTCAAAAACAAAAAAACAATTCAAAAATGAGCAAAGGGCAGGGTGCAGTGGCTCACGCTGTAATCTCAGCAATTTGGGAGGTTGAGGCAGGAGGATCACTTGAGCCCAGGAGTTCAAAACAAGTCTGACCAACATAATGAGACCCCATCTCCACAAAATAAAAAAGTAGAAAAATCAGCCAAGCATGGTGGCTTGTGCTTATAGTCCCAACAACTCTGGAGGCTGAGGTAGGAGGCTTGAGTAAGCCCAGAAGGTTGAGGCTGCAGTAAGCCTTGGTCATGCCATAGAACTCCAGCCTAGGTAATAGAGTGAGACCCTATCTCAAAAGAAAAAATAATGGGCAAAGGACTTGAATAAATATTTCTCTAAAGAGGATACACCAATGGCCAAACACACATGAGGAGATATTAAACGTCATTGGTCATTAAATAAACATAAATAAAAACTACAGTGAGATACTACTTTACATCCACTAGGTTGATTATAAAAACAAACAAACAACCAGAAAATAATGTTGGCAGGTTGTGCAGAAATATAAATCCTTGTATATTGCTGATCAAAATGTAAAGTGGTCCAGCTGCTGGGGGAAAAGAGTTGGATTTCCTTAAAAAGCAAAACATAGAATTACCATATGACCCACAAATCTGTTGCTAGGTATACATCCAAGAAAAATGAAAATACTGATCTGCACAGAAACTTGTACACAAATGTTTATAACAGCAGTATTCATTATGGCCAAAAGGTATTATAGAAACGTAAACAATGCAAATGTCCAATAGGTAAATGGATAAACAGATTATGGTATATACATACAACGAGTATACATTCAGCCAAAAGAAGGAAAGAAGTACTAGGATGTCCTAAAACACAAATGAGCCATGCCAACATTATTCTAATGAAATAAACCAGACATAGGTCATATATTGTATATTCCTTTTATATGAAATATCTGGAATAGATAAACCTGTAGAGACTTAGATTAGTGATCACTAGGGGATGGGAGAAGGTGAATATGGGAAGTGATTATTTAATGAGTATGAAGCATGATGATGAAAAAATTTTAAAATATATTTTAATTTTTTGGTACAGATGGGGTCTCACTAAGTTTCTCAGGCTGCTCTCAAATGCCTGAGCTCAGGAAATCCTCCCACCTTGGCTTCCTAAAGTGCTGGGATTACATTTTTTTGTTTTTTTGAGATGGAGTCCTGCTCTGTTGTCCAGGCTGGAGTGCAGGGGTGAGATCTCAGCTCACTGCAACCTCCACCTCCTAGGTTCAAGCAATTTTCCTGCTTCAGCCTCCCACGTAGCTGAGATTACAGATGCCCCCAACCACAAACAGCTAATTTTTGTATTTTTAGTAGAGAGAGGGTTTCTCCATGTTGGTCCAAAAAAGTTTTAAAACTAAAGAAGGTGGTGGTTGCAAAACATTGTGAATGCACTAAATGATACTGAATTCTACACTTTGATATGTTAAATTACATGTTATATGAACTTCACCTCACACAAAGAAAAAGATTAAAAAGTCAATTTAGGCTGGGCGTGGTGTCTCACACTTGTAATCCTAGCACTTTGGGAGGCCTAGGCAGGCAAATCACTTGAGGTCAGGAGTTTGATAGCAGCTTGGCCAACATGGTAAAATCCCATCTCTACTAAAAATACAAAAATTAGCTGGGCATAGTGGTGGACACCTGTAATCCCAGCTAGTTGGGAGGCTGAGGAAGGAGCATCGATCATTTCAACCTGGGAGGTGAAGGTTGTAGTGAGCTGAGATCATGCCATTGCACTTTGGGCGACAGAGACCCTGTTGGGGTCGGGGGGTGGGGAGAGAGAGAGAGAGAGGAAGAAGAAGAAGAAGAAGAGAAGGGGAGGGAGAGAGGGAAGGGAAAGGGGAAGGGGCAGGGAAAAGGAAGGGAAAGGAAAGGGAAGGAGAAAACTGCACATTTCTTCCCCCTTTTTCTCCTAACTGATTTCAGAAGAAATGTGTTTATATAAAACAATTTGCATATAACTGTATCGTTGGACTTACAGTATATAGAAATGTAACACATCTGAAAACAACAGCACAAAGGAGGTAGGTGTGAGCAAAGCAGCTTTGGGAAATGATACCAGAATGATGACTTGAGCTGATAGGAAGAAATGAAGTGAATTACAAATGGTTAAGAAGATCTACATAATAAACTCTATAAATATGTACTTAATCTCCTCCTCCTTCCAGGTTCTGTAAAATATATAAAATTATATCAAGTAATAATTATTATAAGACACTGTTGGGTTTATAGCATATAAATCTAATATATTGAACAATAATATAAAATGGGGAGAAAATAGAGTTATATGATAGGAGTAAAATTTCTATGTTTCGCTGGAATTAAGTTAGTGTAAATATGAAGTAGATTTTTGTAAGATGTATATTGTAAGCCCAAGAGAAAACACTAAGAAAATAATTCTTTAAATATGAAATATTATTAAATAACTTAAAATGTTATACTAGAAAATATTGGTTAATCATAAAGGAAAGCATGAAAGGAAAAACAGAGGAACAAAAAAGAATCAAGGCATAGAAACCCAAAAGTAAAGTGGCAGAGATAAATCTAGCCATATCAATCATGCCATTAAACATAAATAATTACAGAATCCATTTGAAAGTTGGAGTTAATTGGATTGAATTGAAAAACAAAACAAGGTCCAACTCTATGCTGTCTACAGCAAACACACTTTAGATTCAAAGATATGAATAGGATGCAAGCCAAAGGATGGAAAACGATACCATGCAAACAGCAACCATAAGCAAGATGGAGTGGCTATATTAATATCAGACAGAGGCATTTAAATAAGAACCAACAAAGGGTGAGATCACCCACAGAGAAGGTAGTGCTGGAGAAGAGCAGAAGATTTGGGGTGGAACTCTGGGAATTCTCAAATTTAAAGGTAGGATGGAGACGTAGGATCTTGAAAAGGAGACCTCCAAATTACATTTTCCCAGGCTATGATGTAAGCACACAAGAGAATCCTTCAGGGTCAGCCTGAAGAATGCAGCAGTTGAACCACTCTGCTCACACATTTACCTGCTCTTATCTGACTAAAGAGTCAATGAAAGATGTGAACAGTGACTTCCGAAAGCCAGAGAAATACAATAACAGAGCTGAAACTAGAAACTATGATTGCTTCTCTCACATCACACATGCTCATACACAGCAGTGCTATAGATGCACTGTCTTACATTTCCTTCTTCTCTCACACTCACCAACTCTCTATCATTGTTTTGGGAGCCCCCCGAGTTTAAACTTGTAGAGGTGCAGCCACATAGGACCCTGGTAGAAAGGTTCAAATCAATGGAATAAATTTGAGTTAGACTGGGCGCGGTCGCTCAGGCCTGTAATCCTGGCACTTTGAGAGGCTGACGTGGGTGGATCACCTGAGGTTAGGAGTTTGAGACCAGCCTGCCCAATATGGTGAAACCCCGTCTGTACTAAAATTACAAAAAAAATTAGTTGGGCCTGGTGGAGGCCGCCTATAATCCCAGCTACTCAGTTATGCTGAGACAGGAGAATCGCTTAAACCTGGGAGGTGGAGGTTGCAGTGAGCCGAGATCATGCCACTGCACTCCAGCCTGGGCGACAGACTGAGAGTCCACCTCGGGGGAAAAACGAAAAACAAGAAAACAACACTTGAGTTGACCACACATTAGGTATGTCATTGTGGATGACTGGTTAACTTTTCTGAATCTTAGTTTCCTTATCTGTGATGTGGAAAGAACCACCCTGTGAGGGAGGTATGATTATGAAGAGTGAATGAAGAGCACAGGATCCCTTAGAGTTCAGCCTACATTCCAGGAGCCAAAAAGGTTTGAAAACCAGTCACTCTCTCCAGCCCTTTAAGGGTAGCATGAAACTTTCTAGAGGTAATTCTTCGGCAGTGAGAACTTATTTTCACAAATAGGAAGAAACAATTTGGAAGAATCCAATGAAAATACTGTGCTGTGTTTCAGATGCCAAAGAATAACCACCATAAAATTTTGACAGCTAACCATAATGCAGGATTTATTAACATCTACAGAATGAATGCACAACCAAGGTTGCCATGAAAATGCCAGAAAATTAAAGTGATTTTTGGCATTTAAGTGTGTTTTAACCTAAATGGCTAAGACATCTAATAAATGCCCTTGCGTATTTTTTGTTTGTGTAAACCATCTATATAGTCAGGGCCTCTCACCCTCAGAAGCAATAAGAGTTCCAATAGAGATAAGCCCAGCTTTTATCCCTCATAACCCATTTGCCCCTTGGTGTTCACTGTAATAAGAATCCTAGCCCAGTGCTATTACAGATTCTACCAGAGCAGAATCAGGTTGGTTTGTTAACAACAACAACAAAAACCAAAACAATAATTATTTGTAGAATAACAGATCAGTATCATCATAAACACAAATTAAGCCAGCTCTCCTGAGAATATGAGCGATGATATGGGAAGAGATTGGACAGTTTGGGAAACCATAGGACCCCCACTGGGAGTATACCATAGAGTCTGATGCAACTTGCAAATGCAGAATGACTGCAACTTGGGCCAATTTTCAGCTTAAAGAGTTTTTATTGGTAACATCCTATTGCCAGATATCATGGAAGACTGAGCTAAACATTTTGTAACTTACAACCTACCACATGTTGTGCCATTGGCCTGGGCTCCAGAGTTAACCCATAGATTTTATTCTGTTCCAATTCTAGGCAATTGGGAGCAATCACTATGTTGAGAAGACTCCGATGCTCACTGGAAGACAGGTTTGGATGATGCCAAGTACTTTTTTTTTTTTTTCCTCAGTTGCCCAGGGTGGAGTACAATGGCATGATCTCGGCTCATTGCAACCTTGGCCTCCTGGGTTCAATCAGTTCTTCTGCCTCAGCATCCCAAGTAGCTGGGATTACAGGCATGTGGCACCATGCCTGGCTAACTTTTTTTTTTATTTTTAGTAGAGACAGAGTTTCACCAGACTGACCAGGCGGGTCTCCAACTCCTGACCTTGTGATCTGCCAGTCTCAGCCTTCCAAAGTGCTGGGACTACAGGCATGAGCCACTATGCTTAGCTGATGCCAAGTACTGTTTAAAAATTATTGCTGCCAGTGGAAGGAAGAAAATTGCAGATAGAGTAGAAGTTTCTGCTTTCATGCTGAAAAGACAGAACATAAAGATATGGACAAGTCTAGAATAGTTACTTGATAAATAGAGTGATCTTGACTCATTATTTGGTAGTACTGCCTATAGGACTTTACAAGTGAAGTAAACTGGAGTTCTTAATGCACATTCTTGGAAGAAATTGTCTCCTTTTGGTTTTGGATGCCTGATGGGGAGTAAGGAGCATCATTTATTTAGAAGAAACTGGGAGGGAGGAAAAAGAATAGAAAGCAAAGGTAATCATAATACATTTCATTGCCATTATTCATAGAATTGCTATTTTAGGTGGGTTTTTTAATGGTGCTAATCAACTCTTCAATTAAACAACAGGTACTATTTAGAAAGGGGAAATAAATTTACTAACCTTTATAGGAATATTTTTTCTCTTCCTAGCAAGAATAGATGCTCTATTCTTGCCTTTATGTGTTTTTTTTTTTAAGTGGACATTTGCAATTTGTGGATATTATATTAAAATATAATATCCATTCTTTTTCTGAATTATAAAAATCAGCTTAGCATGATGCATTTCTTTTTGGTATAAATAAAGGGAAACAGCTGAATTTATGAAAATAAATCTAAAAACACAATTTATTTTGATTGGAACCAAATCTTTTATTGAGTTTTCCTTATTACATTGTAAGTCCTTTATCCTTTAAATCTATTCATTAATGCATGAAGCCAAAAATCATTAAGAGTACTGCCTCATTATAAATTGTTGGGACAAGCTTTCTGTGCCAGAGTTTTACACTGACAATAGCTTCTAGGTTGTAACATTTTCTTTAACTGCTCGTGTTAACTGGCCAGCATTACATCATTGCTGACAAGTCTCCAAATCAGAGTGACTGCTGAGTGTGTCCATTCAACAAAAATATCATTGCATATTGTTCTGAAGAATAGCCTTAAGAGCAGGAGTGTATCTCTCATCTTTCCCAATGCTTTCCCCTATCATTAACGAGTAATTCTAATAACCTTGTGACAGAGTCCACTGTGAACATGCCACTTAAAGAAAGGAGGAAAAAGAGGAAACATTCTACAGAAAGAGCTGTGTCAGAGGTTATGCGTTGCCAGTGTCATTTTCTGATAGGAGCAGCTGCCTTTCAATGATTTGCTTTTTTCAGTGGTCAATTACACTCTAGAGTGGCTGATCAGATCAATAATGCTTCTTAAATTGCTGAGGAATCTGAGGCTGGGTTGACAGGACAACAACTTCTCATTTCAGTCAAATCAGTCAGCCACAGGCCTCCTATAAGGTAACAAAATTGGCAGAGCTGTGGGGTCTGATATTCCAATTGCCCTTCCAGGGAGGAAAATCATCCCTGGAGTCTCAGAGTCACAGAATCTTATAGTTTAAAAGAAATATCCAGTGGTTCTTATCTTATCTTGCATCATGGTCTTCTATGAATCCAGCACAAGCCATGTATGAAATCTCTTTCCCCAAAAATACGCATAAAATCTTCCTGTAATTAAAACTCACTCATGAAACTCACCTTTGCTTTTTCAGGTGATGAAATACAGACTCAGCAAGGTGAAGTTACATGTCTGAGTTCATATAACTTTTAACTCAGGTCCCTGTCAAATTCTCTATTGACACCTCATGAGAGTTCGGAGGTGATCAGGTCTTCTTCATCCGTTCTAGGAAACAGTACTCTGGTTCTATATAGTTCAGCTTTGTTCATGCATTTAACAACATGTATTGAGTCCTAGAGCCAGGCACTGTGCACGTTCATTCTTATCTTCCATAGCGCTGGTCCCACAAACCAAAGAAAAATCCAAATGGCAGTCTTACATGTTGATTTTACCCATTGGAGAAGTTCAGAGAATGCTGTTTAGCTGATTCTTTTTGTCAGACAAGGAAATATACCTCTAAAACAGATCTAACTGCCTTAGAATCCTTAATGTTCCCTCTGGTACTTTTAGAATCAAACCCAATTCTCTGCCTGGTGTTGAAGACCCATTCATATATATAAAATTTTATGTTCTGTCCCATCTTTTCAGACCCCTGTACTCAAAACCACTTTGCTTAAGACACATTATTCTACTCTGTACCAAAGCATTAAAAAAAAAAAAATCGGTACTATTCTTCTTTCAAGTGATTCCCACTCAGAAATTACTATAGCTCTATCCCTCCTTCCAGGCCTGAGTCCTATCTCCCTTTCTCTCTGAATCCTATCCTGATCACCTGACTTAAAATCTCCATCTCCCCTTTTCCTCATAATTCCTATGGCTCATTTGGCTATGTCCACTTGGAAGCTAATGGTTGATAGTCCTGCTTTAGTTTTTCATGCATATATGACTTAGTACCACTAAATATGTCTATTGTTCATTATGTACCCAACTTCCCTTGATAGGTTGATTCAAATGAAGTCTAGTAAAAAATGGCCTCCCTTCAAAGGAGTCCCAAATTATTTCTATTTTTAATAATTGATGATTAACAGAAAGCCCAGTCTAGCCACGTGTTGAAATCCTAGAGTCTGCTTTGAATGTGGATCCCTTGGCCAAGAATACTCAGCTCATTTTGGTTTTCTTCCTGAGTCCAGAAAACCCTGGAAAGCTGCTTTAAGGGGTGACGGAATGAAAAACCAGACCAAAGCAACCAGACATGGGTTCCTTCTCCAAATGAGCATTCCATAAGCCCAACACAGAGCATCTTCCATTTCACTGCTCAGCCCCCAAATACCTCCTGGTTATAATTAAGTACTTAAAGTTTTCCAAACACCCTTTTAGAAATGACTGCCCCAATACAAAATAACGTTCAATCAGATGTAAATCATTGCACAGCAGAGCAGGAGAGGGATGGAAAGTGGTCATCCACACTTGGACTCATCAGCAAGTCTAGTCCCTTGATGAGGATTTTCATTTTCTCATTTGTCATTCTAGCCACTGAATTCTCAAGTGGCCAATTTGTTCCCTATTGGTAATCAGCTAGTTATTTTTCCTCTCATTTCTCTCTCTGGGACTGTTGGACTGTTTGGAGCAATTCATCACCCATTTGGGACTAATCCTGTGTAGGGAAGTGGGGGGAGGGAAGCTACTATCCTGGAGAAGATAAAGTAGAAGACTATTTTCCCATTTATATTCAGTTGTTTAACAATGATTTCCCCAAAGAGGTAAGGGAAATAATGACATAACTGCCTAAGAGTGAAACAATGAAAGCTTTAGGGGTAAGTGCCTTATGCAATGGAAATTATCCCCGGCTGTGAAGTTTGTTACTCCAAAATGACTTGTTCTTAGATTGTCTTTACAACCCCCAAGGGAGCATCATCTTACATTCATTACTTACATTTGCAGGAAGCTGCATCTATGAAAATTATAAATGCAGAAGGGAGAGTTTTAAATATGTATAATGCATTGGTGGAAGCAATTTTACCCTATCAACTAGGAAGAAGGTAGCCTTTGAAGGTTATTTTGTCTGCAACAAAAAAGTTCGAACGTTCTTCCATTTGTTCTCGCCAAGTCTTCTCAATTACAGCGTCTCACTTTGGTCTGCCTTTTGTCCTCTCTTCCTCCCTCCAGCAGTTGCTGTCTCTCTCTGTCGCGAATGAAATCATTTCCAAACGTGTTTTCAGGGATTCCATTTTTCTAAGTTCACGTCAGGTGCCATGGAAAGGTTGACCCCGCCACTCATTGCAAATGAGTCTCTGGTGTCGGTGCATTTTCTAATTAGTGGGTGTCTAAGTTGATCTCTCAGATTTCCCTCCGTCCTTCTGAAGAACCTAATTTCAAACCCTCAAGGCTGACTGTTCACCGGAGCCAAAGGTTCACATTTCTGAAGTCCACGTTCAGCCTTAAGAAAGATGTTAATGTGACACAAATTGGCATTTTCTTGGCATGTTCCTTGCTCACAGCAAACTCTTTATTCCTTGGAAGGAAGCTGAGAGTTGAAAACCCCTTCTAGCTATTTCCTTAGAGACACTCTGAATTTGGGCAGCAACATGATCTGAATCTTGAAAAGTTTATCTTCCTCCACCGTTTTTCATGTCTTGAATCCTTTCTTGTGTCCTTTATTCTTCATATAAACATCCACATATGTAACTTCACTTTTAGGTGTGTCTAGCTATAAGGAAAATCAAAAGAGACAGAGAAAGCACGTTTACACACCCCATATCGAGTGTTCTTGCTTTTCATCTGCCAATTCTCTCCACGCATGGCTGTTTTCACAATGGGTGATATCACCCAACAGCTGTCTTGGACTGGAAACTAAAATACTTGTAGAACTTCAGTTTTTTTTGGTCTTACTTACTTAAATTTGTCCCTTTTCCAAAAATACTAAAAAAATAAATAAAGTCTAACTGCCTTCAGTGGGAAATTATTCCTATAACTTAAAATAAATTGTTTCACAACTTACTCTCCTAAGGTTTTGCTGTAATTGTCCCTAATTCTAAATTTGCTTTCAAGAATCATTAACTGTGATTATATGGACATGAGCTTTTATATTTGGTATTTGATAAAAGAAAATTGATTTTGTAAAAATCTGTTTTCCATCTGCAATTTGTGAGTAGGAAATGGTTGGAAAGAAGTAATGCATTACCTGCCTGGTGTTCTCAGGCTGACCTAAACCAGAGCTTCAATGTGTCATGTACTGCATATTGGTTGTTTAGCCTCTGGATTTGCTGAACTCAATGAGCAGAGATCTTTGTGCCTCATTCTCCGTAATTAATATGGTTATTTACTGATGTCCCTCAATCTCACTCTTCTGAAAACAGCAGATTCCTTCATTATCACCAAAAATTGCTTCCTTACTAAAGTCTTGATTTCTGAGATTCTTATTAGGTTGGCACACAAGTAATTGTGATTTTTGCCATTACTTTTAATACCTTTCTACCTGTTCTTCCACTGTCTTATCTTGAGCCCCATCTTCATTACAATAGCGGTCCCCTGACCCTTTCTCTTACTTTGAACATTATGTTATTCCTGAACAAGTGTACTCGTGAGAGAATATGAAGATCTCCAACGAGTACCACTCCTGAAATTCACAGACAACCACCGTTTCACGATGGGTACCTGCAGACATCGCTTACTGCTCCACAGATTTTTGCAAACTAAACATATCTTATTTAACCAGCACCTAGATCAAGGAGAATTTCTGAACTTTAATAGCTGCTGGACAGAATAATGTCTATTGAAACTAGTTTAAAAAAATGAGGCTTATATTTTGTCTATTTCATTTGTAATCATTCAATTTTCTTGAATTAAAAAAAAATGTGTTGGCCTGTGAATGGTTACAAGTAAATAACCAAAGAAAATGAAACAAAACTAGTCCTTCACCCACCTCTGATCATTTGAGAAGAACTGGTCTAGATGACCTGAGAACCCCTATCAGATTTTTTGTCTGGTTATTTTCAGCTGCTAATTTGAGCTTTCCTGTGAGAACCAACCCTTCACATGAGGCCCAGCTCTCTAAACAGTCAGGTTAACACCCTTACTTACCGGAGACTGTCTCACTCTCCCAAGAGTCCACATCTTTGGGCTTAACTAGAGTTAACACAATGGGTCTGTTCAGGGCCTTGAGTTGATTTCCTTGGGGTCCCTGTCTTGCAGATATCAGTGGGGCTTGGATACAACCAGGAAAAGATTCCCTGGCTGAAGGCCAACTTTGATTTTAATGATTATTACATCATAGTATACTCTATAGAAATTATCTTCCTTGTTTTTATATAGAAGCTGACAGGCGGTACTGGACCTTTCCTCCTTGCATGCCAAGATTATCTGCGGATGTCAAACTTTCCTGTTGCGAATGGGTACAAGTTGTGATATTGCCATTCAAGGACTTCCAGTAGCAGTAAGAGGAAAATAATGAACCAGCTCCCCTCAGAGAGGAAGTGCCTTTTCAAATAGGTTGTTGGTCATGAGCATAGTGGCTGCCTCCTTCCTACCAGGAACAGCCCTGTGTCCTAAATTGCTGATTCTCCCCTCACAGGCTGTTTAGATTGGCATGACCATAGGATGTGTGCTAGGGGCAGCATTTGGCATATTCCCACTTATCCCACAAGCACTTTGGGAAAGAATTAACTGTATTTTCCTGGAAAGACGTAAGTTGCCTTGCTCATTAATTGTGTCTTCATAACAAATGCCTTGAAAATGGGGCACATGTGACATTATAAGCCTTCTACAAGCCCCATTCTCTATGTTTTTTCATTGCTTCAGGAATGAATTGTTGGAATGGAGGAGGTGATACACAGAGTCATAAATTTGGAAGAGCCCTTAGTGACCAGCTAACAAATTTCTCTTCCATTTTTTGGATGGTAAAACTGAAACCCAGAAAAGGCATGTGATTTGACGAAGATGAGTTTCCAAAATACATATTGGATTTCGGGGCTTTATGTTTTTACTTTTATTTTTGTAAGCTTGTGATGCAAGTAGAATATACCTACCAAAAAAAAAAAAAAAAGGCCATTAAAAAAAAAGAATATACCTACAAAAAAGTTACAAGTAGCAACTGTAAAACTCAACACAATTCATAAATACATCCAGGCAACCAGCACCCAGATTAAGAAGCAGAACAATCCTAGTCCCTACAAAGCCTTCATAATGCACCCGAGCTACTGCTGCCTCCTAAGAGTAACAACTATTCCACCTTCTAGTATCATGTGTTATTTTTGTCTATTATTAAACTTCCTATAAATGGTATTAGAGTGTGTTACTCTTGAGCCAGGCTTCCTTCATTCACCACTGTCAGTGAGATAAATCAGTTAGTTTTTAATGCATTGCTTTTCATTGCTGTATGTCATTCTTTTGTGTGAATATAGTCGACTATTCATCTTTTCAACCACTGATGGACATTTAGGTAGTTTTCAGTTTAGGCCTCTTAATAGTGCCACTAAAATTATTCCTGTACATATCTTTTGTGAATATATATATAATTGGATTGGGTTTTACTCGTACTTTGTGTCTAATAATGCTCCCCCTAAAACGTTAATAGAAGCATTTGTCAAAATTATGTGCAGGTCTTTGAACTGTGTGAGATTGTCTCTGCATTCCTGTCTGTGCTAATCATCCAAAGGGAACAATTTGAGGAATTACAGTAGCCTCGTGACAGTCACCAATACAATATTAATTGTTGGGACTATTTGTAACTACTCTTAAAATCCAAAATAATCACTTGACATTTTGTTTATCTCAAATTGTAAGTGATTTCATTATTAGCTTTTATTTTTACTTCTTTTTAATTATAAGCAATATATAAATTCATTCTTGTTCCATACACATGCTTAACAAAAATACTAATGCTAGAATATTGGCATTATGATCCCAAGGATTTTGGTCTGTTCATCACAGGGTAGCATCAGTGCCTGGCAAAGAAGGTGCTAAATAATATTTGTTGAATGATTGAATGATGGATGGTTCTCTTGACTATTGCTCTCCATCTCTAGAACTTCCCCAGAGGTAGTCTCATCTTTGAGTCTTTTGTGTATCTCTGTACTCTTTTTTTCTACACAATGGGGTGGTGTGTGTGTGTGTGTGTGTGTGTGTGTGTGTGTGTGTGTGTAATAGGATGATGCCATGCTGTGTGGGTTTTCTAAATGAACGGTATGCCTTATGAATTTTATTTGTTGTCATTACTTAGAAATTTACCTTTTCATGAGCTGTATAATATTCCATGGTATGGACATATTACATTTCTACTATTTCCTATCTTTGGCACCATAAATGATGCTGCAGTGAATACTCTTGTGCATGTAAGTGTTTCCTCATGGTAGATACCAAGAACTAGAATTGCTGGCTCACAGGTTGTATACATTTTTAATACTTTCAAATCTCCTTCCTAAATGGCCGTTCTAATTCATATTTTCATTGGCAATCTATAGAAGTACCTGCTTCTCCTCACCTTCACAATGATCGATATTATTAAAACTCAGAAGTTTTTGCCAAAATGATATGTAAAGTATGTCATTTAATTTTCATCCCCTTCCATACTACTGATGTTGGGCATCTTTTGGTATATTTGCGAATGAAGTTCAAGTTTGATTCAAGCCTGTTGCAAAGATCAAATGCACAGGAGTGGGTGAGGCCTGCCATTCCCCTATCAGGGCATCTCTGTATGACCATCTTCTTTATCCTGATTGTCACGGCTGTTAAGAATCCTAGATAACCCCTAGATGTTTCTCCGCCCAGATGCTAAGAGTATACAATAGTGACTCACATGTTTCTTCAGAATACCACGGGACAGACAGGAGGACATCTTGACCTGTCCAATTTACTGGTATAAAGCAAAGCATTTGAAGAATGAATTTTCCAGTTAATTATTCTAGTGCTTTCTCTTTGTACTAGGAGTTAGAAGAAGAAAAAATGTTGTACTATGAGACTTAACTATACGCCAACCATGAGGAGTCTGAAACTGCAGGTAAACCTGTAATGAGCATATTGATTGTATTCCTGAATGTTGCATTCATTACCTAACCAATGTTAAGGGCAGGAGTTCCAGAGGCTAACTGCCCAGCCTTTAATCCTGGTCTTTGCTGGTTTGCAAGCTTGAGCATGTTGAATGAAGTTTGGGAATTTCTGTTCCTCTCTTTCATTTTCTATCAAATAGAGCAAATAATAAAACCCACTTCATGAAATCATTGAGAAGACTAATTGATCAATATAAATGAAAGGTGCTTAGCACAAAGCTGGTACATAGTCAATATTCCATACAGGTTGTTATTGATAAGGTTCATTTTGATTGGATCTTTGATCAAGGTTTGAATTGAAACTTAGAAAATGTTCAGTTCTTTTCTGCTCTTATACTGGGGAAGAAGATCACTCTAGTGTGCCTTCCACAGTTCATCCATCAGTCTGTCCTTACTTGGGATAGAAGAGGCCATTTGGCCTTTGCTGTTAATTTTGTACACAGCTCCTTGCAGGTTTTTAGTCTAGGACATGAAAAAGACTATTTAACAAATGAACCTGCAAGACTGCTAAATCTCATATGAATTTTTACCCAGAGCATAAACTGACAGAAGTTTCTCAGACCTTGACTTCATAAGCCCTTGGCTGACATTTCGTTGGCAATCTAACACCTTGCCAGAAAGTGTCTTCAGTTTGAATAAATGAAAAAAGATGAGCATTAATTCCAATAACAGACCCCGCAAGGCCAGAAGTTGGTTTCAATTTTTATTGTTTCATAGGAACCTCACCTTCTAGGCCCTATCTCAGAACCTCTCCATATCTGCCTTGTATTCAGGATAGAATAACCAGAGGCTCACAGGGAGGGAACCCTGATAGAATGAAGTCAGGCCCCAGCTGCCCTTTTTCTTAGTTTCCCCAAAGTTCCTTTTCCTTGAGGTCCAACTACTATTGATTTTGGTGATGGGGGTGAGTGAGTTAAAACCCAAGGGTCTGCACTGAACCATTTGAGAAACACTGGGAAAATGCTCTCATCCTATCTCATCACCATTCATTCCAGAACAGGCTGTTCATGTGGTACTCCTTCCCTGTGAGAACCCTGAAGAAGTTAAGCTGCATTTTCAATGAGAATCTTGCAAAATGTGTTTCTGGGAAGAGTGACATGTGAAATTATTGTTATTCCATCAATACTTCATGTATTTATTCATGCAGTTACGCCCCCTCTCTTTGTGAGGACTTACCTAATGACTCACACGATGCTATAGACCGAGGGGACAACAGTTAACAGGGCCACACAGCTCCTGCCCTATGTAGCTCCACCTAATGGGGAGACAGACACTGGACATGGAGATATATCAAAGTGTGATGAATGTAAAGGAGGGACCAGGAAGGGCCCCAAAGATCTGGGGGTTTGACTCTAAGCAATCTTGATCATCTCTCCCCCTGTGTGAGTCTACGCTGTCATGGATGTTATCATACAGGATCCCCCTAATGAGGATTTTATGTGCTATAGGGCACCAGGGCATGCAGCCAGCTCTGGACTCCAGAGCAATTTATTAAGGTCTCATTACAAGGTCACTCTTGGGGTCCCCTGTCATAGGATCACATTGTAGGTGAAATCATGGTATAACAAAGCTTTTCTGCATGTTCACCTTGGAGTAAATTTAAATCCAAGATGAGACAGAGAAAGAGGTGAGAGAGAGGAAAGAGAACAATAGAGCCACAGGTACAAGAGAGAGACAGAGGTAGGGTAGGGTGTGATCATCCTATACCTATAAATAAATCTGGTACAAACACCCTTTCCTTGTCAGGGAGAAAACACGGGAGTTTGACTCTGGACACCTAGGCACGAATCATATTCTCATCATTCACCGGCTTTGACCTTGGACAAGTTGCCGAGCTTCTGTGGTCTCTGTTTCCTCATTTGCAAAGTAGGGATTTAAATCACCACATCCCATTAACTGGGTTGTTTTGATGCTTGAATGAGATTAAATAAATTAATGACCATGAACAGTGCTTTCAAAACATGAAACTGTTTTAACGAATACAAGCTGTCCTGTTTCCATGTAAGTATTTAATATATGTATGTACAGTGGTTGCAAGGAACATAATCTGTGCCCCTGGGGTTGGCTTAGGGTCATAGGGAAGACAGGCTGTGAAACTCTGGGCTGCCTAGAGAGGATTCTACCATCCTTCTCCCCAACTGCTGCTGCTTCATTATTTCCAAAGGATATTTCTGTGGTGCTCCTAACTTTCAAAGCACTCATGTCATTTCACATTCATACCTAATATCTTAGGCATGTCATACCAAATTCACTCAAGCAACCCATCTCTCTTCCTTGCAGTCTTCTAAGTGGATATCATTTGTGTACAATATTTTTATTGTTTTATATATATTCGTGAGTTCACTGCTCATGAAGCTGGAGGGAGACAGAATACAAGTGTAGGCTGGGTAGAATTGCATTCAGCAAGTCTCCTTAGATCATGTGCTCCTAATGGCTGCAAGAAGGAGGAATTGCAGCATGAGGGAATGAGATCAGACTTGGGGAAGACCACTGATGACAGCCACACTGGCCAAGTCAAGAATGAGACTCCAACAAGTTAATGAACAGTTCCTTCAAAAGCACGCTAGGAAGATGCTAAGCATCTAACACCTGTGATTCCACCATTCCTTGGTGAAAGAGCAACCCTCTTGGGGAGCTGAGGGCAATGAACTTCCAGAAGCCTTGCATTTTTTTGACATTTGCAAATGGTATGGCTCTCAGGAACTGCGTCTCCACATCTGTCTGCTATCACCACTAAAAAAAGAAATGTCAAAACCATGTAAAAGAAAATTGAGAATGTGTAAGACAGAATGCATCATGGGGAGAGCTGAGCAGGTCAGCCATGCCGCCTACAGGTGTGAGCACCCAGACTCAGCATCCTTGTCTCAGGGAGTGATGCAGGGTGATTTCTTCAAGTCAGGGCTGGCTGGCTTTGTGCAAGGGTGCAAGGAACATAATCTGCTTTTGGGGTTGGCTTGGGGGCTGAACATCTCCATTCAGCAGCCTTCAGCCTCCCCATACTCTTTGTCAGTCCAAGAAAGAATGAAAGCATCGTGGTAGCCAAAAGAACAGGGACTGTGGAGCTGGAGGAATGGAGTTGAAATCACAGTCTCATCACATACTAACTGATCTTGAACAATCTTAGTTTTTAAAAAATTATTTTTATAGACACAGGGTCTCCCTCAGTACCCAAGTGTAGGTGCAGTGGCAGTCATAGCTCACATAACCTCAAACTGCTGGGCTCAAGCAATGACCCTGCCTCGACCTCCAGAGTAGCTAGAACTATGGTGGCATGGTGCATGCCACCATGCTTGGCTGATATTTTAATTTTTTGTAAAGATGGGGTCTTTCTATGTTACCCAGGCTGGTCTCAATCTCCTGGCTTCAAATTATACCCCTGCCTTAGCCTCCCAAAGTGCTGGGATTACAGGCATAAGCCACAGTCTGTGCCCAGCTTGAACAATCTTTTCCTTGCTGAGTCTCAATTTCCTCCGTTCTGAAAAATGAAGACTGTATTATTCTTATAGAGTTCAGTTAGAAATTCTGGATAAAGTGCTTAGCACAGTCCCTGAGACATAGTAGGTGCTTAATCAACAGTAGTTTGATTTACTCACTCATCTATCCAATCATTTCAAGGAGGCAGCATGAACATAGCATAACATAGCATAAAGCCTTCTTACAAGTTTTCCCTTCTTTCTGCAAAGGCAACTTTATCAAGACCTGTTCAGACCATTTTGTTTAAATTTCAAACTTGTATCACAGATGCCATGTCCACAGTCTTCCACCCGCTCCCCTTCCTTTTTACACTGCCCCCTTTTCCCCAAAGAGCTATCACTTTTCTAACAGATCACATGATTTACTTAGATTTGGCCTGTGTCCTCCTGACAGAATCTAAGTAAGTCCCACAAGAACATGTGTCTTCATCTGTTATATATTCCTTTCAAAAAGAAAAAGAAAAAATAAATGATACATATAAGGTGCCCAGTTAACATTGGTTGAATGAGCTAAGAAAGGCTCTGCAGTCATTGATTAGACCTGGTTCCAACGCTGGTCCTGCCTCATACAGATGTTCGTAATATTTGGCACATCACTCTTAGCCTACTTTTCTCCCCAGTGATACTGATGATGATGATTTCAGTCCCTTGGAGTCCAGAGAACTAAATGAGATAATGTCTGTAAAGCACTAGAAATAGCATCTGGGGCCTAATAACTGATAACTAAATGAAAGCTATTAAAATGAAAACTTTCTTATTTCTTGATTTTCATGCTAGTGTAGACACACAAGCTCTCACCCAGTCGTTCCCAGAAACATCCAACTCTAGTCTTATTCCAAACTCCCTTCCTCATGTGTGTTAAGCAGCCAATAATGTGAATTCCACCTCCCTTCTGTGCCCCTCCCAGTTACCAATTTCCCGAGAATCACAGACAGAATGATGGCTAGTGAGAAATCCAGAGATTATCACAGATATTTGGCTCCACTGTGTTTGACTAGTGCTGGGATCCAGGCAGTGTTACTGCTCACAGGTTTATCATCAACAAATTGTAGGACTCCTATGGATCTATCTTGCAGTGGAAGCCAAAACCATGGTGACTGGCTTCAAGGAGTTTATCAACCAAAATTTTCTCAAGTGTAGAACAAGGCTAATAGCCATGTTAGTCTGCAGGTGTGTGTGTGTGTGTGTGTGTGTGTATTACATCAGTGGAGACCGAGGGTGTGCAAGAGCCACACAGGTCTCCAGCTCTTTCTAGCTGACAGAGGCAGCCTGCCATTTCTTCCTAGATCCTGTTCCCCAATATAAAAACTTTAAGGCAGAAATAGACAATGAATTACAAACAAGTCCTGTAGACTAAGTTCAAATCTCAGCTCTGTTGTGTGTCTTTGGGTAAAACACCTGGCCTCTCTGAAAATAATTTGGTTAATAAATTAGAGACAGGATCTCACTCTGTGACCCAGGCTGGAGTACACTGGCATGATCGTAGTTCACTGCAGCCTCAAACTCCTGGGCTCAAGTGATCCTCCCACTTCAGCCTCCCAAGTAGCTGGGACTACAGACATGCATCACCAAAGCCTGGGTAATTATTTTTTATTTTCTAGAGATGGAGTCTTACTATGTTAGCAAGGCTGGTATTGAACTTCTGGTCTCAAGTGATCCTCCCACCTTAGCCTACAGAGTGGCTGGAATTACAGGCATCAGCCACAGCACCTGGTCCAAAAATAATTGTAACAGGCAACATGTGTTGCATACTTATTATGTGCCAGATGCTTTACATATATTGGTCATTTGTTAGCCACTTGTTCAATGTTTATGAAGTGCCAGCTTCACACGAAGTGCTGTGGATACTGCAGTGAACAAAACAGCCCAACTTCCTGTCTCATTAAATTTTGAGACTGGTAGTGGAGACACAAAGCAAGTAATCCACTGCACATCTCTTTAATCATAATTAGATATTTATTCATTAAAAATATGTGTTAAGCCTCATACAACTTGATTAATGAATTGTGATCAGTGTCATAAAGCAGAAGTGTATAGGGTATTCCCTGGGAATGTGTCCTGGGGAGGGTGGGTAGCTGGACTGGTCTGAAAGCTCAGTCAAGGTGTCTTGGTAGAAATGACATCTTAATTATAAAATTGAAGGATGAAGAGGGTTAGCTGTGTAGTTCCCTTTTGCAGATGAAAACACTGAAGGTCAGAGAAGTCACATTACTTGTTCAAAAAACCACAGCATTTGATGGACTTCAAATTTGGACCCTGGTTTTTCTAATTCAAATCTGTGGTCCTTTCTATCAGGCTAGTGTTCTTAGACTGAAGCATATGTCAAAATTAACACCAAGGACTTTTGCAAAATCTGTATGCTAGGGTTCCTTCAAGAGACTCTGATTCAGGTTGAGGGTAGTGGCTCTTGCCTATAATCCCAGTACTTTGAGAGGCTGAAGTGGGAGGATCACTGGAGGATAGGAGTTTGAGACTGGCCTGGGCAACATAGCAAGACCCTATCTCTACAGTTTTTTGTTTTGCTTTTGTTTTTTTTAAATAGCAGGCCATGGTGGCACACACCTTTAATCCCAGCTACTCAGGAGGCAGGGATGGGAAGATTACTTGAGCTCAGGAGTTGGAGGCTGCAGGGAGCTATGTGCATGCCACTGCACTCCCGCCTGGGCAACACAGTGAGATCTTGTCTCTATTTAAAAAGAGAGAGATTCTGACTCAGTGGGTCCAGGGAAACAAGGAAAGTGAAGGCATATTTAAAAGAGCTTACCAAGTGATTGGGATGTAAAACTAGTAATACCGCTGTCTAGGTCTTTCTGCGTCTCTACCCCAGAACTTAGGGGCAGCATAACATTTTGGAAGAAAATACCACTGGGAATTAAGGTTCTACCCTATCACTAATGGCTGTGATCTAAAGGAAGTTTCACATTCTCTGGTCCTCAGTCTCCACAAGAATATGAGTCTGTTAATACTTCTCAGTCCTGACTATACATTAGAATCACCTGGAAAGCTTAAAAACCATTCCTGTTTCCCACTTCCAAAGGACGGCTCCAGAATCTCTGGGGAAAAGACCCAGGCAGAGGTATTTACTAGAAGTTTCCATCCGATTTAGCACTAGATGATTTCAAAGGTCCCTTCTGACTTGGAAATCCTCTGCATCTACGAAATCCTTCCTCCCCTCCTGCCTGGAGAATTGAGAAGGAGGGAGGCATGACGGAAGCTCAGCTTAGGGGCAGGGAATAAGGGAGCGATACGTTGCCAAGACCTGCTGCTCCACGCTGGCAGTGTCTTTGTGAAAGTAGTAACCTTTTTTTCCTGACTGATTTATATGACAGTTGGAAAGCAGTCCCCAGAACAGCCTGTTCCTCCCCTCAGTGCTATTAACATAAAATGTGCACGGGGCCTTCAGCTCTTGCTTCTCTCTGTGTACAGGAGGCTTAAGGGGCCTTGAAAGCCGGAGGCCGAAGAGAAATCAGAGGAGAGGAAGTGTTGTTAGAGGCACAAGAATGAAAAGGGGAAAAGGACAGGACGTTGCTAAGAGACAGTGTCAAGCTGGGCCATGGGATTAACAGCCAGTATCAAAGCAAGTGCTTAATGGTATGTTCTTCCAGTAGGGCCTTTTCCAAGCATGAGCAGAGGGTGAGATTATCAAAGTAATTCCATTCCAAATTGGGTGTAAAAGGTCCCTTTCCTTCTTGGGCAGGCCCAAAATGTTGAGTGAAAATCAAGAGATTTGTTTAAAAAATTATATCTTTTAGCTTGGGGTAAAGTAAACTGGATTTTTCACTGTGGAATTTCTCTGGGTCTTTAATATGCTAATAAACATTGAGAGTCACTGAGAGTAAGTCGGAATTTGCACACATGCTGAAATAATTTGCAACCTTTTTTATTTAGAGGGGTCAAATGTTTTCCAAGACATATAATAACAACTAATATAATATTTAATATTACGGTGCTAATTATTTGACATGAATTACTTCGTTTAAGCTAAACGACAACCCTATGAGTTAGGTGCTTTTGTTTCCTTCTTTGCACAGATGGAGAAATGAAGGCATTGAAAGGTTAAGTAATTGCCCCAGATGACACAGCTAGTGGACATGGAGGAAACTTGGACTTTGGAGTTGAATCAGGATCTAGATTCAAATCTTGGTCCTGCCATTTGCTGGAGGGGCATGTTTGGGGAAGTTAACTAACCTCTCTGAGCCTTGGTTTCCTAACTGCAAAGTGGAGAGAATAAAATGTACCTTGCAGAGTTGCTGTAGTTGGAGATAATGTATATAAAGCATATGGTAAAACCCCATAAATGGTTATAGATATCATCGTTGTCATCTTTTATTTAATGCTCAAAAAGGAAGTTTATAATGGAGTCCAGAAAAGAATATATGCTTTGGTTAAATAGTGTGAAAAAATGAGCTGTAGAATTAGATATGTATCAGGGTGGGTAAGTGATAAACCTTTCCAAAGAAATAGAAAACACTCTTGCTATTTTGGGGGGCCAAACCTGCTTCTTCTCAACCAGCTGGCAACGAAGCATCCTCCCTTGGGGCATATAAAGGGGGATGTGGCAGGCTTGGGGGCCTCGTGGGGCAGGGTCATGATTGGGACCAGTGGTTTGGGGGAGGAATTGTTGGCTCCCATCTGGCTAGCCATCAGAATCCTTGAGGAGCTTGTTAAAATAGATTCCTAAGCCCTGGCCCCGGTGCTTCTGAGTCCATGGGTCTATGACAGCTCCCAGGAATATGTAGTTTGTGAGAACTTCCAGCTGATTCTGAATATCGGCCTGCTTTTAAAACCACTGGACCTGATGAAGACTTGGGAAACCTTCTTGCTCAGTTACCCTGCAAGGACTCAGAGGAGCCTGCTATGGTTATTTTTGGAGTCCAGAGAGTCTGTGGCCTTTTCTGAGCAAGAATCCAATATCATGGCAATTGAGGAACACATGTTCTCTATGCTTTGTGGTCAGTACAGTGGCCTGGGTAGGTGAGATAAAGGATTATGCAAGAGGTGGTTCGTTAATGATAATAGCATAGTCTTGGGCACCAGATAGCCTGGGTTCAAATCCCAGCACTGGGTAAGGGAAGAAGATAGGCCACTATTCAGTTGGCACAGTGACAATAGCATAAGGAACGTAGTGGGTGCATGCCACCCTGGAAAGCCATGAGATTATAAATTGTTACTGTGTGTGCTGTCACCTTTATGATACAAGTGAGAAGCCCAACAATATCTTGAATTACAGTTTAGTAACTGTTTTCAAGACAATAGGAAATAAAAACATTTCTGTGTTTTTATATATTGACATATTTTCTTTTCTTGAATAAAATGCAAGTGAGTAGTATTTTAGGGGCTGGCTTTAAATTAATCTTGATTTCATTATTGAATAGACTGAAAATTCACTAAGATATTTCATTGTTTCCTTAAAGTGATGATTTCAAACCTCCTAAATATGTATACCAGTCTTTTCTTCTCAGGGGAAAAGATAAAGGGCTAACCTTGGCCACTGTTGTCAGCTTATAGTTTTAACTTACTCCTTGAAATATTTCATACTTGGAAATTAAATTCTTCATTAAAATGTTGCTGTAATAAAGTACGTTCTGAAAGAAATTAATTTCAGTGCTTCCTCTTGCTAGCTGTGCCATCAGAGGCAATATTCTTAAACTCTCTGAACCTTAGTTTCTTCACCTCTAATTCAAGAATAACTATGTACCCAATTTTAATAGGTTTCTAGAAGGATTAATTAAGTAAGAGAAACTAAATCAAGTACTGGTTAAAGACCTGGCACATAAAGGCTTAGTAAACCATTGCAGTCATTATCATTTTGTCCACATTCAGTTGACTTACTATCTGTATGACTGTGGACAAATCACTCTGCCTTCCTGTGTGTCATTTTCCTTATTTGGGAAATAGGAACAATGATACTGAACCACAGTGTTGTTGTAAACATTAAATGAGAGATTGCTACATGTAAAGCACCTAGCACCATGCTTGATGTACCAAAAGTATTAAACAAATGCCAGCTGATATTAGTTGCAAGACTGACAGATGTTCTTTGTACTTGAGTCTCTTAAGTCCATTCATTTGAGAACACATGTCAGAAACCTCCAATATGAAGGAAAGTACTTGGTATAAATTCTTCTTCATGCATGTGGCCACCCTAAAAACAGAGTGCCTTAAATGTATGATGTTACCTCCTTCTGCTCTTAAGAGGGCATCCCAGGAGAAGGCAGAGTCAAAGAGGCAGATGAGAAGCAAACCTGCACCCATCAAGTCCCATAGCCCCTTTGTCTATGAACCTTCTGCCAGTATCTTCTGTAAGGTATGTTCTTTCACCCATGGTTGACTACCACGGTGCATCATGCTAGATATTAAGGACAGAGTGAGAAACTAATAGGCATGATCTCTCCCCTCATGGAGGTTCTAGGTAAGAGAAAGGACTCCCTTTTTCTTGGAGTGCAAAGGCTGAAAGTTAAAGAGTATATTTGGCAGAGGTCAGACAGGTGAGTGAAAATAATGTGTATAAAGAACTGAAAGAACCTAAGTGTGGCGGAAACGTGACAGGAGAGAGGGGATGTGGAGAGAAGAGATTGAAGAGGTAAATGTAGGTCCCATATGCAGGGCCTCCAAAGCAAAAGACATTGAGGACACATTGCAAGGTTTTGAGCAGAAGGTGGCATAATCAGATTTGGGATTTAGAAAGACTACTCTGGCTGCCTTATGAAGAAAAAATGTTTCTATGGAGTGGGATAGAGGAAGGATACTTAGGTTTTCTTGTGTCTGATGGCACAATAATTGCTCCATCCTCTTGGGTTGAACCCAAGGCTAGTTGGGGGAGGTAGGAGAGCAGAAGAATGTAATGTCAAATATGGCCATCACTTGCTGGCATTGAGAAATAAGCGGTATGGTACTCAATAGATACTACATGTGTTTTTTGTGGTGGGACAACAGTCCCTGCTATTCACACTTTTATATAATCCACTCTCCTTGAGGGTAGACTAGATCTAGTGACTTCCTTCTAGTGAGCAGAATACAGCAAAAGTAATGAGATGTCTCTTCCATGCTTGCATTAAAAAGACTGAGCCCTCAACCTTGTGGCATTCTCTCTGTTGCTGTCTGATGAAGCTCTCTATGGAGAGGTCCACATAGCAAGGAATTGAGGGCAGCCTCCAGTGATCAGCCAGTGACTACTGAAGGCTTCAGGACCACAAGCTACAAGGAACTGAATCCTGCCAGCAATCATTGACTGAGCCAGGAAATGGATCCAGCCCCAGTTGAGAGGAGTATGGCTCCAGCTGGCACCTTCCCTGTAGCCTGGGCAAGACCCTGGAACAGGATACAGGTAACCTGTGCCTGACTTCCTGACCCACAGAAACTGTGACATAAGAAATGTGTGTTGTTTTAGGATGCTAAGTTTTAGGGTAATTTGTTATACAGCAACATAGAACTAAGACACTATTATATGATGTCGCAGAAGGCAAGAGAGGTACAGTATTGAGAAGAGAAAGTGACTAGCTTTGTCAAATGTGATACGGAGATCAAAGATAATCCAGGATGGTAAGGAATGAGAAAGCATTGAGTCTGGCAAATAGGTAGGTACCACAATTTGTAAGGAAGCAGTGAGAGTATGCTGGGTGGGCTGGGGTAGAAAAGATAGGAGGCAAGTCATCCACGGGTTTATGTTTAGATCCTATGTGATGCAGCCAAATTTAAAGTACCATTACTGCTGCAGGCGGAAGTACGATCTTTTCAGGATGAATAATAAGATCTGTTTTTGCTTTCTATTTCTTGTTCAAATTCTTGCTTAAATCTTATGATCCTGACCTTCTAAAAACTCTCCTAAAGGCGTCTATTAATGAATTTAGCATCTGGCTTTGCAGTGTGGATCCAAATTCTCCATTCTCTTTCTCTGGATTCTGTTCCCAGTAATACATTTCCTGTGCCCCCAATGCGTCTTTTATATGCATGATCTGTTGTCTTTGGAGCCAGCTTGGGAACAATGTGGAAAATCTATTCACAGTGACCTGGGAGTGTGGTCTTGATAGAGAATCAAGTTCAAGTTGCTTGAATTTGTTACCTAGGAGAAACTTCATGGACTGTCAAATGACACCCCCAGGTATTTTCCCTCTCTCTAGTCTTAACTGTTCCCATTCAGCTCAGAGCAGGGGATTTGGAGCCACGTAATTGCTGTGTGGCTTTGAGAAAATGACTTTACCTTTCTGAGCATCAATTTCCTCTACTGCAAAATGCTGGTAGTTATATACCTTTCTCTTGGGGTTGTTTTGAGAAGAATGAAAGGAGCTGACATGTATCAGGAGCTGAGCAAGAGCCTAGCACAAACCCTTTTCTGAGCCCCTTGCTGCTGTGATACAGCAGCTAATCTTGAGTTTGCTTACCTGCATGGCAAATTCAAACATTCTGGAGGCTGTCAGGCCAGCTGCCTGAGACATGTCATAAACAGCCAGGGTAGGCAATTTGCTTTCAAAGAGAAACAGACAGAAGGAGTCAAAACAAGCACGTGAGCAGTGGGTCCAGCCCCGAGCCAGCGCAAATTTGGCACTTGGCAGTAGCAACAGCAAGATGAGCACCACCCAGAAAGTATGTCTCTACAGGACCTCACAAGCTCAGCACCATCCCGAAACCTGTCTTCTCTACGTGCTTGCGGAAAAGACCTGTCAGGGTTACCCATGGTATCTGGACTGACCTATTTTAAAACTACAGTTGCTTGGAATTACCTTGCTCTAATTTGATTTTTTTTTAATGCCATGAAGGCCTGAACCTCCTTCTGTCAACAGAGTTTGTTTTCTCTCTTTAATTCTCTCTGGAGGGGTGTGGAACAGATGCAAGGGCTGCCTGAGAAAACTATGCAGGACACTAAACAGCTGTCGCCAGCACTTCATGGCACTAAAACTTAGAAAATGACTTGATGCTGGCTGCTGGCATATGAGTTGCCATCCAGGATTCTTCCCTGGGATACTTATTTTTGTGTTTTCTTTCTTAGAGATAGTTACTGAGTTCCTGGAACATAGATTCTGGCCTCCTGCTCTGGATTGTGATGTGTCTGGCTCCGTTTCACTGTTGAGTTTGTGGGTACCTAACTGATTGCATCTTCAGAGAGGCCTGCCCTGTTAACCCTATCTAAGCTCTTTTCCCAATTCCCTTCATGGTTACTTGCTATCTCAATAACCTGTCATATATTGTTGTCTTAGTATTCTCTGACATTTGTTTATACTTAGAGCAGTAAGTTGTCCTTGCTCCCCCTTGAATATAGCTCAGTGTGGACAGCAACTTCATCCAACCCACTCATCTCTATATCCTCATCTACCCTACGGTGAAGGAATGATTATTATTCTCCCCATTTTACAGATGAGGAAACTCAGGCTCAAATAAATCAGATAGGTTTCCCAAGTTCATAGAGCTAGTTAGTGGAAGAACAGGATTAAGATCAGGAAATATGGCCATACTGTCCAATATGGTAGCCACTAGCCACGTATGGCTATTGAGCACTTGAACTGTAGCTGGTCCTAATTGAGATGTACTATATACTGGGTTCAGTATGGAAAACATACTGGATTTGGAAAACTCAGTACAGTAAATTTTTAAAAATATCTCATTATTGATGTTTTATGTCGATTAAATGATGAAATGATAATTTTTTTACATACTGGTTTAAACAGAATATTAAAATTAATCTCAATGATTTATTTTTACTTTATAAAATGTGTTTACTAGAAGTCTTAAAATTACATATGTGGCTCAAGTTGTATTTCCACTGGACAGTATTGGTCTATACCTTTAATCACTTCACAGGGTACGACCTGAAATGTCAGTAGACCTGAAGTAGTGTCTCTACTAGTGCTAATGATAACAATAAAATTCAGACAGCCATCCAATTTAGAAGTCCCTCTTCTGCTTTCTAAAGTTCACCTGTTAAAAAATAAAAGCAGTTGTTTTTTAAACCACATACATTAGGTGTCTACTCTATGCAGACCACTGTGCAAGGTGCTTCTTAATACAGTTAGAAACTGAATTAATCAGGAAGGGACAGAAACCCAACCTGAACTACCTTAAGCGGAAGAATAATAATTAGTTGGAAGAGTCTTGGGATAGTTCATATATTTCAAGGATAAGCTGGCTGAACAATGACAGAGATGGGACTGAAAATACACTCTCTCCCTCTCTCTGTTCTACATCTTTCTGAGTGTTGGCTCCATTTCCTTAAACCATCTTTTTTCATGGCCCGAGGCAGGATTGATGGCAGCTTTCAGGTTCACTTTTTTCCAGTTTCATCACCAGAGTCAAAGAGGTACCTCTAGTTTCAACTTTAGACAGGACTCTCATTGGCCTATGTTGATCACGTGTGGGTCTATTGGGCCATCATGGGGCATGATGACTGACCCAGCTGGGTCACATCCTCACCCATGTAAACAGGTGGTGTTTTAAACTGACAGGCAACCCCCATTAAAACCAAAGGATTGAAGCCAAGGAAAGAATATTTCCCAATTCAAAAGGGATTCTTTCTTGATGAAAAGAGATAGGCTGAACAGACAGAATGATGGATTCTCAAAGTCTTTCTAGATGCCATTGTCTTCTTTGTGGGAATGAATTTGAGAAATTATAAAAGTCTTGGTTAAAAGCAAAAACAAAGACATTAGTGCTGAGGCTCCTAAGATATTAGGGAAATTCATTAGAAAAATAAAAAGAGCATGAAAGTCTTTTTGTGAATGGCATACAGAAATAAATAAGAATACTCAAACATGAAGATCCCTGCAAAAGTGCCCGCCTTAGCTGGGAGCAGTAGGTCATGCCTATAATCTCAGCATTCTGAGAGGCCGAGGCGGGAGGGCTACTTGAGGCCAGGAGTTAAAGACCAGCCTGAGTAACATAGTGAGACTTCCTCTCTATAAAAAAATAAAAACATTACCCAGGCATGGTGGCAGGCACCTGTAGTGCCTGAATTGGGCTGAAGTGGAAGGGGGCTTGAGCACAGGAGGTTGAGGCTGAAATCAGCCATGATCAAGTCATTTCACTATGGGAAGAAAACACACACTAGCATAAGTGACGGAGCGGGACCCTGTCTCTAAAAAAGAAAGTGCTTGGCTGCCTTTGCCCATTATGACTATATTCAAGACAGCAACTACTGAATGCAGATACCAGCCCAATGAATGTACTTGACTTCTTGTCATTGTTGGAATATTGCTGCTAACAATTTATTGAGTATTAACAGTGCAGAACATAGCATTAAAAACAGTTCTGGTCTAGTAGGTGAACAATCTCATCTAGGTAATATTTTCTGTTGAACAATGTGCCCTTGAAAAATCCCTTTAGAGGAACTAAAAACTCCCACTCACAGTCAAAATGTCTCCCTTTTTCTCAGAAAAGAGACCCATTGGTTCTTAAAGAAGAAAAAGTGCTTCCTCTTCATTCAGAATACAGATCCCCCATTTTCAGCCTCATGATAAAAAGCTGTCAGCCTTCTTGTCATCTTATCACCACCTCCAATGTCCAGGAGCTTATCTTTCCTTTGCCCCTTAGTCATGGGAGTCCTGTTTGGACACATTTCATTAAAACTGAGAAAAAGAGGGCTTCAGGACTTGAAATGTAATTCAGGTTGAATATTCAGACACTAAAGAGATCTTGGAATAATTTATAAGCCAATCCATCCATGCCTGAGGAACCCAATGGGTATCTTGAAATACATTTACATCTATATCTATGCTAGCTTCATAGAGAGATTTTTAAAAATGCTCATACTCATTGTTTACTTTTTTTCTTTAATTCTGGAAAGGTATAGTATGAGTTTACCCTCTTATTTTCTTTCTGGTTGGCTACTCAGTTGCACAAAGACAAAGATGTAAAAGTCTAACTTTTCAGCTCAGATGATGAGGTCTTGCCTAAACTGGAAGGGTAGAAAGAAGTGCTTTTTTGCTATGCATGCCTGAAGCATTATAAAAATAAGAGTCAGGTTTCTTGGCTGGGAAGATCTCATTTGGGGGAAAAAGGGCGGGGGAGGGGAGTTGTCTTAGGAGGTAACTCAGGACTGCTCTGCATTGTACCTAATCATCATCTTCGTAGGAGTCTCTGAGCCTATATTTCCACTATCTCACCTTCCCTGTGCTTCATGGAAGCCAAGGACAGGTGAGCACAAGAGTCAGCCTCCACAGAAATAGGGTATAATGAGTTTCCTTTAGAGGTGTGCTGTGGTCAGAGAAAACTTGAGAGTTTTGTTTGTATCAGTCCTCATTACAGTTTTTCTGATTTGTGGCAAATGGATGCTTTATATAAATTATTAAAAATTAATTATCTAATGTATATAATGTCTTTGGAATGAAGATCAATAGGACATTTTAAAAAGTGGGAGATGTTGGTTAGTAGATGTTTTTTCCTCCATGGAAACTTTCATGTTTAATAAATCTGTAAACTGTTTTACCCTTCTCATTTTAAACCCCAGCCAACAGGTACCTGGGCTTTCTGGCACAAGATGTGAGTCTACATGTCTAGCTTTGCAGGTTGTGGTGACTCATTGTTATAACCAAATGGGAGGGAGGAAAAAACACACACAAAAGTTCTCCATCTTACTGCAGAACGCAGAATGTCATTTTTGGAACAGTAAGTAATTTCTAGTTAAACACTGCCAGGTTTATCTTAAAGGGACCATTACATGGTCTTGTTTGTATTTATTTATGATTTTTATATCTGACATTATTCCAGGTCATAAGAAAAAAATGGAATTGATTGTTCATACAAATAGCTGACTATCCCTTGTAATTATTTATTTGCCTGTGTAAGATGACATCTGTGATGCCAATTGTCATAAGATAGGAATACCCACTTCACAATATTCCCTGAACCATTCACTTTAATTTTAGACACTAAAAAGAACCAGAGCTATTAGCAATAAAATTCTCTGGTAAACTTTTTCTGTTCTAATTCAAATATTTTTCCTATTCTATCAGATTTAAGAGAAGATTTCTCCTAAGATGTGCCCCGTAACTATTCCTTGATATTCTGGAAATCTGGAAAACAAATAATGTGCTTGTCTTTATCCAGAACTGAAAGAAGAAATAATTTGTTATTAAATGACTAAGACTTTTCTTCCAATAATAAGACTGAGTCAATGGATCACAGTTACCAGTAACTCAAAAAGTATAGGGCAGGCAGTTCAGAATTTGGAGTTCCCCATCATATTCCCACCTCATGGCCTTGCACATGCTGTTCCCTCTTACCTACAACTCCCTCCCAACTCTCATTTCTTTGAATATCTTCTACTCATCACTTCTCAGTTTAATATCACTTCCCTGACATTAACTAGCTAATTTTAGTCCTCATGGCATACTATAATTTTTCTTATGAAAATTTATGATTCATTGATAAGGTAAGTATTTATAGTAGAGAAAGTGCTTCCTCTTCATTCAGGATTCAAATCCCCTATTTTCAGCCTCATGATATAAAGCCATCAGCCTTATTGTCATCTTATCACCATCTCTGATGTCTAAGAGCTTATCTTTCCTTTGTCACTTCATCAGGAGTTACCATTGGAACAGTAACTATTCATTGGGTCAGTTGAATGTCGGGACAGTTACTATTAAGCAGGGGTAACTACAGTGCCAGGTACTGTGCCTCACACATAGTAGCTACTCTATAAAAATTTTATTGATGGAATTAATCAATTCACTGATGTTCCATTTAGTTCTGGGGCAAAGGATCCCAAGCTTAGAAATAATTCGGAAGTAGATCTTAGGCTAGATCCCAGACACGCCTTAGAGACAAAATTATCCATCCTTTGTCCCCACACAAGGCTGTATCTGGTCTTGTGATTATTCAAAACTTCCAATCCATAATTCAGGCTTTGATAGCTTCTGCCAAGAGTACCATCTCTGCCCAACACTGCTTCTAATGCAAGCTCTAAAAACTGTCAGCATATATTGGTGCCTAAGGGAGCCAGCCTTCAAGATGGCCCCCAGTAATTCTCACCTCTTCTTAGTTACAACCTTGTACATTTCCCTCCCAATTAATTAGGGCTGGTCTATGCTAACTTCTGAAGCTATTACATGACTTCAGGGCTAGATCATAAAAGAAGGAATTGCAGCAGGAGCTCAGTCTTTTAGATAACCAGCTTTGCCAAAGTCCAGTCACTATGCTGGAAGACACATGAGCAGCCCTGTGGAAAGTCCCATGTGGAAAGGACCGAGGCTTCCACCAGCACCATGTTGTTGCCATGTGAGCAAGCCACCTAGGAAGTGGATCCTCCAGCCCCAGAGTTACCTAAGAACACTAAGCTCATAGTTTCATTGACCCAGGTAGAAGTAGAAATACAATGGAGGTAGTTTCAGATGCTTTATATCTTGTCAATATCCTCTTCAGAAGACAGAAAGGCAAGAAAGTTATTTTTGTTTATCAAATGTTGGTTGAGAAATCATACAATGAATATTCATTACAACCAGAATAATGCCATAAATTCTCTATTCCCACTCTATTCAGTTAAAACCAGCTTCTTGGGTTAATTATAGTTTCAAAAGCTTCAATCCATTCAGCAAGCTTGTCTTTATATGTTTCACAATTATTTTCTAACGCTGAGAACATTTCAGTCAAAAGTGGCCCTATAAATTCTTCTTCACTTGGCAAATGGACTCTATATTTTCTTTCAAGAGAAATTTCTATTTTCCCAAACTTTAGTCACCTCAAGTACAGGTCAGACAGAGCCATGGACAGAGGGATAAATGTGATCTTTGTGGAAGCCAACACAAAGTACCTTGTTCCATTGAAAATAGTGGAAGGTGTGTCTCATCTACTCTTGGCATGAAAAATGTTGAGTGTTGTGTGGATGCCTCATGCCTTGTGCATTTTGTCCCATTTTGT
The DNA here is from genome assembly GCA_036589455.1 of Ateles fusciceps. Taxonomy (NCBI): domain Eukaryota; kingdom Metazoa; phylum Chordata; class Mammalia; order Primates; family Atelidae; genus Ateles; species Ateles fusciceps. Next base: position 13,735,946 of record JAZHEH010000562.1, read on the forward strand.
ACCACCAAACACTTCCGCCTCCTTTTTATTTTCATTTTTCATACTTTATAGCAAGAAGCCTTATTTTCCTTTTTGTCCTTTAGGCTTGACTTGGCAGGGAGCACCTGTTTATTTGTCAAAAACGTCCTGGCCAGCCTGTCCTCCTAGAAACCCCACATTATGACCCATGCTTCAGGGTCAGTAGCCATTTGATTTGTTCCTTTTATAGTTGTACCTTTATTTTGTTATAATAATAATACCTGCTGATTATAAAGATAAATACCAAATAATACAGAAAGATATAAGGCAGAAAAAAGTCACTTCTGTTCCCTATAGTTAATAGTTTGGGTTTAGACTTTTATGTTTTTGTGTGTGTGTGAGTATGTATTTATGTATAAGGCAAATGTTTTCATATATGGAATCATGTAATCGTATTGTGTAACTTACAAAGTTTTAGCAATATATTGGGAATATACTTACATAATAGCACCATCATACTTTGTTGCCTTATTTAGGTGCTGAACAAATTCCCAAAAGAACATCATGAGACAATTACTATTAATGGTCCCATTTTATAAATGGAGCAGTTGAGTCTTAGAGAATTTAAGTGACTTGTCTGATGCCATAAAACTCACAGGAGGGAGCTGAAATTCAGTATCCAGCAATTAGATGTAAGGGTCTGAACACTTAGCTGCTATGTATGTCAGTATTTAAAATCCAACTCTTGCTCTTCAGAGTAGTACATAGCACTAATGTCTTTCACACTTGCCGCGTACCTTCACTGGCCGTCTACTCTAGACCCTTGAGTTGTTTCCCTTTCCTCTCCTGTGTACCCCTCCAATTTACTGTCCCCTTTGTCTACCTTCCCAAGATTGTTACATTTTTGCTTTATTTGTATACTCTGAATAGCATTTCCCTTTTCTCGGAGTGTATTTTGACCTTAATAAACTGATGCTAGGCTGGTTTTGACAATGATGGGGAGAAGTTGAGGACTTTATACAATTTGGGGGTCATATTCATGAGGTCTATTATCTTAGAAATCAGTAGATTTAATGAATAATGTTTCCTTTTTTCCCTTCTACTCTAATTTTGATTCTGTTCATTCCTAACCCAGGTCATTGTCTCCTCCTGAACTTTCACTAACAATGCCTGGGGTGTGTCCATGAAGCTCTTAAATCCTCTTCCTGAGAAAGAGAAAGAAGAAAAGCATCATTATGTGTGGGCTAGAGTGTGTGGGGGGATGGTAGGGGAACTGGGGGCACAAAGAGGTGAACCCACTGGGCTTGGTTTACAGACTGGGAAGCCAGGGTAATGGCCCTCCTAAATCTGTTCTGTGTCATGATCCAAGGGCACTCCCAGCCTCAACCCAGTCATTTTGCCTCTGAGAACACTGTCTGAGAATGAAACCTAAACCCTCAAAGAAAAGGCAGGACTTAAGGCCTCACTGCTGGCACAGAATATTGTGCAGTTTTCCTCCTGTGGGAAGCAGCAGACCATCACAGCAACCACAAGACATTGGAAATGGTGGCTTTGCAACTGGCTTGGTGGCAGAGAGCTCCAGGCTCCTTACGGTGCATCCTCTTTTTTTATAAGTGGCAGTTAGGCTGCAGCCTCTGAACCATCACATCTCAGATAGATTCCATTTCTGGGAGTTACCAAGTGGTCCTTGTAGAATAGCATTAATCACACAGTATTCAGAGTTGACTATTTTTTCACTGTAGCTATAAAGATAAAGATATTGAGCTGGAGGAGATTATCACAAGTAGCTACTAGGTATGACGTTGAATATTAGCTGCAGTCAACAGGTAGTGGCTGCCCAAACAATGTGTGTATGGAAGGATTCTGCAGTCACTTCCAGACTCAAAGGGAAACAGCTCCATAATCAACTAGTAATGTCTGCAACAGCCATGGGCGAAGAGCATGGTAGCATGTGTGTGTTGTGTATTTGTCATAAGAATAGCTTGCAGAATTCTAAAGATCTTCCCAAGGTATCTGGAACATTAAAACTTCTCAGTAAATGGGAATTACACAGACATATCACTGAGGGTTGTAGCACCATAAAATATTACCAGGGCCAAGGAATAAACAAGTATGTTGACGATCCTATTGCTACATGTAATAGTGATTTTGAAGATGCTTTTTCCTTCTTTTGATACTGACTGCTTTTACTGATCTGGGTGACCGTGCCTTAAGTTTTAGGATGTGTCCTGCCATTAACAGAAGTTGAGGCTAGGCTCCCAACACCTACCTTGACAAATACATTCTTCATTATAAAACCTGGTATGCAATAACATGGCTCACATATGCAATACAGGTGAAGACCTACTTCGTTTTAGTTGTGCACCCTTTGGGAAAATTGTGTAAGGGCTCTGCAGCTCAGTTTTCTCATTAATTAAATGAGTATATTTAATTTACAGGATTGTCATGAGATTACATTTAGATAATCTAATCTTTGTGAAAAAGCTACAGAGATGCTATTATTCTAAGGTATCAACATTTTCATAATTATTATTCTACTTATGCATATAACTTCTGAATTTACTTGGGCTAGAGGAACAGTTGAAAACAAATGTCCAGACCGGAAAATAACAATAGTGGTAGAGTTACCATTTACTTATTTACTAAGGCCCACTCAGGACTAGGCACTAGCTTAGTTCCTACCTTATCATTTAAGGGTAGGATTGCCAGGAAAAATATAGGATGTCCAGTTAGTTTTAATTTTAATTTCAGATAAATAATCAGTGGGGCATGTTTATATTTTTAAAACTATTTGTCATTTATTTGAAAATCAAACTCAACTATGCAACCTTTAAAAAAATAATAAGTGGCAGCTGTAATCTAGGACTTATGAGAGTATTAAGAGTTTGTAAACATAAACTACTTAGAAGAGTGACATTCACGTAGTAAGCATGTGATAAATGTTAGCAATTAGAGAGACAGCCTCATATCAAGGTTACAAGGACAGGCTCTGGAGCCAGACAGCCTGCACCAAACCCCGGCGGGGCCACTTACTAGCCGGGTGACCTAGGACAAGATACTTTATCCCTCCATGCTTGAGTTTCCTTATCTAGAAGGTGTGGAGAATGGCATTCCCTTCCTCATAGGGCTATTGTGAGTGCCACTGAGTTAGTATGTGTGAAGGTTTTTTGAAAAGCACCTGAGACAGTGAAAGACTCCAAAAATGACAACTCTTATGATATTACTGTCATTGCTATTCTCATGTGTTTAGCTGGCCCTAAGCTTTGAGTATTAGTAATAAAAGAATATTGTAATAAAGTGTAATAAATAATACTTCTTTATTTATTACAAAAAAGGAGTATTATAATAAAGGAATCCATACCTGCTGTTTAACAGAAAAGTTTTGGGCAACTAGGAAAGTGTTACCTCATCCCCAATTCACAGAGGGCATAAGCAAGACCAGAGAGGCTACTAACTTGCCTAAGGTCACATGGCTAAAGCTGGGGTTCAAATCCCTGACTGTCTGACTCTAAACTGAATTTCTTTCCACTCCTCTGGGCAGCTGAGATCTGTGATCTATGAGGTGGGAAAGGTGGCTAAGAATTGTAACAATAATAGCATCTATTAGATGTGTGAGCATTTAGTAAATTCTGGAGAATGCTTTCTAGATATTAGAATTATAGTTCATTATGTTTATCAAAAAATCTAAAAATTCTAAAGCATTTTATCACCTTTCTTCTTCATGCCTGAGGTGGACAAAGCAAAGATTATTGTCACCCTTAGGCGGCAGTGAGGAAGTCAGAACCCAGGAAGGTGAAGTGACTTGCTCCGAGTCACCCAGCAGGATAAGGAGTAGTGGGTGTGACCAACATCCTTGGTTTCAAAGCCCATGTTTGTTTTCTGACCTGTGTCACTTCCTTCATTATAAACACTCTGTTAGAGCTTCCAGCATGGTCTGGTTTGGTTGTTATTAAATTAAGTGTGGCATCCACATCCAAAGACAACTCAAGTGTTCTTAGAAAAATTCCCCTATGTTGGATTTTTTTTCCCCCAGTTTATCTACAAATTAGTAAAAACAAATAATTTGCAAATCCGGAGGGGGGGGATTAGCAAAACAAACTTTGCTGTTATTTTTGAGCTATAAGGGTGGCAAGTAAGCCCCATAATTGTTAGCAAATGTTCTATAGCCTGCATTATCTCATCATGCTAATTATAAAGCAAAAGCCACTTCACCTTCGATTTTCTTCAGAAATCACAGGTATAATTCCTACCATGTTCTTACAGTATCTTAAATGTTCAGTCATACTCCAAATGGTCATTTGGCAGCTGAACATGCTCTGTGAATCTGTTTTTGGATTCCTGAAACTATTGCCCATGAAGTGTGTCTCTGGATCACTATCAATATAATAATATGTCCATCCTTGAATTGCTTTTCACTTAAGGAAAAGGGGGGCCAAGTGTGGTGGTTCACACCTGTAATTCCAACACTTTGGGAAGCTGAGGAGGGCGGATCATTTGAGGTCAGGAGTTAGAAACCAGCCTGGCCAACATGGTGAAACCCCATCTCTACTAAAAATACAAAAATTAGCTGGGCACGATAGTGGGCTCCTGTAATCCCAGCTACTCAGGAGACTGAGGCAGAAAATCTCTTGAGCCCAGGAAGCGGAGGTTGCAGTGAGCAGAGATAGTGTCATTGCGCTCTAGCGTGGGCGACAGAGTGAGACTCCATCTAAAAAAAGAAAAAGGAGAAAGGTAGTAAGATGCTTATGGAAATGGCTGATTTTGGAGTCTTTAAGAGGAAAGGGCTGTTTCACAGGGCAAGAAACTATCCCGTGACATTTGTCTCTTTCCTGCTCAGCTCCAGGCTGCTGGGCTGGAGACCCTTAGGCTACTCCGAGGCAGGAGTCCTAAGACCAAAGTCTATCAAAGCTAAGGGTCTCCAGCCCAGCAGCCTGGAGCTGAGCAGGGAAGAGCTGACAATCGGCAGATGCCACGGGATAGTTTCTTGCCCTGTGAAACAGCCCTTTCCTCTTAAACCTCCAAAATCAGCTTTTTCCATAAACATCTTACTACCTGTACCCCGTGAAATTCTTCCTGTGGGGCAGAGGATGGTGGAGGTGGGGGTGGGAGGCAGCGGAAGTTCTCTTTTCTCTCTCAGAAACCTTGGATGCTAATCATAGGCAGTAAATTTTATAACAGAATCAGGAAGGAAAAAAGCATTAAAATGTGCAGATCAAGTCCCTTTTTTATTGTAAAAAAAAAAAAAAAAAACTATGCAAGAAAATAAGAGAAAAGAAAGACTGGAAGGATGTATACACCAATGGAAGGGGCGTCTTTCTGGATGGCTGGCCAAAATTGCTTTATTTGCAAGTAATAGAATGTCAACAGGAACTAGTTTAAGCAGAAATAAAATAAGAGAAAGTATATTCACTTATATAATTTTTTTGCTCATATACAGAGGCTACTAATTTCACATATGATGAGATCCAGGTCTTCAAACTGTCTTTGGGGATCTCTCACTCCTCACCCTTCTTTGTCTCCATCCAGAAAGTGATTCTCTATTCTTCACTATCAGAAGCTTCAAACTTGTTAATCATATGTCTCCCTGGTTCCAAAAGAAAAGATCATATCTCAGGAGCTCCAGTAAAAGTCCCAGAGCAGAGTCTGGTCCATTGGTCCATGCATACATCTGAGTCATCTCCACAAAAACTATGTGGATTGAGCAGGATTGCTATGTAAGCAGAATTTGTTCCCGAAAGACGGATGCAGGCATATAAAGATCATACGTTCTCTACTCTGTGACTTTCATCTGCTTTTTGCTAGACTATTTTAATATAATTTTTAATGAACATATATTATTTTATAATAAGGTTTGAACATTTAAAAATTTATTTTGAAAGATGCTGTGGTATAAAAGAAAGGATCTAGGAGATTCTAAGCACCCAGGAGATACAATACTTCTAATGCCTACAATGCCTTTCAAGAAAATGAACAGCAGTTTACTTACAGCATAAACCACCAGAGTTTGCCAAAGAGAGCCTACTACCCTGGCTACAGTTAGAGGGAGGGGGAAATCATCACCCTAACCTAATGAAAATAGCACTGTCCTGTCTACTTGTGTTAACTCATTTAATTCTCATGAAATCCATCACTGGTAGGTACCATTGGTATCCACCTTTTTCAGATGAGAAAACTGAGGCCCACAGAGATGAAGCAATCTGCCCAAGATAAGCATAAGTGAGAGGTGATGCTCACACTCAAATAGAGCTTCTGTCTAGGGGGTTGTTGAAAACAAGATACCAAGGGAAGATCCCAGAAGTAGAGGGGAACAGCTGAAGCCAAAGGCAAAGGTAACGAAGGTGGGAGAACGAAGCTTCTTTGGAGAGGACTTCAAAACACCCAACCCTCAGAACTGTTACTGTAGCCTGAGGGACAAGGGCCCATTGTTCCAGTGCCTCACGAGCTGTTTTCCTGTCCTGTTCACTTCCCTGTCCCTCTTCATAATACTCCATCGTCTGACATAGTGTAGTCTCTTCCTCACAGCCTGGAAAAGCCCAACTCGTGAGCGTGACAAGGGACACATGTAGTCCTACATGCCTCTGGTTGGCCTAACTGACTCCCATCAAGTAAGAGAAAGCCAATGAGCCTTTCATTTCTTTTCCTTGTTCTCCTGAAGTTCCCGGTTTGGATGTCTCTTCTGACACAGATTTGATTCCACCTGTTATTACCAGGTGGTCAGATGTTTCCTTCTCCTGCAAGACATCATCTTCAGGATAGGACCTGTACTTTACTCGTTCCTGTATGAGCTCAGTTCTCAGCACACAGCAGGGGCCGAATAACCTCTTGTGACATAAAACTGAGGTTTGTCTAGGCCCCCAGTGGTGATCCCATGGATAACACATCTCTCTGCAAGGATGTCTGTCTCTCCAAAGACGAAGAGTTGGCCTCTCCTTCCTTCTCTTCTCCTGACATTGATCTTGCCAGATAGTGAAGAATCAGCTTTCTTTTCCATACAGAACTAATTGCACTCCCAACACAAATCCTTTAATACTGTCCTCAGGGCCCAGGCCCGGGTGATGCCTATGTCTGCACCACTGGGAATCCTGCCTCCAGAGTCACTGACTAGCAGTCCACAAGAGAACTGCCTGGAGGATGCCTTGAGGGGCTGGATAGAGGCCACCCCTGGCAAGGTCAGATTTTGTACTCCTCTTCCAACGACAAGTAGGCCCAAGCAAGACTGTGCCCTGTTTCTTTAAACTACTGCCTTTTGGAACTGGGACACAAGACCTTTGAAGAGCAGGTTAGCATTCAGCTTTTAGAGACTGGTTGTAATTTGTGAGGCCACTGGAGATCTTGGTGGGAGATGCTGAAGAACAGGACGAGACCAGTGGCATGGCCACTCAGAGAAAGACCTTGATGAATTTCCTTCTGAGGGTTGCTGAGACATCTAGGAATGTGGGAGCATGATTTGGTGCTCAGCAAATGTTCTTGGATGCTTTTTAAAGCTGTTCTTTTGAAGATCAAGGAAACAAAAGACAAAATACGTCAATTTTCCACCCAGTAATTTCTGGCTGCAGCCTTCCTTGCTAATCTTTTCTAATCCCACCCTGTCCTTCATTTATAATACTGCAGGTTCTTCTTTCGATTCCTCAGATATTCTAGTCCTGTTCCCATCGCAGGGCTTTTGCACTTGCTGTTTCCTCCTCCTGAGATGCCTTTCATTGTGACCCATTTCATCAAGGAAGTGCCAGCTCATATTTCACCTCCTCAAAGATGCCATTCTAGATCACTCAACCTAAAGTAATTTCTCTCCCAGGTGCATTCTCCCTCATTATCCTCTTCATAATCCTTCATAATCCTTCCCATCAGCTACAATGATTTTTTCTATTGGTTTGTTGACATTATCTGACTTCACTAACATGTAAGTTCCTTAAGAGCAAGATCCTTGTAGCTTGATGTCAACGTCACCATCCATAGGGCTCAGTTACTATGCCATTCTCTCTGCCTCTGGCTGTGGGAAAGATAACATTTCTCTTTCACAGGTCAGGCTGGAGCCTGACTCTTAGTTTGGAGCCTTAGAAGGCTTTTTGATGCGGCATCCTCCAAGTTATGATTTTCCAAGGCTATTTCTGCTGAGCCTTGAGATTTATTTGTTTGCTATTTGGTGGCATTTACAGGAATTCCTTTTGGAGTTTGACCAGCTATAGCATAATGTTGGCTCTGTGTGTTTAACTAAATGATAGCTTCTTGAAATTCATGGAACTGCTCAGATGTCATGGGCATTCTGTTTTCCAAATTATGTTCCTCAAGTACTACTTCCTCAGGTATTACTGAGTGTCCCCCCATGAAAAACAAAAAGGCAGAGGAGGACATCTGTGCAACAGACATTGTCCCATTAGTCTCTCCTCAGCACTCACAGTTCCTGTGTTTGATGACTCAAAGGCTGCTCTGTTGGAAGCACCTGCTAGTGTCAGCTTAAAGTTGTTCTTGGGGTGCCAAGCAGGGGCAGACTGGAAGTGCCATTGAGTTAGCACCCCTGAAAGCAGCCCTCAGTTTATGACTGACGAATACTCAGTGTCCTCACTCCTCCTCTGAACACCTCTCAGACGTGTTCTTCCTTAGCCATCCCTAGCAAGATTGAGTACCAGATGTCCACAGAAGTATATCTGCTTATTAAGATATCTTAGGTTGGTGTCCTGCCCCTTCCAATTTCACTTTCTGTCTCCCCTTATAGTGCTTCCTACAAATTCACCTCCCAAATAAAACTCCTTCCACTGAAATCTTTATCTCAGGATCTGCTTCTGGCACAATCTAGTATAAGACAGCATTCTATGGCCAAACATGGCCAAATAAATTTAGAAAGAATCAAGCAAAGTCACATTCTTTTCTTTTCTTTTTTTCTGTTTTTCCTCTGCAGGACCTCTACGCTTCTCTAATGTGCTAATATGCATTGTGAAATTCCATTTCCTTTATTTATTTTTCCGTGGAGATCGAGGCAGTGGTATCCTTTTTCATAAGGAAGTGTGTGGAATCAGTGAGCCTTAGAAAAACACACTTTAGGAAGTACTTATTCCATTTCTCCACCAAAATATATACTTGGGGGACAGTTCTGTGGACTTGAACCTTCATGTTGTCAAAAAAGTAGTTTGAATGCAATAGCATTATCTCCACAGCCATCCACAGATTATCTTGGCAAAAATGACATGTACAGATTCAAGCTTCTGTTCAGAAGAAACACAGAATGGATGAGGCTTTCAAAGCTCCTTCCTTCCCGAAGTAACTCACAATTTAATTGAGAAATTTTGCTCATCTTTTGTTCTTTCCCTTTGTCATGCTGAAAGCCACAGAATTAGAAATGAGCTGAGGGGAACAGACCATATTAATGGTTAAAGAATTGACAAGAATATTCACTAATAAGTCAGTCATTCACACTGCGGAGAGGGGATACAGATGTGAGGGAATCATGGTGTCTTCCTCCAGCAAGGGGAGGTGGGTGTTCAACTCGTAGTTACAAAATGAACTAATCCCCGTCTGAGAAGTGCTCTGAATGAAAGTGCAGGTTGCCAAGAGAGTATATGTCAAGAGCACTAGGAAGGGTTCCTGAAGCAAGAGGCATTTAGGAGAAGGAGTGAGTGTTGTGAAGCAGCACTAAGGCTGGGGATGGGAAGGACTGAGACTTCCAGGGAAGTGACCAGTGGGACCTGACTTCCAAAGGCTAGTTGAAAAGTGTGAGACCTCAGTCTGGTAACGTGGGCATGGCCAGATCAAGTGAATGTACTTAGTAAGGTTCAGTATTAAACATTCCCTAGTCTCTGTTCACCCTTGTCTGCAAAGCAGGAATAACAGTAGTACTGACCTCATAGGGTTATAAGGATTAAGGGAAATTAATACATGTAGGGCCCTTAGCAAATTGCCTGCTACATAGCAGATGCTCAATAAATGTTATTATATTATTAATTTATATGTTGTTCATGCTTATTCAGTGGGAGAACCAGGATTTAAACTCAGGTCTTTCTAACTTGAGTCTCCCCTATTAACTACCGTGTTGTATATCCTGGGTTGATTTTATGTAATTTCTCAAAGAAGATTTTGTGGTTTATTGGTGACCCTCAAACAGCTTAAGTTTTAAAAAATATTTAGGAATTAAGCATATACAAAAATGGTCAGAAGATTTTTAGTAACAAAATGCATTCTGCAAAGGTTTATATACTGTCAATCACAATTTTATTTTAAAAAATATTTAGAGTAAGACTATATTTTTAAAAATAAAATGGTAAAAACATTGTTAGATCATGGAATTGTGGATGACTTTTAAAAAAAATCTTTAATAAAGCTTTTATGATTTTTCACCCAAAGGTGAAAAACCTGCTAAAGTTCCAGTTTTCCTTCTTGGCCCATTACTTAGAAATTACTCATTTCCCCATTTCTGAAGAAAAAAATACATGTATGTAGGACCCACTTCCTACCAGGAATTGATTTAAAAGACTATGAATCAAGCTTGAAAAAGAGTTAAGGCTAGTTGACTGTGCTTCCGGGTCTATTTTAAAAGGAAAGGGATACTTTTCCACTTTTAAGGGAATTCAATGCAAACGTACAGGAGTGGTCCATTTCCAGGACTGGCAAGCAGACCAGTGCTCAGAGCATCTGTATCAACCGGCTGGCACAAAAACAGAGCGGCTGGATTAGCTTCATCACCTTACTCAGTGGCTTAGTTCAAATGCTTAAGGCATTTTTCAGAGTGTATTGGACCCAGGACTGGGCTTGGATAACACCTTAGAATTATTAAAGAAATCATATATGCACCTTGGTTTTTGTCCTAGAGAGAAAACATGAGCACCAAGGCCCCATTTCCCCTTTGCAAAGTGTTAGCCACAAACATGCCACCAGCAGACTGTGGGTTAGACTAAACATAAAGCGTTCCTCAGGCTTTTCAAGGAACACAATAGCACATGATCCCTTTGGGATTTGAAGTCCGTCTTTGAGCATCCATCCATTCTTCTACACACATACAATATCAGATCAAAATGTGCCCCAGACCGAGACCTGAAAAATGTTCGGTAAGAAAACTGCAGCACTATTGAGTCAGACATCAAGGCAGTACATGCAACTTTAATTTGGATTAGGATGACCCAGATTAAAAAAAAAAAAACAAAACTGTGTAGTCTTGCCAGATCTGCCCTCCTCCCCTCCACAGAAAGGTGTGGCTGCAGTTCCCCCAACCTTTGTTCCCCAAAAGGTAACTTTTTTAGCATCCTAAAGAGCATCCCAACAGGCAGTCTTTTATTAAGTGCCTACTATATGTCGTTTATTGCAATGACGTGTCTCAAAGGGGAAGAAATGGTAATTTTTCTAGCAAACAGACTCTTGGCAAATGTTTCTGAGGTAAATCAGCATTTATTTGAAGCTTAAGACAGAGGATGTGGGCTCCAGATGGTACTTGTATGAGTGCAAACTTTTAAGTAAAACAGGAATGACCTCAGAGTGTAGGGAGCACGTTTTTGCAGATTATTAGACCATCCATCACTTGAGGACATTTGAATAATGTCTTTCATAGGAAATTGGGGAAATTATGTGCCTCTTTTTGAAGGTTTCAGAAAGAATATGCTCATGAGGCATTCATTGATTTCAGAAGGTGGACCCTCAGGGTATGTAAAAGGTGTGCTGAAATCCTCAAAAATGCATGATCCCCCCTCAACAACCATGATCAATCACTGCATTAAAATAATAAATAAATGAAAGACTGTTTCCATGTGTTGGCGTAGAAAGCATATGTACAATGGCAGGCTCTGGAGATTCAGGGCAGATCTACTGAAGTTCTATTTGGAAGGTTCCAAAGTATTTTGAGAGACAGATAAAAAGTATATCTTGAGGACTTTGAAATCAACAGTAACATCTCTGGAATGCCTGGATTTTGACTCAAAAGTACTATGTTGCCTAGTGGTGCATTCTTCTTTCCCTTCCCTCATGGATAAATCTTTTTCACCCTTCAAGATTCTCCTGGACAAAGCCTCATTCACCTGAGGTGTCACCTGCTTTTCTCCATGGCAACCCCACTGTCATTATGTGGCTGACTCCCCACATGTCTGTGAGTACCCTGTTGTCAGGGAACAAGTCTTACTCCTCTCTGTACCACATAGCACCTCATGCAGAGGCCACACAGAATATGGCCTAAGATGGTTCTGGCTGAAATAAACTAGAAAGCGAGAGAGATTTCTCCAGGACATTAATCATTAATTCATTTCTCATCCTTTTGTGTGTGTGTGTGTGTGTGTGTGTGTGTGTGTGTGTACCCAAAGAGACACAATGCGAGACACTTGATGATTACCTGGGAAAGCTTTGGAATAAACCTCAGGGGTCACCTGGCAAAATTCTTGAAAGCTAATATTAGGCAGTAGTACAGTCATATGGATGTATGGCGTTGGTGGTCAAACTGGTTTAAACTAAAAGTACTTACATTTGATCCAACAAAACTTTCACTAGGTGCCCATTGTGTTACATGGTAGACTGCATACAGGGTGCTGGATTGAGGAAGATGAATGGGCCTGCCACTGAAGTCTCACAGTCAAAACTAAAAGAGAGGTAAATAACTAAAATATAATGTCATGTGTGCTATTAATAGAGTCATAAAAATGGTACTGTAGCAGAGATGGCAAATAGATGTTGGCTGTGAACTGCAGTCCGTTGGTTGAGATTGACTGCTTTGGAATGCTGTGTTGCAGATTCTCCTGTCCTTGAGTTTCATTGAAAAACAGACCTGTGATTAATTTGTAATGTCTGCCAGAAATGGAAGTGAGGGGATTTGTGGCTCAAGTGCAATGTGTTAATCATCAGAACTTTACCTGTAGAAGAAAGGATAACAGAGAAGACATCCAGGAGGAGCAGGCATTTGCATTCTATAGCATCCCATATTCTTAAATTGAAGTAAAGAGTATTAAGAGGGTAAACTGAGGCACAATACAAATTTTTTTTTTTAAAGAGTTTGTGTGAACAAATAGTGATTCATGAATCCAGGAACTCCAAACCAGAAGTGGTTCAGAAACTCCACCAAGGGAACATAAGGGGGAAGCTTTTATAGGATGAACATGGAAGTAAAGCAGAGAAAATATTTCACTGGCAACAGTTATATAGTTGCCTTATTTGATCAATCCCCTGGAAAATCTGTAATTATATACTCATAAGTTTGTTTGCTGCTGCTTACTGGTTGAGCTTAAGTTCTGTTTTTTTCTAATACAGGCATTTATAAGAAATAATTCAAATTAAGTTTGACGTATGCTTGCAAATCAAGCAAAGTTGAGGCCTTTGTCCACTCAGGGATTCTTTAGGCCTGGTCCCCATTTTAAATTTGCTTTAACAAGGGTCATATCGAAAAAGCAGACAACCTTAAATTTAAATCCAGGCTTTGCTTTCTACAAGTTACTAAGCATTCCTAAGCCTTGTTGACCACCAAGGTGAAGTGGAGGCAATAATACATCTTTATTGTGTGGATGAAATGGGAAAACACCTAGCAAAAATCCCAGCTCTCAGAAGATGCTTAACAAATGATAGTAATTATTGCTACAATGATTATGGATTTCCTAAACTTCCTTGGTATGATAACATCACAGCTTTGCTTTCTGCTCACTCAAGTGAAAGACTCATTTGTATTTGAAAGTGCAAGAAAATGGCTAAAGTTTTATCTCATTAAAACCACAAGTTCAATGGACAAGATAGGAAGTGATAAGAGAATGAACTGCTTTCTTTCTGGCACAGTTTAGCAACACAAAAATAATCCTCATTCCCAAAGACTCCATTTTAAAGTACATCTTGTCGTTTTAGCAGGTAAACTCTGTGAAAGCAGGGATTACGTTTTACATGGGTTTTGTGTATCCTCAGCCACACATTGTGGGTGCTTAGTAAGAGTTAAAGATCAGAATAGCCCAAGAAAATATGACGAATATTAAAATTATTTCATTTAGGGAATAGGAGTTGTGAAAACACAAAAGTTCAAATATTTAATGCTGGCATATTGCATAGCAGTTTTTTTCCTCTATATAATTATTCTTCTTAAATATCATAGGTAATAGGATAAACTCACATATTTGACACTAATATCAACCACTGAGAAATAATTCATTTTATATGCCATGCAAATAAATCCTGTATTACATAGTGGTTAGATACTGGGAGATAGAGATATTGAGGGTTTACCATGTGTTTGGTTTCGTTGAAAACTTAAACTGCATTAGACCATGTAATACTTGGTCATGATCCTTTGTCATAGGTACTGTTATTTTCTAAAGGTTACAGATAACAAAGCTCAGGTTTAAATTAATCTCAAGGATTTGATGCTAGATGCTTCTGACTCCAAAGCCCATGCCCCTTCCCCCTTACACTTGGGGTCCATAGTCCTCCAAATATGTGTGTATATTTTTAATGTTTGCAGAACATTAAATGGAAAATACCTTAAGGAGTATTATTTTAAGAATTCAACAATGTATTTTTGTATAAGTCTCACTATATCAATTCTGTTAATTCAGACTTTTACCTATAAGATTTGGTTAAAGTACAGCTAGGGTGACTAGCAAATTATGACTATGAGGGCATCTAGTAAAATGATGACATATTACACATACTTAATAAATGATGACTTCAAGAATGAATAATCAATTGAATAAAAACATTTTGTTCAGTACATTTTACTATGCAAATATCTACATTATCATTTCCAATAACTCTGTTGTTTTCTGATGTTCTTAACCACCAAATTATTTCACAAGTGTTTCTGGAATTTAGCTTATCTTTATCAGCACATTGTCAGCTCTGTGAATTTGAGCACATACTGTGTCTGAAGTTATGACTGGCCCTCTAATGATATTTTTAGAAGTGTGTATCACTTCCTTTTTGGTTAAATGGACACTACTTTGGGAAATTAGTTGATCCATATAAATGGACATACTTCTTGACAATATACCCTTAATTACTGAATTTCAAAATCTATTTTCTGCCATAAAAAGTAAACTTGAGGCTGTTCTTGTGAATAACAGTGATTCCACATAAATATAGCCCACAGCTGCTTTGTCAAGTTGGATGCTTGAAAAATTGCAGTCTGAAAACATGGAGGCAATATACATTGGCCAATTAAACACTATGTGACTGAGTCCATAATGTGAGCTAATAGATGTTTGCACTTTTCATGAAGAAATATTCAGTCATTATTCCCAATTCATTCCTGATTCAAGGACAGGCATTGAAATACCTTTGTGTATGTTCTCAATGTGAAAAGTAGCTCTGTTCCATTGTATCTAAGTAAACGAATGTGAATATAATGGATACTTGGCATGCTTAGGGAATATGGTATTCTAGTTAATCCAATCTAAAGTTTCTGTACATACTATTTGTGGATGGTCACATGCCATAGAGGTTGAATGCAATACAACACCCTGAAAAACTGTTTCCTGATGTTATAGGTAAAATTTTCAGTGCTGCAAAAGAAGTAGCACTCGAATGTAAATTTCCTCAGCAAGGCAATTTACTTCTTTATAAGGGTGTGGCTCACAGATGGAACAGTGGCAAGCTCGCACCTGGACAAGGGAGGATAAGTGGTACTTATTCCTGACAGAGGTTGCCCCTACTGCCGTGTTCCCCTACTGGCTGGGGTTAGACCACACAGGCTAAGCTAATTCCACTTGGCTATTTTAAAGATAGCAGGGGTGTGAGCCGGAGTGGCGGGGTAGGTAGTTTGGTGGGAAGGACGGTTACAGGCAGGTTAGAGCAGATAGCCAGACAGCCAGGTGTGACCTAGGTCAAAGCAGGTGACCGAAGCAGGTGACCAGGATGAGTCAGGATGGAGCAAGGGACTGGGGGAACAGATGTGAACTATTGATCATAACTGGTGGAGAAGGTCGTTTATTGAAACTACAAGATAGTTAAAATTTAAAATGGAGGACAAAGGACTGAACATACTGACATACTGATTCTTTGAAGAGAAATTTAGAACTCACTGTATCCAACACTGAAGATTCTGATTCTATTTAAGATGGAATAAACACATTTCATGCAGTTTCTCCCATTGATTATAACCAAAAACCATGGACAAAATGCATAGAAATTTGGAGAACTCTGAAAAGTAAATAGTGGCAAATGGATTGCCTAAGGAAACCAGAACTCTATGTACAATTGAGAGCATAAATCTTCTGGGGTATTTTTCTTCCATGTTTTCCAGCCTGTGCTCATAGGCAACATGAATGCTGAAACAGAGTTCTCAGATATGCTAATAGGTGATCCCTGGCTAAGTAATGTCTGCTCATTAGCATAACATGGAGCCTCCTGAGATAACATCTCCTACTGTACCAGGAGCTGTCAGGGCTTAACTTTCTCACTTTCTCACTAGGAAACTATGTCCTTTTCGCTTTGTGGAGGAAAAGCTGTTTTGGGGGAGATTGCCCTCCCCACCCCCTCAATTATGCTGTGTTGAGTGTTAAAAACAATAACTCTGGTTCATATTCAATTTATTCAGGTCTTGTGATGTTCTTGGGACTGTAGTGGGGGGCTTTATCTCATTTACTGCCCTGGCAACCCTCTTCTATAAGTGTTATTAGCCGGAAAACAGAAGCTCAGAGAAGTAAAGAAACATTCTCTCAATCAACAGCTAGTAAACAGTAGAAGAGAACTGAAATCTGGCACCGTCTGCCTCAAGTCTGTGGTCGTAGTTCTCTACAGTATCATGGTTGGAAAAAGTGAAACCATGGGCTAGTTTCTCAGCTGCTTCTGTCCTCGATGTCCATTCTAAGCTTAAACAGCTAAACAGAAACAAGATCAATTCCCTTTCCAGCCAGCTGGAATGAAGCACCTGCATAGAATTGCTACCTGATTCTCTGTGCACTTCACACTGGAGAGTGAACTTTGAGTGAAAACACATTATTTATTTCATAAAGTGGAGCAAGGACAGCTGTGCTATTCCTCTCCTTATGCAGATGGAGTCTTGTTCCATTACTAAGAATGCTTTTTTGGCACAGGGCAGAGGTCTGACAGTGCCACACCTCCATCCAGGGGCCCTTAGAGGCTTCATGCTGAAGGCTGTGTGCTCTGCTCCCACACTCTGAGATTTTGCACAGCCTCCAAGGCTTTGGGAGTATGGAAAAGTCCCATCCTCCTCCTAAGCCTCGCACAGTGCAAGGCACAGAGCAGCCACTCAGCCAAGGCAGGTTAATCTGAAGAGATGTTAGTTTTCCTCCCTGCCTGCCGCTACCTCCCCTAGCACAAATATAAAACTATCCCAGCTTCGCAAAGCAAGTCTCTTGCATGTAAAGTAATGAAGTAGTGGGGGAAGGATACACCAACAGTGAATGCATCTGGGGAGGGAAGAGAAGAGTTATGAATACATGGTGAGGCATAGCCTGAATTCGTAAGAGCCAAGGAAATGGAAGTGTGGGGAATTACCTCCAGCTGGCAAGGGTGTTCCAGGAAGGCTTCCTGGAAGGACTTGCATAAGAACTCCCTAACCTGGTGTTCTTCGGACTGTGGGTTCTGACCTTAGGGTGAGGAAATTATTTTGGTGAGTCATGACCAGAGTTTTTTTTCTGAATGAAACTAAATAAATAGAATTGAGGCTGAATATATTACTAGCTCACATCATAAAATATATTTCCTTCTGAGGATTGTGGTACAAAAAAGTAGGAAATATATTGCCCTGTGTTTTGGCTTCTGAGAAGTTGCTCTACTCCTGTGATTTTAAATACACCAGCTCCTGCTGACCATGATCTTCCATTCTGCTCAAAAGTGGAGATATAGTACAACTTTCCCATCTTCAAAAATCACCACCTTCATATTTCTGTTGTGGCCGTTCCTACTGGAGGGTGTTTTATTAATGAAGATAAGGGATAACACCTCTGTAGACCAGTACTAGGCAATTTATACACATGACCCACATGTAATCCTCACCTCATCTTTTTCAACCCCATAATGACCTTGCAAAGCATGTTTCATCCCTTCCATTGCACTGATAAGAACACTGAGGGACAGGATGAAGGTCATTGCTAATCACTTGCTAGGAAATGAGAGAGCTGATATTTGAACCCCCTTCTTTCTGACTCTGATGTTAGTGTAAAGCCCCCAATAATCATTAAGCTGAGTTTATGACGTAGTAGTATAGATTTGTAAATGCCATTATTATTGCCCAGTAAGACTGAATAACCTTCTGTTTTCTGTATTTGGAGGCCTGTAAGTTCCAAGTTATTTCTGAGAAGAATGAAATTATACGTTTCCTAAAATGTTGGTATCTCATCTCAGTTCCATATCTCAGATCCGTCATCCACTTCTCTTTACCTTCAGTGCCCGTAACACTGGTCCATGCCACCACCAGTCTCTTGCCAGCCTAACAGACTCTCAACTGGTCTCTTCCATCTAGTCTCTTCTGTACTTTTTGAGGTACAAACTCCATAAAGCTGCTGCTTATGATATTTCAGTGGCTTTTCTTTGCTCTTGCTATAAAGACTATATTTGCCAAGTGGCTGTGTGTCTCCATGGTCTGACCTCCCTTTCTTTACCAGCCTCATTTTGTATCAGGCTCTTTGCTTTTGTAATCAAGCAGGACTTCTTTCAGTTGCTCTGACAAGCTCGTTCCCTTCTGCCACAGGACCTTCACATATGCTGTTCCTTCTGTTGACATTATTCTCCAAACCAGTCCCTTGTTCCCTTCATCTGTGTAACAGCTGCCCATTCATCAGACCCCACTGATTTTATCAGGTCCTGATAGAAGAATTTCCTGTTTCCCCTGTAGACAAATAACTTATGCCATGATCTCAAGGCATTCCTGGGTCTTTGCTTCATTGCACTGTTCACTGTAATTTTACATTCATTCATGTGATTCTTTGGTTGATGTCTATCTACCCTACTGAACTATGAACTCCATAAGGGCAAAAATTGTGCATGTCTACTTTTTACTCTCAGGGCCTAGAATAGTGTTCAGCTCACAGAGCAGAGAGTAAGGCATTCAACATTGAATTTATCTGACCTCTGTAGAAGCTCCAGGTGCTCAGGTTTGGCCATAAGCAAATCCAAGGAAGAAGATCAAGGGCAAATCTCCGAGGGATTAAGGAGCTGGGTTTAGTAGTAGGAAGAGCCTTCTGAGTATAAATGTTGATGTCTCAGAGCCCTCGTATTTATGGTTTCTCCTCTATTGGGTTTGGACACAAAACATTCCTCTATCTCCTTCGAGTACTGTTGTTTCCTTTTGTAGGAGTTTAATGAAGTCCGCACCTAAAATGCTACAAACAGCTGGGGGATAGAATGGTATCTGGTTTATGGCACTGAGAGAAATGTTCACTGTGCACAGATTGATGTGGCCACCAAATTTTCTGTGTGTATAACTTCAGGGTGCTTTGCATGGGGCTCCGTTAGCCTAGTCTCAGATTTCAAGCTGCTCCCTTGCTTATGTATCTCCCAAGGGAATCTAAGGACAGGAAGTAGGAAAAAACAGAGATAAGACTTCTCTCCTCCATGAGCAAAGAAAGACATCTTTTCCAGGCAGGCCTCTTATCCCAGCTACCAGTAGACCCTGCTGAGAAAAATACTATTAATAATAAATAGTAGTCTTCATAATCATTATTATAACAATGGCCTTCACTGGACTTTTTTTTAATGTGCTGTTTTGCCTGAATTTTCTTATTTAATATTCACAACCATCCTAGGAGGGACTGCATTTACTCAGGAGTAGACTTAAACTTAGAGAAGCCAAACTCTTTCCTCAAGACCACACAGGAAGCAACAGGTGGTAAACAGATTGAAATTAGGCAAATGATCTTCCTGTCCCCTTGCTCTTGGCCACTGTTTTATCTGCCGTCTTTCAGTCTTTAATGATTCCTTTAATAAATCTTTTCTTCTTAGGCATTTATTGTGTAACAGGCACTGGGGATCCAAAGGAAGGTGACTTCTAGATGTCCCGTTCCCTGGAGAAGTTTACCACCACTTAGGGGGCAAATCACCAAAATCCTCTTCCTCGCTGACACCCACTGAGCACTTCCTGTGAACCAGGCTCTGCGCTAAGCCCTGTACCTGAGATATCGTATTTAAGCCTCAGAACTCTTATCTGTAGGTAGGTGTTAATATCACACCCTTTTCAAGACAAGAAAATGGAGGCATCAGGTAAAATAACCTACCCAAGGGCCCAGAACCAGGAAGCAGCTGGCTAGGTTGGAGCCTCAAGTTTATCTGACTTTGTCAGATGCCTGTATTTCTACCACCACACTAACTAGCAGAAATGTAGAGAATGTACAAACAGAAGAACCTCCAGTGCACTTTGAAAGTACAGGGCAGGACAAGCTTAGCTCTGTCTGAAACAGCCAGAAAAGACTTCCTTTGTAGCTGTTTAAGTAACTTTGCCCTCTACCTTCCTGTTTAAATACACTTCACAGCTGGCAAGAGGTGGGAGTGGAGGAAAATAAAAGCCAATATGCAGACATTTTTAGAGGACATATTTGTGTTCAACATTATAACTTTCTGATAATTATTGTAGAGTAAGAATAGAAGGGGCTGTTTGGGAAATAGTGAGTTCTCCACCATTAGAGGTATGAAGAGGGAAACTGAATTATCATGCCAAGGATACCTGAGAAATTGCGGTACAGCGTTAGTAGTTGGATTAGATCAGGCGTAACCAATTTAGCTGTGCATATGAATGGTGGGTGATTTGGTTAAATACCAGTTCCTGGGCTTTTCCACTAGACATTCTGGGTCAGTAGGTCAGGACAGGATCCCAGGAATCTGCATTTGTAACAAGCTCCTAAGCTGATTCTTAAGGACACTGTATTAGTCTGTTTTCATGCTGCTGATAAAGACATACCCAAGACTGGGTAATTTATAAAGGAAAAAAGATTTAGTGGACTCAGTTCCACGTGGATAGGGACGCCTCATAATCATGGCAGAAGGCAAAAAGCACATCTTACATGGCAGCAGACAAGAGAAAATGAGAACCAAGTGAACGGGATTTCCCCTTATAAAAACTTCAGCTCTTGGGAGATTTATTTACTACGATGAAAACACCATGGGGAAAACTGTCCCATGATTCAGTTATCTCCTACTGGCTTCTTGTCCACAACACATGGAAATTATAGGATCAACAATTCAAGATAAATTTGGGTGGGGACACTGTCAAACAATAACATACATGGTCATTGTGAAGTCACACAGCCACAGAGGGCTAGATGACCTTTAAAATCTTTTCCAATATTGAGGTTCTCTAAATTTGTGTTTCCTAGTATGTATTCAATGGAATACTCTAACAGCATTGACAAATTTCTTCTTTTAAAAGCCAAATAATGAAGACTTTAGGCTTTGTGGGGTTTCTGTAACAATCACTCAACTTACTGTTGTATTAACAGCATGAAAGAACCATAGACAATATGTAAATGAGCAGACATGGTTCTGTTCCAGTAAAGTTTTATTTATAAAAATAGACAAAATTAGATTTGGCCCACAGACAGTAGTTTTCTGACCCTTGCCTGTGAAAATAAGTTTGTAAAAAGCTACAGACTGTATCCCTTCATGAATATTCATGGAGTATGTTAGCATCTCAAAGGTTCTGAGAAGAACCTGAGAAGTAGAGAGACTTGTGTAATTTTGATTAACTCAGACTTTCTCAAATTTATTTAACCACAAAACTCTCTTAGTACATAACACTCACATCCTAACATACTTTGGGAACGACTCATTTATGTCTTAAAAGTGGGCAGCATACAAACCATTTGCATAGACTGTCTTCTGAGAGGTTAGGAAGGAAACGTGTCTAAAATACATGCCTCACCCAGGTCACTGATGTCTAAACCAAACTCATTACGGATGGTGTCCATGGCTTAGGGTAATGTTTCCATATTAAAATAAAAACACTCGCAAGTAAATGCACTTGTCAAGTTTCTTCTGCAGAGGTCGTTTTGAATGCAATCGATGAAGCAAAAGACATAAGAGTTATCTGGAAAGGCATGAAACCATCTGGGAAAGGAAGAGCAAAAAGGAAAGTGAAAAATAAAATGACTTATTAAGCGTTTGCTACATGCCTACCACTCTACTAACACCTTTATCTAGAGCCGTCGTTTTCAACTGGGGGCAATTTTGCTGCCAGGAGACACTTGGCAATGTCAGTAGACATTTCTGATTGTCATAATTGAGAGTGTGGAGTACAGTGCTAGTATGTAGCAAGTAGAGTCCAGGGATGCTGTTCAACATCCTACCATGCACAAGATGCCACCCTCCCCCCAACAAATTACCCAGTCCCAAATACCAATAGTGCCACTGTTGGAAACGTTGATCTAGATTATCTGATTATGTAGAAATGCAGAGAGTCGGGCAAAGAGAAATTTAATATCTTTTCTCCAGCCTTCCTGTAGTTAGTGATGATTTGAGCCACATTCTTAAAAGCTCACATTCAACTGAGCTTGGCAAAAACAGACTTCACTTCCTTGGTCATTGATAGCCTATGGCTCTAAGAGGTCCTATCCACAGCTCCTTCACATCACCACCCCTCTTGCCACTCTATCCCTTATCTTTTGAGGCTCCTGATATATTAGGTACCTAGCATCCAATCTTATCCATGTCTTCAAAATGTATCTCCAGTGACCACTATAATACTCCTTACTTAAGCCTTGAACTCCATCTGCTGCCAGCCTGACCAGTTATGTTCAATTACGTTTGTGACACCAGGCAAATGACTTTAACCTAAGGGTCTTGATTTCGCCATCTGTAAATGGAAATGATGACAATATGTGTCCTTTCTAGCTCAATTCAATTCCACCCATACGTAAACCACAGGGTCAGTACTAAGCCTGGGGAATTGGGGGATGCCAAGAATGTGAAACCTTCCAGGGAGAGTATGCTGAGGGGATGGGATCTTTAAGGAGGCGGCAAATTCATTGTTTTTCTAAGCCAGCCCAGCTCCAATTTTCCACCAGCCTCCAAGAATGCTGCAGAGTGTGAGAGTGGGCTGAAGAGGGTCTGGACAACATCACCGAAGGGCAATCATTAGCCCTGGTATTTGGCCTGGGGATAGACAGAGCTAAGAAGTTCATGTGTGGCAGCACATTAGAAAGTTAAAAGTTTCTCCGGAACTGGCTCTCCAAGGAGCAATCAGTAATAAATGTGATTTGGACTTGTTAGGCGACATCATCAGGACCTGACGTGGCCCTCAGAACTCCAGGCTATTTTCCTGTCTGGTAATTATGGAACATGAAGCACTTGTACTTTATTTTTATCATGGCTAAATTGAGCAATCAATTTCAGACAGTCCATGAATAAGGAGGTTGCTTCTGGAAAGATGATCCCCATAGATTATCATTAAGCACTGAAACTGATGCTTAGAAAATAAAGTAACACAATGGCAGCAATGTTTAAAATGGTCCCTCATGGAAGACTCATCTTTCCCCTCTGTTGCTAATCTTCTGCCTGCTTTTTTCCTCTCTCTATCCATACTGACTCTATCTGTTCAATTATTTCATAGTGAGAGGAGAAACTCCTGGAAGTGGAAATGACAAAAGAGAACCCACGATGATGATGGGACTTTCTTTTCAGAACCTCAGATCCTCATGGAAATGAGCGATTGCTGAGCATTGCACTCTTGGTGCTCACAAATACTAGGAATTAAATTGTTGAAAAAGCATGGCCCACAAATGGCTGCTTCTCCTTTTCCCAACTATTAACAAGACGATAAATATAAATATGGTGATGCGAGTGTGGGTGGAGGGTGTCTGACTGGGGAACACATAGGGAACACTGGGGCTCATGCCCAAGGAGACTCGTGGAGACTGACTGGCACGTGTGAATTCAGACATGAGTTTTGTCAGTTATCTCATAGCAAAAGATGAGTCATATGTTACAGGTATGTGTGATAAGTCATGTTTCCCTTGACTGCTGTGCTGAGTCCCACTCCTTCTTGCTTTTCCTAAGTCTTTTCTATCAAGTTTCTAGAAATGCAATAAAGGGAATGGAAAGACACGTAGCTTGCAGCAGGTAAAACTTGAGGTTCATATCTTGGCTCTGCCACTTATTAGACTAGGTCTTAGTTTTTCAGCAAGGAAGTGTTACTTAGCTCATTGGATTCATGTAAGAAATAAAGGAAATGATATATGTTAAGTGCCTAGACTATATTAGGCACTCAGGAAATGGTCGTTGTAATTTTTTAGTCAAATAAAGGTGAAATTATATTGATGCTCTGGTGAAATCTCTCTATTAAAGACATCTAACCATATCCCATAAAGGACAACTGATCTTTGTTATACTCAGTAACAAGTAACAAACAGAACGGGTTATAATTTCAACTTGTCACTTTTTCTAGGTGGAGCCTCTGACTATCCAAACTTGTGCAGTGCAAAAAAGGTGCAGTGCAAAAAAGAAGCCAGGGACACCTAAGTACATGGACTTACAGGAATTCAGATTTGATTGTAGATAAATGATTTTTAAAATAATTTTTGTAAACACAGGGTTAACAACCCTCAGGATTGCAGTTGATCTGTTTCACGTTATCATTTCTTGGTTTCTTAAAATCAGTGACTCAAACTGGGCTGCCCTTTTAGCCTGGGAAATCCCTGAAACGGAAACAGAGAGGGGGGAAAAAGGCCCTTTGTGATTTGTTCAAAATGAATCACCAGTGATTAGGACTAATTTCAATGCTGGATTCATTCAAGTATGTTACCTTGAGAAGTGGAAGCACCCTTGCCTTTCCCTTTTCCTCTCTTTGTTCGCCTCCCAGGCAGGACTCACTCACTCCCACCCACCCCTCACCTCTCAAACAAAGACCTTCCGAGTTGGGAAGTTTCAGCAGCCTCCTTAGGGAAAAGCCCGGGGAACCTGCTCACTCCAGCCCCACCCTCTAGTCTTTTCTGGCAGGTGTTAGTTGGCTAAGTTTTCCCTGTGTACAAGTTTGATGTTTTGCTTTTCCTCTCTTTCTGTAACCCCTGCCCCTCCACCATTGTTCTGTGAAGTTAACAAATGCTTGGGTGGGTGAAACCTGTCCTCATGGTGAAGAGGCTCTGAGAGCCCTTGGCTAATTGTGTTAAAGTCAAAGAAAGCTCTTTACACATCCATAAGTAGGCTTTAGAGCTGGATAGAAAAACAAGGAAGAAACATAACCAAACAAGGGCATCCAGTGGGATTTAATTAGGATAGGCTTCTGTAGTGGTCTGTCTGGACCGCTTAGAGATCTGTTGAAGAGACGCAGAGCTGTGATTTTCCTTTCCATCTTCCTGCTTTCCCTCTGTTCCGGGGAATAGACACAACAGTGCTTTGAGGAGGGCAAAGCTAATGCTGAGACATAATTTTAAAATTCAATAGAGTATGACTCAATTCAGTCAACCATTACTGAGCATCAGTTCTGGGAGTTACAGGGCTGGTTCACACCCTGTCCCTGCCATCCTAGAGCTGCTTCCTAGGAAGGGAGATGGACATAAAGACACATATGTTAACAACACATCTGCCTGTTAATGGCCAGCCTGGTGCCGAAAAAACATGAATATTCACCCCACCTGCACAAATTCTGCTATAAAACCATAGCAAGTGAACTATTATTTACTTACTATTTTTCTTTAACCTATTCTCATTTTTTAATTTAGACTCATCCTAATCAATATTCTCTGGGAAATTATGAGCAGGATATATGGTTACAATGCTACAAATGCACATTTAAAATAAATGAATAAGCAAGTAAATCTGTTCATCTGTGCACCCCGTACTCAATGCACCTTAGGTATTCTAGCAGTGTCACATGGAATCATTGCCATGTGATATGCTGCACATAGGTACCTGACAGAGGTCTTCCAGAGGCTGATGGGATGGAACCAGGGAGCAGGGCGGAGGCAGAGAGAAGAAGAAAGTGGAAGACGGAGGACTTCCCTGAGAGCTCTAGCTTTCATCCCCAGGACTCCCATGGGAATTTCCTACTGATTTCTGGTAGAGAAAGTTACTCCAGACAAAAGCGATAGAGAGCACTAAGCTCAAAGTGCTAACGGAATGAGTAAGGAAAGGAGTAGAAGATTCATCAAGTCATTCCATATCTTGTGGGAACCTACTTTATAACCATGTGTCTGTCCATCTGTTAGTTCTCTACATGATACTGGCGAGATATACCATGAAGTATGATAAATGGTCTTGCTCTCAAGTTGCTTGCAGTCAAGTTAGATAGGCAACACACACGCATGCACGCACGCACGCACGCACGCACGCGTCCAAGATAAGCACTCAAAGAGAATGCATGCTTAAGGACCAAAATAGCAACACTGAGAGTTACTGTGAGTTCAGAGGAAAAACTTCTGTAGATAGCACAGGCTAAGGAAGGCAACCCCAAAGTAGGGGGGCTTTAAAGAATGGAGCAGAATTCAGAGAGTGGAAGAAATAGTTCAGGCTGGAGAAATACATCAGAAGCAACAGCTGCACGTGTAAGCTGTTTCCCCTGCACTGCAGCTTTGGCTTCTGGACTGGACCAATCACAGCTTCTAATTCCAGTTCTCAACCCAGTATCCTGAATGGATACTAAGAGGTCTGTGAATTCATAGACAGGAAAACTTTTTGTGAATACATACATATTTTTTCTAGAGAGAGTATTTCTAGTTTTCATCAGATCCTCTACAGAGCGACTCAGATTCACTTAGGAGTTTTCATGAGTCTATTCCAATTTATGCCTTTATTATCACAAGCATCCATTTTGTTGTTTCTTTACATTGCACTTTTTTTTCATTACAAGGAGAATCCAGTTTTTACAAACTTGAAGGGAAACAAAATTTCTCACAGTGAATAGATTAGTGCCCAAGGCCACTTAATGAAACCAGGCCTCCCCAGCAAGGTCAGGCTCTAACGCTTACCCATGCTCCTAACTACAGGATTCTCTGCTTAGTCAAGTTTCCCATGGAGAGAATCAACATACATCCTGACTCAGTCTCACCTCCCCTGTTAGGGCTTCTTATATTCTCAGCTCAGTGAAACTCCACTCCAAGTATTTTGTCTTGTCACTGACCATGACTTGAATGTTAATTTTTTCCCTTTGACAACTGCCTTTGCTAAACATCATGCTCCACTCAGCATATTCCATCCTTTAGAAGCTGAAGAAAGTAAGCATGATTTAAATGCTTTTAGCACAGCCCATGTTTTTAGCATGATATTTCATTACAGTGGCAACACACAAACCCTATGTTCAAAAATGGCATCTCTATTTTTAAATTAGTATTTATATGAAACTGCTTGCAAATTCACTGCTTGTACATGATTTTTAAGTGGACTGCTCTTCTTTTTATCTTTATTATACAAAAGTAGGGCGATGATAACCAAGCCTCCTGTTTTAATTTCCTAATTTCATTCAACTCATGACCAATCTTGTTTCCTATTAGCACCTCTCACATACTGTCCAAACCCAGATTATTTTGAAGCAAATGTTACATATCATGTAATTTTACCCTTAACTAGTTCAGCATTATACAAGATTTTAAGCAGACTTTGTTATAAATAGTATGGGCCACTTGTCAGGTCATGGAAAAATCTTGTGACAGTGGCATGTGAAAGAGTTTGTGTAAACACGGCCCTACTCATTTTCCTAAAACATTTCTGTGTGGTAATTTCTATGGGTTGAAAGTCTCTTTGGTAATAATGTCTGCCATACTTTTAAGAATCACTGGTGCTGTAAATTATAGTTTCAGTCAAGTCCATTTAGTGCAATTAAGTATGTAAAGTTAGTTATGCTATAAGGCTTCTTTTGAAATCATGAATTTGTTGCAATGGCATTAATATATTAGGGAACAATTTGAACATAACTAGATTTCACATTTGTTTACACACAATTTCAACCCCCAGAAACACTAGATTAATGCAGGAAACTGCACCCAGCTGAACTACACCTGATAGGAATACACATAATGCATACACCTCCACCATCTGCAATCCACCTCAGTCCACACCCGGTGCTGCAGCCTTCTCTCTGATTCTAGATAACCCCCTCCTACCAATTCACAGTAGCTCAAAAGCAGCAACCCTTCCCACCTTCACTTTCACAGGCAGATGCCAGGTCTTTTATGAGGAAAGTGCAATACTTATTGTATCTATGCATCTCTTAACCATTTAACATGGGTAAACTGTGCTACCATTTTTTGTTGTTGTTGTTGATTCCTTTAAGTTTTATTTATTAATGTGTCATTGACAATTTTTTGCGTTTTGTGCCCTCAAACCTAGGGTTTCTCAGCCTCAGCAATGCTGAGACTTTGGGCTGGATTATTCTTTCCTGGGGGAGTAGGGTAGGGCTGTCTTTGGTGTTGTAGGATGTTTAGCAACCATCCTGGCCTGGCATCTACCTGCTGGATGCCAGTAGCCCTGATTCCCCTACTCCCCAGTGTAACAACCCAAAATGATTATAGGCATTGCCAAATATAGCCTGGGAGAGGGAGAAAATCATGGAGGATTGTGAGTGGTTGAGAATCACTGCCATACCCCATCTCCCATGAGACCTGTGGTGTTTATTGTACTGCTTTGCATAGCATTATGATTTTTAGGAATGCATATATCTTGTTACAGCAGAGCTAATTATACATATTATATGAGTGCCTCTGAATGAGTCTTCATATTAATATTATTTACTGTGTGCTATTAGATTCCATGTACTTTGCGTCGAGCTCGAAATGTAAATCCCTGAATAAAGGGACTCATTGACTTCCAACAACATCTTTACTTTCAAACTACACAGACCTTGAATCATATAAGATCTTATAACAAAAATAATATTAGTAACAACAGCTATCATTTATTGGGTGCTTCCTAAGAGCCAAGCACTGTGTTATAGGCATCTATATTCAGTGTTGCGCTTTACTTTTACAAGAGCCCATTCTGGAAGCCACTATCTTTCACCCCCACCCCTTAACAGGAGAGAATTCTCCAAAGGAAAACTGTGTCCCTGAAGAGTGGAGTGACTTGCCTGAGGTCAGCCATCTAGCATGAGAACGAGAGGCATCAGGGCACAGTGTCTCTGCTTGTGAAGTCTACATTCTCATGCCTCTGGAGCCTCCTTACTTAAGTATATCAACCATTTATTGAATGCGTACTTCTTTTATCAAAGTAGTGACTGTAACACTAATAATACAGCTCATAGCCAAAAAGCCAAAATGCTCAATCAAAGGGGCTGAGCTCAGTAAAAATTATCTCACATTACTACACTGAAATCATATGCTAACATTAAAAATATGGTTGTAGAAAAAAAGAACTAATTATACGGAAATATGTTCATGCTTTATTTATGCAACAGCCTGTGTATCTATATCTACAAAGAAAAATACTAGAAGGCTTTATCTCAAATCAGGAGGCACTATTATCTCAGCAAGCTAGGATTACTGATGATTTTCGACCTCTTCATTTTGTTTAACCATATATCTGAAATTTTTAACCATGAATATGTATTACTTTTATATATATACATACTTTTTTTAAAAAAATGTTTTTAAAGAGAGAATTAAAGCTCAAGATAGCACAAGAGATAATAAAAGGGGAACTAGACATTTAATGAGTTCAAGTTGGATTACATTCTAGAATACAGAAAGAACTTGCAGATGTGATTACAAAACCACTGTCAGCAATCTTAGAGAAATCAGAGACTGGGAGCAAGGCCAGGGAATTGGAGACAGGAATATGTTATTCCAGTTTTCAAAAATGAGAAAAATGTGGATTCTATAAACTAGAAGGCAATGCATCTAGCATTCAGAATTTGATTATTATATACATTTTATGAACATTTAGGAAAAAGAGTTCAGCCAGAGACGGCTGGGAGTGTACAGAGGTTCAAGTCATCCTGGGATAACTTTATTTCCTCTTTCAATAGTTTATTTTTGATAGATTAATAAAATATTCCAGACAGCATGCACTTTAAGTCCTACTAGAGCATTTGATAAACAGATGTGTGCTTTTCCTTGTGGAAAGCGTGGGCTAGATGATAATTTGATGAGTTGGATTCACAGCTAACTGAATTATTAATAATTACTACCAATGACTACAAACTGCCTGAGCCAGGTACTGCACTAAGCCTTTTAAATACACCACCTTGCCAGATGGGTGCCATTGTTACTCTCACCTTTATAGATGGATAAATGGAGGCTTGGAGAGGTTGAGTCATATTCTTGAAGACCCAAAACATGTAAATATAAGAGTTAGGATTCATGTGTTTAACTACACTACCCTCTATTGCTTTTCCAATAAAAAAATAGGGATTGAACTGAGGGCTCTAATTGCAGGCCACAGGTCTTCATCCCAGGCAATATGGTGATCAATGCCTTGGAAGAGAATGAAGAACTGATATTTGTCAGATTGACATACAGCTGTGAGCGGGGCTGCCCTTCTCTTGAATTCCACTCTGTTTCCTTTGATTGAAGGAATGGACTCCTCAACTGGAGGGGCTGGGTCAGAGTGCTGGAAGGAGGCCTGGTCAAGGCAGGGGTAGAAAACAAACTCCAATCTTCTTTTTCCAAGAATATAATTTCTAAGGTCACCATGAGGTTTGGCCTTTTTAGTACTTTCCATGGACATTTTGCGTGAATAAGAAAGAGGTCTTTGGCCCGTTTATTTCACTAGTTCTTTCAGCTGCAAATAGATCTTTGGCAAAAAAAAAAAAAAATCTTTCTGGCTCTAAAAATAAAGAATTTCTCTCTTTTAGAACTTTTCCCCAAAATTCTTTGTTATAGAAGGTAGAAGGAATAAAAGAGGAAAAGAAAGTGAGAGAAAGAGAAGAAGAGGAGGGGGTAAAAAAAACAAGGAAGTAGGGGAGAGAATGAGGAAAAGAAAAAAAAAGTCAAAGGGAAGAAAGGAAGGAGAGACAAAGAATGAGAAAAGGAAACTTCTTTCTTGTGTGGTATAATCAAATTCCTCTTTAAGGCAGCCGGGCAAAATTAAACAGGTTATGGTTTCCTCAGCTGTTTGGTCTGGGATGCAGTGTAAACAAGCCTGCCCCTCATCTGGCCCCCAGGAGGCTGGAACCTCAGCAGAGTCTGAGCCCCAGGCTGCCAAACCACCATGAGCTCTCTGGGGAAGTCCCCTGCTTGCTGAGTCAGCAGGAGCAACCAGGGCAACTTGACTGTTTCCCATTTTAACTCTTCTGAGTGCCAGTAGCAGAGTATGCAGGTGAAGGGTGATGTCCTGAAACAATCAAGGTCAGCTCCGATTTGGAAATTGGGACACAGCTCTCAGATCCTTCCTGACTCTGCAGAGCTTGAATTTGCAGCAAGATTATTCTTAGCTGGTGTTATGAAATGTACGCAACGAGGATTTGGCCAGGCTTATAACCCAGCACATGTGCTCTACTGGACTTAACTTTATTTCTTCTTTGTCAGTAATATATCCTGGCATATTTGTATCAATGGAATACTATACAGTTATTTTTAAACAATGATAGAGACTATAGGGCACTATTACTTGGGGTGAAAACGTGCCTGCAATATATTGGTTTCAAGAGCACAAGTGTAATATGACACAATTAACATCAGTCATCTCTGGTTGGGAAAATTGTAGGTGGTTTTAAAATTTTATGTTTCTCTGTATTGTTGTACTTTTTTTTTTTTTTTTTTTTTACTAATAATCATAGCTAATGCATATAGAGGGCTGTGTGCTAGGTGTCATGCCAAGTATTCCCCATGAATCGTGTCATTAGATCCTTGCAAGAGACATATGAGGTAGGTATTATCATCATCTTCTTTTAACTGATGAGGCAACATAATTAAGACCCTTGCTCAAAGTTATGCAGCCTGAAAATGCCAGAAAGTTAAGACTTAAACCTAAAACTCACACCAAAGCCATCGCATGAGAATTTTCCTCCCAAAACAATAAAGTATTTAAAGGTAAGTGTATCCTGATAATTGTTTAAACCAGTTTTCAAACAAAATGCAGCTATTTAAATTGAGTTGGTTGACTCATAGTTAATGACATGCAAAATATTCCTAATACTTGATTATGTAGAAAAGTAGGCTACAGGGATCATTCTGTTTTATGTGTCTGTGTGCCTATGTATGCCTCTAAGCATTAAAGTATCAATTCTAATATTTAAGAACTACGCTTTCAATGTTGGAATGAAGGTAATTTTAGATTCTTCTGATTTATAGTATTTGCAAAATTTCTATAATAGCAAGTATTACATTTAGAGTAAGGAGAGGAAAAGGACAGGAGGCACTCTACCCACCTTTCTGACACCCCAGTGCAACCACTGAGATCCCCCCTTTCAAGAGAGCTTCTTGAACAATAGCTTGTCCTTCCCTTTTCTCTCCCCTGGGACCTGCCACTCCATGGGACTTTAGCCTACTTTGGCAAGAACTTGAGCAGGTGCCTTAGAGACAAGGAACAGAATCCATGACATGCAGGGAGATGGCAGAGCCCTGAGAGATAAGCCTGCCTCCAGAGTTTCACATCTCCCTTTTGTTTGTCTGCACTTCATGGAGGGTTCACAGAGGCCAAGGCCTGGCTTGTTGAATAGGGCTTGTTAGAGATAAAGACTCTTGACTCCCAGGGGCTTAGCATGGAAGGGGTGGCCACTGGAGAACTGGAAATTTAAAAATCATGTCATAATTTCTACAGGGGCCTCCGTGAATAGCACCTGAATAATTTTGCTGACATCTGAAGAAGAGGCCATCTATCAGGGAAGGGGACTTAATGTGAACCAAGTGACTTGCATTTACATAGGCTTTTGTGCCCTTTGGTGGAAACTCAATCATTCATTCAAGAAATACTTATTGAATGCTTACTATGTGTAGAATACTGTTCCAGATACTTAGGAGGTAGCAGACTACTAAACTACATCACTGGTATACTTAATACTTGTGTTATAGCCTTTCTACCTTCTTGTCTCCTTAAAGGACACCTACTCTTGCTTCGAGACCCAGAATATTAGACCTAACCCGGAGACTTCCATGAAGTGGAAAGTGGCAGACATCCCAATTACCCTGATGCAATCTTTACACATTGCATGAATGTACCAACATATCACATGTAACCCCCAAATATGTACATCTAGTAGGTATCAAAAAATAATGCAAATTCTAAAAAGAAATAATGCTGAGACAATAGGAGTAAATTAATCTCCTTAAAAGCAACCTCAAACTTTTTCTAAGATATTTTACTTGGTTTTGGACTCTTATTACCAGAAATGGGAGGAAGGGTGGAGAGTAACACTAACATTAATAGCAGCAAGCAAGTGGGGTTGTTGGCCGGAAAGTTACTAGTGTTTGTTTAGAGTGTCTGTAGCAATTTCCATTTCTGGGAGATATGCATGTGGCAATTGGTAGCCCTGAAGGTCCATGTACATTGGAATCCTAGATAAGCCTAAAAGGATTTCTAACATGTCTGGGAAAATATAAGAGAAAGAGGAGACAAGGATACTTTGATCTGGATTTGGGTGGAGAGGAAACTGTAAAGTGGATCTTGAAACAACATTCATAGATAGACAGATATGAGGCAGCCCGTGGTCCAGTGTCACACCTTGTAGTTGAAGTCTCTAGAGTCCATTTCAGACCTTCTCTGAGACATGGTGGACCCAGAATGTTGCATTAGGGCCCAATTGATAAAGTACTACATCGAGCTTGAAAGATGGGCTTGTTCCTATAGCTAATAATTGACTGAATGAAAATGGCGGAAAAGCTAGAAAATCCTAGTGCCCCATTGGTGACTGCAGAGGTGGCAGTTTGGTGAACCTCAGAGCTCAGTTCTACACCAGTTTCTCCTCTCTCCTTCTTTCTCCCTAGATGATTGCACACATGCCCATGACAAACATATATTACTGATTTAATGAAACAAGTTTTTCTTTTTAAAGATGCTAAACATGCCACCAGAAAATCAACCATTAGATAAACATTGAAAAATAATAATAATTAAGAATACATAATTTTCACAGCTCTGTGGCTGAGAAATTATTTTCATCACTTAAAAATAGTGGAATGGCTTTTGAATCTTCTTCATGAGGCCTAAATCCTTATCCACATAAGTTTCCTTCCATTGCAAACCCTGCTGGTGAGAAAATTAGGATTATCATCAAACCCACATGCCTCAATTTGACCCCAATCTATTAATAGTATTTTTGTTCTGTTTTCCACGATCTTCTCAACTTCTCTCTCATTGCATCACTACATGATGCATGTGTTCTGAGATAGGTCCCTGTCAAGCAAGTTAAATTTTAGATAGACTAGTAGCTACAGAAAAGGCTGTCTACAGGGCCACATTAGTAAAGTTACAAAGCAGTTAGTTGGAGAGGGGGAAATGTTAGCATTCAGATAGAAGAAATTTTAAAATCATACTTTGCCAAATAAAACTGTTTCCTTGGAGCTAAATAAATATTCTCCCAAAGACAGACCTGAAGACTCAGACAGCTGCATCTATTTATGGTTTCCCCTGTGTTTCCCTCTCTCCTCCAAATCCAATCAGCTGTACAGAAAGCAATGAGGGTTCCTTTATTAAGCTTCACTATTCCCAGCAAGGGACAGAAGTAGTGAAACAGAGAGCCAGCTGCCATTGAAATGTTCCAGCCATCTGCTTCTTTATTTTTCCCCTTCTCTGTACACATTTAAATGTTCTTCCTTGTTTATCTGTTTGTCAAGAGCAGATGGAATCATCATCATCATCATCACCATATTACATTTACTGAACACCTACCATGTCCTAAGCACCATGTAACTTTCTGTAAATTATCTCATGTCATCTTCACAAAATTGATAATGCATTATTGTCCCATTTTACTGATGGTGAAACTGAGGTTTAGGAAGTTTAAGTGACTTGACAAAGGCTACACAACTACTGAGTGGGATTGTCTAACCTTAAGCCTCTGTCTTTTGAAAAAAAATTAGGGCTACAGTGATAAATCTTCTGAAAAATTATAAAGCAGGTAAAAGCATTTTTAGCACTCTTTCAATACCCTCTTTTCAAGCCATGTCAACGCTCTATTGCCCTCTACTACCTTTCCCCAAGCTGCCAAAGATCCCAACAGTTCCAAAAGTGTGCTTTCTTAGTGGTGTTTGCATTTGAATATGATTTTCTTTAAAAACAAAGTTGAAAGATGCAAATAAACAACCTCTAAAAGTCGAGTTTTAGCCCATGCCAACAAGTGACAGGAGGGTCTTTGTAGGTTGTTGGACCTCCCCAAGGCTTCTTTGGTGACTCCAGGTAGATAGGTGCTATTCTCAAAATTTTAACAACCCTGCACCCTTAGCAATGTCAATTTTACACACAAGATTTGTGAAAATAGGCTACACACCAAACTTTCCAGTTCATCAAAACCAGAACAACAACGAAAATTCTTTAAGACCATTCTATGATTCCATAGTATTTTGAGGGGAGTGGCAAGGGCAGGTTTTTTTCAGTAAAGTAGAAAGATTCAGATCCTTGACTTTGTTATGATTAAATGAACAAGGTTGTTGTTTTCTAGCAAATAAAAATGTATTCTTTGGAAACTCTCTTCCTCGGGTCCCTAGGACATGCCCTCAATCTGCTGTTGAAAATCTAAAGCATTCCAGTTGGCAGAACAAGAGACTTTTCTCTTGGTGGACTACTGTGAGTTGAGTTTGGACAATGATTGTTCTGTTTCCAGAAAGTCACTGGGGAGTGGGGAAGGGGGACTTGGAAACTCAGCCAGGTGTTAGACACCTCCTCAGGGAGTCCTCTTCTGCCAGCCCCGAAATCCCAGCCCTAAAACAGACCCTGCTGACTTTTTCCAAAGTTTTGACTTTATTAAAGAGCCAGAGGCAAGGGATTTTTTTTTTTCCATGCAGTCCTTCAGCTCTGGAATTCTGGATCTGACCTTCGGGTTTGAGAGAACTTGAATATATCAAACTCCAAGACACGGTGTAACAATAAAGTGCTCAGTTGTTTTTCTTTCCATAGCCTTTTCTCGTTTATAGGGAGAGAAGTTGAATAAGAGGGATATTTGGGATGTTATTGGTCTTAGAATCAGGTTTGTGGAAAACAATACCACCCTAGGGGTTTTTCTATGATAGGCAATTTTTCTCCTTCTCTAAATGAATAATTAATGTTGTTTTAATATGGAACTGGCCCTTAATGCAGACAATTTATATGCATGAATGCCCCCTTTTTCTCTCAAACTAACTGGGTTTTAAATTATTTTTTTGAAACCCACTAGGAGGACAGTCTAAAATATGTAAACATTTGGGTGGTCTGTTGATATTCACAGAGCACATTTGAAATGAACTAATTTGCCTTCTATGAGAAACAGAATTTAGTGCTTTTCAAAAAGCTGGAGGTTTGCAATTAAGTAGCTCAAGTTGCCTTTGCCTATCCTGTGACTTGCTTAGGTTGTTGTTTTAATGGCAGCATTTACTAATGAAGGGAAGGATGTTGTCAGAACTCAGAACCATGACAGGCCTCCTATATAAAGAGAATTTCAACCATCAGGAGTGAATAGACAATTAACCATATATTTGACTCCAGATTTTTAAAACATAGTTATTCTCTCTCTCTCTCTTCCCCTAGAGTAATGGTTCACCTATCTCTTGCCCTAGGGGACTGACACCTGTAGACAGCATTCCAGGAGTGACTTGGCCAGCTATCTTCAAGTTGAGTTCAGCTAGAAAATGACCCTGACAAGGAAGTCAGAGGGTGGGAGACAGACAAGTCAGAGGATTTCTGCCTTCCTCCCTCAAATTCTGTAAACAGTGCTTCCTCCCTTATCTTCAGCCCAAGGGATAGCCATGACTACTTGGGTTTGTTAGTCTCTGGGTGCCTCACTACCTCCTGTATGTTTCCTAAGCCAGACCCTTACCTCAGTTTAACAAGTCACCATTTCAACCAACTAATGAGATAGTGATAAATCCTTTTGACTGCTGGGATCCGACTTAACTGGCTTTTCTCCAAGGAGCCTAAGCAATACTAGGAATTGGCCTCTTTATGATAACCCCAGAGTTGGATCAGTAATAATAGCACTGGGAGTTAACAGTTACTGAGTGCCTTCCATGTTCCCACGCAGTATGCTAAGCAATGTATGGGAAGAATCTCAGGAAGTAGAGGCTGAACCAGTTTCTTAAAATAATGAGCTATAGGGAGCAGAAACCATTTAAAGGGCACTGACAGCCAAAGCCTTTTTATGTCCGAAGGAAGGACTCTTGAGTAATATAGTAATACACTTTTGAGTAATATAGTATAGGGACTAATAAAATAAAAGTAATATTAAAGGATCATTTAAGGGCACTGGGTAAATGTGAACAAGAGGACTATTTTAGCAAAAATTCGTTCACTTAATACTTGCTATGAATTTACCATTAGCTCTCATTTCATCTAGTGGCAATGCCAGCACTATTCAGCCCTACCACTTCACTTGGTGAAGACGTTAGTGTTGGAGTAATGGTGTTTTTATTTTATTGTGATGAGCTATCATTCACATGCCATAAAATTCATCCTTTTAAATATAAGTTCAGTGGTTTTTAGGATATTCACCAAATTGTGCAACTGTCACTACTATCAAATTCCAGAACGTTTTCATGATCCCAAAAAGCAACTCCATACCCATTAACCATTACTCTTCATTCTCTCTCCTCCCAGCCCCTTGCAATCAGTAATCTATTTCCTGTCTCTATGGATTAGCCTAATCTAACATTTCATATAAGTGCACAAAGTATATGTAGCCTTTTGTGACTGACTTCTTTCACATAGCATAATGTTTTCAAGGTTCATCCATGTTGTAGATTCAGTACTTCATTCCTTTTAATGGTTGAACAATATTCCATTGTATAAATATGTCATAATTTGTTTATGTATTCATCAATTGATGGGCTTTTGCACTGTTTCACCTTTTGGCCATTGTGAATAATGCTGTTATGTACATTCATACATAATAGCTTTTTCCATTATCTTGGGAACCATGTGTTTTTGACCACCCAGCATCTTTTAGAGGTACAATTCCTCCTTCATACTCTGGAAATCATGGTCAGTCCTTTTGGTTCAGAGGTGCTTAAGTTCAACTATTGGCCCCGGGGGGTGGTCATGTGACCCAGACCGGCCAATGAAAGTATCTGATTCCCCTGATTGTGTGATTGGCTCATTGTTAGGGGTGTGTTTCAAGGTGAGCCAATCAGTGCACTTTGCTAGATGGATATGGCTATATAGACATAGGTAGCAGGTGAGCTCTTC
This sequence comes from Ateles fusciceps, assembly GCA_036589455.1. NCBI lineage: Eukaryota > Metazoa > Chordata > Mammalia > Primates > Atelidae > Ateles > Ateles fusciceps. The sequence goes on from JAZHEH010000562.1 coordinate 13,773,971, forward strand.
CTGTGTGGTAGCTATGTCCAATGCAAGCCTCCCCTGACAGGAAGAGGGCCTGCTCAAAAGATGGAGAGCACTTATGACATCATTTGAATGCCAGAGTCCAGAGACAACAAGGTAGAGCACTTATCGCATTTGAATGCCACAGTCCAGCTGGGACTTGTCAGACCTGTTGAGCTTGGACTTCTTTCTGAGTAATGGAGTCAGTGACAATTATATGGGACTAAAAGATTTACTATCCGCCTGTTTCTCCTCCTCTCCTAACTTCTTAAGGAACCTACAAGCACACGTAATGTTATTTCCACACTACCATTGGCAAAGGAGAAGAACCTTGTTTATGTGTCCCTTAGGGTCTGGGCCTGGGAGAGGGATTCTCCTAGGGAGCCTCTCAGGGCTATTTTGGGTTCTTTGGCAAGGCGTTTACTTATGAAGTTCCCTTCTCTGGGATTCTCTATATACTAACAGGGAAATTGCTTTAAATTATGCATTCTACTAGAAGGCAGAAAAATAACTCCCCTACTCCCATCTTAGCCTCTTTCAGTTTCTCTTGAAATCCTTTCTCTTCTTTCTTTTACCAACAATAATTGTCCAAAATGGCAAGTTCTGGTAAGTTTGGGGGAGTGTTTGGTCATTGTTTGGGTAGTGGTGGTGGTGGTAGTGGTATGTATATGTTGCTGTGAGTGTGTGTATATCTTATTTGATGCTCCTGATTCTTTAAAGTCAACTAAAATAAATTTCATTTCAGAAAAATTGAACCCATAGCCTAACATATATCACAGATGCCATACATTCCCATCTAGAATATGTGTACTTCTGATGATACCCTGAGCTTACCAAGAATAGGTAAAGTCAATATAAATATGGCACATCTTTACTGGATGCATTTTTGAGGAAATTATGTACAAAGTAAAATGAAATAAAGCATGGAGGAGAACGCAGAATTCTTAAGAATTTTCAAGATCAGGTGGGAGATATTAGATGTTGTCTTTTCAATGAATTACTTTGTGGAATTCGAGGTCCCCTGAAGTGATAACAAGAAGAACTAGTATATATAGAGTCCTTACTATGTGCCAGACATTATCTAATTTCACCACCACAACTGCTCTATAATCTAGTTGTTATGAATTTTATTTTATAGATGAGGAAACTGAGATTCAAAGAAATCAGATAACTTACCCAAGTTCCCGCAGCTAGTAAGTGGTAGAGTGTTGACTGTAATCTTGTTACATATGAGGTCAAAATCTTTTTAGTCACAATATTAAATTGCCTCCCTGTATATGCAACTTTTCTTTCATTTTTAATTTATGTATTTCTATGGGCTCATTACTTTAAAAAATGAAGCTATATAATATTATACAAAATAGAGAAAAATTTTCACCCTTCCCCACTCTTTCTCTTTTAGTTCGTTTCTACTCCTTTCTTGTGTGTCATCCTGGCAGTAGCCTCTGTGGACCTTGACACAGCTCTTCAAATCTGGACTCATTCTCTGTGCCATACTGCTGAGTTGTTGGAAAAGCCAAGAAGCACTTACATAAATTTTGCCAAGAGAACACTCTGCCAAATATTTAATTTAGACCCTATTGAAATCAAATTCCTACTGTGTGCATCTGTTCAATCCCTTTGTCAGAGTCTAATTTTTAAAAAGTTAGAAACATGATACTCTCACATATATGGTGAGCACATGTCAAGGATTTCTTTAACTCAGTAGCAAGGAACAGAGGACACAGCAGGAGGACAAAGGTGGTTCAAAGGAGGACATAAGAAACTGATTTTTATATATATATATATATATATATATATATAAATATATATTTAGTCAGTTGAAAATGCTGGAACAAGACTACAAATTTAGATACAAAACTGGTAAATTTCCTTTAAGGCAAAAAATGAAAAAGAATAACCTTTTATCCAGAAGTAATCTTTCCTTCTGGATAAAAATGATTTGTATCTCTAGAGAACAGAAGTCATTTGCAATTAACAGTATACTACCAGTTAGTCTAACTTTACAGAGTCTGAGCTCTAATTAATAGTTTTAAGGGAACCTTCCCTCTCTTTAGAGCAGCTGTCCAACAGAACTTTATGCATTGACAGAAATGTTCTCTAGCTGTGCTTCCTAATATGATAGCCACTAGCTTCATGTAGCCATTGAGCCCTTGATGTGTGGCTAGAGTGACTGAGGAACTGCATTAATTTTATTTAATTTTAATTAATTCAGGTTTAAAGAGCCATGCATGACTAGTGGCTACCATAATGAACGGCACAGTCCAGAGCATCATATGACCCTTATGTGGCTTGTTAGAATAGTTAGTATGACTTTGAAAGGCTCACAGTAATCTTTCTGCCTGATTTCCAAGTTTAGCGGCCTTTTCCTGATACCTTTCATTTTCCTACAGTTTCTTCCATCAACGCTTATTTTTCTTTGCTGTGAGGACCCGGAAGTAACCAATCTGTTTACAAACTGTTGCCCACTGGCGGCTCCTTGCCAGCTTTTAGATAACACTGATGGTCCCTCTGAGGGCTGAGGACGTATTTCCTGGGTACTGCAATCAGAGTGGACGCATGTGCAGCTGTGGATGGAAGGAGCTGACGTGTTCTCCCCGGGAGCAGAGGAGCAAATGTCACGAGAAAAGCCCTTGAAAATGGTTCTCATCCCCTTTCTCCATCTCAGACAACCCAGAATAAACTGTTCTGAAATGTTGACGTTTAATAATATTAATATTAGTAATGGCTGGGAAGGGCTTCTGGTAAGGAGATTCCAGGATAAATAGGCCAGTAGGTTTTAATTGCTTATCAATGAAGTTCCCAAAAACATGTTTATTAAGGAAATAGGCTCATGTAAACTATTTTTTTTAAAGGAAATATGTTGTCTTTATAATAAGGCAATGCAAGAGGGATTTTTGTTGATTTGTTTTGAAAGAACTTTTTATAGAATGATGAAGGTTTTAAAAAATAAAAAAAGGCTGGGGATGGTGGTTTGCGAATGTAATCCGAGTACTTTGAGAGGCCAAGGCAGAAGAATCACTTGAGCCCAGAAGTACAAGACCAGGCTAGGCAACATAGTGAGACCTTGTCTCTACAAAAAATAAAATTAAAATAGCCAGGCATGGTGGCACATGGCTGTGGTCCCAGCTGCTTGGGAGACTGAGATGGGAGAATCGCTTGAGCTCGGGAGGTCGGGGCTACAGTGAGCTGTGATTGTACCACTGCACTCTAGCCTGGGTGACAGAGCAAGACTCTATCTAAATATAAAAACATAAAAGAAAAAAGAAAAAAAGTTGAGAACCCTCTGCTGGTCCCTGTTCTGTCGTACTCAGAAAGTGACATAAGTGAATTGTATTTTAGGAAAATGTACTACTATTGTGTTTCCAGCTGTATTAGTGCATTTTTACCTTCCCTAAAATAAAAGCCGTTCACTGCTGACTCCTAAGGACTCCTTTCAATGCCCCCTTTTCAATGCCACTTGAGCATCACAATTCAAGCAGTTAAGTTTGGCTTGCTTTGCACTGAAACTTGCCTGCAAATAGCTTGGTGGTCTGACCTGGATTTGCCAGTAGCCTGTCTCTGAAAAAGGCTTAAAGCACGAGGCTGCTGAGTTTGGAATCGCTTTGCCAACTCTGGCAGCCTCGGTGACTCTATGATTTCTTTAATCTTCCTGTCTTTCTCATTCCCCTAAATAAACTGAAGCTTTTACTGGAAGGTCAAATAAACATTGCTGTAAATCACTGCTAGTAGAAGCTCCAGAAAAGGGAATCCTGGTTGCTCTCGAATAATCTTGAAATTTCACTCTTTTAATTATTTTTTAAGCCCCTGTTCTTAAAATAAAAGGGCCTATAGAAACATATGTAACGTATATAAACCAGAATGTCCACTCATTTTTTTTTTCAGGCTAACTGAAGACTAACTAGAAATAAGTTTATTGCCCCACTGTTGTTGTTCAGAAGCTTTCTGATGTGTTCATTCACCTTCTTGCCTTATAATCACAGTAAACATGATGAACAGTACTTTTCTTTATAACATCAGATACCATACTCATCAATTTCACTTGAGTTCTTAATATAATTTACCTTTTTGGGAATTGGAGGTTGAAATACACTAAGTAGTTCCAATATCTCCCCTTGAATATGTTGGGGGAATCTTTTGAAATCAACTTTGTGTTGTTATTTCATTTTCTTTTCCTATACAGCTAAGATTTATTGACTGCTTACTGTGACCTAAATAATGTGTTAAGTGTTTTAAATGAAATGATCTATTTTAATGCCTTTTTTCAAAAACAACATTGACTTGGTAATAGTTTTTCACTTTATTAAAGATGAAGAAAGTGAGTTCACAAAAGTAAAGTGACTTACCAAGGTTACTCAACCAGTAAGTGTTGAAATCATAACTGAACTCTATCTGCCTTTGACCACACAGCCTTGCTCACAACTCACAAAAGACTTGAGTTCCATTCCCAGCTTTGAATTTTTACAGACCAAGTAGTTTTTGACCTCCCCGAGCATCTGCATACTTATTTATCAAATGAGGGTAATAGTACCTCCCTTCCAAAGTTGGGATACTGAGACTTGTGAGAAATTATTTCCAGACTCTAAAATGCTAAGTAAATGTAATATGGTATTGCTTTTATATGTTTATTAGCTAGTGACATCTTCAGTTAATTACATTCTAACTAATTAATATATTATGCTTAGATAATAGATGGGAAGCCTCACTATCTACCATAGAACAGAAATTGGTGCAAGACCTCTTGGCTTTGGACTTGATCCAATGTGGCCTAGTTATTGAATTACCACAAGGAGCTCAATTAAGGGTGGTCTGGCTAATAAAATAGGCAACTCACAGCTTCTAGTACCGGTCCCAGCTTTGACTCTCTTATTTGTTTTTACAAAGTATGTGAATATTTACAGTAATCCAAATAATTTTTTCACTAGCCTTTGAGATTGTCTATTATGGTGTTTGTTTTGTATCTGTTTAAGTGGGCTAATTAGCATAGTTAATGTATGACTTTGAAAGAGCTCACAGTCATCTTTTTGCTTTATTTCTAAGTTTGGGATAATTTTTCTTAATATCTTTTCCCCTCCTACATTATTATTTTTATCCCAATTATTGGAATGGTCTTCCTAATTTTGAATGGGATTTTTTATGACCTATGATTCTCTTTTCTGACAAAGAGCAAAGAAGAGCAAAATAGACTTAATGCAGATCAATTCTGCATGGGCCCTGAATTCTATGGAAACTCTAATGCAATGTTCCTGAAAGCAGAAAGATGCCACTAAGAAATAACCTTGTTTTCTAAAAGTGACCTTGGTAGGGTGAAATTTTTTTTAAGCACATTATAATTCAACATGTCAAGAGATTATTTCATGCAGTATTGATATTTAGCTTTTACTTTTTTCTATTTAGGAAAAAAAAAAAGCATTCCTAGTTCAAACAATGGCTTCTTTAAGGAAAACTGCAGAGAAAGTGATTAAGTCACTTGGAGCTGAACTTCCAGGAAGCACTGCTGAATATTCATGAGGTTCAATTTTTAAATCTCTCTCAAATGGAATTCCACAGAGACATCAGACTTCATCATCTAAGAGGCAAATCAGTTAAACATATCCACAGACATTATCAGAGAATATGATCCATACCATGTGGATTCCCTAGTGAGCCACTTTTGACAATATTGTGATAGAGTCTGCACTATCAAATAACTTAAAATGAGCAAGAGGATACTGATAGTTGCTACCTATATAAACATTTGTGGAAACAAAAAAGGAGAGATGCCTGTGACTATTTGGGTTGAGGGGAACCATTACAAGCCAAGTCATATTCTCTACTTTCTCAACAGATTTGGCTCCTGTTGATTCTTTTATATAAAGTACTTTCAAGCAAGTGAAGCAAGAGCTTTAACAAAGTCTCAACACTATCTATGCTCTAAAGGCAAGAATAAAAACTCTATTTGGTTCTTATATTCAATCACCTGACCTTCGTGTCTGAGACATACTGGCAGTAAACTAACAGAAACAATGGTTAAACAAAAAACAAAAACCAGAAACATTTAGCTTGGAATGTATATCAGGGAGAGGTTAAATAAAATATATGGTCAAAGAAGTATTTATCCAGTAAACCCAGTCGTTACCATTCTAAAACTTGGTATTAAAAATCCCACCCGCGTGTTTAGGACACAATGATAGAGCCAAGTGAAGACAAACAAAACTGCCCATCTGTTTTCGTTTAAAAAGATATTCGGCTTTCCATATGAAATACTGTAGGTCTGTTTAGAATGTAACTAACACATGCCTCTTTGGGGAAAAAAATCCAGAACAGAAAATGTAAGCCTTTTAAAATGACAACATACCGTGTAAAGAAGATAAACCATTAGAAATTTGATTAAGCTGACTTTTGTTTTTTTCTTTTCTGAAAGGGTAAGAATGTCTTGATTATTTTTGCTGACTATAGAAGCTAGACCTACTTCTAATCATGTTTCTTACTGATGAAGTCTCAGAGGACGGTGGAGGAGACTGATCTTATGATAGAACTTCCTTCTTGATTTGATTGATACAGAAAAACTGCGGCCTGTTGGAGGCTGAAAGCAGCCTTCAGAAAATACATCAAACATCTCCTTGCCCCATATTGTGCCTCTGAGTTGTGGGTTTGAGGATTTCTTTAAATGCTTCTCCTCCTTTTTCCAGGCTCTGTGTCCACATCGGAACGAGCTGCATCCCTATCAGAACGCTGTGTACCATGGAGAAACAATATAAATAAATCATGTAATAAAATGACCTTTCCCAAATCACGTTTTGGCGAGAAGATGCTTTTTACAGCTGTCTCTTGCTCTCACTGCAGATGCCAGCAACAGTGGAACTTTTACAAGTCCTACTAGAAGTTTGACATCCAGTTGAATTCAGCTCTGGGGGAAGCTAAATTCAGCATACTTCCTTTCCACATTTTTGGCAGATTGAAAATATATACTGCCAATGAACCAGAGTGTGTACAAATAACATCTTCAGCCTTAGAGTTTGCTTGTGAAGAGAAGTAAGTTCTGGGAGAAAGACCTTAAGGAGGGACTATAGAGAGGGATTCTTTATTTATTTACTGGACTTGTTTATTGGCTTGGTTAAGATAGCTGATTATGTTGTCCTAGGAATTGTTGACCACAGTAACATGTAAATAAGGAAACAACTTGAAAAGTGGTATGTACGACCTCTGAGTACATATGAGAAGTGATGGAAAGTGATATGAGACAGTCCCACGAAGGCCAGGAGATGAGACACAGCCACTGAGGGGTTTATTTTCTACAGGTGGCAGTGTTTTGTGGAATATCTGACAGACCACACTATTTGTCAACACAGCCTAATCCACATGTCAAACAACATTTCCGATCTGTTTTCAGAATATGGCCTATTCATGTTGATTACCAGAAAGGTCAAAATTCCCAGAAACCTAGAAATACCCAAAGGGTAGGCTGTAGAGGATGAGAAAGGGATTCCAGAGAATGCCTGTCGCTTTTTTCTCACTCTCAATTGGCTAATTAAGGTTGTCTGGACCACTGTATGGCACTGGAAGAAGAACAAGAAATAGAAGTTAAAGCTATAAACTCTCTCTCAAAGCAGTTCTAGAATGCTGTTGCTCTATTGCTGTCCTAGTCACTATAAATTCTTTTGGAAGGAGGTGGGGAATAAAATCAGGATTAAAGAAACAACATTTACTTCCTTTCTCTCTTTTTATAGTGATCAAGCTAGTGATCATGAATTAGAAACCGTGAGTGTCCTCTTCCGTCTCATCCTCCTCCTCTGCCATTTGTTTTTCCTCTACAATTCTCTTCACTTTTCCCTTCTTCTCTCTCAGTTCTCCTTCTGTTTCCCACTTCTCTTCCTCTCAGAGTTCTTTGAATGCGCTCAATTTTTCTAACTCTCCTCCATTTTCTCCTAATTCTCCTAATTCTTCTCCTTCCCCTTCTTCTTTCTCCTCTTCCTCCCTTTAAACCTTAACCTCCATGTCTAGTTTACTCATTTGCTCGGTTAGAAATGGAATCTGCTATAGATTTTCACAGAATCTCAGAGAGACCTAGGGAAAACCAGGCTGAAACAGAAGAGTCCGTGCACCATCACTCTTTCTCTTCCTGCCTCCATGGCTTTCTCCATGATCAGTAAGCTAGAGTTTCTTATTTTGGGGGGCCATTTCCACTAGAAATTGTTACAAACTCTACAAGAAAAAAGTGAAAGAGAAAGCAGACTCTTAAAACTGCAAATGGGTTGACTGTATTTATTAATGAACAACCTTTCTTTCAAACCAGAAAAATAACTTTCCGTTTTTCAGACTAATTCATTATAAACAGGTGAATTCAGTTACATCTTGCATTTAGAATATGGCAAAAAAAAAAATCAGTGGCAACTATTTCATAAATGTCCTAAAAGAGATAAAAATGTGATTTAATAAAAATAATACTTCTCATTAAAGGACATTGATCTACTGGTTAAACTCTAATTTTGACTACGTAACATTGCTATTCAACAAGTTCTGATTTGCAAAAATGATAATTTCATGAGATTCAATGTAATAGGCTGACTTAAGGTAAAATGATGATTTAGGTTAAATGTCTTCAAGGTCTTCCAAGTCTTAGACTAGGGCCCAAAAGGACTTGAGCCTTGACTCTTATACTGAATCCATTAAGAGTCCTCAGACTTTGAGTCTTTTCCCCTTATGTTGTGATGATATGCAGTTCACTTAAAGGTGAAAATTATAGGTTAACAGCTATACTTTTACTAGTCTGCTAAGTATTTGATTTGCAAGAGGAGAATCAAAGCCCTAAACCAAAGACATGCAATTCTAACAGCTATATTTGAAGCTAGAGATGGTGTTTTATGGGATTATATATCGTTGAAGCTAGAGTCACCCTTAAGTATCATTTTGTCCAAACCCTTCATTTTAAAAATGAGAAAATGCAAATCTAGATACACCATGAGTATTAGGACCAGATCCTTATAGAATGGCTGATGGTGCAAGTTTCATTGCTACTTCACTCTCTTTAACTCTATTCCACACACCCTGTGCCTATTTTCTAGTCCTTTTCTCATCATCACTGCAAATTGCAGATTCTACCTCTATTCAGAAGCAGTGGGAAGGAGGAGAGATAGGGGGAAATGGAGCCATTTTATCTGGCTCTGTAATGAACATTTCTCATTCCAAGATGGCAAACTAAAGCTACAACCTCTTCCACCAACCTCAAATCTTCCAGAAATGCCAGAAAACATATTTTAAATGAGTTTGTACATAGGTATGCTACAAAACTAGAAAGGAACTCTCCATGGGCCATAAACAACTGTGAGGAAGCCCTGAAAGGTAGAAATTAGGTAAAGTCAGATTGAGAAGTAAAACTACAGCCCAACACATGTCTGGGACAGTCCATTTATATTCTACCAAATTCCATCTCCCCCTCTTCATCCAGAGCTGAATCTGGCTTCCAGGCCTTCCCTCCTCGAAGCCTTCCTTGCCTTAAAGCTTTTACTGGCTTGTCTATACCAGTCTTTATTCACCTTCTTTTTATCATCACACCCTAAGAGTAAGGACTTTTCGCCCCCATGAGTCAATTTTTTCCCCTTAGGGATGGTGTTTCTTCTCTTGATATTGTCTATACCCCAAGGATCACAGAGCTTCTTTTAGAAGGTGCTCTTAAAGGAGAGGTTCTCTGACTCTTCTCAAGTTATACCATGGAAGTGATCAATATTTCTGCCCCTCTGCATGGCCGACTCTGGGTGATAGGTTGTCATATATGTGAATAAAGTCTTTTTTCTTAAGTGGCTTTGGGGGAAAATTCACAGGGGGAAAAATCCAAGCACCAAAACATGGTTTAGAAACATTTTCTCTTTGTTTTAATTCTCCTCTGGTGTCCCCAGGACATGCTTTACAGAGATGACTACTTCTAGATAATCTATAGCATGTAGCTATCAGCATATAAAAAACTCACTGGTGGTAGGCAGCCTCTAAGATGGCCCCAGTGATTTTTTTCCTTTTGACCTTGTTTAATCCTTTCCTTCTCCTTGTGCATGGGCGAGACTTACTTGACTAGTTTTTAACAGTCAGTTTTGCAGAACTGACAGTGATATGTTTGGGATTTGTGTCCCCATCCAAATCTCACGTCCATTGCTGGAGTTGGGTTTGGTGGGAGGTGACTAGATCATGGAAGTGGTTTCTCATGGTTAGCACCATTCCCCTTGGTGCTGTCATGGTGTGAGCGTGTAGTATCTCTGACCTCTCTTTCTTCCTCCTGCTCTGGCCATGTGAAGATGCCTGCTCCCACTCTGTCTTCTGCTATGAGTAAAATCTCCTTGAGCCACACTTCCTGTGTAACTGTGCTTCCTGCAGAACCATGAGCCAATTAAGCCTCTAAATCTCCTTGAGCCATGCTTCCTGTATAACTGTGCTTTCTGCAGAACTGAGCCAATTAAACTTTTTTAAAAAAATTACCCAGTCTCAGGCATTTCTTTATAGCAGTGTTAGAATGGACTTATACAGATGGATGTCACTTCCAAAATTAGGTTATAAAAAGACCGTGGCATCCATTTTGGATTCTCCTTGACCCTCTCCTTTTTCCTCTGTTTCTTAAATCACACACTCTTGAGGAAGCCAGCTGCCATATTATGAGTAGTGCCCTGGATGCCCACACAGTGTGTAACTGAAGCCTCTGATCAACAGCCCTGTGAAGGAACTTTTTAAGCAGCTTCTTCTGCCTGTGTCATGCCTTGTATGACTGCCCTCTGGCTGATACCTTCATTTCAGCCTCATGAGAAGACCCTGAGCCAGAATTACCAAGCTAAGTCCTTTCAGATCTCTGACCCACATAAAGTGTGAGATAGTTTATTTGTGTTGTTTTAAGCCCCTAAGATTTGAAAAAAATTTATCAGCAATAGATATCTAATACATTCAAATTAATTTCCATTTTTTTTCTTTCCTCCAAGATTATTTATTCTCATTCATTAGCTAGTGGCATGGTTTTGCTGTGTCCCTACCGAAATCTCATCTTGAATTGCAGTTCCCGTAATCCCCATGTGTTGTAGGAGGGACCAGGTGGAGATAATTGAATAATGGGGGCAGTTTCCCCCATCCTGTTCTCATGACAGTGAGTTAGTTCTCTTGAGATCTGATGGTTTTATAAGGGGTTTTCTCCTTCACCGGGTACTCATTCTTCCCCTTCCTGTCACCATGTGAAGAAGGATGTGTTTGCTTCCCTTTCTGCCATGATTGTAGGTTTACTGAGGCCTCCCCAGCCATGCTGAACTGTGAATCAATTAAACATCTTTCCTTTATAAACCATGCATTCCCAGGCATGTCTTTATTAGCAGTATAAGAATGGAATAATAAAGCTAGTCTGACTGTTTTGTATTAGTTAGATGTCTATTTCTTTTAGACATTGGAGATAGGACTAAATGCTTTACCAAGGCAAAAATAAATATTAGCACATCAAATTGGAATTTAGTTTCCCATGTTATTGGTAGGAGAAAAGTGATAAATCTGGTGAAACAAAATGTGACTAGTTCAAATAGAATTAACCATACTTGGTTGTCCTTTATAAAGTTATATTTTATTATTATTATTTCAATAGTTTTTGGGGAACAGGTGGTGTTTGGTTACATGGATAAGTTCTTTAGTGGTGATTTCTGAGATTTTGGTGTACCTACCACCCAAGCAGTGTACACTGTACCCAATGTATAGAGTCTTTTATCTCCCAGTCTCCTCCCACTTTTCCCCTAAGTCTTCAGAGTCCATTATGTCATTCTTATGTGTATGCATCCTCACAGCTTAGCCCTCACTTGTAAGAGTGAATGTATGATGTTTAGGTTTCCATTTCTGAGTTACTTCAATTAGAATAGTGGTCTCCAAATTGCTTGAACCCACAAGGTGAAGATTGTAGTGAGCCAAGATTGCTCCACTGCACTCTAGCCTGGGTGACAGAGTGAGGCTCTGTCTCAAAAAAAAAAAAAAAAAAAAAACAGAAGAAGAATGGTCTCCAATTCCATCTGGGTTGCTGTAAATGCCATTATTTCATTCCTCTTCCTGGCTGAGTAGTATTCCATAGCGTATATGTACCACATTTTCTTTATCCACTCATTAATTGATGGGCATTTTGGCTAGTTCCATGTTTTTGCATTGTGAATTGTGCTGCTGTAAACATTTGACTACATAAGAAGACTTCATGAATTCCACTCCCAACAATTCAACATTTCTTATTATTTGGTAGAGTCTGGGGAGTTCATTACCTTTGCATTTTAAAGAGTTAGTTAAGAAAAGTACAGCATAAAAAGATTGCAAGGGGAATATCCACCAGCTTATAGGAACAGTATTTTCCCCCGAAAACTATAGTAGCCTCTTGACCTGTAAGTAAATGAAAAACTATACTCAAAAAGACCTCATCTGTTAATCAAACTAGGCCCAGTGAGTTCTCCACATGGTTCTATTTTTGCCCAGCTGATACAATTTTACACTTTCCACACTCCAGTTTGATTGATTCACTCATTCATCAAATATCAAAAAGATAATGACTTTCTTTTTTTAACTCATATTTTAAGGTATTTTATTAATTCAGAATTCTCACTCCCTTCAGTAACTCTAAATTAGTGAGTTCGTTCTTTGAGAGCATTTTTAATATTTTTCTTTTCTTGGGCCTGGTGGTGTTGGTCTGGTTTGATTGATTTGTGGAGGACCTGCTTCCATTTTTTAAATGGCTACTCAAAATTTTTCTGTGATGAACAAGAAACCTAGAATATATTTACCCAGAGATACTTGGCTGACTCGTCATATTAAAAACACATATTTTGTGTAACAAGTCTGTGAAGAATGACTCTTTCATAATCTGACTTAATGAATCAACAAGGCCAAAGTACACAGATAATACTTACCATGTCCCTTGTTCAAAGGCAACAAGCAGAGATACTGGTGTGGAGGAGAGCTAGGTGTGGATTTACATGTCAGAAAGAATATCTTCTTCACTACTGATCTGCAGCTCACCTGTGTCTGGACAGGTGACCAAAAGCTTTGATAGTTTGTAGGCCTGAGTCTGAAACTTGACTGTACCCCGTATTAGCAAACCCTCTCTGCCTATTTTTGCATCTTCAGAATGAAAGGAAATAATTCCCTTGTAATACTGTTATGAAGTTTAGATGAGATAAACGATGTAATACTTAATTCTTAGCCTGGGGCCTGATACATTGTAAATGCATGGTGAATGACCAGGTGATTATTTAAATGGTGAACTTGAACTCTGTCTCAAATAGACAGATGCCTTTTCAGGTGTCAATCATTGAAACATAAATTAAAGAAATAAACTATTTTACTCCTATGCTTAATGCATTAGTTTAAATCTTATGGAATTTCCTTTCTAATAGGTAAAAAATGTCAAAGATTAGTTCACATAGTTCAATCTACTGATAATTTTATACTCAAAAAGTTACATTCAACTCAATCCTACAAACCATGGAAAATACCAAGGATAAGAATAAGTTGATTGTGGTTTCCCTTGTAAGCCCAATAAACCACTGTATTTGGTTTTTTAAAAGCAATGGTAAGTACCAACTTTAAAAATACTCATTTTCTTATCTTTCTAGCTTACTAACGTGGTAGTCTGAACGTAATAGGGCCAAATGCCTATTTAGACAGTTGAGATGGGAACTTCAAATAATTTACTAACAGTTGTTCAAATTATTGTGTCTTAGTTATTTTCATTATAATCGATCTAAGTTTTTCATCTCATTTTTATAAAGACATTTCAAATCCTCCCTTATTAATTGCATGCCTCACTGTTGCATACACTCTCAAGGCCACTCCGACAAAACCTGGGCAGTGAAGCAGAATGATGATTTTCGGTATTAAGTTGGAGTCTTGTTTATTTCTAAAGACTTTGTAAGTTCCCAGGGTTTGTTGTCTTAAAATGTCAGTCAAATTTGTCATTGTCTCCAGGCCTTGAGTTATCTAAACATGGAAACCAAAGTTTATGGATAGGGTAATAGAAGGGAAAGCAGAAATCTTGGTTTCCAGGCTTCAGGTTGCCACATCAGCTAATCTGTACGTCAGTTAAGGGCAGAGTAAAGACATTTAAGTCAGAAAATTTCTTTAATGCACTTTCATTACCTACTAAATTCTTAACCTACCATAGTTTAACCCTCACAAAATTTCATGAAAACATGTTCTATTTTTTGTAAGCTTCTTTAACCAATGAGAAAAGTATTTAAAACACCTTCCTGGAGTTCCCACTCAGCTCATAACTCCTAGGCTGAGTCTAGAACACTGGTTCTCAGCCAGGGATGATTTTGCTCCCTCTTTCTAGGAGACACTTGACACTGTCTGGAGACATTTTTGGTTTCCACAGTAGAGGAAGGTGCTGCTGGTGACTGAGTAGTGGCTCCTAAACACCATACAATGAATGCACACGATAAGTCCCTATAGCAAACAATCAGTCAGCCCAAAACGTCTAGTGCCAGAGTTGAGAAACTAGAGTTCCAGCACTGTCTACCAGAACTTTCTATGATGATGGAAATGTTCTACTAGACATTTGAAATGTGGTTAGTGTGACTGAAGAACTATAATTTTATTTAATTTTAAATAAATTTAAATAGTCCCATGTATCCAGAGGGTATTCTGTTGGACAATAAGTCTTACTTGATATATTATTACTTTCTCACCTACGCAATGTCATAATCATGACAATTTTATTGGGTTTTTCTAAGAACTGAGATTAGTAGGCATGCAATAAGTTATTAGCTGCTATTTTTAAAATTAGGTAAGTCCACATGTGCATACCAGTTATGCTGTTACATATTTATATTATATGTACACACACACGAATGAAATAATTTCCAAAGAATGGTCTCAAAAAATAATTGCATGTTTTGATATTCCACAGACTATTAAAATGCACCAACCCAAGGTCTCCATTCCTGCTGAGTCCCCCCTGTGTCACCTGCAACTGCCACCGTTGTCAGGAGCTCAAATACTGGAGACCTTCTTCACTAGGTCAATGAGTATCTAAACTTTAACAAATAAATTAAGGGGTAATTATGAGCTAGCCCCCTCCCCATCTCACCAAGGCCAGATTTCCTTAAATGTCAATACCTTGGTAAATATAAATATGGTTTGATTTTGAAAAGCAACATTTTTGTGAGCTTTCTAGAAGCCCACTTTTTTTTTTTTTTTTTAATTGGAGTCTCGCTCTGTTGCCAGGCTAGAGACCAGTGGCATGATTTCGGCTCACTGCAATCTCTGCCTCCTGGGTTCAAGCGACTCCCCTGCCTCAGTCTCCCAAGTAGCTGGGACTATAGGCGCATGCCACCACACCTGGCTAATTTTTGTGTTTTAGTAGAAACAGGGTTTCACCATGTTAGCCAGGATGGTCTCCATCTCCCAGCCTTGTGATCCGCCCACCTTAGCCTCCCAAAGTGCTGGGATTATAGGCGTGAGGTGCCACACCCAGCCTGGAAGCCCACCTTTCAATGGCTTCTAACCTGAAGGCCTAGCCCAGTTCTACAGTTTGAAGGTGTCTCTGGAAGACAGGCAGAATGGCCCATCAACACCGTTTCCACGAGGACAAAAGGATCTTGGTGGGCACACCACTGATTGAGCACTTTGAGGCTGGCAGTTGGGCTGGACTCAGATCTCTGCTGCTAGGGAATAAGGTCAATCCCTACATCTCAAGGCTTATATTTGTCAGGGAAGGGGCTCAGCCTGTAATGAGTCTCGGCTTACAAACCTGATGTGGGAATAAGGACCAGTTAGAGTCTTCTGGTATCAATGTTCTATATAATACTCTTTGAGCATAATTCCCTTTGGAACACAGGGTTTGAACTCAAAAAAAAGGTTGGGATCAAAGAAGAAATCAGAATAAAAATAAATAGGATCATGGCCTTTCTTTTCTTCTCTTCCTTTGAGTTTCAGCTTAACTATCACCCCTCTAGAGACTTCCAGCCTCACCCTCTGCCCTGTTGTATTTTATCTCCTTATTAGTTTCCTTCATAGCACTTTTGAGAATTAGTAATTATGTATTTGTAGGGTTATCTAGTTTCTCTCTGTCTCCCTAACCAGAGTGTAAGCTCTGTGAGGGAGAAGACTATGTCTGTCTTGTTCACCGTGGTGTCTTCATAATTCAGCACAGTTCCTGGAACATACTACGATGAGAGGACAAATGAATTTTGGATGAGCAGAAAAATGAAAACAAAATTAATTTGGGTTTAAATGCCACTGATGACTCTTCTGATTGGAATAAGCTGTAAAAAGCAGTCAAAATATTAATATATCTTTCCATGTTCCTGGAAAATAATGCTCCTAACTTGTGTTTATTTTTTCTGAATCTCAGAGAACTTTGATTTTGGAAGTATTTACCAAACTGTAGTTGACCCTAATTCCAGGATCCTGGCACAAGGTCTCTGGGGATGAGGCCACTATAGAAAGAATTATTTGAGCAATTATATGAGACATGTAAAGATCAAGCCGAAAGTCTACACAGCCCTTGGTTCCTAAGGATTTCATGTCTGCCAAGAGCAAAAAGAGAATATGGGAGTTGCTAATCATGATGTTGCCTCCCACCGAAGTTCCTATTTGGGTCCCTTAGACATATAGTTTCTGAGACATTCTTTCTTACCACAAACACTCACAATGAGCCTACTATGCACATCAGACTGGGAGTCGGGGCTGAGTTACAAAGAATACCAAGTAATACAGCTTAAGCTTAAGTTTTTAAATCCTACAGATCTGGGTTGAATTCCAAAGTTGGGCACTCACTGGGGACCTTGGTTAAGTTACATACACCCCTATCCCTGTGATCCCTCATCTGTAAACTGGGGTGACCGTAACACATATTTCCTACTGTTGCGATAAGCTTTCAGTGAGTATCCTTGGCTGGGCATCTAGCACAGTGCCCAGCACATAGGAAGCACTCCATACACGCTAATCCTATGTGATGATTTTAAAACTTGGCTCCAAACTCTTTGATGTTCTTCCCATTGAAAAGTGCAGCTATGTCTCCTCCCCTGGAATCTGGAAGTGCTTGTGAGTGCTTTAACAACATTGTGTGGTGGAGATGACAATGCGTCATCCAAAGCTAGGTCAAAAAGACATCAGCCTCCACCTTGCTTGCTAGAAGCACTGATCTACCTTGGAAGAAGTTCCACTTCCCCAGTGCCACCATGCTGAGGAGGGCACATGGAGGACCTCTGGTCAACAGTCCAATCTTAGTCCAGTCTTCCAATTATTGCCACCAGGGTGATAGACCATGCTGCTTGGAAGTGGGCACTCCATTGCCAATTGTTCATTCCCCCAGCTAGTCAAGTTAATGCCAGTTGAGGCCCCAAACGCAGAGAAGCAGACTCAATCCACCCAACCTTTGTAGCCAGAATTTCTGATTCATAAATTCCAGGAGTATAATAAAAAATTGTTTTATGCCACTAGGTTTTGGAATAATTCATTACCCAGCAATAGGCTGTTCGACACTATAATC
The DNA here is from genome assembly GCA_036589455.1 of Ateles fusciceps. Taxonomy (NCBI): domain Eukaryota; kingdom Metazoa; phylum Chordata; class Mammalia; order Primates; family Atelidae; genus Ateles; species Ateles fusciceps. The sequence goes on from JAZHEH010000562.1 coordinate 13,791,426, forward strand.
ACTATTCACTCAATGTTACAAACAATTGTGATAATTATTAAGAATAGTCCCAATTATACCATAATCACTAATAACTACTGTCAATAATTGAGTAGATTTATTCTTACCACCTTGTGTTCACTCACCCTTCTCCTGAGAGAAGCCTGAGAGATGGCTGGAACTACTTTATCTTTGCTCCTCCTGCAACGCCCTTCCCATCCACCGGTCTTTTTCTGACTCACTCTTACTCATCCTTTAAGATCTCAGATCTGGTATCACCACCTCCAGAAAGTCCATTCCTCATTCTGGGTCAGGCCTCCTCTGTGATCCTGCAGTGACCTGTGAGTTTCTTTTTGCACACTGTACACTGCACTGGCTCCATTATATTATGAATTTCTGTGAGCTCCCTGAGGGAAGGCACCGACTTGCTAATAATGTTATTTTCCAAGAGCTTTCCATTTGCACAGGAAAAACAGGATCAGGTAGAGGCAGAAGTTGAGAGCACAGGTTCTGGACCCCGACTGCCTGTGTTTGAAGCTTGGCTCTGCTACCTACCAACTATGCAATCTTCCATCTGCTTTAAACTATGTGTGTCTTACATGTGAAAGAGTCTTCTTGGATACTACCTCACTTACTAAGTTTCTTGTGCTTCAAAGATTAAAAGCTTGAAGGAATAGAAAGCATTTGGATCAGCACTGAATGCGTAAGAAGTCTTCAATAAATTACCCTTTATTGATTACAAAATTGTACCTATTTGTTTGGCTCCAGACAGAGGGGCAGGCCTTCCATCTCTTTTTCTTGTTCTGTCTGCAGTGTTCTCCTCCTAGGTATTTAATCTGCTGTATTTTTGTTTGTTTAGCCTGGGATCTACCAGTAATTCCCAAATCTAGGTGTATACTCTAACCTCATCTGGGGAAGTCGGAAAATCTCAGGCACTGCTTCCAGTGATTCTGCATAAAGTGATACCAGGGAATGCCAAGCATTAACAAGTTCACTCAGCAATGCTGGGGATGTGAGCCAGGGATGGGGCCAGCATTTAGTAACATTGACATAGAATTTCTATCCCATTTAAATGTTACTGCTTTATCTTCTTGCTCAGATTTTCAAGTGGGCATCCCATACACACAATTTCCCCTTCGTATGGCAAACTGAAGTCTGTTTAAAACGAACATACAAATGCCATTTCAACCTATTTTCACAAGATATGCCTTTTCTCACCTCATTTTGTCCCCTTTTCTGGTAGTTAGTAGCTTACCCAGTTCTTGTTCACTAAAAGAGCTGACCATTTGTGGTCAGTGGACAAACAGCTGGTGGCCTCTTTTTTTTTGGAGTGAAATTGCAAATAAGGGTGTTAAGGCTGTTTTCTAAAAGAGCCACTTTCTTGGCACATTTTGTGCTTCCCTATACCAGAAGAGGAGAAAACTGGGGCTTATTCATAAGGGAATGAATAAATGGTCAGACTCAGATGCAGAGTCAGATGCTAATCCTCTTTTCAAGTGGGAATGCTTTTTTCTATTTCCTATTTGCTTATGAATATCAGAGCATATATTCCTAAAACACCATTCCTGGAAGGAGATGACCTATAATTTTGTCAGAACTATATTACCGAATCACCTTAAGTCAGTATACAGTTTAGATAGAAGAGAGATAGCAGAAAACCAGTCCTTAGAACACACCTGTGAGACCCTTTGAATAGCACTTTGTGAATGAATTGCCCTTTCTCTCTTCCCCAGTGATGCTATCACAGCTTAACTGGCACTAACACAGCTGTTCACAGCTGCACACAAGATGTTAGCAAGAGCACAATGTCAACCGTTTGTCCTCGTATGGTGCAGCGTCATTTATTTCCTTTGAGGATGAAGTCTGATATTGTGTTCTAGCAAGAATCCAATCAGCAAATCTAAAAGACATTCAGAGGTCAGATTTAAGGGATGACATGATATTCTATGTCTGATTCTTCTCATGGCTACTTCTCTCTGCCCCTCAAAACCTACCGAGTTGAGAACTAATCTTGACGGTGAGTTTGTTTTTTAATAGACCCTGAGCAGGAAGTGAACTGAGGTGGAACAAATGTTCTTATTATTTAAGGGAGAACCATAGCCACTCTTCACCTCTCAGCTGGGTCAACTGATACCAGAATGCTCTTCACGTGCCAATTAAATGCAATGTGACCAAAAAAAAAAAAAGAAAAAAAAGAAAAAGTTAAGCACCTACTGCATGGCAAGCATTGTTCAGGACCAAAAAAGGCAATAAAAAGATTTGATTTTCATTGGAATTTAAGTTTCGTGTCTTGCTCCTGAATGCCTTTAACATGCCTGGCACAGTTTAGATGTTCAATAAATGTTGAATAAATGAATAAATAATGTACTCCATAAATCAATCTCATAAGCCAACCCAGATAGATTGGTAGCAGCTGCTCAGAAGGCTGTACCAAGAAAAATCCTGAGGCTATATTTAAGCTCAGTGGGAAATGTGACCTGATTGATTAGCAGTGTCAGTCAGGGGCAGGAGAGGGGTAAAATCAAGTGTGTGATATATTCGCCCTTTTAGGGCTTAACATACTGATATAGCTACTCTTACCCTCCCTCTCACCATATCTTTAAAACAAAAAACCAAATCTTTCTTTTCCTTCAATTTCTGAAACAAGCTAGGTGGCTGTCAGGGTCTAATCAGAAATAAAAATCTTCTGCAGTCATGGCCCCTGTCTATTCTGAATCCATCATTCTTTCTCCACTCAGGAGAGAAGAGCAAATATATTGGGGTTTGAGTGATTCAAAGAGACTGCTGAAGGAAATTCTATTTCACAGCTACCATAGTGTTCACTGCATCTTGTTAAACAGAAAAACATCAAAACATAAAAATTTAAATCTCACTCTCAACTGACTAGGCTTCCTTGTTGCAATTCACTTTATCAAAGCCAGAGGAGCAAGTTTTGGCACTACTTACTGGGAGAAGATGTTGCAAAACAACATATATTTTAGATGTTGTCTTGAAATACATAAAATGGTCTATCCAACTAACCCAGAGCTCTAGGGGAGTGCCACTGTGCCAGTAATTTGGCAAAAAGTTTCACTAACAGCTAACCTCTAGTTACAGAAGCCATGCCAGTTTGCCTGATCTTTAGGCAATTAGACCCGAAAATGTGGCAACAAAACACAGCCAACTTTTTTCTTTATACACTTTGGTTTGAATTTTTTTCTTTATATCACTTTGGTGATAACAAGTATGTGTTACTTTATAAATGGGAAAAAAATTCATATAGATATAAATAAAATACATATGGATATATTTTAAAAGGCAGTGTTTCTAAAAAGAGACCTTTCTCTGAGGTTAGAACAAAATGAACCAAAATATTAAAAAATGAATGTTTTTAGATGGAGTAGCAAGTACTTTTATTCTTCTTTAAAATTAAGCAAGAAGAATGATAGAAAATGTAGAGTAGAATATGAAACCAAAAGGAAGTAAAGAATGAGGTTGACATCCATATTGTATAACAAGTTGTTACTATAAAATTAATATGACATAATATTTCATTTGATAAGATTCTACCTTTTCCTGTTTTTGTTTCTAAAAGTATTTGCTAAAAAAGTAAATAAGGGTGAAGAAGATCAGCTTCAAGTATATCTAAATTCAGAAGCTTATGTCTTCCGGGGATTTTTGACTTTGAAGAGTAAAAAAGGTGGAGATTCATATCATGGGACAGACACAACACTGGAGACTATAAACAGGAGTAAATCAAATTTGGACTTCTGAATATTTCGTTTTGAAGATTTGATGACCCAGTGAATATACAACAAATATAGAATTGGCTCTCAAGCACAATAAGAAAAGTGCTACATAATTCATTAGACACAGTAATAGATATTGGAAATGTGTCAACATTTATTCTAAAATGCCAACGTTTTCACTTACATAAAAAGAAATCACTGCATAAGACTTGTTGCCCATAGCCCAGACCAGTAGAAATATAAAATCCCTTAGCTACAAGCTAGAAATGATGATAAAAGGGACCTACACAATGTGGCAGACTGGAAAAAGTCTAAACTTTGCCCAAAGCATCAATGTCAAGACTGAATTAGTGCCCCTTGGAAACCAGTTTTTCCAATTAGAGATTTGAATCAATGCCAGAGACATGAGAATGAATTTGCAAAATGTGCTTCCACGCACTTTTTTTGTTTTTCCTTGAGGGTTTCAGTTACAAGGAAATGTACTAAGAAAATAAAAATCTATGACAGAAGAGAGAATCCTTGACAGACCAATGAAGATAAGAAGGAAATCATTTGTGTTCCAAACATAAAGAAAGTCTTAAGACTTCATTAGACAATGGTTAAAGGAGAAAAGGAGAAGATAAACCTATCTAATGTGTAAATTCCAAGCTATTCAGAACAGGCCTCTTTAAACCTTCTAGGTATTGATTTAGCCACAGGATTATCATAGGGGATGATGAAATACCGTTGTTGACAGGGCAGAAAGGTACTTTGGAAACTTGCTTTGGGTCCTCCTTGAGTTTTCCTGCTATTAAAGACGGTGTGCAGGCCTCTGTGTTCTCTTCCTTCATTGGGTTTGAGTTGTAGTGCAGAAAACAGAATTTTCCTCAAGAGAACTCTTGCTGCCTGTTTTTTTTTTTTGTTGTTGTTGTTGTTTGTGTGTGTGTGTGTGTTTTGTTTGTTTTTTTACAAAAGTCTGCTTATTGATTAGACCACTGTTATTTTGGGTCTCCATTACTTGTAGTTGAACCTAATTCTGTTAATAAATGAGATTAAAATGACCATCAACCTGAACAGATGGTAGTTCAAAGTAAATTTAATTTTAAAGAAATGGTATTAAATTATTTTTGCACAATAGAGCTTGGGATATAATACCTCTTCTTGTTCTAGTAAATTTAGAAGGTATACTTACCCTGAAGATGGTGTCAGTACATCTAAAACTTTAGTATGCATAAGAATCACCTGCAAAGCTTGTTAAAATACAGATTGATGGGACCTAGCCCGCAATTGCTAATGCAGTAGATCTTGGTAGGGATGAGAACTGCATTTCTAACCAGTTCCCAGGTGATGCTGATACTGCTGGCCCAGGACATAGTTTTGAGAACTGTTTTTCTAGATCAATTCTCAAACTCTGAAATAAAGGATAAGTTTTATTTTATTTTTCAATCTGACCTGAATTGATGCTTTTGTAAGATACAAGAAAAATAAATTATTAGAAAAGTGAAATAATGTAAAGGTAATACAAATACAGGCCCTATTTTAAAAATTATCATTTGGATCCAGCAGACATAAAATTAGTCTGCAAATTACTATAAAGGCTTCCAAAAGCTGACTCTCACTGTCTATGCTGACCTGATCCTGGACTGGTTTCAGAAGGTAGACAGATGGGCCCCAGATCCCTGACCCAATATAGCACTCCCTGCCTGATTAAGAAGTATTGGTTTAGGGGCCCTTCTAATTCTTCCTGTCTTGAAATTTCTGGAGTAGAATCCAAAGACCTCAAGCCTGGGCCAAAATCTTCTACCCTCACCAGTAATCATTAGTATTTTTTTGCTTAATGACACTGATATAAAAGGGGGAGATGGTAATTTGTTTGAGGGCTGGTTCAGTAATACAGAGTGCTTCCTATTCTCTTAGCGCATTCTAGAGCAGCCTCCACTGACAAACCTTCAAAGGAATTTCTCAGCAAATAAGCAGTTATCATCCAATCTCCAACCCTATCATGGCAACTTCTCCACTTTTAAAAAAAATTATTTATTTATTTATTTGTTTTAATTACATGTTAAGTTTGAGGATAAATGTGCAGAATGTGCAGGTTTGTTACATAGGTATACACGTGACATGGTGGTTTGCTACACCCATCAACCATCATCTACATTAGATATTTCTCCTAATGCTATCCTTCCTCTAGCTTCCACCCCACAACAGGCCTTGGTGTACAATATTCCCCTCCCTGTATCCATGTGTCCTCATTATTCAACCCTCACTTATGAGTGAGAACATGCGGTGTTTGGTTTTTCTGTTCCTGTGTTAGTTTGCTGAGAATGATGGTTTCCAACTTCATCCGTGTCCCAGCAAAGGACATGAATCCATCCATTTTTATGGCTGCATAGTATCCATGGTATACATGTGCCACATTTTCTTTATCCATTCTATCATTGATGGGCTTTTGGGTTGATTCCGAGTCTTTGCTGTTGTGAATAGTGCTGCAAAAAACATACATGTGCATGTGTCTTTATAGTAAAATGATTTATAATCCTTTGGGTATATACCCAGTAATGGGATTGCTGAGTCAAATGGTATTTCTGGTTCTAGATCCTTCAGGAATTGCCACACTGTCTTCCACATGGTTGAACTAATTTACACTCCCTCCAACAGTGTGAAAGCATTCCCTGTTTCTCTACATCCTCTCCAGCATCTGTTGTTTCTGGACTTTTTAATGACAGCCATTCTAACTGGTGCGAAATGGTATCTCATTGTGATTTTGATCTGCATTTCTCTAATGACCAGTGATGATGAGCTTTTTCATGTTTGTTGCCCCCATAAATGCCTTCTTTTGAGAAGTGTCTGTTCTTATCCTTCACCCAATTTTTGATGGAGTTGTTTGTTCTTTCCTTGTAAATTTAAGTTCCTTGTAGATTCTTGATATTAACCCATTGTCAGGTGGAAAGATTGCAAAAATTTTCTCCCATTCTGCAGGTTGCCTGTTCACTCTGATGATAGTTTCTTTTGCTCTGTGGAAACTCTTCAGTTTAATTAGATCCCATTTGTCAATATTGGGTTTTGCTGCCATTGCTTGGGGTTTTAATCATCAAGTCTTTGCCCATGCCTATGTCCTGAATGGTATTGTCTTCATTTTCTTCTAGGGCTTTTATGATTTTAGGTCTTATCTTTAAGTCTTTAATCCATCTTGAGATAATTTTGTGTAAGGCATAAAGAAGGGGTCCAGTTTCATTTTTCTGCATTTGGTTAGCCAGTTTTCCCAACACCATTTATTAAATAGGAAATCTTTCCCCATTGCTTGTTTCTGTCAAGTTTGTCAAAGATCAGATGGATGTAGATGTGTGGCGTTATTTCTGAGGCCTCTGTTCTGTTCCATTGGTCTATATATCTGTTTTGGTACCAGTACCATACTGATTTGGTTTCTGTAGCCTTGTAGTATAGTTTGAAGTTAGGTAGCATGATGCCTCCAGCTTTGTTCTTTTTGCTTAGGATTATCCAGGCTATATGGGCTCTTTTTTGGTTTCATATGAAATTTAAAGTATTTTTTCTAATTCTGTGAAGAAAGTCAATGATAGCTTGATGGCAATAGCATTGAATCTATAAAATACTTTGGACAGTATGGCCATTTTCAAAATATTGATTCTTCCTATCCATGAGCATGGAATGTTTTTTTCATTTGTTTATGTCCTCTTATTTTCTTGACCAGTGGTTTTTAATTCTCCTGAAGAGGTCCTTTACATCCCTTGTAAGTTGTATCCCTAGGTATTTTATTCTCTTTGTAGCAATTGTGAATGGAAGTTCACTCATGATTTGGCTATTTGTCTATTATTGATTTATAGGAATGTTTGTGATTTTTGCACGTTGATTTGGTATCCTAGACTTTACTGAAGTTGCTTATCGGCTTAAGGAGATTTTGGGCTGAGACAATGGGCTTTTCTAAATGTACAGTCATGTCCTCTGCAAACAGAACAATTTGAATCCTCTCTTCCTATTTGAATACCCTTTACTTGTTTCTCTTGCCTGATTGCCCTGGCCAGAACTTCCAATGCTATGTTTAATAGGAGTGGTGAGGAGGGCATCTTTGTCTTGTGCCAGTTTTCAAAGGGAATGCTTCTAGCTTTTGCCCATATAGTATGATATTTGTTGTGGGTTTGTCATAAATAGCTCTTGTTATTTTGAGATACATTCTATCAATACAATACCTAGTTTATTGAGAGTTTTTAGCATAAAAGGCTGTTGAATTTTATCGAAGGCCTTTTCTGCCTCTATTAAGATAATCATGTATTTTTGTCATTGGTTCTGTTTATGTGATGGGTTAGTTTTATTGATTTGTGTATGTTAAACCAACCTTACATCCCAAGAGGAAGCCAACTTGATCATGGTGGATAAGCTTCTTGATGTGCTGCTGGATTCAGTTTGCCAGTATTTTATTGAAGATTTTCCCATCGATGTTCATCAGGGATATTGGCCTAAATTTTCTTTTTTTGTTGGGTCTCTGCCAGGTTTTGGTATCAGGATGATGCTGCCCTCATAAAATGAGTTAGGGAGGAGTCCCTCCTTTTCTACTGTTTAGAATAATTTCAGAAGGAATGGTAACAGCTCCTCTTTGTACCTCTGGTAGATTTTGGCAGTGAATCCCCCTGGTCCTGGGCTTGTTTTGGTTGATAGGCCATTAATTACTGCCTCAATTTCAGAACTTGTTACTGGTCTATTCAGGGATTCGACTTCTTCCTGGTTTAGTCTTGGGAAGGTGTATTGTCCAGAAATTTATCCATTTCTTCTGGATTTTCTAGTTTATTTGTGTAGAAGTGTTTATAGTATTCTCTGATGGTAGTTTGTATTTCTGTAAGACCAGTGGTGTTCTCCCCTTTATCATTTTTTATTGTGTCTATTTAATTTTTTCTCTCTTTCTTCTTTATTAGTCTGCCTAGCTGTCTATCTATTTTGTTAATTTTTCAAAAAACCATCTCCTGGATTCATTGATTTTTAAAGTTTTTTTTTTTTTCATGTCTCTATCTCCTTTAGTTCTGCTCTGATCTTAGTTATTTGTTGTCTTCTGATAGCTTTTGAATTTGTTTGCTCTTGCTTCTCTAATTCTATTAATTGTGATGTTAGGGTGTTGATTTTAGATCTTTCCTGCTTTCTCCTGTGAGCATTTAGTGCTATTAATTTCCCTCTAAACACTGCTTTAGCTATGTCCCAGAGATTCTGGTACATTGTTTCTTTGTCCTCATTGGTTTCAAAGAACTTATATTTCTGCCTTAATTTTGTTATTTATCCAGTAGTCATTCAGGAGCAAGTTGTTCAGTTTCTGTATAGTTGTGCAGATTTGAGCAAGTTTCTTAATCCTGAGTACTGATTTGATTGCACTGTGGTCTGAGAAACTGTTTGTTATAATTTTTATTCTTTTGCAATTGCTAAGGAGTGTTTTACTTCTAATTACGTGGTCCACTTGAGAATAAGTATATGTGGTGCTGAAAGAATGTATATTCTGTTGATCTGAGGTGGAGAGAGCTGTAGATGTCTATTAGGTCTGCTTGGTTCATACCTGAGTTCAAATCCTAGAAATCCTTTTTAATTTTCTGACTCATTTATCTGTCTAATATTGACAGTGGGGGTGTTAAAGATTCACACTATTATTGTGTGGGAATCTAAGTCTCTGTAGGTCTCTAAGAACTTGCTTTATGAATCTGGGTGCTCCTGTACTGGGTGCATATATATTTACGATAGTTAGCTCTTCTTGTTGCATTGATCCCTTTACCATTATGTAATGCCCTTCTGTGTCTTTTTTTAAATCTTTGTTGGTTTAAAGTCTGTTTTATCGGAGACTAGGATTGCAACCCCTGCTGTTTTTGCTTTCCATTTGCTTGGTAAATATTTCTCCATCTTTTTATTTTAAGCCTATGTGTGTCTTTCCATGTGAGATGGGTCTCCTGAATACAGTACACCAATGGGTCTTGACTGTTTATCCAATTTGCCAGTCCGTGCATTTTAATTGGGGTATTTAGCCCATTTACAATTAAGGTTAATATTGTTATGTGTGAATTTTATCTAGTCATTATGATGCTAGCTGGTAATTATGCCCATTAGTTGATGCAGTTTCTTTATAGTGTTGATGATCTTTACAATTTGATATGTTTTTGGAGTGGTGGGTACTTATTTTTCCTTTCCATATTTAGTGCTTCCTTCAGGAGCTCTTGTAAGGTAGGTCTGGTCATAACAAAATCTCTCAGCATTTGCTTGTCCGTAAAGGATTTTAGTTCTCCTTTGTTTATGAAGCTTAGTTTGGCTGGGTATGAAATTCTGGGTTAAAATTCTTTCCTTAAGAATGGTGACTATTGGCCCCTATCTCTTCTGGCTTGTAGGGTTTCTACAGAGAGATCTGTTATTCTGATGGCCTTACCTTTGTGGGTAACCTGACCTTTCTCTCTGGCTGCCCTTAACATTTTTCCTTCATTTCAACCTTGCTGATTCTGGTAATTGTGTGTCTTGGGATTGCTCTTCTGAAGGAGAATCTTTGTGGTGTTCTCTGTTTTTCCTGAATTTGAATGTTGGCCTATCTTTCTAGATTGGGGGAAGTTCTCCTGAACAATATCCTGAAGAGTGTTTCCAACTTGGTTCCATTCTCCCCATCACTTTCAGGTATACCAATCAAATGTAGATTTGGTCTTTTCATTAGTCCCATATTTCTTGGAGGTGTTGTTCATTCCTTTTCATTCTTTTTTCTCTAATCTTTTCTTTATACTTGATTTCATTAAGTTGATCTTCACTCTCTGATATCCTTCCTTCTGCTTGATTGATTCAGCTATTGATACTTGTGTATGCTTCACGAAGTTCTTGTGCTGTATTTTTCAGCTCCATCAGGTCATTTATGTTCTTCTCTAAACTGGTTATTCATTCTGGTTAGCAATTCCTCTAATCTTTTATCAATGTTCTTAGCTTCCTTGCATTGAATTAGAACATGCTCCTTTAACTGAAAGGAGTTTGTTATTACCCACTTTTTGAAGACTACTTCTGTCAATTTGTCAAACTCATTCTCTGTTCAGTTTTGTTCCTTTCCCAGTGAGGAGTTGTGATACTTTGGAGAAGAGGTATTCTGGTTTTTGGAACTTTCAGCCTTTTTGTGCTGGTTTTTCCTCCTATTTGTGGATTTATCTACCTTTGGTCATTGATGTTGTTGACCTTCTGGTGGGATTTTTTTTTGTAGACATCCTTTTTGTTGATGGTGATACTATTCCTTTCTGTTTGTTAGTTTTCCTTCTATCAGTCAGGCTTCTCTGCTGCAGGTCTGCTGGATTTGCTGAGGGTCCACTCCAGACCCTGTTCGCCTGGGTATCACCAGTGGAGGCTGCAAAACAGCAAAGATTGCTGCCTGTTCCTTCTGCTGGAAGCTTCGTCCCAGAGAGTCACCAGTCAGATGCCAGCCAGAGCTCTACTCTATGAGGTGTACATCTACTCCTGCTGGGAGGTATCTCCTGGTCAAAAGGCATGGGGATCAGAGACCCACTTGAGGAGGCAGTCTGTCCCTTAGCAGAGCTTGAGCGCTGTGTTGGGAGAACCACTGCTCTCTTCAGAGCTTGCAGGCAGGAACATTTAAGTCTGCTGTAGCTGTGTCCACAGCCGCCCTTTCCCCAGGTTCTCTGTTCCAGAAAGATGGGAGTTTTATCTATAAGCCCCTGACTGGGGCTTCTGCCTTTCTTTCAGAGATGCCCCTGCCCAGAGAGGAGGCATCTAGAGAAGCAATTTGGCTATAGCAGCTTTGTAGAGCTGCAGGGGACTTTGCCAGTTCAAACTTCTTGGTAGCTTTGTTTATGCTGTGAAGGAAAAACTGTCTACTCAAGCCTCAGTAATGATGGACACCCCTCCCAGTACCAAACTCAAGTGTCCCAGGTCGACTTCAGACTGCTGTGCTGGCAGTGAGAATTTCAGACCAGTGGATCTTAACTTGCTGGGCTCCATGGGAGTAGGATCTGATGAGCTAGACCATTTGGCTTTCTGGCTTCAGTCCACTTTCCAGGGAAGTGAACAGTTCTGTCTCGCTGGTGTTCCAGGTGCCACTGGGGTATGAAAACAAACTCCTGCAACTAGCTAGTGTCTGTCCAAATGGCCGCCCAGTTTTGTGCTTGAAACCCAGGGCCCTGGTGGTGTAGGCACCCTAGGGAATCTTTTGGTCTACAGGTTGCGAAGACTGTGGGAAAAGCGTAGTATCTGTGCCGGAATGAACCATTCCTCACAGTCCAGTCACTCTTGGCTTCCCTTGGCTGGGGGAGGGAGTTCCCTGACACCTTGTGCTTTCTGGGTGAGGTGACATGCCACCCTGCTTCTGGTCACCCTCCGTGAGCTGCACCCACTGTCTAACCAGTCCGAATGAAATAAGACAGGTACCTGAGTTGGAAACGCAGAAATCACCCACCTTCTGCGTTGATCTCGCTGTGATCTGTACACTGGAGCTGTTCCTATTTGGCCATCTTGCCAGCCTGATCTTCTTCACTTTTAAAGCACTACTGACTAATAATTGGCAACATATTTTGAATACTTGTTATGTGCGGGGAACAATAATAAATTACTTATAATTAATGTATGGGCTTTACAGGCATTTTCTTTTTTTTTAGTTTTCAACAACTTCACAAGGCAAAGGTAATCATCATATTCATTTACAGAGGGGGAGAAAGGGGGAGCTCAGAAAGTAAAACAATTTGCATGATATCTTACAGTGGGAAGTGGGCACTTACACCCAAGTCTCATATGTCTTCAGGGACAATGTTTTTAACCTGTAGGATTGACTTCTCATTTTACCCAAGATTCTTTCCTGCAGAAATCTAGGACAGAGCAAGCTGAGTACTTTGTGCAAAGAAGTTTGGTGAGGAAGCAGGAGACCCAAGCTTAAGTCAGGACTCTGCCTACAACTAGCTAAAAGCCTAGAAGTTATTTTCTTCTTTGGGCATCATTGAGTTCTCATCTATAATTTTCTTCAAGAACTAATATTCCTTGAAGTGTTACGAGACATTCTAGAACAAATGCATTCTGTGGTCAAATTTAGGAAAGACTGAATAGGATATCACCCACTTTGAGATTCATATGGACTGCATATTAAAGGATCTTTACGGGGCTCAGAGCACAATAACCCAAAAGACAGTCCCTTGGCATATAAAGAAGTTTAAGCTGAAGGAAACTGGAAAAGAAAAATGCAGAAGCAGGAAGGTCTCTCTGACCTTCTCCCCATGTTCCTCTTCTTCCTTCCAAGCAGGCCATAAACTTGAATTCCTGATGCTTTTATTCCCTAAAGCAGGCCATAAAACCCAGGGGAGGTTACTCTCTGGACTTCTTCCTCCCTTCTCCCCTAAAGGCCCTGTGACAAGAGTGTCTTGCCCTATACCCAGAGGAAAGAGAAGTCACACAGGGATGCCAAAAAGAAATCCGAACACACAGGCCTTGCTGAGATCCCCTATCCCATTTATTACCATTAGACCATACCTTTTTGTCCTCCAATCATACTTTGGCATGACTGTCCTTAAACATATATGGTTTTCCCCCTGTTTCTTTGAATCTTCATTTCTGAAGGCTCCTGTGTCACATAAAATTTATGTTGAATAAATTTGTATTTATATTAATACAAATATAAATGTGTTCATGTTAAATACATTAGCTACATTAGCTTTTCTTTTGTTAATCTGTCTTTTGTTATAGGTATCTTGGCCAAGAGCCTAGTGATGTACAAGGAAAAAATAATTGTTTTCCTCAACCCCTGCCCTCTAAAAGACCCTACGGTTAAAAAAAAGGTTTTGATTTTATTAAACCTAGCATTTCCCAAAAGTTATTGATCAGAGAAACCCTTTTTCATACAACTGATACATTAAATAATAGTGGATGTTCATGGAACACATTTTTGGAAGCAATTCTCAAAAGTTCTGAAATTCTGTGAGTCTATTGCTGGTGTTCCTGCTCATACAGAATGTGGTGTGGAGCGGGGGAGCCAAAAATAATAACAAAAACAATAATAACAGCTAGACCTTATGGTACATGCTATCATTAACCACGTGCTGGACTAGAAACCCAGACACAATTCTAAATGCTTTACATATACTAACTTAATCCTTATAACCACCGTATTATAATAATTATAGACATTATTATCCCCCGTTTTACAACTAAGGAAACTAAAGAGAGGTCCCAAAAAGGGCAATTATATGTTTCTCAGACTGAATCCTTTCACTGAGACTTAGGTTTTCCCACATGCCCTAAGAGTGTAAGAACTGAAATAGATGTTTATATTTTATTTTGTTGCCCAGTGTGCTTTATTTGCATACTAAAAGCATGCTGATGTGAGTGTAATCTGCACTGTTGAATGTTTGTGACTTCCTTTTACTCTCCCTCTCTTTAGCATGGTTCAGTCATTACCCTCTTGATCAAGTTACAGACAAAAGCAGGCTCCAAATTAGGCCTGTTAAGATTTGTTTTTAATGAGGAGATAATTTTTCTAACAACACAGGCCAGATTTGTGTGGGTATGATTAAAAATCAGGCCATATTGCAGAAAAGCAAAGCAAAGCAGATTTTTTACCTTGTCTTCGAACAACTCAGCCAGCCTTGATTAACTTGATGACACTTAAAAGCACAAAGCAAAGATAGGACCTGGGAGTTTGGAGTGATGAAGAATTACGTGGCGTCTGCTCTGCTTTGACAGTGGGGAAGTTTCTGTATCAGGGATTGTTAACTTCTTAGAAGGCAAATGCTCAGATTTAAAATATTAGAAATCACAGAGGAAAAGATAAATGCATTCTTTCTACCAGTGTGAGCTGTATAAAGAAAGGTATCTTGCTTTTCTTAAATTTATTTGCCAGTCCCTTCTGTCTTTCAGGAAGAAATGCCCTGCCGTGTGTGACTGAGGAAAAGGATTTGATAATTAACCCCAAGCTTTAGGGTCTCTCTGCATGTGTTTTATTTTCACTTTAGTTATAATAATATAATAAATAATGTAAAAATAACCTTATGCATACTCTCTTTCTAAAATATTCTTTGCCCAAATCATTTCTACATATATTTGTAGCCTCTGCATACTCATTTTTGTAAGTATTGGCTTAGGAAGTCTTTATCTGGCCGGCGCAATGGCTCATATGCCTGTAATCCCAGCATTTGGGGAGGCCAAGGTGGGAGGATTGCATGAGCCCTGGAGTTTGAGACCAGCCTTGGCAACATAGTAAAAATCTGTATTTATCAAAAATACAAAAAAATTATCTGGGTGTGGGGGTGTGCACCCATAGTCCCAGCTACTCAGGAAGCTGAGGTGGGAGGATCACCTAAGCCTGGGGAGGTCAAAGCTGCAATGAGCTGTGATTGTCCTCTAGCCTCAGTGACAGTGTGAGACCCTGTCTCAAAAAATAAAAAATCTTTACCTGTAGCATAATAAAGACTTCAATTATCTTTTTATATTTAAAATCTACCTAAAGTATCCATTTGACACTCTTTTACACTAATATATACAACGAGAATGAATTTGGGCCACCATGCCCTAACTTTGGTCCAAAGCCTCTTTCATCTCTCATTGTAGCACCACAATAAAGAGAGTGATAAGCCTCCTTAAATATTTAAAGTTGTTGAGCACCTTCAACTTGTTAAAGTTGTTTGTGAAAAACTGAATTTAGACTGAATGTCAAGAAATAGCTCTTAACCACAGGCAGGAGATCGAAAGAAATCTTTAGCAAGAACAATGGTTAGAACACAATACATGACTTCACATATAGAACTGGACATAGCCAAATGGCTTATGTGTTCTGTATTAACATGGCAGAAACCATCATGTACCATCTGGGGGCTGAGTGAATGAATCACAGGAAACGAAATGACCCAAAACAGAAGGCCAAGTCTAGCTGGTCCTTGAACAGCATCATACCCCTACACTCCATCCTGACACACACACAACCACACACTCTCACATTCACAAATGACTCAGCATGATCACTTGTACAAAGCAAATGTTCAATAAATGTAGTCTCATTTCAGTTCCATAAATATCTCCATTTCTTTCTGGATGTAGTCTTTTTACACAGTATTTTAGATTTCTAAACTCTCTTTACCCAAACATTATATGGCTCATGTTTTCTCTGTCTATTTTTCAGCTCAAATAAATCAGAGCAGCTTTTCCTGAGCACACTTTCTAAAAATCAACTACCCAAACCATATTATTCTCCATCTCCTCTCCTCATTTATCTTCAAACATAATACTTACTTCATATATTCTTTTATTATTTTTAGACCTGTACTCATTATTCCAGGGTATGATCTTTGAGGGTAGAGAAAATGTCCATCTTATCCACTGCAGTATCTCCTACCCATAATGTGATAAAGAGACACTTTATGTTTTCTTTGTTTGGAAGAATGTATTTTCCTGCTCATCTCTCACTGGCCATTTTGAATTTCATTTCCTATTATAAATTGGCCTTGCTGGAGACAAAAGTTGAGTTTTATGTGGATCCTAACCATCCTTTAATAAATGCCTGTAAGCTCCTTCCCTATATATTTTGAGTGTGATTTTACCCACTGTCTCTCAATGAGTGTTGTAGGTAAAGATGTCAGAGAACTCTATCCTTAGAGACTTCACTTAATATTTCTCCCAGATGAACTTACTGCCTCACAAAAGGACTCTTTGTCTTTTGAATTTAACCGGCTCTTTGTCTAGGCTGGTATCCAGCACGACAGGAGTAAAATGTCAATGCTCTCTATTTAATCAACGTTTTATTCTTGGCTTGTATTTCAATAGGGGGGATGAAACAGCAATTCAAATGTCATTGTAGGTATATTTTTTGTCTCTTTTCATTCCTGGTCTATGTTATGTGAATCTCAATAATTTAGAATTTATTTTCAATCTGTACAAATCCGCTGGAGAAATGTGCTATTCATTTGCTAAAAGACACAACAGCTGTGTTG
The DNA here is from genome assembly GCA_036589455.1 of Ateles fusciceps. Lineage (NCBI taxonomy): Eukaryota > Metazoa > Chordata > Mammalia > Primates > Atelidae > Ateles > Ateles fusciceps. The sequence continues at coordinate 13,808,038 of JAZHEH010000562.1, forward strand.
ACCTGACACCAAAACCAGAACTCTGTCTCCCCCAACCAAAGAGGTCATTTTATTACATCCAGCTTTTTTTTTTAATCAAAATTGCCAGACTCTATTGTTTGTAGACCAATGGTCTCCAAGGTTCATTTTGTGAAAGACTAATCTATAGTGATATTTTGGTAAAAAAATTGTTTCAATGGGCCAAAGAGTTTCAGAAACTGAGTATTTGCATATTAAAGCTCTGAGAAGATCTGTTAGAAAATCACCTAGCTTAATTTTGTTTAACTTATAGGACTTCCTTCGTTTATTTGACTGTAGCAATGGTTCACAAACTTTGGTCCCCATACCACCTGGGAACTTGTTAAAGATGCAAACTACTGGGCACCACTCCAGACTTACAGAATCCAAAATTCCACAGGGAAGGGTAGACTCTGCAATCTGTTTTCAGCAGTCCTCCAGGTGATTGTGATATATGCTCAAGTTTGAGAATTATTGGAATGTGGAATCCTTGTATTGGGACCAGCTTTTCAGATATCAGAACCATTGTTTCAAATCATCTCGGGAACTTTTCAATAGGTCTGGGGTATGGCCTGAGATTCTGCACTTCTCACAAATTCTCAGGTGATGTTGATACCTCAGGATGGTGGAGCACACTGTGAGTGGCATGGCCAGGAGACACTGCCAAGCTAACACAGGCATGGTGGACATGCATGGGAAAGAATACTTAGATATCTTCTTGCCATAGAAACTATAGGCTAAGTGTCTCTTATGGCCCATCGGACCAGCCCTTCTTCCCCTCTCTGTGTGTTTGATGAAAGATGAGTGGAAATGGCAACTGGATGCTCCTCACCTAGCCACACCAAAGACAAACACATGGGAAAGAAAGTGGTAAGGCCAGACATTCTTGAGTATGGGAATTTTTCTTGCACTTACAAGTAAAAATTAGTAGCTATGTGGTCTTAGGCAGCTTACATAACTCTTGAGAGACTCAAGCTCCTCATCTGTCAATTGTAACTGTTAATGGCACCTGTGTTGGTAGTTGTATTCAAAGTTACCTATGGTATTCTTGTAAAATTCTTATAATGTGGTACATAGTAAATATTTAAATAATGATGACAAATGCATTAAACTGAGATATTCTAAAGTCAGTCTCATAATTGAATGGAAAAATGGATGTTGGCCAGGCACAGTGGCTTATGCCTATAATTCCAGCACTTCGTGAGACCAAACCAGGGGGATTGCTTGAGCCCAGGAGTTTGAGATCACACTGGCCAACATGGCAAGACATTGTCTCTTCAGAAGTTAAAAAATTAGCTAGGTGTGATGATGTGTGCCTGTAGTCCCAGCTACTCTGGAGGCCAAGTGGAGAGGATTGCTTGAGCTTGAGAGGTCAAGGCTGCAGAGAGCCATGTAACACATGCCACTCCAGCCTGGGCAACACAGCAAGACCCTGTCTCAAAAAAGAAAAAAAAAGGATTGGAAGAAAAGATCACATTATCTTATTTTTCCTTCATTTCTGGGGAATGCAAACTACCTACTTTCACCTTGATTCCCTTCTTACAGCTCCATGTGTCAAAACCACCTACCTAGGTATTTACTAGACTGTTAATTGTGTGGTTTGTTAGTAGAATTGCCGCTGATTCATATTTCCTTCTTTATAGTATGATTGGGACAAAAATAGTCTTATATAAAGGTTGACAATTTGCCTCATCTCAGAACATTCCAAGGGAGATTCCAGGCCTTTTCTTGTGTGGATCTTGTGGGTAAGGCAGCCACATAGAAAGAGGTTACAGGGATCTAGCTGGAAAGGCCAGAGAACCATGTGAAGAAGAAATGAGTTGATAGGTGCTACAGCATAGGCAGAGAGAGGAGACAGGACAGCTAGCCAGCAGGAGTCAGAATGTGGGATCAAGTTTGAGGGAGAAGAGAGATTGTGAAAGAGCAACTGCTCTCTGCTGTGATGAAAGCAATTAATAGATGGTGAAGAGGGAAAGAGGGAATTTGGGGCATTTTGGTGGTCATGAACTACATTTCCTGTTTCCATATCTCTTGGGGGATATTTTAGAGGAAAGTTAAATTTATTTTCATTGATTTTTGGGTGTCAGACTTGTGTTTTGTTGAGTGTGACACGTGGAGACTGACCTTTCAGTCATTTTCAATAATACCAAATTGCAAAATAATACCTTAGCATTTTGGTATTATCTCAGTAATGTGTTTCCACATTTTAAAAAATAAGTATTTGTTATATTTATAGTCAGAAAAAAATATTCCCACCTTTAATAAAAGAATTATCCCTTACATTTTAAACATCCAAACTTGTCTAAATTAGTGAATCTCAACTGGGACTATTTCACCTTCCCAAGGAACATTTGGCAAGCACTAGAGACGGTTTTGGTTGTCTCACCTAGGGGTGTGTTAGTGGCTTCTGGCAGATAGAGGCTAGAAATGCTGTTAAACATCCTATAATCACAGGACAGCCCCCATAACAAAGAATTGTCTGGTCCCAAATGTCAATAGTGCTGAGTTTGAGGACCCTGTTCTAAATTATTAGAAATGTTCCCTTCTTGATTCCAACTCCAGTGTGTGATCTGAATAATTCCTCTGGATATAATTTATGTACTTTCAATAATCATAATTCTAAGGGGGAAATATTCTATATATAAGATAAGAAACATGAACTATTCTTAGGAAACTTTTTCTTCCACATTATCTGACTAGTAAGTACCATGAATAAACTACCAATTTTGTCTGGAGACTCCTACTATGATAATAAAATAACCAATGAATATAAAAAAATCTAATTCTACAATATCAATTAGTTTGGAAATTTTCCTGCCAGTAGCAAAATTCATGCTGACCTTTATCTGCTTTGCATGGCTGGTGTTTTCCACAAAATTGCCATCTGAAGGAGATGCTGCCAAGCATTTGAAGTGGTAGTGAGTCCAGAGGAATAGAGCCTTGTCTAGTCCTGAGCTTGTTTCTAGGCCCAGCTCTGCCACCAGCGAGCTCATGTCCTTGGGCAAGTCCCATTACTTCTCTGAAGTTCAACTGCCTTATCTGCAAAACTAGTAGGAATTGGATTATGTTCACCCTAAGGTTCCTTCTGGTGCACTCTAAAATCTAGTTGAGTGCCTTCTCCATGAGGAATACTGCCTCTCAGTTGGCCTTTGAAAGGGCATCAAATAAAGCTCAGGTCAGCCTCAAGTTCAAGTAAGTGTTTGTGCTATTTCTGAAAAAATTAGGAAAGAAATGGAGAAGAATATGGCAACTTGCCACTGGCAAAGCAAATAGATCTAAATGGAAATTTATCATTTTCCCCTGCTAAGACAAATCTGTATCCAAGTAGAATTTGCAAAATAGTAAAATGTAGATTCCTGCTGAAAACAATGAATCAACACTAACATCTGTTGGACTTTTTTTTTTTAAGGTCAGGCCACACCATATTATAAACCATGGTCAGTGGTTGTTCACTCCCCTTATTATCCCCCTTCCAAAAACAAGTAAAATAACAAATTTTTAAAAAACAACATAAAAACAATTTGCATTGACTTCATTGTAACAGAATGTAAACCAAAACACATCTTTGAAGTTTTGCACAGATGGCTTGTCCCTGCTCTCCCATGGTAAACGCGAAGCAAGAAAGTGACTGAACCACAGGAAGTTGAGGAGACCACAAACATCAAACACCACAGAGATGGTCCAGAACTGCCATTGACGAACATGAAATACATCAAACCAATGCATCTTTTCATAGCAGTCCATTTTCTGGGTCATTTGAGGCAAATCTTTTAAATTTGAACTTGTCCGTAGGTTCTTAGGTATCAGCAATAGGACCTGCTCTTGTGAGCCCATTTTTCTAGTGAGAGAGATGGCTTTGGGCTGCTTTGTTGATGGCTGACACCCGGTTCCCATGGCGACTTGTAGCAGGCATTTGTAAGGCTTCATGAGGTCTGGAGTCATGCTGGGCAAACTTCTTTGACCTCAACATATAGAAATACATTTTAGGTCATTACCCAGTAAAAATGCACACACAACCACACAAACTCACACAGTAATCTACATACTCAAGATTTTCATGAACCGATACCCTTACCTGTGCAATGTGCTCTAATGTTTATGCTCTTTTATTTTTTCTTTTTCCTTTTTTTTTTTTGAGACGGAGTCTGGCTCTGTCACCCAGGCTGGAGTGCAACGGCTCAATCTTGGCTCACTGCAACCTCCACCTTCCAGGTTCAAGCGATTCTCCAGTGTCAGCCTCCCAAGTAGCTGGGATTACAAGCGCCCACACCATGCCCAGCTAATTTATGTATTTTTAGTAGAGACAGACTTTCACCATGTTGGTCAGGCTGGTCTTAAACTCCTGACCTCAGGTAATCTGCCCACCTCGGCCTCCCAAAGTGCTAGGATTACAGGCGTGGGCCACCGCACCTGGCCTGTCTTCTTCCTTTTTTTTAAGTACTAGCCATGCCCCATTACATTAATTTCATGACCCACTTTGAAAAAAATTGCTACTGACCTTTTAGTACAATTTTTAGTAATACTAATGATGATTGGTCTAAGGTCTTATTTCACCTCCCTGTCCCCAAACCAAACCATTCTCTGCCCAAGCTTCAGAGTGATGTTTTCAATGTGTAAAATGTATCATGTATTTCTTCTACTTATAACTCTTCACTGGTTCTTCTTTGTCCTTAGGATACATGCCTTAAGGCTCATTGGTACATAATTACCGCTCAGCCTTTCCAGCGTTAACTCTTCTACTCCATCTCTGCCCTCGCCTTTCCCATAAGACATACACACATACAGAGTTCCCCAAAGTATCACACCCTCTTGGATCATTCTTGGATGTGTCCCATATGCCAGTTCCTTCTGCCAAGATAATTGTTCCTACCCTACTCTCCTATTGCCTTCTCATTACTCAGACTGAAATGTGTGCTCCTCTAAACTGGGTCCCATGTCTTCAATCCTTTTATAACAATAACATGGGCTGCATAAGTACATACAGAAAAGGTGAATAAACCATACAGAACTGTCTTCAACAGTTTATCTCAGAGCATCATATAATTTTTAAGCAAAAAGGGACCGTAAAAATTATTTAGAGAAGTGGTTGCCAACTTACACTCTTTATATTTCAGGGGTCGATGATAGCCTCAATGAGTGTCTGAGTACTGTGGTTCAATATTTTAGAAAGTCCAGGGGGAAAAGTGTTCACTAAGACATAAGTCTGAGCAGGAAACCCAACCTAAGATGCTGAAGAATATTCCTTCCCATGAAGGATTGATTCTAACATGAATCATATACGTTTCCCTCATTGTACTTGTTGCTTCCCCAAATTATCATTGTCTGCTATACATTATCCACCTCCCCCTAATTGCAACATCTGTTCAGTGGGACTTGAACTACTTCATTGGTCTCTATAGCCCCCGGCCTTGTGGCAGGGTTTGGCAAACTATGGCCAACAAGCCAAATCTGACCAACTGCCTGTTTTTGTAAATAAAGTTTTACTAAAACACTTCCAGACCTATTGATATACATATTGTCTGCGGCTGCTTATGTGACAAAACAGTGAAGCTAAGTAGTTGTGTCAGACACTGTGTGGCCCTCAAAGCCTACACCTTTTACTATCTGGCCCATTATGGATAATATTTGCCCAACCCTGGCCTAAACCACTGACTGACAAATATTAAGTGCTTAAAACAATCAGTATTTGATAGAATGAATGAGTGGAAGAAGAAATGAATACACATGGATATAGAGTGTAAGAAAATGCAGATAAATCGAAACCGTGAAAGGGATAGGGCTGTGCTGAGAATTTTTTTTCTTTTAAAATTATGTTATATTTTGTTTAACAATACAGGTTGACTATCCCTAATCTGAAAATCCAAAATCTGAAATACTGCAAAATCTGAAACGTTGTGAGCACCAACATGGTGCTCAAAGGCAATGCTCACTGGAGCATTTTAGATTCTGAATTTTCAGATTAGGGGACGCTCAACCAGTAAGCATAATGCAAATATTTCAAAATCCAAAAATATTTGAGATCCAGAACGTTTCTGGCTCTGAGGTGGAGATTTGCATGGGGAGGGCATGGGGGTGAGAGGAAGACTTCTTTTGAGATGGAACCCAATGGGAGATTGCAGGAAGAACTGGGCAGAAGGAGATGCTGAATTATGATCCAGTCACATCAAGGACTTCAGTTGCTCCCAAGAAAAGCTCTGAAACTAGGATGGTCCCTTAGGTCATCTGACATCAGGGGACCAGGTCTTTATACACCTCTCCTTGCCCTTCCACTCCTACACACATTTTGGCAAGTTTACTGAATTGTGAGCTCTAGAGAGTGCACATGGCCTGGGACAAGCCACCATTTGGCTGAGGATAACTCCCAGAGAGAGACTCCAGTAGCCAAGACTCTGACCTTCCAGCAGTTGAGGGGTCAGAGGAAGCCCATTCCTTTAGGAGGAATCTGAGCAGCATATTGTGGCATCTATCACTCTTACCATCTCTTCATCCTTAAACATTTATGAGGATTATGAGGATGATATTTTTCTCCCATGTCACATGCAGCTGATAATTGTGTTTGTGTGTAGTTTTGTTGGCTGTTAGAAAGGGTGGCATATTTGCATAAAGAGAGGGCATGTGTCGACAAGAAATATATCTATTGCTTTAAATTCATCTTGCAAGTGGTTTTCATTGAAATAGCAGGAAACTAATGTCCTTTTAAAAGTTTATTAAAATCATCTGGATATACTCAACCTAATAAAAGCAGAGTGCACGGCTGCTGGATTTCCTGTAGCTTTAGATATGGAGCAAAAAGAGGCTTAAGTGATACTGTACATGTGAAATTGTATAGAAAGACATGTTATTAGCCTAAAAAATATGTCTTTTATGAAGCAGATTAACAAACAGCATTTCTGTTCTATTCCTGGTGGCGTGACTTTTGTGTCTGTTGGCATTTTGTTGCAGTTGGCCTCTTTGTTCTCTATATGTTCATATACATCAGTGCCATTTTATCAGGGCTGCCGCCTTGTCTTGTTCAGTCCAAGACATTTTACCTCTCACTCAAGAAAGATCAGTTATGAAGTGAAACTTACAGAGAGCTGTATCATCCTGAGCTTCAGGATCATTTTTATTTACTCTTCCAAATAAAAGAGCAAGTTGTGCCTCATCATAATTGAGTGCTAGTTAACCTAGCCATGTCAATGACTAACTACAAAAAGTGAGAGTTCTGAGAGGGATGGGGTAGTCATATTTAATAAAATCACTCAAGTGGCTATGTCTCTTTCTGGGGTGTTTCATTTGTTTTACCAGCTTGTGGTTAAAACAAAGAAAAGTCAAATTTTCCACTCTGTTTTGAGTTGCTTTAGAAAAATACCACCACTTTAATATTTATTAAAGACGTAGATGCATGTAAATTCATACACATCCCCCCCAAAATCCAGCATGCAACCTCAATTGCATTTGATTCCAGGGCTTTGAAATGCAAAGAAAAACACCAAATACAGTGGGGTAAAAGTCTTTTGCAACAGGGAACTAGGAGGAAGTCTTGAATAGCACTGCTGTGGCCAACATACACAAGCTTAACATTACTTTTTGAACCTATGGCCGTATGCATTAAGACGAATAGTTTGCCTGTGAAAAATTAATGTCCCAGAACTCTTGTAACCATTGTTCCTTTGTGAAATGGCGTATGTAAAATGTCTTTTTAAAATGCACCCTTTTGGCGAATAGATTGCTTCTACTCTCTGGCTTATGCTTCTAGTTGGAGAGGCCCCTAAAGGACCATTAAGCAAATGAACAAATAGGTACAAAAGAGCCAATCAGATTCACAGGAGCATAAAGATAGACGAAGCCAGAGAGTGAGACCAATTTTTGTCCTTGTGTGAAACAAATAAAATGTCTCTTCTCTTTTCTTTTTTTGATCTTTTAAAAATGTAAAGGCTCATTGCTCTTTTCTTGGCTAATAGATGGGGTTTTAAATAAACAAGCCTTATTTTGAGGACTGAAGTAAGAAGTGCTAAGCTAAGGAGGATGGAGCTGGTCTGGAAGCTCTGTGAGTTATCAGATAAATGTTATGTCTGGAGGAGAGACTAAGACAACCAAGCCTCATGGAGTCCCATATCAATTTAATTTTGATGAATGACCAGGTCTGTAAATATTATCTACATTACTATGCAAGTTGGGTCTGTTCCATTCATGGGTGGACAACCCTCACAGTCTGCTGTAAAATAGCTTTGCAAGTAATCCCCACAGACTTGCTTTCCCCACTGTTAACTCACAATTAGAAGGGTAATTAGTGATGAGGGCACTTTGCTTTTGAACTAAAAACAAAAACATGAGCAAACCACTCAGTAATCTAGAGTTGCAGCAATTCTTAAACCACAAGACCTCCAAATTATATTCTCAATAATCTACATAGGTGGTAGTATTAGTTTTCAAATTTCGTTTCTGCTTTTTAAATACACACACATACACACACACACACACACACACACACACACACACACACACACACACACAGTTTGAGTATCCCTTATCCAAAATGCTTGTTTCAGAAGTGTTTTGGATTTTGAATATTTTTGGATTTTGGAATATTTACGTTGTACTTATGGGCTGAACATCCCTAATCTGAAAATCCAAAATCCAAAATGCTCCAATGGGTGATGCTCACAAAGCTTCAGATTTTGCAGCATTTCAGATTTTGGATTTTCAGATTAGAGATACTCAACCTATATTGTTAAACATAATATAACAGGCTTTAAAAAGAAAAGATGTTGCTGGGCGCAGTGGCTCACGCCTGTAATCCTAGCACTCTGGGAGGCCGAGGCGAGCGGATCACCCAAGGTCGGGAGTTCAAGACCAGCCTGACCAACATGGTGAAACCTCGTCTTTGAAAAAAAATAAAAAAAAATTTAATTTTTTAAAATAAAAAAAAAAAAGAAAAAAGAAAAGATGTTTATAAGCCCAGTCTTATCCCTTTCACGGTTTTGATTTTCTACATTTTCTTACACTCTGTATCCACGTGTATTTATTTCTTCTGCCACTTATTCATTCTATCAGTGTTTATTAAGCATGTAATATTTGTCAGTCAGTGGTTTAGGCCAGGGATGATGAGCAAATATTTTCCATAACGGGCCAGAGAGTAAAAGGTGTAGGCTTTGAGGGCCATGCAGTCTCTGACACAACTACCTAGCTTCACTGTTTTGTCACATAAGCAGCTGCAGACAGTTTGTAAGCCAATGGGTTTGGAAGTGTTCCAATAAAACTTTATTTACAAAAACAGGTAATGGGTCAAATTTGGCTGGCTGGCCATAGTTTGCCAAACCCTGCCACAAGGCCAGGGGGCTATAGAGACCAATGAAACAGCTCAAGTCCCGTTGAACAGATGTTGCAATTGGAGGAGGTGAATAATATGCAACAGAAAAATAATGATAATTTTGAGGAGTAACAAGTACAATGAGGGAAACATGTATGACTCATGTTAGGACTGTAGTGTTACTATTACTACAGTTCAGTGCTAGGCTTTACTCAATATGATTTTGTGAATGCTTTCTGTTCATCTACTCAGTCTTCCTATTTACTGATGTCTGTCGACTCCTAATTTCCTGGCCAGTCAGTATCCCATATTTCGCTTAATCCTTCCGCTATATTGTACATTTAATTAAACCTAACTTATGAGCATACACATGCAGAAACAAATAAATCAATGCGTAACATGGTCATCTGATAATGAACTTTTTCTCAGTTATTTGTTTCTGCTCCTGCCAGAGAAGCCCAACATTCTAGATCAAGAAAAAGGCACAGGTGAGGAAAGCCAATGTACAAAGTGTTTGCCCTGCACTAAGAAGGTTTTAGTTAGTTTCCGTTTTCCTACAGTTTCAGGGTGTAAATCAGGATGCAGATGGCCAGAGGGTCCAGAGAAAGGGGGCAGATTGGGGGACCGCATTCACACTTCCTACTCAGGGCCAGTATATTGCTACCAGGCAGCTGCCCATCACTATTTAACCTGATCAGAACACAATCTATCAGAGAAAGTTGCTCATCTTCAAGCCTATCAAGCACTGCTTGAGCTCTAACTGGACGCAAAGTGCGCTGTGTGGCTTTATATAATGGAAGGATATACTGATTAATATGACAAAGCTCCTTCTCTCCAGGTAGAGACAGGGAGCTGCAGAGGTCAGATCAGTGGAGACTGACTATGTCAAGTGATAGAATATAGGGAAAGTAAACCTTTCCTTCCCTCTGCTCAATGTTCAGCAGAGAGGAAGGACTTCACACCCCACTCCTGAGGAAGAGAAGCATGGGAGTAATGTTTCTCTTCCAGCCACCTCATTGGCTCTTCCCTTAGAGAAAGGAATAACCTCTCTGGTAGGTGGTTTGAAGAAGCATATGTGGTACAGTGCTTTCTGAGTTACTCTCATAAATACTGATAATGAAAAACATATATTGGAGTTTCTATGTGCCAGAGATCAGTGTTTACACTAATTCAATCCTCACACTTGTACTTGCAGGTAGTACGACTATCATTCCCATTTTACAGATGAAGAGACTGAGTCACAGAAACACTGAGAGACTTGCATTGCTGCTTGACTGATGAATGGCACAGCCAGAATGACTCACAAAGTCTAGCTCCAGGATTCAGGCTCTCAACTTCTCTGCTCTATGATTCACCTGAGGAATGAGTGTGTTCTCCTCAGTTTTTCCATGATGTAAGTATACCCGGGTGAGGACCAGGGTCCATGCCATGCTCATACCCTTTCTGAGGGAGGCAAGTGAGAAATTATGATGTGCAGATATACAGGTTTCATTGTTATGTGTACCAATCACTAGATTTGGCAGAAAGGCCAATCCATGTTTTTGAATTTAGCAATAACAGCAATAAAGCTAATAATTTAATAATTTCATCCTCTTGATTTGACACATGTACCTGTTGTCTCATATTTTGGTACCCAACTTAGAGGGAAAATTATTAATGCTCATCCTAAACCCCAACATAATATAGGTATGCGTAATAGCAGTAGTAAAAAGTAGTTAATAATAAGTATGATCTTGCAGGCATTGTGCAAAATACTTTAAATATATTCTCACTTGGAATCTTCACAGCAATCCTATCGAGGTAGGTACTACATGTTATGGAAGAGGAAAGAGGGTTTAAATTTGAGGTTAACAAATGGGTTTTTGATACACAAAAGAGCAATGACTGTTTTATTGGCTATGTAGTATATTAATAGGCAAATGCAACACTTGATTTCAATGGTCTTTGATGTTTACTGAAATAAATCTGCCTTTCACAGAGTCACTCACAATAGTTGATCATTAATATTGCCTGAGAGCACTCAAAGGTCAAAACAACTCAGAGGTACTGGCCAATAAAGAACAGAGTGAGATTAGGGAATGGCATTCCATTTGAAAATCTCTCTAATCTGTCTACTTATCGTATTTCTTGGCATTTCCCCAGAGAAAGCCACCACTACTTCTCACTTGTGTTAGTGTAACAGTCTCCATCTTGTCAACCATGTATGTTCTTGTCCATGTCAAATGCTTTCTCCATAATGCAGGTAGTGGTGACCTAGCTAAAGAGCATCCTCTTGCATAGGACATCCAATGTGTTGGAATTTTTCTAAGATGAAGACCAAAATTGTCAATACATTCTCTAAAACCCTAAAATGTACGGTGCCTGACTGTCCTTCTAGCCCTATCTCCTCCCTCTCTCATTTCTGCACCCCAGCAGAATTCCTAGCTATCCTGTGCTCCAACCTGACCTGCTTATGGTTCTCTCTCTCTGAAACATTCTCCCCAAACCCAGCATTCACATAATATAAATATGGCCAGGTGCAGTGGCTCACACCTGTAATCCCAGCACTTTGGGAGGCCAAGGTCAGTGGATCATGCAGTCAAGAGATTGACACCATCCTGGACAACATGATGAAACCCCATCTCTACTGAAAATACAAAAATTAGCAGAGCATGGTGACGCATACCTGTAGTCCCAGCTGCTTGGGAGGCTGAGGCAGGAGAATCACTTGAACCTGAGAGGCGGATGTTGCAGTGAGCCAAGATCGTGCCACTGCACTCCAGCCTGATGACAGAGTGAGACTCTGTCTCATAAATAAATAAGTAAATAAATACTTACTCTTCAGATTTCAACTTAAATATTTTTTCCTCAGAATTTCTTTCCTTCTAGTCCAGAATAGCAGGTTTCACTGTCAGAGGTTCATAGACGATCTGTCCCTATACTTCATAGCACTTATTTCAATTCATATTTGTGTGGTTTTTGTAATTACTCATTTTTTGTAGGCCTTTATCTAAAATAAATCTCCATGAGGGCAAGATCAAGTCTGTGTTGCTCACTGCTCTATTCTCAATGGCTAGCTTGGAACAGCACCTGGAGCATACTCATCCAGTAAATATTGTTTAGTCAAGGCCATTGAACATGGTTGTGCAGGCTGTGCACTGCTCAGCTCCAGGGGCATCATCCACATAGACAATGATGTGAACTGTGCTACCTGGAGATGCATAACACAGCAGTCCCATATTGAGTGAAGGAATGAATAAATAAGTAAATGGATAAGTGAATGAAACCATTGGTCGTTGGTGCAGAATTGCCTCACTGGGGAAAACCAAACTTGATGTCCAGTATTTCCTAAAAACTACAAAATCCTGTGCAGTTGTCTATGCCATCATGCATGTCTCTCATGTATGTCTCACAGAAGCAATTATCTTGGTATGTTATGTGTTCTGAATGAGATCTCTTTACTCCCATTTGAATTTCACATAGACTTTTTCATATACTAGAACTTGGTTCACAGTCCTCCAGACACCAGTAGAAAGTCCCACTTTGGCTTTTTAATTGTATAAGGACCTCATTTTTTACTTGTAGGTGAAAAAGCTGAAGCTGCATTCCATTTGTGAGCCAAAGTACATTTTTTAATGTGCTATTTTTATTCCATGGGACCCATGAATAATATCTGCAATGTATTATGCTGGTAAATTATACACAGTCACAGGGGGTGGGGGGTGAAGTGACATCCAGAAGAATGTACTGGATCATGGTACAAGAGCTGGATTCGTTGAGGCAGGGGACTTCACATGACTCTGTGTCTATCGGTAACAACAAATTTTGGCCATGGTGTCAGTCTCCAAGTTTTGCCACAGAGCTACATTCTGTTTCTGACTCCAGGCTTCCATGCAGCAGAAATTGAGCCATGATTATTACTAATACCATTTATTAATAAACTTATAAAGAGCAATGGCTTAAAAAATAAAATGAGAATTCTGTATGCATTTGAATTTGCTGAACCATGGTTTCTTAGGACCAGGCATCACTGTATCATCCCACTCTCACCTTTCATTTTACCTTATAACTCATATTTCTGCATTTTCCCAAAATGCTATAAGCTCTCTGAGGACAAGACTCATGCCTTGAATTTGTTTTTATATCTAACTCACACATACAACAGTATCTTACACATAGAGGATTTGTAGGTCTTGATATTCATAAGACAGTTGAATGAAATTATTAACCCAAATGTCTTAATTAAACCAGACTTAAAATTCCACACTGCTTCAAAACATCACTACACTGATTTTTTTGAAATGAAGAATGGAGCATTGACTAGAGCAAGTTTCTCATTTAGTCTTAACCCATGAGATAGCAGACATGCCATACCAACCAGAAACCCCTGCAGGAATGAAGGGCTTACTCTCCCAGCTACTGGGAGTGTTGGCAGAAGCCAACACTTGGTTGTTGACCCTCTTTGCAAAAGGACTGCTGAAGAGAGCTGCCTTGCCCTTCTTGGGGTAGCCTCAGCTCAAACTAGTAAACACCAGTATATACAGGCCAGGCTTCCTCTCTCCAACTCTGGACAATTCTGGAGGGCCACCCTGCTCTAGAGCTTCCAGTAGGATCAGCTGAGGCCTTTGTTGAGACTGCAACACAGGCCAGTTTCTCCCACTGCCCATCCTACCTCCATCCCACTCCAACCCACGAGTGTTGACCTAGAGCACTCCCTAATAAGCTTCCTAAATGCTAATATTTGTCCTAAAGTTCACTTCCCAAGGAACATAACCTACAACCCATGCCTCTGTGTTTCAGGAGACTTAAACAAAAAGAAATAAATTCAAGGAGTGTCTTTTCCCCCATTAGAACAATCTAGTAATAACCAACATTATCATTTGAGAAAGCAAGGGATCTTGGTAGCAGCTGCAGTGGAGGGTTGGAGCCACAGTCTTCATGTAGCACAACAGAGCGGCTCTTTCAGAGCCAGGAGTACCAGGCAGCATTTTCCTACAACGCACGAGAATGCCACTCTCAGGACCACATTAGGAATTTAGGAAATTATGGTGGTGGACAAAAGCACACACTTAATCATGGGCAGTATCAGAGTTCTTATGTTTCTTAATTAACCTCCAGAAAACCATTCTCCTTTAATGCTTGGTTGTTGTCCTTTTATATCTAATTCCCCAAAATATGCATCAACAAGACAACTCTCCTAGACGTCTCCAAGATGCAAAGGATTAAAAAGTCATTATAACTATTATAATGAAATGCAACTACTGATAACACTAGTATAATTATATTGAATAAACTATTAATATTATAACAACTGATGATGCTCTTGTATAGAAATCAGCAAACTACAGGCCAGGGGAGAAATTCAGGCCACCATGGGCAGAATCCAGCCGTATCCAATCATTTACAGATTGTCGATGGCTGCTTTCATGCTAACGTGGCGTAGTCCAGTAGTTGTGACAGAGTCTATATGGCCCACAAAGCCTAAAATCCTTACAATATGGCCTTTCACAGAAAAAATGTGCTGACCTTTACTTTAGTATGTTAACATTTAGTGATCCTGATAAGAGTATTAAACGAAATAAGAAAATTTTGTTGAAGGGAAAGTAACATTACATATACATGCAAAAAGAAAAACAAAGCAAAACCAAAGAATTCTCATCTCCAGACCCTGAGATTAGAGGCAAATCTTTGTCTTTTTTTCTTTTTGTGTTTTTGTATTTTCAATGAGAAATATACATTGCTTTTGTAATAAGAAAACCAATAAATACTACCTGTATTAAAAAAAAAGAGAGAGAGAGGAGGCTGAGCATGGTGGCTCGTGCCTGTAATCCCAGCACTTTGGGAGAAGGAGCTCCTGAGTCTAGGATTGCTTGAGCCTAGGAGATCAAGACCAGCCTAGGAAATATGGCAAGACCCTATCTCTAAAATATATAAAAATACACACACACACACACACACACAACTTATCTGGGCATGGTGGTATGCACCTATGGGCCCAGGTACTCAGGAGGCTGAGGTAGGAAGATGGCTTGAGCCCCAGAGGTGGAGGTTGTGGTGAGCCAAGATCACACCATTTCACTCAAGCTTGGGCAATCGAGGGGGTCCTTGCCCCCCTCAAATGAAGTATTACTCTTTTTTAAAAAAATTTTTACCATCTTGAGTGTTTTTTCTTCCCACCATTTAAGATTTTGCTATTGGCTGGCTGTGTGTATAGCAGCTCTGAATTTGAGAATGCTGAAGGATTTGTTTCCCAACACTACCTTGTGTCTCAGGAAAATATGTAAACAATGCAATGTAGAGAAGTCAGCCAGCTACTGGATTAAGCAGCCAGTTGGTTATCAGAAGTTTAGAAAAAAAACAATAGCAACCCGGGGTTGTTTTTGTGACAGCTGGCTCCATTTGGTAAGCTTTTACACACTATGCTAGGAAATATGGGTTATTCAGTGTCTGGTTTCTAATGCTTTTTAAATTTCCCAGTAGAAAAAACAGCCTCCATTTTCCAAAGCCAGAACATTTCTGTACTATAAAAATAACACAATGGTCATACTAACACAGCTATTTTTGAGCAATTTTCTTTTTTATTATTTTTTTAAATTTTTAAAAAGTTATTTTCATTATTATTATTATTTGTAGAGACAGGATCTTGCCACATTGCCCAGGCTAATCTTGAACTCCTGGCCTCAAGCAATTCTCCCACTTCAGCCACCCGAAGTGCTAGGATCACAAGCATGAGCCACTGCGCCCACCCCTGAGCAATTTTCTTAATAAACAGCAAGGCCCAAGCTAGGTACTTTGTACCAGCATCCTCCAACAAAATGATAAGAAAGATTCTATCAACCCATTTTTTTACAGCTTAGGATACCAAGCTTCAGGCAGGTTGAGAAGGTGGTCAAAGGGCCACCAGCTAAGATGTGGCTCAGCCAGAAGTCAAGGCACCTCTCTCTGAGTCCTCGCTCACTGGCTGCCCTGCCTCCTGACCATTTGCATGTTCCACAGCATAGTTATAACCCTAACACCCATCTCGGTGGAAAGAGATAGTCAGCACTCAAAAAATATTTGCATTATAACCAAAAGACTGTGCTCTTTAACCCATTAAATAACGACTAGCACAAGGAAGTGGGAGCTGTGGCCATAAGAATATTGGGAGATCATGATCTTCACATACCAGCTTACTTTGGGACAGTATTTTTTTAAGTTTATGTAACAACACTAGCAGACTCATTCTATATGATGCCAAAACACTTATTTTAAATAACAATTTCAGGAAACTTCTTGGTATAAACATGATTTCTTTACTCAATTAAATATTAAATTTTATATAGTTTTATATAGAAGTCATATTTGCTGATTCCCACACTTAACCTGACATTACATCTTAACATCATATAGAAAAATATCAGAATATGACTTATATTTCCATTTTTTTTCCATTCTCCTAGGCATTTTAGAGTGATATGTTTTTGCCCACTGGGAACTGGGTTTTTGTTTTTGTTTTACTATTTGAATTCAAGGAAATATCATCATATTTGCAGTTTAACAACCATGATTCTGTGTAGATGCTAGTAAATGTATATATTATTACGTATTGATCTTTTCCTAGTAACAGAGTGGGTTTCTGACATTTTGAAATTAATATTACTTAGCCATACTAAGGGAAAAGTTTTCAAATCCTTCTATTATAGATAGAATCATTTATTTTATATCCTATTATGCATTAATTTAAAGAGAAAATAAAATTTGGGTTTGGAATGGAAATGGAAATATTAGAATTTCCCCCTCAAATCACAGCAATAGGCATTTCCATTTAAAATACACTAATATTAATAGATTAATAAAAATAGAAAATATGCTTAAACCTTCACAACTACCAGGCTTGACAAAATGCCAACAAAGTAGGTGCTTTATCACTATTTTCTTCTTCCAGAAGAGACGCCTGAGGCTCAGAGAGATCAAGAAACTTGCCCAAGGTCACATAGCCACTAAGGAGCAAACCTATATGTAAATTCAAGAATATCAGACTTTAGGGTAGGGTTTTTCTCAACCTCCGCTCCACTGACATTTGTACTGGATATCTTGTGGTCTTTTGGGGGTGCTGCATTCATTGTAAGATGTTTAGCAGCATCCCTCGCCCCTACTCATTCGATGCCAATAATACCTTCTCCTGTTACCCCAAGCTGTAACAACCAAAAATGTCTCCAGACATTACCAAATTCTCCTAGGGGACAAAATCACTCCTGGTTTAGAGCCCCTGCCTTAGAGCTCCTGTCTTAAGCACTGTGTTTTTCTGCCTGCCTTTCAATACGGGTCAAGATCAACCTGGCAGAATGGCACCCCTGGCAAGCTTGTCATAGCCTATGCACATCTGAGCCTCAGCCAATTTAGTTTCGTCCTCATTTTACCTAGAGGTACCCAAGGTCTGGGGTGGTTTGGGATATGAACTCAAGGCTTAATTTAAAAAAATGAATTGCCTTGCTCTTGTTACCAGAAATCTGAACTAGAACTGAATCCATGTGCTTGAGGATGAGATTGTTAAGAAGTGAGGGGAGTGGGAAGACTCATTTGAGTTCAGAGTACTCACTATTTCACATAGAATTAATCTGAGGAAGAAATAGAATAAGAATTGCACAGTCATCAAAGATGATGGCTTTTCTTTATGACCCTTGGCACCAGAACAAAGAGCCTATTTTGTGGTTTTTTGGATTTCCAGAATAAAGAGAATAAAAATGTTTAGGTAATGTTTGGATGGTTTGGGGACTGTGCGTACATTAGTGATAGGTCAATTAATATCTGAACAGTTCAAAGAAGCAATTATTTTAATTTATAAATCACTTCAGAGGTAGGGAGCTGCCATCCATTAATGTGGTTTTTACAAATAAGAGAGCTCGTGGTTGTGTGTGTTTGTGTGTGCATTTTACCCCATGTCATTCTATCTGGCCTGAATTCTCCGACCAGATTGCATACCTCCATGATTAATGTATTTGTCTCTAGAGCGCTGCCAGACACATAAAGCATCAAATCTGCAATTTGACCCTTGGCTGAGACCACCCTATTTTTTGAGTTTTTGCTGGGCTGAAAGATACCACCATGCACAAAGTTGCCTCCAGAACTGACCTTCTTATGTTACACTCTAAATGGCAGGGTCTGTGAGCTAAGACTCTCCAGGGGGTTACAATGTCTCCTGGTGATCGTGCAACAAGGAAAGGGGGCCAAAGTGACATCTGGGCATGGTGGGCCTAGCAGATACTCAACAGCTAGTGAAATGTCTCCAAGTGGAAACTTAGAGATTTCCGAAATAAAGCATCCCTTTATTTTATTTTATTTTAAAATTACTGAAGTCAGACGCAGTAGCTCACACTTGTAATTCCAGCACTTTGGGAGGCCAAGGCGGGAGGATCATTTGAGCCCAGGAGTTTGAGACCAGCCTGGGCAACATAGCAAGACTGTATCAAAAAGTTAAAATAAAAAAATTAACCAGATGTGGTGGCACATAACTGTAGTCCTAGCTACTCAGGAAGCTGAAGCAGGAGGATAGATTGCTTGAGCCCAGGAGTTGGAGGTTGCAATGAGCCATGATCATGCCACTGCACTCCAGCCTGGGCAACCCAGTGAGACTTTCTCTCTTAAAAAAAAATTACTGAGTGACAACCAAGTGCCAAGATTTATGCTCAACACTAGTGGTACACAAGACAAATGCAGTGTAATGGGAGAGGCAAGCTAGGAAGCTGTAAACGACTGTGTAGTCTGAGTGCTGTAGTGGGTAAAGGTGCGGGAGGAGCCCAGACTGGAGACTGGGTGATGGCTGGGGAGGCTTCCAGAAGGAAGTGACCTCTGCTTCAAAGCTGAAACATGAATCAGTGTCCGTGTGTTGAATTCGGAGTATGGGTGGGAATGGGGGTGTTCCAGGCAGAGGGAAGAGCATGTGAAAAGGCCTAGAAGCAAGAGAGAACATGGTGACTTCAGGAAATGGAAGAAAAAGTGGCTGGAGTCTGGAGAGGAAGAGAATATGGAAGAAGCAGTGAAGCTAGAGATGTGAGCACAGGCTGGATTGCAAAAGATTCTCCAAGTCATAGTAAAGAGTTTGAATTATCTTAAAGGCACAGGCATGTGATGAAACTAAGGAATGACATGGTCGGGTTGGTGAAAACAAATAGGAAGATGGCAAAGCAGCTGTGGGAGAACAGGTGAGGGGATTGGCTCAGGGAGGTTGGTACATGGCTTCCATCAGTGAGTTCAAGAACTGGAAAGAAGGAGCTTGTCGATGATGTGTAATGGAAATAAGAGAATTTAGTTGAGACTAAGAGATTGAGTTAATAATAAATTCACTAATAACCTGTCCCATTATAGGTGTTCCTTTCCCTTTTAACTTGGGTACTTCTATTGTAAAAAATGCCCCCCAAACCCCCAAAAGACAGTAATATAATCTGTATTTCTGTCCTTGGTTTCATTGCTTTAAACTTCTGAGTATTTGTTGAGCACCTACTATATGTCTGGCACTGTTCTAGGTGCTGATCAGAGAACATTCCTGCTTTCCGGGAACTTTACTTTTAAACATGAAGACAACGCTATATGTCACAGGGAAACAAAGTGCAGGTATCCAGACAGCAGTCCGTGCTATAAAGAGAAGTTATAAGGTCAACGGGGAGCGGTGGCTCACACCTGTAATCCTAGCACTTTGGGAGGCAGAGGCAGGTGGATCACTTGAGCCTAGGAGCTTAAGATCAGCCTGGACAACATGATGAAACCTCGTTTCTATAAAAAATACAAACAAAATTTAGCCGTCATGGTGGCACATGCCTGTAGTCCCAGCTACTTGGGGGTCTGAGGTGTGAGGATCACTTGAGTCTGGAAGGTCAAGACTGCAGTGAGCTGTGAGTATGCCACTGCACTCCAGCCTGGGTTAAGAGAGCAAGACACTGTCTCAAAAAAAAGAAAAGAAAAAAAAAAAAAGAAATGATAAGGTCATGTGAAGGTCATGCCCAGCATGGAGGAAAGACTCTAAAACGGTGACATTTTAGCTGAGACAGGATCAAAGATGAGCCAACCCTGAGGAGATGGTGGGGAGAGTATTCCAGTGGAGGGGACAGCAAATGCTTTGAGATGGGGGATGATCATGACTCTTTGGGGGAAGAGAGAACTGATGGACGTACCATGGAAGTCCTTCTGGGCCATGGTAAGGCATTCAGATACTATTCTGAGGGTAGTTTTAAATCTTGGAGTCAGTACCTTTTTATGATTAGGCATTATCAAACCCATTCCAATGGATGGAAAAAATAAAGTTCTTTGAGCTGTGTGACACATCCTGGTATTCAGTAACAAAAATGTTTTATTATGGATTTCTACTTTTTA
Organism: Ateles fusciceps; assembly: GCA_036589455.1. Lineage (NCBI taxonomy): Eukaryota > Metazoa > Chordata > Mammalia > Primates > Atelidae > Ateles > Ateles fusciceps. Next base: position 13,828,652 of record JAZHEH010000562.1, read on the forward strand.
CCTCCAGATGATAAACCACTTGGTACAATGCATTTCATGGGGGAGAGAAGGCTAGATGGTCTGATTAACAGCTCTTATTTGGGGCAATGATCATTTGTAACCAAATCCCAGGCTGCTGGGCACTGGCCAATAGTCCAGGCCATTTCTCCTAGGAAGAGCAAAACCATGTTCCACAGTCTGTCCGACCCTCCGCTTAGAGGGAACATAGCCAACCCGAGCAGGACTTTTCTATGTGCTGGCCAGCTGCCTTGTCAGTAATTAATTCAGTCCTGTAATCACACCCAAAATGTTTAGGCAGCTGCAATAATGAGAAGGAGATCATCCGCAGGAATGCATATGTTCCAAGGACCCCCTCGTGTGTTGCCAACTCTCCTGCCCCAGCGTGGAATGACGGCAAGAGCATGCATTTACAGGCAGACCTATGTGGGTGTCATCTAGGTTCCACTCCCCCACTGGTTGTGTGGCCTCAGGAACAAAGCTTAACATCTCTCAACTCAGCTTCCCCCAGTCTATAAAATGGAGATAATAACATGAATAAAGCTATAATGAGAGAAAACCCAAGAAAGTATGATCGTGCCCTCCATGGAGTATGTTTTCTCATACTTACATAGCAGCTTTGCTCTACTGGGTTCCACTTTTTCAGCAGAATATTGGACTTGACAGTCTCCAAATAAAACACTGATATTTCTTGTGCAGCCACTGTCCTCAAGGGGAAATGAGAGTGGAATGCTATTAACTTGCTTCATTTGATCGTCACCAAAGGGTGGTGGTTCATCAAAGCACTGTTTATAAAGGGAACCTTGAGATTCTCTTTCCAATAAAAGAATTTCCTAAAGGCTATTGTTTGTTGCTGAGGTCCTATCAGTGTCTAGTAAAATTTAGAAGTATAAAACAAGGTGGAGGGGTGGAGTAGGAGGAGGTGGAGAGGAAGAATTCTTAGAGAAGTTCAATTATATCAGGTTCATCTCTAACAAGTTACATCGTACTGTTATGAAAACGTCACGGTATTAAAATTGTTTGTGAATGTACTGTTATAATTGTATCTTGTGTATTCCAATGGCATTATTTCATCACATGAAAATCAAGAACTTTGGCTACAGTGGCAAATAGGTTAATAGCTTTCTGCTTGGAACTTCAAATAGTTGGTTTTTCAGGGGTAGGGTAAACTTCACTATTAAACTTTCCACCTTTTCCTTCTAAAGTTACATTTTGGCCAGATGCGGTGGCTCATGCCTATAATCCCAGCACTTTGGGAGGCTAAGGTGAGTAGATCAAAAGGTCAGGAGTTTGAGACCAGCCTAGCCAACATGGTGAAACCCCATTTTTACTGAAAGTACAAAAATTAGCTAGGCATGGTGGCAGGCACCTGTAATCCCAGCTACTCAGGAAGCTGAAGCAGGAGAATTGCTTGAACCCAGGAGGCAGAGGTTGCAGTGAGTTGAGATCACGCCCTTGCACTCTAGCCTGGGTGACAGAGCAAGACTCCATCTCATATAAATAAATAAATAAAATTTAAAAGTTGCATTTCATGGTAGCTAATCTCAGTAAACAGGGCAGTGGGATCCTGTATGACACTGGAAGAAATGTAGATGGGAAACTGCTTTGTAATTATTGCTAATGTTTCACAAGATTTGGAAGTAGAGTTGTCTAGTTGACATCTTGGGCTCTGGAATTAGAAAGACTGTGGTCCAAGCCCCAAATCCACCCCTTCCAAGCTCTTTAGCCTTAGGACAAATTACATATTATTGCTAAGCCTCAGTTTTCTTATCTGTACAATGAGTATAATAACAATAGGGTAATCGTATTTACCTTAAACATAAATTTAAATTTAATTAATTTAAAAATTATAAGGCTCAACAATACTTAGAATAGAACCCAAGGCCGAGGTGCAGTGGCTCATGCCTGTAACCCCAGCACTTTGGGAGGCCTAAGCAGGCAGATCATTTGAGGTCAGAAGTTCGAGACCAGTCTGACCAACATGGTGAAACCCCATCTCTACTAAAAATACAAAAAATTAGCCAGGTATGGTGGCATATGCCTGTAATCCCAGCTGCTCTGGAGGCTGAGGCAGGAGAATCACTTGAACCTGGGAGGCAAAGGTTACAGTGAGCTGAGATTACACCACTGCACTCCAGGCCGCGTGACAGAACGAGAGAAAAAAAAAAAAAAGAATAGAACCTGGTACATAGTAACTATTCAAAAAAGCATTAACCATCGTTCACACCAATTGACAGTGTTGCTTTTAGCAGCTTACTTTACCACCTGGACTTTAATTCCTTGTTTGTAAAATGGAAGATTTGGACTAGAATTGGTTTCCCAAATGTAATCTTTCTTACACAGCCTTCAAAATTTTTGCCATTTTGGGGGAAAATATTCCCTCAATATAGCTTTGAAAAGAATAAAATCATACACACAGATATTCAGTATACCTGTGTAAATCTGTAAATTTAAAATCAATCTGTAATTTAACATAGGTTCATTGGCTTTACTTTAGTCAGATAAAGCATTATACTCCCCATTCTGAAGATCTTGTCACTGGAGGATTGACCCATTGGTGGGCACATCTGGGCACCATGCCTGTATCAGATAGATTATCAGTATCCTGTATACCTTAGGCTTATCTGAAGCAATCATAGCTAGTTATCTTTTTGCTTCAAATATACATCAACATAAACACATTTGAAACCAACAGTAAGTGTAGGAGCTGAGAGCACAGACCCTGGAACCAATCAGCCTGCCTCCAAATCCCCAGTTCTGCCACTTGCTGGCTTTGTGATGATGGGCATGCCATTTAACATCTCTGTGCCTCAGTTTCCTCATCTGCAACATCCAGACAATGTGAGTATCTACTCAGAGTGTTATTGTGAGATTTTAAATGCGTTAGTGGATGTAAAGTGTGTAGTCCCAGCACCTAGTAAGCAAGCCATGCCAGTCAACATAGGTGAATATATCACACTTTCACATCATCTTGAATCATATCCATATTCCATTTTGAATCTGAAGTCTTTTAGGAGTTGAGGCAGAGATCTAGATCCTAATTCTGTATACATGGAGTAGATATTTGATGTGTCTGGCTTTGATTTTTCCTCCTATAAAACTACTATAATACTGTCTCCCTCTAGGTACTTCCTAAGTGTGGTAAGGTCCCTTATGGGTCTGTATTTGAACAGCTTTCACACCCCCAACACCTGATAGTAGATGATCTTATTGTTATGGCCTCATGACTCTTCATCCTGAGCAGAGGATCAACGTGAGACCAAATGTTGGTTGGTGATTCTCCACTGCTTAAGGAAAATCACAAGGGAAAAGAAAGCCATTTCTCTCGCTATGGCTTTCCCGTCAAGAACACTGAAGAAAATTAGACATAATGTGAATTCCGTATGTCCAAATATATCACTATCCCATTCGGTCATAAAAAAAACCAAGTATCTCTGACCTACCATATTTGAAACCAAATCACAAATATCTGAGACTCAAATCCTTTCTCTAAATCTTCACACACCTGCATCATGTTGACATCCAAAATAAGCATGATTCATTGAAACAGGGGAGATTTCTGACAAAAGTAAGTTCCACGAGGATAAGAGAACGGATGTGCCTGGAGATTGGAAGTAAAACATGCAGACAAGAGATGTGGCAAATAGATTCCAGCTTAGTATTCATTGAAAGATATGACAAATCAAGTGTTTAAATTATTCAAGGACAATTACTATGTTCTTAATTATTATGTCTCACATGAGAAAGTTTTTGCAAATCACAGTGAACTGGTAATTAAACTCTCAGACACACGGCAGCAAGTTTTAATAGACCACTGAACCCCTATTCCTCTCAGCCTGAATGTGGTCAGGTTTTGGTCTGGGGGAACACATGAGTTCCTCTGTCAGAACTGTAAGTGGGTGGACAAATCCATTCTAAGGCAGCAAAAAGGGTTGATGCAGAAAGAGAAAATGTGTGTCATTGGGTTTCACTTCATCTGTTACCCAGCTGACTACCTTTGGGACAATGATTACCTCATCAGAGATTACCTTATTCTCCAGAATCCACTTATGTGCTTTCCACAACCACTGTTGAAGGTGTAGACTGTTTGCTTCTAACAACATGTGGTAATTTTTTAGATAGGGAAATTATAGTATGTATTATATGCTACTAAATGAAAGCCCATCCAATTAAATTTGGCATTATCTGGGATCATGGCTGGTGGAATTTAGAGTATATAACACCCTCTTCCTATATCTTCATTTTGAAACCAAATCCACCTTACTGACCTTATTCCATAACTAGTGAATAATATTCATTATTAACCTGAAGATAATAACTAATTAGAAGGAGTTCATCTCTCAGTTCCACCACAGCATCTTTTCAGCATTTTTCTTTCTAAGACAGTCTTCTTCTTTGCTCTTTGCACCTGCCTTGGACTGGGCAGGTGAGACCATGAGGTGTTCTTGGCAGGCATAAGGTTCTTGAATGTTCTTCAGAGATCTTAGTTCTATTGTTCTAGACCTTCAGAGCTGCCTACTCCACCCTTACAGTGAAATCACATTTTGCTTAAATTACTCGGAATCGATGTCTGTCTCTTGTACTCAAACAACCCCATGTCATATAAACAACTAAGCAAATGTCATATATACATTGCATATATAACGTACGACTACATATTATGTGTATATATGTTTTTTATTGAGAATATATCATGCTAGGCACCATTCTAAGCTCTTAGCATGCAGTTATTCTTTTATGCTTACAAGTTTATGGTGATATCCCTCTCTACACACACTTCAGCACTTCCATTTTGATTTCCGGTTTTTCAATGCATTGATCTCTTTCCAACATACTATATAATTTTCTTACTAGGTTTATTACTGGTCTATTTCCCTCCACTGGAATGGAAGCTCATTGATATACTTAAATGCCAAGGACAGTCTCTGACACATGGCAGGGGCTCAATAAATATGTCTAATTAATTGACTAATTAATTAATGAGCTACATGCTATTATTTAATTCCTTACAAATATTTCTATAAATCCACAAAGTTCTCTGACTCACTTTGCAGGACCTGCTTAAATAAAATGTTCTCCTCTCTAAAGCTTTTAAAGTATGGGCTAGATTTTCACATCTGTGCTCTTGCCTGGCAACAGGGGACTAGATCAAATGACCTCCTGAGAGCTGCCTGGCCCTTGACATTCTAATTCAATTCCACTCCAGTGTCCTAAAAGTAATTTGTGGAGAAATTCTTTTCTTCTTCTTCTCCCTGATTGGACGGTACATTTATGTAATTATTTCCTTGGTAGATTGACCTAGCTTTTAAGAAGCACCGTGTAGGCTCTCATGCATTTTCTCTAAGCACTCACTTTATAAAACTAAGAGACTAAAGACTCAGCTCTCTAGGGAATTAAATTGCATTCAAATAAGATTAAGAATTTTTGACTCACAAAAGCAAAGACAGAGGCTGAGAATTGTTCAGTTGTTCAATTGTTCAGTAAACTAATCCAGACATGTTATTCACAAAAGGGACTCAGAATTGGTCAGGGAATTAAAATGGCTGTGGAGAGATGGGCGGGCTGGATTGAGTTAGGGGAGGCTTCTTCTTCTAGGGTTGAAAGTAAGGCCCTGTCCCTTACTTCTAGATGGTGGATGTGTTTAGTTTCTAAATGGAGTTGGTTGGGCCCAGTACGTTTTCACTGAACTCAGTGCAAGCCTTAGATTAGATTTTGCAAGCCAGGCAGGGTGGTTAGTTCCTCTAAAGAAGCATTAGATTGGCAAAGTGGCGTCAGGTAGAGGAACAGTGTTAATGTATATCTAAAGAAGTTAGTCCATCACACCTTGGTCTGGAGCAAGATTTCTTAATCTCTTATGGGCCATGGATTCCTCAGAATAATGCTTTAAATTGCATAAAATAGGCAGCATAATATTGCCAAGAAACTAATTAGACTGAAATACATTTGTGAAAATATATTTTAAGAAAAGGTCAGTATACACGTATTTATTAACACATTAAATATCAAGGGCTAGTAGTAGGACTGATAAACACTGTAATTTTGAAGTGTTGATGAGTTTAAATGATAGTTTGAAGGACTGCAACAGTTAGAATGTGATATGACAATATCTACAAATTATAGAAGTGCTAAAGTCACAGGTACAGCTAATACTACTGTGGTTTGTTGCCTGCATTCATCATTGAAAGAAATGCTAAATCTCAGTTAGACATGAATACAAATAATGATGTAGTTTTTCGTCCCATTGAAGTTCATGGACATCCTCCAACTTCTTCCCCAGGTTGAGAATTCCTGACATAGAGGTTGGAGTGACAGAGTCCATGAAGCCTCTGCTCTAAGCAGCACACCCAACTTCACTGTGAGATGCCTGTGCTTGCCAACATTTGTTCTAACTATTCCTAGTCCAGTAAGAAAATGTTCTTGCTGGCTTAGGTCAACAATGAGAAAGTTTGAAAAGTTGGAAAAATATCAGTACCTGCCATGTCTGTTTCGTGCTTAATGAAAAGGCCTCTAGATTGGCAGGCAAAGGGCCTCAAGTTGCCATAATAGAATAAGGAAGAGTTCTGGCGCTGGAGTGACCAACTTGTCCTGATTTTCCCAGGACTGTCCCCTGTTTAAAGCAGGAAGCCACATGCTTCAGGAACCCCTCAGTTGCCAGTAAACCTGGATGACAGGTAGGTGATTTGGAGTCAGATATAACAGTGCTATCTTGGTCAACTTACTTATCTGTCTGAACCTCAGCATCTTAATCTCGAAATAGGAACAAGAAGACCTTTCCCACAAGGTTTCTAATAAGGGTTAAATGGGGTTAAATTTACAAAATCCTCAGCACAGAGTTTGTCACATTATAAGCATTCAAGAAACAGTGGCTATTAGTGTCATTGCTGCTGCTGTTACTCTATCAACTTCCTTCTCTGTGCTGGAGTCCATCCCCTAGGAACAACCTCACCTTCCTTTATGCCCATGTAAATTGCATGCAGTCTTGAAGATCCCTCTGAAAGTCTACTTTTTCATAAGAACTTGCTAACATTGTGGGCATTGATGAAACAACGTTTTAGGTTGAATCATAAGAAACTGACAGTTTTGTAGGACAAAAACAGTCAAATACTGGTAACATCACACAGTTCAACCAGTTCTTTCCAATTAAGATAATGTGTTAAATGCTTAAGTAAAATTTTTAATGTGTCATAAACTGCATTTAAAAATTCACAAATCAGGAAAGAATTCTTTAATTTTGCAACTGTATTTGCTCAAGAGACAGTAGCCCTTGGGTATCCCTTGCTTTTTGGCAATGAATACTATACCACTTTGTATTATTCTTTAGTTATCTTATGTGCATATATCTTGGGCATAATCTTGGCCATGTAATATTCTCCTATATCTTTCACAATATCCAATGTTACAAAGGAACATATTAATTGTGGCTTATTGAAAGTGGGACTTTAAATGTCACAGACTCTACATGGAAAATATATATAGCTGCTGTTTGGGGTTCAAAGTAACATTATTAAGAAGCCCCACTCACCCCACCCCTCCCGGACAGGTATGGTTGCTCACGCCTATAATCCTAGCACTTGGGAGACTGAGTATTGGTCTGGAAGTGAATAGGGTTGCCTGAGACCAGAAGTTAGAGACAAGCCTGGGCAACATAGTAAACCCTTGTCTCTACAGAAAATCAGAAAACTAGCTGGGCATGGTGGAGGCATGCCTGTGGTCCCAGCTACTCAGGGAGATGAGCTGGGAGGATTGCTTGAGCTCAGGAGGTCGAGGCTGCAGTGAGCCATGAGCCATGATCATGCCACTGCACTCCAACCTGCGCAACAAAGCAAGACCCTGTCTCAAACACGTAAGAAGGCCTCCAACTAAATCTCTGGAGTGGCACTGCCCAGCATGGGGGTCCTAGCTTCAGGTGGTTATTGAGCACCTGAAAAGCAGTTAGGCTGAATGAAGATGTGCTATAAGTGTAAAATATACACTTAGTAGTAAATAAAGGATGTAAAATGTCATTAATATTTTTATAGAGATAACATGTTGAAATAATTTTGACATACTGCATTAAATATATCCACCTTCATTATAAATCTAGAATATATCTAAAAATATAGAAAAATATTGATTAAACTTCACCTTTTTCTTTTGGTTTTGTTTATTGTGGCTACTAGAGCATTTAAAAATTCATTTGTGAGATAACCCAAATGTCCATCAACAGATGAATGAATAAACAATGTAGAATATACATGCAAGGGAATGTTAGCCTAAAAAGTAATGAAATTCTGATATACTTTGCAACATGGATCATCTCTCAAAAAGCTTAAGCTAAGTAAAATAAGTCAGATGCAAAAGCACAAATATATGATTCCATTATGCTAGGTGCCTAGATTAGGCAAAATCCGTAGAAAGAGAAAGAACAGATGTGCCCAGTGTGCTGGGGGAGAAGGGAATGGAGAATTATCGTTTAATGGGTACAGAGTTTCTGTTTGGGGTAATGAAAAAGTTATGGAAATGAATAGTGGAGATGGTAGTAGTACATTGTAAAGTGTACTTAATGCCACTGAATTATACGCTTAGAGATAGTTAAAATGGTAAAATTCATGTCATGCATATTTTATCACAATTTTTAAAAATTCATATGTGGCTCACATGCGTGGCTCACATTATATTTCTATTGGATAAAGCTGCTCCAGAGCTTAACAAAGAGCCAGGCAAACGTGCCCTTCCATCTGAGATACTGGTGGTGTTTAGGAGCTCAGCCTCTGGGGTCAGAAGGCCTTAGGGTTTGAGTTCCGATGGCTGAAAAACCTTAGTCAATCCCAGAGTCTCTGACAACCACAGTTTCCTCATCTTCCGAATGGGGATTATAAAAACATTCCTCATCATTTTAAGTTTAGAGATATTTTAAGGGTTGTTGTTTTCAGTTTAAGTTTAGAGTTGTGATAAGAGAATGTATATAGAGTGAGTAGTAGAAACACAGGAGGTGCTACTGAATAAATGCCCTCGTTGCCACTGTAGACGAAAGCTGGGCCTTCTATTTTTATTGAGACCTAGCTCTTTTGCAAATACCTGGGAAACAACTCAAAAGGCTCAATAGCATTCCACTTACCTAAGCTTCATCAGTAAAATGTGTTCCCCTTTCTGGGGACTTTGGAGAAAGAGCTCAGGTCTACTCCATATCAATGGCAGTCATTTCAGAACCTCCCTTTCCTATTGTTCACAGGCACATAACCTCATAATGTGGCATATCCTTTCCTAAAAATCCTCTGTTGGACAAAAGTAAGCCCTAACAATAATCAAGATCATGTTTTATAAGGTTAGGGACAGACCAGTAAAACTTACTCATCTTTGTAAGCAGAACACTAAAAAAACGGTCTTTGGGGGACCAACCCAGGCAGACAACTTAGAATGGCTACAGGCTGCTGCAACGGATCCTAAAAATGCACTCACGTACGTGCACACACTCACAAATAAAGTGGGAATTCTGGTAGTGCCTTGGCTACAGCCGGGCTAGCCGTTGCAAACGGAGGTGGAGCTCTGAGTAGTGCCATTGAGGTGGGCATGGGAGGAAGTACAACCTGCCATGAGCTGAGAGCTGAGCAAGGCTGTGGGTGCTCATCTCTGGAGAAGGAGCCCCAGGTGTGCGGGCGTGTGTTAAAATATTCTTCAAAAACAACTGAATGGTCTCCTGCTGTCAATACAGCAGGCCAAGCTGAGGACATTTTCTTTTTTTGCTGAAGCTTTCAATTGGACTCCTGCTAGGCCAATTCCCCTTGCTAGGAGAAAAACACCACATATGAACCAGTGTCTTCCGCATTACATGAAGGGCATTCCCCCTATTAGAGTAACCGATAGCCTCATTCATATTACAGAACTACACATGTCTGCATTTTCTTCATGCCAAGGGCAGCACTACATATATTATCCTACTGAATATTCATAATATCTCTAATAACTTGTGTTACTATATGCCCATTTTTAAGTTGATTACTATCTTCAAGATCCCACAGTAGCTTTGGGATTCACACTCATTCAACTTATCTTAAAAACCATTGTCTTAACTACCGAGCTGTATTTTCTGTTACTTTAGTCATTTGGGTTATGACAAATGTGAACAAATTCCTTAGCAGATTTTAGAGTCAGCTTTGCCTAAGCTCACCCCTCAACAGACGTCCCCTCTTTCTGAATTTACTGTTAATCGTATAATATTAGTGGAGGTAGATTAAATGATCCAAGCCAATTTTTTTTTTTCTCTAAAGTATTTAGCAGGAGTGGAAGCTGCGTATCGTCATCTAAGACCTCTAACTCTGAGGCTATGATTGAATTTATCTCTTGTCATGTAGGAACATGAAAATCATTAGTTTACAAGTTTTCTGTGTGCAACTAAGGTTTCAAATGGAGTGATGATAGAAATGTATCCAAGTAGAACTGGGTGTATGCCCCAACTACCCAATCAGTTAATATTATTGTTCATAATATGCAAGTATGGTGAAGACAGCCATACTGGTTATTAGTATGGCTCTATTCTTAAATTTAACTATTAAATATTTCTTTAGCAGAGGGTAAACAGCCACTGCCCAAACCCTCCAAACTGCCCCCTCTACCACCTTAGCTTTCCTGGCCCCTTCTCTGTATCCCCAAAACCTTCACATATTTCTGGAACGAAGTGTCTCACTTCCTAAGGAGGGTCTAGTTATTCAGCTGGCATCTATTCTCAGTGACCAATTCCTCTACCATACTGCCTATTAAATATTTTCAGTATTTCCCCTTCCTGATTCTCATTCTATAGCTATCGAATTTGCCTGAGATCTCACTGGCCCATATTGACAGATTGAGGATTATAGAAGAAAGTGAAGAATTGGAAAATAACCTCACTCTGCCCAACAATTCATCTATTATTGCAGTATAGGGATATATGTTTAAAATAGTTTAAATTCATTTATATGAAGTCTCTTAACCCAGTGTTAAAAAGTCACATGCACTAGCCAAATTTAGCCTGCAGATGAGTTTTTTGAATGGCCAGAAGTGTGTACAAATATTTAATTCACTGATTAAGCCAAAGAAATGCGTTTATCACTACTTCTGTCTATGCTTTTATCTTGTCCTACTCCTCACCTGGACATTTGGAATTCCAGCTTGTTCCTTGTTTGAAATGCCTGCTCTAAATGCATATAATGCTATATCAGTTCTGGTAGTGTTTACTCTTCCATGGAGGCTGACACCAGCAGAGAGTCTGTGACTTGCACTATGATGCTTCTATTTGGTGTTAAGAAATGGATGTGCAAGGCTACATGCAGAGGTAGCCAATTAAGATTAATTAACCATTTCACCAGACTTACACAGGTCTAATTAGATTTGATTCATCTCTAATCTTATTACCAGTGAGCATATTTTGATGATTACTTTAAGTCTTCTTAACTTCAGGGCAGACAAGTCCTCATCCCTTCCCTTGGACTGCTTTTCCTTCCCTCATTTCAGGGATGGGATGGTGACTCATCTCAAAGAGTCTGTGTTCCCCCTAAGTCTTCATGCCATTAAATGAAGCCCATTTGAGAGCAGGGGATGGGATCTGGGGCACTGGGGTAGCTTATGGCTTCAGGCCACCTCCCTGGATTATTCAAGTGGAGCCAGAGTTGGTGAATGTCCAGCCACAGACATCCAGAACCAAGGCCAAGAGGGAGACGCTGGTCTGAAATAATTGCAGAAACCACCACTGGCGCCACTGACTTGGACGCCCCAAGTGGAACCACATGACTTCAGTTCAGGCCCAGGTGCCCCTTGACCCACTAGACAGCACTCTTGTGTTAGCTATGAAAGGAGCTCTGAGGAGTCAAGACCTCATGTAAACCTTGTCCTTTGAGTCACTCCTCTCAGCCACCCTGCAAGACGTTTTAGAAAGCATTGGGATTTTCAGAATAAACAGGAATCCCCAACCTCTAATTTTCCCCTTGCTGCACTCTTGTAATTATCCTATTGGTGTTGAGCTGATTGTATGTTTCTGGTATACTTACTGAGTACCTATTATGCACAAAGCACTATGAAAGTCCTGGTGGGGGGGATATAAAGGTGAACGAGACACAGATCCTGATCTTTGAGCATGGTAAGTTTCATTTGGTGCTGACCTGATAGTGGAGGATGGAAGGAAATCAGAAGAGTTCAAAGGCACCAATGAGAATCAGTGGGAGAGAATGCTGAGATCACGTCATGACGTTTACTCTGGCACAGTAAGGGCGGGTGGCAGAGTATCCTCCCTGACCAACAGCCTAATAATAGAGACAGCACTCTTAAAATCACCCACTCATCTATACTCACATGCAAGACAGAGAAAATAATCACTACAATTTACTTTGTACCAAATACATGCAAGATGTTAGGTTGGTGCTTAATAAGCATTTACACTTATCTCTTGAATACTTGGCATTGCCTCATCTTGGTCATGAATAACTATTTTTATACCCTGAATTTGACGTGCGTGGTCTTCATGGTTATTCCAGCTCTGGATGCAAAGATACAGACTCTTACATTTTTATAGTGTGGCACAGGAAAAGTCCACTAGCAGTTAGAAGACTCAGATGCTCATAAACCATTTGACATTTACAGCCCCTGACTTTCAAAATGTAAAATGTTAGGGGCAACGTGATGATTTCTGAAGTCCCTTCCAACTCTGCAAGTCCTATCTCATTTCCTTACTGTATGGATGGACTTAACAAAAGTCGCTGACATAAAATGACCAAAACCATATGCATTTCTCCTCTCCATAAATATCCAAGAGGGCTAATTTTTTGCTGTCATCTTGAGAAAGAAAAGGGATGTTGCTGAAGTGACCCTACACAATTTGTCTGGGTAGGTTTTGGAGTCTCCTAGGTCTGGAGAAGATACAGTCAGGAAAATTGCCTAGGGTACAATGACCTTAGTACACAGAGTAAAATGAGAGGGTTATTTGTCTCTAGTAGTTGTGACCAGGTCACTGAAGGCATGTGGGGAGAATATGTTCTGATAAAGGCTACAAAATTCTTAACACTTTTAATTATATTTGAAGCACACAGCATTATAGAACCAGCTGAGTCGACATTATTGAAAACCTTGTCAGCTGCCAGTCAGTGACCCAGCCAGCCAAGAAAACTCTTCGGAAAGTTTACTCATTTCTTTATTCAAGCTGTTTGTCCATCCATGTAATTTTAAGAGTATTCTTTCGAGCAATCCAACAGCCGTTAATCCTAACAAACAATAGCTTTTTAATTCCAGATTTTCCTTCATCGCGTAAGAGTTAGGCTAAAAGATAGCAGGGGACTCTTCTAGTTCCATTTTTCTATTCTTTCCAGAATACCATTTTAAACAAATACAAGGGCATTTGATATGGGGAAACAGGAGGTACATTTATTTTTTTAGATGAATACAAATGAATATCCTAGATATTATTCCTCAGTTAAACTGTTTTGGAAAACACATTAAAACTTAAAGATCTAGAGGATATCATTTTATTTTATTGATTTGGTATAATTTCAATGTATATTTACATTTGAGCTGAAACAGCAGTTCCTTGGGTTAAAGAAAAAAGGTTTTAAAAGCTATAACTTTCTAAGCTTAATATTAAATTTTGTAGGTTAGAAGGAAGGAATTTGCATTACTTAGTGGGTAACTATTTACATCCTCATTGAAGTGGGAAAGAAAAACCCCAAAACATGCTTTGGTAAAGCCGGACATTGATACTTGTGCCAAGGACAGCAGTTCATGTTTCAGAATGTCAAGTGTAAGAAACAGGCTGGCTTATGATGATATTAATGTCATGCCTCAGAACACAGTGGCATTCCATTAAAAGATAGTCCCTCAATTGGATGTAAGTTTGGCTCCCTCAAGAAACCTTTTGAGCTAGATGCAGTGGCTCATATCTATAATGAGAGATTGAGGTGGAAGGATAACTTGAGGCTAGGAGTTTAAGACCAGCCTGGTCAACACAGCAAGACTCTGTCACTACAAAAAAAAAAAAAATTATCAAGGCATGGTGGCGCATGCCTATAGTCCCAGTTACTTGTTGCTTGGAAGGCTGAGGTGGGAGGATCCCTGGAGCCCATGATTTTGAGGCTACAGTGAGCTATAACTGTGCCACTGCACTCTAGCCTGGGTGACAAAGCAAGACCCTGTCTCTAAAAGCAAAAAGACAGAAAGATAGGGAATGAAGGAAAGGGAGGACAGGAAGGAAGGAGAAAAGAAAACTTTTGGAAAATAGTTTTACAAAAAAAAATTTTTTAATAGCTGAGAAGCAAGTTTTATTTCCTTAATCTTAACATTCTGCTCTGCTACTCCGTCAAGGAGAACCCAGCATAGCCATCCAAAAATGAGCTGAACAGAGAACAGAAAGATCTGAGAAAAGGAAAGCCATCTCTTTCTTTCATGCTACATTATATTTTTCTTCCTTTATCCGTTTGTCCTATCTTTTTGTCTCTTAGCCCCTCATGATGAATAGGGAGAAGTCAGCTGCATGAATACATTAGGTGAACAGTCAGCAGTCATGGGATTTGTCAGTCTTTACCAAGTCAACATAGGTGTCTCAGTTGTCTATTGCTGCATCCAAAGCTTCTGAGCTTAAAGTGACCATTTTAATTGCTCTTGATTTTGGGTCAGCACTTTGGGCTGGGGTCAGCTGGATGGTTCTTCTGGCATCACACACAAAACTGCAGTTATCTAGCTTAGGCTAGAAGATCCATGTTGACCCCACTCATGGTGTTTGATGCAGGCTGTAGCTTTGCCTACATATCTCCAGAAAGATACCCTGGCTTCTTTATATGGTAACAGCATTTTGAGACACAAGCTCCAATGCATAAGCCTCTGCTTGCATTACATGTTCTAATCATTCAGTGGCCAAAGCTCAGTGTGACAGATGACGAAATGGAGGCAGAAAGGCATGTTTCTTTTGGGCCTATAATGAATAACCTGCCATAGTAGGCAAGAGTAGATGGCAGAAACAAACTTTCTTTCTTTCTTTTTTTTTTTTGAGACAGAGTTTCACTCTTGTTACCCAGACTGGAGTGCAGTGGCGCCATCTCGGCTCACCACAACCTCCGCTCCTGGGTTCAAGCAATTCTCCTGCCTCAGCCTCCCAAGTAGCCGGGACTACAGGCGTGCACCACCATGCCCAGCTAATTTTTGTATTTTTAGTAGAGATGGGGTTTCACCATGTTGACCAGGATGGTCTCGATCTCTTGACCTCGTGATCCACCCACCTCAGCCTCCCAAAGTGCTGGGATTCCAGGCCTGAGCCACTGCACCCGGCCTGGCTTACTATAATTGACCTATGTAGCATGGGTAATGGAACAGAGGAAACAGACTCCAAGACTTGGGAAACTGCTTCTGGTTTTGGCTTCTGAAAATACAAAGGAGAATGATGCAGTCATTTTTTTCTGAGTCCAGGTTCTATTTTCCATAAGTATTCATTTCTGATAGGTCTGAATTCATTTCCAGATATTTCCAAAAGCACCCTGGAAGGCATAGTAAAACAAAAGAAAAATTTCTTTTTTCTTGAGTGAGGTCTGGAGTGCTATTGCTATGAGCAGAAAGACATAAGTCAAATGTTTTAGGAGTCAATTATTTAAACAGCAAACTGTGGCATCAGTGACCCACTCCTGAGAGATCAATGGAGACATTTCCTTGGTATGTCCACTAACCTCAGCAGTCCAGCTATGTAATGGACATTCTAAAATGTACTTGCTTTAGAGAGATTTGTCAAAGGCAACATGTGTAAGATCAGAGAATTGCAAAGTTGGGAAGAATTTCAGCAGTTTCCCCTTTGGTAGTCAACTTGTGGTCTAAGTTATTCAAGACAGATGGACCCTCATCCCATTTTAAAGTCTTAAACTAATGTTTGCCTATTGCCAAATTCCTCTCCCCCACCACACATCCTTTTGTTACGATATAAAAGAAATAGTAATCTCTGGCTGCTTGATGTGTTTATAAACCTATACAAGATAAATGGAACCTGTAAATGTTTTAGAATTTGGCCAAATCCATACAGGTCTTGTCATAAAAGACAGAAAAAGAGACAGAGTGAGTGATCCATTCATATGCAATGTATCTTCCATAATCAAACTAGCATTTCATTTAAGATGCATGTGCCTTCTAAAAATTTCCTCATGTATATAATAACAGGAGCAACAAGTAACATTTATTGTGTGCTTATTGTGTATCAGGAAGTGGAAAGCATGCCTTGGAATTTGGGATTTCAGCACAGAGATTGTGTGTCAGACTCGGTTCATATTGAACAGTAAACTCACCAACGGATAAGGGAGATATTAACAGAGAAATACAAGCCAATAAAGCAGCCATTAGGGACTGGGCAAATATCAGTCCCATCATTTTTTAGCAAAATGGAAAGCCAAGAGGCAGGAAGGAGATTTGTAGTGATTCTTATATTGTGAAAGTTTTTTTCCCAAAAATATCTGAACATACAAAATTTTGCACACAATTTCCAGGGTTTTCACAGAGAAGGAAACATAATTATGGTCACCTTGAAATCCTGGATTAAGAAAAAGTGAAAAAGAAAAAGAGGGAGCCTGATTCTTACAGGGAGCCTTCTCTGTGGCAGGCACATGACATACATATCAACACATCTTCACAGTGGCTTTGAAAGACAGAGCTGTGGTCCCCATTTGGCAGATAATGAAACTGAATTTCCCCAAGAAGTTAAATATCTACAGAGATCACACAGCCAACACGTAGTAGGCAGTGATTCGTAACTGCTTCTTCCTGTCTTCACAGTCTTAGCCTTTTAATCTACCGTGAAAGATAAAGAGAGATTGAAAGACTAAAACACAACAGGGACAGGCTTTTTTACAAGAGACAGTTTATATTAGAAACTGCCTAATTATCCACCAATAGTTACCATAAAATATATCATGACTCATCTATTTAATGGAGTATTGTGCAGCCCTAAAAGTCATATGTTTGCAAAGCATTTAATGACATGGAGAAATGTTCACAATAGCTAGATCACAGAGTAATATTTACATATTAATATTCAGCATAGTCTACGCAGTCATGCATTACTTAACAGCGATACATTCTGAGAAATGTGAGATATGTAACATTGTGTGAACATCATAGAATGTCCTTCCACAAACCCCGATGGGATAGCCTACTACCCAGCGAGGCTATACGGAATAGCCTATTGCTCCCAGGCTACAAACTTGTACAGCATGTTTGTACTGTACGGAATACTGTAGGCAACTGTAGCACAATGCTAAGGATCTATGTGTCTAAACATAAGTAAACATGGAAAAGGTAATGTGCTGCACTGCAATGTTATGATGGCTACTGTGTCACTAGGCAATAGGAATTTTTCAGCTCCATTATAATCTTATGGAGTCATCATCATATATGCAGTCTCTCTTTGACCAAAATGTCACTAGGTGGTACGTAACCATACATGTAATGTGTGTCTATACACATGTGCTCACACATACACATGCATACCCACCCACCCATGAGGGAAACTTTGACAATGGAAAAGAAGTTATTTTTGTTTTCTTATTCATTCATCCTTAGATTACAATAACCACTTACTCTTTTTATAATTAGAGAATAGTCCATCATTTTATTAAGTTGAAGTATAATGCTTGGATGTTCAAACTATTTTTTTAAAAATTATACTTTAAGTTCTGGCGTACATGTGCAGAACATGTGAGTTTACATAGGTATACACGTACCATAGTGATTTGCTACATCCATTACCCTGTCATCTACATTAGGTATTTCTCCTAATGTAGCCCTCCTCTGTCCCCTCACCCGCCGACAGGCCCCAGTGTGTGATGTTCCCTTCCCTGTGTCCATGTGCTCTCATTATTCAATACCCATTTATGAGAGGACATGCAGTCGTTCAAACTATTTTCTTAAGGCAGCTGAAAGGACTATAGCGCTGTCCCTTTTCAATGATGGGAAAACAAAGGCCCAAGCAAGTCACCTAAATTTCAACAAGGGCTTGCATAAAATTGGTTGCAATGTTGTAATATATAGTATAGTATTCTATTTTTCCATTTTATGGGTCTTATGGAGGAATACAACCTTATCTGGAAAAAAAATATTCTTGAACTGAAGCATTTTTCTGAGTCTTTGTGGTTACCATGTGTATGTGAAAACTAATACAGGATGTAATTAGAAAGACAGATTGCCCAGGCCCTTGCAAACTCTGTCTTTTGTCCTTCCCTCTGTAGTCCTTTAGTGCATTTCACCAAAGGGTTGAGGGCAAGGGACATCCAGTTTCACCCCATCCAATATTTGAAACCATGAGAGCAAGGAATCCAGCTTCCATTTTGGAAGGCAATTTGCTGAAAGTGGCTCCTCCTTTTTTGTTGTTGTTGTTATCCACATCTTCAGATTATTTTACAAACACCAGTAAGTTTCATAAAATCATTCTTATAATCCCTGAGAAGGTTCTTAAGACTCTCCCTCCTGTACAACCCTTCTAGAGCCTGAGGCAGCTTAACAGCAAAATAGCCAAGTGACACAACTTCCTGAGAAGAATCCACCAAAGAGACTCTTTCTGACAAATGTTACAATGGATAGATTTCATCCTCTGGAGAATATTCAAATACGTGTATATTCATTTCCCTAATTGCCATAAATATTTACATCGTCCTTATCAGTAGATTATATATTTATTTAGAACTATCATTTACAGTGCTCTCCTCTAATTGGGAAATGAACCAGCTGTTTGGTAGTTAAAAGAACATGTCATGTCCTCTTTGAGTGATCACTTAAAGAGTACAGGGATTATAAGTATTTACTTTAGGATTTCTAAAATAGGGCTGACCAGTTCTAGGGAGAATGAAAATGATTTCTTAGGAATCTTCTGCTGCAATAGATTATAGAGATAAATGGGAACCGTGATGAATGAGAGAGCGGTTACTTGGGATTAAATAGCATTTGTCACCAACTTAAATGGGACTGAACAATTGTATAGCTGGTGTTTAAGTTTGAATTGTGCTGTTTACTTGGTCACAACCCTTCCTGTTGGGTGTGTAATGGTGTTTATGCAAGTCCATGGGGTCACTTCTTGATTTGCTAACAAGTTTGCCTCTTAGCAGCTCAAGGGAGCGGTCTTCAGAATTGATTGTATATTCCAAAGCAGGGGGAGGAAACTCTTTTAAGTTTTTTTTTTTTTTGCCATTAATTCAAATTATAAAACCATAAAAAAATAAAATGTCTGAAGTTTTTTAAAAGACTAATTTCTATTATATGATAATATTGTATGTAAGTGGGGAAAAATACTTTAAACCAAATATATTTTTTTAATTAAACTGGATAGAAAGTCAACACTTCTGCTAGTATTTATCTACAGAAACTGTAAAATACGTGGTGAATATTGGCTTTTTCTGGGCCTGCCCACATAAAAATATATTGTTCATATATGAAAAACTGACTATAGTTTGGGGAAAAAGAACTAAAAGTGAGTTCACACTCAATGTAGCTATGTTAATATAAGAGGAAATAGCTGTGTTTACTAATGTCATATCTAGTTAGCAGGGTGTGAAGTTTAATTGAAAAATCTTATATGAATAGTTTATTGTAAACAAAATGTGTTCACTTTTTAAAAATGTAAGCATAGCACATTTAAATAGTTTGAATCAACACTGTCTTCTAATCCACCATCATTATCAAATTATTTCAGATTATCTTCAAGGGGAAATGGTTTTGCACCCAGTGATAAACATAGTTTAGCACTCTACTTTCAAGGGTTGGAGGGGTTGTGTGTGAAGTGCGGAAATAACTCACCACTTTAGTTCATGGTATTAGACATTTTTGAATAATAGCCAAAGAGTTCTTGTCAGTTTCAGGAATTTACTGAGTACATACTTTCACTTTTCAGAAGTGGGCTTGGAATCAAACTCTTAATAGAATGAGATCGAACTCTGTGTCGTAGACTCCAGAAATGGCTTGAGGGCTCTTTTAAAAATTTCCACACACTGGGAATGTTCAAAAGAGTCAATAAAACTAAACTGTGGAGCCAAGCAGTCATGGTGGGAAAATGACCACTTAAAGATTGCCAGCAGAAAAGACGGGCATGTTAAACTTCAAACAGTGATGAAGAAAACAGACATGGAGTATGGCATAGTAGTTACCAATGGGGCTTCCAAGTCAGCAGTCCTGGATCAAAAGTTAGACTCTTCTTATTTAGGTTGTGACCTGGAACAAATCACAAAATTTCTCTCAAAATGATTTAGCTTTCCTCTGCAGCAATTTTAATAGCATCATGTACCTCTTGTTGGTAGGCAGCATTTAATGCAGTTGTAAACGTTACATTTGCTTCTGTTGGCTCTTTGCTTAATATTTGTCTCCTCTTTTAGACACTGTGTTCCTTTGAGTGAAGGTCCCTGTTCATCTTTATATTCCACAGCACCATTACATGCCTGGCACTTAGTAGGTATTCAGTGATTTGTTGAATAACACTTGGCTTCTTTGGAAAACTGTAGACAGCAAAGGAAACAATTAATGTAGAGTGTTTATCTCTACGGCTGCACAGAGTAAGTCTTCAATGCATGTGAAATATCAGTATTATTATTATTATTGGCATTATATAAGTGTTAAATAAATTAATAAATGTCAGGTCCTTTCAGAATAAGGCTCACCATGCAACTCAAATTTGGAGGACTAAGGAACTACACTTTATTAATTCAATTTTCAGTGGTCAGGTCTAATGAAATCACTAGTCTGGTTTCTGAGCCAGAAGGGCAATTTGTCAATTTATAATAAAAGATATATATATTTTTCTAGATATCAGGACTTCCTGAAATCAAGGTACTTGATGCCCAGAATTGTCAGAAGGTTGCTTGTGATCTCTGAGTGTTCTTGCAGGATGTATGATATAGGCTAGAGACTTAACCTGATTCCACTATCATCTGTATATTTCTGGTGGTTAAAAAGTTTGTAGCCACCAAATACCTGAACTCTCTCTCTTTCCTTAGAGAATGAAAGGTAAATACTGGCAGATCTGTCTTATTTATGCCTAATATCATTTTGAAACAAAAACTTAGGGATATCATCTGTTTCCTTATACGCAATACCCATTTTATAGATAATGAAGGTGAGTCTCAAATAATTGACTTTCTCAAGAAAACCTAGACAAATTTAAGGACTTGAGCTTGGTTTTGTGACTTCTAGTCCTTCCAGTTCACTATTCTGCTTTATCTAACATTCCCTATTGTAGTAGTGTTAAAAATGCACCCCCTCCCCCAACGTTATTAATGTACTAATCCCTGGAATTTGTAAATGGTGCCCTATATGGGAAAAGTATGTTCAGACATGATTAAAATATGTATCCTGAGATGGGGAGATTATCCTGTATTATCAAAGTGGACTTTAAATGCAGTCACATGTATCTTTATAAAAGGTAGGCAAAGGGAGATCAGAAACACATTGAAGAAAGGGTGACATGAAGATGAAGTAGAGAGAGATTTGATGATGCTGGTGTTGAAGATTGACATGACATGGCCACCATCAAAGAATGCAACGCAGGAGCCACCAGAAGCTAAAAGAGGCAAGGAACAGATTCTTCCCTAGGGTGACTAGGGGAGCGAGGCCCTACCAACACAGTGATTTCAGGCCTGATTTCAGACTTTTGGCCTCAAGAACTATGAGAGGATACATTTTTTGCTGTTTTAAGCCACCAAGTTTGTGGCAATCTATTACATCAGCCACAGGAAACTAATATACCTATAAAAACAGAAGTTATATTTTCCTACTTAAAAAATTAATAGAAACCAGGCACAATGGCTCACACCTGTAACCCCAATACTTTAGGAGGCTGAGGTGGGAGTATCACTTGAGGCCAGGAGTTCAAGACCAACCTAGGCAGCTGCACTCCAACCTGGGTGACAGAATGAGACTCTGTCTCTAAATAAAATAAATAGAAATCGATAAAAATAAAATAAAATGAAAAATCCTAGGCACATGATATAACTACAGGACAAAAGATTTCATACACAGACGGTCCTGGAGAGTTCACACAATTCTCTGTCTAAAAATCACCTTTTGTAGCATGATGTTTCAGTTAAGTGGATTATATTTATTTTGTATTGCAGAAATATTTACAGGGGATTTTTGCTGATAAGTTTTTTTTAGATGCCTTTAGGGAACACACTTGTCTTATAAGCAATGCATACACAGATTATTATTTAGTATGTTTCTTTTGCAAAGAACTAATCTTGTGATATTGTGTTGACATTAGTAGCTTTAGTTTCAGAGAATGATTTTTTTTAAACTTTCTCTAAAACCTGGGCTTACTCCCTTTGGAGGAACCACACCCCAAATAATCCCCATAGCAAGAGTCTCTCATCACTCTTCCCATGCACAGATTCAGATGCATTGCATAATCTTGGCTTGTATGTAATTGGATGATTTTTTTTTACCTTAAAAAAAAAGCTTTTTAAGCTTAAATCTTAAACATATGCAACCCAGCATTGCGAAGAAAGTGGTAGTATTTGTTGAAGATTTGTAGGCTACCTCTTAGTTTTATAAGAAAGCACAGTCATTTAAAGTAAATATCAGAATAAAAGGATATTTATTGCGAAGACTAGATGTGTTTTTTAAAAAAACTTTAAACTGAGAATAGAGTTTTTAAATAGCCAACAGGGTGTTGGAGCAAAGGCTTTGTGATTATTAGTAGTTCACATACTTCTAGGCATTAGCTTCCAGTGGCAATCAGATTTTATCTTCTGGAATTATATTGATTTGTGTATGTTTATCCAAAGTCCCATAGGGAAAATATAGAGAGCAAAGTCAATACAACTTAAACAATTAACTCACAAATAAAAAAACTAAATATTGTGACAAAGTTTGTCTACTCATCTGTTAGATGTTTCATCAGAGAAACCATCAGAGAAAAGTCTGGCATCCATCCACTAAAGTAAGGAGAAAATACTCACAAGGAAACGGGGGAGGAAATGAAGGTCATGCTCTCTTCTTAAAGAAGAGCAAGAATCATCTGTTATTTGAATGCTAGGAAATCGTCATTTCGTAGGTCAAAAAATGGTAGACTGTTAGCAATTCCTTGTGGTTCCATTTAGCAGTCTGCTTAAAATCCAATGACTTTAGATGGTATAAAAGTGATCTTATTCAAAGTTATTCCACAGACACTTGACTCATTATGATGTGTTTCTCCATTTTGATCTACTGAACCAATGTACCTTTCATTTACAAGTAACAGAGTTTTTCTTATAGGATTTGGTATCAATATTTAAAGAGAAGAGTGGAGGGTTATTTACTGGATATTATTTATCAAAAAAGATGTTTTTTTTTGTTTTTGTTTTTGTTTTTTTTTTTGCTTTTGAAATGGCTGACCTATATAGAACAATTTTGAGACTCAAAAACGATCAAAAGCCCCATTTCCCCCCACTTCCAACCCAACCCAGGGGGAGAAAAATCTTCAACTGTTTCTTGTACTGGGCCCCCATTATCAGGTCATTTATAATCCATGAAACCCAAGTGAAGGGCACACCACCATGCTCCAGAAGAAAGTACAGGTCTTCTTAAGAAGGTAAGTATCTTAAACATTAGCTACATTTAAGCAAAGCATCTCCATTCAATCTGGGGATTTTCCCCCTCTTATCTATAGAACTAAGGGTTTATTTATCTCAGTTGATTTTTTGAGGGGCCCTCATCAAATTAATGATGGCATCAAGTTATCCTTGATGTCAGGGCTAGTTGGGGGACCCAATAGGAAAACAATGGTAAAGTCAAATTGGGTAATTTAAGGAGAAATTAATAAAGGAGTAATTAGCAAAGGTGAGGGCAGGGGGTACGGACAGCACAAGGGATAGAGCCATGACATGAGGCTAATAATGGTCAGGGTGCTATGTATCCTTCTAAGCCTGAAGGAACAATGGAAGGAATGTTATCAGGAAAGAGAAGTGGAGAGAAGA
Source organism: Ateles fusciceps (assembly GCA_036589455.1). NCBI lineage: Eukaryota > Metazoa > Chordata > Mammalia > Primates > Atelidae > Ateles > Ateles fusciceps. The sequence continues at coordinate 13,852,546 of JAZHEH010000562.1, forward strand.
AAAGAATGGGAGGTGGATGGAGAAGGCTGTCTGACAAGAACTCTGATAACTTTACAGAAAGAGATTTTTTGGCATATGAACTCCAAATTGACTCTCTTTCTTCCCTGCATCTCTTGCTGACTACATATTTCTTTGAACCTACTGTTAGGTAGAGGGCATGGGAATCAGTTACTGAAATCCTAAAAAGGCCAGCCTCCTAAGGTCCAGGGCACAGAAGAGAATAGTTACACGCAGCCCAATCAGAGCTTCTAATGCTGTGGTCAACAAACGGTCAGTGTGTGTGTAATAAAACAAATCCATTTCATGCTCTTATTAGAAACAGTATGGGTATATACAAAGGAGGAGGGGAGAGAGAAAAAGTAACTAGTATTTAGTGAGTGTCTATTATATCCCAGACACCATTTTTGGGTAATTTCCATGTGTGAACTCCATTAATTCTCACAAAAACATTATGCAGTGGCTAGGTCACCCTCCTACAGATAAAAACATGAAGGCTAAAATACTTAAATTACTTATCTATGATCATACAGCCAGTAGGTGGCTGAGCTGGGATTCATACCAGGTCTGACTGAATTCAAAATCCCTGCTGATTTCACCATTGCATTTAATGTGTCCATGCTTGTATATAATTTGAGAGCTAAAGGCTTATATCTGTGAATGTCCAGTAAATGCATATATACATCAGTGACAGGGAAACATTTCAGGCCTCAAAGGTCAGAAATATGTTTATATCAACCTACAAGTCCTCAATACACACTGGTCTAATGTTCTCCGGAATGTACTACCCCCTTAGAAATCTCTGAGTATATTTGCACATTGCTCCCTCTGCCTAGAATGCCCTGTCCCAGTCTCTCCACTTATCCTCCAAGGCCCAACACAGATGTTGTCTTTTCTAAAAACGCTCGTGGATGCCTAGATTTCTCAGAATTGATGGCTTTTCATCTGTGCTTTCCAAATATTTCACTTAGAACACCTAGTACCATTAGGTTTTTATGAGAGTGAATTGTGTATGTTTCTCTTTCCTTAGCCTAGGTAGTAGACATGAGTTCTGCCTTCACAGCCTCTATTCCCCCCTTCTTTGGGTGTCAGTATCCTGGGTTTCCTTTGGGGAACCACCTCTCCCCCCATGCTCCATCCCTGTGGTTAGATTGGAGCTGTCTCTACTCCAACTCCAGGACTGGGCACGAGACCCAAGCTTAGCCAATCAGAGCACCACCTCATCCTGGACTCAGTGATCAGCTTAGGACTGGGTCCATGACCCAGTGACAGCCAATCAAGGAGAACCCTGGACTTTACTGGAATGAACAAGAGAAAGGAACTTGGGGAGGGGGCAGGGGGTGTCCTTTTCTTTCTTTTATTATTTTTATTTTTTAAATTTTTTAAAATTTATTTATTTAACTTTAGGTGCATACCATATCTGGCATTTCTCCCCATGTTATTCCTCCCCTCCCTCCCAACCCCCCGCTCTCTCTCCCTTACCCCCTCAACTGCCCCCAGTGTGTGATGCTCCTCTCCCTGTGTCCACATGTTCTCATTGTTCAACACCCCACCTATGAGTGAGAACATGTAGTGTTTGGCTTTCTGTTCTTCTGTCAGTTAGCTGAGAATGATGGTTTCCAGATTCATCCAAGTCCCTACAAAGGACACGAACTCATCGTTTTTTATGGCTCCATGGTATTCCATGGTGTATATGTACCACATTTTCTTTGTCCAATCTATCATTGATGGGCATTTGGGTTGGTTCCAGGTCTTTATATGTGTGCATGTGTCTTTATAGTAGAACAATTTATAGTTTTTTGGGTATATGCCCAGTAATGGGATTGCTGGGCCAAATGGAATTTCTATTTCTAGATCCTTGAGAAATTGCCACACTGTCTTCCACAGTGGTTGAACTAATTTACACTCCCACCAACTGTGCAAGAGTGTTCCTGTTTCTCTGCATCCTCTCCAGCATCTGTTGTCTCCAGATTTTTTAATGATCACCATTCTAACTGGCGTGAGATGATATCTCAGTGTGGTTTTGATTTGCATTTCTCTAATGACCAGTGATGATGAGCATCTTTTCATATGTTTGTTGGCCTCATATATGTCTTCTTTTGAAAAGTGTCCATTCATATCCTTTGCCCACTTTGGAATGGGGTTGTTTTTTTCTTGTATGTATGTTTTAGTTCTTTGTAGATTCTGGTTATTAGCCCTTTGTCAGATGGGTAGATTGCAAAATTTTTTCCCATTCTGTTGGTTGCTCATTCACTCTAATGATGGTTTCTTTTGCTGTACAGAAGCTCTGAGTTTTAATAGATCCCATTTGTCTATCTTGGCTTTTATTGCCATTGCTTTTGGTGTTTTAGTCATGAAGTCCTTGCCTATGCCTATGTCCTGGATGGTTTTGCCTACGTTTTCTTCTAGTGTTTTTATGGTGTTAGGTTTTATGTCTAAATCTTTAATGCATCTGGAGTTAATTTTAGTGTAAGGTGACAGGTAGGGGTCCAGTTTCTGCTTTCTACACATTGCTAGCCAGTTTCCCCCAACACCATTTATTAAACATGGAGTCCTTTCCCCCATTGCTTGTTTTTGCCGGGTTTGTCAAAGATAAGTTCTTTTTCTTTTCTAATGTCAACTAGATGATATAAAATCTGGAGCCACCACACAGAGAAAGCCTATGTAGAAGTGAAGCAGACACAGAAGACAGAGGAGTAAAAAGACTGGAAGAGGCCAAATGCTAATGACATTTGCTTGAACCATTTGGTTTGGCCAGGACTATCCCAGATTTTCTGAGTACATGAGCTGATATGTTTCCATTTTCAGATACTTACAACCAAAAAATATTAACTACAACTACCTAACAGAGCGTCTGTTATATTGGACATGCTCAAAAATGTTCCTTAATTACACAGAATTCTTGCAGACTGACATCTATCTGCCCATGCGTCAAGGTCCTAAAACTAAAATCAAGTGGATGATCAGGTTTACCCTTTTCCATTTGGTTTTCAGACAGACAGTACTTGAAACATGTTTGCTAAAGACAGGGGAGATGCGTTGTGCTTAAATAATGCCTGAGGTAGCAAGGGTCAAGCCTGATGTATTAAGGTGTTGAAAACTGATGATGAACCTGCTGCTTTTTTCAACCCATCTGCTAAGCTGCTCCCATGGATTATTTGTCAGTTTCTGTAGAAGATAATGTTTGGGCGACTGACTCTGCAGGAAAAGTAAAATTGGGATTTCCCTTTCTAATGTCCTGTTATTGTCCCTTACCCAAATTCATTTGCCCCTGGGCATTCACCCCCAACAATAGTAGATACTTTTTGATGAATCTGAACAGCTCATAATTATTCTCTTCGTTTTCACCTAACCTAAAGCAATGAACTAACAGAAGCTATGCTTGGAAATTTCCCAGTCCACTGGACCGAGGGTGGGAGCCTGAAGTGAGTTGGGTCATTTTTCCCCTGGAATTTGAAATGAGGGCAGAGATAGAGAAGAGAATGGATTCCGTCATTACATGTAGTTAGAGCTCTAACAGATGGCCTGGGGAGCTGTGGATGGGCATCCTTCCCCACCATGTGGAATGAGGAGCAGAGATTGTGAGTCTGCTGAGACAAAGAAATAAAGCAGATGTGCAGATAGAAGCAGAGATGAAGAACGTGTACTCCATTTCTGCTATCCCTTCGAGTTGCCTTTTCTATTATTTCCTGAGCCCTTACTGTATTTCTGCTTACACTTCCATTGCAATACCTTTGCATCTTTACACTAGATCCTCATTTTGTGAGTAAGCTAATACAAGTTGATATCTGTTCCAGGCAATCAAAAACAACAACAACAAAAACAAAACAAACAAACAAAAATCCCTCATACATTAGCCAAAAAATTCTTCAGATGGGAAATCACCCAGGTGAGAAGAAATATCCCAGTTGAGAGAAACAAAACAAATATTATCAAGAAGAGTTGGCAACAGTCATTTCAAAACCATTAAAGAGATGTCACTCAGCTCTAAGAAGAGAAAAATAAAGCTTCACAGTCAGCCAGCTGTGCAGAACTGAAATAGCATGGACCTACTCCATGAATTCACATAGTTGCTGAGAGTGAATTCCTTCCACAGTCTTCAGCCTTGCAGCTGAGCCATGAAGTGTATTCTCAGTTTAAAATTCCTTTCCAAGTGCTATCCCATGACTTCACAAAGTTGTCTGCATACAAAAGCAACTCTCAAGCTGAGAGATGTCATGTTTGCATCATCACTGACATGTAGACAAGTATTCAGATGGCCCATTAAGTAAATACCCAGATATTCACATGGGGCACATCTGGTGGTTTGACAGCCTTTCTCTGCCTCTATAAGTCGGAAATCCCCAGCCTGGCTCATTGAGGAGAAACAGGCACGACGATTGTGTCAAAACACATTAGTGTATTTTATTTTGCCATTGCAGTTGCTTATTGGCATTTGACGAAGCTAAAGAGATTTTAGGCTATGAAATCTGCATTTCCTGCTTGTCTTTGTTTCGAAATTATATGTGGGACGATGTGGAAGAGAAATGTCAGTTAAGCTTCTGGACAATTCTTCCCAACCCACGAATGAATTGACATTCTTATCAAAAAATCTATCCCTGCTCCCCTTTCTTGTCTGTTTGCTGAGCAAATAAGCTATTGAAAACAACAGAAAACATGTCCCCTTTTCCTCCTCCAAAGAAAAGATGACCTTTCCCTTACTTGAATTGTAAGATGATTATCCGTATTATTTGACATCCTTTTGAAATATCTAGATAAAAGTGCAAACAACACGTTAATGAATTCTACAGATGATACTAAATTGGGAAATGCTGTTTTTATTATTAAGGACAATAATATATCAGGCAGCCATACCCAACAATAGCATCTGTGAGAGGGAAATGAAGTAGAGAAAGTCACATTTGTGACAAAGGCAAAAGGAGCTATGCAAAATTAAAATGGATCTAAAAACCCAGATGTGGTATGAGTAGTGGACAGGTGAGCCTTGGAAGCTTGTCAAACCAATGTGGACATGCAGTGGATAGACACTTAGAGAGCTGCGTGCCCTGGGGACTGAGAGCTGAGCTATTTTTAGTTCCACAAGTAGAGGCATTGTGTTTCAGAACAGATAGTCTTTTCTTCCAAAACTTCAATAAGACCGCACCTGGCATAGGGTGCTCAGTTCTGGAACAGCACCACAATGATGTACAAAAAAAAAAAAAGAATTCTTTTATGTAAGATTTCAGGCTTGCTTTTTCTAGAAAGTAATGTAGCCACTTTTTTTTTTTTTAAGTAATTTTAGCAGTATTCTGGCTGTTTTTATTAATTTGGTTCATCCTCTGAGAGTATGAAAAAAACTGGATGCCTAGTAAGCACCCCAAAATGAACAGATTTAAATCTAAACTCTGGTCCCCTCCTGGATACTTCCACTGAAACCTGCCCCTTTCTCAGTCTTCCTGGTCTCAGTTCTTGGAATTTCATCCGTCCAGTTACCCAGGCTTTTGAATAATCCTAGACTTCATTGTTGTCTCAAACCCCAGATCCCATATGTTAGCAAATATTGGTGGCTCTAGTTTCAACATAGATCCAGAATCTGACTATGTCTCACAATCTCCACTGCTACCACACTGACCACCAGGATGCCCTCTGATCACATCACTTCTCAAAAGTCTCCAGTGGCTTTCAAATCAGGGTGTCCAGGCCGATATGATGCAGTGTGGCACTTCATACCTCTTAGATCACATCTTCTACACCTGCCTTGCCCACTCAGCCATACACTGGCCTCCTCTGATGTTCCTCTAACATGCCGGGCAGAACTGGTTATGTCTTTATAGATGTGATTTCCTGTTCTTGGAATTCTCTTACCCAGATATCCACATGGTTCACTCTCTCAGGTCTTTACTCCAAAATCACCTCTGTAGTGAGGCGTTTCCTGACTGTCCTAAGGGAAACTGCAGCCCACATTCACGCCCGGGCCTTCTCCCCTTTCCCTGCTTTATCTTTCTTCATTGTCCTTCTTCTCTAGCCAATACACTATATATTTTGCTTATTTGTTCATTGTTTGTCTCTCTCATGATACACACACCAGGATACACATTCCTGTGGTGCTTTTGTCTACTTCATTCTCACATCTAGAACATGCCAATTGCACAAAAGGGGCTCCGTAAATATTTTCTTGGAAAGCTGAATGCAACTGGATGCTTGTTGCTAACTTTCATAATCAAAGTACTTGATCAGAGCAAATTCTAAAAAATACCTAAGTTCAAATCAAAAGAGCAAATCTATGGCAGACTAGGAATAATTTCAAAGAAACGTCCTTTGTCCATACAGTGCAAGTAAACTCCTTTCAGAGGCTAAATAGAGCTTTCTATCCTGGCACCATCTCTAGCTAGAATGTTGATCTGAAATTTAATCAGAGGGATTATATTTACAGAAGCATGTAATAGCTAAGGTAAATAGGCTTTTAAAAATCTCAGAAATTCCCAGGTATGATGACTCAATCCTGTAATCCCAACACTTTGGGAGGCTAAGGCAGGTGGATCACCTGAGGTCAGGAGTTTGAGACCAGCCTGACCAACATGGCAAAACCCTGTCTCTACTAAAAATACAAAAATTAGCTGCATGTGATGGTGCACACATGTAATCCCAGCTACTCGGGACGCTGAGGTAGAATTGCTTGAACCCGGGAGGCAGAGGTTGCAGAGGAGGCAAAGCCAAGACCGTGCCACTGCACTCCAGCCTGGGCAATAGAGACTTGGTCTCAAAAAACAAAAATCTTAGAAATATGGAAAGCAAAGCTTCGAAAAGTGAATCTAGTGGAAAGAACACCAAGTCACAAGTTAGACAAGAGTTAACTGATCTGTGACCACTTGTTTATCATTCATAACACCCCTAGGATATAGGAACTATTGTTTTTATTTTCCTCATAAAACTAATGCAGACAAAGTGGGGATAATTTGCTCAAGGTCCAACATCTCTTCCTAAATGCCCATCAACAACAGATTGGATAAAGAAAATATGGTACACATACACCGTGGAACACTATGCAGCCATAAAGAAGAATGAGATCATGTCTTTTGCAGGAACATGGATGGAGCTGGATGTCATTATCCTTAGCAAACTAATCCAGGAACAGAAAACCAAATACTCATGAATAGAAAGAAGGAAACAACAGACACTGGAGCCTACTTGAGGGTGGAGGGTGGGAGAAGGGGAGAGGAACAGAAAAAATAACTATTGGTTAATAGGCTTAGTACCTGTGTGACAAAACAATCTACACAACATGACATGACTTTATTATCTACATAACAAACCTGCACATGTACCCCCAAATGTAAAATAAAAGTTAAAAAAAAAACACAAAACACAGATAATAGGATATACCCAGGCAGGCCTGGCTCCAGAGCCCATGTTCTCATGCACTAGGTAGGATCCTCAAACTTTTTGGTCTCAGGAAACGCTTACACTTTTTTTTTTCTATTGTACTTTAAGTTCTGGAATACATGTGCAGAATGTGCAGGTTTGTTACATAGGTATACACATGCCATGGTGGTTGGCTGCATCCATCTCCCCATCATCTACATTAGGTATTTTTCCTAATGCTATCCCTCCCCTAGTCCTCCACTCCCTGCCAGTCCCCCATGTGTGATGTTCCCCTCCCCTGTGTCCATGAGTTCTCATTGTTCAACTACCACTTACGAGTGAGAGCATGCAGTGTTTGGCTTTCTGTTCCTGGGTTAAGTTTGCTGATAATGATGATTTCCAGCTTCATCCATATCCCTGCAAAGGACATGAACTCATCCTTTTTTATGGCTGCATAGTATTCCATGATATATATGTGCTACATTTTCTTTATCCAGTCTGTCATTGATGGGCGTTTGGGTTGAGGAACCCCTTACACTCTTAAGAAATATTAAAGGCCCCAAAGAGCTTTATTTATATGTATTATACCTATTAATACTTACTATATTAAAACTTAAAACTAAAAAGTTTAAAAATATTTCTTCATTAACTTATTTAAAAATAACAGTGAGCTATATTAATATAAATAGCACATTTTTAAGAGAAATAATCATATTTTCTAAAGTAAAAAACATTTGGTACAAAAGCAGCACTGTTTTATGTTTAATGTCTGTATTAATAGAAGACAGCTTGATTATCATATCTGCACTGCCTTCATTCTGTTGTGATACATGGTTTTGATTGAAGTAGATGAAGAATATCCAACTTCACGTGGAGACAAAATTGGAAAAGAGGGGAAACTGTTTAATAGCTTTTTTAGATCATTGTAGCTGTTCTTCTTTAATTGCACACAAAACTTGAAAAGTGATACTTCATAACGGTTAGTTGTAATGTGGCATCTAAAACCATATCAATGAACTTTCCAAACCCAAAATCCATGAGTCCATTTTTTATTTTCAGCAGTTCTTTTACCCAGGCCTGATTTTTAAACATTATACAATGGACATTTGGAAGTGCTTGGTTCACTGAGATTTATAGATCTTCTCCCTCCCCCCAATTTTTTTAAAAACTAGTCTGTTAATGTCACCACTACTCTAATTTTAAAGGGGCATCAAGAACTAAGAAGTTGACAAGCTCATGGTACCAGATTAAGTTTTCCAAAATTCTAATTTTTGCTTGAAAGCTCTCATGATATTATTGGCAACAATTACTTCTGGGGTGTCATCCCAGTCCCAGAGGCCTTTATGATAATTGATCTATCATATATTTCCAGGAAATAGTTTCCAGTTGCAGTTATGTTTTTATCTTCTGAAACTTTATCTGTGTGAATGTATTTATAAGAAATCCTTGGCCAGGCCTGGTGGCACATACCTGCAATCTCAGCACTTTGGGAGGTCAAGGCTAGAGGATCACTGGAGCCCAGGAGTTAGAGACCAGCCTAGGCAGCACGGAGAAACTCTGTCAATACAAAAAAAATTCAAAAGCAAATTAGCCAGGTGTGGCGGTACACTCCGGTAGTCCCAGCTATTTAGTAGTCTGAGAGGTGGGAGGATCACCTGAGCTTGGGAGGCAGAGGTTGAAGTGAGCCGAGAATGCAGCACTGCACTCTAGCCTGGGTAACAGACTGAGACCCTGTCTCAAAAAAAACAAAACAAAACAAAACAAAAAAACCTAGGGAAAAAGCTAGTTCAACGTGTACAATTAACATCACTAACAAAAAATTATTTTGCTAAGACATTGACAGCTTTGCCCCCCCATTGCTTTTGAGTCATCACTACAAATGTCAATATAATAGAAAAAGGTAAATAACATCTTAGTGTTAGTATGAGAATAGTTTTGACGACCTGCCCCCTAAAAGGCCTGCAGACCACACTTTGAGAACCGGTGCATTATGCTAAACAACCTCTCAAACCCATGCCCTACCTCTTATGAACTTTGCCACTTTACCTTCTCCAAGTTTCATTGCCCCACCAGTAAAATGCAGATATTAATATATAACTCTGATCTTGCAAAAGTATCTTAAAAATTTGAGATAATCATTTGTTAAGCCTTAGCAAAGTATCTGGCAGACAGAACGTACTTGAAAAGTAGTCACAATCGCAACCACTGTCCAACCCCCTAGCAAGTTACTGGCAAAGCTAGGGCCCAAAGTCATGTTTCCTGATTTCTGCCCACAGCCTTCTCTGCTACATCACAGCAGCAGGAGTGCAACACATCCCAATATGGCTGCTGTTAAACAGGAAACTAAGTAGCTGATACAGTTGATTCAGCGGTCTTTCTGGTTAAAGTCCTGAATGATAACTGGAAGCAGCTAAGTGGATCTGTGTTTGGGTCATGAATTTGCTGTGTGTTAGCTGTGTGACCTCGTGCAAGCTGAGTCTCAGGTCTGTCTACTATAACATTGGATAACAACAGCACCTATCTTACGAGGTTGCTGTGAGAATTAAATGAGCTAATGGACAGATATATACCTAGTACTGGCCCAAAGGAAATGTTCAAATCATGACTAGCTGCTCATTAAGACGATAATAATGATTCCTGTTACTTTCTTCATAGCTTAATACCCCTTCCTCAGGGAAACCTTTTCCAGCCCTCTAATGAAGACACCTATTTTAAGATCTCATAGCACCTGTACTCCTTCTTCGTTGGATTTACTACAGCTTCAATATTTAAATATATGATTATTTGATTAAAGTTCATCATACATACTAGGCTCTAAGCTCAATAAAGACAAGCACAGGGTCTGTCTGCTCACTACTTAATCCCCAACACCTGGCACATTGTCCAGCACAAAGCAGATTTCAGTAAATATCTATGAAAGGAAAAATGAAGTAATTAATTTATCATATTGGCAAAGCATAGCTTTACTCCATTGTATAATTTATCTGAAATTCCTCCAGCACTTGTCACTCAAAGTGTGATCAGCGGACCAGTAAGAGTAGCCAAACCGAGAAGCTTGCTGGAAATGAAGAATCTATAGACCTCTGGAGTCAAAGTGCATTTTAAGAAAATTCACAGGTAATTCATATGCTCATTAGTTTCAGAAGTACTAACTACTCTTCACTCATCTTAATAAGAGAGAGAGAGAAGAGAGAGAGAGAGGAAAGAAAGGAAAAGAAAGAAAAGATTTTTCTGAATAAAATTTTCTGAGTAAAACAGCACTTGCTTCCACAATTCCAGTTCTCATTCTATTCCTAATACAAATATTACCATTTCAAAAACCAGCTGCATTTTTTCTCAGCCCCCGCCAGGCTGCTCTTATTTTGTATTCACATATGATTATTTTCCAGAGACTATTTTGGCCTCAGTTGAATAATTTATTTCAGAAACTTTACATCCAAAAATATTCTCTGGAGGAGACAGAAACACCATCTGTGCCCGATCCTGGAAAAACAGCCCCAAACCATGAAGTAGGGGTGTCATTTTAGAGTTGCAAAAATTGAATTCCTGTTTGTCCACCACAACCTCAGAAAGAAGAGAGAAAAATACAGCAAAACCCTTCCCCTATTATAACATCAAACCAGTGGTCCAACAGACCACAGAGACTTATAAAAATATGCATGGTATCCATTTGACCCTGGGAAAAATTATAGTCTAGCTTTCTAATGAAAAGGTTATTTTCAGGATTTATTCCCATGCGTGAATGGTAGAGCACATCTATCATTGTGTAATGATATACAAGAACTTCAAGGGTTCTGAAGAATGGTTCATTTTCCTGTGTTCTATCTTATACAGTCTGTGGGACCTGACTTTAAAATTCCCTTTGCTGCAATGTCCCTCCTCCCAGGGGTAGAAATGTGCCTGGCCAGAAGGGAAACACTTCACTGGATCGGGTGTTCCCTCCCATCCCTGCATTGGCCTGGTAAGACCTGAGTTGGAGAGTTGATGATGAGCAAATGGCACTTGAATTGATTGCTGCACATTCTCCCACATCTTGCTTGCCTGGGACTCCTCTTTCTCTGAATCTCTTCCTTCCATCTCCTACAGATGTGGGAAATGCCTGCTTTGAGAAATAAAGGTGCTGCTGAATCTATAGAATTAGCCTCAACCCCTATGTGGGTCTTCCCATGTGGTCATGGAGATCCCACCCATAACCTTTCATGTGCATTCTCGTTCTCCCAGGGTTACAGGCATGGACACTTGTTGAGAAGATGATGGGAGTTAGGGTACAAGATAGAGATCAAAATGGAAATTAGAGTTGTCCTGATGGTCTAGTCTAAGCTGGTGAGCCAAGGGGCCTAAGCGGCCTTTGCCCCATCTGTAGATACATCAGAGTATCACTGATTGGTTGGAAGAGGGCAGTTACCAGCCAACTTAGTGTCATGTAAAGAAATTGGACTTTGGAATTACATACCTCAGAATTTGAATCCTGGCTCTCATGCTGGCTAGCGATGCTCCCTTAGCAAAATTGTATCTTATAATCTGAGCCAGGTTTTCCTCAAAAAAAAAAAAAAAAAAAATAGTAGGTATATAATATCCCTTCAGGGGGTTTTGTGTGGATTAAAGAAGATTCTGTGACATAATGCTCCTGGCCTGCAGGCAATTGTCAAGGAGGGTTGGTTGTCCTTCCTCTCCCCCTTTTCACTTCCCTGCCTGAGGGTGCCATGATATATTTTCCTTGCCCCTGAAAATGCTGATTGGAAAAGAAAAGAAGAAATGGGGAAAGAGCACAGGAAAAACAGAAAAGGAAAAAAAGAGACTTTGAGTTGGTACTTATCTGAAAGCATGACTTCAAAAAGTCTGCCTATCAAAGCAGCTGTTGTCCTTGCAGTAGTGTTTAAAGGGAATTTTCTTTTCAACATAAAGTCTACCATAGACTTGTTTGTTATTTATTTATTAGCTCCCCAATAATTTGAGCATTATTCACATTTTGAAAGCCAGGATGTTCTCTCCTACATAATTACTATTGAAATAAACTCTCTTTCTGCTAGCCAGACATGTCATTAATGGTCCTAACCAGAGTTCAGGAAAAGGATGACTATAGCTCCTAGTCAAAGGTTTGAGCCTTGCTCTGGTGGCACTGGAGCCCCATCCCAATAAGCCACCTTCTTGCCATCATACTCAGGCTGCTTTATCAGAGAAGCAAGGTCAAAAAGGGGGAAGCACTTGGAGAGATTGATGGGGAGCCAGAAAAGGAGGCTTAATCCATGGAGTTCTTGGCGCCAGTCATCACAGACAATCTCTAAATTGCAGCCAAAAGAGAATACCAGTCTCAAGATGTCTGTCGGCCTTGCTTCTACAGACAGTGGTGTTTCAGAAACTAAAAGTCTAAGCTGACAGGAAGGGAATCCTCCTACAGTCCTTTGGTGCATTGTTGATGAATGAAGTTAGTTTGCTTGGTGAGGGCAAGAGGGGTGAGCTATGTAGACTGAAAAACAAAATGGAAAGTTAAGGATAGTTTAGCAGCTACAAAAATCATCCACATGCTAATATAGATGCTGGCTGACTTAGGCATCATTCTATTCCAGAAGTCCTAACCATCTGGAATGTTACACTAGTTAAAACATTTCTGTGAACTCTTCAGTTGTTTTAGTATGATCACACCACCACCAGCAGGCTCATCATACTTTAATTTTATTTAAAAAAGCAAGACCTGTTGATTTACATAGCTTTTCATCCTGAGCCACAGTTGAGTCTCCCTGTAGGTTTCTCAACCCAATGGTTAAAATCTACGGCTGGACATTGGAATCACCTGGGGATCCCACCCCTCAACCCTCCACCCCCACCCCCACCCCCCCGCCAAGCCATTCCCCTTGTTAATTATTAATACATCTGACTCTTTCGGGGCAAGACACAGGCATCAGGATTTGTTTTTAAAGCTTCCCAGGTGAATCTCATGTGAAACCAAGTTTGCAAACCAGAGTCATAGTTTAAAGGTGGTGAGAGTGGATGGAGGAGTGAACAGATCTGACACAACCAGAAATAACCAGGCAGCATTCTGAATATTGATCACCCTTGCACTTGGCAAATTAGGGAGGCAATACAAAAGTTCTCTGTACCTTTTTGCATGTTTTACGAAACATTTCATGTAAAGTCAGATTTGCTTAAGGTGAGTGTCAAGTTCTACATGTGTAGTAGATCAGTCCAGAACTCCAATCTTTTAAAAAATGTTTACACTTATGTCCATGTTCTCTGTATCAGGCACAGTGCAAGTTGCTAAGGATGTGATGATGATGATGATGATGATGATGATGATGGAACATGGAAATATTATCAGCATTTCTTTGCTATGCATTAGATTTAAAGAGGTTCAATTGCCCAAGGTTACACAGCTAGTATATAACAGGAGGGAGGTTTTAAGCCAGGGATTTGAAATCTCACTTGGCATGTGATGATTAATTAGGCAAATATGGCACTGTCCCACCTTTTAATAAGAGTTTATTATTCTATTTGGGCATCACCAGAACTAACCCAATGGTAGACCCGTGACAATTTATAGAAAATATTTGCTGAATTAGATATTTTCTCACCCTCTGAGCCTAGCATGAAAAACAGATCTCATACATGATGATTATAACATAATGTATCAATGAATGCCCAAAATACTGTCAGAGCAGAAATAAAGGGGCAGTTAATTCTGCTTAAGTGGAGAGGATGGTGTCAGAGGATGCTTACAAATAGGAGGGTATTTTTTGGAAGGCTTTAAAGACTGAAAAGGAGTCTGCCAGATACAGAAGGAGGAAACATGCTGAATGGAAAGAACAGAAAGACCAAATACACAAGAAAGAAAGTGTAAGGCCCACTGGAGAAGTGATCAGCCTGTATCAGTGGTTCTCAAAACTAAGTGTGCATTGAAATTGCCTGGAGGCTTGTTATAAACACAGGTTGCTGAGCCAAATCCCTGAGGCTTCGGATTTAGACTGGGAGTTTGCATTTCTAGTGAATTCTCAGGTGTGGCTGATGCTCTTGTCCAGTGACCCACTTTGTTGGGAGCCTCTGGTGTATATGACAGCATCATCTAGAAAGCCCCACAGCTTCTGTGTATACGAGAGGCATGCCAAGGTCAGTAAGACTTGCACCAAAAGCAAATTCCCCGAAGAGACGAGGATCTTCTTTTCCTGCAAGGAGTGGAGGCTAAATTTTACTGTTGGTTTTGGGAGCAACTCATACTGAAGCTGTCCAGTGGGAGGAAACAGAAAAACCACAACTTGGGACTGAAACAAGGGAAGCTGGGACTTTATCGCATTTCTGCCCCATCAGTGCCCCTATTCACAGGCTGGTGCAGGCCTGAGGCTAAGAAGCTGAGACACACTAGCTCTTTGTTGTACAGTGAGTGTTTGTAGCACTTTCTGGTGGCTGCTGACCACAGGTGAGTTTCTGTGTTAATCACCAAAGTGATCTGTTGACCGTCAGTGCCCAACCATGAGGGATGTGAGGATGTGTCAAGAATGTTTTTGTACAGAGAATAAAGAGGGTAGAAAAATGTCAGGCCAAGTTGGGTGGGGCTGGGACAGATGACAGCCTTGTAAAATTCTTTTCTTCCCTTCTTCTAATTCAATTACCATGCTTTGCTTCTCTCATTTTCCAGGATAGAAAAACCTAGGATGCATCTGCCATTGCTCTCCAAATCCTTTAAATAGGATAAGCAGCTTGGAAAGGTCAGCCTCCAAGGATGCTGTCTGTCTTCTCTCTCTCTACCTCACCCACCTAGGACAGACAAAGCCAGATCTGGAGGTCATATTTGTCCAACGTTGAGGAGCAGGTCGCATCTAGCTCCAATACCCCCTGTCTTCACCAGGTTGTGTTGTCAGCTGACAGCCATCAGCTGTGTGTGTTACATTCCTGACAGGGGGCCCCTCTAAGCCCCACTGTAACTGCCAGGAGTGACAGAGGAGAGTGGGGAATTGCCTACCAGAGACAGGGAAAGGAAACAAAATCATGGAGTTTGAACTCGGTGTTCCAGCTTTGTTATCTTCTTAATGCAGTTCCCCATGACCCCATTGCAATCCTCTGGAATACTTCTAGAAACCCACTTAGTAGTTCGCGGAGTTGCTTGGCTAATATGGACCTGCAGACAGTTGCATTTCAAGGTTTTAATTTTCTTGCTGTTCAGCAGGAAGCAGGGGAGACAGAATCATCACCTGAAAGGCAAATATTCCCTAACACAGGGTGAGCAGGTGCCGGAGGTTGCACTGGAGGCCTGTGCTCCATTTCTTTGGAGGATGAAATCTTTATTATCAGTATTATTGATGAAACTCTGGCTTCCTTTCCATAGATGAAGTATTTTTGTCATCATGTCCATTATCCCTCACAAGAACCCAATTGGCAGAGATTGCCTCAACAGAGGTGGCTGATTAAATTCACAGATTTAATGCAATAGCACTTTGGGAGCTGTGGAAAATGAGTTTCACTGTTAAGCTACCTTCATTAAAAAAAAAAAAATCAAGCCGTGAGCCTGCACCTTGAATTATCCATCTTACAGGTATAAAATACCCATAACCTTGCATTCAGCTTACTCTTCCCCAGAGAAGCTCAAAATGCTTCTTCCAGGCTCATAGTACCTCCCCAGGGGGGAAGGCAAGGGATTCTATGTTCATGGGACACAAGGGGAAAGTCTGACCCAGCAGTAGGGTAGAGAAGACACAGGTCTGCTGCCTGTTGCCGAAAGAAGAAGTCAAGCTTTTAAAGAATTAGAGTTAGTTTTATTCAGAAGTCTTACGAGGACTATAGACTGAGCCTGGGTATTAATTCAGTTCATAATAGGACAGTATTTCAATTCATAGTTTACGTATGGGTGGTAAATATTCAGTACGTGCAAAATTATGGCAAGGTTTGGGTGTGAGAGGACATCTGGGTACAGATTACAGAAGTGTAATTACTAACTCGGCTGGACATTATCTTGAGTGTAAAAAAAAAAAAGCAAAGACTAGGGCCCTTTACTTCTTAAAGAGTGTAGTGACTTAGGCAAAAGACATTGCCGGTGTGTGTGTGCTACCCTGCTCTGTCTTCAGAGCATCCCTCCAGAGGGCTGCATGTTGTCAGAGTCAAGGACTTTGTTTTAAATTACGCTTAGAAGCAGAATGGATAACATATATTCTTACACTTGCTATTTTGACTCACACCTGGATACAGGTCAAAAAATAAGACTTTTCCTTTGCAAAGTTTGCAACCAACTTGGGCAGGGAGTCTTTGTTTTAGTTGGGTCCTAGAAAAGCTGCTGCTAAGTAGCAATGATATAAATATAATCTGATTCTCCATAGAAATGAGTACTGTAGTGATGCTGCAATCAACCTTGTCCCCAAATCTCATGCCCAGAATTACAGGAATAGCCACGAGCACCACTTTCAAACTTCTAATTTTCTATTCAAGACAGCCCCTTTCCCCCAAAGTCTTAAGTTCTGTTTCTTTAAAGCAGCATTTCCCAAACTGTTTTCAGCAGAACCTTAACCACCCAGGGTGCTCTGGAGGAAAAAAAAAACATTTACTGGAGGTTAATTTTGCATAGTGCTTTATGCTCTATAACTCTTGGCTCAAAATCCTTACCAACATATTAAAGATAAGAGCTAACTCTCAATGAAAATCTGCCTGAGCCAAACACTAAGTACTTTTTAGATGTTTCATGTCATGAAATCTTCAAAAAAGAATACTCTGAGAAAGATTAAGTAAAATTTATCCCATTTTACACATGTGGAAATTGAGGTTTGGCATGGTTAATTGAGTTGTCCAGTTAAAGGTAAAAAGGCAAAAGGTGGAGCCAGATTGGAAATTTATTCTCATTCCCAAGTCTGTGCTCTTAATCGCTAAGCTTTATCTTCCCATTAACTACACAGACACATTCTTATATTGCTGTTAATGTCTTTTTCACTACTGCTTCTTTACACAAATGAGTCCATTCCTAACTGCAGCAGATAGTCATCTTTTGTGTATCTTTTAATTTTTTTTCATGTCATTGCATGGGTCAGCTCAGTATCATTTTAGGTGGTATCTTCCCTTAACGTCAAGCTTTTCCATTCCCATTTTATTTGGCCTCTCCTGTAACCGCTTCAAACATGCTTTAGTGGATTTTCATCTGTATCTTCGACAGTTTATGGATAAACAAAGATGTAAGGAAGACAGGATGTGACTGAGTTTATTTACCCTGCCTTTGGCAAAGGAGGCTTTGTTCAGTAAATGAAAGTCAGTAAAAAGTAAAAGTAGGATAAATAGTGATGCCAGGGGTATACAGCTAGCTCTCATGTTATGTAGGGTATGGATTTCGTCCACAATTGAGGTCTTTGTAATTAGTAGATAAGTCATTTTATTGGAAGTGAGAAGTAGGATAAGGAGAGGGAGAGATAGAGTGATTTTGTACCCTTCAGTTTTATCCAAAAGTAATTGTTCACTAAACTTGGGATCTGTGTTGACCACTAATGACCTTATCAAAGCATATACTTGCTCAGGAAATGGGTTTTTTGAGAGTGGAGAAGAGAAGAATGTGAGTTACTAGCAGTGACCCTGTCTCAGCAGGGGGCAGGGCCAAAAGGGAAAGGTACTAGAGGTGCTATCTGTGGTTCCATTAGATCGCACACGGTTCCTAATCTCCTCCGTCATGCTTGACCCTAATTAAATCAGCTTCCTTCTACAGCTCTGTGTTCTCTAAGAGCCCACATATGATAAGACTGACCTGCTCTTTCACCCTTTGATGAGTCAGGACTAATTTAATGAGCATCTACACTGTCCTCAGCATCTCCTTTATATACAGGCCAAATGCCCTGTGTGGCTTGCATTGTGTTTGAGGAAGTGTTTTGTCACTGAGACTGTGCTTACTGCTCTCTAGGTGACTGATCTTCCAACTTCCTGATGGTCTTACCAGGTGGAGCCTGTTATGAGTTGTGCTTTAGGAACAGTCCACTGAGTCTGAGAGAGGAGAAATAACCTGAAGGACACTCACCTAGTAGAGCATAGGCAGGGACAATGACCTCATTCCTTTAATTCTGAAGCCTGCACCCTTTATGACTATCACATATCCCTGCCTCCCACATTACACCATATGTGAGGTGGGAACTCCTCTGCTGCCATCCCATTCTTCCTGCAGGGCATTCTGTTTTGGAAATGTAAAAAAAGAGAAAGAAAAACATTTGACTCATGTATTAAGAGCAAATGTTCTTGCTAACTAGGTAAGTGGAAACTCCAGTGCTGCTAGGAAAAAAATGAATCAATCAGGAGATCATTAATTTTGGAGGAAACACTAATTATAGGAATATAAATTCTTCTGAGTAAAATTGGCAAGAACACCAGTGTTGCCTGCAGCCCAAACAGACCTTCTCTAGTTCTCGGCTGTGATTGAGATATTAGAATTCATTTTTTTTTTCTCTAGCTTTGCAAAAGGTGCTTGGAACTGGTCTGAAATGTCATTTAATTCTCTCAGTGCATACAGTAAGCCACCTTTTAAAACACAGGTAATCTCATAATTAGGAAAATACCCATGAAGGAGGAGATGAGGGTTGGGGACAACTATACCGCCTTTTTTTTTTCTGAGACAGGTTCTTACTCTGTCACCCAGGCTGGAGTGCAGTGGCACAATCATGGCTCACTACAGCCTCTACCTCCTGGGCTCAAGCAGTCCTCCCACCGCAGTCTCCTGAGTAACTGGGACGACAGGCGTGCACTACCATTTCTAGCTAATTTTTGAGACAGGGTTTTGCCATGTTACCCAGGCTGGTCTCAAACTCCTGAGCTCAAGTTATCCACCCCACTCAGCCTCGCAGAGTGCTGGGACTACAGGCGCTGAGCCACTGCAGCTGGACTGTTACGCTTTCTTAAATTAAACACTTTAAAAATTAAGCAGAAGCTCTTAAGCAACAAAAAGAAATGAGCTATTGAGCCACACAAAGACTTGGAAGAAAGTTCAATGCATATTGCTATGTGAAAGACATCCATTTGAAAAGGCTACATACTGAATGACTCCCAACGACCTCACATTCTGAAAAAGGCAAAACTGGAGATAGTAAAAAGATCAGTGGTTCCCTGCAGGGTGGGAGAGAGGGATGAACAGGAGGAGCACAGGAGATTTTTAGGGCAGTGATTGCAGTATAATGGAAAATACAGGTTATCATATATTTGACAAAACCCATAGAATGTAGAAGCAAAGAGTGAAGCCTACTATCAACTGTGAACTTTAGTTAATAACCTATGTATGACTGTTGGCTCATCAATTAAAACAAACGTATGGAAACAGAGATGGAAGGAGTGAAAGAGTAGATGGGAACCCTCTGCACTCTCCCCCCAATTTTTCTCTAAACCTATAAGTGCTCGAATAATAAAATTCTTAATTAAAAAAATGAAAGCAAAAGAGAAGCACATTATTTCTCAACATCATAGCTTCTCTGTAGATGATGGTCTCCCTGTTGAGGCGGAAAGATTCTCTCAACATATTATAACAACTTATTGCTCATTGCTCCGACTGTGACAACCGAGGAATATACGAAAGGCCAACTTAAACATCTCAGTGGGCTAGAAAGACAAAGTAGACTTTGTGTCACAATAGAATTCATCCCTTGGAACGTGAAGATGGCAGGAGATAAAACAATACTCTTTATCACCGGCAGATTAACCGGCAAGGACATGTTCTTTCTGTTTCTCCTATAGGCTCCAAAGGACAATGAGCCTTTTGTCTCTACACCTGTTGCAGGGAAGGAGCCCAGGACAGAGGTGTGGTGGGGTTTATGTGAGGCCATGCAGTTCAGGTTTCTTACCTTCGTCTCTGATGATACACCCTGTTTCATAACGAAACTTGAAGACTGAGCCCTCAGCATTCGAAGGGGAAAGGAGCAGGTCCAGGTGCTACTTGAGGAGAAGGCGAACATATACAAATCCTTGTTGGAGAGAAATATAACAAAGTTGTGGCATGTTTTGGCTTTCAGCCAGACATGAGTTTCTTGGGAGTCTTGCTCTCTCCTTATCCTCAGCTTCTCACTCAGCACACAGTAAAGGCTGGACAGAGGCTTGCTGAATGAATGAACCTCGAGGACTTTGCTGTAAGAAAAAGAGCACAGAAACGTTATTTGTTAAAAATCAACACCAGATTTATCCAGCTGTTTCGCTAGAGTTTCCAGATACCCATTTTTTTTTTTTTTTTTTTTCGTGTGTGTTGATGGCTTCCTTCATTCTCAACCCTTGCTTGTAATGGGATCTGTTGGTTTTGACTGGCTTCTTTAGGAACAAACCCTCGAATTTTCTTTAGGGCAACCAGCCTTTCCTCTATAAGAAGTCAGAACTTAATACTTTCTTTTAAAACTTCCTTTTTTCCCTGGAGAGCTGCTGGATTTGCATCTGTTCAGCCATATCATCCCAAAGAGTTGGTCTGTGGCCTCAGCTCAGCCACTCAGAGCACTGCTTCCCTTTGCTCTCAGTAGGATCAGAGGACACATAACTCAAGTTGGACCCATGAGAATTCCACCTGAGATTTTGCTGGAATGATGTGAAGTGTTCTTTTTCAGCTGGGATTAATAAATTGGTAAAATACAAGCCTAGAGTTCTGAAACCGGCCAAGTCTAAAGTCAGCACATTTCCTGGGCCCTTGAACAACATGAGCCACTAAATTCCTAGGACTTCAATTACCTTATAACAAATTACAATTTACCAATATGTCCATTTATTCTCTCTTATATTGAAATCCTGAGTTTCCACTGTTCTTTTACATGCTGATGTCCTTCAGATTAGAATTTAGCAGGAAAATTCTAACTGGGAGATGGTCTGTCAAGAGCCTTAACCACTTCCTGGTCTAATCACACCTCCAGATGGACAAAGAGAACATCTGAAATGGAGAGCCCTAGAAATACCACTTCCAAACTCCAATAAAAGGCAGAATTCTTTGCTAAACACCTCACTACAGCATGAATTCAAAAACATTTTGTGGCTTAGACAGAGTTGGCATGGGGTAGAGTCCTGCTGAACAGATTGAGACATCAGAGAATAGGTCCTTGGGCCATGCCTGGCACATGCTCCGAGGACATGGCCTAATGCCATGGCTCCCCCCTCAGTCTCAGTGCTCCATTAACACCTGGAGTGAAACTCAGGAGCTAGGGCAGCTTGCCCTGGAAAAATAACTTCAGCATTCATGGATGGGTTTGAAAGATGAAGAGCAATGTTCTGTATCTCTTGACCACACTCTAGCCATTAAATCTAGTAAGAACTAACACCTATTATGTGTCAGTGGACCAAGCAAGGTACTGAGTACTTTTCTGTCCTCAGCCCCTCTAACCCCCATCACAACCCTGTATGGTAGGTCAAATGGGGCCTAGAAAACTTACAGAGATTGCCCTGGATCACTCAGCAGGGCTCAGACCAAGTAGTAGGACCCAGGTGCTCAATCACAATACTGACTGTTCTTTGTAGCAAAGAATAAAAACAGTGCCTGGATCATGGC
Source organism: Ateles fusciceps (assembly GCA_036589455.1). NCBI lineage: Eukaryota > Metazoa > Chordata > Mammalia > Primates > Atelidae > Ateles > Ateles fusciceps. Next base: position 13,874,330 of record JAZHEH010000562.1, read on the forward strand.
TTTAGAATTGTGAAAATTAATGTTACAACTGGGAGGAAGCCTCAGCATCACTTTGCATGATGGGAAAGCTGAGGGACAGGGAATGACATGACTTCCCCAAAGTCACACAGCAAGTTATAGTACTGGGTGATGAAATCTGGTCCTGGTCCCCCAATTCTTTCTCTGCACACACCCTATTGTTTTAGGATATATGCACACCACACCACATACCCAGTTATTCAACAGGCATCCCCAGTAAAGATGCACAGGTATTAAAGTTCTAAAATATTTCCAGACCAGTTAGCAAACTGTACTGTCCTGAGACTATCTCCCTTTTCCCCCAGGATTCCTGACTTCTCCACAATTTATCAATTAAAGGGTAATGTTTAGTATTGCCAGGGGCCCCCAGGACCCTGCTCCTTCCCAGTGGCCAGCATCCACTCTGAGTAGTCAACACTTCTGCTGTTTCAGTTAAGTATTTTTAATATGAGTCCTTTATTAGTACAAAAGCCAGCACAGATTATGGGAATGTCATAGGTGAATTGCAGGCCACATCTCAGTCATTAACACTGTTATCTCAAATATGAGAAGGAGACAAAGGCTGATCATGCTAACTGTGCCCAAGACAACAGGGGAAGGCCAGAGTGGGGAAAGTTCATCTCTGATATTCAGGGACTCTGGAGGCCTTTCCACTCTTTTCCAGGCAGCATTCAAGGGTGTTAGGTTAAAAGATGCCCTCCCTGCAGAGAGGAAAAGTTCAGGGTGTCTGAATTGTCTATGGGAGGCAAGATAGGTCTTGTCTCTCTCACCTTCCTTGTTTCTTTCTGGATGGCAGAACCATCCCTCAAGTCACGGGAGCTAAACTGACAAAGGGGAAATACAAGGACAGGAAAGCTTGCAAGCCACAGGGACATGCAGGGCAAGGTTTCTTTCAAAGTCAGTGGGAAGTAGAAACACATATGAGCTCTGCCAGTGACTAGAGACCAAAAAGGACCAGCTGCAGAGATGGAGAAATGAATTGCTTATGGAAGAGAGGCCCTAATGCATAAACTGCTCTCTGTGATTCAAGTGTGCCCTGATAGCCAGTCTGAAACCAACTAGATCCTAACGGTTTGCCTTCATAAGATGACAGTATATTGGTCAGTTTTCACACTGCTATAAAGAACTATCTGAGACTGGGTAATTCATGAAGAAAGAGGTTTTATTTATTTTTTATTTATTTTACTTTAGGTTCTAGGGTACATGTGCAGGTCATGTAGGGTTGTTGCATAGGTGCATACATAACCAGGTGGTTTGCTGTCTCTATTTCCCCTTCATGTATATCCGGCATTTCTCCTCATTTATCCTTCCCCCACCCTCCCCAACCCTAGCTGTCCCTCCCCTAGACCACCCCCCCACTGCCCCCAGTGTGTGAAGAAAGAGGTTTAATAGACTCACAGTACTGCAGGCTTAACAGGGAGCATGACTGGGAGGTCTTAGGAAACTTACAATCATGGCTAAGGGCAAAGGGGAAGGAAATGCATCTTACCATCTTACCACAGTGGCAGGAGAGAGAGTGAAGAGGGAAGTGTCACACACTTTTAAACCATCAGAGCTTGTGGGAACAGCAAAGGGGAAATCCACCCCCATGATCCAATCACCTCCCACCAGGTCCCTCCCCCAACACTGAGACTTACAATTCAACGTGAGATTTGGGTGGAGACACAGAGCCAAACCATATCAGACAGTTTGCAGAGGCCTGACTCAGGCCATTTCAGTATGTGTTCCCATTACACCATGCCTCACCAGGGGAGACGAATTTACCAAGTTTTATAGATCACCAACTAATTCTCCAATATGAACCAATATTCGTAATCCAACTGTCAACAACATTCTTTTATGAACCAGAAATCTGTTTCCGTGGTAGTCACACTTTCTTGTACAATGTTTAAAGCAAGAGATATTTAATGTATAATGGTCAGATGCAAATATAGGAAAAGCCAGAAAACTCACCTATGTCATCTCCATCTGGTGATCTCCTTCTCATTCTCTGGATGTTAGCTTACATTCCATTCCTGGTTCCAGCCCCTCCATCCAGACTAAGTGAGCCTTCCCTCAGCACATCATGGCTTCTCTTTGTAGGTTTTACTACATTTGTGATTATTTGGCTAATGCCTGGTTCTCCCTCTAGTCCCATAATACCCATGAGGGCTGAGACTCCATCACTCTTACTTATAGCCTCTGTGCCTAGCAGAGTGTTTTGTTTCAGAGTGATTATTTCCTGAGTAATCAGTGAACTCTGTAAGATTTTAGCATCAAGCCCTGGCTGTTTATGGAGTAGACCTCTTCACTATCATTAGAATATATGGAAAAGGCACTTGAAAAAGCATAAAGTCAACTACACATACACATCAGGTTCTTCAGCTTTACCAGTTCACAGAATACTATTTCCAGTTCGTCTTGTCTTCTCTTCCTATTTCTTAAGCGCATTCTCTCCTACACCATGATTTAAAACCTCTATTCTATCTTACAGAGAGACTAGTTATTGTAATAGGTATATAACTGATTTTTTCTCAGACTGGAGTCCTCACACCATTGGAGTCTGGCTTATCTTTCCTTAGGGTTCTGTGAGTTCCCTATGAGATTTGTAAAGAGATATAAGCATATACTGAATCATGCAGAAGGACATCCTAAAATTGAACATAGCCACTTGATTTCAAAATGCTTGACAGTTTTTAAACATAGGGAAATTCTCTCCTACCTCTCTGCTCAAAAGGTGGGGTCTAATTTCCCATCCCTTGAATGCAGGCAGGACTTCCTGATTTGTTTCTAATGAATAGAATGAGGCAGACATGGTGTTGCATAACTTCCAAGACCAGATTAGAAATAGTGACAGGGTTTCTACCTGGTTTTCCCAGGGGGCATCCACCTGGGGAGCCCCGAGCCACTATATAAGAAATATATATTTCCTGAAGCAGCTGTGCTGCACAGACCACCAGAAAAGACTGCATAGAGACAGCCAGAGGAGCTCCAGCTGTCCAAATCTTCCCCACCCCAGCTTCCAGGCATGTGAGTGATAAGGACTTTGAGGTGACCTGCCATCTGGCCATTACCTAATGAAAGACCCCAAGCCAGAACCACCCAGCTAAGCCACTCCTGGATTCCTGACCCAATGAAACCATGAGAGAGAACAATGATTATTGCTGTCTTAAGCCCCTGAGTATTGTGTGTTACAAAGCAGTGGATAATGTTATACAGCAATGGATAAGGTGATGTCTTTATTTGCATTTAGGTTTATGATTGCATTGGAACTACATCGTATTTATTACAGGGTAATGAGAATAGAATCAAGGCAGACTTAATAAATGTATGTCAAGCAAGGGAAAAACTTTTCCAGTAGTTTAAATAGAAAAACGTGATAGGAAAATGGTTCGTCACACCCAACTTAGTGTTTCAGATGGGCTGAACTCAAGTGAATCTTTTTTTTTTTCCTAAGTGAGCATCTTTGTTTTTAAAATTGACACATGATATTTGTACATGTTTATGAGCTACCAGTGATAGTTTGTTACAGGCATATAGTGTGCAATGATCAAATCAGGATATTTAGTAGTATCCATCAACTCAAGTAGTTACCACTTCTTTGCATTGAGAATATTTCAAGTCCTCTCTTCTAGATATTTTGAAATATACAATAGATTGTTATTAACTATAGTCATCCTACTCTGCTATTGAACATTAGGTCATATTCCTTCTATCTAACTGTATGTTTGTACCCATTAACCAGTTCTCTCTTCATCCCGCCCTCAACCACACCCTTCCCAGCCTCTGGTATCTGTCATGCTACTCTCTACCTTCAAAGGAATTTTTGCTCAGTCAAAACCATGCTCATGGCTAAGTGCAGTGGCTCACGCCTATAATCCCAGAACTTTGGGAGGCCTCACTGATTTGAGAATCAGTAATGAGGGGGGGCTCTTAAGAAAGGCACAGTATCTGTAACACACTGGCATCTCATTAACCACTGTTAAATGAAGCACTATTCACCCTAGAGCATTCTTCATTAATTGCCCACATATGAAGCGGTTCAATTGTACATTTTGAGCTTAGTGTATGTGCATTTAAGTCTCCCAGTTTAAGCCTCATTTGAAATCCCTGTTAATGGCAATGGTTTTCTAAGAATGCTAGAACATAGAGCCCTACTTTTTTGATTGACAGTCATTTATTCCTCCTGTTTACCAGTATGAACCAGAAGATATCCACCTGTCATTGCAGTGCCCCCAGCCTCCCTCCTTAAATTTTTGAGCTGGGCACTTAAATTATATTTTAAATCAGTCCATTATAAATGTACCTTTCAAATCTGGTGAATGTTCATTCTTTCATTTTATATTATGATTAAACAAAAACATAAACATTGATTAATGCCTTATGTTAATATATTTAAATGTTTCATTTTGCTTTATGTGGATGGTTGATAGATGTAACAGTTTTCCTAACATTAGATGCTGTGAAAAATATCTAAAAGTGGTTTGATTTTTAAAATTAAGACAGTTGATTATCTATTACCATAATAATCATCTATTATGCATCCCTAATCTAAAAATCTAAAATTTGAAGTGCTCCAAAATCCAAAGCATTTTGAGCACCATCATGACACCACAAATGTAAAATTCTACACCTGACTTCATGTGATGGGTCGCAGTCAAAATGAAGTCAAAGCTTTGTTTAATGCACAAAATTATTTAAAGTATTACATAAAATTACCTGCTGTATGTATAAAGCATGCATGAAATACAAATTCATACAAATATGAATTTATATATATACCTATATTCCAAAATCAAAACCCACAACACTTTTCTTCCCAAGAATTTTGGATAAGAGATACTCAGCCTGTAATAGCAATCATTTGTTGCAGTCTTGAAATACTTGCACAAATATGATGTTAAATATTTTATCTGTATTATTTCATTTAATCCACACAATTTACCCAATGACTTAACTAAAATCATCATTTTACAGAGACTTGGAAGGATGGTCATTTGTCCAAAGTTAACATAACTGGAAATGAAGGAGCTGAGATGGAACCCAGGTATGTCTTCCTTTATCAACACAGTTTTCTAATTTCTTTAAATTCTCTCGATGTCCTTACTTTCTTGGTTTACCATATTTCCATAAAGCTAAGTTGTCATCAGTTTTAAGACAGTCCATTGCGTATGTGCTAATACAACAAGCACAGGCTGACAAACTATAACAGTGAGGTTGATCACTAGAATTTTTATTTCATATTGATCAAAAGTATTCTAATAAACCATTCTAGTGATACATATATATGACTAGATATATATATAATATATAATATATAACATATGTATATAATGTCATATATATATATATATATGACATTACTGCTGTGCACATGAGAAAAAAAAGAAAAGCAGAGGAGTCTGGCTTTCTAAATCATTTTTTAAATCAAGGTCACCAGTGTGTCTCTTCACAGCATCATTCTTCATGTTAACAAGAGCATTGATGATGTAGCATTTCTTAAAACAGTGTTCTATTATTGGATCTAAAGTTTTCTCCAACCCGCTGTCATTCTTTCCACAGGTTTTGATATGTATGTGCAGGCAAAATCAATACTTTTCATTTAAATGTACAAAATACACGTCTTGGAGTCAATGAAAAATGATACTATTATGCTTACTGTAGACTATGTTAAAAAAAAAAAATCAACCATTCACAAATGTAAGGAATGTTTTTACAATGTTTTGGTTACACTGGGCGCCTAGATCTAATATCAGATTTTAGCCTGCTAGGAACCATTAGAATGCATTTATGTTCCTTCACTTACATTATCTCCATTTATTGAATGCTTATGATATATTGGTGTAGAGTCTTTACATGTATTAACTCATTTAAACTCAAGGAAGAGGTACATTGTCCCATTGAAGAAAATAAGGTCAGAGAGTTTAGATAACATGTTCAAAGTTACATTGCTTCTTAAGTGGCAAAGCCACAGTCTGACTTCAATCTCTCTAACACCAAACTCCATTCTACTAACTACATGACACTACGATCCACATACACACACACATTGATAGTGTCAGAATTGGCAGCTGATATTAATGGTCTTTATTATGTGCCATGTAATAAGCTATTTCTACTTCCCTTAGCCTTCCTTCTGCCTGCATGTGAGTATATAAAGTATTATGAACATGAATTTTTATTGACTCCTGTCCCCAAGGCCAAATATGAACAGTAACCCTCAGGGACTGATCTGGAGGTAATGGGCCAGTATTTCCTGCATCCTGGCAATATATCACTTCCATGGCCATCTTGCTTTAAAGGTTTCTTGGAATTATCTATGAAAATGACCCTAGTCCTGGTAGTTTTATAGTACTCTTACAGGAGAGATAGGTCTTTGCACTCCCCTTTTTAAACAAATGATCAGATAATTTCATTTTGACAAACATTTTATAGAAAATTCATGTTGGTTTCTTTACGTGTTTATGGCCTCTAATATGAAAGGAAAGCATGCAGTTGTTTTATATTGCACCCAAATCAAAAGATTTCATTACTTAGCTGCTGTGCAATATAGCCATACTTAGGTCATTATTTTGCTTTTAAGAAGACGAAAAATAATTTCAGAGGAACTCTGACCTTTTATATTTATATTTTATCATCTGAAAGTCAATAGCACAATATTAGCAATACTCCTAAACTTTTTGCCATGGAAGTAATGATTCTCTAGGAACTACTTTGAAAATCAAGTGAAACAGCTTTTATAATGTTAGCTCATGGATCTGGGAAACCTTTATTTAAAGGCTCCTCACATGGTAGCTGTGAGGAGCATCTTTTAACAATTCAGTCCAGGCGTTTAGAAACAAGAATAGGATATCTGTCATTTCTAGAGCTTATAAATCAGACTTGATTGGAGAGATGTCAGCTTCATCTGTGAAGGCTGTGAGATACTGTGAACCAGTGTCTAGCCAAATGGGATGTGTCATCTAAGAACATTTGCATCTTTCTCCCATGTGCCCAAGTCTCAGTGTCTGTCACTACTATCTCCTTAGCTGCCCACAAAGAAAATTATTCTTGATATTCCCCCTCTTATTTGATCCCTATATCCAATCAGTCTTTGAGTTACTATTCCCACCTCCTAAATAACTCCCTAATCTGCCTACTTCTGTCCATCCTGACTGTCAATACTTGGAGTCACCACCACAGGTCACCTGAATAACTGACCCAGCTTCTACCTCATCTGACTGATGCTTCTGCCTCTGGTCCTGCTTTTTGTGAAGTGAAATATCTGATTACATCTAATTATATCACTCCCTGGCTTAAATTCTTCAATGACTTCCTGCAGCTCTCAAAACACCACCCCAAGACTATCATACATCATTCAAGGCTCCTAATGATGAGGCCCCTTTCAAATTCCCAAGCCCCATTTCTCTCCCCTCTCACTCCCCTGTTTCCCACGCTTCAGTCAAATGGAGCAACTTTTAGCAACTCAAATATTCTACCTTCAGGTTCTTACACATGGGGTTTCCCTGCCTAAAATATCTGTCTCTTTGAAGTGAAAGGTTAGATTTTACATCCCCTTAGGATGACTTCCGCCATCACTAGGCTGGTTTCATGCCCCCATGCCCTCTTACTTCTTTATGAGTATCCTATCACTTCATGGATTCTATTATAATTACCTACTTTTGTGCCTCTCCTACCAGCCATAAATTTCTTAAGAGAAGAAGCAGTCTCTTACTTCTTGTCATACGACAGGGCAGTGATTTCCATACAATGTACAGCACTAATGGTACAGAGAATGATTTCACAGATGCTCTCTTTAAAGCTTTTTAAAATTGTTCTACTTTAAAAAATACATACTTTCTTTATAACAAGTGGTGTTTGTTTTCTTCAAGAACCTCAGATGCACAGAATTGGATTGACTACAATACTTGTTCCGTGACACAGCCATTATTGGTCTTTGCATGACTCACTTGTATTTATTTTGCTAGTTATTTTATACCATAATCAGCACTCCTAAAGTCACCATGCAAGACAAAAACTAAGTTCATCACAGCAGTGGACATCTATTCATCTACCGATAGCACACCTGTTCTATTCTTTTGTATCCCTCTATCCGACCCTGTGTGCCAGGCTCACCATTATCTTGCCTTCTTTTTAAGTTGTTAATTGTCTCTATATTTATCTCTAAGCTTTTTTCCTTATGTTTGTTTTATACTTTGTAAAAAGGGTATCATGCTTATACACTATTTAGGAACTTTTTTCACTTAAGATATTGCTGATGGTATCCATATTGTTGATGTTACTGCAGGTCATTTGGTTTAACTGCCATATTTCATTCCGTTTATGAATATACCACAGTTTATGCATCCACTCACCCATTGATGGGCACCTGGGTTGTTGCCAGACTTTTGTCATTGTGAGCAGCAGTGCTCTGAATACTTGTGTGCATGTCTCCTGAGTGTGTGCAAGCTTTTCATTGGGGTAGAACTGCTCGGTCAGAGAGTATGGGAATAATGGATATGGAGAGGGGATAATGGGCATGGATACTGCCAAACTCGAATCCAGTGGGATGGCACCAATTTATACTCCTACGAATAATGAACATGAAATCATGTGGTTCTACATCCTTTCCAATATGTGGCATTGTCAGCCTTTTACATTTCGGTCCCTCAAGTATCTATAAAATGGTATCTCATCTGATCTTGATTTTATTTTCCTGATCACTAATAATACTGAAAATTTCTTCATGCATCTATTGCATACATGTGTTGATCTCGTCTGTGAAATGCCTATTTCTGTTTTGTGCCCATTTTTCTTTTGGCTTGTTTGTGCTACTCTTACTGATTTTTAGTCACTTTAACATATTTTGATACTAATTATTTGTAGATTGTGTGTACTTATTGGAGATTATCTTATTGCACTTCGTAATTTACCTTTCAGTATCTTTAAGTTGTCCTAATGAATAAAAGTTCCTACTCTACACATTTATCAATGTTTTCTTCTATAGTTAACTGTTCTTTGTAGCTCCCTAAAGAAATATTTCCCAATTAGTATTGGTTTTCTTTTTATAAAAGTAATATAACATTTGCTTTAAAACTACATTTGAGTAAAAATGAGACATTTTAAAGAAAAGCTAAATTGCTACAAATTATACATAGTATATAGCACAATTCATAATAGTGATATGTAAATGACTGAAGTTTGGGAGATACTAATCATGTCTTCATATACAGTATAAATTTATACTGAATGAATGAGTACAGTTATTCATGCAATAATTCAATTAACCTATATTTCAAATGATTCTCTCAGAGTTTCTATGTTTGGGACCTCAGCTGGATCCTCTAGAAATGTTTGCTAACCCTATTTCAAGACACTCATCTAAGAGTGTGTGTGTGTGTGTGTGTGTGTGTGTACTGTGTGTATGTATAGAACATACAAAATAATAGAGAAGCAAAGAGTATATGAGATCTAGGTCAAAGCTTAAGGATGCTCATTTTATGGTACATATGCTAAAACCAAACCTAGACTTGTCCAAGTTCAGGAACAGGTTTCACCAAAGTGGGATTAGAGTATTGCTTAGTCATTGGCTCCCAGCTCCTCCCTTGGTGAACTTCAGTCATAAGGATATGTATGTCAGAGTGAGCAATGAGTCTTTGCATTTATCAGCACTGAAGGCTTACTTTGTATGTTTTTTTCTCTTTCCAAATCAAAAAAATATGCAATTCCTAATCCTTTGCATTAAACTCCATACCTCACCTATGCCATTCATCAATACCTAAGTAGACTTTTGCATAATATGGCAGTGAGTGAAATTACCCAGATCCTTAAATCATGAAGTAGGTTGTGCTGGAGGTTTCTGTATTTGAGCTGCTTTTGAACTAGAACCTACTGCTGTCCACGCTTCCTTAAGGTGCTGGGCACATCATAGGCATTCAGCCAGAACTTGCTGGAATGAACTAAAATACTCTGTGGAAACAAGCAAACTAATAAGAACATTCACCCTCCAAGTTGTTTAAACAGATGGTTTGTTTTCTGAAAGACAAAAAAAAATGTGTAAAAGAAACTAAAAAATAGGATTGATCTCAGTTGATCCTCATGGTGCTAGGGAAATGATGTTTTTGGCAGGCTGTCATGTGATTAGATTGAGCCATTTTTCCCTCTTTTTTCTAAAATTATATTTTGAGGACATCTTGGTACTGGCATTCATTTACTGACTCATTTGAAAGAAACTTATACATATACTGTAAACATGTCTGGAGCTAAAGAAAGGAAAGAAATAGAATTAAATACTTCTCTATCTTAAAAGCTCTCCATGACCTCAAGTCCACCCCAAATGGACGTACCCATCTCTGTTTCTTTTTCTCTCTTTAGCTCTTATGTAGGTGCAAGGCGGGACACAGAAACATGGTCATTTTGATGTAAAATTGTAATGTAAAATGCTCTTTTTGATCTACTTTTTCCTAAAACATGGGAATAACCAACCTCTCTGAGGCTCACCTTGTGACTCACCCACCCTATACCCATGGCTCCTACCCTCTTCCTATGAGGGCAAATGTAAGACCCAAGGCAGAGGCAACAGGAAGTTGGGTCTGAGGAATGGAGTAAGGACGTCTGTTTTTCTTCCTCACTTTGATAATATGTTCAATAGGAAAGTTCAACAATGTATTTTTTAATTTTAAAATGTATCACATTTTATGGCTAGATGCAGTGGCTTATGCCTGTAATCCTAGCACTTTGGGAGGCTGAGATTGGAGGATCGCTTGAGCCCACGAGTTTGAGACCAACCTGGGCAACATGGTGAAACCCTGTCTCTACAAAAAAAAAAAATACAAAATTTAGCCGGGTGTGGTGGTACACACCTGTAGGCCCAGCTACTCAGGAGGCTGAGGTGGGAGGATCACCTGAGCTCAGAGAGGTCAAGGCTGCAGTGAGCCATGATTGTATTCCAGCCTGGGTGACAGAGTGAGACCCTGTCTCAAAAATAAAAAGGCATTTTATAATATGAAAGTCTATATACTCACATCCATGCAGTATACAGACTACTGTTACATACATCTTGTGTACCCATTATCCAGCTCAAGTAATAAAACCTTTCTAGTCCTACTGCAACTGCCCATATTAGTCTTCCTCTCCTCTTATTTATTTCTTAAAAAATATTTATTTGAGTGATTACTATGTTATTATGTGTCAAGTAATGTTCTGGGTACTGGAAAACAGTAAAATTAAAAATAAATCAGACAAGAAGCCCTAACTCATGGAGCTTTTATGAAAAAAAAAAATCTATTATTCTGAATTTTGGGTTCCCCATTCTCTTTTCTTTCTCATAGTTTTTCTATGTATATGAGAATTTCTAAACAATTTATGTACGTTTACTATTACACTGTATGTGTTCTTCTAAATTTTGTTTCTTTCACTTATATTTTTGTGCATGAAGTTCAAGTTCATTTATGTTCAGTTTTCATGGTATTCCATTATGTAAATATTTCACAGTTTATTCATTTTCCTGTTTATGGATATTTGGATTATCTTTAGTTTCACTATTGCAAACAATACTCCCATGAAATGGTATCAACCATTTGAATACAGGTAGCCCTTGACCAACACAGGAGTCAGGGGCACCACCCCCATTGCAGTAAAAAATCCAGGCATAACTTTTGATTTCCCTAAAACTTCATTCCTAATAGCCTATGGTTGGCCAGAAGCAGTCTTACCAGTAACATAAACAGTCAATTAACATATAAATACACTAGTATCTACATATATTTTATGCATTCAGGACATACCTTTGCCTTAATTTTTGCAATATTTCTAGGCTACATGGTTTGTCCATGAGTTTTTTCAAATAGTTGCAAATCTCCAAAAATTTTCCAATATGTGTATTGAAGAAATGTGCATATAAGTGGACCCATGCAGTTTAAGCCCATGTTGCTCAAGGGTCAACTGTATACCACGTGTTTCTCCATTCTGCTATTGATAGACACGTGAGTTGTTCTCAGTTGTTACATATTATGAATAAAGCTGTTATGAACATTAGTCTTTTAGTAGATATACATTTTCGTATCTCTTTGTTAAATGCCTAGGAGTGAAATTGAAGTGTCATAAGGTAAATGCATGTTTAACTTTATAAAAATCTGCCAAAATGTTTTCCAAAAAAAAAAAAAGCTGTACCATTTTACACATCTAGTTGCAATGTATGGGAGTCCCAGTTGTTCCACATCGTTGCCAGTACTTGTTATTATTAGTCATTTTAGTTCTAGCCATTCTAGTACCGTGAAGTGGCATCTTGTTGTGGTTCAATGTGTATTTTCCAGAAGATTAGTAACATTGGGTATCTTTCCATGTGTTTGTTAACTTTGTATCTTCTTTCATAAAGTGCCTTTTCAAGACTTTTGCCTGTTTTGTTTAATTGAATTGTCATTTATTATTGCGTTTAGGAGTTCTTTATATATTCTGAATTATATATTCCAGATACAAGTTCCCTGTCATGGTTCTGTATTCAGAATATTTTCCTCCAGTCTGCGGCTTGTCTTTTGATTTTCCTAATAATATCCTTTGAAGAGTAGAAAGTTTTTATTTTGATAAAGTCTAATTTATTTTTATCTTTTATGTTTAATCTAAGCAATCTTTGCCTACTCTAAAGTTAAAAAGGAATCTTGTATTCTACAAATATTATAGTTTTGGCTTTTATATTTAGATCTAAAATCCATTTTGAATTAATTTTGGTTTATGGCATGAGGAAAACATCCAAATTAACTTTTTAATACAAATGTCCAGTTGTTTCCGCATCACTTATTATATTTAAAAAAAAACATTTTACTTTCTCAATTTAATTACTTTAAAATCTTTCCAAAAATCAGTTGCGGGTATGTGGGTCTGTTTCTAAATTTTCTTCTGTTTCATTGCTCTATATGTCATTTCCATTTCAAGACCACATTGTCATGAGCAGAGCTTTTTAATAAGCCTGAAAATTAGGTAATGTAAGTCTCTCAACTTTGTTGTTTTTGAAAATTATTTTGGCTATTCTTGGTTACTTATATTTCTATATAAATTATAAAATCAACTTGTCAATTTCTTCAAAAACATTGCCTGGTATTTTGACTAGGATAGCACTAAATCTGTAAACAAATTTAATACAACTGACATCTAAACAATACTCAGTCTACAAATCCATGAACACAGTATATCTCATTACTTATCTAAGTGTTTTTAAATTTCACTCAGCAATGCTTAATGGTTTTCAGTGTGGACATCTTGAATTTGTTTCATTTGGTTTCTTCCTAGATTCTGGAATTTTTGGTTTACCTTTAAGATAACCTTTTTGTTTTGGAATAGTTTAAGATTTACAAAAAAAAAATTGTGAGGCTAGCACAGAGAGTTCCCATATACTAAATGGGAACCAATATATAACCAGTTTCCTCCATCATTAATATCTTACCTTAGTGTGGTACATTTGTCACAACTAATTAACCAAGATTGATAAACTATTATAAAGTGAAATCTATACTTTATTCAGACTTCCTTAGTTTTTATCTAGCATCCGTTTCCTGTTCCAGGATCTCATCCAAAGTACCATATTAAATTTAGTTCTTATGTATTCTTAGGCTAGTCTTGGCTGTGACAATGTCAATTTACTTTTTATTCTCTTCATGATATTATAATTTTTCTCCAGAATGGTAGGGATAGTGAATATTCATACATAACAGAGTGAAACTGGACCCTAACCTCATACAATATACAAAGATTAACATCAAATGTATCAGTGACATAAATATAAAAGCTAAACCATAAAACTCTTAGGAAAAAACCATAGAACTAAATCTTCATGACCTTAGATTCGGTCATAGGTTCTTAGACATGATGCAACAACAAAATAAAAAGTAGATAAACTAGATTTCACCAAAATAAAAACGTTTTTGTAATTTCAAAGGCCCTTATTAAGAAAATTAAAAGACAGCCTATAAAATATGATAGGATATTTGTAAATCATATATTGATAAGGATCTAGCAATGAGAATAAATAAAGAGCTCTTACAACTCAACAATAAAGACAAACCAATTTAAAAGTGCGCAAATGCCTTGAATAGACACTTTTCCAAAGAAGATATACCAACCAAGAAATGACGAACAAGCACATGAAAAGACGTTTGACATCACTAAGCCCAAGGAAAATGTAAACCAAATACACGATGAGAGCTACTTCACACCTTCTATGATGGCTACAGTCAAAAAATGGAAAATGAAAGTACTGGTGAGGATGCGGAGAAATTGAAACTCACATACATTTTTGATATGAATGTAAAGTGGTGCAGACACCGTGGAACACAATTTGGCAGTTCTTCAAAATGTTAAACATAGAATTACCATGTGATCCGGCAATTCTTTTGCTAGGTATATACCTACAAGAATTGAAAAAGATAAAGAAGTACATGTCTATGCATGTTCATAGCAGCACTATTCACAATAGCCAAAAGCTGGAAACAACCCACGTGTCCATCAACAGATGAATGGATAAGCCAACTGTGACAGATACATACAATGGAACATTATTCAGCCTTAAAAAAGAATGAAGTATTGATACATGCTACAATGTAGCTGAACCGTGAAAATATTCTGCCACGTGAAAAAAGCCAGATACGAAAGGTCACTTACTACATGATTCCATTTATAGGAAAAATCTATAGAGAAAGAACATAAATTGTGGTTATCAGGGATCAGATTTGGGGAGTAGATAGTGACGACTTCCCAGGCATAAGTTTTCATTTTGTAGTATAAAAATGTTTTGGAACTAGATAGAGGTGCTGGTTGTACACCATTGTTAATGTACTAAATGCCACTGAATTATATTCACTTTTAAATGACTAATTTTATGTTATATAAATTTCATCTCAATGAAAAAAAGGGAGACTTAAATAATGGTAGGGAAGTTTGTCTATTTGGTCACTGCTGTATCTCTAGCTACTTTAAGAGTACCTGGCATGCAGAAGGCTCTCGATAAATATCACTGAATGAATGCAATACAGCACATGTTTTTTAAGCTTAGGAATTGTATTGCATAGCTGTAGCTAAAAAAAAGTCTAAATTTACCTCTATAAAAAATTTCTAAACCCAGACATGGGTTGTAGCGAAAATTCAGCAGCTGCAATTTCCCAGAAAGACAGAAGATAGGCCCAGATGCTGGAAAACAACATTCTCCATCCTCTGCCATTCATGCTTTTCTTTTTTTTTTATTTTTAATTTTATTTCCCCTGCTTACTTTTTCTGGAGAGCTGAAATTGCAGACCATGGCTAACTAAAACTACTGATATTCCACTGTCTTCCTACCCAGTATACTCCAACAAGTATAAACTTTATTTGCTATATTTACTACAAATGAAACACTATGTTCTTGTGTTAGCTCAGGCTGTCATAACAAAATACCATAGACTGAGTAGGTTAAACAACAGGAATTTATTTCTTATAGTTCTGGAAGCTGGGAAGTTCAAGATCAAGGTGTTGACTGACTTGGTTCCCCAGGAAAGGCACTCTTCCTAACATGCTGATTAGTACCCTTATAAAAAGATACCAAATAATGGGAAGGGGTGAGGAGTGGGGACCTCTTTAGGGTATCTTTTTATAAGGGCACTAATCTCATCATGAAATTCCCATCTTTATGATGTCATCTAAATCTAATTATCTCTGAAAGGCACTATCTCCAAATACCATCACACTGGGGTTAGGGCTCCAACATATAAATCTGGGGAAACGAGTTTCAGTCCATTGTGGAATAGCAAAGCTGAGCAGTTATATAAGCTATGATGAGTATTGTGGAATAGCAAAGCTGAGCAGTTATATAAGCTATGATGAGTACTGTGGATTAGTTTTGCCAAGAACTACATAAATAAAATAAGGCAGAACATTGAGCAAGGTAGTTATTCAAAATATGTAGAGATAAATACAGCAGGAGTCTTATTTAGCCTCCATTTTATTTTTAGCACTTATGATGTATCAGGCACTCAAAGTGTGCCTGTTACTTTTATTTTATTATTTTATTATACTTTAAGTTCTGGAATACATATGCAGAATGTGCTGGTTTGTTACGTAGGTATACATGTGCCATGGTGGGTTTGCTGCACCCATCAACCTGTCATCCACATTAGGTAATTTCTCCTAATGCTATCCTTCCCCCTTGCCCCCCAACCCTGGACAGGCCCTGGTGTGTGTGATGTTCCCCTCCCTTTGCCGCATGAGAACATGCAGTGCTTGGTTTTCTGTTTCTGTGTTAGTTTGGTGAGAATGATGGTTTCTAGCTTCGTCCATGTCCCAGCAAAGGACATGAACTCATCCTTTTTTATTGCTGCATAATATTCCATGGTATATGTGTGCCACGTTTTCTTTATCCATTCTAACATTGATGGACATTTCAGTTAGTTCCAAGTCTTTGCTATTGTGAATAGTAGTTCAATAAACATACGTGACGTGTCTTTATAGGAGAATGATTTCCAATCCTTTGAGTATATACCCAGTAATGGGATTGCAGGGTCAAATGGTATTTCTAGT
The DNA here is from genome assembly GCA_036589455.1 of Ateles fusciceps. Taxonomy (NCBI): domain Eukaryota; kingdom Metazoa; phylum Chordata; class Mammalia; order Primates; family Atelidae; genus Ateles; species Ateles fusciceps. Next base: position 13,890,845 of record JAZHEH010000562.1, read on the forward strand.
TCTAGATCATTGAGGAATTGTTACACTGTCTTCCACAATGGTTGAACTAATTTTCACTCCCACCAACAGTGTAAAAGCGTTCCTATTTCTCCACAGCCTCTCCAGCATCTGTTGTTTCCTGACTTTTAAATGTTCGCTATTCTAACACCCGTGAGATGGTATCTCTTGGGTTGATTTTTTTTTTTTTTTTTTTTTTTTTGCATTTCTCTAATGACCAGTGATGATAAGCTTTTTTCACATGTTTGTTGGCCACATAAATGTCTTGTTTTGATAAGTGTCTGTTCATATCCTTTGCCCACTTTTTGATGGGGTTGTTTTTTACTTGTAAATTTGTTTAAGTTCCTTATAGATTCTGGATATTAGCCCTTTGTCATATGGATAGATTGCAAAAATTTTTTCCAATTCTGTAGGCTGCCTGTTGACTCTGATGATAGATTCTTTTGCTGTGCAGAAGATCTTTAGTTTAATGAGATGTTGTTGGTCGATTTTGGCTTTTGTTGCCATTGCTTTTGATGTTTTAGTCATGAAGTCTTTGCCTATGCCTATGTACTGAATGGTATTGCCTAGGTTTTCTTCTGGGGCTTTTATGGTTTTAGGTCTTAGATTTAAATCTTAAATCCATCTTGAATTGATTTTTGTATAAGGTATAAGGAAGGGGTCCAGTTTCTGTTTCCTGTATATGGCTAGCCAGTTTTCCCAACACCATCTATTAAATACGGAATCCTTTCTTCATTTCTTGTTTTTGTCACGTTTGTCAAAGATTTGATTGTTGTAAATGTGTGGTGTTATTTTTGAGGCCTCTGTTCTGTTCCACTGGTCTATATATCTGTTTTGATATCAGTACCATGCTGTTTTGGTTACTGTAGCCTTGTAGTATAGTTTGAAGTCAGGTAGCATGATGCCTCTAGATTTTTCTTTTTCCTTAGTATCTTCTTGGCTATATGGGCTCTTTTTTGGTTCCATATGAAGTTTAAGGTGTTTTTTTCCAGTTCTGTGAAGAAGATCAATGGTAGCTTGATGGCAATAGCACTGAATCTATAAATTACTTTGGATAGTATGGCCATTTTCAAAATATTGATTCTTCCTATCCATGAGTATGGAATGTTTTTCCATTTGTTTGTGTCCTCTTTTATTTCCTTGAGCAGTGGTTCATAGTTCTCCTTGAAGAAGTCCTTCCCATCTCTTGGAAGCTGTATTCCTAGGTATTTTATTCACTTTGTAGCAATTATGAATGGGAGTTCACTTATGATTTGGCTCTCTATTATTGATGTATAGGAATGCTTGTGATTTTTGCACATTGATTTTGTACCTTAGACTTTACTGAAGTTGCTTATCAGCTTAAGGAGTTTTTGGGCAGAGACGATGGGGTTTTCTAAATATACAATCATGTCGTTGGCTAACAGAGATAGTTTGACTTCTTTTATGATTTGAATACCTTTTATTTCTTTCTCTTGCCTGATTGCTCTGGCCAGAACTTCCAATACTACATTGACTAGGAGTGCTGAGAAAGGGCATCCTTGTCTTGTGCCAGTTTTCAAAGGGACTGCTTCCAGCTTCTGTCCATTCAGTATGATATTGGCTCTGGGTTTGTCATAAATAGCGCTTGTTATTTTTGAGATGCATTCCATCAATATCTAGTTTCCTGAGTGCTTTTGGCATGAACAGGTGTTGGATTTTATCAAAAGCCTTTGCTGCAACTATTGAGATAATCACGTGGCTTTTGTCATTGATTCTGTTTATGTGATGGATTAGGTTCATTGATTTGCATATGTTGAAACAGCCTTGCATCCCAGGATGAAGCCAACTTGATCATGGTGGATAAGCTTTTTGATGTGCTGCTGGATTCAGTTTGCCAGTATTTTATAAAGGATTTTCCCAACAATGTTCATCAGGAATATTGGCCTGAAATTTTCTTTTTTTGTTGTATGTCTGCCAGGTTTTGGTATCAGGATGATGCTGGCCTCATAAAATGAGTTAGGGAGGAGGCCCTGTTTTTCTACTGTTAGGAATAGTTTCAGAAGGAATGGTACCAGCAACTTTTTGTATCTCTGGTGGAATTCAGCTGTGAATCCCTCTGGTCCTGGGCATTTTTCTGTTGGTAGGCTATTAATTACTGCCTCAAATTCAGAATTTGTTATTGGTCTAGTCAGGGATTTGACTTCTTCCTGGTTTAGGCTTGGGGTGGAGTATGTGTCCAGGAATTTATCCATTTCTTCTAGATTTTCTAGTTTATTTGGGTAGAATGGTTTATAGTATTCTTTGATGGTAGTTTGCATTTCTGTGGGATCAGTGGTGATATCCCCTTTGTCATTATTTATTGTGTCTATTTGATTCTTCTCTCTCTTCTTGTTTGTTAGTCTGGCTAGCAGTCTATTTTGTTAATCTTTTCCAGAAAACAGCTTCTGGATTCATTGATTTTTTTGAAGGGTTTTTCATGTCTCTATCTCCTTCAGTTCTGCTCTTATCTTAGTTATTTCTTGTCTTCTGCTAGCTTTTTAATTTGTTTGTTCTTGTTTCTCTGGTTCTTTTAATTGTGATGTTAGGGTGTCAATTTTAGATCTTTCCCACTTTCTCCTGTGGGCATAAATTTCTCTCTAAACACTACTTTTGCTGTGTCCCAGAGATTCTGGTACATTGTATTTTTGTCCTCATTGGTTTCAAAGAACTTATTTATTAATGTCTTGATTTTGTTATTTACCCAGTAGTCATTCAGGAGCAGGTTGTTCAGTTTCCATGTAGTTGTGCAGTTTTGAGGGAGTTTCTTAATCCTGAGTTCTAATTTGGTTGCACTTTGGTCTGAGAGACTGTTATGATTTCCGTCCTTTTACATTTGCTGAGGAGTGTTTTACTTCCAATGATGTAGTCAATGTTAGAATAAGTGCTTCATGGTGCTGAGAAGAATGTATATTGTGTTTAATTTGGGTGGAGAGTTGTGTAAATGTCTATTAGGTCTACTTGGTCCAGAGCAGAGTTCAAGTCCTCAATATCCTTGTTAATTTTCTGTGTCATTGATCTGTCTAATATTGACAGTGGGTTGTTAAAGTCTCCCACTATTATTGTGTGGGAGTCTAAGTTTTTTTGTAGGTCTCTAAGAACTTGCTTTATGAATCTAGGTGCTCCTGTATTGGGTGCATATATATTTAGGATAGTTAGCTCTTCTTGTTGCATTATCCCTTTACCATTAGGTAATGCCCTTCTTTGTCTTCTTTGATGTTTGTTAGTTTAAAGTCTGTTTTATCAGAGACTAGAATTGCAACTCCTGCTTTTTTTTTTTTTTTTTTCCATTTGCTTGGTAAATCTTCCTCCATCCCTTTATTTTGAGCCTGTGTGTGTGTCTTTGCATGTGAGATGGGTCTCCCGAATATAGCACACCAATGGTTCTTGACTCTTTATCCAATTTGCCAGTTGTGGCTTTTAATTGACGCCTTTAGCCAATTTACATTTAAGATTAATATTGGTATGTGTGAATTTAATCCTATTATTATGATGCTAGCTGGTTATTTCGCCCATTAGTTGATGCAGTTTCTTCATAGTGTCAATGGTCTTTACATTTTGCTTTGCTTTTGCAGTGGCTGGTACCAGTTTTTCCTTTCCTAATTCAGTGCTTCCTTCAGGAGCTGTTGTAAGGCAGGCCTAGTGGTGACAAAACCGCTCAGCATTTGCTTGCCGGTAAAGGATTTTATTTCTCCTTCACTTATGAAGCTGGATATGAAATTCTGGGTTGAAAATTATTTTCTTTAAGAATGTTGAAAATTAATCTCCACTCTCTTCTAACTTACAGAGTTTCTGCAGAGATATCCAATGTTAGTCTGATGGGCTTCGCTTTGTGGGTAACCCAAACTTTCTCTCTGGCTGCCTTAGTATTTTTTTCTTCATTTCAACCTTGGTGAATCTGATTATGTATCTTGGGTTGCTCTTCTCGAGGAGTATCTTTGTGATGTTCTCTGTATTCACTGAATTTGAATGTTGGCCTGCCTTGCTAGTTGGGGGACGTTCTCCTGGGAAATATCCTGAAGTGTGTTTTCCAACTTGGTTCCATTCTCCCCCCTCACTTTCAGGTACACCAATCAAATGTAGATTTGGTCTTTTCACAAAGTCCCATATTTCTTGGAGGCTTTGTTCATTCCTTTTCATTCTTTTTTCTCTGATCTTTTCTTCACACTTTATTTTATTAAGTTGATCTTCAATCTCCAATATGCTTTCTTCTGCTTGATTGAGTTGGCTATCGATACTTGTATAGGCTTCACGAAGTTCTCATGCTGTGTTTTTTAGCTCCATCAGGTCATTTATATTCTTCCCTAAACTGGTTATTCTAGTTAGCAATTCATCTAACCTTTTATCAAGGTTCTTATCTTCCTTGCATTGAGTTAGAACACACTCCTTTAGCTAGGAGTAGTTTGTTACTACCCACCTACTGAAGCCTACTTCTGTCAATTCATCACACACATTCTCCATCCAGTTTTGTTCCCTTGCTGGCGAGGAGTTTGGTCCTTTGGAGAGAAGAGATGTTCTGGGTTTTGGAATTTTCAGCCTTTTGCACTGGTTTTTCCTCATCTTCGTGGATTTATCTACCTTTGGTCTTTCCTGTTGGTGACCTTTGGATGGAGTTTTTGCATGGTCATACTTTTCGTTGATGTTGATGCTATTGCTTTCCATTTGTTCGTTTTCTTCTAACAGACCCCTCTTCTGCAGGTCTGCTACAGAACTGGGGGGTCCACTCCAGACCCTGTTTTCCTGGGTATCAGCAGCAGAGGCTGCAGAACAGCAAAGATTGCTGCCTGTTTCTCTGGGAGCTTTGTCCCAGAGGGGCACCCACAAAATGCCAGCCAGAACTCTCCTGTATGAGGTGTCTGTCAACCCTTGCTGGGAAGTGTCTCCCTGTTAGGAGGCACAGGGGTCAGGGACCCACTTGAGGAGGCAGTCTCTCCCTTAGCAAAGCTCGAGTGCTGTGCTGGGAGATCTACTGCTCTCTTCAGAGCTGGCAGACAGGAATGTTTAAATCTGCTGAAGCTATGCCCACAGCCACCCCTCTCTGGGGTGCTCTGTCACAGGAAGATAGGAGTTTTATCTATAAGCCCCTGACTAGAGCTGCTGCCTTTCTTTCAGAGATGCCCCGCCCAGAAAGAAGGAATTAGAGAGGCAGTCTGACTATAGAGGCTTTGAGGCGCTGCAGTGGGCTCTGCCCAGTCCAAACTTCCTGGTAGCTTTGTTTACCCTATGAGGTGAAAATCACCTACTCAAGCCTCAGTAATGGTGGGTGCCCCTCCCTGCACCAAGCTTGAGTGTTACAAGTCAACTTCAGACTGCCGTGCTGGCAGCAAGAATTTCAAGCCAGTGGATCTTAGCTTGCTGGGCTCTGTGGGGGTAGGTTCCACTGAGCAAGACCACTTGGCTCCCTGGATTCAGTGCCCTTTCCAGGGGGAGTGAACAGTTCTGTCTTGCTGGCATTCCCGGTACTACTGGGGTATGAAAAAAACGAAAAACCCTCCTGCAGCTAGCTCAATGTCTGCCCAAACAGCTGCCCAGTTTTGTGCTTGAAACCCAGGGCCCTGGTGGTGTAGGCACCCGAGGGAATCTCCTGGTCTGTGGGGTGTGAAGGCCAGGGGGAAAAGCGTAGTATCTGGCCGGATAGCACCATCCCTCATGGCACAGTCTGTCATAGCTTCCCTTGGCTAGGGAAGGGATTCCCTGACGCCTTGCACTTCCTGGGTGAGGCAACGCCCCACCCTGCTTCTGCTCGACCTCTGCGGGCTGCACCCACTGTCTAACCAGTCCCAGTGAGAAGAACCGGGTACCTCAGTTGGAAATGCGGAAATGACCTACCTTCTGTGTTGGTCTCGCTGGAAGCTGCAGACCAAAGCCATTCCTATTCGGCCATCTTGCCCAGGAATCTTGAAGTGGTACTTTTAATATATAATACAACTTAACTTTCATCTCAGTATTCCTATTTTTAGATGAAGAAACTACAATTCATAGAAGTTATGTAAGTACCCTAGGGCCACACAGGAAGAGGCAGTGCAAACATTTGAATTTAAGACACTTAAATCCTGAATGCTGGCTTTATTCTATTTTTTGCCACGGTGTTTCTTCACAAAGTGGAGTTCATTGTAATCAGCAGCCCCACTTCTTACATCAAGGTCCCCTGATCAGAATAAAAAAGACTTCAGGTTCCAACAAATATTAGGAGAGGTCTCTGATTGGACTTGCATGGGTTACACGCCAACCTCCAAGCCAAAGGTCAGAGCCCTGTGATTTTATACTCTCTTAAAAGAAAGTAAAGACTGTTTGAGACATCTAAAACAAACAAAAACATTCCCCCCCATCCCATATTTGAGTGAGGCCATAGTTTAAAAGGCATTTGCCAAATGACACCATTGATTTAAAACACAGTAAAATAAGCATTCAGTTTGTTGGTCAATGCCAGTGTGATGAGAGGGCTCCAGTCAACATGGCAGACAACACGATGGAATAGACTGGAGGTCAGGCTGCACTGGCTCAGCCTCTCTCTCTCTCTCTCTCTCTCTGTCTCTCTCTGCATCCTCAGGTAAGCCCAGTCTAAGGCTTGGTTTTCTACTTATAAATGCAGCAATTGTCATAGATAGTTCCTAAAGACTTTCTAGATCTAATCTTAAATTTTGGAGAAAAATTCCATATAGCCATGCATAGGAAAAGAGCAGTATTTTACTGCTGTTTTCAGCCCAAATTCCTCTTTTCTAATATTTCTTTGGCCTTGTGGTGCTGGTTTTGCTGGTAGGACCATAAATCTAGTTTTAAGGCCTGATTTTCAGTCGTAGCAGGGAATGTATATATTCCACTGCAATGCCCAGCTTATCTCAGCCAGAACTTCACAGAGGGAAATGAAAAACTCAGTCATTGCTGAGTGAATTGAACATGTATAATGGAAACTGGAGTGAAAACACAACTTTTAACTTTTGCTGGGTCAACATAACTTTAAAGTAATAGAAACTGGGTTATAATTGAGTTCGTTTGATCAGTGTAGAGGGACCGTTCTTAGCCTTTTGTATCCCATGCCCTTTTTGAGATAAGCCTAAATATCTCATACCAACCTTCAGCTTTTCTGAAATATACTCCTTGTGGGGAGGGGCTCACCTCTTCTCCCTTCCTCCATTAAGTCACTGTAACTCTGAATATAGACTCATCTTCCCTCAATTATAATATAATTGAGGGAAAGTAAAGGTTGTCACTACACTGCAAGATTTGACCACCTTTACTTTCCCTCGATTATATTACAAAAATTATAAGTTGTTTTTAAGTTTCCAACTATTAAACTACAATATTGATGCTCTTATAACCTCTCTGTTCACTCCACTGTCCCACCCATGGAGGAGAGGGCCTGATATGCCCCCCTAGGAAGAAATGTCCCTTCACTGAGGATCACAGGTAGAGCATGCTTGTTAATAATACTTGCTGATTATAGACTCCACTTTTCCCCTGATATATTACCTTTTATGTAAACTTCCTCAAGATAGTTTCTGAACCTCAGTTACTTCCATGTAAAAGACACAGAGCAAAACTTGAAAAGGTTGTTAGGAAAATTCCTGGAATCACTGTGGAAAGTGCTTGGCACAGTGTCTGCAATATAGTATGTGTTCAATGAACATCAGATAATAGTGATCAAGGATGCTGTGTATAGTTGTATGAGCTGTACTACATAGCTCTAGGGGAGGCAAATCTAACTAAGATGTGAAGGATGGCCCCTGGAATTGGGATAGGTAGGAAATGATATTTTGATGGATAGACAGATAAATAAAAATATCTATGTGCAGTCACCCCTTGGTGTTGGCAGGGGATTGGTCCTAGGATCCTTGCAGATATACCAAATCTTTACATACTCCAGTCCTGAAGTCAGCCCTGCAGAACCCACATATATGAAGTCAGCCCTCTGTATCCGCAGGTTTCACATTCCATAATTCCTGTATTTTTGAGCCACATTTAATGGTGGATATGAAACCCAAGGATACAGAGAGCTGACTGTATTTATTGAAAAAAAAATCCACGTATAAGTGAACCAGGGCAGTACAAACCTGTGTTGTTCAAAAGTCAATTGTATATGGATTACATAATACTACAGTGCCTGCTTGTCTGTAGGGACTGCAGTGTAGTTTCAGTTACCTGCTATCAACCACAGTCTGAAAATAGAAGAGTACAATACAGTAAGATATTCTGAGAGATAAAAAGCACATTGACATATCTTGTTATAATTGTTCTGTCAATATTCTATTATTGTTCTTAATCTCTATTGTAACTAATTTATAAATTAAACTTTGTCATAGCTATTGTGTGTATCGGAAGTTCATAGTATGTATAGACCTTTGAACTATCTGTGGTTTCAGTTGTCTGCTAGTGGTCTGGGAGCATGTTCACTGAATAATGGGGAACTACTACATATTAACAATATATTATATATAATTAATATATACAATATTATATCTAATTATATTAATATATAATTAGATATAATATATACTCATATTAATTATGTTACATATAATTATATATTATAATATAAATATATTATATATACTTATATTAATAATATAATTATATATAATTAACATATATATTTTATACAATGAACCTTATAAATTGCCAAAGAACATGGTGACTGATTTACCAAGACTCATTCTCTGTTCCTGCTGTATAGTATCATCATCAGAGCCAGGAAGTCCAAGCCAGCCAAGTATGCAGTATCAGGCCAGCAGGATCAAATCCAAATGATCTCCCAAGCCAGTGCTTGAAAAGAAACAGCATTTGTGACCAAAATGAAAGGGGGTATAGAACTGAAGCACTCAAAAGGGGCCATGTAAGGTCTTCTGCAAACTTTCAGCCTCCTAAAGAAAAGGTTTAAGTTATTTTAAATATTGGTTGTTCAGATTGGGATGATACTAAGAGCAACATGCTGCTGTTATTGCAAAGACTGCTGCCCAGAGGAGAGCAGCTCCGTCCGCCTGGGCTAGAAGCAAGTGCCTGCCCTTCAGCCTGTAGGCTGTGAGTGTTTCATAACTGGGGGATGCTTCCATTCATGCTGAAGACGTGTGACACGAAAACAGTTTGAAAAGATGAGGACAAGTTGAGGAAGGAGAGTCTGGAGAACGTTCAATTTGCCACAGGCTTCCTAGCCATGTGTTTTATGGCGTGAGACACTCCAAACAGAATGTGATATTTAAGGAAGTAAAGGGAATCTCTGACAAATTATATTAGTGTGGAAGATTCTCATTGGGCTTCCTACTTAGAGAAGATCAAATACTTCCAACTAGTGGAAAGTGAATTTCCCAGATTAAGCACACATGAAATGATACTGCTGCTCACTTCTCCTTCCTGCTCACCTAATTTGCTGTTACTCAAATACTGGCAAGGTTGGCCTTTCTCAGCAGGAAATACCTAAACCATTCAATTCCATTTCAAAGAACGTTTATCACTTACCTATTATGTGGTAGGTAAAGGGGTGGAAATAGAACAAAAATAAAAAGAAGCAGATTCTCCTTCAAGGAGCACTCTGTCCCATTCAGACAATCAACAGGGAAAGAAATGCTTGCAAAATGGTAAGTATGGACTTTAATAGTGATGCCAGCATGGTTCTTCCAGAGTGATGGGCAGCAGAAAAGAAAATACAACATGGATTCCCAATTTATTGTTATATTAAAGTTAGAAAGAAACTGATGCACAAAGAAATTGCGGACCAAAGCAGAATCCTGTTTGTTCAGGGAAAAGACATTTGAGGCATTTCCATGAAAGACGTTCCTCAGTTGTTTTGATAGAAGTTGTGTTTTTGCTTGCAAAACAACTTTTTATATCTACGTAGTAAAATCACTTTGCCTTAGCCATTGCATCCGAGATTAATTAGCTGATGAATAAGAAAATCATGCTTTAGTGGGATCTAATTTCTTTAGTGAGCTCAATTTATTTGGGAGGAAATGTGTCCAGATAGAGCGTTCTAAAAAATCTTTTTCCGCAATCTTATTTTCTAATCATCCAGTCCTTTCATCCTTCAAAAGTAATCACCGCTTTCAAATAAGAATGGCAAAAATGGCTGAGTTCAGACCTGGGTAAAGGAAAGGTTATCCTCTCAGTTTAATATGCCTGATATTTTAAAGAATAATCCAGGGGAAAAGACAGGATTGGACATTTTAAAATAAATCTACCAATTCCAAGGTTAGACAAGGAACTCAAAACATCGTTCTGTCGTGTCTATCCCAGGACTTTCACTGATTTGGCCTGTTTTGTGGACAACCTGTTGCCCTGAATTATGGCCCTCAAATTAGTTTATTTGCACATTCTCAGATATTGCCTCCTGTTGTCTGGCCATAATAGCGGAATCCAGTTTCTTCCCTATGAACAAAATGTTATACTTTGTGATCTGACGAGATCATAGCAAACCCCAGGAAATCAAACCATCAGCTGGGCACTTTCAATAAAAATGATTACCATTTATCGAGTACCTACAGTAAGCCAGATGTGGTGTTTAGCTACTCCATTTAAATAATATAGGCCAGGCACCATGGCTCACACCTGTAATCCCACACTTTGGGAGGCCAAGGCAGGGAGATCACTTGAGTTGAGTTTGAGACCAGCCTGGTCAACATGGTGAAACTTCGTCTTCACTAAACATACAAAAATTATCCAGGCCTGGTGGTGCATGCCTATAATCCCAGCTACTCGAGAGGCTGAGGTATGAGAATTGTTTGAACCTGGGAAGCAGAGGTAGCAGTGAGCTGAGATCATGTCACTGCACTGTAGCCTGGGTGACAGAGTGAGACTCTGTTTCAAAAATAAAAATAAATAAACATAATTTACTGCTCAGAGTAAAGCTACACTGTAGTATCATTAGGTCCATTTTACAGTTTATATGTTATGCCTTGTACAAAGTCAGGTGGCTAATAAATGGTAGAATTGAATTAAAAATCATGTCTGCTAACTTCATGGAAATATAGTCAACTAGATGAAAGCAGGGAGGGTACAGTGGCTCACATTTATAATCTCAGCACTTTAGGAGTCCAAGAAAAGAAAGTTGCTTGAGCCTAGAGTTTGAGATCAGCCTGGGCAACAGAGTGAGACCCCGTTTTTACAAAAAAATTTAAACATTAGCGAGGTAAAATTACCTGGCTCATGCCTGTATTCTCAGCTAGTTGAGAGACTGAGGCAGGAGGATCACTGCAAATCCAGGAGTTTGAGAGTGCAATGAGTTAAGATCATGCCACTGCACTCTAGCTTAGGTGACAGAGTGTGATCCTTACCCTGTCTCTAAAGTAAATAAAATAAAGCAAGCATAGGTAAAAGCAACAGGATATATATCTAGGTATTTTTACGCCAAAGTTTGGCCCTGAAGTAAATAAACATCTCAGCTACACTGACCTCCACTGAGATGCTGCTTAGTATAAAACATGTGCCCAGAACATGACTTTTCTGTTATAGGGTATCAAGACTCTATACTAACATCCATAGAGTATCCATTATACACAAGGTAATGGTTGGGAAACTATGCTGGGAAATGTAGGATACGGAGATGGGGGCTCCATGGGTTATCATCTAGTTAAAGAGTAAATTGTCATATACCGGTGACTAGATATCTACATATACACACACTAGGGGTGGGGTATAGTCAGTCTTTCATTTATTCAACAAATATTCCTTGTGTGCTACTTTCTGATCATCTAAGCCTGTGTTTATTCATCTGAAAAATAAGGATAGTAGTTTCCTTGCCTGCAGGCTGCTGTAAGGATCTAATGAAGTAATGTGTGCAAAATCATTTGAATGGCTGAATTGCCCCACTGCCACACCCTTAGTATTACTGTGAGGCAATCCAGACAGGATAAGAACTTGGAATTTTGGAAAAACCACACTAGGGTGTGAATTCCACTGCTGAGTGACTTAGGGAAATGTGTGTCCTTGCTCTAAACCCCCATGTCATAAGGTAATCTGTGAAATGTTTGTTCCTTAACAAAAGCACCTGATAAACACTACCATTATGAGGTGGATGGGATGTGGATACAAATATGGCACCAAAAGTATCACTTCAAAGATGAGAGCTGCCCAATAGATCAGGAAAAGGGCATGTATTTGTGAATCACAAAGGCTGAATCTTAGCTCTGCCCCTCACTGCTGTGAGATCTTGGACATGTCATTTAAACTATTTAAACCTTCATTTCTTCACCTATAAAATGGGTGAATTAATATCAGTCTCATAAAGTTTTCAGAACACTTACATGAGAATATGGACATAGAGCTCTGGTGTAATTGGAACTGCTGGATGAATGGTGTTAAGCCATATGTTAGATGAACACGGCTCCTGACATTAATAAATACGATTTATTTCTGCTTTCACCATCTCTTTCAACTTGAATCAGTGAAAGTAGTCTTGGAAAAGCTGGAGAGAATAGATAGAGCATGGCTGGCTCTCAATATCTCTTACCTTCCCTATTACCTTCTCTGCGTTAACTGCTATCTGGATAGAAAGGTTTGTACATGGCTGGGCAAATTCTGGGCTAGCAGGAAAGCAAAGCATCAGCTATTTCAGGTGATCCCTGTGACCCCTTTCTCAACTTCTAGGTCTTTAGTGGGAACCTCTTCCTGCTGAAGACCTCTCCAGGCAACCAAGAGGAGCCCACACCAACTTTCTCTCACCTGTCTTATATCTGATCCTTGGGAAATGCTCACATACCCCTTCCCCAGCGTATTCTGGAAATGCAGGCTGTGCCAACATTCTCCCCATGCTAGCACCAGAGGAACTGGTCAACCCTTCTTTATCTTTTAATTCCCTGGAAGGAGGAGGCCCCTGGGCCACAGTTGTTTTAGCCACAGACTTTTCAGGCCTGAGTTGGACATCAGTCATGTAAGTCTTCTGAACACAGAGGGTACAATTCAAAGCTCTCCAGGAGCCCCTTAAAGCCCCTCTTCACTAGGCTAGTGATAAGACCAGGGGTTGGCAAACTTCTTCTATAAACATCAAGATGATCAATATTTCAGGCCAGATAGTCTCCCTTGCTGCCACTCAACTCTGCCTCTGTAGCACCAAAGTGGGCATAAATGATATGTTCATAAATGAGTGTGGCTGTATTAAATAACATTGTATTCTTGGATGCTGAAATTTGAATTAAAGTTAATTTTCACATCATAAAATATTTTTTTGATTCCTCTCACCCCACTCCAACCATTTAAAAGTGGAAACATCATTCTGAGTTCACAATACAAAAACAGGCCGAGGGCTGGAGTTGACCTGCCTACTGTAGTTTCCTGACCCTAGGAATAATAGCATTTGCACCGCTCTCCCAAAAAGCAAAATGAAGGATAACACAGCACATATCTACTTGTATACAAAATTGCTTTGCCAATCTGTTTACAGAATCCGACTCTCCATAATTTGGCTTCTTTTGATACCCTCAAAGTTGGAGCCTGAGTGCTGTTTATCAAAGGTGGCACTATTTTTCAGATTAGAATCAGTATTTTTAGATTCAAAGAGACTTTAGGAGGGTAGGGAGTGGGGGTGAAGGGTGGTCTGTCAAGAGTACTGGGTCAGTTTATTGTACATTCTCTTTAAAAATCTGTCTGGATTTGTGTTATTCGCCTTGTTATTTTGAATCTGTCTTACTGACACACCTCAGTGGAAACTCAGACAGCGTTCCATTCCAAAATCATGTAGCAGTAGCCATGGCTGCCACTCTCATCACTCCTGTCTAGAATCCATGGGTAAGCAGTAAAGAAAGATCAAATGGGGCCAGTGATGGCACTTTCCATTTTCTTCCATTTCTTTGCTTTAGGTAGATGTAGCTGAAGTTATTGATTCAAAGTGACCAGGAAGAAGCAAAATTATTCTATTTACCTATCTCAGTGTATCTTCTCTTCTATCCTGGAAGCCTGTCCAGGGTGAGATCTGAGGGCACTTTGTCCACCCATTGTTGATACAGTCATCCTTGGAATGTTGGCTTTGGAAAATAACGTGACATCTTTCAAGTTTTGACATCATCCCCCAGAACAGACTCTGGCACTACAATCAGTTGTCATCACTCTTTACAGAACCAAGATATTTCTGTTCTATGTGGACTTGTTTTTGTGTATTTTCAACAGCAAGTTGGTTTTAAGCATATTTAAGTAGCAAACGTACATCTACCCCTGTGGAGGCCATTTTTTGCCAAGTGGACTACTTCAACACCAAGCTTCTTTCGGCTCTATATTTTTAAGCTTAGTGGAGACCATGCGATCTGCACTAAGGAAAGACAAGGCTCAACTTAAAAGTAAAATGATGGAGTCTGGATTTTTTTTTTTTTACCCATCTCTTTTTCCTTCTGGAAGTATTACTGTGTTGTAATAAAGCTGTAGTACATCAAATGGATATTAATATGCTTCATATCCAGGGAGCAATTTCTGGGCCACATTTGTATCTGAAGACTCATACTTTAGCATCATATGAGAGCTGTCTTCTGACAAGTGCAAAGCACTGTAGAAACGTGACTTCATTAATTTACTCCACATCTCAGAGAGTTAGGAGGGGACAGAAATCATTTTTCTTCCATTTTGTAGGTGATAAAGCCGAGGCCCAGAGAGGTTTTGACTGAAATAGGGGCACAAAGCCAGTGAGCAGAAAGCTTCCAATATAACTTCATTTACCAGTCTGTGCACTCTTTCATTTTATGTTATGATGGATGCTACTCAAAACACAACCATAGAACAACTTCACATAAACAAATGAACTTAATGAAAAACATTTTAAAAAAAAAATGTATCAACATTCCAAACCTATAAAACAGTGGTGCTGTTTTTGAGATTAGAATCAGAATTTTCAGGTTCAAAGAGACCTTAGAGATCAACAACTTTTGCTCATTTACTTTATATTGGGTAAAATGAGACCCAGAGGGAATAAAAAATATTCTCATGTTGTCCAGCTAATTAGAGGCAAAGAGACCAGTTCTCCTGATATTTTGTGACCTTTATACTAGACTCCGGGTGGCCAAAACACTTTCCCATTCTGTGCCTTAGCAGACATCACTAATCGATCAGGCAGCCATAATGAATTACTCAGAGTTAACACTAGAAATAAAGCTATTTGCCATTCATGATATTAAAATGCTAAATACAATTTTTAAAGCTATTGACTTTTGATGGGCACATAGTATATGCCAGGCGTGGTACATGTAGTATTTAATTGCATTCTCACAACATCTCAATGAGGTTGGCACTATTATAGATTTGGAAAGTAAAGTTAAGAGATATGCTATAACTTACTCAAATCACGCAGTTAGTAGGTAGTAGATTGAAGAGCTGAATCTAGGTCTTAAAAATTCACATATATACACACACATGCATGCACACACACACATGAATTTCACTTAACTGTTCTCTATTTATTTTGAATACTCCCTTTTGAATACAATTTTTAGGTCATCCTATTTTTTCGCCTTCACTTATCTTAACTTTGGATAAGTGACTTTTTCCTTGCTGAATTTAACAATAAGATGAGATGTTCCAAGTTCACTGAATTTGAAATTCAAAGCAATTCTCTATTTTGCAGTCTCCCCTCAGTTGTGATTTGCTGCAGGTTAGAAATGGCCTTTTCCTGAAAGGCAGATTTGGTAGCACAAATTAACTCTTTGGTTGGAGATTTGTGGTGTGGCCTTCTCTATACCCTACTCCCTCAGCCCATCCATTTCCAAACCCCTTACACAACTTCCTCTGCTTTCCTATCCTCAAGGGAGCATGAACAAATTCAGCCCTGCTGTGTCTAGCATTTTAAATGGAGCTGGGGCCAGGCCAAAATAAAGTATTCCAGCATTTTCTAACAATTCACCAACAAAAAGAATAAGAAGGATTTATAGCAATTTTTAGTTATATGTAGATTATCACCAGGGTAGCTTAAGAGATGAGGCATGAATTCTAGAACCTGTTGTCTTTATCTTGCTATATCAAAAGGGAAAAATAAAAATAAAAACAAAGACCCACGAGAAGTGAAAGTTACACAACCTAAGAGGATTTTTAGCTGTCTCTAAATTAGTTACTAGTCCACCCAAGTCTGCAGGGAAAATTTCAAGGAAGTTCACAACAAAATGCCCTTTTCTGGACCCAGAAATAAATCCACAGTGTTGATCTTTCTTCAATAAATGTGGCCAGCCTCTGGTGACCCAGCTTGGCTCCTAGACTAGAGCTTGAGAATTCTCATTAAGGCCTCACAACATTAGCACATGGCATTAGGCCTGCTTACTAACAAAAGGACCCAGCTTTTAAACACCGTGGGTCCCTCTCTGTAGCTTCTATTTGAAGTTAAAGGAAATAAATGGCCCCAGATGATCCTTTTCTAAGAGTAAACTACATTTATCTTCCCAGTAAAGAGGTGAAAACAAACATCCTTAGTGTTTGCATATTGAGAGCCGAGATTCTAGTTTCTCTGGTGGAAGTCAAGCACTTGGCCTGTTTCTAGACTGTATTTAAACAGCTTCAGATGCCTGGTTTTACCTGGTTTCTTAGAAAGATAAACTGACTCCAGGCCCCCAAGGGTGTTGACTATAACTGCCTGCTTTGCCAGTGTAAATCATAAGCTACTGAGAAGAGTTCATCCTATCTGAAGGCTCGGGTGTTCTCAGCAAATAGTTTATTCTGCACCTTGTTAATACTAAGAGGTATTTAACGTAAACTCTTGAATTATTAAAACCCCGTGTGGCTTTTAGAAACACAGCTGCACCTCCCGGTGTCTTGTCGAAGTTCCCTTGTTTGGTCTCTATCAAAACCATGTAGCAGTAATGTGTTGGGAAGAAAAGGTAAACAGTTCTTGATTTCCTAATTTTTTTTACAGCTGTGTTTGTAAACACGTGTTTTTTGGTTTGGTAAGTGAATGCCATTTGAGATGCTTTGGTTCAATTATATGGCTGCCATCACTCAGGAAGCACTGAGTCCACACAGACAAACTGCAAGGAAAAATCTAATCAATATAGACAGCCAATCTAAATAATTGAACAGAAATACATATATACAGATAACATATTAACATTTAGGGAAGAGAAAGAGAGAGAAGGAAAAAGGGAGAGACTGAGATTCCTCCTGTGAATGTGGAAAGACTCCTCGGGGGATGCGGCATTGGAGGTAGATATTGTGTGGTATTTCAGCAGGCATAGATGAGAGAGAGAGGACAACACGCACCTGCAACATGATTTTTAAAGAAAAGGTTTGGATGTCTGCGCGTAATTTATACACCTGCTTCTCTATCTGCGCACTTCTTAGTTTTGGTCTGGCTTTTCTTTTGATACCCTAATATCCTTTCTAAACTTTCATATTTTCCCCAAACTCTAATTATAGGAGTTCTGTCCTTGTGGGCAAGGACCATATTTGTGTCCTCTATGACGCTATACACAAGATCATTATGCCCTGGAGTATGATATAAGTTTAGTAAACATTTATTGAATTAAAATTGTCTGCAGACTACTTCTCTTCCCTTCCTTTCCATTCCCACGTTATGAACTATTCGTGGTTGCTTCCTAACTGCTGTCACTTACCATGGTTTGGACATAAGAAGTGATCCACAAACATCTGATGAAAACATGGATGGAGCAACTTGGTGACACTGATATTAGGAAACAGTGCCCACAGATCTGTAAATATGACCACTTTGTTAAGTAGTGTGTACAATGTTTGGTTCTTGGAACAGAATTCTAATACCCAGCCACAGAGTGAACCTTTGCTGTTTTTAATTTGATTGAGTAATCTCAACAGCATTATGAAATCCAAACAATCTTCTTGGTGTTGCAGGTGAAAAAAAATAAGGCTGTAAGAGGGGGAAATCGTTTTCTCAAGTTCTCTAAGATCATACACAAGGGAGTCAGGAGCTGTACTTATGCACATCTTACTTCTGGTCCAGAGTTCTTGTAATCTTGAAATAATGGCTTCATTATTTCAAGATTACATTTTATTCCATAGCAAACAAAGTACTAACCAGACCTGTCCTTAAAGAATCCCCTATGCCTATGTAGTATA
Organism: Ateles fusciceps; assembly: GCA_036589455.1. Classification (NCBI taxonomy): domain Eukaryota; kingdom Metazoa; phylum Chordata; class Mammalia; order Primates; family Atelidae; genus Ateles; species Ateles fusciceps. The sequence goes on from JAZHEH010000562.1 coordinate 13,908,818, forward strand.
TAAGAAGAAGAGCAGGCCAGGCGCAGTGACTCATGCCTGTAGTCCGAACACTTTGGGAGGCCAAGGTGGGTGGATTACTAGGTCAGGAGTTTGAGACCAGCCTGACCAACATGGTGAAACTCTGTCTCTACTAAAAATATAAAAATTAGCTTGGAGTGGTGGCGTGCCTGTAGTCCCACCTACTCAGGAGGCTGAGGCAGGAAAATTGCTTGAACCCAGGAGGCAGAGGTTGCAGTGAGCCAAGATCGGGCCATTGCACTCCAGCCTGGGGGACAGAACGAGACTCCGTCTCAAAAAAAAAAAACAACAAAAAAAAGCAGAAGCAGAAGCAGAAGGAAGATTGTCTCAGACCATTTGGGCTGCTATAACAAAAATGCCATAAACTTGGTAATTTACAAGCAATAGAAATTTATTGCTCACAGTTCTGAAGTCTACGCAAAGTCCAAGATCAAAGTGCCAACAGATTTGGTGTCAGGTGGGGCCTGTTCCTCATAGGCGACACCTTCTATGTATGTCTTCACATGGTAGAAGGATAAAGGGCTCCCTCAAGTATCTTTATAAGAGCACTAATCCCTTTTATGAGGGAGCAGCCCTCATGACCTAAAGAGCTCCCAAAGGCCCCAACTCAGTATCATCACTTTGGGGGTTACGTTTCAACATATGAATTTTAAGGAGACATAGACATTCAGATAATAGCAAAGGTAGAAGGAAAGAGGGGGGATGGAGTATCAGTCTCAGTCAAGTGCCAGAGCTGGCTCATATATGCATACATTTTCTCCAGACAGTTTTGTTCCTGCGTGCGTTGCTGCCATACACTTCCAGCTGCTTAGTGAATAAAATAGTGCAGAAAATTGAAGTTTATCACGTGAAATCTAAGGGGGAAGGCAAAAGGTGCTGGAGAATGTATTACAGAGTAATCTCCATGCACCAACCACATGCAGCACATCCCCATTTGCGGATGTGTTATGTATGGTTTTTCCTGCCACTGCTGTGATTTCTGAGTGCATGGTTGAGAGCTATCTGTAAATCCCTTCTGATACAGTTTGAATATCTGTCCCTGCCCAAATCTCATGCTGAATTTCTGTTGTTGAAGGTAGGGCCTTGTGGGAAGGGTTTGGGCCTTGAGGGTGGATCCCTCAGGCTTGGTGTTGTCCTAGACATAGTGAGTTCTCATGAGATTTGGTTGTAAAGTCTGGCTCCCTCCCACTTACCCCCCACACTCTCTCTTCTCCCTCTTGCTCCTGCTTTTGCCTTGTGAAGTGCAAGCTCCTGCTTTGCCTTGCACCATGAGTAAAATTTCCCTGAGGCTTCCCCAGAAGCAGAGCAGATGCTGGTGCCAAGCTTCCTGTACAACCTATAAAACCATGAGCCAATTAAATCTCTTTTCTGTATAAACTGTCCCGCTTCAGGTTTTTCTTTATAGCAATGCAAGAATGGCCCAATATACCTTCTCTCAGCTTCTGACAGGGCAGTGGTACTCCCAACAGCACCGAGAAAAATAAGGTTTGGCCTCATGTGTCAGCCAGGTATACAGCTGTCTATGAAACTTTGCCATAGAGAAATCTTTGCCTTCTCCATCCACTCTAAATGCCTATTTCTTGCAACTTGGACCATCTTCTATCTTCCAGACAAGGTTCAAATCCAATCAGCTAATACCTTAGTTATCATCGAACACTTGACAGGGATTACCAGAACCCTGTGTATTATTCAGCTGAATAGAGGCCTGGCTGATGACCAAGAGAAGGCATGGGAAAGCGCCACGTACCTGCCTGCACCAGGCGTTGCAGCAGCAGCCTGCCTATTATTAAAAGCTCCAACTTTTAAGGTCTCTGTCTGGGGGAGATGAGAATGTTAAAAGTCTCAAAAAAGTAACTTTCATGAATTTAAGTTGTAAACATTTTAGCTAGTCTTACATTTAGTAACTTTATAAGTGAAGGAACCAAAAATGTGCCTCTAGCAAGAAAGTTTTGTTCCTTTAAATAAAGAAGCAAAAATAAAGCCCCAAATACATTGAACATAGGGGATAGCTATTAATTATTTGTAAAGGTATACAGTAGGTCACATTCAGAAATACAAAATATATTTTTTCCCTTTTGCCTCTTCCTTAACTCCCCTTACCCCAGGTGTGATCTGTCTCTATCCTTTTCCATGTCCCTTTCATTGCATGACTATTAGACTCACTTCTTACAACCTGACCCCTTGCCAGGCAAAATCAATCCCTTATATTTCTCCGCATCCTCAATGGCCCTGCTATATCATGCATTGAAAGGAAAGTCACTTAGAGAAAAGGGCAATGAGATTTCTTGCACTGGGCCCAGTTCTTCTGTTACTATTAAATTAAACTGTTTATCCCATTACTGCCACTCAAATTTCTGTCTGGAGGCTGAAGGGGCTGCAAGTTTCAAGTGGAGTAATTGGATCCTAAGCCCTGACTCCCCCCTGCTCCTACATTATGCATAGGACCAGGAGGCCCCGAGAGGGGGAAGGACCAGACAGTGGCAGAGTGGAGGGCCACAAGGTCATGTGGGTATCCCCCAGGCCACCAGGGCAAGGTCAGGCAGTTTTGGACACTTACACTGGCCTGCTTCCAAGAAGCTAAATATTTTGAGAGGTGGAGGAGGGGGAAAATGGAAGGAAAAGGAAGCAGTCCACTTTCAACCCATCCTCCACTGTACTCCACTGCAGTGAACTTTCAAGAAAGCAAACTCAATCAGACCTGCCTCTGCTTAAAACTTTCAAGGATCCTCTTGACTTTTGAAGAATCATAATGTGGCCACAGCCCACATCTCCAGTCTGGCCATTCCTGCAGTTCCAAGGACTCACAGTGCTCTCTTTTATCTCCCTATTTTGGTACCGGCAGTCCCCCTCTGCCTTGGCCTCCCCTGACTGCTCAGCCTTGTTTGGTTAATTCTCATGCATCCCTTGTGTCTCAGCTTTAGTATTGCCTCCTCTGGGGTACCTCCTCAGATCCCACCACCATATTCCTATTCTGGGATATGCACTATGGTCTGTATCAGGAATTGGAAAACTTTCTCTAGAGATCCAAATAGTAAATATTTCAGGCTTTGCCTTGCAACTACTCAGTTCTGCCATTAAAGTACAAGAGCCTATGCAAATGAGTATGTCCTTGTTTTATTAGAACTTTGTCGACAAAAAAACAGATGGTAGACTGAATTAGGTCCATGGGCTGCGGTTTGCCAATCCCTACTTTATGTTTTCATAGTTTCTTAAGACTTAATCTATTATGACCTTAATCAGAGACCAGGGTCATCTTGGGGGACAAGGACTAATGAAGTCATCTCTGCACTCGCAGACGACCCAAGGCATGCATGATGTCCAATGGCGGTTGAGTGCACACACGTGTGAATGAAGAAACGGGAAGTTACAGTCAATTGATCTTCTATGACTACTTACCTCTTCCACAATCAGTCCTTTCTCTTTGAATTTGGGGGAAGAGACAAGGGAAGTAGATTATTTAGCAAGAAGCTTGTCCTTTTGTGGTCTCTGAAGGGGAAACAAGGACACAGGAAATTTCTTCCTTTCAAATTTCCAGGCCCTGAATAACTGGCTCTTCAAAAGATTCCAGATTATACTTGGTAGGCCTTCCAGCTCCCAGATTGCTGGCAGGATCTGGTAAGCATCATTCTTTGGGCCTACACAGCAGGGCTGTCAATGGTCTGACCCCTCCAATATCTTGTTGAGACACATTTTTGTCCATTGCATCCTGTTGAATTTCCAGCAAACCTGGGTAGCTTCTGGGCAGGCATTTCTGGCTGTTTCTCTATAGCAGTGACAACTAGCTATGGTATTTGGACATGCCTGGGTATCTCCAGGGACCTTAAAGGGAATAAAGGATTCCTGTCTGTCCCTCAATAGCTCACAACCAAATGAATTTTAAAATGCTCTCATTCTACAGCAACCAACACTGCCACCATCATAACAGAAACCACCTCCCAAAGCTCTTTGGAGAGGCAGAGGGAAAGAGAAGAAAGAATGAATGGCAAAAGGATGGTGGATTTTTGCTCTTTTTCCCTGTCCAGTTCACATCCCCTTTTTTTCTGCTCTAAGTACCTTTGTTTCCATGTAGGAAATCACTTCTTTACTCATTTCTCTCTCTCAGTTCATGAGGTCTGTAGAAGATAGACTAACACTATGATCCAGGGATTGGTGCATGATTCAGGCCTCATCAGTCTGTGTGTTCCATCTCCCTGACCAGAGAGCTATTTCAGAGGGATGGGCCTGTGGCCTACGTCAGGCTCACTGAACCATTTTTGGTACTTTTGGTGGAACTACCGGGAAAACTTAGGTGAACTAAAGGGATACGATGTAAGTCAGGAGTAACCAGCAGCCACTTAGTCAAAATAGGTGGATGCGGGGTTGAGAGACAAAGAGAGTCAGTTTTAATGGCATCTGAGGCCCTGATCCAGCCTTACCTGAAGCTTGACATCCCCCCTGAACTTTTCAGGATTGTAAGCCAATAAACTATTGTATTTGCTTCAGTTAGTTAGAGTCAGGCTTCCAGCACTTGTGACTAAAAGAATCTTTACTACTAGAAGGAGTGTTTATATACTCAAAGCACTTAAGACAGAATGTTCTAACTTATAAAAGCTTGGGATTCCCCATTCTAAGAATAGAATTTTCTGCAATCAGGTTGGCTAGTACTTCATTTTGACACCTCCTCCTGTGATAAGCAAACATTTAAGTGATGATGCACTTTCTTGCATGTCAAAGATAATTTGGGTCCATGAAATTAAATGTATTAAGAGCCAGGAACAGTGGTATAATTTGTGATCCCAGCTACTTAGGAGGATGAGGTTGAAGGATCACTTGAGCCCAGGAGTTTGAGACCAGCCTGGGCCACATAGTAAGACCACGTCTCAAAATAAAAAAATAACTGGGACAGAAATGGCTTCCACTGATCTATCATGGACATTTCCCTTTAAACTCATTGGATAGTAAAACTGGAAAAGATTTCAGACTATCTGGTCTGGCCTCTTCATTTGACAGAGGAGGAAATTTACACCCCTGGAGAGAATGTTTACTAAAGCTGTGTATATACTTTAGTGGCCAACTCAGCATTAGAATTTAGGTATCCAGACTCATCCCTTGATAAGAAGCCTGCAACTGTGTACAGGCTTAGAAAGGTGCCATGGGAGGTGAAAAGGAAGATGCATTTGGAGTCAGAAAAGGTGTGCATGACCTTGGACAAGTTGCTTGATCCTTTGAAGAGCCAGTTCCTTATTGGGAAGAAAAGGAATGGAATTAGCTCTTTGCATCTCACAGGGATGTTGTGATGAACAAGTGATAAGTTATAGATAACAGTGCTTTATAATCTCGAAAGCAGGATTTTTGCATTCAGCCAACAAATGATTGGAGTCTACTCTGTGCTTGGTATACATATTAAGAGTCAACAATGCACAAAGTCATGCTCATATGAATCTTATATTTTAGCACTGGGAGACAGAATAGACAAAGCAGAAAAATGTTAAGTCAGATAGGATGTGTTACGAAGAAAAATAAAGCAAAGAAGGAGGTACAAGGGATACAGATGTAACTCGGCTGGGCAGGGAAGCCTCACTGAGAAGATGATAGTGGAGCATCTCCTACCTAAGGAAGGAGAGAGAACCAGTCCTGCAAACAGAAGAAGCTGTTTGTAAAACATACCTTCCTTCTGTGAAGTCATGGTTTCTTAATGAATTCTAAACTCTTGTAACTACTTGGTCAAATAGTAGTAAGCTTTGCCCAAATATATGCCTGGTTGTACTTGTCCAGTGGCAATAATAATAATAATAAAAGTAGAGGTGAATAAAATAATAGAGTTTGGAGCATGGGAGAGTATATATTGGCATATTCTTTATTGAGGGGAAATTTAGCAATAAATTATTTCTATTCTTCCACCCAGAATTTCTACTTCTAGGCACTTGGACTAAGAAAATAACATAATTACATGTTACATGATTTTTTTTTAAGTAATTACTTTAAAATGGCCCCAGAGAGTCCACAGTTCTTTCAAAACTGTATGCAATGACTTGGCTAGAAAAGTGTTCATTATCTCAGCATTATTTATAACAATTCAACATTTGAAACATCTTAAACATCCATCTTTGTGGGATTGGCAATCAAATATGTTATTTCCACCAGAAATTCCAGGAATGGCTCAGCTTGGGCTGACTTGGTTTATGGACCCATCCCTAAACTAGGCTCTATGTCCAGGAAAACAGAAATTACTGCTTGTTAAGAAGCAGTTCTACGCAGCCACTAGAAATGATATTGTAGACATTTGTCTGTATTTGTCTTTACATTATGCACTTAAAATGGGTGCATTTTGCTGTCTGTGCATTTTATGCTCAGTAAAGTTTGTCAAAACAAAAACGAGAAAACCATAGAAGTATTTATTAATTTTATTACACATTCATTTATTTTTAATTAATAAATTATTAAGCATTTATTAATTCATTTAACCAATCTTCCTGTGAATGCTTGACCTGTACTCTTTTGCAAATCTCAAATGTTGTCATTATCTTTTTCTAATAAGACTCTTTTGACACATACATAAGTATTTCTTAATGATAGGATGCCCAAAAATGAAACTGCTAGGTCATAGGATATATGCATTACTAGCTTCGTTTCACATTCCTATATTTCATATGTGCTACAGTTACATGCTGTATGACACATTTTTCAAAAGGTGACCATTTGGTCAATAAAGTTTATCCAAAACAAACAAACAAACAAAAAAAGGTATAATGATAGAAGTACTTACTTACATGAGAGATTTTTATTTGGAAAAAAAATAAATCACAAAATGTATGCACTATGTTATCTAATATATGTCACATATAGGTTAAAGCAAAGTCTAGAAGGATATACTCCAAAATATTAAAATATCTTCTGACTAGTGGGCTTACAGATGATTTTTATTGTCTTTTTCATTAAGTAACTTTTTACTGGAAAAATTAAATCATGCTCCTGGTTTCAAAAACAAATCATAGTACAAATAAATACAAAATAAAACAACTCTAGCTCTTTCAAATAATCATTTTATTTTTTTACAGTTCCTCAGGTATTTTCTATGCACATACAAACACATATGTGGGCATCTGGGGCTTTCTTGATATAAATAAGTCTCTTGTGAACACAAACAGAAGCAAACTAAATATTCTGTAACTTGATTTTGTTTCTTAATTCATCTTAACTATCATTTAATATCAGCACTTACAAATAAATCTGTCATCTTCAAATGATTGCAAATTATTTCATTGTAGGGATGTCCTATAATTCATTTAACCAATCTTTCTGTGAATGAATGCTTAGACAGCTTTAACTCTTTTGCAAATCTCAAATATTGTCATTATCTTTCTTTAATATGTCTCTTTTGGCACATGTATAAATATTTCTCAGTGATGGATACCCAAATATGAAATTGCTAGGTCATAGGATATATGCATTATTAGCTTTGTTTCACATTCCTGCATTTCATATGTGCACAGTTACATGATATATGACATGTTTTTCAAAAAAAAAAAAGTTACTTTAAAATGACATTGAAGAAAATAACACAGTTCTTTCAAAAATCTTCTCTTAGCTAAATGATTGTTCCTTTGACACTGGGAGAGAAGGGCCCACGTGCTGGACTTGTAGAACCACGCCTAAAAGACACATTCTTATTGGGTTGCCAAATGTGAAAGGATGATGGCTAGAATCTGAAACAACAGCCTCAATATATAGTCCATCTTATCATGCCGGAAAATCTCAGGGCTCCTTACCAAGGATATACACCCATTTAATAAAGCAGCCAGGAAAGAAGCCGTTGGCTGGAGGAAGTGGGAAGGCACTGCTGATATCTTTGGCATCAAATTGCCCTAAGAGAGGCAAACTGATCAAAAACCCATAAAACTTTCACAGCCTATTAAGAGTGGCATGGCAGGCTTGGTGGAGGCTAAGAACAGAAGAGGTAAAGTTGCCTGAAAATGAAAAAAAAAGGGTTGGACTGAAATGCCATAGACCTTCATTTGTTCAGGCAGAACAGCTTAAAGTTATTGAATCTGATTGCCAAGCAATGTAAATGAGGCAGGGTTGAAGCAACACACAAGTGACAGATAGACAATTCTCATTGCAGCTGGGATCTTAGCAGAAATCTGCTAATTGTGTGTTCAGGGATAACATCAGAAAAGGGCATTAAAACAACTGTCTAAACAGGATGAAACGAAAGCATATTTGGCATGTTCCCTCAAAAGACAGGAGGGCAAATGTTGGCAACTTTCTTCAAATGGCAAGAGGAGTTTGCTCAGAACGCCCAGACATGGGATTAAAATAACGTGATCCAACTAATTATTTTCCACTCCTTGGTATGCCTCTTAGGCTGATAATCTTTTTCAGCCTGTTTAAAAATATATTGTTTGCTTTGTGATTCCACCTCTAAAAATTGTTTGATTTGCAGAATGTTTACACTGATACCAGAAACTAATCTGAGAAGATTAAGTTACACGAGGAAATAACTCAGATATTAGATTAAATACACTGAGAAGTCAGAGTCAGGGAGCAGTAGAGGGTTTTCAAAATAACTGATAGAATGAAAAGCTTCGGATGTGTGTGCACATTTTCTGTGCTGCCCAATATAGGAGCCACTAGTTACATGTGGCTGTTTATCAAGTAATTAAAATTAAATTAAAAATTCAGTTCCTCAGTCACACGACTCATATGACAAGTGCTCAACAGCTATATGTGGATACCGACTATTGAACAGTGCACATTTAGAACATTCTTCTCATAGCAGGTTCTGTTGGACAGCATTGGAGCAGACTTTGAAACTAATTCTCAAAAACTCTTGTTTGGCCTGCTCAATTTCCGCAGTTCCACCCATATTTTCTGAATAGCACTACTAGTCACCCCCATCTTATTTTCTTGCCTTGCACATCTCCTGGTGAAAGAATATGAACAGCAATCACTTGACTAACTGGAAGCTCTTGGAGGGCAGAGATGATGTCCCATCTATCATGTCTAACACAATGCATAGAACATAACCAGTTTTCACTGAATGTTTATTGACTGATTTACCAATTTAATAAGGAAGGAATAAAAAAGAAAGTATCTCATGTCAGAATTAAATTTATTATTCTAGACAAAGTATCATCTTATTAAAGGATAGACATCAAATGATAAGTCAGGGTTTAAACAATGGTAATTGGACATTAGAGACAGTGTTGCTCTCAGACCCTAGTATACATTTTTTCATTGTACTTCTATAGTCCAAAATATTTTCTATCTAAACATAGAATGCCACTCTGAGCCTCCTTAAAAAAAAATCGTTCTCCTATTTGATTTTGGGTTTATCACCAGCCTTCCTCATTTCAGTGCCACTTTCAGAAAATTGTATAATTTCGCCAATCCCAGAACCTAGAGGGCCTACTTCATAGTAGCATCTATGGAATCACTGACTTGTATCAGAAAATGCTGTCTGAATCATCTCATTGAACAGGTGTTCTTTCAACAGACAACCTCATGCGTCATCTGTGGGCTCTCCTGCCAGGGAAGAAGCTTGTGGCTCTGGAAAGAACACAGGCCTTGTACTTTCCAGACATGGGTTTGAATTTTGGCTGTCACTACTCTCTGTGCAAGTTATTTAACTTCTACATGTCTCAGTTTCTTCTTTTGTGCAACTTACTTGGGATACTTTTGTTTAAACTCAGAATAATGCCAGCAGTGCACTGCCACCTTCAAAAGTGACTGACTCATAATAGGCCCTTAATAAATGATAGCTGCTCTTACAATTATAGCTGGTAAATAACTTGGATCAGAGAGCATGGTCTTTCCATACATTAACATCTTTTTTTTTAACCTTGTCCCTGGATTTACAATTCCAACCCCCTTTTGAATTCTTCCATCACCTGCAAATGAATGACCTACTAACTTCAGCTTATCTCTTCTTGCTGTTTCGCCTTAGGTTGCATAACAGGTTGTGATGGGCAAAATTATAAATGAACCCATGATGCTCACCCATTGGTGTTACTCCTGTGGTTACACGGTAAAAGGGATTTTGCAGATGTCATTGAGGTTCCTAATCGGTTGACCTTGAAATAGGGAGATTGTCTGGGTGGGCCTAATTCAATCATATAAATTCTTTCCAAGCAGAGTTTTCTCCAGCTGGTGGCAAAAGTTAGAGAGATTCACAGTGTAAGAAGAATTTGATGCAAGAGAGATATCTCATTGCCTGCTTTGAGATCTCAGCACTTTGGGAGGCCAGGGCAGGAGGATCACTTGAGTTCAGGAGTTTAAGACCAGCCTGGGTGATATCATGAGACCCTGTCTCTACAAAAAATTTAAAAATTACCCTGGAGAGAGAGAGACCTTGTCTCAAAACAACAGCAGCAAAAGAAGGTGGACTCTGTGTATCAGATTTTTAAATTGGCAAATGAAAGAAAGTCAACACATTAATTGTGAGAACTGGGTAAATATTAACTCTCCTTTTCACTCTAAGGTCAGTGCACAAATTTGGAGGATTCTAAACCTTCTAAGATCAGAAGAATGAAAACTGTGAAAGTGGTGTTACTGAGCAAATCGTGTTCACTGCCCAATGTGCACAGAAGCCAAAACTATGGCGCCAGCTTTTGAGAAAAGAAAGGGTGTATTGCAAAGCCAGTTGCCAAGGAGACAGGAAGCGCAGCTAAAATCTATCCCTCACAATGTTTTAATGAGTTGGAGGACAAGAGAAAGGACTTAGAAATGTTGGCCTGGCAGGGTCTGATTGGAGGCTTCAAAAATTGATCATCTGCAGTAAGGTTTGTTGAGGCAGATTTTAGCCCTGGGTCTTCTGGGCCAATGGAGCCCTCACTTTTGAAAGAGTTCCAGAGTTCAAGTATCAGTTATGTTGATTCCATGAGGTCTTCTTGGTTCCATGAGGAGAACTGGAGAAGGTCTTCTTGGTTCCAGGAGGAGATTCCTCAGTTCTGGGTACTGTTAGAGATTAAAGCTTTTTCTACTACACATGCCCTGGCTACATGACTTACAGGCTTGGCTCCTATACCCACAAGGTAACTTAACATTCTGTTATCAACAGAGTAGGGCCAGTTTGGGCTGGTCCTGTAGTTACAGGGGCACAGTGGGAAGGAAACTAAAATGTATTGATGACTGATTATATATCAGATAGTTTACTTCCATCCTTTTTTAATACTCATAATTATTCCAGGCAGAATTTGTCTAAGAAAAGCCAAGTCCAAAAGCTAAAGTCAAGGGAGAAAAATCAATTCCTGCAGCAGTGATATTTTGGAAATTTCTGTTGATTGCATTTTTACTTTATGTCTAAGCATAGAATCACTGACAAAAAAAAATGTATTTTTTAAAGGCACCGTTCATTAGCATAGAAGCTGCATGCAACCTGAATGCATATAAACACCAATTGCAGCTTTACAGTCTATGAGTCAAAGTTTAATGGCCAATCTTAAGCAGACAAATAGGAGCAGAGTACCCGTTGGAAAAGATCAAAATTGGATTTAGAGCTGGAAAGGCTGGGATCTGCCCTAGACATTTCTAATGACTGCTGCACAGAAGATAAGTGATCTGTGTCTTAGTTACAGACTTGAAGTAAATTGGACCCATTAAAGGATAATTTGGGAAGCAACGGTGATGATGATAATGCTAATGCAGCAGTAATAGCATTCCACTCTGACCTTGGCTGGGTTATGTTTCCAGCCAGCTTCCTGCAAGCCCAACCAGTTAGCTTGCACTAGCTTTCAACGGCTGATCCTCATAGCATCTACATTCATCCCCCAGAGGAGGTAAGGGGCAACCTCTACCTCTGAAATGAGTAAATAAACATGACAGTGAGACCTTCAATGAATGCCCACCCATGGTTATTGTGAAGGTTTTGGGCCAGTCTGTTTGGGACACATTTAAGGGGCCTTTGCCATTTATTGAAAACCCATGTTGAACAGGAAGATTTATTGGAGCTGGTGATTCTAAAACAATAAATACAAAAGACATGGAGTCAAGTCCAAAACCACACAAAACCACCTGGCAGGTTGCAGAGCAAATCTAAACACACAACCTTCTCCAGGAGCAAATGTAAAGAAAAACCACCATGCTCTTGTCTTTCCAACCCAACTGTTTATAAACACTCTTTTAACCAGGCTTCAGTTTTAGCTAACTTTGGTGCAGGATTTCTACAGTTATCTGGAATTAAAAACAAAAGATTACCTTTAGCAATGCATTCAGACAAACCTAGGGTTGTTTTTTCACTATTTTTTTTTTTCACTCAGTAACAAACCTGGGGTCAGAAGTTTGGAAATAAGTTGAGGGGCAGTCATTTTGTGGACTAGAAATATGGTGCAATATTGGATTTTTCTGATAAGGAGAAAAATACAACACTCCTTATCATCTTCTTTCTTCACTCCTGATCCTCTTCATTTTTCCCCTTGTAAGACTTTTTACTTTTGGTTGCATTTTCAAACAGATAACTGCTTACTGTCATATGCTATTTATCCTTAGTGAAAGGTTGAAAATGGTACAAAACACACCCCACAACTGTACTTGCCAATAATTTCTGGATCTGTTTGGAGCTGATCTCATCCTTATCCTCCCTCTAGCACCCATCAAAATAATGGATGGCATAACTTCTTACTAGCGATGCTGGTATGAATAGTAACATGCTGTGGTTGGGAATTTTTGCTTTTCTCTGATTAATAGGTATTCAGGAATCATAGCGGGATTTTTTTGCTTTTCTCTGATTAATAGGTATTCAGGAATCATAGCCCTTTCACTGTTTTCTTTAGATAAGGAGGAAAGCTGTGTACATAGGATTGGAGTCTGAGGGGCAAAGAGGAGCCTTTATGATCATGATGGAAGGAGGTGCTGTAGTTTACTTTCTTCTTGCAATTTCACCTAATAGTACAGCTGGGCTATGGAGAACATAGACTTGAAATCAGACTGACCTGTGTTGAGTTCTTGCTCCACAAAGAGCCACGTAACCTCTTCTCAGCCTCAGTTTCCTCTCTGGGAGGTAGGAAATTAGTCCTTCCCTCACAGGAATGTCTAAATGCCATAATGCCAGAAAGGTCTAAATGCCTCAATGCCAGAAAGCCATTAGCCAAGTATCTGCTGCCTATACACCTCTGTGCCTTTCAGAATCCCTGGGAGCCAGGTCAGTTCATAAAGTGAGCCCTTCAGTCCAGCTGTGGTTAACTGGATGCTGAAAGGAGGGCAAAGAAGATCTGCCAATTGCTGAAGGAAGGAGAGGGCATTTCTAGGTTCTAATGCAGAGAACAATTCAGAGAAAACTTGGGTGCTGACGTGGTTTAGCTATGTCCCCACCCAAATCTCACCTTGAATTGTAATAATCACCACTTATCAAGGGCAGAACCAGGGGGAGATAATTGAATCATGAGGGTGGTTTTCCCCATACTGTTCCCATGGTAGTGAATAAGTCTCATGAGAGCTGATGGTTTTATAAATGGGAGTTACCCTGCACAAACTCTCTTGCTTGCTGCCATGTAAGACAGGACTTTGCTCCTCATTCACCTTCCACCATGATTGTGAGGCCTCCCCCAGCCATGTGGAACTGTGTGAGTCAATTAAACCTCTTTCAGATTACCCAGTCTCAGGTATGTCTTTATTACCAGCATGAGAACAGACTAATACAGGTGCATAGGCACTAAAAGTGATAATGGAATTACTTTCCTGGATTGAATTGATAATAGTGTTGTCATCCTTAAATAATGAGATTCAGTAAATGTAATTAGTATAGAGTTTACTTCAGCCCCTAATGGAGAACAATCATCCCAGAGCATAGACTCGAGTTGCCTTGAAGATACACTCTCATTAGCAACAGGAATAAGTGGGTTTTTAAGGAAAAAATAAAGAGGCAGTTCCTAAGTTGTTTACCAAAAATTTACATTAAAATAACATAAGCTATTGATTGGCTATATACATTGTTCTTTGCATCACAAATTACAAGAACAAGAAGATAATGGGTGAGTCAGCTATTAAATAGTAAGGGACAAAATGCCTATAAACAATTGCTCCCAGGCATGTGTGTGGGAGGGGGTCATGAATGAAGTCCCATGCTCATGTCTCTCCGAGCCTGATACATTTTGCATAGCTCACGTAACTCAGACTCCTCTGAGCTATTTTTCTTTCCTCAGAGTTTACAAATTTGGGGTCAGATTTTTCAAAAACAAGCATGATAAACTATGGACAAATTCTATTCTCATCCCCAAATTATCAGACAGGATCATTATAGCTCAGTGGTTCTCAAAATTCAGCCTTTGCAGCAGCAGCACTGAGGGGCTTGTCAGAAATATGAATTCCTAAGCCTGACCCCTGACCTAATAAATCAGAAGTTATGCACGTGGAACCCCCAAATCTGTGTTAACAAACCCTCTAGTTAAATGCAATAAACCTTAGAGAAACATCTACCTTTTCTTTTCCTCTTTCACTAAATTCCTAACTTAAGAAAAAATCCTCACTTTTCTAATCTGATAGCTGGTAGGATGAGATTAAGCCATCCTTGAAAGAAAGTTTTTAGAACAGGTATAAGCAAGCAGAGTTTTACATGTCTGTGTGCCAGAAGTGATTGGTTTTTCTGAGGAGCAATTAAATCTAAATAATCAGACCTCTTGTAAAAGGCTTTCTGCATATGGGTGCTAAATGCAGTTTAACCAACTTAATAGTATGTTTATTCACTCTATGGTAGGCTTTGTTTACTAGAGATTAGCACTAGGAATTAGTAGAGAGTAGGCTTTTAATCCCTGCAATACTATCACCAAGAGGAAAAGATGCAGAAATGCAAAGTGTTAACGGGTACCAGCTATAGAATCAGATTTGATTCATGCCTAGCTCCCGGGATGGGCCCCCAACTGAACTAAATGTATGGTAATCCTCTCTCCCTTACCATAGTGATTGCCAAGGAAACTCAGCCTGGCCAATTAAAACAGGTATTCCTGTAGCCGCCAGATCAGAGCAGTCCAAGATGGGGGTGGGGTAGGGGATATTGCTAGAATTAGGATACAGAACCTCCATGTTAACAGCGTATGGAGATGGGGAGCTGTCCAGCCCCTAGGCAGGATGGCTATCTGCTGACAAAGTTGACATGGGACCCTAAATGTCAGTTGCTAACTATTATCAATATCTTTCTTCTCCTCACCTACCCAATTCTTGTAGAGAATAAGATGTCTATAAGAGCTTATGAGCAGGGCAATCTAGGAAGAAAAATAACTTGCCACAGAGAATAGAGAGAAATAAATACTCAAGAATTTCCAAGAAAAAGAATCAAGAAGAAAAATGATTGAAAAATGTCTATTGACCTGGTTGGCAGTATAACATTTAACAATAAAAAAACTTGAGATATTAATTACCCATGGGAGGAATGGGAGTGATTAGGAAAGCTTTCAGGAAATGGCGAAGCTCTTGAGGTGAAATCTGAATAATAAGGCAGAATGGAAGGAAAGACTCTTCTAGCAGGCAGAGATCCTGAAGCAAATAAAAAGATGCTAAGGTAATTACTAGAACATTACAAAAAAGCCAGAGAAACTGGAACAGAGAGAGTGAGAAGCACAGTGTAGGACACGTGGCACATACACAGGAAAAATGATTATGGAACTGATCTCCCCCTATTGAAGTGATAATTGCTCAAGAAATGGTCAAGGGCTAGATCACACAGGCTATGCCATGTTTTGGTCTTTATCCTAAGAACAATGAGAAGCTACACATTGAAGGGTAGGTGTAGTATTATGATCAGTTTTGGAGGGATACAAGTCAAATGCCTAGTTCTCATCACTCTATCACAGACTGTTGGAAAAGGTGTGAAGACTTTACACCATCTCACACTCTTAGCACGAGTCCAAAGAGTTTCTGCAATGGCTATGATGATCCTTCAGGCTGACTACAGATTTGAGGACAATAGAGACAAGCTAGCTTCCAGGTACAGGAAACCCCAAACAGACAAACCACCTTAAAATTTGAGACTAGTCCTCCTTGGCACCATACCCTGCCATAGCAATGAGTTGCTCCCCATCTGATGAAAAAGACATTCCCAGCTGAAATTTTCCTGCTAGGGCTCTAGTCCACGCCTGTAGCTAGCTCACCAAACCAATGCTGTTTCATCTGACAATACCAGTAATTTACTACCTCCAATAACTATTTCCTCCATTTTTGTTTTTCTTTACATATTCGTGTTTCTGAAACTAACATGGGACTTAGAATCATTATATACATTTAATGAAAGATTTTCCTTTACCTGATGTTAAGTAAAAGATGTCTCATAATTCATGATGTCTTAAGGAAATGCCACAGAGTTAATGATGTTGATTGTTTAACTCTCTCTTCTCATTTTAATAAGATGTTATACTGCACATTTTTCTGGCTAATCTGCCTCTTTAGTTCTTTTCTCTTCCACTGAGCAGTGAGCTCCTTTAAGGACAGAAAATGTGTTATTCATTTTGGTATATTTCCTGTCCCCCATAGTAGTTGTCAAATATTTTTTGAGTAAATGGGTGAACCGATAAGTCAAAAATAATATCATAAATATGACTCAAGAATATTCTTTAAAAGTCTCTTGAAAAAATATAGATTTCTTTTTCTCTGAAATATGGGATGAATCTGTAATACCCAAACTTTTTTGGTAGTTACAATAAAACAAGCACTGTGCTAAGTGCTGTGTATGCAATGTCTCAACCGATAGTATCATGTTTTTTGAATTCTCAACCAATAGTATCATTTTTTTTCACTTACTAGCATACAAACTGTGATCAGTGATTATTTGCCCAAAAATCGCCAGCTGTAAGTAGAAATGCCATTTCTCAACTCGGGCCTAGCTGACTCTACAGCCTCTCCTCTTAGTCACTGTGCTGAAATATTTAAAATATACCCATTTAAGACACAAGCTTTCAAAGAAAAAAAAAAAAACCGATTCCTCTGAAAGTCCAGTCTTTGCACCTTTTTCCATTCTTCCGATAGTACAGTGATGACGGGATCTGGTTGCTGATTCAGGAACACTCCACGGTGAGGCATGGATTACCTCCAATTCCTTTGTTGCATAAAGACCCAGCTCAGAAAAAGATACATATGGTAATAGAACTGTTTGCATATTTCCCTCTATCCTGGGGATTTTCTTTATCCTATTCCAAGTGGGTGAGGTTTGTCTTCACATTTCAACTTTGAATGCAGAAATGCATTCTTGCCAAATCAGACACCGCTTTTCCTTTGGAAAGAAAAGTGGAAAGAATTACAAGACACCATAATGAGATGATGGTACAAAATATGCAGCCTAGATTAAATTTAATGGGGAGGTACCAACATGTATTTAGAGTATACGCCAAATCACATTCCCTGAAACCTGCTGCTAGGAACTGCTGGTTGTTCCCTAGTACTTCCTCTGTAGTCAGACACATCTGACTTTTAGCTGGATTCCTGACCACCCAAAACAAAAACTAGACTTCTCAGAGCTGGGGACCACATGGTTGGGGCCAGGCATCTGAAGTGTGGCCAACAATCTATAAGTGAAAGCGTCGTGTGCCAGCTCTGAGAGCCTTTCCAAAAGGTGTGCGACAAGTGCTTGTTTTGCACCATCTCTTTATCTCTTCTGATGGCTGCAATGTTAATGAGATGGCAGGAAGTAAAGCAGCTATCCTGGATCATGAGGTCAGCTTGAGAATGGAGGCCATACACAGTGAAAAGAAATAGAAAAAGTCTGGGTACCTGAGGTCTTTATGAAACAGGACTTTTATAACAATTCCAATCTACCTCCAGATTTTGACATGAGAGAGAAATAAACTTCTATTTTGCATAAACTATTATTAAAAGTTTAAAAGTTTAAGGCAAACCTAATCCTAACTGACACACATGCCAACAGCATTCAGAAAGCCCTTCACGGCAACGTAGTAGTAATACCAAGAAAGTAACAACAGCCTGCCTACAAATACGAGTGTCAAACTTATACCACCCTTATAATGGGATCCTGTTACCTTTCTTTTAAGATATGGATATTTTATGCAATTGCTGCTTGGAATTATGATGAAAATAGTGGTCATTTCTTGAGGGACTGGGAAGTTACAGAATCAATAGAAAGGTACATAAATGGAATACCAAAAGAAAAATCAGTAGTTCAGCTGCTGAGTAAAAGGCAAGAAGGAGAGTCAACAAGGAATTAGGGAAATACACAAACAAATAAAAAACTATGTTAGTCCAGTTGGAAGGGGAATTTGGTTCTGGGTGCAGTGGCTCACAGCTGTAATCCCAGCACTTTCTTTGGAAGGTCAAGGTGGGAGGACTGCTTCAGCCCAGGAGTTGGAGACCAGCTTGGACAACATAGCAGGACCCTGTCTCTACAAAGAAATTTAAAACTTAGCTGGGCATGGCAGTGCACGCCTATGGTCTCAGCTACTCAGGAGGCTGAGATGGGTCAATCAGTTGAGCCCAGGAGTTTGAGGGTATAGCAAGCCAAGATTGCACCACTGTATCCCAGCCTGGGCAACAGAATGAGAACCTATCTAAAAAAAAAAAAAAAAAAGTGGAATTTGGAAGCAAGCTTGGGCTGGCCCTTTGAGATCTGTCTAGAAATCTGTCTAGAACAATCCACTTCCTACCCCTGAGAAAAGAGTAGGGGTGGGGCTTGTAAAACTGTTTTTCCTCACCTGACCCCATCTGTTCTCTACAAGGGCAATTCTCAAACTGGGAATTCTATTTAAAATGCAGATGCTGCTTCAGACAACGTTGAAGGGGTCCCAAAGTCTACCTTTCTAAAAAGCTCAGAGATGATGCTCTTGCTGCCAATCCATCTACAGACCAGGCTTTGAGTAGAAAGGCTACACAACGGCCAACAAGATTTCTTTGAAAACTAAATCAGATCATGTCATGCCCTGCCTAAAAGCCTCATTGGCTTCCACTGCAATTAGAGTAAAACCCAAGCTCTTTTCTGTGCCCCAGGAGACCCATAATTGCTACGTGGAATTATGATGGAAATAGTGGTCATTTCTTGGGGGGGGCTAGGGAGTTACGGAATCAATAGAAAGATAAATAAATGGAACACCAAAAGAAAAATCAGTAGTTCAGCTGGACCTGGTCCTAGCTCAAATCACTGGCCGCATTTCTACCTACTCCCTGCCTTGTCCACACTCCTCCAGCCACACTGGATTTACTTCTTGCTCTAAACATGCCATCCTTATCTCAGCACCTTGTTTCATTTTTTTTGAAAGGGTACTTACCAATATCTGGAATTCCAGCTTACTCTAAACCTGTAGAATATAAAATCCTGGAATTTAGTCTATAGCATGTACCATTGTATTCTCAATACCTAGAGCACAGTGCCAGCTACAGAGTGGCCATTCAATAGAAATGAATGTCAAAAGCTAAAGGTTGGATCAAAAAAATAGTGAAAGTAATTGATCCTAGGGCACAAAAATTTAGTGGACAAAGGAGCTTGAAGACTGAATGATAATGCCCTTATCTGCAACACACACACAGCATAGCATCCTAGAAGACTGACTCCAATTTAAGTCAATCCCTACAGCAAACAGCACCAGAACCAAACTCCCAAACTCGCAGTAGATGATTCATCCCCAACAATGTCTGACACAACAAAAGGCCGTGACAACAAATGCAGTTGAATACTGCCATGGCGTTTGTTATAAGTGCTGGCATTCGAGCCCCAGGGAAATACGATTTCTGTGGCAGAGGAGATTGAGCACATGGTTACCCCAACTGAGATGAATCTCAGAATGTGGCACCATTTCCCAACAAAGCCCTCCTGAAGACAGTGCACCCGACACTTTCTTCCTGCCTCCTTACTTGTAATGCTCTAAAATCCAAACAAACATGCACAGTCCAGAAAGATTAACCAGCCTGTGCCATGGAAAATGGCTATCACGTGTTTTCTTTCAACTCACCCCCCATTCCCTCCCCAAGGATGGAAATAAAACATTTTTGACGGTCTGAGAACATTCAAAACAAGCCATCATTTAGAAGTAACGACTGCTTGTGCTATGCACATAAATAAAAATCCATACTAAGCTTAAACACATTTATAAGGTCTTTGTAAAGACTTTGCCGTTTCTCTATAAATGTCCAGAAAGATTAATTAAGAGCAGCATGGCTCATCCATCTAAATTGATTAAACATATATTTAAGGGTCAGACTGGAAACAATGCCTAGATACATTAACACACAATTTGCCCCACAGTCATTAGTCTATTTATTTTACTTGCTGACAATATTTCTGGAATTAAGTCATTGTTAATCTATGTCTGGAAGGAGAGACAGGACCACCCAACTCCCCATCCAAGAAACCATCTTCTCTCACTTTCCAATAGTAGTGTTCTTTCCCCAAATTTTCAGGCTCCCTTAAGCTTGGGAAGGAATCAAGATATCACAGTGTATGGAGAATGTGATGCTTTCCACTCTTAGCCCACTGCCTATTCCATTAGTACTCTGCACAAGGTCTCTGCCCTCTCTGAATTTATTTCTCCCTTTTTACACTGTCTCTTTGCATCAAGGCACATTTTCCAAAACCCATTTGGGAAGTAATGTACCCTTTCCAAAAACAAAGCATTGGTTAAATGCCGATGTCACAGACCTAAAGAATAATGGCTAACCATGAGCAGCATAGCATGCTATATCCCTTGTGCCCTTTATCTCAATTAATATTCACAATATGTCTGCAATGAGTCTGGAGTGTAAGTATTCATAGCTCCATCTCACGGGTAAGGTAAACTGGGGTTCATAGAAATGGAAAATATTGGCTTTTTTCACCTAGCTAGAAGGGAGGGAAGCAGGTCTCACACCTGACTGAGTTGGAGTCGCTCTTGGTTGCTGAGTTGTATTGTCTCACAAATGCCATGTTGAGTCTGAGTCAGTTCTGCTTCTCTGAGTTAGGACTCTGGGCCTCCAGTGTGAACAGTGGGGGACTGGGAATACTTTCTTCCCATGCGTGCCCCTACTAGGGGCACGTGCACACTCATCATGTATCCAGACACATTTGTTGATTGTTAGAACACACATTACGTTGGTAATTTTCCTTTGGCTGGTCTTTGGCTGTGGTGGCCAACTCTCAGACTTTATCTAAGCCATGTTTATTAACATAACTTTTAGGAAGTTTTTTTAAAGAGCCGATCATACTTCCAGACTGACCACACAGTTCTAAAACAGGTCTACCAACACAGCTCCAAAGAAAGCAAGACACTGAGTAGAAGTAAAAAGAATCAGGATCTAATCTTCCTCATGAAGGTAATACAAGGCTGGGTTTGAGGGGGAAGGCTTGGGTTCAGGTCCCCAACCCACCACTGTGCTGGGGGCAGACTAGTTACCTTCTTTGGGCCTCAGTTCCTTTATCTGTAAAAGAGGTGGCTAACTTACAAGGTGGTTTAGAATATTAAATGAGATAATGAAGGCAAGACAAGAAGTACAATGACTATCTCATAGTACATGCTCCATCAGTGAGAATGATTATTATTTCCATGCAACATAAATAATAAATGGTGATCATGGCTAGCCATCTATTGAAGGTTAACTATGTGCCAGGTGCTGTTCTAAGCACCTTTACTACCTTAATTCATGTAATCCTCATGACAGCTCTATGAGGAAGTGCTATTATTCCCGTTTTACAGATAGGTATACTAAGGTCCAGAGAAGTTAACTTACTTTCCCAAGGCCACATTGCCAATCTTTCAGTCTTTCCCAGTGCCTCCTTTGGGAACAGGCACTTTAGCTTCAGGATGCCCTCTCTTTATATGCATATACATATACATATACATATACATACATATACATATATATTTGCACTTTAGGTTCTGGGGTACATGTGCAGAACATGTAGGATTGTTGCATAGGTACATACATGATAATGTGGTTTGCTGCCTCCATCCCCACCGTCACCTATATGTGGCATTTCTCCCCATGTTATCCCTCCCCAACCTCCCTACCCCCCTCTGCTGTCCCTCCCCTAGTCCCCCCCAATAGACCCCAGTGTGTGATACTCCCCTCCCTATGTTCGTGTGTTCTCATTGTTCAACACCCGCCTATGAGTGAGAACATGCAGTGTTTGATTTTCTGTTCTTGTGTCAGTTTGCTGAGAATGATGGTTTCCAGATTCATTCATGTCCTTAGAAAGGACACAAACTCATCGTTTTTTGTGGCTGCATAGTATTCCTATGCAGGACGTACTCTCTTAACCACAATGCTACATAGGAAGTAGAGACACAGTCATAAATCCAATGGATAAACGACTAAATAGGAGAGGCAAGATGCCTTAAGATAGGCCCATATGTCTCCATTCCTGCTCTTCCTCCCCCTCCCTACCCCACTAAATGATTTTTTAGCCAACATGTAGGTAAAGAGAAAATGGAGGGGGAGGTTTGTCCCACCAGAGCTTATTCTCAAAAGTGGAGCCTCCTCAACAGTTTTTAGGGTAGTATGATGATATCACAGTTGCCAAGACAACAATGAAAAACCATAGAGAAGCATGATTAAAGTAAAAGTGTTAAACACAAGGAACAGTGGCGTGGGCCCTGCATTTCTCCAGTTTAACCCATCTCCCCGGCTCACTCTCCCCATGAGAGACCTGCTATACCTTTGCCTCCACCCGCTCCTCACCTCCAACCACCAAATTTCCCAAGCCTCCAGTTTTACACAGCTGATTCTTACTCACTCACCAGATTTCAGCTTAGACGCCACTACTTCCAGGAAGCCTTCCTGGACTCCCCATGCACACTCCACTCTGTCAAGATTTAGTGGCTTCTCCTGTGCTCCTATAGCATGCATCACAGTTTTATCAGTTCCTATTGCCTTTTCTGGGTCTTTTAATGTCTATAAGCTTCATGACAGCAGCTTCTACATCCAGCAGGCATTCTTCTATGTCCCAGAGTCTCACTTTGTGCCTGACACATAATTAGACACTTCAGGTAATGTACATTGAACGGTACCTTTGCCAACTACAAAGCATGTTACTTCTTTTAAGATTCAGAACTGTGTAATAAAATTCTTAAAGATCAATTTTTTCATGATCTGAAAGAGATATAGACAATTGCAGAAAAGTAGCAGCAGTCTGTTTTTTAGGTCACCGACTACCATAATGGAAGTTGAACAGTATTTGTTTCTGGAACATTTTTCTCCAAAAAGACCCCCAAAATTCTTCTTCCATTAGTTAAAATTATTCCACTTCATTTGGTTCCCTGCGAAGATAATGTTCAGGGGCTTAATTGTGATACTTCTTGTTAACTTTCTCGCTTCTGGATTTAATAACACCAGCTTCTTAAACTTTTCCTTATATAAATCTATTGATAATTTCCATCGCTCCCACTTCTCCATATTATTCATCTAACACTTACTGTTGAATGTTATATAAAAAAAAAAAGCAAGTTTGAAGTTCATATTCTAAAATTTGTTCTCTGAAGGCCTAAAGGCAAAAAATAAAAACAATAAAAGTCCTCATCTGTTTGTCTACAAAGTGAGGATTAAGATAAGGATTCAGTTAAGTCATTTGTCTCAGTTAGTCTCCCCAATTTCCTTTTTCCTATTTGAGGCTCATATTTTGAAACATGCTCTACTATCGACAAAGTTATAGAAGGCAGAGATGACCTTCTGTTGAGATATTAGCAATCTTAATATTAGATATTGAGATATTAGAAATCATTCTGTATTCTTCAGAATGGTCGTATTTCAAATGTTCTGTTTTTCCATGAGTAGACTCAAAAGCATCATATTCATTTCCTAATTTGAGACTCAAAAAAAAAAAATACTGTGGGCCTACATATGGCATACAATCGCTAGGTACTAACATTAATCTCAATATGAAGCAGTGACTGCAGCCTCCATCTATGGCTGGTGCTAAGTTAGCCATTTCATAGGCATTATCCCTTTTAATCATTAACATTTTTAGGAGATAGAGATAGATGCTACTTGTATCCCCCATATACAGATGAGAAAATCAAGGCTCAGAAAAACCTACAGAGAATCACCCATCAGTAAATGGCAGGACAGGGATCCAATAAGCCTGGCTTAGCATGGGCTCTAAGCTGTAGGCACACTGCTTAAGGCTCTGGAAGCATTCATTTCGGGGTTTTGTTTATCTGGTTTTTTTACAAGTGACCTCATTTGGCATCATGCAAATAATAGATTAATCATAATTATTTGATTCTGACATAAGGAAGCAGAACTTTCTTTTTTTTTTAATAGCAGGAAGGTCTCACCTTGTTGCCCAGGCTGGTCTCAAACTCCTGACCTCAAGTGATTTTCCTACCTCTGTCTCCCAAAGTGCTAGGATTACAAGTGTGAGCCACCATGCCCAGACGGAACTTTCATACTTCATTAGTAACACTATAAGATGGTTCAGCCACATTGACTATCATGTTGGCAATATCTAGCAGTCCTGGGGATGTGAATATCCTGCAGTCCAGCCATTATTCCTTGGGTAGTATGGCAGATACAACTGGTCAACTGACTCAGCTTTCTTGTACACCATCCTGCCTTCTAGAAAGTTTCCTATAATTGGCTGAGGGGGTGAACCATGTGACACTGTGCTGGCCAACGGTGTGTAAGTGGATATCACTCTGCCTCACTGAGTGGGGTTTCTAAGAAAATTTGTTTGCAAGGACAATATGACTAGCTGTTCCATTGGCCTTTTGCTCCTTTCCCTTATTCCTGACTCGAACATGGACATGATGCTTGGAGGTGCTGGAACCATTTTGTGACCATGAAAAGAAAACAAACCTGATGATAAAAGTGCACCTGTTAAAGAAGGCAGAGCAGAGAGAAGGAATAAACCTGGATCTCTCTGGCATCACTCAAGTGCTGTGACATTCCTGAGATACCTCTTGCTATGTCAGGAAGAATATGTGCCATTAATCCACTCATAGTCAGAGTTCTTCGTGCATGGTCACAAGGTGACATACACAAATACTTATGATGTGAAAACCTGCAAATAAGCTTAAGCTTAATGCCCATCAATAGGGAAATGGAATAATAAACTGTGGCATATTCACGTGATGAAACACCACGTAACAACTAAAGAAGTTGACTTGGCCAGGCACGGCAGCTCACACCTATAATCACAACAGTGTGGGAGGTGAGGGCAGGTGGATCACCTGAAGTCAGGAGTTTGAGATCAGCATGGGCAACATAGTAAAACCCCATCTCTACTAAAAATACAAAAATTAGCTGGGTATGGTGGCACATCCCTGTAATCCCAGCTATTCCAGTGGCTGAGGCAGGAGAATCACTTGAACCTGGGAGGCAGAGGTTGCAGTGAGCCAAAATTGCACCACTACACTGCAGCCTGGGTGACAGAAAGTTAAAAAATAATTCTTGTCTCCAAAAAAATTAAAAATAAAAATAAAAAGAGTGAATTAGATGTACACAGATAATTCTTGAAACCATAAAGTGGAAAAGGGAAATTGTGGAATGGCTTGTGTTTAGTACAATACCACCAAAAAATATTTTTAAGACACGTAGACTTGGACTGTATATATTTTATGGATATGTGCACATAGACTGAAAGTATAAAAGCAATGATATGGAGGAAACACATCCACTTCAGGGAATGAGGAAGGGGATGAAACTGGGAAGTGGTATAGAAGTCACTTCAGCTGAACCTGTAGTATTTTATTTCATAAGAGTAATCTGAATCAAATATGCCAAAAATCTTAACATTTGTTAAATTTGGGTGGTGGCTATGTGAGTGTTTGCTAAATTATTCTCTGCATTTTTCTATCTATTTAAAATGCTTTACAATTTTAAAAAATTAAATGAAAAAGAAACAGACTATTTCAAAAGCCAGGTGGCTATTTAGGAAAATGTACTTTGTCAAATGTAAGGTAACCTATAAAGTAGTATATTTTATTATTATCGTTACCACTGACCAAGAAAGCTGCATTGAAGAGTGAAATTCCCTTGGACTATGAAGAAAAGGGAGAATGAGAAGATGGCTAGGCAATGATGTCCAGGCATGTTATGAACTAAATTGTGGCTTCTCAAAATGCATATGTGGAATTCCTAACCCTCAGTATTATGGTGTTTGGAGATAGGGCCTTTAAGGAATTAGTTAAGATTAAATGAGCTCCTAAAAATGGGCTCTTCATCCAACAGAACCAATATCCTTATAAGAAGAGAAAAAGATACCAGGAGCATGTGCACACAGAGAAAAGACCATGTGGGGGATGCAGCAAGCAGGTGGCCATCTGCAAGCCAAGTGGGGAGGCTGCAAAAGACACCAAACTTCCAACACCTTGATCCTGGTCTTCCAGCCTCCAGAGCTGTGGGAATATGCATTTCTGTTGTTTAAGCTACCCAGCCTGTGGTAATCGGTATGGCAGCCCTAGCAGTCTAATTGGGGGCATGCCTAGGACTATGCTTCTCAATAGGAGATGTTACTGTGCAATGAGGGAAGCATTAGGAAATTGGGGGATGGAGGTATTTTTTGGTGGCACAAAGACTGGGAGCAGAAGAGCCATTTAGTGGGAAGGGATCAAGGAGGCAAAATCTCTCTCAGTGCCCAGTTTAGTCCTCACAATGAAAAATAGTTCTGTCTCCCAAATGCCTTGAAAATATCATATAGGGCACTCATATTGGTGGAAAACCTGTTTATAATTATCTAAAACTACCTAAAAAGGGGCTAAGTGATATACATTAAATTTTCCAGAAAAGAAACTACTCTGTAGATTGAGAGGATTTTACTTTGTGTTCTTCAGAACTTTGCCAAAAGGTTCCATTTTGAAAAACCATATGACTGACTGTAATGCCCCAGTGATGTTTGAATGTCCACATAACATATCCTTATCAGTCTTCATCTGTAGCTATTGTATACAGTAGGAGTCAAACTATGGTGAGCTGGCCAAATGCAGCCTATCATCTTTTTTTGTAAATAAAGTTTTATTGGAGCACACTATGGTCACTCATTTACACATTACCTATGGCTGATTTCACACTATAACAGCAGAATTGAGTATGGCGACAAAGCCTAAAATATTTACTATCTGATCCTCTGCAGAAATGTCTGCCTACCTCTAGTATAAACAGTGATTCTACATATAGTACTAACATCCAATTATTACTGTTCCTAATCTAGTTTAATCTTAGAAAATTTACCAATTAAATATGCATGATACTAATATAAGTTACTTCTCCTTTAAGTTCTCCTTTTTGTTATAGCTAGTACATTATGAGTTTTTTTTTTTTTCCTTGCAATTGTTTAGATTTCTATATATATGTGAAATTCATCTCAGGACAGTAAAGGTGGGGTGAGGAGAGTGTTTCTAAATATTCTCAGTGAGTTAAGAACAACTCTTCTAGACCTAACAGAACAAAGACCATAAAGGACAAAGTAAGAATCATATGATTAAGGAAGAAAATTGAAAACAGATGCCACACTGGAAATGAACTGACTATAATCTCCAGGAGGGAAGCCACTAGGTTTAGTTGTACCTCTCTTAAAGCAGGGCCTAGTACAAACGTGGTGCTCAATAAATACTTGCTGAATGACTCAATTAATGGAGGGATGGCTGAGACATACGGGTAACTGAAGGGAAAAGGACTGGAGTAGTGCGATTCTGTCCGATGTGGTCATCAAGCAGACTCTCAATGGTCTTTTGCTGGGCAACTGGCGGAGCGGACTCCTTCCTATAAGAGGCAACTGACTAGACTAGAAAAGTCTGTAGGTCCTTGAAGCTCCATTTCTAAGGTTGAGGTTTAACACATCAAAGATGCAAGGTTCATAACCTGGAGCAGCAAGAACCTTGTTTAAATTTTGGACTGAATATGATCTAAAGCTGTCAGGATCTGCTGGGTTTCCTGAACTCATCCCTCAATGAGTTACATGAGGCAAAATAAAGAGGGAGAAGAATGTGGTAGTTAAGTATAGAGGACTCTGGAATCCAAAACAGACCTGGGTTGGAGGGTAGATTATTGGTAAAGTTGGACACAAATATTTCTCGCATCCTTGAATGTGTATCCGTTTGCAATGATGTTGCAGAGCTTTCCATCAGGAGGCAAAGTCTACTGCCCCCACTTCGATCTGGGCTGGTGTGGTGATTTGCTTTGACCAATGGATTGCTGTCTGACTTCTGAGCTTAGGCTTTAAGAGGTCTTGTAGCCTCTGCCTTGACTCTCTCTGAGTGTGCAGCCTTGTGTGATAAAGTTTGGTCTAGCTTAGGGATCAGCAGAATATGGCCCATGAGCCCAATCTGGCATGCCTCCTGTCTGTAAATATAGGTTTATTGGAACCCAGCCATGCCTATTTGTTTATGCATTTTCTATGATTTATTGTATGCTACAACAACAGGGTTTAGTAGTTCCACCAGAGATTGAATGACCTGCAAGGCTGAAAATACTATCTGGCACTTTACAGGAAAAGTTTACTAACCCCTGGTCTAGCTGCTAGAGGATGAGACCACATGAACAGAGGAGCTGTACTGGCTGAGGTCTCCTTAGAATAAGTAGCTCCAGTTAAGCTACCAGATGAGTACAGTCCCATCAGCGACCCCAAGTGAGACCAGCGGAAGAACAGTCCAGCTGAACTTAGCCCAGCTTGCACACCCATAGACTCATGAATAAACATAATGGTTGCTTTAAGCCACCAAGTTTCGGGTTGGGTTATTCTGTGACAAGAGGTCACCAAGAGTACTGTGGCCTGGGCTTTTCCATTAAGTGTATGTAGCAGGAAGTATTGGTTCTTAGCAAATTCTTTGAGGCTCACTACTTTGGTGTAGGCTAGCTGGCTTCCAACTACCAGTATCTGGAGCTCTCAGCCTGGTGGCTTTCTAGGAAGTCCTGGTAGGAGCTTTGTTCAAACTGAAGAATAAACACACCATTTCCACACCACCCACCCTTAACCAATGACTGGCAGAAGCTGGTGTAAAAATACATTCCAGATTCCTCATCCTTTGTAAGGGGTGTCTCTAGGGTATCTGTTTTTACACTGTTTTCCAGAGTTTCCCTGAGGTGTGACCCTCTGGACACTCACTGGTATATCATGTCCTGTATTAGCAAACTTCTCTTCCATGTCTGACTTACCCATGGGCCTACTGATACTTCCTGAACATCCCAAATAAGCTCTTTTCACTTGAATCCTTGTCATGAGATCCACTTCAAAGCAGAATATAAACCAAGATATCGTATAATCTGAGAAAAGTTTCTTTATCTCCATGAATGTTAGCGTCCTTATCTGTAAAATGGGAGTAATTAGAACAATTATAGGAAGTAGTAGTGAGGATTTATTTGAGATAATGCCAGTAAAGCAGCCAGCACGGCTCATGCTAGTGATCATGTACAGATTCAACATCCCTAATCTAAAATTCAAGATCCAAAATGCTCTAAAATCTGAACATTTTGGAGCACCAATATGATGCCACAAGTGGAAAATTCCACACCTGACCTCAGTTAAAATATAGTGAAAACTTTATTTTATGCACAAAACAATAAAAAATATTATATAAAATTAACTTTGGGCAATGAGTATAAGGTGCATATAAAACATTTTAAAAAATCATGATTAGACTTGACTACCATCCCCAAAATATATCATTATGTATATACAAATATTCCAAAATCTGAAAACCTCTGAAATTTTCAACAGTTCTGGTCCAAAGTATTTTGAATAAGGAATACTTAACCTGTACATGATCACTACCGTGAGCAGTGCTGGCTGCTTTACTAGCATTATCTCAAATAATTCCTCATAACCATTTCCCGTGATATAATTATTCCCGTTTTACAGATAAGGAAACTAAGGTTCTGGGAGATAAAGCTCAGCCTCCTCTCTCTGCGCGGACTCATGGCCAAGCCCCCTCTAAAGATCCAGAATACTGTTTAAGGACAATCAAATACAGTCATGCAGCATATAATGATGTTCAGTCCACGATGGACTACATATATGATGGTGGTCTCATAAAATTATAATACCATATTTTTACTGTACCTTTTCTATGATTAGATACACAGCTAATTACCATTGTGTTAGAATTGCCTACAGTATCGGGGGAGAGTAACATGTTGTATAGGTTTGTAGCCTAGGAACATTAGGCTACACCATTAGGACAGCAGGCTACCCCATCTAGGTTTGTTAAGTACACTCTTTGATGTTGGCACAATCTCAAAATCGCCTAATGACACATTTCTCAGAGCGTGTCCCTGTCATTACAGCCATGTGACTGTACCATTGTAGGGCGGCATAGAGGCAGAGGACTCTGTGAATTTAGCCACGGTGTGTGTGGGCTTATTCTGTCTCCCCAGTCACGTCCCAGTTCAGAAGCCTGAGCCCCGCGCCACAGATCAATGTCTGGGGGACACTGTGGCTCCTGACTTCTGAGTTGGCACGCTGGTCTGGAGCCTGCTGCGTGCCTGACCACAGGATCCTGTCTCTGACAGGAAGAAGGAATACAGTCAAGGAAGTGTCGCAGACCTGACTCCAGACAATTAGAAAAACATCACTGTGCCTCACTGTGGAAGGTGAGCATAACTTCAACTGTGGCCTTAAAAAGAAATGGAGGGAAGGCAGGGAGGATGTTTTTCCTTTCTCTTTCAATAGAGAAGTTTATCTACCTAAAACCCTGTAGTCCTTCTAACAGTCTATAAATACATACTGAAACCTGGAGAAAAAAATAACAGCACACTTCTGCCCCATAGAGCATGTTCCATTTGCTCTGGTTCCTTTTGTTCTTGTTTAAAGGTTGGCTCCTTAACTCTCTTCGCTCTTGACTTGCCCCAAGACATTCAGAGGTGTCTAGAGGAGAGCTGGTCTGCAGAACCTGCTCAGAATGTTCAGCTGGTCCCCATATCCATATGAAAGGGCTCTATCAGACCCAAGATGAAGCAGCAGGAGGTAATGAGAGCAGAGTCGTGGATCACAGCCAGGCCAGGAATAATGGCAAAGCTATAATTACCCTGGAAGACTTTGGATGGAAGTGATTATTTTAGAACCTGACAATGTCTCAGTGACATCTTGGAGTCACATTCGGGAAAGCCCCTTCTTACCACTGTTGTCTCGTCATGCAATAGGATGTCAGTGTCGGGGACATTTCCTACCAGAAAACCATCAAGGGCTCTGTATGGCACTTGGAGAAGCTCAGGAGAGTGCCATGGTGTATAAGTCGTGACTCTGGCTACAAATGTTATTATTTATTCTTTTTAGAAGAAAATATTTTCATTCATTCCAGTGTTCATCGAGTCAACGCAATTAGGATGGTTTGTGGCCATGGGCTCTCCGATCACAGAACAGAAAGTCTTTGACACGTGTCTTGGCAAAGCCACACATCTATTTCAAGGCCTTATACCTGTTAGATACTTGGAGAATATCTGTGGTGGAAAATAAAATGTGTCTGGGTTATGCAGCTAGAGAACTCCTTGAAAACTTTAGGTAATCCAGCCTCTCAGGGACTCTCAGAGCCTCCATCCCCTTATCTGTTAACACTGTGAATGCCTTTCCTCCCCCTCCCAGGACTTTTAGAAATGTAAAAGAGGAATTTATGTATCCATAAATAAAGTTTTATGGGAACATAAAAAAAGAAGTTTAAAAGGAGAAAGGGAACAAAAAAAAATTCCCAGCACATGCTATGTGCCCCAGGAATGTGAGTTCCTATCAATCCCTGGTGGTTCTTCAACTCGTAGGAAAAAGAATATGGAGTGGGGTGGGGGAAATGGCAAATCAAACATAGACTGTTGGCTGAGCACAGACTCTGCAGGTAGACTACCTGGGTTCAAATACTAGATTTTCTCCATCCTATTTATATTATCACGAACACTTCATTTCATCTTTTCCTATCTCAGTTTCTTCAACTATGAGGCAGTACAAGGACTCGCCTTACATGATTGCTATAGAAAATCACACAAATGCAGCACCAAGTCTATCTCTCTTGATACAAGCAGGGAGGGTATTCTTTTTGTCCTTATTTTACAGATAAGATGACTAAGTCTCAAGGAGGTGAAGCGACATGCTCATGTTCACACACTAGTATGTGACATATGGGGATCCAAACTCCATCCTGCAAGAAATAGGAGTCTCAAGTTTTATCTGTGCTAAAGCCCATATTTTGAGTATTCCCTCACTGGCAGGGCATGGAGTGAGGAGACAGATTTGTAAAGAGTGAACCTCATTCGTGGTTTCCTTCCTTTCCCAGAAAACTTCTAAAGAAGCTGGAAGGTGCTGAGAAGTCCGTAGATTAGTAAGTCAGTTCCTTGATCCATAACAACCAAGAAGCAGTTTAATGGACAGAAGGATACTGTACACCCAGTGATTAAATAGCAATTGTAAACCCTCATATTTGCATAGGGATTTGCACTTTGCAAAGAGTTTTATCTATGTCCTCTCACTGATACCTTCAAAAATGAACATAAAGTCACTGGAGACACAAACAGAACTGGCAAGGAAGAAAACAGCTTAGAAACTCTAATATGCAGAAGTTACACATGAATGATTATCCAACCAAGGGCTTTGCAGATGTGATAAATGCATGTTGATTCACCAAATAGCACAGTTACACTGACTGTATTCTATTTTTTAAGAAGAAATGATTTTAAAGGACCTTGATTGCCCATTAATTGTATGCCTGTAATATAATGTTGAAAGTTAGTGAGAAGAAACACTTCATTTCAAAGAATTCACTGGGTTTCTCACACACTGCTGAGCAGCTCTTTCTGCCACTCTCTTGGTGTGTACCAAGGACATCCAAAACAGCATCGCTAATAACCTAAGGAAACTCAGGTTGAGAACCCTGCTGGGCCTGAGGAATTATGATGTATAATACATTCCAAAGTCATCTAGCAGCAATGTTTTTTAAATACCCACTTTAACAAATAACATTGCTACCCAAGTAGACATTTGTTCAATACCAGTTACTCTACCTGCTGGTACTGAGGGTTTTGGAATTTGTAGGATCATTAAGAGGAGGATGTAAAAAGTGGAGGCAGAAACCGGGAGCCAAGAAGGAGATCTTGTGTGTTTGGCCAATCCTTTTCAAAATACTGACCAAGGGGATCAAAAGCTGTACAGCAAAGAACTGAGCTGTGTAAGGTCTGCTGCATTTAGTCACTAGCCAGGGCTGGTGTGGGTGGAGGGGGAGGTAAGAGACAGCAAAGAGCCCTTTCAGTCATGCTAAGGAGAGCTTACGTTTTGTCCTGTAAGCGCTAAAGAGTCAACGAAGAGATTTCAAAACAGAAGTGGCAGGATCAAGATTTGCTTTCAAAAGATTGCTCTGGCAATGGTGTAGAAGTCAGAGAGAAGGCTGCGTTACTACTGTGTTTGAAGACCACGATCCAGCACTTTTGGCAGCCACAAAGAGCTTTTTAGAGCTGAGGACTTCTTCCATTGAATGCAGATCAGGATTAACTATGCCTGGCATTTGCAGAGGCCCTTTTACTTCTAAAACTCTCAGTTCACCAAACAACAATTTGGGGAGATGGGCCAAGTGAATTGTCCGCTGTTCACAGATGGGGAAGCATCTGTAAGGAGCTACAGAACCACAGAACAATTTCCAGTTAGAGTAATTGTGTGCTAGCTCTGCTCCATTTAAGATTGGAATTTGATTTGTGTGCCTAGAAAATAAAGCAGGTTTAAAAATCTGGGGAAAAAAAAAACCCTCAATGTCCATAAGTAGAAATCAATACTAAATAATAACCTAAAAAACACTGGTTTCAAAAAAAAAGTAACTAGCACAAAGACACACACAGCATACCTGAAAACCGAAAGCCTGCTAGCTAGGGATCTGTTTTGCAAATGTGAAAACATTTGATGGAAAGTACAATTCTGTGCATTTAATATGCATAGCTTTTTAAAATATGTTCAAATATAGAACTTAAGCTTGCCTTATTGTACACATTACAACTCTTACCAAATTCTTCTTAGACGTAGCTTAAAAACCATTCCAAAATGAATTACAAGTGAAGTGGTGTCACTCACTTTGTTTGAAGATCTGAGCCCCAGGGGAGCTGATGGTATAAGTTGAGTCCAGACCAAGAACGCCAGCATCCCAAGACAGGAGAAGATGCATGTTCCAGCTCAAACAAAGATCACATTTGCCCTTTCTGCACCTTCTTGTTCTATTTGGGCCCTCAGGTGGATTGGATGATGCCCACCTGTATTGGTGAGAGTGCTGTTCTGTACTGTCTACCGATTCAAATGCTGTACTCAGTCTACTGATTCAAATGGTAACCTCTTAACAGAAACATTCTCACGGGCACAACCAGAAATAATATTTTTCCAGCACTCTGGGCATCCCTTAGCCCAGTCAAGATGACACATTAAAATTAACCTCACAACAAAAGAGTGTCCTTCAGCTTCAGCTCACTGCCTCTTTCTGCACTTCCTCCAAAGCATACCTATCTATATAGTCACAAACTTAGAGAAAGAGAGAATGAAACATCTTTAATATACAGTATAATTAACATGTTGAACTTTGGGTTTCAGCAAGATGAACCAGAAAAGAATTGGGCCAGGTTTGTAACATGGCTGTATATAGTCAAGAGAAATTCCAGGTGGAGCTTCCAGAGTGGTAGAGCAGTGTGTTTGGTGATTAGAATTGGTCACTTATTTTCTCTATGCCTGAGATCCTACATTATTAACGTGGCGCACAAGGCCCTAACTAATCTGGCCCCTAGCTGTATCTCCAACCTTTGCTCTTACCATCCGTCCTCTTACTCATTCTCTACCACTAGGGAGACTTAAATGTCTCCTGGACATACCAAGCACACTCCAAACTCAGGGCCTTTGCACTTGCTGTCTTCACTGCCTCGAAACAGCTGTTCCCTCAAGTATGTGCAGGCTTACTCCCTCGTTTCTTTCAAGTTTCTGCTCAAATGGCCTTTCTGCAAGAAGCCTTCCCTTGGTCCCTAAGAAGCATCTGCTACCCCTTAACTGTCTATCTGACCTTCCCTGCCTGTTTTTCTTCACAGCATTTATCTCTACCTGACCTGATTTATTTTCCTGTTTATTGTACACTCCCACTAGAATGTAAAATCTGTGAGTGCCAGAACTTTGTTCTTGTCCCAATTCCCCAGATCTTCAAAGAGCGCCAGTAAACAAGTGGAAGCTCAATAAATCATCGTAGAAGGGAAGAAGGGAGGGGAAGGAAATCCCGATGCTGCATTTTTTTTTTATATCTAAATTTCCAAACTGGAGTGATAGTTCTACATTATCTCCATTGACTGGTCTCTACTGGGTAATTAATTGATTAAAATAAGTAATAACAATTACTTTTAAAATTTTTTAAATTTTTATTTGTTGTAAAATATACATAACACAGAATTTACCATCCTAACAGTTTTAAAGAGTACAGTTCAGTAGAATTAAGTATGTTCACATTGGTGTGCAACCATCGGCTTCATCCTTCTCCAGAACTTTTTCATCTTGTAAAAAAACTGAAACTTTAAACCCCATTACAGGATAACTCCCCGTTCCTTGCTTCTCAGCCCCTGGCAACCACCATACTACTTTCTGTCTCTATAAATTTGACTACTCTAGATACCTCACATAAGTGGCATTATACAAGTTTTGTCTGTTTGTGACTGGCCTGTTTCACTTAGCGTAATGTCCTCCAGCTCATCCATGTTGTAGCACATGTCAGAATTTTCTTTTTTTTCAAGGCCAAATAATATTTCATTTTATGTATCTTCCACACATTGTTTATATAGTCATCTGTTGATGGACACTTGAATTGCTAATTACTATCTCTTACATTTCTAATGAACTTCTTGACTTTCCAAAAGGAACCTCATTCTGGTCATATTCAGTCACCACAGGAATTCCACAGAGCATCTCAGAAGTCAAAAAGAGCCCAGGCCATTTTTCTTTTTTGAATTCTCTAGTATTTTTTAAATGAAGAAATGCCCAATATGGATGACGCACATACCTTGCAGCCAGGGCGGAAGTCAGTAGCTTTAACTCTTATGACCTCTACCAGTATGCCCAAAGCCCCTCCAAGTAAATTATGATGCAAGTAAAAACAGCAGGCTTCTATGTAAATGCTGCCTGAAGGGGAGTCCCCCAGCCTGGGCTTCCCATTGCACTGCTTCTAAATCAGTTAAAGACATTCGAGAGCTGCCCTAGTCCAAAAAATTAAGCTACATACTTAAATATTTACATTAAGCAGATTAATGCTGTTAACAGAAGGAAAGTCCATGCATCATACTTGTGCTAAAGCAAGATAATTATAGAATGTATAAAATATATACATTAATTTTTTAGTAAACCATAAATTAAACGTGTGGTCTAGCAATGGAACAAAAATTTAAAGCAATATAATTAACTTCTTTCTGTCTTGTTAGTTTTTCTAAGGAGCATTAAACAAAACCTCATTTGCTGATTGTGTGAAACATCTACATTTGAGACGCTTTACAAATATGAGACTTGTTCAATGACCCTTCTGACACCACTGTGCTGGGTCAAGAGTTTTATCCCTGATTTACAGATGGGGAAACCGAGCCTCAGGAAGGTTATCACTTGTTCAAAGTCAACACAGGGAAGAGATCCAAACTGCCACTTACACTTAGGTCTTCCAATAGCAAGTTCTTAGTCTCTGCTATACAAGGCTGCAAAACAACATTCCTGAATATAACAGGCTCATTTTTCCACTTCCTTTTACTGACTGCTTTGCTATTCAAAGTCATTCTATACTGAAATTTCTTCTTTAAGCCTCACTTAAAAGGGTGATTTTTTTTGTTTTTGTTTTTGTTTTTGTTTTTTTAGCCCAAGACATGAATATTTTGAGACTAGCTTCTGAGAAAGAAAAAATGCCTTTGCCTACAAAGTGGCCCTACATATCACCTGGCAGCCCAGACCTCATTTTAGGAAGTACAACTTAATTTGATGGAGTGCAAAGAGGCAGGTTTGGGATGCATCCAGCATTTTCATATAAAGTTTCTGACAAGATGGTATTCACTTGCTCCTGAATTTATCCTTCTATTATTGCAAGACTGTTTTCTGATATTACTGTAGCAATAACTAAAGAAGTGAAGGTGATGGTTTTGATCCATGTAGGGAGAATTTCCCTTTACTCAAGCTCTAAGATGTTATTGCTAGGATTAGCCCCACTCCATGGGCAGCCCCATTTCAAGTAACAGAGCGGAACTGGGTGGATGAATCAGTGCAAATCCATTACCAGGGAGCAAAACAGCAAGTAGTCAAATAAGATCAAATCTTTACTCTTTTAGCCAAAGGACAGTCTAGAAATTTCCAGTGGAAATTTATTTTATTTCCATTGGAATGTATGAATTATGTTTGAGTACATGCTAGACATCTAATGCAGTGCAGAACACAATAGATAGTTACAAAGTAAGTTTCAGTCCTAACTCAGTGTTAATCAACTATTAATAATGAGTCCCTACTATATTCTTGGCACTGTGCTGGGTTCTATGCATACAGCAAGAATCAAAGAAGACATTACCTGTGAAGAGCGTAAACTACAAACTATAGTAAGTCTGCTGCTATAGTAGTAAGTCAATATCATTTGATAAGTAGTTATGTACAAAGGACTATAAGAGCTATGAGGATCAAATATCATTGCTGCCCTTCGAATCCCCACATACAAAATAAAAAACAAAAGGTAAACTCAAAAATTATATACATGTGTTCATTAAAACATTTAAATCAATCCTCCCACCACTCCCTCCCCGAGTAGGTGGGATTATAGGAGCGCATCAGAACACCTGCCTAATTTTTGTATTTTTTGGTAGGGATAGGGGTCTCTCCATGTTTTCCAGGCTGATCTCAAACTCCTGGACTCAAGCAATCTGCCTGCCTGGGTTTCCCAAAGTGCTGGGATTACCAGCATAAGCCATTGCACCCAGCCTAATTTGTTAAAGAATTTACCACCAAATGGACAATACAGAGGTGTTACTAAAAATGTCAGACTCAAATTTGGATAGCAGCAAGAATCTTTTTGAGGGGGGAAGTAGATGATGAGGAAAATGTGATTTTGACATTGGTGCCAGTTAAAGATGACCCAAATACGGAAAAAATGGAACCAAGTGTTTCTTCAACTTCTGATGTCAAACTGGAGAAGCCTAAGAAATACAATCAAGGTCATCTACTTCAAACAAATGAACAACTTACAGCTCCACAAAAAGCTACACACAAAATACCGGCCCTTCCCTTGCTGACCATTTTGCCTTCCATTAATAAGGTATCTCGGGACACTTTGCGGGACTGGTGTTAACAACTCGGTTTGAGTACTAACGGCAAGAAAATAGAAGTTTATCTGAGGTTCCACTGGCATGCTTACCGTGAACAACAGCAAGATATGCCTGAAATGTCACAAGAGACCAGATTACAGCAATGTTTGAGGAAAGGCAAGGCAGTGACCGAGAGTAAGGTTTCAGAAAAGTTATGAGATGAATGAGAGGGCAAGAGACTAATACAGTTGAAGTGATAACTTTAGTGCAGAAAGTCATGTTGGCATCATGGGGAAGAATTGCTGCAAGAGCTGTTCAGCCTAAGGCTGTGAATTCATGTTCCGTTCCTGTTTCTGTTGAAGCCTTTTTGATGCAGGCCTCTGGTGTCAGGTGATATGTGGTCCATGGCAGACTTCTCTGGGCAGACACAAAGAGTTGGTTATGCCTGCAGTTTCATGCAGGCCAGGCCGGGATGCCTATCACTCACAGGAGGATGATTTCTCTCTTGTTGCTAGCTGCCTGCATTTTCCCATCCACAGGCATAGAAGATAATATCTTATGCCCCAACTGTGCTAAGAGGAATAAGAAGATGATGAAAAGATTAATGACATTAAAGAAGCAGCCACAACCTGTTTGAATACAATGTAAGACACCAGAATAGGCCACCTCAAAATAAGTATTATTCTGATTTGAAGGCAACTGAAAAGAGTCATATACAAGAGAAACTCTCTGCCTTCCCACTATTTGCTAAAAAGCAGAATATACATTTATAATAGTCTCTTGTCCACTCTTCACCAGGAAGGGCAAATGATGGTGAGCCTGTAGATGATTTGCATCCCTCCCAATCATTGCTGTGCCATGTCTTGACCATCCTTGGTGTCTCCTGATGCCCTGAGTACTGACTTATTAAATATTTAGCTGTACAGAAAAAAAAATTAAATCATTGACTGATATTCTCCTTAAGAGCATGGATAAATTCTCAATAATGTTAGCTACTGTTATTATTAAGTACACCTTCACAGTGTCCCTGAAATAGAGCCACTGAATCTTCACCTCCCCCTCCTTACATGCAAAAATAAGGGATATACTTTTAGAAAAGTAATCTGGCTGGGTGCAGTAGCTAACACCTATAATCCCAATACTTTGGGAGGCCAAGGCAGGTAGATCACTTGAGCTCAGAAGTTCAAGACCAGTCTGGGCAACATGGGGAAACCACGTCTCTACTAAAAATACAAAAAGTAGCCAGGCATGATGGTGCGTGTCTCTAGTCCCAGCTACTCGGGAAGCTGAGGTGGGAGGATTGCCTGAATGTGAGAGGCAGAGATTGTAGTGAGTGGAGATCATCCCGCTGAATTCCAGCTCAGGAAAAAGAAAAAGAAAAAGAAAAAAGAAAAGGAAAAGGAAAAGGAAGGAAGGCAGGCAGGCTTGCTTTTGAGAAACCCTAATAAATTTAAAGAGAGAGAGAGGGAAAGAAAGAAGGAAAGGAAGGAAAGGAAGGGAAGGGAAGAGAGGGAGGAAGGAAGGAAGGAAGGAAGGAAAGAGAAAATTCCTAAAGACTTACATTTTTTGTTTTTTCTCGTAGAAAGGCAGAATTTATCTTCACTGCATTGCTGAGTGTCAGATATCTAAGAGGTAGCTTTCATTTCATTTGTACCTGGACATAGACTGAGCACTGTGTACTCTTTAGGGGAATTGAGAAATGTGTTTCATAATGTATTTTTTAGGGTATTAGTTATAAGCTAACTGGGAGAATCTAGGTCATGAGAAATTGGGTCACTGTAAGTTTCCCCCTCAAAAGAGATTTAAACTTTTCCACAATAAAGTGTTTGCTAGGAAAAAATAACTCAATCTTTGGACGCACAGCATAGAACAGAAGCTGGCAGGCCCATCACTCTGAGGTTAGCATACACATGTAGGTGTCCGTTCAGATAAGGAACTTGGGCATCAGAGAGACCTGGCTTTGAATCCTTGCTCGGAAATTTACTAACTGGGTGTTCTTGCATGAGTTTGGATAGTCTCTCAGATCCATGGTTTTGTTAACTATAAGATGGGGATAATTAAGCCTACCTGAATAAATGATTGGGAAGATTACATTAAATAATATAATCTATTGCCTGCCTTATAATAAGAACATGAGAACAGTGGTGATGTTGATGATGATGATATTGATGATGATGGAGAGGACAACCAAGATGACATGTTGATGAGCATATTGATAAGCTCCTGATTCTCCTCTCCTACCCAACCCCTACTTCAAACTATTAGGTTGGTTCAAAAGTAACTGCAGTTTTACACTTAATGGCAAGAACTGCAGTTAGTTTTGCACCAACCTCATATATGATGCCATCCTGAAGTCTGGTTTAATATATGCATGGAGAGACAAAGGTATACAGAAATATATCGCCTTGAAAAATAATAGAACCCTATCATTACAGGACAAAACTCTTGAATAGTGTGTTTTGACTGCTACAGACAACTTGAAATTATTTCTCTAGAGTCCCTAGGCCAGGCTGCCCTTTGAACAAGAGCTTTTGCTTGTAAGATGGTTATTTGCTTCCACAAAACTAAAAGGCCCAAAAAGTGCTGCAACTTGGATAATATGGTGTCTTCCT
Source organism: Ateles fusciceps (assembly GCA_036589455.1). NCBI lineage: Eukaryota > Metazoa > Chordata > Mammalia > Primates > Atelidae > Ateles > Ateles fusciceps. Next base: position 13,949,503 of record JAZHEH010000562.1, read on the forward strand.
GGTATCATCTCATACCCAACTGAACTAACTAGTCTGACATGAGGGATGAATGAAATCCCAAACTAGTCTCTGGGTTATTTTATTTGGTTCCACCATAGATGTGACTGCCAAAAATATTTTTATTATTTGGGTCCTTTTTTTTTGTCCTCAGTAAACTTTCCTTTGGAATATTTTTCTTCCAATTATAATGGCTCCTTGGGCAAAGGCTTAGGAAGGCGGTAACATACCTTCTTGGGACTTAAGAATAAACACTGCATTTCATTATGATGATCTAATGGTCACAAAGATATAAATGTCACAGAAAAATAAAGAAGTCAGGGCAATTTGAATGTCTAAAGGGAGAGCAGCAAATGGTAAACCACTACTCCACTTTGTAACTACAACTTCTTTGCAGTATGAAAAATAATCTCTTGCTCTGTACATAAGAAATGGATATCTTCAAGGCACCCTTTATTGTTCATATACTTCATCTAAGATGTTTTAATGCCCTTAGATGGTAGAATTTCAGCATACTGGATGAAGTGAAGGCTGTAAATAGTTTGCAGCTTGAAATACGCTGAAAAGAATCAAAGCAACGTTAGCTTTTGACACCACTGCTCAAGATTTGGCTTCTATCTTGGCAAAAGGATACACTGAACCTGTAGCTATTCCAACTTAGTGAAATGTGTCATAATATCTTCACAGTAATGGGGCTTTTGAGAAACCCTAATAAATTTAAATGGAGTCTGGACAATTTTCAGATAAGTATCTCATTATATGACATTTTTATTTAGGAATTAGAATATCAAGGATTAACTTAAAGTCAATCTAATATTTTCATTAAACACTTTATTCTTCAAATCTTATTTTATTTTGCATATGATTACATTTTGGTAAGGGTCAGAAGTTATATGTTTCAATGCAAATCACGAAAACCTGGGCAATGCAAATGGAGTCACTCAAGGGAAATGTAAGTTAGTAGCACTTCTCAGCTTTAAACTACTTCCTCTAACCATTTGGGTGAGAAGGCTGATATAAACTGAATTTTTCTATCATAATTTAATAGATTAAAATAAGAATTAGCATTTAGTATTTCTAACTGCCTGGCACTGTTGTACTAAGCACTTGGCAGTCATATTTCATTTAATTATCACAACTCTTTGAACTTAGTAACTACTGTGGAATGAGAAGAACAATTCTCTGAGCTACCGAGTTTAAATGGCGTCATGGGAAAGGAACATCCAAATCTCCCAAATACTGTTAAAAAAAAATTTTAAATATATATATTACTTATTTCATTTGGCACCCCCTAGTGCAAGAAATAGGGAAAGCAATTACCAACCCAAACTACTTATATGTTTCATTCATTCATCACTCATTCATTCTACAAATATGCATTGATTTTCCCTTATGTGCAAGACACTTGATGGGTGCTGATATCAAATAAGGGATAAAAGAGATTTGCTTGTGCTTTTAAGGAACTTATAGTCTCGTGTGAGACAAACAACAAAACTAAGGTTCAAAATGTGCAACTGAAAATTGTGATTAGGGCATTGTCGGAAACAACCAGTCTTTTGATAAAAAAAATAAGAGGAGGCTCCTACATGGATGAGTTCTGAGTCAGACTGCAGAGCACTCTGGGCAGCCAGCAGCAGGTAGGAAGGTGCTGAAGTGCACAGATGCTTGGTATAGGTGAGAAGAATTCCACCATGGCTGGTGCACAGTGAGGGAGGTGCACAAGAAAGGACCAGGACTCCATGAAGATGAAAGCAGTGGAAAGTATCTTTCCTAAGTACGAAGGGAGGCAGGTAAATTGTTTAGACTGAGAGATGAACTGATGCAATTCACATGTTACGAAGACCTCACTGGTACTCTTACTCTGTGGAGAAAGGCTTTAAGGAGTAAAAGGAAGGGTCTTATTCTTACTGGGGGAGATACCAGTAAGAAAGCTTTGTAGGAGCTGAAGGAGAAAATGATAGTAATTTGTACCGGAACAAAGGATTCCCAACTGGAAGAGGTTTTGCCCTCATGGAACATTTGGCAATTTCTGAGGATATTTTTGGCTGGGAGGAATCCTACTGGCATCCAGTGGGGGAGAGAATAGAACTCTGCTAACAATCCTACAATGTTCAGGTCAGCCTCTCACAGCAAAGAACTGTCTGGCTTCAAAATGTCAATAGCACAGAGGTTAGCGGCCCTGGGCTAGAGGTTTGGCAATAGGGATAGAGATCAGTAGATAATTTAAATATTTTTTGACTATGAAATGAAGAGGGCTGGATGTAGTGGCTCAAGCCTATAATCCCAGCATTTTGGGAGGCCGAGGTGGGATGATCACTTTAGGCCAGAAGTTCAAGACAAGTCTAGGCAACATAGCAAGATCTCATCTCCATTATACTTTTTTTAAAAATGAGAAATGAAGAAGGACTTAGTGATAGTTGAATATAGTCTTGAGAGAGACAAAGGTATTAGGTATGGTCCTCCAGGTTTCTGGCTTGAATAACGTGGGATAGCATTTACTAAGATGAAGAGGGCTTTGGGTGGAGCCAGATTTGGAACAGAGAATAATTAAATAACTCAACTATTAATGTATAAAGTTTGAAATACCTGTGAGAAGGCCAAGTTGAGACATCTAATAAGAAACTGACTTTCTGAGTCTAGAGCTCACTTATAAGAGCAATTAAACTTATTGAACAGTTATAATAAGCCAGGCATCATTCTAAGAATTGTTTGTACATCATAACATTAATTTTATGGACATTAAATATCAGCATTCATTCTTTGAATCCTCTCATGAAACACTTAAGTTTCTAAGTTACAGAGCAAAGGCTATCATTCCAGTTTTCAAAAATTTTCCTTCCACATAGGAATATATTACTGAAAGCTAATAGTAAATATGCCATCCCTAATAAAACAGAATATGGCAGTAAGAAAAAAAATCCTAACCACCATGCCATCAAAATATTAAAAATTAAATTTACCATTGTGTAAATGGCTTTCATGGTTTTTATCTTAGAAACTATCCTGAAATTATGCATGTTCTTTATTGTTTCTAGTTTGGATAAAAATAGCAAAATTTTACCCCAAAGAGGATACTAAGAAATATAAACTTGAACTCCAGAAACAATGAAGTATTCCAAAAAAAAAAAAAAAAAAAAAAAAGCATTCTGCCATTTAATATTCTTTCAAAGCCATCTGGCCCTCCATTTTCTTGGCCAAATGATACCGTATCTTCAAAACACATTTCTAACATTAGCAGATGCCGCTAACTAAACTCAGGAAGCCTGAAGGAATTGAACGACCCAGTTCGAAGTTACATGATATGCAAGTCGGTCTGTGATACTCATGATGGATGTCTGGGAGCAGTTTTGCTTATTTAGTCTGAGAGAAAGAATCTTAAATAGCAGGGCTATGAAAGCTTATATTGTTATAGCAAGTCCTCCTGCGGTTGTAAGGTTCAGCTAGACCTCAGTCAAATGGGACTCCAGTTAGGAATTTGTGAACAAGGCCAAGTCCTAGTAGGGTATATTTGTAACTTGGCCCTGGCCAAAAGTTTCAGGTCAACTCACATTAAAGTAGAAAATAAAATACTTTGTTCAGTTAAGAATCTAGCTCAGAATTTAGGAATACAAAGATTTGCGATCCTCCCATGTCTCAGGGCAAGACTATCAGAGATTTTTCTCGTTACTCATTTCTTCACTCCACGGAGAACCTGATGGAATTATGTCACCTAATAAACAATGCTGACAGGCTCAGTGTGGTGGCTCATGCCTGTAATCCCAGAACTTTGGGAAGTCGAGGTGGGAGGATTGCTTGAGGCCAGGAGTTCGAGACTAGCCTGGCCAATATAGGGAGATCCTGTCTCTACAAAATTTAAAAATTAGCTGGGTGTGGTGGTGTGTGCGTATTGTTCCAGCTACTGGGGGACTGAAGTGGGAGGATGGCTTGAGCTTAGAAAGTTGAAGCTGCAGTGAGCCATGATCACACCTTTGCACTGCAGCCTGGGTGACAGAGGGAGACCCTGTCTACAAAAAAAAAAACAGAAAGAAAAAGAAGAGAAACAGCCCTGACAAGCATGAGACCTTCCTCATCATCACTGAAGCTATTCATCCATCTGCAGGGATGACAAATAAGACTTCAAATTGCATACTGCCATATATTTTGTGTTTTGCTGGGGTTCTAGGCCTGCCAGTATTTCAGAAAAAAAAATCTAGAATTTCTGAATTCTGCAGTTGGTTAGCTCATATTGAAACCTCCTTCCTTAGAGTTAACAGCCTTTCCTGCCCATCATTACACAACTTCCTTAGCTGTTCTAAAAGTGGCGTAAGGATTTTTCCCCCACTAGGGAAGGAAGAGGATCAGGAAACAGGGTTGCAAGTTAAAAAAAAAAAAACATTGAAACTGACCCTAGTTTCAATCTCACTACCAAAATTAGCCACATGTGCTGAACAATTTCTTAGCACCCAGCTATTCTTCCAGTGCTTGTGTCAACTTACAAGGGCCGCTTGGTCCAAGAAACAACTCTCTTACTTATCTCCGTGGTTCCAAATGTATTTTACACTAAGACTCTACAATGCCTTTATAATTTTTTTTTTTTTTAAAGATGGTCTGGCTCTGTCACCCAGGCTAGAGTGCAGTGGTGTGATCTCAGCTCACTGCAACCTCCACCTCCTGGGTTCAAGCAATTCTCCTGCCTCAGCCTCCAGAGTAGCTGGGATTACAGGTGCCTGTCACCACATCTGGCTAATTTTTGTATTTTCAGTAGAGTAGAAACTCCTGACCTTAAGTGATCCACTCACCTCAGTCCCAAAGTGCTGGGATAGGGGGGCCACTGTACCCGGCCTAGATTATTTTTTGAGCGAAACTTCAAGGTTGTATAGTATTCTGACTTGCAACATATTATTTACGTTTCTACCCATCTTTCCAGTGGAGAGTATCTTTTGGGGGGAAGGGATGCATTCATGGCATTTGCAATTCCACAAAAATATATAATTGATAAATTCTTAATAAAAATGCCAGTCTACCATTGAGGAATACAAAATATAAATTCATGACAACGATTGAATTCTACTAATTTTAAAACCTACATTCCCTCTTCTTCTACCTCCTAACCCAAATTTTAAAATTGTGTTGACTCCCAGTTTTGTGTCTGGTAGTACCATCATTAGCTAACCCTGGGACACCTGTCTCCTGCTGTATGGTTGGAAACCAGTCTGACCTATGCATAGAGAAATAATTCGCCTTGACTGAGTTCATACTCTGGACACAGCTTTAGGCCAGGTGTTTATACCTGGTGGTTAGCTCATTTATTTAGTAATGTATAAAGAACTCATAGATATTTTCACACTGGTGGTGGATAATTTTCTTTAATTATTAAAATAATTCATGCTTATTAAACAAATGAAAGCAAAGATGAAAATGAGCTAGTGGGAAGAGGACAGTTATAATCCAATTCCCCAAAAGTAGTCACTGCTCAGTATATTTTCTTACATTAATTTTTCTATGAATTAGGCTTTTTTAAAACATAGCTGTACAATTATAAAAGATATACTCTACATACAGTTATGCATAATTGCAATAATATACATACAATAATTTTAAATTATTTTTTCACTAAACACTAAAAATGCTTTTAAAAAATTCACCATTGATTAGAAGGCATAAAATGCTTTTTCATATGACACTGTTACTTTAAAAAAAAAATTTGAATTTTATTCCATCTATGGCTCTACTAGTCTTAATCACTCTGGGTTGAGCCTGGAAATTTTAAGCAACTTACACAGTTGAGGGAAAAATTAAACAAACAAAAAACAAACAAACACAACCCTGTCTTTTTATGTTAAAAAAAAAAAGGACATGCAAAGAAGTCAAAACCTTTTTAAAAATATATTAATATTCATTTTTAAATTATCCTATGGTCTATGCATGATTCAGAATTTTATTAAGCATAAATAAATGCATTCAAATGAATAATTATGACTGACAAACATTCTTGCTTCCCTTCCCACCAAAAAATAACTCTACTGAAACCTGAATTCCCTGAGTTCCCTATGCACCTTTAGGTGACAGCTAAGAAAGTACAGCAAAGAGCTACGTAAAGCAAGCTGCTGTTCTTTCCTCAAAGAGTGACCATGGCCCATTGGCAACATCCTTTGGTGAAAATAGTAATCTGACCTAGAATATTAGATTGCAAGAGCTGCCATAATAACGTATTACAGACTGGGTGGCTTAAACAACAGGAATGTATTTTCTCACAGATCCGGAGGCTAGAAGTCCAAGATGAAGGTGTTGGCAGGTTTGGTTTCTTCTGTGTCCTCTCTCTGGTTTACAGATAGGTGCCTTCTTGCTGTGTCCTCATATGGTCTTTCCTCTGTGTGTGCACATGTCTGTATCTAAATTTCTTCTTCTTGTAAGGACACTGGTCATATTGGATGAAGGCCCCCCCATTGACCTCATTTTACCTTGATACTTTCTTTAAAGGCCCTTTGTACAAATACAATTATATTCCAAGGTTCTAGGGGTTAGGACAAAATTTAAAGGAACACAATTCAGCCTATACTACTTCTGCAAGATTACAATGACAAGATCTCTCATTTTTTCTTTCCTGCTAGGATGTTTAACAAGGAATCTTCCTTTATGGAAAAAAAAAAGAAATAAATAAAAGAGAGGAGAAAACCAGATGTGGCTTCTCTCTAACACTCCCCCAGCCTACACCACCAAGAAAAATATTTTTTTGAAGTTATTTTCTTCATTTGAAGTATCAGATCACATCTGCATTGGGCATGTTTTCAAATCTTGGGCAAGATCTCAGAGTAGCAAGGGGCACAACTTTTGCACTAAATTATTTTAAGAAATAGCCACAGACTTGTTGCAATCTCAGAAAAAAAGAAAGAAAAATGAAGAAATATAAAATTCTAATAAAAATGCTGCTGCTGACATACTCATGGCCATTCTTTTTAACAAGCCCCCTAGTACATGCTGCCACCTTGACAATCTCCTAATTGCCTGCCTGACCCAGTGGGGCCCCAGACCAAAATTAACCACTGTTTTCTTCCTGGGATCTAACCACAGTATTTCCTAGCAAATCTAAACAACCAAAAATCCCTTCTGAAATGCATCCTAAATAGAAAACAGAAAATAAAACACCTAACTTCCTTAAGATTTTCTTAAACAAGAAGCCACCTACCTAAACTTCAATGTAAGAAATCAGTCACTTTTAAGTAGAAACAGTGCAGTGAAGGTTCTTCTATTTTTGCAGGAGACACGGTGAGAGATTTTGTATCCCTTTCCGTATCTTTTTGTGAAATCTAATCCTGTTTTGCTAGAGGTTGGCTTCTCTGTTCAGTTTAGTTTGCGATGCCAGTGGGGGTGAAAAGTTGCATTTAACCCAGCATAGAGCTCTCTCAAACTTATTATAATAACATGGTGCTGCTGAAGAAAATCAGTTTCCCTGGGACTGCCTTGGTTCCCAGGTGAAATATCCACTTTCCCTATGATATCATAAATATAATACCGAAAGATTATTATATTTTGGACGAGGTGACTGATTCTGAATTTCCTGGCATTACTGAAACGAAAATAAAAGACTACTCAATCCTGTAATGGAAACACATTTGGAAAGGCCATTTTCCCTTTCTTGCAGTTAGTGATAGAAAGGGTTGGAATGTAAGACTGTTGGGTCTTTCCACATTTTGTTAGCCTGGGGAGGCAAAGGCAGACCTGGTTCACCTGCATGAATCATGAATGGCCTCCCCCTTCTGTCAGGAGCCATCTATTCTGCTCATCGTGTTAAAACACAAAATGAGAAGTGCCAATCACCAGACCAAATGTGGTCATTTAGGGCCAATTAGCTTTCTCCTCCCCCTTGGCCAACAACTGTACTATACAGCCCAAGGTGTCTACTTTGCAAGAAAACATGATCACAAGTGAAAACATTTGACAGTGAACAGATTTAGGGTAATCCCTAAAAAAATCCACTCATGAGTGATTGCCTGCCACTACCATCAAATCTATTTAGTATAATGGCAGACTGAACCATTTGTAAGGTAACTATTTATTAAATGCATTCGTTTCTAAACTGTTTAAGTTCTATGAGAGAAGAGATGAGTGAATGAACAAAGAATTGAATGAAAGAACAAATAAGAGCACATGAAAGGATTTGGATATTGAAGGCTTATGTGTGAATCTTAAAGGTTTGATTCTGCAGCCAGCACAGTGATGTGTGCCTGTTAATCCTGTTAATCCCAGCTACTTGGGAAGCTAAAGCAGGAAGATGGCTTGAGCCCTGGAGTTTGAGACCAGCCTGGGCAACATAGCAAGACCTCATCTCAAAAAAAAAAAAGGTTTAATTATTTCATCATAAAAGATGGTTTTTAAAATGTGTTCCTCACATCATGCTAAGTATTTTAATCTTCACTTTTCTTCTCTGAAATAAAAATACGTAATACTTTCTGAGAGAGTTGTCTGAGTTCCTGATTCTTGGCTGAACAATCATCCTAGTTTGCCTGGGATTGAAAGTTCCTAAAATGTGGGATTCAGGGTACTAAAACTGGGAAAGCTCCAGGAAAACTAGGATGAGTTGGTCACGCTGCGACTCTGAACTAAATGCTTTTTCATCCTTTTTATTTCATCTAATCCTCACCAAAGCCCGATTAGGTAGTAGATACTTTTATCATCCCATTTTACAAATCAGGCTACGGACACTCAGTCATGTTAAGTAACAAAAACCCAGGACTGTCTTGTTGGAGAAGTCAAGGGCCAGTCATCATGGCCTCTTATCAGTAAAAATGGGAACCACAGCAATGCACTTCATGGATCTCACCTGGCTATTGAGATAATGATAGGAAACTCATAGGAGGCATTTTACTATCTGCAAAACCTTTCCTCATTCAAGCCAACAGTGAAGAGAGGACACTAGAGCCAAGTTATAGTCAACCTCAGTTGTTGGGAATTTCATGGCCCATTACTCTGGACTCTGGTCAACCATTTTCTTGCTTTTGTTTTCAGAGAAGACACACATAAAGTAGGAAAGGAAAAGAGGGGGAAATCAATCTTCATCAGCAAGTTATTTCCTCCAAAGGGACTTTTTAATCATTATTATAACGAAACACATTACTTTTTTCCAAAGTCTGTGCTAAGGTTGAGAGAGCAACTTTAACTCAAGAATAAATGAGTGCCTTGAAGTGGTGAGATTGTAAATTGCCCATCAGGTCTAAGGATTCATGGTTGGCTGCATTCTTTTTATTTATCTCTGGGAGTCCCCTGGTATGCCACCTGGGATTGCCCATACTAATATGTATTTTTCCGTTTAGCCAAGCCCTGAAGTTTACAGGCAAGAGGAAGTTTAATAAACTGGTGGAGATAGATGCATTCAACAAATGTAGTAAAACTTTTCCCAGTAGTAGTTTATACAAGATTATATACTTTAATTGAAGATAAATGCCTTCTAAATGAAGCATATAACTACATACTAGACCCTGAATAAAATAAAGAAAATGAATTGATTTTAAATTATACTTGATGATATTTTATACTTTTAATATGTGATGATATTTTTAGACACAACTTTAACTCCCTATTGTTTTTAAAATTGGCCACAGACACCATAACTCTCAAGACTTTCTACAGCACATTTCCAGCTTGATTTTTCTCTTTCCCCAGTCTTCCTGCCCATCTGAACTTTCTGTACTAGCGTATCTCCAGGTCTTCATTCATGCTGTTGCTTTCACTTGGAACTTCTCCATTCTTCGGCACCACCTGTAAAACTTGTAAGGGACATCTGTTCTATTTCTCCCCTTTTTCTGCTTTATAGCCCTCTTTTGTTCTTTTGCAAAACCACTCCTGCCCAAGCTAAATCTATGGGTTTGATGTAGCTGGGTCTATCTTTGACAAGGTGGTCATGAGATGCAGACCTGGCCAAATGGGAGGTTTGTATATTTTGTTGGAGAAAGGCACGGGTTTTTTGTTTGTTTGTTTTTTGCTGGAGTAATAAATCTGCTAACAAGGTGAGCCTGGTAGACTTGGTATCCATTCTTTCTTCCACCAAGTACAAGCCTATCTAAAAACAAAACCAACCCAGGATAAAAAAGCCAAGAGATGGGAGAGAGACCACTCTTTAATGGCATCATTAGTATCCTGGATCCAACTGTGCCTAAAACCGGATACCCCTTTTTCAATTAGCTAAGCCAACACATTTTTCTATTTTTGCTTAAACTAGTTTGAGTTAGGATTTTGTCACTAAAAACTAGAAAGTAAAAATCTTGATTATGTAAAACTCTACCCATAATTATGGATTCATCTTAAAGGTCACCAAATTTCTAAAGTTTTCCTGGCCTCAAAAGAAGGGTGACTTTGATCACCCAAGAATAGCTTTCATATCAATATTGTTTAGAAGTCAGAAAAAAATTAGGAAAGGTAGAAAAGATATAACTTTAGACATTTATTTGTGTATCTTCAACAATGTGAATCTAATGATTTATAATGTGTATAAAAACCTTACCATATAGTCAGCAAGGTAGAGATTTGAAAATTAGGTTCCTACAAAGGTGAAGTATAAGAAAAAATATATTTGGTCTTGGTCTGTGATTCCTGGTACACAGCTCCTAAAATCCTTTCCTGAGCAACAGGAGTATCTTTTATTATTTCTAAGGAGCCCCAGGTAATCACACCTGAATTTATGCTAATGATGTAATTTAGGGTGCTTCCTAGGTAGTCTCAGGATGGGACTGATCACCACAAAGACCAAGCGATTAGAGGATTAGACCTTTCACCTCCACCCACAGACCTCTGGGAAAAGGAGGGAGGGTTGAGATAAAGCTTTATAAAAACTCTTGAACCATCAGACAAGGATGAATAGTTAAAAAAAAAAAAAAAAGATACTTGAACAAGAAAATCTGATGAGCTTCCAGGTTGGTGATGACATCAACCAGGTACTAGGAGGGTGATGCATCTAAAGAGGGTAGAGAAAGTCTGTGCCCCTTCCCCAATACCTTGCCCTATGTCTGTTATAATAAACCTGTAATGGTAAGTTTCTTTCTGGAGTTCTGTGAGCCATTCTAGCAAATTGTCCAACCCAAGTCGGGGGTTGAAGGAACTCTCAATGCGTAGCTGGTCTGTCCTTAGTAAGGGAGGTTTGGCACTTGGAATTGTCATCTGAAGTGGGGGATGGTCTTACAGGACTGTCCCTTTAACTTATGGGATCTAACACTAACTCCAAGTACAGTGTCAGAATTAAACTGAATTGTAGCACACCCAGTTGGTGACCATAGAATCAGAAAATTGCTTATAGATATTAGAAAATATTCCAGAAAAGGAGTATAAATTCTTCAGGAAAAGAACACTGAGAAAACATGGACTTGGCAATCAGGCACCTAGATTTGATCTGGACTTCCCTATTATGTGAAGCCCTGGGGTGAATTCCTAATACATGCAATCCTCCAATTTCTTAATTTCTAAAATAGCAAGAAAAACTAGCACTAAAGGATGGAGTGAGAAGACAAATACTGTGTATGAGTTAGGATACAGTTCCAGTTGCTGTCACAGAGACCATAATACTGATGGTCTAAATAAAAAAAGATTTTTCTTTATCTTCCATGTAGCAAATAAAGGCATGGTGGTCTGGAGCTGGTGTGGTGGTTCCACAGTGTCATGGGCCCAGTCTCCTTCTATCTTCTAGTTCTGCCATCTGCCCTTGATTATTCTCATCTTTAATTGTCCAAGATGGCTTCCCACCATGCTCTTATTCCAACCAATAGAAAGAGGAAAGGCAAAGTGAAAAGCATGCTCCTTTCTTTTAAAGGCATGAAGCGTTTTCCATATTGATTGTTCCCATTTTATTGGACAGAACGTAATCATGTGTCTAATACATAACCATATCTAGCTATGGGAGAAGTTAAGAAATATAGTCTTCTTTCTCAGCAGCAATGACTCAAATAATATTATGGGTTTTTTAAGTATCATTATTACTAGAGATGAAGGAGAACGTGGATATTAGTGGACAACATAGGATTTATTTAAATTACCTGACAGATTTCCCAGCACAGTGACATTACCTCTTTCTGTCTCCTTTTTAGTTACAGTTATATTGAAAATTCTGAGTGGCATTTGCTTATTGCTGGTAACTTTGTTAATTGGCAAAATCCTCCAGAAAGCAGCATACAAATAAGGAGTTATTATAATCTGACTCTTAAGGATTTATCCAAATGAAATAACACAAAAGGAGAAACCGTTCATTGCAGTGTTACCTGGGGGAGTACAATTGTAAAGTCTTGATATGTTACAGTAGACCATGAGCCATCCCTTCCATTTCTAAGAACAGCTTGCTGGACCATGGGAGAATGAGCACCTCAGTCCTGAAGTGAGGATCTGGGCTGTGCAGTACTATGGCCCTCCAGCGGTACACACCATGCTGAGCCAGCAAGATACTGTTGTATGAGAGCTTGAAATGAGAGATGAAGAAACCAGAAGGGAGGAGACAAGTTTACTGAAGTGTTTGAGGCAGTCTACAAACTCAGGCAATCCTGAAAGCCACCTGGTTCCTATTCTTCCTAATGCCATTAAAATAATAATAATGTGTAGAAACACAAAAATGTGTCCAAGATACTATTTTAGCTGAAATTAGAACAGAAAATAAGAATATTTCTCTATATAAATATGAGTAACAAATACATCAAAGGAAATTCCCAAGAAACTGAAAAGATAATCCGTAGAAACTTTTTCACCCTGGAGATGAGAGAAAGTATTTGCAAATCATATATCTGATAAGGGTCTAATATCCAGAATATATAAAGAATTCATACAACTCAACAACAAAAAGACAACTCCTCTAAAAAATTAGGAAAAAACTTGAATAGCTCTTTCTCTAAAGATATACAAATGGCCATAAGCCATTATGGTTAACGCCATTTGTCATTTAGAAAAATGCATATCAAAACCAAAGTGAGATACCATTTCACACCTACTAGGATTGCTATTTTTCGAAAATTGAAAATAAGTGTTGGAGAGAATGTAGAGATATTGGGACACTTGAACATTCATGGTGGGAATTTAAAATAGATCAGCCATATGGAAAACAGTTTGGTGGTTCCTTACACAGTTACACTTAGAATTACCACATCACCCAGTAATTCCACTCCTTGACACACACACACAAAAGAATTGAAATCAGGGAGTTAAACAGATATGTATACACAATGTTCATCGCAGCACTATTCACAGTAGCCAAAATAATAGCCCAAATGTCCATCTTGGATGAATGGAGAAACAAATTGTGGTATTTTCATATAATGGAATATTATTCAGCCATCAAAAGGAGTGAAGTTCTGGTACATGCTACAATATAGATCAACCTTGAAAACATGATATGTTAAAGAAGCTAGACACAGAAGGCCACATATTGTATGATTCCATTTCTATGGAATGTCCCGAATAGGTAAGTCCCTAGAGGCAGAATGCAGACTGGTGTTTGCTAGGGGCTGGGGAAAGAGAGAAAGGGTAAGCCACTGCTTAATGTGTGCAGGGTGTCTTTTTGGAATAATTAAGATGTTTCGGAACTAGGTAGAGATGGTGGTTATACAACATTGTGAATGTGCTAAATGCTAATGATTCATTTAAAAAATGGTTCACTTAAAAATGATGAATGTTATGCTATGGGAATCTCATCTTCATAAAAAAGTAATAAAAAAGAAAAGATAATATTGTGGGGTAATTTGATTAGAAGCAGTTTCTAAAAGCATTATATCACCATTAATATATATATGTGTGTGTTATATATGTATTATGTGTGTGTGTATTGTTTTTGATTTGGGGTAAATATTTACATGCTTCCTAAAAAAGAATGAAAATAATTCAGTCCGAAAGTAACAATTTTTAGAAAGTAAGTGTTAACACGTTCCATATGGAGACAGTGCCGTGCTAATGCATCCCTTGACAATATCACTTTGGATATAAAGTGATTGGCAACTGGCTCTTGTTCATCTCAGAAGTCTCAATTCTGTCATTTTATCAACCTCAATTTAATGCAGCACTGCTCTTTATGCAGCTGAATTTTCTGGACCACACTTAGGACAGTTTGGCAGGATTTACCTGTAGTATCTTTAGAAAATATCCTCATTAATTCTTTTTTTTTTTTTTGAGGCAGTCTCTGTTGCCCAGGCTGGAGTGCAATGGCATGATCTGAGCTCACTGCAGCCTCCGCCACCTGGGTTCACATGATTCTCCTGCCTTAGCCTCTTGAGTGGCTGGGACTACAGGCACACACCACCATGCTTAGCTAATTTTTGTATTTTTAGTAGAGACCGGTTCACCATATTGGCCAGGCTGGTCTTGAACTCCTGAGCTCAGGTGATCTGCCTACCTTGGCCTCCCAAAGTGCTGGGATTACACGTGTGAGCCACCGCACCTGGTCTGATTCTTTTATTATAAATTTTCTAGCATAAAACATAAGCCTAGTATAATTCCTTTTGGAAATCCATATAAGAATGAAAATTTAAAAACAAAATCCATTATTCTATTACCTAGAATAAAAGGGTTAAATTTGGTTTTATACATGTGAGCATACCTACACAAACAGTTATACAGATGCATTTTTGGCAACAAATACTATTATGATGTACACGCTGTATACTTTTCACTTAATATTGTAAACAATTTTCTCTGTCATTAATCAAAAATTGCATTTTTAATATATAGCTGTACCATAATTTATGCAGAACCTCTATTTTACTTTTTTTAATTTTTAAAGTTAATTTTATTTTCATTTTAAGTTCCAGGATACATGCGCAGGATGTGCAGGTTTATTACATAGATAAACCTATGCCATAGTGGTTTGCTGCACCTATTAACCCCTCACCTAGGTATTAACCCCCACATGCATTAGCTATTTTTCCTGATGCTCTCCCTCCCACTGCTGTCCCCTCAGCTGGCCCCAGTGTGTGTGTTTCCCCTCCCTGTGTCCATGTGTTCTTATTGTAGAACTTCTATTTTATACGCCTAGTTTTTTCCCAATATTTCTGAAATCCAGGCCTTCAGTGTGCTCCTTTATAGCCATACCTTTACTGCAAGCTTATATTATTAAAAATAAATTCTTAGAACCAGAAATATGTATTCAAAAGGAAAATTTGGAAGCTTTTGACATGTTCTGACAAACTACCTTCTTGTTATGTTGTCTGAATTTACCCTTCCAATAGCACACTGTGAGTTTATGCCAGCATTATTCGACATCCTTAGCAAAATTGGGGTTTCTTGCCCAAAGTATTATTTTATATATATTTGAAATTTTACTTTTGGTGTGACAATACATAATATGGTTCAAATATCAAAGGAACCACTGGGTATACAGGAAAATGTCTCTCCTGCCCACATATACAATCCCCCCTCTGAAGACAAACAAATATTCAGTTTCTTATATATCCTCCTAGAATAATTTATGCATTCATATGTACAGAAGTCTAGACACACTGTTTTGAACCTGGTATTTTCCATTTATCTAAGATCTGCTCCACTTATCTATACATCTTGAATGCAGACAGCTTCTTCATTCTTTTTTATAGATGTACACTTTTCTATTGCTAAATGTTATGTACTTAACCAGTCCCCTTTTGACTGGGTAAGGCATTTGGATTGCCTTTAACCTTTTGCTGTTCATACACTATAGCTGCGAATTACCTTCTAAATATATCACTTCATCCACAGACAAGTGTGTATGTGTGTGTGTTTGTGTGTGCACATGCATACATGCACGTGTCTGTGTTGAATTTCTGAGTTACTAGGTTCAAGACTTTTTAAAATGTTTTTGTTCATTTTATCAAAAAGGGAATGAGGGTGAGAAAGAAAGAAGGAGACAAAGAGAAAAACAGAAAATTTAGTGAGTCTGGTGGTTTTTAAATGGTGGGAGATGTCACATATTTTTCCTAAATTGCACAGCTCTGAAGTTTCTGGTTTTCTTTCACTGTTCTCTCTTTTCTGTTTAAGTGTTTGGAAATTTCAAAAGATCGGGGGCATGAAAAGGGATGGGTGCTAAAAACCAAATAGCAGACCTGCCTCCAATCCTATACGAGCTGTTTTGCCATCAGCTGGATTCTGATAAAAAGAGCAAAGGCCTCTGAACAGAGAGAGCTAAGCCTTTAAGCCCTGGAGGTAAGGTTACACGCTTTACATCTTCAGAAATATGAAATGAAAATATGTTTAGAAATGGAAAACAATTTTCCAGAGATATGATCATCCACAACATAAAGGATCAAAATTTCAAAACCTCAGTTACTTGCCTTTATTTGACAGTGATTATTTTTTCTAGAAAAAGTTGAATTATGTTAAATAAGCCTTAAAAATAACATGCAAAGTACACAAATCAAAATTGTATCGCTTAATGACTTTTCACAAAGTGAACACATACATGCAACCACCACTCCAATCAAGTAACAGAATATGACCAGCATCCCATTAGCCTCCATTATTCCCGCCCAAACACTACCCCTCCAAAGTAACCACTTTCTATCACTATCAATTAATTCTATCTGTTCTATAACATCACATAAAGAGAAAATGTAGGATGCATTTTTCTGTCTGATTTCTTTTATTCAACATTATACAGAATTCATTCATAATTTTATTTTTCTCTTTTATGTGGCTTCATTCATTCCACAAATATTTACTGAGCAGGTACTATATGTTGGGTGCTATGCTAGCCACGGCAGATACAATGCAAATGATACAGATAAGGTCCTTGCTCGTCTAGAACTTACACATGGGGAGATTGTCTTTCCACTCTGAAAATTAATATTAGAGAACTTAAAAGTCATTGCTTTCCAAGGAGACAACTGAGGTTTGTCAATACAGATAGCTCCAAGGTATTTATCTTTCTAGAAAGGCAAAGGTATGGTCAGAATAAAGTGAGCTTCCGTGAATATCTTTATCTTTACTTACAGAATTATTTACCTGCTGTATAAAGGCAGAGGTCTTCAACATATAAATCTTGGTTACATTTTCAGAGCTGAATTCAGTGCAGCCCCTGGACTAAATAGCTATAATAGGTCTGCCAGTCAAGGCTCTGGGGAAAGGATGATGTCTGTATCTTTGAAATGCTATTTTAAACACACTTTTTTTTTGCAGACAAATTCATGGAAGAGTAATGGCTAAGCAATGTTTTCATTTTCTTCTTCTTTCTTTAAATTATAGTTTTTGCCCCTTTTTTCAGTTTAGGAAAGGGATTGGGAGATACATTCCATCTGGTCAGTGAAGATTTTGAAATAACTCAGAAATCAGAAGAGGATATAGATGGCATTATTTCAGAACCTCACATAAAGTCAAAAATTCTAGTGTATATATACATTAACTTTAGAGTTGATAGGTATTATTCACATTTGTAAGCAATGTTTAAAAGTTTAAATTAGTACAACATTGAGGTAATTAAATACATTAATCCTAAAGGCTTAACAATTTTAAGAGCATTACAAATAAATCTAAAGTGCCTTTTACCTATCATTCGCAAACTTGTCCTCTCTTCTGCTCACCAGCTAAGAATTTGGAGTACTTCCTTCTAGACCTTTTTATGTCTTTATACACAAACACTTGTATGTATAAGTTGTTTTTCCTATAAACGATATACATATCAAAATGCAACTTTCTTTTTTTAGCATCGACAATATTTTTTGAGATCTTGAAAGCTGATGTCTACCTGGTTCACTCTTTTGAACTGCTGTATAGTGTTTCAATATATGAATGTCCCATTTTATATAATGTAGCCATTCTTTGAATGAGGACAGGTAGTCTCCAGATTTTCACTCTTATAAGCAATGCTGCTATGAACATCCTTGACGTGAGTCCTTGAGCACATAAGAAAGTATCCCTCTAGGGCATATATCAAGAAGTGAATTGATCATGCCATTACTTCTTTAAAAGAGCATCTTGGCCCTTAACGCTAAGGAAGCTCTTGAAGGCTGTGTAGGTCTCATTTGTATCTGTGTCACCAGAATCCAGCGTAGATGGGTGGGAATTAATGACTGCCTTCCATGACACCAGAGTATAGGTCCTGGGTTTCCCAATATCTCTCTACTTCTTAATCTCTTGGTTGGTTCCTTTCTGCCTACTAGTCATTTTGAAGGCAGACATCCTAAAGCCTTTGTTCTTGGCCTTCTCTCTTTTCTCTGGCATCTTTTCATCGGTCTGAAGCTCTCAGCCCACGCTGCATATCAGAATTAATGGGAGAGCTTTTGAATATGACTAGTGCCCAGACCCACTCTTCAGAGGTTCTTGCTTAGCTGGTCTGCAGTGGAGTGGGTACCACATCATCACCTTTTTCTTCCTCAAGACTATTTGTGTCCCATTAATGTGAGGCTAGAACGGAGAATCATTGACTTAGGCTGGTGGTTCTCCTAGTAGAGCTCCCTAACCAGCAGTATCTGTATCTCCTGGGACTTGTTAGAAGTACATACTCTTGGGCCCTGCCCCAAACCTCCTGAATGAAAAATTCTGGAGGATGGGGCTTTACAATTTATGTTATAACAAGCCCTTCAGATAATTCTGACGCATGCCAAATAAAGTTTGAGAACCACTGCCTAGGGTGATCTGATGCATTCTCTCTGACTTAGTAACCATGCAGAAAAGTCCTTTTTTTCTCACTTCCAACCTAGACTCCTCTCCTGGACACCAACTGCCTCACTGACATTCCACTGCAGTGTCTCTCCAATATCTCCACCCTATTCCCACCTTATCAAACTTTTTTTTTTCCTCAGTCTTCTCCAACCCAGTGAATGGCACCATCCTCTAAGCTGCTGGAAGCAGAAACTTGGAGTTTATTTTAAAGATCTTTTAAAATACTTAATGCATTCAGGAAGCTTAAAACCAAGAAGGTACAAAAAGGTGAACAATGACAGTCTTCCTCTCGCCCTTATGCCCTACTGTGGACTGAACTATGTTTCCCACAGAGTTCATGTGTTGGAATAAATTCTAACCCCTAACCCCCCAATGTGACTGCATGTGGAGACAGGGCCTTTGAGGAGGTAATGAGATTAAATTAGATCATAAGAGTGGGGCCCCAATCCAATATTAGTGTCCTTATAACAAGATGAAGAGCCAGAGAGGAAAGGCCATATGAGGACGCACAAAAAGGTGGCCGTGTGCAAGCCAAAGAGAGAGGCCTCAGAAGAAAGCAACTCTGCCGGTACTTTGATAGTAGAGTTGGTCTCCAGAACTATGAGAAAATAAATTTCTGTTGCTTATGCCACTTAGTCAGTGCTATTTTGTTATGGTAGCCTGTGATGGTTAATTTTATGTGTCAACTTGACTGGGCCACAGAGTGCCCAGATATTTGCTCAAACACCGTCATGGGTGTTTCTATAAGAATATTTATGGTGAAATTAACATTTAAGTAAGTAGACTGAATAAATCAGATTGCACTCCTTAATGTAGAGGGGCCTCACTTAATGAGGCCTGAATAGAACAAAAAGGCTTTGCCTTCTGCAAGTAAGAGAATTCTTCCTGCCTGACAGCTTTCAAACTGAAACACTGGCTTTTTCATACCTTGGCACTCAACTGAAACATCATTTCTTCCTGGGTCTCCAGCCTGCCAGCCTTCAGATGGGAAATCCACCTTTGGCTCTCCTGGATCTCAGGCCCTTTGACCTAAATTGGTGTTATACAATCAGCTCTCCTGGGTCTCTAGCTTGCCAATTCACCCAGCAGATTTAGGGACTTTCCATCCTTCATAATCATGTAAGTCAATTGCTTTTAATAAATCATATATACATATATACACACACACATACACATGTAAGTGTATAAATGTGTGTGTGTACACACACACATTCTGTTGGCTCTGTTTCTTTGGAGAACCCTGACTAATCCCTAATATGCAACCTTAGCAAATTAATGCATACCCCATCTTCCCAGTTCCCCATCTTCCTCATATAGTAACCACTATGCTTAGTTTCTTACATATCCTTTCAGAGTTTCTTTAGAATATATACACAAATAAAATTATGTAGTACTATTTTTATCCAGTTTTTACATATACATTCTTCTTGCAGATGCATTATATTTCATTGTCTGCTTAACTCTTGATTTGTCCAGTCAGTCTGCTATAGTTTAGATTTTCATTGTTTTTGACATTAGAAATGATACTGCAGTGAAGAACCTTGTGCATGCCATTTTCCACACATGCAAATATATGTGATATATATAATATAGACTGCTGGGTCAAAGGGTATATGATTTTGCAGTTTTGATAAATGTCAAATTGCCTCCTTAGAAGTTATATCAGCTTACTCACTCAACAATGCATAAGAGTCCCCCCCAAAGCCTTAGTAATTGACTATGTTTCTCAAACTTTGTAGTTTGCCTATCTGGTTCCTGAAAAGCTCACATTGGTATAGTTTTATGAGCACTTTTTCACAAGTGTGTGCTGTTTGTATTTCCCTTTTTGTGAGCTGTCAATTAGTATCTCTTGCAGGTTTTTACTGTAAATCGAAGGAAAAATCTCTCTTTGTGCCATGAAATGAAAATATTTTTTTGTCAGCTTGTCATTTAACTTTCAGTTTTGATTATGATGTGCTGTTGTTTGAAGGTGTCCATCAAAAAGCATATGTTGGAAACTTAACCCCTAATGCAAAAGCACTGGGAGGTGAGGCCTCATGAGAGGGGATTAGGTCATGAGGACAGAGAGAATCAGTTAATGCTGTTGTCAAGGGAGTGGGTTCATTATAAAAAGGAGCAGTTTAATCTCTTTTCTCTTTCTCTCTCCTCCCCCTCTCTTGGCCTTCTGCCATGTTATGACACAACAAGAAGGCGCTCTCAAGATGCTGGCACCTTAATGTTGGACTTCCCAGCCTCCAGAACCATAAGCCAATAAATTCCCATTCACTATACATTACCCAGTCTGTGGTATTCTATGAAAGCAACACAAAATGGACCAAGACATAATGTTTCTTATTATGCAGAATGTGTTTGTTTTATAATGCAGTTAAATATTACCTTTTTTTTTCTTTTATGGCTTGTGAATTTTGAGTCATAGTTAGAAGGCCTTCCTTATGCCACAGAGGTAAAGTAATTACTCTTTCCTATTTCCTTCTAAATCAGTTTTGGTTTAATTTTTTACATTTATTTATTGATCCATTTGATAGGGGTCAAGTAAGTACTTAAAGTATGAAGTACAGATTCAACTTTATGATTATTTGTATGAGTATGTGTTTTACCAGATGGCTACCAACTCATTTCTGGTAGCATATATTGGGTAGTCTATAGTTCCCCAATCAGTTTGAGAAGCCATCTCTATCAGAAACTAAATTCTCACAGTAATATCTCTTTATGGATTTTCTACTCTCTTCCATTGGGTTTTCTGTCCGTTTACAATTCAGTATCACCCTACTTATTTATTGTGGCTCTAAATTCCCTATTAATATCTGGCATTAATACTAGATTTTCCAAATTGCTCTTCATTTTCAAAGTTTTTTGAGTTGTTTTTGTTTATCTTCCCAAATAAAAATTTGAATTAATTAGTCTCATTCAAACAAAATAACAGAAATAAATTATTGGTATTTTTATTTCTAGTCATTTTATAAACTTCTTAGAAAGAACAGCCATCTTTGTGATATCCAGTCATCCTAAGTATACAGTGTGTTTCCATTTACTCACATCTTCCCTGAGGTCTTCATTAGTGTTTTAAAACATAATTCATATAGGCCACGTAGGTTTCTTGTCATTTCTACCCCCAGTGATTTTGTTGCTGTTGTTTATGGAGATTTTATTAGTTTATATTCTTTATCTGGGTGTTATTTGTATACAGGAGACAGCAATATCTGTATTGTAATTTTGGAACTCATTCTTGATACCCCCTTACTCTCATCCCCCATCATAACATCCCTCATCGTGTTCTATTAATCCTACCTTTAAAATATACTTTACATGTGTCTGATTCTTGCCACCCCTACCAACAAACACCACCCTAAGTTCAAGCCACCTCAATTTCTCATCTGGACAGCAAAATAGCCTCCCTGACTCTCTTCTCCACACAGCAGCCAGAATGATCTTTTAAAAACATAAAGGGCATCTTGCTATGCCCCTGCCTAAAATATTTCCATGGCCACTCCTTCTACTCTAAATAAAATCAAACTCCTCACCTTAAAGGCCCTGTATCAGCTGACTGCTGTCTCTCTCAATCCCATTCTTTTGTTTGACTGTTTCTTTATTTTGTAAATTTAAAAACTTAAAAAAAAAAAGTTGTGGCTATATAACAGTTGTACATATTTATGAGGTACATGTGATATTTCGAAATAAGCATAGACTGTAATGATCAAATCATGGCAATTGGAATATCTGTCACCTGAAACATTTATCATTTCTTTGTGTTAGGAACATTCCAATTCCACTCTTCTAGTTATTTTGAAATATAGCCCAACCCCATTCTAAATCGTTTCCTCCTCATTCATAGAACTGTAGGTGCAAGGCCTTCTTGGGTTCCAAAAACTCCACGTTCTTTCCTAGCTCAGACCTAGCCCTGCTGTTCTCTTAGTCAGGAATATTTTTCCTGCTGTTCTTTTCAGGCCTGGCTCCTTCTTATTCTCTAGGTTGCAATTTGCTTATTACTTGTCAAAGAGATTTTCTCTGTTCATATGATCTACACTATCTCTCTTTTATCTCTTTTATAATACTTAGAACAATATTTAATTATATACTTGTTCATGTATTATCTTATTTTGTGCTTCTTTTCCCCCACCAGACTGTGAACGCCTCTAACTGCAAGGTGCATAGCACGCGGTAAGTGTCTGAATAATGTATTTATTGAATGAATAAACAAACGTCTTTCTTGTTTACTAGTCAAGGGCTGGGCAAGCTTATATTTTTCCCTGCTAATCAGCTATTATTCTCCATTCATGTATGAAATCCAGGGTTACTGTATATCCGATGCTTATATTTCTAAGTCACAAGTTTCCCTCAAAAGTCGGACTCAACCATCATAAATATCTTCCTTGTATTTATTCTCATATAGGCAAACTATATAAGGTTATTTTCAAATAATGAAACACATGTTAAATGTTACAGAAAAAGTTAGGGCTGTATATAATTTATGAGAAAAGTTTTCCCTAAGGGTGGTGATACCATCATATATATTTTTTATATATTATCTGTATATTGATGAACTTAGTTTTTCTCATTAAAATTTACTATATTCTTGTTGTAAAAATAACCAAACAATATAAAAATGGGTGTCACTGAAATGTAGAAAGTGTAAAAGCACTCCAAAATTCTTACTCCAGAGAGAACCACTGGTGACAGTTTAATGTATATCCACCTTCCTAGACATTTTTTCTCTGTATATCATATTTTAAGCACAGGCTGAGATTTTGTTCTTGCTGTTTTATCTCATTTTTACTACAGTAGGACACAATTAGACTAACAACACTATGACTTGCTTGCTGAATAATAGATTTTAGACATATATGCTAAATACATGGCTCTTTCCTTCTCTTTCTTTCCTTTTTTATTTTTTATTTTTTTAACAATTGCCTAATATTTCATTCATTTACTGTGTCCAGATAGTTCCTTTCCCTTTTCAACTGGTCAGTGGGGGAGAAAAGGTCTTGAATTTTGTCAGGTTTCTTTTTCTTTTTCTTTTTTTAAGACCTCTGCCAATCCTTGATGCAGGGACCAAAGTCACCAGTCAGAAAACAAGTCATTTCTCTACCTCAACCACCATTTTGTTCGAAAAGGTAACATAAAACAAATGTTAAGTTTTCCAAGGTCCAGATTTATGTTCAGAGTTAACGAGCTGAATAATCAGCTATAAGAAATGCTGATTAAAAACATTTACATGAGTTAATTTGTGTTGCTGACTGTAACCAGAATTTAGGCACCCTCTTAGGCACCCTTGCCACCCGGGTGAGGATGCCTAAAAGAAAACGGTAATTCCAGACTCTTGCTTTAGTAACTGTACCACTTACAAAGAGCACAACAGCAGCTGAAGTTTATTACAATTGCCACCAATATGTACTGTCAGACCTGTTTTGAGTTAAAAAAAAAACTGCAAAACCAATTATTTTGCCAACATCTGATAGGGACTTGATGAAGCGCTAATTGCAAGGTTTAGATTTCAGGAAACAACTTATTTTATGTTATGGGTGCCAATTAATCCAAAGGCAGTACATGGCAAATACACCATTTCAACTAGCATTGATTTGATGCCCCAGAATCTCATTACCAGGTCAAGTTGTCACATGTGACACAACTACATTTTTGTGCATTTCAAACGTACCCACATTAGTTTGTATAATGAAGGTATTCTTCCCTGCCCCCATCCCCTTGCCATTATGCTTGGTAGTCACAGCAGTTGAGATATTTTGAAAAGTTTTCTAAAAACCTTCTTTGTAGTGGGCCGCAAAGTGGCTCATCATGGGGAATTCAAACCCTACACCACTTTTGCAACTACAAGGCAGGCCTCTTCGCCATATGCGATTTTTAGAGCAGGGCCCACAGCACAGCCTGAACAATACAAAGACTTGGGCTGAGCTGAGAGCAATGGGAGCTAGTGACAATGGTTGTGAGGAACATTGCTCCCAAGGGCCAGTCTAATCGTTAGGCAAATGAGTGGTTTGGGATGCTGGGAAGACATTCTCCTCAACCCCAGTTGGCCTGATATCCAGAATCCCACATCTGCGAATGACTCCCTAAACCATATCCCCTTTTGGCCTCCTGGTCCCCAATTGTCCTGATATCTGAAAAGCAGAAATGTCTGAATTTCTACTCTTTGAGGCTGCATCCCTAAGCATGACAATTTATCCTATATTAAGCTTGATAAAACATAAATACATATGAGAGTCAGTATAATGTAGCAGTTTAAGAGGACAGGCTGTGAAATTCAACAGCCTAGCACTAAACTCCCACTCAGCTACATATTGGCTGTGCAACCTCAGGCAAGTTACTTATTTTCTCTGTGCCTTCATTTCCTCTGGAAAGTGGGACTAATCACATTACCTGTTTCATGGGGTTGTCAGGAGAACTGAATACAGTATTATCCACTGTTCCTGAAAGCAAGCATTAAGATAAATCCCATTAGGACAGACTTATCAAGCGTCATCTGGCAGAAGGGATTACTTTCAAAAATGACTTTTTTGCATGTGTAAAAATTATTTGACATGTAAAAATAATTTTTTTGTTTTTTTAATATTCAGACGGAAAATTACATTTTGGCCCTTTGAAAAATTCTGCCAGGAAAAAAAGCCCAGTGCTTGAGAAAATGCTAAATTAAATCTATATAAACTACTCATCCAAGCAAACTGTAGGGAGTAAATCTGTTAAAAAAAATATTAAAATTTTTACAAAGGGATGAAGGGCTAACAGTAACAATGAGTTAAGATGAAAAAATACATAGCCAAATGGCTGGGGTTTTTATTATTACTATTATTTCTTAGAGGAGAAAGGCCCATAACTTGGTTATGGAGTCGGGGGAGGTTAACTGAGAAAGGAAAGCTAGGCTGCTAGTGCTCCTCTGGGTAAGGAATCAGGAACCACCCTTCCTTGATTAGTGGGTGGGTTCGAGTGAGCCCGCTGATTTGAACATTCCTACTTTCTCTATGCCAGGCACTGAGCCAACACTTTCATTGATCAAGTCATTTTCATAACATCCCTATGAGGCAGGAAACCATTATTACCTCCTCTTTAGGACATGTAAAGGATATGGAAACTGCCCACAGCATAGGCGTAACTCTCACTTGCTGTGCTGAGCAATTAAGGGGGAGCCCTGTGCCTTGTTACTCATGATCCTGAAGTGGCCACTGGGGAAAGCCTAGCTCTAGAAATGTCTCATTCCAGAAAAAGGGAATCATGATGATTCTGATTAAAGCAGGACTTGCCTCCCAAGAGTAATAATAACACAGTAAGAAACAGAAATTACGTCAATCATTGCTGGTGTGTGTAATGTGTGTGTGTGTGTGTGTGTGTGTGTGTGTGTGTGTGTGTATGTATAAAAGAATGGCTTTCTAAATTAAAAACAAAACCTGGCTCTGAAAACTAAAGCCAAATTAGTGGCAATAGTAAACTCACTCATTTGAGGCATATTTGTGAAGTGCCTAGTATGTTACCATGGAGGAAATAGATTTGTCCTTTGCCCTTATGCACCTTAAAGCCTAACAAAAGACACCAAAACACAACACATGTGAACCAAACTAGGACAGGAAAAGTTCTAGAATCAGGGAGCATAGAGGACTGTGGCACATCTCAAAGTACTCTGAGAGTTATCAGATTCCTGGCTAAAGATGCCATATATTTAACAATTGTCTATATGAAATGATCACTTTCAGAGAATAATAAAATTGTATTTGCACACATTGTGTTGCTAATTTGGCTGCAGTTTAGAAGTAGTTTGGATCAAAGCTAAAAGCCTAGCATTTCTGAATTTCGTTTGTACTTATGATGTTGAATGCCAGGTGCGAAGCTCTCATTTCAAGGATAGTAGAGGGAGGGAGAAAAGGGATTTGAAGCCCTAAGAATACGGTCAAAGGAAATATTAGTGGGATTCATACGGGGTTTTGAAGTCTGAGTAATAATGTGAGTATGGTCTTCAAGAATGACAAGTAAACACTGAGCTCCTGGTGAGTGAACAGGCTGAAGATGGGATCACCTTCATAGAACTGCTATAAGCTGGTCATGAGTTACACAGAGCCACCTCCACAATGGAACTTTGACTTTCAGAGTAGGGTGGTCAAGAGAAGCTAGTTAGAACTCTAGATTTAGCATTAGAAGAAAAAATAATGTTCTCACAGATGGTATTCATCAGGCCAAATATAAATGCTGAATATCAAGATCAATTAGGTAAAGGTTTTCATGTTACTAGGCTGCTCTGATTAATGGAAATCATGAGCTTTGGAGGTAACCGAATCCCAGTGCACATCCCAACTGCACATTCTGGCTCTGTAATGCCAGGCAAAGTCAGTTTTGCTGAGTCTTATTTTAATCATAATTAAAATAGGGAGGGTAAAACCCAGATGGCAGGATAGCTATGAGGATTAAATAATAAGCACAAGCAACTCAATGAAGGGAATCTGTTATTATCAAAAATGATATAAACTACCTTCTCTACACTACCTGTTGCTTGAAGTCGGTAGTTAGAAGTCTTTTTAAAAATACGCTAAGGTCATTCACTCACAGAGTTAGCAAAGACAAAACAGTTTCTAAGCCCCACAGTCTGCAGATAGGAAACCGGATCAGAGAGGACATAGTATACATGGTCTGGTACTTAGTAAGTACTCAAGAAAAGTTTCTCATTATTATTATTCAGACAAAAGATTTGAACCCAAATTATTTAGTTAGCACAATTGTCCTTTTTATTTCTCGTGATGTAAAATACATCTCCCTGAGATTATTTAGGCCCAGGTCACAGAGCTCAGCCACCACCAGGTCCCAGCTTGGTGATTCACTCACCAGAATGCAGGGCTACCAAGCACCAGGGGCTTATCTGTTTCCCAAATCACCTGACACGCTGACCACTCAGGAAACTATTCACTTGAATTCTGGCTCCTGGGCCCTCCCTACCATTTGGGTGTGGGTTTCCCCTTTCTGTGGAAATTGATGGCTTTGCTTCAAGTCTCCTTCCTGCTGTTTCAGTGGCACTCGGCAAACAGAGTCATTTGTGATGTCATCACTCTCATTTCCCTTGGCAGATTATCTCTCCCCAGTGACTAATATCAATCATTACTCCTCTGGGATCCAATTTTTATGAAGAATCAGCCAATGAAGACTTCCATTTAACCTACAATAACATTCAATTCCAGTAAAGCCCCAGGAGAAGAAAACGGGCTAAAAACTGTCCCTCCAATAACTCCAGGTGACCTTGAAAAGGTTTGCTTCTTTCAGAGCAAATTTTTATGAGGGGCCAATTTATTTTATTTGATTTGATTATTTCTTTTCTTTTGTAGAGACAAGGGCTTGCTATGTTGCCAAGGCTGATCTTAAACCATTGACCTCATGCGATCCTCCCACCTCAGCCTTCCAAAGTGCTAGGATTACAGGCATGAGACACCATGCCTAGTCTTAAGAAATATTTCCTGAATACCTACAATGTGCCAGATCCCTTCTAACTACTTAGGAGAAAGTTGTGAAATATCAGTGAAATAGCTGACATGATTATCATTAAATACTTAGCATTAGAAGAAAAAGAGAGAGCTAAAGAAAAGTTATACATAGAATAAAAGCTTGAGGCAATTTTCTGAATGACTGACTTTAACTATTTCCCACAAAGCAACTCTCCAAACATCTAGCAATGCTTCTGATTAATCACTTATTCATGATATATGATAATAGTTATGAACTTGAATGACTAAAACAGGATTTGAATCATGTTTCTCACTTACTAGATTCATGGGGGGGGTGGGGGTCAAATTATTTCACTTTTTCAGATCTCGGTATGCTTATCGGTAAAATGAGATTACTGACACCACCTTCCTGAAAGAGCTGTTTTGAGAATTAAATGAAATGCTATAGGTCAGCCCATGGTAAGTACTCAATAAGAGTACTTATTCAGATAAAAAGTAATTATTCAGAGAAAAGGTTTTTGCCTGAATTATTTAGTTAGCTCAACTGTCCTTTTCATTTCTCATGATTTAAAAGACATTTTCCTAAGATTCTTTTTTTTTTTTTTTTTTTTTTTTTGAGACAGTTTTGCTCTTGTTGCCTAGGCTGGAGTGCAATGGCGCAATCTTGGCTTACTACAACCTCTACCTCCTGGGTTCAGGTAATTTTCCTGCCTCAGCCTCCGGAGTAGCTGGGATTACAGGCATGTGCCACCACACCTGCCTAATTTTGTATTTTTAGTAGAGACATTGGTCAGGCTGGTTTCGAACTCCCCATCTCAGGATCTAACTCCCTTGGCCTCCGAAAGTGCTGGGATTACAGGTGTGAGCCACCGCACCGGCCTTCCTAAGATTCTTTAAGACTTTTTTACAGATGTAAATTCAGAAGCCAGCCAATACACTGAAGAAAGGATGAGCAGACTCACTAAGGATGAGAAATTCAGAAACTTAGGCTCTTGGTCACCTCAGGAGGTCACCAAGGGATATTTTGTATCTTTCTGACCTATCAGCTCTTGTGGATCAATGTTTTAAAACTGCAGACAAAGTTAATTCTTCAAGCCAAGTCCTAGAAAGAAAGCAAAGGAGAGAGAGTACACGAAGGAGGTTTCTGTCCCTACATATCATAATTTCTATACTGTTAGTTAACTTCTCTTTATCAGAAGGGATTTGAACTGAAAGAGAAAAAAAAATATTTAGTGGAAAATACTGAAAAGTTCTATATTTTTGAGTAATTTTACAATGGAAGTACTGGAATATTTTCCATAGGGATTAGCCAATAGATTGATTTATTGATATTTTTCTGTTCCTTACTAAATTCTGAGCAACTCCCAGACACTGTGATTGTGGGGAATTTTATTATATAATGAAAAGAAAGATTGTGTATTAGAAGTGTATTTTAGTGAATTATTTTGGAGGTTCAAGGTTTAAATACCATTCTCTAAAAATCTCGAATTGTGCATAGTACAGGTGTTATTTTGCCATCTTTACATGTTACATACCCATTATGAAATTCCAGTAATACAATTAGACTATGGTAACATTATCAATTTGGGTTAACAATTATTTAGCAAATTCATCTTGCCAAGTCATTTTTACCCTTCATCAGAAGAAATATACGAATTAATATTTCAAGAATAGTTGACATTGCTAGCATATTGCGATTTGGTTCCTGGTTTGGTGAGATTTGGTATTTCTAGTCCTGAGTGCTAGCCTACCACGCAACAGAACTGCAACCCTGGTTCTAGGATACTTGGGCAAATGTATATTAATTAGTCACATATTTTTTACCGATATTGTCATGTCCTTTCTCTTGAAATTAACATATTCTACCTTCCTGAGGGCTGGTTAAAGAAAAAGCGCTACTGAACCACCCAGGATTGAACAATTGTCTCACACGCACACATACACATACACACGCGCGCGCACGCGTGCGCCGAAGGTGTAGCTTGAAGAGTCTGCTTTCATCCTTTCCAGTCTTTCCAAGCATCTCAGGCTGAAAAGCAAGCGGAAGTGATTGAGAAATCCCTCCAGGGACTGGTGCTTCCCCCAGGGATCTACAACTTTGCACTCCATTCCCCCTCCCCTCCATCTGTAAATCCCAGGGTAGTCTGGGGCGCCGGAGTCCCCCGCCCCTTCTCACTGCCAAAGCTCATTCTAAACCTTCTTTGGGGGGGCGGGCACCCAGAGAATGCTATGGACCCCACTGTGAATGGTGACAGAGGTTGGTGGAAAGCACAGCTTAAACATTTTGCGAAATTTTCAAGAGACCACGTATTCGAAACACATTCTGACCTGCAGGGTTAAGAACCCCATTTCTTAAACTCTTGACTTGGGGTGATTAAATCGAGAGCGGAGCTCAGGTGCCAAATCTCCTTCCGAGTGAAAAAGTGTAAAAGGAAAGGCGCTCCTGTGCTGGGACACTTGCACTTGTAAGAAACCAAAAGAAGGGGACTGGTAGCAAGAGATGGGGACGGAAGAGAAAGGAAAGGAAAAGGAGAAACGGGAGAAACAGAGAGGGACCCGGTGGAATGGGAGAAGACAGACCTCACCGGAAAAATGGGGGAGAGGGGACAGAGTCCGAGAGGCACAGCAGCAGACAGACCGGGGGAAGAAGAAAGAGACTCGGAAGGGGGGAGAGAGGAGAGGAGAGGAAAAAGACCAGAGGGGGATGTGGCTGCACGCGCGCCAGGAAAGGGAGAGAACTTTCCCTGCTTTCCCTCCCCCGGGGCAGGGAGACTCAGAAAACTCCACTTCGGCGAGGTGGCGGGGACCACAACCAGCTGCCCGGGGCTGGCCAAGCTTCTGGTCTCCGCCTCTTGCTATCCGCAGGGCCTCCGGCTGCGAGTCCCGCACGGGCCGGCCGAGGAGGGGACTTGGTCTGGAAGGAGGC
This sequence comes from Ateles fusciceps, assembly GCA_036589455.1. NCBI lineage: Eukaryota > Metazoa > Chordata > Mammalia > Primates > Atelidae > Ateles > Ateles fusciceps. The sequence goes on from JAZHEH010000562.1 coordinate 13,980,421, forward strand.
GGTCCCCGTTCGCCTTCTTTCTCCTCCCCCTCTCCTCCTCTTAGAGGCGTGCACTGGGGGCATTTGAGAGGCTGTGGACCCGCGGCCCCCCCCCTCCCGCCTCCGCCCCCCCCCCCAGCCCCCCCATTCAAGAAGCAGCCCGGCTATCCCGGCCAGCACAGGGCGCCCGGCGCGCCTCGGAGCGCACGTTCCTCGCCTTCTCCCTGCCCGCTCGCTGGACATTATGCGGCCAAGCAGCCGAGCCCCAGTCCTCCTCCTCCTCCTCCTGCTTCTCCGGCTCCTCCTGCGGCCCGAGCAGCTCAGCTCTCGGCAGGCGGCGGCGTTGCTCAGCCGAGCGCAGACTGGACCCTCGCAGCGAGACCTCAGCGACTCCTAAAGTCAAAAGTTGGCGGCGGGCGCCGGGCTCCGCGCGCGCTCCACGGCCGCTGCCTCGCGTCGCCGCAGCAGCCAAGGAGGGCAGGAGGGAGGGGGTGGGGGCAGCGGGGGGAGGGGTGTAGAGCACCATGCAGTTTGTATCCTGGGCCACACTGCTAACGCTCCTGGTGCGGGACCTGGCCGAGATGGGGAGCCCAGACGCCGCGGCGGCCGTGCGCAAGGACAGGCTGCACCCAAGGCAAGGTAACGAGGCTCCGGCCCCGGATCCGGCCCCCGGCACCCCCGCCGCCCCTGTTGCTGCCTCCCGGTCCTAGCTCCCGGACGGAGGCACAGCGCAGCTGAGGCCTCTCCTTTTCCTAGAAAGAATCATCTCCAGCTTTGCAGCCTCTCCCTTCTTTGGGTCATCCCCAACCAATTGCTAGGGAGGGACACTATGGAAACGAATTTAGGCAACCCCCCCCATCTTGCTGTTAGCCGGATATTTCCCGGTCCCCCACTCTCACGCCGCAAACTAAAGTAACTTAGTAATTGGGGGCACCAGATAGCATCATGTTTTATTTTATTCAGGTTATCAATATCTGAAATCACACATATTTTGACTTGTTCATTGTCTGGCTGGGAATAGTGTATCCTCAGCACCTAGCACAGGTCCTGTTACTGGCACACAGTAGGTGCTTAGCAAATATTTGTCCACTGATTAAGGGTGAAGGGATTGACTCGAATGGGCTGGAAAATAAGGTCAGGACAAAGTCCCCGCCTTCGTTTTAAATTAAGGCTTGGGGGAAAAATGAATTATTGGTTCATATACCTCTGCTTCTCTCCGCAGTGAAATTATTAGAGACCCTGAGCGAATACGAAATCGTGTCTCCCATCCGAGTGAACGCTCTCGGAGAACCCTTTCCCACGAACGTGCACTTCAAAAGAAGGCGACGGAGCATTAACTCTGCCACTGACCCCTGGCCTGCCTTCGCCTCCTCCTCTTCCTCCTCTACCTCCTCCCATGCGCATTACCGCCTCTCTGCCTTTGGCCAGCAGTTTCTATTTAATCTCACCGCAAATGCCGGATTTATTGCTCCACTGTTCACTGTCACCCTCCTCGGGACGCCCGGGGTGAACGAGACGAGTTTTATTCCGAAGAGGAAACGGAACTCAAGCACTGTTTCTACAAAGGCTATGTCAATACCAAGTCCGAGCACACGGCCGTCATCAGCCTCTGCTCAGGAATGGTAAGTGGGCGCGCGCCACCTCCTCTCCCCTTCCGCCTCCTGGCCCCTTCTGGAAGACTTAATTGCCTTCTAAGCCTGGAGACCCTCATTGTGGCGAGACGAGGCTCCTGCGTTAAGTATCAGTTAGAAACTCGTATGGTTTGGGTAGCTAGCTCTGTGCGTGCGCGTACACTGGCGTGGAGAGCACACACCCGCCCCCAGGGACTTCTGGATGTTTCAGAGCTTTCTGGAGTTTGGACTCGGTTCAGCGGCGCGTTGCCCAACGCTGCGAGGCAGCCTAGAAGTCAGTTTCCAAACTCGGAGAAAGCTTCTGGGGTTGCGGTTCCTTGCAGCAAACTTGGCCACCCCGGTGCGAAGCAGCTGAGATCAGGGCGGAACAGACTCCTTATTGGTGTGCCTTGCATAGAGAATGTGGGGCTGAGGATCCCCAGCCCAAGGCACAGGGAATTCCTTCTGTGTGTGTGTTGTGGAGGGCGGTGCGTAATCTAGAGTCCCCCGCTTTCTCTCAGGGCCTTTATTCACGCGCCAAGAACCCTGAGGCTGAACTGGATTGACAGAGAACGGAAGGGTGGGCCGAGGGCTCTAGGGGCGGGGGGGAGAAGGCGGAGCCTACTCCGGACGCTTTGAATTGGGGTGGGACCGCAGGTGGGGGGTGCAGCGCAGTCCGACTCTGCACCCTACTGGCGGGGTGGCCAGGAAAAGTGGAATAGTGGGAGACCGCCTGGAGAGGCTGTCCTGACGTGATTTCGATTCCTCTGGGGTTTCTAACACTCACGGGTTCCAGGGAGTGGAAAGAGGGAGCCTGCGGCTCACGTTTCCCTAGGGACCGAGGCAGGACGGGGGAGGCCACCTTCTTGCGCTGCCAAATACGCATTTAGCTAGGAATCCACGTTGGTTCCCCAACTCCCTGCCGACCCCCGCATGTGCCCTCCAGTGGGTCTTACAAGGCATCTGTCCCCCCACTTCTCCACGACATTTGAGGACTCGCTGCTGTACCGTTCTGGCCCGAGCGAGGGTGGTCCTTGACTTTCCCAAAAGGCGTGCGTTTCTGCTACGCGTGTGTGACGCAGAAACTTTCCTGGGTCAGTCTCTCCCCAGCGCATGGCGCCGTAAGCGCAATGGGGTCGTAGGCACTGTTCCCAGTGATGCCTTTACTCTTCCCGGAGCACCCCACAGTCCCTCCCTCCCTTTTTCTAAGTGCAGCTTTGGATACTCACCCCCGGACACTGGGCTGCTCCCTCCATGCGCTGTTCTTCGTGGGTCTTAAAGTTCCCAAGCGCATCCTTCTCTGCCTCGCAATGGAAGGATCGGGTGAGGAGCGTGGCAAGCTTGAAGCCTGGGAGGGGGTAGTTCCAGGAATTCCTGCTGGGATTCTAGGTAAGGGATAAATCCCTTTAGCCCCCAGCAAAGCGCCCGGAGCCCTGGCGCCCGAAGTGCGATGTCGAGATTGTTTGGGGGTGGGCGGAGACGGCAGCTTGGCGAAGTGGGAGGGGGTGCTGCGGTGAGTCATCACTGCCCCAGCACCTAGGGCAAAAAGCTCAGGAATCCTTCAGGTCTTTGAAAGGTTAAGGCCGGAGTAGGCAGAAGTCTGCAGTCTGAGCCCATAGCCCGGAGTGCCCCCAGATTCCAAGATAGTAACCCCCAGTTCCAGGACCGTAGGGATAGGGCTGCGTGTGTACGTCAAGTTTGTAAACAGTCTTTACTCCTCCTCTCTCCCCGCCTCCACACCCGCTGAAGCCGAGTGGCCCCAGCAGTTGTATAAATATTTTACTGCGCAAGACCTTCGTTTTCATTGGCAGTTTTAGGTGGTAATGCGCACGTGGTCTCTTTGGGAACTGAGGACTGGGGTTTCAGAAACAACTACCTGGACTGTGATCCCTTCATTTATATTGTATTTAATTTGCAGTCTGCCTCTTTTGGGGAAAAGGGCCCTCCTAGGTTTTAAAGATATGGGCTCTGGCTGTTTGTATCTTCAGCCGTTAATCTAGCTCCAAAACCCTTTGTCTTCCTTGCCCCTTTGTCTTCCTTCGCCTAGTCCTGTTGCTAGTCCTTCGCCTAGGAGTCTTCCAGGAAATTTCTCACTCTGTGGAGTGGGCTGTGCCATCCTTCCGCCCCTAGTCAGTTGTCAGTTTTTCTGAATTTCATCTGTGATGTGTTGCTCACCTCTCAACATCTCTACCCTAATTCTATCCCCCTTCACTTCTCTCCCCCTCTCTCCTTAGGACTGATGTCTAAGAAATATTACACCAGGCTGCTTCTCCAGTCTTTCTCTTTGAGCCTCGCTAACTCCATTTGGCATTTAAGACTATTTACAGTGTACTCATTCACATCCACATGTCCAGTCTCAGCTTGAGGTCATGGATCTTACACTGCTTTCTCTGTATCCCTCCCCCAATCCTAGTCTTCTTTGCCTTTGTGCTTTTGAATTTACTTGGTCTTCTCACTCAGCTTCACATGCTCATATCCTACCCTTTCTTTGCAGTTGTAATTTATATCTCTTCTTCCCCAGAAGACCTTTTCATAGTCCCCAAGGTTGAAGTCATCTCTTCCCCCTCCACCTTCATAAACGCTTCTGAGAGTCTCTCTTATGGTGCTTAGTATGTTCTCCCTTGTATCAAGGTTCTTGGCATACATGTTCTCTCCCTTTCTTCTTGGCAACAGGGTCAGCATCAACTCATTTTTCTCCCATATTGGAGCTTTGTATGTTGTATAAACTTAGTAAATACGTTTGAATAAATAGTCACCTTAACCAAGAAAAGATAAATCTTAGGCCCACCTTTGTGAATCAACAGCACAGTTAATTTTGGCATCATATTGATATGATTTATTGAGCTCTTAATATATGCCTGGTACTATAATAAGTACTTTACATATGTATTATCGCATCCAGATTCACCAAGAACCCAATCCTCAAAACAATGAATTTTACTGACAAAAAATGTGAGGCTTTGAGAGCTGAGCTGGATACTTGCCCAAAGTCTCACAGCTAGTAAGTGGCAGGGTTGGGATTTCAGCCCAGTCTTTCTGATCTGTGCGCTTAACCATAGACCAGAGACTGATCCTGTTCTCCTGAAGAGAACTTCAGGGTTCTTTTCTAAAAGGCACAGGACTAAAGTCGGGTTAGACTCAGTGCTAGCACTGTCCAGCTGCTTCTGTACATGATCAAAGGGGAACTTGGGCCCAATCCCTTCCTCCCTCTGTGTCTTGGTTTCCCCATTTACCAATCAAAGGTGGCAAATCTTCACCAGCTGAGCTCCCCTGGCTATTTCCCAGGATTCGTGTCTCTGGTAGGCTTCACATGTTGTGATATGCTCTCTGATTTGTGCTCAGAGATCACCCGACTTGTGTATTGAAAACAGGCAGAGAGTAAATTTATTAAATCACTTCTACTCGGGCAACCAGCTACTGTGTCTCTTAGTCTGACCACACCTGGGCTGTCCTCTTTTAAACCAGGGGCTCAGAAATCACGTGGAGAACTTTTAAAACGTAAATGTTCTAGATCCATCCCTAGAAATTCTGAATCTGCGATTAGGGGGTAATGCCCCAAATCTAATTTAAAAACAACAACAAATAAAAGCTTCCCAGGCGATTTTGAATCTAGCTGTTTTGGGGAACCAATGTCTTAGCCTAGTGCTACTTATACTTTATCATGCATAAGAATACCCTGGGAGCTCATTAGCATTTCAATTATTGGGCCCTACCCCTAGAGATTTTGATTCAGTAGATCAGATTTGGGGTGGAGCACAATTATTTGAATTTCTAATAAGCTCCTGGATGATGCCGATGCGGATGCAGCTGCTGATGTTCAGGGATTCATTTCTCCTGTCAATAGAAGGATGGAAGGCATCAGATTTTGTTTCCAGCATGGGAAATGGGAAAGTGGAAGAGAGGAGAGGAGCTTGATTTCTCCTCATAAACACCACTCACCAGCATGGCATGGGGAATTTTTCAGTGTTCTTGTAATTTTTGGTTTGGGTGGTTCAGTCTTGAGGTACCATTTATTATTTGCAAAAACTTGGGTGTGTAGGGTAAAGGAGAAAGAGTGACTTGCAAGATGCTTAGAATGATTAGTAAGAACAAATTTTATCCTAATGGATAGAAACTAACACTGGCAACACCAACACAAAAACCATTCATGAGTTCTAACCCTTTGCAAAGTGTAGCACTTAATTACCATGATCTCATTTACTCTGCACAGTAACTCTTTACGTTAAGTATCTTTATCCCCCAACTGACAAACAAGGAAGCTTAAGCTCAGAGTGGCTAAGAAACTTGCCCAACGTGGATATGTAGGTTGTGGTGCTGAAACTGTAACCTAGGGCAGTCTGGCTTCAAACCTTTGCAGGACATCACTCCCCTATTTTGCTAAGGAAAGGGTTGGTGAGAGGACCATGTGCCAGTGTTACGGGTGGTACCACCTTGAATGCATTGTGGCCAACATTTGCTTCCTGAGTTTGAATCAATGGGAAGACTTCAGTAGGCCAGCTTTTCCTACTGGAGTGTACACTTGTCCCTAAGTTTCCAGGCTCTCTGGGTTTCCAAGACTCTTTTAACAACCTGTAGGAATGATTGGAACTTGAGCCCTAAAGAATTATTTCTTAGAGACAGATTTGGATAGCAGGTGCAATCAACTGGAGTCACATCAAGAATAAGGTACTGATACTTTGGGAGGCTAAACCAGGAGTTGAAGACCAGCCTGAGCTATATATTGAGACCCCGTCTCTGCAAAAAGTAAAATATTTAGCTGGACATCGTCACGCGCACCTATAATCCCAGCTACTCAGGAGGCTGAGGTAGGGGATTGCTTGAGCCCAGGAGTTCAAGGCTGGGTGAGAGAGCAAGACCCTATCTCTAAAATAATAAGAATAGTAAATAACAAATAATTTTTAGAAAATGTTCTGATAGGACAGAGTGAAAATAAATCACTTCTCTGCATATGTTGCAGCATTTTCAGTTTAAACAACCCTCCTGAAAAAGAGATTGGGTAAAATGACACCATCTCTACTCAGAAATGTTCTTTTGTTATTTTCCTCCCAATGGCTTAGTTATGTTAAATCAACCTCTCATCTCTCTTTATTTGCAGCTGGGCACATTCCGGTCCCATGATGGGGATTATTTTATTGAACCACTACAGTCCATGGATGAACAAGAAGATGAAGAGGGACAAAACAAACCCCACATCATTTATAGGCGCAGCACCCCCCCAGAGAGAGCCCTCAGCGGGAAGACATGCATGTGACACCTCAGGTATGTGCTTCCTGCTTAAGCAGAGAGCCCAGCTCTTGGAGATGAGTAAATTGCTATACTACAAAGATACAGCTCTTTCAGTCTACAAAGTGCTGTGTTATGCATTGTTCTTTTTTCAGTCCTGAAATGAGGTAGGGATATGTACCCCACTGTACAGATGTGAAGACTGAAGAGAGGTTTAGTACCTTGTCTGAGGTGCACAGCTAAGAAGTTACAAAGTCAGGATTTGCACTCAAAGCAGTGACTCCATGCCCTCTATGGGCAGAGCTGCCTCTTCTGTTGAAATCGCTGATTTGTAGGATTCAGCCTGAGTAATATTGAGGTCATGATAGTAGTACTCTCAGTCAGCAAATGCTTGTATTTTCTTGGCGTCTTCTCTTCATTTGGGTGTTTTTTTGTTTCACAGAGATGTCTTACAAATGAAACTCATGAAAATGTATATGTGTTCATTGAATGTTTCCTATCAACTTCAGGTTTGCTCATGTTCTGTGACTTCAGGAACTGTAGGAAGGTACCTGTGGGTTATACTGTGAGGTACCAATCAACCAGCCAAATTCTATGTGCCCTCTGCTAGTCTCCTTCCATCCTGGCCAGATTCTTGGAGGTTATGTGCTGACACGTCGGCCATTGTCAGGGATATGTCATTCTGGGCACCCTGGTCTGTGTTTCTTCATCTGCAGTCTTGTGGCAACACTTCACTGTCTCAGAAGCCTGGTTACTTTCCGCCTGATGATAAGTTATCCTATGAAATAATTCCTCAATTTGGTTCTGTGTCTTAGGATGCCCAACAAAATACTTAAAAGAAATCTTGGACTTCCTGTCTCTAAAACTTTATCCTTCTTTCTATTCTTTATTTTTTAAATTGCTTCTCCAAATTAAGTAGCATGTCAGGTCTTTCTGGTATCTCCAAACAAGGCCAAAATTCAAGACCAACAGGGGATTTCCTCAGATGCTCCCCAGAGCATCACTTACGTCATCTTGTACCTGTACCAGGTTGTTCCAGTGGGACAGTATGCAGTGTCCTATTCTCTCCTGTTATTTCTAAAGTGAATCCTTTAATAAAAGATAACATTGACCATTTAAAACCTACAAGTAGCCAAATCTAAGGGTGTAGCATTGTAGGTCTTTTGGCTTTATTCCATCCAGTTCTGTGTTTTACCACCAGAACAAGATGGAATATAACTGAAGCATTCTGTCAATTAGACTATAAAGAGCAAAGAGACATGAGGAGCAGAGGGGCAAGTGTACTCAAATACATCAAAAACAATAGTTTCAGCAGCAGGTATAGGGTCAAGACTGCCAGCCAGCAGCCAGTTTAATGGATAGGACATTTATCACATTTTTGACTGTGCTAGTAAAACCATTGGCCTAAACTTGATGACTTCCTACATCTTTATTAGCAAACACACATTTTAGATGTGTGTATAAATGTATACATAACATGAAATAGAAATGAAATTTGTGATTCCCCCCTTCCATTTTATTAGTATATGTTCAGAAGACACATTTGGAATATTTTTTTCACTGATAAATTCATTGACCAATGACACTTCATGATCTTCTTCTCCCCTAAAGTGGCTACAGGTCAACATTTTTAAAATGACTATTTATTATGGTTTTACTCTGCATATGCATTATGCAAAGCACTTTACCTGCACTACCTTGCTTAATCCTTATCACAAACCTATGAGGTAGGTACCATTCCTAACTCCATTGTATAATACCCGGAAAGGAGCTGAGATTTACAGAGATGAAGCAGTTTGCCCAAGATCTCTCTGCTAGTCCACAGTGATGACCCATGCTTGTCTGTTTCATTCCACAGCCCATTTTCTCTGTGTAGGAGTCTGTGTGGAAAAGAGAGAGGCGGCAGAAAGAGAAAGTCTTAATGAGTACTGTCATTTAAGAAATCTTCAAGGTTTGTTTAAAATATTAATTGTCCAAGTCAATGGACATTTGATTTCCTGGGCTGGAGGAAATGTCATTGTGAAATCCTGTTAAAAACACAAAGCAGAGTGAGTCTTAAAAGTGTCAAGCTTAAGGATGATGGCAGATGCCTTAAAGCCTATTTGGGTTCCAGTCATTATTAAGATTGGGGCCTTTAAGTACCACCTTCCAAATAACCAGTGCCAGTATTTTTAGTTTTTCTCCTAGTGTTTGCTTGCTGCTGACCAATACGGCGCGCCGTTCCTTCATCCTCTGTAATGAACCAGGAGCCCAGTAGTTTTTGATCAGCTCTTCCAAAAGTTGCTGCTGGGCTGTGCCACTCTCTTCCAGCTACTTCTGCACCCCCTTCTTTTAATTCAGATGCAGGAGGCTCGGAACAGTTTGGAATATGGCAGGATTCTCCAGCAGGTATCAGAAGAATGCACCAACAGGTCAAGGAAACCTCTGAAGCCAGGTAGCCTTTGCACAGGGAGTGAAAGTAGGTTGGGGTGAGAGTAGTTCCTTTCCCAGAGAGAAAATGGGCTGCCTAGCAATAGCAATCCATGCAGGTTCAGTGATTCACCTTCCCTCCCAATTCCCAATCTAGAGCAGAGGTTGGTAACCAAGAGTGACCTTAGAAGTACCCCGGGAGCCTCATACAAATGCAGATTCTTAAAAAACAAACAAACAAACCCTTCTCCCAGGCAAAAGTGATGAAACAAAAATCAGTGGTTTTAATAGTGCTGGAGGTGATTCAGACGTTTAGCTGAATTTGAGAGTCCCTGCTAAAGTTGGGTTTAAGGCAGTAGTCATTATCTGTCACTTGCTGTTGGCATTGCTGTGGACTTGACTTTCTACATCAGTGCTTTCCATGTCTCCTCTTCTCATAGGATGATAGAATATTTGAGCTGGAGGAGTCCTTAGCAGTCCAGTCTAGTCCAGTGCTCTAATTCTGTGCAGATAAAGAACTGAAGTTACAGGATGTTAAGATACTTCCTCCCAGGAGTGATATCCTATATATTCAACACCAGCTCAACCAAACTTTCCCCAGCCTTGGGAGAGAGACCTCCTGCTGAGCTAGGGTAACCCTTTAGTTACCGATCATGGGAGTCGGAGCAGGGCAGGACACAATGGCTGTGACACTTCCGCATGCAGATGGAATATGTCTTGGTCATTTCTGACTCTTGAGGTATGCCTAACTTTCAAAACAGGATTCTGAGATTAATGTTAAAAAGGCAAGTGTAGAAGGAGTCTACTGCAATGAAAACTCTGTGAGTTTAGAAAGGAGTTCTACAACTCCGTTTATTTATTCATGTGTGCATTTATTCAGTTAGCCATCAAGTCTTTATTGAGCAACTCCTCTGTGCGATGAGGAGAAAACCAGGAACTGTCCATATTCCTGATGAGTTGTACGACTTCAAGCACACTTTAGAGTATAAAGTAAAAGGCCAGGTGCGGTGGCTCACACCTGTAATCCCGGCTCTTTGGGAGGCCAAGGCGGGTGGATCATGAGGTCAGGCATTCGAGACCAGCCTGGCCAACACAGTGAAACCTTGTCTCTACTAAAAATATAAAAAATTAGCTGGACGTGGTGGTGGGCACCTGTAATCCCAGCTACTTGGGAGGCTGAAGCAAGAGCATTGCTTGAACCTGGGAGCTGGAGGTTGCAGTGAGCCGAGATTGTGCCTCCAGCCTGGGGGAACTCCAGCCTGGGCAACAGTGTGAGACTCCATTGCATTAAAAAAAAAAAAAAAAAAAAAGAAGTAAGAATAACACATACGTTCCAAGGTTGTAGTTAGGGCTAAATGAGTCTGAGGTAATGAAAACTCCCAGGACAGTGTTTAGCAGGTGGTAGACAATCACAGAATGATAGATTTTTTTTAAGAGTTCATGAAAATAGAAAACAAAACACCGCAATGAGGAAAAGAACAAAATACTAAAATTCAGATCAAATAGCCTAGCACTTCTGGGTAATCAAGAAAGGTTTAGGGGACTTGCCCAAGGTCACCCTGCCAGCTAGTAGCAAGGCTGAGGGTGCTTCCTGTCCCCTTGATTCCTCTGTACCCAATACAGCATTCAAACATTTTCTTTCTTGTAAGGTCCTCTTGGCCCAGTGGCTGCCCTTCCCAATTGTCTCTGTTTTGTCATCCCTGGTTATGTCTATGTGTATACATTTGGGCCATTTGACTGTCTCTGCATTTCTTTGTCTTTTCATTCTATTTGTGAGTTCCTTAGGGTTCAGGATGGAAAGCGGGGTGTCTTTTCTCCCTATGGCATTCCCTTGTGACTGCCGTGTCTTTTACACACTGGGTCCTCAGTAAAATTCACTGTGCTCACTGCCTGCCAGCCCCACACACCAGGGGGTCAAGTGAAAGGCTTATGGGAGCCCTTTGGAGAGTAGGTTGCTTTTATAAGCCACTTCCTGTGGCTCCTTCCCATTGCTTGTTTCCGGATAACATCCCAAGTTCTGTTTCACAGACACTCTCTATTTGACCCTGAATTTTGCACAACAGGATTTAGTTGTTCTTATCAGTGCTTCCTGGTAGGTGGGTAAGAGAAAGGCAGGGAAGAAGGCTGTTTTGTTTGCCTGGGCCTGAAAGACAAGTGTTTTTCTCTAACTAGAACTTCTCCCTCACCTTCCTGTCTCAGCAAGGCCAGGTGATTTTTGTTTCTTAAGGCACCTAAGAACTGTATTATACTCTGTGACGAATCAATGCTATGCCTAAAAACAATAATTGGGCACTTTTGTAAAGGGGTTTATGAACGAGATCCAGTAGCAGTTTGGTCTAGGCCAACACTCTAATTCTGTGCAGATACGGAAACTGAAAGTGTTATTACAGCAAAAGACTGGAAACAACCTAAGTGCTCTTCAGGAGGGAGGTAGATCAATACATTATGGGGCAGGCATATAATGGATTCCTATGCAGCCATTAAAAATGATGGCCTGGATTTATGTTACCAACATAGAAATATATATTAAGTGATAAACTAGTATGTTTGATAGGATCTCATTTTTTTAAAAAATGATAAACTGTGTTTGGGACACATGTGTGTAAACAGAAAATCTGATGTAAAGGCATGAAAAGATTAACAGTGATTATTTGTGGTTACTAGGAACATAGGCAATCTTTACTTTTGAAATTTTGTATCCTTATATTGTGTGACTCCTTTGTCATGTTTCTATAATAGTTTCATAGTCAGAAAATACTGATAAAATGAAATGGGGGATAGTGGCATGGATTTATTTTGCTAGACCCATTTAACTTGTCACTGGAGACCAAAAGCCAAGCCAAATTTTGGTCTCTTAGGCTCTTAGGACCTTAGAACTGGAGATTAACAGGCCTTTTTTTTTTTTTTTTTTGGAATGAGGTAGTCTTAATAACCAGACAGATAAAAATCCTGCCTTGTGTCTATTTCTTTGGGACATCTGTGGCTGGTTAAAGTTGAATCTCCCATTCAAAGCAGCTAAATTGCCTTGTGCCTGTTGTACTGACCCTGGTATTATTAAGATTTAATCTCCATTAGGCACTGGGGACTCTGTTTATCACTCCCATTAGAAAGTACCATCACTTTTTAACTGATATTTGAAGGCTACAGTTACAAAGGCTGGAGAACATAAGATGATAATTAAAATCATCATCTGTTAGGCTCTTATGTGCATATGGGATCAGTATGCTACACGCTTTATGCACATTATCATATGTAATACATTCATCAATACTGTAGGGTGGGTATTATCACCCCTACTTTACAGTTTAGAAAATTAGCTCAGAGAGGTTGAGAAACTTATACAAAAAGTCAAACAGCCAGGAGGAACAGGGGCTGATCTGATCCCAGTGTGCTATACTGTGGGACAAACTGCATTGAAAACACAAATGGAAACTGCCATCTAGAAACCCCTTTTTTGGTTTGTTTGGTTTTTAGAGACAGTCTCACTCTGTTGCCCAGGCTGGAGTGCAGTGGCATGATCATAGCTTACTACAGCCTTCACTTCCGAGGCTCAAGGGATCCTTACACATCAGCCTCCCAAGTAGCTAGAACTAGAGACATATGCCACCACACATGGCTAATTAAAACAAACAAAAATTGTAGAGACAGGATCTCCCTGGGATTATAGGCCTGAGCCATCATGCCTGGCCTAGAAACCCCTTTTTAACTTCAGTTTTCAGAGCATCTTCTTTGACTATCATCTACTTTCCAATCCCTAGATGATACTAATAAGAATTGACATTTGCTGAGCATGTATCATGTGGTAGGCTCTGTTCCAGACACTTTACATGGATTATATATTTCAATTCTTACCTCAAACTCCATTTTGCAGATGGGAAAACTGAGACACAGAGAAGTCCATAATGTTGACTTGCCCAAGGTTAGAAAGCTCATAAACATACCATTTTCTTCAGCTCCTGTGTTCTGGTCTAGTTAGGGGATATTTTTTTGGCCTCTCTATTGATTTGACTGCATTCATATATGAATTATTTTTGCTGGCAGGAATTTTTTAATGACTGTCTGGAATTTGATTTGATTTGAGGAAGGCTGCCTGGTGCCTGAAATTCCCACCAAGACTCTAATGACTCACAGAGGCCTTGTGTCTGTCTCCAGCAGGCCTCTGATGGAGTGTATACTTGTTACACATTAACCTCTTGGATCCCATTAATAATTTAGCATAGATTAGCTGATTAGATTAGCTGCCCTTAGAGTGGCACCCAAATGGAGTGAGAGACCGAGCTGGGGAGCAGACCCCTGAGGGGGCTTTCAGTAAAACATTCTGGGACAGCCTGTGGGTTCCAGGCAGTGACGAAAGCTTTGGCTGACTTCAGAATCCAGCCTGGGGCCCAAGCAGGTCAGTGGTTGCTGGCTAATTAGTTATGCTAGTAACTGGTCTGCCTGCACTACCACACACTTTCTGCATTCTTAGACCCTTTCAGCCTCGTAAAGATCAAGAACAGGCAGCATTTAAGGTACTTCGTACTTGGCAATATGGAGGCAGGTTATGATTATTTCATTTATTCCTGTAGCAGTTCATGGGAGGAAGATGCTCTGATTATTCCCATCTTACAAATAAGAAAGCTGAACTCGGAGAAGTGAACGAACTTGTCCACAGCGTGTAGAAAGGGAAAAAGCTGGAACTGCAACTCAAGACTGATTATGAAGTTTTAAAGATAGTTATTGCCATTTGGGATGTATGGTCTGAGCCTGATTTCCTTTCATTTTCCCCTTTTTGTTCTTCATTAGTGTTTATACATTTTCTCTTTTTTTAATAGTCTACAATGACTTTATGTCTAATAAACAGTCAATATAAGCAATGACCTCTAAAATCTTGGTAAACTATTAGAAAATCACTGTTTTAAATACGTGAATTCTTTATTTCTTTAACTTGATCTACTGAATGGTACTTATATAAAAATTTTGGTTTCCTTTTTTTTTTTAAACTTTGGTATTAATAGTTCAGTACTTCAATAAAGTCATGAAGGGATAGTAAAAAAGAAACTTCTAATACAGAAATTGTCCCTTCTTTCATTTGTTCCCACTTATTCATTTTTTAAAAATTATCATTTTGTTTCTAAAAACCATTTGATTATGAACATCTTCAAGTATACATAAAGGTAAAGTCAATAATAAAGTGAACCACTATGAACAGCACGAATCCTAATAATGACTTAGATTTTTTACATTTGCTTATTTTTCTTTATGCTAAGTATTTTAAAGCAAACCCAAGATACCATCTCTAAATATTTCATGATATATCTTTGAAAAATGGAGATATTTTCCTATGTAACTGTAATATTATTCATATTTGATACATATGTATCAAGTAATATTACAAATAACATTTCAGCAAAATTAACAATAATTCCTTCATATCACCTACACAGTACCTATATTAAATACCTTTTTACAGTCATTGGTTAGTTTGTGATCTAAACAAGGTCCACATATTGCAACTTATTGTTATCTCTTAAGTAACTTTTCACTTTGTTGTCGTCATTGCTATGGTTAAAATTGCTATTTTCTGCCACCCCCAGTGGCTCACGCTTGTAATCCCAGCGCTCTGAGAGGCCGAAGTGGGTGGATCATGAGGTCAGGCGTTCAAGACCAGCCTGACCAACATAGTGAAACCCCATCTCTACTAAAAATACAAAAAATTAGTTGGACGTGGTGGCAGGCACCTGTAATTCCAGCTACTCAGGAGGCTGAGGCAGGAGAATCACTTGAACCTGGGAGGCAGAGGTTGCAGTGAGCCAAGATCACGCCATTGCACGCCTGCCCAGGAACAGTGCAAGACTCTGTCTTAAAAAAAAACCAAAAGTGCTATTTTCAGTCTAGTTTTAGCTTTGCCCCTTATAGCCCTCTTTTCCCTTCCCTTTGCTCTTCGTCTTTGCTTCATTTTTATTATCATAGGGTCAGGCTGCAGTTGCAAGGATTTGAAGAACAAGGCCAGCCTCCAAGGCCAGAGCAAAGCCTCTGGGCCATTAAGCCACTTCTCAGAGTGATTTAGTTGAGTGTAAAAGGCAGTGTCTTTGGGAGGTTTTTTGACCCCTTGTCTGAAGTGCCTTGATAGCTCTCATTGTGATTTTCCTATCAATAGAAAGTTCCTCAATTTATAGTACTGTCATGCATAGGGTGTGTGTGACGCATGCATTCTTCTTAGGCCATTTTGTCATTTTGTGAACATCACAGAGTGCATGGACACAAATCTAGATGGAATAGCCTACCACACACCTAGGCAAGGTGGTATATAGCCTATTGCTCCTAGGCTACAGACCTGCACAGTATGTGACTGTACTGAACACTATAGGCAATTGTAACATGAAGTTAAGTATCTATGTATCTAAACATAGAAAAAGCACAGTAAAAGTTTAGTATTACGATCTTAGAAGACCACTGTCATATCTGCATTCCATCATTGACTGAAATATTAAGCTACTTTTTCTGTTTTTAAAGGATCTTCATCACCTGTGTTTTGAAACCCAGAAGGGCCAGTTTGCAATTAGGAATGTAAAGTGGCAAGTTAAGTTTGGACCTGAGGTTACAACTCATCTATATACAAAATATACTTATTCCCCAAAACCTTTGTTGTTGTTGTTGTTGTTTGAGAGTCTTGTTCTGTTGCCTAGGCTGGAGTACAGTGGCGTGAGCTCGGTTCACTGCAACCTCCATCTTCCAGGTTCAAGTGATTATCGTGCCTCAGCCTCCCAAGTAGCTGGGATTACAGGCATGCGCCACCACACCCAGCTAATTTGTATATTCTTAGTAGAGATGGGGTTTTGCCATGTCAGACAGGCTTGTCTCAGACTCCTGGCCTCAAGTGGTTCGTCTGCTGCCACCTTCCAAAGTGCTCAGATTACAGGCACGAGCCACCAAGCTTGACCCCCAAAACCTTTTAATTAAGCTTCAGGATCCAAACACAGCCAGAAGGGCTGCCTGCTTTATACCTTCTGTGCCATCTTAGGACTTTGCCCTTTTTCTTGTTCAATCTGAGGACCCTTTAGATCTTTGGCTTCAGTGGACTGTCTTTTTAAAGTAAGACATGGCAAAGTTTCTTGAGTTTCTTCATATGAGTGAGTAAGCCCACTTTGGTTAATAAAGTGCTATTTTATCATGCATTGAGGTTTCACATTTGCACCTTTGTATCTGCCAAAGTTCGTTTCTTTATCATTGTATCGTTAAAGAGTATTATAGCCATTTATGGGTGAGTTTTCTCATTTGACTTTTTCCTCTGGACCAGATATCTGCATGGATGTTCTGTGCAACTGAAAATCATTAATAAATAATCAGAATATCACAAAAAAGAGCATGGGGAAATGCAAGATCTGATGTGGTGTGCACATGTGACTGAGTGGGCTTTGAGAAGGAGCAAAGTCAAACAAGGGGCAAATACTGGCACAAGTCTCCCTTTTTATTGATTCCCAGTTCTCATATGACATTAGAATGAGTGTTAAAAATGCAGTTGGTGTGTGGAAAAAGTTCAAGTTAATGTGATTGGCTTCAGAATCTTTCTGCTAAGATTTTTTTCTTTTTTTTTTTTTTTGAAAAATCTTTTTTCATTAGTGTTTCCTAGTGTTTTCCTTTCATTTTTCTGTTAAGGTATAGTTTGCATGCTATAACATTTACCCTTCCTAGTGTATAGCTTTCTGTAGGTTTTGGCAAATGTATACAATCATGGGACCATCAAGTTATAAAACAGTTTTTGGTGTCCTTTGTAATCAGCCCCTCTCCCCACCCCCTGTTTTCTGTCTCTATAGTTATGCCTTTTGCATAATTTATAAATAATCACTAAGCACAGTGTGTTTAAAGTTCATCCACATTGTTGCCTGTATCAGTAATCCATCCCTTTTTATTGGTGAGTAGTATTCCATTGAATGGATATACCACCATTTCTTTGTACATTACCCACTTGAGCAACAGTTTTTGGCCATTACAAATAATGCCACTATAAACATTTACATACAGATTTTTGTGTGAATATAAGTTTCCCCTTCGTTTGGATAAATACCTAGGAGTAAGATCTCTGGCTTATGTGATTAATGTATCTTTCACTCTATAAGAAACTGCCAATATATTTTTCAAAGTGGTTGTGCCATTTTGTAGCCCCACCTGCAGGGTATGAAAGTTCCAGTTCGTCTGCATTTTCTCCAGCACTTGGTATTGTCAACATTTTGTTGTTCTACTTATGTTTATTGAAATTTCGCTATTTTAATTTAGTGGAATTTCATTGTAGCTTTAATTTGCATTTACCTAAAGACTAATGATATTGAGCATTTCTTCATGTGTATATTTGCTATCCATGTATCTTCTTTGGTGAAATGTCTGTTCAAATCTTTCAGCCATTTTTAAAATTTGGAATGTTGTTTTCTTATTCCAAGTCTGAAAATTATTTATTCTGTATATAAGCCCCGTGTCAGATAGAGTTTGCAAATATTGTCTCTCACATTGTGGCTTGTCTTTCAAAAAGTATCTTAATCTGCAAATACTTATTTCATACATAGCTTCTTTATCTTATTGCCAACACTTCATGTACCATAGATTTCATGCAGTCCCAGAACGACACAGCAAGAAAGTATAGTGGAGAGTACAGTATAGAGCTTGTCTCATGTACCATAGATTTCATGCAGTCCCAGAACAACACAGCAAGAAAGTATAGTGGAGAGTACAGTATAGAGCTTGTCTAAAAAATGGAATAGGAGAGGCTTATTTAAGATTTATTATTTAAAGCCATGGTCTAGGCCAAGAGAAAAGGCACATTGTTATTTTTATTGCCATTCTGTATCCAGAAACACAACTCACCATGTCCAAACAGTGTACTTTGTGATGGGAATGTGTTGTCTTAGCTCATGGGTGAAAACAGGTCCAGAGGAGCCTCTGCATAGGTGAGAATCCAACTGTGTTGTTTTGCATGTATGTTGCATGTGTACATGTGCATGCAGACAGGAGAGAAAAAGCCAGAGGGACAATGAGACAAAGGCAGAGGTGGAAGAGTTTGGTATTAGTAGTATGAGATTCAGCACTTATGACCACATGCTCTGCTGCTGAAGAGGGATAGGAGATAGAAATCCATTAATCCTGAAAGTTTCCATTCTGTGCTGTGTGGACACTGTAAAGGTTTCTCCAGAGGTGTCTTTGATTGTATACTTTTTTTTTCTTTCAAGCCAGTTTCTTAATTCTCACATTTGATATTATTTCATTGTAATGAGTCAGATTAGAGAAAATGGAAGTGGTTTTTCAGAAACTATTATCGGTTTTAGCAGGTCTAAAGTAAAATTTTCCCATTGAGTAATGGAGATGTGTAGACTGTACTCCCCTTAATATAATTTAACATCAGCAAAAGTCCACTTCTTTTGTGTTGGTCTCTCTCTTTGGAGTGATTCTGTCTCCTCTACCCTGCTACCCTACTGACTGTTTCATCCATACCCTTTCTGAGAGTGACAGTGGCTCAAAGGGAATCTCTGTTGGGTTTTGCCCTTTTTGAAACTCAGGACTTTATTTTTAATCATTATTCACTTTTATCTTGTAAAATATACGAATTCATAAATTTTTAGTACTGGAAGAAAGTTTAGAGAGAACTTCTATCCCAGGCCTTCTCTTTATGGATAAGAGGATCAAGGCCCAGAACTTTGAAGGGGCCTCTAATCTTGGAGCTAGAATGAATGGCAAGATTGGGCCCTGGACACAGGCCTCTTACTTCCCTGTCCTGTGTTCTCTTTCCAGGCTGTAACACAAGGAAAAGTGTGCCTGGAAAAGGGGATGTTCAAAAGTATGACTCAAATGAGCTTTGGGAAGTGCCACTGGATTTATTTTAAGTGTAAGGATAATTAAGAATGAACTGGTGAGATGTTCAAGAAGTCGTCTCAAGTTTACAGAGAAAGATAGAACACTTTCAATTTATTTAAGGGATTAAGTTGTCACACCTAGAACTGAGTATACAGCAACCAAATATGATTTTAAAATAAATAAACCAAGCCTTTCTGAGCTGGGCCAGGGTACTGGGGAAGGTGGCCTGTGGCTGGGGAGGAAGCCCAGTGAGGTCCACCTGTCACCAGAGTACAGCATGACCCTGTGGTCACTCACTTCCATATTCATGGGACATGGACATTGGGATGGGAAAGGGTCTCAGCTGCAGGCCCTGGTGTGTAAACAAGTTCTCAGTGCCTGTAAACTAGGAGAGACCTGTGTATCAAAAGAATGTGGGAGATACACTCCCTACGAGTTGCTTAGATGCCTTTTTAAAGAGTTCCAGCCCAACTGTGCTTTAATCTCTGATATGAGAATGATATCTAGACCCACCACAGGCACCACATTCAGCTTCGGGGCCACCCACGAGCTGCAGTGAAATGTCAGATAGCAGGCAGATCCCAGCAGCAGGCCTGGGAGCCACTTTATTCCAGCAGCTTTAAGCCGCTGCTCATTCTAAGTAACGAGAGTCAGCGCGGCCTGTGCCTCCAGAGCACTTCCTACTCACCAGACCCTCCTCCGACACATTATGAAGACTAAGGAATTTCACCCTCCCTCCTGCCCTGTTAGGCATGAACTGTCATTATCCCCTTTTCACAGATGAGGAAACTGAGGCACAGAGGGCTGAAGTGACTCACCACCGGTCACACAGATTGAATGCAGAGCAGCTGGGATTTGCACGCGGGTCTGATTCCTGAGCCCACACACTTATCTCCCACAACACGTTGCCTCCTGTATCCACTCTGCAAACACTTCCTGCCTAGAATACACCATTCTATATGGTCACCAGGAGGCCCTGGAGATGTGGCTAGTGTCACATGTTGAAATAATAATATTTTGCATGATTGGTTTCAATAGACTCTATTATTAAAATTAATTTCATCTGTTCCTTTTGACTTAAAAAAAAATGCAGCTCCTAGAAATTCCTAGCTTCCACGTGTGGCTTGCATTTTATTTCTACTGAAGAGTGCAAACCTGGGAGATCCCAAACCATGGCATGACGCAGCCTGAGAGGCGACCGTAGCAAGCACACTGCAGCCAGGACAGGGTGGCTGTGGGCAGCTGGCACCATGCCAGGCAGAAAGGTCCCTCTCCCCCTACTGCTAAGAGACAGAGTGAGTTGAAACCAACATTTCCCAAAGAGTGTTTTGTAGGATATTAATAGCAAAATGAAATAGTCTCTTAGTAAAATACAGGCCCTGGGATGTTCAGCCTCTTTTATTACTTCAAAGAGATAATTTAAATGTTTTCTCAAGTTATTTCAAGTGTCCCTCAGTTTCTTCATTTATGAAATGAAGGTAATAGTTCCTACCATATCGGGCTGCTTTGAGGACTAGTCAAGTTAATCCATATAAAGTGCTTAGTAGAGTGCCTAACACAGAGAAAAGCACTCCACAAACATTAGCCAGTATGATTATAGCCTGTAGTCATTGTTGTTATCACATTTAGTTGAAGGAGCTTCGGGATGGAGAATGAAAAGGACACAGAAGGGCTTTTGGGGGTAGTGCACCCAGTTCTCATGCCCAAGTCAGCAAATTTAACTCCCCCAGGTAGCTGGAGGCACCCACTCCCTTAGAAGGTAGTGAGGGGACCCTCAGATGCCTCCCACTGCCCCTTCAAAGCCAAGAAACTTCTCAGTTGTTGCCTTCCCTGAGAGGGAAGCCCATCCACACATCCCACCTGCATCTTGTTGTAGTTCCAGTGATGGGGCTGTCCTCATCACCTGCCTCTTAAACTGGCAAAGATCCACAAGTTTGGCAATCATATGATTAAACACATGTAAACTGGTTTCTTTACTGCAAGACTTCTCAGGGCTCTTAAAATGCTAATGTGCATGGAGAAAGTTCCAGATGTGAATGCTGTGTTAAGTGTTTTGCAAACCTAATTGATTTGTTTTTGGAACTACCTTATGTGACTAATGTTCCATGAACTGCGCTCTTGGAAACATTGTTTATAAAGGTTCAGGCCAGCCCAAAATGAGTCTTAGCCATAATCTCTTCTGCCACCACTCTATTTATTTACCGTCAGCGCTGTGCAAGTAGCACTACTTGACAGTGGGCACATGAGTTAAAAAAGTAATAATAAAACAAAAAAATGACAGCTCGCAGTATTGTTTGGTTGATTTTTGCAGTGACAGGGACTCCTGAGTTGCCCATGCTGGTCTTGAACTCCTGGCCTCAAGCATTCCTCCTGCCTTTGCCTCCTAAATTTCTGAGATTACAGGAGGAGCCACTGCACCCCACCAAAGGTTCTTTCTCAAATAGAATTGTTTTGTTTTAGAATGTCAATATACTGATTTATAAAGAGCAGATGTTTTGCATGCTACGAGTAAAACAATAACCACTAGTAATTATTTTTACGTTAAATGTTTAATGGACCCGTTCTCTGTGCCATTCCCTGCTCTAAGGGCAGTTTTATATATTATCTCTTTTAATCTCCACAGTTACTTTTTGCAGTATGCTGTTACTACCATCATTTTACAGATGAGGAAACTGAGGCTTTAAAGCAGGAAATAACCCAAGAAAGGGTAACTAGAGTAGCTTTAGGGCAGTAATGGGAACCAGGGTTGGCCTGGCTCCAGAATCCAAGTGGAAAACCACAGATAATTCCTTTCCAGACTTCTTTTCTCTGCCAAGCTTAGGTGAAGCCAAAAGGGGTCTCGCCTTGCTCCTGAATCCTCCCTTTGGTCCTGTGCTGTGTGAAGTCACAAGGTAGCCCAGCACCTTGAGGAAATTCAGTTAAATTTTTATAAACCTTATAAAATACAGAGCAATGATTAACTTCCCAACTGTTAATGTTAACATTCGAATATCCTCCGCCCAACCCCAGTTGGTGGGAAACACTTCAGTGAGTAACCACTGAATAACAAGGCCTGGCTGGTATTTGCTGAAATAATCTCAGTTATTTAGTAACATACTGTGCATTTTATTGTATTGCAATGTGAAATGAAGCTCATTTAAAATATTTTTAACAACAAATCAGCAGATGTTAAAGTTTTATGCTGTGAGGCTTTTTTAAAATAAGGATACCATCTTACATTTTTAGAATACTGTTTTTTAAAAGACTGGACCCACGTTTTATTCTTGTTTTGTCATCATCACTGTTGTTTATTTAAACTTAACTAGTCTAGTACTTGGCACAAAATCAATGCTCAAGGAGTGAATTTTTTAAAAATTTAACTTATAATTTATGAGGAATTTTCTCTTTCTTATTTAATTCTCAAAATAGCCATAAGATAGTAGCAAGTATTTATATGCCCATTTAAAGGTCAAGAAACTGAGGCCCAGAGAAGTGACTCAGAAAAGAGCCTTCGGATGGGATAGCAGAGCGAAGACGAGCCCTCAGCACTTCTGGTTTTATAATTCCTACTCTTTTCACAGTATCGTACAGTTGGGTGTCAGGAATGCAATCCGGCACGCTCTGTGCTGATTTGCCCCACTAGGAGTATACAGCTCATGTGTTTAAAATTGTTACTGTAAGCCAAAAAATTGTTTTTAAGAACACTTAGTCACCTTACCTTAAATGGTTCCTTGTAGTTCTAACTCACTTTATGACTTTATGACTGGTCAAAAATAGCAAAAAAAGTGATAACAATATTCATTCCTTCCTATGCACTAGGCACTGTGCTAGCACTTTGCATGCATGATCTCCAAGTATTCCTAAAAGCCACTCTGTGGAATAGGTACTGTTCTTACTCCACACTGTAAGTGGGAGGATGGAAGGTGAGCAGGAGTCAGTTATTTGCCCCAGGTCAAACAGGACTTAAATCGGGCCGCACTCCCTTCCTTGCACGAGTTCTTCAAATATTGGCTGTTTGTGGCAGTGTAAACACTTGTGAGCATCAACACCAAAGTAGTTGCAAAAGCCAATATTAACCCATGTCCTTGTAATAAAATATGAGCACTGTAATACCTATGATGTGGTGATAGGAAAAGCACAATTGCCAGTTAGAGCTTTTTAAAACATTTCTAAATTTGTTTACATGCATATATGAGGATTTGGATTGCTAAATATTACAATTTTCTCCAAATGCAAACATGCATTTACTACTTGGAGGTATCAACATGCTATTTTAGGATTTGAACTAGGCCAGGTTTTTCATAATCTATTTAAGCATAAACATAATTAACTTTTGAGGAATCCTCAAAGAAGAAAAATGATGTCCTGTTTCCAAGTGTCTTATTTGAACTTCAGGAAAAAGTAAGGAAATGGTGCAGCCACTTTGGAAAACAATTTGGCAGTTCCTCAAAATGTTACATGAAGAGTTAGTGTATGACCTGGCAACTCTACTGCTATATATACACCCAAGAGAAACAAAAATGTATTCACCCAAAACAAGAGAAACAAAAATATATCACCCAAAATCTTGTACATGAATGTTGATAGCAGCAATATTCTTATTCAGTTGGGTTGAATGTCCACCCAAATGTCCACCGATTGTTGAATGGATAAACATTATGTGGTATATCCATACAGTGGAATATTTCACAGTAACAAGGAATGGAATACTGATGCATGCTACAACATAGATAAACCTTGAAAACATTGTGTTAAGTGAAAGAAGCCAGTCACAGAGGGCTACATATTATATGACTCCACCTACGTGACATGTCAGAATAGGCAAATTCATAAATACAAAAATATAGGTTAGTGATTGCCAGGGGCTGAGGAAAGGGGAGAATGAAAACGACTGTTAAGAGGTGTGGGATTTCTCCTTGGAATCATGAAACTATTCTAAGGTTAGATGGTGGCCATGATTGTGGAACTCTATGAATATCCTGAAAACCAGTGAACTTCATGCTTTGAAAATTGTATGGTATATAATCTTAAAATATTATTAAAAAGTAATCATAAATGTAAAACTATGTATGAGGAAAAAAAGAAGAGCAAGAATACACAGACCATTTTTACAGTGCTTTCCAGGATGGTGAAATTTTATTATGTAGCCCACTCTGATTAAACTGTAAGCAAAGTGACTCTGCAAATTCCTGAAACCCTAGCTTCTATTCCTCCTTTAGCATTATGCTAAAAGCTCACAAAAGAGAAATGTGCATGACTTTCTATTTATCCTAACAGTGTGTACTCTACTGGTGAAAACTATTCTGTTATCACGATTCTATTCAGAAGCAAGAAAGTTGAGTGGATATATAAGATATAGTGTTTATTTTTAATGCTAATTTTTAATGAGAAATTCAGAGTAGCTTGCTAAAATGGTTAATGTGATAGAAATTAGTTGGGTTAATTAGGTCAATAAATATGATTCTAACTCATTAGGAGAAAAGGTCAGATTGATAAAAGACTGAGGAGCATTCTGTTTTAGAAGATACTGCTTTTAATCCTGAAGAAACAACTTGGGTTTTGCATTTCGTACCACCTAAAGTGTGCTGAATTATTTCTTTGATACGTAGCTTACTTGTGAGTGAAGTGTCCTCCAGATATATTTGTGAGTTGCTCACTGTTAGAAATTGTAGCCTTTTTCTGATTAATTCCTTCATCGATGTTATTTAAATACTTTGTTTCTAATCATGGCCTTGATTCATCAGCAGGTTTTCTTGTGCCCAAGTGCCCTCTGATGATTCTGATAGTACACTTGTTTCTCCCCTTAGTGGTCAAAAAAAAAAAAAAAAAAAAAAAAGAATTACATACAACATTTCCTAAGTGTTTTTCTCACTGCAGTACTTTAAGTAAATCCAATAAATAAAATCATAATATTTACAGAAAACATTAAATAAGAATTATTTACTTTCACAAACTTAGTGATATAGTTTCTCTTTTTTAAACAGCTTTATTGAAGTATAAGTCTCATACATATTATTCACCCTTTTAAACTGTACAATTTAATTATTTTTTTGGTATATCCACAGATATGTGTAATAATCATTTCAGTCAATTCTAGGACATTTTTATCACTTGAGAAAAAGATTGTACTTTACAGTTAACCACACTCCCATCTCCTCACTCCATCTCTATGCAAAATGCATGAGACTAGAAGTCTTTCAGATTTCAGATTTTTTTTTTTTTTGATTTTGGGATGCTTGCATATACATAGCAAGACATCCTGAGCATAGGACCCAAGTCTAAACATGTATCTTTCATATACACCTGATACATATAGGCTGAAGGCAATTTTATTCAATAGTTTTATTAATTGTGTGCATGAAATAAAGTCTGTGTTAAATACTTATGTGTGGAATTTTCTGCTTGGTGGTGTCATGTCAGCATTTTAAAAGTTTTGAATTTTGGAACATTTTGGATTTGGGGTTTTCAGATTAGGGATGCCCAACTTGTACTACTCTACTTTCTGTTGCTGTAGATTTACCTATTCTAAACATTGCCTATGACTGGAGTCATGTGATGTGTGGTCTTTTGTGACTGGCTTCTATCACTTTTCTGGTAAAGTCCATCGAAGTATTTTCTATGATAAAAGGTCAATTTATCAGGAAGATATAATAATTTTAAACATGTATGCACCTGATAACAGAACACCAAAATACATGAAGCAAAAACTGACAGAAATGGAGGCAGAAAAAGACAATTCAACAACAATAATTGGAAACTTCAATACCCCACTTTCAATAATGCATAGAGCAGCCAGGCAGAAGAATGACAAGAAAGTAGAAAAGTTGCCCAACACTATAAATCAACTGCTAACATATCTATAGGACACGTTACTCCCAAAACAGCAGAGTATTCTGAAGTGCACATGATTCATTCTCCAGCATGCACCAGATGCAGGGACATAAAACAAATTTCAATACATTTGAAAGGACAACAGTAATACTGTTTTGGTTACATTTGTTTCAAATTTTGTTACATTGCTGATCACAGTGTAACAAAATTAGAAATCGAATACAGACAAAAATGAGAATCTCAAAAGTGTGTGAAAATTAAACAGCACACTCCTAAATGAACAATGATTCAAAAGAGAAATCAGAAAATACTTCAAGATGAATGAAAATGAAGACTCAATATACCAAAACATGAGATGCCGCTAAAGCAGGGCTTCCAGAAGAAAATTTATAGCATAGAAGTAAACACTTCTCTGAAGAAAGGTCTCAAATCAATAACCTAACCTACGTTAACAGAAAGAAAGAAAAGAGCAAGTTAAAAGCAAGCAGAAGAAAAGAAATTGAGATTAGAGCAGAAATCAACAAATAAGAAATAGAAAACCAATAGAGACTTTAAATCTTCTAAAATGTCTACAATTTTACTTACTATAATAAAGCAAATTATAATTTTACAGAAGACATTAAGCAAGGATTATTTTTCACAGTATAAGTGACATACTTTCTTAATGTATTGAAAAACATTTAATTTTCAACATAGCTTTCCATACACCTGTTGTAAAAAGCAAAAATCTTCGTGAAAATATCCACCAGGGACTGTCTTTTTCTCAATTCATATTTCCTTTGGAAGCTGTTAACCAGATCATGAGCTCATTTCAAACTGCAGCTGTTGAGAAAGCTCACTTGATAGAAAGAGGACAGTTAAGGGAATTGAGCAAATCTACTACTGATTCCTCATACCTCCACTTCCTGCAACGTGACTTTGGATAAATTTCTAATTTCTTTGAGACTAATTTTCCTCATAGGAAAAATAAAGGTAATTTTCTCAGGTTGAAAGGATTAAGTAAGATAACATACATAAAGAGCCTAATTCAATGCCTGGTACATAATAGGTGTTTGATTAATATCTAGTCTATATTCATTTGATGATTTAAAAATTGATTGGCCCTGTTATGCATATATTGAAAACTCATATGTATGCCAATGCCAGTTGGTAAAAACGCAATACCCATTGGCATTGTTATACATATATGAGTGTTCTTGAAAGAAAAACTAGAAGAAGAATCTAATGTTAAATCTTATGTACTGGGTTTTTGGCTAGTGATGTTATCTATAACTGGACTGCATGTAACTTGTTTGACAGTTTGGACAGATTTTACTGTATTAGTCCTCCCTTATCCTTGGGGTATATGTTCCAAGACCCACAGTGGATGCCTGAAACCACAGATAGTACCAAACCCTATTGCCATCAGTCAGAAAGTTTCTGTTCCTGTCTTCCAACCGCAAACTTAATGCCTTTGCATCTTAAATAAACTTATTGTGCACTTTTGCAGTTTGAGGTGTGACAGCAAAACTAGCACAAGTTTCTTTTCATTCTTCACAATTTCACAGAGGGAAGATTTGTTCTTAGCATAGATCTTAACAACCTCGGCATGCAGTTTTGTTTGTTTGTTTTCTTTCCTTATTAAGTAGAGAACTTTCACCTTTTTGCTTAAAGGAAGCACTTTAAGGCTTCTCTTTGGCTTACTCTGAATTACCAGCATCACTACTCTTGCACTCTGGGACCATGATTAAGTAAAATAAGGATTCCTTAAACACGGCATTGCAATACCTCGACAGTTGGTCTGAGCGCCGGAATGGCTACTAGGTGACTAATAGGTGGGAGGGTGGATATAAGGTAGATAGCGAGCCTAAGGGATGAGTTCCTGCCCCAGGCAGGATGGGGTGGAATGGCGCCAGAGTCCCTCACACTGCTCAGAACAGTATGCAATTTAAAGGTTATGAATTGTTTATTTCTGAAATTTTCCATTTCATATTTTAGGACTGAGGTGACTGCAGGTAACAGAAACTAAGGGAACCGAAACCATGGAAAATGGGGGGACCACTGTATTTTAATAATGACAAAACACTCAACTTGGGCAAAATGCATATCCTGACCTCAACTGATTGTTTTAGCAATTGATTATAATGGTCAAATATTTAAGCCCTTCAAATATGAAACCACTTATAATTTAACTGTTTTTAATTTTAATTTTTACTTTTGGTATTGATATGACAAATTCTATTTCTTATGTGTTAAGTAAGCATACTTCTTCATTGTACAATTCTGTTGCCTGTTTATACTACAAGCTGGTAGCATTAAAGCACATTTGTGATCTGATAGTCAAGATAACTGATTAAATCCTGTTTTTACTCAAAGTGTATTTTGGCAGGGACTTTAATGCTTATTCATTCTATTTATTATATAGTTGATGGTGTGAAAATGCAGTGTATTCGTCAGCAATATAAACTTCAAGTTGGAGACTAGTGCTTCTCAAAATTTCACTGTTAATATCAATCACCTGGGAGTCTTGTTAAGCGTAGATTGAGGCCTAGGGTGGGGCCAAATAATCTGCATTTTAACAAGCTTCTAGGTGTTGTCAATTTTTCTGGTCCATGGACCTTACTTTGAGCAGTGAGACTGTGGAGAACCCAAGAAGAGGCCTAGGCATGAGTTGGAAATGAGTAGAGCTAATCTGACATTATAAAGCATGATCCCAGCTGCCTGCCCAAACTCTCTGAGTTTAATTTATTTCCTTAACTGAACCCTGGAGTAAGTTAATTAAAAATTCAGAGACATGGAATTGCTGTGATCCTATTCTTTTAAATATTGAAATGATCTAATAAGGCAATAGAATACCTGGTTATGAATTTTCTACGGTTCCTTTGTATCATGCATTAGCCTGGCCACCTCTCAGACCTCTTTGTATTAGATCTTATTTAGTAACACAAGTGGTATATATGAAACATTTCCATTTCCATCTCTTTTTTTCTTTTATTTATTTATTTATTTTGAGACAGAATCTCCCTTTGTCTCACCCAGGCTGGATTGAAGTGCAGTGGCAAGATCTCAGCTTACCGCAGGCTCTGACTCCCAGGTTCAAGCAATTCTCATGCCTCAGTTTCCTGAGTAGCTGGGATTACAGATGAGTACCACCATGCCTGGCTAATTTTTGTATTTTGGGTAGAGACAGGTTTTCACTAAGTTGATCAGGCTGGTCTCAAACTCCTGGCCTCATGGGATGCACCTGCCTTGGTCTTCCAAAGTGCTGGGATTACAGGCGTGAACCACTGAGCCCGACCTCTATTTTAATTTTTTAGTGCTCTACCTACATTATTGGCCCTTACTATATGTATGACAAATAACAATGAGAGTGGGATCCTTTGATTCAATCCCAACAAGGGTTTTGTTACCAAATGAAAAGAATAAGAATCACATGCAATTGTTTCCCTTAAGCTCAGGCATGATTTACTAATACCCTAAGTGAGCACGTATGAAAGCTTCCCAGAGAAGCTAATCTCAAATCTCTTAGGTAAGAGAAGAGGTGCATCTCTAGAGTCCATGGTATGCAGGACTTGTTTTTGTATGTAATTTGACCACAGAGGCATCAATTTATAATGTGTCAAATTGAATTCTTAATATAAAATAGATGTGGTTTGAAATGTAATGCTTACCATCTGATTTGTTACAGAACACAAAAATAGTCACAGGAAAGACAAGAGGAAAACCAGAAGAAGAAAATGGGGAGAAAGAATTAACCTGGCTGATGACGTGGCAGCATTAAACAGCGGCTTAGCAACAGAGGCATTTTCTGCCTATGGTAATAAGACGGACCACACGAGGGAAAGAGGACCCACAGAAGGACAAAACGTTTTTTATCCTATCCACGGTTTGTAGAGTTGTTGGTGGTGGCAGACAACAGAATGGTTTCATACCATGGAGAAAACCTTCAACACTATATTTTAACTTTAATGTCAATTGTAAGTACATTCAAACGAAGGTGATTTATGAGGTCTCTAAATGTGCCGTTGGGGAATGGGTTTCCACTCAGTGCTTTGGAGGACCATTCAGAGCTGGCATTTCAGCCATTCAGGCAAGTGACTGAAGAGAACATAAGATTACTTATTGGTTGCCTTTTTAAACTGACAATGGTTATCAATATGGAATGTTTTGTTAGACAATGTGCTTCTTACTTAAAAGGTATAATTCTGAATCCTTCTGGCAATGCTGCCAGGTGAGATTATCATGCCGATTTTATAGATAAGAAAACTTGAGTCTCAGGGGAGTTAGGTCACTTGTCTATGGTCAGGTAAAGCTAATAAATCACTCGGACTACTCCCTGTGACCTTTAGCTTGTCCAGTTCCCAAAACCAATGCTTTTTGCCTCATTTAGGAACTTTGCACAGCCAGGTGTGGATATTAAGTAATTTGTAGGGATGCTGGTTGTGAACCATAGTCACCTGTGGAACTTCTAAAAGTAGTCTCTTCCCCAGGCTTCTAATTAAGTAGCCTGGGCATTGAGGCCTAGAAGGCTTTCATTGTGTTTTTCTACTCCCATTTTGAATTGAAAACAGTACATTTGCATGATTTTTAAAAAATCAGAACCAAAGATTATTGTTAAAAAATAAGCATCTTTCTCTCTGCAGACTTCCAGGTCCCTTCCCAGAGGCAGCCACTGTTGAAAGTTTTTGTATATGTTTCTAACAAGCACTGCCCAATAGAAATATAATACAAACCACATATTTAATTTCAAATGTATTTTAAATCTTTTTCCTAATTTTAAATTTTCAAGTAGACTCATTTAAAAAAAAAAAAGTTTAAAAAAAAAAAATGGCCAGGTGCAGTCACTCATGCTTGTAATCCCAACACTTGAGGAGGCCGAGGTGGAACAATCTCTTGAGGTTCAAAGTTCAGGACCAGCCTGGGCATCATAGCAAGACCTGGTCTCTATAAAAATTAGCCAGGTGTGGCGGCATATACCTATATATACCTATAGTAGGCTTAGGTACTCGGGAGCTGAAGTGAGAGAATCTCTTGAGCCCAGGAGTTCGAGGCTGCAGTGAGCCTTGATTGTGCCACTGCACATCAGCCTTGGTGACAGGGTGAGACTCTGTCTCAAAAAAACAAAAAAGTAAAAAATAAATAGGTAAAATGAATTTTAGCAATATATTTATTTTATATACAAATGTTATTTCAAAAATTATTAATAAGACTTTTTTTATACTAAGCCTTCAAAATCCAGTGTGTTTTACACTCTGAGCATATCTCAATTTGAGCTAGCCAAATACCAGTGCTGAGTAGCCACATGTGATGAGTGGCTGCTGTTGGGCAGTGCAACATCCAGGTATTTCTTATGCAAACACGTGTGCATATATAACTCCTTTTCAAACAGCAGGCGTTTTCACATACTCTGTTACACATTACTATTTTATTTGACAATTCGAGATGGTTCCAGAAAAGCCCATAGAGACCTCCTCTTACTCATTTTCAGCCATAGCATGACATTTCTTTTAATGGATGAGCCCTAATTTACATGAACTAAAACTTATTTTTAATAAATTCCCCAGATGAACGTGAAAAGCAATCCTGTTTGGGGGATAGCCTTAGGGTTTCTTCTTCCTCCCTTGTGGCCTGTGGTGCTCCTTGCCTTTTTGTTTACTGCTGTGACCCAGTCCTCTCTGTCCCCCCAATCCTGCCTGGCTTCCATGTCCCTCTTACCCCTATATGATGCTCAGTCCCAGATACCCCAGCCCTCTCATGCCCAGGAGAGAAGGGAACATCTAATCAGGCCCTGCCCATGTACAGCCTCATTTTCACCATTTAATTTCATATCTCTGATAAGAATTTTGATTATGAACATGGGCTTTGAATCAAACTGCCCTAGGTTGAGAGTTCTGACTCTGCTACTCACCAGTGTGTGGCCACAGACAAGTGACTTAATTTACTGAGTGACTTAGTTTCCTTAGCTGTTGAACAGAGATTGGAATAGTACCCAGCCCAGAATTTTGCTGTATAGTGACTATATACATGTGTGTATATAGTTTTCAGCCAGTATCTAGTTCACAATAAGGATTTAGTAAATCTTAGCTCTTATAATTAATTATAATAATGCAAAGTTAAAACCTCACCAGTTTAACAAGGTTGTCAAAGACACAAACAGGTAGCAAACATTAAAGAACAGCAGTGTTGGCTAACATGTACCCAATGTGAGATTCTATAAGTTGGCAATATAGGACTTCAAATGAGAGGAAAGAGCTAATGGAAAATTAATATCCATTGTTCTGGTACAGAGAACCCTTAAGTCACGTGGCAATGCAATTTCAGAGGAATTTAAACTTGTTTGAATTCACTGTTATCTAAAATTTGATCTATAAATTTTATGAAGAGACTTTACAAAAAGGATTGTTGAATGAATGAAAAATTCACAACCACAAAATGCATATGTTGCCAGAAACGTAAAACAGAGGTGGAGCCCAACGTAAGACGTGACTTGCTTATTGCTTACACAGAGTTCACAATTAACTTTGAAAAATTTATCTCGGTTGCAGGTAGCCTCTATCTATAAAGACCCAAGTATTGGAAATTTAATTAATATTGTTATTGTGAACTTAATTGTGATTCATAATGAACAGGTAATAAAGTTTTTTTTCTTTTTTCTTCTAACTGTATCCGAAATGGCATATCTAATTGGTATTGGTACAACAGATTAACCATAATTTTTCTCTGTATTTAGGATGGGCCTTCCATATCTTTTAATGCTCAGACAACATTAAAAAACTTTTGCCAGTGGCAGCATTCGAAGAACCATCCAGGTGGAATCCATCACGATACTGCTGTTCTCTTAACAAGGTATTTGGATTTCTTATTCCTCAGATCTTTCAGCCTCAGGTCAAGTTGGGATGTGGTCACACATTACTAATAGCTGCTAGTAGAGGGTTTCTCAGCTTAGGCACTGTTGGCATTTTGGGCTGGATAATTCTTTCCGTACATTGCAAGATGTTTAGCAGCATGTCTGGCCTCTGCTCACTACATATCAGTAGCATTCCCTCCCCTCAGTTGTGGCAACCAACAATGTCTCCAGAGATTGCCACTGCCCCCCTGGGGATGGTAGAATCACCTTGTTGATAGCCCCTAACCCATAGATGCCAAGTGAGGAATAAATGTGTTAGGCAGACGTGAAAATAAATGTTTTAAGTAACAGGAAAGGGCAGCTGCTTTTCAGATAGACCAGGCATTGCCATATAGTATGTGAGTTCAGTGTTGCCAGCTTTTGTGATTTTGCAAAAGCCAGAAAAACGAATCTTTTAAAAATGTGAAACCTCCCAGTTCTTCTGTGGTAGTTATCATCGCAAAATGTTAAAACACTGTAGCAACAAAGACGTGTGCTGGCTTAATTGTGCCTCCCGCCTCCCTGCCATCTCTGTTGTGGTCATGAGCAGGTCCTCTTAAAGTAAGTGAAAGGTATCTTGCACCTTCTGAGGAATGTTTTTGAAGAGTCTTTACAAAACTAGAATCACTTGCCCCAGGGTACTGGGAAAAGTACTGGTTGGAGAGGTTTCTTACGGCTCTGTGGCCACCTTGACCACAGAGGAAGACTTTTTAATGTAGTAATTTATAAATCTTTAATCAACGATTCCAAAAAGTTTTTGAGTTTTGAAACTCTGGCCTTATGAATTTGCTTTTTGTAACCCCTACCCCAATGTGTGTGCTGTTGTGATGCCTAGAAGACACTTAAGTATTTACTTGTATTGACATTTATCTTTGATGTCATCAAGGCCTAAGTCTGCTTTGCTTTCAGGCAGGATATCTGCAGAGCTCACGACAAATGTGATACCTTAGGTGAGTCCTCTGTTCATAACCTCTATTGCTAAAACAGTTTGCTACATGTTTTTATTTCAAGCCACAGTTGCTTGTTGGAGTAAATTCTTGTTGGTTTTTTCTTCTGATAGGTCTGGCTGAACTGGGAACCATTTGTGATCCCTACAGAAGTTGTTCTATTAGTGAAGATAGTGGATTGAGTACAGCTTTTACAATCGCCCATGAGCTGGGCCATGTGTGAGTTCCCTTTCAGTAATTTCATTTAATTCAGAGTGACCTAAAACCTTTTGTTCCTTTGCATCAGTGAGCATTTACTTGACTTTAGAGGGTGTAAGACACTTCCCGAGTCATAGTAGTGTTTGCAGGGTTGAAGAGCTTTGAACCTAATTGGGTGAAATGACTTTGACTTCCGAAAGTTGAGTAAATGCAGTGCACTCTCTTCACCCATAGCTTGTGTGTGTCTTTGGTTTAACTGCTCAAGTTTAATACATAAGGTCTAATAGTCTCCTTTCCTACTGTGAACTGGAGAAATTGAGTCTTTCTGTTTCTTCCACTGAAGCAGAGGATATATTTGCCTAGAGAACTTTCCTGATTTAACACCTTTGTCTAGGAGGCTCCCCCAACATTACTCCGGTCCCCCAAGATTTTTACACATCCAGACAATTCCTGATTCTATGATACACAGCTCTAATTCTGATATTTAGCATCTGGGAACAGTAATATCCCTTTTTCAGGAAAGAAAATGAACAAAAAAAGAAATCATTTCCTAATTACGGTCACTAAATGGCCATTATGAAATGGCTTTCCCCTTTTGTTTTTGAGAGAGAGCATGCTTAGAACATGGGGCAAAACACTGCAAATTTACTAGAAATTATTCTGAGTTTTGATCTGCATTATTTTCTTTCTAGAATGATTAAATTACTTATACTATCATTTTAAAATAATTTTCTGAAAAATATTATTTTTATTTGAGATTAAGTTTCACTTTTGTTGCCTATGCTGGAGTGCAATGGCTCAGTCTTGGCTCACTGCAACCTCCATCTCGCAGGTTCAAGTGATTCTCCTGCCTCAGCCTCGCGAGTAGCTGGAATTGCAGGTACCCAACACCACACCCAGCTAATTTTTGTATTTTTGTAGAGACGGGATTTCGCCATGTTGACCAGGATGGTCTTGAACTCCTGACCTCAGGTGATTCGCCCACCTCAGCCTCCCAAAGTGCTGAGATTGCAGGCACGAGCCATCACACCCAGCCAGAAAAGGATATTATTATATAATATAGTTATAGATCAATTTGTGTGGCAGATGATAACTTTACTTAGAGCTAACATCATCTGTTAAGCAAGCTTTTCATTCATACATTTAAGGTCCCTTATGTGCGGTGTAGTGTACCAGGCACAGAGCAAGATGCGTATACACAGGTGTCTCCAATTTAGTTCAATGTATAACAGGTAGGTTTTTAAACTAGTACCTTTCAAACATATTTTAAGAGCATATCCCTTTTCTTTTCTCCAAAGGAAATACAGTCAGATGCCCCATATTTAGAAAACAAAAGAGGTATGGTTTTCCATTAAGCATTTGTGGCAGGCCCAGTCTGCTGAGTCAGCATCCTCTCTATCCTTGTGGTTTCTGAGGCACCTTTGTGAAACTCAGGGAAGCTTTGAAGGGAATTCCAGTTCCAGCTTCCCCAACTTAGTGGCGGTAGGACTTGATCAAATAATTAAACCTCTCTATGGCTCAGTTTCCTCATCTGCAAAATGCAGATAGTAAGAGTACAGGTATAGAATTTCTTATCCAAAATGCGTGGGATCAGAAGTGTTTTGGGTTTTAGATTCACTCCGATGTTTGCAATATTTGTATATACATAATGAGATATCTTGGGAATGGGACTCAAATTTAAACAAGAAATTTATGTTTTATATATACCTTATGCATGTAGCCTAGAGGTAATTTTATATGATAGTTTTAAATAATTTTATGCATGAAACAAAGTTTGTGTTAAGCGTTTATGTGTGGAATTTTCCACTGGTGTCACATTGGCACTCAAAACGTTTCTGATTTTGGAGGATTTTTCATTTTGAGATTAAGGATGCTCAACCTGTAGTATTCATTGGGTGAAGTAAGTGATTAAATGAAATAAAGCATCTAAAGCATTTAGCACATTTTCTGGTGTATTGTGAAGGCTGAAAAGTCTTGGTTATTATTGTTTGTAAGTGTCCAGTAAGTATTATTACTATTTAACTCCTGCAGTGAGCAAATGTGAATGACATTTGAATGAAAATAATTTTTCAGCTTATTTACATGAAATAAAGTTGACTTTATCAAGTTATTGTTGGGGTGGGACTAAACATCATCTGGGGGATGGGAAGTAAATACGACTATCGAGAAACCACTAAAATTTGAATGCCTTACTTGTTTTAGGTTTGTTGATGCAGGTATTGCATTGATTATGCATCAGGGGAACTACAAACCAAGGCATTCATTGTTTTAAGAAAATAGACTCTTAACATAAGAGTCTCACGTATTAAGAACTATTTCTAACTTCAACTAAGATTGAGTTTTTCTGTCTCTATTGGCAAGTATTAAGAGACATAAACTTTAAAGAAAAAGGGGAAAATGTGATAAATCAATGGAATAGACTCCGTAGGCTTTTATTCCAACTTTTACATGATGCAAATCTACATGCTTCTGTCTGACTCACTTATTTCTGTAATCAGGGTGAACTAGTGAAGGGAATTCTCCCTCAATGCTACATTAATCACATGCATCAATTCTGTGATTGGGAATAGCCATCAGAGAGAGGGAAGGTGACCCTTCTGAGGTTGTCACCCAGTGGATAATTGACTGAGCTGAGAATGGCATGTGGGTCACAGAATTGATGTTTCTCGATTTAGGAAATACTTCCTAATTTTTTTCCCACTTCTTCTGGCTGAGCCAAGAATGGCAAGTATGTGTTCATGCTGCTGTGTTCCCTTCCAGGCCCATGAGGACACTGGCAATCCTTCACAGCCTTCTCACAGGCGGAGACCTAGATTAATTTAAGAATCCTTTTATGCCTGGCTTTTCAGGAAGCTAATACCAATCAATTGCTGTTGGCATGAAGCAGGAAACGATTTGCCATCTCCAGAGTTAAGCCAGTTGAATTGGCATGCCTCTGGTTTCCATGCATAGCACTACCGTTCATGGGTTTTATTGTACGCAAACTTTGCATGCCTTTAGAATGATATACCTAAACAGGTATATCATTTGTCAGCCTGATCCAAAAAGGGGGAGATGCCAAGGCCCATAGTGAGCCTCTTATTAGAAAGCTCTTGGCTTCAATTTTTGACACTTTCCTGACTCTTTATATTCATGTTATCATAACCTGCCAAATTCTTGACTCTATAAATTGCTCTTTAACAGTGTATTAGGAATTCCAGCCACTGCATTCTAGCACCAACTACAGCATATTCAGAGTCTCTGCAATTCCAGAAAGTAAACTTAAGCCAAATACGTGGCCTGACTCACATCTTTTAAAATACATTTTATACGCTTACACTTTGTATTAAGTTCGGTGAGAATTATATTTTAATCTACACTCTATCTTGAATTGTCTTAAGTTTTGTTCTGCTTACCAGGATTCAGGTTCTTATCCAAAATGCAGTTAATTATTTTTCTCTTAGATAGATGCATTCTTGAAGCAATTAGAACAGTATGATCCCTTGGTGTTTATTGACATTCTCATCATTGTCTCGTTGACTTCAGGTTTAACATGCCTCATGATGACAACAACAAATGTAAAGAAGAAGGAGTTAAGAGTCCCCAGCATGTCATGGCTCCAACGCTGAACTTCTACACCAACCCCTGGATGTGGTCAAAGTGTAGTCGAAAATATATCACTGAGTTTTTAGAGTAAGACTTGAACATTCTTTTAGCACAAGCTTCTAGCGCCTGGCCTACATGTAGTGAACTAATTGTGGGAAAGACGATACAAAGTCAAACATTCCTTTTGAGTTGTTTTTGTTGACATTCCTTAGATGAGGCAAAAAAAAAAAAAAAAAAACTTTCTGATATCTGTGTAGTTCATATCCTTGCCACAGTTTAGAAGATTATAGACTGAGCTAAAGAAAAGGTTGGAATCTTAAAGAGAATACGGAAATGTTGCTTCATTTTTGGGTTAAGTTTTGAGATTTGTTCAAATGTTGGGCGAGGGACTATGAATGTGATTTCTTGACGAAGGCCACAGGTATTTATGCACTTCGAATTTAGTAATTTTGGCCTGGAAATGGGTGGGGTAGTGAGATGATCCCAAAGTGGATTCTGTGGATGAGTGGAAATTACAGCGGCTCCCACATTGTTGAATTGAGGACATTCTCTCTCTGCCTCACTCTTCTTTTCTCCCTCTTCCCTCCCCCTTTCTCTATTTTTCCCATTTCCTTTCTTTTCTTGTTTTTTTCTTTTAAGCTTCCTGCTAGGTTGCTCAAAGATCCAATTACATTATACAATGCCCCTGTGTCACAGATTTATTGCTCTTCTCTCTCAGAAGTATGAAAGGTTAAGTGATTGTCCCAGAGTCAGTGGGTGTATATCTCTGCAACCACAGGGAAGAGGAGGCTTTATGAATCAGAACTCACCGGGTGTGAATTTTCCAGGAGAGGTGTTTGCTGAAAAGTGAAAGAACCGGAAGGTTGCTGTTTTTCTTTTTAGCCAGATGGTGTAAGGTGTTTCCTTTCTGTGAGTCATTGATTCACTCATGCATCCCTTCAGCAAACATTTACTAAGCACCTGTTGTCATGGACAGGGCCCTGTGCTTGGATGAAAAAGACACTATCTTTGCCCCTAAGAAGCTTACAGTCTATCGGGAAAGATAGTCAAAAATAAACAGATAATTGATGTGAAGTATGATCAACTTTGTAACAGATGTGTATTTCCTACTGGCGATGCTATATTCATTGCATGTGGTTCTACAAAGTAGACAGCAAAAACATAACTTCAGCATCTGGATTTAATCTTAGATATAAAGAATAAAGCACATGTTAAAAAGTAACTGTCATCTCTACCACTATAATGGTGGGGTGGCCTTTATTGTTATCCGGAGCCCTTGACAGCCACCGTTCTCACCATTTGTGTTTCTGTGTGTTTCCATAGCACTGGTTATGGCGAGTGTTTGCTTAATGAACCTGAATCCAGACCCTATCCTTTGCCTGTCCAACTGCCAGGCATCCTTTACAACGTGAATAAACAATGTGAATTGATTTTTGGACCAGGTTCTCAGGTGTGCCCATATATGGTAAGTGTACAAGGGCCACTTCTGCCCTCATCTGTTGATTCTGCACTTCTTTTTATTCACAGTTTTCCATTGAATTCTCACTCTTATATAAACTACCCAAGGAAAAGTTGTGAGTAAAATTAACTATTAATGATCATAATAATGATGAGGGTGGCACAACAGTACTATCGCTCAGTGGTATGTAGTGCTTTACCTGCACGTTCTCATTTCACTCTCATGGCAGCCCAAAAGGGAGATACCATCACCACTTTCATTTTAGAAGTGAAAGTGAAGCTCAGAGGCAGCAAGGTTACAGAGCTCAGCTTTTTTCTCTCCTTGTCGCCTTTAATGCCCTATGACTTGTCCAGGTGACCTGAATTATAGGAACTCTTTTAGACTCAGAAGTAATTCATGAGACAAACATGTTTCTGTGTTTTAGCTTGCCAAGGTGGCATCCTGGAACCACCGGGGACTTGAAATCATTTCTGGTGGAGCCTCAGCTGGGGTGGTTGTGTGATAATTTGATGCATGTGTTGTGGATGTTTGGGCCAGTGATAAAATATAGCAGTTATTAGGTTGCAGATGAGCAGAACTGTGCTTCTATGGGGTGGCCCATTCTGTCTCTTTGGGGCAGCCTGTGTGTGTTTCTTTTGCTGGGAGCATCTTCAGAGATTGCCTGGTGAATTAAGAAGTACAATAGTATTCCATGGAAATAGTAACAAAATTTTGAGTAAACTTGATTCATGGTGATATTTGTTTCTGTGTTATTCATGATAGGAAAAATTGGGAGTCATTGAAATGCCAAGCAAAAGAAAGGTTAAGCAAATTATAGTGTCTCCCTTTTATAGCAATTGAAAGTGATCTACATCTGGGAACATGCTCCTGATACAATTCTAAGATAACACGATAAACAATTTTATAAAGCATGATCTCAACTCTAAAAGGGGAGAAAAAGCTACAGAAAAGACTGGGTAGTTTGAAATTTTTTCTATTTTTAAAAAATAAACTTTTAATGCTTTTGCAACTTTTCTACTATAAGTATGGTTTAATAATCACAAAGAGTCAAAAAAAAAAATCTTTTAAAAGTATGCCCTGAAATAGAGGTAAATATATCAACTGGAATTAAAAAAAAATGTAGTGTTTAGAGGAGGAAGAAAGCAGGTTGTAGGATATGTCAGTATGGTACAGTTGTTGACGAAGTTGACCAAGGCCACAAGTATTTATGCACTTCTAATTTAGTAATTTTGGCCTGGAAAGGGGTGGGGTAGTAAGTTGCAAAGCTTAAATGCTGTCCATTACTGGAGATTTATGTGCATTTATAATAAAAGCGTTGGGAATGATGAAGTGATTAACTCCTCAGGACTGTGGTCGCTTCTGGTAAGAAAGGGAAGGGAAAGGGACCTAAGATGAATACATAGGACCTTCAGCTGTGCTGGTGAATTTCTCTTTCCTTAGCTTGGTGATGGGTACATGGGTATCCATTACCAGGCATAGAAATGTGTTTCATGGTCTGCTGTCTATAGCTCTTGAAATATTTTAGCATTTCAAGAGAAGAATTTCCTTTCCCACTTACCCTATATCATTGGTGAAACATTAGTTGAAAGCAAGATTTTCCTTGTTTGATACTGTCAAATAAATCACTTGCCACTCAGTTGTCATTCCATTGAATTGAGCAGATGCAGTGTAGACGACTCTGGTGCAATAATGTCGATGGAGTACACAAAGGCTGCCGGACTCAGCACACACCCTGGGCCGATGGGACGGAGTGCGAGCCTGGAAAGGCAAGTAATGCCCTGTTCTGTCCTTCTGTCTTAAGGCAGAAATGTGCATGATTTTGGCTGTATGATCAGACATTCATATTTAGAATATAAGATAATGCAGGCTGTTTTAGCATGCATATTTTTTAGAGGATAGATGTTTAGCTTACTATTAAAAATTGCAAAACTTAACATTATAGCATAATGCTGATACCAGGGAATATACCTATCATTATTGCTTCAATATTAAGACATTCTCTCAACTTAAGACTTTCTCTCAAGTTAAGACTTTCTCTCATTTAAACATTTCTAAAATCCCAATGTGCTTTTCAAGTTATGGGAACACCTAATGTGAGACTGTATTTCTTTTTTCTTCTCTCTCTTTTGGGGGTGGCACGGGAAATCTATCGGTAAGTTGATGGAACAGTTTAGAATCAAGGAAATACAGAAATATGACTACGGTTATTGCAGGTACTACTATGATACCAGGCTTTTAGCAACCGCTGTTAATTCCCTTTAAGGAGCTATGATGTCATCCAGGATATATCCAAATCCAAGTTCTCATGAGGTGGTTATGATGGTTCCTACTTATTTGTTAATAGCTAAACAAAATCTGCTACTTGTGTGGTCCAATGGTAGCTGTGTCTCACGCACCTGGGAGTGTGATTAACCTCACCTTCTGTACCTGGTGTGCTTCTAAAAAATGGTGGCATGTTAGTGATATCACCCCAAAAATTAAGGTACAAAAGTTTTAGATATAAATCCTGATTTAAAACAAAATACACATGAAAAATGGCTTCCTGTCACTTACCAAGGATACAATCCCTGAATGATATTTCTGAGTGTTTTGTTATCCTTATATATGTTTTTCCCTTTTTTCTCTCTTCTTTCCATTGTCCACTTTACTTACTTTTAATAATTTATTCTCATCTCAGTTCCTCTTCCTCACTTTACTGTATAAAATCAGTACCACCCAGAATGTTTCTGTGGAGGAAGTCCTAAGAGAGGATGAAACTTAACTCCCTGTTCCCTGATCTTATAGACAAGAAACTGAGAACAATGAGTGACTTGTCCAAGGTCACTCAGATCATGTGGGGCAGCCCCTCCACACCCTCATTTCCTGCACTGCTTTGTTTGAAGGGCAGCAGGGTCTACTAGAGTGACCCTAACTCAAGCTCCTCCTGTTTCTGGTGGTCAAAGAGGAGGACTAGTGGTTTCTTCAGTGGACAGGACATGAAAGTTGTTTTAAAAATATAAAGTCTAATGCAAAAATAAAAAATTATAATGAAGATGCTTTTGTATTTGACTTAAGTGGGCAACAAAGTCAGCTCATGTTCTCATTTCTCCATAGCTGGGACCTCATCAATTGAGAATACAGCTTTCCTCAATGACAACCTAACAAAAAGTTTAACAAATACATGCATAATAGCTTCTAGAGCTTTCACTAGTTTAAAGAGAAATATAGCTCTTTGGCTAAAGAGTGAATCTTTGCAAGACATGCAACTTAGTGCATTGGTGGCTACAAAATCATAGTTTTGTCTGAGAATCCATGGCAGCCATTAAAAATTGAATATGGCACTCATTCTTAAAAAATCAAGATGTGACCTCAGAGTCCTGCCAAACACAAAGACCCAAACAACTGCTACCAGCTGGCAGGGGATCCTATTTGACAACTTGGTTAGTTGGCTTGGGTTAGAACCAACCCATTATATTACTTCAATTGAATCCGTTTGATCTCAGTGAAATCACTGGTATTGTCTTGTGGTTCTCAACCCAATGGATCCACCCACTGTGTCTATTTCTGACACACGTTATTGCTGGAAAAAAAAACACAGCAAAGAAAATTTTCAATCATGTGACGAAATGACTTGTACTTAGCAAAATTGTCATAAATGTGCTATCAAGCTCCATATAGCAGTATGGTTACCCAGCCAATTGTGTAATCCAGAATAACTTGGAGGATGTCAGTTGTGTCTTTCCCAATCTTCTGTTTTTTTCAGAAGCAGAAGAGGCGGGAATGTAGGGTAATCTTCTGTTTTCTGAGGGATGGGGAGCTTTGGGAGAGCTCTCAGCAGACCCTGCTCTTGCTAAACACAAGCAGGTGGGTATGCTTGTATTTAGCAAGTGCAGGGGCCTTCAAGGCATTCCCAAGGCAGGCTCCGGATGCTTTTGGAGAAGGAACAGTGCAGAGAAAATGACAGGTTCATTTTTAGTTGTTTTAGAAAAGTGGCCATGTCTAGCAGCTTTCATTAAAGATGTAGGTATATTTAAATACCCTGAAGAGTATTTACACATTCTAGAAATGCCAAAGAAAGTGAATATGTTGGCATAGAAATTCTTTGAGTTTTTTCCTTTGTTTCTTTTTCATAGAATTGGCAGTATGTGCCTTTTCTCTATATGCTAGCACATTCTGCCTCCCTTGGCCGCTGGGTTAATGTTTTTTCTTTCTCTTCTTCCTGTTCTGCTCCTGCAGCAGTAATCTATCTTGGGCTACTGACACAATGTTATTTTGATGAATTACTCACTAATGTCTCTTTATTTTCTCCACTCTCTTAAGTCCATTAACATTTTCATTTTAACCTTATTTGTGAGTCTGAGGTTTGAAATTCTTTTGTTTCAAGTTTCCCTTGGACAAAATCAATCTCCAAGTCCCCATTCCAACTTCTCAAAAAGATACATTTGTATAAAACATTATTTGGATGGTTTTGGACATTTTTAATAAAGGCTGACTTTATTTTGGCTCTTATTTCACCAGCCACTTAGTGCTTTGTTATGACGTAATCGTTATTTTACTATGTGATTATGATTTGTAGAATTTGCCTGGTAAAAGAGATTATTTCAGTGCATGTTTCTCAAACAGCCTCCATTCCCAGCCTCTGTCATATCAGACACTTTTCCTATTCCTCTGAAGTTCTTCCTCTCTTTTGGACACCTATCAATGGTCATTTGACTAAGAAATATTTAATTTCTACATCAGTTTTGAATTAGAAGTTTTCTTTTAGAAAGCAACTATGAGGACATTTAAGTGCAGGGCTAAATGGTAGCACTCTGATAAACCTACCTCCT
This sequence comes from Ateles fusciceps, assembly GCA_036589455.1. Lineage (NCBI taxonomy): Eukaryota > Metazoa > Chordata > Mammalia > Primates > Atelidae > Ateles > Ateles fusciceps. The sequence goes on from JAZHEH010000562.1 coordinate 14,024,136, forward strand.
CGTTTTGTTCTGAGGTTTATAATAATGCTTAATGAGAAGAGTGGTCATTTGGACTTTGCTCTTGTGTGGAAGTAAAATTTATAGAATATAGAGATCCAGAAACTGAAATCTGAAATGTTAAGAGGGAAAAAATATATAGATTTCTGGAAAACTCCTTAATTTTGTCCTCAAGGTACAAAATGGCTGTGGCAGCTCCAGCTATGGAGTCTGACTTCCCAGCGTAATGAAGCCAAAGAGTTCAAAGGGCCTCTTCAGTAATCCTACCCAGTGAATTCTGCTTACACCTCTTTGACCTCCTCTATCCATAGGGAAACTTTGGAAAATATAGGTTCTACTACCAAGGAATAAGGGGAAGGATGGATATTGAATGAATAATCTGGAGTCTCAGTCTCACCTAGCCATCTCATTAATCTTAACTTTTGGTGAAAATTTCAGTCCTTATGTAGATGTCAGAAATTGTCCCCCTTTGCTCACAGTTGAGAGGCAGCATGTGTCCCAGTTAAGAGTATGCACTGTTAAGTCTTTTCTGTGTTTCAGTACAACTCCTGCCTCTTACTGATGTCTGGCATCAACCCCTCTGTCCCTTCATTTGCTTTTCTGTAAAAATAGAAGTAATAGTATCTACTTCGTAGTATGTTGTGAGGACTAAGTTTGTATATAGGATGCTTAGAACAGCGCCTGATGAATATTAAGTGCAGTGCACATGTTGCCATTATCATCGCCACTGCTATTTAAGTGGGGTCCCCTGTGTGCCAAGTTGTACACTAAGTGTGTTACATACTTTGTCCCATGTTACACTCCAAATAATTTTGGCCAGTGGGTCCCCATTTTTTGGTTGTAGAAACAGACTTCAGAGACGCTCCCAAGGCCACAGAGTTATTTTGTAGAAGAGTTACCAGTCCCAGTGAGACCTGTTTTTTTTTTTTTTTTTTTTTTTTTTTTGAGACAGAGTCTCACTCTGTCACCAGACGCCAGACTGGAGTGCAGTGGCGCGATCTCAGCTCACTGCAACCTCCACCTCCCCGGTTCAAGCAGTTCTCCTGCCTCAGCCTCCCGAGTAGCTGGGACTACAGGCATGTGCCACTACGCCCAGCTAATGTTTGTATTTTTAGTAGAGATGGGGTTTCACCATGTTGGCCAGGATGGTCTCGATCTCTTGACCTCCCTCATGATCCGCCCGCCTCGGCCTCCCAAAGTGCTGGGATTACAGGTGTGAGCCACCACAACCGGCAAGACCTGTTATATTTTGCTAAGTTTTGTCCATCTAGACCTGCTGTGTCCAATATGGTAGCCACTAGCCACATGTGGCTACGTTAAAATGTCAACATAAACTGAGATGTGCTTAGATATAAAATACACCCCAGGATTTGAAGACCTAATATGAAAAAAAAGTGAGCATTTAAAAAATTTCATTAGTGGGTCAGGTGTGGTAGCTCATGCCTGTAACCCCAGCACTTTGGGAGCTGAGGAGGGCAGATTGCTTGAGCCTAGGAGTTTGAAATTAGCCTGGGCAATATGTTGAAACCCTCATCCCCAACTGTCTCCACAAAAAATAAAAAAATTAGCCGAGCAGAGTGGCGTATGCCTATGGTCCCAGCTACTCAGGAGGCTGAGGTGGGAGGATCACTTGAGCCTGGGAGGTTGAGGCTTCAGTGAGCCATGATTGCACCACTGCACTTTAGCCTGGGTGACAGAGCAAGACCCTGTCTCAAAAATAAAAAGTATCATTAGTAATGTTATATTGATTACACGTAGAAATAACAATGTTTTAGATAGATTGGGTTAAATAAAATATATTAAAATTAATTTAAGGTTTTATTTTAGTTTTTTTTAATGTGACTTTAGAAATTCTTAAATTATATATGTGGCTTATGTTCTGTGTCTACTGGGCAGAGGTACTCCAGACCAAGCTGCCCCTGTGTTCATTTATTTTTATATGTATATTTTCTAAGAAATGTTCATAACCACTGTAAAGAAAATATAAAGTGATTTCCAGAGAGTGATGTAGTCCCCACTGCCTCGGTGTACATTTCATGGATCCTGAGTCACCCAGGGTTCAGATGCAGAGTGTTTTAAGCCTCAGCCAAACAGCCCAGGGAAAGGGACGTCTCCTGAGATACTGTAAGAGGATAATTACAAGGGAGGAGGCCAGGCAGACTGGAGAAAGCTTAATTGCACTGTTTAAATAATTGTTTACCAAGCCTTGTGTCGGGGTAGGGCCTGCTGTTTCTACTGAGACCTTCACCTACCTCTTATTTTTTCACTTTCCCTGCATACTGCCCCACCCTCTGGCCTTCAGACTTCTCTGCCTCTCCCCTCTTGGGCCGCTGTGTCCTCCCTGGGGGATAAATCATGACAGCCGCCACCAGCTCTGCTTCAGAGATCTGAGCGAACCGCGGGGCATCACCCTCCTGTGGCCACTGCCGCCACTGTTCCTTTGTCCACTGCTCAGTGACCTCGGCTTTGTGTCAGGGCTTCACACCCCAACAATGGCACAGGGTTGAAATGGGCTTCTCTCCTCCCTTGTCCTGCTGAGGAGTTTTATTTTGTTTTATTATTACTTTTTAAACATCATGGCCTTCTTCTTGCTCCAGGCTGGAGAATCTGAAATCATTAGTGACAAATAAGTAATAAAGTTGAGGGCTCTCTGTAGTGTATTCGTTTTCCTTTAGTCTCACCCTGACAGCTTTCCTGGAGTGTGTTTATAGGAATCATGTAATTCACTTTTTTTCCCCCTCTCCGGTGCAGTTAAAATTGGGAGCAATAAAGCATGATAGTTTACCAGACTTGTAACTTCTCTAGGCCTTGTTGATGGGGATTCACTATGCAAATCCTATAACTCATTTTGGCCCTGTCTATAACCACTCTTCCCATTTCCACTCCTAGTTTTTCCAAGTAAACTAATCGAGCAGTTTGAAGCTTGTCATTGGAGTTACCCCGTTAGCCTGGAGCCAGTCACTGGCCAGTTTAATTCAAGCAAGCTGTAAAGGAAGACCCAGCCTAAAATCAATAAGTGTGAGATTAAAATCCCTGTAGTTTCCATTATTCATATGGATGATGACTCTGCAGCATTTCAAACCCACACATGGAAAAGAATTAACGTATGTATGTTTAAAAGGACAGCCAGTCCTGTAACAGCTCACAGTGCCAAGTCTCCCTCACTATTCCCCTTATTAAATACAGCACTGCAAGTATGGATTTTGTGTTCCCAAAGAAATGGAGGTCCCTGTGACTGATGGATCCTGGGGAAGCTGGAGTCCCTTTGGAACCTGCTCCAGAACATGTGGAGGGGGCATCAAAACAGCCATTCGAGAGTGCAACAGACCAGAGTAAGTCCTAGAATGTGTAAGTGTTATTACTGGTATGGCAAGAACAAGAAATTCCTAAAGGGAGTAATTTTGGTGGATGAAGAGCACATTCCAAGTGAGAGAGCTGAAAGAACGTAAACCTCCAGGGCTGCTTAGACCCATGGTACCCAAACTCTATTTCCAGGCACTTCCCCTTGTAATACTGTTTTTCTCTCCAGATCCTTCGTTATTCAAAGTTTTACCTTCCAGTTGATGGTTTTTTGGTTGGTCTGTTTCCCACTGTTGACAATCCGGCAAGTCTCACTCTCCCTGCTACACTCAGAGCCTGAGATAGCACACTCATAAAGTGACTAGATTTTCACATGGAAACAAAGAAATTGGACGTTTTCATCCAGTTTGTAGACTAGTATCTTCCTTTTAGTTAGCCACTGAAGGGCTCACAGACCTCATAGGACCTGGGACCCCAAATCAGGAATTACTTTTTCTTTTTTTTTCATCAATAATGTATTCTGTGATAAGGAATTACTTTTTTAGTCAATCTAGTTGTATTACTGGTAAGACACCTGAGGTCCCCATCCCACAGCCTGACATTTTACAGATTGGGAGTCTCTTGCCTTTCGGAATAATTCTCATTGTGTGACCATGGCAACTTATACCAGCCTAACCTTGTTAGGACTGATATGTTTAAAGTCCATGGACTTTTTTCCCAGCATTTGTCATGGCAGACATGGGTGGGGTGGGGTGGGGTGGAGGATGGGGGAAGGCTGTTCATAGATAATAAATTTCTATCTTCATTATGAAAAATGGCATTCAATTTTACATAGATCTAAGACATATATAGTTGAAAAGGAATAGAAAATAATAGGCAAGTAAAAGTAAGTAATAGTTTGTATGGCACTTTCTCAGACTTGCCATGGAACCTATTTAGGCTGGGGGAACCAAGAAATCTATAGGGATAGTTTTTTGATGTAAAAACCAACAACAGTTTTTAAGGCCCTAGCTGCTTTGGGATTTTGTAAAATGATTTCCCCTAGCAGTCTCATTTATTTTTAACAGCTTACATTACGGATAGCAGACTCTATTGTACTGAGAAGCAAACAGGTGAAGTAAAGGAACTAAGTAGGCTAGGGTAATACAATAGTTGTATTGTAGAGACCAAGTGCAGGGCACTACTCAGGTCTAGCTGATTGTTTGGAGGTAAGAAAAGAGTCTAATGTTGGCAAAGCTTCCAAATCTTTTCTATGAAAAATCTGAATTGTGTGAATCAAAAAGGACGTAGCTGTAGGCGACTGATTTGCAAGCCCTGGTCTAAATAAATACTCTCTACTACAAATCACAAATGATGATTATTTACTTTAACTCATTTTTGTTCATAACTCAACCTTATTTCATGTTTATGTAGTGGTCACTAAGGAAGATAACTAAAGAGCTGTGAGATATAGATTCTGGTCTGTAAAACCAATGCTGTAGCTGTGGATAAAAATGAATGAGTCTTAAATATTCTACATAGCCTATATTTTGAATTCATTTAAAAAATATTAAATCATACTTAAAAAAAATCAGACACAAACCTATAAGGTATTTTGGAAGTTGTCACACTATTCCTACGTCCTACCAACTTCCCATGAGAAATAATCACTGAAAAATAATTCGATGTGTGTCATTTCAGACTTTTAGAAAAGATTGCAGATGTAAATACGTATTATATGAAATAAGTATCATCTAATATAAAAGAAGCTTCATACTGCTTTTTAAACTCAGCTGTACATCCTTGCTGCTTGTATTGTTGAAGCTTTAAAATAACACTTCGTATCATAACAACTAATTAATTTTTTACAAATTAAAAATGATTCGGTGGCTACATTGAGCAAAATTATTAGTTTATAGTAAATGCTGTCATGAGGTGTGGATCTGCAAACAGTGACCACTTTATAAGCACTTTAAACAGTTTTGATTCAAGAATATTCCATTCAAAAGAAGTGTTTGGCCTTTTTAAAAAATATTACTTTTTTAAGTCTTAGAGCAATTCTAGAAGTAATGTGAAAAGTGGAGATAAATCACTCCATAATTGGAATGGGTTACACAAAGAAAATCGCTCAGTGTAAAGATCTCAGCAGAAAAGGATCTTGAGTTTCAAAGTGCAACAAAGATCCTCACATTCAGAAGTTAAGAACCAATCATTAAAGACCTCAATTAGAGGTCCTTGTCCCTGCTGTTTGCTATGGGAGGTTTTTTTTTTTTTAAGAAAAACAATCCACCTAGTTGAGTGTCAGCACTGACATCATTTCATTAAAACTCCTCCAAGTTATTTGCACTTTAGGATGTCCCTGTTAATTGAGGAAGGAGACTGCCTCTGAATACGGAGGTTACAATGGCTCCGGGGGGAGTCAATTTGAAAAGAGAAAGGAGCATAGAAAAGGGAAAATCAGATCCAAATCTCAGTTTAAAAGCTTGTTCAGAGAAATTCACAGAGCAGATGGTTCATTATGTAGAACGTAGAAGTGGTTGCTGTCATGTTTCTCAAGGAGTTTGAGGGGAACATCTGCCCCCCCTCACCGGGAATATGCCTTTTGTCAGTTCTGTGAGCCCTTACAATATAATGGAGAGCTGTTTTTAGAATCCAAGGTATAAGGTATGTCTCTACTAAGGACACTGGATTTTTTTTTTCTTTTTCACAATGTTCAACTGATTCAAGAATGTATTTATTTAGCATCCAGAGACTTTATAGTATACTCTTAGGAGTTATTTTTCCCCCAAAAGCGTAAAACTCAAAAAAGAGAAGTAGCTTTGTTACGTACATGAGACTATGCTCTAGTCCATGTACAAGCTGTAGAGACCATATGCTTTCTCATTTTGATCACAAGATTTTTTTGGTCTCAACTGGTATATATGGTGCTACAGGTGGGGCCCTCATATTTTGTCTTGAAGTGCTTTATTTTTTTAATCTCAATTTTTATCCAAGCTCTACAGATAAGATGATCATAGTTCTGGTTTGCAAGGACAGTCCCACTTTCTATCTGTTGCCCTGAAGAAGTTATTAATAGCTTCCATTTTCTCTCTCAGAATGTTCCTGATTGGGCGATTAATTATATGGTCCCCTGGCCTGTAAGAAATGTGTAATAGTATAAAATTTAAAATCAGAACCACCAAAGCATAAGAGTACCAAAAAACAGCCTGAGCTTTGGAACTAGAAGATATATTTTCAGGCCTTTGGGCCCTATAGTTGTTTTGTGCCCAAAATTTGGCTCTGGGCTTCTTGGTGGCTAAAACAAAATGGTACGTAGAGTTGTTACAGTCCATCAGAAACAAAAATCATATCAGTTCCTTAGAAAAGGCACAGCATTTTCTTTTACTAATGCTTGTATTTTTCTTTTAAATTAGGAAAGAGATTAAAAATAATAACTCACAGATTTGAGAAAAAAAAAAGATTGTGAACTAGATATTTCCCCATTAGTCTCTCTCCATAGCAAACTCTTATAAAATGTTACTTGAAAAGCATATTCAAAACATATGTCTATTTCATGCAAAAAAAAAAAAAAGAATTTCTTATTTAGCTATAAGGAATTGCACCAAGGCTTTTTTTTTGAGGTACTCAGTTTAGATGAATTTGTTTCGAAATGTTGAGAATTGGTTACTATGGAAGAGCCATTAACTAATGAATAAATAAAAGAATGCAGCTTCATAGACTGCCCCATTTGGAAGGATCATTAAAGATGGACTAGCCCAGCTCCCGCCCCATCTCATCTAATCCTTGAATAGCCTTTCTGCATTCCCCATAATTGGCTATCGGGCCCCTTCTTAAAAGCCCCTAAGCACAGGAATCACACTACCTTCTGGGGGCTGTCTGTTGTATCTTTAGAAATGTCTTGTGCCAGCCCTAAATCTGCCTACCCTAACTCACTGTACATAAGCGTAGAAGTTAAGATTTCTGTTCAAGCCCATTTGTAGACCAAAGTTTAGCTTTCCTTGAGGATAGACTGTACCTGTGATAACCTCTGCAAAAATGTCTTTATAACTTTGGTCATGCATCATCTTAAATTTCCTTGCCATGTATTAACAGGCATGGCTGTGTAATATGCGCTTGAAAGACAGATCCAATTTGGCTGTGCAAAATAGTAATTAATCTAGCAATTTCCTTAAACCCTTGCAATACTTTAAAAGGATCTTAATAGTTGGGAAATGTGGTTACTATTTTTTTTAAAGCTGCATTTCCTATTATTTTCAACATTTGCCTACCTAGAAAAAAATACTCCTATTCAGCTAAATAATTAAATTATAAAATGATTTTTTTTCATGCTGAAAGATGAGTTTGATTGGCTAAAGCTTTCTCTATGACATAGTCCATGTAAATCAGGCAGCAATCACATTGTCTAGGATAGAGGAAACACTATATAGTTGAGAAGGGCAATTTACGTTTGTTAAAGTCATATTAATAATTAAGGGAGAAATTGTAACCTGCCTTTACATAAAAGCAAATCAAGTTCCAGACCAAATTTTGATATGGAAAGAGGCCTGTCTCAAGGAAGACAGCCTGGAAGAGAGGCCAGGTCTTGATCTTCTAATCAGAGAGAGCTGTGTTGGCCTCCCCCTCTCGGCAAAGTCAGTGACAGAATTTGGAACATAGCACAGTGACACAAGAATAGTCCAGGGATCAGCAAATGTTTGCCGTCAGGGCCAGATAGTAAATATTTTAGGCTTTGCGGTTTATGTGGTCTCCATCACAATTACTTAATGTTACTTATTCAGGGAGAAACATACATAGACAATGTGCATGTGGCTATTTTCCAATAAAACTTTATTTATGGACACTGAAATTTGAATTTCCCATAGTTCACGTGTATCCCAAAATCTTCTTCTGTTTTTTTTTTTTAATTCAATTACTTTAAAATGTAAAACTTATTCTTAGCTCACAAGCACGCAAAAATAAGCGGCAGGCTGGATTTGGCCCACAGGATGGCAGGTTGCCAAATCTTGTAACAGCTAAACTTTTATTAAGTACTTACTGTGAGCCACACTTTGTTCAAGTGCTTTGAATGTATTAACCTAGTTAAGCCTCACTATAGCTCTATGAAGTACATATTAGTATCATCTCCCTTTTACAGGTAAGCAAACAGAGGCTTGGCAAGATTAAACAACTCATCTAAGATTGCATCATTGAGACGCATGGCTGAGATTCAAACCCTCTGTTTCCAGAGTCCATGTTTCTAACCATCAGCAACATTGCCTCTCACATATAGTATTTTTTGTGTGTTTATAAAAAATGTTTTTTATAAAAATAAATCCCATAATATTATTTGTCATGTTATAGTGGTCAAAGCAAGCAAAGGTGGAAACTGTTACCATCTGAAGGGAAGCCACCTATAAGTAATAACTATTTGTAGTCCAAAGAACTACTGCATTTGATAAATTTCAAGAATCAGCTGATTTGTTATATAAGAGAACCAAAAAAAAATCAATTTTAAAAATTTTGTGTTCAAAGGGAAAGAAATATGAGTTACTTTCAGGCAATAAATAAATGATTGATCCACCATAGTCAGCTGGGACATCTAAAAAGATTCCATAAAGATAATTTCAACTGGAGGAAAAAATTGAAGGGGGTCTTCCTTGTAGCACATTTAAAGCAAGTTTCACCTGAGCAGGTAGACAGTCCTGATCTATTATTCATGGGTAATCTGTGATATTTTATGCATGAGACTGGGGTGCCTTGATATTGAGAAAAGGGCTTGGATCCGGGAAACCCAGTCTGCATCTCTAAATGGCACCTAAAAAGAAAAGAAAGACTCTGAACCACAGCACGTGGATAAGGTAGCAGATGCTCACAGAGCAGGAGCCTGGGAGACGTGGATTCCAGTCCTGACTCTGCTCTTTTATTAGCTGTGTGACCTTTGGACAAAGTACTTCTCTAAATATTCTGTCACTTGCTATAAAAGCACCTCATCTTCCCTAGCCTTGGACAAGATGTGAAGGAGCTTTGCCAGGTTGAATGGATAGTGCAGGTATACGGTATGTGGAGTTAATTGTGCTTAATGCAGAAACAGATAGATGTAGACATGATTGTGTTATGTGCCATTTTGCATCTCTAGATGCAGTCTTCCTTATGATAAATAATGGTGAATGTTGATCAGACTTCTGGCTACGTTCCTCAGGGTCACAATAAGCCTTTTAGGTACACAGCATCATCTCTGTTTTACATGTGAAGATAGAGCCCAGGGAGGCAAGACAGCTTACACAAAGTCACCCCTAGCTTGTAACTGCAAAGCCCGCACTCTTACTTTATGTTAGAAATCTGTGATCAGATGAGTACATTTATAACAGTATCAGGACAAGCTTCCCTAAGTGGGCCTTTATGGGACTTGGGCACCCTGCAGGAGTGCTGAGTCCTGCCTCAGTACTCTGAGTGGGTGCTCAGGCCAACTGCAGAATTGGATCAGATTAGATTGGGCAGTGCTGACATGTAGTATCATAGTACCTAACATTTTCTGGCATCTACTATGTGCACTCATATTAGAGAAGGGGAAAATTGAAGCTCCGGAAGATTGAGGACTCAGTCTAGGGCCACACAGTGAGGATAGGGCCAGATTGGGACCGCAATCCAACTCCGGAGCTCCTTCTGCCTCTCATTCTATATTTCATGAGCAGGGATATATTTCTCATTGCCCAAAACTCCTGTTTGACACAAAGCAACCAAAACCCCATACAGTCTGGATTACTCTGAAAGATTCATTCTAAAGAAAAAAAGGTGAAAAACATCCTTTCAGTTTCTGGAGTGTTCTAGGGCAGTTGTGAAACCCAAGCTGTTTCAGTCCTGGGTTGGTGAGCCCCAACTTCCTATCATTCTGTGATCTTCTCATTTCCACGAGAATTTGGCATGCTGCTGACTGCTGGTAGATGTGTTGTATAATTTACTCTCTGGATCACATCTGGAATATACATGCACAGGGTTGCATGCCGAGATTAAATTTGCACTCTGATGCTTTGCAGGGCATATGCCATACACTCGTCCACAAAAACTAATGAAACCAGTATGCTCTTTCCTGCTTCTCCTCTAAGTTAAAGTATGAACATGTTCCCTTTATTTCATTTTATTTGTCAAACAAAGCAAACAAAAACAATAGTTGTCAGGAGAGGGTGTACAGGGACAGAATGAATGGAGGTATGAGGGAACAAGTTTAGGATGGTCTCCTGTGAATATATCAAGGTACAAAAGGAAGATAGGGAGTATTCCAAACTCTCATGGGTACCTTTCACCTTCTCTGGTTTTAACATTGAAGCACTGTGAATGTTGAGAAGAAAAGGAACAAAAAGTGGCCTCATAGATTCAGATTCAGGCTTTGTATCTCAGACTTTAAGCTATATATTCTAACATGTTTATAACAGCCTACAAGATAGCTACATCCCATTTTGCAAATATAAAGGAGGCTTGTGGAGGTCGAGTGACTTACTCAAGGTTATACGCATCATGATATTGAAGGCAGGATGCAAAACCAGTATTCAAAGCTCTTGCCCGTTCCTCTGTCATTTGCCACCATAGATTTACTTCTCTAGAAGACAGGAAGTCACAAATGAGGGATTGATGTTTGGAGGAATACGTGATAATACAGGGTGTGTGCTCTTCCATTTTCTTCAGGCCAAAAAATGGTGGAAAATACTGTGTAGGACGTAGAATGAAATTTAAGTCCTGCAACACGGAGCCATGTCTCAAGCAGAAGCGAGACTTCCGAGATGAACAGTGTGCTCACTTTGATGGGAAGCATTTTAACATCAATGGCCTGCTTCCCAATGTGCGCTGGGTCCCTAAGTACAGTGGAAGTAAGTATGTCTGGTGTATGTCCACTGTTGGCAGACCAGCACCGAGGCCAGGCACAAAAGTCAAGTTGTATTGTTTCTCTCTCTAGTTCTGATGAAGGACCGGTGCAAGTTGTTCTGCAGAGTGGCAGGGAACACAGCCTACTATCAGCTCCGAGACAGAGTGATAGATGGAACTCCTTGTGGCCAGGACACAAATGATATCTGTGTCCAGGGCCTTTGCCGGGTAAGTCCCAGATGGTGTTTTCTTCACTGTGTTTTCCCACTGCCAACCTGTGGTTTGTGGCTTCCTAGATAGAATACCAGCTGCTAATATCTGTGCACTATTGCCAGGGCAGTGGTTCTCAAAGTGTGGCCCCAGGATCAGCAACAGCATCAACATCGCTTCTTTCTGATGCATGTTGTATCAAAATTTGGGAACCATTGCCCTGGATTTTCTTAGACATTTTCAGTCTCTGTGGGGGTCTTGCACAAAACCTCTCCTTAAGAATTTATTATAACAATTTACACACGTACTCCTTTGCTATAACCTCAATGCTTAAACAAATGCTTCCTGACAGCAAATTTTCTAGATTGAATAGCTGAGTTCCAGAAATATGTTAGGAAGAAGAACTGGCCTCACTCAAGTTCCTTTTTGCGTTTTTAACCATGATCATTTCTACCTAAGACATGCCTATTAATTATTCTTAAATGGAAATTGAGAAACTTCTGGCAAACAGCAAAGCATCAGAGCAGTGATTTCTCGGGGCCAGATATCATTTCACTGTTTTTGTTAGTCAAAAATTGTTCCTAACCTGGTGGGGCTCTGAGATAATGCCTTTTTTTTTTTTGCCTGTGGTCCAAAGGCAAATTGGAGTTCCTGGTTGGAAGGATTTGATTGAAAAAGCTCCCAACGGCATCACCCACTTCCTGACTAACAGCTTATACTGCAGATTTCCTTGTCTGTCCATTTCACAGCAACACGTTGAGTTTTTCCTCAAAGATTAGTTCACACAAATGAACAAAATGAACAAGAATGTGGACTCTGTTCTCCTGGTGTTCTCATCTTTGTCAGTGAATATTTCAAGAGTTCAGTGTACACGGCTGCATTGTGTTAATGTGGGGGAGAAATTCAGGAGGCCACTTGATGGAGCTTCAGGCCTCAAACTGGAGGCCCATGGTCATACTTTGGCTGGCATTTGTAGCCAATATTTAAACATATGGGATTTGCATAAAATTAAATTTTCCAGCTTCTTGGAAAGTCGGGAAAAATGTCAACACAAGGCTCCCATTTCCCCATGGCGGCAATAGTCTAGAGCGGACAGCAGCTGCTCCCTTAAGATGAAGGATGAGCTCTTTAATTAGATATAGTCCTCACCTATGCCCTTTTTTTTCATTCCTAAGCAATTTTTTAAACTACTGTGCTTACTTACAGACTAATGCTTTTCACACATTTATCTGTAGATGAAGCACCTGGGGAATCCCATTAAAATGCCAACACTGATACAGCAGATCTGGGTGGGTCCTGAAATTCTGCATTCCTGATCGTTATCAAAGATGCCCATCACTGCTGGTCCGAGGACCATATTTTAAAATAGCAAGGCAGTAATCAGTTTCAGTTCTCAACCTTTGCAAGTTTAAAGGGACTTGACTTTCTTGTCATTTTCAGTGCACAAGATGAAAAGAAACACATTATTTGCCACTTTATAATTTCTATAATACTTACATTTATTTCAAATCTTTTCTTTTTAAAAGCAAGCTGGATGCGATCATGTTTTAAACTCAAAAGCCCGGAGAGATAAATGTGGGGTTTGTGGTGGTGATAATTCTTCATGCAAGACAGTGGCAGGAACATTTAATACAGTACATTATGGTAAGAATCTGCTCCTAAGAACCATGAGAAGGAATATGGTCAAAGTTTGAAAATTGTTAACCACATGTAATACGTAAAAATATTGATATCAAGCATAAAAATCAGTCTTGTTATGGTGGATTGTCCATCAACTAGGAGGTACCTAATAGAATTACATGAGAATTATATTCTATTCCTTTGTTGTCCACTTTTTACTCCATACTTGGAAAAAGTGAACCATTCTGTGGAGTACTGAATTTCTGCTAAATTCTTTTCAGGTTACAATACTGTGGTCCGAATTCCAGCTGGTGCTACCAATATTGATGTGCGGCAGCACAGTTTCTCAGGGGAAAAAGACGATGACAACTACTTAGGTGAGATGGGATACCCCACCGCTTGTAAGTTCTGCTTCTATAAAGCAGTGGTCAGATACTACTTCCTTCCTACTCCGCATGTAGAGGGAGAGGTTTCACATGTCATGGTTTTTCATAAAATAAGTGGATCTCAAAATTCATCATTGTATTTCTCCCTCATACATATGCCCTCAGAGTATTGACTGAAGTAATGTAGCTGTACTATTTGATATCAAGGGATTTACACTGGATCTTAAAAAACAGAAAGGCCCCAAGTCAAAATTTGAAAGTACTTATCCTCTAAGTTTAGCATAAAATCCTTGCTCCCATTCAGTCTTCTTAAAAAGCTGTCCTGTGGGAAACTGACTTGCGAATGTTTTATTAGAGGCATTACTTGACTTAATTTTTATGTTATCAGCTCTAACCAGTAGCAGACCACTGGTAGACTTATTCAGGATTTCATTATGCCTGCTCATTGCAAAAGGTTCTATGGTGACGTGTGTTTTTCTCAAGTTATTACTAGAATGGCAATACTATGCAGATTTTTTTATCCTTCTCTCACTGAACCTAGGTGTATGATTAATTCTTCTCTATTCCCTATATTTAAACCACAACATACTAATGACCCTGTGTTGATTTTCAGCAGTTTTCTCAGCCTAGTCCCATCTTCTTATTTATTTATTTCTTACTTTTAAGTTCTGGGGTACATGTGCAAGATGTGCAGGTTTGTTACATAGGTAAACATGTACCATGGTGATTTGCTGTGCCTGTCAGCCCATCATCTAGATATTAAGCCTACATGCATTAGCTGTTTTTCTTGATGCTCTCCCTTCCCTGCACATCCTGCATCCCACAAGCCCCATTGTGTGTTGTTCCCTTCCCCTGTATTTCTGAGCCAGGATCTCACTCTGTCACCCAGGCTGGAGTGCAGTGGTGTGATCACAGCTCACTGCAGCTTCAACCTCCTAGGTTCAAGAGATCCTCCCACCTCAGCCTGAGTAGCTGGGACTATATGCACTCACCACTATGCACAGCTAGTTGTTTTTTATTTTTATTTCTTCTTTCTAGAGATGATGTTTCACTATGTTACCCAGGCTGGGCTTGGACTCCTGGCCTCAAGCAATCTTCCTGCCTTGGCCTCCCAAAATGGTGAGATTACAGACATGAGTCACCATGCCTGGCCCAGTCTCACTTTAATTTATTTTTCTGTAAATTGCTATAAGTGATTGTGAAATTTGCCTAACTGCCATTTAAAAGAAAGAGGGCTTGGAGAGTAGAGTCATGACTGAAAGGGATTTAACTGGTCACCTTACACAAAACTCTTCCCAGCTGTGAAAAGCAGCATGCCTTATACTCAGATCTAGAATACATTAGAGCAGTCTTGCTGGGCAGTCAATCTTTAAAAGAAATGAATGTACTTTCCTTCTTGTAATATCCAGGCAGGAACTCTATTTATCTATCTGAATTCAACCGGTGTAGAGGCCCTTAATCTAAGCATTTGGGCATATTGAACCAGTAAATGAGTACTTGTTGAACTAAATTAAAGCCTTTATCTCTATTTTGAAATGTCTACATGAAGCTGCATAGATAGACAGTGAGCCTTTAGCTAAGCATGCTAATCAAGTACGATATTTACACCTGACTCCATTAAGACATTTGCTGCTATCACTATTCATTCATTCACTCGCTTATTTAATATGTGCCAGGCACTGTTCTAGGCACAATGAACAAAACAGTTCAAAAAAAGTATTGTGTCTTCTTGGATATTACTTTTTAGTGGGACAATAAACAAAAGGCAGTAAACAATAACCTGATGGATAAGCAAACTCCATACTACTTTAGCTGATAAGTGCTGCTAGAAATCAGAGCAGCCTAAGGGCAATTGGGATACCAAGAGTGAGATGTGGACAGTTGAGCTGAAATGTTTGAATCATAGAGCAAGATAACAGGCTATTTAGGGAAAGAGTATTCCAGGCAAAGGGAATAGCCATTGCAAAGTCCTTGAAGTAGGGAAAAACAGAGGGAGGCGGTGTGGCTGTTGCCGAGTGAGCACAGAAGACACTCCTAGGTAAGGTTAAACAGGACTAGATCACATAGGACCATATAACCATTATGAGAACTTTGGCTTGGACTCTGAGAGACATGGGAAGCCACTGGAGGTTTTGAGTTGAGGAATGACATCTTATTGCATTTATGTTTTCAAAGGAGCACTCTGGCTGGTACATTGAGAAGAAATGATAGAGGAAGTGTGTACAGGACGGAAGCAGTGGCATTGATTAGGAAATCATTGCAGTAATCCAAGAGAGAGATGCTGGTGGCTTGGCCCCAATGGGAGCATTGAAAGTGACAGTATGTGGTTAGATTCTGGATATCTTTTGAAGTTGAAACCACTATGATTTGTTGGTGGATTGAATGTAGTGTGTGAGAGAAAGAAAGGAGTTAAAGGTTTGTACCTTTAAGGAATCTCAAAACTCCAAGGTCAAAACCTAAGCAATGGGATGGATGGAGTTGTCATCAACTGAGGTGACAAGACGAGTTACATAATTATCCATATGACCACTAGTGTTTTAAAGTAGGGCAGGGTCTTTACATCTTCAGCTACTGATATGAAGCCCACATATGATACACACAAAGCAAATGATGGCCAAATTGTTGAACAGCCATTGTCCATGCTGTTTTTACTGAATACCTACTGTGCGCTTAAGGGGGAATGGGGTTACGTTGGAAATGTACATTCATCTCTTCTTTCAAGGTCCAGAAAGCCTTACTTGGGATTAATTACTCAATGACTACATCAGCTTTTCTCTACCTTAAATATCCAAATGACTGGCAACTTCAAAAAACAATCAATAAAGTTCTCGGGGAACTGTTCTCAAAATATGTGGCGGGGGAAATCCCTCATCTCTCCTTGCACAGCTGCAGAATGGGACAAGCGTTTTTCTTTGTACATTTGGTTATAAATTTAAGCATGTGGCTGCTGTGTCCTTCCTACTTCCTAATTAAATCAAACAGCATTGCATGCAGCCTACTTTATAAATTAATTTCCTGAGACCTGAAGGCCATGTTGAGTTGCTCCATTCTTCTCTTCGAAAGACAGGATTCTCTTCTATTATTTCCTTTCTTGGAAAAATAATCTCCCTTCAAGTAGTGGCCTCAATTCAGTTCAGCTTAATCAGTGCACATCAAGCGCCTGAATTCAGGGAGGACCTCATGATAACCTTTTATTATTCTCTGGAGGTTTCTTAATCTCCTTGTAAAGAATGCAAACAAAATTAAAGAAGATTTGTCATCTGGGACAGGCAGTCTGAGTCAGTTATGGCTCTTTAATGGAATAGAATGGGAAAGTCACCTGTTGGCATAAGAAAGTCTCTCTAGAAGCAAATGAAAAGTGTGCAAGCCTACACTCACTGTAAGTCACAGTCCACTGAGTGTGAAAGTTGAGACCTCAGAGCCTTTGAACCTCATGGGGTTACTCAACAAGTTAGGAAGAATTTGATGTTGTCATCAAGTCTGGCATATGTAAATGTTTACTCTTGGCTTGAGGGAAGATGGAGCAAATGCACTGAGAAGGTTTTACAACCCACACTGAGTCTCGTGTTGAGTCTAGTCACAGCTGCTCCATTGCTTAGCAATCTTCATCTTTATCCCTTATATTTTTTTCAGTGTCAGCCAAGCCATACTTTTCTGCGTATTCTGGGAGGGAGGGAGCGATTTCCAGGAGAAAGGGCCTTTTGTAGCAACCCAGTTCTGATGGGTGCAATGGGAGGGGAAACCAACCCAGGAAATTAGCTCCCCTAATCGCATTAGTGGGAGCTTGGGCATTAGGCTCTTGTTTTCAGGAAACTATTTGTTTCACAAAGTACCAAAGCAGAAAGCCTCTGTGTCAAAGGTCATCCTTTCACATGGACCCCTTCCTCCTGTTGAGCTGAAGCCAAGTTGTACCCAGGGCCACCATGTTCGTATCTCTTTAGAAGAAAAAGTGGCCATTTCTATGATACTTATTTGTCTCCAGCACACTTAGCTCTTGATTAATTGTGGCGATGAGAAGACAGGAATCAATGCAGTGCAAGATAAAATAGGATTTTTTTTCATCTGATGATTTTAAGGATGTCTGGGGCCAAACCGCTTGTCAGGGCAGATCTTAAGAGGAATCTTATATCATCTGTGCTCTTTTTTTCTCCCTGCTCACATCTGCTGGGATAACGAATATGCACTGAAGGGTGAAATACCCTGAGTCAGCAAAGCATGAAAGGAAAGCTTGGAGACATTGGAAAAGACCCCCCAAATTAACCCAGAGTAGACCATCACTCTTTGCATATGACCACACTGGATTATCACTTGATTTACAGAACCTGCATGTGACATTTTATTTCCCCCTTTCTAGCAAGACATCAGCTGGGTAGCTAGCATGCAACTTCATCTGAAAGAATTGGGTGATTTTGTTGACAGCACGTCACACTATCACCATGTGAGTGACCCGCATTAGGGAGCAGCCTCAGGATGCCCGAGGTGCCTCGGAAACAACTGGCTTCAATCAGTGACCCGTTGAAACTCCTGCCTCTTGCATGGCTGGGGGGGTCTCACACTGCAGGAGCTGCAGGCAAGACGAGGTTGTCAGAGGTTTACACTGACTGAGAAAGAGTCATTTGGCTGGAAGCACTCTATCCTCCTTGTCATGAGTGTCAGATTCCATCAATCACTTATTCTTTCAGCATCATCGCTTGAGCACCTACTATGGGTTAGGATCTTTCTTGGGCCTATAAAAGTATATTTTTATTTTTATTTTATTATTTTATATATTTAAAGGGTAGGAGTACAGGTTTCTTACACGCATATATTGGGTAGTGGTGAAGTCTGGGCTTTTCGTGTATCCATCACACAAATAATAAACATTGTACCCAATAGATAATTTTTCAACCATTATCCCCCTTTTACCCTCCCACGTTTGGTAGTCTCCAATGTCTATTATTCGAGAAAGTGGTTTTTTAGATGGGTGCTTTGCTGAAGGGCTCATGCAGTCTAACAAAATGAACAATTTGCATGAAAGAAAATCTACAACACAAACATACTTAGTTTCTATTTGTATACAAGAGAACAAATGCACGAACTCATTTAGTCATTTAACAAACATTTGTTAGCTCCCTTCTTGGAAAATTTTAGTAGTTTATAGGCTCTGGAGACAGATTTCCATGATTAGGAGCCACGGAGCCTTGAGAAATTAACTATTTCTAAGTCGTGCTTTTTTCACACATAAATTAGGCACCTATAATAGACACTACCTTAGAGAGGTGTGGTAAGCAGACAGTACATACAATGGTATTTTGATCTTCCAAGAACTAAAGCTTATATGGGTTATTATTTAATCCGTATAAAAATCCTATAACTCAGGAAGAAACTGAGGCTTAGAGAGGTTAAGTAATTTATTTGAGGTGATACAAACAGAAAATGGGAATAACTGAAATCCTTATTGGCCTGACTTCAGACGCTACACACTTAATCTCTTCACTTTACTGCCTCCATGTAGAATGATAGGCTTACCTGGAAATATACAGAACTTGAAATTTAGGTGTATTGGTGGGAGTGAATGGCAAGACTGGAAAAACAGGTAGATAAGATTTGTAAAGTTACAGGGAGGTTATGCTAAGGAGGTTTAACTGTCCTCTGTAGATAGTGGTGATTATCAAAGGATTTTGAGCCGAGAAGTCGGAGGGTATTTTATCCTTTTAAAAGCTAATCTTGACTTTTCCCTGTGTCACCACATTCTTCGCAGTCGTTTCAAATGAAGGCACCTTATTCTTCTCTTGGTGCTAAATTTGTTTACATGGGTGAGAATTCTGGTAAATGAAGTGCTGGATTAGGAACAGAATTCAATGCAGTTAATTCCTAATCCTGGAACGAGTAGCCGTGCACCAGTAAAGTGTCCAGTTGCATGAACTCTGTGAGGTTCCCATGTCTAAGAAAATAAGGCTCCTACTGCTGTTGAACCACAAATATTCAGAGCTTCATCTCAGCCCTCTTTAATCGCCACATAAGGGTATAATATCTACTTAACCCAAATCCTTGGAACCTCTTTATGTACACATTGCTTCTCTCCTGAGTGGTGAAGGACGATGTGTCACCTACATCGATGAGATGACCTGCATCAGTGAAAGATGAGTTAGGATCTGGCTAATACCTAAGACATCTTCGTCACTCCTCATTCCACAACCAAGACGGATATCATCAATATGGTGCTAAGACAGGATGCTGCCAGTGAATCATGTTCAGCATGGTTTGTCGGGCAGCTGGTACCAATTGATTGACACTGGCACAGGGGGAGGAAAATTAATTGCCATCCATGAGTTAAATTTCCTTGTTCCTTTTATTCACCTAAATACATAGCCTGTACCTTTCAAGGGCATCCTCACTACTAAAATTTGCTACTCATGCACAAATTACACAAGGTAAGAGGACCCTTTGCTAGTATTTGTTCAGAGCCCAAATTTGTAATAGCTCCGATTTATCAAATACCTGGTTCCTGTCAAGCCCAGTACTCAGGAGGACTTATTATTCAAGGAGCAGTAGTACCAGGGCAGAAAAAAAGCAGTGCTATCAAAATTTTGTATTAAATACTAGAGGGAAAAGATATGATTGAGATTTTATCTTGAGAAATTAATCCAAAGTTATGAAAATTATTTTTATTTGACCATCAACGAAATTACATCTTTTCAATCATGCCAAGGTTCTGGAAAGAATAAAGCAATTGACAAATATTTTTACATACTTTTTCATATCAAGTCACATAATAGCACAGTAGTATATTCTTGACTGAAAGTCTAAATTTAACAGTAGAATCTGAGAGGGAGTCAATTTTAGAAAAGTTCTCTAGAGATTTGTTAACTTTCCCAGTAATCTCTCTTGACCTTTTAATAAATAATTTCTTCTGAAGCAGCTGTTGTCTCATCTTCCTTGTCAATGTTCTTTCTCGTTTTGTTTTTCAGCTTCAGTGAGGGATACTTGACAAATAAAAATTGCATATTTTAAGGTGTTCAACTTAATGATTTTATACTCCTGTACATTGTGAAATAATCACTAAAACCAATCTAATTAACGTTATCTATCATCTACATAGTTACCATTTCCTTTTGTTTCTTTTTTCTTTCCTTTCCTCCTTTTCTCTCTCCTTTTCTTTCTTTCTCTCTCCCACTCTCTGTTTCTTTCAACACATGATCTGCCGTGTAAGCAGATTTCAAGTATGTATGGTTGGTTAACTGTAGTCACATTGCTGTACACTAGATGCCCAGAATGTATTCATCTTGCATAACTAAACCTTTGTCTCTTTGACCAGCATCTCCGCATTCCCCCCTCCCTCTTGCTCCTGAGCATTTACCACTCCACTCTCTGCTTCTATAAGTTTGACTGTTTTGAACTCTGTGAGGTTCTCATTTGGCCAACATTTTGACATTTAGTTCAAGCAGTTTTCCAATAGCACTTTTTCAACATCACTGATTTTTTTTTCATCTTTTGCAAGATCTGGAGTAGATTTATTCTTTCTTCCCCAAAGGAACGTGTTTACTGAGTACATGGCCATGTGCTCTTTCAGAAGCTGGGGTATAGTAGTGAATAAAATGATCCCACCATTCTTGCCATCATGGGTCTTACATTCTTGTTTGGGATGAGAGTATAAACAAAGTACCATGGAGAAAAATCAAGGTGAGAAAGGGGATAGGAAGTATGTAATCTGTGCTGACAATGGGAAGCAGTTGCAGGTTTAGAAATAATGGTCTGTATAGTTGTATTAATCTTTTACTGTGTGACAAATTATCTCTGGACATAGTGGCTTAGAACAACAAATAGATACTATCTCTCAGTGTCTCATGTAAGGAATTAGGGAACAGCATATCTGGGTGTTTCTGGTTTGAAGTCTCTCGTGAGGTTGCAGTCAAGATGGCAGTTAGGAATGCGGTATTATCTGAAGACTCAACAAGGGCTTGAGAATCCACTTCCAAGATGACTCACTCAGAGGCTGTTGGCAAAAGGAATCAGTACTTCCTTGCTGCTTGCAGGCCTCTCTATGGGCTTCTTTGATATCCTCACAATATGGCAGCTGGCTTCTTCCAGAACCAGAGGTCTAAGGAAGAGCAAGACAGAGCCACAGTCCCTTTGGTCTTGCCTCAGAAGTCATGCTCTGTTGCTTCTGCATTCTCCTAGTGATTGCAGTCATTCCTATTGAATGTGGGAGGGAATGGCACACAGTGTGAATACTATGTGGCAAGGATCATTGGGGTGATATTTGAGGCTGGCTACCACAGTGAGCCACACTGAAAAGGAGACCTTTGAGCATCATATTAACCATGGATTTTCAGATTCCAACATCTGTCAAAGAAGACTTAACAAAGATTCAACTGGCTTGACTAATTTTAGTATATTCAGATTTGTGTAGGAACCAATTTTATAAGTTTTCAGTCCACTAATACATATTTTTAAATCATATCAACACTTTTGCTTCCATCTATAATTCTGTAACTGTGGGACTTGTATAACAAGTTCCAGGTTTATTAGGACACCTAGGTTACATTTTATTTTTCACAGGTACCACAAATGGGTAGGTGCTTTTATCTCCACTTTAGAGATAAAGAAATGGAGATGGATGGAAAATGATTCCCAAGGCCACACAGCTGGCAAGTGGCAAAACTGGGATTTGAAGCCATGCCTGTCTGGCTCAAAAGTCCCCATTCTGTGCACAGCGACTCTCTACCTATCCAGATGTTACTTCGTAGTTCAAATAGCTAGTCATTGACAGAAGATCAGTGTATTATTGTCTTTCCTCACCTACAGCTTTATCAAGCAGTAAAGGTGAATTCTTGCTAAATGGAAACTTCGTTGTCACGATGGCCAAAGGGAAATCCGCATTGGGAATGCTGTGGTAGAGTACAGCGGATCTGAGACTGTCGTAGAAAGAATAAATGCAACAGATCGCATTGAGCAAGAACTTTTGCTTCAGGTAAAAACGTGACCGTGAGCCCACCACCCTTTTCTTCTGCTGGACATCACCAAGCCAACACATGACCTTTCTGTTTTTTCCACATATTCTAGGTTTTGTCGGTGGGGAAAGTTATACAACCCCGACGTACGCTATTCTTTCAATATTCCAATTGATGATAAACCTCAGCAGTTTTACTGGAACAGTCATGGGCCATGGCAAGCATGCAGCAAACCCTGCCAAGGTATCTGCTTTGAATTTGAGTTCTGGGAATTTGAGACACGTTTTTTATCTTTTTTTTTTTTTTTTTTAATAACAGCCAAATGTATGCAAAGTGTGAACCCTTCTATCTGCATACATTCTCTAATCTCTTTTCTTTGAATGTGTCTGGTCATTTTTGGCAGGGAAGTTGAACTTTTTAAGGGATTCAGGAAATTTTAGGTTTCTTCACCCTAAGAGATTTTAGTACACATTTGTAGAACCAAGCAGAAATCACTTCTGCCATTGTAATTTTCCAGAGGCATGATTTTAGTAGTCATATCATATGTTATTTATTTTGTTTTCTTTTGTCTAAATTAGGATTCAGCAAACCATAGTCAGTAGGCCAAATCTGGCCCACTACCTACTTTTTTTTTTTTCTTTTCTCTTTTTCTTTCTTTCTTTCTTTCTCTCTCTCCTTTTTTTTTTTTTTTTTTTTTTTTTGAGATAGTCTTGCTCTGTCACCCAGGCTGGAGTACAGTGGCACAATCTCACCTCCCTGCAATCTCCGCCTCCTGGGTTCAAGGGATTCTCAAGCCTCAGTCTCCTGAGTAGCTGGGATTACAGGCACATGCCACCACGCCCAGCTGGTTTTTGTATTTTTAGTAGAGAAGGGGTTTCACCTCAGGTGATCCACCCAAATTACTCTCCTGAAGTGTTGAGATTACAGGTGTGAGCCACTGCACACGGCCTACCTGCTTTTATAAATAAAGATTTATTGGAACACAGCCATGCTGATTTTGTTTATTTATTGCCTATAAGTGGCTGCTTTTGCCCTGTAACTTCAGGCTTCAATAGTGCAACAGAGATCATATGCCCTGAAGATATTTACTATCTAGCTCTTTAGAGAAAATGTTTGCCAATCTAGGGTCTAAATAGTTTTTGGAATAGATTACTTTTTCTGAATAATTTTTTTTCCTTCTCTGCTTAGGGGAGCGGAAACGAAAACCTGTTTGCACCAGGGAATCTGATCAGCTTACTGTTTCTGATCAAAGATGTGATCGGCTGCCCCAACCTGGACCCATTACTGAACCCTGTGGCACAGACTGTGACCTGAGGTGGGCTACTGTTTCCTCAAGGTCTTTACTACTGAATTGTGAGAGTCTTGCGGGAGGTCCCAGCAGGAGAAGTGGAAGGAGGGGATGCTGGTCTTTAGTTCCCCTTTCTTGTGTTTCGGTGAAATAAGCTTTAACCAATTCCCCATCCCTCTGGAACTGATTATCCAGGACATACATGTGCAGATTTCTTGTTCACCTAAGAATTAAAAATAGCTAATAGAATATGGCACTTGCCAAAAAACATTCTCAGTTGATCCTCACAGCTTGCTGGGTAGGTATTAGCATTGTGATTGAGTCACATTGTATGTAAAATCTTGTTTTGAAAGTCAAAAGAAAAGGGGAGAACCTCATCCCTCAAAGTACCCTATAAGGATCTATATCTACCTAGAGTGTATACCGCCCAGTAGAAGAATTCCTACACACATGTAAGTTGCAGTGTACTAATGTAGTGTCATGGAAGAAACAAGAAAATGTATATACAGATGTCTGAGAATTCAAACAATTGTTTATTTAAGAAAAGTGTAAAATCTGAGGTGGGAAATATTGGGTGGGTAGAGCATTCTGAAGCTTTTCCACTTGCCTGCAAGACTGACTGTGTCATATTGAAATATTAAGTAGTCGGGGCTTGCATTGTATAGTCTGCCTGACAGTTAAATGCAGTGAAGGTGCGTTGCTGTTTTGTCCTCATTTTAAGAAGGAAATTCAGTGGAGAGTGTATGGGAATGTATTAAGGTCTCACCATTTATAAGCAGAAAAGTGAATACTTAAGCATTTTGAAGGCTTCACATTACAATGCCAAATCCTATCAAAGGATATTGGCTGCCTATAGTGCTTTAGTGCAGATTATAAGGCCTTCTTGAGGCTCTGAGAAAACAGAGGAGTTATGAGATTGACTAGTAAAGTCTGCCATGGGAGTGAGAGGGGCAGTCATGGTACAAGTGTCATATCTTTGCCAGTCCTGACTGAAGGCTCTGACTTCAAAGTCCAGGATCTTTATAGTCTCTACCCAGTGTCACTGACTTTCTAGCTCATTGCTCTAGTGAAATTGGCTTGCCAAAATATATTGACCAAAGTCATTGTAAAAAAAAAGAAGAAGAAGAAGACATTAAAAGACATTTATACTAGGCAATATTCTTGTTGTATATGCTATCCATATAAACCCATTGTTTCAGTCAATTGAGTTAAATTAAAGTTCAAGTCCTCAGGAAAAAACAATTAGCTAACTGCCAAACTGAATTAATCACTAAAGTTTGAGAAAAAAATTGAATTGGTGGATAGATGCCTTGAGGCACAACCTTAATAAATTGGAAATGGCGACATTTTCAGAGTAGCCTTATATCAAATTATCACTATATTCCCCAGTACTCTGTAATGGTTATGGTAATAGAGTCAACCATTTACTAAGAACTATTTTTTAACGGTTATATATTATCCCATTAATATTCTTTTACTAATAGGATAGTTCTTACATTATCTCATTATCTATTAACCTATTAATATAATTAATACCCTACTAACTCTTCAAACAACATTATGACATATATATTATTACCATTGTACAAATAAGGAAAATAGAGGCTGAGAGTCTTTAAGCAAAGTCCCCAAGCTCACACAACTAGCTAGTGGAGTGACAGAAATATAAATTCGGTCTATCTGCACCTAGATCCTGTGCTTAAACCTTAGGAGAGAGCTGTTTTTATTCTTAATTCAGTTATGATGATGAGTGCTTTTCACGGATTCTATTCTGTGTAGCTTCTCTTCCTTTGTAAAAAGAAAGAATTCCCATGAGCTTTCTGCCCCATCCCTGTTCTGTTCCTTGCTTGGAGCCCCTTACCTGTCTTTTCTCCACTGGTTGAATCAGAACGGGACTGATTAAGTCTCCCACGATAAGTACAGTTACAGCAGAACTCCTGTCTGCAGCACTAAGTGTGCTCCTATGATCGCAAAGATGATGAATTTCTACAAAGCACTGCGAATAATAGAATGTGATCATAAAAAAGTAAATAATTCTTTAAGAACCCTCTTTTAAGTTTACCCATGGAGCACCAATTTGAGAGTGGAGATAATGTTTGAGCTGTTATTTTGAAAAACTACTTACCACGATTTAATCTGTGATGATGGTGGCTTATGTGATGTTCTCCAAAGTTTCTCCTGCATTGAAAGCCCTTAGACATAAAATTTAAATAGCGCTTACAAAGCTAATGCATTAAAAGGTAGCCTCAGAGCCATGAGTTTTTATGTAAAATGATGCAAAAGATCTTGAATAGATTTCTGCTCATTGGTTTATGTGGAGTTACATGATACTTAAAACTTGGTTGGAGAGTGAAACACCAAGGATAATGATAATAATAATAAATTATAACAGTAATAGCTACTTTTCTTCAATACCTGCCACATGTGTGAAATGCTAGACATGCCTTGCCTGGCTCGATCCCCCAAATAGCCCAGTGAAATGGATTCTGTTTCCCTCCATTTCACAGACGAAGAAACTGAGGCTTTGTGAAGTCAAGCGACTTAGTTAATGAGTTACACTCACATCAGGCCTTTCTGATTCCATAGTTCATCCTCTGATTTTTATTAAAAGTAATGTCACAATCCCCAGGTAAAATCAGGGCTTCAGGCCTTTTTATTTCATATAGTAGGTATGCTAGATATACTAGCCTACTCAGCTATTCCCAATTCCCCATTTGGAGAAAGTCACTATTTTTTAAACACTTAACTTTTATATATATTCTACTCAGACCAAACAAGGACAGCAGGTCAGATCACAGGTTCCGATGATAATGATAGCACCTCTGATTAAAGAAAAGATGAAGAGATATGGCCAGGTCTTTTGGTAGATGTGAAGATTATAAGGTTAGGAATTTTAAAATGCAAAGAAAAAAAACAGGAGTTTAGAATTAGTTTCCAGCGCCCCGTTAGACAGGTGCATGCTCATACCTAAAATTAAACAAAAGGTCGTGCCTATTTGTCAACATTCAAATGCATGTCTTACTGGCCTGTATAGATTGTTGGGAAAATAAAATTGTTCACTGAGAAATACACAAAGATACAAGCCAAGCCTAAATAAGGTGTTCTATCTTGCTTCTATCAAAGTGACAGTCAATAAAACTATGATTTATACTAATTATTGTCAAGTAGCTGTGTTTAAAACTGAAAGACTGAAGAGAGGATTGTTACTGATTGGGCAGACTCTGAAATAGTTTTTCCAAAAGCATGCATGTGGTTCACTCATTTCATAAGATGATCCATGGCAAAGCAGTATGTCTGAGAAGGTTTACCAAGCATCTCCTTTCCCATGTGGAGATTAATAATGCTGATCAATGTTTCGAAGGCCTTGAGAAGTTCTGCAATATAGAAAACCTTTTGAATTCAGTAGTTCTTAAAATTATTTAATCCCACAACTGCCCTGCAACAAAAACACATAGACTTATACTTTTTTCTCTCAGTTTCTACTTATTAACACCCTTTGGAATACGCTTTTCTGAAATATTGTAGTAAAATGCAGTTGTATTTTATGTCCTTTGAAATGAACCAAATGAACACAAAACACTGAAGTGAAGACCGCCATCCAGGGAGAGACTACAAAGCAGGGGGTAGCATTTTTTTTTTTTTTTTTTTTTGAGATCAAGTTTTGCTCTTATTGCCCAGACTGGAATGCAATGGCATGATCTTGGCTCACCACAATCTCTGCTCCTGGGTTCAAGCAGTTCTCATGCCTCAGCCTCCCGAGTATCTGGAATTACAGGCACACACCACCACACCAGGCTAATTTTGTATTTTTAGTAGAGACGGGGTTTCTCCATGTTGGTGAGGCTGGTCTCCAACTCCTGACCTCAGGTGATCCACCCACCTCGGCCTCCCAAAGTGCTGGGATTACAGGCGTGAGCCACCGTGCCAGGCCAGCAAGGGGTAGCATCTTGAGAACTTTTCTAAGGCAGTGCTATGCCCTTTCCATAGACTCTTCCAGCTTCTCTGCTCAGATTCTGGGGATGATGTTACTGTTGGGGGCACTTGAGCCACTCTGCCATGCTAAGCTGCTGGCGTGTTTTCTTGTGGAGGCAGGATACCTTCCTGCTTCATCCAGGATGGAAAATAACCTTTCCACAAGGAAATGGTGATGAAGGCAAAGAGAAGGTAGCCAAGAATCAAAGGGCAGATGAAAGTTCCAGATGCTTTCTGTTCAACTGGGCCACATTTTTGCCACACTTCCTGAAGGAAGTGAGCATTTGCCCCACTAGACTGTGACAGGATGAGATAAAGCATTATTTTACAATTCCTCATTGAACATGTTCCAGGTTAGAACAAAATTCCCCAAATACAGTGTCACTCTATCGGAAAATCTCCATAGCCCACTTTACTTGCTAGATGGTCAACTCTGACCTACTTTTGGGTATTCATGAGAAATTCCAAGACAAGCATGTAGCCAGAACTCTTTTTTTTCCCCTGAGTTCTACCCTAAACAGGTATGCATGGAAGTAGTCTCAGGACATTGGTAACCAGAAAACCACTCAATTTCTGAGCAGTAGAGAGTGAACAGTCAAGAGTAAAATCCAATGAAGAGTGTAAGGAAATCACGCTTTTTGATTTCTAAATGTAATCAACAAAATACATTTCAGGTCATTTATTTAGAATATTTAGTTTAAGTACATTATTTATTTTCTTTTTTTAATTTAAGCACTGCTGATCATATTCCTGGGGCATTAAAAGAACCAGACAATTGGCCAGCACATACTGAATACCCACTGTGTCCCACCAAAATCTCATTATAGGTACTATGGGTACAAAGGTGACAGATTTATAGATTCAAATCTAATTTTAAAGGGTATAATTGAATTGTATAAAATATCGTCCATGTCTTCAAGGAATTTAAGAGGCTTTGTTTACAGATAATAATGTACACAGGGTGTAATATACTTGAAATTCACAATTGTAGTCCAAATTATCCATTCTTTAATTAGTTCATGGAATGTTCATTGAACACCTTCTAGCATAGACCCACATAAAGGAGGAATCTTAGGGTTAGATTCCAAGAGCAGTTTTCTGTTGGGAAAAGCCAAATGAAGTACTGGATTGCATGAACCTTTGAAATATAAAATTGCTCTGTTGAATTTCAGTGTTTTGTTTTGTTTATTTTTATTTATTTATTTTCCTTTTGGTAGCTTGAATTTCAGATTGACTATATTGGGGTAAATTCATCACAAAGATAAGACCTCTGGCTGTCATTCTGTGACTTCCATGTATATTGGCAGCTATGAAAAATACATGGATATGTTGGTTTAAAATTAGATTTTAGTAACTGACTGTGGCTTTGGGCTTCATGATATTCGAGTTAAGAAAGGAAAAAGAACTCAACTCTTCTATGAGTACTAGCTGACTATAGATAAGGCATATTTGTTTTAACAGAAATGTTGATTTTGCTCCATTTTTTATGCATAGGTGGCATGTTGCCAGTAGGAGTGAATGTAGTGCCCAGTGTGGTTTAGGGTTACCGCACATTAGACATCTACTGTGCCAAATATAGCAGGCTGGATGGGAAGACCGAGAAGGTTGATGATGGTTTTTGCAGCAGTCATCCCAAACCAAGCAACCGTGAAAAATGCTCAGGGGAATGTAACACGGGCGGCTGGCGCTATTCTTCCTGGACTGAAGTAAGTTGGCTCTCACTCAAAGAGTCTTCTCGGATGCCGTTTGATTAGTTGGTGGCTCCTTGCAGGTGTGTAAGCCTCATTTAGGCTTTGTGGAAGAGAGGACCATGATTGACTTGTAAAGCCTGACCCCATTCAAGCTTTGCAGAATAGAATAGCATCATTGATTTGTAATGTCTGACATGGGTATGACATATGGTAAATTGGAAGAAGTGGAACAACTCAAATGATCTATTTTGCATACTCTACAAGCCATTTTCAATTTTATTTTTGTATGCCAATGAGCTACTATTGACTTTAATTATAAACCTGGTAAGCAAACATAACACGAAAAGATCTCCACCAAAATAACAACTAGAGTTGGCCAGCTTGTGTGTTTGTTTCTTAAGAGCTAGAAGAATCGACATAGCCATGATCTTGAGCATGCTTTATAAGAAACTTAGCAACAGTTTTACTTAATTTTTTGTCCCTACAGTGTTCTAAAAGCTGTGATGGTGGGACCCAGAGGAGAAGGGCTATTTGTGTCAATACCCGAAATGACGTACTGGATGACAGCAAATGCACGCATCAAGATAAAGTTACCATTCAGAGGTGCAGTGAGTTCCCGTGTCCGCAGTGGAAATCTGGGAGACTGGTCGGAGGTGAGATGGCAGGGCTATTATTTCCCCTAGGTCATCTCTCATATTCTAGTTCTAGTGCTCCTTGTCTTTTTAAGGCTAAATCTTAGGCACCTTTCTCCCACCTCTACCTTTCTCCTTTGTTTCCCTTGAGAAAACAACTCCAGTTCTCTGCCCCGAACCATAACTGTAGTACTGGATATGACTAGTCTGCCAGTGACCTCAGAGGCACTTTGGGCTTGGCTGGATTATTCACTGTGGTAGCTTCTATTGTGATTTTGAAGTTTCAGTCCATCACCTTCCCTTCTCTTTGAGCCCTAGCTAAGTCACTGAAAGGAAATCATGGATTTATTAATCATATAGCTGTACTAGCTCACATCTGAAGTCAACATGAGGTTTCCTATTTCCTTGACTTTGAAATAAGAGAATTAGACCCCAGGGAGTGACCTGTCTGACTTACCCATCCAACTGCAAGGAAAAAAACAAACAAACAAAAACACCTGGAAAAAGAAAAAGAAATGGACCAGACTGAGTACCAGATTTATGCCTTTCTCATCTCTTACTTTATGAAGCACAAGGCAAACCCTCCAGTGCTTAGTGCAAGTGGTCCCTAAGGACAGCAAGAGAAAGAAGATGCAGCCTCTTTCTTGCTTTTATGGTATAGTATTATCACTCACTATTAACACAGCCCAGTGTTAATACAGCCCAAGGCGATTCTTACCAAGCAGGGACTCACTCCATCTTCCTTAAAGGGAAGAAGAGAAATAAGAAACATGAAACAGAAGTCCCTTTTTTTTTTTTTTTTTTTTTGAGATGGAGTCTTGCTGTTGCCCAGGCTGGAGTGCAGTGGTGTGATCTCAACTCACTATGTTCTCCACCTCCCAGGTTCAAGCAATTCTCCTGCCTCAGCCTCCCTAGTAGCTAGAACTGCAGGCGTACGCCACCATGCATGGACGATTTTTTGTATTTTAGTAGAGGCAGGGTTTCACCATGTTTCCCAGGCTGGTTGTGAACTCCTGAGCTCAGACAATCCACCCACCTAAGCCCCCTGAAGTGCTGGGATTACAGGTGTAAGCCACCTTGCCTGGCCCTTTTTTATGGGCTAAGTCAGGAAAAGAAAAAGTTTCCCTGCTACAGCTCCTACATCCGTGCTCTTATCCCATCCTTGTAAGTGCAATTTTACTTTCACCATGAAATAAAATGTGAATCTGAAAAGGATACTATTAATGGCCCTGAAATGGTAGTCAATTAACAGTGTATTTGATTAACAGTATCTGATTCCTGGACAAATGAACTACAAACCTAGTGCTTTAGTTCTAGGTTAACAAGTTACCTTTGCTTAAAAATCTCTAGTATTTGGTTAAAAAAGATAAAAGAAGTAGTGGGCTTAAATTTTACCCTGATAGCTAATACTAGTTAAAGTATCATTTCAAACAAATTTTACCTGGATAGCTAATACTAGTTAAAGTATCATTTCAAAAAAGTAACAAACCTTTGCAACAATATGTGATAAAATGGGGGGTCGGGAGATCAAACTGTAAATTCACTACAATCCAAAGTTGCTAAAAAAGACCGGAAAGAAAATAATAAAATATTGATAATGGTTATCTTTAGGTTAGTGAGATTTCGAATCATTATAATTTTTTTTCTTTTATGTTTTTCTGTAGTTTTCGAATTTTCTACAATAAGTATGAATAAAATGATGATTATTTCTAACATTTATTAAATGAACATTGTGCTAAGAGCTTAACTTGGATATGTTTCATTTAGTTTTCACAACCCTTTGCAGTAGACACTAATTCTCATTTTACAGATGAGAAAATTGATCTTATGACCTGGTTGGATAAGGGTTAAAACCCAGGTCGATCTGATTTATAATTCCCCCACATTTAATTCCTGTGTTAGAAAATCATGAATGTTGTTTTTCAAATTTTATAGCTTGGTGCTATGTTGAGTTTATTTTGTGCTTGAAACTGACCCAGAGACCATAAATATAGAATGAATGAATGTATGAACGAACAAAAGGAAAAATGAGGCTTAGTGTATTTACAAATTGCTACGGAAGAGGGATTGGTGTGGGAAAAGGACACACCTGTTCCTACTCATCAATAAATAACCCCCAGAAACCACAACACATTGATCAGAAATGACCCTGACCGGCTCTGCTTTTCATTACAGTGCTTGGTCACCTGTGGAAAAGGGCATAAGCACCGCCAGGTCTGGTGTCAGTTTGGTGAAGATCGATTAAACGATAGAATGTGTGACCCTGAGACCAAGCCAACATCTATGCAGACTTGTCAGCAGCCGGAATGTGCATCCTGGCAGGCGGGTCCCTGGGGACAGGTATTTTGAACGATAAGGTTCTTAACTACATTCTTTCCTTCTTATCTGGAGAGGGCTTACAAAAGAGCATTCCAGTGGTAGGGATTTAACTGCTGTGCCGAGTGGCATGCAGGACACCTCTATGGCACTGGATCAAGCACATGTAACTCTGCAGCGATTCTGCCCAGCTTCCAAGGATTGTCGCCTGCTCTCCTGGAGCTGATTATCCTTTTTACAGACCCACGTGCCTATATTTGCCCTTTCGTTGAGCACACGAGTATTTGAACAAATTCACAACAGATTTCATGTCTGGTTGATGTTATCTTCTAGTGTGCCTCTGTGGGTGTTACAGAAGATGATCCAGCACCAGATTCTCTGGCAAGAAGGTCTGGAATGAGATTTGGAAAAGACATTTTGACTCCCAACGTCACAATGACAAAGCTCACCTCTCATAAATAAGCCAGATTCTTCAACATAATTAATTAGATCAAAAGTTGCAAAACCCTCATGCTTAGAAAGAATCTTTTCCGAGTCCCCTGGTCTTTAGGTTCCACAGCTTTAACTTGAGCCATTCTTAAAGGAGAGTAAAAGTCTCCCTTGGGCTTGCATCTGAGAAGCACTACTCTTGGAATTAAGTCCTTCCTAATATAGAAGCAGAAGCATTCAGGGTACTATTTAAGTAGCACTCTGAGTTTCCATTAGGAGTAGAACAGCTGTCTGCTGTCACTTACGTAATCCCTTGAAGAATGACCCTCCCCGTCACCCTGACCAGCCACAGCCACTTCGGTCTTTAGCCTCTATCTTCATCTCCAAATATGGATGCAACAAGTGGAAGCAGCTTTATTATCACACCCTTACAATTTCTATCACTGAAATGGACACTCTTCTGAATTTTCCCCATTTCATAGCATCCACGGTCCAAATAGCCAATCAGGTCTGAATTAATAGGGAGAGTTCACTTATACTTCTAATCTCATCTTCTTTTTGTCTATATCTGTATGACTTTTAGAGAATAATAAGAGGAAAACACAGCTTAGGGTCACTGTCAAGATCTGAATATAACATCTATTAGAACTGACAGTCCTATTTTTTATCTGTGTCTACACCGGGCCATTCCTAACACATCTTACACAAAGATCTTTTTTCCTTTAAGTGAAAATGCAGTTCAGGGGAACAGTTTTTTAAAGGTGTTATTTAAGAGTCATAAATATCCATAAGAGAAATTTTGCAAAATGTAATTCAGCAAAACGAAAACCAAACACAGTCCAACCTCTACACTGAGATTAGTTGTTGCTAACATGTTTATGATTTTCTTCTAATATTTTTAAAAGTAATATTGTGATTGTACTTTACCAGTTGTATTTTTTAGTTGAAGTGAAACTCACATAACGTAAAATAACCATTTTAAAGTGAACAAATCAGTGGCCTTTAGTATATTAATGTTTCGCAACTACCACCTTTATCTGGTTACGAAATTTCACCTCAAAAGGAAACCTTGTATACATTAAACCAGGGGTCCCCAACTTCTGGGTCATGGGCCATGGCCTGTAAGGAACCAGGCTGCACAGCAAGAGGCGAGTGGTGGATAAGCATCACTGCCTGAGCTCTACCTCCTGTCAGATCAGTGGCAGCATTGGATTCTCATAGGAACGCAAACCCTATAGTGAACTGTACATGCAAGGGATCTAAGTTGTGCATTCCTTATGAGACTCTAATGTCTGATGATCTGAGGCGGAATAGTTTCATCCCAAAACCACCACCACCCACCCTGTCTGTGGAAAATGTCTTCCATGAAACTGGTCCCAGGTACCAAAAAGACTGGGACTGCTGAACTAAGCAGTTGGTCCCCACCCCGACACTTCCCTCAGTCCCTGGCAACCATCAATCTCCATTATCTTTATGGATTTATCTATTCTGGACATTTCATAGAAATCGAATTTGTGGCCTTTTCTGTCTAGCTTCTTTCATGTACTGTAGCATGTATCAGTACTTGGTTGAAGAATAATCCATTGTATGGATATACCAAAATTTGTTTATCCATATATCCCTCAATGAACATTTGGGTTGTTTCCAACTTTGGCTATTGTGAATAGTGCTGCTATGAATATTTATTTCAGGCGTTTATTTCAGTTCCTAATTTCACTTCTTTTGGATGTGTATCTAGGATTGGAGTTGCTGAATCATGTAGTAATTCTGGATTTAACTTTTTAACTACCAAATGATGTTCTACTGCAACTGCATAATTTGGCATTTTTAATACAATATACAAGGGTACCATTTTCTCCACATCTTCGCCAAAATTGTTATTTTCGCTTTTATAAATTATAGCCCTCCTGGTAAGATAAATTTATCTTACTATGGTTTTGATTTGTGTTTCCCTAATGACAAGAGATATTGAGCATCTTTTCATGTGCTGGTTGAATATATCTTCCTTGGAGACGTGTCATTCAAGTTCTTTGCCAATTTAAAAAAAAAATTGTGTTAATAGTAAAGTAAACTCATCATAGAATTGGTCTCAACTATTTAAATGTATAGTTCAATAATGTTCCTTTTCTTATTTTTTGATGTATTTGTTTTTCTTGTTGTTGTTGAGTTGCAGGTTCTAGAAGTCAATTCCTTATCAGAGATGTGATTTGCAAACATTTCTCCCATCCCTTGTGTTGCTTTTTTACTTTGTTGATAGTGTCCTTTAATGCACAAGGTTTTACATTATGATGCAGTACAATTTGTCTGTTTTCTGTTGCCTTTGTTTGTGATGTCACATCAAAGAAGTCATTGCCGAATCCAATGTCATGAAGCTTTTCTGCCATTTTTTAAAAAAGAGTTTTCTAGTTTTAGGTCTTATGTTTAGGCCACTGATCTATTTTGGGCTAATTACTGTATATAGCATGAGGCAGGACTCCAACATCAGGCTTTTGCATGTAGATACCCAGTTGTCTCAGCACCACTTGCTGAAGAGACTGTTCTTTCTCCATTTAGTGGTCTTGGCACCCTTGTTGAAAGTCAGTTGGCCATGGATATATGGGTTTATTTCTGAACTCGGAATTTTATGTCATTAGTCTATACATCTATTCTTATGCCAGTACTCTGTTTTGATTACTATAGTATGTTTTGAAATTGCGAAGTATGATTCCCCCAGCTGTGTTCTTCTTTCTCAATATTATTTTGGCTATTTGGGGTCTCTCTTCATTCCACATGCATTTGAGGATCAGCTTTTTCATTTCTGCAAAAACGCTATTAGGATTTTGATTGGGATTTCGCTGAATCTGTGGATTAATTTGGAGAATGTTGTCACCTTAGCAATACTAAATCTTTTAATCCAGAGACATGTAATGTCTATTTATTTATATAGGTCTTCTTTAATTTCTTGAGCAAAGTTGAATAGTTTTTTTAATGTAGAAAGCCTTTCACCTCCTTGTTTAAACTTGTTCCTAGGTATTTCATTCTTTTAGATGTTGTTGTAAATGGAATTATTTTAAAATTTCCTTTTGGGATTGTTCATTGCTGATGTATAGAAATACAATGGATTTTTCTGTTTATCTCGTATCCTTCAATGTTGCTAAATTTGTTTATTAGCTCTCGTAATAGTTTTAATGGATTCTTGGGATTCCAATGTACTGCATGGTGACATCTGCAAATAGAATTAGTTGTACTTCTTCCTTCCCACTTTCTTTGCATGTCTTTTGTTAATATTTCTTTTTCTTTCCTAATTTCTCTGACTAGAACTTCCAGGACGAGATGAATAGCAGTGGTGAAAGCAGACATCCTTGTCATGTTCCTGATCTTGTGGGGGAAAGTTTTTGCTCTTTTTATCATTGAATATGGTGTTAGCTGTGGGTTTTTTTTCCTAAGTGTCATTTATGATGTTGAATAAGCTTCCTTTTATTGCTAACTTTCTGAATATTTTCATCATGAAAAGGTGTTGAATTTTGTCAAATGCGTTTTCTTCACTTGAGATAAACACATTTTTTTTCCCTTTGTTCTGTTAATGTAGTGTATTGTATTAAATGACTTTCTTGTGTTGGACCACCCTTACATTCCTGGACAAATCCCACTTGGCCATGATGTATTATTATCCTGTTAGTATACTATTGGATTCAATTCGTTAGTACTTTGTGGGGGGATTTTTACATCTATATAAGCAATATTAATCTGGTATGGGTGTGTGTTGTCTTTGGCTTTGGTGTTAGGGTAATACTGGCCTCATAGAATGAGTTAGGATGTGTTCTCCTTCAATTTTTTCTGGAAGAATTTGAAAAGGATTGGTATTAATGTTTGTTTAAATGTTTGGCAAAATTCATGAGTGAACTTGTGCAAACTTTTCTTTTTGAGGAAGTCTTTGATTAATGATTCAGTTATTTTACTTCTGATATGTCTGCTCATATTTTTTATTTCTTCTTGAGGCAGTTTTTGTGATTTGTGTGTTTCTAGGCAATTTGTGTAAGTTTGCATGTTTTTTCTAGATTCTCTTAATATATTGACTTACAATTGTTCATAGTACTCACATATAATCTTTTTTTATTACCATAAGGTCAGTAGATATGTTCCCTCCTCATTTCTGATGTTTAGTAATTAGAGTCTTTCCTCATTTTGTCTTAGTCATTCTAGCTAGAGAGTTGTCCATTTTGTTGATCTTTTCAAATAATAAATTCCTGGTTCTGTTGATTTTTTTCTATTGTTCTTCTACTCTCTATTTCATTTATCTCCACTCTAATCTTTATTATTTCCTTCTTTTTCCTGTTTTTTGTTTTAGTTTGCTCTTATTCTTCTAGTTCTTTAAAAAGTAAAGTATTTGAGATCCTTCTTTATTTTTTTTTCTTTATTAGTGTAGGTGTTTGCAGCTATAGATTTCCTGTGAACATTACTTCCATTGCATCTCATAAATTTTCTTATACTCTGCTTTCATTTTAATTCATCTCAAAGTATTTTCTAGTATCCCTTATGATTTCTGCTTTTACCTATTGGTTAAGAGTATGTAATTGGTTTTCACATATTTGTGAATTTTTTTAGTTTTTCTTCTGTTACTGATTTCTGGCTTCACTCCATTGTGGTTGTGGGGTCTCACTCTTTTAAAACATATTGAGACTAGTTTTGCAGCCTAATATATGATCTTTCTTAAAGAAAGATCCCTGTACATTTGAGAGGAATGTGTAGTGTGTTAGGTGAGTAATCAGAAATGCTGTGACACTTTTTCACCAAAATTCAGTGGCTTCTTTTTTTTTATTAAGCACTCACCTAGTTTCTGTAAGGTTTTGTTTAAATTTCAGAGTTCCAAAAATGTTGGCTCCAGTTTTTGCCAGCTTAATGGTTGGTTCAGTGGAGGGACCAATTCTGGAGCTGCCTACTCTGCCATTTCTGTGACATCACCTCCTGTACTTACTGTTTTTAGACAGCTTTTTATAATTAATAATTTGCCTTTTAGTGGCTACATTATTTTCCTAACTACCTATATGCTGTGATATTGAACTGTTTGTTGTTGCATACTTTGATGGTGTCCACTTTTTTTGTCTCTTATAAATAATATTGCAAAGACCATTCTGTACAAAAATATTAAGGTAAACTCCAGTTATTTCTTCAGGATAATTTCCTAGAAGTCAAATAAAGTCGCAGAGCTCTGTTATGTACCTATTTTAGCCATGGCACTCTGCTAGGTAGTGTGAAAGATGTAAAAATGATAAAGATGCAGTCTGCTCCTTCTAGGAGTTCACAGTTAATGAGTTGAACTGATATAAATATAATTTCAATGGGAGGCAGAAATAATTCCAAGGGTCATCATAATAATGAATCAGTATAATTTGTACAGAGCGGAATTGCCCACTTCGACCTAATTTAGTTGAGTGCCAGCCCTCTGGCCTGCTATGATGGAAATATTTCTCTCTTAGAGAATGTTATAAGGAAAGTAAGAGAAATAGATGATTTGCTGAATTATATATACCTTATGTCCTCCTTCTTCCAGTGCAGTGTCACTTGTGGACAGGGATACCAGCTAAGAGCAGTGAAATGCATCATTGGGACTTACATGTCAGTGGTAGATGACAATGACTGTAATGCAGCAACTAGGCCAACCGATACTCAGGTAAGTTTCCTTTGTCCAACTCAGTTGTTGACTTTGGGCACTAAGATACTAAACTTCCCAGCTATTTGGACAGAATTGAAATCCTTTCATAGATAAGTATGTCAGTGGAG
Source organism: Ateles fusciceps (assembly GCA_036589455.1). NCBI lineage: Eukaryota > Metazoa > Chordata > Mammalia > Primates > Atelidae > Ateles > Ateles fusciceps. The sequence goes on from JAZHEH010000562.1 coordinate 14,062,485, forward strand.
CAATCAACTGATATTAACTTGTCCAGATTTACCTGTATGTTACATTTACAATCAAATATTTTGATGTGTCAGTTTTGTTGTTCTTTAGTTATTTGAAGTATATGTAGGTTTGCTTCTGATTTTTATTGGATGATAAATGTTGAATTTGGGGCTCATTTTTTAAAACTCATGTTTCTAAAATTATTTCAGTGTACTATTCAGTAACTAGTGTCACATGTTCAGACAGCGATTTACTGGAGCTAACTTGTACCAGCTCACAAGAGCCAACTGATAAATTTTGCAGGAGCTTTGCATACTGATTATTAAGTAGAACCATTATTATTAAAAATTGAAAATATAAACCTGTAATTAAATATGTGGTATTAAAAACAAAGTTGATAAACACTCAGAACTTAACTTATAAACGTACCTATGTGTCTGTATGGTGGATGTGCAATATAAAAGTGTCTACCACATATCTCTCCCCAACTCTATGTGCATTGACATCAAGTTCATAGCCTGAAATTGATCATGATGAGAGTATTTACACCACAGGAATCAGCAAGGGCTACAATTCAGGGCTTAATTTATTATTTTGTTGATTGTTTAGACTTAAGAAAGTAATGGAGAAAATGTTAACGATGCAGATTAAATTTAAGAGTCTCGTGTCTGTAGCAGTTACACTGTGAATAAGAACAAAAGGATGTGGAAATACTCTTCCAATATCTGATAAGTATCTGATTCAGCAAAGACATCTTCCACATCATTGGTCAGTGGGTCAAATTCCAACCATGTGTCTTCACTATTCCACTTTCATCCTACCCTTAAACATAAACAAAATATCAACTTTCGTGCCTGAACTACATTCATTTGGCAATAACAAACATAGGAGGGCAACAGGTTCAAGAGTTCAGCAAAAATCATCAAATGTATTCTGTGAGAATTAATTTGCTGTATGGAATTTAAAATAAAGAATTGTATATTTTATTGTTATTTCAAAATCACTATACATCCTTTATATCAATAAAATTTACAATAAATAAGCACATATGTGTACATATGTATGTATATGTACATGCATGTAATATGTGTGTTTGTATACACACAATATCTGTAAACACACAGATCTTTTTTCTCAAGAAGCTGGTGAATAACCACTCGCCAGCACACTATTTTATATGGGCCTTGATTTTGGCATAATGTACGTAAAGAGAATATATAAAGAGAACGCTTGGGTTTGCATAGCAGCTTTGCTAATTTCTGAAAATGACATTTGAACCCAGGCTATTCCCAGAACTCGCACTCTGAGTGAGGCCCCATGTGGCTGGCGTACTGTCTCTCTTCTGAATATCCTCAGTCTGCTGCCTTTCAAAGTGTTGTTGATGGATAAAGAGTGTTAAAAAAGGAAATTAATATGACAATGCTGTGCATGTTATCATCATCGATAAATTAACCAGCCAACATGTGCCTTATAATAAAAATATTTTATTGAAGTGTTCCAAACCACAGTGTGATAAATGCCTGGAAAATGTTAGCTATGACATCTAAATAATCATGAATTGAGGACTAGCAGCTCCCTTTTAGATTCAAAATATGATTTCTCTTTAAGTTATTCTATGATATCTGTTTGCCTATGGGATGGCTCCTACTGTTGCAGTATGTAAAAAATTTCTTCACTTTGTAAAAAGTTACCTGTGGCTTTCTTTGGACCAAAGGCAAAGGAATAGGCAAAGTCTGGAGTCAAGTTAACAGAATTTCACATTCCACACCTAAGTTTTCTAAGGTAAAGATGTCTCAGTCATATTTGACACCAACCCCCAGCACTTCTGCACCATGCCTCAGCACTTTTGCACCATGTCTCAGCACTTTTGCACTGTGCACAGCACTCTTAGGCATGTGATGCATATGTATTAAATCACAGGGTAGTTGCTAACCACTGAGGCTGAGAGTGAATATAAGCAGGTGTGTACTTTTATTCCTGTTTGCATATCTTGGAATATTACCTGTATACAGATGACCTCAGTTCATAACAGGGACTTCGTCTGAATGATTGAGGTGTGTTATATAAATTCCAGGCATTGGCCAATTGATACACTTTTTATATCTACGTTTGACATTCTGGGATTCTGATGTTATCTTTAGGCAAGCTGGGAAAGCAAGTTCATGATTAGCAAATTCTGATTAAGAAATTAATTGAAATGTGAGAACAGAGTTTGGCCTTCAGAATTTTAAAACATTAACAACTAATGATTTTAAAATGATATCCTGCTATTTCATGACTTATGTGTCCTTTTACAATATTTTTTCTCTTTTTTACACAAACGGGTGAATAAATATGGCTTTAAAAATTATCAAACCGACCCCTGCCCTGTATTAAGGCACTCACAAAGGGACTAAGATTATATCTCATTTTGCTGTTGAAGACATTGGGACTGAGAGATGTCATGTGACTTGCCCAGATGCATATAGAAATCTGAAGCCTTTGAATTCTTAGCCTTTACATTTTTATCCACTGTGACCATTAACTTGAAAGTGCATTGACTTGAAAGTGACTGTTTTTTTTCCCCCCCATTACATATAGGATTGTGAATTACCATCTTGTCATCCTCCCCCAGCTGCCCCGGAAACAAGGAGAAGCACATACAGTGCACCAAGAACCCAATGGCGATTTGGGTCTTGGACTCCAGTAAGAAATAGACTGGGAGAAATGGGGAGGGCAGGATGGGGCTAATGTTCTCTGACATGACTGTAGAAAGTGGGATACTGTCCAGTAAGCAGCCATTCTGAGTAACTTAACCGCATGATTTTGCTCCAACACCCAGTGCTCAGCCACTTGTGGGGAAAGGCACCCCGGATGAGATACGTCAGCTGCCGAGATGAGGACGGCTCTGTGGCTGATGAGAGTGCCTGTGCTACCCTGCCTAGACCAGTGGCAAAGGAGGAATGTTCTGTGACACCCTGTGGGCGGTGGAAGGCCTTGGACTGGAGCTCTGTAAGCGAGTGGATTATTTGGAATCGGGGAGTGGGAGGGATGAGGAGTCGGCGGAGGCGGTGGGGGGTTCCCACTTGCAAATGTCAATGGGTATTTTTTTTAATGATTTAAATTGTTCTGCTTCACTTATGTGCAGTTAGCCAAGTATGCAAGGACTCTTAGCTAAGTGTATAAGGAATGCACATTTTCAAAAAATGGATAAATCAGTTTATAATCTGCTTGAGTGCCCGTCCTGTTGGGCTGATCAGAAATCCCAGTCTTCACTAAGTCATATTAGTATACAGTATATTTGTAGAGGACCAAAAACGTCAGGAGAGTGGGGGGGAGAGGCTCTTACTTTGAGTCTGGATTCCTCCTGTATCCTGTGGTCCCTAAAAGTCAAGTGGCTCTTGGTTTTCCCTGCCAAGAGTGGGAAGTGGAAATCCTCATCCAGTGCTGTGACCCTGCCTGCTGTGTACACTAAGCACCATCTATTAGTTTTATAAAAATAAAACTTTTATCTTTAGGCAGCTTCTGTTTTCTGCTCTACAAAAAGCCCAGAGTTCAGGAAATAGATTAGGACAATTGAGGAGAAGGCATAAGGAGAATGGAGATTCATCTCTCAATAAATATCATAATATACATAGAGAAATTTTGAGAGGTGCAATAAAATAGACCTGTGTAAAAACCCAGACCATGGCACTTACTTGTTGCATGGCCTTGAGCAATCTGGTTTAGGAAAGAAGACCAAAAGGAATACTACTTTACAGGGTTGTTGTGAGGATTGAGATTACGATGTATGTTAAATCTTAGAAGAAAGTACTACTCAATAAATAGTAGATAATCTCACTCTCACGCCTTGAGCTTTCAAACACTGATCCATGCATCCATTCATCCATCTGTCCATCCATCTGTCAGTTCATCTTCTCTAAGATCCATCTGTCTACTCACCAGATATTTGTGAAAGTCTGCTAGAAAAAGAGCAGTGAAGAATGAATAATAAAGTCTCCACCTTCATGGATATTATTCCAATGGAGGATCCAGTCAATGAACAAATAAGGAAGTATATAATATAGCAACAGGTGCTGATAAATCCTAGAAAGAAGTCAAGAGGGGGAAATGGAACAGAGAAAGATGGGATGTGCTTTTAGACAGGGTGGTCAAAAAAGGCCTGACATTGAGCAGGACCTGAGTGAAGTGAGGGAGCAACCCACATGGGTATCTAAGTGGTACAGCAAAAGAGGCAGTAGGTATGAAGCCCCTCGGATGGAAGTGTTCTTGGCATGTTCAGGAAGCATCAGCAAGACCAGCATAGCTGGTGTGCAGTGAGTGTTGAATGTTAGATGCGTCAAATAGGTAGTCAGTGGCTACATCATAAAGCGCCTAGTAGATCAATGTGAGGATTTGGGATATTATTCAAATGAATTGGAAAATCACTGGAAGGAAGGATAGGATTTGACTTTTGTTTTAATGGGTTATGTTCTGTGATGCATAAACAGCAGACTCAGGTGAGGAGTGTCCAGATCTGAAGCAAAGCTCAGCTGGAAGCCCACTGCGTGGTCCTGGCAAGGGAAGATGATGTCTTGGACTAGGGAGGTGATGATGCAGACTGTAAGAAATGACTGGATTTAGGGGATATATTTTGAATACTGAGTTGACAGATTTCTCACTGAAATGGAAATGGGGTGGGAGAGAAAGAGAGGAAACAAGGATGATCCCAAGGTTTTTGGCCTGAGCAATTTTGGAAAGTGGTAGGCCATTTACAGAAATGCACATTCAGGAATTTTCAACCCCTCCACCACATGACTGACCCTTTCTCTTTCTGAACATTCAACCTAGTGCTCTGTGACCTGTGGGCAAGGTAGGGCAACCCGACAAGTAGTGTGTGTCAACTACAGTGACCACGTGATCGATCGGAGCGAGTGCGACCAGGATTATATCCCAGAAACCGACCAGGACTGTTCCATGTCACCATGTCCTCAAAGGACCCCAGACAGTGGCTTAGCTCAGCACCCCTTCCAAAATGAGGACTATCGTCCCCGGAGCGCCAGCCCTGGCCGCACCCACGTGCTCGGTGGAAACCAGTGGAGAACTGGCCCCTGGGGGAGCAGTGAGTATTCCCTGAAGTCTTTCCATAGTTTGCTTGCTTCTCTTTCACTTGAGGTTGATTTGGGGGAAAAACAGACTAGAAACACCTTTAGAACATATTTTTTTCCTTACAAGGGATTGACATTGTGCATTTTCATTTGCTTTGAGTAACCCATAATGTGTTAATTATAGCCCCTGATGATACTGCTTGTGTGTACCTATAAGCTGTCTCGATTGGGTGGAGAAAGGGGATGTCACGGCTAGGTGATACGACCACGTGGCCTCCTGGAAGGTGTCATGAATACCATCATGATTCATCCTGGAGGCCACAGGCAGTTCATACCGGTAGGGGAATTAAGAAGACAGAGAAGCTTTTCTGAAAGGGAATTCTTAATGAAAGTAACTTTCCTTTCTACTATTTTCCAGAAGGGTGCAGTCTCAAAGTGGCATGGTTGCTGTATAATTTGTAGTGGTAGGTCATTGTCCTGGATTAGGGGGAAATTATAGTCTAGGTAAGATTTGTGATTAGGAGAGAAATACCCTAACCTAACAGTTATCAACAGAAGCCCTGAGGGAAGATGCCTTGGTTTGATTCAAAGACTTACACTTTCAAATCTGGGGGACCTTCTGCAGGTCCCTTCTCCTCTTTGAGCCTCAGTTTCCTCATCTGTAAAATGAGGATAACAATAATTCTTGCTTTCTTGGGTTGTTGTAAGAATTAAATGAGATGCTGCAAATAAAGTGCTTTGTGCCCTGTGTGCCACAGAGTGAGAACTTAATAAATGTCAACAGTTGTCATTATTATTATTGTTATCATTGTCCTTCAGGTTAGGAAGGTCTTGACAAATACCTGCTATCAAAAGAAAAGTATGCTTTGGGATGTTTTAACGTTTTTACTAAATAATTTTCAAAAAAACCACAGTATGCTGTGAAATACCAGATATGTTGAATGGAATTGCAGGAGTAGGGAGGGTTTTAAAGGATCCTGGGTAGGGATGTAGTTAGGTGTTTAGTAATTATTCAGAGGCCTTCTTTTTAATTGTTTAGTATTAGCTTCCTTCTAGTACTCCTAATTCTGTTTAATTGTTTCTCGGCTAAAAATAATTAGAAGGAAGCTGTCTGTTTCCCCACCATGGTTATGTTTCAGTAAATTAGATGTACTCTCCAGTGAATACTAATTAGCCACTGAGCATTTGCACCCACTGTCTGTGCTGGTTGTGTGCAGAACAGCTGCCAAGTTGCCCAAGACACTAGCCATCCAATCCCCCTCTTTTACTTTCCACTTTTGGGCTTCCTTTGGCTCGGTTACAAGAGATTTCATTTCTGAGAAAGTAAAGGGTGATCCAGGGAAATAATCAGCAAGTGTCTCATGGTTTTTCCTTGTTGACAGAATTCAAAACTCACACATGTATAGTCTAATGATAGCACTAGGATTTAAAGAGAGCATTTTAGCGCCGTGCTTATTTAGGACTACATTTGGGGATGATGCATTCCTTTAAGATTGAATGATTCTGGCCTTGGGCAGAGCTCCCAATTAGGGAGGATTAGGTAAGCTTTTTGTAGCGATGGGTAATACCATTCTTTTCCTCATTGTGCCTGTTTTTTGTTTGGAGATTTTTTTTCCCCCTAAGTTAAGTGAGGCTGAAGCTGGACAATGTGATTTTCAGTCTTAGCTTGACATGTGTGACCTACTCTCAGGAGGATGAAGGATGTACATCATCTTTGCATTGCATTGCGTGGTACACAATCCGTACGTAGTCTTCCCGCCTTCCATGGCAGAAAGGCGGCAAAGTGTTGTAAACATTGGAGAATGGGAATCAAGTTTTTCAGTGGTTTCTGGAGTAAGAACTTCATTTTACAATACATTTTCTGCACACACTTGAGCAAGGTGTGTGACCAATTAGGGATTTTGCAAACAAAAGGAAAGAAATTGACTCTTTCAAGTGAAAGAAAAACAAAGCTGTTCATTTAGCCCCAGTAGGGACAGGGACCAGAGCATCTTCAGGGCTGTAGCTCAGGGGCTGGCAAGTTTTGTCTGCAGAGGGCCAGATAGTAAATCTCTTCAGCTGTGTGAACCATATAGTCTCTGTCACAGCTAATCCGCTGTGTGTTGCAGCACAAAGGCAGGCATAGACAATATGTAAATAAGTGGGCATGGCTCTGTTCCAATAAAACCTTATTTTTTAAAAACAGGTGGTAGCCTACATTTGCTCTTTGGGCTGTGGCTGGCCAACCCTTGATCTAGATAGAGGGGTAACTAAGGGATAATTTCTTTAGAGAGTTTCTGTCTTAATGAATCTCTTTTAAGCCTATGCCACTCTTGAGTTATTCTGCCGAGGATTCAGATTCCCAGGAAACTCTGGTTGCCCACCTCTGACCACGATAGGGCAGAGCATCTTAATTGACAGACCAAGATGGCACCTACAGTGGGGAGGAATGGTTTCTTAAAGGAAATTGTGCTGCCGGATGTAAGGGAAAGGATGTTAATTTGAGCAGGTAGAAAAATACAAATGTCTATCACCCTTTGCTTCTCTAAAGGCCATTCTCCTTTATTTTGTCCATTGTAGATGACAAATCTCATGTACGTTTCACTAATAGATACAGGGTTTGTTTAAATAAATGTTTACCTAGGAATATGTTGTCATTTAAAGAAGACAGGGACTTTGTTAACAAAAGTCCAGACTTAAAAGTCTGCAACATAGAGGAATGGAACTAAGAATCCCTGTTAATCAAATAATGGCAAAATTAGACCTGGAGAAGGGTCATGTACAATACTGCATCTGTCTGTGGGAGTATAAAGACCCAAGCAGGCTCAAAATGTGCAGTGCCGCTGCCTGGCACAAGCTGAGAACTATCGCCAGTACTTCGGTTGGATTCTGAGTAGGAAGCATCCAGTTGCTCCCTGGGTGGCCAGTGGATTGGTTGACCTTAGATCCGGTGTTCCTCCTTGCACCCATCAGCCATATTGGAGAGAGAATACCATGTACTTTCTAGAGTTGCTCCTTCCAGAATCTTTAACTGGACCAGGTAGCAAACCCTGTGACCAGCACTATGGGATATAATACGGATACCAGTTATAACATTAAGCCCTTCCTCAAGGAGCCTACCATTTTACTGGGGCAATAAAGTTGGCCCCTGACATAATAAAGGAATGATACAAGATTATATTATAAAGGGGAAAGCTCAAGGACCAAGATATAGATTACAAATCTATTTACCATGAAAGGCCTTTCCTAAATTCTGGTCCTCAAACAAAGCTAATTAAAATAATAGTTCTCTGTTTGTTATTATGTACTAAGCTGTTTAAAAGTAGGAAGGTAGGAAGTAAGGCCAGGCGTGGTGGCTCACTCCTGTAATCCCAGCACTTTGGGAGGCTAAGACAGGAGGATTGCTTGAAGCTAGGAGTTTGAGATCAGTTGGGGCAACATAGTGAGACCCTATCTCAACAAAAAATTTTTAAAAAATTAGCCAGGCATGATAGTGTGCACCGGTGGTCCCAGCTATGTGGAAGACTGAGTTGGGAAGATTGCTTGAGCTGAGAGGTTGAGACCATAGTAAGCTATGATCATACCACTGTGCTCCACCCTAGGTGACAGAGCAAAACCCAATCTCAAAAAAAAAAAAAAAAAAAGTAGGAAATGAATACTTTAAGGTTTAGTGTAAGTATACCAGAATCCGCAAAGAATAAAGGTAAAATTTTTGTAACTTGAAAAATACCTAAATATTTTCTCAAAAGGAACTAATAAATCTATTATCTGGCTCTACATTTAAAAATTAAACCCAATATAAAATGAAAATGTAGGTACCGATTTAAAAGCACTTATGATTTGACCAGCATGGGCAGGGAAATTAATAGTGGTCCAGTCCAATGGGCAACAAAATATATTCACATCTTGATACAGAAGAAACTGACCAGCAAGAAGCAATGTTTGATGGAGCCTATTTTGAAGTAACACTGATGTGAGCTACGATTAGCTAGAAAGCAAAAATCAGCCTTCAGAACCTGAAACTAACAACATGCTTGCAAATGCAGTTTTGAGTCTTGATAAATCTTGAGAAATACATTGCTTTGAGGACCAGATGGTTATTTTATAGGCAAACTGATTTCACAAGGGTCAGAGTAAGGGACACTAGCAAACATTTTGGCTTTAAAAAGATAAGGAAGTTATAGAAAGAAGAAAACACTTCAGGTGTAAATAAATAAGTGAGCTATGAGAAGCTCGCGTGGGAAATGAACTGAAATGCAAACCTAACACCGTGACAAACCATGAGAGAGAGTATGTTAGACTGAAAGTGCGGCCGAGGTTTGGCTGCAAGGTGAAATTCAATTAAGTTCATTGGGGAAGTAAAAAATAAATAAAACGGGTCTTGCTACCATTAGCCACCAAAGTTCAGGCTGTTGTAAACAGAGAGAAAGGAACATTTTATCGGCTAGGAAATGATGTCTAAATGACATTTCATGATGTTTTCCTGGAATAACTGAATGAGTTCATATAGAGAAGCTTAATTTCAACAACTGACAATTCATTAAGCATGTAAGTTGACCTCTGTGTTGAAAGGGAAATCAAATATTGGTTCTAAATAGGCACTTGGAGTTTTGAAAAGAAAAGAATTTCCAAATAAACCGTGGTTGTCAATCAACACCTCTGTACCTCTTAGAGATGCAGAGGGGGATAAAGAAAGACAGTTAAGTGGCCTGCTTTGGAAGTTGTATTAGGCATTTATGGAACCCCTGCGGAGGGCCTGAGGCACACCAGAGGAGGAGCTACATTGCTACCTCCAGCTGTGTCTGTAAGATGTGTACATGAAACAACCCCACAATGGGGAAGTTCTCGGGTTCTGATTGCTTTCTGTTCTTTGTGGATGACTTGAGATTGCTTTTCAGCACAGTTGTCTTAAGCTTTCAACTAGCTGCTTGTGTGTTCCTAAGATGGAGATTGAGGTGGGGATTAACTTGTCAACTGATGTGTTTAGTGTTCTAGTACCTGTGCTGGCGGATCCCAGCGGCGTGTTGTTGTATGTCAGGATGAAATGGATACACCGCAAACGACTGCGTGGAGAGAATAAAACCCGATGAGCAAAGAGCCTGTGAATCCGGCCCTTGCCCTCAGTGGGCTTATGGCAGTTGGGGGAGAGGTGAGAGTGAACTATCTGTCTATAAACACAGAGGAATTATGTTAACCAAACTGGATCTGTCGTTCAGATTTTATTTTACGGAAGAAGAACTAGCTCTAATAGAAGCTTCTGGAGTGGGGATTAACTAGGGAACCTGTCTTATTACATTCTGGACTATTTTAAAGTGCTTCTATTACCACTAAGAGACAGCTTGGGTATATAGGTGAGGAAAATTAGAAGAGAATACAGATCAATACTGGTATAAATTGTTTGCTTACCTCTGATGAATAAAAAGTAGATGCTTTTAAAGTGATTGAAAATATATATTAAATCGGTCCCTGGAAGTCTTGCCCTCTTCGTAGTTTTGTGGTGTTTGTGTTATACCCTGTTCCCGTGGCATAATGTCTCCCAATATTCCAAGTCCCTAATCAGATTGAATAGGTGCTATAACTCCTATGAAAGATGATGTGTTTTTATTGTGGAAGTGAGTAATTAGCTGTGTATTCTCAAATATGGAATTCTTTAGCTGCTACCTTTTCAGAGTTGCCTCTGACAACCGATAAGGGACAACAACTAAGTTTATTTATAAATTAACTTTATTTATAAATTAATTTATAAATTTTTATTTATTTTATTTATTTTATGTATAAATTAATAAATAAATTTTATTTATAGAAATAATTTATTATTAAATTTAATAGTTTATTATTAAATTAAAATAAAATTTTAAATTTATTAAAAAATAAATAATAATGTTTCTCAGTATTAGAAGCCAAGGAAACCATGTTCTCTTCCCAGCTATGGCTCTTAAAAGTTTTATGACCTTGGCAAATAATGTAGTGTCTGCCAAATGCTTATATTTTCATCTGTAACTAAGGATAATAATAGCACCAACTTCTTAGTATTTATGACCATGATATGAGATAGTACCTGTCAAATGCCTAGTACATAGCCTTTGATCAATTAACTGGTACTATAATGTAATAATGATTAATGTTAAGAATAAGTGTTATCATTAAGGATACGTTGATTAAGTGGAGTTTTTAGCCCGTATTATACACAGGGCTTAGATGCTTATTGTTTTGTGTTTAATTAACTAAGAATATATCTCTCTCTTCTTGAATCCACAGGGAGAGCACATATTTAAAGTTTGTTGAGTTGTTCTGTCTTGACTATAACATTTATCAAATAAAACATGAGAAATAACACCTTGGAGGTCCCAGTGCCAAGAGGGGGAAAAAGACAAATGAGACTGATGGGCATGTTAGTCCACGTCCTTTGCTAACTGAAATCACGTGTCCACATTTCATGGTTGCATCCACGTAACCTAGTAGTCATAGGCAGTCATAACAGGGTTTTTGTTGACTTTTGTTGACAGTTGCGTCATTCTGGAGAGCTTTGTTGAAGGGAAAGAAAGGGGAATGAGCCTTTGTGACTCATGTATTGTGGATTTCCCAAAACCTCCTCGCAAAGTTCTGTCCTGTGGGGCCTGTGATTAAGCTTCTGTAATTGGATTTAGGCCAGAAGAATACACGAACTTGCTGGGATGCTTTGCTGTCAGCACAGACCAGATCATTCCAAATTCTGTGGGAGATCTGGCCTTGGCACAGCAGGGAGAGCAAATGTCAGTGTTGCTGGATTTGAGCACAGCAGCACTGTCCAAGAAATACAATGTGTTCCTGCCTCAGAAGTTTAGATCTAGCCAGGAGTCAGAACCTTACCCAGTGTTCCCACCATCCTGTTTATTCATCCAAGGGGAAAGTCATAGTTGTCCTCAGATTCAGAAATACAGTAAAATAGTTTAGCGTCATAAAAGGCTATAGAGACTGAAATCAGAGAACAGCCAAGGATTGGTGACAGCTTCTTAGAAGTTGCCAGAAAATTGAACCGGTTAAGTTATTATCTCCTTTGTTTGGTATTGGGTAGTTTTGTTTGTTTATTTTTGTTTTGGTTTAGTTTGGCTTGATTTGGTTTGGTTTGGTTTTGTATTTCTCAAAGAATCTTTGACACTTGCTAACAGATTGGCCTTGATCAAGTTAATTAACCTCCCTTCATCTTAATTGCTTCATATATAAGATGGGACAAATAATTATACTCCTCTTGATTAGATAATATATGCAAAAGCCCTCAGTGCAACTGAAGAGAAAGCACTCAATAACTAATACCTGCCATTAAGGTAGGAGAGCTTTGGTCTGTTTCACGTATCACTACTGGTAATTCACCCTGGTTCCATCTGTCAGAGGCTTACCTTGCTCAATGCCGCAATTGAATTTGGCTAAGAAATTAGGGAGAAAGAAAATTTGTCATTGGTCTTTCAGACAAAATAACTTCAGCCTTCCTTTTTCTTCTTCTAGTGCACAAAGCTGTGCGGTGGAGGCATGAGAACAAGACTGGTGGTCTGTCAGCGGTCCAATGGTGAACGGTTTCCAGATTTGAGCTGTGAAATTCTTGATAAACCTCCCGATCGTGAGCAGTGTAACACACATGCTTGTCCACACGACGCTGCATGGAGTACTGGCCCTTGGAGCTCGGTACGGCCCTAACTATTCATGTTTGTTGACCAAACTATCTAATTGCAAGGTATTCTGGGGCACTCCTCTGCGGCAGATAATTATCACCCTGACAAGGGCATCCCAGAAACTCTGCTATAAATAGTCTATTATTTTCTCCATATTAACACATAGTAGAATTAACTTTTTATGATATTGCCAAAGTGACTTTACAGAATATGTGTACCTCATCTAGGACCTGGTGCCAAGAAGTAGCTGCCTTTTCTTAGCAGAAATACACACAAACACACAGACACAGACACATATAAACATAGTGATTTTAGCTGACAACTCAATAGCAGACATTCTTTCCTTTTCTAAGCTATAGTAGTTTTGACTTTTTGGGAAAGATACCTGCTTATTGAGGCCAAAGCAATTTTTCTTCAGTGACTGTAATTTGCCTGTGTGACCCGGGTACAGCTCTCAGCGTAATCTGTACAAAGACTGTGCCCACAAAATATACTGAAATCATTTTGAAAATGCAAAAGACCAAAAATGAAACAGGTGACCTGGTGCCTGTTATGGTGTTGGAAATGTTCTCTCTCTTGCACAGAGACAGGAAGCTCCTTTGAGACCATTTTTTGCTTTGGTCCTAGTCTTCCTTTGCTATCTGCTTAGCCAGCAGCTGACATGGTGAGACAGGTTTGCCACTGTAAATACGATGCAAACTTTGGGGCAGCTCTTGGCAAACAGAAGGATCAGCTGTGTCAAAACAATACTTTGGCTGAGTTGTGCCCATAAGCTGTGGAGCCGTTAGGGCTGTTTCATGTAAATAGAGTAAAAATGGTCCTGTAAATACGTTAATTGCACTGAAGCTGAATTTAGTATTATATTAAGTCATACCCAGAATGTTTTTTATTCGATAGGGTTCTGACAAGTCTTAATCATCTCTGAAACCAGCTAAGGAGCAGATTAAGTAAAGTGACATGCTTAATACCTATTGACATTTCTAAGAGTCAAGGGTTTCAATGGCTGGGGTCGTGTCTGCAGGTATAACACTAACTATATAATCACTGTACTTTGTATTAAGTAGAAATCTAGAAGAATTTGGAGCATTAGCTCTACTGGTACTGTTTAGCTGGACTGTAGGTATTTTCTTCCAGAGTTTAAGAAATGCCACTCTGAGTCAGAGAGCTCTGGTTTGTTGTACCTCTAGTCAATTCACTAGGAGTATTTTGCCTATAAAATGGCACCTTCCCCGCATGAACATTTTTGAAGATCAGAAACAACCTTAGAATGTCAGGAACATCTTCTGACATTCCCAACTTCCCTCATCATCTATTACATATTATTTTTCATGAAATTTCCTCTTGAGCTCATTGTATTTTCACCCAGTTTACTTGACCAACAGCAACACCAGTGCCAGAGTTATGTTTCAGAAAGTCTACTAACTGTCCACAAAGAGGTATTTCATTAATTTTGACCAAAAAAAAAAAACAAAAAAACTTTTAACCCTAAAGAAGGAATACACAAGCCTATTTATTGCATGTTCTTGTGGTTTGGTGAAAAAAAAGAATTTTTTTTTTCCTTGTGAATTTTCCTTCTCAGACTCAATTCCATTGATCTTCTCAATTCCATTGATCATTCTATATTCATCTCTCCAGGAATAATTATTTGGGAAAATGGAGGTGAAAACCTGTAGTCTTAGAGAATTATAAATTAATTTCCATGGTATTCTCTTCCTTAAACACTTTCTAAATACACTATAATTTTTTACGCAGGATCACTGCAGATGTTTTAAGAGCACAAATGTTTAAATTTTAAAACAGGAATTGCTAATTATTGTAACTGAAGACGTAGGTTTATTTCATGTAGTTGTTCTCCTTGGGTCTGCACACAGATTTCTGAAACAAGAAGAAAGAGAGAGATATAAATTATAATTACCTAGTATGCACAGAAGCAAGTGCATGGATTTTTCAAATCATTTTGCTGCCTACATGATTTCAGTGCTTTCTTTATAAAGTGATCATTATTCAAATATGTGTTTAAAGCCTCTACAAAAGAGCAAGACCACTTCTGCAAGGCTTTTGTGATTTTAAAAAAATTAAATCAAAAGCATTTTCTTTAAATAGATATATTTGTAATATATTACTTTTCCTAAATATATGTGTGAGAGGGCAGTCTTTCAGATTCTTACTGTAGGATTTTGATTTTAATTGTATGTTTATTTCTGTGGATGCTTTGGTATAATATCTTAGTAATTCCAAATGTAATCATACCTCAGTAATTGTGTTAATAGCCATAAAGCCACTTCCATGGTGCTTCGTCATTGTAACTGACAGTGAAACTAACAACAATAAAAAGTATGTTGGAGGTGCTAACATGTTACTTTCAAGAGAAAGCAAATTAGATTTATTAGAGACCAAGGGTAGCAATTAGTCCTTCTGCCTGGTTGCTTTCTCTCTCCAAGTACTCCCATGCAGTAATGTCAAGAAGTAATTGCTGCTGTGTGAATTAGCCTTCTCCAAGGTCAAAATGGAGATAGCCTACTTCAACACTTGTTACTAAAGAGCAGTATTTAGGAAAGAAACCCCAAATCACTATTCATATACCTTCCAGAGTCCCTAAAATGAAGCTTTTGTGAACCTAGGGTTTAAGTACCCGTCTTAGATGAGCCATTGGTTCTGGCTCAAGTCATTACAGATTTAAGAATCATGTTGGTGAGAAACATCCTCCAGAAATTCAACCTTTTCTATCCTTTTTAAAATGGGCCTTTGGACTCTTTATTGCTAATGTTTGTTTTTGAATAATGTTCTTTTTTTGAGGTGGAGTCTTGCTCTGTCACCCAGGCTGGAGTTCAGTGGACATGATCTCAGCTCACTGCAACCTCCTCCTCCAGGGTTCAAGCGATTCTCGTGCCTCAGCCTCCAGAGTAGTTAGGATTACAGGTGCCCACCAGCATGCCTGGCTAATTTTTGTATTCTTAGTAAAGATGGAGTTTCACCATGTTGGCCAGGCTAGTTTCAAACTGCTAACCTCAGGTGATCTGCCTACCTTGGCCTCCCAAAGTGTTTAGATTACAGGCGTAAGCTACCATGCCCAGCCTGAGATAAGGTTCTTAAACTCACATGCCTTTCAGTCAACTCCTGCAGTCAGTACCAGGAAGACACTAAGTAGTCAATGCACGCATCCTGTGAATAGAGGAGTAAATTGGAAAGAGAGCTCTATACTGTCAAACTTCAACAGAAAGTAGGCTAAAAATCCAGAGCATTCTAGAGAAAGCTAATTCTTCTAGGATACAGATTAAAAGTATGTTAGGTGATACCGTATATCCAAGATGGGTCTTTGATGCTCCTTTGTGCATTGCCCTGTCAACCTGCTTGCTGATCACCTTGGAAATTGTGCTTTTCCTTAGGAGAAATTGCTTGTTTGGGTTTTTCATGACAAACCTAAAAATGTTCTCTGAGCCTTGCTTTAGGTGCATTGGAATAATGCTTGTCTACCCGAATAATGAGAATTTATGAGCTCATGAAGGAACTGTGCTTTTGTTTCTGCCTGGCTAACTTATGAATTTGTGTCTACCTCATTTTTGTATTAAAGTTTGCAGCTTCTTAGGTAGGAGGAGAAAATGTTTGATATCAGTATTTTATAACCTCAGTACTTCTTTCTCTAGAAGAAATAAAGATTGTAAATATCACTACCATATTTTCTAAATACAGTTTTAAGCAGCCACGCCTAGAATTTTCTGAATATTTTGAGCAGTACAGATTTCTATGTGTTATATAATAAAGCATATTTATTTTTTCATGTTATTTAATTTTATATACAATGTTTAAAAACTCAGTGTTTATCACCAGACTGTAAAGGCAAGTAGGCTCTGTGAATTAGAAATGAATGTATATGTTTCTTCTGGTTTTAAAAAGATACATTTTAATTTTGTAAATTCCCTCCAACCTGTACAACCCCCTCCCTCAAATCTGAGTAGCCAAGTATCTAGCTTTGTGTAATTAGATAGCTTCAAGTATGTATTTTAAAGGGACATTAAAAAAAAAAAAATTCTGAGTTGGAAATGATGCTTAGATATGTAAACAAAAATACATGAGGCTTAACATTCTGTTGGGTATTTTTTCTTTTGTAATACTGTTGTCCTAAGTTATTGAGTCTCAACTGTGAAATATGCATGTTCCATTTATTGAATTTGTAGATAATGATAAAACATAGCCACAAGACAAAAAAAAAAGGTGATTGGAAGACATGATTCTGAACACATAAGAGACGACTAGGTACAGGAAAAAGCAAACCTAATGTGCATAAATTTGATTACACTTTATTCTGTGTGTTCAGATAACTGTAAAAGGCTTACAGCATTTGTCAATTTTGTTATTTGTTCACTTACAATACATTTCAGAAAGCATTTCTTATTGAAGGAAAATAAAATACTGTAACAATTACCTTGGAAGTTTCAAGAGATCCTACCCTTTTCAAAAAAGTCTAAATCATAAAAATGACCTGGAGGCCTATTAATACCTCATCCTCCTCCTGAGCCTCCATTTTGCTATATAGGTTATTATGGTATTCATGGGTGAAAGGACCAAGGTAAGGGGGGGGTTCCCTATATAAGTTAGACTTTAATAAGGTGAGAAGTAAGATCATGTCTCCAAAGGAAGTGAAGATAACAATAGGTAACGTTTGCTGTTTGCTGAGTGTTTACTGTGTAACAAGCCAAATTAAGCAAATACACATCACGTTAACCCTCTCATTGTAACCCATGAGGGAGGTGCTGTTAGGAACTCATTTGACTAGGGGATAATCTACTTGAGTGATTCTACCTCGTTGTTATGGTATTGCCTATTAATCTCATTTTGGTAGAAAGGAACAGCCTATGTTCAGAATAAACTTTTAGTTTCCTGTTTATATTGCATAAAGGATATGCCTAAAACTCAAACTTCATTTAGACTTAACATTATTTAGCTAATTGTGGCATTGTCCATTTGACTTCAGCAACAGAAAATCCAAATTCATTCTTGTTATTGGTAAATTCCCATAACCAGCAATTACAAAAGCTTCAAATGACTGTCGTTTAGGGAATGGCAAAATATTCCTCTTTCATTTTACAAATATGCTTTTAGCCAGATTAGGAGGATGTTATCAAGATTTTAACTATAAGGAATATCACGTTAAATGCGTATATATTTTTATAAATATATTTTTCACTACAATGAAGACATGTTTAAACATTGCTAACATTTTTAGAAAAGAAGTAGCCACATTATTTGGCTATATCACTATGGAGTATAAAAAATAAGATAGTTTTTTTGCAGAACAAAATATTATGATATATGAATTTACAACGTTTACCTGAGTTCTGTGTAGCACTCATCTCTAATGTGTTCAGAACAACCAAAACACTTGCTGGCATCTATTTCACTAGAGACAAAACTTAGCAGGCTTTTAATCATTTTTTTTTTCACTGTTTACGGAGATTATATGCCTATGAAAGACTGATCCTGCCTTCTGATGCTATTTTGTGGTAGCTTGACAGACTCTGTTTTCATGGATTTAAAAAGTCCACAGGTGGGGGAGCAGGGTTAGGAGGGTTATTGCGCTCTGAGGAGGAGTCCAGGTCCTCTCCCTGACTCCTGTTGTGGAGTTGCCCTTCAGGAATGGAAAGGAATAGAAACTTTGGAATGCAGAGTGGGAGGTAGAGGTTGAGACCAAGCATAATTGGCTAGGAGGGAATCCTGGCAATTAGTGATGGCAGTTGAGGAAGATTTATTTTAATACCAGGGGTTGGAGGTGGGAGAAGGATAAAAAAACTCTGGGTCATTTCTTTAAAAAAAAGTCATTCAATTTTCAACAAATACTTTTTAAGGGCTTACTGGGAACTGTTCTAGGTGTTAGGATATAGCTCTTCATTCTAAGGGAGTAAGAGAAATTTTAGTATTAAATGAATATTAAACACATGGAATTAAAGAACTGATACTTTGGTTTTCCTGGCAGTTTCACCACCACCGTAAAAATAAAAATACAAGTTGCTATTAGGGTATGTACCTTCGTGGTTGCTGATGGTGTTTATTCAGTAAGTATACATTAGTAGTTATATCTTTGCTTTTAAATGTGCAATTGGCCATTTTCAGTGATAGATGCTGCCTGACTGATGGCATGGAACTTTAAAAAAATCTCCTATCAGAGAATATGCTTCCAATCACCATTACATTAGAACCAAATGTGAGTTCAGTGGTCTAAGAGCCAGGATCAGTGGAGAACCTGACTTTCTGCCTTTTCCCTGCTGGGTCCTTGGCCTCCACATAAGGTGGAGAGTTGTAGTCTGAGGATACTTTTTCCCTTTGTTATTTAATGGGTACCAATTAAAAGATTTGGAATGTTTGGATCTCCACACCACCTTCTTTGCTGAGTTGCTGTTGTTTTCTCTAAAGTGGGATCATTGTCATGACTGGTTTTAATGACCATAACCTCTCTTCCAGAAATTTATAAAATAGAAAATTGCAGCCATGAAAAGCATATCCAGGGGTGGTATAGAAGATGACTTACATAGGCTGAACCCAGAAATCCATCATTCTTAGCAAGACCTGCATCCCCTTTCTCCTATGAGGAAGAGCTTATGCCTTGGCCAACAGAATCGAGTAGCTTTCTGCAGCGAGTAGCTTTCTGTATTTTTGCTTTCCATATGGAAGCCACTGGCCACACGTGGTTAATACTGAGCACTTGAAATGTGGTTAAGTGACAAGGAAACTGCATTTTTTTTTAATGTCATTTTAACTACCAATAGCTACCTGTTGCGAGTGGCTACCATGTTGGACAGGGCAACCTCAGGCGATAGGACATCTCTAATAATTAATAATAAACTAGCAAAGAAATCAAATTTAATAAAATACATTGGGGGAGAAAAACCTTATTGCATAGGTAAGGGGTCCCACCATAGGATGCCCATGCATCTGATTATTAGCATTCTCTTGCCTTTCTTGGGTTTTGTGCTTTCGGTTTGGAAAACTTCAGTTGGTGTTCCCTGACAGCTGGGGATTAGAAAATGCAGAGGACAGTGAAAAGACAGCCTATCAGAACCAGGGGTCTTGAGAATAGTAACTCCAGGGCTTCATTGTAAAAGCAGCTGTTAAAACAAAGTCTCCTCTTGTGCATCTCAGAGTTCAAGTTCATTGTGGCAATAAGTTCAGTTAAGGAGAAAGCATGTTTAAGTGTTCAGTGGGTTAAAAGGGCAAGGCTTGATTGATACTTTTTAGGAGAAGGCAAAAGTGGAAAACACCAGGTAGCCACCTTGTAGAAGCTTGAATTCCAAGAGATCATTCCCTCTTTGAAGGAAAAGTTTCAGGAAGGCAGCTTTTCATATTCATTGAACCCAGTAGGTGAAAGCTGAGCACATTAGCTTTGCAGGGCTCTGTTTCAAAGACACATCAGAAGAAACTGAGTTGAGGCAATGTCTCCTGCATGACTGTAATTGTAGTCATTTATTTTTGTAAAACTTAATGTCCACAGTGTTAAAAAAAAAAAAACCACTCATTCATTCACATTTTGACTCTATACTGAAGGGCCCAAGAAATTTAAATTTATGCACAACATTGACTACAAATTGACTGATAATTTTCATCAGTTTTCTTTCTCAACAGCCAGATAGAGTGTTCCCCCCGCCTTTAGGGCAACATTCTGAATTAAACTATAATACAACAGTTGGTCTGTTTTGATTAATCGGTTATGCTTACTCTCAGGTTGTCTATGCACTAAAATAAGAAATAGTTCAAATAATTCTTCCTAAGACATTTTCATTGGAAATATCTCAGAAAGTGAATGAATTGATAGCTTCAGTTACCCACGAGAAAAGCAGATTTTTTCCTACTTAATTTTTCACACCATGTGTTTCCTTTCATAGTTATAGGGAAGACTTTGATTTTTTTTAAATTATAACAACAACTTACATTTTGGAATGTTTACTTTGTGCTCAGAATTATGCTGAACAATTCACCCATGTTGTCTAACTTAATCTTCTCTACTTGATGAAGTCCGCACCATTGGAGAAGTTATTTAGTTGATCTCACTGCTCAGAAGTGGTCTCTAGGTCTCACTGTTGGGAACTGGCTGAACCAGGATTTGAATTTAGGATTTTCTAAATTTCAAGCTACTGGTTTAAGCCAAGATTTAATCCCCTCATATCATTGTTTAGTTGATGAAATGGTAAAACGTAACCTGTGTGGAAAAGGTATGACTACAATGTCAGATTTTATGTTATACCAGAGTGTAACTATTAATACTTGAAATGCTCTGGAATTAATTGAGCTGTTTAAAAGTGTTGCTTAGTGGATAAGCAAAGAAAATCGGTACAGAATACAGGAAAATTGTCTTATACCAAGTAAAAGAGCAAGATTTGGGGTTTCCAGAAGATTTTAAGAAAAAGCAACCAGTATTAAGCACATATTGGCTGAGATCTCTGGCATTTTTGATAGAAATGGAATAACCTGAGGTAATAAATCTAAATATTTTTCTGAGATCAGATGAGATCGGGCTCATTCAGGGTGGTATGGCCATAGACAAGTCTACGTATTTTCTTTACTTAGTAGGTATATAGATAGGATGATAGATTTTTCTTAGAGCCAGGTAGGTGATTTTACAGATGTTCACGGTGATGAGGTTCCTTGTAGAAAGTAAGATGTCATAGCACTTACAAATGAGTTAAGAAAAATGATAAAATTTACTAAAATGTGATCTCATAGTAATAACTCTCTGGTTGAAATGAAAGATAATCAATGCATTGAAATGTCTCCCAAACTATTTCTTGAGCTAAAATTAAGTTACAGGAGCTGAATTCTCTTTTAGCAATGCTGAGTCTTGTTCATTTCCATTGGTAGGACAGTCAACCACCTTGAACCCTGCTCTTGCATCCTCTTCCTCTCATCACCCCTCATTCTCACAACTACCTTTGTATTCCTTAGTCCATGTGGCAGGTGAATGATAAAACAGTTATGTTTTGGGAACTTGGTAAGATGAACCGAGGGGGAAATATAACAGGGAAAAAGCAGAATGGATTTGCTTCCTTTTTCTTAGCTAGGACAGAGGAAGAAACATAGACAGAGCCAACACATTTTAAGTGAAAAACCTGTTTCCCAAATCATTTATTTAATTGCCCCAAACCTTAATTTCCTTCTGCCTAATGAAGCCTACAGTTCAAACTGGGTGCCTCTCTCAAACTAGGCATACTATAAACTATGTTGAAATGAATGAATGAGCTTAGCTGCTCAAGAGCTGAACTCTTTATCACATTAGTCCAGAAATATGAAAATAAAGAGCTAACTGGTAGAAGGGAGATCACTAAAAAGAAAGACATGGGATTGTTTAGTGCTGTTGTATTTATAGTGATATTCTGACTTAGAGAGTTGTATGGTATTTATGTAAAAGAGTGTCCTTGATTTGAGGAAACAGTTTTAGAGATGATGGTATATTATGTCTGTAAATTACTCTCAAATTGCTCAGTTAAAGACAAAATGATAATAGCACGTATAGAGAGAGATGGAAGGAGCAAATGTGGTGAAATGTTGGCAATTGGGGCCTCAGGATGGGGGGACAAGGGAGATCTTTGTGATGTTCTTGCAATCTTTCTGCAAGTTAGAAAATTTTCAAAATAAGTTACTTTATCAAATTTCTTAAAGAAACATAAACATGTTCAGAGTGTGTATTTTCCTTCACAAGGAAGTGAGTAGATCTGGATTTATTTCACAACTTTAAAAATTCTAACACATTCTAGGAAACTATTTTTAATCTCAGACCTGCACTGTAACGTGATAAAAAGGGAGTGGGTGTGGCAGTCAAAGCTCAGCAGAAACAGAATCTTTCCTACTTTTTTAATTGGCTTTTTCCCATGATTTTCTCTTTCCTAAGTGTTTTCTCCTCCACCCTCCTCCTGGCCCACCCATGCAGCTAAACTGAAAGGCCTCTGGGTATGGTACATTTTTTTGCTTCACTTTTCCCAGGGAAATCTAGACTTTCATTGCATCTCTTCCTAATAAATTCCAGTAAATATCCGGCCATATGCAGGCTCCCCCCATTATTTATCGACTGCTACCCAGTCCATGTTCAGATTCCTTTGAAAATGAAAGCATTTTCCCAAAACTGTGTGTTGTTTGTTTTCCTTGAGATTAATAAAAGCCCCGCCTAGCCCACTTACCTATTCCTATCTTGGTATGTGTTCTTTCTTGGTGAAATCATTATTTCCTTCTTTTTGGTTGTCTTTGAATCAGACGTAACATATCCGAGACCCCCGCAGGGTGCAGGGTCATGGACGTGAGGTCAGGGAGGAAGTGCTGTTCAGAAGAACCTGTTTGTTCATTGTAATTGGGATCTTCATTGTCCTGCATGGGAATTGATTTCACGTTGTACACAGCACGTTTTCTATAGATGGGGGCTTCCCAACCCTTTTAGCTGTAGCCCATGATTTCATTGAACGGATGTTCAACAGGCCCTTTACAACCCCCATCAACAAAGAATCTCTGTGTGCCCTGACCTCACCAAGTCAATTTGAATCAATTTGGTTTTGAGAACTTGCTGAAGGTCTTTCTGAGAACCTTAGTATAATTCAGTGGTTCTCAATTGGGAGGTGATCTTCACCTCCAGTGGACGTTTGGCAATGTCTGGAGACAGTTTTGGTAGTTATGATGGAGTTACACGTGCTATGGGCCTCTAGTGGGTAGGGGCCAGTAATGCTGCTTAATAGCCTACAATGCACAGCATAACCACAACAACAAATAATTGGCTTACCCCAAATCTGGAAATAGTGCCACCATTGAGACATTTGGAGCCACATTCAAAAGTGAAAGCTGAAAGTCATAGTTGCAAGCCCCATAGCTATCTGAAAGCTCTTTTCTCTGGAAAGTTGAATTTCCCATAAAATGCAGGGCAGATTCCAGGGAGCCATCAAGGTCAGTCAAACCCAAGTAAGGTTTTCAAGGATGCACTGAAAATATGAGGTCTCAAATTTGTCTCACCAAACTGTAAATCTACAAATCAACAAGCACCATCACTCATTTTGGGGGGCGGGGTTGAGGGTTGAAAGAGGTGGCAGATATTGTAAATGTGTACAGATATGCCCAATTGATCAACAGACATTCTGCATGGCAACTTTGGCAAGAAGAATAAACTTTGAAAGAATGGCATAAATGTGGGTGGACATTTCTAAGAAAACAAGGGTAATATCCTCATCATGTTCATAATGTCAGCATTGCCTGATAACACTGATAGTTCATATATAGAGATTCCTTTTTAACTTTAGGTTTCAAACAGAGCTTCCCATATCAATGATAGAATTTACATATATGTAATAGGCCAGCAATATCTAGGACTTGGTCAGATTTGAGTGTCAGAGTTGAGTATATAGATTTCCTTTTTGGGAACTCTACTAGAAGCAGAATTAATTCTAGTGAGCATTTTACCTGAGAATTTCTGGTTAGAGACTAAGACAGCAGTATGTAAAGTGTTCCATGGATTGTGACTAGGTATGAAGCAGGGTTTCCCAGCCTTGGCAATGTTGACATTTGGGGTCAGATAATTTTTTGTTGTGGGGGACTGTTTGGGACATTGTAGATGCTTATCAGCATCCCTGGCCTCTGCCTACTGGATACCAATAGCATACCCCCTCGGTTGTGACAATGAAAAATGTCTTTAGACATTGCCAAATGTTCCCTGGGAGGCAATATCACCCTTCCTCGTCCACCAGGTAGTTCTATGAATGTCTCACAGCAGAATTTCTCTTTCCATATTCCTGTGGGCATTAGATGGGTAGAGTCATCAACATTTTCCAGACATATTTGATACCAAGTCCCCATTTGTTAAATGAGAGAATTCCTTGAGATTATAAAATTGTTCCCTTCCTCCTCTCAGGGAAGTGAAATCCTTATGTTATAGAGATCACCAAGTTTTCACAGTCAGTCATTTCCACTCTATCTGGGTTTTTAAAAAAAAACCCATCAGAGGGGGCTGGGCACAGTGGCTCACACTTGTAATTCCAGCACTTTGGGAGGCCGAAGCGGGAAAATCATGAGGTCAGGAGTTTGAGACCAGCCTGGCCAATATGGTGAAACTCTGTCTCTACAAAAAAATAAAAAATTAATGGGGCGTGGTGGCATGCGCCTGTAGTTCCAGCTACTTGGGAGGCTGAGGCAAAAGAATCGCTTGAACCTGGGAGGCGGTGGTTGCAGTGAGCACCTTTTGTAAATATGTGACATTAAGTTGGCTTTCCTATACATTAACTTCTGGGAAAGCAGGTTCTGCAGTTCTACCTCTCCATTCCTCTTCTCTTCCACTCTGCAAATCTTTCCTCCTCTAGCAGATGGCAAATGTTATATATTTGCCAACCCCAACCCCCGTGCCACACAAACACATTCAAAACGGCAGGCGCAACTCTGAGATCAGAGGGTCAGAAAACATTTTAGATGATATGTCTTGGTCTCAGAAGGAAAATCAATCTCAATTCTTTTCCTTTAAAAAGATCATTAACAATGGCTATAAACAGTAGTAGTGACTCCAGAGCTTTGAGACCGGAGAAGAAATCTATTGGGAGAGGAAAGGCAAAGAAAATAAACCCAAGACACTATCATCAACCTCAGAAATTTCATGGTTGGACCTAAGCTCTAATGAAACATTGAATTTTCCCTGCAATGTTCAAACTTTATTTGATGGAAGACCAAAGAAATGTTTATTAAGACTTAATAACAGACTTATGCACTGGTACCCAATGTGGAAGAGATCTTGGTTTTCCATAAGGAAAGTGGATGCTGCCTTTCTGAATTAATTGGAAGCTTAAATTACCAATTGGCTATGTGAAAAGCCCTTTATAATTAGAAACTGAATTTTGACTTTTGACTAAATATAATCTTAGCAGTAATTCTAGGCTATAAATTGAGCACACGCAAATCTTTTGCCTAGGAAAGAATCCCTAAAGAATGAGAAATCTCAGCCAGGTATGGTGACTCATGCCTGCAATTCTAGCACTTTGGGAGGCCAAGGCAGGTGGATTGCTTGAGGCCAGGAGTTCGAGACTAGCCTTGGCAATATGGTGAAATCACATCTCCACCAAAAATACAAAAATTATCCAGTCTCATAGCCTGGTCTCTAAATTAATTAAGTAAGTAAAATTTTAAAATTTAAAAAATGTTTAAAAACAGAAATCTCCCCTAAACAATCAAGGACACACCACCACCACCAGAAAAGTTCACTGCTCTGAATGAATGACTTTCTCCACTTTGGTAGTTACCAACTGATGGACTATTAATTGTCTTACATTTCCTGATGTGGCACATAAAGGCACCTACTTGCAGTTGAGCACATGGATTTGACTAGAAGCAGAAAATAATAACAAAGTCCCTCATTTATTAAACATCTGATGTGAGCCATGGCCTTGACTAGGTCTTTTGCATGCATTATTGCTAATCCTCATATAATCTTTGCAAAATAGGTCTTACGATGTCCATTGTGCAGATAGGAAAACTGAGATTCAGAGAAGTTAAGAAAGGTTCCCAATAATCATACAATCAGTAATTACTGGATCCAGACCTGATAGACTCCAAAGCTCTATGTTTTTCCACTGCCTTTCTTGGGGGGGGCTTTCAAAACTTCCAGAATCATAAACTTTTGTTTGTGACACATAAAAGAAACAAGCCTGAGTAGAAACCAGTTCAGCCCTCTTTTGCTTTGTAAAAGTCCCTGAAGCTGAGTCCTTGGGATCTGAATGTTTCCCAAGGGTTTTCAGCCAGATTCCCGATTTTGTTTATTTTTCTTATCACAAGTCAGAGATAGCTGAATATTTGCATTTCTGAATAGGACCTTTTTTTACATTTCTCTTGATTTTGAATGGCTTTCAAAGAAAGAAAGAAACTCAAAAATTGGACTGGGTCACCTAGCAACCTCAGGCCAGAACTTTCAAATGGATTAGCCTGAGGTTGATCCATTTCAAAAATGCTGGACATTTACAGCATCCTAACAGGATGAGAATTAGTACATCTGTAAGGAAAAGTCCTACTGAGCTAAGAAAATTTTGTGTTTCTGGACATGGCCTGATCCTAATATTTGGAAAACAAGTACTCTCCATATCAGGTAGACTTGGTGGTGACTGGCTCTAGAGAGTTTGCAGAAGGGTGGCCATGATTTCATTCTATCATATTCACTCTACAGTTAAAAAATCTTGGGCTCAGTGTTGGTTTTAGAGTCCTGGATATCTTATACTTTGAAAGCCTTTTTCTAAATGAAGGAAAGCTTTAAAAACATTGATCAGGATCACGGAGACTAATTGAGAACAGAAGAGTGAATCTTCAGTTTTATGCTTTTAGACATTTCCAGCCAGAAGAAGAGAAATGCCTGGCCTTGATAAAACTCATTCTTGTGTATTGCATTTCATTATATTCTGTTTTAGTCTGTATATGTACATTTTCCCACCCATCTGGCAAAAATGTCACTCTAAGATGACATCTTCAGGGAGGGGGAAACAACACTATATGACACTCAGAGTATGCGGTGTGATCAGTGGCTAAGAATGAACTGTCGATGTTTCTTGCATTTGCAGGGCAGTGTAGTATTCTGAGTTCCTAGCTTCTGCCTGTTGTCTGCTTGTGTTATATGATAATCTCAGATAATTTTCCCTCTAGATGTCCCCTGTACATGTAGTTCTATAGATATGACTTAAACATTAAACCACAAGAATATGTGGCTAGTTTTGGACTGAATGAATATAAGACACAGGAGACAGCAATTGTTATTTATTTGGTTCTGACAATAAACTGAGCATTGTGCAGAATGTTTACTTAATCTTTATTCTTATAAGATAAGTGGTTCCAGGTTTTATTAGATACTATTTATTCACTTGTTTCATGCATTCATTTGTACATTCCGTAAATGTTTGAGTGTTTTTCATAAAGCAGGCACCATTCTAGGCATTTTGGACATAGGAGTGAACAAAATACACAGAAAGGTTTGAACTCATTGCACTTACATGCTAGTGAGGAGTGGAGGCAAACTACAAATCACAA
Source organism: Ateles fusciceps (assembly GCA_036589455.1). Classification (NCBI taxonomy): domain Eukaryota; kingdom Metazoa; phylum Chordata; class Mammalia; order Primates; family Atelidae; genus Ateles; species Ateles fusciceps. The sequence continues at coordinate 14,090,165 of JAZHEH010000562.1, forward strand.
ACCAAAAAATCAGATATATATTATGAACGAAGATGACAAGTGCCATAGATAAAAGTAAATTAGGAAAGAAGGATAGGAGATAGCATGGAAGAGTAGGTGAGAATTAGATTAAATTAAATTAGAGGTTAATTAAATTAAGGTTTAGGGAAGTCTCCATTAAGAAAGTGACATTTGAGCAAAGATGGGGAAAATACAAATGCAAGCGGTGTGAGTATCTGGGATAAGAGTATTACAGGTTAAGGCCTGAAAGCAAGAGTGAGCCAGGTATCTCTTAGTGATAGCAGAGAGAGTAGTGCATCTAGAACAGACGGTGTGAATAATAGGATAGGAAACTGAGGGAGAAGAACATAGGAGGCAGACCATTGGGCAAGGAGAGGAAGAAGAGGGTTAGCCTATTGGAAGGAGTTTTGTTTTCACGTTGAGTGAGATAGGAAGGCACTGGCAGTGAAAGGGTGGGTGGAGGTTGACTTTGGCTTCTGAATTTAGCAGAGGATACAGAAGGAACAGAGATGGAAGTGTTAAGACCATTGTAGTAACTCAGATGAGAGAAAGCATTGCTCAGATGATGGTGGTCCCAAGGGAAGTGGTAAGAAGTGGTAGGATTTTGATGAATTTTTGAGATAGTGCCAAAGGATTAGCTGAGAGTTTGACTGTGGGGTGCAAGAGTCAGAAAGGGGTCAAAATGACTCCCAAGTTTTTTGGACTGGACAAGTGAAAGGATGGAGTTGCTATCAATTAAAATGGGGAAGCCTATAGGAAGAACAGGTTTGCGGAGGAAGATCAGGACTCTGTTTTGAACATGTTAAGTCTGAGATGTTTATGCATCATCATTTCATATCTCTGTTAAACAGAATTGAATGTAGATGCTAGCAGTGGCGAAGCATCTTGTGAAAAATAACAAAGATCTCTCCAGTCAGACCAGGTCTAACTGTCCTAACACTATGTTCATAACTACTACACTCTTCTGCCTCAGTCTTTCTATTTCCATCTGAATACATCTCAGAGTAGGATAAGAATCATTTGAATTTGCAGAAAACCATCTAACATAATTTTAGCCTTTTTCAATGCCAAGTCTTCCATGTTGTGAGCCATTTACATTTTATCTGGTTATTACTTCTGGTCCCATCCTTTCATAGTGCTACTTTTGAGTCTTTTTTTTAACCAAAAGGAAGGCAGGAAGAGGAGACAAGAAAAGCCACAAAGGACTTGAATAATGCATATTGAGAGTGACTATGTGGTGTCCAAACTCCCGATGGAGCAATGCAAAATTGGAGGATGAGCATCTAATTCAATAATGGTTAAAATGACCTTTATCCCTGCTGCTGAGATACATTTCTCTGGATACAGGCTCAGACATGTATGCATATCTTAGTTCTGGGTTGGCATTAATATCTGCCCACAGGCAAATTAATTACATAAGCTGCTTCCCAAAAACGTAAAATTTTCAGTATAGTCTACCTGACGTATTGGCCTGCAAAGATGTTTCTTTCACATCGAGCTCACAGAAGAAGGGCCAGATAGAGAAAGCAAGACTGGAGGAGGCAATTGAATGAACTGTGTCCTGGTGTCTTTTCAATGACTTGTTGACACATAGATAGTTCTTTGGGAAGAGGACAAAGTCCAAGGGGAAGACATTGGTTAGGTACACGGATTGCTTTTCTACAGAAGCATTTCTGAAGGTGGTTTAAGATTCCCAGCTGGGTCCCCTGACTGCTTCTGATAGTAGCATAAGTGATGTCAAGTGGGTCTGCCCCAGCACTGTCTTCTCCTAGCAGACTGACATCTCCAGGTAGCCTTGAACTCTCCAATTCAGGCCTTCAATCACAGTCCACTTTCAGAGTACCAAGAAACTCTGGTCACTGTTCCCACCAGTCATAGCTTTCCCACCAATTACTTACTCAGACACAACTTCATTCACCTCTGGAACAAATCTCTCACCCACTGCCCTCCCTGTCTTCCATATGGCTTTCATAAATAATCCCATGGCAGGCACAGAGTGGGTCCTTGTATTATCTTCGCCTCTTTCCTGAAAAATGCAAACATGATTATTCTGCTGATGTCAGGTTACAAATAATCACCAGGTAAACCTTGAAAAGGAAAATAATCCCTATAAAAACAGGCGATGTGTTTGAGAATGAGGAATCAAAGGGGTGATAGAGCCCTGTTACCTATGTGAGGGGTGACACCGCCTGGTGATTATTATCTTCACTTCCCTGGGGCACCCCTGGATATAGCCATGGCAGAATTCACTAGGTGCTACATTTGCAGTTTTCCTTGGTTTTCATTTCTTTCTTGATGGGGAACTGTAATATTTCCACTCTTGCAGAACAAAAAGAGCCCTAATTTGGGTTTCATAGTGTGCATAACTAATATCATATACTGCTCTACTTACTGTTAAAATGTATTTTTCCCCCTAATTTAAAGTTGTTACTTTGTGAGATCAAAGGTTGTGGGACTGGAGAGCCCTGTGCCCCATATTCCTGGGGGTGACGGGGTGGGAGTGGAAGGTGTGAGCCCCTCGTTGTCTCCCTTTATTTGCTCGGCTCTGCCGTCTCCCTTGCTAAGCATATTCAGGGCCACCTACTTGGCTGTCATATTGACAGCAGCCTTCGACTGTGCTCCAAGAGTTGACATGTGAATCTTGGTTCCTTTTCTTAGACCTTTGTAGCATTGCAAAGCTGGAGTGTTGGGGGTGGGCAGCGGGGACAGGAGGATGGCCTAATGCCCCATCTGGCTGGGATGACCGTGACTCCCACATCCGCTTTCTTCCTTGGTGTTCCCTGCCAATCTCAGGCACTCTCAGCTCCTTTTCATGGTAATAAGTGCCAGGGTGGTCCCAGACATAAACAGCCATCAGGCAGGCCTTGTCAACACTGGCTTTACGCCCTGAAGTCACAGCCCTTGTTTCCTGATAAAGCTTTCTCTCCCTTCTTCCTCAATATTTTGGTTGTCGCCGCCACTGTTCAAAGCCATTCTTGTTTTGTGAGAAGCCCTGTAAAACCTCCCCTAAATGGGTTCATTGCCAATACGGAGGTATGTTTTTTGACAAAAGACCGTGACAGTAGAGCAGGGCGTGGCAGGGAAGTGAGTGACTATGGATTCCGTGATGGTTATCATTGACACTGATTCTGTGTCTCAGGACATTTAAAGAAATGACACTATAAAAGACAAGAGAGAAATGCAGGAGTTCTTGAGAAAAAATAAGTGTGAGCAGGGAATGGTGGAGTAGAAGAGGGATGTGACATTCAGATATAGCATCTTTCCTCTCCTTACTCTGGTGAGAAGAGACGACAACATTGGTAAGTAATAGTCTCTAAGAGAGAAAAGGGCCCTGCAGAAGGAATCTTCAACGTGTATGACTGCTCTGTGGATTGATTTCTCTGTGACCTTTGGAAAGAAAGGCACTTTGCCCATTCACAGGGATGAGATCTTGCCAAAGTTCCCCCTTTACCTATCGATGTCTCTGTTAGAATGTTAGACTCCGTTAGTTAACAAATATATATTTTGAAAACTCACCTGTTAAACTTCATGCTAAGAGATATTCTAAAACAGTCCACTGAATAGAAATAATAGTAGCGGTGATGAAAAAAAAAAATGTGTCATTTGTATGGTGTCTGGCTGAAACACAAAGAACATTGTAGCGTTGTCTCATTTAACTGTGACACAACGATGTTGGGTATAGATAGTACTATTCTCCCATCTTACAGAGAACAAATTTGAGCTGAGAAACGTAAAGTCACTTGGCCCCAGTGGCACCATGGTAAAATGACAGGTAGGATTCCAGCCCAAGCCTGTTTGACTTCCAAACCCGTGCTACATTTTAGAGCAAAATGAAGACAAGCACCCTCCCCACCACCCTAGCTGCCATTTCCTGGGTTGGCAGTACCCAAGCACAGCCACCCCTTGGAATTTGCTCTTCATTGGTGCTTTGGAACAAGAGGTTGTTACACTCTTGTTTGGGAATGAGAAAGAATCACAGGGTGTGTGGTTAGCTGTGGTTCCTGAACAACACCAGAACGTAGCCCCAGGCCCCTATTCCAACTGGAACCAAATAGCTTTCTGTGCTAGGACAGAAGCTTCTTCAGCCTGCATCTTCTCCTTCCCTGCTGTGTGATCTTGGGCACAACGTGTCTCCTTTTCTCTAGTCTTAAATTTGTAAAATAAATAGATGGACTGAATGCTGTTTGAGATGGCCTGCAGATCGAACATTTGAAAGATTTTTTCCTTGGTGAATTGGCGGGGGCCAAAATTTGCAGCCTGCAGCCTTCCCTTCTTGACCGTGTAAAGAGCCATTCGCCCGTCAATGGTAATGGTAATTTACTGTGTGGCATCTGGCAGGCCTCAAAGAGTTAATAAACCCTGAAAAATGGCCAAGAGAAAACTACTATAGCTTCAGCCATGGGAAAATGTGGGCCTTTATTTATGGGATTGTATGTTTGCTTTTTGTAATGTCTTTCTTCACTGGCACTAAAGGTGTTGTGAGAAAAGGTATTAAAGTCAGAACTATTAACATTGCATAGCTACTCTCTTCCTGGGAGACTGAGGGAATCAGGTGACTCTAAACTAACCTTCAGAGACTTTTCTTGAGGTTCTTGCTTTCCGTTGTTACCATGGGTTAAGTAGAGGTACAACTGGTTGTCTTAACCAGGCCCCTTTTTCCAGTGTAACTTAAGTATTAAAGTTGTTGGGGTGTGTGTGTGTGTGTGTGTTGTGTGTGTGTGTGTGTGTGTGTTTTAGAGAGAAGATCTTGCCCTGTCAACCAGGCTGGAGTGCAGTAGCACAATCATAGCTCACTGTAACCCCAAACTCCTAGTCTTGATCAATGCTCCTGCCCAAGCAGCTGGAACAACAGCTGTGCACCACCAGTCGCCCAAGCAGCTGGAACAACAGCTGTGCACCAGCATGCCCAGATAATTTTTCTTTTTTTTTTTGTAAAGATGAGGTCTTGTCATGTTGCCCAGGCTGGTCTTGAACTCTTGGGTTCAAGTAATCCTCCCACCTCTGCTTCCCAAAATTCTGGGATTAAAGTCATGAGCCAGAGTGACTGGCCCATGCTATATTTAAAGCCTAACTCTCCTGCTTCCTGGCGCTGTGACCCTGAGCAAGTGATGTCACCTCTTTGACCCTCAGTCTCTTTATCGGTATATAAAAAAAAATCCTAATAGTGCCTGAGCCACCAGAGTGTTGTTAGAATTAAATGAGAAAAGTCAATGTTCATTAGCCCAGTATCCTGCTCATAGTAAGAACTCAGTGAAAGGTAGCTAGTATGATTTGCAGGAGTTCTGCTCAAACCGAAAGAGAGTACTCCTGGGGTGGCCTTTTTGAATCTAAATAACTTGTGCCAAATGAGTTCAGCATTAGCAACGTGAGTCAGATTCCAGGTGGTTCTTTCTTTCTGACCTTTACAAAAACCTGACGCTTGGTTTATAGTACACTTCTGTGATGGCCATAGCTTTTATATGTTCATTCATTTCCATAAGTATTTGCTGATTGGCTACAGTATAGAAAACAGCAAGTAAACATGTGTGAGCTGCAGCTACTATCTTTTTTCCATGTGGCAAGCCTACCTGGTTTTCCAGGCCTTCCACTGAGCAGTGTTTGAAGCTTTGATCCCTAAGTCTGTATCCTTGTGCTTATGGTCTTTCCTCAGTGGAACAGGAGGTACAGGCTGGCATCTCCTTTGCCTCCCCCAACAGTGCAATGCTCATGCACTGTTCACTTCATTTGTCACTGTAATTGGCAGAGGCAGTCCTGAACCTTGGGCACATGCGTTGCATCCTTTCTGATGACATACTTTCCAGATGAGGTGTGATTTTATGTTTTGTTAAGCAAAGTTAAAATGAGAGTAGAATTGAGAAGAGCTTGTTGTATGAAAAGATATAACTGAACATTTTTTAAATGAAGTGATTTAGGTATTATTTTCATAGTCTGTAGACTCACAGGTGAAGGACCTTGAATAGTAATTCATTCAGTCTCCCATCTCAAAACACCTATCTGTGGGATGGTTAGCCATCTGTTGTCAAAAATCCTTAGATCAGAAGAGCCTTGACAACTTGGTAATAGGTTCTCGTATATGACAGTTCTCTTGGCCTTTCAGTGCTTGTTATTTCTCACCTGCTGTCAGCCAGTCCTGTGGTTGGAAATATGGACTAGTTGGTCGGCATCCCCCATTTCATATTTCGTACATACAGAATCTCATCGATCCAGACTGCTTGGAGATGAGAATCACCTAGATGCATGGAACTATGCCCAGACACTGTGCTAGGGCTGTCCCCCTGGCCCATCCATTAGTCCTTGCATAGCGGGCATCTGCTATAGATCAGGCAGTCCTGGTCATCATCTGATCCCCTTCCAATTCTTTTTCTAAGCCCCAGCATCTTCCAGCCCCACCGAGAAGCTTCCTTCTTGCCAGATCCTGTGTACATATCTGACCTCCACCTTATTCCTTCTTGGTTCCCTATGGTAACTTTAGCAACTCTGTGTAGAAATCCATCTTCTTTTGGATATCCAGGTCCTTGACAGCCTTGGCAACCCCAGGGATTCCATTCTCTTTAGTTCTCTAGCCCTTCTCATTCAGGCAGACATACCTGGGCAGTTTTCTGGCTTCTCAATAACTAAGAAACCAGGCTCCTCAGTATAAGTGAAAGGACCAATGTAGGGCATCCCTAAAACCAGAGACAGCACACCAAACTCAAATTCGTCTGCACTATATCCAGCGCTACTGCTTGAGAGAGAGCCCTTGATAGAGGTTAAGAACAGACAGCCCATGTCTTGAGTTTCCTTTCCACCAGATAAATTGGAATGCGAGGATTTCAAGCTCTTAGACCTTAATTAGTGAAAAGTGTTAACACACCATCTGAACAAAGCTCCACTTTTCAACATCCCCTTCAAACCACCTCACAAAAACAAAAGCCTGAATGCTCAAACACTTGGGATGCTGACCTTGGTGCTGCTAAGTAACAAGCAGAGTTGACGTTGTCTGAGAGTCTTGCTCAAAGTTGGGAGGAAAATTATTCTGTTACACAAAGTTGGGTTGTTTCCCAAGACAAAAATGTTAGAGTCCTATTGGCAAAGTAGGAGGCTTTTGGCTGCAAATTTCAGGAATTAAACATTCCCTAGAGCAAGAACTGTCAGATGGGTAACCAATAAATAGCATATAGTAGGTGATGCACTAAATTTCACTGTTATGTCTCAGTGACACATGTTGATGTGAAAGTCAATGCCTGGCAAAGGACTGGAAATGATCAGATGGAAATTTCCCTCTGAATGGAAGAGCTGAAACTTGTGTTTATTTGATTATCAAAATGACAGCTCCTCTATCAAGTCATAGTAGACCTAATAATAAACCTGTTAGATTTGAACATTTCCACGAGCAGCTGCTTTTCTTCATTGGTAAGTTAGAAAACATTAAAAGAAGAGTGTTTGCTATCAGATTAGATACCTTGAGAATTTCCTAATTGCCTTTAGATCTTAACAGTATTAGGTAAATAATATGTGTATTGTTTTTTTTCCAAGTCAATTCCATTCAAGTCCCCAAATTTTTAAAAAAACAAAAACAAAACACTGGAATGGGTGGGTTGCAGCTAGTTCAGATAGTGAAAAGATTTTTAAACCATTGGATTTAGAAGCTACTTCATCCACCTTCATTCCATTAGCAATAGATGTCAGTTACACCTCAGATGAATTTTTATCAGTAAGATTGGTTATAATTGAACTATTTTTCATTGTGCTGTTATTGTTTCCAACAGAAATGTATTCATTCGTGTTCAAGTCATGTGGGATGCACATATAAAGCATTGTGGTTATGCCATTCTGAAAACACCAGTTGTTTCCAGTAATAGTACCTATCTCTATTACTGAGTTTCACTGGGTTATCGGGATGATTAAATTAGATGATGCATATAAAGTTGTAGGGCAGTGCCTGACTCATAAATGTGAGAGAGTTGTACCTTTTCCCATTCTTCCTCTACAGATGATTGCCAACTTTTAGGCTGTATATTCTGATGATCACAGCAGATTACTAAATTAATATTTCCATCAACTCTCTTTCCCCTCTATATTAAGAGATAGCTTGTTTGGACTATTTGTATATTGAAATGACTATCCCCACAGATAGACTTGTGTTAAGGTCACCCATGTTCATTTGATTACCCGAACACAACTATGTTTCTTCACCCTAGGCAAGCAAATTTTACCACTCATGGTTCTATATCCTTTAAGTTCAACTCATTTCCTAGAAATAAATATATCCTTGACTCCTAATGCTGTATCTCCCAATTTTCCCCATTTCTGTAAGTGTTATCACTGTCTACTGAGTTGCCCAAACCAGAAACCTGAAAGTTATCCCTGATACTGCCCTTTCCTCTCCACCCTGGAGAACATCTATCCTTTCTTCCTCAAAGAAATACATCTTAAATCCACCAACTTCCCCTACCCAAGCATTCCTGAATGAGTTTCTAACTTCCACTCACACTGTATTCCCATTTGGTCCCTACTCAGCAAAGTAAATTTTTTGAAACAAAAATCAGACTATGTCTTACTCTGGCTTGAAACTCCAGTGATTTTTCATCTTGTGTAGAAAAAAAATCCAAACTCATAATTATAGCTCATAGCTTTGCTTGTCTGACCCCAGGAAGTGTCTCAGGGAGCCTTCCTCCAACCACTCCAGCCTGTTTGTTTCGTAGTACTCATCTCAGTGAATAGTCATATATTTATTTTTGTCATCACTTAATTAATGTCAGTTTCCCTCACTGGTCTGTAAGCTCCATGAAGGCAGAGACTGTCAATTTTATCACTGTATTCCTAGTACTTTGCATAATTGCTAGAACATAGTAGGTGCTCAATAAATATTTGTTAAATAAACACATGAATTCATTCCAAATCTAATTGAACCCTTTATATTATTTTCTTGTTGGATACTTCTAGGAATTTCATGCTAAAAGTCTTCTAGAATTATATTGCAACGTCTTTATATAGATCAAACACTGTAGGTTGAATGATGAATATTATTGTTTTGGTATAGATATTTCAAGTTGGGTGCCTTCCTGCCATCCTGTGTTCTCTATTAAGATTTTCAGAATGACTACTCCAAATCATAATACAAGATTAGAGCTCAAATGAAGACAGCAATATTTTTACCTCCTAAAGTTAAAAAAATTAAAGCCAAATATATTAATACACGTGCCTTACATTTCTCTGTCAGGAACTACTGAAATTTTTATAGTGGTTTGTGTTTACTAGAAAAACATGTCTGCTGCATTTATGAATGGTATAACTGTGAGCATGCTTGATAACAGTGGTGGAATCAATATTAGGATACATATTTCATGTGGTGCTATTAGGCATAAAGGGCATGTTGGTAATTTAACAAAATCACAAAGTTAGTGGGAGAAATAAGAAATATCGAATAGAAGGAAGTGACACTTGAAATCTGTTTTCATTGCGTTTTCACATTTTGTTCTTCATTCTTAAACTCATTTCCCTCTGAAAAGCAAGACCATTATATTGGGAAATAATGTGTCTTGAAAACCTGAGCCAGCAGCTTATGATCCGAGTGGTAATGACTTCTGTAATCACTAATGAGGCGATGGACATTGCATATCTCAGCACACTCACTGGGGCCAGCCTCTTGACTATTTTACAAGAAGCTGTCATATCAAATTTTTGTCCCAACTCCATGGGCACTTTGATTCTTAAACCTTTCTGAGAAACCTAATCTGAAATCAAAGTCAAGTTTCTCAGATGTGGTCAGACAAGGTCACATTTAAAACAGTCCAGTGAGTCTGCAGATCAAAGTTGAAAGGTAATGCCTCCCTCCCGAAATTGGCACAGACTTACCTGCTAGCTTACCTTTCAGTTTCTAACGTGCCTTTTTCACCTCTTCCCAATAGACTGGGAAAATGAGAGCTTATCCTCTGGAGAATGGTTGAAGAATTTTATTCTTAAATCATTTAATTAAGAAATCGAACATAGTTATATTTTGGAAATGCACCTTTATCCCAATCAGTGAATCACAAGGCATTTTGTTGAAGAAATATCTCACTATTTCATAGTAGAACTTCTTAAAATCAGAATTTCATGGTAATTTCAGGTTCATGAGCTCTATTTTTGGCCTCAATTATCAGGATTTACCCACACTCTTGAGTGAGCAAAAATGCCACACAGGATTGCTGCTGTAATGCTATGGACTTTTTTTTTTTCAATGCCACTTTCCTTCCCTATTGCCCTTGAGATATTATCCGAACTGGCGCTGTAAAGAGGGGGAATGGTAACTCTTGTTAGGCGTTGTCTTAACATCTCACGACGCAGGTTTTTTCTCAAACTCCATGTGATTAAAAAACAACAACAACCTTGCCATTGCTTTATATTGCAGTGTTCTGTCTCTTGTGGTCGAGGGCATAAACAACGAAATGTTTACTGCATGGCAAAAGATGGAAGCCTTTTAGAAAGTGATTACTGTAAACACCTGGCTAAGCCACATGGGCACAGAAAGTGCCGAGGAGGAAGATGCCCCAATGGAAAGCTGGCGCTTGGAGTCAGGTGAGCAATGCTTCTCCTCTACCAACTACTTCCTTACATTTGGCCACACGGCTGACGCCAGTGTGTTCACCTGTGTTTCTGTGCACTGTTTTGGTTTTACTGAGGAGAGCTCAGGGACTGGGAGGGAAGAACCGTTACCTTGATAGTCAGGATACTAACTAGCTGTGATTCTTACTAACTATTACCTAGAGAGTCAAGATACTTACTAGCTGTGTGATGTTGGGCTTCAGACTCTGGAGCTTTGGATAATGCATATAATTAGAGGTGGCTGTGAGGATGAATTCTAAGTGGAAATAGGGGTCAGATGGAGCACAGAGCAGCCCCTCAAAACTTCACTGATGGCACTGCAGTATCACCACGTGGAAAACTACTAATTCAGACTGCACTGAAGCTTACTGTGTCACCTGGCAGAAATTGAGTCTCAGTATACTTTGGAGGTTCTTGAAGAAAGGGCTATTGACTGAAAGTATTAGAAAATACATCTCTGCCCGTTTGCTCATTTATAAAAGGTAAAGGACAGGAGGGGGAGTTCTCTGTTATTTTCCAGCTATATGACCTTGGGTAATTTGTTTAACTTTCCTGAGCCTACTACACAGGGCTTTTATGAAGATTTAATGCAATCATGAATGCTTTGCAGGGGTCTTGAATCTAGTAGGCTCTCATGAGTAATATTTTGTTTGGACGAGTGTGATGTGTGTATGGGATGGAGAAGTGGGTGACTACCCAAGACGCTGATTACAGTTAGACTCCACTAATTCTAAACATTTCATAAGCTAGTCAGGAACCAGGTGTGAGTTTCCCCTGTTGAACTTGAAACAGGAACTTTAGAAGCTTCTGTTTAATCTATAAACACTGGATATGTGAACTAAAGCCATTCACATCCAATCCTTGAAATAGATCTGGTAACTCCACACTTGCACATTTTCTTAGTTTGGTTGATGGTGCGAACTTTAATAGGGCTCAACTTCTTTTAAAATATTTTGTATTTAATGCTGATCCTTCTCTCCACTGATCTGAGTCAATGAGGTTTTACTGTATGTCTGGCACTTCCACGCAGTGGAGAATCGTGCAGATGACTCTGGAGAATCGATGAGAAGCTAGGTTCAAGGTTGGCAGACTCTAGAATGGATTCTTCCAGAGCCTAGAATCTTGATTCCTAAGGCCCCAAAGCAACTTTGGACATAACTACGTTAACATGGGGAGGATTTGAGAATCCTCCATTTCAATATGACTAATGGAAAATTCCTCAAGAAACCTGAATGTGTTCTAAATGCCCTGATCGCATCACTGTCCTCCATATCCTCCAGCCATCATTCCCTAGGGCAGTGGCCTTATCCCTCTCAAGGCCTTTATCATAATGAAACACGGGTGGGGGAGGTTGTTTGTTTTAATTTAACAGTCAAAAAATCTGTACCCAGCCATAGCTAGTTGCTCCTTTACCTTCCTTAAGGGATCACATTCAAGGTAGTATTTCATACCAGTCATCTTTCTTAATGTTTTTCTAAGTGATCCTTGTCATCTGTTAACTTCCAGCCCTTTTATTGTTTGGAGCTATTTAATTCATGTGAAAGCTTGCAGCTAGCATTATTTAAGATACCATGCTAATTAGCTTGTCCTCTTGTGGACTTTCATGACCTGTTACTTTTTTAAATATTCCTTGGCCTCTACGTATCTATTTGTATTTATCTCTGAATATTAAGTGCAGAGCATATAAATGAGGCTCATGTTAAAGGCCAATATTCACAAAGGATAATTAAAAGAATATTTTGGCCTTTATTGGTAAACACAGAGTGAGTTTTAATCCAGCATCGCGTGATCTTGATGGGAAGCCAGAAATTGCTTACAAAGCTGGAATGATTAGGTTTAAACCCTGGGGGTTTTTGCCAACATAAGGTAATAGGATTATCAGAATGCCTCCCTAGAAAAAAACTGCACCTGTTCAAAATGATTGCTTGGAAAAGTCAAGTCACCTTTTTAGAAAATGCAAGTAAACACAGTTATATAATGGTCTGTGGCCAGCCTTATAATGCCCTGATTTGATTTGTAGAAATGAATTCTAAAAGCAGGCAAGACAAAGTCCTGCATGGGTAAAATTCAATTTGGGCAATTTAGAAGTGTACCTGAAAATAATCAGACCCAGTGGTTGATGGGAGAAAGGCGGTCTGCATGATTAAAGATCATTGGCTTCCTAATGATCCACTAGTAAACAAGAATATCCCTAAGGCTGTGATATTAAGCAAGAGTAATGATTGTCCACTTGCAGCAATATTTAGAAGATTTTATATCTGGTCTTTCTGTTTTCTGCTGGTAGTTACAGCCTAGTCATCCTGTCTTCAAGGTAGGAAAAATAATTGGTGTAATTTCTCATCACATCCAAAGGTCTGACGATACTATGATATATAGAATATTGGGATACTGTAGCCATGCTAATCTTTACAGTCTCTCCCCCCAGTATTGATATTTTGAGTTTTCAAGTGGAATATTTCATTTCTGCATCTTCTGAAATCTTGAATTTGTAAAGAAAATCAGCTTTTCTTGAAGGAGGAGAATATCCTTACTAAAGTCTCAAACGGTTTTTCTCTCTGAAAAGGTTATGTTTAATTTGTTTAGATATTTTAAATCAAGAGCTAAGGAATGCCTATGAACTTTTAACACAAAAATTAGGATCAAGGTCTTGGTTCAGACTGACAAATGTGTAGACTCTATATTCCCATGATACAAAAGCATTGCACAGTAAAACTTTTTTTTAACTTACCTCTATAGAGTTTTTAAAATAAAGATAAAAAAAGAATAAATTATCAGATTAGAATGAAAGTAACACACCAACACATTCATCAATCATGAATTCATTCAGTCAGTTCATTCATCAGTTCTGAGATGCAGGTCTTTTTCACAGTTCAATACCTTTGTGGTCAGGATGGGCTTCACAAACTATGGAAGTGAAGCCCACTTAACAGAACTTGTTGTCTTACTGCTACAAAATATAATGGTGTGTCTTGCAATCAGTGTTGTCTTACATTCAATGAAATGAGCATTAATTTTTAAAAGATCTTCAGTGCTAATGCTGAAATGGAAACTGGCAAATTGCATTAGGAAGCTGCCATCCCCTCTTGATTAAGACTTTTCTTATAATTACAATTAGAGCAGCAGGGTTGTGGTGTCATTCTGAAGTGTCCTTCAAGTGTTTAATGGAGAAATGTGGCAAATGTGTAGCTTGTGTTCTTTGAGAAATTAAGGAAGCCAAATGTGGTCAGTGAGGAGAACTAGAGTCACTTTAGTATTTTATGCTTTCCTTGTATTTTGTTTTTATTTGAAGCATGAGCATTGGTGTTGAATTGTTTGAAGACAGACTTCTCACCCACACCCTCACTGACCTAGTACAAAAGACTGCGTCATATTAGCACCATATTTAAAACTGGGATCACAAATTCACATTTGCAGTAGCTATGCTACATTGTCTAAGACAAATTTTACTTTGTGTTTTTGGTTTTGTTTTTGCTTGAGTTAGGGTGATTATCTCTATTTTTTATATATTTATGAGGATCTGCCTAAAAGATTTATTGGGAGGTATCAGAGGTATTTTGTGTAAAATGCTTAGCCAAGAGCTAAGCTTTCAACTGGGGGTGATTTTGTACCACATGGGACATCTGGGAATATCTAGAGACAATTTTGGTTGTCACAACTTGGGGGACGAGGGGGACTGCAACCAGTGTCTAGTGAGTACAAACCAGAGATACTGCTAAACTTTCTACAATGCACAGAACAGCCCCCACAAAAAAAGAATTATTTAATTGAGAAACCCCAGTATACTAGCATATACTGTATGGTAGTATAGAAATCCTAGCATATAGTAAGTGCTTAGTAAAAGTTTGTGTTATTATTATTACTTATAAAAGTTGGTTTATATAGTTATTTTTCAAACTAACTGCTGCTTCAATGTCATCACCGTAATTTCAGCAGTAATACTGGAAGAAAGTATATAAAACTCTTTCTGTTTTCAAGTATATATTATGATTCCCTAAACATCAAAAGTTCCATGGAGATTCTTTCTCTCTATGGAAATAAGCATCAAGTTCCCCTTTTAAGTTGGTGAGCTCTGCATACTAGCATTGCACAGTGGGGGAGTAGAGAGAGATGAAACATAGCTCCCAGCTCAGTAGTTCGGATGAAAAACATCTACTTTCAATCCTTCACGATTAGACTGTGTTGGTGGGAAGATGGCTGCGGGGAGAACACATTAATAGAGGCCATTCAGATGTTTTTATCTGCAAACTAACTAAAGAGTGTACTGAACACAAGAAAACTTAGATTTACACACATATACACATACCACCACCATCACTGCCTCCAGGGTCACACAGAGGTCTTTCTGATGCTGTTTTATTCATGGGGTGTCTGCACAAATCTCTCAGTTCCAATCAAGCCTGGCTGGCTCTGCATGCAGACTGTTGCCTCCCTTGAGACAACACGGGAAGAAAAGTTGAGCACAGAAAACCAACTCTGATGCAGTGCACCTCATTGTGAGCAAAGATTACTGTGAATGTATTATTTAGAAAGGCAGGTTTGTACCTTGCTGTGAGCATTTAAGTCATGTAGAAACTTCTGAATGTGTTATTTCAAACCTGGCTTTGACATTATGAAAATCAGAAGCCAGAATGACATACTGTATAATGGAACCTTCCTCTGTCTTAATTTGTCTTTTGAAAAATTATCAAACATTGTAGGAAGTGATTTTTTAAATGTTGGATACTTATGGCTCTTAGTACCGTGCCTTCGTTGAACCATAAGTAATTTATTCAATAACAATACATCAAAAAGAGGTTTTATTTATTTAGCAGTCTGAAGAGTCTTATACTTCCTAAAAGTCTTTAATATGTTTTCATTTTTCTTTAGGTTATTAAAACATTATAAGATTTTGCATATTTTTGAGCCCTATACCAAATTCCAATTTGTTTACAATATTCTTCTTGTATTTCCATTTGGATATATTGTCCCGGAAATGTGCTCTTTTATATTTAAGACCCCGAATTGAAATAGTCAAAAGACTTTTTAGTTTTTGTTTGTTGATGATGATGACGATAATGTTGGAACATATCTGTCATTTATGGGGTAACTCTACCATGTTACAGTTCATTCTTTTCCAGTGTAATCGGTGGAAAATATTATTCATGTAGCTCTAATGAGCATTAAATGGCCACTCTCTGTAGATGATCCTCACTTGTGTTCTGGAACCTTCCCATTACACCCAGGACATAATGACTTTAAAAGTCTGGTTTCTTGTGGGTCACAAATTCATTCAATCCAATTAATACAATTGAACCCAAATAATAGTAGCTATGTTTATCCAAAAAGTTTTCTTCTGTTCAACTAGCTTTGATGTGAACATATGGTCCTCCTCTCTGGCACAGATTTATCTGAAACTATGATTTCCCAAGCTACCTTCTAAATATCATTACCTGTTTTTCTTAAAATCTGAAATGGAGAGAAAATTAACATTCAGCAGAATCCATTTGGGTATGATTCTTGATAGTAAATTTCCATTATTAGCCTCAGAGAAAGTTAAATGCTGCTACAGGTTAATTGGAAAATAATTTTTTTCAAGTTTGGAAGAGCATGGTTCTATTCTTTAAGAAGACTTCCTCTTAGGAATGTGGCTTTAATGTATGTTAAGCTTGTTTTCTCAACACCAGACCAATAAATGGAGGCTAAGCTATCACAAAAATTTGAAAACAATTTTTAATAGCTAAGTGTGATAATATGCCATTCTTTCCAAATGTTGCCTTTAGTTTCTGACTGTCAAAATCTTAATTAAGAAAATAATTCTTGGGCTGGCCATAATTGAGATTATGAAACCTAGCAATGAGGAAACCATTAAAAATTAATTTAGAGGAAAGTTAATTGCAGATTTAATATGGCGTTTTGCAACTTGGTCAACAAAATGTTCAACATGATTAACAATATTTTTCAAGGGCTGAAAACATTAAACTCGAGGAAATGGTTTTTCCTGTCTGCGTTTTATTCTTCATATATTCATCTGAGGTTGTAAATAGACACAAATTCTTCAGTGAATTCCATGGTTAAAAAAATATTCCTTATCTCCAGGAATAGGAACAAGAAAAGGAAGAGACTGGAGAAAATAATTCTACTTATAAGGTCCTAAAATATTCAGTGGTTTACTCTCCTTGGGTTATATTTTAATCTGCCAAGAAATTCTTCTTGTACAACACTGTCTCTCCGGTTTTCATGAATCTCCAGTCCTCCAGGATAGAAATCATTTCAACTTTTCATTTCTCATGGCAGCACTATTTCTAGGTTATGCTAAATGTTTCATAATGATTTCTATCAACCTCTTGAGTCCTCCAAGAATTTCATTAACTTGAGGGATTCCTCCAAACTTGAGCACTTTCCTCACTCTAGCATGGATAAGATAAGCAGTGAGTTTCCAGGTTTAAGACATGATCTGGGATCCCTTTCATTGCAAATTAGAAAGCGATGCGATAGCTATGAAAGTCATTGGATTAGGAGTGCATTCCCCCTCCTCTGTGAGCCTCGATACCCCCGCCCCCCTAAAAAATAAATGAGCCGAAGCTCCCACTTACGTCCTCTGTCTTCTTAGTGCTCTGTGTCCTGTGGCCGAGGCGTACAGCAGAGGCATGTGGGCTGTCAGATCGGAACACACAAAATAGCCAGAGAGACGGAGTGCAACCCGTACACCAGACCGGAGTCGGAACGTGACTGCCAAGGCCCACGGTGTCCTCTCTATACTTGGAGGGCAGAGGAATGGCAAGAAGTAAGTGGAGCCACAAAGGGGTACCTGTCAGGCATTTTACGTGCGCGCCCCTTGCTATGATCACATCCGGTCCCTATAAAGCCAGAGAAGTTATCGAGCTCGGTTACAATGCTGGCTTTTTCCCAAAAGGTTCACTGTCAGACTCGAGCGTTCACTCCAGCAAAGGTGGGAGAACTTTTCATTTTTAAGCAGTTCCCAAGTCTGTCTGTGTTCCTGAGTTTTCCCAGTCTGACCGCCTCCAAAAAAAAAAAAAAGGCCATGGGCCAAATGCATACAGATAACTTTCGCAGAAGGAGGGGGAGATAGAAGGAATATTTTAAATATGTGTCTCCAGAGTTGGTCATTCTGTATTCGTTTAAATAGCCACAGGGCAGACTTCAGGTAGAACCTACTCTGTATTTTTCCTGTGACTTTGGCTGTCAGGTAGAAGATGGGCATTCATGTGCAACCTTGATTAATTAGTGAAAGATTTCTAACATTAGAGAAAAAAATGGATAGTATCTGAAGACACTGCTCTGTTGATGGTTGATGCAGAAATGGACAAGACTTGCTGTTTTCCTGGCTTCAAGTTAATGTTTGCTTAAAGAAAACACTATGTCCATGGGGAAAAGTTTGGCCAGGGAGGTTTTGTAGGAGGTAACCTCTGTTTCCAGAACAGAAGATTAAATTGTAGAAAACGGGGGGAAAGAATTAGAAAGCAAAACCATATCCACTGATGCTGGCGTGAAGAACACAATGCATGCAGAGACAGTGAAAAATAAGACAGGAAATCCCCAACCAGGAAGAGCTTTCCAGAACATAAGGAAAGGGTGTGGTTTGGGGAAAAGTTAGACTGTACCCCTGGCACTGTGCTGGGTACTTTTGGTTCACTTCATCTTTTTAACCACCAGACAAGGTGAGTATTATTATTATCATCATCCCATTTTGCAGGTGAAAAAACTGAGGTTCAGAGAATCTGTATCATTTGTCCAAGCGTCACATACCTAGCAACTAGCTAGCGGAAGAAGCAAGACCTGATGCTAAGTTTGTTCTCTTAAACCTGTATGAAATACTATGCATTCTTTTTTTTATACTCTAAGTTCTCGGGTACATGTGCAGAATGTGCTGGTTTATTACATAGGTATACGTGTGCTATGGTTTACTGCATCCATCTCCCCATCATCTACATTAGATATTTCTCCTAATGCTGTCCCCTCCCCTATCCTCCCATCTCCCTGCTATCCCTCCTCAGCACGCCCACCCCCGGTGTGTGATGTTCCCCTCCCTGTGTCCATGTGTTCTCGTTGTAGAACTGCATTCTTTACCCTATTGGGATCGGCCGCCCAGCCCGGTCTTCCCCTTCCCTCGCCTCCTCATGGATTACTTCCATTGTTTGCCGTAATTTCTTTTCTTAGGAAACTCACCCTCTCCATCTACTCAGTCTTTTTGCTGTTTTCCTTCTTTACTTTTTTATTCCCACCAGACAGTGGCAGGGAGGAATGCCTAAAGCAGTTATATTTCAGCTTAATAGCACTTGAGCCACACAGTTATTTGGAACCCTAGAGACTATAAAATTCTACAGACTTGGTTCATATCCCAGCACTGCCACACATTAGCCAAGGGACTTAGAACAAGGATTCTTGATTTCTGTGAGCCCCCGGATTATCCATCTGTAGAATGGGGATAAAATAACTTTGCAGAGTTGTTCTGAGGAAACTGGAGATGATAGTGTTATCTGTGATCAATTATGGTTTGGGGATTGGCCATGTCAGATACAGAAGGAAGAGGAGACTCCCTCATCTCTCTCTCTCCCCCTCAGTGTGACCTCTTGATTCTCTTTGTCATCCTGTTTCAGACTTACTGTGACCTCCTCTCTCCCTCTCCCTCTTTGTGTCTTGCTAAACTCAACCCTGCTCTGAGGAGCAGAAAGTGAGAGTGTGTTGGAAATGAATATAAGCTGACTGCTCGTGCTTTAGCCAGCTTTTGAAAATGCTAGAGCCAATCACAAAAATGTACACTCTGTTTACAATTCCTTCTGCATCCCAAAGAATGGAAAAACCTTGCCACATATGCGCGGAGGAAATTCTTCTTCTCTGATCATGCAAAATATGCCTAAAATTTACTTCTTTGCATGTGCTGTGCAGATGGAACTTTTTTACATCTCACTCAAATATTGCGGTTAAACTCTGTATAAGAATAGAAGGCTTCAGGAGATAGCCTGGCCTGGACCTCTATTTAAGAAGTTTACTAGAGGTTTGCCATTCTCACAAAGAGAAAAGACTCTGTGAGTAATGGGAAAAGCAGAGTCTAATAGTCACCCTCCTGGGAACACGCTTTCTCACCTGCCTTCACCCAAAGTGGAGAGCCTAAGGAAGGAATACTGGGGTGGTGAGAGTGGATGGAATATGAGATACTCCTGTGATATTCCTATGGTATTCTATAGGAGGCCTGTCATTGGCAGAGTGAGGCCCAGGGCAGCTGGAGGCTGGGAGAAGCCCCACCAAAAGTCTCTATGTTTTCCATGTATGCAAGACCTACTGACAGCCTGTTCAGAATGTCTCTGCAGCAGCAGCAAGGCTGAGAGTGAAGGATGACAGTTAACTGGGCAGTTACCTTAATTGATCAGATCAGGGAAAGGGTGACCATGCCTCCTGTTTGCCTGGGGTAGTCCTCAGGTAATTATTAATTATTCCTACTTTTGTGATCAAAAGTGCCTTTGTTCAACAGTAAGTTGGGTGGTCACTTGTTAATACAGCACCCTTCAGGCTCCCCTAAGTCACAGCCCTCACCTCCTTTCTTGCTCCCACCTCCTCTCACATCCATTCATTCAGCCACCATTTTACCTGCTATCCACTGATGCAGGTACATGTTTCCACTTTCTCCCACATCAGGGACACCTTGACCTGAGGTCAGAGGTGTGCCACAGGGCAGCCTCCCAGCCCACTGAATGGGATGTGTGGGAGCCCCCCATTACAGGAAACGCCCTTCTTTCTTAGCAGTGCTTGGCTGTCACCTCAGAACTCTTGTTTGCTTCTTGAATGAGCACTTTCCCTTTTGCTTCCCCTCTGTGGACTATTAAAATCCCCAGTTTGTTGGCAAGGTGTATTTCATGCTAGGCCTGTGGCATATGGCACTGTCCTCTTTTTGAGAAAGAATCCAGGCATCTGCCTTAGAAGCACAGTTTCTGCACCCTCACCATAGCATGGTCATCAGGGATGTTCTGTACAGCTACACAGGTTGTACACTGCACAACCTTGAGGGGTGCCATTTTTATAGGCTATAATGTGAGGAGCATCCCCTAGAGTTGTATAGTACAATGGCCCTAATACTGATGATAATAAAAATAATAAAGTTTGTTGTTTACTAAGCTACAAACCAGGCACTATGTTGAATGTTTTCACATGAAGTACCTCACTTAGCCCTTTCCATAACTCTCTGATATGGTATCTATATTTTTATCATCATTTTAATAGGTGCAACTTGGGTCTTAGGTAGGTTAATTTATCAATGATCATGTGTTTAGTAAATAATATGGCTGGAATTTGAAGCCCAGAAGCTTGACCTCTGGCACCTATACTTTGAATCATTATCTTCACTAATCCCATGCCAACATAAAATAATTTGCCTAAAGCGAATTATTTTATTTTCCTCTCAATGACTTGCCAAGTCTCTTACTGGAGAGTTACTCTCAAACTGCATTCCCTCTCCTGGGTTATACCAGCCCCTTCTAAAAATGAGATTCTCAGTCCAGTTGGCTATCAGACCTTAAGCCATGTCACTGGGAGAGTATTGATGATGTTGGTGCCTCTCAGTGGAATTCCCCTATTCATTGTGAGGCCCATTGATTGTGCAGGGAGAGGGGCATCAGGGATCCTTCCTGATGCCATGAGAGTAGAGCCCAGACTTTCAGGTATAGGGCAAAATAATTGGACAAGAGAAAAATGCTCTGTCCACACTTCCATGTCTCATTTTGTTTACCCTCTAGAAACAACATGTTGTAAGCAAAATTCTATTCAGCATGTGGCTCTGAAAAGTTGACTCTGAATTTCTAGACTTCACTTAGCTCATCTGCAAAATGGGAATTACATGGCAGACTTTGCTCAAGGGTCACAGTGAGGATTTGGTGAGATGGCAAGAGGGATTCGACACAGTGCCTAGCACATTTTAGGCCTTCCCAAAGTAGACGTCTCTTGAGTACAGTGGCCTTCCGATGGAGGCGTCTGGTGATGACAGCAGTTCAGCTCGGCCTGCACCTTATGATGCTGGGCTTCTAATAGCACCATCAGCTTCAGGGGAGTCATTTGTGGTCAGCTTTACCCACTTTAGAATTATAATGAGGATGTTTGGGAGAAAAAAAATTTTTTTAAAGCATTTTAAATTATTTTGAAAATTATTATCACAAAGGATTTACTTGTTCATAATATTACAATCTGACATAGAAATGCACTTAGAGCAGCAGAGGTCCTTTTGATCAAATTTGAGTTGTGATTGTATGGGGCTCTGAATCTGCACCATTGAGGAATTGATCTCACAGGTCCTGCACGTGTTCCTTTTCCCCTTTACCTGGAATACTCTCTGCCTTCGTAGTACCTCTTCATCAGAAGGCCACCTTGCTCCGACCCTCACCTCAGTCACCCTTTCTCATTTGTCAGGCCTCAACCAAGATGTCACTTCTTCTCAGAAGCCTTTGCCAATCACACTGCCCCACTAAATCTGAATCAGATGCTCCTCCACTCAGCTCTCACACCCTCAAATTACTGTACTCTGGTGGTTAGCATCCAGAATTCTTATTGCCTGTTTTCCTCATCTGTGTTATCAGTTATTTAAGGTCAGGGGAAAAAAGAATGGATGGGTGGAAGAAAAGAAAAGAAGGGAGGGATAAAGGAATGAGGGAATAATGGAAGCAAAGAGGGAAGGAGGGAAGGAAGGGAGGGAGGGAGGAAGGAAGGAAAGAAGGCAAGAAAGAAAGATGGAGACATAGAGCAGTGCCTGCTAATTGATGGACTTTCATCTTTCACTCTATAGAATAAAGACATTCTAAAATGACTTTTAGAACAGTCAGCAGGCTAGACCCAGTAGTTCATGCCTGTAATCCCAGAACTTTGGGAGGCCAAAGTGTGAGGATCATTGAGCCCCAGAGTTTGAGACCAGCCTGGGCAACATAGTGAGACTGCATCTCTACAAAAAATAGAAAAATTAGCCAGGTATGGTGGCATGCACCTGTGGTCCCAGCTACTTGGGAGGCTGAGGTGGGAGGATTGCTTAAGCTAGGAGGTCAAGGCTGCAGTGAGCCGTGATCAAGCCACTGCACTCCAGTCTGGGTGACAGAGCAAGACCCTGTCTCAAAAAAATTAAAAAAAAAAAAAAAGCACAGTCAAGTAAATTCTGTTTTTTCTGTAAGAACAGCTGTTTTAGTTTCTTGTCACAATGCCATGGACAAACTGTGTTCAGATATGTCTGAACGTTGCAGAACTGCTCACCTCATTGCTATTTTGTCCAATATGGGGACTCCAGCCACTGTGATACATATTTGGATTCTGAGGACTTTTATTAAGATCAACTGTAGAATGATTCCCAAGTTGATCTCCTTAACACAGAAAAGTTAGAAATGAGCAGCAGGTCCTTGGGCAGCTGATTTAAAAGATTTTTCTGAAGTTAACAGTAGGGAATGAGCAGGTTTTGATGCGTGCACAGAGCCAGATACAAACTCTTTATTGCTCATTTTATTAATTTATTTAACCAACGTTTATCAATCCCTTGCAAAGTTCCAGGCATTAGACATTAGGGATGGTCTGAAAATCCCAAAGCACAAGTCATCTGCTCTGAAAACCCCAAAATGCTGTGGTCATTCTCCTCCCTGCTTCTTCACCCATGGCGTTTCGCACCTCCAGCCACCATGCATGCTGAGCCCCTCCTGAGAATGTCCTCTTCCCTTCCCTGCTGGTGAACTGATGTCCTCCGTCATTCCTCCCTGCTCATCTGCTGCTACCTGGGCCCCCCTTTGCAGCATCACAGGAATTGCTCCATTGTTTTTCCTCTTCTCTCCCTGGTGGCTTCTTACTCAATAATACACTCTGTTACAAAACCCACATCTGCTTACACAACTGCATAGGGTAGCCGGAGGTGTTAAACCTCAGGAGTCACCAGTTAGCCAGCTGAGCTAACGCGTGAGACCCCAAGCTGAGAATAGCTGCCACCCTGGGTGCCCTAACAGGGAGAGAAGCGAAATAGGAAGTCATGGGGGCTGCCTCCCAGTGCCCAGCATAGACCTTGGTTCATTGTAAAATAGTGACAGAATGAATGAATGAATAACTTTAAAGTTACAAAGTGTCTCCATAGCATTTTTCTGCCTCCTTCTCCCCACACTCCCACCCTCAGCAAATATATACTATTTGGGGAGCAAAAATGTCTAAATTCTATATACCTGACTTTAAAATGAGCTTTGAAGTAAGCACTGCTTTTTTTGTTGTTGCCATTTAAAGCAATGGTAGAGAAACTGATTTGTCATTGCTGCTTCTCATGACATAAAAACCCTGGAACCCTGTGGTTCTGTAAGTTGCCATCCATACACTGTGCCACAGTGGTAACCTGGCACTAGAGCAGACAAGGTCTTTCATCCATGGAGAAAACAACCTTAAAAGATAGGGCCTGTGAACATCAGGTGATTTTCTTCCCCCCCATGCAATCAGGGAATTGCACCAAAAGATACATTTGAAAGTATAAAGCAACTTGATGATAATCTTTAAGGACAATTTCTACCCATCGCATTAAATGATCCTTTTTTAGACCATCACTCTGGGGCCAACCTACCTGGCTGAATAAAATACCACCTTCAGGGTTTACTTTAGGTCTTCCTCACCCTCCAATTTGGAAAAGTTCTCTTCTCCCTGTTAATTTCAGCACATTTAAAGGTACATGGAGCTTGCACAGCAATAGGCAACCTGCCCGATTTAGTCCAGCACTGTGATTATTTTCTTTCCGAATTATAGTATGCGATGAAATGCAAGGAGGCTGATGGTGTTACTTTTGCTAAGAGAATTTTCTAAAAGCCATACTGAAATTAGAGAAAACCTTTAGAAATTAAAATGAGGCAGATTGATCTTTCAAACTGTTTTTTAGAAAGTTCTAGATCACATTCCAGGACGGGGGAAAACAGTCATAAATCATGGAGGGTTGTGAAGGAAGCCAAATTACAAAAAGCTGATAAAATCTGATAGCATGGGCTGGATTTGTTTTATGATTGCCCAGCCCCCATACCCTAGTTGGGATTTAAGATTCCAGGAAAAAAAAACCTTGCCATGTGATTTTCAGAGCTGCTGTTGACTAGGAAGCACTGGGTAAGTCACTTATTTACTTAGTTTAATTTTTAATTTTGTAAAAGTTGTATTCAAAGTAAATTTTCCCAGCTCCCTTTTCCACTGCTGGCAAAATAGTTTTATGGTAGTTAACCATTCTTCAAGACCCAGAGAGAAACACTTAACAAGCATAAAGTATTTAGGAATCATTGTATTTCTGCTCTGAACTGTTACTTATTGACGCAGATTAAAGCCTTGTGGATTAGTGAAAGCAAAGAGAGGATACTGGGATACTGAAAGGTTTAGTCCAGGTTTAGCTGTGCAATAATTAGGATCTTCTCTGAGTCACCTAAGTCCTAATTTTCTAAGGAACTGCTTTTTCTATGAGTAGTTAAGTATTTGCGTATATCAACACTTCGAAGATTAACTTTTTCTTTTTTTTTTTTTAACATTCAGTGTCTCTCTAACTCAGTTTTTCAATGATGAAAAAAATGTTATCACTTTGCAGTAGTTCCCAGTATACTCTAGGGGAATAGAAAACCCCAAAACCACTGAGCAAGGGTTGAGCTAGGGAGCTGAGCTCAGCCAGCCTCCTACACTAATTTTAAGTGATTCTGCTCCTCTGTGCTCACCTCACAGTGGTTTCAAGTTATGCTTATGCTCCAGAAAAATGAGGAGTGACTTCATATTCTAGAAATTGAGGTTTGCTCCCAAGCAGCAGCAATTTTAAGTTATCAAGTGACAGGGGCTACCAAGCATGCCAGCATATCCCTTCTGCTTCTGAAAGGAATAGGATAGCTCACAAAAGACACGGGGCATACTATATGACCCAGCAATTCCACTCCTAGGTATATATACCCAAAAGAATGGAAAATAGGTGTTTAAGTTTGTACACAAATGTTCATGGTGGGACTATTCACAATAGCGGAAAGAGAAACAACCCATATGTCTATCAACTGAGGAATGGATAAACAACATGTGGTATATGCATACAATGGAATATTATTCAGCCTTAAAAAGGAATGAACTATTGATACACGCTGCAATGTGGAAGAACCTTGAAAACATTAAGGGAGAGAGTCAGGTAATAAAGGCCACATATTGGATGATTCCTTAAATATGAGATACCCAGAATAGGTAAATCTACAGAGACAAAAAGCAGATTGGTGGCTTCTAGGGGCTGTGGGAAGGAATAAATGGGGAGTGACTGCTTAACAGGTACAGAGCTTCCTTTTGCAGTGATGAAATATTCTAGAACTAGATTGCACAACATTGCAGTATACCAAATGCCACTGAATTGTACGCTTGTTATTGTTAAAATGGTGAATTTTATATTATGTGTATTTTATCACCAAAAAAAAGATATGGGGGCATATCATAGAAGACATTTCTGAGTGAAGCTGAATCCCAAACACGAATACCTTTGAGGAAAGGCAGGTGATAAAAGGAAAGTCTGCTGGTTAGATGGAAAAGAGAGGTGGTGTCTACGGTTCTCCATAAAGAGACTAAAATTAGACATTTTAAAAGACAGTATGCTAGCTGGGCATGAAGGCTCATGCCTGTAATCCCAGCACTTTGGGAGGCCAAGGCAGATGGATCCCTTGAACCTAGGAGTTCAAGACCAACCTGGGCAACATAGTGAGACTCATCTCTACAAAAAATTAAGAAAAAAATAGCTGAGCATGGTGGCTCATGCCTGTAGTCCCACCTACTTGGGACTAAAATGTAAGAGGATGGGTTGAGCCAGGGAAGTTGAGGCTACACCACTGTACTCCAGCCTGAGTAACAAAGGGAGACTGTCTCAAAGAAAAAAGAAAGAAGAAAAGACAGCATGCTAACAACACAACAAAAAATCACAGTTGTTAGATAAGCTTGTTGCCAACAGGGTATTCGATCCCTGGCCTAAAAGAAACCACAGCAGTCCTTGGCACAGGTTTCAGTTAGCTCACTGGGGCTTCCCAAAGTAGTCTAGAGTCTTGAAATGTTGAGTGACACAGAGGCTTTAGATAAAGTATGCTTTGGGTGACCTTTAGCAACACAGAGCACTAAGGTTAAACTTAGGGATGGAGTTTGCTATTGGTTAAAGCAAAACAAGTAAGAATCTGTGGACAGTATAGAGATTATCCCACAATGAAACATACCACTTGCTCTGTAATCATCCTTTGGCTTATGGGAATAAACATATCTGTCTCATTTCCAAGAGATATGTGACCTGGGACAAGTTACTTAGGCTCTCCAAGTCCTGGTTTCTTCATCTGAAAAATGGAATTACAGTAGTTGTTCAATCCTGCTACCTAGCTATCCTCTTTATCGTTTGCCTTTGCTACTAACATATAAGATCGTCTCTGAGAACAGGGAATGTGCCATCTGTGTCCACTCTTGTTCACTCAGGACCCGTCACAGGGCCTGACACTTAGTAGGAACTTGGTGAATATGTGCAGAATGATGGGGGATGAGAGTAGTTCCCCTGGTGAAGAAAAGGCTCCTGGGGCTGCAGGAAAGCCCTGTTCAAGGAGCTGGAGAAGATTTCTTGTGAGAGCTGAAACTTTTCTTTATGCTTCCCTGGAATGAGAAAACTAGCAGAAGGGGCTGGAACATACAGAGATTTGCTTAGTTCTGTGTTATGAGACGAGATGGCTGCCTGGGCAGGTACTGATGTCCCTGACCCTGGAGGCATTTAGACATCAAGTTCGGTAACCATTTGGCCATAAGTTTTAAAGCAAGTCACTTGTGAGTAGGTGCTTGAAGTAAATAGGATTTAAGGTCCTTCTAAACTGAGACTGACTCATTTATACTTTCCTTCCTTCCTTTAGAGAGCCAGGTGGTGAATGACAGGAACAGCGTTGTTAGGTAACTGGGGTAAAATGAGGAGTTCTGTGGCAATCCCTGCCTTCAGGGCTCTCATGATCTTAAAGGCTATGTACACAGGTAAACACATAATTGCAATCATAGGATATGAGGAACCACTGTTTATTCTTCCTTTTGCTTGTCTTACCAGTGCACCAAGACCTGCGGCGAAGGCTCCAGGTACCGCAAGGTGGTGTGCGTGGATGACAACAAAAGTGAGGTGCACGGCGTGCGCTGTGACGTGAGCAAGCGGCCTGCGGACCGAGAAAGCTGCAGTTTGCAACCCTGCGAGTATGTCTGGATCACAGGAGAATGGTCAGAGGTACCATCCTGGGGACCCTGTAACCGTCTTCAGCTCAGCCGTGGCCTGAGAGCACCAGAGGGATGAGTGCAGGAATGTAGGAGACTTGAGCCTACCCGCCAGATCTGCCACTGTGAACTATGTGTTCTCTGATAAGTCCTCAGCCTGCCCAAACTCAAATTCCTTGCATGCAAAGTGGGAGAGAGATATAAGATGGTCTCTAGGTCCCTTCAGGTCTACATTCTGTGATTCACCTTGATGTCCTATTGGCCTAAAGAAGGAATTATGACAGGGGCTGTAAACTCATAGGATGCTTTTAGGTGCCTGAAGACAGTTAAATATAAGAAAATTTTGTAGTGCCAGGGAGACAACAGGGAGAGGTGGGGACTGTGACAAATTAGCACATGCTGTGTAAAGGAAGCAGAATCTCTTTCCTCCAGCTGAGGCCATACAGAAATGTGGTCTAGGGTTACCAGACCTGATTTTTCAAGAGAGGCTAAAACTCTGGACTAGCATGTGAGATTTCCTAACTTGAAAATGGGAGCTCAAATTTTTGGTTTTAAAACATTGTAAGGGTCAAACAAACCACTTTCAGATATATTTTGCCTGTTTAACAAACAGCTTCAGAGGAATGAAATAATTTTCTATAATATCCAAAGTATCTCAAGTACCATTTGTTGCATATATCCTTCTGTACACAATGCTTATCCAGATCCTTTTTATTGGTAATAAACCAATAGTAATAATAGCATGATTATATTATTTTCAAACATCGTAATATGTTCATATCTGTATGAGAGATCTGTAGCATTCAAACCTGTTGTCATTTGCCCAGAAGAATTTAGAGATTCAAAAGCGAGGCATCTGGACTCATGGTAAAGGTACTGAAGATGGTTCGGTAATATGATTGCTGCTGCTGGGTCTCTTCAAAGTTTGACAGGGCAGCAATTTCATACGTTAATGAGATGACTATTTGCATTTAGATGATGTGTGTGTTAAGTGTTGAATTGCTTCCTGCACTAAAGCTGATCCCAGAGTCTTTTCTATTATCTCTCCCTAGCCTTTATTCCTGTGAGTTTTGTCCTTCAAGGGGACATTTGGCAGTGTCTGGAGACATTTTTGGTTGTGACAACTGGGGAAAGGGGGACCCTACTGGCCAGGGTGGAAGGTGGAGACCAGGATGGGGCTCAACATCCTACAGTGCACAGGGAAGCCCTCACAATACAGAATTATCTGGTGCAGAATTATCTGACATTACAGATGTCAGTGGTGCTGAGGTTGGGAAACCCTGCTCGACCCCCAACCCTGCATCTTCTGGGTATGCCCTGAATAGTACTATATACCCTTAGAGAGTGAAGAGGAGACATGGTTCTGGTCTTTAGGAAGTTGATTTGCTCTTGGCCAGCGAGGAACACGTGGAATCCAAATGAGTGTTCAGAATAGTTCTTGCCGTTGGGTTTGAGGCATAGGTTCCAAGCCATCCAGATCCCAACGCAGGGGGATCTCACCCTTCGCCGGGCCAAGTTGACCTCTTTATCTTAGCTTATCTCTTGTGTAGCACTTTTATTATGCTAAAAGAGTTTTGATCTTTTTCTAAGACTTGATTCATTTTACTCCTATAGCTTTAATATAACCGTAACTTCCCAAAGATGAGACAGGGAGAAGATTGAAAAGAAAAAAGGCAGCCTTCCACATTTCTGTAAATTCACAGGTGCATCATGAATTGAAAAGTCAGTAAATTTATGGGCAACAACTAGAGGGTTGGAAACAGTACTTAACACAGATACAAGGACCACAGGGAAGGGAGCCTGCACGGAGGGGGAGAGATGCCAAAAGGCACTGGCACCAGCATTCTCTCTAGAAAAAGAAGACATGCCTTCTCTCTGGGACCTCTATTACCTGGAGGGTTCTTCGTGTTCTTCCCTGAACTCTGCTCCACCTGAATTTGAGGAGGCCCAAGCTAGACTGGCAAAGAAGAGCTCTGTCAGGCCTGATTGACACATGCATTTTCCTAGCAGGGCCTGAAGTGTGCAGCTCATGCGGGGAGCCCACATTCTTATTGTTTTCTTTTGCTTTGCTGGTATTTTCAATTTAGAAAAGTAATGCATGCTCAATGTGGAACCAAGCACATACACCAAGGCATGCAGAGTCTACAGTATGAGCTTCTCTCTCCAGAGAGGAGCCTCTTAACACTTCATAACTCTGCTCTGAAATGGTTTAAGGAAACCAGTAGCAGTCAACATTTTCACAATGCTGATATCAGCTAGCTGAGAGCATCTGTTCTTGCCAGCTTCTTTTAGAGATGTAAACGCCTCTGCATTTAGCCTTACCATATTTGGGGCTCAGTTCCATCAGCAAATGCCTGTTTCCCACTGGGTCCCCCACACAAATAATCAGGGGGCTGCTTTTGCTCCTGGTTTGTGGGGGGTCAAGAGTATGATTCCTTGCCTCTCTCAAATGCACAACCTTGCTTAAGTTAGTATGGACTGATGCCAATGCATGTAAGCACTGGGTTCGAAACTGAGATACCCACAGCTTAGACAGAGTTTATTAGCCATCTGCATGAAACACCCCAGGCTGGCCTTACACTTCCCTGGCCTGGCGTCAACTTGGCCTTCAGACATTTGAACAGCAGCAGCCAAAGAAGGAAGAAATGTATGCAGAGCATTTCTGTGTCTCGAGCCAACTGGAAGGGAAGGCCCAGGGATGCTCTACATGACTCTGGCTGGATTTGTTCTCTCCTGTCCCTGGGGTTTCTTTAAGGAGAACCTTTTCCCTGGAAGAGTTGTAGTAGATGAAAACCATGTGACTAAAAGCAACAGGAAACATTAGGGCAGAGCAGACACTGTGGCTTCTAACTGCCCTTGAGAATTGATGAAAGCTGTGGTCCCTCATCTCAGAAAAAGCATAATATATCCCATGTGGCATACTGTTTTGGGCAGTTTATCCCACCCTCACTCGAGAACTCTAAGTCTAGAGAATAACTGGCGCTCTACCCCAATTTTATAAAGCACGTTACAAAAGATGACCAGTTATTTGATGCTGTTGCTAAAAATACCATCAAAATTAAATTAATTGTAACTCAGTTTCATTTTTTAAATAGAAAATGATTTTTAAAAAAACTTAGCTAAGGAGGTTGAAGGTTGGGACACTAGTACAATGTTTATTTCTTCTCCATTTCTGTATTGGTTGAGTATGTTTAAATGCTGTAGAGTTAGGATAAAAGAATGTAGATGAGGGCATGATACAGAGCAAGAGATAGAAAAGCAGAAAGATAACATGCCAGTCAAGATCTATAACCTAGCCCGGTGTGGTGGCGCACACCTGTAATCCCAACTACTTGGGAGGCTGAGGCACTAGAATCACTTGATCCTGGGAGGCGGAGATTGCAGTGAGCCAAGATCATGCCGCTGCATTCTAGCCCAGACAACAGAGTGAGGTGCTGTCTAAAAATAAAAAAAAAAAAATCTATGGCCAGGGAGAGAGAGGAGAGAAGGAAATTAAGTGGAGGGCAGGTAGGAAAGCAAACAGCACCAAGTAGGGAAGAAAAACAGTCCCAGAGTCCCTTTGGCTCAGTGCTTGTATTTCACACTCAGATTGCTGACTCATGGGTCAGCTGCTGGGATCCTCTTCCCCTCCCAATTTGGTGGTCATCATAGGTTTAGAAAAGGGCACTTTGCCAACCTGTGAAGTTGGGCTGAAGATGCAAACTGAATGGATGATAGCTGGAGCACCTCCCCCTCCTCCTCCCCTTGAAACCTCCAGAAGGGGCTTGAGGCACACCCACCTGCAGTGGGGGCCCAGAAGATGCCAGTGGAAGCATCAGATCCCGGAGGCACCCTGTAGGGTTGTCTGTCTCCTGTGTGCTCAGGGCCTGCCGCTTGAAATGAATAAATAAGCTAATGAAGTGGCAGCTTTCTGCAGCATAGTCACACGGTCAGTGCTTGGTGTGGAGGTCAGGGGCCTATTGTGGGCTGCCCCCAGGAACTGCTTGAACGTCTCCTCTCAACCCCTGTCTTCACAGTGCTCAGTGACCTGTGGAAAAGGCTACAAACAAAGGCTTGTCTCGTGCAGCGAGATTTACACCGGGAAGGAGAATTATGAGTACAGCTACCAAACCACTGTCAACTGTCCGGGCACACAGCCCCCAGTGTCCACCCCCTGCTACCTGAGGGAGTGCCCTGTCTCAGCCACCTGGAGAGTTGGAAACTGGGGGAGTGTAAGTAGAAGACTGAGCGCTCAAATCTGAAAGCCCTTGGATCTCAACCCCGTCTTAAACGTGTCCTGCCTAACCCGCTCTCCTGAGTAACTCTACTTCCAGGAGACACCCTGGAGTTAGCAAGTTGAAATGGTCTGACAGGGATCAAAGGGACCTCTTTCTGTTCAGAAATGTGGCTTGGTGCTTGAAACGTGGGCTCTGAAGCCAGACAGTCTGGATCTGAACCCTGGTTCTGCCACTTCCCAAGTGAACAACCTTGGGCACGTTGCATAACTTTTGTGTCTCAGTTTCCTCATCTGCCAAACAGGTGGTTGTGAAGATGAAATGAGTTTACAAAGGTCGAGCATCCCTAATCCATAAATCCAAAATGCTATAAAATCCAAACATTTTTAGTGCCGATTTGACACTCTAATGAAATGCTCCTTGGAGCATCTCGGGTTTCAGATGTTCAGATTAGGGATATCCAACTAGTAATAATACGGATATTCCAAAAACTGAAAAAAAAAATCTGAAATGTAAAATACTTCTGGTCCCCAGCACTTCCAATAAGGGATACTCAGAAGGGATATTCAGCCTGTATAAACAAAGCACTTAAGTTATAATGCAAATGTTTTATATAATATTTTACTGCAAATAATGTTTTTAAACTACTTAAAATCTGACCCTTCATAAGAGTTACAGAAGGACTAGTTATTGTTGCTTATGTTGTTAAGAAATCTGTATGTTCTATGTAAGAAATACTTCATTGCACTGGGGTACAACAAGGCAGAATATTTTAAGTTGGGGACTGTCCTGGAAGATTGTCACAATCCCCTGGCTCTGGACCAGGCAGCTCTCAGTCTTGAAAAGTGATCAGGCAAAAGTGTATGAAGAGTCTAAAGCACTTAGGGTTTGAATCCTGGCTCCACTATGACCTTGAACAAATTCCTTAATATTCCAGCCCCAATCTCCCACCTGTAAAAATAGCATAATGACAATACCATCTCATAGGGTTACTGTGAGGCTTAAATGAAAAAAATTGCGTGTGTGTGTGTGCGTGTGTGTGTGTGTGTGTGTGTGTGTATGTGGATAGATATTTATAAAATTACACATAGTTTTATACATACATATAAGTGTTTTATACATATATATGTTTTTATAAATGCATAAATATGAATCTATAAGGCTTAGCAAAGAGACTGGCCCATAGTAAGTGCTCAGTAAATGTCAGCTATTTATATTCAGCGAGGCAGGGTCTGAAGTGACACCCTGTACATGATGATGTCAGGGCTGAGCTCCACACTGCCAGAAGCCTATGCCTCCCACATTCCATAGCAACACCACTGACTCTTATTCGTCTTACAGTGCTCAGTGTCTTGTGGCATTGGAGTGATGCAGAGATCCGTGCAATGTTTAACCAATGAGGACCAACCCAGCCACTTATGCCACACTGATCTGAAGCCAGAAGAACGAAAAACCTGCCGTAATACCTATAACTGTAAGTTGGCCAACTGAAGTTACCTTTCTTTAGCATGAAGAACAGCCTCTCTTTGTTCATTTGATTGCCTGCCCTTTTTAGAAATATAGAATTTTTAATAAAGAAATCATTCCCTTTGCTAAAAAGTTTTAGTGTGAACAATGTCATTCATTCTGTAGGCAGATAATTCACATCTCAGAGTGTCACACCTTATTTTTTGTGATTTGTGTTTTCTAGGTGAGTTACCTCAGAATTGCAAGGAGGTAAAAAGACTTAAAGGTGCCAGTGAAGATGGTGAATATTTCCTGATCATTAGAGGAAAGCTTCTGAAGGTGAATGTCAGATGCCAGGCATTACTTCAAGAATATTTTTAGAGTGAGTGATCACTGCTCTCATCACCTCATTTCTGAGCCACTCTTCATGTGTTATTTCTGGTCTTTCAGATATTCTGTGCAGGGATGCACTCTGACCACCCCAAAGAATACGTGACACTGGTGCATGGAGACTCTGAGAATTTCTCCGAGGTTTATGGGCACAGGTAGGACAGCCAGGCTCAGAAGATTCCAGAGGCCTGGAGATCCCTGCAAATGCTTTCCCCATCTTTACCAGAACATTCTCTCTATAATTTAGGTTACACAACCCAACGGAATGTCCCTATAACGGGAGCCGACGCGATGACTGCCAATGTCGGAAGGATTACACGGCGGCTGGGTTTTCCAGTTTTCAGAAAATCAGAATAGACCTGACTAGTATGCAGATAATAAGTAAGTTAGTGAGGTGTCCTGTGGGAACGTGTGCGTTTTTCTCTCCATTCAGACAGCAAGCACGTCTTGCATGTTGGCTGGCAGGGAGGTGCTGAGGGTATGGAGAGGAAGAAGACTGGGAGCTGACAGTGCAATTCGGACAATCCTGAGCAGAGTTTGTCCTTTTGTTCAATGCTGTGTCCCCAGTGCCTGGAGAGTGGCTGGCACAAGGCAGGTGCTCTCTCTGATTTGTAATGAGTGAATTAAATGAATGAATGAAGTAGATAAAGTGCATGGAAGAAGCACCATTGAAATGTGGGAGGTGCTCTCTCTGATTTGTAATGAATGAATTGAATGAATGAATGGAGTAGATGAAAGCACATGAAAGAAGGACCATTGAAATGTGAAGGTCAGGACAGCATTCCAGAAAATATGACATTGAAATGGAGACCTCAAGGTCAAGTTAAGGTTGGTCAGGCACGGGGGTGAGTGTAGGGAAGGCAGAGGTAGTAGCAGAAGTATTCAAGGTAGAATAAATAGCAGATACAAAACCCCAAAGCTAAGAAATTCATGGGCAGCATTCACCACCCCCCACCCCAGTTTTCAGCAGCACAGTGTACATGCTTACAGGGGCATAAAACTAATTTTATCCAATTGTCAATTTGCAGAAGAAAAATGGAACACAGAATTACCTTTTCTAAACTAGCCTGTGCATGGGCTGATTTCATACTCTCGCCAACACTGCATCTCTGTTGGGGACATTAATCATAGGAGTGGTTAAGGACAGCTAAAATACCTCAACATGTTCCCTTGAATAAAGGAAAAACAGGAATAATGAATAATTAATTTTTCCTCATTAACATTATACCCATAATATTGCTTTGCTTTTCTCTTGAGATAGAGTAAACGTGATTTGTACCAAGATACTTTAAATTTCCTTCAGCTAGACTGATAAGGGTCTACAGTTTCTCCACTTAGAAAAACTCTAGGCTAAGACCCAAGGGTTCTATATGCTGAAGCAGGCAAGGGCCCCTTTCCTTGCAGAACGGAGCACGGGGATTTCCCCTCTCACCAAAGTGTAGTGAACTGTAGAAAGATTAAGGCCATTCCTGAAAGACGAGGCAGAAAGATGAAACCTGCCTCTGGCCTCCAGTCTCCCTGGCAGACAGCTTTTGCAGGATTCTCAGTTTAACTCCTCCCTTTCCATGTGCAGAGCTCACCTCAGGAGCTACAATAGGGGTTAACAACATGCACTTTGGGTTGGCCTTGTATTTATTGGCTCTTTAAAAAATAAAAAATTATAGGCTAGCCCCGAACTTGAGAAACTGCCATTAATAATTTCAAGATGGGGGTTCTGATTGCTCCACATTTTGGCAATAATAGTGCCTAGGCCATGGGAGAACAGAGGAAACCTCAGGGAATCGCTCCTAAGTAGCTGGAAATGCTTGCTTTCTGGCTTAAAGCCTGCAATGTAGAATAACAGGAGGTTCTCAACCAGCCAATTACGCTACATTTAAGTGAGGTGCTTCACATGTTTATTTACGTAGGAATCAATTCCAAAGTCATCTGAAACCCCTTTTTGACTTCCATACTGGGGGGGAGACAGACAGGCAGAGCTGATGAAGCCCAGGGAACGAAGCTTTCAGAACCACAAATATAATGAGGAAAAAGCAAGCACGCATCTGGATCCGTTTGCTCACTAATACTTCATATTGCTCCTTTCTCTCCCATTCCCTCTTCTTCTTCTTCCCTTCTGTCTCCTTGTTAATGTCTTGTTCTTCCTTGCCTTTCTCCCACTCTTACCCTACCCTGCCCTTAACTCCTTCTCCACCCCACAGCCACTGACTTACAGTTTGCAAGGACAAGCGAAGGACATCCCGTCCCTTTTGCCACAGCCGGAGACTGCTACAGTGCTGCCAAGTGCCCACAGGTATGTCCTTGGTGCCTTCCCCCCTTGCCAGGGATTGACCTCCCATCTTCCCTAGGGACACCCTCATTTGCATCTGTTCCTGGGAACATGATTAGAACAGTTGCCCTGGAGGGCAATTCGGCCACATGTATCAAGGGCCTCACAAATGCTCTAGAGTCTAATCTCATAATTCAGCTCCTGAAAGTGAGTCCTAAGGAAATGATCGCAGCTACATGCCTAACTTCTGCATTCAACAAAATGCGTCAACTTAGAAACAAATTAGATTTCGGGTGGCAAGGGCTTGGTTAAACAAATTATTATGGTTAAAAAAATGAATATTGTACAGTCAGCAGAGTGCTAGTAAATATTTAATGACTGACTCTTCCAAAAAAAAAAAAAAAGCCCAATTTTGTAACATTTGTCAATTGCCATGGTGTAAATATTCTCCCTGTAGTTGATTTCAGGCTGTCCCCATTATGTCACTAAATGGAGGGCTAGGAAGAATGCAGACCATTGAGTCTCAAAAGCCAGTTGAAGCGAGTGCCATTTATGAATCTGAATATTGCATGATATATAAAAACACATTAGACAGAAAAAAACAAGATACAAAACAGTACATGCAGTATGATCCCATGTGTATTTTCTTTTAATGTATAAATAGAGAAAAAGTCTGCAAGAACTTTTTCAAAATATTAGTGGGGTGTATTGGTAAGTTTAACTTTGCCAGGTTTCCTAAATTTTTCAAAATAAGCATGAAACCAATTTTTTTTAAAGAAATAAATGTCGGACCTAGAGATCTCAAAATTTTCAAGACTTACCTGGGTTTCCTTTGATTCCTTAATGGTAGTCAGAAATGGCTCTAGAATCGTCTTTGCAACAAATCAGCTGACATTTCTTGAGTGCTTACTTTGTGCCTGGCACCATCCTTTTTACTGGAGACTCACATTCATCCCTTGAGGAATCTATAGCCTATTGGAGAGCATGACAGGTTAATGAATACCAATGAGATAATAATATATTCTAGAAATCCTCCAGGACCAAGGCATGGGGCTCTGTGGACGTCATTGACTCAACCTGTTACTCCTTCTTCAGATCTACAGAGTTTGCAATGTTCCAGCCAGAAGTGCAAATTCATCATCTTCTGCTGGATGGCTTTTCAGCAGAGCCGCTCAGCAGCAGTCTTTCTGCCCATTCTGTGGTTCTACACTTTCTTGCCTGAGAAAGTCGTGGCAGGTTTTAACTTGCCTTTTGAAACATGCTGTCACCATCAGCCCAGGCTAATTTTGCAAAGCAGGCATTGGTCTTTGCAAGACGCTTCTGCCCTTGGAAGGCAGGACAAACAATGAATTCAGTGATTCTGGACAGGAGAACTTGGCCAGTTTTCTCTTCAGTTTGAAAGAGGTCTTCACAAAGCTGTTGTTAAACTCTGTCAAGAGTTTCTCACTTTGCCTGTGAGACTTCAAAAGTCTGAAGATCGGGACTCCATGATACATTCAGAATCCCAAGCCCTGTCTCCATAGGATGGATTTACCCCTAACTACAGAGAACGTCCAAAGTCAAACACATCTGAATGTTCTTTTAACGAAGTGTTTTTTCAGCCTCAAGCTTTAGAAGAGCATTGCTAAACATTTTAGAGAAGTGGAGAGGAAGCTCTCAGGGGGAGAAAGAAAATAAACAAAGGACATAATGGTAAAAGAGCCTTTCTTCCGTTACCCAGGAATCGAAAACTTTTGAAGTGCAGTTTTTTTTAGGGCAATTGATGACTTCAGAAATCCCATTGGTATCTGTTGCATTTTAGTGGCTAATAGATTGGCCCTGTCCTGCCTTTTTCAAATGTCTCAGGATTTTCCTGTTTCTATATGCACATCCTTTGGGAAGCTTAAGTAAATGAAAAATAATTTGCATTCATTTATTTTAATAATTCAGAGAGAAATGAACTGATTGATTTGCTAAATCCTGACAATGAAGCAATTCCTAAATGGGAAAACCTAAAGCTTGTGAGAGGCTAATTTGTATTTTTTTTTCCAGCTCATTCTTCAAACCATATTGAGTACTTTTAGAATTCAATTCCTTAGACATGTGTTGAGCACCAGCTATACTGATGCAAGATGTGAGTTTTTCCAATCAGTTTTCCAGGAAAAGGTTTGTAGAAAGCGTGATTGTGCAGACTGCTTCAGAGCGGATGGTTCAGCCTTTGACCTAGTGACTGCACAGAAATCAAAGCAGAGTGACGCTGTGTTTCAGAATTTGTTTCTTTTACCTCATCGACCACTATTGCTTTATTAATAAGAGTGGGTTCCCCCGACAGCCCTCACCTCAAAACATAACCAGAATATTTCTTACCCTAATGACAGTAGATGTGACACTGTTATTATTGATGGTATTAATAGCTAGCATTTATTACGCATTTATGCTTTCTTCACTGTACTCAGCATTGTCTACTCAATGTAGCATTTAAATATAGATATATATATATATATTTTAAATATATGTAAAAATCACCACAATATTGTAAGAGAATTCCTCCTTTTTAAAGAGGAGAGTAAGGAGTAGAAATTGGGAAGATTAGCCCAAACCTACACAGAGTCTGGATTTGATCCTAAGTGTGTCTGAATTCATATCCATGATAGTAGAAGTGTCTTTCTGATTTTGTTTTCAGGCAGAATTTCTGCAATGTTTGCTCTTGTACTACAGAGATCAGGATTCCCCTTTGGTCTAAGCACATCTGCTGCAAACCTTTAGGGACCATCTAGTACACGTATAACTCTTAATCACTCTTCTTTAGAATCAGCAACAGGAGTAGTAGTTATAACATGTGTGCCCTTTAGACCCTGAAGATAAAGCCTTTAAGGGCAAAGATGTACCAGAGCAGAGCTAGAAAGAACATTAGGTCTTTACTTCTCTGGTGGAATTCAACTTTCAGAGTGCGAATAATCAGCTAGGACATTTACTGAAAATGTGGATTCCTAAACTGGAAAAGGCAGAAGGAGAATGAGGAGGACGATCTCCTGTTGCTTCTGGGTTCATCAACCCCTCTGGGAAGACATACCTTGTAGACATGCATATTGAGCATGCTCAGACACTGGACGCCCAGATCAGCTGGAGGCATTGTCCAGAAAGAAGCTAGGTCAGCAGCCTGGACCTCCTGAAAACTTCAGTGCCAAAGGAGATCAAGTCTCCTTTCTCCTGCATTACAGGTGGGACGGGCAATCTGAGTGGGAAGTAGAATGGAGGAAGAAAAGAGGGGCATTATGAATTATACCCAGGTCATCCTAGTGCCAAGAATGCCCCTCTTGGGGACACATTCCTGGGGCAGGAATTATAGTAAGATAAGAAAATGGGGTCCCAGGCACAGTGGCTCATGCGTGTAATCCCAGCACTTTGGGAGGCTGAGGCAGGTGGATCACTTAAGGTCAAGACCAGCCCAGCCAACGTGGTGAAACTTTGTCTCTACCAGAGAAAAAATTAGCTGGGTGTGGTGGTGCACACCTGTGGTCCCAGCTACTCAGAAGGCTGAGGTAGCAGAATCGCTTGAACCCGGGAGGCAGAGGTTGCAGTGAGCCAAGATCGCAACACTGTACTCCAGCCTGGGTGACAGAGTGAGACTCTGTCTCAAAAAAAAAAAAAAAAAAGAAAGAAAGAAAGAAAGAAAATGGCCAATGAAATAATGCAACAGACAGAATTCAGTGTCTGAGGAGGCTTCAGTGCAGCTACAATCAGAAACATCTGAGCACTGTGGCCACGCCACATAATAGCCATAAACCTCTGTATTGTCATAAATATAATGTCCTCCGTATATATGTATATTTGAGATGGAGTTTCACTATGTCACCCAGGCTGGAGTCCAGTGGCACAATCTCTCCTCACTTCAGTCTCCGCCTTCTGGGCTCTAGCGATTCTCCTGCCTCAGTCTCCTGAGTATCTGGGACTACAGACACTCACCATCGTGCCCAGCTAATTTTTGTATTTAGTAGAGACAGGGTTTCACCATGTTGGGCCAGGTTGGTCTCAAACTCCCGACATCAGGTGATCCACCCACCTCGGCCTCCCAAAGTGCTAGGATTACAGGTGTGAGCCACTGCACCTGGCCCAAAAATATTTTTTAAATATTACCTGCTCTCTGACAGGTAATGAGTGACATGCATAGTGCCTTCTGTCTAATCACCTCCTATTCACAGGTTAAGTCTTACTAATCCATTTTACAAATAGGTACCTTGCCTGAGATCACACTGAAAGTAAGAGGGGAGCAAGATTCTAGAGTGAATCCACCCTTTGTACACGTTTTCCCAGCCTCAGCACTGCTGACATTTCAGGCTGGAGAACTCTCTGTTGTGAGATACCCTGCGCATCACAGCAATGTCCTTGGTCTCTACCCACCAGATGCTAATAGCAACAGCACTCCCTGTCCCCCCACAGTTGTGACAAACAAAAATGTTTCCAGACATTGCCAGATTTCTCCTTGGGTCAAAAATCGTCCCCTGTTGAGAACCACTGATTTAGTCCAAACTAAGTCCTCTGGTCACCTCTATCTTGTGGAATCTAGCGCTCCCGAGGTGTTTATAAACTCTTGTTAGTCAATATTTATGGAACTGGCATTGACAGACCTCGAAGCTACACTTAGCCCTGGAAGTCTTAATTGAGGAGCTGGGGTATAATATTTAAGTGACGAGTCATATGTTACAAACCATAGCTGATTCAATAAACCAAGCAATACTAAGCCCCCTGCTCTCAATAAGCTTACTGTTATATTGGCAAGATCACACAAATACTTAGAAAACAGTTAGAAAATGTAGGACAGATGCCATCTCTTTGCATATCTACTAAGTGCCAGCCATACGCTACATGGCTGATTTCATTTAGTCCTCTGTACGGTGCTCTGAGGGGAGAGAGTTTTAGTACCTTCCATTTTACAGATGAACAAACTGAGGTTCCAAGAGGTGAAAAAAAATCTGTCCAGGATCTAATCACAGGTGAAAGAATTTTATTTACAAGCGGGTCTGACCAGCTGTGAGCTCCTCCTTGCCTCTCTTCTTGCTTTATGAAAGACTTTTGACAAAGGACTAGCCTGTCAGGTTCAGAGAGAAAGCAATCAGGAGTGTTAGTGTGGAATATTTTTAGCTCTGAAACTGCTCATTGTGGAATGGGAAGTCTCAAGAACAAAGTATTTCGGATGCCTTTGGGAAGTCGTTTTTGAAACAGAGTGAGAGAGACAATTGGAGAAAGCAGTGAGAGGGTCTTTCTGCTGCACCGTCTCTTTAGAAATCAATATTGAGGCATCAGAGGCCGTGTTCTGCAAGGCACCCTTGGAGGGGTTTGGAAGATCCCTAACTGGAGCCTGAAGCCGCATCCCACAGGCCCAGGTGGTCTTGAGCAAGCCAACCCTGCCCTCTGCTGACCGTCCTGGGGAAAGCACCTCTTCTTTGAAGTCTCGCCCTGCTGTGCTTAGTACGCAGTGTGCTAATCACCCCAGGGAGCTGAAAGCCCAGGAAGCTTGGCACCAAGATCTTGTTAGAAAAATTACACTGTGACATTTTGTTCCTGAAGGAATCTGATAATTGTGAGCAACATCAGGACTGCTGTGTTAGGGAGACCCAATGGAGCAAGGACTTTGAAGTCAGGAGGATGTGAGTTGGATTCACCGTATCCTGGAAAAGTTAATCACCTCTGCTGAGCCTCAGTTTCCCTGAAAGGAAAACCTCCTTCATAGAGCTCTTTTGAGGATAATTAAGATGATGCATGAAGAATGGCTGGCCCTGAACAAACAAAACTAAACGCCATCAATAATTAGTAGCTATCACAATTAATAACATCCTCTGTTTTCCGAAGTACCTTTTATTGTATCACCTTTGCCTTTGCTTTTGTTGGGGACATCACGTGGACTGAAAATCTCTTTGTTGGCCGTGTATTCCAGGGTCG
Source organism: Ateles fusciceps (assembly GCA_036589455.1). Classification (NCBI taxonomy): domain Eukaryota; kingdom Metazoa; phylum Chordata; class Mammalia; order Primates; family Atelidae; genus Ateles; species Ateles fusciceps. The sequence continues at coordinate 14,132,159 of JAZHEH010000562.1, forward strand.
TTTTAGCATCAACCTTTATGGAACTGGTCTGTCTTTAACTGAATCTGCCAGATGGATATCACAAGGGAATTACGCTGTCTCTGATATCAAGAAGTCGCCGGTAAGATTCTCCAGATTGGTTGGGAGATGAATTTCGATCTTTCTTTCTTTCTGTTTTTCTTTCTTTCTTTCTTCCTTTCTTTCTTTTCCTTCTTTCTTTTCTTTCCTTCCTTCCTTTCTCTTTTTCCTTCCTTCCTCCCTCCCTCCCTCCCTCTTTCCTTCCTTCTTTCTTTCTTTCTGTCTTGATAACTGTGGTAGTTGTGCTGAAGTAACAAAAAAATGTGCTTTCCCACTTACTCAAGCCGTTTTGCAGTGTCAGGAAGACCATTTAGGAAACAAACCTAGGGTGCAGTGTTTACATGTGATTAAAATGTGAGAGTTGTCTTCACTTCTGGTGAATTCTTCCTCGAGACATGAACCATCCAAGTAATTAGAAAAACCACCTAGCCAGGAAGGTAAAAGCAGGAAGAAACCTCTGTCAAGTATGTGGCTCAAATATCTTGCAGTTAGCCAGCTTGTGGTTCATTCTGTAAACTGAGGGGAAATGACCTCTTCTTTTATTTAGAAAAATTGAAATACAGATGGAGCTGGAAGACAGATAACTTATTAAGTGATCTATCTGGAGAGTTAGAGATACCCCCCCCAGAGTCCACAATAAGAATTTTTCACACTCTAAAATCTGGCTGCTCAAGGTGTGGTCTATGCAAGTGCATCAGTGTCACCTCGGGGCCTGTTGGAAATGCAGGTTCTGGGGCCCAGACCCAAGTGAGTCAGAGTCTACAGCTGAACAAGGTTTCAGGTGGTGATGGGCACAGTACAGCTTGAGAAACACTGTGCTGTGTGGATGGTCCCCAACTTTCAAGGGTTCCACTTGAGTTTTCAACTTCACCACGGTTCCAAAGCAAAACACGCTCAGTAGAAATCCTACTTTGAATACCCATACAACTGTTGTGTTTTTCACTCAGTACAGTATTCAATAAATTACATGAAATATTCAACACTTTATTATAAAATAGGCTTTGTGTTAGATGATTTTGCCCTGCCGTATATAGGCTAATGCAGATGTTCTGAGTACATTTAAGGTAGGCTAGGCTAGACTGTAATGTTCAGAAGGTTAGATATATTAAATGCATTTTTGACTTAACGGTATTTTCGACTTGTGATGTGTTTATTGAGGCATAACCCCATCGTGAACCGAGGAGCATGTTGACTGTGTACTCTGTCTCACCTTGGGTATATGGTAGAATCACCTGAGGAATTTTAAAATGCACGTGCCCAGGTCCTTCCCACACAGTTAAACTGAATCGGAATCTCTGAGAGTGCGGGTTCCTGGCAGAAGTAGAATTTAAAACTCCCCAGTGATTCAAATGTACAGCCAGGTCAGAAGCTGCTGCCACTTATAGGCTTCCCTCTGAAGTCCTGAGAACGTGGAGCAGAAACCTGGCTCATGGAAAAATATGTCTAAGTTTACCCAAGCATAGCCCGTTGCCCCAGTCCCACCTCAGCCAGGAGCTCTGCCTGGGGTTGCCTCTGAAATGTGGGTAGGGGAAGACAAAGAAGAGAGGTAGGAAAGTAGCGTATTATTACAAGGCAGAACTGCCAGATAAAATACAGGACACCTGGTTAAATTAGGATTTCAAATACACAATAAGGATCGCTTGATCCTAGAGTTTGAGACCAGTCTGGGCAAGGTGGTGAGACCCTGGTTTTGCAAAACCTTTAAAAATTAGCTAGGCATGGTGGTGCTCGCCTGTAATCCCAGTTACTTGGAGGCTGAGGTGGGTGGATCCCTTGAGCCCAGGATGTCGACGGGGCAGTAAGCCATGATTACGCCACTGCACTCCAGGCTTGACTGCAAAGTGAGACACCATCTCAAAAACAAAACAACAAAACATGTACACAATGAACATTATTTACTATAAGTATACTGTTATTACATGGAACATACTTATACTAAACATGTATATGTTGTTTATCTGAAATTCATATTTAATCAAGCATCCTGTATTTTTATTTTCTAAATCTGGAAATGCTATCACAAATACTTCCACTTATTCTCAAAATAAGAATGTAAAAAAGCAGTTCAACCTGCCTTTCCCACCTGAGAAAGGGGAGAAATATCCAATTGCGACATCCCAGATTTGAAAATCTGCTCTTTTTCTAGCTGCCAGGATTAAGTAAATTTGTGTCTGTGAAAAAAACTATCTCACTCTCTCTTTCTCCATCGAAGCCAATCAATGACCTCAGATCCGATTAAATAGCCATATTGATTACTTGTAAAAGTTAGTCATTAAATATTTTTCCTTGCACTGAAAGGAATAAAGATAGCTGAGAGAGAGTGCATGAGCTTTAGAATGTGCCCCGAAATTATAATTTTCTTCCCCCATTCCTTCCCTCCAAAATATATACATTATATTTCTTTTCTATGGACAAATAAAAATTGTATATTTTTATTGTGTACAACATGATGTTTTGGAATATACTGTATGTAACGTAAAGTATAATTTATTTGTTAGTCAGTTACTATCGTTTCAACCACAAACTAAAAATAATTAAAGCCAGGAGCGCCACCTTATGGAAAGAATGATCACTACATCGGCTGTTCCCCAGGGCTTCTGGGAGATGCCTAGGCTGGAGGGGAGCTGGGTATAATTGCCTGTAGGCAATTTTTTTTTTTTTTTTTTTAATATTGGTGTACTTTGGAAGCTCAGAGGGTCTGAGCTTAAAATTAATCTCCAGGGCCTGTCAAGTACTCCTTATGAGTGTCTGGGAGCTGTGACTGAGCCCTCTCTATCTCCTGGCAATCTGGAAAAACACTGCTCTATGCCTGACTTCCCCTGTGTGGTTCATAGAAAAACATCTCCTAGCAATGCTTCCTGAAAACAGGCTTCCACCGCCCAACACATTTGGGAAGAAATGCTAGTATGTTGTATGTCCTTCCTGAAGAGTCACAGTAAGCATTAGCTTGTGAGGGGGAATAAAGCACACAGGAAAGAAACCTGTGTGACTTTATTTGAACCAGCATTGCTTTAAAGCAGTGGTTCTCAAACTTGCAAGTACGTCACCATCACCTGCAGGACTTGTTAAAACAAGCAGGTGGCCAGACGCAGTGGCTTGTGCCCAGAATCCCAGCACTTTGTGCCCTCATCCCAGCCGAGGCATGAGGATTGCTTGAGCCCAGGAGTTCAAGACTAGCTTGGGCAACATAGGGAGACCCAATCTCCACAGAAAAATAAATAAATAAATAGCTGGGTGTGGTGGTGTGCACCTGTAGTCTTAGCTACCCAGGAGGCTGAGGTCAGGAGGAGCTTGGGTGGTCGAGGCTGCATTGAGCCATAAACGCACCACTGTACTCCAGCCTGGGCAAAAGAGTGAGATCTCATCTCAAAACAAAACAAAACAAACCCACCATGGGATCAGTCTGAGGAGAGTCCAGAAATTGACATCTGTAACCATTTCCCAGATGATGCTGATGGCCCTGATCTGGGGTCACAGTTTGAGAACTACTAACCTAAATGAAGCCAACCACAAAACCTTCTTTTCAAAGTTACAGCTTTTAATTTCCCCAAATAACCAGGGTTCCATGAAACACACTTCAGGAATTGTGCCATATCCCGTTCCCACTTGATACCTACTATGATCTGGCCCCTGAGGGCTTGTGTCCCAGTCTTCTTTGGGAGACTCAGACCCTGGCTAGTTATAATACTCTCTCTTCCAAATAGTCCTGTTTCAGCTCTCAAATAATCATTCCTCAGTTTCTTTTGCTTTTCCGTTGGTAGCTACAGAGGAGAAAAACACAATGAAAACCTCAATTTTCCAAACCTCCTTGGCAATGAAATGTTTTCCTCAAGCAAAACTAATGGAGAGCTGTAGTCAGTCAGGGTAAAACTAGATCTCCAGCACCACTTGGAGAACAGTGACGCTGTCTCACTTCCAAGGGCAGAGCTGGTCAAAATCAGTCTCAATATCAAGTTCACTGTTGACTACCTTGTGAGCAATGGAGAGCACTCTTTCTCTGGTTTTAACCTACTTATAGTTAAAATAGCTACTATTTAATAGGCAGATTCCATGCATTAAATCTGCATCTTCCTCCCAGCCTGCCGTCACCAGGAGATTGGGACAACAAAGTGGGAATAAGGTCAAATTCTTGGGAGGGTAAGTGGGGCAGGTGGTGGGATCAGCCTCTCCAACCCGCAGCAGGCTCAGCCCTTGGTGCCACAGTGAAAACCATCGGTGGCTGCAGAGCACAGAGGTGAAGCACGTGGAGTCTGAAATCTGACTGCCAGAGTCTGCCCACTGGCTCTGCCATCTTGGGCAAGTTATTTAACTTCTGGGAAAATGGGAGAGGGGAGAGGGGAACTATTTGTTTATCTATAAATTGGGGACTGTAGTAGCCCCTTTCTCATTGGGTTCTTGTGAAGCTTAAATGAAATAAAAATGTAAAGCTGCTGATATCCTACTAGGCAAATAGCAGGAGCACAAGTATTAGCTATTAATAATGTTTTCATAGCCCTGAGGCTTGCCATATTGTTTCAGAAGTTGGCCAAGGTGACTAAGGAAGGGAGCTTGCTTGAGACAGCTGGTGAGAAAAACATGGAACTGCAGGGTAAGCCCAAGCTGAGCCTGTTCACATGGCCACCACCTGACCCCAGGAATGAGTTGTGTGGGACACTTCTTGGTTAGGGGTGGACTTCTGAGCAAATGATTTGGTTGCATCAGCTCAGCTGGGGGTCTAGTAAGTTTCTCCTCACTGACAGGTTAGATTGCTGCATGAGAGACACACAGACAGAAAGGAGACCATGGCCTAGAGGTGAGATCTGAGAGAAAATGTCAGAATTTCAAGCTCCTCTGCCAGTGACGGTATATACCCTCAACTCTCCAACGTGTCAGGATGTGAAAGTATCCTTCAGCCCCACCCAGAATTCCACCACAGCTCCCCATGCCCATTCTTAGAGCTGCCCGTTTTGGTCTCCTCCAGGTAAAAGATTCTGGAACATGCCTTCAGAGACAGGCAGCATGAAGGGATGATCACATCCTGGCTGGGTGTGAGAGGTGCTTACAGGGCTTTGCAGGGTCAGGGAAGGACTAGGGCCAGTGTTCTAAGGGATATGGTCTAACAGGCATTCCTGTGCTAGAAAAAGGACAGTAAATCAAAGAATTGCTTTTAAATTAAAAAATAATGAAAGTTGTATTACCATAGAGGAGACGGACTCAGTTCCTACTGGTCAGTTCACTTGCGAACAGTGGAGTTCAGATACCTGAAATAAACACACGTGTGAACACACGCACATTCTCGGTGCCATCCACTCTCATGTATCGATTTGGGCTGCCTCTAAACTTGCAGTTAACTTATGAAAAGCCAACTATCCACCAAGCGTACAAATCATACCACAGACCAGTAGAGTAAAATGCTGTACATTTACATTTTATGTAGTGTAATTTTTATTCTGTATATTCCTATAGAAATTAGACATTTATAGATAAGTTCCTGTATATAGCAAGTGTCCAGGCCTATATTCAGAAAAAAAAAAAAAAACATATATGCTGTATTTTATGAGCAATTAAGGAGATAGCAGGAATGGTGTGAACCCAGTACTGGCTTTATTTTTTAAGTTTTGTAATTACCCAGACATTTACTACTTCCCTGAAACAGGCTATGATGGATATTTACACATTAAAAATATCTTTATGATAATAGCAGTTGATATTTATTGAGCATGTATATTAGGCCAAGTACTGTGCTAAGCACATTATGTGTATTATCTCATTTACAGCAAACCTGTTGGGGGGGGACTATTATCCCTATTTTACAGATGAACCAGGAACTGAGGCTTAAAGAGATTGTTAAAGATGCAGTACAAGCTCCAGGCAGTCCAATTCAGGTCTCTCTCCTCTGCTGGGTCAGAGAGTTTGAGTAGAGCGTAAGTTGCGATGATACAGAAGACATTCTTAGCCTGCCTGTACAGGCCCCTGGCCCTATACTTAAGCCTGGTGAGAAAGTTCCTCACTGGAGGCCAGTTAGTCTGGCATGGAATCCAGTTGCTGGTGGCATGGGCCAGCTCCAGAACTACCACAGACCCCTAAAACCAAGACCAGGTAGGAAGATAGAAATAACTCTCCCAACTCAGTTCCATCCATCAGCAAAAGCATGCAAATTTTTTAAAATAAAGAGAAAATATTTTGTCCTATTTTATTGTTAAACTGGCACTGGTTTTTATTTCTTTTGTATTTTTATTGATATATTATAGTTGTACATATTTTTGGTTATACATGTGATATTTTGATTCATGTATACAATGTGTAATGATCAAATCAGGGTAACTGGGATACCCAGCACCTCAAACATGTATCTTCTCTTTGAGTTGGGAACATTACAATTCTTCTCTTCTAGCTATTTTGAAACATATAATTAATTATTGTTAACTATCTATATTAAATACATTATTTATAATATATTAATATACTATATATTATATTATTTTATGATAATGCATAGTATAATATATGTAAGATTATAATACATTATACTATATATTTTATGTATAAATATATACAAAATTTGTGTATAAATTTTATACATAAATTACATATAAATTATATATTATATATAATAAACTTTATAGTTTTTCTACTGTAGTATCAAATACTATAACTTCTTCTAATTGCATTTTCATACTCATCTTTTTTTCAAATGAGATTATGCATTGTTTTCAAGAAGGTTTCTTAGTTCAGCTGTATGAAGCAAATCTTCATGACTTTTGACCTAGTTCTGAGAATGTAACCCAAAAAAACCCTAAAATGTAGGGACAAATATGTTCATCATAGTATTATTTCCAGAAGTGGAAGATATGAAATATTGTGCAGGCACAGAGGGTGGAAGGGTGGAATTATGTGACATGGTAATTATACATAATGGAATATGAGGTCACAGTTAAACAAGGACTTTTTCATAGCATGGTAAAGCGTAAGGGGAACTCATCAGCAGGGGACTCTTAACTGCAGTTCCAAAAGAAGAATTCAGCTTCAGCCTTTTATTCATTCATTTATTTAACAAATGTATATTTTGTATCATTATGAGCCACACATGGTGGTAGGTTCTGGATACTCCCAGGTCTTAACAAGATATTGGTCTTGTCACAATGGAGCTGACAATCCAGTAGGACGATAGATGTTAAAGAAAGAATTACCCAATTATAGAGTGCTTTGCAGCAGATAACCAGGTCAGGAAGGTTTCTCAGAGGAAATGCCCTTTGAATGGAGTTCTGAAGAATTTACCAGGCCAAAGTTGGGGTGGTAAAGTCTGAAGTTTGTACAGAGAAGGAGAGAGAGGAGGGTTCCAATCAGAGAGAATGGCACCTGCCAAAGCCTTGTAATGTAAGGCACATGTCAGAAGAACAACCCACAGAAATTCATGTGTTGAGTAGAGAATGGTACCAGATGAATCTGCAGAGGCAAAGACAGACTCTAAGGAGTGCAGGTCTTTAAACTAGGAGTTGGCATACTTGGTCTGCAAAGTGCCAGATGGTAAAGATTTAAGTCTTGAAGGGCCAAGAAGCAAAATCAGTGATATTATATAGGTATTTGTATGTCAAGAGAGAAAGCAAATTTGCACAAAATTTTTATTGGTTAAATTCAAAATGCAATCATAACAATTGAGTATAACTTTTGTAATACAGATAACCTGAGGAGATGAATGGGATATTGGGGAAGGAAAATATTTTGCTTAATCAGTGTTCTCTATTATCAAAATTGATTGTAAACGTTTATCTATTAATGCTGACCTGGAAAGAGATATTATATATTTCATCTTTCTAAATGCCTTTCTACATGCATTAATATTGGCAAATACAGGTATCTGTCCATAACCATATAATGTTAATTAAGCATATTCACGGTTTGGAGGGCATGCATAGAATTCTATTAGAGTATTCTCTTGATATTTGCCTTTGCATTTATATCATATAAAGATTTCCTTGGCATTTATATCAAAATCTGAAAAACAGTGCTGGAACTGCAGTTTAAGCTTACAAAATATATTCACTGTAAATTTGTGTGTAATAGAGAAGTCATTTCCTGTTTTAACTTTTGACAGCATGGAAAGTGTATAAAACAGTCTAACGTTACTTGTGATCCAAACAGTGTTGTCAATGAAGTTACTTTATCACAGTGTAAGTTTTGCCTCTACAGACAATTTTGCCTTGTAATTTTAGGTACAATTCATTAAGAAACATGATCGACTCTGAAGCAAAAGCTAATATTCAGAGCCATTAAGTGTTGAATTACAGTGATTGAGAGCAATTCTAGTTCAAAAAATTGTAATCTTGACCCTGACCTCAGAAATCAAAATAAAACTTTACTATTTGTAAGCCATCAAATTGCTGTGTAGTAGGACAAGTTAAGGTGTTGAGCTTTCAGTTCTGACAAAAAAAATTCACAAAACAGATGATAGGAAAGTCTGTGATAGAAAATAAAGTTCACTATTGACACTAGTAGTTCTACAGCACTTGATAGGTCAAATATTTTCCACAAAGTACCTGCTAATGAATAATACAGTGAAATAACCATTGGCTTTAAACATTGAACAGCTGCACAAACTTTGTAAATTTGTCCAACTAAAGCTTTTTATGCTCCATGCATATTTTTACTATCATCAGTGGTCAACACATCTTACCAGATTCCACTTCAGGTGATCTGCAGGTCTTTCTCAACCTTTTGAAATATTCTCACCTGTACTTGTTTCACAAACTATTCCACTATTCCACTAGTTCCACTAGACTATTCATAAAGACTAATTTTTTAGACACTTCAGACTGGGCATTTTCTTCTCAAAGAAATGATAACACCTCAGTAACATCAGCAATATGTGTTGATTCATCGAAAGCCAGTGAAAACCACTCAAAATAATCTGGCTTGTTTTTTAATTGTCTGTTGATGTGGTTATCAATGTTACTAGCTTTTCAAGCAACAGTCCTTGCCAAAAGGGTAGTTAAATTTATTTTCTCTGGACACATTTCTTCAGATGTTGCAGTTAAACAGGATTTAATGAACTCAAAATTGGCAAATTGTTTTTCTTGCTTGGCTAACAAATGAGCAACTTGGAAACTTATTTTATTTTTTATTTTTTGTGGAGGGATTATGCTATGGTGAGATATTCCATTTTAAATTTTCTAAATTTTTGACTATTGCTTTCCTGTGAGTTGGGAATATTGTGATGAGTATTTAGGTTGGTGATGGTATATATTGTATTCTTTTAGCACAGCTATAGTGTCATTTCATAATAATCACAATACTTTGTCATCTAAATTTGATAACAAAATGATCCACATGCCATTATACCTTAAAAGTGCAACATTCAAAGTTCACATCTCTCTTCTTTTCTTGATTTGTCATAATGGTATACACTGGTAATAAGCACATAAAGTGTGTGTATCTAGCAATACACATGGCACTCAAAACACTCTCACATTAAAGCAATGTCACTGTGATTTTTTTCTGCACCAAGAAGCAGTATGAAGCTGAGACTCAATTCTGTTTTTACAGCATGAAAGCAGCTATAGACATCAGGTAAATAAATGAACGTGGCTGTGTTCCAATAAAACTTTATTAATAGACACGAAAATTTGAATTTCATATGATTTTATGTGTCAAGAAATATTATTTTTAGTTTACTTTTTCTCAATTATTTAAAAATATAAAAATCATCCTTAGTTTGCAAGCCATACAAAAACAGGTGGTGGGCTGGATTTGGCTCACCGGCCGAAGTTTGCCAGCCCCTGCTTTAGACCATGGTGAGTATGTCAGGCTTCACTTCAGTTCAGAAGGCCCATTTACTGTGTGTATATGAACATTTTCCCAAAAAGCTAGTGCAGGCCCTGAAAACATTAACCAAGCAGGTAGCCTAAGATGATGCATCTCCTTGCAGGATGGTACCCGAGTCGTAGGGAAATGCGGTGGTTACTGTGGGAAATGCACTCCGTCCTCTGGTACTGGCCTGGAGGTGCGAGTTTTATAGCTAAGGTAAGTAGTCCTATGTCTGTCTGTTTGTCTGTCTTTTATTTTTTATGTAGCATAGATGAGCAAATTTGGGTGGATCAGGCAGCGTTATAGTTAACATCTTGTAGCTGACCCAATACTGTTCTACCTTTTTATCTTATGCTCCTCTGTTCTCACATGACTGAAGCCATCAGTTCTCTGCCATTAGACATGGGTTCCCCTCTGCAGAGCTGCCCTTTTTATTTATTTACTTTGAAATTTTAGATTCAGGAGGTACATGTGCAAATTTGTTATACTGATATACTGTGTTGAGTTGTAGGCTTCGTTTGAACCCATCACCCCAACAGTGAACGCAGTATTCAATAGATAGATTTTCCTTCCCTCCCACCTCCCTTTTGGAGTCACCAGTGTCCGTTATTTCTGTCTTCATGTCCATGTGTACCCAATGTTCCACTCCCAATTATAAGCAAGGGCATATGGTATTTGGTTTTTGTTTCTGTGTTAATTCGCTTAGGAAAATGGCCCCCAGCTACAACTGTATTGCTGCAAAGACATGATTACATTCTTTTTTGTGGTTGCATAATATTCCATCATGTATACAGACCATATTTTAAAAATCCAATCCACCATTAATGGGCACCTAGGTTGATTCCATGTTTGCTATGGTGAATAGTGCTGTAATAAACATGTTAGTGCAGGTGTTTTTGGTTGAATGATTTATTTTCTTTTTGATATATACTCAGTAATGGATTGCTGGGTCAAATGATAATTCTGTTTTTAGTTCTTTCAGAAATCACCAGGGCCGGGCATGGTGGCTCACGCCTGTAATTCCAACACTTTGGGTGGCCACAGTGGGCAGATCACGAGGTCAGGAGTTTGAGACCAGCCTGCCCCAATATGGTGAAACCCCATCTCTACTAAAAATACAAAAATTAGCTGGGTGTGGTGGCATGCACCTGTAGTCCCAGCTACTTGTGTGGCCGAGGCAGGAGAATCACTTGAACCCGGGAGGCAGAGGTTGCAGTGAGCCGAGATCGCACCATTGCCCTCCAGCCTGGGCAGCAGAGTGAGACTCTGTCTCAAAAAAAAAAAAAAAAAGAAAAGAAAAGAAAGAAATCTCCAAACTGTTTTTCACAGAGGTTGAACTAATTTATAATCCCACGAACAGTGTATTCCATTTTTCTCTGCAATCTCACCAATAGCTGTTATCTTTCTACTTTTTAAGAATAGTCATTCTGACGGGCATGAGATGTTATCTCATTGTGGTTTTGACTTGCATTTCTGTGATGATTAGTGATGTTCAGCATTTTTTTCATGTATTTGTTGCCTGTTTGTGCGTCTTCTTTTGAGAAGTATCTGCCCATGTCCTTTGCCTACTTTTTAATAGGGTTGTTTGTTTTTTTCTTGTTGATTTGCTTAAGTTCCTTATAGATTCTGGATATTAGTACTTTATCAAATGTATAGTTTAAAAATGTTTTCTCCTATTCTCTAAGTTGTCTGTCTATTCTGTTGATAGTTTATTTTGCTGTGCAGAAACTCTTTAGTTTAGTTAGGTCTCCATTATCAATTTTTGTTTTGTTGCATTTGCTTTTGAGGACTTACTCATAAATTATTTGCCTAGGCCAATGTCCGGAAGACTGTTTCCTTGGTTTTCTTCTAGAATTTTTATGATTTGAAGTCTCACATTTAAGTCTTCAATCTATCCTGAGTTACTTTTTGTATGTGGTGAGAGGTAGAGATTCAATGTCATTCTTCTGCGTATGGTTAGCCAGTTTTCCCAGCATCTATAACCAGTTGGTTATAGGTGTATAGCTTTATTTCTGGGTTCTTTATTCTGTTCCGTTGGTTTATGTGTCTGTTTCTGTACCAGTGCCATGTTGTTTTGGTTACCTTATAGTAAGGTATAGTTTGCTGCCATAGAGGACAGTTTGAAGTCCAGTAAGATGATATCTCTGGCTTCGCTCTTTTGCTTAGGATTGCTTTTGCTATTTAGACGCTGCTTTGGTTTTATATCAATTTTAGAATAGTTCTTCTCCTAACTCTGTGAAGAATAACATTGGTAATTTGATAGAAATTGTGTTCAATCTGTAGATTTCTTTGGGCAGCATGGACATTTTAATGCTATTGATTCTTCCAGTCGATGAGCATGGAACGTTTTTCTATTTGTGTCATCTGTGATTTCCTTAAGCAATGTTTATAGTTCTTCTTGTAGAGATCTTTTACCTGCTTGGTTAGATGTATTCCTAAGTATTTTATTCTTCTTTTGGTGATTGTAAATGGATTGCATTCTTGATTTGGTTCTCAGTTTGAATGTTATTTGTGTATAGAAATGCTTCTGATTTTTGTACATTTATTTTGCATCCTGAAAAGTTACCAAAGTCATTTATCAGGTCTAGGAATCTTTTGGTGGAATCTTTAGGGTTTTCTCTGTATAGAATCATATTGTCAGTGAAGGAAGGTAATTTGACTTCCTCTTTTCTTGTTTGGATGTCTTTTCTCTCTTTCTCTTGCCTGATTGCTCTAAGATTTCCAATACTATGTTGAATAAGAGTGGTGAGAGTACACATTCTTGTCTTGTTCCAATTCTTAGGAGGAATGCTTCCAACTTTTGCCTATTCAGTATTATATTGGCTGTGGGTTTGTTATAAATGGCTTTTATTATTTTGAGATATGTTCCTTTGACATCTTGTTCCTTGTAGGTTTTTATCATGAGGGGATGTTGGATTTTATCAAATGCTTTTTCTGCATCTATTTATATGATCATATCGTTTCTGTTTTTAATTGTTTGCATAGTGAATCACATTTACAGATTTGCATATGTTGAATGATCCTTGCCTCCCAAGAATAAAGCCCACTTGATCGTGGTAGATTATCTTTATGGTATGTTGCTGGATTCAGTTTGCTAGGATTTCGCTGAGGATTTTCACGTCAGTGTTCATCAGGGATATTAGTCTGTAGTTTTCTTTTTTTGTTGTGTCTTTGCCAGATATTGGTATCAGGATGATACAGTTTTCATAGAATGAGTTAGGAAGGAATATCTCCTCTTCGATTATTTTTTAATTGTTTTAGTAGGATCGGTACCAGCTCTTTGCAGAGCTTATATAAAATGCTATTTATTGGGCTGCATCTCTAGGGGTCCTGCTTCATTAGGTCTCTGGTGGATTCAGAGATCTGTAATTTTAATACAGGGAATTCTGATACAAGTGAATCACGGCTCATTCTTTGAGAAATACTTCCCAAGAATGTAATAATAATAATCACAATGGCATTTGTTGAGCAATATTTCATTGAATCCTCACAACAAAACTGTGTGGAGGGGCTGCTATTTTACATATGAGGAAGCTGAACCCCAAAACAATTAAGTAACTTGCTTAAGATCATGATGAAGCTGGGCATGGTGGCTCACGCCTGTGGCAGGCAGATCACTTGAGGTCAAGAGTTCAAGACCAGCCTGGCCAACATGATGAAACCCGGTCTCTCCTATAAATTCAAAATTTAGCTGGGTGTGTTGGTGCATGCCTGTAGTCCTAGCTACCCGGGAGGCTGAGGCAGGAGAATCACTTGAACCTTTGGGGCAGAGGTTGCAGTCAGCCAAGGTCATGCCACTGCACTCCAGCCTGGATGACAGAGTGAGACTCTGTCTCAAAAAGATAAAAAAGATAAAAAGGTAATGGTAAATTCCCTCATGAGAACCCAGAGTGTCCTACACTAAAGCCGGTGTTCCTAATCGCTGCAATGTTCCACACCCTCTGTTACTCATAGTGTGTTCCAAGGACCAGTGTGATCAGCTTCACCTAGGAACTTGTTAGAAATGCCTAATGTCATCCATGGCCATACCACCCTGACGCACCCAATCTCATCTGATCCTGGCTGCTAAGCAGGGTCAGGTCTGGTTAGTACTTGGATGGGAGACCACCTGGGAATACTGGGTGCTGTAGGCTTTTAAAAAATAAAAAATAATAAAGAAAATGCACAATGTCAGGCCTCACTCTATACCTGTGAAATCAGAATGTGCATTTTAACAAAGTCCACAGGAGTCATGCATGTTAAAGTTCGGCAGTCCCTGACCTAAGTACATAATGCCAGAAAGTGATTCTTCTGCTGAGTAAAGGACTGAATTGGTCACTCTTTTTATCATCCCAGTGCCTTCAGCTACAAGGGATGAGCTCAACCAATTATTGTGACCCTCTGCATCTTCCCTCAAGCTTCCAGTAGCCCATTACCATGTAAGGCTGTTGAACATCCTGATACAAGAGTGCTTATTTGACATTTAGGATTATTTCTGTTGCAAGGAGCTAAGGAAATTTATTATCTTAAGTAACTGAAGTGTCCAAGAAGTATGCTAGCTTCAGGCATGGCTAGATCCAGAAGTTCAAACAGTCATCAGTGTTCTTTCTTTCTTCATTAATCAGCAATGATTGCCTCTTAAATGGCTTTATTCTGAGGCAGATCATTACCCCACACCATGGTCCTGGGCAGCTCAAGGATTACATCATCCTTACAACGCATGATTCAAGTAAATACTCATCCCCTAGCATACATTCTGCAAAATAACTCTGTTTAGCTCTGGTAAGGTCACATGGTCATTTTTGAACCAATCACAACATCCAAGGATTGGAGATCATGTACCCACCTAGAGTCAGGTGATTGACAGCTTCAGTTAGAAGAGGGATGGTTTCCAAAGGACAAGAAGGCGTTGTGTTATCAGGAAAGGGGGAAATGGGATGGAGGCATGCAAAAGTCAGCAGGTATCCACTAGAGATCACCATTATATATGTACTTTATATATTTTATGTCTAAGAAGATAAATTTTGTATGTATGTTATATGCAGTAAATTTTATGCATAAGTACATATATACAATATTTATATATATAAACATATATTTATAGAAAAAGACTAGAAGGAAATACCAAAATACCCACATATGAAGAGCAGTTATCTCAGGTGGGGGAGATTTCAGGCTAGTGGGTTTTTAAATTTTATTCTTTATTACTTCCCTGAATCTTGCATGTTTTTTACAGCAAACAAACATTACTTTTAAAATCTAGGGCCAGCTGTGGTGGTTCATGCATATAATCCCAGCACTCTGGGAGTCTAAGACAGGAGGATTTCTTGAGTCCAGGATGTTGAAACCAGCCTGGGCAACATAGTGAGACTCCCATTTCTGCAAAAAAAAAAAATTAATTAGCCGGGCATGATGGTGTGCACCTGTAGACCCAGCTAGTTGGGAGGCTGAGACGGGACGATTGCTTGCCCAGGAGGTCAAGGATGCAGTGAGCCATGGTTATGCCATTGCACTCCAGCCCGAGTGACAGAGTGAGACTGTGACTTAGAAAAAATAAAAATAAAATCAAGAGAAAATAAGTGTTAATTTTAAATTCTGTATGTAAAAATGTATCAGTTGCCTATTCTTATGGCTTTTGAGGCAGAAGGTTTATATTTTCTGGTCTGTTTATTTCAGGTGCTCTGAAGAGGAAGCCATTATGGGATGGATGAAGGATAGTAATGCAATACCTCCACCTTAATTTGGGTGCATGTGTGTGTGTGTGTGTGTGTGTGTGGGGAGAGAGAGAGAGAGACTTACATGCTTGTGTGTGTAAATGTGTATACATATACATATATATACATATATACACATACATATATACACATATATATGTGTGTATGTATATATGTGGAATATCCTAATGATGTAAAGTTTAATATTTATGTTTGAAATTATTTATTGTGATGTAATATTTTTGTACGTAAAATGATTCTATTATGACTGCCTTTGCATGTAGTACTATGACAAAGTGATCCTTTATTATCACGGTACACTATTGTTTACTTTTCATCTGTAAATGTTCTGTTTTTGCTTTTTTAAAATGAATTTTTTTAAAACAACCTACCCGTCATCAAGGTGCTATGAGAGTTATGTAAAAAGTGTTTTTGTCATTTCTAGGCAAGTATCACCCAATAAGTAAGTTCATGATGTCACATACTATATCAACTATTAACTATGTTAAATATCTATTCAGTTTCATGTGATCTCTGGGAAAAAAAAAATATGCTGCCTTGGTGCTAATATTGTATGTATTTAAATGATCTTCAGACTCAGAAATATAAACACTTTTAATGAAAGGGAGGAACAGAAGGACAATTTCCAGTGCACAGAATCACTTGGATGAAATAAGACCAGCTCTTTACCCTTATTTTTGGACATGCCTTTTTTTAGAAGAGACTTGGACTTTGTCCTTATTGTTGTTAGTGTTAATATTCTTTGCTTCAGCCCACGGTGCCTTGGTCTCTACAATCAAATGGAGGATCCCCCAAGAAGCTTCCTTACAGAGTGACATTGGGAAAGTGAGATCCTCTCACCATTTTGCCAAGATATTCTAAAATGACATCCAAGTTTACCAGTAGCAAGACAGAGGATGCACAGAATGGATGTGACCTTCAGGTCACTAGCACACCTGGAGAAGTTTAGAACCAGGTTCTGAATCATCAGGATTGCCTTTTGCATGAAAACATTGGCTGGTGACGTGACTTCTCGTCAGGCCATGAACCTAACACCCTGCCAGTTTTCATGGGCACTGCAGTAATGGACGTTTGTGTGAAGAAATGAACTGTGGAGTACAGAATGCTTTGAGTCTTTCTGATTGTTCATTAATTCACTTTTTTTGTTACTTCTTTGCAAAATGGAAGTGCTGAAGCCATGGTCTTTCTGTCCTTCCAAACTGATGAAAGGAAGCCTTTGCCAATGGCCCATGGAAGACACTTGGTTTGAAAAACCCTGCCCACTTCCAAAGACCAAAGAGATTAAGAAAAGCCTGGCAGTATTCTCCAACTCCAAGCAAGCTCTAGAGTGCTCCAGGCAAAATTATATTCAGTATATGAATAAGTGTTATTCTCCATTATTAATATGTTCTTAAAATATATTATGAATAAATACGTCACCACACCGAAACCATTTGTGTTTTGCATAGTTTCTGGACTCTTGATTCAAGTTGAAGTAAAAATGTCTCTAGTTTCCAGATTGAGAAGAAGTGAAGATTTTTTTGTTTCATCTATTACAATTGCCATTCTAGAGACAGATAAGAATGAGGGTTGTCCATAAGATCTGTCTTTTCATCATGCAAAAATCAGTTAAAGAGGTTTTTCTGGAAACTGGGAACTACCCCTCTTGGGAAACAAATGAGAAAACAAAACAAAATATTTAGGTCGGATTTGAGGACTTAATTGTTTGTTTTATGTGGCAGTAGTTGCTACCCTGTATGGTGTCCAGGGAAAAATGAGAGCTTTCTAAGTAAGTCTACTAAAAGCAAATTATAACCGAAAATTCACCCTATGCCAGGCCTTTTACTTATATTGTTTCACCTCATTCTCACAACCATAAAATACGGCAGGTAATAGACTAGCCTTCATTTGATGGTAAGGAGACGGAGACTTCGAGTTACAAATCGGCTTACGTTCACACACAGTGAATAAGTGGTCGTCTCCCAAAGAAGAACTCTGTTTGGCTCTGTTTGCATCACGTGACCACTTCTGGACCAATTACAATATCAAGGGGGCTGGGATCCTGTGCCAGTGGCCATCTAGAGTCAGGTGACCAACAGCTTCAGTTGAAAAAGAGATGGTTCCCAGAAGAGAAGAATTTTGTTGTTATCAGAAAAGAGGAGATGGAATGGAGACATGAAGAAAGCAGGCATCCACTCTAAATTCCCACTGTGTGTTTGTGTGTGTGTGTTTGTGTGTGTGTGAACACGTGTGTGCCTGTGCACAATCTCCAAATCCCAGAGTTTACACCAAAGTCCCATCCCTTGCCATCGCTCAGCATCATCTGAGGCCTCAGTTCTCGTCCTTCTCTAGTGTTTACTAACTGTATGATCTCGAGCCTTAGTTTTTTCATGTGTAAAATGAGGCTATTCATAGTCCTCCCATTTACCTTCCAGGATAAAGTGTTTCTCATATCCCTTTAAACCCTGCATCAGTGCTGGCAAAATAGCTGCCATCAAAATGTGCATCAGCGGGTTTAAGCTGACAGCAGTGAAGGCACGGGCTCTGGATCAGTTAGGGATTGTGTTCAGCAGCTAATTACAGAGATCTGACTGCAATTGCTTACATATTTAAAAGAGTATTTTACTGTTATGTAAAAGTGTGTTTCATTGTTATGTAGGAGGTAAGCAATTTGGAACTAGCATGGCAGCTCTACAGCTTCATCAGGGACAGAGTTAATTTCTCTGTCTCCTTCTCTTCACTCCTCCATATTTCAATATGGCTGCTAGAGCTCCAGCAATCACTCCCAAACTCCAGATGACAGGAGAAAAAAAAAGAGTTGGGGGAAGGGTAGAAAGTGTCATAGTCTCAGTTCTCTATTGTTCTTTTAAGTACATTTTTCGGAAACCTTACCTAACAAATTTTACTTCTATCTCCTTAGCCAGAATTGAGTCATGTGGTTGTAGGAGTAGTGGGGAAATGGGTTTGTTTCACACAGTGCTACTTTGCCATAGAAAATAAAATGAGGGATCTGTTCCTAGGAAAGGAAGCAAAATGAATTTGAAAGAGGCAATTAAAAGTCTCTGCAACAGATCAAGTGCAGAGATTGGAGAAAGTTTTGGAAGCATTTACAGAGTAAGTAAAAGATAAATGGGACCTAGAGTGGTGATCATTCTAATGGTAGAAAAAAAGCAACTATAGAGAGATATAGGGGGTAAAATTAATAGGAGCTGACAACTGAGATTTGGGATGGGCTGTGGGAGTAAAGGAACCAGTAAGAGTTCACAGATGAGATTTTATTTTAATTGTAAACACAACCAGGGTGGCACAAAGATGAGTGGATGGGTAGACAAATAGACAGATATATAATCTATAACAGTCCAGTAATCATTTATATTTGTATAGCATTGCACAAATTAAATATTGTCTTTGCATTTCATTTATTTAACCAAGTAATATTTATTGCATATCTACTAATTTTTAGGCACTCTCATAGGGTCTCGGTGCAGCAGTGTTTCAGTTAAGATCAAGGCTAAGAGATAGCCTGAGTTTGCTCGGGCTGCCTTTGCAGAATACCACAGACAGGGCGGTATCAACATCAGAAATTGATTCTCTCACAGTTCTCTGGAGGCTGGAAGTCCAAGACCAAGGTGCTGTCAGGGTTGGTTTTGAGGAGGCCTTTCTTTCTGGCTTGTAAACAGGCCTCTTCGCCCTGTGTCCTCACATTGCCTCTCCTCTTGTGTGTATGAACAGAGAAAAAGAGATTTCTGGTGTCTCTTTCTCCTCTTAACAAGGTCACCATTTCTAGCAGATTCGAGTCCTGCCCTTCTGGCCTCACTTAACCTTCATTACCTTCTTATAGGCATCTCCAAATACAGTCACATTAGGGTTAGGGCTTCAATTTAGGAATTCGGGGGTAAGGCTTGAGGACAGAATTCAGTCCACAACAGAGGCTATAACAAAGAGCACCCAAAATAAGGTAGGCATTTATTTTTCTTACTTGCTTTCCAGAGGTAGCAGGCACTCTGGGCCTGGTAGGTGACAGCTCTGTAACATCAGAGGACTAAGATCCTTCTGTTTTGTGTCTTGGCCATTCTCAAAGACATTGTCCTGGTATGGTTCTTCCTCACAATGTCTGCATCTAGCCTGCAGGAAGGGAGCAATTGTTTGAAGGCAAGACAGGGAAGATAAAGCATAATTGTTATTTACAACGTACTGGCAATATTTTATTGGCATAGCCACACCTAGCTGCAAATGAAGCTGGGAAATGTACTTTCCAGCTGGCAACCACATGCCCAGCTCATGCTAAGTGGAGGTGGGCAGTCTGTTACTATAAGGAAGAAGGGGAGAATTGTTACTGAGGAAATTTGTTGCTTCTGTCACTAACAGTGAACAAAAGCTACAAAAATCTCTTTCCCTTTGGAGCTTACATTTTGGCAGTGACCAAAGAGAGAAAGATGTGCAAATCAACAACTAAACCACCCTACAATTATTTTCCAGTAATAAATCTGACCATATTTTCTATGGTGGCCATTCATCTACCATCATGGCATGGGATGGCATTCCCTGGGCACCAAGAACTTCCATACCCCACAGCTTGCCAACATGCCATGATTCCCTTTGTCTTGGCATGTTGATTTTTCTTTATGCTTCAGTTGGTACGGAAGTAATACGTAGCATGCAAAACCTTGTGTGTCAGAAGGTAAAAAGTATCAGGGAGAGAGAAATAAAACAGGGAAAAGGAATTGGGAATGCCAGGTATCATGGGGTGAGCATGTTGCTGTTTTAAATAGGGTGGTCAGAAATTGCTTGTTTACAGACTTGATAGCTATGAGCAAAGCTGTGGGTCACCATCAAAGCCTGCCACTAACCTCAGTGGGTGTGGGAAACCACCTATCACCAACAGATGGCGGGAGAGGTCTTGCTTTGCTATGTCTGGGCCATTGCACTGATAATCTGCTTATTTTGGTTTTTAAAAATTTATAGGAATACTTCATGAATTCATGTGTCATCCTTGCACAAGGACCACACTAATCTTCCCTGTACAATTCCAGTTTTAGTGTATGTGCTGCCCAAGCAAGTGCTCTGCTTACTTCAGAGGTGATTTTGCGAAGTGTGCTTATGATCTTTAGAAGTCCTAAGCCCTAAAAAGATGATATGGCTCCCCCTCGAATATGTACCTCAAAATGAAAAATAACTCCAAGGCCAGATGCAGTGCCTCAGGCTTCTAATCTCAGCTACTCTGGAGGCCAATGTAGGAGGATTGCTTGAGGCCAGGAGTTGGAGACCAGTCTAGGCAAGATAGCAAGAGCCTGTCTCTACAAACAAGTTGAACAATTAGCCAGGTATGGTGGCACATTCCTGTAGTCCTAGCTACTTGGGAGGTTAAACTGGGAGGATTGCTTGAGCTCAGGATTTGGAGGCTATAGTGAGCCATGATCGTGCCACTGCACTGCAGCCTGGGCGACATAACGAGATCCCATCTTTTAAACAAGAACTCCAGATGAGGAAGTTAGTCTTTTTCCATGACTATTACTTGTTCTTTTAAATATCAAATATTGATTTTTCCAAAACAAATTTTTGAAGGTAATTTTTGCTTTAGCTCTGGGTGCATGTTTTATGTGCCAGGTAGGCGATCAACTAGTTTTACAACATTATTCACCTCAGTGATTTCCAGTAGGGATAAAAGGAACAAATATTCAAAGTGCTAATAAGAAAGGCATCCAGTTACAATGGGAAAGAAAAAAAGAAGTGACTTTGCACAGAAATGTACATCTTCATATGTAACTTGCATCCTGCCACTTGGTTTGGACTTGGGATCAAATGCCTTATAGGCCACTGCTATGAGATGTCACAGCATGGTCAAAAATGGTATGGGGTGTAAAAAAGAATTGATATCCACTTTATTACATTTACAAGTTCAGAAGCCTAGTTGTTCCTTAAGCTTTTGATTCTAACTTACAAATTTTATCATTTTATTTATTTACTAGCCTAGTTTTATCAATTACTTTTAAAAACCCTAGTTTTTTTCAATTACTTTAAGAAACCTTTTGACTAATGTTTTTCTCATTTGTGGCTTAATTAAAAGGCTTGAAATATTTTAGACCACATTTGTACATTTAACAGATTGTACTTCTGTCTCAGGTTCTTCAGTTACCTCACTCAGCAAACTTTTCTGAATACTTAAATGATTTAGGCCGGGCGAAGTGGCTCACGCTTGTAATCCCAGCACTTTGGGAGGCCGAGGTGGGTGAATCACCTGAGGTCAGGAGTTCGTGACCAGCCTGGCCGACATGGTGAAACCCCATCTCTATTAAAAATACAAAAATTAGCCAGGCATGGTGGTGGGCACCTGTAATCCCAGCTACTTGGGAGGCTGAGGCAGAAGAGTTGCTTGAACCTGGGAGGTTGAGGTTGCAGTGAGCCGAGATTGTGCCACTGTACTCCAGCCTGGGTGACAGAGTAAAACTCCATCTAAAAAAAAAAAAAAAAAAAAAATATATATATATATATATATATATATATAATGAATATTATGTAAAACAGTGGCTTTAAAGTTCTTTAAAATATTCCAGAATAGAAAATTAATGTAGTATGGTTTTGACTTAAAATCACAAATCTAAATCAAGTACTCAATGACACATTTTAAATCGACATTGTAAGCTGCCACTCTAAGAGTTTAAATTTTTAACATCATGACATAAAAACAACTAAGTTTTAACATATTCTTCAACACAAAAATCTTAATGTTTCTGATGTCTTTGAAGATTTTTAGGTCTCAGATCTTACTCTCAACATGAATAAAACTTGTGTGCTCATATACCTATTGTTGAGCCAGAGGTTCACTTGGGCACAGGTCTGGAATAGATGTTAATCAGGGGAATTCTTTTTACTTCAACTAAGGAAACTATGAGATTATCCCATGTAAATTTGAGGGAAGCCTTCTATATTGGTTTCTTATGTTGCTGCAGCAGATTACTTCAAACCTACGTGGCTTAAAACAACACACATTTATTATCTTACAGTTTTGGAGGCCAGACATCTAAAATAGGTCAGCAGGGCTATGTTCTCTCTGGAGGCCCTAGGTGGAGAATGTGTTTTCTCGCCCTTCCCCAGCTTCTAAAGGCTACTTGCGTTCTTTAACTCATGACCCCTTCCTCTATCTGCAAAGCCAACAGTATAGTATCTTCAATCTGTCTCCCCTGACCTCTGTTTCCATCATATGCCACCTGTTTCCGGCTTTAACCCATTTGTCTTTCTCTTGTAAGGACCCTTGTGATTCCATTGGGCCTGCCAGGTACCCCAGGATCATCTTCCCGTCCCAAGATTCTTAATCACATCTGCAAAGTCTCTTTTGCCATGTAAGGTAATATAAAGGCATATATACAGGTTTTGGAGATTAGGACATGGACATTTTTGGGAGGCCATTATTCTGTCTACTCTCCTTCTGCAAACATGTAAGGACCAGATGCTGATCTGACTGTTCATCCCCAACAAGCCACACTGGGCTTTACATCAGTGACCCTTAACTTCAACTGAGGGATGTTCCCATAGCCCATGTTCCTGGATTCAAATTCCATGTATTGCCTAGTTTTTCTGTCTACATTCCAAAGTCTGCAGCCGTTTTATTGCTTGATTGATTTTGCATGTGGCTGTCATATACAAATCTCTTTCTGGTTAGATGCAAAGACTTTTGAACTTGACAAGAATTCTGCATTCTTACACATACTTCTTAGGACATAGAATTCTTATAGTACTAGGTGATGGTATACTGAATTCTGGATGTCCCTTGTCGGTTTGTCAAGGCTCATAGGACTTCTGTTATGACAACCTTTTAGTACATGAGCCATTATGAAGTATAGAAACCTCCATGGGCATACCTGATAGCAGTGCTGTCTTCCTCTTTCTTGGTGAGCTGGGATACTTCTGTAGTGTTTACTGCTCAGCTTCACAATACCACAGAAAGGATGTATATCTGAGAGCCTTCTGAGCCCTGGCATGACCAGGGAGAAAGCAGGAGACCTTAGTAGGATCCCGTGTGGATCCTGGACATACCCCAGCCTTACTCAATCAGTCTCTCTAGGGGTGGGACCTGAGAATCCGCCTTTTTAACAGGCTCTCCAAGAGACCTTTATGCACAGAAGGGAGATCCACCTTTAGGGTGCCCTTTCCACACAGTGGTGGAGTCTCTAGGCAATGTCCCTCATCCCATTACTCTAGCGCTACAATTTTTTGCATGCTAGACATGTGTTTAGGAACTACAGGCTCTAGAACAGGACAGAGTGGCTTGTTTGGGTCCCTCCACTCCCTAGTTGTGTGATCTTAGACAAGAATCCTTACACTCCCTGGCCTCACCTTCCTCATCAATGAGATGGAACATATTATTGGCACTGGCACCCACATCATAGGGTTGCTGTGCAGCTCATTGTGTTAATACATTTAAAACATTCAGAACACTGGCTGGTACACAGTGAGTACTCATAATTCTTGGCTATTTGAAGAGTTATGTAATATACAAATGCTGCCTATAATCTGTGTTTTAGTTTGGGAAAGGCTACAATGGAGAAGGTGTTGGCCCAACTTTCATCTCAACTCCATAACCAAGCGTTGAGAAAACTGGATTTTCCTGTATGTATCTTTCTCAGATTCCATTTGCTTGCACAATACTGCAGTTCTTTCTGTTTCCTTTCCCTAAACGTAGATGTATGTTGTTCAACAGAAGATATCAAGACTAGAAGGGGCCTGAAAGGGCATAGAGATAGACCAACAACAGAAATAATAACTGTATCATAAGAAAAATATTAACTACATTTATTGACCATGCCTTAGTCTGTTCAGGCTACTATAACAAGATGGGGTGGCCTATAAATAATAGGAATTTATTTCTCACAGTTATGGAGGCTGAAAAATCCAAGATCAACGTGTCAGCAAACTCAGTGTCAGGTAAGGACCCGCTTACACATGGACAGCTGTCTTCTCATTCTAACCTCAAAAGGCATAAGGAGTGAGAGGTTTCTTTCAAGCATTGTGCATAAGAACATTCATCCCATTCATGAGGGCTCCACCCCTATGACTTAATCACATTCCAAAAACCTGATCTTCTAATCTTATCACCTCAGGGTGTAAGTATTTTCAACATTGAAATTTTGGAGGACATGAATATTTAGACCATAGAAGACCATTTACTATGTGTGATGGTTAATTTTATGTGTCAACTTGATTAGGCCATCGTATCCAGTTTTTGGTTAAACACCAGTCTAGAAGTTACTGTGAAGGCATTTTTTAGACGAGATTAACATTTAAATCAGTACTCTCTGAGGAAATCATATTACCCTCCATCATGTGGGTGGGCCTCATCCTGTTAAGACAATTGAAGGTCTTAAGAAAGAAAGATGGATATCCCCCAAGAAAGAAGTTCTGTCTTCAGACTACTTTTAGACTCTAGCTGCAATGCCAATTCTTCCCTGGGGTGCCAGCCTGCTCATCTGCCATGCAGATTTTGGACTTGCCAGCTCCCACAATCCCATGAGCCAATTCTTTAAAGTCTCTCTTTTTCTCTCTCCCCATAGGTATAATAGATAGAGATAGATAGATTAGCTAGATAGAGATAGCGATAGATTAGAGAGATAGACAGATCAATCTAGAAAGAGACCTGTCTCCATTTCTATTCTATCAGTTCTGTTTCTCTGGAGAACCCTGACCTAGACTAATGCAGTATGTGATAGGCCAGCGCTGATCCTTTGCACAACTCTAGAGGGCACCATTCACTCTGAGCTGAAACATGCCAGGAGCGGTATAAATGCTTTGCATGTGGCCTCTTCTGGAACCCTCATGATAGCTCTCTGAGGGAGCTGCTATTTTTATTACCATTTTAAAGACTAGAAAATCAAGGGGTAAGAGAGTCAACTCCCAAACCCAGGGTCTTTAACAGCTCAGTGTAGGTGAGACTCAAAGCAGCTGTGTCCAGGACATTAAATTAGTTAAAGAGCAGTGCCAAGACTAGAGCCAACCCCTCCTCATTCTTGTCATGCTGCCTTTTCACACCAGCAAGCTTCCTCATAGAAAGAAGAGAAAATTTAGAACCTTGCTTCACAAGAGCAAACAGAGAAAGAAAGAAAATTAGTCCCGACTGGCACATTTCCGGTGAGTGCTCAACTATATTTTGTATTAGCTACCACAGGTTAAGAGCCATAGGCCCCTGAGAACTCAAGATAAAGCAGTTTTCCAGTTTGTGGCTTCAACTTGCCTCTTATTCTCTTGCTTTTTGTAGCTCAACTTTCAATATGACTTTGAGGCACGTAGAAATGCCTACCGAGGTGTCCTTCTGGGCTTTCTGCTGGAGCTTTTCAACAAGGAAAGGTCAGGCAAGAAGTGCTGGGCTTATTTGCAGCCCCTCAATCTTGAGACTGAAATAAAAACTCTTTGTCCAAGGAAAGCGCCTAGCTCTTCTCTCAGTGGTTGTCCGAGGCAGAGAGACCTGTAGATTTTAAGAAGCCCTATGTTGTCTTTTTGAAGTGAGGTTTGTTTTCTATCTCCCCCACCAGGTATTAGTCCACTTAGGAAATAAAGTGTTAAAAGCAATTGCTTGACTAGTTCCAGCTAACCCAGGAGTTGCCAAATCCATGCTTCTGGCGCAGTTTACAGAATATTTTCTTTGTAGTTGTCCTTGAAGCCCAAGAGGAACTAATGGCTTTAACTACCAGCCTACATGTTTCAAAGTGATTTCCACATCAGGAAGCCATTGTCGGCTTCCCCAAACACTTAATTGGTACAGGATGTGAGCAATTCTGAAAGGCCACGCTTCTTGCTCTAGCCTCAATTCGTCGCTCAGATAAGAGCTGGTTTTCAGCAACGATTTCCATTTCTGCCTCCTTGTTTGTGCTAAATCATTTATGGCTCCATTTTTTTTATGGAATAAAAGACTTCTTTGGTCATGAAAAAGCATTGTAATCATCCCTGGCACCCAAGAAATGGAGTTGGCTTTGCGGTCACAAAGACCAAAGTGCTCTGTGTTGGCATTAAATCAAAGAAGAACAGCATCAAAAACAGCCTTTGCAAGTGCATGGTAGTACAGAACACAGCCCCTAAAATCTAGACAAGTTAACTTACTTCTCTCTAGACCTCAGTTTCCTCGTTTGTCATTTGGGGTTATAATGGTACTTCCCTTTAGGGTAATTCAGGATTTAAGTGAAATATGCACAAAAACTTCATAGAACAGAAACTGGCGCATAATATATCTTACAAAACAAGTATTTATCATCCTCCTTCTCTCTCTGCCCTCTAGCATCACCGTCATCATTCTCATTGCCAGCATCTTTGAGTAAGAACATCTTTTTAGAAATGATGCAAAACTCCGTTATAAAGAAAAAAAATTAAAAAGTTTAATCACATAAAAATAAAAAATGTATATATGAAAAAATAAATCCATAAACACAGTCCAAAGATAAATTCTAAACTGGGAGAAAAATGTTCTCCACACATTTGCCAGATTAAGGCATTATTTCCATTTACAAATGTAAACAACCTGCTTTAAAAAAAAGTGCTGAAGAAAACGAAGTCAAAGAAGAAAGAGAAATAAAAGAAAGAAAAATGGTGAAAAGACACAGTTTTTAGAAAATTTGAAGGAAATGACAAGGAAATGAATTATACCCAATTGATTTTATAATCAATGAACTATAAAAGATGAGAATTTTTTTCATCTATCAAATGAGGAAAAGAATTGGTAGTACTCAGTATTTGCAAAAGTGTGGGCCAGGCATGGTGGCTCGTACCTGTAATCCCAGCATTTTGGGAGGCCAAACAGGCGGATCACTTGAGGTCAGGAGTTCAAGACCAGCCTGACCAACATGACGAAACCCATCTCTACTGAAAATACAAAAATTAGCCGGGTGTGGTGGTACATGCCTGCAATTCCCAGCTACTCAGGAGGCTGAGGCAGGGGAATGACTTGAATCCAGGAGGCTAAGGTTGCAGTGAGCCAAGATAGCACCACTGCACTCCAGCCTGGATGATAGAGCAGACTCCATCTAAAAAAAAAAAAGCGTTCTCCACCTTGGCAATGGACAATTTGGTAATTCTCAAAATCATAAATTTTTAAGTGTAATTTAAGAATAATTTCCTTAAAATATAATAGGACTAATGGAAGTGTAGCATTCTTTGCAACAGCAAAGTCTTGGAAATAACCTAATGCCCCTTAATAGTAGATTAGTTAAATGAACTACCTATATAATGTTGTATTTGTTATCTATTACTGCATAGCATGTCACCCTGAAACGTAGCAGCTTACAGCAACACACATTTATTATCTCATGGTATCTGTGGATCAGGAATACAGGTATGGTTTCGAGACTACAGTCAGACATTGGCCAGCATTGTAGTCATTTGTAGGCTGACTGGAGAGGGATCGGCTTCCAAGCTCACCCCATGGTTGTTGGCAGAATTCAGTTCCTTGCAGGCTGTTGGTCAGGAACCTGCCCTTAGTCCCTTGGATCTCTATATAGGGCAGTTCATGGCATGGCAACGTGCTTCCTCAAGAGTGAGCAAGTGGAAAGAGCCTGAAAGAAAATGACAGCAATATGAAAGTCACAGCCTTTTATAACCTAATCTCAGAGGTGACTGTATTAGTCTGTTCTCACCCTGCTAATAAAGATATACCTGAGACTGGGTAATTTAAAAATGAAAGAGGTTTAATTGACTCACAGTCCCATATGGATGGGGAGGCCTCATAAGCATGGCAGAAGGCAAATGAGAAGCAAAGTCACATCTTACATGGTGGCAGGCAAAAGGGCTTGCGCAGGGGAACTCCCATTTATAAATCATCAGATCTTGTGAGCGTTTTTCACTACCACAAGAATAGTATGGAGGAAACCACCCCCACGATTCAATTATCTTCACCTGGCCCCATCCTTGACATGTGAGGATTATTACAATTCAAGGTGAGATTTGTGTAGGGACACAGCCAAACCATATCAGTGACATTCCACCCCTTTTGCCACATTCTAGTCTTTAGAAACAAGTCATTAAGAAGTGCAAACATCATGAGTTTTCACTCCTAAATTCTTCAATATTCATCTTTAAAAAATAAGGACATTCTTCTCCTTAACCACAATGCCATTGTGACATCTGAAATAATTAAAATAATTCCTAAGTCCTTGTTTCCATCTAAAATGTTTCCAGTTGTCCCAAAACGTCTCTTACAGATGGTTTATTAGAACCACGAGCCAATTAAGATCCACATGCTGCATACATTTGATTATTATATCTCTTAACTCTCTTCTAATCTTAAGTACCCCCTCTGTTTTCATGCTATGAATTTGGTGAAAAGAAAGGAGGCCACTGATCCCATCTTGTGGATTTATCTGTGTACTTTTTCGTGATATACTTTAACTTGTTCCACTACCTTCTGTATTTCTCATAAACTAGATGTTTGATCTAAAGGCTTAATATACATTTAGCAAGACTATTTCGTAAGTGATGCTGTGTCCTCCAAATTCTAGGAGGCACATAATGTCTGGTTGTGCCACTACTAATGATATTTCAATTGATCAGAATGATCTTTATAACTATTCATATAAAAACCTGCTTAAAACCCTGTAAACTCCATCACAAATAGAATAAAACCCTAGCTCTTTACCATATAGTCTTGCCGTTGTCTACTTCTTTCCCCATTGGTGACTACACGTCAACCACACTGTTACTATCCCTCCAATTTGCCAAGCTCTCGCTCAATATAGACTCTTTGCACTTATGCTTGGGACACTCTCCCCCTAGAACTTTTTGTGGCTGGCTACTTCTCAGCCCTTTCCAAAAGCCCATCTTCCCAAGCCGCTCTCTGACTCATAGTCCTGTTTTATTTTCTTTGGCATTTATCACAAGTTGAAGCAATTTTATTTTTTGCTTGTGTATGTCTTTAGGTGTTTATGAGTTATGCTTGTGTATGTCAAAATGTGCTTGTGAGTCTGTCCTCCCACACTGGAATGTAAACTCCTTAAGGGCAGGGTGCTCACCACTGTACCTTAAAAATTTGAAACAAGCCGCCCTGGTACTTAAGTATTTGTTGAGCTAATAAATGAATCTTACCAGCATCTTTTCAAGATGGTTTATGATAAGATACGGTTTCTAAGACACCTAACCTGATGAGAATAAAAACATAGCACTGGCCACTATTTGTATTTTGGGGAGGTGATTGTTTGTTTGTGCTTCTGTCTTCACTTCTCTTTTTGGAGCGATGTATAATGCTTTCATACCAGAGAATGTTGCTATTCAAAATGTGGTCCACAGACCAGCAGCATCAATATCACCTGGGATCTTGTTAGCAATGCAAAATGTTAGACCCCAGCCCAGACCTATGAATCAGAAGCTGTACTTAACAAGATCCCCAGGTGATTTGAGTACATTTTAAAAATTAAGAAGGGCTGATCTAAATCCTGGTCTATTCCACCTCTCCTTCCCACCCTACTCTCCAACTGCACCCAACCTCCCCTTTGTTAAGCCTTATTGGCCCATTCCAGGAAGCAGCTTCTGGTGCCTCTTGAACTATTTACGTAAAGGCTTATCTTCTCAGGGTTCTTCCCTCTGGATTTTGTTCTGTTTATAAATACTGAGGCTGAAATGTAAACCATGTTGAAGCTCTTCTCCAAAGGCCTGCGTGTTCTGGTAAGCCTTCACATCTGCAGGTATCTATTGACATATCTTAAGCAAACAATTTTAAATGATTCCACTGGTGCCCTGAGTTTAGCTTTTCCCTTTATCTTGCCTGGTAAGCAGATTGAGGTTAATGTTTATTTTTAAAACATGCAATATTCACAATGTTTCATAAACAGGGGCTGAACCACCAGCCATGTAACTGGGCTTTGAGCTCATTCTGCCTGATTCTAAAGCCTGGGCTGCTAACTTCTATGGAGCAATAGGCATAAAAGTATGCTTTATGAAAGCACCATTTGTTTGTCCATTCAAAAGGCATGTGAGGGTGCTGGGTGATAAAGAAATGTAGAACTCTTCAGCCCACCAAGAGAGGAGATGAAACAAGCACAAAAGTAACCTTACAATGTTGAGTCATGTAAATGGTGTAACATACACTGGGTACGGTAGAGGACTTCGTGGAGGAGGCAGCAGGCACAGGTGCCTTTGAGGAGCAGAAGGCCTAGGAAATCAGTGTCCTAGGACTGACCCCAAACCCTTAGATCTAACTTGATTCAGGATCTTGGGTGTCTTCTAGGCAATCACTAGGCTACTTTCTTTAGGATGTGCCCAGCAATCCTGTAGGACCCAGGATAAAGGGTATTTGCCTTCGTGCAACAAAATTTTCCTAATCACTTACTACATGCCAGGGACAGCCCTAAGAACTGGGAGTCCAGCAATAAAATAACAGGCAAAATACCCTATTGTTGTGGGGCTTATTTTCTAATGAGGCATAAAAGAGACGCATAAATAATGTTTGAAATCCTTGATGGTTTTGGTGTACAGAAAAGACCACTCCAAAGTGTATCTTGGTTTTAGAAATTAATGATTAATTTATTAAAGGCACATGTTTTTAAGAAGCAAGGTTAAGCTCAGCTTATATGTCTACTGGTAAGTCTCAAAAATGTGAGCCATCATTTTTAAAGATCGTTTGAATGTTTGAGTTCATTTGCAAACTCAATTAATTCCAACACTATCAAACGTTTTAAGCTACATTTATAAATTCTGTGTATTCAGTTTCACTGTTTAGTAGCTCATTTGTGTTACTGATAAATCTTCCTAGGTGCCTAAGTAATTTACATAAGTCTATTAAAATAAGAGAATAAATGTAATTTTTAAAATGTCTTAAATATTCTAAAATATATATATAAACTTAATAAGATCTCAAATTAAAATTCTAAGCCAAGATCAATTATTACTCAATTACATGTTTGAACTGAGTATTACTTGGCTGATATGTTCCTTCTAATAGACCAAATTCTTGTAAATATAATAAGTACATAAAATATATGTTTTAACATGAAATATTTATATACATATTAATATTATGACTTGATTATCCTAAATATTCTAATAATCATAAATTTCCCCAGGGTTGAAACATGCTTAATCTTAAAAAAAAAAGCAATTATATCAGCACTTTCAGGTTTGGGGTTTGCTGAGTTTAATGACTAAGGTATGGCTAGATCGTGGAGTGTCTAATCGGCCAGCTGAATTCCTTCTTAACTATTCATATCACGACCCTGCTTAAAACCCTGTAAACTCCATCAAAAACAGAATAAAACCCTAGCCCCTTACCATAGTCTTGCCCTTGTCTACTTCTTTCCCCATCGTGACTACACATCGAGAGAAGCCTAAAGAAGGTGATGGCTTCACCTACATTCTTTATATTCATGTAACTCATGACTTCTCAGTCAGATGGCCACATGCTGTTAGTTTTTGCGTTTCTTTCACTCTTAGATAGAGGCATGTGATGGTTAATATTGAGTGTCAACTTGATTAGATTGAAGGATGCAAAATATTGTTCCTGGGTGTGTCTGTGAGGGTGTTGCCAAAGGAGATTAACATTTGAGTCAGTGGGCTGGGAGAGGCAGACCCACCCTTAGTGTGGGTGGCCACCATCTAATCAGCTGCCCGTGTGGCTAAAGCAGGCAGAGAGACATGGAAAGACAGGACTGTTTAAGTCTTCTGGGCTCCATCTTCGTCCGTGCTGGATGCTTCCTGCCCTTGAACATCAGACTTCAAGTTCTTCCGCTCCTTTGTCTCTTGGACTTTCACCGGTGGTTTGCCAGGGGCTCTCAGGCCTTCGGCCACAGACTGAAGTTTGCACTGTCAGCGTCCCTACGTTTGAGGTTTTGGGACTAGGACTGGCTTCCTTGCTCCTCAGCTTGCAAGCAGTCTATTGTTGGACTTTACCTTGTGATCGTGTGAGTCAATACTCCTTAATAAACTCCCTTTTCATATGTACATCTATCCTATTCGTCCTGTCCCTCTAGAGAACCCTGACTAATACAGAACACATGAACTTGACCAGAATTTGGCTTTTTTCCCCCTTCGGAATCTAAAGGCCAAAGAGCTCTTACAGATTTCAGATTAAATTGCGGATATCTCTCAGGAAGGTGTGGAATTTTTAAGCCTAATGTCCAAGGTCATTCTATGGACAAGACATGCAATATGAAAAGAAAACTAAAGCAGAGGGATCAGAGAGGGATGGGAAAGGCATTGTTATATAGGGTGCTCAAGGGTGACCGTGGGGTCAGATCCTGAATGATGGAAGTGTTGGGCCTATGCCGGTGTCTGGGGGAGTAGTGCTTCAGGTAGAGGAAACAGGAGACGCAGATGCAAAGTCCCTATGGAGGGAGTGTGCTTTGGCTTTTTTTTTTTTTTTTTGAGATAGAGTCTTTCTCTGTCACCCAGGCTGAAGTGCAGTGGTACGATCTCGGTTCACTGCATCATCTGCCTCTTGGGCTCAAGCAATCCTCCTGCCTCAGCCTCCCAAGAAGCTGGGATTACAGGCGCCGGCCACCATGCCTGGCTAATTTTTGTACTTTTAGTAGAGACAGCGTTTCACCATGTTGGCCAGGCTGGTTTCAAACTCCTGACCTCAAGTGATTCACTTGCCTTGGCCTCCTAAACTGCTGGGATTACAGACATGAGCCACGTTGCCAAAGGAGCAGCAAGGAGGCCAAGGGACTTGAGTTATGAGTGAGGGGAGAGTAGTAAAAGATGAAAGTAGAGGAGAATGGGGCAGGATATTGGGATGGGGGCAGTTGACACATTTCCTTAGGAACCAGGTTAAGGGGCCTGAATTCCTTTCTGAATGAGGTAGGAAGACATTTGACTTGACTTAGGTTTTAAAAAGCGTTCTCTGGATGCCTATTGGTGAATAGAATGTCGTCAGACTGGGCAAAAGCAGAAAAACTATAGGCCAGTCCAAGCCAGGTGCGGTGGCTCATACCTGTAATCCCAGCGCTTTGGGAGGCCAAGACGGGTGGGTCACTGGAGGCCAGGAGCTCGAGACCAGCTTGGCCAACATGGTAAATCTCATCTCTACTAAAAAGACAAAAATTGGCTGGGCGCGGTGGTTCACACCTGTAATCCCAACACTTTGGGAGGCTGAGGCAAGCAGATCACGAGATCAGGAGATCAAGACTATCCTGGCCAACATGGTAAAACCCAATCTCTACTAAAAATACAGAAGAAAAAGAAAAAAAAGATTAGCTGGGCGTGGTGGCGCATGCCTCTAGTCCCAGCTACTCGGGAGGCTGAAGCAGGAGAATTGCTTGAACCCAGGAGGTGGAGATTGCAGTGAGCCGAGATCACGCCACTGCGCTATAGCCTGGGTGACAGTGCGAGACTCCGTCTCAAAAAAAAAAAAAAAGTACAAAAATTAGCCAGACATGGTGGTATATACCTATAATCCCAGCTGCTCGGGAGGCTAAGGCAGGAGAACCACTAGAACCTGGGAGGTGAAGGTTGCAGTGAGCCGAGATCACACCACTGCACCTCAGCCTTGGTGACAGTGAGACTCTGTCTTAGAAAAAAAAGTCCAGAAGTCACAGCAGTCTGCAGTGTCAATGGAAATTGTGCCAAGTGGCTGGCTTCTAGATGCCTTCTCAAGGCAGTACCACCATGATTGGCTAAGGGATGTGAGACCAAGAGAGGAATCTAAGGGAACAGTGTAACTGGAAGAATGGAGTGACTTGTTTCTGAGATGGAAGACACTGGCCTGGTAACAAATGGGGTCAGGGAGATCAGGGGTTCAGTCGGACACATGTCAGGTGGGAGACATCCAGGGGAGAGTCAAGGAGCAGCTGGACACATGCACCTGGAACTCAGGCTGGAGGCGGGAGCCACGCTGTGGGCTGGCTCTGATCCACCCTAAGCTCTAGACTGAATGTCCAGCTGCTCTTTGGTGCCCCCATCAGGATGTCTACCTGCATCTCTGATGCTCAGCAAGAAGCAGTTACTGTCGATGAGCACTATCTGCCATAGGTGCCTGGTCCGGGTCAGGCTAGAGGAAGTACCTGGTATATTCTTCCAGGAAAATAAGTAGTGTCATCTGAGTGGCTTATCAGAATTTCTGGCTCCTTTTGTAATGGGGTTTCAAAGATTAATGTACTGTGCCTCCAAATTTCTAGTTCGTACTTGAGCCAGCTTGGGTAACATGCTTTGGGTGTACAATAAAGTCTAATGATTTGATGTCAAAACATGAGTCCGAATCCCTTCACTTGACTACTCCCGGTGCTCAAGCATTAAGTTCCAGTGTTAAGCACGAGTGCCTCTCACGTGCTGGTGTATCCATTTACTAAGGGTGCCACAACCAATGACCGCAAACTGCGTGGCTTAAAGCAACAGAAATGTATTCTCTCACAGTGGTGGAGGCCAGAAGTCGGAGCAGAAGTCAGACCAAGTGTGCAGGGCCACGCTGCCTCTGGAGGCCCTAAGGAAGGATCAGTTCCTCCTTTTGCTCTTCCAGATTCTGGTGGCTCCAGGTGTTCCTGTGGCTACGTCACTCCAATCTCTGCCTCCATCTTTGCATGGACTTCTCTGTGTCTGTGTCTTGGCCTCTGTCTCTCATAAGGACCCACTGGGTTTGGATCCCACCCAGATAATTCAGGAAATCCTACATTAATTACATCTACAAAGACCCTTTTTCCAAATAAGATCACATTCACAGGTTCTAAGGGTTAGGATGTGGATGTATTTGGGAGCGGAGGGGGACTATTCAACCCACTCCTGCTGGTTAGTGACAGATACAGGAAAGATGTAACCCATTCCCACACTCCTCTGTTAATTCAATAAACATTTATTGAGTACATCCTTTACACAAGACCTCATATTTTGCATTATAAACACCAAGATGAAAATAATAGGCAAAGGCCTTACAAAGACCTCACAATTTTATTATTAGGGGAATGGGATCAAAAAGGCTCAGCATACTTAGGTGAGCTGAGCCTTTTTGATCCCATTCCCCTAATAAAACATATTAAAAATAATATGGTATTCTTATATTATTTAATGCCCCCAACTCTGGAAGGTAGCTGTTAGTGTTCTCATTTCTGGATGTATACACTGTGGCTCAGAGAAGTGAAGTGACTTGCGCAGGGTGGCGATTGGTAGGTGGTACAGTAAGGATTTAAACCTGGGTCTGCCCACCTGCAGCATACCCTGCTCTGTGCAATTCAACATCGACTCCTCAATCACACCCACTGGGACATCACACGTGCACATAATTAAAAGCTGACTTCCGTGACACAGAGTTCAAAATGGGTGTAAATGGATTTAAAAAATTGACTCCCATTTAAATATGCAAGGGAAAAATATTCTTGGCATCTTCTGGTCAACACTTTTTGGGAAACATTTGGGAAACACTCACTTTCATATTCTGCAAATCTACACATGCCGGTCTTAGGTTTGCTTAAAATATGGTAGTCTCAGAAGCCTCAATCCTATTAAAGAACATGAGAATGATAAAACTTGTCTTTGCCTGGGCTTTGGCAACCCAGGCTTTCTATTTCCTCTGAGAGAGAGACTCTTACATATGTTGTGTCAAAAAAACTTCTACTGATTATAATCAATAGTGTTTTTGTAATTGATTATAACTAGATGGGACACAGATTCACCAACCATTACCCTGGAAATGTACCCCTTGTATAAAGACCACATAATCAGAAACATGGATTTCATGCATAATTCTTACCTGGTAAAGAAGTGAGGTTTTATTTTCTTTTTCTAGTGTGGCCCAGTAAACAGGAGACCTGGGTATACTCTTAGCAATGCCAGTTCTGAGCCCAGTGATCCAGGGCACATTGCTTTCAGCCTCTGAGCCTCAAGCTTCTCATCACTAAGGTGAATATTTGTACGAGGTGATCTTTGAGGTCCCTTTTGGCTCAGAAGTATATTAACTGTGAGGCTAAATGTTTAGTGCTAATTGTATTTGCTGGGATGTGTGTTCTTTATGGCTAGGCTTAGTTTACATTTTTTATGAGAGAGATGAATGAAGTTAATAAGAATAGTTAATTTAAAAAGATATTGAATTCCCAGAAGGTATTTTATTATGAATTTAATTATGAAAAGTGCTAATTGCTTCACTCCAAATTTGTCCAGTTGCTCAGTGTACTAAGGGACAGTTTTTCTCAAGCCTGCCTCAACTCTGTACTAATACCAGTGATGCAAGAATAGCTCTCTTTAAAAAAAAAAAAGTTTTTAGAGATGGGGACTCATCACATTGCCCAGGTTGGAGTTGAACTCCTGGGCACAAGTGATGCTCCCGCCTCAGCCTCATGACTATCTGAGATTAGTAGTGCCTACCCCTGCACCCAGCTTGACTTTCTAACTATGGAAAGAAAGAGTGCAGAAGAGCTAGTCAGTTTGCATAATGGGTCTCTTATCTTTAATCTCTCTACAACAGACAGGAAATGTACACGTTAAAATGTAGCTTCATTACTATCAACCTACCGTGTGTTCTGACTATAGGGTTGCCACTAGCCTGTGTGGCACTTTCGTTGCAAATTATTGAAAATAACCCTTTTTCAAAGAACACAGCTCTGCACAAAAACAGCTTGGGAAGCAGATGGCTCTGCACCAGGGTGTGGTTTGACAAGTGGAGCTAGGGATGAGTTGCAGTTCCCACTTCTTTCCTTAGCTGAGCATGTCCGTACAGTGCATACACTACCCCAGGGGACAAGGCGGTCCTGCCTGGCTCAATCTCTTACATTCTTTCTGCTTCTCCAAGGAAGTGGCTGGTCTTTGCTTTGAAAAAAACCCTTGATCACTGCTTTGAAAATAGCCTTGTCTGAGGTTGCAAGCAGAGGGTCTGAAACACTGAAGGGCCTTGGAATTAGGAGGGGGGATGGTATCTCTGAGAAATGGAGAGAAAAACTATTGCAGTAGAAATCAGCAAACAAGATGAAGTTAGGAGACAGGCTGTAGAGACGGACCAGGGTCTTTTTTTTTTATATATATAATCTCTAGGCCATTGGTGAAGGGCATTTTCCTAAGAACAATGGGACTTGGTAGGCTGGTTTTAAGCATAGAAGGGTTTAAATAGATCAAACTGGCTTCTCTGTTGAGTGAGAGTTGTAGGAAGCCTTATTCAGAGGTAAGACATGCTGGTGGTTTGGACAAGGGTGTTGTTGGAGAAAGGTGGGTGGATTTTAGAGTAGAATTATCTCATGAATTAAAGTTATCTAGAAATGATGATGGATTTGAATAAAGAATGAGGGGAAGGTAAGGAGTAATTTCAAAAGTAAGAATAATAGCTAATATGGTACCATGCACCATTCTAAGTGCTTTACATATATTAGCTCATTTAATCTATGAAGGAGAAACTCGATTTTCCTCACTTTATACAGGAGTAACTTGAGGCACAAAAAGTTAAAATAGCTTGTCCAAGGTTCCACAGCACACAGTCTGAGTTGAGATGTGAACACACAGTCTGAGGTTTAAGTCCTTGTTCTAAACCAGTGATTCTTAAGGGAGACATTTTTGGTTGTCACAGCTGGGGCTGGAGTGCAACTAATATCTAGGGATAGATGCCAGAGATGCTACTAAATATCCTACAATGCCCAGGACAGTCCCCATGACAAGAAATTAACCAGGCCAAAATGTCAGTAGTGCCCAGGTTGAGAAACCCTGTTGTAAATTGCTGCATTATGTTAATACTACCTACTGAGGGTAGCCACTAGGCTTCTTAGACAACTGGCTTACTAATACTAGGGGAAGATCAGTTTGAAAGAGACTGAGTTGCTTTCTGGATATATCCAGTTGAGGTCCTTTCGAACACCCAGGAATATAGGGCAAGTAGACTGCTGGATGCTCACTGGCTCTGTAACACAGAGAGGTCTGGCACTGCTTGGAGGACATTTCTATTCCTGGCAACTGGATACACCCAAATACCTTCTGTATTTTTATCTTGTATTTGTTTATTTGTTTATACTCCCACCCTCTTCCAGAAAGGATGCAAAGCTGCTTAGAAGGATAAGGAACACACAATAGTCTGATGTAAGTTAAAAGTAGGACAAAGGAACACATTCACATCAGGGTGGAGACATAGGATAGTGCCAGCAATGAGGATAAAAGAAACCCTAATCCCATTCCAGGTGGCTGCAGGCCTCTTCTTACAATCTTACTGGACTCCTTTATCCCTGTCTCTGCTAAGCTCTCTGCCTCCTCTCCAGGAGGTGAACCCCAATTCTCACCTCTTGGCTGCCCTGCAGCTGAGATGAAAACTGATTGTGCTTTCTGTCTTTTAGGCTCCTGGCACACAGTGGGAGAACAATACATACTTGTAGAGAGAACCTCCAGGGATGGGGTTGTGAGCAAGACACAAAGCCTCCCCCGTGGAACTTCCTTTTGAATGGGAGAGACAACCCAACAAGGTAAGCAACCATTGACGTGGGCCTTTGTGCTTTGTTTTGCTTACCAGATAATTTAATAACTAGTTCCAAGGCCTCTTTCATGCTATAAAGAAACAAAAAAGGAGCCGAGAAAGTATGATGAGGGGAAGTATGGTGGTTAGGGAAGGCTCTGTGAGAGGAGATATGCAAGCTGAGACCTAGAAGAGAAGAGACAGACTGTCATAGAGTGAAGTGCAGGCATTCCAACCAGGAAACAGTGTGGACAGATGGCCCCGGACGGGAAACAACCATGGCCTTTGAGAATCCAGGAAGATGCCAGCAGGCCTGAGGCAGGATGAGGGAAGAGAGAGGATGGGGGAAACAGCCAGGGCCTTGCAGGCACAGGAAAGAGTCTGGGTTGTATTTCAAGTGCAGTAGGGAGCTATGGAAGGACTGCATGGCAAAGATCAACAATTGTCCACAAGTATCCATTCTCCCCTTTGTCATCATTAATAAAATCCACAAAGTTGAACTGGGCATGTGGCTGCCTAGAATAAGAACTTTCCCAGCCTCTTTTTTTTTTTTAATTTTTATTTTTTTTTAGTATTCATTATTATTATTATTATTTTTTAATTGCATTTTAGGTTTGGGGGTACATGTGAATAACATGGAAGATTGTTGCATAGGTACACACATGGCAGTGTGATTTGCTGCCTTCCTCCCCCATCACCTATGTCTGGCATTCCTCCCCATGCTCCCAGCCTCTTTTGCAGGTGTGGTCATGTGACTTAAGCTCCGGCTACTAGAATCGAAGCCGAGGTGGCGTATGCAACTTCTGAGTAGTATCTTTGAAAGGGAGTCGTGTGACCCCACCCCCTCCTGCTGCTATATGTGGTGTAGATTAAATGGCTGGAATCCCAGCACCATCTCAGATTCTAAAGTGATCTTGGAAATAAAAACCAGGATTGGAGGTGCCATGATCTAGACAGAGTCTGGATTCCTGACTCCGTTGAACTGCCATAGTCTCAGGTAGCCATCTGCTAGATGCTTCCGAGAGGGAGAGGAATCATCTGTCTTGCTGAAGCCACTGTTAGTGTGCATTTTCTGTCACAGCTAAACCTAATTCTAACTGATAAAGGCTTTCAGGAGGAATGACATGGTTCTGTTTATCACATCAGAAGCTCCCTTAGGCCCTGTGAGGAGCATAAGATTGCAAGGGAGTGAATACAGAGCAGGGAGATGGGGGCAGAGGCTGCCACAACAGTCCAGGCAAATGAATAAATGAATAAATGAATGAATTGTAACTGGACGCAGGTTCAGCTGCTCTCTGCTTGAAAGTCAAAACTCAAGAAACAAGACTTGGTTGGAGGAAAAGCAGGTTATTTGGAAAGCCAGCAAACCAAGAAGATGGTAGACTAGTGTACTAAAATGCCATCTTAAATCAGTAAAAATTTCAGGCTCTTTTTTATGTTAAGGGCAGGGGAAGAAGAGGGAGTTGGGATAAAGAGGTAACTGAGGACCGTAGACATCTGGGTGCCAGCGAGGGCCTGAGGAGGGTGGGAACGGCTTTGTCCTTGGTCAGGTCACAATGCTCCTATAAATCTTTAACAAAACACAGTTGTTTACATACTTTCCCTTCAACCCCAGAGTCAGTTTTTAAAACTACTTGATTGCTATTTTTGTGTATTATCTATATGGATCTTTAACAAAACATAATTGTTTACATAGTTTCCCTGTAACCCCAGAGTTAGCTTTTAAAACTTACATGATTGCTGTTTTTGTGTATTATTTCTCTAAAATTATCCTAAAATTATCCTAGCCTACATACAGGAATGTGCTCTAAAATTATCCTAGCCTACATACAGGAATGGGTAAAAGCCCCTTACACCAAAACAGTGAGTGTTGTGTTCCTTTGCTGTTTCACTGTTACTGAATGAATGAGTGAATGAAAGCATCTTCCAGGACTGCCTGCTTTCTTACCTTCTCACGTGATCCTTCTTTGCCTCTCTGTTTCTTAATGAGCTTTCCCCTCCCTTCTTTCTTGCTTTAAGGCCCCCAAGCTCGCCAGTGTGATCAGAAGGAGAAAAGGAATGTTCTATCCAGCCCCACACCCCAGCACCTGCTAGGCAACTTTGTCTTTCCTTCCCCAAAAGAAAAGAAATCCCCCAAACACAGGAGATGATGGGAAAAGGCATCTCTCTAAGCAGTAACCCTGACAGGGCCCGCCAGGATTCCCAAATTACCAATTTATAGACAGGGAAACTGATCCCCAGAGAAGGGAAGAGACTTGCCCATGTCAGTGGGACACAGTATGAAACATAAAAGTGGGAAGAGGGTCTAGAAACCATCCAGCCCTACCACCTCATTTAGAGAAGGGGAAACTGAGGTTGGAGAGGGAGAGTTAGTGACAGAGCCACAACAAGAACTCAGGACAGGGTCAGATGGTGCACAACCAGCTCAGTTACACAAAAGCCTGTGCTAGGGGTTTAATGTTCCACTATGGTGTCTCGAAATTCCTCATAATCTAATCCCTAAATGTGTGCTTTGTAAATGAAGTCCCTGGGATAACAGAGCAGGCACCCAGGCTAGTAGTCTCAGTTCAAGTGCAGTCTGGCCCCTCCCCCCACCAGGTGGGTTGTCACTGCCAGCTTCCCCCACCCCCCTGCTGTCCCCTTCTCACTTCCCTTCTTCCCTCTCTTCCCCCAACAGCTGCCACTCTGCTCTCTACAGGGCACTGGCACAGGAGGGTGGATGTGCACAGCCCACAGAATTTGAGTAGGGCATGATTGCCCCCCCCCGCCTGCCCTAGACATTGGTGCTATTGTGGTGCCTTCACAGGGCAACTGATGGGGCAAGCTTTTCCCCTATGCTAGTGTCTGACATGGAGGTTGCAAGATGTGGGAGTACCTGTCCACCATGGACTGGGGAGAAGGGTCCGTGGGAAAGGAGGATGCCTGGCTCCCCTTCCCTAATTCCTTTTGCCTCAATGTAGGGGACCTGGCAGCAGATGGGCACTGGTCGGCCACGCTGCTGGAGAAGGCTCCTGGGTGCCTTGGCTCCTGGATGCTCCTGGGTGCCTGGGAGCTGCAGGCACCTCTCCAGTAGCTCCATGCCCAAAGGAGCGTAGCATTAAATAGCAAACACACACCACAAGAGGGGCCACAGAAGTGGGATGGGGCTTTAGGCTGGAGTTCCTCTCTCCTGCCTGTGGAGCAGCAGGCATGTGTTTGCACGGTGCCCTGGGCTGTCACATTAGGTAGCCGTCCTGACTCAGGACTTCTGTTGCTCTGGCCAGGAGCCCCCAGCCCCGCTGAGAAACACCAGTGTATTCACCTTCAGTCTACTGCGTTCCCGGCCCTGTGCTGGGCCCTTTTTCTCTGTATTCTTGTTTGCAGCGATGTCATATATAACTCAGTGAGGTATGCAGTATTATTAGACTCATTTTACAGGTGAGGAAAGACAGGTGCCCATAGGCTGAGTTAACTTGTCCACATCCTCCACCTGGGAAGCAAGAGAGCCAGGCTCCCCACCCAGGTGGCCCGGTGCTCCTGTCCTGGCGGACGTGTGGGCAGTCGGGCGGCCAGGGAAGGAAAGCGCAGTGTAGAGGAGCTGGGTTTCGCCGCCTCTCCTCCCCTCCCCGCCTTCCCCCCTGGGAACTCCTGCTCCTCCCCTGCACTCCAGCTCCTCCTCAGCTCGCCCTGGGCCGCTCCTAAGGGAGGAGACCATGTGACCCAGGCCACCAGTAACCAGGCAACCGTTCCGAGACGCTGCTTTTCGTCCACTCTGGCTTCCGCCTTATTCAATATCCGCCAGGCAGACAAGGCTCCTGGGAGCATCCCTGAAGTAATCGTAAGAAATAAGGCTTGCTGGGGAGGCCTGTAGGGACATCTAATATTCTCTCTCTCTGAACTCTGTGCCCCAAAGTACTGAACCTGCCTGTTGGGGATTCTGAGGGAATGGTGGAAATCCAGATTCATTGAAGCCAGAGTTTGCCGTGCGCATGATGGAGGGGGTGTGGGATATGGGCAGAGGTGGCAAGCAAGGCTTTGTGAAATGTTACACTCTGCCTCCTCAGCTGCAGGCCATTTCTCTGGGCCAGGAGCCAGCTGCTCCCAAAATGGCCACAATGCCTCAGGAAGGAGGTTGACACCCTGTGCTCTCAGAAGCAGCTGGGAGCTCAGAAGTAGACCTCTATTCATGCAGCTCTGCCTTCTGGGCATGCAATGGATTGCTGCCATCTCCAATCAGGTGGGACATTAAGGGGGTGACTAAGATTTATTAAGCCCCTGTTGTCTTCCCTAAGCCAGACACTAGGGAGAGAAAAATTAGCAAATCCGACCTAATTCCAGTTTCATAGATGGGAAAATGGAGGCTCAGATAGTCGAAAAGAGTTTCTCCGAATCTGGCTGATGAAAGTATCAGCCCTTCCCATTAGCCATGCTGCTTTAACGGAGGAAGAAAGGAACTTCCAGTGCATCTGGACCAGCTCCCTTACTTTACAGAAGAGGAAACTGAAGAGTAGGGAGACAAAATGTCTCCTCCTCAGGGTCACACAGCTTGTTTGGCCCCAGAATCACTTTCTGAATTACTTAGGGGACTCTTAACCCCAGTTATGACCTGTTCTTGGGTTCAGTTTTTGTTTTGTTTTGTTTCATTTGAGACAGGGTCTTGCTCTGTTGCCCAGGCTGGACTACAGTGGCACAATCATAGCTCATTGCAGCCTTGCACTCCTGGGCTCCAGGGATCCTTCCTCTTCAGCCACCCAAGTAGCTAGGACTACATGCATGTGCCACTATGCCTGGCTAATTTTTTTTTTTTTTTTTTAATGGAGAGATAGGGTTTCACTATGTTGCCCAGGCTGGTCTTGAACTCCTGGCCTCAATCAGTCCTCCCGCATCGGCTTCTCAAAGTGTTGAGATTACAGGTGTGAGCCACTGTGCCCAGCCCAGTAACTGTTTAGAACTCTAAACCTCCTTCTATTATCTGAAGCCAATTGAATTATGCCTGTCTCTGTCCATGTGCAGATAGTATTGTAATTTCATAATATAGGCAGTGCCATGTAGTTAAAAATCATTCTTGCCTCTCTTGGGAGCAACTGAAATTTGGGACAACTATTTCATTTCTTTGGGTTTGTTTTCTCTTCTGTAAAACGGGTAATAATAGTATTTACTTCACAGAATTATTGGGAAGATTCAATTCGATAATTTATATCGAGTGTTGAATACAGTGAATATAATAATTGGATATTACCATAATTGTGTCAAAATTTTATTACAGGTATCTTCAA
Organism: Ateles fusciceps; assembly: GCA_036589455.1. Taxonomy (NCBI): domain Eukaryota; kingdom Metazoa; phylum Chordata; class Mammalia; order Primates; family Atelidae; genus Ateles; species Ateles fusciceps. The sequence continues at coordinate 14,176,258 of JAZHEH010000562.1, forward strand.
AATCCCAACCAGATAAGCAATAGAGCTGGCCTCACCTCATATTCATTCATTCTTTTATTTCATATCCCAAAGGACTATCCCTAGGACTATGTCGGCAAACCTTTGCATGCTCAATAAATATTTGTTTAATTGGTGAAATTCTAAAATATCTAGAATTGAACTCAAGGTAGACTTTGTGAACAATATCAAAATGGTGGACAGAGGCATCTTCCTTTCTTAGCCAGACCTGGATTGAGCAAATCGTACATTTAACCTCCTCTTCTCTCCCCTGCCCTTCTCTAAACCTTCAGCTTCCTCTCTGGGGAACACTGGAGACCTGTCATTACCTCTGTATGATCTGAATTTAAAATCAAGGTGGTCCCTCTCCTGGTTGCATTTGAAGTCTTCTCTAAAATTTTGGAAATTCTTTTATCAGTAAGAGGATATGTCCAGGGGTGGGCCGGGAGGGGGGGACGGTGGGAATTCATCAGATTCTCCGGAAGTGAGACTGTAGTTGGCTGTAAGATAGCCTTGACCACTAGGTTACATTTCCAAGCACTTTTTACAGTTAAGGATGACCATGTCACTGGGTTCTGCATGTGGTGCATGTGGTTGGAAATGATGTGCACTGCTTCCAGGCCCGGCCCATCCCGTATACCTCCTTCCCCTTCCCTAGCCACAATGGGAGGCCACCTGCTAGATATGAAAGAGCCACCCGATGGAAGAAGGCCGGTCTCTGAAACACTGCTTGGAGGAGACAACTCTGACTGCTTTCTAGGAGCCCTGATTTTGGCCTTTCCGGGGGGGGGAGAAAGAGAAACTTCTATTATGTGAAGCCACTGAGTTTGGTGGTTATCTGAGAAGGCTAGTTATCTGCTACAGCAACTAGAGTATTATCTTAATGTACAGTAAGGAGGCGGGCCACCGCAAAAGGAGTGGAATGAGACGCTGTCTGTGCTGTGTGCCGAAGCGCGGGCAGCCTGTGCGGGAAGCTGGGCTGGGTTCAGGTCCTGCCTCGCCATTTCCCGCCTGTGCTGTTCTTTCAAAGCCCCTGAGCCAGCTATTTTAAAAGTCTTAAAAGTTGAGACACCCATCATTGCTTGATCACCCTCTTCTGAAGAGATTCTGGGAGAATCAGAGAGCTGCAAAGTAGGGCAAGGGTTCTTTGATTTCAGCTCCGTTTTAATGTTTTTACCTTGGCTAAGAGTTAAGAGCAAAATAAAAAATGCCCTGAGGGAAGAATGTTTCCAGTTCTCCTTCTGCTGCCTCTTTTCTCCTTCCTTCCATATCTTAGGACGAATGTGGATACAGGCAGCCTGGATTCACGGCCGGCTCTGCTACTTTTAGCTGTGTGACCTCAGCCAAGGGTCCCTGCCTTTCTAGGTCTCCATTTCCACATGTGTAAATTGAAGAGCATATGACCTTACCTTACCCAACTGTGTGAATTAGAGATGTAATATTACAAGATGAGCACACAGGAAGCCCTTGGGGGACATAACAGCAGCAGGACATGGTTCTTCCTTCTGTTAGTACTATTACTTCTAGCCTTTACGCTCCCTGATTCTGTGCTTCTATTCAACCCTTCATTTGGTAATCATTTGTTGGGTACCTACTACGTGCTGGGCAGTGAACAAGAAGACAGAGTTTCTGCCCTCATAAAGCTTGCATTCTGGCAGAGAGGTAAATGTAGTTTAAGTGTACAGACATGAAATAATTGCAAATTGTAATAGATGCTATAAAGGAAATAAACAGGTTGCTGAGATAGAGAACAAGGGGTGAGGGGAAGGTGAGGCATGAGTTGGATGTGACTTTCAGGGGAGGTCTCCCTGAGGTGGTGACATTTCTATGAGTCCTGAAGACTGAGAGGCAATCAGACAACAGAAGAGCGAAAGGGGGCGCCATCTGAGCAGAGAGAGGAGCTGGTGCAAAGGTCTTCAGGTGACTACCTGTGGTGGTCAAGAGGCAGACAGGAGGCCAGTGGGTGGTTAGCAGAGCGAGTGAGAGGCCAGGAGCTAGGAGGGTCTTACCCTGCCTGACAGGCCACGGTACAGAAGGTGAATTTTTAAAATATACGTAGGTAAGTTTAATAAGTCACTTAAACAGGAGTTTCATGGTCCACCTTCTATTTTTGCAACAGTAATTGTCAAAGTGTGATCCTCAGCCCAGGAGCATCACCTGGGAATTTGTGAGGAATGGGAATTCGCCAGCCCACTTCTGGTCTAATGAATCACCAACTCTGGGAATGGAACTCAGCAGTCCATGTATTAACAAGCCCTCCAGAAGATGTGGCCACTGCTGGTCTGGACTGGAAGCTCAGTGATTCTCAATCCTGGCTGCACAAAAGAATCATATAACTTTGGGAGGCCAAAGAACGTAGATTGCTTGAGGTCAGGAGTTCGAGACCAGCCTGGGCAATGTGGTGAAACATCATCTCTCCTAAAAATACAACAACAAAAAAATCTGGATGTGGTGGCACACACATGGTCCCAGCTGCTCTGAAGGCAGAGGCAGGAGAGCCGGTAGAACCTGGGAGGTGGAGGTTGCAGTGAGCCAAGATGGCACCACTGTACTTCAGCCTGTGTGACAGAGCGAGACTCTGTCTCAAAAAATTAAAAAGAATAATCCATGAGCTTTCATGAGCTACAAATATTGACAGACCTCCCACCTGCAACCCCTAGATTCTGATATAATTAGTCAGGGTTTGGCCCCTGGGTCTTGGTAGGTTTTGAATGTTCCCCAGGGCTACAGCAGCTAGGACCACAGCTCTAGCTGCTGTGTGGACAATAGACAGCAGGGGAGAGGGAGGAGATGCAAGAAGGCCAGGAGGCTAATGCAGCGGTCCAGGTGAGGGATGATGGTGGCAGAGAATACGAAGGCGCTTAGACAGATTTTAAATTTACTTAGGAGAGAAAAACCCAACAGGACTTTTAGATTGATCGGATATGGTGTGGGGGAAGTGGCAGTTTTGTTCAGCATCATATCAAAGGGAATGCCAGCCATAATAGTAAAGACCCTGTGCTTAAAGATAGCCTGCAGCTGGAAGACCCTTGGAACGTGGACTAATACTGAGCACAGGGTCCCAAAGAAGTCTATCTTCTCTATCTGCCTGGCAACAAAGAAGATCTTAGTTAGCAAGATCTAAGCTTATCCTAAATTCTCAGAGGAACTGTAATGTGAACCAGACTTTACAAAAAAAATATCTGGATACTCAGATAGGATGTTCCTATTTTACAGCCCATTCTCCTGGGAACACTGCAGAGGCACCATTCCTTCTAGGGAGAACAGGGGGCTGAATAATGTAGCCAGGAGTGTCCAGCAGGTGGCATGCCAGACTCAGAAATGTGCATTGCAGGGAGCAAGGCAACTCTTGCTGTTTGCTGCTTAAGCAGAGTTCACTCCGGAAGTGATACTCACGTGTTCATTTCCTAAATGGCTACTGTGCGCCAGAGACTGTGCCGAGTGCTTATGTGTATATTCTCATTTAATTGTCATAGCTCTACAAGTTGAGCTCTCCACCACTTCACATATATACAGAGATCTAAATGACTTGGCCAATGTCACTGACATGGTCATTAGCAGAACCAGACTTGGTCCTCTAGCCTGTCTGACCCATGGCCACTTTTCCCCGTCAAAGGGCCAGGATCCCCAGCAGCTCTTTCTTGTCCACAGTGGTGCTTTCACTCACACTTGGGGGCAACGTCCTTGGAAAGTGGGGTCACCAGAATGAGCCAAGCCTTTGAAGTCAAACTCCCTTGGCTTTGCTGCTCACTTGCTGTGTGATGGTGAGAAAGCTACTTGGCCTCTCTATGCTCACGTTTCCTCATCTCTAAAATGGGGTGAGGCTGGGCTCAGTGGCTTACTCCTGTAATCCCAGCACTTTGGGAGGCTGAGGCAGAGGGATTGCTTGAAGCCAGGAGTTTGAGACCAGTCTTGGCAACAAAGTGAGACCACAGCTCTACAGAAAAAAAAAAAAAAAAAAAAGAGAGAGAGAAAGAAAGAAAATTAAAATGGGATGAGATGTGAGGCAGTGAGCTTTAGTGAGATGATTTTATGTAACTGAACGAGAATCTTGCTTGCTTGGCCCAGAGGAGGTGCTCAATGAATGGCAGCTTTTCTCCTTAAAAACGACTTCACAGGAGGTAGAGACAACTCTAAAGGTCTAGAACTGTGCTATCTAATAGTGCTTTCTGCAGTGATAGAAATGTTCTGTATCTGTGCTGTCCAGTAGCATAGCCATAAACACATGTGGCTATTGAGTGCTTGATACATAGCTAGTGCAACTGAGAAATTGAATTTCAAATTTTACTTCATTACAATACATTTAAATTTCAATAACCATATGTGGCTAGTGGCTACCGTACTGGACAGCGCAAGTCTAAAACGTGCCTGAGCTCACAGTCTGTGTGTCCTTGACAGCCTCTTAGGTAGGAAACAAAAGAAGCTATGTTCAACATTTGGAACCTAGCATATAGCAGGCACTCAGTAAATCTGAGTTTGTCAGAAATGGAGGAGAAAGGAAAATCAGTAAGCAAAGCCAAAGCAATGTTTTACATTTAACCAATTGTGTACAATTGTGGGACTGGACTCTCAGACTTTTCCAACAAAATCTTCCAGAGTTCAGTATCCATGGGGGTGCTGACTGGGGGGGAAGGTTGTTAGTTCTTTACCCTTTCAAGCCAGAATTCTCTAAATATTTCTTCAATCTGTATTCAATGGGGACAGAGAACAAATGCGTTCTAGTAAATGAAGTGTGTGTTCAGAACAAATTCCCTTCATCCAGTCACTGACTAAAGAACTCCTCCTCCTTTTCTGTACCCGTCTCTTCAAAACTTTTTGCAATTTCACAAATCAGACAACTTCTTAGAAAGTTTATTCTCGCTCTCTTTTTTTTTTTTTAAACAGGATCTCACTCTGTTGTCTAGGCTGGAGTGCAATGGTGAGATCTCAGCTCACTGCAGCCTCAACTTCCTGGAGCTCAGATGATCGTCCCACCTCAGCTTCCCAAGTAGCTGGGACTATAGGCATGTACCACCACGCCCAGCCTATTTTTGTATTTTTTGTAGAGACGAGGTTTCACCATGTTGCCCAGGAGTCTCAAGCTTCTGGGCTCAAGTTAATCCCAAAGTGATGTAATCCCAAAGTGATGGGATTACAGCCATGAGCCACCATGCTGGGCCAAAAGATTTTAAGGGTTCAAAATGTACATAACAAGACAACTGGGCCCCAGGAAGCAGCACTATAATATGTATTTCTCACTGCCATAATTTTATGTATCCAAATTTTGTTTTCAAGGGATGGTCAGTTGGCAATTCTCATGTATTGCGTAGTTGAATCTTGCATTTTATAAAAGCTAGTGGCGAAAATTTTCTCCAGAGGTAGGTCTGCATTGGCTGACACTGTTGTTCGCTTCTACCCGAAGATAATTTCTATGCTGACAGTATTGGGACCAATTTGCATTCCACCTGTGGTTTAAGAAAATCTGAGTTAATGGGCACCTTATTTCTGAAGTATCCCAGTAATGTTCAGTGGCCCTTATGGACTGGCACTCTGGGCCACTGGTCCATTTCCTCTCCCGGCTCTGATCCAATTAAGACCAAGCCCCTCTCATCCAGAGCATCCTGGGCTGCCCACAGGGCAGACGATCTTACCTATACCAGGCAGAACCTTTCTTACCTGTATAGGGCAGAGCCATTCTTTGCCCCTCACCATCCTGAAGACTGGCACTCTCTCTGGGTGCCCTAGATACCAAGTTGATGTAGCCAGTGATCACAGCTCCTTGAACAAGACCTATGGCTCTGACAACAAACAGCCCCATGAAAGGAGCTTCTTTTGCTTTTTGTATTTTTGACTTTTCCCTTCAGTATGCCTCAAAGCCCTATAGGAACATAGAGAGTCCTCTGCCAGAATGACATGTTCATGTTCTTCAGTCTTTTATGGCTCTTTGTTTCTTAACATAGCTTGTTCCCAACTCTGTCATCAAGGTCCCTTGGGAATAGGGTCCAGGTATCGATAAAGAGGCTCCCTCCATGATTCTGCCTTTGAGTGATGAGTAAAGGAACCATTCGATCTGATGTCTTATCCATCACTCTTCTCACCTCTGTGTATCTTCCCAGCTCCCCAAATGGTTGGGCGCTCTCTTCCCAAATAGCCATTTTCTAATGTTCTAGCAACCCGGGTGACTGTTAATACACTCCCATAAGGCAGTGTGTTACATGGTATCAACTAGGTAAACATCTGCACGACTCAAAGAAGCTTCACCAGGTGATAGCTAACCCACTATGAAAACAGCAGTTCCCACCTAGTGGCTGAATGTGTTTTTATGCTACATTATCACTGGTTAATATCAGAGCTAAGGTGCAACCTCGGCTCTCTACTTCCTCCTCAGTCTTTATCTACTCAATCCATTTCACACCTGTCTCCAGGTAACAGTGCTGCCCTCATCTTCTGGGCTGGGTATCTTGGATTCCCCTCCAGATCCTTCCTCTGCCCTCAGTGACTGACCGTCTAGCCTAGAGGACCCTTGCTCTTGGCATTTAGCTGAGTTCAGCTAATGCAGAACCCCCACAGGAGGTTGCAAGATTGGAGAAGAAAGGATGGATGTCTTTCCTTTCAAGGTCTCCTCAGCCAGGCTGTGTCCCCAGACTAAGGTCTCTGTTCCTCTCAAGCTGCGCAACTCTCTAAGGTTCTGCTAACAGCTTCGTTCCCTCGTCCCTTAGACCTGAAGATGGTGACCCCTTTGCAGCTTCTAGCACTGGGTTACATTGCTTGCCATCATGTTCTCCTGCACATGCACCTCTCTAAATGCTCCCTTTCTAAATAAATCTTTCTCCATTTTGTCTAACTCAAATGTGACAGCTGTTTCCATTGGCTCTCTGATTGACATACTTTCCTTTGGCATACAGATACATTCTGGCTCTGCTATGTTTCTATTCCTGGTTGCTCTGTGAACCTCACAACAAAGATTTACCTCCCCTTTCAAACATCACTTGGTTTTCTTTTCTTTTTTTTTTTTTTCTTTTTTTTTTAATTGCATTTTAGGTTTTGGGGTACATGTGAAGAACATGTAAGATTGTTGCATAGGTACACACATGGCAGTGTGATTTGCTGCCTTCCTCCCCATCACCTATATCTGGCATTTCTCCCCATGCTATCTCTCCCCCAACTCCCCAACCCCCGCTGTCCCTCAGCTATTTCCCCCCGACTGACCCCAGTGTGTGATGCTCCCCCTCCCTGTGTCCATGTGTTCTCATTGTTCAACACCCACCTATGAGTGAGAACATGCAGTGTTTGATTTTCTGTTCTTGTGTCAGTTTGCTGAGAATGATGGTTTCCAGGTTCATCCATGTCCCTACAAAGGACACGAACTCATCGTTTTTGATGGCTGCATAATATTCCATGGTGTATATGTGTCACATTTTCCCTGTCCAGTCTATCATCGATGGGCATTTGGGTTGGTTCCAGGTTTTTGCTATTGTAAACAGTGCTGCAATGAACATTTGTGTGCATGTGTCCATCACTTGGATTCAAGATATTTGCTGTTCTTAAACCTGAATTTCTCAATTTCACTCTTTTTGAACTAAACGTACACTTGTTCTTTTTCTTTTCTGCCCTCTTCTTGCCTCCTTCCCTCCCTGCCTTCCCTTCCTGCTGGGTAGTGATGCGAGAGAGCACTGGCGTTAGTTACTGTGCTTTAGTTAAATTCTCAGCATCTTATGCAACCTCACCCCTTTAAGTTTTCTCATCTGGTAAATGGGGACAATGATTGCATTGTCATGAAGATTAAAAAAGATCTTAAGATAGTGTCTGGGCCAGGAACGGTGGCTCATACCTGTCATCCCAGCACTGTGGGAGGCTGAGGAGGGTGGATTGCCTGAGGTCAAGAGTTTGAGACCAGCCTGGCCAACATGGCAAAACCCCATCTCTACTAAAAACACAAAAATTAGGTGGGCGTGGTGGTAGGTGCTTGTTATCTTAGGTATATGGGAGGCTGAAGCAGGAGAATCGCTTGAACTTGGGAGGCAGAGGTTACAGTGAGCCGAGACTGCACCACTGCACTCCAGCCTGGGCAACAGAGGGAGACCCTGTCTCCAAAAAAAAAAAAAAAAAAAAAAGGTGTCTGCACAGTCTGGACTGATTATTTCTGTGTGCCAAGCTACTCTCTAATCTCCAATATCATAATCTAGATTTCTAAAGACTCTTTTTCTTGCACCTCTAGCTGGTAGATGGCATCTTCCTGAAGTACTTCTCATGGTCCTGAAGTGATGTTTTGAGCCCTGATTTTTAAAGGCATCCTTAATTTCCGTGGGCCCAGTACAGAGAGCAAACTCTTAACCTAATTCTTATATTTTTATTTGCTGCCTCCACCCCCCACCACAGTTACTGGTAAATAAAAAGAAAAGGAGCTTTACATTGTCTTATTACTTTTAGTATCTCCTATGAAGTACTGGATATTCAGAATGCCATAGAGAAAGGCACGAAGAGGAATTCTTTTCTTATGGAGGTGATGGGCATAGCAGAAGGGAGAATTTGACACCGTTTTTAACAGGCACGGGGAAAGAAAAGTACAGAATGCTTTACACGTGGAGACTATGGAAGTGTTTGTGGTTTTGCAGTGGATTTGTTCAAGATCATAGAGGAAGCAGTTGAGACCAAAGGTTAGCTTGAAGATTTAGGAAGCTCTGTGCCTATAAATTCTCCATTACATGTCTGATCTATTAATCATTTTTAAAAGTGTTGATTATATGATTTTTTACTTCTAAACTCCTGAGAATTGTAGGAAAGGAGGTGTGTGTGTGGGGTGTTCAATTCACAGAGAAAGAGTTGAGGATGCAGTTATATCCACAGCTGAATGAATTTTCTTAATGCTTCGTTTATTTCATATTTTTATTTTCTCGAGTCCCCCAAAATAGCAATTTATACACATTTGTCTTCCCATCTGATTTTGCTTTAACAATAGGTAAGAAAACCCAACCAGCTGTTTTTTTTTTTGGTGAAAAGGCATCTACGTGTTGTCATCAACATCAAAATTAATCTTCAGTCTACAGAACGTCCCTTTTTTCAGTTCAATTCAATTAATAATTAAGTTGGCAAACTCACCTCTTAAGTTCTGGGACAACACAGCGGGTGTCCAAATGCTGACCTGGCCTCGGGGAAGTCAGCCAGCTAAACTTCTTTTTCTTGCAGTTCCCTGGACAACCATTCCCTAAACAAGGTCCCCTATTTACCTAAGCAAGAGATAAATATATTATCTTAAAAAAAAACAAAACGCACACTTAATACATCACAGATGAAGCTAAAGTGCCCTTGGGCCACTACTTCTAATCACGACCTTCTTTACTGAAGTTTGCAAATTTGGGGTGTGTCTTTATAGAACTTTACTTCGCATTTTCCTAAATCTATATACATGTCCACATTGCAAGTGAGTAACATTATTGTGTGCTTGTTTTTTTCCTTGATTTCTTACAATCTATAGTAGTTTTCCCTGGACCCCTGCTCTTGAAGAACACCCAAGACCAAACTGAAAAACGCAGTGGGCTGGTTGTGTCTCATTCTTCCCTTGGGAGTAGGAAGCTGACTTAAGTCCATTGTCTTTGTATGATGAATCGTTGATAATAACTTAATATGTGGTTGGGGATAATTTATTTTCATTTCCATTTTATAATTTGTTGACCATTAAGAGAAAATTAGGGGAAAATCTCTCTAAAACCATATTCATAGAATTTGTGTGCTGGTAAGATCTTAAGACAGTTATCTAACACATCAAGAAATGGGTTCCACAGGGGAATGCAGCATTTGGAAAGGCAGCGGGCCTGGGTCCTCTGTATTTCAATAAGGAGCAGCAGGAGGAGGAGGTCAGACTCTGCCCTGTACTCACCTTCAGGTTGTAATGAAACATTTTTTTCCATGTGCCTCCTTTCTCCTTATCCCATTCCACTCCTCCAAGCCAGTCTTTCTTAGCCACATTCTCCTTTGTAAATCCATCTCAGCTATTCAATGACTGTCTGCTTTGGATTTCTTAACAGCAAAAGCTGACTGCTAATGTTGACTGTGCTTATTCTGCAGAGGAGTATACTGCATGCTTTCAGTCCATTTTCTACTTTACCCTCACAGAACACTATTTGAGGTTGGCACTGTTATTACCCTCACACGAGAAAACTGAGGCTCAGAGAGGATGGGAAACTTGGCCACCATCTCTAAGCAGGAAGTGACAACACGAGGATCACTCTACCTGCTTCTTGACTCTGCAGCTTGCACTCTTGACTCCATCCTGTACTGCCACACGTTGTCTTTGACAACAAGCAAGAGGAAATATTCAGTGAGAATGGGGAGAAGCAAGCTGCAGACTCCCAATAGGTTTTAGCAAACCGCCCTGTAAACAATAGGAACTCAATGAATGTTTGACACCTAAATAAAATGCTCTGAAGACTAAATGAGTTAACAATGAGTTAACCTCAAAGATCAAATGCTCATCATAACTGATTTAGATGTACGCCCTTCTTTATGCTAGAACAGGGTCTCACACCTGCTAAGGTCTAAGTGCATATTAGGTATTATTAATGTGTATGCCTAATTGTGTCATCATTTATGCTGTGCAAATACCACAGAAGGCAAGACATTTCTTGTCCAGAGTCGCAGGTCATGGGAGTCAATGGTACCATTGAGGCAATTTTAAAAGACCTTTCTGAAATATCACCTCCAAGCAGTTAGAGGATCTGGGTTTGCTAACAAAACCATCTGGGACATTCTAGCAATAGAACAATCACAGCCAGGACTCATGGGAGAGAAGGCTTCAAACTCTTTCTCGTTACCGAAGTTTGGAATTTGGGACCAACTCCTTGGCTCCATTATATTTTATTTTGCCATCTTTTTTACTGATCAAACCTATCATTATTTCTTCCTTTCCAGGGACTTCTATGCCCCCTGAATTTTGCCCCTTCCTCTGTTATTTTTTCATGTACGTGAATGTTTTTTGCCTGTATTTTAAATGCCAGCCATCATTTGCCATGTCTTCTAAGGGCAATCTGCATTATGCCCAAGTAAGTAGGTGGCAAATCACATGATCCACCCCTATGCTTCCCCAGCTATGGTAAATCAGTTATGACGAGCACTTGATCTTTGAGGTCATGGTGTGGTATAAGGACTGGCCGCCATCTTGGGTCAAGTGCAAGGTAAGAAAGTGGAAGTACAAGCCTAAGTGAGACAGTGAGGTGGGCCCTACTTTTGGTATTCTAGTCCTAGTACCTATGTTTTCTATTTATTGGATTCCACGTCCTTTTTTCTTTGTTTTCTTTGTTTGTTTGTTTTTTACTTGAGTTAAATTGAGTGAGTTTCTGTTACATAGATCCAGAGAGGGTTTCACTAGATACTTCCTAACCAGACAATTAAACTCTTTGAGGACATAGTCACTGTGTGCCTTTCAGTGTGTATTATACCGCCTGGTACATTATAGGTATTCAATAAATATTTCTTGTTAATGCATATTTTATGGAGTGAGAATTATCTTGATCTGTGAATTTGGATTATAGTTTTTTTCATGAGTGACAGAGGCTATATGCCAATAATAGTACTCATTCATTTGTTTATGCAAAGGCATTTATTCTAGATAAAATGGAGAGGTAAAATAAGGTCCAGTTTCTTAGTTAGGAGGTTCCCCTCTCTAGCAGGGGGAGATAGTAATGTACAATAGATAAATTACCACTTGATTGACAAGTGTAACCCAAACAAAACGTTCTCTCCCTAGAGCTGCTGTGATTGTTCCTTTTCACAAAGCACAATGACTCTGGAGAACCTGACTGTAAACACCAGCACTGCCACCAGCTAAGGATCTGTGATCAGGAGTGCCATCTCACAGTGACAGGGTAAGCATCCCTTCCCCTATTTAATTCTAATTGGAATTCCTTCCATTCTGTATTAATGTTGTTCACGTCAAACTAATCACCAACACTTCTCATTCATTCTGGGATGTTGGTCATGTCTGAAGTTCAGTAGTTTATGTTTGCATGTGCAGGATTTTTAATGAAATGCTGGTATGTCTTTCAGTTACCTTTTCCAGACTTCGCAGTGAGTTGAACTGTGTTCACAGTCAAAGGATTTTTCCTTCCTTTTGTTCTCCTTTATAGGGTGAACCAGGTCCCTTCTGTACCCCAGTTCAAATACTCATCTCCAGTGGGGAAGGTCCAAGCCTCTATCACTAATGCAGTCTTTCACTTAATTATTATGAATGACTGGATGATGGATTCATATATATAATATATTTTTTGAGTACTAACCGTGTGGTATGCATCAGGCTAGGTCCTGGGGACAGTGGAAAATAAAGAAGACCCAGTTGGTACCTGCCATCCTGGAGCTTGAAGTCCAGTGGGGACAATGGATGTTCCACAAACAGTTCACACAAAACAATAAGACTGTAAATGTGATACACGCTGTGAAGAAAAATTGCCAACTGATACGAGTTTGTGTAACCGAAGGGTTGATGAATGCTGAGTGTCTAAAAAGTTATCATAAAGTCACACTGGAGCTCAGCACTCTGCAGGGTGATCCAGGTGAAGAAAAGAGGGGAGAATGTTTGGGCTCAGGGAAGAACATTTCCAAAGGCTTCACAGGAGTAGTGGGAATAACTCAGGGGCACACTTTGAAGCCTTGAGAAAGGAGGAGAATACTCATCAAATTGCCTAATTTCAGAAAACACATGCTCTTCTGTTTTAACCAAAATAACTGGCGGGTGGGTGGGAAACCTTCATGATCACAACAAGTGCCCCAGTTGTCCCTGAATTGGAAACTGTTTTACTGACATCAAGATGTTTAAAAATATGCATGGGAATTCTAACGTCATCACTTCCTCCTTCCCTCCCCTCTTCCTCCTCCCCAGTCATCAGGACTCTAGACAGCTCAGGGATCCCAGAGCATCTTTTAGGAGGAAAATAGAGCCACTGAGGCGTTAAGTTTTCTGTTTTACCTTTATGAACTTTTGGCTTCCCTGTCTGGGGGGGAGACAATAACAACTAAAAACCTGAAAGGCAAGGTTTGAGAAAAAACAAGCAGATTTGGCAGTCAAGTCCAAAATCCACCACTGAATCCACCACTGAAAGCCTCTGGCTGCTCTTTCTGTTCTTTTGGTTTGTGCTTCGGCTTCTTAGCAGTCATGGTCATCATCAGCCTCACAGTAGCACTAGCAATGAATACTTACTGGTCATTAGCTCACAGCCAGGCATCATGATCAGAACTGCCCATGTATCATCTCATTTAATGCTGATAAAATTATATAAGTTGGGCCCTGTTACGGTGATGTGAAATTCTCAATATTCAACAATTTGTTTGGTCTATAAAAATGCCCATTTCATAAAGTTGAAGCCAATGTTATTATTTCCCAGGGTCCCAGGGGGTTACAAAAATTGTCCATGTTTTTATAATCGGGGAGTGGCTGAGCTGAGCCTCATGCCCAGGTGTGTATAGTACCCCAGTAGCTGTGTTCTTTTGCATGATGAATTCAAGTGAGAGAGGGAGGAAGAAAATCACACCGTAAAGGTTCGTCCTTTTCTCTTTCCATGTCCGAGTTTACTATTTAGCGTGTCTCATGGGTTAGAAGAGGAAAGAAAAGCCAGATGCTGAAGTCTGAAGATACTCCAGTGATTCTCACTCCTTTTACTCTGCTGCCCCGCCCCTGTCCTGACCCCATTAAAAACTGATCTTCCCTCAAAAGGGAATGACTGGTGCATGCTACTGAAAAGCCCAGGCGAGTGGTAACCATAGGCACAGCCAGGTCCAGGCCTTCACACAATGCTGAGAAAAATCTGACTCTGGACTCATCAGATCTTCCTTCTACTAAGAGGTCCAAGCCCATATTCCACAGCGTACCACCTCCACCAGAGACAGCAAGAGAGAGAACCAGTTTATCAGTAGTCCCAATAAAATCCTAGCAAAGATTCCCATGGAACAGGCATGCCATATGCCCACGTGATGAGACGGAGGCACAGAAATGATAAGGTGAGCATCTGAGGACACACGGCCCCACCCCACTACACTGTGTGCCTGTCTGAGGTCATGGACTGCACTGATCAGCAGCTGTGGCTCAGATCTCTACCCCTGGATGAGAAGCAGGGGGTGCAGGATGAGCTCTGCGGGGTCAGCCCCACCTCAGTCACCTAGACTTATGGTTGTGGGCAGTGATTTTCAAAGGAAACCTGGTTGCTTGTACTGGAAGAAGGGAGATTGGGTGCCAGGCAGGGGAAGCCTCAGCTACTCTCCACAATGAGACTGTAGAAAAGCTTTGGACAGAGAGGATATTTTTCTCTCAAGTCTGATGCTGGGCCCAAATTTCAAAGAACAGAAGGCTATTAAAAGGGCAAAGGAAGGAAGTACTAATTAAAAGGGCTCTGCCAGGCTGTAGGGTCAGACAGAACAAAGAATTATCCATTAAGGAGGCTCCTAGCCTGGCGTTAACTGCAAGGCCTTTGGGGCAGGGCAGAGGTTCAGCTCAGGGGCCTTAGATGGCTGAAACCTCCCTGACTTCATTTTTCTTATTTGTAAAATGGACATGAAATACCTACTTCCATGGTTTATTGGCAGGATTGGATGCTTTAACACATGACAAATCTTCAGGCTGGTGCTTGGCTCATAGCTTGTTCTCAATGCATGGTAATGGCTGTAGTGAATGCTGCTAAGGCTACTCAAAGGTTTGAGTCCTGGAGATTCTTCCTCTTAGGCCAAAAGTCTCCTTTGCTCCTCTGAAATCTTTGATTATTTATTTATTTATTTATTTAGAGACAAGGTCTCATTCTAGAGTGCAATGGTATGATCATATCTCACTGAAGATGCCAACTCATAGGCTCAAGTGGTTCTCCCAACTCAGGCTCCTGAATGGTGCACACAATGAGGCCAAGCTTAATTTTTTTTTTTAATATGTAATTTTGTAGAGACGGGGTCTTGCTGTGCTCCCAGGCTGGTCTCAAACTCTTGAGCTGAAGTGATCTTCCCACCTCAGCCTCCCAAAATGCTGGTTTTACAAGTTTGAGCCAACCATGCCCAACTCTGGTTCTTTTCTTTTTGAGACAGAGTCTCACTCTGTAACCCAGGCTGGAGTGCAGTGGCGCGGTCTTAGCTCACTGCAACCTCTACCTCTCGGGTTCAAGTGATTCTCCTGCCTCACCCTCCTGAGTAGCTAGGACTACAGGCGTGTGCCACCATGTCCAGCTAATTTTTTTTTTTTTTTTTTTTGTATTTTTAGTAGAGATAGGGTTTCTCCTCATTGACCAGGGTGGTCTTGAACTCCTGACCTGAAGTGGTCCACCTGCCCCGGCCTTCCAAAGTGCTGGGATTACAGGCAGGAGCCACTGTGCCTGGCCTCTGGTTATTTTTTAATGATCCCAAGATCAAGGACTTATTCTAGTACTTATGTTTCTAGAAGTCTTTTGTCACTTTTCAAGAACTTATGCTTTGACTTTGGGGTTGTGAAACATGGACCATGTCAGAATGGACTACTCTGGTGTTCTTTGTATCTGTTAGTTGCTGGAGAAATAAGAGCCTTTATATCCCTTTGATCTGGAGTCTTCAAATGATGCAGTGTCTTTTCCATGTTTCCCTCACATCTCCTGGTTTTTCTAAGGGCTACATTTCTAAGAGCTACTTTCACAGCTACATTTTCATAACCCATGTCCACTTGCCTGTGGTCACCTTTCTAGACTCTTCCTGCCAGACCCACTTCTCTATCTTACCTTCCCTTTGAATCCTGCCATGGCGCTCAGACTTGCCACTCCAGACTTTCCTTGTTTCCTGACTGATGCAGTTGGGTCAGGTGTCTTTTTGTAGCAAATGACAGACACCAGTTGAAACAGACTTAATTATTTAGTTGAAAAGTGAGAACATAACAGGAGTCAAGGACTCAAGCTGTATTATTCTCAGTCTCCATCTCTTGCCTCTGCTTTCCTTCCTGTTGGCTTCATTCAGGGAGACTTTTCTGATCCCATAGCAAAACAGCTACCAGCAAAGGCAGCTTACACTGTGGGGGTGATTGCATGATTTTCCTGACTCATCACCCATCCTGCATGCCTGCCTTTTGCCAGTGACTTTGTAGTTTCTTCCACCACTAGCCATCTCACTGATGTTGGGTGTAGCCATGTACTCTATTCTGGCCAAAGAAATGTGGTTGTAAATGACAGTGTGCCAGTTCTGAGCCTAGGTGTTGAGAGGAATTGCCTGTTTCCATATGCTTCCTCTTGTGCTTCTGGAATTACCATGAGGATATCCTGCAGGTAGTCTCTTAAAAAAAAAGACATTTTGAGGGACATTGCCTCAGTTGAATGCATACTTGCAGCTGGAAGCAGAGGCATGCCAGTTAATCTGAAGAATTGTTAGCATGATAATAAACACTTTCTTATATATGGGGCTGAGCTATATCACGGTTCGTTATATAGTATTGTTGTGGCCATAGTTGAGTGTTGCATAAACTATTTCCATTGCCACCAAAAGAGTTTTATTTTCTTCCTGATGGTTTCACTAAAAATCCTAAAATCCAATTCAATGCACCAAACTTAGTTATAGAACTGAAAGTGAAGAAGAGATGGCTCCCCACAGGAATTCATGGTGCTCTTACCTGAAGATGATATAAAAAATGTAGAGAAGCCAAAATGACAGGTTCTCATTACATCATCCTTGAAGGGACAGTGGCAACCTGTATCCCATATTAAGCCAGCAAGCAGCCTTTTTCACATCTATACCCAGCTGTATAGGGCAGAGCTCAACCAGGCTAAGAACCAGTCACCAACTGGCCAGCTAGGGATGCCCAATACATAGTGATTGGTGCTCCACCAAAATCAGAAAGACCTAACCCCTAATTTCTCTCCCTTTCCCGGCCAGAACGGATAAGCTGGGTTTGTTAGGCTAGCAAGCTGCTATTTAGTAACTCACTGCCCTCCTCTGCAAGGCCAGTTCAACTCAGAAACATTGTGGGCAGAATGGTTGCTGGGTCCTGATTTAGAGCAGTCTTTTCTTTACCAGCTCTGATGTTTAGCTGTACTCTGGGGCTTTAATCTTTAGTGGGGTGGGTGCCCCACCAAGTCTGTCCTTGAGAAAGAACAGACCTGAATTGAAAGCATGACACGTGGTAAATAGAACCCTTTTGCCCTGCTCCATAGGGTCATTAAACTTCCTAGTGAATATCACTGAAAATTAAACTGATTTTTAAAACTGCAGTGGCTCTATTTTGCTTTCTTCTCCCAAATCCCACCTTTCTACCTTGACCTTTTTCCTGCTGTTTGGCAGCTGCTGTCTTTAAGGAATGCCACTTGGCTCCAAGATATGCATGGGGCATTTCTGATGGCATTGCTTTGGGAAAGGGCACGATTCTGCCTCTTTCTGACAGTATCATCTTCCAAAGCTGCATGGCAACTCATCCCTTCTGCAGGGCGTCCATCGTGTGGAAGCATTTGGAGCTATGAAGAGAAGGCTCTGTTTCCTCTACTCCCCAGGGGTCGCCCATCACTCTTGCTGTACTCCACACCCTCCCCCCTCCTTTGAATGCCAAACCTCTTTATGGAGCTGGGAGACAATGTTGGGGAAGGCTGGGGAGGGGGAAAGCAAACACTGGTCAGTGTGTTCGCTCTGATTACACCGTTGTGGGTGAGACAATAGCTACTGCGAATACAAGCAGTCAGGGTTCAATGCTGCTTTCTTCCCCCTCCTCAATGGAATTTTGATCCAGCCAGGGCTACCCTGGAGGAATTTCAGTCTAACTGGGGCAGCCCAGCCTGGAAACCAAGCCTCTGTCTGTGGGGGGGTGGCTCCTCTCATCATTTGGGAGGTTATTGGGACCAAGCTTGGAACGTCCCATGAATGTGGGCCACTCCCACCCCACCATAGCTTCCATGCACCAACCTAACTATTATTAAGACACATCTTTGATATAGGCATGATTGCAAGAACCAGTTATTACTAAGCTGTTGTCCCTCACCCCCAAGCCCACCAACCACTGTTTTGTGATGCGGTGGCTGGGGTTGCCATTTCTCCCCACCAGCTGGTGCCACATTTGGTTCTGCCACTAGGAGGCACTAGAGGGAGATGGCAAAGTTGGAGGCTTTAAGAGGGCCTCTCACCTTCTCGTTCCCGTCAGCTTCATCCTGGCAATAGCAGTTTGTGTCAGTCTCTAGCTTTCTCAGCACACTCAGTACCAGCCTCTTAATTACTACTCTGCTCCATGATTTACAAAATTTTCCTACTTAAAAAAAAGCCAGCCAGATGCAATGGCTCACATGTGTAATCTCAACACTTTGGGAGGCAAAGGCATCAAGACTGCTTGAGGGTAGAAGTTTAAGACCAGACTGGGCAGTATAGTGAGACCCCATCCCTACAAAAACTTTGAAAGTAGGCCAGGTGTGGTGTTGCACATCTCTAGTCCCAGCTGTTCAGGAGGCTGAGGTGGGAGGATCATTTAAGCCCAGGAGTTTGAGGCTGCAGTGAGCTATGATTGTCCACTGTACACCAGCCTGAGCAACAGAGTGAGACCCTGTCTCAAAAAACCACAACAGACCACCTCTGGTGTGTGTGTGTGTGTGTGTGTGTGTGTGTGTGTGCGTGTGTGTGTTTGGTTTTTTAAAATCTCAGCTCTGTGTGTACAATTTCACTCACAACAAAGAAGAAAAGCATCGACAGCTGCTACAATAGGGAATGGGGTCCCCTCCTTCCTAAAGATCCAATTTCGTCCCGGGTGGTGGATAAGGCTAAGAAGATAAAAAATGACCTTTCACCTCCAGGGACAGTAATGTAAAATTAATTTGAGGCTTTGAAACTAATGAGCTGGCCCATCCTGGTGTGTACCCCATGAATAACACAGTATGTGCACAGCCAGAAACCCAGCGATCTTTCTTCCTCAGATGGGGCTTGGGGTGGGAGGGGGGGGGATGAGAAAGAAACTCATTTTGAAAAATAATCCTCAGAGGAGAGAGGTCTGCTAGGTCTTCATAAACCCAGTATTAGAGGGAGGAAGGGGGAGGAGAGGAAGAGAGAGAGAGAGAGGGAAAGAGAGAGAGAATTATGTGCCTTTAATCTGCTTAGCTTTTCACTGCCGAATAGCTAAAGGGCTCAGACAGGCAAGAGTATTGTGAGGTGGTTAAGTCCGTGAACTTGGAGTTAGACCTCTTGTGGTCCAGGCTTGATTTGTGACTTTTTAGCTATGTGATCTCCAGCATGTTTTTAAACTTGTGTTTGGGGGATGTTTGGATTAGATAGTAAGTGGAAACTACTTACATTTAGGCTAAGAATCTGGTTATTTTTACATTTTTTGACGGTGATTGAGGAAGGCGGGAACAATTCGAGGGTGATTGATTCACAGAATATGAAGTCTGAGGTTTCTGCTCTGACAAGAGGAAATGTCTAACAGCAAAAGACAAGGAAACTGGGCTATTGGGAATCGTGGGGAAAGTAGCTTTGGCACCTCCAGAGAATGAACTGTCTCATAGCCTAGCTGACCAGCCATGGAAATGGCTGCCTGTAGAGGCAGTGAGCAGCCCATCCCTGCAGGTATGCAAGCAGAAGCGCTCTCCACTGTATGAAAAGATGTATTCACTTATTTCTAAGGATCTTTCTCCCTGTTCAAACGCTGGCTCTTCCACTTGCTAATTGTGTTGCACGGGTCACTGAATCTCTTAGAGACTGGGATGCTTTATCTGTGAATCAGGCCAATGGTGCTATTGGCCTCCCTTTTATGATCTCCCTCCCTTTCCCTTGTACTCCCTCCCTGCCACAAACTAATGCTCATGATGTGCTGGGCACTGTGCTAGGCTGGGGAGATACTCAGAGGAAGAAGATGGTATAAGCACTCCCTGGAAAGAAAAAACTCAAACATTTAGTTTTAGTTTTAGAAGGAGACAGACAGATGGACAGATAATTTTAAAGCAATTCCATAGATGCACTGATAGAGATATGCACTGAGAATTCTGGAAGCACAGGGAAGTGGCATGTAACTCTTCAGGTGTGAGGCAGAGATGGGGTCAGAGAATGCTTCGGTATTGGGCATTGGTGTAATATATTTAGATGCTGGGGTATCTCTGGCAGAGGAAGCCATATGAACAAAGACCCAGGGACAAGAAGACAGCATAGTGTGCGGGGAACTATGTAAAAGGCAGCACAGCTGGGATGCAAAATGTGAGGGAAGAATGATGGGAGATGAGACTGAAGAGGTAGACAGGGGCTAGATCACAGAGGCCCTTGTCTTCCATGCTACAAATGTAAACCATGAAACGTCAATGGCTGATTTTAAGTAGCACACTGGCATGGTTGGGTTTCCATTTGGAATGATCTCTCTAAAGACTGCATAGAGGATGAGTTAGGAGGTGGCAAGGCCAGAGCGTCAGCTGGCAGTGTTGAAGTCAGGAAGTCATCTAAGTCAGATTGACGATCCACGAACCAGGCTTCTTATGGGATTGTGGTGAGAATCTGATGACGGGATGTCCCAGGAAGCTTGCAGTAAAACATGAACTGCTTCCCACAAGCCAAGGGTCATTATAATTATGTTCACTCTATAAAACATTGGTTTGGGTGCCCATCATATAAACTGGGTCCCCCCCATCACTTACTCAAACAGTGACAATAAAATCCATATATTTGGTCAAAACCAGTATAAATGGTAGTTGTGCTTAACAAGTACCTTTTAAAAAGTAATGAAACCACTGGCTCGAGAAATAATTTTGCAGATGCTTCTGGGATAGAGAGGACTAAATTTTGGTGCTGCTGGAAAGGAAGGGGGAGAGAGCACAATATTAAATTTCGGGCAAATTTGAAATGCACAATTAAATGCAGGCAAACTGGGAGGGCAGATGATACTCTTTGAATAAAACTTATAATAGATTTGGCACAAGAGGGTACTGGAGATGGGCCCAATGTCTCAAATTTGCTGAACTGTTTTTGTAGACAGCTGGGAATTTACCAGTATTATCCTTTTTTTTTTTTTTTCCCCAGAATATTTTGGATTTTGTAGACATGCCCTGGAATGCCCCATCTCAGGGAAGGCTAGAGGAATGTCTCAGTGCAAGTGTGGTGTCTGCTTCTAGTGATGTTGATGGCAGAGCTGAAAATTGTCTTTAAAATTAACAATAGATGTGCATAAATCTTCCTCAGTTACCTAGCAACTGATACAAGGTTCACAGGGCTGGGTGGAGGTAAACCTGTTTTAGGAAATACCTGGAAGCATTTTCGTAATGCCTGGAGATTACTGGGAGGGAGAAGAAAACAAATTAACATGACTAATTAAATGTCTGAATTACTCTGTATTTTGTTTTGATCCTGGGTTTTTTTGTTTTGTTTTGTTTTGTTTGTTTGTTTTTAGTAAAAATTAAATCAAATAACAAAAACCTTCCCTAAATCTCAAAGGTTTCTAGCAACAATGAAGGTTTTACCAAGACAAGCTAATTTCTGAGACTTTTTCAAGGCTAAAATTTTTGGCCATATATTAGGTGTATTGCCTCATGAGTAAAATGAGAGGTCAAACTAGGGGAATTATAGTTTCATCCACATTTCTAGGGTGTATGGGGAAATAGGGCTTGTAGGCCAGTTTTGTTGAATCAGACACCAAAGGTGTGAATCTGGAATCAAAGTGAATTTTTTAAAAAAGAAAAGGTGTTGAAATAATGAAGTGAATAGACATGGGACTTAAGAAATACACACACACATATACATTTATTCTCTGTGTGTGTATGTATGTATTTTTATTTATAAAAATCAGTGTCTACATTAGGGTGTAGATTACAGATTCAACGCTACATGGCCCAGCAGCTACATCCCTTGCCCAGGAACCACAGTGAGCTGGAGAATGGGGTCCTAGGGCTTCCAGATCTGTTGATTTTTCAAATAGCCAGAAATCCAGAATTTGTATAGAATCTCCTATTGTTAAAACATTCACAAGTAATTTGAAGAGTTTTTAAAAAGCACTGTGTGGGCTGAACAAAGTGAATCTGCCTGAAAGCAAAAGTTCCAAACGTATAATTCTCTTTGTATGTATTGTATAGTTAATTAAGACTCACTTTGTTTGATGGAGTGAAGATGAGCTTGTGCAGGCCACTGGCTAACACAGTTTATTCCATGCCTCCCACATACCAAGCACTGTGCCATGGACTTTTCACATCTGGCATCCTCAGAATCCTCTGAAAGGTGGGTGATATGGTTTGGCTGTGTCCCCACCCAAATCTCATCTTGAATTGTAGCTCCCATAATCCCCACGTGTTGTGGGAGGAACTAGGTGGGAGATAACTGAATCATGGGGACAGTTCCTCACATACTATTCTCATGATAGTGAATAAGTCTCATGAGATCTGATGTTTTTATAAGGGGTTTCTGCTGTGATTTGGCTCTCATTGTCTCTTGCCTTTGCCATGTACAAAGTGCCTTTGGCCTTCCGCCATGATTGTGAGGCTTCCCCACATGCATGAAACTGAGTCCATTAAACCTATTCTTCTTCCCAGTCTCAGGTATGTCTTTCTCAGCAGTGTGAAAATGGACTAATACACTGGGTGTTATTTATCACAGGAGTTTGGTCTCTAGTATAAAGATGAGGATGCTGAGGCTGGGACCCCACAAGGGCATGCTGAAGATCAGGTAGCTCCTTAGTCCTTGACCCTCCATTTCAAGTCCCATCTCTCTGACTCTAACTCTCTAGCTGCCTGCTCTTAGGAGTCTGACTCACCTGCAACATTTCTCTGAAGATGTGTTAGGAAGCTGTCTTAGTTTGCTAGGCTGTCATAACCAAGTACCACAGACTGGGTGGCTTAAACAACAGACATGTATTCTGTTCTTCCAGCCTAATTCTGCAGGCTGGAAGTCC
Source organism: Ateles fusciceps (assembly GCA_036589455.1). Lineage (NCBI taxonomy): Eukaryota > Metazoa > Chordata > Mammalia > Primates > Atelidae > Ateles > Ateles fusciceps. Next base: position 14,199,041 of record JAZHEH010000562.1, read on the forward strand.
AAGACCAAGGCTGGTTTCTTCTGAGGCCTCTCCCCCTTGGATTGCAGATGGCTGTCTTCTCCCTGTGGTCGTGTGTGTGTGTGTGTGTGTGTGTGTGTGTGTATGTGTATGTGTGTATGTGTGTCCCCTGATCTTTTCTTATAAGGACACCAGTTATACTGGGTAAGGAGCCACCCGAATTATCTATTTTTACCTTACTCACCTCTTTAAAGATTCTATTTCCAGATACAGTCACATTCTGAAGTATTGGGGATCAGGACTTCAACATACGAATTTGGGGTGGTGAGGGCATAATTCAACCTGCAACAGAAGCCATCAAATTTTTCCCCCTCACTTCTTTTCCTTTAATATTATTATTATTGGAAGGACAGGGAGAGATTTCCTGAGCCCAGGGAATTGGAACGCCTGAGGGGAGGTGCTTATCTCCTGACCCCCACCCCTCAAGGTGACCTGGCTGGCTGCAGCTCAGCCCCTGAAGAAGGTGTGGTATTTGCACACTGCAGCCACAGTTAACCAGTTCCCCAACTACAGCTTCAATATTTTAGAATGCATAAAACATGAGATCATATTTAGCAATGGCACTGTTTTATTTGGCATCACTGACTCTATCTGTGTGTCTTCATCTAAAATAATACTGATGCAGGCGAGAAGCATTATTTATCATGTCAAAAATTAGAAACAACCTCAGTGTCCAACAATAGGGTTTAATAGGATAGAATTGTGTGCAGCCTTTGGAAACTGCTGTGGAAAACTATTTGTGGTGTGAGAAAATAATCATGACAGCTGAAGTGAGGGGGAGAAGCAGGCTGCAAAGAAATAGGTATAGTTTGATCCCAATTTTTCAAAAAAGGTTTATTACAGGTACATATCTCTGTGCATATATGTGTGTGCATATGTGTGTTCATCTGGAAGGGTATACTCCAAAATATTTAAAATTGTTTTCTTGCAGTGATGGAATTATGTGGCCTTTAATTTTTTTTTCTTCTGTTTTTCTAAGTGTGTGTCCCATATTTTCTAAAATAGACTTATTACTTTTGCAATTCAGGGGAAAATTTTAGAGATAAAAATCTTTCAGGTTTAAGAAATCCACTCGGTTTACAGAAAGTTTCCTCTAACTTAGCCTTTTTCATAAGGAGCTGCCTCACAGCTTTTCACATAGGGTTGTATTTACAAAAATGTAATTTACTCTCCATTTTCCAGATACAGCTCTTAGCTGCAATTACCTGGATTCTGGAATAATTTTTGTGACTCACCTGAGAACCTCTTCTCTATTTTTGTTTTTCCACCTGGCTCTATTTTCTCATTAAAGGAGTTTTAGGAGTGAATACGGAGAAAGCGTGGAGTCCCACAGACCAGGAAAAATAAAAAAACCCTAAAAATAAATAAATCAGTGAACTAGTTTAATGTGTTTAAAATATCATCTAAGGAGACCCAAAAAGAAGCAGGATGTAACTTCACAGTGACTTTGTTCCTTCTGTTTCTCTTTACTTATTTGAGAGATCCTTTAAGCTCACTTCCCTTTTAATAGAATGTGCTTTGATTGGCTAAATAATGCTATGATGTTATGTTTTTACAAAGGAGAGGTTTGCGGAGGATAATGCTGTCAGGCTCGGAAGCGGCAGTGGAGATCGCGTTGCCCAGATCTTGGCATCATTGGTTCCCAAAGCTCTGAATCCCCTGGAGAGCTTTTGTAAAAGGTCAGCACTCCACAACGTGACAGAAATAGAAGGGACCTGGGGCTGTGGGTTGTGAAAGCTGCGATTCTTTTGATGCTCAGCCAGTCTGAGGAACCCACTTCCCTGTGGTTCCTGCATTCCTTCCTCAATATCACAATAGGTGGTTACCTGAACACTTGTAGAGATGGAGAATTTTCTACCTCAAGAGCTAGCCTTTTTCATTCTTGGACTGCTGTGCCATTGTAATTCTTTCTTTCTTCTTCTTCTTCTTCTTTTTTTTTTTTTTTTGCATATAATCTGTATTCCTCCAATTCAGAGAGCAAAAAATGGAGACATTTTGCTAGTGTAACCCAAATAAATCCCGAGGCCCCATGTGGTCCAATCTCTGCATAGAGTCACGTCTTCCAAAGCGAAAATAATTACAATGGCAACTTTACCTGCAATACTCAGAGAATGTTATAAGGGGCCCAATTGATACCCATGGTAGTGTTGTTTCTCAAATACTTTTCCCTTTTCTTCTTGATTTTCTCAGTTTTACCAGAGCTGCTCATTCACCACCCCAACCCCAACCCTAAACCTCTCCAAGAGCACCCCACTTGCCGTTTTAAGCTCTCTTATAGTGAATTATACCATCACACTTAGAATCTTAGCCTCTGCATGAGCTAAACCTGATCACATAATCTCTCTGTCAGCTTCCTTATCTGTAAATGGGCAACTATAAAACTCTTACTCAAGGGGTTGTGAGTCTTTTGATAGGCCTGTGAGACTTGCTGTTCATTGGACTAGCTAGGCTGCTCTGACTCATACAGACCCAAATCCTGGCAATGACTTTTATGAAGAAACGACAATTCAGTCTACTACTTGTCCATTTTATATGCCCAAGGAATTTGAGGGGCCTCTGCTTGGATCTAGTTTTCAACCTAGTCTATTGCATTGATTATCCTGTCTAAAAGACAAAAAAAGGTAACTTCATGGGCACTTAACATCTTGGCCATACTGGCCCCAGCTGCATGCTATGTAGGAATTTTGCTTCCATTTAAACTGAAGTTCCAGTTGTTGTTTTACAACCATTTCAAATTGTACATGTCCCATACAAGACAGAGAAAGGGTCATCTGGTTGGATGATTTTTGGCTTGCAACAAGAGAACACAAAAGAAAAGCATACGTTTTAATACTCAAGAGACCAGATTCTCTGCTGAAAAGGAAATGAACTACATATCTAAAATGGTCCTGCCAAGAGGCCAAACAGACTATGCTCTCTTGGGGGGAGTTCTCAGTGGTGATGAGAACACCACTCTTTTTTTTTTTTTTTTTTAAGTCATTTCCAAGGTGAGATATTGACTTGCTGCTGAAGCAGGACAACTAGTCTCTCTTTCATTGGTAGAAGCAGAGTAAGGGTCTTGCAAGTTTCAGGTTGCAGCAGACAAAGGATCTTGCAAGTTTCAATCCAAGGCAAGAAGAGCTAGGATTGTACCAGCTGTCTCACCTACTCTGTGCCCACCTGTTTCTGGATGAGGCACTGTGACATACATTTTATTATAAAGAGAACCAACTTTGGAATCAAATGGAACCTCTATTAAAATCCTGAATCCGTCACCAGCTTGGACAAGTCACTGCTCTTCTCTGAGCCTTGTTTTCTTCCAGTTAGGATTAATAGTAAGCCTTCCCCACAGAGCTGTAGCAAGGCTAAAATGAATGGTGGCGTATAGAAGCATTTAAAATAGGCTTTCATACAGAGCCAATACCTGAGGAGAGTGAAGGTTTGAACCACAAAGTTCCACTCTGGCAAATCACAGAGGGGCTGTAGGATGGTTCTTTAAGAAGGATATGGTATGGGGAATAGTGCTTCTCAAACGCCAATGTGCCTTCATATCACTTAGGGATTTTGTTTAAATGCAGATTCTGAGTTACTAGGATTATGCAATTCAAATTAGCTTGCAGATAATTTAATGGCTGCTGGTCTCCGACATCACCTTTGAGAAGCAAGGAATTAGACCTGATATATCTCCTTCTTCTGTTATCTATGTAAAAGAGATATATTGTCCACTTTGCATAGTGAGAGGGCAGGTACAAAGGTGGGATGAGGATAATGTAGCATGAGCACACAGAAGAAAAATCTAGGAGGATGAGTAAAGAAATCATGGGAAAAGAGATAGAATAGAGGCTTTCAATCCTGACTAGACTTTAAAATCACCTGGAGAGCTTTAAAAAAACTATCCATTGTCTGGTCCCACCCCAGGAATACTGATTTAATTGATTAGGATGGGGCCAGACATGACATATTAAAGAAAATAGCTCCCCGGATTATTCTAGTGTGTAGCAAGGGTTAAGAACTGCTGGGCTAGACAAAGAGACAACTTTCCGAGATGGAAAGAATCAGAAAGGGGCCATGAGCCCCTGTAGAGACCAACACAAGTGCTCCAACACATTCTGACCAATGAACATAATTAATTTGTTGTAATTGACTTTACACTCTTGAAGCCCATGGGGCTCAGACATGGCCCTTTGCCAGCCTCAATACAAAGTTCAGCCCTCTTCCAGGATTCCCTAAGATCTAGGCATGCCAAGCATCTGAAAATAGTATGGTTTTACAGAAGAGTCCTTACGTCCTGGGGTGGGACCAGCTTAGGCACTGAACATTTTGTTTGAGCAATCCCCATTGGACACATCTCTCCCCTGAATCCCTGTCTGCACAGCCAATAAGGTGATTCTCCTCTGTCACCCCGCTCCGCCTTCACCCATTCTTTTATTCCTTTACGAGACAGAGCTGAATTTAGCTCTGTCCTAGGTGCTCCATACTTGTGGAGCATAGCAAACAAAGCCCTTCGGAAACCCAGGCCCATCCTCTTTAGAAATACGTTATAAACTGTTACAGTCGATGAAGTCCTTCCAGTGGGTGTCAAGCTGGACAGTTTCTGGTAAGAAGAAGAAAGCATAGCAGGTGGAAATCTCAGCCAAAGAACATGGCCATGGGAAGTCTTTGCCTAAAAGGTCATGCAGTCCACAGTTCTGCTGCACAACTGCAGCCTGGAATCACATGGGGAGTTGTTAGAATACCGATGGCTGGGCTGTACTCCCCCAGAGATTCTGATTTAATTGGCCTGGAGTGTGGCCTGGGCATTAGAATTTTCTTAAAGTTCCCCAAGTCATTCCTGATATGCAGCCAAATTTGAGAGACGTTGTTCTAAAGAGGCTTAGTGCTAAAGGGCAAATGAAAAGGACAACCAATCCTACATTACAGTTGCAATTGCTTTGTTCTTATTGCTGACCTATTTAGTTTTGTTTTGAGTTTTCTAATCCCTTCAGTTGAACTCTCCAAAATTCTACCATTGGTAAGTATAAGCACAGAAAGTTTGGGAACCACTCAGTAATTCTGAATCTCAGTGAGACAAAGAGGCCATTAAATGTCTCTCTTTCTCTCTCTGTGTGTGTGTGTGTGTGTGTGTGTGTGTGTGTGTGTGAGAGAGAGAGAGAGAGAGAGAGAGAGAGAAAGAGAGAATTTATTTTTGAGTTAAAATTGAGGAGAAAAATCAGCTCTATATGGCAAACCAATAACCTTGGTTTCTCAATGATGCTCAAACATAGACTAGGCAAATAGGGGAAATAGTGTGCATGGACACTCCCTCTCCTCTCTTTTCATAGTTTCTATTTGATTGGTGGAAGCTGTGATGAACTCACCCAATGCAAAAACAAGATACAAAGGCTGGAGAAGAGCTCAGGGAAAGGAGCAGCTTTGCCAGGTGAGCTGGAGAGAGTGGTCAGGGATTACGGGGAAACAAATGCAGTCAAGGGGGAAACAGCAAGAGAAAGTCCACCCAGCTGCCCCAAAATATGCTGTTACCTCGGACCCATACTGGTCCTTCAAATGCATTTTTGTGTGAAGGGGCACTGGGTGCACCCAGGAGATGCACAGCAGAGCAGTCTTGTGTGTGTTTGCGTGTGTGTGTGCATGTGTATGTCTGCGTGTGTGGGAGAAATAGAGAATATCTTAATAGAAAGCTATCCCCAAAGGCAGGAACGGATCATGAAACCCTGGGAAAACAAACCTAGGCTTCATGCCTTCCAAAACCTCCTTCTCTTACCAGCATACATGTCAGGGAAGTCACACAGCTTCAGCGAATGTTTGTTTCCTTTTCTGACCTCACTGTGAGGTTTGAGTCCCAATACAATACTTTTGAATGTACTCTGCAAACAGTAGACTGGAACACAAGTGAAAGGGATTATGAAAAAGTCAACTTTGCATATTTGTGCTTGTTTAGGGGTATTGGGGAAAACAGGGAGCACAGTGCTCAAAAGTCCTCAAATCCCTGGTTAAAGGGAGTGACAGAAGAGCTGTGCCACAAATATACCTCTTTTATTATTATGATAAAAGACACATGTGTTCATGGGGAAAACAAATCTAGAAAATTACATGAAAATAAAATTAGAATTGTTTTCTTTCTAAAGAAAACTAGTATTTATGTTACAAGATAATTATGAATATTTGAAACCTGTACATATTAACAGTTTCAAAGTGTTTCTTAATTCAAAACAATACTTGCTTCCTATAGAAATTGAGAATATATAGGTAAGAAAAAGTAACCAAAACCCACCCTATATTCTATCATCTAAAGAGACCTCTCAGTCTTCAAGAACTTTAAAAAGTTAAGTAATTATTTTACATTTTCACTTTTAATAGAAGGAAAACACATTCATCTTTTTTAAAAAAATTAGATAAGCAGAAGAGAAACTATTAAATCACTTGAAATTCAATCCCCTAAAACAAATAATCCTAACCAGTAACGTTTTTTGTGATAGTTGCTGGACTTTTCTTTCCAAATATGTGTGTATTTTTGAAAGTGTAAGAGGTACCCTAGATCTTTTGCAAATGTCAATTCATATTGTTATTTTGTAACCTAGGTTTCAAATGGAACAATATTCACTCAAATTTTCTCATATCCAACATGATTTTTAACATCTAGGCAGAATACCACTGGAAGAATGTACCATTATTTATTTTTACTTAATGGATCCTTTAATGGTAGGTATTTAGATCACGTGTGATTTTCTTTTTGTCTTAGAAACTACACTGTGGGGAGTGTCCCTCAAACTACATTTGTGCTTTTTTTCTAATTTACTTTTCAGGATAAGCTGAGCCCATGGCACTGCAAAATTCCAAGAAACTGGAAAGATTCCAAGGCTTTTCAAGGAGAAAGATACATGTTGTTTAGTGTAGTACTTTATATCTTTTCAGATATTTTTGCTTTAAACATATTAGGATATATTTGTAAATTTAAGATTATTTAAATCCTGTGAAATAGCCCACCTGCACTGTCTCTTTATTCCTGTTAACTCCTGATTTAATTCTTCCTGATGACATGTCTAATTCATGCCTAGACAAGAAAACGTATAGACTACAGAAGAGTGCTCACTGGGAAGGAGGAGGAAAGCCCCCTCTATAATCCCACCACTAAGAGAAAATCATCTTTCTAGTCATCCTCAACTCCCCCCACCACTCATGGCTTTAAATACGCTTTTTAAAATTACCATTTGTAGACTTCTGACTCAGAGGACGCTTTGATAGAGCTACGAAGTGTTGACTACTATTCAGGGAGATTTTACCCCCTTTTGCCACATTCAGAATTGTTTCTGGTAGGTCACGGAAATAAGTGTGCACCTGGCTGAGGCTGCTCTGAGCTACTGTGTTCTTCCCTAGTTTAGAAAGCACTTTTGGACACATTGCTGAGGTTTCCCGCAGGTATGCGAGACAGCGGGCCAGAAGCTTCGCCTCGCTTAAAAGTCACAGATTTATATAAGAAAAAATAGAAAAGCCAAACTGCACAAGATGGGAACCTATATATAGGTCAAGAGAAGGGAAGACACAGAGCTTCTCACTGCAGTTGATCCGTATTTGATGTAAAAAGACCTCAGGCAACAAGGGCACAATTCTCAATTTTAGATAAATACTTTTACATTTCTGGTTATTAAATGAACACATGTTCATTATAGGAAATAGGTTTAAGAGGCAGAAAGGAAACAAAAACTTATAATTTCATGATTAATACATTTTAACGTGTTATGTATTTCTTTCCAGTTTCTTGATGCATATTTTAGGACCAATTACAGGCAAACAGTCTGTTCAGGTTTTGTTTTTCCACCTTACATTATAGCAAAGGCATCTTCCCATGTTGACAATTGTGTATGAAGATCTCTTCAAGTTCCTTTAGTAACTGTATTGCCTTGAGAAATGAAGAAGAACATACATCAAAGATGTCTATGAACAGCAAATGCAGTGATAAAGCAAAAGAAAATTGTCTACTATTCACCTGCAGCTGACAGCAAGAATGTTTTTCCTTCCTGGGTTACTAAACTTTGTCTTCCTAAGCAAGATAAAGTGGTTGTTGAATAGATAAAGAAGATACTACCTCTCATACATGAACCACAGGTGTAATTAAGCCCATAGACTATTGGCTGAAACTCGGAGAAAATAGAGCAGTGGGGGACTGGGTTTAGGTGTGGGTTCTTTTCATGGCAAGCATCAGGAGCCCTGTTTGCAGGGTAGGATTGGGCCACATGCACATGGCTTATTCATACAACATTTAAAGTCGACTGGCATCTTCTTGACATCTCCTCTTGACCACACAACAAAAGTTAAAGACCAGAAACACTCGACACATGTTCCCAATGCTGTTGTTATAATTGCGCCCTCCACCAGCCACACCTGAGGCAAGACACCTGCTCCTACCTCTTGTCCCTCCTTTGAGGGAATTTGAATAAGGCGCAGCTTCTTCAAGCTGTTCACCCTCCATCTGTTGGAAACTTGTAATGCACTAATTTTGTTACTGACCTTTGCTAAAAATATTCATAATTAAAATACTAATAGGTGATATTCACAATCAAAACGTGAGCACTTCCCTAACCTGCTGGCCTTTTCCTCCAGATGCGAGGCCACAGGCAGTACAGATATGGGTGTGTGGTGCCCTGCTGAGAAAGCCAGGTGAGAACCAGCCCTGGAACTGACTATATCCAGGGGCTGTGATTGCTAACGTTCCTTCCCCCTCCCCCTGCCGAATCTACTGCCTTAGATTTAGTTATTTAACAAATGTGTGTGGAGCATTTGAAATGAGCCAGGTGCTGTGCTAAGCCTCAGCTAATGAAGAGCTAGAAAAGCTGGGGCATTTACTCTCTGCGAGTATATCATCGAATGGTGATAGTGGGTGGTAAGTAACATAGATAAAGCAATATAAGGAAGTCTATCCTTAATGTCCCTGAATTTTAGAACATTTTTACCAGGGCTAGGATTACGGTGAGGTGAGTGAGGCAGGGTTATATAAGTATAGGGTAGAATCTTGTCTTTATTTAAAATGATATTCTGTTTGTCATGGAGTTTTTTTTGTTTTTTTTGGTGTTAACTTTAATTCTTTAGAATATTGTGTAAAAACGTAGTTTATCTTGGTTACTGAGTTTGTTAGCATCCCAATACATTTTGCTTTCAAAGTAAAGGCCTTCTTTACCTAACCCAGAAACCAAACCAAACTTTACTGTCTGAGCAGTGAAGACAATCAGCTGATATTGATATACTCGATGTGTCTGCGTTGTGTCACCCTATTCTTTTGAATTTGGGGTGTAGGTGGTTTGGGCTTGCCACTCATTTGCTGTGCCACTCCAGACAAACACCTTTTCTTCATCAAAGTTCAGTGTCTCATCTGTAAAACACTAAGTTTGGACAGTTATCTTTTTTGACAATGAGAAGAATGTCTTCTTTCAAGAAATATTTACAGAGAACCTACCAGAGGCAGGCATTGTTACAGGCTCTAGAGCGACTGAGGTCAAGAAGACAATGTCCTTTCTGTTGTACAACTTTGGTTTGGTTGAGGACAAATAAATAAGAAAAGAAGATGGCTTTAATGAATGCTACACATCATATTAGTGTGTGCAAGATCCTATTAGAGCGAGAGATGTTACAACAGGGGGGCCAGGAGAGGTCTCTAGGGAAGATAATATTTGAGTAGAAACATAATGATAAGCGGGCATGTGGCCTGAACCTCTCAGACTTACTACCTTTTTTGCTCTTTGACAACTAGTCTTTACTTTTAAGATTAAGGGGCAGGGTCTTGCTCTAACACCCAGGCTGGAGTGCAGTGGGTCCATGATAACTTACTGTAACTTCAAACTCCTGAGTTCCAGCAATTTTCCTGCCTCAGCTTACCAAATAGCTAGGACTACAGGTGTGCACCACCATGACTAGTTAATTTTTTACTTTTAATAGAGACGGGGTCTTGTCAGATTGCCCAAGCTGATCTGGAGCTTTTGGCCTCAAGAGACTGTCCTGCCTCACCCTCTGAAAATGTTAGGACTCCAGGCGTGAGCCATGCCAGGCCATGACAGCTAATCTTTAATGAGCCTTAGTTTGTGCCTGTTATAATAACTATACATGTCCCAACTCAGCTGTCTCAACGATGTTGTGAGATAAGGACTCTTGTTATATCATTTAAAAAAATTGTTATTGATAAAGAGACAGAGGCACAAAGAGGTTAATTAATTTGGGGAGATCACCAGCTAGTAAGTAGTGAGTGGAAAAGGTAATGGGAAGAAAGGCACTAAAGGCACAATGGCTTCAAAGCTTGAATTCAATGATTCATCAGTTACTTAATGAGCATCTACTATATTCCAGGCACTGTAATTAGATAGGGGCATAATTCCTCCTCCTCCTCATCCACTGCCTATTGCTCTCCCTAATGAACTCTAGATTCTAGGGATGGTACAAACTTTTAAAATAATCAATTTTCGGGGGGTGATAGGGCTGTTCTGTATCTTGATTGTGGTGGTGGTTCCAGGTCTGTACTAATTTGTCCAAACTGGCAGAACTGTATACTAAAAAAGGGTGAATTTACTGTATGTGGATCATAACTTTAAAAAAAAACTCAACCCTCATTCTTCCATCTCCACTCCCTTACCCCAGCTACGGTGGCAGGGGGACGTGAAACGGTCCCTGCGCCTTGCTTGGGGACAAGGGTGAGGGAAGAGCCTACGGGGGTGGGATCAGGTGAGCACCGGGAGTTATGCCCAGTGGGCCGGGAAGCCAGGGAAAGGGGAGAAAGTGGCCCCAGCTGGGCGGGGGAGGGATGGGAAGAGCTGGTGGACCACGGGGCGAAAACGGGAGGGCGGGGGGATGCCGGGAGAGAGGGAGGGACCTGGGGCGGGGAGGGAGAGGCAGAGGGAAGGGAGGAGGGGTAGGCGTGCGCTCCGGAGCCAGCCGGGGGCTGCGAGGCGGAGACACCCTGGGTAGCGGCCGCCGAGGCAGCCCGCCCAGGCGACCCGCCCTCCCGGCCGCGGCGCGGTCGGACCGACGGACGGCGCTGCGAGCAGGAGGCGCCCGGCCATGTTCAGCCGGAGCTCCCGGAAAAGACTCTCCAGCCGCTCGGTGAGTGTCCCCCCGCTCCAGCGGGGCCGATCGCCGGGCACCTCCAGCCGGCCGTGAGCGCCCGCGCGCAGCCCCACTGCGTCCCGCGGCCGCGCACCTGTGGCCCCAGGTAAGCCGGCCCCACGGGCGGGGCGCGTCCGGGGCGAGAAACAGCGCTTCAAGGCGCGGGAGGGGTTAAGTTCCGATCCCCCAGGCTGGGCGACAGTGAGACCTGAACCTTGGCCCTCAGTGTCAGGGTCTGGGGGTTCCCTGGAAAGCCCCCTCCCTCCAGGCAGATCGGAATCCCAGCACCAAAGCTCCAGCGTCCAGCCACTTGGAGCTCTAGCGGGGACTTGGACTTTGGGGCTGTCTTTTGGGGTGTCCTCTGCTACCCCCTTTCCGGGAGCACCAGTCCGGTCCAGGTCGGGCGTGCGAGGTTCGCTTCTTGCGGACTCCAGGGAACTGAAGGGTCTTGCTTTTGTTTCTTAGAAACCCGTGACCAAGGTGTCTGGGGGAGACAAAGCCCCAGCCGTGGCCATTTCTCGGTGCTGTGGTGCCCGAGCCGGAGGCAGCCTGCCTGGGTCCGCGCACCCTTCCCCAGGCAGAAGGGAAACCACTGGCAGCGCCCCGCCCATGTCCCCTACACAGAAGAGGAACAGTTGACTCAAATCACAGAAGGTGGGGGTGGGGAGGGGCAGGTCATCCTGCCTGGGACACAAGTGGGGCTGTGGAGGAGGGAGCCCCCGTGGTGGAGACATGCGTGTGTTGTCTTTTTGTTTTGAAGTTGACCGGACTGGGGCGGATAGAGAGAGGCCAGCCATGTAACGCCTGTGGTGACCAGTGCCCAGGGTTCGCCTTGCATAAATGGAGGTAGGAAGCCTTAAATGCACAACACTACATCGATAAAAAATATGCAACATATAATATACATATATATATATTCTCCCCACTCCCCCCCCCGCCTTAAATCTCACTTGTAAGTCACATGGAAAGAATGCAAAGGCTGTTCCTTTAAGAGCGGAGCTACATCTGCTACAAATATTGGAGGTGGAAGTGGTGGCCAGACACCGGGGGCTGCAGGAGAGCCGGGCTCAGACTGCGTTTCCCTGATGTGAGAGCTGTGGATCCCTAGCACCGGCACTATGTGTCTAGGTAACTCACTCCAAAACAATTCACCCTGGGCATGGCAGTGTTGCCAAGTGCCACAGTGCTGTATGTGTAGGATCCCCTGGACTAGCTGGTGTTTTCCAATTGTGTTTTTAATTCAGCGCCTGTAACTCTGGGTCCCAACCACAAATCCATCGCTGCCCGCCTGCGCCGTGTCAACCCTCTTCGGTGGCCAGATGTTTCTTATTAAATGTGCCTTGAATGTTGACTTCCAGGCAGCCCCAGCTTGGATTGGAATGATTATGTTTGGGAGACAAGGGATCTGGGTGCCCTCCCAATGCATCTGGCTGCTGGGGCTCTGGTTGGGAAAAGTTGGGGTGCAGGCTTACAAGCTGTTCGTTTGCTGATTTCAAGCAAGAGGTGAATCCTCCCTGGCATCTTCATAAGAAGAAAAAAACTGGTGACAGGAGAGAGTTGTGCAATATCATAACACGTTCTGTCTTGGATTAGTGCATCTTTCCCCTTTCTCCACCACCCAAGCTGCTTTTGAAGAGGGCTGTTTCTGGATACTAGGCAGAAAAGCCTGCTTTGATCCCCCCACCCCCATTAGTGCATCTATACTTTTCCCCATTTGTAATGTGTGCTGGGCACCCAGTTATAAGAAAACTCCCAACCCGCTCCTTCAGAAATTAAATGCTTTTGTTCCTGCTTCATATGGGTCTGGCAGCCTCTTTGCCTTTGTTTCAGGGCACTGAGCGCAACCCTTACAGCTCCTGAGCATTTAATAACTTCTGTGTCAGAGTCAAGACAGGCGACTTTATAAATATGTAATTGGCAGACATAGGCATTAATCAGTGGTACCGATGTGGTAGCCCAGGTATAGGCCAGCCCCTTGAGCGTCCCAAATATGAACATGGATGAAAACATGAGAATAGGTGTAGAGCCTGATTTTGTAAACCAAATCCAGAATGACAAAACTACTGAGCGCTTCCTTTTTGATGTATCTTGTGCTCTAATGGGGGTGGGAGAGGCAGAGTAATGAACAGCAGAGTAAGTGATTTCCAACTTTCCTTTCCTCCCCTACTCTGCAGCCCTTGTGTCAACTTCTGAGCAGGGGCTTTGTGGGGTAGTGGCGCAGGGTGGGTGTGTAGCCTGACTCCTCTCCTCCGCTGTGTGATCCCTGTCAGCTGTCACTGACTCTCCCTAGTTCCCAGTTTCTTTACTGTTAGGTGGGCATAATAAGGACACTTAACCCAGAACATGATTGTAGGGATTAAATTAGATGTTGAAATCACATGCTTCGTCCAGTCCCAGGTATATCATAAATATTTGCTAATTTTGTTAATGGTTTTTAGCTTCCCCCTCAACCACTGCTCAGGAGGAGATATGTAACTAGTGCATCTGGGGATGCTACGGGTCCAGGGCCACTCTAGACCTTCATGATCACAGCTTTTTGAAGAATTTTAAGCTGTTTTAATCTAGCTGATTTTGCAAAGGGAAAACAAGTGTTTTATTTTCAGCCCGTTATTAAACTATTCTACTATTCTTTTGGAAAGAGACCCTTTCTGCAGGCTTTGACAGATTTTCATGCTGAAGCAATTTCCCTACCCCTAGCAGAAAGACTTCACCTTGGCTCCGTGAATAGGGTTTTTATGGCACTTCCACCCATTGTTGGGAAGGCACCACCAGCTCCTTGCTCTTACTACCCCCTCCTTTCCCCATGGGCATACTTTTGGGTGACCTTTTGGAGAAGGTTACACAACACGGTCTGGGTTACACAACACGGTCTTCTTTTTGGCAGTTTGAAATCCACTTAACACACCTCTCATTGGGGCAAGCATGAGCCCCTGGAAGAGAGAGTTGGACCAGGGTAGGAAGAAAAGGCTGGCCTGGCACAGAGGCCGAATGCTGCCTTTGGTCTGACCCAGGGAGAAGGAACTCTCCTTACCCCAAATACCAAGGAACCCTGAGATGATCACTTGCTGCCTTTGTTCACTGCGTCATCCTCTTCACTGGTCCCTCTGCTTCCACCCTGGTCCCCTTCCAGTACTTTGTCCACACAGCAGGCATCTCTTAGAAACAGCATAGAATTGTGTTACTGCCTCCCAGCATGACGGCACTAAAGGTCTAGGGAGGAAGTAAACAGACTTTGCTTCCCTCTGACATGGTGGGACTTTGAAGTCCAGACAGGGCAGGGCTGGCATTTGCAATGGCTTTAGCAAGCTGTGTGACCTTGTGCAAATGACTTAGGTTCCCCCAGTTTCATTTTCCTCACCTGTCAAATTGGCAGCTCTCTACTGAACAAATATTTGAGGGCTTGCTCTGTGCCAGGCTCTCTGGTGACACAGCAAAGAACAAAACAAGATTCTTGCCCTTATTCCACTAATCATCGCATTTTAGACAAGGTAGTCAGGAAAGGATTCTCTGAGTAGAGACATCTGAGCAGAGACCTAAATTAAGCAAGGGAAGAGGATGGTGCTTATTGGCACCTAGTGCAGGTACCAGCAACATCACCATCTTGTGGGAGATTGTTAGAAATGCAAAGCCTCTGGCCCTGCCCCAGATCTCCTCAATCCAAACCTCAGCTTGAACAAGATCCCTGGCTGCTGCTTGTACGCATTAAAGATTGAGAAGCACTGAGTTAAAACACCCAGCACTGTATATGGCAAATTGCTTTTCCTATGTTGAGTCTTCCTCTGTGTCAGGAAAGATGCCCTGTTGAAGTCCTGTTGAAGTCTTGTATATTTTATGGGGATTTTCCGAGTGATCATACACTCTTTCCATTTTTGTTGTCACCCACACCTTGAGGTAGCAAATGTGGGGTTTTTTGGAATTTCTAAGAAAAAACAACAAAAAAACAAAAACCTCCAAGAAACAGGGATTTATGGGTCTTAGAATACAAAGGTCTTGCAATTGTCAGCAGGCCTCTCTCCTCCACCTGATGTAAGGCAGCTGGGGAGCAAAGGTGGCCACTTCATGGTGCTCCCCGCAGGTGACCTATCCCGGAAGAAACATCACCTCAGCGTGGCCTAGGGGAGACTCTGCAGGGCTGGGCTGCCAAGGGAATTTTCATTAAGGAAGATGAGGGCATCTTCATGGACTGCAGCCAGAACAAAATCATTAATAACTAAGCACTTAGCTTACCCTGCTACAGGATAGCTTTCTGCATAGGGGTTAATTGGCCTTGCTTGTTTGCAACCAGTTTGAACAGGGAGAGAAAAATGGCCATTTTTACAGTGAAGATTTGCTTATCTACATGCCGAGAACTGATGAATAATAATAGTAATAATTTCAGTAATATGAAAACCGCATCAGCAAAAGAACGAGTGCTTGCTTTGTCTGGGATCATGCTTCTATGCTTTACATACATTTTAATTTAATCCTTACTAAACCCTATAAGGTAGATGTGATTATTTTCCTGGTGAGAAAACTGAGGCTGAGGATTGTTAAGTATCTTAACCACGGTCACCTGGCAGGGAGAATGCTGCTGGGATTTGGCTCCAAAGCCAAATTTTGCTCATTTTCTTGTGACTCACGGCCTCTTGTTACTTGTTCTAAGGCAGCGCTCACAAACTGCAAGCCCTTGAGTCAAATCCAGCTTGCAGATAGGTTTTGTTTGATCCATACAACATATTAAATAAGGAGGCTTTTTCTAACATTAAAGCCCAGGTTTCCAGCTTCTGCTGAAAAATCCAAAGATCAAGTAACATCAGGGCTACTTTTCTGCATTTCCGACAGTAACCGGCAGGAGCTGAGTGGTTGCCCCTTAGATAGGTGTGACCTCGGTTCACTATCTCCAACAATCTAGTTGAGTTCAGGGAACTCTTCAAATATTTAGGTTACCTGTCAGGGACTGGAAGTGATTGAAGCTTGCAAATCCTGAATGAGCAATCTCATCTCCCCAAAAGGAAAGTAAGCTTCTCTATCTGCTACCATTTTTAAGCGTGACAATGCCAGGAAAGTGTTTTACATCTTTTCTACCTTATCATTCGTGACAGCCCTAGAAGGTAAGTGCAGTTATTTACATTCCTTGTAATAGGTAAAGAAACCGAGTCTTAGAGAAGTTAAATAATTTGCCTCTGGTTACACAGCCAACTGCTTAATGGTATTTTGTCCCTATCTGACTTCAAAAGTCTGTGTTCTGGGCCAGGACTTTTCAAACTTGCATACCAATTACTGGGAGCTCTTGTTCAAAATTCAGATTCTGATTCTATAGGTTTCAGGTGGGGCCCAAGATTTTGCATTTCTGCCAAGCTTTAAGATGATGCCGTGAAGGTGGTGGAGGGACCACATTTTGAATAGCAAAGGTCTAGACTGGTGTTAGTCAAAATATAGCCTGCTGGCCAAATGTGACCCTTTACCTGTTTGTATGGCTCATGAATTACTTTTTAGATGGTTGGGGAAAAAAATCAAAAGAATGTATTTCGTGACATATGAAAATTACATGAATTCAGATTTTGGTACCCAGAAAAATGTGTTACCTGAACAAAGTCATACTCATTTACTTACATCTTATCTATGGCTCAAATATTTAGGTTACCTGTCAGGGACTGGAAGTGATTGGAGCTTGCAAATCCTGAATGAGCAGGTTTTTGTGCTACAACGGCAGACTTGAGTAGCTGCAGCTGAGCTTGTATGGCCCAGAAAACCTAAAATATTTAGTATCTGGATCTCTACAGAAAATATTTGCTAACCCCTCATCTATATCACTATTGAGGGAAACATGCAAATAGCATCTCTTAATTTAGAATAAAGGAATCTGAGAATCTTTTGGAATCAGGGCTAGGGAAAACATCCCATCCAACCTAGATGAGAATCATGGTAAAATCAAAGGCAACCAAAGAACTAGGGAACAGACCAAAGCATTTTCTAAAGGGCATGTGGAGATGAGCCTTGCAAGACAAGATCAATGAACCTCCAGTGGATTCTAAGCCCCTTGTAATCCCTTTAACGTTTCAGCTTTGCTGATAAATGTAGACTCGACTTGAGCATTAAAAGACGGGCTTTCCTAACAAGCCTCCTGGAGTCCCACTTTCATGGGCAACTGACATGGAATGCCCAGTGCAGGGGGAGTGTTGTGAGAACATTATAATTATGCAGAGCTGTTTGTCTCCAGACAAGGGCTGCCTTTCCAGCCAGGATGCTTTGGCCTGGATGCAGTTGCTCCAGAGGCAGCACTCTCTGGGCCAGCCAAGACTGCGCCTTGAAAAGCATCTCTCCTTAGTTGCCTGGGCGATTGTGTTGATCGATGACTGAGGCAGCAATTCGGGGTGATGCCGGCCTGGTTTCCATTAATGGATTGTAATTTGACTAGGAAATAGGTTCCCACTGATTATTTTGCTTGGAGAGGGGAAAACACTGCTCACTCGCTGTCGTGCCAAGAAATGGGAAAGCAAGGAGAGGCCTGTGTGGCCGAGGGGAAGCATAGATTGAGTTATGCCTCACACTGAGGCAGGGAAACCTACTAAGCTGATAAGAAGGTTGCAGGTTGACTCACTTTATGTCACTGGTATTTAATAATACACCTGATAGAAGTTGAAATACCTTACAGGGTTTTTCTCTCCCAGAAATATATCAATTTATGCCAATATATTTGTATTATTATCTGTTTTTGGAAATAGACATAACTATTTTAAAAGATGTTAAAATATCTCACACATGTACACACATAAAAAATACATATAATGGAGGGGAAATCCCTTCTTAATCATACCTTCTGCACCAGGGGTTGGCGAACTGCAGCCTGTGGGACAAAATTAGCCTGCTACCTGTTCCGTATGGCCTACTCTCTAAGAATGGGTTTTACATTTTTAAATCGTTGAAAAAAATCAAAAGAAGACTAACATTTTGTGGCATGTAAAAATTATACAAAATTTCAATTTCAGAGTCCATAAATAAAGTTTCATTGGAACACAGCCATGCCTGTTCTTTTAGTAACATCTGAGGCTGCTTTTGCAGTAGCAGAGTAGTTGAGACAGCCCTTATGGCCTGCGAAACTGAAAGTATTGACTCTCTGGCCCTATGCAGAATCAGTTTGCTTACCTCTAAGCTAAACATATATGTTGTTTATGATCTGGTATTTATTTCCTTAGGTTCGTTCAGATTATTAATATTACTTTAACAGAAAATACACATTCTACATATTGTCTTTTATAGTTTACTTCGTCCTTAGAAATACTTTCTGGACATCTTTCCATGTCAGTATATAGAAGCCAAAAACATCTAATATATTTATTAGTTTTCAGAATCCATTGTTTGGATTATCAATGAGTCAAAATTACTCTCTTCATGGCCACTTTGGTTGTTTTCCATTATTCCTAATTAAATACCACATAACAATAGCTTTTCTCATGCTACAAACATGCCTGTGTGTTTTTACCCAATTTTATGTTTCTGTGGTCTAATAGGAATTGCTAGGTGAGAGCAGGTTAACATTTCAGATTTTAAGAACTCTTGCCAAACTGTCCCCTGAAAGATGGTGCCAATTTCCACCACCCCCATTCTTTTAAAAATTTGAGTGCATTTATGTGCTCTTTGGGCTGAAACTTTGAAACATCTCAGCTTGTATAGCAACCTGGTAATTAATCCTTGTTAAATCACCCTGAGTGACAATTTGTACTTGATGACTACTGAGAAAACACAGAGCACTGATGTCAGTCATCTTTTGTTCAAAATAAATTTTGTTTTTAACCATGAAAGTAATACCCACATTCTGTTGAAAGGTTGTCATTCTTCCTAATGCCTCTGTAGTTTAAGGTTATTGGGATGAGGGGAGAACCTAATAAATTTGTTATTTTATGGTCTCTTGGTTCAAAAAACGCAAAGGTTATCCTTTAACCCTGTGATTAATAAGTACCCCAGAGGCATTTCCCTGTGGAGAGAGGAAGCATTCCCTAATGGCAATGACTTCCAGATCTTGAGCTTTTTGAGATCAAAGGGATTGAACCTGCCTGTGTGTAGGAGAGTCATGGGGGAACAATCTCTGGGGGAAATGTGTATTTCTAGCCAGTGTCACTTAAACTCCTACGAAACTTGTAAGGGGTTATATGAAGGGATTATATCTGAGTGGTTAAAGGGACTGGCTTTGAAGACATTGTTGGAATTGTAGATTTGGCTTTGTCTCTTACTAGGTGAGTGGCCTTGGGCAAGAGACTTAATGTTTTTGAGCCTTGATTTTTCTCATCAGAAAAATGGGATACTGTTATTTGTCTGGTGAGGCTGTGGTGAGGGAATGCATATAATGTGCCTCCTACTGTTCATAGTCTGTAACCTGGGCTTGATATGTGTTTGTTGTTTCAAAAGGGTTTAATGAAGACAGGGTGCATGAGGAGGAAGAATACCTGGGTTCAAGGCCCTGGAAAATGTAGGTTATATAAGAGATAAGAAGTTACTTCCCCACTGTATTAGTCCATTTTTATGCTGCTGATAAAGACATACCTCAGACTAGGCAATTAACAAAAGAAAGAGTTTTAATGGCCTTACAGTTCTAGGTGGCTGGGGAAGCCTCACAATCATGGTGGAAGGTAAAGTCACATCTCACATGGGAGCAGACAAGAGAAGAGAGCTTGTGCAGGGAAACTTCCCTTTTTAAACCCTCAGATCTCATGAGAGTTAGTCACTAATATGAGAACAGCACGGAAAAGACCTGCCACCATGATTCAATTACCTCCCACTGGGTCCCTTCCACAACACATGGGAATTCAAGATGAGATTTGGATAGGGACACAGCCAAACCATATCATTCCCCGCCATGGCCCCTCTCAAATTTCATGCCCTCACATTTCAAAACTAATCGTGCCTTCCCAACAGTTCCCCAAAATCTTAACTCATTTCAACATTAACTCAAAAGTCCACAATCCAAAGTCTCATCCGAGACAAGGCAAATCCCTTCTGCCTATGAACCTGTAAAATCAAAAGCAGGTTAGTTACTTCCTAGATACAATGGGAGTACAGGCATCGGGTAAATACACCCATTCCCAATGGGAGACATTGGTCAAAACGAAGGGGCTACAGGCCCCATGCAAGTCTGAAATCCTTGAGGGGCAGTAAAACTTTAAAGCTCCCAAATGATCTCCTTTGACTCCATGTATCACATCCGGGTCAAGCTGATGCAAGAGGTAGGCTCTCATGGCCTTGGGTAGCTCTGCCCTTGTGGCTTTGCAGGGTATAGCCCCACTCCTGGCTGCTTGCACAGACTGGTGTTGAGTGTCTGCATCTTTTCCAGGCACACGGTGCAAGCTATCAGTGGATCTACCATTCTGGGGTCTGGAGCATGGTGGCCCTTTTCTCAAATTTCCACGAGGCAGTGCCCTAGTAGGGATTCTATGTGGGGGGCTCCAACCCCACATTTCCCTTCTGCACTGCCCCAGCAGGGGTTCTCCATAAGAGCCCTGCCCCTGCACCAAACTTCTGCCTGAGCATCCAGGCCTTTCCATTACATCCTCGGAAATCTAGACAGAGGTTCCCAAACCTCAATTTTGACTTCTGTGTACCCATAGGCTCAACACCACATGGAAGCTGCCAAGGCTTAGGGCTTCCACCCTCTGAAGCCACAGCCCAAACTGTACCTTAGCCCCTTTTAGTCATGGCTAGGGACTTAGGGCACCAAGTCCCTAGACTGCACACAGTATGGGAACTCTGGGCCCGGCCCACAGACCCATTTTTTCCTCCAAAACCTCCAGACCTGTAATGGGAGGGGCTGCTGCAAAGGTCTCTGACATGCCCTGGAGACATTTTCCCCTTTTGGTGATTAACATTCAGCTCCTTGTTAATTATGCAAATTTCTGCAGACTGCTTGAATTTCTCCTTAGAAAATGGGATTTTATTTTCTATTGCATTGTCAGGCTGCAAATTTTCCTTTTATGCTGTTTCCTTTTTAAAACTGAATGCCTTTAATAGCACCCAAGTCGCCTCTTGAATGCCTTGCTGCTTAGAAATTTCTTCTGCCAGATACCTTAAATCATCTCTCTCAAGTTCAAAGTTTTACATATCTCTAGGACAGAGGCAAAATGATGTGTCTCTTTGCTAAAACATAACAAGGGTCACCTTTGCTCCAGTTCCCAGCAAGTTCCTCATTTACATCTGAGACCACCTCAGCCTGGACTTTATTATCTATATCACTGTCATCATTTTGGGCAAAGCCATTCATCAAGTCGCTAGGAAATTCCAAATTTTCCCACATTTTCCTGTCTTCCTCCAAACTGTTACAACCTTTGCCTGTTACCTAGTTCCAAAGTCGCTTCTACTTTTTCAGGTATCTTTTCAGCAGTGCCCCACTCTACTGGTACCAGTTTACTGTATTAGTCTGTTTTCACACTGCTAATACAGACATACCTGAGACTGCGCTTTGTTTTCTTTCTTTTTTTTTTTGAGACTGATTCTTGCTCTATCATCTAGGCTGGAGTGCAGTGGCATGATCTCAGCTCACTGCAGCCTCTGCCTCCTGGGTTCAAGCGATTCTCCTGCCTCAGCCTCCCAAGTAGCTGGGATTACAGGTGCATGCCACCACGCCCAGCTAATTTTTGTATTTTTAGTAGAGATGGGTTTCACCATGTTGGCCAGGCTGGTCTCAAACCCCTGACTCAAGTGATCCACCCACCTTGGCCTATCAAAGTGCTGGGATTATAGATGTGAGCCACTGTGCCTGGCCGAGACTGGGTAATTTACAAAAGAAAGAGGTTTAATGACCTTACAGTTCCACGTGTCTGGGGAAGCCTCACAATCACAGCAGATGGTAAAAGTTACGTCTCACGTGGCAGCAGACAAGAGAAAAGAGCTTGTGCAGGGAAACTTCTCTTTTTAAACCATCAGATCTCATGAGACTTACTCATTATCAACAGAACAGCACAGGAAAGTCCTGCCACCATGATTCAATTACCTGCCACTGGATCCCTCCCACAACATGTGGGAATTCAGGATGAGATTTGGGTGGGAACACAGCCAAACCATATCACCCACTGTGAGTAAAAGCCTTTCAGTTGGTGAACAGGAGTGATTATTCTTGTCTCATGGACTAAGCTTAGAAGAAATAGAATGGAGGGCCCCTTTATGTAGGATTTTAGGTTTCAAAGGAATGAGACTTCTGATGGAATAGTACATTCATATTGCACGTTGTACATTCACTTCGGGTAAAATGGAGTTTGATAGAATTGGACCCTGCACCCTCACAATCGTTTTGCCTAAGTGAATTATGCATATGATATTTATAAAAACAGTTTGCAAACTGTAACAGATAATTTTCAAACTCTGCCCCTGGGGTCAGCACGTAATAGGGGAGCCTTTCTTAGACCCTGTGTCCCACCAACTGAACAATGAAAATTCATGTCCATGATGAAAACCACACATCGTCAAGACAATACTTATTCAGTTTCCCCCTTGCCTACTTAATAAGTATGAATTTTTTTGACTCCCGTTGTGCCACATTAAACATTTCCATTTACATGCTTACAAGTCCTTAAGTAGAAGCTCCCTCTTCTGAAGCATGAGAAACAAGGATATTTATATAAAATTTGAACCTGAGATCACACTCTGGAAACTCCTGAGATTAGATCTAGCCTGTAGGTATATTTTGTTAGCATTGCACAGGATTTAAATTTTAAATTAATTGCCAACATTTAAGATATTTTGTAAAAATTCAGATTTGGGCTTTCTCTGGAAAGATGAAAATGTCTGGCAACACTAGTCTAGGATTTCTCCTTTTACTTTAAGATGAAACATGTGTTCAACTTTTTTACGGTTTCCACCATTCCCCATTGTCTTACACCTGGCCTGCCTTGCTCATTTACATTACTGGTTGGCCACTGCAGGCATCAGATTTTGTGACTACTGATTTGAAAGAAACTAGTGAGTGAGTGTACATGACTGGAAGGATGAAATGAATGGTGGGTGGCATAAAGCCACTACCTGGCAGGGGCAGCTGTGCAAAGCAAGTCATCTCTGCAGCTACACCCTCCCTTCCTGGGAAGTGGAGTTGGGGGAGGAGCAAACATTATTGAGGGCCTGCTGTGTGCTTGGCTTCTTTCATGAATCACTTCATTCCATACTCAAAACAGTTTCCTGAGGCATGTCTTTTATCTTCCACTTTTTAAATATGAGGACGAAGCGAGGTTAGGTAGCATGTACTTGTTCATACTGATAAATAAGTAATGGAATCAGGATTTGAAGTCAGGTCTTTGAGGCTCCAGATTACAAGCTCTTGAACCCAGAGAGTGTTTAGCTCTGGCATTTGATTCTTCTGGTGTAAATATAAACCTGTACCTTGGGGAAAACAGTTTTATATTCTCTATGTCCTGGGGGATGAGATCTGACTAGTGTCTACAATAGAAAAAAATTTCTGAAGAACCCCGGACTAGTTGGTTTATTTGGGGTGAGAGTCTTAAGAGGGAAACTCCTTCAAATTGGAGGCTATGGGGTTGAGCTGACTGAGGTGTCTGAAAGATGCCACCTTTAGAAAAATGGAATTGAATGCAGTGTGACTTCCAGTTCCATAGGAGGCCGCTTGCAGTTTTCTAATCAGATCTGACTACATTAAATGGGGCTCCATTCAGCTTGTTAAAAACTTCGGTGTAAATTGGCCTGTCTGGGAGAGTTTGTGTGGGGGGGAGGGCATCTTTAAAAATTCCATCTGCATAATGTTTCCTAGGGGAAAACTCTACAAAAGGGATCAGTCAAGGGAGGGAACGTACAGTACATCCTTCAACAGCCAACTATAAGTCAACAAGCATAAAAATAAAACAAGATGGTCGTTATCCAGTCTTCAGACCTAGGCTTTTGAATATATGTATCGACCTTTGGTGTCATGCTGGCAAAACAGACACAAGCACATTTGACTGTTGGAAGGCATTTAATGAGAGCATTATTTGATTTTAAGTTTGGTAAACTACTTGGTGATGCAAAAACTGCTTTCACAATTCTTAAAAACTGGCTCATTATATGTACCTATAACACCCAGAATGGCTTCTCCTACTTTGAATGCTGAGGAATTAGGCCTCCAGGGGACTTATTAAAAAAATGCAGGTGTTTGCTTTCTTCAACAACACTATAAAATTACCCCAATAATATAATTTCCCGAAGTCTTTTGCTCCACAGTCAGGCACCCAGGAGTACTCCCTGTTATTTGCATCCTTGGTGACTGGGCCTTTGAAACTCCTCCAGCAACTTGAGTTGTTTGGAAATCCCAATGACAAGCTCATATCATCTTTATGAAGCCAAAAATTTGGAGACAATAGATAACTGAGGAATGTGTTCTTCATTTTTGTGCTTGGCATATTTGTAGCCACAGAGAAGGACACATACGTATGTTTTCCTGGGTTCTGGGAGGTGGAAGAATTTTTTTTTTTTTTTTGGTAAATTTTTGGTGGTAACAGCGTTTTTTTTCCTGCTAGACTACTGTGTATTTTTTAATTGTTTTTGGGCTTTGAGGTGGTAGGAGGTGCTCCTTACAACCTTTGATTTGCAGACATTTATTCCTTGATCTAATCCATCGCCATTATGACCACCATCACTCAACCGACTTACCACAAACTAGGTAACAATTGTCTTTCTTTAATTATCTTCTTTGTTTTTAAATTAGCCTTTCTTAAATGTACCTATAGCTTCCATTTTATTTCAATGTTTAATATTAGAAGTGTTTTGGGTCTTTATTTAGAAGTTTGGTTTTTTTCCCCCCAAAAATTCAACTTTTATTTTAGATTCAAGGGGTACATGTGTAGGTTTGTTACATGGGTATATTACATGATTCTAAATGAGATACAAATGATCCCATCATCCAGGTAGTGGGTATAGTGCCCAATAGGTAGTTTTTCAGCCCTTGCCCTCCTTTTTCTCCTCCACCCTATAGTAGTCCTCAGTGTCTCCTTGATAATAACATTTTTAAGGCAGGTTGATTTCTTATTTTAAATTAATTTTGATCAAATTGTTGGATGATAAATACGCAGTTTGACAATTTGGACAATTTAAAAAATGCAGCAAAGTCAAGTGATTTAAAAGGAGTACAACTTTATAATCCAATCACTAGTACATTTAGCACTAGTCTGTGATTAGTCAGTTTTTCTGGAGGTTAGAAGTCCAAAATCAAGGTCTCAGGGTTGGTTTCCTCTGAAGGCTCTGAGGGAGACTGTTTTAAGCCTCTGTCTGAGCCTCCAGTGGTTGCTGGCAATCCTCGGTGTTCTTGGCTTGTGGATGTGTCACTTCCGTCTCTGCCTGCATCATCACATGGCATTCTGCCTGTGTGTTCCGTTTCCCTTCCCTTCTTTTACAAGGACCTATTGTTGGATTTAATCCAGGATGATCTCATCTTACGATTCTTAATTACATCTGCAAAGATTCTTTTTCCAAGTAAAGTTACCTTTAGGGGTAGACATATCTTTGAGAGACCACCATTTAATCTACCATAATAGTTATGGTAATAAAGCATATGCAGTTTTATGTTCTTTTTTAAAAAATGTATTATATTTTAAGTTCTGGGATACATGTGCAGAATGTGCAGGTTTGTTCCATAAGTATATATGTGCCATGGTGGTTTGTTGCACCCATCAACCTGTCATCTAGGTTTTGAGCCCGCATGCATTAGATATTTGTGTTCTAAATGTGTTATTTGTAAAACTACTGTGGCAAGGAAGGGCTGGGTCTTGACTTTGGGGCAGCTTTGTAAGAAATACATTATGCTTGACTTTTTAAGGCACAATTGGATGCTTGCAACAGGAAAGATTTGTATTGGTTGGTGCAAAAGTATGGTTGTTTTTGCCATTAAAAGTAATGGCAAAAGCCACAACTACTTTTTTTTTAAATCAACCTAATACATGCTACTAATAGTAGATGGAATTCTGTGATGGAATTTGCTGCCTGTACTGATGAGTTCAGCTTCCGGAATCAGTTGACCCTCAGGTCACCCTACAAAGTCCATCCATCTTCTTTCAGCTTTTGTTGGGCCTTGCCAGGGGAGTGTATAGGAAATGAACTAATAGTGTGTGGACAGTTATTTATGGGAAGAGCTTTTAGCCCTGGGGCCTTTTAATTATTGTCTATGTTATATAATTCATTTTCAAAGGAAAAAATAGGCATCCTTAGAAAAGGAAATTCTTAGCAATTTTAGAAATGGGTCCCATCTCCACAAAATCCTGCCAGAGATTTTGTCTCCACCACTTACTTCTCTGTCAACACAACCAAAACATAACACAAAATATGTTACTCTTACCATCCCATTCCCTGATTTCTTTTAGATCCAATATGAAAGGATCTAGGTTTAGCAGAGTAAATTATCTGAAACAAAATAAAAGTAAATTATGAGTTTATTGTCATATTAGATATCATTAACTGAACATTTGCAATGTGCCAAGAATATTATATTCTAAGTAATTTTTAACACCATTTATGAGATGGACACCAATATTCACATTGTCCTCATGAGGAAGGGATGCTGCAAGTTTAAGTGACAGGCACACCTCGAGAGATATTGAGGGTTTGGTTTCAGACCACTGCAATAAAGGCAATATTGCAATAAAGCGAATAATACACATATTTTGGTTTTCCAGTATGGATAAAAGTTATGTTTACAGTATATTGTAGTCTATTAAGTGTGCAATAGCATTGTATCTGAAAAAACAATGTGCGTACCTTAATTTTAAAATATGGCTGGGGGCAGTGGCTCATGCCTGTGATCCCACCATTTTGGGAGGCTGAGGCAGGAGGATCATTTGAGCTCAGGAGTTGAGACCAGCCTGGACAACATGACAAAACCCCATCTCTACAAAAAATACAAAACAAACAAACAAACAAACCACTAGCCAGGAGCAATGGCATGTGCCTGTAGTCCCAGCTACTCAGGAAGCTGAGATGGGAGAATCACTTGAGCCTGGGCAGAGATTGCAGTGAGCCGAGATGGCACCACTGCACTCTAGCCTGGGTGACCGAGTGAGACCCTATCTCAAACAAATAAAATAAAATAAAAATTTTATTGCTAAAAATGTTAATAATCATTTGTGCCTTCAGCAGATTGTAATCTTTTTGCTGGTGGAAGGTCTTGCTTGGCTGTTGATGACTGCTGGCTGATATGAGTGTTAGTTGCTGAAGTTTGGGGTAGCTGTGGCAATTTCTGAAAATAAGACAACAATGAAGTTTGCCACATCAGCTGACTCTTCCTTTAGCAAAAGTTTTCTCTGTAGCATGCAGTGCAGTTTGATAGCATTTTACTCACGGTAGAATTTCTTTCAAATTGGAGTCAGTCATCTCTAACCTTTCTGCTGCTTTATCTATGACGTTTATATAATATTCTAAATCCCTTGTTGTCAGTGAAACAATGTTCATGGCGTCTTCACACGAGTAGATTCCATCTCAAGAAACCACTTTTGTTTTGCTTATCTATAATAAGCAAATCCTCATCCATCGAGTTTGATCATGAGATTGCAGCAATTCATTCACATCTTTAGGTCTCCCTCCTAATTCTATTTCTCTTGCTATTTCTGCCACATCTGCAGTTCCTTCCTCCACTGAAGTCTTGAAACTCTCAAAGTCATGGTTGGACTCAGCTTCTTCTAAATTCCTGTTAATGTTTATATTTTGACCTTCTCCCATGAATAACAAATGTTCTTAATGTCGACTAGAATGGTGAATCTTTTCCAGAGGATTTTTAATTCACCTTGCCCAGATCCTTCAGAAGAATCACTATAGCAGCTGCAGTCTTATGAGATGTAGTTCTTTTTTTTTCTTTTTTGAGATGGAGTCTCTGTCGTCTAGGCTGGAGTGCAGTGGCGTGATCTCGGCTCACTGCAACCTCCAACTCCCAGGTAAAAGTGATTCTCCTGCCTCAGCCTCCTGAGTAGCTGGGACTACAGGTGCATGCCACCATGCCCAGCTAATTTTTTGTATTTTTAGTAGAGGTGGGGTTTCACCATGTTAGCCAGGATGGTCTCAATCTCCAACCTCCTGATCTGCCCTCCTTGGCCTCCCATAGTGCTGGGATTGCAGGTGAGAGCCATCATGCCCGGCCTAATTCTTAAATAATAGACTTGAAAGTCAAAATGACTCCTTGATCCATGGGCTGCAGAATGGCTGCTGTGTTAACAGGCATGAAAACATTCATCTTCTTGCACATCTTCATCAGAGCTCTTGGATGACCAGGTGCATTGTCAATAAGCAGTAATATTTTGAAAGGAATCTTTTTTTCTGAGCAATTGGTCTCAACAGTGGGCTTAAAATATTAAGTCAACCATGCGGTAAACAGATGTGCTCTCATTGAGGCTTTGTTGTTCTATTCATAGAGCACAGGCAGAATAGAATTCTTAAGAGCCCTAAGATTTTTGGAATGGTCTGTGAGAGTTGGCTTCAACTTAAAGTCATCAGTTGCATTAGCCACTAACAAGAGAGTTAGCTGGTCCTTGGAAGCTTTGAAGTCAGGCATTGATTTCTCCTCTCTAGTTAGGAAAGTCTTAGACGGCATCTTCTTCCAATAGAAGTCCGTTTCGTCTACATTGAAAATCTGCTGTTTGGTGTTGCCAGCTTCATCAAAGGTCAAGGCTGGATCTTCTGGATACTTTGCTGCAGCTTCTCCATCAGCATTTGCTGCTCCACCTTACACTTTTATGTTATAGAGATGGCTTCTTTCTGTAAGCCTCATGAACCAGTCTCTGCTACCTTCAAACTTTTCTTCTGCAGCTTTTTCACCTGTCCGAGACTTCATAGATCTGAAGAGAGTTGGGGCCTTGTTCTGGATTAGGCTTTGGCTTAAAGGAATGTTGTGGCTGGTTTGCTCTTCTATCCAAACCATTCACACTTTCTTTATATCAGCCATAAGGCTGTTTTGCTTTCTCATCATTTGTGTGTTCCCTGGAGTAGCATTTTAAATTTCTTTTAAGAACTTTTTCTTTGCATTCAGAACTTGGCTCTTTGGAATAAGAGGCCTAGCTTTTGATCTGTCTCAACTTTTGACATGCCTTTCTCACTAAGCTTAAGCATTTCTAGTTTTTGATTTAAAGTAAGAGAAGTGCAACCCTTCCTTTCACTTGAACACATGGAGGCGATTGGAGGGTTTTTAATTGGCCTAATTTTTATCTTGTTGTGTCTCAGGGAATAGGGAGGCCTGAGGAGAAGGGGGTGAGATGGAGAATGGCTGGTCTGTGGAGCTGTCGAAACACACACATTTTTCAATTATATTTGCCATCTTGTATGGGCAGAGTTTGTGCCTCTCCCAAACAACTACAATAGTAACATCAAAGATTAATGGTCACAAATCACCATAACAGATACAGTATTAATGAAAACGTCTGAAATATTTCAAGAATTAGCAAGATGTGACCCAGACATGACGTGAACACACGCTGTTGGAAAAACGGCATTGATAGACCTACTTGACAAAGGGTTGCCACAGATCTTCAATTTGTAAAAAATGCAGTATTTGCGAACTGCAACAAAGGAAAGTGTGATAAACTGTGGCGTGCCTGTACTTCCCTGTGTTACCTTGGTCACACAGCTAGTTGGTGTTGAAACTAACATTAGATCTTAGGACTCTGACTACTGACTTCCAGCTCATGTAATACACCTGGCTCTGGAGGGATGGCATAGACACTAAATCAGTGGTTTTTTAACACTTTAATATACACTAGAAGTACCTGGAGGGTTGCTCGCCATTGTCAGAGTTTCCCATTTATTAATTCTTAGTTGGGGCTTAGAATTTGTATTTCTATAAGTTCCCAGATATTGCTGCTGGTGGAGGACCACAGATTGAGAACCACTGGTCCAAAACTGAGCCCAGCCCTCCAATACTTAATAATCACATCAGAGAGACCAAATAAACAGATAAACATATATGGCTTAACTGATTTAAATGACTGTTCAGTTCAACAAACCACAAGCTTTAGTATCGCAAAGTCATTTAGATTACAGTTAAACAATAGGTGGGTGTTGAAGGCTAGGAGTTTGGGTTGGAAGGAGAGTTTATTTGCCTTGAGCTTGAGTATGTTCTTCATCTCCTTCTTCGCTATCACTTAGAGACCATGGAGTTTAATAAATGATCTTTAGGAACTTTCATCAGATGGAAAATATAATAGAACCAGCCAAGGTATATGAAAATGACTAAAGACTTATGAGAGGTTAATCGTAAAATATAGGGTAAGCCTACAGAAATCAAAACAGTATGGTACTGCATCATGAGAGATCCCTGTGACAGACTCGAACATCTTCAAAACTAGATCCAAGTCATTATGGGACAATGGTAGATGACAAAGATGATGTTTAAAAGCCCTGGGGAGATGGAAATATAATAATAATGACTAAGGAATCCTAAAAGTGGGAGGGTCGGAGGAGGGGGGAGGGTTGAAGAAATACCTGTTGGGTATAACACTCACTATTCAGGCGATGGCACCTTAGAAGCCCAAACCTCACCATGGTGCAATATTTTCATGTAACAGACCTGCATGTGTACCTCCTGAACCTATTAAAAAAATAAAGCCCTCGAAAAAAGGTACAATATATGGCTGAAGTAATTAAGAGATGAATCAAAAACTTTTAAGTAAAAAAAATTGAAATTATATTATGGATGAATGTCTTTATAAATTTAGTAAGTAAAAGGCATGTTTAAATTCAGATATCTTCTCTTACTTTTTCTTCCTTTTAACATTCCTACCCTCTCACCACACTGGCCACCTTGCTGTGCCCCAGACAGAAGGCACAGCCCTATCTCAGGGCATTTGCCCTAATGGGCACCTGCTGCAGATATCCACAAGGTTTGCTCCCTCGCTGCCCCCCAGGCCTGTAAAGTAACACTTTAATCACTCACTCCCTTTCCTCTTCCTCTCTTTTCTGTTTTTTCATAACACTTATCACTGCCTGATATTATACTATATTTTTGGTGGATTGCTTTTCATTCTGCCTTAAAATTAATTAATCTAGTCTACACAAGAATTTAAATCTCATAAGCATGTTTAGTTCCTTGTCTCTTTGATTCAATTCCCTAACACCCAGAAAACCTCCTGGGGTTTAGCAAAAATCCTGAATTTTTTGAATGAGTGCATAGATGAATGGATGACATGAAACCAAGAAGTCATAAAGGAAGATGAATTATTTTAATGTGAATAACTTGAAAATTGTCAAAAGTAAAAAAACATATTGAGAAAATTATTTGGAGCACCTATGATGTGGAGAGACCCAATATTTTATAAATATAAAAACGACTCTAATAAAAATGAGAATAAACATTGAACAGCTCATTAGAAAATTGAGAAAGTATCCTAGCAGGCAGATGTATGAGAGATTATCATTTGTTGTCTTTAATGAAGATGTAACCATTCCTAATGTTTCTATTTATTTATGAGGCCAATCTAAATATTCATTAGATAATATGTATAGAATGATGAACTCTGTGTTCTGTGAATGATAGCGTCTCTTTTCTTAGAAATTATTTATTTTTAAGATGGGATCTTGCTATGTTGCCCAGGCTGGTCTTGAACTTCTGGGCTCAAACAATCCTCCCACCTCAGCCTCCCAAAGTGCTGGGATTACAGGTGTGAGCCACCTCGCCTGGCCTTAGCTACCTCGCATGGCCTTTTCCTAGAAATTATTGAAATAATTGGCATAACCTCATGTTTTGGTTGAGCTTGTTTCACTTCTGTCAAGAAGATTAAAAGACCTCTTAAGTTTCCTTAGGATTTGGAATTTCCCTTGGGTATAAACAAGATTGACAGCTGTGAGAGTGTAACCCAAGAGAAGACAGGAAAATAACTATAAAACAAGAACATCTACAACATAAAAAAATCACTTCTATATCTAGAGACCTGGGCATTTGGACACTCAGAGGTACATTTCTGTTTTTCATGTTACAATGACTTTAGAGTGGTGCTACTGGCATTCAGTGGGCTGGGTATTGATAATAAACATCCTGTAATCTGAGAGAGAGCCACCACAATAAAGGTAGTTCTGCCCCAAATGCCAGTGGCAGCTCCCCATTCATGGAGATACATTGGAAGCTCTTTCCAGCAGCAAATCCCTTTGGAAGTACACAGTACACCTGTGGTGGTGGAAACCTGCTTGACTTCTCTAGACCTCAGTTTTCTTCATCTGTAAATTGAGGGACATAGATTATAGAATCAGGAAGGGCCCCCACATCATTAGCACATAGTGGTAGCATTGCTGGGCTTTATTGTTGAGATAGCTGACCAAGAAGATTTTGGCAAGAAGAAATTCAAGAGAACAGAACTTCTTTACTTAACCCCCTTCCTGGAGAAACCAGGAAATCTCCATTCCCTTTGTAAAACACGCAGTTATCATTGTAGAGTTGTATGTTTACCAAGAGTGAGTTGTGTTTGTTCTTAAATCTGTGTATGCTGTTATACCTGCTGCTGTAATTACATGAGGTACCTTTGTAAACCCATGAAATATGAATGTGAAAAGAAAGAATTGTTGTTTCTCTGGAAACTCAGTTGAATGCTTGGAAATGTCTCAAAAATACATGCTAAACAAACAAACAGTTGAATTAGGTTTTGAGAAAAACAACTATAAAAGATTAGGGATGAGGCAGAAATTATAAAAGAACCTAGATTTAAAAAAAAAAAAAACAGTGCATTTAAGTTCTGACGCTGCTCTTAAAAAATGTTTTAGACTTGGATATTAAAAAGAATGCATTAAATGTGTGTTTTATGCATGAAACGTAAGGTACTCTAATCTGTAAACTTGTGGGAAAAAGCTCCTTCCCTACTATAAAATGAATGTATGGTTATATATTTCAAGACAGACATTTAAGATTTAACATATGTATGTATTTTGTGAGTCCTAAATGTGACAGATCTGCTAGTTGTTGCCACATCCATTGTTGATTTCTTCCTTAGAAATGTAACTTTCAAATTATTGTCTGGCATATAACCTGAGAATTAAGACAATATTTCCCAGCCCTCGTTGCTCCTAGGGCTTGCCATTTGACTAGGTTCTAGCCAAAGGAATATAAATGTGAGTGGTATCTACAACTTCTGGGAAGTGCTCTTCAAAGGAAAACATGTACCTTTCTTTCCCTGCTTCCTGCTCACAAGAATGTGGATGTGATCATTGGAAGCCCTGTGTTGAGGAAAGTAGAACAAAATAGGCAGTTCTCGGGTCTCTGATGACCATAGATAGAGGTACCATAGTAGCTTTGAACTGCATAACTGCAGACTATATTTACATGGGAAGAAAATTCGTTTCTATCTTGTATAAGCCGCTATTATTTTCGGTTTTCAATTGTTCACAGCTGAATTTCATCCCAACTGGATTTTTTAAATTAACTGACTGACTACAGATGTTGCTTATAATAGATAAGAAGATCTATCATACCGGGTACTGCCCAAGGGTCAAGAATTAATTTTGACTACTTCAAAAGATTTGCTGGAACAGTCATTTCTAACAATAGGATACACACTATGTTCTCAATGGTTGAAAATCCCAAATCATTCTTTTCATTTTCAGAGCACTTGCTGAGGGCAAGTATGCTATTGTAGAATACACTGTTTTGAAGCACAATGACTTCATCTGAAACTTGGACTTTTCATAAGTTACTAGATGTAGTAGATTTTAAAAGGAAGAATTTTTGTATTGCCCAACTTCTTTGCAAATTTGTGTCATTATCTATCGAGGAATAACCTGGAACATTTCAAGAATGCCATCATGTAAAGCTGATTTCACCATCTGAGAAAGCACATATGCCGTTTTGTAATGCATTTAGAACTGCTTATTTTAGGATTAAAGGGTATAGAATGAAGGAATATGATTAATCCCTTTGATAGCCCCTATCATTTTACCAGTAGACTAAGCAGAGGGGTTGAGTTCACATTACGTATGTGGAGAAGTATGCCACAGTGCTACTGTATGTGAGCGTCGGCGAGGGCTGAAACCTTATAGCCTTTGTGCAAACACAGAACGCCATGTGCCTTTTTAACCTCTTGATTAAATAATCACCGTCCAAAAACTTTTCTTGCTAGAAAGTCGATCTTATTGGTTGTGTCCCTGGGTAGTTTTGTGTGAAAATCTTTAAGCTGGAATTATCTTTCTGATGGTTATTACTGACAGCTTTCTCAGATTATCTGAAGAGTGTTAAATTGGTAATAAAAAATGTCTGAGAAAAGTTAGATGACATTTTGGGGTCAAGTTTTCACAAGTTAAGGGGAACGCATTGGGAAATTTATAAGGAGTTTAGAGGGAATTGACTCATTCAAGAAAATGTATTGTTTGCCTGCTATGGCCTCATATGCCATGAAATACTAAAATATTGATATCATAAATTTATATATCTAAAGTTAGATGGCCTTTCTTGATACATACATAGTGTGTGTGTATATAGATATATGTACATATATATAATACTAATGCCAGTATGAATATGTATCTATATGTATTAATACATATACTTTGTTTTTTTAACACAAATGTTGGTATACCCAGATACTTCCCCTTTTTTTAGATCTTTTACAATAGATCTTGGAGAGATTTCAGTATCAGTATACACAACTTTCTTTTTTCTTTTGGAGACAAAGTCTCCCTCTGTTGCACAGGTTGGAGTGCAGAGGTGCAACCTTCACCTCCAGGTTTCAAGCAATTCTCGTGTCTCGGCCTCCAGACTAGCTGGGATTACAGGCATGCACCACCATGCCCCACCATGCCCGGCTAATTTCTGCATTTTTTGTAAAGACTCGATTTCACCATGTTAGCCAGGCTGGTCTTGAACTCCTAGCCTCAAGTGATCCGCCTGCCTTTGCCTCCCAAAGTACTGGGATTATGGGCGTGAGCTACCACACCTGGCCAACATAAGTATTCTTAATAAAAAATTTAAAACATCCATATAATATCCCTTTCTGTAGCTTTATTATAATTTATTTTTACCAGTTCTCCACTGATGATCATTTAAGATGTTTCAAGTTACTGGAGATTACAAATGGTGCCTCAGTATACATTCCTGTCTGTGTATCATCGTGCCTCTATGTGTGAAAATATATGTAGGATAAATTTGTTGAAGTAGAATTATGGAATCAAAGGGTATATGCATTTTAATTCGGCGAATATTGCTAAATGGAAAAAATGGTTTTTAAAAATGTATGGACCTATCAATTTGGGTTTCAGTACATGACTGGATAATTTTAAATGGCTAAGCACTTAACTTCAAACTTTTTGGAATGTCATTTTAAAATGTATTTTTTATTGCCGTAAATTTTACATAACTGGAACACCATTTTTATTCATTATTTTCTTTTGCCAACTTCACGTTCTTGCAAAACCACTAAATTGGATTTCACCCCCTTGCACTTAAGATAGAAACTATTAAATAATTTTATCCTGGTAGAGTCTCTGTGGGAATAAGACCTAGCATCCTTATCATAGATAGTGACCAACATGCTGTCAACATTTAACTCTTGCTAATGCAATCAGCTACTGAATTTTGGTGTTAGCAGACTGTGAGTTTGAGTTAGTGTGAGTCTGTGTTCTGCCACAAGGTCAAGTGGAATGAGGTAGAGGGCTGGGTGTTAAGGATTTCGGTACTGGTCTGTTCTGCCATCTCATTTTTTCATCTCATCTCTGGGTCTTGATTTACACGTTTGTAAAAGTCATGGGGTTAAGTGGATTAGGAAATAAAACCCTTCTCCCTCACTTTTCCCACCACACCCTCCAGAAATGTTTGTTTAAATTAAACCTGGAACCCAGTTGGGAAATCACAGAATAAATGTGCCTGGAAGCATCCATTTCTCTCCACTCCCACCACAACACTGCTGTAAACTCCATTACTTCTTGCCTGAACAACTGCCCTCACCTCCTAAAGAGTTCTTTCCAC
Source organism: Ateles fusciceps (assembly GCA_036589455.1). NCBI lineage: Eukaryota > Metazoa > Chordata > Mammalia > Primates > Atelidae > Ateles > Ateles fusciceps. The sequence continues at coordinate 14,234,982 of JAZHEH010000562.1, forward strand.
TTCTGCCTTTCTCTTCCTCTAATCCATTCCCCACAAAGCAGTCAGATACAAAGAAGTGATTCTTATGAAATATTGAGCAGATACAAAAATGTTGATAAAATATGTATAAGGCATAAACAATAGTGATATAATGAACACCCCTGAGCCTACCACCTGGCTTTAGGAAAAATAACCTTGTTATTATCTTTTCTGGTTCCATTCTCTTCCCCACCTCCCCACCCTCCACTGGAGGTGTGCCACTCTCTTGAGTTACAAATTTATCATGTCCTTGCTTTGCTTAATAGCTTTGCCAAAAGTATGTCTCCCTAACAGTATTTTGTTTGGTTTTGCATGTGTTCTTTCGGAACTTACATGCAAGAGCTTTCCTGGAGCATGTACCTAGGAGTGGATTTGCCTGGGTATGGTGCGCGTACCTGTAACTTTACTAGATAAGGGTGCATTGTTTTCCAGAGGGACTATGTTGGTTTATAGTCCCAACAGCAGGAAAGATTCTCTTTGCTTCTCATTCTCACTTGCACTTAATTTTGTCAAATCTCCCTTCAATCCTTTGTACACATGGTATTCTCTGCCTGGAATGACCTTCCCCATCTATTCCCAGCAATGGCTACTTCTCCTCTCATCCTCCAGATTTCAGATTAAATGCTACCTTCTTGGAACATTTCTCTGACCCATGTCCTCCTTGCCCCAAGACTATAAGCTCCAGAAAGGCAGAGCCCTGTCTGGTTGTATTGTATCCCCCACAGTTGTATCCCCCAGGGCTCGGAGCTGCAGCAGGCACCTGATAGATGCTCAAGACATAATTGGTGAAATGAGTAAGTGGCTGTGAGTCAGGTCCTTTCCAGCCTGAAGTCCCCTCAGTCCAGTGAAAGGAAAGAAGGACGTGAGAAAGTAAAAGGAAACTCACTCCATGTTTGCCTCTGGCTTCAAGGCAGTTTCATGATGGAGCTGATATCTGAAGGCTTCTTTGAAGGTGTGCAGGTGCTAATCTACTTTGATGGAGCAAAGTACCTCACAGCTTCACTTCTGATACTAAATACTAAAAGTGATATTTAGATGAATTAAATGAATAAATAGAGCATAAATAAGCAGTAGTTGTAGATCTAATGGTCTCCAAAGAAAGGAGGTGAGTGAGGATGCTTTCAGAGCATAGAATTAACCTATATTCCAGGCATCAAGACGTGGAAAAACATAAAAAGTAATTGAGCCTAGATGGGAGGCCTGAGGACATTTTACTCAAGAGCCCGTATTCCCATTGTGGACATCCAAATTTGCTTATGGGTGTTTTTGTTTTCCTGCCTGTGCTGGTGGGAAGTGGATTCTTTCAGTCCTTGGCGGGAACACATTGGCTGAGGGCAGAGCATGTTCGAAGCTGGGCAGTACAGCTGCATTATTGGACAGACTGCATGAGGATGCTGTACCACTGTTTGAGGTACCCAGAATTGAGGCAAGGAGGTACCCAGACTGCTGTCATAAAGAATGAAATGTACAAGGCATAAACAGTTCCATAGTTACATTGCATAGTCTCTCACAGCCAGCAAAGCATTTTCTCATATATAATTTTATCAAATTGGATGTAGAAGAAAATCGATTGGTGCCCAGTATTTCTATGAAATCCCAGCAGCAGTGATGCCATACAGAGGGTATACAAGAGGCTCAGGCTGGAGTCTGTTTGCTCATTCATTAGCTCTGTAAACTTGGGCAAGTCATATAGCTTCTCTGTGACTCAGTTTTCTCATCTGTAAAATGGGAGTATCAAAACCGAACAGGTTTCCTTTGGGGAAATGGTGATACTGAAAGTGAAACACTGGGCATAGTATCTAGCACATGAGAAGTTCTCAAATCTTTTCTTTTTCCTTTTAAAGAACTGTTATCCTTATCCTTATTTTATATATGAGGAAGTTCACTTACTGGAGTTATTTATTTGAAACCGGTCCCAGAACCCAGATCTTGGAACTTTTTGCTAGTGCTTTTTCGACCCATTGCTTCTCACTGTGAGAATAACTCAGATATGTTAAACTTCTCTTAAACTCTTTGTAAAGGGGCAACTCTTTAAAAAAGTTTTACAAGCATTTGTGTTGTTTTATTGTATTCTTAATCACTTATAACTTAAAATGGGGGGATTAAAACTGAGCAATTGGTAGCAGTCTGTAGGTACAGATGACTTTGAAGATGTGTTGAAAATGAAGCAAGAAGTAGCAAAAGGTGAGTAGAGCTGTCCCAGCATCAGCCACCAGACTGCAAACTGGCGGAAAGAGAGGCTTCAGGGGGCTCTCCGTGGCCTTGCTTGCCTGCTGACCTGGTGGGTTCTCTTGAAGTCTGTAGCTAGGAGGAAGTGCCTTTTTGTGAAAAGTCAGCTTAGTGTGAAAGGATGGGCAGGCTGCCTTGTAATTAGTGACCCAACGAAGCAAAAAATCCGTTCTCAGCCTGCTTACCCCCATAGCCGACACACCTCCCACTTCAGCTCTGACCTTTTCTTGGCATCTTCTAGAACAGAGTTTCTTAATCTGAGAGTCTACAGATAAAACTTGGAGCACCCCCTGAACTGGAATGGGCAAAAAATTACATCTTTGTTTCTACTAACCTCTGTTTGAACTTTAGCATTTCCTTCAAATAAGAAAGAAGACAACAAATCACAGTAATTGCATCAGCAATACCTGTGGCTTTGTCACCAACAAAACCCTGGATGTTTTCCTATGACATAACGTTGTGGCAGTTATCTTGAAATATTGTTTATGCCCATTAACACTTGGAAATTATGGTAGTTACTAGACTTGTGGGTAGATCTTTGTATATCATGTGTTATTACATATAACCACTTATACTAAGTTACATGATATATATATCATAGTATATATTATTATCATATACTGTTATATGTTATATAATAATGTTTTATAATACATATAACTGATATACAGTATACCAAGTTGTATAGTATGCATGTATATGTATTTACCCTTTATATTAATGTATAAGAAGTACATATATTACTACATCCTATGCTCATTTTTAAATATAATTTCAACTTTTATTTTAGATTCATAGGGTGCATGTGCAGGTTTGTTATGTGATTATATTGCCTGATGCTAATATTTGGGGCATGAATGGTCCTGTCCACTCAGGTAATGAGCATAGTATCCAATAAGTAGTTTTTTTAGGTCTTACCTTTCTCCCACTTCCAGTAGTCCCCAGTGTCTATTTTGACCCAGGTAGGTCATTTGTGCCTACAGGCTGCTACCAGTTGCTCAGTTTTAATGCCCCATATTTACATCCATGAGTACCCAATATTTAGCTCCCACTTGCAAATGAGAGCATGCAATATTTGCTTCTCTGTTCCTGTGTTAATTCACTTAGAATAATGACCTCCGGCTGCATCTACATTACTGCAAAGGACATGATTTTATTCTTTTTTATAAGTATTCCATAGTGTCTATGTGCCATGTTTGCCTTATCCAATCTGCCGTTCATGGGCACCTAGGTTGATTCCAGATCTTTGCTATTGTGAACAGTGTTGCATTGAACATGTGGGTGCAGGTGTCTTTTTGGTAGAATGATTTATTTTCTGTGGCATTTAATTGCTGGGTCAAATGGTAGTTCTCTTTTTATTTCTTTGAGAATTCTGCAAACTGCTTTCCATATAGCTGAACTAATTTACATTCTGACCAGCAGTGTATATGTGTTCCCTTTTCTTTGCAGCCTCGCCAGCATGTGTTGTTTTTTTGACTTTTTAAGAATAGCCATTCTGACCGGTGTGAGATGCTATCTCATTGTGTTTTTGATTTGCATTTCTCTAATGATTGATGATGTTGAGAATTTTTTCCTATGTTTGTTGGCTACTTGTATGTCTTCCTTACGAAAGTGTCTGTTCATGTCTTTTGCCCACTTTTTAAATGGGGTTATTTGTTTTTGGCTTGTTGAATTGTTTAAGATCTTATAGAGGCTGAATATTAGTCCTTTTTTGGATGCATAGTTTGCAAATATTTTCTCCCATTCTGTAGATTGTCTCTTTACCCTTTGATAGTTTGTTTTGCTGTGCAGAAGCTCTTTAGTTTAATTAGGTCCCACTTGTCAAATTTTGTTTCTGTTACAATTGCTTTTGAGGGCATAGTCATATATTCTTTACCAAGACTGATGTCCAGATGGTGTTTCCTTGGTTTTCTTCTAGGATTATTATAGTTTGAGGTCTTACATTTAATGTTTTAATCCATCTTGAGTTAATTTTTCTATATGGTGAAAGGTAAGGGTCCATTTTTATTCTTCTGCATATGGCTAACCAACTATCCCAACACCATTTATTGATAGGGATTCCTTTCTCCAATTGCTTATTTTTTGCCAACTTTGTCCAAGATCAGATGGCTGTAGGTGTATGGCTTTATTTCTGGGTTCTCTATTCTATCTCATTGGTCTGTGTGTCTATTTTTGTACTAGTACCATGCTCTTTGGGTTACTTGTAGCCTTTATAGTATACTTTGAAGCTGGGTAATGTGATGCCTCCTGCTTCGTTCTTTTTGCTTAGGATTGCTTTGGCTATTCAACCTCTTTTTTTGGTTCCATGTGAATTTTAGAATCGTTTTTTTCTTTATTTTTTTTTAAATTGTACTTTAGGTTCTGGGGTACATGTACAGATCATGCAGGATTGTTGCACAGGTACACAGATGGCAATGTGGTTTGCTGCCTCCATCCCCCCGTCAACTATATCTGGCATTTCTCCCATGTTATCCCTCCCTGACCTCCCCACCCCGCCGCTGTCTCTCCCTTGGTAAGCCCCCCAACAGACCCCAGTGTGTGATACTCCCCTCCCTGTGTCCATGTATTCTCATCGTTCAACACCCACCAATGAGTGAGAACACGTATGTTTGATTTTCTGTTCTTGATCAGTTTGCTGAGAATTATGGTTTCCAGATTCATCCGTGTCCCTACAAAGGACACAAACATATCATTTTTTATGGCTGCATAGTATTCCATGGTGTATATATTTTTTCTAATTCTTTGAAAAATGACATTCATAGTTTGGTAAGAATAGCATTGATTCTCTAGATTACTTTGGGCAGTATGGCCATTTTAAAGATGTTGATTCTTCTAATCCATGAGTATGGAGTATTTTTTCATTTGTTTATGTCATTCATAATTTCTTTCGGCAGTGTTTTGTAGTTGTCCTTGTAGAGATCTTCACCTGCTTGGTGAAATGTATTCCTAGGTTGTGTGTGTGTGTGTGTGTGTGTGTGTGTGTGTGGGCTACTGTAAATGGGATTACATTCTTTTTGTGTTTCTGGTTTTTTTTTTTTTTTTTTGAGATGGAGTTTTATTCTTGTTGCCCAAGCTGGAGTGCAATAATGCAGTCTCGGCTCACTGCAACCTCTGCCTCCTGGGTTCAGGTGATTCCTGCCTCAGCCTCCCAACTAGCTGGAATTACAGGTGCCCACCACCATGGCCAGCCAAATTTTTTTGTATTTTTAGTAGAGATGGGGTTTCACCATGTTGGTCGGGTCAGGAGTTCAGGATTGCATTCTTGATTTGGCTCTCAACTTAAACATTATTGGTATAGAAATGCTACTGATTTTTGTACCTTGATTTTGTATCCTGAAACTTTACAGAAATCATTTCAGTTCTAGGAGCCTTTGGGTGGAGTCTTTATGCTTTTCTAGATACAGAATCATCATCAGTGCAGAGAGATAGTTTGACTTCTTTTTCTATTTGGATGCCTTTTATTACATAAATTTTTTAAAAAATTGAATAACCATGTTTTAATGCAGTTGGTTTTCTTTATAGTCTGATATATTTTATTCACTCATTTTACTTTGAGAAAGTATTCCTAGGCTTTACCAGGTGCCTAAAGGCATCTAAGGATCAGAAAAAACGAACGCTGAGAGGAGTTCAGGGGTGGAAGGGGGAGTGGGAGGATGGGCCTCTGGTATTTTTCTTGTTGCCTCTCCTTAGAAGTCTGTGAACACAATTGAATTGATGATTTGGGGATTGTTTTGGCTTTTCCTTTATTATTATTACTTTTTTTTTTTTTTTGAGACAGGGTCTCACTCTGTCATCCAGGCTACAGTGCAATGGTGCACTCTTGGCTCACTGCAGCCTTAACCTTCCCCGTCTCAATGGATTCTCCTACCTCAGCCTCCCGTACTACCATGCTCAGCTAATTTGTGTATTTTTAGTGGAGATTGGGTTTCACCATGTTGTCCAGACTGGTCTTGAACTCCTGAGCTGAAGTGATCTGCCTACCTTGACCTCCCAAAGTGCTGAGATTACAGGCAGATTTTGGCTTTTCTCAATCACACAATTGAGTAGTCTTTATTTTTTAAATCAAACTTTATTTTCTACAAAAAGAAAAAGACTTTTTCTGGCCAGAGACTTGTCCTCCTCACACAAGCATTTTGTGAAGCATCTATTTCTCTGAATCTTTTAGGATAGTCAAAATGAGAATGTCCAGAGGTGAGTCAGATGTGTGTTTCCACCTTTTCCAATAACCAATCCATTCCTCTTGTTCACTAACAACCATGTAATACACACACGCATGCCCTAAGGATTCCCTTCCTCTTCCCTTTACTGCGTAATGAGCATTTTCTTGCCAACCCTCCTCCTAATCACTGTTCCAGGAGGAGAGAAGGCAAGACCAGGACATCACCGGAACCCTCCACAAACACCTTCCTCATTAAGAAAAACTGCCATGTACCATTTGGAAAGAGACCAGGCCTGGCATCTCCATCTTTTCCTCCTGGGCTGTATTGCTTAGAACATTTCTTCCCAAGCCTAGTCACTCATGGCCGCTTCCATTCCTCTTGCCATGTCTAAGGACCTTTCCTGTTGCAGAGAGAAGCTTTTGTGTTATGCTTCTGTTAAGAGCTCTGGCTTGGGGCTCAGACTGCACAGGTTTCTAGCCCAGATCTGCTCCTGAGCCCCTGTATGTTTTGGGGAAATTTGTTTCACCTCTCCAGGCTTCACTGCCACTTTCCTTATCTACAAAGCAGGGATTGGAATAGTACCTTCCTTAGAGGGTTGCTAGGAGGACTGAGTGAGTCAATACATGAACCGTGTTGAGAGCAGTGTGTGACACATAATAAGCACTCAGTAAGCATTGGCTATCAAAATTAGTTATTCCTGACTTAGCATTTTCTTTAAAACTGGCTCTTAAAAATCAAGATGAGCTTAATTTAGATAGGAAACTAGTGGCTAATAGTAGGAAAATAGTAGGAAAAAAAAAAGACAAGTGCAAGAGTAGGAAGCACCATGGTTTCAGGGGAGAAAGGGTTGAACTCCAAGGGCAGGAAGTGGAAATTCCTGAGCCACGTAGAACGGCTGGGCCTGGGTATAGTGCCTGTGGTGGGAGAGATGGTGGGAACAAGGAGGGCTGGCAGGACCTGGGGCGTCTGACACTACATAGAGATCTGGGCTTTGAGGCTGGGGAAGGACAAGTTGGATGAAGAGTTAGAGAGCGTAGGGGCAGAAGTTGAGCAACACAGGGTCTATAACTTGGGTGGGGGTGCCAAGATAAAGGGTCATGGGAAGAGGGAGAGGTGAGTTTGAAGCCTAAGGACAAGCTCTATGAAAGGGCCTAAAGGAATGGAAGCCCAGAAGAGGAAAGTGCTGAGATTGGGGGCTTAAGGCATGGTATTGATACTTTATTAGGATATTGGACCCAACGGCATATAATAAAGACTCTTCAAAGGGATGTGTAAGCATAGACATCCTTTTCTCAAACTTCGCACTGAAATATAACATGCTTAGGTAAAAGTATACAAGTCATAAGTGTACAAGATGAAATTTTTTCCCCAAATTGAACACTCAGGGCCTGGACTAAGAAACATTACCAGCCTTGCTGCGTGGTGCTCTCTTCAACGATATGTGTACCACACTTCAGAAGACACTCAGAAGAATAGATTGGGTGGGTATAATCCCCTTAGTAGGGACCTTCTTTTTATGCTGGAGTCATGAAATTTGGGGGTTTCACCATGTTGTCCAGACTGGTCTTGAACTCCTCAGCTGAAGTGATCTGCCTGTGTTGACCTCCCAAAGTGCTGGGATTACAGGCAGGTTTTGGCTTTTCTCAACCACGCTACTGAGTAATCTTTATTTTTAAATCAAACTTTGCTTTTTACAAAGAAAAGCGTTTTGCTGCTCAGAGGCTTGTCCTCCTCGCTCAGATGTTTTGTGAGCATCTATTTCTCTGAATCTTTTAGGACAGTTGTAGCAACGAGAAGGGTTGAATAGCTCTTTTCCTCAATAGTGCCCAGAAATAAGTAAGGACAACTGGCCAGGTGTATGCCCAACATTTCCCCATGAGGCAAAGAAAGAAACACAACCAAACATAAAAGAAAGGGAGAAGAACGAATGTTTGCTGGATCCCTACTTTGTGGCAGCTACTGTGGTCGGTGCTTATCAATATGCCTTCCCTTAAGTGTTAACAACAACTTTACAAGGTAGATCACCATTTTACAAAGGGTAAAACTGCGTCTCAGAGTTTCCGTATTGGCTTCGCTCACGCTGCTGGTGAATTACAGAACCTGCATTCAAACCCAGGTCTGTCTGGTCTTAAAAAGCTGGGACAAGTTGATTAACTTTGCTGATCGTCATTGCTTCTCCTGTACATGAAAGACAAAGATACCTTCCTCAAAGACATTGTTATGGGATCTAATGCAAGAGGAATACTGTGAGGTTCATGGAGTTTTGCAAGGAGTAAATGAGATAATACACATTAATAAGCTTGGAAAAGTATCTTGCACATATTAAATTTTCCCAGAAATGCTCATTATGACACCTGACAAATAGAGGTATTTAATAAACGTTAACTTTTGTTGTCAAGCTTGAAGGCTTGGAGCTTTTTATTCAGTCTCATTATTGAGTGTATGTCTTTAATGTTATTTGGTAATGGCCACTCCTTGGGCCTAAAACATCTAATTGCACAGGGAAGTTTTTTAAATGATGATGCCTGATAAGAATGGAACCTCTTTTTACCTGTCTACTCTTTTCACTGAACAATTAGTTCACTTTCAGTTTTTGTTTTTCCCCACAGTAGGTATGGATTCCGTGTAAAGGGCCCTGCATATTTCGTTTCTTAAAGGTTGCGATTTCTTTTTCTTGTCCTGGTGCTCACACCTGTCCTAGCTATTTAAATTTGAAAGAAAAAAATGGTATTTGAGAAAGCCATTTTAACATCCTCCACATAGAAAAGGAAAAACTCACAGTAAGACATTCCATTTAAACTACTATGAAAGGTTAGTCCTGAAAAATGAAATGTATTCATCTAAAAAATTTGAAGGCATATTACTTTCACTTAAACTGAAATAGCAGCAGTGATTTTTAATTAGATTTTTTTTTTATAACTCCCAAAGTTCCCAAGCTAGAATAGAAAAAGTCAAGACAGTTTTTGGAGAAAAAGTGATCTAAGCTTTATTTTTCTATTTTCTAATCGTATTCTTCCTTTCTTCTCTCTCTCTCTTCTGCAGTAGCCAACATTCTAAAAATAATCTTGTGTTGGTTTGTAAGCTTCCTCAGTCTGGCCTAGGATGAAACTGCTTTTTAAAAAAAAGATGTTATCACATTTGGTTTCCAGTGATAATTTACATGGACTTAGAAGAATTCCCCAACAAAATCTTGTGAGGTCAGTCAGGGCCAATGTTTAACATTTCGGCAACTTGTCTCCATGTTTATTTAGCATTTCTTAGCCTTTGAAGTTTCACATAAATAGTCTTGAAGTTATCACGAGGAAATTAGCTGAGATGGATTGATGTTATTCCCAAATGCAAGTCTAGTACCAGAAGCCAGTTGGTATTTCGGAAAGATGGCAGCAGGAGTAGTATTATCTGCATCATGGAAAGTCCCTCTTCATTGACTGATAAACTGTGCTGTTAGTGGTTCTCTTAATGGCTAACCTTACTGGACCTTTGAGAAACCTTTTGAATTTTTATTTCATCCTGGTGGGATAAAGTATGAATTAAGGCTGGGCACAGTGGCTCATGCCTGTAATCCTAGCACTTTGGGAGGCCAAGGCAGGTGGATCACTTGAGGTCAGGAGTTCAAGACCTGCCTGGCCAACATAGTAAAACCCTGTTTCTACTAAAAATACAAAAATTAGCTGGGCATGGTGGTGCATGCCTGTAATCCCAGCTACTTGGGCGGCTAAGGTGGGAGGATAGCTTGAACTCAGGAGGTGGAGGTTGCAGTGAGCCAAGATCATGCCTGAGTGACAGAGTGAGTAAGATTCTGTCTCAAAAAAAAGTATGAATTGAGAAACAGAAAAACTGTATTTTCAAATTATAGTGTTAATTTACCAGTTAAATGAGTTCCTTTGGTTGGGGGAGGGGAGGATGTAAGTGTCTCCAAAATCCTTCCCAAAATACATGGCCACACCTCAAGGCCACCATCAAGTACTCAAGGAATTCAGAATAGAAAAATATATTAGACTCAATGGACTGGATACTTGTACTAATTACCTACTTTGCTTTGAGTGTAAAGGCTGAATGTTGTGAAATATGGCAGTTGTATTGCCCTTCATTGAAAGTCATGCCTCAGGCACCAATGTCAGCTCCAGAAAATGATGATCCTGAAGCTCTTGTTGGAAAATACAGCATTGTGAAGGCCTTTGTTGGAATCTGCCCTTTCCCCTGACCCCTTGACCCCTTTTATAGCCCAATCTGGGGCAATATGAGGCTTGAATCTGTGAGCCGCTTCAGGATAAGAATCCTGAAATTTCAGTGACTGATTAAAGATTGAGGGATTGAAGGAGAGGAAAAGATCCTACATTGGGAAGCTGAGTGATGCTGAATACCTGAAACAGGAAAGCTAGGAAGAGGGGGAGAGCAGATAGGGAGAGGGGGAGAAAAAGTTTAGTTTGAATAAGATGGGGTTGAGTGGCTTGTAGACGTTCTGATTGAGATACTCTGGAGGCATATCTTAGATTAGTTTAAAAATACGGCAGCCAGGCGTAGTGGCTCACACCTGTAATCCCAGCACTTTGGGAGGCCAAGGTGGGTGGATCATCTGAGGTCAGGAGTTTGAGAGCAGCCTGGCCAACATGGTGAAACGCTGTCTCTACTAAAAATATAAAAAACTAGCCGAGTGTGGTGGCAGGTGCCTGTAGTCCCAGTTACTTGGGAAGCTGAGACAGGAGAATCGCTTGAACCTGGGAGGTGGAGGTTGTAGTGAGCCAAGATCGTGCCACTGCACTCCAGCCTGGTCAACAGAGTGAGACTCCATCTCAAAAAAAAAAAAAAAAAGAATATGACTAGGACCTGAGATAAAAGTATTAGAGTCCTTCATGTTTGTGTAGTTGCTATGGTTTGAATGTGTTCCCCCAAAAAAGCCTGTGTTGGAAACTTAATCCCCAATGCAATGGTGCTGGGAGGTGGGACCTAATGAGAGGTGATTTGGTCATGATGGCTGTGCCCTGTGAATGGATTACCATCTCTCAGGAGAGAGTTCTTTATAGAGAGACGTGTTGGGCCCCCTGTTGCTTGTGTGTGCTCCCTCTCCCTCTCTTTCTCCCTGTCTTTCCGTCACCACATGCCAGTGCCTTGATCTTAGACTTCTAACCCTCCAGAACTGTAAGGGATGAAATTTCTGTTCTTTACCATTACCATCTCAGGTATTCTGACACCAAAAGCCAGACTAAGAAAACAGTTGAGGATTGGTAGTTGACGTTGTCAGAAAAACATGACCAGGAAAGGGTATAGACTATACTGTAAAGTAAAAAGAGTATAGTTATTGGCTACAGTCTACAAGTGGCACAGACCCCTACCTCCTCAAAACAAAGGGTAGCTGAAATGACAATTAGGGGGTGTGTGTGTGTGTGTGTGTGTGTGTGTGTGTGTGTTTTGAGACAAGGTCTCACTCTGTCACTCAGGCTGGAGTGCAGTGGTGTGACTACAGCCTCGACTTCCTGGTCTCAGGTGATCCTCTCACTGCAGCCTTCCAAGTATTAATAGCTGGGACTACAGGCGTGTGCCACCACACCAGGCTAATTTTTGTATTTTTTGTAGAGACAAGATTTGCGATATTGCCCAGGCTGGTCTTGAACTCGTGGGCTCAAGTGATCTACCAGCTTCAGCCTCCCAAAGTGCTAGGATTGCAGGTGTGAACCACCACACCCAGCCCGTTGAGCATTTAGGGATTGTATACCAGCTTGATGCCTCCCCTGGAACCCATGCTTCTCTCAGTTCATCCATTCTCAGTGTGTCTTCTCATTCTCAAGGCGACAAGATGGTTTCTTCCTGCCCATCCCCCAACCCCCACTCTGTGCAATCACTATACTGTGTTTGAGGCAGAAAGAAAGGAGAAAGGAAAGGGGAAAGCAGTGATTCAATTCAGTCATCTTCCTTTCATGGAGATCCACCCGTGACTTCTATATATACCTCACTGGCCAGAATGTGGTCACATGACCATCTGTGTGGGATATTAGGAAATGAAGTTGAGCTAGATTTATTGCCATCCTCAGTATAAAATTAGGGTTCTGTTTAAGGCATTTGGGTCAAAGCAATGAATAAATGGATGAATGCCACATTAAGCACATACTTATTGAATGTCACCTGTGTGCACAGTGTATAGGTCTTCTTCCTCGAGCGGCTTTCTTTTCCTTATTTTGAAGTCTTCTTTCAACTGGATCATGGCCAGCCCTGAATAACATTATAAACTGTTCATGGAATACTATTGGTCAAGAACTGTTCTGTATTACTGCATTACCGCATTTGATCGTCACCTAAAACCTTCTGAGGCTGGCACTGCTGTATCCGTTTTATAGGTGGCAAAACTGAGACACAGAGAGGTTAAGTCACTTGCCTTGTGTCATACAGCTAGTGTTACTATTTTCAATACTCTTTACTTCTTTTTGTGGCCCCACATACCCAACCCAACCTCTCACCTTGTATGAAGTCCCTCATTTTTTGGTGCCCAGTTTTCTTATACCAATTCATTGCTCAAGTTAAAAGAAGCTCCACTCTACTTAAGGTACTGCTCACCCTTTTTAAAATAAAAATTACTGCAGATTTATATTTCCTAAGAAAATTTGCATTTTAACAGGCTCATTTTATGTGAGAAATAGTGGATCCAAAGGAGTACATCTCTAATAGTGGAATTTTCACCCACGTGAAAGTGGGAAGCATTTAGGGGATGTGGATAGGGGGAATCCAGTGGAGAGAAAGCTGGCTCTTTTTGCAAGATTGTGACAGGAGAGTTCCCATTGAATCAACTCATCCTTGTGGGAAGGACAGTGAGAGAGAATTAATAATTTAGATACGTGTGGACATTTTTGCCTGGCATTCTACTCAAGGGGCCTATCCCCAGTGAGTAGGACAGAAAGTACATGACTCTCCAAGTTCTAGTTGGTTTCAGTTTTTTAATGCCTCTGGTGGTGTGGGCTTCTTGCCATACTGAGTGAGATGTTAGTGTTTGAAGATACATATTTTTTTAATGAACTATAGCTCTTTAGTGCAAGCCATCAACTTTCTGTAATTTTCAACTGAAGCAGTAGTATCTGTTTCAACATCGGAGAAAAATCAGCTGGGCAGACAAGGAGAAGTGGTTATCACTCTTCAAGATGGCATAAATGGATCATGAGGAATATTTACCAAATCCTTTCTGGAATGGATTGTTAGGAATGTTCCCTCTACACCAGAGTTTCTGAACGTCAGTACTATTGACACTTTGAGTCAGATAATTCTTATTGTGGGAAGTCTCTTGTGCATTGTACAACATTTAGGAGCTTCCTGGATCTCTATCCACTAGATGCTGGTTGTGACAACCAAAAATACCTCCAGCTGTTGCCACATCTTGGGGGCAAATTGCCCCGATTGATCACTGTCTACTTGATCTGATGTTGTGTGCTAACTTTAAAACCTAAGCCCTGCCTAAGCTGTAGCACTAGTCCATATTTATGAGGCTCCTATAAAGCTGCCATAGATGTGATGTTTAGGGCTCACAAAAATACCATGTCTTGACATTGGGGAGGGAGAGACAGGTAGAATCTACCTGTGACATTCTCTTAAAGCATTCATTCATTCAATATTTACTGAGTGCATGTGCAAGGCACTGAACGAGCCCTGGGTGCAGCACAGGAAGGCAGAGATCTAGTCCCTACCCTCTTGAAGGTTCTACTCTACTGCTTTGTGCTCTTGAAGCATCTAACTGTAGATTTAATAAATTGCAACAGGTGCTCTACAGGGAAGGACAGGATGGGCTGAGCAAGCTGGCGGTGGCGGGGGCGCGGGGGGTGACCAGCGAAAGTGCCATTGAACATGAGAACTGAAAGGTAACCAGGTGATGGGGTGGGGGGGAGCGTGAGTGTTCCTGGCAGAGGCCACAGCAGGCACAAAGGCCCTGAGGCAGGAAGCCTCTTGCCACATTTGAGGGGCTGAAAGCCAGGGTGGCTGCTATGTAGGAACCAAGACAAGAGAGAGAGATGAGGTTGAACAGGATGCCCGGACCAGACTGCCATGGAGATTAAGGATTTTATCCTAAGAACAGTGGGAAGCTGTTGAACACTTTTACACAAGGGAGTGACATGATTCGATTTGTGCTTTAAAAAGATCCATCTGTCTCTGTCTAGGTCCAGAAAGTGCAGGTTTCTCTCCAGACCATGAGGGATTGATTTTGTCTCCTGCTGTGACAAAACCTGATACGGAGTCTTTTGAGGTTACCACTACCATTAGTGTCTGTACCCATCCTCCAACCATCCCAGTTTGGAACCTTTTAAAACTTTGAATAAAATAAGTAATTTCTGTCCGTGTTATACCTTTGTTCTCCTTCTTTAAACGGTGATTGAAGCTGGGCTTGGATATCTTTGAAAACCCCAGAGAAGAAAATGATTTCCATAGCAGCTGTAACCATGGGAAACCTTCAAAATAGCTTCCGTTTCTATATTCCACTCTGCTCCTTTCCCCTCTCTATTGGTTGACTAGAAATGAGGGCTGGCATTTTTGGTCTTCTTCTTTGTCCAAATATGTGTATATGAGAGTCGTCTTTTCACTTCCACATCCATCTTACCGTAGCTTGAGAATCAAAGGACGGCATATTTGGGGAGGCAAAGAAAAGAGAAGCTTCTAGGATACCTTCATTTGTTCATAAAATAGAGGAACTCAAGTGGAATGTTGCTTTAGAAGATGAGATCTCAGGTTTCTTTTCCTGCTGTTTGTTTCTTCCCAGGTCACATGATGGGACCAAGTACATCATCTTTGAGACATATAAAGGTCAAAGTTTTTTTTTTTTCCCCTGGAGACACTTAAAAGTGGTTTTCATCAGTTTCCCTTCCATTCTGCTCTCACATGCTTTTGGTAATGAGCCATTTCATAGTCAGTTCAGAGAGATGCTCACAATTTTTCCAGAAACACATAATTCCCCCTTTGGAGAGTTTCTGTTGAAAAAGTCATCACAATGTGTGAGCTGAATTTCTGGCCTAGTTCAAAAACCTCTGATGGGCACAGGGCAAATGTGGGCGACTCAGTGTTTCTCTTGATGGACAGATTTTAATGACATGGGGGCATGGCAAGGAATCTGAAGTTATTGCTGTAGAAGTTAATAAAGAGATGGGAACATTTGAGGATACTGTTTGCTTCTGGAATTTAGCCAGGCCAATGGGAGCGGCTCCTGAGGAAAACTGAGAAGGGAAATATGAAGTTCAGGCAAGTCTATTACGTGCATTCTCATTTCCACAATGTTTGAGAACCATGTCGAGAAATGCATTGCATAAGTTAAACCAGCTGCCAGCAGCTTTTGTATTCAGCACTTTCCTGGGTCACCAGATAGCAGGGTAACTTCTCCAAGATCTCTGTGTATTATAGAAAACTAGGGGAATTTCCTTTATGCAACAGCCTTATCCTAACAGGGCAGCATCCTTTGTCTCCGGAACTCACTGTATAAAAAGACGTAACAACTATTGTTGGGTTGTACTTATCTTCATTGTTGTATCTTTGAGTTTATGTTTTCAAACAAGGGACTGAGAACCTGGCACTCAGTCAGAATCATGATGCTGGCATTTAAGAGATTCCTTCTGGCTTAAGAGCTTGGCCTGGTCTTCCAGAGCTTTCCTATGGACACCTATGTGCCTGATTAGTGTACTTGTAAAAATTAAGTAAGATGACCTATGCAGTGCGCGTCACATGTGCTCCATAAATGTCAGTTCACATCTCTTGTTAAACTTTTATAAGGCTGATCTGAAGAGAAGACAGTTGAGTCTGTCTAAGTGAACCATCTGGGGGGTGAGCATGTTGATATATCTCCCACAGCTTTAGTGTTCAATGAAGGATGTGGGATATAGTCAAATCAAGAGACAGGATGGTACTAATAGTTTCTCTAGTCTCTTGCCTGCTTGCAGTTAAGCTAGTTAGCCTGAATGCAACCCTTCTCTCAAAGCAGTCACCAGTGTGACTCTGAGACAGATCACCTGGCTAGCATGCTGTGGCCTCCTTGAGGCCTCCAAGGTTGACTGTCACCACCTAAGATACTGCTTCCTCAAGCTTAGAAAACTCACTTTACCACAGTCAGCCTTCATGAACATGCTATTCGTGGTGAGAAAGTTATTAGTCTTTAAATAACAATTGCCTCTGTTACCTTTAGACTATACTTCGGCTCATTAAAATTTTTTTCCACTATGCATCATCTTTCAAGAGTACTTTGAGAAATTTCTAGATTTAAAACCTCCTTTCTTCCCAGACCCTCTTGCTCAATTTGTGATAAGCAAAACATATGACTTGAATAATTTCAGAGGAAACTACCTTTCTTTTCTTTGACTTAACTAGAATCTTAGATATTGGAATACTCTTGGGAAGTACCTGGTGTACCCAGTAAAGAAAACTGAATTGGCTGGGTGCAGTGGTTCATGCCTGTAATCCCAGCACTTTGGGAGGCTGAGGTGTGCGGATCACGAGGTCAAGAGATCAAGACCATCCTGGCCAACATGGTGAAACCCCGTCTCTACTAAAAATAAAAAAATTAGCTGGGCGTGGTGACACGCGCCTGTAGTCCCAGCTACTTGGGAGGCTGAGGCAGGAGAATTGCTTGAACCTGGGAGGCAGAGGTTGCAGTGAGCCGAGATTCCGCCACTGCACTCCAGCCTGGCGCCTGGCAGCAGAACGAGACTCTGTCTTAAAAAAAAAAAAAAAAAAAAAGGAAACTGAGTTATAGGGAAAGTAAGTGACTCTTCCTAAGGAAACATATTTGGAGGTATAGCTGAGACCAGAATCTGGGTCTAATGGATTTTTCAAACTAAGAGTGTAAGTCATCTGAAAGTTAAGAAGAGATTATTTTAAAATATTAATATTTTAAAAATTATTTTACTAGCTATGAATATAAAACTTCTATTTTATAATGGGCAGTTCAGAACTGATCCGTGTTTTCACTGTGTAAGATTTTGGTTGCTTACGTTTCTCTCAAACTAAGCCCTAGCCCGTGGAGCCAGGCAGGTGGTAGTGAGAGGGCTGAGCAGATGAGGGCACTGTGTGAGACCTTTCTCCTTTAAGAGTTTGGTTTTTCTCACAAAAATGGATTTTGTGCTTAAGATATCTGATTCCAGATGAACAGAGGTTGACGTTTCAAATCTCTTTGTGAATATTATTTGGGGGAGGTTTTGGATTTAGACAGGCCTGGGTTTAATTTCTGGTACTTCTGATACCTGTTTGTGAGCAAGACACTGAAATTCATTAAGGCCCATTTCCCTCTCAGTATGATGAAGTTCATAATACTTATTTCATGAGGTTATTGTGAAGGTTAAATTATGTATAGTATATGTAAAGGCTTTAGCATGGTGCCTGGCAATAGCTGAAAGTATTATTAGCTATTATGATTGGTGCCTGATTGCTGCTCTTGAAATTGAGTCCAAGCTAACACAGAAGGCCCTTGCAACTTCTTTGTAATACGAAGAAGTTCTTCTAACTGGCTGAATGTTTTTTTTTCCTTTTTTTTTTTTTTTTCCTGATCTCTCTCACCCTGACTGAATCAGACTATTCTTACCACAGGAAAAGATGATATTTGTTAGTTACGTGTTAATTTTTTTCCCCCTAAAGTCTCCTGTGTCCATATTCAGATGAATCCTCTGATTTTAGGCTATTTATTACTTCTTGATACCAGGGTCCTGATAGACCCAGTGCATCTACATATTTTGTTTCTAGCCCCTTCGTTTATCCTTGGGAATCTGAGTCCCACAGCAGGGATACAAAAGTGCTATTTAAAACTATGTGTCGATGAAAAGAACAAGAAATGTAGCAGGAACAATGCAGAGATGTATAATAGCTCACCCTTTCTCACACATGGAACTAATTGTGACATTCATCCTAGAGCCCAGTTTCTGCACACAGACCCCAGAGTCCATGCTGCAAAGATGTTTTTGAATCCCACCTCTGCCAATGCCCAGTTGGAAAGGCTGCAACAGCTCACAGCTATGCAAAAATAATAAAGTTGAGCATTTTTTCAAAAAGATGACCCATATGTTTAATAAATTTCAGTATGTGAACCAGAGACAGGATTGATTACAAGCCACATAAAGGCTTCACTTAGATGGTGGTTTTTAGTTTTCAGAGTGGGGATTCACTGAGCTTGATTCTCTGTGGGGGCAGCTGCTCTCCCTGCTACTGTTCACCCATTCTGTGTGCCCATATAATGAGGAAACTTTGAATCCTGTATTCACTCTTTCGTGTTCTAGGATATGCATTTGTAGACATCATCTTCTCACACCAAAAGGAATGTTAATCATAATATTGCAAATAATAGAGCTATATAGTTTTTCACTCTAATACTTCTTTAAATTGCATTTTCACTTTTTATTGGCCAGTTCTTAATAAATGGATCTCATTTAAGTTCATAGGGGTTTTCATAAATAGACTTCAGTAGTATTTATTAAGTATCCTTTATTAAGCACCATTAGTTAAATTTCAGTTATTAAGCACCATTGGCTGGGCATGGTGGCTCACGATTCCAGCACTTTGGGAGGCTGAGACAGGCTGATCGATTGGGCCCAGGAGTTCGAGACCAGCCTCGGCAACGTGGCAAAACCTGATCTTTACAAAAAATATAAAATTATCCAGGTGTGGTGGCACACACCTGTATTCCCAGCTGCTTGGGAGGCTCAGGCAGAAGGATCACTTGAGCCTGTGAGGCAGAGGTTGCAGTGAGCTAAGACCACACCATTGCATTACAGCCTGGGCAACTGAGCAAGATCCCCCCTTCTCTCTCTCTCTCTCTCTCACTCCTTCTCTTTCTGTGTGTGTGTGTGTGTGTGTGTGTGTGTATGTGTGATATATCTATGTACATAGATATACATGTGTGTATATATATGTGTGTGTGTGTGTGTATATATATATATAATATTTTAAGCACCATTAAAACAGAAGTGCCCCCTGAACATGTCCATGTGGCCTGTCCAGGAATAAGAATAACCTTATATTTTCTTGGCTCTTTACAGTTTTTAAAATTTTATATATATTATTTTACGATACTAACACCTTGGAATTTTTTGGTTTTGCTTTTGATTATTAAAATTACCACTTTCAAAAGATGAAACCAAAGCTCAGAAGGGTGAGTGGCTTGTTCAGCGTAACTGGTACATGGCAGAGCCAGGATAAGAATCCAGTTCTGACTCTGAAACCTGAGCTCTTGCCCCTGCCCCATTGGTGTCTCCATACTGCACCTCAAGTCCATATGGATAAGCACAGCAACATGGGATTTTCTGGGCACCCTCCGTAACCAAGTAATGTATAGATTACTTCATTTAATCTTCTCTATCACTCTCTAAAGTAAGGAAGAGTCCCATTTTGTGGATGAAAACAGGCTCAGAGAGGCTAAGTGTCTTGTACAAGGTCAAAAGTTATTCAGTTGTGAAGTTTAGTGTTATTTTAACAGCATATGCTCCCTGTTCCCTTCTAAAATAAAATTAGAACTGTGTACTATATGCTCTGTTTGCTGAGGTAGGCAAGGCTATAAAATATCTGGAACAATTATAAGTAAAAATGATTAAAGGTGGATTTCAACAAGATAATCTGCAAATATTTGAAAAACGCACACGTCTATTGGAGTACAGTGACCAAAATAACTGAATATGAGGACCCGGCTCATTTGTTTTCCTTTGCTTGAGGAGAGGACTTAACTTTCTGTTAGAACCAGTGAATAGGTAAAGATCCAGAGAACTTATATAAAAGTGGGTGGGGAATGAGTTGGAGAAGAAGCTTCATTGCCTCTCCTATCACCATCTGCTACTCTGCCATAATGGCATCAGTTCACCCTCTTCCACTCTAGGAAACTTATGGAATTTGGGTCCCGTATCGTTTAGCTATTGCTACCATATGGATGCGTAACAACTAATCTCAGAATATCCGTGGTGTGCAAAACTAAGCACTTATCTCTCACTTGTGAGTTTGTGGATTGGCCGAGTGGCTCTGCTTCTCGTATCTTTCATCCTTCTCCTGGGACCAGCCTGGGCGTGCTCACCTTCTTGGCAGGGACAGAGGCACAAGAGAGCAAGCCAGAAAACATGAGGCCTCTCTGAAGACCTAAATTTGGAATTGGCACATTGTCATTTCCACCCATTTGCTGTTGGCCAAAGCAAGTCAAGAGGCCAAGTCAAAGGCAAGGAAGGAGTGGAAATTATACTCAATGAATGACAGCCATGATGAGCAAAGGTGTGGATACAGGCAGATGTGAAAACTGGGACCAATATTGCAATCTACTACAGGTTCCAATAACAGGTATTTTGGCATTCATCCTTTCATATCAGTGGTTTTCTATTTTTGAGTTCATGGGTCCTTTTGTGAACCTGATGAAAGTTCTGCACATGCTCAAGCAAATGTAGTCTACACCTAAATTGGCTTTCAGTTTTCAGGGAGTCTCTTAAGTTAAACCACAGGGTCCAAGTTAAGATACTCTGTAGGGGAGTGCTGCCCTGGGTGGAGCACTGTCTTCTTCAGGAGCAGGAAGGTAAGACAACAGGTGCTGTTGCTGCCCCCTTCTCGAAACCTGCTGTGCTGATTCCAGATGCTCAAACGTGTTCAAATGCAAACACTCAGGTTGGATGGGATCGTTTGTTATTTTTTTCCAACATGAAAATAGCTTTATCAACATTTTTGACTACTGAAGAAAGTTTCTGCAAAGGTAATGGATAAACAAGTGCTGCTCTGTTATAATATTTTCGTTGGATCATTTTATCAAAATGTGAAGATTAAGTGTTGCAAAGTGCATTTAACTCCATTTATTCAGTGTAAAGAATAATGATGCCTGTCTTTGTTTTTGTTTTTGTTTTGTTTTGTTTTGAGATGCAGTCTTCGGGCCAGAGTGCAGTGGTGTGATCTTGGCTCACTGCAACCTCTGCCTGCCTGGTTTGAACAATTCTCCTGCCTCAGCCTCCCAGGTAGCTGGGAATACAGGCACCCGCCACCATATCTGGCAGATTTTTTTTTTTTTTTTTTTTTTTTTGGTATTTTTAGTAGAGACGGGTTTTCGCCACGTTGGCCAGGCTGGTCTCAAACTCCTGAGCTCAAGTGATCCACCCGCCTCAGCCTCCCAAAGTGCTGGGATTAAGGTGTAAGCCACCATGCCTGGCCATTAAATTTGTTTTAAACACTCTCTTATTCTAATAAGTCATAGTCACATTAAATAATCATTTTCATAAATGTCTTTAAACCCTATGTAGTTTCCAAAAATTATTTTGGATGTTTTTCTGATCTGTGAAATCCCAAACTCTGAGAACCACTGATGCAGACCAACTCTCCTTCTGGAGTTGGAATCTTGAGATTTCTCTCCATCCCTAAGGAATCATCCAGATTCTGTTTGATTACTTTGAGAGATGGAATTTCATCATCATTGGTCAGCTGTGACCACTGGATCATTCTTTCTTTGGTCAGTCTGAAATCCTCCCCGAGTCGCTGTACCATAAGACACATCAGACCAGCAGTTATCTTTGAGAATTTTCCAAGCACTTTTAAATATGGAAAGAGGAGCAGACTTAGTTTCATATGCCTATGGCTGTTTCCTTAAGCCTTCCACTTTGGTATTTGTAACAACTTGCTATCTCTCTGAAACTTAGAGATGCTTCAGGGGCTGATTAGCCTTTATTCTACTTGTGAGTCCTTAACTGCCCTTATGGTTGTGAGCAGGGATGTGTGTGTCAGTTTGTAGCAACATCCTCTCAATCTCAGCTGCACCCCTAGAATTCTTCATTTGGTTGAGAACCCTTAGGGTTGCCCTTTTCCATTTTGGTGGGGGCAGCGCTTGAAGAACAAGTCCGTGTCCTCGCACAGGTCCTTCCAGACTCGTGGACCTTAGATCCTCTGCCGGGCCCAGGTCTCCATACCAACACCTACTGCACTAATGAAAATCCACAGTAGAGGGCAGTCTCTCATGCATAACAAGGCTTCCTTTGTGAAGACGTGTATTTAATTGAAGAACCGATAGAAAAGTTTCTTTAATTAGGCTGGCTTCATAAAGGGGAGACAAATCCCTTGCCATCCTAGAAGCCATCTTTTGTCTGTAGGAAGGGCCATTTTGTTTTTGAAGGGGAGATTTCCCTCTTCTCCTTATTTCTGCACTGTTGAGTCTCATTTGTGAAGTTCAAAGATAGAAGGGGGTTAATTTTAGAGTAGCCTTTCTGATTTTTTCTTTAAACTAAATATGCATAGTGGTAGGGACATTTGAACACTGCAGCCAGACTTGCTGATTTCTCAAAAAATCTTTTTTTTGTTTGTTTTTGTTTTCTGAGACGGAGTCTTACCCTGTCACCCAGGCAGGAGTGCAGTGGTGTGACTCGGCTCACTGAAACCTCTGTCTCCTAGGTTCAAGTGATTCTCCTCCTCACCCTCTCAAGTAGCTGGGACTACAGGCACGCACCACCACATCCGGCTAATATTTGTATTTTTGGTAGAGATGGGGTTTCGCCATGTTGGCCAGGCCGGTCTTGAACTCCTCACCTCAGGTGATCCACCCACCTTGACCTCCCAAAGTGCTAGGATTACAGACATGAGCCACCGAGCCCGACCTTCTCAGACAATCTTAACAGCCTCGCTGCTTACAAAGGATAAGCCTGGAGAGGATTATTAATGCCAAACATATGTTTTGCTTTTTTTGTGTCAGGATTTTGCTGAGCCTGTCTGACACAACATTTAATAGCCACAGAAACCTTACAAGGTAGATTGGTTTGTGGTTGTCGTTTACAGATGGGGAGACTGAGACAGTGAGATTGAGAAACTTGCTGTGTGACCATGAGCAAGCCACTGGACTCCTCTGGGCCTTACCTTGTTTATCTGTAAAACAAAGACATTGAGATTAAATAGCTTCCACCATCCCCATTTTCTCTAGGCTTCGGATAAAATAAAATCAAAAACACTAAAGCCGGACTTACCATGTCAGTGGGATTATCTGGGGGTGGAGTGTTGATGTTATTGACAAGGAACCAGTCCCATGCTTTGTCATTGGTTTAAAATTCTTTGAGCTGAGCCCATGGCATGTTGGAAACACAGCACTGGCTTGGTTTAACATCCATAAATGTTAAGATGCTGAGCCTCGTCCAAGTTTAGCAGTAACCTGCTTCAGTTCCCTAGGCATGTTAAAACGGGAACTGCGTTAGCGGCTCTGAAAGCCTGGCCACTTAGCGTATGCTTCTGCTCTTCCATGAAATGCAGAGGCGAATTGTGAATGTACTGAATTATACCAAGGAGATTAATCTCATTTTGTTCTTCCCAATAAAACTCACCAAAATGACCTGACTTGTCCCTTATTCTTAAAAAAATGTCCAAAAAGGAAACAAAAGAACTTTTGGTGGCCAGTCTTATTAGATGGAAGTTTTATTCTCCCAGGCAAGAACCAACTGTCAGAAGACTTATTCTGAGCCGGGTTTCTAATCTTTTTATATTCCTTCATACATCCCCAGCCTGGCCCTGGATGCTGGGTGCTATTTAGCAGAAGTGGGATAGAGGCAGGAATGAGAAAGACACACCAAGTCGTTCTGAAATACCAGTGGGTGTACCTCGATTGCATCTGAACTGATCACTGATCCACAGAGGTTATAACATGGTGGTGGGTGATTATTTAATGATTTGGGGGGTTTACAAATCATATGACCAGAAGGAATCATTTTAAAGAGAGCAAAAAAAAAAAAGGTATGACTGAGAGGTTTTTATTGGTTGCTATATTAAGCCATACCGTATGAAATTGCTCTTTGGTAGGGAAGGTCTGGGCTGGGGAAAATAAATTCAGGAATCATCAGCATATTGATGGTATTTAAATCTGTGAGTGAGATCATTTAAGGAGAGAATGGAGCTAGCACTGAGGGCGGGCTCAAAGCCTGAGGCTCTGCAATGTTTAGAGGATTTACAGGAGGAGGAGGAAAGGCTAAGGAATTAGAGAAGGGGAAAAGGTGTCCTTGGTTAAATATTCTGCTGGGGAGGTTTACTACACACACACATGCACACACACACACACACACACACACACACACACATAGTTTCACACAGTTAAAGTCCTGGTTCCAGCGTTTCTTTTTATGAGTGAATCCTCCGCTCCCAGATAACCTTGCCTGGTGAAGATGCTATTTTGTGAGAGGAAGCAGCAGGAGCTGCTAAGCTGAGATGATGATTATCTGTTAATGGTTTCCCCCTGTGGTTTTTCTCTATTCCTCAACCCCCTACCTCTTTTAGTGGAGTTTTCCTTGTGCTAGAAAATCCATCTCTGTAAAATCTCCAGAATTCTTAAGCCTTCCGGACTTTTCTTGACCCATGGAACATGGAAACTTCTACACTAATCCAGAAGCAATGGCAGTTAAGCTATGCCTGATTTGGGGTGACTTGTGATGGTTAATTTTATGTGTCATCTTGGGGGCCTCGAGGTGCCCAGATATTTGGTCCTATATTATTGTGGGTACTCCTGGATGAGATGAACATGTAAATCAGTGGAACTTGAGTGAAGCAGACGGCCCTCCAGCATGTGGGTGGGCCTCATCCCATCAGTTGAAGGCCTGATTAGAACAAAAAGACCGACCCTCTCCTCGGAAAGAGAGAATTCTGCTGCTGTGACTGCCTTTGGACTTCAGTTGTAATATTGCCTCTTGCTGGCCTTTGACGGGACCATCGGCTCTCCCTGGGTCTCCTGAACCACCCTGCTGATGTTGGATTTACCAGCTTCCATTATTGTTAGAGCTGATTCCTTATATTTCTCTGTGTATCTCTACTTCTGTGTCTGTCTCCATCTCTCTAAGTTAAGTGTGTATCGCCTATTGGTTCTGTGTCTGTAGAGGACCCTGACAAATAGAATGCTTTCTACTGCTCTTCTATACCATCTGCCTTTCTATTCCCATGAACTTCAAAGGCTTTGTCCTGGTATGATCTATCTGTTGCACTCAGGAGATCCCCATTTGTCCTGGGACAGCATCAACAGGAGTGGATGTCTTGGGACTGTCACATCCAGTGAAAATATTCACATTTACTACACAGACCTCTATCCTGGGAGTGGTGTCCTTATCAGATGATACACACAGGCCACGAAGGACTGTTTTTACCCCATTCTATTAACTACTTAAACTCTGCCTTGCATAGTAACAGTGTGCTAACCAACTTAACCCTTTTGATTTATTTTACATGTTTTGCAAATTCTTAGAGATGGGGTCTTACTATGTTGCTTAGGCTGTCCTTGAACTCTTGGGCTCAAGCGGTCCTCCCACCCCAGCCTCCTCACTAGCTGGGTTATAGCTGCACACCACTGCACCAAGAGAAGAATGAAGGACTAACATTTCAAATTTTCTTTGCCTTATCAAATGTACATTTGGTGGTTAAAAATCATGTTTAAGGCAATATTTACTGTTTGTTTTAGAAGACATCTTCTCATACATTAGCTCATTTAAACAACACAGGAATCTATACAGTATGCAAAGGAAGAATTTCTCAGGGTTGAGATTTAGTCACTGGGTCCCAGAATAGCTGTACTATGGTTACATTGTTGATTGACGTTGGTACCAAAGCAATGTGATGGTGAGGACATCCTGGGAGTAGCACCAACAGAGAGATTAATAGGTCTCAGATAGGGGCGGCTGAGTGGACTGAGGTGGGGCCAGTGCTGTACCTGCCCTCTGTTTCAGAGTGACCAGCACTGGGTGGGGCTTCAGAGAAGGAAGCAGTGGAGAGGGTGGTGCTGTGCGTGTCAGTAGAGCCCAAGGTTGGGTCCCTACATCCAGGTCACGCGAGAAGAGCTGATACCCAGTCATTGGCCAAGGTGCGACAGTAGCATCTGGTCACCACAAAGTGCCAGGATCCAGGGTCCTAATGACTATTGATGGAATGTCCTTGAAAGAATTTAGTGTGGTTCCCTATGCCAGCTATGGTTCAGAAAGGGACATCATTTACCAGTGACACCTGTATCAAACAGAAGAAGGTGCCCACACATCTCACAGTCAACAAATGATTTGGAAAATCTTAGAAGTATTTGATACGGAATATGTGGTACAGCTTATATCAAATAACAATTTCTGGCAACAGCTCACTGTAATGTACACACATATATTACATACAGAATTAAAGAGAACCCATTTTAAATTTTGGTATGCATGTATATATCAATTTATATTAAGTTTAATATTTGGAATATAATCAATGAATAATCTCGTTTTACGGAAAAGGAACCGAGGATGTCTGACGCCAAATGTTGGGCTGTTTTCCCTTCCATTCTGCTCCTTGGAGCTTTGTTGCACAATTTATATTCATAGATTGGCAGTAGCCAATCAGACCTCATGTCTTGAGTCTTGTCCTAACTTCTCCCTAGAAACTGTCTTAGTTAATGAACAAATGGAAGAAACACTAAATTAGACTAGTCAGGCATTGGGTAAAATGTAGGCGTTTTTAGACAGAATAGAGTTTCTGTCAGTAACTGAAGAGGATTCAGAAGCTCTGGAATTGTCTATAAATAAAGAGCAGCATGACAAGCCCATTGAGGCTCATGTGAATAAAGAGAGGGATGATATAGCAGAGCTGTAAAACTCATGAAATCAGACAGATGTGGGTTCAAGTCCTCACACCTCCTTTACTGTTTGTGAGTTGTTGGCCCAGTTGTTTAACCACTGGCTTTAGTCTTCTCACTTGTAAAATTGATAAAATCATTATATATAAGAGAGATAGAGTACGTGTACATAGTTTTATTGGAAAATTAAGAGGAATAATGCGTAGAATGTGCTTAGCACAATGCCTAAGACATAGTAATTGCTAAATAAATGTTTGTAATTATTGCTGCTATTTCTGTTTTTAAGCAGTTACAGACAGTAAATAAACTCTAGCTTTGTAAGAAATATATGATCTTTGTTTGGAGGTACTTTAATATTTCCATTTATTGGTGATATCCCTCTTCGTTCTCAGTGCAGTCCTAGTTTATAAATATAGTTGTTCCTCGGTGTCTGTAAAGGATTGGTTCCAGGACCCCTGGGGATACCAAAATCTGAGGATGCTAAAGTCCATGGAATAAAATGGTATTGTATTTGCAAATAACCTATGCTTATCCTCCCACATACTCTAAATCATCTCTGGAGTATTTATGATACCTAATATGATGGAAATACTGTGTAAATAGCTGTTATAGTGCATTGTTTTAAATTTGTATTATTTTTATTACTGTATTGTTATTTCTATTGCTTTTTTTTTTTTTTTTTTTTGGAGACAAGAGTTACGCTCTTGTCATTGAGGCTGGAGTGCAGTGGCACAATCTCCGCTCACTGCAACCTCTGCCTCTGGGTTTCAAGCAGTTCTCCTGCCTCAGCCTCCAGAGTAGTTGGGATTACAGGCACCTACCACTGTGCCCGGCTAATTTTTGTATTTTTAGTAGAGGCAGGGTTTCAGCATGTTGGCCAGGCTAGTCTCAAACTCCTGACTTCAGGTAATCCATCCACCTTGGCCTCCCAAAGTGCTGAGATTACAGGTGTGAGCCACTGTGCCCAGCCTTTATTGGGCTTTTAAAAAATATTTTTTATCCTCAGTTGGTTGAAATCATAGATGTGGAGCCCATGGATATGAATGACTAACTATATTCTTCCACGTGACTCATGTATCACCTGGAATACACCAGCAAGGCGTCTCAGAATGTCCATCCTTTGTCATCTAGACTACTCTTCCCAGGATGTGTTTTTCACTCAGAAGAACATAAAAATCCTAGTTGAGCCTACTGTGGGCTTTAGAACATATGGCTACTGTCTAATTTCCCAAGGCCAGTGTGCTCTTTTATTATTTCAGTCATCCTGATTCTTCCCTGCTCCTCCTGTTCATGCTATTTGCGTTGCCCTCCCACTCTGACTCTGAGCTCACCCATGTCCATGGGACTGCTTTGGTCAATGGGATATCAGCAAACCTGAGACAAACAGTGGCTTGAGGAAATGCAGACATATTTCTGCTCTCACTCTTCCACACCGCCATCATCACGAGAAGACATGCCTGGTGAGCTGACCAGTCCAGGGGCAGAATGAGAGGCACAGAAAGTAGAGCAGAGTAGACCGGCCAGACAGAGCCTTAGTCAGCCAGCCCGCAGGTGTGTGAGGGCGTGCAGCCTAGATAGACTGAATTCTGTAGATACACGGAAAATAATTGCTGCAAAGGTCTTGCATTTGGCATGGTTATTGCCATAGGTAACTTAAACACCAGGCTTGGAGGCTTGTTTTCTGGTGGTCAGTATTTTCCATGGCAAAAGTATTGGATTTGTCAAAAAAATCTTTTAAAATTTTTATTTTTCAAATATGTTTAAGCCTTAAAGGGAATGTAGCTGCAAGCTGGCACATTTTCAGGAATGCCTACCAGATTTTCAGCTCATGGCAGGATGTCGTTAGAGTCTGCAGGGAAATAAAACCTGTGTACTCATTTGAAGCTGCTCGTAAGTGCCACAAACAATCCTCTGTAAAAACAAGGAAGGGGACTTTGTTTCTCTGCAGGATTCTACTTATAACTGCTCAGAGTAGTGAGAGCTCAGGCCCCCAGATCACTACAAAGCAAACTCTTGGAGATGACTCTACGTGGTAGAGGAGTGATGTGGACTTCTTGTGTGCTCTGCTGCTGAGGATACAGGTAAACACCCAAGGGCAAGTCATTCTTGCCCTGAGTATTGTACAGACTGGGGGACATTCACCGGAAGACCCCATTGCCAGGGACTTTAGCAGGGGAAGACACTCATGACCATCTGATGTACCTCCTTTGGGATGTCTGCTTCCTGAGCTATTTAGGGACCTGAGCCTGACCATTATTGTACCTTCTACTAATCGCTTGTTTGGGGGAAAGGGAGCATCTCTCATTTGACTATGATTACTTTGAGGGTAGCGAGTGGGTCTTATTTTTCTCTGTTATGAACTGTCTGGCATGTAATGAATGGATGAACCAACAAATGAGCAAATGGATGACTGAATTATGTACCATTTAGTATTTAGAGGTTGCTAGTTTGCTCTCTATGACTGCAAAAAGAGAAACAGACATGTATGATACCAAACAAGCTATGTAATCCTTTGAAGCCTTAGTTTTCACATGTGTAAAAGGTAATAATAATAGTCATTGCTTCATAGGGTTGGAATGAAGATTATTCAGCCAGGCCTAAAGGATGTAGCATAGTGCCTGGTACACTGTAGAAGGCTAATACTAAGTCAGTGGTGGTGGTGATAATGCTGATGGCATTTATACTTTGATACTATAAATTATGCTTATAGACGTAATTTCCTCCAAAGAGAATCCATCTGCCAGCATTAAGTGGAAACATCACCATGAGAAAGACAAAGTCCCAGTGGGAGTGAGGGTACTGCAGCTGGGAAAGGCGGAGGGGGCCATAAAATGGCAGAGAGTGGGCAGAAAAGAGGACATCTAAGGAGAGACACTAAGGAGTAGGCGGCATTTGAATAGTGGGTGAGATTTTGACAAAATCTAAATTACATGACACAGACTTTAGGTCTTCAAGGAATTCTGAGAAGGTACAGATCTGCCTTGCTTTGTGGACCTAGATCTGGAAGAGCTTGGTGAGGAAAGTGGAGCTGCCATTGGCTGTGGGGGAAAAAAGAAGATAATTCCCCTAATAATGAATATAGAAGAGAAAACCTTATTTTATTTCTTAAACTCCTTATGATTTTACTCTTACTTTCCAAATAGATAGAGCACATTACAGAATACCTTCTTGGTTTCTTTTCATCCTTTCTCCTTCTGTTTCTTTCTCCACTTCTTTCCTTTATTGTCACCACTCATAAAAGATCATGGACTGTGTCTGGACTCTAATTTCAGACACTACTGCTTATTTATATTGCAGCTTTAGGAAAGATATTTTGCTCTCTGGGTCTTACCTTTCTCATCTGTGAAATGGAAAAATAATTCCTACTTTAGTAGGTTTGGGAGATGGTCGTTTAAGGTAGTATATTATAAGGGTTAGGTTTAAGTGTTCTTAATGAATTACGGTGACCATCATCATTCAATTTTTATTTCTTCTGCCACTCAAGTAAAAGCGTTCCTGTTCATCCTACCTGAGATGCTTTTGAAAAATCAGTATAGACCCAAAAGTTCCAAATGACTGAGCTTTATATTGTGTGGCTCAGTGACCTCACTCTTCAGCTGAGTAGTCTTCCCATGGGACAGTGAGTTGGTTACCATAATATGCCAACATATGCCCATGTATGCCTCCTTTGAATACGTGACTTCCCTGAGCCCTTGCCTACCACTGTCAAGTGACTCCACATTCCACCTCTTGCCTTTTAACCAAAGGATCCTACTCCTATAGCTGATAACCAGTATGCAGGAAGAAAGTCTAGCCCCTTAGTCTACGTAGACCTCTCTTCTCATTGCTTGGTGCTTGTTACTGAATGTTTTAATTATCACCCCTGGCTGCCAACTTCACAGGCATAGATTTGCAAGAGGAATGATTCAGAGGTGACTAATCCATGCCTGTCTATGAGGAATATAATTTAGAGACTAGAAACACCTAGCCTGTGACCAGATGTCCAGATACAGGTGAAAGAGAGTGAGGAAATTGGAGAGAGTTTCCATTAAGAAATTCATTTTCTAGAAAAGTTAATTCGATAATCTGTGTTTCTGAGGGATCTGAGTTGGATCAGTTCTCTGTGGTACAGAACCTGAATCACACATAGAAAACACTTGTCCTTCACTCACTAAATACACATAGCACCAAAAAATGCCCCCCAAACATTTCCAGATGTTCTTGGTGGAAGGGTGGTAGGAGAGGGGTACACAGTAATGTCCTTGGTGGAGAAGCTGAGTGAGATTAGCTGAACAGAAATAGTGAACATTTTATAAATATAAATTTAAAGTATAAAGGGCTACTTAAAAAAAAATAATTATTGAACATTTAACTTGCCACCCAGCCTAACCTTTGCCTTTTAAGACTGACAGTTAGCAGCCCTGAATGATTTCATTTAGCACAATAATTGCACTGTTCTGGGGACTGAGATAGGTGCTAGGGGCATGGCAGGGAACAGGATGCAGTTCTTGCCCTTCAGGAGCTCACATTTGTAGGCAGACCAGGGTGTATAAACACTTCTGCTTCAGAGACCTGGGCAGGGAACTCCCACTTACCTTTCCATCCCATCCTAGAAGAAATAGATCTTGATCTCCTTTATCTAGGATCTTATAAAGCAACATTTACCTCTATAAGATCCTAGTTAATGGGTTTATCTTCCTCTCACCCTTGAAGTAAGATAGGGAATGAAAAGGAGACTTAAAGTTATTTCATAGTCAGGTAAATATACAAAATATTTTAATATTCAGACTACTTAATAAATACTATGGTACAGGTACCTAAAATTAGCAACCGATACTGGCTATAGCACTGGAAATGGATTTTGGAGGCCTTTAAATTAACCCTTTGGAGGCCATGAATTAACCCTTTGGTGATGGTGGGGTTGCCTTAGGGAAGGTGCCAGAGAAATGGCTATTTGTCAATAAGCATTTCAATATTTTAACAACTGGTATGGTTATTCATGCTCACCATGGAAAGGCAGCCAGTCCTTGTGACCTTCCCTTTTCAGGGATGAAAAGGTTGCCCAGGTCATTAAATTCTGAGACCTGCTTAAGTCTCCTGTCCTGCCAGGTGGCTTGCCATTTTCAGCTCGTCAGCAAGATGGCCTCATTAGGCACTGTTAGTGACACACAGGCTACATGGAACTGTATTTGGAAAGAATGTGTCCGTGTACCTCAGGACAAACATCACAAACACATTTAATGAGGATATAAGGAGTTTTAGGCCAAAACAAAATGGTTTCTCTCCTATCCAGCACCAGTGCTAGTCTTTCCCTTTTTATACAAGGGATATTCATGCGGTACCTTTTCAAAGGTGGCTCCACCCTCCCCCAGGGCCAGATCACTTACAGGGAGCTGGCTGTCTGGGGATCTACTCCCAGTCCTGCTGCTTAGTGTTTTTGTTTCTGTGGTTTCAAGACAAGCCCCTAACATTTGTCCAATGTAGCATTTTGTGGTCACATACATGCATGCGCAGAGCTTATTGAAGTTGATTGGCATTCTTGTTTTACAAATTGCTACGTTTGAGATTTTCTTTTGGTTTTCTTTGGCAAAATAACTTCGGTCTTGAGAATCTTGGCAACATCAGATGTCTGTTTGGCTCTTGTGTGTTTAATATTATAATTGCTTTGATATCCGTTCTTCTACTCCAACTTGGTAGGAATGTTTTTGCCCAGTGCCTTGGGTGTACAAAAAGGATACTGTAAATCCATAAATGTGTTTGATTTATGTTCACTGGTTTAAGATGGCTTCTTAGTACGGCATGGTAGAAATGGATGCCTTTCAATCTATTTAATAATCATCAACAACTCAAATGAGAACCTAAAAGGGGTATTGATCGCGATCATAGCCCCTAAATGCACATTAGCATTTGAAAGAAAAAATGTGCCTGAGATGACAGAACTACAAAATGGACTGTTTAGCACACATTTGCCGAGTTCTAAGTCATTAAGACATTTTTGTTCATGACTTTAGGGGAAAGAACTTAATTTGTTATCTGCCTTACAGAAAAGAAATTTGTGCATCTACAACTTGGTAATTTTAGTAAGATCAAGTCTTTATTAACATGTATTGCTGAAACTCTGCCCAGGAATTTTTTTTATTTTATTTTTGAGACAAGGTCTCACTCTGTTACCCAGGCTGGAATGCAGTGGCATGATTTCAGCTCACTGTTAACTTCTGCCTCCCAGGTTCAAGATTCTCATGCCTTGACATCCAGAGTAATTGGGACCATGAGCACCACGCCACTGCACCTGGCTAATTTTTGTATTTTTTATAGACGCAGGGTTTTGCCATGTTGGCCAGGCTGGTCTTGAACTCCTGGACTCAAGTGATCCACCCTCCTCTGCCTCTCAAAGTGCTGGGATTACAGGTGTGAGCCACTGTGCCTGGGCTTGCCCAGGACTAACTTTTAAACAAATAATTGTTTAGTCACAAATCAAAGCCTCAGTAAAAGAACATGTCAACTGAGCAAAATGGAGAGTGTTCCCTTTGATAAGTGATAGAGCTCAGCTTGCTCCTCTTCTGAAAGTAGGAGAGACCCTTTCTGGATCTTTTTTGGTCTCTTGTGGTTCTGAGCCACTTCTTGATTTCTGTTCTCAAAGTCCCTATTGAAGGCTTCTGAGGACCAGATAGAAGAAAGTAGGGGTTATTGGAGGATTTGAACACAAGAAATGGTATTGGATGGGAAAAGAGGCATAATTCAGGATGGAGAAGGGAGGGCAGAGTGAGAGGTTGGGGAAGGTAAGAAGGTAGAGAATGAGGGAGCAGTTCCATACCTAGCAGAATTTCTGCGGACAGCTCTAAGCACAGTGTACAATAATCCTGGCACAATGAGCTTTTTTTGTTGTGTTAAATCATCGTAGAAGTTCACAAAAGTAGTAGTAGTAGTAATAGTAGTAGAAATGGCAGCTAACTTATTATTGGGTGCTGACTATCACCCTTTAACATGCTGTGTTTTAATTGGTTTATCTCATTTAATCCTCATAACTTGAAGAGGTTGAAATGTATTATCCTCATTTTCCTATTGAGGAAACAGAGGCTTAAGGAAAGAGAAACTCAAAGTTAAAAGAAGTAATCATTAAACTGGAAAAGGGGATGTGTAATCTATACCTTTTTCTTTTTACATGAGGTATCTTTTTTTTTAATGGTTGCCATTCTTTTTATTTATTTTATTTTTTGTATTTTATATATATATATATATATGTATTTTTTTTTTATTGCATTTTAGGTTCTGGGGTACATGTGAAGAACATGTAGGCTTGTTGCATAGGTACATACATGGCAATGTGGTTTGCTGCCTCCATCCCCAGCACCTGTATCTGGCATTTCTCCCCATGTAATCCCTCCCCAACTCCCTACCCCACACTATCCCTCCCCTACATGAGGTATCTTTGGGTGCCCATTTGAGACCATCTCCATGGGAAAATTCTCATCTAGATGTGACAGAGATGTGGCTAATGTCAAAGTGGAAAATACCGTGAGGTGGGCTTCCGCTATTTGGAAAATATTACATTACACTGAGTCAAAGAGAGGTCAGAATTTATCAATTTGTTTGCTTGCTTTATTTTTTATTACAGGACTTACAGCTTTAAATATATTAGTATGTGTCACACATTTCCTGGAAGGGGATCTAATGTGTATTTTTCCAAACTTACTTGGCCATAGAACTACTTTGTTCTTTCTCTTTAGGGACTATCTATTGACTTCTCAAAAATGAAAATAGGTGAGGCACCTTTTGAGAAGCATGGATGAAAGCATAGAACGTGGTGCTAGAAGGAAAACAGCCTTAGGTTCTACCTAGTCTCACCTACTGACTCTCCATGATGCAGGAACAAATTTCACTTTTCTCTGCCAAAAGTTTTCCTCCACAGCTTAGAATGTGCGCATCTCTTGTGCTACGTTATAGAAATGTATTATTGTGAATAATGTAATGAGAATCAGAACATAGTTTATGGTGGGCACTAACTGGTAGGAAAGCATTTTGTAAAGAAAAGTGTCCTAAAAATATGTTGTCATTTTTAAATCTTGGCCCCATAGAAAAAGAAATTTGAATTTTCTTTCATCCTCTGAGAGTTTAATGATCTGAACTATTGAAATCAATTGTTTTTCTTTATGCTTGGGAAATAATTGGAAAGAACATTAAAAAAAAATGATTGAGATGATGAAATCCTGACATGTATGTGCTGGCACTGAATCCGCTGCAAGCTTCAGATGGAAGGTGATCTGCTTAAGGAAAGAGAAACTCAAAGTTAAAAGAAGTAATCCTAGAAGAAGAACCCTCGATTTTGAGGTGGAGTCCTCCCAAATTGTGGTCTGTTCTTCGGCTTTAATGCTTGTGGTGATGCTTGAACCCAAGTGAGAAACAGCTAGAGAGCAGGCAACTAGACCAAGGGCAGTCAAAGAAGAAAAGGTCACACCTGGCAAAATCCCATAGGCCAAAAGAACCTGGACCGAGTTTGGCATCCACAGAGCAAGGGAGCCGTCATGCAGAAACTCATCCTTGAGTGTTGCATGCGTTTTCTTCTTTCTTTTGTTTTATCAGATGTGGAGCCAGCAGAAGTCAGACATTTCCCTAACACCACGCATGGAAGTGTAGTGGAGCCTTCTGAAATGAACTCTAAGAGAAACAGGTGTGTGGAAAGAAGAGTGCATTTATCCTTAGCGAGGTTATGTGTTTAGCAGCTCTTTGATTCTACTTGACCCCTAAAGCATGACTGTAGCACAGTTGTTGAAACGTAAGACCGCACTGAAGGCTAGGGAAGCAAGGTCGCCATCTCACTGATGGTCAACAATTCAGCTCTGGTTAGAAAAAATGTGAAATATCTTTCCATCTCAACAGTGCCAGGCTGGTGGTGGGTTTTTGGTTTTGCTTTTTCCATCCTTCTTTCTTTTACAGTTCATTGACAATTCTGCTCATGCTTTAAAATAATCTGGGCCTGAAATGAGGCTTGCGTCTCGCTGATTTTGATTACTCCCACATACTGTATTTATTTGCCATTTAAATCATCGTTGTCTGGAGGAGATTCAGTTCTGCAGCATCTGATCTCTGCTGTTGTGAATTAAGGAAAGGCAAAGGGGAGGCAGGTCCCTTCAGAGGGGCCTATTGTGTAAGGAGGCCTCATGGGAATGGGGGGCAGATGAAATTCAAAATGAGGAGGAGGGGTTAGCCGTGCACTCCAGTCTTTGTCTGGTGCCTCTCACTCTTCTGGGGGTTGATGGATGGGTGCGCCTTCAGGTCTGTTCTTATCATATGAAATACATGACGCTCATTGTTTCCCCTTCCAGCTGGGCCTTTTATTTGGTTCTACAGTCTCCTGTCCTGGGGCTCTGGTCTCCTTTGTCACACCTCAGGGTGACATGAGAGGCTGGGTGATGAAGAGCCTCCCAGTTTCCCATGAGTGCAAGCAAGAATCTCTCGCCATCCTCCTGCCAGAGGAACAAAATATCGAAGGTTTACATAAATTAAATCAATTTTAAATAAAGACAGGACATTAACAGTGCAGTTCAGTGTCATATCAGATCCCGAGCCAAAAGAAAAGAAAAAGTCATACTAACCCTGATTTATTTAAGATGTTTGATATTTTGTTCATTGTTGACTTTTTTTTAGCATTAATTTTGATCTTTAAAAATACTGCATGAAAATAGTATTTTTCTCGGTCACCAAGTTTTTTGGTGTTTCTTAAATTTCGCACCCAAGATGAGTGTCTCACTTGCTTCCCCCTGGTTCCAGGCCTGGTAATAAATTCTACACGAGTGCTTTTCATAAAATTTTTATAATTGATAATGTTGCTCATGCCATTTATCCTATAGTGAGCTCCTGCACCAGGTACCTTGGGAAACATTTATGAGCACTGACTCATGAAATCTGCCCCAAGTAGGTACAGTGATTACTCCTGCTGTAGAAATGAAGAAATCAAGGCACTGAGAACTTACTTGCTTAAATTCACTTATTTGCCACGTCGGAGAGGTAGACACAAGATTCTAGCTTTGGTATGTCTGGCTTTGAATCTCTTCTAATCTAGGCTGTCTCTGAGGGACTGAATGTTTTTCACCCGTGGAGGTTAATGCCCTGTTTCATCTATTCAGCAGCTTGAGGTGTTCCTCAAGGAGGAAATGTCTTACCTTGAGTTTTGCTCAGGAGATAATGCATGAAAGTCAAGTGGAACCTGAAATACAAGGTATGACGAAAGTATGTGCAACTCCTTGATTCTGTTAATCCATAGAGAGAGGGTAGGTGGGTGTTAGCCCAGTTTCCTTCCACTTGTAATGGAGATGATTTTTATAAAAAATGGTTTTTATAGCTCTTTTAAAAATATGTAATAGAAAATATCTGTGTGAGTACTGGCTGGTTCTTCAGCAATATTGCAACATGGTTTCTTTGCCTTCACTGGCTTTTTCCTCTAATACGTTCATCTTGGAATTCTTGTTAGGACATTTAGGTCTTGACTTGAAATTTTATCACCCCTTTCTGTAGACTATACTGTCTGGCACAGTAGTCACTCTCTTCATTTGGTTATAGAACACTTGAAATGTGGTTTATTCTAATAGAGGTATGCTCTTTTTAGCAAACACATTGGAGTTAGAAAGCTTTATGTGATCAAGAGAATATAAACTATTTCATTAATAATTGTTCTTACTGATTACATATTGCAATGATATTTTGGATCTACTAGTTTAAATAAAATGTATTGTCAAAATTAATTCCATTTGTTTTTATTTCCCATATGGCCAGTAGAAATTTAAAATTACATATGTGGCTCACATTTTATTTCTGTTGGACAGCACTGCTATAAAATATTGCCTCTCAGATGTTTATATTTATGAGGCAAAAGGTTGATGTGTTTTGTTTTATTTGTAACCGTCACAGAAAAAAGTAGAATTTCTCAAAAAACACACCAAAAAGGCCGAGTGTCGTGGCTCACATGTGTAATCCCAGCGTTTTGGGAGGCT
This sequence comes from Ateles fusciceps, assembly GCA_036589455.1. Lineage (NCBI taxonomy): Eukaryota > Metazoa > Chordata > Mammalia > Primates > Atelidae > Ateles > Ateles fusciceps. The sequence continues at coordinate 14,272,862 of JAZHEH010000562.1, forward strand.
GAGGCAGGCGGATCATGAGGTTAGGAGATCGAGACCATCCTAGCCAACATGGTGAAACTCTGTCTGTACTAAAAATACAAAAATTAGACGTGGTGGCACATGCCTGTAATCCCAGCTACTCGGGAGGCTGATGTAGGAGAATCACTTGAACCTGGGAGTTGAAGGTTGCAATGAGCTGAGATCACAATCACTGCACTCCAGCCTGGTGACAGAGTGAGGCTCTGTCTCAAAACACACACACACACACACACACACACACACACCAGAAAAGAAACTTTTTGGGGCTTAAGACTCTTAGCCAATAGATAGCAGTCCGTGCCACCTCTGCAAATATTTGAATTCTTTAGGCAGTAGCATTCACTTATATGCCAAGAGGTTTATAAACAGCCCAGTCCATTTTTCAGATCAGCTGCTTTTAAATGACTCTACACAGCGTTCAGACCCTACATAGTGTTCAGATGACCACTTAGGCATGGTATATTGATAGCACTGCCTGTGTTTGCAACGTTCAGGGTTTTGTTGCCTCTTCCACAAAGCCAGAAAGCAGAATGGTTGTCTGGGCCTTAGGGGCTGGCATCTTGATTCTCTCTTAGTCCTTTTAGGCTGCTATAAAAAAACACCTTGGACTAAGTAATTTATAAGCAACAGAAATTTATCTCTTGCAGTTCTGGAGGCTGGGAAGTCCAAGAGCAAGGCGCCAGCAGATTCCAGGTCTTATGAGGACTTGCTGTTTGCCTTAAAGATAGTGCCTTCCTACTGCATCTTCACATGGTGAAACTCATGTCCCCTCCAATCTCTTTTATAAAGGTATTAATCTCATTTTTGAGGACAGAGCCCTTATGACTCAGTCACTTCCCTAAAGATCCCACCTATTATTGCTGTCACAGTAGAAATTAAGTTTCAGCGTATGAATTGGGGGACAGGGGACATTATCACTACAATAGTGGCTCTCAAACTGTAGTTGGCAGAAGAATTATCTGGGGACCCTGATGAACATGCAGATTCCTAGGGGTTGCTCCTTGAAGTAGAGTATCTGGTTTAGCTTCTCTGCACCAAACACATTAGTATATTAGTTCTCACAATCTCCCTCTACCACCTCTCCCGTCCATTTTGACACTAGTATTCAGGACCTCTTTTTACTCTGTCTTGGGCATATCTTTGCTCTTTCCAGAAAGCATTCCTCAGTAATCCAATTCGTTTCCCACTCTCCTTTTTTCCACGCACTGTAGGGTCTAATTTACTTCCAAATAGATATTGGCAACTCTTAGCTTATACTTGAAAGCTATTCCTTTAAGTGCGTGGAAGGCCGGAGATGGAGGGGGAGGGTGTCTTTGTTCTTTTTTCCTCTTAATTATCTTATGGATCAGTGAAGTTTATTTAACTTGAAAGATATCTGAGGTCCCCTTTGACGTAGATGAGATAAAATTTTTCAGCAAATGTTCAGCCTTAGTCCTTGGCACATTGAAGGAACTCTGTAAATATTTATTGAATGAATGAATGTCTTTCCTGTTTGTCTTCCTTGGAAGCCGCATTAACCCCTCCTGATCAGCAGGGGACTGACTCCAGTTCACTAAGGCAGTAATTAAGTATTAAGCAAATGCTATATGTGGAGGAATTGAGTGCGAGCTTTAATGTCACATTGTAGAATGTGCCTTAATGCAGCAAATAATCGGGAGTAACTGAGCATACCCTCTACCCTCATGTTTTTCTCTAACCTGTCTTGGTGCAACACATGTACCCATTCTCCATCTCTCCCTTACAGTGGAACTGTATTTGCTGACTCTGTAGAGGTGACAGAATCTCAAGGGGGCTTAAATAAAACATTGAGAATGTTTCGATTGAGTTTTTTGAGATACCCAGGCAAGGTTGCATCCATAGTCTCAAGTAGCATTGTTAGGACACAGCTCTCTCATTCACATTAACTCCGCACTCATGCTGTCTGCACCCTTGTAGGTCAGATGGCTAGTCATTGTTAAATCTCTTCTCAGCACTCCGAGGAATCAGAAGACCCTGGCTCTCCAGATAGCTCCAGGAAAAATTTTTGGGATTCTGAACCTCCCCCTGAAGTGTGGCCAAGGAGATTTAATGCTCTGATTTGCCTATCTGGGTCACAGATCCTCCTGGATCAGGATATGAGAGCAGCCTCATCCAAACTGCTTACATGGAGAGAAGGGAAAGAGAAGGCATCCCAAAACGAATTTAAGGTCGATTTATCACTGAAAGGAAAAGAAGCATGCTGAGTCAGCAGAATATATCAAAGGGTCATTTTCAAAACCTACAAAGGAATCATTTTTCTGTTTCTATTTGAGATTGAATCTTTCCAGAGAAACACAACCCTTCCCCCACTTCCAAAGCGTAGTCGGCGGTAGAGGGGGTCTCCTTACAGGCAGAGGGCACACCATATTGATTTTTGAGCTATATTGCACACAGCAGCTTTTAAATAATTGTTCCAATCAATAGAATTTGATTGTGTACCTACTGTGTGTCAGGACTGTTCAGTCAGTGAAGCATCTGTTCTTGCAATTATCAGTCAAATTGGTTTTTACACCATAGCCTGCTGACTAAGAGCATGAGCTTTGAGATGACGGAAAGCTCCAAATCTGACTCTCCCATTTACTAACCCTGTAGATTTAGGTAAGCTTTCAGCCCCTCTAGGCCTCACTTTTCTTCATTTATAAAATTAGGCTATTATAGCGCCTCCTACATAGAGCAGGTGTGATGATTAAATGAGATGATGTATGTACAGTGCTCTGCACAGCAGCTGGCTAATAGTTAGGGCTGATATACAGCAATTTATATATTTAAAAGAGCAAGTATTTGTTGACTATTTATGTTCATTCATTTAGCAGCTGTTAAATGTTTTCTATATGCTAGGCCCCTTAGTAGACATGGCATAAAGATGAGTAAGATAAAATTCCTGTATTAAAGGAATTTGTGGTTTCTTGGTGGAGACAATCATGGAAACAGACAATCAAAGATAATGGTTATAATCCCATGTGGTCCATGGGGTCATATGGTCCCCAGAGTTGTGTACAACCAAAGTAATTTCAAACTAGTTCACATTTCTAGGAGACTATGAGCTGTGTACAGCCAAAAGTAATTTCAAACTAGTTCACATTTCTAGGATACCATGAAGGAGATGTATATGTTCTACCAATACTTACCATCTTCCCCTTTTTTCTCTCATCAACCACCCTTAGTCCACTCAGACATGCAAGTCACTTTGTGTCATGGGCCTTGCGGTACTCTTCTGACCCACCCGAGCCATGCCCTCCTGCCAAGACGCTCTGAAGGTGCCATTCTGTTTCTTATTTCAAGTTCTCTATAGCCATTCTCCTCTGCCCAAAAGGCTCTCTTTATCTCACTGTAATCTGACTAACATCTAATTTTCCTTTAAGTCTTAGCTGGAGTATCACCTTCTATTACAGGTCTTACTAATCTTGTTGGATACCTCTCTTCTCCTCATTCCCCCCGGCACCCTATGCTGACCACCATGACATTGTTTAACCCTCGGGTGACGTAACTGTCTGCATCTGCCTCGGCCTTCTTGACTGCTGTGTGTGGATCGCACACAGTCTGATCCTCCTGAGAGGACATCATGATTTCCCGTATCTCTTGGCACTCTAGCACCATGTGGAACGTTGGGAGGAAAGAAGGAAACTGACTCTTCCCAGAAGCCATCCAGGGAGTCCTCTAATTTTGACAGTCATCTGTGGGGCGTTTCTAAGGTAGTCTCCACCCATAATGTATAAATGATGACTTCTAGTCTAGGTTATATAGTAGCAGTAAAAGCAGAGTAGTTTAGTCCAACCTCTATATAGCATAGGCTTTGCCATCAGGTAGAATTGGAATGGACGTCTAGCTCCTACTGATGATGATCAATTTACTTAACCTTTTAAACCTCATCACTGAAATGGACATGATGAGAAGACCCGTCATAGGTCACTATGAGGATTTTATGAGGTGATGTAGGGAGAGCCCTCGGCAGAGTACTTAGCACCTAGAAAAGCCTCCAGTAAGAAAGGATGCTATTGTGCAAATATAGAAATATATTTTGGAGATTGCCAATAGTTTTTCATGATGAACCACCAATAGTGTTCTTCAAGGAAGGGACTTGATTTTTTATAAAAATGACAATTAGGAAGAAAAAACAAACAGCATATTAGTTGCAGAGAGGGAAAATTATTTTGTTTTGGTTGTTTTTTTACTTTGTTTTTCACACCTGTTTTCTCAGAGGAACGGGACTTAGTGTCTCGCCAAAACTTGACAACAAGTAAAATACATGGTTTTAAGTCCTCAGCAGTCCTAGCAAATGTGAAATCAAATCTCTCATTTGCTTTGGAGCATCCGGACGGCAAGGACAGCTGGAGTGTTGCTATTTTTTATTTCAAATAAAAGAGTCAGCTCCTCGTTACCATAGAAACCACCAACCTAATTATAAGGAGTTTTGTTCACTGGATAAAAGTCATCATTTCTCTTTCCTCCCCACACTCAGACAGGTCCCCAAAATATTGGCATGGATTTGATCCTGGATAAAGGGATTTGCTCTCTTTTTAAAAATGATTGCAGTGTACTGACCACTAACATAGGAAACTAAGCAAATGGCACTGACCAGAGACTCAGAGAAATAGGGTCTGCAGCTTGTCTTCTACTTTGAAAACAAGTCATGAGCATTTCATGAGAACAAGTTAGTGTTTTAAAAATAAAGTACAAAGGAAGATGCTCTTGATCTAACCTGTCACTAGGTGGACGTAACCTCTTTGTCTGGGGATAGAAGGATGGACTCGATTCCGTCTTAATATCCATTGTAGCTCTGGGATCTTCCTGTTCTAGGATATTTTACTGGGACTCTAAGGTTAATCATATTATATAACATTGCAGCGTTTAGAGAATAAATGCTAAACCATGGGTTTCTAATAGCTCGTAAGCAGTTCGATATATGTTTGGGGCTTGCTAGAATAGTAAATAGTTGTATCTCACCATCAAGGCTCAGTCCAAAGAATGTGGAGGTTTCTTGTGCATGCTTCTCTCTTTTGGTTGGGGCAGGGATTCATTTTATAGAACGTACCTGCTGTAGGTTAATGCTGGTGTTGGGCATATCACTTTAGTTTTGTAGATACTGAAATACTCATTTGAGACTTGAATGTTCTGTACATACATGCCAGGAGTTTGGGAAGATGCATCAGGCTGTGTGAGACTGGAGGATAGAGGGACATGTTTTAGAGAGGGGTTGGACTAGGATGTGGCCAGGTAAAAGTTTGGAAGACAGGGGTCTCTAAAGAGTTTGTAAACATGAAAAGAGGCTTACATAAATATGTGTGGAGGAGGATGGGTTGGAGACAGTGGTGGAAGAAATGAGTTAGGCCCTGTAACTTGGGTAAAATCCCATGACGGGTCAATATTTTACTCTTTTTTTTTTTTTTTTTTTTTTGTGACAAAATCTTTCTCTGTCACCCAGGCTGGAGTGCAGTGGCTTGATCTCAGCTCATGGCAGCCTACACCTTCTGGGTTCAAGCGATTCTCCTGCCTCAGCCTCCCAAGTAGCTGGGATTATAGGCACCCACCACCACGCCTGACTAATTTTTGTATATTTAGTAGAGATGGGGTTTCACCATGTTGGTCAGGCTGGTTTTGAACTACTAACCTCGTGATCCACCTGCCTCGGCCTCCCAAAGTGCTGGGATTACAGGCTTGAGCCACCATGCCTGGTGTCAAAGTTTTACTTTATGCACCTCCAGAGCAGATCCAATTTGGATGCAGCTTTCCTTTACCTGTACTTGTTTCTTCCTCCCCTCCCCTCCCCTCCCCTCCCCTCCCCTCCCCTCCCCTCCCCTACCTTCCTCTCCCCTCCTCTCCTCTTCTTTCCTCTCCCCCTTCCTTTCATTCCCCTCCCCTTCACTTCACTCCCCTTCCCTCCAATTTCCTCCTTTCCACTCCTCTCCCCTCACTTCCCTTCCCCTCTTCTTTCATTTTTTGGCAACAGGGTCTTGCTCTGTCACCCAGGCTGGAGTGCAGTGACACAAACACAGCTCACTGTAACCTCAGCCCCCTGGCCTCAAGCAGTCCTCTTGCCTCAGCCTCCCAAGTAGCTGGGGCCACAAACTCATGCCACCACGTCTGGCTGATTTTTACATTTTTTGTATAGACAAGGTCTCGCTGTGTTGCCCAGGCTGGTCTTGAACTAGGTTCAGTGGTCATCCTACTTTGGCCTCCCAAAGTGCCGAGATTACAGGCATGAGCCATCACACCCAGCGTCGTACTTGTTTCTTGTGTGGTTCTCTCTGCTCTTCCTGCCCCTTCTCTCCGGGTCTGTCTGTATGTATATATAGATCAGTTGATGGAGTGATTGAGACAGGGTCTCACTGTGTTGCCCAGACTTCTCTTTGTAAAAAAATTTTTCTTTTGTTTTTAACTGACAAACGATAACTATATATTCGTGGGATACAATGTGATGTTTTGATACATGTGTAGGTTGTGCAATAATCAAATCACGCAAATTAACATATCTGTCGCCTCAAACATTATTTTTTTGTTGTAAGAACATTTAAAAATCTTTCTTAAATATTTTGAAATAATCTTGTATTGCATTATTATTAACTGTAGTTACCATGCTGTGCACTAGACCACCAAAATTTATTCTTCCTGTAAAAGTGAAACTTTATACCCTTTGACCAGTGTCTCCTCCTTTCTCTGTCTGCTCCCTCTGCCCCCAGCCTCAGGTCACCATTCTGCTCTCTACTTCTGGAAGTTTGACTCTTTTGGATTCCACATATAAATGAGGCCATACATTATTTGTCTTTTTGTGCCTGGCTTATTTTACTTAGCCTGATGTCCTTTAGGTTCATCCGTGTTGTCACAAATGACAGAATTTCTTGCTTTTTAAAGACTAAATAGTATTTCATTGTGTGTGTGTATAGTTACATTTTAAAAATCCGTTTGTTTATTGGTGGGATGCTTTGATTCCTTCCCTTCATGCTGACAATAAAATCTAAGATCTTATGACCATGGACTTTAGTTCCCAAATTCCCATTTTATGAGCCTTATGTCCTTCCACTCTCCCCATTGTGTGCTCTGCTCTCGTCTGACTGATCCTTGAGTACGCCACATCCTTGGTTCCTGCCGTTCAGATCTTAGCATGATGTGTTCTTTTGTTTCATTTATGCTTTCCTCAAATTAACTTCCTCAAGAGGACTTCCCTGATCATCCTCTATTAAATAGCAGCCTTCCCTCCCTCGTCCCTCAACTTCAGTTTATCCCATTTACCCCATTAATATTTCACAGCACTCAGTCATCATATTGTAATGTTTAATAATATATTAGATCTAGCAGAAAAGGTTTCCTTTCTAGAATATAAACTTTGTAAGGACAGGGACCTTGCTGAATTATTCACCTTTGTATAATTTTGGTTTAGTGTCTGGCTCATATTATGGCCTTCCATCATAAGTATTGGTGGCAAGAATTAACAAATGGCAGCTTATATAATAAAAAATAAGGGTTATAGTTTCCTATAACAGATGAGGAAACTGAAGTTTAGAGAGATAAATCATGCCCTAGACTTCTGAGAAAAAAGCCAAGCACTTCCATTTTTTCTGAGAAGCTTATTATATAGAATCTTGGGTTTATAACTCATTTGAACTTCTCATTCAAAGCTCCAACCCTGGCAGGTCTAATATAATGTTTGCCCAACTATAAAATATATAATAATTGGTATTTGTTGTGTGCAAGATATTTTAGATAATTAATTGATGAGACATTACTGTCTTAGTATGTTTTTGCTTCAATAACAGAATAACAGAAACTGGGTAATTTATAATAATGAGCAGAAGTTTATTGGCTCCCATTTCTGGAGCTGGGAAGTTTAAGATCAAGTAAACAGTGTCTGGCAAGGGCCTTCTTTCCTTGCTTTTCCATGATGGAGGGTGGAATAGGAGGAGGGTACTAAAAAAGAGAGAGACAGAGAAAGAAAGAGATAAAGGCTGCCAAACTCCTCCTTTTCAAATGAACCCACTCCTACAATATTGGCATTCATTATTCACTTCACCATCATGGCTTAATCAACTCTCATTAGGCCCCACACCCCAACAGTGTTGCATTGAGGATTAACTTTCTAATGCATATTTTTTGGGTGCATATTGAAACTATAGCAATTGCTATTCTTATTTATTTATTTTTTTTTGTAGAGATGAGGTCCAGAACTCCTGGCCTCAAGTGATCCTTTTGCTTTGGCTTCCCGGAGTGCTGGGATCACATGTGTGAGCCACTGTGTGCAACCCAGCAATTACTATTAAGTCACAGTGAATTTATTGGGATTATTTATTTATTTATTTTGGCAATGGTATGTTTTAAGTTTTCATTGTATTTTTAACCATTTTGTTGAGATGTAATTCACGTCATATAGTTTACCAATTTAAATTACATAATTCAATTTTTTTTAGTATATTCACACAGTTGTGCAACTGTCACTACAATTTTATTACTGCTGAAAGAAACCTCCTCATACACAGTAGCAGCTGCTTTCCATTTCACCCTAACTCAAAGCCCTGCCCTAGACCACCTACTTTCTGTCTCTTATAGGTTTGCCTTTTCTGATCATATCTTACAAATGGAATAATACAATGTGTAGTTTTTTTGTGTCTGCTTACTTTTGCTTTAGCAAAATACTTTCAGGATTCTTCTATGTTGCGCATGTATCAGTACTATTTATGGTTGAATAATACTCTATTATATAGATACACCACATTTTGTTCATTCATTCATCATTTGATGGACATTTAGATTGGTTTCACTTTTTGGCTATTCTGAGTAATGTTATGAATATTTGTGTACATATTTTTGTGTGGACATGTTTTTCATTCTCTTAGGTATATACCTAGGAGTAGCATTGCTAGATCTGGCCAGACATAGTGGCTCACACCTGTAATCCCAGCACTTTTGGAAACCAAGGTGGGCAGATCACTTGAGGTCAGGAGTTCAAGACCAGCCTGGCAAACATGGTGAAAACCTGTCTCTACCAAAAATACAAAAAATAGCGAGGCATGGTGGAATGCGCTCATAGTTCCAGCTATTTGGGCAGCTGGGACACAAGAATCACTTGGACCCGGGAGGCAGAAGTTGCTGTGAGCCAAGGTTGTGCCACTGCACTCCAGCCTGGGTGACGGAGTGAGACTCCATCTGGGAAAAAAAAAAAAAGAAGAAGAGTTGCTGGATCATATGATAATTCGATCTGTAATATAGAGGAAGCCCCCAGCTGTTTTCCAAAGTTGCTGCCCCATTTTGTATTCTCACCAGCAATGTAATGAGGATTCCAGTTTCCCCACATCCTTTTCAACACTTGTTATTATATGTCTTTTTTTTTACTGTAGCCCTTCAAGTGTACGTGAAAGAGTTCATTTTTGCATTTCCGTTTTTAACAGAGAAGGTGGGCCCTCAGAGCTGTCAGCAGAGAGATTATAGGATCTAAGGAGAATTTTGACTTTTAATGTATTTATATTTTTTAATAACAAGTCACTTTCCTCTTCTCCATTTTAAATTGAGGGCATTATATTAACTTTTTAAAAACAGCTTCTTTGAGATATAATTTTCATTCTACATAATTCATTCATTTAAAATGTATAATTCAGTGGCTCTTAGTATATTCACAGTTATACATCCCTCACGGCAATTCTTAAGTATTTTTGTTACCTCAAGAGAAAACCCTGTAACCTTTAGCCATCATTCCCCCAATCCCTATCCCCCATAGCCCTAGGCAACCACTAATCTACTTTCTATCTGTAGATTTGCCTGTTCTGGACATTTCATGTAGTTTTTGTAAATGGTTAGTTTCCATTTATAACAATGTATATTGTTTTTTTCTATGGGAATATGAAGTTTCCTTTTAAAATAAATGTATTACGCTGGGCATGGTGGCTCATGCCTGTAATCCCAGCACTTTGGGAGGCTGAGGCAGGCAGATCACAAGGTCAGGAGTTTGAGACTAGCCTGGTCAACATGGCAAAACCCCTTCTCTACTAAAAATACAAAAATTAGCCAGGTGTGGTGGCAGGCATCTGTAATCCCAGCTACTCTGGTGGCTGAGGCAGGAGAATCGCTCAAACCCAGGAGGCGGAGACTGTAGTGAGCTGAGATTGTACCATAGCACTCCAGCCTGGGTGACAGAGCAAGACTCTGTCTTGAAAAGTAAAAGTATTACAACAAAAATTTAATAAGCTTAAAAGTTAATACAAATAATAAAGGTGATGTGTATAGAAAAGGTTGACATTGCTACAGTGATTGGTGGTGGACTACAAAGAAAGGAGATAACCTTATGGTTGAATGCAAATGGCCAGCATTTGAGAAATGGTAGTTGGTAGATATCCTTGGTCTAGACTGATCAAGAAAAAGGCTTCATCTTCAGACTAGAATGGAGGTAGCCTTGAGTGCCTACTAGGCCCACACATCTGCATTGCCAAAGAACATCTGCCTCTCGGGAGCTTTGTGACCTTATGCATCAGTGCCTCAGTTTGCTAATCTAGCCGAATGGGGATGGTTAATAGCAAGATCTACTTCATAGAGCTGTCATGAGAAATAGGTGATTGGCATGTGAAAAGCATTTAGCGTGCTGCCTGACACAAACCAAGTGCTCATAGTGTATTAGCTGCTAGCCAGTTTCAATCACAGCTAAGAGAAAGCTCTGATCCCTTCCCATGTTCCATCCCATCCCAATTTGATCTCGCAGTTGCTGTCTTCTCTCTGCCCATGCCGCTCACCTTTCCAAGCAGAGAGTTCTGCTAGAAAGTAACCCCTTCTGGAGAGAGAGGAAAAGCTTTCTTCAGTGGAGAGTATTTGAGTAGCTGCATTCTCCTGCTGAAACATCCTAGCCAGCTTTCAAGCCAGAAACACATTGCCCTTAGCAAGTTTACAAAACCACGGGTTACCTCTTTATGTTTTGGCAAACTGCATCAGATCAAACCCTGAAAGCCAAGGCACTGGGGACAGAGCGCCTTCATTATCGGTGTACCAAGTAACCCTTTGACAAGTACACGTGTCTGTGTACCCCAGCATTTGGAACACATCAGTAGACCAGACACATGATAAACGTTTTTTACAAAACCATTCTACAAGCAAATCGGGATTTAAAAAAATGCATTTGTAAAGTGTTTTTCTTCAGTTGGATCAACCGTATGTTAAAGTAAGCTTCACCTATGGCAACAGTTTTCATCTGAGGCTTATTTTAGCTTAATAAAAGAGTGTGTGGGTGGTAAGCAGAACCTTGTGCAGAGCTGCTAGAAAATCAGGACTAATGGCTTTTGTCTTTCTGCCTTGTTGATCTAAGATGGGTTGATTTTTGCCTGGATTGTGGATGGGCAAAGCCAAGTCGCCATTTCTGCAGGACTTAAGCTAGGCTCTGGAGAAGCACTCCTTTGGGCACATGTAGAATGCCCTTGGATATCGGTCCATCCAATTGCATGTAATTGCCACACTGACCTCTTCTCTGTTTCTGGAGCACGAAGCTTGCTCCAGCCTCAGAGCCCTTGTACTTGCTGACTCTCCTGCCCAGATGACCATTCCACTGGCCCTTCACATGGCAGCTGTTTTTAAACCTTCAGGTCTCTTGCTAATACCCCTACCCCACCTCAAGTGCTATGCCACCTCAGTTCCTTTATTGTACTTCCCCCCCAACCTGAAATTACCTTGCTCATATATTGTTTCTATGTCTGTCGTCCATCTCCCTCATTAGAATGGAAGCTTCGTGAAGTCAGGGTCTTCATCTATCTTACGTAAGGTCATATGGGCAGCACTCAGCTCAGTGCCTAGTAAACAGTAGGCATTTCTTAAATATCTGCTGAATTCTAATGTATAACTTGGACTTCAAATACAAAGTTTTATAAGTAATGAGATCGGATATGAAGCTTTAAAATTAGTCTCAAGCTAGAAAGGCTGCTTAAATACTTTAAAAAGCCTGTGTACTGAACTTTTCAGTGTTACCTCTCCCCTAGCTCTCCCACTGATACAACTTGACACCATCAGAAGGAAGGCAGGGAGGATGAGAGTGACTATTGATCAAAGCAATTAGCACTGGCTTAAAGGCTATCAAATGATCTGGCTTTCATGCTAACTTATAGGAAGGCATATTTCACCTTGGGCAAAATGCAGACGAGGAGATGGACCGTGTTATCATGTTTTTGGCTAGTTAGTAGATATTTCAAGGGAGCCATTAGAATGGTTATAATGTAAATTTTATAGTGCCTCCAATGACAGACATTTAAGGGGGGAGAATGTTCTTTAGGGGTATGATTGTCATAAGATCTGTGGTGTTCCATTTCTAGTTTTCCCAGATCATTAGAGATGGAGCTAAGGAAGTAAACTAATAAACATACATATTATTAATTGCTTATTTCAATAAATGCCATGGAGGGAAAGTACAGCAAAACCGTGGTTTCTAGAAGAGAACTAATGATTGGAGGAGACTCGCACTTTAGGTTAAATGATCAAAATAAATGAATGAATTCCTTGGAGAAAGTCAGTATGGTTTTCTGCATTTTGGCTTGACAACTAGCCCTTACACCAGATTTCCTCTTCTCCATTGTTGGCACAGGGCAGAAGGGACAGCATCAATTCTTTAAGCACTGAGTTAATTTCTCTCCTTTTCAGACTCACAGTAGAAGCTGATTTCTCTTCTTGCTCCAGTTTTCCTCTCCCTCCCTGCTACCCTCCCCCAGCTGATAGGAATGAGCTTTTATAAGGTCCAAAGCCACACAGGAGCCTTGGGTCTCCTGGACAGCCAGCTGCTGGGGCCCATTAATGAGAAACCACATTCTCTTGGGAAGGAGTGAGGACAGCGGTGGCTTCTGGGTCACGTGCTTGGCAGGGCACAAGCTTACATGCGGTATTTCAGATGCCTCCAGAGCAGATCCTAGTGCTGTTTGGAATCACACAGATGTTTTGGCAAGTGGCTATCCCTTCTCCCATCTCATTCACCCCACTCGGCTGGGGCTGTCTTACTGTTCAGATGTTGGAGAGCAACCTGTGCACATATGTTCTGGCAATGTCATCCGAAAGAACACTGTGTGCATATTTCTTTACTGATATCCATTTGTTTCCTTAAGTCTGCTTCTGTTTAAAAGTTATCGATTTATTGGAGGACTGTGAGTCAGTATCTGGGTAAGTACTTAATGTCCGTTGGCTCACGTCAACCTCACAACAGTGCCAAGAGAAAAGCATGATTTCAAGACCTGACTCCTTTTTCAAATGGGGAGATTGATGCTGAAGGAGATTATTTTACCCAGGGTCACGTGGACAGGAAGCAGCTGAGTCCAGACATGCAGTACACAGCCCTTTCTCTTACCACAGTGTTCTCTCTTCCCTGACCAGTGCCACATGTTCATTGTAAATAACTAGAAACTAGGGATGGGGAAAAGAAATTTAAAAATATACCTGTAGATCACTCATAATTCTACTACCTACCCACTCATAATTCTAACCACTGGTAAATTTTTGGTTTCTAAACTCTGTGTGGGTGTGTATATTTATATGTGTATATACATGCATATCTGCTTATATAAAATATTTAATGCATGTACCTCTATATAAACATGTTATTATAACTTGTCACTTTTTAAATAAATAGCAAATAATAACTCCCAAGATCAATATGTATCCACATTGCTGTTTTAATAACAGCCTTATATTCTATGTATGATTTACTGTGATTTATCTCACCACATCCCTTGTACTGGACACTTACTCTTCTCTCCCCACCAAGATGACTTGACTAAGCATCCTGTGGTATCCTTGTTTACTATTTGAAACAACTGCAGTGGGTGTCGTTGTACATGTGCCTTTTTGAACTTGTCTTGTTACTTCTGTAGGGTAATTCGTAGTATAGGATCAACCACTTACCACAAAGAGCATTTCAGAATAATTACATGGCCATAGACAATCATACCTTGGAAGAATACAGCTGTGATTAGCATTTAACCTGGCTTTCTGCTTCCCAGGATTAGTAAATGCTGGTTGGCTGGCTGCTTCCAAGGAGCCATTGGGATAGAAAGAACCTGAAGCATGGTGTTATGTGATGTGTTAGGTTCAACAATAGAAATATGCTCAATATGTGGGACAGAGAGAAGTTGCAATTACTTAACTCCATGTAAGCCTCAGGTGCTCCTGTGGAGTTAGCCAGGTGAAGAGCTGATAAGAAGTTTACGCTTATCAAGTGAGGTGTCCTAGACACAGAGTGGTCAGAGATGGGGCTAGAGAATATCAGAGCAAAAACTGATGAGAGAAGGCCAGCCTGGTGTATATTATTGAGAATAGTAGGACCTACCTCTGGATTTGATACCACAGGTGATGAGGGGACCTGGACAGACTCTGAGTGAAGGATGATTTGCATTTTAGAAGATACCTTCTTACCAAAGGATGGAGGATGGTTGGATGGGAGAAAATGTTGGAGACAGAGACACGTTAGAAGGAGGGTGCAGTTTTCCAGGTGTGAGATGATGGAGGTCTGAACACATGCAGTGGTCAAATAGATAGAATAGAAGGGCCGGGTGGAAGGGTGTCTAAATTTGGAGCTTCAACCTAGACTGAGCTAAGCCTGCAGGAGTATCCCCTAAAATTTATCTAAAATTATGTACATATGCAAATATTATTCCAAGTTTTTACAATGGTAAGACTTGGGTGCTGAGTGTAAACAACCTATAGGATTGTGCCTGTTTGTTACAGCCAGAATGATCGGATTTTCAAAAGGATCTGCATACCTGAGTGATCTTACTGGAATGCTAATAGTCTTTTAAAACTGAATTGTGGTGCTGGCTGCAAAACTCAGTAAACTTCCTAAAATCTCCAATGTATACACTTCAAATGGGTGAATTTTGCATGTCCCTGTAGTCCAAAGAAGATTAAAAACCACTAAATTATATGCGTTGAATTAAGGTATGATGGTTAATTTAACATGTCAACTCAGGCTTTGGTGTACAGTGGCTTTAGTTGTCAGTGACTGGTCTATATGTTGCTGTGAAGTATTTTTTAGATATGATTGACATTTACAGTGATTTCACTTTAAGTAAAGCATATCACCTTCTATAATGTGAGTGTGTCTCATCCAATCAGTTAGAGGCTTTAAGAGGAAAGACTGAGGTTCCCTGAGAAAGAAGGAATTACCTCCAGACTACAACCTGGAATCCCTGCTCCTGAGTTTCCAGGCTGCTGGCCTGCTCTACAGATTTCAGACTTACCATCCCTAACAGTTACATGAGCCAGTTCCTTAAAATCAGTCTCTTTCTCTTTTTCTCTCTCTCTCTGTGTGTGTGTGTGTGTGTGTGTGTGTGTGTGTGTGTATTAACATATTTTATGTGTATAATATATATATATATATATATATATATATAAAATATTTATATATCATATTGGTTCTGTTTCCCTGGAGAGACACTAACTGATATATAAAGTGAATTGAAATATTTTGGTTGTTTTAATTGTTAAGTCCTCGACACTATAGGAAACATATTCCAACTTACAGTTCACACATGTGTCATATGTAACCATTTGCATGGTGGGCAGCCCCTGTCTAGTCCTGGTTATTGAGATGAGTTTGGCAGAAACATTGAGTGTTCTGGATTCGCTCCATGCCGACATAGAGTTTCAGCTCCAATGTACTGTGGGAAGGTGAGCACGCTGTGTAACCTGACTTTCATAAGGACAGGGTCTTGCTATGTTGCCAGGCTTATGGAAAGCAGTGGAGAGGCAGGCCAGCACACTGAGCACTTTGTATTGTGTCGCAAAGTACCCAGCTGAATCACGAGGGAAGATAGTTCCCGTGTGACTATGGCTCTCAGAAACCTGGCCACCCTCCTTGACCTTCTGTCTGAGTGTGTGTTTTGAAAGAAGACAACCTGGTGGTGGTCAGCTATGTACTGAGTTTTATTAAGGGCTAGCCAGAAACCACGTGAAAATGACAGCCAATCCTCAGACGAGCTCTGTTTCTTGTCCCAGCTGCTGTCCATGACTCAATTTGTGTCCATTTTATGGTTTTGCACTAGAGAAGCTAATGGTTCCTTTCTCCTGGTTCAGTTTTTGCTATGACCTTGAGGAGTGGGCCCTGCCCTGGCTGAGGGATGGCAGAAAAAAAATCTAAGCAGTCATTTCTGGACAAAACTCTTAGAAGAGTAGAGACATTATATAGGACAGACTGGGATCTAAGTCCACGTTGGACTTGAAAGATTTGGTCTTTGTTGAATGCCTACTCTGTGCCAGTAATTGTGCTGGGCTTTGGGGGTCTGCTGGTCCATACTTTTGATGTGCTTGCTGTCTTGCTATCAGAAGGAGCAAAGGAAGGAAGCCATATCTTTTATATCAAAATTGGCCCCAGGTTTTATTTTAATTTATTTATTTTAGAGACAGAGTCTCACTCTGTGTTCAGGCTGGAGTGCAAAGGTCATGGCTCACTGTAACCTCTAATGCCTGCGCTCAGATGATAGTCCTGCCTCAGCCTCCTAAGTAGCTAGAACGACAGGCACACCACTACACCCAAATAATTTTGTAAAAAAAAAATTTTGTAAAGACAAAGTCTTGCTCTGTTGCTCAGGTTTGTCTCAAACTTCTGGCTTCAAGTGATTCTCCCACCTCGGCCACCCAAAGAGCTGGGATTATAGTCATGAGCCACCATGCCCAGCCCCCAGCTTCCGTTTTAAAACAAAGAAAGGGTACAGACTTTTAACCACCTCTCTGATTAACCTATAGAGAATTGCCCAGCTACGCGGTGTCTGAGAAAGTCTTGGATAGAGACCCCGCTGGGTTCTACATGGTGTTTAGTACTATCCAGGTTCTAGGAATATTTGTGGAAGGTCACAGAATGGTTTGCTGGAAAGATAATGTTAAATTGTATGTAGTCTCTGCTATTTCCTTGCTCTTTGGCCTTTTCCAAGTCCTTGCTCATTTTGAATCCTTATTTCCTCATCTATAAAATCCTTCTCCTCACAGTATTTTGGCAAGGAAGAGATGCATTTATGGCCATAAAAGAACTTGCATGGAGGTACTGTGTACTGAACACTAAAAGCCATGTTTTAACAGTTCAGGAAATGCTCCCTGAGCTTAGTAAAATTACGTTGCAATGAAAGCAATGCATTTTGGTCTGTGTGTATATTTGGTGCATGTATGTCAGAAACTGGTGTGTTTAAGAGAGGTGTTGTGATCTAAGAAGCACATGTGACAACTGCAGGTAACTGCAAAGTAACACCCATCTTTCTTGCTCATCTCAAACATAATAAAGGGATACTCGGAAACAGTTCTTCACAAACCCTATTTTCCCCACCTATCCGCTTCCCTCACCCGTTGTTGGTTCCTGTCTATCTTTCTCTTGCAAGTTCCTCAAAAACACCCTTCCCTCAGCCCTACTCTTCAGTCTCTCCAGTTTCTCTTCCTTCATTCCCACTTTCTCTCCAATCAGCTTTTTGGAGACCTAAACAAAGTCCTCTGGAGAATGCAGCCCCTGCTCAGTCCTCAGATTTCATCGTCGGGGAATAGGGAGGGGATAAGGTGGAGATGAAGACACCAGCTGGGCAAATCCAGGACTTGTATCTATAGGGTGAGGAAGGGTGAGGATATTTGTGTATCAATATTTGTCTCCTCTCATGGTCACCTGAACCTAATGCTGCAGTATGACCTTGCAAGCTGCTGTGGGATTGCATAGTAATGGCTACCAACTCCATCTGGAAAAGTCCTGAGAAACCTCCCAGTGGAGGTCTTGAGCTTGGAACTTGGAGTCGAGGGCCAGTGCATTAGTGTGGCAGCATGAAGCAGCACACTGTGAATTAGGGAAGAGGAAGGCATCCTGTGTGACTGGAATGTCAGAGACTTGGGAAGAAGAAGTTACATGAGGGTGGACTGGGTTTTGGGGGGCTGTATGTGATATGAGCTAGCTCAACACAGAAAATCTCTATTCCCTTGTTTCAGATGGCTCCTTAAACCTGCTAGTTGCAAATAATACTTACCTCCCATGACCCTAAGGTGAGGTGTGTCAGATGATGTGGGTCACCTTGGGCAGCCAGCCTTGCCCCCCCCAAAAGAAAATGCAGATGTATGCTGGTAACATCTTCCGTGTTCTCAGAAGGTAGTGTTTAATGTTTATTTCCCTGATTTCGCGGTCAGATCACTTTAGGTCACAAGGGACAGAAGCCTAACTTAAAGGGACTGATTCAAAAGTAATATTAGGTCATTTAACTGAGCAGTCAGTGGCTGGGGTGGTGTGGCAGGCATAGCAGTGGCTTTAGGCCTACTGGCATAATGATTTCAGTAGAGTTCTCCCCACCCATCAGGTCTCTCTCCTCTCTCTCCCGCTCTCCCTGGTTTTACCTTCTTTTCTGATAGGCCCCCTTCTTGTGCTTACAGGAGGACCTTCAGCAGCCCTAAGCTTACATTCTGTTAACATAGTACCTAAGGAAAAGAGAGACTTCCATTTCCAGACACTCCTGCACGCCTCATGAGATTTTCTTGCTCTGAGGTGAGGCACATACCCATCCCTGAACTTTCTGATCATAGGAGGATGGACTATGCTGATTGGCCAATTCTGGCTTAGTTTGTACTGCCATGGGAGCTACCCAATTTACTCAAATCTCTATGGACTCAGAGCAAGAGGCAGGCAGACCCCCCCAGAGGAAAACCTAGATGCTGTTACCAGAAAGGGGAATGGATGTTGAAGAGACTTAAAGAACAGATGGCCCTAACATACAGCTTCCTTTTCATCTCGTATTATCATACAGATGAGCAATGAGAAAAACGACCCCACTAGAGATCATGAATGTCATAATCATCAGGCTTTTTATGGAGGGGGTGAGGCAGAGCGACTGCAAGGAATTAAGTACAGCAGGAAAAGATTTGCAAAGCAGCCCAGCCACTTATTGTTTTTTTAAATATCTTCTTTGCTGAGGAGTCTTAAGCAAGAAGAGAACTTGATTGCATCTAATTGCTTGTAGAAGTGTTCAAAAGAGATTTTATCACACAATTTAGAGGGGTAAACACCTGGGAGGTGAACACTGTGCATCCCCAGTGACACACAGGGTGAGAAAGGGTTTCTTCATATTGCAGTTATTTAGGCTTTAGCCATTGCAGCCTGTGTTCATTGCTTAAACTAGGAGGAGTTGTGTTAACTCAGGACAGATGGTGCTTAATACTGACCACACATGAAGACTGGTGGCCCCAGGCTCCAAGGTCAGGCAGAAGGCAAGACAGATTTGCTTCCATATGGGATGGGTACCATTAGATGCTAGGATGCCGTGGCTTAGGAGTGAAACTGTAGTATTATTTTGGCTGCATGTACATCATTGTTACTCTTGGTAAATTTAACAACCTTGTTATGGCAGGGCTCTCCCATTTACCTAACGCTTTCAGACACCTCTGTTCTGTTTACCCTCACAACAGTTGTGTGCAATAACATTTATCTCCATTTCCATAGATACTGAGTGACAGACTCAAGATCTCAAAGCTTTATTGTGTTGGGGCCAACACCTGAGGATTAGTATCCATGCCTTTGACTCAAAATCCAGGATTGTTTCCACCATTTTATAATCACTTCCCCAGTAGTCCTCCTCGGTTATTAAAGTGATGCATTTCTTTATACGTCAGGCTCCATAATTAAACTGTCTACATTCAAGGCTTGGCTCACCTCTCTATCCATAGGAGACTTAGTCATCTTCCCCAGCCATCCTTGACCCCATTCTTTCATCTCCAATGCACATACACACAATGGTTCAGTGCAAGAGGAAAGAAAATATTAACTCTTTTATTCACATTTATTTTTAGATAACTAAACTTCACTAATCTGTAAATACTTTTATTTTGAAATAACCTTCAGAAAATGGCAAAAATAATACTGAAAGCTCCCATACACCCTTCGGCCTGCTTCCCCTAGGGTTACAATCTTACAAAATCATTGTATAATATCAAAACTAGGAAATAAACATTAATGCAGGCTATTAGCAAAACTATAGACCTTATTCAAAATCCAGCAGCTTTCCCATGCATGTTTTTTCGTGGTCCTGGATCCTGGCCAGAATCTCACATTGCATACAGTTGTCCTGTCTCCGCTAGTCTCGTCCTCCAGTCTGCCGCAGTTCCTGTCATTGTCTTTTCTAGAATTTCCTTTGATCTGAGTTTTTCTGATATGTTTGCATGATTATACTGAGGTTGGCCTTTTTTTTTTTTTTTTTCTGAGACAGCGTCTTACTCTGTCGTCCAGGCTATGGAGTGCAGTGGTGCGATCTTGGCTCATTGCAACCTCCGCCTCCCCAGTTGAAGTGATTCTCCTGCCTCAGCCTCCCAAATAGCTGGGATTACAGACATGTGCCACCACGCCAGGCTAACTATTGTATTTCTAGTAGAGATGGGGTTTCACCATGTTGGCCAGGCTGGTCTCAAACTCCTGACCTCAAATGATCCACCTGCCTTGGCCTCCCAAAGTGCTGGGGTTGCAGGCATGAGCCACTGTGCCTTTTTTGACAAAACCCCAGAAGCGATGCTATGCCCTTCTCAGTGCAGCATGTTGGGGGGTAGGGAACATGGTGTGCCTTGTTACTGGTGATGCTCACTTTGATCACTGGTTGAAGGTACTGTCTACTAGACTCCTCCCCTGCAAAACTATTTTTCTCTTTGTTATTAATAGGTATCTTGTGGGGAAACACTTGTAAGACTTTGCAAATATCCTGTTTCTCATCATACTCTGCCCACCCAGTTTAGCCTCCATTGATGGTTTTTGCTTGCAACACTTACTGCTGTGCTGTTTGCTTAATGACCGTGACTGGAATTTAATACATACATTCTCTTTAGTGTTTTTACTCAGATGTCATGTTATGTGGTCATATGCCAAATATATTTCTTCCACTTTCTTTTCCTGTTTCTCTTCACACATGTACATATTTCTTACCCATTTACAATAATAGTTCGTGGACAAGTTTAGAAATACCTTACTCCTTAAAACACACACACACACAAATAATTTTTCAGGAAGCCTATCACTGACTTAGAGAATTGACAGGAGGCCGTTTCCTCAGGCCACCGAGCTCCTGAGTGCTGTGTTTCCATTCTGTTTCATAGAGGCTTCCTGAGGCGTTTTGCTCAGTGGGCAAAGCAGCATGGTGGGGGCCAGCGTCTGGCAGCACCAGTCTCCATGCATCTTGGGAAGCAGATTAGGGGAAGTGATGGATGCTGAGATCGGTTTTGACAGATCTCTAATTTTTTTCTCCCTAATTGAAAGCTGTTGTTGGAGGTGGTTCTCAGCGGTGCCTCCTGTGGGAATTGAGTTTCCATCCCCTTTTGAGCCCTTGCAGCTTTCTTTTGCTACTGGTATCTATGGATTCTGGGTACTAAGGGATGAGAAGGACGTTAGGGCATAGGATGAGCAGTCCAGCAATAATTGTATTCTAACCTGGGGAGGAAGTGCCAGGTCTCTCTTCTGTAGGTGGGAGTGGATTATCTGGCATTAAAGTTCCCTTTAAAGTGCTAGATCAGTAGTAAAAAAGATAAAAAAAATTTTCAAAGATTGAAAGGTGGGAGCAGAACCTATTTTCTCTTTCATAAATGATGGTTGTTTGCTTTCAAAGTGCCTTCCAGATGGGCAAAGGACATGAATGAACAGAAAGAAAATGTAGAGAAGCTGAGTCCACATATAAATAGGGATTTGAAAAGTTCAGCTCATGAGCAGTAAGTGCAGTCCAAATTCAAGAAAAAGTGAGATACTGTTTTACCTGTTAAGCCAGCAAAGGTTTTTGGGGTGAGGGAGATTCTTTTGTTTTTGATTTGCTAACAATGATGCTCAGTGCCGATGAGATGCAGGCAGTGGACAGCTTCCTACATTTGATGCTGTGTATATACATTGGTTCAGAATTTCTGGCAAGGCATCATCAAAAGCCTGAAAAATATTCATGCCCTTTGAGTCCACATTGCCATTTCCAGGAATTCTTGATAAGGAAATAATCCAAAAAAAGGAAAAAGAAAAACACCGTATCACTCAGGTATTTATAGCAATGTTATTTTTCATAATTATGAATTAGAAACAACAAAAATATTTAACAATGAGGTTATGAAATAGTCTAGCAATGGGGACTAGAATATTAATCACTATAGTGATTAACAGTGATGTTTACAAAGAGTTTTATGAAATGGGGAAAGTTTATGATATATTGATAAATGAAAATTGTATATTTAGTTTGTTCCCATTATTTAAAAAAAAAATTAGAAAAACACAGGAAGAAAATATACCAAAATTCTAATGATGGTTGAGTCTGGCTGGTAGAAACTCTCCACCCCCACCTTTTATTTTTTTGTTTCTGTACATGCTTTGTTTGTTTAATTCTGCTCTGTTCAGCAGTTTTTCAAAAATTAATATTGATTAAATGCCAATTATATATCAGCATTGATTTATTATAGCTCTATTTGTGTTAGAAGTTTTTTAGTTTTTATACGTTCATAAATTGGTTATAGCACTGCGAGTTGCTTTCTCATGACTGCTCAGTGGAGTGTGTTTCAGCTGAGGAGGACTAATATGCCCTTGTTTTGAATGAAACTCTGAGTTTCTCTATCAACTTAGCTGGTAGCTACTGTCCCCAGCAGCCTGGACAAAGCGCACCAGCAGGAGATCCACCGGCATGGGTCCCTGTAGGAGGCCTCGCCTTCAGGGGTCTGATTGCTGCAGGGCTTCAATGCCACAATCACAATGTGAAAGTTTAAGAGGTTTTATCACTTACAGACCATAGGGGCACATGGCAAACCTGCAGGCCACACACAGGGAGTTCAGGGAGCCCAGGCAGGGAGACAGAAGAGAATGTGGCAACCAACTATACATATTTGGAAATAGATGTGGGTCACTTTAAGTTCACAGGCAAATCCCTGAATGGTCCATGTAAAGGAAACGGCAGGTAAAGCTGGGAGCCCAGTCTGCTAGGTAGGCTAAGTTCTTATCTCTGCTAAGTTCTTACCTCTGGCTACTTGAGTCATTTGGGTGTGATATAGAATTGGAAACTGTCAGAAGTGACACCAAGCTCTATTTCGGGCATGAGAGAGTTAAACTTATATTTAGAATGGATGCCAAGGCAACATAAAATTATACGCATTCAGTACAGCCCTTCTATGCTTTCCACAGTATGAATGTGACTTCTCTATCCTCCTCCTCTGCCATTACTGCATGGTCTCACGACACTGTGGCCCTGTGATATCAGGAAAGGGCCTGCAAAAAATAGGGATAAAGGTGCCATGAAGAAGCCAAGGAAATCTATAAACAATAGATGTCAAAAATGCAAAATTTACAGGAAACTGCTCTTTAGGAAGTAGTCAGGGAAGCAGCATGAAAATCAACTGGTGTTGGGGTGTGGTGAGAGTCACTTAGCATCCTGTGGGCACCACGAACGTCACGGCTGGAAGGACTAACTAATCATTGTGTAGAAAAGTGAGTGGAGAGCATGAGAAAATACAGCTAGAGAAATGACATGGCTTTGAGGGCTTGGAATATGCAGAGGAGGGTTGCCAGTGTGTTGATGCAGAACTTTGTCTCCATAAATCCTGAGCTATAAGGATCCAGTATAAGTGACTTAGTTTGGAACAGGAATGCATTGTTCCAAACATGGTGAGTACATACACACATACACACCAAATTTGCTAACACTGGCAATGCACATGACTTTTGTATTGGGGAGCGAGGTTACATATTTTTGAAACAAGGGAAGAACAGAAGAAGGAAGGAAGAATGGAAGGGAAGGAGAGAGGGCAGGAGACAAGGAGAGAGAGAAAAAGAAGGGGTTTGGGGGAAAGGGAGAGGAAGAAAGGGAAGGAAATGGACAGACAAAAAGAAGTAAGCGCTTTTCCAGTGAACTCTCAATGTCACATTCTGGTTTCAGGTAGTTGCTTCAGACCTGCTTGGACAAGTGTGGTTTTGAAACTGAGAGTTAGGTGAGTTCACAATTTTTCGAGGGTTAGGTGAGTTCATGATTTTGTAGATTGTAGATGTCATCTGGCTGGGACCTGGGGGGAAATTACCATGTCACCTGAAAAGAACTTTTTTCTGTGAGTGTACATTTGGGGTGTGGGCCTTGTTCTAACTTTGGGTGACCCTAAGCTTTGGCCTCAGTTTCCTCATCCATAATGTAAGGGGTTTGGAAAGTGATCTTTGAGCTTCTTAACTTCCAGTGATTTTGTGGTCCAATATGAGTTACCTGGAGATCTTCTCAACTTTCCAGGAGAAGGAACTAGACCTTATTCTGCCAGTAGCCCTTGAGTTAACCTGTTTCTCCTGATATAAGTAAGACTTCCATGAACTGTGGTTGGGTGCCGGAACAAGCAGAGTCACCTCATGAGGATCTTTTTTTAGATGTTGTGAGAGGTTTTAATAGCTCCACAAATAGTTGGAGGTCAAAATAAAATATTTACTACATGGACTATGGTAAATTAAATGCAGTGCTTTGTCACCATTCATCCTCACAGGGGTACTGTGAAGTAGGTATACCATTATACCCAACTTATGGAGCTCTAAAGAGTTGAATAAGTGTTGAAAAGTCACATCAATGGCAAGTGTTGGAGCCAAGAGCAGAGTCCAGCTCTAGTAGACTCTAAGATCTGTGTATTGAATCGTCATCTACATTCTTTCTCTCTACTGTTTTCCTACCAGAATCGATGAAATTCACAAAATCCCCAAGCCTTGGTTAACTCAAACAATGATACCAAAATGGCAGTCACAGACAACAATATGCCTGCAAATGTGTTTGTTTGGCTTATAGAAATTTTCTTAAAGAATAGAGTCAGTTGCTAATGTTTAGAAATTGGCAGTTTCACATTTGGCCTACAGCACGGCAAGGCTGGTTGGAGCTCAGTCCCCTTTCAGAGCATTTGCCTCTGACTTGCCTCCCTTATTAATGTTAATTCTCAGTTTGAAAGAAAAATTCAACCTTTTGGATAATGAAAAAAATGGGACAGTCAGTTCTCGAATGATTATATATCCAAAGGATTATAAGTTGTTCTATTATAAGGACACGTGCACACAAATGTTCATTGCAGTACTGTTTACAATAGCAAAGACTTGGACCAACCCAAATGCCCATCGATGATAGACTGGACAGGGAAAATGTGGCACATATATATCATGGAATACTATGCAGCCATGAAAAACGATGAGTTCGTGTCCTTTGTAGGGACATGGATGAACCTGGAAACCATCATTCTCAGCAAACTGACACAAGAACAGAAAATCAAACACCGCATGTTCTCACTCATAGGTGGGTGTTGAACAATTAGAACACATGGACACAGAGAGGGGGAGCATCACACATTGGGGTCTGTATGGGGGGGGGGAGACAGGGGAGGGACAGCAGGGGGGTGGGGAGTTGGGGAGGGATAATGGGGGGGAGAGATGCCAGATATAGGTGATGGGGGAGGAAGGCAGCAAACCACATTGCCATGTATGTACCTATGCAACAATCTTGCATGTTCTTCACATGTACCCCAGAACCTAAAATGCAATAAAATATATATTAAAAAATAATAAAAATAAAAGTAAACACTAAAAAAAACAATGCAATCACAGTGACAATAGAATTAAAAGTGCTACACATACAAATAACTCCTCCTTTCCCCTATTCCCCCCTTTAAAAGTAATGGAATACCATGTCTGAAAATAAAAAATGTGCAAAACATTATCAGGTACACACTGTGCAAAAGGATTCTCATATTTGCAAAAGGCTTTACCAGAATATCCCTAAAATGATGAGCTCATTTAAATTATTATTCTTTTATAAAGACTTTGAATTTAGTGCAACTTCTTAGAAATGCCTCTGATACACAGGCTGTGGTTCTCCTGTATTTAAATAGTTTCTATTGCTCAAGGCACCATGACTAGCATGGCAATGCTGGGGAGGGTGAAGTGGTAGCAGTGTATGTAGGTGTTAGAATTGCTTAATGTATTTGGAGCCTTAGAAGCCTGAGTTCAAACCCTGGCTCTTACATATTCTAGCTGTGCACTTTTGGGATATCTGTACAACCTCTCTGGGCCTGAGTTTTTTGTTTTATTTTGTTTCTGGTAGAATGGAGTTGTGTGAGTAGGAAAGTGTATTTGAGTAGGAAAGTATACATACACACATACTTACTTAATAATTTATATGTTTATATAATGATTATCTATGTTACCTTAACATGGTGCCTGGCACGTTGAAATAACACACCTTATTATGGCTACTGTTGTTTTTCTCTTTATGGGATTCCCCAGGAAACCCTTTTTGAAATTCCTCTCAATTCTGATCTGACCACCTCCTAGCATTTCTTGAAAAGCTTTTGAACATTTGAGAAAACAGTGCCCTATGGTAGGTGACTTTTCACCTCTAGTGAAAGTAAGAGCAAGAGTAACAGCCTGTGCTTAGAAAGAAGGAATCACTTGTGAGCAGTATCGTAGTGACGACATTTGGTAATAAGGCCAGCGCCCTGGTGAAGTGGATTGGGGCTGAAATCCTATGGGGAGCCTGGGATAGCACGAGGCCCAGTTCAGCTCTGGCTCCTCTGAGTGAGAGCCCCTCTTCAACAGGGCTCACTTCCTTCTAAACCATCATCCTGTTAACTCTGCACATCCCACTTTTGTGCAGGAGATTGGTGCCCAGTGTTGTTACTTGGAAATAGGAGGACAAACAGTGGAACTCCATTCTGTCCCTTCTCTTGTGACTTTCACACCTTTTACTCTGCAGTTCCTTGAGTGTTCCCTGTCACTCTTACCTTTTCCTTTCTCCTTGTGCTCTGGGCTGCTGGAAAGGAGAAGACACTCAGCAAGAAAAAGTAGCAGAACTAATTCTCCTCTTGTCTGTCATGATAAGGCCTTGAGGACCTTATTTCTTACCCCACTGTGGCACACACTGGTTATTTTCTTCCAATATCTTTTCTTCCTGTCTTTTTTTTTATGCTGAAATTTAGGAGGGCACAGGACAAAGACTATATTTCCCAGCTTCCCTTGCAGCTAGGGAGGCTTTGTCCATCAGTTCTCAAGGGTGGATGACTGAAGCTGCTGTTTCATGCACTCAGAAGGAGAAGCAAGCCCCTCCCTCCTCCTTTCTTTCCCTTTTCCCAGCAGCTGGAATGTGGCTATGGTGCCAGGGAGCCACCATTGACCTATGGATGATGGTAACACTGTACTGGTGTGGTGCATTGAAGATGAAGGAGGCAGGGTTCCTGAAACTGTATAATTTTCACATCAGCCCTGGTATGCATGTACTTGGACAGCTACACAAGAAAGAAATTAGCTTTCTCTTCTTTAAACCACTGTTACTTTTGTCTTTGTGATGACTGAAGATCTAGAAACTTAGACACACACAAAGATAATGCCAGTTCTTTGTGATGAAAGGTTTTGTTTGGATCTGTAACTCGTGGCCAGAAGTTGCTGCTGCTATATCACGGGAGTTTTGGCTTGATTCCTAAGGCACTGTAAGAGATAGAATTTGGAATTAGAGAAACCTGGATTTGAGTTTGGCTCTGCTTCTTATTAGCTGTGTGACCTGAACAAATTAACATTTCCAAGCCTCAGTTTTCCCATCAGTAAAATGGAACAGTAATGCCTAACTCAGAGTTGTGAGCATTTTTGTGAAGCACTTAGCCAGTTGCCTAGAATATGTGAATGATTAAAATGGGTAGATACATGTATCTGATGGGGCTACCCTTAGCAAAGAAGACAGAGGTGGTCTTTGAAGACCAAACAAAAATTTTGGATGGCTATAGGGTTTTGAGTGTTGGTTGTAATAATGAGCCATCGGGCATTCTTCGATTCTTTGATTGTTGTGATAGAGGCATGAAACACCCAGCCATAGGTCTGGAGGAACTCTACAAATGGCTGTTTGTTTCCTCTCTCTTCATCCCATGTTTGCTTCATGTGAACATCTCCCCAAAGTCATTACATTAAATTATGAATTCCTTTACATATTCCTCTTGTCATGCCAAAGCTCTTCTGTTGTGCTAGAAGCTAGGAAGCACTTTTTTTAAAAAACAAAATTCAAACATATTTGAATTCTACCTCATGGATTTCACTTTATAAAATTATAATTTTCCAAGTCTTAGTTATATGGGTAAGTTAAATATTTTTACTTTCAGAAAGGTGCCTATCTCTGACACATTCTTCAATGTGTTATAGGTATATGTCTAGGCATAGCTTAGACATTTGATATTTGACTTATTGGGATCATACTTCCATTATTATGGTCAGTATGGTGGTAGTAATAAATAACTATTCATAGGTAACGTTCAGATTTTACATCTGTGCAGTGTTTTTGAAAAGCAGGAGAGGCTAGGGGTTTGAATATAAATTCTGTAGTTAGGCTATCTGGGGTTACATTTCAGCTCTATACTTACTAGCTTTGTGACATCAGCATGTTTTGTAACACTCTGAGCCTCAGTTTCTATATCTGTAAAATGAGGAAAATAATTTAAGTCTCAAGGGATTGTTATGAGGATAAAATAAGTTAGTGTTGTAGCCTCTTACTTTGCAAATATGCCAACCCCAATTGTTAACACAATGGTATTTGTGTATTTAAACATAGAAAAAGTATAGTAAAAACATGGTAGTATAATCTCATGAGACCACCATTGAACACGTAAACTGTTGTCCAAAGTGGCCTTATGAAGCTCATGACTGTAGTTGGCAACAGTTACTGTACAGCTTGCAAAGCCTAAAGTATTTTCTTCTTGGCCCTTTACGAGAAAGGGCTGATTCTGGTTGTTGGTAAACTAAAGGTAGGGTTTGATATGGGAACATAAGTCTGGTCCTAACTCTGCCACCAAACTTGCTTATTTCCTTAGCCAGTTTACATTATACTTGGTTTCAATTTTCTAATCTCTGTGTGCCATAGGATTACTTTAAGAACCTAAAGAAACTATGAGAGTGCATGGAAAAGAATACAGGTTTAGGCCGGGCGCGGTGGCTCACACCTGTAATCCCAGCACTTTGGGAGGCCGAGGTGGGCGGATCACGAGGTCAAGAGATCGAGACCATCCTGGTCAACATGGTGAAACCCCATCTCTACTAAAAATAAAAAAAAATTAGCTGGGCGTGATGGCGCGCACCTGTAGTCCCAGCTACTCAGGAGGCTGAGGCAGGAGAATTGCTTGAACCCTGGTGGTGGAGGTTGCAGTGAGCCGAGGTCGCGCCTCTGCACTCCAGTCTGGCGCCTGGTGACGGAGTGAGACTTTCACAAAAAAAAAAAAAAAAGAATACAGGTTTACAGTACATTGCTAAGTGGGGGAAAACCTAGCCTATATAACAATAGGTGCCATTTGAAATCATTCTTTGTTTTAATATGTTTCTGGAAAAATGAATAGAAAAATACGTAAACTAAACTCTAAAGACAGGTGATGCAGGGGTAGTGGGATTATGGATGATTTTTCTGTTATATAATTCTGTTTCTTTGGGATTTTTTTCGGAGTTTTATGCATTGGCATATAATTAAAGAAGTTATTTTGAAGTAATAAGAGAATAAGAGCATGATATAAAGATAGACGGAGCAGGAATAACCTAATTTAACAGTGTCTTGGGCCTCGTTAGCCCCCGTTCTGTGTTGTGCTGAAAAGAAGGAAAAGATTCCACGCCAGAGAGTGTCTCATGCAAACCACATCCCAGTGTTTTATGTGCCACCTGGAAACAGAGAGACATACTGTTCTTTCCATAATTTTTCAGTCTTGGCACTTGAGTCTGGCATCACCTGTGTGGCTTTGGAGATTGTGCTGAGGATTTGTGACTTCCTTAGAACCCCACAGAGCTCTCAGATGTTGTAGGACCTCTGTGCTCAGCAGTTAGCAACAGACACACCCGTATCCACTTGTAAAATGGCTCCTGGCCAGTTCCACTTTTTAAGAGCATCCGTCTAGGACTTATGAACAGGACTGTCAGGTCCCCCACAGCCATTGGCTTTGAACGTGAGATGTCCACCCATTGGGGTGCTGCATACAGAGCTGAAAATAGGGGTGGAATGGGCTGGCCTAAGCGAGATGAAGGAGGCAGGGTTCCTGAAGCTGTATAATTTTCACATCAGCCCTGGTATGCATATACTGGTGGGCATGCCTGGTATTGGAGAGAAGGAGTTCCAGTTATGGGAGCCACCTCACTTGGTCCTGGACTTACCACTCCCATGCAGGCAGCCTGCTCAGTCTGTCAGGAGCCACCCTTTGTATAAGTGTGTTGTTTTGGAGCCTCTAAGATGAATGTGGTTTATACAATTCCTCCTTTGTTCTCCAGGGTCTGGGCAGACCAAATGCTCTCCAGAAGGCATCTCAGCAGGTGTCCTTGGACGTGTGTGCTTTATTTAGGCTTCCTCAAGCTATAGGACTTAGTGGACAGCCTAGATGGAAAATGCAGCAGCCAAAAAAGAAAATTCAAGAATAGCGAGTGTTGTTCAATTCCATTAGAGGGAAGCTCATTCACCATCATGCATCCTCAGCTCATACTGTGTTTTTGTTCTTAAGATAGTCAGAGGCAATATAACTCAGTGGTTAAGCACTCAGACCGGAGTCAAGTGCACCTGCCTTTTAGTCCTGGTGCTGTCATAAACTGGCTGAGTGCCCCTGGGCATGATCCTTGGCCTTGGTAAGCCTTTATTTCCTCATTGGTAAGAGGAAGATATTTAAAAGTACCTACTTCATGACATTGGGACAATAATGAGGTGTTGTGACGTGATGCTTAGCATAGCGTGTGGCACACAGTAAGTAATCAGGAGTTCATCGTTCATCTATTAAGACATCCTTTGGCACATATAGCCCTTAGAACAGTTGCAAAAGTTCCATGTATCTGTCTAGGAATACATCAGTTATCCATCTGAACATTGTAGGCTTTCTAAGTTTCAAAAACTGTCATGCCCAAAGTTGAACTTGGGTACAACTTACAGTTTTTAAATTTCTGTTTACCAGTAAAATCTTTCTCAAACTCAAAAGTTCCTGCCATTCTCCTATTTTATCAATAGAACAACAGTAATACCAACAGCAGCAGCAAATACTTAAAACCATGCTATTTTACTCATTATCACATTAATCCTATGAAGTTCAAACTTTTGTCCCCATTTGGTAGATTAAGAAAATGAGGTACAAAGAGTTTAGGTAACTTGCCCAAGGTTATACAGCTGAAAAATTATAGAGTTGGAATTGAAACTCAGACTGTCTGGTTCTGGACCCCTGGCTCTTAACCACTAGCTGAAGAATTTCCCAAGTAGCAATCCTTTTATCATTTCCACAGTCGAATCTAGCCTGCCCCTTTAAGAAGACATAGACAGTAGTAGTTGAGCACATTCAAAGCAGGGTTTCACTCTGGCCTTGGAAGGAAACGAATCATGCTTATTCCTTGAATGCTTTTTTTTTTAGACAGAGTTTTTTGCTCTTGTTGCCCAGACTGGAGTGCAATGACATGATCTCAGCTCACACAACCTCCCAGTTTCAAGCAATTCTCCTGCGTCAGCCTCCAGAGTAGCTAGGATTACAGGCATCTGCCTCCACGCCACACCCAGCTAACTTTGTATTTTTAGTAGAGATGTGGTTTCTTCACATTGTCCAGGCTGATCTCAAACTCCTGACCTCAGGTGATCCTTCTGCCTGGGCCTCCCAGAGTGCTGGGATTACAGGCGTGAGCCACTGCACTAGGCCTTTTTTTTTAAAGGTTCACTAGCTCTGTGAAATGCCAAACAAAATGAATCAGATATATGCTTTCGTAGGAAGGTAAACTCTCTCTAGGTAGTTCAAGAGAATAAGTAAATGAGTTATTAAGTTGAAGAGAATAATTATCTTTTTGTACCTAAATCTTTCTGCTTCTATTTCTTAGTCTATCAATAATGAAGGCTTCCACTGGAGAATTTCCTAAGGCAAGATTCCTCAACCTCAGCACTTTTGACCTTTTGGGCTAGAGAATACTTTGTACATTGCAGTAAACTTAGCAGCATCCCTGGCTTCTAACCTCTAGGTGACAGCACCACACACTTTTCTCAGGCAACAACCAAAAATATCTTTAGATACCCCTAAATGTCCCGTGGGGTGCAAAATTGCCCCTGATTGAGAACCACCACATTAATGTCCCACTAGATCTCTTTTGGAAGTTGGGTCCTGTCACTGCCGCAGCAGGCCAGTGTGACCTTGGGCATCTTATAACCCCTCTGAGCTTCGGTTTCCTCATCTGTGTTGAGAAGGGCATGCTAATCCCTTCCTGTAGGATGACTGAGAGAATGAAATGAGAATGCCTAATTAAATTACAGTGGATGTTATATATACGTGTAGATATTTTACAGTTCATTTCCTTCCAACTCCAAAATTCAACAATTCAAATCACAATTATAGTTCTTAGTTTCACTCCAGATGCTAACATATGTATGTGATAAATCAATTTATGTTTCTATGGAAGACAATTCCTGGGAATGAAATTTAGAGTAATTTTCTCCTTTTCTTTTTTTTTGCTGAATTTATATATTCCTTTCTTTTTCTTCTAACGACTGCAGAAAAGTCTTTCATATTATTCAATATGAAGGATTGCCTCAAAGATCAAGGCCAACTCCTTTGAATATCCACTAGCAGTTGAAGAGGAAATGAGTTTAAATAGCAGCCCCTGGGATTTAAGTTAGATATAAGAAGGAACTTTCACACAAAGCTATCAAACAGTGAGAGTTCATTGCCAGGGCAGATGAGAGAATCGCCTGTCTTAAAGACTGGTAAAACCTAGAAAGCCATTCATCTGGACCGGTCTGGAGTAAGACTTCTAAATTTGGGAAGCATTCTAAACCTTGCCCTTTTACCCTTGAATAATCTGTGACGCGCCAATCCTTCTCAGATTCTAAGAAAGATTCTGGAACGATTCAATGGTTCTACCCCCTCCTCCCCCTCCCCTCTCATCACATGCTAAAAGTAGAATCTGAGAAACAGTTGGCTAAATTTTAGCCCCTAAGACCTCAACAAAGGCAAAAACAAAAGCAAGAAATAATTCCTTAGTTGTCAGCAATTAAGTGTATTTTGAATGTAAGTTTTTAATTACTGAGGACCTGGCCGGACAGAGGTCCATGGTTCTTGATCAGCCAGAGCACACCTGAATTACCCCTGCAGCTTCTTAACAAAGATGAGTACTTAGGTCCTAACTCTGGATTTTGAATTCAGGAAGTCTGAGGAGGTGCCAGGTAACTGTAACACACACACACACACACACACACACACACACACACACACACACACACACTGCCCCCCTACCCCCATCTCAGACTTGATACTTATGGACTTTGGAGCTTTGTGATTTTGTGTGCTTCAGATCTGCATCTCTCCCCCATCTATAAAATGATGATAATAATAGTGTCAACCACACAGAGCTGTTGAGATGGTGGCATAATTCAAACCTTATGCTTAGCACAGAGCCCAGCATAGACGTGGCTTCAGTTTCCATTAGCTGGTGTTGACATTTGCATTGTTGCCACCTCTGTCCTAGAAACATTGGGCTGTCCTTGACTCCCTGTTTTATTTCCTAATTATCCAATCTACTGGCCAAATCCAGATGATTTCAAATCTTCTTCAGTTTTTCTATAACCTATCCCCTCCTTTTCTCTAGTCTCGCCCCTCTGGTTCATGCCACTATCCATCTTGTGTAGACAACAGTCAGCCTCTTCACTGATCTTGTTGCGTCTCCCCTTCCTGACTTTTCTCCAAGGCCCAGCCAGAGTGATCTTTCAAATGTACATTGGGTACTACTCCCTGGCTTAAAATGCCTTACTGCATTTAGGGTAAACCATCTTCTTCCCATGGTTTACATGGCCCTGCCTGCTGTGATCCCATAGGCGTCACCTCATGCCACTTTCTGCCCTGCCCACTGTGTTTGAGCCACAGTGATCTCTGGCCATATTGGGCTGTACTTCAATTAGGCTGGGTTCTTTTCTGCCTCTAGACCTTTGTACAGTGCTCCTTCTAAGAATCCCCAGCTCTTTGTGTAGGCAACTGCTTCTTACTTCAGGTCTCAAGCATTATTCCCTCTTAGAGAGGCCTTCCCTGACCACACCCATCCAAGTACGTGTATTACGTTCTATCAATATCTTACTCTTTCATAGCACAATGTGCTTTGTAATAATTTTGTTTGTTGGCTTACTTGTGTTTTGTCACAGTCTCTGGCCACGACGTAAAAAACATGCAGGCAGCGACCATCTTTGTTTTATTCACCAACCTGTCTCCAGCAGCTAGTTCAGTGCCTAACAACATGGTTTATGCTCAGGAAATATTTATGGGATGAGAATGAATGAATGACAAATGAATGGGTGACTGAGTTTATGTTTTTTATTATCCATTCACTTATCCACAGACATTTGTTGAATAGCTCCTGTAGACAGGACATAAGCTGAGAACCCAAAGAGGAGAAGGGATGAGGTTATTTAGGATGCATTTGAGTGTTTTAGTTTTCCCAGAGCACTTGGACTGATTTTACTTTTTGGACACAGTAAGTTGTATAATTGTATAATTTTTCCTTTTCCACATTGGCTGCTACAAACTTAGAACCAAATTTGTGGCCCATACGTCTTCTTGGTATGCAATTTAGCCTCATTCTTGGACCCATTTCATGTTCCCGTCCTCATTTTTCTTTCCCTTTTGTTCCTATTTTTAATTTATGCCATCTTGTATTTTTTATATCCTTATAAGCTGCCTTAAATTCTCCCTGAAACAAGACAAAGTATCAATCAATCAATATATTAAAATGTGAAGAGAAGAGCTTTATGAGAGGTATAAATAAAGTGCTTCTTGCATGAAAGACGGAGGTATTTCCCACAGCTTCTGTAACCCTAGGGAGCAGGGAGGAGAGGTGAGAGCCTTCTTCAGGGAAGATCCAAACACTTAGTAGGCACAGGAAATATGAATTCAATTGAGAATTTAATTCTGGTTACTGGTTATTTTGCCTGTTTTGACTGCACACTGGAGCTCTAGGCTTCATGCTGTTTTTTCTCATTATTTTCTTTCTCTAGAAGTACCATATAATTTTCAAAATAATTGGGAGTCATCCACCCTGCTTTTTCTGAAAGGCTCACACAAGCTTTCACATAACTCTGTATCTTACTGAATTCTCAGCTGACCAAGGCTATGATTGATGTGTGCCAGGGTTTGCTGGTTCTCCTCTTCTGTCTGTTGCATTTGTTTAAGGGACATTCTGATTCAGAAGTGAGTAGTGAGGAGAATCTAAAACCTTTTCTGGTTTCAGAGGGCTTCGTGCACAAAATGCCTGTTATGATGGTGACCTCACCCTTCTCATGGCTCTAAATCCTCCATGTGCCCCAAACTCCCAGATTTGCATCTCCCTGAACTCAGACTTGCGTAATCAATGGCTGCCTCAGTGTCTCCTTTTGGTTGGCTACCAGACTTCTCAAGCTTAACAGGGCCAAAATTGGATTCCTGGTCTTCTCCCCCAAATCCCATTCCAACCATAGCAATTGATGACAATTCCATTTATCTCATTTTTCTCAGGTCAGAAACTTTGGGGTCACTTTTGACTCTTTTCTTGCTCTTACACCTCACACTCAGTTCACCAGGAAGTGCTGTTGGCTCTACTTTTTTTTTTTTTTTTTTTTGAGACGGAGTCTCACTCTGTCGGCCAGTCTGGAGTGCAATGGCATGATCTCAGTTCACTGCAACCTCTGCCTCCCAGGTTCAAGCAATTGTCCTGCCTCAGCCTCCTGAGTAGCTGGGACTACAGATGTGCACAACCATACCTGGCTAATTTTTGTATTTTTAGTAGAGACAGGGTTTCAACATATTGGCCAGGCTGGTCTCAAACTCCTGACCTCGTGATCTACCCGCCTTGGCCCAAAGTGCTGGGATTACAGGCGTGAGCCACCACACCCCGCCTCTACTCTTAAAATATACACAGACCCTGACCATCTCCCATCACTTCCATTGCTACCACCCTGGTTGTAGTCACTGTCATCTCTTGCTAGATTCCAGCAACAGCATCCCTCCTATCCCAGCCCCCAGAGGGGTCCTTGGAATGCATGTCAGGTCTCTAATCAAAACCCTCCAGTGGTTCACCCATCTTCCTCACTCACCATGTGTTCAACAGCTCCTTTCCCCCACCCCCAATTTCTTTCATTTCTCATCTAGTATTGTACTGTCTCAGGCCCACTCTGCTCCAGCCACACTGGGCTGTTCGTAGTTCCTGGAGCATGCCCCTGCCTCAGGACCTTCGCATCAGCTGTTCCTTTTGCGTAGAATGCCTTCACTTCCTTCAGGTCATTCTTTGGTCTACTTTGACAATCTATTTAAAATTTAACATTCCTCCCCCTGGCACGCTCAGTTCTCCCCCAGCGTACTGCTTTTCTTTATGCAAAGCACTTATTACTTTCTAATATATCATTTACTTACTTATTTTTTGTGTGTCTGCCCCTGCTATATGTAGTCACTCCCTCCCTCACTAAACGCAAGGTCAGGAATCTTTTGTATTCACTGAAGTATCCCAAGGACCTAGAACATTGTCTGGCACATAGTGAGTTCTCAGTAATCTTTGTTGAATGAATGAGTGAAGTATCACATCTTCTCAAGTGAGAGTGATTCTAATCTCTTATTCTCATTTAACCTGGTGCACTGTCCTGCTTTAGCGAGCAGTCTATAAGGTTTTAATTACATTGATGAGGCTGGGGCAAATTCCTCCTAAATAAATTGTAACTTAACAGCACCTTCCCTGTGAACCTCGCATAATTCTTTAGTGACCTCTCTTCGTGAGCCTCCTGGATCCATCTGGAAATCATTCCAAAAAACATCCATCCTATATAATAGATCACTATTTTCCTTTTTAATATGACTCTTGCTCCCCCAGAGCCTGCAGTCAGCGTCAAGATGGATTTCTTATCTCTGTTGCTTCATTAAGAGTGTACATATTTGGTTGCCAATGCTACGGTCCTCCACAGTGCAGTTTGTTGCAACAAAAGAAAGTGTTTGCCAAATGATTTGTCAGCATATGTTATAAAGCCACACAGGCACTCTTTATGTAACTGGAAAATACTGATCCCAATTAGTGACAGATGAAAGACCAAGAAGGAAAGGCTATGTTGCTTTATTCAAAGGAACTTAAGGGGTTGATGTAAAGGTGTAGGGGTGGGGTGGAGAGGAAGAGGAAAGGAGAGGCAGAGAATAGAAAAGGAGCAGATTGTGGGTGATGGAATAACATTCTGGAACCAAGGAAACGAGGATT
The DNA here is from genome assembly GCA_036589455.1 of Ateles fusciceps. Taxonomy (NCBI): domain Eukaryota; kingdom Metazoa; phylum Chordata; class Mammalia; order Primates; family Atelidae; genus Ateles; species Ateles fusciceps. Next base: position 14,310,012 of record JAZHEH010000562.1, read on the forward strand.
TAGCATCATAGGTGCAGTTATCTGTCTTCCTGATTCCCAGTATTCTTCAAGGTAATAACCTTTCCAGGCCAAATGGTCTTACGCATCTGCTCTTTGGAAGAGAGATATTCATGGGTTTTCTGAAATGGCAGTGATTGGAGCTGACCGCCCCAGGAGCAGGAGCCCTGCCTTTGTGCCATGCTGAGCCCCCAGGTGGGTTGGTGAGCTGCAATGTGTGCACAGTTGGGGAAGCAGGCCCTAACTCCTGAGGTTGGCAGCCATTTGTGAACTCAGCAGCTTATAATCCTGCCTGCTTTTGGAAGTGACTCACCTATACTTCGGGAGAGCATGTTAGGCGAGCCTGGCCTCTTCTTTGAGAATAAATATTTGACCTGTTGATGTTCTCCAGGCGTCTTCCTAATTAGGAAACTCAGACAGATCTCTAAGAACAAAACCAAACATGGGTTCCCATTGCAGGGCAAAGAGCCTTTCCCTTCTGTTAAATACCAAAGCCTGCAGCACGGAGATTGTTGGTGTCTCAAAGACGTCTCTTAGGCTCATCTCCTATGAAAACATTTAATAGTGGCATTTTGATTTGCTTCCACTGGGAAAAGAGAACTTCCTTTATCAAGACCAAATATTTATCGGGTAAAAAGTTTCCTTTGTTTAGCATTCTTTGGGCAATGTCTGCCTGTAAATGTAAATGCTTGCAGGACAGACAAATATACCTTTCTTCAGGTGGTGAGATAGCTGACCTCTAAATTAATGAACCCACGATGGATGATGCTTTTTTCTAACACTTTGCATGCCTGGGGGTGCCATAAAAATAGCCTCTTGTTCACGATGAAGCTCCCTGCAAGGTTTTAAAATTGAATGAATTTGAGAATTTATCATTGTTAGGTCATCGAGGGGTTTTTCAATTGTATGATGTAGCTGAGAAGATATCTGTAAGAGGAACTCAGACGTCTGAATCACAGACTAAACGAGACACTCATGTGCTCATCCTGTCATGTGTGGTTTGGGGTTCAGACTTCTCTACTTCAAGTTACTGTTCTTTAGCTAACAGTTATCTCTGGATGAAAATCAGCCTTCCCCCACCCTCCCTCTCATGTCAACAGGAAGATATTTTACATTAAGAAAGGATTCCTACGAAATGAAGAAAGAGAGCTGGGAGTTGGGCTGAAAAACTGCAAATGGTTCTTGAATCAGGTGATTTTTGTCTTTCTGCCTGTTGGTAAGGTGGCTTCACCCACATCCCACTGACACATTCATCCGAGAGTAAGTCCAAGCTCAGGATACAAAAGGCAGTCTGTGGCAACACGTTCCATAGAGCAGCTACGATGAACATTAAACATGTTTAATTATCAGCCCAGATGTATATCCTGTGCGTTGGTTAGCGTAATTCTAGCAGAGGAGGGGATGAGAAACAGGCTCTTCTCCGTGGTTAATAATGTCATATCTATCTTTGGGTAGCATCTGATTACAGCCGTGTCTATTATTTAAAAGGTTCTTTAAAAAAACATGACCACAGGGGAAAATGGAGTGGCTGTTCTCTTCCTGCCATCTGCAGATTATGTTTTAATCATGCTGCATCTAAAGATGCAGTGTTTTCTGATGAAATTTGTCAAAACTAATAAGGCAATTTTCTAACCTATGGTAACCCCACTTAAGTAATTTATGTAATTACTTAGGGCAACCCAGGCCTGCTGTAGGTTTTTAGGCCATGTTATTCTTTTTCTTTATTCCCTTCAAGACCTGCTTGGGATGAACCAATACCCCTAGGTTAACCACTTCCACTTGAATCTTGTAAATGTATGTGCAGCTACATTTTCAAGGGAAGAAAACCTTACTATTTAGACAGTTTTGTTCATTTATATAGAAGGAGATTTTAATGATAACAGCTTAGACGGCGTGATACTTTTAGGGTCTTGGGAGAGAGTTGAAGGAGAGAGAAGCAAGACCTCCTTGAAGCTGCCATGGTCCTAGAAATCTAGACTACTAAGCTGTGAAGGTATTTAGCCAAGCCTGCGGTGGTGGGGAGGGGTTGTAGGGGAGCTTGCAGGGAAGAAAGCATTCTTGTCAGACTGCACTCTGTGGAAGCCCGGGGCCCTACATGTTCCCTGAATTGGTAATGACTCCTGGTGCATACCAAAACTCAAAGCAAGGGTCAGCAAACTGTAGCCCCTATTTTTGTACATAAAGTTTTATTGGAACACAGCCATGTGATTTGTTTCATTATGATATGTGGCAGCTATTGTGTTACAGTGGCAGGACTGAGTTATGACCTCCAGAGTTAAAAATGTTTACTATCTGACCCTGAAAAGAAACAGTTTGCTAACCCTTGAAATGAAAGGATGGATTTTTAATGTATAGGCCACAATTTCCCAAGGGTATCCATTGATGGCCATCAGTGTAATGAATCCCCTGAAATTATATGCAGAATATTTTATGTCTGCACATGCCCACATAGGATTTTCTGGCGAGAGAATGCATGGATTATAATAGGTTTTCCAAGGTGTCTGTGATCCTAAGATGAAGATCCTTACTTGAAAGGATATGCAAATTTTACCCCAGTTTACACTCTTGACTTCTGCTTTCCCTTGTATTCTTTTTTTATCCTAAACTCTTTAGGATCCTGCTAAGTAATTGGTCTGAAAAATAAATTATATCTCAAGTCTTATATCTGAAGTCTAACAGGAAAGTATTTTATTCCATAAGAATAGTTTTAACCAGGGGCTTTCATGCTAGAACCTTAAGATGTATGTTATAGGAGTAGCATGAGAAACTGGAGCACGGATGGGGTGGGAGAGGGGGCTGCATGGCCAGGAAGGTGTTGGCTGGAGTGGTGTGGAAGTTTGGGTCCTGGCTAAAGAGACAGTAAAGGCAGTTATCTTTCTGGCCAAATAAGGCCATAAAACCATAAGAGTAGCTTCTCTTTAACCATGTGTAAATCAATATGCTGAGCATGTTATATGAAATATCTGACTTCGTGCTCAACATCCCAGCAAATGGGTGTCTATAATAATAGACGAGTGGCCAGCACAAAGTATGCATGATATAATTGTTAGTGACCCTTTATCATCCTCAGCCTCACCATCCCCATTTATCATTTGAAGAAACTGAGACTCAGACTTGTTCAAGATTTCCCAGCACTTCAGTAGCAAAGGAGGAACTGGAAGTTGGATCTGTCAGTTTCGGAGAAACTGGAAGCCAAGTCTGTCCAGTTTAAAGTTTTCACCTTTTTCAAAACCCTATTCTGACCAACTCCACATACCCTAGGATGTGGGTTCTCTTTCAAAAGGTACCCAGAAAGGCTCCTCTGATACTGGTATTAAGAGATACGCCTTCTCCCACATTTCCACCTCATCTCACTTCCTTGAGAACTTTACCTTGAGTATGTTGGTCCCAAACCAGTGAATCTCAAGCCTCGCTGTCCATCAGGCCCACCTAGGACAGATTGTCACTTGCCATGCCAGGACCATCTGTGTCAAAACCTCTGGGGGCAGTCCCTGGAAATCTGTGTATTTCATAAACCTCAGTAGGTAGTTATGTTCTGGTCAGCCAAGCATTGGTCTATCAGCTGTCACTTGGACACCCCTATTCTAGATGCCACCCAGACTCTGGCCATGTAAGGCCATCAGGGTGAGGGCGGGGGTGTGTAACTGCTGCTAAGAGCTGACTGCTTGAACCAAGGTGACTCACCCCCCGCCCCTTTGGAAACAGGCAAGATGTTCCCTCTTTGCAGTTGGGTCCTCCTGTCCAAACAGAGCCAGCAGTCTGTGGGTGGTCCCAGGCATGCAGGAGGGCTCCCTTCTGGCAGAGCCAAGAAAGAACAGGCTGAGATGCAGTTGGTTCTTAGGAAGGGAATAGAGAAAGGTGGGGGTGGTTGGCCCAGAAACAGCAGGATTAGGAAGTCATTCGGAACTCCAACTGGAGCTGGAGGAGGAAGAATTTTTTTTTTCCTTTAGGCCTTATTTGAAGGTCTTTACTACATCTTCATTTAATTCATAAGAGCCATGGAAGTTTAGAACTGTCCTGAAAAAAAAAAAAAAAAAAAGAAGAGAAAGTAAAGAAACACACGTTATAGCAAATTATAGCCCTGCAGTTTAAATCCATGCAGGTCTAAATTACGTACTGAGTGAAAGAATGAGAGGGGGAAGTCTACGGGGTTGGAAGTGGCTATGGAACCCAGCAGGTGAGCTTGCCAGATTCTGCATGAGAAATCTGCACCCCTCAAAACAATTAGAGCAAGGTGCTCTGTGTGTGCCTGTTTGTGTATGTACATATTTGCTAGTCTGCACCGGTCTTTTGCGGGGGTCGGAGCAATTAACCTTGTTTTTGCTTTTAGCTAGAGGTTTGGAAAGAACTTGCAGCATTTAACGTTTGGAAAGTACACAGGGAACAGACGTATTTATGTTAAACTCGATATTTGAGAGTCTTCTTCCCTCCTAAGCAACGTGAGTAACTACCAGTGGGAATTGAGTACTTTGAGTCATGCATGTAGATTTCTGTCTGGCTTTTCCTGGTGAGCTGATGTCCTTGGAATCTCAGGGGTATATGAACACGTCATTCCTAGTGTTTTGCTAAAGCACTCTTCTCCTTCCTTAACTCATGCAGGGGGAATGTCATCAGTGAAATGTAAATTGACTATTATTATCTCGGCTAATTAAGTTATTAATTAGACACGTAAGATCTTTTCACAGTCTAACTTCTCTAAATTATTTGCTGCTCAAACCCATCCAGATAGGCAGTTTGGATCGGGATGCAATCTCATGTTGTTAGTATATGGATTTAGGAAGGGATGGTGGATGGAGTCAGCCTAATTAAAATGAAAATCTAATTAGTTGAGGAGAAAGAGAGAAATTCAGTGTCACACTTGTACCACATTAACAATCACTTCTCTCCCAACCATCTTCCTTTGGCTGAATTGTTCTTATTTAGAGACCAAGACACAAGTTCAGTTTCCTTTCTGGCTTCCCTGGCTGCTTGGGGGAATGGGAACCAAACCAGAAGTTTGACTCTTCCAGAGAGTATTAGAAAATGCCAGGGAGAACTGGCTTCTGAGCTGGTGTCTGTGTTAATTATAGCCCAGGGCCTGGAGGGACCTCATTGCCTGGCTACTCATCATTATGTTCATTATTCCTCAAGAATAAAAATATTTCTGTTTTTAACAGCAGGCGGGTACAGAAGTGGGGCTGGGCCAGGCTTACAGGGAGCCACTGAGCTCCAGCCTCTGACCTGACTCATCAGAATTGTCTTTAGGATGGGTAAATCATGGAAGTGGCCCTAAGCCCTTATTTTTATCCAACAGCTTTATTTAGATATGATATATTTCACGTACCATACAACTCACCCATGTAAAGTATACAACTCAATGTTTTTTGATATATTCACATGATTTTTCAACTGTTACCACTAACTCCAGAACATTTTTATCACCCAATGATTAGCACTCACACAGCCAGGTTCAGTGGCTCACACCTGTAATCCCAACACTTCAGGAGGCCTAAGTGGGTGGATCACTCAAGATCAGGAGTTCGAGATCAGCCTGGCTAACATGGTGAAACCCATCTCTACTAAAAACACAAAAATTAACCGGGGGTGGTGGCAGGTGCCTGTAATCCCAGCTACTCAGGAGGCTGAGGCAGGAGAATTGCTTGAACCTGGGAGGCAGAGGCTGCAGTGAGCCAAAATCATGCCAGTACACTTCAGCCTGGGTGACAGAGCAAGACTCCATCTCAAAGAAAAAAAAAAGATTAGCATTCACTTTTCCTTCTACCTCTGTTCCCCTGAGCCCTAGGCAATCCCCAATCTGCTTTCTTTCTCTATGGATTTGCCTATTGTGGACGTTTTGTATAAATGGAATCATTCAATATTCAGTCTTTTATGACTGGCTTCTTTCATTTAGCATAGTTTTCAAGGTTCAGCCATGTTGGAGCATGTATCAATATGTCATTCCTTTCTATTGCTGAATAATATTTCATTGGATGGATATATCACATTTTGTTTATTCAAGTGTTGGTGGGCATTTGGGTTGTTTCTGCTTTTTAGCTATGATGAATAATGCTGCCATAAACATTCATGTATAGGTTTTTGTATGAACATATGTTTTCTTTTCTCTTGGATATATTCTTAAGAGTAAAATTACTGGGTCATATAGTAACTCCATTTATAACATTTTGGGGTCAAACTGGTCCAAAGTGAATGTACCATTTTATATTCCCATCTGCAATATATAAAGGTTACCAGTTCTCTGTATTGTCACTAATACATGTTTTTTTTCTTTTGATTATAATCATCCTAGTAGGTGTGAAGTCACATCTCATTGTGGTTTGGATTTGCATTTCCCTGATGGCTAAAGATACTGAGCATCTTTTTACGTACTTATTGGCCATTATATATCTTATTCTTCTGAGAAATGTCTGTTCAGATTCTTTGTACATTTTTAACTGACTCATTTATCTTTTTATTGTTAAGTTTTAAAGTTTCTTTGTATATTGTAGATTCAAGTCCCATATGAGATATATGCTTTGCAAATGTTGTATCCCCTTCCGTGAATTATCTTTTCACTTTCTTGATGGTATCCTTTAAAGGACAGATGTTTTTAATTATTATGAAGTCCAAGTGATCTACATTTTTTTTGTCACTTGTGATTTAAGGTCATATCTAAGGAACCACTGTCTATCACAAAATTATAAAGATTTACTCCTTTATTTTTTTTCTAGAAATGTTACAATTTTAGCTCTTATATTTAGATCTGTAAACCATTTTGAGTTGATTTTTATGTATGGTATGAGAAGGGGATTCAACTTTATTATTTTGCATGTAGATATGTTCAGTTATCTGAAAACCATTTGTTGAAAAGATTATTATTTCTGCCATTGAATTATCTAGGCACCTTCAATGGACAACAGATATATGGGTTCATTACTGGTCTATCAATTCTATTCCACTGATTCATATGTCTATTACGTCAGTATCACACTGTCTGTATTTAGATTTGTAGTAAGCTTCCAAATAAGGAAACGTGACTCTTTCTGTCTTGCTCTTCTATTTGAAGATTGTTTTGGCTACTCTGGGTTCCTTGAATGTCCGTATGAATTTTGTCAATTTCTGCCAAAAAAAAAAAAAAATCAGTGTGTATTTTCACCTATGCCCCAAATTGAAGATGGTCCCAAATTTGTTTCTGTAGGGTGGGAACTTGGGCAGGTGGTCCAGAGAGAGCCTAAAGAAAATGGAAGATTCAAGATAAGCAGCTACCTTTTCTTGCTAAGATTAATGCTTGCACATGCACACATACCTCTCAGCCTCCTGCATGCAGGTAGGTCCAAATTTTCATCCATCTTCTCTGTCACCTGGGTGACACCAGGAACACACAACCCTGCTATTGGGTGTGTGTTGGAAGTAGTATCATTGTACCCATTTTACAGACCATATGAGTCTTAAGTGAGTTGATGTCAATTGTTTGTCACACTGGCATACAGTGAGCAGCTGATACATGTTTGCTGTTGCTGTTATTATTGTTTTCACGAGTGGTATCAGTCATCTTGAGAAGCAATAAGTCCTTATACAAAATATGGACTTCAGTTGATAGCCTTTAGTTGTATGACATATGAAATCCTTCTCTCTGTCTGCCCTTGAATTTCCTCTTAAGCTCAGACATTAAGAAATCTAGGGTAGCATTTCTCAAATTTTAGAGTGTAAGAATAATTGGGGGAACTTAATAAAATGCAGATTCTAGAGTGGGGCCTGAGATCTTATATCTCTAACAAGCTGCTGGGTGATGCCAGTCTGAGGACTAACCTTTGAGCAGTAAGGTGGTAGGGGTCCTGGTGGCACACCCAGGTAAGATGTGTTTCAGCTGGCCTCTGCCATTGGGGTAGACAGGAGACCATGAGAGAAAGGCTTGAGTCAAATGGAAGATGAGAAAGTAACACCCTGAGACTTGGATTATCCAGTTCCTTGTGATTTGACATAGTTTTCCTTTTGCCCGCCTGCATTTTTTGATAAGAATTGCCTGAGTCAGAGGTCTCCAAAATCTTTAAATTGTTCTCTCTCTCGGTAGAAAATGCTTGAACATAGACTACCAATCCATGTGTATTTACTTATCCATAAATTATATATATATATATTCCTATTATTAGCTAATATAAGCAATATTTGCTTTGCATGGCAGTATGGAACCATAAAAATAGCCTTGTAAGCCAAAACTTTGCAAAAAAAAAAGAAAAAAAAAACTTAAGCAGTGGGGAAAAAATTAAATTTGTACTGTAACCTTTAAAATTTTTTTTCAAACCATTAAAAACTTTCTTACTGTTGGTTATACATGCATAGGGAAATAAAAAAATAGTAAAATGAATATTTAGTATACTGCAGTTTAAAATTAGAAACACTGAAAATTAAAATGTTTTATTTGTTAAAAAAAAGGTATGAAGACTAGTTAAGTCGTGCTTACCTTTCTCTTTGTCGTATATTTATGATACAGAGCAGGCATATTTTCTGTAACTTGGCAAATTGTCATACTTCTTTTTAAGTTGAGATTAGCTTCCAACATTTTATGTTTGTAGTTTCAATATCTTGAAATTTCTCTGAGAGTTTACCAGAGGGAGTGACACTGGCCAAAAACTCTACATTATGAAACTCCCAGAGAAATTTCAAGATATTGAAATGTGACTACTTGTCACAATCACTTTCCTATTTATATCGATAAGTTTGCCTTATTACATTCCTCTGGATGCATATACAGACCCTGTTGACTAGTAATGTAATGAAAATATATTTGTTATGTTCTATTTAAATAGAATAGTTATGTTCTACTTAGAAGATAAATAGAATTCTATAATTCTATCTACTATTTGAATCTCACTCCCAGCATGATCACTTTTTGTTTTTTGCCTGCACTTCAAATTCACTTACTTTTTAAAAATGTTGCATAGGTATCTCACTGGGAGACAAAGAGGCAGCACAGCTACATGCTTTGCTGTCAAAGAGTGAACCAGATAACAGAAATGCAGTGACCAATCACTGACAGACTTGGAAAAAAGGGAATGTGACTGGTCACTGATCACAATACACGTTTGTTTGTTTGTTTGTTTGAGACGGAGTCTTGCTCTGTCCCAGGCTGGAGTGCAGTGGCGTGATCTTGGCTCACTGCAACCACTGCCTTCTGGGTTGAAGCAGTCCTTCTGCCTCAACCTCCCAAGTAGCTGGGATTACAGGCACCCACCACCACACCCGGCTAAGTTTTCTATTTTTAGTAGAGACGGGGTTTCATCATATTGGCTAGGCTGGTCTTGAACTCCTGACGTCATGATTTGCCTGCCTTGGCCTCCCAAAGTGCTGGGATTATAGACATGAGCCACCACACCCGGCCACATTTGTTATTTACAAAACAATTTGTGTACCGAGGCAGTGAAGCTTGTACTTTATGCAAATTACTCACAGTTAAAATACCATGGAAACTGAAATTTGAATCGGGCTGGGAGACTGGTGTTTGTTATTTAACTAAACTAGGGTAACTAAAATTTGTACATATAGGAACTGTGCACAGTGAGGACTGTCTCTTTTCCAAAGCATGACATAATACTAAGTCAAGGTTCATAGTAATAGTATGTAAAATCTATACTTTAAGAGCCATCTTGAAAATTTTGAGTATTTTTCTTTTTGCCAAATTATGGTTACTACTTCTTGATATTGTTTTTAATGTGTCATTCAAAGAGCTTATATTAGGAGTAAAAAATGCATCAAGTCCACCCCCTCTCATTTTCTAGTGCTTGCGTTATTATAATTATGCCCTGTCTAAAGATTTTTTTGTAGTAATCTGTTTAGGTTATTTGTAAAAGTTCAAGTGATATCCGATAGTTCCAAATGCATAAATCCACTTAACTTGGCATACTCAACAGTATGTCACAGAGCACTAAAATCTAATCCTCAGTGTCCCCACTTTGCCTATCCCATAATGTGGGACTCCCGCACTTTTTCAAGGCATGCTACGTGACCATCTGACAGCAAAATCAAGTGAAGACCTCAGTGTCAAGCCATGTATTAAAGTCTAATCCATTAAGTTTTAGGTAAAAACTAATTTAAAGATAAACTCTAATGTTGCTACTTAGTCCACCCCGGAGACCGCCATCCTAAACATTTGAGTTATACTTGAGTCGTGCTCCAGCTAATGGAAGGATCCTTTGCTAGAAGGAGGAAGGGTTGTGTACCTTTCTAATGCTGGCATGATGATTGGCATTTGGGGGTCTTTGAAGTTTCACAGTAGATTCACCTGGGGAGATTTTTAAAAGTACTTATACTGAAACTCCCCAGACCCTTTAAATAAAAGTCTCTGGCTGTGGGGCCTAAGAGTGTATTTGTATTTTTAAAGCCCATAGTTGGTTCTAATGCACAGATATGTTGGGAACTACAGCCCCATCGGGGAGCAGGTCAGTCTCTAGCAAAGTCTTCCCTGTACTGCCAATATTGAAGGACCCTACTTATTAGATGTTAGGCATCCCCCCTCTGAGAAGCAGGTTTTGTAATGCCTTATTATTGATGTATATTTGTCAGGGAGGGTGACACTTAAACACTAGTAGAAGAAAGTTAGCTACATGTCTAGTCATTTCTGGTGGCTCTGCCCTTCAAGGATGGCTTTGATTATAGTAGAGCCATAGAAATGCTGGAATGAGCCTAGTCCTCCTTACAGTGTTGAGCTTTAGTCTTTTATCTGAAGTTTGTTCTGTAATCAAAATCTAAAGCACAGGGCAATCTCAGTGAATAAGAGTTGGTGCAATGATCATACAGCAAAAGACAGTGTTATACATCAAGAAGTTCTGAAGCAAAATGAAGCACAGTCAACTCCCTCTAAATGGGGGCCAGGGATACCCAAGAAAGGTAGAGTTGCTTTCCATATATAAATATTTGAAGAGTTTGGTGAAGTTGTCTAAGCCTTCAAACGTGCTGCAAATCTAGGCTCTTTGTTCCCAATTCCCTGCCTATTCTCCTGGACATGTTTAATGCAGAATATGGTCTGAGACCCACCTGCATCTGAATAACCAGGGAGTTTGGTTCAGACTTAGACTCTTGGGCTCTGCCTTAAGCATGTTGAATCAGAACAGGCTGCTAGGGAGGCTGGGAATCCATTTTTAACAAGCTTCCAAGGCATATGCATATTAAAGCAAGCTAGAGTTGGAGAATTATGGTTTGGCTTAGCTGCCACTGTGCGATAATATTCCACCCCTGAATACATCTCCCCAGTCAAGTTCTAGGATTTGAAGAATGAATAGGAAGTGTTTCTGGCATTCTTACAGGATTGAAAACTGGACTTACATTTTGAATACTGAACCAAAAGAATTATCATGCCTCTTTGGCAAGAGGAATACTTTCTTTTTCTAATTTTATTATTATTATTAGTTATAAGGTCTTGTTATGTTGCCCAGTCTGGTCTTGAACTCCTGGGGTCAAGTCACCCTCCCACCTCAGCCTCTCAAGTATTTGGGATTATAGGCATGTGCCACCATGCCCAACAAGAGGAATACTTTTGTAAGAAATATTTATAGAAAGAAGTGAGTCTTTTTACAATGTATACAAGTAAGTTGAAAAGTTACTTAAACTATAATAGGCACTTAGATCCACAGCCATGATCATCAACCAACCAAGCTTTGCATGACTTGGAGGGAAATGGGGGAGCTTTGGATTCGGTCCAATCTTGCCTCTGCTACTTACTAATTGTGAAAAAATTGGACAAGTTAAACTCCCTGAGTCTTGGTTTCCTCATCCATAAATGGGGCTAGTTATATCCACCTTGAAGGACTACTGTGAAGATTAGGTTCGAAAATAAATGCAAAGATTTTAATAAAAGGGATGCTATTTCTGTTCCGGAACTGAAGTGCTTCTTTTCTATTTATTGAGCAATCAGATAATATTTTAAATGTATTGTCTGAGTTGAGTAAAGAAAACCTTAGGTGAACTCTTGTGTAGAGGGACAAAGATTTTTACAAACTGACAACACCCACAAAGCCTGTATTCTGTTTGACATTATTATGTGGTTACAATGTGGTAAGAGGTATAAAGAAACATAAGATGATGTCTTCTTTTTATACAAGTAGCTCATAAGTCCAGCTGGGAAGAAGACTGTGATAATAACAGCCTTTCTTTAGTTTGTCTTTAGAATTGTCACCTTCTAGTTTCCAGTGTGGTATGATATGTTATCCTCCTGGCAGCCCGAGGAGAGTAGACAGGGCTGTGATTCTCATTATCACCTCCATTCCTTAGGTAAAGAGACGGCGACTCTGAAGGCTTCTACCTTGACCAGTGCAACTAATGCCTAAATCTTAAATTTTTCCCATGCAGCCTTTATCCACCTCAAAACATTCAGAAAACACAAAGCCACGTTGCTAATGGCCAAGTGTGCACCTTGCATTTTGATGGATTGTATGTCTTACACCCAGTACCCTAGCCTGCTTTGTTTCCAGGTGTAAAGTTTGACTGATTTCTAAAATGGACCATGATGTAGTAGAGGGCTCTGGAATTTACTTATTGACATTCTTTTTTGAACTCTTCTCTGCCTTGACATTTTCATTCCATGACACGTCAAGTTTGTAAAAGCACATACCACTGGCTACAGCTCATCTCCTTAGTGCTGACTTGAAAACAATTAAAGCACGTGTAAAATCAGTGTATCTGTCTTTCAAGTATTTAAAAAAAAAGGGTGGGGGGAGGTGTTTTCTTGAAATTGAATTAGCTGCTGGAATCAAGAATGCAGTAACTCTTTTAAGAAATTCACCTAGACTTTCTTGAATCTATTTTTTTTTATATGTAAAATAGTCCTATAGCTGCTTACCTACCTCAGACTAGAATCCAGTGGCTTTAATTAGGGAATATTTGGTAAGTTGCAGACATGGTCAGCAATAGCATCGTCATCGTCACCATCATCATCCTCTTCATTTTCATTATTATCATCACATACAGCTTCTTTACATCATGACCGTACTTCAAGGACACAGACACATTTTACTTTAATAAGCTCCAAACTTTTTTCTCTTCCTCCAACTACCTTTCCATTTTTGTTGCTCTGGGATTTGCCAACCCAGTTTAATTTATGATGAGAAGACACTCTGGAAAATTGAAATGAGATAACATGACTTGATGGGGGGAAGAAAATAACTTCATCTTAACTTTTGAAGCAGAAGACATCAGGTTCTCTAATTCCTTCCTTTCGTCCTTGAAAATAGAACATCAGCCACAGAGCGCACCTGTGCTGAGTTCGAAAATGAATCTGTGGCAGCCGTTGCCAGAGTAGCAATTAGACAATTAAAGCTAAATTTCACCTGCAGAGGCAGACTGCAAAATACCAGCAGTTTGACCTTCCACACTTGGGGGATGAGGTAAATAATTGATGGGTGGTGGAATGATGTCACAGAATTGGCATTGGTGGGTAAATCAGGCAGTAGTATTGTTCTGACCTCCACAGCCTGAGGGACTTTGGCTGCGGTGCATAATTCAATTCCTGTTTGTCTACTTTTCCTCTGTGATAGAGGCATGTTACACTTTCCCTTCCTCCTCCTAGAGCCGTAAATAACCAAGGAAGTCAGCAAGCTTATTACTCTGTCAGTTGTTTTCTAGAGAGCTTATCATAGCTGGAAAGATCTTCTTGATTTGTTTAGTGATTTTTTTTTTTTTTTTGTCTTCTCCATGCTCCTCCACTCCCTCATCCCAAATGTAACTTCCACAAAAAGAGATGTTCTCATCTGTCTTGTTCCAGTTCTGTATGCCCAGCTCCCAATATGTCCCCCTGGCAAGTAGCACGTGCTCAATAAACATTTGTTGCAAAAATGTGTTAAAAATACTTTTGACACACAAAGCAGAAATCGCAAACCAACAGCCTAGGGGCCAAATTTGGCTTGCTAACTTCTTTTCTATGTGGTTTTTTTTTTTTTTCTGGACTTGCATAGTATTTTAAAAAATACTGAATTAGTGGCCAGCATTTAAATATAGTGAGCCCTCATACAAAAGACTACATTTCTTGCTCCTCTTGTAGTTCAGTCAGAAGATCTAGAACACTGGACCAGCCTTAGGAGAGGAAGAATAGCCTGGAATGGTGATTCTCAGAATGTCCCTGGATCACCTGGGAACTTTTTAAAGATGCGTATTCTCAGTTCTTCTTCCTTTACTGACTTACTGAATTGGCCTTGACAATTTTTATTTTAACAAACCCTTCCACCCAAAAATTTTATTTTAACAATCACTTCAGAATCACTTGAAGTGATTCTGATACACCCTAAAGCTTGAAAACCACTCATTGCCCTTAGTGGATAAAGAGGGCTGATTGGCTTTGGAAATAGAATGTCGGGGTTTCAATTCTGGTTTTGTCACTTCCTAGATGTGTGGGGTTAGACAAAGTATTTAATCTCACGGTGACTCTGTTTGCTTCTTTATAAGCTGGGGATGATAATAGGACCTTCCTGCTTGGGTTATAAGGATAAAATGAGTTTATATGTTTAAAATCCGTAGACCCTTAGAGTAACAGCAAAGGTTGCTTGCTGTTAATGTCAGCTGAGGCTTAGCAAGCAGGTGCCTCTTTAAGATGGAACCTTTGCTGGATTGCCACTTTGTTAGAACACCATCCAGCATGCTTCCCTTTTTCATGTGACCTGCCTTTTTGTCTACTTTTCATCTGTGATAGAGGCATGTTACACTTTCCCTTCCTCCTGTCCCTGCTGTCATCCCTGATGTGAGGTGTGATGCCCAGTTGTCAGCAATGACTCCCATATCCACCCATTGTAGAGTAGTAACATATATTGTGTGTCTACTGTGAATACTACACAAGGCCCTTAGCATACTTTATTCATTTCTATTTTCCAACATGGTTAATATTGTTATGCTCACTTCGCAAATGAAGAACTGAAGACTCAGAGAGGTTAAATCATTTGTTTAAACCCACACAGCTGGTAAATGGCAGAGCAAGAATCAAACACTGTTTTGTTTTCCTTTCATCTGTGTTTCCAAAATATGGAACACATGCCACAGCAGCTTCCAGATGCTTTTACATGGCATTGAGATGGTTTTAGATGGTGAAGAAGGTGGTTTTAGTTGGTATAAAAACTTTGCATTAAACAAAGTACGTAGCAAAAAGTTAATATACTTTCAGTTTTCCCACAAACCTGAGGGGAAAGTCTGAGTTGGTGCTGACAGTTTTTTTTTCCTTTTACATAAATTCCAGTGCAAGCATAATATTTAAGATTATTCATTTTAGTTACATTAATTGAAGGTGTTTTTTTAAGAGACTGGCATAAATAAACTAGGAAAAGAAATTCTGTGTTTAAATTGGCACTTAAAAATAGGAGCATCTAGAAAGGTTTTCATTTATTTTGAACCATAATTGAATTAAATGCCAAATATTTTTATTTAACCATTTCTGATGGAACTTGTGCTATAATAGTTTGTCAACAGTAACCGGCACAGGATATGGCATAAAGTAAGTGTTCAATAGAGGTTTCCTGAACCAAAGTGATTCATCTACTCTTTAGCCTTTTCAAATAACTTATCCTTTAGTTTGATCTTGATTTAGAATTACAAGATTGTTAACAACTCTATGACTTGTAATCTCCTTTTTTAAAAAAACGAAATGAGAACCACAGGCCCAAAGCCTTTGATAAACGGGGGTGTCTAGAAAAATTGAGTAAGTTGTCAAAATTTAATTTTTGCAAGTTATTTTATATATATATTTTTTATATATGGCAAGTAAAAATAGTTTTCATATGTAATAACTTACTACATAAAACTTTCTATTCAAATAGATTTATTTTAATAAAACAAGCCAGTTAAAACTATGCTCAATACATAATATTAAGGGTGGTCTGCAGATACGGCATATGTCGTGAAGATGGGATGGCAATGCCAGGTGTGTGGAAACAACTGCTGCTGCTGTCATGGGGGAGGAAGGATACCCATGGCTGGCATTCCATCCAGAGAGAGTCCCATAGGCCTCTGCATAAACCTCAGAGGGAGCTATCCTCAACATCTTGCCATCCATGTGGCAGCTGATTCCCGGGAGAAAGTCAAGTCCTGACAGAGGAAGGGTAGAGAGGATGTGAGTCTATCAACTGAGGACAGTGAGCTAGATCAGCATTTTGGACATTGGAGCTAAGATCCTACTCTCCAGGGGCAGAAACCATGGCCTTTTGATTCAGTGACTCATTGTAGAAGAGAAGTACCCACAAGGAGGTGTTTACATTGACAAATGGGATCCTGATGGGGAAACAGTGCTGGAGGAAAGGGGCAGATGGTGTAGAGTATCGGTCTGTGGTCACACTTCTTCTTATAACTTTACATCTGCTGCCCCGACTCTTTGAAAAATAAAAGAGCATCCTCAGGAATTTTCTCCCAGAAAATGAGCTGCTTGCCCTTTGGTTGAGGTCTTTGGGGGTGGATCAAGGAAGGCCTGAATTGGCTTCCCGGGTCTCTCATCCCGGGTCTCTCAATTACCAGCATTTTGACCTTGAGCATGCCACTTAATCTCCTGTTATCTGTAAAATGGGAAGGGTAAATTAGATGTGAATTAGGCTGATGTAAACAGCAAAAGATATTGCACAGAATCTGGTGTACAGTGGGTATGGGTATTGTTGAAGATGGAGGTAAAGCTGGGGAAAGGAATGCAAACATTGTGTTCTTCCTACCTGAAACTCGGAACTCTTACAAGTTGTCTTGGGATCACCATTTGGTTGCATATTAGTTGGGGTTGTTCAGAGAAGCAAGACCAATAGGATATGTATACACACATAAATGTATAGATAAATATATTTATTTTAAGGAATTGGCTCATGTAATTATGGAGGCTGGCAAGTCCAATATCTGCAGAATTAGCTAGCAGGCTGGAGAGCCAGGGAAGAGGTGTAGTTTGAGTCTGAAAGTAGTGTACTGGCAGAATTCCCTCTTCTTAAGAAATCAGTCTTTCTCTTATTAAGGTCTCCAACTGATTGGATGAGGCCAATACACATTATGGAAAATAGTATGCTTTACTCAAAGTCCACTGATATAAATGTTAACTCATCTAAAGAAAATACTTTCACAGAGACATGTAGCATAATATTTGACCAAATATCTGGATACTGTGGTTGACAAGTACAAGGCAAGTTGACATATAAAATTAACCATCACAGATTGTGTTGCAATCACTGGGTGACCATTAAGGGAAGCACTGGCAGAATGCTATTGATTGCCTTCCATGTTAAGCAGAATTATTTATATTGCAAGGGGCAGAACATTCATACAAATTGGTTTAAGCCAAAGGGAAGGACAGGAGGAGTTATGAACTCAGTAGCTCAAACTGTCAGGGGTTCTAGCTTCCAGACTCAGGGTCCCATATGATACCATGGGATAAAACCTCTGTTTTTTCTGCATTATCAGGCAAATACTTTTTTGTGCTAGCTAGATTGCTGACAGCTGCTCTTGGTTTAAAATCTTCGTAGGTTCTTCTTCTTCTTTGAACTTCCAACAGAAATCCTGAGCCTGAATCTCATTGGCCCCTTGGGTCATGTGCTCAGCCCTGAACTAATCGCTGTGTCAAAGAGAATGAATGCACTGATTGGCTGAGACCAGGGTCACGGGTCCTCCCTTGGAGCTGAGCTTCAGCCCCACCCAAGCCAAGTGGACTGATACAGAGAGAAAGAGCATTTTCCCTTGGAAAATCAAAGAGCTATTTCCAGGAATAAGACAGGATGCTAGACAGGCTAAATCATCATGCGACTAACTCCTGCCTCCTGTACATATCCCTTTTCTCCTCCCTGCCTGTTCTAGTCCTCTCCTTTTTCTCTTCTTTCCCCCTTTTTCCTCAGCAGCACATAAACCCCTTTCTATCCCTTTAAAAACCTGGTTTCTTCTTTCCTCATCTGAAATTCCCAATTCGTCTAAGAAAGCAGATGCTTCAGAGGCAGGCTGCCTCTGAAAGCAGTTTCAAGCCTGATTCTGTACGTGTGATCATTGCCCAGGGACAATTTGGTCCTGGCTGATCAGTCAGTGCCTTGCGCTTATGTTCCCAGTGTGGGAGGAAGGAACTCAGGGTGACTTGATGATAACTGATGCTGGGAGGAAGGAGAGTGATGCTTCTTATCTCCTTTCTTTGTCTATCTGCTAAGCCAGAGGTCTAGAGTAGAAAGGTTAGAAGGGAAAATGGAGACTTATCTCTGAATTGCAGCAAACAGAAATCTCATGCTAGAAAGATTAAAAATTAGGGGAAAAGCTTCCTGCAAACACTTTGGACATAATTGTATACATGTGCACACACACACACGCATGCACTTGACCCTTCAACAAAATGGGTTTGAACTATGCACGTTATAGGAAGATTTTCTTCTGCCTCTTCCACCCCTCAGACAAGACTAGCCCCTCCACTTCCTCCTCCTCCTCAGCCTGCTCAACTGTGAAAACAAAGGACATGAAGACCTTTAGGATGATCCACTTCCACTTAAAGAATAGTAAATATATTTTCCCTCCATTATGAGTTTCTAATAACATTTTTTCTCTAGCTTTCTTTATTGTAAGAATACAGTACATAATACATATAACTATAAAATGTGTGGTAATTGACTGTTTATGTTATCTATAAACTTTCCAGCCAACAATAGGCTACGGATAGTTAAATTTTTGAGGAGTCAAAAGTTACATGCAGATTTTTTTACTGTGTAGGGGTCAGCATCCCTAACCCCTGTGATGTTCAAGGGTCAGCTGTATCTATTTTTAAGGCAGCCTTATTTAGATAAAATTCACTTATAAAATTTACACACTTAAAGTATGCAATTCTGTTTTTTAAGCATCTTCACAGGGTTGTGCATAACATCACTACAAATCTAATTTTAGAAGATTTTCATCACCCCAAAAAGAAACCTCATACCTATTGGCAGTCAGTTTCCTCCTCCTCCAAACTCTTGACAACTACTAATTTACTTTCTGTCTTCATAGATTTGTGTGTTATGGACATTTCATGTAAGTGGAATTATACAATCTGTAGCCTTTTATTGTTTGCTTCTTTAACTTAGCATAATGGTTTCAAGATTCATCCATATTGTAGTATTGTATTAGTCCGTTTTCATAGTGCTGATAAAGACATTCCTCAGACTAAGGAATTTACAAAAGAAAGAGGTGTAATTGTATTTACAGTTCCAAGTGGCTGGGGAGAGCTCACAATCCTGGTAGAAGGCAAGGAGGAACAAGTAACATCTTATGTGAATGGTGTCAGGCAAAAAGTGAGAGAGATTTTATGGGGAAATTCTGCCTTATAAAGCCATCAGATTTCATGAGACATATTCACTATCACAAGAACAGTGCAGGAAAGACCTGCCCCATAGTTCAGTCACCTCTCACCAGGTCCCTCCCACAACACATGGGAATTCAAGATGAGATTTGGGTGGGGACACAGCCAAACCATATCATTTCACCCCTGGCCCCTCCAAATCTCATGTCCTCATATTTCAAAATCAATCATGCCTTCCCAACAGTTCCCCAAAGTTTTAACTCATTTCAGCGTTTACTCAAAAGCACACAGTTCAAAGTCCAATGTCTCATCTGAGACAAGGTGAGTCCCTTCCACCTATGAGCCTATAAAATCAAAAGCAAGTTAGTTACTTCCTAGATACAATGTAGGTTCAGGCACTGAATAAATACAGCCACTCCAAATGGAAGAAATTGGCCAAAACAAAGTGGCTACAGGCCCCATGCAAGTCCAAAATCCAGCAGGGCAGTCTAATCTTAAAGCTCCAAAATTATCTCCTTTGACTCCATGTCTCACAACAAGTCACACTGATGCAAGAGGTGGGTTCCCATAGTCTTGGGCAGCTCCACCCCTGTGGCTCTGCGAACAGTCTCTCTCTTGGCTGCTTTCATGAGCTGGCATTGCATGTCTACAGCTGTTCCAGGTGCATGGTGAAGCTGCTGGTGTATCTACCACTCTGGGGTCTGGTTGATAGCTGCCCTCTTCTCACAGCTCCACTAGGCAGTACCCCAGTAGGGACTCTGTGTGTGGGCTCTGATCCCATATTTCCCTTTTGCACTGCCCTAGCAGAGGTTCTCTGTGAGGGCCCCAACCCTGCAGAAAACTTATGCCTGGGAATCAAGGTGTTTTCATACATCTTCTGAAATCTGGGCAGAGGTTCCCAAACCTCAATTCTTGATTTCTGTGCATTCACAGGCTGAATACCACGTGGAAGCTGCCAACGCTTGGGGCTTCTACCCTCTGAAACCACAGCCTGAGTTCTACATGGCCCCTTTGAGCCATGGCTGGAGTGGCTGGGACACAGGGCACCCAGTTTCTAGGCTGTACACAGGACAGGGACTCTGGGCCAGGCCCCTGAAACCAGTTTTTCTACTAGGCTTCCAGGCCTGTGATAAGAGGGGCTGCCGTGAAGACCTCTGACATTCCCTGAAGACGTTTTTCCCATTGTCTTGAGGATTAACATGCGGCTCCTCATTACTTATGCAAATTTCTGCAGCCTTCTTGGATTTCTTCTCAGAAAATGGATTTTTCTTTTTTTAAAAAATTTATTTATTTTACTTTAGGTACATACTATATCTGGCATTTCTCCCCATATTATCCCTTCCCCTCCCTCCCCAGCCCCCACTGTCTTTCCTCTACCCTCCCCCCAACTGCCCCCAGTGTGTGATGCTCCTCTCCCTGAGTCCACATGTTCTCATTGTTCAACACCCACCTATGAGTGAGAACATTGGTGTTTGGCTTTCTGTTCTTGTGTCAGTTTGCTGAGAATGATGGTTTCCAGATCCATCCATGTCCCTACAAAGGACCCGAACTCATCGTTTTTTATGGCTGTGTAGTATTCCATAGTGTATATGTGTCACATTTTCCTTGTCCAGTCTATCATTGATGGGCATTTGGGTTGTATCGAACTGTCAGGCTGCAAATTTTTCAAACCTTTATGCTCTGCCTCCCTTATAAAACTGAATACCTGGCTGCTTAGAAATTTCTTCCTCCAGATACCCTAAATCATCTCTCTCAAGTTCAGAGTTCCACAAATTTCTAGGGCAGGGGCAAAATGCCACCAGTCTTTTTGCTAAAACATAGCAAGAGTCACCTTTACTACAATTCTCAAGAAGCACCTCATCTCCATCTAAGATCACCTCAGCGTGGACCTTATTGTTCATATCACTATCAGCATTTTGGGCAAAGCCATTCAACAAGTCTCTAGGAAGTTCCAAGCTTTCTCTCATTTTCCTATCTTCTTCTGAGCCCTCCAAACTGTTCCAACCTCTGCCTGTTAAGCAATTCCAAAGTTGCTTCCACATTTTCAGGTACCCTTTTAGCACCACCCCACTCTGCTGTACCAGTTTACTGTATTAGTCCATTTTCAGGCTGCTGATAAAGACATACCCGAGACTGAGCAATTTTCAAAAGAAAGAGGTGTAATTGGACTTACAGTTCCAAATGGCTAGGGAAGCCTCGCAATTACGGTGGAAGGCAAGGAGGAACAAATCGCATCTTCTGTGTATGGTGGCAGGCAAAACATGAGAGAGCTTGTGCAGGGAAACTGTACCTTATAAGACCATCAGATCTCATGAGACTTATGAAAACCACATTGAGATATCATCTCATGCCAGTTAGAATGGTGATCATTAAAAAATCTGGAGACAGCAGATGCTGGAGAGAATGTGGAGAAATAGGAACACTTTTACACTGTTGGAGGGAGTGTAAATTAGTTCAACCATTGTGGAAGACAGGGTGGCGATTCCTCAAGGATCTAGAAATAGAAATTCCATTTGACCCAGCAATCCCATTACTGAGTATATACCCAAAGGATTATAAATCATTCTATTGTAAGGACACATGTACATGTATGTTCATCACAGCACTGTATACAATTGCAAAAACCTGGAACTGACCCAAATGCCCATCAATGATAGACAAAGAAAATGTGGCACATATACACAATGGAATACTATGCAGCCATAAAAAACAATGAGTTCATGTTCTTTGTAGGGACATGGATGAATCTGGAAACCATCATTCTCAGCAAACTGTCACAAGAACAGAAAATCAAACACTGCATGTTCTCACTCATAGGTGCGTGTTGAATGAGAATACATGGACACAGGGAGGGGAGCATCATACACTGGGGTCTGTTGTGGGGGGCTAGAGGAGGGACAGTGGGGGGTGGGGGAAGTTGGGGGAGGGATAACATGGGGAGAAATGCCAGTTATAGGTGATGGGGTGATGGAGGCAGCAAACCACCTTGCCATGTATGTACCTATGCAACAATCCTGCCTGACCTGCACATGTACCCCAGAACCTAAAGTACAACTGAAGAAAAAAACAAAAAAGAACAGCTCAGGAAAGACCTGCCCCATAATTTAATACTCTCCCACTAGGTTCTTCCCCACAACACGTAGGAATTGAAGATGAGATTTGGGTGGGGACATAGCCAAACCATATCTAGTGTGTATCAGTATGTCATTCCTTTTTATTGTCTAAGCCAAATAATCTTCCATTGGATGGATATGCCACAGCTGACAGATGTTTGGATTGCTTCCACTGTTTTATTGTTATGAAGAAATGCCACTGTGACCACGATGTACACATTTTTGTATGTACAACTGTTTTCATTTCTCTTGGGTATTTTTTAGGAGTGGAATTGCTAGGTCATATGGTAACTTTATGCTTAAGTTTTGAGAAACTGCCCAACTGTTTTCCAAAGCAGCTACACCATTTTACATTCCCATTATGTATGAATGAAGGTTCAATTTTCTCCATATCCTCATCAGCCCTAGTTATTATCTTTTTAATTACAGCCATTCTAGTGTATGGAAAATGGTATCTTTTGTGGTTTTGATTGGCATTCCTAATGATATTGAACATTTTATTAATGTGTCTATTGGCATTTGTATATCTTCTTTGGAGAAATGTCTTTTGCCAATTTAAAAAGTTTGTATTGCTTGTCTTTTTATTACTGAGTTTTATATGTTCTCTGTATATTCTGGATACAAACACTCTTGAAATAGGTACTTGGAATTTTATTTGGCCTTGACTTTCAACCGCTTCTGGGTTAATGAGAATACCTCTTATTAAAGTCTGAGGGAAGACCAAAGGATAGGCTAAGCTACAAATTGACAATATAGACAGCAACTTGGTTGTGTCATTTAAAGATGTCTCTGAACTTGATTATTTTTCCCCAAATTTTAATTTTGAAAAAGTGTCAAAATTACTTAAATGAAACAACAGCATAAGAATACCCTTATACCCTTCCCCTAGGTTCACTAATCATTAACATTTTGCTGTATGTGCCTTCTTGTTCTCATCTCCCTGTCTCTCTCTCTGTTGGTATGTATACACTTTCTCAGAGCTTAATCATTTAAAAATAATTTGCAGACATTTTGACTCATTAGCATGAGGAATTTTAGCATGTATAAGCTATGAACCAGGAAGTTCTCCTGGGTAGCCACAATACCATTTTCACCCCCCAAGAAATTTTATATCCTATAATATCTGATTTAGTGTATATTCCTATTTCCCCCGTAGTCCTCCAATTTCCTTTCGTGCCAAAAAAAAAGAAGCTACCTCAGGATTCATTCAAGGTTCACATATTACATGTGGTTGTCACATTTTAATCTCCTATAAACCAGAAAAATTTGCTGTTTTTTTGTCTTTTGTGACATTGACACTTTTTAAAGGGTCCAGGCTAGTTACCTTATAGAATGACTTGCATTCTAGATTTGTCTGTTTGCCTTATGATTAGAATCAGGATAAATATTCTGGGGCAAGAATATTGCATGGGTGATGCTGTGTACTTCCCTTGCATTGTCGCTGGAAGTACATAGTGTCTGTTTGTCCTGTAATTGGTAATGCTTAGTTTGATCACTTGATTACAGGGATGTCTGCCAGACCTCTCCATTGCAGAGGTAACTTTTATCAATTATAGTTAACAAGTAATCTGTGTGGAAAAAAAAATCTTGTTCTCTAAAAACCTTCCACCCAATTTTTGTAGTATTCATTGATAATTCTTGCTTAAGTAAAATATTACATTGGGACTTGCAAAATGGTAATTTTCCAAAAATAATGAGTACAAATTCATTCTATATTTCTTAACCGACATTTTTCTGTTGAGAGGAGCATTACTTTTTGTCATATTTTTGTCTATTTTTTCTTGCCTTTTTCTTTTTTTTATTATGCCTGCAGATTCAAGAATTATTTTAGTCATTGTTGTTTCCTAATTTGAAGGGAAAAAAAGGCAAGTTATTCACTCAACAGGCCTTTTCTGAGTACCTTCTATGCACTAGGCATTTTGGTTTAAAAAATTAAATTACATTATCTTTAAGGTTTCTTTCAGGCCTAAGTTATTTTTGATGCTACAGCTAGTAATTCACATTATTGTATCCACCTTTTTCCAATACATCTCTTCCTTCAAATTGTGTTTTCAATTCCATTCAGAATTTTCTCTTAGCATTTTGTCAAAATATTTTCATATAATTGTATTTGTTTTTTATTAAGGGAGGCAAAAACAAGCAAAGAATTTCAGAATAATCTCTCTCTTAGTGTTCAAGGCCTGCAGGAAGTCTAACTTTGTGAAGACCTCATGGAGTTTCCAATGTTATGCAAACTGGTGGTAGCTTACCTAACTGCAGCCAAGTTTCCTTGATAAAATAAATTGCTTCTTAAGATCATAGCCATTATGTTAGATACTCTTTTAACTTGTATTATCTAGGTACTTGGCCATTCACTTGCCTCCCAAAATAAAAATAACACAATACTACAGGTGATTTTGCCCACCGTTCTATGCATGATGTTTGTACCCACATTGGGTGTGAGACAGGAGATATGCATGGAATCTAATGGAACCTGTTTGCGTCACAAAGTGATTTCATGTGTTTCAGATTCTGTCTTATGTAATTAACAATAATGTAAAGTTATACTCTGCATATGTACTCCTATACACACCGTATATTTTAGTCTATGTAATACTGTTATAATAATATATTCCTATGTGGAATCATCAGTTTTATCGTAGCTTATTAAAGATTCCAGAGATGGTGTAATTTAATTTTAAGTCTACATATTTTTGCTTTATATTCTGACTTCAGAACCTAATCCTTGACTAAGATGTCTCTATTATGTTACACTTGCAAATCCATATCTATATAGTTCTGACATACATCTCTCTTTCTTTCAAATTGTTCCCTTCTTGTATGCTGATAAAAACCCACAAGCTTTGCTTAATTAATCCCACTAGAGTCCTGGTCTATCAGTTACATCTGTGCCCTTCTGCTTCCCTCTCATTTCCACTCTTCCCTAGTAACTGGCAGAAGGAATGAGAGTTATTAACCCTCAGAGAGCCTAAGTGCCAATTTTCCCCGCTGTCTTGAAAATAGCTCCTCGCCCGCCATAAGTAATAGTGCACACCTGGTAAATACAGTCATGCTCATTTTATTCTTTTTCTGAACTGATATGCTGTCCTTGGAAAGGCTAGATTCAGAGCTTATATCATTTTGGATTCTTTGACTGCAAGCAACAAAACTGATTCTGCTAACTTCAGTAAAAAGGAAACATATAGAGTGCCTCACAGTTTCAAAGGCAAAGCAGAAAAGGCAGACTTCAGAAGAACAGAGCCTAAGGATCTAGGAAGTAGGAACTAATGTTTGTGGGTCCAGCTTCTTCCATCTCGTGCCTCTGCCTAAAATTCTTAATCACACAAGAAGGAAGTAAATGGGCTTCACTGGGGCCATGTGCCTTGTTGTGAGGAGGGATGGAAGTTGACTGATATTCTCGCCAAAACTGGGGAAGGAGCATGTTTCCAAGGGAAACTTTGGCTGCTCCTTTCAGAAGAGGCAAAGGAGGTTGACAGCATAAATGGTATTGCTGTTCATTTAGCATCACCCTGCATCTTTGTAAATTATTGTCTGTGATGCTCAATAATTTGAATAGCAAGGCATTCTGCCATTTTCCCTCCACAGACACCCATCTTACAACAAGCCTCGTCTGATAAACCATTTACTTACTCCCTTCCATTTGCCCTCCTCCACCCTGATTAGTCCCTTAGAAGAAAAATTATAGCTCTATAGGCCAGAAAAAAGGAAGTGAAAGGTAAAAGAAACACAAAGAACAAAGGAAAATGACTGAGAATGGGTTAAAATGATTAATTCTCCTCTGGAAACTTTCACTGGTCAAATATTTATTCCTGAAGACCCACACCTTTCTCATTAGGAATTCACCAGCTTGGTCACTGCTGCCTGAAGCTGTGGCTACGTAAATGTCAGCTCTCTCACTGGCAAGTTGGTGGAATTTGCTGATGACACAAATCTGTGTTGGTTTGGGAGCAGGCAGGAATCTGAAAAGCTCCAGATGCATCACAGCAAACTGTGTGAGTCACTCAGACGGGTCAATGGAGAGTGTGCTTGTTGGTGGCAGTGGGTAGGGAAAGAAAGAGGAATTAGTGTATTTAGAACCAGAAAGAAGTCAAACTCGAGGGTAGCAGTGTTATTATATGGCCTTCTATGAAATTGTCTCAAGTTTTTTTCTTGGATCTGTGTACTAAATTTGACACTTTGTATGTCAGAGAGAGAGAAAAAAAAAGGAAAAAATAGAGCTGTGCATCTGTGAGCAAGGCTCCAAGTGAAAGTCCGACGCCCAGAAACAATTTTTATTAATAGAAATGTTGATAATATTAATAGTCAACCATTTATTGATTACTTGCTAGGTACTGGGCACTGTTATACAACATCTCACATATATCACTAATCTGCTCAGTAATTACATGAGGAGCAAGCTAATTGTCCAAAGTGCCACAACTAGTTAAGTGGTAAGAAAAATGTAATAATAAAGACCTTAACACTTCTGCCACATCAGTAGCAGGTGCCTGATTTCTTAATGCCTCCTTCTACATTAGCAGGATTCTTTCTATTGGAACCTGGGAAATCTATGATAAAGACCCCAATATCAAAGCCCCACACCTAAGATTTAAGTATCTTTTAATATTTTCATTTACAAGTGTTCAATTTGTTCACATTTAACAAACAGCTCATTTAAATTGAGCTGTTCCTCCATGCTACAGGTATACTCTAATAGACAGAGGGTGTCCCATCAGAAAAAACAGCTCTTTTTTGAGACAGGGTCTTGCTTTGTTGCCCAGGCTGGAGTGCAGTAGCACAATCACAAATCACTGCAGCTCAATCTCTTATGCTCAAGCAATTCTCCCAACTCAGCTCCCTAAGTAGCTAGGACAACAGGTGTGTACCACCATGCCCGGCTAATTTTTTAAAAATTTTTTATAGCTGCATAGTATTCCATGGTGTATATGTGCCACATTTTCTTTATCCAGTCTATCATTGATGGGCATTTGGGTTGTTTCCAAGTCTTTGCTATTGTGAACAGTGCTGCAATAAATATACGTGTGCAATTGTCTTTATAATAGAATGATTTATAATCCTTGGGTATATACCCAGTAATGGAATTGCTGGGTCAAATGGTATTTCTAGTTCTAGATCCTTGAGGAATTGCTACACTGTCTTCCACAATGTTTGAACTAATTTACACTCCCACCAACGGCGTAAAACTGTTCCTATTTCTAATCTGTCATAAGATTAGAGAAACAAACAAAAACAACAACAACAAAAAACTGTTCCTATTTCTCCACATCCTATCCAGCATCTGTTGTCTCTTGACTTTTTGATTGGAAACCACCATTCTCAGCAAACTAACACAAGAATAGAAAACCAAACACCGCATGTTCTCCTAAGGGGGAGTTGAACAATGAGAACACATGGACACAGGGAGGGGAACATCACACACTGTGTCTGTCAGGGAATGGGAGGCTAGGGGAGGGGGTAGCATTAGGAGAAATGCCTAATGTAGATGATCAAGTGATGGATGCAGCAAACCACCGTGGCATGTGTGTATCTATGTAACAAACCTGCACATTCTGCACATGTACCCCAGAATTTAAAGTATACTTAAAAAATTGTTTTTGTAGAGACAGGGATCTTGCTGTGTTGCTCAGACTGGTCTCAAGCTCCTAGACCCAAGCAATCCTCCTTAGCCTCCCAAAGTGCTGAGATTAGATGTGTGAGCCACCACAGCCACACAAGACCAGTTTTTTAATTCCAATTTTTACACCCACTGACCAGAAGCTTTAAGATGTTTTTTCTATTTGGGGGGCTTCTTTGAGCCTCTCACACCCTTATTTACCCCTTGATTAAGTTGTAGGGTATGTGTGGAATACTATGCAGCCATAAAAAAGAATAAGATCATGTCCTTTGCAGAAACATGGAAAGAGTTGAAAACCATTCTTATCAGCAAACTGACAACAGAACAGAAAACCAAACACTTCATGTTCTCACATAAGTAGGAGCCGAATGATGAGAACACATGGACATATTAGAGGGAACAGCACACACTGGGGACTGTTGGGGAGGTGCTGGAGAAGGGAGAGCATTAGGAAGAATAGCTAATGGATGCAGGACTTAATAACAAGGTGATGGGATGATCTGTGCAGCAAAACACCATGGCATACATTTACCTATGTAACAAACCTTCACATTCTGCACATATACCCCTGAACTTCAAAGTTCAAGAAAAAAAATTGTAGGGTGTGACAGATTATCTGTGTTGGTCCTCCCCTCCCCATTTATAACTGTAACCTGAGTTGGGTTTTATGTATTTGCTTAAGAGCAGGGCTAGGGAAAAGAGAAACAAGGTCATAATAAGAGGAGGAGAGGGATCTGGCATTTAATAGCAAGCATGCACTATAAAGCAACTAGGAAAACAAAACAGACAATTTTCGAGCACCTGCTAGCTTCCAGAACATATCACCATATTCAATTCTCACAAAAACCCACGAGGTCTATATGAATGCCCTGTTTTGTTTTACCACCCAATAAACTAAGTATGAAAAGTTCGAATGGTTTGGCCAAAGATACATAGCTTACAGATGCTAAAGCCAGAATTTAAAACAGGTCATACTGACTCCAAAATCCTTTCTGCTTTTGTTTTGTCTTTCTGTCATCCTGTGGGTATCACCTTTAAAATATTTTCAGAATGTGACCACTTTAAGTTAGCCCCTCTGTTACCCACCCTAATCTGAGCCACCATCATTTCTTGTCTGAATTATTCCCACAACCCCATAACTGCTCCTCAGCTACTATCCTTGCCTGTCTATTGTCTCATGTCAACGTGGTAGCCAGACTGATGCTCCCAATTGGAATTCAGAACACAGTCCCACAGAGGCTCCCATTTTTCTCAGATTTAAAGCTGAAGTTCCTTACTCTGTCTTGCAAGGCACTCGCAGGGCCTATGTGATTCAGAACCCCAGTGGATTCAGCGAATTTTCTCTTACTGTCCACTGCCTGTGTCGCTCACTCTGCCTCGGACGCCTGGCCTCCTTGCTGCTCCTCAAGCAAGGAAGCTGAGTTCCTGCCTCAGGACTTTGCTCTCGCAGCTCCCTCTCCCTCTCCTTGGAATGCCCTTCCCCCACACACCCATGTCACTTGTTTGCTTGTGTCCTTCAAGCCATTGTTCTCATGTCACTTTGAGAGTAGCCCTGCTTTTAAGTAAACACATAAAACCCAACTCAGTGAGGTTGGCTGTGTCCAGGCTATACACTTATAGCTATACAATAGGCCTAGGCTAAGGGTGATGTGGTAGGCAGAATGTTAAGTGGCTGCTGTGACCTTCATCCCTGGTGTTAGTCCCATGATTGTGTTATGTTATATGGCAAAAAGCACAAGAGAGATCATTAGGGTTGGCCTGATCGAATCATGAAAGCAAAGAGTAACCAGCAAAGAGATATGTCTGCTTGGCAGGGCAAGGGCAAGTCAGAAAGAATCAAAGCACAAGAAGTTGACATGCTGTTGCCAGCTTTGTAAATAGAGGGGCCACATGCAGTGACCTGAGGGTGGCCTGTCAGGGCTGAGAGTGACCCCTGACTGACAACCAGCAAGAAAATGGGACTTGGTCTCACAACTCCAAAGAAGTCAATTCTGCCAAAAGCCTCAGAGGTTCTTCCCCAGAGCCTCTAGATAAGAGGCCAGCCTCCCCAGTGCTTGGTTTGTCCTCTGAGACCCTAAGCAGAAAGTCCAGCCAAGCCCCTTGGACTTCTGACCTACAGAACTGTGAGATAATGAATAGATATTGCCTTAAGCAGCTAAATTTGTGATAATTTGTTATATAGTGATTAAAATCTAATAGAGATGTCAAATATAATTCATCTCTCCTGGCAGATTTGATCATTCTGGAGTGCCTACCCATAGAGCTGTGTTGAGAAGGACTCTGACTGCATGCAAGCTCTGTGATGGGTCAGCCATGTCTGGAGCAACTTCGTGTCTGCCACAACATATACATGTCATTGCTGGTCTGGGCTCTTTCTACTGAGCTAGGTTTGTGAGGTTAGATGGAGTTAGATTAAGTTGTTAGGCTGGGGTCAGAAACAGATCATAGGATCATCAAAGAAAACCGGTTAGTAATATAAGCATAAATCAGGGCATGAAATTATGCTTTTTTGATCACTGCTTCTTCATCAGTGCCTAGAACAGTTCCTGGAATATGGTAGGTACAATAGAAGTTCTTGATTTGAAGACCTAGATAACAAGGGATTGGAGTTAGAAGATGACCTGGTAGTTAACTGAGTGTGCCTTTGTACAAGAGGGCCCTGAAGTCAAATTCTATTTCAACCATGTAACAGTTTCCTCATCTCAGATAGAGACAAGCATGGTTTCTTTGCAGTGTGGTTGTAAGAATTAATTAAGGTACCATACATGAGATGCCAAGTCCAGTGCCTGGCATGTGGTCAGCATTCACCCAGTGGCAGCTGTTTTAAGGTGGTTATATCAGTCAAGTTTCTAAGCCGCAAGCAACAGTACAGTCACAAAGTCAGGCTGATTTAAGCAGGAAGATAATTATTCAAAGGATATTGTGAAGCTCACTGAATCTCTAGGAAGGCTGGGGAACCAGGCTCTGAGTGAAGACCAGTTAAAAAAAAAAATCGCTCGACTGAGTCAGACAGCCAGAATCATGCCCAAGAATGGGTCCACATGGACGCAGCTCCACTCCGCAATGGCGGAGGCTTCAGCTCACATACCTTGGTGTGCTGTCCTGGACTCTGCCCTGTTGGTTCTGGAAGCCCATGTGATGGTCAGTTGAAAGACACACAGCATCACCCCCATCCCTGATCTCTTTACCATTAGACCCAGACTCTAGTCTGCAAATTCACACAATTGTTCATGCCTGTGCCCCAGGTACCAAGGAAGTTAGCAAGAGAGGTTTTGTGTTTTCACTTTCTCTGGTATGAAATAGGCTCTATTTTTCCCTCCTAAAGCAGAAATCTTTAAACAAAAGGAGTTCAGATGCCAGGTGGCACCCAACTCCTCCCTGCCGAAAGAAAATCACCTGCATGCATCATTAGGTTGCTAATCCAGGGTCAGAAATGCTCCCTTTTCAAAGGGCAGAGGAAGTTCTAGGGTTCAGTCTCTGGATTATTCCAGATAGGAGGGTCTTAAATCCTAGGATATATGGGAGAGTATCTTGTCTTCTATCTGATCCTGGCTTTCAGCTTGACTCTTTGTGATTGATCCTTCACAGGCGTCATACATAATTAAAAGGTCACTTTAGTTTCAGAATGCAGTTAGTCCAGGGAGGTACCTGTAAGCATGAGCTTTCTTTCAATCTGGTAATAGAACTCTTCGGTCTTCATGCTCCTAGTAGAATCTGCAGAGACCTGTGAAGTGTCCAATGATGAGTCATTCCATGGTTATACAGTGAAGCACTGGCTGTTGTTGCTTTTTTTCTGTATCATGCTATTTATGCCTGAAAATACCTTTTAAACATAATCACATGGTAATAGGTAACATATATGCCTGTAATCCCAACACTTTGGGAGGCCAAGGAGGGTGGATTGCTTGAGCCCAGGAGTTTAAGACCAGCCTGGGCAACATGATGAAATCCCATCTTTACAAAGAAAATACAAAAATTAACTGGGCATGGTGGCACACACTTGCAATCCCAGACACTTGGAAGGCAGAGGTTGCAGTGAGCCAAAATCATGCCACTGCACTCCAGCCTGGGCACCAGAGTGAGAATCTGTCTCAAAAAAGAAAGAAAGAAAAGATAATGATAATAGGTAACATTTATCTAATGCTTATTGTTTAGGGAAAAACTCTCTTAAACCAAGTTTTCCTCTGCCCTCACACCACTACCACAAAAATCATCAACCCAGAAGACTTCTATGACCAAATGTGGGACTGGTTTTCTCTACACACCAAGCAGCAGACACCAGCTGGGTGTCCTCTAATTTAATTCTGACACTGTCTACCTAGAGATAGTGTCGGGTCCCACAGGCTGGGGCTCAGTCTCCGAGACTGCCCCTCATTCCTAGACACCAGTTGCAAGCCTGGGCCTCTGGAACGTCTGACCGCCAGGCTTCAAGTTGAGGTTCTCACAACCCCCTCTTTGGGTTCATTTAATTTGCTGGAGCAGCTCATAGAGCTTCAGGAAACAGTTATGTTTACCAGTTTATTATCAAGGATATAACAAAAAATACAGATGGAGAGAACTGTAGGGCAACATGGGGGAAGGGGTGTGGAGTTTCCATGCCCTTTCTGGGTGTGCCACCCTACAGGAACCTCCGTGTGTTCAGCTATCCAGAAGCTCTCCAAACTCTGTCCTTTTAGGTTTTTTTGGAGGCTTCATTACATAGGCATGACTGACAAGTGTATAGAGATGTGACTGGTCAAAAAGCACATGATCTAAACCCAGGAAGGCCTGTCTACTCAGACGTGTCTTGGTCTCCTCTCTGTGTAGCATTCCTTCTAGGATACGGGGCAGAACAGTCTACAGAATGAGGGTCTTTTGACTCACAATCAGATTAGGGTTCTGCCTTAGGCAGGTGAAAGGAGGACAAGAAAAGAACAGAGAGAGAGGGATTCTGGTTCCTGAGGCCTGTTTTTGAGGCTTAAAGTGCCCCAACATTAAAACAAAAGACTAACGAGAGTTATGAAAGCTCTGAGCTAGAAGCCATGGATGAAAGCCAATATATATACATTGGTTTTATATAATATATATTATCTACTTATACTAAATATGTAATACATGTATTTATAAAATATATATTATCATATGTAATATATGAAATGTATATTAAGTATATATTTTATATATTGTTTTGTATTTTATATAAAATGTATACATAAATATATGTATTTATAAAATATATATTTTATATATTATACAAAATCATAATCACATACTTATTTGTGGCCACTGACTAAAAGCTTTATGTTTTAGCCCATCTCATTTAATCCTTAATGCTGTGAGGCTTGGTAAAATTATTTCCATTTTTTTTTTTTAATTTAAGTTCTGGGGTACATGTGCAGACCTTGCAGTATTGTTACATAGGTATATACATGCCATGGTAGTTTGCTGCCTCCATCCCCCTTGTCACCTACATTAGGTATTTCTTCTAATGTTATCCCTTCCCAATCTCCCCATACCCTGCTATCTCTCCCCCCAATAGACCCCAGTGTGTAATGTTCCCCTTCCTGTGTCCATGTGTTCTCATTGTTCAACACCTACTTATGAGTGAGAACATGTGGTGTTTGATTTTCTGTTCTTGTGTCAGTTTGCGGAGAATGATGGTTTCCATATTCATCCATGTCCCTGCAAAGGACATGAACTCATCCTTTTGTATGGCTGCATAGTATTCCATGGTGTATGTGTAACACATTTTCTTTATCCAGTCTATCCTTGATGGGCATTTGGATTAGTTCCAACTCTTTGCTCTTGTAAACAGTGTCGCAGTGAACATACGTGTGCATGTGTCTTTATAATAGAACAATTTATAATCCTTTGGGTGTATACCAGTAATGGTATTCCTGGGTCAAATGATATTTCTATTTCTAGATCCTTGAG
Source organism: Ateles fusciceps (assembly GCA_036589455.1). NCBI lineage: Eukaryota > Metazoa > Chordata > Mammalia > Primates > Atelidae > Ateles > Ateles fusciceps. The sequence continues at coordinate 14,343,865 of JAZHEH010000562.1, forward strand.
GAATTGCCACACTGTCTTCCACAATGGTTGCACTAATTTACAGACTCACCAACGGTGTAAAAGTATTCCTATTTCTCCACATCGTCTCTAGCATCTGTTGTCTCCAGATTTTTTAATGATCACCATTCTAACTGGTGTGAGATGGTATCTTAATGTGGTTTTGATTTGCATTTCTCTAATGACCAGTGATGATGAACATTTTTTTGTGTTTGTTGGCCTCATAAATGTCTTCTTTTGAAAAGTGCCTGTTCATATCCTTTGCCCAGTTTTTGATGGTTTTTTTTTTTTTTCTGTAAATTTGTTTTAGTTCTTTGTAGATTCTGGATATTAGTCCTTTGTCAGATTGGTAGGTTACAAAACTTTTTTTCCCATTCTGTTGGTTGCCAGTTAGCTCTAATGATCGTTTCTTTTGCTGTACAGAAGTTCTTAAGTTTAATTAGATCCCGTTTGTCTATTTTGGCTTCTGTTGCCGATGCTTTTGGTGTTTTAGTTATGAAGTCCTTTCCTATGCCTATGTCCTGAATGGTATTGCTAAGGTTTTCTTCTAGGGTTTTTATGGTGGGGTCTTATGTTTAAATCTTTAATCCATCTGGAGTTAATTTTTGTATAAGGTGTAAGGAAGGGGGCCCAGTTTCAGCTTCTGCTTATGGCTAGCCAGTTTTCCTAACACCATTCATTAAACAGGGAATCCTTTCCTCATTGCTTGTTTTTGTCAGGTTTGTCACAGATCAGATGGTTGTAGAAGTTTGGTGTTACTTCCAAGGCCTCTGTTTTGTTCCATTGGTCTATATCTCTGTTTTGATACCAGTTCCATGCTGTTTTGATTATAGTAGCCTTGTAGTATAGTTTGAAGTCAGGTAGCATGATACCTCCAGCTTTGCTCTTTTTGCTTAGGATTGTCTTGGCTATGAAGGCTCTTTTTTGTTCCATATGAAATTTAAGGTGGTTTTTTTTTTCCAGTTCTGTGAAGAAGGTCAATGGTAGCTTGATGGGGGATAGCATTGAATCTTTAAATTACTTTGGGCCATATGGCCATTTTTGTGATATTGATTCTTCCTAACCACGAGCATGGAATGTTTTTCCATCTGTGTGTGTCCTCTCTTATTTCCTTGAGCAGTGGTTTGTAGTTCTCCCTGAAGAGTCCTTCACATCCTTTGTTATTTGTATTCCTAGGTATTTTATTCTCTTTGTAGCAATTGTGAATGGGAGTTTGCTCATGATTTGGCTCTCTGTTTGTCTGTTATTGGTGTATAGGAATGCTTGTGATTTTTCCACATTGATTTTGTATCCTGAGACTTTGCCGAAGTTTCTTGTCAGTTTAAGGAGATTTGGGGCTGAGACAATGGGGTCTTCTAAATATACAATCATGTCATCTGCAAATAGAGACAGTTTGACTTCCTCTTTTCCTTATTGAATACCCTTTATTTCTTTTTCTTGCCTGATTGCTCTGGCTAGAACTTCCAATGCTATGTTGAATAGGAATGGTGAGAGAGGATATCCTTGTCTAGTGCCAATTTTCAAAGGGATTGCTTCCAGTTTTTGCCTATTCAGTATTATATTGGCTGTGGGTTTGTCATAAGTAGCTTTTATTATTTTGAGATACATTTCATCGATATCTAGTTTATTGAGAGTTTTTACCATAAGGGGTGTTGAATTTTGTTGAAGGCCTTCTCTGCACCTATTGAGATAATCATGTGGTTTTTGTCTTTGGTTCTGTTTATGTGATGGATTACATTTATAGATTTGCATATGTTGAACTAGCCTTGCATCCCCAGGATGAAGCCTACTTGATCATAGTGGTATGCTTTTTGATGTGCTGTTGCCTTTGGTTTGCCAGTATTTTACTGAAGATTTTTGCATCGATGTTCATCATGGGTGTTGGCCTAAAATTTTCTTTTTTTGTTGAATCTCTGCTGGGTTTTGGTATCAGGATGATGTTGATTTCATAAAATGAGTTAGGAAGGATTCACTTTTTTTGTATTGTTTGGAATAGTTTCAGAGGGAATGGTACCATCAACTCTTTGTATGTCTGGTAGAATTCGGCTGTGAACCCATCTGGACCTGGACTTTTTTTGGTTGGTATGCTATTAATTGCTGCCTCGACTTCAGACCTTGTTATTGGTCTATTCAGGGATTCAACTTCTTCCTGGTTCAGTCTTGGGAGAGTGTAAGTGTCCAGGAATTTATCCATTTCTTCTAGATTTACTGGTTTATGTGGTTGGAGTTGTTTGTAGTAATCTCTGATGGTAGTTTATATTTCTGTGGAATCAGTGGTGATATCCCTTTTATCATTTTTATTATAGCTATTCAATTCTTCTCTCTTTTTTTTGTTAGTCTGGCTAGTGGCTCTATTTTGTTGATCTTTTCAAAAAACAAGCTCCTGGATTTGTTGATTTTTTGAAGAGTTTTTTGTGTCTCTATCACTTTCAGTTCTGCTTTGATCTTAGTTATTTCTTCTAATCTGCTAGCTTTTGAATTTATTTGATCTTGCTCCTCTAATTCTTTTAATTGTGATGATAGGGTGTCGACTTTAGATCTTTCCCCACTTCTCATGTGGGCATTTACTGCTATAAATTTCCCTCTAGACACTGCTTTAAATGTGTCCCAGAGACTCTGGTATATTGCGTCTTTGTTCTCATTGGTTTTGAAGAGCATCTTTATTTCTGCCTTCATTTCATTATTTATCCAGTAGTCATTCAGAAGTAGGTTGTTCAGTTTCCATGTAGTTGTGCGGTTTTGAGTGAGTTTCTTAATCCTGAGTTCTAACTTGATTGCACTGTGGTCTGAAAGACTGGTTGTTATGATTTCTGTTCTTTTGCATTTGCTGAGGAGTGATTTACTTTCAATTATGTGGTCAATCTTAGAGTAAGTGTGATGTGTTGCTGAGAAGAATGTATATTTTATTGATTTGGGGTGGAGAGTTCTGCGGACGTCTATTAGATTCTGAGTTCAACTCCTGAATATCCTTGTTAATTTTCTGTCTTGTTGATCTGTCTAATATTGACAGTGGAGTGTTAAAGTCTCCCACTATTATTGTGTGGGAATCTAAGTCTCTTTGTAGGTCATTAAGAACTTGCTTTATGAATCTGGGTGCTCCTGCATTGGGTGCATATATATTTAGGATAGTTAGCTCTTCTTGTTGCATTGATCCTTTTACCATTTTGTAGTGCCCTTCTTTGTCTCTTTTGATCTTTGTTGTTTTAAATTCCATTTTATCAGAGACTAGAATTGCAACCCCTGCTTTTTTTTTTTGCTCTCCATTTGCTTGGTAAATCTTCCTCCAACTATTTATTTTGAGTCTATGTGTGTCTTTGTACATGAGGAGGCCTCCTGAATACAGCACACTGATGGGTCTTGACTTTTTATCCAATTTGCCAGTCTGTGTCTTTTGATTGGGGCATTTAGTCTGTTTACATTTAAGGTTAATAATGTTATGTGTGAATTTGATCCTCTATTTTGATATTAGCTGGTTGTTTTGCCTGTTAGTTGACACAGTTTCTTCATTGTGTCGATGGTCTTTACCATTTGGTACATTTTTGCAGTGGCTGGTATTGGTTGTTCCTTTCCATGTTTAATGCTTCCTTCAGGAGTTTTTGTAAGGCAGGCCTGGTGGTGATGAAATCTCTCAGCAAATGCTTGTCCATAAAGGATTTTATTTTTCCTTTATTATGAAGCTTAGTTTGACTGGATATGAAATTCTGGGTTGAAAGTTCTTTTCTTTAAGGATGTTGAATACTGGCCTCCACTCTCTTTTGGCTTGTAGTATTTTTGCCAAGAGGTCTGCTGTGAGTCTGATGGGCTTTCCTTTGTGGGTAACTCGACCTTTCTCTCTGGCTACCCTTAGCATTTTTTTCTTTCATTTCAGCCCTGTTGAATATGATGATTATGTGCCTTGGGGTTGCTCTTCTTGAGGAATATCTTTGTGGTGTTCTCTGTATTTCCTGAACTTGAATATTGGCATGCCTTGCTAGGTTGGGGAAGTTTTCCTGGTTAATATCCTGAAGAGTATTTTCCATCTTGGATTCATTCTCCCCATCACATTCAGTTTCACTGATCAAAGGTAGTTTAGGTCTTTTCACATAATCCCATATTTCTTGGAGGCTTTGTTCATGTTTTTTCACTCTTTTTTCTCTAATCTTGCCTTCTCATTTTATTTCATTGATTTGATCTTCAGTCTCTGATATCCTTTCTTCTGCTTGATTGATTTGGCTATTGAAACTTGTGTATGCTTCATGAAGTTCTCGTGTTGTTTCAGCTCCATCAAGTCATTTATGTTCTTCTCTAAGCTAATTATTCTAGTTAGAATTTCATCTACCCTTTTTTCAAGGTTCTTAGTTTCTTTGCATTGGGTTAGAACATGTTCCTTTAGCTCAGAGAAGTTTGTTATTACTAACCTTCTGAATCCTGCTTCTGTCAGTTTGTCAAACTCGTTCTCCATTCAGTTTTGTTCCCTTGCTGGTGAGGAGTTGTGATCCCCTTGGAGGAGGAAAGGTGTTCTGGTTTTTGGTGATTTCATCTTTTGCACTGGTTTCTTCCCATCTTAGTGGACTTATCTACCTTATGTCTTTGAAGTTGGTGACTTTTGGATAGGGTCTCTGAGTAGATGTCCTTTCTATTGATGTTGAAGTTATTTCTTTCTGTTTTTTAGTTTTCCTTCTAACAGGCCCCTCTGCTGCAGGACTGCTGGGGGTCCACTCCAGATGCTACTGGCCTGGGAATCACCTGCGGGGGCTGCAGAACAGCAAAGATTGCTGCCTATTCCTTCCTTTGGTAGCTTCATCCAAGAAAGGTACCCACCAGATGTTAGCCAGAGCTCTCCTGTATGAGGTGTCTCTTTGTATATACAGGGGTCAGAAAGCCACTTGAGGAGGCAGTCTGTCCCTTATCAGAGCTCAAGTGCTGTGCTGGGAGCTCTGTTGCTCCCTTCAGAGTTGCTGGGAAGGGACGTTTAAGTCTGCTGCAACAGAATTCACAACCACCCCTTTTCCTAGGTACTCTGTCCCAGGAAGGTGGGGGCTTTATTTATAAGTTCCTGGTGGGCTGCTGCCTTTTTTCAGAGATGCCCTGCCAAGCACAGAGGGAGTCTAGTCACAGTCTGCCTCCAGAGGCATTGCTGAGCTGCTGTGGTCTCCACCCAGCTGCTGTGTAAACTTCCTTGCGCTTTTGTTTACACAGGTAAGGTTAGAACTGCCTCGGTAATGGCAGACTGCCCTGGTAATGGCGAACTGCCCCAGTAATGGTGGACTGCTCTGGCAATCGTGACCTGTCTCGGTCATGGCGGACTGCCTTGGTAATGGCGGACGCCCTTCCCCGCACCAAGCTTGACAGTCCTGGGTCAAGCTCCAACTGCTGTGCTGGCTGCAAAAATCCCACACCAGTGGGATTCAGTTTACTGGTCTCTGTGGAAGTGGGACCTGCTGAGCTAGATCACCTGGTTCCCTGCCTTCCGCCTCCTTTCTCTCAGGGGTATGGGTGGCTCTGTCTCACAGGTGCTCCAGGTGCAAGCCAAAATGGCCGCTCAAATTTGTGCTGGAAACCTGCAGTGCCAGCTGAATCGGCCACCCAGATTTGATCTGGAAACCTGTGGCGCCTGTTGGCCCAGCAGGAATCTCCTGGTCTGTGGGCTGCAAAACCCGCAGAAGTGCAGCATCCGAACTGGAGCGCCAGAGTGGCTGGAAAAGTCCACAGTGGCCTCCATTGGGTAGGAAGGGGGTCATCTGGCCTGTTGCAGTTCCTGGGTGAGGCAGTACCCCAGCCCGTCTTGGTTTGCCCTCCTTGGGCTACACCCACTGTCCAACCAGTTGCATTGAGATGAACCTCATACCTCGGTTGGAAATGTGTAGATCACTCACCTTCTGTGTCGCTCTTGCTGGGAACTGTGCTCCAGAGCTGTTCCTATTTGGTCATCTTGGCAGAAGTTCCCCAATTATTCCCATTTTATAAATCAGGAAACTGAGGCTTAGGGAGCAGGTCAACCAGGTTGCAGTTGGTAGAACTTGAACTCAAACCAAAGCATGTCTAATGCCAAAGCTTGTGTTCTTAACCACAAATTTTTATAAAATGGATATACTGTGAGCAGTTAAATCATTAAGCATGATAAATGTCAATGTTAGATACAAGTTCAGCATAAAGACTATAGAACATCCACAGAAGCCCTTTTTGATTTGAGATGGGAATCCTGCAGTTTTTGGATCTTCAGGTCTTTCCTCAAGGTTTTGCTTGCAGATGAAGTTTCTTTAAAATAGTAGTGGCAGTGTGAGAGAACATGTAGTTATTTTTCTGTAATCAAGGTAATGAACTAAGTTGCCAATATTTATTTCCATCAGCACTGTGATTACATATAATTAAAACTAAAGCATCATCAGAAAAGATCAGATAACAAACACTGTAAGAAAGAAAATGAATTATCTCTTCACAGAAGAGACTCGGTACAGGCCCACTAAGTAGAAATGCCTGTATCTCTATTCCTTCTGATACAGTCCTTAATATTGTTCTACTGTTTCCTTTTCCATTGCACTTCCTTTGTCACATACTGTCTACTTCATTATTTACTGCCATTCCCTCCTTTTACAATATGAGCTTTCTCAGGGCAGAGGCCTTTGACTCATTGTACAATAGATCTCAAATGCCAAGAAAATCATGCTACATAGTAGGTACTCGATAAATATTTGTCAATGACTTGATGAATGTAATATGAATGTAATAAACAGTAGGAGTAGAATAAGATGAGAGGAAAATCTGCATTCAGTGGCATATATTTGCATGATTGTTTCTGTTATCTAGTCTTGTGAAACAAACCGCCTCAAAATGTAGTAACTTAGAACAACTGACCCAGTGCTTACCATCAGAAATTGAGGCAAGCATCAGCTCCATTTGCTGTTGATTGGGGCAGCTCCACCATTCTGGAGAATCCAAGGTGGCCTCACTCACGTGACTGGGTTCCTGGTGCTGGCTGGTAGCTGAGGTACCTTGGTTTTCCTCCACATGCCCTCTCATCCTGCAAAGGCCTTTCTTTCATGTGGCCTCTCTCTCCAGCCAGCCAGGTTGGGCTTAGTTACATGGTGTCGGGTTCCCAGGATGCAAGTAGCAGTTCAAAGCCCTTTTAAGACCTCAACTCCCACATCCCAGAGTGTCACTTTCAACATAGTCTGTGGGTCAGAGCCAATCCCAGAGCCAACTTGGATCTGAGGGCCGGGGGAGATGGACTCTGCCTCTTAGTGGATGGCTCAGCAATGTCACATTGCAGAAAGTGCCCCAATTCAGGGGAAGGGGCAGAGGGGACTGTTGTTTTTCTTTTTCAGTTTCCTTTATTTTTTGGGGGGGACATATGTAAAAAAATTTACTGTTTTACCATTTTTTGTTTGTTTGTTTGTTTGAGATAGGGTCTCCCTCTGTCACCCAGGTTGAAGTGAAGTGACATGATCACGGCTTACTGCGGCTTCAACCTCCCAGGCTCAGGTGATCCTCCAATCTCAGCCTCCCAAATAGCTGGGAAAAGAGGCAAGCACCACTGTGCCCAGCTAATTTTAAAAATTATTTGTAGAGACGGGGTCTCCCTTGTTTCCCAGGCTGTTCTCAAGCTCCAGGCCTCAAGGGATCCTCTTTCCTCAGTCTCTGATATGGTTTGGCTATGTCCTCACCCAAAATCTCATCTTGAATTATAATAATCCCCATGCATCAAGGACAAGACCTGGTGGAGATAATTGAATCATAGGGGTGGGTTCCTTCATGCTGTTCTTGAATGAGTTCTTGCAAGATCTGACTTGTTTTTTTTTTTTTTTTTTTTTTTTGAGACGGAGTTTCGCTCTTGTTGCCCAGGCTGGAGTGCAATGGCGCGATCTTGGCTCACCGCAACCTCCGCCTCCTGGGTTCAAGCAATTCTCCTGCCTCAGCCTCCTGCGTAGCTGGGATTACAGGCACGCGCCACCATGCCCGGCTAATTTTTTGTATTTTTAGTAGAGAGGGGGTTTCACCATGTTGACCAGGATGGTCCCGATCTCTTGACCTCGTGATCCACCCGCCTCAGCCTCCCAAAGTGCTGGGATTACAGGCATAAGCCATCGCGCCTGGCTAGATCTGACTATTTTATAAGGGGCTTCCCCCCTTTGCTCAGCACTCATTCTTCCTCCTGCTGGTAAGTTTCCTGAGGCCTCCTCAGCCATGTGGAACTGTGAGTCAATTAAACCTCTTTGCATTATAAATTACCCAGTCTTGGGTATTTCTTCATAGCAGCGTGAGAACAGACTAATACAGCCTTTCAAAGTGCTGGGATTACATGTGTGAGCCACCACAACTGGCCTAACAATTTGGTGGCATTAAGTGTATTTACATCATTGTACAACCGTCACCATCCATCTGCAGACCTCTTTTCTTCTTCTGAAACTGAAACTCAGTCCTTATTGAACAATGTGTCTCCATTCTCCTCTCCCCTACACCTAGTCCCTAGCAACCATCATTCTACCTTCTGTCTCTATGAATTTGACTGCTATCAGTAAAACCTATCTAGGCACCTTACATTTTGTGTATCCATTCACCTGCCTGTGTACTCTTGGACAACTTTGTCCTTTGGCTATCATGAATAATGCTGCTATGAACGTGGGTTTTCAAATATCTCTTCATTCAAATGTTCCTGCTTTCAATTATATTGAGTATATACCCAGAAGTCGAATTGCTGGATTACATGGTAATTCTATGTTTATTATTTTAAGGAACTGCCATACTGTTTTCGACAGCAGCTGCACCATTTTATAGAGAGGGGGCTCTTTTTAACAATCCACAATATTACAATATAGCTCTGTTTACCACTTTTATGGGATTTTTTTTCTGCTGAAACATATTCTAATGCACATTTTTTTTCTTTACTTTCTTTTAAAAGATTTATTCCTTTCTGTTTCCATGTGCATTTATTGTCCATGTGCATTTATTGGAGAATTTAATTTGTGTCAGGTTTTTCATCACTGCTAGGGAAACTCCTCCCTATAGTGCAGAGAAAGTCAATTCCAAGTTCAGCGAAATGGCAAGGGTCAATAACCCAAGGTCTCTGCTCTGTGCCTCACTTAGACTCTGCTGTTCACATAGATTTCTAGGCTAGGGTGGCATCATTTTCCCTGAAAAGCTTTGGAGCATTGCCCCAGAAGATGGCTCTGAAATACCTTCAGCTTCTCAGCATTTTGCCAGCCCTCTGTAACTAATCTGAAAATGAATCTTTTGAGAAAAAGATGGGGAAAAAAGCAAAAAGCCACCCTCCCAAGACAAACAATGAGAAATTACTAAAAATAGTAGATGCTTTATTGTTTCTCTTTCTAAAGGCCATATTTTTGGCTGGCTTCAGCTATTATTTATTCCCATGGGGCACATTTCATTTTCTCTGAGATTGTATAGTAAGGGGAAACAGCTTATAATTTGGGCTACAAATTGTGTGTAACATTTCCGTATCTTATTTGGTGCTTTTCTCTAGTGTTATCTAAGAATAGCTTTTTCTCTCACAGGCATTGTTTGAAGCAGGTAATGCCCCTCCCAAACAAGCATGCCCCTCCTACTATAAAGAGGTACAATATGGCTCATTTCTGTGTATGTGTGTGTGTGTGTGTGTGTGTGGTGTGCGCGTGTGTGAATAATGGATTACTGACTTTACCTCTCACATTTACAGTACTGTTCTGTACCCCACACCATAACAGGAATAGTTCTATTCTTCATGTCTCTGTAGCCTCCAATACTGAAAGATCTTTAAAGGTGGGTATATTGTGATTTCTCCAGGCCTTTTTGAACTGAGGACATATGTCCATTTTCCTTTGGATCTTTCATTCAAACCCTAATTTTAAAAATATTTCATATATAAAAGTAAGAAACTCATTGCTTGTTAACATACATATTTTCCAAAGCCAAAAAAAAAAAATAGTGTGAACAATGATTTTTTTTTCTGTTGTTGTTGTTGTTTGTTTTTTGTTTTGAGATGGAGTCTCACTCTGTTGCCCAGGCTAGAGTGCAGTGGCGCCATCTCGGCTTACTGCGACCTCTGCCTCCCAGGTTCAAGCAGTTCTCATGCCTCAGCCTCCCAAATAGCTGGGATTACAGCCGTGCACCACCACGCCCAGCTAATTTTTGTTTTTTTGTAGAGATGAGGTGTCACCATGTTGGCCAGGCTGGTCTCGAACTACTACTAACCTCAAATGGTCTGCCCGCCTCAGCCTCTCAAAGTGCTGGGATTACAGGCTGTTTCAAATATAGATGTCTAGCTTAATAAAAGATAGGGTAATCATATCTGCTTCTGCATTAAATTTGTTGTGATATCGCAAGTCATTTAGCCTCTTGAAAACTCCACTGTACATTTATTGGAGAATGAATGAGAATGACAAATACCATCTTGGTTTTGTCATAAAACTATTTTTTACTTCATGGACTCCATGGAAGGACTTTGGGGATTCCTGGGGCTCTCCAGACTATACTTTGAAGATCACTGTCTACTCTGTCCTGCTTTTCTAGTAAGAAGGTTATGATCTAGTTAGAGCAGAGAAGGGAACAGGTATGAGGAGCTATTTCTAAGCCACTAAATGAAATACAGAAATGGCTGGTACAGTCAAATTTCACCTGCTGTTTCTAATTTAATTTACATAATTGGCCCAAGGGGTATTTTTATATCCATTTTATAGTTGAGAACAATGAGACTAAAAGGTTAAGCCTTGCTCAAAGACACCCAGTAGAGTTAAGATTTGAACCCATATCATCTGAATCCACAGTTGCCTGCTCATCCGGCCATTTCCCAGGAAGTAGTTGATGTACTACCTCATTATGTAGACCACTATGAGAGTGGGGCCAGTATTAATTGGCACTTTGGGTTGTAAGTGACAGCACTCCAGTGTAAGCTTGTTTAAACCAGAAAAAAAAAAAAAAAAAAGGACATTTGCCAGCAAAAGCAAGTGGTAGATTAGGTTCAGGCACAACTAGATCTATGGGCTGAACTAACTAACTCAGAGCTCAGATTTTCTCTGTTTATCCCTTGAGCTTGTTTTCCCTCTCAGTTGGCATTATTCTCAGGCAAGATTTGACCCTAGCAATTCTAGGCTTTATCTAACCAGTTTGGGAACCCCTGTGTTTGAGTTTGTTTGTTCTGCTATAACAACATACCTGAGACTGGGTACTTCATAAAGAACAGAAATTTATTTCTCACAGTGTGGGGCTGGGAGTTCAAGATCAAGGTTCCAGCAGGTTTAGTGTCTGGTGAAGGCTACTCTCTGCTTTCAAGATGGGATCATGTTGCTGCATCCTTCAGAGGGGAGTAACGCTGTGTCCTCACATGATGGGATACAGAAGGACAAGAGAGCTGAATGCTGTAGGAAACTTCATTTAAAAGGGCCTTCATCTGATTCCTGAGAGAGAAACCTTCCCGACCTAATTACTTCTTAACCCCCACCTCTTAATCTTATCACACTGGACAGTAGGTTCCAACATCTGAATTTTGGAGACGCACCATAGCAGAGTCTGTTTGATTTTGCAAAAAGAAAATCTGTTGTTTTCAGATAGTCCTGGGGAAGACTCTCATTGGGCCACTTGGGTTGCAAGTCTGTCTTGGACCAATGCCCAGGCCAAAGAGGTAAAGGGCTGCAACTGGCCAGGTTTAGAGCCAGGGGCCAGTCCTTGGAGCCTGAGGGAGTAGTAGGATCAAATTCATCTACTCCTATCTTAGACACAATTACCTCCTTTAAGAGTGGTAAAGGGGGCAGTTCCCAAATGAAAACTGGGATACTCATCACAGAAAAATAGGACAATGGATTTTCAGCAGGCAAAACCCCATAAATGTCCACAGTGGGTGCCATTTTTTCATGCATACCCTTTGAGCTTACACCATAAATGGAATTTGTTGATTCTTTTTCTTCTCATTTCTCATTCTACATGGTTATTATAGAATGCTGTGGTTATATCAGAATGTTCTTAGTTCTCCTGCTGTAAAGGAATTTATAGTATTCTTTTGTTGTTGTTTTGAGATGAAGTTTCACTCTTGTTGCCCAGGCTGGAGTGCAGTGACACTATCTCAGCTCACTGCAACCTCCACCTCCCAGATTCAAGTGATTCTCCTGCCTCAGCCTCCTGAGTATCTGGGATTATAGGCACCCATCATCACGCCCAGCTAATTTTCTGTAATTTTTTAGTAGAGACGAGGTTTCATCATGTTGGCCAGGCTGGTCTCGAACTACCAACCTCAGGTGATCCACCTGCCTTGGCCTTCCAAAGTGCTGGGATTACAGGTGTGAGTCACCGCACCTGGCCTATAGTATTCCTTTGAAGACAAATCAGACATGTACACAAAATGTTCTAAAAATAAGTACCAAGCAATGGATTAGAATATGGAAATGAAATCATAGCACAGGTTAAATGTGTGTGAGCCAAGGTATTGTGTAGAGCATCACAAGACAAAAATTAGGGACAGAGAAGTATCTTTGATGTGTAATTTACATGGTAACAGATACACTTTGGCCTATCCTTTGCAAAATAGCGTTCTGAAGTCTTTTTCACTCTTCCTGGGAGATAATGTGTTGAAGTTGATAGGATATGAGTTGGCAGTCAGAAACTCAACAAAACTGATCGCTTCCTCCTTCCCACATCACCCAGAGCTGGTGTTGACTTTCTAGACAGTTTTCAGGTCCAAAGAGAACCCGAGAAGCATGCCATCCCTGTTATTTCCCTTTTTTTGCCCTCACACATGAGTATGTACCTTTCTCAGCAACTGGTGTCCAGGTAACTATTCAGACATTGCCCCTTGGTGAATGAGGAAAGAGAATAACTTGTTGTGGTGGTGTTTGTTTTCACTGGAAAGAGGTATAATCCAGAAGACTGTATGGTTGATTGTGGTTGGAATTGGAGAACCCAGAAATGCTTACACTGACAAACTGCCACAGGCTCGAATTTGTGACTAGATGCAGGTAAATTGCAAGAAAAGCAGTATTAAAAGAAAACCCTTATTAAAGCAAGATGCTATTTAACAATGTAGTATTTCTTTTTAAAGGGCATTTTTTAAATATTTCAAGCATTTCATATGTTATGACCTGCTAGGATGCATTTACTTTAAGGAGGAAAGGAAAAATGTATATCTTATATTTATTGAAAACTGTTCAGCTGTTAACCTAGTTTCAGGAATTCAGATATCATTACATTTACTTCAAGAGTCAAAAACAGCTCATTCTGAATCAGTCTTTAGTTAAAGATTTTGCTTTGAAATTTTCAGGGGTTGTTTCCTCCAAAGCTCCCTTTTCCAACCCAAACATGCACAGATCGAAATTTCTTGCTTAACAATTGTAATACTTGCTCCAGTGCAAACAACAGAGGAAATTGGCATTTCTACAACCAGTTGGAAGCTTTTATCTCCAGGTTTTTGGGTCTAGTGCTTAACAACTATGCTACGTGCATTGGCCTGAGCTCCACTTCCACTCTGAGTCCTGAATGAGGTCAGCAAAAAGAACTGACTTGGACTTTTCATTCACAACTTGCCTCCTGATGGCACGTAGTAGGAGCTTTTCTCCCTCAGCTTCTATCACCCACTGCCCACCACTTCACCACCACCAATTTTGACAGAGTAAAAGTATCCACACTGTAGCTGGTAGAACTCCACCTGATAAAATGGAGACTCATTTTCTTCATTGCTTAGAAAGTACTTTTAATATCATATTAGTCAGCTTGGGCTTCCATAAGAAAATACTACAGAATTGGTGACTTAAACAACAGAGATTTATTTTTTCACAGCTCTGAAGGCCAGAAGTCCAAGATCAAGGGGCCAGCAACATTGGTTTCTAGTGAGAGTTTTGTTGCTGGTTTGCAGACAGCCAGTGTTTTGCTGGGTCCTCACAGGGTCTCTCCTCTGGCCTTGCAGATACACAGAGAGGGATCTTGATTGTCTCCTTTTTTCACAAAGACACTAGTCCTGTTGGATTAAGGCCCCACCCCTATGACCTCACTTAACCTTTGCTACCTTCTTATAGGCCCTATCTCCAAATACAGTTACATTAGGGGTTACGGCTTTAACATATGAAATTGGAGGCAACACAGTTTAGTCCATAACAATTATTAGATATATTTTTTTTGTTTCAATAAGGCTAAGATAAAAGTCTTTTCTGTGCTTCCAGTGTATGTGGCGTTCTTGTCTACCACGATCTCTGCTAGAACTCAGCAAGCATGCTGTGGGTGGAAAAAGGATACAGTAAACTATTTCCGCTGGTGAGAATGACATGCAAGATTAAAAACACACAAAAAATGGAATATCATCTCTTCTTGTTCTCTTTCTCTGTAAATGTAGCCTGTCCTATTTGTAAGTGTCTGTTTATTTCACAGCCCTCTTCTGATACATGCCTATTATTAAAGTAGATCGGGCCCTGAAGTGGTAATAGCAGAGGCGATCTCCCAGGGTGAGGAGGTTTGCTTAGTGTGGAAATTAGCCTTGTGTTCGGCAATCTAGTCCTTATCCAGAAGCTGGGGAAGAAAAGGCCACCAGCATTATTTTACCATTGAGTTAAGTATATCAAGGTGTTTTCCTAGGTAGTTAGTTGGCTTTGGCCTCTAATTCTATATATTCCTGTATACGCCTCCTTGATTATGCATTTGTAATAGAATGGTGTTAGGGACCTGCTGGAAGTTATCTTCTGTTGCTCTAGAATTTGGGCCAAGGCCCAAAGTAGGGACAGAGCACAAGTATCCCATTCTAAGTTTGGAAGTTGGAGCCATGCAGGGCTTACCACATTGTGCTGTTTCAGGAGAATGGGCCCTGCCATCCTCACCCCCAACCCAAGTCGATATTAGAACTAAAAAGGGGAAAGAGAAAGGTAGTCTTTTTAGAGAGAAGAGTGTTTATCAAAAGCTCTTATCTCTCTTACCTTCCTATAAGAGAATTGAGTGGGATGCCCACTTGCTGTGAGCTGACCAAAGCCAATCTGACCCCATCCCTCTTAGATTCTTTTGGAAGCTGCTGAAGAAGTTAGAGCTGGTAAGTGTTCGCTGTTCTTCTGTAACCTTGCTCCAATTTTAATGAAAGCAGGCCTCAGACCAAATTCTCCCACACATACAGACATTTACTAAATGAATATTCATTAGCAGAGCAGGCTCAAAACAGCTCATAAGCCCACTCTGCAAGCCTGATGCCATCCCAGCTCACTGTCCCGTAGAGTAGTGATGCTCATCCCTGGCTGCACGCTGGAATCGTCAGGGGAGCTTTAAAAAGACACCGATACCGGTCCCACTTTAAGAGATTTCCATGTCACCTGTTTGGGTGAGGTCTGGCTGTTCATCTAAAAGCTCTGCATGCCATGCTCGTATTCAGCCAAGGTTGAGAACTCTTATTTTAGAGGCTGTAGCCACACCCTGTAGGAAGAGTTCATTTAAGGCCAACCCAGCAGCATCACAGTCCTCTACTCAGCAGTCTTCGGTCAGAAAACCTCCTAAACCAACTGGTTTTACCTGGACATAGTGTTGGGAATTAAGTCATGGGTGTCATCGTAGGGGTTACAAAGTACTGGTTCATATAGATTCTTATTTCCAGTTCGTGCAAGGGCAAGAGGTGTCTCCAGACTATTTGAGCTGCTTCACACATCCTAAATACCTTGCAATTCACCAGACAGACCCTATCTCTAACATCTATCATGCTAATTAAGAAGTCAGTTTCACCAGTAAGAACCTTGATGCTAATTAACAACAGCTGGTCATTGATGAAGCTAGGCTAAGAGAAGTGTGCATATGGTAGCTGTCCCTGGATTGTAGCCCTTTCCAGTGGGGTGCTAACTGACCTTGCCAGGTCTTTGTATTCTTGGTAACATGTTATCTGGCAACCCCTAAAATCAAGGCTAATCTAACTGGCATATATATGATATCATAATTATTATGCAGATTTTTTTAAGTAAATTACAGTCATAATAACATTGCATCTTCCCAAAGCCAAAGGAGGAGTGTTGTTTGTAAAGAGAGTTCTTGGTAAAGTCTGAACATGTCCCAACTGTCAATCATTCCTCTCCACCCACAGCCAAGTCAGGGCCTGAGGATTTCAACCTGATGGAAGCATAGCAAAAAGATGTGACAAAATGGCCGATGATTGCTGAGGAGTGGATGGCCAGGCACAAAGGGCCAGGGTGCCTTCTGGTTCTGGAGAGCATAGACATTGCCCCCCCTCTGCCTACAGGCACTGGAGTTGGAAAACAGATCGAGTAGATGAGATGGAGACCGTAGACTTGTTGGGGAATGCTGCATAGGGCAGGATGCACATGCATTAGAGGAACGGCCCATGACCGCCAGCTGGGCGTCAGCCAGGAGATGTGGCTGACATCTCTCAAGAGGACCATCAGTGACTGAGGCAGCTGGATGCCATCTATTCACACCAAATGCACAGGAAAGAACCATATTAGCTATCCCTGTTTTAAGTGTAATTCAAATGTGGGTTAGCTTTTCTGTAATAATACTGCCTAACAATCCACTCCTAAGTGGCCTGTAATGATGATCCATTCTTCTTTTTCATGTCAGCTTCTCTAGGATGGATTGGCTGAGGGGCTCTGTCTTAAGGCATGAATTGAGCTACGCTTGCTCACAATGTAGGTTGGCCTCTGATCTGCTCCTATGTGTTTAATCTGGTACCCAAGCTGCAAGGGCAGCAACTACCTAGGGACATTTTTCCTCGCAGCAGGGAATGAAGTGCAAGAGAGAAAGCTGCACTGCTGATGCGTGCTCTAAGACTCGCTTCTATCAGGGCTACTAACATCCTATTAGCCAAATGAGTCACATGGTCAAGCCCAACATCAGTGAGGTAGAGAATAGTCTTCTTAAGGAGGTATCTTGGAGAGAATGAACATTTTTTTTTTTTTAGAGTCTCGCTCTGTCACCCAGGCTAGAGTGCATTGGTGTGATTTTGGCTCACTGCAAACTCTGCCTCCTGGGTTCAAGTGATTCTCAGTCCTCAGCCTCCTGAGTAGCTGGGATTATAGGCACCCACCACCACACCCAGCTAATTTTTGTATTTTTGGTAAAGACAGGTTTCACTATGTTGGCCAGGCTGGTCTTGAACTCCTGGTCTCAAGTGATCTGACCACCTTGGCCTCCCAAACTGCTGGGATTACAGGCATGAGCTACCGTGCCTGGCCAAGAATGTATATTCTTGATCAATCATCTAATCTTCCACAGGGGCTAAAAAAGAGGCACATTTCATCATCTTCCTTGTCCCTAATGTCAGAGCAGGAAGCAGGAATTTCAGGGGTATGCATGAAGGAAGACCAGGCTCTACTCTAAGCTTTTGGGCCATCCATAATGGTGGGGTGAGGGAAATAATATAGATCAAAGTGCAAAAAGAAGTTTTACAAAGACCAGGGCATAGCTCTGGAAAACCAGAATGAGCTACTTCTAATAACGGGAAGTTACTAAAAAATAATAGACTTGAATTAAGATGTTTGTTGAGACAGCCATCCACCCAACAGGAGAGGGTAGTTTGACACAACACAGTTGAATACTGAGATTTATGACAATGATGCCATTTCATGTTTGTGCCTCCATGTACCCAAGACCCCTTGGTAATCTGTTATATCTGCTTGCTTTGATGTGATTGAGGGAAATGCTTTAGTAGATCTTTTGTCTGGTGGCTAGTTGTAAGTACACTTCACATGAGTTGTACCTGGGGAAATTCACTGAGTTAGCAGAACAAAAAGGAAGAAAACTCTATGAAGTCTTTCCCTTACTCTACTGTAAGAAGTAGCTTCTCCTCTGTGTGTGTGTGTGTGTCTGTGTGTTTTGTGTGTGTGTGTGTGTGTGTGTGTGTGAGATTCTAGTTGACAATCTGTTCTTAATAGATATTGCTACCTTTTCGTAGAGTAGTATTTCTCAAAGTATGTTTCACAGGCCCCCAGTTTTGAATTATGTTGTAAAAGGCTCTCTGGTAGAGAAGATTCTATGGTCAAATGAATTTGAGAAAGAAATACAATAGTTATCCTCACTGCAGGTCTTTTCAGAGCCTTTAACATGCTAATGTTCTTTGTAGATATCTGAAAAGGGAATACTTTATACTGATTTTTAAAGTATAATTTTTACTAGAAATTTTTTTTTCAAGGAATACCAAATCTGCAGATGATAAGGCAGCAAATGCTGCCCTAGGGAATATATAGGATAAATTATATTAAATTATTTTGGGTTTTGGGCCAAAGTGCTAAATAAGTTCACGGGGTATTTTTTCATTTTTACTGAAGACTTCTCTTTAATAAGATCTGTTTCAAACAGATCACCTCTACTAAAATCTACATCACCTTGTGAGCCTGGGAATAAAATCAGTTTTCAACAGGAGAATCTGCCAGTGGTAGGATCTGGGAGAAAATGTTGAAAGAAATAAAATCGATGAAACAATTAGCACATGTCATGGTTGATTTTTCTCATTTCCAGGCTAAAGAATCATAGTTTTTTTTACTGTGTAGCTAAGTTTTGTTTCAGAATAACCATCTCCTTTGAGAAATTTAATGGAATTGTTTGATTCTTGGCTCCATTAACACAGTCTTCCTCTCTTCTCAGCTGCAACTCCATTGCCAATCCCTCAGTGACATTTCTGGGCATATTCATTTTCTCTCACTCCATTTTTCTTTGCCCGCAGCCTCAATCAGTCAACAGCCCTGGAAAAGTCCTGCCATCTGTTTTTATGCTATTGATCTTGCGTTGCCATGTTTTCTAAGGGAAGACTCTCAGCCATGTGGACGACATTCCTACACATATGTGGTTTCCTATTTTAGCTGGTCCTCCCTTCTACTTGTCAGCTTTGCCATGCTGAGTCTTCAAATGGGTCCTTCTTTCCCACTCACTCCTTCCTTCAGCAAAAAAAATTGGAGGTACTCATGGGCAATGTCCTCAGCTTCATTTTCTTCCAATTCTAGACATACCTGCCTCATCATTTCCCCCTTTGCTCCCCTTTTGCTTCTTTCTCATAAGGTCCGAGAAAGCCTGAAAACAACCCCCCATAATAAAAAAAGTAGCTAATTGATTTAATATCCACAACTCCTTAAAGTAGGTACTATTATTATGTCCATTTTACAGATGAAGAAACTGAGGCACATACAGTTAACCACACAATGATTAAATAATTTACAAAGTTCACACAGCTGGAATTTAATCCAGTAGTGTGGCTGCAGAATCTAGGCAATCTGCTTTTTCCCCCCCATTTCTACCAGGTTTTTTTAAAACAGTTTTGTTGAGCTATGATTCACATGTCATAAAATTCTCCCTTTTAAAATGTACAATTTAGTGGATTCTAGTATATTCATAGAGTTGTGCAACCAACAACAGTATCTAATTCCAAAATATTTTCATCACCTCAGAAGAAAATTTGTGTCTAATAACAGTCATTCTTCCATTGTCCCATGACTCCAGCCCTCAATAACCACTAACCCACTTCCTGACTCTGTATTTGCCTATTCTGGGCACTTCGTATAAATGGAATGATATGTCTCTTTGTGACTGACTTGTTTTCCTTAGCATAATGCTTTCAAGGATCATCTGTGTTGTAGCAGTTATTGGTATTTCATCTCTTTTTATTGCTGAATAATATACTCTTGTATGGATATATAATATTTTGTTTATCCATTTATCACCTGATGGACATTAGGATTGCTTTTACTTTTTGGCTATTATGAAGATGCTGCTGTTAATATCATGTCCAAGTTTTTGTGTATATGTATGTTTTCATTTTTCTTCAGTATGCTTAGGAATGAAATTGCTGGGTCACATGGTAACTACAGATTTAACATTTTGAGGAACTGTCAAATGGTTTCCAAATTTAATGGTTTACCATTTTAAATTCCACCAAGAATGTCTGAGGGTTCAAATTTTTTCATATCCTCAACAACTCTTGTCTTTTCATTATTGCATGCTAGTATGCGTGAAGTGGTATCTCATGGTTTTTGTTTATGCTTCTCTAATGACTAATGATGTTGTGCATCTTTTCATACGTCTGTTGGTCAATTGTATATCTCATTTGTAGAAATACACATTAAAATCTTTTGCCATTTTTAATCAGATTATTTTTCTTTTTGTTGTTTAGTTGTAAGAGTTCTTTTTATATTGTAGATACAAGTCCCTTATTGGATACTTGATTTATAAAATTTTTCTCTTGTTCTTTGGTTGTCTTTTTACTTTCTTGAAGCACAGAAGTTTTTTAACTTTGATGAAATCCAATTTGTCTATTTTTTCTTTTGTTATTTGTGATTTTAATTTTATATCTAAGAAACTGTTGTCTAATGCGAGGTCATGCAGACTCACTACTCTGTTTTCTTCTAAGAGGTTCATAGCTTCAGCTCTTACATTTAGGTCTCTAATTCATTTTGACTTAATTTTTTTATACAGTATAAGGAAAGGATTCAGCTTCATTCTTTTGCATGGGAATTTCAGTACATCTTGTAGGGTATATCTGCTAGCAATAAATTCTCTCAATATTGGTTTATCTGGGGATGTCCTAATTTCTTCTTTGTTCATGAGGATAGTTTTGCCAGACTCTTGGTTGACAGTCTATTCCTTCAGCACTTTAAAAATGGCATCGCACTCCTTTCTGGCCTTCATATCTGATAAGAAATAAACTCTTCATATTATAGAGGATCCCTTGCACATGATGAATTATTTTTTTCTTGCTGCTTTCATGTTTCCACCCTTGTCTTTGTCTTTTGACAGTTTATGTTATGCCTAGAAATAGGTATTTTTAATCCATCCCATTTGGATTTTGTTGATCTACTTGGATGTGTAGATTAATTAATGTTCCTCATTAAATGTGGGAAGTTCTTGGTCATTACTTCTTCATGTGTTTTTTATGCTCCTTTCTTTCTCACTCTCCTTCTGGGATTCCCATTATGTGTGTGTTGATATACTAAATAGTGTTCTACATGTCTCTGAGGCTGTGTTCATTTTTCTGTATTTTTTCCTTCTTGTTGTTCCTTAGACTAGATCATCTCAACTGGTTTATCTGTAGCTTGCAAGCTCATATTTGTTCTTCAACCTTCTGGTATAATTTTTCTTTCTGTTATTATGCTTTTCAACTCAAGGGTTTTAATTTATTTGGATTTTTTTGCTTGTTTTGTTTTTTATACTTTTTATCTTTTCATTTATAGTCTCCATCTATTTCATTGTTCATGAAAACAATGAGTTCATGAGAACTTTCCTTTAGTTCTTTAGATGTGGTTTTCTTTAGTTCTTTGAACATATTTATAGTAGTTGATTTACAGTCTTTATCCTGTACATGTGGCCAACAATCATATGAAAAAGAAAGCCAAATATCACTTATCGTTAGAGAAATGCAAACCAAAACCACAATGAGATATCACCTAACACCAGTCAGAATGGCTATTATTTAAAGGTCAACAAATAATAGATGCTGGCAAGGTTGTGTTGAAAAAGAAACATTTGTACATGGTTGGTAGGAGTGTAAATTAGTTTAATCATTGTGGAAGACAGTGTAGCGATTCCTCAAAAACCTCTATAAGACAGAAATACATCATTTGACCCAGCAATCCCATTACTGGATGTATACTCAAAGGAATATAAGTCATTCCATCATAAAGACACATGCATGTGTATGTTCATTGCAGCACTATTCACAATAGAAAGGACATGGAACCAACCTACATGCCCATCAGTGATAGACTAAAGAAAATGTGGTACATATATACTACGGAATACTAAGCAATCATTAAAAAGGAATGAGATCATGTCCTTTGCAGGGACATGGATGGAGCTGGAGGCCATTATCCTTAGCAAACTAGCACAGGAACAGAAAACCAAATACTACGTTACCACTTATCAGTGAAAGCTAAATGATGAGAACGCATGGATACATATAAGGGAATGACACACACTGGGACCTACCTGAGGGTAAAGGGTGGGAGGAGGGAGAGGATAAGGAAGAGTAACTAATGGGTACTAGGCTTAATACCTGGGTGACAAAATAATCTATACGACAAATCTCCATAACACTAGGTTACTAATGTAATAAATCTATATAAGTATCCCTGAACTTAAAAGTTAAAAAAATTAAAATAAAGCCTTTGTTTTATAAATCCAACATTTGCACTTCCTCAAGCACACTTTATATTGAATGCTTTTTTTCCTAGTGTATTAGCCATACTTTTCTATTTGTTTTCCTGTCTCATTATTTGGGATGAAATCTAGATGTTGGAAAAAAATATAATATTACAACCCTGGAAAGTATATCTACTCCCCACCCATGGATTTGTTGTTGTGCTTTTGTTGTCTGTTTGCTTAGTGACTTACCTGGATGAATTCTATTATGTGTGTATTCTTTGTCATGTATATCCACTGAGGTCTTTGTTTAGTTGCCTTAGAGGTCAGCTAGTAATTGGACAGATATATTCTTAAATACATAAGGCAAGTAAGTAAGTCTTCCCTTTGCCAGGGGTGTGTGTATGTGTGTGTGTGCGCGTGTGCGCGTGTGCTGGTGCACATCTTCAGTATTCAGCTCAAGCAGTTTACAGCTCTGCATTGTCTTTCACTTCCTGCTTGTGCAGGTCAGCTAGAGGTGAGAGATTTGAACCTTAGGTCTTTTGATGGGCATGTGCACAGTCTTTCACATGCTCATGACTTTCTAAGTCCCCAGGAGTATATTGGAACTTTACAAAGCTCTCTATAGTCATCTCATTCTCTAGACTTCTAAGTTCTTTTTTTTTTTTTTTAAATTTGGCAAGCCTCATGTTTGCCCCCAAATGGTATTGTTGCCTCAGGTACCTGCAGTGTTAAACAACTGCTGCTAATTGTTTTCAGCAAACACCTGGGGATAGAGCATTTCCTCCTGAGCTGCTCTGATTCAGGCCAACTGAAATAAGTTCTGTTCATGGGGCATTTCCAGGGAACTTCCAGACTAGTCCAATAGTGACAATTATCTGGGGATGGGACTCTCTGGGGACTCTAAGCCCATTCTGTCTGCTTCCAGAGGTTGCTAGGCTACTGTTTTTTTCTTTTCTTTTCCTTTTTTTTTTTAACAGCTACCATTCTTGCCAGACTGCTGGTTTTCAGGGCTGTTGCAGAGCTGAGGAAAGGAGGATGAA
The DNA here is from genome assembly GCA_036589455.1 of Ateles fusciceps. NCBI lineage: Eukaryota > Metazoa > Chordata > Mammalia > Primates > Atelidae > Ateles > Ateles fusciceps. The sequence continues at coordinate 14,366,904 of JAZHEH010000562.1, forward strand.
AATAGTGCAAGTTAAAATGCCACAAAGCTTGCTATTCTTGCTGAGATTCAGCTGTTTTTCTCAAATAAATGATCCTCTGCTTGTTGCAAGCCTTTAATTTTCCAAGTTCTGAAGAAGTTAATTTTGACAATTTTGCCAGTGTTCCTGTTGCTTTTATAGAGGAATGCATTTTGGGAGGTATTCACTCTGCCATCCTAGAATTGCTTCCTCAGGCAATCCAATTTTAAGTTATGAGCACAGATTTTAGTAAATCCTTAATAAGTACTCTGAAGACCTTGTTTTGAATGAAGGCAGAAGGCTATAGGATTGCAAGTAATTTGTGTAAAAGAATTCAAGAAGCACTTTAATATTTTTCCTACTGGTTCAAGATCATCAAGAGGACATTTGTAGCCAATATGTGCTTACCACACTTCAAGAAACATTTTTCTGAGTTAAATTTTCATGAATATATAGTGTTCCATTTGTCTGGAAAAATCCTGATTTATTGTTGATGGACATTTAGTTTTCCCCCCTCAAGCTTTTACTACTACCAGTAGTGGTCCAGGACTTATTATTGGACACAGTTCTTTGTGTATATAAGTCAACTGGGCCATTAAATCTGTTAAGTATACTTACTAGCTCAAAGGTTTATGTTGATAGCTAGCATAGTGTATTTATTTTTAAATCTTGAGAGCTTATATATTTTTTCTCATGCTGGTGTTGGAAATGTTTTTCTTTATGGTTCATTCTTTGTCCTTCTTTATTTTAAAAGGCCCTAAATATGCACAAAGTGTCTGAATAGTTGGGAAACAAGATAAACTAATTTTAAAACTGTGTATTAATTATATTTTAAAATATGTTTTTCTGTACCTTCCTGACATCTTTTTAGATGAAGTAACCCTAAATTATAAGCAGTAAGGCCAGCTGTTGATCTGAAAGAGGATGATGAATATGCTATCTCCCCACCACCCTGCCAAAGTGTCTAAATTTTTTGGATAGTTTGTGGATTAGCAAACATAAGGTTTATGTCATTTGACACATAACATCTATACCAGGTATCAACTTGAATGGCTATAGCCTTTCTTTGTATTTGAAAGGCTCATTTTTCAACTGTTCCTTTTGAATATTTTTCTCTTTCCAGTGAGTTGTAGCAGGATGACTCACCTTTCTGGATTTGTTAGCCAAAAGACTTGGCATCCTAAATTATAGTATGCGTGCTCCTTAGTTGGGTTAGATCAGAGCGTGATGGACGTCATGGTGTACAAGGAGAATCTGAGTATTTGTAGTGCTTTTGTGAAGAAGTGTTTTGAGTTGTGATCTACTTTTTCTCATTACATAAAGGGAGAATAAAAATGACCTCTTGTCAGCAACCTTACTCCCTGTTACCCTAATGTTTATCTCGCCATCTTTTGATATTTTATTACTTATCTTACCTCCTGAGGAGCAAAGCAGTAAAATATCTTTTAGAAGAACCATGTTGAGGTATTAATTGCCTCATTAGGAGAAAACTGGTTTTTACACTAGTACCTTCTGGCACCAGGAGTCATGAAATAGAAGTGTCCATTTGCTAATTTCCTGTTATGTTATAGGCTAAATTCCATTACAACAAATCCTAACACAATAGAATCTTTACATGACAACAGGGTTTCCAAATCTCAGCCAAACAATAGTCTGCTCATTGCAGGCAACAAAATCTAATGGCTACATATGCATCAGAAGTTTTTCATAATGGAATTTGACTTGCAGTTATATTTGGAATCAGAAATTATGCTTTGAGAATGGTGATTTTGCACATGAATGCAAGTAGTAAAAGGCCTTGTTTGAGTTTCTCTGAAATACGCTTTCAGCGAACTGGAGCAGCCATATAATAACATGATGAATCCTTGTAAGTATAGAGGAGATTAGTAAAAGCCACTCATCAAAATGTGATCAATGGCTCAGGCTCCTATAATAAATGGTAGCTGCCAATCTCTGCCCCTGGCACCTAAATTGCATTTTGGAAATATCTGTTGAATGAAGAAGAGACTAAAAACAACTTTGATTTGCTTTTCCATAGTTTCTGAATGAAAAAGGACCACAGAGTGGATTTGACTTTTCAGGAAGTCTGGATTTTAATCAGCAGTGCAAACAAGTCCAATCTTTTATTAGTCTACTGGCCAAGGTTCTGATAGTCCCTTAGCCCCCTCCACTCCTCTCCAGAGGTGCCCAGATGATGGAGCAGTGCTGTTGTCATAAGCTCAGGAGGTTGTTCTATGAAACCTGATTAAGGGACCATTTGCAAAGCTGCTTTCAGACCTATAAGGACCTTCAGGATGGCCTGGGAGTCTGTAGAATGCAAAATTGGATCTCCTCCCATAGGACTTGGAAGAAATCAGTTGTGTCTGCTGTTGTCACCTGTGCTGAGATCAGAAAAAAAAATGACCCCATTACCTTAGCCATCATGCGTAAATAAAAATATTACTACTACTAATAATAATATTAGCAGTAAATTCTCATATAGCACTTTTTCTGTCCCAAGCGCGGAATGAAGACTTCATACATTTTTATATACCTTATAGACAGGGATACCATGAGAGTAGGTACTGTTTTCCTCACTTTACAAATGAGGAAACTGAGGGACAGGACTAAGTATTTTATCCAAGATCTCACAGCTATGAAATACCAGAACTGGAATTTGAACCCAAGCAATTTAATTCCAGAATTCATATACTTAGCCATTTTCCTTCAGGGCATCTCATCAGCAAAACCTCTATATTGTGAGAGGGTGTCTCTCGGTTAAGCTACCGATTATGCATGTGTATTCAATAAACATTCATTGAGTACTCACCAGGGGCCAGGCACTAGGCTCTGAAATTACAATAGTGAAGAAAAGTTAACAAGGTGACTTCTCTCTTTACGGTAAATGGTCATGTTGAGGAAGGCCAGGAAAGAATGAAACTTGGTTCCATGGAGACCTTGAACAAAGGAACCTATGTTAGACCAGGAAGAAGCAACACCCATGCTGAGGTCCATAGGCAGGACAGGGAAATGGAGGGAAAGTGGTGTTCCACACATGTGGAACATTATATGCAAAGGCCAAAGGGCAGTGACATGTGGGCCTTTCAAGGAACTGTAGCACAAGTAGTGAGAGGAGGAGGCTGCAGACACTGGCAGACCATTGAGGGCTCCATAGGTCGTGTCGAGAAGTCTTGACTGACAAACAATGGAAGACTACTGAAAAACCCTAAGCAGGATAATAGAATGAATAGATTTGGACCTCGAAAACGTCTCTCTTGTATCTCAACAGAACAGATGGAAGGGTCACCAGGGAGGGTACCAGGAAACCAGTCAGGAGGCTCCTCTGCTAGTCCAGATGAGAGACGAAGGCGGCTGGCACTGGAACAGTAGGATAGAGCTGAGAGCTATTCTGGGGATAAAATATTAAGGAGTAGTGCATGCCATCTCCTTTGTTAGGTGGTAAAGAAACAATGACGTAGACAGATATCCTGTCCTCAAAGATTTTATAGCAGTGGTTCCAACTAGGGGCAGTTTTGCCTCCTGCATGCTTCCCTGCACCGGGAACATTTGGCAAATGTCTGGAGATACACTTGGTTGTCACAATTAGAGGGCGGTGGGGATACAGGGAAGGTTTCCGCTGGCTGGCATCTACTGGGCAGAAGCCAGGGAGGCTGCCAAACATCCTGCAAGACAGCCTCCTTCAAAAAAGCATGTTCTGGCCCCAAAGATTCATAGTGCAGAGGCGGAGGAGCCATAGTTTATCCATTGGATAGGAAGGCAGAGGAGCAGACAGTGCAGTATAGAATAAGGCATGTTGAAGTCAGGTGCCTTCTGGGAGCACAGGGCACTTAACCTTGCCTTGGTTGAGGCAGAAGGGGAGACTGTGGAGGCTTCTGCTCTAAGCATAGGTTGAAGAGGGCACTGCAAAACTATTGAACAGCACTTGAGTTCTGTTTAACGCAGATTAAGTTAGGTTCTGGGGTCCATGGGTTCAAATCCACGCACTGTCTCCACTAGCGCTGTGACCTTGGATCTCACCGTGCCTTGCTTCTTCCTCTCTATATTGGTTCTCCTTCATAACACATGTAGAAATGTGAGGAGATGAGGTTAGATACTCCTCGTGAAGGCTTGAGCACATGGCACCTTGCGCATAGTAATCACTCAGTGAATGTTGATGATAAACACCGTTTGCCTCACTTGCCTGGTTTACGTCATTTTTATATTCTCCAAATTCTCCTGAATAAGCAGAGGACATGAAACTGCTTGGCTACAGCACCTTCACAAAACCAACTCTTAAACCTCTTTTGTCAAGTTCCCTGCCAATTGTGAGAAGCCCCTTTCCTGCTCATAACAGGAAAAGTGAAAGAGAAGCAAATAATGCAATTCCTGTTGATTTAATTCTTGTATTCAGATTTTTCTGTGGGAACATCTAATGGAAAAATAGAGATTTTGCAATGAGATGCATGGCCTTTACTCAGATTTGAGCAATAAATGTGGTGCCCCCTAATGCGAGACTGGGCTCATCTGTGGAGCAAAATAGTCCAGTTACAGAACGGCTGTCCAGCACATTTAATCATCGTGTAGGAATTGGCTCAGAAGTTCTTGAGAATTTGAGGCATCCTGGTCTGTTAATGTGCTAAAGCCAGTTGCATTCATGCAGTTGTGTTTACTGAAAAACAAGGCCAATTTTTTTAACTCCCCAAAGATCTTATTGCATTTAAATCTTTTACATTCAATCTCTTCATACCAAAAGGATTTTTATTTTCTTTTTTGGGGAAGGGCATGAATTTCCACTGTTCCCTTCAATATTGGGGCCACCATTTAAAAATGATGTTAAGATTGAGACATAATCTTCTGACCTCAAGAAGAAAGGAGTGTTGGACGAGGTTGGCAAATGGTATTACTGTGAATCTGCTGCTTGCTACCAATGAAAGAGGAATTGGCTGGGTTTCTCTTCAAAGGTGGAGTAGGTATTCAGTTTTCTTCTAGCAAATCAGAAAACATATCCATGTCAGTAGTGTAGTCACTGTCCTCCAGATCATGGGTTGGCAAACTGTGGCCCATGGGCCAAATCTGGCCCTCAGTCTATTATTGTAAAAATGATTCTCCGAAACACAGCCATGCTTAGTCATTTGCGTATTGTCCGTGCCTGCTTCCATGTCAAAGTTGAGTGGTTGCAAGAGACCACATGGCCCACAAAGCCAAACATGCTTTTCCTTTGTGGCTTTACAGAAAAACTTTGCCAATCCCTGCTCCAGAATAGTGCTTCTCAGACTCTAATGTGCCCATAATCACCTGCAGATTCTCATTCAGTAGGGCTGAGGATCTGCATTTCTAAAAGCTCCCAGGCAATGCCAATTCTGAAGGTTCCCTGGACCATACTTTGAGTAGCAAGGTTCTAGAAATTCACTGGACTGATGAGATAATTTTCTTATAGGAGGCAAATGGGTGGTGGTTGAGAGCACTGGGTTCAAGTCCCATTCCTGTCATCGTGGCAGGTTATCTAATGTCCCTAAGCTTTGGATTGTTGCTCTATAAAACAGGTGCTCTCTACAAAGTGCTTAGAACAGGGCCTGGCCTACAGCATGGATTTAGTACTTTCTGGTAGCTAGTATACTGGGGCTACATTGAGACATGTTATATTACCACATGGAAATCAGTCCCAATCCCTACTGTGACCTTCACATCAGCCCTTGGAGGCCACCTTACAGGCAGAGATTTCTATGAGTTTTCTGAGCCCCTGGAGGGCAGTTTTTGTTTAAAGGAAAGATTATTTACAGGTGGCTTTGTTTTTAAAAATTAACCTTCATTTAATTCTTCCTCAAGTTCAGCATTCAGTCTTACTATTCTATCATGTTTATAAGTCTTCAGTATGTGTTTACAAACATAAGTAATTCTTTATATTTTGAGATGCATTCATAAACACAAAGTAATTGGTTTCTTTTTAAATCATCTGGCTTGGTTCCTTCCTATCCCAAGGAAAACACCTTTTCCTGTCTCTTTTAATAACTCTTAAAATTCTCATAATTCAAACTTATAAATGTGGTGAACATTGACCTAAATATCCTAAAACTATATGTAAATTTTATGAGATTCCTTTTAGTTTTAAATAAGCCTGTACTCATTACTCAAGTAATTAGAATAACAAGATGTTTTCAGTTGAAATAACAAGAACAACTGGTAATTTGGGTGGGCCAAATTCTGTTAAATGTTAAAATGATTAAAATGCCAAATATTTATAGGTTTCATAACACAAACAATATAAAGTTTTGTAATAGGTTTGTTTCTCTTAAACATGTCTGTACCTCATTGTAAATCTTTCCAAGGTCAAAAGGTGCTTGCTCACTAAGGAAACCCTTGTCTTCTAAGGATACCTTGTCAGCTGGTTGAGATTGTGTGATGATTGAAAACTTCAAGTGCAGTGCAAACTGGATTCTTGTCCTTGATGCTGTTGGAATGCCCCGTGTCCTATTTAAACTTACTATGTTGTTGACTTCATAAATTAATAAAGTGAGTGGTCATATAAATCCCGTGACTCTTAGATTTAAGTTACACGTTGTAGATGTCTGGCACACTCCAGGCTGCTCCATATTTCCTGCATGGGGTTTGCATTTCTTTGTCTTATAAAGTATCTAAATGCCATGCCAGCTAACTCTAATGATCTTTTAGATTGTTGGAAAATGGCATCTTTTCAAAAACTTTCTGTTTTAGGGCCACAGATTTTCTAGATATTAAAGTGAGAACCTGTTTAACTTTGGATATCTTGACTCACATGTGGTCACAACCTTTAAGATTTTTCTGCCAGTGGGGTTGACCCAGATTGTTAAACTCCTTTGGTGTCGACGACTATCACAGCAGTTCAGTATTATCCATGTGGTGTCTTTGTCTAGCCTAATTATACCGTGGAAAAGTATTAGAGTTACAGTTGTTTGAAACTGTCTAGATTATGCCATCTAACTCTTTCATTTTAAAGAAGACAAAAGACAGATGTTCACAGTTCAAGTTCAAAGTCAGACAGAAAAGACCTAACATATGCCCAGGTTGGTATTAGATGAAGTGGTTGAGTCTTGGCTTGGGAGACTAATATCATCCACAATCTCCTTTTGTCATTCTAATTTTCTGTAAACAATTGTCATAATTTCTATGAGAGCAATGATGCAAGATAATTATTTAAATTGTTGCCTATATTTTATTATTTGAAAATGTGAGCAGGTCTTAGACTATATTGCCATAATTCATTTGAAAGATATTTGTGTGAAAGATGGTATTACTCCAGTTTTGGACTTTTGAAAAATGCCTGGATTGGGTAACTGACTTAGATGTTACCACTGAAAACTGCTTTTCTGGAATTGAGTTGAACATCAGGTACACATTGTAACATTTATTCAGTTCTGTTATAAAAATTTACTTCACTGATACGTAAGTTTATAAGCTAAGGCTTTCCAAGGAAATAATACTTTAATTGTATCTTGCCATGATATTTACCTAAGGAAGGCCCATCTCTGCAACCAAAATCAAGCCAAATTTTGTGTGGAATTCACACTTAGGTATCTCTTGCCTAAGAGAGCTTTCCCCTGCTGGGTATGGATTTATTCTGTAGCTAAGAGTAAAAGAAAGTTTTTAGCCATTTGTGTTTGGTGGTTCCAGAAGTTAAACCTGTCAATGTTGTTATGAGTAATAAATACAACCCTATTTCCTTGAAAGAATAAAGAAATAAAGCCATTACCTTCTGTTCATGGTTAGGATTAAAACTGCTGTGGTTTGGTCAATCTCTTTATCTTTTTGTGCAACACGTTTATCCACAATTGACAATTTTAAGCAGTAAAAGATTCTTTCAAATGATATATGCAGAGTTGTTTTGCACATCTTGTACATTTGTGTAGAATGCCAAGACACTTGACTTTGTCCCTTTCTCAGGAATCCATCTACCTTGCATTTGAATTGCATTTGAATTTTGCTCTACCCTACGTGAGTTCTCGTTTGGGTCTCAGTGTTGTTCTTGTTGTTATTGAAGCCCTTGAGAATAAAATCAACCTTTAAAATTTTCATTAAGGTTCTAGATATAATCATTGCTGCTCAGAGTATTTGAATGTTCCCTAGTTCTGGGAGCTTTAAAAAACGATTGAAGTGCAGCTGAAAAAAAAATAAAGAGGGATGATTTAGTAAATGTTAAAAAGAGGTCAACCTTTTCATTTTGACTGGAGTTTCAAATTCAAGTTCCCAAGTTAGCATTTGGTACTGAAAAGCACAATGGTGATAATTAGGATCTGACTCTAGTTCTTAGATCCTAGACTAGGAATGACTTTCTTATTAGCTAGAGTCTCTAAGAATTGTCTCTGATCTACTTGCTTCTATCTTCTATGCTGTGTCATCAATGCCACCCTTTACTATTATAGGTAATAATAGTAAGTCTATATTTTTCAGAATAAGTTCCCATTCTGAGTATACTTTCCTAAGAACAGTGTCAGGGAGGGAAGTCTTTCCCTCTACCCTCTGAGGGTCCAACAATTGAGTTTATAAAATAAACTGACAATAGGCAGATTAACAAAAATAAAGATATGCATGTGAGTGAGGACACCACGTGAAAGAAAAGTGAATATCCCAAACCCAGTGATATTTGGAAGCTTATATACCCTTTCCTTAGGGGAGAGGATCAGAGGAGGTGGGCAACTTAGGAAAGTAAATGATTCTTGGGGAAAGATGAGTGGGCCTTGGAGAGCGGGGCGGGAATTTTTGGGGGGCGGGGCGCGCCGGCCCTCTCTTCTCAAGCCAATGTTCCCTGGTTGGTGAGATTCCCTGGGAGGGGATTCATGACAATTGACTCCTTTTTGCAGTATCTGTCTTCAGACAACTAAGAGGAGCCCACAGCAAGTCCCTTCATATTCACTGTCTCCCAAGTGCCCTCAGTTTGAAATCATCAGCATACCAAAGTGACGTATTTACGGTAGTATCTCCCGAACTCCTTCAGCAGTGACCGTTTCCTAGCTTAGTTTAATCCACTAATTTCATATCTGTTCATTCAGCTGAGTACCTTCTATGTTCCAGGTGCTGTGCTGGATCTAGGGTTGGTGTGATGGGTAAGTGTGGGCCCTGCTATCCTGTGGTTTTATATTCTAGAAGGGAAGACCAACATGGAACAGATAACCATGGGATCATTTAGCCACAGCCGTGATGAGCAAATACTATATTGTGCTTAGTATTTGCTCATCACAGCTCAATGACGTTCACTTACAAACTGTATGATTAAGAATTGTTGGTAGTCATTGAAGAGGAACTTCTGAGATCCACTTAGTTCCATTTAGGCTTCTCTGTATTGTTTGCTAATGGGTTTTCAGAGCAGTTTCCTAGGTGTTTGTCACTTAGGCCAGTGTTCAGTCCTGGAAAGTTTTTAAAAGTTAAGATTTAAACACTATCAGCCAACAAACACAAGTACTATGAGTTATCCTAATATTCCCCACCTCTGTTTGTGTCAAGGGGATATGAATTCTCCCTATTTATTCTTATTAGTGTCAGAAAATTAATATGTCTGTGTGTGGCACGATCATGTGTATACGTTAATATGCATGTGCCCTAAACTCCATTTTTTTTTTTTGGCTCAGGTTTGAGCATTTATTTCTTGTCAATGATTTCTTTTTTAAAAAAATTTCACTCTATCTCATACCACTGACTCTATGAAAATGCTGTTTCAGTCTAACAATTCAGCAGTGACAAGTAAAGATAGATTCAAGCCCTAGAAAGGCTCATAAATATGGCCCCGGTAAAGAAAACTAATGATGAACAAGATATATGGTGGCAGGCACAAACAAAAGAAACTGATCTGATTTTCTTTTTTTTACAAGCCCTAATTCCAGTCCTAACCACTGTAATAATAGATCTTGCTCATCATAGGAAATGACAGACACATCAGGCATCAGAAGCATAAGAGAATAAGTGATTTCTGGTATACTTTTCATCAATTGATACTAAAAATTTTATCAGTCCATTTCACTTTGTCTGTTAATATGTGGATGGCAGGGATGTCTCGTGAGGGTGTCTGGCAATTGTAGAAGCCAGAACCACGAAGCGGAACATTTCTATCTTGTCCAAATGAAGAGACATCATTCAAATCCAAAAATAGCCAAGTGCCAGTGTGCAGATTAATATTCCACGATGAAAAGATGTGCACTCTGTCTGCCAGTGCCCACTCACACATTTGCTGACAAACACATCCTCTCCAGGTGGAGTCCCTCCGCCACCTCTGGCCAAGACTCATGTTTGAGAAGTGTTTCCAGATGCATTCAGTTGCTGATACCTTAAAGAATGAGAGTGGGCTCTTAGGATCTGGCTGTGCAATCTCACTGTCCACACAGGTTCTTCCATAAATGCCGTTATCTCCTTAATGGGGTATCCTGAAATGCCACCTTGGAGCAGTTCTGGCATTTGCCAAGCCAAGTGAATTTGGCAAGAGAAAGCTGTGCTGTTTTCATACAAGACAAAAGGTGCATTCTTAGTATAAATTAATGGTACCAGTTCCTGCCAGGTGAGCAGACTACTTGTGGAAGAATGTTGGGTGAGTTGTTAACACTTTGAAGCTGCTAGAATCTGAGTTACAAATGCAGATACCTAAGAGGGAAGAAGGCATATAGAGTAAAGTCAGTAGAGGCAAGAGCTCCCGTGAAAGTAGAAGCAACTGTAGAAACCAAAGATACAGGACTCCTCCCCTGTTTCTGGCTTACTACCACCTTGTGGAAATTTAGGGCCCATTTTGTCTGATCTTGAATTTCTCAAAAGAAGCTGGAAATTCTGCTTTTTACATAAAATCTCTTAATTTAAAAAAGTTGGCGACTAATAGAGATGTTATGGAACACTGCTTGGGCCAAACACAACACGTCTGTTGGCTAGAGGGCTGTTTTGTGCTAGAGCCTGGCTGCTCCAAGTGTGGTCCTCAGCCTCAGCATCACCTGATGCTAGTTGAAAATACAGAATCTCAGGTCTCACCCAGGACCCACTGGGTCAGAATCTGCATTTTAATGAGATCCCAGGGAGTTCCTATGCACATTAAAATTTGAGAATTACTGTACTGGAGGTCTTATGGAGGTACTTGCTCACTCAATATAAGAAGCAGCTTTTTTTTTTTCATCATTGGCTAGAAATATTTTTAATGGAATTCCATTTTAAAGTCCAAAGAGAACTTCAGGCTTAAAATATTAGCTTAGATGTACCTTATCTGGGGAGACCTCCTCCCTAAAATTAGGTTATATGTTCTTCCTCTGTGACTCTGTACCACCATGCTCTTATTCATATTCATCTGTTGACTTGAAGACCCTATGAAGGCAAAGGTCATGTCTTACTATTTTATTATTCCCAGCACTGTCAGAGTGCCTGGCACATAGGAGTGTTCAATGAATAAATTAATTCTGAGAAATCCCATACTTGCAATTATTTAACATTTCATGTTGACTTGAAGAGTCTAATTAGACTTGTTAGGAGGAAGATTCCTTCTGTAGCTCCACTGCACCTGTATCATCTTCTTATCTTCTTGTCCATTCGTTTGGTGTATATATTCTGTTCCAGTGCATGTCCCCCTCACTCTTAGATTCCTAGGACTTGTCCCGTGACCTGGCATATAGTAGATGCTCAATAAGATACATTTGATGTTGAGTGGATGAACTACTAAAAGCAAAGAGCTCAGTGGTGGCTCCTGTGTTAAATTAGTGCCTCTCTTATCATGATCCTTTAATTACCTATTGAATTTAGAAACTTGTGGCTTAATCATGGACTTAGTGAAAAAAAAAATCTATCATATATATTATATATATGTACATATATTCTAACAGAGCACTCACTAGCTCTACCCTGAATTCTAATGGGGCTCTAGTGCCCTTAAAGATGGAGTGTATTCCATTACGGAAAGATTGGGATGCATCACTTTCATGTTTATCTTATTCAACTAGAACGGTCAGGAGGCCTCTCTTTCTTAATCTACACAGATACTTAGGAAATCTGAATTGAATCTTCACCATTCCCCTGATCACATTCTTTATCCATAGACTGTTAAAATAGCATGTTATTTAAGAAGAAGGAAAATGGAGCAAAGCAGACACAAGGATAACATTTCCTATGTTACTGTTGACTTTTTATATATTCCCTAGAAAGGTTATGATATGGTTTGGCTATGTCCCCACCCAAATCTCATCTTGACTTGTAGTTCTCATAATTCTCACATGTTGTAGGAGGGGCCTGGTGGGAGATAAGTAAATCATTGGGACGGTTTCCTCCATACTGTTCTCGTGATAGTGAATAAGTCTCACGAGATCTGATGGTTTTATAAGTGGTTTCCCCTTTTGCTTGGTTCTCATTCTCTTTTGCCTGCTACCATGTAAGATGTGCCTTTTGCCTTCTGCCATAATTGTGAGGCCGCCCCAGCCACGTGGAACTGTGAATCCATTAAACCTCTTTTTCTTTATAAATTACCCAGTCTCAATTATGTCTTTATCAGCAGTATAAAAACAGACTAATACAGGCTATTTGTCACTGGGGTGAAACCTTTTGATCCAAATAAAAGTAAGTTGGATTTTTAAAAAATTACAATGGGATATTTTGGGATGCTATCATTTGATAGAAGTTGACATCTCATAGTAATTGTCTACACACAGTATATATTGACACTCTTGTCTTCTAAGAGAATTTATTCCATTTAGCTACACTTTCTTGTCCTGAAGTGGGATAGTCTCCCATTTTTGTATTTGTGCATGTGCTGGGTTTTCTGTTGTTGTTTGTGATTTCAATGACTTGTTTTGGACCTCCTAGGATGCCTTCTAGTATGGCCATTCTGAGAATCAGACTTCAGTTTTGAAAGGCATACTAATGACTTTCAGTTAAGAATTCTATTTTAGACCAAATAGAGCAGAAAACTGGCTTTTTGTTTGTGTTGTGAAAGCTAACCTTTCTGTTGATTGTATAAAGTGAAAGAATAATTGTTACTTTTGAGAATTAAAATACAGCTAATATAGATACTTGATTATAATGAACTAAGGCTTTTATAAAATTTCTTTGAATGACAAGGTTGTTAAATAAGCTCTTGAGTTTGTAGCCAACTGTTTTTTTCTTATTTTCAGTGTTAAAGAACAGTAACTTGGTAGACCTTTAATAAGTGTTTGCATAATTAGAGGAAAAGTATAAAAAGATACACATTAAAATATTAAGTTTGTTACATTAGCAAGGTGAAGTTGAAGGGGAAGAGAAGGAGAGGGGAATCACTATTACTTTATATATTTTTAGACCTTGAATTTAAAAAAGGTTGTATTGTTTTGTAATTTAATTGACTGAAATAAAATGTATAAAGAATTCAGGAAGTATATGACCTAAAAAACTTAAATTGATAAAGTCCAATTGAACCTTACTCACTTTATGTTTTTGAAGTAACTTCTGAAAGTCACATGTATCAGTGAGAAATTTTTTAATGAAATTTGGTGTGTGGATGGATGGGGACAAGTTTGGTCTGTGTTCAAGGTCCAAAGTGTATTCCTGTGAGATTTCCTTAGGGCACAACAGGATTTTGTGGTCTTGATTATTGACATAACTGTTGACATTAAGCAGTGTTTTTTATAAGTATTGTATAAAATAAATCTTTCTATAGGAGAAAAATGAATATGTTAAGAGTCAGTGTTGTATAGTTTAGGAGTCAGACTGACTGGGTTCAGATTCTGGCTCTGTCACATTCTAATTGTGTATGACCTTGGTCAAAGTACCAGATCTGTGTGCTTCAGTTCCTTCATCTATGAAATAGATAATAGTACTGTCCCCAAAGGTTTGTTGTAGAGAGATGAATTACTTTGTTTACAGCCCTTTGAGGAATACCTTATATGACATAAATACCGTTATGAGTTAGCTTATGTGGAATAAAAAAACACCCCAACATTTAGTAGCTTTAAAAAGCATACATCTATTATTTCTCATGATTTGGTTGGCTGGGCAGTTCTTCTCATCTGGGTTGCTTTGGCTGGGGCCAGATAGTCCAACATGGCTTTGCTTACATGATTAGTATAATGGCAGGTAGGCTAATAGCAACTGGGCTTGTTCCCATGTCTGTGGTCATAGGGTTCTCGATAGCAGCAAAAGAGCAAAACTGAAATGCACAATTGCTTTTGAAGCCTCTGCTTCTTCATATTTGCAAATATTCAATTGATCTAAGCAAGTTACATAGCCAAGTCTGGATTCATTATGGGAGGGGACTATTCAAAAGTGCACGTACACTTTGGGGACTTAGACAATTTTTGCAGGTAATCTACTTCAAACACCATAGAAGCATTAGCTGCTATTATTATTATTACTATTATTATTATTATCATCATCTTTCCAAACATAAAGCTACTGAAATTAACTGCTCTTAAGTCTTTAGTCATTAGCGTTTGCTGTTTCCAAATATTATGGGAGCCTCAAAAATTAATACTTGTAACAAGAGAGTTTTTAAGAGGAGCTTATTCTGCAGGGCTGAAATTATTATTTTTGTTACAAACTGTAGCTGTCCCTACTGGTCTCCCTGGGAGCATTTTGCAGGTTATAAAATACAGCGATTACTATGGTAATAATATTGCAAATATAAAATGGCTTTGACCTACTTGTTAAAATGCAATGTGTATTAAAATAAAGACTGTGAGCTTAAAGCTAAATGAACTCAGAATAAAAACAGAATAGCAAGTCCAAAGTGCTGGGGAGATCTTCAAAGGAAAGGAGGGCATTTGATAAAGAGGATGCATTTTCCCTCATCCTCTTCATTTTCCCCTTGGTGTGATGACTTCTGAAAAACGACACCAGTCTCGGAGAGTGTTTCTGTTCCCAGCCTGACTCGAAGGCAGAATTTTTTTTTTAAATAATAAGAGCTATCATTTGCAGAGCTATTTACTGTGAACCAGGCAGTGAGCTGGGTGTTTCTACACACTCAATTCCTCATCATGACATGTCCCTGAAGCAGAAATTATTTTTCTGCTTTTATAAATGAGGAAACTGAGGCACAGAGAGAATAAATGACTTGCCCCAAACATGGGAATTCTTTCTCTCAAAGGCTTAGATCACTGAAGACCCATGAATCAGAATTGTGAGACCAAAAATAAGTTGGCCAAAATTACATGAGTTGATTCAATTTCCAAAAGACTCTATTTTGGGGACATTTTCATTGCTTTTGTCAATTGAATTATTCATTTATTCAACAGATATTCATTATATGCCTACTGTTTGCTAGACAGCATGCTAATTACTGCGTTAGTCCACAGACAGGGTCCCTGAAGGGCTTTCTGTGATCGAAGAAGGTTTCCCACATGTGCAAGGTGGGACTTGGCATATAAGAAGACATTTCTCAAGGGTAAGAACTTATCTGTGTTTCAGGAAGTAATCATAGTAACAGCAAGAACCCAGAGGACCTGCAAACAGCTCAGTTTAGCAGGAGTGTGGAGATCAGGATCTGCAGGACAATTTTGATAAAAAAAGTTGGCATCGTAAGCAAGAGTCATATCTCAAAGGGCTTTGTGAGTTGGGTTTCTTTATTCCAGAGCACAAGGGAGTCACAGAAGAGTTTGACTGGGGAATGACATGATCAGATAGGTCATATAGCAATATCACTGCAGCCACAGTATATAAAATAGGATTGAGATGGGGGTGAAGGGAGGAGAGGCAAGATCTCTGGCAGGAAGTCCAGTTAGTAAAACCGATGCAGCAGTGTTGGAGAGAGATGATAGTGCCTGGAGCAGGGCATGGCATCAAGACTAGAGAAGGGCAATAGAGAAGTGAAGAGCATTGAGGATACAGGGAAGCTGTTTGGATGTGGAGGGAATGAGAAGAGTTGAGGATGGCATCCGATGTCTGACATGGGAGCCTTGGTAGATGGTTCCCCTGCTGAAGAGAACTTTGAGGGAAGAAGATGATATATCAGTTGTGGACAAGTTGACTTTGCACCTGTGGGGCTTCCAAGCAGATATACCCAGAAGGTAATTAGGACACATGAGTCTGGACCTTAGGAGAGATTTCTGGGCTGGAGATGAAATTTGAGCTCAGTAACACACTGTCCTCTAGCAGCTGTTTGCCTTCCCCATCATCTCTGTCTCCTCATTGAGATTCATTTACCCTTAGTATTTATTGTATTTGCTTATTGTCTTTCTACGCCACAATAGAATTTAAGTTCCATGCAAAGAAGGAATGTGTCTGTTTGGTTAACAGCCACATCCTCAACACTTAGAACAGTGCCTGCCTGGCACTTAAATCAGCAGACAGAATCTGATAGATGCCACTGGAGAGAAGGAGTCAAAATTAGCTTACCCTTGGAGAGTGGAGGCTCTGAGAAGATACAGGCCCATGGCAGAAACTTCTCTGAAAAGGAGGGACAGAGGAAGAGGAGCCATCAAAGTAAACTGAGAAGAAGCCTCCTCTCTTTGCTCTGAGAGAATCTTCAGAGCAAATGGGGAGGTTGAATGCCAAAACATTTAGAACTTTCAGGGACCCAAAACAGAGTGGCCCTTGGAGACCTAATAATTTCTAAAAACAGTGGGCAGGACAGAGTTAAGTATATACATATTCTTCAGTTTTTTTGTTCTTTTTTCTTTCTCTTTTTCCCCCCCCTGCATTTAAAGAAATTTTCAGACAAATGCAAGTGTGGCTTTAGAGTGCAGGAAAAGAGGGATGACTGTTACCACATTTAATCCAGCAGGAGGCAAATGGAGTTCATCTTGCAGGCCAGTTGGGATCAATTGATAAGGGTTTTATTTGTTTATTTAGAGACAGGGTCTTACTCCATTGCCCCAGTTGAAGTGCAGTGGTGCAGTCATGGTTCACTGCAGCCTTGACCTCTTGGGCTCAAGAGATCCTCACACCTCAGCCACACAAGTAGCTGGGATCACAGATGCATGCACACCACACCTGGCTAATTTATTGTATTTTTTGTGGACGTGGGTTCTCCCTATGTTGCCCAGGCTGGTCTCAAACTCCTGTACTCAAGCAATCTGTCTGTCTCAGACTCCCAAAATGCTGGGATTGCAGGCTTCAGCCACTGCGCCCCATCCCACATAAGGGCTTCCTTTATAGGAGAGTTGTGTTGAGAAACATTCTAAGGCTGATTCCAGGCACAGCTGGAAAGAGTTCTGTGATCATGTAGTGGTATTTGTTGTGGAAGCTGGACCTAGATGGTGTCATAACCTTTGCCATCCTCATCAAGAAAATGAGTTACTATGAGTAACAATTTTCCAGAAACATGTATACTCTATCTCTTACAGTGTATGTTTACCAGATGTGACTTCTGCCTTCCCAAGACTCCGGTACTCTGCTTGGTAACTTGTGGACCTCTGTGTTGTCTCATTGGCATAACTCATTAGGGAGTTAAACTAGGCTAGACTGAAGGTTGACTTTTTATAGCCTGATAATTTTTATGCCAGCCCAGGAAAGCTATGACTCCATAGCTTTACATTTTGTTCAGGCTTTCAATTTTGTCCATAATTATTTATTCTTTAGAATAGATAATTCTGAGAAATAACCCCACACCTTGCAATTATCAGTCATATAAATTGACCTGCTGATAATCACAGAAATGAAAAGAAATTGTACATAAGCTGGTAAATTCAGATCTTACAAGTACCAATTCTAGAATTCATCTTGGACAATAAATCTGAAGGTAAAACCTTCATATTATAAATAGATTTTTTTAAAGTGTTCAATTATGAATTTTCAATTCCATGGATGAGAGCAGTCAGGTCAGTAGGGATAAATGATGTCTTTGGATTTAACATATTTTAGTTAATAGTTGCTCTACATTCCTCTATCTCTGCTGATCATTTTTCTAGGAAAGGCAAATTCTTGAAATTCTTTTGTTGCTCTTCCAGAGGAGGGCAGAATGTTGAATGGGCAATGGTAATGGAAGGCTTTCTTTTGGAAATCTCCCAAATTCGGTCTCCTAACTAGGAGTTCAGTAACTAGAAACCTTAAATTTTATATCCAGACGGGAGAGTAGCAACGAGTCTAAAATGCAAAGAGCTTTGAGACTTTATGATTGGCAGCTTGTGGTAATTGATCATCACTTGACCCTGAGAGAGAGTACTCTCATGTAAGTAACTGCTGATATATTAACAGTTCTTGAATGCTAGCAAGTTGCCGGTAGTCATTCAGTCTGAAGGTGAATTTTCACAGTAACATGCAATACCTCTTCTTCCCTTATTCAGAGTGGTAAGTGGGGAATCTATGGCCATCAATTAGTAAAGATTGACTAAGTGTCTACAATTAGCTTAGCATTTTTACAAGCATTGTGAGAAATTCTAGAGAGCCTTGAAGATATGACCTTTATTTTCCTAGTGCTGCTTTTCGCAGGGGGAAGGGAGGAGACAGATCAAAATAACAAAAGCCCCCCAAAACAAAAAGTCATGCAACCATTCAGGAGATATTCAATGGTAGTTTATCAACATGAGACACTACATAAAGGAGAGTGTTTGGGGCAGCAGGTGCTGAGAGCGAAAGAATGGGAGAAAAAAGAGAGAGAGAGTGCTTGCACAGGAGAGAGCCAGTGGATGCCCATCAGCATGACCAGATGTGGTGTACACTTCCAGAGTAATGTGCCTAACACAGAGGGCCAAAAACTCTCTCCTCAACTACCAAGAAAGAGGTATCAATATTTAGGGCCAGAAAATGCAAATACTGATACCTAGATTCCCTATACATACAAGTTATCTCTTCTAAAAATGCTAAAAGAGCTTAAGAGGCATCTGTTTCCCCTCTGTCCTGGAATGTTTGCTTTTCCAATTTAGGGGTAGTGAAACTTAGATAACATAAATATTTCAATTTCCTCCCTTCTTCCCTCCCTCAAATGTAGCCAAGAGATTCTATTCAGTTTTTAGAATTCATTATCAATTTACTAACCTACTTGATCATGTAGTGGAAAAGTAATAAATATATTAGTTTGGTTTTGAGAAAGCTTTAAAAATACAATTCCTATATCCTGTTCCAAACATAATAAATTTGAATATTCCAGAGTGAGGCCCAGAAATCTACAGAATTGTCAAATTCCCTGGGTGGTTCTTATGTAGACAGTCATAGTCAAACATTTAGAAATGAATGAAATGGCTGGTACATGGCAGTGAGAAGCAGACTGCAAACCCCTAATATCTGCACAAGTAGGGATGATCTAGTACTGATTTGTTTATTGAAAGGCTGAATGAAAAATTTAGAAATGAACAGAACTACACTTGAAGTCAGATGTCCAATTACCCTGTAGAATAGCCACAGTGTAGTGAGAGATGTGTAGAGGAAAAAAAAAAAAAACAACAAGAAAACCCACAAATTAAAAGAAAAACAAATAATCTTTAACAGGTTTTGGTTAACGGTTCAGTGTTGATCAAATTAATATGGTGTTGAAATCATGTGTTGGGAATGAGAGCATAAACCCACTCCACCCTGCCTTGGACAAATCATGCTTGAAGGTTTTTTATTACTAAGACCATTTTCAAACATAATGAAAAATCAAAAGAACAATACAGGCCAGGTGCAGTGGCTCACATCTGTAATCCCAGTACTTTGGGAGGCTGAGGTGGAGGGTCACTTGAGGCTAGGAGTTTGATACCAGCATGGGCAACATAGCCAGACCCCGTCTCTACAAAAAATTTTAAAAATTCACCAGTCATGCTTGTATGTGCCTGTGGTCTGAGCTACTTCAGAGGCCGAGGTGGGAAGATGGCTTGAGCCCAGAGGTTCGAGGCTGCAGTAAGCTATCATTATGCCACTGTACTCTAGCCTGGACAACAGAGTGACACCCTGTCTGTAAAATAAATTAAAAAGAGAGACCTGTACAATGCATCTCCGCATAACAGATTTAATGATTATCAAAATCTGGCTACATTTTATTTGTATGTCACAATTTCCTTTTGTTTGACTTTCTTCCCTCCATCCCACCTTCCTGCTTCCTTCCTAAATGTTTTAAAGCACATTTCAGACATTGTGTTTAGCCTTACGTATTTAAACATGTTTCTCTGGAAAGCATGGATGTGTTCTTACCTAACCACATCTCACCTGACATTATTGACAATAAGTCCTTGTTCTTGTTTAATTGGATGTCACATCTTGAGTGACTGGGGTGGTGAAAAGGTTGGAAACCACGTCCCACAAGCAGCAGTTAACAGAACTGAGTTGCTAGAAGACAAGGCTCAGGATTGGAAGGATGGGGAGTAGAAGAGGGGCTGGACTTGCTCTCTGCGACCGGCTGTGGAGGAATGCTGGCTGGTGACGAAACTCGCTGCCTCAGGAGTTTTCTCACCTGGAGGGTGGATGTGAGACACTGCAGAGAGGTTTCACATGCTCATTTTATGAATATTTATCAAGTGCCTGCTATGTTAGATGCTGAGGATGATGTGAACAATAAGACGAGTGCCATCCCTTCCCTCATGGATTTTCCGATCTGTAGCACTGTTTCCCAAAGGGTGAGATGGGTGAGGGGGTTGCAGGGTCAATTCAGTAACTAACATTGAGTTACACGTAGTTACAAACATTCTCTTTTCAGTCTTCCAAACCTTGTAAGGCATCAAGGAGGAGGTCTCATTTGAGAGTTAGGGTTGACACACCTCTAAAATTTCATCATTTCCCTTTCTAATGAAGCAAGAGCAACTTCAGGTTCACAGTTTTTAGCAGGCAACAGTATCTTGTGAACTATTTTTTGAGCAATTTGTTAAACATCTTTATAAAAGCAAGTAAGATAACAGGCAAATATTTAATATAGGAATAATTAAAACCAAAATGTTACAAGGGATGATTTTAAGTTTTGGGGTTTTGTCTGTTTGTTTTTGTTTTCCACTTTTTATATTTGCATACAATAAAATTTATTCTTAAGTTTATACTTGCATGAGTTTTTGCAAATGCATACAGTAATATACTGTATGCATAGGGTGATATACTGTCATATAACCACTCCTACACTCAGAGTACAAATCAGTTCTACCACATTCCAAGATTTTCTCATGCTACCTGTATGTTTATAGAAATTTCTGCCCCCCATCCCCCACCACACAGTGCATTTTAAATTCTCAAGTATCCTCACCTGCCATCCCCAACCCTTGGCAACTACTGATCTGCTTTCTGTTTTGATAATTTTGCCTTTTCTGGAATGTCATATAGTACAATCATACAATCATACGGTATATAGCCATTTCAGTCTATCTCATTTCACATAGCATAATATATTTGAAATTCATCTGTCTCATTGCATCGATTCATTTCCTTCCTTCCTTCCTTCCTTCCTTCCTTCCTTTCTTTCTTTCTTTCTTTTTCTTTTTTTTTTTTTTTGAGATGGAGTCCCACTCTGTCTGTCGCCCAGGCTGGCTGGAGTACAGTGGCATGATCTCAGCTCACTGCAACCTCTGCCTCCCAGATTCAAGTGATTGTCTTGCCTCACCCCCTCCTGAGTAGCTGGGATTACAGGCATGTACCACCATGCCTGGTTAATTTTTTTGTATTTTTAGTAGAGACAGGGTTTTGACCTGTTGGCCAGGCTGGTCTCGAACTCCTGACCTCAGGTGATTCACCTCCCTCGGCCTCCCAAAGTGCTAGAATTACAGGTGTTAGCCATCATACCCAGCCTTATTCATTTCCTTTTAACTGCTGAGTACTATTTCATTGTGTGAATGAATCACAATTTATTTATTATAAATAATAAGATATATTCAAGAAGACAAATGACAAACATGATAGTGAAAGCAGATTTAGCAGATACATTGAAGGTGATACGCTAATGACTGAGTTTTGAAGGGGATAAAAACTAGTCTAACAAAAGTACACATTACAGAGTTGTTTGAGTAGGCCATCTTCTAATTTCTTATCCATACCTTCAATAGTGCATTTGATTGAAATATAAATATGATTTCTATTGTCTTAAGTCAGAATATACCTTTCGGGTTCTTAAAATAACCTGGGATCTTCAGAGCACCCTTTTCATAATCTCCTCACTTATTTTTATTCATTCCCTCCTTCCTTGCTTCCTTCCTTCTTCTCTTCCTTCCTAGCCTCCTTCTCTCTCACTTTCTCTCTCCTGTCCCTTCCCCCTAATATTTAATTGGAGTTTATATAACTGAATTAATTAGATCTATTTCTCAAGGAGTTGGTTTTCCAGAAAATTCGCTTTGCAATTGGCATGAAAGAAGAGCTGGCATATTAATCAAATGCTACAATTTGTTCTTTGTATCTGAATGAGGCTGAGGTTGGACTTACTGCTTATCTGTTGTCCATTTGTACCATTCTGTCCTTTGTAGCCAAGGAGCCTGGATTCTTTGTGATTGGACTGGCTGATGGTTCTAAGTGTTGATATATTGAGTGTAGACCTGCTGAATGGGGACAAACCCTATCTCCTTAGTTACTGTTACAGAGTCCCCAGGATATAAAGTGTCTGTATGAAAATAAATAAGAGCTTTTCTTTCCCTTTGTTTGACTGATGATATCTATACCATTAAATAGAATGATAAAAATCTTTGTCCTCTGCTAAATAACATGTTAATTGCTGTTTTATGTATTTATTCATTTTGTGTTTCTGAAATATGTTCAGTTAATAGACATTTCTGTCCCTCAATGCATTTTAAATTCTCAAGCATCCTCAAATTATGTATATTTAATATAATCTCATATATATGGAGGGGAGATGCACTTTGTAGCTAATAGGGAGATCAAAGTTGCTAGATTGCTCCATTTAGTCAGCTTGTTGCAGAATACAAACGCTGCTCAAGGATTTGAGTTCATATCTTAAAAGCTCATCAGAAATATTCTAAGCTATAGATTTTTTTCTCTCTCTCAGCAACATTTCAGATATGGAGGTTCTCCTCGGTTGCCCTTGCTAGTGTTGCTGAATGTAGATGCCACAGGAAAAAGGAAAGATCTGTTCTGTTTTTTCATCTGTGGAATGACGGGGTTGGACTAGACGGAAGATGTCGAATTTATAGCATTAATACTGTCACTCCTCATCTAGCCACATGACAGACATCACTAACCAATCATAGTGTGCTTTCCTGCCAATGCAGGATGACTTCTTGTCAAGTCAGCACTCCAGGAAGCCACTACTAATCAATTGATGCTAGCCCAAGACATGAGATCTATTTCCATTGTGAAACAAGTGGTGTTTACTCCCTGGAGTATAATCAAGATGGTTACAAAAGTTAGGTACTCATTGAACAGTAGAAGGAAGAATGTCAGAGGCCCTTGTTGTTTCAAGTAAAGAGGATCTCAGATTACTACATTTTATGCTCCTTGAAGGCAGGGATTGTGTTTTAGTCTTGTTTTTCCATGTCTACCTAGCCTACATGGTAAACTAGTTCTCATAGTAGATATTATATAAATGTTTGTTAAATGGTACATGAAGGAATTAATGGAAAAGCATGTCCTTGCCCAATTCTTTCCTTTCTAAGACTTTACAGTTCAGTGCTTCTTCCAAAGGACAGGGACAACCTTTGCCACTACTGAGTTTCATTCACTTTAGTTCAGGCCATTCCTTCAGGTTGGCTACATAGCTTTGTGTTCTTCTCCACCAAGCATTGGCACTGCCCAGCAATAATTGGCTGGACTTTACAAGCTTCCTCTCCATCTATCATCCCAATCATTCACAAACATATTAAAGAATTCTGAGGAGGGTCCATTTAATACTTCTAGTGCTTGACTCTGAATTCTTTCAACTTGATCTGTGATTGGGAATCTGAAGGTTTAATGATACGGACAAGAATTCTGTCACAGATTCAATATTTAACACTGGAGAAAATCATTCATTTGACACCTAACATATGTAGCCCTTATTAGTTGTATTTTTGGAAGTAGATTTTAAATTCTTGTATGGAAAAGACCAGGTGTGATAACTCTGTATTTTGACAATGATATGTCTTTCATATGGTAGATACTCAGTAAACAATTTATATTTCTCAGGGTAGTTTTATGAAAACAGACTGAAGTCTCAACTGTTAGAAGAGAATCATCTTTGGAAACAGAAGGGATTTTTTTTTCCTACCCAGGCACTGAATTTTATCTAATAATAATACTGTATACCTGTTTGGTAGAAATTAATTATGGGCCAGGCACTCTGCTACATGCTTAACACATATTCTCAAAACAGCCCCAGGACTAGTGATATGAATTCCATTACAGATGAGATAAATGAAGCTTGGAGAATTTACAGAACCTGGCCAAAGTCACAAGATAGTAAGTGGCAGTACTGAGATTTAAAGGCAGGCCTGATTCTAAAGTCTTTTCCCCTAGAGATAACAGGTCCCTCATGGCAGATGTGACTTGCTGCAAGAAGCCTTCCCTGAGCTACCACCTCTCCCTGCAATGCTAGTTGAAACATTCTTCCTCTGAGTTTCCATAGTTTCTGTTCCCTTGTTATGATGCTCTCCATTCTGTGATAGTTGCTTCTACTACCAGAGGAAGATCCCTGATGGCAAGGACTTGGGATTTTTTGTTTTGTTTTCTGGGTTTTGCTGCTTTTATTTGATAGCTGCATCTTTCCCAGGAGAGCTCTGCCACTTTGCCCTGCACGCCTGGACACCATAGAAAATATACAGCTAAGTCCTCAAGATAATTCAGGAAAATAGAGTCCATCCTCCTATGTGGAATGGCAGAAGCTGCCTCTCTTCTGGACTACAAAGTGCCATCTGCTACTTACTGCTGCGTTATCACACTGTTTCATTTTTCCCCACTTCCATTTTTTATTAACTGCTATTTTTTCAATAATTAATACTTGCAAATGTTCTGTGCTTATCCTGTTTCAGATGGCTTGTGCTTCTTGAATGGGAAGATTCATGATTTTTATAAATTTCAGAAAATTCTCAGCCATTATATCTTCAGTAATTGCCTCTTCCTGATTTCTCTGGTCTCTCCCTATGAGAGTCCTACTATACGTAGGTTGGGACTTCTCAGTCTAGTCTCCATGTCTCTTTATCTCTAAGATATTTTTCAACTCTTTGTCCTTTTGTGCTTTATTTCTGTAATGTCATGAGATCTACATTTCTCTCTTCAGTAGTGTCTACTTAACCTATCCATTGAGTTTTTAATTTTAGTGGATCTGTGGAGAAGAATAGTCAGCATGTTGTTCTTTTTCGGGTTTCAATTCTAGCTTCAGTGTTTTGAATCCTTGTAAACTTTCTTATTCCATGTTCCTTTTCAGAATTTCAGTTGTTTCATGACCTGTAATTCTTGAGCCTCTTATTCTTTTATTTGTTAACATGTAAAATCAGATTCTTGGATGCTGTAAAATTTACTGTTGGGAACATTTGCTTGTCGGATTGGTTGTGGTCTAGGTTGTGGAAGTGGCCAGGGAAATCTTCATTTGTTTCTATCAGGCATTCCTGGCATGTCATGAACAGGGCGAATTTTAATATTAATTTTTCAGTCAGAGCTTCTTGATTTTGACTTTTGTTATTCCTGCAATCTCAAGAAAGGCACAGTCTTAGGGTTTCTCATTCTCAGTTAAAACATTTCCCTCTCACCCAGAGTACAGGTAGAGGCAGACAAGTTTTACCTAGCTGGCTGTCAATTTTTCCAATCTATTTGTTCATTGAAGGTGCAGCCCTCAGTGAATATTCTTGGCTTTCTACAAATAGGAACTTCCTGCTTCTCTTTGTCCCAAGGCCCTGTCTGTCTCCTGTGTGGGCATTACAATCCTAGCCCCTAGGGAACCAAGACAACCCTTTTGTCTGCCACCAACCACTCTTCCCTCTCTCTCATAACCACAGCATGACTTTGCATGCTTCTTACTCCTGTTTTTAATTACCTCTTTATTTCTTGGATTTTCATGTTTTGTTTTGTTTTTTTAATAAGGTCTCATGCTGTCACCCAGGTTGAAGTACATTGGTGCCATCATGGCTCAATGAGGCCCTGAATTCCTGGGCCAAACCAATCACCTCAGCCTCCTGAGTAGCTAGGACTACAGGTGCACACCCCTGCACCCAGCTAATTTTTTATTTTGTGTGGAGATGGGGTCTTGCAGTGTTGCCCACGCTGATTTTGAACTAATGGTCTCAAGTGATCCTCCTGCCATGTCCCCACAAAGTGGGATTACAGGTGTGAGCCATTGTGTCCAGCCTTCCTTTGTTTATTGTGAATCAGCTAAGCATTCAAAAGTCAGCTAAGCATTGTGTTATATTTTATCTAGCATGTCTGGGTATTTGAAGGGTTGGATTTTTCAGGTTGTCATCATTTCCCATTTTGCCAGAACCAGGACCTTATTACAAGCTCATGGTAAAACATTTCAAATAATATACAAGGACATATGATGAAATGTTAGTGTCCTTATCCTCTTAGATCTGCCTAGACCGCAAATCATCTTGTCAGTAATAATAACCTTTACCATTTTCTTAATCGTAGTTCTAGAAGTAATTTTTGCATATACAGCATACATATGTGCACGTAATACATGAAGATGATTTGTGCAAGCAGAAATGCTTTTACTATCTCCACTGTACTTAGCAATGTATTGTGACACTCGGTGCATACTGCTGCACTTAGTTCTGATTCTCTTTCATGACTGTATAGTAGTCTATTGTATGGATATGCCACAATTTACTAACCATGCCCCCTATTATTGGATAATTATGTTTTCAGTTATTTTGATATTATAAACTCTCCTACAATAAACATTCCCTTACATATGTCTTTGCTCCTATGTCATTTAGCATAATTCACTTTGTCTATTTCCTTCTCTCCCATCCTCCCACTCCCACCCCCCCACTGTGGGTTCCTCGTGGTCAATGACTTTATCTTTCATCGATGATCCTAATACCTGGCATGGGGCCTGGCACTGAGTTAGCACTAAATTCACATTTGTTTCATTAATAACTGCTCACTACAAAGTCAAATCAGCAGTCAGGCTCAGTCCAAATCTCCAGCAAATGTATTTTAATTGCAGTAATAACAACAGCTATTGACTATTCATTTGTCCGGGGTTATTGACAGAGTACCTCCTCTAGTCTAAACATGAGCTCATGCAATCTTTACTACAACCCTATGAGAGGGTAGATTTCATGATCATGCATTACAGACAATGAAACTAAAACGCAGGTTACCTACCTGTCAGAGGCAGAGTCAGTATCTGAACACAGTTTTGTGTGAAATCAATGACTGGCCTTTTGACTGCTCTCTTAATTAACATTGTACGGTCACAGCCAACATTGGACATATTTCCGTTGTTCATTCTTTGGTGTATTCATTCATTCAATGAATCAACAAATATTTACTGAGAGCTCACCACGTTCCAGGTAGGGAGTGATAGGTCTTGATAAAAATATCCCTACCTTGGTAGAATTTACAGTGTAAAGGGAGTGACAGATTAATGAAAATGTGATGAGTGGCTGAAAAGAGATAAGCAAAGGCTTTAGGAGCACCAAGAAAAGAGAAGGCCTCCAGTGTCTGTGATAAACTGGATGAGCCTCATTGAAGGACAGCAGTGGATCGGGGGAGGGCCACAGGATGGGTGAAGCCCGGGAGTCCAGCGTGCCCCCTGTTCCTTGTGTGCGCTGCAGTCTAATCTCTCTTCCAGCCACTGGCAGCTCTCAGGATCTCTGGTCTGAGGGCCAGAGGGCCTGTGTCCTTCTGCTTTTGAAAGGTGGCTCAGCACTCCATCGGCCCTTTCTAATTTTAAAGTAGTAGCTCCCTTGATTGAAATCTTAATTTGGGAACAGGCCTAGGATTGGCCTGTGGCTCGAGATTTTCACCAATAAGCGGAGTGGGAGGTGGGGGAGGTGTCCCTTTAAGCAGCCGGGAGGCAGCCCAGAGAGCTTGGAGCTCCTCTCCCCCAGGACCTGAGTGATTTTGCTGGATCCGGAGCTGCGCACAGAGCAGAAGCCGCTCCGGGAATGTTACCCCCCTTGTGCGGAGCCCCTGCAGGGCCCCCTCCTGCTCCGGGTAGTTGGCGGCCGACGCCCCGCTGGGCTCCTTAGCTGCAGCCGCAACCCCTGCCCCTGGGTCTCCAGCCCACTTTTCCCCGACTTCCCCCACCCCCCGCCCCAGTTTTCCCGGCCGGTTGAGGCGCCGCAGCGTCGGAGCAATGCAAGGCTAAGCCGGGTAAGTGGTCCCCCCATAGCCGGGGGAGCACGGAGGGGGGCGCAGGGGCACGTTTCCTCCAGGTTTCAGGAATTCCCCTGAAAAAGGGGCCTTGCAGCTGGAAACTAAGCTCTGGGAGAGATGCGCTTTGCCACCCAGACACTGGGGGAGTCAGGAGCCCCGCGGTGGGGGACCTGCTGAACTGAGTGTCGAGGGTCTGAGTGTCGGCCACCTTTCACTCAGCCACTTTATTAACCAACAGTGGTAATCATAATATCACGAGGGGGATGCTGGTGTTATTGTATTAGGACTTCTTAAGGGGGAACAGGAAAACATCCCTGGATTTGCTTTTTAAATAGCCTTTATTCTCTTAGAATTCATTTTCCCTTAAATATTTAAAAGGTATTTGCTGTTAATGACCTATTTTCTATTCAAAATATTTTTTAAAGTCTCCAGAAAGATCTACTTTAAAACATTATTTACTTCTTCCCACATACTTTCCTATTTTGAGCTTATATCCCTGAAAAGAGAAAAGTTGTTTATTTTCCCAGAAGTTTAAAAATTCATTTCTTTGCTTCTTGGTGGACTTCAGTAATGGAAGCACCTCTGCATTTGTTAACGTGTTCTCTCTGGATTGGGGTAGGTGGAGAGGTCCCCTCTCCTGGCCCTTCCTAGCTCTACATGAGGGAGTGTGTAGTTTGGAGATGAGAGAGTTAATTCTTACTCTCTAAATTACCAAATGCACCCTCTTAGATGCTGGAAGAGTTAGGACTTGGTGAAGGTTGGGATTACACAAATCTAGAGTGCCTGGGGAGCCGTGCCCTGGGAAACATTAAAACCAAAATAATCAGGAAAGATTGTGGGGAGGTGCTAGGTAAGATTTAAAAGATGTGGTTTCAGCTCCCCCACCCATCTGTTCACTTGTGTGTACCTAAGCAAGAGGTTGAGAATCGAATGCAGAGGGTCAGAGTTTACCTTTTTTTTTTTGTTTTAAGATGAGGCAGCTGGAAGGCATGCCTTCCAAAATTGGAGCAGAGTCTGATGTGTTGATTGCCAAATTCCATTTCCGCCCATATTAAATTATTTTGGCTTCTAGAAGCCCTTATTTTGCTGGGCTGGCCTTTATTTGCAGTTGTTTAGGTGGTGTGAATCATTTGTGTACTTTGAGTTCCCTGCTTTCTGTACACAGATGTTTTTATCTGTGCAGCTAGTTGAGTAATTAGAGGGATGGACATGGCCCTGTCTGTACAGACAGAATGAATACCACTTGGGGAAGATCTGGCCTTTTCTTTTCAAATCATCAATTGCGAAATCTTCCCAGCCCATTGGGCAATTCAGATAAAGGTGTCAAGTGAGCTGGCCAGTGAAGAATTTATATGTGCAGCTAATTCTGCTCATCCTACAATAAAACATCTTCCCATGGGGCCAAAAAGTGGGGGTTAGGGAGGCATATAAAAATGATCCTGTGTTCTTAGTCACTGACTACCCAGCTCTCCCTGGATTTCTGAGAACCTGCCAGGAGAAACTGTTGACTGGATGGAAGTTTCGAGAAATGCAGAACAGAAATCAGGACGAGCCCTCCTTGAGCAACTTTTATTTCTGTTTGGAGGAAAGGAACACTTTGTTAGAATAACAAATCGTGGCTGCTTTTCAAGACCAGAAAACGGTTCTTGTTCCGAAGGCAGATTCGTTTTAAGAGTGTGAATCATTTGGTTTAGCTATTTTTTTTTTCCTTTTGCGGTGGAGGCTTCAAGATGATTAAATGTCCTGTCTGCAGGAAATTACCAGGAGATTTGAGTATTTTCCTGAATCAGCCTCAGATGGTACACAGCTTTGGGTGTAATACAAGAAAGCTCTGTTATAAGGCAATCTTTCCTCAGTGATACCCTCAATCTCACAGAGGTTTTCAAGCCTCTCCATCAACAAGCCTTTTATTTTTTATGTTTGGGGTTGTACTTCCATTTAAGAAACTGAAATAACTCTCTCATTCCCTTTGTGAGCTTCTTAAGATGGAACTTTTTTTTGAGACAGTTTTATCGAGCCCACTTCCCCGCTAGCCTCCTCCCACTTAGCTTCAACAGGAAAAACTCTTGGCTCCTTTTCCCAAGATTTCTTTTAAGCCAGAATTGTTATCCTTAGGGACACAGATGTCTCAAGGAATGAGAGAGATGCAAAGGTTTGAACTAGCACTCACCAATTTGGTGGTGACATTTATGGTCTTTGTAGAGCTGTTTGCGAAGCAGGCTAAATGGTTCTGTGTTGGGTTTGCCCTGAAGTGCATCAACAATACAGAAAATGGGCAATGAAAAGATGGTAAGGGGCAATCGAGGGACACGCGTGCTGCTTTGTGTAGTTCTGTGTGCAGAGATCTGTGGGTTTTTTAAAATAATTTGGAAAACCAAATCTCAGAGATGCTGTGCTCCCCAAGCTATTTTTCTTAAGCTTTCCTGAAAAGTATTCGGTCACATTAAACACTTCCTAGCACTATCATAAAATAGAGCACTGGGTGAATATAAACCCAGTGTGATATTCTGATGTCAATGAAAGGAAGCAGAGGGAATAATTTTTTTAGCTACTAAAACACAGAATGGTAATCCTAGTTGAATATAATGAGACTTTATGGAAATTGTATTGAGAGTTTAAATGTGATGTTCCAAAAAAGTTTCTTTGATATTTTTTATTTTCTCAAAATCTGAATGGCAAGGGATTCTTTTCTGGGATACTTAGCATTTGATTACCATGCAGTTTTTTCGTTTTCTTTTTGCTTCATTTTGTTTTGTTGGTGATTTCTTTTTCATATCCTGCTCCTCTGTGTGACCAGCAGAGGAAGGCTCATTTTTGCAAAGATTGTAATCTGGACAACTTCCAGAAGAATGGAAGATGTAGGGGTAGCAGAGGGAACAGACGCAGGTACTATGGGACTCAATGTCTGGGAAAACTCATGAGTGATCTCCCGGGTAAGATAAGCCCAGAGGCCTTTGAGAATTGCTTCACATTTGACTTTTAATAGCCAGCCTGTGTGGAGAAATCTTTGTACCTATCACTAGGGTCTCCCTCTTCACAAAGCACCTTCCCAGGCAAGATGCCAATCCACAGGGAGTGTGTACGTGACATTGCTTATCACATCTTTGGAAGTTTGCTTCTTACTCCTTTCTCTTTAAAACAACTACTATCTGATCTCTTGGAAATATTTGCAAAAGGTTACTCTGCATTCACCCAGGCTGCTGTAATTAGTCACTGATTTTATTTTATATTTTCTGATGATTGAGGCTTTGTTCAGGCTTCTGGGGATGAGCAAGCATCTGTTGAGTTGGATGTTGGATAAATTCTAATTTTGAACACTAAGTTGTCCAGGCTGCAGAAGAGATCTCATCTTGACATATTATAAATGATAACAGCAATAAACAGAATGATGCCTGTTAACTTACTGAGCTTTTGCCAAGCACAGACTAAATGTGTTACCACTCTTTCTCAGACTTTACGGTGCATAGGGGTATCCTTCAGGGAGTCTGTTTCACAGGTCTGTAGTATGACTTAAAATCTGCATTTAAGAAATAGCCAGGTGGAACCTTGGACTTATCTTGAGAAGCTCTTTGCTGTTTGTTCTTTATTATTGAAAAATCCTTACAACGACCCTATGAGGGTTGGTGCCATTAGCCAGCCCATTTCACAGATGAGGAAGGATAAGGTCAAAGAGGTTCAGTAACTCCCCTAGGACACAAGGCTACCAAATGGCCATGCAGGGGACCTGGACCTACAACTGTCCAGCTCCAAGCATCTACCTGGGATGCGTCTTAAATGCAGTCTGTGCTCTCAAGCATTTGCTCTTGGTTAATTGGGAGGGGGTGGGGGTCTTTTCTTTATGATTTGTACCTAGTAATCACCTTTCCACTGCCCTGGTGCCACTCTGCCAAAGGCTGCTTTTCTAGGATGCTGGCCCTCTGTAGACAGCAGTCCATGAGGTCCTCATTTAGACAATCCACCATGACAGAATTGAG
Organism: Ateles fusciceps; assembly: GCA_036589455.1. Lineage (NCBI taxonomy): Eukaryota > Metazoa > Chordata > Mammalia > Primates > Atelidae > Ateles > Ateles fusciceps. The sequence continues at coordinate 14,398,883 of JAZHEH010000562.1, forward strand.
GGAGACCACATGGGGTGGAGATCCTTGTGGCAACAGCTTGAGGAGTGTCCAGCTGATTTGCCTTGGGTTCTTTAAGTGCTGAACCAAGATGACCCAAGACAAGACTGGTTGGCTATGAAGTGCTTTTTATTTCCCCAGCTTTTGGAATTCTTAAGACAGTTCTGTTTCCATCGAGGTCCCTTTCCACCTGGATATAGGTGCCACTTTCTTTCCTGCAATCCATGATGCCTCCCATAGGATCCTTTCACAAGACTTCACTCTACACGGCTCAAGAAAGTTGAAACCATTTCCTAATGCTCATGGGCTGAGCCCACTTACAGCCCTTCCTCCATTCTCTGTATACCCCCCCTATTCTGGGTAGAATCCTATGGAAAGTGAACGTAAAGGGAATATTGTAAAGAGGAGAGGGGCAGAGACTGAAAGAAGCCTCATTTAAGTTTCTTGACTGATTCTCCCTTGGCCTGACCTGATTTCTCTCACTCTTTGGGGCACATGGACCAGGACTGATTTTTCTTGCTTAATTGCTGCAGGATTTTGGATACAGGACAGACCACTTAACCTCATGAGCTTTGCCTTCATTATCCGTAAAATGGTATGCTCATGTTGACCCTTTCTCCTTTGGTTACAAGTGATGCAATGTCCGAGAGGCACTTTGGACTTTGTTTAAACACATTTTGAAAACTTGTTCATGTGGCCTTCTAGCAGTGGTTCTCTTACTGTGATCTTGGGAACACCTGTTTGGTGAATTGCTCTTCTAAAAAAGAAAACAAAAAAAGGTGCTGTGTGTGTGGACATATGATATTTTACATCTCCCTCTTGAGCAATCACAATTCAAAGGCTCTAAGAAGGCCTGGAGTAGAGAAACCTGTTTAGCCTTGCTGTTGCATGTTCTGTGCTAATATGACCCTGGAACCTCCTTTCAGCCTCACCTCTTAATGTGCTGCAGAACACCCTTGGGGGGAGCTGTTGATCTTCAAAATGGTGGCTCCACCACTTATTAGTCATGTGACAAGTCACTTTCATCTCTGAACCTCGGTTTCCTTGTCTGTAGAATGGAAATAATTGGGACTCCTACCCTATAGAGTTTTAGGGAGGGTTAAATATGTTAAGAGATGTCAAGGTCGCCCTCTGCCTGTCAGCAGGGTTTGCCTCAGTGGATCATTCCCTCCTCTTGCTTCCTTCTGTAACTTTCTGTCTCCTCCTTGCTTTATCTTCCTCCTACCTCCCCATTTCCTTTGCTGCTCTTTCTCCTCTTCTAGTTCCTGTTTTTTCCAGGTCAGCCGCTTCTGTCTCCTTCCTGCTTGCTCATGTCCTTTTCATCTTTATTGCTCCCTTGTTGACGTCATCCAACCCATGGCTTCATGTTACACTGCACTCCTTGGCTAGTGGAGCCACATCTCCAGCCTGGACCTCTCTCCTGAGCTCCAGACGTATATACACATCTCGTCTCAGCATCTTCATTAGATGTCCAGTGGGCTTCTCAGACTTGTTGTGTCAAAACATAGTGCTAGCTTTTTTCCTCTCCTCAAACCTTGAATGTGACAACAAATGGCACCTCCAGCTACCCAGTTGTTTGAGCTAAAAACTTTTGGCATCTTTGATTTTTCTCTTTCTCTTACTCTCCTGTATCCAATCCAATGGGAATAAGTCCTTTCAGTTCTACTTCAAAAATATACCCCAAATTGTAGCAGGTGAGGGTGAGAGGGAGGGAGGACTGACTAGGAAGGAGCTTGAGGTAACTTCCTGGGGTGCTGAACATGTCTGATGTCTTGATAGAGTGTGGGTTACATAGATATAGGCATTTTTCAAAATTGATGAGACCCTACATATAAGGTCTATGCATTTTGCTATATATAAATTATACCTCTGTAAAAAAAAAAAAAAAAGATAGAAAATATATGTATCTCCAATCTCCACAGGTACAACTTTAGTCCATGCTGCCATCGTTTTTCACCTTTATTACTTGACAACCTTCTCAAACACCTAGTGATTCTCAAGCTTAAATCACATCACAACAGTACCCTATTTAACAGCTTCAGACAGCTTCACATTGCAATAAGGACAAAACTCAAACACTTAGCCATGGCCTGTGAGATTGTCGCACCTTAGCAAGTTCTAGCCCTCGGCCACCCTTCAAGGGCATCTCCCTACCTGGCTACTAGCACCCATGCCTCAGCCACCGGCCAGCCCACGTTTCTGCCTACCTCTGGGCCTTTGTACTTGCTGTTCTTTCTGCTTGGAATGCTCTCCCCTAGATCTTTGCCTGGCTAACATCTTCTCATCATTGAGGTCTTCGCTTAAATGTCCTTCTGTCAAGAGCGCTTCCTGCCTAGCCTTGCTCCATGTCTACACTTCACAGCCCACATTTTTCTTAGCTACATTATCATACTAACTTTTCTCCAAAGCACTTTTCAAGATCAAAAATATTTTATTTTCAGTATGACAAAGCTGTCCCTATTCCTCCTTGTCTCTTAAAGGCAAAGATTGTATCATTTAAATCCCATCTGACAGTACCTTTCTTCTAGGAGGGGTTCCCTAAGTAAATTTTGGCCGATTGATTAACTGGTACCTCGGCCAGTGTCTAACATAGCAACTGTAAGACAATTGTTAGCAAATTAAACATTTAGAAATTATTTTTATTACTCACTCTCCTCCTTTCCTCATCTCCCTCTTACTTCCTGAGGGATGTAAAGATTAATGTGCTTCCCAATGCTGCTAAGTCCATGCGCTTCACATTTCTGAGCCTTCTCTTTTTTTTTTTTTTTTTAATAGTAAACCAGGTCAATGACAGTTGCCCCTTGTGGAGGTCTGTAAACCCCTTGGAGGGAAGTGTAATTTCAGCACTGAGTACAAGCAAGGCCTGAATGTCTCATCACCTTTTAAAAATTGCACCCCCCAGCTAATGGTTTTCTCTGAAGATCCCAAGCTTCTGAACTCTCCTGCCTAGGAAGTCTGATCAGACGCAGCTGTTCTGGGAATTGATTTGAGATCCAAAAGTTTTTAAGATCCACTACAACTCCCACAAATGGCTTTGGAACTCAGAATGCCGTAAACATATATATTTTTTTAATCTGTCAGAGAGAATCTTTCCCAGAGAACAAAGGTTGAACTGTATGTTTAGTGCCCAAAATTTGCTCTTCTCTCCAGCCCCAAAAACCACAACCTCTCACTGAATGTTATTGGTGGAGTACTAATTTAAAAATTAGAGCAAAGTGTTGCATGTTCTAAAAGTGGAAAAAAAATCAACAAATATTGGTGGGGAAGAGGATGTCCTTCCCTGGACAAGAAGAGAATAATACAGGCATTTCTGAAAACCCACAAGCCATGGTTTATTTATTTGGACTGTACATTGAGTTACCAAGACAGGAATAGAACAGAGGTTTTATTTGCCTGCAGCTCTGGTTTAATGGATTAAAGCGGCCCCTTCAGACCTTAGGGAAATAGTGCTGCGATTGATTAGCACTGTCTGCCATGGGCAAGAGCTGTTGCTGTACATAAAGAATTAGAGAATGTTCAATTTGGAATGCACCATGGAGATTATCTAGTCTAACTGTTGCCCTCATAGCTACTGCACTGTGTTAGGGGGCTTTAGAAGAATAATCGTGAGCTTGGCAAAGTGGTAACTCTTAGCTTTTCAGGCCTTTGTTCCCTCGTGGGTCCTGTCAGTGCATTCAGCGTGGTGTACTGCAGCACTTCTGAGAACACGCCAGGGGAGCCTCACAAGTGAGTTCTGAGGCTGGTCAAGTTTGGAAAAGTCTGTGGTACCATATCTCCCTCTCAAAGATACATAAGGACAGTAAGCATGACAAAGGGGCTGAAAAGTCCAATCATAAAGAAACTCACTTAACATTGTTTCCCAAACCTGTGTGATTCTGTGATGTTTTCAAGGACACCTGTTGTCATTTTGTAGAACACTCTTCAGATGCTGCTGTGTGATGCTTAGATAATGGGGAGAGTGTTCATTTCCTAAGGCTGCTGTACCAAATTACCACAATCTTGGTGGCTTAAAACCACAGAAATTTATTCTCTTACTGTTCTGGAAGCCAGAAGTTTAAAAGACAGGGTGTTGGCTGTCTCTGGGCAAGAGTCTGTCCCTGCTTCTTGTGGCTGCCAGCAATCCATCCTTGGCATTCTGTGGTTACAGCTACATCACTGCAGTATCTGTCTCCATCTTCCCATTGCTTTCTCCTCTGTGCATGTGTCAGATTTCCCTCTGCCTCTCCAAGGATACTTAAGATGACATCGAGGGCCCACTTGCATAATCCACATAATCTCTTCATTTCAAAATCCTCAATTTGATTATATCTGCAAGGGCTTCTTCCCCAAATATGTTATAATTTTGAGATTCTGGGGATTAGGACATGGACGTATTTTTGGGAGGCCATTTTGTAACCCATCACAGAGGCGTATTGACTCAAGCATCGAGAGACTTAGATCAAGTTCTCGCTTAGCCACGAACTCCTCAGTCCCATAAAGAGGCAAAAAGGGTATTTAAATCAGGAGTCGGGCCTATTTCCTCACCCTTCCGAGCTTTAGTGTCTTCAGCTATGAAGCGGGATATACTCGAATACTTTATAGGGGTATTATAAAATTAAATGAGATAAAACTTGTGATGTGCTTATCACAAGTGACTGTCGAGTAAATATTGGCTTATCGTTGTATATTTTTACTACTGCTGTGTTGCTGCCACTGTTTTCCTGTTCCTTCTTTGAGTCTTATTGTCAAATGAAGTGATTAAGGCTAATTCTGGCCCAAGAATACTCAGGGATCCTTTCAAAATTAGCATACTGAGGGCTCCAGATCTCTCAAAGGCCACATTATATCTTCTAGATTTTTTCACTGAAGTATATTATATCCATACAGGAGAGTAAACATATCATAGGTGTTCAAGTCAGTGAAATTTCATAAACTAAATATACCAATATTACCGGCACACAGAATCAAGAAATAAAATATTACCAGTGCCCCACAAGCCCTTTCTGCACTCGCCCTTCCGTCTCCTTAATTCTAACCACTCTCCTGATTTCTAACATCATAGATTTTACCAGTTTTTATACCTTACATAAAGGGAATTATACAATCTGTACTCTTACGTGCCTGGCTTTTTTCACTCGACATTCTGTTTGTGAGATCCAGTTGTTTTCTTGTGTATAGTTGTAGATCCTTCATTTTAGTTGTTTTATGGGGTTCTATTGTTAAATAGATCAAAATGTATTCATTCAGTTGTTGCTGGAAGTTTTGTTAGTTTCTAGTTAGAGGCTATTATAAAAAGTGCTTTTCCAGGCATTCCAGTACATGTCCTTTGGGAGTGCATGCAGTGCTGGGACAAAATCCACAATACTTTCATCCAAGACCTCTTCCACCCCCACCCGCTAATTGCTTCAGATGCTTTGCAACATGAGAGCTTCTTATAACCAAGGGTGTCTTAGTCTGTTTGGGCTGCTGTGACAAAATACCATAAGCTAAGTAGCTAATAAACAACAGATTTTTTTTACAGTTCTGGAGCTTGGAGGTCCAAGATCAAGGTGCCTGCAGGTTCAGTGTTTGATGAGAACCTGCTTTCCAGCTCATAGATAATGCCTTCTTGCTGTGTCCTCACACAGTGGAAGGGAAGAGCTAGGACTTTGGGGTCTCTTTCATAAGAGCACTAATCCCATTCATGAGGGCCCTGTCCTCATGACCTAATCACTTCCCAGAAGCCCCATCTTCTAATACTATCACCTTGGGGGTTAGGATTTAAACCTATGAATTTGAGAAAGAAGGACACAAACATTCAAACCATGGCAAAGGATAAGAGTTGATGAATAGGAATGGTTCTCATCCCCTGGACCACCCACTGCCTTCCCAAGCCATTGACCATGCCTCCATTCTCTTGATGTATTGAAATCTTTTGAGCCACCACTCTTTCCATAAGACTTTTCCCTTGGCTTGCCTTCCAGTGGGCCGGGACTGGATGTGGTAATTTTGAAGGAGTAAACGCCCTACTAGAGACACAACTCCACCTTTCTGCATCCCACTCAGGGTCACCTCACTCACTTGCTCACACCCCCACTGTCGGTGCCAAGTCAGCCTTTTCTTCCCTGGCTACCTTAAGGAGAGACGTGATGGCCTGCACATATCCCTTTTCTTCTTCATCAGGCCTCCACTGAACTGATCCTATACTCCCCTTTCATACTCCCAACCCTGGTATTTGGAGCAGCCCAGACTGTCTTATAGATTAGAGCATGTCCAACTGAGGATTGGGAACAGAAGGGTGGAGAAAGGAGGAGTTGGCACACACTGGCAGAGTGATATGAATATGAGCTAGAAGCTTGGCACCATTGCCCAAAAAGGTTGGGAACCACTGGTTTAACTCAGCCAAATAATTTTTCTTAAATGGGGGAAGGCTGAAACTCCTGTTTCAACAGCTCATAGTGATACATATGTAGGAGACTTTTTCTGGATCCTAAATTTGATTTTGTTCCTGGATGAAGCATTGCTATGATGTGTTGAATGGTAGAATCATGTATGTGCCTTTGCCCAGGGTTCCATTCATGGGTACCAGGTTGGCAACTTACACATGTCAATTCTGGAATTATTGGGGAAATATATGATGGATATTAGGCTCAGTTACCAAACCATTCCAGAGAAATTTAAATGAAATTAGGCTCGGTGCCAAAAACCCCTTTGTCATATCCATTTTGTCCCTTTGTGTTAGGTGGTCTTAAAAATGCATATGTGACTGATGGGATGGAGAGGCAGACATGGGAGACAGTGCATTCTAAGTGTCTTTGTTATGCTGTCATGTTTATTTTTTCTTGCCTAGTGACCACGAAGTAGGAAAGAAAGCGGAGATGCTTGGAAGGAGTGAGATTGACTGTGGAAACTTTTTATCTCTCTAAGTTCAACAAAGAGTTAAGCCATACTTTTCTATAGGATTATAATATCTCACAAAAATGAATAAATAGTTGAGCAACTTCATGCCAGGCCCTTTTGGAGATTTAATCATAGTAGTAGGTATCATTTATTGAGTATTTTCTTTATGATCAGCAGCATGTTGGGGACTTTTCTACGTCATGGGTCGACAAACATTTTCTGTATAGAGCCAGATAGTACATGTTTTAGGTTATGCAAGTCAAGAGGCGAAATCAAGACTAGTGTGTAGGTACTTGTATAATGAGAAAACAAAATTCCACAGATTTTTTGACAAAATTCAAACTATAATGATAATAATTGAGTATAACCTTTCTGAAATACAGGTCTACTAATAAGAAGAATGGAATTCATTGTTCAGGAAGTGAGATTTAGAGTTACTGTCTCCTATTATCAAATTGATTGCAAATATTCATCTGTAAAAATCACTCTTAGCTCGTGGGCCGTGCAGAAACAGGCTGTGGGCTGGACTTGGCTTGCAGGTCATAGTTTTATTTACATTCTGGCTGAGCCTTGTATGTAAGTAATGATTGAGTTGGGCTGCACGGAACAGTGAAAACTTCCATAGTGGCATAAGTGAGTCAAGCCTTTATTTGTCTCTCTGTAAAAGAAGTTTAAAGGTGTCTGTCTAGGGCTAGTCTGGCAGCTTCACTATGTCACAGAGACACAGCTTGCTTTTTCCTACCCTGCCAACCTCAGCATGTGGCTCCCTTCCTCAGAGTCGCTCCATAGTTCAGCTGCTGCCACCATGTTTGCATTCCAGGCAGCAAGAAGAAAAAGCAGGGAAGCAGTACACAGATACTTTCTTTTAAGGAGACTTGACCTTGTCACACCCAATACTACTACCATCTCCTTGGCCGGAACTTGGACATATGACCACCCATCCCTGCAACAGAGGCTGAGAAATGCAGTTGTTTACTCAAGTTGTGAGTGTGCTTAGATAAAAACTGGAATCCTGCTACTGAGGAGGAAGAAGAGATACTGAGATAAGTAACTAGAGTTCTCTGTCATATTCAGTAAGGTAGAAAATGAGCACCAGAGAGATTTCCATCTCCCCCTGAGGCCTTATGCCAGCAAATTGAGATTTGAACTGAGGTCTGCTCAACTCCAAATTCTCCTCTCCCTCTCCCTGCATCTGCCCTCTAGCACTGTGAGGAGTTCCACATGCATCATGTTAAGAATGAAGTGTGCACTTGATTTTATAAACCCTCGCTCCCTCCAAAGATGCTTCCAAAGAACCTATAAGGAAGAATGGCATCATTCCCCTTTAGTGGAGGGCCCTGTAAAAGCTGGATCAGGACACATGGCTGAGGTTGAAGTCTACATAGGGCCTCCTAATCTCTCCTAAATATAAATGCAAATCTTGAGATTCTACCAAACTTTTCCTCTAGTCACATGGACCAAGAAGTAAGTGCAGGGACCAACAAGCTCAGGCATGTACACAGAGAGAAAACTTGCGCATGGAGGGGAAGACATGGGACATGGAAAGAATGCAGTATCTGGGTATGTGACCTTTTAAAGTGACCCTACTCATTACTCTGGCCTGGAATTTGGCCAACATGGCTCACGGTTTTTTTATCCTAAATGGGAAGATGCAGGAGGTAGATAGGAGCTTTCAGGTTCTTCTACATACATATGTGCATGTATGTATCTATTAGGGAGAGTATCTGAATGCTTGCTAGGTACTGAAGCATTTATCTCAGGTGATCTCACTACAGTCCTGTAGGAGCATCATCATCATTCCATTTTTAAAGATAAGTAAATATGGTGTTGAGAGGTTTTGCAACATGCCTAGACTGCACAACTGGTAAGTGGTAAACCCAGGTAGTTGGACTCAAGTCTTCATGTTCAACTGTACTATTTCTGACTGTGAGAGAAGAGCTATGATAACCTTATCAGCAAAACACATGGGTTTACAACAGAAGGAATGATTAATTTTGACTTGAGAGGGATCGAGAAAGCTTCCAAGAGGTGATGACATTTGAGCTGGGCTCGAAAAATGACTAGGACCGCATGGGTGGGAAGTACAAAAATTTATCAAGAGAAATTATTGTTGGTCAAATGTATAATATACTCTAATAATAAACAGTCCTGGCCTTAGGAAGTGAGAAATAGATTGAGGGTCCCTGTCTTCTTGCTCACCTTCCAAATATCACCATCACCATGAAAACAGCTGATCTGTATTCCTGGGGCTGCTTCTCATCTAGGAGATTTCTTGTCTAGCTCCGTTTCAGTCTTGTCTGTCGCCTTGGGAGACGGGGACAATATCTCTTGCCAGGAGCTGACTTGCACTGAGTTTTGATGGTCTGGTATTGAGTTGTTGATTCCTCTTCCCACCGTATTCCTGACTTCAGTTTGTCCAAACCTGACTGTGTGTTAGTGTAAAGGAATCAAGCTCATAAATAAAGAGGAGGCAAAAGTAGGTTTTAGTAATGAGGCTCCTGCTTAATCGCATCAGCAAGCTAAGGAAGGAGCCATTAAATATTTATCAAATTGTTGCATTAACATTTTCACTGTGCTTGCTGTGGACACTAGAACTCTCTGGAGATTGCAGCGTCTGCCACCAAGCAAGAGGAAGGGAGATGTGGCTGCACCAGAACATATACCTGTATTATTACAAACCTCCATCCGTCTGAAGGCCCCAAAGAGACTGCATTAGTAATCACCCATCTCGCAAGGAAACTTTGTTGAGGTTTCAGAGAGTGAGACAGTGCACAGGCGTTGATGGAGCTCCAGCAGGCGCCTCACCTTGAAATGCCTCTCGTGACACTGGCCAGAGGATCTCATGCACATTCCATGCTACCCTTTGATTTTTTTTCCAAGGTCACTGTTTCTTGAGAGTTTTGTTTATGATTAGTTTAACTGTGATAAACTGTGGTAAGAAGTAAGTCCTTGATTTTTCCCCCCTTCTTAGTTTAAAGAATTCTTTAAATAGGGCTGTGTTTGCCTGGATGAGAGATTGCAGATTCCATCAGCAGATCCAGCACTTCTTGTCTGGTGATTGCCTTCCAAATAAGGCATGTTGAAGGTATTCTAGCCACCATAAGGTCTTGAGCCAGTCAAAGAACCAGTTATTACGCTTTAAAAAACAATTCATCATCTAGAGTAGTGAACTTGGGTGTTATTTTTAGGCCAGGCTTTTAATGTATGTGACATGCAAAAATAGGATTTCTCATGTGAACTTCTTGAGGGTTCATGAGAGAGTAACTGGAGAAGGGGGTAGGGTGACCGGCAGAGGTAGGTGTCTAAACAGCTGTGTGATGGTCCCTTAGTTTAATACTTTTGAACAAGGACTCAGGAGTCAGACATCAGTTCCAGTTTTAGCTCTGCTACTTACCAGTTACATGATGTAGAATGGATTTAGACTGCTGAAGTCTCAGCTTCTTTACCTATAAAATGGATTAAGTATGATATCTACCTCAACTAATTGCCCTGAGAATGAAATGAGATAAACCACATTAAAACCATTAGTATAATAGTTGGTATACAGCAATCACTTAATAAATGATAGCTGTTATTTCCAGAGCTTTTAATTTTAACCTAGGATTCCTAGCCTTTAAGACTTTCTATAAGGTCAAGTGGGAAGTGAATTTATACAATCAAGTTATGGAAAATTGGAACTGGAAGGTACTCATAGATCATCTAATCCAATGGTATGCAAATTATGACTCTGGCTGAATCCAGCCTGCATCCTGTTTTTGTAAATAAAGTTTTACTGCAGTATATTCATGCCCATTTGCTTTTGTCTTTAGCTGTTGTCACACTACAAGGGCAGAGTTGGTAGTCATGGCAGAGACTATATGGCCCACAAAGCCTAAAATATTTACTCAGATGCTTAATAGAAAAACGTTTGTTGACCCCTGATATAATCCAGTGGGGTCTTACCCCTGAGGAAACCAAGATCCGGAGAAAGGAAATGACTTGCCAGAATACATAACCAAGTCTTTCACAAAAGTTTCTGACTTCCATGCCTCTTTCCACCATCATGCTTCCTGGGTCCTGGTTTAGAAGGGAAAAGTTGTACGAAGCCTAGGGGAAAGCGCTTGCTGCTTGTGTGTTGAAAACCATGGCAAAAGTGCTATCGACCACAAATAACCAATTTTGCCTTGGAGAAAACCACTTTTTAGAGGTAAAGAATCAATGTTGGGATGATGCTGACTCATGCCCACCACTCTGTTACTGCATCAGCTAAGAGCTTCTGATTTTATGTTCAGTTTTCTCTATCAGTTCACCCAATGGATGTAGAGGGGCTATGCTTCCAACTGGCCCCTCTAGAGTGTGGTTGGCCTGAGCGGGCATATTCAGTGGTGACCAAGTTTGAACTTTCCTGGGAGAAACGAAAGTTGGTAGAGGAGCCGTTATGAGGTTGTGGGGTGATTTGCATAAGCTTTTTTGCTTCAGAGTATCTAATCATGGTGATTGCCTCAAGTTTTTCATTTTTAGTTTCCTATTTGAAGCACTTCATTTAATCTTCCCAACAACCTTATCAGGTAGTAAAGTATGGGTATAGATTATGCTTATTCCTTTTTTTTTTAGACCATGTTGTATTGATTGAAATGCATTCTTAATCACTTTGCCATGCCTCCAGTGTGTTCCACTAAAATGTTAATTCACCCATAGCAAGGTCTGACCAGACAGGCAGTAAATGATGTCCATGTGCAAAGTGGTAAGAGACCCCCATTCTTAGGTGGTACATCAGGGCATTTATCTCCCATGTGCATTGATGTTTCCTCAAAGCCTAGAACAGAGCCTGGCATGTAGTAGGAGCTTCATAAATATTTGTTGAGTATTTGATGAACAAGGAGTCACGATGTGAAATGTTCTTAGCTTAAGTTACCAAATATAACTAGATTACTGTGCAGCAAGGAAAAACCCAGTCTGGATGAAGGGGCCCAGATGCAGATTCAGAAATGGAAAACTTGAGACTGACAAATCCAGATGAAAGGCACTGAATAAGAGACGTGAGCTAGACTCAAACTCTGATGTCTGTCCATTGCTTCTCCTGTGCCCTGTATGCAAAATGAACTGTCTGCTTCTCAACCAACATGTGATGGGAAGTCTCATGGCTGGCTCTCTCCAATCATACTGAAATTTTCCCTTTTCTATCAAATTTGGCTGCATCAGGTTTTGTCATCTTGTGCGTACTGATTAGTTGTAATATGATTGCTCGGTCGGAACTTGGATTTCTTGCCTCCCTTCCCACTGATGAAGAACCAGTGAGGAGCCTACTGTGGTGGGGGAGTGGAAGTGGGGCAGGGACATGCGGAAATGGTGACAGAGCAGGAACTGCCAGCTCCTGGTATTGTTTTGACATTCAGATGCTCTCCTGATTCAAGGTGGACTGCGATCCTTTTGTGTTTGCCTGCAGGAGGGACTACCTGGAACAGAGATGATTTTGACTCATCTTTAAACGTTTGAAATTGCTAAGCCTTATGCTCGTGGAAATGAAGATAACCAGCCTCAAACCACATCTTGGATTGAGAGATTCATTCATTCATTTAATCAAAATATATTTATTGAGCACCTATTTGCATGCCCAACATGTACACAATGGAGGCAAAGTCCCTGCCCTCATGATCTGATATGTCTAATGGGTGAAGATAGGCAACAACGAAATACATACCATGTCAGATGGTGACTACTGTGTTGCTGGAGGTGGGCTGGGGGAGTTCCCGCAAAGAGAATGTCAGGGAGGGCCACATTGAGTTTAGAACTGGAGGAAGTAAGGCATGCTGGCATGGGGGGAGGATCTCTGGCAGAGGGGCCAGCACTTATATTAGCACAAGGCAGGAAATGCCAGTGTATGTAAGACCATGCTGATCTGGAAAAGGACTTGGGCTTTCACTCTGTGCTTCACTCACGGGAAGGGAAGCCCGTGTTGGACCTCATGCGTTACAGTGATGCAGTGGATACATTAATCTGGCCTCTCTGGGTTGCAAGATTCAATATCTCAAGTCAAACCAGTAGAAACCAAACTACAAAGTGCCATGATCTCATGAGTGAGGCTTTATCACTCTTCCAGTGTTCTTACCAATGCCCTCTCCACCAAAAACACCTACTGATTGGCCCTGCCCTCATAACATACACTCATGGACTAATCAAGGAGTGGGGGAAGAGTGTGGGGATGTTCCGGTTGACAATTTGGGTTGTATGCCCACCCCCATGATAGGTAAACCTGGCCTCTGCAACAGCCCAGTCGTTCCTAGTTTGAACTCCCCACCTGCCCCATTCCCCTAGATGTTAGGTAATGTCTGGAGACATTTTTGATTGTCACAATTTGGGAGATGAGGCCGCTACTTGAATATAATAGGTAGAAGTCACAGATGCTGCTAAATATCCTGCAGTACACAAGACAGCCCCCTCCAACAAAGAATTATCCATGGAAAATGTAAATAGTGCTGAGGTTAAGAAACTCAGATCTAACTCCATGAGGATATTGGTCCACAAGAGAGAGTGTGGTGCAGGCCTGGTAACAGGCTGATTCTCATAGCCTTCCATGAAGCTTGCTGATAGGTGATGCTGTGGTTGAGAGGTAAGACCAGTGCTTGCTTTGGTGGTAAAGGGAAAGGAAGTGAATGTGAGCATGGTATTTGAAGTCCTACATTTAGTTCTACCTCTGCTCCGTAAGAGTTTTCAGGCCATAAGCAAGTCATTAAGCTTTTGTCAAACCATCTCACCAAGTCTTTGGGAGGGTTGAATTAGAAACTCCATGTGAAAGCAATATTGCTATGCTACACAAGGCATGCTCCCTAGTAAAAAACGTATTGTATGCGGGGTGCTATGCTAGACAGTGTTTGCTCCACAAAAGAGTCTCTGCCTTCAAGGAGCATTTATTATAGTCTGGGAGATAGGAACATACATGAACTACAAGACAGCAAGTAGAAAAGTGCCTTTAAAAGGTGGGAGGGATTCCGACCTGGATGACAGAATGTTCTGGAAGTGGAATAGAACAGATGACCAGTAGAGTTCAAGGAAAAGGGCTGTGGAGTCTTCACATCATTTATTTTGTAACTTTCTTCCACTTAGAGGTTGAGCAATGTGGTAACGAATGGCTGGCTGTGTGGTTCACTCATTGGCACATGTTAATCTTTTGTACTGAGCCTCCATTTGACAAGACAATGATTGTTACTATCTTGCAAGTCTACTACAGTTGCTGTAGCAGCTGTCATCCAAATTGGATTGTGATGTGGTTTGGCTCTGTGCCCCACCCAAATCTCATGTGGAATTGTCATCCCCATGTTGGGGGAAGGGCTTGGTGGGAGGTGATTAGATTGTGGGAGCAGATTTCCCCTTTGCTGTGCTTGTAATAGTGAATTCTCACAAGATCTGATAGTTAAAAAGTGTGTGGCACTTCCCCCTTCACTCTCTCTCTTTCCTCCTCTGCCATGGAAGAGGTGCTTGCTTCCCCTTAATCTTCTGCCATGATTGTAAGTTTCCTGAGGCTTCCCAGATACACTTCCTGTTAAGCCTGTGAAACTGTGAGTCAATTAAACCTCTTTTCTTCATAAATTACCCAGTCTCAGGTAGTTCTTTATAGCGGCGTGAGTATGGACTAATACAGATTGTTAATGTATTTATTTTACTTTATATAATATGAAAAGATTGTCAGGGTTTTTAAAGTAGTCATTACTAGTGAAAATAACTTAATAAATTAAAGATATTTAAATCACAGGCTTAAATTACAGCTTTGGGTGAGGAATTAAAAAAGAATTTCCCTTAAGAGTTAAATTCTCATCCCATTTTCAGCTTCATTTCAGGTCCATTACTAGTGCAGGTAGTATGTTAGCATAGTTTGTATAGAGTCTGGTATTTTTTGATTTGGTTTCCAAAGAAAGTTCATTAGGATAAAATATTTGCCACATTTTGCAATATGGAATGGGGTGGGGAAGGAAGTAATGGGTTTTGTGTTTTTTTTTTAATGGGTGATGTCAAATGAAGGGACAAGGTTTTTCCAGCTGGGTTCGTCTTACTGGCTTCACCTCTTCTTTGATGTGAATGGTGATTGATCTGTGGGTTCAAGTCACCACCTTCTTGACAGCTGAGAAAGGTTGACCTTTTTTGGTTTACGAGGTGGACTTTAATCATTAGCCTGCAACTTACTGCATGTGTGGGTGTCCCGGAATCTGCAGGCTGGTTACACATTAATGAACTCTCTGATCCTTTCTCATTGGAAACTTATTGGGGAAAGGAGGCAGTTTCTCTGTGGAGTTGACTGGCAAGTTTTTGGTGTTTTGCCTAATTATTTGCCCTTTGCCCGTTATTAAATGCTTTCCTTGAAATGAATAAAGGAGCATTGAAGAGGAGTTTAGATGGAACCATTTGCTGCCAAGACAGATCATTAGCAAGAAGTTAGTGAGAATGACTCACAAAAATTAACTAATGTTGAGTGAATTATTTCTAATATGCATTTACATTTTCATCTGGTGAGATAGTGGGCTGCCTTTTTAAAACTGAAACCTTACGTGTTCAACTTTTCTCCTGCAAAAATTTTCAGCGAGTGAAGTTTCAGTTACATAAGTTTTATAGAGGATGGTTGGGTTTTAACGTTTTGTGGATTGGGATGAGCCCAGCATGGGAAGGATGTTAGTTTTTGTGACCCATCTAAGGAATAAATGGCTCATTTCTTAGCTGGTAACAAGGTGGCAAAAACCAGTCAATACCCAAAGTCATTTTGATCTCAAAATGACTTTTTACAACCACTTGTGTTTGAGGCCCATGAGAAGATGAAATTCCATGCTATAACTTCTAATTAAATTAATTTCTTTATTAAGAAACAATTTAAGTTGTCATGAAGTCTTTGTATCTCAGTGCATTGCTAAAGAAACTTTGGTGGGGGGGTGAGGGTAGTTAACTTTCTCATATGTCATAGTCATAGCCTAGGTTAAGTTATGATCTATAGTACTTCAGTCTTTGCACTCCTTCTTTTGAAATAATGTCTTATTAAGTAAGGGGAAGGAACATTTTGCCTTGCTCCTAATTGCTAAAAAAATTTTGCATAGCTAAACAATGGATTCAAAAGAATCCACCTACAATTAAAGCCTGATTCAGTAAGATACAGGAGGTTATCTATGATGTAAGACAAAAAGATTACAAAATGAATTGTCTTTATCCCCTGAGAATAATAGTCATTTAGAGTGTTGGTTACTCTTTTCAGATCAGAATGCTTAAGGGTAATCTGTAGCCTATAAATACATGGAAAGGTAGTATAAATAGGATGGTTATGCTTTAAAAAAAAAAAAAACCTCACTGATACCTTTTGTTCACATTAAAATGCATGCATAGTAATAGCTGCTATTATCAAGCTATATTTTAGGAGTCTTCTGTTCAAATGAGGAAAATATATGATATGGATTATTAAAATGTGACATCTGATCAGGGAGCCTGGCCTGTTAGAGGACTCTTCACTGGAAGCTGACCAGGCAAGAAGCCTAGATTCTAGGGACAGTTCTGCCAGTTGCTACTAGCATCGTGGCTTTGGACAAGTCCCATGACCTGTTTTGGTTCAGGATTTCATCTACAAAATGAAATGCTTAAACATGTGAGTTTTACAAAATAAACTTCAGATTGAACCATGGAGGCTGTATTTCAGAGCTTCCTGTGAATAAGTATTGCTGAACCCTGAAATGAATGAATGTGGCTGCATCATGCCCCTCCTTCTCTAGGATTCCTCAGTATATTGGAAGCAGGATAGTCCAGGGGGAACCAGAGACCTTCATGAGGGTACTTTCTACCAAGAACTTTTGAAATGAAGGCAGATGTGTAGCACAGGAAACTAAAACTTTGGCTGCGAACTGGACCTCAGTCTTTAGACATATCTTAACCTTTTGTGCTTAAGCATCTAATTTAGTGTTCCTCAAAGTGTGATCCCCATATCAGCAACATCAGTTTTACCATCACCTGGAAACTCGTTAGAAATGCAAAATGTCAGCTCCACCCACCTCAGTCCCACTGAAAAACCCACTGGGGTTTGGGCCTGGGGCCCAGTGTCTGTATTTAATAAGCCTTCCAGATGATTCTGTTGCACATTACAGTTTTAAAAACTTCTAAAATTTTAGAAACACTGATCTAACTGAACCCACACCACAGGCATTATCAAAATAGGGAAATACGAAGATCAAAAAGAAAGAAAAGAGAATTTTATTCTTATGTTGGAAGGTAGGGGTGGAGGGGTGCTGTAGTTTGGGGTCAGGGTTATCTGAGAAGATCACTAAAGTTTTTTCCAACTTCAGGTCTTTATTTTTAATAGCATCATCAAGATCCCTTGGACAGTGTCTTGAAATGATAACTACAGCACTGAGGTTTTCCAAGGAAGAGAGGTGTACATAGAATGGACTTTTTTTTTTTTTTTCCGAGACATAGTCTTGCTTTGTCACCCAGGCTGGAGTGCAGTGGCATGATCTTGCTATAACCTCCACCTCCCAGGTTCAAGCGATTCTCCTGCTTCAGCCTCTCAAGTAGCTGGGACTACAGACATGCACCACCACACCAGGATAATTTTTGTATTTTTTGGAGAAACGGGGTTTTGCCATGTTGGTCAGGCTGGTCTCGAACTCCTGGCCTCAAGTGATCCACCTGCCTCGGCCTCCCAAAGTGCTGGGATTATAAGTGTGAGCCACCATACCTGGTAGTTTTTAAGTGATATTCAGGAGAACTCAAACCAATTAGAAAAGTCTCAGTGAACTATCATTTAATAGGAGAGAACCCCATCTTTGCAGAAATAACTAGGTTATTGGCAAATTGAGAGCACACATGGTTATTCAGATATCTGGTCCTTTCACTCCTGCCTTCTTTTAAACCTAAAAGCTCTGAGACTAAATGTAGACTTCAAACCCTGAATCTTCAGCTGAACAATGCTTAGCTGCGCATTACATTGGATTTAAAACTTTCTCAGGAATCATCCATTGCTACCAACAAAGGAATCCTCCCCCACACCTCTCTGGATTTGAATGGTTGGCCCAGACAGTAATACTTACATGGCCTGGTCAAAAGCCCCAGAAGTGCTCAGTGCAACCTCCTAAAAATCTGTTGGAACATATGTTACCTCTTCAAGGTTATAATTTTCCTTTAAGATCTTCTGTTGTTATGAGGATGGACACGGATTCTAAATAAAAGCAGCAATCTACGTGTAGAAGATGGGTTTCAGAGTACTCTGAATGCTCCATGTAAAAGTGGAAAGATGAGAGTGAGAGGTGAGGGCCACTAGCATTGAGATAGCCATGACTACAGAAAAAGACTTCTAATTCAGTGTTCCCAGTTTTCCCAGCCTGAGAAACCTCATATTCTCCCAGAGATAGCTTTCCAGTTCTTCCTCATCTAACCCATCTAACCTTTTTTTGTTGTGGAAGACTTTCAAACACTAGAATTTTTGGCAGAATATTTTAAGGGATTGGAGTTGAGCTTTATTTTTTCTTTTTAAATAAAGCTATGGAAAAACGGAAAAAAATTCTAGCATTATCCAGCGAACACACATTTTTTCCCTTAGAAAAATTGACTTGAAATTTTCTGTGCCTTTTACCTCTTATGAGTAATAATTTACCCTATTGACACCAAGTGGCTAAATAACTCATTTCCACATTTTTTTAGGTTGGTAGCAGTATTATGGCGCACATCTATGATTGAAAAAATAATTTACACACACGGATCAAAACTTGGCAGCCTGGTTTTGAAAGATTCAGGTACATTCGTGTGTGCTATGACACACTGATTGAACCATTGGTTTACCCACAACCACAGTAGACTCATACCTATGTTTTGTATGTGTAATAATACTGTTCTTTTTTGAGCTATGAGGCATTTGAACCAATTACTGTGCTATATTTCTGCTATATCTTGATGACCAAATGAAGCCCAGTTCATGCTGAGTTGTGTTTTCTGATGTATATGAATATATCCATTCCCATTTTCTCTGTTTGTCTCTCTCTTTCTCTCTCTCCCTCTCTCTGTCACACAGAAGCATGCACACACACACACACACACACACATGCACGCACGCACGCACACACCAGTCATTTACTGTTTCTCCTCTAGGTCTGTAGTTTTTCCTTTTATCATCATCACCTACTGGCCAACATCAGAATGTCTAGCATATGTCCACCGAATCCAGGGTAAATGAACATCAGTCCTGGCCAGGGAGAGCTCCTTTTCAAAATATGACTTGATAATTACCCCGACATTTTCAAGTGAGAGAGTAATTATTGCATGAGTTACTATGTAACTCCCTCTGCCGGTTAGCTCATCTTATGTCCTCCCTGAAAATGATAAGACATAAATAAGTATATAAATTGGAGCATGTCAAGATGGTGTTTTTGCATTTGAACTGAGATTCCAGGGTGTCCAGCCTTGTTTACCAGTAGCAGCAGAAACATTTTCACTGAGCAAAATTAAACATAAGGTGTTCCAGGACTGTGGTTGATTTCGGCAGATATCAAGGCCAAAATGCTGTAACTTCCCAAATGTTATAAGGGTTGCTCTGAGCCACTGCTTTGATTCCATGCAAGTTCACATTTCTATTCATCCTGTTAGTTTTTCTTTTGTCTTTGATTCATTATGGCATCAAATGGGTGATAGGTCTTCCCTGAAAGATACAACTCTTCCCGTACCATAATTTGGTGCCACAAATTGGAATACTAACAATTATGAGATGAAAGAACAGGGGTAGTATAGAAATAACACACTAGGAGGCTCACACATACATTTTTTTGAGGTGAAATGAGACAGGGCATTGAGAACAGTGATCAAATATGTATATTTCCTCGAGAAGGAGACTGGGTCCTAACCAAAATTAATCTTGTTTCTGAGCCTCAGTTTACTCATCTCTGAGATGAAGTGATTCAATCTGACACCTTCTAACATCTGTTTTTCTTAATAATCATAACTGACATTATTATAGCACTATTACTGTGTGTCAGGCACTCTGCTAAGGGCTTCGTCTGCATAATCTCCTTTAATCCTCAGAATACTATTATCTGTCCCCGTTTTGCACTGAAAGGCTCAAAGAGGTTGAATAATTCACACAGCGAGTAAGTGACAGAGCTGAGATTTCTACTCAGCTATGATTGATACCAGAATCTTTGTTCTCATTCTCTACCTTATATGAACCCCAAAGTAGCATGTGACAAGATAGGATTTCTAAAATGATTCTAGACCACTGGTTCCCAAGGGGAGCAGTTTTGTCGGTTGAGAACATTTGGCAATTTCTGGAGACATATCTGGTTTTCACGGCTGGGGGAGAGGGTGGCTAGTGGCATCTTGTGGATATAGGTCACGGGTACTGCTGAACACCATACAATACGTGGCACAGCCTCGAACAACAAAGAAATGGGCACAAATTGTCCATAGTGTCAAGGTTGAGAACTGCTGCTCTAGGCCCAGTAAAAAAATGGGTACAGTCATTGAAACTTTCTGCTTTCTATTGTCCAAAGATAATTTTTTTTAAAGCTGACTTCAAGGGATGACATTGCTGTTTTTAGAGTTTTTGCACACATGCACATCATAGTCCTACTCTCAGTACATGGTTGTATTTAAGAGCCACACGTTTTGGTATAAGACAGACCTAAATCCAAATCCCTGTTCTCTCAGTTTCTGTTTTTCTTTGGGGCCATCACCTAAACTCTTAGGCCTCCTGTTTCTCATCTCTCAAATAGAAATTATTATACCCTATCTTGGGGTGACTAAGATATAGTAAGTGCTCATTAAATAGTTATCTTCTTTCAGCAGTGCCTCTCTTTCCTTTTGTAAATATCTCAGTCAGAGTGTGCTCCTCTTACAGAGGACCAGGTATGCTCTTGGCCCCAACATTAAGGCTGGCAGGGTGCACAGATTGTCACTCACAGATTGACACTCAGTGTCTCAGACACAGGAGCTGGAGCGGGTGAAGTGTACCCAAAGAGAAGCAGCTGTAAAGCAATGATGGCCCAATGCAAGTGTGGGGGAAGGAGCAGTAGAAGCAAAAGAATCCGGGAATCTTGGCCCCTGGCCAAGGCATCCACTGAAGTGGACTCTCAGGGTTGGCTAGTTTTATTGCAGAATAAATTGTTGCTCTATAATGTAAATGGAAAATTAACTTGTATAACCAATCAAGCAATCTTTGTGATTCTTTGTGGAGCATACCACCCAGATAAGCTGCAGATTTATGTATTTTCCTTTAAAATACCTTTTGTAGGGTATACAGGGTGGGGAAGGAGGGTGTAAGTTGAAGAAAGGGGGTTGGGAAGTGATTAGGTGGAGGAATTTCCTTCATGGAAAGACTCTCAAGGAAAATGTGCAGTTGGATATTCCGCACTTAGTTCATGAAATGTAAGTTAAAATGCAAGGTTCCAGCTAGACTGTTAAGAAGGTGACATTAAATATGCCCTTTCCTTCTTTGAGAAAAAGATCATTATTATTATATGCACATTATTTATTTATTTGGGTTAGTGTGGGAACAGAGAGAGAGGAAGAGAGAACTGGATGAGGGTGGAAGGCTCCAAATAAGACCTCTGATCCCTTAAGCTGCTTGCAAAAGAGAAAAGATAATTAGAAGGCACACCTGACATCCCAAGCTCCCAAAGAACCCTTCAGCTAATCTGAGCAAAATAATGTACATGGAGGGATTTCTCTCCACGATCTCTCATTTGCAGGGTATGAGGTGGAGAATGAGAGGACTAATGTGGTAGACTATTAGCCATTTTAATTACATGATGTGTTTAGATAGCTGGTGTAAGAAAACAACACACAATAAAATCTTTTCCCTTGCTTTGGCCAATGCTGAAGGCATAATTGGGGCCACTGACAATCAGGCCCTTTTGTGTTGCCTTCCCAGACAGTACTTCTGACGTGCTCTCACAGCAGTCCTGTGAAGGAGGCAGGAGAGGGATGATTTCTGCAGCTGGACACAGGAAGAAACAGCTTCTGAGATGGTCAAGGTCTTACTCAAGTTGCAAAGTCAAGGACAGATCAAGAGCTGTGGCCCTCATCCCTGAATTCTAACCCAGGCTTCATACCATGGTAGTATTAAAACACTTTAGAAATAATTGAGGTGAGGGGGTGGGGATCCATATGGTATAAAATACTGAAAGCCGGTAGGTGTTAAAATATACACACATGCACACATAAGTACATAAACGTGTTACATATATACATGTATGTGTATGCACACATGTATTTATGTCAATATGCATAGATGAATAAGAAACAAGCAGGATAATAAATGTGAACTGATTCTCTGCCCTGGTGTTTAGAGAGAGAACTGGGGGCTATGGAAAAGTGTAGAATGTGTCCCCACTAAAAGAGAGTTGTCCAGTCAGCCCCAGCTAGTGGCTGCCTCCTAGGAGCTCGAGCTCAGTGTATCCAGAGGTAGTTGTTTTTGTCATTGTCTTAAGAGGAGTCATTGTATAGGTGTAGAGTTGGGAACCTACAACTTGCAGCGCCTGTTTTGATAAAGTTTTGTTGGAGTATAGCCCCACCCATTTGTTTGTATATTGTCTGTGACAACTGTCACACTATGACAGCAGAGTTGAGTAGTAATAACAGAGGCTGAAAGGCCTTCAGAACTTAACATATATATCACCTGGCCCTTTATAGCGTTTCTCAACCTCTGGTGTAGACCCAATAGTACACATATGTGGGCCAGATTCTAGCTGCAGGCCACCAACTGGCCATCCTGGACCCTCACAGTCTCCTCTAGCCTCCGCCATTGCTCACGCCTTCCTCCTCTTGGCCCTCAAAAGCAGTTGTTGGGTATTATACAGACCATTGATTCTCTAAATGAAACCTGCGTGCCTGATCCCCTGGAGAGCTTGTGAAAACTGAGATGACCAGACTCCATGCTCAGAGTTACAGATTTGGTATCCATACTTTAAACAAGTTCCCTGGTGATACTGAGGCTGCTGGTCCAGGATCACATTGTGAGAACTGCTGGCTCAGACACTCCATGCTGTGGGGGGATATCTCAAGGCACCTGGCCTACCAAGCAAGTGACTAAGTTGGCCAGAGGAGAGGAATTAATTCTGTAGGCCCCAGGGACCGATTCACCGAGGCATTTCATAGCCCACACAGGGACTTAAAGCAAGAGAATTCTGTGGATCCCCAGAGTCCTGCAGAGTTCCTATATTTCCTAAATTCGAAGAGTATCCCTTGGGCTCCATTCAGGCCCAACTTCATTTCGCCTGCAAAGAGGCATTAACTGTATATAAAATATTCAGTATTTCCTATCACTGGTGTTGCTATGCAAAGGGGCTATAGCTGGTTAATCCCTTCATTCACTGACAAGCACAAGAAACTTGATGAGTCCTGGAGTACCTGTTCTTCCAACTGTTTTCCTTGGCCTGGTCAATCTCTTGGTGGCATCATGGCCTCCCCATGTAACTGGCCAAGCCCAAGTGTCCTTTATATCAGTTTCGACTCAAACCTAGAATGGAATGGAAAGAAAAGATTCAGCAGGTTCAATGGAAATTTTATGTATTTTTTGTGACGGGGTCTCTGTCACTCAGGCTGGAGTGCCATAGTGTGAACACAGCTTACTGCAGCCTCGACCTCCCAGGCTCAAGCAATCCTCTTGTCTTAGCCCCCCCAAATAGGTGGCAGGCACATGCCACCATACTGGGCTACATTTTTTTTTGTAGAGATGTGGTTTTGCCATGTTGCCCAAGCTGGTCTCAAACTCCTGGGCTCAAGCAATCTACCTTCCTTGGCCTCCCAGTGTACTGGGATTACAGGCATGAGCCATAGTACCCAACCCTAAATGGAAAATTTAAGAACAGTAATAAATAAAAGAAAAGGGAAATCGGTTCAGAAATTAGATGGATGCTTACACTCAATAATTCTTTTGATTTCTCTTAGCCTCAGTTTTCTTATCTATGATAAGGGACTATAGTTATAACCTTGAAGGGTTACTGTGAGGGTTGAATTCGATTTGTGTATGCAGTAAATGTCACCTACAAATCTGGCTTATAAATCATCTGCCCTCCCTTGTCCCTGTGGCTGGGAGCGCCTGATAGCAATTATCTTAGTTAGAGATTCCCAAAGGATTACAGCCTTCGGAGCCTTCCGAAGTGTCTGTGGATAGCACCTGGTGGCTCAGATTTGGCTCTGCCAAAGGATCCCTCCAGGAAGCATCTCCGTGTTCCCCGGGCAGCTATCTCCAGCCACGGGCTGACTGTAACTTTCTTTCATTCCTGGTGTTTCTTGTTGCCAGAATATGTCTCCCCTCATCCCAGCTAGCTGAACCTCCTCTGTGTATCTTCATTTTGGCCACACTCCTAACAGCTCTTCCTTCCACAGCTGCCCCAGCTGTGACGAGTAGAGAAGAGAAGATGCTGCCAGCCCCCCACCCCCCCAGCAGGGCTCTGTGTGCTCCATTTAAGGGAAGAGGAATGTGGTGCCGGATGAGTCAGAGGCTGCTACCTCGCGGCGTGTGTGGAGCCGGCTGTGAGGTGCGTGCCTGGCCCCCTCAGAGGAGGGGTGCGAAATAATTCACCAAGGCAGTCTGCTCTGACATCCATCTGGGCCTGTCCCTGGTGACCCTGAGGATGCACCAGTGGGGCTCCTGCTTGCTGTGGCATCTCAGGGAGCTAGAAGAATAAACAGGCAGCCTGAAAACTGCCCTGGCTGTCAGGGTCTCCATGGGCTTGGGTTGGATGGGCTGATTGGTGTCTGCTGATGGCCACTCAAATCAGAGGGGTTCACATGCCCTCACTGTACAGAGCACAATTGATGGTGTGCTTACACTCAGACTTGATGAACATTTATTAAGCATCTGCTGTGTGCTTGGCAATTTTACCTGCATTACCTCATATAATTCAGAAAACCCATGTGGCAGAGATTCATAGATGAGACTCAACGAAGGAAAGTGACTTGTCCCCATTTACACAGCTAATAAGAAGAAGCAGGACAGAATTTGCCTTAGCCCACCTCCTGCCTAACACAGTGCCTGTTATCCAGAGGTCCCTGGCAACAGGGGACCCTTCTCCCTCTTCCAGACAATGGCTGTCTTGGTGGTTCAGACCCTTACATGTTAGTCCTAATACTACCAAGTTTTCTAAAAGGAAGCACATTGTGGCACATAACTAACCATCTTCTGCTGCTCATTTCAACTGTTTCAGGTTCCGATACCTGCTTCTTACAGTTTAGACTCTGATTTGGTCTGGGTCATCCACTGATCAAGATGGTGGCTGCAAGGCCATTTTCAAAATGATGGTCTTGTCCACTGAACTTCCTGCCCTGAGGAAAGGTGACAGTCTTCAGGCAGAATTCCCAGCAACCTCTCATAGGGTTTGAGTTAGCCTAGGGGTGGAAGAGTGAAAGACACATTTGTAGGAGGAGAATGATGGACAGACAAACAAGAAAGGGGCTTTTTCTCAACCTGGCAAGCCAGGAGGACTTAGTTCTGCAGTTCTAGGAAGGTAACTTTTGCACAATCCATCACACAGAATTTATCTTCATGGCCACTGTCTCCTTATGATATGGACAGGAGGCAGGGAAATGCTAGGCAGAAAAGGGTGTGGTCCCTAGTAAAGCCCTACACCCAAGCCTGGACATGTGGCCCAAAGTGAGAATATGCATTCCTGTTTTCCTGTCCAAATGTTACCAAAACTAACCTGGCCTGCCCCACCCCTCCTCCTATACCCATAAAAACCCCAGGCTCCACTGGCAGAGGAGCAGGGCAGAGAGGTGGAGGGGCAGAGTGGCAGGGAAAGAGAGAAGAGAAGGAGCTGAATGTCAGAGAGAATCTGCTTGATTTTCAGAGGGATGGCTTTTTGGTGGGACCTCAGAGAAGAGTTTGGCCAGGAGAAGCCAAACTCCAGGGGAAGACTACCTTCCCACTCAATCTCCTTTCCCATTAAAAGCGACTTTCATTGGCAGTAAGATCTTCCACATTTACTATCTTCAGTTCATTTGTGCAACCTGATTCCTCCTGGACACCAGACAAGGACCCGGGTGCAGGTGCAAGAGGCTGTCACACTGATCCTCCACTGAGCTACCACTTAAGCCATCCACAAATGGCAAAACTACAAGAGCACAAAGTAACACATACCCTCTGGAGCTCTGAGGCTCATAGACGATCCCCCAAACACTGCCACAGACCTACACGGAGTTCTGCTCCTGCTGGTTGCCCAGAAGTGCTTGTCCTGGCCTCTGAACCCACTCACCTGTGTGCTCCCCTTCCTGTGAGCTGTGGGCTGAGTAAATGAGTCAACCCCTTCATGAGTCCCGCAAAGGAGTTAAGGGAACTATCCCATTTCATTAGCTGAAGAGATCATCCCAGCATGATAAGTGGGCAGATCTATGATTACTGTTTGGCAGATAATAATGGTACCTTACACTTACTGAGCGCTCCTGGAGTATTTGACACCATACATAGTGCTTTGTGAGGATATTGCAGTTGTCACCATCATTCACGTTTTTCAGAGGAGATTCTGAAGAGCAGAGAGGTTAAATAACTTGTCTAATATCACACAGACAGCAAGAGCCATAGCCCAAGAATCAAATACAGACTTCTTAATTCTAATACCAGAGTGAGTTCCATTTTAGCAGGACTTTCTTTCAAACCAATGTAAATAAGATGTCCTTTATAGCAAGTTATTTATAGGTCTTGTGGAATATTTAAGATTAGAAGGAACAGAACTAGAATCCAGTTCAATGGTTTAGGGATACGTGTGCTGTAGCTGCATTCCTCATTCTCTTTTTTTCTGTCAGTCACCTGGCTGGTGATATTCACAGGTGTAACAGTGTCCCTGTGCTGTGATTAACTTGGGTTAGTAATTGTCATAACCGTGGATAAAGAACATCACCTGTGGCAGTTTATGGTTGGCTATGGTGTATATAGGATAGACTGTGGGTCATGGGCATTTCTTCATTCGTTTCTTTATTCTATGAATAGTAGGCCTTTTATTGAGGGCCTACTATGTGCCAGGCATTTTTCTGGGCCCTGGGGATAAAGGGCTGAATAAAACTGACATAAAGCAGCATAAACAAGTAAAACATATAGTGTGCTAAGTGTGCTAAGTGTTAGGCATCAACTTCCAGTATGGCAGTGTGAGGAGCATGGTAGACTCTTTAGTCAGCAAACAAACATTTACTGAAAATTATTTTAAAATATAAGCAACCGTTTAAGGTCTGGAAATTGTCCCAAGGGTATACAGCAAACGGAGAAACACAAGAAAATAAAAATCTTAGTAAGAACAGTGTGAGTCTATGGCATTTTAACCATGACTCTCTTATTTCCAGGTATCCCTGCCACATACGGCCCCACGCTTCCCCCGACACACAACACAGATCAGTGTGATGGAAATTCTACTCTAGGTGTGTTCAGCCAAACAGATGGGGCTCTTTCTCCACCTAGCTCCTAGTCCAGGGCTATGCTTTCACCCTGGGAGGGGCAGCCTCAAAGACTGGCAACACCCTTACCCTTGCAAAGGAGCCCAGCTTTCATCAGATTAGACAGTGGAACAATTTATGCCAAAAGGAATTGTGAAAACAATAGAGCAATCAGCTAGCAATTAGTAGAGGTTAACGGTTGGGTGTGATACCAATAGGAAAACTGGGCTCAGGCCCTCCAAGGAGCAACATCAGAAGCTGCACACTGCCAGGGAAAGACATCATTCAACTCATCTACCCAGTCACTAGACAAATAAGCAAACAACAACAAAAAGCTACAGGAGAGGGGCAGGGTGGTGATGCACAGTCAATGTCCAGAATTGCTATAATACAGTATCTACAATGTCCAGTTTTCAACAAAATATTTTGAGACATGCAAAGAAACAAAACAGTGTGACCTATACACAGGGAGAAAACTGCCTGTGAGAGGGTCCAAATGTTGGAGCTAGCAGGCAAAGACTTTAAAGCAACAATTATAAATGTGTTCAAAGAACTACATGAAACTGTCTAAACAATTAAAGGAAGGCATGATGACAGCATCTCATCAAGAATATCAGTGAGGAGAAATTGTTAGAAAAGAATTATAAAAATGAAAATTTTGGGTTGAAAAGTATAATAACTGAAATGAAAAATTCACTAAAGGGATTCAACAGTAGATTTAATCTAGTAGAGGAAAAAATTGACAAATTTGGAGGTGGGTCAGTAAACACTGTGTACTCTGAAGAACAGAGAAAAGAGAGTGAAAATAAATGAACAGAGCTTCTAAGAAATGTGGGATACCATTAAGCACACCTACATATGCTCACTGGGACCAATAGGAGAGAAGAGAGAAAAAGGAGCTGAAAAAATATTTGAGGAAATAACGGTAGAAAACTTCCCAAATCTCATGAAAAATATTAGTCTACACATCAAAGAAGTCAAAGTACTCCAAGTAGGTAAGCTCAAAGAGATTTATACTCAAACACCTCATAATCAAAATGTTGAAAGACAAACAGAAAATCTAGAAGACAGCAAGAAAAAACAATTCATCACATACAAGGGAACCACAGTTGATTTTGTAGTTCTGGCAGAGACCTAGAAGAATGCTCTCAAAAAGCAGAACTGAAGTACAAGGGGAAAAATAATAGATAAATGAACTTTATCAGAATTAAAAAACATTTATGTTTCAAAGACACATGTCCCTTATTAGATATAAGATTTATAACTATTTTCTCCCATCATGTGGGGTATATTCTCAAAGTAGAGAATATACCCCACATGATGGGAGAAAATAGTTATAAATCATATATCTAATTAGGGGACATGTTCCCAGAATATACAAGGAACTTTTACAACTCACTAGTTTTAAAACATATATACCCAATTTTGTAAAAAATTGAATATACATTTCTCCAAAGAAGGTATGCAGATAGCCAATACAGATATGAAAAACATTTAACATTATTAGCCATTAAGCAAATGCACATCAAAACCACTATGAGATACTACTTCATACCCAATAGAATGACTATAATAAAAAAAGACAATAACAAGTTTTGGTGAAGATATGAAGACATGGGAACCTTCAGATATCACTAGTGAGAATATGAAATTGGGGTAGCACTTTGAAAAACTGCTTGGTTGTTCTATGAAATGTTAAACCTAGTATTATATGACCCAGGAATCCCACTGCTAGATATGTATCCAGGAAAAAATAAAAAATATGCACCCCCTTAAAAACTTATACATGAATGTTCATAGTAGCATTATTCATAACAATAAAGAGTGGAAACAAACCAGATATCCATCAATTGATGAATAGATGAATACAACGTATATCAGTACAGTGAAATATTACTCCACCATTGAAAAAAATGAAATTCTGATATAAGCTACAGGATGAACCAAAAATATAGTAAGTAAAAGAAGCCAGGCACCAAGGGCCACACATTATATGATTCCACTAATCTAAAATATCAATAACAGGCAGCTCTGTAGAGACAGAAAATAGATTGTTTATCTAGGCCTGGAGCAGTGGGGGAAGTGGGGAGTAACTACTTCTTACTAGAGGGTTTCTTTTTGGGTTGAAGAAAGTTTTAAAGTTAGATTGTGGTGATGGTTGTACAACCCTATGAATATACTTAAATGGGTGAACTGTATGGTATATTAGTTATGCCTCAATGTAACTCTTCTTAAAAGAATCTAAGGAGAAAAATAAAGTAGGGAACGGTTTGGTCATGTTAGGAAGCTGCAGGTGGGGTAGCAATCTCAGATACGATGGAAAGACCTAGACCTCACCAAGGTGACAATAGATTTGAAATGGTGACAGAGCAAGTCACATGACTGTCTGCAGGAGGAAATATTTCAGACAAGTGCAAAGACCAGGAGGCACACATGCGCCTGGCATGTTTGAGGGCCAGTTTTCATGTGACAGGAAGGGAGAGAGTAGCAGGAGATAGTGTCAGAGAAGCAATAGTACCTAGATCTCCAGGGATTTATTCTAAGATGAGCAGCATCACCAATGTAGTCTTGAGCAGAAGCATGGCATGCTCTAATGTTTGCTTTCAGAGAATCATGATGACTGCAGTTTTGTGAATAGACTGAAGGGGAGGAATACTAGACCAGGTAGGAGGCAAAAGTTGATGGTGACTTGGAACTTCATCCAGGAGAGAGATGGCAGTGGCATGGACCAGTGTGGTAATAGTGAAGGTAGAGGACAGATGTTGGATCCTGTGTATATTTTGACAGTAGAGCTAACAGGATTTGCCAAGGGCTGGAAAATTTTCAGTCAAGGACCAGAGAGTAATGTATTAGGCTTTGCAGGCTCTGCATTCTCTGTTACAATGACTCAACCCTGCCATTGTGGCATGAATGCTGCCATAGATAGTACATAATGAATGGTCATGACTGTGTTCCAATAAAACTATTTGCATAAACCTGGAGCAAACCAGATTTGGCCTGTGAGATATAGTTTGCCAACCTCCTCTGGATTAGATGTCAGGGGCGAAGAATGGCTCAAAGGTATTTGTTCTCATCCATTGGGAGTATGGATTTGCCATTCACTGAGATAGCAAAGACTACAGATGGAGCAGATTGTGGGGGATATGGTGTGGACTCAACTGAGAATTAAGAGATGGAGATACGACATAGGCAGGTGGTCTTGAGATCATGGAAAAGGTCTGGCCTTGAGTCACCAGCCTAATGGTGTGTTTAAGACCCTACCCCAGACCAGAGAAGCAAATGTAGATATCCTGGAGTCCCAGGACTGAGCTGTGGGTTCTCCAGCATTAAGGTGTCAAGGAGATGAGATGAGCAAGAGCCAGCAAAAGAGCCTGAGAAGGAGCA
Organism: Ateles fusciceps; assembly: GCA_036589455.1. Classification (NCBI taxonomy): domain Eukaryota; kingdom Metazoa; phylum Chordata; class Mammalia; order Primates; family Atelidae; genus Ateles; species Ateles fusciceps. The sequence goes on from JAZHEH010000562.1 coordinate 14,429,474, forward strand.
GCCAGAGGGTTGGAGGGGAAAGCAGGAGAATGTGGCATCCTGGAAGCGAAGCTAAGAAGTATTTCAGCAAGCTGAACTCCATCCTTTCCGTTCCCACTCACAAGAGTATGTTGGAATGCAAATGAACAGAGAGATAGTCTTACAGGAATAATCCTGAATTTCCTCTACCTTCTACATTAGAAGAATCATTATCAGGCTTTTTATTCATTCAAGAAATGTTCATTAGCTGTCAGGCCACAAAGCAGTAGGTCCTTTGAATACAATGGTGAGCCACAAAAGGTGTGGTCTCTGCTCATAGGCCGCATAGAGTCTAGTTAGTAACAGAGAGAAGGTAATCACATAATCGTTAACCAAGGATGGCTCATACTAACTAACCCAGGGTGTAGAACTGTGAACCAGAATGAGAGTTCTAAGAAAAGGACCTACATCTAAGAGAGCAACACTATGTACTCTTCCTTTGTACAAAGGAATTGGTCTAATCTGGTAGCCAGGGAACCTTCTGTATTTTTCTGTTTTTAATAATACGTTATTTCTCACACTTCATACCCTAATGGGAACACACCTGTTTTTTTTTTTTTCTTTTAAAGGGAAGTTGTGATCCTCTGAATTAAAGGAAGGAATATGGGCTTTGTCATCATGCCCAAGACCAAACTTCAGCTGTGGACCCCTGTATCATTCTTTATCCTCTTTGGACCTCTACGTCTTCGTTTGTATGATAGGGGATGATAAATGCTACATTTTTGGATTTTGGTGAGGACCAAATGAGATGAAGTATGCAAAATGTCTGGTATATCCAGTCCTCCTCATTTTCTTAGAAAAGCAATATGTGAGCTTGTACATCTGTGACATTTTTTAATAATTTTTCTTGAGCAGATCTTTGTTGCCAGTTTGCTACTTTATGAGGCAGAGAGTTTTTAGCCTTTTTCTAGGACATCATTCATTTTGCCAGTGTTCTCTTCCAAGAGAAATGTGTAGGAACCTGAGTGTCTGTATTTAGGAAATACTGAAAAACCAAATAATCCCTGTACAGTTCTTTGTTGTTCTCCCAGTCCTTTACATAAAGAAAATTCAGGTTTCAATTCAGCTGTTTAATGAAAATTAGTAGTTCCCAAAACCTGCCATAATAAGTGCAGCTTTCTTTGTCTAAGAAAAACCATTTGCTAGTACGTCATGTCAGTTTAGCAATATTTTCGTGGAAATGTGCAGTGGGATGCCTGGTGAAATCACTGATGCAATCCTTAATCTTTTTGTGGGGAGGGAGCAAAATCTTTTGCACCCTTTCATTTTGATGTGCACGGTCTAGCCTGTCCATATTTCTCATTTTAATTAATGTAATTAAAAGAGGATAAAAGGCTGTGTTAAAATTTTGTGTGTTAGATTATTGGGATCAAGAATAATTAAAATGTATGAAGTGTGACAGATTCCTAAGATGATAGGAAAAAGGAAGGCCCCTTTTCTGAATTTAAAGTGTACCAAATGATTTTTCACAAGATTTAGAAATGTCCATGGATAAGAAGCATTTATGATATGGAATCTTCACAAATGGACAAGACAGAAGGCTTGAGGGGGTGCTTGTCCTTATGTTATCATGAACAATTTTATCATTTATGTTTGCAGCTCTCCTTCCTGTTGCCTTCTTTGGAAACCAAGTGGAGAATAATATTGATTTAATATGTACTATATGCTAGGTACTCTACAAAGTACTTTCTATACCTCAGTTCATCTAACCTTACCAAAGCCTTTGATAAAGAGATGTCTCCATTTTATAGATGGTGAAACTGAGACTTAGAGGTAAGGTAGCTGTCATCTGCTAGGTCGTGCTGCCAGGAGGTAGTAGAACCAGATTTGAATTCAGGTCTTGTTGCTGGACTTATTCAATGACAACACTCTGCCTGTTGCAGGAGGCAGATTATAAATATGGATTAGAAAGGGGGTAGAAACTGTTGAGGATAACTCTTTTGAGCATTTCTTTTTTTATGAATGCAGCTCCACCTTTGTGTGTGCCTCATGCATCTTTACCTACGTTACAGAAGCTCACACGTTTCAAACACTTATTTTCTATATGGTTACTCAAGTTACATGTTGTTGCTTGAAAGTTAATTAAAATACGCAATATTTTCTTTTTCTCCCTTCTAAGGTAAAACAGATGCAACTTTGATCTCCAATATTCATTTAGGACTGTCAGTTTTTTAAATGTTAAGCATCTGTTTGTTTAAAGACATTAGGGTTTAGTAGACTGCATTTTGTTTCGTTTAATGTCTTTACATAGCACAAATTAAAATGGACATCTGTGGCAGACATTACAGGAGTCCTCCATTGTCTGTTTTTGCTGTTCTTTGTGAGCATACAGTTCCCAGCCTCCTTGCAGCTGGGTGAAGTCATGGGACTAGTTTGACCACTAGAAGTGATATCATTCATCTCTAAGCTGAGGTACCTAAAAGCCTCTTCAGTTCTCTCTTCTGTGTTGTGGTAACTGGGAAATTACTGGCTGAGATCACAGAGGCACAAGAAGGAAGCAGAGTAGATCCCTGAGTCACTACTTGGAATGGAGTATCTGGAAAGCCTCTGGGCCTCCAACCAACTTTGCCTGAGAGAGAAATCAAACTTGCTTGTGTTAAGCCATTGACATTTAGGATCGTATGTTACTGCATCATCATCTATGCTGGACTGACTTACATGACAATTCTTTTTCAACCTTCTCTCCCACATTTACTTTATTGGACTTTGAAATCTAAATGTCTGGATTGCTCTTGAATAAAATATTTAAAAGCATGCATACATACAAATGTGCACATTTGAAAATGTAAACTTAAATGAACCTTATTAGATATGTGGTTTGAAACTTTGGTAATATCCCTTACAGCAATTAGAATTTCCCAATAGAAGGACCAGAAGGTAGTAATCTAAATGAGTTGGGATGAGTGATGTCTACCTTTTTAAAGTTCTCTCAAAACTGAAACACTGTCATTTCTCTGAGTGACCCATGTCAGTTGTTATCTCAGTACTCAAAAATCTTCCTTAGGTTCAAGGAAGATTTTAAATGACCTAAAGAGGGATTTAGGACCCTTTTTTGGAGGGCCTTCTTTTCCTTCTTGTTTTACACCCATAGAAATAGAGATTTAAAGCTTGTTTATTACAGCCTTCCTCATTACAGCTCTTCATCTACGAGGCCACCACCCTTGCTGTCACTTACCCTTCCCTTCTGTAACCTGACCAGTAGAGATGTACTTGACCTTTCCCTGTAATCCTCTAACAAGATCCTGCCTAAAGCAGGCTAGAATGGAAAGACGATTTGATTTTCTAGCGTGTATGAAGCTGCCTGTTTGTTATTACCTGCCAGTGTCATGTTGGTGCTGCTTTGCTGTCTTGTGTCCGTGTAGACGTCTTTTAATTCTGAATTTGTGTTTATAATTTTCCTTCCTATTTATGTTTTTCTTCTTCCCTGGAATGCCTTCTCTAGCAGCTAAAATTTGACCTTAGTCAAATTTTTTTGTACTCTGGAGTTTGTGTCATGCTTAGTAAGGCCTTCCCCCACTATCAAATTGTTTTTTAATTCCAAAAAAGCAAAAGCATTTTTGACCGTGGGCCTGACCCAGATCATGCTTCTCCTGATTCCTGCTCACCTCTGCCACAATTAATTTTGCCTTTTTGTCCTTTCTCCTGTGTACTGTTTGCAATTATGGTCATTTTTATAACTCTCTTATCGTTCCACCTAAATAGAAAGATCTGAAGGTCAGCAGTTGCATCCTTGTCTCCTGACAAGTGTTCTCCACTTCACAAATCCTTAATAAACACTTGGTTGAATTTCTCACATGTATTGCCTGTTCTTCCCTGCTCTTACCCCCGTGAAGTTTGCTGTCATGAATGTGAAATTTCACTGTTTTTTTCAAAAACAATATGAATTTTGTTCCTATTTACCAGGTCTCTGAAATTTCCAAAGTAGCTTTTGTCTCACCTTGTCTAATATCTAACAGTATATTTTCTAAAAATCCTGATTAGAGCGGTCTCCAGGATGAAAATAATGATCACGAGGAATTAACGATCTGTGATTTTATAATTTTAATATTCTATGTAAGTGTGATGCGTAGATACCCAGCTTTCTCATCACTAGGCTGAGCTTACAGAGCATGTGCTGGCAGAATGACTCGGGCACTGTGCTTTTGTGCCGTCCCTCTCTTGAATGCAATGAGGCCTTTGAGGACTCTGCATGCCCCCTACCATAACACACATCCCATTCTATTCTAATTGCCTACTTAATTATTTTCTATGACTTTGTCAAGCTCTTTTAAGGCAGGATCCATGTGTATCTTGGTTACCACGTTGTCCCCAAAGCCTAGCACAGTGACTGGCAAATAGTAGGAGCTCATTTAATGCGTGAATGGATATATGAATGAATGAATGGATGAAGCATGTATTCATCCTGAAAATATAGTTGTTTTGTCCTAGTGTATAATTTCAGAAGAGATGGCCCACGTTTTGGTCATTTTTACTGCTTTCTTTCCTAGATTCAAGCAATTTGAAGCATTTGTGTTACACCATATGGAAAATGGCTTATCAGTGGCTCACCCACATTAGGTGGAACTTTGAGATGTGCCCTAGGAGTAAAGATGATTTTGCAGTCTTCCCTTTCCTGCTTTCACCCACCTTTTGAATTTTAACTAGTCAGTTAACTAATTTGTGTTGAAGTTAATGGTGGAAGCATGATTGCTTCTATTAATATTACCAATAGCTAACATTTATTAAGTGTTTGCTATGTGCTAGGCTCACTGTTAAATGTTTCACATTTGTTCTCGTTGGAGTCCCCCAACAGCCCCATGAAGGCAGGCACTACCATTATGCCCTGTGGTTTAGGTAAGGACCTCAGGCCTCAAGTCATAGAGCCAGCAAGGGTCGGAGCCAGAGTGTGACCCCAGGCAATCCATTTTAGACTCCATGTTATGTTGTTAATTCTTATGAAATTGGTAGTCATGTGTCTTATCTGTTCCAGGTGAAGATTAATCTCTTGCTGTGCTCCAACTGTCTTCTTGTGTCAACATTGATCATTTGTGAATTGCCTCTCATATGACTATGCTGATCATGAGTAGCAGAGAGAGTAGTGTACCCATTTTTAGAGGAAGAAACAGGCATGGAAAGTTGAAGTGACTTGTGTGTGGCTACACTGGGTTAGAATGTCACTGCTTCCACTTGGCCATTGGGGTCCCCAAACTGTTAGATTTCTTAATGGACTTTTTGAAGGATATTGAGATCTGGGGAAACCATCTGCCTCCCCCACACGCTCTGAGTTCTGTGTGACGGAAACTGAAGGCTGAATGTTATTCATTTGCTTGTATTCTATTTCTCTTAGTGGGAAGTTATTCCAGGTCTCATGATTTTCACCATGAAAGGTCTTCTGGGAACTAGAGAGAAGCATTCTGAAAGAAGTTATTAAGCATTATTAATACAATTACATACAACAAAAGACATAATTTAACTTCCCCACATCCAACAAAGAAATTCATTTGAAGCTTCAGGAACTCCAGCTGGAGGGGCAGAGCTCATCAGAGTGAGTTCCCCAGGCGGGGGGAGTGTGGGCAAGGAGCTGTGCTAGCTGCTTTGTCCTTGGGGGACACTTCCGTGCATGATGGAATATTCCTCTCTCCCAGCCTCACCAACCTTTCCCTCACCCTTCACTTTCACCTGCAGTGCTTCCTTTTCACAGGCATAGAGTCCAGAATATTGACTTTCTGGCTCAGAATACTGTTCAGGTAGCGTTGAAGGAATATTGATTTTAAACAATTAAAGATGACCATGGAAATACTCAGATGATAGAAACAGTGATCAGCCTAGTGGATGGAATGCCTTGGTGAATTTTTCTGACTTCTTTCAAAATATCAGAAATAGCTATTGGGTATGTGACATTGTGTTAATTTTCACTATAGTTCTATTCAATATTTTACTTTCTTTAGTTGCAGTAGCCCATAAGGTCCTCGAAAGTAGACACTGTGTTTATACTCAGTCTTTAGAGCTGTGCATGGCATAGAGTATGTGCTCAGTAAATATTTGATGGTACAGATGAGGTTATTGAAGATCCCACAAGTTGTTTCTTGCCTAAGATCACGTTGCTAGCAGGAAGGAAAGGCAGGATTTCAACCCAGGGCTCTCCAAATGCATAGATTTCTTTCTTTCAGATTGCTTGGTTGGGCTGCCTAGTGGTGTAGAAAAAATGGAGATTGGAGACCCCAAAGGTATTCAACAAAAGCTCTATCTGAGGCCTAGGAAATGCGGGTTCTGACCCATCCTTGCTGAAATCCTGGTGTGACTTTAGAAAAGTCCTCTTTCCACTTACGTCTCCATTTTCTTATCTGTAAGATGAGGAGATGGAAGCAATGCTCTCCGAGGTTCTAAGGGTGTTCAGATGCCCCTGGGAAGGTTTATGGTTTGTCTTCTTCTGCATGCACTTGGAATTGGGGTCGCAGTTAGAGGGCAGGTGACTAACTCACCACCCAAGCACACGAGGAAAGGAGTCACTTGTGCTTTATTTCAAGGTGCACGAAAACTCAAAGGTGATGTAGTCTCAGGCCAAAAAAAACAGGCAACACCCCAAAGTGAAAGTGGAAGAGAGAAGAGGGAGAGAAAAAAAAGAGGAGAGGCATTTGAAGGCTTGACACACCTTTTAATTAAAAAAAAGAGAGAGTGCTCTGATTCTGCTCCTAGGTTAGCACAGCATATAATCTGAAACAGGCGCTCAGGTTGATAATTTTGCCCAGATTTGATCCCTGGCACGTAAGAGCACAGCTTTTAAGAAGGAAAAAATAGACATGTGTCTTTAAAGCCTCTCTTCTTATATGTGATCTTTTTCGTGCTCATTTGGACGTTGTGTAGCTGGGCCTTTGCATCCAGCAAAGGCTTTCTTCCCCCTCTCCCTGGCTTGGGGATTATTGATTTGGAAGGCAAGGCTAATTTACATGTAAATAAATCTCAGTGCTGGGCAGCGCGAAGGGACGTCCAGATGCCGTGACTGACTTGCTGACATCACAGCTTCATTAGCATGCGGAGGATGCAAGCACTGCAACAGTGACTTCTCAGGCACCACCAGCAGCGCCACCGACAGTTATTATTATATTTTGACCAAGCAGCACATTTCCTGGTTCAGTGGCTTGGGCTCTGCGAACAGCTGACTAGTCGCCCCGGGTCTGGCTCAGGATCAGCTGGTGACGCTGAGGCTGGGGTCTGTGACTTCTTCCTTCAGACTGTCGTGAAGAAGCGGAGTTAAGAGGAAACTGGGGGTTCTCAGGAAGGCGACCCGAGCACTCAGGCTGGTCCAGAGGAAGAGTACAAGTCACACTTTTTTTTTTCCCTGCTTGGTGAATTGCCTAGCGGGGTCTGGATTCAGCAGTGCTGTTTTCCCTGAGGGAATGTGGAGCAGCTCGGCTTGAGTCTGCTGCCAGCTACAGGAAGGGTTCAGACTGAAAAGGGGGTTTGAGGAGACGATGCTTTGCCTGCCTGAGGTCCTGCTTGCGTTCTTAGAAGTCAGACCCCGGGAGAAAGTGAACTGTGACAATTGACAAGCTCCAAGGGTCTGGCAGAAGCTTCCTCCAAGACTGGGCATTTCATCCTCCCTGGAGGTGGGTAAGAAATTTGCTCTAATTCACAAATTAAACAGCAGTATATTTTTCTAAGGAGGATTAGAAAGCCAGATCTAGGGACTTTGCATTGGGGGCGGATATTGGGGCTTCATTTTCTTGGCCAGGTAGCATTTTTGGTAGTCCTCCGACCCCTTTTCCCTTTTCTATGCTTATTAGACAGCTCGATTGCAAAGTGTTATGTCACAGCTCTAGGGAGTCCTGAAGAAATGCTTAAATCTTGGTACTTAAGAAGAAGCAGTGTTTGTCTAAAAGTGCATCTTTCTTCAAAAAACAATAATAATATGGGGAAGGGGGCTAACAGACCAAATACCTGATTGTGTTTATGCACAGTAGTCATTTCAGCACATGATGTCAGAAACCACTGGGGGATCTGAGGAGCAAGGACTTAGCTGAGACTTCCAGGTAGAGAAATGGCTCTCAAATTATTTAGGTTTAATTTTAGACACTGCTTTCAGATTAAAAATGGTGACAGAGCTTCGGAATATGACTGCATAGCCTGGCTGAAACACAGGATTTGGTTTGCCCTCTATGCTGGGTTTCTTGAAGGAGTGTTCGTAGTTAGTTATCCTCACTCTTGGCTTCTCGAAAACCAATCATAGCATTACTAATTTGCCATGGAGGTCTTGCGATGAAAGACAGATTTTTAATCCCATGGTTTTTTGTTATATGGTCTTGTACTATGCTGGGGTCCAGTGGGACTTTTATGAACCATAAATAACCCGGGCTGGGCCAAATCACACCGAGGTTAGTGATCCGTACCAGATGTGATGCCATCCGCTGGTCCAAATGTGGCTCTTGTCTAACTTAGGCACATAGATCAGTAAGAGAGTTCCCCAGTAAGAGAGTTCTGCTTCCCGTATCAATGCCTGTATGAGCACAGTCAGGGGAGGGCTCCAGTGTGCCATGAATATGTAGACATAGACTGCCATGTACCGAATCTGCAGCTGGTAAGGCTGTGATTTGCTTTGCCTGCACATCTCTTCCCAAAGAGTGTTTTAAACCGTCTCAGTGAGACTTAAACTAAATGAAGCAGCCTTGCCTATTTGCTAGAGGCCAAATTGGCTGCTGTAATCCGGCTCCTCAGAAGGCTTACTGCCTGCTGATGGCTTTCACAGATGGGTCAGGATGAGTGTCCCCAAGGGCTCCAGAGTAAGTCACAACTTTGACATAATTACCATATTTTGGAAATTTGGATTTTTAATGCCTCCTTGAGTGCTTGTAAAGATTTTGTCTTTCCGTCAAATGCTCTTTCCCCCTCGGGAATTCTGTTTTTAATGTGAAAATTAAAACATACTGGCTCCGTCGGGCATCGCAGTCTATAAAGAGTCATGGGGCAGCCAGAAATAGTAAAATAGCATTGTTCGAAATGGCGTGTTTATAAAAATTTACCCATGCAATGTGAGGGAAAAAATAGAAATACAGGAAGAAAGATGGATTTATGGAAGCTTAAGGAATGAGAAGGGAACTTAGAGGTTAGACAGTATGAGATGATCTTTATCCAGGGCTCAGACTCTGTAGTCAGAAAGAGCTGAAGATACTTAGAGCTCCCCATTCCTGCCAGTGAAGTGGAGAGAGCAATGGAATCTGTAGGTAGGGTGATAGGTGCAAGGATTTAATGAGATGACCTATGAAAAGCACAGTGGCAGCCACACAGTAAATGCTCGGTAAATATTCGCTATTGTTGTCATTGGTAACATTTTGTCATTATCATCATAAGTGTTGTTGCTAAAAACATAATAGTCTATTAAAAAGGCAACACGTTCACATCCATTTGCCAGCAGAGAGGTTTTGCTAGCAGAAAAGATGGCATCTCTGATACTGTTATATTCAAATGATTCCCACTCAAAGAAACTTTCCACTCTATCGATTGAGTTGACAGAATAAAGTGTATTATCTGAAACTACTGTATTTTGCAGAACTGAAAGTGACCGGCTGGTATCATGAAAATCATTTAGAACTAGCTGGGGCTCAGGCAGCCTTAAAGAAGGTATCCTGTCTTGGCAGCTGGCAAATCACATGTAGAAAACTGCGGGGGTCCCAGTAGGAATCAATGCATTTCTGGATTTCTCTTCTGCTCCAGCTATGCATGTGAGAGACAGTCCTTTTCTTTCTTCATTCTTTTCAGTGCAGACATTGAGCATTTTCTTCTCCATCCAGGGAGGCCATTAAATATGTGCTTAACCTGCTGGTCGGCTCCTCAGAAGTTCCAAGACTGAATTTTTGCCACCATCTGGGTGCTTCAGCTTATGGGTTGGCTGCTAAGGGAAAGGAATAGGCCTCCCCTGCCTGCCTGCCCTTGGCCTAGTCCATCTGCCTTTGTTTTGTGTCACTGCCATGGCACAATTTTGCCAGGCTCGTGGTCTGACTCCTTCATGCTGGTGGGCCTACTTCACTTAGCCTTCCTCATATGAATACTGGAAATAAAGTCCCCTGAAAAACACATGGGGTTGCTGTGAAGATGGTTATAATGCCCTTGCCCAATTCCTGGTACTCACTAGATGTTGAGCATGTTTCCCAGTTAATCCCAATCTGTGAACAATAGTGGGTAGTGGTTTTAATATTTATTTAACAGAGAAACTGAAGGCCAATAGAATTGAATTAGAAATCAGTAACACAAAGTATTTGAGAAATCCAAATAAAATGACACAGCAGGTGACAAATGTTGGTACCCCATCTAGTGCTGCTTTTACTAAACATAGATTCCAAACGCTCTGAGTTTGAGAAGGACTCAGTAAGCAAACTGTACTGCCTGCTTCGAATTAGCAGAAACCTCTTTATTTAGTAGCCCCCAAGCTGTGGTCATTTCTTCTCTGCTCTCCGTAAACACAGGAGAGTCAGAAGGCTCTGTCCCTCAGATAGGAATTCTGGGTGGCATTTGGATAAAGACTTTCTTTTGTGCTTAAAGACCCACTGAAACTTCTCTGTTCATTCCCTTCGTGATTGTGGTGCTTATATCCAGGTAGCTTCTGGTGACCATGAGCTATTTGCAAACTAAGAAGCTTGAGGATGAGGTATTGGCCAAATCTGTTTTCTTTGTTGATGCTTTAGAGTGACGTTTGCCCCTTTGCTGTGTCTTAACCTGTAAACATTTTAAATGAAATGCTCTGGTTTTTATACCGTGTGTGTGTGTGTGTGTGTGTGTGTGTGTGTGTGTGTGTGTGAGAATCAAACAGGGGGCAAAGATCTCTTTTGGGGACTGAGTCAGTTGAGTTTGGAGACTTGGTTTTCTTTTTTCCTTGGCCTGTTGTCTAAGCAGTTTATTATTTGGCGTCTGAAAACCATAGGCTTGCTTGTTGTGTTATTTCCCTGGGGGACAAGGCAGAGGAGAAAAAAGCAAGGCTGGAGAGAGGAGAGAGAGTGTGTGAGTTTGGATGGAGCGTTAAAAGGAGGGGGAGGGAAAGGAAGGCAGAATGGGGAAGCAGCTGGGAGAATATCAGAGCAATTGCCAATCCACCATGCAAGTGCAAAGCTGAAGGTTCCCTTTGGGTGAAGTTGCAACTCAGAAGGCAACTCTGTTCTCCTTTAGCTAAAAACTCCTCTCCCCATCTGTCCTACGAAACTCACAGTGAAGCCATTTTAAATCCTAAAACCCTCCTTATGACTAAGCACAGCACATGTTTTCCGCTAGAGCACCATGGACCATTTTTAAAAGTACATTAATTAAAAGGAGCAGATTTTCAAGTACAATATGAGCCTGCCTTTCCCCTGATGGATGTAGAGGGTGAACTTCAGCACCTGTTTTTCTATGAAGTCTGTAAAGATCAAACTGGCTGAACTAAGCACTCAGCTATGAGTGCTGACTTGGAAGAGGAAACCTAGCACCCCAGGGGGCACAGAATCCAGAGACATTACTTGTTGGAACTGGGGGCATGAAGAAAATCAGGGCTGGCGTCATTTAACAAAGCATTACCAGAGTCATGCTCACTGAGAACAGCAGAGTGAACCTACAGGAGGAAGCAATAGTGGGGGTCTCTGATAACTCCCTTCTTCCTGGTGCTAGTGTTTGACCTGCTGTCTGTAAACCAGCCTGGGGCACTGAGGCAGCACAGGAGCCCCTTCTTTATCTCTTCGCACATGGAGCAAGATTCACTTCCTCTTGGTACATTTTCCTACCCAGCACCCAGCCTTCCTCAGGTGATGGGAAGCTGACTTGAGTGCCTCCATTCCTCTCACATTGGGGGTGCTATTGGCCTCAAGTCACCCTCCTCTCCTGGATGCCTTAAAATCAAACCTTGTAAATATTTTTCAGCCCCATCCAGGGTTAAAGGTAGCTAGAGCAGAAATTTTTAGCATTTCATTTCAACTGGGCAAGATGCCATTTTTCCAGCTCTTTTCTTGGCATCCATTCATCAGTTATGAGTCCTTTGAGATGCCTGCTCGTGAAAGTTCCAAGGCTTAACGAAGAAACAGCCATATTTTCTATGGTCACAAAATCTGGCATGGTTTTAAGGTAACTTATATAAAGGCAATGTATGTTTTGGGTGTCTGTGTGTCTGTGTATGGTCTGTGGTTAATGTTGGTGTGGATGTATAATATACTGTCATAGATTGAGCGCCTATTGAGTGCTTGCTGACTTAAAAGATGCTTTACGTACCTTGCTTGTTAATTCTTACAGCAATCTTGCAGCTAGACATTATTGGTTCTATTTAATAATTAAGAAACCAGATCTCCTGGAAGTTAAGTAATTTGCTCAAGCTCACACAGACGGTAAAGAGTAATGCTGGGATTTGAACCCAGGATAATCAGAGTCTACACCCTGTCCGCCATACTAGGCTTCTTTATACTTTTCACTATAATGTCCCCTGGAGGTGTTTTTTTTTTTTTCTTATATAGCTCCTTTATGAATCCCTCAATTAAGAAACACCTCATTATTTAGCCATTGAATTAAAATCTCTTTGGCTGATCTTTGCTAAAGTTGGAAACACCCAAGACAGTATGTCAGACATGAAACAGAACATAGTGGTGTCTTCACCTTCCGCTTTTAAAGTGGCTTTTAGAATGAAAGTGTGATTGGTTGGAAAGTCAAAAAACACCCTGAGATGAGAAGTAAAAACTGTAGGCAGATGGAAGAAGTCCTTTGCTGGACTACAGAGAACATAGGGAATTCTGGTCTAAACTTATGTCTGTGGGCAGACCGATGGGAGTTTGGAGAGGGAAGCCCAAGCGTGTTGCCCTTGATCCCCCAGTTGTATGCACATCAGGTTCTAACTAAAATGTATGTTCCCTTTTCTGAGCCTCAATTCTTTCATCTTGAACATGAGGGTCCTAAATCAGGTGATCAGTACATTGTCTTCCAGCCATGACCTTGAGGAGTGCGAACTTTCAGAATGAATTCAGCCTCGTCAGGGAAGGAGTGTAATTTGCTCTGTTGGCCACTCTTGGCGCGGAACTAAAAGGTCACGTTTTATATCAGGACCTGACTTCTCTGTGTTGCGAATATGCTGGAATATGAGAAGTGGTAGCTCCCCAGAGAATGATGGGAAGCTTCCTGGAAGAACGTCTGACCTTTGGATGCGTTGCACTGGTGAAGAGGGGGGTGGCAGTGGGCAGGGTGTTTGTGGTGTTCATTCACTTTCAGAAGCTCTCCAGGGCTTAAACATCCTACAGAGTGCCAGAGACCAAGGCTTCTCAGGTTTAATGTGCATCTGCTTGGGGGTGTTGCTGAAATGCAGAATCTGAATTGTTAACAAGCTCCCCCTGTGATGCTGATGCTACTCCTTCTAAACTACCTTTATAATGGGAGTAGAAGAAAGAATATTTGACTAAATTCAAAAGGTCTAGAGTCTAGTTCCAATTATTGCTTATTTGAGTAAACCTCAAATCATTCAGCTGCTCCATGACTCAGTATCTCCATCTGCAGAGTAATAAAACAATATCTAATATTTAATAATTACTTACTGTGTGCCAGGCATTGTGTTCACTGTTTTATGTGCTGTATTTTATTTGATCCTCACCTTAGAAGGCAGGCTTTGTTACCATTTGCATTCTGCAGTAACTAAGCACAGAGAGATTGAATAACTTGACCAAGGTCACACAGCCGGTCAGTGGCCAACTTGGGATTTGAATTCGTATCATCTGACTTTGGAACCTTCACAACTTATAGAGATGATAGATGTGAAACATCTTGGGACTTGCTGTGTGAATGTATGTGTAATTTATTTATATATGTACAATTACAAATATTTTGGGTACTTGAGATTATAAGAAGTAGATGTTTCCCAGAAGAGGTTGTATTGTTTTTAAGTAAATAAGTTCTGATTTATATAAATCAAAGTAAAATGCTTTATGAAGTTTTGAAGAGCACAGGTGTTTGCTCCGTTGTCACCTGGGGTGGGGAGGAAGTGGTACATGAGAGGAATATTCTGAGGAATGGAGGGTTCTGGTTAACTGAGTTTTTGGCTGTTTTAAATTGAATCCCAGTTGATCATCCATCTTGGTTTTATAAATTTGGACAGTATGACAGATCCCTTTTCTGCCTTAATAGGAAGAGCAGGGTTAGCTCAACTGAGTATATCTTGTGCTTCAGGCTATGGCAACCATGCAGATTATTGTTCTGAAAATAAATTCCCAGTGATCCTATTTTGTAAGGAAGCCAGAAGAGGTTGATGATGTACATTATCTCAGTTTGTTATTTGTCACCTCACTAGACACCAGGCTGTTTGGACTTCACTCTAATAAATGTCCTGACCATATGATTAGTATGGGAAATACCTGGCACCTATATCACCATGCCCAAGTCTCTTTGTCCACTTCAGACTTCACAAATGATCAACACATTTTTTTCTGTCAAGCCCCAATGCATCCTCAGAGTCCTTCTCAACACAGCGCTGGGGGCAGCCTGTACCCATGAGTTACAGATGGCCCAGGAGATTTACCCTACATGCTAATCTACCCTTGGATACTTCCTGGAAGTTGGTTCTCTTTTCAATATCTAGTAAATAGATATTGAACACCTAACAATAGCTTATGTATGCTGAAATCAAACTCTGTTTTCCATTTATTCTGTATTTTATTTGTTCTTAGGAGTGTAGATGTTCTGCAGGCTTACTGAAAGTTTTAGTTAATTACTTAACGGGTACAATGTACACTATTCAGGTGATGGATATACTAAAAGCCCAGACTTCACCACTACGCAGTATATCTATGTATCAAAACTGCACTTGTACCCCCTAAATTTATATTAATTTAAAAGAATGTTTTATTTAATTTTTGGTAAAGTAAGGTTTTAATAGTCTTTTTTCTTTCTTTCTCTGTAGGACATCCTGTTGTTCTGATTAATATGGTGACTATTCTTGGGGCTCCTGTCCCTTTTCATTAGCAATGATGTAGGGTCTTCCTCCAGGTCTCCTGCTGTGATGCTGTCAGAGGAATACCTCCTTTATAAGGGGCTGTTTTCTGTAGGCATCCTCCCGGCAGTCAAGCCATTGGTTAGGTAGTCAGTGCACATGAAGTGTCTGTTCCTGGCTCAGCAACTGCATAGAGCCCTCAGGTAAAGCTCTCCCCTTCCCCTGACAGCTTATCCATCAAGAGTCAGAACTTCATTCAAATCGCTGCCTGAGTCTATTACTTGCTTTTGAGTGCATCATCCCAGAAGTTGCCGGGAAAGCCTGTCAAGACTAGAAGCTTGCCACGGACTGGACAGATGATACCCCTACCCTTGCATCCTGTGCAGGTTGGGCCACTCCGAAGTGCCTATTAGGAAGGAGGGTGAAAATGCACAGCAAAGAATTCACAGGCTCCTCTCTCAACAAGAGGAGCTTTGATTCTTGCTAGACTGGCTTCTGAAGGGGGAATAGGTAGAAAACAGCATAATCATGGGACTTGATTGATTGGAAAGCTTGAACCTGCCTTCTTTTCACTGTGTCAATTTGGCTACCTAACCAGCTGCCTAAACACTCATATTGTTTGCCCTTGTAATGCTTAAAAATGGTTTTAAGTCCTGCACCACTGAATTGCTAAGATGCAGCATCCTAAATGGTAACTATGATATCATGTGCTATTTTGAATTTTTAAAAGAATGTTACAGAGAGTGAGAAATAGCAGTTGAGCATCTGTGAGATGCAAGGCACTGACTTTGGCCCTGTGGGTAGTTTAAAATATCACAGCCGGTCTTTTGCATTTAACCAGTTTTCCAAACCAGATGTTTTTAGCTTGAGATCCCTGGACAGCAAAGGACCAGAAGGAATTGATGAACTTTCTGAAATTTAATGCAAAATTTTCTGTGTGTATATGTCCATTTTTAAGGGAAAGGATCCCAGCTTTTATAGATTCTTAAAGGCATCAAGTCACCCAAAAGGTTAAGAACTGCTAAGCTGAGTGGGAGGTTGTTGTAAACTCATCCAGAGAAATCTCTACAGGTTAATGTGTGACTGCAAAAAAAAAAAAAAAATGTCCTTCTGCCCCAGAGAAATGCAACATTTTTCTACGTGATTACCTAGGATCTAATGTTAAACCCTGTGGAGCGAGAAGGAGAGAGTTACCTGATTTTCTTCCAACTTATAGAGGAGTAAATTGAGGGTCAGGGTCTCAGCTGCCAAGGCCACAGGAGTTTTTTTCCTTCTATCTCTTACATAGTTTTTATTGTTCACTCAACAGTCCAATAACTTTTTGAACATTTGCTTTGTGCTAGGCCAGTTTTTCAGTATTTCTGTACTTGAGGCATTCTTTCAAATACTTGACATTTTGCAGTACAGTAACAGAATTAGATTACTCCACTATAGTTATGGTACATTCTCAGCAATAATATATCTTTACCTACCTAATCTTAAGCTTTTGCATGCTTTCATTTAATTGAAGACAAAGGCACTGTTTCTTTAATGTGATACTGCTTAAACACTACTCATCATGTAGTTGAATCACACTCTACATTTTTGACGTAATTGTAACAATATTCATTTTCAGTTATTGTAAAAAATATATGTAAAAATAAAATTTACACATTGGTCATATCTTGTTTATAGCCCACTGGTTGCAACTAGATTTTGGACATTAGAGAGTCAAAATTTCAAAGAGCTATTTATTGAATGCTTATTGTTCTAGATATAGGATTTTTAAATTTACATTATAATGGGAAAAGTGTATTATAGACACAACAGCAAATAAAATGGTTTCTGAGAGTGATAAATGTTAAGAAAAAAAAAAACATTTAAAGGATACTAAAATGGAGAGTAAATGAGAAAGGCAGGTGGGCTGTTTTTTATAGGCTCCCTGGTGGAGATGTCTTTGGTTGATGATGGGAATAGTGAAAAGCAGGCCAGCTCCTGAAGCACTGAGGGAAGGGTATTCTGGGATGAGGAGCAGTCACTGCAAAGATCCTAAGAGAAGGATAGCCTTGGCGAATTCAAAGGACAGATAAAGGCTGCTGAGGCTGAACATCATGGAGAATGGAGTAGAACAAAATGAATTTGGAGAGAGAGGAACAGACCAGGTTATATAGGGTCTGGTAGGCCATGGTTAAGGAGTTTGTGCTTCATTTTCATTGTTATGAGAGGTTAATCGTGCATTTTAAGCAGGAGAGCTGACTGTTATTATCATGGTTTAAGAAACAAACATCGGTGGAAATTAAATTCTTGAAGGGCAGGGGTGGAAGCAGGAAATTAAGAAGTAGGCTATTGTAGTAGCCCAAGCAGGAGGTAATGGTGAATTGGTCGGGAATAGTAAAGACAGAGGTGGTAAAGAAGATAATAAATGACTAAGACTCATCCCGTCCACCAAGGAAGTCCACAGTCCGTGCTCCTCGTTGTTCATTTCATCAACTATGCTAAAAGTGTGTGGGCGTTGCTACACCTAGTAGGCTTGGGACACAGTGTGGGGGCCGGGATGGAGGAGGGATACGTCCTTCAACCAGCACCTTGTCAAATCGGAGTATAACAAATTTTTTAATATTTTCAAAAACCGTACTCCTGTAGACCATGTGAATCCAATTCATCGAGGGCTTCTTTCCAAAAAATCATGAAACCAGGAAATGTTATTTTCTTTCTGTGTACTTCCCTCCTTCCTTTCACTGCTGCAAAAATGAGGAAGCGAGTGTTAGCTCAGAACAAAACCACAACAACCTTTTCCTAGATCCAGCTCAAATCAGGGAAATCAGCGTCTCACTTATTCTGCCTGTCCCTCCTGTAGAAAACCCTGAGAATTTTGCTTTGTTTTGTTTGTTTCTTTCTTTGGACTTGACTAAAGCCAGGTCTGTCCTGAAAACAATGTCTTTCCCTGTTGTGTCTAACTCAATCTGAATTGAGAGGCTTTACATCCAGCACTGGTGTCTGGTAAACCTCCAGTCACTCGATTCTCTTGTTTCGTAAGTCCACTGGGGTCGTCCAGAGCCTCTGGCCTCATTTGCTGAGCAACATGGATTTCTGGGAAGTTTTTGCCTCCAGCCCTTCAGCACAGATATTAAAGGACCCCTGTCAAGTTTCGAAGGGTGTGACCATTGCCAGAATCCCCACAAGCCAAGCCCCTGAGGGATTCTGCTGCCAGCTGGCTCTCGTCCATACCAGAGATGGTTGAATTTCTGTGGTTCTCTGTGCATGGAGCTGGCCCAGTTCCCCTGGATGAAAGGCGGCCTAATATAAACTGAAAATGTTATTAATAAGCAGCCACTTAAGAATTTCCTATGACTTGCCGGTGATTTGGGGGCCTCTATGTGAACAGGGAAAAAAGCACAACTTGTTTTACATGGATTAAGGGACCAGTGCAGTCTGTCCAGAGGGGCCGCCAAAAGGTATTCAGGTGTTTGGTGAAGGGCTTTGGGTAAGTTCCATAAACTCTTTGAGCCTTAGTTGTCCTATCTGTAAAAGGAGAAGGATGACAGTAATTCCCTTCTCATGGTGTGGTTTGAGGATTAAACTAAGGAAGACATGGAAAGTGCTTGACACAGAGCTTGGCACATACTCAGAAAATATTTTCTGAAAAAAATTGGAGAAATTACACCCCCAAAATGAAGCCAAACTGACCTTATGCCCCTGGGCTCAGGGGAAAAGAGTAAGCTTGGAGTCCCAGATACCTCCAGCATTTGGTAGTAACCACAGTATACTTGGCTCTCCTGAACTTCACTTTCTTGATCTATAAAGAACCCCTGCTCATCTGACTAACCTTTTAGAGATTATTGGCAATTTAAAAGTTACCTGAAATGAAAGGTCTTGGTAACTCTAAATTCCTTGATTCATCCCACGGGTCATTAATTTACTGTCTAACCTGCCCACCTTATTGCATCTTGGTATGAAGAAAAAGTCATGGCTGGACGAGATGGCTCATGCCTGTAATCCCAACACTTTAAGAGGCCAAAGCGGGTGGATCACCTGAGGTCATGAGTTCAAGACCAGCCAGGCAAACATGGTGAAACCCCGTCTCTACGAAATACAAAAAGTTAGCTGGGTGTAATAATGCATACCTGTAATCTCAGCTACTTGGGAGGCTGAGGCAGGAGAATCGCTTGAACCTGGGAGGCGGAAGTTGCACTGAGCCGAGATTGTGCCATTGCACTCCCGCCTGGGCAACAAGAGCAAAACTCTGTTTCAAAAAAAAAAAAAACCTCATTAGTATGAACTTGAAGAATTAAAAACTTGGTCAAGGATACGTAATCCTTTGTTAGGAATAATAATAAAATTAAACTTGCTCAGTCCAGCACACTTGTAAGTGTACACTTAATATAAATGCTTATATTTGGTAAGGCTTATCAAAATGAATTGTTCACCACCCATCTGTTTTCCACTGATCTCTTTCCATCCTAAGTGGAATAGATTAGTAGGGTCTAGATTGAATTTTAGAGAATAAGAACCCTAACTACTTTTGTTTGTTTGTTTGTTTGTTTGACTTTATATCCCTAGACATAGGTTAGGACCTAGCCACCCTGGCACGTAGTCAACTTTCATTATACCCTGCGTGTTGTATATATTAAGTTGTTAAATCCTAATGGCAACTCAGTGAAGTTAGGATTTGAACCCAAGTCAGTATAACCACAGAATCTAAGATCCTAACCCAATGCAGTGTACTGCCTTTAAGTACTTAGAGAATATTTTATGCCTCAAATCTTGTCTATATAAGTTTAGCCAATCTCGTCCACAATGAAGTTAGAGCAGGTGGCCTGGAACAGAAAAGCAACCAAAGTGGTGTTTTGTGGCGTCTTCTGATCCTTGCCTTGAAGTTTGGAGGTGAAGTGTGTTAGAATTCAGTTTTCCTTTATTTCCTCAGAAACTGTTCCCCGAAAGGATTTATCTGGAAAGGAAGGGCTCTTAGAACTTGCTCTGGTAAGTGTCCAATGAAGCACAAATGTACATGCCGTAAAATCATAGGTGGCATGTAGACAAAGTAAAGTGGAGAAATATATCTAGAAGGCGTAACCAGTCCTAGCTACCTTGGTTTATTCTTTGCAGAGCAGCAGGGCTGACAGGCAGCCAAGGAAATAAGAGCTTTTCTAGATATCCCACAGCCTTGCATAGGGATACAGTGATGTGGGGGATGCAGGTAGCAGTGTTGCCATGGAGACACCATCAGTGGCCAAGCTCTTCTCCTTTGAGGGCTCACTCCGTCTACTCATCACAAAGTTAGATTAGCTCTCTGTGTGCTTGGTAGACATATTCCCTCACTGGCTTGTGAATGCTTTTAAAATAAAAGCAAAACTCCTTAACGTGCATTGTATGTGGGAGCTCACCAGCTGCCATCTTGTTACCATCCTAGACTCCTGTCAATATCTCAATGACACCATGTTCTCTCTCCCTCCCATGACTTTATTCACCTGTTAGGAATACTCTTTCATTATCTTTTTGCCTAGAAACCTCTCCTACAGAGCAATCTTTGGGCCCAGCTTCCTCAAGGAAGGCTTCCCTGATTTGTTGTTAACCGGGAACCTTCTGTAGCACAATGGCTGACACATTAATCATGGCCTAGCAACAGAGACGCAGTACCAACCACTTTCTTTGTTTTAAAGCTTTTCATTTTGTAAAATTTCGAGGTTAGATCAAAGTTACAAGAATAGTATAACAAAGTCCCAAACACCCTTCTAGATTTTTCTGTTGATATTTTGCCACATTTGTGCTGCTTGTTCCCTCTTTTCCTCTCTCTCTCCACATGCACATGCATACACACATATTATTTTTGTTGAACCATCTTAGAATAAATTGCAAACATCATCCCTTATCTGTGCATATTTCAGCATCTTTCTTTTCAGAACAAGAACATTCTTTTAAATACCTTTTTTTTTTTTTTTTTTTTTTTTGAGACAGAGTCTCACTCGGTCACCAGGCGCCAGGCTGGAGTGCAGTGGCGCGACCTTGGCTCACTGCAACCTCCGCCGCCCGGGTTCAAGCATTCTCCTGCCTCAGCCTCCCGAGTAGCTGGGACTACAGGCGCGCGCCACCACGCCCAGCTAATTTTTTTGTATTTTTAGTAGAGACGGGGTTTCACCATGTTGACCAGGACGGTCTCGATCTCTTGACCTCGTGATCCGCCCGCCTCGGCCTCCCAAAGTGCTGGGATTACAGGCGTGAGCCACCGCGCCCGGCCTTTTTTTTTTTTTTTTTTTTTTTTTTTTTTTTTTGAGACAGAGTCTCACTCAGTCACCAGGCGCCAGGCTGGAGTGCAGTGGCGCGACCTTGGCTCACTGCAACCTCCGCCGCCCGGGTTCAAGCATTCTCCTGCCTCAGCCTCCCGAGTAGCTGGGACTACAGGTGCGCGCCACCACGCCCAGCTAATTTTTTTGTATTTTTAGTAGAGACGGGGTTTCACCATGTTGACCAGGACGGTCTCGATCTCTTGACCTCGTGATCCGCCCGCCTCGGCCTCCCAAAGTGCTGGGATTACAGGCGTGAGCCACTTAAATACCTTTTTTATAAGAACTCTCCACTTTGAAATTTAGGGTCTAGCTCTTTCTGGCTATATCTTTGTGTCAGACAGAAACTCCTTTTTATTTTTTTTTAACCCCTTGCAACACCTACCACAATACACAGTACATAGTAAATGTTCAGCGAATTATTGTTTAATAAATGCAGTTGACTGCCACAAGTATTTCGGCATTGCCTCTGTTCCCCCTTTTTGACTCATGGTTCCTGCTGCAGTAGAAACTCTACCTTGTTGCTTGAGCCTGCTTGTCTGGCCTGTGGGAGAGGCCAGAGAGCCCCAAGGAGTGGTCTTCAACAAATGGCTGTTGAAAATTGGTGGATAAGTACCCCTGCTTCCTTGACTCTCAAGGGGAATGTATCTGAGGAATGTTCTGTAATGTCTTCCATAGGTCCTTAGCTGAAATGAGTTCTGGTTGCTCAGAGATGCTGCCTGTTCATTAAGTTACCCTCTATTGGCATCCTATCCTTCCCCACTTTTATTCTTCCATTCCCTTTCAGGCCTTTTTGGGATCATCTCCCACAAGATTCAGACACCTTCCAAGAGTCTGATTCTGGGGAAACCCAGTCTAAGATGCTGCCCCTCAGTGATAGAGACATCATTCCTGCAAATCAAAGTACATTAAGAGATCTTTAAATTATGTGTTTCCTAGTAGAGTCAGCCAGGGTACTTATTTTTAAAAGGGAAGGCGTTTCCACTGCTCAAAACTTACAAGATAAATTAGTCTAAAGTAGGGCACTGCATATAATTCATTGAAGCATTAATTGGCATATTAAGAAGAGGAAACAACTGCCCCTGAAAATTACCCTGCACCAACTTCAGCAACCCCTGGGAGAGGGAAGCACTTCTTGGTGCAGATGGCCAGAGCCGCTGGAGCCCAGCCGGAAGGGAGGGAGTTGGATAGGACCAGGCAGTGTGGTCTTGGCACTCAGCACACGCCAGCCTCATACCCAGCTGGCCCTGTCACGGTCTCCGCCCTTGAGCTTCTGTGTTTATTAGGAAACCATTTTTCCTTTCTCACAGAGATAGCGATCTCGCTCCCAGACATGGCAAGTGTCAAGGTTCATGCCTGGGTCCCTCATTCACACTGAGTGTTTGCCAAAAAAAGGGGGAAAACAAAGTATTGTGGCTAGGGTGAGGGATTTAAGGAGCCAGTAAGGCTGCAAATAACAGGATATGCTGACGTCTGGGTATCAAGACAGAGGGATATAGAAATTCCAAGGAGAAATGGGTTATAGAAGATGGGAGAACTTTCCTACGCCCACTAAAATGGCACCATCCCCTGAATTTCACATCTGTGCTTGGGCTTTGGGACAGGCAGTGGCCCAGCCAGTTTGGTCACTGTCATTAATGCAGACAGCAGTGGGGGAGGAGGGAGGCCACAATATCACCTTCTGAGAATGACTCAACGCAATGCTCTTCCCCACCTCAGGACCTGTGTGCTCACTTCTTCTCCTCCTGGAAAACTCCTACTCTGGTTTTTCTCATATCTGCCTCATAGCCAGTGTTCTCATCACAACTCAAATGTTACTTCAGTGGGAGGCCTGTCCTGACCCATCCTCAATTCATCTCTTTCTTATTTCCCTATTTCTGTCATAACAGTTATCACAGTCTATAAATGGCAGGTTTATCTGTTTGTTTACTTAACTGTTGACTGTCTTCTTCACTTGGCTCAAAGCTCCACACAGGCAGGCATGTCTGTCTTAATGACTGTTGTGTGCCCAGCATCTTAATGCAGTGCCTAACACACAGTAGCTGCTCAGTCAATGTTGGTGCGTGGGTGGGTGGGTAGTTGGTTGGTTGGTAGATTGGTTGGCCGAATGGATAGATACGGTTGTATGTATGGATATGAATGGATGGATAGATAGATACGGATATACTTACAGATATGAATGGATGGTTAGATGGATGGATATATATAGATGTATTTATGGATATAAATGGATGGATAGATGGGTGGATGGATAGATATGTATGTATTTGTGGATATGAATGAATGGATAGATGAGATGAGTGGATGCATGGATAGATACAAATGTATGTTTGGATATGAATGGATAGATAGATGGGTGGATGGGTAGATAGATATGGATGGATGTATGGATATGATTGGATGGATAGATGGGTAGATGGATAGACAGGTAAATGGATGGATATAGATGGAATAAAACAAGGAATATTTGGACATTCTACCTAAAACAAGGTAGGAGAAAGTGAGAAACCACTGGTTTTAGAGTCAGATGGCATACATCTTTAACTTCAGTGAAGTCACTTAGGAGTTTATTGCCTAAATTTGTCTATCTTTGAAATGGATAAAAATACTAACTTTATAGGACTTCTGAGAGAGAAATGAGATAAACTAAGTGAAAAATATTGAATGTTATAAACCACAAGTATGAGCAATTATTTTAAGAGTAGAACATCGCTGCTGTGTTCACCCCTCACCTGCCATCCTCAGTCAAAGCACAGGTTGGTCTAGAGCAACAGGATTCAGGGCCTGGAGGTCACACCTGCCATCTGGAGCCCTTGATCCTTGGGAGCAGATTTTTGCCTCTTGGAACATTCCCATTTGATTTCAGGCCAGCCTCTACAAATACATTTTCTTCCTTCCTTTCTGATGTTCTGACTCTCCACTTACCCCTTTTGCAAGGGATGTATAAGGTAGGAGCTGAAGCCCTGTGTGTGGGTCACATGATCCATGCAGTTTTTGAGGAGGGTAGCTTGTGTTCTTTGTGATAGCTCAGTTTTAACAACTCTGACCTGTTCAAGGCAGGATTATCTCAGCAATATCTTTGGGCTGGCAGACCTTGCTTCCAGTTCTTACAGACTCAGTGGAACACCACAGGGGGAATTACTTTCTTGCTGAGAACAGCCACTGTCCCTTCATTTCTTTCCTATTCTAGGCAGCCTGCAGTCTAGGAAAAACTCTCTTTACCCAAACACCTAATTGCCTCCTAAAACCTGAGGGAGGTGTTACTAAAGGGCAGTCCACTTGAAAAGAACGTTTGGTTCATTTTAGGCTGGTGCCATGCGTGCATGTGAAGAGTTGATGCTTTTGTTGGAAACTCTGGGAAAATGGGCCACAGAGCAGATGGAGTAAGTCGGGCCCCTGACCAGCAACTCCTGCATCAGCCTTTCCCAGAGATCTGTTATATGGTTTGAAGTGATGTAAGTTATCGCAGCACTGGAGGTTATACTAGTGTACAAAGACCCAAGTCAAAGCCAAGTCTTAGTGGTTTTAAATTGTCCATGCCCCATCTCTCTCCACTTGCACAGAAAATTGCAAGTTGATAGCTAGTGAAATCTGATTGTCAGATTTTTTTTTATAGAAAGGACCTAACTTTAAACTCTGTGGTACCCTTAAATATATGTTATACGTAATTCCCACGCTGGAGGTATCTCTTACGTTGCATAAGTGGATTCTTGATCCTGCTACAGGACACCAGTTCAGAACAGACCCACTTATCTGAACTGGATAATGCACATCTATTTGCTGAGAGTGTTGTGTGTGCATGTGTGGGTGGCTCTGGCTCATGTCTTGTCATTGCCGGCCAGAGTCTTGTCCCCTGGCTCTGGCTGATGGGGAACACATAGAATAAAGTCTGGTCTGTAGTTTCTTAACACTAAGGGAGAAGTGGACCAGCAGCTGTTTCTGTTTAATGGTGATTATCTTTGGGATTGTGAGTGTTGTGAAAATTTTTTGCTCTTAGTGTTTATCTGCCATTAGTTGCATATTGCTTTTTAAGGGTAAGGAAGCAATGACTTTACATTGTAATAAGGAGGACAGTATGTTAAGAAGGAAAATGTTTTTCTCTCTTTTTTTTCCTTATTAAGCATAACAAGAGAGCTAGGCATGGTGGCTTATGCCTGTAATCCTAGCACTTTGGGAGGCTGAGGCAGGAGGATTGCTCGAGCACAGGGGTTCAAGAACAGCCCGGGCAACATGGTGAAACTTCGATCTACAAAAAAAATACAAAAATTAGCTGGGCATTGCAGCACGCCCCTTTAGTTGCAGCTTCTCAGGAGGCTGAGATGGGAGGATTACTTGAGCCCAGGAGGTCGAGGCTGCAGTGAGTCATGATCACACCACTGCACTCTAGCCTGGGTGACAGAGAGAGACCCTGTATCAAAAAAAACCTGTTCTGTTGCCTTTAGTGAGCTACAGTCATGGAATAATTTACTTACCTAGGATACATCTGTTATTTAGCAGAAAGCAATGGAGAGCTTTGGGTTATTTCAGCTCTTTGTTTTTAGCAAAAGTGTATTTTCCCATGTCTGATTTTGCCTGCCCTGGGCTCAGCCATGTGGAATCCACAGGGTTAGAATTCGGGTTAGCCTGTTGCCCAATCTTCTCAGTCACTTGGTTTGTACTGGGGCTGAACCACTCTTTAAGCAGTCTACCCCTTGTCCCTGTGCATGAAAGTGGCCTGAACCTGATCTGGCCGTGAACTTGGGACAGAGGAGCCCAAACCACAAGGGGAGGAGGAAGTCAAGACAGATGGCGGGGCTGGCAACAAGAGACACCATTCTCATGTCTGATGTAGTCTTGCCTTTCACCAGTGCCCTTTCACACCCTACTGGGTACCCAGCTGAGTGTCAGGAGGGCCTAGTCACGCAAGAGGTTAAGGCATGGTTGTAAGGAAGGGCTGGCATAGGTTCTTTGGGACAGTTGAAAATGTGCATTGCCCAGAGTTGCTGAGACCATCAAGTGTATTGGAAAACCCACACTTGTTTTTACACCACACTCTGAGGCACCCCTTTCTAACTAGGAGGCTACTACAGAAGAGTGGCCTTCAGCTGTGCTTGGAGAACCAGCTGCATCACAATCACGAGGCACACTGGTGAAAATGCACATTCCTGAGCCTGCTCAGACCGATCCAGTTAGAGTCACTGGGACATCCTACTATTCCCAATGCATCTCCATGTAATGTCTTGGCAACCAGATATTCCCTTTCCCATGACTAGAATTATTATTTATATAAGAGTTTCATGATTAGGAATTATCTCTTAAAAGCCATTAACAGCCTCTGTATTTTTTCTTCTTTCCATCTAGCAAATTATCAAGCACCTACTTCAAATTTTGGCACATGCTAGAAATGACTTGGTGGAGTCCAGGAAGTATGGTGGTTTTCAGACTTGTGGCTGTGGAACCTTGAGGACTTCAAGGCCATGAATGTGCCTGGAGTTGGGGGAGGAGGTCAAGCTTGGGAGAAGCTGGGCTCATGGCCTTCTTCTCCCACACCAACTTAGGCAGCCCTGCTTTCTGTTTTGAGTTGCCACATATGAGTTCTTTTACAAAATATATTTTCCTCTCATTAAAAAAGGGTGAAAGGGGAATAAAAGAGACAGAAGGAAAGTGAAAAACAGACTTAATGATGTTTGCAATCCCCTTGGAATCTCAGTTTCTACAATTTGCTACTTGAACTTGTCAAAAATCATGTTCTAAAGGAAGATCCCTTTTTTGCCTTCATTCTATCACTTCTCACATAAAATAAGACCTTGTGGTTCAGGGTTCAGTGTTGTAAATAACCTGTCAAAATCTCACGGATAAGTATTCCCGCCACCAACCCTACCACTAGTCTACTCATGATGAATCCTTTCATGTAATGGCAGGCAAGTTAATTGATATAAATTGTTAGTCATTTTCCAAATGATTATGGTCACTGGTACAGGTGATCAAGCTACTTGGAAATAGTTAAACAGAGGGCCTTCACCTAACGATACTGTGTATGCCATGGAAGGGCCTATTATGGCTTCTGAGATAAGGAAGCCATGATTTAATGCTGCAACTTTGGGGTGGAGGATTTGCAGAGCTTGTTTTGGGGTAAAGGAGAATGCAGAATCTCCCCTCTCTGAATCATGGCTTATTCCTCGGAAACCTGTCATTCACAAACCCAATTATGTGCAGGTAGAATGTCAATTCTGACAGAATGAAACCAATGCACTCTTTGCATGTTTTTTTTTTTTTAATGAAATCCTGCTTTACTAGCAGGTTCTATTTTCATAAATGTCTATTTTAAAAAAAAGCCAAATCATATATTTCCCCACACACTTCTGAATATGTTTCATTCAGGTGAAAAGCTTTAATCAGTGTGTTGAAAGAGAGCTGTTGGGTGTTGCTGTGTGCATTTTGCCAAAGAGGGAGATATACAGGAATGAAGAGAAATCCTCTTAGTGTCACCTCTGACCCTCTGCCCCCTCTGAGAGTCTGGGCCTTGGGTTTCTAATTTATAGATGGAGGTTATTAAATTAGCCATTTTCAAAGGCTGTCATGGAATCCCTCAAAGGCTGAAAATTCTTTACAAAGAAAAATGTCTTGCCATGGAGTGCCAGTTAATTATAAATGAGGAGTGGAAGGCAGGCAGCTAGCATGGAAAACAGGTAAGGTCCTTGTGGCTTTGATTTACTATTTAGCATTTAGGGTGTTTTTTTTTCCTTTTGTTCCCCCCTCCTTGGTTTTGCTTTTGTGTGTGAGGTTTTTGTTGCTGTTGTTTGTTCAGAAGTAAAAGAGTATTCTGTGGTTGGAATCAGATAGATTTTCTATAAGTAACTTTCTGCTTCAGTGGTCAGATAGAGCCTACTTTGAGTCCCTGTTCTGCTCACTATTTAGGGTCGATTGACTGCTCTGAGCAGTTCAGTTGCTTAACTTAACTGCTTGCAAGCCACTTAACCACTCTGTGCCTTTGTTTTCTTGGTGGGAAATGGAGATAATACTTCCTTTCTTGGAGGACTGATAGTAGAGTCTGGGATCATGTATGTAAGGTATAAAGCAACTCATATGACTGCGTATGTCCCCTCCCTATCCTGCTTCTTCTTTTTGATTTTCTGTAGCGCTTGCTGCCTTTAATATACTATGTGATTGAATGGTTTGTTATATGTATTGTAGGTTTCTCCCCTCTGAGAACGTAGGCTGAGAGGGCAGGGATCTTTGTCTTGGTTAGGTACCCAAGTACAGAGAGCAGGCCTTGGTACATGATTAGTGCTTGACAGTTATTTGGGTTTGTTGTTGTTGCTGTTGTTGTTGTGTGTATGTGTGTGTTTTGAGACAGGGTTTCACTGTCACCCAGGCTGGGGTGCAGTGGTGTGATCTGGGCTCACTGCAACCTCCACCTCCTGGGTTCAAGCGATTCTCATGCCTCACCCTCCTGAGTAGCTGGGAATACAGGTGCCCGCCACCATGCCCAGCTGATTGCGTGTGTGTGTGTGTGTGTGTGTGTGTGTGTGTGTGTGTGTGTATTTTTAGTGGAGACAGTGTTTCACCATTTGGCCAGGCTGGTCTTGAACACCTGGCCTCAAGTGATCCATCCACCTCAAGTTATTTGTTCAATGACCATATACAGCTTCAGCCCCCACCCTCTTCTCTTTTCTGTTTATCTTTCTGCTTGTTGACGCTCATTCTGGATATGATTCTGCATTCCTCCTTTGCTTTCTTCTTATTTTTATTTCTTCTCCTGGAGTCTCAGTTCATTAGATCATGTCCATCTAGCGTTAGCGTGCTCTTCCCTCTATAATTATTCCCCGAATAAATGAGTTTCATTGGTGGATATGTTGGGACTGAAATTGGTAAAGGTTTTCTACATTTCAATGTTCAAGTATGACTTTCTAGTAAAAAGCATTAGTCACCAAAAAGCTTACTCAATTTCCTTAAATACATTGAAACTTTTTTTTTCCTTGAGTCATAAACTACCATAAAAATTTCTTGGGGGAAATAAACTGACTGCCTCCCAGCAGACCTGACCGCTGTACAGTAGCTGATTAATTAAAGACTTACTGTTCAAATGAGTTCTTACTATTTTTAAAAGCAACGACCAGGGTTTGGATGGAACTTCTTCGAGTTTGGAGATGCAAAAACCAAGGTGTGTATTCTATCTGTGCATATTTCTGATCTGATGAGAAGCAGGAAATGGGGGAATCTAACAAGCCTAACTTGGCTAGACTAAACTGATTTGGTTTCTTCAAGTACATTTTTATGTCAAAATTCAGACACAACACATTAATACAATAAGGACATAAAACAACTAATTGTGTTGATAGATACAGAAAATGCATTTGACAAAATCCAACACCCTTTTGTGGTAAAAACAACAAACTAGCATAGAAGAGAACTTCCTCTGCCTGATAAAGAGCATCTACAAATAACTCACGGCTAACATAATACTTAATGCTGAAAGACTGGGTGCTTTCCCTTAAGATCAAGAACAAGACAAAGATGTTTACCCTTGCTACTTCTATTGAACATTGTTCTAGAGGTTCTAACGTTGGCAATAAGACATGACAAAGAAGTAAAAGACATCAGATTGAAAAGGAAAAAAGTAAAACTATCTCTATTCGCATATGATATGGTCTTATATATAGAAAATTCTAAAGGAAAGGACACACACACACACACACACACGTGTGTGTGTGCCTGAACTAATACAACTAATAAATGATTTCAGCAAGATTGTATGATTCAACCTCAATATAAAAATCATTTATGTTTCTATACAATAGCAATCTGAAAATGAAATTGAGGACAATTCTAATTTAATAGCATCAAAAACCTAAAATACCTAGGAATAAACTTAAAAGAAGTGCAAGCCTTGTGCCTAAAAACCACAAAATACCATTGAAAGAAATTAAAGTAGATTGAAATAAATGGAAGGGTAGCCTGTGTTCATAGATTGGCAGACTTAAAATGGCAATACTCTTCAAATTGATAAATTGATCTACAAAGTCAGCATATCTCTATCAAAATTCTAGCTGGCTTTTTTTTTTTTTGTACAAATTGACAAACTAATCCTAAAATTCATATTTTATGAATGCCAATGCAAGGGACCAAGAAGAGCCAAAACAGTTTTTTTAAGAGTAGAACAAAATTGCATGACTCATATATACTTCATGATTTTAAAACTTACTACGGAACTGCAGTCATTAAGACAACGTGGTACTGGCATGAGGATGGACCTGCAGACCACTGGAATAGACTTGAATATCCAGAAGAAACTCCTACAGCTCTGGTCAGTTGATTTTTTGACAAGAGTACCAAGGCAATTCGATGGGGAAACATTATCCTTTTCAATAAATACTGCTGAAACAACTGAATGGCCACATGAGAATGAAGGTGGACTCCTACTGCGTGCCATATGCAAAAATTAACTCAAAATGAATCATAGACCTAAATGTAAGAACCAAAACCATACGTCTCAAATTAAAATGTAAGAATACATCTTTATGACCATGGGTTATGCAATGGCTTCTTAGAAATTATTTAAAAAACAAAAGCAACAACACAAATAAATTAGACTTCATGAAAATAAAGAACTTTTGTGCTCAACATATGTCATCAAGAAAGTGAAAAGACAGCCCACAAAATGGAAGAAAAAATGTTCCTATCATATATCTGATAAAGGACTTGTATCAGAAAATATGTGAAGAACACTTATTACTCAACAATTAGAACACAACCCAATGAAAATAAATGGATTATGGATCTGAATAGACACCTCTTTTCTAAGAAGATACATAATGAACACAATAAAAGATATTCAACATTATTAGCCATTAGGGAAATGCAGATCAGAATCACAATTAAAGTGTTTTATACCCACTACAGTAGCTGAAATAAAAGAAGACAGACAATAACGAATGTGACAAGAATGTGGAGAAAATGGAATGCTCGTTATCAATGGTGGGAATGAACAAGGTGCAGATATTTTGGAAAGCAGTTTGGCAGTTCCTGAAAATGTGAAACCTAAAGTTGCCATATGACCTAGCAATTTCATTTCTAGGAATATACCCAAGAGAATTAAAAACGTATATACAACTGAACGCAGTGGCTCACACCTGTAATCGCAGCACTTTGGGAGGTCGAGGCAGGTGGATCACGAGGTCAGGAGTTCAAGACCAGCCTGGCCAACATGGTGAAACCCCATCACTACTAAAAATACAAAAATTTACCAGGCGTGGTGGCACACACCTGTAGTCCCAGCTGCTTGGAAGGCTGAGGCAGGAGAATTGCTTGAACCTGGGAGACAGAGGTTGCAGTGAGCTGAGATCACGCCATTGCACTCCAGCCTGGGTGACAGAGTGAGACTCTGTCTCAAACAAACAAGCAAACAAAAAATTAGCTGGGCATGGTAGCATGCATCTGTGTGGTCCCAGCTACTTGAGAGGCTGAGGCAGGAGGATCACTTGAGCCCAGGAGGTCAAGGCTGCAGTGAGCCATGATTGCATCACTCCATGCCATCCTGGGAGACAATGAGACCCTGTCTCAAAAAACAAAACAAAACATATAGCCACCCAAAAAATTCTACATAAGTGATCAGAGCAGTATTACTCACAAAAGCCATAAGTGAGAATAGTCCAAATGTCTACCAGCTGATCAGTGAAAAATGTGGTATATCTATACAATGGCATATTATGCAGGAATAAAAGGGAATGCAGGATTGAGACATGCTACAACTTGGATGAACCTTGAAATATCATTCTGTATGAAAGAAGCCAACTTTAAAAGACCACATATTATATGATTTCATTTATGTGAAATGTCCAAATTTGGCAAAACTATATAGAGAGAAAACAGGTGGTTGTCAGAGCCTGGGGGGCAAGGGGATATGGGAAGTAACTGCCAATGCTCCTGGGGTTTCTTTTTGTGGAGGATGAAAATGCTATAAAATAAAATAGTGATGATTTACAATTCTAAATGTATTAAGAGTCTGCGACTTGTACAGTTCGAAATGGTGAGTTTTATGGTATGTACATTGTATCTTAACAAAGCTGTTATCAAAACATTCAGGTACATCTGGGGATTAAAATTCTGGGTTCTTATATAACCTTTGTAAGGTGCTGCTGAAACTAATAATTTTAAAAAGGGTACACATGAAATAACATTTCCTTAAAATTTTGCTCGTCTATTCTTTTTAATCTATTTTATTGGTGGAAGCTAGAAATGCTTTTGTGTTGCTGACATCAACATATTTATTGCTTCATCATTTCTGTAGCTATGGGTAAGAGAACAGATGGTAACCTTAAAAGAGAAATGTTCAGTTTGGGAGATTTTTATCTTTGGCTGCTACCTTTTGAAATAATTCACATGCATGATCTTCTTGTATATAAAAAACCCCACCAACATAGGGAAAATTTGGGTTTCTAATTAGAATTCCAAACCTACAGGGATCTTTAATGGAGGTGAAATTGTCTTTCCTATGAGATCTTAGGGCCAGATTTGTTTCATGAGAAAAAAATATGTCTGTTTGCTCTTCTTCTTAAAGAAAATTTTACCTGCATTTTTAAACCATTTTTTTTTCCATTTTCCAGGGCTTAGGAACCTTTTATAAAAACAGTATGTTGTCAGTACTTGTTAAATCTACAAGTAATATTTCTGGTTAGCATATGTGTTTTGTATATTTAATGGCTGTTTCCATCAAGGAAATTGTGGTCATGGGCCATATCCAGTGGTCTCCTTAGTAAAATAAAAACTATATTACCATTCCTCTTGGGGTATTGATTTGGAAGAGAAGGCTGGGGTCCACATGTAAACACCCTTAGCATGCTTACCTGGTGGCCTCTGACCTTTCATCCTGTTATCACATGCGTGTGCCACACCTTCTGCAAAGACAGGCATGTTCTGGAACACTGCCCACGATGCCTTCGTCTGAAGCCCATTGCCAAGAAATGTGTTTATGGTTTGGGATCCAAGGGCTGGTGACTGGCAGGCTCTTGGGAAAAAAAAAAGGTTTCTTTTTCCTTCTTTCTAACCCGCTACCTTTACTGCCTGCAGGAAGATCTGCCTGCACTGCAAGTGTCCCCAGGAGGAGCACATGGTGACAGTGATGCCGCTGGAGATGGAGAAGACCATCAGCAAACTCATGTTTGACTTTCAGAGGAACTCGACCTCAGATGATGACTCAGGCTGTGCCTTGGAAGAGTATGCCTGGGTCCCACCGGGTCTGAAGCCTGAACAGGTACCATTCTGGACCGGAACATGCTGGTGGTTTAGGTGTTTCACTTTGTCTTGCTGGCCTTTCCTCATTCCAGTTCTGTAGGAAGAGTAGACTTTGGTGATTCAGAGAAATGGTGGAGCTAAATAGTTTGAAGATGACAGGGACCCCAGTGGAAGATGATGAAGGGAAATGAAATTGAGCCAGGAGTGATCCATTGCTAATTCATTCTGTATTGCCATTATTAACTGTTACCAGGATTGTCTAGAAATGTCTCAGAAACACTGGCCTTAAAACATTAGAGAGTGAAACTTGGTTTTGAGGGTGAAGAAGAAG
This sequence comes from Ateles fusciceps, assembly GCA_036589455.1. NCBI lineage: Eukaryota > Metazoa > Chordata > Mammalia > Primates > Atelidae > Ateles > Ateles fusciceps. The sequence goes on from JAZHEH010000562.1 coordinate 14,463,189, forward strand.
AGTTCTACATTGGCTCTGAGTCTTTACAGTAAGATTCTTTAGAAAAAAGAGTGAGAAAGGGTGAATTTTCCTTATTCTTCCCAGCGATTATGCTGTGTTCAAATATTATTAAAGTTTTGTCCTTACTTTACAAAGAAAGACACTGGCATTTCCCGAAATGTCTCAGAACCACCCAAAGGCTTTAAACATTGTTGACTTGATGAAAAGACCTTTGTGTCAGATGAAATCAGCCACCCAAGTAGGATTTGTTTAACCAGCAAGATATTAGTTAAAATTTTTATTAGGCTGGGCACAGTGGCTCACGCCTATAATCCCAGCACTTTGGGAGGCCAAGGCGGGTGGATCACAAGGTCAGGAGTTCAAGACTACCCTGGCCAAGATGTTGAAACCCCATCTCAACTAAAACTACAAAAATTAGCTGGGCATGGTGGCACACGCCTATAATCCCAGCTACTTGGGAGGCTGAGACAGAGAACTGCTTAAACCTCGGAGGCAGAGGTTACAGTGAGCCGAGGTCGCACCACTGCACTCCAGCCTAGGCGACTAAGCAAGACTCCGTCTCAAAAAAAAAAAACCCAACAAAAAACAATTACTTAGCTACTAATATTTTAAATTAGGTATTTTTCATATAAAGGAAGGTGTACCACATTTTTCTCAGTGATATACAGCCTCTTTTTTTTGTATTTGTTGGTACTTAAAATTTTCTCCTCTACAAGCCCCATGTTATTTAAGAAGCTCTTTTATAAGCTGGGTATTTTCATTATCTTTCCTGTGTGCCAGAATCTGAAGTGTTTGACCACTGTGGACTTCCTCTGACACATAAAATTTCTTTCTCAGGACATCTCTGTGTCTGTCAAAATATTTTAAAGCTTAAACAGCCACTGAAATTTTAACTTAGGAACTTTAGGTGTGATAATGCTTTTAGAGAAAATTCTTTTTTTTTAAGTTTTTTTTTTTTTAACTTTTATTTTCAGTTCATGGATACATGTGCAGGTTTGTCACACAGGTAAACTTTTGTCATGGGAGTTCATTGTACAGATTATTTCATCACCCAGATATTAAGGCTAGTACCCATTAGTTATTTTTCCTGACCCTCTCCCTCCTCCCAGCCTCCACTCTCTGATAGGGCCCAGTGTGTGTTGTTCCCCACTATGTGTCCATGTGTTCTCATCATTTAGCTCCCACTGCATGAGAACATGCAGTATTTGGTTTTGTTTCTCCTTTAGTTTGCTAAGGGTAATGTAATGGCCTCCAACTCTATGCATATTCCTGCAAAGGATATGATCTTGTGCTTTTTTTGTGACTATGTAGTATTCCATTGTGTATATGAGTCAAATATCTAGACTCTATAAGGAACTTAAACAAATTTACAAGAAAAAAAAACCATTAAAAGTGGGCAAATGACATGAACAGATACTTTTCAAAAGAAGATATGCATGAGGCCAACAAGCATATGAAAAAAAGCTGAACATCACTGATCATTAGAGAAATGGAAATCAAAACCACAATGAGATAACAACCCACACCAGTCAGAATGGCTATTATTAAAAAGTCAAAAAAATAACAGATGCTAATGAGGTTGCAGAGACAAAGGAACGCTTATACATTGTTGGTGGGAGCATAAATGAGTTCAACCATTGTGGAAGGCAATGTGACAATTCCTCAAAGATTTAAAAACATTAATGCCAATTGACCCAGCAATCCCATTACTGGTTGTAGACCCAAAGGAATATAAATCATTCTATTATAAAGACACATGCACACGTTATATTCATTGAAGCACTATTCATATAGTAAAAACATGGCATCAACCTAAATCCCCATTGGCGACAGGCTGGATAGAGAAAATTCTTCATAATTAAGGAGAACCCAAGAATTCACCAATAACTTAAGAGTAGTGATAGTAATATAATGTTATTGATTAGCATTGCTCATTTTCATCTAATTTTGAAGTTGCAAATTGACAGATGAGATCAGGGACACAGGATTTGTTTAGCCAGCAAGGTACTGTTTTAAAATTTAATTTGTTACTAATATTTCAAAATTAGAGATTTTTCATGCAAAAGTTTATGTGTATGTCTTGAAAATTTGAAGATCTGGAATCTCATTCTTATAAGGATATAATTGACTGGAGTTGAGTGATGACCATTCCTTTTAGACAAAATTTGATCATACTAAATCATCCCAGTCTCTACAAAGTTCATTTTATCCTTTTGTGTTACCTTCCTAAACCCTACAGGCACTTCAGTTTTGTGATCTCTGTTCTAATTCTCACCACAGGGGAGAAAATGTCTTAGAATAGAAACACTCTCAGAAAATAATCTCCATGAGAATTGAAGGTAGTTCTCTGTTGAGTTATTAACAGGAAGAAAAGAGTGCTTTCTTCCATTTGTGAGTTGAGGTTACATGTTTCTTCTGTTTTAGTAAAGATTTTATTATTAAATAATTAGTTTAAGAAAAATGAGAGTGTTTGATTGAATTTGTTTAGACACTCAGAGAGGTAGTGGCTGACTGAATAACTTTGTTTGACATTGACATTCTACAGTTGAACAGTGTGTTTTCATACTTAGATACACCTGTGAGCTTGTTTCATTTTCTTGCTAACCTCATTTCCAACAACTTCTAAGCAGCCCATTTTTCTTTTTGTTCACCCGAAGGACATTACTACCTGCTAAATTGGGCTCTGAATTTTCCATAGGTAAGCTTTTGTCAGTTTCCTGCTTAAATAGAGTCTTCTCTAAGACCATTAAACATCATTCTGTGAAATGGATATTCAGAGAAAACTTTCTACTCATATGATCCAAGAAAACTGACAATTGCAGAAGCTAGGGTTTTGATTAAATTTGTAATTTCAAAAGTGAGTACTAATAGTATTTTTGGAGGCCCCTTGACTCATCCAAAATGAATGTCTTTAGGAAGCATAAATCTGAAATTTCTTTGATTTGTTTTGAAAGAAAATTATTAATGCCGTTAAACAAGCAGTTTGAATTATGTCAAATGAAAGAGTAGTCCTATTTCTAATAATTCTGTTGCTCTTTGGTCGTTTTCCCTATTTCTGACACAGATGATTAGAAAAGGAAATAGCTCTGCGAGAGAGAAAATCTTCTCAAGTTATTTGAAGAATTCTATAGCTGCCTAATAAAGTGAATCTATATTAACAGTGTTGGAAGGGATCATATTGCATGGAAGAAATGGGCTTCAAAATTTTAAATTAGAAGATATTTTAAAGTCTATTACATACAGCACTGTTTTTGAATTTAAAGGTTTTTTTTTAGAAAGCTGTCTAGCATGCTGTAAGAAAAATTTGAGTTCCTAAATGCCCTAATCACTAATAAAAATTCTGATGTTTAATATCATATTAGTTGTCTGAGAAAGTCTATTTTTCTATCAAGAGAAATAACAGTGAATATAATAATATTTTGTCCTGGAAGCAAAATATTACAGACTAGTTAGGGTTGAGAGTAGTGTACGTTCATTTTTGTTAGAAACCTTTCATTTCATTCCCAGATCGTGGGCTGGTAATATACCTTCAGGTGATACTCTATTTCTTCTGAAAAATGCCTTCAATTGAATATAATGCAAACTACAGTCACCTCGCTTTATGGGCATTTAATTTCATAAAAATTCACTAGCTGTAAAACCCAACCTTTTAAAAACAGTGTGAAAATAAATATAACAGATGATGCCAGAAAGGAAAGGCATTTATCTTATAATCTCTAATGACTGGACTGAAAACTAATCAGAGAAGTTATTCAGATCCTTTGCCTCTGCTCACTCCAAATAAGGTATTTAATGTCATCCAGAGAGCTCATGGTAGCAGAACAGAGGGCTGGAATCTGCCCCTAGTTGACCATCTGAAGTCATTTTTTTTAAGAGACAGGGTTTTGCTGCCACCCAGGCTGGAGTGCAGTGGTGAGATCATAGCTCACTGCGACCTTGAACTCCTGGGCTTAAGGGAACCCTCTTGCCTCAATCCTAAGTAGCTGGAACTACAGGCACACGCTGCCACACCCAGCTAATTTTTGTAAATTTTTTTCTTTCTTTTTTGAGAGATGGGGGTCTCATTATGTTGCCCAGGCTGGTCTTGAACTCCTGACTTCAAGCAATTCTCCCAAAGTGCTGAGATTACAGGTGTGGGCTACCATGCCTGGTCTGAAGCCATTTTTAAGGCTTCAATTTCAAATTCAAACAGTGAATAGTGTATACCCTATCTCTTTGAGATGTTAGGATGATATATTTACGGTAGATAATATTAAAGTAAGAACTTAGAAAATAAGAAGCTATAAGAAGGCCAAATGGTGAAGAGGATTTCTCAGCTTTTCTCAGCTTCAGCACTATTGACATTTTGGACAGGATAATTCTTTGCTGTGGTGACTGTCCTCTGCGTTGTGTAGGGTGCTTAGCAGCATCCCTGGCCTCTACCCACTATCTACCAAAAGCACTTCCCATTTGAGGTGATCAAACATGTCTCCAGACATTACCCAATGTCCCTGGGGGAACAGTAGAACCACTGGGTGAAAGTGATGTTAAAAGCTGGAGGCTATCTCAGCAGAATTCTGGCCCAATCAAGACAAAAAAAGGATGACTCAATTTAGCAAATAGTTGTTGAGCACCTATCATGCTCTACTTCCAGCTTGGAACAGCTGCTCCCTTGGTACATGGTCGGGTATTCAGCAGAGTAAAAAGGTGGGGGCTCTCACACTGCTTGAGCAGAGGCTGGTGCTCCCTGAGGCAGATCCTGCCAACTTCGCTAAGTCATAGTGAGAATTGGAGTTGCATAACTAGATGGCCATGGAGGGTCACCTTTTTGTTCTCCAAACCAAAAATAACTTTTTCCTCTTTCATAAAAGGAAGACTTGTTCATTAAAAAGAAAAGAAAACATGAGACATCTAGGAAAGCAAATAAATATCACTTATAATTCCACCAACCAAGAAAAATTGTGTTTCAACCTTTTTACCTGTGTGTTAGTCTGTTGCCACACTTATGATAAAGACATACCCAAAACTGGGCAATTTACAAAAGAGAGAGGTTGAATTGGGCTTACAGTTCCATGTGGCTGGGGAAGACTCACACTCATGCCGGAAGGCAAAGGGGGAGCAAGTCCCATCTTACATGGATGGCAACAAACAAAGATAGCTTGTGCAGGAAACTTCCCCTTATACTAACCATCAGATCTCATAAGACTTACTATCATGAGATCAGCATGGGAAAAACCTGCCCCCATGATTCAGTTACCTCTCACCAGGTCCCTCCCACAAAATGGGGGAATTCAAGATGAGATTTGGTTTGGAGACACACCCAAAGTGTATTGGCCTGTATATTCAAATTTCTATGTATGGGAGGAGTACATTTTTGCTTTGATTTAGACAAAAATATGATGATGCTCTCCACTTATATTGACTTGTTTTTTTCTAGGTTATATATTGTGAACACTTTTCTGCATCAGTATATTTTGATCTGGATTATCCTTTGTAATGGTTCAGTAGTTTTCTATTGGTAGGTTCTAACCTGGAGTGGTATCACTACCTCTACAGGGCATTTGGAAATGTATGTTTGGGAGAGGGCAATTACTATCTAAATGATTGGGGGACTCTACTAGCCTATGGATGGGGCTTTGAGATGCTAAGCATCCCAAAAAGTACGGGATGATCCCACGCAAAGAAGAGTGGGCCCATCCCAAATGCCAAGAGTACCATCATTGAGTACTATGGAGCTGAGGGTTTAGTTTTGACCACTTGTAGCTATTGGCAGTTTTCCTCTGTATTACAAGACAGCAGCAGCTACCCTTATGCATTTTACACATGTGCCTGCTCCTCTCCATAAGCACAGTTTCTGGAGGTGTGGTGGTCATGTGTACACTTCTCTAAGGCTTTAGATTGATGATGCTTCACCATCCTCCAGGAAGGTCGTAATGGGCATGTGTTGTGGGTGAATAGCTTTTATTGGGTGCATGGATTTTGTATTAGTTCTCTTCCTCGCTGCTCCAAGAAATTCTGAAGAGGCCATCAGATTGCTTCTCCTAAGTGGATGTGTTTTTCATTGATGTTTTGGATACTCCCAAGTGTTCATGGAGGGTTCTCAAATATGAATATCTCCAAAGGTTAGTAATTTTACCTTGACCTTAACTGTGTTTTAGCACAGAATAAATTGCAATTAGATCACTCATCCAGAACACTCAACTTTCACTTCAAACTGTCGCAGGAAGGATAAAGAGTAGATACCAAGTGTAATTGCCTAGTTTTTGGCTTTCCAAAGCATTGTCTCTAAGTGGTAAAATAGGACATCCAGTACTACACAGAGATAGGGGTGAATTAGTTGGATTTGAGCCCTGTGAAGCTCTAAAATATCTCTATTGGGAGTATATAAAATTCATTATTTGGCTTTTACTTTAGTGACTATTATTCATCCATCAGATGTCAGATTAAATGAATCTCCTCAAAGAACTACTTTGGGTAGCCCCTAATACAAGATTAGGTCCTCAGTTACATGCTTTGTAGCAAACCCTGCAATTTGCGTTATTAATACTTATAAAACTTGTAATTAGATACTTATTGGTATAATTATTTGTTTAATATTTGGCTTCCCTACTTTGCGTGAAGGTCCAAGAGGGCAGGAATCTTGCCTGCTTTGTTCTTTAGGAATCCTCCCAGCACCTAGCACAGTGCCTGCCACATGGCCAGCACCCAGCAAACATTTGTTAAGAGACAGGCTGACAACAGGGATCCTCTGCAGAACCAGAAGTGTTCAGGGTCACATCACACCGAAGAGATAAAAGCCCGTGGCATTATTTTCGACATAAAGTATTATTCCATATCAATTATTTCCATTCCCTTGGCTGCTCCTAAAGATTTGTATTCTAAGCAGATTCCCCTAACCATCCCAACTGCTGCAGAGTTTTTGGGGTTTTTTTGTTTTGGTTTTGTTTTTTTTTTGAGTCGGAGTCTCACACTGTCGCCCAGGCTGGAGTGCAGTAGCACGATGTCAGCTTACTGCAACCTTTGGCTCACTGCAACTTCTGCCTCCCAGGTTCAAACGATTCTCCTGCCTCAGCTCCCGAGTAGCTGGGATTGCAGGTGCCCACTGCCATGCCCAGCTAATATTTTGTATTTTTAGTAGAGACAGGGTTTCACTATGTTGGCCAGGCTGGTCTCGAATGCCTGACCTCATGATCCACCCACCTTAGCCTCCCAAAGTGCTGGGATTACAGGCATGAGCCACTGCACCTGGCCCCAGAGTTTTCTTAGGTTGCAAAAAGGCCAGAGAGGGTGACATCTTGCCAAGGGCTGCACTTAATAAATCTGAGGCAGCTCCACCAACTCCAAGTCTCTGGGTCTGGAGCAGGGTGGGAGAAGCAGTGGGTCTGGCAGAAGCCCACTGTGTATCCAAACCCAGGTACTGTTTGTGTCCCAATCCAAATCTAGGGAGCCCAGCAGGAGCCATGGCGTGAGGAGGAAACCGCATGGCCCAGTGGGAAGACCCTTTCTTCTGGAATCAGGCAAACCTTTCTGCTGCTCCATCACTTTCTGACCACAGTAAAGTTGTTCAGTCTCTGGGACCCTCATTTTCCTCTTGATGGAGATGATGACGATGATGGAAAAATTATTAAACTTTCATTGAACACTTGCTATGGGCCCACCATCATTTTTAACACTTTGCATGCATTATCTCATTTAATTCTCAACCCACCTTATTTGTTAATTACTCTTCCTGTCTCCATTGTAGAGTGAGTAAAGCAAGGCTCAGAGAAGTTAAACACCTTGCCCAAGATCACACAGCTAATGAGTAGCAGCAACAGATACAATCTCAGATAACCTGACTTTGAAGCCAATACTATTAGACCTGGAGATCACAGGGCAGATCTGGCCACGGATGGGAGAGTCCTTATAATGCTCCTGGCCCTCTGTCTGCACATAGAAGTTGCTCAATAAGTCAGTTGTTTTCTTCTCACCTTTCTTGCAAAACAGTAGTATGTGACTAACTAATTACTATTGCCCTGAGCCAGCACAAAGAGTAGCAGAAGGAACGTTTGGCTTCCGGAAAAGAGGGAGGCTAGGTGGAGATGGAGAAGATGAGTTAAGCATAGGGTTTGTAGGAATCCTAGAGTCCTTCTCAGCCTTCTCAAAAGCTTTTCATAAAGTAAGTTTGAATTCTGCCAATATGGGGAACCTTTCTATTGCCCAGGCCTTCTGCTGTGGGATTGTTACAAAGATACAAGTTTGTCCCAGTGAAGTTCTCTGGCTCTACAAACCTGAGGAAGTTATTCAGGGCCCCAGATGGAGCCTCTTGATTCTGAATTCTCTGATGCCCCAAGCAGGCTTTGGGGCTATCTGCTGAAGTACTGAGTTCTGCCACCCACCTTCCTTGGTGCCTAAGATTGCCTGCATCATCACAGTCCTCAGACCTGGGAGGAATGAGTCCTTGGGGAATTTTCTGTAGGCTTCTCAGAGTGCAAAGGGAGTCTTCCCTCAAAGAAGAATATTCTACACATCTCCCTTAGGGGATCAACAGGTCAGCAGAGGTTCCTTGATTTGGCCTCTGTGCCAGTCGGAACCTTGTTAGTACCTGTCTCTGATTGCTGGGCCATGGGCTTCTTGGCAGAATTTCACTTGTTTTCCCTATGAGAGTCCAAGGAATGAATCCGAGAGCATGCTAGAAAGTTGGGTGAAAAGGAAATGGCCACTGGGCTTTTTTTGTTCACTCATTCACCTATTTAAGGATATTGTATACCTGCTATGTGTCAGGCAGTGCTCTGGGCACTGGGAACAAAACCATAAACAAGAGACTTAAGGTTTCAGCTGCACTGTAGTTACGTGAAGAGTAAAGACAAATAATTAGAAAACAAATAAGATAACTTTAGGTTGTGATTTTTCAAAAAAACCACAGTGATGTTAAGAATAGGGATGTAAATATTTAGAAAACTCTTATATGTGTCAGACATTTTCCTGGGTGCTTCTGAGATCATGGATGTGGACCGGGGTGCTGGGAGGATTGGCTAATTTAGCCTGATGGGTCAGGTACGGCATCTCTGGGGGAGGCAGTATTTGAGCTGCAACTGAAGGAGCCTACTATGCAGAGATCTCATTTGTTACAGAAGTTAACGTATTTATTTGACTGAAACTCAGAAGTGAAATAAAATCAGTACCAACTTTGTGCACAGAGAATTTGGGGAGAGTGTTGGAAGACTGTTTGGGAAGAATGAATGGAGCCCATGCCATACTCAGTGCTTGCAAAGGCATCCCTGGATGTGAAGGTGGAACAGTCCCACTACCTTACTTGCCCCTGGGAAGTTGGAGGAGCTCGATCACCCATCCCCTTGATGTTTCTGCCCCAGGTGCAGATAGGGCAACAGAGAGACCCCATTTGCCTACAGAGGTAACATCTTCCATATGTTAAATTCATAGCAAGTACTCTACATACATTTATTTGTGTCCATACTACCTTCCAAAATGCAAGTCTGTTACCGCGAGACGGATATTGTCTTATTCACCACTCTATGCTCAGTGCCAAAAATAATGCTGGGCACATACTAGCTATTTAATAAACAGGGTTTACATGAATAAACAATCTCATTTAATCCTTAGTACAAAATCCTCTGTTTCTCCATTGAAATTGTGGAGGGTCACAGGATCAGCAATTTGACCAAGGTGCCACAGTCAGTGAGGGACAGAGCCAGGACTTACACCGGCTATCTGTCTGACTGCAGTGCCCGTGTGGGCTCTTCCTCCTCTACCCCTTCTTTATCCACAGTGAAGAGCATGCACATTGCTCCACTCAGGGAATCAGATCCAAGAAAGCAGACTTGGTATGAGTTGGAGGACGGGAGCATCATGAGTCATGCAGGCTCTTTCATTCTTCGGGGTGGGGAAATTGCTTGTAATCTGAGGTCGACCTTGGTGACTAAGGAATTCATCTTTTCCCCACCTCCAGTTTCCCCACACTGCAGGAAGCAGCATGGCCCTGCCTTCAAGATTTCTTTCCCCATCGACAATCTCTATTTATCTTTGTCTCTTCTCACTATCTTACCCTGGCTTTACTGTACTTCCTCCAGGAGCTTTCATGTTCCTGGTACAGACAGCGTCACGTACCTGGGAACTCAATAGTGACATTCATTCAGCAAATACTTATTGAGTGCCAACTATATGCCAAGCACTTTCCTAGACACTAGGGGACAGCTGTGAACAGGCATACAAGTACTCCTGCCTTTGTGGAGCTGATGGTTTCGTGAAGGATGAGGAACAACTTAATAGCTGAATAACAAGACACATTCAGAGAGTGATGTCTATTAGCAAAGCAATAAAAAAGGGTGATATGATCTGGAGCAAGGAGTTGATGGACTTTGTCTGTAAATATCTAGATAGTAAATATAGGCTTCATGGATTATACAGTCTCGGTGGCAGATACCCAGCTCTGATGTTGTAATGCGAAAGCACTCATGGACAATAGGTGAACAAATGGGCGTGGCCATGTGACAATGAAACTTTACCTACAAAAACAGGAGAGGGCCTGATTTGAAACACAGACCCCTGGTTTAGAGAATCTATCTATTTTAGATTGGATGGCTAAGAAAAGCTTCTCTGCAAAAGTGACATTTGAGCTGAGTCATTGTATGGAATGATGGTTTGATTACCCAGATTCGGTCTGCCTTGTCCAGTGGTTTTCAAAATGAGGTCCCCATACCAGTAGCACTAGCATCACCTGGGGAACTTGTTAAATGTAGACTCTTGGGACTTGCCCTAGACCTAAAAAACCAGAACTCTGAAGATGGGGCCCAGCAATCTGTTTCAACAAAGCTTTTAGGTATTTCTCATGAATGACAAAGTTTGAGAACCATTACTGTTGGCTAATGGAAAAGCCACATTGCTGGAAATAGATGATGCCACATCTTGACTCTGTCACTTAATTCTATAACCTTGGGCATCTTGAGTGTCAGTTTTCTCAGCTGTAAAACAGAGATGCTTCTGCCAAAGTCTAAAGTAGCTAACAGAGAAGAAGTGAATTCATCTCTGTAATGATTCTAGGAGAGAGCAAACACAAAATAGGTCCTCAGCAAATGGTAGCTGCTGTCCTCATCAGAATCATTATTTGAATCTCTATGACACTGAAGCAGCTTTGCATGCAGATAGTAATGGAGGGTGTGCCCCAGACGCTACCCCATCCCATTCCTGGCTTCTTGCCTTTGACTGACATGCCCTGGATATTACCCAAATACAAGGCTGATTGTTAAAGGAAAACTCAAGATGCTTTTAAAAGTCTTTGACTGGCCCTGTTTCTTCAGCTCCCTTTCTGGCCTGTTTACTGAGAGTATGTGCTGGTCTCCTTTACTGCAGGACCATGAATTATACAGCTGTGACTCACTGCCACCCGGCTAGGGCCACAGTGCCAGGCGTCCAGCTTTACCATTAGCTTTCAGGCTACTGACAGTTTGCTCTTTTATGTGAGAAGCTATTTATACCAAGAGGGACAGAGGCTGGCAGATGCTGGAGAAGGGAGAGAAGAATGACAAAATGGTTCATCTCTCAAGGTCTGCTGGGTGGTTCTGGCTTATAGGGAAGGAATGCACAATCTAATAGCCCTTCTAAAACCCCCATAAAACCCATCATTAGACTCACCAGCCATTTGCAGAGTCTTGTCTTTATTTCATTACTCCATCAGCACATGCTGAGATCAAAATGGAATTTCATGGTGCAGGGAGATGCATGCCTCTCCAACTGAATTGGATTAAATTCCCCCTAAGCTGCATCTCCTAGTTAGCCTTCACTGTCACTCACCTCAATGTTTTCAATGCAGTTTGAGAGATGAGTTGGGAAGGGAGGGGAAGAAGGGGGCAGGAGGAGGCTTCAAAGGAGTCCACCTCACTGTTCTCGGGAAGCCAGTCACATGAACAATTCTGTGTTTATCTTGGCTCCAGAAATACACTGATGTCATCGGATGGCAATGGGAAATATGCCTGTGTTTGCAGCTTTCAATAAAACTGCCTGTTAATAAACTTGTTTTCAATGGAGCTGTCAGAGTTGGGTCTAGAACCTGGGTTTCCAGGCTTTAGGGCCTCTGCCAGATGAAGTCAGCAGCAATGTGGCCAGATTCCACCAGCAGGGACTTGTCAAGGCTTGTGTGCAGAATATGAGGCCTGGAGAGGCCAAGGCTCATTTGCAAATGCGGGAAGAGAGACCTGCAATTGGAGTTCTAGCTTTCAAGACAGATGTCTCCAACCTTTGCAGTAAATTCACTCTGGGGTCCTAAAGATTGGGACTTGGCCTCTGACTTAGACTGCCTGCTTAAGTTCACAGCTGCACACCCTTTGTGCTGACTGGGCAGTCTACACCATAGCCTGGTGTGAGAGTCGATGTCCTATCAAGATGATCTCCTCTGCCTTATAACTCAGGAGATATTTTAGGAATTTCATGGGATAATTGGATTAATCCACCACGAAATCAACAAGTAACTAACTTCCTTCCTCAGTCTGTCTGCCTGCCTGTGCATTCATTCATTCTTTTGTTTATTCAACCATTTATTCGCTCAACAGTTGTTTATTAAGTACCCGTATGGCAAGCTGCTAGTATAGGTGTGATTTCAGTATGGCAGTTTTCCAGGTCCAATAAAAAGACTAGTCTTTATATGTTTCTTGGTGTGGCCTGGAACCACACACAGGTAGATGTAGAAAGTGTCTCATGGAAGACCCATGCAGACATCAGGCTTTGTGCTGGCCTCCAATGGCTTCTGTCTTTTGAGTACCTGTCTTTCTGGGCTCATTAGTGTTTGAGTGTCCAAGCTTTGATGATAACTAGCTCTGTGTTCAAATTTTAGCTATTCTGCTCTCCAACATTGGTCAGGTTAATTCACCTCCCTGAGATTTCATCTCATCTTCTGAAAAATAAGGACGTCAGTACTTAACTAGAGCATAGCTATGAGAATTAAATGAAACAATGCCTTAAGCATTTGGGGTTTTAAAGTGGCTGCCTTTAGTTTTCTTTTCCATAGTCAAAAATTGGAAATAACTCAAATTCTATCAACAGGTGAATGGATAACATAACATATCCATGTAGTACACTACTACGTTACAATAAAAGTGAGTGAACTATTGATCTATGCAATGTGAATCAGAATCTCAATCATTATTCCAGATGAAAGAAGCCAAGCAAAATAGTACACGCTATACGATTCCATTTATATAAAACTCTAGAAAATGCGAACTAATCTATAGTGACAAAAGCAGATCAGTTGTTACTTGGGGGATGGAGAAATGAGAGGGAGGAATGACAAAAGGACCGAGGAGAGTTCTGGGGGTGATAAGTACATTTGCTGTCATGATTATATTGATGCTTTCACGGGTATATAAATACGCTGAAACTTACCAAATTGTATGCTTTACATGTGATTTATTATATGTTGATACCTCAATAAAGTGATTGAATAAATGAATGGATGAAGTTGCTCTTTAGCAAACAGGAAGGCAAGCTTCCTCCCATGCCAATGGTGGGGCTTCCTAAGGTCTCATCAGTTCCCTCAGGAAGTAACTAAGTCTTTTGCCAAGCCTTTGTCAGAAAGAACTGCTCAGTATTAATCATCCACAATGAAAAGGAGATTTGAGGTAGAAACTCATCAACATCCAGATGTATAGCACTAACAAAAGCAGTTCCACAGACTGGCTCATTTCATAATCTCTGAGCTCCCAAGGACAGTTCTAACATGTAGCTGGCACTCAGTAAATAGTGGTTGTAGCTGTTATTGCTATGGCTGTTATTAGAGTGGTACAAAAGCAATTGATGTTTTTGCCATTAGTTTTATCAGATAATCTAGCTTGGGGACTGACTTTTTCTAATTCTTAGTTGGGAGGCTATCTTTTCCTAACTTACTGAAAGATACCAAAAATCCTAGCAGCGACCTAGTGGGGTCTGTAAACATTAACTTCCCTACAATCCTGGGGTCCTGAAAAACCTTTCTGACTCTTACCAAAGGGTGTTAGGAAAAAGAAGTGGTGTCTCCATCCTCCCTAGATCCAGTGAGAGGGTAATTATTTCCTCAAGATTGATGATCAAGATTGTGAACAATTAATCTCTGTAAGTTCCCAAGGACAGTGCCTAACATGTAGGCCCGAACTTTTGGGCCTTTTTTATAATCTCCTTTTTCTTCCATCATTCTGTAAATTATTGCAAGTATCATAGCCTTAGAGAGGCAACCAGGGAAAAAAGCTGCAATGCCAACCAACTAAGCTTGCCAACTACTTGGCAACTCTATATATGTGTGTTGAGGGAGGTCAAATGATGTGGATAAATTTGAGGTTGGGCTTGAACGTAGTTCTGAAACATCCATCTCCTTTTGGGCCCCATTGCTGTGTAGATAGTCAAGAATTCATCTGGATGGTGAATATGGCATGAGAAACAGCTCTTCCGGCCTGGAACAATGATTCACACCTGTAATCCTAGCTACTTAGAGCCTGAGACAGGAGGATCACTTGAGTGACTGCTTGAGTCTACGAGTTTGAAACCAGCCTGGGCAGCATAGCAAGATTCCATCTCAACAATTTTTTTCAATCAGCCAGTCAGTAATGTGTGCCTGTAGCCCCAGCCATTCAGGAGGCTGAAACAGGCAGATTGCTTGAGCCCAGGAGTTCAAGGTTACAGTGAGCTATAATAGCACCATTGCATTCCAGCCTGGGTGACACAGCAAGACTCTGTCTCTTAAAAAAATAAAGTAACTAAACATAAGTAAAAGAAACAGTTCTGCTGAAATATGCCCAGTAGGATCATTTGCTATGGTCTTTCTCAAGCACAGTAATTAAAAGCCATGGCTGTGGCATCAAATGCAGCTGGGACCTGATTCAGCTCTGCCACTCTCCAGCTATACTTATGATTGGAGCAAGTTGTTTTACCTTGTTAAGGTCATTTTTTCTCATCTATAAAATGAGGACAGTAATGCATCCTGCCTTACGGAGCATTTAATCTGGCATTTGGAGAAACATATGTTTTTCCAGACTAGAATGGCCAATTGTTTTGAAAACACTTTTCTTGGTAAGGCCTATCTAGGGAAAGAAGATTGAGATCTAAGTCTGAAGTTCTTGTCTATAGATACTGGGGGGTAAGAACTGCAGCATTCTAAGATATAAGCAAAACAAGACAGAACAGAAATTATTAAGCCCAAATCTTGGATTTAATATTTAAGAAAACAGTCTCAGAAAACATTCATGACTTGCTCATTGTCATATAGGGCCAGTGCTTAGGGAGCAGTTAATATACCACATTTCTTATGACATCAGCGGGGAATACTTCAGGAATATAGACTGGGAAGATAGGAGAAAGAGAACATTCAAGTGCAGAAGAGCCGTGAATCAGAAAATTGTTCTCAGACAGAGGTCAGGTGGACTTGACCAAGTTTCTTTGCATCTTCTAGCTTCTATTTCCCATTTGGAATGCAACGATGTGAAGTATTTTAGTTCCATTATAAAGTAAAAATAAAAATGGCAATATATCCAGATGGTTAGAAGAAAATTGATAGAGTTCATGAACAATCATTACTATTGCTTTGATTTACTCTATAGCTTTCAGAATTTTTGTTTTTCTGGTCTATCAATGCCTAATGAAGGCAACTTAAAATCTTTCACTGTAATTATAGATTTGTTTTTCCTTATATTTCTGTTTTTGCTTTGTGCATTTGAGGCTATGTTTTTGGGCGTCTACAAGTTATAGTATATACATAACCTATAGTTATACTGTAGTTTTGATAGATTATTCCTTTGTAACATTCCTTATGAAAAAAAGTGTTACTTATTTTAAATTTATTTTAACATGAAATAACTTTTAAAAAGTTTATGAACAGCTACATAATGTCTTTCAGGAATAGAAGTAGCAAACTTGTGGCCATTATAAAAGTGGTCAATAAATTATATCACTAATAATTTTGAAATGACCAAGGATCTATTAATTATAACATCCCTTTTTATCTATTCTGCCTAATTATATTTGTTCAAATTCTGGTTTGTATAATATTAACATTGCACACTAGCTTTCTTTTGGTGAGTAATTGCAAGACTATACTTTTAAGCCTTTTCTTATGGGTTTTTTTTGTTTTTTTTTTTTTTGTACTTTGGACTCTTGGGTACATGTATACATCCTTCATCCTGAAGAATTGTTGCATAGGTACATACATGCCATGGTGGTTTGCTGTCTCCATCCCCCACCCCCTCATATCGCCCTACATCAGGCTTTTCTTCCGGTGTTATCCCTCCCCACTGCCTGCTGTCCCCTCTCCCTCTCGTTCCCTCTACCCCCTGACCTAGCCCTGTGAGTGTTGTTCCCTTCCCTGTGCCCAAGTGTTCTCATTGTCGTCACCCACCTATGAGTGAAAACATGAGGTGTTTGGTTTTCTGTTCCTGTGTCAGTCTGCTGAGAATGATGGTTTCTAGATTCATCTATGTCTCTACAAAGGACACAAACTCGTCGTTTCTTATGGCTGCATAGTATTCTGTGGTGTATATGTGCCACATTTTCTTTGTCCAGTTTATCATTGATGGGTATTTGTGTTGGTTCCAAGTCTTTGCTGTCATAAACAGCACCACAACAACATATGTGTGCATGTGTCTTTATAATAGAATGATTTATAATCCTTTGGGTATATACCCAGTAATGGGATTGCTGGGTCAAATGGAATTTCTATTTCTAGATCCTTGAGGAATCACCACACTGTCTTCCATAATGGTTGAACTAATTTACACTCCCCCCCAACAGTGTAAAAGTATTCCTTTTCCTCCACATCCTCTCCAGCATCTGTTGTCTCCAGATTTTTTAATGATCGCCATTCTAACTGACATGAGATGGTATCTCACTGTGGTTTTGATTTGCATTTCTCTAATGACCAGTGATGAGCACTTTTTCATATGTTTGTTGGCCTCGTATATGTCCTCTTTTGAAAAGTGTCTGTTCATATCCTTTGCCCACTTTTGAATGGGTTTGTTTCTTTCTTATAAATCTGCTTTAGTTCTTTGCAGATTCTGGATATTAGCCCTTTGTCAGATGGGTAGATTGCAAAATTTCTTTCCCATTCTGTTGATTGCTGGTTCGCTCTAATGATTGTTTCTTTTGCTGTGCAGAAGCTCTTAAGTTTAATTAGATCCCATTTGTCTGTTTTGGCTTTTGTTGCCATTGCTTTCGGTGTTTTAGTCATGAAGTCCTTGCCTATACCTATGTCCCGAATGGTGTTGCCTTGGTTTTCTTCTAGGGTTTTTATGGTGTTACATCTTATGTTTAAATCTTTAATCCATGTGGAGTTAATTTTTGCATAAGGTGTAAGGAGGGGTCCAGTTTCAGCTTCCTGCATATGGCTAGCCAGTTTTCCCAACACCATTTATTAAACAGGGAATCCTTTCCCCATTGTTTGCTTTTGTCCAGTTTGTCAAAGATCAGATAGTTGTAGATGTGTGGCATTGCTTCTGAGGCTTCTGTTCTCTTCCATTGGTCTATATCTCTGTTTTGGTACCAGTACCATGCTGTTTTGATTACTGTAGCCTTGTAGTATAGTTTGAAGTCAGGTAGCATGATGCTTCCAGCTTTGTTCTTTTTGCTTAGGATTGTCTTGGCTATGCAGGCTCTCTTTTCATTCCATATGAAGTTTAAAGTGGTTTTTTTCCAGTTCTGTGAAGAAGGTCAATGGTAGCTTGATGGGGATAGCATGAATCTATAAATTACTTTGGACAGTATGGCCATTTTCACAATACTGATTCTTCCTAACCATGAGCATGGAATGTTTTTCTATCTGTTTGTGTCCTCTCTTATTTCCTTGATCAATGGTTTGTAGTTCTCCTTGAGGAGATCTTTTACATCCTTTGTTAGTCGTATTCCTAAGTATTTTATTATCTTTGCAGTAATTGTAAATGGGATTTCGCTCATGATTTGGCTGTTTGTTGTTGGTGTATAGGAATGCTTGTGATTTCTGCACATTGATTTTGTATCCTGAGACTTTGCTGAAGTTGCTTATCAGCTTAAGGAGGTTTAGGGCTGAGACAATGGGGTCTTCTAAATATATGATCATGTCCTCTGCAAATTGGGACAATTTGACTTCTTCTTTTCCTAACTGAATGCCCTTTATTACTTTTTCTTGCCTAATTGCTCTGGCTGGAACTTCCAATACTATTTTGAATAGGAGTGGTGAGACAGGGCATCCTTGTCTCATACCAGTTTTTAAAGGGAATGCTTTTAGTTTTTGCCCATTCAATATGATATTGGCTGTGGGTTTGTCATAAATAGCTTTTATTATTTTGAGATACGTTCCATCAATACCTAGTTTATTGAGAGTTTTTAGCATAAAGAGCTGTTGAATTTTGTCGAAGGTCTTCTCTGCATCTACTGAGATAATCATGTGGTTTTTGTCTTTGGTTCTGTTTATGTGGTGGATTACGTTTATAGATTTGTGTATGTTGAACCAGCCTTGCATCCCTGGGATGAAGCCTACTTGATCGTGATGGATAAGCTTCTTGATGTGCTGTTGGATTTGGTTTGCCAGTATTTTATTGAAGATTTTTGCACCAATGTTCATCATGGATATTAACCTGTAGTTTTCTTTTTTAGCTGTGTCTCTGCCAGGTTTTGGTATCAGGATGATGTTGGTCTCATAAAATGATTTGGGAAGGATTCCCTCTTTTTGTGTTGTTTGGAATAGTTTTAACGGGAATGGTACCAGCTCCTCTTTGTACGTCTGGTAGAATTCTGCTGTGAACCTGTCTGGACCTGGACATTTTTTGGTTGGTAGGCTATTAATTGCTGCCTCGACTTCAGCCCTTGTTATTGGTCTATTCAGGGTTTCAACTTATTCCTGGGTTAGTCTTGGGGAGTGTGCAAGTGTCCAGGAATTTATCTATTTCTTCTGGATTTACTGGTTTATGTGCATAGAGCTGTTCATAGTAATCTCTGATGGTAGTTTGTATTTCTGAGGAATTGGTGGTGATCTCCCCTTTATTATTTTGTATTGCATCTATTCGATTCTTCTCTCTTTTCTTTTGTTTTAGTCTAGCTAGTGGTCTATTTTGTTGATCTTTTCAAAAAACCAGCTCCTGGATTTATTAAATTTTTTGAAGGGTTTTTCATGTCTCTGTTTCCTTTAGTTCTGCTCTGATCTTAGTTATTTCTTGTCTTCTGCTTGCTTTTGAGTTTTTTTGATCTTGCTCCTCTAGCTCTTTCAATTTTGATGATAGGGTGTTGATTTTAGATCTTTCCTTGTTTCTCATGTGGACATTTATTGTTATAAATTTCCCTCTTAGACACTGCTTTAAATATGTCCCATAGATTTTGGTACATTGTGTATTCGTTCTTGATGGTTTCCAAGAATATTTTTATTTCTGCCTTCATTTCATTGTTTATCCACTCATCATTCAGGAGCAAGTTGTTCAGTTTCCACGTGATTGTGCAGTTTTGAATGCTTTTCTTAATCCTGAGTTCTAATTTGATTGTGTTGTGGTCTAAGAGACTGGTTGTTATGATTTCCGTTCTTTTGCATTTGTTGAGGAGTTATTTACTTTTAATTATGTGGCCAATTTTAGAGTAAGTGCGATGTGGTGCTGAGAAAAATGTGTATTCTGTGGATTTGGGGTGGAGTGTCCTGTAAATGTCTATTAGGTCTGCTTGGTCCAGGTCTGCATTCAAGTCCTGGATATCCTTGTTGACCTTCTGTCTCGTTGATCTGTCCAATATTGTCAGTGGAGTGTTAAAGACTCCTACTATTATTGTGCGGGAGTCTAAGTCTCTTTGTAGGTCATTAAGAACTTGCTTTATGTATCTGGGTGCTCCTGCATTGGGTGCATATATATTTAGGATAGTTAGCTCTTCTTGTTGCATTGATCCTTTTACAGTTATTTAATGCCCTTCTTTGTCTCTTTTGATCTTTGTTGGTTTAAAGTCCATTTTATCAGAGACTAGGATTGCTACCCCTGCTTTTTTTTTTTTTTTTTTCTCTCCATTTGCTTGGTGAATCTTCTTCCATCCCTATATTTTGAGTCTATTAAGTCTTTGCACATGAGATGGGTCTCCTGAATACAGCACATTAATGGGTCTTGACTTTTTTTCCAATTTGCCAGTCTGTGTCTTTGACTGGGGCATTTAGGCCATTTACATTCAATGTTAGTATTGTTATGTTTGAATTTGATCCTGCCATTTTGCTACTGGCTGGTAGTTTTGCCTGTTAATTGACACGGTTTGTTCATTGCATCATTGTTTACCATTTGATATATTTTTGTAGTGGCTGGTACTGGTT
This sequence comes from Ateles fusciceps, assembly GCA_036589455.1. Classification (NCBI taxonomy): domain Eukaryota; kingdom Metazoa; phylum Chordata; class Mammalia; order Primates; family Atelidae; genus Ateles; species Ateles fusciceps. Next base: position 14,483,425 of record JAZHEH010000562.1, read on the forward strand.
GTTCCTTTCCATTTTTGGTACTTCCTTCAGGAGCTCTTGTAAGGCAGGTCTTGTAGCATTGAAATCTCTCAGCAATTGCTTGTCCATAAAGGATTTTATTTCTCCTTCACTTATGAAGCTTAGTTTGGCTGGATATGAAATTCTGTGTTGAAAGTTCTTTTCTTTAAGGATGTTGAATATGGGCCCCCACTCTCTTCTAGCTTATAGGGCTTCTGCTGAGGGATCTGCTGTGAGTCTGATGGTCTTTCCTTTGTGGGTTACTCAACCTTTCTCTCTGACTGCCCTTAGGATTTTTTCTTTCATTTTAACCCTGGCGAATCTATATTATGTGCCTTGGTGTTGCTCTTCTTGAGGAGTATCTTTATGGTGTTCTCTGCATTTCCTGGATTTAAATGTTGGCCTGCCTTGTTAGGTTGGGGGAAGTTGTCATGAATAATATCCTGAAGAGTGTTTTCCAGCTTGGATTCACTCTCCCCATCACATTCAGATATGCCGATCAAGCGTAGATTAGGTCTTCTCGCATAATCCCATAGTTCTTGGAGGCTTTGTTCATTTGTTTTCACTCTTTTTTCTCTAATCTTGCCTTCTCATTTTATTTCATTGATTTGATCTTCAATTTCTGATATCCTTTCTTCTGCTTGATCAATTTGGCTGTTGAAACTTGTGTATGCTAGCAATGTGCAGAAAGCAGAAACTGGACCCCTACCTGTCACCTTACACTAAAGTTAACTCCAGATGGATCAAAGATTTAAACATAAAACCAAACACCATAAAAACACTAGAAGAAAACGTAGGCAAAACCATCCAGAACATAGGCATAGGCAAGGACTTCATGACTAAAATACCAAAAGCAATGGCAATAAAAGCCAGGATAGACAAATGGGATCTAATTAAACTCCAGAGCTTCTGTACAGCAAAAGAAACCATCATTAGAGTGAATCGGCAACCAACAGAATGGGAAAAAATTTTTGCAATCTACCCATCTGACAAAGGGCTAATATCCAGAATCTACAAAGAACTAAAACAGATATACAAGAAAAAAACAACCCCATTCAAAAGTGGGCAAAGGATATGAACAGACACTTTTCAAAAGAGGACGTATATGAGGCCAACAAACATATGAAAAAATGCTCATCATCACTGGTCATTAGAGAAATGCAAATCAAAACCACACTGAGATATCATCTCATGCCAGTTAGAATGGTGATCATTAAAAAATCTGGAGACAACAGATACTGGAGAGGATGTGGAGAAATAGGAACACTCTTACACAGTTGGTGGGAGTGTAAATTAGTTCAACCATTGTGGAAGACAGTGTGGCGATTTCTCAAGGATCTAGAAATAGAAATTCCATTTGACCCAGCAATCCCACTATTGGGTATATACCCAAAGAACTATAAATCATTCTACTATAAAGACATATGCACACGTATGTTCATTGCAGCCCTGTGTACAATAGCAAAGATCTGGAACCAACCCAAATGCCCATCAATGATAGACTGGACAAAGAAAACGTGGTACATATACACCATGGAATACTACACAGCCATAAAAAACGATGAGTTTGTGTCCTTTGTAGGGACTTGGATGAATCTGGAAACCATCATTCTCAGTAAACTGACCCAAGAACAGAAAGCCAAGCACCATATGTTCTCACTCATAGGTGGTTGCTGAACAATGAAAACACATGGACTCAGGGGAGAGGAGCATCACACACAGGGGACAGTTGTGGGGGGGGGTAGGGGGAGAGACAATGGGAGGTGGGGGAAGGAGGGGAGGGTGGGGGAGGGGATAACATGGGGAGAAATGCCAGATATAGTATGCACCAAAAGTAAAACAAATTTAAAAAAAAGAAAAAAGAAACTTGTGTATGCTTCGCGAAGTTCTCGTGCTGTGTTTTTCAGCTCCATCAAGTCATTTATGTTCTTCTCTAAGCTGGTTATTCTAGTAGCATTTCATCTAACCTTTTTTTAAGATTCTCAGTTTCTTTGCATTGGGTTAGAAGATGGTCTTTTAACTCAGAGAAGTTTGTTATTACCCACCTCCGAAGCCTGCTTCTGTCAATTTGTCAAACTCATTCTCTGTCTTGTTTTGTTCCCTTGATGGTGAGGAGTTGTGATCCCTGGGAGGAGAAGAGGTGTTCTGGTCTTTGAAGGTTTCATCCTTTTTGTGCTGGTTTCTTCCCATCTTCATGGATTTATCTCCCTTTGATCTTTGAAGTTGGTGATTTTGGGAGGAATCTCTGAGTGGACATCCTTTCTGTTCAGGTTGGAGCTATCTTTCTTGGCCTGTAGAGATGCTGCTGGGTGCCTCAGATTCAGTCAGGCTGCTGGTGAGTGGTCTTCCCCTCAAGTTTATTTACAGGTGAGATTAGCCCCGCCTTCCCAATGGCATCTCTCCTTCCCTGAGCTCAGTCTTCCTGGTTAGAGTCAAACTGGTGTATTCGCTGTGAAGTTCTCTATTGCGTGGTTTCAGTTTGAGTTTTGTGGGGGGTGGGGCCTGCCAAGTCTTATGGCCTGTTTCTCTGCTTTCAACTCTGCCTCTTTCTGTGGGACGGATAGCTCCCTCCTGCTGGTGTTAATCCAAACTTCCTCCCAGGTTTGTGCCAACACCTTGCAGCACCAGGCAGGAGCCATCGCCCAGATTTCCATCGACAACCCACAGCACCCTTCAGTCCAGTGGAGCTCTCACGGACTGTGGGTTACAGGAGGGGATGAGGGAAGCACAGGATCCAAATCAGAGCACCGAGGGGGTGAAGTCCCTGACAGTCCGAGCCTGCTGCACGTTCCAGGTGGGGGACGCACCCCGCCCTGTCTCAGTTCACCCTCCCTGGGCGGCTCTCACCCTGCTGCAGCTGGCGTTCCCTGGGCTATTTTCGTGTCCAACCAGTCCTGCCAAAAGGAACCCGGCACCTCACTTGGAATTGTGAAGTCCTCTAGCCCTCTACGTCTCATTCACTAGGAGCTGCATTCCAGTGTTCCCTCCTCTCGGCCATCTTGGCGCCCGGCTCTTCCCCGTTTTTTTTTTTTTTTTTTTCTTTCTTTCTTTCTTATGATTTTAAGTGGGACTCTGCAAGCAGCACATGACGGATATTGCATTTCTATTATTCCAAACTGATAATCCATCTTTTAATTGATGAGTTTAATACATTTAAGTTTATTATGATAACTCATATAATCATTCCTACCACTTTATTTTCTATTTGTTGTCTTTTTTCCTCTGCTTTATTTTGTTTTCTTGAGTTCTGTTTTTTTAATGAAGTCTTCCCAGTTTTCTTCATTTTCCTTTGCTTGGTGGAAAGCTATAGAATATATTTCTATTCTTGGAGTGATTATCCACCATTTCTTAACATCCAGCCACACTGGATCCTTTGCTACTTGTCTTAGTCTGTTTTGTGCTGCCATAATGGAATACCTGAGACTGGTTGATTTATAAAGAACAGAAAGTTATTCTCTCACAATTCCAGAGGCTGGGACATCCAGGATCCAGGCACCAGCATCTGATGAGGGCTTTCTTACTGCATCCTCGTGTGGTAAAATGTGGAAGGGCAAGAGAGGGAATGTATTATATGTCCTACATGGCAGAAGAGCAGAGGAGATGAACTCACTCCAGCAAGTCCTTTTTTTTTTTTTTTTTTTTTGAGGCAAGATTTCACTCTGTCACCCAGGCCAGAGTGCAGCGGTCCACTCACAGCTCATTGCAGCTTCAACCTCCCTGCAGTCAGGTGATCCTCCCACCTCAGCCTCCCAGGTAGCTGGGACTATAGATAAACACAACCACTCCCAGCTAACTTTTTGTATTTTTTGTAGACACAGGGTTTCACCATGTTGCCCAGGCTGGTCTCTGACTCCTGGACTTAAATGATCTTCCCACCTTGTCCTCCCAAATTGCTAAGATTATAGGTGTGAGTGGCCACGACTGGCCACAAATCCTCTTTATGGCAGTATTGATCTGTTGATGAGAGTAGAGCCATCAAATTCCAAACAGCTTCCAAAAGGCCCCATCTCCCAGCATTGTTGCACTGGGGATTAAGTTTCCAATACATGAATTTCGGGGGACACAGTCGAACCGTAGGGCCACTGTTCAGGAACCCCAAGCATCCTCCTGCCTCATGCCTTTGTACTTGCTATACTGGATGTCTTGTTTTCCTCCCTCATTCACTTTTAACAAAGCTCCAGTTATTCAGTGTTTCTGTCTTCCTTCTTAATATGATAGTGACCTTCTGTGATGCACTCTTTGGTACCACATCTTAGATAACCCATGAAAGATTTTTCTTCCCATCTTGAGTAGCCTACATCTCAATATACTTCTGAACCAATTCACCAGACCTTGGGGTTATATTCACTCAAGCCAAAGTAAAATATAATTTGGATACTTTCTCTTTAAAACAAAATCTTATGAATACTAAGAATTTTAAGATCATTTTACGCCTGTTATTTTTCACACATCTTTGCTCCCTTCACTTAACACATAACAACGGATTCTGAAACTCCCATTTTCAAAGGTTACTTCCTAAACATGTGGTAGGAAAGTTAAGATTTTTTTTTCCAATTCATTTTCTGCCTAGTTTCAAAAAGGGTCTAGAAGAACTGTCAGGAGGATTACCAAAACAAGGGTAAAGCATTCTATAGGCAACACAAAGAAAGCAATAATTATAATAGAAAACCAAAACTAAAGGGCACTAATAGAGTAGGGCACTGTTGTTGCCTACCCAACTAACAGTATCTCTGGTTTTGGATGAAGACTGTAATAGTATGAGGACGAGCATTGTTTTAGACTGGATGTCAAGACTGTGGGAATGTGGAAGGGTGCCTGCCCGAATTGCTTATTCAAGTCTGAGCCTCATTGATACTGAGTGCTTGTCTCTTTGTTGGCTAACACCTTTCATTGCTTCTCATGCCACTTGTAGAGCAATCAGGAGACTCTGTCATGAGCTAGGAAGAGGTACTGTATAAAGGGAATTCCATGATCTGTAAAATATAATAAAGTGAATGGCCTGAGACTGATAATTCAGAAGCTATAACTTGCCCAGTTATCAGTAGTGATTTATTTCCTAGGTCTTCCCAGTGGAAATTCTACACACAACTGAGTTCCCAGATCTTTTTATTTGTTATAGATTTTAATGGCTGGGCCCAGCATCTTCCCTATGATCCTTAATTGCCTTATTAAAAACAGAAGGAAAGTTGCTTATGAAAGGACTTAAATGTATAGATACATTGTCCGACTCATTTTTTTAACCCATTGATTTCACCATACTTTCAGAGAAGTTTACTACAGAAAAACATTTAGTCCCAACACATAATAAAAATCACACTTGGCTGGGCATGGTGGCTCATGCCTGTAGTCCCAGCATTTTGGGACGCCAAGGTGTGCAGATCACCTGAGGTCAGGAGTTTGAGACCAGCCTGGCCAACATGGTGAAACTCCGTCTCTACCAAAAATTAGCCGGGCATGGAGGCACCTGCCTGTAATCCCAGCTACTCAGGAGGCTGAAGCAGGAGAATAACTTGAACCTGGGAGGTAGAGGTTGCAGTGAGCAGAGATAGTGCCACTGCACTCCAGCCTGACTGACAGAACGAGACTCTATCTCAAAAAAAAAAAAAAAAAAAATCACTCTCAAATTGTCCAATTCATAGAATACAGAAAGGAAAATAGTGGTTTCCGAGGGTTGAGGGGGAGGAGAATGGGAAGTAAGTGGTTAATGAGTACAGAGTTTTAGTTTGGGAAGATGAAAGCAGTTCTGGAGATGGACAGTGGTTGTAGTTGCATAACAATGTGAATGTATTTAATGCTGCTGAAAATGGTGAAAATGATAAATTTTATATTCTGTATATTTTACCACAAAATAAATAATTACCTACGTACATAAAATAGCTCTCAGGAATTGGAGCAGTCCCTTCAAGGATCTTATAGCCTTTCCTTTGTTGGGGACAAACCTGGGCATGTTAACTTCTCTTGCACAGACCCAAGGGGAAAGAAATTCACCAGGCCTGAGTTAGTTCCCATAATCCTCATTATATAACATATGCACATAACATTCAAAGCATTCAAAGTATGCACATTACTCAATAATGCAGTTGATTTTTGCCTTCTTTGGAGTTCGAACTGATCCATGTGGCTTTCACGATTAAGCAGCCACTCTTGCCTATTTAGTATTTAAGGTTTTATCAGGAATTGCAAGCTCAAAGACTTGAACTGTGACTACGCTGCTCATTGCTTCATCAAACACATAGGACAGAGTGTAATCCTTTGACTAGTTAGTTTGTGAAGACAGTCGGGTGAAATGGATAGAGAATGAGCTTTGAAGTCAGACCTAAATTTAAATCTTGGCTCAGCCCTTTACTCCTCGGCAATCAAATAGTTTATAATTTCATTGATCCCCATTTTTAATGATTTTGTATTTGCAAATGTGCCTACTTGCCAAAATTTATTTGTAACCCCAAAGTCAATACTTGCAGGAGTACTTTCATCATCATTTGCAGACTTTACTTATAATCTCAAAATCAATACTTGCAACATTCATGGTCATTAACAGGCATACACAGAGGGATAAAAAATTTGAGTTGCCCAGTACATACATGACCAGCTGAGGTAGAATAGCTAATTATATGCCTTCTTACTCCAGCTCACAAACTGAATAAACAGGTAGTCTATTTAAGGCCACATTTTTGCGTCTTATGCTTTTTGTTGGTGATTTCACTGTTTAAAATAGCCCTAAGCATAATGAAATGCCATCTAGCGTTTCTAAAAGCAAGAAGGCTGTGATGTACTTTATAGAGAAAACATGTATGTTAGATAATCTTCAGGCATGAGTTATAGTGCTGTTGGCCGTGAGTTGAATATTAATGAATCAACAATACATATTAAGTAAGTTGCCCTTAAACAGAAACACACATGAAACAAGGTTATGGATTAATTGGTTAACAACAGTGTTGGGACCAGAGGCTCACGGTAACCTAGCCCCATGTTTCTCCTAGGATGAATGTTCAGTATTCAGAAATTCAGTGCTGTGACTTTGTAGCACATAACTGCCATGAATAGAGAGAATCACTTGTATTTACCTTTGCAAAATGTAATATCCTGCTCACATAGTCCTCCATTCTTTCCCTGCTGTGGCAGGGATTAAGGCTATTTACAAAAGGTTCGTTCCCTCTTCTTCCAGGCACAAAGGGGGAATGTGCTTTCTCAGTCCCTTTAAAGTTAGGCCTGTTCATGAGACTTGCTTTCACCAGTGAAATGGGAACAGAACTCAGATGCATCGTACCCAGGAAAAAGCTTTTCACTGCCAGTGTTCAGCTCCAACCTTCCTTTTCTCTGCTGCCATTATGATGGAGGCGTATCTCCATATGGAGCCCCCATCATCTGGGTCTCTGCCTACCTATAGGAGGATACAGTGTGAGACAGAAAAAAAACCATGGTATAATTAAGGGTTTAAGATACAGAATACATAAAGAACCCCTACTGTTCAACAAAAAGACAACTCAGTTAAAAGATGACCAAACGACTTCAGTAAACATTTCTCCAAAGGTGATAGACAGTCGGCTGATAAGCACATGAAAAGATGTCCAACATCATTAGTCATTAATATAATGCCAATCAAAACCACAATGAGATACTGCTTCACACCTATGAAGGTGGTTATAATTTTAACAATTGGAAGATAAATGTTGGTAAGGATATGGAGAAACTGGAATTTCTGTGTATTGCTGGTGGGAATATAAAATGATGCAGCGACTTTGGAACACTGTTAGGCAGTTCCTCTAAAAGGTAAACAGAATTTCTATATCATCCAGCAATTTCACTCCTAGGTGTATATGCAACATAACTGAAAGCAAAGACTCAAACATAATTGTACACCAATGTTCACTGAAGCATTATTCTCAGTAGTCAAAAAGTAAAAACAGCCCAAGTTCCATCAACAGATAGAATGGATAAACAGAATGTGGTATATACATGCAGTGAAATAATAGCCACAAGCAATAGTGATATTTTGGTGGCGTTTGAGATATTATGGCATAATCTAGCTCATCCACACCAAACCTTCTTTCCTGTCTGTTTCTCTGTGGCATAATATAGATCCTTGGGGGATTTATGACTATATGCAATCTATAACCCACAGGCCAAGGTATTACCTTCGCTGATCTTTTGACATTTTGGAACAGGAAAGGCCAAATCCTCACAATTGTTTTCATGTTTCATTTGAAAGTTAGTAGGTAAGGCAAGTTACTCAGGCTGAAAGTAGCCATGGTAGTAAGAAACATATCCTTTGTAATGTATAAGTGAGTTCCTTGATTTTCATATTTTCTGGTCGTTAATCATTTATTTAATGTGCAGAAATGAAACTGCCTTAAATGAACGACTTGAAACAAAGGTCACCTGTATTTTAAAATGGGTTTCCAACAACGTCCTGTGATCAGCAAGCTCCAGTCTCTTGCAAAAAGAATTCGTTCTTTGGATTATAGCATATTTCATTATGAATCACTTTGGACACTTGAAAACTTGAACTGGTCCTAGAATTTCTTCTGTCTTTGCTTTCTAAATTCTATTCGAACTGGCTTTGCCTAACCCTGTGAAAGTAATACTAGTAATAGAGAGGGGTGGTGGACTAATTATGTTATATGTGTGAGGTACAGAATCAAAAACAACGATTTAAAACACACAGAAAAGATACCATGTAGGACACTCCTAAGGACTCCACATAAGGAAGAGATAACTCAAAATTCAGATATTCTTGGAGGCACAGATTCCTAGGTGTCACCCAGTATTAGCATCTCCTCCTTCTTACTAACAGAACCTGGTTGTATTCTGGGCAACAGTATGTCCTGCTAAGGACTGTTTCCTAGCTTCCCTTGCAGCTAGTCCTATCCAAGGGATTATAAATAGGAGATTAGTACTTCTAGTAAATCTCTTTAAATGTTGTTGATCCAACTGCCTCTTACCTTACCCACCTTCTTACCTGGAACATGAATGAGGTGTTTGGGACTCCAGTAGCTATTTTGCAGTTTTGAGAAAAGATGTCACTAACACATGGGATGATGGGTCCAGAAAGACAGGAAGAGATTAGATGCTTCATAGTTTTTATAAAATGCCAACCCAGTCCTGGACCACTGTTCTCAGGTCATGATTACTAGTAGCCCAAAGCGATTCTAATTTCTGGTTTTGTTATTTTTAATAATAATAAAACTGATCTGACAATTATATACAGCCTTATAGTTCACAGTGTATTTTCATTCTTTTGTCACTTTATTTTAAAATGTGTTCATTTTTATTATATTGAACACTTCAGCAAAGCAAATAATTGTAATAATACAAAATGCAATCCCTGGATTCGTTAAATTTCCTATATAATCAATCACACCAATCAATATCTAGAAATGTATGTAGATGTAATGAACAAAATGGCTAAACTATGAATCTAAGGGAACTTAAAGCTGTGATTTTTGTTAACTTAAAATAATTCAGTTTCATAAAAAAAAATTCAAGAAGAAAATTTCAAGACCCTTGATCAGAAGCTTTCAATGCTTGTTGTACTGCTTTGGTGTAGACAAAGATTTAAGGCAGGCTAAGAAGAAGAGTGTTCTCAGTGAAGACATCATCTAAGAAACAGGTTAACTAGTGTTCTATAGAAACTAACTAGCTGGCAACTAACCATGTTTAAAAAACGTTAGCCAGTATTACAAAAACAAAATATTTAGAGTAATATTTATGAATACACACATAATAGGTTCCTTGCCTTCTACAAATAATCATCTTTGAAATGCTAAAATTAGGTTCCAACTGGGGTTCCTTTCTGGGGTGAGAAGGTGCAGATACACATGAGGTGATCTGCTGATTTACCTTCTCAAAATGTTCTTTGGAAAGAGTTGGATTTGTCTTGATTGTAGGAGACTTCAGTGTCCAGTTTGCTGAGCAAACTTCATGGGTTTTTTACCAACTGGAATGCCTTCACCAAGCAGAGGGTCTCTTTCATGCTTTAGCCCACTGGTAGGTCATTGACACTCAAAATGCTTGATAACTTCATGGGGGTCAATTATGAAGACTCCTCTTAGTGCAAGACAACAACTTTTAATAACACACCACAGTCTTGGGAAATGTGTTTAGTTAAATCCGACAAAAGTGTGATGTTCATGTGGCCCAAATCACCGTTCTTTCTTGGTATATTTATCCAGGCAAGATGGCTAAAGCGGAAATCCACTGAGTCTACAACGACTTCACAGTTCACGTTATAAAGTTCATTGTCTTTATCACTAAAAGCAAGACATTGTTGTGGACACACAAGGCGAAATCCAAAGGATAGAAGAAAAGCACCAAATATTTCCCCGTTATAATCATCAAGGCATCGATCTTTGACCTCTCCATTGACAAAGGCTGTACCTTTAAAATAGAGTGACAGCAAGTGCATGGTATGAGCAACTGGTGCCAAAGGCGAATTCTGCTCAACCAGAACCAGACTACAATATGTTTCTTTTTCCTCAGAAGCCACAGGCCCAAGGACTGCAGAGACGGGATGGTGTGCACATATCAGGCAACTGGAGCCAGGAACAACCTTCCCACAACAGCCACTATCTTCAGTGCATGCAGGAGCCACATTTTCCTCACTTTCAATCCTCACAATAACTCTATGAGATGAATACAATTAATCTAGTCCTAGAGATAAGGACACTGAAGCCCAGAGAAGGTAGATAACTTGGCCAAATTTGCACACTTAGAATTTGTCATTGTTAGGACTCAAACATTAAACAGCAAATGCACTTTCTTTCTCCTACACGGTAGGTAAATATTAGTTGATACTGGAGTAGCTATCCCAAAAGTGGAGAATCGTTTTTTCTCTATTAAGAACCACTGACCTACCAGAACACAGTTTGATGACAACATGCTAGCATAAAAAAAGGAGTTTTATTAAGGCTTTGGCAGGGGTTTTGTTGTTGTTTTTCTTCTTCATGGGGAACTACACTATGTTTAACTCACATTGTCTTTACTTTGAGAAAACAAAACACCTGCCAATACATAAATAATTGTGAGTGTTCATCAGTTCTGTACTATGCCTGGGAGTTTAGAAAGAAAACAGGAAGGGAGAAAAGAAAAGGGTAGGATAGAGAAAGGGCAAAATTCTGGGGATTTGGGAAAGACTGGAGGCAGAAGAGTTGTGACTATTCCTGAAGTATGTGACAGCTAGATAGACAACTTGACTTAATGTGTGATTTGCTGGGAGTGTTGAAGACGAACAGAGCTGGGCAACAGATAAGTTGTCATCATACTCTTTGAAGTACTCTTTAGCTGTTTAATCTCCTTTACAGCTCTTCTACTGTTCTTTTTACTTTTTAAAAGGTAATTTGCCAGGGATGCTGACCATTTAAGCTTCCGACAGCAATGTGCTACAGCCAAACTCTTACTGCCTTGCAAGAGCCATTTGGTCGGTTTTCAGGAATTTTGTAAATCAGTTGTTAAATATAGCCATTATGAAAATTTAGTTATATAAACTTACAGTTACATTATAATTTTTAAAGATGATAAATACTTGAAATTCATCACTTCCTAATTACTTATCATATTCCACTATTATCTATACTCTTGAGATTGTTTTGCCTATATATCTGCATGGTGGGAGTACTGTGTGATGGTATGTTACGTGTATCTCTTCCCAATTCCACATCCAATGGCATCACACTGGTAGCTTGAACGTGGATCATATTGGGATCACATACCCTTTGGAAATTGGCAAATGCTGCAAATCAGTACCTGACTTATATTTGTCTTATACCCTCTGCCAAATATAACCTCTTTCCACTTAGGGTTGGTTTCTCATTCATGTATGTGTTCTTTCCCCACAAGAACTCAACAGTTCCTTAGGCTTATGTGTCACAGGTAACAGACAAGAATACCACAGACTAGGTGGCTTAAACAGCAGAAATTTATTTTCTCACAGTTCTGGAGTCCAAAAGCTCCAGATCAAGGTGTGAGCAATGTTGATTTCTGGTGAGGCTTTTCTTCCTGGCTTGCAGATGGCCTTTTCTCTGTGCACGCTGCTGATTCTCTCTTCCTCTTCTTACAAGGACCCCAGTCTTATTGAATAGGTCCCAGCCTTATGATCTCATTTAACCTTAATTACCTCCTTAAAGGCCCTATCTGCAAATATAATCACATATAGGGGTTAGGGATTTGATATGTGAATCACAATGGGTATACAATTCTGTTTATAACATAGACATTTATGAATTATGCATTAGACTGTTTCAAAGCCAAGAAATACAGAGCCTTCAGCCTGTGCCTCTCTCTGTGCTAGTTACACGATATCATTTGAGCCTCTTATTAATGCTTCAAGATAGATATTATTATCCCCCATTTTACAGATGGAGATATTAACTTTCTACAAGAGATAATTTGCCCAACTACATGCAGATGGTGTTAAATCCAGCATTTGAACCCAAACAATCTGACTCCAGAGTCCAAATACATAACCCCTATAGGAACCTGCCATCCTGTTTTTGTTAATAAAAGGCAATGCTGAAAAAACTGTTGTCAAAAAAAGTAAGCAGCTGTTGGGGGAATTTTTAATAGGGCATATATGCAAATGTATACACAATCTGCAAAGGATATTTTGGTAAAATCGGGGTGAGGTAGTGTTAAATTTACGTGTAGCTTAAATAGAAAATGTTCAAACCCCAAGTTCTTCCATTTCTGCAACATTTTCTTTAAGACAAGATAAAATAAATGTCAGATAATGCTCCACACTTAATGGAAAGTATTTTCTAACTACACATTGGAGTTTAATATTCTAAATAAAATAATAAACTGACAGGATTGGAAAGAGTGGGCACGTGAGAGCTAACAGGCACAGAAGAAAAGGAACTCATGTGATTTTGAATTATAGTACCAGCTTAGGGCATAACATAATTATTTTCCTTAATTTGTTCAAACAAAGTTAACTCAACTTGAAAGAAATTCTCTGGCTTCAAATACAAATGGGTGTTGCTTTTGCCGCTTCCTCTGAAATAAACAGTACCTTGACAGTTATTCCATACATCCTTCGCTTAGCATCCCCTCCACCCACCCCACAGCACTAATCTTTGGTGAAAAAGCAAGTGCTTTGATGAAATGAAAGAGAAGCTTAATGAGTTTTACTCTGGTTCCTCTTGAAACCTCACTTGTGTATTCTCTTGCTGTATGTGTTCATCTAGATCCTCTAATAAGCCAGACCGCTAGAAAGATAAGGTTTGAATACAGCATGCATCCATTCAACAAACACTTACTGAGTACCTAGTACATGCCAGACCCTCTTCTGGGGGTATACAGCAAACACAGTCCCAAGTACTCACATTCTAGAGGGAAGAGAAAGACAATCAACAAATAGATCACTTGTCAGCACTGATAAGTTCTTTGACAAAAAGCAGATTAAGAGTTTGACAGTTTTAGCACTGTTGGCATTTTGACAGGGATCATCATTTGCTGTGGGGGCTGATTCATGCATTGTAGGAAGTTTATCAGCGTCCCTGGCCCCTACCCACTGTATATGCCAATAGCAGCCCCCTCCCCCAAGTTGAAAAACAAAAACGTCTGTAGATATAGATGTTGTCAAATATCTCTTGGAGGGTATTTTTACCCCCAGTTGAGAAGCAATGGGCTGGAGAATAAGGGATAGAGGTGCTAATTTATTAGGATAGTCAGGGAAGGCAACTAAGTTGACCACTGAGCAAAGACTGGAAGAAAAGAGGATGACACCATATAAATACCTGAGGGAAGAACCTTTCAGGCAGAGGGAATGGCTGGTGTAAAGGCCATGAGGTGAAACAAACAGCAAGGAGGTCATTGTGAGCAAAAGATCTGATCAAAAGGAATATGGTAAGAGACACAGTCAGCCAGATTATAAGGAGGCAGGGTCATAGTGTTATAGTGAAGACTGGCTTTGCATCATAGAAGTATGGGAGATCGTCCAAGGTTGTTTTTTGGGGTTTTGAGTTTTTGGGTATTTTTTTGTTTTTGAGATAGAATCTCTGTTACCCAGGCTGGAGTGCAATGGCTTAATTGCCACTCACTGCAGTCTCAACCTCCCAGACTCAAGCGATCCTCCCAGCTCAGCATCCAGAGTAGCTGGGACCACAGGTGTACACCACCACAGCCTGGCTTTATTCTTTTTAATGTTTGTAGACGCATGGTCTACCTATGTGTCCCAGGCCAGTCTAGAATTGGGGCTCAAGCAATCATCCTGCCTCAGCCTCGCAATGTGCTGGGATTACAGGCATGAGCCACTGCACCCAGACCATCCAGGGTTTTGAGCAAAGCAGTGACACACCCTGGTTTATAATCCAATAGAGTTGTTATTGTTACTGAATGGAGGCTCGACTGCAGAGGCACAAAGATGAAAGCTGGGTCCAGAAGTAGCCGCAGAAATAGCTCATGCAAGCACTTAGTCATGGCTAGACTAGTCGTGCAGGGGTGGTAGAAAATGACTGGATTCTGGATATGTTTTGAGCCTACATCCAACAAGAATTGTTGTTGAATTAGACATCAAGTATGAACAAAAGAAAGGCGTCTTTGAAAGATTCTTCTTTGAAAATACTGCAAATGAGCTTTTATTTCTGATTTTGATCCTAATCCTAGGGGAGTTTAACATGATGGAGACATTGTTTAGGCATTAGGCATTAGACTGTTGTTTTCTAAATTGCTTCCTGAGTAAACCAATTAAAATTATAATGTGGGTCTCCAGGAGAAAAGGGAAGGAGCCCCAACTTGGTACAATTTCACCTCTTAAATGCCACTTAATGGCACTTTTCTCCTATTTCTTGGGTAATGAAATTCTGGCAAATAGGGGCAAAATGAACACAGAGGCCCTCACAAGCAGCCCATCCCTATTTGCTCACAGCTGTAATGCTACCTGATGGTCCCCCAGGCCCCCATTTGGGAACCACTGTGTACTTTTTTAAAAACCACCACGTGCAGCAAATTCAGGCAACGTCTTTCCCTTCTCTGTACAACCTGCCTTCTGAGATGCTCAGGTGCATTTTAGGTATTACCTCCCCAAATTGAGGTAGATTAAACAAGATTCCAAGCTTCTCAAACTGCAGGTGAGGGGGAATCATGAAATAATGGCCCAGTATTCGAATTAGTCCCTGGGTTAAGTTGGATTTTCATAAAACCTTCTGAATGTGTCAGCTCATATCTAAGATTACACTTCAGGAGGGTTGACCTTTACTTTGTGGTTGTGTTTGCCTTTTCCTTAAACTAGTGTTTCTCCTGGTGTGGTGTGAGGTGTTTGTTAAGAGTGCACAGTTCTGGCCTCCTTTTTAGCCCAAAGGGATGAAAATGGCAGTCATCTTTAATAAAGGCCTCAGACGATTGTAAAGTATGCTACTGTTTGAAAACCACTGCTGTATCATTTAGGAATTGCATTCATTCCTAGCAACAGAGACTGGATATAAAGAAACAGTTTATTTCTCTCACTCATAAAAGAAGTTCAGAAAGAGGCAATCCAGGGTTGGAGTGGTGACTCCATAGCATAAAAATAAGGGAAATTTTTTAAAGTTCAGGCTCATAACTTTCTGTCCTATCCTCAGGTTACAGCTTCCATTCCCATTTGTAAGGTTACTTCATGGCACAAGATGGCTGCTGGAGCTCTAGCCATTGTGTTTACAACCTAGACAAGAAGGTGAAAGATGAGAGAATGGGCAAAAAAAAAGGCCCTGGCTAACAATTGCCTGGCCTACTTTAAAAGAGCTCTCCCAGAAGTCACACCCTTCCATGTCATTGGCCAGAATATATATCGCCACAGGTAGCCACTAAGGAGGTGCAGAAATATCATTCTTAGCTGAGTATATTGATGCTGTCAGTAAAATGGAGGTATCTTGTTAAGGAAGAAAAGAAATGGATATAGGCGAGAAACCTTCTCTGCCAAAACTCCTTTATACCATCATGCCATGGTGTTGTGGAAAGACTGTGTAATTTGGAGAAGATTTTCCACTTATTGTCAGTTCATTTTGGCTTTATTTGGGAGATGTGTGTTGGTTATGTCCTGGAGAACACCAAAGGAAAATGTGTTCATCGTTTCTGTGGTGAGCCATGCAGACCTGTTGGGAATCTACTGTATCTGGGTATGGTTTGGTTTTTTCTTCCTTCTTTCCCATCATCTTCCAGTCTCTTCAGTCTCTTTATTTCTTGATAAAGGAGAACAGAAGGAGAGGATGGGGAAGTCAAGCTCAAAGGTGGCTCTGTCACTTTTTAACTATGTGATATTCAGTCTGTTGAGTATGAAATACCCACCTTCATGGTATGGGAAAAGTTTATGAAATACTGTATATTAAAACACTTCAAGCCTTAGGGTCACTCAATAACTCAACAGTTCTTTGACCCCTTCCTTCATTCAGATCAGTCTTGTCCAACCTGTGCTCCACAGGCCCCATTCAACCTGGGACAGCTTTGAATGCAGCCCAACACAAATTCATAAACTTTCTTAAAACATCGGGAGATTTTTGGGGGGGATTTTTTTAAGCTCATCAGCTATCATTACTGTTAGTGTATTTTGTGTGTGCCCAAGACAATTCTTCTTCTTCCAGTGTGGCCCAGGGAAGCCAAAAGATTGGACTCCTCTCCCCATCTAGATGGTGAAAAACAATTGATTCTGAAATCGGTCAGGAAAGTCTAACTTCCTCTTTGTGGGTTCCTGCTCTAAAAAAATAAGGATGCTTTTGATATGGAAAATGTTGCCACCCGAAAATGTGAGCACTTTGCCCTTAGGATTTCTTGTCTTGCCAGAGCTGGGTGGAATCCCCCGCTGAATCATATATTTAGATATGGAAGGGGACACCTGAAAAATTGGGTGAGGTCGGCCAGGCGCGGTGTCTCACGCCTGTAATCCCAGCACTTTGGGAGGCCGAGGCAGGCGGATCACAAGGTCAAGAGATGGAGACCATCCTGGCCAACATGGTGAAACCTCGTCTCTACTAAAAGTACAAAAAATTAGCCGGGTGTGGTGGTGCGTGCCTGTAGTCCCAGCTACTCGGGAGGCTGAGGCAGGAGAATTGCTTGAAACCGGAAAACGAAGGTGCAGTGAGCCGGGATCGCACTGCTGCACTCCAGCCTGTTGATAGAGCAAGACTCTGTCTCAAAAAAAGAAAAAAAATAATTGGGTGAGGTCCAACAAGTTCTCTCTCCTTTTCTGGGCTTCCTAGATTTCTTGAAGAAAATGGGAATCCTACCATTGGCCTGGCAACTGCATAAGGTTGATTGTTGATGGATAACAGTAGACAGTTCTAAAACTCAAAGTGTGGTCCCTGGACTAACAGCAGGACCTGAAGAGGAGTTAGAAATGCAAATTATAGGTCCCACCCCAGGCCTACCAAATTAGAAATCTCTCTTTTAACAAGCCTTCCAGGTGATTCTGATGCAAGCTATAGTTTGAGAACCATTGCTCTAAATAAAGTGTTTTGCACACTTCTTTTTTAAAAAAATCAGCTTACTTTTAGTACACTTTTCTCCCAAATTCAGAGTCATTGATTCTTCAGCTCCCATCTTTCTGCCCAGGCAGAAATGCTATCAAATGTGCGGTTCCTTCCAACACACCTCATCTTCCCAGCTGGGCGAGGCTTTGCTTTGTAGACTTTATTTGCGCACTGACTAAAGCGCTTGCGATCTGTCTGACACACACTGAGGTTGCTGCCAAACCTTTCCTGTTGCAGAGTTACACCTTAAATAAAAGCCTTCAGCGATTTCATTTTCATAAGCCAGTTTATTGTGTTCAGAATGCTTTTGTTTAGGGGAAAGGCAGAGCCAGGGTGGAATCACAGGACGTCTTTATCTGGGAGAATCTAAATGGAACATTTTCTAGCACATTCAACCGACGTGCTTTTGAAGAAACATGCTCGATACACACAGGATGAAAAATACGGTTATCATCATAATGGGTAATAGCTTGGTAATGATCATCATTGACAAAGTTCTATTGGATTTGCTTATTTACTCCAAAAAAAAGAACAAGTGAAACATGTTTGGACTAAAATGAATAATCTGCAGGATTTTCAGGGATTGTGCCAAGTTTAATTTCCGTATTGCCGGAAAGTATACTCAGTATTTTCCCATTACCCTTGGTTCTCTTGGTGTTTGTTTTGGGCTATAGAGTAGTTTTATTGTGGAGGATGCCAGAGGAAAATGCAGGCAGCATTCCTGTATCCAGCCAGAGAATTCAGGAGAGCTGTTTCTCCCTCGCTCCCATCCATCTGTTAATCTCCTTTGCTTGATGAAACCTTGGAAAGTCCAGCATCTAAACACCAGGAGGAGATGCACAGCTAACATTAGAGGGATGCGTTTTTTTACCTGGACTTTAATGGGCTTTGAAGAGGATTGGAAGTCCTGAAAGGACTAACTCATTCTTCCTCAGAGCAAGCCACATCACCTACCATGTGGCATGGGAGGGATTTGGTAGGCTGTTAATTAATATTAACTGATTTATTTTAGAAATGGGGCATCTTGCTACGTAGGTAAATTCTTAAGTCATCCATCAAATTATTAGTTGCCTTGTGAGAAGATATTCTAGCACATTCTATATTTGAGGAATTATTGGAATAATCTTGAGTAGTTATCAGTAGGCTTGAATTATAAAAGGTGACAAAAGATGTCCAGGAAATATAGAGCTGTGTTCCCAAAGAGTAGTCACTGCCTCTGTTGACTTCAGAATTCAGTCTTTAGGATGGATCTCAGCACACCAAGGAACTTATTTACTCCTAAGTTTCTCCAGAGTTCTCTATCACTTCGCCTTCACTCAATCATGTTACATTGGGGTTCATTTATTCTCCAAGTCTTCAAAGTATTTTGAATGTCTTTAATCTCATTTCTGAATGTGGACGCTGCCTAAGACGGGGTAATCAGGAACCTTCTCTGGGGAATTTGGAATTGAGAAAAGCAAGTCACTCTAGGGCAGGCTGTTGAACTGTTGCTGTGCATACTCACGTGCTGTGGGAAACCTTAACCTTTCAGAAGGTGAGAAGCAGATCTGCAGGAAGAGAGCAGAGGTAAGAGGACACTGGGCTCAGAGAGAACAGAAACTTGGTACAATCACCTTCCAGTGGCACATCCTCTTTCCTCGTGAGACCCTGTTATATACATGGCAAGGTTTCTTAAAAAAAAAAAAGCACACCTTTATAACGATCTGCCATTTTCCCCCTGAAGTCAAACTAGCTTTAATACTATTGTATTCCTTGCAGCCTATTTTTCTTGCTTTGACTAATCTAAGTGGCTTCAGGGTTTGGTCTCACTCGACAAGCCAGCAATGCTGCTACACATCCAAAAGTGGGCCTCATACAGTGGCTCACACCAGTAATCCCAGCACTTTGAAAGACCAAGGCAGGAGAATCACTTGAGCCCAGGAGTTCGAGACCAGTCTGGTCAACATGGCAAGACCCTGCCTCTACAAAAAAATTTTAAAAATTAGCCAGGCATGTGGCGTATACCAGTAGTTCTAGCTAGTCTGAGGTGGGAAGGTCACTTAAGCTCAGGAGGTCAAGGCTACAGGGAGCCATGAACATGATCGCTCCACTGCACTCCAGCCTGGGTGGCAGAGCAAGACCTTGTCCAAGAAGCATCTGGATTGTTCCATATAGAGTAGGCCAGGCTTGATAGTGTAACCATTGTCATGTATTCATGTTATTTATTGTCATCAAGAGCCACATGCTTTGCCTACACTCTCATTTAATCAGCACACTCTTATGATGAGTATTTTGAACAGTCACATAACTTGCTCAGGAACCCAGAGACAGGAAACAACAGAGCCTTGACTCAGGGTTCAGATCCACCAGCCATGCTGTAGAGGGTGCAAGGAAAATTCCAACTTGGGCCAGCCTTAGTATCAGAAAGGGCTTGGTTCAAAGTACCGGTTCAGAAGGGCTCTCAGGCCTGACTCAGCTCTAGGCAATGGACAGGGAGTGTGTGAGTAATTAGAGGTGATTAAGAGGAGGGTCAGTGGAACTGCAACTAGACTCTGCGTTTTCAAGCATCCACAGTAATTTATCTCGTATTAGCAATTCTCCCTAATGTTCTATAACAACAATGGGAATTGTGAGAATGACAAAGTCATGTTGGAACCAGGCCTTTCTACAAGCGATCTTCTGACTTGGGAGTCAAAGACCATTCCCCAAAACACGAGACTAGGCCTGCTTTTTTATACCTGGCCTTTGTCTGATGAGGCATATGGCACAGGGACTCTTCTGAGGTTGGAATGCTGTGCCAGTCTCCGATAGGCAAATTGCCAGCTTCTAATCCCAAACTAACTAGTGATCTGGGCTTTTACTTCTTCTCAGAGAGTACTAGTGAGGTGCCTTCAGAACCCGGAGCCATTCATTCCTGCCCCTGCACATAGCTCTCTGCCAGCTGCCTATAGGGAGGGGCTATATAGCCCCTGCCTTTGGGGAATCTAGCTAGTCTAGGACAAGAATTCTTTTTATAGTTGCCTCTGGGATTTGATTAAAAGGATGATATGCTCATGATGGTGAATGGTTACCATCATTAGTTATGAAAATAAAGATAGCTTTCACATTTTTTAAGGCCTCGTCATTACAAAGCCTTTTTACCCCTTCTTCTAACATTTATGACTTAGTTTCTGGAGATTAAAGTAGAGCTTTCACAACTGTTCACCCCAGCATTCCCAAAACATGTGTTCATACCCACAGATCCCTAAATGCAAAGGAATTAGACCAAGTTCGTAGAATGTAACAAATATGGTGAATTTGTTTTCCTTTTATTTGGTTGCCTTTTTTTTTTTTTTTTTTTTTTTTTGTGAGACAGAGTCTAACTCTGTAGCCCAGGCTGGAGTACAGTAGTATGATTTCAGCTCACTGCAACCTCTGCCTCCCAGGTTCAAGCAGTTCTTCTGCCGTAGCCTTCAGAGTAGCTGGGATTACAGGCATGCACCACCAGGCTGGGCTAATTTTTGTATTTTTAGTAGAGACAAGATTTCACCTTGTTGGCCAGGCTGGTCCCAAACTCCTGCCCTCAGGTGAACCACCCGCCTCAGCCTCCCAAGGTGCTGGGATTACAGGCGTGAGCCACCATGCCTGGCCAGATATGATGAATTCGGAGCCCCCAGTCTTCCATCTTCTCCATTTGTTGAATGAATGCCTTGTTTCGCAAAAGGTGATCATGTTGCTAAATAAGAGATGCTTGAGAATATTTTCCATGATGTCATCTGGGCTTGTGGGATTTTGTGTGTGTGTGTGCCTCTCCCATATAATGACATACCTTCTGTATTAGCCAGTTTTTTCTTTTCCTAGTTTTGCATGTGGCTGAATGGTAGAATGTGTGTTTTCTTTTCTCAGGCAAAATTAGCTGCTTGGTGCTTTCCTCGATTGTTGTTAGGGTTCAATGAGCCTCATAAAGTACAAGAATACGTGCTAACAGTCGTAAATAGGAATGTTCTAGGATGTGCAAAAATCCTCATGTTAATGACAATTTTTAATTACACGCTCTGCATCCCAGATTTAGTGAGTCTATTTCTGATGGATGTCAGCTGCTGCCTGCCTTACAAAAGGCTTGAAACCTGGAGGGCTTTAAATGTAGGTGGAGGCTGAGGTACCTAGGGGTTTGCCGAGTGCCAAAGACTGGCTTTGACTCCATTGCCGAGGCAGGTGCTGACATATCCCTTTGGCTAGGAAGGCACGTCACATGCTGGAGACTAACAGAGAAAATGGTAAAGCCAGCTCTCAGGGGAGTCTGCCGAGAAAGCCCTACCCTCTGGTTCATCAGCATGTTTGCTGAATTCTCTGTTTCTAAGAAAATTGACTGGCTTTGTTTTTCCCTCACAGAAGAGAGGGAAAATTCCCAGATATGGATGATTTGCCTGACTCTTGCTTTAAGGATGAATTTCTCTGCTTACCATAGGAAACTCATCTGCTGTTGACTTTCATAAAGTGTCAGGACTTCAGAAGTCAGTTGCATCCTGCTGGGGGCATCATCTTCCCAGTAAGTGGGAACAGGCACGTGGTTTGAGTAACGGGCAAGTCATCTGTATGCATTCTGTCCTTCAGGTTCACCAGTACTATAGCTGTCTCCCAGAAGAGAAAGTCCCTTATGTCAACAGTCCTGGAGAGAAACTGCGAATCAAGCAGCTACTACACCAGCTGCCGCCACATGACAATGAGGTAAGGGGCTAGAGGGGGCTTATGCAGAATTTTCTTAGAATTTTCTATGAATTATTACCTTTTTTATATCTGTGATCAATGAGATAGCCAAAGAAGAACCTGGCAACTTATTTTAGGTTTTAGCTTCCTTAATTAGAGCCAAAATAAACTGACCAACAGTTTACTTCTAGAGAGTATTATTTAAAAAGCAGAATCTCGTTATGAACGGGATTGGCCTCTGTGCCTGGCACTACTAGCTATTTGGGGGTAACCAGGGAGCACTAAAATTTGAAAGCTATGATTCCAGGTTTTCTACTTGAAGAAGAATATGCCACGTGGGTTGCCTGTGTATGTTGGGGAGATGATTGAGATCCCCCTGGACCACTTCAAGCCCTACAAAAACTTTGTGACTCTCTTGAATTTTCAGCATCATTTCATATTAAATGAGTGTGCATGTTTTCCACACTACACTGCAGGAGAAGTTACATGTCCAGATTTGTAGCTCTGAACATCTGTGGTTTTGTCATGGTGAAGTCTGATTTGCCGAGGTCGTTCCTTGTACTCTTGAAAGTGTAGACTAGCAGACTGTCCTTTTTTCTGAACCCAGAAACCTGGCACTGTAAGTGGGCATTTCTTATGCTTGAAATCTGATTGATCATAAAGAGAAATTTGTAAACATGATTTTAAAAGATCATCGTGCTGGAAGGGAATCAGTTTATAAGCTAGAAATTCATTTTCAGGTATCTGGTTTCTAAAGATGGTAATCCTACAGAACTGAACGTCTACTTGACTCTGACTGCATTTAAAATAAAAACATAATTTTAAATCGATAGGAGAAATGGCCCCTTTAGAGAGCTGGACACCAGCTTTCTACCAACTCTCCCACCCACAAGCTGGATCCTAGCAGCTCCATCCCAGGGGAAATGAGTGAGTGCTTTTCAGTCTTATCTTCCCACATTAGAAGAAAGGAGGATAATTTGAGAGCTTCAGAAATACATTTGAGTAAGCAGGACAAAAACTTTAAAACTGAAGAAATTCCCTAGAAAGAGAGCTATGATTCTCTTTCCTGCTGCTTATTTCAGACTTCATAAAACAAATATAAACAATGTGTTTTCCTTTAAAGCTGAAAGCAAGCATTGTAACCTGATGCCCAGTTAACTAATTTGGAAGTGAAAATTCGGGTTTTTACAAGCAGGAAGGGTGTGCCTTCCTTTGAAAGCATGTCCCTAAAATGTCAGTGGTGTAATCGTATATTCTAGGCTGTTCAGGTCACTGCAGTTTTCTCTGAGACATTTACATGAAGCCGCCTTTTTTTTTTCTTGTACTCTTTTTATTTGATAGAGGGAAGTGATTGGCTCTTCTCTGATTTTAGTGGTTTGTTGTGTTTATGGTTAACTGCTTTTATGAAAAGACACACCATTCAAATTACAACGTCCTGTTGGTGGGAACTGTGTGTGACCCAATGGGCAGATTTAGCCTATTTGAAATGGCCCTTTTGAGGACAAAGGGCGATTGTGATTCTAAAGTAAATATTTGACCTTTTCTTTTTGCACAGAGAAGACAATTTTGATATACACAGCTGTACTGCTTTTCAAATTAGGAAGTGGCAGTCCTAGTGCAAAGGTTTCCCCCCAACCATCTGTATGACAAATCATCCGAGCAATTCAGTTAACCTTTCTGATGTCCAGATTACTCCAAAGTATGACAGGAGATGGGATTGGGACCGTGTTCCCCAAAGTGTGTTACATGCATGACCCTGAGTGTTATGTGGACGTGGCAGTAAATGAAATGAAACCACATATTGAGAGAGTTTCTGTCTTTTAAATTCTATTTCATTCCATGTGATAGAGTGGTTGAATCATCAAGCAGGAAATTTCAATTTAGTGTTAGCAGGTGTCTCATATCTCTCTAACTCACACTGGCCTCCACTTTTAAGCAGCAGCATCAGGGATCTCTGTTTTAGGATTTCCTGCAAGCAAAGTGGCCAGCCAGAATCTAACAACATGGTCTAACAAAAAAAAACCAGCAAGGAAGGGGATTTGGATGTACCGGATGTGTGGGGGAGGCTGCAGTTTTAAGGAAGGTTGGTAGGGAAGACCCCGCTTAGAACATGATCTGTTCCCATTTTATTTAGGTTTCTTCTGTTTTTTTTACAGGTGATACTAGTTTTCCACTTATAGTCATTTAATATGCTTTCTTTTGAAATAAATGCATCCAAGTTTCACAAAAACTGAGTCGGTATTAAAAACAGCATTAATAACAATACAAGAATATGGCACAATTCCCAAGGTGTGCATAAATAAGGGGAGATACTGGATTCAAATATCTTTAATGTTCCTCCCTTAATTCTGTTTCTGTATTTAACAAGAAGGAAAATGTCTCTTGCGAGTCAACTCAACTGAAGCCTAGCAGGCAGGCTGTCCCTCCTCTACACAGATAAACATGTAGAGACTTCTGTGTTGCACCAAAGATGGCTGGACCAACTCTTCACGCTCACACCTTTGTTTCCTTATTTTTCCAAAATGAAACAGGAGAATGGAAGCTCTGAGCACATGGACACCTGTTTTGGCTCACCTACTTAGAGTCATTCTTGGTGTCAGGGATCACTTGCATGGGCATATGGAGATGAAAGTATCGTACCTATAGTTTAAAAGAATTTCTAAGCTCTTTCCTGGCAGCTGAGCCACCCCAGATGATTTGATCTTAGTATGGTCAGCAGAGTGAGGCAGTCAGGATAAGGAGCAGTCACGGAACCTTTAGCCTGCCCAGGGCTTGGGCTCCAGAATTCAGAGCCTTTGGTAAGCTCTTTTGGCTGTCAGCAATCTTAGTAGACACTCACCTTAAATCTCTCCAAGGCTGTTGTGGTTAAAGTTCAGGTGAGGGCTATGAAACCAAATGACAGCACATTTAACGAGAAAACTCAGACATGGGCTTCAGGAATCTTTAGGAGCAAGGGTGACTTCTTCCATGCTATTGTCTGTGTGTATTCAGGTTCGATATTGCAACTCCCTGGATGAGGAAGAGAAGAGGGGAGCTGAAGCTTTTCAGCAGCCAGAGGAAACGTGAAAACTTGGGTCGCGGGAACGTCAGGCCTTTCCCAGTCACCATGACAGGAGCTATTTGTGAACAGGTAAGCGTGGATTCAGGGGAGTGAAGAGGCGTTGTTCTGGCATCCTTTTACTCATTTATTCTTCCAACAATTGTTTTATTGAGCGCCTGCTATGTGCCTGAGATACAGCAGTGAACAAGACATGGGAAAGCTTTATCTCACCCTTCTAAGGAGTTGGATTCTAGAGGAGGAAGTCAGACAATAAATGTAGTCAACAAAATAGAAAAACGGCAAGGAAGGGGTCTTGGATGTACTGGATGTGTGGGAGGCTGCAGTTTTAAGGAAGGTTGGTAGGGAAGACCCCGCTTAGAACATCTGAGCAAAGATGTGCACCAGATGTGCAAGAGGGAGTGAGTCATGCAGACTTGAGGGCAGAGGGAATGTAAGGCAGAAGGAATGGCCAACTCAGAGGCCCTGAGACAGGAGGGTGTCTGTTATGTTCAAGGAACAGTGAGTTGGCCAATGGGCTGCAGCAGAGGGAGTGAAGGGAGAAATTCAGCAGATGAAGTCAGAGTTCCGGGTGAGCCATTGGAAGGATTGAGCAGAGCAAAGACATGATGGATTTATATTTTAAAAGTAGACCTTTAGAAAATGGAGTTGACCCAGGCCAGGGTCAGCCTCCCTCCCAGGATCATCCCAGAACCAGAACCATTTAAAGGGGGAGGTAAATGATCTTCTCCTGGGATTTGAGGGTTCCTTATTGAAGTGCATAAAGCCATTCCCGGTCATGTGGGCAGGAGCTGTTTGTGAACAGGTGAGAGTGGGTTCAGGGGAGTGAAAAGGCATTCTCCCTGGGACCTCACTGAGTTCAAGATTCTGGATTTCCATGTCTCCTCTGCTCCTGCTGAGTGCTCAGGGTGTGGTGAAGAAGAGTTTTAGAGACTGCAGGGTGGGAATACACCTTCCCCCACCTCTCAGCTGCCACAGGCTTTCCCATGCTGATTGTCATTCTTGGCACTTCTCTAAGTCCTACAGCTTTTTGAACATTCCTGTCTAACTCCTTAAGCTCTGCCTAGACCCGTTGAGTGCTGAAGATATGTTAACTGGATCGATGAAGAGCAGGTGAGATGCTGCCCAAGGGAAGCAGATGTCATTTGAGGCCCTTTTTTGAGATTTCAGAAGGGCAGAGTGAGAAGGTTCAGTTATATAAGATGGGGGAGCTACTTGACTGGAGATTTGGCAGTGGGATCTTCATTCTTGAAAGCATTTCTGGAGCCCACCTTTAAGGTACAGGCGGTCAGTGGTTGTGGTGTGAGATTCACTGTGAGCAATCCAGGCAAGCTGGAATCCTTGCCACTCTCAGATCAGTCTCCTGGAACCAGGCAAGCTAAGCTCACTTAAGGGAGAAGGAGAGGTTGGGCATTTTGTGGGCAGGTCCCAAGAATCGTGTAGAATAGTGCCAAGAGTGTGGAGGCAGAAAGAGCTTTCGAAAGTGTGAGTCATGTTTCTTCCAGATGACCTTGACCATGATACTTTTCCTTGGTTTTGTCATCTATAGAATGAATGAATGATGACTTACACGAGGGTTAAATAGGATTATGTATGCATGCTTTAGCTCTGCTAACATTATCACAGAAGGTAAGGATAACGTGATGCCTTTCTTTCATCCAGTCACATACATGGATGAGCTCCCAGAGACTATTTATGAGGTCTTTACTTCATTTTCTAAGATGCATTTCAACCCACAGCATGGGAAATATTTGGAGGGAGCTTCTCTGCTTTTTAGACATTGTCCCCTGTGCTCAGCCACTCTTATGGACCCTCGTACTAGACTCCACCTGTGAACCTCATGGCCCATGCCGTGGTCAGCAAGAGCATCTCCCTAGACCCACTTTCCACACCTTATTCTTCCCTCAGAGGCCCTCAAACCATATTCTTTTTGTCCCAACCCCACTGTAAGCATAGGTGGCCAGTGATTCTGCCTTGTTTCATTCAAGATCAAGAGGGAACTTGAGAAAATAAGTGAGAAGGTAGGGAAGGGATAGGAAGAAACCCTTTCCATAGTTTGGCCTTAGAAGTGGTGCTGTGTCAATCAAGACCATGTAAAAAGATACTAGAGGAAGCAGGTTAAAAGCGTGCTTGAAAGGCATACAGAGAAGGTAGTTAAAGGTGAGCATGCTATTACGTACCCACCCTCTCTCCCATCTAAAAGTGTAGGCCCCACCTCCTCCCAGCCCCATCCTCCCACCCTCCCCCCAACCCTCCCCAGACACTCCTCTTGGTGTTAAACCTGGCTTATGTCTCCACATGGAGTTTCAAGTATCTAAAAGATAATGAGGCTTTCCTCTGTGCCGGTTTGCCTCCTGCCTACAGAGCCCCTGTACATTATTGTGCTAAAAGAGCTTTTCTTTCTTCCTATCTTTGTGATTCCTCATTCTCCCAGTGACTTTATCTCTGTATTATTTGTAGGCCTTAGGAAAGGAGAGTTCAGGGAGGACAAGAAAAACCTGCCCTGCTGCCTATGTAAAGCAGGAAGCACAGTGACTACTTTGAACATAAGCACTCAGTAGCCAGCTAATGGTGGTTGTCCTTGATCATTTTGCACAGCACTGGAAGATGGGGGCTGGTGTGACTACTGATGCTTCTGTTTGCCTCGCAGTGTGGAGGCCAGATCAATGGTGGAGACATCGCTGTGTTTGCGTCACGGGCTGGCCACGGTGTTTGCTGGCACCCGCCGTGCTTCGTGTGCACTGTCTGCAATGAGCTCCTGGTGGATCTGATCTACTTTTACCAAGACGGGAAGATATACTGTGGCAGGCACCACGCTGAATGCCTGAAGCCACGCTGTGCAGCCTGCGATGAGGTTAGAGCAAACTCCAGCAGGTTTATCTGCCCATCAGCCCTTGGTTGCACCATAGCCAGAAGATGTTCTTCTGGTTTTCTGCACTGAAGAAAGCCATAGGCAACTTCATTCTCTTGCATTAACCCTTTAGGGAGAAAAGCCCCACCTATTACTAGAATGTCTGGGGTTGTGGCCCACTTCACTGAGCCTGGAGGGTCTCACAGCCTCCTGTTGGGCAGGCAGTTTCTATATCCAGGAAGATCCCCAAGTGACATATAACTGGCCCTAAGTAAGTTCAGTACTCTAAAAACAAAACAAAAATGCATTGTTCAGCTTTAGATATTAACCCTAATCTCATGGAATAATCAGTAATGGAGTAACACTTATATCTTAAAATTGTTCCATTTTCCAAAATTCACTGCTGCAAGTTTATTAGAAAAGCGAAGACAATGGATAGTATTATTTGATTTGTCTACAGTTCATAGAAGTTCTGAGTGAAAATTCTGGAGGCAGATGGATACCTCATCTGGATGCCCCATGCTCTGATAAGTACCCTATGTAAGAAATCAGGATAGAACGCACGGCCCTGCCTGGCATTCTGTCCCTACTAGAATCACAGCCTATCGTGTAAGCTGACAGAATAGAAAACCTGGTTTAGCTTTATAAGTTGGGAGCAGAAAGAAGAATGTTCTAAATCTGACCACTTTTATGGGAATCATTTGGGTAAAAGTCCTAGTCAGAGGTTTCCTCCTGTACAAAGGAGTTTTTTGGGTCTATCTTTCCCTGTAAATAGCAGTGTGGGAGGTGAGTAACACTCCCCCTGTTTCAGCCAGAGAACCTACTGTTACATGGGCATTTCTTTCTTACAAACTACAAGGGACTCTCTTTCTAGGAGGAAGCTGATCAGACTTAACTAATTTGGATTCTAACACGAACAGTGATGTTCTGGAGAGACGCTCTGGAAGGATAGCTGGAAAACTAAATTAGGTCCAACCCTGTGGTTCTAGGCCACCTTTTGACCTTCGTGCCTCAGTTTCCACTTCTGAAATAGGTGCTCAGAATACAACTTTGTGTTGTCTAATGGCAAACAGAATATGATGATTGGAGTACACACTTTGAAATTTTTGTTTATTGAGATATAATTGGCATAGCATTAAGGTTCACCCTTTTAAAGTATATAATTCTGTAGATTTTAGTATATTCACAAAGCTGTGCAGCCATCACTGCTGATTCCAGACCATTTTCATCAACCAAAGAGAAACTCTGTGTCCAGTAGCAGTCACTTCTCATTTCCCCCTTTCCCTAGCCCCTGGCAACCACTAATCTATTCTCTGTCTCGGTGGATTTACATGTTCTGGATATTTCATGTAAGTTGAAATCATAGAATATGTGACCTTTCCAGTCTGGTTTCTTTTATTTAGCATGTTTTCAATGTCAATCATATTGTAGTATATATAAGTACTTAATTCCTTTTGATGGCTGAATAACATTCAGTTGTGTGTATATATATCACATTTTGTCTCGTCATTTATCAATTGATGGACATTTAAGTTGTTTCCGCTTTTTGACTACACTAAACAATGCTGCTATGAACATTTATGTACAAGTTTTTTTGTGTACACATATTTTTAGTTCTCTTAAGTGTATACCCAGGAATGGAATTGCTGGGTCATATGATAATTTATAAATAATAAAGTTTAACGTTTTGAGGGAATGCCAAATTGTCTTCCAAAACAATTACAACATTTTACATTCCTGCTATCAATGAATGAGGATTCCAGTTTCTCCACATTCTCACTAATACTTGTTATTATCTGTTTTTTTTCCATTGTCATTATCGTAATGGTTATGAAGTAACATCATATTGAGGTTTTAATTCACATTTCTCCAACAGCTAATAATGTTCAACATCTTTTCATGTGTTTATTTGATGTTTTTATATTTTGTTTTTCAGAGAAATATCTGAAATTGTTTTTAATTTGAATTTTTTGAGTACCTTTTTAATCAATTGGGTTTTCTCTCTCTCTGTTTTTTTTTTTTTTTTGAGACAGAGTCTCACTCTGTTATCCAGGCTGGAGTGCAGTGGCATGATCTTGGCTCACTGTAGCCTCCACCTCCTAGATTCAAGTGATTCTCCTGCCTGAGCATCCTGAGTAGCTGGGATTACAGGCATGCACCACCATGCCTAGCTAAATTTTGTATTTCTTGTGGAGGTGGAGCTTCACCATGTTGCCGAGGCTGGTCTCAAACTTCTGGCCTCATGTGATCTGCCCACCTCAGCCTCTCAAAGCTCTGGGATTACAAGCATGAGCCACTGTCCTGGCCTATTTTTCTCTTTATTATTGAGTTGTAGGAGTGATTTGTATATATTCTGTATACTAGTCCCTTATCAGATAGATGATTGGCAGATATTTTCTCTCATTCTATAGCTATATTTTCACTTGCTCAATGATTGGCAAATATTTTCTCTCATTCTATAGCTGTATTTTCACTTAAAAACTTTATGCTCTTTTGAAGCATAAAGTTTTCAGTTTTTATGAAGTTCACTTTATTTTTCGTTGTGTATACTTTTAGCATCATATCTGAGAAACCATTGCCTACTTCAAGGTCATAAAGATTTACACCTGTGTTTTCTTCTAAGAGTTTTATTGTTTTTTTTTTTTTTTTTGCCCCTTGCTCTTTAATCCCTTTTGAGTTAATTTTTATGTATGATGTGAGGTAGGGATTTGAATTCATTATTTTACATGAGACTCTCCTGTTGTAACAGCTCCATTTGTTGAGAAGACTATTCTTTTCCCCCATGGAATAGTCTTGGACCCCTTTTCAACAATTAATTGACCATATATGTATGAGTTTAAATCTGGATTCCTATTCATGTATATGCCCAGTCTTATGCCAGTGCCACACTGGCTTGATTACTGTAGCTTTATAGTAAGTTTTGAAATCTGTGCTTTGAAATTTTAAATTCTTTTTTGGGGGAAAATGCAAAAGCTTGTGAGGGCCTGGCAGGTATTGTAAATGAAGGTGACTTATTTTAAGGCAGTAGGGAAGGGTGAAGAATATGACAAACTGGAGAACTTGCCACTCATTTAAAAGCAGCAGCCCCTCTTCTTAGCTCTATTTTATTATTTCCATGTAGGAATGTGCACTGAGCATTGCAAATGTTGTGTTTTTGAAAGAGAAACCAGGATTTCAAGTTTTAATATGACATTTTCGATTAAAAAAAATTTGTACAGGCCAAATGAAGCAGATATGTATGTTCAATGTGCCTCTGAGCTGTCAGTTTTTTATCCTGCCTTATATTCTCCAGGGTATAATGTTCTTTCTCTATTAAATGTGGTTAAGTTAATCACTGACCAGGCCAGAAATCATGTTTAGTTATGCTTTCAGTAAATCCACATATAGGAACTGACAAAATATAGAATAAACATACACATATGGATTTTTGTTTAATTATTTACAAGTAGGATCTGCTTTCTTACCCTTCTACTTCAGGGCCCCCATAGCTTTCTCCCTTTAAAATATGTTCATCTTGCTGGGTCTCACACACTGACCATTTGGTTTCCCCCATCTCCAGATCATCTTTGCAGACGAATGCACAGAAGCTGAGGGGCGGCACTGGCACATGAAACACTTTTGCTGCTTTGAGTGTGAGACAGTGCTGGGTGGCCAGCGCTACATCATGAAGGAGGGAAGACCCTACTGTTGCCACTGCTTCGAGTCCTTGTATGCAGAATATTGTGACACCTGTGCCCAACATATAGGTGAGGCAATACTTGGCACTCGGCTTGGTCCTTCTGTGACTAGGTCACCTTTGTTTTGGTTATAATTTAAATATCTTTGGTTGCAAGTGATAGAAACCCAACTCATGCTAACTTAACTGAAAAAAGGAATTTCTTGATTCACAACACTAAAAAGGCCAAGGAGTACACTGGCTTCAGGTAGGGGTGGATCAAGGGTTTAAACAAAACCAATTTTTTCCCTCTGTATCTCAGTTTAATTTTTCTTCTGTTAACATCATTTGGGAGAAGCTATCTTCACCTAATGGTCAAGATGATTCACTAGTGATACTAGTCTTAGTATTTGCATTCTCAAAAGGAGAGGAACTGTGTCTCTTTCAGTTTTCAGGTCAGTCCTTCCACATAAGAATTTTATCAGCCTTGCTTTGGTCAAGGGGCCCACCTCCAAGCTGGGACTGTGTGCCATATCCCACAGCCAAGGATCAGGGCAGTGGGGGAAGCTCAGAAGCAAAATATAAACAGATATTTTCCATAGCCTTCTCGGGACAAGTTGGGAATCCGCAAAGAGAGGAACCAAATTGGTCCTCTTCGTAGGGAGGGACAGTCGAGAAGACCCAGTGACTTCTGGCAAGTATGTCTTTAAAAAAATACTGGCAAAAGCTACTCCAGCCAAATGCAAAGCAAATGAACCTTAAATAGTTTATAAACTATTAACTCCCCAATAAATGGCAGATCTGAGATGGTGAAAGTCGTTTTCCCTTTGCAAATAACCAATTTGTTCAGCCCTTCAATGCTGTTCCAGATCATACTGTATTGTGGCTTCTTCATTCAACTTGCGTCTTCTGGCACCTTGGGAAGGAGCCAACCTTGGGGGAAAAAAATGTTGGCAGTGGCCCAATGTCTGTGAGATCACAGCCAGATCATCCGGTGGCTTGTGCAATCCTAAGAAGTCTGTTCAGAAGCTGCCAATTTCTTGCTTAGAGTGAGGAGATGCAGAGATAATCCATTTCTGAGCCCATTTTGTCCCACTTAAAGGTTTCATTAGGACCCAAAAAAAATAACTTTGTCTTCCTGGTTCATAAGAAGCGATGTATTCAAATAAAAAATTGACTAGTGTTTGGAGAGCCCTGTGTGCTGATGAAAATCCCGGCTCTGTGGACAAGACACCTACTGTGTGCTCAACAGTGCTTTGTCTTTGGGCGTTCTTGTCCCATATACTCAGGCCCAGGCTTAAGCTCTGCTGTGAAGACCTTTGTTCGGCTGCATTCTCTGCTGGGGGCTTCGGTGATGGCAAATCCCCCACCCCGTAACCCCTGAAAACCTCACCCCTCTCACAGCCTCTTGCCTCACCTCAGTACCCAGGAGCTTTCATGTCTCACAAGATCAAAGTGGTCAAACAGATGAACCTTCTTTTTGCTAAGAGTTGGGAAATGGGAAGTTCAATTGCGACACGTGGCACGACGTGTGAGGAAGGGGAGAGGTGAGACAGTGTCAGGGAAAATGATGCAACGTACTGACCCAGTATTGCCCAACCGAGGATTCAAGTCTGCAAGTGCATACTTGCTAAGGTGAGAGGGGCCGTGTGTGCGGAATACCAGCCCATCACAACAATACCCCCTTTATATCCTTATTTCTGTTTTTTCTGTTTCTCTCTATGGAGGCTAGAGCCACTCCAGAAACTGCCACTTAGAATTTTGGCTCAGTACTTGAGAGAGAGAAAAATCTCTCTGTTGCTGAAGCATGTATACATCAGATGGCCCCCTCAGTTTTCTTCTCTGTCTCGCTTTGGCTGTCCAGCACATTTATTGGCATTCCCTCCTCCTTTCCTCCTAAATCCATAAAAGGTGTCAGTGTTTTATCAGAAAATGGGAACATGGTGGCCTGCAGTATTATTGCTGCTGTAGTTAAAATGCTGTCCCTAAGGTTTGCTTTAAATCCACTTTTCTGTAAGACATAATTTTCCTGTGACAGTGAAAGGGCACGCTCTATATAGCATATATACCTCAGTCACTGGGTGCTTTACCTCTGACCGTACTGTACAAATATTCCATATTTATACAGCCACTCAGAGCAGACCCTGCATCAGGCAGCCGTTGCTAGGGCAACGGTACTTTTGTCTGCGAACAGCAGAGTAAACAGTCCTATAAACAGACCGAGGCTGTGGCAGCAGTAGACACACACACCCTCCGATAAATACTTAAAGGGCTTAGAGAAGGAATAAAAAAGGAACGCTTAGATGTTGAACAGCAGAGCCCTTTTCCAGATGTTTAGAGTTCAGGAGCAGTTCAGAGGACCATCTGACATCGTTGATGTTTATCGGGGACCGCATTCTGCTGCCTGCCAGGCCGCTTTATGACATGCTTCCCCTCCACTCCCCCAACCCGAGCCCATCCTTCCATGAGGCCCCCATCTCCAGGAACTAGGCCCTTGCTGCTACATCTGAGCATGTGTCCTTGCCAAAACATGGAGAAGCAGCTGGTGGCAGATAGGCCAGATGGACTTCCTGTGTACCTCTAACAGGGAGTGGGGGATAGCGGTGGCTGCTCTGGATGCTGCGCTGAGTAGACCTCACCTTAAAGGACCCAGGGATGCCATCATGAGCTCCCTGCTCTCTTGGCATTTGAGAAAGGGAGTGAGAAACAGGAGAAGGAAGGTGGAGAGAGGAGGGGAGACAGAGCAGCCTCATATTTCTTTCTTGGACTGCATCTGGGCAGTGACCCTCCGCAAAGAGAGAGACAGGCTTTCAGACCTAATCCAAATAAAAGAAGAGTGGTCAGCAGTCCCAGTTCTCAGCACTCCATGCATATTAACTCAGTTACCAAGTACTGTGATTATCCCCATTATACTGCTAGGGAGACCGAAGCACAGAGAGATGAAGCCATTTGCCTAGGGTCACACAGCTGGAATTCAGCAGAGCCAAGATTTGAACCCAAGTAGATGGCCTTCAGCATCTTTATAACCAGCTGCCATGGGATGGAGCTGGGATTTGAACCTGTGTTTGTCAGGGTCCTGAAGCCTCACGCTTAACTACTTCAGAGTCCTGTGTCCCTGTGCCCTCTGCCCCAGCTTTCTCCCAAGGACCTGGGAAGGAAGTATCTATGGAGCTAAACAGACAACCAGGGTTGTCTGTTCTAGCCCCACCCCAGCTGGTTCTTTCTCACTCTACTGAAGAAAACTGGTGCTGTAAGAATGGAGTTGATTCAGTTGATTCACATAGTGTCCCTCTCTCTCACTTGGGGTGACCTTTGTGGCTACTCCTATCCCTATAAAAAAAAAAATCCCCCTCTTAGTCCCTAAGGCCAGGTTCTAAAATGAAAAGACAGCCCAATAGTTTGGGAAAGGGCTAATAAGAGAAGAATTGACCTCATGCCTCTCTCTCCCTGGGCTCCATAGACACAAAAGTGAGCCAGGAGATAGACAGTGGAGGAGACAGAGAGGCTGCTTGGTCCCTGGCCTTTTGTTCTTGCAATTCTCTTCTCCCTAGTTTCTTGTTCACCTTCTTAGACAAGTCTCCAGAAGTTCTTCCTTGAAAGTCCAGGCTCAGGAACTCTCAGCCACTGAAGATGAAGGTCCACATTAGTCCTCCTTTCTGGGATGCCTTGTATCATTATGCATCAGGAGATTGCAAGGGTCCTGGTCCACCCTACAGTCATAGCTTGAGGCTACGTTCCCAGCAGGCTCTCCCCACAGGAAGGGACCCCAGCAGCTCCCAGTTTCCGTTCTGCCAGTTTAACAACTTCTATAAAAAGAGCCTGCTGTGTGACTGCCTTAGCAAAAGTCCTGCCTTAGCAAAAGCAAGGAGAGGTGTTGGCTTAGCGCAGGTCACTTGTCCACTCCTGAATCAGTCCCTGAGTGCCAGGAAAGCAGATTTTTTTTGCTGGTCTATGTTGGGTCCTGGGTTAGCTTTGTCCCGTCTTCAGGCTCATGGCCTGAAGATGGCAGGGAAATGGTGTTCCACAGGGAGATGAAGTCCTATAACCAGAAGAGGGCAGAGGTGATGAGAGGGCAGAACCCCTGGGGCTGTGGGAGGCTCCCTTAGTATGCACTGTGGCCAGGCTATATAAACCTGGCACAGTCCTGTCACAGGGGGGAATTGCACCTCTCCCTTTCCTGATGAAATTAAGCAAAGTGTACGCATGCTCCCAGAGGGGCATTAGATTTGGCAGTGCCATGTCTATGTTTTTCTTTACCAAAAGCAGATTTTTCTTTAACAAGAGCTGAAATCCACATTTTTATTTCCCATTGTCCAAGTCTGTTGAGACTGCTTTAACAGAATAGCACAGACTGTGTGGCTTCTGAATAGTATTGTATCAAACAGAAATGTATTGCTGACAGTTCTGAAGGCCGGGAAGTCCAAACTCAAGGCACCAGCAAATGCAGTGTCTGCTGAGGGCCTGTTTTCTGTTTCCTGGATGGTTCCTTCTTGCGGAGTCCTCACATGGTGGAAGGGGCAAACAAGCTCCCTTGGGCCCCTTCTATAAGGGCACTAATCTCATTCATGAGGTCCCCACTCTCATGACCTAGTCACCTCCCTAAAAGCCCCATCTCCTAATGCCAACACTTTAGGATTTAGGATTTCAACTTCAGAGTTTTGAAGAAAACATTCACCATAGCATCCACTGAGTTACTACTGTGACTTACCCGTTGGAATAGGACATGCTAGTGATGGGATTCACTTGATCCACCCATGTACAAAGAGCCCCCGTCATATCCCAGGCCATGTTCCAGGTCCTGGAGATGCTGTAGAAACTTAATGAGTCTATCCTCATAGAGTTTCACTTTCAACGGGGGAGAGATAGTACACAGATGTACATATATAGTGTTGCAATATAAAGCAGTTTTAGTGCTATCAAGAAAACTCCAGCAGGTAAGGGAGGAGAGTAATGGAGAATCACTATTAGTATGGACAGGAAGACTTCTCCGAGGAGCTGGCTTTTGAGCAGATGGCTAACTGGAGTGAAGGAGATAGTATCAATGTCATGGTTGATAGTAAGACTTCCTGGGTACCAATCTCGTCTCTGGTTCCTAGTTATGTTATCCTAGGCAAGTTACTTAGCCTCCATTTTCTCATGTGAAAACTGCAAATAATATTAGAAAGCTAGCTCAAGGAGCTAAGTGATTAAATGAGTTTACATTTATAAAGCTCTTAAAGCAGTGCATGGTCATATTTTAGCATTACTGTTGCTATTTGTCAGGGGCAAATGTGTCCCAGGCAGACGGATTCATAGACAAGCCATTTTAACCTAAAGTCTCTATACTAGGAGCAAATGAGTGAAGAAGGTGCTTACTGGTACAGCAAGGAGTTCTTGTGTTAGGACATGAATACCATTTACATAGGGGTCTGATGGTTGATTTTTTGACAATTTATTCTGTCACACCTGGAATCCTGAGACAAACCAAGGTGCTGTGTGTTTCACGTCCCAGTGCAGGGCTCTGAGCAGCTAATCAGCCTCTCCCATGTCTCTCGTCCTCTTTAGGTATCGACCAAGGTCAAATGACCTATGACGGCCAACATTGGCATGCCACCGAGACCTGTTTCTGCTGTGCTCACTGCAAGAAATCCCTCCTGGGGCGGCCATTCCTCCCGAAGCAGGGCCAGATTTTCTGCTCACGGGCCTGTAGTGCAGGAGAAGACCCCAATGGTTCTGATTCCTCCGATTCTGCCTTCCACAACGCCAGGGCCAAGGAGTCCCGGCGCAGTGCCAAAATCGGCAAGAACAAAGGCAAGACGGAGGAGTCCATGCTGAACCAGCACGGCCAGCTGCAAGTGAGTTCCAACCGGCTGTCAGCCGACGTGGACCCCCTGTCACTGCAGATGGACATGCTCAGCCTGACCAGCCAGACGCCCAGCCTCAACCGGGACCCCATCTGGAGGAGCCGGGAGAGCCTACCATTATGGCAACAAGATGGAACAGAACCAGTCCCAGACCCCTCTGCAGCTCCTCAGTCAGTGCAACATTAGAACTTCCTACAGTCCAGGAGGGCAGGGGGCTGGGGCCCAGCCCGAAATGTGGGGCAAGCACTTCAGCAACCCCAAAAGGAGCGCATCACTGGCCATGACAGGGCATGCTGGCAGCTTCATCAAGGAATGCCGAGAAGATTATTACCCGGGGAGGCTGAGATCTCAGGAGAGCTACAGCGATATGTCTAGTCAGAGTTTCAATGAGACCCGAAGCAGCATCCAAGTCCCCAAATATGAGGAGGAGGAGGAGGAGGAAGGGGGCATGTCCAGTCAGCAGTGTCGGACCCGTCATCCAATCAGTTCCCCTGAAATACACAGAGGACATGACTCCCACAGAGCAGACGCCTCGGGGCTCCATGGAATCCCTGGCCCTGTCTAATGCAACAGGTAGGTTCTCTTCACCTCAAAAACAGATAGCAAGGTGTAATCTCTGGGTGACTGGATCCCAGTTCTCAGGATTTTAATGTTGTTTCTGCCATGTGCCCCCTTCCAATAGGCTGCAGAGGAAGGTAAACCCGTATTTGGGATGGCTTCTATCTTTGATAGGATTCCCTGAACACAAAGACTGAGACAGGAGTCCGGATGCCTGTGATGTATTGAGTGAGTGCTCCCAGGAAAGGGGAGTGAGAAAAGAGGACAGGGCAGGGGGAGGAGCCAAGTGAGGAGTGTTGTCTCCATTGAGAGGTCTGGCTTCCACCTGATCCCATAGAGGGCTCTGATGGATGTGTGGCACCACAGAGTCGATTGCTTCTTGTAACAAAGGGTCTGATGTTTTGTACCATCATATCAGTTGGTCATCAGCTTTGGGCTGCTGAGGAGTGATGAGGGGGATAAGATTGTGGATATGGGCTTGGAGCAAGGCAGCTCCTGTTGGCCAAAGGCAGCACTAAAGAGAGAAGATGCTATGGTCTGAATGTTCTCCGCCAAATTCCTACATTGAGATCCTAAATCCCAAGGTGATGGCATTAGGAAATTGGGCCTTTTGGGAGGTGACTAGGTCCTGAGAGTGAAGACCTCGTGAATGGGATTAGTGCCCTTATAAAAGAGGCCCAAGGGAACTTGTTTGCCTCTTGTACCATGTGAAGGTGGAGAAGATGTATCTGAGCTGATAGCAGTAGTCACAGCACCTGGAGACAGTTTCCCCAGCCTGGTGCTGCTTGGGGCACCAAAGCACACATGACAGCTTCTGAGACTGTTCTGAACCTGTTTCTCACCAGGGAACTGGTTTCAAAATGCAAATAAACATAAAAGAAATGTCTGGCTAGACAAGGAGAAGACAGGTAGGCTGAAAAGAACAGGAGTGGAGAGAGAGACTTGTTGCATGCTTCTCTCTCCAATGAAGTTGTCTAGCTGGTTTTCTGTGCATGGGAAGACTGATGTTGGCCAGGCATGGTGGCTCATGCCTGTAATCCCAGCATTTTGGGAGGCCAAGGCAGGAAGATCACTTGAGGCCAGGAGTTTGAGACCAGCCTGGGCAACATAGTTAGACTCTCTCTACAAATACACACAGACACACACACACACACACACACAACACAAAATAAAAATTAGCTGGACTTGGTGGCATATGCCCACATAGTCCCAGCTAGTTAGGAGGCTGAAACAGGAGGATCACTTGAGCCCAGGATGTTGAGGCTGCAGTAAGTAATGATCCCACCTTTGCACTCCAGCCTGGGTGGCAGACTGAGAACCTGTCTCTAAAAAAAATTTTTTTTAATGAGGAAAAAAATAGGCTAATGTAGATCTTCTCTGTGATGGTGCTGCTTAAAGCAGAATCTGAGGATCACAGTGGCTAAAAACTATCACCCATCAGCAGTGAGATTAGTACCGAAACTGAAAGTGTTTAGAAACTCTTACAGCAGTTCGATGTGGTGGTGACATCCAAGTGCGCGTTCAGTGGGCTTGTCCTATTGATCAGGGTGTATAGACCAATCAGGGTGTTATATAACTCACACGCTGAGCTCTTTGTGCTTTGTGCTGTATCAGACATGCTCAGCAGGGTCACTAGGGATTGAAAATAAAAACAAACTGGTTCTTCACCACTGATAGCTTGAGAAGTAGTGCTCTAAGATGTGCTAAGTATATCTGCCCCTTTGTGGGCAAGGTACCCGAGGAGGGAGATGTATGTCTGCCCCTTACAGCAAGGATTCCATAGTCAATGGTGTCTGGATGGAGACTGTGATAATGTCAGCCCCATCTGAAGGGGACAGCCACTGCTCAGCTCCAGCTGCTTGTTGCCATGTGCTGGGATATTTATGTATCCACCTAACCCTCATATAGCTCTTGCAATGTGTCAAATATTGTTCTAAGCAGTTATAAATATTAGCTTGCTTAATTACATTGTCATAACACTGTGAGGGAGGAATATTGTTATAATTCTCATTTCAGAGTTGAAGAAACTGAGAAATGGAGAAGTTGAGGGACTCACCCAAAGTCACTCAGCTTTTAGAGTGGTAGAGCAGTGATTTGAACCTGTGCGTAGGATTCCAGAACCTTGCTCTTAATCACACCAGGCTGCCAATCTAATACGAGCCCCATCCTTTCAGGTCTTCCCATTTTTTTCAGACAAGTTAAAAATTTGGACTCTTAAAAATGTGAAATCTATTTCAACTCTGTTGGACAAACAAAACAAGGCTCTGAGTTGTAGGTTGTCCATGCAATGGGTTTTACCTTTGATCCCCCATCAAATACGTCCAGATCTGTGTTCCCATTTGTCCCAGAACAAACAGTAGATATCCTCATCCCCCATGTTTCAGATGAAAAAAAAAAATGAGGCCTTGGTGACTAAGCACCTTGCTTGATGTCTTAAAAGTGAGCAATTAGTGCCGAGTGATGACTGCCTGGCTTCCAGCCCAGGTTATGTTATTCTCGAAAGATTTATGTGCTATAATTATTTAAGAGGGCAGCAGATAAATATATACTTCGGCCTCTGAAGCAGAGTTTCTCAAAGCTAGACCACCTGCACTAGAATCATGGGGGTGCTTGATTCAGACATAGGCTCCTGGGCCTCCCCCCTACCCCCCTGCATCAGAACTCTACAGAGGTGGGGCCCAGGAATCTGCATGTTAAGCAGATCTCTGCTGAGACTGATGTGCACCATTGTCTGAGAGCAGATATGCCTGGGTTTGTCTGCTCTGACTGTATTGTCCTTACATTGTGGCTCATAAGGAAAATCGGGAGGGCTAGAGGTTGAGGAATGTTGGAAAGGGTGAGTGAGGAAGACACACAGTTTCTATTCCTAAGGAGGGGAGTAGATGCAGTTTCCACTCTTAAAGAAGACATCATGGGAGATTTATTCTCGTGATTTTCTAGGATCCTTGGGCAAAGCAACTAATTCCCCTTTGTCTCAGATTTTTGGGAAACAACCCTGACCATGTCTGATACAACTGAGGGGAAAAAAATTCCTGAGATCAACACTGTCTAATATGGCAGCCATATTGGGCTGTAAAAATTTAAATGAATTAAAATTAAATGAAATTAAAATTTCAGGTCATCAGTTGCACTAGACACATTTTAAGTACTCAACAGCAATGGCCTGAAGTTTGAATTTTATTTAATTTTAATTCATTTAAATTTCCATAGCCTCCTGTGGCTAGTGATGACCCTGCTAGAAGGTGCAGATGACAGAAGTGAGCTGAGGAGATGGGCATGACATTAGCCATCGTTAGTGTCTGAAGTTCTTACATGAGCCCTCATTTTTTGGTTTTCTAATTAATAAATGGTTAGGAGTACTGGTTCTGGAGTCACACACTTGCTGGGATGAGATAGAACCTTCATCATTTAGGAGTTGCGTGGCCTTGAATAAGTCACTTAAACTCTGCAAGACTCAGTTTCCTCATCCATGGAATTTGCTGAATAAATGGATAAAGATATGCCTATAGTACTTTTTTTGTATAGCTTTGGTGAGAATCAAATGATATATGCACTTAAAATCACTAATATAGTCTTTGATACATATGACCCTCTACAATGGTTACCTGCTGCTTTTTATTATTATTAATTCTTTCTTCTCCCAAACACACTGATCCATAGTTTTGGCCCCTAA
The DNA here is from genome assembly GCA_036589455.1 of Ateles fusciceps. Taxonomy (NCBI): domain Eukaryota; kingdom Metazoa; phylum Chordata; class Mammalia; order Primates; family Atelidae; genus Ateles; species Ateles fusciceps. The sequence continues at coordinate 14,525,160 of JAZHEH010000562.1, forward strand.
GCCTCTTGTGGCTACTAACTTCTCCTACCACCCACCAGCTGTGCAGGTTTTCATTTTAGATTTGAAAATACCCCTGCATGGGCCGGGCTTGGTGGCTCACACCTACAATCCCAACTCTTCGAGAGGCCGAGGCAGGCAGATCACTCGAGGCCAAAAGTTAAGACCAGCTTTGCCAACATGGCAAAACCCCATCTCTACTAAAAATACAAAAATTAGCAAGGCATGGTGGTGCATGACTGTAGTTTCCACTTCTTGGGAGGCTGAGACACAAGAATCACTTGAACCCAGGAGGCAGAGGTTACAGTGAGCCAGGATCATACCACTGCACTCCAGCCTTTCGACAGAGCAAGACTCTGTATTAAAAAAAAAAAAAAAAAAAAAGGGAAAATACTCCTGCAGGTTCCTTTTTTCCTAACCAGCATAAGACCATGCAAAACAGGGACATTTTATATGTGTTTCTATGGTTCTGTCAGATGTGACAGCGTCGAAGAAAGATGGTGGCTAATATTCTAAGCACACCTTCACCATTCCTCACTGGAGCAGCCCCTAAACAGCCTTTCACATCCTACGCTGCACACACACACACCAAGGACTAGACTTGGAAAGTTGGTGTTTTTGCTGCTGTACCTCACTGCTACATTTGAATTTTGCTAGAATTCAGTAGTTTTTTTGTTTTTGTTTTTATTTTTTTAATAGCATTCTAAGCTATCTGCATATCTTTAAATCCCAGAATCACAGTCTGAATACCAGGTGTGTGCCACAAAAGGCTTAGTGAAAACACCTTGATCCTTCAGATAAAGCTAGATGAGAGTTTCTTTTTCTTCCATGGTCAGTAACATATGTCATTGAATAAGTCTGTAGTGTTTAATCTGGCATGAAGTGTGATCTTTCTGTGGGCAGCATTTTTCCTCAGAACAGATCTGAAAAATACAGATCGCTCCAGTGGCTTGTCAGCCTCAGATCTGGGCTTTGGCCCCTCCCAATGTGTTTAGAACTGGGAGTGTGCAGTCCCTTCTCCTTGGAAAACACAATTCATCCCTTATGCCCACACAGAGTGAGTCAGGCAGGCACAGCCACCATTTCTACCACTGCAACGTAGGAGCCTTGCAGAAGCGCTTTAACCCTGCCAGTCCCTAAACATGCCTCTAAAGCAGCTTGCAGCCTGCATAATCATAGCATTAGAAGTAGAAATAATGACATCAAAAACAACTGACATTATTGAGTGTTTATATGGACTGAATATTGTTATAAGCACTCTCCGTGAACTAAACACTCTCAGTCCTCACAACGACCCTATGAGGTAGACACAGTTGTTATTCCCATTTTACAAATGGTATAAATGAGGCACTGAGAGGCTGAGTCGCCCAACCCTGCAGTGCTTGGAAGTAGAAGAGCAGGATTTAAACTTGGACATTCTAGCTCCAGAGCTTGTGCCCTTCAACGCTATACCGTGGCGGATGTGAATGACCATGGTAAATGTAGTGCTGCTGCTGATGGTGATTGTAACTGATGATAATCATAATAGACCACTGACTATGACCTGATGTGCTAATGACTTCGCGTAAAATGCCTCTTTAAATGCTGCGAGATAAATCTGGTCATTATACCCATTTTACAGATGGGTACACTAGGTTCCTATAAGTACCTTTTTATGGTCACTACAGATGGACTTGAACCCAGGTGTGAGCAACTACAAAGCCATGCCCTTAACTGGTCTAATATACTCCTTACCAGAAGGGTCACAGTCACAGTCAGAAGATTTGCACAGTGACTCTAGCTGAAGGGATAAGCATTCCCTCTCCTGTGGCAGCTGGTTTGGTGATTTGTTTGTTTGACTCTGACGATGCTGGAGGGAAGCATGAGAGCACAGGTGTGAATGACAGGAGTCAGAAGTGGCAGTCCAGGATGATGCGCCAAGGTCCGAGGTAGGAAAGACAAGGCAGACAGGTAAAAATGGGCCAGGGGCTGGTGCCTGGGCAAGAGGCACCGAGGGCAGAGGGGACCAAGGCTTTAGTTGCAAGTTAGAGGTCAGGGCTCAAGTCACACACTGGGACCAGGTACAGAGTAGAGCTGGAATTGGAACTGGCTGAGGCCACACTGCAGGACAACTGGAGACTGTGAGCTGGTCCCTGGTGAAGGATGCTGCTGTGGAATGACAAGCCTGGGAACATGACTTGAGGATCAGACACATTCTGTAAGGGGTGGTTGGTCATAGAGAGCTGGGTCCTATAGGAAGACCCTCCAGCTAAGGATGGGAATGAGGGGAAGGGGAAAAAACATTTCTGTTTGTTTTTTGATTCATTCGGCAAACATGACATGAGCACCTTCCGTGTGAGTTATAGCAGAAGAGTATGAGAGCATGGGCTGTAGACCAGTATGCCAGAGCTGGAAACTGGACTTACAGTTTAATAGCTCTGTGACCTTGGGCAACTAATTTATCTATTCTGCACCTCATTTCAAATGGAATGACCCTACTTTTCAGGGTTGTAGTGTGAATTAAATGAGTGAGTTCATGTAAAGCATTTAGAACAGTGTCTAACACCCTCTAAGTGCTCACTGAATACTGGTTGGTATTAGTATTTGTAGATGCCACCTATGCAAGGTGCTGGGAATGCAATGCTGAGCTGAATTGGACATTGGCCTTGCCCTGTTTTACCTCATAGTCTAGTGAAGTTGATAGACAGTAGCCATCCAGCTGTATGACATAAAATTTCATTTATAGTAAGTGTGAGGCTAGGAGGGCTTACAAAGAGGGATGTGGCTGAGTCAAAGGGCATCCTGAAAAAGTGATGTTTAAAGGATAAGGCAAGGGGCATTCCAGGCAGCAGGAGCAGCATGTGCAAAGGCCCTGTGGTAGGAGTGTATGAAGAACTGACAGAAGGTCCCATGGCTGGGTGAGCACATAGAATAATAAGACTGGGAAGGAAGGCAAGGGCCAGATGGTGCAGAGCCATTCAGGGCTATATTAAGGGTATAGGCCTTTCTAATAAGGGCAATGGAAAGCCCTTAAAATGTCAGGCCCTGCAGTGAGGGAGGTGACATTATCCAATTTGCATTTTGAAAAGATGGCTTCAGCTGCTCTGTGGGGAATTGATTGGAAAAGGGCAGGCGCTGATGCAGGGAGACCTGTTAGGAGGCAAGCTGGGGCTTTGTAGCCCAGTCTAGAGGTGAAGGTCAATAGCAAAATCCAAACTAAGAGGATGGATATGGCGGTGACTTAGGAGAGGAAATTGGCAGATGTTTACAATGTCCCAAGGGGAGTAGGTCCTAAGAGACAGAGGAAAATAGATATGAAAACATTAGCAATAGATAAAGGTTTGCCTACTCAGGCATTTTTTTTGCTCAGGCCAGCATCCACTGCAAGTGCACGTGTTAATTGGCCTGAATAAGCAGAGACACGGAGCAGGAATCTGAAAGGGCTTCCTGCCTTCGTTGATGAGCGTCTACATTGTTGTGTCAAGACCACGCCTTTAACACACATCACCTACACACCTTGGCAAGGGAGACTTAGTTGTGCAATGCCACAAGGTAACAGGGTAGTTTTTCAGCATTGCTGGCAAACTGGGAAAGAACCAGAAAACAACAACATGAGGATATAAAGCAACAACTGCAATCACTCACTTTACCAAGAATGTCTGAAATGTCGTTTAATCCTTGTAATGCAAAACATTTCTATATTTAATTTAAGGAAGGGACGGGTCTACTGTTCTTCTGCATAACTTGGATAACCATCCTCTAACCCAGTTTTTTTATTTAAATAATTGGGTAAAACCTCCTAACCAGCTGGTCCCCATTACTTGATTGGCCACACCTCAGATGTGCTCATGAGTTGTGTGGCCCAGATCTTTTTGTTCATTCCTGTCACTGGGGAAGATGTGTGGTCCAGTCTGGAATTACAGATTTTAAAACCTAGAACTCACCTTGAGTCCTACCCACTAGCCACAGGGCCAGACTGAGATATACTGGGGAAATGCATGGAGATTGCCTTTGTTCATTGGTATTGCAAGACTGTTTTGTTTGGAAGTGTCAGAATTCCAGCTCCAATGGGTGTAAACAAAAATTTTTTTATCAAGTAACTTCACACTTCACAGATCTTTAGTTCCAGAGGCCCAAATGATGTCATCAGGACTCGGCTTCTTTCCATCTCTCAGTTCTTGTTCCCTGCACACTGGCTTCATTCTCAGGCAGCCTCTTCCCAGGGATAGCAGGGATGGCAGTCAGACACTGCAGGCCAACATCCATCAGCATCAGGTGAAGGGGAAAAAGCCTTGCTCTTCCCCTGCTAGTGTCACCCAAAGTACCAGAATTGAGTCTCATTTGCCTGACTTGGGTCATCCAACAATTCTTAAACTAACCATTGTGGCCAGGAGAATGATAGCTCTGATAGGTCAGGCCTCAAGTCATGTCCCATCCCAGGAACTAGGCAATGACGTCAAACCCATCAAAACTGCACAACTGACAATGGAAAAGGTAGATGTTGAAAGGGAAATCAAGACCATGCTTTCGAAGGAAGAGGGATTACGCTACAAGGAGGTAAAACCACAGACATCTGTTCCTGGGATGCCATAGGTATCCCATCCACCCAGGACTGACATTCTTATCTGATCCCTTCCTCCAGAAGCCCCACCATCTTTGAATTTAACATCAACGCCCATTATATATTTCAGCTATGGTTTTCTGGAGACAAAGCTCTGGTCTTGGGGTGTGGCCTGTGGTGATTTTAATGTAGGGGTTTCAGGCCATGAGGAGATATTTAGGAGGGGGGAGATTGGATGGAGCCCAGCCTCCTCACTCAATGGTTAGTACATCGTAAGGAGCACCTTCTGCCTGGTCCCATGCATCCCTAAGGAAGCTGTGACCTGTTGTTGGCATTTCATGACTCTGAACATCACCCACTAGCTCACCAACCAGGGGCCAGATGAAAACCAGCAGAGTGAAAGTCCCGGGAGAATCTGTCCCTTGTTTCTTTTTCTGCTTTGCTTTCCTGGCATGTGGGAAGCCGAGGACATTGTGAGAGCAAGATGGGAGAACAGGGAATGAGTGGGCAGTTGGAAGAGAGCTCAGCCCAGAGCAGGCAATATACCCCTGCTACATCATCATGGTCTCACTGACATTTTCTGGGTCCAGAGAAATTTTTCCAGTGTCCTGGTTTTTGATAACCGTTCAAAAGGCTTATTTATAACCTCCTTGGGCGTGAGCAGTCATCTATACCCACAGTCAGTAACCATGGCTGCTGACAGGGAGGAAAGATTGCTGATTTTATTCACTTTATTACTGAAAAGGCAACACTGGAAAATAGGTTCCAGGGTGGAGACCGGCAGTGGTGGGGTTGGGGCGTGGTGCGTCGTGATGGATTCCTCAGACTGGTACAAGATTTTACAGAGTGAATTTTTTAAAGAATGTATGAACATTTCTGTTGGAACTTTGAATTTGTTAATCTCACAAAGGGAAATGAGAAAGCTCTTATCCACTTGGAAATGGCTTTAAAACTCAAGCCATTTGTTTTTTAAAATATGGAGAGTAAGGAAAACATAGAAAAGAAAAATTCTGGAAATGGGAAGAAGGAAAAACACCCCAAATGTCACCACTTGACTGGTGTTCATATTTTCATAAATTTTCAAGTTTCTTCTCTATGTATTAGTTCATTATTTTTCTCTAACTTGGTTGTAAACATACTGAATAGTTTGTGGCCTGCATTTCTTCACTGGCATTCTATCCTTAGCTTATTTTTGTGGCTTTTGTAACCATCATTTTTAATGACTACATTAATATTCAATTGAATGGGTGTTACCACACCTCCAGAATTGGACATTTAGACATTTTTTAAATGATCTGTATTTAAATCCTGATTTCCTTTGTTTATCATCAACAAAATACACTGTTTTGACCTCCTCCTTTTTATAAACATAGACCTGCTAAATATCTTGTGTCAAGGCTGGCTAGATCCTTGGCTTTCCTACCTGGCCACTTGGCAAAACATCTTTAGCCTCTGCCTCCCAGTGTCTAGTGGTCTTATGAGACTTAAGAGCAATTCTACACTGACCATCACTGCCTTAACCTCCCTTCCTCTGCCTTGTACATAAAGTGCCTCCCAGAGCAGTGGACAACTGACATGACTAAATCTCCACTTCCTAGTACAAGCAGCCTAAAGCTAGCGTTGGGAGTCTGTTTCTCCAGGTAAACAGTAAACTATCCACTCCATCAATTCAAGGATTCCAGGGATCACCTACACTACGTTCATCTGGGATGTTCGTCAGTCGTGCAGATTCTTGGGCACCATCCCACACCCACAAACAGAATCTCTCGGCTCAGACTCGGGAATCAACATTTTGAAAACATTCTCCCAGAGAACTCATAGGTTCACTAAGTTTGAGGACCACTGAGCTAAGGAAACCCAGACTCTTCATCTTAAGTCTAGGTGAGGTTCCATACTCGTGAGCTCGCCTGTAGTTAGAACTTGGATCTGTACTACACTGCCTTTCTCTTAGCTCTGAGTCTAGCCTCCTGCTGAGACAAAATAAAAAGTGAATTATATCTCCTCTCAAAATTTCCAGAGATGTCCCTGACATCAAATAGCTCTTGGTATAGTAAACAGGGTGAAGTTTGATTGTTTAACTCAGAATAATTTTCACCAGTAAGTTTCACTCTCCCCAGTTTTCTACCAGCATTACCTTGAGCACCCAGGTAGCTCCGTGTGTGTGTGTGTGTGTGTGTGTGTGTGTGTGTGTGTGTGTGTGTAATCGTGTGATCTGTGATCAATACCAGCCCTGTTCTGCCAGGAATCTCCTCCAGCCTGCCCACCCCAAATCAAAATCAGACCATGACACATCTCTGGAAGGCAGCTATCACAAATCAGGCTGAGCAAACAGGTGGGGCACCATTCAGAAGACAAAGTCTGGGTCTTCCACCACAAAGTCACTAAGAAAACACCTCAAGTTTTCCTTGGTGCAAAAACTTGTACTGGCTTAAAAATGTCATGCAGAATTCCCCCCATCCATTTAGCTAAAGCAGGCATATTTGTCCCATTCTTTCTCTCTCTTCTAGAAAATAGCTTTTCTCGACTTGGTTACCCAAGGATTTAGTGTTCTACTCTGCAGATTATTCAGACCCTGTCTCCTCTTTCTCTCTTTTTCCCATGCACAAGCAATGGAGGAAAATACTTGTTCATTTTGCTTCTTGCCCAGCAGAGTATAGAGATTGTACCTCTGTGCATTTCTGTTCTCTGGATCTTTCCTTGGAATAAATCCTTGACTCTCAGCTGTGCTAAATCTGAGAGATTCTTACATATTCTTGCTTCTTCGAGTCATTTATCCAACCCACTCAAATCTGCCCCCCCCCTGAGGGTGTTATCAGTCCAAGGACACCTATAGGGAATTGTTTCTGATTCTGACATTGTGCTTTTGGTGAGAGCATTCCTGGCAGTGACTTCACTGCCTAGCAGTGAGTGGCTCATACCTTGCTAGGGTTTCTCATCCTGGCAGCAGCAGACTTCCCAATGGCTGCCTTTGAAATCAGAGGTGCCAACTTTAAAAGGCAGAAAAGTCCAGTCAGTCTTTGCTTTGGGGGAGCAGGTTGAGCTCATACCATGAAATGAGAGAGGAGAGGAAAACAGACTAGAATAACTCACCCTTTTTTTCTTTATACTTGAATAATGGGTCCTATGTAAAAAGATCAGGGGGGAAATTCCCCTTTGCCTAAGGTACACACACATACACAAACACCACCCCAGGGGAAGCACAGTGATCTAGATGAGTGATTCCCAACAGAAATAGGTGGAGGTGGCTACTAGGGGTGGTGATTTTCCTGCCCAGGGAACATTTCAAAGTTTGGAGACATTTTTGGTTGTAATAACTGGGGGTGCAGGACACTACAGGCTTCTGATAGAGATCAGGGGTGCTGCTAAACCTCCTACAGTGCACAAAATGTCACACAGTCAAGAAAGAATTATCCGGCTCCATAAACTAGCAGTGCCAAGACTGAGAAAGCCTGGCCTAGAAACCAGGAATTCCACTGGAAATCATTAGTCCCCATCTAAGTCATTCTAAACCACATCTGAGGAGAGCATGATGTCACAGGAAGGGACCTCCCCAGCTGGGCGCTTCAGAAGCCCTGTCTGCAGCTGAAAGAGCCTTTTTTGCTTCTTGGTCTGACCCTAGCTGTAACACACACTCATGCTTAGTGTTTAAAGGCCCAGGTGACATGGTTGAAACTGTACCACCTCTCTAGCTGTGTGACTTAGGCAAGCAGCTTAAATCTCCCAGTCCCTCAGCTTCCTGAGCAAATGTAATGTCTGCTGCATTGGGGCTGCTGGTGGTGTGGGGTAACATGCATGGAACACTTCCCCACCTGCTTGGTACGTGGAAAACTCATTATTTGAGAGTAACTTATATTATTTGATACCCTGACCTCCTGCCACCTTCCTCTTAACTCTATCTTGGCCCATTGCTCGCTTAACAGGGAGAAGGAGATTGACCAGAACTCAGGAATCATTCAAATAGAAAGAGATAGAAGGCAAGAACCAGCATCAGTGGATGAGTGTGAGATTGGCGATTTTGTACATGTCAATGATCCAGACCGATACTGACCCCCACAACCGAGGAGCTCTGTTGCTTGCATTTCCAGGAATGCTTGCAGCCAGAAAGATGAGCCTTGTCTCCTTGAATCTGATTTCCGAACTTGTCTGAGTTAAAACAGGCTATCAGAATCTATGGCCTAATTATGCCCGTATTCCACCTATTAATGCTAATAGAGCCCAGCCTTCTCATGTGAGAAAGACTGTCAGCTCACAGAGCTCAGCCTTCCTCGCTAATCCCCTTGGCCCCCCACCCCAGTATCAATTAACTTCACAGAGAATTCCCATTTGCCACAGCTTAGAGGAGTTAATTTGTTCTTTGAGTCTGTGGATGAGAACCGGCCCAGCTTTGGGGCCTAAGTGAGGAAGACAATGAGGAGAGTACAACAATGGGAGTTTTCCACTGAGATCATTATCAGCTCCTGGAACAAGGCCAGCCAGGCCTTTGGCAGATCTGTTTCAAGCTCTGGCTCCTCTGCCGGGAGAAAAAATTCGAACCTGGCCTGATCTTCCCATCAAGCTCCCCTTTATACAACCTAAGGTTCAGCATCCGTGAGTGAACCATGAGCCATAGATGTCCAGGTTCTCTGTCACCCATTGTGCCTCTCTTTCTACTCAGGAGTTAGGACTACCTAAGAAGCAGGTGGCTTTCTCTGTCACTTTCTGCCTTCTGAAGCTATTAAAATATGGGGGCACATTAGGGTAGGGGAATATGGATAACACACCTTATCTGGCAATACTGGATAAAGCACATCAAATCAGAGGACATCTTTTATTCCAGCTTCCTCTGAGCCCAGGGACTGCTCCAAAAGAATTTTAAATCCTCTTAGTGGGTTCATAAAGCACCATTTCCATTATTTCAGAGAATGGAAACCCCATTGTCTTCCAGAGATGAACTCAAAGTCTTCCTGGAAATATGGAGTTGTAAATATCATTCAGTCTGAACTCAGCCCCTAATACTGTGTACCTCAATTACAGAAACTGTGTAAGATGCCACATCCTCCCACACGGCATCTGCCCAAAATATGTCTCTAATGTGCTGCATTTCTAGAGTAGCAATTTAAGAGGGGGCCATGCTGTTGGGCTACACCATCCACCCTCAACCCCAGCCACACTGTTTTATCTGTTCTGTATACCAAAGTTTGATCAAGATCTTCTTGGAAACAAAAAGAATGGAGAAGAGAAAGATATTTTTAAATTTTTGATTCTGAGTTGTATTTTGTATTCCTGTATTCAACAAATATTTATTGAGTATCTACTATGCGCCAGGCACTCTGCTAGTTGCCAAGTGTACACTGGTGAATAAATCAGACCTAGTCCTTCTGTGGGTCAGGCCCGAGCAGGAAACAGATGGCATATTCAAGGGGTAATTAAAGAAAGCCTAATGAAGGAGAGGACCACTAGATAGAAACTGAGGCCTTAGGTAGAAAGCTGCAGCCAAGCTGCTGCCTGGCAGGAGGGAGCCGGGGGCAATAAATACGTTGACCTCTCTCACTTTCTGCCCCCTGATCTTTTCCCATTGGTCAAACCCAACTAGCAGCCAGAGAGCAAGGGAGCCATTCAGGGCAGAGCAGGGCGGAGAATGGCTTATAATCTAGGAGGGGACATACAAACACAGAGAGAAGGACAGATTGTGATAAGGTGCAAAGAAAGAAATGAGCAAAGACAAGAGCGAATATTAAGGGTTAACTGCATTGAAGGGATGGTCAAGGAAGCTCCCTGAAGTGATGTGTGAGCTAAAACCTGGATGAGAAGGACTTGGCCTTGCAAAGGAAAGGAGTGTCAAGGGAAAGTTATCTTACATGCAAAGGCCCTGAGGTAGGAGAGAACTTGTCCAGTTCCAGGAGCTTAAAGGAGGCCAGTGTGTTGAGAGTATAGTTGTCCAGAGGAAAGAGCTATATTTGGAGTGATAAAGCACTCACATTTTATTGCTGGCTCAAATTCCGCCTCCTGGTATCCCTCTGAGAACACTGCCCTGGTCCCCTTTTTTAGTGGGATGTCTTAAACTAGAAAAAGTCAGATGACCTGCAGAGGGGGATTGAGAAAGCAAATGCAAGACTACAAAAAGGCGGTAGGTCAGAAATATCACGTGCATTGAGAAGTACAGAGCGGAGAACGTGCCATTTATAACAGAAGAAAAAATATCTGTAAACTCTTTCTACTGATCTTTAATTGCTATGGATTATTTTTCCTTTCAGGGCTGATTTCTCTCTTGGTTATATCCTGGATTTCATATACACAGTACATTTGAATTTTACCCCAGGTATCCTGGCTTAGCCAAGCAACTAATATATAAATCTGATTAAAGCACAAAACCTTTACCTAAGTAAACAGTAAGCCTTGAAAACATATGGTTAAACAGAAGTTGATTCACAAATCCCCTTATTTTTCTTTTTCTCTTGCACCAATTACTCAGTATTAGTCATGCCAGATTGTTATCAGGGCTCTTTGGATATATCTATTGGTCATTAAGAAGAAAGATTGAACAGTTGTCATTTTTTCCAGGTGGGTGTTGCCATAGTTACAGAAGGATTTCACCTGTCTCTCAAAGCTCTGGATCCTTCCATCCTACCTCAAAATCCCTTTTCTAAGGCTGAGGTCCAGGAGTTCAGCAGGAAGAGTTTCCGTTATTGGGGGGAGATCATGTGGAATATTGTCCTCCTACAGTCTTATCGCTTGTGATAAACAGGGAGATGAGACCAAATAGGCTTACCATTTGGGGCAAATTCAGTGACTGGGACCAAGGCTCAACCTTACAAATCTCAAGAGCCATCTCAGGTTTGAGGCCTTTCACCATGCTCAGGTTTGCTCTGGTTCACATGGAAAAGGGAGACAGTATCTCATTGGAACTCCAACCCCAACCTCAACAGGTTTAGAGTTAATACTTCACACTCTAAACAGTCAGCAGGACTTCTCCATCTCGTGTAAGAAAGAGTTGGATTGGGTACCTACTGGAAAGATGTAAGGCAGAGGCTAAAATACTCAGGCACTGGTTCTCAACTTTGCCCACACTTGGAGTCATCTGGGGAACTTTATTGATACCTAGATCCAACCCCCCAAGATTCCAATTTAGCTGGTCTGGTATTTGGCCTGGGTAAGGGACTTTTTTAAAATTGTCCAATAATTCTACTAGTGAGACAAGATTGAGAACCATGGTATTAAGGCCAAACCAAATTCTTCATCCGGTGCCTATGTTTCCAGCTTCTGAGATAAATTGTGGGTAGTTCTGCTCCTAGTGCCCTAGTTTGGTTCTGTGTATATGTGTATGAGAGAGAATTAGCACTCATCCTAAGAAAAAGAGAGCTCATTTATGAGCATACAAAATGCTCTCCTCTAGTAACCTTTGTTCTACCAAAATCCACCCAAAACACCTAGAAATTGCAGAGTGTAGCATTACATTGCCACTCTCAAGAGGATCTTAAGAGTTAGATAGACCACTGTTCACTTGTGGCTCTGTCCCTTACCAGCTCTGTGGCCATGGGCAAGTTATCTAAACTCCGAACCTGAATTTTTTCCACCTATAAAATCTCTTTTATGGGATTAAATGAGAAAACACTTAATGCCTAGATCACAGTAAACACTCGAAAACATTAGCTGTTATTATCATCAACAGTGATGTGGAATACTCTCAGGACATCCAGATGTTAACATTGTGATAGCTAAGTGCTGAAGTGGAAAAGTCAAGTGAACTACAATAAACGTCAACCACAATGACAGCGATTATCCCCATCTTGGAGATGAGGGAACGAAGGATCACAGAGTTTAAGGTCACACAGCTAGTGAATGGATGAGTGAGGATTAGAGCAGTTTGCCAGCCTGTAGTTTGAACTCCACGTTTCTCTCCATAAAATAAAAACTCTTGGCCACATCAGCCCTTAATCTTGGCTGATAAAAGGGGCTTGACACAAAGCTCGAGTCTTTCTGATGGGAAGGGGATCCCCAGAAAGAGATGAGCAGATGAAGCCAAAATGAGCTGGGTCCCCTGATTGCCACAGACGCCTCAAAAATCATCTTCCCTCCCTTTCATTGTTTGCTTCCTTTTCTCACACCTCTCCAGCCCCTATGGCACCCCAGCAGCCAGGACACAAGCCCTCTGCTAATACATAAATCTGATTATATATTAAAGCCGAGGCTCAGCCCAAACAACCTCAGTAGCTGCCAGTGCAAGATTAAACTCCTAGGCTCAGTGGGTCTCTCCTCTCCTTGTTCCTTCTGTCACTCTAAGTAGGAGCAAGATTCTCTGCAATTCTGCTTTCAACAGCCGTGGTTGAGACCACTGTTTTGCAAGTCTTTTTTTTTTTTAATGCCTTCTTTTTAACTAAACATGAGACTCCCACCATCCCACCCCCAACACTCCCGAGTTTCTGATGCTTTTTGTTTGTTTGTTTGTTTGTTGTAGAAAGTGATTTATTTAGAGAGAGAAACAGGAGAAGGAGAGAGAAAGAAACAGCTAACTCTCACACTGAGTGACAGAATCTGGAAAGATGGAATCCAGGAGAGGAAAGCAGCTTCCACACTGAATGGAAGGGAATAGAGAGAGAGATGGAGTTTAGGAAGGAAAGACAGGCTTCCACGAGAAAGGTGGAAGGGAGTTTCTGATTCTTTGCATTCCCAATCTCTTGTCCAGAAACCATCCTCTTTTCATCCCCAAAGTGGCAAAGATCTGCTGTCATACATAGAGCTAACAGCTGTGAAGCCTTCCAAGTGGGACACTGTGTTAACTACTAATATATCATTATCTTGGTTAATCTTTACATTAATGCTGTGAAGCATATACATGATATCATCTCCATTTTACAGATAAGAAAACCAAGACTGGTCGACCATGAGTAACATGTTTGGATCACAGACCAGCAAGTGGTTAAACCAGGCATCTCAACAGTTGAGTCCTGTATTTTTAACCATAATCCCATGGTTCTCAACCTGGGTGATTTTACCCTCAACCCCTGCCCCAAGGGACTTTTGACAATATCTGTAGACATCATTGGTTGTCACAAGAGAGAATAGGATGCTACTGGCTTGTGATCTGATGGGTAGAGGCCAAGGATACTGCTAAACATCCCACAATGCACAGGACAGCCTCCACAGCAAGAAATTATCCTGCCCCAAATATCAACAGTGTTGAGGTTAAAAAAATAAATAAATAAATCCCTGCCATAGCCCCAAACTACTAAGCTAATTTTTTTGGTGGATATTATATTATGAAAATAACAGTTATTTTTTCTTTTAAAATGTAATATGGTATCATAACATTGAATATGTTTATTTTTTATTTTTATTTTTTAATAGAGACGGGGTTTCACCATGTTGGCCAGGCTGATCTCGAACTCCTGACCTCAAGTGATCCACCCGCCTTGGCCTCCCAAAGCGCTGGGATTACAGGCGTGAGCCACTGTGCCCAGCCTTATTTTTTATTTTATTTTATAAGACAGTCTCACAGTGTCGCCTGGGCTGAAGTGTAATGGCGCGATCTCGGCTCACTGCAACCTCCGCCTCCCAGATTCATGCGATTCTCCTGCCTCAGCCTCCAAAGTAGCTGGGATTACAGGCGCATACTACCACACCCAGCTAATTGTTCATATTTTTAGTAGAGACAGGGTTTCACTGTGTTGGCTAGAGTGGTCTCAAACTCCTGACCTCATGATCCTCCCGCCTCGGCCTCCCCAAATGTTGGGATTACAGGTGTGAGCCACCGCACCAGGCAGAATATGCTTTTTAAAATGCCCATGATCCTCCCCTTGCTCTACAGTTCTCTTCTAGGCAGGGACGCTTTAGCTGTTCCACTCCCCCACTTTGAGAATCCCTGGCTTTGGCTTTGTCAAAATCACTGCATCCTGTTAATAGCTAAAGTTGAATCTGTTTTCAGAAGTTTCTTTTTGCCTTCAGAGACACTCAGTTGCTATGCTGTCCCAGCTCCAGTAACTCAGTTGTTCCAGGTGTAGAGAAAGCGATGGGTGCCTGTCACTCTCTGAATCCACTGTGGGCACTCGCAGAACAGACCAGGCCTTCCTGCCCACACCATGACTCCTCCTGCCACCTCCAGCACCCCCAAGGCCACCTCCTGTCCTTAAGCCTGGGAGCTCCTTCCATGGGAGCAACCCCCCAACTGCTGCAAAGGGCAGTGAAAAAAGTAGAACTTTTCTGATCATATAAAATACGAGGCAATCCTCTGGTTGCTTGACCTCAGCTGTTCCATAAATCCACCCTGCTTAAGCCCCACTCTCTTGTCAAGGGTTCTGGTTTAATCTGTGCCTGCTGCCCTCTTCCTGTAAGGGAAAATGTTGAAGATAGACAGTTGAGTCTGTTTAATTGGGAGATCCAAAATCACAAAATGGGACCGAGAGAGAGAAAACAAATCGGTATTTCAGGTTTGCCTTTACAGGTTGTCTTGAGCATCGGGGCCTAGCGTAGCTCACCAAGCAGGTGGTGGCGCCAGAGGGCACCGTAGACTGAAGGCTCAGGTCCTCAGGAAGGGCCGAGGCTGCCCTGAGCTGGATGCTGGGCACAGTCCTGCTTTTGCACTTGGGAGGCAAAAGAGCCCCCCAGCTGAGAGGTTAAGCCTTCAGTCAGGCTAACCAGGATTTAATATTCCCTGTGTGATCAGGGCAGCCCCCAACCTCTTTGAGTCTCAGATTCCTCTTTTGAAAAAGCGTGAATAATGATACCTGCTCTTAGGGGGTTCTTGAGAATCAGATGAGGCTGGATATGTAAAATTGCTGAGCACCATGCCTTCCTGTAGGAGAATGTTTTCCCCTACAGGAAGAGGGCAGCAGATGCTGATTAAACCAGAACCCTTGACAAGAGAGTGAGGCTTGAGCAGGATGGATATATTGAACAGCTGAGGTCAAGCAATGTAAAATTGCTCAGCACCATGCCTTCCATCTGCCGTGGAAGATATTCACAATGTTATATCTCATTAAATATCAGTAGAGGAAAACTTACAGAGGACCAGCCCTGGCTGCAGGAGGGAGAGTGTCCGTGAACAAAGATGGTAGTAATAGTAGCGGTGGTAGTCATGGCATGAGTTACAGAGTAGTGACTATAGGGTGGAGGCCCTCCCTAAAGGCTTATGTTGCACATAGCCTCATTGGGTAAGGCTGGGTTTGTGTTCCCTGGATGTAGTCTTCCATGAACTGCTCCTCTTACTTCTTTTCTGCCTTATTTTCTCTGTAACACTCAGCACCATTTGACACAGTGTATATTTTACTTACTTATTCTTTTTACTGCCTGTCTCCCCTACTGGAATAAGTGCTCCTTAAGGGCAGGAACTTTATCTGGTTTTATTTTGCCACTGTTGCCCTAGCAGCTGGAGCACTGCCTGACACATAGTAGGCATTTGATAACCTGACAGACGAGAACTGTTTGCGAATGAGTGAGCCTCTATTTTACAGAGAATAAAACAGAGGTTTAGAAAGGTTAAGAAACCTGCCCACAAGCCTGGGTGTGGTGGCTCACGCCTGTAATCTCAGCCTTTGGGTGGCTGAGGTGGGTGGATCATGAGGTCAAGAGTTCAACACCAGTCTGGCCAACATGGTGAAACCCCATCTCTACTAAAAATACAAAAATTAGCTGGGCACGGTGGTACATGCCTGTAGTCCCAGCTGCTCGGGAGGCTGAGGCAGGAGAATTGCTTGAACCCGGGAGGCTGAGATCACGCCACTGCACTCCAGCCTAAGCAACAGAGCAAGACTCTGTCTCAAGAAAAATAAATAAATAAATAAAGCTGCCCACAGTCACATGGCTAATGAGAGGCAGCCCGACTCCAGAGCCTTTAATCATCATACAGGGTTGTTTCGGCCAGTTTCCATGACCATTTAAAACCAGCTCCAGAAGCAGTATATTCTTACTTTGGGTTTTGAGCTTTGAGGTAGAGGTGTGAGTTAAGATGGGATAGTTTAAGAAGCCTGCAAGATATGAAAATTACCTGCCCTTGTTCCTCATACTTGCCGTGACTTCTACATTTCAGTTGCAAAACAGCTGTGAATAACTTAGCACAAGATTTGGGGAGGAATTTTTCTTTGCTGCATTTCCTAGTATTTCAGAAATTATAGACATTTGGGCTAAACGTTCTTGTCGCAGACTGTTTCAGCCCCAGAGAAAGCTTCAAATTCTCTTGGGAAATAGGACAAGATGAAAAAGGGTAGGGCCCCCAATTTTTTCATGAAATTTTATTGTTTTTTTCTAATTACAAACACAAATAACTTTTTAAAAAATTGTAAACTACAGGCCAGGTGCAGTGGCTCACATCTGTATTCCCAGCACTTTGGGAGGAGAAGGCGGGCAGGCAGATTACCTGAGGTCAGTAGTTCGAGACCAGCCTGACTGTCATGGTGAAACCCTGTCTCTACTAAAAATACAAAAATTAGCCGAGCGTAGTGGTGGGCGCCTGTAATCCTAGCTACTCAGGGGCCTGTAACAGGTGAATCGCTTGAACCTGGGAGGCTTGCAGTGAGCAAGGCTGCAGTGAGCCGAGATTGCGCCATTGCACTCCAGCCTGGGTGACAGAGAAAGACTCCATCTCAAAAAAACAAACAAATATATATATAACAGAAATATATAATGTATAAATTGAAATTGTCCACAATTACTCTCCTCCCATTGACTATTCCCTTGGTATTTGTCTCTAGGCATATGCTGACTGGTATGTAATTAAAAACCAATAGAAAGACTCATGATAATGTTTTGTAATTTGTTTTTTCCCTTAACATTATACAGGTTAGATATCCCTTATCTGAAATGCTAGGGGCCAGAAGTGTTTTGCATTTCAGATTTTTTTGTCAGATTTTGGAATACATGCATACCTCAGAGATATTGCAGGTTCAGTTCCAAAACACCTCATCAGAGCAGATATCACAATAAAGTGAGTCATGCAAATTTTTTGGTTTCCCAATGCATATAAAAGTTTTGTTTATATTATACTCTATTACGTGTGCAATAGCATTCTGTCTAAAAAATGTACATTAATTTAAAAATACTTTATTGCTAGAAAGTGCTGATGATCCTGTGAGCCTTCAGTGAATCAATGTTTTTGCTAGCGAGGAGTCTTGCCTTTATGTTGATGGCTGCTGACTGATCAGGGTAGTGTTACTGAAGGTTGGCGTGGCTATGGCAATTTCCAAAGATAAGACAACAATGAAGTCTGACGCATTGATCGACTCTTCCTTTCACAAAAGATTTATCTGTAGTGTGTGATGTTCTTTGATAGCGTTTTACCCACAGTAGAACTTATTTCAAAATTAGACTCAATCCTCTGCAATCCTGCCATTGCTTTATCCACCAAGTTTATGTAATATTCTACATCTTTTGTTGTCATTTCAACAATGTTCACAGCATCTTCACCAGGAGTAGTTTCTATTGAAAGAGACTACTTCCTTTGCTTATCATAAAAAGGCAACAATTCATCCATTCAAGTTTGATCATGAGATGGCCCCAGTGCAGTCACATCTTCAGGCTCCTCTCTTAATTCTAGTTTTCTTGCTATTTCCACTACGCCTTCAGTCTTGAACCCCTCAAAGTTATCCATGAGGGTTGGAATCAATTTCATCCAAACTCCTATTACTATGCGTATTTTAACCTCCTCTCACGAATCATGAAGGTTCTTAATGGCATCTAGAATGGTGAATTCTTTCCAGAAGGTTTTTAGTTTACTTTGCCCAGATCCATCAGAGGAGTCACTATTGATACAGCCTTATGAGGTTTATTTCTTAATTAATAAGACTTGAAAGTAGAAATCATTCATTGATCCATGGGCTAAAGAAGGAATGCTGTGTTAGCAGACATGAAAACAACAGTTATATCCTTGTACAGCTCCATCAGACCTCTTGAGTGACCAGGTCCATTGTCAGTATGTGGCAACATTTTGAAATGATTTTTTTTTAACAGTAGATCTCAACAGTGGGCTTAGAATATTTAGTAAACCATGCTATAAGCTTATTTGCTGTCATCCAGGCTTTGTTGTTCCATATGTAGAGCACAATCAGAGTGGACTTAGCATTATTATTAAGGGCCCTACGATTTTTTAAATGGTCAATGAACATTAGCTTCAACTTAAAGTCGTCAGCTGCATTAGCCCCTAACTAGAGTCAGCCTGTCCTTTGAAGCTTTGAAGTCAGGCATTGCGTACTCCTCTCTAGCTAGTAAGGTGCCACATGGTGTCTTCTCCATAGAAGACTGTTTCATCTACATTGAAAATCTGTTTAGTGTAGCTGCCATCATCAATGATCTTGTCTAGACCTTCTGGATAACTTGCTGCAGCTTTTCCATCAGCACTTGCTGCTTCACCTTGCATTTTTATGTTATAGAGACGGCTTCTTTCCTCATGAACCGACTTCTGTTAGTTTCTAACTTTTCTTCTGCAATTTCCTCACCTCACTCAGCCTTCATAGACCTGAAGAGTTAGGGTCTTCCTCTGGATTAGGCTTTGACATAAAGGAATCTTGTGGCTGCTTTGATCCTCTATCCAGCCCATTAAAACTTTGTCTTATCAGCCATAAGGCTGGGTCACTTCATTCCCGTGCATGTGTTGGAGTATCTTTTCAAATTTCTTCAAGAACTTTTTATTTGCGTTCACAATTTGGCTAACTGAGGCAAGAGGCCTCAATTTTGGCCTGTCTTTCCTTTCAACATGTATTCCTCACTAAGCTTCGTTATCTGCAGCTTTTGATCTAAAGTGAGAGGTGCACAACTCTTTCTTTCACTTGAACACTTAGAAGACATTATAGGGTCTTTAAATGGCCTAATTTCAATGTTGTTGTATCTCAGGAAATAGGGAGGCCTGAGAAAAGGGAGAAAGATAGGGGAATGGTGGGTCGGTGGAGCAGTTAGAACACACACATACAACATTTATTGATATTATTTGCCATCTTATATGGGTGCAATTCATGATACCCCAAAACAATTATAATAGTAATATCAAAGATTACTGATCTTAGATGACCGTAATAGGTACAATAATAATGAAAAAGTTTGAAATATTGTGAGAATGACCACAATGTGACAGAGACACAAAGTAAGCACAGGCTGTTGGAAAATGGTGCTGATAGTCTTGCCCAGTGCAGAATTGCTATGAACCTTCAATTCATACGCATCACAGTATCTGAAGATGCAATAAAGTGACACTCAATAAAACATGGTATCTATATTTGCATATTACTTACCAATTGAGCATCACTAATCCAAAAGTCCAAAACTTGAAATTCTCCAATGAGCATTTGAGTATCATATCAGCACCCAAAAGGTTTTAGATTTTGAAACACTTTGGATTTCAGATTAGAGATACTCAACTTGGACCTTGTTCATCCTTCTCTGCTTGTCAGTATAGCTCTAAGTCATCTGAAGTTGGACAGTATTCCATGGTATCCTTATTCCTTTAACCCACCTCTTCTTGTTGGATGTTCTGACTTTTCCATAGCCTAAATTCCTAGAAATAAGACTGTTGGATCAAGGAATGTGCACATTATAAATTTGTATAGATAATAGCAAATGGTCCTTCTAAAGGCTCTATCAGTTGCCCTTCCATCAAAAGGATAGGAGTTCCGAGTTGGGTGTTTGACAGAACCACAGATCCTGCTGAGGACAGGAGCCACACAGCATTCCCAGAGTGTTCACACACCTGCTCTGATATTTTGGGGTTTTAAGCGCTCACAGAGCATAGAACAGCTCTGATGGCTAAGAGTTGGAGGCAGGCCAAGCAAAGTTCCTCCCTCTCTTCTAGGTCTCTGGCATCCTGTTGGGATTCTCAGGTGTCGACCATCTGAACAGTTTCCAGGGGAGCTATGTCACCATCCACCCTTCCACCCTGGCTGGGTTGGCACAGGGACCACACTTAGTGACAGGAGCAGGGAATTAAGTCGTCAGTCTTCACCAGCCAGGATTTGGCGGGAGGAGTAACACAAAGTGTCCTGGAAAGCCTGCGTCTGACAGCGGCCTAGGGCTTTGGCAGGTCACAGAATCCTCACACCTTGGTTGGCACTGACAAGGCAGAGTTACCTAACAGGCAGTTTTTCAGAGTCTGAATTCTAAGGTCACCCACAAGTGAGGGCAGGCAGTGCTGGGAAACCTGATCATTTGTTCACACCCACATGACTGACTTCAAAGCAGTGATTTTGGATCTTTAAAGGCATGGAAATCAACCGAAGAATTGACTGAAAATGCAGTTTCTTGGGCCTCGTTCCCAAAAGTTCTGGTTCACTAGGTCCGGGACAGGACTGAGGAACTTGCATTTGAATAAGCACGCCAGGTGATTCTGTGATTCTGACACAGCAGTGATTCCCAGACTACACCCCGAAGTGAACACTGGCCGTTGGGTTATGAATTTCTGGGGGCAAATTGTGGACTAGCAGGGACATCTACTTGAGACCTGGTGGCAGATTTTGACTGATGACAGATGATGAGGTAGACAAATCTTAGGTTTAGGTTTCTCTTTCTCTCATTTACTTTCCTTTCTGTCAACAAACTGCCTCCACCAAAATGTTTCCTGGCTGTCTAGGAACTTCCTAAGTGTTTTCTGTTCTGATCTCTCTGTCAGCATTCCATAGCTCTTCTTTCCCTCCCTTTTACCCCCTTTATGAAAACTTACTCTGCCAGGTAACATTCCCTTTGCAAAGATACTCTGCAGATATTCCTCAACCATAATCCAGACTGATCTAACAAGAGATGGTATCTGGAATCAAAATCACAGACCCTCAGCTGGGAGGAGCTTAGAGCATCTCTGCTAGAGGTTCAGAAGAAAACCAAGGTTCAGAGGAGAGAAGTGATTTATTCAGGATCTCACTGGTATTTACGGTAGTGTGCTCTGCTTTCTAAGCCAGCCATGTTTTTCTGCTACCCTAGAAAGTACAGTTTATAGCAAATATATAACACATGGAACTTCACAAATGAAAATCCAAGATTTAACTAAGGTGAAAGGGGAGTGGCCTGTCTGGCCAGCCTGGGACCAGGGGGAGGCAAGCAACACCCTCCCCATGGCTACATAATTTAAAGGGGTGCCGAAAAACTCAGCCATCAAGATAAGGCATATATTTTTTTTGTGAGACAGAGTTTCTCTCTTGTTGCCCAGGCTGGAGTGCAATGGCGTGATCTCTGCTCACTGCAGCCTCTGCCTCCTGTGTTCAAGCAATTCTCCTGCCTCAGCCTCCCGAGTAGCTGGGACTACAGGCACACGCCACCACGCCCAGTTAATTGTGTATTTTTAGTAGAGACGGGGTTTCACCATGTTGACCAGGATGGTCTTGATCTCTTGACCTTGTGGTCTGCCTGCCTTGGCCTCCCAAAGTGCTGGGATTACAGGCGTGAGCCACCGTGCCCAGCCAAGATAAAGCATATTTTAATGAAATATTTTAAGCATCAAAATTCAATCAAAAAATTTGTGACTAACAAAATACAATTTGTAAATAAAGACAGGATCTGTTTTACTGATTATTTTTTCTTTTGCGTTAGGCTCCAGTTTGGCTGAACGCAGCCAAGTAACAATAACTGAGACAGAAATTATAAGCAGATATGTTTGGATTTTAACAGGAATCAATGTTGGTAAACCAGTATTTCCCAAAACATGTTTTTGATTCAGGGTGGGGCTGGGTAGAGAAGAAGTTCTGTTTCCAAAGTATAGAAAACAGTGCATTTTCTATCTTCTTTCTGAAAATTCCTACTGCACTGAAGCCTGTTTTTCAGAAGTGCTGTAGAAATTCCCAAACCTAATTGCCAACCCAATCGTTTTTTGCATAATCCAGAGAGGATAGTTTGGAAAGACTTCCTTAGCTCACAACCTGGATCGATATAAATACTTGCAAGGTAGGAGGAAAGAGATTTGAGGGCCCTGGAGGACTCTCCAGGTACTCAGCTCCTACTAGGTAAGCAGCTGCTTTTTCCATCTGTGCAGAGGGGGAGCCCAGCCAAACCCACATTGCCTCAGGAAGCCAGACAAAGGGCACAGGCTGGCTGAGACAGAAATTGGAGACCTAGAGCAGGAAAATAAGTTTGCATGGCCCTGCTGAAGGTCTTTATGCTCTCCAAGAATCCAGTCCTGGCTTTGCTATTTGTTGGCAGAGACAGTATAATGGGTTCATGGCAGCTTCACTTTTTCTGAAGAGAGAAATAGGACATAGCATAGAGCAAGGCCACGCTTTCTCTCCCTATTCCTGAGGTTCCCTAGCTCCGTGGTCAGAAGCCCAGGAGTGTGGCATTCTCAGGTTGGTCTCTATGATACACGCCTTACTGGATATGTTACGAGAAACAAGGGAGCCAAGACTTTCTTTCCACACTCATGAGATAAAGGAAAGCACCTAGACCCTTACTGTTCCAAATGTGGTCTGTGGACTCGTAATATTAGCATCTTCTGGAAGTTTGTCGAGATACAGAATCCCAGACTTAGTGGATTCAGATTTTAATTTTGAAGATCCCGGGGTGATTTGCATGCCTTCTGAAGTTTGAGAAGAGGCTGCCTAAGAGTCTGGAGACCTGGTTCGATTCTTGCCTCCATCACTGACTCCCACCCTCACCCATGACCTTGGGCAAGCTACTCATCTTTTTTCTGTTTTCAGTTTCGTATCTGCCGAATGAAGGTCCATCTGCTGTCCTTTCCAGATTTCTGGAAGCACCAGTGTATTTTATGCTCTTAAAAAGTATAAAGAGCTCTATAAATGCAAGTTAATAATAGAAACAGTAATGTTTATCTGAAAACTTAATTCTTACCTAAAACATTTATCCCATAGCTTGTATTTTATTAGAGGCTGACTTTTTAAAATAATTTCAACTTTTATTTTACACTCTGGCGATACATGTGCAGGTTTGTTACCTGGGTGTAGTCCTGAGGTTTAGGGTATGATTGCTTCTGTGACCCAGGTACTGAGCATAGTTAGCTTTCAAACCTTGCTCCCTTTTCTCCTTTCCCTCTAATAGCCCAATGTCTCTTGTTACCATCTTCACATCCGTGAATACCCAGTGTTTATCTCCCACTTATAAGAGAACATGTGGCAATTGGTTTTTTGTTTCTACCTTAATTCACTTGGGAAAATGGCCTCCAGCTGCATCCATGTTGTCACAAACACATGATCTCATTCTTTTTTATGGCTGCATAATATTCCATGGTGTACATGCCCCACATTTTCTTTATCCAGTCCACTGTTGATGAGCATCCGGGTTGATTCCATGTCTTTGCTATTGTGAATAGTGCTGCAATGAACATGAGTGTGTGTGTCTTTTTGGCAGAATGCTTTATTTTCTTTTGGATACATACCCAGTAATGGGATTGCTGGGTTGAAAGGTAGTTCAGTTTAAGTTCCTGTTTGTTTGTTTGTTTGTTTGTTTGTTTGTTTTGAGGTGGAGTCATACTCTGTTGCCCAGGTTTGAGTGCGGTGGTGAGATCTCGGCTCACTGCAACCTTCACCTCCTGGGTTCAAGCGATTCTCCTGCCTCAGCCTCCCGAGTAGCTGGGACTACAGGTGTGTGCCACCACGCCTGGCTAATTTTTTGTATTTTTAGTAGAGATGGGGTTTCATTGTGTCAGCCAGGATGGTCTTGATCTCCTGACCTCATGATCCACCCACCTCGGCCCCCCAAAATGCTGGGATTACAGGCATGAGCCACCACGCCTGGCTGGTTTAAGTTCTGTGAGAAATCTCCAAGCTACTTTTCACAGTGGTTGACCTCATTTACATTCCCACCAACCAAGAGTACATAAGCGTTATCTTTTCTGCACAGTCTCGTCAGCATCTGTTGTTTTTCAACTTTTTAATGGTAGCCATTCTGACTGGTATGAGATGGTATCTCATTGTGCTTTTGAATTGCATTTCTGTGACAATTAGTGATGTTGAGCATTTTTTCTTGTGTGTGTTGGCTGCTCATGTGTGTTCCTAGAGAAGTGTCTTTTCATGGTTTTGCCCAGTTCTTTTAAGTTCACAAGGTTACATGTGAACATTTGTTATATAAGTAAACTTGCATTGTAGGGGGTTGTTTTACAGATTATTTCATCACCCAGGTATTAAGTCTCGTACTCATGAGTTATTTTTCCTGATCTTCTCCTTCTGCCCTCCACCGTCCAATAGACCCCAGTGTGTGTTTTCTCCCCTCTGTGTGTCTATGTGTTTTCATCATTTAGCTGCCACTTATAAGTAAAAACATGTAGTATTTGGTTTCCTGTTTCTGCCTTAGTTTGCTAAAGATAATGGCCTCCAGCTCCATCCGTGTCGCTGTAAGGGACATGATCTCATTCTTTGTTATGGCTGCATAGTATTCCATGTGTATATGTACCACGTTTTCTTTATCCAGTCTATCATTGATGGTTATTTAGGTAGATTCCATGTTTTTGCTATTGTGAATAGTGCTCAATAAACATACAAACCTGCATCTTTATAATAGAACAATTTATATTCCTTTGGGTATACACCCAGTAATGGGATTGCTGGGTTGAATGGTATGGCTATTGTTAGGTCTCTGAGGAATTGCCACACTGCCTTCCACAATGGTTGAA
Organism: Ateles fusciceps; assembly: GCA_036589455.1. Classification (NCBI taxonomy): domain Eukaryota; kingdom Metazoa; phylum Chordata; class Mammalia; order Primates; family Atelidae; genus Ateles; species Ateles fusciceps. Next base: position 14,550,197 of record JAZHEH010000562.1, read on the forward strand.
CTAATTTACACCCTCACCAACAGTGTAGAAGCATTTCTTTTTCCTCTGCAAACTTAATCTGTAATATTTTGCCTTTTTTATAATAGCCAACATCTGTAATTTGCCTTTTTAATAATAGCCATTCTGACAGGTATGAGATAATATCTCATTGTGGCTTTGATTTGAATTTCTCTAATTATCAGTGATGTTGAGTTTTTTGCATGATTATTGGTGAGATGTATGTCTTCTTTTGAAAACTGTCTGTTTATGTTCTTTGCCCGCTTTTTAATGGGGTGGTTTGTTTTTTTTCTTTTAAATTTGTTTAAGTTCCTTATAGGTGCTGAATATTAGACCTTTGTCAGATACTTAGTTTGCAGAAGTTTTCTCCCATTCTGTAGGTTGTCTGTTAACTCTGTTGGTGGTTTCTTTTTTGCTGTGCAGAAGCTCTTTAGTTAATTAGGTCCCATTTGTCAATTTTTGCTTTTGTCGCAATTGCTTTTGGTGTCTTCTTCATGAAATCTTTCCCCGTGCCCATGTTCTAAATGATATTGCCTAGGTTGTCTTCAAGGTTTTTATATTTTGAGTTTTTACATTTAAGTCTTTAATCCTTCTTGAGTTAATTTTTGTGTAAGGAAAGAGTCCAGTTCCAATTTTCAGCATATGGCTAGCCAGTTATCACAGCACCATTTATTGAATAGACAATCCTTTCCCCACAACTTGTTTTTGTCAGTTTTGTCTAAGATCAGATAGTGATAGGTGTTTTCTATTCTGTTCCATTGGTCTATGTGTCTGTTTTTCTACCAGTACCATCCTGCTTTGGTTACTGTAGCCCTAGTAGTATAGTTTGAAGGTGGGGAGCATGATGCCTTCAGCTTTGTTCCTTTTGCTTAGAATTGCCTTAGCTATTTGGGCTCTTTTTTGTTTCCATATGAATTTTCAAATAGTATTTTCTAGTTCTGTGGAGAATATCAATGGTAGTTTAATAGAAATCGCATTGAAACTATAAATTACTTTGGGCAGTATGGCCATTTTCATGATATTGATTCTTACTATCAATGAGCATGGGATGTGTTTTCATTTGTTTGTGTCATCTCTGATTTATCTGAACAGTGGTTTGAAGTCCTCCTTGTAGAGATGTTTCACCTCCCTACTTAGCTGTATTCCTGGGTAATGTATTCTTTTTGAGGTAATTGTGAATGGGAATTCATTCCTGATTTGGCTTTTGGCTTGACTATTATTGGTATATAGGAATGCTAGTGATTTTTGCACATTTATTTTGTATTCTGAGACTTTGCTGAAATTGTTTATCAATTTAAGAAGCTTTTGGACTAAGACTGTGGGTTTTTTTATATATAGGATCATGTCATCTGCAAACAGGGATGGTTTGACTTCCCCTCTTCCTGTTTGAAATGCTTTTATTTCTTTCTCTTGCCTGATTGTCCTGGCCAGGACTTCCAACACTGTGATGAATAGGAGTGGTGAGAGAGGGCATCCTTGTCTTATGCTGGTTTTCAAGATGAAAGCTTTCAGCTTTTGCCCATTCAGTATGATAGTGGCTATGGGTTTCTCATGGATGGCTCTTATTATTTTGAGGTATGTTCCTTAAGTACCTAGTTTACTGAAAGTTTTTTACATGAAAATATGTTGAATTTTATCAAAATCTTTTCCATATCTATTGAGATAATCATATAGTTTTCATCTTTAGTTCTGTTTATGTGAGGAATCACATTTATCGATTTGTGTATGATGAACCAAACTTGCTTCCTAAGGATAAAGCCTACTTGATTGTGGTGGTTAAGCTTTTTGGTGTGCTGCTGGATTCGGTTTGCCAGTAATTTGTTGAGAATTTTTGTATCATTGTTCATCAAGGATATTGACCTGAAGTTTTTGTTGTATCTCTGCCAGGTTTGGTGTCAGGATGATGCTGGCCTCATAGAATAAGTTAAGGAGGAGCCCCTCCTCCTCAGTGTCTGGAATAGTTTCAGTAGGAATGATACCAGCTCTTCTTTGGTCACTGGATAGAGTTCAGCTGTGAATCTGTCTGATCCTGGGATTTTTTTGGTTGGTGGGCTATTTATTACTGCCTCAATTTCAGAGCTCATTATTGGTCTGTTTAGAGGTTCAGTTTCTTCTGGGTTCAGTCTTGGAAGGATTTATGTGTCCAGCAATTTATCCATTTCTTCTTGATTTTCTAGTTTATGTTCATCAAGGTGTTCATAATATTCTCTGGTGGTTGTTTGCATTTCTGTAGGGTCAGTGATAATATCCTCCTTGTCATTTCGGATTGTGTTTATTTTACACGTGATCTTAGACAAAAGGCCAAGAAGTGATGATTGTGTTTATTTTAATCTTCTTTCTTTTCTTCTTTACTAGTCTAGCTAGTGGTCTATCGATTTTATTAATTTTTTTCAAGAAAATCAGCTCCTGGATTCATTGATCTTTTGAATGGTTTTTTGTGTCTCAGTCTCCTTCAGTTCAGCCCTAGTTTTTTTTATTTTGTGTCTTCTGCTAGCTTTGGGGATTTCTTTGTACTTGCTTCTTTAGTCCTTTTAGTTATTATGTTAGGTTGCTAACTTGAGGTCTTTCTAACTTTTTGATGTGAGCATTTAGAGCTTAAATTTCCTGCTTAACACTGCCTTAGCTACATCCCGAAGATTCTGGTATGGTGTTATGTTTGTTGTCATTAGTTTCAAAATACTTCTTAGTTTCTGCCTTAATTTCATTATTTACCCAAAAGTCATTCAGGAGCAGGTTATCCAATTTACATGTAATTGTATGGTTTTGAGTGAATTTCTTAGTCTTGATTTCTAATTTGATTGTGCTATGGTCTGAGAGATTGTTTGATATGATTTCAGTTCTTTTGCATTTGATGAGGAGAATTTTACTTCTGATTATGTGATCTATTTTAGAGTATATACCATGTGGCAATGAAAAGAATGTGTATTCTGTTGCTTTTGGGTACAGAGTTCTGTAGTATCTATCAGGTCTGCTTGATCCAGAGCTGAGTTCAGATCCTGAATATCTTTGTTAATTTTTTCTTGACGATCTATCTAATATTGTCAGTGGGGCCTTAAAATCTGCCACTATTATTGTGTGGGAATCTAAATCTCTTTGAAGGTCTCTAAGAACTTGCTTTATGAATCTGGATGCTCCTGTGTTGGGTGCATATATATTTAGGATTGTTAGATCTTCTTATTGATTTGCACCCTTTACCATTATGTAATGCCCTTCTTTGTCTTTTTTATCTTTGTTGGCTTAAAGTCTGTTTTGTCAGAAACTCGGATTGCAACTCCTTTTTTCTGTTTGCCATTTGCTTGGTAGATTTTTCTCCATCCCTTTATTTTGAGCCTGTGTGTCATTGCATGTGAGATGGGTCTCTTGAAGACAGCATAGTAATGGGCCTTGGTTCTTCATCCAGCTTGCCACTCTGTGTCTTTTCATTGTGGCATTCAGCCCATTTACATTTAAGGTTAGTACTGATCTGTGTAGATTTGATCCTGTCATCATTATGTTAGCTGGGTATTTTACAAACTTGTTTATTTGGTTTCTTTATAGTGTCACTTTTCTGTGTACTTCAGTGTGTTTTTATAGAGGCTGGCAGTGGTCTTTCCTTTCCGTATTAAGTGCTTCCTTCAGGAGCTCTCGTAAGGCAGATCTAGTGGTAACAAATACCCTCAGCATTTTCTTGTCTGAAAAGGATCTTATTTACACTTTGCTTATGAATCTTAGTTGGGCCAGATATGAAATTGTGGACTGGAATTTCTTTTCTTTAAGAATGTTGAATATTAGCCCCCAATCTTTTCTGGCTTAGAGGCTTTTAACTGAGAAGTCTGCTGTCAAGTCTGATGGGTTTCCTTTTGTAGATGATCTGATCTTTCCCTCTAGCCGCCTTTGACATGTTTTCTTTAATTTTGACCTCAGAGAATCTGATGATTATGTGTCTTGGGGATGATATTCTTTTGAAGTATCTTATGAATGTTGGCCTCTCTAGCTAGGCTGGTGAAGTTCTCATGAATGATATCTTGAAATATGTTTTCTAAGTTGGTGCCATTCTCTCCATCCCTTTCAAGGACACCAATCAGTCATAGATTTTGTCCCTTCACATAATTCCATATTTCTCAAAGGTTTTGTTCATTCCTTTTCATTCTTTTTTTTTTTTTTCCTATTCTTGTCTGCTTGTCTTATTTCAACAAGCCAATCTTCAAGCTCTGAGATTCTTTACTTACTCTATTCTATTAATACTTGTGATTGCATTGTAATGGGTTTTTTAGCTCTATAACGTCAGTTATGTTTTTCTCTATACTGGCTATTTTGTCTGTCAGCTCCTGCATTGTTTTATCATTGTTTTTAGCTTCCCTGCATTGAGTTTCACTCCTGAGATCAGTGATCTTTGTTTTTATCCATTCTGAATTTCATTTCTGTCATTTCAGCTATCTCAGCCTTAGCCCAATTATGAACCCTTTCTGGAAAGGTGATGTGGTTGTTTGGAGGAAAGAAGGCACTCTGCTTTTTGAATTTTCAGCATTCTTGTGCTGATTCTTTTCATATTTGTGGGCTTATCTACCTTTAATCTTTGAGGTTGCTGACCTTTGGGTGGGGTTTTTTTTTTTCTTTTATCCTGTTTGATGACTTTGAGAGTTTGATTGTGGTATAAGGTGGATTCAGCTGACTGGCTTCTTTTTGGGGAGATTTTAGGGGACCAACACCTAGCTCCCAACTCCTAGATTATATGCTCTTACTCTAGGGGACTTGTATTGGGTCCCAGCTTTGTTATCTGGTGCCTCAATGTTTGGAGTCCCCTGCACTGGGGGTTCCCAGGTGTGGCAGCTGTAACAGAGTGCTAACAGATGCAGAGATGCCTACCTCCTTGTGGGTGTTCACATCTGGAGTGGGGGGGCCCCTGCTGGAGATTATTGCCTGATTGTACTGGAGGTGGTTTTGGCTTGGGGCAGGGTGCTGGCTGGGGTAAGTCTGGGTGCCTTCTCTGTGTCCTGCAAGCAGGAGTGATCCCTCAGGGTGTGGGATGATCTGCTGTTCTCTGCAGTATTAGTGTAAGGGCAGTGTGCTGGCAGGGGTGAGACTTGCTTGCTCTTTGCCCATCAAAGCTCCTTCTGCAATTGTGGCTGGGAGTTGGGGATTGCAGACTACACTCCAGTGTACTGGTGGGGCAAGGAAAGCAAAACCTACCTGGGCAGACATGAGCCAGCAAAGTGATGTAGGGCATTGCTGTGGGCCCTGGGGAAGCTGCAGTGAGGGGGAGGGAGCATATGGGCTGGTGCATGGCTGTATAGGCCACCTCACTGGAATTGTCCACCAGTCAGGCAAGGTTCACTGGCACAGAAGCTATGGTGTAGATACCCAGGGTACCCAAGACTGCCCTCTAAGCAGATGTGGCAAGGCTGGAGCCCCAGGAGAGGCTAGCAGACTAAGGGGTGCTCAGGTCAGACCAGCTCCATCTAATGTGCAAGACTACCCTGCAGAGATCAGATCTAACAGTTCTCCTAGGGCTAAAGTCTCTTAAGGGAGCAAGTTGAGTCTAGGGAAATGGCCATCCCTGGCAGTGCTGCACTACAGACACCCCCACACCAAACCCTCTGGGCCCAACGTCAGCTGGCTTGTTGCCCTACCACTTCTCTAAGCTGCTCTCCCTGCCACCTCAAGTGTCCATGGTAGTCAGAGGGTCCCCTCCTTCTGGGGTTCCGGAGCCCTGCGGTGAGAATGGGTTGCTCCTTGCCAGTTCAACTCGCCCATTCCCCCTGAGCTGTTGCGGTTCAAAAGTAACTCCTGCTGCAGGGTAGCCCATCACGGTTCCCAGCTTTCTCCCCTTTAGCCCCAGCTTCTGTGTCTTGCCTCTATCCATTCTCAGTGCCCTCCTTCTGAAGATCTGTTAAAAGCATGCCAGTCATCTCAGTCCCTTCGCGGGAGTTGTTCCACTTGTCTGCGTCTAGTTGGTCATCTTGCCTTCTCCCCCTTTGCTCACTTTTTAATGGGGTTGTTTTTTGCTTATTCAGATAAGTTCTTTATAGATTCTGTATATTAGACCTTGTCAGACCATAGTTTGGAAATATTTTCTCCCATTCCATGCAGAATGTTTATTCTGTTGATTGTTTTTTTGTGCAGAAGCTCTTTAGTTTAATTAGGTCCCACTTGGAGGTTAACTTTTTTTAGGAGCCCAAAACTTTGTCTCTCCTGTACATACATCATCGTCGCACCCATTCATTGATTAATTCAGTTATCCTTCCATTTACTGATCCCCACCCTTTATTATCCTTCATACCATACACTCTCCATTTAGAAATTATTCCATCTTCTTGTCCATTGTACCCATTCATCTGTCAGCCAATCTAGTAATTGGTTCTATTGTACATGAGATCATGAATGGCACTTTGTCAACCCCCAGCTATAGAGAAGGGAGATCTTGAGAAGCAAAGATTCCAAGCTTAAAAGAGTACATCTCATTTTGCCTCCTAAATCCATAAACCACTTTTATCCAAACATCTAACCTCCCCCATCAAGTTGGCTGACATCAGTGGGAAATACCTATGTCTAATGGGGAAAGGGGGGGGATGTGGACAGGCAGGTATAATAAATGTGTAAATTTGGCCAGGGGTAAGAGCATAGGTGATAAAGGTCCTGGTATATCCCAACTTAAAAGGAAAAGAAGCCAGGTGCAGTGGCTCACGCCTGCATCACTTTGGCAGGCAGACGTGGGCGGATCACAAGATCAGGAGATTGAGGCCATCCTGGATAACACTGTGAGACCTCATCTCTACTAAAAATGCAAAAAAATTAGCCAAGTATGGTGGCAGGCACCTGTAATGCCAACTACTTGGGAGGCTGAAGCAAGAGAATTGCTTGAACCTGGGAAGCGGAGGTTGCAGTGAGCTGAGATTGCACCAATGCGCTCCAGCCTGGGAGACAGAGCAAGACTCCATCTCAAAAAAAAAAGGGTGGGGGCGGGAAGAAAAGGCAAAAAGGAAATTTAACCCTTGAGACCAAAAATAAAGCTTAGTGTGTTGTAGCCGTGTGTGCTAGTTGTAGCCATGTGTGCTAGCCATACAAGTCTAGAGTACGAGACATGCTGTGAGGACGTGTGTGTGTGTTGGGGTGGGGCATAGTAAGTGCTGCATATTTACCTTTTACATTATCATGAGTACATTCTTGCCTCTCAGTGATAAAATCTCATAAACGTTATATAGCTGTATAACAAATAGAAATACGCAAAAATCCTAAGTGACAGCTCAGTGAATTATTGCATTCATGATACCATCTCCCAAGTAAAGCAGTAGACAGTGACCAGCACCCTAGAAGCTCCCTCATGCCCCTCTCAGTCACTGCTCGTCCCTCCTCTCCAAAGTAAGCACTGTTCTGACATGTGACAGCATAGATGACTTGGGATGGATTTTAACTTTATATAAATGAGATTATACTGTACATGTTCTTTTATGTCTGGCATCTTTTACTTTATATTTATGAGATTCATCCATGTTGTTGCATGTAATTCATATTTGTACAATAGAAAACTATATATTAGGATTTTTTTTTAATAGCAGCTGCTGGTTGGAAGCTGGGGAGTGTCACTGGATCTGTATTTCTCTCTCTGCCTCCTGCCCTCAAATCTCTGACTGCTAGCACTCTGGCCACATTCCTTTTAATTTTTCTATTCACAATAATAAAAGGTAAGAGTTGGGAGAAGAGTTCTCAAGTAGCTTCTGTGTGACCTTGGGCAAATTATCCCACTTGGCTCTCTTTACCCACTTGGAAAGATTGCATAACAATGCCCAGCATTTCATACATGACAACACGCATAAAAATGCTTTAAAAGTGACAAATAAATATGGAGTGAAGGACAGTAAGCAGATTGAGCATTTCATCTGGTGCCCCTGCACCAGCACTGTTCTGAGTAATTTGTGTATTACCCCATTTAATACCTTCCCATTTCACAGATGAGGAAACTGAGCACAAAACAGTCCAGGCCTGCCTGAGAAGGCACAGCTTCAAGAGACCTGGGAGGTGAACTCCAAAGCCAATGCTTTCATCAGTCCCCTGGCCCACCTCTCAGTTGCTTTTTTTAGTTTTGCCAGCAGCACATGAAAGACACTTTCAAAACCCAGAGTAGGAAGAATCTGCCGCTCCCGCGCACCTTCTGAGCCTGGTTCCTGCTGCTGTCTTCCTTGCTCACAACGCTCCAGTGTCACTGCCCTTCTGCTACATCTTAGAACATGTGGCACCTTCTCCAGTACAAAATATTATTGCTCCCTCTGCTTAGACACTTTTCCCTGCCCTTGGCTCGGCGGGCTCCTTCTCATCCTTTAGGTCTCCCCTTAATCATCACCGACACAGAGTTCTTTTCCAGTACTCGAAGTAGGTCCAGTCTTTATTCTCTTCCAAAGCATTCCTTTTACTTCCTTCCTAGTGGTTATTGTCTGTAATGGTGGTGTTGCTGTGCTGACTTAGTTATCTGTTTTCCCTGCACTAGGTCATATCCTCCTAAGATGTCCTCTTAAAGGGCCTTGTTCACAGTTGTGCTCACAGTGCCTGGCAATAGCAGGGCTTTGTCAAAGATCTTTGAAGCAACTCAGTGGGTCTCCAGGTTCTTGGCTGCCCACTCTCTTGACTACACCACTGCTTTTGTCCTGGTGTAGTCAAGCATTTCCCAAGTAAATACAGCATGGTCTGCTTGTTGACCCAGACTAATGGATTTAGAAAGCAGCATGGGGTCAGTGGAAACCTAGAGCAAACTCTGGCAAACAGTCTTCAACTGGTCTGAATTTGTTGTGCGTCCTTTCAATTAGCAATACACTTTGTGGCAATACAACCAGAATCCTCCATGGAGCTGAGTGGTAGTAGTTAAAATTGACTCCACGTGATTCTGGAAGATGTCGCTTCCTGGTTTCCTCCTTCACTTTTTCAAGTGGTAGTCGTTAAAATTGGCTCCATCTTTATTGGGGTCACTGGTTTATCAGGAAGTTAATAGGATGAGCAAGTAAAGGGATAGAAGGTAAGAAACTTCCAGGCCACATTCAAGTTTTTATCCAACTTGTCCTTGTAACTGTACAGAGTCCGTAAGAGATTCTAGTCCCATTATAATGCTTGTCACTCTCCAACCTCCAATTCAGAGGCAAGTCCCTAGAATGAAACCTGCTAAAAAAAAAAAAAAAAAAAAGCCACTGTTGTTGGGAAAACCAAAATCAGTCATGACCCTCTTTGGAAGCAGATAGTTGTGAAGAGGCGGTAGTTTAGTTTGGGCCTAAACAGCCCTTCCCTGAAAGGGAAGACAGGCCAAGCCTGGATGGTGGGAGTGTGAAGTAAGACGTTATGCACACTCCCCCTCCCCCACCCCTGCCCCAGGGCTTGGCTTCCTCCTTTCCTCCCCCCTTCCCCAGTGCAGCTGGCAGAGGGAAATCATTCCCTAGACTACCAGCACTGCTTCTGATAGCGCCGGAGCAGATGGCAGATGTGTAACTGACTGAAAGCCAACTTGTGACCTGCTGGTCACCTGAGACCTGCTAGATAGGCCAGTGACTGGAGTAAGGACCAAAAAAAGATGCATCAAAAACTCAGGATTTCAAAAGTTTCAAACCTGCCAGGGCAATTAGACAGTGAAGGACTTAACTCTGGGGAATTCTCAATACCCACTGAAAGAAAAGCACGTGAGTTTTCTGAGAAGAATTTAAAGAGAAAATAACTTGTAAAGTTCCCCAATTTTAGGGACATACCACCCTAACCAGGCAGAGCCCTGTTAATCCTTCTCTAGAAAGAAGGAACAGGGCGGCAACCCCTCATTGTGATGAGGCTCCTGTCTGCAGGGTGAATGGAACAGGTTTAACTCACTGCAACACAGGTGGACAAGAACAGAGCTCCCTTTGGCCGATGGTCAAGCAGCAGGTCAAGGACAGGATCTGTTAGAGCAGCAGTCCTCAGTTGGGGGCGATTTTGCCCCCCCAGGGACATTTGGCAGTGTTTGGAGACATTTCAGGTTGTCACAACCAGAGGGATGTGTGACTGGCATCTAGTGGGTAGAGGCCAGCGATACTGCTGAACGTCCTGAAGTGCACAGGACAGCCCACCAAACAAAGAATTATCCAGCCCTAACTGTCAATAGTACTGAGGTTGGGAAACCCTGAATTAGAGTCTCTGAGAGTATGAGGGCCTTCTTTCCTGGAGTAAGAAGAGCACCCTTGTGTTGCAAAGAAAATCGTCCTTGAAACTCCCATCATCTTGGTGTTCCTCTAACTCTCACGGACATGGGAATCACTAGGGATATTGTTCAAATGCAGATTTGAATCCTGCAAGTCTGATGAGGGCCTGAGAGTCTGCAGTTTCAACCAGCTCCCAACTGGATGTCATTCTGGCTAGTCCACAGATCACACTTTTGAGTGCATTCCTATTGTCTCACTCTCCTCCTTCTGTCCCCACCCCCAGCCTTCTTTGTCATACTCTGTTTGAGCCATTCCCTGCCCTGTCACCAAGAACATGTGGTGGCATTTAAGCTCCACTGCCCAGATGACAGTATCTCTCCAGCTGTTGCCAATTTGAAGTTCAGGGTGTTGATGAAATCGATTGACTTAGTTGGAAAAAGGATCCCAAGGGACCTGATCAAGCTACCCCCCACACATGCTTCAAACAAACAAATATGTACCTCGGGACACTTTTTGCATGATCTGAGAGGCTTAGACTGTGTAGCAACCATGACTTCAGGGCCGTTCAGGCTTGCTGCAGCATGCTAAATGACAGGTTGACAATCTGTGCCTATAAAGGACCAGAAAGTGAATATTTGAGGCTTTGTAGGTCGTACAGTCTGTCACAACTCCCCAGCTCTGGAAAGCAACCACCAACAACATCCAAATGAATAGGTATAGTTGTGTTTGAATACAACTTTATTTACAGAAATAGACAGTAAGCTGGATTCGGCCCATTGGCCACTGTAGTTTGCAAACCCCTGTTCTAAACAATTCCATTTTCTTCATGTTTCTGTCCCAACAAAAAGAAAACAAAAATCATGTAGGAAAGACCCTAATGAAAGGGAATTATATCATCAGTATGAGTTGTAAATGTCTGCAGGGTATGGGTGAGTAGATGCTATTTCCTTTACTGCACAGAAATGTGAAATGTGAATGCTTAAAAAAAAGTTTTTAAAGGTTCTGGAATGCAGTGGTGTCACCATAGCTCCCTGTAACTGTGATCCTACTGCTTCAGCCTCCCCTATAGCTGGGACTACAGGTGCACATGAGTATGCCTGGCTAATTTTTTTTTGTTTTTTGTAGAGAGGGGGTCTTACTATGTTGCCGGGGCTGGTCTCATACTCCTGGGCTCAGGAACTCCTCCCACCTCAGCTTACCAAAGCGATGAGCTTATAGGAGTGAGCCGCCGCGCCTGGTAATGTATCTTTGAAGTTGGCAGAAACATAGCTCTCTGTCTTCTTGTGCAGAGTAGGATGAGACAGGACAATAAATAAGGAACAGAAAGATGTGTCTAAGGTCCGCCGTTCAATCTTAGCCTGCTTTTCTTCTTTCTGGACTTGCGTGCATACCTTCTGCCCCCAGAAGACATGGGGGAAGGGAGCCAGCAAAGATTTTCTTTCTGTTCCATCAGACCTTGAGCATTTTTTGGAGGGCATTGATTTTCTTGCAGACGCCAGTTTCTATGAGACCTCCTATTTGTAGAGAGGGGAACATTGCTCAGTCAGAAATGCCAACGTATCATAGAATGCCCCAGCTGCACCTTCATGTTGGCAGATAAACTGTGGAGAACTGCAGGCTGAACTGGATACTGACCTCTCTTGTAGAAGCACGGCCAAGGATCTTATAGGAACCTGCACCCCTGCAGTGCATGGATGATTTCGTAGCTCCCAGTCACACTGACCCTTGGGATATGGATAAATTACTGCCTTTAACTCTACCATCACCCTGAGCACCTCTCATAAAGCCTGCATTCTTTGGCAGGGAAAAAAACCCTCTCTGTTAATTAAGAAAACAGAACTGTGCTTGAGAGGGAAATGACCTGGCATCTGTGTCTCCTTACCATCAGGTGGGGTTCTTCTGCCAGGTCCTCCAGAGGATGTGGGGGCACTGATACTGCCCCAGACTACGCGCTGCAGCCAGAGTTCTCTGGCAATTGTAGCTTGCAGCTCCCACCTCCTCTATCACACATGTGCTTGTGCACGACACACACACACACACACACACACACACACACACACCGTGGCTTGAGCAACAAGAAAAGAAAAATGTGTTTATTACAGGAGAGTAAGGGCATGTTAGAGCCCCATTAGGTTGGACTCTATTGATTTGCAATATTTCGACACTGTGTCTTGTTCAGCACAGACAAAGGGAATGAAGAGTTGAACTTCATCTGTGTAGAGGAGGAATCCCAGCCACAGTTTGGAGGCACAGAGACAGGGGCTGGTGTTTAAGTGAGCATCACTGTGTCGGGCCCTGTTTCTCAAATTCATTAATCCATTTAATCATGCATCCAACAAGTATTTATTTGCCTTTAACATAGTTGAGTCTTTGCAGGTCATGCAGTCTGTCCCAACTCCCCACCTCTGGAAAGCAACCCTGGGCAATATGCAAATGAATAGGTGTGGTTGTGTTCCAATACAACTTTATTTACAAAAACAGGCAGGGAGCAGTGAGCTGGACTTGGCTCATTGGACATTGTAGTTTGCAAACCCCCTGTTCTAAACGATTCCGTTTTCTTCACGTCTCTGCCTCAGCACATAAATAATAAATAATATAGGAAAGACTCTACTGAAAGGGAGCTAAATCATCGGTATGAGTTGTAAATGTCTGCAGGGCATTTACAGTCTTGAGGCATGCTTTCTTTCCTTGGGGACTTTTAGGCCTCACTAAACCTTCTTCCTGCTTACTGAATACCAGGTACTGAGGTCAGGGCGAGCAGACAGGAGCACAGTTTCTGCCCTCTTGGAGCTGCTGATTCAGCAAGAAGACAGAGATGAAACAAAAACTACACAAATGCATCACAGTCATGATGAACCTTAAAAAGGAAAAGTATATTTTTCCTCGTCTAATCACCACTACAGCCTTAGTACTCACACCCTGTCAGTATGCCCATCTTACTAATGCATCTCAAGAGGTTCAGAAAATTTCCCAAGTTACCCAGCCAGAAAGTAGCTCTCCAACTCTGTCCGTAGTTAGAGAGAAGGAGTGTTTCTCAAGTTGGAGTGTGACCTGTGACAGTAGTTTCATCTTGAGGACGTTATCAGCTGCTAATTTAAACAGATCACCAGAGCTGTGATTAACAAGGAGAAAACATTTCTGCAGGGCAGGGAGCTCATTATAAATCACATGTACTTTGACTTAAAAATTGGAGAAACCCTAGATGGTGGGCTTTGTAATGAATAAGAGAGATGGAGATTGACAGGTGCGATCATGGTATTTTGTTCCTGATGTTTGGAATCCCACCCATGTGGATCACAGCACTAACCCACTCCAGGTCAGAGGGTGGTTGTTTTTTTTCCAAGCTGTGGATAACATGAGAATCCATTTACCTTTATTTCATAAGTATGTATTGAGTACCAAGGGGTGCTGGGCCCTGCTAGCTCTGCAAGAATACATTAAAGAGTCAGGAGAAGATCCCTGCTCGCAGGGGGATTCATGCAGCTACAAACTTACATATGACCTTAATAAGTCAGGATGGGTAGTTTTAAAAAGAGTCAAGTGCAAGAGTGAGTGGATGACAACTAACTTTGCTACTTTAGAAGGAGTATTCCAGGTAGACACCACTGAGGAGGCAACAGCTATACCAGGATGTTAACAAACAGAAGTCAGGCATGCAAACGAGAGAGTTTTCCAAGGCTTGCTGGAATGAGCTTGTTGTTGTGTTTGGGGGAGAGGGGGAGGAATGTAAGCACAGCTGAAGCAGAGTTAAGCGAGGAGGATTGTTTAGTGGATGATCTTGGAGAGAGAGAAGGGAGCCAAGTCACGTAGGGCCTTCAGGTCTGCATGAGGACTCTGGATCTTGCCAGTAATGAAATTAACAACAGAACCACCCTTTTTAGAGGCAAGTACACAATTATTGCTCATCTTCCGTTAACATTGGCCTTTCCGTTCATGCCCTGAGTGCAAAAATACCCTGGAGGAAAATCTGAGTTAACGAATCAGAAGAGAGGCATTTCTCCTCTCTAGAGTGAGCAGGTAGTATTTCCAGTCCCACCCGCACATACTCCAGGGGAATGAATAGCTTACATTTAGGTAAAAGTGACAGTAGACTTGTGTAACAGGGCCCTTCTGCTCCGACCAAGCACTTTTCTTTTTCCAAGGGGGTGCCTCGGGGTATCCTGAGCTTTCCTAGGATGCAGAAGCATGATACCAGAGGGCAGTACACCTCCCAGCAGAATAGAAGCTGCTCTTCTTCAAGGTCACCTCCTCACAGAAATAGGAATCTGTTCACAAGCAGGATGCTCTCAAAAACATTTCGCTTCTGGGCTTATAAAAGACATGTTCCAGAAAACAGCATGTGGGGAATTAATAGTATTTGCTAAGTTATTTATGCTGACCCTAATTCTACTCAAGAGCTAGGGTGGAAAGCCTTGCCAAGATCCTTGTTTCTACCTTTGTTTCCAGACGTGAGTTTGAAGATGTTTTCTTTCCTTTCTTACTAGAGTTCGTCCACTGAAATCACTCATTCGTCATCTTAGGTTGTTATCCTCCCCTCTCTGCTTTCATACTGGGGGAGGCTCTGGAAGTGATTAGGCTGTCGTAAATCAGCTTTTGTGATTTGTGTGTCAGAGAGAAGCAGCAGAGTAAGCAAGAGATAGGAGGACCCAGCTGCTATGGCCCTGATGATTACCCCAGGAATGAAATTTAAAAATTATTGGAGTATATGATATTTGGCAGAATAATTTCTTTATGGAAAATTATTATTTCTTTTACAACCACCATCCAGATTTAGCTATAGAACAATTGCAGTGCCCTAGAAGCCTGCATCCTACCCCCCTCACTGCCCTGACCTGTATCACTATAGACAGCCTCCAGCTGTGTGGTCCGGTTCCTCACTGGTCTGTAGCCTGGGGTTTGGGGACCCCTGCTTTGTAGCATTTATTTTCCCTAGAGAACAGGTTCCAGTCCATGATCAGGAATTATATGTAATTGCCATGTTTCCTTTGTACGCTTTATAGGCATATCCAATGTTAAAACTGGACCCTTTAACAAATAATGCTTTATTTTTATTTGTTTATTTGTTTATTTTTTGGAGACAGTGGCTCGCTCCTGTTGTCCACACTGGAGTACAGTTACATGATCTCGGCTCACTGCAGCCTCAACCTCCTAGGCTCAGGTGATCCTCCCACCTCAGTCTCCCAAGTAACTGGGACTACAGGCATGCACCACCATGCTCAGCTAATTTTTGTATTTTTGGTAGAGACAGGGTTTCACCATGTTGTCCAGGGTTGTCTCGAACTCCTGAGCTCAAGCAATCCACCCTCCTTGGCCTCCCAAAGTGCTGGAATTACAGGTATGAGCCACCATACCTGACCAAAAGTTGCTTTACTTTTACTCCATTTTATTGAGATATAACTTACACAAAGTAAACCAATATTAAAACTACACTTCAGATAATTTTTATGCATATGTATTGTTTTACAACCACCATCCAGATTTAGGTATAGAACAATTGCAATGCCCTAGAAGCCTTCTTCATACCACTTCCCACTGCACTGACCTGTATCACTATAGATAGCCTCAGCCTCTTCTTGAACTTTATATAAATGGAATCATACAGCACATATTCTTTTTGCATCTCCATGCATTTTCTACGAGATACATCCATGTAATTGGGTGTAGTTATTCGTTCTCATTATTGTGTAATACGCCATTATATCAGGTTTTCTCAGTTGTGACACTGTTGACATTTTGGTTTGGAAAATTCTGTGTGGGGTCGAGGAAGCCATCCTGCATGTTGTAGGATGTTTAGCAATATCTCTTTACCCCAACCTACTAGACACCAGTGGTATCCCACCATCCTAATAGTGACAACCAAAAATGGGTCCAGATGTTTCCACATTTCCCTCAGAATTAAAAACCATCATATCACATGAATATATTCCAATGTTAAACTTTTTATTTGCAAATAAGGTGACTTATCAAAAAGTTACAAAAATGCAACAAAAATCTATAATGTACTCTTTACGTAGGTTGATCCATTGTTAACTTTTAGCCACGTTTGTTCTTTCACGTTCACATGCACACACATGAGCACGCACACACACACGTTTTATTTATAAACCATTTGAAAGCAAGCTGCATCCATTAGGCCCATTTACCACCATATCCTTCCACATCTATTTCCCAAGAATAAAGATCTTCTCCCATAGTTACACCATTATTAATTAACCACAGTAAATTTAGCATAATACTTTTATCTATTGCCCATGTTCCATTTTTTTTTCAGTTGACCAAAAATTATCCTTTATAGCAGCAGTCCCCAACCTTTCTGGCACCAGGGACCAGTTTTGTGGAAGACAGTTTTTCTACAGACTGGGGCCAGGGGTTGGGGGATGGCTTCGGGGGATGATTCAAGTGCATTACATTTATTGCGTACTTTATTTCCATATTACATTGTAGTATATATGAAATAATGACACAACTCACTATAATGTAGAATTAGTGGGGAGACCTGAGCTTGTTTTCCTGCAACTAGACGATCCCATCCGGGGTAATGGGAGACAGTGATGTATCATCAGGCATGAGATTCTCATATGGAGCACACAACCTACATTCTGCATGAGCAGTACACAATAGGATTTGCACCCCTGTGAGAATCTAACGCTGATGCTGATTTGTCAAGAGGCAGAGGTCAGGCAGTAATTGGAGCAATGGGGAGCGGCCATAAATACAGATGAAGCAGGAGGTGAGGAGGGCCACTCACCTCCTGCTGTGTGGCCTAGTTCCTAAGTGGTCTGTAGCCTGGAGTTTGGGGACCCCCTGATTTACAGCATTTTCCCTACAGAGAAGGTTCCAGTCCAGGATCAGGTAATTATTTGTAATTGCCATGTTTCCTTTGTACCCTTTAATCTAAAACATTCTCTCAGCCTTGTCTTAAGACTACAGTCCCTTTTTTCATAACAAGTGTCCCTCCTTTTGGGATCTGTCTAATGTTTCCTCCTGAATCAGGAAATGCATTCTTGACCGGAATACTACATAAGGGATAGTATGCCCTTCTTAGTACCTCTCACCTGGAGGCATGAAGGGTGTAGTTGCATGTCACCGGGGGATGTTAAGTTTGATTTTACTGTTGTCTGATTTTACCGTTGTTTAGTTACTAATTCTTCCCTTGCAACTAATAAGCAATGTGTAGGGAAATACTTTAAAACAATGCTCTCTCCCGTCAAATTTTACCCCCTAAATTTAGCATACTTTTTGATTCTTGCATGAAGCACTCTACCTGCAGTGGTTATAAAATGATTTTCCAAATCTGGCACCCCTTTCCTCCTTGTGAACTCTTTCTGCCAACAGCATTCCACTATACACAGAGCCCTCTATTTTCTCCCATTTATTTTTTTATTTGCTTATGTTTTATCTGTTATCAGTATAGACTTGGGTATTCTTATTTGTTTCAGCAGTTTAAAAATCATTACTTCCCTTAAAGATTTTAATGCTCAAATTGTTCAGATTTGGCCAGTGGGGGTCCTTTCGAGTTAGGCCCTGTGTTCTGACAAACCTTATCTTATTTTTAATACTTTCCTTATGGCATAACAAGATGCTGGTTCTTTTAATGTCCTTGCCTTTATCCTGGAATTGGCCATTTTTCTAAAAAGCCTGGGTTCCTTTTAGTGGGGAATGGCAGAAAAGACCACAGTATATTTTCCATTTTCCTGATAATTGACATTTGAGTTGTTTCCATTTCTGGATTCTTACAAGAAAGCTTCTCTCAATACCCTTGTCCATTTCTTGGACCTCTTACTAACTTCTGTTCATTATAAAACCAAGAGTGAAGATGGAGAATTGTGCAGTTTCTACTCTCAGTCATACACCCAACAGAAATATTCAGAGCAGCTTTATTCATAATTCATACACATGTATGTGTATTTGTATTTAGCTTTAATAGATATTGCCAAGTAGTTTTACAAAGTGCTCATAACATGGCTTCAGGTTTTGTCAGGGAAGAGGAAGCTGGAGGCCCTGGTAGGAGCAGGAATAATCAGTGGCAGGGGCGATAATAGACCATTGCAATTCAAAGGCATATTGTCTATGACCAGAATGGCAAAATTGCTGATCCTTGCAATGTATAATGAGTGGAAAATGCTGAAACTTTGTCACCTGGCCCATTCTTAAACGTCTCCTTGAGAGCTCTGCTTGAAGATGAGCAAAATGGAAGCTACTGAAGTCAGTATCTCCCACTGCCTTCAAAATGGTTTCCGTCTCTGGGATGCCAGGAGATCATTTGACAGCACTTAGGAAATGGAGATCCATTGCTGGGGCACCTGCTGTTAGATAGCATCGGAGCCACTGCTTTACTTTTAAACATCCCTCCTCATGAGACAGAGGGGTACACTGGGGTCCCACTCACATCTTCTGGCTGCTAGGGACCCATTTACAACCCTGGAGCATTCACTGAATGGTCTGAGAGAGTAAATATTTCTCTATCTATACCTAGGGAGTCCCTTACTGTCCAAGATACTTTAGATAGGGAACCACCTGCCACTTAGGGACAGCAGGCAAAGCAGGAAATTGCTGCAGACTAACAGAGAAGTGAACTGGCCCAGTATTGTAGAAGCAGTGTTCAGGGTTGCCAGAAACAGCCTGGGCATTTTCCAGCCTCTATAGCTTAAAGTTTCCTCATCCAAAAGATCTGTCCTACAGAGCTTAGAGTGTATCGTTAGAATCAAAAACGTAATTAAAGTGCTTTGCAAAGTGAAACTCTAAATAGAGGAAGCATGATGCATAAGATACACAGCGGGCTCTTAGTAACTTTGATGAGCCTTTGGAGGAATTAGTAACTGGTAAAATACATCTCTGGATGCATTTTAAGCAAGTGCCCCCTCTAGGTAGATAGTGCTCTGCTGTGGAGTGGAGAGAGCCCCCTCACAGGCACATGTGCCCCTGAGAGGGCCCTTGTACAGTACACAACTGCACAACAGTATGTAATGACCCTGGACAGATGACCAACAGTGACAGTGATCCCCATTGCTGCACATTTGTATTAATCTCTGTGGTCCCCTCCTCTCTCCCCCCAGGTCTCTCTGCTGATGGTGGTGCCAAGCGCCAGGAGCACCTCTCCCGATTTTCCATGCCTGACCTCAGCAAAGACTCTGGAATGAATGTGTCTGAGAAGCTGAGCAACATGGGCACTCTTAACTCGTCCATGCAGTTCCGGAGCGCAGAGTCGGTTCGCAGCCTGCTCTCTGCCCAGCAGTACCAGGAGATGGAGGGAAACCTCCACCAGCTCAGCAACCCCATTGGCTACAGAGACCTGCAGTCCCACGGAAGGATGCATCAGAGCTTTGATTTCGACGGAGGGGATGCCGGGCAGCAAGCTGCCAGGGCAGGAGGGCGTGAGGATCCAGCCCATGAGCGAACGCACCCGGAGAAGAGCTACTTCGCGCGACGACAACCGCCGTTTCCGACCTCACAGGTCCAGGCGTTCCCGACGCTCTCGCTCGGACAACGCCCTGCACCTGGCCAGCGAACGCGAGGCCATCTCTCGGTTAAAGATAGGCCCCCTCTGAGAGCCAGGGAGGACTATGACCAATTCATGCGCCAGCGGAGCTTCCAGGAGAGCGTGGGGCATGGGTCCCGGAGGGGACCTGTACGGCCAGTGCCCGCGGACTGTGTCGGACCTGGCTTTGCAGAATGCCTTTGGGGACCGATGGGGACCCTACTTCGCCGAGTATGATTGGTGTTCCACCTGCTCCTCCTCTTCAGAGTCTGACAACGAGGGCTATTTCCTAGGAGAACCCATCCCCCAGCCAGCGCGCCTGCGATACGTCACGAGCGATGAGCTGCTGCACAAATACAGCTCCTACGGCCTCCCCAAATCTTCCACATTAGGTGGCAGAGGACAGTTGCACAGCAGGAAAAGACAGAAGAGCAAAAACTGTATCATTTCTTAATACGATTGGGATCAGGGAATGGGAGAAGTTGGGAGCTAAGAATGTAAATTCAGAAACTTGCACTGTTTTAAATGTTAAAGCGCTTTTGGGGGTGGCTTATGGGGGAGAAAAGGGAAAATGCTGTCAGTGAATGGAGGCAAGGTTACAGATTGACTCAATAGGTAGTCACAGTTCTTGGCATGTTGAATATTATTTGCACATTTCACTTTGGAAACACAGTAGACTCTATGGAGGCCAGGGTTGGTCACTTCCTTCCCATCAGTTCTGTGTTGAGTTGCCATCTCACAAGATGGCAAATTGTCTCCCGCTCGCTTTTATCCTCTCTAGTTCTCTTACTTTTAGGACCCTTTTTTCAGTAAGTAATTTGTTTATTAGCCAGGACCCAAGACTAAGTTATTTACATGTCCATTGTAAATGCAATGTAAATGAGAGTTCTGATAAAATATTTTTGTATTTTGTAATATCAAAGGAATTTCTATATCGTAGGACTCAGTGGGGGACTTGCATGCACATCCACCATTGTCTTTAAGTAGTATTAAAAGGTGGCCTGGTACCACCTTGTTTTTTTTTTTTTCTATACAAATTTGTTACATGTCAGTGAGATCTTTTTCAAAGGAATATATTCAATTTGGCTTTTTGTGGCTAAAAAAAAAAAAATTAGACCCAAAGCATTTTATGCTCCATTCCATCTTAAGGAGCCATCCTTAAGTCTGCTCCCAGCCTCAGTAGAATTTACTTTCTACAAAGTGGTAGTAATTTTTTTTAATTGCAAATGTAATTTTTGCCAATTAGAGAAACCAACCAGTGTCAGTAAAGTTCTGTGAGAAATGCCATCCCTGCTGGGAATGTTGAAGTTACTTAATGTTGATCTATCCCTTGGGGAAAGTAAAAGTGACTGTGAGTGGTGCTGTTGTGTGATGTCAGCATGACATTGTTTTGAGTGTGGCATTATGTTCTGGTGCTCATGTTTCCTGGATTGTATTATCTGCTTTCCTTTACCAAGGCAGACAGAACTGCTGCCTTCGCCTGACAACCGGTGTCCTCGAAGCAAATGAACTTAAGCATTTGGGATTGAGGGACGGAAGGATTCTGAGGGGGCTCTGGGAGGGATGGTGTGTAGCATGTCATGCCTGGAGAAGGAGCAAGGCAATTTGAAAACAGAAAGCAGGTCAAGCGTAGAAGTTAAAGGAGAATCTGAAGACAGGTCAGGGAAAAGAAGAGCTGTAAGTGAAACAGAGGACAGGTGACAACCACCTTGAAGAGCTCCCAGTGCTCATAGAAAGAATCCAGTGTAACCTGCTCGGTAACCAGAGTATCTGGGTTACCCAGGAAGGTTGAGCTACTGAGATTTCAGTGGTGCAATGACTTTAAAATCAGGCTTTGTTGGGAGGGGATTTCCATTTTGAACTTTGAGGACTGTTGGTCAGACAGAAAATGGGCTCAAAAGTGAGTTTGCTTAATGAAGACATTTAACGGTTGTGCTGTTTATAGTAAAATAAAACTCCCTACCTTGCTTCAGTTAAAAATGAAGCACTTGGTTTTCTTTCTTCCATCCTCCTCCTCCCCTTAATGGATTGTGGCCGTTGAAATAATCCATCGGAGGACCCACCTGTAGTGAGATGTACTGTCGATGTAGTGCCCGGTGTATCTCAGTGGCCATCTGCCATGGTGAGGTGAGCGTGATCTCTTTTCAGTATAGTAGTTAACATTTTCTAGTAATTTTTATGGAGAGAATGTCAAAAGCGGCATTTCAGACACCATCCTAGATGGGTCTGAGGAAAGGAAGGCTGTAAAGGACATGGTAATGGCACTCCATTCGGGATGTATTAAAATAATTTGCTTTTCAGGTATTAATATGACATTTGTCATTGTCACTGATTTTTTTAAAAAAAGCAATGCACATGTTGGTTGTGGCTGTTTTCCGCATGCTATCTTCATATCTAAATGCTTCATTAATTATCCGAGCCTCCGGAGAATTAACTCTATTACGTTTGTATAGTAAGTTTGTAAACTGCTTGGCAAACTGATTAAGAAATAATTTGCAATGCCGTGCTACTAAAGTGGCAGGTTTCTGGTAGAAATTGGGCGAGTCCAATTTGGAGTTTTAAGTTCCTTGATTGATGAAACTAAAAAAGGCAGTTTTGGAAAAAGAAAAGAGAAGGGGGAAAAGTAGATCACTTAACTTAGCAAACGGTTGAAAACATGTCTGTCCTCTGTGGCCCCAAAGCCAGTGAAAGAAATTGTCCCAGTAAAAGTTGCTTCCTAACTGTTTTTCTCAGAATACCTCTTACATTTCTCAAAGAAGGCTTCAACCACCATCAGCAGAAAGAAGGTGGCCTAGAAACTGCCACATGAACAGTGCCCAAAGGGGTCTGGAGGCATTAGTCTAGATGCCCAGAGAGCATCCAGGGACTGAACTGCTCAGAACTTGGGATGTAATGATATACAAGCTTCAGGGTCAAACCCTCTACTAGCAAGATTACTTCCCTCTATTCTACCATTGCAGATTTCTTCTTACCCCAAATGCAGCCAGGCACCTTACAGAGAACGCTGAATGACGAAGGCCAGTTCCTTACAATGATGGCAGAACCTCCAAGTGAATGCCCTGTTGAGGGCAGGACATCATTGTATTGGGAGTTCCACCTGCTAGTGATAGCTCCATCATCACATCCCAGGATCCCATTCCCAGTGCATTCTTTCCTGAGGCAACAACTTAAGGTCCTCCCCCTAATTCCTCCATCACAACCATTAACTCTTATTGGCCAAGTTCCTCCTGTGAATGGGGCCTGTACTCACTTCGTCTTAGATCATAATTCCGTCTTCAATTATGGAATTGAAGACGGAATTATGATCTAAGAGGAATATTACTCTTCACACTGGTTTCCAGAAGAGTAATCTTTTCCCAGTGTTCTCTCTTCTCCAATGCCCTGGTTGTTCTTTTTCCCACTCCTAATATTGATCTTCTTGTCTTTTGGTTACAACTGCAACTTTGGAGTTCAGTTCGTTTCCCACTGCTGCTCAATTCAGTAGCAACATAGTTGGCTTGTTCCCAGACCCAGGAAGTGTAAGTCATTGACAGTTTCCTGAGTGGCTTTGCCAATCCATACCACCCTTGGTACTGTGAAAAGGCTTCTTGGCAGCCAGGTGGCATTGAGCATGGTATTCAGGGACCTTTCCTTCCATCATATAGTTGTGGGATGTCTACCAAGGGTGAAGGTGAATGAGCTAAGGGAGAGCAGAACCATGTTTCCTGGTTTTTCATATGTCCGAGGAAGAAGTCCTGCTGTTGGTTGGTTGACGCCTTCTTTCCACTTTCACCTTTTTATTTTTCAGTCCTTCCTTTCTACTCCCAATCAGCTGAGCGAATGAGCAATTTTGTGTTCCTAATACAGGACCTGGAAGCAGTGCTTCGTAATCCTTGTTTCCAGTAGGATGCTCCTGCACTATAACAAGATTATGTTTTCTTCCTTCTGCAGCAGCTTTTTGCTTCTTGGGTACTGCTAGCTACTGTTGAGTTCAGGTGGGGCCCGTGATGACATATATGTGGCACTTGCTCTGCACTCCCCCACAAGTTGAGCAGATATAACCAATGCATCACTGTATACTCTCACTGAGAATGTGGATGCAGCCTGAGAAATCTTTGCAACACTCCAACCAGCCAGGACCAGATGATCAGAACTAATCTTATAGGTCTGATGACAGATCTTATTTGTGAACTGATTTATATCTGTCTTTCTGCCCTTGGTTCTCTTGCGATGGAACAAAAACATTTTAGGAAGCATAATTAGGAACATTTAGGAAGCAATATTTATAAATAATTCAGAGACTCCAATTCACCTGCCCCCCCCCCCCCACCACCACCCACCCTGGAGGAAGCTGACTTCTTAGGCTAAAGGACAACAAATCTCGTTCACCTCCTTTGCCATTTTCATGTTCTCTGCCAATTACTATAGGCAGTCTTCATTTTGTAGAGGTCAGGTAAGACTTCATCTTATTCTTCATCTAATCCCACCCTCTAACAAAAAAAAATATTTAAATTCCAAGGAGAAGCACTCTTTGTGTATTTCTAACAGAAAACAGATGCTTAAGCCTAAGAAGGAAAATCCGCCCATGACAAAGGGAAGTGGAAAACTGAACCAGTTATCTGAATACTTCATGCCAGGACAGTTGCTATTAGCAACTGTTTCGCACCTTCAGGGCTTTAAAATGGGCTTTCAGACAGCATTGCTTATGCAGGACTCAGTAGCCCAGCCTCCACTGCCAATTTTTGAAGGCAGTTTCAGATCACCACCTTTTGAGGTACATTTCTTTAAGCACAAGAGAAGTGGAAACGGCCTTTGCCTTGTCTCCAGTGGTTTGTCCCTCTGGGACCTCAGCAGATACCAGAGCTTATTTGTGTGACCATTTGGAAGTAGTCATCAAGGTTAAGATGAAGAAAAAATTGGATTCTTTTTCCATTGTCTCATAGTAGTAGCCTAGTCAACACAAGACTCCCATAAAACATGACTCACTGTTGGGAGCCATATTATTTTATAAGCTTCTCTTCCTGCTGACAAAACTAGCTTTCTTCAAGGGAATATAAAGGAGGGGAAAGTCATGTAGTGTTAGGAAAACATTTCTGTGCTTTGAATATGATGAATGAATAGGATAGAGAAAAATCGTCTTGTTCTATTCTGAGAGTTCTCTGAGATATCCCTTCCCTCTGCTCGGCATTTGGCCATTGATGTTCAACAGGTCTCTGACCAAGCTTTTCTAAATTTTTCAGAGAGAGTTACTTACCAATAAGGTCTGTTCTCAAACCTACCTAATAGATTTTCATATCTTTCCATAAAGCTTTATGATTCTATCATGGACCCTGACTCGACATTCTAAGGACAATGAGTCCTCCATTTTTTTTAATTAATTTTTTTTTTAAGCAAATTAGGACTTCGGCAGGTTTTCCTCTCCTAAACTCATTCTTTCCTCCACAGGATTGCTTTGCCCATCTCCTGCTTTCATATCAAGTGCATAAACAAAACCTCAAAGGGCCTGGGAAGGCGAGGCAGGCCAGAGTCTGTGTTCCGTGTTGAGTGTCCAGCTATTTGTGAAGAAGGTCTGCTACAGGCCTTTGGTGTGGGCTCTGCCAGAGACTGTTCTGAAAACTTTGCTTGAGATCCGTGCCCTGTAAAATGGATATGATGTTTTACTGATGTCTGTAATACATTTGTAAACTTCCAATAAAATTTGAATAAAAGAAATGTTGCCATTCTTCTCAGTCCTCCCTCACTTTCCAGATTTTAGGGGTGGTCTCTGCCTTTGAGCGTTTCAACAAAGAAAAGAAAGGACACAGGCGCAGAGGGATGAGTTTTACTATGAAAGATGAAACTGACTGTTTAAGTCAGGGTTTCTAAACCTCGGCAATGTTGACATCTTGTGCTAGTTAATTCTTGGTTGCAGAGGGCTGTCCTGTGCATTTTAGAATGTTTCACAACACCGCTGACCTCTACTCACTAGGTGCCAGTAGCAGCCCCTGGAAACTGTGACAACTAAAAATGTCTCCCATCACACCCATTAGAATGGCAACTATTAAAAATAATAACAAGTGTGGGTGAGGAACCCTTGTACACTGTTGGTGGGAATGTAAAACGATGCAGTGCCGTGGAAAACAGTATGGTAGTTCCTCAAAAAGATTAAAAATAAAATTACTACCATATGCTACTTCTGGGCTATACCCAAAAGAATTGATAGCAGGGTCTCAAAAGAGATATTTGTGGCCGGGCGCGGTGGCTCACGCCTGTAATCCCAGCACTTTGGGAGGCCAAGGTGGGTGACTTACGAAGTCAGGAGTTTAAGACCAGCCTGGCCAACATGGTGAAACGCCGTCTCTACTACAAATACAAAAATTAGCTAGGAATGGTGGCAGGTGCCTGTAATCCCAGCTATTCTGGAGGCGGAGGCAGGAGAATCATTTGAACCCAGGAGGTGGAGGTTACAGTGAACCAAGATGGCACCATTGCACTCCAGCCTGGGTAGAGACTCTGTCTCAAAAAAAAAAAAAAAAAATATTTGTACACCCATATTCATAGCAACAGCATTGACAATATCCGAAAAGTGGGAGCAACCCAAATGTCCACTGATGGATGAATGTGTAAACAAGGTGTGGTGTATACATACAATGGAATATTATTCAGCCTTAAAAAGGAAGGAAATTCTGACACATGCTACAATAAGACGTGTATGATTCCATTGATCTGAAGCACCTAGAGTCAAATT
The DNA here is from genome assembly GCA_036589455.1 of Ateles fusciceps. Classification (NCBI taxonomy): domain Eukaryota; kingdom Metazoa; phylum Chordata; class Mammalia; order Primates; family Atelidae; genus Ateles; species Ateles fusciceps. The sequence goes on from JAZHEH010000562.1 coordinate 14,576,502, forward strand.
CATAGAGACAGAAGGTAAAAGAGTGATTGGTTGTCAGGGGCTGAAGGGAGGAGGGAATGGGGAGTTATTATTTAATGTGTATAGAGTTTCATTTTGGCAAGATGAAAAGAGTTCTGGAGATGGGTTGCAGAACAATGTAGATGAACTTAATACGACTGAACTATACAGTTAAAAGTGGTTATGATAGTAAATTTTATATTATGTTTATTTAACCACAGTGAAAAATGTCTCCACACACTGCCAATGTCTCCTAAGGGCAAAATTGCCCCTTGTTGAGAACCACTGGTTTCAATGCATTGCCTTCTTAGAATCTTTGTTCTTTGAGGATTGAAACTGATTCCTACCCAGGCCACACACTTAATTTTCAGTTATTAGCAAGAATTGAAACCAGCAGATGACCCCAAAATATTTGTGTTTGCTTTTAAGCAAATAATAGATGGTCTGTCTGGAGAATTACATCCATGTCTGTGTTCTGGTTAGGGTAGCATTAATGTTGACTGGGAGCCAGGACCAAGGCAGCCAGGACCAGTGTAAATTCAATTTCCCCATGTCTGATCCACAACATTAGGGAGTTGCTGGATGCTACAATATCCTCTATTCATTCATTCAACAAATATTAAAAGCTTCCTCCACACCAGGAACCATTCTAGGTGCTTGGAATACAATAATGTGCAAAAGAAACAAAAATCCCTACCTTAAATGAGCTTACAAACTTTAACCAGGCAAGACATCTGGAACAGTAGTCTTACCCAACCTAATCACGAGGACTCGAGAGTGGCAGACAACAAGAGTTGTTTCATTCTAAGACATTCCAAGAGCTTTTGAATAAAGACTTGAGCTGAAAATGGCAATTGTGCCTTTTCTGCTTACAGATCTGCTGTAGAGCATGGCCTGTAGGCAACCATGGTTTTTAATATATGGCCTCCCTCTTTTCCTCTTCAGCCAAAACAATTGTAGTCAAGTATAGTACCTAACCAGCAATCTTATAAGCATAATAAGCTGGACTTATGAGATCACTCTCTCAAGAATATAAGCCAGGCATAGTGGTTCATGTCTATAATCATGGCACTTTGGGAGGCTGAGGCGGGAGGATCACTTGAGGCCAGGAGTTCAAGACCAGCCTGAGCAACATAGTGAGACCTCCGTCTCTATGGGGGAAAAAAATGAAAACAAAAAACAGTAGCTGGCCATAGGGGTGCAAATCTGTAGTCCCAGCTACTGAGGAGGCTGAAGCGGAAAGATCACTTGTTTGAGGCTGCAGTGAGTTATGGCTGTGCCACTGCACTCCCATTTCGGTGACACAGCAAGAGATCCTGTCTCTAACAAGTAAGGGTAAACAAGATTATAAACGAAGAAATTCTGAGAGAATGGGGCAGCTGGCAGTGGGAGTGGAAGCTAAGAGAATGTATGGGGGAGGAGCCAGGAGGTGGAGTGAGGCCCAGGAGCAACATGGTAAGAGGAAGGATAAGGAAACAAAGCAACAGACAAGCAAAAGCTCAGGCTGAGACCAGGTCCAAGAGCAAAGACAAGACAGAATGGACCCGGAGGAGCTGGTCCTCAGGACGTCCTCACCTCCAAACAGATCCTAGTTCCTGCCCTGAAGGTACTCCTCTAGGATTATCATTTGATTTTGGTCCTTCACATACCCCTCCCCATTGTGCTTATGTATTGTGACAATACATACCTATGTAACCTCTTCCTGAGACTCAAGTGTACCTTGCAATCCCAATTAAAACATATGAAGGATGCCACATGCACTAAATGCCAGTTGTGCACCTTTTATTTTGGCCCCATGTTCCTTTAACATTTTAAATCTCACCTCAACCACTTGCTAGTTGTTGATCTTGGGAACTGTCCGTATCCTCTTTGAGCCTCAGTTCTTAATGTATTAAATGAGATAATAACAGAAGAGTCATTATTGGGTTATTGTGTGGATTTACTGGAATAATACGTGTAAAGCTGTTAGTGCTACCTGTCATTATACGAGCTCAAAACGCATTAGCTCTTGCTATTACTATTAGTATTTCTATTCCACCCAAAGAGAGAGGCTGGCAAGAACTAGATGCCAGTGGTATCTAGACTAAGAATGCTCTTATCTTTTTTTAATATAAGCATTAAATAGGATTTAGAGACATTCAAGGAAGGCCTGAATTTTTTACCACTATCTGATTCAGTGGATCTGAGGTAGAGCCCCAGAATCTGCTTTTATAACAAGGACTTTTATATCTTTATGATCTAGGTGGTTTGAGAATCACAGCTCAAGAAATTCTGCCTTGGCATTTCTTGTTTTCTTCCAAGTCTCTGAAACAAATAAACAAGTGATACAGGATTTTTGCTCCATATCATAGGCCCGGTTCTTGTCTCACCACCAGAAGGATTAGGCATGCAGACACTCGAAAAGTGAGTTAGGCAAGAAGTTCAACTGAGTGATGAAACAGCTTTTAGCACGTAGGGGACACGGGGGTGGTCCCTTACCCGAAGGCAGGAGAGTTCTCAATATAACTGAGCCATATCTAGTCTAAGAATGCCCTTATCTTTTTTTAATGTAAGCATTAAATAGGATTTAGAGACATTCGAGGAAGGCCTGAATCTTTACTATTTGTAAAAAATGCCCACAGAACTTAATGAAAACTCCTCGTCCTCCTCAAAGAGGTTCTGGTTCAGTGGATCTGAGGTTTTGTATGGGCTCAGAATAGGGAGTGCATGCTGATTGGTTTGTGAATATGCAAAAAAAAGTTAAAGCGAAGACACCACTCAGATGGGCAGGATAGTGTAGAAAACCAATTAGGAAAGGGTAGGTATATGTAAAATAGGTGAAGGGTGGGGATCAATCAGAGGAAAGTGGCCAGGCATGGTGGCTCACTCGTGTAATCCCAGCACTTTGGGAGGCCAAGGCAGGTGGATCACCTGAGGTCAGGAGTTTGAGACCAGCCTAGCCAACATGGTGAAATCTCATCTCTACTAAATACAGAAAAATTAGTCAGATGTGGTGGCACATGCTTGTAATCCCAGCTACTCTGGAGGCTGAGACAGGAGAATCCCTTGAAACCTGGAGGTGGAGGTTGCAGTGAGCTGAGATCACTCCAGCCTGGGCAACAGAGCAAGACTCCCTCAAAAAAAAAAAAAAAAAATCAGAAGAAAGCTTGCCAAGTTGAAGGTGGGTTCTCAATCAAGTTCAAGTATTTACCCAAGACTCTTTCCAGCTTGAAGGTGGGGTTTCACTGGAGACCCACACCTATCTGCCTAGATAGACATTTGTCTGCTTCTTGCCCTAATCACAAACAAACAAAAACACGTCCCCTAGTCCCTGGTGCTTCAGGAGACCCTAACAAGCCCATTGGTCTGAATAGAGACTTGAGCCAGTGGTTTCTAATCCAATTTTGGAGGATCTGGGGTGGGTACACTTTTTTTTCAGGAGTGGCAGTCTTCAAAAAAGGAATGTACTTCAATTGACTTTAATTTTTATCATAGATGTATACCACTGCTACACTGAGGAAGAGAGTGAGCTTCCTGTAAAACGCAGTCTAACAATTATGTTTAAATTTGAAAATTGTAACTTGGGCTCATAGCCAATGGTTTTCACACATCAAAATTAACTGGATAGATTATGTAAAATTCAGGATCCCTAGCCCCATTCCTAGAGAGTCTGATTCAGCAGGTGCCTGGGTCACCATATTTTTCATAAATATTTGGGGATCTAAGGCCACCCCTCTCACCATGGGAAATTCTTTATCTTCTGTGAGCCCTTGTGTGCTAAGGGCTCAGTCCTGTTTGCTACAGAGCTTTGGGGTTGAAGGGTCTGCCTCTCAAATACTCATCTACCCTACATGTAAAGTAGACACTGGTTTTACTTTTACCTTAGAACAAGAAACATCAGCCCCTTTGGAAAACCCATCCTAGCCTAAATTCTAAATATAGCTAATTTTGACTGAGACAGACATCCAGACATGAACTCAAGAAGGAAAGCTCATCAGAAGATGCAACAGATAAATAAAGGCAAACACAAGCTGAAGTTTAGGGGAAAATGTTTAAGCTATTAAATGACACAATTAATACCCAGCAGGAGACGAGAATAAAGAGCTTTCTCAGCAAAATACTAGCAGATACTTGTTTCCCCTGCTTGGCTGGCTGATTCTGAAGGTAAAACAGATCCTCAGGGCTGATGGAACTTGTGTCCTTAAGATACATGAAGTTCACAAACAGATGGGTCTAGAAATACTAGAAAGTAAACTGAATAACCTAAGGAATTTGGGTCATAAAGGGTGATTTTTTTAAGGCTAGGTTCTTTGGATTTTAAGTAATCAAAACATACTTCCAGCTAACTTGGGCCACATAAAAAGGAAAGTTTGTTTGAAAGATCCCGCATATCTTGCAAGAAGCTAAGGGAAATACCTTCATGAGGGCCTGGAACCCGAAATAGGAAAGCCACCAAGAGATCAGAAAGTTTCTACCCTACATTTCAAAGCTCAGCTTCTCTTCCATAGTCTGCTTAATCTTTTCCCTTTGTTACTTTACTTTTTCAGCTTTGGCGAACTCATGGACATATGTGGTTCTCCACAGCTCCCAAGTTGCCATCTTCTTCATTTAATATCTTACTCTCAAAAAACACTCTTATTGGTCCAGTTTGGGTCAGGTACTCATTCCTGGTCTGATCAACCAATGGTGGAATAGGGGTGAAGTGCTAGGTGCTAGCATGCATACTGGGAGAGTGCCAGTTCTTATGGGTGAGGGAACAGTTTTTGGATGCAGAAAGTCATGGGCTGAGCACACATCCCCCAAATGTATCTCCTTTAGGAACTATCCTAGTAATAACCCAAGAGGAAGAACAGCGATGATTGACTGGCTCTATTTCTAAGCAGTCATCTGCACTCTACTTAACAAATTGGAGCTAGAGTCTCATCAGGTTTCTACAACCCTGGGAGCCCTAGGGCTCCAACTGGTCAGGTCACAGCCAAGTACTTCATTCAAAGAAATACCAATACAACCAGTAAGAATTCTAAGTCTATATTCAGCATTTCAAATCTATCCTGTCTATCAAGGAAACACTAAAGGAGGAGGTAAATTCTTAATACATAGCAGACATTTAAAAAGTCTCTCTCACCATTGCTGCCCCTGTCCCTACCCTGCATGTGGATGCCAGCTTTTCCCTTGAGTTGTCTCTCCTATTCTCAGCTTCCACCCCCCAAACACACTCAGTGCCCAGGTCTTTTGTGTCACACTTGACAGTCTTCCTTGCCTGCTCTTATTATGTAAATCAAATTCACCACTCTCTCCCGTTTTGTTTTCATCTCCTCTTCACTCAATATCCAGACTCCCTCAGGACTGTGTTGCTTCTGACTTTGAATGAGTTCTTTTCTCCCAGGCTGCAGGGACCACAGAGGTCTTCTTCCTACTACTTCACAGACTGTATGAATTCCATCCTGCTGGTGACATCATGGCAGGTAAGAGGATATCTGTGGGAAAGTTGTGTCTGTTGTCATAGTCACAAGCCTCTAAGATCCTTTATGGTAGATGAGGTCACAAGTCTGGCACCTTCTCTCTGTGTTTTCACCCCTCTCACACAAACCACAATTGGTGGAAAGCATTGCATGATGTGCATACAATGAACAAATGCCGTGAATGTCCAGCCAAATCCATTTTCAGTTTCTCACCATGGTCTCTCCCTTGCACCTAGACCTTTGGATTTGCTGTTCCATCTGCTTAAAGTACTCACATTTCTACTTTCCCCTTTCCACCTATAGAACACCTGGCTATTTCTCATCATTCAGGTCTCAACGTAGACATGCTTCTAGGATGAAAATTATCAGCAAGTTAGAAACAGGATCTCTGTCTTGAGCTCCCTTGGGACTCTGCATATCTACTAGCAACATCTCGTAATTCTGAGTTTCCTTTTCCCCCCACCTTAGAAGTGGTACTCCATGGGGGTAGGGAGCCCAGGTGTCTTTTCCTCTGGGGCCTAACACATAGTAGATGCTCAAAAAATTTTGAATGAGTGTCAAAAGGAAAATTCGTAAAAATTCTGGTTCAGTAAATTAAAAGGCAGCAGAGAGGGTGGAAAGAGTATGGCTTTAACCTCACACACCTTTGAGAGAGAAACACTAAAAAGAAAAAAAAAAAGTTCCAGCCTTCCTTCCAAGGAGAAAGCTTCTTCTCTCCGGGTAAGTTGCTGCAAGGCAAAATTTCACTCCAAGTTCCTATTAGTGGTTACATCTGAGATCAAGTTTGCATTACTGAATTTCCCCCAAATTGGTTTCTTTTCTAATAAACTCCAGTTAGGCAATAGCGTTTTCCAATTTCAAGGAGTAATAGTGCCTTTGGATTCCATAATGAAGCTACCAACATTTCAAGTACTATCAACTACCAGTTTAAAAAAAAGAAGAAAACACAAAGTCAAGAGTTTATGCCACTGAATTATAATTAGATGATTTATAATATAATGAAAGAACCATCACTAGGAAGTGAAGATTTAAGAATAATCAAATTCATGTGGCTCTGAAAAATGCTACTGAGGAATAAACTTGTATTAGCAAGTGGAATACATTATCATATTTCAACATAGTTCTTTCACAGGTCTAGTGCTAATCACAGGACTGTAGCTTATTGGAGAATGTGCCTGAGCAAGCAAGGACACAATCAGGACACACTTAGGCAGAAATCTGCAGCTAAATTAGAAATAAATGAGATGCTACAACATGTAATTTAATAAAAGCCCCAATGGCAGAAGAAGCATAAAGAAACAAATTGGTGCTTTCTATCCAGTAACGAAAAGTGAATCTAGAAAAAGCAAATGTTATTCTAACATTTCAGACACAATCAGGTGAATAAATAGGAGTCCAGTAGACAAAGGGCTGCAAAGGAAACATTTAGAAGGCAGGTAATGCTACGAACATAGAGTTTTGAGAGATAATAAAACAAATATACTTGTTCTACAACCTAGAGTGTTATCTCTGTTTACCAGGATGAAAAAATAAACCTTATCACCTGAAAATATGCAGCATAAGACAAAGTTTTCCTGACCTAGGAAAGAAATCAAAGAATGATGGATGTACAACAAAGTCGATAGTCAATTCCTCTGACCTAGAAAGAGGAAGAACTAACTATATTCCTTTAATTTCAAAATTAGTCCCAGATAAAGAGTCTAGAAAAGAAATTGACTCATTTATTTGAAAAATCTATTTTCTAAATCTCATCTCTCAATTGTTTCAAGGTTGTTTCTCAATTCTTCAGAATGATAATTCAGGGGGAGTTTTGTCTAAAGAATGCATGTGGCTGAGACATTTACTACTCATCAAATATCCATGTGTTTCCACCTCCTACCCACCTTGTAGCTGCATAGGGTCATGTGACTAATGCTAGCCAAAGAACTGTGAGGGGAAGTGGAGGTGTCACTTCCAGACTAAGACAGTGGGCAGCCTCTAGGCATTTGCCTACAATCTTTGGATCTCCAGTCATGGTGACATGGATGCCACTTGTTTAGATGCTGAATCATTCGATAGAAGCAGATTAGATCTCTGAGTCACTGTGTGGAAGCAGCCATCCATAAGGAGATCTGCTTAAACAAGAAATATACCTTTGCTGTCTTAAATTGAAGAAATTTCAGGGTTAATTTGTTACTGCAGCATAACCCAGCCTATTGTGACTAATACATGAGGGTCAGTCTAAAATGTCCTCTCAAGGTTCTTTCTAACCTAGAGGACTGAGTCGTGTGTATCATCTGATGTTCATGAGACGTTCTGAAAGTCAAAGGGGCCAGTGCGCGGGCCTCGTGGAGGAGGGGGGTAGATCAATAAATGGCACTATCCAAACGTCAAAAAAAAAAAAAAAGGGGGGCCAGTGCTTTGGATGTAGCTTTTTGTTGTTGTTTGTTGGTTTGGTAGGTTGTTTGGGCTTGGTTAACTGATCAGTTGTTAAAACCTGGAATTCTAATGACGGTCTTGGAGAACTACAGTCTATGAGACTGTGTGGTACACACAGTCTATTTTGCTTACCATTGTATTCACATATGCTAAGCTTAGTACCTATACAAGTAGCTAACTGCTCAATAAATATTTGCTGAATGAAATGAATAAAATAACTAATTAAACAATTAAAATGACCCATACAAAGCTTATGTAGATTACATAGAGCCCTTAGTCACCACAAGTGCTCCCTTTGAAAGATGGGGGAGACTCATAGAAAAACAGAGGTTGTAGAAGAAAATCACTGCAATGAATGCATTGGATGGCATGCTTATTCCTCAGATATTTATGGAGAACCCACTGCATGCATTATTCTAAGTCTGAAGATAAAACAGTAAGTCAGACAAATCTCCTGTCTTCACAGAGCCCTGCTTTGCTTTTCTTACATATCGTTTTTAAAAGCGAGAATTTGGTCTCTAAAAAAAATGTCCAGATATCTGCTTACCCGGAATAAAAGTTAAGGCATGGCAGAAGGTCCATAGTGCAGCTATGTGTCACCTCAACAAATCCCACTTCCCCAGAACCCTTGATGATGCACCTGCCTGCCTCACTTTACCCTTCCGCTGCTTCCCCTTGGACACTCCCACCTCCCCTACTTCTTGTTTGACTGAGCGAATGGCTCCCGCCCTCCTGCCTTGCCCAACCTCATTCTTAAGAAATGACCATTTGTACTGCTTCCTTCTGAGAGCTCTCTTGATCTCTTCCTAGGTCCACTCCCTGCTGCTTTCTGTCATGGGTGGTTTGGAGATGAACTGCTAACCTGCCCTGTGTTCAATGTTCTCAGCCAGGAGCTCAGAACTTTTGAGTATTTTCAAAAGGGTCACCGCATCTCCAGAGAAATGCTCCCAACAGTCCTAACTGAAGTCAGCACTGAACTGGCCAAAGGACTCAAGAAAAGTTTTCTTCCTCCTCGGTCTGTTGCTCAGAGCAATGCGTGAGACCACACAGAGCAGTATCCAAGCATTGAGCAACGCTCAGAAGGGCAGCAGGACAAATGCACGGCTGCTAATGACCCCCGTCTCCTGCCAATGCTTTCCTCCCTCAGCCCCCTCTAGGGTCACCAAACAGCTGTAAACACAAGCTGACCACCCTCAAGCAGCTGGGATGGAGGGAGATTTTCTCCAGTCTTTACTCCTGCCTTTGCACCTCCCGTGGCCTCTTATATGCTCAGCCAGTATTTTGAGTGGCCCCAACCTCACCCAAGAGACACATGTCACCCAGAAACATGTGCTCTCCAGAGAGAAGTCTTCCTGACATCATCAGGGCAGTCCTCCTCCACCTCTTCCTCTTCCCAGCTCTTTGTTCTGCAAATGAATGTCATTCAAACTAACCTGTAAGTGAATTGTTTTTTAAAAGGCTGAGGCTGAGAGCTGGGCACAATAACCCAGGGCACACCAACCCAGAGCACAAACAAGATTTCAGCCTTGCATGCTGACAGCTGCAAATAAAATCCTTAGAGTGGGTAGTAAAGTGCCCTGCAAAGAACAAGCTGTAAAAGCCTGGAAAGAAATAGGATCCCAAGGAGCAGGGATGTGGGGGATCTCCAGGTCTTCATTTGCTCTTTTACTGGGGCCTCTTCCTCTTCTTGCTGCCTCCTCCCCTGCCTTGAACGTGTGCCTGTGACCCACAAGGGACAGCAGCACAGGGTTCTTCTTTCTGTCTGCTGGGCCATCCAGGTAAATAACAGGTATAATAATGAGTGAAAACACTTCCAAAATGTTGACAGTGTATTAGAGAAGGAGCCTTTGTGTTACCTTCTGCAAGGCAAGCACGCTGAACTTTCTGAACCCAGTTTTCAGCTGAGAATGTGAGTCAGCTACAGGGAAGAGGGAAAGAGACAGAAGAGGGGAGGACACAGGCCCCTCCAGTTCCCAACACAGATGGGTCTACAAGTTTGAAATCTGAATAGGACGTATCTCCCTGCCTCCTCCAAATGGGTCTTTGTCAACAATTATGACCGCAGCAGGGGAAAAAACCATTTCTAGTTTGGGTGAAGTATATTCTATAACCTTCTCAGATGATTTCACTAAGGAGCAGACTTCTAAGCAGGAGGCATTTGTTAATTTTTGTATGGATCATGTTCAATGGAGTGAAAATAAGGGAATAATCTATATTCTGTGTAGGCAGACCAATTCTATTTTATTATTTCTATTGAATATTTGATTTTGCTCCTCTTACTCTTCTCTGAGGCTGTATCATAAGAAAGAAACACTGGTTGTGAATAGACCTTCTCTCTCTGGTATCCGTCATCTGATGTTCACAAAGGAGAGTAGTTTAACAATTAAGTAGCCAAGGATAACACCTGTGTAGTAGAGTTTCTGCATTCAGCTGCACCTGGATCCTGGAAACATAATTGGACCCAAGGCCTCCCCCATTGTACACCAAAGAATGTTAATAACATGTCTGCATGCATGCATGAGTACACACACATGATATGCTCACTATAGATTTGAAAGGATCTGTTTTTTTCAGGAGTTATATGTATCTACCAAAGCAGATAGAGTTAATGTATTATAATAAGTTAACCAACAATATTTTTGGTTTAAGGGCTTGTTATGTGGACGTTTTATAAAAAATTCACTTATTTACTATTTCTGGGGTTTTGTTTGTTTATTTTTGGTTGTTGCTTGCTTTTTAAGACACGGTCTCACTCTGTCACCCCGGCTGGAGTGCAATGGTGCTATCTCAGCCCACTGCAACTTTTGTGTCCTGGCTTAAGTGATTTTCCCACCTCAGGCTCTGGGATAGTTGGGACTACAGATGTGTGCCACCACACCTAGCTAACTTTTCTGTACTTTTTTGTGGAGATGTGGTTTCGCCATTATTGTCTAGGCTAGTCTCAAACTCCTGGGCTTAAGCAATCCACCCAACTCGGCCTCCCAAAGTGCTGGGATTACAGGCACGAACCACTGCACGAGGTCTCACTTACCCATTTCTTAGAAACAAGCTTGTGGCTAGAATGAGCAATATATGACTAGAAAAACAAGCAAGTATCATCCACCACTAATATATCTTAGGTGCTGTGAGTAAATTAGAAAGAAGTAAGGGTTCTGTGATATGAGAGGACATTCCTCATTTTGCCCCAAAGAGCATCCTAAGAGTGTTGGTTATTAAATTTCCATACTTTGGGGCCTAGTGGGGAGCCTGACCCACAGTAGGTGCTCAGTAAAACATCTTTAATAAAATCTCATGAAGAGCCTGCTGTGTGCCAGCAATTGCATTGGAGAGCAGATATATTTAAAAGGATATAGCTCTAATCTTGAAGAGTCAATCTAACAAGAGAAATAGACATAATGCTTTCTTGAAGGAACTCTTTGGGTTTCTTTTGAAGGATGTGTAAGAGTTCAGCGGGAGGCGATGGAGTGAAAAGACAGAGCTCAGTGGCATAAAATGCTGTGATGTGTTCAGGAAAGACTGTGACTTGAGTGTGGCTTGGATCCCAGGTTCTAGGAGATAAGCTCAAAGAGAAAGATGAGTGAAAGCAAAAGGTCTTGGGTGTCATAAAAAGGAGCTTGAGCTTCATTTTCTGGGCAGTGAGGAGCCTCAAAGATTCTTACGCAGGAGCACAGATGGATGTAATGTGTTTTGCAAAAAGCTTACCCTGGCAGCAATATGCAGTACAATTTTGGTGTAGAAAAAAAAAAAACTGAATCCTGAGGTCAGAGAGACTGTGACTTCAATCTGAGCAAGAAGAATTGAGATCCTGAAGCGTTCTGTGTTCCGTTTGCCCAGTACCTTCGGCATCAGACAGGAAGATGTGGGAAGAAAAAGCTGGGAAGAGTGGTGAAAAGAGGCGGGGTGGCGAAACTATTGAAGATGGGCAATGGGAAGAAGAATGTGGAACCAACCAGGATGGAAAGTATTTTGCTGGTATTCAGTGGGATTCCTCTTTCATTAGCTGTGGCCTTCTGGGAGCCCGGGATCACTTTCAAGGGAACCATGCCGCAGATTCTGACGGTTCACATTGTAGATCTTAGCTCCACCTCTTGACAACTGTGTGCACGTGAGCACTTTGTTGATGTCTTTAGGCCCCAGATAGAAAAAGGTATGACACCTGAGAGGCCAAGAGAAGCGTTCCTTTATTAAGAGGTGAGTGGATACAAACGAAGCCCTAGGAGGCTGAGCTAAGGAAAGAAAGAAAACAGGTCGGTGTGGTTGACTCCGATTACTTCTCCTTCCTGTCCTCACTCCTATTCAGCTTCTTCATTTTCAGGTGACATTTATCACCCTGCTTCGACACCTGGGAGCCAGCTCTGCTGGGGGTAGTTTAGAAGTGTAAAGGAGAAGAGGAGGTCTTTTTTGAAACACTGGTTGCACTGCAGACGGACAAGCTTCCATTTATTTTCCAGTGGAAAACCATATTGTTTCCTCTCACTCTCTTCCAGCGAGAACTATCTAGGAAAGGACGAGGACCAAATTATCAAGCCTTTGGATCGAATCCATGTGGCATCCCATCTGTGAGCCTCAGGGGAGATTCAAAGTTGGCCAGTGCTGGAGGCCAATCGTATTTATACCATTTCCATATGGCACCTTTTGATTGAGACTTGGCAAGCACATGAGTAAGTTTACTTTCCTTTTTTAAAAAGCTATATTTGTTCTCAACACTGTAATGTCTACCGTCTAAAAATGTCTAAATTATTATACTTGTAACAAGGATAATAAGATTGGGCAAGCTTGAATTGCATTTAGTTTGGGACCTCTTAGAATGTCAGAGCTTTGGGGAATTGTCTTCCTGGGGTGGACCTTTTCCTGAAGGGAATGGATGGCCCCATTGCTGGTGAACTTGGACTATAAGTCACTCTTAGGGGAAGAGAAATCTCTTTTCACAGTCAGGCTGAAGGTGAGTCAAGCCAAGAGGCATTACAGGGTTTTATGGGGGGAATTGGATTTCTGGCTGTGTCACGGCCATAGTTGTGCGTGGTATGTGATGGTATCATTCTCAGAGAATACGATGTGAATGGTGCCCCTTGGAATTGTACAGCAGGGTGGCCCTGTGCCACACACAGATAAGGAAGTGGCTCAGTAGGAGGAGCTAGAGTATGTCTGGGCTTATGCATAAATTGAGAGAGCCTGCAGCCATGCTTAGGTGATGTGGTAAAGGAAAGACCCCCACCCCCACCTCCAGCCCCATCCCCCACTCCCACCCCCACCCTAACCCCTACCAGCCCTAATGCAGACTGAAGGAAAACAGAGAGCAAGACATTGGAACAAGCAGCAGGAGTCGAGCCTGGGACACAAGGTCAGCACATAGCAAGCCCTTGGTTTGGGGCAGAGGTGGCCGGTTTCCACAGCAGTATTTGAGGCAGTAGTTGTGATCTTCCGCTTCACTGGGGCCAGTATCATCTGTGAGCAATCAGGCATTGGTGTGAGTGATTAATATGCTTCTTTAGCATATGGGGTGAAGGACGGACAGGGGCTCATTTGAGCAGTCAGGGACAAGGAGTCATTGTACTTTGCAACATTAGTGTGGAGTGATAATGTTTATATTCCAAGCTGGTGAATAGACATTCTAGTTACCTATGATTCTGTTGGTGTTGCTTACAAAGGACAAAAAAGTGATCAAGTGGTTGTGGATGTTGTCTGCTTACCAGTCTAAAAAAAAGGCTAATAACAAATTTTATAAAGATGTTGAATTCCAGCATGTTGGACACTGTAGTGGGTTGAATTTTGATCCCCAAAAAGGTATGTCCCAAGTCTTAACCTCACAGTAGCTGTGAATGTGACCTTATCTAGGATCTTTGCAGATGTATTAAGTTAAGCATCTCCAGATGAGATAAACCTGGATTCTGTGTGGGCCCTAAATCCAATTTCTGGTGGTGGTGTAAGAGAAAGACAGACACAGAGACGCACAGAGCGGAAGGCCACAAGAAGACAAGGCAGCTATTATATTAGGCAGCCACAGCCAAGGGATGTCAAAGCCAACAGAAGCTGGAGGAGTCAAGGAAGGATTCTCCCCCTAGAGCCCAAAGGGACTGTGGCCCTGCTGACACTGTTTCTGGACATCTGGTCTCCTAAACTAAGTGAGAATAAATTTCTGTTGTTTTAAGCCACCCGGTTTATGATCATCTGTTCTAGCAGCCCTAGAAATGTAATACAAGCATATTTAGTGTTTGCTGATATAAAAGTGAAGATTGATTTATGACTTCATGCCCCTATTCTAATGCAAAGTCCTAAAAACCTGGCTAAGAGCATGCGATAGATTTATTTAATGTTCTAGGCAGCAATTCTCAAACTTGATTATGCATCAGAATCACCTGGGGGGTCTCACTAAACTAGATTATTAGGCTCCACGCCCCGAGTTTCTTTTTCAAAGAGTGGAGGGTAGGGTCTGATAATGTAAATTTCTGAGAAGTTCCCAGGTGAGGATGCTGTTAGTTTGGGATCACACTTTGAGAACCATTGAGCTAAATTTGCAGCCACCTCGAGCAAATGAGTGCTTCTAATTTTAGAAACTAAGCAGAAATTCTGGGAAAGGAATCCCTTCTGGGATAAGTGGATAATGAAAAGAATAAAATTTATTTTTGTTTAATTTGCTGTAGTTTGCAGGAGTTGAAGTTATAAATGAAACAAGCAAAAACTATCATCTTATGAGCAGTATTGCCTCTTCTCCCAATCAAACCCATTTTTTTCCCGAGTGTAGACATATCTATACACTGATCTGGAGCTTCATGGGCAGTCCTTTGGAGGTCCCTGGGAAGAGCCTGGATCTATGCAGTAGTCTCACACTTGCTTAGAATTGCAGGATTATTTCTTACTACACTGCACCCCTCTTGTATACCACTTCACATCATCTTGGCCCTACCTCTTACTGCGCCTGCTGCTATGCCCCCTGCAGTCAACCTAGCCTTCAGTTTCATGTAGGTGCAGCCTGACAATGCATTCTCTTGGGTCTTGGCCCTGGGCTACTTCCTTCTCGCTTCCTGTCCTGAGTCAGCTCTTACTCCTTTCACACTCAAGCCAAAACATGGAATGCCCACAAAGCCATTCCTAACAGTAGAGAACTGAACTGATGGACAAATATTTCCCCCATTCAATTCCTAGGTGAATCATTCTGGATTCTTAGCTACACAGCTTCTCAAAATGTCCTATGGGGTTATTTATTGCCCACCGAGATGTCCAACTAAGTAACAACTCTTAGTATACCTAGTCTTTTCTCCTTCCCTGTTAACCTCATCCCCATCGCCATCCCCAACTTCTCCTCCCTGAAATCACTTCCCAAATAAACCTACTGGCACTCAAGCCTTTGTCTAATGCTCTGCTTCTTAGAGAACTCAGGGTAGGACACTGAGTACACCAACCTGTACCCACCTTCCTCCTTTCCCACTTTTGGGAGATTGGTGCAAATCTGAAGATTCAAGGTGCATATATGCATATGAAATTTGGAGTATCTGCTGAAGGGAATGCTGGCATGTGTTGGCTTCTATCTGACCCTAATAAATGAAATTACCCATAAGCAATCCATGGAAGTGGGCAACAGGAGCTGAATTATATCCTTATCTGCCACCTGCCCTAGAGAACACCTTGGATTTCACTGTTTTTATCAGAGGAAAGCCTCTTGTTGGTTCAGGCGGATATCAAAAAGGCTTGGAGCTTATCTGTGCTCACGAGTAGCTATATCCTGAAAGTACATCCTACAGTGTCTTTTTGTTTAAGACGCAGGTATTTATACAGCACAGCTCAGGTTGTTCCTGGTTGACATCATCTGCACCTGGCTTTGCTCTATACAGGAGAAATCATGCAAATACTTTGGCTTTTTTAGCCTGTGAAACATCTACAGCTGTATGATAAGCTAGTCCAGAGGTTCCCCAAAACTGCCCTGTGGGAATAGATACTTCTCAAAAGAAGACATACAAATGGCAAACAGGTATATGACAAGTACTTAGCATCATTGATGATCAGAGAAATGCAAATCAAAACTACAATGAGGTATCATCTCACCCCAGTTAAAATGACTTTTATTCAAAAGTCAGGTAGTAAGAAATGCTGATAAAGATGTGAAGAAACATGAACCCTTGTATACTGTTGGTGGGAATGTAAATTAATACAACCATCATGGAGAACAGTTTGGAAGTTCCTCAAAAAGCAAAAACAGAGCTGCCACATGATTCAGCATTCCTGCTGCTGGGTATATACCCAAAAGAAAGGAAATCGGCCTATCAAGGAGCTATATGCACTCCCATGTTTATTGCAGCACTGTTCACAATAGCCAAGAAATGAAAGCAACACAAGTGTCCATCAACAGATAAATGGATAAAGAAAATGTGGTACAATGGAGTACTATTCAGCCATAAAAATGAGATTCTGTCATTTGTAACGACATGGATGGAACTGGAGGTCATTATACTATGTGAAATAATCCAGACACAGAAAGACAAACATTCCATGTTCTCACTTATTTGTGGGATCTAAAAATCGAAACATTTAAATTCATGGAGACAGAGAATAAAAGGATGGTTACCAGAGGCTGAGAAGGGTAGGGTAGAGAGAGGTGGGGAAGGTTAACGGGAACAAAAATACAGAAAGACTGAATAAGACCTAGTATTTGATAGCACAACGGGGGAACTCTAGTCAACAGTAATTTAATTGCACATTTTAAAATAACTAAAAGAGCATAACTGGATTGTTTGCTACACAAAAGATAAATGCCTGGGAATGGATACCTCAGTTTCCATGATGTGATTATTGTCCATTGCATGCCTGTACCAAAATATCTTCTGTACCCCATAAATATATATACCTACAATGTATCCACAAAAAAATAAAAAATTCTTTAACTGCTCTGTGGACTGACTGCTTTAAAATCAGGGAGAGAGTTTTTGCCTTCTAAAAAAAACTTGTGGTCAAATAAACATAAAATTTACCACTTTAACCATTATTAAGTGTGCCATTAAGTGACATTAAGTACATTCACATTGTTGTATCACCACTGTCTTTTTCCATACCCATTTCTTACCCCAACAGAAGCTCTGTAACCATTAAGCAACTATTCCCCACCTCCAGCCCCTGGTGACCTCTAATCCACTTTCTGTTGCCTTTTCTGATGCCATATATAAGTGGAATCACATAGTTGTCCTTTTGTGACTTTGTTTCATTTAACAGAATGTCTGCAAGTTTCATCCATGTCATAGCATATATCAGAACTTCATTCTTTTTTATGTCTGACTCATACTCCATTGTATGGATATACCACCATATTGGTTATCTATTCTTCTGTTGATGGAATTGTGGGTTTTTTCCCCTTTTGGGTATGTGAATAATACTGCTATGAACATGGATGCACAAATATATGTTTGAATTCCCACTTTCAGTACCTTCGGGTATATACCTAGAAATGGAATGGTTGGATCATTTGGTAATTCTGTTTCACTTTTGTGCAACTACCACAGTTTCCACAGCAGCAATACCATTTTGCATTTCTATCAGCAATACACAAAGGTTCCAGTTTCTCCACATCCTCACCAATATTTGTTTTCGCTTTTTGAAAAAATAACCATCTTAATGGCTTCTCCTACCTAATGGTATTGAACTGGTATCTTATTGTAATTTTGATTTGCCATAATGACTAACTTGGAAGCTTTTAAACAAATGCACATTTCTGAACTCTACCTTTGGAAATTTGGCTTGGCTCTGAGGTTGAGACTATGGACCCGGCTGGTATGGCCTCCCACCCAGGACAGAAATCTATTTTTGTAATTTCCCAAACTGTTAATCTAGTCTGTGCACAACTCTAAAAATATGGAACTTGCTGCTTTGTCAGGAAGCCCATTCCATTTTTACAGTTTTAGTTATTTATCTTCTAATCAGAACTTGTGTAATTTATAGCCACTGATAGAGTCTTGCATGGCATGTTTCATGACTTAAGTGTTCCATTCCCTCACCTCTGCTTCATCCAGCCCCTTCAGCCTGTTCCTCCTCAAGCTTTCTCAGCCTTCCCCATAGTAAGGCTGCATCTGGCAAGCTTCCTCTGTGCTCCCATAGCATCTTTAGCTTTCTCCATCATGGTGTTTCCACGTGTGTCATAATTTCCTGTTTACTTGTCTGCCTCCCCTATGACACTGTGAGCTCCTTGAAAGCTCACAGCTGTCTACAACACTGTTCACTATGTCTCCTCACTGGCCAGTGCCTAAAATGGGCCCTCAACAAAAGGTGGTTGATGCATTTGTTGAAAAACACAAGCTCTGTACTAAATACATAAGAAAACACTTTGGATATTCTTCAGTAGGTAATAAATTATACTTGTTTACATTAGGAGCTCCTCAATCAGCAGGAAGAAAGAGAATTTACTAAAGCACGGTTTTCAAATAGCATGATAGAATCCTAAACCATTAAGAAATTGCATCTGTAAGCACAGGGAGCTGAAGAGGCTGCCTACTTCCTTTCTCTCTCCACTTTTCTCTTTTCAACAGACATCTTGCAATCACATATAATATTTGTTCAACCAGGGTTTTCTGTGAGCCAAAGAAAAATAAAGCACCTTAGGGTGTATTTAAACAACCACAAAGTTATATTTTTACTTGTGCATTTTACCTACAGCATTGGAAAAAGTAATTTTGCCTCAATTAGGGTAGGTCGTTTCAACTGCTGACATATGTTTATAGAGCATCTGGATATAATCTGATTAGCATCTGGTGTAAGCCTGTGAGATACTATCTATCTCCTGAGGTCTCCCTTGGAGAAGGAAAGGCATAAACGTGCACTCAGCTGGACCATCCCAGTGTTGACATCTGCTGTTGGGTCACACATCTGGGCCTCCCATCCTCCAACTTTGCCAAAGTTCATCTAGACAAAGAATATCACCCCTATACTCTCAAGGTCCCACTTTAATTGGAGCAGAAAACCAGTGTCAGCACTTTGGCCAATAAGAAAATCTTAATATTTTTCTCTCTTCTTCTCCCCTGCATATGTTAGAACCAGCATGGAATTAATCACACACATCTAGAGACAGAAAAGTATCAATAATTGATATGCCTCTCCCTGATCAAGCTGCAAACATTGCCAGCTCTTTGGTTTATGTATTCCCCATTCACCTTCAGTTTGCATTCTCAGATAAAGTTGCATGATACATCTCTTGAGAAGAATTCCCTTCCTTTTTTTGTTTTTTGTTTTTTTGGCCTGCATTTTGGAGGCAAAGATTTAAAGGAAAATACTTTCATGAGGTTGTATTTGTTTATTTTTGTTTTTTAGAGCAATATAGCTGGCTTCCCAAGATGTAAACAAATGGGTACCCTCTCCCCCACCCCAAGGCTCAATTATTTATGCTTAATTAATGCACATAACTGAATTGAGGATAAAGGAGCAGATACCTCACATTCATCACCCAGCATAGAACAACTGAACTGGGAAGGCCTAGAAAGTTTATTCTGTATAAGAATGGAGGAGGAAAAAAAGGGAGGGGTGGCTTTAGGCATTGATAAGTTGTTAGTTGTGCAGGATCTGATATAATCCTGCTTCAAAAGTTTTTGTGCTGGGTTTGGGGAGACAGGGTGGCCTGTAAACATTTAACTGAGTCTCATATACCCTTTACCTGTTTAAGTACGATAGCAACAAACAAACATACTAATTTATTTTAGAGATTCAGGCAATAAATATTCATTGTTTCTAATTTGTCAGGTACTAGATTGCATGCCAGGTATACCAAACGGAGCACCTGTCCTTACCTTAGATGGAGTTTATTGAGGAATACTGACCATCAGAAGTGATCACACACATCAATGCAGTGTCCTGAACTGTGGGGAGGTTATGAGTAAGAATGTAGAGCCCAAAAAGAATGGGGGGTAAGAAGGTGCTCTGACTGAAATGATGAGGAAGGGCCTCTCAGGATATGACATTTCAGTTGACACCTGGCAGCATTTCAGCTAACACTCGGCAGTAGCAGTCAGCTGGGGACAGAGAGTTCAAGACAGAGGGACCAGCCAGTGCGAAGGACAAAAAGAGCCTGACACATTGGAACAACTGAAGTAAGGCAAGCGTAGGTGAAGCCAAGAATGAGAGCGAGAAGGATGGGACCTGGAGGAGGAAGGAGGTTGGCAGTGCTACGTTGCACAGGCATTCTAGGTCTTACTAAAATTAGTAGCCTTGTCCTAAGGACAATAGAGGCCATTAAAGATGTTTAAATTGGGAAACACAGCATAATCTATTTAGAAAACAATGGTTGTTTAGAGAATGAATTGTAGGGACAATGGTAAAAGTGGGGAAAGATTATACTTTCAGGAATCATTTCTATAGTTTGTTACTAGAGAAGTTTCTCTGAATGTGTAAAGCATGAAAAACCACAAGGAGACACAGGGTCTGCTCCTGACTGAAAAGTCAACTCTTGGTGTTGCTCTACTGCAACTGTTATTTGCCATTGATGATCATTCTTCTCTTCCTCTGAGAGAGTAAGAGGGAGAGACTGCAGTCTGTGTGGCTCCATATTTTTCAAAAAATAAAAACAGGAAAACAAGTCATGGAAGAGAATGCTAATTGCCCACCTAATAACCATCTTCCTCTCTACACAGATCTCTGATTTTATTTCAGTTGATGATGTGATTATATGTCCCAAACTCCCTTTCAGCAAGGACTAGACAATGAGATATAATAAGTGAAGTTCTTGGGTATGGCTTCTGAAAGCCATCTGAGAGGGACTACCTCATCTGGAAGGAGGCTGTTTTGCACTACACCTCCCTCCCCTAACCTGCTTCTTGGAGTGCAGATGTGATGGCTGGAGATCTAGCAGTTGTCTTGTCTCATGCGATAATCAGAAGATATGATGGTGGCTTGGATCACAGAGGTGGCAGATGGGATGGAATGATGAAGGAGTGGAAAGTGAAGGGCATGTCTAGGAAAGCTTTTAGTAAGAGGTTGTACTTATATTGCATTTTAAAGAACCAGAATGATTTGATCAAGTAAATAAACATTGGGGCTGGGCACAGTGGTTCACACCTGTAATCTCAGCACTCTGGGAGGCTGAGGCAGGTGGATCATGAGGTCAGGAGATCAACACTGACCTGACCAAGATGGTAAAACCCCATCTCTACTAAAAATACAAAAGTTAGCTGGGCATGGTGGTAGGCACCTATAAACCCAGCTACTTGGGAGGCTGAGGGAGAGAATTGCTTGAACCCAGGAGGGAGAGGTTGCAGTGAGCCAAGATTATGCCACTGCACTCTAGCCTCGGTGACAGAGCAACACTCCATCTCAAAAAAATAAAGAAAAAATAATAAAAATTGGAGCAACTATTAATAGTACTTGCTATTTTTATGTATTTATCTAGTTTTATTTTTATTTCAGCATATATGATAAATAAAGCCAGAGATTGAAAATGGTAGCTCACAGTCATATCCAGCCCTATGACATATTTCACTTGGACACCAGTTGGTTTCACATTTTTTGAAATCCTTAAAAATTAAAATCGGGAAAGTTCACAAAAGACTAGGGCAGAGAAAATTCTGAAAACAGCAAGAGAAAAACATCAAGTCACACTTAAGGGAACTTCCATGAGAATAACAATGGATTTCTCAGCAGAAACCTACAGATCAGGAGATACTGTGATGAAAGAAAGAATGTGAGAAAGTGCTAAGAGAAAAAAAAAAACTGTTAGCCAAAGATACTATACCCAGGAAATCTATCCTTCAAAAATAAAGGAGAAATATAATCTTTCCTAGACAAGCTAAACCTGAGGAGATTCATTACTAGGCTAGCCCTTAAAAAAAGGCTTAAGGAAGTCCTACATCTGGAAGGAAAAGAGCAATATCCACCATCATGAAAATACACAAAAATATAAACTCAGTGGTAGAGCAGACACATAAATGAGAAAGATAAAGGACTCAAATGTTACCACTACAAAAAAACCACCATAAGCAGTGGAAAACAAGAGAGAAAGAAAGGAACAAAGGTTATACAACATAACCAAAAAACAATTTTTAAAATGACAGGAATGAGCCCTTACCTGTCATAAATAACCTTGAATATAAACAGATTAAATTCTCCACTTAAATAGTATAGACTGGTTTAATAGAATTTTTTAAATGTTCCAACTATATGCTGCTTACAAGAAACTAACTTCACGTATAAAAACACATGGGATGAAAAAGATATTCCATATAAATGAAAACCAAAAGTGAACAGATAAAACAGACTTTAAGTCAAAAACAGTAAAAAGAGACAAAGAAAGTCATATAGTGATAAAAGGATAAATTCATCAAGAGGATATACCAATCCTAAATATATATGCACCCAACACTAAGGTCCCTACATATATAAGGCAAATATTATTTAATCTAAAGGGAGAGATAGACTCCAACACAATAGTTGGGAACTTTGATACCCTCTTCTCAGCACTGGACAGATCAGACAGAATATCAACAAAGAGACACTGACTTGTTTGTACTTTAGACCAAATGGACCTAACGGACAATTACAGAACATTTTACCCAACAGCTACAGATCACACATTCTTCTCTTCAGTAGATGGAACATGCTCCAGAATAGATCATACATTAGGTCACAAAACAAGTCTCAACAAATTTTAAAAACTCAAAATCATATCAAGCATCTTCCCAAACCACAGTGGAAAAAAAGTAGATATCAATACCAAGAGAAATTTTGGAAACTGCACAAATACATGGAAATTAAACAACATGCTCCTAAACAACCATTGGGTCAATGAAGAAATTAAGAAAGAAAGAAAAAATACAGAGAAATAAAAATGGAAACACAACATACCAAAACCTATGGGAGACAGCGAAAGCACTGCCAAGAGGTAAGTTTATAGCAATAAATTCCTCCATCAAAAAGGTAAAAAGATTTCAAATAAACAACCTAATAATGTACCTCATAGAACTACAAAAGAATAAACCAAAACCAAAATTAGTAGAAGGAAAGAAATAATAAAGATCAGAGCAGAACTAAATGAAATAGAGACTAAAAATAAAATACAACAGATCAACAAAATGAAAAGTTGGCTTTTTGAAAAGATAATCAAAATCTATAAACCACTAGCTAGACTAACCAAGAAAAAAGAGAGAAGACCCAAATAAACAAAATCAGAAATGGAAAAGGAGACGTTACAGCTGATACGACAGAAATACAAAAGATCATGAGAAACTATTATGAACAGTTATGTACTAACAAACTGGAAAACCTAGAGGAAACAGATAAATTCCTGGACACATACAACCTACTAAGATTGAACCAGAAAGAGATATAAAAACCTGAACAGACCAGTAATGAGTACAGAGATTAAATCAGTAATAAAAAGTCTCCTAACAAAGAAAAGCCGAGGACTGGATGGCTTCACTGCCGAATTCTACCAAACTTTCAAAGAGGAACTAATACCAATTCTCCTCAAACTATTCAAAAAAATAGAAACATGTTCCTAAGACCAAAGCCCAAGTGAGTTTTCCCCAAGACTTAAGTTGCAAGACAAAAGATGAAAATCTGATATAGTTTAGTAATAAATTAGCAATCAAAAAGAAATACCTATTTTAAAAATTTATATGATGAAACAGTCCCATTCCATCATCCTGAAATCTACCTTTCGTCCTTCCTACTCTATTAAATCAAATGTCACTGCAGTCATCTTGATGGCTTTCATTTATTTTTTGCTTGACTGTCTATGTGTAATGTTCTGTGAAAATCCTCCCTTTGGTTTTCTCTGCTTCTCTCTCCCCCTCTCTCTCTTTGCTTCTCTTTTTTTTTCTCTTTATTCCAGTCAGCAGTGATGTACACCCAAATATCTAAGTTTCTCTGGAATTCCTTATGTGCTCACTGAAGCTACCAATCCACCATAGTGCTATGTTCCTGGCCCCATGTCTTCCCCACCCATCAGAAGCCCACACAGATCTAGGGCTCAGTGAGTTGGGGCACACCTTCAGAGATCACTCTGGATGTCTGGACTAGCTGAGTCGGGCAAAAGCATTGGAACCACCCAGGCAGCTCTGAACTCCAGGGAAAGTCATCCTGCAGCTGCCCTGAGCAGCCTGTTCCAAGATCTGTCCACACCGGCAGTCAGGAAGTTTTCTTAACAACTCACCTAAGTCATACCATGCAGATTTGGCAAGGACAGTGGCCATTCATGCCGGCCTCTCCCAGTCTTCTTTTCCAGATATGAAAAGTTGGACTTCCCCATGCACACACACCCTCCACTCTGCTCCTCCAGGGAGTGAGAAATTTGGATCAGAAATTAACTCAGGACTCCCAGCTTCCAGCTTCAGCTGGCCATCTGGCATGACTGCTGCCTCCAAATTATGTTCACGTCCATGGATAACCAAGTGGATTATCTCCAGGAATCATCTTCTCAGTGAGAAGAGAGGAGGCAGAGAAAAATATCACGTTCATTTCTTGCCTAGAAAAGACCGCTGACATCAGCTATTTGCCCTTTCTGGCAATAATATTTGGTTGCTGCTCCGTAATACAAAGCCCGTATCAGGCTTATTAGTGTCAAATTAAAAGGCCCTGAAGGGCAGCCAGGGTTTCCAGGACTGGCATTCGTTGCAGTCTGGCACAGTGATAATGCTGACAGGCCCCAGCTTGGGAGAAGTCAGCAAGGGTTTGGAATACCCGGAATGCCTCACTGGCACATTAACCACTGCAGGTATAATTAAGATGCATGTGCCTCTGTTTCTGGATGCCATCCCTTTGTTGACAAGTTGCTCAGAGAATGAAAGCTAATGTTTACCAATTAGCCCAAGCAAAACATTGTCAGGGAGGCAAATCTGGGACAAACACAATGTCTTGCTGGTCTCCCTTAGCACATAATAAAATCGAAGTCAGTACATCCAGCTGGTAAGAATCTCTGTCCATAAACTTAAGACACATAACCTTTCTTTACATTCCTTAAATCAGTGGTTCTCAGTCAAGTGCAATTTTACCCTCCACGGGGCATTTGTCAATGTCTGGAGACATTTTTGGTTGTCACAACTGGGAAGGGGATGCTACGAGCATCTAGTGAGCAGAGTCCAGGGATGCTGCTAAACATCCTACAGTGCACAGGCCAATGCTCCTAACAAAGAATTATCCATACCAAAATGTCAATTGTGCTAAGGTTGAAAAACCCTGCCTTAAAACAACATGATTTCTACTTCTAGCTTCCCATTCTTCTGGCAAAATGATTAATGTCTGTTATTATTGCTGGTTTTGTTTTGACCCAGAGCTGTGCCACAGTTCTGTGGTCTTAGGCTGAGCCAAGGTTAGATGAGGGGTGCTATGCTTAGAAAACATGGAATTTTAGGCAGACCTGGTGGCTCACACCTGTAATCCCATCACTTTGGGAGACTGAGGCGGGCAGATCACTTGAGATCAGGAGTTCGAGACCAGCCTGGCCAACATGAAACCCTGTCTCTACTAAAAATATACAAATTAGCTGGGTGTGGTGGTGCATGCTTATAATTCTAGCTACTCAGGAGGGTGAGGCAGGAGAATCATTTGAACCCTAAAAGGCAGAGGTTGCAGTGAGCTGAGATTGTGCCACTGCACTCCAGCCTGGGTGATGGAGTGAGACTCTTTCTCAGAAAGAAAGAAAGAGAGGGGCGGGGGAGAGAGAGAGAGAGAAAGAAAAGAAAGCATGGAATCTTCTGGGAGGTGGTCAAGTCCCCATCTGCCTGAGACCCTTTGTCCTTCCTTTTCCATTCAGCAGAGTTCCATAGCACTTTCTCCTCTTCTGTCCTAGCCTGGGTGAATCCCTTTATCTAGTCTCTTTTCCCTGCTTTCTGCCACTCTGCCTCTTCTCAACCTCTTCTTCCTCTCAGTACTTAGGAAATCTCCTAAGAAAAGAAATTTCTCAAGCCACCTCTACTGTCATCTTTGCTATATACCTCCCAAGAGCTTTGCTTAACTAAAGAATAGGGAAAGTCGGACAGAATAGGGAGGAAAAAAACCACATAAATTAATATTCAAAATATTACTCAGCAGTTACAAAGGCAACAGTGAAGTCAGATTAAGGAGTTTGTGCCATCCTTGCCCTGGGCCGTTAGGAGTCCCCAAGCCTTCTTTCTACAGCTCTGCCTTTCATGACTATGGATGGTGGGGAAGTTATTAACATTGGTTATCAGATATGTTCACCTAAGTTATCATCATACTCCAGTGAGAAAGATTTTAAGGTCTCAGCCCTAGAGAAGGTTTCATGTCAACATTTTCACATTGGCATAAGAATAAAAAGTTTCAACTGGGCATGATGGCTCTTGGTTGTAATCCCACCACTTTGGGAGGCCGAGATGGGCAGATCACTTGAGGTCAGGAGTTCAAGACCAGCTTGGCCAACATGGTGAAACCCCATCTTTACTAAAAATTTTTAAAAAATTAGCCGGACATGGTGGCAGGCACCTGCAATCCCAGCTACCCGGGAAGCTGAGGCAAGAGAATCACTTGAACCCAGGAGGTGGAGGTTGCAGTGAGCTGAGATCATGCCATAGCAGTCCAGCTTGGGCAACAAGAGTGAAACTCCATCTCAAAAAAAAAAAAGAGAATAAAAAGTTTCATATTTGTACTCTCAATAATTAGAGCTGACCCATCTGTGCCAGAGTCACCCTAAGAATAAAAACTCCTTTCAGAAGTGATCCCACAGCATCATTAAAATTACAAATAACCATTCTGCTGAACCCCTAACTCTCTTTTCCTTAGATTCTATGCAGTGGAAATAAAAAGATTTTGATACATGAACATTGTTTATAGAAGAAAAAAATACAGGAAAAAACAAAACCTGAAAGTTCATTAACAGAGAAATGAATTGGGAAATGAATGAACTGGGATACGTCCCTATGATGTGTGACAGTTAATGTTATATGTCAACTTGACAGGACCACATGTCCGGATATTTGGTCAAATATTACTCTGGCTATTTCTGTAAAGGCATTTTTAGATGTGATTAATATTTAAATTCATAGACTGAGAACAGTAGATTACCCTCCATAATGTCTGTGGGCCTCATTCAATCACAGGAAGGCCTTAATAGAACAAATACTGTCCTCTCCTGAGCAAGAAGAAATTCTGCCAGCCGACCATCTTTGGACTCTGACTGCAACTCTTCCCTAGGTCTCTAGCCTGTGGCCAATCCTGCAGATTTTAGACTTAATAAGCCTTCACATTTGTATGAGTCAATTCCTTCATAAATCCATCTCTCTTTATCTGCGCTTCCTGTTGGTTCCGTTTCTCTGGAGAACCCTGACAAATACACCATGGATGATTATGCACCTATGATTTGGCTGGATATTTAGGAACCTGGAGGAATTTATATGATGCATTATTAAGTGGAAAAAGCAAGATATAAAGATACATGTTGTAAGAGAAGCAGTGGCCAAAAATGTGCATGTGTATATTGGCACAGAGAAAGATAGGAAAGAAAACATGACAAGTTTTAACAGTGGTCATCTGGAAGGGGCCTAGGGAGGTAAAAAGAAACAATTGAAATATGAAAATATTCATCAGATAATGTTGATGAAAACTGTAGAATATGAAATATTCCAATATTATTAAAAGTAGGAAAAGTACTAAATATGCCTATAGGCTGGGATTAGAAGTTAAAATAGAAAAATTTTTGAATTGTTTGGATTGTTTTTGGATTGGGATATGGGGACACTCTTTTTCTTGGATATTTGATACTTCAATATTACAATAATTAAAAAATATATATTCCTCAGTATGAGCCCCAACAATTCAAATTTTCAAGGTGAGCAGGGGGCTGGGAGTGTGAGAATCAGTACTTTTAAAATAAAGGCCCCAGGAGTAATTCTTGATGCGTCACTGAGTTTGTGAACTACTACTGCTAATTCAATAATTATTACTTCAAGCTAGGGCACACTTGATTTTTCCCTGGAACCAATTAGTGAAGGGGGCCCGCCAGAGTGAAGAGGAGAGAAGTCCCAGAGCCTTGCTTAGCCCCATAGCTGAGTAGCCTGTCCCTAAGTACCCCCTACACCCCCCTGAGAAGGTCTGATGATCTGGCCTTCCTGAAGGACAGGGAAACAGGGGAGACCAGACTGGAGGTGCAGGCCATCCTCTGCTCCCACAACTCTGCAGTCATATCCACTCACTTGCCATTGCTCTTTCCACTGACAACTTTTTGTTTTAGAAATGCAGACATTTATGGCTGGGCACGGTGGCTCACGCCTGTAATCCCAGCACTTTGGGAGGCCAAAGTGGGCGGATCACCTGAGGTCAGGAGTTCTAGAGCAGCCTGGCCAAAATGGTGAAGCCTTGTCTCTACTAAAAATACAAAAATTAGCCGAGCGTGGTGGTAGGTGCCTGTAATCCCAGCTACTCAGGAGGCTGAGGCAGGAGAATCCCTTGAACCGGGGTGGCAAAGGTTGCAGTGAGCTGAGATCACACCATTGCACTCCAGCCTGGGGACAAGAGCGAGACTCTGCCTCAAAAAAAAAAAAAAAAAAAAAAAAGCAAACATTTATATGGCACTGTATAGTGACTTCATGTACCTTATCTCATTGGATTCTCTCTTATCCCTGACAAGATAGGGATGAGAGTTGTTGTTGCTATTGTCTCCTTCTACAGATGGTGACGATGAGTCTTGGAAACTAGTTAGATAACTTCTCGTGACCCAACTATTTCATAGAAGAGATGGACCCTTCAACCCCAAGTCTGCCTTTCAATTTCTTTTTCCTGTTCCACCCACCACATGGCCTTCCCACTTTATTTAAATTGTTTGTTGAAGGCCATCCTCTTTGCATTCCTTAGATATTCAGACTTTAATCTTCAATGATTAGATGTGAAAAACATTTTCTTATGATTGACATAGGATTTGACTCATGCTGTTATATCTTCATGTTTGCGTTCCTTGTTAGCTGTTTTGCATCTGCTTTTGTTAGTCATTCCATGTGGGGGTTTAACTTTAGACTGTATGCATCACAGATTATTCAGGATAGAGTTTTATAAACATGTTTGGGACAATGAAAACTGAAATTGGCAAGAGGTACTTTCCCCCTAAGTAGAAACTATTGTTCCCCTTGATGGGATGGTTTGTCTTCTTCATTCCAAGGGAACTTGAACAATGAGTTTGAAAGCTGCTTCCCAGGAGGCAGAGCAAACAATACCACACCTGAGAATTAAAGCAGAGAAACATCTTGAAATTTGTGATAAGAGTGTAGTCCTCCAGTTAAGGAAAACTTTCCTGCTTTAAAAAAATACACAATGTGGAGTAGAGCCAGGTCCATGGGCAGCAGCAGGAGCATATCATCACTGCTAGCAGAACACTGGTAACTGGATTTTTGTTCCTGACAAAATGAGAAGGTCTGTTTTTTCCTCATGGAAACATTTTTCCAAAAGAAACCCAAATATATTTCCAATATTTCCCAAGTGTCAGCAACTATTAAGTAGAAAACACTTGTTGGTCAAACAGAGTAGAGGAAAAAGGGGGCTTTAAGTTAAGGCAATCATTATTTGGTTAATTTTGAAGATCCACAGTGTTTTGACTAAGAGCCAATGAATTATGCAATAAGGTTTATTATCCAAGGTAGAATCAAAGACGTTGAAAAATTCCTGAATAAACTGCGAGGACAACTGATTTACTGAGCGATCTGTCTGAGAACCAGATTCCTTCTGCTCAGCAAAAAGTACACTTGACTCTGACCTTTAGTTCATGGAGGGTGGTTGTGGAGACTCAGGCTGAGTTTCATTAATGCATCAGTCTCAGCTAGTCTCTGTAAATATCCTTTCTTATCATCCTGGATCTTCAGCATCCTGGTGGGGATGTGTTTCCTTAGTAACTTGGGGAACTAGAGCCCACCCCCACTTCTTTTCCTCTCTCCTAAAAATCAAAGGCCTTGGTTTTGTGTCTTGATCTTTTTTAATGCCACATCCAACAAAAAATGTTGAAGGAAACATCAGCATGGCATAAGCTTGTGTCATTTGCAAAAGAGCTGGTGACCTAGAGATAGGGCTGCAGGCCATTCTAGAGGTGAAGTCAAGACTATCTTGTTGTCAAGAGGATGGAATAGCCTCATCTTAATAAGAAGCGAGATGTCACAGTATGAGAGAGAGAGAGAGGAAAAAAAATAGAGTGAGCGCACAGAAAGGGCTTTTATTCATCTGACCCATAGTGATGGTTCCTTCAGCCTCTTATCTTCCCACTGCTTAGTGGCATCAACCACTTTAATTATAACCCAGATGCCCAGCCAGCCCACCTTTATGAAGGGCACTGAAAAAGAGCCCAGCTTCATTTCTGTATTATCTTCATAAGGCAGACAGGAAAATACCCTTTTGCTGTTTCCTTTAAATTAGTAAAAAGAGCCCTCTGAATCCAATAGTTTCTGCCTAAGTGAACAATGGTCTACCCTAAAAAGAAGAGAACAAAGGTCTTTGGAGTTGTAGCAATGTAGAACTGACTAAAATCAAAATTCCAAGGCAAGCAGTTTTGCTGTCAAACAAGTTGTCATAAATGTTTCATCACTGACTTTTCCAAAGCTCTGGCATTAAACATTAATACATAAAACAGCTGAAATATGCCTGCTTTTACCATGGGCTCTAGTCTTCCTCTTCCTCCTCCAATCAGGAATAAATAAAAGGCAGCAGCAGCTTTTGTCAAACGCTTTGACACAAATGCCACAATAACCCCGTGGGTGGCAATGTTATTCTTTTGCCCATTATGCAGATGAAGTTAGTGAGCCTCAATAAGGCTTAAGGTATTTGTTCAAAGTTGCTCCAACAGTATGCAAAGAACCAGCATTTACACCTCTTCCTCTTCTCAGACTGGTCAGTTACATGGCAGTCCATCCAAGTTTTGGGAAACTGTGGCAGCTGTTTTTAAAAAACGAGATGCTTCCCGGTGCACTAATGCGAGGAAATTGCCACAGTACTGAGCAAATATTGTGAAACCACAAGTATGTGTGTTAATGTACATGTGATGAATAGAAAGAGTTCTGGAAGTGTGTACATACAACTGGTGGCAGTGATTACTTCTATGGTGGTGTGTATGATGAGGGTGGAGTGCCTTCATTATTTACTTCATATACTCATGTATTGTTTAACTTTTTAATGACAAGGGGATGTTATATTTGTCATAAACTTTCCTTTTACTCAAGATATATAACTGAAAGATCCTTCGTATCTCAAATCTTTTTTGCTGTCTCTGATTCTGCAGACCTGTGAAAAGAATATTGTTATTCTCCATATTCAAATGAATCCATGACAATAAACTCTGACACACATAACCAGTGCCCCATAATATACCAACCATACTTGCTGTCATGAGAGGCAGTCCATGAAGTTAAAACAAGGAACTAACAAACACTGTCTCCTTTGTAGGTGCAAGACACTTTCCCATGATAGCCAAATTGAGCCACTCACTACCTATGTAGAGGAGGCATAGTTAGCTCTGGTTCTATAGACGATAAATCCAGAACTCAGAGTAACAATAATGTGCCCCACGTTCACACACAAATATGTGGCAGAGCTGCATTAGTGCCTGTTCCATACCACCATGCCTCCTGGAAGCCAGCTTGATAAAATCATTTTTCAGTGAAACTTAAGATTCAGAATAATGATTTTTTTGTGTTTTTACTTCTGTTTTTATGAGACCATTGTGTTTCATTCCTCTTGGCAATAATCTATATGATCCTAGCTTATCACAATAAAGAAGTCCCCTAGGAGGAAAAGAGGGGCCATTGGTTTGCATGATTTTGTTCAATATAAATTTTATGAGCTAAATATAATTTTTGGTAGCAGGGACATTTTGAGGTAGAGTTGATGATTGAGGCTTTCACAGCATCACAAGCTGCCTCTTAACCCCAAAATGTTCATTCATTCATTGTTTTCCCCCCATGGTTCTTTCCCTTGGCCCAGCCCACCTCTAAATCCAGGGACCTGAAGGCTCTCATCTTGAGAGGATCAGATAGATTGCAACTCATGAAGCATCTTTGTTCCCAGATAGTACCGCACTTTCCCTCTACCCTCAAGGGTCATAGTAAAAAACATCAACTGGGAAAAGAAATCCACTTAATTTTTATTAAGCTACTTGACTTCTCCAGGAGTCTTTAACTTACATCTTGGTTAAATGGCAATTGGACACTCAAGAAACAGTCTCAGCTCTGTCAAGTAAGTCTACAGGTTTGTTAAGGACCAGAAAAAATAAAAATCCCAGAAGGGAAGGTCACCAAAATACTAACAGTGCTTTTGTGAAGTGACAAGATTGGAGTGCTTTTTTTAGTTCTTGCTTTACACATTTCTGTTTTTTTCCAGATTTTCTACAACAAACATGTAGTCACTTTTCATCACAATAAAATGTGATTTTTTTTTTTAATTCTGAAAAGCATGATGCAAGAAGCTTTACATGCAGTATCATCCTAATTTTCTAATCATGTGCTTACAAAACTACTGGGAAGAAATAAACCAAAATGTCTACAATGTCTGTTCCTAAGTAAGGGCATTATGGTGGTTTTATAAATATATATATATATATATATATATATATATATATATATATAAATGTGTATTTCAAATTCTTTCTAATTAGTCTACAGAGGCTTTATAACCTTAAATAATGAACGTATTTTTAAAGGCTTGAAATTTGAGGAGGAGTGTGGGAAGGGGGAGATCCTATGAAATTCCACACTGTTGTTACTTTCCTGTAGTTATGACATATACCCTTAATTCCTGGAATAGTTGAGATTTCCCCAAAATGGTTAATTTATACTTGGAGAACAATATATCCATCTTTCAGGATCTGGGTCCCAAATACTCTAATTTCTCCTAAATTGACCTAAGTTATTTCAAACTATCTAATGACCCTCTAGTTATCGAATGACCCTCTGGTTATCGAATGACCCTCTAGTTATCTAATGAGCCTCACAAAATATCTCATGAGCCTCTATACCGTGCCAGGTATCCTGCTCAAGGCTGCTTGAAGCATGCTATTATCTTCAGGTCATCTCCTTTTCCTGGTGTCCCCCCAACCACTCTCACTTCCCCTGCGAATGCTCGTCTCAAGGGCGGTTCACTAAAGGGATCCAGACAGACACCACAAGTCCTTTGCTCCTTCCTTTAATTTTTTTTTTTCTTTTTCTATGATCCAGAGTTATTTTTACTGGGTCAGTCCCTATTATCATAAGTGAGATTTCACATCTGAGACAACAGGATGATCTTTTGACTTAGCAAGTCACCATCGAACTCCGTTGTAAGATAGTGTTAAGTGCAGTACTTGGAGATGAAGAGGAGACCTAAAAGAAGAATTGGAATACAGGCATTAGCTTCCTGATTCTGTTAGTCATCTGCTTTGTTCATCATCAAAATTATGACTGAATTTTATACAGTAGCCATTGCTTAAAAAGAATACTCCCGCCAGCTGCATGTAATTTGAGAGATTGTTACACTAAATAAAGGTCTTTGGCAAAACTATGAATTAATTGATTATGCCAGATCCGTTTTTTAGACATATAAAGACTTCTGAATTTAGGACTTGGTTTAAAACTGGAATTGTTTGCCTTAAGTGAAAACTTTAATTTAAAAGAGGAGAGGACTGTCTTTTCTAGGAGGTGAAAACCATGACTAGAAATTGCAGATGTAAATCAGAGCAGTTAAGCAGTATCAAAAAAGAAATCTGTTTGTGGAGTTAAAAATTCCTCCGTTGACACAATACAGTAAATGCAATATGGTGACACAAACCATTGAAGTAAATACCAGCTCTAATAATAGCCATGTATCAATTGGAAAGTATTTTTATCATGTGCATGCTAGCTCCCCAGCCATAGCTTTTAAAAAGCAGAACAAAATGTGTAATCACTGTGTCCCCGTTTCAGAGAAAGAAATGATTGATTGTTTGATTCCAGGAAACACTGGTGCTACCTGATGGGTCCTTAGTACTAAGAATAATGGAGGAAAAGACTCTGTGTGTCATTTGATAACTTCCCTGGCTAAGGAGAAGAGTTCGGGACGGAAAGGCATAGAATAAGGAAAGAGGAAACTTAATTCCCCAATTAATCTCACTCTGCTTCTGACATAATTCTGGATGGCATCGAATATTAAAAATTGGCATGCTCCACATTCATATTCTTCCGCTCCATGCTGCCTCCCATCCATCTCTGTCAGATTTTCTCTGCAGAATGGAAATAGGACTGCCCAAGGACTTGTGGAGAGAGAGGAAAAGAGTAGGAGTCCTCCCTAAACTTTCCAGTACTTGATTCAGTTTTCACCTGAAGTTCAAAACCATTCCACCTGAGGTGGTCCAAAGAGATTAAAGTTGTTCTCACAGTGATGGTTTAAATAGGCCCATGCTCCTTGACACTCCCTTTCAAACCTGGAGCCTAGTTCCCATTGCCTTAAGTGTGAGTTGGAGGTATGGCCTCATTTCTAACTAATCAAATATGGCAGAAATGGCTGTGTGAGACTTCTGAAACTAAGCCATAAAAGGCATCATGGTTTCCTCTTCGCTGTTTCTTGGACTGCTCAGTCTCAGGGAAGCCACCTGCCATGATGTGAGGACACTCAAGCAGTTTTGTGGACAAGCCTGTGTAGCTAGGAACAGCCAATAGCCAGGAACTGAGGCCCCCTGCCAATAGCCACACAAGTGAGCTGTTTTGGGAGCACATCCTCTAGCCTCAGTCAGTCTTAGTCCTCATAAGCAGGTCATCAGTTGGAGGTAGGAGAACATCCTGTTATACAGAAATGTTCGTTGTAACTATGGGCCTTCCTGAGGCAACATTTTCCCTTCTTAACCTCAAAGGTGAAATACAGGTTGGAGAGAGGTGGCAGGGGAAAAATAATATGAGGACTGTTTTATATATTATGGTTGGATTGTTTGTTTTGTAAAGTCCATTGGAACCTTCTTGGGAAAACTGGGGGAGCCTTTATGTTGTGCCTAGGTGTCATGAATTCCTAAAAGGAAATATTATGATAGGGCAAGACAAATTCAACCCCCTCTTATTTTCTATTTGGTCAATGGGATCTCCTGGAGGCCCAAGTTGACATCCTCAGTTACTCCTGATGTCAAGCCCAGTCAACAGCTTTCCTGCATCCTTAAAGACTCTGAGCTAAAGCCACTCAGCTCAGCCACTCCCATCTTTCCAACTATACAAAACTCTGGCCTAATAAATGTTCATTGATCTAACTCTTAAATTTTTAGTGTTAAATTTTTAGGTAGTGTGTTATACACAGTGGTAGACAACACATTCACCTTTCCTCTTGAGCAACTTGGTAACTAACATTTAAACCTTGAACTTATGTTCTGAGCTAACATTATATTCCCTAACTGCTTTCAGACACATTTAATGAGTTTTACATCTTTCAGCTATGCGGTTGTCACATACGGTTTGGCAGTTGAAATAATCTTGTTCATCTCCTGATTCTGTAATCTAAGGTGGCCTAGGTGTACCCATAGTCAGTGGCAGAGATGCCAGTGTTCTGATTAGGATGAATAATTTTAATGTAGCAGAGTTTTAAAATGTATTAATAGCATGGACCGGAATTCCTCTTAGGAAGACACAACTGTCTTGGAAAAACACCTTAATGAGATTCCAAGAAATAAGATAAGGTCATAAGAGCATAGATTTGGCAGAGGCTGGTGTATTGGAAAGAATTACATTACAACAGTGAAAGTGGTGGTGGGAAGAAGTGAGAGAAGGACTAGGTGACTGAGAAGGAAATGGCTGGGGGTGTTTAAGAAACAAGTTTTTGGCATTAAATTTTGAGCCGTTTACATTTCTGCAACATAACTCCCAAGACTTTCAGGAAAATGCTCTGCTTGTGTGAGTCATTCATTTAATGGAATTTGGGAAGAAAGGGCTGTCAGGGTATGGGAACTGAGACCACAGAGGAGTTACTTGGCAGAACAAGAAGCTCAGGGCCGTGAGTAATTCACAAACACCTAGAGACCCCAAGAAATTTAAAGAAGTCTTGGAGACAACATTAGGCTTCTCAAAAATCTATGAAAAGCAGGTCTGGGTCAAGCAAGGTGACCCAGCTGACATCTGAATTATGTACATTGCTCCTTTGCTTTTATGTTCAGAGTTCTATCTCTCCAGATTATGATGTTACCTGGACTTTATCTTTGTTGTATTTCTCCAGACTGTGATGTTAACTAGATTTCATCTGAAACATATACGTAGTAAATACAGCTCATCATAGATGACTCCCCTGGTTGTGTGGTGTGCTTGTGTGTGTGTGTATGTTTGTGTGTTTCTTGGCTTTTTCTAAAGTGTTACAATCTTTAGTATGTATAACAACTCTGTGAGGTAGACAGTATGTTTTAGTTAGTTCCAGCCGATATATCAGAATACCATAGACTGAGTGGCTTAAACAATATTTATTTCTCACAGTTCTGGAGGTTGGAAGTGTGAGATCAGTGTGCCAGCATGGCCAGGTTCTTGGTGAAAACCCTATTCCTATTACAGATAGCCATCTCTTCACTTAGTAGAGCGCAGACAGAGAGAGGAAGCAAACTTTCTCATGTCTGTTCTAACAATGGCACTAAGCTCAGCATGAGTGCTCTACACTCATGACCTAATTACCTCCCAAAGGCCTCAGCTCTAAGTACCATCACATTGGAGATTTCAACATATGAATTTTGGAGGGACACAAACACGCAGTCATAACATACTACTACTGTCATTATTTTACAGAGGAAGAAACCAAGACTTAGCTGTGTGTCTTGAGACATTTATGTAACAAACAGGGGGCATCAGGATTCAAACTGGGCTTCTTCAGCTGACAGCCAAAATTGTTAAGCATTGCGCCATGCCATCTTCCTACTGAAAAGGAGGGAAATGTTGCAAAGGATCCCAAGAGGAGAAAAAGGGTCGTGATAATAAATCAGTGGGCTGGTAGTGAAAGAAAATCACAAGAAGAAAAAGCAATCCAAATAGACAAGGTGTTATGTAAATGCATGAGCAGAAGAAATCGTCGTCACCGGGGGGCATCTGGGAAGCCTTCCTCGAGCAGGTGGGACTTGAGATGCATGCTGAAGAATAGATAGGACTGAGGGAGGCAGAAAACGTTCTAATCAGGTAAACATCAGGGGTGATTATGGCCAGAGGGTAGGAATAATGTGGCATGTTCGCAGAGAAAACCCGGGCTGAGCAGGGAGGAAGAGAGAGGAGAAACAGAATGGATGAAGGTGGGTAGAAGAGGGCAAGTTACGGAGGATCCTGGATGTTAGTTGAAGAGCAATGAGGAGCTTTAAACTCTTGAGCTGGACCATGGTTGGTGCAGAGCACTCCGCATTGGGTCTGCCCTTGCTCCTGAAATGCTGTAGCCACATACTGCATGCTTCTGTTTCCTTTTAATAGCAAGGATCCTTTCCTATTCTTCCTGATATCCGCCTTCATTGTTAGAACAGTACCTAGCACACAAAAGGCATTCATTCAAAGATGAATGAGTAAATGAATAAATGAATGACCGGGAAATGAGGGACGAGAAAGGGAGGCAGTGCAGAGCGGTAGTAGACTCAGACCCTCATGACTGAATACAGACATGTGCCTCCCCTAAGCCTCAGTTTCCTTATCCAGCAAATAGAATTAATGATAGTGTCAGCCTTTTGGGCTGTTGTGAGGGTTAAATGAAATAACATATGTAAGACATTTATCATAATGCCACCCATAAAATAAGCATAGAATATGTTACATCTCTACAGAATACATCAGGATCATAGATCAACTTAGTAAGCTAGACCAAGAGAACATAAATCCTAGGAATTAAGAAAAATTGTGGGGAGAATCTTAGACCTTCCTCAGAATTCAAGTGTGAGCTAAATTTTGGTTAAGTCTCAAAGGGCATATTGACCTCAGCTGGCCTCAGGATTTTAATGGGAGAAATTCCTGGGAATGTGATGATGGCCTTGAATGCTCTGCTGGAGTAGGGTGGGGGGCACAGGTGTTGATGAAACAGTAGCAAAACTACAATCGTTTTAGAAAGATCTTTCTGGTGGTCATGTGGGTGGTGGCCTAGGGAACATCAGGGCTGGACAGTGTCACTCAGAGGCTACTGCAGTAGTCTTAGTAAAGATGATGAGGGCTTGAATTAATGCTGAGATTGTGAGGAGAGAGGAAAGAGCTTAGATTTAAGACGCTACGAGAAGGATTTAGAGGCTGAGTGTTGGGAACAAGAGAAATACAAAGACACAGGTAAGTGAGGATGTCAACTTGGGCCCCCAGGAGATACCATTAACCAAATGCAAAGCAAGAGCCGTTGAATTTGTCTTACTACATCACAATATTGCCTTTTAGGAATTCATGACACCTAAATACACCATAAAGGCTGCCCCTGATTTGCCCAAGAAGGTTCCAACAGACTTTACCAAAAAAAAAAAGAAGAAGAAAATTATTAAGACCGTCTTCATATTTACCTTTCCTCTGGCACCTCTCTCCAACCTGTATTTCACCTTTGGTCTTGAGAAGGGAAAATTTTGCCTCAGGAAGGTTCATAGCTAGAATGATCATTTCTGTATAACAGGATGTTCTCCTACATCTAACTGATGATCTACTTATGAGGACTAAGATTCCAAATAAGTAAATATTGGCATCAAATTCCCACCCAACAAAGAGTCAGAATTATATTTGACTTGTGCTGTGTGTGTGTATGTGTGTGTGTGTGTGTGTGTGTGTGTGTGTGTGTGTGTGTGTTACCCCTAGCATACGCACATACAGGAATACATGTTCCGGGAACCACACTGCCTCAGAGAACTCCCTTTAATCAGTCTTGGTATCACCATGGTAACGTGAACAGAAGCAGTACTCCTAATCATGAAGGGAAAACCTGCAGCTTTATGATACATGCCCCTGGGGAAAATTTCAGCCATCATGTGTACCACAGCAGCACAGGATGCTCAGAATAATCTCATGGGTTCTGTTTATCCTTGCCTGCTTCTAATCTTCCTCCTATCTGCTGTTTCAATCAGCCTTCCCTCAGGATCACAGAGCTTCAGTTCTCATCCCTATCCTTGCTACTGAAAAATGCTTTCCCACAAGCTTTCTTTGGCTATTGTGAATGGGGGCTTTCCCTACTTAGAGGACACTGGTGCAGAAATAAACAATTCTGCTCTACCTTAAAGTTATTTGAAATTACATATTTTAAAAATGATAATAAAAACCAGGCTTCAAAATGTCAGCATCATCTATTTCTAGGGTAACATATGTAAGCATGCATGAAAATGACCTGTCTGTGACCTACAGATTCAAAATACCAAGTCAGAGATCAGCTACCTGTGAGTGAGGTTTAAGAAATGCCTATTCAGTCTCTCCAAGAGAAAATCAATCTGGCCTTTATTATTTTTCTTAGGAGAATTGGAAGCAGCACTCATTAGAGAAATCCACTTCCCCTCCAACTCCAAGGGGATTTAGAATTTTCCAATTGTACTTAAGTATTATATCTCTGGTAACAGTTCTCCTAAGGGAGAGCTCTTTCTTCCGTGTAACATTCAAGTAATCTTCAAAGGCTTTTATCTGCTAAAACTGATATGAAAATGGCATTTTATTTACCAATTCATCTCCAAGTATCAAGTATCTGTTTCATTTGTGTATAGTATCGTCTACAAATGTTCTGAACATTTAAACAGTTAATAATTTTTCTATTCTGTGTTTCAGTTGAAACAGAACTTTACATCATGAAGAATTTACCAATTTTAGAATGTCTTAAAGATGTGTGCCTATGTACATTCACACAAGCATATGTACATATATACCTATATGAATGTGTACATATGTATGTAAGGCTGCTTATTATATGGTATAGAGATTGAGTGTTTGGGCTCTGGAATCAAAATATTATGATGTGAACTCTCCCCTCCTGTAAGACCCTGTGTAAGCTACTTAACCTCTCTGCCTTTCAGCTTCATCTGTAAAATGGGAGCAATAATAATATTGTGATGACTACATGAATTAATACACATTTGGTGCTTCAAACAGACCTTGAATGTAGTAAGTGCTCAGCTTAGCAAATATTAGCTATTTTATTAATATTAGCAAATAATAGTCCAAGTAATTCATATTTTAAAAAACTGAATTACCAGTGAACAAGAAACTTCTAAGTTATTGGTGTGTTTCATATGTGTTTTACATAGTTAGCAATGGTAATAGCGTTATTGCTACCGTTTGCTCTTCTTGGAGAGAGTGTATTCTTGGTGGCACCCTGCTGCCACACTCTCAGCTTTTCTAACTCTCTGGGCAACTTCCAGGTCCAAGGCTTTTTTCTTTTTTTGTCTGAGATGGAGTTTTGCTCTTGTTGCCCAGGCTGGAGTGGAATGGCGTCATCTTGGCTCATGGCAAACTCTGCCTCCCAGGTTCAGGCCATTCTCCTGCCTCAGCCTCTGGAGTAGCTGGGATTACATTTATGTGCCACCACACCTAGATAATTTTGTATTTTTAGTAGAGACGGGGTTTCTCCATGTTGGTCAGGCTGGTCTCAAACTCCCGATCTCAGGTGATCTGCCTGCCTCGGCCTCCCAAACTGCTGAGATTACAGGTGTGAGCCACCATACCCAGCCAGGCCCAAGGCTTTCTCCAGCAGTGTTAGTCATGCAGGTGGACTTTCCATCCTATGAAACCTTCAGCTTGTCTGAGAGCAAATTAAACAGATGTGGACAAGCTGTTGCAGGTGTGTTGTTTCTTGATATGATTGGTGGTGGCGGTGTTTCACTCGATTTCGAGAGTTCTTCTTCTTGCTGTTGTTAGTGTTGCTGGAGTGAAAGAACGTGTGGCTTCTAGGATGGGTACACATATTACAACAGGAAGAAATAATAAGGGTGGCTCCTCCACATTGAGCTCACCATCTGGCCGGGGACTGCACTCTGCTCTGTGGACCATCGTCTCACCCACCCTCACCAGTCAGGAGAGGCCCAGACTAGGCCTGACTTCAGTAGCCTGAAGTCCAGTGCACATGTCTACATTCGGGCATTCAGGCAGCACTGAGCAAACAGTGGACTCTAACCACGTTTAGGATGCTCTTATCCTCATTTTTAATAGACTTTATTTTTAGAATAGTTGTAGATTCACAGAAAAACCAAACAGATAGTACAGAGGGTTCTAATATACCCAATGCCAAGTTTCCTTGATATTAATATCTGAGGATAAAATATCACATTACATGCTAGTATGGTGCAAGTGTTACCATCAATGAACCAATATTGATTCACTGTTATTCACTAGAGTACGTACTTTATTCTGATTGCCTTAGCTTTTATCTGCTGTCCTTTTTCTGTTCCAGGATTCCATCCAGATACGTTTCAGTGAGTTGGTCATGTCTCCTTTGCTCCTTTTGGCTGTGATAGTTTCTCAGACTTTCCTTGTTTCTAATGACTTGGACAGTTTAGAAGAGTATTGGTTTGATGTTTTGTAGGATGTCCTATTAAATTGCTGTCTGGTGTTTTTCTCATGATAAGATTGTTGTTTTGGGTTACTGGGGGGCGTGGTGGGGGGGGGAAGACCACAGAGGTAAAGTGTCATTTTCATCACATCTCATCAGGAGTACATAACATCAACATGATTTATCGCTGTTGATGTTGACCTTGATCACCTGGATGACGTGGTGTCATCATGTTGCTCCTCTGTAAAGTTACTTTTCTTTCGTTCCTCCTTTTATGCCGTACTCCTTGGAAGGAAATCACTATGCAGAGCCCACATTTAAGGAGTGGAAATGTTTGTTCTCCCTCCTTGAAGACAGAGTATCTACATAAATTATTTGGAATTCTTTGCCATGAAAGATTTGTGTAGTCATTTTTCAAGTAAAACTATATAAAAGAAAATTGACCAAAGAGAAAATTATGGTCAACAGATGTGTAGGGAAGAAGAGAAAATATCGAAAACAACAAAGGGGAAAGTCTGAGAAGTAACATTTCTCATCTGTTTTTGAGAATTACCTGTATGGTCAGACAAGTACTCAGAAGTAATATCCAAAAATGTTTAGTGCTACATTATGTATAATACTTAGAAAAAAGAAAGCAAGTAAAATATTCAAACAAATCATGGCACATTCATGTAACTGTTAGGTCAAAAACATATATATACAGAATTTTTATATGTGTGTGTATATATATGTGTAATTTTTTTAAGAGATGGGGTCTTGCTGTGCTGCCCAGGCTGGACTAAACCTCCTGAACTTAAGCAATCCTCCAGCCTCAGTCTCCCAAGAAACTGAGACTGCAAGCTCATGCTACTGTGCCCAGCTCTCTGTAATTCATATTTTAAAAAACTGAATTACCAGTGAACAAGAAACTTCTAAGTTATTGGTGTGTTTCATATGTGTTTTACATAGTTAGCAATGGTAATAGCATTATTGCTACTGTTTGCTCTTCTTGGAGACAGCGTATTCTTGGTGGCACCCTGCTGCCACACTCTCAGCTTTTCTAACTCTCTGGGCAACTGGCATGGAAATACAGTAATGGTATGCTATGAATGAATTAAAGCAAGTTTTACAGCCGTATGCCTGGTTATGATTGTTTCTTTATAAAAAAATTGTATTATGTAAACACACACGTTTGTATATATAACATTTTTAGTGTCTGACAGGTTAGTTAATACAAAAAAAGTACTTTTATTATCTCCAGCTGGTAGGATTACATGTAATTTAGAATATTCCTTTGTAATACCTAAAATTTCTGTTTTCTTTAATAACTTTCTACTTATCTAAAAATTACAAGAAAATGACCTAAAGCAAAAGATTTACTGACAATTATAACACTAGCATGTTGTGTTAGTAATCCAAGTTGTTAGAAATCCACTATATGCCAGCTTTTTGTTTTTGTTTTTGTTATTATACTTTAAGTTATATGTGCTGAACGTGCAGGTTTGTTACATAGGTATACACATGCCATGGTGGTTTGCTGCACCCATCAACCTGTCATCTACATTAGGTATTTCTCCTAATGCTATCTCTCCCCCTAGCCCCCCTAATCCCTTATAGGCCCTGGTGTGTGATATTCCCCTCCCTGTGTCCATGTGTTCTCATTCTTCAACTTCCACTTATGAGTGAGAAGATATAGTGTTTGGTAGTTCTGTTCCTGTGTTAGTTTGATGAGAATGATGGTTTCCAGCTTCATCTATGTCCCGGCAAAGGACATAAAGTCATCCTTTTTAATGGCTGCATAGTACTCCATGGTGTATATGTGCCACATTTTCTTTATTCAATCTATTATTGATGGGCATTTGGGTTGGTTCCAAGTCCTTGCTATTGTGAATAGTGCTGCAATAAACATATGTGTGCATGTGTCTTTATAGTAGAGTGATTTGTAATCCTTTGGGTATATACCCAGTAATGGGATCGCTGGGTCAGATGGTATTTCTGGTTCTAGATCCTTCAGGAATCATCACACTGTCTTTCACAATGGTTGAACTAATTTACACTCCCACCAACAGTGTCAAAGCGTTCCTATTTCTTCACATCCTCTCCAGCATCTGTTGTTTCCTGGCTTTTTAATGGTCACTATTCTAACT
The DNA here is from genome assembly GCA_036589455.1 of Ateles fusciceps. Taxonomy (NCBI): domain Eukaryota; kingdom Metazoa; phylum Chordata; class Mammalia; order Primates; family Atelidae; genus Ateles; species Ateles fusciceps. Next base: position 14,619,796 of record JAZHEH010000562.1, read on the forward strand.
GGCATGAGATGGTATCTCATTTTGGTTTTGATTTGCATTTCTCTAATGACCAGTGATGATGAGCTTTCTTTCATATGTTTGTTGGGCGCATAAATGTCTTCTTTTGAGAAGTGTCTGTTCATATCCTCAAGGTGACAGGCACAGTGACAACTGCACTTGAAAGTATTACTCACAGTTCCAAGAGGAGGGGGCACACAGCGCCATGCAGGGGTCACAAGGAGAACAGCCTGGATTAGTCAAGAGTCAGAAGGAACAATAAGAAAGTGTGGGCAATGCCATTTATTACTATAGTGGCGGGAAGTTGTTAGGTGAGGATGTCCCTTACAGGGCAGAACGCAAAACACAGATGTTGGAGTTTGTGACCAGGGAATTTGTAATACAATTTCCAAGTGCTTGCAAAAGACAAAGGGAAATATGAATGCAAACGACTTTGGCCATTAGTTTGGCCCATGATTTCAAGATGCCAAATCATCCATTACATATCAAAAATGACTATTACACTAGTCAAAGCCAATTCCTCACCACAACTGCTCCTGCCTGCAGTTTTCAGTGGCCACCATCCTTTCTTTTCCAGTGATGTTTGTATTTCTTGCTGCCTTCTTGAAGTGCCCTCCCTAGGCCCTGGGTTTTATTTAGATCGCCTATTGTTTGGCTCGTTTTGGTTGATCTCTCTCCTCCTCTTGGACTCAGCTGCTGTTACACTGGAAGAAGGGTTTGCTCCATTTTGCACTCTTCCTTCTGTGTACAAGGGCTGCTCCTTTTCACAGACAAGCGGAGAAACTTGGAAAACAGAAGGAAGCTGAGGTTGTATTGTTAGGTCAACCAAGGACCAAGGCGGAGCCAACGTTTCAGCGTGACATGTTAACCTTTCTGCTTATGGACTGGTAGGGTCCTGGAAAACTGTTTTGCCCATCCATAAGCCTTTTGGCAATTACTGAGGATGTCTCAGTACTTCGAATTTTTCTTTGAAAACAAATTTCAAATTCTGAGGCCAGTTCATGCTGTGGCTTGGGTGAGCTGCCGAGTTGAGGTCTGCTGAAATTATCCCACTGTCAAGACAGGACCCAGCTATGGCCCAGCACCCTTCTCTTTTTCTCCTTTTTCTAAAGAGAAGCCCCAGTTATATCCATGCCAGCCACATGACTGGATAATTACAGGAAACCATGGCTCCACTTAGCTAAAAGAAAGAATTCTTGAAGAAGAATTTCAGGATCATTTACTATTTCCCTCTTTTCACAGTCTGGCTCTGAGTTGTCGTCCTGTCGCTTTCTTTTCTCCGTGCTATTTCTGCAATGCTTTCCTCCCCCGGCAACCCCTCACCCCACCATCCTCTATTTGGATAAATGTGAAGTCCCTAATACACAACATTCCACTCTGAATTAGTTGAACTTCTTTTCTCTCTTTTTCTTCAGGCAGAATGTGTGTGTGTGTGTGTGTGTGTGTGTGTGTGTGTGGCGCGCGCGTGTGTTTCACTCTATAGCCCCTGCTTTTCTATTTTATTTTTTACTATTATTTTTTAAGGTGGAATACATTATTGGTAGGTAGCAATCTGTTTGGTTTTGATTTCTGCTCCCTTTTGCAGAGGGTGTCACCTGATTATACCCTTTAATGATGGTGGCAGCAAACAGGAGGGGACTCAGAGTTCTAAGAGGGACCACTCGATAAAAGTATGTATTTATGGGAATCAAGGCAGATTCAACAGGAACCCTGAAATTTACCTCACAGTGACTGTCTTTCTTTGACTCTGGCCTTTACTTTCCCAAATTGGGCATCCTGGTATCTGTATGTTTCTTTTGCTTGGAATGTCACGCTTGCAAGGTCTTAGTGCCTGGGACAGAACAGAGCATGCCACAAATACATTTAAAGGACAGCTCAGAATCGACCAGACAAACCCCTCCAAGTTCCGTTGGCAGCACAGATTCCAGACTGAAACGCCACTGCATCTTGCTTTATTTGACTGAAGCAAATGCAATCGGTTTGCATTTCCTCTGACATTTACTATTTTAAGGAGGGGCTGCCAGGGGAAGGGGCATTAACCACAAATATGACAAGGTTAAAGAACAACGGGTCTGGTCTGAAGCGTTGTATTGAGACAGTTGACATCCTGGGCTCATCAATCAATATTATTGACTTGGCCAAGCTTCAGGTTGGAGTAATTTCTATAATGAGATTTAGCCTGCACCACAAAATGGTATGTTGGGGATATAATGTCTGAAGCCAATCTTTTATGAGATACATTTTAGGAAAATGTTCTTAATCTTAAAAATAGAACTTGTAGTGTTTGCAGCCAGGAAGATGCTTAATTAGATTCACATAGGAGTCGCCAGCTGTTCACAAGACAAACAGAAATGTCTGAGGTCTCCCCCAGTTCTAGAGAGACAGGGGAAATGGCTCCTTCTTTTCATGCCAAGTCTGAGAGACCCTTTAGCTGAAAGCCATCCAGCCTGAGTGGCCTGGCTTGGCACACAGACGCTCACTTTTTTCCTTTTCCTCTGTCCTCTTGTTTTGCTCCTTAAACCTGAGGAGTTCTTAGTCACAAGAATAAAGTGGCCTCAAAGCCATACTGCCATGGGAAGGGCAATGTCCGAACAGCCATCTCCCTGCCTGCTCCCTCCCTGGGCATCTCCTCTGCACAATCTCAGAGGTAAATGGTATCTTTGCTGGATGAATTTCTGGACCTGGGTAATGTAGTTACAGGGGAGGGGAACAGGGAGAAAAGACAGATGAAGGAAGCTGAGAGGCAGGAGGGGAAGATGGAAAGGCATTTCCAGAAAGACTGGGCCAACCTATATAACCAAGAATTGGGAGACAGCAGGAAGAGTGTGTGGAGGGAAAATTGTGCGGCTAGGACTGAGAAAGTTTCGTGGTTTGAGTGGAAGAAGGAAGAAAGGAGACTGGAAGACATGTGATTACGCGTTGTGGGTTATGAACCAACACATGGACACAGGGAGGGGAGCATCACACACTGGGGTCTGTCCGGGGGGAAAGGGAGGGACAGTGGGGGGGTGGGGAGTTGGGGGAGAGATAGCATGGGGGAGAAATGCCAGATATAGGTGATGGGGGAGGAAGGCAGCAAATCACACTGCTATGTGTGTACCTATGCAACAATCTTGCGTGTTCTTCACATGTACCCCAAAACCTAAAATGCAATAAAAAATATATATATTATTAAAAAAATATATGAAGACAATTTGAATTAAGTTACCAGTCTCACAGGGTCAAAGGAGAAAGGGGCCTTAGAAGTGATATGGCTCAGTCTTCCATTGAATGTGGGAAGCCCTTTTAAGACATTCTTATCAAAGGGCCACCCAACTTTTACTTGGATGCCTTCAGTGATAGGAAATGTGCTGGTCCATTGGCAGTGTAGAAGGGTAGTTAAGAACACAAATACTAGAGCCAGACTGCCAAGGTTCATATCCAGGGGCCACCAACTGCTGATTGCACCTTGGACATGTTACCCGATATCTTGGTTTCTATACCTATAAGTTAGGAATAATAGTAGCAGAGTGCTGTTATGCATATTAATTGTATATTTATATATATACACATAGACATATATAAAAATTATATAAAGTATACATTTATATATTTATTCATAAAGTGCATGTATCACTTAGTACTTGGCATGTAATAAGTGGTATATAAGTACTTGCTAGTATTATTATCACTATCATTCAGGTTGTTCCATGGATAAGAAAGTTCTTTTTCAGATTGAGTAAATTTGGCCTGTCTTTTTCCTACCTGTTTTTCCCATTTCTCAGCCCTGAAATAATTCAGACCAAGCCTTAACCGCCTTCCATTGAGTCCCCTCCAAGTATTTGAAGTTAATAACAGTGACCCTCTGTGCCTTTCTCCCTTATATTCTAAAGAAGAGTTCTTGCAAATGTTGTTTCTCTTGCTTGCAACACCTTTCCTTCCCATGTTCTTCATGTTCTAAGTCAGACTCCATCTCCTTCAATACACCTTCTCTCTGAGTACCTGACACATTACTTGCCTATTGCATTAGGCGGTTTTTGCTTGCTATAAAGAAATATCTGACACTGGGTAACTTATAAAGAAAAGAGGTTCAATTGGCTCACCATTCTGGAGACTGTATAGGAACTATGGCACCACCATCTGCTTGGCTTCTGGGGAGGCCTCAGGGAGCCTTTACTCATGGCAGAAGTTGAAGAGGGAGCAGGCACTCACGTGATCAGAGAAGGAGAGAGAGTGAGTGTGTGTGTGGGAAGTGCCACACACTTTTTTTATACAACTAGATATCCTGTGAACTCACTCGTAACCAAGGACATGGCACTAAGCCATTCATGAGGGATCTGCCTGTATGATCCAAACAACTCTCACCCACCCAGCCCCACCTCCAACCATGGAAATTATATTTGAACATGAAATTAGTGGAGGTCCCCAGATCCATACCATATCACCCATATTCTCTGAATATAATTATAAAATAAAGGACATAGTATAGGTTCTGAAGGCTATGTGTGTATGTGTCACAATTTTGGCATATTACTTATACATCTTGTAACATATACTTCATTCACATGAGGTCCAGCATAGCACTGTGTTTCAAAAATATGTGTTGGATAAATTAGGTAGAAATCAGGAGAAGATGGGTAGGCGTAAAGCAAAGGCCTTCTTCAACAGCATTTAGCATTTCCCTTGGAGAATAGGGTCTTTGGAGCAAGAAGGTGGGTGGGAAGAAAGTTGACTTTCTCACACACACACACACAAAGCAAATAATCAAAAATTATAGACATGTTCTTGGGAAACAGATATACCTATAATTCCATTAGCTGATCATATTTGTCCCTGTTAATGCCATCAAAAAGGGAACGTTTCTTGAATTCTTACTTTTGATTGCTTGGTCAGCTCTTAGACTTTGTTGCACAGAATTCTGTTAATGGAAGAAATAAAAAGCAAAAGACAAGCAGGCAAGGGTGAATCAATCCATAGAATAAAGAACAAGGAAGGGCATGAAGATGGGGGCAGAGGTGGACGGGCCCTTTGGGTCTGGATGTGGGCAGAAGGTCTTTGAAGAGTAGAGAGAGAAGATAGTGTTTTGGTAGAAGTCACTCTTAGGAGTGTGAAAGAGTTTGAAAGTGGAGAGTCACCTTGGGAGGCTTTGTAAAGGAAATTTACTTTGCACTAAAAATGATCTCTTCTTAATAGGGTTTTCTTGTGAGACCGAGTAAAGATTTAAATGGCTTTTGATGTTCATTTTCTATCAGACTGCTATTTCTTTGAATGTGGCATAGCCCCAAGCTCTAGCCACGTGGGATCCCAGTTGTATATGGGTCATGTTCTGCTTCAGCTGGTGGATTTCATGATAAAATCCACGGATGCTCTTGTTCTTCAGGATGGTGAGGGAGGTATTGTCATAGCCACATAGCCCTAAGTAAGAGCATAGCCATTACACAGAGGCTGCAATGTCTATAAATATGTGAAATAAACATGGGTGCAAGTCAAAGAAACCCATACGTCTCTTAAAACTTCCTCTTTGGATAAACGTAGACTATTTTCTCCTCGCTTCCCAAACTTAACCAATACTTAGTCACAATCTCTACCTAGACACTGATCTAAAGAGCAAATTATTCTATGGAAAGGGCAAATTATTCAGAGGAATACTATTCCTTGCCTTTATTTTTTTCTATAGACCAATGGTATAAATATTACCTGGGATATAAAATTTATATAAAATGCCAGCGTTCTTTTCCAGACTGGGCTAATGATTCCCATTAAAGAGATATTTGATTTGCAACTATGCATCTGACAAAGGACTAATATCCAGGACTACAAGTAACTCAAATCAATAAAAAACAAACAAACAACAAGAACAAACAAATAAACCCATCAAAAATGGGCAAAGGACATGAATAGACAGTTCTCCAAAGAAGATATACAAATAGCTAACAAACATATGAAAAAATGCTCAACCTCAATAATTATCAGGGAAATGCAAGTTAAAACCACAACGGATACTACCTTACTCCTGCAAGAATGGTCATAATTAAAAAGTCAAAAAACAATAGATGTTGGTGTGGATGTGGTGTAAAGGGAACACTTTTACACTGCTAGTGGGAATGTAAACTGGTACAGCAACTATGGAAAACAGTGTGGAAATTCCTTAAAGAACTAAAAATAGAACTACCATTCAATCCAGCAATCCCACTCCTGGGTATCTACCCAAAGGAAAAGATGTCATTTTGTGAAAAAGACACTTGCACGTGCATCTTTATAGCAGCACAATTTGCAATTGCAAAAATATTACCAATCTGGCTGGGCAAGGTGGCTCATGCCTGTAATCCCAGCACTTTCAGAGGCTGAGGCGGGTGGATCACCTGAGGTCAGGAGTTTGAGACCAGCCTGGCCAACATGGTGAAACCCTGTCTCTACTAAAACACAAAAATTTAGCTGGGTGTGGTGGCAGGTGCCTGTAATCTGAGCTACTTGGGAGGCTGAGGCAGGAGAATTGCTTGAACCCAGGAGGCAGAGGTTGCAGTGAGCCGAGATCGCGGCCATTGCACTCCCGCCTGGGCAACAAGAGTGAAACTCCATCACAAAAAAAATATTACCAACCTAAATGCTTATCAACCAGCGAATGGATAAAGAAAATGTGGTATATATACACCATTCAATACTACTCAGCTCTAAAACAGAATGAAATAATGACCTCTGCAACAACTTGGCTGGAGCTAGAGGCCATTATTCTAAGTAACACAGGAATGAAAAACCTAATATCAAATGTTTTCACTTATAAGTGGGGGCTAAGCTATGAGGATGCAAAGGCGTAAGAATAACATAACAGACTTTGGGGACTCAGGAGGAAGGATGGGAGGAGGGTGAGGGGATAAAATACTACCTATTGGGTACAGTGTACATTGCTTGGGTGACGGGTGCACCAAAATCTCAGAAATCACCACTAAAGAACTTATCTATGTAACCAAAAACCACCTGTACCCTCAACATTATTGAAATTAAGATTATTTTAAGAAATATATTTGGGGGCCAGGTGCAGTGGCTCACGTCTGTAATCCCAGCACTTTGGGAGGCCAAGGCGGGCAGATCACAAGGTCAGGAGTTTGAGACCAGCCTGACCAACATGGTGAAACTCTGTCTGTACTAAAAATACAAAAACTAGCTGGGTGTGGTGGCTGGCGCCTGTAGTCCCAGCTGCTCGGGAGGCTGAGGCAGGACAATCACTTGAACCCAGGAGGTGGTGGTTGTAGTGAGCGGAGATCGTACGACTGCACTCCAGCCTGGGTGACAGAGCTAGACTCTGTCCAAAAAAAATATATATATATAGATATATATTTATTTATTTGTATTTATATTTAGGTAAAGTGCATCGTCAGTGAAGCTCTGCTGAAACCTTTGCCTATCCTTGGAAAAGCCCCCAGTTGTAAAGAAATATATATCATTCTCCGGTTCCTCCAAATGTAAAAATAAAAAAAGAATCAGCCATTCCTATCTAATTTTGGCCACATGTTCATATTTCAAGTTGTTGCTTTAATTATGGCAAGAAAGAAAACTTGACGTTCTCTAGTTTTTCAAAGGAAAGGTGATGTATACATACATCCCAATAGAAAATCATAACCACTTTAAAACACATCAGCCAAAACTATGGGAAAATGGCTTTATGGTAATACAAGGAAGAAGGAACTTCAGAAATAATTCCCTAGAGGGCCGTTTTTTAGAGGACACAAATTTCTGCTTCTGATGTACAAATCCAATTTCCTTGTAGGTTTCTGGGCTCCCTGCCCTTTTTGTGACTAAGCTTTTCACTTTTGTTAAAAAACATTTACCACACTTACCATAAGTAGAAGTTTAGAGTTGTGTATTTGGGGTAATCTCAGACAGCTCCATTAGACGGGCCTCAGCTTTTCAGATAAAGTTCATTTTGAGTTAATTTATTATTGGACATTGAGGCTATTTCAATTTGCTACCAAATCTTCACTTCATTTGACCATTAAATGTGACTTTTAAAATGTGCAGAAAGTATTTACCATGTTTTCTCTGTTTGTAAGAGACTAGGTGGCTATACATGTTGTCAACAATAATTATTTTTATCAGAGAAGTAGAGCTACAAACCATTTTAATTTTCTCATCTTGTACAATAGCAAGAAGTCTAATGAGGAAAACATTAAATGTTATTTTTAAAATGTTTCTTTAATAAAGAACACAAAGAAACCATTTTCTTAGTATTCCTAGGCTTTCAGAGGAGGTGGAGTGCATATTTCTTTGGCATCAATTACGTATGTTCTAGATCGTTTATTAAAGGATTAGAAGAGAAAATTCAACAAAAGAGAAAAGGATGAGGATGAAAAGAAATTGTGAATGGTGGCTGGGACAGTGGCAAACAGGATTTGTTTGTTTGTTTGTTTGTTTGGAGACTGAGATCGGAGATCACTTGAAGTCAGGAGTTTGAGACCAGCATGGTCAATATGGTGAAACCCTTTCTTTACTAAAAATACAAAAATTAGCTAAGCATGGTGGCACACACCTGTAATTCTAGCTACTCAGGAGGGTGAGGCAGGATAATCACTTGAACCTGGGAGGCGGAGGTTGCAGTGAGCTGAGATTGTGTCATTGCACTCCAGCCTGGGTAACAGAATGAGACTCCATTTCAAAAAAAAAAATTAAAATTAAATTTTGTATGGAGACATACAAAAACTCATTAAATAAGCAGGTCTGAAAATATTGAGAGCATCTTAAGCTGGTTTTAAACAATTATTTGAACAATTCGGGTCAAAAGCCACACTTAAAAATAAAAGCAATACCTGTCAATTGAAACCAAAAGTATCTTATTTGTATCAGTTTCTACTCCCCATGAACGTAAAATTGGTCCAAAGGGTTAGAAAATAAAAAACAGAAATGTTCTCATTCTCTCAGTCTCTTGCTCAGAATGTGCACACATCAGAGATTAAAATAACATAGAATAAGGTTGGAGTTTCAATAGGCATTATCCTGAGAAATGAAGGGAAGGCTGAGAGTGGGTGGGCAGTGAATAGATATTAAGAATTAAATCTCCTCTTCTTGGTTGCATGACTGGTGTGTGGAACTGTGCCGACCCTTTGCTTTGCTTTGGTGGGGGAAGCGGAGTTCCGACTTGGCTCTGTGACATTCCATGACATACACCTCGAAGCTGTGAGACATCGTGGGGAAAATGTCACCATGTAAGGGCAGTCTGTCTCAGGGCAATGCAACATGGCCATCTGAGGCACTGCTTGGTGGTCGAGTGATTCATCAGAATACAGACACTGAGCGCTATTGATTTGAGGACAAGGCATGGCAGAGATCAGTGAGATTCTGAACAAGCATGGGGAATTACAGTGCATACACAGATGATAAAGGAAAATCTAGGACAGTAGTCTATGTGCTGGCAATGGAGGTGATGACAGTGTGTTGATAGCAATATTTTGTTAATATCTGGCAGTTGTTAATAAAGGGTGCTCCCTGGAGCAACCAGAACATGTACCTGCCTAAATGGAGTCAACTAATATCCTTACTAAAAGGTATCCTAGCTAAATGGCAAATTGCTTCAGAGCAGGCAAACTGCTCCATTTAAGATTCATAATTGGAAGGCACTTTATCTACCTAATGATCAGGAGGATGCTGATTATTAGAAACGCCTGCATTAAAGACAGGGAAGCACATTTGCATTCAGCTCAGATTTGGGGTAGAAGGAAAATAATAAGAATTCTCTTAAGATACAGATCTTAAGTTCTTTATTGCATTTGTGTTAATGCCTCTCCTGGAGTCCAGACTCACATCAAGTGAGTGGAAAATAATAACCCCAAATGTGTGCTGGACACTGCATCCTGCTGCACAGAGAACCAAATGATTCCAGGAGCAGCAGATGATCACATGCAAGCCTTCTCTCACCAGCAAACCCACACGCATGCGAACACCCAGCACAGCAACATGGCCAGCTGTTGTAGGCACAGTGCCACTGTGGAGGGTTTGCAAATCAGAATGGGAAGGATTAAAAGAGAGCCAGTCTAGAGACTTCGTGTCTGTAGGAAAACAAAAAGCAAGATGAATCTTTCATCAAGCTCATGTTAGTGTCTGAACAGAAGAATAACGTGAGGTACAGAAATGGAAAAAGGAAAACCAAACCTTGTGCTATCCAAAGTGAAGAATCAAGGGATACTCCGTGCCACACCCTCACCCCTTAGTTTCCTTCCATTATCCGTAGAGTTGGATGAAGAAGAGGAGGTAAGGAAGAAGTGAGGCGGGTATTTGTGATCTGAATTATTGAGCTATCACTTCGCTTTTTCTAATTCATTCTGAATACATATACTTAGCCTTATTTTCTAAAATGACTTAAAATAGCAGCTTTTAATAGTCTTCATAGCACATGTCAAGAGGTGCTTTTTTTTTATTTGAACAGAACAGTGGGCATTATTACTTTACACACAGTAGACACTCAGCAACCCTTACTGTGTGTCTCTAACTTCCTTTCTTGCCATGATACTTTCCTTAGACACTGGGACTTGAGGTAGGAAGACCAGGTAGAGGTCCCTTGTACAACTGTCCATCAGGCAGTACTAGAGAGTCCACAGTAGAGTGTTGGAAAATGTGTGTTGAGAGTTCAGGCACCACAACCTCCAGATACATTTAAGAGTGAATTCATAGCACTTGGTGACCACCTAAATTTAAGGAGGAAAGAGAAGTATCTGAAGACGAGGCTGATTTCTCCAGGTTGGGTGGCCAAGTGGTTGGAGGGACCATTACTGGCTGGGGACACAGGTCTGTAGGTCACCCTGAAGAGCATCAATCATATGCCTGGCTGGGAGGCCCTCGGGGGGAACTGGACCACGTGGGACTGTTTGCTCTGCTTTTTAATTTTCTCTCTTCTTCCTTGGCTGTCAAGCTGTCAGCTGTCACTTCTTGCTACTGTCAGTGTGCCTGCTTCTAAGCACCTTCCTCCTTTACTTCCTAATTTGCTGCTTCTGGAAAGCCTGAGAGGCAAGGCTGCTAGAAATGTATGTAAAGCAAGAGTCTCTGGAAGCTAAGTAATGGTCCAAGGACCATTGACTGTTATAAAGTACAGGGCTTCGTGATTGCTGTTTCAACTGCTCAATTTAAATGGATTAGGTCTTCAGAGATCTGGCACTCAGATAGCTGGGGAGGTATTGATTTCTATTTGTGTAGTGACTTTGAGGATAAAATTGTTCTTCAAGTCGTCTGAAAATTCTTAATTTTTAAGGCAAGATTTTAAATTGGCTGCTACATAATAAATCATAGCTAGCACTTATTGGGCACTTGGTAATTGTCAGACCCTGTTCTAGGAACTTTTCATGTAATATCACCTGTAACCAGCACAGGAACCCTAAGGATTGGGCAGTATTATAATTACCCACTTTATAGATAGGAAATCTGAGGCATAGAAAGGTTCATTTTTCCAGGACCACAGAGTGGCCATAAGCAGCAGAGCCAGATTCAAAAGCAGGGCTGGGTGTGGTGGCTCATGCCTGTAATTCCAGCACTTGGGGAGGCGGAGGTGTGGGGATCACTTTGAGTCAGAAGTTCGAGACCAGCCTGGACAACATGGCAAAACTCCATCTCTACTAAAAATACAGAAAGTAGCCAGACGTGGTGGTGCATGCCTGTAATCCTAGCTACTCAGGAGGTTGAGGCAGGAGGATTGCTTGAACCCTGGAGGTGGAGGTTGTAGTGAGCTGAGATCATGCCCTGCACTCAAGCCTTGTGACAGAGTGAGAATCTGTCTCATTGAAAAAAAGAAAAGAAAGGAAGGAAGGAACAGAGGGAGGGAGGGGTGGAGGGAGGGAGGGAGGGAGAAAAAAGCAGACAGTCTAACCCCACAGCCTGTGTTCCTAACACTTTGCTATGTTGTCCACCCATAGGTAGAGGGCTGCCAAGCCAAGTTTCTCTGGCTCAGTAACTGAATGGGGCTGAGAACTAACTTGCACATTATTTCTGTGAGTTCTTAGGGCATAGAGATTGTCATTGCTTAGTAATACCCTCCAGGCTGACCTCCCCCAACCCCACCTACCCCTAAGGTCAAGATATATACACATCCACCACACAAGGCACACTCTCAGCTCCCTAACTTGGCTAGAGCTGCAGAAAAAGACCACCAGGGTAAAGCAGTGTTCAAAAGTTGGGGGCAGGAGGCTGGTGACTGATGACTCACTCACAGAATACACTCAAGTTAGTTAATTCATAAAAACATATAAATTTGTGTGGTTCTTGCCATATTTCTTCCTTTCCTGCTCCAGTAAAGCTCTCATGGTGTGTTCCTATTGTGTTTCGGGCTGAACTGTGTCTCCCCCAACTCCAAATTCATATGTTAAAGTCCTGACCCCTAGTTACCTCGGAATGTGACTATACTTAATAATAAATCCTTTAAAGAGGCAATTGGTGGGGGAGGGAGGTGCAGTGGCTCATACCTATAATCCCAGCATTTGGTGAGGCCAAGGCAGGTGGATCACTTGTGGTCAGGAGTTCGAGACCAGCCTGGTTAACATGGTGAAACCCTGTCTCGGCTAAAAATACAAAAATTAGCCGAGTGTGGTGGCGTGCACCTATAGTCCCAGCTACTTGGGAGGCTGAGGCAGAAGAACTGCTGAACCTGGGAGGCAGAGGTTGCAGTGAGTCCAGATCGTGCCACTGCACTCCAGCCGGGGTGACAGAGTCTAAAAAAATAATAATAATAACTCTGTATCAAAATAAATAAATAGGGAATTAGGGTAAAATGAAGTCATGGGCTGGCACTGTTCCAACATGACTGGTGTCCTTATGAGAAGAAGAGACCAGGACACAGACACACACAGAAGAGGGGCCCTCTAAAACCAGAGGGAGAAGGTGACCGTCTGCAAGTGAAGGAAAGAGGCCTCCAAAGAAAACCCTGCTGACACCTTCCTCTTGGACTTCCAGTCTTCAGAACTGGGAAGAAATTCATTTCTGTTGTCTAAGCCACTTAACCTGTGGAATTTTGTTAGGCAGCCTGAGCAGACCCATACACACTGACCAAAGAGGTTGGTGTTCAGGGCTTGATGTAGAAGCCACTTGCAAACAACCTCCCTCCTTGACTTTTCTCCCAAATCTTAAGTTCACTGAAAAGATTAGCTCAAGGAGAGGGAAGGAAGTTTAGTTTCTTAGAGGATGGGAGGAGGCAGAAATGAAGAAGGCAGAGGAGTAGAGAAGATTCTTCAAGACCAGAAGGGCTCTTCAGGCTCAGTGAGTGCAGGCCTCTCACTGCTTCCTCTCAGTGCTCTGGAAGGCAGAGCATTGTTCAAGGCATGAGAAGGGCCAGTCCTGGACATGGGGCTCCAGCCTTGTCACCTCCCGAACCCTGGGCACAATAATGACTCAGCTGAGTTCCTGCCAGATCAATGAGATGGAGATTCAGAGAAAGATATTTTATAATTTGACTGTTATTATTAATTCACAAAATAATGTGAATTAACAATACTTTAATACTACCTTCACACCCAAGCTTGTTCAGTGGAACTCAAGTAGGATCACACCCTCTATGGAAGAATTGATCACTCAGTTGTGAAAAGACTCCAAGCAGAACACTGACAGTGGTGATCATATTTGTTCTTTCCTGCGCAGAAGAGATAATCCCTTCTTTTCTTGGCAACACACCCTGATGCCTTTTGGAGCAATGACTTTCCTCCCTAAAGTGCATGCTCCTGGAGGATTGTCACTTAAGGGGCTTGCATTACCAAGGACAAGCATGGGAACCAACTGGACCAATTGGATTCTCTCTCCCCCACTCTGTATGTTGAAAGAGGTGGTATAAGGAAGAACAAATGCTAGAATTAATTCATCTCAGCTTTGGCTCCCTGAAGGAAGTGGCCGAATTGCTGGAGTTCCTTGGAGATACCATAATAAAATTTGTTCTCCAGGCTTGACTTGCATCCTGTAAGCATCCATGTCTCCCTTGAATAAATTTCCTTTTGGCTTAGCCTGCCAGAGTCCATTTCTGTGGCTTTCAACCACAGAAGAGCCCTAGTTAATATAATGCCTGTGGAATCAGACTCTGAAAAGTATAGTAGAAGTAGCAAATATGGTACATTGATCCTCACCCTTTTGGAAAGGCAATAGCCTGTTGTTTGTTGAGATTTCGAGCCACTCATTTTGACATCCATTTGTTCCAGTACCATTTATTGAAAATTGATTCATCCTTCATTTGTTGCCTTTGCACCCTTGTCAAAAACCAGTTGTCTATATCTGTTTTGGTTTCTTTCTAGATTCTCGTCTGTTTCATTGAATGCTTTGTGTTTACACCAATATTATGCTGTTTTGATCACTACAGTTTTATAATGATATTGTCATATGTGGGTGTGTGTATGGATATGTGGGTGTGTAGGAGGAGAAAGTTGCAGTCATCAGGACATTTCTTCTTTAAATACTTTAGATGCAAGTTTTAAAAACAAGGGCTTTGTCATTCTTGTCACAGCAAAGAAAATTAGTAACAATCCCCAAATATCATATAAAATATCATTTGACATACAGTCCATATTCATATCACTAATGTCTCCAAAACATCTATGGCTGTTTTTAAAAATATATATGAGAGATCTTTTATTAATATCTCTAGTTTGTCTTTGAAGATTTAGAATTTTAAACTTTTTTCCTTAGGTCAATTTTCATAATTTATGTTATTGCTAGGAATTCATCCTTCAAAGTTTTGAAAACTGTTACATAGAGTTGCTTATTATATTATTTGAATTATTTTAATCACTCTCATATCTGTGGTTACTTTTCGTTTCACATTTCTAACCTAACCTATTTGGTTTGCACACACTGTCTTTATCTCCCTTGCTCACTCTTTCCTTAATCAGGATTTGAAGGGACTTATCTGTAGAGGTCACTGATGTTTGCCAAGAAGCAGTATTTGGGTTTATTTTTCCTCTCTGTAAATACACTACTTTATTACTTTCGTATTTTATTTTTATTTCATCCCTCTTCTTAGTTTATTTGGGTTCATTATGTCACTCTTTCTAGAAAACTATAATTGGGTTCATTATGTTGTTCTTTCTAGAAAACTATAAAAGTGAGTCTTCAGCACCTTTTTGGTTGTTCTTTGGCAGTGAAGGCATTCAGAGATGTAAACTCTTCTCGAGGCTGGATCTCATTGTGTCTTATGGGCTTTGTATGCTGTGCACACCTTTTCATTGCTTTCTAGAAAGCTGGTGATTTTTTTCTTTTGATTTCCTCTTTAATCCAAAGGTTATCAATAGCTGCCTTTTAGTTTCCAAATGGGTAAAATTTTTGGCCTTTTTCAAATTGCTGTGTCTTATTTTGTTAGACTGTATAGTGGAAAATCATGTCTTACAAAATCTCAATGTTTTTGAATTTTTAAGGTTTTAATTATGGATTTGTATCACTTCCTATGATCACTTTTTATTGATATTCCTGGACATTTGAAATAATGTGTATTTCTCCTATTTAATGGATGTAAGTTTCTATAGTACAAGTTACATTTAGTTTACTGATTATATTTTTAAATCCTCTATATTCTTGCTTACATTTTTTTCTGCTTGATATGCTAAGGAAAATATATAGCCTGATTACAATAGTAATTTTATCAAGTTATCCTTGGATGTGTAATATTTTTGCTTGAGGCATTGGGGTTCTACAGTTTGGTGCATAAATGTTTTGTCAGTGCTGTGGTTCCGAAATGGCCCCTACATCCTATTGAGTGCTTTTACCTCTCCTGTTCTTCTTCCATCTTCAGATGCCTCTTCTTGTTCACCTGTGATTGGTTTTTAGTCTTAATTATTTCCTCAGAAAGGTGTTTTGGGGTGCTGTAATTTCTATTTGCTTATCTTCAAATATCTTTCTTTCAGCCTGACAGATAGACGATATCTTAGCTGGGTATAGGATTCCTAGTTTGCTGTCCTTCTCTCTTTGATGTGACTCCACCATGTTTTGACACTCAATGTTACAGCTGAGAAGTCTTAGGTCACTCTGATGAGTTTTTCACTGTATGGATACATGTGTTAGGGATGAGAGGAGTGGTTTGAAGGATAGGAAAACAATGTCAACCAGGTATCACCACGCAAAATTCCAGAAGGCACGATGCACATCAACTTTTATCATAAGAGTCATGGATGACCAGGTCAAATTCTTTCCAGCATCTGCCACTGTCTTGTCCTCATCCTAGGCTATCTGAAACCTAGTCTCCAGGTACTTGCCCAGCCTATAGAGAAAAATACTTCCACCAGTTTTCTCCTCCTGGGCTTCCAGAAAGCTAAAGGTCTCCCCTGAACGTCACTTCCCTTAGGCCTCAGTAGGAAGACTTCATGAGATGCAGAGACTGAGCATGGAAACAAAGAGGGTTGCTTTTGGATAGCCATGGCCCCAGAATGCCCCTCATCCCCCCTCTTAGAATAGAACTCTTTAAGCAAGGCTTGCTTATGACTTTTCCTCTAGAGAAGTGAGCTCTTCAAATTGAGAGATCTCTCAGTGACAATGAAGTGATTGTACAATAACTGTAGCATCATTTTAAACAGATTAGGTGCTAAATTCGGCTGGACACTGTGGCTCACACCTGTTATCCCAGCACTTGGGGAAGCTGAGTTGGGTGGATCACCTGAGGTCAGGCATTCAAAACCAACCTAGCCAACATGGTGAAACTCTGTCTCTACTACAAATACAAAAACTAGCCATGCATGGTGGTGCGTGCCTGTAATGCCCGCTACTTGGGAAGCTGAGGCAGGAGAATTATTTGAACCTGGGAGGAAGAGTTTGCAGTGAGCCAAGATTGCACCACTGCACTCCAGCCTGGGCCACAGAGCAAGACTCTGTCTCTAAATAAATAAGTAAATAAATAAAGTAAAAATAACAGGCTAGGCACTAAATTATTTCTTCCTAAAATAAAGCTGAAGGTGTGGGACTCAGTGTTCTCTATTAACAACGAGGATTATGAAAAATTTCAAACAAAAATGTGGCTTGTAGATGGTCTAGGAAACCTACCAGGCAGCCTGCTTTTGGAAAGGAGAAGATAAGTCTCCACAGCGCATGGCGTGACAACCATTTATGACCTCCCCAGAGGCAATGCTCCACAAGAGACCATCTGATTGGAAAGCAGAGTCCATGAAATAGACTTGTCTTGCTATTTCCGTATGCTTTTAGGAAGCCTGTGCTCACAGAGAAGAAAGACAAGAATGTTCCTATAAACTTATGATGGAAAAGCAATAAAAGCCACCAGAGATGTTCTGAAATTTTTATTCTAATATTTCACTGACCAGAAGAAAGAAGCAGGAAGCCTTGCAAGGTTGGAGAAATAGTTGTCAGCAATAAGGAGAGACCATATTTTTCTGCTTCATATAAAGCAGGGCAGTGGGGTTCAGAGAGAAAGGAGCAATTGATCTAATTGGGCTAGAATAAAGTATACTTTTAAAATTTTTTATTATGGTAAAATATGCATAAAATTTTGCATCTTAACCATTTTCTTATTTCTTAGCTTTTAGAGATAGTGTCTTGCTCTGTCACCCAGGCTCGAGTGTAGTGGTGCAATCATGGCTCACTGCAGCCTCAACCTTCTGGGTTCAAGCCATCCTCCTGCCTCCTGCCTTACCTCCAAATGTAGCTAGGACTACAGGTGCATGCCACCACACCTGGCTAATTTTATTTTTACCATTTTCAAGGATAAAAATCACAGGGATTAATTGCCACCATCACTACTGTCTGTTTCCAAAACATTTTCATCACTCCCAACAGAAACTCTGTATCCATTAAGCATTAACTCCTCATCCTCCTTTCCCCAGCCCCTGGTAACTTCTGTTCTACTTTTTTGTGTGTGTCTTTATGAATTTACCTATGGAAGGAAGTATTTTTGTGTATCAGGGAGCAGTAAAACTAAGTCGGTGAAAAGACTACTTCTTAATTCATTCAGTACTGAATTCCGTAGACAAGCAAAGCTACGCAAGGTTTCAGAGCAAGAAATACGCCCAGCCAGAGCATTGCTTTCAGAAGCTTCATCTGGCAGTGCTTTGTGGGATGGATCGGGGTCTGGAGACCAGTTGGAGGTTGTTATAAAAGCCCAGGCTGGGGGTAAGGAGCACTTGGAGCTGCTACTGAAATGGGAAAGAAGATTTAGGAGACATTTTAGGGAATATACAGGAGGAAGCAGCCACAGGATCTGGCAAAATTACCTTAGGGGAAAAAGGGAGGGAGGATGACAGATGTTTTGAGTCTGGGTAACTTGGATGATTAATTTTTAAACTATGCATTTTTAATTAGGCTTCTATAAAAAGTCACAAAACAGTCATTTAAGTTATCAACAAAGAGTTCCAAAAAAAGATCAGAATCAAGAGTGATGTTCTTTTAGGAAAAAAACCTGAATTAAACAAAAGAGTTCTAGCTTCCAAATGTCAAGGTTCATGTGGCATGGCATGGCATTTCATAGGAAACGAAGGAGGTAGGGAAGACCAGGGCATTCAATCTATCTAGAATGCTCAAGGTGGGAATTCAAGGGAGGGAGCATGAACTCACTCTATATGGAAGGCCATTATTCCTGGAAAGTATGTTGTGGTTAATATTTAATAATAACAAGTATGATAGCGTGGCTGGAAGCATGGAGTCTGAATCCAGGCTTTTTGTATTCAAATCCTACTCTGTCATGAACTAGCTGTGTGACCTTGGTCAAATTGTTTAACCTGTCTGTAATATGGAGTAATATAATATCTATCTGATAGAGATGTTGAATTGATTAAATGACTTAATATATATGGAATGCTTAAGTACCTGGCACATAACAAGTGCTATACAAGATTTTGGCACCATTGTTGTTATTAGGCTAATTTAAAATAGCAAAGTAAAATTTAAAAAGTTTCCCTTTAAGGTTGAATAACTTACTAAGGAAATCAGAAATAAAGGAATCACAAAGTGCTATGTAGAGCCACAGTTGGAAAGTCTGTTTTCTGTGGTTTAAGAAATTCACCTACTTATTAAACATCACTTTAAAAATACGTAAATTGCTATGATACTAACTCACTTTTTAAAATTCATTGACTTGGAATTTTTCCAACCAAGTTTAAATGTGTTTCTTTCAATGGTCGGGCGGGGTCCATTCACTTTTTTTGCCCTTGACAAGGGATGCTGAGTTGAGCAGGAAGGAGGGGTTAAATCAATAGGTAGTTGACTAAATGAAGGAAATAATGATTTGTAAGTTTTCCGAGGCGATCATCGAGGTCAATGTCTAAATTTAGGCATATCGGTCTTTAAGGATTTTTTGCTTCATTTGTAACTAAAATCAGGGCAGGAGTTCAAAGGACAGACTCAGCTTTTACACCAGTGTTTTTTTCTGAGTTTTTTCTCCTGTGAGATTTAGAAAATGCTGTGCTTACCACCCAGTGCCTCAGTCGTGCACCCCTGCCCTCTGCTAGGGCTGCGTGTCGCCGCACCCACCTAGCCTAGAATTCTCGATCGCCCGGTGGGCAGGGGAGCCAGTCTACACCCTCTCGCCGTGCTCTGCTGAAAGCGGTGGTCACTGCTGCCCTCTGCTGGTCAGCACTTGAAACACTTGCGGCCTAAAGGGGCTGTGGACACGCAAAAATCGCAGTGCGAGAAAAGGGATGGAGGGCCGGGTGTGGTGGCTCACGCCTGTAATCCAAGCACTTTGGAGGCCAACGCGGGCGGATCACCTGAGGTCGGGAGTTCAAGACCAGCCTGACCAACATGGTGAAACCCCGTCTTTAAAAAAAAAGAGAGAAAAGGGATGGATTCGAAACTTCCGTAACCCGAAACCCTCGAGCTCACCCACTCACCAACCTCCTGTGCGCCTTACAAAAAAAAAAAATTTTTTTTTCAAAATAAACATAGGCCAGATGCAGTGGCTCACACCTGTAATCCCAGAATGTTGGGAGGCAGCGGCAGGTGGATTGCTTGGGCCTGGGAGTTCCAGACCAGCCTAGGCAATTTAGTCTCTACAAAAACTACCAAAAAAAGCCGGATGTGGTGGCAGCAGCGCCTGTAATCTCAGTTACTAGGGAGCTGAGGTGGAAGAATCACTTGAGCCCAGGAGGTCAAGGCTGCAGTGAGTCAAGATCACACCGCTGCACTCCAGCCTGGGTAACAGAGCAAGACTCTATCTCCAAAAAAGTATTAATTAATTAATTAATTAATTAATTAAAATTAAAACAGTAGTAAGTAGTACAGATGAGTGATAGGAAGTCCAGTACAGTTCTGCTTTGTCCCATGATTAGACCACACCTCTTGTTTTAATGTTTACTAGTTAATTCCTTCCCAGTGTTGACTTTCTTGCTCATATGCTTTGCTGCATCAGCAGGTGGTAGAGACAGTGCTATTTCAGTGTGTCCAGGGTAGTTTCTTCAAGTTTATCTTAAGAGATTGCAGTGTACTTGCTGCCTGTGTTACCAGAGTGCTGTGTGTCTGTGTCTTCGTTTCACTCGTTTGCTTACACAAATCAGAGACTCAATTTTCTTTGTTTTCTTTTGATATTCCTTATTCCAGTGGTTAATTTTGAATTTATATCTTTTATAGTGTCTCTTCTCTAGTCCCCTTTACCATTATTTGTTGTTAAATAATTGCATTTGATTTCTGGAAATTGCTCCTTATCAGCTCATAAAGATTTTTTTTCTTTTTCTTTTTTTTACAGCTGCATAATACTCCATTGTGTGTTATGTACCATCATCTATACACCATTTGCCTGTATTTGGGCATTTAAGCTGTTTCCAGTATTTTACAATTTTAAATAATGATGCAATGAATAACCCTGCGCGTGTGTAGTTTTGTATTTTTGGAGGTGTAGCTTCAGGATAAGTTCCCAGAAGCAGGATTGCTGGCTCAAAGGGTGAATGCCTGGGTACTGTTATTAAATTGCAGCAAATTGTTCCTCTTAGGAGCAGAGACTCCCAATGAGACTGTAAGTGACTAGTATTGATTGTGAGGATAATTTAAAAGCAATTAAAAATAGTGGAATATTAGGACTCAAGAAAATAGGGCAGTCAGCGAAGGTGAGAGGCATAAATTCAAAGCATTGGGAAGAGCAGGAATAGAAGGACGAATTGGTGTTGTAAAGATGGTTTCACTGCGAGATTTGCATCTAAGGTTGACCTAAGTCCCTTTGCCACATAGGCTGATGATGATCCACTCATGTGCCATCATTTTCTGGGACTAGGCTCTTTTCTGTCTGTCTGCTTCTTCCCAGATCCCCTCTGAGTTCCTTTGCTCAGTAGGATGTAACTGTGTTTCTCCTGCCCCTCCTTGCCCATGATTTCAGCCTGCTATCACTACCTGGTTTATCCCGGCTACTCTCCTCCAACATCCTCCCCTCTATTTCACAGCCCTATAGTGTCTACACCCACTACTAGCTGGAGTTTCTAACCACAGTTTCTAACTCAAATTCTGAAAAGTAAAAGTCTGAGTGTCCCAGATCTTCCCTTTGGGAAAAAAACTTTTCATGCCAGGACCCTTCGTAGGCTTCAGGTGGTTGATCACTTGCGGTTCACGCTGCTTCCATGGGTGTCGTGTGTCTTCCCAGGATCAGCCCTGCAGAAGGACTGTGGGTGGAACTAGAGGTATGACAGGTTAACATGATTGATATGTAAATTTTAGGCGATTTACCAGAAATGGAAGCATGGCCACTTCTCAATGGCTGCACTGGTTCAGTTGCCAGTTCTTGATTTTTCACATCATGTTTTTAGGATTGTATCCTTAGCCCCCTACAGATGGCTGTGTGCTTATTTTCAAACCACAAAGAGGAAAAGAAGCTAAAAAAACACTTATTTTGTACACAAAGGAGAGTAATTATCAAAGGAACTAAGGAAGTTGGTGCAAAGTATCTTTAAAGATGACCCTAACCCAAGCCCATCATTTTAATCTAAACTCAAATATTACCTCATCAAAAAAAAAAAACAAAAAACTTTCCTATTCCATTTGTGTGTTCATGCCTTCACTAATTTTGCCACTATCTGAATAATTTATTTAGTGGTGTATTGTTTCTCTTGCTCTTTCTACCCTTTTCCCACCATGAACCCCATGAATTTCATGACCACTGCTCTGTCTGGTACCCCGCAGCACATAGAAAGAGCTCTGTGTTAACAGTGGGGTTCTCAAGTGTGTTATCCTGGGGGACACATTTCACTCTCCCTGCCATGTGCGAGTGTCTTCTCATCATGGAAAAAGAAAACTGATACTGCTCACAGCAATTACCCAACCTGCTCCAGGAACAACAGGGTTTTCTAAGCACTCTTTTTCCTTCAAAATACTCCTTTGGAAAGGAATCATTTAGTGAGGCAGAAGTAAGCATGCTACATCAATTGATCATCATGCTACAATAACCCTCAAATTTCTGTGTTCCAAGCAGATGCTCTATGTAAAGTTTCCATCCTATGTGGTGTAATCAATAACTGCCTAACAGGAAGGATGCTGGCAGGAGCAGAGATAACTCCCCCTGCAGAAACCCATCTTGGACATATGCAGGAAAGCTATAATCAGGGCCGTGCACATGAAGTATTTGAAATTCAATGAAAAAGCTGAAAGTGCATGTAATTAAAAGTGAGCAAAGCAGATAAAGTTAATTATATACTCAGAAGAACATTTTTTTTTTTAATGCAGTGGGCATGGTAGTCATCACAATCAGCAGCCCGTGGGGCCTTTATAGAGAGCTGACGACGCTCTGCTCAGAATGAAGGAATCCAGTGCCCTAAATCAGAGCCACATAATCGCACAGAAAGGAAAAGTCCAAAGGCTGAAAAGGAGGTGGGCCCTGCTTAGTGCGATCTCGAAATGAAACCAGGTTCTAATAGCAAAGGGCTTGTAACACAGATAAAAAAAAAACAAAAAAAAAAAACGAGTGATTTTAAAAATAAACCCTAGAACCAGAGCAAATGAAGAAAAGATATGTATGCCCTTATCTCACGATAGCCGGTTTCCATCAAACATTTTCATTTCCATGGGGCAGGATATGTATCTGCCAAAAAGACACATATTTATTTTTCCTCCCTGAGACCACAAAAACCTCAGACTTCAAGCTTAAAGAAGGGTCTTTGTAAAACTAGTTAATCCAGTCAAATTGAGTTAATGGCTACAAAGAGATTGATGGGATGGGTAGTTTACTGTTCAATAATGACTTGTCGATATGGGGCAAAGAGCTGCTTTGATCAGCCAGGCAACCAAATCACAGCAACAGTTCAGGGTTCGATTGAATCCTCAGCAATTAATGGTTACAGTAGTAAAAAGAGAAGAAGAAGACAGATCTGACTGGAAATTGGTCTCCTCTGTGCTGAGTGGAGAGGCTGACAGCAGGGTGTGTTTGTGGCCTCGAAGCTCATTTGCACCTGCAATAATGATGAGGTACATCTTCTGGCAGTTGCAAACTTAATTTGATTATGCATCTCTACTAGGACAAACTGGAAACCAGAATATACCAGTCACATGTAGTTTAAACTACCAGACTGTTTATACATGTTTTCCCCTAAACTTCAACATGAGTTTTGGATCATATATCCAATTCTTGTCACAAATATAAACAAACTGATACACTTAACTATTTAAACATTGTAAGCTTTTATGTTGAAGAAAAACCCCTAAAACGTAGAAAAATAAAATGAGGGGGGCAAAGTTGTGACACTTGACAAAGTTAGTTTCATTGAAGTATGAAGATTGCTCACTAGTCAGTGAGGAAAGGCTCCATAGAGAATTGACAAAGCAAAACAAGAACTTCATAAAACAGGAAATATATCTAGTCAGTAAAATGTGAAAAAAAAAAAAATAACCTTGCCAATCATAAAGGAAATGAAAAGGAAAAGCAACTGTTGGCAAAGCTAAAAATGCTCGATGCAAGTACACTGGGAGACCAGGCGCGGTGGCTCACGCTGGTAATCCCAGCACTTTGGGAGGCTGAGTCTGGCAGATCACCTGAGGTCAGGAGTTCGAGACCGTGATGAACATGGTGAAACCCCATCTCTACTAAAAATACAAAAAATAGCTGGACGCAGTGGCTGGTGTCTGTAATCCCAGCTACTCAGGGGGTTGAGGGAGGAGAATCGCTTAAACCCGGCAGGTTGAGGTTGTGGTGAGCCGAGACGAAGCTACTGCACTCCAGCCTGGGCTACAGAGCGAGACTCCGTCTCAAAAAAAAAAAAAAAAAAAGTACATTGGGAGACGTGTCTGATGGGGTTCGGGACACGCAAACTCAAAATCTGGCGCCTTGTGCTTTGAGGAAGTGGTAGAAGCAGGACGGTCACTCTAACCTTCTCTGTGCCCTTCTCGCTTGAAGCCAGTTATGAAAGAATTTCCTGAATTTCTTATAAGGTAGGTCATAATACCCTCCTTCCAAAGATATTATCCATATACCCAAAGGAAAGAAATGCCCTTATATGTGAAGTTACAGGAACACAGAGAAGAATCTGAACAAACAGACCTTGCTAAGATGCTCCCAGTTTATTACCATCACATCACACCCCTTTTGCCCAATCATACTTCTACACAACTGTTCACTCTCCATCAAATTTACCTTACAAATATGTAGATTTCTTCACTTCTTTGGGTCTTGATTTCCTAAGGCTCTCATGTCACCTAAAAAATAAATATATTTGTATGGTTTTCTCCTGTTAGTCTTTTTTTTTTTTTTTTTGAGACGGTGTCTCACTCTGTCACCCAAGCTGCAACCTCTGCCTACTGGATTCAAGCAATTCTCCTTCCTCAGCCTCCCAAGTACCTAGGACTACAGGCACTGGCCACCGTGCCCAGCTAATTTTTTGTATTTTTTTTTTTTTAAGTAGAGACAGGGTTTCACCATGCTGGCCAGGCTGATCTCGAATTCCTGATCTCGTGATCCTCCCGCCTCGGCCTTGAAAAGTGCTGGGATTACAGACGTGAGCCACCGTGCCCAGCCCTGTTATTCTATCTTTTATTATAAGTGCCTCAGCCATGAACCTTGCAATGGGTGAGGAAAAGATACTACTTTTTCTCCCCTGCAGGCTCTCTGTTCAATGTTAGTGAAAATGTAACTTGATAGATCATTTGTGGAAAAATAACTCATAAAATCTTTACAGAATATATCAAAATATAAAATATTCATGCCCTGTTATACAGCAATTGCACGTCTGGAGATTTAGATTGAGAAATAACTATGTAAGTGTGAAAATATATATGCTCATGCATAACTGACACTGTAATATTAATATGAGTGAAAAAAAAAAAACAGTAATGACCCAAATCAATTAGCAGTTAAGGACTGACCATGAAAAAGTTGCTATATAAATATAATGGGCCCAGTGTGGTGGCTCACCCCTGTAATCTCAGCACTTTAGGAAGCTGAGGCAGGAGGATCACCTGAGGTCAGGAGTTTGAGACCAGCCTGCGCAACATGGCAAAACCTCGTCTCTACTAAAAATACAAAAATTAGCCTGGCATGGTGGTACATGCATGCCAGGAGACCCAAAGAAGTGAAGAAATTTACATATTTGTAAGGCAGGAGAAATGCCTGAACTCAGGAGGTGGAGGTTGCAGTGAGCCAAGATCGTGCCACTGCACTCCAGCCTGGGCAACAGAGAGAGATCCATCTCAAAAATAAACAAACAAACAAAACAAATATAATGGAATCCTATGTGGTCAATCCATATTATTATCATCCAAGATATCCACAATACATGGCAGAATGAGCAAAACACAGTTTAAAATGTGTGAGTATAGAATGATTGTGTTAATATATCCAGGTGAGTTTTAATGAAACTAAGCTTCTCTAGAATCTTCACTGCTGAGTCCTTGAGACCTAGGACAGTGCCTGGTACTTTGTAACCATGTAGTCATGTTTGTTGAATGACTAAATGAAAGATGTTTAGAAAGTTTTTAACCAAAAGTTTATCAGTGGTGGAGAGCTACTTAATAGTAATTTTTCTTTGCTCTTCATATTTTCGTTATCATTTGAGTTGTCTTCAAAATGCTGCTTTTTTGGGACTGAGTCTCGCTCTGTCGTCCAGGCTGGAGTTCAGTGGCACGATCTCAGCTCACTGCAACCTCTGCTTCCCAGGTTCAAGTGATTCTCCTGCCTCAGCCTCCTGAGCAGCTGGGACAACAGGCTTGCACCACCGCGCCCAGCTAATTTTTCTAATTTTTTTAGTAGATACGAGGTTTCACCATATTGGCCAGGCTGGTCTCAAACTCCTGACCTCATGATCCACCCACCTTGGCTTCCCAAAGTACTGGGATTACAGGCGTGAGGCACTGCGCCCGGCCTTGTTTCATTTTTATATTTTTATAGAAATAAATAATATATTTAAATTATGTGATGATGCCTACTGCCTGTGAGATGTAGCAGTCTCACCTGTTTCAGCAGCTGTGTAAACTGGGTCAACTCTTTCGGAAAACGATTTAACATTAAATGTCCCCAAGTCACAAAACCCTTCCTTCCTTTGCCCGTTATTCCTTCTTGGGAATTTATGCTACGGAAAAAGATGCAAAACATGAAGTGATCTAGACAGCCAACATTTTCATCTAAGTTTTTATATTAGGTAAGTAAAAACTGGTCAACCTAAAGACACCTCTAACAGAAGGAAGAGTGAAAGTAAATTATTATAAATCCATTAGATGGCATTTAGGCCGGGAACAGTGGCTCACGCCTGTAATCCCAGCACTTTCGGAGGCTGAGGCAGGCGGATCACTTGAGGTCAGAAGGTCAGGGCTAGCCTGGCCAACATGGTGAAACCCCTGTCTCTACTAAAAATACAAAAATTAGCTGGACTTGGTGGTGCAGGCCTGTAATCCCAGCTACTCGGGAGGCTGAAGCAGAAGAATCACTTGAACCTGGAGGCAGAGGTTGCAGTAAGCCAAGATTGTGCCACTGCACTCCAGCGTGGACGACAGAACAAGATTCTGTTTCAAAAAAAAAAGGAATTTAATGTAACCATTACCAACTCTGTAGTAGTATAAACAAATGGAGGCTGAAAATGCAGCCATGTAATGATTTAATTTATGTGTAAACAAAACGACGATGCTGTTGTACTATGATGCAGAATCCTTGGTGCAGTTTTTTCTTCTTAAAATTTCAGAAAGAATGTAGATTGTAGAGTTCTAGATAGGGGTTTTCATTTAGGCCTTGCAACATGGCTGTTACATGACCTCGCTTGGTCAGTTTCCCTAACCTCTTTGTGCCTCCGTTGCCTTACCTGCTAACTAGGCTAATAGTACTACCTCGCCGTATGAAGTTGATTAAAATGAGTAAGAGTAATGACTGACAAACTATGGTGATCGTTTTTATTGATGCTTTATTACATTTTCACTTTTCAGAAATTTTTCAGTTCCCATCAGTTACAAACGGAATGTAGAATGGCTAAAAAGGGAGTAAGAAAGATTCAAGAAATGGAGCTTCGGAGTTGGGCCCCACCCACTCTGGGACTCCGCGGGAAGCTCTGCGCGTGGAAAAGCCCCCGGTGACCACACTGGGGCGCAGGCGCTCAGGTTGGGCGAGGCGTTCCCGGCGGTGTCCAGCAGGGGACGCTGCCGACGGAGGTGGCACCGGAAACCAGGCCGGAGGCGGCCGGGCGTATTCGCCGACTCCTCCTGTTTCCGCTGCCGCAGCGGTTCCGAGCTGAGTTGTGTCCTGTCGGCCGCTTTCTCCGTCGCCGCGATGCCGCTGGAGAATCTGGAGGAGGAGGGTCTGCCCAAGAACCCCGACTTGCGCATCGCGCAGCTGCGCTTCCTGCTCAGCCTGCCGGAGCACCGCGGGGACACTGCCGTGCGCGAAGAGCTGATGGCGGCCGTCCGCGATAACAGTGAGTCCCGCACGAGCGCCGAGTCAGCGGCCTAGTGAATGTGAATGGGCTGTCCCTGCGCTCCGGAGCCTGCAGGGACTTTTTTTTTTTATGGAGCTCCTTCTGACGGGGTCTCTGAGACCAGGCCTGGTTTCTCTGGCCCTTGGGGTTTTACTTTGGTTGGGGGTCCCCTGGGGGGACCTCGCCTTATCTCAGAGGGCATCTCTGTGCGGCTTTCCCCTGTAAGGGCTGCTTGGAGGAGAATCGTGAGGCATTAGTATTTAGCCCTGTGCTAGGCACAGAGTAAAGGTTCCGCGACTTACTGTCATTCGGGACTGCTTCTGGGCTCGGGGTATTCCTGCAGGAGGGTTCAGCTTGCCGTGGAGGGGGAAATTTGGGTTCGGTTCTTTTTGTTCTTCCTAGTAGCGAATGTGAATGTTTGAACATATGGATGTGAGTACGTGCGTATAAAAAGTCTTAACCTGTTTGAAGACTTTTGGAACAGTTACCTGGCAAGAGCAAACCGAGGATTGCCTTCCCTCCAGCCCTAGTAGAGGTTGGCAGTGCTAGGGTTGGCCCTCACGCAAACCTCCCACCAGCGTACGTTTACGTTTTGCCAAGGCGATTATTAAGCGCCATCCCATGCCTTCCTGTGAGTGTCAGGGGGTGAAAGACGTGGGCAGACATTGACCTGAGGGCACAAGTGGCCCCACTCATACATCCCTCTTTCTCCGTGTCAGACATGGCTCCTTACTATGAAGCCTTGTGCAAATCTCTCGACTGGCAGATAGACATGGACCTACTCAGTAAAATGAAGAAGGCAAATGAAGACGAGTTGAAGCGTTTGGATGAGGAGCTGGAAGATGCAGAGAAGAATTTAGGAGAGAGTGAAATTCGCGATGCCATGATGGCAAAAGCCGAGTACCTCTGCCGGATAGGTGACAAAGTGAGTGGAGATGGTTTCCCCCTCTCTGTAGTTAGTATAGGCTAAAATTGGGGACTATTCCATATTAATCGTTTTTCATTTAAAAAATTAACTTCGTTTTAGAAAAAGTATAAAGGTAATCATGCTTACTTGTACTCATGAATCAATGTACAGATGAAAAAGTTGTCTCCTTGAAATGCCTTATTGTTTCCCCAAACAGCAGCTAGGGCTGTATTCTTCCCCATCACACTCCATGCCAATAAAATCGTAAGTGTTTCTAGAGAATTTTATTTACTGCTTTTACGCAGTTGGGATCATTTTCAGCAGTTTTCTCACTTGGTTGGGAGGCATTAGTTGTGGTGTCTTTAGTACTTTACACAAGAAATACTTTCCTCAGGAGAAACTAAGAAACAGTATAAATGTTGGAGTTCTGTTGATCTTTCTTTACTCTGTACCTGCCCAGAGATAGCCTTTTTAGTTCTTTTATTGTGCATTTATACAAATTTTTTTTAATAAACATTTTTTACATGAGATTTTGTGTATAAAAATACATAAATGCTCAATAAACGACCTTTTTTTTTTTTTTTTTTTTTTTTACAATTAATACTCCCTACAGAAATTTTGAAATCTACGGTATTTTTTTTTTTACATGGGATCATAGTGTACTCATATAGTCCCGTTTACCCTTTTCATTCAACATTTAGGAGGTCTTTTCCATGCTATTATACATAAATCTGGCTCATCTTGGTTAACTGCTGCCTGATCCACTGTAGAGCTAGTTCTGCCATAGTTTGTTTGTTCAGCTGTTGGTAGACGTATGTGTTGTTTTCATGTTTTTGCTTTAGCAAACTGCTGCTTTAAAAACATGCTTGTGTATGTCTCTGTGTGTATATGCTAGTGTGTCTCTAGGATATAGTCAATGAAACAAAATTGCTGGGACAATGAACAGGTTATTTTTTGTTTGTTTTTTTTAAATATGTGTGGCCAGTTCTGCGTAACAGCCAGCTTAATTTTACTCCACCATCAGGGCACCAGAGGGATACCCACCATTACTGGATCTTTGAAATTTAATTGAGTAACTCTGTAATAGTGGTTAAGAGGATGGGCTTTGAATGTTCTTAATTTTAAATTATTTACCTGGAAGTACTTAGGTATAGAATGACATGGTCCCAGTATAAAAAAATAAAAATAGTGTGAGCTATTGAATCAGATTTCCAGGGTTCTATTTTCAACTTTGGTAATTACGATTTATGAAATCCTCAGTTTCCTCATGCGTAAAATAGGGGTACTGATAGTTTCTACTTAATGCGGATTAAAGATAGGAAAAAGCTTAGACTGGTACCTGGCACATAGTAAGTGCCTGAATGTTGTGTTGTAATGTGTATGTAAAACGAGTTTTTGGTTTTTTTTTTTTTCCCCCTTTTCTGGTTGTAAACTTGTAACTCAGTCATTGTAAACATTTGGAAAATACAGAAAAGTTTAAAATTAGCTAGAAGTTTCCATTTACTTTTAAGCTGTGTTTGTGGTTTGGTTTTAAAGGCTAATATGTTATATATGGATGAGAAACTTAAAACTTTGATTCAGGGTTTGAAGAATTTCAACAAGGACATGCTTGAATCAATATCAGGAAGTTATAAAATAATGTTCAATATTATATTTCCTCTGTATTTATTAAATGTCATTTTTCCAAAAAGTACAA
The DNA here is from genome assembly GCA_036589455.1 of Ateles fusciceps. Classification (NCBI taxonomy): domain Eukaryota; kingdom Metazoa; phylum Chordata; class Mammalia; order Primates; family Atelidae; genus Ateles; species Ateles fusciceps. The sequence goes on from JAZHEH010000562.1 coordinate 14,650,118, forward strand.
CTTTTTCCCTATTTAATCTCTTTTTTTATATTTTATTTAGTGTTACTAAATACTTAATGGACTTAATGGGTTTTTATTTTTCACTGTTAACACTGATGGGAGTCTTTATTCTTTATGATGCTAAGTTTGTAGCAAATTTGTTAGTAGAAGCTCCTTCAAGACATTGTCTTTGTCCTTTTGACATATCTCATTAGTCTTATTTTCTGATAAAATGTCACAGGTTCACCTGTTATTTTCACTCTAATAAACCTAGAATTACCCATTTCTCCTAGGATCCCTGGTTCCTTTTAGTGGGGGATAGCATTTAGAAACCAAGATCTGAGTGCTACGTGTACCCATTGCTCTCCTGCCAGTCCCTTATAAATTTATGAAATATAACTAATAATTACATAAAACAAACCAGGCACACACACTAGCAAGTATAAACAAATTATTTTATTCATATATTTGTCTTTAAAGCAAAGGAAACATTCCACAGTGCTTTGAGAATTATATATTTACAAATTCAGTTACAAATTATACTAAGATATAATTTCCAAAACCCTTCAGATGATATGATTGATAGTTATTTTGAAATAGTGTACTGTAATTATTAAAGAGAAAAAACATTGCATATACAGAACAAAGAAAAATAGTTAACAATTCTGAATGTATTTTTCTTATATTGTTTTCCAGAATATAATGCTTGGGCATTTTTATGTATTTTTTATACTTTATAGGGGTAGAGAAATAGAATAATAAACCGTTTTGTACTTATCACTCAGCTTTAGCAAAAATCAGTTAATGGCCATCTTGTTGTACCTCTACTCTTACCTGTTCCCCCAAGCTTTGAAGAAAATCCCAGACAGCTGATAGCCTTTTTTTGGAAACTTGGAACCTTTTCTCACCTATTGTCTTGGCTTCCTTGACAGGAGGGAGCTCTGACAGCCTTTCGAAAGACATATGACAAAACTGTGGCCCTGGGTCACCGGTTGGATATTGTATTCTATCTCCTTAGGATTGGCTTATTTTATATGGATAATGATCTCATCACAAGAAACACAGAAAAGGCCAAAAGGTACTTTGTAACAGTGGGATTATATTCTCTCTAAATTATGATGCTACAAATGAGAAGCTGATATAAGAAACTGCCTGTTTTGTTTACAGGTAGTAAGTTTGGTCAAATAATTGATGTACTTATTTAGTAAAATGTTTTCTTTAAATATTTCCTTTTGGTTCAAGTTGTTAAAAGTTGTTTTCTCATTTCAAATAACAGAAAATTTTTTAAAACGTGGCCTTGTCTGTTTCCAGACTATGATCTTACTGTTTTTATTTCATAGCTTAATAGAAGAAGGAGGAGACTGGGACAGGAGAAACCGCCTAAAAGTATATCAGGGTCTTTATTGTGTGGCCATTCGTGATTTCAAACAGGCAGCCGAACTCTTCCTTGATACCGTTTCAACATTTACATCCTATGAACTCATGGATTATAAAACATTTGTGACTTATACTGTCTATGTCAGTATGATTGCCTTAGAAAGACCAGATCTCAGGGAAAAGGTAATGACCAAGCTTTAATACTCATATTTAAAATTTGTTTTTCTGTTTAAATACACAAAATCATTAAAGTATACATTTTTTTATATATATGTTTTTTAAATACCTAGGTCATTAAAGGAGCAGAGATTCTTGAAGTGTTGCACAGTCTTCCAGCAGTTCGACAGTATCTGTTTTCACTCTATGAATGCCGTTACTCTGTTTTCTTCCAATCATTAGGTAAGGATAGAGTTGCTGTTTTTGACTCTCTTCATCTTACTCCTGATCCCGTGTGCCTAAAGCAATTTTTCACCTGTCTGAGAAATGTATTGTATAGATAGCTGCAGGTCTCTGATCAGTATTCCTAATGTGCCCAGCTTTTTTTAGAAGAGGGGGTCATCAAATTGTGGCCTGCTGTATGGCCCAGGAGGTAAGAATGATTTTTACATTTTTAAAGTGATGTTTAAAAAAAGAGGATGTGACAGAGAGCTATGTAGCTTGCAAACCCTAGAAGTATTTACTGTGTGGCCCTTTGCTGAGGATGTTTGCCAGATTCCTGGTTTAGAGTCATGGGGTATAAGGCAGAAGTGAGCAAGTGTTTATAACTATTGAGCTTCATGGAGAAAGAAGTGAGGGAATTCTGAATGTGATTTGGGGTAGAGATTAATTGAACCTTGAATTCAGCAATGGGTTATTCTGTGTGCAACAGCTAAATAGCTAAATCTTTGTGCTGATTTGCAAATCATTTTCAAGGGCTATGGGTTAAGAAAATCATCTGTTGAACGTAATTGTATTCCTTCAAAGCTAGTTTGTAGTCATCCTGCCTACACACATTTGCTTGTTTTCCTACTAATGACCACAAACTATTAAGATGATAGAAGAATGAGCTTGCATCAAGAAGTTGACTCAGGGGTCTTTCCCAAAACTTAAAATTTGGCATTGATATATTCTCTTGTTTATGCTGCAGATTTGAGAAGGTGTTTGGTTAAATAAGATAGCATTGGTCAAAAATGGGAATGAAGGATTCCAAATGATTATTGTTAATGTTTTCGCAGTGGGTTTTGGCCCAGTGTTTATGGTTACTTTCTCCATGCATACAAATTAGGCTGCTTTATGAGAATTCATAGTACTTACCTCAGGTAGTGTAGGAACAGGTTTCTCCAGCACCATCAGTTACTCACTAGGCCTTATCGTGTCATACACACATGCAAAGCTATGTTGCTTTTGCACATGTGATTATATTGTAGAATTGCTCTTTTCCCTTTCTTATGCTTGGGTCTTCTGGTCATCACTCAACTCAAATATGGAGCCCTTCCCTGCTTCCCTCAGTCAAAACAAATCTCTTACTTCTCTGCATTCCTGGGGTTCTCATTGTATGCCCCTGCTTTTCAAAAATTGAGGTATAAATCACATACCACAAAATTGCCTGAAGTGTACCATTCAGTGGTTTTTAATATATTGACATGGTTTTGCAAATATTAGTAATTCCAGAACACCTTGATTACCCCAAAAGGAAACCCATACCCATTAGCAGTCACTCCCTATTCCTCCTTTCCCCCAGCCCCTGGCAACCACTAATCTACTTTATGTCTGTACAAATTCGCCTGTTCTGGACATTTCATATAAGTGCAGTCATAAAATATGTGGCTTTTTGTGCCTGGCTTCTTTCACTTTATAATGCTCTCACATTCATCCATGTTGTAGCATGTATCAGTACATCATTTAGTTTTATAGTAAAAGGATAGTCTGTTGTATGTATATACTATATCCATTCATTAGTTCATAGATTTTTGGGTTGGTTGTACTTTCTGGCTATTATTGATAATGCTGTAATGAAGATATGTGTACAGCTTTTTGTGTGTTCATATGGAGTTGAATGGCTGCACATCTTATGGTAACTCTCTGATTAACTTTTCAAAGAACGCCAGTTTTCCAAAACAGCTACCTGCACCATTTGACATTCCCATCAGCAGTGTGTGAGGGTTTGAGTGTTCCCACATCTAGTACTTATTCTTTTGTGTCTTTTTTATTATAGGTATTTTGTGAGTGTGAAATGATATCTCATTGTAGTTTTGATTTGTGTTTCTCTAATGACTAGTTTCGTTGAGCATCTTTTCATGTACTTACTGGCCATGTGCCACATTTGCTAAAACTTAGCACGCTGTTTTATGGTAATTTCTTAGTTTGCCTCCTTTGCTAACTAGAATTTCTGGAAGCAGACCTTAGGCTTTTTTTTAAATCTTCATAATGACCCTGACAACAGGACAGTGCCTGATACTAATGTGCTTTAAAATAATTCAGTTGGAAAAGCAGTATCCTTTTCTAGGTAATACTTGACTGTATTTAGAAATTAAAAACAAATTGAGAAAGGCCAACTCCATACACACATTGACATATAAAATTTTTTCAGAGATAATTTTAATATTTTGTTATGTATCCTTCTAGACCTTTTATTCATTTATTATATGCACTTTAAAAAAGAAAAATCATTTAAAAACCAAGATGATATGTACACATGGAACAGTTCTAAACAGTATCTATATATAAAGAAAAAGGCTTTCTCTAATCTATGATCACCAGTATCCTTTCTCTAGAGGCAACTGCTGTTAATCAGGTTTTTATGTGTGTCTTTCAAGAGCACTGTTATTGACAGATACAAGCATGTAACACCTTTATGTATTGTGGATGTATTTTATACGCTGTTTTGTAAGTACCTTTTTTTCTCTTCACAAGTAGCGTGTTTATCTTTTCATGTCACTATACATATAGCTGGTCATTTAGTCAGTGTTTATGAGTGGCTGTCGCATACTAATACTGAGAATAGCAGCAGATTGAACAGGTAGCATTCCTAGGAGCTTCAAGTTATCCTTTCATAAGTATTTCCTAGTATTTCAGTGTATTGGCTATGCCATAATTTATCCTCTACTGATAAGAAAACCAGGTTGTTTCCAATTTTGCCCTATTATAAGCAACCCTGCTTTGAATACTTCAACTATGCATCTGTCCCACTTGTTATTTCCTTGGGGGGAGAAGTCTAAGAAACTGAACTTTCCAAAGGTTAAATATTTTGTGTTATGACCACTGTTGCCCTCCAGAAATGCCAGTTTACATTTCCACAATTTATTCTTCTCTCAATCTATATAGCATTTGAGATAACCTGTCCCACCCTCTCCATACTCTGCTAGTCTGAGAGGACAGAAATAATTTTGATGTTTTATGCATTTCTCTTGTAAATGAGAATATGTACCATGTCATGTTTAGTAGCCATTGATCTCCATATTGCTAAATCATATGTTCCCTTGCTCATCCTTATGTGCCTTGATGTTGACCATCTTTTGCTTCTCACCACAGCTTTCTCTTGGTTCTGCAGTAACAGGCTCTTGTTTTCTCTGGACCTACCTCCTCACCTATTGTTAGACCTCTCAGTGACTACTTTAGACCGAGTTATTGCCCTTGTCTCTTGTCTTCATTTTGTGCCATTAAATACATCTGGATGGCAGTGATTGACAAATTCATGTCTCTAACCCCAAACCTGGAGCACCAGACTCATGCTTTAATGCTTACTTAGTGTCCTCACTTGACTGTTATAAAAGGCATATCCACTTGAACACTGCTAAAGTATGCTTGAATCCCACCCTCAACCCCAAGACTAAAAACAAGTATTCTCCTTCTCCAGGGATTTCCATCTTGTTCAATCTGCAAACATAAGTATACTCTAGAGTCTCTTCTCTTGCTCACCTTCTATATCCCTGTGGCTGTCTTCTTGCTCCTATTCTGAGTCTGCCATCCTTTCTGTTCCTGGGCTTAACCATGCTTTTCTGGCCTTCAGACTTTTGTATCATTTACATTGCTCTGTGCTTAGCCCCTCAGACAGGTCTTCTTCCCTGTCCACCCCAATCTAGTGGAAGGCTTCCTAGTAACTATCATGTTACTTTTATTTTCTTCACAGGAGTTATCTTGTATATTTGTTCATCTATCTCTGCCCTTTGAAAATTTAGTTTTTGTGGCAGCAAGGGTCTTTTGGTTCACTGCCATATAACTAACTAGAGCAGTGATATACAGGAGTTATTCAGTGAAATAATTTATATTTGTGTGGATTGCTTATTAATATTCTACATACATTTTACTGTTTAATTGACTTCTAAAGACCTCTTTCTGGATCAAGGCCATTAACTCATCATATTATTATAAATACATTTTCTAGTTTATCATCTGTCTTCAAACCTTGTTCATAGTTTTTTGTTTTGTAGACTACATAAACAAATAAACAGGAAATAGTAGTCATCAGTCTGTTTCTTTGCTTCTGAGTTGTGTTACTTTTTGAAAATGTCTGATTATATCTTTTTCTGGTCTAAGTCATTTGTTACTGCACCTGCTGTTGCTGTTAGAATTATTTTAAAAGTGAATTTTATTTTACTTAAGGCATAAGAAGTTCTCTGTGGTTAAAATAGTATGTAGCCAGGCACGGTGGCTCACACCTGTAATCTCAGCACTTTGAGAGGCTGAGGTGGGCAGATCACCTGAGGTTGGGAGTTCGAGACTAGCCTGACCAACATGGAGAAACCCCATCTCTACTGAAAATACAAAATTAGCTGGGTGTGGTGGCGCATGCCTGTAATCCCAGCTACTAGGGAGGCTGAGGCAGGAGAATCACTTGAACCCGGGAGGCGGAGGTTGCGGTGAACCGAGATCATGCCATCGCATTCCAGCCTGGGCAACAAGAGTGAAACTCTTTTCTCAATATATATATTGTACATGTACGTGAACTTTGTCATATGTGAACAAGTTCCTTTAGAAGCTGTGCTCTTTCTGATGGTGACGTCAAATAGCTACCTGCTACTTAAGGGCAATGTTTGCGTACCTGGCTCTTCCTTTATCACTGCTGTTGCTGCCATTGTTGATGACATAACGTGGAAGGGCAGTGAGAAATTTGGTACTTGTTGATCTATCCGTTGGACTCAACTAGTGTTGCTTTACTTTTTAATCTTTTTATCTGAAAACGAGATTCTTATAATTTGTCATTTTATTCATTGCAGCGGTTGTGGAACAGGAAATGAAAAAAGGACTGGCTTTTTGCCCCTCATTATCGATACTATGTAAGAGAAATGAGAATTCATGCATACAGTCAGCTGCTGGAATCATACAGGTCATTAACCCTTGGCTACATGGCAGAAGCATTTGGTGTTGGTGTGGAATTCATTGATCAGTAAGTTTAAATAAATAATGCCATGTTAATTGAAGTTTTAAAATTGCTTTTAATATGTGAACTTGTACAGTTTTTTACTCGTTTACATTGGTTCCCTCAATCTTAAGGTGGGGTGGAAGGTTTTTTCCCCTTAATATCAAAACAGTCATTCATATCTGCCACCTGCCTTTCTCATGTCTGCCCCTTGCATTAACAGATGGGAAAACTGAGTTGTAGTGAGGTTGATTTGTTAACGGTCATTAGACAAGTTGTTATCAAAAGTTGTCTTCTGTTACTTCTTTGTAGCTCACACTGCAGCTATAGTAATGACTGTTAGATTTGCTTATATTTTACAGTTGGTCATATTCCCTCTGATAATTTCTTCCAATTTTTAGGTTGCTGCTGCAATTCTGGTCAAATTGTTTGTTCAATGTGGGACTTTTAGTACTTCCATCGGTGATCGAACAAATACTTAATGAGCCATTACTCTATGTTTGGTATTTTTTTACAGCTCCCTCTTAACAGACTTTGAATGTAGTAGTAGGGAAGAGATGGCAAGTAAGCAAGTAAATATAAAAGGTAATTCCACATAGAAATGAACCTATGGAGATGAGAAAATGTTGTCCTTACATAGGGCATACTTGAGGTGGTGAGGTTTGTTCTGAGACTTGAATTGAGAGGAGTCAGCTGTGTGGAGTCCTTCTGCATGCAGAAAAGGGAATAGAAAAGGCTGAGGCTTTGAGCCAGGAACAAGCTTGGATGTTGTAGGAACAGAAAATGTCAGTGTGGCTGCAGCATAGTGCGGGGGATCGGTTGGAGAATGTGAGCATAATATATGGAGCTATGCAGGTGATGATTTGTGTAGGGCCTTGTAGGTCATGGAATGGAGGTTGGGTTTTAATTCAGGTTTGATGGGGGAGCCATTGGAAGATTTTTGAGCCCAAGTTACATCGTCTGTCTTAATGCTGTGTCTTATATAGAGTAAGGTGACAGAGAGAGCAGTTGTGCTGTTTTAGTAGCTCACGGAGGGGATGTTAATGATGTGGCTTGGACGAGGATGGTGAGAGTAGACTTGGGGGAGAAGAGACATTCACAGGATAGGATGTCCAGATGGTATCGAGATCAGTGGTTCCCACATGTAGGTGTTTTTAAATGTTGATGTTGTTTTCAGTGGTCCACAGTGGAAACTTTAAATGAAGATGCATTTCATTAAATAACACCATTCTCTTTTAATATTTTAAAAATTTCAAAATTCCATAAAATTCTAAAGAGTTGTACAGTACATTTTAACATTTTGTTATACTTGTCACAGTCTACCCATTTTATGTTTTTTAACTTCAAATTAAGTTTCAGACACCAACACATTTTTTAAATGATCTTTACCAAAACAGAAGGCTGGTATCCCGAGGTTTTGTTCCATGTCTGAACTTCTAATCTGTGAAATTGAAGTCTGATGACCACTGCCCAGGAGGGTCGTTCATTAGGGTACGGGTTGGGCATTATGGATGTTTTTCATGAGTCAGTAAAATGAGTGGCTTGTGAGCAGTCCATGAGAAAAGAGCTTGGCCTTGCTGCTTTTTCCAGCTCTGTGGCCTTGGTCAGATCGTCTCCTCTTCAGTTTCTTAACTGTGATGTGGAGATGTGATAAAGCCTTCACTAGTTAGGGGCACACACCACAGTATTCCTTAAGTCATCTTGATGATAAGTGAATGCAAGGCAGGTGGTACCTTTCAGGTAGTAGTTGAATTCAGGTACTATTTGAATTGTTTGATTTTTTTTTTCCTTCATGGTCTAAGACCAGCTCGAGAGGCAAAGGCTGTACCATTGAGCCCTAGTTGTTGTTCCCTAAAAAGGCCTTGTTTTAAATTTCTGTGATACCTGGGTTTTCATGGATTCTTTATTCTTTTTTTCCTTAAAAAGTCAGTTTAGATGAAATCCTTTTTTTTAAAATGGGCAAGGCAATAATTCTACATCATGTATCATTTCTTCCTAACTCCCAGCTTGTTTAGACTAAGATATGTTGGATATGTTGGAGAGGGAAGGGGTCATTGTTTTAGTTAAATATTACTGCTGTTGACATGTTTACCCATGGGCTGTATTCCATAATTTTGTTTTAGGTCTTTTGTTTGAAAGAGTTTATTAGTTTTATCAGTTTTATTCCGTAATTTTTCCTAACCTAGTTTTCCTTTGAGTATATATAAATGGTGTCATTGTTTGACCTACTTTCCATCTGAATATGAACTAGGATCATGTTTATTCTGGTAGATGACTTAAAGGGACAACCTCAACTGCATATGCAGTACCAAGCTTGAAGGGAAAGTAAATGTTACAAATTTAAGACAGTATTTTAGTGCAGTATTTATTTTTCTAAAAGAAGAATTCTCTGTAAAGCTAATGCTCTTATTTTTTTTCTCTAAATTAGGGAACTGTCCAGATTTATTGCTGCTGGGAGACTACACTGCAAAATAGATAAAGTGAATGAAATAGTAGAAACCAACAGGTACTTTCATTTTGTGTATCATTTGTTACACTGCTCAAAGTGAGGAGCATTCCTAAATTTTAAAAGTAGGTGAACTATTGTCATGGAGTAATGTGGTAAATAATTCAGTTTTTCTTGAATTTATTTATAGACCTGATAGCAAGAACTGGCAGTACCAAGAAACAATCAAGAAAGGAGATCTGCTACTAAACAGAGTTCAGAAACTTTCCAGAGTAATCAATATGTAAAGCCATGTAACAAATGATTTCCTTTAGAGATAATTGTTTGAATTTTTATAGCTTACTTCACTGTGTGCCCAGGTCAGCTGTATAAAATAAATACTGCATTGTCCTTTCTTTCCATTTATTTTTTCTTACCTTTTACAATGGGGTCCACTTACTTATATTAAAATAATGTCACTTGACTTACTCACTCATTAATGAAAATCTGGTTGGTTTATGTTGTCAGGTTGCAGCACGTTCAGATCCTCACTGCCTCATCAGTAAAAAACGGATGTTGACACAGCCCATTATCTCTTACTTATCTCTTACCTTTAAATCTCTTACCTGTAAGCTTCCTGATTTTACAAAGAATACATACTAACTATATAGTGGTCTACAATTAAACAAACAGTGTCTCCCACTTAGTATACAAAAGATAGAAGATAAATGTGTAATAAGCTTTCCCTCAGAAACAAGTAACCATATAGGACAGGAAGTTACCCTTTTTTTTTGAGACAGAGTCTCACTCTGTCACCAGGCTGGAGTGCAGTGGCGCAACCTCGGCTCACTGCAACCTCCACCGCCCAGGTTCAAGCAATTCTCCTGCCTCAGCCTCCCGAGTAGCTGGGACTACAGGCACGCACCACCACGCCCAGCTAAGTTTCTTGTATTTTTAGTCAAGACGGGGTTTCACCATGTTGACCAGGATGGTCTCGATCTCTTGACCTCGTGATCTGCCCGCCTCGGCCTCCGAAAGTGCTGGGATTACAGGCGTGAGCCACCGCGCCCGGCCTACCTTTTTTTTTAAGGAAGCTGACATAACCTGGATTAATAACCTGGATTACAGAATTTACCAAGGCCAGTCTCAATTTTCTAAAACCTTATGTGTAAATATTAGCAAAATGGTAATCCAGAAGTAGGACTATAGTAATAATAGCAGTGATGAAAACAAAGTTGTTCCCCTGTTTGTCTCATAATTACACAGTCAGTATATCAGACAGGGGTAAGTGCTTTTAAGAAATATAAAACCAGGTAGAGAGACAGGGTATAGGCTCTCTCCTGTAAGGGGTTGTGGAAGACTTCTTTGGTAAGATGACATTTACGTGAAAAGGAGGGAGAGCCCATGCACGTATGGAGGGAGGGAAGACAGGGAAAGTCACTGGCAATTTTTAGGTGCAGATTTGGCTTACCTTTTAAGTCTCACCATGGCATTCAGCGGCACGGATTGTAGAGGCAGCTGGATTTGCTAAAGATTAGAATGGGGTGAGGAGGATGGTGGGGGAGAAAATTTTTCAAAGGAGATCCTTGGCTTTTTGGCTTACTTGAAAGATAGCTGGTGACCCTGGTGAGCAGTTTTCGTAGAGGCGAGTTCAGAAGAGAATGGGAGATGGCATTGTACTGTACAAGGCGAAGAAGAAAAGAAGAGTTTTGAGGTTAAAACGATCTCATTTGCTTGAAAATAATTTGATACAATTCACCATTTCTTCATGATAAAAATTCTTCAGTAGACACGAATAATATGTTGGGAAATCAAAGCCCTACCATAAACAAGGTAACTAATGGCAAAATATTAGAAGCAATTATCAAGTGAAGACAGTGGATCTCATCACTGGAAGAAGAGCTATTGGTCATATGCCAAGGAAAGCAATGTGGCCAGAGCTCCGTTTTGAAATGGGTTTCCTGTAGGCACTGTATAGTGGAGGGGGAGGCTTTTAAAATGCTCAGTATGCCTAAAGTATTTGAGAATATCCACCTATGAATTTCTAAAAATGGTTATCTAGAAAACATATTTCTTAAAGAAAAAAACCTCAGCTTTTTGGTCTTCTACAGAAAACTAAAGCTAGTCAGGAATGCAAAGGTGGCTTCTGTATACTACACTGTTGCAGTTTGGTCACTCACAGGCTGCAACTGGCACACCCTGAATACTTTTTCAAGAAAGCTATAGTCGCCACGTACAAGTTGACAATTGAAAAACCACATATTTAGCTTCTCTGGAAAAAGGATAGATTAGGCTAACTCTGGACTCACGCTCCAGTTAAGGTAAGCAGCAAGCATAGCTTGTTTGTTCCAGTGTGCTCCAGTCCACCCAGTCTGTTCATGTACACTGCCTGTCTGCCTGGCCCATGCTGATATTTGAGTTTGTTACCCCTGCAGTACCCTCAATAGTGTACATGTGAGGTTGATGGTTAACAGCCTCCTGTGTTAATTAGGACGGGGGTGTCCAATCTTTTGGCTTCCCTGGGCCACATTGGAAGAATTGCCTCAGGCGACACAGAAAATATACTAAGGATAGTTGATGAGCTAAAAAAAAAAATAATCAGAATGTTTGAAGAAAATTTACAAATGTGTGTTGGGCTATATTCAAAGCCGTCATGGGCTACAGGATGGACAAGCTTGAGCTAGGAGAAACTGTCCAAAGAATTCTTAACCTTCATCCTATTTCCAGTAGCTTTAATTTATACAGCTTGTTTTTTGAAAGTCTTAATTTTCTGCTTTTATTCAAGAAGGGTACTTCACAATATGAAAATAAGATTATCAAATGATAGTTTTATCTGCAGAGTGACAGAGCTAAAACAATTATGTATAGTTTCTTTTTCGTATCGGTAAATGTTTTCTTTTGAAGTTGGAAACTTAACCTTATTTTTAACAATCCCGATTTCAGTCAAAATTATCTATCCTAGTGTGAAATGATATCACCAGGATAAACTATCTTTTGTGATTATTTTTAAAGCAACAATGCCAGTTTCTCTTACCTCAATAAAATTTGATTTTATAGCAAATCTATCCAGTAAGAGATAAATATTTTAAAGCTATGTCAAATTATGGTAATGTATTTCCTGTATTTGAAATAACAGCTTTAGGTCAATTTTTAGCTAGCAGTATCTCTTAGGACAGAAACAGTGTAAAAACCACTTTTGTTAAGCAACCAAATTTACCCGCCCTAGCTGGCTAAAAGGATGCCTACAACTTGATGACTGGGCCTGCAATACTCCAATATACTTAGGATTTTATGACTGAACACATTTGGTCTTTAATTGATAGAAGGCTACTAATCATTAGCAAATCATTTCTGTAACTTTTTTTTTTTTTTTTTTGACAATGTCTTGCACTGTTGCCTGGGTTGGAGTGCAGTGGTGCAATCTCGGCTCACTGCAACCTCTGCCTCCTGGGTTCAAGCAATTCTGCCTCAGCCTCCCAAGTAGCTGGGATTACAGGCACATGCTACCACACCCAGCTAATTTTTTGTATTGTTAGTAGAGACAGGGTTTCACTATGTTGGCCAGACTGATCGCAAACTCCTGACCTTGTGATCCACCCACCTTGGCCTCCCAAAGTGCTGGGATTACAGGCATGAGCCACCGTGCCCAGCTGTAATTTCATATTCTGAATTAGTCCTTGGTGGTGCTGTTAACCTAATGTTTTTAAAAGGATGAACAGCTGACAGTTAAAATATCTGCCCTGGTGATTATGGGGGAAAAGGGTGGAGGGAACGGATAATCCCTGGCCTTCCCAATGCTACATAAACTCGTAATTGGTAACAAACCTGTGCCTCCACAATGGTAATGGGGGAGTGAGGTAAAATCCCTATCTGGAAAACAGGAAAAGCTCTGATAATCACTAGTTTTGGTTTCAAAGCTTTAGAGCCACAGATTTGCATTATGCTTGTGTTTCTGAAGGAATACAAAGGCTATCAGGAATTTGTAGAAGTCTGGTCCAACATGGTCAAAGCGTAATCTCTTATAGTAGCATAATTTTCCCTGTACAGATTGAGTTTAAGAAACAAAAGACAATTTGCTAATCAATGATGAGCCTTTAATCCAACCATTATATATCCCCTTTCCATCCTGAGATCCCTTGTAGAGACCATTTAGTTAAGACCACCAGCAGGTGGCACCCTGACAACCTTACCAACCTTGCCTTTTAGCGGTGACCAGAGACCTGTGCTTTTCCAAAGTAGTGTTATACATGTAATTAGTAGAATATCAATGTGGGGAAGCTCTACCTTTGGTTTTTGAGGACTCTTTTCTTGAAACCCCCTGGGTTAGAGACTAGTTTATTCATACACACCTCAAAAACTTGGGGCCAAGATGAAGTTCACTGTTTATAGTCCTCTGCTGGCTATCCTGGCCATTCTGTTTACACCTTCATTCAAAATGCCTTGTCTTTGAAGCTGCTTACAACCCAGCAACACCATCAATTCACTGTGCATGCTGTCCTCAATCACACTTCTCCAAGTCACTCTCCCCTCTTTCATGCAGTTCATCCCAGAACCAAGCAGCTGGCTCAGTCTTCCTCCCAACCCTATTTTGAAATGGACAACCTAGACAACGCCCTTGCTTCACAGTTCCTCAGCCTGAATTCCAGTGCTCTTTTCCTCCATGGTGCTTCTGTCCACTGCTATGGTTTCCACCCAGGAATCACAAGCACCTCTGGCCAGTTCTGCTTTTGAAAATAATACTGGAATTCCAATTCCTCCATTCCCTGTCCTGTTCCTAAAAGTGTGATATCCCTTTGATCACTCTGGTCCCTGGATCCTGCCTTGTAGCCCCTCACTTTTATTGGCCATATGGAATTGAATGTGGACTTTGCTCTGTGACCCTGAACAAATCAATTGTCTAATCACAGAAAAAGTTACGTGGAAGGAGATTCTTAAGAGCTAACAAGAAGGTAATTCCAATCAAACCAATGTCTTAGAGTACCTGCGTAGATTCTACGTAGTAGGCTTCTAGTTCTCTTCCTTGAATACCCAGTTCAGACCATTATCAATCACTCAGCCACATCTTCACTCATACTCTTAATTCTTTGGCAGTCTCCCTAAGTTCTAACTTTTCACCCAACCAATACATGCTGTTCCAATTATCCTGGAAAAAACAGCAGAACATTACCTAAATGGATAGATGGCACTGGTAATTATAATGCAATCGACTCTAAACTTCTAACTCTAAACCATCTCAGTCTCACCCTTCTCTGCCTTCCCTTACCTCTTTTTACTCTAGTACTCTTCTCCATTTGTCTTCACGAAAATAGTCTTCTCCAAGGTTGTCCTGGGTTTTCTCTCTGGGCCATGGAGGATGGGCTTCAGGTTTGTGATATCCTGGAAGCGGAATATATAAATGTGGTGTGAATGTGCCTCTGTCAGACAGGATCCATAACTTCTTTCATGTGATTCCTGGAGCCTGAGGAGGGGGAAAAATTAAGAATCACTGATCTGACAGGTCTGAATTACCCTGGATCTGCCACCTGTTTGTTGTGGGACCTTAAGCAAGATACTTTCTTAGTAGTTCCTCATCAGTATGACTGGAATCAAAATACCTGTCCTATAAGGGCTTGGTATAAGAGAGGATGTATAGGAAATGCTTGGAATAGTATCTGGCATATAAAGTACTTAACTAGAGAAGTATTATGTTAACATCATAAGCCAAATCTAATAGCTACCTAATTTTCCCAGGTAAACTCATCTACTCTTATGACCTCATTGATCATCTAAAAGTCAAAGACAAGTCTCCATTCCTATTTTCCAGCTCAAACCTCCCTCCTAAGGTCCATCCAGCCTGTACAGCCAGCTAGCTGGGCACTAAACTAGAATTTCCCACCAGCAGCTCAAATCTATCGTTAGGTCGTTTTCCTTCTCTGTTGCCATATCGCACATTTCACTTAAAGCTCAATTGGTTTGGGCAAGCTAGAAATCTGAAGTCTTAGATGTACTCTTCCCTTTAATGTTGAACAGAATTAGGCCTCAAGGCCTGATGGTTCCACTTTTAAAAGATTTCTGAAATCAGTATGAGTTACCCTCATGATCAGCCCGAGTTTGGAAACAATAGTTCTTACCTGGATTACAACAGTTTTGTAATTTTTGTCCCGAGGTTCTCACCTGTCGATTCTGTTTTCCATTGTTAATGTGGGGCCATAGGTGGCAGAGATGTTTTTTTGACAAAGTATTAAATTGTAAGTATTTGATATTCCCCTTCCCCCCTGGAGATTTCTTCCGCTGATGGTAATCTCTTACCTCCTAAGAGATATTCTGGTCCATGGGTTTTGGATGTAGAAAAGGAGGATAACAAGTGCCAAGAATTACAAGGTGAAAGACTAATTAACTTCCATTAACAAAAGGAGCAAGAACTTAACGAGAAAGAGGACACTAAGAAAGGAATGAAAAGGGAGAGGAACTTAGACTTGACTTAGGGGAGTGCTTTTCATTAGGACTGGGGACAGGAGCAGGTAAAGACAAATGTTTGAGGCAAAAGAGAGTGAGAATGCAAGAGATGGGGGAAAGAGACTTTAGTGCTCCTTTGATTTTCTAGTCTTCAGTACAGATTTGAATGGTTTTGACTTCTGGCAGCTGCATGGTGCTAGGACTGGACCATGAAAATATCTCTGTGCTCTGACAGTTACATTTGGGTTAATCTAAGCCTAATCTCATGTGTTCCTGGATGAAAAGTCCCGAGACATTCAAGGTACTTAACAGTCTGACACCAGCTTCTCTAACCCTATAAGGCACTTCCATTCAACAAACTTCCCCGCAGAATTATTCTCTATGCCTCACATCTTCATATCCATGCTTGACGCATTTGCTCGCTCTGCCTAGAATCTTACTCTGCCTGCCTTTCTGCCTGGTGAAATCCCACATATGCCAAGATCCAACACTGGTAAACCCCTTTCCTTGAGTTGGGATCATCTTGTTACGCAGGGCCAGGATACCTGCAAGGGAATGGAATTAAAAAGAGTAAGAGATTGAGCAGTAGAACCTTTCCTTGGGAGGACTGAGGACATCCATGGTGAAAGATCTGCCTACAGAGAGCACTTCATGATTAGATTTGTGGAGAGTACTGAGTGGGAGGTTGACCTAAGTAAGGAGGGAATGGGAAGTCCATAGGGCAGTAGGAACTGAAGCCAACCTGACTCTTTCATATCAGGTATGGGCAGTTTTTCTAACACCCAAAGCAGTTACTCCTTTTATTTTAAGCCACAAAAATAATTTGTCAGAATGATTTATTTGCAAACAGTAAAACTGATCGGATTTCTAGAGGTAAACAATTACGCTGTGTTCCAAATAATACTAAAATGTACTTGTATTGCCAGTAAGGGACGTATGTAAAAGAAAGGAAGAGATGAGACCAGGTCTGGATAAAAAGCTTATCTTAAACCAAAACTACATGTCATCAAATTTACACATAAGCAAGTACAAATACAATGTGTTTCTCAATCCATCAACTCCCTCATTTCCTTCACAAACATGCAAGGCCAGAATACGGTAGTGTTCACTGTTTACACAGTTACTAATTTATCTAAGGCAAAGCTTTGTGCCCCCAAATGGAAACATCTCTAAGCCTTAGAATCGACTTAGAAATATTTAGCCTGTATTAAGAGGGAGCGTAAAGTGAAGGGGCTTCACAAACAAGGGTGTTCAATGCCAAAAGTGATGAAGTCACAGTTGACTGAAAATGCTTAGTATCACAACGAGGCAGAAACATGTAAAATATTTCATGCAGCCAACCTTATTTATTGACAAGTCCTAATTTTATTGCCCGTTTAGTAACATGTTTGTTCCACAAGCTAATTTCTTATAAAGCAAAGCACAACCTTTTCTTATAAATAGTATAAATTATTTTATTTACAGAAACTTGTTACAAAACAAATAGACTATATATTTCTTCTCTTTTAAATATCCAAAGTAATTTTCTATCCCTTGACATTTGTTCATGTTCTATACAGCAGCCAACACAAAGTCCAGCTGAGATGCTCTTGATTATGTGTACAAATTATCAAACTATTCACACGTTTTTAACACAGGAGATTGCTTTTATAACCAAGCTCAAAAAAAAAAAAATAGCAAAATGCTTTCAAGGCCCTACATTCACACTGACAGTATGTAGTGCTCATTTAAATGATCTGAAAATGTAAAATGTTTTGCACAAAATGTAAAAATGATTTTCTGCTAAACAATGAAACTTTTAACAATAATTTTTCAAAGCCCAATCCCCCCAACCCCCATGGACAGAATGAGAGACATTAAGAAATTCCTTGGCAACAGAACTCTTGCAGGAAGACAGCTGCCTTTATAAGTTACATTTTTCAAATTATACATTTTTTCAATGTTCTCAGAGGTACTTCTTTGTATTATATTTTTGGAATACAAAATATTTTAAATATTTTAAATTTTATTTCATGAGTGAATAACAAAATGGACACATCATGTAAGTTGCTGGCTGACAAAAAGATTTGTAACTCTTGGTGTCACCAGGCAATCCATCACCAATTGAAAACTGAATTACTATGAACCAAAAGGTCTTAATTTTAAAATACCTTATAAAATTACCAGCATTGGTGGTTTTCAACTCCTCCTCTAAAATTTTAGAAACAATATTTAGGTGGAAAAAGCAAACTCCAAAAAGTTCAACTGAACATTCAAGTCTTTTTAAAGAGATTCTGTCTAAGCTTAAAACTAGGTTCAGGCACTTTCAGTTTTTTCCATTAGTTTTAAACCACATCACATACTAACACTCATGTGCTCAGAGTGTACACACACGCACACACACACAATCACACACTCACTCTCACACATAAAATACTAACAAAAGAAAAGCAGTGTGTCACTTAGTTACATGTAGTCTACCGGGAAACCAGGCAACTAGGGAGAAGCAATGCCCACTTCATCTGTATGAATCCACTCCCAAGACATTAAAAGAGACAAAGACTTTCACAGAACAGAGGCATCCCTTAAACTGTAAAGGAGGCAGGTTCTAGAACTATTGGCTTGGCAGTGAACCACTTCAAATTATAAAAAGGTATTTACTTTTATTAATTAATAAATAAATACTAGATGATCTCAATTGTACCAAAACAGGGTATCAGAAAAAAAGACCTGTGCAAAAATACATATTTAAATATGTACAATTCATTTTTAACAAAATATGTCTTCTGAAATAGGGATACTTCCATATTTATAATAGAACAGGAAATTCCAAAATAAAGATACAAAAGTAGGTTTTGTATAATTCTTTGTTCATCATTGCAGCACTTTTTTTTTGTAGGTTAAGAAAACTGCAGGAGTTGTCATGAAATTCTATTGGAAAGAATATAAAAATTATCTTGGTTTTAAATTGATACCAAAGTCTGTCTAGAAACAACCCAACCACTGCAAATTTGGTTTTTGCAAGTTAATTTAATTCAAAAAAATACTTCAGTGTTTTATATGGTCTTAATTGTTCATAATAAAAAGTAGTTGTAGGAGAAAATAAAATATTTGAACAACAGTCTAAAATTTAATAGCACTGTTTAGAATAGGTCTGTTTGTGGCAGGCAGAATCCAAAATGGCTAATTTCCTAATCCCGATGCTCTGTGTGTTAACAGGAGACATAATGAAATTCAATTAAAACCTCAGTCTAAGAAATCAAATGTTCAATACTTGCTAATCTAAATATCTACATTATTCTGAATCAACTTGTCGTGGATCTTATTCACATCTTTCGGAACAACGTGATCTGTCTATAAATTCCATTGCTAAAGGCAACTTTATTTATAACCATCAAGTCCCCTTGGCTCTGAAAATAAATTCTACCCATAGCCCATTGCACTTGTCACCAAGGAATCAACTAGGTGCGTTCTGATTCCCTCTCACCTCTTCTCTCTTCCCCACTGGGATGGAAACCAGATTGATTTCTCCTAACTACGCCAAACTGGCCCATCCATGCTCTCTCCTTACTAAGCTCTCCTGTAGTATCATTTTAAAAACATTTACTGATTGATTGCATAATAATTGAACAAGATACTGTTCTCTCCTTTCTTTAAAAAAAAATCAGTACTTTACATCAATTTATAGTTAAAGTATCTGCATAAAGTTTTTGTTTTCTTACATAATAAATTCTGTAGCAATTCACATTATTAGGCTGGTAACCAAGTTTATTCATTCTACCTGTTGTTGACCTGAAATTCCCTGAAACTGAAGTTTGAAACCCAAGAATTGTAGGAAAAAAAGGATGTACTGACTGGCTCTCATCAAGCCCTGGCCAGAGCAATGATCAGCGCCTTGGAAATTATACCCTGTGTTCGGCAACTTTGTGTGTTCTTCTAAGCAAAAGTGCCTGATTCTCTTGTCAGGAGCCTGTAGTGGTTGAATCACCCATTTAAAGGCTCCAGCTAATCCTCGAATTCAATGACACCTTCTCCAAGCAATGCTGTTTTAACATATTAAGCTCTTTCTTTAGGGGTGAGGTACTAGAAAAAATATCTTAGAGGGCTCCAAAACTCTCAGGAAGATGGCTGGTATAATCCCAAGAAAGGAGGGTGTGTATCATGGCAATCCTATACATGGATTACAATTCCGTGAATAGGATTTGGTGAGACGCACACATTCTCCAATTCCCTTCCCTTGGTGTCTGCTCTTGTCCCCAGCCACATCCAAATAAACATCTGGAGTGGCATGAGGGAAGCGCATACACACCCAATGCCAAAAGCGTTTGAAGCAGAAATCTACACTTAGTCCCAGGACAGCATCCAAAGAGGAAAAGAAGGGTAATGCAGAGAGTGCCTTCAAAACATTTAAGTGTATCTAATAATGTCACTTTAAAAGGTGACTTTTAAAAATAGACTAGGTAGGACAACCAACCCAATCTGACATACTGTTTACCATGAAAACTTAAAGGATTAAGAAAATTTCATCTCTTTGGAAATCTTGAAAAAAGTTTTTTTCTCCCTATAGTGATTTTAACTTCCTTACTCCCACCCTCCCCCAACCCAATTTGGCCTTCATTTCTCAAAACTAACTTGCATTTTCTTTCTTCTTCTTTTTTTTTATAATCACACAGAATTGCTTTTGTATCATGAAAAGTAAGCCTCCAAAACAGTTTATACTTGCTGTTTGGGCATCAAAAATTTCAAACCAGTTTGTAAGTTAGAAACTTGTGACAGCTTCTGTTCCCAAATTACATTAAGGCTGGGCTATTTTGTCATGGTGCCTTAGGCTAATGTCCATTCATTCCTGGAACACTGCTGACAAAATCTAAAGCCTAATTCCCTTCTTCAGAGGGTTGGTCAGGATGCAGCCCTCTCTCCTTTGGAAGGTTTCTGGTCTCCAGTTAAGGTGCCTAACTGCTGGAGAGTGACCTACAGACAACAGTGTTTAAAAAAATGGTAGTAAAAGGAAGGAGGGAGAAAGGTCTACAGTAACGCTCTTCCAAAACATTCTTTTGCCCAGCCAATCTACTTGAAGAGTGGCTCCATGATATACTACAAGTTAAAAAACAAAACAAAAACTTCTCACAGATTGGTAGCAAGCAGTCCAGACCACTTTAACACTGATAAAAGCAATTCCGTGGCTAAACTTGATCCAGTGTCCTTTATGAGTACTCACTGCTACAGACATAGCTTCAGGGAAATCCTCGTTAAAACAACAGCCCGGCAGGTTTCTACCCTTGAGGCCCACAGGAGGTTGGGAAAACAGACTCAAAGGCATCGTGGAGTCCAGAGTGCTGAGTGGAGGTGTAACTTGTCCTCAAAAGTGTCCGCATTATTCCTCCCCGTGCTGTTTTCAGCTGTCAGGGACGTGCCTTTGGCTTTCAAAAAGAGGGGGTGGGGGAAATAATGAAAAGTTAAGTAAGTGTTTGTACACTGCACTCTCCTGATTCTAAAAAAGAATATTCCAAAGGCTGCAAGCTATTAAAGTCTCCATGGACTGAGTGATGCCAGAACAGTCAGCTACAGAATTTGGCCTTAGCTTTCAACAGCCTTCACTACTACTGGGCACAATCATTGCAGACTCACAACCTGCTAGAAGAGATGCAGGCCTGGGTTTCTAGCATAGAGAAAAGGCTCTTATGTTTGCCTTTTGGTTTTACTTACTGATTTTGTGTCCTTCAAGGTATTCCAGGTTAACTGAGAAGGGAACAAGGTCAAGGGCTAGCACACACAGGTGTGACAGTTCCCACTCAAGGCAGTGCCCATGCTGGGGGAGAGGAAACTCTGGCCTTCACAGTGGGCCATTTTTACATCTTTGGTGGCAGAGGCCATGAACACACTCTAGGGGTGCCTGCTCAACCCCATCATCTTCTAGGCTTCCCAGCATGTCCCATACTTCATGCCCTTGTTTAGAAAACTTCAACTAGCTCAGTTATTTTTGTTTTAAAGGCAGCTCCACAAAAAACAGTGAGTAGAGGTCCCTACTTTTGTAACAGCAGCATTCTTTAAAGTGTTTTGGGGTCATGGGTCCCTTTGAGATTCTTATGAAAGCTATACGATAAATGAACAAAGACATAAAAATGTGCAACACTTCTTGGGGTTCAATGATCCTTTGATCTCTAAGCAAGCACCCCTTCTTCCTGCCCCAGGATTTGTGTAGCATAATAAAAAGTATTCCTCTGCACAGAGAAAATTTCTCTCAAACACAGACTTAAGTGGAAACTGATTTTAAGGAAAAAGCCCAAAGTTAGGCTGTTTGGTTTGCTCCTGTAAGACACAGTGCAACTACATGGTAAAAATCAAAGGTGGCAAAAATGGCAGGTAATGGGCCAAAGATGGCCCACAGATATGTAGGTTATACCAGGTTTAAGAGAAAAAAAGTGTGTGGGGTGTGTGTGTGTGGACTAAATTTCACATCCAAGTCCAGATGTGCAGCCTCTCTTTGACACAGGTAACAAACATCTGGAAGCAGCTGCTTCATGTCCCCGGATTTCTAGTAGGCACTGCCAATCTCTGCTGTGCCTCACCTGGCCCCTTCTGTCCTTTCTGTTACTTGTGGGCATTGAGATCTACACTCCTGTCTAAATGAAAACAGTGTGCTCACTAATACAGATGTGAGATGGGCATTACAGCACAATGGAATGCCCCTCCCATGGGGATCACGTCTCCTGGGGACTCTACTCTCAAAGACAGTGTGTTGAAGAATGAGTACACCATGTCTTCTCTGTTTATACTGGATTGACGCTTATAAACTGTAGTGAGTAACTACAAACCAAGAAGGGAAAGCGCACTTCTCATTTGTCTAGGAATCCCCTGATCAGAATGCTAAACAACACATAATAACCCATAATGTATGCAGCTACTTAAGTTCGTAAATATCTTCCCCATACTTTTGGCACTGGGTGTTAATTCACCCAAATATTCGAGGAAAATTATATATCACACTAAGAAATTTCTTGGTATTTTCTGATAAAGTCCTAACCTGGCTAGCATTTGAGTTAAGTTCTGAAGACGAGGACAGGGGGGAAAAAAATCATAAAAAGAGCCTCACATTTTAAGTCAGGGCTCTGGGGTGATGTTGCTGAAATTCCTGTTCGTAAGCAAGGTGAGGAGATATCCTGATGAATAAAATAACAAGATGAGAGATGAGCTGGAAGTTAGAGCAAAGGCAGCTGGAAGAAACAGCTACAGGTGAGGTCAGCAACAGGCAGAAGAGCAGGGAAGAGACAAAAATACAGCCTAAGACAGAAAGTCATAGTTAATTATGAATCCCACATCCATTAGCCACTTCTCTACTGATGGGGTTCATAGGCAGACTTTTTAAACTATGAGCTTGGAATGAGATTTCAGTCTTCTGCTATGCCCATACTGATCCTGTTTTCCGGCCTCTCTCAAAAATGGGAAGAGAAAATATGGGGTAAGATTTAACCAGAATATCTGAAATTCTTTGAGGGGGAAAATAATAAATGCTCTTTTCCTTTTTTTTTTTTTTTTTGAGACATAGTCTTGTTCTGTTGCTGGATGGAGTCCAGTGGTGCAATCTCGGCTCACTACAACCTTCACCTCCCAGGTTCAAGCGATTCTCCTGCCTCAGCTTCCCAAGTAGCTGGGATTATAGGCGTATTATCATACCCAGCTAATTTTTCTATTTTTAGTAGAGACGGGGTTTCACCATGTTGGCCAGGCTGATCTCGAACTCCTGACCTCAGGTGATCTGCCTGCCTTGGTCTCCCAAAGTGCTATACAGGCATGAGCCACCGCACCTGGCCTCATTTTAAATCTTAAATCACCCCTTTCTAGATCAGTCTGATCTTATCCCAGCTTTCTTCACAGGAACGTAACAGAGAACCACTATCCAGGAAACACTGCCTGCTTCCTTCCTTAAAGCCTTGAATGGCACACACTTCAGAGCATCGGGACAACACATTATTTGCTATTTCAGAGAGGGACTCCCCTTCAATTCTGATTTTGCTGTCATGCCTGATGCTTTCTGCAGCTTTATCTACTAAAACCACATGACTGTAGTTTCTTTACCCAAGAGGTAAAGGCACCAGATATTCTGGCAGAAGAGGCCTGTGTTTCCTTCATATGACCGTGAACTCTCTCTCTCTTTTTTTAAATACACCATGAAGCCGAGTATCTGTTTACAAACCAACCAACCAACCCAACCAAACACATTTCTGAGCTGGCAAATGATCCTAAGGGAGAGGAAATGGGCATTCCCATGGGGTTCACAGTCCATTTCCTACCTGATGAAGAAGGGAATTGTTCGTCAGTCCTTGTGCCCCTGGCATGGTGCCTGTGTGTTTCATATGGACGTTGTTCATGGCTGGCACTTTGGCAACCTTGGTGGGTTTGCTGCTGCTGTTGCTGATGCTGCTCGAGCTGGGTGAGCACTTTCTTTTCTTTCCTATGAGTTTGTCTAGAGGAGTGTGTGAGTGGGAAAAACTGCCATGGGAATTGACAGGCAGTTCATTGGACTGGTGAATGAATGGCCCAAGAGAAAGAGTGGAATCACTGCTGTTCACCATCACACTCATCCTCTTGATAGATTCAGCAGGGCTCCCACTGGGGGGGGCCTCTCCCTGACTGGTCATGCCGGACGTTCACCGCGTTTGCTTTATTTGTCACACAGTTGAGGCCGATGCTATGGGAAGATGTTACCGTTGAGGGGTAGGGAGGCCCCGAGTGAGCCACACAGTTTTTCCTAAAAGACTCCATGGAATGAGAAGAAGAGGAGGAGGAAGAGAGAGGAAGAGGAGGAGGAAGAGTGAACCAACAGTGGGGAACTGTTTTTGCGTTTCTTTCCTTGAGCCGCCACTGGTACTGCTACTGGCATTTTGACAGTTAGTGCTGTTACCAGAAGACTCCTTGGGCCTCACAGACTTGCTGGATTTCAATTTCTGAGGTTTCCTGGACATAGGAGAGGAGGGAACCGAGGAAAGGCCAGAGGGCGTGGAAGGGGATGAGGATGAAGAGGACACTTGTCTGGATTGCATACTGCACACAGGATCCATCGCCCCTGAAGCAGCAGGCTGTGCATTTAGTGTGGTTCCATGAGCTGGTACCGATTTGCTATTTGGGGGAGATGCAGGTGGACGAGAGCAGGACTGGGGGATGTAGAGACAGTGGCTGCTGCCAAATAGCTGACTCCACATTGTGATGTCGGCACAGAGTTTGTCCGGTGAGGAATACGTGTGGAGATGGGTGAGGTGGTACTGGGCACTGGTGGGATCTTCCTAAAAAAAATGAGAGGACAGTGAGTGACACTGACCACAGTCATTCATGGAGACTTTCAGATGGCACCCTCTTTGCTTATGACCCAGAGAAACCATCCACATCAAAGCGATGACTCTGAACTACAAAGCCAATCCTGTCACCTCTCTCCTTCAAATTCTTTAATGCTTTCCTAGGGCTCTTAGAGTAATTGTGTGTGTGCAACTCCCTGCTGCTACTGCTCCAGCCTCTACCTCCACCTCCCACCCCCAACACCCCATTCCCTGCTTGCAGCCACTGATCTTCCTTATATTCTGAGAAAATGTCATGACCCAATACCCCAACTTCTGCTCATCCTTTAAGTGTTGGATTGCTAACCACCAATTCATCTGCAGAGAGAGCCATCCCAAGCTTATTTATCATTGTAGTCCTAGTGCTCACCAGTGCAGGAAACACAGAAGGCACTCAATAAATGTTGAGAGAATTCAGAAACGAATGAGAGAACAGGAAGGGTGCAGCTAATTAACAGCAACTGCGAGGTCATAACTATTGGCCTGAACAAGGGAAAAAAGCCCCACGATTTCCAGGGATATTCAGCATGGTGTTGTAACAATGGATTCTGTTGAAAATGTCTGGGCAAGGTATTTTTCGGGGATGAGGAAGTCATCTACATTCAAACCAGGGAGATCTCCTTTTATTTTAGCCCTTAATCTTAAATGTGACAGTACCACAATTTCAAAAACTTCTTTGGCAGAATTTAAACTGGCAGAAGAGAAAGGGCCTGACTGGAAGGCAAGTGCCAAGACTGCCTTGATCCTGACTTACACGGTAGCCATGGCAGACCCAGCCACAACCCCAGTGAGACAGCTGGCCTAGACTGCTGCCCAGTGCTTTCCAGATGCTTTTAAAGACTACTGTTATTAATAAAATGAATTAATGACTGCAAGTATTTGCCCATGCTTTAAAAATCCCATTTGGCCAGGCGCGGTGGCTCACACCTGTAATCCCAGCCCTTTGGGAGGCCAAGACGAGCAGATCACTTGAGGTCGGGAGTTTGAGACCAGCCTGGCCAACATGGCGAAACCTCGTCTCTACTAAAAATGCAAAAATTAGCCGGGCATGGTGGGGCATGCCTGTAATCCCAGCTACACAGAAGGCTGAGGCAGAAGAATTGCTTGAACCTGGGAGGCGGAGGTTGCAGTGAGCCCAGATCATGCCAACGCACTCCAGCCTAGGCAACAGAATGAGACACTGTCTCAAAACAAAAAAACCCCAAAACCCCATTTAAGGGTGCAGCTCTGGCCTGACGTCAGTGCTTCTCAACTCCAGCTGTTGCACGTTACAGTCACCTGTGGAGCTTAAGCCACATCCATACCAATTACACCAGAGTCTCTGCAGGGAGTGGGGACAGACATCAGTAATTTCTAAATCTTTCCAGGGGATTCTAATGTGCAGCCAAGATTGAGAAGCTAGGCTCTCTCTCTGCACTACTCATAGAGGAAGCTGGCAGGCATTGTTGTTAATTACCTGAAAGGTTGGTTAGGAAAGCTGAGTTTCTGGGCCCCATCCCAGAACGAATGCATCAGAATCTGTATGGCAACAAGGCCCCTGGGTGACTCGGGGCATCCAGAATCCCTACTCTAAAGTCCAAGCGCTACTGCTCACTGGGAGCAGTGGCTTCTCATGACCACCAGGTGGCTCAGGAAGCCAGAGACTCAAGACCAGACTGCCTGGAACCAAATCCTGAGGAAAGGAAAAGCCTTCCGGAGCAGGGAAGGATGTGGATCTCTCAGAGAAGCAATTATAAGTTCCTCTTAGAAAAGCTCTTTTAAGTAGTTAATTACCCTTTTGTGTATAAAGAGGCAAAGTAACAATATGTACTCACACTGACTTGTGTTTGCATAAATACACTCTGTAGAAATACATCAAAAAATAATAAAAATGTCTGTGAGGGCTGAGTAGAAAACCTGCCAGTAGGGGACAGGAGGACTGAGCATTTTCAGTGTATGCCTTTTAATATTCGTATTTCCTTTTTTAAGCCGAATGACTGTATTACCATTTCAAAAAGTTTAAAAAAAAAAAAAAAAACATCAACAACAAAAATCCTTTGAAAACCATCCCAGCCCCTTTTTAGGGGATATGGGATAGTGGTCCCTAATCCATAGAGGACAAGCAGTTCACAGAAATCGTAGGAGCTGGGCAGTGGCCTTTTGGGTTATGCCCATGATGCAGAGAAAGTGCTGCTCTAATTTTACCATTGGCCAAACTCCAGAAACTGGAGATTACTCTTTCATGCTCAATTCCCACTTCACTTACCTCCAATTTTACCACAGTAACCCTGTAAGGAAGAATTTTGGGCTGAGCCAGTAGGATGGGACTTGGACCTCTCTGAAAGTTTCCTTGAGTGCTTCAAAGATGCCAGGTGAGAATACTTCTCTGGGTGAGAAGTGCTGAGCTCCCCGCAGCAAATCTCAAGGGCTGCCTGAAAAGGCCGCCAGCACTCCTATGAGGGGTGGCATCATGCAGGAAGTTCCCATCTGCCCCAAACCTATGTGCCAGCTCATTACTGGGCAACACGTCTCTTGTTGCTGTATTGACTTTTTAAAAACCAATGGTTGTGCTCATGGAAAGGGTGGGTGTCCTTCTCCCTGGAAGCAAGGGGTAAGGGCAAGCAGCCTTCAGACAGAACAGAGTAGACAGCAGAGTCAACCTTATGATCCTGCTTTTTAAAAAGTTCACAACATCAAGAGGGAAGTCTCACCGTCCAAGCCACTGAGAACTGATACTATCTGCCCAAACTGGTGGCCATGAGGCACATACCAACATAATGGGGATAAAACATTCAGAAGTCCATTCTAAACTCTTAGGAGTACACTAAACCCATAGTATCATGAGCTCAGTGTGCTTTCCAAGTTCCAATGGGTAGTCTGAAGAAATATAAAGTTGAGATTTCAGGTATCTTAGGGAGTTCTGATGTGGAAAAAACCCTGCAGAACCCCCAAAACCACTCCCCTGATTCTGTGTCTAGGCAGGGACAATGCTCCTCCATAAAGAAGAATCTCTTATCCAGTAAGAACCGGGAAAAAACATGAAAAAGAAAAGTAGAGTAACAGTGCTCTAGACCTGGTCCTCTAAGGAAACAAATATTAAGTCCTACTAATGATCATGGAGATAGTTCTTTGGGTTGTGGACAATCCAAGGCCTCCGAACAGTGTCAGACTTTAGAAAACCAAAGCAGGGAGGCAAATGAATGTACTGGCAGAGTCCATTTAAAGAGGCACTAGTAAATGATGCCCAAACAGAGGATCTGGGATGAGCTGATTACTGGACAGTCACCTTAGCAAAGCTTACTATTCACCAAAGTCAGTCCCACCAAACACTAGTTTTCCAAGATGTTCCTCTAAAAAAAGTTCCAAGGTCAAAAGAGCTTGGGACATGTTCCACATTATACGTGACATTCCCCTGCTTCAAGAGTTACAAAGCACAATGCCAATTAAAGGCTCTGAGAAGTTCTGCAGTAAAAAAACAAAACAATTTTTTCTTTTTCTTTTCAGGAAAGGCTTTAAAGTTAAACCTTTTTGGCCATGGAACTCTTCTTCCACTTAAAATCCTGTTTGGGAAGTACTAGCTACATAATACCACACAAGGTGTCTTAAATTGCAAACTGGAGCACATGGCTCCTCTACCTAAAACCTTCAACTGAAGCAATTTCTGTGTTACCTGGCCCGTGCTGGTTTCTTGGACCTCATCTTGTACCATGCTCACTTTCTTGCTGTCTCTCAAACAAGCTGTCTCTTCTGACTCAAGACCTTGACACAGCTACTTCCTTCTGCCTGGAACCCACTCCTGCCCACATCCCCGTGGCTGCTCTTTCTCATCCATCTTCTCAGTTCAAAGACTGCCTCTTCACACAGGTGTTCCATGAATCCTCCTGGCCTGTATATTTTCAGCTCTTTACTTGAAAACAAGTTAGCTCTAAGTTCAATTCCTGGCCCTACCCCACTAACTTGCTACATGACACTGTATCTCAGTTTTGTTACCTATAAAAAAGGCAAAACAAGAGTCGGGGGGAGGGTATAATCATGGTCACCTGACAGAGAACTGTGAACGTTAAATACATTTAAGTTGTTTGGTATATAGTTGGCTCTCAGTAAGTCTTGGTGATTGTTACTGTTTCTATTCTCTCCCTTAGGACAAGCTATCATCTCCTTACTCTTCTGCAGACCACTTTTTCTCCCCTCACTGACTCCCAACTAGACGGTGACCTCCACACATGTGACAGTCCTTCTGCTTTGAACCCCAGCACCCAGAACAGTACGTAGTTGTGGAACAAATGAATGAATGAATGACAAGGCACCTTCTTCTCAGGGCCAAAGGCCAGCTTCACTTAGATAAACCTATCTTCATAACATCAGTTTCACAAGAAATAAGATGACAATGGAGCACTGTGTAAAGTCAGCTCCTCTCCCAAAGAACAACAGGCACTCACTTCCATAGCTGTGCATTCAGGTGCTTCTCCACCATGAGGTTGAGGGCGCAGCGAAGCCGGTTCCACCTGGAGTCAAACACATAATAGCCTCTTCCAATCTGCCGGCTCCCAAATGTGCAAAACTGCAAGAGAGAACATACCCACGTGCTTGCTGACTCCCACACTGACATGCCCGGTCAGGGTTCTCTCTCCTTCAGGAAAGGAGCTAATCAGGAAAGACAGAACTGCCTCTCAGTACCGGAGGCTGTGAAGCATGAGAGTGACAATGCCTAGCCCTGAGTTTCATGGAAGAGAAAGGGAAAAATTCATGAGACGTCCCCAGTACAGAGTGTGTGCTGCCTCTGGGGCACCCTGTTCTGAGCTGCTCTCACACCTTGACCGTGTCCCACACATATGGGCATGCCAAGGTCCCTGGCGCGCCCCCTGCAGTGCCCTGTCCATGCTGCGTGGGGAGGGTCAACGCGGGGGTGGACGTGGAACTTACAGATGCTGGCTGAGGATGATGACCTGAATAATGACAGTCCAGTTTTTCAACAGACTCTTCTTTGTCATCGCCTTCGCCCTCCTCACTGGATAACCGAGAAGCTGGCTCAGTGGCAGGCAGGGGAGGGTGTGGAGATTCATGGACTGGAGGAGGGTCAATGGGGGCACTCCCACCTTGCTGAGCAGGGCAGCCTGGAGGCCTTGGTGAGTAGAAAGTGCAGCACGGATCAGATCACACACCTGGCAATCAGCCACCTTAACTGAGATACAACAATGTATCCAAAACAGCCTAGGGGAGGCCTGGGTTCCACCACTAGCACTGGGGGGGAACAGATGCTGATCCAGGTGGCTTAGGAGTAAAGTTCTCTCCTGAACTGCAAGATGTTAAGTTCAGCTGTTTGCCAGATATAATCAAGGTAACTTAGAACAAATCCTTTCTATTGCCATTTGGGTGGTTCAGATCCCTCTTCTATTCTCCCCCAAAGAAGGGGAAATACATGTGGAATTTAACAGAATTCTTTGATTCCTCTTCAAATTTCAACTGGATTTGGTTTACTAGGACAATAATTGAAACATAGTCATCCCTCAGTATCCATGGGGAATTGGGTCCAGGACTTCCCAGGGACAGCAAAATCAGCAAATCCACAAATGTACAAAGTGGCCTGATATAAAATGGTATAGTATTTGCATATAACATATGCACATCCTCCTGTATACTTGAAATAATCTCTGGATTACTTTTAGTACCCAATACAATGTAAATGCTATGTAATGTATTGTTTACGGAATACTAACAAGAAAAAGAAAAGCCTATACATGTTCAGTACAGACACAATTTTTCTTTCCTCAAACAGTTTCAATCTGCAGTTAGTTTAAACCACAGTTCCAAAACCCATGGATACAGAGGGCCGACAATAATTCTCAAAATGCTCTAAGATAACCTAGGAGAGACAGGAGGTGACAGAAGAATAAGGTGGTATTGCCACTTTATGTGGACAGCTTACAGCCTCTTACTCAAGGGCAGTAATGTGTTTTTCCTACACCTAGAATGGCCTCATGGTTCTGGAATTAAGCTTACATTTTTCTAAATGCAAAAACTTCAACAAGGAGATGACCAAAGAAAGGACTTGGGGAGGAATCTCTGGCCAGAACCTAACCACACTCTGGGGAGCCTACTCTGATGGCTTCTCCAGCATACTGCACAGAAACCACAAGGCTCATGCTGGGATAGGCTCAAACAGACACCTGTGTTTCCATAAGGGAGGTGCTTCCACCCTTATGCAACCATTTTAAGGATCAGACACGTGAGGCTGAAACGGTAAGTAATAGCAACCAAGGGCTGGTACATTCCTCAGCAGAAACTCTTGCTGCCAATAAATGCCAACACTGAAGCCCCTCTTTCTCTACGTCTTTCTCTTTCCCTTCCCTCTGGAAACTAGGTAGCCTTTACTTCAACTTGGTTCAACATGTAAGCCCAAACACACATTCCACCATCACGGTCTCTGAGGTGTAAGTTCTCATTAAAACACTCTGATCCACTGTTTATTCTGCTACTAAAATGCTAATACATGCCCGGACCAAAGCCCCAATGAATGAATGAAAAAACACATTGATAAATGGATGCTGTAAAAACCCAGGCTGAATGCCTGTCCCCAGCAAGAACTCCCACTGCTATATAAAGACAAATGAGGGAAACTGCTGCCAAAGCCATGTGAAGTGTTCCCATCACTAACCCATAGGAAGGACCCAACTTCTGCCTGCTCAACAGGGTTGAGACACTTGATGTCGAGCAAGTATAGACCAAGTAACTCTAACTATATTCCACTGCTTGCATTTACAACCAAGTGGAGCCCTGGTTGAAAATTACTGATGAACTCAATCTCTTCTTTTTTTTTTAAAGCAAAACTCCCCTAAAAAAAACTATCTCCACAACGAACCTGAGGTATGTTTCTCAACATCATGATGATACTGAGGTTTTACGATATTTGCAAGTCTCATCTCTGAGGGAGGGAGAAAGAGTTGGAGGGCTTGGCTTACCTTGGAAGACTGGGGGTGTGAGGTTTAGGTTTACTAGCTACAAAAGGCTTTGATTCAGAAGGAATCACTCCATGAGGGTTTTGGTGCGGCTCCTGCGACGTTCTAGGAGGGGCGGGATGCGGGTCCCTGAGAGGCTGCGGTGGTTGCTGAGAGTCCGGATGGCGAATCAATTCCTTTTCCCTGGTTTTGTTTTTGTGCTCGGCTAATAACACATCAAATCGTTTTCTTCTACCCTGGACAGCCCTGCGCTGGGTTAAGGAATGTGTCTGCGGACCAAAGACATACAGAAACTGAAGAATCTTATTAATAATTTTTGGTCTGCCTTATATCCCAAAACACCACTCCCAATAAAAAAGCAATCTAGACCATAAGCATAGTGAAAGGTTACTCAGCACTTGATAAACTAAAAACCTTAAGGGCCCAATCTTTTCTCCCTAGCTAGACCAAAAGTACACATTCTAGGCTCTAAATGCAAAAGAATATGGAAATGTTATTTCCAACAGAAGAAAAAGAAATGTGAGCTGTGACACCTGGTATGAACTAAGTGTAATCATTAGTGACATATGACAAGTACTCATGTTTTGTGACATAGTAACAATTTGGTTTTGGGGGCTCTTATCAACTCCATTAGAAAAACCCTCTTCAGACCATTTAAAATTCTGAATGTTAATTTAAACAAACAATTATTCCATAAAACATGTATCAGAAAGTGTTCTTTTAGTAACTTCCAGAAAATAAAAATTAAACGCAATTGCGTCTCTCTTCCAATGAAAATGCCACGTAAAAAGAGAAAAGTGGCCCAAAGCATTCTGCAGACTGCCACAGCCAAGGAACACTGGATAGAAGATGAGGCTGAGAAGAAATGCTATGAACAGGAAGGGAGACAAAGTAATCGCTACAGACACTGGCTATGAAAAGCAAGGAAATGGGATGGACAACACCCCTGGGTCTTCAGACAATGTCTAATTTCAGAATTAAGGAACAAACAAGCGGAGAAAAAGAAAAGTCAAATTATGGCAGTGTTTGTCTAGAGAAGACAACCAATACAAACCTGTGGTTGAAGCAAACCTTAAAACAAATGTGTCTGCAGTCCAAACACATTTCATAGTTACTGGCATTAAAACAAAACAAAAACAAATAAGCCTATTTCATTGCTAACGGAAGATAAAAGTTGAATGTACAGGTGTGAACTGGTCAGAGTTGGGCAAACCTTATTGACAGTCAGGTCCAATCACTGTGAAATGACTTTTCAGGTCAAGTTAAACCTGACCATTCCATACTGCTGACGTTTCAAGTCTGTAAAAATGTAAGGAGACACTAATCCTGAGGAGTGGACTAGTTTACATGAGCTACAGTGGCCCTTAACCACATATCCATAAACATACATGAATTCACCCACATTTCCTTCTTTTATATTACAAAATACTGTAAAAGTGTGTGTGCATGCCCCTACACATAATAAAAATGTATTGGCATATGTGCTACAACTTTAGGGACTTAAAGGGGGAATTATGCTTCTAACTTCCATTTTCGGTTGACTAACACAACCCACCTCCTTACAAGACACACTGCAAACTATGTCTACGTAAATAATCTAACCTGGCACACATAAATGTGTTTAGCTTTTTACATTTCTACTTGATTTTCTTTAATATGGAAACTATTCATAAGAAAGTAACCTAAACGAAGACAAGGAACTTTGTTTTGTTTGTGTTATACCAACATCTAGAAGAACACCTGGCACTCAATAAATGCTTCAAACAAAAAGTTTATAAAAATAATGGTCCTCCAACATGTGTTGAAAGAACGAATGAACATAAAACATTACTGGTACACATGCGTGTCTCTGCAAGCAGATGTATAAACCTCTCTTCAGCTTGCATGTCCCCAGTGCCTAGCACAATAAAGCCAAATGAAGAAAGCAGGCAGATACAACATTTTCCCAGCTCATTTTGAAGAGTAAGTAGGGTTTCCACTGAGCTGTGAAGAACATTCCAAACAGAAATCCAATGGAGGTTGCCCAAGGCTCACAGGATGAAGACTGACTGCGTTAAGTAGACTCTGTGGCCCTGCACAGTCTTAAGACCTTTGCTTACTGCTCCCTGCTCCTATGGTCCCACGTAACTCTCCCTCCCTCTTTCTCTTCAACCACCTGGCTGGCTTTAAGGTTTTAAGGAATTTGCTCTGCTCCTGTCACAGAGCCTTCACACATATTGTTTCCTCCACCTCTCCTGCCTCTCCCATCCCTCTCTGCCCAGATAAATTATCATATTGATTTCAGCCCAACGTTCCTATGGCAAGAAAGCCTTCCCTGGCCAAACTTCCCTATTGCAGGCTTTCATAACATAGTCCTCTCATCTTTTTATAACTCATCAGTGGTAATTTTATACTTATTTTGGTGATTATTAATCTCCATCTCTTTCATTAGACTATATACTCCATAAGCAGAGGGGAACACGTGGTAATTGTGCTAAAACCTTTACCCCCTGGGACCTAGAATAAGCGAGGCCTATGCTCATAGATGTATGTAATAAAAAGTTCTACAATGAGTGAATGGACAAAGGCTACAGGAGTCACAAATCTCTCTGCATGAAAGGCACAGAGGACATTCAACAGCATATTAGACAGATGAAAAAGTGAGGAAGGGGCAGTGAGGGTGGCAGACAGACAACAGAGAAAGAGTAATGGGAACAAACAGCAGCAAATCCCCTGATGGTGAAGAGAACAGATAACATTCTAAGTCTAAGACAGAGAGACCTGGCAGCAATTTGGGAAACACTCAGGGTAGGGACACTCAGGGTAGGGACACAAAGGAATCTTCAGCCCTATCAAGCTTAATAGATTCAGACCAAAGTTAAGCCAAGGAAAGGGAAAAGAACTGACAAAACAATAAAAAAAAAAAGGTAAGGTATCCTGTAAAAGGGCAGGCCTGGTGGATGCTGCATTTTCTGCCAGTTCTATGCTGATCTCATGACAAGCTAGGGCTGAAGACATATTAATGAGATGACAGGTTTTGCCCCATGCCACAGAGAGTAATACACCCTTAAAGAAGAACAATGGGAGCACATATCATTTAAAAAGGAAGATGGGAGGAAAAAATGCAGACCCATTCAAAGTCAGTCCACCTAGCAAAAAAGGCACAAGAAGAATGCTGGTCAAGCTCCTGAAGATTTAGAGTTTAAAAAAAAAACTTTTGGCAACCTCACTTTTAGGCATTCATCCAAAATAACTGAAATCAGAATCTCAAAGAGGTATTAGCACTCTTATGTTCACTGAAGTACCATTTGCAACAGACAAGATGTAGACACAATATAAATGTCTGTCAGCAGATGGCTGAAGACAACGTGATATATACATACATTGGAATATTATTCAGCCCTTATATAGAAGGAAATTCTGCAATATGCTACAACAAGTATGAACCCGGAGAACATTATGCTAAGTGACCCAGTCACAGAAAGATAAACACTGCATGATTCCACTTATATGAGATCTATAATCAAACTCATAGAATTAAAGACTAGAATTGTGGTTGCTAGGGGCTGAAGGGAGAGGGAAATAGGGAGTTACTAATCAATGAGCATAAACTTCAGTTAAGCAAGATGAGTAAGTTCTAGACATCTGCTGTATAATATTCTATCACAGTCAAAAATACTGTATTGCACACTTGAAAAGTTGTTAAGAGAGGAGATCTCAAGTTAAGTGTTCTCATCACAATAAAATTCAGAAAAAAAAAAAAGAAAGAAAGAAAAAAGGTGTGGTTCCTTGCCACACTCTATAAATGATTTAAAAAGAGCATCTTGGGTTTTAAAAAAGCAAACCTCACTGCCCGTAGGTACTATACTACTGAGAAATCCATGTTACTGAGAGCCGGGTAGAGGCAGGAAGAGGGCAGAAGGAGAATGACAAGTAGTGATCATGATGTGGCAGGGCTGAGACATGCTTTTACACATTCTCTTAAGGGCAAGCTAAAACTGACATAATTCTACAGAGCTCAGATGGCTATCTTCATAGACCACGACCACTACACCACTGTGTGTTCAACTAGTACCCTATACAAAACAAAAGCAGTTTGTTCTAAGAGAGTTTTTAACCTAGAAATCCAAGGATGGGCTTAGGGTGGGGGTGTCCATTAACCCAAGATAGAAAATTTCAGAATGTATATGTGTATGCACTATTTTATTCTGGGAATATGGACAATGGTTTTTTGGTTTTTTTTAAATGAGATAAAGGCACTCTTGACCAACCCTTTTCCCAAAAAAGTTCTGAACCACTGTTGTGAGACAAAATCTATACATTAAAATTAGATTAGAAGCTTAAATTAAAATGAGAACCACTTAAAAATTCCCCCCTCCAGAAGATGATAACATGCCTCCACTGGTTCGGGGGTGGGGCAGGGCCCGAAGTCCTTTATTCAAATACACTTTAATAAAATGTAAAATAAAACACTAATAATTTTATTAATTTTTAGAAGGAAATGCTAACTTTTACCATTTTTACCCTCTCCCCCCTCCAACGTTTTAAAATTACATACTTCAAAGCAATGACTTTTAATACTTCCTGAATCTTTCTGGAGGATAGCTGGGGACACGCTCCAGAGAAATGCATATAAGCTCATTTATGTAGAGGTGTTCACTGATGACTTGAAGCCACCCCCAAATCAATAACCCTTACTTTTCAGCAAATATACTACCTTCTTATTAGCATACTGCCATTTTAAAGAAAATAAGGAAGACCTCAGAGCAAAAACGAAGACCATTACATTTTCTTAGCCTGTATATAAATTATTAATATATTTTATCTAGTTTTCTCTCTCTCTCTCTCTCTAAAAGAGATAGGTATCATATTGTCATCCAGGCCAGACGCGAAACTCCTAGGTTCAAGTAATCCTACTGCCTCAGCCTCACCACTAGCTGGGACTTACAGGTATTCCAGACTTGCAGTATTTTTTTTTTTTTAACTAGAAAATAGGGCTATCTCAAAGTCATAGACTTTTTAAAAAGTGGTCCTTTAAAATTTAAGAACCATGGGTGACACATTTGTAAAATGTTCATGCACATGCAAAGGAAATTTCTGGACTTGCTTTAAGTCAGTATTATTTAAACGACAGTCAAGGGTAGCCTCTCATATTAAATTTCTGTGTGGAAATATTAAAAGTCTTTAAAAATAACAGACTGGGAAAGAACACTGTTCCCCTGGATTCAACACTGCTCATTAGAAATAAAACCTCTGTCAAGATTATAATTTATAACAACACACTTCACATTTTGTCAATTTGAGGCTTTCGTCAACAGAACCAAGTTATTCCCTCACCAACACAATTCAGAACAATCCCCAGAGCATCCTCTCTGGGTTAGAGAGACTTTGGGAGTAGTGTGGTACATCCCAGTCTCCCGTGTTTATCAGGACAGTAGGCTTGACTTTCAGAAGTCCACCTACCTTGCATGTCAAAGACCGGGTGCAGGGCTTCTTGGTGTCGAGATCAATAACCCCACAGTGGATATCAGGATCAAACTCTCTTTCTGTCAAAAGAACACAGGCATTACATGCGACCTGCCAAACTCTCCTCCATGTATTTTGTAAGTAAGAAAATAGAAGAAATCGACAGTTAAATTATAGCTGGAATAAAATCCACATTATCAATAAATAAAGAATATACAACATGTGAGCAGTGCAACAAAGCAGCAACATCACTAAGACAGTGGGTGACTACTGCCATCAGATGATAGGAAAGATACTGCTTAAGTCTGTATTATTTCCTTCAGAAATACACCACTAGAAAGCTACTTTTATATGATCTACATACACACACACATTCTCATGCTTTTCAAAAACCAAGAGTGAAGACAACAAGCATATTAACTAAGGAACTTCCTCTTAAAGGTGAAGTTGACCAGTTTTAAAAACAGGAATTCTAGATTGCAGTTGATTTGCTCCCCCATAAATGCCCATTTCATATGTAGAGAAGCATTATGAAGAAAGAAAATTTGAAGTTACCTGATAATCTCTTATTTAAAAATTTCCTATTATTGGAATTGTCTTCAGATTTCTTTTCCAGAGTGGGTGGTGCAGGAAGCCCTTTGCCATTCAGAATCTGTCCGGGTGAAGGCAAGGTTGGCTTTGGTATTGAGGGGCAGTTAAGGCCAGGCTTGACTAAGGAACTCACAGTAGCAGGACAGGTTGGCCCCACCGCAGATTTCAGTAGTGTGCCATCCATTTTCGGATGAATCTTTTCCACTTTCACAGAGGGCGTCATGCTGTCATAGAAGGAAGTGAGAAAACCAGTGCCTGAGTGCCCCAGCAGCCCCCAGGTGAATGGTGAGCCAGAGGGATGAGGTAGAGCCTGGGTCTACCCAAGCGCTGAACAGGGCCAGCCTCTTGGAGGCTCCTTATGAATTTTGTTAGTAAGGTTCACACTTATTAAGTCTATAGCCCTTCTGGTGAGGCAAAACCCTCAGTGGACCATCAGATTTACCTGGTCTTTTATCATTTCAGAAAAATTTTACACATGAGCCTATGGGAGCGTTAGACCTGATACCCAACGCAATGCAATTTCTGTAAGAAACAAAACATGAGAAGTAGAGTCTAAAAGAACCAAAGACTATGTGCAGAACCTTGGAGAATCTTTCTAGGACTGCCATTTTTAAGAAAGAATTCATCAAAACAAAGTAAACTTCTAAGTGAGCAAGTATTTCCAACAAATGTCACTGAAGACTTAGGAGAATTCAAACATGCTTAATAACATATCTCAAACAGGTTCTTTGCTTCTGTCAATAAGGGAGGCTAGTGTTTAATAAATATATGTTGTGTTAGTAAAGTGGTAATTCTCCAGTCCTTGAAAA
Organism: Ateles fusciceps; assembly: GCA_036589455.1. NCBI lineage: Eukaryota > Metazoa > Chordata > Mammalia > Primates > Atelidae > Ateles > Ateles fusciceps. Next base: position 14,688,760 of record JAZHEH010000562.1, read on the forward strand.
ATGTTTCTATGACAGGAGCTTAGGGAATGCCTGTGCCACTAACAAAGAAATGAATCTTGGAATTTTATTGACACTATCATTTTGCTTGGTAAAACTGAAAATACTGGTAGGGAGCTAACAACTGTCCTGGTTCCTATCTAAAGCCCTAGCTCTAAGTTAAGACGATCTGAATCAATGAGGTTGTGTAAACTTTGTTCAGTGGAGTCAGTGCTCTAACAGCTGTTAGGCTGGCCAGTGACTTACACACAACACTGGGAGTTTTTCTGGCTTTGAGACAGCTCCTGGAACAAAACCAAGCTTGCTGTACTATACTTCTGATGGAATAAAGGGGCTGGGGGCTTAGCAACCAGAACAAACAGCCCCAAACAGCTGTACCTGGAATAGCCTGAGAGCAGTAGAGACACTGCAAGATGTCACATCCTCTCCCAGCTGGCAAGCTCCTTATGCAGCAGCAGGTGCTGGACCTCGCCCTGAGATTAACCAGGTTACCAGACCTTGGAACTACGACCTCCAAAGGCAGGCTGGCCCGGGAAAGGCCACCCGCCACCAGGCTAAGGGATGCCATGACAAGGTGAGGTATGTTTTCATGGGAACGCATGGCCACTCCCTCACGTGACTTCAAGAAGCCTGCCAATCTACTGAGCAACCATGGAAACTTGCCAAAGCCATACTTGGTAGGTGTGAACCCCCTTCAGTGTTCCCTCATCGCTGCCGTGATGTGAACCTAAGGCTGAGGGGGAGGAAGCACTGCTTCCCTATTTGCTCTGCAGACCCCAGAAAATTATATAGCAGCATCTGGGAATCTCTGCAACTTTTTATCATTACTATTATCAACAGCAGCAGTAGAAGGAGTGCCAGTATCCATTCATTAACTGTCTCCTATGGCCAGACACTTAGGTGCCGGACATATATTAACTAGAATATTCCTAATAACCCAGCACAGTCGCTGTTATTCTTAGAAAGAAACGGTGACTTGCCCAAATCCCTACAGCTAAAAAGTGACAAAAGTGGGACATAAATCCAGACCTATGTGTCTTGAGGCCTTCTTGGACAAAAATCCCCCATCTCACTAGGCTTCCTTCTCCTCCTCTGGAAAACGAGGATAATAATAGTATTTATTTCATAGGGCTGTTGTGATAAGTGATACAGTATACACATAAAGTTAGGTTTCAGCAGCTAGCACCCAAGAATGGATCAATAAATATTATTAACCTTATAATCACTGCTATTACTACTCTGAAAAGTTTTCTATGACATGATAGGGAAACATTGAGAAATAATATAACATACATTTGAATTCTTCCCCAAGTGGGCTCTCTTTTATATTATTCACAGGCACTCTCAGGTGCTACTCGTGTATACAGTTCCATTTCCAGCAGGTAAGCTTTAAAAACCATCCTGGCCATACTCACATTCTACCATGGGGGACTCTACTTTGCTGAATGGGATGCATTGGCCTGGTGTTCCCCCCTGAGCTGCAGTTTCTCTTGGGCGATTTCAACAACTTGGAACTTGATGAGGATGCGCTAAGAACACCTCCACTGGAAGAACGGCTGCTTCCACTTGCACTGCCTCCTTTGCTTTTGGACAGAGAAGGGAAGAAGGAAAATACTGAAGCGGGAGGAACAGCCAAAGAAGGCTTGCTGGATGAGCTATGTCTTCTTTCTGAAAAGGAAAATGAAGAAAAAAAGATTTCATGTTTCAGGCAAATCTCAAATGTAATTCTGGAAGAATTCCCTGAAATCAATATAATCAATATACATACTTAATGTATCATTAAGTGAAGATATGTTAAACCCAGCAGCCTTCAGAAATGGCTTATCTAGGCCCCACAGACTTACTTAACATTCTAGGAACTGGTCCTTCTGTTTCTGAAGTATCACAGCATAAAGAGTTGTATCACATATACCCATCAGGAGATTAAACAACCATCCTAAACATGAGAATACTGCCTTTTGGGTTTTGCATGCTAGAAATGAACCTCATTGGCTCCAACTCGCACTAAGAGACGAAAATTATTCATTCAACTGCAGAGCTCTGCTAATTGACACTGCATGCAGTTCTTTCTTCCTTTCTAACACAGCACCTCTGATTTTCAAAATAGCAAAATCTTAAGAAACAAGTTGTACCTTCTTTTTTTTCCCCCCATCACTACCCACCAGCATATGACACCAAATAAGAATGTTTCTAGGGTTATCTTACCGTTCCTTAAGAATCCGTGCTGAAATTTTCCAGTGAATCATTTTACTTCCCACCCCCCCCCTTTTTAAATAATCTCACTTGACTACAGATGGCATAGCTCCGATTCACACCACTAAGATGCCAAAGGCGCAAGACAAAAATACCACAAATAGCTACGCCTGTTTTTTAAACCAGGAAGTAATTCATGGTTAAGTATAGACTACAAAGGTTTAGTTGAAAATAAATCTATCCACTGGAGAATCAGGTTTTCTCAGAGTAAGGTAATCTATACTAAGATAAATCAAGAGCTGCTGAAGAATGTTACCATCAGAAACAAGTAAATTATTTGGTAATTTTATCCACTTGAGTACCTCAATGGCTGCCTTTAATTAATTAATTTAAAATTACACATTTGCTTGACTCTAAGTTTTGAAATGCATGTGATCCAACAATGACTTATCACAATACAGGAGCTATATGAGTATTTAAAACATTAGGTACATGAGAATCAATGAACACAAAGTAAGACTTCAACAGTTTATTTCCAAAGGTCTTCTTATTGCAGTCCTGGGCTTCTTGGTAAAACTATAGTGACTTATTCCTGGAAGGGCAGTACACCTCAATGATGCTTTATGAAGTACTTAAGAGTGTGTTCCACACCAGGATAAAATTATTATCCTAGCTATCATGTACAGACAAAATTCAAATACCTATTCTCCAACTCAACTACACAAAGGCTACAATCAACCTAAGGTTAAATTGATAGTGATTTATAAGTGTCTTTTGCTTTTTATTCACTCCAATATGAAAGTTGTGTATAAGGAAGAAAAACCTAAAATAAATTCAGTTTAACAGTTTTCTAAATTTGATATCTGATGATTTGTTTAAATTTTAGTTTTGTTCTCTTTTATGGTCCCAAAACACTCTAAACATACTTTTAAGCATCAGTACTTGTCAGCCAGGACCGTAAACATGTGTTTGCAGTTTTGTCACCTGCTTCAGACGATAGAGCTTCTGTGAGCCATATCTCTATCATCTTTCTCTGTAAGGCATGGGACAGAGGTCTTCAATTAATTTCTGCATGACTGGTAAAGCTTTTCTTGTAAAAAGGAGTGATTTTTGGAAGGCCCTAGACCAGTGGTTGTCAACCTTGGCTATCCACTGGAATAATACAAGGAGCTTTAAAAACACTGATGCATAGGGCCCTCCCTCAGAAACTGTGATTTAATTCGTTTGGAGTGTAGACTAGGCATCCAGATTTTGACAAGTTTTCCTGTTTGATTCTACTGTGCAGCCACAGTTGAGACACTACCCTAGACTAGGCTAATGCCTCAAGAACCATTAATCACAGCTGAGTAAGTTAGCATCTGCATTGCACTGAGAATACTACCTGGTATAAGGCACTAAAGGGTTTGTCAAATAAAGTTCACCGCTACTACTTGTCCTCAACTAGTGTTTTCCAAATTTCCATCAACTGCAAACTATTTTCGTTGTTCTTACCAAAGCCACATAAAATACTATTTCTTTTACTCAACATTTTAATTTACATTATCAATTCCATTATTTTCTCCTCCTCCTTACTCTAATATTAACCAGTCTCTCATGGGGGCATCACTGGTATTTTGGACAGGACAATTCTTCATACAGGATTTCAAGAATGTTAGTATTCCTAGTCTCTTACTGCTTAATCACCAGTAGTGCCCGTCTGCCAAAGACAACCTGAAACCACCCCCCAATCCATTTCCAGATGGGCCCCAGGGTGAAGCAGGGCACCTCTATCTTCAGATGAGATAGATTTTTCCAAAACAATAACATCTGTTAAACAGTAAGTTCAAGTTCAATAAGCTTATCATATAAACATAACTAAACATTAAAATATTCATCCATGTTTATCTACAAAAATCATCTTGTGTACCCCCTCAAACAGTGCACTAAAGGAATAGCATGTTTGTGGTATGCAGATGACAGAGGTAACACTCAACTAGAACTCTGACTTTTAAGTAGTACACTCTAAGTATCAATTCTCAAGCAGGTGTCTCAGAGCAAATGTGTGATATATTTTCTCTGAAGATCAAATGATTAGATAAAATTCTTGATCTAATTAAATACCCTCGGTTCTGTTACAAAGCTTGTTTTGAGAATGCAAATGTATTCCAAAGCCACTGATATACTATGAAACAATTTGAATATATTGAAATTTTGCATTTGCTTTTTCATAATTTTTGTCTGTAAGAAATACTAGGTGAACCCAGAAAACTATACCTGGCTGAAATGAGCCACATGGGAAAACACAAAATGCACACTCCTCAAACTTCCACCATCCACCTCAATTCACCGCCATGGGTGTTATTACCACACCCAAACACATCTGATGCTACAATTTTTCATCCAATTTCAGAAAACCTCCTTCGATCACTTCACCGTCAGGCTGCAACCCTTCCCAAGCCTTCCACAAGCAAATGCCAGATCTTTTCAAGGTAACTGCCATGTTTATTCTAGTATTTATGTATTTTTTGACCATTTAACATTTGTTAAGACTGTGCTACCATTAGATTCCTATGTTTTTCTGTGTGTGTCACTGATGAGGTCTTTCAGTGTTGTGCCATAACCCTGTTTTCCCAATAAGCCTCATGTGGTTTTTGTTGCATAATTTTGCATTGTGCAGTAATTTTTTAGGAATGCATGTTGTGTTATAGCAGAACTGAGTGTAACTTCGAGTTTGTACTTTCAATTTTTTATTCCCATCATTGTCCATCCTCCCTATTTTCTTTAGTTAGCATCTTCTTTTCTTGCCTATTAACTCTTAATATGGAATTCAGCACTAGAAAATCAAGGTTCAAAGCTTCCTAACATTAAAAGTCTGCTGATGTATCAATGATACTTCAAAAAAATTCTATTTTCTACTTCAATAACAGTAAAAACTATTTAAAAACTAAGAATGACAATCTATCATGTGAATTTTTCATTCACTAAAACTTGAAACAGATTGTGTGTGTGCAGTGTGTTTAAGTAACTAAGATTCTGGCTGAAAAGTGCCAGCTCAAATTCTCGTCATGCTACTGAACTAAGCTGTTCCTTAACATCATGGACTGGAAACTTGTTCTGTGAAAAGTACAGCATCTGGCCTCCCCCCCGAAAAGAAAGCAAGGAGGAAAAACCAAATTTAATTATAGTTGAGTTGGACTCCCCCTCATCCTTTTACTGTGAGTTCTTATTTTTCATAAAATTTTAAACTGGGCTTCTAGCTTTAAAAAAGTGTTTGTTCCCAGATCAGAAGAGAAATGGGCAAATTATAGGTAGGTTTAGGAGCCCTATATTAAATGGACAAAGTGGTGGCCAGATGCTGAGCACAACTGCAATGTGGTCTGCTGGGGAGTCCAAGTTGAGTTTTCAAAGCGCTCCTCTCTCCAGGATCTGGCACCAGCCCAGAGAAAGCACACTGTGTCCCTGAATGAGGAGGGCATGATGAATGGCTCCAGCAAGGGGAGAGACAGGCCAACTGACAGGCAAGTACAGACACAAGGAAAGAGCAGAGACAAAGAAAGACAAACACGCCGAAGTGTGTATGTGTGTATTATGCTGAGGAGAAGAGAGGGAGACGGAGCTTCATGGGGCTCCTTCCCCTTGTGGCTTCAATATGTCTCATGGCAAGGACAAGATATTAGTGGTGTAAGAGAATGGACAAGTCTCTACAGGTCTTCCAAAACAGAATGCAACCGAGAATACTGAGCTTTTAATTCTGAATTCATGCTGAGATTTTTTTCTTTATAGTAAGTATTAACACCCAGGTACACACCAAAAAGGAGTTCAAAGCAAATGATCAGATCTTTTTATATCATAAATAGTGCTGTGAAAACAACTAAAAATAATTTATAATGAGCAAGTGTCAAAATTGGGGCACAAATCTAAAAAGCAGTCAAAACAAATTAAAACTCCAAATGCTAACATTCATACTTGAAGATAATCTAGGATATATGTCAAGCTTTTTAAAAAGGGGTTATTCCTCGGATTATAGCTCTATTTTTTAAAACGTTTGTGTATTGTTTTTCTGGAACAAATACAGTTTACTTGGTTATCAAATACATACTTCTAAAGAAGAAAAATCTGGTGTTCTGGTCTCAGTTTTACACATGCCAAAATAAAGCAAGGCATACTATCATTCCTGAGCATAGTATCAATTTGTCCCATTCTCAATGGGTATCATACAAATGGCTAACTAACTAAGAAACCCTCACAGAACTTGAATAACCTCAGTTCTACTATAAAGCTTGTTTTGAGAATGGAAATGCATTTCAAAGTCACCAAATTTGTCAAATTTCAATGTGTTCAAAGAAACAATTTGAACACATTGAAATTTTGCATTTGCTTTGTCATGATTTTTGTCTGTAAGAAAGACTAGGTGAATACATAAAACTGTACCTGGTTAAAATGAGCCATGTGGGAAGATACAAAACGGACAGCCCTCAAACTTCTACGATCTACCTCAGTTCACCACCATGGGTATTATTAACCACATCCAAACACATATGATGCTACAATTTTCATCCAATTTCAGATAACCTCTTCCCACATGGTAACTCACAAGCTGCAAATCTTCCCATACCCTTTACTTAGGGCTCTTTTTTTGTATCTTAATAAAAACCTTTTACTACTCTTTTATAATCCAAACAACTGGCTGATGAGAAATCTCACCTTCAACAACAACAACAACATCAACAACAGCTGCTACTGTGTATTGTGTAGAAACCACATGCCAGGCACCATGCTATGGGATTTACATGGATTATCTCATTCAATCCTGACCATCTTTCTAACAAAGCAGATACTATCATTATCCCCCACTTTCCAGATGAGGAAGCCAAGGCTTTAAAGGACTCAAGTCAGCTGTCCAACATCACATGGTTACTGAAGAGGCAAAGATGGATGCAATCCCAGGCAGGCTGACTCTAGTACTTGGGTGAAAGCACAAGGCAACTTGCCTGCTCTTAAATGGCATTATTAGCAAATCATAATACATGATCCAAAAGCAGGGAGAAAGCAGGAGTAAAGGTGAGGGTTGGGGCATAAAACAGTAAGAAGCCCATCTTCCCCAAGTGCTCAGCAAAAGCAGGCGATTAGCACACAAGTTTGTATAGGCTGAGTATCTGTCATCGATGACAGTTTTTTGGTATATTCAGGGTGAGATCCAGAATATGTTTAAGGGAAATTCAGATTGTTTTAGATTTCATCTTTCCATTTTGGAAGTTGCTATTCTAAAAATCAGCTATGGTCAGCCAGCGTAGCAGTTTTTTGCTTGGAGGGTCTTAAAGCATCCAATATGGTTTCGACAGAGGCAGACAAATGCCTAGACAGACCGGGGGAAGGTATCTGACAAAACCCCACCTCCAAGTCGAAGACAATTTAAAACCTGAAAGCCAAGTTAAAAGTTAAATCCTTGGACTTGATTGAGAATTTGTCTGCCTGTTTGGCACACTTTCCTCTGATTGGTCCCCCAGCCTTCATCTATTTTATATATACCTACCCTTTCCAAATTGGTTTTTCTACACTGTCATGCCCACCTTTGAGTTGTGCCTTCGGTTTAAACATTTTTGCATACTCACAAACCAATTAGCATGCATGCCCCATTCTGAGTCCATAAAGGGCCCCAGACCCAGTCACCACATGGACGAACCATTCCCTTCTCCCCCAGTCCCCCTCTCTGCTGAAAACAGTTTTCATCACTCAATAAAATTCTTCTCCGCCCTTCTCACCCTCCAATGTTCTACATATCCTCATTCTTCTTGGGTGCAATACAAGAGCTCTGGAACCGCCAAACACAGGTACAACCTATAACACAGGCAAGCTGCAGCACACCCAGCGTGGCCAAGGGAGGCCCAGGCAGGGCATCGCTGGCCGGGCATCCCTGGCTTGCAGAGTGACCAAGAAGAAAAATCCTGCATCAGTCTCAAGAGTGAATTGTGACAGAATGTGCCAGTCAGGGCTGTCTTTATAGCTTGGCTAAAAAGAATCAACTTACACAGTTTCCAGATGAGCATGCTCTACAAAAGATCATCAGCAAACACCTGTTCAGTAAGGTAAGGCTGGACCCACCAACCAATACACAATACAACATGCATGCTTCTAGTCACTCTCAGGTTGTTTATGGTCACCTTTCCAGCAGAGGCTCAGGGCTGTTGGGTACAGTCTTGGTATGTATGGGCTGAGTAATCAGCCTGAATAGAAGCCAAATCAAATAAAAATACTTCTTAAAAGATTACCTGAAAAGGGCAAGAACTTTAGAGTCAGGGATATGTGGGTTCATATCCTTGCTCTGCCAGTTACCAGTTGGGTGACCCTGGGCAACCAGCTCACTCCATCCTCGTTGGCAGCATCTTCAACTGCCAAGCTTACTTTGCAGGGCTGCTGGGAATTAAACAATAAAGAGTTGCAAAGCCTGCAGCAGAAAGCCTACTATGGACCAGGTACTGGGAATTCAATAGCGCATAAGACAGATGCCCTTGTTAGCTTAGTTGATGCCCGCTTCAGGCTTATTTCTTTAGACAGAGAAGTACTCACAAATAATAGTTCCTGACTTCTAAAGCAGGTAGAAATCACTTCAGAACAAACCAAACCCTCTTTCCTATCAAATTATCTTCTCCAGTGTGGTAAGGATTTAGTTTACATATTTTTATATGCCATTTCAGGAAGATAATCAATCTCTTCTAATTTGAGCGCTCAGGGTAACAACTTTAAGAATTCATTTAAAAATTAGCATATTCACACCAAACAGAATATTCATTCAAGTTAAACTTATTTACAAATAAAAGGATGGCTCATTTTCCTCACAGAACTCAGAAAACACTCAGGAAGAACTGCAGGTAGAATAAAATGAAGATCTGGTCTCAAATTCAGTTTACAGAGTCAAAGGTGGAAATCTGGGGCAGATTTTCTAAGTAAAAACCCACAAATTTTTCTTTAAATGAAACTCACACTTTTGGATAGACTCAGTCAGTAAACGTTAAACAGAGTGTGCACTTTACATGGACGGGCCTTATGAGAAATACAAACGCATGCTTCAAGGAATGCACGATTTCATGCTTTCTGACAGCTCCATTCCACAAACATCCCATAATAACGTCCATTTAAAGCAAGGACTTTCAATAATCAAGGTTATACATGGCTATAAAATGTAAAACATAGGTAAACACACACAGAGGCTTTGGCTAGTCACACTAAGTAACAAAAGCTCAGTTTAAAAACTTTAGGTCATTCATTAAGCTGTCCCTTCACAAAATTATTTACTGTTTATTTTTACATCCAGGTTGAAAAATAACTGGAGCTTGTTATTATACAGATCCCAATTAATCCAAACTGTCATACTCCATTTCCAGGCCACCAAACACAGTTCGTGAGATGTCAATGGTTATCATGTGTCTTTCACAAAGATTATTACTCCTTAAGAAAAACACCCAAGAGCAGGACCTAAGGCAGACTAGAAATTAAGACTGCATTAAAAAAAAAAAAAAATCTCAGCACTTTTTTCTTACACGCCTACTTTGCTGCACATTAGTGCTTTCCCTAAACTTTCGTTATTCACAACTAAATCATATTTTGGATCCTTTTCCAAATCTGCACAGTATCTAGACTATTATTTACTTAATATATTTTAAAAACAGTCAGCGGCTGAGTAGGCACTAATTTGGCATTATCCTAAGCAATAATATCTCCTAAAGAATGACTGTGTATTTGACGTAGAAGTTTTATATATACATATATTTTTTTCTCATATTAAAAAATACTTAGTATACCCTTAAAAAAAAAATCACACCATGGACTACACATGAACATTAAGCATTTAATATTTCCTCACTACTTTCATTATTGTCAACTTTTTCCTCTAGATTTTCTTATTCTTCTTAAAAGCACTCACATGTGGCCTGACAAGCAAACACGGTCCTACTCCATCCACTCTTTGTTGTCACAGGTTCTTTTTAATACTAAATCTGCTTCATCTTTGATCCAGTTTCTTTAGGTTCCCCAGGCACTTGATGAAACTATTCCAGAGAGAGCTGAGTGTAATCTAATTGCTGAAAAGGAAGCAAGTTGGTGGAACTGTTCCTGGAATATTCAAGTCTCAAGTTGGGGAATTCAGAACTGACCTCTGACATGCAGTGCCTCAAAGGACAATTAGCCAAAATTGGGGCTGGGAGGCAACTTCAGAGCATGCTTAGGTGGGTTACAAATGGCACTGCAAAACACTGAGAAAGAAAAAGTCCTTACCACAAAGCACTCGGCATCATTTCCACTAGACAGATTTAACTGAAAAGGATGATTTCAACACTGGCTGCCCTAACAAATTAGTCTCCAACTGCTACCTCTGCCAAATGCATCTCTCCTCTCTGTAATGCGGGAGGTGCTTTTAAATTAAAACGGAAGGGGAAAGTGCAGAAAAGAGAGTCATTTATAGCACTTGGGCCACTTGAAACAACTTTTCACCAAAGGTCCTAATCAAATTATCAAGCTCTTCAAGTCAGTGCTTTATGACAGAAATAAAGGCCCCACCAAAGTATTCGGGTCTCTTGGCATTTCCACGTCTCTGGGCAGAGTGTGCACTACAGCATACCCATTCACACTGGCTGCATGAAAGAGAACAGATCACAAAGGGCAGATTACAAGGGAGAACGACTCCACTCTGGTGGGGGGAAGGGACAGGCGTGAATGGATTGTAAATAATGTTGCTAAGAAAGGAGCAGAAATATGGCAACCTCAAACAATCCTCTTGCCAGGAATTCTTCCCAAGAGGACTGTTCTTTCTGAACTCTGCTTTCAAGTATGTGAGAAATATGAAAAACTTATTGAATATCTGGGGGATACTCCTTCCCTGCCTGCTTAACTTGTAGCTCTTTGCAAACATTTGTAAAAGGGCTTTTAAAAAATTAATCCAAATGGTTTATTGAAAAAGATGGAATGATAGGAAAAAGAGAATGTATGGAATGTTAAGACAGGTGATCACCTCAGCTGTGAGTATACCATTCCTTTTGTTGTTTTCATAAAACAGCTTGTCTTAAGTAAAACAGAGTGGTCTGAGTGATCAGTTAAGTTCCTGAAGGGCGCCCTTCCTGTGCTCCTGCAATCCTGTTCAAGGTGCAGACTTTTGACCCAAGGGTTATCATCCTCTCTAACACAGGCATATACACACACTTAGGGAAAGTACCTTTTGGGAAAAGGTTGCTGTTGCTTTTGAGCATAACACAACTAACCGTTTATGCCACCTCTGTAATCTTGCTGTCACCGTTTCTGACTATAGACACCACACAATGAATGACATGCTAGCTGACACTTCTACTTTGCTAACAGCCATAAGGACTTCTCTCTGTTATCCTCAGAGAGCACAGTGTTACCCAAATGATGCTGACAGAGTAGAGCAATAAATCACCCTGCCTGAAACAAACATGACTTCACTATCTGAGTGACATACATGATTTTGTAGAATTTCACTCCCCTTTCTTTCTCTCACACCATCATTCACTTGAACTGTTTCTATTCCTCAGGTACCAACATGTGAGAAGAAAAAGAGAGTCCAAACGAAAATCCACCAGTCTATCTACTTCTGATTTAATCGTCTATGTGTTAGGGGAAAAAAACACCTTAGAATTTCAGCAATTTACCTTTACAAGTTTAGCCTTCCAAAGTGTTATACTATGTGTAGTTCAGCATCAAACATACTCAGTCCTTACACAAGTATCTCTACAGTTGCATTTTGGTCTAGGTCACCATTTGTCCCAAATGAAACATATGGGCTATTATCAAAATGCAAAAAGACAATTAAAGAAACAAAACAAAGTCATTATCACTCCAATCCAATTTTTACATATACACGAAAAGAAAGAGACTAAACGGAACAGGGTAAAACTCAAATTAGAGGAGTTGTCTTGTTTTTGTTTGGTTGTTTGTTTTGTCTTTTAAGATATGAATTTCTGTGTAGGAATCCCAACAGGGATCACCAACTTCCCAACCCAACAAACAAGAGCAATTCTGTAAGGTGCAACAAAATGACAAAGCCATCTGCTGAAAAGTGCTACACTGAGCCTCTCACAATCCTTATTGCTATTTCCACTAGTTTTATATCCTTTTTATATCACTTTATTCTGGGTGGGGGGAGGGCAGAAGACCTGAAGACCAGAATATGGAAATTAGAAAAACCTCACATTTTGAACACAGCCTAAAAGCTTCCTTCATTATACATTCTGTTAGTAAGGAATGAGTGATTAATTACTCAGGAATGCCAATGTTTTCAATGGGTCTACGACACACATTTATTTTTTTCTGAAGACAGAAACACTATCTGCTGCACCTACAGTCCAGGGCTGTCAACTAATAAAACATCAGAAGTGACATGCAAAAACGAAAGCAGAAACAATGAACCTAAACTGTCTAACAAGAGTTTTAAAAACCTACTATAGAGAATCAACAGCAATTTGATTAAAGGTTTAAGATCTATTTGTATTTAAAGTCCTATAATGGGGGAGCTAAATTTCAACCTCAATTAAAACCATCCGGTCAAGCTCATTATTGCAGAAGGCATGAAATTTCAATCCCCTGAAAACTAAAGAATTCAACTGACACCTCACTTCCTGCATGAAGACCGAAGGTCTGAAGACAGGTAAGGTAACATTGACAGCAGCCTTCCCGTTCACCCAAGAAGAATCAGCTTAGCTCTGCTGGCTACCTTAATAACACAACTGAAAAAAAAAAATAATCTTTTCTGGCAGTCAGTCCATAATTAAATTTTTATACACTCAATTTAAGTTACTGAATGACTTCCTAGGGTTACTGTTTGTATTTTGAAGTTGTTCTTCCTCTTGACGCAGTGTTCTGTTTGAAACTTTGCTGTAGAATTGAAGTATCTGACAAAATAGCTTTCAAACACATTCTACAGGAAACACTGCAAACTGCCTGTCATGAAACCTCACTTACCACAAGTAAGATAAAAAATAGTTAAAGCGTGTTACAACGTTCCTCCATTTTTAGAGAGCGACGTAACCAATGTTCTCTCTGTTTTGAGATATGGGAACTGTTTGGTGCAAACCTCAGCATTTTGTTGGAGTTAATAACAAACTCGACTCCTGTCTGCGTCTGAACTTTGGCCAGATCACTCAAATGACATTTCAGAATGGCTCCTGTGGACAGCTTGCAGCAGCTAATCCCTGTGGCTGCGATTACCCACTCTGATCCCCTAGCTCTGCAGGCTCCCTCCCTCCACTACTTGAGCAGCGCAGCCCTCCTGGCCTGCTGGCAGGGCAAAACAAACACCAGGAGGAAAGAGGCCCGCACAAACTCTTCCAAACTCTGCTTGGTTCTATGTAAGGTTAGCAAAGACCTACCCACCCCACCGTCCACAGGCTCATCCAGAGCTGGGCCCTGAGCCAAGCCCAGCCTCTGAAAACTGCCTCAGAAAACTTACCCGGTGGAGCTTTCAGCTCCTGCGCAGAAGGGCTGCTTTGGAGAGGCGTCTCGCTACCTTCCATTCACAGAATTTGGTTGTGCTTCATTGCACACTTGCTACTGGAGGCTTGCATCATGATTTGGGTCTGCCCACCAACTCCAAATATGCTCCATGTTTGGGCTTATATAACATTTGCTACTACTGTAAAAAGCACTTGAATTACAAAGGTCCTGGCAGATCAACAGAAAACAGGGGGTGGAGTCTAATTTCATCTAATATGGTCATACAAGGCGTCCTGGCCGTTGTATATTAATCTTTCTATTTGAAAGGCAACCTGTCAAAACTGGGGAAGATGGAATTTATAAATTTAACCTGCTAAAATGCAAATTACTATACTTTCTGAATTTTTTCCTGAATGCCCTTAAACTGACACAGCTACTACCAGGTATATTACAAAACTTACATGATTTATTTAAAAATTTACATTTTACGTCTCTGTAGACCTAAAGGTCTTAAAGTTAAACATTTCTATAAAATACCTGCAGCATTTTTCCACATTTTATTTCCCCTATACTACCTACACTTCCTAGAATTTTTTTTAAAAGTTTATTATTCCTAAGCATACTCCTTCCTAAATCTAGTAACACAAAGTCTTAACCCACTTTCTGTGCATATTTCTAAAATATGTATACTTTGATATCCACGTGATTCTCCAGTTTGGTGTTCAATCATTGGAGGGCTGACTAAAGCTTTCATACTTTTAAATCCAAGAATTTCTTTCACTGAGTGCCCCCATGAAAACAGTGTCTTTCTGACCTGTCTCCCTACTTCATCCCTATCACGTTCCCTCTCTCCGGCCAATCAACAAATCTTACTGTCAAATAGACATTGAATGAATGGGGTGTAATGGCTCGTGCCTGTAATCCCAACTATCCGGGAGGCTGAGGCAAGAGTTCAGGAGTTTGAGGCTGCAGTGAGCTACGACTGCACACAGCACTCCAGCCCAGCTGACAGAGTTCTAATAAAACAACAACAACAACAAAAAATCCCCACAAGTGACATGGAAAAAACTGCCAAGTGATCTGAGTTTTATGATAATAATGATTTAGATACCTGATAGTTCAGAATGAACTCTTCTAAGTGTCAAAAGAAGCGGGAAAAGATTCTTCCAAAGAATCCCATCACCCCACACAGAATGTTTGGCAAAAGTGCTGAATTACATGTGTGGAAATGATTTAGCCTGAAAGGGGTGGGGAAGAGTTCTGAGGCATGACAATGTCTATTAGACCAAATTCTAAACTGACTAAAACAAAAGAACAGTAGCTGCACTGCTGTGTTTTCACAAGCGCTCAAGATCCCAACCATGTCAGCAATACTAAGATCCAGGGTTTTTCTAAAACCCACATTTTTTTTTCCAGATTCCTTACAGTCACATTCATAGAATCCAAAACTATGGTAGCCCTGAAAAGATGCTAAAAGAACAGAAGCGAAGAGCCACTAGCAAGCCTTAGAAGCACAGGATGAGGATACATCTCCCAAATCTTTTCAAAAGCTCATTAGTGAAAATAAGAATTTTAAGTTAATTCACAGAAGCTTTTCGTAAGCTAGAAAAAAAAAATTCTATGGCTGTACAACCTGATTGCCACAGGTCTTAGTATTATTCACTCCTCTTCACCTGTCCTCCCTGCAAGGGTAGCTGAGCAGTCTCCTTAATGCCACCAATGGAAGAAAAGAAAGAGGTAGGAGGATCTTTCTCGAGCTAAACCTCACTTCCCTATCACTGCACCTGTATGACAGGGGATACCAGAGTCCTTGCTGATCTAGTTCAAATGCTTGCCTTTCTAACATTCTCTTTCATACATAGTGATTGTACCAGTGGAGAAAATTCTCATTATGAGAGTCAGCCAATCCAAGACAGTTCTAAGAATCAAGGTTTTCTGCAACCCTGAAGAAAACCAGGGTGAATTTTAGCAAATGTTCTTAAATGCTACAAACACACGTCTACATTTAAGTTCATGTATAAACAAGAGAAAAATTATTTTAACTTATCTTTAAGACCTACATCAAAAAAGGGATGAATAGTCATATAAGCCAGGAAAATATAATTTTGTACACCAATAATATAGACAAATACATAGAAACTGAGAACAAAGCTCAGATTAAAGTTTTAACACTCACATGTACCCCTCGTAATGCCCTCAATAAAATGTTTAAGCAAATACTGCTTTGTTCTGCTTATAAAGCATTATCATACTTTTCTTTTTTTCTTTTGCCTTTTGCATTATCATAATTTTCTTCAAAACATTTCCCAATATCCTATCCAAATAAAATTTATTTTGATATTAGATATCCCAATGATGGCTCAGATATAAATGTCTAGGTCTGGGGGCATGGTCGTATTTCTTTTTTCCTAAGAAAACAATTAAGACTGAAGACTAAAAAAAGACTACAGACTAAAATATCACCTTAATAGAATAACATCCGTGCCTCACTGACCAAAAATTATATGTATCAGCTGTGGTTTGGATGGTGTGCACATGTCAATTTTACCCTAGTACACAAAGGGGAGTTGTGAACTGACAAAAATTCTTCTGTGCATTAGGCTATTCGCAGCAAGCAAGCAAACCTGTAGGAGGCTAGGAGGAGCACTCAAGGTTTGGGTTCAGGGGGCAGCCAGCCTGCAGTCTGAGCACTTCTAGTCGTACAGCCTTGGGCAAGAGATTCTGGAGAGCTGAAGGCTGATACTGCCTCCTCCCACAAGCCTGGCACGGGGAGGAGTAAATGAGATAACACAGGTAATGCAATGCCCAGCACTTGTTAAACGTTCAGCAAATGTTAGCTATTATGATTACAACCAAGCAGAAACTGAATGGATGACAGGAAAGAAGAGTTAGAGTAAAACAGAAACACAGAAAAACTGAGGTTTCTATGAAAAAAATTACTCAAGTCCCCTACAAATCTTGGGATTTCCTAAACTGAATCCTTGAGAATCAGCAGAGGTGTCATTCAGTGTTTTGGAGGGCAATAAACAAGCTGCTGGCAGTTATGAAATACTGTGCTCCTGTCATTGGTGAAAGCCAGTTCTCCATTTTACAGGAATACAAGTCTCCACTAACTCCACTTCACTGTCTCAGCAGGCAGGGCGAGTTATAATTGGTCTTAATTGGCACTTACAGGAGCTTTAACATTCCTTACCTGCTGCCAAGGAGCACTTGAAAGGAGAAAAAAGTATTTTCAAACTTGGAAATACCAAGCAATTCATTCAGTTGTAGGCCTGGAAGCCTGCTACCCAGAATCAGATTAGCTTCACCTAGAAATGTTGCTATGTTATTATCCAGCGCTCATTAGGTACTCACACTGGATTAGGAGAGGTGGGAGATGAAATTTAAATGGGTATAATTCATCTTGGGGGCTAAAACCATGCAACAGCCTTCCTCTAGCTGATCTTTTGGTGGATGGCTCTTCAGGGCTCAGCCACACTTCATGTGTGTAAGGCAGGCAAATAAAATATATCTTCATGGCCTGATTTACACAGGCTTTGAGTTAACCACAGTCTGACCTCAGCCCAGTCATTATTTGAAACACACAATGAACACTGTTAAAAGGTGACCAATCATACCAAAAGCAAAGAGGATAGCGAGATCAGAAATAAAACTGGCCGCAGTTTCTCCTTGGCCTTGCATTAATCACACTCAAAATTGTTACCATCTAGGAGGCCTCACATTTTGCACAGAGGAATCCTAGCATATAAGATTTCATACAGAATGAATAGAAATTTCCCATAGATACCAGGAAAATTGCCTGTCATTGTTTAAATGAACATTTTTAAAAATAATCACTCATTGTGAAAGATCTCTTTGTCTCATATTAGTAAGTATTACCCAGACTCGTGCTTGTTTGAGAAATTTACTTCAAATTAAAATTAACCATATTTGTGTGTGTGTATGTGTGTGTGTTTAAGGAACATTGTAAGAAGCTTTAGAAAAATAAATACAACACCTACTGCTTTGGAGATACTCTTATAGTGGCTGGTAGAGATATAAAGTATTACAGCCTTTTTGGAAAGCAATCCAGCAGCAGCTATTAACACTGCAAATAACTATCTTTTGTGACCCAGGAAACCCTTCCTGAGACTATATCCCATAGAAACTAAACCACCAGTAATTAAGTATCTATGTGCCATAGTGGTTACTGCTGTTTGGTTCACAGAGGCAAAAAGCAAGAAACAAAATCAATGTCCACAGAGCGCCTGGCGGAGGAAGCTACAGCACAGCCACACCTTAGAGTAGTATGCAGCCATTAAAATGAGGGGATTAGTGTTATCCAGGGCTGTGAATGAATTTACATGAGGTACTGTTGAGCAGACAAGAAGCAGAAGTGCGCATAATAGGATCCATTTTTTTTGTAAAACTATCACCAAAAGCCCCTACTAATAAAATGCATGCTTCTATGTGCCAGTATAGTTATAAACATGAGAAAAATATAGATGGATGCATACTAAGTTACATACTAAAAATGCAGCATGTATGGTTTACAGCACACAGAAGACTGCTAGTTAGAGAAGGCAGGGAAGTTGAAAGAGCCAATGAAATAAGAAAAAGTAGGCTGCACTGAAAATAGTATGTTGGAGATGATTATTTTTGTATATTGATATAAAAATATATTATAGGTGTATATATTTAATATATTTATATGCCATCCAAAAATCTATAAAGAAACAGGTCTAACAAATTTTTGTTATAAAAATGCACTGTGAAGGTAGCTGAAGAAAATTAAAAAAAATACAAAATTCTGGCTGAGTGCGGTGGTTCACACCTGTAATCCCAACACTTCAGGAGGCCGAGGCAGGTGGACTGCTTGAGCTCTAGAGTTTGAGACCAGCCTGGGCAACATGGTGAAATCCCACCTCTACAAAAAATACAAAAATTAGCTAGGTGTGGTGGTGCGTGCCTGTGGTTCCAGCTACTGGAAGGGCCAAGGTGGGAGGACTGCTTGAGCCCAGGAGGTAGCGGTTACAGTGAGCCAAGACTGAGCCACTACACTCTAGCCTAGGCAACAGAGTGAGACCCTTTCTCAAAAAAAAAAAAAAAAAAAAAAAAAGAAAAGAAAAGAAACAAAATTCTACTATTACACAAACAAGTATATCTTGATTATTGTTACTCTATTCATTTGTTTGGCTAAGGAGACTGAGACACAAGTAGCGCAACAGACCACCATTCAATCACACTGAAAAAGGCCTATTAGCCACTTTGGCAAAATAACATCTTCACCCTCTAAAGCTCACTACAAATCTTCAGTATCAGAAGTTGTAGGCCAGGCATGGTGGTTCACACCTATAATCCCAGCACTCTGGTAGGCTGAGGCAGGAGGATGACATGAGGTCAGGAGTTCAAGACCAGCCTGGCCAACATGGCAAAACTCTGTCTCTACTAAAAATGCAAAAATTAGCTGGGTGTGGTGGCGCAGGCCTGTAATCCCAGTTATTCGGGAGGCTGAGGCACAAGAATCACTTAAACCTGGGAGGTGGAGGTTGCAGTGAGCCGCGATCACACCACTGCACTCCATCCTGAGCGACAGAGCAGGACTCTGTCTCAAAAAAAAAAAAAAAAAAAAAAGGAAGTTCTAACAACCTTTTAAATATATATATATATCAAGCACAAAAGGCAATGAAACAAATTTCATTCCAAAGTTTATTTTTGACCTGAAGAGAATACAAATCAAGAACTCTATCCTAGGGGCTTACTGTTTGTATTTTAATTTATTTTAAATGGAAATTATTATCGTTTCTTTTTTGTTTTTAACATTCAAATGCACAAGATGAACAGGTATAAAACTACTTTGAAGTAAACCTCAAGACTGGGATTTTTACACACACAATGTGAGATGAGGGAAATAGCTAAATTTAGCTATTGGGCCCCTTCCAAACCAGTTTGTTTTATGGATTTGAACTAGTACATACATCAGAGGAATTATTTCAGCCAGGTAGTAGGTACCACAGCATCAAGAAGTGATAAAAACTCCCTCTTCTGGTCATATGTAAGACCACAGCTTAGTAGGGTTGAAATCGCAGGTGTGTTTATCTTAAATAGTCAATGTACAAATTTGTCTTGTGAAATGACTGTCAGGAGAAATACTTTTTAGAAAACATAAATAAAATACAGATTTATATCCCGAAATGTCTCCTTTAAAGCTGAAGCATGGCCATCCTATAATAGCTCATGATTTCTACATGTAGCAGGCACTTCAAGAGTTACACTGGTGCATATTAACAATTCAATATATATATATATATATATATATATATATATATGTGTGTGTGTAAAACAACGTCTTGCTTAATTTTTATTGTCTTTTAAAAAAAAAAAACCCTGTTTTTCCCTAGTTCTATATATATATAGTATAATGTTTCTGATACATATATATACTGTAAATAATTTATATATATAAATATAAATATTTCTTTAGCTAGACAGACAGACAGTCAGATAGATAGATAGATGTTGCCAGAAACTCACATTTTCATTCCCTTATTATTCTGGCAACCCAAATCAGAACTGCTGAAGTAGTTCATCAAATCACAGTAGTACAAACCTGGAGGGCACTGTGATCAGGTTCCATGTGGCGAATCAATATGCTGAAATACTGACAGACATTCCCAAAGAAGGACAGCCCTTTGAGCACTGCATACAGTAATGCCACACTGAAAATCTAAATGTCCATCAATAGGAGTCAGGTTAAATGAATTAAAATACATTAATAAAGTGGAATAAAAGGCAATCCTTAAAAAGACTACAGCAGAACAATATTAACATGAAAAAATAGTTTAGATTATTAAGTTAAAAATGTAAATTCACAATGAATCTACTGTTTTGCATGTGAGGGGAAAACTATGCTGGTAAATATTACTTTGTCTAGGGTCTAGGAACCCTCTAAGCTTATGTCCAACTGTACCCCTGAAAAGTAAGATGAAGGACCTTTGTTCATTCTGACTGCATACTTATCCTCTTGTTGGTTAATTTCTTTCTTTTACAATGTATTTTGTTTTAAAAATTAAAAACAAACTGAAAAGTAGTGGTTTTTGTTAGTAAATCAATTTTCACAATTAACCAATGAATACATGACAAGTCCCAGGAAAGTGCACACATTTTCTTTTGTTTCCTGGCTTACATGATTAGATTACAATAACATTAAAAAACTGCAAAGAAAAAATGACCCCCAAACTTGGCATCACAGCAATAATTATTTTCTTCTCCTATAATCTTTAGAAAATAGCTAAAGACTTAATATAATACATCAACACTTTTCATTCAGGTCAGTGCACTTCATTAAAAACAAATGCCCCTATACAAACTGAAAGAACAACCTACTGATCCATAAGCTCAAGTAAATTCATCCAGTTGCTTGAGCCAAGAACCCCATGAGTCATTCCTCCTCCCTTCCTTTCCCAGTCCATCAGCAAGCCCTGCTGGCTTTATACTTCCGATGCAGATTTTAATTCTGTTCATACTTCTCTGCTCCTGCTGCTACAATCCTAATCTAAGCTTTCTCTCCTGATCCAGCTCTCACCTTCACTAGTACGCAACAGCTCACTAACTGGTCTCCCTGGTTCCACATTTGTCCCCTGTGTTCCGTACAGCAGACATCTGATCATAACACTTCTGGCCCAAAATCCTCGAGCGACCTTGTATTGCCTGCACCGTCCAATCCTGATTCTTCTCATGGCTTGCAGGGCCCAGTGCCATCTGGTCCTGGCCTCACTTTCTCCAATTTCAACTTGGACCCCTTTCCTCCAGCATCCTCACTGGCCTTTCTTCCAAGACCACTTCTATCTAAGGATCTTTGCACTTGCTATTTCCTCTATGTGAAGCACTTGTCCTCTACATCTTCAAATGGGCTGGCTCTCTTTCATCACTGAGTTTAAACATCACTTCAGGGAGAGGCTTTCTTTGACTAGCCTTACTTAAAGTTGCCCGTCCCAGTTATTTTCTCTCACATTATTCCTATCATTAATCACTACCTAAAATAATATGATTTCACTCAATTTCATTTTTCTCTCTCCACCTCACCCAGTTGGAATATTAGGTGCATGAAATCATAGACACTGCTTTTCTACCTCAGTGGAGGGCAATGCCTAGCACATATCAGACACCCAATAAATTTTGTTAAATGCATGAATCATACCATTGCTAGTCTACTTCCTTTTTAAAGCAGTCCCAAAGGCACAGACATTCATAAAAGCACAGATATAAGAGGAAAAATAAGTACATTTTACAACTAGAAATTAAAATGTTGTTCCTACAAATGATATAACTGTATTTTAAATATATCTGCTTATAATACAACTAAGGAAAAAAGATAAAATTATATTAGCTGAGAAAGAATAACCCTTTACCTGATGCTACGAAGGTATCTGAAAAATTTAATTAGCATTCTTTCATTTGTAGCAAAGAAAAAATGAATACACTGTATGTCATGCTATCACTCTCTAATATTAATAACATTAAATGACAAGTGGGGAAAAAAAACCTTTTATTTCTTTATCCAAAAACAGTTACTTGGTGACAAGAAGTTTAGGGCAAAGGGTCAACCTGGAATTTCCTTCCAGAGTTAAACTAATGTCTACCTTTGACAGCATTCATGTTTTCATGTGCCTGTTCTGGTTAGCTCCCATTCTCCAACTGCTGGAGAAAGACGTGGTACATGTCTTCCGAGCAAAAACGTGAGGTAATTTTTCTGGTCTGCAACAAGTTTGTCTTTATACTGACTGCAGAAATAAACGTGTCAGCCAATTCTCTAAAGAAGCTACGAAATGTTATGAGCCTCATACAAAAAAGGGGAAAAGTTTGGCTTTAGATAGCTACTATGATTTAGAACTTAATAAAGTAGAACAGGCAGAAGAGAAATCCAATGACTATGCTAAATCAATAATCTACCTACCATCATTAGATCTTTGAATTACTGAATGTTCTGAGGTAACAGGTTTACAATACTGATCCAACTTCTCCAAGCAAACTCAAAATTCTACTTCAGCTAGAACATCTGTCACTAATGATAGTTTTGTTACACATGAAATTCATATTGTCTGTGAGTTTTCTTTTAACTGTATACATCCTTATGACAACGCAAAATATATCGATGTTAGTAGGTAGAAAAGATGGCCTGATTGGTATAGTTTATCTGTGTCAATGAAATTTAATTTACGAGTCTGATCTGTAAACTAAGCATAAAATCTGTTCAGTGGATTGTTAAGAACAGGAAATAAGATAATACATGCAAAAATTATTTGTAAATCACCAGGTACTATTAAAAGTTATTAGTCAGCAGACTTAAATTTGGCATAATTAAGAGAAAAAAAAAAACATTTTCTTTCCTTATCCAAAAACAGTTACTTAATAGCCAGATAAAACAACACATTAAAAAATACCTGAACCCATTTCTTTCCAGGTCTAAGTTAATCAGAGAGCAAAAGGAGAGGGAAGTGTTCTGTATTAACTGGTAAAACCTCTGTTTTGTGATGCAATGTAATTATATGATGGCAACTGCTGGTCAGAACTATGTGAAATGTTGTCAACAATGAGAACCAGCATTTTTACCAGAACCAGTCCATCAGATCTTATAGAGTAAAATTCCTTTTTCTTTTATACTACTAACATTGTTTGAAACCAATTACTTAGCTCAAAAAAGTAGGAGTAATTTCTCATATGAATATGAGTAATTTGCTCATCCTGATGAAATGACATTTTAGAAAATACAATTTATGCTAGCATCTAAAAGAATCCAAACCACCTCAATGTATATCAAGGAACATTGAGTCCAAGCAATGTGTGTGGCTGTTAATTTTACAGGATTTGTAATATCTGCAAGTGGAGAAAGCTATAAGATCACAGGAACGTTTCTACTAAAGCTACGTTCATAAAGTCACGGAAAAGCCAGATTTATGACACTCCTATTTGTGAACAGCCTGAGAGAAAGGCAGATGTTCTACACTGAAGCCTCACCAACAAACCCACATGCCATTCACAACGATTAATAGTGGCTCAATATATAACAGATCGATAGATGACAAAGGCTATTTGTTTTACGTGATCTTTTTACAGATCAACGTGACATTCTAAAATTCTATTTTCCAGGTCTGTTATTTCCTCGGGCTAAGGCTGGCCTCAGTAGATAGGTCTTTAAACATCTGATGTAACAAAATTCAAGAACTTGACCTGGTATTTCCCAACAATATGGAGTAGGTAACACTCTCTAATATTAACAACATCAAATGATAACTGAAAACTTACTCCCTTTCCAATCTCTTTCATTTTGCTGATAATATCGCACTATTGTGTGGACAACACTTGCCTAAAAATGTGCTAGCCTCCATTTAAACAAAGAGAGCAAGCCTCAGGCTCAGAGCCAGTACTGGCAAAAGCATCAACATAAAATTAAATAATCTTCTTTTCACAGCATTTACTTTCACATTTACCATTTCTCATAGCAGACAACACTAGTTTCCCCCTTTATTGTTCTAGTAAGATTTTCCTTGTAAATCGATTTATTTAAATATAAGTAGTCTGATTTAAAGAAAAATACTAAGTGGAGTTAAGTCAGCAGATGATAAAGCCAGAACTTGATTAAGGTTGGGAAAAGGTGGCTGCTCCTCTACATGTCACTACTGAGGAGATGCTCAGAGACTCAAGCTGAGCCAAAAGGTCAACAAGTGGATCAGCCTAACTAATCTGAGGCAAATACTTCAACAGCCAACATCTGAGCAGGGTTTCAATTAATCACAGAGATTCTAAATGTGGTACCTGTCCAAGCTGAATAAACATCATTCATCTATGTCCTCTAGGTAAGATCACCCATGGGTCTGCATAAAAGAAACATTAAGGTATTCTTCATGAGCAAACTCAGTGAAGCTGCAGAGCACAAAGCATGAATTCCTGGGAAGCTCTCTCAGTATACAGCCTCCAAAGCACCCCACAAGTCATCTGCTAACCCTATGCTAATCCCACCATTCAGATCCAGAGTAAATGTATATAAGTAGTACTATACAGTTTACGCTATTCAGTAGCCAGTATAGGACCAACACATTTATCACTAAACTAACTGATGAACTTAAGATTCCACACCTCAAAAGAATGGTACTTCTGACTCTACAAATGTCACCGTCTCAACGCTGTCTCCTACCCAAAGTTTTCTGGCAATTAATGTGACATTTCCAGCACATAATACAGAGATTTTAAAAAAAATAGGGGCCTCCCTTCCTGCCATTCTGGTTGGCTCAACCAATCTCTGAACACCAATCTGAGTCAGTCACTCTATGTCAGCCACTATATGTACCAAAGCAACAGCTCCATCAGAGTGGACTATATCTGCATTTGTGAAAGCAATGTATCCCAGCCAGCTAGTATGCCAGAATCAGCCCAGAGAGCTATTTAGAATGCAGATTCCTAGGCTCTATCCCTGGAAATTCCCATGCAGAGCATCTGGAGTCAGCCTCGGGAAGCTGCTCACTTAGAAAGCTCCTCTTTAATTCAAATGCACAGCAAGTTTGGGATCCACTGATTCAAATTATATTTTTAAATCTGAAATTAGCAGTAAGCAACACCTTACTCTTAAAAATACTAAGTAACTGAAGAGAGATAAGAGGCAGGCTGGAGTATTTCAAAACATTAAAACATAAAGAAATCATGGTATTACTATGTTAGTTTCCAAGAAAGCAAACTATACTATGAGACCAATCAGACTGAAAAACTGGAAATGCCAAAATGACACCATAATCATTGACCATCATTGCTCAAATGGAAATCCTGGTTAATCGTTAACTCCCCCCAACAGTGGCTTGGCTAGCAAAAAAGTACAGGGCTTCTTAACTACTCTGAACAGTAAGCTGATCACCAATTCATTATAACTTTACCACCAACACTGACTGATTTTACAAGCCTTGCTGCCACTGTAGCATGTTTTCTTGTCCTGGTAGCAGTGGTTTTAAAGGAACTGCCTGCCGGAATCTGTAGCAACTATTCATTTGTTCATAAAAGTCACCGATGGATATCAGCGATACATGAATTCACGTAAGACTGCTGACAAATTTTCACCAATTTCACTCAAAGAAAAGAAAGTACCATCCCTCTTTTGGCAGGTAAACAGACTACAACAGTTACTCTAAAAGATTCTGAATTTGAAAACTGTTTTTGTTAACTGTGGAAAACAGGAATGCAAGAATTGGCCTTCTAAAAATTTCAACATAAAAGAAAATGTTCCAAAAGTAATCTTTCCTGACACAACCCCTGTCCCCAAAAGATAGAAGAAACTGTGGCAACACTGGAAAAGGTTGTTGATCCTAGGAATCCTGTCCACCTCTCCTCTCCCTCCAAGTTATTAGGGTGTCACTCCAGGGCCACCACATGGTGCCTTCCTCCACTTCATGTAGTAACTCTCCCAAACCCCCATCCATCTCTAAATCTCTTGTTAATTCCACCAGCAGCCATCTCCTCCTCTGCTGATTCAAAGAGGGCACTCCTTCCACATTTCCCAGCAGAATCCCTCTCTCAGAGCACCTGGCCCTCATCTTTCTGCCAGGAACTCTCCTGTCTATCTTTAATATTTCCCTTGTCACTAGAGGGATCTCAGCCCTCCTACCTAGTGGCTTTGTCAGTCACATCTCCTGCCAAGCCACAGAAGACCCTGGAGTATATGAATCTTGCATTCACACTTTCCCATTTACATGTTTGAAGTTACCACCAACACTGTCATTCAACGACTATCATATTACGAGATACTGTGCTAGGGAATGGAAGGCAGGAAAGGAGAAAGACAGAAAAATGTGATTTTAAGATACTTTCTTGGCCAGGCGTGGTGGTTCATGCCTGTAATCCCTGTACTTTAGGAAGCTGAAGCAGGTGAATCACTTGAAGTCAGGAGTTCCAGACCAGCCTGGCCAACATGGTGAAGCCCATCTCTACTAAAAATACAAAAATCAGTTGGGCATAGTAGCGTGCACCTGTAATCCCAGCCACTCCGGAGGCTGAGGCAGGAGAAGCCCTTGAACCCAGGAGATGGAGGTTGCAGTGAGCCGAGATCACACCACTGCACTCCAGCCTAGGTGACAGAGCAAGACTCCACCTCAAAAAAAAAAAAAAAAAAAAGATACTTTCTCCTATCCACATACATTGACATTCTAAGAGGGTAACGAGAAGATTTTAAAAAAAAAAAAAAGAAAGAAAGCTTCATAGAAATGTGCTGTAACCAGTGAGTAAAGTGCTCCCAGAAGAGGGGACCAAGAGGTCCTCTTTCTGCCTAAGGAGTCCATTATACCCATCAATTCTCTCAGGCACCACTAAGTTACATCACTCTGGTTCTAAAAAATCTGCAACACGTCCTCACCGACACATCCAGAGCAGGGGACTCTGATGGGCACTGAGGCCCTGCGAGCTAATCCCAGCCTGCCTTTGCCCTCCACTCATCCACAGATGGGTACAACAGTTCTGGTGAATGGTGACTCGTGCAGCACATCCCAGAGAGCCTGGAATTTCCTGCCCCTGTGCTTGCTCACTTCAACCTTCTTGCCAACCTGGGGCCACCAAATATGGTTGTTCAGTGCACAAACTGTGCAGCCATATGTGGGAGCTCTGTCTATCCAACAAAATACCTCCCATTTTAGTGGTTTACAAGTGATTTTTCCAAAATATTTTCTGTATTTTCCACAAGTCAGAACCAGGAAATGACATTTTATCCACCTGTGTACCCACTCTAGTGCCTACCCCAGGGATTCTCCTAGAAGCAGGAACTCAAACAATCTTTTCATGGTTAAATAAAAGACGTATTCCTTGAAAAAAAAAAAAATGATGGAATGTTGCTTATGATGGTGTGTCTCTTAACCCAACAACAGCAGTCTTAACAGCAAGACCTGTAAATTCTAACTTTAAAATGTTTCTCGGCCAGGCACAGTGGCTCACACCTATAATCCCAGCACTTTGCGAGGCGGAGGTAGGTGGATCACTTGAGGTCAGGTGTTCGAGACCAGCCTGGTCAACCGGATGAAACCCTGTCTCTGCTAAAAATACTAGGTAATGCCAGCTACTCGGGAGGCTGAGACAAGGGAATCGCTTGAATCTGGGAGGCAGAGGTTGCAGTGGGCTGAGACTGCACCACTGCACTCCAATGTGGGTGACAGAGCCAAGACTCTGACTCAAAAAAAACAAACAAAAGTATCTCAAAGCTATGCAGTCTCCCTAGCTCTACTGCCAGATCTTACTCTCAGTATAGTTTCATCTCTTGCCTCTGTACTATTCTCCTTGCTTCTGCCCTTCTCCCAGAATTTATTCTCAGCAAATCAGCCACTGAAATAGGATGGTTACTCTCTTACATAAATCCTCTACTGCTCCCAAGCTGCTTCTTACCCTGGCCTATGAAAGATCAGGTTCCTGCTTATAGTGCTGGATTTCTCCAGTTTCCACCTACCTTCCCTAAATACTAAATACTCTTCAGCCACACAGGCCTTCTCAGGTCTGCGTGCTGGCTGTCCCCTCTGCATCAAACGCTCTTATTCTAGATTGCTGCCCAAGTTGTTCCTTCTCATCATTTAGGACTCAGTCAGCTCCAGTGTCACCTCCTAAGATGCTTTTTTTCAACACACTATCTTGAGAAGAACCCCATTGTTACTCTCTATTGCAAGCTTGCATTTGCAGTACTAAGAGCAATGAAGAAACAACCTGTAGTTATTTTTAAAGTATATCTAGTTAGTTTAGCCTGCCTCTCCAATTAGATTGTAAACTCTGTGGCAGTAAGAATCAAACTACATACTCAATACTTGAAACAAGGTAGGTATTCAAATACTTACAATTTGCTATTGTGGCAAACTGGGCATAAAATCAAGTTTTAGAATCAGAATCGTATCTTAAACACTTAGGGGCTTTAGGACAATGCTAAACAAAGATACTTGGACTCTTCCACAATTAACACCCAACATTTAAAACTACTGAACTGAGAAGTTTCAAAATCACATTTCCTTTAATTTAAAAAAAAAAAAAGCCCATTCATCCATATTGTGAGTGTATACATAATTTTAAAATCCAATGAATTCAAAACCAGGGGCTCTAGAAGGAAACAAACTTGTAACTATGCTGATGCAACACTTTAAGAGAGATTTTATAAACTACACTTTCTCTAATTTCAATAAAAAACGAAAATTCACACCATTTTTAGTAAAAATTTAAAAATATCCAACATCTGATAGTTACTACCCATTCAGTGAATTAAAAAGTCTACTTCCGGATGGGGGAGGATAGTATGCCCTATGCATGCCATCACCGTTCCTTAATCTTGCTTTACCTTTCACCTTCTAATAACGATTTTTTAAATGCTTAAGAACTTACCATAATGTGATTGAAATGCCTGCGGTTTGACAACCTGATTACAGTCGTTACACACCACCAAGTAGAAATCATCATGGGCTGGACAGAAACCAAATATTGGCATGTCTGCAACACAGAAACAGAGCATCACTCACTCATCTGGTTCTGACTGATACAAAACCATTTTGGGAAATAATACCTTCTAAAAGAGTTGCCTTATTATAAAGTGTACCAAGACAAATGAACTGATGTGGTACACTATCACTATTAAATAGAAAGAAATCAGATCAGGCTTACAGAGACACTTTAAAAAGGGTTAAAGTGTACCAAAAATCATTATGAGGTAAAATAGACAATCTTTTAAAATGCAAACAATGAATACATTTGCACAATAAAGCAACATTAGATGAACGCTACCAAGAGTTATGGGAAAGAATCTGCAACCATATAAAATGCTTAGTAATTCACAAAGCTGTACCATCTAATGGCTTTATTTGTTTACGCATTCTATTCCGACTATCTAGTTACTGGGTTCCATGGAACAAGTAAGAAAGGGAGCAGAGATTTCACAGAGGACTAAAATTGCTGGTTTGCCAACATGCAATATAAAGAAAATTATTTTTGTATATTTTTTCCAAGTCATAGCAACCTCTAGTCCTTTTGCTTACACACTGATGCCACCAGAAAGACAGACAACCTTATCACAAACGGCATTTCATACATTAATCAGTTTGGTTACCAGATTAGGGTAGGCTATGAGCTAGCTGTTTGTTTAACAGTAAAACTAAACTATCTGCATACACACGAAAACTGAAAGTAACTTGATACTTGGTATATATGGTTAATCAAAACATCTCAACCACGAACAATTAATTATGAACAACGATCTAGGGAACAGAGCTAAAAGTTCAGATCCAGAAATCAAACTTTTTAAGTAGATTTTAAACAAGTATTTTACACTATATGCACTATTTAGAATATCTGCAATGAATGGATAATTAGCACACTTCAATTTAAGCAAATGTTTTAGAAGATCAAATACCAACTTTAAAGGGCAAGGAAGAAGATCTTAAAAAGCTGATTAGTGTCTGCTTTCTTTTCTATGAAGATTTAATTTCACAGTCTCTCCAGCTTGGGAGATACCGGTGGTTTTAAAGGGAGAAGAAAATTCCCTAAGGAGATGTCAAGTGATGATAATCTCTAAAATATCAAATTACTGATAAAATATCTACACATGGCTATAGCTTGAATTTTCTTAAATAGTTTCTATTACACTGAATTGCACAGATAGCCAGCTATAAATCTGAAATATACTAGAGTCCAGCATGATTTAGGGATGTACTTGCAGCACTGAGTAGTTTCTATGTGCTATTACCTCATTTTATCCTCACAACTACCTAGGTAGATACCATTATATCCCCACTCTAAAGAAGAGAAAACTGACTCACAGAGAGTTAAAGTACTTTGTCTAAGGTCAGTAGCTGGAATTCAATTCTGACTTACAATGTGGCTTGGATTTCATAACTCTTGAAGACCAGAGGAATAATGGTATCTAGAGATTCCTTCCAGATTTCAATGTCAATAAACTAGAATGTCAGGACTGATCATCTTTGACTGTATAAACTGATTAGATAACATAAGAAGTTTCCAGTAGACTACAGACTTCTGTGACTAGGCTTATTTAATAAAAAATAAGAGCCAAACAATATGCTATTTTCCTTGAAAGCCTGCCCACATTGAGTTAAATATAGTACAGGTGGGAGAAGGGGAAAGGTTATATCCATGCAATGATATACATGTAATAAGTCATTTTCCCAGATTACAGTTTCTTGACATGACATTTCATTCTGAAAAATAAAAATTTAAAGTAGTTTACCATAAGTTCCATATGCTTCCGTGCTAAATGCCTCTGACACATCTAAATTACAGAAATGGTATAACATTCATAATTTACTATTGAAAAGTCTGCGATAGATATCAAATAAACAATTTCTTTAAAGAAATCAACTCAATTAGTTTTATTATTAGATAGCAGTTAAAATAGTATTAAATAAACAGTCTTAGTTTACTTTTAGGTCTCTGTAATGTGCTGCTGGTGGTCTCTGTGATTCCCTCAGTTCTGAATGTAAAGCAGTGTTGCTTAACATAGATCACTTTGCCAGATACCAGATTATTCTGCGGCCTAAACTCTTGCCCCTTTAAAAATAAAGCAATTAAGAGAAATAAAAACCTAAACTGATCCTTTCAAATAATCAGGATTCAATTTGCCACATGATGCTTGTCATGTACAAAACTATTCTTTTTTACTCCAGTTCCTTTGATCCTTTTCTGAGACTTACGACTAGTAAAACTAAAAAGGTAGGGTCATTCTGTGAGGAACTAAGAATCTATATTTCTGTAAAAAATTCTATTTCCTCAATAACTTAGGATCAATTGCAACTGATGACTATAATGATAAACAGCTAACATTTATGAGATACCACTATGTGCCAGGCCCTATGCCAAGCAGTTCTTATATGGTTTATCTCATTTATTTCTAACAATAACCCTACAAAATAATCTCCATTTTACGTATGGAAAAACAAACTCATTTAACATCACCCAGCAAGAAAGTAGCATGACCAGGACTCTGGTTTGTGTGACCAGAAAACTTGGTTCTTAATTTCTCAGGAGTACACCAAATCTCTCTAAAAAGCATGCGCATACACACACACCCGCTCTGTGGAAAGAAACACGGTATACTTAAACCCAGTTCATTCTACTCTATGAAACTGAGTTCCTAGGCAGGGCATGGTGGCTCACACCTGTAATCGCAGCACTTTGGGAGGCTGAAGGGGCGGATCTCGAGTTCAGGAGCTCGAGACCAGCCTGGCCAACATAGTGAAACTCCATCTCTACTAAAAATACAAAAATTAGCTGAGTATGGTGGCAGGAGCCTGTAGTCCCAACTACTCGGGAGGCTGAGGCAGGAGAATCACTTGAACCTGGGAGATAGAGGGTGCAGTGAACCGAGGCAGCACCACTGAACTCCAGCCTGGGTGACAGAGTAAAACTCTGTCTCTAAAATAAAAAAAAAAAAGAAAGAAAAAGAAATTGAGTTCCTTTTATGAAAACTTAAAGCAGCTTTAATTTTAGCTTTCTAAATGCTTTACTTTCAGATATCCATATTTGGAAGTAAACTGAGAGGACACAAAATAATTTAAATAAAATGTCTTCTTCAGGAAAAAAAAAAAAAAGGAGTTCTATATCCTTTTTCTGCACTGGGACATTCCAGAGGCCTTAGCAACAGGAACAGAGTGTGGAATGTTGTGGCAACAGAAAGAAATGAAGTAATTTGTGTGTAAGAGACAATATGTATGTTCCTAAATATTTTAAAGCATGTATTCACAATCAACCCATCTGTAAATTAACATACAGATCTTGCTCAAATGCTGGGAAAAGCCTGATTGACAACAGAAAATAAAAATATGAAATTAACAAAAATAAGTTCATTATTCAATTAAAAAGTTTACAAAATACAGCCAGGCACAGTGGCTCACAGTTGTCAACTTTGGGAGGCTGAGGCGGGCGGATCATGAGGTCAAGAGATCGAGACCATCCTGGCTAACATGGTGAAACCCCATCTCTACTAAAAATACAAAAATTAACCAAGCGTGGTGCTGCGCACCTGTGGTCCCAGCTACTCGGGAAGCTAGGCAGGAGAATCACTTGAACCGGGAGGTGGAGGCTGCAGTAACCCAAGATCACGCCACTGCACTCCAGCCTGGCGAAAGAGCAACACTCTGTCTCAAAAAAAAAGAAAAAAAAAAAGGTTTACAAAATACACTTGAAATATACAACTTAGGCCATTAATTATGTACTTGAACATAAAGTTTAAAAATTGTACTTGAATTAATGGATTCTCAACTAATTTGAAAAAATGGATTTTATTGCTGTGTAAGCCCTAAATCTTTCTCAGGATTTGGGTCACCCCTATGTCTCAATTAGTGAGTGGGCCAGCACCCACATCTAGGCCATCATGTACTTTGGAGACACCAGGCCAGCAGACTAGGGAGGATTAGGTTTAAGTACAGGACACTCGAGCACACGTATGTAGGAACTTCAGTCACATACAGAATGAAGTCCTTCTGCTAGAAACCATATCCTGAAGCACAGTGAATGTATTTACTTTGGTGTTGCTATCTCCCTTTTGAGGACTTTGTTCAATAACAAGAAAACTTGAATGGCACCGCAAAGCATTTAACCTGCCCAGTACCCTGTATGTCTCCCTCCTCCCATGCATCCCAAATTCTAACATGCCACTCTAACATTTCTATCTCCAGCCCAGACTGCTCCCAAGCACTGTCTAGTTTCACCTACCAGTCTGCCTACTAGACAGTACCATCCAGATGTCTTACATACATTTCAAACAGAACAAGCAGGTCCAAAACTTCACTCTTGACTCTTCTCTGCTCCTCACCCAACAATCTTCCCCATTTTGGGTAAATGATACCATTTATCCCCCAACAGCTCAAACTAAAAGCCCAGGTGTCATCTCCAACTCTCTTGTTCTCATCATATCCAGGCCACTAGCAGATCCAGTAAGTTATATTCTAAAATCTCCATCCACTTCTCGCCATTGCCATGGCCACCATTATTGGGCCTGCCACCAGCACCCTTTCAATGAACTCTGGAAGAAGTCCCCTGTAAGCAGTCTACAATCCTTTCCACAAGGCTGCCAGAGGGATTCTTTAAAATTCCCCACCAGATCATATCACTCCTCTGTTTAAAATTCTCCAGAGGCTTTCTACTCCTCTTGGAATAAAACTCCTGCCCTTACCCTGGCCTCCAAGGCCCTGCCAGGTATGTGTGCACTTCCCTCTCGCCCTCTGCTCCCTGGTTCCCCAATTGTCTCTCCTTGGCTCACTCTGCTCCAGGCACACTAACCTCCCTTCTCTCCTCAGAGCTAGAAATCTTTTCCCCACCCAGCATCTCTGCTTCCGCTTCACAAGATGCCTGGTGTATTCTCACACCTCAGCTCTCAGCTCAGCTGTCACCTCTTCAAAAGGCTGTTCCTTCCCCCTTCCCCAGTTAGTTACTCTCTATCACTGGTATTTTAAGCAGAGTGGCTAAGAGTGTGGGTCATATCACTCTGAATCCTGGTTCCCTCAATCAAAAGAAATGTGACCCTGGGAAAGTTCTATAACCTCTTCAAGTATCACTTTTTTTTTTTCTAGACCCAAGGTCTCTGCCACTCAGGCTGGAGTGCAGTGGCACAATCACAGCTCACCGCAGCCTCAATCTCCCAGGCTCAAGTGATCCTTCCGCCCCAGCCTCCTGAGTAGCTAGGAGTAATCACAGGTGTGCATCACCACGCCCAGCTAATTTTGTTGTTTTTTTTTTTTTTTGTAGAGACAGGGTCTCAGTATGTTGCCCAGGCTGGTCTCAAACTCCTGAGCTCAAGTGATCCTCCTGCCTCGCCTCCCAAAGTGCTGAGATTACAAGTGTGAGCAACGGCGCCTGTCCAACACTTTCATGTGTTGAATCGTGATGATCATAGTATCTACCTCACTCAGTACTTCAAAGGACAGAAAGAGTAAGAGAACTATTTCATGCCAAAGTCTTAGGAATGTATCTGGCCCTAGGCAGTGCTCACTCAATCTCTGCCCACAGCCTATGAGATAAAAGTCATAACTGTATTGGTCAGGAAACTAAGGCACACAGGATTAAAATCTCACAAACTAGTGTACAGCATAGTCAAGATTTGAACCCAGATCTACTAGACTCATAAGCCAGGGCAATTTCCAGTATTCTCCTAGATCACCTCGTCCATGCCACTCCCACTGCCAGTGCCCAAGGTCAAGATCTGGGGCCTCTACTTACCTGAACAGGTCTCTTAACAAGGCCAGAGTTTGTTCCTTTTCCAGTCTCCTCCTCCCAGCTGCCTGAGCCCACAAACCTGTAAAGCCATAATGCCATCTCTACTTGAAGACGCCTGCTCAAAGTGGGACTCGGACTCTGGACCTACTTCTCTGCAACAAGGTCCCTAGCATCCTGGTCCCTCTTATCTCTTCAGCCTCAGTCAATCTGCTTCTGCCTCAAGTCTCCTGGCATTCTCACAACCTATCTTGTTCTCCCACAATTCCTCCTTTGGCCAGAACAGCTCCTACATCACAGAAAGCTTTTTTCCCTGCTCTTCTTACAATTCCCACCGTTCGACAAGAACTAGCCCCAGTGCCCTCTCTGCTTGGCTCCTACTCATACTCTTTATGCCTTCCATTTCAGCCCTTCACTCACCGATTTATGGTTTATCAACAAAAATTTATCTGACAGCAGTCCTATCTGACAGCAGACTCTCTGCCTTGCCTAGCACAGAACCTGAGAAGTACCCTATCACTGTGTGTTTATGAAGTAAATGACTGGCATATGAAACTTTTCCATAGCTTTCACATGCTCTTAGGATAAAAACAACAATCCTTGACTTGGCCTACCAGACCTGAACACCTTGGCCCTGCCTCTCTGCACCTGGCTACTCTAGCCTTGGTTTTGTTCCTGGAGCACACCACACTCTCCTGTAGTAGAATCCTGTGTGGCACTTGCTGCTCCTTTTGCCTAGAACTCAGTTCCCCCAGACCTTTACCTGGCTTCGTTCAGGCTTAGCTTCAACGTCACTTCCCCAGAGACTTGGCTAGGCAGGACTCCTATCACATGGAGTAGCTTTGCTACACAGTATCATTCCCCATTTGTAACCATCCATCCAGCTGCATGAGCCTTAACCTCCTCCCACTAGACTACATTCCGTATCTGTCTTATTCACTGCTCTAGTGGCGGTGCCTAACCTGGCTGACAGAAAGCAGCAATGAATATGTGCTAAATATTACTTGATGAATAATAATTGAAAGATTAAGTCCTTGTGATGCCACCGTAAGTCAGAAGGTTATAATTGTGCCTCTATGTCATTTAGTGACACATGGTCATCATCTGCTGGAATTGGGTATGCCATTCAGTGAGACGGAAGTTTAAGTTCAGTAGTCTTCCCCTGAACACATGATTTTATAGCTGGAGGCAGTTTCTGGTAAAAATTTCTGTGTTTCAATGTCTGACTCTCCAATCTGTACACTGGCAAATTCTTTTGTGCTAGTGAATCCAGCACAGTGGCTCAGAGCAGTGCTGCAGTGAGACTACTTCTATTCAAATTTCTATTCTTCGGCTTACTAGCTATGTGAGCATGGTTAGATTATCTAACCTCTCTGAATCTCAGTTGTCCTGTGTGTAAAACACAGTTAACAGGACCTGTGTTTCATAATACTATTGTGAAGATTAAATGAACTAATCCATGGAGAGTGCTCAGTACTACTGATAGTGATCACTCAACAAATGTTAGCTCAAGAAAAAAAAACAGAGACCGGGCGCAGTGGCTCACGCCTTAATTCCGGCACTTTGGGAGGCCAAGGTAGGTGAATCACTTCAGGTCAGGAGTTTGAGACCATCCTAGCCAACATGGTGAAACTCTATCTCTACTAAAATTACAAAAATTAGGCGGGTGTGGTGGTGCACACTTGTAATTGCAGCTACCTGGGAAGCTGAGGCAGGAGGATTGCTTTAACCTGGGAGGCAAAGTTTGCGGTGAGCTGAGATTGCACCACTACACTTCAGCCTGGTGAGAGTGAGATTCTGTCTCAAAAAAAAAAAAACAACAACAACAACAACAAAATTGACCCACATTAGAAATGTATGTCTTAAGGGCCCCGGCTCTTACTAATTCTCAGAAGTCAGAAGTCTGGTCTATAGTAATCCCCCCCTTAATCCTGGTTTTGCTTTCTAAGATGTCAGTTACCTGTGGTCTGAAAATATTAAAATGAAAATTCCAGAAATAACTCCTAAGTTTTAAACTGCAAGTCATTCTGAATAGCAGGATGAAATCTCACAGCATCCCACTCCATCCTGCCGAGGACAGGAATCATCCCTTTGTCCAGTATATCCACACTGTCTACACTACCTGTCCATTAGTCACTTAGTAGTTACCAGATCAACTCCTGCTATTGTAGTACCTGTGTTCAAGTAATATTTACTTAACAATGGACCCAAAGCACAAGAATAATGATGCTGGCATATTGTTATAATTTTTTTTTTTTTTTTTTGAGACAGAGTCTCGCTCTGTCACCTAGGCTGGAGTGCAGTGGTGGCAATCTTGGCTCACTTCAACGTCCACCTCCCAGGTTCAAGCTATCCTTTGCCTCAGCCTCCTAAGTAGCTGGGAATACAGGCACCTGCCACTATGCCAGGCTAATTTTTTTATTTTTAACAGAAACAGGATTTCATCATCTTGGCCAAGCTGGTGTTGAACTCCTGACATTGTGATCCACCCACCTCAGCCTCCCAAAGTGCTGGGATTACAGGCATTAGCCACCATGCTTGGCCCAATTATCCTATTTTATTATTAATTACTGTTGTTAATCTCTTCTGTGCCTGATTTGTAAGTTAAGCTTTATCATAGGTATGTATGTACAGGAAAAAACAGTATATATAGTGTTCAGTACTTCCCTCATCTTCAGGCATCTACTGGGGATCTTGGAAAGTATCCCCCACCATTAAGGCGGAACAACTATATACACCAATTAGCAACTGACTATTTCACAATGTGAGCTTAACTCTCAAGTGGTCTTGTGCTCCTACTGCTGACTACAGAGTCCTCCCTGCAGGCCATGCAAGGGAGAGGTAGGGGAGTCATGCACAGAGGGTCAATACCGCAAACTAAGGGGAACCTATATGATTTTCAGCAAGGAAACCACATGATCCAGAAGGTAACTGTAGCATGAATGTGTACTGACCTAGTTAAGGAGGGTGGTTCCCAAAGGCTGATGCAAAAGAGAGAGACAGGAAGAGGTTGTACAATGAAGATGAGTGAAACCAGACTGAAGACATGGTCTAGAGGGCCCTGCAAAGAGCTCAGGAGACCATGGATGTGAGGTTGAGGCAGAAGGAGGAATCCAAAGATGAGTCTGTAGTTTCTTCCTTCTTTACTGCAGCTCATATAAACATATGAAGGGTTAGGCACAGAATGGGAGAACTTAAGGTTGCTACGGCAATAGAACGCAGAGGTTAAAATACAGCCTCTGGAGCCAGACTGGCTGTGTTCAAATCCCAGCCCTGTCACTTATTAGCCTGTACCTCAATCTTCTCATTTCTAAACAGGCACAGTCAAAGTACCTACCTCACAGGCTACTGGGAGGACTAAATGAATATACGTAAACGCTTCAAGTAGTGTTTCCTACAAGCACAGTAAGTACTTGGGAAATTCAAGCCATTTTTATGATCTTCTCCACTGTTGTCCTTTGGTCTTTGAGCTGACTGTGCTTCCCAGGGCCTACTCTACACTCCACCTGCTCCTCAGTAACCACAGTGATACTTGTAAGTCATAAATGTCATCTGGTCCAATTAGTCTCCTCAATGGCTCTACAATGTAGTCAGAATGAAAACAAACACTTAGAAGGCCCTGCCTAACATCAGCAACCTCAAGACACACTGCTCTCTTTAAACTCTCCACTTCGGCATTCTGAAATCCTTGACAATTATGCCAACCCCACTTCAGGCCCTTTGCTAATTCTATTCCCTTTGTATGGAATACTTTTTGCCTGCCTGGCTCTAGGCCTGAGCTCACGTTTCACTGCAAAGACTTTCCCTGAACACCCAATTTAAGGAAGGCCCCTGTAGCTTCAGACAATTCTCTCTTGTCACTCAGTTATCTCGTATTTGTGTTTTGGCTATCATTTTCATTAAGATCTAAATTCCATAAAGTCAGGAGCCACATATGCATAGCACAGTACCTGGCACACAGCAGCTTTTCAACAAAACAAAATTTGAGAATGGTCTCTGGAATAAGACTGAATTCAAATCCCAATCCTATCACTCATTACCAGTGTGATCCTTGGGCAAGTTACTCTGCTCAGTATACTCACCTGTAAAATGGAGATTAATAGCAGCACCCATAAGGGTAGTTATGAGGATAAAGAGAATTACCACAAATAAAGCCTTTATAACTATGTCTGGCATGGAGCACGTGCTATGTATGTAATACTATTACAATCATTTCTATTTTTACCGTCAGCGGGATACACTAGCCACTACTTTCAATCTCTGCCGGTCTGCAGCCACCACCTCTTGTAACACTATGTATTAAGTACTTAACGGGTGTCAGTTATTGTGGCAGGTATTCTAAATACATCATTCATTCATTCATTGGCGCATTGAATAAATACATGAATGACTACTCTAGCTAGGCACTATTCAAGGTATTGGGTAAACACATCAGTGAACAAAATCACAACCCTACCCAAAAGAAAAAATCCCTGGTAAGTCTTAATACATATAACAAATATAAAACAGTTTACAATTACTGAGTGTCTCCTGTGTTTCAGATACAATGCTAAGTATTAACTGATGACTTCTTAGGGTCAATATCCCTACTTTACAAAAAGCAAGTGAGGCAGCACAGGGAGGCTGTCTGCCTTACGTCACAGAGTCAGTAAGCGGAAATGCTGGGATGTGAAGGTAGGCTACTCCAAAGTACACGCTCTTTACTGTCTTACTTAGATGAGCTTCTCCACTGCTCATTGCCCTTCCTGAATTATTCTCCACCTCTCCCAGGAAAACCCTGCTCTTCTGTCTCATTCTCTTCCTGAATTATTCCCCACCTCTCCCAGGAAACCCCTGCTCTTCTGCCTCATTTCATGAAGGTCAATCAAGCTGTTCCTATCTGCCAGCAGACTCCTGTGGGTACCTCTGTCCTGTCTGCTCTCACTGCTGCTCAAAGGCTTCCTGAGATGCTAGGACTCTTGGCTCCATTCATGTTGGATATATTTCTAAGCAACTAGAGAAAAGTGGAAGGCTGGTCTCCACTTAACAGGTTTTACTACAGTCAGTTCCAAATTTATCTCAACTGGTGACTGTCAATAGTCAGTAATCAAAAGTAGCATCAATTATATTTTTAAAGTTTTAAATTGCTGTTAAGTGGGCTTTAGACTCAACTAGGGAAGGAAAACAGAATTTTATTTCCATCTTCCACAAGCACATCTCCCAGATTTATATTCTCTACTCCAATAACTAAAGATAACTGGATTTCCCTTTGACCAAACCACAGAACCAACCAGAGACAAAAGAAGCCAATCAGCAAACTGCCAAAATGCCTGAGGTCTGGCCCTGTGTAAACCAAAGCAGTCAGTACTGGATTTAAAGAAAAAAGTGACATGTTTCAAGTAAAAAGCAAGCAACAAAAACCACAGCAACAGTCCCCAACCTTTTTGGCACCAGGGGAACAGTTTTGTGGAAGACCATGTTTCCATGGGACGGGGCAAAGGGAGAATGGTTTCGGGATAAAACTGTTCCACCCCAGATAATCAGGCATTGGTTAGATTCTAGGAGCACACAACCTAGATCCCTTGCACACGCAGTTCATGACAGGGTTCACACTCCTGAGGGAATCTAATGCCGCCGCAATGCCGCCGCTGAGCTGACAAGAGGCAGAGTTCAGGTAGTAATGCTCACTCCCCTTCCTTCCTCGCCCCACAGCCTGGTTCCTAACAGGCCACTGACAGACCGGTGCTGGTCCATGGCCCAGGGATTGGAGACCCCTGCACCAGAGGACCAAGGAACTAGAAAGATAAAAATACTCCTAACATTAATTTCTCACCAATTACAAATAGCCAGTATTATCATAGTGACCCCTAACAGGTAAGAGTTACAAGTATTTACATTGTCATTGTTTGTACTGAAATTGAGACAAAATGCTTGGGATAGAACAGAGTAGGCAAGTATCAAAATCCTGAGGAACCTGCATTAGGAATGGCAGGTGGGGCTACGACAGTGACCAACATGGCAGCACACATGACAGGTTGTCTCACGGGTTCCTTAAGCTACTCCTCAAAATACTGTCAGCAAATCCTGACCTCTCAAGTCAGAAAACAATCTTTCAATGTCATGTGTCCTAAATCTGGAAATATCTGCCAAAAACCTTACAAATCTTGTCTGCATCCCTACCATTTGGTCAAGCGTGTATTCTAGTATAGGATATGGGCCCTAAGAGTCTATCTCTGAGCTTGGTTTTGTAACTTCAAGCAATGTACTTAACCTCTAGGCACACCTAGGCACACAGTTTCTACCTTTGAAAATGACAGTTTCAACCTTAGTTGACTCTTGGACTGAATGAGATAATCCACGTAAAAAGTTTAGCTCTATATCTATCCAAACACAGTAAGCAGAGTGTACACATAAGGGCTCGATAAGGAACGGTGTTTATTTTGTTATTATTATTATTGTGGTTATGGTTATAATCTCATGACTCAGTTAAGAATACCATTCCTTCTTTGTTCATTGCAATACCACATCGGCAGGTATATTGTGTAAATTCCATGGATCTCATTCAACTAAGAACAGAATTATGAAATGGCATCGGCTACTGACCTATGTTTTTAAATGGTTAATGTAGCATTTATGTCTGCCATAAGGCTCCCAGACTTGGCTGAGGGGCTGTGTGTGTGTGTGTGTGTGTGTGTGTACTGGAGCATGCCCTCAATGCTCCAGTAGGTAGTTTATGACTCTGCTTTCACTTCCTGCTTGTATACAGCCTCCAGGTTAGCAAGAAGTGAGAGATTAGGGCCTTCTCAGGTCCTATGGACATGTGCACAACTCTACACATGCATGTGATTTTCTGGATTCCCAAGAGTATGCTGAAACTCTTTAAAGCCCCCAACTGACATCGCATTCCCCAATCTTACCTATTTACTTTTTTGGTCAGCCTCTTGTTAGCCCCAGTTGGCATTACCACTTCAAGCAACTGTGACACTGACCAATCACTACTAATTTTTTTTTTTTTTAAACATCCTAGGAATAGGTCACAGAATGAGCTCTGAACTAGCCCAAATAAAGACAAGTCCTAAGAACGGAGCTTTTCAGGGAGCTACCAGATAAGTCAGTGACAATTCTCTGAAAATAAGGCCTTGGGGGAGCTCCAAACCCATTCTGTCACCTCCAGTGGCTGCTAGACTGCTGGTTTTCACAGCTGCCACAGTTGTGAGGCTGCTGGTTTTCAAAGTTACTGTGGAGTTGGAGAGGAGAGGTTGAAACAGGGCAAGTTAAAACACTCCAGAATTCTCCGTGCTTACAGATGCAGCCATTTTTCTTGCATACATGCTCATTAGAATTTGCAAGCCTTTGAGGTTAATTTTTAGATTCTAAACAAGTTGATTTTGACAACTCTTGCGAGTGTTTTTATTGCTTTTATAGCAGAGCAGATTTTTGGAGGTCCTTACTCTGACATTCATTAGTGCTTAATAGAAGCATTTTAATGGAGGATAATCCATCAGTTTATATTTTTAACATAGCTTAGACTATACTATGGAGAAGGGAGGTGCCTGAATTAAAAATGAAAGTGAGGAAGTCAGTCAAGAGCTGTCTACAGCAGTACAGGGTGACAAACACGGGGGATCGCGGTGAGATGACATAGAAAGGATTCCATGATATTTAGAAGGAACAGTTGACGTGACTTTGTAACAGCCTGCATACAAAGGTGGTGAAGACAAGGATACCATGCTTCCCATCCTGCAGAACA
This sequence comes from Ateles fusciceps, assembly GCA_036589455.1. Lineage (NCBI taxonomy): Eukaryota > Metazoa > Chordata > Mammalia > Primates > Atelidae > Ateles > Ateles fusciceps. The sequence continues at coordinate 14,731,295 of JAZHEH010000562.1, forward strand.
GGATGGATGGATAAACGGTATTGGTCTGTCTCTGAGAAAGAATCCTGGAAGAATACCAGGTCTGAGAATGAAGTACATACATATGGGACATCTTAAGTTCTTAGGGCCTCTGAGACAGCCAAGAAGATACCAAAGAAGCCATCATCTTCAAGATTTTCCCCTAGTTTTAGGCAAATATCTTATAAATCAAGTCCTAAAACTTTATTTCTTCCGTATGCAAAAATAAAAATAAAAAATAAATTTAAAAGGCAAGGCACATATACTAAGTATCAATAATTCACAGTCGCCCAGGAATTTAAAAATATGGTTCCAAAAATGATGAGAACCATGAATTAGCATCTGAAACTACTCACTGCGCTTCTCTGAACTTTGCACCTTTTTAGCTCTGAATGCATTTTCTTTAGGTCTTACTTTACACATAAAACACATCTGTACAGCCGCTTTCTCTGGTTTGGAAAGGGGAGGGGAGAAATTTGTAAGGCAAAAATGAAGAGGGAAAGGGGAGTGTTGACTGCTGGTTAATTACTTCTACTCCTAATCCCTCTAGTATTACAAAGGCTTTTTCTGTTTAAACAGATTAGGTGCAGTTTATTACCACTGGGAAATGCTTAAATGCAAGTTTGTTTGGATTGTTAGTTCATTTGCTTATTTCTGTTTCAAAAACTAGAAGACCTAATGGCAATACTTTCACAAGAAAGTATCATGCATTCTCTTACTACAGTTTTACTTCTTCAGACTTTGCAGTTTCACTATTTGTCCTTCCCGGGGAACCTGGTCAACACACCTAAACAAGGTATTCAAAGCTCATTTTACCACAACCATATGCAAACAGATGTGGTTGGCAGATAACATCCTGAGTAGCTACAGTTCAGACTGATGGCTCAACTTAAAACACCTATTTCTCCCCCAGATTTGTTTTGAGTGCTTCTAAAGTAAAAAGTCAGGCAAATGTTTAAAATACAATATAACAACAACAACTACCATGTCAAACATTTATTGAGCACTTAATGGGCCAGTGTGCTAAGTACTTCACATGCTTTATTTATGTAATCCTTGCAACCCTATAGTATAGGTACTATTCTTAACCCCAGTTTACAAATGAGGAAACAAGTGCAGAAAGATTAGGGTAAGGTGCCCAAGATCACACAGCTGACAAGAGGTGGGGCTGATGTTAAAGGTTAAAACTAGTTGACTGCTGATCCCAGTCCCTACCCAGCATGCAATGATATGTCACTGGTTACAAAGCTTCATTCTTTCCTCCAACAAATACTAAGGGTCCTACTATGTTTCATCTCTAGGGGAAGACTAAACAAGAAACTTAAAAATACAGCTCTTATAGAAGGGACCCAGCTTCTTACATTACAAATATTGTTTAAGACACTTGTGTATGTAAAACTATTCACATAAGTTCCTCTATACATAATACTACTTAAAATTCACCACTGGCCTAATAAATCTCAATTACCCCAAATTATGGTGTACAATAATTATATTGAAAATGATTTTGGTAGGGGTTGGGTTCCAAATATGATCAACTGAGGCACAAAGCATTCAAGTAGTTTTGAAAAAACTAATGTGACAATCCACATTTTCTCCCCATTCAGCACCTAAACACAACAGGAAAAAAGAACTTTATGGGCTAATAAATGGAAACCAACAGAAACTAATCTTTTCCCCCACTAAGCCTTTGGCTTATTTTATTTTTGTTAACATATTTCTGTCCTCCCTCATTTCTGAAAAACAGTCGACACACTGCCTTATTTACGTCCATGCTTATCAGTAATGACATGGCCGTATCTCTGCAAACAGTTGGTTAATTAATTTGTACCCCCATCTTCTGGCAGCCTGCCTATGCAACTGAATAGCAAAAATAATTACACTAGGTTACACAGGAACATTGTCACTCTTATTTTTTAGACTTATCATCAGCTTGCTGCCTTTCTTTAAATGAGTTTCAGTTGTAGAACACTTACAAATTAGATTGTGGTCATTTGAAAATGTTGATAATGTTTTCATTCTTTACCATATCTTGAATATTCCCCTGGGACTGAAAGAGGCAGACTAGAAAATGGACCAACCAGTCAAAGGTATAAAACATGGGCTGAGCAGAATCATGGATAAAGAAAAATCAAGCTGAACTCAAGGGGAGATCATTATTTCTTTCATTATGTTATAATCTGAGGTTAAATCTAGCAACAAATATTTACCTAGAATCTACCACAGGCAGTCCCCTACTTTCCTACACAAAACCATATGTGTGAAAGTCAAGCAGGAGGTTATTAGGATCCTGTATGTCCCACCTCAAATCACAAAATTTCTAATTAGATCTCACCTTTGGGGATTCAGTCTCCAGGGACAGATTTCTAGCACTTCAAAGGTAAACACAACAGTCCCTTGACTAGCCTAAGACTACCTAACATATAATTGAGGTCATAACTTTCTGCATGTCTAATGATTTTCCTCTGTCTTGATTTTAGTAGCAGGGTTCCATTTTAAGGGAGGATTCAGTTGGCTAATTTTTAAAGTCAGCTAATATAATCCTTGAAATTTCTCAGATACCACATGGAGGCCAACCAGTTAAGTCCTACACAGTCAGTTGTATCACTGATGTTAACACAGATGGCTGTTTCAACCAGATGAGATAACTGGCTTGCATTTAGGGGCCTTATTATATATATATATTTAAAAACCCATATAATTAAATAACAGAATCACGGGACAATATGATGCTTTTACTTTGAGAGACTTGCAAGAATTGAGACTGAATAAGGGGAAAGCGACTAACGTTCCACAATTATTAGTGTGTTTACTATGTTTAAGGTACTTTCTACATGAAGATATAGTAGTGAGTACAACTCTGCCCTCATGGGACTTACACCTCAGTATCTTGGTTGATTCACACCTTCTGTTTCAAGCGTATTTGAAAACAATATGCATTGAATGACTGGTGAAATTAGCCACACTATTTTTCTTTCTTTACAGCACGTAGCGCAATTTGCCTAAGCTAACAACACTTAAGATGCAACCCTGCTACATAAAGTTTGACATATATGCTTATCACCAGCATCTGGACATTAGTTTGTGCTATATACTCACTTTTATAACAAGCAAAATGCAGTAAAACGATCAAATAACCTCTCAAACTTATTGCTGAAAGGGCAAAACAGTGACTATTGAAAAAAACACTGTTGATACTAGTATCACCATGTGAAAGGCTTTACTGTTCGTTGTCCTGAGTTGTATAAAGGTCCAAAACCATATGAAAGGCAGGTTAAGGGCATCATCACAGAACACAGGCAAGTGCGGACAGTTCACAAGTTTGAGGTAGTATGTTCCAGTCACTCAGCTCACTAATGGGAAAAGAAAGGCACAGCCTTTGCCCAAAAGGAGCTTCCAATACAATTGCAAACCCCGGATATTCACAAAAACACCACATTTCTTAATGTCAAAGCTGCTATCAGGTATATGTGAATAGCTTTGGGGGAAGAATTTTTTTAATGTACCCTTAAACCTTATAATCCATTCTGATTTCAGAAATACTAAAACAAGACAAAAGTAAGCATCGTGGGAATAAGGCTATACAGAGCAAGGGCTACTTTGGCACTTCATAGGTACCACTGTGCAACACCAGTGAAACTCAAGATAGGGAGACGGTGCTCCCCCTTGGTATCCACCGCAAATAATTTAGTTACTGCAGGGCCACAAGAATTTCAGTAAGTGTCCTCTTCCATAATGGGACTGCTGAGAAAGGAATTAGCACTCTTTCAACAGCACAACAGCAGCAGCAGCAACATTCATTCATTCATACCTTCACTAAGCACCTACTATGCAGTAAACACTGAAGAACATTTCTACATACCAGGCACTGTGCTCAGGGCTTTCTATATATTAAAGTTGTGGTTTTCAGGCAGGGGCATTTTGTCCCCAGGAAGCACTGGCAATGTCTGCAGACGTTTTTGGTTGTCACAACTAGAATCCAGTGGTAGAGACCAGAGAGGCTGCTAACACACAGCAAGATTAACTACTGTAATCCTAAATGCACAGAACATTCCCTCACAATAAAGAATTATCTGACACCAAATGTCAACAGTGCTGAGACTGAGAAACTCTGCATTAATTAAAGCATTCTCATAATAGCCCTATGGGGGAGACACAATTCAAATCCATGCCCACTTTGAGAAAACTGAAACAAAAAGGTGTTAAATAACTGCCAAGTTCTGTGGTAAATGGAGTAGGGACTCTAACCCAGAAATTCGATGCTGCTGTGCAATATTAAGTTCCTACAAAATTCTTAGTGATTACAGGAACTCAGAGAGGAAGTACTTTAAAAACTGAGTCACCACGACATAACACTCCTCATTTCACTCTCTGCTCCTTCAGTTCCCATCTAGAAATATTCTCTTTCTGCCTCTCACCAAGAATCTCTTTCCTAGTGCCCTACCCCCATTAAATCTTGATCTCTGGAAAGAAGTAGGATGACTGATTTCTCCACGCATGGCTCAGAGTGGCTCCCATAAACATAAACAAAAACACTCCCTGCCCCTAAGAACCCAGAGAACCAGGCAATTCTTTCCCTCTGTGAATCTTCTTCCCAGAAGTGGCAAAACATCAGCACACTACGCGCCAAAGAGGCCAGACTCAATCATAGCCTCCGAGTAGGCAGGAATGAGGAGGCTGTGGGAGGTAGAAGAGGCTGCCAGCTGGCAAGAAGTATGAAAGGACAGGACACAAGCGGGTGGTTTCAGACTTTCCCAGCTCCTGGAGGAATTAGTCTTTGGCTTCTCAATACAAATACAGTGTCAGCAATTAGCTGCAAAAAAGTTAGGGCGATTGATGATATAAGTAGCTTTTTAAGTACAACATTTGTGATTTAACCAACTATGCACTTCCAATCACCACTTTTTTAGAAAACCCAGGTTCATATCTTAAAATAAATACCATACAAACAAATTTTTTAAAAAAACAGGAAAGAGAAAATCAACTAGCCCCTCCCTCCAATAGGTAATGACAGTTATGAAGCATCAACTTGACTGCCCATTCAGCAGGAACCCCTGCACACCCCCTTATATCCCATGAAATGTTATATAACAAACTACTTAGCACAGGTTTACTTCAATACCCAGTAAAATATACCACTTAGTTGAGAGGGGGACAAGGGTCATTGCTACTACAGTCACAGGGAAATTTTACTTCCTTTTTTTCATAAAAGGAAAGTAGCTAAAACTATAGTCACTTAACATTCTGTTTCTTATTCAAGCCCCAAATCTTGCTATAAGATGCATACTTCACTCATCACGAACTTTCTTGAGGGAGGCAAAAACAGTTTTTGCCTTTGAGACTGTGGAGTCCAGGGCTTGCAGAGCACATGAAGAAAGTCAACAACAAGGTGGCAAAAACTGTACCTCCAATTTTGTGTGGATTTAAAAACTAATGTCCTAAGTACCTTGAGATCTCAGATGGAGAACAACATTATTAAAACCAGGAAGCCTACAATTAATTCTTCCTTTAACAACAACACTGATTTCTTTGAAGGTCAGACTGCATTTTCAAATCACAGGGCTCTAAGTTTCTACAGGTCAGAAAACTGTAATTTCAACAGCCCAAAACTTGAAGAGAGACACAGGAAAAAAAGCTAGATCCTCCCAGTTCCTTAGGAAAAGACACAGAGAGAAAGGAAACATGTCCCTAGCCATAAAACATACTTCTCTGTATGATAGACCTCTGACACCTGAAACTTGTAGAGCCTTTTCACAGGGCATTTTGACATGACCTCTTTAGATACACCCTTAACTTGTCTGAGTTTACTAAGAAAATAAACAAGCAAACAAAAACCTTACTACTGCAAAGAAACTTGTAAAAGTACCTTAATTGTAGCACTGTTGGTAAAAGCAACAACACTGCCAACAGTCTCTATGTCCATCCGTAAAGGTCAAATTTAAACAAGAATAGCACACCCATAATACCAAAAACTGGACAATGGTTGAATAAAATTAGGCAGATCTATCTGTGATGACGTGGGACAATCTCCCTATGGCTGAAAACAAAAAGCAAGTAGCAGACATAAAACTTGACCAGAGGCGTGGGAAAGCTGCCTGGAAGTACTACTGCCTAAGCCCCTGATCTAAGAGAAGACAAGTAATTTTCTTTTTGTTGGGAAAAAGAGTCCCGGGAAAGGAGCAGGGGGAAAGTGTCTGGGGAAAGGGAAAGTATACCAACAAAGGGATAGCACATAACCTGTGAAAAAGCCACGGAGTTCAGAGGCTGTGGTGGCCTTGGGCAAACAGGACATTGTCCACCAGCCACATTAAGTAGTTTTACCTTTACCCTAAGAGCAATGGGAATCAATGAAGTCATAAGCAAGAACAAAACACTATTTCATGAGAGTATTAGAAAGATCACCCTGGCTGTCACCTCAAGTCTTAAAGTCTGTCTCCCATTTGCCCTTAATTTACAAATGACTTTAGTTCCAAAACTTCAGGTATGACTGAAATTTTTTTGTCTATCTGAAACGATGCATGCCTATGTGATATCACTATGACAAAAATGTTCATCTTCTCAGCCTGACCTACTTCTGACTCAACCTTTAATGCAGCCAAAATACTATATGTTTCTGTAATGAATATTGCAGAAAACAGTGAATGCATTAAGCAAAACAAAACATTTAGAAACCAAATTAAAATTTTTTAAATTACATTGAATATGGGAACCTGCACAGAACATCTGCTTTAAGTACAAGTAAAACAATAGTGGAAATCTGGGAGGATCTTATAAAAACACTTTAAATTTTCATCGGTGCTGCTAAACACTATTGTGTCATGAGGGCTTTTGAAAATCTGTTGGAAGGTATATTTTCTCTCTCTAGAAAACTCCTACTCACATAAATATGGGCAATATTTTGCACATATAGATGAAGTGATGCAAGGATCTCCCTTGCCCAAATAATCCCAGTTTCAGAATCCCTGGTTTCAAAGCCCTGTGTCTCCTTCCTTAGTTAGTCTTCCTGTGTCTACTTCCAAATTTCAGGCTTCTCTTTCCTTTGACAGTTTCATCACTGTCATAATGTATATCTGTCACCCATTCATCTACATGACATGGGAGACACTAAAAAAGAGCAGCATTTAATGTGAACTCTTTTCCTAAAGTAAAAGTTTCAGGGACAGTGGGGCAATTTAAAGAGGGTATGGGTAGAGACAAAGGAGACCACCTAAATCAGAAGAAATACAGTCAAGGGTATTAGAAAAAAGCAAAAAATAAATGGCAATGATGTTCCTTTTTTCTGAAGAGAAGACAAAAAGGCCATTAAGAAAAAAAGGAACACTGGATCAGACCTGCAGTGGCCTCATTAGCCAGGGGCCTTCAGCTTGGTTTCTGCAGCAAGACAAAAATCCCTAAGTGTCCTCTATGGCCTCCAGGGGCTCTTCCTGACAACCTAGTCAAGGCCAGACATACTATAAGCATAGATTCCACACATGGATATTCACAGCTACTGCCTACAAAACCTTTATCAGAGTTATAATCCAAGTTGGGGTAATTAGGCTTCATACTTTCTCCTCTACTTGGGTGCTTACAAGTTAGTAACATCAAGAAGATTGGCAGTAGAAACAAGAGATCAGAAAACTTCTGCTGTAGGCTGGACATGGTGGCTCACACCTGTAATGCCAGCACTTTGGGACACCGAGGCAGAAGGAATGCTTGAACCCAGGAGTTCAAGATCAGCCTGGGCAGTACAGTGAAACCCTCGCTTAAAACAAAACAAAACAAAACAAAACACTTCCACTGTATACGCCATTAACTCCAGCGCTAAGGGCCCACCTCTTCTAGGTCCCTGTGTCTCACTTCAATTTCTTAGCAGTTCTTTGAAACAGCATCATTCTACTCTCTCATTCTACATATGGCAATCAATAGCCATATTTAACAAAATCAATGCACAAGTTACATCTTTACAGAAGTAGCCACCTATCCGGAGTCTTAAAACTTGGTGCAAAAATTCTCAAGTGGTACAGGTATGTTAGAGCCCATTAGAAATTGTGTAAACTCTGGAATTTAAAAAAAATCAAGTGGCTGTTCTTCCACCTTGAGCTCCTCTCTTCATCTGACAGTGCCCAGATTCAGACAGAATTATGGCCAAGGCATTCCAGGGAAAGCTATGGAGGGGCTACACACAAAGGGATCCTATTACAAGATATTTTCATCAGACAAATAAGAATTTGAGTAATGATGCCAAACCAATGGCTTGCAAGGCACATTCTTTACTTACTCTTTATCTTTTCACAAAATTGACAGCACTTAAAATTTCCTGGGGGATTTGGGAATAAAAATAAAAATTTATCCTTCAAAATGGAAGGAAAATCTATTTCTGAATAGAGGCTGATAAATTTTACTAAATCAAGCATTAAAGCCTGACCTCTCAAAGTCATCAGCACTATTTTAGAACCATTAAAATATATATTAAGATCTATTTTTCATGTTAAAGAGCACAAATTATGTCCAATTTAGTCATAATCATTTCAAAACCCTAAATTCCTGCCAAAGACTACTGAGCAGGTAATTCCCAGTTCCTGTGGATGGATGAGGGGAGCCTCTCAGTCATCTCTCCACTACTTGTCAGTCAATTCACTGGCGATACTCAGTGTGAACCACTGTGTGATGAGCCAAGGACAGGGTTCTGAGACAGCCTCTGCGGTCCGGAAGAGCAAGCTGGCCAGGTCTTTGAGCAAACTCCCATCAGCCTTTTGCCAGTCATGACACACACGGGTAAGGCCACAGTAATGTAACATGACTAAGGCAAAGGAAAATATCTGATGAAAAGTTCTGTCATTTGTTGTTTGAACTTATTTCCTTTCTGGGTATCATTACCACCAGGGCAAGCACAGATGGGGAAAAAGAATGACAGGTCAGATCAATCTACTTAGTTACTTAAAGCAACTAGAGTCTTGTTTAATGGGTGCAAGTTAATTTTCGGTGTGTGTGTGTGTGTGTGTGTGTGTGTGTGTGTGTGTGTGTGTGATGGAGTCTTGCTCTGCTGGAGTGTAGTGGTGCGATCTCGGCTCACTGCAACTTCTGCCTCCCGAGTTCAAACGAGTCTCCTGCCTCAGCCTCCCGAGTAACTGGGATTACAGGTGTGTGCCACCACGTCTGGCTAATTTTTGTATTTTTAGTAGAGACAGGGTTTTAGCATGTTGGCCAGGCTGGTCTTGAACTCCCGACCTCATGATCCATCTGCCTTGACCTCCCAAAGAGCTGGGATTACAGGCATGAGCCACCGTGCCCAGCCAATAATTCTAGTTTTCAAAAGAAAGGCGGGCTGGGCACGGTGACTCACGCCTGTAATCCAAGCACTTTGGGAGACCAAGGCAAGCAGATCATGAGGTCAGGAGATCGAGATCATCCTGGCCAAAATGGTGAAACCCTGTCTCTACTAAAAATACAAAAATTAGCCGAGCGTGGTGGCATTAGCCTGTAATCTCAGCTACTCAGGAGGCTGAAGCAGGAGAAGAGCTTGAACCAGAAGTCAGAGGTTGCAGTGAGCAGAGATCTTGCCACTGCACCCCAGCCTGGTGACAGAGCGAGACTCTGTCTCAAAAAAAAAAAGAAAAAAAAAAAAAAAAGGCTCTTGGATAATCTTTGGGCATTATTCTAAAATGTTGTATTAGTTGTGCTTATCCTCCCAGATGAAGACATTGTCTTAAGTGGATAATAACTATGCCATTTCCATTTTACGTTTAATTTCTAAATTGTTTTTACCTGTCTCAACTAACAAATCATTAGGATTTGCTTTCTCAGAGTTAACCATTTCTCCATCATGCATTCCACAAACTACATACTCTCTACAGAGGTTAGATGAACCCTTACATGGACTAATATGCACACTCAAGCCTCCCAAAGGTTTAGGCCCAAGGTCCGGAAATAATCCATTCCCCCTCTCCACCAGAACTTCACTATTGCTGCTATTACCTAAAACATTAACCAAGCAACTTCCCTGATTCTAAACTGCTCTCTGGAGTGTGCTTGATATTTTACTCATTTACCAATAAATAAAAGCCTATTCCTGTTGTCCCCCACAAATGGCAACTCAACACGCAGAAATCAGCCACTGTGGAATTTAAATCAAGGAACCATCTGGCTCTGGGGTGAGCTACACCAGCAATCGCAGCTTTGCCACTCATAAGTAGTGAGATTTGGGCCAACTTAACTTTCCTGAGCCTCAGTTTCCTCTTTCAGACACAGACAGTATAAATACCTGTTTTCAGACTACTGTTGTAAGGATGAAGTGAGGCAGTCCATGTAAAGCTCTTTACTCAGTGCCTGACACACAGTGCTCAAAGAATGAGGGCTACTATTACTACTACTACTACAACTATTTTCTACCAGGTGCCTAAGATGCTTAATTTTTTAAGTTCTCAAATACTTTTCAAAAACATCTTTGCATTCAAATAAAATGGGTATGCAACCACATAGCTATAAGGATTTGTCATGTTTTCATAATTCTTAAATGCCATCTATCTAAATCCTATATGTAAGTAGCTGCTTTTTGTTTATTTTTGAGAAAGAGTCTTACTCTGTCTCCCAGGCTGGAGTACAGTGGCATGAACACAGGTCAATGCAGCCTCAACCTCCTGGGTTCAGGTGATTCTCCCACATCAGCCTCCCAAGCAGGGGGACCACAGGTGCACACCAATGCAACTGTCTAATTCTGAAAAAATTTTTTGTAAAGACAGGGTCTCACCATATTGCTCAAACTGGTCTCTAACTCCTGGTCTCAAGCAATCCTGCCACCTCAGCCTCCCAAAGTGCTAGGATTACAGGCATGAGCCACTGCGCCTGGCCTAAGTAGCTGTTTTTACTTCAGAATTACTTGTGAAGAAAAAAAGGGGATCTTTGTGAAATTTCTACAAAGACTACCCAGCACTGATGAATAAAAAAATTGTTTTGTTACCCTAGTGCAACTATCACTACAATGAGAAGAATATGATTCATGAATAGATTATAAACTCATGTAACACAGATTATTTTCAGCAACAGCCACCAGCTTTTAAGAAAATATCTAGCAAACAACAAGATCTTTTGAAGAAATAGCCATTGCAGCTGCCAGTTAACAATGAAAAGCTCACCAGACATGGGGCTAAGATAAGAGGAACAGAAAGTATAGCATGTAAAATCTACGGCAGACTCCGAGTCTGTCTCCAGCACAGTAGCTCATCAGAGTAGAGAGAAAAAAGGCCTAGAAACAGGAATAAAGAGAAGGGAGAAAATAAATATCCTATTCAGAGACTGAAAAAAAGCACAGAGTTGATCTTGGGAAAGAAAACCCTGGTGATGTAACAGAGGGCTTCAAGCACACTGTCATTTATTTGTACATACCAGCTATTCCAAAACCAAAACCATTTCTCTCTTCACAGCATATTGTTACTCAACCAAAAAAAGGGTGCCAGAAAGTTGGAAACAAAGACAAACCACACTCTATCACACTCTATAACCAACAAGGTAGTGTTACTGCAGTGAATGTTATCTCCCTCCTTCAACAAGAATTATCATTGGTTGGTGGTTGATACTGTTTTTCCCCTCCAAGCCAATTGTGCAACTTTGCCAAGACCTAGGTAAACACTTGTCATGATAATTCCTTCTACCTGGCATTTATACCCCAAATCTAACAATAATAGCATCTTTCAGCAAGAATAATGGCTTGGCTTGGATTATGTTGACACCAGACAGCAATGGGTATCTTTTGATAATGGTTATAAAGTAATATAGACAGTGATATGAAAGACTCAGAGAAGGTGACACCTACCAGAAATACCATTTGACCCAGCAATCCCACTACTGGGTATATACCCAAAAAATTATAAATCATTCTACTATAAAGACACACGCACATGTATGTTCACTGTAGCACTATTTACAATAGCAAAGACTTGGAACTAACCCAAATGCCCACGAATGATAGACAGCATAAAGAAAATGTGGCACATATACACCACAGAATACTATGCAGCCATAAAAAAGAATAAGTTCATGTCCTTTGCAGGGACATGAATGAAGCTGGAAGCCATCATTCTCAGTAAACTAACACAGGAACAGAAAACCTAACACCATATGTTCTCACTCACAACTGAGAGTTGAACAGTGAAAACACAGGGACACAGGGAGAGGAAAATCACACACTGGGGCCTGTCAGGGGTTGAGGGGCAAGTGGAGGGGAAAGCATTAGGACAAATTTTTTTTAAAAAAAGGGTGACACCTAACCTAAGTCTAGCTGGATGAGAAGAAACCATCATAGAAGGCGTGTGGGGCAATAGGAGAAGCAGCAGCCCAGTCAGTGGGAAGAGCATATGCAAGGACTGAGAAGTGGGAAAAAGCCCAGGTGGAGCGTGTGGGCAGCAGTAAAGGATTTGGATTTTCACTGGGCTACAAGGCCCTGTGTGATCTGCCTGCCCAGCTCACTCATAACCCTTTGGCATCTGACCTCTTCCACTGCACTCTCCCCATGCCGGCCTCTCCAGCACCCTGCCCTCTGCTGTTCTTCAAACATGCCAGGTCTTCTCCCACCAGAGACTTCAGATTTGCTGTTCCTTCTGTGTGAAGGCTCATCCACAATATCCACATGGCTGATGCTCTCACATCCTACAAGTCATGACTCAGAAAATCCCTTCTTACCCCATTTTAAATTGTATATCCCACACTTTATCTTCCTCCAAAACACTCAATACCACCTACCACTATACACCTTTCTTTAACTTGTTGTTGCTACCTGTCTCCTCCACTAAAATAGAAGTTTTAGAGGGCATTCTGTTTGCCGTTGTTTTTCTGAAAAATGAGAACAATACCTAGCACAAAGTAGATGCTCTATAATGTGTTGTATGAATGAACAAAGGCAAACAAACAGAAACCATTAAAAGGTTTTACCACGGGAGAAACAATTCATTTTGATTCATTTGATTTTATAGGTACATTTTAAAATTCTACTTCTTCCATTTATCAATACCTAGAAACTTGGGGATTTCACATTAAGGAGGTGGCTTAAGGTGACTACATGCCTAACTGGCCCTTAACTTTAGCTCCTACCAATTCAGTTTCTACAATGATACCGTGGTGATCTTTCAAACACATCTACTCCCATCTCCTGCCCTCCACTACCTACCTGCCAAGGCTGCAACTAGTTCCAGGCTCCCACACAGTGATGCCACAGCCACACAAGCTGCTTCCACACCAGACTGGCTAACTCTCCAACTCTTCCCCTTCACCTCTTCCAGGAGGCCTTTTTCTGACCTCTACTTCTTCACCCCAGTGCTCTGATAGCATTCTTCCACCTCAAGGTGCTGAGATTTCTGATTTTCTGGGCATACACTTTCACTATCCAGGCCTTGCAAAGGAATGTGAATTTTCTTCTAAGGGTGCTAGGAAGCCTCTAAAGCAGCAGTACCCAATTTTTATGACACCGGAGACTGGTTTTGTGGAAGACAATTTTTCTATGACCGGGGTTGGGGGGGAACCTCAAATCATCAGGCATCAGATTCACATAAGGAGCACACACCTAGATCCCATGCATACACAGTTCACAATAAAGCTTGTGCTCCTCTGAGAATCTAATACCACTGATCTGACAGGAGGTAGAGCTCAGGCAGTAATGCTCAGCTCCCTAGGCCCTCTCACCTCCTGCTGTGTGGGCTGTTTCCTAACAGTCCATAGACCAGTACTGATCCACAATCCAGCAGTTTGGGACCCCTGCTACAAAGGATGCATAAATGTCTGTTTTTACTTGGCTGTATCCCTGTATCCTTGCCTGGATACTTAAAAAGGAAGACAAAATTCTTCCTCTTACCTACTCTCAACAGATGATCTCCCAACTTCCCTCTTCCTTCACAGAAATGACGAGAACTAACCATCTTATTCCACAATTCTACATCCCTAACTGCAACTGAATCCAAATCCACATGCTTTTTCTCTCATGAGAATGGGAGAAAGTCTCCGATTCCAACCAAAACCAGCCTGTCCATGTGTACTCTGAGTTGCATCTGCTTTTTCCAACTCAAAGCACTATACTTTTCCAACTCAAAGCACTATACTTGTGATTATCCATTTTTTTCACAAGTGACCAATTATCCCTTACTCTTGGACCATTCCCAGTGGCAGACAACCATTCCCTATTACTAATCAAATAAAATAAAATAAACCTCGTCATCAATCCCTTAGATCCTGTACCCCATGTCTTCATCCTGCTACTGCCTTATTTCTCCAATTACCTTTCAAAGCAAAACCCTTTAAAAAGCTGTCCACACTTGCCCTTTCTACTTCTTTAGCTCGGACTATTACTTCCCCATACAATGAGGCATCTGCCTCCCCAACTCTCCACATTAAGGTCATTAATGACCTCCATACTGTCAAAGCCAGAGATCAATTCTCTGGCCTGACTTTACTTCACAGCAGCATGTAACACAGACCATCACTCCTCACTTAAAACATGTTCTTCTCTCCTCCCAGAGTCACCACCACCACATTCATCTGGTTTTCCTACTACCTCAATGGAGAGTCCTCCTCACCCACCCACCACCTCACTGTGGAGGGACTCAAGCCACAGCCCTTGGCCCTAATGGATTCTTTATTGACACTCATATCTTAGGAAAACAAACCTAGGTCCCACAACTTTCCATGTCCTCTCTATGTTGAGGATATAGACTGACCCAGTCTCCACCTCAGGCTGCTCCACCATGCTTCAGATTGTGTATTCAATTGCTGACACCACAGCTGTACATGAATGCCCACCAAGTACATCAAACGCAGTGTGGCCGAAATCAGAGTTGTTGACCCTGAGTCTCCCACATTCTCCAGTATTCCTCAGCTCATTAAATGGTACCTTTCAGTAGTTCAAGCCCCAAATCCCAATTACCTTTCTCCCTCACCTACATCCAGTTTTTCATCAAATCATGTAAACTCCACCTCCAAACATATTCTAAATAGGATAACCTCTCTGCATTACCACTATGATTACCAAGTCTTAGCCACTATCACCTCTAAACTGGTCAGCCAGTTCTTCCACATACTAGCCAGTGATCTTAACACAAATTAGATCATTCCTTTGCTGAGATATCCCTAACCACCAAACACCCTCCCAACTTCCATTACACTTAAATCCAAATTCCTTAGCTTGGCTTCTATTATCTACCCTTGTGTTATTTCCCTACATTCTTCCCCCTTCCCTTTTCAGAGTGCCCCTTCCAGATGATCTGTGGCTGCTTCTTTTTTACTTTTTGAGACAGGGTCTTGCTCTGTTGCCCAGACTAGAATGCAGTGAGTGGTGCAATGAGAGCTCACTGCAGCCTCCACTTGCTAGGCACAAGTGATCTCCCACCTCAGCCACCTGAGTAGCTGGGATTACAGGTGTGCCCCACCACACCCAGCTAATTTTTTGGTTTTTTTTTTGGGTAGATTTGGGGTCTCATTATGTTGCCAGGCTGGTCTCAAACTCCTGAGCTCAAGTGATCCTCCTGTCTCAGCCTCCCAAAGTGCTGGGATTACAGGTGTGAGCCACCATGCCCTCCCTGCCTGTGGCTGATTCTTTCTCAGCATTCTGATCTCAGCTCAAATGTTAAATGCTTAAAAAAGTCTTCCTTGATCATGTTAGCTAGAATCCTCCTAACCCCAACTCATTAGCCAACTGATTTCATAGCATTCAACAGTCCCTGGAAATATTTGTGTATTTACTGTGTCTCACTTCCCTAGAGGACAGGAGCTCCATCTGATTTGTGTCACTCTATCCCTAACACCCATCAGAAAACCTAGCACTTAAGTATCTGCTGACCAACTACCTTACTTGGGAGTTAGGACTGTGCTTTCTCACCTTCTACGGAGTTGTATCCTCAATCTCTAACTAGCCTAGCATGAGATCCAGAGAACATGGGATAAAGCTAAATGAGTGAAATTAAGGCAAAACAGCCAGAGGATTCTCAGGGCAGTAATCACAAAATATACAAAATACCCTGAGGCCTGCTAAAGGACATAGTCTTAACCTGGTCAGAAAGTGAAATGACCAGGTTGGCAAGTTTCAGTTTTGCCTACCAGTAAATGGCCAAAGCAGTTACATGGGTGTCCTTAATTAAGTGTGAGTTGCCGTAAGTCCAAATCCTATAACTGACAATACAAAACTGGCCCAGAGTGGGATTACACAGAATGATGGCTTCTGTGTTCTATACTCCTATTATTAGTAAAATCTTTACAGTGAGCATGTATTAACTTCTATAATGATAATTTTTTCCATTAAAACCAATCTTTCATACAGTTTCCAAAAAAACAAGGTAATTTAAATAAAGAACTGCTAAGTTAAAGGGAAAATTTCCAGGAATTGACAAGGCAATTTTCTAAATCCCTTCATCAGACAGAAAACCCCCATGACTATCACCACACATTTAAAAAATCACGTACGTAGCATCCTCATTTATCTTTCTGATTCACTTCCCACCTTCATGATGACTTTATTCCATTGCCTATAATTTACCTTTTTTGCCCAGAAAAAAATGGGGTTTGAAAACCATTACAAGCAGCAGCATAAAGAAGCACAAACTACAGGCTTCCAGAAGATGAGCAAGTGCAACTCTGCACAGCAGAAAAAAGTAAATACATCAGGCTTCCCTCTACAAGTCAGAGATGGCTGAAGGAGGAACTAAGAAATGTCACCTCCCACTTCCTATTTTTACTAGAGTCCAGGAAGGCATGAAACTGGGGTTCAGATGTGATGGCTCATGCCTATAATCCCAACACTTTGGGAGGTTGAGGTGGGAGGATTTCTTGAGCTCAGAAGTTTGAGACCAGCCTGGGCAACATGGTGAAACCCCATCTCTACAAAGAAAATACAAAAATTAGCCAGGCATAGCCGTGTGCACCTGTGGCCCCACTACTCAGGAGGCTGAGATGGGAGGATTGCTCGAGCCCAGGAAGACAAGGCTGCAGTGAGCCACGGATCATGTCACTGCTCTTTAGCCTGGGCAATACAGCAAGACCCTGTCTCAAAAAAAAAAAAAAAGAAAAGAAAGGAAAAGAAAAAAACTGGGGTTCATTTGCTACACTCTGTCATCCTAAGCATGCCAGAGTTTCCTCTCACTGTGTACACCTTGCCTGATAAAGCAAAACTGGCATTTTACCTTCTGCTGCTCCTTTGACAGTCATGGCTGACGACTTGATTAGAGGCGTGCTGTGACACTATGCTTTCATTACCGATAACCTCCATTATATCATTTAATCCTCCCAACCCCTATTAGTTACTACCATTATTCTCATTTTATGCCTGAGTCAAGTGAGGCTCAGTAAAGCTATGTAATTTCCTTCAAATTGCTCACCTACTAGAGCTTAGATTTGAACCCAGGCTTAATTCTAGAATTGGAGTTCCCAAAACTGCCTCTGTGTAAAGCTGACTTCTGCAGACTTACCATATGGAACCTCTTTTCTGTGTAACACCCACTAATAGCACACAGAAACAGGGTTCCCTGGAGCACAGTTTTGGAAATAATGATTTAAAGCTATGGTTCTCAAACACCAAAACAGATACTCTCTAAGAAGACCATAATGAAATGAAAAAAATAATGACAATATAATAAGTCTTTCCTAAAGTGAAACTTTTTCATACTTAAAGGACTGTCCTTTATTCCAAAACAATGTTCTCATACTTTTTTGAGGGTGAGTACATATAAATTGCTGGCAACCATATGCCTGGAATTTCCAAATTATTTCTGAAACTTTCTTGTTTGAAACATAAAGCCTACGGACCACTGGTTAAAAGCATTACCTTTTTTTTTCTATTGCAAGACTCGAGTTCAGGATTATGGAAAACATCTGTATAACCTGGGAGGGAAATAGTTTCTGTTTTAAGATTGTGAATCTAATTGATAATGAACTAGTACTTTTTTCTTGCCATATGCTTACATATAAAAGAAAAAGCATTTCATGTTAGTAGAGTCTTTATTACAAAGAAGAACAAGAATACTTAACCTAGTTTTACATTATGAGTGGCTGAAATGCAAAAACCATTCTCCTACTTTTGCTCATTTATTATAATCCCTGCTGTACACGATGAATATAAATGTAACCCTCTGCCTTTTTCTCAAAAGTACAGTAACTCCAACTGCTAAGTCTACTAACAGGCTTCTTTTTCTCCTTAGAACTTCAATCAAAAAAAACTTTAATAATCAGAGGGGCACATTTATTAGAAATACTGCCATAAAAACTTTGAATATCAATGTGACTAAAAGTAATCTTGCAATGAAATGCTACTTAAATACTGAAATTTCACTTCTCCCTTTCTAAAGGATTTTTTTTAATGGCATGAATCCCAGATGATTTTGTGTGCTATCTGCTACAAACTTAGCTTTCATTTAACCTTTTTTAAAAAAGCCAATTACTTCTAATGCAAACTGCAGATACTACCACTCCCCCCTCAAAGAAAAAATTTTATGAAGGAACTAAATACAACATACTGACTGTTGTAAGGCACAGCAAAGACTCTGATATTTTTACTTAAAAAAATGGTTTTTGGTAAAAGTCAGTATTTCTAGACAAGAATAAGAAAAACAAAGGTTAGGGTGACCTGCTCAAACTCATGAAAAGCCGTGTATATTCTGGAAAGGCCTCAGCACAGCGGAATGGTTAAGCATGTGAGCTGTGGAGTTAGACAGATCTGGGTTACAGGGCCTCTTAGGCTTTGTGATCTTAGCGAGTTACCTCACTTTTCTAAGCCGTAGTTTCCTCATCTGTAAAAATGGAGACAATGGTGATACCTAGATCAGAGGATTGTGATTCATAAATACCCCATACTTCCCTCCTGAGATTAGGGTTTACAAAAACCAATCAAAACTGTAAACTGGATACAGCTTGGGAACCCAATCTTACTGTTCACATGAAATCATGTGCACAGTTTCCATGTACTGTGAAGCATGAGGGTTCGGAAATTCAGCATGGATTGTGCCAGGTGTTACACTCTCCAGTAAGCACAAAATTGTAAAGATATGGGGCCTAAAAAATACTGTCTGTCTTCTTCTCCAATCAAAATGCAGATCTGTTTCCCAGTGAATTTTTCCTGTAATTCCTAACAAGGCTTCAGCTTCTCTAAATCAGCTCAAGGGAAGAGATTCTGGAGAATTTGAATGGAAATTCCATGAAAGTTCTGGACTCTTCTCTTGAATATTTACGTACCACAAGGGGCTTAATAGAACTCAAGTACCATTCTCATGGTCCATGGCTCTTGGAAGCTGGGGCAATAACAGCTCTATTCAGGCTCTGTATGTGAACTGCTCCCAAACAGGTATATGCCATAAAAAAGTGACAGTGAATGATAAAAATGGACAAAGATAGCAGTCTTCTTTATGTGAAACCATTTCTTCTCTCCATTATTTCCTTCTAACTCAACAAGTTTCTTTAATACTAAGTGAACTCTTGGTTTAAGACTAATGGATTTTATTATTTTGAAGACTCTCCCCTTCAAAATAGACAATTCAAGAATATTTAATAAGACTGCATTCTGCAATTCTGCAGAATGGGTTTTCTTTTATCATCCAAGGAACTCATTAGAGCAGCAGGTCAGCAAACTTTTCCTGTAAAGAACCAGACAGTAAATGTTTTGGGCTTGGTGGGTCATATGGTCTCTGTTGTGTGTAGTCAATTCTGCTGATCATTGTATGCAGCAAGCAGCCACAGACAAGTAAATGAATGCCTGTGGCTACGTTTCAATAAAATTTACTATGGACACTGACATCCAAGTCTCATATAATTTTCACATGTCATGATATCTTTTGAGTTTTTATTTCAACCAATGCAATGCAAAAACCATGCAGGCAACATTTGGACCACAGGCTGCAACTGGAGAAACTCCCTGCTACAGGAGGGTCTTTCTGGGTCTCCAGGGCTCTTTCACCTGTGGGTCAGTAGGTGAGGAGTCGCGCACAGGAGCTGTCAACAAGGACACTGCCCACTGTCATGGCAACGCTGATTCTCATCTATGGAGGTGTTTCTTAAGTGTGGGCGATCTGTAACCAAATCACCTGACTGCTCCTTACACGTTCATTAATGTTCAACAAGCACCAGGTGATGCTGAGGCAGGGCACTTGGATTTTTACCGATCCCTGTCTGAGGCTTGGTTTAGGTCTCCATGTAAGATATAAGCAGACTACAAGTACTGCCATCTGCAGAATCCTTACAAGCCCACAGACAGGATCAGAAGTGGTAGCCTGACTTGCCTGAAAAAAAAGGTGCAGAACACAAAAAGGCTCCATTTTGCATGAAATAACTTGAAGTCCATGTGAGCAGAAAAAGAAAACCAAAAGAAATGATATGCTTCAAAATAATTCATTGTGGGGGACCAGGGCAGAGATGAAACAAGATTGGGATATGACTCATTAGTTGTTGAAACTCTGTGATGGATACAAGGAGGATCATTAAAATATTTTCTCTACTTTGGTATGTTTCAAATTGTCCATAAGAAACAGTTGAGGAGAAAAGCAGATAAAAGAAACCCTAGAGAAAAATAGAAATGCTCTCTACTTAGGGAGAGGGCATTGTACCTACGGTGTAGTGCATTTAACAGTAAAATACTTCACAAACACCTATTTGTTTTCCATTAATTAATCATGAACTATTGTTTCCCCCCTAGGAAAGAAAAAAGGTGGTATTATGTTGACTCAGTCTGTTTACTGAGACTACCCAACTCCCTAGCAAGCTTGTTTTTGTGTTTTGTTTTGTTTTGTTTTTTTGAAATCTAGTTGCCTACAGGTGCTAACCACATACTTTTCCATCTTGATCCAGGCTCAATCACAATCCTTGTCTAATTATGACAAGGAAATCACCTGTCATCAAGTGTGGACATCACACTGGGTTGCCATTCTATTTCCTTGCCTAAATATCAGAGATGAGAGGTTATGTCCTGTCTGCACACTTTCTGCTAAGTGTAAATGGAGCACTAAACCCAGTCAGGACAGAGCAACAAAAAGTGCTGAAAGCTTCTGGCCTCCCCTGGGGCCATACAACAACACCCCCGACTCCCCACACAAACACACAGAATACTATCTTCTTTTAGAGTCACAATACAATGAAAAATTGGTCATCTGAACCACTTACAGTAGAGTGACTCAGTTCAATCTTCCTAATAGCTCTATTCGTTCATTTTTGGGGCAAATATTTACTGAGCACAAGGATGTGCTGGAGCTGAATATGCCTTCATCAACAACGCCCCTGCCCTCAGGGATCTTACTTTCTAAACAAGGAGCCATCACATAAAATGCAGAGTTTCAAATGCTGACACTTAAAAGTGCGAGAAGAAAAAGTACAGGGCTACCTTAATACCATACAACAGTTACAGAAGTTATGGACAGCTTCCCAGAGAAGATGTCATTTTTCCAATTCCATTGTTGATTCCTCAATGACACCATATAGTTTTTAAAATCTGCTGCGAAACTAAGGCATTTAAAGTTTTTATTGTTTAAGGCTCTCTAAATGTTCAGGCACTAATACAGAAATCCCAATCAGTTATTAACACCAGTTAACTCAATCTAAACATAATTTCATTAAATTTCACAAATCCAAAATTTGCGGAAGTCCAGAATTTCACAAATCACCTCGGGGGGAAAAAAAGGTAATTTGTCTTTTTAGTTTAGTCATTTCAAAAAAGTCACCTGGGCGCAGTGGCTCACACCTGTAATCCCAGCACTCTGGGAGGTCGAGGTAGGTGAATCGGAGTTCAAGACCAGCCTGGCCAACATGGTGAAACCCATCGCAACTGAAAAACCAAAAATTAGCCAGGAGTGGTAGCAGGCACCACCTACTCCGGAGGCTTAGGTAGAAGAATTGCTGAACCTGGGAGGCAGAGGTTTCGGTGAGCCGAGATCGTGCCAGCTCCATTGCACTCCAGCCTGGGCAACAGAGTGACTCTGTCTCAACAATGACAACAAAAAGTCAAAATGTATTACCAA
Organism: Ateles fusciceps; assembly: GCA_036589455.1. Lineage (NCBI taxonomy): Eukaryota > Metazoa > Chordata > Mammalia > Primates > Atelidae > Ateles > Ateles fusciceps. The sequence continues at coordinate 14,753,239 of JAZHEH010000562.1, forward strand.
TTTCTTCCCCACCAAAATTAATCACACTAACAATTAGTAAAACAAATTACAGAGCAGGATAAGGCAATACAAATACAAAAACGCAAATGAAAAATAGGTTGACCTCTGAACGATAACCAAATTCTGTCTTAACATTTGCCTACTTGTACTAAATGGCAGAAAAGGGATGATAAACTACCTAAACCATAAATAATTTCCCTCTATCTAAATCAAGAGTTCCAACCTTCTGCCACAGCATTAACCCTCGGGTAGTCTTGCCTGAAAGGAGTTGGTCAAAGTAAGTTACAAGAGGCAAAAGTGAAAAGAAAAAACAGAGAGCCTAGCTTAGCAGTTTTGAATTTTAGGGGTGGGGACGTGTAAAGGATCCTTTTGAGAATCTAAGAGAGGGTGTGAACACTTACCCTAGAAAACTGACATATTTTATTCTGCATACCATTTCAGGGGAACTACGACCTCCTGAAGTGTATTCAAAGGTCACAGATTTAAAAGCCCATACTTAGAAACACAGAATTAAGAAGTCAGGCTTAAGATTATCAGCAGTCTAAAGAGTTAAAAGAAATTAGTGTGTACTGAGTCATTCACATGTTATCTAATTTAATTTCAACTCCTACAACAACTTTGAGAAGTAGGTAGTATTATCTTCTAAAGAGGGAAAGTATATTCAGAAAGAGTGAAATAACTAATGCAAGGTCAAGCAGCTTTCTATCACACCCAGGCTTTCTAAACTGTAGGTCCAAAATTGTAAATTAGAGAATTCAAGTCAAGCGTATATTCCTAGAGATCATTTAAGATGAGGAGTTTCTGGCGGGGGTGGTGGCTCACACCTGTTATCCCAGCACTCTGGGGAGGCCGAGGCCAGCGGATCACCTGAGGTCAGGAGTTCGAGACCAGACTGGCCAATATGGTAAAACTCCATCTCTACTAAAAATACAAAAATTAGCCAGATGTGGTGGTATGTGCCTGTAATCACAGCTACTCTGGAGGCTGAGGCCAGAGAATCACTTGAACCCAAGGGGCAGAGGCTGTGATGAACTGAGAACTTCCCACTGCACTCCAGCCTGGGGGACACAATGAGACTTCTCTCAAAAAAAAAAAAAAAAAAAAAAGATGAGGTGTTTCTGACTTCCAGCGATTCATTCACATGATCAATTTATCTACATATTTCTTCAATTTAATGAGAGAAATCAGTATGAATTTAACTTCAAAACATCTTTTCTTGGTAGCAGATAATCCTAACCAGACAATGAATAATGATCTAATTAGTTTTGATAATATTAAATGTATTTTCATTTCTGAAGCAGCCTATAATGGCCAGCTAGGAGAACATAAAGGTCCACTGAGTGAATGCTGGACATACTCAAGCTTAGATTTTAAAATATCCCCAGAAAATCCACAACATCACAAACAAATGAACAACTGACTGAATTTAAAACGTTCAGTCTCGACTCAGAAGCATGTAAGTTTCAAGCGGCCTGATAGCTACAGCATCCTCTAAATGGTTAGAGCAGCTTTAAAAGGAGGAGGAAGGGAACCCTTAAAAAACACTAACAAGATCCATGTCCCCTTTGTGCCTCAAGCAGGTAATTTAAGGTCTTCCATCTTCGTGGAAAACCTGCTGATAAATGCATCCCCCACAGAAAATAACACATATAGCAAAAATTAGGTACAGTCCCCTTAATCTGGTTGGATCCCTGTCCAGATCACGGCACCCAGTGAAACATTAATACACTTAACTCATCCTTTACAGGAGAATTATTGATAATTAGAATCTTGTTTTCACACAGATTTAGAAACCCTTTATGGGAAATGTATCCACACCCAGAGAATGAAAACTAAGAACAAGAGTGGGTCAGGTCCTCTAAAGCTGTACTCCAACTGCTTCCTATGCGAGTTGCCACCTAGTGATTTTAATTTTTTAAGTCCAGGCAGGCTGCCAATTCAACACTAAAACCGGACTAGCAACTGATTTTTCCTATTGCAACATCATCAACAAATCCTGTGCTTTCCCTCGCTTTCCTTTACCCTCAAACAGCAATTTTCATTTTAAAAATCGACTAATTTGTTCTATAATCTGTTCCAATAGGAAGCTCTCATCAAGCTGTCACTGGTATTACTCTTCCTCCCAGTACCAAGAGGCTAACAAGCAGCCAACTCAAAAAAACCTAAACAGAATTAAGTGAAGAAAAAGCAGGTGTGAAAAACAAGAAGGAAATGTGAAGACAGTAACAATGGGCAAACTAAGGACTTTTGGGCAAACAGTTGCCAAAGTTCTACCTATTCTTGGACCATAGACAAAAATTCTGCCAAATTAAATGGCTACAAGTGAGAAATAAAATTGCATTTGGGGACTATAAACTCAGTATTCCAAACCTCACTCAAAGCCTTGTCCAAACTCACCGAAAAAATAACTTGAAACTGAACCCAAAGTTCACTGGACTTCAGAATTCCTTTCTGACCACGGTGTGCCCAGGCCCAGTGCAGGTATTAGCGAAAGCTGACTATTCAAAGAAAAGAAAATCTCAAGGAAAAGTCTGACAGTTTCCAGATACCTGGCCTGACTTTCATTTGGAGGCATACCCTTAGCCACAGTTATTTCCCTAGAGTATCTTTTTATCAAACAGTTTAAAACTAACCAATAATTAGACTCTGGATTTCACTAGCTACGGGTATTAAAGGCTTGTTTTACCAAATAAAGTTCTGGCTTTCTTTCCCCTATGATCTTGGCGGCTCACAAAAAATCTGACCAATTGCACTCTGGGTTATGATGATCTTTTTGTAGCATCCTCAACTTGTACCTTAAATCCCACAGAAATAAGACTAAATAGGTAAAGCATCGTCTTTAAGTTCAAAATTCGCTTTGACTGCCAACAGAAAATATCCCCTAAGCATTTGTGGAAATGTTTCAAAGCTAAGAATTCCTTCCTCTATTCGTGTTTCTCCGTAAGGGGGTCAGAACTGCAGAGATCTAGGTTAAACTTCCCACCGGTTCCCAGCGCTCATCACCAATAATGCTGCTCCTGGCCTGGCCACAGAAGGATTCCGGACGCTCCATATTACAGGAGGCCCCCAAACCAGACTTTCCAAGCACTCTGCCCTCTCCCCTCCCTCCTCTCCTCGGGCAGCGTCATTACAGGCACGGGGGAAGTCGGCATCGTGGGCTGAAGTTCCCGGCCCGGGTGAAGCGTCCAGGAAACTTCCCAAGGGTTTGCACAAACTCCATCAGGGGGGCTGGACTCACCTTCCCGACAGAGCCCCATGACTTCGCGGTTTTTCCCAAACTCCTTGAAACTTTCGTCCAATTCTGTCCCTAGGAGATATACACACACAGGAGGAGGGGAGAGGCAGGTCAGTGGCTGGGAGTGTGACGCACGCTCACGCACGCACAGGGTAGGTGTGGGCACCTCCGCGTTCCGCAACCCAGCGAACGATAGCATCTCGGCCCCTCGAGGGGGCGGGTCACAGGACCGGGGCGAGGGGGGAGGTGAGGTGAGGGAAGGGGTCGCGGGGTGGGGAGTGAAGAGAGGAAGAGGGCGTGGACACTCACCGTCCTTCCCAGGAAGTTTGGAAGCCTCAACCCACAGATTCCACGACTGTCCCAGCATCACTTCAGGACTGGGCAGGGGCCTGCGCTCCCCGACCGTCGCCATTGCGGCGGCCGAGGTGGAGGCGGCGCCGGGCCCGCCGTCCTCCGGCCGTGGGCGCCGCGACGGCGGCGGTTGCTGCCGCTGGGGCTGCGGAGGCTGCTGCTGCGGCGGCGGCTGCTGCTGCTGCTGCTGCCGAGCGGCCGCGGCCGCTGCTCCGCCCGCCGCCGCCGCGCGGCGCGGCTCTCCCCTGACGTCATCCGCGGCCCGCTCCGACATTCTTTCCGCTCCTACAATGTAACAAAAAAAAAGGGGGGAAAAGAGTCGCGCGGGGACGCTTTTTAAGGAGGCGCCGGGGAGTTCCGGCGGCGTGCGTGGCCCGCGGACCGGGTGGGGCGCGCTGACAGCGCCCCCCAGCCGCCCAACCCTGTGAGCCCGCCTCCTCGCGGCCACCCCCAGCCCCGGGCGCAAAGTCCGCGGAGCAGACTAGCTTTCGCTTTCGACTCTTGCGGCCCCCGGAGGGGAGGGGACTGGCGGCCCGCGGCCCGCCACCGCGGCGCTGGGTCTCCTGCTTGCCTCTGCCCAGGGACCCGGCGCGGAGGCCGGCGCCAGAGCGGTCCCGCTCCAGCCCCGCGCCCCACCACAGCAGCCCGCGCGGGGAAGCCAGAACCGCACCCTAGGTTCTCCAGCTGCCCACCCGGCGGCCGCTCGCATCCCCCGGGCCTGGCCCGGCTGCCCCGCTCCTTCCTTCCGTCCGCCCGTCAGTCCGAGCGGCGGCGCCCGGCCGGCTCCCTTAAGCGGAGGCGCCTCCCGCCGCCTCCTCCCACTTGCCGGTCCCTCCCTCTCAGCTCGCTTGGGCGAAGTTTGCACGTCAAGCCCCCGGAGTGGAGCCAGAGCGAAGTCGGAAATGCAACCACCTATGGAGGAGTCGGCCGGCTGGCCCCAGGGCAGCGTGGGGAGAGGCTGGTGCAGGGGGCACTTTGCCCTCGGCTTGGGGGACGGCCGCGCAGTTGTCAAAAGCATGAATGGGAAGCCGCCGCCAAGCGGACGCTGGGCACGCGGGGGACCTTGGGCTGGTAACGAAGTGCCGCCCAGGTGTCAGCCCAGGTGTCAGGACGAAGTACCCCGTGCGCGCCACACCGCCCACACGTGTGCCCCGACCCGCAACTGGAAGTCACAATTTTGCGCCCGGGGAACTTGAACTCGTCTAGCAAAGAGAGACCATGAGATCAGTGTGCGAGGGAATGGAGGAGAGTGAAACAAACCGAGAGCAGGTTTAATTCGTCTATATGTTTTAGAGGCACCACCCCAATTTTGGGGGTTCCATTGCTCCTGGAAGTGATTTATTCACCCCAAAAATAAAAATCTGATCCATTTTTAACTCGAGTTATTAGTCCTTCCCTCTTTCTGGTTGTCTTGGGCAGGACGAGACACCAGGGATTAGTGGAATATAAGGAATTGCTACAAAACATGTTTAGAAAATACTGTTTTCGGTCAAATTTTGTTCAGTAAATTAAGCATTGGCCCACAAAACGTAGCACCCCTCCCCAACACACACGACATTTGCTTAGTGATAGGCTACAGATGGGAAAATAAAAGCTGCTTAATGACCTAAAGCATTCAAAATACTTGAAACAGTAGCAGACCACACCACTTTCAATAAGTGTTGATATTATTACTATTATATGAAATTGATATGAAAATTTGAAGCTTGAGACAAAAACAATGATTCTGATCAGCACGTTTCACACCGCAGTAGTATCAGCACTCCTGTAATGTGTATCAGAGATGCTTGTTCATAAGTGCTTTCTCCGACTAGATGGGGAGGAAGTGGAATTATTTTTTTCTTTTTTTTTTCACCTCAAACATCTGGTGTGACAGAGGTGGCCAACTTCTTTGTTGGTCCAACTTGCAGAAACACAAAAAAGTTTACATAAGCATAAAAATTAATAAATAAATGTTACTGCAACCCAAATATAAGGTGGGACTAGTACAAAGATTTAGAAATAAGTCTGCAAATTTTTTTCCTGGCAAAAAGTCCAAAAAGTGAAACCATGGTTACTTCCTGTTCTTATCAAAATATCCAAAATAGTAGAAATGATTGGAAAGATTTAATTTTAAAAATCATTTCTAAAGCCTTAACTTCCTCCATAAGACTATCAATGAGAAAAATGCACAGGGGTAAAACATATAATTCCTTTGACAGGAATCGAGTTCCCTCCTAATTTTTAACATAGCTTAGATGACCTTTGTGCAGATTTTCAATTTTTCATTCATTCCAAATCACGGTAATATCTGAGTAATTATATGTAAACACCCAACCTCTCTGTTCTCCTGAAGTACATAATTTATTAATTACTTGGAATTTTGAAATTCTACACATAAGAAAAATAAAAATTTGTATTTTAATGGCATTTGAAGCTTTCATTGAAAAGAAAAGCTTGCAGCCACCAAGCCATACAGTTAACAAAGAAAGCTTGCTTGTTGAGTACAGCTCTTCAGATCCCTGAAAGTCTGAACTCAGATCCCCTGAGAGTGAGAACAAAAATAAGAAGAATGGCAAACATGAAGTATGGTCCTACTTCCTCAAGACATTGCTTGATTTTCCTCTTTTTCATGTGAAACTATTTCAAGATTCATTAATATGACTTGTAGCCAATGGGGATCAATATAGCAATTTAGAGTACTTCAACTTCTTTCCCAATTCCTGCTTGATACCTCTTTCTTCTTCAAAGTCTTTGATTGGTTTAATAAAGAAAACACAACAGGGCTTAAAATGAAAACTATTAAGTATCCTCTTGGCATTATGATAGTTATTAAGGGAAATTATTACTAATAGCAGCTACCAATTATTGAGTACCTCAATACTCAAAACTAATAGCAGCTACCAATTATTGAAGAATCTCATATATAAGCACTATAAATAAGTGTCTTATATCAAACTGAGCTCCTTTAGGAAACTTACTATCAAACTGAAGAGGATATGGGGACAAGAGACTGATAAGCAATTCCTGGTACTGCTCCAGCCAATTCTCTTTTGCTGCAGCCAATTCATTTTACCCACTCTTTCTTCACCCATAAAAAAGTCCTAACTCCTAGAAATGTTCTGATATCCACAGCTGTTAGAGGTTTCCTGAAAGTTGGAATGAGTCACCAGAAAAAGTCAAAACTGCAAGCTGAGACAGTTCATTTGATACATGCATTTTGGCAACTTTAAAAAGTGTTCTTTATGAAAAGCACACTGTTCATAAACAAGAGTACAACAGAAAGCCAATCTTACTTTTATTACCTACAGCCCCACAGTAAAGAACCTGATGACCTCTTACCTAGATAATCCCCTTCCCATACCAAATATAAATATAAGAATATTTATATATAAACGTATTTATATATATATATAAATACAAGAATATAAAGATATATAAATTGTGTGTGTGTGTGTGTATGTGTGTGTGTGTGTGTGTGTGTGTGGAGATGGCGAGGTCTCACTATGTTGCCCAGGCTGGTCTCAAATTCCTGAGCTCAAGCAGTCCTCCTGCCTTGGCCTCCCAAAGTGTTGAGATTACAGGCAGGAGCCACCACACCAAGCCAATACAATTTATGTTCATTTAATATGTTATTTTAATATAGTACGACGCCTGTATAATATCAATCAGTGCTTCTGCCAGTGCATTTCTGATGATGCCTCGTAACTCTAAGGAACTTCACTGTCTGCACACTGAAGTAGTATTCATTTTATAAGCATTCAATTTATCCAACAATTCCTGATTGCCTGCTACAGACCAGGCACTCTAGTAGGCACCAGGGTAAACACAAGATAGTAATTTCACTGAGTATGTGAGAAAAGTAGGAAGAAGGGGAAACAATTCATCAAAACACTCTTGTGGAAAAAAGCTGTCACCACCAACTAGATTGTATATGGCTTAAGAACTGGGCTGTCAAAGGTGAAGTACTGCAAATTTTGTGCATTTCACCTCTTCCAAGGACGTATTTAAAATGTGGTCTTATCTCATCATCCAAATTTAGGGATGTTCTCAGCAGATGCCAAGAGTAGTAAGTCTCTCTTTACAAAAAGGCTTCTTCACACTCATAAAATGTTTTGTTCAAAGGCCAAAGGTATCACAATGTACAAAAACCAAAAATCAAAAAGGTTGACCTTTCCAACATTAAATCCAGTTTAATGTAAAAAGGCTAAAACTACCCAAAACATTTCTAAGATACAAGATCCTACACAACCATTTTTAATTGGAAAAAAACCACCAGTCCCAATGCAACATTTTAATAAACTTGAAAAACAGTAACTACAGTATATTTATCTGTGTAAATTACAGGGTTTGTAACAGAGATTCTCCATTATCAACCCCAAATAACTGAAGTCATTTCAGTAACAAGAAACTCAGATCCACTAAATTAGGAATGTGTTGGCTTTGGTTTCTTCATATCCTCCTAAAATTGGCTGAGCCTTTGTTCAAATCCTCTCTCACTCCTCTGACCACATCTTTTCCTTTCCTTCTTTCTTCTCCAAAGAGAGCCATGGCAGTATTCTGCACAAGGGGCAAGCCTTTCCCTTAACTGTGCTCCCTCTAGTGAAATAACTTACAGTTTGTCGTGAATTATCAGTATTCCAGTAGAGGGAGAACAGTGAAAAAGTAAATTGAATTCATCAGCTCAGTGGCTGGAATTGACAGCAATCAAGTGCAACATTAGGAATAATGACAGTTGCAACAGTGAGGACTTAAAGACATAAATAGCTTTTTAAAAACTTAACCTGTACACATACTCATTCTACAGTAAAATGTATCACTTGCTAAATATCTCAAAGCCTTGAATTTTTTATTGTTTTCTTAATCATATATGTGCATGTACATACGAACTCTCCCAAAGAAACATTCACCACTAATAGTAAATTGTTTGAAAAGAGAAGCAAATTTAAGAACACACATATTAAAGGTAATAAATTATAACATAAAAGCTAATTAATAATGCCCAGCATTTCTAAGGATTTCAAACTGGCTTGTAGTTTTATGACAAACTTGATTTGAAATGTTGATTTAAAGTGCTTAGGTTGAGGAGTTTTTTTAAAATAGAAGGTTTAAAGTTATAGAAAAGGAATGGAGGCTAGGCGTGATGGGCTGATGCCTGTAATCCCCCGCACTTTGAGGGGCCAAGGCTCAGGAGTTAGAGGTCAGTCTGGGCAACATAGTGAGGCATCATCTCTAGTAAAAATTTAATTAAAAAAAAAAAAACAGCCAGACATGCAGCATGTGCCTATAGTCCCAGCTACTTGGGAGGCTGAGGTGGGAGGATTGCTTAAGTTTGGGAGATTGAGGCTGCAGTGAACTGAGATCATGCCTCTGTACTCTAGCCTGGATGACAGAGCAAGACCCTGTTTAAAAAAAAAAAAAAAAAAAAAGACAAGGAATGGAAAATCTGAACCAATATTCAGCTATAAAAGGAAGGTGACTATAGAGTTCTAGTGTACTGCCTCAACTGCCATGAACTGCAGATTAAACACATTGTTACACATAATTTCCTATATACCTTTGCACTGACAGTGCTTTCACTGAAGTGGCCGTAAATATCACCATTTTTTGGGCTCAGCCATTAAAAGTATGGGTTCTAGGGCCTCTCTGCCCAGGCTGAATCCCACTTCTACCACTATGAGCTGTATAACTCTGGGGAAATCACTTGGCCTCTCTGTACCTGTTTCTGCATCTATAAGAGTATGAGAAAAATTAAGAAATTAACAGTGCAAAAGCACACTGTGTCAGCTATTATTATTGGCACCATGCTTGTTACATAGTAAGCCCTAATTCTAATCTATGTATGCTATACTATCAGACCAATCTTGCTGAAGTATGGCTTTAGCCATGTTAGTGTTTGCTCTAACATTTTCAGGGGCTCCCCCACTGAAATAAATAAAAACTTCTCTCCTAGCATTCAAGGTCCTCTACAGTCTGCCTTGCCTCAACTCCACCACTTCTACAGTGTTCAATTGCCTCCTGCAGGTAAACTATGGTCCAGCCCACATGACAAATTCATGCCCCCACTTCAAACATGCCCCCACCCCAACCCCATCCAAATACCAGCTTCCAAGCCTTCGCTCATATAGGTCATTCCATCTGTAACAGTTTCCCTCCCTTAGCTGAAATCCTACTATTCAATCAAAGTTCTTCCGCAAATTCCATTTATTTGACAAACTCTTTCCTGAACCCTCCAAGCACATGGGAACTCATCCCCACCTTTATAACACAGGGTTTCATGGATTAGAGTTAAGAGTATATGCTCTGAAATCCAGGTGACAATGAGACATACATTTAGTCTCCCAGAGATCAACAGTTTGCATTCCCAACATAAGGGTGTTATTTGGAACCTGGAACCCACCTTCCCACCAACCATAGGATGAGTTGTAACCATGTCTCCAAACTGGTCAGCAAAATGCCTTTGGGTGGGGAACCCAAGGACTAACAGTGCAGGTGTGTTAGTATAAGAGGGAAGGAACAACACAGATGTTTCTTCCTCCCTTCCTCAGCCAAGGTCCAGCTCTAAGCAAAGCCACAGATCCAGCAAACATAGCACCCTTTATTTTCCACATTCCATCTTTGCGCTGTGATACAGGAGCCTATCTGGGTTTGTACTGCTTCTCAAAAGAGACTGTTCTACAAAAACTTGCGTTTCCTTTTCTATCTCCAAAGCAAAGCTTTCCTTTTCTTGATAGAGGTAAAGGCCTGCAGATTTAACTATTTTTCACTAATGCGTGTCAATGACTATGAATGAATACAGTTCTCTGTACTGATCTTACCCCAAATGACTTCTAGATGTACTGGTCCATAAACCTTTCTTCCCAGAAACACACAATTACTAACTACACTCTCATGGCCATTCTGATTTTAAAGGACATCATCTATGGCTCAAGGCAAATACTTATTTTCACCAATTTATTCTTTTATTTTAACCAATATTCTCTTTTGTTTAACATAAAATCTTCAAAACCTGGAGACCTTAATCCTCTATCCACTTCCTGCTCTATGCCTCCATGTCTACGTTAAGGTGTTCTAATTGAAGGAACTTCAGGAGTGGAAAAGGGGAACCAAAACAAAATTGCTCCTGGTGGAGAAATCTGCCTTTTCTGCCTTCCAGAGCTCGCTTCATCTCTTCAGAAAACAGGTGTTTTCAAAAAGTATTAGGATTTTTCCAAATGGTTTCTGGGGCAGTGGCGGCAGAGCAGCAATCACAAGTGGGCAGTTAGTGGACTGGAATCTGACTCACCAGGTCATTTCTTTTTAAAAACAGAGCCAAATGGGTGAATTGAACATCAAAATTAAACTTCTGTGTTTCAAAGGATACTATCAAGAAAACGAAAACCCACAGAACCTACACATTTTTGCAAATCATATATCTGATAAGGGACTTGACTCTAAAATGTAGAAAGAACTCTTCCAGCTCAGTAAATTAACAATAACAGCAACAAAAGAAGTTCAATGTCATTAGTCATTAGGAAAATGCAAATCAAAATCAGAGATACCACTTCTCACCCACTAGGATGGCTGTAATAAACAACAATAACAACAAAAGAACAGAAAATGAGTGTTAACAAGGATATGAAAAAACTGGAATCCTCATACACTGCTGGCAGGAAAGTAAAATAGTGCAGCCACTGTGGAAAACAGTGGGAGTTATTCAAAAGGTTAAACACAGAATTAGCAGATGATCCAGCAATTCCACTTCTAGATATATACTCAAAAGCACTGAAAGCAGAGTCTCAAACAGATACTTATACACTAATACTCTTTAGCAGCATTATTCCCAAAAGCCCACATGTCCATTAACAAATGAATAAACAAACTGTGGTATATCTATATAAAGAATATTATTGCCAGGCACGGTGGCTCATGCCTGTAATCCCAGCACTTTGGGAGGCCAGGTGGGTGGATCACGAGGTCAAGAGTTCAAGACCAGCCTGGCCAACACAGTGAAACCCCATCTCTACTAAAAACATAAAAAAATTAGCCAAGGACGGTGGCACATGCCTGTAGTCCCAGCTACTCAGGAGCCTGAGGCAGGAGAATTGCTTGCACGCAGGAGGTAGAGGTTGATGTAAGCCAAGATCATGCCACTGCACTCCAGCCTGGGCAACAGAACGAGACTCTGTCCCCTCCAAAAAAAAAAAAAAATTTATTCACCTATAAAATGAATGAAGCATTGATACATGCTCCAACATGAATGAATCTTGAAAACATTACGCTAAATGAAAGAAGACAAACAGGTCACACATTATATGATTTCATTTAGGTGAATTATCCAGAATTGGCAAATCTAAAGAGAGAGAGAACAGATTAGTGGTTTCCAGGGGCTTAAGGAAGAGAAGATGGAGGACTGCTTAGGAATGGGATGGGGTCTCCTTTGTGGGTGCTAAAAATGTTTTTGACCTAGATAGAAGAAACAGTTATATAATACTGTAAATACACTAAAAACCATTAAATGTACAGTTTAAAGGAATAAATTTATGGCATTTGAATTACATCTCAATAAAGCTAATTTTTAAGCCAATGTTAAAACTTGAAAAATTTCACAAAAAAATTTCAGATTGACTTTTCTTGGGGGAAAAAAAAAAAACCCTAAGTAAAATCTGACACCACCAACCACAGCATTCCTCATGGGAACCACGAGTTGAAGATGAAGCTGGTCCTGGAACCTATCTCTGCCACCACCTAACTCTGGATGTTGGCAAGTTAATTTTTTCATCTGTACCTCAGTTAGCTGGTCTGCAAAAGGAAGGTAACAATAATATCTACCTCATCAACTTATGAAGAGTCAATAAATCAATATGTTCAGAATAGTGCCTGGCACATTTTAAGTGCTCAGTATGTGTTACTACTCTTACATTTTATAACAACACATCCTCTAATAGAGGTATGTGGCCTTTACTTTTCTACTTTTTGTTTGTTTCTACAAATAAAATAGTATATAATGTAATGGTCCAAAAGAAAGAAGTACAAAGACAGCCAAAATAAACATTTTTTAAAGAAACATGCAAAATACTATGAATAATATGTGCTTATTTGTATGAAAAAGTGATGATGATGATGATGATGATGATGCTAAGTCTACGTAAAAAACCATCTAGATTACTCTGGATTTACCATATGAGAAGCAAGAGGTAAAAGAATTAAAAGTGCTTTAATTCTTTAAACTTAAAGGAACTTTTTATTAACATACATATTTATATAATGTTTAGATTTTTTATCAACATAGTTTTATAGTCAGGATGATTACTTTAAAAGATGATTGTCCTTTTATAAAGATTTTTTTAGAAGAAAAAGAAACTCTAAACTAACATTGAAACTTTCATGACATTGTCACAAAACTCTGTTAGCTGAGTAGCAACGGCACAGACTGATAAAACTACAGGCCATTTCCTTTGCTTGAAACCCAATCTTTAGCTGGGATTCCCAGATCACCAACCTCTGTTGAGTTTACTTCTTCCTCATGGAGTATATGGTGCTATATTTACAGCTGCTAAACTCCTTGGCCGGTCAATATCTTTCAATATCTAGCCAAATCTTTTCCCCACCCTTAGCATCCACCATTCCCCCTTACAAAGACTCCACTCTAGCTAAACCAGCTTCTCACATCCAAGACATAAAGTACACATTCCTGAAAGTCTTTCTAAATGCCATATTTTTAATACAATTCACATAACATAAAATTCACCATTTTCACCATTTTATTATTATTTATGTATTTTGAGACAAGGTCTCACTCTGTTGCCCAAGCTCAAGTGCAATCCAGCTGGTGCAATCATGGCTCACTACAGCCTCAACCTCCAAGACTCCAGTGATCCTCCCACTTCAGCTCCCAAGTAGATGAGACTACAGGTGCATGCCACCACACCTAGCTAATTTTTTTACTTTCTTGTAGAGATGGGGTTTCAAATGTTGCCCAGGCTGGTCTCAAACTCCTAGACTCAAGTAATTGTCCTGCTTTGGCCTCCCAAAGTGCTGAGTTTACAGGTTTGAGCCACTGCACCAGGCCTTTAACCATTTTAAAGTGTACAATTTAATGACATTTAATAGATTGACAATGTAGTACAATCAACATCACTATATAGTTCCAGAACATTTTCATCACTCCAAAAGGAAACCCTGTACTCATTAAGCAGTCACTGCCCACATTCCCTCCCTAATCCCTGAAAACTACATCTGCTCTCTATCCCTATGGATGTGCCTATTCTGAATATTTCATATAAATGGAACCACATAATATGTGGTCTTTTGTGTTTTGTTTCCTTCATTTAACAAAATGTTTTCAAACTTTATCCATGCTGAAGCATGCTATCAACACTTCTTTCTTTTTATGGCTAAATAATATTCCACTGTGTAATATACACACACACAATGGAATACTACTCAATCTTTAAAAAGAAGGAAATCCAGCCAGATGTGGTAGCTCACAACTGTAATCCTAGCACTCTGGAAGGCCAAGGTGGGAGGAACACTTCAGCCCAGGGTTCAGGAGTTCCAGACTAGTCTAGGCCAGAGACCCCTGTATCTATTGTTTTTTTTTTAAAAGGAAGTCTTGTCATTTGCAGCAACATAGATGAACCTGGAGGATATTATGTTAAGTGAAATAAGCCAGGCCCAGAAAGACAAACAACATACAATCTAACTTATATGTGGACTCTTAAAAAGTTGAATTCATAGAAGTAGGGAATAGAATGGTGGTTACCAGAGGATAGAGGTGAGGAGTTTAGGGAGAGTTAGTCAAAAGGTACAAAATTTCAGTTAGGAAGAAGGAGTTCAAGAACTCAACTGCAAAACATGCTTACTATAGTTAATAACAATGTATAGCATTCTTGCAAATTACAAAGAGACTAAATAAGTTCTCTCACAATCAAAAAATGATAAGCATGAGAAGTAATGCCTACATTAATTAGCTTGATTTAAGCCACTGCACAATGAATACATATTTCAAAAGAATATACTGTACTTGATAAACATATTCAATTTTTACTTGTTAATTAAGACAAAGTAAGTGTCAATTCAATGGCAGTGATATTTGTCCTTTTGATATACTAATTTATCCCCAGTGCCCAGAAGAAAACATAGCACATAGGTTGGCATCCAATAAATCTCTGTTGAGCAAACAGATATTGGGCCTACAATCTGTTGGTGCTGAGAAGGGGTTGCCACATTAGATGGATCACAGACTGGATGGTTTCTCACAGTTCCATCTAGCTTACTTTATTCCCCTCCCTGGTCTCTGGCCTCTACAGACTTCTGAATTTGTGACTCCTCTTCTTTATCTGCTTCTTGGTCATTTACTTCCTGGCATCATAATAATCTTTTCATAGGTATAATATTCAAAAAAGCACAAGTTATCACTGTAGTCCATGTAAATCACCTCCTAGTCTTCTTTTCCTCCCAGGGACAATCTCCATGCACACAGTGGAAACTCCATAAACTAGGCACAAAAGAGCTCCTCTGGCATTCTGCCAAACATGTTTCCTTCTAACTTCTCCCAATACCTCTCCACTGTTAGTGACTGGACACCCTAGAGGAAAGCCTGTTTCTCTCTTCTCTGGCACCTTGCAGGCATGACACAATGAGCAACATCCAAGGCAATGACTTCGATGATCACTGAAAGATATCTCTGCATTATGGCCCTTCAGCTTTAGTCCAGAAAATTTTAAGGGACTGTGTATAAGGTGAAGACTTCATAGCTTCCCAAACTCTTGTTCTTTTAAACATCTAAATAATACTAAAACATACTTTGTGAAGCTGTTTCAGATTGATACTGGTAAAAATGTTACCTTTTACATGTTGTCGGAAATGCTACTATTTTTGCTACAGTTGCCTAAAACCTGATTGGGGCATCACATTTATTGCCTAAGCATATAAGATGATTGATTCCAGGGCCTGAAACTCCTTTGGTCTTGTTTCGATTCTTGTTCTGTTTTATTCTTTAATGATTCATCTTAAATTGCACCTTAACTTATAAGCTATCTCATTCCTTTCAGAAGTAAGAAGATAATTTTTTTTTATTTGCTTGTTTTTAAAGATAAGGTCTTGCTGTTGCTCAGGCTGGTGTGCAGCAGCAGCACCATGCGTAAGTGCCGCCTCAAGCTCCTGAGCTCAAACGATGCTCCCACCGCAGCCTCCTGAGTAGCCGGCATGCACCAACGTGCCTGGCTAAGTTTTAAAATTTTTTTTGTAGAGGTGGGGGTGTAGCTATATTGGCCAGGCTGGTCTCAAACTCCAGAGCTCAAGCAATCCTTCCACCTCAGCCTCCCAAAGTCCTGGGATTACAGGCATGAGTCACTATATTCAGCCCTTTTTAAAAAAAAAAAATTTCCTTCAGGAATTTCCTGCTTCATATCATGTGAAACTTCGTCACTACCCTCCCCAAACAGTAAACGTACAATGGTGCACATGCAGTGAGAAACTTCATTCACGTGCCAAGCATTGGAGGCTCATGCCTATAATCCCAGTACTTTGGGAGGCCAAGGCGGGTGGATCACTTGAAGTCAAGAGTTCGAGACCAGCTTGGCTAACATGGCAAAACCCCATCTCTACTAAAAATACAAAAATTAGCCAGGTGTAATGGTGTGCACATGCAATCCCAGCTACTCAGGAGGTTGAGGCACAAGAATCACATGAACCTAGGAGATGGAGGTTGCAGTAAGCCGAGATCACATCACTGCACTCCAGCCTGGGTGACAGAGTGAGACTCTGTCTCAAAAAAAAAAAAAAAGAAACTCCATTAATGATGGCTGCTATTTTTGTAATGATCAGAGACTGCTCATTACCACAGAGTTGTCTGGCAGCCTGGGCAAAGGCACTGGGCCCAGAAGGTGTCCCTAAAAATGCCTGACTGTTTTACAGTCTTGCTTAGGATCTCCCCTGCCCTAAGCAGCTGGGTCTACATTACAGGGAAGGACAAGAAAACAGGAGCTGGGAGAATGGTGCTGGAAAGAAACAAGAGCACACTTTTGGATCACTTCCCAGAAAAAAGTGGGTATAGACTGGAAGAGAAGGAGGATTCTGTATCTAAAGTCTTCCTGTAACTTTAACAAATTTGGAGGGGATGTTATCTAGCAGTTTTTGTGTTGAGAAACAAACACATAATAATATCATACTCCTAAATTCATTGTCATTTTATTTTTCTAAGATCATATTGAGGGTTACATTTAACATTTAAGATCTTACTCAGATGCCTTAAAATTAAAAAACTATCATCCTGTGGTAAAACTCAAACTCTATTATAACTGGAAGCACTGTATTTATTCAGCTGCACTTGCTATATCAGAACAGCCAGTTACCTTTTCTTTGGAGGGTAGGCCAAAAATCCTGATCAATTTACCAATGGATCTTCATCTGCTGCAATTGTGAAAGCTTGTTCTTCTTAATTCTGTTCAAATCTACAAGAACAGAAAAAAGGCAAATGAATAAAACAGTGGATGGACAAAGCTAATCGGAAACATACAATCTCATTGGTTGTCAGATATTCCAAAATTATTATATGTGCTTTACGACGTCAAACTGTTAAATTACAGGACATTTTACCAATTTTACAACAAATTCGATTTGTTTTTTTTTTGTTGTTTTTTTTTTTACAATGAACTTAATTGGCTATATTTACAATAAACTAAGAACAAATGACTATTCAATATGTACACAGAGTTAGCATCCTGGGACTTAAAATCACTGTATGTAATTTGCCACTGAGTTTCCACTTAATTTTTAAAATGGTGATTCAGAAAGCCTGCTCTTATGAAACCTGTCAAATCACGGATTTTAAAAATATACATTGAGTAAAATCATTATTTGGAGAGCTCAGGCTGTCCTTATCATTCAGCGTTTATAAAAGCAATTTTTAATACTTCAACAGGAAACCAAAATTCAATTAAACCATCTTCCTAAAAAGCACAAGGAAACTATGTGCTCCATTATCTTCATAGTTGTGTGCATATGTATTTCAGGTAAAATGTAGCTACTTTTTAATTAATTTGTGGAGGAGCAAATGAGTTAAGGAGTCAAGAAATTACAGAAACCAAAGTTAGAAAATAAGCTGGTCTTCAAATCTGATAAGCAGCAGAAGAGAAAAAGCAGCAAATATGGGCAATGACACAGCTATGGGGCAGATGTTGTCAAGGTACAAAGCACAAGACAGGCTGAGTTCATATGAGAAATTCACTGCTCATATATTTCTGTCCCTATAATCCTCACTGGCTATACAGCAAGATGTGGAGGAGATAATATTGCTTTGCTTAACTTTTATTTATTTTCATGTACTCTAAGTGGTACCCAAATATTTCTATGGCCTGAGATCCTAAGATACTAATAAAGCATCTCTGAAAATCAGTGGCTAAAATTCTATGCCATGTTTTGAACATTTATTCATACTTATCTTTATTAGGATTTAAGTTATTCCCAGGTCATATTGCTTCCCTCTCCACTTTTTAAAAGTGTCCATTTTATTCACTCAAAATGCTATTCAGTAATGCTTAAAATAATTCCTACAATCTTTATAAACCAGATGTTTCTCTTCAGATCTCTAATTCTTTCCCAGTCTCCTTTCTTTTTAAAATTTCTGATTTCCATTTTAGTGCTCCTTTTCTGCCTTACTTCCAATAAAAGCTGTTTTCTTGTTTAACATGTCTGTCCTGAGCCAAAATGCATTTCTTTGAATCCTAAATACTTTATAGCTAGGCAAAAATCACTCAAAGCTAATTACAGATTGCCATAATAGACACAGTCAATAAAGATGTTATATTCAAGATAAGCATTCACCACCCTGATGGTGACTCCTTCAGAGTAGACAGAAGGTGAAGGCGGAACAACACCGGCATCAGATTAGACTCTGTACTTGATCTTATTTCACTAGGTCAAGCCATTTTTCAATTTTCCATCTGGACACTGCTGCTATTTCTCCAAAGTATCCAAGGAAGCCATTAGATTCAGAGTACTATGAAATCTCTTTCAGAATAGTTTGGTTTTAAAAAAATTCATCACTTACTCCATACTGTAAAAATGCTTTATAAGAAATCTGATTCTTAGAGAAAAATGATAGTTGCAGTTGCTAAAAATAAGCATTTTAAAACAGTAGTTTCTCTACTTAGAATAGGGGTCAAGAACCTTTCTTCAGTAGGGGAAAATACCTATTATACGCTTGCATGTATTCTCTCATTTGATCTTCCAATAACCCTGTGTTCAAAAGAGCTGTTACTATGAGCTCCATTTTACTACTGAGGAAACAGACTGAGAAAGGCCACAATTTGCTCAGGATTACCTAGCAAACAAGTGGTGTAAAACTGTAACCAGAATCCAGGCCTTTGGTGATATTTAGTTCCCTTTCCAGTACACCAAACTGCCTAAATGGCAACTTAATTTTGTTTTGCAAACAGAAATTGTTAAAAAAAAAAAATCATTTTAAATAGACTGGGAACATTTTCTTAGAACCATTATAGTTGATACCTTTTATTCATCCAAGAACTATGTAATAAGCATTATAAAAATATTATATATATATTATAAAAATAAATATACTTTTTAAAAATATTTCTTTAAATGATGGTCAGTTAGCAATGGGAGAGAAGGAAAAAAGACATAACTTGAAACATTAATTTATTTACTCTTTTTTTGTTTTAAAGGGGAGGGAAGAGATTATAGAAGACACCTTTCTCCTAGAGGAGCTTCCTAGCCTATGTTGACCCTTTTTTCTAAGCACTATGTAATTCTCAACTCCATGCCAAGTCATATTTGTACTATGGTGCTACAAACTACTTACTCCCATCTTGGTCAAAGCTGGACACACAACACAAACTGAGACATTCAATGTTTTCTTCTTAGAACAGGAAAGTGAGATGAAGAGGGTCTAGTTTGGTGGAGGCTGCAAGCTACCTATAAGCGCTCTCTCAGTCTATAGGAAAAAGACAGCGAAGAGAGAATGAAAGAATGAATGTGCTACTCAAGAGTGAATCTGACCCAAGAGGCCATTTATCACCCGTTTCTCCCAGGAGAAAAAACAAGGAGAGACGGAGAGAAAGAGAGAGAGGGAAAGAAAGAAACAGTCTCTTCCTAGGAGTGTTCTTGGGCTTTCCTGTTACTGCCATATTCCCTGAGTGGCCCAGAGTACTTCCTTCCCTAGGTTCCCTAGAGTTTTAAAGAATCCCCTGGCATCTAGGGTAAATGGCCCTCCTTTTTATGAGCTTAATTTTCTTGAACTGAAATGTGATAACTGCAACAAAAAATGATCTTGTCCAAGATAGTAAAAACGTATTTTAAAAGTAGAGCTATCACCAGAATGTGTTATAAAAGAATATACTGCAAAAGCCTCCAGGGTTCAAAAACATCCCATCATTCATTTTAAACACAGAAAATCCTACACTGCTACATGGGCAGCGTTATATTGGCTTTTACAGGGAAAATGGCTTATTTTCTAGGAGTAACATTTCTGTGTTCTTTTAAGATTCAGAACCTTGCTGCAATTTAAGGCATAATCTGAACACCTCTTGTTATGTCATCCAGTCTGTCAAAATTAAGTATAAACCTACTAATCACAATAAAGGAAAGCAAAAAAGCTAAACCAAGTCAGTCTGTTTTTTAACAGTATAAACTTACTTTTATCTCTTAAAACTTCTTAACTTCTAGGCAAAGTCACCAACCTCTAATGTGAGACTGGCACCCTAGGTTCTTGGAGAGGGCATAAGAGGAAAGAAAAGGGGCTGGAGAAATGAGTCCTACAAGGAAAACACAAGGAGCTGTGATCTTATAAATTAGAGCTGGAAAAACAAAACAAAAACAAAAACAAAACAAACAAAAAACAACCTGAAACCTTGAAAGCTGACTCCAATCTCTCCATACTAGGTAAAAAAAGACTGAAAACCAAGAGAGGTTTATCTCAGCTGGTTTATTTATTCAATAAAAACATGTTGAGGCTGGGGCACAATGGCTCACATCTGTAATCTCAGCACTTTGGAAGGTCAAAGCAGGAGGATTGCTTAAGTCCAGGAGTTCAAGACCAGCTTGAGCAAGAGCGAGATCTTGTCTCTACAGAAAATTTTTAAAAACTAGCCAGGCATGGCGGTGCATGCCTGTAGTACCAGTTCCTCAGGAGGCTTAGACAGGAGGATCACTTGAGCCTGGGAAGCCGAGGCTGCAGTGAACCATGATTACACCACTGTACTACAGCCTGGGGCAATGGAATGACACTCTGCCTCAAAAACAAAACAAAACACACTGAAAATGTGCTCCATGCCAAGTACTGTGTCTGGCACTAGAATTGGCAGTGTTCTTCAGCTGAGCCACCTAACTCCTAGGTTGTGCACTTTTCTCTCCATCCTGATACTTGCTACAAATGGAAAAGTCCACAGGCCTAAAATAGCCCACTTTTTGTGTCCCATGGTGATCTTGGGGGGGAAAAAAATGACTTTGTTACTAACATTTAAAAGGTAGAAAGATTCACATAAAACTCCAAACTCTTGGTTTCTCTGGGAAAATCTAAAAACCTGGTGACAGGGGCTAACCTTCCTGGAGGGGGATAACTGAATGATGCTGTGTTAGGAGCTGCCCTTTGTCGCTGGGCATGTAATTTCCCAAGTACCCAGCTGGCTGCATCACTTTTTTTCCTTTCAAACCTGACTCCTGTAGGTAGCCATGCTTGTGCCCCAGAGCTATATTGTCGTCCTAAATCTCTTCTTTCAAATGAAAAACCACCACCCAAACCCAAATTTTTTAAGCAGGTTACAAACATGTTTAAAGTAAGTTATATGTCAACTGCAGGCACATTCTCCAGAAATACAAATTAACATGGTTTCTAGTTTACTCCCTCCCTTTGGACCCCAGTTCTACCTTGCTTTCACTCTCACAGGCTTTCTCCTTGGCAAAGCAAATTTAAGAATGAAACTCCATATACAACCTTTTTTTCAAAGGTGCTACTGGGTATCCCCCTCTTCAAAGGTTAGAGGGTTTTTCTACCTACTGAGCTACAGCCACTGCTCAGTTACTCCACCTGAACATCAAGTCAGTGTGAAAACACACAAGTGGAGAGGGAGTTAACATCAATTATGAGGAAGGGCTCCAGTAACTCTGGCCTGGGTTTGAGTCCATTTCAGTCACTACAGTCAGTCCTAGAGCTTTCCCACCACTTCATGGAACGCCTCACAGGGAGTCTTATTTTTAAAGGAGCCTCCATTTTCTAACAGCTTCTATAAGTACATATCTGCACAATGTTCAGTCCCTCTCCTCTCTCCAAATATGTTCAATATAGTCATCCTTCACTCTTGACATTTCAGGATGCACAATTCTCCCATCTTGAGCCCATGTCTCCCAGGCTTCACTGAGGTTAACTAGGTTCCCTCTTATTTTAGCAAAGAAAGGTCAGCAAGGCATTTTTTTTGGTCTATTATTTGTGAGTATAGGGCACTATTTCACCATTAGCCTAAAAGAAAATTAAAATACAAATTTCCAGTAGTTCTCCAATTTGTCATTGTGCAACACCTTAATCAAATGAACAGATTTGAAAGTCAATTTACAAGAGCACATGACAATAATAGTAGTAGTAGCTGACATTTACTGAACATTTATAGCATGTGCCCAGTAACAAAAAGTAAGCCTTTTACATGCATCATCTCACTTAGTCCTCCCATCTGTAACATAGGAACTCTTTCTGTGCTCCTTTAACAGAAAACCGAGGCTTGTGAGATGAGGCCAATAAAGGCTGAGGTAGTGGCATATTCGAGTTGAGCTTAAAAACATTCCCTCCACTGCCATACACCACAATTCCTAACTGTTCCTCCATACCTGCTGTTCATACCTCCTTGAACCCCTTTCTTAACTTTCCATGTAATTCACATCCAGCCTTCAAAACCTAGCTCAGATGAAACCTCATCAGGTCATCATGCCTACTGCCCTAGGTGGGCTTCCTGGAGGCTGGGTCCACAACATTTCATTCTTGTATCCCCCAGGGCTGAATGCTGTCAAGTGTTAATAAATGCCTGATGAATTGAACTGGATAAAATGGAACCACAGGTTCTGACAGCTACCCAGCCACTCAGGTTAATATGTGCCTGGAGTGGGATGCTATTGCCTTGCTAAGAACTTGCAATTAGGGCAGTGGAATAAACAGCTGTTCTGACACTCACCTTCACTCTTCCCAAACTCACCTATAGACATCAATGTGCTGAGGAAGGTAAAAGGAGGAGTAAAAAGCAAATAAAAGTCCGGCATTCCTGTTGACAGGAGTTGCAGGGTGTGTGTGTATGTATGTGTGTATGTGGTGGAGATAGGGGTGTCTTTAAAGTTGACTGGGAGGAGGAAAGCCTGGGGAACAGAGAGAGTTTGTCCCCTAATAGTCTACCAGGGGAACATTAATCTATTACTGGCCTGGGGTTACAAAATTCTAAAATTCATATAAATGTCCTCAGTTAAGTCATTCTTTGCTAGTCTAGCATGGTCCCTTAGGATAGATGTTAAATAAATGAACAGCTAGCATGCATTTTACTCTGAGACCATACTTACTAACACTACCAGTAAGAACAATTTTCGATGAGTGCTTAACTTGGATCAGACCCTCTGTTAAACTCTGTATGGGCACTGTCTTGTTTAATCTTCACCACAGTCCTACGAAGAATACTCGTAAGTGAAGAAATGCAGGTCTGTAATAGATAAATGGCTTGCCAAAGGTCACTTACCAAACGGCTGACAGTAGGGCCGTGACCAGTGAGATAAATGTGTAACTTTCATTAATAATGCTCATAGAGTTTTTAATTCTTCTACCCTGCCTCTTTAAATGTTACCTCCTAAATGTAGAATGAGCAACATACAACAAATTTCACTTTCTTCTCTAAAAGATTCAGGGAAAATGCTTCCACTTCTATTCAGCCTTTCTAAATACTACTTGTGATAGAGATTGCCAATAGTCACCTATATTTATATTCTCTGCCTGAGCACATAATTTGCCTAAATTTCCCAACATTCATTGCAGTAAGGTAGAGCCATGTGACTGAATCCAAAATGTAAACAAAAATGTTGCGTGAGCCAGGCATTATGGCTCACACCTGTAATCCCAGCACCTTGGGAGGCTGAGGAGGGAGGATCCTCAAGGCCAGGGGTTCAAGGCCAGCCTGGGCAACACAGCGAGACTCCATCACTACGAAAATTAAAATAAATAATTAGCCAGGTGTGGTGTCGCACACATGTAGTCCCAGCTACTCGGGAGGCTGAGGCAGGAGGATCACTTGAGCCCAGGAGTTCAAGGCTACAGTGAGCTATGACTGCACCACTGCATTCCAGCTTGGGCAACAAGTAAGACCCCATCTCTAAAAAAAGAAAAAAAAAATTAAAAAAAAAAAAAGAAAGAAAGAAAGAAATGCTAGAGCCAGGTGTGGTGGCTCACACCTGTAATCCCAGCACTTTGGGAGGCCGAAGAGGGCAGATCACTTGAGATCAGGTGTTCCAGACCAGCCTGGCCAACATGATGAAACCCCATCTCTAGTAAAAATACAAACATTAGCCAGGCATCTTGGTGCATGCCCATAGTCCCAGCTACTCGGTAGGCAGAGGCAAAAGAATTGCCTGAACCCGGGAAGCAGAGGTTGTAGTCAGCCTAGATCATGCCACTGCACACCAGCCTGGGCAACAGAGCGAGACTCTGTCTTAAAAAAAAAAAAAAAAAAAAAAAGAATATAAAATAAAAATAAAAGTAAGTAAAAAAGAAATGTTGGATGCCACAGTTCTAGGCTAGGCCCACACAAACCTCTCTGGCTTGAGCCTGAGTCTCTCCCACCCTCTGCTGGTCTAATGGAAAGGGCTCCAAGCACCTACAGGAGGGCAGAGCCACACAATTTCACTCCTGAATGACTGGGGGAATCAAGAGCCTCCTTACCAACACACTCTGAGCTTAAACAAGAAATAAACATATACTGTGTTAAGACACTGGGGTTTTGGGTCATTACAGCAATCAGCCTACTCTTATAAAGCATTCTTTTTAGCATCATAATTTTCATTACCAACAGCAACAGCTATAATTTACGGAAGGTATACTAAGTAGCAGACATTATACTCAGTGTTTTATATACATTATTTTATTCACTTCTATGAGGTAGCAAAATCATTGGTGATAAAATCAAGGGTCAGAGATGAGTAATCATTTTCTCTTCTGAATATTAAAGTTTACCATCTGAAAGATTTATTTCACGATTAATTATGTAATGCCTTGTTATACATGTTGCATTGATGGGTTAAGCAGTTTAAGTCCTGTAGTCAGTTGATATTTTCTTTAACTCAAAACTTGTTTCTCTCATTTAGATAAACAGCTAAGAGGAGAGGGGGGTAGGTCTTACATTTCTAAATTCTGTATCATTTCACACATTTCTCATGAATATACAAATTAATAACTGTATTATTTAAGCCATTTCTCACAGGCATACGTGCACTATGTCTCACTCTTTCTCTACAGTGTTTTGGTCAACAAACCCCTTGAGTAAATCTGACCAAGCAAATTGGCTTGCTACAAAGAGTTGCTTAAGATGCTGTTGATTTCAGATCCGTAACTTAATGAGTATTATTAACGCAAATTTTCAATACTGCAATTACATGCATGAATCTACATAAACACTTAGCAAAGTGGTGGGCATATAGCTGATGGTCAATAAATGATTGTTTCCCTTCTTCTCTATCCCAATAGCTACTTTAAGTACAATCATATGCTGCTTAAAGAAAACAAATGTGATCAAGGGAAAAATGTTAAGCTGGTAAGTAGAGGATGATTTTAATTACAAGGAATATTTTCCCAACCGGGAGGAAGACTGTCTAAAACTTTAGGAGCCAGGGCCAAACAAAAATCAATTGCTAGTTACAAGATTATCCTATTCATAAAAATCTGTCCTGATACAACCTCAGGAACATAAATTCCGGAGAAGCTGAGGAGCCAGTGCTTATTCACTGCCATGAGCGGCAGAATGGTATCCTGGGATTCACCTTCTATTTGCTCAGTCCTATAGGTTTGACCATGTGGCATTCCCAAGAGCCATCGTATCATTATCTGTAACCAAACACTAACATACCCTCCTATAGATCTTAGAATACTCTTCATATTTTGTCAGAAAACAGTATACCAGCATCTGAAGAAGATTTGTTTTTTTCTGAGGCTGTTTCCAGCCTTCGCCTATCCACAGAACTCCATTTCCTACTCAAGACATTCAAAGAATCTAAACATGATGCAGACACTGGATTTTGTATGGTGACATTCCACAATTCTGTGACATAAGCTTTACATTAGTTAATTAATGTAAATATTTCAACTGCTATTCATTTAAATATCATGTTCCAAAAAGTCTCTGTCCTTTAAAGAGCTATTTCAAGATGAAATGGAGTACAAATATGGTCAGCTACTTTATTTGGTAAAAACATTTGGACTTATTCCTGCTCTTCATCAATTGTAATATCTACTTTGTTGACAGGATGGACTTTTCCCTGGGGTAATTTTCCCTTTAACGTCAGGGTATCATCCTTAACAGCAGGCAATAAGGTTAATGCTATAATCAGCTATTACGTTGGCACATTCGACTTTAGCTACTGTTCAAATATAGCAACACAGAGAAGGGAACAGCCAAGCTAGAAAAATACAGTCTTAAAAATTAGTTAATCAAACTCTGGGTAACAAATTTAAAAAATATATATTCTTTTAAAATTTTTATCATATTCTTTTAAAAATAAAATTTTAAAAATGCTAAGTAAAGAAAGCCAATTTTAAAAGATCACATTTATGTAACATTCCCAAAATGACAAATTTAGAGTTGGAGAACCGATTAGCAGATGCCAGGAGTTAGGGATGGTGAGGGTAACAGGAATGAATGTGTCTATAAAGGGGTAACACAGGAGAGATCTTTGTTTTTTGTTGTTGTTGTTTTTTGTTTTTTGAGACAGAGTCTCACTCTGTCACCAGGCTGGAATGTAGTGGCACGATCTCGGCTCACTGCAACCTCTGCCTCCCAGGTGCAAGCGATTCTCCTGCCTCAGCCTTCCCACTAGCTGGGACTACAGGCGCGTGCCACCGCACCCAGTTAATTTTGTATTTTCAGTAGAGATGGGGTTTCACCATGTTGGCCAGGATACTCTCGATCTCTTGACCTCGTGATCTGCCCACCTCGACCTCCCAAAGTGTTGGGATTACAGAAGTGAGCCACCGCACCTGGCCGATATCTTTTTAGTGATAGAATAGTTCTGTATCTTGATTGTGGCAGTGATTACACAAAAATACACATGGTAAGATGACACAGAACCATACACACACTTTAAACCAATGTCAATTTCCTAGTTTTAATACTGCAGTATACTTAAGACATAATAAATGGGAGAAACTGGGTGAAGAATAATCAGATGGACCATCTTTGCAACTTCCTATAAATTTATAATTATCTCTTTTATTTTTATAAAAAGTTAAAAAAATAGCTAAAAGCAAGTTCAATTATAAACATATTTCACAGAATAATCTATTCAACTCATACAATTAAATAATACCCAAGCCTCTGTAAAAATCTTTTGTCACTGACTTTCCATTTTGTACATAAAGCAACTACTGATTATCTTCATGGGGGAAGAAGGGAGTGAAAATAGAGGTTTTACAGTTGGTTTTGCTTACTGTTCATAACACTGTCAGTAACACAGAGTATTTTGGCAGTCAATATCTGGATATCTTACAAAGGAGGAGGTAGCATACAATATGCAAAAAATAAAAACATGTATTTAAAGTCTTCTTATATCCTAAAATCTATATGATATTTCTATTAAAAAAAAAAAAAAAAAAAACAGAGAGGCTGGGCGCAGTGGTGCACACCTGTAATCCATGCACTTTGGGAGGCTGAGGCAGGCGGATCACTTGAGACCCAGCTTGGGCAACATGATGAAACGCTGTCTCTACAAAAAAAAAAAAAAAAAAAAAAAATACAAAAATTAGCTGGGTATGGTTGCACATGCCTGTAGTCCCAGCTACTTGGGAAGCTGAGGTGGGAGGATCACTTGAGTCTAGGAAGTTGAGGTTGCAGTGAGATCGAGATGGTGCCACCACACTCCAGCCTGGGTGGCACAGTGAGACTCTCACTGTATACTTGAAAAATGCCTCAAAAAATAAAATAAAATAAAACTGAGATCCATGTGGCAGATACTTTAAACATAATTTAAAAATAAAAAAATATTTTGTGGTTTGTGTGTGCTAATCAAGATGTCACTGTGCATATGATTATATGTAATTTGAAAAATACATTATTAGACTTATATGACTACCAAACAATAGATTTTTTTAAATGTACAAAGGACAATAGTTTCTACAATTCAAACATCTCTCTGGCTAAATTAATACAAATTGTTGCAACGTGCCAATAATAAATAAGAGACAAAAAGAATTCCAGAAGCTAAGAGATGCAAATTAAACAAAGCCAGTGTTATGCCATTTCCACTAGGATTTCAGACAGAGATCTTTTATTACTGATTGAAATATGACATTCTGGGACTACATCACAAACATGACCACCTGATTCCCTGTATCTCACATCTAAATGAGCTCAACACCAGTTCGTCATGACTCTGAATCTAAAGAGACATTGGCAGCACTTCATAAATCCTTCCTGTTCACTCCTTTCTACGGTGATGCAATTTGACCTACATTTCCAGTGCCCATTGAAATTTCAGGGGAGGGGGAAGAGGAGTTTTTCATTTCTCCTACCCTCTGATTAACTAGGACAGCAAATGCCACTCAAGGGACTGCTACTGGGCATAAGCAAAGGGGGAAAAAAGTTATGCCAGTAGGAAATTCCACAGGAGGACATTTAGAAATACTGCATTCTCTGATTCTGCAAACAAACTGTCATGGCTTTATAAGACAACAGCAAGGAAGAATTGCCCCACTTTACACCATAATAAGACCAGAACACTAAGGGCTATTTTATTTACCTCAGGCTCCCTGTGGGATGAAAATTAAACTTGAACAATATACTACTGTCCTTGTTATAGTCTTTTTTTTTTTAAATAAACTTTTAATTTTAGAATGACTAAATTTACAGAAAAGTGGCAAAGATTATACAGAGAGTTCCTATAAACCTGACACCTGGATTCTCTACTGCTAACCTCTTATGTAAGTATGGTATCTCTGTCACAGCTAATGAACCAATACCAACATGTGATTACTTATTTTCCTCCAGCTTTAAGGCATGATTGACAAAATTATACAGTGTAAATGTGATATTTTGATATATGTGTATATTATGAAATGGTTAAATCAAGCTAATAAGCATATCCATCACCTCATTTTTGGGGGGAGTAAGAACATTTAAGATATATTCTCAGCAATTTTCAAGTATACAGTGCTACTCACTATAGTCACCATGCTGAATAATAGATTCCTAGAACTCATTCATCCTAACTGAAACTTGTACTTTTTGACCAACATCTCCCTATTTCTCCACCACTTCCCCAACTCCCAGCCTCTGGAAACCATTATTCTACTCTCTGCTTCTGTGGTTCAATGTTTTTAGATTCCACATGTAAGTGAGATTCCTGCAGTATTTGCCTTTCTATGTCTGCTTTATTTCTCTCAGTATACTCCAGGTTCATCCATGTTGTCAAAAATGAAAGAGTTTCCTTATTTTTTAAGGCTGAACAGTCTTACATTATTTGCATATGTACATTAGATACCACATTTTCTTTTTTTCTTTTTTTTTTTTTGAGACAGAATCTCACTCTGGAGTACAGTGGTGCGATCTCGGCTCACTGCAACCTTCACCTCCTGAGTTGAAGCGATTCTCCTGTCTCAGCCTCTTGAGTAGCTGTGACTACAGGTGCACGCTACCATGCCCTGCTAACTTTTTGTATTTTTAGTAGAAATGGGGTTTTACCATGTCGGTCAGGCTAGTTTGAACTCCTGGTCTCAAATGATCCACCTACCTTGGCCTTCCAAAGTGCTGGGATTACAGCCATGAGTCACTGTGCCCAGCCTAAATATCACATTTTCTTTATCCATTCAACCATTGATGCGTACCAAGATTGACTCCATATCTTGGCTATTGTGAATAATGCTGCAAGGAACATGGGAGTGCAGATACCTCCATAACATACTGATTTCCTGTGGATACATATCCAGAAGTAGGACTGCTGGATCATATAGTTCTATTATTAATTTTGTGATAAATTTCCAGACTGTTTTTAATGGCTGTACTATAATTCACATCCCCACTACCAATATACAAAGATTCCCTTTTCTCCACCTACTAACCAACACTTGGTATCCTCTGTCTTTCTGGTAATAGCCATTCTAACAGGAGTGAGGTGATATCTCACTGTGGTTTTAACTTGCACATCCCTGATGACTAGTGATGTTGAGCATCTTTTCATATATACCTGTTGGCCATCAGTATGTCTTCTTTGTCCATTCAGGTTCTTTCACATTTTTTAATTGGGTTATCTGTTTTGTTATTAAGTTGTTTCAGTTCCTAATATATTTTAGATATTAACCCCTTATCAGATGCATGGTTTGCAAATATTTTCTCCCCCATACTGTTGGTTGTCTTTTCGCTCTGTTGACTATTTCCTTTGTTATACAGAAGCTGTTTAGTTTGATGCAACTCCATTTTTCTATTTTTTGGTTACCTGTGCTTTTCAGGTGATATCTAAAATATGACTGCTCAGGCCAGTGTCAGGCAGCTGTCTCTTTCTTCCCTTTCCATATTGCACTCTTTGGAAGGAAGTCACTTGACACAGCTCAGACTTAAAAGATGGGCAGTGGGCTGGGCACAGTGGCTCACACCTATAATCTCAGCACTTCGGGAGGCTGAGGCAAGTGAATTGCTTGAGCCCAGGAGCTCCAGAACAGCCTGGGCAACAAGGTGAAATCCCATCTCTACAAAAAATACCAAAAAAAAAAAAAAAAATTAGCTGAGCATGGTGGCACACACCTGTAGTTCCAGCTACTTGGAGCCTGAAGTGGGAAGACAGTTGGAACTCAAGAGACAGAGGTTGCAGTGAGCTAAGATTGTGCCACTGCACTTCAACCTGGGTGACAGATAGAGAACCTGACTCAAAAAGAAAAAACCAAAAAAGAGAAATGGGCAGTGATGTTCCATCTCCTTGAGAGGGGATTATCTGCACAAATCATTCGGTGTTCTTTTATATGAAAGATTTACCTATTCTCTCCCATGTGCTTATTTATCCAATCACTGATTTATACCAGTATGGCCTCATGGATATTTATGATTTTATATCACATATTATCTATATGTTTATATATTTATATGAGCCTTTAAAAATATATATATGTACACTGTATATTTTATTTATATTTATTTTATATGTTGGGTTACAATCTAATACTATGTTTTTTAGCTGCTCAAATTGTTCCAGTTTGACCTTTGGGAGCTCTTTCAGTTGGTTCTTTGGTCCCTTTGACGTACCCCATTATTGTGTGGTG
The DNA here is from genome assembly GCA_036589455.1 of Ateles fusciceps. Taxonomy (NCBI): domain Eukaryota; kingdom Metazoa; phylum Chordata; class Mammalia; order Primates; family Atelidae; genus Ateles; species Ateles fusciceps. Next base: position 14,784,279 of record JAZHEH010000562.1, read on the forward strand.
AGAGAGAGAGAGAGAGAGAGAGGAGAAAGAGAGTGTGTGTCTGTTTGTATGTGTGTGTTATTTTCTTACTTTCCAGAACTAGAAGATACTAAAGGCTCATATTGTTTATTCCCCTGTCCCAGGCACAGAATCTCCTTTTAATGGAAAATGGTATTAGAAACCAAGATCTGGATACTGGGTCTTAATAGTTTCTTAATGTTGGACACTTTAAAATTTCTACATGAACTACTTCTATAGTAAATGAACAAACATCTCTTCAAGTATCTTAATTTTGTGGCATAACATAATAAATATGAAAAGGATGCTTGGTAATCAATCACGCTTGGTAATCAAGCTACCCTCTGACTTTCAGGTTTGACATGGTCAATTAATATCCCAATCAAGTTCCCCCAGAGAAAAAATATATATATTTTTTTCTGTTGTTGGGGGAAACAAGAAGAAATCTAGTATTAAATGCTACTTGTTTGCTGTTCTATACAATAAGGTATCCTCTTTTCTCCCCTTAATACTAAATGGTATTTCCTTGGTGTCAACGCTTAATTACCTGAGCTAGGGAAAACAGAAATATCAATCAGATCTGGCTTTGAAATACACTAGTGAGGACTTATGGCAGTTACAACTTCCTATTTATGCTTTGCATATTTTAATGTTACAACTAGTTTTTCTTTGGGAATAAACGAATCAGCTAAACACAAGCACAGAGCCTGGAGCTTCTTGGGCAGTAGGGGTATCTAGTGGGAAGTGAACAGATTTCTAGAGATAAATAAATTGCCTAGACTACAGTTAATCCTATACAACACACACTGGGCAATTCTTCACCTCAGATTTCAACCAAGTACTAGTTTGCAATATTAACGAATGGACTATGCTAATAAAATCTCTGGTGACCTCAGACTTTTTTAAAATAGAAAATAGGCTGGAACCAGCATCTAATACTGCTTTTCCTCTATCTTTTTTTTCACTAGGTCTGATTCACATTTATATTCAGTAAACATTTACTGAGCCTCTACTATGAACCAGGCAGCATACCATGCCTAGTGCTTCCAATTAATCCAATAATGAGAAAAAATTAAGGGCCCTGTTTCCAATTTTCCCTTCCAGCAGAGCTGCTGAAGTTGATGGAAGGTAAGCCAAGCGTTTACAAAGCTGAAGGCTCAAAAAGTTTTGGAGAAGCATATGGTTTAGTGCCCATGTCTACAGCTGTCTAATAACATCTTAGAAAGAAAAGATCACAGCCTTATCTTAAAAATATTGTATGATCAAACCTACTTCTCAGGAAGAATGCACGGAGAACACGGTCCTGGCATACACCACGGGCTCTTTAAGTTATTGGCTCATGTTCATATTATGCATTTCATCACAAACACATCTAGGAAACATCAGAACTGCCTCACTAAGGTGTTCACTGCCTTTTTTTTTAATTGCCAGTTTTACTTTGTAAAATCCTAAAACCATGATCATTAAAAATGTCAGTATCTATGTCCCAATCAACCTGTCTGATAAATAAACACCATATATTCATTTAAGAGTCATAGGCCAGAGGCCAAGTGTGGTGACTCACACCTATAATCCCAGAACTTTGGGAGGCCCAGGCAGGTGAATTACCTGAAGACAGGGGTTCGAGATCAGCCTGGCCAATGTGGTGAAACTCGTTTCTACTAAAAATACAAAAAAATTAGCTGGGCGTGGTGGAACGTATCTGTAATTCCAACTACTTGGGAGACTGAGGCACGAGAATTGCCTGAACCTGTGAGAAGAAGGTTGCAGTGAGCTGAGATCACGCCACTGCACTCCAGCCTGGGCGACAGAGCAAGATTCAGACTCAAAAAAAAGAGAGTCAAAGGCCAGAATGGGCAGGTCATATTGAAAACGGTAACAGCTAATATTGCCTAAAAGTTTATTTTATACCAGGCACTATGCAAATGTTGCACAAGCTGACAAGATAGATATTTTAACTATTTCTAATTTCCAGATGAGAGGCCATAGAGGTAAAGTAACTTGTGCAAGGTTGCCATCCATCTGGGCTAGGCAATCTGTCCCCAAAGAAAAACAATAACAGCAGCAAAATTATACTGTTGCAACTAAAAGTCCATTCCTCACCTCACAATGCTGGTTCCTTTTCAAACACTGTCAATACTGGGTGCAGCAGTAGAATGAAAGAGTTAGTTAAAATGTGTTTTTTGCTAGAAATACAAACTGACAGAAGGGCTTTGCATACTTCTGATCCCAAGGTAGACTCCAAATTGGGACTTTCAGCACCCAAAATATTTTCAGCAAATAAAACCCATCAAGGACTCCCCACAGTGTTCAGCAGAAAGTGATTCCCTGGCCTAGCCTGGCCCAGCAGCCTGTAAGCCTCTTGACTTACTCTCTAGCCCTACCTTATAGTTCCTAGCCCTGTAGAATGCTCCAATCAAGCGGCTGGGTGCAATGGCTCACCCATGTAATCCCAGCACTTTGGGAGTCCAAGGCAGGCAAATCATGAGCTCCGGAGTTCGAGACCAGCCTGGCCAATATAGTGAAATCCCATCTCTACTAAAAATACAAAAAGTTAGCTGGGTGTAGTGGCGGGTGCCTGTAATCCCAGCTATTCAGGAGGCTGAGTCAGGAGAATCGCTTGAACCCGGGAGGTGGAGGTTGCAGTGAGCAGAGATAATACCACTGTACTCCAGCCAGGGCAACTGAAACTCCATCTCAAATAAAAAAATAAAGCTCCAATAACAATGAACAAGGCCAGTTTCCAACACACCGAAAAGTTTTCCTGCCTTAGAGTATTTGCACTTCAGGCTGCTTCTAGACCCAACTAACTTCTTCAGAAATCAATTTAGAGTTCACTTACCTCTTTGAATAGACAAAGTTAATCCCATATTGATTCCCTAAAATGGCTTAATAGATTCCCAACCTGCTCCCTCCTCAACCTCAGCATTCTCAGCATTGGTGTTACCCTGTAACAAGGACCTTTTCCCTTACAGGTTTTACCCCCAGGTCAATCACAAAAAGACATGGCTAAGAGCAATCCATTTTTGGAATTAAACAGACAAGAGTTTAAATCCTGTTTTCTATTTTCAAACTATGTGACCTGAAACAAATCTTTTCACTTTTCTGATGGGGTTTAATTGAAAAGATAATGCAAGCATAGTCTGGCACATACTAAGTGTTCAATAAAGGATAGCCACTATCATCATTATTCCCATTCCACAGATAACAAATTGAGACGCCAAGAAGCAAAACACTAAACGTCACAGAGCCGGTGAGTAGAAGGGCTTGGGTTGAAACCAGTTCTTTTTCCTTGTTTTGCAAGTCTCTATGGAGCGCCATGCTTGGCACTGAGGAGACAGCTGTGAAACAGCCATGAACCCTGTTCTTAAGGTGTTTATTTCCAGTAGGAAAGAAAGCCATAAAACCTTTACACAAATAAATTGAAAGAGTACTTTGAATGAGAAGGGCAGGGTGTCTGAATACATAGGGTTTTAAAGCACGTAACAAGGTCACTGAATTTTGTCTAGAAGGTCACGGAAGGCTGCTGTGAAGAGGTGGCATTTAAAGGAGGCAGAAAAGGTGTTAGGGAGATGAGGGTAGCAGCAAGCATCCCAGACAAATGATATTTAAGTAGAAAAGACACTGAGGAAGAATGGCAAGTTGAAGAAACTAAAAAGCCAGAGCATCTGATGAGGCAGAAGATGCAGGCAGGACCAGATCAGAAGACCACTGAAAGGTATGTTCAAGGTTTTGAATGTCATCCTTCCTTTCAGCAATGGAAAGGCACCAAAAGACTGGCTGCCCTTGATGAAACAGCAGGGAAAAGCTCACTCTGACCCCAGCTCCTTGAATCGGGGCTATTTGGTAGTTTTTTCATCTGTACTTCTAGGACATGGCAACTGTAGACTTTTGATAAATATTTGTGACCTGTCTGAAAGAATCTCTCATAAAGACAGACTACATCACTTTTCCCTCTTTTTTAATCCCACAGCTGGTGTTTTTATTAAAACACTGATTATTATAGGAGGTACGGACCTCTTTTCTCTATTTGGTCATAAATTTCTGGAGAACAGAGTAAATATTCATCTTCGCATTTCTCAAACCTCAAGGCTCAATAAAGTTATGGACTAAAACATAACTTTTGATAAGCTAAAAATCTGTTCTTATATTTCAAGATCGGTGGAATAAGAATCTTTTTGCTAATTCATTCCACCTTATATAGATCACCTGAGGTCAGAAGTTCTAGACCAGCCTGGCCAACATAGTGAAACCTAAGCTCTACTAAAAATACAAAAATTAGCTAGGTGTGGTGGCACACGCCTGTAATCCCAGCTACTCGGGAGGCTGAGGCAGAAGAATCATTTGAACCCAGGAGGCAGAGGTTGCAGTGAGCTGAGATCACGTCATTGTACTCCAGCCTGGGCAACAGAGCGAGACTCTATCTCAAAAAAATAAGACCTGAAGGGATAATGTATAAGGACTTAAGTTGCACTTTTCTTTTCCACCTTAACCTTAATAATAAAAAACACATTTCAGCAATGTGTCATTAAAGGTACAAGTTTTAGATTTTAAAATAAATCACTTGTACAGTTCATATGCATATTTTTTAAATGTTAGTTTAATTTTAACCAAGAACAAAATGCCCCAACAGAAGGTCTTTCAGTGATTTTCCAATTCTTCTGAGAACTGTTCGGATTCTCTCTTTGAATATTTAATTACTCTGATAAGAGTAGGGTAACTCTTTGGGCTATTTATATTAAAAGATAGAACTGAGTCATAATCAACAGTTCACATGCTTTAAGGCTTATTTTGGGATTTCAGGAGATGAAGATGATGAGATAAAATGATGAAAGTAAGATTAAGAATATGCTATAGGGTATGGTATAATTTGGTCTGATCCCCTTTCCATCCCCAGACCAACTTTCCACCATTATGGGCCTTGCTGAGTCCCAAGAGGCTGACCTCTATGGGCAGCATCGCAGACTCACCTGCTGGCCAGCTTCCAGGTAAGTCTGGCCAATAGAACCACTGGAAAAAGATCAAAGAGCAAAGAATAAAGTCTGAGAGGAGAATATCCCTCCTTGTTCCCTCCTTGTTCCCTCCCTGCTCTGGGCCGCATTTTCTGGCAGTGGCTAAATACTTCCAGTACTACAGCTCCTGTCTAACAGCCCATCCACTATGGCTCCAGCTGTCACTAGACTCCTCTTTGCTCCCTCAGACCTAGCAGTGATAACAGCTTGCCATTGCTGTTAGTTTCTAGATGGCAGAAACCCACATCATCCTGAACTCTGCCCATCCTTCTAAAAATAATTCTTTCATTAAAGTCTCTTAAACCATCTGAGTTGGACTCTTTTTCTGCCAGATCTAAGAATGCAAACCATACACTTGCAAAATCAGCAATCTCTCACCTTTGCATGTGAGCAGTTATTACAATGGTTATTCATCTTGCAAAGTAATTCCTTCATACCAAGGACAGCATGTGAGCAGAAATGACACCTTTTAAACTGGTCAGTGCAGGCGAATACTGAGAGTACTCCAGAAAGACAGCTGGCAGAATGGAGGGGCCAACACTGACAATTCTATAGGTAGGAGTCTGTTACTTGTCAAGAATAAAATGTTTACAAAGAAATGGCACTGCCTCCTACTTCTCCTGGGTTTCCTCTAGCTTATGGCAAGGAATCAAAGTCAGCTTTGTATTTTCACACTGAATACCAAGAATTTGTATCACTGCCTGGGGAAGTTGCCCTGTGTCACTTCGCTTTGCTAGTTTCTCAGACCTAAAGACCTGCTTACCACTAGCCCAGGCAGACAGAAAGAGAACCAACCATCTCGTATTACTAGCCACTTGCCTGCCATCCTTCCTTCTTTCTCTTTCATCCTGGGATAAATCTTTCTTCTGCACTAATGCAAAAGATGACCAGGATGAGAGAATTCTGCTGTGCTCAGCCTTGCCTGTCTCTTTAACAGTTCTGACCAGATTAGCACTTTTCGAGAGGACTGGCATATGCTTATACCATAATCTGCTTTGAGCTCCTTCTCTGGATTTTTCTCTTACCAAGGCGACCGGATTTGAGGTTAGATGTTAATTGAAATCACCTGGGAGTCTCTAAATACTCTACCTTGCTGTTACTAGGTGCAAGTAATCTGAAGGATACTATATTTCTGAATATTGGGGCATTCTTTTGAACAAGAGCTGTTTAAACAATTTTTCCAAGGGATTGATAAGAACTGATATGGCTCATGTCAATAAGCCACTCCAACAAGGACCCCAAACTTCTCCCTCTGCAACCAGCAGGCATTTAGAGAGGACAAGAAGATAAAGGCACAGACAGATACAGACCGTTGTCTATAGAAAAGATGTTCTGCTGCAATCAGCCAAAGCTGGTCAAGGGCCAGGCAGCTCTCATCACCCTGAAGGCAACACCTAACAGGCAGTCTGACAAGCAGCAGGATTAACAAAATTTGGTTCACACTATGTATCCATTTCTACCACTCTTCTACCCTTACTTCTAAGCATTCATTTTAAAGTATATTTTATTGGAGAACTTTATAAACAGCTGGGTGGATATACATCAAATGTTAATAGTGGTATCTCTGGGTAATAGAAGTATGAGTAACTTTTATTTCCATCTGCGGAATCTTCTGAGTTTTCTACAAACACATACCATTTTTGTAATCAGGAAAAAATTTTAAACAAAAACCTCTGTAAGCATTCAGGAATTTCAGGTTTTCCATAAAACCCAATTTTACGTAATTCTTGAAACTTAAAATGTAAATTACCTTTCTTAGCTTCTGAGATTTACGATTTTTCAATAGTACAATCATTTATGGACTTTGTTCTTAAATTTAAAAACCACTCAAAATGTGAAAAACAAGAATGCTAAATTGAATTTAAGGTGTAAATTTTTTCTGGTATATGTCACAATCTTAACTGAGATAATTTAGATGCTTCAAGGTCAAAGTTCACTATTTTAATATTCTAAAGTACTCCTACAAATGAAAAAGAATGCAACTGTTTCTATCTGTAAGAACACCATACAGATGATATCATGTGCAGTTATATGGCTAAGAGACAGAAAAAGCAGACTGGTGTTTCCTCCACTGCAAATGCTAGCCAATAACAACTTTCCAGTCTACAGCTGATTAACACTTGACACCAGATCTATGGAAAAGAAAGCTCCTCATTGCTGGCCGTTAGCTAAAGGAACTGACACACCAAGAAACCTACCTACTATCAGATCAGGACCGCTGTTTATTACCATAACTGATTTTTCAGTTTAGTGCCATTTACAGTACTGAAAAATCTTTTCTAGGAGCTAGCTTTCCTCATAATCTATAATAGCTGAACATGTGTTATTCCCTGTCTTGTAGTGTTGAAATACAGTAACAGGGAATCTTGGAAACCATAAACTTCTTTACTAGCTTCAGGAAGCTAGTAAATTTGAACAAGTGATTCCTTTAAACTGTCTCAATGTAATGGCAAATGGTCTCTTTTCTAACTTCGATCTGCAAATGATTTATAGTTATAACTACCACCACAACAATAATAATCAACACGGGAGGGAGTGAAGGGCACAGAGAATGAAGCCTTAAATATCTCCTCTTAGAGCAGCGAAGAGGAATATGAGCCGAAACACTAAAAAAACACCTTTGTGCTCAGTATGCCAAAACTTAAAATACCAGTGAAAAAAGTATAAGGAAATGAAACATCTGTATTTTTCAATGTAGAACTTTACTCGCATTCTTTTCAGAATTAAGTTCAAGGATTTCAAAAGCTCACAATATCTACAAAAACCATATGCCAAAAAAAAAAAAAGAAAAAAAACGAAAGAGGAAAAAATAGTTTTTGACTAGTGCTTATCAAAACATCATTAGAAGCTGTAGAAATCAGTGCCTGAAACAAATTAGAAAAAGACAACTTCAAAACTAGTGTTAAATGTCATAACAAGGTTCCAAAAGCTACAGAAGTCTTGGGATGTATCTATTTACAAAAAGGTCTGGGCAAACAAGAACCACCATATTACTACCACAGACAAGTTTATGATCCAGACTACAATGAAACTTTAAAAGTAATGGGGGGGAAAGAGCCTAACATACAACCCTGCTATTAACAGAAAACTGTCTGGAGACCTTAATTAAACAAAAGTGTCAAGTGCTCCTCTCAAAACCTCTTGTAGCGATAGACCTGTCAGCAGAAAACAGCAGGACCATTTAAAAGAAGAGTCCAGGGGCTGAGAGGACAAGTGACTACACCACAAGGTGGTAATTACACTGTGGGGAAGTAAAAAAAAAAAGGCCAGATCGAAGGGCTCCAAGAGGTACTTCAAAACTAGCTAATCATGGCAAGAAGAGATGGGGTAAACAGATGCTTACAGGCCAAGCATCTTTTTACTTCCCCACAGACAGCCAAGTGCTCCTTAACTGGCTATCTGTGGGGAAGTAAAAAGATGGTTGGCCTCTAAGGCAAGAATAAACAGCAGCTACTAATTACCAAGATGACTACTAGACACCACCATTACACATTGTCATGGTGGGAATGTTTATGTCCCCCCCAAAATTCACAAGTTGAAATCCTAGGCCAGGCACAGTGGCTCACACCCGTAATCCCAGCACTCTGGGAGGCTGAGGCAGGAGGATTACTTGAGCTCAGGAGTTCAAGACCAGCCTGGGCAACACAGCAAGACCCTGTCTATACAAAAAACACAAATAGTTAGCTGAGTGTGATGGCATGTGCTTGTAGTCCCAGCTACTCGAGAGGCTGATGTGGGATAATCACTTGTACTCAGGAGTTCAAAACCAGCCTGGACAACACGGCAAAACCCCAACTCTACAAAAAACAAAACAAAAAAATCCTAACTCTCCAGGTGATGGTAATAGGATGTGGGACCTTTTCGGGGGTGATTAGGTCATGAGGACAGAACCCTCATGAATAGGATTAGTGCCATTACGAAAAAGGCCCAGGAGCTTGTTTGCCCCTTCCACCATGTGACACCATCTATGAAACAGGAAACAAGCCCTCATCAGACACAGAATCTGCTGGTGCCCTGATCTTGGACTTCTCAACCTTTCAGAACTGCAAGAAACAAATGTATGTTGTTTACAAACTAGCCTGTTTATGCTGTTTTGTTAGAGTAGCCTGAACAGACTAGGACACACACCAATGTCACCACAATTAGGGATATTACTCAAAGGAGGGCAAACATTAGTTTACCCATCTCCAATTCAGCAGAAAGGGGCTTCTGCAGTTGGTAAACTACTGTTCTAGAACCACCCTCATAAGAACACTTGGGTTCTGCAACAGTCCTAGGTTGAAGGGGGAAATCACCCTTTCTAAACCTTATCCTCGGCTGAAAAATAAAGAAAATATCTGCTCTTCCCTGACTTCAAAGGATTGGAAAAAACAATGAAATAGGAGAACATACATGAAAATGCTCTGTATAAAATCAGACTGTATATGTATATGCACAACATTTTATCATTTACAGTGTGGCTTAACTTAAAAAGGCCAAATAAATGTAGATTGCCCCATCAGCCTACAAGCTATAAAGTCTAACACACTTTTTTAAAAGTATTAGCAAAGTTACAGTGAATGCACTTAGACACCAGAAGACAGAAAAATAAATGCAGACAAATTTGAGAAAATTTAGCGCAAAGACCACAAACTTTATTTATCTCACTGGATCCTAAGGGGATCACTACATACTGGATAAAAAGGTTTATTGTGACTCTGTTACCAATAAACGATTAGAGTCTATATGCTTTTCTTTAAAACTCAGGAAAATGTATAATATGTTTTAGAAAAGACTATCATGTAAAAAACACATGTAGTATTGCATTTAGAGTGTTAAGTACCAATAAGGTAAAATAAAAATAGATGGTGCAGAGCCACAAGAATGCTTCTAAGATGGGGGTTTAAGAATCCTTGGGGTCAGATGTGGTGGCTCACGCCTATAATCCTAGCACTTTGGGATGCCAAGGTGGGAGGTTGGCTTGAGCCCAGAAATTGGAGACCAGTCTGGATAACACAGTCTCTACAAAACAGGGAAAAAAAAAATTTTTTTTAATTAGCCAGGTATGGTGGCACACACCTGCTTCTTGACAGGCTGCAGTGAAAGGACTGCTGAGGCCAGGTGATCAAGGCTGCAGTAAGCCATGATGGTGCCACTGCACTTCAGCCTAGGTGACAGAGAGACAGCCTGTTTCAAAAACAAAACTCTGAGATGTGGGGTTGAGAAGGAGAGGGGTGAATCAGGGATCATTACAGTGTTGCTTATATGTGATAGAATGTCTAAAACAAGTCCACACATAGTGGCCCACAAACGTTCAGATAGTAAATACCTGTTGGTTCTACCTGCCCTGCATCAATTCCCACTGCTGGGGAATGACAACTCCCCTAAATGGGTACTGTCTGAGTGAGGCAATAATCAAAGCACCTGCCAGGACCCAGTCTGGGCCTGAAAGATACACTCTCAGTAGAGAGTGGGATTAAAAACTGCTGGAGAGGTTAGCTCTCCTGCGTCCTGAGAAGACTGTCTATGGAGTCCTGCTACCTGGACCCCTGAAGCTGCTCTACATCTGGTTCATTCTGAGGCCTGATTCTTTGGCATTACTGTCACCAGTAATCTCTTTTTGTTTAAAGTAGTCAGATTTAGTTCCTATTGCTTACAACCAAAGATCTCTGGCTGATTAGCTGTTATATTGTGTCTAGAAAAATTCCATTTTCTTAAAAATTGGAGGAATAAATTTTAATTTGATTGGCAAGTAATTAAACCATTAATTTTACAGTCAAAAAGGATATAGCATGGAGTAGAATACAAAATTCATGTAAAATTTTAAGATAATGGACTTTTTTGGAGATTTTTAAAGATATGCTTCCTCCCACTTCCCACCCTTCCTCCCTCCCCAACCCAATGCAAGTTCTTTAGTGATGGGATTAAAAACACTGGTGGAGAGATAAATTTTCCTTAACTTTTAAGATCTGTTCCTAAGTAGATAAAAGCTTTAGGGCAAGTTACTTAACCTTCCTAAGGCTCACTTTTCATACCTTTAAAATGGGATAATACTACCTACACGTGGAGCTGTTATCCCAAGAGATAACACAGGAAACCATTTAACACTGTTCCTCAGAGCAGTTTTATAGCAGCCATGGCAAACAAATGGAGTTTAGTTAATATAACAAAAGCAAGCTGGTACATACCTTGATGACTGCAACAATTTCCTGTAGGCTATCCTGTGCAATATGACTTGGCAACATTTGCGATCAAGAGGGGGTGTCTTTGCCCAACCCCTTGAATCTGAGTTGGCCTTGTGACTTGCTTTGACTAGCAGAATATGGCAGAGTGATACGGTGTGACTCTTAAGCCTAAGCCTCCAGAAACCTTGCAGTCCTCACCCTCTTGGAACAAAGTGCCTCCACGTGAGGAAATTTAGTGTAGCTGCTAGAAGATGAGATTATGTGGAGCTCAGAGAGATATCCCAGCTTGACTAACTAGTTCTGACTCCAGACTTAAAAGGACTGCAGCCACATTAGTGACCTCAGGCCAGGCACTACCAATGGAAAAACTGCTCTGCCCTACTTATGAGCAAATAAAATGGTATGTGTTTTAAGCCACAAAGTTTTGGAATGGGTTGTTAACAACAGATAACTGACAGACATGCTTCATGAATTATCATAATATTTCTATACTTTATATTCAATTCATTTCCTAAAATTTCCTGTAACAAACTCTAAGGCCCAAAGTCTACAGAGTCACTATGTCACAGCCAGATATGGTTACATCTGTCATTCTTCAAGGCTATATCAATGTTTCTAATTTCATATAAACAAATGAACTGTATCTCCACCAGAATGCAGGGCTTAGAAGACAGAACATACTACAAAGCCAAAATGAAAATTTTCTAAAATTATCATATTTAAACCACAAAGATGCAGGTGCAAATATAGGTGAGTTGAATTTGAAGGTAACTGGCTAAGAAAAAAAAAGTAACAATTGATAAAGCATTAAATTATACTGTTTTTTAAATCAAAACAGATTACAATTTAATAATCTGTTTAATAATCAAAATTATAATTTTAATTTAGATTATAATTTAATAATTAAAACAGATTCTCTCCTGTAACAATTCTTGCTCCTGGCATTTTCTTCCATATACTTCAAAGATGATCAAAACCCTCTTTTAGAAGTTTCATCTTGGCCAGACAAGGTGGCTCACACCTGTAATCCCAGCACTTTGGGAGGCCGAGGTGGGTGGATGACAAGGTCAGGAGATTGAGAACATCCCGTCTCTACTAAAAATACAAAAAAATTAGCAGAGCGTGGTGGCACATGCCTGTAGTCCCAGCTACTCAGGAGGATGAGGCAGACAAATTGCTTGAACCCAGGAGGTGGAGATTGCAGTGAGCCGAGATCACGCCACTGCACTACAGCCTGGGTGACAGTACGAGACTCTGTCTCAAAAAAAAAAAATCCATCTTATACATATTCTCATACCCTTTTTTTCTATGAATAAATAGTGACTACATCATTCTTTTTAAAGATTGCAGATATTTCACCACATGGATAGGCCCTAATTCACTTAATTAATCCTTTATCAATAGGTATTTAGATCACTTAGTTTTTTTTTCTTTTTGAGACAAGAGTTTCACTCTGGTTGCCCAGGCTGGAGTGCAATGGTATGATCTCGGCTCACCACAACCTCCGTCTCCCAGGTTCAAGTGATTCTCCTGCCTCAGTCTCCAGAGTAGCTGGGATGACAGGCATGTGCCACCACACCCAGCTGACATGGTTTCTCCATGTTGGTCAGGCTAGTTTCAAACTCCCGACCTCCGGTGATCCGCCCACCTCAGCCTCCCAAAGTGCTGGGATTACAGGAATGAGCCACCATGCCCGGCCAGATATTTAGATTACTTTCTATGTTTTGTTATTATAAAAAAAGGAGAGGTAAGCAATCTGGTACACACATCTGTGCATACTTCACCAACTGTTTCTTTAAATTCCTAGAGGTGAATTTAACCTTTTTTTCTTTTTTGGTAATGACTTTGGGTTCATACTGCTCAAACTGTCATCCAAAAGATATGTACCAAATTCACTTTTTTAACAAGAAGGAAACTTTTAAATGCTAAAAGTAAGAAACACATTTTACATCTCTAATATCTATATAAAATGGCAAACCATTTTTAAATTGCATTTTATCTCTATCTAAAGTACTGACTCATGCCTCTTATACTGTATTTAACATTCGGAGGGGGAAAAATCCTAAAATACCCAAATAATTTCTAGTGGTTTTATTTTCAGGACAATGTTGTTTTGAAAAGGTAAACTCCAAAAAGAATATACTTGCTGCAAAATAAGCAAATCAGTAGAGAAGGCTAAAAGCAGGAAAGGAAGCAAAAAACAAACCAATCAGTTAGAGCAGTTATCAGGTCACCAAATCTGCATCTTTACACAATGGCAGAGAGAGAAAAGTAGAGACAGTGAAAAGGTGAAACTAAAAGAAGCGGCCCTCAGAGCTTCAGTGATGGCAGGATGAAATTACACACAGACATATATATCTACATGCTCTGTACACATCAATCCTGGAGCTAATCTCCAGGGGTTAGAACACAAGAGGAATCTTTGTTTGCTTTATTGAGCCAAACACATCATGCAGAAAGGGAATGGGGGAGGCCAGGATACAGTTTTCCTTTAGGTAAGAATGTCTACTTAGCAGCTTGAGGGGCCAATATCAATTACTTCCCTTCCAGGGCAAAAAAGGAACATTAAGCAAAAGACAGTTCCAAAGGCACTGATTCCCTTCAAAAACCATCACATCTGAGAGGACCCAATCATCAAGCTCTATTAAAAAAGCGCACAAGGTAAGAACATTTAACAGTAAAACTAATTGGTGACAGAATCATGCATGAGCTAAGAAGTAAAGGCCACACATTATGACTAAAAACAATTTATTGACTAAAGTTTCATTCTATCCAAGAAGAGGGCATTAGATCAAACTTCCATACCAAAAGCAGTGTATGCTAAGTTAACTAGCGGTGTGTGTACACGCACGCACATATGTGTGTGTGCATGTGTTGGGGGTGGTTGCTTGGCAATGACACAAATCTATGCATCTAATATTCTAGGCAAGAATTCTGCAAATGACGGCCCATGGACCAAAGCTAGCTAAGATTTGTATATAGCAGAAGCTAAGAATGACTTTCACATTTTTAAATGGTGGAAAAAATAAATTATGTGGCACATAAAAATTGTATGAAATTCAAATGTCAGTGTCCATAAACATTTCTTGGAACACAGTCACACCCATTCATTTATATCTACAGCTGTTTTCCTGTTATCATGGCAGAGCTGAGTAGGTGCAGAGACCTGGACGGCTGGCAAAGTCAAAAATATTTACTATATGGTCCTTTACGGAAAGTTTGCTGACCTCTGTTCTAGGCTATAAAATCACAGTTTTTTAATGGATCACAGCACCAAGCCTGTGCAGGTTTGTTGATTTAGCCCTTGATATATCCAAGATTTTGATATAACCTGCCAGGCCAATACAGAATGCAACCCCATTGGCTAAGAAAAATGGAAACATCCAATAGGTCGTCAAGATGTTGGGATACCTGCCTATGATAACAAGAAGATGTAAAAGGCTTTTCTGAGTTGAAAATAAGATGCTTCCAGAAGGTCTAAGTGAAAATAAAGGTGAATGAAGGTATTCACTTTAAAAAAAAAAACAAGGTATGGTATCTGGCCAGGTGCAGTGGCTCACACCTGTAATCCCAGCACCTTGAAAGGCTGAGGCAGGTGGATCACCTGAGGTCAGGCGCTCGAGATCAGCCTTGCCAGCAGGGAGAAACCCCATCTCTACTAAAAATACAAAAATAAGCCAGGTGTGGTGGTGCATGCCTGTAATCCCAGCTACTTGGGAGGCTGAAGCACAAGAACAGCTTGAACCCTGGGAGGTAGAGGTTGCAGTGACTCAAGATTGAGCCACTGTACTCCAGCCTCCTCGGCCACAATGAGCCTTTGTCTTAAAAAAAATAAAAGGATGTATGATATCTCCTTCTAAAGATGAGAATGTAACTATCTTCAAAATGGCTACCACTTTCTGAGTACTCACTAGGGGCCTGGGACTAAGCAAAATTTTTTGCATTTATTATCCCATTTAATGGTCATCTCCTCTAGACGCTGGTAAGTTCTATGGCCCAAGCTGAACACAACCAGAGAGCTCAGGAAATGAGAATCAAAGCCAGATTCAAAGTCTAAAGCCTGCGTTTATAATCATTATCCAACCCAAGAGCAGAAGGCATAAATGATCACCGCAAATAAATGACAGGAAAGGCAAAGACTACAGAAACAGTAGAAGCAAGTTTACTTTTATGGCCATAAGTATTACACAGTATTTTATTCATACATCTCACACTTTCTTTTGACTCATAATGCCCTCTCTTACTTTAGCATTTAAAGAAAAATACAATTCAGTCCTGCCAGACTCTTTCCTATTGAGAAAAATCAACACAGGTACCCAACTATGAAGGCGTTTTAAAGACAGCAAAATTAGACAACCAAAGTTGTAAGTATAACTTCCACCCTTGAAGTCCCTGTGGTACCTGTGAACGTCTCAAAATGAAAGGAGTAGGGTGAAGTACTTTTAGGGGTGATGGACTATAAAGTACATGTGCAATATTTTAATTTTTAAATTGAGATTGTAAGTGAACATGTTAAATGCAATCTTGCCCACAGAGGGAATCTTGCAGCTGGTGGGCAGCTATTGTTTCTTCCTGCCGAGCATCCATGTCCTCCACTTTGCCAAATATACCATCGTTTTCCAATTTCCTCTAAATATCTACATTTGGGGACCACTCAATCCTAACTCATTTTTGAAAATCCTTTTCTTAAAAAAAATGTTTTAAGTGTTAATATTTTCCTCATATCGATTTGGAAATAATGTACTTATTATCATATACCATGAATATACATGTTTCCTCAGATGTTTATTAATAGTTGCCCAAATCTGGCTTATAAGTCCTTCTTGTGGGCCAAAGAGGGGGCTAAGAGTTTTACATAGGAAACTTCTAGACAGCCTCCCAACAACTCTACTAGTTAAGCATATTCAGATGGGTAACTGAAGAGTCAAGCAGGTTAAGTAGCTAGAGTGAATAAAGGAAACCAAATTGAATTTCAAGTCTATTTTGACTCGAACTGTGTTTTTCCAATCATGTTCTACTGTCCTGCCAAGGCACAAACACATTTTCTTATAATGATTCCCTTTCAGTCAAATTTCAAAATTACTGGAGAGAAGACAGTGGAACTGAAAGACCCATTTACTCCAAGGACTGGTGTCAAAATCAAATCTTTGCTTATCCACCATCAAGCTATCTGGTCTGAATTTTTAGATATAATTTTTAAAAAACACAGCCACAGTGCATGCATGACTAGCATGTCAGGCCAGCTTGGCTTATCAACTGACAGGCAGTGCCTTGCTGTGGGAATAAAATCGAAGTACTTTGACACCTCTAAGAACACATAACTAGTCTGAAGACATCTCTCTTTCTTTCTCTCACTAGTCTGAAGATCTCTCTCTCAATCCTCTCTCTCTCTCTCTCTCTCTCTCTCTCTCTGGCAGTGTTTTACTCTGTTGCCCAGGCTCACTACAAGCTCAGCCTCCTGGGTTCAAGCGATTATCCTGCCTCAGCCTCCCAAGTAGCTGGGATTACAGGCACACGCCACCACGCCCAGATAATTTTTTTTTTTTTTTTTTTTTGGTAGAGACAGAGTTTCACCATGCTGGCCAGGCTGGTCTAGAACTCCTCACCTCAAGTGATCCACCGACCTCGGCCTCCCAAGGTGCTGAGATTACAGACGTGAGCCACCATGCCCAGCCTGAAGATAATTTTAAAAGGCAAGTAATGAGCACATAGATCTACTTTTCAAAAATGTTTTTTCTCTTTAAAATGGTCATTCTGTGGTGGCTCATGCCTGTAATCTCAGCACTTTGGGAGGCTGTGGCAGGAAGATCACTTGAGCCCAGGAGGTAAAAGATGCAGTGAGCCATGTTCATGCCACTGCATTACAGCCTGGGCAACAAAGGGACACCCTACTTCAAAAAAAAAAAAAGAAAGAAAGAAAAAAGATCATTCTAACTCCCATTTTATTCAATAAAAAGATGTGTCTCTAATTTTAAGTCTTGGATCTCTTTTCTAAAACAACTACAGACTCTCTTCCAGAAAAACACACATACACCAAACAGTTTTGGTCACTACTACAGGGGGTTCAGGAATCCCTTGAAACCAACTCTTGGAGGGTCGCAGGCCCCCAGGATAACCCTTGTTCTAAAAGCATATTACAAAAATCCTTACATTATTTCACAGGCCCAGAATAAAGACCATATAGCTAGCTCTCTCATTATTTTTTATATTTTCAGAAGGCAAATATCAAACTTAACAAATTCTCTTCATTAGTCTTTCGTATTCTCAAAAAAAAAAAAACAGAAATCTTATGACTCAAGTAAATCAATAAACATAAGGTCATACAAGTTCAAAGTCCAAATCAATTTTCTTAAAATCTGCTATTTCCATTTCTGTGTTTCTGCCCATAAAGATCTCCCTAGAAAAGGAGAAACACTAGTATGGCATAGAGCTTGAGTCTTTTCTACTTGAACATTCATAAACAGGTTAATATTTAAAAAGAAGACCACTCCTAAAGTTTGTTACAAGATGTTCTCACATGTATATGAGATATACAGTATGATGAAAAGACAATTCTTCAATGTTCAACGAATGGATCTGTGTTAATGCAATTGCAAATTAAATCATGTAACTGACAAAGCAGATTTTAGAGTCCATAAAAGCACAAATCATGTGTTTTCCACCACTTGAGTCAAGAACTTTCAGGCTGGGCACAGTGGCTCCAGCCTGTAATCCCAGCACTTTGGGAGACTGAGGGTGGAGGATGGCTTGAACCCAGGGGTTCAAGACCAGCCTGGGCAACATAGTGAGATCATGTCTCTACAAACATAAAAATAAAAAACTTAACCAGGCATTGTGGCACATGCCTGTAGTCCCACTAGTTGCTAGGCTGAAGTGGGGGGATCACTTGAGCCCAGGAGTTCCAGGCTGCAGTGAGCCCCAATGATTGGTGGCACTGCACTCCAGCCTAGGCAACAGAGGAGGATCCTGTCTCAAAAATACAAAATAAAATAACTTACGGGAATGTTTATTTTAAGGTACAGCTCAAACTTTAAAGTCTTTCAAATTCCTCTTGGTCTGATTACTCTAGAAAATTTCTACCATCATTGAACAAAATTGTAAGTTATGAAATGAACTTAAAAAAATGTTTGAACAGCACTCCATCTATGAATAACTGACAGAATATCTCTCGAAAAGTTAAGTTACAGGGGCCAGTGACACTTTCCCATGAAAATATTAAAAATTATTTTAAATCTCTAGATACTGTTACAAAATCAGTATTATGATAAGATTGAGAAACACTTAAAAACAACATTTTATCTCATGACAATTACTTTCTAAATAATAACTATTCCCCACCAAAATTGTGAACCCCAATCAATTGACAATTGCAGTTTACAATTTTAGTACTTAAGATTTAAAACAATTTTTCTCTTAGAGTGCCGTCTCCTAATATCAAGGAATTGAACAGGGTCTGATGTCCACCTACAGCCAGCCTTTAGGTCATTATTTTTTTCACAGTCAGGGAAACTTCACACTCTAGGGGAAGGCAAACTACACATCAGAATCTTCATGTAAAGTAATTTTTGCCTTTGTGACAAAAGTCAAATTCTTGAGCACTAATTCTTGAGAATACTGTAATGGTATTATTGAAGTTACTGGCTTCGCATCTATCATTTCTAGCTAGCGGTTAAACACACGTCACTTTAATACATTTGCATCTGCAACTCTTCCTCTTTGAAAGAACTGGGGAAAACAGAGAGAATGTACCTAAATTTAGTAAGGAAAGTGAAACAACCAATTTTATCCTACACAACTTCTTCATCCCGGATATGAAGATCCAAGATCTACTTGGGGGACAGGAAAACTGGAAAACAATGATATGGCTTAATAAAATAACAAACCTGGGTTCAAGACTTGATCCTGGTGCTAACCATATCTATCCCATTGGAGGTCAAATCGCTTGTATTGGTGCCTGTTTCCTCATCCACCTCTCACCACCTAAACGTTGCCATTTACAAGAGAGCTATCAAAGTTGAATCAAAGTGACTTTTGGAAAGAGATGCCAATATAATTTGCAGTGTGCTCCAGACAACTACACATAAGGCAACGTTTCTCATTGAGTACCCCCGCCCCCCGCTTTCAACTTCCCCTTAAGATAGGGACAATTGCATAGAGATTTTTTGAAAATCAAAGAGAAAAATAAATAAAAGCACCCCCATCATGATCGCCGACGAGATACCAACTCTGTGGGGGGAATTGGGTGCCGGGTGGGGGACGATGGGTACACGCTCCCGGTCGCTCCGCGAACTCCTCCCGGAGGTCGCCAAGTTTCTCTTCACCCTTTTTCCCGCACCCGCCGAGCCCAGGAAGGAAGGGGGCGGCCGAAAAGGGCCGGAACCGCGCGACCTGGAACCCGGGGCCTTTTTTGATTGCCGGCCGCGCCCCGCGCAAGTGCCGGCGTTCGAGACCCGCCCCGGCGCTCGTGGGCGCCAACTTCGCGGGGACCCCCAGCGACGCGCCCCCCTCGGTCCCCCTAGTCCCGCGTCTCCCGGGCTCAGCCGGATCCCGGCGTCCCCGTCACCCTCCCCACCCCCCAGTGGAGCGAGCCCACCCCTAGCAGCGTCAGCCTGGATGGGACGGCGGGGCCGCAGTCACCTTCCCGAGGAAGGAGCTGGGGGCCCCGACTTCGGGCGGCCCGCAGCCCCCCGCAGCCCTGGCGGCGTCCGGGGAGAGCTCACCTGGCGGCTGGCGGCGGCCTCTGGGGCGGCCTCTGGGCGTGGGCCGGGCGGGGGCGGCAAGGGGGGCGGCGGGGGCCCGGACTGCAGCCGGGGCCGCCGCCGGCCGCCTAGCCTTGCCCCGACTCGCGCTGGCCGCGGCCGCCCCCGGGGAGGACCGGGAGCGCGGGGGAGCGCGGGGAGCGCGGGTCCCGCGGCGGCGGCGGCGGCGGCGGCGGCGGCGCGACGCGGCTCAGCTCAGGCGTCGGAGCGGGCGGCCGCGGGCGCCGCCGCCTCCTCCTCCATGGCTGTTTACCCGGCTGCATTGTGGGAGTTTGACCTCCGCCGCCGCCAACCGCCGCCTCAGCTTGCGCCGCCGCCGCCGCCGCCGCCGCCGCGCACGCCATGGGAGCCGTGACTGACGGTGAGGCCCCGCTCGCAGCCACGCGCGTCCGCTGCACGGCCCGTTCGGCCTCCCCCGAGACCCCTGGCCTCCCAGGCCGCTTCCGGGAGCCCCTCGGCCTCCCCGGCTGCTTCGCCCGAGCGCTTCGGCCTTCCCGACCTCTCCCCGGAGCCCCGGGCCTCCCCGGCCCGCTTCCCCCGAGTCCTTCTTCCTCTCCTCGGAACCCGAGCGCCCCTCGGAGCCCCCTCGACATCCCCCCGCCCGCTCTCCCGGAGTCGCGCCCCGCTGTAGGGTGTGCCGGCAGCGTGGTCGGAAGGCTGGGAACACACGTGGGTGGCCGAGACGGCTGAGAAGCGATGCAAGGGCGGGTGGGACCGGAGGGAACCCGGGTTTGTCTAGGGATGCGGTGAGGGCCCAGGAGCCGCGAAGGGTGGGCGGTGGTGCTGGGCTTGGGCTGGGGGCTCGGAAGGTTTGTGGAGGGCTGGGAGGGAGTGGCAGCTGCAAAGATGGGGCGGGAGTTGCAGGACTCATGTACGAGGGTTGTCAGGATACAGAGCGTGACACCTGGGAGGGGTCCTGGGGCATATTGGGAACGGCTCACAGACAATGGAGGGAATTGCGATGAGGCCTTGAACTGCGAGTGGATTGTGGGTGAGGAGAATGAGCGAGCAATTATTTATAAAAGGAATAGATCCGGAGGGTAATCAGAAAGTGTACCTGGGAGATTAACGGGGGAGTAAGGAGGAGCCTGTATAGGGATGAGACCATCTAGGGTAGATCAGGACGATAAAAGGTAGGTGTGTGTGTGTGTGTGTCTGTGTCTGTGTGTCTGTGTTTGTGTGTTGGGGAGGGTGATTTGTCGGATGTAATGGTTTTAGAGGAGCAAAGGCTGGGCTTGTGGGCAGTCTAAGGGAGATGATCTATGGACTGAGAGCAGAAATAAAGTAACACTTTGGGGAAGGGGAAAGGGCGTGTTTGACAATTGGAGGGGGAGAACCTACAAGGTATCTGGTTAGGGAGGAGGGAGGTCCTTTGATATCTGGAAAGGGAAGATCTAGGGCTCTTGGGTGTTTTTGAGGAGAAGGTAACCAGTAACTGTAAATGCCTGTGGAGAGGCCACTTCTGAAGAGTTGAAGACTACTTGGGTCTCCACATTAAAGGGCCTGGCCATGGGAAGAACAGTGATGGGCCCAAATATGCAGACTGATAAAGAGTGGTGGAGGTGGGAGGCTACTAAGACCCAGGAACTTCATGTGGACTTTCAGCTTTGCTTTGTTCCGGTTTCATTTATTTAGTAGATATTTATCCTTCTTGGACTAGGCTTTGGGATTACAACCCAGAACCAAGGAGCTCATTATGAGCTTTTCCCTCTCTTACATTTCAGTCTGGCGGGGAAAAGAAACATTGCCTAATTAATTTTAAGAGTGACAAATATTACCACAAGGAAGTGCAAGGTTGGGAACGGTAGGAACATGTAACAAAGATTGTTTATCCAATCAATGGAGATGAGAAAGCCTCCCCCAGAAAGTTAATCTCATTTTTGAAGAATAAGTAGATGTTGGACTGGTGTTCTGGGTTGGGAGCCACTTGGACAAAGGCCCCAAGATGTTGGAAGAACTCAAAGCTGACAGGTATTGCTAGAATTTAGAAAGTTATGAGCCAGAGATTTCTAAGGACAATGGGAAGCCATTAAAAGTTTTTAACATTGGTGTGGGTGGTGGTAATCAGATTAGCATTAAAACACACACACATGGCCAGGCACAGTGGCTCACATCTGTAATCCCAGCACTTTGGGAGGCCAAGGCAGGCAGATCTCTTGCGCTTAGGAGTTGAGGACCAGCCTGGGCAACATGGTGAGACCCCATGTCTACAAATACAAAAAAATTGGCCTGGCACAGTGGCACACACCTGTAGTCCCAGGACTTGGGAGGCTGAGGAAAGAGGATCACTTGAGCCTGGGAGGTCTGCACTGCAGTGAGCCAAGGTCATGCCAGTGCACTCCAGTCTGGGTGACAAAGTGAGACCCTGTCTCGAATAAAACAAACAAAAACATGCGTACACCCTGTCTGCTATGTGTAGAATGATGAGAGGAAGAGAAAATGAGGAGCTAAGTTTCCTCCCCCACTTACTAATGTTTACATAGTACTGTCAGGTAGTGTTCTAATTGTTATCCCCATTTTACAGATGAAACTGAGACATAGGTTAGCTTGCCCAAGGTTGCACAGATAGTAAGTTATAGAGGGTCAAAGGCAGGGAGTCCACCTGCATAGTTCCTGCTCTTCCCCTGTTATGCATCCTGTGTCTGCTAGTTCTACAGTGGCCCTGGTGAGAGACAATAAGGACTCAGACCTAGAAGGAATGCAGAAAAGTGGACAGGTGGGAGGGAAATGTGTGAGGTAGAATGTCAGGACTTCAAGTATTGAATGGATGTGGGGGAGAGGAGGAGTTTAGGATGATCCCAGGTTTTTGACTTCACTGTGTGCCTGTTAGTGCTACTTTTCTTCTTATTGACAGAGAGATGTCCAAAGGAGCGATAGGCTTTGTCACATGGGAGATAGGGATAGAAGATGAGTTCTAAAGTACTGAGTGCAGCCAAGTGCCCCCCCCACCCCCCACGTCCTTAGAGGCCACAGGAGTCTCAATCCTGCCACTCACAGACTGTGTCAGCTTCCTTCTCTGAATGGAGATAATAATAAAATCCATGTCAGAGGATTGTTTTGAGGATTAAACACCCAAAAGTTGTAAAGGGCTTTGCATTGAGTCCAACACATAAAAATTCATGTTCAGTAAATATTATTAAATGTCAGAGTTGTTACTAATCTGGCTTCCACTTTCCTTTGATGTGGACTGTGCTTTCTCTCTTAATCTGCACAGGTTCCCTTTTCTTACCTTTTCAGGTGACAGCTCACTTATTCCTCAAGACCCACCTCAAAAATCCCCTCTTTCCTAGAAGTAGTTGACCCTCTGCCTATTAGCCATATTACTTTATGCATAGTTAGTGCTGCTATTGCCATCAATACTTTATTTATATGCCTTATGCTAGAAAACATTTAAGGCAGTTCACCGTAATGAGAAAACATAAAAATTAAACAGATTAGTAAACAAGACATAAAGAACATTGAGATTAGGAAAAATAAAGGGAAGTCAGAAGTGGGGTGATCCTCAAAATGCAAGAAGATAAGGCTAATACATTAATTCACCAGGAAGTGACCTATTTCTCCAGTAGGTCATGCCGAGAGGCAGGACCTGGTCTTCTCTGATCTATTGTTCATGAGAGAAGTCATCATCCTTAGATGCCCAGGAAAAGCAGGGTTTTTTTCTGATTTTAACTAGAGGAATAGTTTATTATTGAGGTCCGTATGAATGAAAGCCAGTGTCATATCCTTAACCTCTTTTCAGCACTGAAGATCATAGAGCTGTTCTGTAGCACATCCCTTGCTAGGTAAAACAAGAGTAAATCACAATTTAGAAAGACATTCTAAAGCCAATAGAGCCTGGGCATGGTAGCTCACACCTGTAATCAATCTTAGCACTTGGGGAGGCTAAGGCTGGAGGACCACATGAGCACAGGAGTTTGTGACCAGCCTAAGCAACATAGCTACCTCATCTCTACTAAAAAATTTTTAAAATTAGCCAGGCGTGTGTGGTGGTGTGCACCTGTAGTCTCAGCTACTCATCTCTACTAAAAACTTTTTTTAATTAGCCAGGTGGAGTGGCACATACCTGTAGGTAGTCCCAGCTACTCAGGAAGCTGAGGAGGGGAGTATCACTTGAGCCCAGGAGTTTGAGGTTGCAATGAGCTATGATTGCACCACTGCACTCCAGCCTGTCAACAGAGCTAGACCCTGTCTAGAAATAAAACCAATGGACAATGTGGCTTAGGTAGGTAGTGGGTAACTCTGCTGATCTGGCATAATTCAAGGTTTTTTGGTTAAGAATATCTAGACCATAAAGACAAACTACAACTTCTTCAGACCATCTTCTATAAACATGGTTTTCATCAGCTGAGATCAAGCTGAAATGAGTAGTATGTGTGATGAGTCAACAAGTATTTATTACATACCTTCTAGGCACAATCCAGGGTCCTGGCTGCTTTGCAATAAACTAGACAGAGGGGGGGCCCTGGCCCCTGCTTCAGGGAAAGAAACCATAGTGTACGATCAAATAAGAAAATAAGATAATTTCTGAAAAGGAATGTAATTAAGTTATAAGAATGAACTTGATGGAATGAGGACGGAGAGTAATGGCGGAGGGCAGTGAGACCTGACAAGTTCAACCACACGAAGAGCCCACGAAAGTATTCCAGATACAGACAACAACTAGTGTAAAGGCCTGAGGTAAAAACAACTAGTACAAAGGCCTGAGGTAAAAACAAGCTGCGTGCCCTTTAGTAGAAGATAAGGAAAGCCAGTGGGCTGGACCTAGGGACAGGACTGCATCCAGGTGGGCCAAGAGGAGTGTGATGCAAAAGGAGGTAAAGGGGAGCTCAAGAGGAGCATTGCAGACTTTGGAAAGGAGACTGAATTGTCCCTTGTGGGCATTTAGAAACAATCGGAGGATTGTAAGCAGGAGAGTTAGTGATCCAATTAATCTTTTAGATCATTCTGAGTTGCATAAAAAAATGGATTCTAGGAAGGCAAAAATGAAAACAGAGAGCTCAATGCAAAGTATTCTTGATGAGAGAAGTATGGGCTTGGATTAGAGCAATGTTATTGTAGAAGAAAGAAGTGGATGCTCTTGATACCTCATTAATCCTCCTGGAAAGCTCTTGGAGGGGTACCAGTACGTGTCCATGGAACTTACATGAGGGCCAAAGTCTGTTACAAATTTGAGGTGCTTGTATCACTGTGTCTTCATGTAATCCATTCCTCTTGGTCTGCATATCCAATTGGACTGGGAGCCCTGGAAGAAGCAGCCCTTTATTTCCTGCGCTCAGTTTGAGGAACTGCCCTGCCTTAGAGGGAAGGAAAGGTCTACTATATCACTATCTACACCTACTAGACTGGATTATTTTCACCACTACTGTCATGTTATAGGTGAAAAAGTGGAGATCTTTGGAAGTTAGTAACTTTCAGTCACACAGCTAGTTTGTGACAAAGCATTTTTCTCTCCTTCCCTTGTTGCCACTCTAGCATTTCAGCTAACTGAAAAACAGTTTGGTTGTTGTCACTGTTAATTTAAACTATGTTAACTTTGTATTTTGTATGTGTAAATTTAAAGGGTGTTAAATATTTTTAGTACCCTGATAGGAATCATTTCAGAAGCACTTTCTGCAGTTCAGAGAACATTAGGTAGATATATTGATATGCCAGAGCGACAGATGAGAGATGGAGAAAGGGGTTGGGGTGGAATGTGGCTCTCTATTCCATTTAATAGAGCTTGCTGGTTTTGCCAGTAGCTTTTTTTTTAACTAGGAAAGTATAATGCATGAATATAGACTTGTTGGAATTTGAAATAATGGTTTTTAATATGCCTACGAACGATATGACAGAATAATGGAGCCACACAATGACTTTCTAATAATGTAATTGTATATATTTTTCTGTGACTGCAGAGGTGGGTAGTAAGTCATCTGTAAAAGGAAGATAATAGTATACACTTTATAGAGTTGTTTCAAGGATGAAACATGATAATATACGTAAAGCACTTTGAAGTTGAGTGACCATTTAATTTATTGTGTTAACCAGGACACTTTTCAGAGTGAAAGGAAACAAATAGGATGTGTGGTCACAGACTAAGATTACATAAATGCTGTATAAGTGTTTGCTGCTGCTGTTATTCCTATTTCGCTTGCTGATCCAGTGTTAATTAGACATTTGTGGGCACAGAGTTCATTTGTTTTTGGTTTTTTTTTTTTCATTAGTGCCATTGGATTTGCCCACTTTGTTTCATCCTCTGTGGCCCCAGCACAGGGATAACTACTGCAGTTAAACTATTAAATGATGTTTCCTTAGCCAAGAAGATTGGTTTTTCAAAGCAAGATTGACATTTCACCTTGACTTTATTAACACTATAAACATTTAGGCAAGCAGAGAGAAAAGACAAAGGACCTCAACGTGATATTTTGCTTTTCTTTTCCTTTTAAAATTTAAAATTTAATTTTGGTGTCAGTAATTTGCCTTGGCATCAGCAATTTATGTAGACCGGTCTCAGGTATCTTAGGAGAGGTTAATATTTACATGGAGGAATCAAACCATCTTATGATTCCTTCCACCCACCTTTTTATGTGTCTTCTTAATATTGTTGACCTTAAAAATTGTTTTAATGATTTTGAGCTTTTTGAAAGGACGGACCAGGTGTTATTTTACTATAAGGAATGTAACATAATGGGCTAATATATGTAATTCATCTTAATAACATGAGCTGTGGTGGTCTAACAATAAATCTTACAGAGATCTCCATAAGCATTGTTTTTCCATGGCTTCAGTCTCTCTCTTGTTCATTTAAATAGGTCAAGTCAAGCCAATTTTCTTTTTTGTTGTTAACACATCATAACTTTATTTAATAACAGAGTAGCATTTTTAATATAGAAAAAAATGAAGTACCTGAGAATGATAAATAAGTTTACCACTCAATTAACCATTGTTACTACTTCAGAAAAAAAGTAATACATGTCAGTAAATTCAAGAAGAAATGCACAATATGAAAAATGCAAACCTTCCCCTCTTTATCTTCCACAATAATCCCTCTCCCAGAATGATCTGTAATGCCTATAAAGGTAAAAGTATCTTCTCTGGAGCCTGACTCCTAGGCTTGAGTTCCATTTCTATTCCTTACTTCCTGTGACACTGAATTTTTGGCAAGTTGCTTTTTCATTGGTAAAATAGAGATAAGAATATCTATAATGCTATTGTGTGAATTAAGTGTATTTATATGTGAAAAGCATCCAAAACAATCCTTAGCATATTTAAGTGTTATATATCTGTTGCCTAGTACACCAGTATGTATATATGCTTGAAAATTTTATATAACCATTTACATACTGGTCTGTATTCAACTTTTATATACCCATAAAATTTTTTAAATGATATAGTAGGTACATATGTTTATGGGGTACATGAGATATTTTGATACATGCATACAGTGCAAAATAATCATAGCATGGTAGATAGGATATCCATCCTCTTCAAGCATTTATAATTTCTTTGTTATAAACATTCTAGTTATGCTTTTTTAGTTAGTATAAAATATGCAATAAATTACTGTTGACTGTAATCATCCTATTGTGCTATCAAATGCTAGATCCTATTCACTCTGGGTAGCTATATTTTTGTACCCATGAAGCATCTCTGCTCCTGGCCGGCCACCACACACCGCACTACTCTTCCCAGCCTCTGGTAACCATCTCTACTAGCTACCTCCATGAGTTCAATTGTTTTAATTTTTAGCTTTTCATGGAGTTCTTTTGAATATAGATCTACCTTATTCTTTTATATCAGTGTTTGTAGTCTATTAATTTTTTAAACAAATCCTCTATTGGCATTTAGTTTGTTTTCAGTTTTTTACTCTTCCAAGCAGTGTTACAATGGAGATATTTGCATAGATATTTTTGTATATTTGTGGGAATACTTTCTAAAAGATAAGTCGAAAGGTATATATGTCTTTAAAAATGTTGGTATATCTTGCTATCTTGCCTTAGTATGAGTAGCCAGCTGCTTTTCCCACTCTAATCCTGTCTGAAATTGTTATGCCTTCCTGTGACTTTCAGTTTGACACCTACAGAATTTTTTGCCAAACTGCATTTAGAAAGGAAATGCTAATCCTCACTGGTAGATCACAGGATTCCTAGTTCACAGAGGCAGGTGAGATTGCAGCCCTTCCTCAAATGGAGCCACATTTGACCTGTAATTTAGCCTTAGCAGGGAGTTACATAACAGTGATGCTATTGCCACTGGTTGTCAAGCCTTGACCTGTCTTTAAAGTTGTTTTTTAATCAAGGTTTTAATGGCAAATATCGGAAAAGAACAATTATGAATTTTGAAAGGAATATTAGTCTGGATTTATGAGAAACTGTCTGTTTTATGCTAAAACGAGAGCACAGCTAAAATGGCTATGTCATCTGACCAGAGGCCTGAAAATCTGGAGTTGCTCTAGTAACTATAAAGGAGTCATTTCTTCCTGTCTTTATGTTTATGAAAAATAGAGTTTTAAAATCTAACTTCTTGAAAGGACTTTTTGGGGCTTAGTGTCTTGAATAATTTTATATTTCTTCTGGGTATATGTTGGCATATATGTATCCCATTTTGCAGGTAAATATTTACATTTCAGCATCAAGGTGTCATTACTGATTTTAAACTGATTTTGAAAGACAGATTTTGTATGTGCAATTATGGTACCACATATAACCAAATCCAGTAGGAAGTCATAAGTTCTAGAAATGTGGTAGCAGTCTACTGTTAAACCAATCCTGTTTTTTATGTCTTCAGTGGTTAACATTTCATTTAGGCATATTGGATATGAGGCATTTTGATGAGCAGATATTTATCTCATGCCCCTGCCTCATAGACAGTATACACTAGACAATACGTGGTCGTATTACTTATATGAGAAGTTAATTGCTGACTCCTTTTCTTAACTCAGATTCACACTCCTGAGTCTTCCAGGAGCTAGATGGATGGTATTATCCAGCCATAGTCCTTGAAGCCTAAAGCCAGGTGGAAAACCACCATCCTCACAGCAGGTGTCAAGTATTTTGGTTTAGAAACTCTTTCCAGATGATGTTGATCCTCATAGTAAAGAAAGTAATTATGACAACTAAGGAGTAATGTTGATAATATCAATAAAATAACAAAAATAAAATCTGCTAAGCTATCTTTACTGTTTTTATAGGATAGACCAAAGCCCACCAGAATTACTAATGTAGGCATTCAGATTGCTTACAGAGGGTTTCAAGCATGATAATTTGTGAAGTCAATGTGTATAGTAAACAAAACATGTTTTCAATGTGGAGTTAATTGATAAGGTGTCATTAAAAATAATAATGCTCATGCCATTTGTGTAGGAGCTATCAGCAGCAGGCCATCTTTAAATTTAAAAAGAACAGAGGCTGTTCTCAAACTAAGAGCTGACTTTTTTATTTTATTTTGTTGCTGTTGGAGCTATGCTCTGCACTTTATACATGTTATTTCAGTAATTCTTGTCCACAAAGTTTCCAGGCAGCAACTGTTTATGCACAGTTTAAGCTAGAAACACAATGATCTTCCCAGTAAGTTTGAGACAGAAGCAAATTTGTAAGGAATCCTAACTGGACAAAACTTCATATGTATAAATGTGTAATGTGTATCTACATAGATATGTCTATAGATAAATCTTCAACATTTACTCTGACTTTTATAGGATGATACAAGTTGTGAATTTTATTTATCAGTTCAATAAGGCTCGTGTAATTGATTCGTGCTCTGTTTGATCTTGGTTAGCAGTTTTACAAACGCATCAGATTTGTAAACCAAAAGTATCTGAGACAAGTCTTAATCAATTTAGGAGTTTATTTTGCCAAGGTTAAAGATATGCCCATGACACAGCCTCAGGAGGTCCTGAGAACATGCCAAAGGCGGTTGAGTTACAGCTGATTTTATACATTTTAGGAGGACAGAAGTTATAGGCAGACATCAATCAATACATGTAAAATGACCATTGGTTCAGTATGGAAAGGCAGGACAACTTCAAAGGTAGGGGGTGGGGGAAGACTTCCAGTTCATAGGTGGAGTTAATTTTCTGATTGGCAATTGCTTGAGTTATGTTATTTATCTAAAGACCTGCAATCAATAGAAAGGAATTTCTGGGTTAAAATAAGGGGTTGTGGAGGCCACGGTTCTTATATAGATGAAACGTCCAGAGAGCAGGCTTCACGGAGAATAGATGGTAAATATTTCTTAACAGATTTAAAAAGGTGCCAAACTCTAGTTAATCTCTCCTGGATCAGGAGAAGACCTAGAAAGGGAAAGGGATTCTCTGCAGAATGTGGATTTCCCCCACAAGAGAACTTTGCAGGGCCATTTTAAAATACATAAAAGAAATATATTTTGGAATAAAATACTTCAGTTTCTTTCAATGTTTGCTGTCTGTCGTGTATTGTATCTTATTGGTACAAAGAGTCTGTTTGGTCAGTCTTAAGATTTCTGTTTTAATGTTCATGCTGGTCAATTGTGCCTGAATTCTAGAAGGAAGGTATAATGAGGCATTCTGACCCTACCCCCATTCCCATCATGGCCTGAACTAGTTTTTCAGGTTTACTTTGGAAAGCCCTTGGCCTACTGAATGAGGGTGGGGGCGGGGGCGCCCATTCAGTTGGCTGTAGGGCTTAGAATTTTATTTTGGCTTATAGTTTCTTCATTAAAGTTTTAGAAATGTTGTCCAATGATATAAAATAAAAGTTATGTCAGAGTTTCTTTTTTCTTTTGAGACAGAATCTCACTCTGTTGCCCAGGATCTAGTGCTGTGGCATGATCTTGGCTCACTGCAGCCTCCACCTCCTGGGTTCAAGCAGTTCTCCTGCCTCAGCCTCCTGAGTCGCTGGGATTACAGGCACGCAACCCCATACCCGGCCAATTTTTGTATTTTTAATGGAAACAGGGTTTTGTCTTCTTGGCCAGGCTGGTCTCAACTCCTGACCTCAAATGATCTGTTCACCTCTGCCTCCCAAAGTGCTGGGATTATAGGTGTGAGCCACTGTGCCTGGCCTTTTTTTATTCTTCTTGATACAGCTTTTTGAAGACACAGCACTTTTGGATTATAATTGCTTACAAAAAAGCTTTCATAAAAGGTATTAGAACCAAAACAATTAACTGTGGACAACATGACTTAAGAGCTCATTATAATAATGATGCATTTGACAAGGAAATTTGGTTATTTCTCAACCAAAATTATGACTGATAGCATTTATACCAATACATACCAGATTTATAGGAACTTCTTTTTATTTAATCACAGAGTGGGTGGGGAAGCCTGATTTTACGGGCTTTCCTAGAAATTTTTTTTAGCAGTCCTTTTTCCAATGTCCTGGTTGTTTGCACAAATGGCAGTGAATATTTGGAAACTGCTGTTTAGGGGTTGCTTATTTGGGGGACGCAGGCTAGGACAAGCCTAAATGTCATTCTAGGTTGTTGGTTGTCATGGAGCTGAAATACTTTGGGAATGGCTTTTGAAAAGGTAATTTGCAGTCTTTTGGGTTTTGCCTGACCCATTAAGTAGATCAGATGGCACTTGTTGGGTACTTGATAGAATTCTCAGGAAACTACCATTCTGCCTCTTTCATACATGTGGGGCTCACTAGATAACACCAACATGTGTACTAGTTGGTGCAGATAAAGTATCCTGGGGTCAAAAAAAAAGTATCCTGGGTCATAAGTTACCAGCAAGGCCAGGCACAGTGGCTCATGCCTATAATCCCAGTATTTAGGAGGCCAAGGCAGGTAGATCACCTGAGGTCAGGAGTTTGAGACCAGCCTAGCTAACATGGTGAAACCCCGTCCCTGCTAAAAATACAAAAAATTAGCCGGGCGTGGTGGCATGCGCCTGTAATCCCAGCTAGTCAGGAGGCTGAAGCAGGAAAATTGCTTGAACCCAGGAGGTGGAGGTTGCAGTAAGCAGAAATAGTGCCATTGCCCTCCAGTCTGGGCAACAAGAGCAAAACTTCATCTAAAAAAATACGAAGAAATTAAAATTTAAAAAAAGTTACCAATAAGACCCTCAATTCTTCAGAAAACTTGTGACGTTCTTCTCTAGATTTAGGAAAATCTTAAACTGTGGCCCTGAAGTCCATTTTTGTCTGGGGAATGCAAGTCACTTGGGGATTATCTTCTGATTTTTCAGATGATTCTCTCATAAGGAAACTGTTTTAACTGCTTTTTTCAGGGAAGAAAAACAATTCAGACAAAGTTAGCAGACTGGATATTTAGGAGTAGATTTTAATATTCAGACAAAGTAAGTGGGGGGGGGGAGAGGGGGCGCAGTAGGAGTCATATCAGTTTTTACCATCCTTTGTAAGGGAGTATCTTGCATTTCCAACTTTTCATTAATTAGCTCTTTACAGTGAATCTTTTTTGTTGTTTTGTTTTGTTTTGAGACCAAGTCTTGCTCTGTTGCCCAGGCTGGAGTGTAATGGCGCAATCTTGGCTCACTGCAACCTCTGCCTCCCAGATTGAAGCGATTCTCCCACCTCAGCCTTTCGAGTAGCTGGGATTACAGGCATACGCCACAATGCCCAGCTAATTTTTGTATTTTTAGTAGAGACAGGGTTTGGCCATGTTGGCCAGGCTGGTCTCTTAACTCCTGACAACAGGTGATCCACCCACCTCGGCCTCCCAAAGTGCTGGGATTACAGACATGAGCCTCCGCGCCAGGCCATTACAGTGAATCTTTTTAAAACATGATTTTAGAGCACTGTTGTTCTTTGAGGCTTCTGAATGCCAATAAGAATTCTGTTCTCTCTGCCTAATTTGGGATGCTCGAGGTTTAAGTGCACTTCTTAGATGAATAGTCTTTTTCATCTGGAACATTCCATGTAATAGCATTATAATTCTGAATTATCTTTTGTAAGATTTTGCCATTTGTAAATATTTGTAGCTTTCAGAACCAGAAACCTTATACACAAAAAAGTCAGATTGGCCAGAAGGCGGGGTACTCAGATCTTTAGAAATTAAGGAAACCATTTTATGCTGGATATTGGGTCTTTCAAACCCAAAATGGCTTTGGCTTTGAGATCACCTTGACCAACTTAGCCAATGACTTTTCAATTTCTGTCTTTTTTGTCTGACCCAGTCAGATGCCTGAGGCCTCCCTCATCTAAACATGTAAGAAAAAAGAATACACATACCTATGAATTCCAAAAGCCAGAGTTCATGCTCCTCTCCACTCCTTGGTAATAACCACTTACTATGACTGCTGTCGGTTACCTTTACTACTGCAGCCCTGTATGTTAGCCACAAAGACTGTAACCCACATTTCCCTCTTGGCCATATGCTGGTCGTCAGTGGGATGCAATCCGTATTTCTGTCCAGCCACATTCTTCAGGGTTTGACTCAAGCCTTTTATAGCATCATGCATGAGATATCACCAGAGTGGAGGCCAAAAAAATATAGTCCTTACCGGTGACTTGTCAGCCACTATAAACCCAAAAGTCATGTGCCCTGCCCCAGCACAAACTAACCCTAAGTACCCCAAAGTCAAATGCTCTCTCACAGCACAAACTAACCTTGATACCCCCAAAGCCAAAGATATCAAGGAGCTTAAATGTTTAAGAGAGCAGAGCTCAGATTCTGAGAGGGACTTAACAACCCTCAGGGCTTCGTGAAGGAGGCAGTGCCCACCACCCCCAAAAAAGAAGGTTAGCATCACCTTTTCCTGTGTTCCTCAAGGAGTCTCAGGTCATCAGCTATCTCCGGGCCCTTTTGTGGACATCTGTCAAAAGACAAAATTACAACAAATTTAGTTTAAAGATCTCAATTGTCTTTATGATTGTAGACTTGGGCAACACTTCATTTCATGAAATAGAATATGTGGCCCAGCCTCAAAGATCTTCAGAATGCCTTTAGGGTCTTTTTCTCATTGCCTTGATTAGTAACAACTGGTATCCTTCTATGCATACTAATCTATTTAGCAAACAGTTGCTTGGCTGCACCTTTAGTATTCTCTAACACACTTTTTCATTCTTTGTGTGGCCAGGAAGCAAATTTTCTGATTCCTTTTTTCTGTTTCTCTTTTTATTATAAATAATCTTTAAGTCATTTCTTCCCTTTTGCATCTGACTGTACATAGTTAAAAGGCACACAGCAGCCTGAATGCTTTGCTACTGAGATATTTTTTCTGCTACATATTCTAGTTCATTGCTCTTAAGTTCTGCATTCCGTAAAGTCCTAAGACACATACACAGTTCAGCCAAGTTCTTTGCAACTGTAAAACAGCAATGGCCTTTACTACAGTTTCTGATACCATGTTCCCCATTTCCATCTGAGGTCTCATCAAAATGGCCTTTATCATTCATATTTCTACGAACATTGTAATCACATCCACTTAAGGAATCCTTAAGAAGATTTAAGCTCTCTCTAGTTTGAAGTCTTCTGAGCCCTGGCCAAATTGCCTTCAATACTCCATTCACAGCCATATAGGCTGATCCCAACATTCACTTCAAAACTCTTCCAGTTTCTACCCCTTACCCAGGTCCAAAGCCACTTCCGCATTTTCAGGTATTTGTTACAGCTACAGCCATACTGCCAGTACAATTTTCCATCTTATTCTGTTTTCCTCTGCTGTAACAGAATACCAGAGAATGGGTAATTTATAAACAATAGAAGTTTGTCTCCCCGGTTCTAAAGGGTGGGAAATTCAACATCAAAGGGCCAAATATAGTGAGGGCTTTCTTGCTGCATCATAACATGGCAAAACGTATCACATGGCAAAGGAGAGTGTGAGATGGAGAAAGGAAATGGAACTGAACTCACCCTTTTATCAGGAGCTCACTCCACGATTACAATCCTGTTTCCACAATAGCTGCATAAAAGCCCTAATGACCTAATCACCTCTTCAGAGTTCCCCATCTTAATATCGGCACAATGGCAATTAAATTTCCTTCTTTTTTATACATTTATTTTAAACTGACAATATATATGTGAAGTATACATTGTGGAATGGTTAACTAGCTAATTAACAAATGCATTACCTCACAGAGTTATCATTTTTGTGGTGAGAGCATATAACATTCACTGTTTTTACATTTTCCAAGAATACACTATATTATCATTAACTATAGACACCTTGCTGTACAATTAGATCTCTTGAAATTTATTCCTCCTAACTGTAAGTATGTATCTTTTGACCAACATTTCTCCAACTCCCTTCTCCCTAGCCACCCCAGCCTTTGATAACCACCATCATATTCTGTACTTTTGTCAGACCAATTTTTTTTAGATTCCATGTATGAGTGTGATCATGCATTATTTGTCTCTCTGTGCCTGGCTTATTTCACTTAAATGTTCTCCAGGTTCATCCATGTCGTTGAAATGACAGGTTGTCCTCCTTTTTATGATTGAATAGTATTTCATTGTGTATGTATGTGTGTGTGTGTGTGTACACACACATCCACATTTTTTTTATTTATTCGTCTGTTGGTAGACACCTAAGTTGATTCCATACCTTGGCTATTGTGAATAAGGCTGCTATAAATGTTGGAGTACTGATACCTCTTTGACATACTGATTTTATTTCCTTTGGACACATAACCAGTAGTGGGATTGCTGGATTATATGGTAGTTCTATTTTTAATTTAAAAAATTATTGAGGCCTAGCATAGTGGCTCATGCCTGTAATCCCAGAACTTTGAGAGGCCAAGGTAGGAGATCATTTGAGGTCAGGAGTTCGAGACTAGCCTGACCAACATGGTGAAACCTCATCTCAACTGAAAATACAAAATTAGTTGGGCATGGTGGCACATGCCTGTATTCCCAGCTTTTCAGAAGGCTGAGGCAGGAGAATTGATTGAACCCAGGAGATGGAGGTTGCAGTAAACTGAGATCATGCCACTGTATTCCAGCCTGGACAAAGAGTGAGGGAGAAAAAAAAAATATATATATATATATATATATATATTTTTTTTTTTTTGGCCAGGTGCAGAGGCTCGTGCCTGTAATTCCAGCACTTGGGAGGGTGAGGCATGTGGATCGCTTGAGTTCAGGAGTTTGAGACCAGCCTGGGCAGCATGGTGAAACTGTAGTTTCAGCTGCTTGGGAGGCTGAGGTGGGAGGATGGCTTGAACCCAGTAGCTGGAGGTTGGGCAGCATGGTGAAGCTCTGTAGTCACAGCTACTT
Source organism: Ateles fusciceps (assembly GCA_036589455.1). Taxonomy (NCBI): domain Eukaryota; kingdom Metazoa; phylum Chordata; class Mammalia; order Primates; family Atelidae; genus Ateles; species Ateles fusciceps. The sequence continues at coordinate 14,820,351 of JAZHEH010000562.1, forward strand.
GGGAGGCTGAGGTGGGAGGATGGCTTGAACCCAGTAGCTGGAGGTTTCAGTGAGCTGATATCATGCCACTGCACTCCAGCCTGGGTGACAGAGCCAGACCCTATCTCAAAAAAAAAAAAAAAGTAGAGTCTGGCTCTGACACCCAGGCTGGAGTGTAGTGGCACAATCGTAGTTCACTGCTGCATCCTCAAACTTCTGGGCTCAAGCAGTCTTCCCAAGTAGCTAGAACTACAGGTCCACACCACCAAGCCTGACTTTTTTTTTTTTTTTTTTTTTAGACATAGTCTTACTATGTTACCCAGGCTGGTCTCGAATTCTTGGCCTCAATCAATTATCAGTCCCCTCACCTCAGCCTCCTGAGTTACTGGGATCGTAGAAATGAGCCACTGTGCCTGGTTCATATTTTTTTCCATTTTTTGAAATTTTAATTTTATTATGTTCAATAGCTTTTGAGGTACAAGTGATTTTTGGTTATATGGATAAATTCTATCAGTGCTGAATTCTGAAATTTTAGTGCACCTATCTCCCATGTGGTACACTACATGCGTAGTGTATTTATACCCAATGTACCTAGTGTAGTTTTTTTTTCCCCTTCACCCCTTTCCCAGCCTCCGACTTCTGAATCTTCAAAGTCTATTATGTTACTTTGTATGTCTTTGTGTCCTCATAGCTTAGCTCCCATTTATAATGTGAGAACATATGGTATTTGATTTTCCATTCCTGAGTTACTTCACTTGGAATAATGACCTCCAGCTCCATCCAGGTTGCTGCAACAGACACTATTTCATTCCTTTTTTTTTTTTTTTTTTTTTTTTTTTTTTTTGAGACTGAGTCTTGCTCTGTTAACCAGGCTGGAGTACAGTGGCTTGGTCTAGGCTTACTGCAACCTCCGCCTACCATACTGGGTTCAAGCAGTTCTCCTGCCTCAGCCTCCACAGTAGCTAGGATTACAGGCACATGCTACCACACCCAGCTAATTTTTGTATTTTTGGTAGAGACGGGGTTTCACCATGTTGGCCAGGCTGGTCTTGAACTCGTGACCTCAGGTAATCCACCCACCTCAGCCTCCCAAAATGCTGGGATTATAGGCGTGAGCCACCACGCCCAAACAATTATTTCATTCCTTTTTATGTCTGAGTAGTATTCCATGGTGTATAGATACCACATTTTCTTCATTCACTCATTGATGTATGAACACTTAGGTTGTGAATTCTCCAGCTCATATTTTCAGTTTTTTGAGGACTCTCCATCTTTTTCCCATAATAGCTGTACTAATTTACATTCCCACCAATAGTATATAAGAGTTCCGCTTTCTCTACATCCTCACTAACACTTATTATTGTTTACCTTTTTGCTAGTAGCCCTCTCTCAGTGGGGTGAGGCAGTATCTCACTGTGGTTTTGATTTGCATTTCCCTGATTAGTGATGTTGAGAATTTTTTCATATACCTGTTGGCCATTTGTATGTCTTCTTTTGAGAAGTGTCTGTTCAGGTCATTTTAATGGCAGTTAAATATCGACATGAGTTTTAGAGGGGACATTCAAACCATAGCATCAAACTTTAATCTTTTAGATCTGTTAATATTTTTCCTCTCAGTTAGGGCACTCACTCCCCAGTTTGCCTCAGATGTTGTTTGCCTATTACATGAATGCATTTACATTTGAAATCCCCAGTTGTCAATACAGTTGGAGGTCTAGGCATATAGAAAGAAAATGGTATTTTCTGGAGACTTGAGAGGAACACAGATAAGACTAGGAAAGGAACTGTTGAATAGCACCGGTGCCACCAGATTCACCCACTAGATGCTTCCTTTTAATAAAGTTAAAATATTTGTAGTAAGAAAATTCTATTAATATTTATTTTCTGCATTTTCATCTCTTCAAGGACTGTTTTTTTTTCTTTCTTTTTTTTTTTTTTTTTTTTTTTTTGAGATGAAATCTTGCTCTGTCGCCCAGGCTGGAGTGCAATGGCACGATCTTGTGCTCACCGCAACATCCACCTCCTGGGTTCAAGCAATTCTCCTGTCTCAGCCTCCCAAGTAGCCGGGATTACAGGCATCTGCCACCATGCCCAACAAATTTTTTGTATTTTTAGTAGAGACGGGGTTTCACCATGTTGGCCAGGCTGGTCTCGAACTCCTGACCTCATGATCTGTCTGCCTTGGTTGGACTCCCAAAGTGCTGGGATTACAGGCGTGAGCCACTGCTCCTGGCCAGGACTGTGTTTTATTTGTCTCAGTCTCTTCAGATAATATTGTTGGTGGTTAAAAAACTGAAAGCATTAGTTTGTATTTTTTAAATGTAAAATTAAAACACTTGATGAATATGTAGCTTTAGCAGTCTGTCAAAGCCATGACTCTTGAGAACCAAACCCAATTCTAAAAATGTTTATTTGATGTTATCACAGAATATATTTTAAAACTAGAGCCATCTGCCTTCCAAAGTTTATCTCCACTGCACCTGCACTCAAAAATACTTCTGCCTACACACAGGAACTATTGTTTAAAGATTTTGCTGTTATTTCAATATGCAGGCTCTCTAGGAATTATTTACACTTTAAAATTTATTTTTGAAAAGTAGTGGGGCTGGGCACAGTGGCTCACGCCTGTAATCCCAGCACTCTGGGAGTCCAAGGCAGGCGGATCATGAGGTCAGGAGATGGAGACCATCCTGGCCAACATGGTGAAACCCCATCTTTACTAAGATACAAAAAATTAGCCAGACGTGGTGGTGTGTGCCTGTAGTCCCAGCTACTTGGGAAGCTGAGGTGGGGGAATCACTTGAATGCAGAAGGCAGAGACTGCAGTGAGCCGAGGTCACGCCACTGCACTCCAGCCTGGCAACAGAGTGAGACTCTGTCTCAAAAAATAATAATAATACAATATTTTAAAAAATAATCAATGCATACTGTAAAAAGCAAGAGAAAACCCCAAGTTCTATTAAGACATGCAGGCAAATTACATCTTTTCCCACCTCTATCTGTAGTCTGTTTTACTAGAAATAACCACTATTACAAGTTTCTTGAGGATGCATCCAAGGATAGTCTGAATACACACATGCACATGCACACCCAAAGCCTCCTTTTTCGCACATATGGCAACATATTGCATATGCTTCTCTACAGCTGTTTTGTTTTCATTTTACCTAACATATCTAAGGAGAGTTTTGTGGTATCAGTATATATATCTGCACTATTTGTTTGGCTCATACTATTATATTATGTGAATGTTTTATCGTTTAACCAGTTTCTTACTGATGAATAGGTTTGCAATCTTTCTACGACAAACAGGACCACTAAGAACATCTCTTTGTGTCTGTCTTTGTGCATGGGTACACTTATATAGGACAAATTTCTAGAATTGGAATTATGGGGTCAGAAAGATACGTGCATTTTTAATTTTATTTGTTACTGTTCAGTGGCCCTACAAAGAATTACCAGTTTACATTTTACTAGTATATAAAAGTGCAGTTTTCTGGCCGGGCATGGTGGCTCGCGCTTGTAATCCCAGCACTTGGGGAGGCTGAGGTGGGCAGATCGCAAGGTCAGGAGTTCAAAACTAGCCTGGCCAATATGGTGAAACGCCATCTCTACTAAAAATACAAAAATTAGCTGGGCATGGTGTCAGGCTCCTGTAGTCCCAGCTACTCGGGAGGCTGAAGCCAGAAAATTGCTTGAACCCAAGAGGTAGTGGTTGCAGTGAGCTGAGATCATGCCACTGCACTTTACCCTGGGTGACAGAGTAAGACTCTGTTTAAAAAAAAAAAGTACAGTTTTCTAACACCTTTGCCAACAGTTTTATCAGATCTTTTGATTTTTGCTCATCTATTAGGTGAAAAATTATATTTTACCGTGGTTTTAATTTGCCTTGCTCTTGTTATGATCCAGGATCATTTTGTCTGGGTAAGAACACTAGCTCAGGACTGCCAGGCAGATAGATTGGGACCCACTTGTTGGTCGTCATTGTCATCTACACTGTTTTTTTTTTTTCTCTTATTCTTTCCCTTGGGGCAAAAGTCAAAGAGTATTATTTAAAAAAAAAATTCTCATGGGGAAAGAAACCTTAAAGATAACTATATATATTATATATATATATCATATATATGTGTATATAATATGTATATATATAATATATAACATATAATTAATTATGTATATTATATTTATATTTGTATAAATAAAATATATTTATATATTATAATGTATAAATATATAAATGATATGTTATATAAATTTATAATATGAATATAAATTATAACAATATAAATGTATATTATATAGTATATATTTATAATATGTGATATATATATTATTTGTTCTGGAAATAGCATCTTGCTTTGTTACCTATAGGAGCTGGAGTGCAGTGGTGAGATCATGCCTCACTACAGCCTTGATCTCCCAGGCTCAAGTGATCCTCCTTCCTCAGCCTCCCAAGTAACTGGTCCTAATAGGCACATGCCACCACACCCAGCTAATTTTTATTTTTTATAGAGTCGGAGTCTTATTGTGTTGCTCAGGCTGGTCTGGAACTCCTGGGCTCAAGCGATACTCCTACCTCAGCCTCCCAAACTGTTGAGGTTACAGGCATGAGCCACCACACCCAGCCTTAAATTATATGTTTATTTAACAAATTCATTCCTTTTTCCCTGACCCATTCTTTTTACCTAGTTTGCCACTACATCTTTTAAATATTTCCTGTCTATTCCTTTTATCAGTGCCTCTCACTGGCCAGAGACGTAAACATTTGGATTTCTGTCTTTGTGGGCAAGTTATTTCACAAAAGATTCTCTAAGAATTATTGGCTTATTTCCTTGATTGTATCTGAAAATTATTTCCACTCAACAACCCAGTAGACTGCCAACTCTGTAAGGATGTCTTTTCACTGCTATTACTTCAGCCCCTAGAACAGTACCTGACACACAGTCATCATGCAATAACTTTCTTTTTTCTTTACTATATAAATATTTTTATTATATGCAATAACATAAAACATGCATAACAAAATTTACCATTTTAGCTAGCCATTTTGAAGTGTACAGTTCAGTGGCATTAAATACATTTACATTTCAATAATTTTCTTTTGAATAAACAATTGAACAGTGATACTGGTTATTTGTATTTGAAAGTTACCAAGAGCCAGATGGTAACATTGCCCTCTTTCCTGCAGACGAAGTCATACGGAAGCGTCTCCTCATTGATGGAGATGGTGCTGGAGATGATCGGAGAATTAATCTGCTAGTGAAGAGTTTCATTAAATGGTGCAACTCTGGGTCCCAGGAAGAGGGGTATTTTATTTCACTGTTGTTTGTATACCAATGTCCTAATGTGATTTTAGGCCATACATTAAGGTCCTGTGAATAGATCAAATTTTCACTCAACTTAAATGTCCGGTGGAGTCAACTCTTACTTAATTAATCAAGAGTAGATTTTCCTGGCCTTTTCTTTTCTTCAGAGGCCTCCCATATGTTTAATAAAACATGGAGAAGGCAGATTGGTAAGGAGAAATGAAGATTAAATTCAGACCCATTACGATATAAGTGTTTAATAAGTATATGTATGTATTAAGTTGGCACAAAACTAATTGTGGTTTTTGCCATTATCTTTAATTTAACTTTTGCACCAACCTGATACATACACACACACACATATATATAAAATCTTTTTTTTTGAGACAGAGTCTCATTCTATTGTTTAAGCTGGAGTGCCATGGTGCAATCTCAGCTCACTGCAACCTCTGCCTCTCAGGTTCAAGCAGTACAAGTGCTTCAGCCTCCCGAGTTGCTGGGATTATAGGCGTGCACCACCATGCCTGACTAATTTTTGTATTTTCTGTAGAGATGGGGTTTCACCATGTTGGCCAGGCTGATGTCGAACTCCTGGCCTCAAGTGATCTGCGCACCTTGGCTTCCCAAAATGCCAGAATTACAAGCATGAGCTACCATGCCCAACTATATATATATGTTTTTTAACGTAGTAAACTTTTACTCATTTAAATTTGCTTTTCACATTAATAATTTTATAGAGTAAATTGTGGGGACAGAATTGTGAAGATAAAAAAATCATAAAATATTTTAAAATGCAAATAATTGTTTGAATAAAGCATGCATCGATAAGAACAACAGTCTCATCTTTGTATGTGTAACTAGTTTATAAATTCAAGTATGCTACATTTGATAAAAAGAAAACTTAAGGAACAGATATTCTGAATTATTTTAAATAAGCAAATGACTCTCTCAGAACTTGGTGTCATTTAATTAGCAGATATTTGCCTGCATTATGATAGCTCAGTTTTGTCAATCTACAAACATCTTTATTTTGGTTTTCTCTCTTTTCATTAGATATAGCCAGTACCAACGTATGCTGAGCACACTGTCTCAATGTGAATTTTCAATGGGCAAAACTTTACTAGTATATGATATGAATCTCAGAGAGATGGAAAATTATGAAAAAATTTACAAGGAAATAGGTAAAGAATATTAATGTTTCTATCTGTAATTTTATTTTGTATGGTATAAAGGAAACAATATCTGCTAACAATTTTCTTTGGTTGGTGGTAAAAGAATAATAATTACAGTATTAATGGAAAGAATACAGCAAATGTTAGCTACAAAAATGTGCATTCTAATATGACATGGTACTTTGGGTTATAGCTTTTTTTTTTTAATACTAGTATGTATTTTATTAGCAATAGAATTTAATTTATAAATGCATTTTAAAATTAAACATGGATTATTGATATTGTTACAACTATGTTTTAAAAACCTTCTCATATAGAATGTAGCATTGCTGGAGCACATGAAAAAATTGCAGAGTGCAAAAAGCAAATTCTTCAAGCAAAACGAATACGAAAAAATCGCCAAGGTAAGGGTTTTGAGGGATTTAATGTGCAAATACTTTATTACTGACTATTTTCATGCAATTTTTAATGTTGTGAGGAAAAATCTTCAGTCTGAATCAACCTGGATTTTTAAAAAATTATCCAAATTTAATTCCTTAAAACTATATTGTTCTTTAAAATAGAGAAAGAAGTCTGTGTTGAAAAAAAAATGTTTTTGCTGGATTACATTGATTATCCAAATATTTCTTTTCTGTTTTTCTCCTTTTTTTTTTTCTTTTCCCAGTATTTCTTAAGTATTAAATTTTTACCATCTTGGACCTTTTTGGCTAAATTATGTTATAGCTAATCAGCAGAGGCAATTTACATGAATACACTAGATATATGATTTTGGTTTTTTTGTTTGTTTAATAGAGCTACTTTCCAAAAAATGAAATGGAAAAGAATTTAAACTCTGTAAGTTTTCATTAACTACGAAGCAAGCAAACATTTACAGACTATCTAGAATATCTAATAAGAAGGTTAAAGTTGAGTTTTGTTATAATCTCTTGTTTTTAAGTTAGAGCATGTTCTTATGTAGTTCCTAAATACTATTTCCAGATAATTTTTAATGTTAGAGGCACTACTCCTATAATGTAAATTGAAGAAAAGCAAAAATAAAAATCATAGTTTATAATCACAACTGTTACACTGATATGAAAAACTAGAAGAAAATAGAAAATGTTAGTGGTGATTTTGAAGTGGTGGGTTTTTATGGCTTAGGTTCTTTTCTCTGGTTTGGTTTTGTTTTATTTTACACAGGGCATGTATTTTGTAATTCAAAAAATTTGTATTCAAAAAAATCATACTTTTATTGAATTAATATGATCAGTTCTAAAACAATGAATTTTACTTTTTAATTAAGATGAAGCTTAATTTCCTCTTTATAAAAATTTATTTTTTCAGTCTAAAATGTGTGTGGTGAAGTTTTAGTGCCCTATTTACAGTAAGATATACCAACTTAGTATCAGTTCTAAAGTCATTTAAAAATATTTTGCAGTGTTTCTGTTGGTTAATGAGGCTTTTAAGTAAATCCTGTCATTCATCACTTCAGAAAGGTTAACAGGAGTTACATGACTTATCTTGGAGGTCTCAGTGGAGCAGAAAGTAGAACCTGAATTTTAAGTTATTTGTAAGTTTCTGCAGTCTTAACTTTTAGAATGAGCAAGAACTGTAATTTGCTGTTGACTAACATCTCAAATTAATGGTAGTATATATTCACTGATTTTCTTTTTTTTTTGGACAACTAGTGAGTAAGATCCTTCTCAGAATCAGTCTATTTGATAATCAGTAATAACTTAAGTTCACTTATTCTTATGCTGACCTCTTATGTTCTGTCCAGGACATATAAATGGAAAAAAAGTGCTAAAGTTTAGGGAGCCAAATCCCTGTTTAGAACACTTTTGATGTTATGTATCGTTATAGTTATAACTCAGTCAACTAAAATTGGCAATACTCATATTTCAATGTTTTCATTTCTTGAGGTACTAGGGAAGTGATTAGAGGCTTGCGATATTACACATTTTGTTTTGATAAACCCTTAGTTTGATAAACATTTTTATGTCTTTCAGAATATGATGCTTTGGCAAAAGTGATCCAGCATCATCCAGACAGGCATGAGACATTAAAGTAAGTGTAGAGCTTTACTTTGAAAGGAACTAACCTTTATACATAATGCTCATATACTACCCTAGGCATTTCATTTTTGCAGAAATAAGTATGTTTCAAAAGGAGGGGTCAGATCTTCAATATTATATTTTCCAATACTTCTCTGTTAGATTTTATTTTCCTCTGACCTTACCACCTATATGTCTAAAATAAATGCATGTCATATGGAGAAATAGAGTGGACAATAGAATGTGATCTTCATATATTAAAATATTAAATTTCAGTTAAAAAGAATAAACTAGTTATGTCCTTTTAAAACACACTCCTCAAAACATAATCAGTGAAAAAACACATAATTTTAAATTATTATTAAATTCCTGAAACACATACAGAATAATAACAATTTATAAAAGTTAGAACCCCCTTTCAAATATTATATACCAATACTGTGTATTATTCCGTGATACAAGTATATATATAAAAAAGGATTAGAATAATATAGTGGTTGCCTAAGTGGTAGGTAGAGGAGATAAAAAGGCCCAGGATAGAGGACTAGGGGTAAGGTTCAAAGGGTATTTCGAGTTAATTGGCAATGTTTTATTTCTTCTACAAAAAAAAGACCCTTGAAGTTGAGCTCTACAATATGTATCATTTCTTGGGTCTTGTTATTCTACTATCTGTATTTTTCTGTACTTTAAAAATTTATCCAAAAATGTAATTTTAATGAAAGTAAGTCCATATTTAAACGTTAGGAAGAAATCATCATCATCTTTAAAAGTCTCACCATAATGGAGTGTTATAACTCCTTATAAGTTTTTTTAAATTTTATTTTAAAAATTCTATCTAGTAACTAAGAAGTTAGTTATTAATTGTAAATTCTTTTCCCCCCATTCAGCAAAATGTAACACTGTTTTATTATTTCCAGGGAACTAGAAGCTCTGGGAAAAGAATTAGAGCATCTTTCACATATTAAAGAAAGTGTTGAAGATAAGGTATTTGCATAGATATTTAACCTTTGTGATTTATCTATCTGTATATAGATCATCATATATGTCTATATATATATAGATAATCATTTGTATAAATTTTTTTCTTGTTAACACAGCTGGAATTGAGACGGAAACAGTTTCATGTTCTTCTTAGTACCATCCATGAACTTCAGCAAACATTGGAAAGTAAGTCGAAATAGTCTCAAAATAAATGTTTATGAAGATTTTATAAATGAGTCAGGGATGTACCTTTTGAAATATATATTTTGGAGAGAGAATATACCTTCAATTGCTGAACAGTATAACTGGATGACATTAGAAGGTACTCATGTTCAACTTTCTTGAATATGGGTAAAAAAGTCTTAATTTGTAGTAATACAGGATTTAAAGATATATCTAGTGGTTTAAATTAAGAAAAATTGAAGGATGATAGATTTGGAGTCTTTCTTGGTTCACTGTAGTGGATTACTATAATGTAACAACTCAGGACTCAGGCAGACAATAATAAGGAATCAGTACATAAGAACATTTGCATACCCACTGAGTGCTGGGTGCTTTGGGGAACTGGAGACTTGCTCTTTATATTCACTGTAGACAGCTGGAAATTCTGTGTTACCTGATCTTCTGATTGTTTTCAAGAACAGCCTAAGACCCAATTTTCTTTTTTTTTTTTTTTAGACAGTCATGCTCTGTCATCCGGGCGGGAGTACAGTGGTGCGATCTTGGCTCACTGCAATCCCAACCTCAAAGGTTCAAGTGATTCTCGTGCCTCAGCCTCCCGAGTAGCTGGATTATAGGCACATGCCATCACGCCCAGCTAATTTTTGTATTTTTAGTAGAGACGGGGTTTTACCATGTTGGCCAGGCTGGTCTCAACCTCCTGACTTTAGGTCATCCACCTTCCTTGGCCTCCCAAAGTGCTGGAATTACAGGCTTGAGCCACCACACCCTGCCCAGATTTTTTTTTTTTAAGTGAAATCTATCACATAAATTTTACGGTTTGATTCAATTAGTAGCCATCTTTGCTTTGATTGTATTGGTTAATAAAGGATAAACATTTTTTTTTGTATTCATTAAATATAAAATGTAGGCAAACTTGACTAAGGTTTTATGTTTCCTTCTCAATTACAGACGATGAAAAACTCTCAGAGGTAGAAGAAGCTCAGGACGCAAGCATGGAAACAGATCCTAAGCCATAGATAGGCTAGTTGCCCACCATTCCCAGGAATATTGAAATAGTTGCATGAACATAATGTGTTTAAAATGTGGTGTGCTCTTGAGATATTTAAAGTTTTGGCAGTATAATACTCTGTTTTTAGATATGAAGGTACATTTCATTCATATTTCCTCACACAAAGGAAAATAACTTTAGTATAGATTTTTTAATTAAAAGGCATTTTTTATTCTTAAAAGGTAGGAAGCAACATCTGAATATGCTCAATAAAATGCTTTTAAGCTGGATATGTTTGTGCTCATTAATATTCTAGGTAGTTTTTAACTGGTAACATTGATTGACTTACAAAATAAGTTGAAGATTGTTAGAAGTTGGCATTTCTAGGATGTACATGGGAAAATGGGCCAATTTCTAGAAATAATTACACTTCTGAAAACAGAGTCTATGAAGAGGCTTTAGGAGGGCCATGAACCTGTGAAATTACATGCAAAATGTTTGTGGTATATGCTTATTGTGGTGAAAGGTTTCATACTGTTAAAAGTCACTGGCATGAGAGGTAATTATAAGATGCAAAGTAAAATAATATGCATTACTTTCTCTATCTCTCTCCTTAATATGTGAAGAATATGATTCTTAATTGTTTTGTTGATCTGCTTTCTCTACTGTTTTGTTCTTTAGTAATCATTTTCAATAGAAAAAAATATATTGATAAAACGAAGAGTTGTTTGACGTAAATAGTTTGTTAAGATTGTCTTGCATAGGCCGGCCGTGGTGGTTCACATCTGTAATCCCAACACTTTGGGAGGCTGAGGCAGGGTTGGTCATCTGAGGTCAGGAGTTCAAGACCAGCCTGACCAATATGGAGAAACCCCGTCTCTACCAAAAAAAAAAAAAATACAAAATTAGCCGGACATGGTGGCGCATGCCTGTATTCCCAGCCTCTCAGGAGTCTGAGGCAGGAGAATTGCTTGAACCCAGGAGGTGGAGGTTGTGGTGAACCAAGATCACGCCATTGTACTCTAGCCTGGGCAACAAGAGCAAAACTCCATCTCAAAAAAAACAAAAATGATTGTCTTACATAAAGAATTGATAGTATTTTTAAAAATTAAGGTAAGGCTGAATCACTTGTAAAGTATTGAATTACATGTGTAATACTTGTTCGGCTCCATCCTTATCCATTTATTTTAGTTAGGAACATGACACTTTGCATGAATCATACCTTGATGATGTTATATTTTTGTAATTTTAATAAGAATTTTTGTCTTTAAAAATGAAAGTTTAAAATTAGCTCAGTTGTAGTCATATTAAAAGTGTCATAATACCTATAAATGCTTCCTCTAATTTCATCTGGCAAGTCATGGGAGAAATTTCTTTGTAGAATTGCTGTGCTATGACAAATGCTTCTGTTTTCCATTATTAGTAAGAATTATGAAACAAGGCCGGGCGTGGTGGCTCACGCCTGTAATCCAAGCACTTTAGAGGCCAAGGCGGGCGGATCACCTGAGGTCAGGAGTTCAAGACCAGCCTGACCAACATGATGAAATCCTGTCTTAAAAAAAAAAAAAAATGAATTATGAAACAAAAGTATGCCTATATTGACCCAGAATTAAAAATACATTTTTCTTTTTTTTTCTTTTCTGAGACAGGGTCTTGCTCTGTCATCCAGGCTGGAGTGCAATGGCACGATCTCTGCTCACTGCAACCTCCGCCTCCCAGATTCAAGCAATTCTCCTGCCTCAGCCTCCCCAGTAGCTGGGATTACAGGCACCCACCACCACATGTGGCTAATTTTTGTTTTTTTAGTAGAGATGGGGTTTTACCATGTTGGCCAGGCTGGTCTTGAACTCGTGACCTCAAGTGATCCCCCCGCCTCAGCCTCCCAAAGTGCTGAGATTACAGGTGTGAGCCACCACGACCGGCCTGGGAAGATAGCTTAAGAGTCAGGGACAAAGTCAGAAGCAGCAGCAGGTACATGGGAAACACACATTTTTTAATTTATACTTCCTCATGGTTCTCTTGGATATCCTCTGGAACTGCTTAGAAGACTGAAGAATTTCATCCCCTAGAAACTCACACTGTTGAAGCTCAGCATGTCTTTGGGCCAATAGCTTCATGGATTTATCAGTCACTGTTTCTATGAGGTCATCCACCTATGACAAATACAAAGAAATGAAGCCATGTGTTAGAAAGCCTTGTCAAAATCAAAGGGATAGTTGCTTTTCCTGAGAGATGACTTCAGGAATTGGTGGACATTTTGCAAGTGTTAAAATGTTATTCTAATTCAAGTCATAGCAAATGGAGCTTGAAAAATGCATTAACCACCCAGTGATAAAGACAACCTCAGTTCTTCTGAAAGAAACCTATGCCTTCATTTTAATTGAATTCATTTAATATTTATCAGGTACATAGCATCATCCTAGGTGTCCTTAGCAATCCTTTAGCCACTTTCAGAATGCCCTCCTCCTGCTAACATTATTTCTTAATGCTAATCATTAATTTCATCCTACACCCATGCTGTCTACCAGGGCTGTGTGTTCGGTTAAGCCTGGCTCTGATGCTTCTGAGACAAAAGTTAAAAGCCTTTGTCCACTACCTGCATTTGAAGCTTTCCTACTGTCAAATCTGATTTTCGGAGGATGTTTTCCATGCGACGCTTCTTTTTTTTAAGTGCTGGAAAGTATGGTCTCTTTTTTGGTGAATATGGCCCCTATGATAAAAATGCAAAACACATCAGATTAGGAACTACCAATATTATTTCTGTGATGGTGCTTAAACAAGAATTCTCACCCTTGGGACATTCTCTTATAAACTGAACATTTGCCACATAAGAACATTGAGTTGGAGACTGTATTCGTATTATTCTCCACGCCCATGTATCTTCTTTGTGCCCAGAGCTCTCTTTGAAGAGATCTATAGGGTGCAGAGAAATGAGATTGTCTGGCTCTGAAAGAATATACAGCATAAGGAAAAAAGCAGGTCATTTGTAAGGGGAAGAAGAAGAAATTGCCTCTGTAGCTACTGAGCACAGTGAGAGTGTGGGGCTGTTGTGGACCAGTGCCCCAGAAAGCTCATTATCAGTGGATCTAGTTGTTAATTTGGTCTCGTTTCTGCAGGTTTCCTTATTTTCACAGCAGTCATGTCTTCAAACATAAAAAGAAAGCTCTGGGTTCTTTTTGCCCCATGCCTGATACTTTTCCCATTGTCCCTGGCTTAGTGGTTACAAGTACCTGTCCTAATAGTGTTGCAATTGGAAATCATTCCCAGGTCATGGCTCCAAGCTAATATGCCTTTTTTAGTCTTATTTAGTTCACTCTTCCCTCCCCTTGTGCTTAATAATTAGCTTTAGGACTATTGTGAGACCTACACAAAGTAGAATATGGGACCACATCTGGGTCCTACCCTTTGCCTTTACAAATGGAGTCTGCTGAACCACTGCTGCCCTGCCAGCTTGCCGCAGCTCAAAAGTCACTTGCAGAACCTTCCCTGATCTAGCATACTTGGCAGTTACTACCTTATTTCTCTGTTTGTTGAATACAGCTACTATAAAGTCTAGTTCCTAGGCAAGTTTTGTAAAGCAGGACCAGTTGGGGCTAGTGTGGACTGAAGAGAACACATCTCCTGCAGTAAGTTGGTGCAGCTCCTGCTTGTTCCCGTGAGAAAATGGCCTAGTATTTTCAAATCTTTTTATTTTTTCAAAAGAAAGTTGAAAACCCAGAATTTTATTTGAAATATCCTAATTTTAAAATGTGGACTATTAATTCAAATACATATATATATTGAGATGGGGTCTCACTGCTGCCCTGACTGAAGTGCCATGGTGTGATCATGGCTTACTAAAGCCTTGACCTCCCTGGGCTCAGGTGATCCTCCCACCTCAGCCTCCTAAGGAGTTGGAACTAAAGGCATGCACCACCATGTCCGGCTAATTTTTATATTTTTGTAGAGATGGAGTTTTGTCATGTTGCGTAGGCTGGTCTCAACCTCCTGAGCTCAAGTGATCCTCCTGCCTCAGCCTCCCAAAATACCAGGATTACAGACATGAGTCACTCCATCCAGCCAATTCAAATATATTTTTGAGAACGTTCTGGGGGCTAAACAAAACACTTTTATAGCTAGTTGACAACCTCTGATCTAACATTACTTGATCGACAGAAATTCTTAATCATAGCCAAATCACACCATCTTTATCCTTATGGTTAGTGCTATTTGTGTCCTAAGAAGTCTTTATTCTGAAGTCATGAAAATATTCTTACTGTTCTTCAGAAGTTTTAAGGTTTTTGCCTTTTCCACTTAAATCTATAACAGAACAGAAATTAATTTTTGTATATGGTGTGAGATAGGGATCAATTTTCATTTTTTGTCTATATGAATGCCCACTTGTTCTAACAACATTTGTTCAAAAGATTATCTTTAGCCCACTGCTGTGCAGTGCCATGGTTTAATGTCTGTCTCCTCTATTTAACTGTAAGTTCTACAGAAGCAAGACCATGTCCATTGGATCTCCCTATAGCCCCCAAACATACAAACTGCCCAAAACATAATAGGGGCACAATAAATATGAACCTAGCACACAGAAGGCAAAAAATCAAAACTAATATCAGTGCACTCTGACAGTGGTGTTCCAGAGCAGCACTGTTCAGTGGAACTTTCTGTGAAGATGGAAATGTTCTCTCTCTGTACTGTATAGGACAACCACTAACTAGGTGTGATTATTGGCCATTCGAGATGTAGCTAGTGCAACTGGGGAACTGCACTTTTAATTAACATAAGCAGTCACATGTAGTTATGACTAGCATATTGGACAGTACAGTTAGTCTATAGCATACCAATTACAACTAAGGATTCTAGAGCCAGGTCTTCCTGGGTTTGAAACTTGGCTCTGTCACTTATGTAGACAAATTAATTAAACTCTCAGTATCATCCCTAAACTAAGGTTAATATTGCTACCTATGTTATAGGGTTGTAGGATTATCCATGTTGATATTTTTAAAGCACTTAGACCAGAGTTTGGAACATAACTTTAAGGTAAGTCTTATTATATTTAAAACAATAATAATAGTTCATGGTTCTATTTCTGAAAAATAATCTGAGCAATTTAAGCTCAAACATGCATACCTGGCTGGTCATGGTGGCTCATGTCTGTAATCCCAGCAGTATGGGAGACCAAAGCAGGCGGATCACTAGAGGCCAGGAGTTTGAGACCAGCCTGGCCAACATGGCAAAACCCTGTCTCTACTAAAAATACAAAAATTAGCCAGGCATGGTGGCTCACACCTGTATGTACTTCCAGCTACATGGGAGGCTGAGGTAGGAGAATCGCTTGAACCCAGGAGACAGAGGAGGTTGCAGCGAGTCAAAATCATGCCACTGCACTCCAGCCTGGGTGACAGAGTGAGACTCTGTCTCAAAACAAAAACCATTCCTACCTATGGATAAATAAAAGCTTTGGTTTGGAGAGTTCTAGATCATCGATGTGCACTTTCTATGTTATACATGTGGCTATTTTCATTTTAATTTCAATGAAAATTAAGATTAAAAATTCAGTTCCTCAGTTGAACTGACCACATTTCAAAGTCTCAAAGCCAAATGTTGCTAATTGGACAATGTATACTTGCATCTTCACAGAAAGTTCCATTGAACAGTGCTGGTCTAATGAGTTCCACTCTACATAGTACGCAGATAGGTCAGATTGCTAATATACTAACATACGAAGAGTGAGAAAGTCAGTATAAAAATCCAAACTCCACTGTTGCCCAGACGTAGTAGAAGCTGAACAGTTTGCGCTTAGAAGTAGAGGAATCTGACCCAGAGAATACCCTAAATTCTTGGAGAGGAAACACAGCAAGATTTAAAGGGCTTATTATGGAGGAGTCATAGTAGGAGATAACTTGGTTTTTGCAAAATCTCTAAACATTGAGTTATGTGTAAGTCTTTAGAGGCCAATTGGTTTAGCATTTTACCTTTTGCAGTCCTGAAGGAAGAGATGTCACAGATAACCGCTTGGTGGTTCTCCTGGCCTGTAGGAGTGTTTTTCCCCGGGTTATCTCCTCTGTCTCTGCCTCTACATTAAGTTGTATAGTCGCTTAGAGAAAGGGGGAAAAAGGAGTCTGTGAGGATCACAATGAGGAACACGTTCTTCCTATTAAAGAGTACAGTATTCTTTGAAGACAGCATCACATGCTGCTTCAGTGGTTTTTTTTTTTTTTTTTTTGGAGTTAGAAAATGGATTTGCTCTTCCCAGGCTTACACTTACTCCTACACACATTTGCCTTTTGTTATGGTCATGACTTCAGTGGACACCAACCCAGTCCAAGGTAGCCACCTCTCTCTCCCCTTCAAGACTTAAGATTTTTCCCTGAACCATTGTGGAATTAGAAAAGTAACCTTCTTAACATACAAGGCCCTCCCTTGAGTATTCATTGTGGATTAAAGCAAATGTTCTATCCTCCAGAAACGTGGCTCAAGGCTCAGTTATTTACATAGCATGTGATTGGTCTTTTGCATATCCAAGAGCCAGGTGAACTTTGGATTCCTTTACATTTTAAAACATCAATTCAGTGCTTAACTCAATAAATGTATTTATAAAGGAAGCTTTAAAACACTACCAAAAATTTAACACTAGTATCATAAATAGGCATTACAATTACTATGCTAAAAACAAAGCTATGTTATTTTTTTCGAAAGGCACTAAACCTGAGGTTACTCTCTTTTCTTAAAAAAAAAAAAAAAGGGGGTCACTAGGCCAGGCGCAGTGGCGCATGCCTATAATCCCAGCACTTTGGGAGGCCGAGGCAGGCAGATCACAAGGTCACGAGATCGAGACCATCCTGGCCAAAATGGGGAAACCCTGTCTCTACTAAAAATACAGAAATTAGCTGGGCATGGTGGTGTGCACCTATAGTCCCAGCTACTTGGGAGGCTGAGGCAGGAGAATTGCTTGAACCCGGGAGGCAAAGGTTGCAGTGAGCCGAGATTGTGCCACTGCACTCCAGCCTGGTGACAGAGGGAGACTCCATCAAAAAAAAAAAAAAAAAAAGCAACTAAATGAGACATTTCTCTTGGTGTATTCAAAAGGATGACACCATTGAGGAAAGGGTGTTTGCAATTTGCTATGTGTTAGGATCACAATGTGGAACACTGTTCCTTCATGCTATGTGCACGCCTAAAATCATTTTGTTGCTTCAAGTCCATTGATAAGGACTACTCTGGGAGCCTCAGACCTCAAAGAATACATTAGCCTACTTAACACCTCCACTTGGCTATTCCGCAGAGACCTCAAGTCAGCAAGTCTAGCCGGAACTCACGACTTCCTTTTCAATCCAGGTCCGTTGCTCCTAATCTCAGTGAATGATGCCTCCACCTTCAAAGCAAGTGCTCAATCCAGAAATTCTTCCCTCTCCCTTGCCCTTCACTGTCCAACTCTTCCCTAACTCTTGTAACTTCTACCTATGCTTATTTCTCCCTTTATCTCCCCTTTCCCACTGCTATGACTAATCATCCAAGCCAATGTCATTCCTTGCCTGAAGGAATGTAAGGGTTCTTATTGTTCTTCCTGCATTTGTGCTTACCCTCGTCTAATCCAGTCTACACTATGCAGCCAAAGCTATCTTTTAAGAATGCAAATCAGATTATATAAATCCCTAGCTTGAAAGTATCCAAATGGTTTCTTACCACCTTTAGAATAAAGTTAAAAATTCTCAACATGTCCTATGACAGACACCCTTACTACCCCATTCAACCAGCCTCTCTTTAGCTCTCTGTGTTCCAACCTCCCTGGATTTCTTTCATTTCCTAATTGTGCCTGGTGATCTCTTGATATTGTGACTTGAGCATGTTCTCCCTTATTCCTGGGAAACTGTGCTTCCCCTTCCGCTTTGTGTAAGCTATCCTTGTATCTTAGCCATCCTTCAGATCTCAACTTAGATGTCCCTTCCTCGGGGGAAGCCTTCCTGAGACCCCTCCCCTAAAGTTAGAGCACCCATGATTTCTTTCAATAGCATCCTGTGCTCCTGCTTTTGGAATAAATGTGATTTTCTGCATATCTGAAAGCCCCTCAATGCTATAACTCCATGAGGGAGAGGCCATGTCTGCCCTATGTGCTACTCTATCCCAAATATTATGGCTGTCATATGGTAAGTGCTTAGCAGATATTTGTTAAATAGATAAAAACATGTTTTGAACTCAGCAGGGAAAAGCAACTGGTTTTGGGCCACAACGAAGGGTAATAATATTTGAGCTACATCCTAAAGGATGAGCCTGTTTCCTGGAAAAATCTTAGTTCATATTTGTTATTCCAACTAAGATAAAAATAAACCAGTGCACAGATTGAGAGTAGAAATTTGATCCTCTGTTTTCTGCTGGATTCTTCAATTCCAGCCCCAGAAATATAGAAGCATATCCTCTTTGTTATTTTCAACATAAATACACAGGTCAGTCCATACCAGGTAATTGCTAGATGCTTGGATACTTGTATTAGTGACTGCTTTTTATAGAACAGAGAGTTTGTTTGAAATTAGTCAGCTGGAAACCATCAGGCTTTTTTTTCCCCCTGGAAAAAGCACACAACAGGTTTGTTGCCTGATCAGGGTGTGTAAAATGTGAGGTTGTATGTACATTTTCATATACTATAAGGCCTGCGTGTTTCCTGATTCTGTGCTGTGAAGGACATTAAAAAGCTACAAAGGATATATAGGGCAGTGAAATTATTCTGTATGATGCTATAATGGTGGATGCATGTCATGACAGGATATGACATAAAAGTATGTATTTGTCAAATCCCACAGAACTGCACAATATAAAGGAGGAACACTAATGTAAACTTTCATTAATAATAATAATATGTCGGCTAGGAGTGGTGGCTCACGCCTATAATCCCAGCACTTTGGGAGGCCGAGGCAGGCGGATCGTGAAGTCAGGAGTTTCAGATCAGCCTGGTGGTGAAACCCCATTTCTACTAAAAATACAAAAATTAGCTGGGCGTGGTGGCATACACCTATAGTCCCAGCTACTCGGAACGCCAAAGCAGAAGAATCGCTTGAACTCAGGAGGCAGAGGTTGCAGTGAGCCAAGATCACGCCACTGCACTCCAGTCTGGGTGACAGAGTGAGACTGTCTCAAAAATAAATACATAAATTAATAATAATAATATCAATATTGGTTCATCAATTGTAAATGTACCACACTAAAGCAAGATGTTAATAACAGGAGAAGCTATGGGGGTCAGGGGAAGGGAGAGTATATATGGGAACTCTATATTTTCTGTTAAATTTTTCTGTAAATATAAAATTGCTATAAAAATAGACTTTTTTTTTTTTTTTGAAACAGAGTCTCGTTCTGTTTCCCAGGCTGGAGTGGAGTGGCATGATCTCAGCTCCCTGCAATCTCTGCCTCCCAGATTCAAGCAATTCTCCCACCTCAGCTCCCCTAGTAGGGACTACAGGCACATGCCACCATGCCTAACTAATTTTTTTTTTTGTATTTTTGGCCAAGATGGTTTCACCATGTTGCCCAGGCTGGTCCTGAACACCTAGGCTCAAGTGATCCACCTGCCTTGGCCTTCCAAAGAGCTGGAATTACAGGTGTGAGCCACTGCTCCTGGCCTAGACTTCATTAATTTTTTTAAAAGCTACAGATGAGAATGTAAACATTGGTAGCCAGTCATAACTCATAGGATGCCAAATGACAGTATTGCTAGTTGCAAAAACAACTTAGCAGTTCAAATACTGATTCTTCCACACAGTACATAGAAAGTAGATGCAATAAAAGCAAGCATTCTTTATGACTTACCAGTTATACATTTTATTCATTTAATTCTCACTACCCCCTCCACTATTAGAAGTAGCATGTGAAAGTCTGTATCACTGCTTTCTCCAGAAACAAAACCAAAAATCCCCCTTGAGTTTGCTTTTCCAATGTATAAGTATATATGAATATACAAGCACTTATAGATGAATATTTATGCATATATATTTAAATAAAAAGTGACTTTAAAATGATTAGACCACTGATTAATTGAACTAGGAGGAACCTCCAAGGCAATCCAATTCAGTGCTTCTCAAAAGGTATGAACAAGGCTGGACATGGTGGCTCACACCTGTAATCCCAACACTTTGGGAGGCCAAGGCAAGCAGATCATCTGAGGTCAGGAGTTCAAGACCAGCTTGGCCACCATGGTGACACCCCCTGTCTACTGAAAATACAAAAATTAGCTGGATGTGGTGGCAAACGCCTGTAGTTCCAGCTACTCAGGAGGCTGAGGCAGGAAAATCGCTTGAACCCGGGAGGCAGCGGTTGCAGTGAGCCGAGATCATGCTGCTGCACTCCCGCCTGGGAGACAGAGCAAGATTCCCTCTGAAATAAAAACAAAAACAAAAAACAAAATGGTGTGAACATACGAGCCGACTGAGGATCTTGCTAAAGCACAGCTTCTGACTCAGAAGAGCCCAGGTAGGGCCTGAGATTCTGCATTTCAGACCAGCTCCTCAGGGATGGCATACTGGTGTAGCAAGAAAATTCATCCTAACTTCACTCTTCCTCTTGGCCTCAACGCAGTGACAGATTGCCCAAATTTGATTACCATTCTCTGAGAGCTTTCTCATTTTTGTTGTAAATAACTTGGGAGATGGAAGTTCCTTAACAATCCTAGGGAGAAGGCTCTGCGTGCTTGACAGGAGGGCTCCCTCCTGGTCGGTGCAGCCCTCTTTGCTGGCACTCGCTGGCTTGCTTCTATACTTGTAGGACAGCATCCTCCCAAAAGCAGTCTGCACTTTCGTCATCAAATTTCTTTTCTGATTTTGCTGGCTTTCATGAAATCCCATGTCACTCTCACTGGATGATTCCTCTTTAGGGACCAATACATTTTGTTTTAGTAAGTTGGTAGACACAGCTCTATGCCATCTAAACAAAATAGAAATCGTTCATATTAGGGAAATTGAAAAGTTAAAAGTGAGTAATTTTTAAATCTTCAAATGTGAACAAACTATACAATTAAAAAGAAAATAAAATTGGAGACCAAGAATCAAATCACAGAAAAATAAAACCAAAGCAACTACTTGGTGTTTTGTTACCAAATTACAGTAATCCGGCCACTATTTAATTTAAACACAGTATTGTAAGAGGTAAGTTATATTATTATCTTCATTTTACTAACGAGTAAACTGAGACATAGGTTAAATTAATTGACCAAGGGCTAAATGCAGACTTTAATCCAGGTCTGACTGTTGGAATCCATTAACTTATATCTGCAAATTGGCAATCTTATTTCAATGAAAGTTTGAGATAGTTTTTGCTAGATTTGGCAGTTTCAAAGTGAAAGTAATAAAAGATGAGAGAGTCTGCTAGGATAGTCAATAAGGAATAACCTCCAAGTCCCCATATATACTGCATTTACATAGAACGCTCATTTAGATAACATACTATTAACTCATATATAGTAACTATGTGTACCATCTTCATATTGGCATATTTTATTACACACAATAGACAACAATATTGTCTAAATTGCATATTCTAAACAATAGACAACATTTCCTGATAGCTTTCTGTGTGCTAAACACTCTTCCAAGTGCTTTCATGTGTATAACCATTTAATCTTTACATTTTCATCTCTACTTCACACCTGAATATATTAAAGCTTGGAGAGATTAAATAATTTATGTCCAGATGATCTGATCCTGAGGTTGTGTTGTTAACCACTATGCTAGAATATCACCTATACCGTGATACAATTTTTACCTAATATTCTTCCACAATTAACTATTTTTTAAAATACCTGTGAAATCTCAGGTGTTTTTTAAATTAAAATTTTAATGTTGAGATCATTATAATTTCACATGCAGTTTTAAGAAATACAGGAAGATTCTGTGTGCTGTTTACCTAGTTTCCCCAAATGCTGACATCTTGCAAAACTATATTTTCACAACCAGCATGTTGACATTGATACAGTCAGGATACAGAACATTTCCGGTAACACCAGGATCCCTCATGTTTTATAGCCACACCCACTTTCCACTGGCCCCCTCTTTCTTAAACCAGCATCCACAAATCTGTCTTCTGTTTGCATAATTTTTGTCCTTTCAAGAATGTTATGTAAATGGACATATACATAACGTGATTTTTTGAGATTTTCTTTTCTTTCGCTCAGCATAATTCTCTGGGCATTCATCCGGGTTTTGTGTATTAATTGTTCATATCTTTTTATTGCTGAGTAATAGTCCATGATATGAATGTACCACATTTTGTTTAACTATTGACTAATTGGAGGATATTTGGGTTGTTTCCCAGTTTGGGGCTATTATGAATAAAGCTGTTATAAACATTTTTGTATAGGTTTTGTATGAACATAAATCTTCATTTCTCTGGGTAAAATCCAGGTTTTATTTTATGCTATTACATTATATTAAATATATAACATATTTCTCTTTTCTTTTTTTTTTTTTTTTTTTGAGACGGAGTCTTGCTCTGTCATCAGGCTGGAGTGCAGTGGCGCAATCTTGGCTCACTGCCACCTCCGCCTCCTGGGTTCAAGCGATTCTTCCGCCTCAGCCTTCCGAGTAGCTGGGACCACTGGCGCGTGCCACCACGCCCGGCTAATTTTTCTATTTTTAGTAGAGACAGGGTTTTACCATGTTGGCCAGGATGGTCTTAATCTCTTG
The DNA here is from genome assembly GCA_036589455.1 of Ateles fusciceps. Lineage (NCBI taxonomy): Eukaryota > Metazoa > Chordata > Mammalia > Primates > Atelidae > Ateles > Ateles fusciceps. Next base: position 14,843,646 of record JAZHEH010000562.1, read on the forward strand.
ACCTAGTGATCTGCCCACCTCAGCCTCCCAAAGTGCTGGGATTACAGGCATGAACCACCGCGCTCGGTCATAACATATATTTCTAACATGAATTAAAACAAATTTATAACCATTAACAATGTTCTTTATGTATTAACTAAAATACCTCATGCACCATCAGCAGCATGTGTACTACTCTCCAGGAAAACACTGTTCTAAACGGAACCTAAATCATTCTGCCTTTTTCTATAATTATACATGGGAATTAGTTTAGTGAGAGCCCAGACACCAAAGTTAAATGGTCTTGGTTCAACTCAGGACAATTCCTAACTCTGTTACCTTGGCCATTTTATGTAATCTCTATAAGCTTTGGTCTTCTCATTTGAAAATGGGCATAGTCTTTTCAGAATTGTGAAAATAAAAGGAAATAATTCATGTGTTTGGAACCTTAAAGAACATTCAATAAATGATGCTTTTTATTACCATGTAGATCAGAACATTGGGGAAAATGTAAAAGGCAAGGAGGGAACCCACACTAGATGGCAAAATAAGGGAGAGGCTAGTAGCCTCCCTTCTGGGACCAAGGAAATGAATCTCTGGGAGACCAGAAACCTCCCTTCTGCAAATTGTACATATACGACTTCTAGGGGGTGCTATTCAATTTAGTCCTTAGGGTTATGTATAGTTACAATGATTTTCTGGCAGACAGCAGTAAAATGTCCTGAGGAGGGGGCACCATTTCCTAATTTGCCTGAAGATAACTTATGGGTTAGTATTAATCTCTGGTAGTCCCCTCTGAGACTCCTTTAGTAATAATTTAATTTTTTTTTTTTTTTTTTTGAGATGGAATCTTGCTTTAGAGTCCAGGCTGGAGTGCAGTGGTGCAATCTCAGCTCACTGCAACCTCCGCCTCCCAGGTTCAAGCGATTCTCCTGCCTCAACCTCCCAAGTAGCTGGGATTACAGATGTGCGCTACCATACCCAGCTAATTTTTGTATTTTTAATAGAGACGAAGTTTCACCATGTTGGCCAGGCTGGTTGTGAACTCCTGACCTCGTGATCTGCCCGTCTCGACCTCCTCAAGTGCTGGGATTACAGGCATGAGCCACCGCGCCTGGCCAATGATTTAATTTTTAAGTGATGATTCTACTACTGTAAACATGTACACACATACACTTTGACACAGAACAGTGCAAATACAATTTCCGGAGATTCAGGAATCCCAAAGACCATCCATGCAACCCCTCTGGTTAAAAGCCCAGTTCTAAGTGGTCTCAGAATCTGTAGAAGGTGTTCCCCATTCCCATCCTCCCCACCCTCATCTCCAATCCATCTAAAACATAATTAACAAGGGTGATTTTGCTCCAGAGCCTAGGAAAACAACTGCTGCAACTTCTGGTATGAGCAAAACCCTCCCCCTTCTTAAGTTTTTAAATATTTTTGTGTTGGTACTGAATTTGTTTGGTTGTATTGCTTCCCCCTGGAGCTCCTACGTTTAATTGAAAGTGGAAATCTCTGTAGTATTTCTTTTTGTCCATGGAAGTTCATAAGCTTGGCTTTTGATGCTTCCAGGACTCATTAAAACCTCACTTCTACATGTCTGAGCTATAGTCCATGGACCTGGTAAGACAGAAGCACGAAGAAACCGGAAAATAAATCACCACACTGACTTTCCAAATTAAAATATATTATATTTTGGATGTTTCATACCTGTCTGTGTGGTTTTTGTCATTGGCAAAAAATAGCAGGTCTAAGACAGTTTTAATGTTACATTAAACAATGTGTCCACAGTGAAATGTGATTAGCACATATTTCAGCAGCAAAAATTGCTGGAATAGGAAAAACAAAGCATTGATCATGGACCTATTTTGAAGAAGGCACTAATCGCATTTCAAAATAATACTATTTTCATGGCATGTGAGATGTCTAAAATTCTGATGCTGAAATATCAACATAGGATCAGTACCTATTTTAGCCTCCTTTGCCACATTAAAACCCAATTTCAAGTGGAAAGGAAAGGTTTTCCCTGTTAGTTAAGACCTTTCTGATCATAAAATGAAGCTTACATTGTCGCACTAGATTTTTTGATCCAATGCAGTACCTTTTCGGCCAATCCATCCAGAGTCCTCACTTCTAAATGCAACGCTTAAAAGGACATGCCACCATGAAAATCCGAAGACTCTCATTTGACAGAAAAGGAAATGAATCTCTGTTACCCACCTTTCAATCCCCTTCCTTTTGAATGAGCCATTTTTCTTCTTGAGTTGCTGGAATCTTCGGTACTGTCCAACTTTTCCATAGGCAATCTTAAAGGATTCTGGTAGATACAGCTGACGTCGGGCCATTGCTGTCAACTTCACCTGTAGTAGCCGTTTTGGATTGTTTTAGTTCTTGAACTTACAGACTTCACTACAAAATCATCCCATGACTGAGTGCACTGTCAAGGTCTGAGCTATCTGGAATAAAATACATAGGAAATTTTTAGAGTCTTTCCCTTATTCCCTTCCAAGTGTTAGAGACATTATTTGTGGGACTGACCCTGTTTACAACTTCACAGAGGTCACCAATGATGTATTTGACAGACCTGTGTGAAATTCCATGGCTCTTTGTGGAAGACTTCACAGATTCTGCAACAAGGCAAATGAAGAAAAGATGATCTGATTGCCTCAACACTGGCATTTGGATAGGAAAAAAACCAAAAACCAAACCAAAAAAAAAAAAACCACCCACGCACTAATTGACCACCACATTCAGAAGCGCATATTTGAACTCTGAAGGGGAAGGGACCTGTGGGAATACCGACGATCTGTTGATTAACAAAAGTTGAGCTTCTGTTAGATCTCTCAGTTACAGCTGGTGAATGTTCTCTGTGTCCCGTGGAACACATATGACAAGGCCAGTTGTTGTCTGGACACCTCAACATGTACCCCAAGGGTGATTTTCATTACCTCTTGGAATTTGTAGTGGTCTCTCAAAGTACATTGCTGAATTGAGGACCCATCGACTCCTCCCTTCCAACATTGTCTACTTTATTTCGCGGTGAAGAGCGAATTCTGCCTGAAATGAAACTTCTCACCACAAGGTGGCAGCAGACACTAGGATTTATTCCTGTCACCCTCTGGTTCAGTCAAGTAACTAGATGTTTAAGAAGAAAAACTCTTCTAGAAAGGTCTTGGAAGTTACAAGAATTACTCTGCTTTCTGTGTTTGCATTAATCAATAATCTGGAGTACACTTCTCAAGCTTTCAAGTGCACACGAATTTCCTAGAGGTCTTTTTAAGATGAAGATTTCGATACAGTACATCTGGGGTGGGGATCCAAGAATTTGCGCTCCTAACAAAGTTGCAGGTGATGCTGATGATGCTGGACTGCACCTGTAGTAGTGAGGGTCTTGTATGTTTCAGTACTGGGGGAAAGAGCTTTAAAATGGTCTAGAATGAAGTGTATAACGTTGAGAGACTAAGAGAGTGAATTTGGGAATTATGCCTGGATTCTCATTTCTAGCTTAGCTATGTGACCTTGGTCAATTGATTTTAACCTATTCATGCTTGTTTTCTCATCCCTAAAGTGAGAATACTCATAGTGCCGAAGCCATAGTTTTATGGCGAAATTCAAGTGAAATAGAAATTCCGCTTCAGCAGGGAATGAGACCCAGGAATCCATATTTTAGGAGACTGGATGCAGATGTTCCTCTGTCCCACATTTGAGAAGCACTGAAGTAGAGCGTATCTAATATGCCTTGGCCAAATGGACATGCGCTCCTTCCCTGGTCTGTTTTTCTTCATCTATTGCATCCTCAGAGCACAATAAATAACAGGTACTTGAATAAATGAATACATGAATATTTTCTATAGCAACAGGCCATGTTTTTCATGCAATTATTGGCACTCCTGTCTTAATTCTGTTGTATTCTGTCAATTATCCAGATGAACGAGATGAATTTTCTCTCTTTTCCTTTTTTGAGATGGACTCTTGCTCTGTTGCCAGGCTGGAGTGCAATGGCATGATCTTGGCTCACTGCAACTTCCAGCTCCTGGGTTCAAGCGATTCTCCTGCCTCAGCCTTGCGAGTAGCTGGGACTATAGGCATGCACCACCACACCCAGCTAATTTTTATATTTTTAATAGAGACAAAGTTTCACCATGTTGTCCAGGATGGTCTCAATCTCTTGACCTCGTGATCCGCCTGCCTCGCTCGGCCTCCCAAACGCTGTGATTACAGGCATAAGCCACCACGCCTGGCCGAGATGAATTTTTTATTTTTTAATTTTTTAAAATTATTTGACCACTGTCAGAAAAGAGATGAATTTTATGCTAGGAAAGAGAGCTGTTTTTTATTTGTACATGGGTGTCTATATTTGTTCATGTCTGTGTGTGTGCATATCTGCATGTATGTGTGTATGTAATAGGCTGAAACATTTGCTGCTGTGGCTCCTGTGACAAAACTTGTAGGTTCCCAAAGGAGTCCTGAAGCAGATGACAGAGCTAGAAAGAGTAGGATGGGGGGAAAGGGTTAGAGTATAGAGAGACACCAATTTTGAGCTATGTCTGGATTTACATTCTAGCTCCACCCCTTACACGCTTATGGGTCCTTGGGTAAGTGACAAAAACCTCTTTGGACCTTCATTTTCTTGTTTGTAAAACAGGAATCATAATTGCTACCTCCCGAGGTTCTTTTAGTCATTCAGTTATTCAACAAATATTTGAATGCCTAGTGGTTGCCAGGCACCACCCTAGACACCAGGGATACTGCAGTGAACAACACACACGCGAAATCTCTGAACTCATATAACTTAATATGCTGTGAGAGATGCAGGTAACAAACAGGGGAAATGAACGTTTTAATTTTAACTGGTGGTAAATACTATGAAGAAAGTAAAAGAGGATGGGATAGAAGGACTGAGGATGAGGAGTGACTTTAGATGGGGCGTTAGGAAAGCCTGTCCAATGAGGTCATTGGTCCTGAATGCTGAACAGGGAAAAGAGCCAATCCTGTGAAAATGAGTGTGAGCCAGGCAGGAGAAACAGCATGTAGCAAAGCCCTGAGGCAGAAGAAGCCCAATGTCTTTGAAAAAGTGGAAGAAAGCTAGGGTAGGTGGAGCAAAGAGAGGTAGATGTGTGTGATAAGCTGGAGAGAGGGCCAAACCTCTTGAGTCCTACAGATCAAATTAAAGATTTTGGTCTTGATCTTCAGAGTAATGGGGAGTTGTTGAGGGTTTTGTTTTGTTTTGTTTTTTTGAGGCAGAGTCTTACTGTTACCCAGGCTGGTGTGCAGTGGCACCATCTTGGCTCACTGCAACCTCTACCTCCCGGGTTCAAGCAGTTCTTTTGCCACAGTCCCCTGAGTAGCTGGGGTTACAGGTGCACAACACCACGCCCAGCTAATTTTTTTGTATTTTTGGTAGAGACGAGGTTTCAACATGTTGCCCAGGCTGGTCTCCAACTCCTGAGCTCAGGTGATCCGCCCACCTCAGCTTCCCAAAGTGCTGGGATTACAGGTTTATTGAGGGTTTATAAGGAACTTGTTCATATATTTATTTGAAGAAATGGGATTCGGTTGTGAAGAAAATGACTAGAATCCTTTCCCAGGATTTGGGCATTACAATTACATTACAATTCTAGTGGAAGACACAGACACCGAACATGTTAACCAATAGAAAAACTGTTTCAGGTACTGAAAGAGAATGCTATGAGTAAAATAGAAAAACAAAAACGAAATCAAAAAAAAAAAAAAAAGAAGAAGAAAAGAATAAAAAAATAAATAAAAAGAATAAAACAAATAAAAAGTAGGAAAACGTGGTAGGAAGGGACGGGGAGTGGCACTCCTCCAAAATGATCAAGAAAGATCTCTTAAGTAGGTGGCGTTCGAAGTGAGACATTTAATGTTAAAAAAGAGACAAACTGTACTGAGATCTGGGAGAGGTATTTCAAAGACAGAAAACTATGCGAGCAAAGGTTCACAGGCAGGTGCAAACCAGGCATGTTTGAGGGCAGGAAGAAGACCAATGTGTTGGGAACTTAAGTGACAAGGGAAGGCATAGTTATGCATAATATATTTTTAAAAGGTTGCTCTGTGCAGCTCAGAAAATACATTAGAGAGGAAAAAGTGAGTGTTGAAAAGTCGTTAGGTAGGCACTTGGTCCAGGCCAGTGAGAGATGGTGAGGAGTACCAGAAGTATGCAGATTCAGGCAATATTTAAGAAGTGAAATACTGAAATGAACAGGGATATGGGGGATGATACAGTTTGGATGTGTGTCCCTGCCCAGATCTCACGTTGAAATGTAATTGCCAGTGTTGGAGGTGGGGCTGGTGGGAAGTGATTGGATCATGGGGCAGTTTCTCACCTCGTGATAGCAAGTGAATTTTTGCAAGATCTGGTTGTTTAAAAGTGCGTGGCACGCCCCGCTGTCTCTCTTGCCCCTGCTTTCACCTAGTGATGTGTAAGCTCCTACCTCACCTTCAGCCAGGATTGTAAGCTTCCAGAGGCCTCCCAAGCAACAGATGCTGGTGCCATGCATCCTGTACAGCCTGCAGAACCATGAGACAATTAAACATTTTTTCTAGTAAATTACCCAGTCTCAGGTATTTCCTTATAATAATGCAAGAACAGCCTAATGCAGAGGTTAAGTAGAGAGAAGGAGATACTCAGTTGGGGGAGTTAAGTTGTTGCTGTAGTCCAGTGGTTTAACTAAGGGGAGAACAGTGGAACTAAAGAGAAGGACACCCATTCAGGAGTCCATCAGTCAACTCTCCTTGTCAACCACCCTTCACAGGACATGGCTTGATCCTGTGTGATCATTCCCTGGACATTTGTAAACGTCCTTCTGAAAAGCCAAAAACCCAGCTGGAGCCGGACAAAATCTGGTCAAAACACAGTCTCCCTTGTTCTCAACATTATCCTTCCATTGAACATGTCTGAGATTGCATAATCCTATTCAGATAACCATGACAACAGTTGACTCCTATTGAGACAGCAATTGATTGAAACCTCTAAGTCAGAGATTGCAAACATGAATACCTGCAGGAGCCAGGCAGGGAAATGTGAGAAGCAGTGGGTGGGGTGTAAAGGGAGGGGGTGGGAATTGTGGTAAACTGTAGAGTACTGGGCCAATCCAATTCTATTGAACTTCAAATCTTTAAGAAGCTTTGCACATTTAAAAATGTGATCTGCAGGCCATATTTAGCCTGTGGGTCACCAATTTGCTGCCTCCAGAGATGTTTTCATGTTAGCTCTCTGTTCAGCCAGGTTGCTCCCATCAGTGCTCCTAAAGCAGATTTTCCCCCAAGCTATAATTTAAACATATTCACTAGCATTCAGTTGGCTCTTGGTCCATTATTAGACTGTCTTTACATCTTCTCACTATCTGGTTGCATACTAACTTTGCCTAGTAACTTGTAAGCGCTCTACAAACTTGGTAAGCTGAGATTCTGGGTGAAGTAAATACATAGAGTAGAGCAGGACAATGAACTTTAGTGACCTGGAGTCATTATTAAACAGAATCCTATGGAAAATACATGAGTTTCCTGAAGAGTCCTCACTAATTGTGGCCACCCCAGCTTTACCAGGATTTTGGAGACCTTTGCATGCGGGGGAAATAGCAACTGAAGCCTTTTCTACCTGGCTCAAGCAAATCCTCTTGCAGAAGCTTTTGCCCATTTGAAAGAAGGAGGTATCGCATTACAGATCACTCAGCAAGAACTGTGTCAAGGGAAGCTTATACAGGGTGCCTGGAGACACAGTGTTTCTCCTGGGAAGACTCCTTACCAAGGGGTGAACTCCCCCAGAAGTCAGCAAAGGTACAGCTGGAGCAAAGTGTCTTCAAAGGGTCAACAGGCTTTCAAGTAAATCATGCCTTTTTTAAATTTGCTTTTTGTGTTGGTTGCTGCCCCAGGTAAGTATTTCTAACTTACAATTCATACAGCTTTGAAATAATTATTTGGTAGTCTATCAGTTGGTGTTTACTCTCTAACTTCTCAGTGTTGGTCTTTGAAATTGTCCAGTGCTCTGGGCCGTATCCCATTGGAAAGCCAACATACGAATGAAAATGTCCTCTCAGATGTTGTTGATATGAATGGGAATAAGCTCTTTGGAGAGCAATTTGGAAACACCTGCCAGCATCTGAAATCTCCAGCCTCAGAGCCAGCATTCCACTTCTGGAAAGCTATCCTTCACAAGTACACAATGATAGAAGGATATATGTAGGTGTATTTGTAATATAAAAACTAGAGGCAACCTATATATCTACCAATGGAGGATTAAGTAAATGGTGCTCCAAACATACTATGGATATTGGAGCTGTTATAAGAAGAAGGTTGGTCTGGGTGTCCTGACGTGCAGGTAAGGAGGTCATCTGTGGTGTACTGTGGAGTTCTGTGGAAACAGGATGTGCTAAAGCTATGAACACAAGAAGATCTCTAAAAAAAACACCTATCTATATTCACATGCCAACAGGCACAGAGAATTCTGAAATAATGTATAACGAAGATTTAATAGTGATTATTTCTGGAGATTATGAGTGGAATTTGTAGAGCAGCAGAGGTGGGGGAAAAATATGTAGGAGATTTAAAATTTTTTACTTTATAGACTTTACTGTTTGACTTAGGAAAAGAAAATAAATTTCACTTAGGCTAAAAAATTGAACCTAAAAGTTAAAAATGAATCACCCAAATTTTGAATGCCTAAATACCAAGACAAAGGTTTAAATAATTATTTTCTCTCACTAAGGCATGAATTGATTATTAAATTAACTCAGTTGATGAATTCAACCATTTGCTTTAGAATCAACCACTTCTAGAGTTGGAAAAGAGCCAAACTGTATTATTCACAACAAAAAAATCAAGTAAAATATGTCTACTCTTATAAGAATAAATGATAGTTGTCTTAAAGACTGAAAGAGCTGATGAAATGTAAGAAATATTTTATTTCAACTTAGTTTGTTACATTTTGACTTTTTTGTGTGTTTGGGGGAAAAATTTTTTTTTTTTTTTTAGACAGAGTTTCGCTGTTATTGCCCAGGCTGGAGTGCAGTCTCTGCAACCTCTGTCTCCCTGGTTCAAGTGATTCTCCTGCCTCAGCCTCCTGAGTAACTCAGATTACAGGCATGCACCACCGTGCCCGGCTAATTTTGTATTTTTAGTAGAGACAGGGTTTCACCATTTTGGTCAGGCTGGTCTCGAACTCCTGACCTCAGATGATCCGCCCACCTCGGCCTCCCAAAGTGCTGGGATTACAGGCATGAGCCACTACACCCAGCGGGTAAACATTTTTATCTTGAACTTGGAGTCACACACTGGAGATGCTCAGACATGTTCGGCCTATAGCAAGCCTGTGGACCGCATGCAACCCAGGACGGCTTTGAATGTGGCCTAACACAAATTTGTAAACTTTCTTAAAACATCATGAGATTTTTTTTGTGTGTGTGATTTAAAGTTTTTTTTTCAGCTTATCAGCTATCACTTGCGTTGTGTATTTTATGTGTGGCCCAAGACAATCCTATTCCTTCCAATGTGGCTCAGGGGAACAAAAAGATTGGACACCCCTGGCCTACAGGATGTTTTGAGTATCAGAAGATTTCACATAAAAAACTCCATTTCAGGATCCTCATAAAAAAATAAGAGTCCCTGGCAACTCAGCCCACATTCGCATATAGGCAGAGGAGTGGCACCTGTGGAGGGTGGGAACAAGCTCCAGGTTTACTGTAGCCGCTACTGTGCCCAGGTGCTCTACACCAGCTGTCAAGCATTATTGCACAATCTCCACGAACAGAGTTCAACTAGCTTTTTAAAAAAATTTTAAATAAATTTTATATTATTTTTTTCTGTTGGTTCTGTCTTTCTGGAGATCAATTTTTGTTGTTGATTTTTTAACCTCCTCTTGTCCTTGAGTATGAGGAGGCAGCCTCTCAGTCTCCATCCTTCTGTGAGGTCACCTGCCAGCATTTTCACCTAGCATTCTGCATTTTTTCACAATTTCTCTCTGTGACACAGTTATGAGCCTACTGTCATTTTTATTCTTTTTACTTCATTCTAGAGAAGGGGTCTTGCTATACCTCCCAGGTTGAACTCAGGCTCAAGTGCTCCTCCCACCTCAACCTCCCAAGTAGTCGGGACTACAGGTGTGGGCCAGTGTGCCCGGCTCCATTCTTTTTATTTTTACTTATTGACTTAATTTCAGAAAGTGAAGAGTTTTTTATGTAACTATTTTGACAAGAAATGCATAATAAAATGCCAACTCTACTTACTTAAATAACGATTTGGGCTGGGTGTAGTGGCTCACACCTATAATCCCAGCACTATGGGAGGCCGAGGTGGGTGGATCACTTGAAGTCAGGAGTTTGAAACCAGCCTGGGCAACATGGCAAAATCCCATCTCTACTGAAAATACAAAAATTCGTCAGGCATGGTGGTGTGCACGCCTGTAATTCCAGCTACTCGGGAGGCTGAGGCACAAGAATTGCTTGAACCCGGGAGGTGGAGGTTGCAGTGAGCCGAGATCATGCCACTGCACTCCAGCCTGGGTGAGGGAGTGAGACTCTGTCTCAAAACAAAACAAAACCAAACCAGTTTGGTGGGTGGGTTGATATTCTCTGAAAATTATGATCCTCTTTTCTAGAGATTATCATATGTTAAGGGATTGAGATTGTTTTTCAGAATATATCTTTAGTGGAAAACAAAATTATTCCCAAGTTTCTCAGCACATGCAAATATATTGAAGAAAAACCTAAAATCAATTCACTCTTTAATGCAGTGGCAACAAGACACCATTGACAGCCGTCATTGACATGGCCCCATCTGCGGAATTGAATAGAGAATCCGAACCATCAAAATGACATGTAGTAGCAAGTTTTCAAGTGCATTTCATGTCAGAATAATAAGGTCTTGACCCATAGGTCAATAGGATTGATCTACTTCAGTTAGCAAAAAAGTATCATTTTATGTATTCATTTATTCACCTAATCATTCCAGAAATATCTGTTAAGTGCCTACTATGAACAGACACTGTTCTTGGTACTGAGCATACAGCAAGGAACAGATGAAAGTTCCCAACTTCATGACACTTGTATTTTAAGTGGGAGGGGGATAGGGAGGAGGAAAAAATTAACAAATAATTTGGGAAATTTTAAGAGATGGGAAGTGTCTGCAGGGATGGGAAATGTTTTTATTTGGTCTCAGAAGACCCCTCTGATACAGTGACATTATATTAGGTTGACACAAATGTAATTGCGGTTTTTACCATTCCTTTTTTTTTTTTGAAACGAAGTCTTGCTCTGTTGCCCAGGTTGGAGTGCAGTGGCGTGATCTCGGCTCACTGCAACCTCCAGATCCTGGGTTCAAATGATTTTCCTGCCTCGGCCTTCCGAGTAACTGGGATTACAGGCATCTGCTACCATACCAGTTAATTTTTTGTATTGTTAGTAGAGACAGGGTTTCACCATGTTAACCAGGCTGGTCTTGAACTACTGACCCCAAGTGATTCACCTGCCTCAGCCTCTCAAAGTGCTGGGATTACAGACATGACCCACTGTGCCTGGCCTGCCATTACTTTGAGTGGCAAAAACCTGCATATGTTTATGCCCACCTAATAGTACAGACCTACAGGAAATGAATAAATGAGTCAAGGAGAGATCCAGGGAAGATGAACTTTCGATGAGGAGAATGATTAGGGCAAAGTCCCTGTGGCACAGCCTGCTTGATATGTGCAAAGAACAGAAAGGCCTGTGTGGCTGGAACAGAGGGAGGAAAGGCAGGAGTGATAGAATATGAGGCCAGACAGATAATAAAGGGCCCAGCATGCGGGATCTGGAGGCCAGTGTAGGCGTTTGGCCTTTTACTCTGTGTGAGATGAGAAGCTCTTAGAGGATTTTGAGGAAAGAAGTAGTGTTACCTAATTTCAGGTTTAGCACATTGGCACATTCACTATGGGCAGCTCATCACATAGATGTGCTTATTGATATTTTCTTACGTAGTCGAAATAACCCCTGTGTTAATTTTCTTTTCATGTTGCAACAGATTATCCCAAACTTGATGAGGCCTTAAAATGGCACAAATTTGTCTTACAGTTCTGTAGTTAGAAGTCTGACATGGGTCTTACTGGGCAGAACTCAAAGTGTTGGCAAGGCTGCCTTCTGGAGGCTCCAGGGGTGAATCTGTTTCCTTGCCTGTTTCAGGTTCTCGAGGCTGCCTGCATTCCTTGGCTCATGACCCAACCCCCTTTGTCTATCTTATAAGCCAGCAAAATTGCATCTTTCTGACCATGCTTCCTTTTTCTGACTCTCTTCATACTTTTAAGGACCCTTGTGATCACACTGGGTCAACCCAGATTACCCAGTGTAGTTCCCCATCTCAAGATCGCTAATTTATTCACACTTGTGTTCCCTTTGCCATATAAATTAACACATTCCAGCTGGGCACAGTGGCTCATGTCTGTAATCCCAGAACTTTGGGAGGCTGAGGTAAGCAGATCACCTAAGGTCAGGAGCTTGAGACCAGCCTGGGCGACATAGTGAAACCTCATCTCTACTAAAAACACAAAAATTAACGGGACGTGTTGGTGGGCAGCTGTAATTCCAGCTACTCGAGAGGCTGAGCCAGGAGAATTGTTTGAACCTGGGAGGCAGAGGTTATAATGAGCCGAGATCGTGCCACTGTACTCCAGCCTGGGCGACAGAGCAAGACTTCATCTCAAAACAAAAACAAAAACAAAAAAAGAAAAGACATTCCAAGATTCTGGGGATTAGGAAGTACATGTCTTTGACATACGGAGTGGTGAGGGGAGGATTATTCTATCACTTTCCCCAAGCATCATCACTTTGCTAAATAATCACAGTCTGCCACCTCCAACATAGTCATATACCCCTAATAGAATGCAAATTTCGGCCATGGAGTAAAAGTTCTGAATATGGTTTTGCAATGTGGTTCCAGAGGGAAGTCAATGAGCAAAAATAAAAAATATCTAGTTAACAAGTCTTATGGTTTAGAAATTTTCAGATCATTGCTTTAACAGAAAGGTTGTATGTATCCTAAAGCACACTTTTGGAAGTAGAAGATAATTTTTTGGTTCAGGAAACAGGATGGTGTAAATATATATGACTGGAGAGAGGCTTGCAGCCACCTTCATGAAATAGATTCATGAAGTTTTGGAGAGGAAAGATTCCTTTTATGGAGACCAAAAATTAAAAAGCAGGTTAATTCTCCAGCACTTCAGTGTCAGAGGACACCACTGGTACCAACAGATGGAACTGCGCCAGTGTGCGCTGAAATGGTAAGAGTGGAAGGGATGTGGGTGGGAGACTGAGAGTGTCTGCCTCATTGCTCTTTCCTAGAAAAATCACACTACCTATTGGACTGAGTGTACCTAGGCAGGGAGTGAAGGGGAAGGTATGAGGCCCTATTCATCCTTGTGAATTTCTTAAGTTATACCTAATACCTAGGGGCCTACCTTACCATTCAATAAAAGCTTGACCAACTGAATTGGAAGAGAGGTTTTAATTTGGGAATGGAGAGGCAATCGGACCTGAATTCAGGGCTCTTTAAAAAAATTATTTGCTTTTTCCAAAGGTGTTCTGAGAGTCTAGCCTCAGTCTGCCTCTGCTAAAACCTTCACTGTAAGGAAAAAGCTCAGCTGAAATTAAAGGGAGCAGAGAACAAATAAAAGAGAGAGAAAGAAGAAAAGAGAGAAAAGTACAAAGTAAGCCAGCACAGTAGGACTTTCTGTTTCCAAATGCATTGTGACTTCAAGCATTGAGTAATTTCCTGACACCACAGGGTTACACAGAAATGTGAGTAAGAATAGTTCCCTAAATGATCTTATTCCATACAATAATAATTGTTCCCTAAATCACGTTATTCCACACAATTATTATTAATTATTATTGTATGGAATAACGTCATTTAGGGAACTATTTTTACCCACATTTCATGCATCCTGTCTAATAAAACATAATGAATCTATGAAAAAGAAACCTTACATTTTCTGTGAGAATGAATGACAAATCATAGTGGCCAATAATCTATATCACTTATGTCTTAAGTAACAATGAACAGCTTTCTAACTGGTCCACCCAGAGGCTTCTTATCGAGTGACAGTTGACTTCCAGTGTCAGAGAAGATGAGTTGCTTGTCCAAGTGGTCACATATCCAATAAGATGCAGAATTAGGATCTGAGCCAACATCTGTTTGATTAAAAAGTTCATTCATTGTGTCATTCTCCTCCTTCCTTCCCAGAGCTATTGTTCAGTTGTTTGAGAACCTTCTCAAATTTTGACATTCTGAAAACTTTTTCTTTTCTTTTCTTTTCTTTTCTATGGGGGATGAAGTTTTGCTCTTATTGCCCAGGCTGGAGTGCAACGGGGCGATCTTGGCTCACTGCAATCTCTGCCTCCCGGGTTCAAGTGATTCTCCTGTCTCAGCCTACCGAGTAGCCGGGATTACAGGCACCCACCACCACGCCTGACTAATTTTTGTATTTTTAGTAGAGATAGGGTTTCACTGTGTTGGCCAGGCTGTTCCTGAACTCTCAGACCTCAGGTGATCCACCCGCCTTGGCCTCCCAAAGTGCTGGGATTACAGGTGTGAGCCACCATGCCTGGCCAAACTTTTGCTTTCTCAAATTTTTACCCAAGAGAAGTTCACCCTGAATCATGAAAGCATCTCAGTCATTTGAGAACATGAGATTTGGTTCCAGCAAGTCAAGTTTTGGATTCAAATCCTGGCTCTGCCGTTGATTAGCTATATAACATAAGACTACTTGGTGTTTCTGTGTCTCAGTGTTCTCATGTGGAAAACAGAAGTGATAATAATAGTACCCTTCACCCAAGGGTTGTTGTGAGAATTAAATGAAAAAAAAATGTGGGTGAAAGAATGTCATACAGATGATCATTAATATTATTTATTATTCATTCAACAAATATGTATGAGGTATTCTTATTCAGTTATCCAAATAAACACATTCTTTGCAGTTAGTGTTTATGGTTCCCTGGGGGAGTCCGCCTGAACTAAAGGAAATTACAAAGGCAATACAATGTGTCAAATGTCATGATGGGGTAACATACAAACATTGAGAAGGAATATTGAAGCAGAGTCAGGCAGGCCAGGAATGGATTTCTGAAGAAAGTGATGTCTAAGGGCCAACTGAAGAATGGGTAGAATTTTAGAAAGTGAAAAACGATGTAGAAAAAATATATATAATTGTTTAGAGGCGGACTAGAGAAATAGAAAGAAGTTTGAGATAACCGAAACAGAGCATATGAAAAGGGACTTATGGAAAGATGAGGCCAGAGACATAAGCAGGGATCAGATATGGCAGGACAGAAGACCTTTTTTTTTTTTGAGACGGAGTTTCACTCTTGTTGCCCAGGCTGGAGTTGCAATGTCACGATCTCGGCTCACTGCAACCTCCGCCTCCCGGGTTCAAGCGATTCTCCTGCCTCAGCCTTCCTAGTAGCTGGGATTACAGGAATGTGCCATCATGCTTGGCTAATTTTGTATTTTTAGTAGAGATGGGGTTTCTCCATGTTGGTCAGGCTGGTCTCAAAATCCCAACCTCAGGTGATCTGCTTGCCTCGGCTTCCCAAAGTGCTGGGATTGCAGGAGTGAGCCACCACGCCTGGTGACACAAGACCTTTCTAAACTTCAGTATTTATCTGAAGTAACTGATGATATCTGATTTCCCTGATACTCTTTTCTTACTGGAATGGCCACTGCAATATTCTTTATGTTTTGTTGTACATTGCAAAACATTATTTTATCCCATTGCCTTAGTTCAGATTCTCTTGAAAGCCGATACTAAGGGAAGGGTTCCAGTGGAAGTACTGTAATTAACTTGGGAGCTGATCCTAGGAAACACCCGGAGAGGGTTAAGGAAGCCAGACAATGAATGGTAGACAACAGATAAAGGGTGTGTTGTCAAGCACGTTAGCAAGGGGGGCAACCAGAGCTCAGTTTCACTGGGGCACTCAGGGATCCAGTGTGGAGGCATACTTCAGTGTACTTATCCCCAGTG
The DNA here is from genome assembly GCA_036589455.1 of Ateles fusciceps. Lineage (NCBI taxonomy): Eukaryota > Metazoa > Chordata > Mammalia > Primates > Atelidae > Ateles > Ateles fusciceps. Next base: position 14,859,625 of record JAZHEH010000562.1, read on the forward strand.
AAGGGTGAGGAAGCTGAGGTATTTGATCACTATATCCCTGTTGGCCATTGGTTGAGGACAGCTTCCAGGGGCCTTCACTCTCTGGCACTCTGGCTTATCCTTTGTGCAGGAGAAGCTGCTCTCCAGGCAGAATTTCCTCCATACTCACCTCTACACTTGTAGAGGTGAGTATGGAGGAAATGGGGGGCAGAGCAATGAGCATCTGCTACACATGTTTTTGAAAGTATATTAAAAAAAACACAACCAAATAAAAAAGAATAAAATATCCGCCCTTGCTGGGAGACAGTTCTCCATGGGTCTCTTGCACTTCTGTACATCTTGTGAGCATGGGCACTGGCTGCCTTTGTTCTGGACAATCTTTTTCAAGGATGTTTAAATAATAATAGAGATATTATTTCCCTGTGAAGCAGAGGATGGTTTGTTTAACATCCAGTATAATAAAGTTATTTTCTCCCTCCAGGTCAAAGGTCAGGCAGGCTTACTGCTCATTTTATAAGACCTGGGTTCTTAAGTTAAGGGTTTCTCAACTGTGATACAAATGCAAACCCAAAGCCTGCATAGCATCTAGTTAGGCCATTGTTTTTTGCCCCCATGGGGCCTGAGGAACAAAGAGAAAGGTTGTGAACATAAAGCTCATGCTGGTTTCTGAGCCATGAGTAATAAAGTCCTTTGTCTCTGACCCAGAAGTTTTGTGTTTTCTGCCAGCCTCTGTAAAATTGCAGTATGGTAAATTGTAGGGTAACTGCTGAAATCTTTCTTAGCTCTTGATCACCCTACCAAGCCAACTCAACTGATTTTTAAAACACTTAAAATGTACCTTCTAACTTAATAAAAAAAAGAAAAAAAGAAGTATTTATTGCACTTTTCCTTTGTGGTTTTAAAATACAAAATAGGTTGGGAAGCCTTGTAGAAATCCTCATTAAAAAGCCAACTTTTGTGTTTCCTCTAAGATGTTCTAGCTTTTCCAAATTTTGTCATCGAGAATGCCAACCCTCTTCTGGAAAATGCCTCTGAACATACACAGTTTGCCAAAATCACTGTATCTGTCTCATGCTTCTCTGATTGGAGATCCTGTTATTATTAATGCGAATCCTGTAGTCCATCCATTTGTGCTGTCGCGTAGATCTACACATTTTTGGGAAGTAAGTATGTTGACAAACAGTATTATCACTTGACAGCACAAGGGATCTAAAATGAAATATCATTCTCTTTTTTCTTACCTTTTACTTTATGTTACTAATTTGGTGACCACTCCTTGGAACCCGATTATATGTCAGACACTCTAAAAATCATTGGGGACATCAAGATCCATTTACTTCACAAGCAGTTATTAAGAGAAATGCCAGATATAGTATGCACCTAAAGTAAAATAAATAATAAATAAATAAATAAATAAATAAAAACAATCTACTGAGACACAGGGAATTTCTTGCCTTCATGGAATTGACTTGTTCATAGGGAGACATACTAATCAAGTGAATACACCCAAAAATATTAGGTTGGTCTAAATGTAATTGCGGTTCTTGCTGTTACTTCCAATGGCAAAAACTGCAATTACATTTGCACCAACCTAATATAAAATTGTAAATGCAATAACAGCCAAGAAAGGCAGACTCACAGTTCTGTGGGAGCCCTCAAAGGGGACATTTTAACTAGTCAGACTTCCCTGAGGAACAGCTACATGAAAAGCAGTCTGAAGAATGCATAGGAATTAAATAGATAAAGAAGAAAAGAACATTCCAGGCAGAGGGGAGCAGCAAGTGCGAAGCCCCTGTAGCAAGAAGGAAGGAACATGGTATAAAGTCAGGACTGAGGGATCAATAGACAGGAGCCCAAGGGAAAGCATGGTGGGAGACTATACCGCAAAGGAGATGGGGGTGGTGGGAGCAGAGCCTGCAGTATCTGTGAGCCATGTTAGGAATTTTTGTTTACCTAGATGGCTATATCATACCCAGCTAGATATAATATAGCTAATTTTTCCTTCTGGATCAAAGTTTAGGCAGACTGATTGTTCATTATAAGACAGGGGTCCCCAAACCCCAGGCCATGAGCCAGTATCAGTCCATGGCCTGTTACGACCTGGGCTACACACAGAAGGTGAGCTTCTGCCGGCAAGCGAAGCTTCATCTGTATTTACTTTCATTTATTTCACTTCATCACTCGCATTACCGCCTGAGTACCGCCTGACCTCCGCCTCTTGTCAGATCAGTGGCCGTATTAGATTCTCATAGGGGCATGAACCCTATTGTGAATTGCTCATTGGTGGGATCTAGGTTGTGCGCTCCTTATGAGAACCTAATGCTTCATTACCTGTCACCGTCTCCCATCACCCGCAGATGGGACCATCTAGTTGCAAGTAAAAAAGCTTAGGACTCCCACTGTTTCTACATTATGGTGAGTTGTATAACAATTTCACTATATATTATAATGTAATAAACAAGTTTAGGACTCCCACTGTTTCTACATTATGGTGAGTTGTATAATAATTTTACTATATACTATAATGTAATAATAACAGAAATAAAGTGCCCAGTAAATGTAATGATCTTGAATCATCCTGAAACCATTCCTACCCAGTTTGTGGAAATTGTCTTCCATGAAACCAGTCCCTGATGCCAAAAAGTCGGGAACTGCTGTTATAAGAGCTCCAGGTTCCCTAAGGTCGGAGTCTCTCAAACCTTGATACAAACTCACTGCATGCACAGCATTCAGCAGTGCCCCTCTACATGGTTCCCACGGCATGGGAGAGCAAGGGGACCATGTGAACACGAAGCTCATGCTGCTTGCTGTGCTGGAGTAATAAAGTCCTTGAGAGCAACATGTTGTTTAGCTGATCCAGTCTGGTCTGGCTCCAGTCTGCAGTTTGAGTTCAGGTCTGTCTCTTGTCCTTCCCATTCTCCTTGGGACACTGGCTAGCAGAGGGACATTACTCTGTGGGCAAAAGGAGGAGAGCAAGAGGATAAGCTCAACCCCACATGCACATTTCAAGACCTGCATCTGCTCATATCATTAGCTAAAACAAGTGTCACATATCCAAGCCATGGGCTGAAGAAATATACCCCGTTTTTATTAGGAGGAATTGCAAAGACACATGGCAAAAGACATGAATATGGAGAAGATTAAAGAAGTGGGGATCTTAAATCCACCTCCCACATCTAAGAAACCACTGAGCAGTTCTGCAGAAGAGACATGATGTTCTTACAGCTTAAATTGCTGCTTAAGGGAGAACAGATTTAAAAGGGGCAGGAGAGGTCTGTTATGAGCTCTTGAATATCCTTTGCAAACCTTGACATTGTCAGACTTAAATTTGCTTCCAACTTTAGTTTGGAGTAAAATTTTCTCTACCGTTTGTTTATTAGATTTTTGTTGTAAGTCTAAATAGCAGCAGAATAATGGTAAAGAGTGTTCGGTAGTTTTGCTTTGTTGTGTGTGTGTGTGTGTGTGTGTGTGTGTGTGTGTGTGTGTGTGAGGGTAGGGAGCATAGCTGTTCTAAGCACTGATTTGGGGGTCTGATAAACCTGGTTTTCAACCACAGCTCCTTCATTCAGAAGAAACCTGACCTTGGGTAGTTTACTTGACTTTCTGTGCTTTAATTATTTTTTTCTATATAATGAGATTAACAATAATGATACCACCTCACTCAGGGATTAGCAAGAAGATTCTAAAAGATAATGTATGGGAAGTGCTGTCTTACTCTTTTGTCCATAGCAAGCAGTTAACACACAGTAGCTGTTACTGTAATAAATATACTTACACTTCAATATTTAGCATTATTATGACCAGATTACGGGTAATAAAAAACTAAGAAAGATGTGCCCACATAATCAAAACTGTATTAAAGACAAGCTTTAGAAGTAGTTCAGTTATGCAGCAGTTTCATAACATGCAAATACACCCGCAGATAAAGGCTAACCGAAATGAGTTCAAAGCCGTTTCTACAATGTTACAGTACAAAGACGGATATACTGTTCTATTTGGGGTTTAGCATATCCCAGCATATCATTTTCCTTTGCTGAACTTCTTTCCCTGCAGCATATATTCTTGTTTGTTTTGCAAAAGACTGATTGAGCTTAGGAAAGGCGATTGGTCAGGCAGTCAAACAAAAACCAAAAACCACCAAACAGACACCAAGCTAGTGTCTGGAGAAACAATAGCAAAGCTTGAAGTGAACTGATTATATAGATAAATCAATGGAAATGAGACAAGGCACACTCCAGTTATGTAATCTTCAAATTGCTACCTGTCATTGAACAACATAAGTGGGGTGGCATAGGCAGATTGGAAGAATGAACCCAAGTTACCCTTTCTGTGCACACTGCATGTTCCCTGGATGGGAGTAATCTGCCAGATGGAGACTTAAACCATCTTCCTGTCTTCTTTCCCTGCAAAGAATAGGCATCTGCATGGATTTAAGAAATACTTGTTGAAAATGAATGGGAAGCCTGATACCATGTAAGATGCTAGGGAGCCAAATGAACGCACTTGCTGTCTCCGGGGGGCTCCCGGGACAGTGGGAAACACACCTGAAGGGCCAGCCTGAGCCCAGGATTATACTTCTTGGGTAAGGCCTTGAGGACAAGGCTTTGCTTAAGCAAAGCTGGAAGCTATGGTATTAAATTAACTTATCAGGAGCCACTGGGGTATGATAAAAAAAAAATTTAGAGTCAGAAAGACTTAGCTTTAAATCTCAGCTCTGTCACTCAACAGCTATGTTGCCTTGCAAAGTATTTAACTTCTGAGCTTCAATTTCCTCATCAGTAGCATTAGGATGATAACAGCATTTATTCTATGGGATAATTGTGAGAATCTAAGAGATAAAATGTCTGGTCTACGATAAGTGCTCAGCAGAGTGTAGCTATAAAATATTAATGTATTACTGACTTTTCATGTAATTGTGATAAAAGCACGCAGGTGTTGCAGTCAGCAGATGCTGATCAGTGCAAGGGTTCTGGGGACAGATTGGCCCGGGGTCAGGTCCAGGTTCTGCTTCTTCCTGCAGCATGACTTTTTGGACTATATTTTATAATCTAAGCTTCAATTTCTTCATCTGTGAAATGGTGATGATAGTAAGACTACCTTTCTCACAGGTTTGTTCTGATGATTAAGTGAGGTAAAGGGCTGAGAGCAATGCCTAGCACAAAGGTTAGCTTTTGTTAATATGATGTTGCTAGGGTGACATTATGCTCCTTTCTTCTGAGAGTCAGTGATTCTATTACTGAGAAGGTGGCCACTTTGGTAGTGTACTGTGTGGCTAAGAACATCGATTTTGGTGCAAAGTCTGGATTTTTATCCCTCCTCTCTGTTCCTTGCTAGGGGTCTCTTTAGGTCTCTGTTGCTTCATTTGTAAAATGGGCACAATAAAAGTGTCAATCACACTGTTTCTCTGAGGGTTAAAGAATGTAATTAATATTAAACACTTAAGAGTTGGTACATAGTAAGTATTCAATGCATATAAGCTATTAGTATTGCCTTAAAACCCATAATCATTTAGACAAAGGTTCATGGTTTGACATAGAATGCACAAAGACAATATCTAACCCCTTCCAGTGGCCTTTGCTACTCAATAAAAATCTTTGTTTTCTGTTACTTTACTAATAAGAAAGCTTTAGAAACAAGTGTTCCCTAACCTAGCCGCATCATGACAGGCACTGGAAGGACACAAGCAACAGAACTTATAAGGCTTTCATGTAAGGACGAAGACATCTAATCCAGAGACATGAACGGCCATGGCCAAAGTCTTAGGCCATTTCCTTCTGGAGGTGAAACTGGAACCCATTTCTCTTGATGCTCAACCTCAAGCAGTCCTTGAACAGAGCAGTTCAAAAACCAAGTGAAAACCACGAAGGACACAGGAAACAGGAGACCTGGGTGACTGAACAGGGGAGGGAAAAGAGGGGCTCTTATCTGGCCCTTTCATCCATTTTGGGTGCTATGCAGCTTAGACTCGTGATGAAGAGCATGAGCATGAAGTCAGGTGGAATCCAGATTTGTTGTATTTCTACCTGTGAAAACGTGGCCAATCAGCTTAACTCTGTATGTCTCAACTTCTGCACCTGTAAAATGTATCCACCTGCAATTTCAAGGATAGAATGAAATGTTTGTAAAATGCTCAGGATAATCCTTGAAAAAGTGAGGAAAGAGTTCAATAAATGGTTAACTTTGTTATTAGGAAGAATCATGGAAAGATGGAAAAATGAAGGAGAAAGCGTTGGATATAACATAACTGAATTCTTGGCCCATGGAAATTAAAAAAAAAGATCACTGTGCTTTTTAAGTACAAGATTTTTATATCTTCAAAAAAATGCTGACTGATATTGGGGATAATAGATCAAAATACTCCATCTACATTCTTATGAAGCCAGTCATTCACTGAATTAGTCTTCATTTTTTAAAAATGTAGTTATTCACCACTGGAGTACCCAAGCTGGACTTTGAGACGGTGACACTCTATTCCCTGACAATCTATGCCAAAGACAACCAAGGGGCAACAGCCTCACAGACCATTTTAATCCAGATTGCAGATGTGAATGAACCGCCCACACTTGCTGGATCTCTTGCCCAGGGTGACCAAGGTACAGAGGCTGTTTTCTTGGGGGAAGAGGGCCCTCATGGCTATGTCTACATATGTGCCCCTTGAACTGTGCCCTGTGCCTCTTGTACTCTCAAAACATCATGGCTATAACAGTGATAAGAATGATAGTAACAATGGAAATGATAAATGGCTGACACTTATTGGGCGTTAAGTATGTAGTAGGCACTGTCCTAAGAGCTTTAACTGGACTACTTATTTAACGCTCACAGCATTAGAGATAAGTTTTACTCTTATTTTCATTACATAGGTAACAGACTTAGAAAGTTGAGGTGACTCTCTCAGTGTTGCAAATTATTCATTTATGGTTTAATGGTTGTGTACTAAAAATTATTCTCTTATGTTTGTGATTATTTAATTAACACTGCATCTATATCATTAAGCTCAAAGCTTCACGAAGGACGAGGCCCATGCCTTTTTTGCTCCTTCTTGCTCTGTTTTTTTTTTCCACCATGTATGTATCTCTTTCACTTTCTCTCTTTCTAATCTCTGTCTCTTGTGTAATCAAATATTTAATACCTACATGCTTTATATTGTATAAAAAAGCACATTAGCGGCTCAGATGTTAGAGAGACCACTAACTGGAGAGAATTACTTGTCCTGTCTAAGCCTCAGTTTCCCCATTGATTAAACTGAGATATTAATCCCATCTTAATGAGGCTCACTTGAGATAGGGTTTTAAAGTGCTAAGCATAGTGCCAGGTACACAGTAGGTGCTCAATAAATATCTCCCTTATTTTCCTTCCCCAAGGCAGATGGTAAAGTCCTCCTGGGCAGATCCAAGGTGAAATTATGCTCTTCTGATTTCTAAAACTGTGAGCTTGGTGCCAGAGTGCTTGTGGAGACTATAGCATTTGCTTATCAGATGTATAGGTCCTGGCTACCATCTAAGTAGGCCCATGGACCCCTTTGCTGTCCACAAATCCTGTCTGCTTGGCAAAATGGTGCAGCAGTTTCTCCTGGGAGGTTCTTCCCCCTCAGACACTTAAGGATCTCTTACTGCCTCAAGGTTCCTGTTCCTTGGAAGAGGGATTCCACTTGCAAATTTGCAAGTTTGTATTCCTCACTGTTTAAAAAACATAGAGGAAGAGAGCAAAATTAAGAACAAGGCACACTTTAGTAAAATAATTAGGCAATATTAATGTATTAGCTATGTGACTTTGAGCCAGTTCCTCAATCTTTCTAAACCTTAGTAAAATGGAAATAATAATAAAGTCACCAAGATGTTAAGTGCTTAGTAATTAATAAGCACTCAAAAAAGTTCAGCATTGTTCCTGTTTCAATGTATAAATCTTATTGCTCTATACCTGACACATAATAGACACTTGACAAATAGTATATTATTATTATTATTGTAGGTTTAATGGGAATACCCGTATAAAAACATCTGTGCTGAGCAAGTGCAATGCCTTAAGTTTTATCTAAAATCCAGGATTGGATGAGGGGTTTGGGCTTATGGTGATGATGCTCATTCAAGCACATGTGTTCTACATTTTCTGGCAGTTACTGAGATTTATATCCTGGAAGATACTGCCCCAGGCACAGTCATTTACCGAGCGGCAGCCAACGACCCAGAGGATGCTGTTTTGGAGGTAATTTATGCTTTGGGACAGAGAATAACAGTGCCTAGTGATTTTATGTGTGATTGCATTCAAATATAAAGCCATGGAAGCAATCAAGTCAATTATACCCACAATTTAGTTTTCAAATATACCTTTGCCTCAATTATCATAATACTTTAGGTGAAAATGATTAAGGTCTGGATTGTCTGGGTAATTGCTTCCCTTCTAGTACATTCTATCCCGTGCAGACTGACCCAACCTAATCCTTAGGTAACTTTAGCAAAAGATGTCAAGACGTTTCATTTTGTTCTTAGGAATCTTGGCTGTACACACAGTAGAGAAAGAATTCAGCTTTCTGGCACAATTAATTTGTATTTCAAAACTCTAGGTCTTGTCTTCAGATTTTATAATGCCCTAGATGGAGAGGAAACTATGAGCTTGGTACCAAGGGGCTTGGGTTTAAGTTCTTAGTCTACTACCGCGAATCGTCACTGAACATTTCTGCTTTGCTGTTTCAACTGTAAAATTGGGCAAATGATACCTGCTTTGTCTTATCTCAGATTGCTTTCTCTCATAATTAAATATAATATTTGATTATGTTTATATGAACATGAAAGTAGTTTTAAAACTGTAAAATATCTTGCAAATGACAGACTTTATATTAATGTCTTAATTTTTGATGCCATATGGAATGGTTATGGCATTATTAAGCTATAATATTTTTAGTTAATGAATTGATAGACAAGAATATTGTTGCGTCTTTAATTTTTAAGGTTGTATTGCTTTCCCCCGACTGGCTAAAAATGACAGATTTGTACATGTTGATGCTGTACACTCAATATTTACAACTTTTGTAAGGCTATTCGACACTTGCTCAAGGCAACTTGAGTCATACAAAAAATTTGTAAGCAGTAGATGTCCACTAATATTTGAGGTATTGTGCACATGGTTTTAAAAAGTGTTGAGCATACTTGAATAACTACACAAAGGAACACTGCTGTTGTCAAGCTTCCCCACACACACATTTGTCTCCTCCTTCTCCCAATAGCACAATGCCACATCCAGGAGGGGACTGGAAAGGTCACAGCTTTCTTTACAATGTGCAATTAAACCACCTAATCATGCATACTGCTCCAAATCAACATGTTCAAGATTATAGTATTGAATGCAGTGCTGAGCAGCTCCAGCCACACAGGAATCATATATCAGACCACAATTGCTTCCTGGCGTTCTCCATGGCAGCTCACCCTTCTAAAATGTTGACATTACAGGGTGTAAAACACATCACAGCCCAATAGGTTTTAGTTGTGACTCCAACGTACAATCAAAATGACTTACTAGACAATTAATGCAAGTAATTCGTTTCAAATAAAAGACTTCTAAATGCTTGCTCATAGAGATTATATGCTTCTGGATACGACCCTACACTTTTCACAGAAGAGAATTTGTTCCTGGGCCATATTTGGAAGGCCCATGCAATGTTCTCTGAGAATTTCACCAATCATGGAATGACATTTCAGTGGTGACATAGGCTGTAGACACTTACATTTAGACACACTCCTACACACATCATTCTGACACAGATCAGGCCAGATGCTATTCAGGTACTCATGACTGGGTAACAATATTCATTTGTTTAAGCCTTTATACTGATTCAGAGGAAAACAGGTTCTAATATGAGGAAGAGCTTGCCACTGTTTTGGGACCTGATGACGATGATGATGATAGTAAAATAACCTTAATAACTATTAAATGTTTATTGTGTGATAGGCCCATACTTTATATCATAGAATCTCCACTTTAATCCCTGAAGTAAAAGCTATTGTTGCTATATTACCTGATATATCACTAAAGAAGTATTATGCCTTTAATTTACAGAGGAGGAATATGAGGTCCTTAGAAATGAAATAATTTGCCTCAGCAATAAGTCGTGGAGTTGTAATTCAAATTCATATCCATCTTACTCTAAATCTTGAATGTTTCCTATCATACCAACAGTTCTCAAAGTATTCCACAAAACACACCTTCTACCAGATGCTCCATGAGAAAACTAATGATCCTGTGATCAACTTATTTTGGGAAATGATGTCTACGCATCTTGCCTGAATTAATACACAGCACATTAAATTCCCTATGGAGTTGTTTAATAGAGAGATGTTTAATAAAATTTGTTCCAATTATTTTTCCATGGCACTTAAAAAAATGTAACACCTGTTAACATCTTATGCAATGCCTAACTAGGATCCACAGAGTAGGAAGATTGTGCTAGTTCCCTCTGTAAGGTTGATCTAATGTGATCTATCTCTGGGGTTATTAGAAAGATGAAAGATGAAATTCCACAGTCCTTGCTGAATAAATGACAATGTAACGAGTCTGGATTATATCCACATCTAAACCTACCTAATTCCAGGGCCAGGGCTGTTCACACTTCAACATCATTACTACTGTATATTTTAAGAATCCCTAATACTTGTTCTGAGATTTAGAAAGAGTGGGACTTCTCATTTTTACAACAAGGAAAAGGAAAAGCTGAACAAAATGAAAATCAAAATTTTTCTTGGACTCCTCAGGGCAAACTGCCACCCCAAAATCTGGAGTGACAGGTAAACCGAAGACTGATAGGTAACCTCTGCTTATTTGGTACAGAAACTTCTGGAACCATAGACTGGTGGGAAGATTTACTTGGTAGCTTTGATGAATTACTGGAGACTAAGTGTGGACTAGCAGGAGAGTGAGAAACTGTGTGTCACAGTCTTGTGGGGGGTAGTCCTTGACTTTCATAAGTTTTACCATTATGAACTCTACCAGGTTCTCACAGTAAAGATCCAAGAAAGAACACCTTGTGTTTCTGGGAGAGGGAAGAGAAGAGAATCATTGTGAAATAATCTCAGGGTTTTGTCCATGACAAAGGCCTGCTTTACAAAGGAAAAAACTGTGCCTGAACCTTATATTATCTGGGACTGATTTACCAGATTTTATATATGCACACATATTTTATACATATATACAAGTATTATACATACCCCTAGACATACCATATTCAAGCCTCGGAAACCAAAAGAGAGAGAGAAAATCTTGAAAGAACCCAGAGGGAAAGACTCCTTACCTATAGAGGAACAGAATAAGAATTATAGCAGACTTTTCATTAGAAACCAAACAAAATGAGAGGGGCATGAAGTATTTAAAATGAAAATTTATTTAAATTTAAATAAAATATGTCCAACGAAATTATATCAAGTCATTAAATTCCATACCTTAGGTATACCCAATTTTAAACTGAGGTCAAATATACCTTAAACAAACAACAAAAAAGCAAATGAGAAATAAAGACTTTCTCAGACAAACAAAAACAGAGGAAATTCATGACCACCTGACCTGTCCTGCAAAAAATGTTAAAGGAAGTTCCAGGGAGAAAGAAAATGATATGGCATAAAAACTTGGATCTGCATAAAGAAAAGAAGGACATAAGAGGAATAAATGAAGGTAAAATATATATATTTCTCCTTTTAGTTGATCTAAAAAATCACTTTATTTAATAGTAACAGCGTATTGGGTTATTGTACCATGTGCATATGTGAAATGAATGACAGCAGTATCGTAAGAGATGAGAAACTGGAAATAAGAACTCTCTTATAAGATACCCAAACTATCTCTAAAATCATATAGTGTTATTTGAAGCTACACTTAGATTAGTCAAAATTATATATTGTAAACTCTGAAACAATAATTAGAAAATTTTATTTTAAAAAAATTGATAAACTCAGAGAGGAGATAAAAATATAATTATACAAAATGATCAAAATAGAAAAGAGGCATGAAGTATTTTTACTGTGCACTGGCAACCAACTTGTCTGGGTCTGGTGATATAGAACACCAATGCAAGTAAGTTACATGAAGTGGATTTATTACTCACAGATAGGCAGCAAGGAAAACAGAAACCTAGGCTCTATAGTGAGCTGGTCCGCTGAAAGCTCAAGAAAGCTGCCCAGTGTGGAAGCAGCGTCAACTACATGTGCCCCACTTTCACTGTAGCCAAGGGACCCTAAAATGCAGGCTGCTCTGGGTTTTATATCCTTGGGTCATGTGACTTGCTGGGATAAAGTGTTGAAGGACATCCTGTTTCTAGGGGTGGGAACTAGAACAGAGCCTGGGCTGCAGTGGCCAATTTCCCCTAATTGCACGATGTTGCATTGCTAGCACATTCTATAATTATTCTTAAAAACTACAACTGAGAAAGGAGAGAGAACTGAATCAGTCCAATGCCACCCAAAGAACTGTCCAGTAAGAGTCAGCATAAAAAAACAAAGAACAAATGCAATGAACAGAAAGCAGTTACCACCATAGCAGGTATTAATTGAACAAATACAAATAATCTAAATGCACAAATTTAAAGACAGAGATTATCGAAATGGATAAAAAGAAAAGCAAAGCCTAGCTAAATGTTTCTATAAGAAACTTATTTTAAATGTAAAAGCTAACATAGGTTAAAAGTAAAGATACAGGCCTGGCATGGTGGCTCATGCCTGTAATCCTAGCACTTTGGGAGGCTGAGGTGGGTGGATCACCTTAAGTGAGGAGCTCCAGACCAGCCTTGCCAACATGATGAAACCCTGTCTCTACTAAAAATACAAAAACTAGCCAGGCATGGTGGTGGGTGCCTGTAGTCCCAGCTACTTGGGAGGCTGAGGCAGGAAAATCTCCCTGGGTCTTCTCAACTTCACCCCAACTCTTAATATTATACCTCATCCATGCTACAAACCCCTCCTTACCTCAGCCCATGTGACCTTCTTACCCTTTCTGGTTCAGTGGTGGGGCAGTATTGGTGGCAAGGAGGTAGCATGTTTTTATTTTGTTTTAGAGACAAGGGTCTCACTCTGGCACTCAGGCTGGAGCGCACTGGCATAATCATAGCTCACTGCAGCCTTGAACTCGACTCGAGCGATCCTCCTGACTCAGCCTCTCGAGTAGCTGGGATTGTAGGTACAAGCTACTGAACCTGGCTCCCAAAGTGTCTTTCTTATTACTTATTACATCAAAAGTCAGTTTGGAAGTCTTAATATATTATCTCAACGCAATTCTGCTTTAAAAATGCTGCTTCTTGGGGCAATGTAGATGCTTCTGGAAAAGAAGTAGAAGACAATTATCTCGCTTAACATTTACTGTGTCTTTTCCTGTCTTTTTTTTTATTTTTAATTATTTATTTATTTATTTATTTTAGAGATGGAGTCTCTCTCTGTTGCCAGGCTGGAGTGCAGTGGCACAACCTCAGCTCACTGCAACCTCTGCCTCCTGGGTTCAAGCGATTCTTTCACTTCAGCCTCTTGAGTAGCTGGGAATACAGGGACACACCACCACGCCCGGCTAATTTTTGTATTTTTAGTAGAGACAGGGTTTCACTATGTTGGCCAGGATGGTCTCAGTCTCTTGACCTCGTGATCTGCCCGCTTCGGCCTCCCAAAGTACTGGGATTACAGGCGTGAGCCATCATGCCCAGCCCTTTCTTAATGATAAAATAAACTTATTCTCTAAAAGTTGCCTTTCAAAGAAGTTTGTTTGCTTTCGTGGGTCTATGAAAACTGATCATTAGCTCCTTGTTAAAAAAAAAAAAAAGGCCCAGGGTTTCAAGGCAAGCATCATGGTGGGACAGTGGAGAGAGATGAGAGTGAGTGGAAGATTGGAAGGATGAGGTTGGAATGTGATAGGGCTGTTTTCTTAAAATAAGGTTTACTAGCTCTAGTTCAACATAAACTATCTCATTCAAGATATTCAAAGTCGGTGACAAATCTTAGGATACAGATCTTGAAATACATAGTGACATTCTAGTAATATCGTTTTATTTTCCTTTAGGCATTATATATTAAGAAGTAATCAGCTAGATCAACATTCTAAAAACTTGTTGAATATTTTTTAAAATTTCAGTAAAGAATAATTTCTGAAAATTTCACAGTAGCCCTTAAAAATGACATACTATTTAATGGCAAACATAAATCTACTTCTATAGTTTCATTTTTTCCCCCTCTTTGATTAAAATAAGTGTAATGACTCAATGTAGGCCACAGAGTATATACAAAAATAAACAATATTTTTCATCCAGTCAGGTATATTGACTGAAGACTGACAATGATCATATTTTTTATAGGAAAGTGATATTTGGAAATTCTGATACAAATTAGTGATGAAATTATTAAAAAAATTAACAATTATACTACAACAGAGCTTATAATTATGAGTCTTAGGATTTTAATTATATGTCATCTTATGACTCAGCTGTAAAACAAACATGAAAGTGGGAAAAAAGTGAGTCTACAGAGTTAGAAAACACAGTATGTAAATTTTTGCTTTACACTTTCAGGTGGCAATTTTTAATGGATTGTTTTTAAGTATAATCATTTTAAAGAAAAGGCTCAGGTTCTTTGAATAGCATCTACATTTTCAATTTTTGCAAGTTACACAGGTGGGGGGAGAAATATACACCAATGTTGGAAATATTAGGTCATGTTATTTCTGTACATATTTTTCAGATAAAGTTAATAATTAGGAAATTATTTTTTCCTTTCATGAGATTCACTCAGAGATGGTATTAGGACTCTTCCGGTTGTAACTAAGAGAAGACTAAATGGAATTGAAATCTGTGGCTGCAACACCTGAAAAGTCCACAGGTGTAGATTGGGTTGCTGGCACAGCTGAATCCTAGTTCATTGATATAAGCAGGATGAGGTTTTCTCTAAGACCTATCACCTTCAGTTTGACCTGTCTTCTTTGGAAACAAGTTTTGTCTGCAGAAATTCAAGCCTCGAGGGCCAGTTGCAGACCCATGTGAAGCACATTCCCAGTATCTCAGGGGTTCTTCATGGCTCTGATTGGTTCATGTGCTAGTCATTAGCTGATGGATGTGCTAAGGTAGAATATGAGGCACTGATTGGCTTAGTCCTAGGTCACATGCTTCACCTCAGAAATTGTGGGTGGGCAGGGTTCAAACTATAAAGCCAGTGGGATTGAGAAGCCAGGAGGGTCCATTCAGTAAAGACCTGCTGCTAACAGAAGTACCTAAATGGATGTTCCACATTCTAAAACCAAGTGCTGCTCACTATGGTGAGTCTGTCATATTGAATCAGCCTATCAAAACTTGCCAAATCTTTCCTGATTCTATTGTGTATAGACAAGGCCTATAATTTGAAAATTTCAAAATCTCTTCTCATTTCCCTTATGTTGGTCAATATTAAAAACTGCCTTTTAGCCTCCTGAAAACATTTATAGAAACAGAAATGATTCAAAACAGTTAACTTTTAGTATGGAGTATTGTTTGGCAAAAAGTTATTTCCTCTTGCCTTTCCATAATTCTAATCACACTTTGTCATTATTTTAAAAATACCTCTCTCATTGAAACTATAGGCAGGGATTAGGTCCATCTTATTCATGGCAGTACTCTGGCGTCTATGAAGTGTTTGCTAAATAAAACTTAAAGGTCAATAGGAAAGGCCTTAAAATAAGGTATTTCCCAAGAACAGGGCTTAAAATGTTTTGGTATTGAATTTGACTTTCAAACATTTTGAAAAGGTACTTACTACAAAACATAGTTAAAACTTAATTTATCCGTTGTATGACTGCTATTGAGTGCCTATTCTGAGTACCCTGTTCCAAGGGCTGACAGTACAACAGTGAATACAACATGGAATAAGACGTGTAAACTCTGGAGTTTACAATCTGTTGAGGAAAATTGGTAGCAACTAAGCAACCAATAATTGATAAAATGTCAGACAGTAAGTGATGTGGGAAAAAAAGCAAGGCAAAAAGAGAGAGTAATGGGGGAGAATGGTTGATAGCATGTGTATTGTTTTGTGTTGAATAGTGAGGTTAGACCTCTTTAAGGAGGTGACAGTGATCAGAGACCTGAATGAAGTGAGGGAGGGAACCATGCATATATCTTGGGGTAGAATATTGCTGACAAAGGCCACAGCAAGTGCAAAGGCCCTGAGGAAGAAATAGGCTTAGCATTTATTTGGAAGGCACCACAAAGATACCAATTTGACTAGAGCAAAGAGTGAGTGGGAGAATTAGAAAGATGACATAGGAGAGTAGCCAACAATCAGATTTCATCAGTCCTTTTAAACATTGGTAAGAACTCTGGATTTTTTTTTTGATTAATGTGGAACTGATCCCCTTGGAAATTTTTGGTAGGGGAATAAATCATGTTAATAACATTTTTAAAAGATCAAACTATTTTGTGTTTGAAAAATTTGACTGTCAAGAGTCAAGAGTGGAAGCAGGGGAGACCATGTATAACTGACTGCCACAGTCCAGGTGAGAGATGATGGGGGGTTGGTCTAGGATGGTGGCAGTTGGAGTGGTGAGAAGTCATTGCATTTTACATATTTTTTCCCAACATTTTATTACAGAAAATTTTAAATATACCAAGAAGGTGAAAGAGCTGAAAAACTGAAAGAGTGAACACCCATATACCCATCACTAGATTCTATCATTAATACTTTACTGTCTCTGCATTATCATACCATTATCCATTTTTGTATCTATATATGAATTCTTCTTCTTATATTAATGCACTTCAAAGTAAGTTGCAAACATTGTTACCTTTTCCTCCTAAACACCTTGGCAGTTTGCATATATTTTGGAGGTAATGTTGACAGACTTGACAAATTGGGTGTCGGTTATAATGGAAAAAGAGGGATCAAGATAGTTTCTAAGTTTTTGGCCTGAGGAACTCATTAAAGACGAATGGGGTAGAGGAGGAAAATTGTGTGCTTTGTTTTGAACGTGTTTAGATTGAGAAGCCAATTAGACATCCAGCAAGTGTAGGCAACTAGATTTAAAAATATGTAGTTCATCAAAGACATGGGGCCTGGTGTGTCAATGTGGAATTACCAGTGTATATACAAAGTGTTTACAGCCTGGAACCAAATGAGATTACCTCAGGGGGGGCCGGGGTAGGGGGTTAGAAGGAAGAGGAGGATTGAGCAAATGAGATTGAACAGGACCAGTAAGGTAAAAGGAAAATCAGGAGAGTGGAGTGTCTCCCAGGAGTATATGACTGTCACTGGTATAGGGTTGTGACTATATGTTGTCCAGGTTCTTGGCATTTTGAACAAAGAACTGGACAAAATGCCCAGCAAAGAAAAGAACAAATGAGGCAATGAAAGAACAAAGCAGGGATTAATTGAAAACAAAAGCACACTCCACAGTGTGGGAGCAGAACTGAGCAGCAGCTTGAGGGCCCAGATACAGAATCTTCTTGGGTTGAAATACACCCCAGAAGTTTCCCATTGGCCACTTCCTGCTCACCTCATGTAAATGAAGTGGTAGCCCACAATCAGTCTGATTGGTTGCAGAAAGCAGCCAACCAGAGGCTGAAGTTACAAAGGTCACATCCAGTGCAAATATCTGATTGGTTGCAAAAAGCAACCAATCAGAGGCTAAGGTGAAGTTGCAAAGTTATACTTCTATGCAAATGAAGACTCTGCCTGCAATCAGTCTGGTTGTGGACAGCAACCATTCAGAGGCTGAAGTGAAGTTATAAAGTTGCAAAGAAAGACTGGCCCCGCAATCAGGCAGATTTATTGCAGACAGCCAATTTCCCACCAGCCATGCAGAAAAGGTGGGGGGTTTGGAATTAGCCTCTGATCCTTTTGTTACTTAGGTGTGGAAAGTTAGGGATTTGCTTTCAATTTAGTTCTAGGAAGTCCAACGTGAAACAGCCTTAGGTTCCCTGCCTCCAGACCCTATTTTCCTGCCTCAGGACGATGTGTTTCAAACAGAGATTGGTAAAGTGCAGTTGAGATGTTGATGGAGATGAGAGCTGAGATCACTAATCACTGAAGTGGCAAAATGCTAATTGCTAGAACTCAGACAAGTACCTGGCACATAGGAGGTGTTCAATAAATGAATGAATGCAGATCTTTGGTGACTTTCATAAGTGGGTTCATTTGGTGAAGTGAGAATGAAAGTCTAATTGGAGAAGTTTCAAGAGAATGAAAGGTGAGGAAAGTACCAATAACAAACAGAGACAACTTTCAAATAATTTTCCTAAAAAGCAGAGCAGGGAGATAGGATAGTACCTAAAGGACAATTTGGAATCAAGGGGAATTTTTATTTTGGAATGATGAGAAATATTATAGCATGTTCTATATGGGTAGGGATAATCCAGTAGAGAGGAGAACATGAATAATGCAGGAATTAGTGACAACAGTTGGAGTGATGGCATCCAGGCATGAGTGGAGGGCCTGCTGTCAGAAGCACAGTTTGTTTAGAGAAACAGGGAGGAAGACAGGGTATAAGGGGACATATGCAAAAAGGCAAGTAGAGTAATTGCGTGTTCATTCTCTTGCCCTTCCAACAATTGAGTGTGTGTCTGTGTGTGTGTGTGTGTGTGTGAGAGAGAGAGAGGAGAGAGAGAGAGAGAGAGAGAGACAGAGTCTTGCCCTCTTGCCCAGGCTGGAGTGCAGTGGCATGATCATAGCTCACTGAAGTTTCAACCTCCCAGGCTCAGGTGATCCTCCCATCTCAGCTTCCCAAGTAGCTGGGACTACAGGCACATGTCACCACAACTGGCTAATTTATTTTTATTTTTGTAGAAACAGTGTCCTGCTATATTTCCCAGGATGGTCTCAAACTCCTGGGTTCAGGCGATTCTCCTGTTTGGCCTCACTAAATTCTGGGATTACAGGGGTGAGCCACTACATCTGACCAACAATTATTTGTTGAGCACCTATTTGTCCCAAGCAATGTTCTAAGAAGTGGGGCTGTAACAGTGATATAAACAGATAAAAGTCTCTGCTCTCATGGAGTTGATATTCTAGTGGTAGGAAGATTGCTCGTACATTTTGGTATATCAGATGCTTCCAAGTGTGATGGAGCAAAATAAAGCAGTGAAGGGGATAAGGAACTGTATAGGGGAATGGTTTGCAATTTTAAAATGATAATCAAGGATTTTAAATAGAGTGGCAGTGGATATTTTCTTCTGATTGCTTCTACTCAGTGAAATAAGAAATGAGGCCAGCAGCAGAAAGTGAGAAGCGGGGGAGAGCTGTGGGGAGTGCTGGAGACTTGAAGAAAGGGAAAAAGGCATCAATTTGCTGCCTCCAAAAGAAGGAAAGGGAGTTGTCCGTAGAAATGTGAAAGGGAAAGGAAACATTCAGAGAAGAGGTGGAGGATATAAGGAGATTTCTGACGAGAGACTAAATTTTTGAGGACACATTAAAAGGGTTTGATGAAATCAGTGGGGATAAGCAGTCCTGGTGATGAGGACTGAACTTCCTGGGATGACTGAGGTATGTGAGGTCTGATGCACATGTCCTGGTGGTTGCTTAAAGGAGGCAGGAGGTGGATAGTCTGCACTGATTATAATTTATGCCTGCAACTAGTCACTTAGGACGTTTAAATGGTTGATATAGTCATTGCCCCTGAAGGAGAATAAGGGTGGCTATCTTTTGGGGGAGGAGAAGAGCTCTTTGGAGTTTCCTTAAAACTCCCTGTGGTCAGTATCAAGAAGGAGAGGATGTGAAAGGGGTGGAAACCCATCCAAGAAGTCACTGTACAGGAAACCATAATTAAGTCTATTCGCAAAAGTAAAATGAAGATTTGTCAATGGTTAACCTGTTCAAAGTAAACATCCAACAAACAAAAATGTTTTGCTGTTCATGCAATACCACATCACTTGGGTAGTGCCGACCCCACACAAATCTTTTCTCGTGTTTATTAAAAAGATGAGATTTCCTAGGGATGTAAACCTTTTGCACCTAATAGAACAACTAACTCTCTGGGCTATTTGATACCAATTTACATAGCAAGGGTATGATTTTCTTTTACCTAATTGGTTTGTGGTCCTGTAGACATATCAATGCTCTTATAAAATTGTATTATCTGTGTTTTTCCTTCACATAAACAGGCAGTGGGCCTTGTTTTTCTTATTTCGTAGTAGACTCTCAGGAAATCTTTGCAGAATCACTTGAGAGATTAATTTCTGTGTTGCTCCCAGTGTCCTGGTCTTTTACCCTAACATCATCTTAAAATTTTATCTTTTTGTGACACCAAAAGAAAGGGGGGAAAGGTTTGAGTCATATGATATGATGTTAGAACATTTTGTTATGTGATGAAATATCATTTAGTTTAGGCATACAATGGCCAAATGAACTTGAGAATGGAGGCAATTATCTGGGGTATTCAAGCTAAAAAACAGTTTGGCTTGAAGTAGCTATATCATTGTGGAAAAGTGATTTTTATTTTATTTTTTTGTTGCATTTTAAGTTTTGAGGTACATGTGAAGAACATGCAAGATTGTTGCATAGGTACACACATGATTTGCTGCCTTACTCCCCCATCACCTATATCTGGCATTTCTCCCCATGCTATCTCTCCCCAACTCCCCACCCCACACTGTCCCTCCCCTATTTCCCCCTGACAGACCCCAGTGTGTGATGCTCCCCCTCTCTGTGTCCATGTGTTCTCATTGTTCGACACCCACCTATGAGTGAGAACATGTGGTGTTTGATTTTCTGTTCTTGTGTCAGTTTGCTGAGAATGATGGTTTCCAGGTTCATCCATGTCCCTACAAAGGACACGAACATATCGGTTTGATGGCTGCATAATATTCCATGGTATATATGTGTCACATTTTCCCTGTCCAGTCTATCATTGATGGGCATTTGGGTTGGTTCCAGGTCTTTGCTATTGTAAACTATGCTGCAATGAACATTCGTGTGCATGTGTCCTTATAGTAGAATGATTTATAATCCTTTGGATATATACACAATAATGGGATTGCTGGGTCAAATGGAATTTCTATTTCTAGGTCCTTGAGGAATCGCCACACTGTCTTCCACAATGGTTGAACTAATTTACACTCCCACCAACAGTGTAAAAGTGTTCCTATTTCTCCACATCCTCTCCAGCATCTGTTGTCTCCAGATTTTTTAATGATCGCCATTCTAACTGGCATGAGATGGTATCTCCAGGTACTTTTGATTTGCATTTCTCTAATGACCAGTGATGATGAGCATTTTTTCATATGTTTGTTGTCCTCATGTATGTCTTCTTTGGTAAAGTGTCTGTTCATATCCTTCGCCCACTTTTGAATGGGCTTTTTTTTTTCTTGTAAATCTGTTTTAGTTCTTTGTAGATTCTGGATACCAGCCCTTTGTCAGATGGGTAGACTGCAAAAATTTTTTCCCATTCTATTGGTTGCCGATTCACTCTAATGACTGTTTCTTTTGCTGTGCAGAAGCTGTGGAGTTTGATTAGTTCCCATTTTGTCTATTTTGGCTTCTGTTGCCAATGCTTTTGGTGTTTTGGTCATGAAGTCCTTGCCTATGCCTATGTCTTGAATGGTTTTGCCTAGATTTTCTTCTAGGGTTTATGGTGTTAGGTCTTATGTTTAAGTCTTTAATCCATCTGGAGTTAATTTTAGTGTAAGGTGCCAGGAAGGGGTCCAGTTTCTGCTTCTTCACATGGCTAGCCAGTTTTCCCAATACCATTTATTAAACAGGGAGTCCTTTCCCCATTCTTGTTTTTGTCAGGTTTGTCAAAGATCAGAGGGTTGTAGATGTGTTGTGTTGCCTCTGAGGCCTCTGTTCTGTTCCATTGGTCTATATCTCTGTTTTGGTGTCAGTACCATGCTGTTTTGATTACTGTAGCCTTGTAGTATAGTTTGAAGTCCAGTAGTGTGATGCCTCCAGCTTTGTTCTTTTTGCTTAGAATTGACTTGGCTATGTGGGCTCTCTTTTGGTTCCATATGAAGTTTAAGGTGATTTTTTTCCAGTTCTGTGAAGAAGGTCATTGGTAGCTTGATGGGGATAGCATTGAATCTGTAAATTACTTTGGGCAGTATGGCCATTTCCACGATATTGATTCTTCCTAATCATGAACGTGGAATGTTTCTCCATCTGTTTGTGTCCTCTCTTATTTTGTTGAGCAGTGGTTTGTAGTTCTCCTTGAAGAGGTCCTTTACATTCCCTGTTAGTTGTATTCCTAGGTATTTTATTTATTTGTAGCAATTGTGAATGGCAGTTGGTTCTTGATTTGGCTCTCTTTAAGTCTGTTATTGGTGTATAGGAATGCTTGTGATTTTTGCACATTGATTTTGTATCCTGAGACTTTGCTGAATTTGCTTATCAGTTTCAGGAGATTTTAGGCTGAGACAATGGGTCTTCTAGATATACATTCATGTCGTCTGCAAATAGAGACAATTTGACTTCCTCCTTTCCTGTTTGAATACCCTTTATTTCTTTTTTCTTGCCTGATTGATCTGGCTAGAACTTCCAGTACTGTATTGAATAGGAGTGGTAAGAGAGGGCATCCTTGTCTAGTGCCAGATTTCAAAGGGAATGCTTCCAGTTTTTGCCCATTCAGTATAATATTGGCTGTTGGTTTGTCATAAATAGCTTTTATTATTTTGAGATACGTTCCATCAATACCTAGTTTATTGAGGGTTTTTAGCATAAAGGGCTGTTGAATTTTGTCAAAGGCCTTCTCTGCATCAGTTGAGATAATCATGTGGTTTTTGTCTTTGGTTCTGTTTATGTGGTGAATTATGTTTATAGACTTGCGTATGTTGAACCAGCCTTGCATCTCCGGGATGAATCCTACTTGATCATGGTGGATAAGCTTTTTGATGTGCTGTTGCAATTGGTTTGCCAGTATTTTATTGAAGATTTTTGCATCTATGTTCATCATGGATAGTGGCCTGAAGTTTTCTTTTCTTGCTGAGTCTCTGCCAGGTTTTGGTATCAGGATGATGTTGGTCTCATAAAATGATTTGGGGAAGGATTCCCTCTTTTGGATTGTTTAGCATAGTTTCAGAAGGAATGGTACCAGCTCCTCTTTGTATGTCTGGTAGAATTCGGCTGTGAACCCAACTGGACCTGGGCTTTTTTTGGGTGGTAGGCTCTTAATTGCTGTCTCAACTTCAGACCTTGTTATTGGTCTGTTCAGGGTTTCAACTTCTTCCTGGTTTAGCCTTGGGAGGATGCAAGTGTCCAGGAATTTATCCATTTCTTCCAGGTTTACTAGTTTATGTGCATAGAGTTGTTTGTAATAATCTCTGATGATGGTGTGAATTTCTGTGGAATCTCTGGTGATATTCCCTTTATGGTTTTTTATTGCATCTATTTGATTATTCTCTCTTTTCTTTTTTATTAATTTGGCTAGTGGTCTGCCTATTTTGTTGATCTTTCCGAAAAACCAGCTCCTGAATTTATTGATTTTTTTGAAGGGTTTTTTTTGTGTCTCTATCTCCTTCAGTTCTGCTCTGATCTTAGTCATTTCTTGTCTTCTGCTAGGTTTTGAGTTTTTTTGATCTTGCTCCTCTAGCTCTTTCAATTTTGATGATAGGGTGTCGATTTTAGATCTCTCCTTGCTTCACATGTGGGCATTTATTGCTATATATTTTCCTCTAGAGACTGCTTTAAATGTGTCCCAGAGATTCTGGTACTTTGTGTCTTCGTTCTTGTTGGTTTCGAAGAACATCTTTATTTCTGCCTTCATTTCATTGTTTATCCAGTCAACATTCAAGAGCCAGTTGTTCAGTTTCCATGAAGCTGTGTGGTTCTGAGTTAGTTTCTGAATTCTGAGTTCTAACTTGATTGCACTGTGGTCTGAGAGACTGTTTGTTAGGATTTCCGTTCTTTTGCATTTGCTGAGGAGTGATTTACTTCCAATTATGTGGTCAATTTTAGAGTAGGTGTGATGTGGTGCTGAGAAGAATGTATAGTCTGTGGATTTGGGGTGGAGAGTTCTGTAAATGTCTATTAGGTTTGCTTGATCCAGGTCTGAGTTCAAGTCCTGGATATCCTTGTTAATTTTCTGTCTTGTTGATCTGTCTAATATTGACAATGGGGTGTTAAAGTCTCCCACTATTATTGTGTGGGAGTCTAAGTCTCTTTGTAAGTCATTAAGAACTTGCCTTATGTATCTGGGTGCTCCTGTATTGGGTGCGTATATATTTAGGCTTGTTAGCTCTTCTTGTTGCATTGATCCTTTTACCATTATGTAATGTCCTTCTTTGTTTCTTTGATCTTTGTTGGTTTAAAGTCTATTTTATCAGAGATGAGAATTGCAACTCCTGCTTTTTTTGCTCTCCATTTGCTTGGTAAATCATCCTCCATCCCTTTATTTTGAACCTTTGTGTATCCTTGCATGTGAGATGGGTTTCCTGGGTACAGCGCACTGATGGGTTTTGGCTTTTTATCCAATTTGCCAGTCTTTGTCTATTGATTGGGGTATTTAGCCCATTTACATTTAGGATTAATATTGTTATGTGTGAATTTGATCCTGCCATTTTGATGCTAGCTGGCTGTTTTGCCCGTTAGTTGATGCAGTTTCTTCATTGTGTTGATGTTCTTTACCATTTGGTATGTTTTTGGAGTGGCTGGTACTGGTTGTTCTTTTCTATGTTTAGTGCCTCTTTCAGGAGCTCTTGTAAAGCAGGCCTGGTGGTGATGAAATCTCTGAGTACTTGCTTGTTTGTAAAGGATTTTATTTCTCCTTCACTTACGAAACTTAGTTTGGCTGGATATGAAATTCTGGGTTGAAAGTTCTTTTCTTTAAGGATGTTGAATATTGGCCCCCACTCTCTTCTGGCTTGTAGGGTTTCTGCTGAGAGATCTGCTGTGAGTCTGATGGGCTTCCCTTTGTGGGTAACCCGAGCTTTCTCTCTGGCTGCCCTTAGCATTTTCTCCTTCATTTCAACCCTGGTGAATCTGATGATTATGTGCCTTGGGGTTGCTCTTCTTGAAGAATATCTTTGTGGTGTTCTCTGTATTTCCTGGACTTGAATATTGGCCTGCCTTGCTAGGTTGGGGAAGTTTTCCTGGATAATATCCTGAAGAGTATTTTCCAGCTTGGATTCATTCTCTCCGTCACATTCAGGTATACATATCAAACGTAGATTAGGTCTTTTCACATAGTCCCATATTTCTTGGAGACTTTGTTCAGTCCTTTTTACTCTTTTTTCTCTAATCTTTCCTTCTCGTTTTATTTCATTGAGTTGATCTTCGACCTCTGATATCCTTTCTTCTGCTTGATCAATTCAGCTGTTGAAACTTGTGTATACTTCGCGAAGTTCTCGTGTTGTGTTTTTCAGCTCCATCAATTCACTTACAATCCTCTCTAAGTTGTTTATTCTCATTAGCATTTCATCAAATCTTTTTTCAAGGTTCTTAGTTTCTTTGCATTGGGTTAGAACATGTTCTTTTAGCTCAGAGAAGTTTCTTATTACCCACCTTCTGAAGCCTGATTCTGTCAATTCATTACACTAATTCTCCATCCAGCCTTGTTCCCTTCCTGGTGAGGAGTTGTGATCCCTTGTAGGAGGAGAGGCATTCTGGTTTTAGGTGTTTTCATCCTTTTTGCGCTGGTTTCTTCCCATCTTTGTGGATTTATCCACCTGTCGTCTTTGTAGTTGTTGACTTTCAGATTGAGTCTATGAGTGGACATCCAGTTTGTTGATGATGAAGTTATTTCTTTCTGTTTCTTAGTTTTCCTTCTAACAGTCTGGCCCCTCTGCTGTAGGACTGCTGAGGTCCAGTCCAGGCCCTGCTTGCCTGGGGATCACCTGCAGTGGCTGTAGAACAGTAAGGGTTGCTGCAAGTTTCTTCTTCTTCTAACTTTGTCACAGAAGGATACCTGTCAGATGTCAGTCTGAGCTCTCCTTTATGAGGTGACTCTTTGGATGTACGGGGGTCAGGGAGCTGCTTGAGGAGATAGTCTATCCTTTATAGGAGCTCAAGTGCTGAGCTGTGAGCTCCATTGTTCATTCAGAGCTGCTGGGCAGGTACATTTAAGTCTGCTGCAGCAGTACTCATAAACGGCCCCCCCCCACTTTTTTGTTTTTTCCCAGGTGTTCTGTCCCAGGGAGTTAGGGCTTTATTTATGAGTTTCTGTTGTGCTGGTGCCTTTTTTCAGGGCTGCCCTGCCCAGTGAGGAGGCAGCCTAGTCACTGTCTGCCTGCAAAGGCTTTGCTGAGCTGCTATGGGCTCTGCCCAGCTGCCGTGTGAACTTCCCTGCAGTCCTGTTTATACGGGTGTAGTTAGAACTGCCTCGGCAATGGTGGCCCACCTCTATAATGGTGGACTGTCTCTGTAATAGCGGGCTGCCTTGGCAATGGCGGGCTGCCTCAGCAATGGCAAACTACCTTCGTAGTGGTGGACTGCCTCGGTGGAAAAGTGATTTTAAGAATAGCTTTAATTATCTAGAAAATGTCTTTAATTCTCCACATGAAAGTGAGATATTTGGAGAAAACCACAATCATAGTTTTAACAAATATTTTTGGGGCAGTTGTTTACTTCATAGTTGCACAACTTGCAAATCCTCCACAAGATGGCATGCAAGTTTGTAACATACCATAGCCAGTAGTCAGGCCATTGCTAGATCTTTTTGCAGCAAGCAATAAAGTCAGAGCAATTGCACAATGCATTATTATTTTCTGTGTTACACACTGCAAATGTATACGTTCTGGCAATGTTTTCTATAGGTAATGATTCTTTTACAGAGGTATGTATGTCTCTGAGTGTAATTATTTGAAAGATATATAAAAAGAAATCAATAATTTAAATATTTTTATGCAAGATGAAGATTTGGTGTCAATTAGCATGTTTAAAAGTCAACAGTTTGTTGAAGACTCAAGACAAATCAAACATCTGCAGCTCATGTTTGAAAAATAAATTTTTAAAAGACTAAGGAAATTAGGAATAAGGAATTATAATAAAATACTTATTTTTAGGAGGATTTATTTCATTGTTTTAAAGTATTCCTGAAAATATTTCCTGGAACAGCTGAGAAATAGCATGGCAATTCATGCTGAATATTATTGTGGTTCTTTATCTTGACTGCAACAATAGAACCAAGTGGGATGCTTTTAATAAAACACAAATGCCAGGGTCCCCTCTCAGACCAATTAAATCAGAATCTCTGGGGGTGGGCCCAAGCACGAGTATTTTTTAAAAGCTCCTTAGGCATTCTGATGATACATTATGCATCAGAGTTCACTGACAGCATTGATTGCCTTCTCATTTTCTCA
Source organism: Ateles fusciceps (assembly GCA_036589455.1). NCBI lineage: Eukaryota > Metazoa > Chordata > Mammalia > Primates > Atelidae > Ateles > Ateles fusciceps. The sequence continues at coordinate 14,886,800 of JAZHEH010000562.1, forward strand.
AGGCAGGCATCACTAATTGAACCTGAGCTCAATTTTTCTTTCAGTACGATGCTCTGGGTAGCCCTTCCCAATCAATTCAGAGATGAAATGAAGCCCACTTGCTATCAGACTTATCAAAGAATATGGGAGGGACAGAATTAAATGGTACTCACATATAAGGTGATTGATTTCTTAATGTGGTAACTAACTTTGCTTTCTAGTATGATTCGGCCAAACAATTATTTCAGCTTCTACAAGAAAGGAAGTTTCAGAGAATGCGGAGGACAATAGCTATGCTCTTCCCACATCCCTTTGGATACGTTTTTGCCATTTTTGTGTGGTGCACCCCACTCCGTACCAACTTCAGTGTGCTTCTGCTTCCATCAGCCAGAAGAGACGTCTGCCTTTGGGTGTTTCTTGCAGGTTGAAAAGCGAAAAGTACATGGGAATTTACATCTCCCTGGAGCAACTCTTAACCACTGAATGAGTATGAAAGCCCCATCTCTTTTCATTGCATGGAGACAACTCAGAGGCAGAACGTGCACTCCTGAGCTTGCCTATAGGGCCAAACTAAAGCTGCATCTATGGGGCTTTGCAATCACCTTTTTGCTTGGCTTCCTTGCCATCTCAATCCCTCTTCCACAGTTTTTCTGAAGCGCTTACTAAATCACTTGCACACAAATTTTCATCCTAGGGTCTGTTTCTGGGGAAACCTTAAGACATACACCAAAAATTAAGGCCACTGGGCTGCTAGAGAACCTATGTAAACCAAGTTTTAGATCATGCAGAGCTAAGCCATCTAATGGGAACATGTGAAAGAACGATGAATACTGGTCTACTCAGATCCATGAAAGATGTAGGTCTTAAATAGATTACTGGATTGAGGTGTAAAAAGTCGTTGTGCTATAGCAAGCTCCCAGACATGGGTGCACTGTGAAATTATACAGTTTAACAAATATTTGTTCCCAGGTTACGCTCCCAAGATTCTGATTTCATTAGTCTCAGGTGTGTTCTGGACATTGTTCCATTTAAAGCTCTCCAAGTGGTTCTGTTGTATAGCCAAGGTTGAAAATTACTTTAAAAGAACCAGATTTAGAGTACATAAACATTACTTTGGTCAGCCAGTTAGAAAGTCACATTCCTAGGCTCCCCCTACTCCAAGTATTATGATTCAACAGTTCTGCACATATTATAAATATTTATTTTCAGATGCCTTAGCAGCTTTCAGGGAAACAGTAAACACCTGGGTAAGTCCACTGAGACCATCTGGCTAGGTCAGGGATGGCAAATCAGATTCCACTTGCATACGTTCTCTTATTGAAGGACAGAGGCTCTCAGGGGTGTTGAGAAGGATTCTGAGACTGAGTCTGGGTTCAGCAAGCAAAGATACTACAACGAAACCTTGCATAGAGGTCTCTAGCTTTATAGCTAGCTATAAGTGTATTAGAGTGGTTAATAAACATTTGTGCTAGGAAGGATGATGGCTCTAATAGTCTAGTGGAAGTGTATAGGTAAAAAACCATTCCTATTGCTTATAAAGTGAACGTATGAGAGGGATCTAATATACTCTGGAGGAAAGGAAAAAGGATTTCATTTGAAGTCTCAAGCTTTCAAGGGCGAGCATATGTCTCATGTACTCTTTTTTTTTTTTTTTTCCTGAGGTGGAGTCTCGCTCTGTTTCCCAGGCTGGAGTGCAGTGCTGCAATCTTGGCTCACTGCAACCTTTGCCTCCTGGGTTCAAGCAATTCTCCTGCCTCAGCCTCCCAAGTAGCTGGGACTACAGGCATGCACCACCACACTCAGCTAATTTTTTGTATTTTAGTAGAGACAGGGTTTCATCATGTTGGCCAGGATGGTCTCCATCTCTTGAGCTCATGATCCACCCGCCTCAGCCTCTCCAAGCGCTGGGATTACAGGCGTGAGCCACCACTCCTGGCCTGTCCCTGCTCTGGAAATATTGAGCTTGCAAGCAGTTGGAGAGGCTCTAACTTTTCTCATTGTGTTTGACCTGAAGTTCGGGCTCTGACATTTCTAATTCCCAAGCTTCTCTAAAAGCAAATAGTCATGAACAAGCCTTTCAGAGAAGGGAATAAAGTAGATTCTGTAGATAAGTCCATCCAGAAAAACTGATGGCTCCTTTTGCCACACATTCTGCCCTGTAATCTGTTCTCATGCTTCAGAACCTGGGAGTTGGGTTGCCATTGTTATTTTATGGCTGAAATATTTCTTTACTAGTTGATGGTGTCATTACGGATACAATGGGAGGGGGAAAAAACAAATGAGAAAAGAATCTAAGTTGCCTGGCCCCACAGAGAGTTAATTTCTCGTCCTACTGGCTTTCCCAGTGATGGCCCTGGCTGCCTAGCAACCACCATCTCCAAACCTTCCCTAAAGGACGGCAGGAGTTGTTCATATCAGTGTCATCAAGTTTTTTTTAAAAAGAACATTAAATTTTATGAAAAATTAAACCTCATGAAAATGTAGCTTCCCAATATACATTGCTCCCAAACAATTGTTGACAACTGTGACACTGAAATTGAATTTGGAACTGCAAATTTTGGAATGGCTATAAACATAAACGCAAGCATCTTTTAAAAATTATGCATATTTATATATAACCAGACCCAGTGTGTGTGAATACTCTCAGGTAATTTAAACACAACCCTCTTCCATCCTTTCTCCATGAAACAAGCATTATTATTTCTGCATTTGCCTTAAAAGTAAATATGTGATCGATTTGCCTGTGTTCCTGAATGCTAATATTCTACATTGTTCTAAAGAAAGAGCCAAAATCAAGTCCATCTTATTTGTATGTATGGAAAAGGGTGGTATGAATTAAAATGAATCAGAACATGATGATTCATCAGAAAGTTGATAAATTAAAAGGTCACTAATTTCTCCAGAAGATTTTGAGATTGCTTTGCAGTTCTCATGGGCTTAATCTTCTCGATTAAATGATCTCTCTGTCTACACAATTATTAAATACGTAGCACTCAGTGTACTGAGCTCCTGATATTAATCCTCTGACGGATTTTTGCCCTGGCTTTTTCTAGTCATTTGATTCTCACCTAGATTAGAGACCCTGACTTCCCCTGCTGTCTTTCTTGAGAAGTTTGTCTTAGGGATACAATGTGGGGGAATGGAGAGGCACTATGTAAAGTGACCTAAGACTCAGCTCTCAGACTGGGGACAAGCCACTTGAATTTTCTAAGCCTCAGTGTTTCTATCTGTGAGATAGGGATAATATCAATATCTATGACATAGAGTTATTGTGAGAATTAAAAGATGACATATTTGAAGCACTTAACAGAACTGGAAGGTAGTGTAAATGACAAACAATGAGAAGTTAAGAAAACAACTTGATAAAATATTACCTGTGCCTACACATACAAATTCAGATGAACAGACTTCTCAGTGTTTCATATTTTTTTCTTCTTCAGGTCCACGACCTCCCTCTCCACAAAAGCCCATCCTTTCCAACAACAAGCAAACAAACCAAATTATCCCTGAGTGCTCGTTAAACAGTCAGCATATTTCTCTAAATGTAAACTCCTTCTTATTTAATTTTAGCATTGGGTGAAATGTTGTGAGAAATGTTTAGATAACATACTGAACGTAAGAGAATAGGAAAATTCATTTTTCTATTCTTGAAGAAGAATAAAAACTTGAAAGAATTGAAACTTGAACTTGGTTGAATGGAATATAATTTCATCCTCCTCCTCCTCCTCATCATCAATGACAAGCATTTACTGAGCATCTATCATGTATGGGGTTGGTCAGGGGGAGTGGGGGATGGGCTCAGAGCACAAAGAGATTTCAGGCCTGGTTTTTAGAGATGTGTGGAATCTTGCCAGGGAAGTAGTTGATGTATCTATAATATTTTGCTTTCTCTTTACTGTCCAATAAACACTACTTCATTTCCCCGGAGGGCTCTGGCTTCACAATCGATGGCATTGTAACAATGTCCACAGCAGCAGTTTTTGATTTTGAAAGTGAATCTAGAAGGTAAATACTGCTACTGGGTTTTCTTTTGAAATGGCAGTTCTTTGGTTCATATTTCCCTTTTCATGAATATTTTCCCTCATCTGGCCTTAATGTGCTCCCCAAATGAAGATGCTTTTGACATCTTTTGTTTGTTTGTTTGTTTTTAATAAAATCATCACTTAACCTGTAGTTGCATGGTGGCTGGTTCATGGCAGACTTGGCTGTTGTGGCTCCTTTCTGCATCACCCTTTTTTGGAGTGAAGCCAAGATTATTTTGGGGGTGGCATTTGCATCCTGCTGTGGAAGTAGGTGGGCACTCCTCTCTGGATACCTGTGACACAGAATTCATTCAGTGTAACACAGTATCTTTAAAAAGCTAATGCACCCAAAACCTAAAATGCAATAAAAAAAAAAGCTAATGCACCAATGTTTTCTTCTTATATTTTTCATATGTGCCAAAGGGGTAGCCACTGGTTCAAGTTATTATTTTTATTTTTATAGGGATTTTTGTGACCACTCTTTTCAGTCATATGTTTTGCATCAATGTGCTTCACAGGAAAAGAAAATGGACCTTTAAGCCATTCCAATCAAATTACTCCTGAATCTGATAAGAGATTATTTTCTATTATGAAAGCTGAGGATGGGATATATCCTAAGTGTTAGCATGTTTAGAAGAGAAGTCCAGTGGAGACTAGGTGTCCACACATCATTTGAGATTACCTCTCAGTGAAACAGATTTGGATTTCAAAACCGGGATGTACTTTTCTTTTTCTTTTCTTTTTTTTTTTTTTTTTTGAGATGGAATCTCACTCTGTTGCCCAGGCTGGAGTGCAGCGGTGTGAATTTGGCTCACTGGAATTTCCACTACCTGCCTCAGCTTCCTGAGTAGCTGGGAGATTACTGGCATGCACCACCATGCCCAGCTAATTTTTGTATTTTTAGTAGAGATGTGGTTTTGCCATGTTGGCTAGTGTGGTCTCTCTAATTCCTGACCTCAGGTGATCCAAAGTGCTGGGATAATAGGTGTGAGCCACGACGCCCGGCCAGAAAAAGGGATATACTTTCTTCTGACAACCTCTTCAAGTCAGCTGAAGAGTATGCCTAAATTTGCATTATCTTTATATAATTTTTGAGTAGAAATTGCCGAAATCTTTATCTGTTTTCCTTTAATCCCACTGCTCTGCCCCATGACAAACAGTTATTTGAATTATCTTATAAATCGCTCTGGGAATAATGGATTTTATGCATTATGGTTTTGTTTTTCTTTTCTTTTTGGCCTGGTATACCTCATGGAAGAGTGATTATGCACATGCAAGATATAAATCTTTCCTTTTTCTCAGTATCGTTTAAATCGGAGAAGCTAACATGGGATAACTTAACGTCTGTTTGCAGAATTTGAATAAATAAGTATTTGACTGAAGCTTTGCAATGGGTTCTCATTAAAGTTTTACAGAGAGCACACTATTCCTTAATTTTCTTCTTAGCTGCAGAGCTTCTAAGGTCACTGAGCATATCTTTAAGTGAGAGTCAAGGAAATTTTGAAAAGCCTCATTGATTTTTATCAATTCTCTCCTTTCAAAAGAGATATAGGGGCCATGGAATCACTTGTTCAAATCCCGATGAAAGTGTTAGAAAGGCTCATTGCTTTCTTCCTTCCTTGCTGTCATCAACTCTCCAGCATTCAGCTAGACCCCATGTAACTTGAACTCTTTAGTGCTGTAGATCTTGTCCACACCTTATTCCTTCTATTCTTGTAGTTAAGACTTCCCAGAATTATTTTTAAATGTCTTTATCTTTAACAGTGATTGACTTGTGGTTTTTATCAAGAGTATCTCATATATTATCTTCTTGTAGGAAAAATTATGAAATAAGAGGGATATTGAAGACTGCGTTATTTTTTAGTACAAACAGAAGAAAAAACAATCAGTTTGGTCTTAGTTGTACGTTTCAAGCAGATTTTTTATTTTTCTGAAGGGGGTAACCAACTCTCTCAGTTTGGCTGGAACAGAGGAGTTTTCTGGGATGGGAGATTTACAGTGCTAGATCTCTGAACCCGGACAGTCCTGGGCCAGTTGGGAGAGTTGACCACACAAGAGCACACTTTATGGATGTGAACATTTATCTTTCCACTAGGAGACATTCAGTTTCATCATTTCAAGCACTTTTATGTCTCAAACTCCTACACATTTCTGTTAAAATAAAAACTCATTAGTCATCTAACTGTCCCAGTATTTCCTCATAGTCATTAAATTGGTTTGAAATGTTCTTAACACCTTCTCCTTTGCATTTGTCTGTTTTCAAAATTGAAATGTCAGCGTTTGGAAGGTAAGAACCCATAGTCATAAGCTCTGTTTGCTATAACACACTAAGGATTTCCCTTCGCCTTTTTATTGTTTATGGAGATTAACAGACTTTTCTAAGTTCTTGCCTGTCCTTTCAACTGATTTGACTGATATGGTCCTTAACAAAATATTAGCCATTTCTAACCGTTAAAATAACTCGCTTGATTGACATTTTAACTAGATGAATCGATTGTTTTAACTGATCAGATTCTACTCCTGTGAAAGCCTGTTAGCTTCTATAAAATCTCAGCTGTCTTTCTTGTGGCTGCGTTTTCAGTTTTTCACTGATTATTAAAGTGGTTGATCCTGGAAATCTAAAGATTTTTCTCATCAATGTAAACAATAAGGACCCCATTCTTAGCTGCAGGTAAGATCATAAAACATAATATTTTAGTTTGACCTTGAAAATTGAATTTGAACATGTTTTGCAAATTCATTATTAATTTTTTTTGTTTTCTTTGTTATTTTCTGAGAAGGAAAATAAGCAAGTGAGATGTAAACAACCACTTTAAGATGTAAGAGTTTTTAAAAAGGGTTTCCTTAAAAACTGAAAGCAAAATGGTTTTAAAGTATAAAGTGTATTGAAATTGCAATGGAACGAGGTGTTGTTAGTGCAATATGTTCTTAGTGTCTGACTTGTGCTGGATTATCTCTCTCTACCCTCAAAGGAGATTCTGGCTAATATTATCAAGAAGTTTAAAAAACCATATTGAGGGTCAACAGTGATTCAGCTTAAGAACCAGTAAGAAGCTGGTTCTTACAGAAGGATAAGAGCACAGTGATTAAGCATATAGGCTCTAGAGCCACGGGTCAAATCCTCTCTCAGCCACCTTGATATTTATTTCTAAAAATTACCCTAATGTCTTACAATTTCCATTTCCATGTCCATAAAATGGGGACAAAAAAATGGCCCTACTTCCTAGGGTTGCTGTGAGGAATAAATGCAATAACACTTTAAAAATGCTTAGGAGTCTGTCTAAACTGTAGATAAGTGCTCAATAAACGGGTTGGTTGGTAAGCTCATGGTCACCATTTCCACTCTCATCATTGCAATCTCCAACCTCCTACTCTTGCCATCGTAAGGTGTGGAAAAGAATACACAGCAAGCAAATGCCACTCTCATAATCTTTCCTTTGTAAACACATTTATTAAATATTGAAAATGCTGTCTCGAGTGTGACTTCTATAAACTCAACTCGGCACAATAAAGTTGATAACACATTGGATGAAGAAATTCCAATTGGGAAGAGGATTGGAGTATGCCAGGCAACAGACAATGATAACCTGGGGGGATTTATCCTTTGAACTGGATCCAAGGAATGATTACTTTGCAGTTGACAAAGGTAGGTTGAGAAATGCTCTTGGCTAATTATGTATCGTATTGTATGCTATTACTGTATTCTGTTGGTCTTTATATCTCCTCCATAGAGTTTCTTGGAGGTACATATGAGTTTTCTTCATTTTCGGAACCTCTACATGAAGCACATAGTAGATGCTTCATAAACATCTGTTGAATAACTCTCTGTGAGACGCAATTATTTGTTCACTCATGAGCTAACACTTGGCTCTTCATCTGCTACGAAGAGGCAGTCCTAGCCCTTTACTTAACATACCCACCTAGCATATCTTCTCAGATCTAACTAGCTCTACTGTGTGCTTCAGGTCCAATTTTTTTTTGTGAGAGAGATCGGATTGGACTTTCTAGAGTCACTCATTCATTCCTCATCCAATCAGCTGTGGCTGGGGCTGGGCGAGGATCAGATTGTGTGGCATTTAAGGCTTCCTCTAGAGCTGAGTAAAGAAGAAAGATGGTTGTCTTAGCACATAGGCCAGTTTAAGCCATTGTAGCAGATGCTGTCAATATCCTACTCATACCTCCTCAGACCTTAACAATTCAGTACAGCAAGCCCAATTTCCACCTGCTAGTATAAGCATTTCTTTGCTTGAGCTGTTATTTGGGTCTGACATCTATTCTGCCTGCCACATCCCCCAAGAAGTGTTGGAGAAATACTACCTGCTAGGAGTTCTCAGTCAATAAATGAAGGGAATTGGTGCACTCTAGTTCTTTGCCTCTGTTGTGAGACAATTTTGAATGTGCATTCTACACTGGTTTCCAGGGATCCCAGTAATATTAAGTTCTAGCTTCCCACAGTAGTGACTTGTTTGATGATGTACTTTTTATTGGGAGTTTTCCTTCCCTGTCTCACTTTGTTTATGCCACGTATCTCTGATCGCCTCCCAAATAAACTACTTGTACTCGAATCCCCAACTCATTCTGTCTCTAGAGGAGCCCTCAATCGTGGCAGCCACCATCCCCTCTTACCTGAATTAGTGCACATTTCTCTTAACTGGGCTTCTTCTTCACGCTTATCTCCTCCAAGAATCTTCACAGAGCAGCTAGAATAATTTTTTTTAAAGTCAAATTGGATCATATTCCTCCCCTGTGTAAAATCCTCCTGGGATTTCCTTTGCATTTGGAATATAATCCCAAGGCATTTTCTCTGGCCTTTGTACCTTTCTCCAGTCTCATCCTGTTCCATAGTCCCCTTGGGGTCCATTATACTGAAAGCAAACAACTAGGCTGCCTGCCTTGGGACGTCTGCTCTTGTGTTTTCAGGATCTGACCATTCAACCTGATTTTAAAAAATCACATTACAGTTTTCATTTCCTTAACGTCTATTTGAATTTTATGTTTTGTTTTTCTACACTTGCTTAGTGTTTGTCTCCCAACCTTGATTATAAATTTGATAAATGCAGAGATTGCACTTCAATGCGGCATATACAGAACTTAGTACAGTTCCTGGCACATAGGTGGCACTCAATAAATGTTTGTCGGAGTGAATAAGTGGATGGATGTGTGGAAAGAAGCACAGTGAGTTATGCTTCATGTTTTCATTTATGATGTTCTCTACTGGGAACGATCTCCCATTCACCACCGTTTTCTTATCCTACATATGTCAAGTCCCAAAATAAGGGCCTTCTCTTCTGAAAAGTCTTTTGTGTTCCCCTAAGCCAAAAATAATTTTGTTTTTATTACCAGCTAGCATAATATGATTAATTAGTGTATTCTGGTGATAAACAATTAAAATTGTGCCTGTATTTTGAATCAGTTTATTTTTTCTCCTTCCTTCCTTTCTTTCTCTTTCTTTCTTCTTCATTCTCTTTCTTTCTTTCTTTTTCTTTTTTTCTTTCTGAATGAGACAGTGTCTTGCTCTGTGGCTCTGGCTGGAGTGCAGTTGTGTGATCACAGCTCACTGTAGCCTTGAACTGGGCACAAGTGATCATCCCACCTACACATGGCTAACTTGTAATTTTTATTTTTGAAGAGATTGGTCTCACTATGCTGCCCAAGCTTGTCTCAAGCTTCTGGCATCAACTGATCTACCCACCTGAGCCTTCCGAAGTGCCAGGATTATAGGCGTGGGCCACCACACCTGGCCTGAATCTATTTCTTAATTCTAATGAATGGGGTATAATTTTCACCTTATCTTTTCCATTGCTACATATATAATAAAGTAATTTTGAAAATGACAGCATGGGCCAGATTATAGCAAGATGTGCTGTTTTGTTACAGAGCATGGTACTGTGGTCTTGCTACACGCCTTGATGTGGAGAGAGCTGGGTTTGCAAGTGTCCAGTCCTTCTCCATTAAGGCTTGTGACTGTGACCGGCGGTGTGCAGCGATTCTAGTAACTGCCTATATCCGTGGCATTAATGACAACTCACCTTTCTGTGATCAGTACCTCATTAGGTGAGCTGAGATGGGTGGGCAGGGGCAAGTATTCAGAGTGGGTGAGAGAGCAGAGAGATTGCCATATTTATTGGCCCAGCTGGACATGTGGTTAATCGACAAACTGACTCTTGCTTAGCCTCAGGTCATGGTCCTCAGAAATGACCTGTTGGGCCTATTTGTGTTAGTCCATTTTACGTCACTGTAAAAGAATACCTGAGACTAGGTAATGTATAAAGAAAAGGTTTAATAAGCTCATGGTTCTGCAGGCCTGTTCAAAAAGCATGGTGCCAGCATCTGCTTGGCTTTGAGGTGAGGCCTAGGAAGGTTTTACTCATGTCCGAAGGCAAAGGGAGAGCCAGTATATCATATAGCAAGAAAGGGGTGAAGGTGTCACACTCTTTTAAACAACTAGCTCTCCTATGAACTATCAGAGTGAGAACAGACTCTGGATGGGTGGCACCAATCCCACGATTCGTAAGGGATCCACCTTTATGACCCAAACACTTCCCACCAGGCCCCATCTCCCCAACATTAGGAATAATATTTCAAAATGAGATTTGGAGGGGCCAAACATCCAAACTATATGACTATTCATTACTGCGAGTTGGGTTTCCAGGATCTGACAGTACATGGTAAAAGCTTGAATTCTGGAACAATAGACCTGGTTCTATCCTTTTTCAGCTGTGTGATCTTTGGTAAATTACTTAAGCCTTTGGGTTTTCAGTTTTTTCTTTATAAAATGGGATAATAATAGTACTTACCCTCCAGGATTGTGATGAAGAATAAACATTTACTCTTCTACAGTTATAAATGCACTGTGACTACAGAATGGTAAGGATTATCTCTCTTGATCACACCATCCAGATGTTCCAGGTTGGAAGATCCCAGAGAATTATCTGATTCCCACTCAAGACTTCTCCACTGTGGCAATGTTCTTAATCAACTGCCCATCCCAAACAAGTGCCCAGCTGGGTTCAAAAAATACATAATCCCAGAAAATTAAAACAGTCTTACCAAATTCATAGACCCTTTTGGGAAATGGCTTCCTAGATGGTACTCCAAAGTTGATCTGTCTGCTCCAGGATAAATAGGGCATCTACATGCATGCATTACCCAAATGGTTAGATATTAATGGAAAATGCATTACATTTAAACATAATATCCATCTAAAGGGATTTTTCTTCTTAAAAAATTAAACACACTCAAGGAGGAAATTGCAAAAGATACAGTAGTTGCAAAACTCTCGTGTCATGACCTTGATGAGCCTCATGATACAATCCATTATTTTCCTAGCTCAGGCCCAGTTGGTTCTGGACAAGTCTTTGAGCAAGTGCCAAATGCTGAAAATGTCATTCAGGTGAGAACCAGTTGCTGTAACTCCAGAGAGACAGAGTCATTTTATGGCCACAGTTAAGATGGTGCTGGTAGATTCAGCAAGAGGGAACTCTGAGACAGCACAGAGTAATTCAGGGCTCCTCTGCTGTCTTAAAAAAATATTTTTTTAGAAATAGAGTCTTTCTCTATTTCACCCAGGCTGGAGTACAGTGGTGTGATCATAGCTCACACAGCCTTGAACTCCTGTGCTCAAGTGATTGTTCTGCCTAAGCCTCCCCAGTAGGTAGGACTACAGGCATGTGCCACCACACCCAACTAATTTTTAAAATTTTTTGTAGAGACAGGATCTTGTTGTGTTGCATAGGCTGGTCCTGAACTCCTGGCTTCAGGCAATCCTCCCTTGGCTTCCCGGTCCTCTGCTGTCTTGCTGGAAGGCATTTGGACAAGTTCTTTACTATCTTGCTGCCTGCCATCAGTTTTTCCTCCTTATAATAAATAATAAGCACCAAGTAATTTGTGTCCTAGTTAGCTGTGGAAATGAATCAAAGGGTAAAAACACACTGAGTTCCTTCAAGTTAAGTCTGTGCGACTATGTGTGTGGCAATGGCTCATTCATCTGGCACTGGGAGCAGTTGATCAGCTCCTCTTTCTACACCCCCTGGAGATTATACACTTTTCACTGGCAAATGATGGGCACAGTAAATTTTCTTTTCCTTCCCAAGATGGAATTCTGTCATGGAAGAAATCCCTCCTTCTAACTTCTATTTCCACAGGTCTTTATTTCAAACTGCTAATCTTTGTTAAGTTTTATAACCCAAATATCACCAGGCACCTTCCCCACACTTAGCCAGAATACATGGCTGAGACCATTGGTAACCTTTCTCTTTCTCTGGCCCTAACCCCAGATTTTCATGGCAAACTCCATAAGCTACAAGCTGAGCTTTTGCATATATTTTGAATTTTGGAAGCTTAGGCACTGAGCCAAGAGATTTCCTGGGTTGATATTCATTTTGAAATGCAATGCCAAGCTGTTACCTTTTAAAATGAAGTTTGGATGAAGATGGAGGTTTTGTAAACATGATGCTAAGATTTGGGCCTTCATATGTTCACTTTATATTTGAATAACTATCTCCACCATTACCCGCCTCTAATTTATTTTTATATATGCATAATTATTCCACAGATATTAAATGTTACTTATTCCTAAGAGCTTTCTTTTATTGCCATAACCGGCTTAGTTTTCCCTGCTAAGGGCTTGCATTATAAATTGTACGTTTCCTATCAAATCACCTATTAGACTCTGTTGTAATTGCCTACTTCATTGTTGGTCTTATTAGACTGTAAAATTTACACATTTCTAAGTGGTTTATTTTTGTTGTATCAACACCTGCTTGGTGCACAGTGGGTACTCAATGTGCTTGAATGGATGGACAAATGAGTCAGATTCTAAAATTTTTTAAAAGTAGTTGATCCTGAACACCCGGGTACTTGTTGTCATATTGATCCATTCCAATTTATGCCAACTGAGATTCGTGCCCATGCTACTAAATTAGGGCTGTTTTCAAATCTCCGTTAGGGGACTATCTTGTTAACTGCTATATGCCTAGTGCCTACAACTCTACCTGGAACATAATTAGTACTCAATAAGTGTTTTTAAAATGATGAGGAAACATCATAATAAGAATAACTTACATTTTTAGTAGTGCTTTGTCACTTACAGAGTACATTCAAAATATTTTCTCTCTTTCCCACAATGAAGTTTGGAAAGAAACAAAATATTTTATCTTTTTAAATATTTTGCCTAAGGCCACACCGTTAACATGCAATGAAAATACAACCCATATTTTATTCATTATTATACAACCCACCGTTAACGTGCAATAAAGACAAGATACAACCCATAGCCACGATGTTTGTCCAACAGTAAGCTACACTGCAAAGAAATCCAAGATGTGCCTTTGTTTCACAAAAATGCCTACTTTTGTGTGTCAGTGTGTATCAGTCTTGGGCATATTCTGATACCATCCCTGTGAAATGAAAATGGTAATATGCTTGCCTTTTCCAGAGTGGTGTATTACTTGAAACATGTACATTTAGCTGGGTGTGCAGAGGTGCATTCCTGTAATCCCAGCTACTTGGAAGACTGAGGTGGGAGGATTGTTTAGCTCAGGAGTTTGAGAATAGCCTGAGCAACACAGTGAGACAGAAAACATGTACACTTAAAAAATTTGGTCATTTTTGCTGAAATAATCTTGTTTTACAAGATTGCTAAAAAGCTGGACTATGAAGACCCAGAGATAATTGCAGCTGGACATACCTATGATGTGATGATTTCAGTATTTGATGACCTGCATCCTTCCCATGCAGGTAATCTGGATAAACTTTTCAAGGAGTAGTAAGTGTCTCTGCTTTAGACTCTTCAATTTAGATTTTAAAATGTAAAGATCCATTATATATGAGGCAGTTTTGTGAAGTTAGGCTAAGGAGGAAGGGAAGAATTAGGTAGACTCATGTTGGAAGTTTTCATTAGACCTGGGAAATCTCTTTTGCCTCTTAACAATGCCTTAAAAGGAATACACAATTCTTAAATACCACTCTGGCTAGAGCTCCTTGGAGGTAGAAGGGACAAGTGATATGTGGTCCTTACTCTTATGCTTTATACTTGAATGACTTTATGCCTAGTAATGCCAGACACTTCTCATTTGAACAGAGCCAGATATTGGGCAACATGTAGTCTGAACATATAGGTAATAGGATGTTTTAAAAGTATTTTATTTGAATTATTTTATATGATATATATATAAGCGATATGAATGCAAATCATGAGTTACTTGCCAAGTTCTACAGCTCAGGCCCTTCACGGAGGTGCAGGGCATGGTTACCCCTCTCTGCCATTTGGTCTTTTAATAACTACCCCACCATTTTTGGTCAGCCTGTGTTAAAATGCGTCTTTGGTACAGTGAGATTAAGTCCACCCAGATTGTATGATCATAAAACGCTTGGCATTTGTGGATTTAACAGTCATAGTTTTGCTAATTGTGAACCACCCTTTGGTACATATTTGAATTGTGAGCTATAGATCTAGAGCAGAGTACTTAGAGAGTGGCCCAGCTTAGTTAAACACCTAACACCTGCTTCCCTTTGCTTATTATTCTACATATTAGAACATACAAGTGCCCCAAAGGGTCATTTACATATCTACCTACGTGTTAGCATTTTAAGAGTGAATTTGTTGGCTATAGAGGTATTTGTGAAAATAGGAATTCTCAAAATTTTCTGGATACAGTTGTTATTAAGGTCAAGCACCTATTGTATTTGGAAAACATGGTAATAAGTAATCGAGCAGATGGTTAGCATCAAAGATATACGATGTGGGTGTTTGGGCTGCAAACCTAAGTTTAGCATAGTAGGATGTCAGTTCTTGGTAAAGGAGAGCCTAGAATAGGGGTGGCATTTGAGTTTACTCTCTTGTGAGAAGTCTGAGTCATTGGTGGTGATTGCCTGGGTCATTGAGAAGGATTCTGAGATCGCATCAGGGAGCAATGAGAAAGAGTGCTTTGTCTGTCATGGATGGATAAGAGTGGAGTGATGGTCTATACATTTGCAACCAAAGGGAAGTTAATGCTGAACTTAATATGTTTGTGACACATCTAGGGCTCATTAAGTCCCTCTTGACTCACTGATAGAAGAGTTTTAATGAGGCTAAGTCTACAAAGGTGATTTATATACTTAAATTACCCAACCATGTGGAAAGATGATGTTTAAGGGACAGGGACTTTAGCATGACACTATGCCCAGAAGTGTTCTTGTTGTGGTTTCTCTGTTGCTAACTTGTACTCTCATGCAAGAAGCCTGTATTGTAGCTCAACTGACCTTTCAGGATGGAGACTTTTTCTTGCAGCTGCTCATATTGATTTTCTAATCAAAAAAGAATCTTTCCGTCTCACCAGATTTGAGCCTTTCCCCAATACGGAAGAGGAAAGACATTTCTCACAGTAATAAATTCCCATTCTCTCTAGTCCTCTTCACACCAAACACATTCAAAGGATGTGAATAAAGGATGCTCGCAACGCTGCACAAGTGGTTCAGTACATTTTTACAGGCCAGCCAATTAGTATGGTTTTGAGTGTTTATGGATGCATTAAAAATCATGGCAGAGCTGTAAATGGCATCTGCTCTTGCAACACATAAATGGCATTCATTGTAGGAAATATAGAGGCTTTAATGTAAACCACTTGTCTTTGTGGAATGGTGCTTTTAATCTTTCTTGGAGGGCATGAACACCTTTGAGATTCTGATAAGAGCTGTGGATTCTATCCCTTGAAAATTGCAAATAACAACACATACCAAAATACAGTGAATGTCACAGGTTCCCTGAAGTAAAGTTTCTATGAAGCCCAGATTAAATTTTTTTGTTTGACACACATGGCATGGATTTTCAGTAGAGGCAATACCTGCATTCTTTGGAACATGAATTCTACAAGATAATCCACTAAGGAAGAATTCTGTGATCAAACAAGTTTGGGGAGCAAGGCATACCTAGAGGTTTATAATACCTAATGACATATTAGAAACCTGAAGAAGTCTTGCCAGAAAGAATTTTTTAATGTTTAATTAGTATTCTACATTTAACACATTAGCATCTCAATGAAGATATTTGGGGGAGATGCTGGTGGACATAGCTTGGTTTAATACTCATTCAGTGATTTACAAGTTTTGTGATCTTTGTCTGAGAACTTAACTCTGTGAACCTCAGTTTTCTTGCCTGTGAAATGGGGACAATAATACCAATGGCAAGTCAGTACTCTTTACAGGAAATGTTAATTATTACTGTATCTCTATTAAAAATGTTCCCTGTTTGCAAGTTTCTTGCTTTTACGTTGGGACCTCAAATTCCTTCTTTTTGACAACTTTGTAATGATAGTTTAAGCTTGTTCGTCTGAAATACAGAGTTCATTTTTGATAACACACAATATACAAATATTTGGCTGAGGTGAATAAAATGTAATAACTGCTTTTTACTTAACCTTCTATAGTTTCAACATACCTTCTTGGGCATGATGTCATTTTGTCTTCATACCCACACCGTGATGTAGGAGATTGAAATTGATGTTATTCCTTTTTTTTCTTTGATCAGGGAACTGAGCCTTGGAAAAATTAAGCTAGTTGAAGGCCTCAGAGTACAGATGAACCATGAATAACATGAGTTTGAACTGTGAAGGCCATTTACATACAGATTTTTTTCAACCAAATGCAGATCCAAAATATAGTATTCAGTATGCAGAAACTGCAAGTATTAGAGAGCCAACCTTTTTTATCCACAGGTTCTGCAGACCTGACTGCGGGGACTTGCGCATGTGCACGTTTTGTTATATGCCAGGGCCTTGGAAACAATCCCTGTGTATACTAGAGGGACAATTGTGTATGTTCAAGGCTCAGCCTTGAACATGGTTTTCTGAGTCTCTTTCCTTTCTACTTTCTAGGATATATGTTAAAAGCAGGATTGAGAATGTCATATGCTGGGTTGAGAGTGACACCCCAACAAACTCTCTAATGGAGGAGATTGTACCCATGAAAAATACAATAAACTGTCTTGTGTGAAATATATAATTATATATTTAAAATGATGTATATAAATACATGCATATTTCTACTATATAAAATAAAATATGACATGCAATACATTATGTATTTTTCACTAAATTGCTTTGGCTAGCACCAAAATTTATTTGGGTTCCTTGAGAACACAGAATCTGGGAGCAGGGATTACTTGGGAGGAGAGGGAATCCCATTCCAGTTTCAAAATTCCATGCTAAGCCTGTTCATGGGGGCATGGGGGAGCTTGTTTGTGAAATAAAACTACAACAACAAAGCATTTATTCAGTGTTCAATTTTACAGTAACTGTGACCATCACTGTGAAGGTTGCTCCTGCCAATGACTTCAGCCCTGTATTTAAAGCTGGACACTATTCATTCTCTGTTCCGGAAACATCAGGAGGTAAGAGATTCCCCAAGTGTATGGTGTTGAAGCATGCAGAGGGAAACGCTTACCACATTTCAAATGAGGAGGCCAATGGAAAAAGCACCTACATTTACAAAATGCAAGCAAAAAAGAGAGCATTATGGGATCCCAGACGCTCAAGAACGAGGCACTTTTCATTGGTAACACCTTCAGTGTATCATCTTGATGGCTCACCAAAGACCTCCTTAAAATTTTATGATGTAAGAGTTTTGTAATAAAAAATTACACGGTATTAATTTTATTCTATCTATCTGCCCCCTTGCCACTAAATTAGATCTAAATGCAAAGAAGATAGAAATGATGTGGTCATTGTCCATGCAATTCAACCCTGTGAACGTCTGGGGTCTTGATTTTAGGTCCAGAGTCAAGATCTTGGTCAGGGTTCTATCTAGCTGTGAATTACATATGAAGTAGGACATATTTGTTAGTATAGATCAAGGAATGTTAACTTTAGAAGAGACAGCCGAGGTCATACTTGTATCTTCTGTCATCTAGGAGTGGAACACATCTTTTCCTCAGCGTCACTTTCAGGTTTGACGGGAATACTTCAAGGGATGGATGGAACCAGTTGTGTGCTGCAGTTGAATCATACTGGCTTGCAAAAGCCAATTGTTAAATTTGCAGGAATTTGATAACCTGATTATTATTAATATTTATTATTAAAAATAAAATAAACTTAGTTCCAAAAATTGGGTTAAAAATTAGTAAATACTAAAAACTCAGTACTTCTTAAGTATGTTACTACATTTTACTATTATCTGTGCTTTGAGGTTGTTTACATCTATTGGGACTGCATGATGAAATTCCATAGATAGAATGGCATGCTACTGTATTTCTCTTTCCAAGTTACCGACAATATATTGATAATTTAAAATTGAAAATGGTGAGAGTAGTCATACCATGGAAATCAACAAACGTTACATATTGGAACTTGATTCATTGTTGTTTAAAAAAATTATCTTGTCTTAAGAAATTGATAGAGAAAATGTTGATAATACAGATTAAATGTAAATGTCTGTTGTATCAGAGGTTATTGTTGTGAGTAGCACAAAAATTGTGGAAATAGTCTTCCAGCAATCAAAAACTGTTTCCAATTCAGCAAATAAGCCATTCCTATCATTGATGAACTAGTGGAATCCTGACGTGGTTTCACTTTCACCTTATTCTTTAACATTAAGGAAAATAGCAACTAACATTCATGTTGGCGTTACTCATTTGTCATTTGCAATCACAGTGTGGCAATGGATAGAACAGTTTGTTAAAAATAAACAAAACCATTCTGGGAAAATCTTAAAGAGTATTTTATATATCACCATTAACTGTAAATTTTATGCTCCTTCACATGCACACGAATGTTCATTGCAGCACAGTTTACAATAGCAAAGACCTGGAACCAACCCAAATGCCCATCAATGATAGACTGGACAGGGAAAAATGTGACACATATACACCATGGAATATTATGCAGCCGTCAAAAACGATGAGTTCGTGTCCTTTGTAGGGACATGGATCAACCTGGAAACCATCATTCTCAGCAAACTGACACAAGAACAGAAAATCAAATACCGCATGTTCTCACTCATAGGCAGGTGTTGAAAAATGAGAACACATGGACACAGGGAGGGGAAGCATCACACACTGGGGTCTGTTGGGGGAAAAAGGGGTGGGGACAGCGGGGGGTGGTGAGTTGGAGAGAGATAGCATGGGGAGAAATGCCACATATAGGTGATGGGGGAGGAAGGCAGCAAATCACACTGCCATGTGTGTACCTATGCAACAATCTTGCATGTTCTTCACATGTACCCCAAAACCTACAATGCAATAAATATATATATATATTTAAAAAAAAGAAATTAACACATAAAAAAACAAAAAAACACCCACCAAAAAAAAATTTTTATGCTCCTTATCTTTTATATTAATAAAGCTTATAACAAACATATTTATGTGAATATGTGCATGCATGCACACATTTATTTTTCAGAGAGTTGGTTGTTAGATATTTGCCAGCACATCACTGGGTGGAACCCACACTACTTCAAACCAGCTTATTTCCTTGCCAGACAACTATAAATGTTGAGGAGAAACTAGGAAATCAAACGTTAGACAAATGTTCTGAGGAAAGATTGGAAAATCAAAAGCCTACATATTTGAATTTCTCTCCTTTCTTTTTTCCTTTTTCTTCTCTTTCTCTTCTTCTTTCTTTCTTTCCTTCTTCTCCTTCCTTCCTTCCTTCCTTCTTTCCTTCTTTCTTTCTTTTCTTTCTTTCTTCTTTCTTTCTTTCTTTTTCTTTCTTTTCACAGTCTCACCTTGTTGCCTAGACTGGGGTGCAGTGGTGCAATCACATCTCACTGCAGCCTCAACCTCTCGGGTTCAAGCTGTCATCCCATCTCAGCCTCCGAAGTAGCTGGAACTACAGGTGCACACCACCATGCCCAGCTAATTTTTGTATTTTTTGTAGAGATGAGGTTTTGCCATGTTGGCCAGGCTGGTCTTGAACTCCTGGGTTCAAGCAATTCTCCTGCCTCCACCTCCCAAAGAGCTGGGATTACAGGTGTGAGCCACTATACCCGGGCTGTATTTGGATTTCATTTTTTTGTTTGCCTCACTATGCAGCTTTGGAGAAGTTCTTAACCTCTCTGTGAAATAAAGACATACCTGTTATACCCTGGTTCTGGAATATAATACAGTTTGATCTTGCAATATATGACTAGACAATCCAGAAAAGTAGCATATAAATTGAATATATTGTAAACAGGATTCTGGTCCCCTTTCACCCCCTCCCCATCCCATCTATGGGCTTTTGGAAGTATTCAATATTGATTTTTGAGTAATCTTTTATTGATAGAGCCTCATTACGATAACTTCTTTCCTTTATTCGTATTCTTCCATTTCTCTGTGGTGGTCAACAGTGTAATCTTCTAGCTCCAGGGAGTTCTAGAGTTAAAAGAGCCTGATGATGAGTCAGAAGTTGAATACTTCACAATCATCTAATCATTTCCTGGCTTGTAAATTGTAAATCTGCAGCAGAGGGTGTGAAAATGGGCTTTGAGAATCTCTGGAGGAAAGCTCCATAGCCTAATCAAGTTGCAAAAGGGATTCCATGACCTCCCAAAGTTAACAGAACCAGGCAAGATTTAAAAATAGAGATTTGCAGTTTTTAAAAAAGAGACTTTTTTTAGAGCAGTTTTAGGTTCACAGTAAAATTGAGGGGAAAAGTACAGAGATGTCCTATATCCTCCCTGCCCCTGACATGCAGTTTTCTCCATAATCAACACCCCTTGCCAGAGTAGTGCGTTTTTACAATTGATGACTCTACACTGATACTTCATTATCACCCAATGTTAACAGTTTACGTTGGGGTTCACTCTTAGCATTGTATATTTCATGGGTTTGGACAAAGGTAAAATGACATGTATCCACCATTATATGATTATACAGAGTAGTTTCACTGTCCACTGTCCTAAAAATTCTCTGTTCTCTTCCTTTTTATCTCTCCCCTTCCCCCAGTCCCTAGCAACCACTGATCTTTTTACCGTCTCCATAGTTTTGCCTTTTGAGACTGGCATTTTAAAAAATGCCGTTTTAGGAGAAGCAAGTGTTTCATGTCAGTTTCTTTGCAACTAACTGAAGTTTTCCTGAAATTTAATAAAGTTTGAAGGTAAAACACTCTAAATGTATTGAACACTTACATGTTTTCTGAAACACAATTTAGTACTTCATTGATGACTGAGAAGAAGGATTGAGACTTTTCGGTCATAATATTGTTGATTTGGAAGGGCTGAAGGATTCTTTTTTTTTTTTTTTTTTTTTCACTATGAGAAAATTGGAGTGGAGAAAGAAATGGGTTTACTCAAAGTCACATGGCTAATAAGTCTCAGAGATTGATTGTAGCTAAATGAAAACTTTCAAATTCCTGGTCCAGTTCTCTGTTTAGTGTCACAGGCTGGTTTTCTTGGGTGGATTTCAATGACTGAGACCAACAGAGATCTGAAAACAAGTACTGAGAATTCATACAAAGAGTTGAGTGGGTCATCCCTATGTGTACTATTCTCCAAATAGTTGTCTAGTGACCTGCTGTCCCAGACAGAGGACTTCTAGGTCTTTAAAAGGGAGCACACTGATATAGCAAAAAGCTATGAGAGCTCAGGTCAAATAGAACTAGGTTCAAAGCTGACTGTTTTACTGCTAGTTAAATGACTCAAAGCAAGTCACATAATCTCAATGTGTCTTCAAATTCTCACCTGTAAAATAAAGATTGCCATAATTATTTTATAAGAGTTAAGAGGAGGATTAGCTGATAGTCAGAGTATGTTAACTACATGACACATACTAAAGTAGTCATAACACCATTGCAAATAATAATAACCACTATCATTTATGGAGTGCTTGCAATGTAGAATGTGCCAGAACTTCTTTTTCTCCCTTTCTCTCTCTTTCTTCCTCCCTCCCTCCCTTTCTTTCTTTCTTCTTTTTTCTTTCTTTCTTTTTTCTTTTTTTACTTTCTTTTCTTTTTCTCTTTCTTTCCTTCTTTCTTTTTCTTTCTTTTTAAAAAAACTGTCCCTTCATCTTCTCCACCATTGTACATAAACTGAGTAAATTTAGGTGAGAGTTGGTTTTTGAGATGTCCATAAGAGGAGATAAAATCTTCACGACTCAGTAGCAATTTGCTTTAAAGGAGGAAGCTGGAAAGGTAAAACTACTCAGAAAATAAACTCTTCTAGTAATATCAAACATTTAACCTGTAGACTTTGAGGACATTTAGAAAAATTCATTAGTGTGGAAGTCATTTTCATGCTGTGTTGATTAGCGCAGAAAATTTGAATGTATTTGAGGATTACATAAGGATTTTTCCCCAAAAAAGTATGGACATTTATAATATTTAAATTCTTTTTTTTTCTCTAATGGTAAGTGATAAATTCACAAAAACTTCTATAGGGGGTTAGGCATAGGCAAAAAGATTTCTTTATCAGAAATTATTCAAAAGAAAATACATGATAATTAAATCACACTGGGTTGCAAGTCACAAGGCAAAATATATTTTATTCCAATAGTTTTTGATGAGAAATTTGGCAGAGTTGCAGAGTTTCACAATTGCTCTATTTTAAACTTTAGCTAACGATGCTCAATATAGCTTTTGGGTTTTATTGAAAGGTTAATTTTACACCTACAAAAGAATAAGCTTCCTATTATACTTATCTAGGTGTTAAATGTGAAAATGACACCATTTTTGCCCAGGACTGTCTGATAGAGATGACAGTTTTACCTGTAATCTATTTTACGTGGTCTTGTATCAGTTGTGACACTTTTCGCTTAATATTAATTATTTTATGCAAGCAATAGGTTAGACTCTTTACTTTCTGGATTTGCCATAATAAAACACATTCTTTTTCATGAGTATGGGTTCTCTGTTTTTGGTATTATGAGATGTGTTCATTGCCTGCTAAATAATACATTATTAGTTGGGGCACGGTGGCTCACTCCTGTAATCCCAGCACTTTGGGAGGCTGAGGCGGGCAGATCACTTGAGGCCAAGAGTTCAAGACCAGCCTGACCTACATGGTGGGCCCCTGTCTCTATTAAAAAATACTAATAACAAATGAAAAATAACATATTATTAGAGACTGATAGGAAACCTTGGTAAAAGGACGATACAAACAGAGAAAGGAAGCCCTATCAGGTTGAAAGTGGTGAGGAAAACAATGAAATGACTTTTTTATTATAATTTTTTATTTTTGGTTATTAGCAACCAAAATGTCCTGTATATGTGTTGGTGAGCTAGCCATAATATAGTGGTATTTCACTAAATGGTAGAGATAGGGTGCATGCCCTGGAGTTTACAGTTCAGGAAAAAATGATTGAGGAGTAAAACTGTGGTACCAGTTACCTACTACTATAAGTATGTTGTGTAATAAGACCCACGAAATGTTAGTGTAATACAACAATAAACATTTATTTAGCCCACAAGTCTAAGAAATGGCTGTCTTGTCTGGTCTTCACTGGGCTTGCTCAAAGTTGTAAGAGTTGGTTACTTTCAGCTGATCTATTCTGGCTTTGGCTGAGGTGACTGGAAGGTTTGGCTTCTTTCTCATCTTCCAGCAGGCTAGCCTGAGCATGTCCTCAGGAAAAAGGAGGAAGTGCACAAGAGGCCAGGAGCAGTGGCTCACGCCTGTAATCACAGCACTTTGGGAGGCCGAGGCGGGAGGATCACCTGAAGTCCGGAGTTCAAGACCAGCTTGGCCAACATAGTGAAACCCCGTCTCTACTAAAAATGCAAAAATTAGCTGAGCATGGTGGTGGGCACCTGTAATATCCCAGCTACTTGGAGGGTGAGGTAGGAGAATTGCTTGAACTCAGGAGGTGGAGGTTGCAGTGAGCTGAGATTGCGCCACTGCACTCAAGACTGGGGGGACAGAGTGAGACTCCATCTCAAAAAAAAAAAAAAAAAAAAATTAGCCAGGCATCGTGGTGGGCACCTGTAATCCCAGTTACTTGGGAGACTGAGACAGGAGAATCACTTGAACCCAGGAGGCAGGGGTTGCAGTGAACTGCTGTGAATTGAGATCGTGCCATTGCACTCCAGCCTGGGAGATAGATAGAGTGAGATTCTGTCTCAAAGAAAAGGAAAAGAAAGAAGTGTACAAGAAAGGCAAGCCTGATTATGCAAGTGCCTTTCAGGTTCCTGCTTGCATCGGATTTACTAATATCCCATTGGCCAAAACAAGTTGTGAAGTCAGAATGGGAGGGACACTATGAGGTTACATGGCAAAAAGTGTGAACATAGGAAGGATAAATAATTTGGGTCTAGACTGGATGCAGTGGCTCATGCCTGTAATCCCAGCATTTCGTGAGGCCAAGGTGCAAGGATTGCTTGAGCCCAGGAGTTTGAGACCAGTTTGGGCAACATAGTGGGACTTCGTCTCTACAAAAATTCTTTAAAAATTACCCAGGTGTGGTGGCATGCATCTATAGTCCAAGCTACTCAGGAGGCTGAGGCAGGAGGATCACTTGAGCCAGGAGGCTGAGGTTGTAGTGAGCCATGGTTGCACTACTGCACTCCCACTTGGGTGATGGAATGACACCCAGTCTCAAAATAATAATAAAAACAAAATAATAATAATAATAATAATTTGAGTCTATTTGTTATGCAGCCAATAGAACATACCCATTTCTCTTCTAAGAGATCATTTGGGGTATTGCACAGTGGAATTACAGAAAAGTGATTTTAAAAATATGGGCTGTGGAATCATCAGGCACCAATTTAAATCCTGATTCTACCACTACTAGCTCTGTGACGGTGAGCAAGTTACTTAATACTACTGGACCTAATTTCCTAATCTATAAAATGAGGACAGTAATAGTAGATATATCATAAGGCTGTTGAGAAGATTCAATGAGATAACTCAATGAAATAATAGCTAATTTTTACTTAGTATTTACTTATATACCAGGCACTATTCTAATTGTTTTGTGCACTTTAGCTCATTCAATCCTCACAACAACTTTGTATGGTAGATATTATTCCTAGCTTGCAGATAAAGTGTATGAGGCCTGGAGAGGTTGCAGAATCTTCCAATGAGTTGCACAAATAAATGACAGAGCTAAGACTTGAAACCTAGGCAGTCCAGTTTCAGAGTCTGTGCTGTGAACCGTTATCTGATGCTAATCTTAGCAGAATGCCTAGTAGAAAATATTCCTGCAGTGCAGTGCATATAAGCTAATCATTATTATTGTAAAGTTACTGTAAACTCATGTTATTTGACTCAAGACAAATGGTTTAAAGTGATGGAGGACTTTCTCTAAATTTGTCTTCCATTATGTAGAGTTGGAGGTCCTCAAACATATTTCATTGTCCAAAAGAATAGAGGCTGATCCTCTGAGAAACTATGATACTATCTGGAAAGCAAAGACATGTTAAGGTTTTTAAACTTGTGTATCAGCATGATGAGAATGAACCTTATAAAATGTTATTGGCAGCATTCTACAAAATAGGAAGAGTGATTGCCATTGATAAAGACCACCCACCAAACTGTGTGACATGCAAAATAGCCAGTGGAGACACTCAGGTTATACAAAGATTCTGGATTCACCCTGTCTGGAATGACTGAGCTTATCACACAGCCAGACTATGAGTCCGTGAAGCAATATAACCTCACCGTAGAAGCTGTGGACTGTGACAGATTTCACTTTTGTATAGCAATGACCATGGTAAGTAGAGAGACCCAGGTTTTGATATTATAGAGATGCTGTATTAAATTCTAGCTTATTAAGATCAGACTGCTCAAACAGTTACAACAATGGAGAATGGAGAAGCTTGTAACTTTCTCTTACTGCCTAAGCTCCTAGCTCTCTCCCTCTTATTTACTCTAATACAGTCACATGAACGATTTGCTGTTTTTCCAATGCACCGAGAATGTTTTACCTCAGAACCTCTTCCCAAGATTGTAATGCTTATCTTTCATTGGCTCACATTCTCTCTTTAATCATATCTCTGTCCAAATGAGATTTGTTTATAAGGGCCTTTTACATTGTGTGTAATGGTGGGTATTTCAAGTAATCCATGTGTGTTTATCATTAGGGAAATGAACAAGTAAATATGGTAGATACATACTATGGAATAGAGACTCAAGAAACAGCAAATGAGTTCTGCAAACAGAAACATGGAAAGCACATACATGGCATTGGGTGAGAAAAGTAGGAAATACAAAAGGTCTATAACACCATATCATTTAGGCAAGCCAAAATTATACAACTAAAAGCTGCATATTCTGTGAGGATACATACATGCTTAAGGATATATAACAAGTATGGGTGAGAGGGAATAGGTGAGTGGGTGAAAAAAGAGATCCTTCTTAAAATGCTTCCATCAGCTATTCTGTACCTCCTTAACCCAAATAGCACCAGTTTACTATATGATATTGCCTAATATGTTTATTTGTCAATATAGTTATTGGTTTGCTTTCCTCATTAGAATAAAGTATAATAGATCAGGGTCTTTGTTTTTGGTTTACCACTGTAGCCTCCGTGTCTAGATGAGTGATTGGCACACAGTAAGTTTTTAATAAATAGTCATTGAGTGAATGAACTGATCCTTCTGACAGTCTTGAGAAAGCAGAGATTGAGATCTGCTGTTTGCAGATGAAGAAAGCAAAAGTAAATCACTTATGTCAAATAAAGGCACCACCAAGTGTCAGGCCCAGAGTTTTAATAAAGATTTCTCATCTATTTCTGTGATATAATGGAAATAGTGGGGACTATTCAGAAATCTCCTTAAATCCCATTTAGTTGTTATGTAAAAATGTCTCACATATTTAATGGGACACATAGCTGTATTCAGTCTATAGAAGTAGCATTAAAGAATGAACCATTCCTTTAAAACTTAGCTGTTTTTAAACATTACAGAAAAACATTTTTAAAACATAATACTTACAAATATGGGCACACCGGGGATTCTTCTGCAAGTATTGTTGAGAAAGTTATTAGTCATCTAAGAGTGGGGTAGATAACCTTTCTAGACTGACTGTCATTTGATCACTGACATTTAAAAATTCTTGATATTTTGATCTTTTCCATGTAAATTATAGTTTCCTGGCTTATGGTAATTTAATTAAGAAAAGGTTGATAACAGACCCTAAATTAAGGTCAGAGAATACTTTGAAGAATTCATACTGTTACTAAAAAAAAAAAAATTGAGTTTGAGAAAGTAGTACTGAGGAGACTCTTAAGTTGAGAAAGAGGAAGCAAACTTATCTATGCCAGTAAGCATAGATATTTAAAGAGTTCATGGGATTATAATTTTTAGAGAAATCATTTTTCAGCTTTCCTTTCTCATCATTTACATAATTTGTAAGTTTTCCACAAGCTCATGTAATGAACCCAAAGTCCTCCCTAATACCTACATTGAATGTCACAGTTGACCCAGGAATAATAAACCACTGACTAGTTGATTGACAGGCAGAGCTCCAATCTGCAGGAACATTTTTCTAATCCAAAACTCTAGACTTTTTATTTAATAATTCCAAATGATTGGTCTCCACACATATGCTTATTTCTGATATTGTGTATAAATAGTCACATGATACGTATTTGATGTGTATCCTTCCCTCACGGCTGACAGGTCACTGTTGACTTTGAAAATGAGAACAATGAAGCACCTATCTGCACACCCTCTCAATATAAGATGCTCATTTTTGACAGTGTTGTTGTTGGGACAAACGTCAATGGCTTCACCCTAAACTGCCACAACAGAGATTTGCAAGATTTTGAAATGCGTTTTGAGATGGTTTCTGGTGGATAATTTTGAGATGGTTATCTGGTGGATAACTGACATTAGTTTTGCCCTGTTAGACGTCATATATAACCTCAGAAATGACTACAGTTATAAGGTTTAAACTATTTAATATCTATAGCATTGCTTCCTCAAGGCATCCTTATCCTTTTTACTTTTACATAACAAATCTCATTCCTCCTATAAAGGAAGTATCAGGTAATTTTACAGGTGCTTTGACAACAAAGTCTGGACCTGGATGGGAAATGCTGAAGGTTAAGTTACAAGGAATGAAGTCTGCTGTCCATGGTGCTAGCTAACAACAGCCAACTTTCCAGTTGATGCTATTAATACAGACTCAGTAGGATACGTGTTTTCAAACTGTGTTATTTTTGGATTTATACAGATCCATACAACTTAAGTCATCTTATTTTTTATGAAAGGCATTTATTAGGACCAAGTATGTATCAGGCACTGTGCTGGGAAATGGGTACACAGAAGTATACAAGACAGTTATTCATGGTACTCATTGTTTATTAAACTAGTAGTAACACCAGCAATTATAAAATTATAAACTGTGAGAAGTTCTATAATGGAAAACTACTGGATATCATGAAACAGTGTAAGATGAAGACCTCTTTAAAGTATGGAGGTCAGACCTGCTGTCATGTATCTGATGGAGCAGAAGCTTGGAAATCAGTAAGCACATTGCCAATTGAGTATAAAGACTAGTTTGATGTCGTCTTCCCTTGCTGGATGATAAGCTCCATGAAGGTAGAGAGCATGTGTGTCTTGTTTACAACGGTGTCTCCAGGGCTATGAAGATAACTTAAAATTAGAAGGGGCTCAATAGATGTTTATGATCTGACCGGATCATTTGATATTAATCTAGACTAAGTTAAGATGGAAATGAAATTGATCTGAGTAGAAGAAAAGGAGAATCAACCAGACAAAGTAACTGGATAATAATCTGAAGCTTGCTGACCATATATGGGATCAAACTCATGATCTTAACCTTTAAAATATTTTTTTCCTAACCAATTGAATTTGTTGCTCATTTGATCTCAATTTTTAAAAACTAGGGTGCCATGGAAATTTTTAAAACATTTATACCTACTGTGTTTTAATAGTAATTTAATGTAGTTTTAGAAAACCTTTCAATATACCTTAAAATAATTCTAACTTTTCAATAATCCCTTTTAAAGGAAATGAGAACCATCGTTTTGGATTTGACCCAACTCGAGGTTCAAATACTCCAAAATTAATTGTGAAGAATCCCTTCAATTTTGAATCTAGAGCTGAAGTGTAGTGGCAGTACCATCTTATTGTGCATATAATTGACGACAACTTGAAATATGGCAAATCCACTAAGCCCAGGATGGGCACCGCTATTACAGATATTTATGTGAGAAGAGCCAATACGCCACCTCCTCCAACCACTAGTTATGAAGTAAAGAGTTATAGAATTTAATTTGAGTCTCTGTGTGGGAAATGTTTTTCTGTAAGTTTGAGTTTCATCTAAAAAGAGCTACCCAGAACAGCACCTTCACCTATATGCCTTTTTACTTGGGCACTACCCCATCCAGCCACGGGATCACATTTTAGAGTGTGCATCTATGAGTATAAATTGTGAGGTGAAATAGAATTTGTGAGAATTGCAGGTAGAGCATTGAGAACTCCTAAGAAACTAATTATTTCATCTGAATGATCTGAAAGTCTTGCCCACAAGCAGCGCCCACTACTCAGTGAATTCTATCAATTTGAAATCTCTACAAATGGGTACGTTGAAAGTTTATTCTCTAGTGGCCATGATATTCATAGTCATGAGCATATACCATGTGCCACACACTGTACTGCATGTATTATATTCATAATTTCATTTTTTTTTTTTTTTTTTGAGACGGAGTCTCGCTCTGTCATCCAGGCTGGAGTGCAGTATCTCCGCTCACTGCAACTTCCACCTCCCAGGTTCAAGCGATTCTCCTGCCTCAGCCTCCTGAGTAGCTGGTATTCCAGGCACCCACCACCACACCTGGCTAATTTTTGTATTTTTAGTAGAGACAGGGTTTCACCATGTTGTTCAGGCTGATCTCGAACTCCTAATTTCTTGATCCACCCACCTTGGCCTCCCGAAAGTGCTGGGATTACTGAGCCACCGTGCCCAGCCCATCATTTCATTTTATCTCCAATCCAAACCCTACGATCTTTAATAGACCTTTTGGTATTTTATAATTTAAAAAATAGGTATGTAAAGCCTCTGCAGAATTCCAGAATGGCTCCTGAGTAATGCCCAGATAAAGTCTGTTTGGTAAACTTTATGGTTAGTGTATTTTGTTGTTTTCTATTCTTTGAAATAGAAGCATCGAATAAACATGGATGGTAAATTCTTTCACCAGAATGCTTGATTTTCAAGAACACATTGTTCTCTTAAGCGGCGCAAAAGGGTTTATTGTGTGTAGAGTAGATAATAGGGGGATATAAGCCTAAAAGGACCTCGATATCCCCTAGTAAAAACTCTTGATTTTACAGATGAGAAAACTGAAAACAAAGAGGTGAAATGGTTTGTTCAAAATCATAGAGTGGTCATTGCCTACAATTCAAGTCTTCACATCCTTTATTTTGTGCCTTCTCTATTCAAGGGTGTTCCTCCGTATTACCTGCAGTGTTTTAAAAAATACGTATATCTGAGTCAATATCTTCCTGTTACTTTAAAGGACTATGGCTCTGTACTGATGCTACTATGTGTAAACAGATGCTTTCTGAAAACAACTAACACTCTGTTTGCTTTGAAATGATATTTCCAGCAAAGAAAAGGTCTGACCTTCGTGTACACGACTATAAACACGTACAAATCCAACGTCTGGTACATTCCTTTCATCTTCACTCTGATGGCTATTTTCCTTGCTGGGTTGATTTCCTGGCTATGTTTCCTGCTTTGGAAATATGGGAACATTATGGAATGCTGTCAGAAAACGATCAAGGAAGTCTCCAAGGCCAAACCCAAGTATGTGATTTTTCTTTCTAAGTTTTTGATATAAAGAGCTAAAACCAGTTGAGGTTTGGTGAACTTACTCTGAGGGCTTCTGTATGCTTTTGAAGGGCAGAGGAAAGTACTTGGGATACGAAACTTGATGGTTCCTTTTTACCAGTGATCTCAAACCTACTCTATCCCAGAAACAGTTGGGGAGCTTTCTTTGGAAAACAGCAACAACATATTATTGAGTTCTACCTTAGAACATCTGAAACAGATTTTCTGTGAGATTATGTTTTTTTTTTTCTTTTTGTAGATGGTGTCTTGCTCTGTGTCCTAGGCTGCAGTGTGGTGGCATGATCTCAGTTCACTGCAACCTCTGCCTCCCTGTTTCTAGCAATTCTCCTGCCTCAGCCTCTCGAGTATCTGAGATTATGGGCACACACCGCCACGCCTGGCTAAATTTTTGTATTTTAGTAGAAACAGGGTTTCACCATGTTGCCCAAGCTGGCCTTGAACTCATGAGCTCAGGCAATCCACCCGCCTTGGCCTCCCAAAGTGCTAGGATTTTAGGCATGATCCCCTGCGCCTGGCTGAAATTATGTTTTAAATAAATAAATTTGTGAGCCAACAAACAAACAATTTTTCATATTATTTTGATTATTTTCACTGATGTTTGAGAAGTACCAGAAACTAGTTGAAGACTGGTGATAAATGTAGGCACCCTCTCCACACATCTGACTGGTTTTAAGTCTATCTGGAGCAGGGCAGAGAGGCCAAATAAATGGATAGAAAATGTAGCTACTTTCTTCACCATCTAAAAATATTTCTTCAAACTGCAGAATATCATGACTTCAAAAATAGGGTTGGATAAGAATTTTTATTAACTAAATAGAATTTATTTATGGGGCAGTGAAGGGTTAATGAAGTGATGGTGATGGTTAATGAAGACCATTTTATTCTTCCTTATACAGTATTTCTTTTTCCTTGGAGATAGGATAATCATGTGCTGACTATTGAATGAAATTATTTTTGTCATGTGTTAATAAAGCTGCTATTTTATCAAATTTTCTTTTCATACAGTGAAATGAAGTATATTGCAGATAAGATACAGATTGCTAATTGTTACATGATTATGCCTGAATTGTGTGATTTTTAAAATACCACTCATCAGGTACCTACCTTTTATTTATTTATTTTGGAATAGGTGATGGAAATCAAAAGGAAAATATTGTTACAGGAAACAGAAATAAAAAATTAGAAGTATTATCAGTAAGTATGTTTTTGTGATCCCTCTACAGTAAAAGAAAAAGGACTACATTTTTCCTTGTAATTGTTGTTCAATGAAAAATTATTTTGTATAAACATATGATAAATATACTCAGTCATCATAGAAAGTAAAAGGATTTCAATTTATCTCCTTTTGCTGAATTTGTATGCATTACAAAACTGTAAATTCAGGTTTAGTTTTAGAATCTGGCTTAGGTCAAAATCTGCCTCAAGTACTACACATGAATTCAAGAAAAAAAAACAACTCTAGACAAAGGGAACTTTAGTGTTATTCACCATTCTTAAAAATAAAAACTAGGCCAGGCGTGGTGGCTTACACCTTAATTCCAGCACTTCGGGAGGCTGAGAAGAGAAGATGGCTTGAGGTCAGGTGTTCAAGACCAGCCTAGGCAACATGGCAAAACCCAATCTCTCCTAAAAATACAAAAATTAGCCAGGCATGGTGGTGCACACCTGTAGTCCCAGCTACTTGGGATGCTAAGTCATGAGAATTGCTTTAGCCTGGGAAGTGGAGGTTGCAGTGAGCCAAGATCACACCATCACACTCCAGTCTGGTCAACAGAGTGAGGCTCCATCTCAAAAAATAAAATAAAATAAAATAAAAATAAAATAATAAAATAAAATAAAAACTGTATTTGTAAATAGTTTATACATGTGATTGATCTAAATTAAGTTCTTTAATAGTGGAATTTCTTGGCAGATGTTAAAAAATCTATACCCTAAACTATGCAAACCATCTTCAAATTGGCCGAGGCTCATTCACTAAATGATCCATGTAAATGACTGTACAAGGATAAGGCTGATTCCAGGAAAAGTAAATGTAGAATGGAACAAGGAAGGGCATTTTTAGTCTTTGTTTCCTTTTTCTCTCTGCTTGCCTCCCCATAAACCAAGAACATTTCTAGCTGAGTCCTAACTAACCATGACATTGTTTCATAAACTGGTTCGTTTTCAATGCTTCCTTCCTCTGCCTCCTCCTTTATTAAACTGATGCCAGCTCATCTCCTGTATGGGTCTGCTCCATCTGCCATAACAAAATACCACAGTCTGGGGTGGCTTAGACAACAGAAATTTATTTCTTACAGTGCTAGAGGCTGGAAGTCCAAGATCAAGGTGTCAGCAGGTTTGGTTTCTTCTGAGGCCCCTCTCTTTGGCTTTCAGATGGCCAACTTCTCACTATGGCCTCATACAGTCCTCCCTAAGTCTGTGCTGTCTGTGTCCTAATCTCTTTTTCTTAAAAGAACATCAGTCGGCCGGGTGTGGTGGCTCACGCCTATAATCCCAGCACTTTGGGAGGCCGAGGCGGGTGGATCACGAGGTCAAGAGATCGAGACCATCCTGGTCAACATGGTGAAACCCCATCTCTACTAAAAATACAAAAATTAGCTGGGCATGGTGGCACATGCCTGTAGTCCCAGCTACTCAGGAGGCTGAGGCAGGAGAATTTCTTGAACCCAGGAGGCGGAGGTTGCAGTGAGCCGAGATGAGCCATTGCACTCCAGCCTGGGTAACAAGAGGGAAACTCCGTCTCAAAAAAAAAAAAAAAAGAACATCAGTCATATTGGATTAAGGCCACTCATGTGATCTCATTTAACTTAATCACTCTATCTCCAAATATAATCACACTCTGAGGTTAGGGTTAGGATTTCAACATATGAATTTTGGGGGTCATAATTCAGCCCATACCCCTCCTATACATGATAAGAGAGTACGGCAGGCAGACTGATGTGGGGGATGGGATTGGGAGGACATACAAACAGTGGGAAGCCTTTTGTGTCGAGGCCTCTACAAGTTAGAAAGATAAGGTAACTTATAAGAAGTCATCTGCTATGTCTTCAACACTTGCAAAAACAAATCTTAACAAGCTGACTTTATTGCTAATACTTTGTGCTTTTTAAAAGGAAACCATTGTATATGAGACTGTGTTTGATGGAGAAACCATTGAACCAGGTATGGTGCTTTAATATCTTTTGAGTTAAGTGTATTTCACCTATTTAGATATTAAACTGTGTGAATGAATTACTAATTTGTTTATAAAATGAGACTTTGTCCTAAGGTATACTATTTTACAGCCAGGTAGATAAAATAAATGAGTATAAGTGGTTAGATAAAACAGTAAATTCAATCATCAATGCCAGCTAACGCTTGGGGGACATGGCTGTCACTTAGCTCCATCAAATTACTACCACATGGGAAGAGGCCTTGTGTTGCCACAATTTTGATACTTCAAAAGGAAGCTAGAATCCAAATTGTTACATGAAATCCACCCACCTTTAAAAGTAGGCAAATAATTCAATTAAACTCTACTGTGTGGGCCAAAGAAAACACATCTGCCTCATTCCCTGGTTATATATTGTGCAATAAACTTCCCCCAAGACTTACTAGCTTAAAATAACCACCATTTTATTGTATCTCCTCACACTTTTGTGTGTCAGGAATTTGAGCAGTTATCACTGCTCAAATTTTTCTTTTTGCTTTGTAAAGGGTCACTTCAATGGTGTTCAGTTGGCAGCCTGTCTGGTCTTGAGAGTCACGGTGGTTTCACTCACAAGCATGACACCTTGGTGGGGACAGTTGCAGGTGGGTCTCAGCTGGGTCCCACTTCCTCTCTATATAATCTCAGAGCCTGATATGATTTGGCTGTGTTCCTACCCAAATCTCACCTTGAATTGTAATAATCCCCACATGTCAAGGGTGAGGCCAGGTGGAGGTAATTGAATCATTGGGTCAGTTTCTCCCATACTGTTTTTGTGGTGGTGAATAAGTCTCAGGAGATATGATGGTTTTATACATGGAAGTTCCCATGCACAAACTGTCTTGCCTGCTGCCATGTAAGATGTGCCTTTACTTCTCTTCTGCTTTCCGCCATGATTGTGAGGCCTCCCCCAGCCACATGCAACTGTGAGTCCATTAAACCTCTTTCATTTATAAATTGTGCAGTCTCAGGTGTATCTTTATTAGCAGCATGAGAACAGACTAATACAGGGACTCTTCATGCAGTTGCTCCAGCAGGGATAGGTGGACACCCTACATGGCAGTTTAGACCTCCTGGTGAAAGCCAACAGACAGGAGGGAAAGTTATAGTTTCTTGAGGATCAGGCCTGGAAATTAGCATAGCATTACTTCTGCCTCATTAAAGCAGAGTCTATCCAGATTCAAAGAGAGGAGCATACACCCCACTTCTTAAGGTATGAGAGTCAAAGAATTTGTGGCCCTCTTTGATCAACCACATCTATAGTCCAAATGGGTCATGGATTTGCACTCCCTGGTCTAAAGATTTATCTGTTATAATCTCTGGAACTGCAGAGCAGATCATGCTCCATTTTATAAAACATTTTGAAGTTTTTCTTTTTTTCATGCATTTCTTCTCTAAAGAAAGAGGCAGAAATCTAAAGTCATCAGAGTTTTTGGAAAAGCCTTGGTGTGGAGTTAGAAGACTAGGGTTTGAGTGTTGACACAACTACTAACATTCTATGTCAACATGGACAAAGCACATAACCTCCCCGAGTTTCCCTTTTACCAGCTGTAAAGAAGGCACGATAGTGTGGGCTTTCTCTCTTTCATGGGGTGCTTGTGAAGTTTAAACATGAATATAATAAATGTAAAAGTCATTTTGTAAAGTGTCACTCAACATGGGGTATTAGCCATAAAAGACTCATTGGCATGATAACAGCTTGAGACACTTCACTGCAAGTTAATCCTGACAGCGCTGGATAGCTTGGCGTGAAATTATTGATGCTTTATTACTGACTACCAAGCTCTCCTTAAAGAAAGTCATTCCTTTTAAAAATATTTTGTAAAATTAAAAACATACTATTTATAGCCTAATCTGAACTATATTAAATAACTTGGCTCTGATGAGTTCCAATTTCCAGGAATTCGTTGAGAGCATACATGAACATTTATTGAGTGCTCACTATGCCAAACATGACTTGTCCCACTGAAGTTCCAAACAATGAGAATTAGCATTCTATTTTCGTATTCTATCTTCTGGTGAAAGAAGTACCATTATTGTTCCCATTCTATGGGTACTAAAACAAGGCTGAGAGAATGTGGAATAAATGTGTCTAGAGTCACATGGCTTTCTTTCCTTTCAAAGAAAGGAAGGAAAAGAGTAGTAGAAATTTTTACAGCAGAGACTTGAACCTTAATAGTGGTAGAGACAGAGTCAGATAAGGAAGAGTAGGTAGCGAGGTCCTTTGGTACAAGGGCAGCAGGATGACTGTTGGGTACCAGCAGAGGGTGGAGTGTCTTATACTAGACTTCTTGGTGTAAGAATGACAGAGCAGCCTGCAACAGACCTCCATGCCCTTCTCTGGGTTCTTTCTCTACTTTTTTATTATTATTGGAGCTAATAAAAATTGCTGTATGCCATTTCTTGTTTCCGTCTTTTAAAAAGCATATTTTATACATACTTATTAGTTCTTACAATGTACCAGGCTTGTTCTAAGCACTTCATAATTATTAACTTCTTTAAATTTTTATTGTGTTAAATATATACAACAGAATTATCATTTTAACCATTTATAAATGTACAGTTCTGTGGCACTAAGTACATGCACATTGCTGTGCAACCATCACCGCTATCCATCTGCAGAATTTTTTCATCTTCCCTAACTGAAACTCTTTACTCATTAAACAGAAACTTTCTAATCTCCCCTCCCCACAGCCTCTGTTAACCACCATTCTATTTTCTGTCTCTATAAATTTGACTACTCTAAGTATTTCCTACAAGTAGACTCATACGATATTTGTTTTTCTGTGACTGGCTTGTTTTACTTAGCATAATGTCTTTCTTCAAGCTTTATCCATGTTGCAGCATGCGTCAGAATTTCCTGCCATTTTAAGGTGGAATAACATTCCACTGTACGTACATACCACATTTTGTTTGTCCAGTCATCCATCAATGGATATTTGGATTGCTTCCACGTTTTGGCTATTGTGAATAATGCTGCTATGTAACCTATTTAATTTTAACATTATTATTCTTGGCAAACTGAAAAAGTTTATATTTAACTATGCAGTTGCAGACTTGTGGCAAGATGTTTTTAGGGGATTTCTAATATCAAATTATAGCAAACATTTACTGAATTCTGTGTGTGGTCAAAATGCTTTTACATGAATTGTTCATTCTCACAACTACTTATGAGGTAGTGGCTAGTATTGTTATCCTCATTTTATAAATGAGAAAACTGTGGCCCAGAGAGAGACAAAGCAACTTCCCCCAGAACCATAGTTGAGTGAGTGAAAGAAGTGAGGGTGGAGAAGCCAGGCAGTGTGACACAGAAACCTTTATCCCTAACTCTATTCATGACCTCTCCTGTCATTGAATGGCCTGGCAAAAACCAGTGCATCAACAAAGACCTGGCTTTAGGAACTTCCATTTTCAGGACAAAAAACCAAGTATACATGCTCTAATAAAGACAGCAAGCTATCGTAGTAACTTTTTGTCAATTCAGCGTTTGATGGATGCTCATCGTCTTCTGTCTACTCAATGGGAGGACACAGTTACTGTATGTTTGGATGGATGCATTCGGCTTATTTTGAACATAGATGTTTGATGTGTGCCTTGGCAATTGGTTTTCAGTTTCAACATGAACTATTGAATGAGGGTATAGATTTTTTTGGTGGTATAGATTTTTGTGTGTGTGAAGGAAGGGGGTTTCCAGAGAAGTGCATTGTACACTCTAGTACAGTGGTCCTGGCAGAAGAATCACCTTTCAATTAATGTATCTTTGAGAGCAGACTCAGCACTGTAACGTTTCACAGGACGTTTAAAGAACAGAAATATTTTAAAATAAAAATAGGTTTAGCAATATGTGTTAGAACATACTATCATTTATCAAATGTTCTGTGGAACCTAAAATATGATGCATAAGGCACTATTTTGCTCATAGAGCCCAACCTAAAGTGAGACAAGACATGATCCCTACCCTAGGTTATTAGTGTTTAGAGTCTGCAGCTAGGCTGTCAGGATTCAAATCTAGGTCTGCCACTTATAGATGACGTGGTATTGGCAGATTACTTAACATATCTGTGCTCCAGCTTTCTTGTTTCTAAAATGTGGCGAATAATATTTACGTACCTAACAAGGACATTGAGCAGATTAAATAAATTGATAGATGAAAACAGAGTCTGGCATATAGTAAATACTATAGGATCAGCTATTATTGTTGTCATTATTCTTTTTATTATACCTCAGTGTAACTATTAATTACACCTCAGTTACCTAAGAAATAATTGGTTGATTTTCTACTGTATCAGGCCATTTTTTACTTTCTTTTCTCTTGTATATTACTGTTACTGCATTATTGTTTCTGTGAAGGGTTGGCTAATTATACCTCAAATACTGTACATGGCAGATTAATCTCAATTTAAAAAACCCATTTGACTTAAAAAATCATTTGCTCTTCAAATAATTACTAACTTACAAAAAATTATGACAATTAATACAGAGAGGTAGTGTGTACCCATCACGCAGCTTTCCCAGAAGATAACATGTTTCATTACTATCGTGCATTGCCAAAATCAGGAAATTGATGTCGCTACAGTAGACCTCAGGCTTTGCTCAGATTTCCCCAGTTATTGCATATACTTTTTTAAATACATCTATGTGTATGACATTTAATCGCCATAATAGATTCAGATAACCACTACCACTGTCAAGATGCAAAACTGTTCCAGTGCCACAAAAGAACTCCCTTGTGCTAAAGGGGCAATTTAAAATACATGTGAAACCATATACTGCTTCAGATTTTGCTTGTAGTTTTTCCTTTGGTAAAAGAACAGGACTTGAGAAGATAAACTTGTCACTATGCCAGCTATCTAGCAAATGCTCAATAAACATTTCATGGGAAGAATAAATGCTTTGCAAGTTCATTGCAGTTTACTTTGTCTGTGTTTTGTGTTTTCCTTCCCACAGTCTCTGGGAATGTATATGAATATAACAGCAGAACAGGTGCAAGAAAGTGGAAGAAGTCCCCCAAGCACCAGAAGGAGCCCTTGGCAAACATATATTCCCTCCCAGAGGTCCATCCTTTAGAGGAGTCTACATCCTTAAAAATTCCTTTGCAAGGATAGCATTTTTCTGTATTGTCTGAATGATTGCTTTTTTGTGTATGTGATTGTCACAGGCAGTTTTTCTTGGCTACCTAAAATTATAGACACGAGGCCAGCTGCTTTGTCTGTGTTTATAGCTTTTTGTCATCTTCCAGTTCAGGGTGTCTGTGTGAAGGCAGCAGGAGCGGTCAGCTTTGAATCTCTGAACATGTTTTGCTGAAAACGAGATACTAAATTGACATATGTTCATTGTCTTACTTTGCCCAGTAGAATGTATGTTTTTTAAGATCAGAGACTATTTTTCTCACTGCTTTAGCCCCAGTACATGCTTGGCACAGAGTGGGGACTCTTTATATATTTGTGAATAAATAAATTAGAATATATGAATCCAGAATCTCTTGGCTTTAATTCAAATTGCTTATTCCTCCATGACTCATGGGACAGAAATGGGAATTATCTTTAGAAAATAACTTTTTTGGTGTCTGGTAGTCATAAAAAATTCAGGATTTTTTTCCTGCACTTTACAAAGCACAATTGATCTTGCTTTTAGTTTTCTTTTTATAGCCCTCAGAGAATGACCACCTGAAAACTTCACTTACTAGTGAATTGCCAAGGAAATGTCAAAATCAAGTCTTATGAGAGCTATATACTTAGACAATAACTTTTAAAATATATATGGTCTCTCTGATTATCTCCTGCCTTGGATATCAGAAGATATATGATAGCAGGAGGACAGAAATGCTGTTGATGGTAGAGGCTAAATCTACATTTAGTCCATTATAGGGTTCAGCTTGGGATAATTTTTTAAAAGTTAATATTATCCAAAGTAAAACACATAATGAGCAATGAACTAATATTTGACTCAGGATATTGGGGGCTTGGGTGTTTAGAAATGTCTTATTTATCTTCCTTTGCATGTATATACACACAGAGGATTCCTTTTCGGCTCAGAGACACCTAGCCTCCTAACGAAAGAGAGCATCGGAAAAATAAACAGACTCTTTTTTTTTTTTTTTTTTTTTTGAGACAGAGTTTCACTCTTGTTGCCCAGGCTGGAGTGCAATGGCACGATCTTGGCTCACTGCAACCTCTGGCTCCCAGTTCAAGAGATCCTTCTGCCTCAGCCTCCCAAGTAGCTGGGATTACAGGCATGTGCCACCACGCCCAGCTAATTTTGTATTTTTAGTAGAGACAGGGTTTCCCCATGTTGGTCAGGCTGGTCTCGAAGTCCCAACTTCAGGTGATCTACCTGCCTCAGACTGCCAAAGTGCTGGGATTACAGGCGTGAGCCACCGTGCCCGGCCCCAGACTATTTTTTATTGATGTCTACCTCAAATGGATCGATTCTCAAGAGGCATTATGGTGCAGAGGACATGAATGAATATGAAGTCTAAGGCTCGTGACAAATCATGTAGCCTCTCTAAACTTTGTTGTTTCTTTTTCTGGAAAATGTATACAGTAATGTTTGCCCCATTTCTATCTCATAGTTTTGTTGTGAGAAACAACATAAAACAATTGAGGTTCTACAGTTTGTCAGTGCTTTTTAAACTGTAAGCACTATTTAAGCATAAAGCAGGATTTGTTTCATTACATTAAAATTGGTTGCTGAGAGAGCAGTAGCTTGGGACATGGGAATAAAGAGGGGGTCACTCGATGATTCTAGGCCAATCTAAGTTCGAATTGGTTGGTAATTAGCTGCACAATGTCTGTGAAAGGAGTATACTGCCTTTTACCAGATGGCATGATAATTCTCCACCAGGGGAGAGACCAGAGATTGTCTGGGAAAATGCTCTCCTCTCTCCAGCAAGGCTCTCTCTGGATCAATTATGATTTGATGGATATAGATGTGTGAGTCTCCATCTGGGCTTTTAAGAAAAGAAAAAAGAGGAAAAAGCATTTATTAACTTTCTTTTCAAAGTTGGATTTGATCATTTTGTATTGGATCTGCCTGTGCCAAAACCAAGAAAAATTGATAAGTTAGTGTTTCTTTTCCCTTGTTTAGTTGTTTTAGGTCTCAGTTTCAGAAGTATCTGGGAGAAGGCATGAACTGGAGATGACAGTGGTCATTGGAGAGAGAGCTACAAAGTGTATCCACAGGGGCAGAACTCTGCAGCCTGACCCCTCTTTGTGTCATAATCAGTTTGCCTCCAAACTCTAGATGCTCTTTCCTATTGTACTGGCAATCTCCAATTTAGTAATAATCATTGTATTAGTTTCCTGAAGCTGCCATCACAAATCAGCACAAACCTAGTGTCTTAATGCAACAGAAATGTATTCTGTCACAGGTCTGCAGGCTAGAATTCTGGGATGAAGGTGTGGAGGCTCTAGGGGAAAATCTGTGCCTTGCCTCTTTCAGCTCCCGGTATCTGCCCCTCCTTCCTGGACTTTGGCTACATCCTTCTAATCTCAGTCTCCCCCGTTCACATCTCTTTTCCCTCTATGTATCTGTCAAGTTGCTCTCCTATAAGGACACTTATCTTTGCATTCAGGGCTCACCTACAGAACCAGGGTAATCCCTTCATCTCAAGATTCTTAATCACATCGGCAAAGACCCTTTTGCCAAATAAGAACATGTTCACTGGTTCTGGAAATTAGGAAATAAATATATCTTTTCGGGGGTCACAATTAAACTATTGCAGTGATTTAAAAATAATTTAATATTTTTGATAAATCAAGGCAATCTGATAGACAATATAAACGTTTTAGTTTTTAAAGTATTTATTGAGTGCCTACTAAGTACTAGAAAATTTTCAAGGCTTTTAATTAATAAAAACGCAAATATCTTTGACTTGGCAATTTTACTGCTTGAAATTTCCCTGTAGAAGTACTTACAAAAATCTACAAAATGTATTTAGGTGTTTGCTCATGGTAGCACTGTTTGTAAGAGAAAAATAATTTGCATAAAATCAAAGTGTCCATTAATAAAGAACTGTTTGAAAAATTATATCATTTCAATATTATGAAATGTACAATGTGGTTATTAAAAAGAATTAGGTTACAAGCAGAATATAAGCATGTATTGATACAAAAATACATTAAGTAATAAAGTTGGATAGACTGCAAGATTATTAATCTAAATAAAAAACAAATATGGGTGTATGTATTGGTATATGCATAAACTTTAGACTGTTGGGGTAAATTAGGAACTGTTAATAATGATTCCATTTTCCTAGAAAGTCTGAGGGAGGAATATGCAGGGGGATAAATAAGATTTTTACTTTCTCTTTCATAGTTTCACATACCATTGAATTTTCTAACCTTGTATAAATATTATTTTTATTCTTTAGTAC
Source organism: Ateles fusciceps (assembly GCA_036589455.1). Classification (NCBI taxonomy): domain Eukaryota; kingdom Metazoa; phylum Chordata; class Mammalia; order Primates; family Atelidae; genus Ateles; species Ateles fusciceps. Next base: position 14,929,071 of record JAZHEH010000562.1, read on the forward strand.
AGTTAGTAGGGATTTTTTGGTGGTGATAATTTGGGGCATTTTCTTTTTAAATACTTTATTCCTGGAGTTCTGGAATTTTATTAGAGATCTGAAGCTCTTCTTTTAAATTAGCTTGAACTTAGGTTCGGGTCTCTCTACTGCTTGGAATATTTTTTACCCCAATTTGTAAAATTAGTGTGGCTCTTCCATCTGTCTCTTTCTCCTTATGAAACTGATTCTTGGGTCTCCAGGATTTAGTAACTGAATCTCTTATGTTTCCTCTCATAAGAGGAATTTGTGCTCCGCTATTTCAGAGATTTCTTCCACTTGATTTTCGGTCACTAATTTGAGTCTCATCAAGAGACTACTTTCAATTTCAGCTCATCTTCTGGTGCTTTAAGTTTTAAAATAATATATATATATATTTAAAAAAAGACACATTTATTCAGCATGATGATCAGCCTATTACATTTAACAATCAACAGTATGGGTGCAAAAAAAAAAATCTATACTAAAACCTTTTATTGGAATGCTTTACACTTTCCACAGAACAGAAACTAAAATAATCTGTTATATGATTAGTTACAAATACAGTCCTTGAGTTTTTTGCCTAAAATACATGAGTACTTGCCTAAAACATGTCTTCTTTGTGGCAGCTAGGCCCTGCCACCACTGTGTATGATTGAGTAGTATTCCATGGTATATATATGCATATCACATTTTCTTTATCTACTCGTTGATTAATGGGCATTTGGGCTGGCTCCATATGTTTGTAATTGCAAATTCTGCTGCTATAAATGTGTGTGTGCAAGTATCTTTTTCGTATAATAACTTATTTTCATCTGGGTAGATACCAGAAGTGGGATTACTGGATCAAATGGTAGATTTACTTTTAGTTCTTTAAGGAAACTCCATATTGTTTTTCATAGTGGTTGTATAGTTTATATTCCCACCAACAGTGTAAAGGTGTTCCCTTTCATCACATCTCTGCCAACATCTATTATTCTTTGATTTTTTTGGATTAAGGGCATTCTTCCAGTAGTAAGGTGGTATTACATTGGGGTTTTGATTTGCATTTCTCTGATCATTAGTGATTTTGAGCATTTTCTCATATGTTTGTTGGCCATTTGCATATCTTCTTTGAGAATTGTCTATTCATATCTTAGTCCACTTTTTGATGGGATTGTTTATTTTATTCTTGCTAATTTGTTTGAGTTCCTTGTAGATTCTGGATATTAATCTTTTGTCAGATGTATGGATTGCGAAGATTTTCCTCCCATTCTGTGGGATGTCTGTTTGCTGATTATTTCTGTTGCTGTGCAGAAGCCTTTTAGTTTAATTAAGTTTCATTTATTTATCTTTGTTTTTGTTGTGTTTGCTTTTTGATTCTTGGTCATGAAGTCTCTGCCTAGGCCAATGTCTAGAAGGGTTTTTCCAGTGTTATCTTCTAGAATTTTTATGGCTTCAGGTCTTAGATTTAAGTCTTTGATCCATCTTGAGTTGATTTTTCTGTAAGGTGAGAGATGGGGATCCAGTTTCATTCTTCTGCATGTGGCTTCCCAATTATCCCAGCACTGTTTGTTGAATAGAATGTCCTTTCTCCACTTTATGTTTTTGTTTGCATTGTTGAAGATCAGTTGACTGCAAACATTTGGCTTTATTTCTGGGTTCTCTATTCCATTGGTCCATGTGCCTTTTCTTAAACCAATACCATGCTGTTTTGGTGACTATAGCCTTACAGTATAGTTTGAAGTCAGGTAATGCAATGCCTCCAGATTTGTTCTTTTTGTTTAGTCTTGCTTTGGTTATGTGGGCTCTTTTTTGGTTCCATATGAATTTTAGGATTTTTTTTCTATTTCTGTGAAGATTGATAGTGGAATTTGATGGGAATTGCATTGAATTTGAAGATTGCTTTTGGTAGTATGTCCATTTTAACAGTATTGGTTCTACCCATCCATAAGCATGGGATATGTTTGTATTTGTTTGTGTCATCTATGATTTCTTCAGCAGTGTTTTGTAGTTTTCCTTATAGAGATTTTCACCTCCTTGATTAAGTATATTCCTAAGTATTTTATTTGTCTTTCATAGCTATTGTAAAAAGGGTTGAGTTCTTGATTTGATCCTCAGTTTGGTTACTGTTGGTGCATAGCAGGGCTACTGATTTGCATACATTAATTTTGCATTCTGAAAATTTGCTGAATTTATGTGCCAGTCTAGGAGCTTTTTGGAGGAGTCTTTAGGGTTTTCTAGGTATACAATTATGTCATCAGCAAATAGTGACAGTTTGACTTCCTCTTTACAGATTTGGATGCCCCAAATCATATTTTTAGTTACAGAAAAGTGTACATGTATGTCTGTGTGTGTGTTTGTGTGTGGGGGGGGAGATATGCACCAGTGCATATTATATATGAATCTAGGTCATCTTGTTTTGTTTTTATTGAAGTTGTTGCCTGCCTCTTTCAACAGTTCCTTTTCAGTATCAGTCTGTTCTGATTGTTCTATTTGTTCTTCCTCAGGATTCTTGGCTCCCTTGGACTCTTGTGCCCCTTGGATTTATTATCATTTTTCTTTGTCTATTTTGAGGCTGAGGTTGGGTTGCGATGGACCTTTCTGAGGCAGGGGTAGAAGCACTTCTGCCTCCTCTGTGTGGGTTGATGGTACAGTGAGGCAAGCCATCACATCTGTCATAACAACAGGGCTTCCCTTGGTCTTCAGTTCCAGGGACAAAGGAGCCTTACCCTATACACTGTCAGTATCTCCACAGGTCTTTGGGATCAGGGAGACATGGCATCCCCTTATTGAGTAAGTTCTTTCTGTGAGGAATGGGGGTTCTTTCTGTGAGGATGGAGCAAGCTCTAAGTCTCTTCTGCAAAAATGAGACTCTTTCATATCTATGCAGTAAGGCTCTCCTATGCAGCTCCCTAAGTTCCTTCTGGTTCGGATTAAAGAACATTGTGGTAGCTTTTCAATCACTCCCTCCAGTCCTTATCTACATACTATTTGGAGCCGCTCCAGTCAAGCCTAACCCACAGCAAACCTCTGGGCAACCTGCAGATACATGAGCCCAGCCAAGATGAACAGAACTGCCCAACTCAGGCCAGCGTAGATCACCCATCTTTTAGCTGGTCCACAGACATGTGAACTACAACAATAAATAATGGCTGTTCAGAGCCACCTCTTTTATACAGCAATAGCTAACTTACACCAAGGAAAAAGGTGAGATGATATCTTCCTGTATTTCATTCTATATTTTTAAAAACACACATAAGTATTATTTTAAAAACTGACCCTAAAGGAAATATTTAAAATATGGAAAATAGAGATCTGATATAAATTTTGTTAAGATAAAGTTATAGAATCTCAAAGTTAAAAGGAATTGCTAGTCTCTATTTTGTTTGAAGATAGGAGCTGTGACTTACACTGTTTCATCCCATAATGCTAGGCTCAAGAGAAAGGCTCAACACTTTCCTTTTACATATTTACTATGTATAAAGTTTTTGTATTTATAAGGAATATGTGATATTTTGCTACATGCATAGAATGTATAATGATCGAGTCAAGGTATTTGGAGTATCCATTATCTTGAATATTTCTATGTGTTGGGAATATTTCAAGTCCTCCTTATCACTGCTTTGAAATATGTAATACATTGTTGCTAACTATAGTCACCCTAGCCTGCTATTGAACATTAGAACTTATTTCTTCTATCTAATTGTATGTTTGTACCCATTGACAAGCCTCTCTTTATCCCCCACTCCCACCCATGTGCCCTTCCCGGGCTCTGGTATCTATCATTCTACTTTCTACCTCCATGAAATCAATTGTTTTAGCTCTCACAGATGAGTGAGAACATATGAAATTTGTTTTTCTATATCTGGCTTATTTCACTTAACATATTGACCTCCAGTTCCATCTGTGTTGCTGCAAATGACATGATTTATTCTTTTTTATAGCTGAATAGTATTCCATTGTATAATTGTACCACATTTATCAGTTTGTCTGTTGATGGACACATAGTTCGATTCCATATCTTTGCTATTGTGAATAGTGCTGCAATAAACAGGTCAGTGTAGGTGTCCCCTTGATAACATTGTTTTCTTTTCCTTTGGATACCTAGTAGAATTAATAAATAAATTACCTTTGAAATATTGCTAGCCAAATCCTTGTTTGATAGACTGAGATGAATTTCTCCTACAATGTTTTCAGTGTTGATCCTAGATCTGCTTGAATATCCTCAAGATAGAAAGCTCACTAGCTACTAGGTAGCTCTTTTTTGTTGTGGAGCAAAAATAATCATTAGAATTATTTTACTGAAGCAAAGAGGAAATCTAGTTGACTGTGTGAAATCTGAGCTAGATAAATCAAAAACACTGGGTTTTTCCTCATTAAAAAGGCTCCTGGACCAGACCAGCATATTTTCACCAGTTGATAACAAAGCTGCTATGGACTGAGATATATGCGTAATGGCTTCCATCAAGTACTGTTACCTGATACTTCATCCAGCTCCAAAATTATACTCCTTCATCTATAATAAATGATTCAGTTGGAAAAAGCAAAATGATCCCTTTTGGAACAAAATTACCAAGGAATGTAATTAACGACATTTCATTTTGTTAACTCATCATCTAAGCTCTCTGTGGATGGCTTTAAATAGGAAAAATTGGCAGTTTTATTGTGTTCTTGATATATTGCATGCACATGGCTGTAGGGCCAGTCCAGACGTCCCATTGGACCTAAAACAAATTTAGTTTGTGATTATTGTAGTGAATAATAACATTAGGTTTGCACAGTTCTTTATTTAACATTATGCAGCATCTTCAAAAACAACAACCTACCTGATTGCAGGTAATGCTTGTGGAGAAAGACTATCAATTGAACTTTAAAAAAAAAAACTGTCTTTTTTTAAATTAAAAATCAACATTGAACACAGTAATCAATTTATATAAAATGATTAGCATAACATCTAACCCATAGTGTTTGTAAAGTCATGAATTATATTATAATAACCCAAGTGACTAGTACTATTACTGTTATTAGGTGTGTGAGCTGTCTAGCTCCTCACACAATACACTGGATCTTCAAATGATTTCCTACTGGAAAAGGAAATAATTCTCTCCTTCTCAACAGTTTTAGACCAATTTAATCTAATCCACAAAAATAATGTAAGTATGGCAAAACTCTCTTCTTACCTTCCGAAGTCAAACCTAGTGGGTGCTTAGCAGAGAAGGGTAAGTGGACTCTTAAAGGCCACATATTATAGTACTAGGCTTTTCTAGTTAGGACTGCAGAGACCGAAGAAGCCCATGTGACTGAAGGCACAAATTTAATGAATTGGGTAAAGCGAAATTCTTCACACAGTGAGTGTGTAATAAATGACATGGAATAAACAAAGGAAAGGTAAATAATGTATCATGAGAAAGCAAAGGAACACTTCCATTTTCAATCCAGCCCAATAGATAGACAGTTAACTAGATGGCAGGCAGTTTCCATTTCTCACTGGCATACCTTCTTTCGGTTTTCCTCCAGACACAGCTGATTTTCAGGTACCACCATGATATTGGAATTAGAGGCCTTACCCCTTGGCCCCTGTTTCTAAAGTAGAGTTGCCAAATACCTAGCACAGATGGTGCTGTTCTACACATGGATCATGGCAGGCATTGCTAATGGACTGTAGCATGGCTATGTGCTGAGTGTGGATGCATCCTGTGGTATACACATGAAGGTATGAGATCCAGATTCCCTTTCAAGGAAGGCCTTGATGTCCAGCTGCAGGTAGTGTAGTTAGCAGCACACACACACTCCAGGTGTCAGCAACTTTCCTAAGTTCAGCCTCAGCTGCAGTGCACTCCCTAACTGGGAGAGCATTCACCTCGTGACTGAGTCAGGTGGTTGCTAGGGAGGGGATTTTTATAAAGACCCAGCTGTTCCTTCTAATGAGAAATACCAGTACTGGCTCCAGAAGTCTTCTCCAGGCTGGCCGAGGTTTTGTCAGACTTGCACTAAGTTTGTCTTCTCCCTCTGCCCAACCTTGCGTCTCCCTTTGCAACCACTGATCCCGAATAAACATCTCCTACCTCAAACACCATCTCAAGATCTGTTTCCAGAGAACGCATCCTGGAAGTCACTACCAACAGATTGGAGCTGGCTTGCCGAAGGAAGCTCATTGTGCACGCCTGCCTAAGGTGAGAATTCACTGATAGGTGTTATATTCAAGATACTGAGAATGTTCGGATAATTTCTTTTGGCCTGTTGGCTAGTGAGAATACAGCCAGATATCAGTGATATGGTTCATTTCGACAAAAAAAAAAAGTAGGCCTTCCTTCAAAGCAGCAAAGAATTTCTTTCCTTATCTAAGATACGGTTTCTCAACCTTGGCACTATTAACATTGGGCCGAATAATTATTTGTTGTAGTGGGCTGTCTTGTGCCTTGTGGGAGGCTTAGCAGCATCTCTAGACTCTACCTACTGGATGCCAGTAGCACCCACCAGTTGTGACAACCAAAAAATGTCTTCAGGCATTGCCAAAAGTCTCCTGAAAAGCAAAGTCTACGTGGTTGATAACCACCAGTCTAAGAGTTCTGTCTGGGGTAGCAGCCTCCTAGTAAGGGAATCTAAACCCTTAGAATATTTTGAAATACCCCTTGGCAGGCCTAGATCCTGATCTGAACTCTTCTCTTAGGAAAGTGGGAAATGGCTACTTGAATTAATCATCACCAAAACAGAAGAAGGTTGATGGCCTGTTTAATACCTTCTTCGGCAACCATCCTAGTTAAGGATGTTGAATTTCTAACAAGGCTGCTGGCAGCTGTGCCAAATCTCAGGCCAGCTCTCTGACTTCCACACCTCCATCCTGGGGAAGGCCCCCTCACGCCCTGTGGCTTGCAAGTGGATGGTGGTTTCTGTTTACACTACTCGGGTACATTCCTCATGCTGTTGATAGCACTGAGGGCAGCAGGCTTCCTGTCCTTGGGACTATTTGAGCTTGAAAGGGCCAAAGTCATTTACTGAAAAGCTAAAGAAATAATGGGTTTCATTGGGCATTTCAAAAAATAATTATCACTTAAAGACTGTTGGAATGTTTGGGATCATATACTAGTGTATGTATGTGTGCACAGGCTTATTTACATATTCAATTGTTACTTTTCTGCCCAAGTAATACAAATCTACTGAAGAAAATTCAAAACTGTGAGTCAACTAAGAGCAGAAAAATTAAAAATCCTTCATAATTTCACTAGCTAATGATAAATATAATTAATATTTTGAAAAGCAATCTTCTGAACTACTTTAATATCAATATGTGAAATAATGCATTTTATTGGGAAAATAGGAACAAACTGTGATATTGTTTTGCAACTCTTTGTCCTACTTATAAGTAAGTTCAGGCTGAGCCTGTATTTTTTGCATCTCTACATTCTTTTTTGATAGGGAGTGATTGCTGTCCTTTCATTTACAATGAAAACTTCTGAAGGAGGGAGGTTTTATGACTAACCCTACTCTGAGGGGGTAAATCAAGGCTAGGAATGTGAAGTATGCTGACCACATCCCTTGCTGCCTCACCAGCACCCACACACTCTCCTCACACCCTCACAAGCCTGGGGAGGGAAGGTTAATGCTGACTCACTTTGCAGCTCTGACTAGAATTCTGAATCCTGAAGGAAATCACCACTGATAAAATAATAGCTGTACAGGAGTTTCAAAATAGCATCCGCAGTAGTCGGCACGGAGCCTGTTAATGCCACTTACATAATACCTATCAATTGATAGCATTTACAAGGTAATAGAATGAAAACTTTTCTTGTAAAACCAAACTTTCCCTATCTTTCAAGGTAAAGCTTTTAATAAATGTGCTTTGGGCTGATCTTTGGGAGCCCATTTGCATCCAGAGTGGCAGATTGACCTGGGAGATTCTTACAAAGAGTTTCCATGAGGCACAGGGCCAATACAGTTTCTTTTTCAGAGTTGGCTGTTGGAAGCTAGAATTGCTTTAGCATTAATTATTCCTGTGAGCTTGAGCCAATCACTTCCTCTCTCTGTACACCATATCTTCCTCGGTACAACCATTCTTTCTAAAAAAAGTGAAAAAAATCACACCCCAGAACAAGTACTTATCTGCTCTTACTTTAAGCAAAACAGTCTGGTGCTGTAGACTCAGCAGTAAGATAGATGTACTGTGTGTCCTCAGGGAATTTAGTCTCCATGGCTGGGCTGTCCACTATGAAGCCATTGGCTGCAGAGAGTACCAAACCCTGAAATGGGACTGGTCCAAATTGAATTGTGCTGTAAAGGGTAAAATACATACTGGATCTTTAAAACTTAGCGTGAAAAAAATGTAAAACATACCTTTAATAATTTTTTAATATTGACACATTGAAATGGTAACATGCTGGATATTGGGTTAAATAAAGCATATGATTAAAATGAATTTCATCAACTTCCTTTCAGTTTTAAAACCAGTGTGACTGTGAGGACATTTAAAATTACATTTATGGCTCACATGACAGTTCTATCGGGCAGTGCTGGTCTAAAGGGGAGACATAATGAATGCAGTGTAGGAACGCGAGTGCGTGGTTTCAGTGGTGCTAAGTGCTATGAAGTACAGGGTACAGTGGAAGTAGTCAGGAGGAGCAAGGGATCTCCTCCAAGGGGCTCCTCAAAGATGAAAGAGTGAGCCAGGTAAAGAGACAGCTAGGGATGGAGGGAAGGGACCTTCCTGGCAGAAACAACAGCAAATATGAGTTGGCAACTTTGAGGAAGAGAAGGCGGGCTGGCATGGCTGAGTACAGGGAGGAAAGGGGAGACATGGAGAGGGCTAGGGAGGCCTGTTTTCTTTCTTTTTTTAAATTTTATTTTATATTTTTAAGTACTTTTTTTTCTTCTATACAAACTAGCCAACTTCACACTATGAGAAACAGACAGATTTTTCCTGTATATGTTCCAATTAAGAGTTAGTGTAATACCTTTCAATTAAGAGTTAGTGATCTAAGGAGGAAGCTCACATAGAAATGAACTTTTGTGTATCCTTTTTTCAGGTAACCAAAGTTAAATCTCTTACTAGGTTTTAAAATTTTGATTGCCTAGGAACCCACTACTAAAATTAGTGTAAAACTGTGTTAGCTATGATCAATATTAACTTAGACTTATCATTTCATACAGTACATGAGTTAACTTTTTATCCCTGTTATACAGTGTAATTATGTTTCTTTTATTTATTTATTTTGCCTGTCAAAAGCATCTATTTTAGAAATTTTTTTTGCAACTTTAAGTTCTGGGGTACATGTGCAGGATGTACAGGTTTGTTAGGTAAACGTGTACCATGGTGGTTTGCTGCGTAGATCATCCCATCACCTAGGTATTAAGCCCAGGATCCCTTAGCTATTCTTTCTAATGCTCTCTCATACCCACCCAATCCATGACAGGCCCCAGTGTGTGTTGTTTTCCCTATGTGTCCAGGTAGTCTCATAATTAGACTCCCACTTTTACGTTAGAACATGCAGTGTTTGGTTTTCTGTTCCTGTGTTAGTTTGCTGAGCGTAATGGCTTCCAGCTTCATCCATGTCCCTGCAAAGGATATGATTTCATTCTTTTTTTATAGCTGCATTGAATTCCATGGTGTATATGTACCACCACATTTTCTTTATCCAGTATATAATTGATGGGCATTTAGGTTGATTCTATATCATTGCTATTGTGAATAGTGCTGCAATGAATATATGTGTGCATGCATCTTTATAATAGAGTGATTTGTATTCCTTTGGATATATACCCAGTAATGGCATTGCTGGGTCAAATGGTATTTCTGCCTCTAGGTATTTGAGGAATTACCACACTGTCTTCCACAACGGCTGAACTAATTCATACTCCCATCAACAGTGTAAAAGCATTCTTTTTTTCTCTACAACCTCACCAGCATCTGTTGTTTTTTGACTTTTTAATAATAGCCCTTCTGACAGGCATGAGATGATATATCATTGTGTTTTTGATTTGCATTTCTCTAATGATCAGTGATGTTGAGCTTTTTGTCACATGTTTGTTGGCCGCATGTATGACTTCTTTTGAGAAGTGTCTGTTCATGTCCTTTGCCCACTTTTTAATAGGGTTGTTTATTGTTTTTCTTGTAAATTTGAGTTCCTTGTAGATTCTGAATATTAGAACTTTGACAGATGAATAGATTGCAAAACTTTTCTCCCATTCTGTTGGTTGTCTGTTCATTCTGATGAGGGTTTCTTTCAATTTCTGCTTTTGTTGCAATTGCTTTTGTCATTTTCATTATGAAATCTTTGCCTGTGCCTATGTCCTGAATGGTATTGCTTAAATTTTCTTCTAGGATTTCTATAGTTTTGGGTTTTATATTTAAGTCTTTAATCTATCATGTGTTAATTTTTGTATATTGTAGGAAGAAGTAGCCCAGTTTCAATTCTCTGCATATGACTAGCCAGTTCTCCCAGTACCATTTATTAAATAAGCAATCCTTGCCCCATTGGTTGTTTTGGTCAGATTTGTCAAGATCAGATGTTTGTAGGTGTGCAGTCTTATTTCTGAGTTCTTCTTCATTCTGTTCCATTGGTCTATGTGTCTGTTCTTATACTAGTACCATGCTGTTTTGGTTACCATAGCCTTGTAGTAGTCTTTGAAGTTGGGTAGCATAATGCCTCCAGCTTTGATCTTTTTGCTTAGGATTGTCTTGGCTATTTGGGCTATTTTTTGGTTTCATATGAATTAATTTTTTTTTTCTAATTCTGTGAAGAATGTCAAGGTAATTTAATAGGAATAACATTGAATTTATAAATTACTTTGGGTAGTATGGCTATTTTCACAATACTGAGTCTTCCTGTCCATGAGCATGGAATGTTTTTCCATTTGTTTCCTCTCTGATTTCTTGGAGCAGTGGTTTATAGTTCTCCTCTGAAAGCTGTATTCCTAGGTATTTTATTCTTTTTGTAGCAGTTGCGAATGGGAGTTCATTCATGATTTGGCTCTTTGCTTGCCTGTTGTTGGTATATAGGAATGCTAGTGATTTTTGCAAATTGATTTTGTATCCTGGGACTTTGCTGAAGTTGTTTATCAGCTTAATAAGCTTTTGGGCTGAGATGATGGGGTTTTCTAGGTATAGGATCATGTCATCTGCAAACAAGGATGATTTGACTTCCTCTCTTCTTATTTGAATACCAATACCCTTTATTTCTTTCTATTGCCTAATTCCCCTGGCCAAAACTTCCAATACTATGTTGACTAGGAGTAGGGAAAGAGGGCATTCTTGTCTCATGCCAGTTTTCAAAGGGAATGCTTCCAGCTTTTGCCCATTCAGTATGATATCGGCTGTGGGTTTGTCATATATGGCTCTTGTTATTTTGAGTTATGTTCCTTCAATACCTAGTTTATTGAGAATTTTTTTTTTTTTAACACGAAGGGATGTTGAATTTTATCGAAGGCCTTTTCTGCATCTATTGAGATAATCATGTGTGTTTTGCCTTTAGTTCTGTTTATGTGATGAATCACATTTATTGACTTGGATATGCTGAACCAGCCTTGCAACCAGGGGATGAAGCCAACTTGATCGTGGTGGATAAGCTTTTTGATGTGCTGCTGGATTTGGCTTGCCAGTATTTTATTGAGGATTTGTGCATCAATGTTCATAAAGGATATTGGCCTGAAGTTTTCTTTTTTTGTTGTATCTCTGCCAGGATTTGGTATCAGGTTGATGCTGGGGAGGCCCTTTTCTAAGTAAGAGTTAAGTTTATTGCCTACGGTTACATGGAAACTAAGTAGCAGTGGGCAGGTTTCAGACCAGGTTCTTTCTGACTCCAGTGTCCTGTGCTGCTGCTTCAGCTTGGGTTGTGGTAGTGAGAATCTGTGTTCTAGGTCTTTTCTTAGGGGGTGATTTGCATGCTTTACATTAGAATGTTTACAAAGAAGTCCAAAGCACCCCACCCCACCCTTTCTCTTCTTACTATGTTCATCCCTTCCAAACAAAAATGGTGAGAAAGCTGACATCACAGCCAAAACAACCCAAGTGTTAATTCCTTTTTTCTCTCCTTCCTGACATTGCCATATGTTTGTAATTAATATCTGAAAAAGACTCTCATGAAGCAAACTAGGGGAACATGTGAGGTGTGTGGAGAAGACCTGGAATTCCAACAATTGCTCAGCTTAGTAATTGCTTAGATGAGTTACAGTAGAGACCAGAAAAAAGAAGACAAGACCAATTAAACAAAGAAAGGCCTCGTTCTGGACCAGTTATAACCTTGATCTTCTCCCCAGAAAATGAGGCAGCTTGGCATGGAGAGTGGCAAGAATAGTGAATGTTAAAGATATTTATTCATCTGCACAGTTTGGTTGAGTGTCTACTCCAGGGATCTCCAAACTTTGCCTATAAAGGGCCAGATAGTCAATATTTCAGGCTTTGTGGGGCCATTACTGTCATTATGTTGCAATTATACAACTCTGCCATTGCCATTTGAAATCAGTCATAGAAGATACATAGACAAATGGGTGTGGTGTATTAAACATTTATATGTGGACACTGGAATTTGAATTTTATATTCTTTGCGTGTGTTGTAAAATACTGTTTTTGTAAATTCTTTCCCAAGTATTAGAAATGTAAAAACCATACTTAACTCATGAGCTAGGTCTTGCCTCCAGACCATAGTCTGCCAGCCCCTCGTTTTACTCCGTACCAGGCACTCTGTGAACAAACAGATACGACCTTTGCCCTCACAGAGTTTACATGAAATTGTTGAGATTGCTCAAAGTGTGTTCCTTGAAACACACTTCAAATAATGTTTCACCAAAAAAGGTATCTATGCTCAATGATATTTGGGAAATACTGAATTTAAACAAAGTTCTTAATTTGCTGCAGGACTTCTCAGAGTCTTTAATATGCTAATGGACATTGTGAATTTCTAAGAAGGGAACACGGCAAGACAAACACGCAAGGCCAAATTTATTTAACTATAGAAAAATTTACATACATAATACTTTTCACAAACTGGTGTTACATGAAACACACTGTGAGAAAACGCTCTTCTCTTTTTGACAAGAAAATGAAGTTACTTGCCAAGTTCCCCAGTGCCTGAGCTAAAAGTTTAGGTCTGAATCGGAGGTCTTCTCCCTTCTAGCTTCATTCTCTATCTCCCAATGACCAGCCAAGCTTTAGAATTACGTCCTCTTTTTTGATAAGACGATGGAAATAATAAAGAGAAAGGTCCATTCCGTAATTTTGTAAAGTGCTTTGTATTTCTTTTCATTTGTTTATGCAAACCTCTGCTTGGATGTGTCTGTGGCTTTTAGTCCTTACAGTTCCCATGACTCCTCTCAAACTCACCCCACTATCAGCTGCTGGATTCATTTTCAATTTCATTCTTTTCAGTTGTATAATTGCTGCTTTAATAATTAAACTTCAAAGCTCATCTGACCCTAAGCTCTTTAGAGCCTGGGCCCATGATGCTGAAAACAGCCAAAAGTGTGAGTTGTTTAAAAGCAAACATGAATACTAGGATTTAGTGGGGCCGATTTCCATCAGAATCAGAGAGCTTTTCAAGAAACTCATATAATACGAATGATTTTTGAGGCCTGAAGTACGAAAGGACTTAAGGGTAGCATCATATCTTATGTGGGATTTAGTGTTTAAAGTCAGCACATGTGGCAAAAATTGTGTAGCATCAAAATTACCCTTGAAAATCCTTTAAATTATCAATAAAGTGCCAAAAAAGTGCATCGTGTACACTGTAGTCTCAGTAAGCCCAGAAAGCTGAAAAGAGATTTTGCCCCTTCTAGTATTGAATGAGTTTCTTATTTTTCAGTTTAACAACATGAAGTATTGGCTTGCGTTTAGAGGCCATGCTGTATAAAAACAATCTTTCCCTCCTTGGTGGTTGACTTACCCTGAGAGATGTGCTCCTCTATAGTGGCCTGTTTGCGCCGTAATGTCTTCCCATAAATGACCTTAGATAAATCACCCTGGAAAATGTGATTTTATTTTCCATCTGTCCTCATTGGTAGGGTCTCAGATTTCTTTGTGTTGAAGTTCATTTATCACTATCATAAAGTCCTTGGCATTGTTGTGACACTGTGTGTTCACAGACCCTTTCTGGATGCTCTACCCAGGCACTCAATAAAGATCCTGAAATGGACATGGATAAATGTAAGGAGAAAGAATATTAACAAGGTCCATTTCATCTAAATAGAACAGTTGCAAAAACAAATGAAATAAACAAGTTGAAATGAAGAGAAGTAAGTATCTAAATAGTCACAAGGACCCTTAGCCCGCACTCTTCTCTCCACACATGTACACAACAGAGAGGGGGAGAAAGAGGTTCTATTCTTAGAAGGTAAAGCCATTTCTTATGGGATTCAAACCCAGGTCTTCTGACTCTGGAGTCCATGCTTCTGTTCCTATGCCATATCGTGTACATATCCTGTCTCTCACAGTCACCCAAGGGGATACCTGGATGTGGCTAGAAACATCTTTGGAGCTGCAGCCAAATGCTCCACCACTGACCACCATCTGATTCTGGAGTGATCTCAGACATTGTCTGGTGGATTAGTTGGTATTTGAACAGAATTTTTAGGATAGGTAGAATTAAAGTGCACCTAAGTTGGGCTACGGGTGGGGCTTCAAAATGTTCTTTGTGGAAAAGGGAACATCTAAGAAACAAGGACCTGGAGAAGAGGTCCTCTAGAGAGGGACCTGCTCTAAATCTTTTTTTTTCTCTAGGTTTGAAGAGCATAGAAGATGCTTTAATTATGTTTGTTGGATTGAATGGTATTGCTGGTGGACAGTGAGCATTTTTGTTTGGCTGGAGCACAAGGAATATAAAAAAGGATTCAAGGGGGAAAAAAGGTTGAAAAACAAATGGGGTCAGGTCATGGAGGGAATGCTGTTTGTGAGAGGCAGAAAATGACCCTCAAAGATACCCATGTCCTAATCCCTGGAACTTATGAACATGTTCGGTGACATGGCAAAGGAGAATTGAGTATACACATGAAATTAAGGTCGCTAATTATCAGACGTTGAGAGGGACATATTATCCTGTATTATCTGGGTGGGGGCAACATAATCACATGTTCTTATGAATGGAAGAGGGAGGCAGAAGACGGAGAACCAGAGAGAGAGCAGTGTAGGGAAGATGCAGCTCACAGTTGCTGGCTTTGAAGATGGACAACGGGCTACTAGCCAAGGAATTAGGAGGCCTTTTGAAGCTGGAAAAGGTAAAACACAGATTCTGTCCTAGAGCCTCCAGGAGGAACACAGCTCTGCCAACACCTTAATTTTAGCCCAGTGAGTCCCATTTCAGATGCCTGACCTCCAGAGCTACAACACAGTAAATCTGTGTGATTGTAAGCCATTAAAGCTGTGGTAATTTGTTACAATGCAAGTAGGACACAAAACACATCCTAAGGAGAGCTTGTGTGTCCTATGAGGGAGAAGTTGGGATGAGTTCAAATTTTTAATAGTCATAGAATCTTACGCAAATACTTTGCCAATTAGAGCAACACTATCCAATGAAAGTTTCTGTGATGATGAAAATACTCTAAATCTGTATTGGTCAATGTGGTAGTCACTTGCCACATGTGTTTATTGGCCATTTAAAATGCGTCTAGTGTGACTGAGAAACTGAATCTTAAATTTGATTTAATTTTAATTAGATTAAAATGAAAAATAGCCTCATACGGGTAGTCTATGCTCTCATACCAGACAGCACAGTCTCACAGCCTTTGTTCTCTCACCTACAAAGAGGAGCTAATAATAGAACCTATTATATTGGGCTATTTATTAATCAATATATGTAAAACAATATTTGGATTATATTAAGAAATAAAGCATTTGCATCCACTTGTGCAAAGACATTTCATTTTATAGAGAGTTGGAGTTAAGCCATACATCACTGGAAAACAAGAACACTTTTTCATGATCATTCATGACTTTTCCCTTTAGTAAGCTAAGTAATTTTGCGAGTATATTGGCTTTTTTCATACAGAGGTATGAAAAAAGCTTTTAAAATAACACTTGAACTTCTATTCCAGCCGTGTGCATATGCAGCATTTTTAAACTTCCCTAAACTTGTATCAAGATCTGTCTCAGTTCCTATTTATGTTTGACTGCTGGTCACAAGAGACAGGCCGTCCACAGCTTGTGTATCAGATTCATGGCATTTTCAGTATTCCAGGCTCTCCGTCTTGTTCTGCTTCATCATCTCCCACATCTGGATCTATTCTTCATCTTCTTTATTCTTACCAGATACCTGCTCCACCTCTGGCCTTGTGTCATGTTTGGGCAGGCAGGAAGGAGTAGTGTACTTTATTTTGCAAATTTGCTTTCTATTTTGGGAGAAAAGCCCTAACTAGGGGTTTTCATTTCATTGACCAGAGTTATATCACATGGACACCAAAAGATGCTGAAAAGACTGGGAAAGCATGCAAGCATGCATTGTACTTTCTAACCTCTAGGGTAGAGGAAGGGAAGATGGTTGAGGTGGGTGTTGAATAAGTGAGCTTACAATATCTGGTACAGGGCTTAAGAAATTAATTCAAGCAATAGCCACCAAATGTTTAAGATGTATTTGAATATGATGAGTTTAACCTCTTTGAGCCTCAGTTTATCCATCTCAAAAAGGAGAAGGACAATATTAACCTCTCTTCCGTATATGTAGAAGGCTTTTTCAAACTACACAAATGGAAAATTAAGGAGTAATGATGATCTGATTTACTATTTTAAATGTCTCCTTTTAAAATACTTTTTACATTATCCTCTTTAGCTATGATTAGTCTCTTTTACAATGGTCCCATTAACCCTATTAATAGCTGGTTTAATTAGAGGCCAGTATCTGAATTTGGAATCCTTAAAAGCAGAGTCTAGGATGTGGATTCTTGTACTAGAGATTTATGGCAGTGGTACCTCAAGAGGGATCTGTAAGGGAGGGAGAGAAAGATAAGTGTATTAGTCCATTTTCATACTGCTATGAAAAAATATCTGAGATTGGGTAATTTATAAAGAAAAAGAGGTTTAATGGGCTCACAGTTCCACATGGCTGGGGCGGCCTCACAATCATGGCGGAAGACAAAGCAGAAGCAAAGTCACATCTTACATGGTTGCAGGTAAGAGAGCATGTGTGGCAGAGCTGCCTTTATAAAACCATTGAATCTAGTGAGACTTATTCACTATTATGAAACAGCACAGGAAAAATCCACTCCTATGATTCAATTACCTCCCACTGGGTCCCTCCCCCAACATGTGGGGATTATGGGAGCTAAAATTCAAGATGAGATTTGGGTGGGGACACAGCCAAATCACATCAATAAGGAAGGGAAAAATAGGTGGGTAGATTTTTTTTTTTTTTTTTGGCAACGTCCAGCCTGATTTCAGGATATGCTCTGGAGTGTGAATTGCACTACAGAACTGTTCTGCCTAAGTGCTCAGGGCCTGGATTTTATATTTCCATATCAGTCAGCTATTGGCCACACACTATCCTTGGGAGAAGAGGTCACAACTCCCAGGCATCTTTGGACTAGGCAACCTATCAACATCTGGAGACAGGCACAGGTATGAGCAGTCAGCAGCCAATAACTGCAGGAGCCAGGGGATGGTACAGGCCAGAAACAGATATATCTGGATAGGGCATCAATAGTCTCTGTGAAAAATGACTCGGAATAGAGCCATTGTTTACTCTTGTAAGTTGAGAGAACCAGTCTCCTCCTCATTTGTCAGAGACACTTCTTAACCCATCTTTGCTTTTATCCTTGTGATTTAAAAAAATCAGAATTTGGTTAATGGAACTTTTGGAACAAAGTTGGGGAGGATGGTCTAATTGCACAAAAAGGTATATAATGTTCCCAGTGGCAATAATCCTCCTTTTCTACTTTGGCTTTTTCCGTGACCTGGAGGATCCTGTGAGAACCCGGGAAAATATTTCTTCTTGCTAATAGAGTTCTAGATAGTTAGTGTGTGGTGCTTAAAACAACGGGTGAATAGACTAGTGAAAAGCCAGAAAGCCTGGTTCTGTAAATACAGGAGGGCAGAGGATGAGTTCTTCTTACTGAGAGTATAACCTGGAATCAAATACAAAAACAGACATAGTAATAGTAATAGTTCATGCATTTAGAGCAGTTAGCTGTTCTAGGCCTTGTGCATAGAACTCTGGACATCTGTTCTCACTTAACGTTTATGACGACTCTACAGAGTAGGATGTATCATTATATCATTATTCCCATTTTATAGATAAAGACAGTGAGGCTTAGAGAGGTGAAAGTGCTTGCCTGAGGTCACACAGCTGGTAAGGATTGGTTGCAAGAGCCCCTCATATACCAAAATGTGCTCATACTCAAGTCTTGCCATCAGCCCTGTAGAATGTGCACATACAAAAAGTTAGCCTTCTGGATACTGGAGTTTTGCATCCCCCAAATACTGTATTTTCCATCTGTTTGGTTGAAATAAATCCAAGTGTAAGTGGATTCTCACAGTTCAAACCTGTGTTGTTCAAGAGACAGCTATATTGATTGTGTGCCAAGCCCTAGCCTGGGCACTTGGGATAAAGATCATAAAATGCTTCCTGCCCTCATAGGGCTTAGAATCTGGTTTGAGGAGATTGACATTAAGTTTGTGACAATGATACAAAGAAAAACATCAGGGTATTATACTATAAGAGAATCCGAGCACAGGCTCCTCACCTAGTGTGAGGCTAGAGGGTTTCAGGGTGAATTTCCCTGGGGAGGTAACCTTATAATTTTACTTTATTTTTTAGCTTTGTTGAGGTATAATTGACAAACATAATTTTTATATATTCAAAGAGTACATTGTGATGTCTTGACATATATAAACTTTGTGAAATGAAGACCACAATGAAGCTATTTAACACATCCATTACCTCACATTACCCCCTTCTTTTGGTGGTGAGAATACTTAAGATTTACTCTTTAAGCAAATTTCTTTTTTTTTTTTAAAGACACCCAGACCGGAGTACAGTGGCATGATCATGGCTCACTGCAACCTCCATGTCCTGGGTTCAAGCTATTCTCTTGTCTTAGCCTCCTGAGTAACTGGGATTACAGGTGTGCACCACCACACCCAGCTAAGTTTTCATATTTTTAGTAGAAATGGGGTTTCACCATGTTGGCCAGGCTGATCTTGAACTCCTGACCTCAAGTGATCCACCAGCCTCAGCCTCCCAAAGTGCTGGGATTACAAGTGTAAGCCAGTGCTCCTGGCCTCTGTTAGCAAATTTCAAGTATACCTTATTGTTAACTATAGTAATTATGTTTTACTTTAAGTCTCCAGAACTTAGTCATCTTACGATTGTCAATATAACTTGGTAATTTCCAATCGCCTTTAACAAATATCTCTCCTTTTCCCCCACTCCCCCACCCCTGGTAAGTGCCCTTTTGCTCTGTTTCTATGAGTTTGAGTATTTTCAGGTTTCACATATAAGTGACATCATACAATATTTGTCTTTTTGTGCCTGACTTATTTCACATAAGAAAATGTCATCCGGGTTCATCCATGTTGTCACAAATAGCAGGATTTTCATCTTTCTGAAGACGGGATAACATTTCATTATATATGTGTACAATGTTTTCTTTATCTGTCCATCCACTGGTGGACACTTAGGTTGTTTCCATATTTTGGTATTGTGAATAAAGCTGTAATGAACATGAGGCTGGGTGTGGTGGCTCATGCCTGTAATCCCAGCTCTTTGGGAGGCCAAGGCAGGCAGATTGCTTGAGGTCAAAAGCCCAAGACCAGTTTGGGCAGTAGGGTAAAACCCCATCACTACAAGAAAAAGTAGGCATGGAGGCATATGCCTGTAGTCCCAGCTACTTGGTGGGGCTGAGGCAGGAAGATCATTTGAACCTGGGAGGTTGAGGCTGCAGTGAGTCAAGATTGTGCCACTGCACTCCAGCCTGGGTGACAAAGTGAGACCTTATTCCAGAAAAAAAAAAAAAGAAACGTAATGAACATGAGAGTGAAGATAACTCTTTGAGATACTGATTACATTTTCTTTAGATATGTACTCAAAAAAGTGGGATTGCTGGATCATACGGTACTATATTTTTAATTTAGGGAAGAATTTCCATATTGTTTTCCATAACAGCTTTACCAATTACATTCCCACCAACAATATAAAAGGACCCCCCTTTTTTTCATATCCTTGTCAACACTTATTTATTTATTTTTTTGAGACAGAGTCTCACTCTGTCACCCAGGAGTGCATGGCTCACTGCAGCCTTGAACTTCCAGGCTCAAGCAATTCTCCTACCTCAGCCTCCTGAGTAGCTGGGACCACACGAGTGTGCAACCATCCCTGTCTGTTTTTATTAGAGACAGGATCTTGTCATGTTGCCCAAGCTGGCTTTAAACTCCTGGACTCAAGTGATCCTCCTGCCTTGGCCTCCCAAAGGGCTGGGATTATAGGCATGAGCCACCAGGGCTGGTCTCTTTTGACTTTTTGGTAATAGCTATCCTATCTGGTGCCAGGTGCTACCTCATTACGATTTTATCTTGTATTTCCCTCATGATTGGCGATGTTGAGCACCTTTTCATACGCTTGTTGGCCACTTGTATGTCATCTTTGGGAAGAAAAATCTATTCAGGTTCTTTGCCCATATTTCAACTAGGTTATTTGTTTTCCTGTTATTAAAAGTTGTTTGAGTTGCTTACATATTTTGGTATTAACCCCTTATCAGATATATGATTTGCAAATATTTTCTCCTTATGAGTTGTCTTCCCATCAGGTTGACTGTTTCCTTTGCTGTGCAGAAATTTTTTAGTTTGAGGTACTAGTCCCACTTATTTACTTGTGCTTTTGTTAATGTGATTTTGGTGTCAAATCCAAAAAAAACATTGCTAACACCAGTGTGACTGAGTTGTTACCTATGTTTTCTTCTAGGAGTTTTGAAGTAACATTTCAACTGTGATGTGAAAGTCGAAGGTAGAAGGAAGAATGTTCCAGCAAGAGGAAATACAGAAGACCCTCAGGTGGGAACAGTATGCTCACAGCAATACCTAAAATGTCTGCTTTTGCCTTTGTAGTACTGGGGGCCAATACTAAAAAGGTTGCGGCCAACCTTTGAAAAAGGTTCAGACCAAGTAAATGCATTCAAAGGAAAGTAATTCAGATGTTCATTATGCGTATTGATTTTGTGATCAATAATAATGTCGTGATACAAGGACTAAAATGTGTGGAGAGTATATCAGTGTGCCAGATTCTATGCTATATGCCTTACATAAGGAATTAATTAGGCTTCCATAAGTTAGATTACTATTATCGTTACATTTTACTGATGAGAAAACTGTGGCACAGAGAGGCTTACTAATTTACCCAAGGAAACAGAACTAGTAAATGGAACAGTCATGATTAGAAACTAGGCCTTCAGATTTCAGAGTCTACACCCGAACCTTTATTCTGAAACCCCTAGGCGAATGTGTAGCATGAAAAATAGAAGTAGGTCATAAAGACTAAACTTTTCACCAGTCCACTCCTGTTTTACGTTTCCCTTCTTGCTAAATGGTACTGCAATTTGCTTAAAAACCTGGGTATCACCCAGGACTTCTCCATTTACTTGTACACTCATAGTCAACAACTGTCATGACCTGTGGGTTCTATCTTCTGAATTTCTCAGAATTTCCTTATTTGTTTCTATCCCCAGTGCAGCCAGCTGGGTCAGGCCATGGTCATCTCTCTCCTGGATTCCTGTAACAATCCCCCAACACATCTTCCCACCTATAATTTCATCCTTCCAATCCATCCTCCACCCACCCTGATTCTCAAGTGATCTTATTAAAATGCAATTCTCTATGTGCTAATCTTCTGTTTAAATTTCAGACTAATCTCAAACTAATACACAGAACTTACTAGGTTCCAGGCACTGCTTTGTGAATCACTCATTTAATTCTTAGAACCTCCCTTCGATACAGTGCCTTTTTCTTTTTTTAACACAGGATTCGTTTATGCCAGAACCTAGGCAGAAGCTGTAAGCAGGAAATATTGTTCTCTCAGTATAAGAAAAATTTAAAATTATTCATAGGTCTGCCTCTAGTTAAGTATCACCGTGTATTTCAGAGGGCATAAACATCAAGTCTAGCTCTTGTTCCTTAGATTATTCTAGGACGTAATTCTTCCGTCTTGCTAACACATTTCCAGCTCCCAGCGCCACATTTCCCACTGCAAATGTAAGGTGTTCTATCTACTTGTCATTGCATGCCTGAATTCCTAGGTTTTAATAGAAGGGGCTGGAAAGAGAGGTGCAAATTCTGGGAAGAGGGCTGAACCAGTCCTCTTGCCTAATAAATATATCAATTGAGAAACTAGGATTTTTTTAAGTAGTAAATTCTCTCTTTCTCTCTCTTACTCTCTTTCTCTGTCCTCCTACCCTACTCCACCCCACATACTGATCTTCCAACTTTTCTCAGCTTTTCCTATATTAGCAGTTCCTTCAACTCATTAAATATTTATTATGTTTCTTTTATGGATGCTACTTGTAATTGCCTGGATATTTCCCTCCATCTATCCTCTTCAGAAATATTAATCTTTATACTTACCAAGATCAATGCCTCAATGTTTGGGGATTTGAAATTAAACATCAGTCTATTGCTCAAACTTAAAAACAGACTCACCTTCAGGAAAGGTGACATTTAATTTCATTTAGCTGGGCTTGTGAGTTGGAGGAGTGTTGGAAATGTTTTGGAAATTAGTTTTTGCTGATTTTCCGGGGAAAGAATATGTATTCTCCAGGGATGTGTCACAGGCAGGAAGCGATGCTTTTTGAAATGAAGACAAGCAGAGCCATTATCCTGGGCAAATCACAAGCAATCATAATGCTTCCAGCATTCAATTAGATCTGTCACGGCTTTGGTTTAGTAGAAAATTTGTTATCTTCCCCAATTTGTTGAGTGCTGAGTATTGTTCCCGAGCCTCAGGCTTAGAGACTGGTTGACAACTTGGTGTCACATATTGGAGATCAGCCTAAAGTCCTGGCAGTCCTGGCCTCGTGATTAAACAGAGGAGGCTGCTTAATCACAGATTAAACAGAGATCTACCTCGCTCTACCACTTGGCTGTGTGACCTTGTGTGAGTAGTTTAATCTCTCTAATCTTGGGTTGTCGAACAAGGATGACAAAAGGGTCAACTTCATGGAGGTACTGTGAGAATATTAAATGGGACAATGTATATTAAAGCATTTGGAATAGAAACTGGTTAGAATAAATGTTTAGTAAATGTTTAATTACCAATGTTAACTGCATTCGTCTGTTAAACACTTGTCTTATTTTCTGCTGTATTTCCTGAGCCTACTCTGATACATCATGTTGTGTCAGCACTCAATACATATTAATTGAGTGAGTGGATAAATGAACTGGACAGAGGAAAAGACCGAGGAACTAAAACCCAAACAACAACAATAAAAATAATAGCAATAACAATTGAGTACTCTCTGTGAGGCATGGTAAATGCATTTTGTCATTCACTGACTCATTCAGTCTTCAGAATCACCATAGGAGAAAGTTATTATTATTACCTTCATTTTACAAATGAAAAAACTGAGGCCTAGAGAAGTTAAGCCACCTACCTGAGGCCACCCAATAATAAATGCTGGAGGATCTTTTGAACTCAGGTTTGCCTAATTTCAGAGCTGGTCTGTATCGCAGAGTCATTTGCTGAGCAGTAACGAAGCCTCAGGTGTAAATTGGCCACGTATTTTTACAGGACCCCTTAGTCCTCTCTTCTCCCTCCACCTCTTGTCATTGTCTTCTTTTTCAGGCAAATTCCAGTGAAAGATGCCCAGTTTTGTGTCCTTTCCTCCTTTCCTTTCATCGTCACATCTGTGTTTAGCTGCAGAGAAATGGCAGTAAAAATATTGGTGATAATTTTAGAGTGGCAGCACCCGCTTCATGTATTTTGGCAAAACAAACCATTTCGTCGAGATGATGCCTTGTGCAGACATGCAATGCACATGTTCATATCTGTACTTCTATATATATTATTTAATGTTGTAACAACAAAAAGACCATGACAGTAATCATAATAATATTAATTATTTTATTCAACAAATATTTCCTGATTGTCTCTTCTGTGCCAGGCACTGTTTTGTGTTCAGGATGTATGTCAGAGAGCTGTCGGTGGCTAGGAGTACACATCCTATAAAGGTCGCTCTTAGCAAGTGACTGACTGGTGGAGAGCTTTTGAAAGCCTGGCTTCCTTTCTTTGGGCAGAGCAAACTCCAAGGGATAATAGGATCTGTCTAAAACTGCTACTTTGCTCGATAT
Organism: Ateles fusciceps; assembly: GCA_036589455.1. Taxonomy (NCBI): domain Eukaryota; kingdom Metazoa; phylum Chordata; class Mammalia; order Primates; family Atelidae; genus Ateles; species Ateles fusciceps. Next base: position 14,953,303 of record JAZHEH010000562.1, read on the forward strand.
TGTACCCTATTTAGTCTTTTCTTCTCCCCTTTTTTTGATTTCCCTATTCCATTATGTTTTTCCTGGGAGCACTTTCTTAAAAAATCACTCACAAGTGAATTCTTGTGTTAGGATTTTGTTCCGGAGAATTTGACCTAAGACGCACTCTGTGAACTCTGGCCTCATCTCACTGTTTGTGCTGCCACAGATGATAGAAAATTCTTAAGGCAAGGAAATTTTAAGAGTCAGACTCCCTGCTTGAAGCTGAGGAGGAGAAAATTTAATAAATTATCCTATCCTTTGCAAATGTCTGAAGCCAGCCATTTTCTGAGCAAACTGACAGGGAGGCTGCTGAGTTCGACTGTGAGTCATGGGGAAAGAGTGACATCCCAGCTTACCTGGGTTTGCCATCAAGCCCTAAAGTCATCAGTTAGAAATGGAGAGGTGACCTCTCAACAGCAGGGAGGAACTGAGCTAGGGAGTTTGAAGGGCTTCTGGGAGTCCACACAGAACCCAGGTTTATTCCGCTATCAAGAATAACCTCAGGGACCACTTTCAGTGAGGGAGAGGAGGCCTTGGGAAGATGCTTATTTTTCTCAGAGAGGAATAACTTCAGAATGATAATTATGATTCTTGCAATCCTTCTTTATGCATATTCCTGTCTTTCTTTTTTCTACCCCAAAATAGACTTTTACTCTTGAGTTGTTGAAGTAGATCACAGATAGGAAGGGAGGGAAAAAAAGCCAAACCTCACTTCTCAGTGCAGCAACTTTAACTGGAGCGAAGATACCCTTGAAATTGAAAATGTCACTGGTAACTGACTGTATGGAATTAATCCCTGTCTTTAGTTCTTTATCTTGTTCCAAGCCTTGCCTGTTTCATAAATAGTCATGTTCTCTAGGCCTTAGTCGCTAGTCGACAGAGGCAGAATGAGGGTCACCCAAAGATGTCCATGTCCTGATCCCCAAAATCAGTGAATATGTTACCTTACATGGCAAGAGGACTTTGCAGATATGATTAAATTAAAGATCTTGAGATGGGGGGACATTTTGGGATTATCTGAGTGAGCCAGATGTAATCACAGGAGCCTTTAAGTTGTGTGAGAGAGATGCAGGAGAATCAGAGAAGAAAATACTACAAAAAAGAAGCTGGAGTGAAGCCATTGCTGGGAGGAGACCATGAGCTGAGCAATGCAGGCACAGTCTCCAGAACCTGTACTAGGCAAGGGACAGATTCTCCCCTAGAGCCTCCAGAAGGAATTTAGCTCTGCTGATGCCTTTATTTTAGTTCCATAAAGCTGATTTCTGACTTCTGACCTCCAGAGCTTTGTTATGATAATAAATATGTGCTGTTTTAACTGTCAAGATTGTATTGATTTGTCACAGCAGCCAAAAGAAACCAATACAGGACTTCTGCTATTTCTGGGTGAGCTATTAAAGTCCTGTGGCTTAGATTTCTACCTGTGTGCTGATGATTCCCTACTCTTCATCCCTAGCCTTGGCCTCTTTCTATGACTGAGGCACGGCTCAACTGGACTCTCTACCTCTGTATCCCCCAGGCGCTGCAGACACCGCATGCATTCTTCATTCCATTACTGGTTGGCCAAATTGTAGAATCAGCAAACCGCATTTCTAGCAATGTGTCTTGCATGAGACAGTCTCAGTGGCTTTTGAGGATTTAGGGGTGTGCCTTTGGGAAATGCCAACTTAGTTGTGATTTTTAAATTTCATGAGAACTGTGAGTTGTGAATGTCATGGAACATAGTGAAGAGCAGCGTGGGTTTCTCTCCACCAGTTCATTTCCAGCGAAGTCGTCTGCTTCCATGTAATAGAAACTCGGGTATTTTCCCCAACTCCTCACTTTCACCCGTTCTCTATACTCAGTGCTGTCCAAGTTCTAACACTTTTACCTTGTAAGTATCATTTGGATCTTTTCTCTCTTCTCTATCAGTTTTGCTCTCCCCAGGTCAGATTCTCATGATAGCTCACCAGAGTTACTGCAGTGTCTTCTATCTGACCTTGTAGTTCCTGGTTCTGATGTCCTCTGATCCATCTGCCCCTATGGCCTAGGCAATGAGGACCTGACTTTGTTCCCTTTTCCCAAAAACTCCCGAAAGTCTCCACAGTGTCATATGGAAAAGGTTCACGTTTCCTAACAGGTTCTGGATGATCTGCTTCTAGCCCTTTTCCTTCTAATATATTAGGTTGGTGCAAAAGTAGTTGCTGTTTTTACCATTCTTTTTGATGGCAAAAATCATTAGCTCAAAAACGAATTTCCCACTCTTAACCTCTTCCTTCCCACGCTGGTAGGTACTAAACTCTATCCATTTGTTGTTTTTGCTTAGACTGAACAGGGACAGCTCTTCCTTCTACCTTGCCCTTGTTCACGCCATTTCTCCTGGTTAATGTGCATTTTCTGGCCTCCTTTGCCTAATTGCTACTAATTCTTCAAGACAGTTATTCTAGATCCTCCAAAAATTGCCAAGGCAAGATTAAACAGTCAAATATATATATTTTTTTCCTTACAAGAAAATGCCTGTGTGAAAAGAAATTTGGAGGAAGCTGGAAAGGATTGGAAGAGCTGTCAGACAGCAATGCAAGTCTGATCCCTAGTGAAGGATACAAGGAGAGAAAATTGGATGGTGGGAGTATCCAGCCTATCTCAGAGTTTAAGAAAGGTTAAGCAAAGGCATCAGGGAGTCCTTGAGCCAGAGTTGGCTTCCTGGAGTGGGCTTGCCTTAGTATCCCTGCTCTTTTGAGTTAAAGGAGCGGGGCAGCTTGCAGGAACATGACCTTGGTGTGAGTGCTAGAATGGAGTTCAAAGCAACAGCTGCTGCTGGGTCTGTAACAGATGTGTAAGGCCTCCACAAAGACTGACTTTGTGTCACCTCCTTCAGACATGCTCTTTCTCTCCTGCTCATTAATTGCTTTGTTGTTGTTGCTGTAGCTCTCTTAGCCTATGTGATTGCTTTTGTTATACCACTGTTTTCATTCTGTGATCACTGTTGGCTTACTTATATCTTCCAGGCAGGAAAGTCTTTTAAAACAAGAGCATTGTCTTATTTACATTTCAGTTCCTGCCCCTCTCACGGGATGTGGAATTGAAAGATAATAAGATAGTGGGGGCTTAGGAAAAGCTTTGTGTTTACAAAGAAGGAGATGGTGTGCAGGCATCATTCTTAGGTAAGGAAACTGAGGCTTGGATGGATGTGCAACTATGCCAGGGTTAGTTTTGGGTACAATGGGGATTTGAGCACTGATTGCCTCACCCCATCAAGCAAAGAATCCTTAGGTTGACCTGGAGGTGGGGACTAACAGACAGCCTTTCTTCACCAGATCATTTCACTCTGGAGTCTAGGAAATGGAATCATGCTTGGAAATATTCAATAAGGAAACATTGGTTCAAAATGATATAGACTTGGGGTTTGTCTAGACATTCTGGACTCCTAATGAAGTTTGAAAAAAAGCAAATCTCTTTTCTTTGCTTCTTTGTCTCAGAGTACAGTTGTTGTCTCAATGTTGTAGCAGCTGCTGTTGGTACCCTGGCCATAACTCTCAGCACCCACCTTTATACACAGGAAGTTCCTTACAACGAATGTCTCCAAATCTATGCCTGAAGGGTTTTTTTTTTTTTTTTCCTGTTGTTGTTCTTTTGTTTTTCCTGGTTGTGGAAACATGGTTGGCCAAGAGCAAGCCAATAGCACCAACAAGCTAATGCTCTCAGAAGCTGTTCTTATTCAGTGATGGACAGGGAGCTGGTGAATGAATACTCCAGCCCTCTCACCGCTCCGGTGGGGTAGCTCTAGGCATATTTTACACTGCCTCCTGCGATTTCCCAGCAAGAATGTGCTCCAGTGGTCAGGTGATGACTTGCTTGATAATATACCATTTATTGGCTTCCCTCGAATTTCTATCTCATTCTTCACTCTTACATTTTGGGGACTACTTCCTAAATAAACGACTTGTGCTTGAATATTTGTCTCAGGGTCTATTTCTAGGGAACACAAACCAAGACAAAACTGTAGTTCAGGTGTTACCATGTTTTCTCAACATGTCTCTTGTCTAATTCCCTTCAGAATCTGAAGGGTAAATCTTCTTATTTCCATTTACTGGTGAAGAAAATGAGGCTCAGGCAGAAGTGGTGGGAGGTTTGTGGGTCTGGAATTGAAGTGCTGGTCTGCTTGGTTTCAGACTCCGTATTCTAAACCACTTGGCTAACGTGTACTTTGACAGCAGGCAGAACCAGCTTGAATCATGATTGTAACTTTGGGCATATTGCCTCAGTTTCCTGGCCTTTAAAATGAAGTTAATGATATCAGCTTCATAGGGCTTCTTTTTGAATGGGTAGGCAAATATCTATAAAGTTTTGAGTGGGCGTGGTGGCTCCTGTAATCCCAGCACTCTGGGAGGCCGAGGCGGGTGGATAACCTGAGGTCAAAAGTTCAAGACCAGCCTGGATAGCATGATGAAACCCTGTCTCTACTAAAAATACAAAAACCAACTGGGTGTGGTGGTGGGTGCCTGTAATCCCAGCTACCCAGGAGGCTGAGGCAGGAGAATTGCTTGAACCTGGGAGGCAGAGGTTTCAGTGAGCTGAGATCATGCCACTATACTCCAATCTGGGAGTGAGTCTTGCCAGAGCAAGACTCTGACTCAAAAAAAACCAAACAACAACAACAACAAAAGCTAGTTTTGAGTATCACACTTGCCACATAGTAGGAATGCAGTAAGTAGGCTCTATTATTATTGTTGCAAAATAAACATAATAAATAAAACTTTCCATGGATACTCGAAGCTCCACGGTAGTCAAATCTTTTTGTATATTTTATCAGAACTTTGCACAGTGATCCAAATACATTATCTAGAAGTTGATTGATTATACTTTATAGATAGATTGCTGCTGATCAGCCCATTCAGAGGGAAGGGACTCTTGCATTTTATTCTCAGGAAGAAAAGAAGCACCTATTATCATTTGAAATTTGCATATATCTCATTTTTTCCCAATTTTCCGAGCTACCTTCAGCACAATGTGGCCAATTTAGAGAGTCTCCTGAAGGGATTCTGATATAAATACATTGATTTATATATATATATATATATAAAATTGCACTTTAGGTTCTGAGGTACACGTGCAAAACATGCAGGATTGTTGCATAGGTACATACATGGCAATGTGGTTTGCTGCCTCCATCCCCACATATAAATACATTGTTTTAAGAAACCTTGGTGATGTCTGTCAGAGTTCTCCATAAACATCCCTCTTTGCAGTAGCTGGTTTTAGTGTCCTGAACACTGAATCTAATTGTCATATTTGTTGGCATTAAGTTGTTCACAATATTCTTTAATTTTTTTTAGTATCTGTAGAATCTATTATGATAACCCCTTGTTCACTTCTGATGGTGATTTGCGTGTTCTCTTTGACTCGTGATTAGACTTGCTATGGGCTTGTCAATTTTGTTAACATTTTTGAAGAACCAACTTTTGGCAGTGTTAATTTCTCTGTTGTTGATTAGTTTTCTTTTTCACTGATTTCTGCTTTTATCTCTATTTCCTTTCTACTTCCTCTGTTTTACTTTGTGTTTCTTTGCTATTTCCCTGGCTTATTAAGGTGGAAGTTTAAGCAATCAATTTCATAGTATTTATTCTTTTCTTATATAAGTGTTTAAAGCAATGTATTACTTTATAACCATTGTCTTAACTGCGCCTAACGCATTTCATTATGTTGTATTTTCATTTCCAATTCAGTTTAAAATATTTTCTAATTTCTCTTGTGATTTCTTTTTTGACCAATGAATTATTTATAAGTATGTTATCTGATTTCCAAATATATCTATTAGTTTCTAGTTTAATTTTGTTGTAGTGAGAGAACATGGATTCAATCATGTTAAATTTATTGAAACTTTTCATGGTTCTGAATATATTCTATCTTGAATATATTCTGTCTTATCACACATGTATCTCCCATGATACATGTATGATAAGCTCTTAAAAAAATGTGTATTGTGTCATTTTGGGATGTAATTTCTGTAAATATCAATTACGCCAAGGAGGCTGATGATGATACAGATCGTCTATGTCTTTAATGATCCTTTGCCTAGTTGTTCATCAATTGCTGAGAGAGAGGTGTGAACACCTTCTGCCATTATTGCAGAACTGTTGATGTCTACACTTGGTTCTGTCATTTTTGCTTTCACAGTAAGCATTTGTTTCTCATGCTTCTGCAGGCTGGCTAGGATGATTTTACTGGTCTCAATGGAACTTGCTTAAGTACCTGTGCAGAGTCCAGGGTTTATCTAGTGATGGCTAAGCTCATCTTGACTTGGCTGGGTGGCTCTGCTTTAAGCTGCAAGTCTGCTGGTTAGCCAGGTAGTTCTCCTCTATGTGTCTCTTACATTTGGACCAATGGCCAACCAGGTTTTATTCTTCTAGTGGATAAGGATGAGACACAAGAAAGCAAGCAGAAATCTGCTATGACTCTAAAGACCTAGGGTTGGAATTGGCACTCTGTCTCTTTCACTTTCAAGCTACTTGTCAAACTAAGTCATATGGCCAAAGTCAAGATGTGCAGAAATACACTCAGTTCACACCAAGACCATAGAAAAACTGTGCTTGGAGGGGTTCTTTCTTTTCTTTTTTTTGCTTCATTTTGATACTCTATTGTTAACATGTTTATGTTAACATACTTATGATTGTTATATCTTCCTAATGCATTGATTCTTGATCCTTATGAAGATTTTTATTTCTGTAATGCTCTTTTGTCTTGAAGTCTATTTTATCTGGTATGACTACTCTAGTCTTCTTATGTGACTGAGCATTGTATGTATTTTTCTATTTGTATAGTTTTAGTCTATATGTGTCTTTATTTAAAGCATATCTCTTGTAGGCAACATATAGTTGGGTTTAACATTTGTATTCATTCTGATAATCTCTGCCTTTTATTTATTTATTTAATTTCAACTTTTATTTTAGATTCAGGGGTACATGTGCAGGTTTGTTACATGGGTATATTGTGTGTTGCTGAGGTTTGGGGTATGATTGATCCTATTACCCAGGGAGTGAGCATAGTACCCAATGGTTAGTGTTTCAACTCTTATCCCCTCCCTCCCTCCCTCCCCCTCTAGTAGTCCCCAGTGTCTATTGTTGCCATCTTTATGTTCAAAAATACCCAATATTTAGCTCCCACTTATAAGTGAGAATGTTTGGTATTTGGTTTTCTGTTCCTGCATTAAGTTGCTTAGGATAATGGCCTCCAGCTGTATTCATGTTGCTTCAAAGAACATGAGTTTATTCTTCTTTTAAGGCTGCATAATATTCTTTGGTGTATATGCATCACCTTTTCTTTATGCAATCCACTGTTAATGAGCACCTAGGTTGATTCCATGTCTTTGCTGTTGTGAATAGTGCTGTGATGAATATATGAGTACTTGTGTCTTTTTGGTAGAACAATTTATTTTCCTTTTGGTATATACTCAGTAATGGCATTGCTGGATTGGTAGTTCTCTGTCAAGTTCTGTGAATCTCTGCCTTTTCATTGTAATGTTTAGACTGCTAACTTTAAAAAATATATATGTATATGCATATGTATATATATGTAAAGAGCTCAGCATGGGATTGGTATAAAATAAGAGTTCAATAAATCTCAGTACTTATACTTGTTATTAAAAATTTCACTGAGCTTTGATTACTGTATCAGTAAAACAGGACTAATGAGACCTACCCCCTTAGGAGATGCTATGAAATGTTAATAAAAGTGTGTAAACTCCTGACAAGTAAAAAGGGCAAATATAATTGGACATCTTTTAAAATATTTATTCGTTTCAAGTGTCTTTTTAAAAAAATGTACTTATTTATTTTAAATTGTATAAAATATACTAGCAAATTTATCATTTTAACCATCTAATATTCAGTGGCAGTAAACATTCACATTGTTGTGCAACCATCACCACCATCCATCTTCAGAACTTTTAAAAAAACTTGAAAGCTCTTCAAAAAACTTCAAAAACTTCAGAAATTAGAGATAAAGAAATAAAAAAAAATTTCAATAACTTTAAACCACTCTTCATTCTCACCTTCCTAGCCCCACCATTCTACTTTCTGTCTTTATGAATTGACTAGGTTTCTTATATGAGTGGAATCATACAATATTTGTCCTTTTGTGACTAACTTATTGCACTTAGCATAATGTCTTCAGGTTAAATTCATGTTGTAGCATGTGTCAGAATTTCCTTCCTTTTTAAGGGTGAATAATATTTTATTGTATGTATATGCCACATTTTGTTTATTCACTCACCTATTGATGGACATAGGTTGCTTCCACCTCTTGGCTAGTATGTATAGTACTGCTATAAACACGGGTGTTGAAATGTGTCCCTGTTTTCAATTGTTTTGAATATATATCCAAAAGCAAAATTGCTGGATCTTATGGTAATTCTTTTTCAAATTTTTTGAGGAGCCACGTATTGCTTTCTAAAGCAATTCCACCATTTTATATTCTCACCAGAGTGTGGAAAGTTTTCAGCTTCTTTACGTCTTTACCAATACTTGTTATTTTCTGTTTAGCTATGTTTTGATAATATCCATCCTAGAGGGTGTAAAGTGTTATCTCTGTGGTTTTGATTTGCTGATCTTTGAATCAAGTTTTTTTTTTTTTAATTTTAGGAGTTCTCTATATATTCTGGATACTAATCCATTATTGAATATGTGATTGGCAAATATTTTCTCCCATTCTGTGGGTTGCCTTTCTACTCCGTCAATAATATGCTTTGATATATAAAAATAGACAGGCTACTAGCATTTAATGTACTTATTCATAGGATTGGATTTAGGTCTATAATTCCAATTTTAATTTCCTGTGTTTCCTTTTTGTGTTTCATTCCTATGTTCCCCATTTTCTACCTTCTTTTGAATATCTGAATATTTTTTAGAATTCTGTTACAATTTACCTACTTATTTTTTGGCTATAACACTTTGCATTTTTTAGTAATGTATCTAGAGATTAAAATATGTATTCTTAACTTTCACAATCTATTTAGAGTTAATGTTATATCAATTTATGTAAAATTTAGAAATTTTTAAATTGTATAGCTCCCTTTATGTTTCCCTCACTATTCTGTAAGCTATAATTGTCATATTGATTACATCTCCATACATTATGACCACCACATAATGTATGTATATTGGTTTTTTCTTTAAAAAGTCATTTATAATTTAAAGAAGTTTAGAGAAAATAGTCATTTATTGTTTTCGATGCTCCTCATCATTTCTTGAAGCTCTGTTTCATACTGATTTGATATTACTTCTCTCCATCCTGAAGAACTTCCTTTAGCATTTCTTGTAGTTCAAGTCTGTTAGCAGTGAATTCTGTTACTATTTTTTAAATCTGAAGACATTTATTTTTTTTCCTTTATTCTAGAAGGATATTTTTGCTCAAACAGAATTCTGGGATTTTAGTGTTTTTCTTTCAGCTTTTTAAAATGTTCCACTCTATTTTGTCCTCCATAGTTTCTGATGAGAAGTTCTTTGGGTCTTACATTTCAGTTCCTCTGTATGTAATATGTTGTTTTCCACTGTCATTCAAACCATTTTCCTGTATGTTTTGTGTCATTTTAATCTTACTGATTTACATTTTTTTCCTTTTTTCCCTAATATCATTACTAGAATTTCCCTGGGTATGATTTTCCTTGCATATATCCTGTTTGAAATTTGATGATTTTTTACTTTGTAAATTTATATATTTACTATTTGGGGGATCATTTTGGTTAATATCCCTTTAAATAACTTTCATGACCCATTTTCCCTGCCCTCTGTAACTGGGACTCCAGTGACATATGTTAGATTTTTTGATGTTGTCTCACAGGTTTAATGTTTGATGTTGCCCCTGAGGCTCTGTTTATTTGTATCTCTTTTCTTTAGGTTGAATAACTTCTATTGATCTATGTTCAAGCTCACTGAGCTTTTCTTTGATCATGTCTATGCTGTTGATAATATTAAGCCCATTCCCAGTGATTTTTGTTCAGATATTATATATTTTCTTTCTAGAATTGTCATTTAATTCATTTTTATTGTTTTTACTTTCCTGCTGACATTTTCCTTTTGATTCATTATGCACATATTTTATTTCATTTAGCATAGTCATAATAGCTGTTTTAAGTCTTTGTCTGATAACTCCAATATCTAGACAATCTCAAAGTTGACCTCTGTTGATCACATTTTCCTTGAGAATATGTCACAATATCCTGACTTACTGCATGTTGTGTAATTTTGGATTGTATGCTAAACATTATGAATACAATGCTGTGGCAACTGTGGATTCTGTTATATTCTTAAGAGGGAAGCTGTTGTTTTTGTAAGCAATTAACTTGGTTAGGTTCAAACTAAAAAATTCTATCCTGTTGTGGGTGTGAGAAGTTCAAATTGAACTTCATTTCTTTTAGCTTTCTCTGAAAACTGCTTGTGTTCGTCCCATACATGCATGATTTATTGGTTTCCCAGAGACTTGGGTAGAGCTTGAAAACAGAATTTGGGACTCCTTGTCTTGGATTTCTCCTTTCCAAGGTTACTCTCTAATCTTTCAGAAGCTGTGGTTGCCCTGAGCTCTCTCCTCTGGTTCTTCAGACCAGAGAAACAATGAGTTTTCTATTGGAGTTTTGACCACCTTAAGCCACACAATGACTACAGTCTGCCCACAGAATAGACCTATAAAAATAACAAAGGTGCCTGCACTCACCACTCCTATTCAATATAGTATTGGAAGTTCTAACCAGAGCAATCAGGCAAGAAAAAGAAATAAAGGATATTCAATCAGGAAAGGATGAAGTCAAATTGTCTCTATTTGCAGATGACATGATTGTATATTTAGAAGACCCCATCGTCTCAGCCCAAAATCTCCTTAAACTGATAAGCAACTTCAGAAGTCTCAGGATACAAAATCAATGTGCAGAAATCACAAGCATTCCTATACACCAATAACAGACTTAAAGAGAGCCAAATCAAGAATGAACTGCCATTCTCAATTGCTACAAAGAGAATAAAATACCTAGGAATACAACTAACAAAGGATATAAAGGACCTCTTCAAGGAGAACTACAAACCACTGTTCAAGGAAATAAGAGAAGACACAAACAGATGGAAAAACATTTCATGCTCATAGTTAGGAAGAATCAATATCAGGAAAATTGCCATACTGCCCAAAATAATTTATAGATTCAGTGCTATCCCCCATCAAGCTACCAATGACGTTCTTCACGGAACTGGAAAAAACCACGTTAAACTTCATATGGAACCAAAAGAGAGCCCACATAGCCAAGTCAATTCTAAGCAAAAAGAACAAAGAGGGAGGCATCACACTACTGGACTTCAAACTATACTACAAGGCTACAGTAATCAAAACAGCATGGTACTGGTACCAAAACAGAGATATAGACCAATGGAACAGAACAGAGGCCTCGGAGGCAACACTACACATCTACAACCATCTGATCTTTGACAAACCTGACAAAAACAAGCAATGGGGGAAAGGATTCCCCTGTTTAATAAATGGTGTTGGGAAAACTGGCTAGCCAGGTGCAGAAAGCAGAAACTGGACCCCTTCCTGACACCTTACACTAAAATTAACTCCAGATGGATTAAAGACAAACATAAGACCCAACATCATAAAAACCCTAGAAGAAACCCTAGGCAAAACCATTCAGAACATAGGCATAGGCAAGGACTTCATGACTAAAACACCAAAAGCATTGGCAACAAAAACCAAAATAGACAAATGGGAACTAAGTAAACTCCAGAGCTTCTGTACAGGAAAAGAAACAGTCGTTTGAGTGAACTGGCAACCAACGGAATAGGAAAAAATTTTTACAGTCTACCCATCTGACAAAGAGCTAATATCCAGAATCTACAAAGAACTAAAACAGATTTACAAGAAAAAAACAAACCCATTCAAAAGTGGACAAAGGACATAAACAGACACTTTTCAAAAGAAGACATTTATGAGGCCAATAAACATGAACAAATGCTCATCATCACTGGTCATTAGAGAAATGCAAATCAAAACCACATTGAGATACCATCTCATGCCAGTGAGAATGGCAATCATTAAAAAACCTGGAGACAACAGATGCTGGAGAGGATATGGAGAAAAGGGAACACTTTTACACTGTTGGTGGGAGTGTAAATTAGTTCAACCATTGTGGAAGACAGTGTGGCAATTGCTCAAGGACCTAGAAATAGAAAATCCATTTGACCCAGCAATCCCATTATGGGGTATATATCCAGAGGATTATAAATCGTTCTACTATAAGGACACATGCACACGTATGTTCATTGCGGCACTGTTTACAATAGCAAAGACCTGGAACCAACCCAAATGCCCATTGATGATAGACTGGACAAGGAAAAGTTGGCACATATACACCATGGAATACTATGCAGCCATAAAAAACAATGAGTTCGTGTCCTTTGTAGGGACATGGATGAATCTGGAAATGATCATTCTCAGCAAACTGACACAAGAACAGAAAAACAGACACCCCATGTTCTCACTGATAGGCGAGTGTTGAACACTGAGAACACATGGACACAGGGAGGGGGAGCATCACACACTGGAGTCTGTTGGGGGGGGGGAATAGCGGAGGGACAGCAAGGGGTAGGGAGGTTAGGGAGGGATAACATGGGGAGAAATGCCATGTATAGGTGACAGGGGGATGGAGGCAGCAAACCACATTGCCATGTATGTACCTATGCAACAATTCTGCATGTTTTGCACATGTACCCCAGAACCTAAAGTGCAATAAAATATATATTAAAAAAAAAAGAATCTCACTTCATATCATTCTTCTAGTTTTGACTTCCTTCCAAAATCTTCCTATTTTGCTCATTCTCTAGAGCTTTGGGTAGTTGTTTTTGTATTTTTCCTAGAGCCTGCAGTTGTTATCTGAGTGTTCAGTTAGGTGCTTACACCGCCATACCAGAAGTGGAATTCCAAGTAACTCATCGTGATCCTTAATTTCAGAGGTTGCTGATCTGAGAAAGTAGCATCTTATTCTTTGTTTGTCCCTATTTTGATTATTTCATAGGGATAAGAAGGAGAAGAATGTCAAACTGGCCCTTTAGGGTATCAGTGGTAAGAAAATAGTTGGCAGTGAAAGAAGTTGGGGGATGGGGGTGTTAGCTATTTGCCTAAGTAAAATTTGTGTATTATGTATGAACTTGACTTTTCACATACTGGTTGGTCACCCTCCATAATTCTGAGAGTTATGCAGGAGACACCCCTGATTGTTGTCTGTTAATCACAAATAAATCAGAAATGAGTTGCACTGAACATAGACACACTTGATTATAAACAGAATTATTTTTGTGACGTACACAGAAAGTTCCTACTGACCTCAAACATTTTCCTACATCTAGGCTTGTAAGTGATGTCACATATCTACCATTAGAATAGAGGTTTTTAGCCTATGGGCCTCCGTAAGTATAACAAGACTTTTTGGTTTTGTGCATTTCTTTTTTGGAAGATAGTCCAGAGTGCTTGTTAGTCCCTCAAAGGTATTTGGGAATGCTCCCCTCAAAAAACAAATTTATTTATTATTTGATAAGTGATTAAAAACTGAAGTATGATTGCCTTTTATTTGAATCAAATTTCCTGGAAAATATGCCTTAAACTGTATCAGCTATTCAATAATGAGACTTAACAAGATACTTTTAAAGTGATATCTGGGAAATAGCTGGTTTGTATAAGTTCTTCAACACAAGCTTACATTCTGCATTTCTTACAGTAACAAAGCCCTGAAGATCCGTAGGAGACACAAGTCAGGAAAATGCTCAGGCATTAGCACCTAAAAGATCTGTGTTCAATTCCAGGCAAAGTACTTACTAGCTGTGTTACTTCAGGAAAATTACTTAACCTTTTTGAAACTCAGTTACTTTTTCCTTATAAAAACAACTATTTATTTATTGTTAGAAATAACTCTTATTATAGAACATTTAGAAAAATCTGAAAAGAATTAGAAAGAAAATAAAAAAATGAATTGTAGTCCTAAAACCTTATGTTAATTTCTATTATCATTATGTATATTGAGAGACTAAATATACAAATGAACAATGGTGCAATCAGATATAAAAATAGAACTCTGGATCGAGTGTGGTGGCTCACACCTGTAATCCCAGCACTTTGGGAGGCTGAGGCGGGTGGATCTCCTGAGGTCAGGGGTTCGAGACCAACCTGGCCAACGTGGAGAAACCCTGTCTACTAAAAATAGAAAAATTAGCCAGGCGTGGTGGCAGGTGCCTGTAATCCCAGCTCTCAGAAGGCTGAGATAGGAGAATCACTTGAACCCAGGAGGTGAAGGTTGCAGTGAGCCGAGATGGCACCACTGCACTCCAGCCTGGGCAACAAAGAGCAAAACCCCGTCTCAAAAGAAGAAAAAAAATTAGAACTCCCAAAACCTACAGCAACCAGTTCAAGAAGCTAAACCACAACCTTTGCAGTAATTGGTCCCAGAACATCAAGACTTGGCCAACAACACTCAGCTTCCCAATTTTCATCTGTGTTTCCCACTTGGGACAAACCAGAGAAAGCCAAATATGCTCTCCTAACCAATCACATAGGATGTCCTGCTTCTGGTCAACCCCATCCAGCTTCCTTGTGCCAAAGGCCTTCAATAAGGGCACACCTGAAGCCTTTTCTACTTTCCACTGTAAAGTGTTCCCATTTCTCTGCCTGCCTTTCATTCTTTGTCAAACACAAGTGATGGTGGCTGACTCCTTTGTATAGCAAGCTCTGAATAGACTTCAATTGTTTTTATTTGGGTGATCTTCAGTTATTTCTACAGTATTATTCTCCATAATTTTGTTTCTAGGGCTTTTCATCCTATATATCTTCTATGGATATGTTATTATTATTATTACTATTTTTAGACAGAGTCTTGCTCTGTCTCCCAGGCTGGAGTGCAGTGGTGTGATATCAGCTCACTCCAACCTCTGCCTCCTGAATTTAAGCAATCCTCCCTTCTCAGCCTCTGAAGTAGCTGGGATTACAGGCATGTGCCACCACCACCCAGCTAATTTTTTTGTATTTTTGGTAGAGACAGGGTTTCACTGTGTTGGCCAGGCTGGTCTCAAACTTCTGGCTTCAAGTGATCTGCTCAACTTGACCTCCCAAAGTGCTGGAATTACAGTCATGAGCCACTGCACCTCGCCTGGATATGTTATGTTGTGCAGTTTTGCCTTCTGTTTTCTTTCTCTTAGCAAGATGCCAAGGTGAACATGTCACGAAATGCCTTTCAAAAATGTGACTTTAGGTCAGGCATGGTGGCTCACACCTATAATCCCAGCACTTTGGGAGGCTGAGGCAGGCAGATCACCTGAGGTCAGGAGTTCGAGATCAGCCTGGCCAACATGGTGAAACCCCATCTCTACTAAAAATACAAAAACAAAAAATATGTGATTTTAAACGGCTGCATAATAATCCGTCTTTTGCACATGTTCTTATTTAGCAAACCTTGACCTGCTGTTTGGCCTTTTAGCCTCTCTTTGCTTATCCATAAAATGGACAGGGTAATATTAATATAACAGGATAGTTGTGAGAATAAGAGAAATAAAATCTGCATAGTTTCTAGCAGAATTCCAGACACATGACAGACACTCCATAAATGTTATTTCCCCTGTCAATAAACACTCAAGATACTTCATCTGAAGTCTCCATCCTTCCTCACTCTCCCACCCCTCCCCATAGACTCTGGGTGCCTTAGCAGACTCCTTCTCGACTGGCGTTAAAATAATTCCAGCGCCCAGAGGGGCAATCTGGAAGTCAGAAATCAGATTTCTTAGCTTTTTTTCATGGCTAAGAGCTTCTCAAACTGAGAACTTGGTGATGAGTAAACAAAACCCCAGTAGGGTCTTTTCCTGTTGACATGGCAACCTGACCACCAGGTGTCTAGGCAGTGCTGTCAGGCTGTGCATTTGGGAGACTTTACCACCAGTACCAGATGAACAATTCTCAGCTGGGGGGAGGTAGGTGGTGGATGTATAAAAGCACTTGTTCTAGAAGCTTCTACAGCCAGCCCCTCAGCCAAGCCAAAGTCCCCCCTTTGAAGCAGAGTTGAGGGTGCACTCTTCATTATCCTCCTCCAGCCAGAGCAGCTGTTTAACCAAAGACTGTCAATAAAATCTTCTTGAAGACCTTTTGTCTTGAACTTTCTGCCTGGCTGGCTTTCAAAGGCTTTCCCAACCCATGCTCAGCCCACCCTTTGCAGACACTTTCTGCAAGTAGAACTACAGGAAGACACAACGGTTGAGAAACAACCAGTTGTCAAAAATACAAGTGATTGAAAGACAGAAATCACTTCTGAAGGAGCAACTTACTGCCCTGGGGTGTTAAGCAATTAGATTCAGCCCATTCATTATTCCTCCAACTTTAGCACAAGGGTCTGATTTCTTCCCTGAAAGGCCAGACAGCTGTCACAGGGTAGCTCTGTATAGTGGTGCAGGTTACGTACTGTACAAAGCTGCTTGACAGAGGGGTCAAATAGGGGCTGAGGTCCTGTCTGTGCATCACTCACCACTGAAAGTGTAAGCCTTTCCTAATTAAAAAAGGCCCTGCTGAGGCTGTCTTACTATATTAAACTCTATGGAGGGGAGAGCATGGGCAAGGAGCACAGGAGAAGAGAACTTTTTTTGCCTGGGCCTCACATTTCTAGCAGCCCTCAAGTTTAGACTTTTCTCATAAAGTCAAATTGAGCTTATAAATGTAATCACAGAATCGAGCCAATAGAATTGAACAAGTGAAATTGCTCATGATTTTTATAAAATGATTTTAGTATGTTTGCATATGCTAGTACCACAGACATCTCTCGAGGTGAAAGGTGCTTGGACCACTCTGGAAGTCCTTATTCTGCTCCCTTGGCCTAGATGTTCCATCCCTGGTTCAAAACTTCGAGAGTGGGTAGGTGGATGTTGTGAGGTGTCGGTTCAGTCACCTCGCATTGCGTTGTGGGAACTTTTACATGTTTACTCTTGCTGCTCTGCCTTTGACGCTTAGAATCAATACTATGCACAGTACTTCACTGTGTAATAGGACAATCTGTGGAGATGATGATTTGGACTTTTTCCTTCAAGCACTTTCCCCTGATCTCCTGCACTTGCTGGGAATGAGTGAGGTGGGGTGTGTATCTTAAACCAAGGATAGGAGTTGTGGGCAAAGGCACTTGTCTTCCCGAAGAGCATGCTGGTTCCTTAAAGACAAATGCTTTGTCTCTTTTTATTCCTGAACCTTCGTTACCTGGCACCTAATAGGTTGGGTGATCAACCCTCTTGGTTTGCTTAGGACTTTCCCTTTCAGTACTTAGAAATCCCACATCCTATGAAACTCCTTAATCCGAGGCAATCTGGGATGCTGGATGGTTACCTTAAAAGGATTTGTTAAACGAATGAATGAATAATGAATAAATGGCCTTTATTTTCAAAAGTCTACACCGATGAAACAAATTATGTTAAGCTTTTTGAGGACAAGAAGAGAATAGAGCAGAGTTTGGCCAACTCTGGGATGTGTGCCCAGTCTGACCCACTGCCTACTTTTTTAATGGTCTGAACATTAGAATGTTTTTTTTTTTAAAAAAAAATTACATGAAGAGGCTGGGTGCAGTGGCTCATGCCTATAATCCCAGCACTTTGGGAGGCTGAGGCAGGCAGATCACTTGAGGTCAGGAGTTTGAGACCAGTCTGGCCAACATGCTGAAGCCCTGTCTCTAAAAATACAAAAATTAGCTGGGTGTGGTGGCAGGCACCTGTAATTACAGCTACTGGGCTGAGGCTGAGGCAGGATAATCGCTTTAATGTGGGAGGCAGAGGCTGCAGTGAACGGAGATTGTGCCACTGCACTCCAGCCTGGGCTACAGAGCGAGACTTTGTCTCAAAAAAAAAAAAATCATGTAAAGAATAATATTTTGTGACACATGAACATTTTACAACAATAGATTTTTGGAGTGCATTCATTCGAATGTAGCCATGCTCGTTCATTTCTGTGTTGTCCATGGCCGCTTTAGCACTGCAGCAACAGAGCTGAGTAGCTGGTAAAGAGACAGTGAGGCCTGTGAAGCCCCCACATATTTGCTATCTGGTCCTTTACAGAAAAAGTTTGCAGACCCCTGGGATGGAAGGAGCTCTCTGGACTCCATGAGAGATCAGAGACGCAAAGTGAGAGATGGCAGGATCCTCACATTGCATAGTGGCAGTACCACTCAGAGCACCAAGACATCAAATAGTGACTGGACTCAAGACACAGGACTCTCTGCCTCAAGGTTTCTACACCCACCAAAGCTGAGAGCGTCTGAGAGCGGGGAGGTGCCACTGCCAGCTCTGACAAAGAGGAAGCTGGCTGTGGTAGGGAGTAGGGGCTGAAGGATGGGAAGTCAGGGGCCCTTTCTCTATCTTCCAGGTACTAGAAATGTCTCCTGGATTCTAAAATGACTCAGAGAGATAGGTGCTCAATGGTGACTAAGATGAAATTTCTACCCAGCATGGTGGGAATAAGTCAGGGGCCCTTTCTCTATCTTCCGGGTACTAGAAATGTCTCCTGGATTGTAAAATGACTCAGAGAGATAGGTGCTCAATGGTGACTAAGATGAAATTTCTACCCAGCATGGTGGGAGTAAGCCTTGGAAACTGATTTAAACTGAGCTTCTTGAAAAAGAAATAGTGATTTCTTACACAACTGAGTGGGGTGGGGTAGCTAAGCCTGGCCACTGCAAGTTGTCTGGAGGATTCTATTGTTGTAATACTATAGAAGCAAAGAATCCGAGTATGTAGAGGACCAAGAAGTGATTTAAGCCAAGGCCTGAAGGATCAACCATGAGCCAGGCAGTTTATTTCAGGCCAAGAAAGGAACATTTTCAAAGTCCATAGGGTTGTCTTTGTCCCTGCCTCCAAACTGGGGCAAACCTGGCATATAGTTGGTGCTAAATAAATGCTTAATGAGTGAAAAGGCAAATGTTTTCTTTCTCCCTTCTAGTAGTTCTCAGAACCTGTTATAATCTGACATGGATCATTTGTAGTTTAATATTAATTTAAGCAAATTGCTATTACACCCCAGATGTTTGCAGTAAAGCCTTATCTGTAACAGTAGAATGAAAGCATATTCTTCAACTAAAGGTATTTAAATGTCAGTAAATAAATTGGGAAACTGGAGACCCAGACTCTTTCAAGGTTCTTGAAATTAACACCCCAGTAATAATGCTAAAAAGTGCTGTGTATATACTATGTGTCAGGTTCTAGGAAAACCACACTGAATTATCTGGAGTCTTCACAGAAATGCTGTGAGGTAGGTATTCTTACTGAACAGCTGGGGAAAATGAAGTTCAGAGAGGGCAATAAACCAACTCAAAGTCACACAGCTGCTGTGTATCTTTCTCAGCCTTGTTAGTCCCCAGTGGGAGGTGGGTGGCTGGAAGAAAATGTTTTAATCATCGTTTTCCAGAAGAACAGGTTCCCAGAACTAGTCTCCTTGCCTTTTCCTCCACATGTTGAATTTCTGAACAGTAGCAATTTCATGGCCAGGACAGACTCTTGCTTGTAGGAGGCATACTAAGCGTTTCTCCAGATTGCTTCTCTAGTTATTTGCAGCTGATTTTTTTCACAAATCATCTCTGAAGAAACACAGATAAATCTCGCCTTCATTAGCTTCATCTGCAGCTTGGGGAAATTTAGCAAGGGAATTGCATTATTTTGAATAATTCACCTTTCCATCCCAACAGTTCCCCATATATAAGAAAGTATTTGTATTAGAGTTCTACAGGCCTGGCTGGCCCCCTTATTTATATACATGAAAGTCTGTCTCATATGGAGTCAAGTTTGGTGATATTTGTAACAATGTAATGAGGTGTGAATTGAGGATTAATTCCCAGCCCTGTTACTAGACCTGTTACTGAACAGATTTCAAAATCCAATTATAAATTGTAATGCAATGTAACATATTCCCAACTCTTACAGAACCTCAGGGACTTGAAGAAATCATTTACCTGGGAGTTATTTACATTTATTGGTTCTTGTTTTCATAATGCCCAGTACTTCCAATTTATTATTTAAGGATTCTGTTTTTCACTGAATCCTTGCTCTAATGCTTCCTGTGTTATCAGCTTATGGAAATGAGGAGCTTGTTTTCTATGAGGGAGGCAGAGGGTTTCTTTCCGCAAAGGCGCATCCCTAAAGGGAGTTTGTAAGGGGCTTACTTTTTGATTTTAGAATATCTTGGCATTAGTGGCACACTTAAGATCCAGAGTTTGAAAAAAATTAACCTTTTTTTCCCCTGGGGTATAAAAAGCAAACGAAACAAATCATTGTGACCAATGTGGAAATTTTAATTTGAACATTTAAATGAAAAACATTAAAATACATATAATTACACCTTTCAGTGATAGAACCATTAATATTTTTGCATATTTATAGGTGCAGTGTTTTTTAGTGTTACGCACTATGCTGTTTTGCATGGATTGACTTACTTAAGCCTTTGAGCTACATTGCAAGATAAGTAATATCCACATTTTTTAGATAAGAAACTGGCACAGAGAGGTTAAGTAATTTGCACAAGGCCATCCAGAGAGAGTTAGAGGTAGGTGTGGGATTCAGACCCATCTAAGCAGGCTAATGCTAGATTCTGATTTCAGACTCCTCCCTCAACTTCATCAGTGTTATGTCTCCATGTAGACATATGATAGGTGTCACATCAATGGCTATGCATATTTTATGCTTAATGCAATTACTTATGCTGTGTATATGACTTAGTGTCCCTTCGTTTTTGTTTGTTTGTTTGTTTTGAGACGGAGTCTTGCTCTTGTCATGCAAGCAATGGCATGATCTCAGCTCACTGCAACCTCTGTCTCCTGGGTTTAAGCGATTCTTCTGCCTCAGCCTCCCGAGTAGCTGGGACAACAGGTGTGTGCCACCATGCCCGGCTAATTTTTGTATTTTTAGTAGAGATGGGCTTTCACCAAGCTGACCAGGCTGGTCTCGAACTCCTGACTTCAGGTGCTCCAGTGGCCTCAGCCTCCCATAGCGCTGGGATCACAGGCATGAGCCACTGCACCTGGCCTTCAGTTTTTTACTTATCATGTCTTGTGTACTTATCTCTCCGTTATATTAAGTTGTTAAAAAAATCATTTTAAACTGTGATTGGTTACATTTTTAGAATACAAAATATTTATGTCTCACTTCACGTCATGCTCCTAATTAAATTTTAGATGAATTAAAGATCTTAAAAGTTTGTAAACAAATTAATTTTTTTGTAAAAAAATAAAATTGAAGGAAATTCGAGGGGAATCAACCCACTTGAGTTTGAATCACAATCCAGCTAGTTAACAGCTCTGTTATTTGGGCAGATTACTTAACTTCTCTGAACCTCTGCTTCTTAATCTGTAAAATGAAAATGAGATTGTTTCTAAACCAGAGATTTGTTAAAGGATTAAACGACAGATGTACTACTGTGCCAGGCACATAGTAAGCTCTCAATAAATGTTGGTTGTTGTTATTACATGTAGGAATAGAAAAGACTTTGTCCACAATTTCAAGGGATTAGCATCCCTGCTCTTTACCTCAAAGTCTGACTCTCACTAGCCTATGCTATTTAAATAACTAGATCCCTTCAACCTTCATCCCTTCTTGATAAGAGAGGTTCATATTAATTGGTATCTAATGAAGAATTGCTATTATTCTTAGACGTGACTTGGGGTGAATTAAGCCAGCTTCAAGTTAAGTTTAGAAATGATAATGTCTTCCTTCCTCTCAGCTTATTTTTTTTTTTTAATCATAGGATCACAAATGACAGGCTTGAACTATGAGTTTGCATATTTAGAAGAAGCAAAAAATCTGATTTCCATAACCAGTCTCCATCTCCAAGGATAAAAGCTGGCAGAATGGCTAAGCAGAAAGGGTGGGTGAATTCGATTCCAGAATCCTGGGTTAGATCTAGCCCAGACCACCCACCCAAATGAAGCCAGAATTGTATGAGATTCAACACTAGGCCACTGACACTTAAACGTTTTACATTTGCTCAATCTCCAGGACAGCAAATCTGCATGTAAACCCTGCTATATGCTCAGTTTGTTTAGATCTGAACGGTAAAGTCAAGACAGCAGCATTTAATCAGAAGGCAGGGAACAGTGTGTGGGAGAATCATGAAGCACTCAGCAGTCCCAAGAAATTCCGAATGACTATTCCAGCAAGTGTAAAGTGCAGTATCTTAGGGTTCAAGAATACCTTTGAAATGACTCATGCCAAGCTTCTCTTCATATACTTATTATTCACATGAATATCTTCTTTGGAAAAAATATCTCTTCAAATCTTTGTCCATTTTTTTTTTTCCAATTGGATGGCTTGTTTTCTTATTCTCCAGTTGTAAGAGGTCTTCACGCATTTGAGATGCAAGTCTTCCGTCTGACACAGGATCGTTCTGCAGCTTGCCATTCTGCCTTCTTCATGTTTTTCAAAGAGCAAAATTTTAAAATTTTGAAAAGGTTCAATTTATCAGTTTTGAAAAAAAAAAAAAACCTTTGAGAAATGTACAATTTAAAGAACAGTCTCTTCACCAATCCATTGATAGCTTAACACAGTCCTTGAGGAAACAGGAAGTCATTGTTAAAAATGGGGAATGTAAGAATAATCTAAAATTTGCTGAATATTCATGTAACAAGATTTATAAAAAAACACTTTAAATAAATTGGAATAGATTTTCTTGAGAGCTGCTGTCAGTTCAAACGTTTGAGCATATATATATGTGGGAAGGGAAAACACGTATACATACACATATATAACATGTTTATATACACATGTATAATATATTGGCATAAGCATATATAGGTATAAACATACATTGGTTTTTATCAGTTTATTTTTAGTGTGGACTCATGTGTTATTTTCAGTTGTTTATAATTATTTTGATGCCCGAATTCTCTCAGATTTGGACATCAGGAGCCCCATGCAGTTGCCCGCCGTGTCCTCATAAAATGCCCCTTTATTTATTTACTTTTTGAGTACTTCTTTTCCTTCTGGTTCAAGATATTCCAGTGTCATCTTGTACTTACCTGGTCTTGCTCTCAAATCGACCATTTCTCCTTGTACCCCTAATTCCTTTTACACTCCCAAGACTCTTAATCTCCAAATGCTGAGATTAATGATTATTTCTGAATAGTGGACTTTGGAATAATAATGTACTTTTTGTGCTTTTCTGTTTTGCTTGACTTTTGTTTATAATGAGCACTTATTTCCCCCAAGCCCACCCCCAAAGCCACAAAGATAATAGGAAAAACAAAACAAAACAAAACAAAACAGCAACTACTATCAACCAGATTGCTACCTAGGTGGAATTTCCACATGGTGCACTTCCTTTTTAATTTTTGATTCTTCTTTTAGTCCTCTTTCTCTATTGACTGCACTTTTAAAGACAGGAGAAATAGGCTTGGGGCTCATATTGGATCTTTAGTCTAAGGAACCCCATACAGGAACTTTGAAGGGAGGTTGGGAGTTGACACACTGCAAACATGGAAATATCAGGTCTAAAAGTTAAATAAAAAGGAAGTTTTATTTCACTTTCTGCAGGGCTGAAATGGGACATGGAAGGCCTTCTTGAGGTAGGCTACACCCTGAGGTGACCTTTTAGCAGGTGGCACAAGGAAAGAGCATCTGCTTGGTGACGGAGGGCTTTGGGTTACTCTCCACTAAAGTTCTCCACAGAACCCCATTATGGCCCCTTTTGGTTGAAGTGTGGGGCAGATGCTAAGAGCAGTCTGTTTATTCTGTGGCTGATGGGCAGGGGAGGCTTGAGAAAATGCACAGAAAATTTGACCTAGAAAAGGTCAGAGGCATCCCAGTGTGGTTATCTGAAGTTCAGAGATTGTAGTAAAAATTATTTAACCCAATTTTTCCATTTTAGACAGATACGAAAACTGAGGTCTAGAAAGAGGAAGTGGTTTGCTCAATGTCCCAGAGCTATTTAATGAACTAATTATGATCAAACCATGGGTTGCTTGATTCATGTGCAACGCTCGTTCAGTTAACTGTCCTGTCTTGTATGTGTGGGCATGTGTAAATGGTCGGAACCCACTTCTCTCATCAGACATTAAGAAAATGTATACTGGAAAATGTCAAAAATATAAAATATTCAAAAGGCTATAGTGAGCTTTCATGTACTTATCACTCAGCTTCAGTAATTACCAACTCAGAGAATTTTGTTTAATCTCTGTCCTCATCCACTTCTCTGCACCTTTATTATTTTGAAGCAAATCCCAGACACTATGTCATCTCTTCCCCAAATATTTCAGTGTGCACCCTAAAAGATAAGAGCTCTTAAAGATTCATCACAATATTATTATTCTTTACAAAATTAACATTAATTCATTAATATCAGAGGATCTTAAAGTTACCTGTTAACTCAGATGTGACAGGTGTCAGCTCCTGACATAGGCCAATTACAATACAAAAGGAAAGATACTGCACGGGAGAGTTACGACACATTGCAGAGGAGTGTGTAACTGGGATTGCCGGATAAAATGCCTGGTTAAATTTGAATTTCAGATAAACAAAACATGCTTTTTTAGTATAAGTGTGTTCAAAATATTGCCTGGGACATATTTATACCATAAAAGGTATTTGCTGTGTATCTGAAGTTCAAATTTCACCTGGTGTTCCATATTTTTATTTCATAAATCAGGCAACGGTTAACACCACTGGGGGAAGGAGGATTCAAAGGCTTCCTGGAAGAGGCATGACCTGTCAAAAGATGAAAACATACATGTGTGCATGGGGAACATTAGATAGTAGAAGTGTGTAGTGATGGGGTTCTTTATCCTTCCCCCATTTTCCTGTAAGGCCTCTGGAAGCTTGTCTTTCAGTCATCTGAAAAAGATGAAATTTCAATAATAATAAATATAGCTACTACTGCTGGAATAATTGCTATATGGAAGATACCATTAGTTTACTACAGTGCTATTTCTTTCCATCCTCTCAACATTTTTCTGAGGTAGGCATTCCCCCAGTTGATGCAATTTGCCAAAAGTCACCCAGGTTGTGAAAGAGTCAGAATTAAGACCCAGGTGGATTTGGCTTCAAAGCCGGTATGCTCAAATGATGCTCTAGGTTACTTCTGGTCCGTAAGAAAGCATTGGATATTTTTGGAGAATTGACTTGGAAATTCTGAATTTGGGAATCAGGCTTTGTTCCTTCTGAAGTTTTGGCCATTAACTCTGTGGTTCAGGTGCCACCGTATTTCTCAGGCCCCAAAGTGATTCTGAGAAGATACTTCTGGGCTCAGCCTGGCATGAAGCCACATGGCACATCAGGGGCCAGGCCTGGAATAAGGAGGTGAGACAGGAAAATGTTAGCCCTATTTCCTTGCTCCAATAGAGTTCCAGCAAAGGCAGAGTCAAGAATGGTATGTCAGGATAGGGGGTTTCACTCGGGAAAATGGAGAAGTAGAAAGAAAGGCTTACGGGCAGTTCACAGATGGATAAAAGCATGGACTTTGGAGTGAGTATCCTGTGACTGCCACTTCTAGCTGTATGACTTTGGATGAATTGCCTGAAATCACTGAGCCTCTGCTTCCTGATGAGAAGCATGGTTTAACATAGCTACTTGAGGTGGTGGTTCTGATGATCTAATGAGAAAAATGTTTGTAAAGCCCTTATAGGTGCAATGCTCAATAAATGGTAATTACAGTCATCACCATTGTTATTACCACAACCACCACCACTACCATCATCATCATCATCATCATCATCATCGTAATCTTCCTTATTACCTTATTAAGAAACTAGGAATACTGAACTACCTTGTCTTGGAACCCTGACTCTTGTATTGCTTGCTTTTTGTATTTGTTAAGCACTTACAGACTTGCACCAGACACTGGCTAAAGAGGAAAAGTGAGAACTCTGAGTCTAGTGGGGGAGACTGATCCCCCCACCAAAAAAATGACACTATGCAAAGTGATTGATTGCACTGTAAGGATGGACTCAGGGTAAAGGGAGCCTAGATGAGAAGCATTGCAAATGATAAAAACTAGCTTTAGCTTGCTCAAGCCAAAAAAAAAAAAAAGACAAACTGTCTGACATAATTGAGAGGTAGAGGGGGAATCTAGCTTCATGAATTGCTGTACCCCAACAAGACTGGAGCCATGTGCTTGTACAGCATCACCATGAACCCCTCTCTCTGCCTCTTTCACCTCTGGTTTCTTCTGTGTTGCTTTCATGCTAGGTCCAGGGTGCTTCATCATACCTTACTGGTTCTCTCAAACCCTGTCTTCATGTTGTAAATGGTTCCCTTGTTATGTCTCCTCAATTAGCGTGCTTGAATGTGTTACCTGTGTCTTGTGGGTACCTTGATCGGTATAATAGCATATAGAGTTGGGGTAATGTGCAGTAGAATCAGTTCCAAAAACCCAGGTATTTCTTTGAGCAGAGCCCTGCCTCATCCTCCCTCAGCATGCTGAAAGGTGCTGTCAAACCACATTTATGTGTATCTTGCAGCATGTTTGGCCAGAAGCCAGTGGGAGAAAGAAATGAATTGCAGGCTATTTGTCACCAATGGGCTATCCAATCAAGCCCCTTCGTGACTTGTAATACAAAGTAGACTTCAACAGGAAACATTTATTTCAGCTTCATCATTCCCTCCTCCTAATGATGTTTGCTTTGCAAAAGGCTTCTCATAATTTTTTTTCTGCCACTGCATCCTCCTGTCAGCATCCTCTTTTGTGCCAAGAGCACAAACAGCTCAGAGATTCCAACTTTGTTGGAAGAAATATGACTCTATTAATTATCCTCTGAAATGGGACTTCTAAAACTCAGCCATAGAACTAAATAAGAATCTGAGAGGCTGAGCGTGGTGACTCACACCTGTAATCCCAGCATTTTGTGAGACTGAGGCAGGCTGATCACCTGAGGTGAAGAGTTCAAGATCAGCCTGGCCAATGTGTTAAAACCCCATCTCCACTAAAGACACAAAAATTAGCTGAGTGTGGTGGTGTACACCTCTAGTCCCAGCTACTTGGGAGGCAGAGGCAGGAGAAGCGCTTGAACTTGAGAGGTGGAGGTTGCAGGGAGCCGAGATGGTGCCACTGCACTCCTGCCTGGGTGACAAAGTAAGACTCTGTCTCAAAAAAAGGAAGAAAAGAAGAAAGGAAGAAAGGAAGGAAGGTAAGGAAGGAAGGAAGGAAAGGAAAGGAAGGAAGGAAAGGAAAGGAAGGAAGGAAGAAGAAAAGGAAAGAAGGAAAAGAAAGGAAAGAAAGAAAGAACGAACCTGAGGAATATCACAGAGGAATGAACACATAATTCTACCCAAATATATACTAGAAAGTCAAGTTCTAGCCACATAATAGTAACATTCAGAGGCCACTGATTTTATTCATTCATCCTTCCTTTTGTCCATGTAGCCATTACATATTCATGTTCCTCCACCATTCATCATCTACAAGGTCATTGGCCTAACACAACCAGAAGCCAAAGGCAAGGTTGCCTGTTGGTGCAGTCCGTGCCGGCTAGCCTTCCTGGAAACAGAGCAGGGTAGAAAAGAGTAAAGAGAAGATCTGCGGAAATAAACAGAATAACTACAATACCTCCTCCTACTTCCACAATTCCTTATTCATTATATGAATATATTCATTAGTCAAGACCTACCATAAACAGCGACTCACCCAAGATTCCTCCCACCTGTGCCACTCCCTGCTTTCACTGGGAATAACCTTTCCCCATCTCTGAATAGGCCTGGTACTTTCTCAGGATCTCCACCAATTCTCATTTTGTACGTTAGTCCTTATCATAGTCAGTTTGGGCTGCTGTAATAGTCCATCATAACAGATGACCTAAACAACATTTATTTCTTACAGTTTTGGAGGCTGGGAAGCTTAAGAATAAGGTGCCCTTCAAATCCGGTGTCTAGTGAGGGCAGACTCTTCCAGCTTTGCAGATGGCCAACTTCTCCTTGAATATTCACAGGGCTAAGGAAATCATCTCTTTTTCTAATAAGGGCAGTAATTCCATTCATGAAGTCTCCACTCTTATTACCTAGTCACCTCCCAAAAGCCCCACCTTCTAATACTATCACATTGGGAGTTAGGATTTCAACATAAGAATTTTTGGGAGTCACAGACATTTAGTCTATAACATTCCCCCATAATTTGTGTGTGTGCGTTTTTGATTGGGTTCCTCAAAAGCAGACTCTGAAATGAAAGTTTGTGTGTGAAATAATCTATTAGGAAGTGTTCCCAGGAAGAACTGGTAGAAAGTAGGGAAATAGGAAGGGAAGAGAACCAGGCTGGGATATGACTTAATCCTGCAGAGAATGTCTGAGATCAATGCACATCTGGCCTCAGAGTTGACCCAACTAGTAGCAAGGAACAGACTAGATGGACTTGCACAGAAGGCAATGGTGAAGGACTTCCAGTTCTCTGAGCTCCCAGGCAAAGTGGCTCCAGCAGCCTGTGGCCAGATGTCAATAGAGAGACGCAGGTGCTGGCTGTTGAATGTAGAAGCTCACTGGGATCTGATGTGGTGAAGGATTTGAAAAGGAAGATATGAAGCTCTGATAGTCTTATTACACAAATCTTCTCTCCCTTCTTGGATAGCAGCTTCTCTAGGGTGAAGACTGAAGTCTTCTTTGTAACCCCATATGTATCTTTGTAGCACCAATGTCTAGCCAGGGTTAGCTTCTTGGGTGTGTGGCCTGTGCGATTGCACAGCACTCAGAAGGGCCCCAGGCTTGGTGTAGTACTCTCCTGTCATTATTTTCAAATTCCTAATACTGTAATTGCTGAACAGAAGCCCTGAAGTTTTGTTTTGCAAAATTCAGGGCCCAATAAATTATGTAGTCATTCCTGTCAAGCGCTGTGTCTGGCAAAAATTACACATCCAAAATATTTTTATTGAATTAAGGAACGAATGTTCAGCATTCACTAGGTGGCTAATAAATGCAAGCTAAATGGGTGTATCGGGAGGAACTGTTGTCCTTATGTCTTCAAGCTTGAAAATAAAGAAGCTGAAGTTGGATTTTGTTCTCTGACCCCTTTCCTCCTCCCCCAGTCTTTATATCTTTTTAGGAACCTAGGCTGAGCAGAACTTTGTTTATTTTGAGCCACTATTTATTTTTCTCTTCCTGTGACACAGAAAATTCTTGGCATCAGGCAGCTTCAGGCAACACTATTTTTATTTCCCTAGCAGATTAATTAAATTTAGGCTCATTTGCTTTTTTTCAGCAAAATGGAATGAACAGGCTGTGGCAGAGGGCTGGCTGGGATGGGGTTCTGTGGTGGTTAGGTACATCCATCTGAAGCACATTTACTGTGAATCCACATGAGAGAAGAGAGTTAAGGCTTTGCTAAAATCAGTCAATCTGACCTCTCTGCTGTGTAGGGCAACCACACATGTCTTAGAATCCTGGAGCTGGGTGGAGCTGTAGGAATGGCCAGACCAAGGGTCAGCAAACTACAACTGATGGGTGAAACCTGGCCTGCCACGTAATTTTGTAAATAAAGCTTTTTTGAACCACAACAATGGAAATCCATTTGCATATTGCCTATGGCTGTTTTGGGGGGATGCGACAACAGAGTTCAGCAGTTGTGACAGATACCATATGTCACATAAATCCAAAAATATTTACTATCTGGCCCTTTACATATAAAGTTTATTGACTACTGATCTAGAAGGAGCCCTCAAAGTTTATTTTGTGAAACATAACGAGCCTTCAGGATGTTCTATACAAAGAAGATTCTGTGGTCAAATATTTTGGGAAAACGCAAACTTAATCTATCTCTTGGAGCTTCACAAATCACGTTACCTGTTGGAAGAGCTGCTGCTGTTGCTCTACTTGTCTTCTCTGCACACTATGCTTAATGTAAGCTCATGTGGCTTTGCCCAGGGTTCTTGTTTTGTTTTTTGTTTTCTTTTACTACTGACTCAGGAAGTACACATTGTAACCTACAGATCAAGCTGGAAGTACCTGAGAGTCAACGCCTATGAAAGCAGACTTCAACAAAGGAGGGATGGTAGTTGGGAGAACATTCCACAGCTTTCTTGGCTGTTGGTTGGGATAACTCTGAGGTGTGCTCTACATTGTCTCTCAGAGATCACCAGTGGGATTGAGCTCCAGGTCCCCATAGTGGTAAATCGGCTCATTAATGTACCCTGTATTGATTGGCTTTGGTTCTCCTAGTGAAGTTGACTGATATAACGTCCCATGTAAACTAATTATATTCTAATTCTTATTTAATAATAGGCTTCTGGGGGAACCCAAATTAAGATATCTACTAACCAAAGGGTCTGAAAAGTCCTGCAGTAAACATACAGATGGTCTTTGACTTAACAATGGTTCAACTTAGGATTTTTTTGACTTTACAATGGTGTGAAAACAATATGTATTCAGTAGAAACTGTACTTCAAGTACCCATACAACCATTCTGCTTGCTTTCTTTCTTTTTTTTTTTTTTGAGATGGAGCTTTGGTCTTGTTACTCAGACTGGAGTGCAATGGCACAACCTCGGCTCACTGCATTCTCCACCTTCTGGGTTCATGTGATTATTCTGCCTCAGCATCCCAAGTAGCTGAGATTACAGGCATGCGCCATCACACCTGGCCAATTTTGTATTTTTAGTGGAGATGGGGTTTCATCATGTTGGTCAGGCTGGTCTCAAACTCCTGACCTCGGGTGATCTGCCCACCTTGGCCTCCTGAAGTGCTGTGATTACAGGCACGAGTTACCATGCCCGGCTTCTGTTTTCATTTTCAGTATAGTATTCAATACATTCCATGAGATATTCAACACTTCATTATAAAATAGGCTTTGTGTTAGATGATTTTGCCCAACTGTGGGCTAATGTAAGTGTTCGGAGCACATTTAAGGTAGGCTAGGCTAAGCTATGATGTTTGGTAGGTTAGGTGTATTTCATGCATTTTCAAATTATAATATTTTCAATTTACGATGGGTTTATTGGGATATAACCCCATCATAACTAGAGGAGAAGTTGTATATATATATCTTTTTAATGTGGTTGTCAAGGCTTTTTTTGATTTGGCCTCTATCCAATTTCCCAGCCTAATTTCTCACATCTCTCCCACGTCTTTGCCTCATGCTGCATTTGGGTCATATCACACTTTTTTTTCCAGTTTATTGAACCTGCCATGTTCTTAATGATGTTATTCTCTGTCCTTGCTGCCTTGCCAAGTTCTACCCATCTTTCAGGCCTTAGACAAATATTATCTATGAAGTTATTTAAAAAACAACAAAATACTCAAAACCAGGGTTGGGTGCCCCTATTGAATATTTCTGTACTTTCCCTCTCACAACACTTACTGAACTTCATAATTTCCAGTTGAACTACATAATTTCTAGTTTCTGCAAACTAGAAATTATGTAGGTCAGTAAGTGCCATGAGAACTCCATGTAGTGCCATGAGAACAAGGATCATACCTGTCTTGCTCCCTCACTGTATCCCAGAACCCAGCAGAAGTGCTTTGTACATACTTATTGACCATGTGGGTGGGAGAGTGAATGCTTCAATAATCTTTGTATCATAGTAGAGGTACCACATATTGCTCCTGGACTAGTTCCTTGGCCAAACATTATCTAGGCTCATTTGAGCCCTCTTCTCCAGTAGGCTTTGTCCTTAGACTGTCAAGCTCTTTTAGTGTGAGTCTCTCACCCTTGATATCCAGTAAAGCTCCTCATCTCCCTGATCCTTGATACCTAACCAGTCTCTTCTTTGAAATTTTTAGCCACTTCCTCACCCTGCCCATTGGCTATAAATTGCCCTTGCCCCTACTGTATTTAGAGTTGAGTTCCATCTCTCTCCTTGGTTGCAATAGTCTTGAATGAAGTCTTCCTTGTCTATTTAACTTGGAGCTGAGCTCAGCTCTATACTGAAATCTCTCTCCTCTACTGTAGTCACTTGAACAAAATCTGTCTTGCTGTTTTTGACAAGTTTCTGGAGAAATCTGTCTTTAACCATGTTCTGCTCCTTTGTGCTTAAGCCTCAACCCATGCACACGAGGAATGGGGGTTCTTGGATAGTCTTGAGCTTCACCCCCTAAACCCACCTTGTAAAAACTTTAACTGGAGTGATTCAATGTGAGGGAGAATTGACAGATATCTATTAGGTTGGTGCAAAAGTAATCATGGTTTTTGCCATCACCTTTACTTTAGTACCACACTAATATTTTCTGTTTGGTTTTCCACCATTGTGTTTTCTACTCTCCTGAGTCAGGCTGACAATCAGCAATCTTGAGGATATGCAGATGAATAAAAATCTCAGTTCTCAGGCTGGAATTCTCCAAGAGCAACTAATATAATTTCCATGATGATATGCTATTCCAGAGCTTTTGCATTATCACCAAACAGAAGGGTCTTTGGGTGCTTATGTGGTTTTCCCCCAGATGTTTACAGTTGGCAGGTATTTCTGGGGTTCTGGGCTTCTCTGTCTTGAAAGATTTCCCATTCCGTGAGAACTTCATTGACACTTAAACAATGGGAGTGCTTCATTTTGTGTGTCTTTGAAGTAACATAGACAGCTCAAAATCGTTAAAATAAAGATCAGAGACAAGACTCGGCAGGGTGGCTCATGCCTATAATCCCAGAGCTTTGAAAGGTTGAGATGGAAGGATCACTTGAGGCCAGGAGTTTGAGACTAGAGTGGGCAACATGGCGAGACCCCACCTGTACAAAAGATTTAAAAAAATAGCATGGTAGCATGTTCCAGTAGCCCCAGTTATTCAGGAGGCTGAGGTGGGAGGGTCACTAGAGCCCAGGAGTTTGAGGTGACAGTGAGCTATAATCAATCACACCACTGCCCTCCAGCCTGGGTGACAAAGCAAAATCCTGTCTTTAAAACAAACAAACAAACAAAATACAGACAATATCATAATCAAGTTTGTTTTGTGTGTGGCCTTAGGGTAGTTAAAAGCCATGTCATTCATTTCTAGCTTAATCCTAAAAGAGTTCTAGGGGCCAAAAAACCACAGTCCGATCCCAGGTAACAACCCCAGAGATTGGAAATTATTTCCATTCTTCACGTCTCCTCCCATCCTGGTTTCGGAGAAGGTGCTTGGTGGAGGGAAATCTAGCAAAGACAGCTCATGAGCGATGAGCTACATTACTATGCAATTCATTGTCTTTGCAATTCTATACATGCTTTTCAGGGGAAATCAAAACTCTTTCCTTGAAGACCAAAGTATCAGAGAAATTGAAGATTTTTTTAGAAACCTCCCTGTGGTTCTCCTTTTCCCATCTTTAATTTTTGTTACTGATTTTCATTAAGCCCTCCAGAGGCCCCCACATACCTATAGCTTTCATTCTTTCAAAGTAAGAGATTGTGAGACAGCAGCTAGTTCCAAGCATGTACAGGCCACTAGAGACACAGCAGCCTTGCAACCAAGTAAGCTCTTGGTTCCTGAGTTCTCTGCCTCTCTGGGTGAGAAGTCCAGAGATCTCCCCCTCTGCAGACTGAAAATCTATTTGAGGTCAAAGTATCCCCTTAGCGTAAAAGGACAAGAAACTGGACTGAGGAGGAGATTAGGCTAGTGAAGTTTCTCTGAATATAAAAACTAAACCATTAAATTTTGAAATGACTTTATCTCATAAATAAAAATCTGCTTCCACAAATTGGCTGGGCTAGGTGAGGTCCCAAATTAATAAGAAACAGAAGGGTCTTCGAATGCTTATGTGGTTCTTTCCCCAGACATTCACAGCTGGCAGGTGTTTCTGGGTTCTGAGCTTCTCTGTCTTGTTGGAGTTCCCATTCTGTGAGAACTTCATTGACTGTTAAACAATGAGGGTACTACATTCTCTGTGTCTTTGAAGTAACACAAAGACACAGAGTGTCTTTGAAGTAACACAAAGACACAGAGTGTCTTTGATCTTGAAGATTGCTTGTTTGCTAGTTCTGAGCCAAACTGGAATAAATGGAGTCCTAAATGGAGTCTGCATTTTCCCTTCCACCAACTCTGAAAACTAGCATAGTCTGTGATCAGACCTAGTTTACTTATCTACCACTAGAGCACACCTGTGTTTTCTTTTTTTGGCATGTCATTGACCTGCATATAGGCAAATATGTTAACAGTCCCCTTTCTACCCTTTGTGTTTGAGAAGCACTCATTCATCCATTCATTTTCCTTTTCCATATTCTCTAAGCACTCCGTATGTGAGGACTGTTCTAGGTGCTGAAGCTACTCTACAAGACAGGCAGGGCTTTTTCTTTTAAAGATCTTACAGGTTAGCAGATGGCCACATGAATTGTTTGATCTTATCTTCATGTTCCTAATCTAAAAAGCACTGAGAATGTGTCAGCTTCCCCTGCCCCTCTTCTTCTTCTCCCTCCAAGGACATCATCTGCTTATTGACATTTAGCCCTCTGTGTGCTCAGTTATGCCACAGACTGTAACGGTCAAAGGTTGTAAAAAGGTGTAGAAGAGACAGATTCTTAAGTGACTAGAATTTGTCCATATTCATATTAGCACTTTGTTATAATTTTCCTTTTGAAAAGATTAATTTGCATAAAAGAGTATCAGAATGGGAAGGGATTTTAGGGAACATCTGGTCACAGTGTCCCTTTTTACTAAGTAAGGAAGAATCTAAGAGCTAGAGAGGAGGTAGCAGGTACACAGCTGGAAGTAAAAGCCATTCTAACCTTTGCATCAGTGTTTCTACTGTGCTACCTGCCATGTGTCAAGATCAGGAAGATGCTTTCACTTTCCTAGGGGCTCTTCTGCCTTCCTTTCCCTTCTTCCATGGTCCTCTTCCCAGCATTTGTAACTTCATTAAGGAAAACCATGGGCTAGATTTAAAAACTCCATTCCCTTCTCCCAAAGGAATAATTTTCTGGAAAACTAAACTAAATGACACAGAGAGGAAGGGAATTGTTATATTGTTAGAGCATTAACAAAATCCACAAAATTCTTCTTGATTTCTTTGAGCTCTGGAAATATGAAATGCTGCTGCCTCTTCCTCCTCCTCATTTTACTTAATAAATTTATTGTAATTAAGTATAAACTTTAAATAATGAGAGAGGCTCCTTTGATGGTTTTATCTTTATGATACTCCTGGTATCATAAAGAAGCTCGACTGTAGTATGAAATAAGCCTGTGTTGCAATCCTGGATTTGACCTGCCACTTAATGCTCTGAGGTCATGGATAGGACACTCAGCCTTCCCTAAATTTTACTCTCTTTTTGTAACATAGAGAAATATCAATCTCCTAAAGCTGTGTAGGGAATTAATAAAAGACCATACAGAGGGCCAGGAGCAGTGGCTCATGCCTGTAATCCCAGCATCTTGGGAGGCCAAGGCAGGCGAGTCACAAGGTCAGGAGTTTGAGACCAGCCTAGCCAATATGGTGAAACCCTGTATCTATTAAAAATACAAGAAAATTAGCCAGGCGTGGTGGTGCATGCCTGTAATCCCAGATACTCAGGAGGCTGAGGCAGGAGGATTGCTTGAACCTGGCAGGTGGAGGTTGCAGTGAGCCAAGATCACGTCACTGCACTCCAGCCTGGGCGACAGAGCTAGATTTAATCTTAAATAAATAAATAAATGATTATATAACAATATTTGAGTGCAGTAGATGTTCTATAAAGGGCAGCTATTAATAAAGAAAATGATAGTAACAATTTGTCTAGAATTAGGGAAGTTAGAATAGATATCAGACATGTGCCTAGGTACAATTTGTGCTCCTGAAATGTGTGTATGCCTCTTAAAGTCCCACAGCAACTTCTGTAAGAAAACAGGCCCCCTTCTGATCTCAAAATTTTATTTGAAAGAAACACACGAGGCTCACTTAGAAAAGGTGGAGAACTTTTACAGAGCCACCCAGCTTGTGGTGGTATATCTGAGACTAGAGTTCAGGTCCTCTCTCTGGCCCACATCCATAAATCAACAATTTCTCTAGGGGCATAGATCTCCTAGCTATACACTCTGAACACTCACTCAAAGTGGGAGAAATAAAGACCACAAATAGCCTCTAGTTAGTTACAGTTTGTGATTTGTTACCAAATAATTATGAAAAAATTTAAATGGTCACTGTTCTTTAGATTTAGAGTTGTGAATAAGGTACTGAGAACTTGTAACAGAAATGTGTGGTATTCCTCGTGTGTGTGGGAGTAGAAAACATTAAAAATTCCTTTTTATACCATACCACCTCCCGCGTTTGATTATTTAAAAATTGTACCTCCTGAAGGATTAAAGAGAAATCAGAATCTATGTGGCCTAGACTGAAATTAGAGAAGACTAGCACAACAAATTTCTCAGGCTTGAGTTCCTTGGGTCATTCTCCCCACTGGTTAATGGGGTGGCCCAACCTTTTCATACTCAGCCGAATGGTCTCCCCAAGAGCCCTTCTTAGCTCTATCCGTGAAGAGGTCAGCTGACGAACAGGATTGCTATTGGTTTTCTTCCAACCCTCTCCCCTTTCTTACAAAAAACTATTAAAAGCACAAATCCTGATCTCAGAGTTGGATCCATTTTTAGATGCTAAAATAAAGAAAATTAGGGGTTCTTGCATTGGGTATGTTTTATCATGTTCAAATTGCAAGGGTGCTGCAGCTCTTATATAGGAATATCTTGGCTATATTTAATCACAGGATAACTTTCCAGGGAGACTCGGGTTAGCTTCTTTGTACAATGACAGTACACAAAAGGTTTCATTTGGAGTAACAGACAAAATTATTCCTTCAATATACTTTTGCCGAGCCCATATCTGAGATGCAAATAACATTGCCCTTCTAGTCCAAGTTATGGGTTTTGTACTAGAGATTCTTATAATTTCCTCATCAGTTACTTCCTCTTCAGTTCCTCCCTTCCTTCTTTGAGAACCTGTCCACAGACTCTGCAAGAGTCAGTGCCCACAGTCCCTGCTGAGTGAGCATGTCAGCCTCCTCCTTGACCTCAGACAATTAGATTACAAGTCATTACTTGAACTCGACCAGTCAACTTCTCTCTCCTGGGATAAGAATTGGGCCTTCTGAAATGCTACTTGAGTGTCTGTTGAGCATTTAAAGAGAAAAGTCAAGTCAGCAACGGGAACATTGTATTTGGCTCTTGTGCCAAGGATCCAGAAATAATTGATTAGGAAATAGAGATAGAGAAGGAGAATACAGAAAATGACCACAGGCAGAGGGAAGCAGAGATCAGAAACCAATTCATTTGAGAGAAACTGAGAGCGAAGGCTCAATTTTGCTTTCTTTTGCTGTTTCAGTATTGTGTGGACATTCATTGCATTCTCTACCCTTTCAATCCATTATATGTGCTGTACCTTGATAAATACAACCCTCCCTTTTTTCCTCTTTGTGTGTGTATATGTATATATGTGTAACTGGAATGGAGTTTTTTCTTTTCAACCAAGGGATCTCAAGACAGATTTGCATCACAATCTCACTTGTGACGATCAGTAACATTTTCAAAATGGCAGCTTGGTTTTTAGAGTAGAGCTCATGCTCCTGGGACTAGAACCAAAAAGTAGATCACCTATGTTCTAGGTCTTAGCATCACACTCATTGATTTGTCTGTTGCTGATGCTTCAACATGTACATGTGCTTTTGCTCTGTTTGCGTTCTTTGCATCAGACTAAAATAGATTCTATAATTGATATCCCTCCCAGAAAGTGTGACTTTCCATCTGGGATGGATTTTCAAAAATTCTTACTGGGAGCCCATAGAGTTGGAAGGACTCCAAGATTCTTCATCATACCATTGGTCAGGCTCTCTGGTTTCCTTCTCTGAAAGGTGTGAATATGACCTTTCCATTGGCCACCAAGGTTGCCATATTCAGCTACTTGCAACTGAGACACAAAGGGCTTTGAGGGGAGAACAGCCCACAGAATTCTATTTGAGGAATGCCAAATGGTTCTCTAGGGCCCAGCTGGTACTGCTATCTCTTGCACAGTGCCTGAAATGTGCACAGCTATTTTTAGTGAGTTATAATATTATTGCTCACAACAAGTCTAATATTAAAGCAAAATTAACAATGCCCTTGGGGAAGACAGGAAACTCTCGAATTTGCTTAGTTGTGTGATTCAGGAAAATAAAAAATCTTCATGCTTCAGTTTCCTCATCTGTGAGATGGTAATAATAATAATACGTATCTCAGAAGATTGTTATGGATATTAAATGAGTTACTATTTGGGACTCCCTACAACAGTGCCTGGCACATAGTATGAGCCCTGTGTTTGGTAAAAAAAAAAAAAAAAAAAGGAAAACAAATCTTTTCTGTCACTCAACCTGAAACAGCTCAAAGCAAGAAGCCTTTGAAAACTGGACATATAACAAATTTTCTTTAATTCCTTTTTCTTCTTTTGTCAGGTAAGTGAGTTGGAATGTTTTTGTTAAACACATCTGCCTCCTGTTAAAACAATGACAGGATAAAGTCTGGGGCTTTCTTTTACATGGTCTGTAAGCTCTTGGATTTAGAATGTCTGAGGTTGGGAAGTAGGGAAAGCCAAGGTGTTGGGTTCTGGTGGATCTGGAAAACCACAGGATGAGGCAACACTTCACCAGAGCAAGCCTGAAGGTTTCTCTCCAGAAAGGATTTTCTTAACATAGGTTTTGAGGCATAGAATGTTGGGCTGGGAAGAAAATGAGAGGTCGGGGAGGGACTTGGGAAGTAATAATTTTACAATGAATAAAGATCTTTTTTTTCTGGTAAAAGATTTATTTCTGCCTTCAGCGAGATGTCCTTATCAGTTTGTATGGGCTTCTGCTCCAAATTGGCCTCCCTCAGGACTTTGGCTGAAGGAACAGGCTTCCGTGGGGCATGTTGCCAGTTATCAGAGCCCAGGGAAACAGGGCAGTGAATTGAGCCCAGGCTCTCAAAGCCTCCACCTGGAAGTGGCACATTTTACTTCAGCTCAAATGTCACTGGCCAAAGGACGGACACACTCAACTGTAAGGAAGCAGAGTAGTACAGTCCTACCACACGTTATAGAATAGCCCCACTAGACCACATTTATATACATGTTTTGCCAGCCATAAACTCGGGGAAGGTAAGGACTGTGACTCATTTCTCTTCACCTTTCTCTTGGCAACAGCCTGCAGTAGAGGTGCAGTACACGTGAGGTGACTGCCTGCCTGACTGTGGAGCTTAGCACGTGACTGGAACAAAATGGGAATCAAAGCCAGAAAACTCTATCTCCTCTTTCTCCTCCCCTTTTGGCACCTCTTTGCTTCTGCCAGGATTCTGACTCTGAAATTGATTGTCTGAATGATCCTGGACCATCATTTAGCTACTCAAAGCCTCAGTTCCTGCAGTTGGAAAGTGGAGACATTATTACTCCCATGAAAAGTGAGAGTAAGATGGCATCTCTGAAAGCCAGGTTGATTAAGTCTGTGGCTCTGGCTGTTGCCCAGTGTCCCCTCTGGGGACCTTGAGTGCCCATCGCCATATGCTGAGCTACCCTACTGAGGCCTGCTGTTCTTAGGCAAGGTCCTATGTGAATAACAGTCTTTGTGAGAATCTACCTTAAAGGTTCAGACATTGATTCTCTCTCTCTCTGTCTCTGTCTCTCTCTCTCTCTCTCTCTTGTGTGTGTGTGTGTGTGTGTGTGTGTGTGTGTGTGTGTGTGTATGTGTGTGTAATTTAAACTCAGTAATACAAGACATGGTCATGGGGGGGTCAGTGTGGGTCTCTGGCATATGACTACTTTTACATCATAATCCCAAGGAGTTCTTGGTTAAATTGTGGTCAGAGATTACAAGAATGCTGGGTTTTATTTTTTTGTTAAGTCAGATTTATTTAGGTATAATTCATATACAGTACAATTCACTCTTTTTGGTGTGTAGTTCTATGAATTTGACAAATGCATACAGTCATGTAACCACCTCACAATCAAAATAGAGAACATTTCCAGCCTCCTTAAAAGTCCTTGTGCCATTTTTGGACAGCCCCATTTCCCACCCATATCCCTGGCATCCATGGACGAATTTTTTTGTTTTTTGTTTTGCTTTTTATGGAATGTCAGTAAAGCTTCTCTGACCTTTGAACTCAGATCTGATGATAATCTCTTTTAGCATCCTATAGCCCTTATTTCAATTCTAATTATATTGTGCATGCAATTAATTAAAAATTGTTTAATGTCCACCTCTTCTGCTACATGCCTGAAGGAAGGAATTGTCTGGCCAATGCATTACTGTATCCTCAGCAGTACCATCAGGTAGATGCTCAACAAATGTTTAGTGAATAAATGAGTGACTCAGTGGCTATAAGTAGAGTGCTCTAGGTCACCACTAACTCAGCAAAAGGAATTTAATATTCAGTGGTGTCAAATCTATCATATCGTAAAGCACACAGAGACCTTATCATTCAAACATTCCTGAAGTGTATGGCTAAATTTTTGGAGTTACATTGGATTTGAATACCAGCAGTCGGAACCATCCTAGGCAATTCCAGATGCACGATCGATATAGTCAATTATTTAAAAATAAGATGGAAACATTTTAATAACTTAACACTGTCTTTTGCCATTATCTTATACAACATATTTAAAACTGTTTATTTCATAATTTTTACACTCCATATATTTTGTAACTGATCTGACATGAGAGTGATGCTTAAGAGCAAGATCATAAAGTCTTCAAAATCTAGCTTATCTTCTGTGCCTTCATCAAGTTCAGAAAGGATGTCTCTGTATTTTGGCTTGGTTTCTTGTCCCTATGAGAATAGAGAAATAAAAACTGAATTCATTGTATAGACTTTAGGTTTGCAGATCATAAACAATGATTAGTGTTTTAGTCTGTTTAGTGTTGTTGTAGTAGAATACCTGAAACTGGGTGATTTATAAAGTAAAAAGTTTTATTTGGCTTACAGATCTGATGGCTGGAAAGTTCAAGATCAGGCAGCTGCATCTGGTAAGGGCCTCAGGCTGCTTCCCCCTCATGGTAGAAGATGAAGGGGAGCTGGTGTACACACAGATCACTCAGCAAGAGAGGAGGCAAGAGGAGGAGGGAGGTGCCAGGCTCTTTTAAACAACCAGCTCTTGTGATAACTAATAGTGAGAACTCACTCAGCCCTCCCAAGGGAGGGTATTCATTTATTCATAAGGGATCTATCTCCATGACTTCAAACACCTCCCATAAGGCCCCACCTCCAACGCTGGAGATCAAATTTCAACGTGAAGTTTGGAGGGGACAAACATCCAAATTATAGTAAATAATAAGCATGTTATTAACAATAATAACATATCACGTTGCCACCAATGCTACGAGTCAAATATCATATTAAATCTTTTTATGTGTTATCTCATCTAATTATCATAGGGACCTTATTGAATGTATACTACTGTTATCTTCATCCTACAGATGCAGTATCAGAGACAGGTGATAATAAAGAAACTTGCCCCAAGCTGGGAAGCTTCCGGTGTGGAGCCAGGGTTTGTAGCCTGTCTGCCTCTTGAAAGCCCATACTCTTTTTTTTTTTTTTTTTTTTGAGACGGAGTCTTGCTGTATCGCCAGGCTGGAGTGCAGTGGCACAATCTCGGCTCACTGCAAACCTCCGCCTCCTGGGTTCAAGCGATTCTTCCGCTTCAGCCTCCCTAGTAGCTGGGACCACAGGCACGTGCCACCATGCCCGGCTATTTTTTGTATTTTTAGTAGAGACGGGGTTTCACCATGTTGGCCAGGATGGTCTCGATCTCTTGACCTCGTGATCCACCCGCCTCCGCCTCCCAAAGTGCTGGGATTACAGGCGTGAGCCACCGCGCCTGGCCGAAAGCCCATACTCTTAACTGCAAAGCTATCCTGCCTTTCTTTGAACAAGCATATTATTTTTAAAATTTTTGAAATCTTTGTGTTAGGGAAGGTATCCACTATGGGTTCATCATTTGAGACTTAAGATTATTAAAAAATATAGAATAAAATATGCTAAAAGAAAATATGCACTTTGGAAGATGATTCAGCATTTAGTTTCATTATAAATAAAATTTATGTTCATAGTCTTCATAAATAGATTGAAGGAAAACATCAATAGTATATAAATGAAGAGACTTTTTAGTTTCAAATCACAGCTTGTGAACTGTCTTCCCCAGTGACATTAACAATACTGAAGTCATTTGATTCACCATTATACTGAATCATATTTACATTTAGTTCTACCCCAAATGCTCACCCATGTGCTAGGTGTACAAAGCCATTACAGCAATGACTAAGGCACTTTGGGAATGATGCTGCATTCCTCTTACAGACTTAGACCCATTCTAGTTTCTCAGTGCTGTTTCTCCTCAAGAGGTTACCCTATCCATGAAGGCCAAGAGGAGCTCTCTACTCTCCCCCCTCCAAAAGAGCTGAATGCCATTTGGAAAGGGTCAAAACCCAAGACACAGTTAGATAAGACCACTTTACTAGCAGAATGGCACATTGTTTGCCCAGAGGTACGAGATAGGTATTGGTCTTATTTATTTTTTTTCTGCCTATTGTAAGAGCACACCATTTTCTGATGTCCAGTCCTCCTAGGACATGACCTGTCATCTTTTTGTATCTTCCCAGTAGCGCCTTTCAGTGCGTTGTTTTACTCTATCTGAATGGCTATAGGGTGCTAAGATCCCCAAAACCATCTTTAGCCTTATGGGAAAGGAGATATTCCCCTTAGAACTCAGGCCTTTGCCAAAAGAACCACTCAGTTTGGGGGACACCACATGGGGTTTGAGGAGAAAGCCCAGTTAGGAATGAAGTTGGCTCCTTAGCTTTGACATTAACTCACGTGCCTGCACCTGCCCTAAGGGGGGTCTCATGGAGTGGGGTGGTGGGGCCAAAGCAGCATTCTGACAGACATTGTAGAGAATGCCCTGGGATGAACTGTCCCCCTCAAGTCCCTGAAATACAGCTCTGCTTTCATCTCAAGCAGAGAGCAGGATTACACTGAGGCCTGGGTGTGCCTGCTGCTAGAGAGATTCAGAAATTGACTGTACTTCCAGGGTTTAGCCTACACCGAGAGCTATGAGGCTGAAGGTGTCTTTCCTAATCATTGGTTTTTCATTCCTTTTCCCCTGGTATTCTGAGAGGGGTGATGAGTTAACATCAAGATAGTACATCCACTAGTTCTTCATTTTCATATTTATTAAAAGCTCGCTGAGGATTTGCCTGGCTACCAGGTAATGGGCTTCTATCTGGCATATGGGCCCCATTTCTTTTGGCCTTGGATGCAGGCAAATGGTATAGAATTTATTTACTCATCCTTTCTTTAAAGACTCCCCAAAAGTTGTCATCTCTTGGTAAATTCTGCCTGATATTTCTGCCTGAAAAACTAGCTTTTCTAAAAAAAAAATTCAGAAAAATACATGTTAATACAGAACATTTAGAAAAAGTAAATTTAAAAAGAAGACTGTGACTGTAACCTTTTACCCCACTGCTCAAAATTAACATTAACATTTAATTTCATTCTTTTTACTGATTTATCTGTGTATCATACTATATTCTCATTCATTTATTTTCATTCTTTTAATTTAATTTCATTCTTTTCATTCATCTGTGTATCACATTTATTTTCATTTCATTCTTTCATTCATTTCATTTCATTCTTTTCATTCATTTATCTGTGTATCACACTATATTCTCTCTCTTTTGAAATAATCACCCACTCACAGGAAGTTGTACCCTTGACCCAGCTCCCCCAAGTTATACATCTAAAACCATTTATAGGTGTGTATGTATGTATATGTGTGCATAGAGAGAATACTATCTTTTCAATATTTCAGAACAGACATAGGCACTTAGAGACTACCTCTATGTGCTTTCTTGCTTTACCTATCAATAAATATTGATAGTTTAGGCTGGTATGAGGCCCTCTTTTCCTCTTTCATATTTTCCCTAGGCTGGGATTTTCCAAAGTATGAACATATACTCCTGATAGAATGTAATGACATTTTAGGTGATGTAGAACAAATATTAAATAAGAATTGATAGTCATTGATTTTTTTTCACTATTTTCTTTTACTCTCTCCCACTGAATTTACATTAAGAATAATGATAAAAT
The DNA here is from genome assembly GCA_036589455.1 of Ateles fusciceps. NCBI lineage: Eukaryota > Metazoa > Chordata > Mammalia > Primates > Atelidae > Ateles > Ateles fusciceps. The sequence goes on from JAZHEH010000562.1 coordinate 14,997,242, forward strand.
GTCCTTATAAAAATTTAGTTAAGTAGAGAGACAACATGAAGGAAAAGTTCAAATGATAACACAGGCTATAGGCAGATGTGGGGAAAATACTGAATACGGTATTCAATGACTGATTATATACTGCTGACTATCATTTCTATATTTTGAACACAGATCTCTATTCTAACCTTTGAACTCATCTATCCTTTGTCTGTTTCTCCTCTTAAATATTTCATGGACATCTTAACATTGACACATCCTAACGGAACTCACCATCTTCTCCCCACCCATATCCCACCTCAAATCTGCTTATTCTTTAGTCATTTTCTTCTCTAGGAATGGGAACAGCACGATTCCTCTTCCTAAGTCACAAACTGGGTTGTCATCATTTGCTTTTCTGTCCTTAACCTCTCACAGTCAGTTGTCAGATCTTGTTCATTCCACTTTCTACACGTCTCTTCTATTTGTCTGCTTCTCTCCATCTTCACTGCCGTAGTCTAAGCCATCACCATCTTTCTCTTGGATTACATCCCCACAGTTATTCCCTTTTTTCCTATTCTACCCCCAATCCCAGTCTGTTCTCTGTACTGCAGCTGGTGTAATTTCTTAGACCTGGACCTAGAAACTATTCCTGGCTCCCTCTTGCCCTTGGGCTATTCTTCTTAAGATTTGGCTTCTCCTCACCTCCACAGCCTCACCTCTAACAACTTCCCACTTACCTTCCCATCTTTTCTCACCAACTGGCCCTCCAGATCTCTGCTTGGAATGCCATGATTCTCACTTCCCCTTGCCTAGCTACCTCCTGCTCACTCTTCAGATCTCAGCTCCACCTTGGTTTTCCAGGAGCCAGTCTTTGACTACCTACCTCAAGATAGTTCCTCATTTTACTCACTGAATGCCCTACTCTTTCACATCCTTTGACTATTTCTAGTTACTTTTTTAGCATATTTCTTTCCCCTGCTGGATTGCTGTCTTCTTCACTGTATTAACTCCAGTACAGCTCACTGACTGGCATAAGGTAAGTGTTCAATAAACATTCGTTGCATAAGACAACATGACAGGGGCCTGGAGCTGCAGTTATTCGCACGTTGGGTCAGCCGTGAGGATTCCTGTTTCCTTAGGGAAGTTAATTCTCTCACCTCTGTGAAATTCCTAAATTGAGTTTGCAGCAAATTTTTGGCAGTAGCTTTTTCAAGTTTGCCATCAGAGTCAGAAGAGTTTCTGAAAATCAGAGCAGTGGTGGCAATGGCTTTTTCCAGATCTGAGCACTTCCTCAGAGCTAGGAGAGAAAAAATGTGCAACAAAGTACCTGAGTTAGAAGTAACCCTTCCCCAGACTTGCTGTTGTATCTTTCAAGGGAACTGTAGGGAACCTTCCAAATCTTGGCCCTTTGCCTCCTATCTGGGAGCAGGATGTAGGAGTTTCTGATCCTGCATCTTTAAACAATGGAAGATGTGGGAGTTTCTGATCCTCGGTCTTTAAACAGTGGAGAACAAAAGTTCCCTTAATAGCAATTAGAGTTAGTAGAGTTAGAAATGAAATTTACCATCTAGTTGCCGTGTGACCTTAGAAGAGTCCCTCACCTCTCTAAGCTTTGGTTTTCTGATCTGTGATTTCACCCAGTTATTCAACAAATATTGATAGAGCACCTACTATAGATGAGGCTCAATCCTTGGTATTAGGGATACCTCACTGAATAAAATGAAATTCTGCTCTTGTGGAATTTATATTCTGTGTCAGACACAGCATGACTTCATGTCAGTATGATAAAGGAGAATGAATTCCAAAGCAAGCTCTTTGATATAATGATGGATAAGGGTTCTCTTTGACTTGTGGCCTAAAAAAGAGTGATCTCCCAGCTGGTTTCTCTCAGGTAAGCTCCTTGATAGGGCAATGCTAATTCATTTCTTTGTAGTGTGTTGCAGTGAACACAGGGAAGTGTACAAGGTACCATGAAGAAAATTTGTATGCTCTGTGTTCTTTTATTCACCGATACATCCCCTAGTGTAGAACTTAAAACACTTTACAGATATTGCATGTTTATCTGTCCTTTCCTTAACTAGAAAGCAGTCTCCATGGGCCAGGGATCAGACCCTTTTTCTTATTCCCAGTGACCAGCACAAATGTCTGCTACATTGTAGGTGCTAACCAATGCTGTTGAATGAGTGAATAAGAAGAAAAAAAAAACCCCAGCTTTTAGCCCAGAAAATGTGCAATAATTACAGGTTCAAAGAATGAAGTTCAGTCAGAATAATGTGATTTTAGTACTGAGCGCTTACTACGTGCCTGGTATTTCCCTAAGGTACTCAGCACACAGAGGGGACAAAACCGTATGTGGCCAGGCACAGTGTCTCATGCCTATGATCCCAGCACTTTGGGAGGCTGAGATGGGATTATCACTTGAGGCCAGGAGTTAGAGACCAGCGTGGTCAACATAGTAAGACCCTTGTCTCTATTTTTTTTTTTAATTAAACCCAGATGTGGTCTCCACTCTCATAGATCTTATAATCTAGTGAAGAAATCAATAATAATCAAGAGTACTGTATATGTATACACATGCACTTATTTTTTATGTTGTTTGTCCACATAGTCCTGGGGTGTAGAGCAGCAAGTGACGTCAACTTTGTTTACAACTTGTGATGTAGGAGGCCAGGAAGGTATGGAGACAGGAAAATAATTACAGAGTAGGTCTGGAAGGAAAGCTACTTAGATAGGGGGTCTGGAAGGCCTCCATGAGTAGACTAATATTTAAGCTAAGAATTATAGGATGAGGAGGAGCCAGCCATGAAAAGGGTGAGGGCCAGGGTAAGATTAGAATTTGCTGAACGTTCCAGGCTCGGGAAACCAGATGTGTGAAGGCTCAGGTTAGAAGAAAACTGTCATATTTGGCAGATTTCTGAAGGAAGGTAGCTGTGACTGGAGTCTAGGGGCTGGAAGGTTGTGTGTAGGCAAAAGCTACGTCATGCAGGACTTACAGGCCACGTATAAAGGAATCAGGATTTTCTTCAAAGTGGAAAGAGAAGGCATTAAAGCATTTTAAGCATCTAATTTTTCAGTTAAAGGTGAGGAGGAGGGACAAGAGTTAAGACAAATGGGTGAAAGGAGGGAGTGTGTGGGTCTTCTCAGTTTTTATTGTATCTCTGAGCAGTGCCCAGGTTATATATTTGGTTAAATAAAGTTAACATTGCTAAGAAGTGGCAATGAAAGTATTTGAAATCTTTGACTTCAAAGTCTGTAGCAAGAGCAGCCACTTAGGAGTATCTGCTTGCAAGGGACCCCCATGTTGATTGTGGAATCCAGACATTTTTCATCCTTCTGATGAAGTTCAGGTCTGACTGCACTCTGAATGGGAACTCCATCTGGTCTAGCCAACTTCCCATTCTTTTCACCATTTCTTTTAAAAACCAGCATGCCTTTCCCCTGACTATAAAATAGCATATGCCCATGGTAAAAACAGAGCTAGAATATATTAAAAATAAAAGATAACAAGGAACTCTGTTTATTCTAATAACACTGATGATACTTTGTGAGGCTTTTTAGTTTCCTGTTTTTGTGGTTGGATTCTTCCCTTAACAAACCCAGCATGTTGCCACTTAATTCTTTCACTGTCTTGCAGAGTTGGGGACTGGTATGTAAAAGCATATTGTAAAGGGCTAAGTGCAACTGAAAACACAAGAGACTGATGTTTCTCTTTTGGCGTCTTTTATTGGCTCTCTTGCCTCTGGAATGGGGGTTCAGGGAAGGGCATTAAGCCAGGCTAGTTTCTGCTGCCCTCTTTGTTATTCCCTAGCTCACTGTCTGTACTTTAATAATACTGAACTGTGTGTAGTCCCTACATACTCTATCCATTCAACAAGCATTTATTGGCAAGTATTTATTACAAGGCTCTGTGATAGTTCCGGGGCGTAGAGCAGCAAGCAACATCAAAGAGCAAACCCTGACTTTTTGGAGCTTGTGTTCTGATGGGCGATAATATACAACTCACACTCTACGTGTCAGCCACTCCTCCATGGGATGAATGCACGTGATTCCACTCACTACATTCAGATGTTAGTTCGACGAGGTAGGTCTTAGTATCGACCCCACTCTATCGATGAAGCAACAGAGACACCGAGAGGCTAAGTATAATGGCTTGCTCAAGGTCACACAACCCCTCTGGTTTCACTCCAAGATGCACATTGCCTGTAGGTGCTGTTTTTTCAGGAAGCGTATTTTGCAGGACTCTTTTCCAAACCCCCAGATGGTGCTACATGTCCTTCCTTTGTGCTTCTATAATTCTTAAATATGACCTTTCATAACCTTCACACCGAAACACTCTGTCTAAACTATCTTCTACATCAGTGCTTTCCCTCCCTACCAAAAATAATTTGAGCCATGATCATAATTTTAAAATTTCTGATAAATAGCCACATTAAAGAAGTAAAAAGAAACAGGTACAAGTTAATTTTAATAATCTATTTGATTGAAGCCAATATAGTAAAATATTTTCATTTCAACATATCATCAATATAAACAAATTATTGAGATAGTTTATATTTTTTCCCTACTAAATCTCTTAAGTCTTACTTACACATCTCAATTCAAATTAACAAAATTTCAAGTGCTCAGTATCTACATGTGGCTGGTGGCTACTATACTGTACACCGCGTTGGAGTTTATCTTGTGTGTGGACAGTTACTGCATCCAGTTACTGCCTCTTGTTGATCTTTGCATTCATTCCCAGGCCCTGAGTCTTGTCCGCCTCAGTATACATGTGTTAAATTGGGCTGATTTGAACTTCAGAACAATTCTCTGCCTCTTTTCCTCACCTGCTCTGGAATGTGGAACACTAAATCTCCTAATTCCTTCACTGTCAGTTCAAATTGAATGGTGTCATAGAAATACCAGTCTCAATACAGCAAGATGTAAGAATCACCTCATTTTACAACTTGTCCTAATATCAGTTGTTTTTGTGAATGATGTGAAGACCTACAGGAGAGGGGTTGTTTGCTCAAGCTCACATAGGTAATATGTCAGAACTAAAAACTAGGTCCCTGCTGTCTACGCTTTAGGCCAGTAATTTTCCTAGTACTTCTCAAATTTTCCCACAGCAAAAATACCCTGGATGTTAGAGGAAAATATGTACTCATCTCACATTCCTAAGACTCATGAGATCAGGGGCATAGGCCCAAGTAGCCAGCGAGAAAATGTGGGTTCGTATTGACTTCTATGGCATGACTTATCCATGTCTAATTTCGATGAATAACATGTAGAGTTACTTCCCACGAAATAACATACATTCTGGGGAGATGAGTCATGTTTATCCTGTGATTTTTTTAAGGCACAGGAATAAATGTGGTTCAGTGGTCCGATGTAAGGAGTCTGGTGCTAGGAATGGTGTGTACGTGGGCAGGGGTGGGTGTGCAGTGGGGTTGACAGAGTTACAATCTCAGGCTCTCAGAAGGAGAAGTTATGTTAGATGGGACAAGTCTCAAAAGTGCCTGAAATTGTGGAAATTATTGAAACATAAATCACAGGTCTGCTTTGTTGTAATAATATAAAAATAGTTCCATAAAGATGGAGATTTAGTTAAATAAAAGTACAGAGTCTCTTTTGGAGAGTTTGACTAGCCATCTAGGAGGAAAAAATATGCAATGTAGTAATGTCCAGCTGTACTTGTTATTCTGTAAACTTGTGAAGTCTTATATTTTTTAACAAAATAATGATCCAAGTATATGAGCGTTTTTTCTTATATCGTTATTTCCATGGCAGTGTTGTTAGTCCTAAAGTTATTTTACCTATGCAATTGAATTCCAAGGGCAAATATTTACACTTTGAGAGGTGGCCACACTGTGTTTCCACTCAGTCAACAGAGGCAATTGGGGACTGATTGCACCCTGAGTTGCACTGAACATTCATGAGTCAGATACTCGTGGTCCTACTCTAGACATTCTGAGGATGCTGCCCGTGGAGACGCAACTGGATATGGTGGGAAGAACACTGAATTAGGAGTCAGGGGATCCATGGTCTCATCTCAGCTCTGTCTTTAATGAGCTGTATAAGTGTAGGCAAGCTAATTCCTACTCCCGGACCTCAGTTCCCACATCTTTAAAAAGAACATCATGAATGTTTGATGATTTATTCAAAAGTTCCCTTATATCTCTGGCATTCTTTGATGTCCTATTATTTTTTTTAATACTTGGCATGCCATCTTGCTAGAGGAGAAAAATGTGCATCTCAGTCATCTCTGCCTTACCTTTTATTGAAGCCAGTTGTTTGGATATTGAAATGCTGCCAACAAAATGAAAGAAACATAATGATTCTGGGAGTTGGGGTATTGACATGAGACTGTAAAGCAGAGGAATACAATGATGGAAAAATTACTTCTTTTGGTAAATATTCTCTGAGCATTTTAGTGGAGCAGCCGTCTGTCTTCCAAAATCTTTTCTTCCCTTGCCACATAGTAAAGAAATGCCTGCACGTGGCTGGCCAGCTAGCCTACATGTTTCAGTCTTCCTTAGAGTTATGCAGCCACATGGCTAAGTTCCTACAGACGAAAAGGAGCAGAAAAGTGAACACCTTCTACATAAGCTCCTCCATTCTCTTTCCCATTCAAGCTGACTAAGGTGGAAATTATCAGGAAGACTTTAGAAGCTACATGCTGATCAGCCTGTGTCTCACGTGACTGCATAGAGTAAAACTGCCACAGACCTGGAACCCCCACTCTGGAGTGTCACATGACAAAGAAAAAAGAATTTTGTGTTCCGTAAAATGCTCAGACTTTGAAATCTGTTTTATTCCAGCAACTTAGCCTTCCTAATGAAGAGCCTAGGCATTATGCTGAGGTGTGGGATGCATGAGTGATAGAGACATTCCTATCCTTTTGGGGCTTAGTCTAGAAAGAAGACAGTTACTAGGCAGGTAACTCGATAAAAAGTGATGGCAGAGCACATAGAGAGGTGAAGAGGTACCAACCTAGTCTACAGTCAGGGTAATGGCATTCTGCCTGAGCATAAAGAATCAGCAGTGAAGAAGGAGGAAGAGTGTTCCATGCAGAGGGAACTTATGTGTTGAGGCCTGATGTGGCAGAAATCACAGTATGATTGAAGAACCAGAGGAGGTAGTGTGGGTGGAACCTAGAGAAAGAAGGAGATAGTGGTCAAGAGCCAGGCAGGGCCAGAGCATGTGGAGTCTTGGAGGCTTTATGAAGGACACCAGTTATTATTCTAAGGGCAAGGGGAATCATATGATCAGATTTGCATTTTAGGAAATTACTTCATGACTATATCAGAAGTAGATTGAAAAGGGGCCAGATTGGAGGCAGGAAGTTGTATCTTGCTCCCTTATTAGCAGCAAATCAAAGTTTGCTTGATTTTTCAACACCTGATGGCTGGAGTGTTTTTTTGAGAAAGCCAATAAGAATAACAGAATTTGGTAATATCTTAGATAACTACTTAAAAGGAACTTTCGGGTTCAGGAGCTGGTTTTGGCATTAACTAGTTGAGGGATCATTGTCTTTGGGAGTCCTCATTTTTTTCACTTCTAACATTGCAAAGCTGGACCCTGTGTTATCTTGAACGCTTCATGGTCTTCTCGGTGAGCACCTCCTGCTCTTCTACAACCTCTGCACCATTGTTATTTCCTTTATAAAATGAAGGACGTTTCATTTTGCACAGTGTGCACTTGTAACATGACATGTATTTATTTCTATTGCTGTAATTGAGAAGCAAGAGCTATGCAGTTTATCTCCATATTTCCTTCCCCTGGCCTCGCAGAGCACCTAGCACTTGCCAGCTGTCCACAGAAGGTTTTTGGAACTAAAGCCAGTCTCCTAAATGAAATTATATGAGAAAGAACATTTTTCATTTATTAAACCTAGCTACACATTTGAATTATATAAAACAATTTCTCTCTGTAGTGGATAATTTGAGAGAATATGCTGCACAGTTAAAGTCATTACCGATTTTGATTTACAAATGTTTCTCAAGAGGCAGTAAAAGATATTTGTGTTAATTGCACCATCTTTTCAGTTTGCAGTCAAGGCTGCAAGTTTGTTGTCTTTGTTTTTCCAAGTGAATTTAAAGCTGGATTGGCGTAGATAATAGGCACCGAACTGGCAATAGCTTGGCTATAAAGCTGTTGACATAAACTCTTTGGAAATATATCTGCAAACTTAAATGAAACTCGATAAAAGACAGCCAAGTGCCACTGACCTTTTGGGCATTTTCCTAGGTGCTAAGGTGGATGTTGGGGCTGCAGAAGGATTGGGATCCCCTTCCAAGTAGAGAGCTTTGTCCTGGGTACTGTGTATACAGCCACTCACTGTCCTGTCTTCTGTTTTGTGTTAGTCCTTCCTAAGCAACAGTCACTTGCCCACTGTTACTATTGTCATTCACTCCATGACAACTATACAATTGCATGTCTAGAAGAACATTTCCACAATGTCATTGTATGTAGACATCAAATCATTCAATAAATATTTTCATGCCTACTGTGAACCAGGCACTCTACAAGGTGCTGGGGAAACAACAGTGAGCAAAATCAGACACAGAGCCTGGTCTCAAGAAGTTTAGTGGGAATGGTGGATATTAATCAAGTAATTGCATAAAAAGTCATACCTGTGAACAATACTATTCAAGACAGATGCCATGACATTGACATCAGTCAGGCATCCTTGGGGAAGTGATGCTTGATGATGGGTAGGCGTTAACTAGGTGCAAGGATGAATATTGTAGGCAGAAGGAATGGGTGGGAGGGAATGCAGTGATCAGAAGGGACTGAAAGAAGGCTGGTGTGACTGAACCAAAGAGATCGAGGGGGCATGTGTCTCAAGCTGAGGCTGAAGAGCAGGTTCAGTGGCCAGGCCATGCGGGAACTTGTAGGTCCCTGTAGGGATTCTTTCTTTATGTCAAAAGAATAGGAAACCATTTGTGTATTTTAAGCAAGGAGGTTAATGAAGTTAAATTTACATTTTTGAGAGATGGTCCCAGCTTCAATGTGAATAATGGTTTAGAGAGGTGGACAGAGTAAATGCATGAAGGCCAATGGGAAGGCTATTTCACTTGTGGTAGCTTAGGGCGCTTTCTGTAAAAACGAGAGGATGTATCAGCTCAGGCGAATGAGTCAGGTTCAGGGAAGACATGTTAAACAATTGCACGAGTCGCTGGTGAGCTGATGGGTGAGAGGAGCTAGAATTCTCAAGAGAAGCTCAGAATAATCACTATTCAGGGTACAGTAGGCTCTAAGGGCTCTGCTACCTTATTGCTGCTTCACTGGTCACTGCTCCACCATCAAATGACCATGTGTGTCACTCTCTCATTGCCTGCTTCTCTTTATGGGTTTTCTTTTTCTCTTCCCTCTACCTCTTCACTATTTTCTTCAGCATTTTTAATTCAAATTTGGGATGCAGGAGAGAGTTTGATTGGCCTTACTAATTGCCGTTGCCCATACTGGTCAGTTTTAGTGCCAGTTCACCCTGTAGGTTGTCAGTTACCCCATGCAATTATCTCCTGTGGGTCACATGATGATCCTGAGCCAATATCACTGCTCAAGTTAAACCCTTAGAGATGGCTTCCTCAGAAGGGAGGTCTGAGTAGGTTTCCCCATATCTGGATTTTCAACAAACACTTCAAGTGATGCTTATGTTGACTGCATTGCAGAGTTGTTGGCAGTGGTTAAAAACAGGCTTTGGAGTGGAAAGAGCTGGGTTTTAATTTTGACTCTGACACTCCTTAGTTGTGTTACTTGGAATAAGATCCTTAAAACTGCTACGTTGGCTTTCTCATCTGTGAAGTACTTTCCTCATGGAATTTTTGTCAAGGCTGGATGAGTTTGTGTTTTGGGGCACTCAGGACAGTGAGGAGAAATCAATAACAGTCATAGAGAAGATTATGTTCAGTATGATGGTATCAGAGACATTCACAGAAGGATGTGCAGTGAGCAAGGTCAGGAAACTATGCAGAGGTGCTGCAGCATCCAGAGATTAGCAGCAGTGGGAAACTGTTACCGCTCTTAGTTCTAAGGGCCAAGGAGAGCAAATATTATAGAGTTGAGTGAGAGCTGAATTCTTGGAGCAGATTCACTTGACAGCAACTGTGATTGAAGGGAGGCAGCTACTCTTAGAAATGCAAGCAAAGCAGGGAGGAAAGGCAAAGAAATACCCTATGCTTTGGTCTCCAGCCTATGCCTCCAGTTGACTAAGCCAATCAGGAAAATGGCAGTAAGGGAGCCTGGGGGGTGGGGTCTATAGGAATCAGCCTCTAGGGGCATAGACAAGGGCAGAGAATGGAATGGGAGGAAGGGTTGAACAAATGGGCAAGAAACAGCATGATGATGATAATGATGATGATAATAATGACAGAAGCAAACTACTGGGAATCTGAGATTTATTGATTATCTTCTTCCTGTCAGGATTAAATTAAAAGTGGCATTCTCAGAAAGGTTTTTGCAGACATTTCAAGTGAAAATGCACCTTTTTTTTTTCCTACATCAAAATCTCATCTCATGAAACATTCAGGCTGTTTACACACAGTATCAAACTATCTGGGCAAAACATTAATTTAAAAATCCCTCAGTCAACCTGGCCCTTTGGCAATGTGAGAGCAGGGCTTGAGTGTACTGAGTAGGTGTCCATTTGGGAAAGGAAATGTGCTGATGGCAGCAGGGGTTTGAAAAATGACGCCATGTGTGGATTTATTGACAAGCACACAAGACCACCGACCTGAAGATCGCAACAGTGGGGCTCTTGTCTGTGGGCTCGGCAGGCTACGGACAGCGGAAGATTAGCACAGTATTAATGGTGCTTGAAATTTGGTAAACTATTGGAGTGAGAAAAAGAAAATGCCATCACAGAGAGAAGTGTTTTTTACCAGGTTTGCTGTTTACACTTGAGTCTGCCAACTTACTTCCTATTCAGTAAAAATAAAATAGCAGGTAATAGGAGTGAGAGTCTAAAAGACTTGCCTTTGATGATTTGGCTTATGCTTTTTTTTTTTTTTTTTTTCTGGTGCTAAGTTCTTTATTGAGGGTTCTGGAAACAGTAATTTCATGAATTGTGTTTCTGGGAGTGTCAGAACCACTGGAATGAATGCAAAAATTTTCATGTGTATGGGCATTTTCCTGGCTGAAAGAACTGCTAGGTTCTCCAAGTGGCTATAACTTCTGAAGAGTCATTGCTGGAGGTAAATGCCACCAGGTTGGTCATGATGTTGCCTTTTTGGAAAGAACTGCCCCCCTGCCCAAGCCTCACTCTAAGAGAAATAGTGTGTGGACCCTTAGTTTCATAGTTAATATGTTTAAATATATTATTGTTATATTTATAGAATATTATTTAACAATGCATAATTGTTAAAATTTATGCATTGAGTAACTGATATTATGTGAGATGTTTAATAAATATTTCTTTTTATTCTCAATAACCATTAGAAACAAGAATTGTCATCATTTGCAAATGATGAAGTGTAGAGGAGTTAAATTACTTGTCCAAAACCCTCTGGCTAATTAATGGATAAGCCTCAATTCAAACCTAAGGCTGTGGGGTTTCAAACCTGATGCTACTTATTTTACATCATTTTACCTGTTACTGCACTCTTTGATCATGAAAATTAAAGCCACAGCTCTTGTTTCCTAAGCTGACAAATCATAACTCTCTGTTGGTCTCATGAGAACTCATCAGAATTTTTCTAGCTCAAATTAGCCTCTTCTCCCCTAAATATCCTTGAAACATGTTTTACATTTATTTGACATCTCTAATCATTGATTTATGTTTATAATTAGTTATTATTTACCTTCTCACTAGATTGAGAACATTAATAATAGTAACAATAATGGTAATAAACAGCATTGATTTAAAACCTCCTATGCACCGGACATTGTTCACTTGTATCCTCTCATTAAATTCTTAGGACGCTTTTTTGGTGGGTACTATTGTGATTGTTTGCATTGTGCAGATGCCTTATACAGATTAGGAGACCTGGGCTTGCCCAAGAACACATAGCTACTAAGACTTGGAATTCAAGCACAGGTCTTTTTGAGTCCAAGAATCAACCTGTTAATCACTATCTTCTCGTTAAGGATCATTTTTGTATCTTCTGCTCAGGGTTTAGCATCATGAAATGTTTACATAATTGGACATTTGTTGAGTACAGTGTGACCTAGAACCTAGAGTGTGATAGCCACTGGGGAAGTTGGGCTTGTGTCTGGTGCTGGGACATATTAATATCTAGTGTCCCTGCTCTCTCCCTGCTTTCCGAGGAATCTGACAATGCAATGGAATCCCCCAAGGAGAGGGTGTCATGCCCACTAAAGGAAGAGATGCCAAGGGTGAGGGGTGTGTTTTGCACATAGTAGACCTTCAAAAAATATTCATTTGAGTATATCATCGTTTATGTATCCATTCTTCTGATGATACATATTGGGTTTATTTTCAGTTTTGAATCATTATGAATAAAGGTTCTATGGACATCTTTCTACATGTGTTTTTGTGTACCTAATCACTCATTTCTTTTGCATATATATCTAGAAATGGAAGTGTTGGATTCTGTTTAATTTTCTCAGAAACTGACAAAGTTTTCCAAAGGAGTGTTCCATTTTACACTTCTACCAGTAATGCAGTAATGTATAAGAGCTCCAGTTATTCACATCTTCACCAACATTTGGCATTGCCAGCCCTTTTAAACTCTATTCATTCTGGCATTACAGTGTGGTTTTAATTGCATTTCCTTAATAACAAATGAGTACTTTGTCATATGCTTACTGGCTGTGTGGTTATCTTTTTTTGGAACACTACTCAGCAATAAAAAAGAACAAACTACAGGTAGATACAACATGAATAAACTGTGAAACCATTATCCTAAGTAAAGAAGCCAGGCAGAAAAAGGAATATTGACATTGTATGATCCTATTTTAGATAAAGTTTAAGAAAAATAAAAACTAATTTATAATGGTAAAAGTTAAAATACTGGTTACCTCTGGAGGAATGTCAATTGTGAAGTAGCACAGGAGGACTTTCTGGGATAACGAAAATGTTTTATATTTTGATCTGGGAGGTGGTCACATGGATGTATCCATACGTAAACACAATTTACTTCAGTAAAAGTTTATTAAAACTTTTCCATGTGAATTCATTTAAGAATGAAATTAAGAAAGCTGGAATCACCCCAGATTGAGGTCACTACCAAATGCCACTGTGGTTCCCCAGTCAAGGGGAAAGTATAGCTATGCTCACTGCCCACTAGTGATCTGCTCTTGTCTTTGAATCCCACCCTTTTTTCCACAAGGCAAAAGTTAGTCACAGGAACTTGTTTTCCAACTAAATATGTCCTCAATTCTATTAGTAAATGTACTCCTTTCCTTTCCAGTGGAATCTTGGTAGGAATAACTTTGTCGAACTCTTTAATTTTGTTGCCATAAACTCAGTTGAGTAAACTACAGAGTTGGGCTCAGGGCATTTGGGTGATTTGTACTGATGTTTTTAAAGATCTAATTTAATTCTGTTCTATAGCCAGTTCTTTGCTTTTTCTGAAACTTACTTTCATATCTGCTGAGACAGTATCTTATGTAGCCAAGCAATGGCAGTCTCACATTTAGATTGAAGCAATAGTGCAGCAACTGGCACCACACTTCTCTGCCACTCCCTTCTCACTTGATTGCCCTTGCCAAGATGGGAAGCTGGTGCAAAAGGACAATCAGAGCTACTTACACAACTAAATCATCTTCATTTAGCCACAACTGTGTACAAAAAATGCAAGGTCATTCTGATATAAATGTTATATCCTCTTCCCATATTTGACCATTTGTTGGGTCTCTATTGTGTTATTGATGTGGTGCAAGTTTTTGATTTTTTTTTAATTTTTGAAAAGTTGTGGTATAATATGCATAACATGAAATTTATCGGTGTTAACATTTTTTCACGTGTACGGCTCAGTAGCATTGAGTATGTTAACACTTGTTGTGCAACCATTACTGCCATTCATCTTTAGAACTCTTTTCATCTTGCAAACTAAAATTTTGTGTTCATTTAACACTAACTCCATTCTCCCTCCTAGCCCCTGGCAACCAACATTCTACTTTCTGTCTCTGTGAATTTGAGTACTTTAGGACCTACTACAAGTGAAAACATACAGTAATGCCTTTTTGGTAACTGGCTTTGTCCTCAAGGTTTATCTGTGCTGTAGCATGTGTCGGAATTGTCTTTCTTTTTAAGGCGCAGTGCATGTATAAATGTATATGTTACATTTTGTTTATCCATGCATCTGTCAATGGACACGTGGGTTGCCCCCCACCTTTTGCCTATATGAATAATACATCTATGAACACGTGTACCAATACCTATTTGAGTTCCTGCTTTCAATTCTTTTGGGTATATACTAAGAAGTGAAATTGCTGAATCACACGGCAATGGTACTTTTAATTTTTGAAGGAACCACCATACTGTTTCCACAGTTGACACATTCCCACAGCAGGACACAAGGGTTCTGATTTCTCCACATTTGTGACAATAGTTCTTTTAGGTTTTGCTTTGTTTTGATTACAGCCATCCTAAAGAGATGGTATCTCATTGTGGTGCCTTTTTTTTTTTTCATTTTCCTAATGATTAGTGATGTAGAGCATCTTTTCAATTGCAGTTTAGCTATTTGTGTATGTTCTTTGGAGAAATGTCTATTCAAGACCTTTACCTATTTAGAAAAAATCAGTTTTTTTTGTTTTTGAGTTGTAGAAATTCTTCGTATATTCTGAGAAAGTTATGTTTTTGAACATCTCATTGAGTTCTCATAATAACATGAAAAAGAAGTATCATTTATTCAACTACGTATGAGGACCCTGTGACACATATACAGAAATTAATTTTAGCAATTCATTCACTAAATACGTGTTTATTGAGTGCTTACTATGGGTCCAACACTATTAATAGCAATGAGAAATGCGATGCTGAGACAATACTGACAAGAATCCCTCTCCTTTTACAGCATACATTCTAGTAGGAAGACACAGAAACAAGATTAATAAACAAAATATAGAATATATTAGAGGTGATGAGTACTAAAGAGAAAACAAAAGTGAGTAGGGACAGAGAATATACAATCCTGGTGGGGGGATGGGCACACCTGCAATTTTAAACAGTTTGGGCAAGGAAGGTCTCCTGACATGATTTTGACTGAAGACCTAAAGGAAGAGATGGGGGGGAAGCATAGAGAGTATCTGGGGGACTAACTTTGTAGACAATAAAGATGTAGAGAAAGACAAAAATGTATATCTCTCTGGCTCCAAATAATAATAATAATAATACGCTAATAATCACTCTTCTGACCACTGTTGTCACTAGTATTTTTCAGCAAATGTGCTATATAATTTAAGTTTTTTAAAAATTTTGAGATAATTATAGATTCACTTGCAGTTGCAAAAATTAATGCAGATATCCCACATACCCTTTACTCAGTTTCCCCAATGATAAAATCTTCGTAAATATTATGACCAAGACATTGACATTGATACAGTCGAGAGGGAGTATGCCATGGCTGGGCATGGTGGCTCACGCCTGTAATCCCAGCACTTTGGGAGGCCGAGGCAGGTGGATCAACTTGAGGTCAGGAGTTCAAGACCAGCCTGGCCAATATGGTGAAACCTTGTCTCTACAAAAAAAAAAAAAAAAAAAAAAAAATAGCCTGGTGTGGTGTCAAGTGCCTGTAATCCCAGCTACTACTTCAGAAGATTGAGGCAGAAGAATCGCTTGAACCCAGGAGCTGGAGGTTGCGATGAGCTGAGATTGCACCATTGCACTCCAGCCTGGGTGACAAGAGCAAAACTCTGTCTCAAAAAAAAAAAAAAAAATAGCAGTATGCCTCATTTTGACCCTTCTTTCCCACCCCTACTTCTCCTTAAACTCTGGCAACCACTAATTTATTCTCCATTTCTATGACTGTGTTATTTCAAAAATGTTGTATAGATGGAATCATGAAATATGTAACTTGGATTTGGATTTTTTTTTTTTATTCACAGAATTCTCGGGAGATTCACCTAGGTTGTTGCACATTTGTTATTTGTTGTTGTTGGGTAGAATTCCATAGCATGTATGAACCACTATTTGACTAACCCATTGAAGAACCTCTTAAGTTGTTACCAGTTTTAAGTTATTATGAATAAACTGCTACAAATATTAATGTAAAGCTTTTGTGTGAACTTTGGTTTTCATTTCTCTGAGACAGATGCTCAGAAGTGCAGTTATTGGGTTGTATGGTAGTTGTACATGTAGTTTTGTAAGAAACTACCATCAACTTTTCCAGATTGGTTGTGCCACTTTACATCACCACTAGCAATAGATGAGTGATTCAATTTCCTGGAATCTTTGCCTACATTTGGTGTTGTTATTATTTTCTATTTTAATTATTCTGATAGCTATGTAGTGATATTTCACTTTGGGTTTAATATGCATTTCTCTAATTACTAAAAATACTGAACATCTTTTGTGTATTTGCCATTTGTAGATTTTTTCAGTGATATGATTATTTTACATGTTTTGCTCATTTTCTAATAGAATTTTAAAAAATTTTTACTGTTGAGTTTTCGAAGTCTTTTTTTATGTTCTAGTTCCTTGTTTGCCAGATATGTGGTTTGTAACTTTCTCTCACTGTATAGCCTGTCTTTGCATCCTCTTATGGGACTCTTTCACAAAGCAAAAATTTTAAATTTTGTTGAGATCTAATTTTCCTTTTATGGACCATCCTCTGGTGTCAAGTCTAAGAATTCTTTGTGAGGCTCTAAATCTTGAAGATTTCTCCAATCTATGTTCTAGAAGTTTTATTATTTTTAACATTTTACATTCAAATCTGTTATTTATTTTGATTTTTGTTAAAAGATGTGAGACTTAGTTAGAAATTTTTTAATGCATGTCCAATAGCTCTAGGACTATTTGTTGTAAAGGCTACCCTTTCTCCATTCAATTATTTTTGGATATTTGTAAAAAATTAGTTTAACCTTTTGTGTGGGTCTATTTTGAGTTTCTTAATTCTGTTCTGTTGATCTTCATGTCTGTCCCTCCAATTTACTGCATAGTTCTTATAACTGTGTTGTGTAAGTTTTTGTAATTGGACAGATCAATTCCTCCCACTTCATTTCTTTTTTTTCAAAGTTATTTTAGCTACGCCAATTCTTTTGTCTTTCCATATACATTTAGAATAATCTTGTCTATATCTGTTTAAAGAAAAAACCCTTCATTATGAAATCTTTGCCCATGACTATGTGTTGAATGACATTGCTTAGATTGTCTTTCAAGACTTTTACAGTTTTGAGTTTTACATTTATGTCTTTAATCCATCTGGAGTTACTTTTTGTATATTGTGTAAGAATGGGGTTCAGTTTCAATCTTCTGCATATGGTTAGCCAGTTATTCCAGCACTATTTATTGAGTAGGTATTCTTTTCTCCATTTATTACTTTTGTCAGGTTTGTCAGAGATACTAGATAAAGAAAATGTAATACATATACACCATAGAATACTATGCAGCCATAAAAGTGAATGAAATTATGTCCTTTGTAGGAACATAAATGGAGCTGGTGGCCATTACCCTTAGCAAACTAACTCAGGAACAGAAAACCGAATACTGCATGTTCTCATTTATAAGTGGGAGTTAAATGATGAGCTAAATGATGAGAATACCTAGTATTAAGCCTAGTACCTATTACCTATTTAATTAATCACCTCGGATGATTAAATAGTCTGTACAACAAACCCCCATGACACAAGTTTACGTATGTAACAAACCTGAACTTGTACCCCTGAACTTAAACGTTGAAAAAAAAAAACTTTAGGGGAAGTTTCATAGGAAGTGAATTAAAATTGTATAGGAAAGGAAGGAAAGTCTATTGTAATCAGCCATAGTTTTCCTTATTGTGTTCTTTTTTTATCCCGATATTCACAATTCCTTCTTTCATAGTTTAGATAATGTCCTTTAATCATTCTGTTAGGCTGGGTCTGTCTGTGTATTAGTCTGTTTTCACACTATTACAAAGATACTACATGAGACCGGGTAATTTATAAACAAAGGGGGTTTAATTGACTCAGTTCTGCTTGGGTAGGGAGGCCTTAGGAAACTTACACAATCATGGCAGAAGTGGAAGCAGGCACGTTCTTCACAAGGCTTCAGGGGGAGAGAGAAGAAAACAGGTAAAACTGCCACTTATAAAACCATGAAAATCTTGTGAGAACTCACTCACTGTCATGAAAACAGCATGAGGAAACTGTCCCCATGATCCAGTCACCTCCCACCGGGCCTCTCCCTTGACACGTGGGGGATTACAATTTGAGATGAGATTTGGATGGGGACACAGAGCCAAACCATGTCAGCTGGTAACAAATTCTTTTAGTTTTCCTTTCTCCAGGAATGTCTGCATTTCCACTTCATTCTTGAAGATTATTATCACTGGATATAAGATTGGGGGATAATAACCGTTTTCTTCAGTACTTGAAAAGGGTTCCATTTCCTCCTGGCCTCCGTGGTTTCTGATGAGAAATCCAGTGACATTCTAACTGTTTTTGCCCTATGGGTAATATGCTGTTCCTCACACTGCTTCCAATTTTTAGAAATTGTCTTTAGTTTTTAACATGTGAGTATAATGGGTGTCTCCCCCAGTTTGGAGTTCACTCAGCTTCTTGAATCTATAGATTTATATCTTTTCCAAATATGGGAAGTCTCCAGTCATTATTTCTTCTTGTACTTCTCAGTCCTTCACCTTCTTTTCCCCTCTCCTTCCAGGGCTTTGATAACATCAGTGTTAGATCTTTTGTTATAGTCTCAGGAACCTAGGGCTCTGTTAATTTTTTGAAGGTTATTTTCTCCCTATTGCTTAGATTGCATCATTTATGTTGTTTTATCTTAAAGTTTGCTGATTCTTTCCTCTTCTCTCTTAATTCTACTGTTGAGGAAAATTTTCAGTTATTGTATTTTTCAGTTCTAAGATTTCCATTTGCTTCTTCTTTATAGCTTCTGTTTCTTTACTGAGATTCTCTATTTTTAAAAGTTATTTTAAGTATGCAAACTTTTTTTTACTATGGATTCTCTAAAATCTGTGTCAGATAATTCTCACATCTTCGTCATCTTGGTGGTGTTATCTCTTGATGTCTTTTCATTCAGTTTAAAATCTTTCTGGTTCTTGATATGATGGGTGATTTTTAAAAATTGAAACCTGGATATTTTGGTTATTATGAAACTTCTAATCTTATTTAAACCTTCTATCTTAACAAGACTCCTCTGTACTTTCTCAGCAAGGAAATGGACAGGGTGCCACTTCTTTATTGCCAGGTACAGGTAGATGTCTTAGTGGGGGCTTCTGTTACTTCTGCTTGGGAGTAAGAGTCTTGGCTTCCTCCTATTCCTCCATTGATGTTTTCCTGGCTAAGAAGCATAGGAGTGCCTTGTTACTGCTCCCCCAAGGGGCCCCCATTGCTATCACTGGTGGGGTTGCCTCATTACTGCTAGGTTGGGGGAAAAGTCCCGTCTCTCCACTAGACCTCCTCTCCTGTCATAGTATTGTCAGACACCATGGTGGGTGGGAAGACTTGGGGCTGTGGTTGGAGGACTGGCCTCCTTCTTAGCTTTCTTTGGCAGCACTCTGATGTGATGGTTGGGGGCTTTCTTCACAGCTTGTAGAGGTTGAAAGTCTAGGCTCATCAGCTGATCTTTGCTGGTGTGGTAGGGGTGAAGCACAGCTGTTTGTAAAGGTGTTTAGCTGCCGTAGAGTACTTATCTTCTAAAAGTTTTCTACCTTGTAGGCTGCCCACCTCCTGTTCCTTTGATTAGAGAGAGCAAACTTTTGTTAAGGCTTTTTTGTCTGTGCCCATTGGTGTTTCTGGTGGCTGGCTTCCCCAGCACCCATCCTGGGGTTATATGAGGAAAAAAGAAGCCCCAGGGAACTCACTGCTGTGAAGTTATTTGCGTCCTGAGGTCCCTAGCAGTCTGTCTCCTTTTATCCACCTTGTAGACTTAGGTTTGCTTTATATATAATACCCAGGAGCTTTTGATGTACTTTGCAGGAGGAATAGAGAAATATGTTTACTCCATCTTCCTGGGAAAAAAAGTCCCTATATAATTTTTGTAAATATTTGCTTATTTCAATACTTGCAATATGTTCATGAACAGGCTCAGAGAGGTTAAGTAACTTGCTCAAGAGCATGTTTTCTGACCTGATCACATAACTTATGCAGACCTATCCTGCTTCTTTGCCAATAACAGTACCCACATTTATGGAACTCCTTTGCATTTCTTTCACTGTCCCAGCTGTCTTCACATACTTTATAGTCAGGTCCTTATGTCTGTCTGTCTGTCTGTCTGTCCATCTGTCTGTCTATCCTCTCTCCCTCTAATAAGTTTTATATGCACGTTGTGCTGACCCCCTTTCTGCACATCCAATGCTCTTGCTGTCTCATAATGATCTGACTGGATGGTCTTGTCTTTATAATGGGGCCTTGCTATTAAAATCCTATGCTATGTTCTCTTTTATAAGTGGGAGCTAAGCATTGGGTACACATGACATAAAGATGGGAACAATAGATACGAGGGACTACTCGAAGTGGGGGAAAGGAGGAGGAGGGCTTGGGTTGAAAAACTACCTATTGGGTACTATGCTCGCTGCCTGGGTGATGGGATCACAGCATTAGGCAATATACTCATGTAATGAACCTGCACATGCACCCCCTGAATCTAAAATAAAGATTGAAATAAAAAGAAAGAACTTCTATGTTGACAGCCAGCCTACCTATAAGGATGAGGAAAGTCAGGCTTTATGGAAATAGTACATATCAGAAGTAGACCCTCTCATGTTACATATTTTATATAACATTGTTTTTTATTGGTTTGTCTCTTTTTAATAAAACAGCTCTTTTGGGTGTGCTACCTGGGAGCCAGCAGGTACAAAGCAGAGGGTCCACTTGCCAGGCCCATTCCTTTTCTTTGGTTGGTCATTGGCAAAACAACAACTTGGAAAGACTATGTCTTTATCATTGGCCCACCCAGTAAAGTTGCCAGGAGCTGGCCCAAAGCATTTAAATGTCTGTCTGATGTAGTGGAAATCAAATTTCTGAATAAAGATGTTCAACATTTTACTGGTCTGAGCTTTAATTATCTTGCAACATAATGGGAAAAAAGCAAGAACCTTTAATTTTCTGTTGGTGACTGTCATAATGCAGCGCTTTCTGATGCTCATTTGAGAGGGAAAAACTGGTTCTGATGATAACCAAAGCAGTCTGGGGCCTCTCTCATGAATAAAACATGCCATGTAATTGCAGTGACACAGCCAACACACCTATATTTGTAGAATCAATGCTTATTATCCTGTCAATTAAGACAGACAATTAAACAAGATTTTAGGCTTTGCTCCTGTTGGTGATCCACCACTCACTAAGAGGGTCTGGAATCTCTTTGGAAAAACATGAGTTCTTAATTTAGGATTTTAATGCCCACAGAGTGTAGAATTTAAGCAAGAATGCTCAGCTCAGCTTAAAGAGGTTTGACTGAAAAATGGAAGGAATTGTTCACGCTGACAAGGAAATGCTCACATGCATTTTCCTGAAATGGTAGCTCATGTAGGGAGTAATCTGAAAGGTTTAACTGTATACACTCAAACTTATAATTTTTGAAAAATAGAAAACACATTTACATGCTTTATCTACATGAAGAGGTAGATAGTGAAACATTTCCATCCTATTCCTGTACCCCATCTGCCCAGCTCTGTTCTTCCAGTTATAATCATGATAGCCTAAATTAGTTATAAAGTCTGAATTTCCCCTTTTTTTTTTAGCAAGAAAATTCCATGTGTGGTTTTCATAGAGAATCAAGATTGTTTTAATTTCTTCAGCGGATAAGGCACAGAATAAGTGAAGTCATGCATTTGTAACTCTAAAATCAGGTATCCAATGGAGGCATGATGGAGTGGTGGTTTCCCTTCCTCTCTACTGAGCATCTTCCAGAGGTCATGGCCCCACTGCCTGATTTCTGATGAGCCATTTCTGTGCCTCTGGGAGTGGAAGAAGTTGCAGCGCTGCTTAGCTCCATATCTAGCGGTGTTTTGAGCTCTCACTATTGTCCTGGTGGAGGTGTTGGCTGTCCTCTCTTCTGACCCAACAGTTAGTCCTTTCCCTCGCTGCTCTGTTGCACGTCTGTTTGTATCTACTCCTGCCTTCCCGCAGGGAACTGGAGTGCCCTGCCTTCACTCAGACCTTTATTTTTCTCAGTTTATATCTCTAGTTCATGACTTTTTAAACCCAGTAGAAGCTTTTTCTATGCTGGTGTCAGTGTTTGACACTAATCTGTACTGAAAAAGTAAAATACAATATGCTATAAATTTTTAGTGGTGCTACTGTGTTGAAGAGAATGTGATTTAAACCGGAGAGATCTGGATTCCCAGAATACCAGCAAGATTTATTTTTTTAGAGCTTTTGTTTCACTCTATTTTGGAACTCATTTCTGCCGTAATGTTCATATGGGGTTTAAAAAATAGATATTGTGTTGACGAAATTGTCCTTTTAAAACTCAAAACAGCTGGCAATATGTCTTCCTTGTGGCATGTTTGAAATTGGACAGAGACAAGTAGAGATAAACCAATTGTAAACAAAAATAGCCTATCTTGAGCCCAACAGAGATATTAATACACTCAGGAATCTATTTGGGGGATTCTAATTTCCTTAACAAAAATATGTTCTCCTGAGATCTGACATAGGAAAGCAGGCATCAGCAAGTTTCCTTGAACTCCTCAGCACATCATGATAATAAATTGTTACATGATGCATCTACCCATTCAAATTCCACTACCAATTTTAAGTTTCTAAGCCCTTTGTAGGTTTCTGGGAGCACAGGGTACCTAAAAATAACACCCAAGTAAGGATTAATTGATACCTCAGATACCTCCACCTGACTATCATTGACACTGTTGATCAGCAGGAACTCCCATCTCTTTATATACACTGTGATTTCTTTTCAAATGCCTAATTTAGAACAAATGTTACTTTTGGGAGGAATGTGCTGGAACACACTTTGGAACCATTTCTTCATAGGTGCATGAGTTAGAATAAGTCTTTGCTTTTTATCCCCTTCCCTCCCTTCCTTCCCTTCCTCCCTTCCCTTCTCCCCTCCCCTCCCCTTCTCCCCTCCCTTTCCCTTCTTCCCTCCCCTCCCTTCCCTTCTCTTCCCTTCTTCCCCGAGTCAGTCATCATTTGGCATTTAAACCAATACAGGTTAAGTGCCAATTGTGTGCCAGGCACTGCGCCAAGGCCTTGGGGCTACAAATAGGTACCCACCTTCCTGATGTTTCCATTTTAGTGAGGAGACAGACATATAAACAAACATGAACATTACTGACTTTGATGATGGATTCTGACACATGGTGGTGAAGTAGCATGGGTTGACATGTTTAGACAGGGAGCCACTTTAGGTTGAGGAATCAGGGAAAGCCTTTCTGATGACATTTGAGCTAAGTCCTGAACCATGGAAAGTCAGCCATGTGAAGTGCTGGAGGAAGAGAATTCTAGGCAGAGGGAATGGCATGTACAAAGTTTTGAGGCATGGAAATGAGGCCACTGGGGCTGTAGCAGAGTAACTGAGAAACTGAGGGGTCACTTTCTCTGTCATGCTTGGAAGATCTGCATTTATCCTGAGGACAATGGAGAATTGTAGAAGCATTGTAGATGTGTTTAGAAAGTGGAGAATGGATTACAGTGAAGGATAGATCAGGGTGGTAAGAGAACAGGAGGGGGACTAGGTTGCAGACTGCTGAAATAGTTGACCTGTGATGAGCATCAGAAATAAAGCATTTGTACCAGAGATGGCAGGAGAAGAAGGTAGAATAAGGGGACAGGTAGGGTATGGGAGAAGAAGAAACTCTAAGTTATTGGCTTAGGTAACTATCTATGGAACTGTTGTTCTCTGTGACTTCTACAAGTTGAGGAAACAGAAGGGTTAACAGACTTGCTGAGAGATGAAAAGGCGAAGAGGAGGAAGACAGCAGGAAAGTGCAGACAGAAAGGCTGCAGGGACTTTCGTGGAAACACCCAGGAGGCAACCGAATAAAACCTCGTGATGGTTTCTCCCAAACCATGTAGAAGGCCTGGGCTAGAGACAGAGATGTCAGAATTCATTCATTCATTCAGAATTCATTCACCAGACCCTGTGCTAGGATTCAGGGATACTAAGGTGAATAAAACATTTTTCCTTTCAAATGAAAAACTTGTCTGGAGTCCAGTAGAGAGAAAAATAAATGATGACAGAAGAGTCGGTAATGTTCTAAGTACATACACAAGAACAAGCAGTTTGCTCTGCCTGGGGGAGGTCCAGGTGGCTTTGTGGAGGAGAGCCCTTTAACCAGACAGAAACAGGCATTCCAGGTAAGAGGAACAGCATTTGCAAAGGGACAGAGGTGCAAAAGTGCAAGGTGTGATTGGCACGTGTGTGTGTGCGTGTGCATCTGGGAACGTCCAGGGAAGTGGCTGGAGATGCACCAAAGCCTTACGGCAGCGACGACAAGCTCATACGGCTTCTGGGGCCAAGCATGCATGGGGTGAATGAATGAAGGCTCCTGGAGGGAAGACTATAGGGAATGGTGGCTCCTTCATCAGCCTGGAGAGTATAGGCTCCCTCTGACAAGACCAGAAACCTCAACGTCAGCCAACTACTGCCAGGGGAGAAATATGTTGGGACTTCTGAGTCTTCGAAGAAAGTCAGAAATATAAAATCACTTGAATTTTGAATGTTGACCCTTGATTCAAAATAATTTTAAAACACTGGGCCAGATGAACATGTCTGTGAGCTGGGTGAGACTCATTATTGGCAACCTCTGCACTATCGATAAAGGGGTGGCTTTGATTACCAATCTGTGCTTTCTCAGCTGGGCAGTATAGAGCTAGTTATGGCCTTGCTGAAGTCAGTAAACCAAGACACTGGGGTACCAGGTAACACTTCCAGGGGCACTAGTGCACAGCAGTTTACTTCCCATAGTGTTAAGTGAATATCTACTGTGTACTCAGTGACATTCTTTCTCAACTCTTGAAATCTGCCCACAATTTAGGCTCACCCATTAGAGCTACGCTGCCCAATATGGTAGCCACTAGCTATATATGGCAATCAAATTTCAACTTAACTAAAATAAAAAATCCACCTCCTTAGTCATACTGACCACATTTCAAGTACTTAATAGCCACTTGTGGCTAGTGGCTCCCATACTGGACAGTGGAAGAATTGAACATTTTTATCATTGTATAGATTTCTGTTGAACAGCACTGCATTAGATTTAAAATTCTATGTGGATGTAGAACATGTCCACTTTATCCACTTCTGTATTTGGGGTAATAGGTATATAGTATTGAGCATGTAGGTGCTCAACAAACATGAGTTGATTGATTATTTAATTGGATGAGATGCTGTTCCGTGAGAGCCAGCTGCATTCAAAAAGTGAACTCAGGCAATATATTTATGTGTAGACACAAAACATTTTTTAAAAAACTATTTTGTATGCATCTTTCTAAAATCTAATTCTGTACTGTCTGTGTTATTTCAGATGGGAATAATCTGAAGCAGTTGAAGGATACATAGTTTTCATGTTTCCTTGGCAGTCCTTACCCTGAATGGTTTGATGTTCCAAAATTTGTGAAAAGTTATGACTAAGCAAGTGGAGACATGCTCAGGCTTGGGGGGCCATTGTTCTGAATACTGTATGTACATTGCAACAATGGATAGAGTTGGCATACTTCCTCAAAGCTTCCAAGAATGAGGAAAGGCGTAGCATTCATCCAGGGAATAGAAAATGTCTGCATCATACATTGCCACTAGGGGAAACAGCAATGTTTAAGAGCTGCTACTGTGGATCACGAAAATGATTCAAAATGTGGGTTTGCCACTTAAAACTGGTATCATCAAAGCCCTCCTTTACTTTCCCAAATCACATTATAGGATGAGTACTATTGTTATTCTCATTAAACAAGAAAGGAAACTGAGGGATAGAGAGGTTAAATACTTTCCCAAGATCACACAGCTAATACCTGGGGTGGAGTTGTGATGTAAAGCCAGGTAGTCTGACTCCAAGTTCAGTCTCCTTAACCACAGGACTACCATGCCTCTCATTTTGGCCAGGTTTACTTACCTTCTCTATACCTCAGTTTCCTCATCTGTAAAACAGAGATAATGTTATATACCTCACACAATTTTTTGCAAGGCATATTATCTACCAGCAACTGTTGGATTTGTTTATTTTTAAATAAAGGAATTTACTAAAATACAAAATCATGCCCAGTCTCATAAGACAAATGCATTTAAACAATAAGGTTATCATATTTTTTTCACCTATCAGACTGGCAAAAATATACAAAAAACTTAGATAATAATTCAGCAAAGGAAATGGGTAAAGGGTATGCCTGTACACTGCTGATTGGGATAGTAATTGGTATAACCTCTAAAGAAGCTGTATTAGTCTGCTTGGGCTGCTGTAACAAAATACCACAGGCTGGGTTGCTTAAACAATAGAAATTTATTTTCTCATAGTTTTGGAAGATGAAAGTCCACGATCAAGGTGCCAAAAAACTTGGTTCCTGGTGATGTCCCTTACTGGCTTGTGGACAGCTGCGTTCGTGCTGTGTCCTCATCTGGTCTTTCCTCTGTGCTCAGGGTAGAGAGAGAGATCTCTGTGGTCTCTTTCTCTTCTTGTAGGGACCAGTCCTTTTAGATTAGGGACCCATTTTCACATCTTCATTTTATCTTAATTACCTCCTTAAGGCCCTGTCTACAAAATATAGTCACATTGAGGTTTGGGGCTTTGATTTATGGATTTTGGGGAAATATAATTGACTTCATAACAGGAAATTAGCAATATCTGTCACAGTTAAGAATGGATCTATCTTAAATTTGACCCAGGAAAGCCAGTCCTAAGAATTTGTCTTTAGAATATATTTGTTAATGTGTGCAAAGATGTGTGTTCTAGAATATTCACTGCTGTGATATTTGCTGTAGCAGAAGATTGATCTGACAGTCTAGTTGCTCTTTAACAGAGGATTCACTGAACCAAGGGCCAGCAAACTTTCCATGACTGGCCAGACAGTAGCTAATTTAGGCTTTGCAAGCCACATAGTCTTTGTCATTGCAAGGCAAAAACGGCCATTGATAATATGCAAACAAATGGTCATTGCTGTGTTCCAAGAAAACTTCATTTACAAAAACAGGTAGTTGACTGGATTTGGCTTTGAGGCCATAATTTGCTGATTTTTGGTCTAAATAAATTATAGTATAATCTATATGAGAGAATACTATGCAGTCATCAAAAGGAACATCTCTAAGGGATATAACTAAGGGGAAAATCATGATGTTGAAAACACCTATAGAGTGTCTACTAGTGGTAGGTCCTATTCTAAGAGCTTTCTAGGTATTAATTTTATATTCACAGTTTCTCTAGAAAGTAGCTTCAATTATTATACCCATTTAATAGTTGAGAAAACTAAAATACATTAAGGAACTTGGTCAACTTCCCATAATTCAGAAGTGGTGGAGCCAGGATTCGAAACCGGGTTTGAAGTCCAGCCTAAGTTCTCACCCTCCTGTCTTACTGCTTCCTGGAACAATGTATACCCAAGGCAGTGAGCTACCACTTACACATATTAAAAAGTGCGATTATATCAGTGTTTCTCAACCGATTTTTTATTAATATCTCCTCTAAGGAACCTTTCAAGATATTCCCTATGGCCTCCCCCACAAACTGTTAGTATCACAGATATACAAGTTATGTGTTTATGTACTGCATTATACACAAAGAGTAAGATTTTTCTGCCCTCTTTCATTTGCACTAATTTTTACCTTTTGGGATTGATGTTATCCCCAGTTGAGAATTCACAAATTATATATGTACTTACATCTTCATGGACCATCTCCAGAAAGATTTATAAGAAATGGAGAACAATTCTGGGTGCAGTCTGGGAGAGTCAGAAGAGGGAGGTCTCAGACTGTATTACTTTCTTCAAAAAATGAGGAGAAAGTAAAGGAAGGTCTCCAAGTTGCCAAAACAAGTGACTATCTTGTGAAGGAGGGTGAGGGCCCACAAGAGAGCACCCACTGAGCTCCCCTCATTTGTCTCAGGCTGGCTGTGGTGCGGAAGCGCTAATGAGGCCTGTCTCCAGGAAGTCCTTGATTGGAGGAGGGCTGCCATTTCTTATATCTGCGGGGAGTGCTTATTTGCCTGGCTTCAGTGGCTTAGTTGACAACTTCTTCTTCCCTTTTCCATGAAAGAGGCTTTTGGGATTCTCTGTTCCCCACAAACAACTCCAAATTGGAAGAAAGGGATTTTGAGTGAGTTCATGAACCCTTTGCTAGAATAAACCTAGCCTGCCTTCATCTCTTTTGGAATCCAGAAATCCCTTTTGAGGTTATTGCAATGAAACACACTTCCCATTTATTCTTTCTTTCCCAACAAATGAAGACTCTGTTGGATCCTGCAGTGCATTTTGGAAGAAAGAAAGTGATGGTCGGAAAGACTGGTAGAACTAGGATAAGAATTTTCTTCTGGTGTCTAAGCTTTGCCTCTATCTGCTAAACCAAACTCCTGATCTGGTGTCAAAAACTTTGTATGTGTCACAGAGAGCTGGTATCCCTAGTGGGTCAAATGACTAGTACCCCTTCATGCATGTGAATCAACTGGGAGAGTGAAGATCAGCAAACAAAACAAATGAAATACAACGTGATGCGGGCCAGGCACAGTGGCTCATGCCTGTAATTCCAGCACTTGGAGGGGCTGAGGCGGGCTGATCACTTGAAGTCAGCAGTTTGAGACCATCCTGGCCAACATGGTGAAACCTGATCTCTACTAAAAGTACAAAAATTAGCCAGGAGTGGTGGCGCATGCCTGTAATCCCAGCTATTTGGGAGGCTGAGGCAGGGAAATCCCTTGAATCCAGGAGGTGGAGGTTGCAGTGAGCTGAGATTGCACCACTGCACTCCAGCCTAGGTGAGAGAGTCAGTAAGACTCCGTCTAAAAAAAAAAAAAAAAAAAAAAACAGAAAAGAAATGAAATGGAACAGAATTGAATAAAGTAGAAAGAGTGGGTCCCATGTGGTAAACAACATTTGTTTTGCAAAATTTTGAATGTAGTTCTTTATGTGTACTGGGGCACATTCAAAATGTATTTATTATAATTATTATGTAATTGTTTAATAATAATTTTTTTTTCAGACAGAGTCTTTCTTTGTTGCCCAGGCTGGAATGCAGTGATGTGATCTTGGCTCACTGCAACCTCCGCCTCCTGGGTTCAAGCGATTCTTCCGCCTCAGCCTCCCAGGTAGCTAGGACTCCAGGCACGAGCCACCATGCCTAGCTAATTTTTGTATTTTTAGTAGAGATGGGGTTTCACCATGTTGGCCAGGCTGGTGTTGAACTCCTGACCTCATGATCCGCCTGCCTCAACCTCCCGAAGTGCTGGAATTACAGGTGTGAGCCACTGCACCCGGCCTATTAAAATTATTAAGAGTGCCTCTCCTCTTAAGAGATGACCCTAGTACTTTGGCCAGGCATTCCTGATTACATTATTTTATACCCTCCATAGGGTATCACTATCAAATGAGCATAGTTCTTACTTACTGGGGGGCAGCAGTGGTGCAGAGGTAAAGGGTGGGTACAATGGATATGCATAGGTGTGGACTTCAGGTGATGCCTATGTTATGACCTGGAGATGCTGCAGTTTGCAAACAGGGCAACAAGAAACAGTGAACTGGAAATGAACCAATGGGTGGCAAGATTTGCAGGCCCTACAGTGCAGCAAGCCCTTTCTGTGTGGGCACACAGTGAGCGCTATTTATAAACATGCTGGAAACTTTCCAAATGCAAGTTCAGACTCTTTTTTCTTTCTGGCTAGTCAATATTACATACTCTATGTTATAATAGTTTGCATAATTTATGAACAACCTCTAATAATAGCTTGTATAATGTATCATACTATATTCATTCAACAAATGTTTGAGTACCTAGTCTATTTCAGGCACTGTTCCAAGGGCTAGGGGATACAGGCAGACACAATGCAGTCAAGTCCCAGCCCTTGATGGAATTTATATTTGAGTGGGAGAGATAGAAGGGATAACTAAACAAATGAATACATAATGTAATTTCAGGTCTATACTTAATCTCTCCCACTGGACTGTAGAAACGCTGAGGCAAGAATTGTGTCCCGTTGACCTGCTGTTTCTCCAGCCGTGTGCTACACTGTATAAATGTATGGCACCTTGAGGATCCCATCTGTACACAGTACATTTTCAACTACTAGAGCTCTCCAGAGGGAATTGGATAAACATTGGCCCCTGATTGGGAGCATTGTCAAGTTATCTCAATATTTGATCATTGGAAAGCTACCAGCTGCCACATGTTAGTGCTATGGACTGGGTTACTTTTTAACAAAAGTAAATATGATTGATTAGAACAACTATCAGTTTAAATAACATCATCGGCTACTGAGCACTTTAGGCAAATCTGCTAAGAAATTTACTTATATTAGTTTTTATATTATATATTATATTTGTATAAAAGTATTATAATTATAGGATTCCATTATTATCCTTTACTGGTGGGATAATGTGGTAGGCAGATTAATAACCTCCCCAGAGATGTTCACATTCTAACCTCCAAAACTGTGGTTATGTTATGTTACATAGAGGATTATGATCACAAATGGAGTTGAGGTTGCTAATTAGCCAACCTTAAAATAGGCAAATTATCCTGGGTTATCCAAGTGGACCCAATGTAGTCACAAATTGTCCTGAAAGGTGGAAGAGGGAGGCAGATGAAGAGGCTGGAGTGATGCCCTGTGAGATGAACTCAGCCTGCTGTTGCTGGCTTTGAAGATGGAGGAAGAGAACCATGAGCTAAGGATTATAGGTAGCTTCTAAAAGTTGGAAATGATAGAGAAAAGGACCTCCAGACAGGAACAAATCCCTGTCAACCCCTTGATTTCAGTCCATTATATGCATAAAAATCTTAGCCCCAGAGATGTTGAGGCTCTTTCCCAGGATCGCACAGCCTGGTTCCAAAATTTGATTCCAGGTCCGTCTGATTCCAAGCCAAAGATTATACCAGAATACCTGGTGGCTAGGAATTTACGTGATCACCTTACATTGTCAAGGTAATGACAACATCTTCTGATACAAAAGAAGCAATCTAGCCGTTGCTCCCAAGACAAAGACTGACCTCAGGTCTCATCTGAGGCAATTGTCTGTGCTGACAAATGCATTTTCTAGGAAATGCATGTGACACCATGCTGCTAAGTCCTGTGGAATCATGTATCATTACTAACTGTGAAATTTTAATAGAATGTCTAGGAGCTTCAAGAGAGCAAGTACTTTCTTAAGAAAGGACTTAGAAAAAGGGCAGTAATGCTCAGAGCAATGTGTCAGCTATGGAATCGATCAAATTCTAGAAGGAATATGATAGTGGAGATCAATCAGAAGAGACTTAACTCTCTGAAGAGATCAGAAGAGAAAATATATGGGAAAAATGTCACTTCACAGGAAAGCAGGGAAAACGTTTGAAATAAGATAAAACGTTCAGTTTGTATTTTGTATTTCTTGTGTTCACCAAATTGGCATGACAGCAGGTAACATGTTACATGAGATTGCTTCTAGTAAGTAGGTAGATGACTTTACATTGGTATGAGCCAGTGAGTCTTGTTCACAGCACAAGCCAATTAGACCCTCTTAAGCTACAAGTGGCCAGGCAATCAATATATGAATAAAATAGCAGAGGCTTAAAGGCAAACTCTTTCTCAGCCACCAGGAAATCTATTAGACTTATTACAACCACTTTCAAGAGTTCTGTTCAATAAAGCAAGACATACATAGTGGTACCTGCTTATTTTAAAGGAAATACTCAACTAGACATAATATTTTCTGTACAAACAACAGGACTTCCAGGAAAATAGCTAAAGTTCAATCTATTCTCATCTTGGCCTTTTTATATCCAGGGGGTATTATTCACAGAGGTGAGTTACCAGTTGGGACTGGAGGAGCCAGGCCATTCTTGGAAGTGCTTGCTGACAACAGGTCCCGAAGAGTATTCAGCTAAGTCCTAAAGTCCAGCAAAGCCTCAGCCTCTAAGTCAAGCATGTTAAGAAATTATTCTTAGTTCAACTGGATCTTTGGCCATATTAATGATTTCATTAACTTTTTCAGTGAATTGGGTCTGACTTTATTCATGTTGGCAAATGATGTTGGAAGAAAAATTTCTTCCAACTGTCAGGGACTCAGTATCACTATTGAAGGTTACATGAAGTACCTGATGGTCTGGGTTTGTGCCAATTGCACCCTAGGTGGACAGAAAAAGCTCATTGGCTTAAAATATAATAGGTAGCGTGGTAGCACTTTTGTGGTCTAGCACGGTAGTTTAGAGCAAGGCGTTTTGGACGCAGAGAGACCTAGATTTCTGCATCTGGTAGACTCTGCCCACATCCAGCTCAGCGATCTTAAGCAAGTTATCTAATCTTTATGAATCTTAGTTTTCCTATTTGTTCAATTGGTACAATATATTTATCTTGCATTTCCTGTGAACATTAAATAGGAAAATGGATATAAATTGTGTAGCATAGTTTTCTGCGCAGAGTAGATGCTCAGTACCTGGTAGTAACTAAGAACGATCCTTTTTTTTTTTTTTTTTTTTTGAGACAGTCTTGTTGTGTTGCCAGGCGCCAGGCTGGAGTGCAGTGGCGTGATCTTGGTTTACTGCAACCTCCACCTCCCAGGTTCAAGCAATTCTCCTGCCTCAGCCTCCCGAGTAGCTGGGACTACAGGCGTGTGCCACCACACCCAGCTAGTTTTTGTATTTTTTAGTAGAGACAGGGTTTCACCATGATCTCAATCTCTTCAGGCATGAGCCACCATGCCCGGCCCTAAGAACTATTCTTACTAGTGAAGGTGTTCACAAGGATTTTGTCATTATCTAATTTCTATACTTTGGTTTTCTAAACTGTTATATAGAGTAATACTAGTATCTGTTGCATAGTGTTGTGGTAAAATGCAAAATGCTTAACTCAGTGGCTGACACATTGTAAGCACTCAATAAATGTTAGCTATTGGTTTATAGTTGCTATCAAAAATTGTTGTCTTTAGATGTCTAGATAAAATCACATGAAATATTGGGATTAAAGTCATGTTTATATGCTAAGTAGACTGAGGAGTTAATGGTTAAAAAAAGATTTTTGGTGAGCTATTTAATGCTGCCAAACCTCAGTGTGGCATACACTATAGGTGGCCTACCCATATCCTCTCGAGACTCACAATTGCACGTGTGCTGACCTAATAACCCCAATTGCCAGTACTCGCACCGCTTCTGATGCCTTCTGTATCTGTTCTAGCCCTTGGACAGGGTGATCAGAAAGTGCTAGGGAGTTACAACTCTCCCAGAGCAGCCCTAATTCAGTGACTGACAGAGCGAGCAGGTAAATATCACAGCTCCTTTTGACCCTGGTTGGGCTGAGCGGTGTTCTGCCCTGGGTTTCATATTCTCTCATGGGATTGAGGCCCCATTGCCCATAGCAATAATCTTCTCCATAATGCAAGATATATTGTTTTCCTTTTCTTCCTTAGTTCACTTCCCCACCCTCCTACTTGTACTTGAATTCTTATCTCAGAGAGAATTGGCTTCTAGGAAAACTCAGTTTAGGACACTTTTGTTTTTTCAAATGGGGGACAATGGCATTTACCCTTTCACGGGGCTGATGAGAGATCAAATGAAATGTTAGATGTTATGAACTGTCAACAGTACAAAGAGCTTACTATAAAGTGAAGATTTAGTATTCTTTGGCCGGTGTTTAAGATTTCCCCAAACAAATATTTAAGACCCAAGAACCAGCCTGAGCTGTTGTGAACACTAATGGGGCCCCTATCCTAACTCAAGCTGCCATATCCTCATTCCAGGGCTTCTGGCCTCTCATCCTGTACCCGTCTTCCTCCAACCATCTTATTGCTCTCCTTCATGCCATGCTGATTTATTTCCTCTTTAACATTTATCACTATTTGAATTCATCTTATTTTTTCCCCCCAGCATTTAGAACAAAGCTTAGCACATGGTAGGTGCTCCATAAATAGCTGTTGAATGAACTGATGAATTCATTAATCCATTTTCAGCAACATCCTTTATAAGAAGTTGCAAAAATAGTACAAAGTCCCATGAACCCTTCACCCAGCTTCCTGCAAAGGTGACATCTTGTCTAATGATAGTACAGTATCAAAGCCAAGAATCTGATAGAGGGATTTCTTTGAAGAGAAAATTAAGTCATGTCATTGTCCTGTTTATTTGCCCAGTGGCTTTCCATTTCTCTTAGAATAGAATCTGTTTCCCATGTCCTCCCAGGGCCCTCATAACCTGGCTCTTTCAAACTCTGCAGCCCCAACTCCTGCCCCGTCCCTTTCATGTCCAGCCCTAGTAGCTTTTCTCTTATCAGTCCTTTGAAGGCACCCAGCAGCCTCCCCTCACTAGGTCCTTGGATGCACTCTCCCCCTCTGCCTAAAACATTGTACACATGGCTGATTCCTTCCTATTCTTCATGTCCCAACTTACATGTCCCCTCCTCACAGAGGCTTTTTGCTGACCACCCTATGCCACTCTTCCCTACCCTGTTTCTTTTCCTTACAGCATTAATCATAGTTCATTCTTACATGTTTGGTTAATTTACTTGTCTCCTATTTGACTCTTCCAATCTTGAGTATAAGCTCAAAAGATGCCAGCTACTATGTTTTGCTCACCTCAGTGCAATTAGAAATTTGACTTATAAAAACTCAGGCTTCAAACAACACACACACACACACACACACACACACACACACACACACACACACACGGAGATACCATCTCACACCAGTAAGAATGGCTATTATTAAAAAGTCAAAAAATAACAAATGCTGGTGAGAAGGAAGGGAATGCTGGCTGGGTGTTATGGCTCACACCTGTAATCCCAACCCTTTGGACGGTCCAGGCAGGCAGATTGCTTGAACTCAGTAGTTTTGAGACCAGCCCGGGCAACATGATGAAACCCCATCTCTACAGAAAAACACAAATAATTAGCCAGGCATTGTGGTGTGTGCCTGTAGTCCCATCTATTGAGGCGACTGAGGTGGGAAGACCACTTTAAGCCTGGGAGGCAGAGGTTGCAATGAGCCAAGATCACACCACTGCACTCCAGACTGGGTGATAGAGTCAGACCTTATGTTAAAAGAAAAGGGAATGCTTATACACTACTGTTGGGAGTGTCAGTTCAGCCACTGTGGAAAGTAATGTGGCCGTTCCTCAAAAACTAAAAACAATTACCGATTGACCCAAGAATCCCATTACTGGATATATACCCAAAGGAATATTAAGTCATTCTATCATAAAGACACATAGATGCATATGTTCATTGCAGCACTATTCACAATAGCAAAGACATGGAATCAGTTTAAATGCCCATCAACAGTAGACTGGATAAAGGAAATGTGGTACATATGCACCATGGAATACTATGCAGCCATAAAAAATAACAAGATCACATTCTTTGCAGCAACATGGATGGAGCTGGAGGCCATATCCTAAGCAAATTAACCCAGGAACGAAAACCAAATACCATGTGTTCTTACTTACAAGTGGGAGCTAAACAGTGAGAACACATGGACACAAAGAGGGGAACAACACACACTGAAGTCTCCTGGAGGGTGGAGGGTGGGAGGGAGAGGATCAGAAAAAACACCTATCGTGTAGTTTGATTAGTACCTGAGTGACAAAATAATGTATACATCAAACCCGCATGACATGAGTTTACCTATATAACGAATCTGCACATGTACCACTGAACCTTAAATAAAAGTTAAAAATCATCCCCAAAACTCAAATTTCTGTGAGTGTGGAGTAGTTTTATACCTCAACATTCAATAACCAGTTAACTATACCCAGAAGTATACAAGTTCATTAACCTCTTCCACAGACAACCAACTCAGTTCCTATGAGGTGGGATTATCTACAGCCCCCTTTACAGACTAAGTGAGAATAGTAACGTTCATTGATCTCTGTAGTGAGTGATTTGCATGCCCTATGTTGCTTTCCTTTGGTCAGCGTCTAACTTCAGTCATAGATTGAAGGATTGTTCTGGTTCTTATTGATAATGGCCCCCTGCCCTCCTCATGCATGTACCTCCCAGGGCTTCCCCTTTATCTTTCCTCAAGGACCCTATCCCCAGGTATGGGGGAGGGGGATGGTGATAATAGGACCCATGCCAGTGCCTCTCCCCCTTTCCCCAGCCCACTGCCTGAGATGTTACCACTCAGGGCTTGTTTCTCTAAAGTCCTAGGAGCCTGCTCAGTCTCCAGGCAAGTGTAACCTGGAAATGTGGAAAGTTACCACTGTTCTGGGCAACTCTTAGCCAATGAGGGCTGGGGATTGGTAGGTCAACACTCCAGCTCCTGCTCCTTGATGGACAATCACTGGAGCCATTATGAACACTGCTCAGAGACCCTGATGAAACTGAGCTCCTACTGCGTTACCAGCAAAACGTGAACACATCCTTTTATTGGCTTTTGCTCCTTTCCGGTCTCATTCTCCCCACTTTGTCACTCCTGACTCCTGGAATCAGCTCCTTGCATTCAGCTCTTGTGTTAGCCTTGCTTTCAAAAAAACCCAAACCCAGAGGTCTCCAAGAAGCTGTTCTAATTCTGTCACATGGCTAGATGGTTTGTTTCTCATCCTGACTTCAATCCTACCAGGCAGATATTGCTGTTATCCCCCGCTGTAGAGATGGGGAAACTGAATGAATGAGAAATTAAGTATCTTAGCAAAGGCATTTATTGATCTGCCCACATCCCCCAGTGTTTGAAGGTGCTCCCTAGGATGTTAACTCCCCTGCATTTCCAGGCTGCACTTGCCTATAGGCTGTGGCTTCAGAAAAGTCCCAGGGCTTTGAAGAAGCATTCAGGAAGAAAAAGAAGAATCAAGGAAATGACAGTGCAGCAATGCTCACCTAGACAGTCTGATGTCAGGGCCCACCCATTTAATATCTACGCTTTACCGCCTCCTAAAAAACAAAGGTGCAGGAAGGTGAAGTCATACCTGAAACACAGCCAGTGAGCACTGAAGCTGAGAATCCAAATTAAGCTTATTGGACACATAGACTCAAACTCATGTGCTAGAACTCCTCTTTTAAAAAAGACCAAATCTATTGCTCTTTTCTTGAAACCAGAAGGAATGTCAGTTGAGCAAAATCCCCACTGGGTCTTTATTGTGAATCTGCAGTGGACTGTGGAAGCATGTCTCTATCTCAACCAGGGCCGGTAGTGTTTTCCATTTATCAGTGTCCAGAGTGCTTTGGAACTGCTAAGGCTGGTAAAAATCACTGCTGGTTGGGAGGATTTCTCCATTTTACAGAGTTCATGACAGCTTTCAAAGCAGAGACCACTTTCTTCTCATGCACAGTGCTGAAGGAAGCAGTCAAATCCAGCCATCGTCCCAGGAAATAAGGGGGAAATGGAGTGGGGATGGGAGCGGAGAGAACTCATACCACATCCCCTCCTCCCACTCCCAGCCCACTGCCTCATAGATGCTAGGAGTTAAGGCCTATTTCCTTATCCTCTGGATGTTTTTCTCCCTTGTCTTCCTCTAATCCAATCTCTACTCTGTAGCCACTGAGATCCTTTCAACTTGCTAACCTGATCACATCCCTTCCCTGCTCAAACCTCCTTCCATGCTTTCCCTAAGCTTTTTTAGGATAAAGACAATTTGTGATTAGGCATTCAGACAGGTTTCACCCATGTCCCCATCAGCAGTCACACTTCCTGAAAAGCCTTTTCTTCATTAAACTCTGGCAACCCTACATATCCATCCTGTCTCCTACCATCAGAGAGCTTTGCCAGGCTGTTCTCTGCCTGGGACGTGCATCTCTCCCCATCTTGTCCTTGCTAAACCATGTGTAGTCTTCAGGTCAGAAGCTTCCTGACTTTTCCCTGACTAGTTCAAACCTCTCTGACAGATGTTCCTGTGGAATCCTGTGCCTCTCTTTGTTGCACTCAGCATAATTGGGGTGTGATTATTTTAATGTCTGTCTCTCCTAATAGAGTGTAAGCTTCTTAACATATGGCCTGTTTTTGCTTTTTAGTACTGCATCCCCAGTGGCATGCACAGTGATGGGTAGGAAGTCCTAGAATGGTGAAATGAATGAACAAACCTCACTGGGCTCATGGAACAAGGACAGGGTGACAGATTGGAGACACTGTGCATTTAACTCTTGTTCTGTCATTGTTAAAGCCAACCAGATTCTACTGTTATAATTGTCCAATCAGGATTGTATGCAATAACTTTATTAAGGTCAAATAGATATCACAATAGAGATTTATCCAACGGGATTCAGAAACTGGTTACAGATATCATCTAAGACACAAGGCTGTTTTGTGCTAAAATTCTTCCAACTTCACCAATCACACAACGGGTTTATACATCAATAACAACTTTTATCTGGAAATAGAGATGCTCAGCTTGCCCTTTCAGTTGGGCCCTGGTGTTTCAACTGAGTTAAAATGAAGAAGTAAAAATTGGCATTTTCTTGGTAATGAATACATTCTGGAGAATATTTCATGAGACCTCTCTCTGGAATACAGAGTGGCACATGGAAGCCATTTCTAATTTATGGGTTACACTCAAATCAGAATTAGTAAGTTTAGCTGTGACTTGAGAATTTTTAATAATTACATTGAGGAACATATTAGCTTTACAAATAAACAGGATTTAAAGTGTACCTGGTACTGTAGGTTCTACAGAATATTCATTACAAATTAATACTTCAACAAGGCAGTATCTTGACTATGGTATCTATATCTGCATCTCCATTATTCTAAGAAAACAACACTCTATAAACACAAACAGTTATTAGGCCATGTTATTTATGGTCCACAAGATAAGAGCCAAAAAACACCAAAAAGGTTACAAGAATGTAAATATTCAGTTAAGTAAATAGAATAAATATTGGGCAGTTATCATATGTAATACTAAATGTCTACTAATAGAGGAAAAGAAAAACCTAGACTTCAGTTACAATGCATTCAGAACTTGGGTAAAGGCAGAGGAGACAAATTTGCAAAGTATACAAAGTAGTGAATATATTCCTATAAATATCCATTTGACAAATTCATGGTGCAAACCAGAAAATTTTCATAAACACAGTTCAAATGTTCATTGTGTGAGAAAATGCTTATTCATGCACTTAAATACTTAAATCATATGAGCATTGATTCATCACATTAAAAAAAGTGATTTTCTGAAACAAAGACTCATAGACCTATAGGACCTAAAACTAAAAAATAATAAGACATGCATATTGTGATACATCAAATTGTCTTCTAGAAATTATTATAACATCTTTCGCATCAAAATGCATAAGAAAACTCAATGCTATCTGATTTACTTTATGCATATTACTTACTAGAGACTTTAAGCTACAAAATACTTCTACTACTTCAACACACATACAAAATGACCATGAAAGTATCTGTGTATAGAACAAGGTACTCTCCAATTAGCCATCTGTGATGAATAATATATCTCTTCATGTCATCCCATCTCTAAGTATCATTTATCACAACCCAGGACTTTCTGCCCTAATGAGGACTAGAAATCTCTGATTTACATTCAATACTCTCTGCATTAATAATTGATTGAAACTCTTAAAAAATTCTTCTGCCACTGAAATGGAATGTGGTGAGACTATCTGCAGAAGAATGTAAATGCTACTCTGTTAAATTTGATTAGTAAAGGAAGTGGGGCCAGTAGGCTGTTGGCCAAACTCATCTGAGGATGGCCCAAACTCGCCTGCTGACTGTACCCACTGCTTGACCCATAACTGTCTTGGTTGTAACCACCTTGATTATAGCTGCTGGAGTGCTTCTCCATCGGATCTGAAAGATATCTCTGTCCTGAAGAATGCCAGCCAGTCTCCTTAAAAACAAACCATATGTTTCCAGCCCAGAGAATAAAGTTCAAGAATCCAAAGACCTGAAAGAGAATCAAAGCCAATGAACTGACAGACTGACAAAAACCCAAGAAAAATTTCAATTTTGGAAAAATTCTTCACAATTCAAAAGATCACTTTTCACTTTAATGTTGAGTCCTCTTCCAAGTTTTCCATTTGGAACTGGTATTTCATTTAGAATACTTGACCTTTATTAGATGCAGGCACTAATGTCAGGCACTACATAAAGGACTTTATGTGTATCAATTCACTTGGTCTAAGAATCGGTCTAAGAAGAAGTTTCTATTGTCATACCAATACTAAAGCTGTGGAAAAATCACGTGGCTTGCTGAGTAGTAGATCTGGGATTCAAACCCTGTTCTGATTCCCTAACTGGAACCTTAAGCCATCATTCATTCTCCAGATAAAGTATACTTCATGGTATGTAAGATTATTTCCAGGTGGCATAGGGATGAGAATTTTCACTTTAATAATGGGGTATTCATTTATAAGGCTATCTTCTCTTTATGGTTAGAGATTCTGCTTTTGCTTTTCCATTTATTGTAATCATATAAAGAGAGTCAATTAAAAATATAGCATAAGCAATGGTACAGGTGATGAGCAAATAAGCATATGCATGATAGCATATTGAGAGATTGGCTGTTTGAATAATTGCACTTTCTGTGATTCTCACATGCATAAGTGAATGCTGAAACCAGACTATGAGTAAGATGCAGGTTTCATAGAAGTACAAAATATTTTCTTAAGAACTGGATGTGATACTTTCCTATGCAAATTCCTCTTACTCTCCAGAAGGGTGTCAGTGAGTCAGAGGACTGGGTGTTGCTTCCCCAGAGCCTAAGGTTTGATGGAAGCAGAACTGTTTGCTGTTGCATGAGGCCCAAACAGAAGTCTTCATTCCATAGCTTGTTCTGCAGCCTTTTCCAAGGCTGGTTGATTGATTGACTTGGGAATTAACCACAGGCAGTCTGCTTTAACAGCTCCCTAATGGAGACAGGTAACAGTAGTATAATGCAAAGCTGTGGTAACATGAAAGTATATTTAGTCACCACCCTAGCAAGACACTGACCAATCAAAATGGACTTGGGCAGTGACTATGGCCCTGAAGTAGGGTGCTGGAAGTCCCTTGCTGGGTCAAAATCTATCCCGTGGTTTCTGGACAGTGAGATGATCTAGAGTGACTTGTGGGTAGTGGTGGCAGAGGGACCACTGGTGTAGTCAAGAAGCTGGGCCTTGGAGGCTTGGAGCTAAGACTATTTATCAAAATGTTTCAATATTTTAGCAGCACACAAATGGAATATTAGTCTTGGAGTAATCTCTTTAGACTTTGAAATAAAAGTGGCCTGGGCACTGTACTTTCTTGCCCTGCTATCTGGGACAAGGCATTTCGTCTGTAGACTTCCTTTTTGTTTTTCTTGTATGGAATGGACACAAGAATCCCTTTCTTGGAAGACAGTTGGGAAGATTAAAGAGGATGTGTGTAAAGTAGCTAGACAGTGCTGGACACATGAGCAAATACTTACTAAATGGTAAACTATGCTCTGAATCACTTTCTAAAATATTTCTGTGAATTGTATTTTGTTAACTTTATTTATTTATTTATTTTGCTGCAGCATACATTGAACTGAGGCATAAACAGTGAAATCATGTTCTTGAGAGACTACAATAATCAAAATCAAGTATCTAGGCCCCCAATTGATCTAATTAGAGACTAGTTTATCCAGTCTTCCCTCTTTCTTTCTTCTCTCCTCTTGCATCCTCTTTCCTGCCTTTTAACGCTAATTGAGAACCTACTTCGTGCCATGCTCTAGGCTACCTGCTGAGGGAGATATAAATCATAAATAAGGTGTAATAGTTTCTTGAACAAAATAAATTAGTTAACTACTGACAAAACTCTAATCTTCATATAGGACTATTTTACCATGTGTAACCAGAATATTTTCCATTAAAAGGAGGGTCTTCATTAAATTGCACTTTTATAAGTGTATGTCAATACATGATTATAAAAAAATTATTGAGGATCCTGGGCAACATAGCAAGACCTTGCCTCTTAAAAAAAAATTAGCTGGGCATGGAAGCTCATGCCTTTAGTCCCAGATACTCAGAAGGGGTACTTGCAAGGCAGAGGCAGTAGTATCTCTTGAACCCGAGAGTTCCAGATTATAGTGAGCTATAATTGCATCACTGCAACTCCCGCCTGGGTGACAGAGCAAAACCCTGTCTCAAAAAAAAAAAAAAAGAAAGAAAGAAAGAAAAAAAAAAACAGAAAAGGAAAAAGAAAGGAAAGGAAAGGAAAAAAACTTATCAAGGAATCTTCTCAGACAACAAGGATGGCTCTGCCCAGGGATGTAATTTTAGCTATTTCCTATCTATTGATCTCTCTCTTTTCCCTATTACTATTTGTTTTTTTTTAAAAAGGGACGCTGAAGAAAAACTTAGACATCAAGGAAATGCTACTTAACAGTAAGAACATAAACAAGGCATTTCAATGTTTAAGGAGTACTGGTTTCTTACCCCAGCATCACAGATCTCTTGGCTGGCACATTTGAGGGGCACTTGGGCCCTTAAATTGTTTTTTGCCATTTGTTGCAACGGAAATTGGGGTGAGGATTTTGATTCAAGCTCAGAGTTGGGGACAACAGAAAGAGAAACTGAAAGAGACTGTACATAACATGCAAAAAAATGGGGAGACAAGATCTAGATTGTCTAAAAAGATGTATTGAGATTGTTTGAAGTAAAGCTGGAGAAGCAAAAGTAGAAATGATGGCTAAAATATTTATGCTCAGTGAAACTTTGAAAGAAATTGAGAAACTAAAAAGCATTATTTCTTCCTCTTCTCTTCAGGCTCTAACACTGTGACATTTAGGAATGATCGTATTTTAGTAGCCATTTTCAGTTAACACGTATAGAGCATTGGCCATAAGCTGGGCATCATGCTAAGTATTTTTTTATAGATTATCTCACTGAATTCTTTCTACAGTCTTGAGGTCTGTTATACAATTATCCCCATTTTACAGATGATAAAACTAAGGATTAGAGAGTTTACCTCAGCTCCCAGTATATGTAGTAGCTGGATATCTTACCTACATTTTAGTGTTACTGTAAAATTATAGATGCCAAAGTGCTTTGAAGAAAGTAAATTTGTTACCAAGGTAGAGAATATGACTATTATTTACTGACTCATTTACTTGTAAAGGATATTTATTGTGGTATGGGTCTGGCTCCTACTCCAAAACCTATGTTTGCCCAGTAAAGTGTGTTCTCTGAGCCATATTTCTACATCATTCCTCCAACCCTCTGTTCATAACTGATGAGACTGAGGTGGGCATCTGGCCCAAGGTGGGCTAATGAGATTCTCTACCAGAAATTTGGTATTGGACCCGAGTGATTTTTGTTCAGTCTAAGCTGTTTCCTTAAAAAATACATATAAAGTTAGAAACTGTAGAGTGACTATCTTCTGCTGTGTGGATGAAAAAAAAAGAAAAAAAATTTCATCTGAAAAGAGAGAATAGTGTAACAAACATGCAGAAAGGGACAGGGATGCAGAAAGAAAGACAGATAAGAGACGGAGGATGAGGACTGTCCAGCTTCCTGAGAGTCTTCCAGTTCTTGGCTGTTGGGTTCTGCCCTAGGAAGACACATTTTTAATGGATTTGCAATTATTTTCAGTTTTTGCATAAGCTAGCTCAATATGATTTGAAGCCAAGCAATTTGTAATAAAAATATTGTGTTTTGGTTGATTAATGTCCTTTTCCCCCACTGTTGGTAATAGAAATCTGATTTTCTTTGCAGAGCCAAGGTTTAATCAAATGGCTTGGGCTCTCTCCTGGAACGCTGCATCTTGAGCACAGCAATGCATGGTTAGATAAAACCTTCCACTAATGGCAACTCTGAGAAACAATTCTTTGGTACTGAACATCTAGAACTCTGATTCTGCTCCAGAGAACTGCTCTTTCTAGACTCTGTTTCTTCAGGTTTCATCAAATTGTATGAGCTACTTAATATCCTTCCAAATACTTTTTTCCTGATGTAGTTAGTCAGCTTTGATTATTCTAATGCATACAAATATTGGTACCAGAAGTGAACTGCAAATAACAGATTTTAGGTGTATAAGGATTGGTTTGCCTTAGCCAGTTTGAACAGAGTTTTCTGTTACTAGGAACTAGAAGA
Organism: Ateles fusciceps; assembly: GCA_036589455.1. Classification (NCBI taxonomy): domain Eukaryota; kingdom Metazoa; phylum Chordata; class Mammalia; order Primates; family Atelidae; genus Ateles; species Ateles fusciceps. The sequence continues at coordinate 15,041,341 of JAZHEH010000562.1, forward strand.
CTGTTAGCTGATAGGCACTAAAACACCACTGGACCTGTCCTTTCACACACATCATGTTATTCGGTTTCAATTCGCTCTTTATTTTGGTTTTAGGAAAAACGTCACATTTTTTTTTTTCATAATTTCTATCTTTTAGTCTAAAAATCATTAGATATATCAGAAGTAGAATTAGAAGAACCATGCAGAATGTCATAATTTGTTGGAAGATAAAGTATTAAACTAACAAAGCAATCTCATCTTCGTCCTCTTAGATTTTGAAATCAGGGTTGTAATGGCTTTCATTAAATACTATCTATAAACAAACTACAGAAGTATAAATAAATATGGTAATGTAAACTTCAAAGTATTTATTTACAAGTGTAGTCAGCAATGAATAAAAATGACTGTGAGACCCTAAGGCAGAATTTATTTTTATGGTTACTATCTCGCCAAAGCAGAAATCACAGTCCATTCAGAGTAGCAACCCTTTTTCTCTTCTCAAGTGCCTTCCCAGATTGAATTTCAGAAAGCTGTAGAAACACAGGTTAATCTTGAAGCAAAGATAATTATTTCTGGGGTGTGCTAAAAAATGTTCTTTCAGCAAACACTGCTGAGCCTTCTATTCTTCAATAACTGCTGCTTTTTGCTGCCATTATAGCTTATGTATTTCTCAGATACAGCTTTTTCCTTTGGAATAATACAAGTTCTTACACTTATAAATTAAAAATCCAATTTAGTGTCCCTGCTAACTGTCAGATATTCTTTCTTCTTATAAGAGCCATACTCTTGATGGTAATATTTGACTTTGTTCAACTAATACAGTGCAGCTTTTCCAAAGTTATAAAGTAAACCAGAAGCATGGAGAAATTCAAATATTACCATAGCTATTATAAGTACTTTTTTATATTATGTATTTCTTTTTTCATCCTACTAGGTCTGTGTATTTTTCTCTAATCAGTTGGGTATATTCTAACTACATGTGGCTTGAACAATGTTTTCTTGCCAGGAACTTATATGCTCTCAAATATTTTTTTTAACTTCTGTCAGGCTTCAACCTTAAAGTTGAGATTATTTTCTTTTTGAGACTGAGTCTCATTCTGCTGCCTAGACTGAGGTGCAGTGGCATGATCTTGGCTCACGGCAACCTCCGCCTCCCGGGTTCAAGGGATTCTCATGCCTCAGCTTCCTGAGTAGCTGGAAATACAGATGTGAGTCACTAGGCCTGACTAATTATTTGTATTTTTAGTAGAGATGAGGTTTTTACCATGTTGGCCAGGCTGGTCTCGAACTCCTGACCTCAGGTGATTCTCCTGCTGTGGCCTCCTAAAGTGCTGGGATTACAGGTGTGAGCCACTGTGCCCAGCCAAAGTTTGGATTTCATATTTGCTTCTGGCTTAGAGTTTCAGCTGGACTGTCACCAAAGCAGCAGCTGCTAGTACCAATAGGTTCTTACTAAGAACTCTTTAATTGCTCTCATTACGAATGATGGATTCTGACAATAAAAAACCCGAGGACCGAGTGATCATCTTGCACCTGAGGTGAACTATTCTCACCTTTTGATTGACCTAGTTGTGTAGGCAACAATTTTCAAGATGACTTCTGAGATGTTTTTCTTATTATTTTGACTGGCAAACAAAGATATGAACAGTAAAGCAAAGATGAAAAACACTTACCACAGAAGTGTTTAAGCTTGACATAACAGGGCTGTGGACAGCCATGCATTTGTTGGATGGCTGTTTGCAAGCTGACATTAGTAGCAATACTTCCTTGGGATCTGTTGCAACTTTGACGTCAGACAGTCCTTTTGCCCAAGCTGATGAACCCACCAACCACAGGAACGAGAAGACTACAGTGACAATGAAGTCCTACAGAAACAAATCAGAAGAGAAAATGGTAAAAGAAAATGGGAGTTCTAGAAACAAGTTGATTTGTTTATGTCACTATTTGATTTGCCTTTTGGAAAATTTTAAGATCCCGTAGCACTGAAACCAGAGAAAAGATTTTGAAAAACAAATAAAAGAAAGCTTTGTGATATTAATCTTTCCATAAAATAAATAATAATAATATTTATTAAATGCTTAATCCCAGGAATAAAGTCCCTAAGGACTTTATAACCTGCACCTAATTGTTCCTACAACATCCCTGTAAGGAATGGTACATCATCCTATTTGCAGACGTTAAACTAACATAGAGAACGGTTGGATAGCTTGTCTGAGACTTCACAGATAATTCATGATGGCATCAGGATTCAAACCCAGGCAACCCTACTACTGAGTCCAACCTCTTAATCACCAAGCTGTCATGATTCCAGACATTTCGAGATCTGTCTGCTAACTGTTGAAGACTCTTGAATGACAATGTTCACTCACTCACTCACTCACTCCATTCATTCATTCATTCATTCATTCATTTGTTCACTTAACAAACCAATGTGTTATCTATTGTATGCTTGGAACTGTGTTAAGTGGAAGACAATAAGAGCTATAATGTTTCTGAATGTCTGCTATGGGTGAGAGGTTTGGTATAAAAGTATTCTTAAAACAATCATGTTAGACAGTATTCTTATGCCCATTTTAAAGAGGAGGAAGCTGAAACTCATAGATATAAAGTAACATATAGAAAGTGGTACAGCCAGAAGTCAAATCTGTTTGACTCTGAAAATCATTTGCTGTTTGTAGGGGAAAGAAGTTTTCATCCATATCAAACACAATCTTTAGGATGTAAGGGGATAAGCATTTTAGAGACCATCTCCAAACTTCTGATTATGGGGGCTATGTCTCATATCCTCCCTCATGACTCAGATGAGGTGGCAGGTAGGAGAGACTGTCCAAGATTTAGACCATGTTCTAACATAGTAGAAAAAAACGTCAGATTGACTATATATATGTTTGACTGCTATAAACATGTTTCATGCTGCTTTCCTAAAATAATAAAAACACCGACCGGAAAAGAAAAAAAAGTAAATCTGATACGCCAGCAGAAACAGGCTGCTCTTTTGCTCTTATTAATAACCTCCTCAAGTAGAAATTTTGGCATGTGTTTCCTTCCTACCCAAGGGCATAGTGCATCTGACTTGCTCTGTATCTTGCTCTCACCGTGTAGCTGAATTACTTTTCATCATGATCCCATGATCTACATTGAGGGGAACTCTTACATTCTGAAAGATGCTGTTGTGTCGGACATTTGTTAGCGGTGAGCTTTGTGGAGAATGTTCTGGAGGGTCTCACTTCAGAGTGGCTGAATCTTCTGCAACTCATTCGATTCAGTGGCTGTTGTGAATTATGTAACTCACCAGTTCACCTTTTTTCATGATGCCTCTAGAAAATTAAGGGCCAATGTGTGACCCATTCATAGGGTTTTGATGGCATGGGTGTTTTAACCTGATTCCTCATTTTGTTTTTTACTCGCTTTTTTATTTTTACTTTTCGGTTTCATTCAGTTACACCTGGGGTTTTAAATGTCCTTATGAGGTAGAGGTATAAACAAGCAAATAAATACAATATCTACAGCTGTTTCTGTAAGGGTTATTGCTGAGTTTAAAATGAGGAAACTAGAGACCAGTATAAGAAAATGAAAATCCAATTTATTCAGCTACCGGGCGAGGTTCTATGGTCCGGGAGGGGGCCAGAGAAGTCAAGCCTAATTTTTTAGGGCAAGGGGTTTTATAGGGAGTAAAGGTGTTTAATTGGGAACTGAGGAGACAAAGCATAAGGCACTTGATTGGATATGGGAACACAGGACGTGGAGGAGGCAAGCTGTTACTAGTGGGCAGGCGGGATTTTTGGTGAGTGGGCAGCCTTGGGGAAAAATGACCTTGACGGGGCAAAGTGCTTTTTGGGCAAGGGAGTGCTATAGGCAAGAAAGTGCTATTGGGCAAGGTTTGTCGGGGCTTTCCGAAAATTTTTGGGCGGGGATTTCCAGCGGCGGGCTAGGTGTTGGGTGCGGAGTTTGCTTCAGGGGTGGGTGTTGGGGAGGCTATGTGGAGGAGTTAAATGTTGATTGCGGAGTGGCGACGTAATTCCCAGACGCTGGGGAGGAATGGGCGTGTCCAAGCTCCTGGTGAGGCAACTGGCCTTACAGTTTCAACAGTAATTAATAACATTTGGAATAAAAAAACTAGGTGTTTGGGTCTGAATTGGAAATTGGAGGAATAATTACAAATACATAAACCAGACTGACTGTGTCAAATCATGGCTTTCTGTTCGTGTTCAATCTGGTACCTTAATTCATTCATGCTTTTATTCATATAGTAATTTTTGAGTAACGTGCTGAGTATTGAGGAAGGTCTTATGGAAGATTAAAAAAAAATGCAAAATGTGGACTCTGTTCTCTTGATATTACATATTTGTTAGAGCCCACAGTTACCCTATAACTTTACCTGTAGTACAATTGTGGTCATTATTTATAGTCAGCATAATTAGAAATAGACTTATTAAAAGGTCAGTAGAATGGGGAAACAGAATAGAGTCATGTGAAGACCTTTTAACTAGAAATTGGAGAAAACTATGTTAGATTTATTTGTTCAAATAATAATATTCATACCTAACATTTATTGAATGCTTATTTTGTGTCAAGTATTATTCCTAGTTTACGTCTTTTGACTCACTTAATCCTGACAACTGCGCCATGACATAGATACTAATCCTGACTCCATTTCACAATTGAGGAAATGGAGATACAAAGGGATTAAACAAATTGCTTGAAGTCATGAATTAGTAAGTGGAGGAGCAAGGATTCTAAGCCTGGCCATCTGCCTTATGGAATACTGACCTTCCTATTTAAAATGAAGAAACTAAAAAGTTTTTTTTTTAAGTTGGTTTTGACTATAATCCCAACATTTTGGGAGGCCAAGGCAGGATGATTGCTGAAGCCCAGGAGTTCCAGACCAGCCTGGGCAACACAGTGAGACTCCATCACTACAAAACATTTAAAAACTAGCTGAACATGGTGGTGCATACCTATAGTCCTAGCAACCTGTGAGGCTGAGGTGGGAGGATCACCTGATCCCAGGAGTTTGAGGTTGCAGTGAGCTATGATTGCATCACTGCACTCCAGCCACTTCAGCCTAGGCAACAGGATGAGATCTCATTTCTGGAAAAAAAAAAAAAAAGGAAAGAAAATGGATTTGAGGTCCTGCTTAATTTAAATATAAACAATAGTAAGAAGTCATTTTTCCATAAACAAGCTTCTGATTGAAGTCAAGGATCTATATCTTTGGAACAAAGATGACATTTTAAGAAGTTGGTTCAACCTTTTATCCCCTAGTACTGCTTTGTAAAAAGGCATCAGGAATATAATAAGTTTCTCTTATCTGAGTTAAAAGCTCACACTTTGTCATCAGACAGACCTGGGTTTTAGTCCTTACTTTGACACATACTACCTGTTACTTGTGTGTCCGTAGGTAATTTGGTAGACTACTTGAGGCCTCAGTTTACCTCTCTGTAAGTTGGAATAATAACGGTAACCCTCTTGTACGATGATAGTGAGGATAAAATAAGTTAATATAAATCAAATGTTTAGCACAATGCCTGGTAAATAGTGGGTGACAAATAAATGTAAACTTTTATATCACCAATAAAAGCAACAATGACAGCAACAAGAGTAATATAAATCATATAAGTTTATGGAGCAGGAACCTACATGCTCCATAGCAGGAACCTATGCTCACTCCAGCTGCATAGGCCCTCTGTCTACTGCTCAAACTCACCAAAAACATGTGTAGCTTAAAGCTGTACCCTTGGCACCCCCATCCCTTGAGATCCACATGGCTCCTTCTTTCTTTATTCAAATCAATACTCAAATTTCATTTTATCATGTTGTTTTCTTGCCCACCACATATAAATAGCATCCTATGTTAAACTCCCTATGTTCCTTTTCCAGTTTTATTTTTCTCAGTTTCACATTCGCCAACTGGTACATTATATATTTACTTGCTTGTATCTTGTGGGCAGCTCTTTGCCTATGATGCTCATACTGTCTGCCCAGCATAAGGAATGGTATCTGACACACAGTAGTTGCTTAATAAATATTTCTGAAATGAATGGCTATAAGAGGAAATGTTTCTGATAGACTGAAGTAGAAACAGCAGTGTAGAAACCTGTGCATACAGGCCAGGGCCTTTGCACTTGCTGTTTCCTCTGTCCAGAACTCCTTTCCTATCCCTTAGAGCCAGGTTGTAGAAGGGCACATTCCTGCCTTAGGGACTTCACACTTGCTATTTGTTTGTTGCAGAATTCCTTTCCTATCCCTTATAGCTGTATGACCTGCTTTATCACCTTAACTGGTCCTCATTAATGTTTCCCTCACCAGATAGACTTCCCTGAGTTCTGCATTTAAAATGCACACCTTTCTCTCTATCCCCTTATTCTTCTTTGCTCAGCACTTTTCACAATTTGAAAATGTTTGTTTGCCAACTTCTTCCAATAAGATGTTAGTTCCATGGGTGCAAGGATTTTGACTACCGAGCTCATTGCTGGTTCTTGGCAGAAGAGGTGCCATCAACATTTGTTGAGTGAGAGAATGAATGAAGGAATATATAAAATGATCCCAATTTCATTAAAAAATGTATATTGATGTATTTAACATTACATAAGAATATATCAAGTGGCAATGGTAGAATTAGAGATAACTTTTAAAAAATATATATATATTTTATTGCATTTTAGGTTTTGGGGTACATGTGAAGAACATGCAAGATTGTTGCATAGGTACATACATGGCAATGTGGTTTGCTGCCTTCCTCCCCATCACCTATATCTGGCATTTCTCCCCATGTTATCCCTCCCCAACACCCCACCCCCCGCTGTCCCTCCTCTAGTTCCCCACCCCACAGATCCCAGTGTGTGATGCTCCCCTCCCTGTGTCCGTGTGTTCTCATTGTCCAACACCCGCCTATGAGTGAGAACATGTGGTGTTTGGTTTTTCTGTTCTTGTGTCAGTTTGCTCAGAATGATGGTTTCCAGGTTCATCCATGTCCCTACAAAGGACACGAACTCATCGTATTTTATGACTGCATAGTATTCCATGGTGTATATATGCGACATTTTCCCTGTCCAGTCTATCATTGATGGGCATTTGGGTTCCAAGTCTTTGCTATTGCAAACAGTGCTGCAATGAACATTCGTGTGCATGTGTCCTTATAATAGAACAATTTGTAATCCTTTGGATATATACCCAGTAAAGGGATTGCTGGGTCAATCAGAATTTCTATTTCTAGGTCCTTGAGGAATCACCACACTGTCTTCCACAATGGTTACTTTTCTTTTACATAAGCTTGTGTATTTAAAACTTATTTTATACTTAGGCCAAATAAAAACAATGTGACATTATGATAAAAGCACTGGCCAATGGTTCTCCCAAACAAAACTATACATGGCAAAATTTTCCCTTACAACAGCAACAAGATTTTAATTAGACCAAATAATAATGTAATTAAAATTGAGAAATTTTACCATCCTCAGTAAATTTTTAAAAATTATATCAACCACACTTATGAACCACAGAGCAATAAAACAGAAATCAGTGCTATTAAAATCACTCAAAATAATATGATTACATGCAAATTAAACAACCTGCTCCTGGATAACTTCTAGGTAAATAATGAAATCAAGGCAGACATCAATAAATTCTTGAAAACTAATTAGAACAGATACAACATACCAGAATCTCTGGGACACAGCCTATCAAAAAGTTACAAAGATCTCAAACTACCAACCTAATATCACAACTAGAGGAACTAGAGAAACAAGAGCAAACCATCCCCAAAGCCAGCAGAAGATACGAAAGAGTCAAAATCAAAGCTGAACTGAAGGAAATGGGATGTGAAAACCGTACAAAAGATCAATGAATCTTAAAGTTGTTTTTTTGACAGAATTAATAAGATAGATAGACTTGTAGCTAGGCTTGTAAAGAAAAAAAATAGAAGATCCAAATAACACAATCAGAAATAACAAAGGGGACATTACCACTGACTCCACTGACTTCTCTGAGTGGAGAAACTACTCAGAAACTATTATGAAAACCTCTATACATACGAACTAGAAAACCTAGAAGAAATTGATAAGTTCTGGGAAACTTCACAAGATTGAACCAGGAGGAAAGTGAATCCCTGAACAGACTAATAATGGCTTCTGAAATTGAATCAGTAATAAAAGGCCTAACAATCAGTAAAAGCCCAGGACCAGATGGATTCACAGCCAAACTCTTCCAGATGTATAAAGAATTGGTACCATTTCTACCAAAATTATTCCAAAAAATTAAGGAGGAGGAACTCTTCCCCAACTCATTCTATGAGGCCAGCATTATCCTGATAACAAAACCTGACAGAGACACAATTAAAAAAGAAAACACTCTTCATCAGGCCAATATCTTTGATGAACATAGGTGCAAAAATCCTCAGCAAAATACCAGCAAACTGAATCCAGCAGCACATCAAAAAGCTGACTCACCAAGATCAAGTAGGCTTTATCCCTGGGATACAAGGTTGGTTCTACATACACAAATCCATAAATGTGATTTATCAAATAAACAGAACTAAAAATAAAAATCATACTATCATCTCATTAGATGCAGAAAATACTTTCAATAAAATTCAACATCCCTTCATGTTAAGAACCCTCAACAAGGTAGACACTGAAGAAACGCACTGCACAGTAAAAGAGCCATCTATGACAAAACCCCAGCCAACATCATACTGAATATATGAAATCTGGAAGTATTCCTCTTGAAGGCCAGGCGCGGTGGCTCACATCTGTAATCCCAGCACTTTGGGACACTCAGGGTGGATCACCTGAGGTCAGCAGTTCAAGACCAGCCTGGCAAACATGGTGAAACCCCATCTCTATTAAAAATACAAAAATTAGCTGGATGTGTGGTGGCTCGTTTTCTGTAATTCCATCTACTTGGAAGGTTGAGGCAGGAGAATAGCTTGAACCCGGGAGGCGGAGTTACAGTGAGCTGAGATGGCGCCACTGCACTCCAGCCTGGTGACAGAGCTAGACTCCATCTAAAAAAATAAAAAAATAAAAAAATAAAGGAAGTATTCCCCTTGAAAACCAGAACAAGATAGGAATGCCCTCTCTAACCACTCCTATTCAACACAGTGTGGGAAGTCCTAGCCAGAGCAATCAGGCAAGGGAAAGAAATGAAAAGCATCCAAATAGAAAGAGAAGTCAAACTATCCCTGTTTGCAGATGATATGATTCTTTACCTGGAAAACCTCATAGTTTCTGCCCAGAAGTTCCCTGATCTGACAGACAACTTCAGCAGAGTTTCAGGATACAAAATCAGTGTACGGTGTACAAATATCAGTAGCATTTCTACACACCAATAACATCCAAGCTGAGAGCCAAATCAAGAACATAAGCTTATTCACAATAACCACAAAAGGAATAAAATACCTAGGAATACAGCAAATCAGAGAGGAGAAAAGTCTCTACAATGAGAATTACAAAACACTGCTGAAATAAATCAGAGATGACACAAACAAATGGAAAAACATTCTATACTCATGGAGAGGAAGAATCAGTATTGTTAAAATAGCAACATTGCCCAAAGCAATTTATAGATTCAATGCTATTCCTATCAAACTACCAATGACATTCTTTACAGGATTAAAACAAAGTTATTTTAGAACTAATATGGAAAAAATGAGCCTGAATAACAAAGGCAATCTAACCAAAAGAACAAAGCTGGAGGTATAACTTTACCCAATTTCAAACTATACTACAAGGCTACAATAACTGAAACAGCATAGACCAATGGAATGGAATAGAGAACCTGGAAATAATTTCACACACCTACAACCATCTGATCTTTGACAAAATTGAGAAAAGTAAGGAATGAGGAAAGAACTCCCTATTCAATAAATGGTGCTGGGATAACTGGCTTGCCCTATGCAGAAGATTAAAACTGGACCCTTTTCTTACACCACATAAAAACAAATCAAGATGGATTAAAGACTTAAATGTAGAACCCAAAACTATAAAAACTCTAGAAGATAACCTAAGAAACATCATTCTGGACATAAGACCTGGCAGAGATTTCATGATGAAAACACCAAAAGCAGTTGCAACAAAAACAAAAATTGTCAAATGGGAACTAGTTAAAGGGCTTTTGCACAGCAAAAGAAGCTATCAACAGAGTAAACAGACAACTTACAACATGGGAGAAAATATCTGCAGATTATGCATCTGTCAAAGGTCTAATATCCAGCATCTATAAGGAACTTAAATCAGCAAGCAAAAAACAAAGACAGCCCACTAAAAAGTGGGCAAAGGACATGAATAGGCACTTTCAAACGAAGTTAGAGAAATGCAAATCAAAACCACAATGAGGTATCATCTCACACTGGTCAGAATGGTTATTATTAAAAAGTAAAATAAATAAATAACAGATGCTGGCAATGTTGCAGAGAAAAAGGAATGCTTATACACTTTTGGTGGGAGTATAAACTAGTTCAACCATTGTGGAAAGCAGTGTGATGATTCCCCAAAGAGTTAAAAACAGAACTACCATTCAACCCACCAATCTCGTTATTGAGTATATACCCAACGGAGTATAAATCATCCTCCCCTAAAGACACATGTATGTTTATGTTCACTGCCACACTATTCACAATAGCAAAGACATGGAATCAACCTAAATGCCCATCAACAGTAGACTAAAAAAAGAAAATGTGGTACATATACATGATGGAATACTACGCAGCCATAAAAAAGAATGAGAGAATGTCCTTTGTAGCAACATGGAAAGAGCTAGAGGCCATAATCCTAAGCAAACTAACACAGAAACAGAAAACCAAGTACAGCACGTTCTCATTTATAAGTTGGAGCTAAACACTGAAGTACACATGGACACAAAAAGGGAACAACAGACACTAGGATCTACTTGAGACTGGAGGATGGGGAGGAAGGCGAGGATCAAAAAGCAACCTTTTGGGTTCTATTACATGGATGACAAAATAATTGGTACACCAAACCCCTGTGACATGCAATCTACCTATGTAACAAATCTGCATATGTACGCATAAACCTAAAATAAAAGTTAAGAAAATGAATTGAGAATTTTTACATCAAAGGACTTCAGACAGCAGCCTCAAACCAGGTTTTCTTTAACTAAGCAAAGGATGGTGATGGGGGAGACTAGGTCAAAAATTCTTAAGAATATATAAGCCTGAACTTTTGTACTTTTTGGCTTTGGGCACTGTATTAGTCCATTCTCATGCTACTGTGAAGAACTGCCAGAGACTGGGTAACTTATAAAGGAAAGAGGTTTAATTGACTCAGAGTTCCTCATTGCTGGGGAGGCCTCAGGAAACTTGCAATCAAAGTGAAGGGGAAGCAAGGCATCTTCTTCACAAGCCAGCAGGAAGGAGAAGTGAAAGCAGGGGAAATGCCAGATGCTTATAAAACCATCAGATCTCAGGAGACTCACTCATTAACATGAGAACAGCATGGGGAAACTGTCTCCATGATCCAGTCAGCTCCATCTGGTCCCACTGTTGACACATGGGGATTATGGGAGTTAGGGGATTACAATTCAAGATGAGATTTGGGGTGGTGATAAGGCCAAACCATATCAGGCATAAACCTGGGTTTGAGGATATCTTGCAGAAACTGAGATGTGAGAACAAATAACCCGATACCACTTCCCTCCATTCTCCAACCTCCTGCCGAGGGTCCCCACTGGCAAAACCCAGCTGATACCCAGAGAGCAGGGAGCCCACTTGATATGATCCATGCCTGTCCCCTCCTGGCACAGATCATGATATAGAAGGGTAGAGAGGAGAGCAGAAGCTCTCCAGAACTGGTGGCTCTTTTAGCACCAGCAGCAGTAGCTGCTGCACATATTTACTGAGTGTTTCCTATATGCCAGCACTCTGCTAAGTGCTTACCAACATCATTCACCTTATGATGTAGATACTACATTAGCCCCATTTTACCTATGAGGAAACTAAAGCACAGACAGCTTAACTATTTTCCTTATAATTAACGTCTGGCTTGACTACCACAGAATATCACAAGCTTTCCGAAAATTTGGGGAGAAAGGTGATTTTTGGTATATTTTATGTGAATAATAACTTTAATTGATGTTCCCTAAATTTTAGTCAGTTTGGTACTACCTAAACAATGTCGACCTTGTCCACATATCTCCTGTGTTATTGCTTAATATTTCATTTAAAGCAAATTATGCTTTTTATAGTTATCTTAGAAATTATAAGTGTACTACAAATGTTAAACCAATGTAGCTTCTCACAGATAGAAGAAAACTGTAGGCATAAATACTATACGGTGAAAATAAAATATCTTAAATTCTAGCTGGAGATGGTTGTCCAAGGCTTTGGAGCCTAGGATTTTAAAACTAGGAGATTAACAAGTGTCAGAGGAGTATTAATGAAATGCAGTCATCTGTCACTTAACCGGCAGGGATGTGTTCTTAAAAAAGATGATTTCATCATTGTGTGAACATCACAGTGTGCACCTACCCAAACCGAGATGGTCTAGCCTACCACACGCTTAGGCTATGTGGTATAGACTATGCTCACAGGCTACAAACCTGTACAGCCTACGAATGTTCTGAATACTGCAGGCAGTTGTAACATGATGATAAGTTTTTGTGTATCTAAACATACCTACATATAGAAAAGGTACAGTACAAATGTAGTATAAAGGGTAAAAAATAGTACACTTGGATAGGGCACTTACCATGAACAGAGCCTGCAGCACTGGAAGTTAAATATAAAGGCACAGGATAGACATTACTGTGCACTACTGCAGACTTTATAAATATGGTATGATTAGTCTACGCTAAATTAATTTTTAAAATAAAGTAATTTTTATAATAAAGTAATGACATTACGATGGCTATGATGTCACCAGGGGATAGGACTTTTTCAGCTTTATTATAATCTAATGGGACTGCCATCACATATTGTCAGTGATCCATTGTTGAGCAAAACATCCATAATGGGGTACACGACTGTACTAGCATGACCTAAGCAGAAGGCTTGCAGTTTAGTTGAATATGGGATAGCTTTCTCATTCATGTTATTTAATGCCACGTAATAGTCTGCCTAAGACTGTCTTCAGTAGTATCAGGAGAAGCAAATGGCTTCCACTTGAGAAGTGAATGCCTCCTGATGGTTCAAACAAGAATCCAGTTGTTTACAAATATGATCCCTGTCTGTCTAACAGAGATAGTGTGGATGTGGAAGATATATTTTTAACATTTACTGCTAGGTTATCATACATACATTAAGCCAGTCCAGAGAGTCACCCTCATCTGCACTGTAAATGGATCACTTTGCTAATTCAGCTTCCAAGAATTTTAGAATGACACTATGGACCAGGAAACACAGAAAGCAAATAGCAAGACAGCAGCTCAGCTGAGGGCAGAGCTTTGGACTTGCCTCGGAAGAGAGAAGAGCTAAAAAATGGCTGGATAGAACAAGGTTCTGTTCTATCCACTTATGAGATAGTTTCATTGTTTCATTTGAATTATTAATAATAACAACATCTGACTTCCAGAGAGCACCTACAGTTTTCAGCCAAGATCATATGACCTTCACAACAGCTGTGGGAGGGAGAAGATACTTATATCCATTTTACAGATGAGAAAACTAGAGGCAGTGATGTGTCCAAGTTGTCACAAGTAACTGAGACTTGAATTCAGGACATTGGGTTCCTTGTTTAGTTAGTGTTTTTTCATTATGCCCAGGTTTTCGGAAGTTTGGGTTGCTTATCCTGGTGGGAACAAGCAATAAACAATATTGGTATATCCCTACATAGGGAGAAAAATGTTCTCCTTCCCAATTTCCTTTCAATCTGAGTAGTAAAATCTCAGTTGGGTGCTATATCATTTTCAATGCTTAGTTAACAAGTGCTAATCTTTTCATTTTCTTCATTGAAGAAAGCCGGCTCTAGACTCAGAGCCTTCAAGTAAGCAATGGTGTATCTATGTAGCTAGAATACAGCATTGTTTATTTTCTATTGATTCATTTGTATGTTTGTCTTTTAATTATGTCAAATATTGCTGAATTTCTATGTTCAGTAGTGGTACAGGGTTTTATTCAAAAATACATTTATTTAAATTTTAAAAGTGACTTAATTTGAAGAATAATCATTGTGGCCCAGGTGGAAGAGCAGGGAATGAGGACGCCGGAAATTTGGAAAGGAACGTGTAAGATCCTAACCCAGTGCTATCTAATAGAATTCTAATGCAAGCCACAAATATGAACTGCGTATGTAATTTTAAGTTTTAAAGTAGCCACATTTAAAAAAGCAAAAAGAAATTGATGCAATGAATTACATTAATATAATACATATATTACAACAAACCCCAATACATCAAAAATATTATCGTTTCATATAGTTTATCTAAAATTATTAGTATGGTATTTTACTTTTTTGATACTAAGTCTTTGATATGTGAGGTATATTTTACACTTACAGTACATCTTAATTCATAATAGCCACATTTCAATGCTCAATAGCCACATGTTACTAGTGCTATCCTATTGGACAGCATAGTTGTAATCTACAATTAACAAATGAAAGCACATTTATATCCATGGTCAAGTGACAGTGATGCCCCTTTTCCTGTTTGGGTTCATTGATACCACTTTTTTTTGGTACTTTGGTCCGAGATGGTCCTGGTAGCCATCCCACAGCTTAGCTTTGACAAGGCCAGCATGCCTCCCACATTCCTCTTGGCCTATAGAGTCCCATAGTTGGGTTTATATGATCACCCAGTTCATTGCCTCAGTGGTCTGGTCTGAAGGCAAATCAGTGTGACCCAAGGGAGGCTTGGGCCCTCTGTGTTCGCAGCCCAAAGGAGGTGGGTGGCCCATAGGAGCAATCCTGCCAAGCATGAGCTGCATTTTGTGCTAGGTGCAGGGGGAAAGGCTGGCTTGACTACTCTGTTAACAAGACATGTCAGGATGGTGGCTGGCAGATGATGAAATAAGGAGGATGACAGAGGGGAGGAGCAGAACAGGGAAGATGAAAAGGGAGAATGGGAGACAGGAGGAGGATAGGGAAGAGAAAGTGGAGGGGGAAGGGGAAGACTTAGGACAAGGAGAACGAACGGGAAGGAGAGGGAAGAAAGGGAAAGGGAAAGAAAGGGAAGGAATCGAGGATGAGGAGAGGGGGAGCACGAAGAAGGAAGAGGAAGAGAAAAGAGGAGGCAGAGGAGGTGGCAGTGTCTGAGAGTAGAAAGAGAGGGAGACAAAGGAGGAGAATGAAAAGAGAGGAATACAAGATTCAGAGGTCCCACCACCATCAAGCACTTATCACACACTAGGTACGGTGCTAAATGCTTTATATGCACCATTTCTTTTCTTTTACAACAACTCTATGAAGCAGATATTACTACCGTGTGTATTTTATGAGTAAGGAAACAAACCCAGTTTCTGAAAGTAAATGAAATGAGTTTAGACCAGATTTGGAGTTTTTGGTCCCAGGAGACCAGTCCCTCCTCTTCCTGACACTGAGTGTGCTTAGACAAATCCCACTAATCCCCTAGACTTTGTCATCTTTAATGACAAATCCACTGGCGAAGTGGCTTAAACCTGCTGGGTAAGCTCTAGACCCCACTGAAAGCCAGGCCTTCTCAGGCCTGATGTTTTAAATAAGCAAAGGGAATTCTTCTGGAGTAAGAGTGGTCAAGCTTCTAAGTTTGCTAATCTTTAGTAGAGAGGAGAAACATGAAGTCAGAAAGTCTTTAATCATATGCAAATGGTCAGCTCCAAGGAGCTTGGCTAGTGAGGTAGGATTCTTACATTTTGGATGAGAACTTCCCACCATGTTTGTCTCTTTGATGGGTATCTCCATCTAATAAGCCAAGGACTCTGGGTAGCTGCTCCTTCATTTGCAAAAGACTTACTTGGAAAAGTGCATCTGAATTGCCTCTGCTTCACACCCTACCTCAGTTTTTCTTTGCGACATGGAAGAGCTGGAGGCTCCACATTTATCCGTTAGTGGGGAGGGGGTCTCTGTGCCTCCTCCAAGCATGGTTTTCTCTGAGCTCAGGCAGAGTTCTCAGCAGGAAGAGACCCACAGAAGTGGTTAGGGACAGAAGACTAGGCTGCCTGTATTTTCAATATTGTTGTAGCTAGAATAAATTTCAATTAATATTATTGCTGTTATATCTTTAGGAGATGATCATGATGATAATGATGATAGTGGTAATGGTGATGATGATGAGAGCTGCCAACACTTAGAGAACAATTATTGGAGCTTTACTTATTGCTTCTTTAATTTCCCAGCAACCTTTTTGGAGTAGGTACTATAGTAATCCCATTTTATAGTTGGGATAAGTTACTTAAACCCAACTTGAAAGATGCACAGCCAGGATTTCAACCCAGAGAGTTTGGCTCCACAATCTGTGTTGTTAATCTTATAAAAACACATGATTGCTTTTACAAGGCCGTGATTGTATAGACTCATAACAAAAATTAAGCGGTGATATACATATGGCTATCACTTATCTGTTACTATGTATCAGACACTGTGCATTCCATACATTACTCCTTTAATTCTTATCATGACACTTTCAGGTGACTGTTATTGACTTCACAGGTGAGAAAGTTGAAGTTCAGAAAGATTAAGTGATTTGCTAGACATCTCAGAATTACTAAGCTGCTAAACTTTGGTTGCAACATAGGTTTGCTAAGCTCCAAAGTCCCTCACTGGAAGGTGTCCCTCACTGGAAGGTGAACCTCATTATACTGAGTGGAGGTCTACCATATGTAAGGTGTGATGCTTTACCTGTTCCACCTCATTTCAGCTTCACTGCAACCCCGTGAAGTAACTGTTAGTTTTTCTATTTTACAAATGAATAAGGAGAGGCTCAGAGAAGTTAAGTAAGTAGAGAGGTTGGGAACCAAACTCAGGTCTGACTGATTTTTTCATTTGTCCGTTGTTGTATCTGTCTCTTCTCCCTGTCATCTGTTCACACTTTATTATCTTCCCTGCTATGGGCTGGATACTGTTCTAAAACTGGAAAAGGGTGGGGAGACCAGCCAAGGGAGATCTGTTCTCCTCCCTCCAGTGGCCTATATCTTTCCAATCTCTACACTGCCAGAGTTGTTTCATGTAAGAACTATAAGATACACTATCGTCACACTGTCAACTAATCAGGATTTTGCAAAAGAGAGATGTAGTAGATGCTGATGTTCCTCTGTTACAATGTCTGGGTAATAATCATCTTGTTTCATGCATGAAGGATCTGGCTGATGCTTAAGAATCAATACAGGGTTTCATTGCTTTTTCTCTGAAGTTAAATTTCATTATGATTGACATACTGCACTTTTCTAGACTGTTCCCAGAGAACTTTATCAATTAATCTGTGGTTATTCGGCTGTGGAACAGATACCTTTTATTTCTTGTTTTTAACTTCTCTTGTGAAAAGAAGATTTTAAGATATTCTGCATCTCTCTCTTTATTTCAGTTACAGGCAATTGATTTTATAATCTTGGTGCAAGAGGGAGGTATTCCTGGTTGTTTGGTGAACTCAGAATAGACACAAAGTCTTCACTAGCTTTCTGCAATACTGTTGTAAATCATATGTTAAAAACACTCCTCAAAACCTGATTTAATTTTCAATTGATCCTGCCCAATCTTTTTATTACAAATAGCATAAACTTTCAAAGCAAGTTAACAGTAACATTAGCAAATTAATAGGTGTTCAGAATAAATTAACAGTATTAGTAGTAGTATTACTATTAATAGCTCTATCAATTCTATATTTACTATGGGCCAGGTGCTGTGCTGAGCCCTTTACATTCATTATTATGTTTGATCTTCATTGAGAATATTTTAGGTTGATCTTATTATATAATAAGTTTTTAGAATAGGAATTTTCACTTAGTAGTTAAGTCTCTAGTCTTTGCAGTCCTGGGATCAAATCTCAGTTCTTTCTAACTAGCCCTAGGACCCAATGAAGCCTCAGTTTTCCAATTGTAAAAAGGGGCAATAATGAGATATATTTCATAGTGTCTTTGCCAAGGTTAAAAGAAGTAATGCAATAAAATGCTTAGCCCAGCTCCTGAAAGTTCATTCTATTAATTAGTCTTGATATAGGAAATTCAGCTACATATTGTAGCTAAAAATACAATATAGAAAAGTACATAGTCATTATCCAGTGTGTTTTGATGGCTGAATACATTAGGTGGGTTCACATTTATTTGGCAAATCTTATTGAGAATCTACTAGGTGCCAGGTGTTGGAAATATGGTAGTTAACAGAAACTGACATGGTCCTAGTACTCATTTTGGTAGAGGACAGAGCTGTTAATCAATCATGAAGGAATGTGTAATTGCAAATAGTGATAATAGCTTTGTAGGAAAAGGACTTAGTGTTTTGAAAATTTAAAAAACAGTGCATGGGGATTACTGATCAGCCTAGGGAGACAGAAAGTGACACAGATTTGCTTGCATCCAAGATATTTTTAGATTTCATTCTTGGATGGTTCTCAAAGCAGACTCAGGACTCATGTTGATTAATACATACACCACAAAATGGCTTATTTGCAAGGCCTATGAATTGGCCTCTAGAGGGAGTGTTGGACTCCTCTTTACTACCTGCTTGTTCCTTTCCTAAGAAAAATGCATGTTGATACGGTTGGCCAGGACCAAAGACTTCTTGAGCTATTTGTTGGAGAGGTAAATATTAGCATGAGGAGAAGACTGCTTGTTTCTTGGGAATTTTGGTGGCTCACATGGCTGCTTGTCCACGTGCAACCCTATCCGTCTTAGAAGGACAAGTGATAAACAAGATGCGTCCAAGGGGTAAAGAGATTTGGGGTGGATCTATTCACACATTTAAATGTTGGCAGAAGAGTACTCCTGCCTTTCTGGAACCTGGTATCCTAGCAATTTGCTAGGAAAGCTTAGGAAAGCAGTGAGGGTTGTTGAGTGTTTCTAAATGAATTACTATTTTATATAGAAAATAGCATCCTTTCCAAAAAAACTGGTTATTGGTTTTGTCACATCCATCAGTAAGTGTGGAAATAAATAACAAGCCCAAGATCCTAGACCAGAGGTGAGGCAACTGTTAAAACCAGGTTGAATGTCTTAAGACTAACTGGGAAAAGAATCAATTTGTAGAGTTAGTCAAAGGTAATATGGAAATTTGGGGATGCTTATTGAACACCATATCAATCTTATGTTTATGCATTTTTTTAAAGCACCTCCAAAATATTTTAAAGCACCTCCAAAATATTTCGTCAGTTAGACGAAAATGCTAAGATTTAGTTAATTAACAACTAGCCTTGTCTACTTGACGCAGAACATCTGGGCATTATAAACATCGCTGGAAAACACCAGATGTCAGGCAGCATACAGATGAAACATCTGAAGGAAGTGTAGCTTACAGGAGTCACAGTGGAAGGCTGGAGTCAGAGGCAGCCAGATTGACCTTCATCTCTCACAGGTTTTCTCATCAAGTGAACAAAACTACCCCCTCACAATTTGTTATTTTGTATATATACAAAGAATCTGTGAAGGTATATTCCAAGATATGTGTGTATTGAAAGTCATATATGTATATATGTGATATCACACAAACAGACACAAACTTGTTTTAAAAAGATAACACAACAATCTTTTTTTCTCCATATAATGGCAGTTAATAGAGGTATGGATAATTAAAATGTGATGCAATTCAAAGTAATTTTTTAATTTTTCTTTTTACAGTCCAGAGTTGTTTTTTTTTCCCCCCCCCACCTATTATGCCATGAATTCATAGGGAATAGGTTCCAGCAGCTCAGGCTCCTTCCCATTGGTCCTCACAAAGTGTGCTTCTCTAGGTGGAGCAGGCTGGCGCTTCAGTTGAACCCAGGTACCTTTCTCTTTGGCTTCTTTCTTTTTGATCATTTTCCTTCACATGTTTCAGGAAGCTGTCTCAGCTCTTAGAGTGCTTAAGGTGCTCAATCTGCACATTAATTCTCTTGGCAGGAATCTTGCCTTTAACTTGTTTGTTTATAACAATGCCAACAGCATGCTGGGTAACACTGTAGACTCTTCCAGTTTTGCCATGATAACATTTGTGGGACATTCCATTTTGAACAGTACCCATTCATTCTTTTGATGTCTACAATATCACCTTTCTTATAGATTCACTTATACGTGGCCCAAGGAACAACTTAATGGTTTCTAAAAGGCCTAGAGAACATATATCGAGTGCCTCTCCTCTTTCCCTTTGTGTTCATCATTTTGGCGAATTACTGGAAGATGGCAGTTCTCGCCAAAGGAAGGCATTTTAAAATTTTTCTAAGTATGTTTTACTTACCCCACCAGGAACCTGTATTTGAAAATGGATATGTTCTATGGAAAATTTTTTCAAGCAGCTACACTGAGAAATTTTGAGAAAATGACTATGCATGGTTGCAGTGGCCTCTGTTTGTAGTCCCAGCTACTCAGGAAGCTGCGAGGGGAGGATCCTTTCAGGCCCAGTGATCAAGGCCATAGTGCACTATGATCGCGCCTGTAAATACCCACCACTCCAAGGTAATCCGACAATTACAAGAATACCTCAATTACCTCAAGGATACCCCATCTCCAAATTAAAAAATAAAAAAAAATAATAATCAATCGATCAATAAATTGCTGGCCAGCCTTTCAGGTGCCACCTTCTGAATCAAGTCAGATCCTCTCTGAACTTTGCTTTACGTTCCTTGCAAACACCTTTCCCGAAACCAGAAAAAAATTGTACATCTTTCTCCTCCAGAATTACATAATATTAGAGGGGGAAGAAACCGCTGATATAAATTCAGGCTGTCAAATAGTCCTTTGAAAACATTATCCTGTTATTAACTTACTATTCTACACTACTGGTAATCTCCCAGATAGGACATGTCAGAGTTTGTATCTGTGGCTGGAAATAATGCAGTGAAGAAGCCAACCTGATTATGGATTTTAAAGTTCTCTGGTCTTCAGTGTTCAAATCTGTAACATGGGTCAGGAGTACTTCCATTACAGGGACGTTGTGAGGGTTAAAATTAAGTATGAATGTTAAGCATGGAGACTGGCATATTTTAATTGTTGCATTAATGGTTGTGATGATGATGGTGAAGACAGTGCAATCGTCAAGTGACATGGCTTTATTTGGTCATGGCCAATGACATTTGACTATGAGTTCAACTGAATCAACTTAATTAATTTTTTTCAAACTGG
Source organism: Ateles fusciceps (assembly GCA_036589455.1). NCBI lineage: Eukaryota > Metazoa > Chordata > Mammalia > Primates > Atelidae > Ateles > Ateles fusciceps. Next base: position 15,062,492 of record JAZHEH010000562.1, read on the forward strand.
ATTCTGATGTTAATTTGAAAATAGGATCACTCTGTTGAGGTTAAATAATTATGGCCCAAACTTTCCCAACCTAGTCTAAAGTGTTTAAGCTACTGGTTCTTTGTAGATAGAGCTTCAAACCTATTTGGCAATAACCAGGCATCTAAGTGGTATACGTGGAGTGTGTGAATATTTTATTTGGTTGCAATACATGATGGGGAAAGAACCTGTGCAACTGTGTAAAGACATGCAGGGACATTTGAAGTTTTGTGTAGGAGAATGAGCCATTAATACAGTCAATGAATGCCTTGATCACATTGCTACATTGCAAAAAGCACTGTAAGGTCCTTGGGCATAGGACTATCTTAATCACCCGTGTCCTTACTGGCTACTGCCTAGCCAGATATCTGCTGTTAGTAATTTTTTTTTTTTTTTTTTTGAGACAGAGTCTTCGCTCTGTCACCAGGCTGGAGTGCAGTGGCGTGATCTTGGCTCATTGAAACCTCCACCTACTGGGTTCAAGCGATTCTCCTGCCTCAGCCTCCCAGAGTGGCTGGGACTATAGGCACATGCCACCATGCCCAGCTAATTTTTGTATTTTTAGTAGAGACAGGGTTTCACTATGTTAACCAGGATGGTTTCCATCTCTTTACCTCGTGATCCACCCACCTCAGCCTCCCAAAGTGCTGGGATTATAGGCATGAGTCACTGCGCCCAGACTGTAACTTCTTGTGTATATACATTGAATCTATAAGAAGAAAGAAAGACATTTTACATTTGGTAGAGATGCTTAAAGGAAAAATCACTGGGCCTCAAAATCGGCATGTTTTTAAATTACCTCAAGGATACAAGAAACTCATACTAAAGATAATTCAATGTCTGGGGATAGGGATGGAAAAATATTTTTTAAAATTTGTTTTTATTATTTTTTTCTTTGTGTATAGGTTTTGCCTTGTATGCCCTTTTAAGTGACTGAATTCAAAAATTCTGGCATGATTTTAGAATAGGCATATTTTTACTGCATTTGACCTTTGGCAATTATGAAAATCTTTCTGTTTAGGGGGAAGGATTATGAGTATACTTCACATCCCTCCCACCAACTTTTTTTTTTTTTTTGTAAATGAGCAAGCGGCATTTACACAGTTAGGTTCATGAAAAGAGCTGCTATTTTTCAAGCATTCCTTATGCCTTTCTAGAATTGAAGACCGATTATTCTGTCATATATCAACCCATCTGTCAGCCTGCAACAGATGGTTAAAATGAAGAACTTCTAAAATACCAAGGAGGAAATTATCCTGCGCTTTACCATCTACAGCTTAAATTCAGTCTGACTTCAAAATATTCCTTTGCCACTTCCCCACTTATCATGTGAAGTGGAAAGTGAGAAAAAAATATTGCATTTGAATTACAAATTAGAAGCCATTCCTTAAGAAGATGACTAGTGGATTCATAGACGTTTTTATTCTGACAGATGGAAGAAGACAGACCTGGGTTCGAGTCTCAGTTATGTTACTTCTTCGGCACATAGCCTTTGGCAATATATTTGACTTCATAGGCTTTTATTTCCTCAGTTGAAATAATAACGAATTTACACCTTTTCTTAGAGGGTTATTGCAAGAATTAAAAAGTAACAGATAATCTTCTGGACGGTACAGCTAAGCATCTGATAAGTGACAGATATTATTTTCACCATCAGTTCTCCCCTTTTGTTCTTGTCCACTATTTCCTAAAAATTATTCCAGATAAAAGACTCTGTGTCTGGCATAAAAGATTTGAACAGGTGCTTAAAGAAAAAGTGGGAATTGTGGATAAAGCTGACGTGTGTGTGTCTGTTTCTCTGCAATGTGTAGTGTTATACAGTGCAACCCACCAAAATGTTGTGGTGGTGTTTGTGTGTGTGTGTGTGTGTGTGTGTGTGGCGGGGGGGGGATATACAGAAGGAAACATGTGACTGAAATGCTACTGCATTCTAGGGGCATGCATGCCTTTTGTAAACCTGAGAGTACCAGGAACTTCTTGTCCAATCCCCTCCCAAAGAAAATCATCATATATTTTCTTGGTTTTCATTTCAGTCTGGATGAAAAAATATTTGTGATTTTTACTCTGTCTAGGCATAAATAGTAATTGAATCACAGCTTATGTCGCATGCTTTATTTAGATGATTTGACTTATTTTTGCCAGTTCTATCATATTTCCAATATATAACTGTTAGAATTTCACATTCACAGTTTTTTTGCAGTGGGGATTTTTGGGAATGTAGGCTCCCTGCCCCCAGAATTATTCTTTTGTAAATGCTGCTGTGTGCGATGGAAGATAATGGCAGGTCTGAACATTTTAAGAAGCAAGATGTGTCCTACAGAAAGGCTTTTCAACTTTATGCGCCACAGAGCTTCCTGACATCTTGTTGAAATGCAGATTCTAATTCAGTAAGTCTAGAAGAGGGTCTGAGAGTATGTATTTCTAACAAGCTTCCAAGTGTATGCCAGTGCTGTCACTGCATACTTTGAGAAGCAAGTCCTAGCCTATGAGGAAACCTCCTCTATAAAAACTTCCCACTCTACTCCAGAATCCACTACTATCTGTGGCTCCTGTCATTCTGTCTCATTTGCATTTAAGTAGGTCTCATTCTCCCAGTTCAACTTGAAAGTAACTCTATTCCTACTTTTCCTCTTTTAATATTTATTGAGTAATTTTTATATACCAGACGTTGTTTTAAGTTCTTACATGAGCTAATCGCATCAAATTCTCAATGATAGGCTAGGTACTATCATTCTCATCAACTAACATGTGAAAATACAGAGGCACAGAGAGGTTAAGTAAATTGTCAAGGGTTAACCAGCTAGTAGGTGATAGAACCAGGGCACAAATGCAGTCTGACTCCAAAGCCTGAGGCCCCAGCCATTAATGATTTGCTGAGATTATGCTTTACTGGAAAGTGTGTCAATGTATTTTTATAAATCCTGTAGCACCTATTCCTGTGTCATATCTTATCAATATAAGCAGACAAAGTAAAAATCCTTTACCAGAACAAAGAAGAAATACATATATGCTGCTTTTTTCTTTTTTCCTAATTGACTGCTTAATGAAATCGTGGAGCTGAATATCAGGAGATTAAGACCAACATTATGAGACAAAGTCCAATAATATGCACTTGGCTAAATTTGCATATTATTAGAATCTGGTCCTGAGTAGTTATGCTATGGGGACACCATTTGATCCATGGTATATTAAAATCTGTTATAATGAAATCTAATTATATGCCATATTGTGTCCTGTTAATGAGAAAAAGGAATTAGCTACTAAAAAAGTGAAGGTTCTTTGTAAGATATTCTTAGTCACAGAGAGGACTCCTGATTCCACACAAATTTGCAGAACTTAGCTAAACTATCAGTTTTCAGAGCTCCCCCGTTAAGTGCTTCTCCTAATATTATTGCTTTTTTTTTTTTTTTTTTTTTTGAGATGGAGTCTCTGTCTGTTGCTCAGGCTGAGTGCGGTGGCACAATCTTAGCTCACTGCAACCTCCACTTCCTGGGTACAAGTGATTCTCCTGCCTCAGCCTCCTGAGTAGCTGGAATCACAGGATGTGTCACCATGCCTGGCTAATTTTTGCATTTTTAGTAGAGACGGAGTTTCACCATGTTGCCCAGGCTGGTCTCGAACTTCTGACCTCAAGTGATCCACCTGCCTCGGCCTCCCAAATTGCTGGGATTATAGGCATGAGCCACTCATCCTGGCCCTATTACTCCATTTTTTAATCTTTTTCACTATTACTAAAATGAAGCCAAATAGAAAGTGTTTCCAGAGCACAAAGAAAGCCATACTCAGTTCTGGAGGTAGGTATGCAACATCTTGGTTCCATATTTCACAAACCACTCTCATTCAGTTTATACACCATGGTAAATAGTATTGAATCTATTGGAAAACACCTGGGAAGCAAACATTTTGCAAGTACTTTGTTTTGATGATTTTGAGAGAATGTGAAAGCCAAATTATGGTACCCATTAAAATAATTGTGTCTATTAAAAGAAATCCACACTTGTAATCACAATAACCTTTTAAAATGTGTTGGATATATGGGAGAGTTCAATCATACATGAGGGAAGATGAGTTTTAATTTTTTTTGTAATAAGAAAACCAGCAAGAGTCAAAGTAAACTTTAATAAACCTTTCAGGTCTCCTGGAGTGAGTGGTGTCCTTGCTTTTGTGCATGCATAAAGGTGTTGGTTTGTATTTAGGACTGTGTTGTATAAAAATACATATCTTTGAACACTGGAATTGCTTCAATTCAGAAAGAGCTCTCACTGTGCGGATCATGAGGGAGCTGAAATGGACACATACTTGTGCTTATGTTTTTTGATGAGATGGCAGGTTGCCTGTAGGTTGGAAATGCTTTGTGTTCTTTCTCTGCATCTTTCTTATGTGTGCATGTGTTTTTTGCTTTACTTTTAGATAAATGCATTTTTGAATGATTGTACATCCAATGGATATACAATGCACTGTACTATGTTGCTGTTACTGATTTGGAATGACCAGGAAGTTGTTTTTGTTTGGTGGTGTTTTAATGCTACAACCACCTACCCCTGCCCACAACATACACTCTCCCTCCTCCACCAACCTTCCCCAGGTGTTTCAAGGTAATGGTTCTCAACACAGCGCTCTCCTGAAGCAGTTTATGAAGAATTGCTTTGGAACACAGGCTGGTTGAGTTTGTTTTTCTGACTTGGTATGGAGCTTTTCGGACTGTGCTCAGGACAGTGGTACAAAACACCCCTTAGGGATCCTTTCTTTACCATTTCTCTGTCTCTTCACTTCTCATTCTTTACAAAAGCAGCAGAGTGTAGTGTACAGGGGTTAATTGCTGCAGTTCTGAAGTCAGTTCTGGATTCATTTTCACTGACTCATTGTATGACTTCAGCCAAGATCCCTATACCCCCTAAGCTTCATTTTTCCCATCTGTGAAATAGGGAATGTTACCTATCTCACAAAACTGTTGTGAGGATTAAATGAGATGTAACATATGAAGCATTCATTACATGCCTGACATATGGTAAATACACAATATATGTAAACCATTAACATTATTTCCAGATGTAGTTATCATATGTAAACTGTTAACATTATTTCCAGATGTAGTTACCATATGTAAGCCGTTAACATTATTTCCAGATGTAGTTACCACAGGCCAGAACCATATAATGAGACTAACTTGCCAGAACTGTATAATGAGACAAACTTGTCAAGAATGAGTTCCCAAAGCAGATCACGGGTGACAGAAGTGAAGCTTTTCTGGAAGTGAAACCATGCATGTTGAATGCCAACCCATTCAACTACAATTGGAAAAATGCGCTAGATTTCATAATCAGAGACTGACTAACGGGGAGCTATATATGACTAGCTTGGCACTGTGTTAATAAAGGCTGATGTTTGTATTAGCTTAATGCTTCCACGTCCTGGAGACTACACAAGAGCTACCCCAGCTGATTTTCTCCCTTTGAGACACTTGTACTGCATCGTGGGCCTGGCTTTTGTTGGTATTCTCTCTACCTTATTCTGAAATCTATACTGCCATTTAACTCCCCCACAGGTCATGCCTGACTTTGGATTTGTATCACTATGAGCAAAGAATAGTTATTAAAGTATTTTTCTGAGTCACATTTTTAGTTGGCCCAGGGCACTTGATTCTATGCATTTTGGCAAAGGAATGCAATAATTCCACAGATATTGTTGTGTTTGCTAAATCACCTGAGTTTTATCAATACACATACATTTTCTGCAAGACTAACAGGACTTTCTCAAAACTGTGAGTTCTGTTTATAGTGATTTTGATGAACTTTGCTCATAAAAAAGGTAATGAATACAGGGCTTTCTTTTTCTAATATTCACCAACTTCGTTTCTCAATTTGAAATGGCTATGAGGATGAATTTCACCTTGGCTATTAGAGAGCTCCGAGCTCAATTGGGTCATATGATAGCTATTTATAAGCATGAATGAGAAGACCTTTAAAATGAAAATTCATAATTCATTTTTAATATTTTTAAAATGAACAGTCCTCCCCCCATCCTGCCTCTTAATACTTGGCATTCAAGACTAAGGAGAAACACTAAGGTGTTCTTTCTTAAAATGACAGATAGCAGCATATTTGTGTGTATGTATGCATGTGTATGTGTGTGTTTTGTAGTTAAATATAAGGAATCAACCTCAGAAACCATTTGAAATTACTTATTCACTTTATATGAGAACTGGGAAAATTAGCCAGATAACCCAGGACCATAAAAAAACACCAAAAGAAAAAACAAAAAGTCAATAAACATCATTGATCATTCACTTTGCACCTCATGTCGAGTATGTTTGTAAACATTGGAAACATAGTGTTGGACAAAAGCAGACCAAAATCCCTGCCCTCGCCAAATATACTTTCTTGTGCAGGAGACAGACAGTGAACAAGGTAAATAAGAGAAATATATGGTCGTTTGGACAGTGTTAAGTATTTTGGAGAAAACACAATTCAGGAAAGAAAGATATGAATGAAGTATGCTAGGGAAATGGGTGCTGACGTTCTAGATGAGGTGGGCAGAAAATACATTATTGAGAATGTGGGTTTTGCATAAACACTTGAAGAAAATATGGGAGCCAGCCATGTGAATATCTGGGGGAAGAGCCTTCCAGGTAGAGAGAAGGGGAAGTGAGAAGCCCCTCGGATGGGAGCAAGCCTGGTGGGTTTATCAAAATGAAGACCTTAATTTATTTGCCTGAAATGACTTGAACAGTGGTTCTTCAACTTTAAGAGATCCTTATAGACTGTGATAACAAATATACATATATTGCCCCATGGAAATTGGATCTGAGGGGAAGGAAAAAACCAGTAGGAAATTGTGGTTGAACTTTAAACAAGAAGTGACAACAGTTTGGATTAGGGAAGTGGCAGCTGGACTCAAGGAAAAGATAAGAAGATGGATTTAATGGAGTTTAGTGGGGGATTTGATTTAGGGGCGTGGAGGAATTGTCACAGGAAACGCCCAGGTGTCTGGCTGGGAAGATGGTGGCTGGGGGCCCGACTCTGACAATGTACAATTCCAGGATTCCTAGCAGAGCAAACTACCAGCTGAGCATATTGGCTGGGTGGATCTGCCTTGCTGAATTCTACGAGTTCCGGCATGCAGGCAAGTCAGGCTCTTGGATGGCTATTTCGCTGAGGTACTAGTTCTGGGCTCTATTTACCTCGTTAAAATTATACACAAGAAAAAACTATCACTGTCTTTCTCTTTGGTTAGGGATGGTTAAGGAAAACCTCTCATTTACTCATTTCAAAATCTTTTAGATGGGAGATCTGATGGTCAGTATTACCAGCTATTAAGTTCCTGAGAGTTGTCTTTGAGAGCCCTTTTCCTACGTATCCCTAAAATATGAGTCTTGAAGTCATAGCATCCACTCTCACACCTCCTCTCTCTTCCTATTCTTATGCCTCACCTGAATTTCAGATCCACCCCTCACATGGGAGACCTATGCTCCTTTGATTTGACTTGTCGAAACATAACTCACTCTCTCCTTACACCTACTCCTTCACCTGCATGTATCAGCTTGGCTGAAGACAAAATCTCTTGCCACATGCTGAATTGCCAAGAGCCTTCTTTAGCAGCTCCTCCCTACTTATTTGAAGTGAGGCCCAAGATACCTAACATGGCTCGTAAATGGTTGAGCCAGAAGTGAAGTCAGATCTGTGAGGTCCAGGGCTGAGGCTGGTAATCACCACCTTACACTATCCCAAGGGAAGACAGGAGGTGGTGATGACCAGTTTAAGCCTTGGATTGCAGAAATCTTGGGACTTACTTGCGTGGGAATCAAAGCACTTAGCTCCTAGTATTTCTGTGAGCTTTAAATGAGATGGTGCATGTGAAGCACTTAGTTCGTGTCTGGCATGTAGTAAGCATTTGAGAAAGAGTTCACATTGTGATGAGACTCCATTCCTCTCTCTAGTCTGTTGCAATTACTTCGTAATGAGTGCCCCCTCCTCGCCTCTATTTCCAGTAGATTATTTAATTGTTAACATAAACTTTTAAAAACACAGGCTTGCTAATATCCCTCTCCTACTTAAAACTTCCAGTTGTATAGATAAATGACTTAGAATTCATCATGCCTTGGAAACATTTACTTTTTTGAGGAAGAATCAGAAATCCTTTACAGAATGTAAACCCATGTACTATAATTAGGCCCATCCTACTTTTAATAGCTTTATTTCTTACTATGTCCTCCAACTTTAAATAATTTATTTAGGCTCACAAGCAGTCACATACCCTCACTCACACATACCCACATTCACACACATACTCCCTCTTCCCTTTCCTGTTTCTGGTCCATTACTCTAGTTCTCTCCTCACAGCAAAAGTTTCCCACTGCATTTGCCCTTACAAGCCCACCTTTTTTTCTCACATTTGACCTTCCCTTCTCTGACTGGAATCAATTCAATTCCTTGTCCTTTGTTCCTATATAGCTATTGGCTTTCCTCTCCATGTGGGCCTTGGTGAGCCAAACAGCCCTAAAGTCAGGGTACTCTATAATGCAACTTTCTCTGGCCCTCGGGGCTGAGTGCAGTATTTTGCACATAATAATTTCTCAGTTCAACTGTTTGCTGAATTCAGTTAGGAAGATTTCAGTTTCTAAGATCTGAATGTAAATATGCAGACAGCATTTAAGCATTGCGTTTACCCAGCCACCTGCTGCTCCCTGGTTCACAGTTTACCTGACAACTGAGTCTGGGAATTGTATTTGCATAGCCTTCTGTTTTTCAAATTGCCAACAGGCCCAGATTTGCCTAGTCTTTGCATTGCTATACCCTACATTTAGCTGTCACCAACGAACCTTTTCAATGAGATTTGCCCCCTCACAGTATAGACCAGAGATTAAAAACTGATTCAGCCAGTATCAGTAGGTTTAAAAAAAGTATCCTATAGGAGTAGAGTTTATATGGAAATGGCTTTTCAAGGGTCACTGGTTTCTGAAGCCCATCTTTGTCTTGGTCAACATGCTTACTAATGATTGGGAAGATTTTGCTAACATGTTTTCTTTCTTTCTTTTTCTTTTTTTTTTTTTTTTGAGATGGAGTCTCACTCTGTTGCCCAGGCTGGAGTGCAGTGGTACGATCTCAAGATCTTGACTCACTGCAATCTCCGCCTCCTTCAAGTGATTCTCCTGCCTCAACCCCCCAAGTAGCTGGGACTACAGGCGTGCACCACCACGCCTGGCTAATGTTATGTATTTTTAGTAGAGACAGCATTTCACCATGTTAGCCAGGATGGTCTCGATCTCCTGACCTCGTGATCCGCCTGCCTCGGCCTCCAAAGTGCTGGGATTACAGGCATGAGCCACCATACCTGGTCCCAGATAACATGTTTTCTATCCATGGAATACTGTGGACTGGCTTGACATACTGTTAAGAACAATCATGATACAGTTTTAAGAAAATCAGACAGCTGCCTCTTGAAACTTGGAAAGTCATTCCAACTGCGGATTCCCTTTCTAACTTTGGGTGAGGAAAATGGCTAGGAACTTTCTAAAATTAGCACCAATTCCCTTATGCTTATACAAATTGTTTGGTATTTGTTTCACATACTGAAAGAAAGCCAATTGGAATAAAATACGTTAAATACCAAGTAACATTTTATTTTGACACATTAACTTGTTATCAACCTCACATACAAAGTTGTAAAATCTCAAAGGCTATACAAGGATAATGGATGCTATTAATCTTGTGTCAAGGAGAGTCTTTAAAAAGTGTAGTAAAGAAGAGACAGTGTATTACAGTCTCAGTTGGGGATTTCTTTGTAGCTGTAGTGTCAGAAGGGACTACAAAATGAAGGAAGTTATTCTACCTAAAGTTAAAGATAGTAATATTATTGTCTCTAGTATTTGCTCATAATAAAACAATGACACTTGGATCATAAAGAAATGTTTATTTGCACAATAACTGTGATAAAGATTATAAATGGTTGGTTTTGTTTTTACTGAAATAGAGTTTAGCTTAAAAGGAAAACAGAAAGTCAATTTGAAGTCTCAGTGTCTTTCTTCCAAAGTCTAGGCTTGGAAAAGCCATAAACCACACTCTTCTTCTTCACTTCATCCTTTAGCACATTTCCACAGGAGATCTTTGTTTCTGACTCCTAAAAAAGTAGGCTCCTGGTGAAGGCAGTTCTTTCTACCCACAGAGAAAACATGAGGTACAGACCTTTTGTGATTTTCCATGAGTTTTTTTGATTAAATTTCCTTTGAGTAAACTGACATTTTCTCTGAGTAAGCAGAGTCTGTTTGAATATTATTTTCTCTATAAACCTTTTCCCCCCAATCCCAGGTAGGGTTAACCTTGCCTTTCTGTCTTTAGTCACTGCATTGAAGAAACCCTAACTATAGCTTGGAGCCATGAGAAGCATATATGGGAAAAATTATTTTTATTTACAATCTCTAATCGGTTCCTAAGCAGGGAGGGTCCCTTGGTGCTAAATAATGTGGGGATATGAGCTGAGAGTGTGCCACATCTTTATGATGAGAAAGAGAAACAGGGGATCATGGAAGAAGGAAAATCTGGAAGGCCGAAGTGGCTGGTAGGAAGAGGTTCAAGAAGCAGAGGACAAAATTGCTGTTGGCAGAGGGTGGGTATGAAATGAGGGCCTGGAATAAAGAGCAAGTATTTCATGAGCTTTTGTTTACTTCTTTTCATTAACTTTTTGCTGTGTAATATGCAGTGTCAACTTTTCGGGCTCTCCATGAACCCTGCTGTACATCTAATACTGAGCTCATGCTTCTGGGAGAGGATTCTGTGAAGTGTTTGCACCTGCTTCAAGGTGAGTGCTCAGGAACATGTGAGTCATATAGGTGGAGTTGACTGTGTGTGTGCCCTTATTTATGTGAGCAGGGCTGTTGCAGGGATTCACTTATGGCCCTGACTTCATTATTTGAAAGTGTTCATCTACACTTTCAAAAACTTTCCTGCTTAGATAATAGATTATAAGGTCACACAAAAAGAGCTTTTATCTAACTGGACTGGACACATTTTATCCTTAAATTGCTCACTTATCTATCTATTACTTTCTTTTTTTTTTTTTTTTTAGAGACGGGGTTTCACCATGTTGGCCAGGATGGTCTTGATCTCCTGACCTCGTTATCCGCCTGCCTCAGCCTCCCAAAGTGCTGGGATTACAGGTATGAGCCACCACATCATGCCTTTATCTATTTCTACCCCTGAGATTGTGGGCTCCCTGAGGGATAGGATACCACCCTCATTAATTCATTCAGCACCATGTATCGAGTTCTGTATACGTATTGGTGCTAGCATACAATGAAGAATAAGATATGGTCTCTGCACTCAAAGATCTTGTGATATGGTGGGAGAGGCTGATATGTAACCAAACAAATATAAACCAGAGAGATGGACTTACAGCAGGGGTTCCTCACCTTGGCACTGATGACATTCTGGACCAGATAATTCACTGTTGTGTTAGAGTATCCTTTACCTCATAGGATGTTTAGCAGCATCCCTGGCCTCTCTCACTAGATGCCAGTAGCACTCCCTACAGTAGTGATGACCAAAAATGTCTCCAGACATTGCCAGATTCCACTCCTCCCCAATTTGCCCCCCACTTCACCACTGAGAACTACTCATTCTCTTACGGCTAGATCCAAGGCATCATGGGAAGAGCACCTAACCCATACTTGGGTGGAGTTTTATTAATCCTTCATCCTCAACATCTAGTTGATGTTTAATAAATGCTTGATGAATAAATGAAACATATAGTAATCACACTACCCTTCAGGATTCTTGGAATGAAGTTTAGTCAACTATGGGGAAGTTTAAGTGTGAGGCCACAGGTAAGATTTGGGAAATAAATTTTACTCTGTATCATTGGCCTGAACATTGTTCCCCAAAACATTCTCTCTAGCTTCAAAGATACTTGCTCTCCAAATATCACAGGGCAGATTTCCTAGTAGTTATTTTCCTGTTAATAAATACTGACTGTCAAGCACTTTAGCAAATACCAGGTGCCTGTAAATGCTAAATATCATTATAAAGCCACATAAATATTTTAGATTCCATCATCCACAGCAGGGAAAGAAAAGAGTCCAGATTCTGCTTGCAGTAGGCTGAGATTGCACCACTGCACTGTAGCCTGGTTGACAGAGCAAGGCTCCGTCTTGAAAAAAAAAGAAAAAGAGGCCAGATTCTAAGGGGAAAAAAAAAAAAAACCCTGACATTCAGCTAATGGCTTTTACCCACCAATGGGCACATCTGGTAGCTTGAAACTTAGTATGTCTTAGAAACAAATGTTCTTTGCAAAAGCTCATTAAATCTGTCTCAATTTGGTGGAGGCATCCTGTCCCCAAGTTGGCTATTGTGTTGATGTAAATGATGACAAGAAAATTCACAGCACAACCCACACGTTCCTTTCACACATCCTCTGCCCCGAACCAGACTGACAAAGAACAATGAGATGGCAGAATTAGCTAGCAAGATGGACCTGAACTACATGATGGTGTTTCTTGGACACCCTGAGAAATAATGAAGGGTTCAGTGAACCAACTGTGTGACTTTGGGGAATTGTTAAATTGTCTAGGCCTCCACCGGTAAAACACAGGGAGGACGCAGAAAGTGAGGATGAGTTCAAAGCTGCTCACCGCATTAATTCTGATTCCTTTTATTCTAGTTTTCCATCATTAAAGCTTCAAAAAAATGAGGGGGGGGGTCACAGCATTAATATTTAGTTTTTAGGTGGGAGAAAATGGGATACAAAAATCAGCCTCTTAACAGTCCTGACATCTTTTCTTAATAGGCTTCTTTTTTGAGTGTGATGAAACCTACAGCGTTCTGAGGTTGGCACCTAGGTAGAATGGACAGTGCCAGCTATCTGCTCAGTTTGAGTTAATTCTCAACTGTCCCCTCACCTGTGTTGTTCACTATGATGTTCTGTTGATGGAAACATGACCCAACTTGTAGCCCTGGGTTTTGGATCACTAAATCTCCTGGTAATTCTCTGAAATTCTCTCCTTCCCCAAGAGAAATATTTTCAGTGACTTCAGAGAGATTCACTCATGTTCTTTAGAAGCTGCAATTAATAAGATATTTTCCTTGATGGATCCATTGTCCCACTAATCAACAAACCATAATTTCTTTGCTGACTCCCTGAGGTTCATTTTATTTGCAGCGCTCTTAAAATACACACACAAAACCCAACAGAATAGCTGCTTTTTTGTCCTATTGTTACTGCTAAACTAAGGGAGGAAAAACCACACACACACAAACCTCCTCCCTCTTTTAATCCCTTCAGGGTATGTCTTATTCTAATACTTATTAAAAATGAGAAAGCAGTCTAGGAGGCTTCTGGAGGTCTAAGTTCATAAAGTGAATATGCATAAAGAGGCAGAATATCAAGTTTTCATAATTACACCTTTTTATGCATCAGTTCCTGGAGTAAAATCGGCTTTGACTTCGGCTGACTTAATAGAACCTTTCTAGTTTAAACCCATCCCTTCACTTCTGCTTAACTGTTGTTCAATTTTAAATGGCAAAACAAGTTATTATTTCCCACTTTTACAAACCAGTAACGATGCTGTACTTCTAAACAAGAGTGATGAGAACACATTTAGTTTCTGACCTCTTTCCCTAATTCAAGAGCTTTGGGAAAGGAAAGCATTTCTGTTTTGGAGAGAGAAACTTTAAAATGAGAGGGCAAGAGACTCAGGCTTAGGTGACTATGCCTAGCATAACACCTTACACAGAGTCAGCAGGTGTCGGATCTTTGTTGCAAGAACAATGCTTAAGACAGGAGAGAAGACTGAATAATCTCGTAGCAAAAGAGGTGGTTAAGAGAGCATACAAAAAAAAAAAAAGAAAAAAGAAAGCACACTTAAAGGTGGAATTTCATGAAAATGGAGGCCTTTGGAACAATTTGGTTTAGTAGGTAGAAAGACTCAATTAATTAGAAAGATTTCGAGTTAAATCACAAGTGAAAGTGCTGCTTGTTTTGCTGTCCCAGGACACCCAAGAGGACACCCAGGACACTCACATAGATGTATGGTTGCTTTAGACTGAAAGTCAAGTGGATGTGGGAGTTTGAATTTTAGTTAAAGAGCCATGTGCACACACATTGGAGCTTGGAGTTCATTCCTTTGATAAGCACTTACTGAATGTCTGCTCTGTGTTGGGCTCTGTCCTAGTTAGAACTGATTGTTCAGGGATTGCCACCAGTCCTACCTTCAAGGAGCTCATTTTGCAGGATAGGAAGCTGACCTCTAGGCAGAAAACTGAAAGGGTGGCATTGTCTTAGGATCATAGAACTAGCTGGGGTCACCTTTGTCTAGCCAGAATTATTTTTTCTCTTAGAAAAATTTCATTTGTTTTAGAGAAATAGTTTTACTTAATACTACCCACCTTAGAAATATGTTCCTATATCATCAAATTATTATATAAGCAAATTACTTTATATAAGCAAGAGTATAAAGTCTTCGTGAATTAGCTTTATTTTATTATACATGGTAGAAAAGAAATTACTCTCTTTTTATGAGAATTTAGAAATTATCTGAATTTTGAATACAGAATATTACTAATTCCCTCCTTTTCTTGAAGGCAATTCAAACTGAATCTTTAAGAGGATGGCTCTTATTCAAGAGTAAATCTTTAGTTTTCTGATTACATATTTATCAAGAGCCTCCCTCAACCAGAAAACAGATAAGTGTTAGTAATCAATGACTGAAAGGATGTTTTGGAAGTTTATAAATTTGAATTTACCTTTAAGAAGTACAGTGATTACTACCTATTTTAAAGAGAGAGGCATCAGGAAGGCCAAAGTCCACTTTTTGAGAGAGGAACAAAGACTGCAGGGACAGCAGGTATACTATTTTTGATTTCATTTCCCTCTTTCAAAATGATTAATGAGAACAAAGTGCACAACAGTAAAACTTTAAGATCCCATGGTTAGGTAGATTTCCCGTACATTTTAGTATGCATGTGGTAGGGACTATTTGAGAAGAATTAGAGCCCACCATTTTAAAATAGCAAGGTGAGTCTCTTCTGAAATGAGGCATGGTCATAAGGACATTGATGCTTATTGTGACTTTCAAAACCCTGATGTTAAACTGTAATAGTCACGATGGGTACCTCCAATATTATAGACCCAGACATTAGAGAGTGCGTATTCTATATTTTTGGGAGTTCTTTTATATGTTTCTGTGTTTCTCTTAGAATATATATTTGCAGGAACCCAACAAATGTGTGTTGAGTAAATAAGCTAACTCAGACTTTTCTTTGATGAAGGTCATTAATTTCATTTTACATATGGCCTTTAGGAGACTGTAGCTGTGTTGGAAATAGTCCCTGTCTTTCAGATATTTGATATCTAGTAGGGGGGAATCAGACAAAACCACATCCAATGGAAGTGCAAGGAAGTAATGGCTTTTGCACAAAGAATGATTTTTTACACAGAGCTGTGGAGGTTTAGGAGGGGGAGAGGTCACATATCTGTGGGGAGTAAGCACATGGGAGGTGAAGAAATACTTCATGGAATAGATAGCCTGTGAGATGGGTCTTTGAGGATGAGTTGAATTTTGATAGGCTGGGAAGGGGAGGAGAAGAGGACCTTCCAGGTGGCAGATAGCAGCTCAGTAAATATGCAGAATAGGAATTTTTACAGCATGATTAGGGAATAGCAAATAGTTAGTATAGTTTGGCTAAAACATGGAATACAGGGGATGATAGGAGATGGCTCTGAAGAGAAGGGTTATGGCTTAGGAGGGCCTTGAATGCTGATGTGAAGAGAGAGGTTTTATTTCTATAAGCCAGAAATAATGTAAGGGAATAAGCACAGCTCTATTTGAAACAATGGATTGGAAGAATGGAAGACTAGAGGTCGGAGACCACTCCATAGGGAGTCTTCATAAATATGCCCTAATGTCATCAATTCTTTCCTTCCCCTGGCCCCCTTACCTGCCCAGTTCCCATAAGTGTGCCAACTCTTAATGCATGAGGGTTCCATAAAGCTCAGAATTAGCCTTCTACCATCTGTATCTTTTAATCAGGAACATGAATCCCATGTAGTTTGGTCTTAGGTTTTTTAACCTTGAATCAACTTTTTACAGAATGAGTGAAACAAAAAAAAAGCCAACGAAAGCTGTGGAAGATGGCTTAACTGGGAGTTTGAAAGGAGCCCCTCAGATTTATTTAGAAGCTCCCCCGAGGCCGACTGCAGCAGGCAGGGTTGGATACACTATTAACGCTTTTACCACTCCCTGACCATCTGCTGGGTTGCCACAGACAGAACTACAGGCATTGGAGATACCCCAGGATGAAACTTATAAAGAATTCCATTATGCTTTAAAAAAAACCATCACATGGGATTTCTGTATGTTTGTTTTTTCTTCCATTTTTGGCCAAAGGAGCTGTTAATAGTTTTAAACTTCACTTTTTGAATCTCAGTGAGAAAGGATACTGCCAAAGCTAAGGGCGTGCAGAGCCCAGCACTGGACGTACACTTGCACAGCTGTGCAGATTCATGCCAGTCTTGGGGATTTCTCCCTGATAATTAAGGCCTGACTTCTGCATATGTAAACACGGCTTGAATTAAATTTTTGATGTTTCCTTAGTATCTCAAGTTTCAAAGCAAATGTTTCAATGTCAGCCTCCTAGAACAAGTTATTTTCATTTTAGTTTTTTTCTTCTCTGGGAAAAGAAATATATTTGTAGGTCTTTTGGGAGATCTCTTCTACAATAGCATAAGATTTCAGGATCTGGGGTACAGTCAAAAGTTGGAATTCAAAATTTTCACTCAGGTAAGAGGTCACACATTAGGGATGTGTTTAATATGGAAAAAAAATAGAAACTTCTGCCTTCAAAATCAGGAAGATAATCAACTTCTAGGTTTTTATCTTAAGGAAATAATTCAAAATGTTTTTTGAAAAGGCTAATTGCTTATGAGAGAGAAAAATTCAAAGCCATGTAAAATTCTAAGTCCAACAATAAGAGATTGGTTAAATAATTCATTTTATCTCAATATAATGGAATATTATGCACTCATTACAAAGGGAAACAGTTAAATAATACCAAATATAAAAATACTACCTGAGTTATTTCATCTTACTCTTTCTTGGTCCTATGAAGAGATAAAGAAACTGTCACTAAGCAAGTACTATCTGCTTAGCACCTAACCATTACAATAGACATTTGTTATTTAATCTCCATAATAATCTTCTGATGGATACGTGTTTATAACATTTTACAGAAGAGATAGCAATTATTTAGGTCAAGATTATTTGGCAAGCATCAGAAACCTAAATCAAACTAGCAATGACATGGGGGAAATTCAGTCACTGACATAACTGGAAAGTCTAGAATGTGCTGGCTTCAGCTGTGGCTGGATTCAGGGCCTCAATTTATTCTTAGTGAGTCTTTATCTCTCTCCCTCTCTCTTTTCTCTCCCCTAGAGGATCTGCTTATCTCTGCTCAGCTTTATTCTTTAAATAGACTCCTTCTGCATCATGAGCAATGTGGCCACTATCAACTAGACCCACACAGACCTAGCTTAGTCACTCCATAGAAATAAGAAATTCACTTCATGGAGAAATTCATGAGGGGACTTTGATTCCTGGCTTGAGTCACTTGACCTTATATGGTATCAAGTAAGGGACCATGATTGGCACTCCACCAGGACTATATAAGTGGGAGAAGGTGGTTCTCCCAAAAAAGGAATCTGTGCATTTGTTGCCACTGTGTCCCCTACCTGTCTTGTGCACAGCTGGTGCTCAATAAGCTGATAGACATTCTTGGCTTTTTTCTCCACTTCCAGGTAAAAAATGGGGTGGCAATACAGCACTGAAGTGAAGAGCATGTCTCTGGATGACACTCGGTGTACAGTACTAAACAAGTTACTTAACCTCTGTAAATTGGATCTGACATCTGTAAAATGGGAATAATAATAAGTGCCTTAATGGTATTTGGAGAATTAATAAAGATAACTTCTATTTTATTTAATTCTTGGCCTGTGGAAAGTGCTCAGGAGTAAGTGGCAGCTCAAACAATGGCATTAAACCTTACTTTTCCCTAGCCTCAACTGCTTTTTTCTAAGTTCTTTTCCACTGTAATAATTTCACTGTTTTTTGGTCTTGGCAATTTCTAGATTGTCAATAGTCTACATTATTTTCTGCCCATAGTGGTGACTAGCCAATTGGCTAGTGGACCAATAGGCCACAAATAAGAAACTCACTGCAATTCAAGCTTAGTTGTCTTTCTTGAGACAGCATATAAATTGATTAGATATTTCTTAAATATTTCAGAACAACATGGAAGAGCATTCTCAGATCTCAGACAGGTGGTGGGACAAAGGTGAGATCACGTTTGGGCCAAGCACTCAAGTATTTTCAATAACCTTGTCCCTCATAAGGGATTCAGATCAGTTTTACCTGCAGTCTCTTCCTATCTGTTCCCAGGGCAAATTCTGAAGCATTTCTTTGCATGGATCTGTAACTTTGATTAGGGTCCTGTTAATCAGCAATGGAAATGAAGATGCCCAGCTGGGGAAAGGGCTAACTTTGTGCCAACTGTTTGAATGTCTAATGAACTGTGAGTATTAGAGCAAGACATACTTAAGCTGCTGAGAGCCCCAGTAAAGCTAAAGCTGTGTGTGTGAGTGTGTGCTTGTCCTGGATTCAAGGAAATAAATTTAGCAACTAGTAAGGATGTTTGCCATCTTGGGGGATGGGGAGGGAAAGATCTCACAACTTTAAAAAAAGACAGGAGGGGGCTGAAAGTCAGAGACTAGTTTCTCAGCTGGATGCCCCCATCAAATTTCCAAGTTTTTCCCTGTTACACCATTGTGTTCTTTACACCCTTCCGCTATTTTCAGACTTGCCAGCTGGTAAGGGATTCAAGCTCCTGTTCTCTGGAGCCTGGTTGGCTGATTTAATGGAGTAGTGCTCTCTCCCCTCTTTCCCTAAAGCATGAGCCCTGAGTGCCAGAGTGGCAGTGGGATAGCAGAGGGGAGGGGAACAGAGTGATGGGGAAAAGAGTGAAGCTTCACATTAGAGCTGATTGCACGTCTGCAATGACAGCAGCTTATGCTGAGTTTGGAGGCTCAGAGAACAAAAATAATATAAAGAACGTTTGATATAAACAGGGCAATAGGAAGCCTTCCAAGCAGTTCTCAAGATTAGAAAGTCAACAGAGTGTGTATCCATCCACTTGTGTTTCAGTCAGTCAGTCCAATGAGATTTAATAAACACCAGTTATAGAGAAAGCACCGTATGGACATGATGGTAGATAATCATAAGATGAAAATAATGGCTTGCATTAATAAGCACCTGATGAGTGACTGGTGTTGTTCTAGTGGCTTTATGGGTAATAACTCATTTGCTCTGACCAACAATTTTATAAATTAGGGACCATTAGTATCTTCATTTCGTAGGTGAAGAATCAGAAGTACAGATAGGTTCCATAACCATTGGTCAGAAGTCACACAGATGGTAAATGATGGTACTGAGATTTGGGCCCAGGCAGTCTGGGTCCAGAGCCCGAATTTATAACCCCTCCCTACTACTGTCTCCCAATCATAGATTATTCCTATCACCCTTGAGGACACAAAGCTGTTAGTTTGAGGCTAGGACCTGGGTTTTATTTGACTTCATGTCCCTAGTGCCTAGCACAGGGTCTGGGATCCAGTGGGGCCTATACAGCCATGATCATTATTCTTGAATCTGAAAAAGAGCTTTATCTTGCTATCGGAAAGGAAACACCACATGAACTTTTGTTTCATTGAAAAACAAAGAGCAAAAACCAGCAGTGTTGGGGGCATACAAGGAAAAACCAATACAAGATGAATTAGCCAAAATAATTATGGATAGTTATTCATTAAATAGGAAAGTATTTTTGCCCCCATATTTCCCAGCTCTATTCCACTTTGGGAGTCTACCAAAATTACTTGTGGTAGCTGTAAAGTGAAACTAGTCCCCAAGTTGCTAAGAAATATTTAATTGGCTCAAATTCCATAATTAGATATAGAGTCAGGAGCAGTATAAATGCTCCTGAAGTCTTCTAGGAAAACACAAGAGTTCTTTGATAAGTAACATCTGAAGCTGCACAGAGAAATGAAGTTGACAGAATTTCTCTCTCTAGGATGCCAGCTAGATCAGAAGGCAGAGCTTTGGAGAAAGACTATGAAGATGAGATGTGGAGATTGGGGCTGAAGAGTGTGTTTGTGTGTGTGTGTGTGTGTGTGTGTGTGTGTGTGTGTGTGTGTGTGTGTGTGTGTTGGAGGTAGCTAAGAGAGGGGACACAAGTGGACAGAGGACATTAGGACAGCCAAGAGCTAGCAGTGAGGTTCCTGGACCCAGAGGAACGAACATGGTGAGAGGTAGAGAGTTACCCATAAGTAGAAATATTCAGAGAAAAATGAAGCAACGTCTAAGCTAAAGTCAAGTAGACCTTATTTGCCTTTAGGACAGGTAATCTGGAGAAAATCTCTTAAACTTCCTCAGCCTCAGTTTCTGCATTTCAATAAGGGGAATCAAAACACCAAACTCAAAAAGTTATCATAAAGATTTAAAAAAGAAGACGTGAAAAGCACCTTGCATTGTGCCTGGCACAGAGTAGGTGCTCAATAGCTGCTGGGTGTTGCTGTAAATTAGGGTTAGCACTATTGACATTTTGAGACAGGTAATTCTTTGTTGTGATGGGGTGTCCTGTACACTGTTGGATATTTATAGCAGCATTCCTGGCCTCTAGCCACTAGATGCCAGCAATATCTCCCTAGTAGTGATAATAGAAATGCCTCTAGACACTGCCAAATGTCCCTGGGTGGGGGAGGATGTGTCTTACTATGTTTGTGTTATTATAATAAAATACCTGAGACTGGGTAATTTAGAAAGAATAGAAACTAATTTCACAGTTCTAGAGGGTGGGAAGTCCAAGATGAAGGCTCCAGCAGGATCTATTGCCCAGTGAGATGCTGCTCTCTGCTCCCAAGATGGTGCCTCATTGTGGCATCCTCTGAAAGGGAGGAATGCTGTGTCCTCACATGGCAACACATGGATTTTGGGGGTCTGGGGCAGAATGCTATGATTTGAATTTGTCCTCTCCAAAATTCATGTGTTGTCAATGTGATAATATTAAGAAGTAGGGCACTTAAGAGGTGATTAGGCCATGAGGGCACCTCCTTCATGAATATGATTAAGGCCTTCATAAAGAAGTTTCCCACATGTTCCGCTCCCTTTCTCTTCTCCCTTCCACCATGTGAGGACACTGTATTCCTTCCTTCCAGACAATGCTGCAACAAAGCACCATCTTGGAGGCAGAGAGCAGGCCTCACCAAGGAATAGAACTCTTTGGAGGCTTGATCTTGGACTTTCCAGCCTCCAGAACTGTGAGATGATTAATTTCTGTTCTTTATAAATTACCCAGTCTCCAGTATTGTAACAGGACAAACTTAAGACAGGGGTAGGGGGTTGAGTCAGGGGCAAAGTTGTCACCTCCCTCCTCCCTCTCAGATAGACCAGGAGTTGAAAACGCCTGGTCTGATTGAGAAAGGAAGACAGATTTTCCCTGGGTATGCCAGGCAGTGGAGTAGACACATTTCACATTACATTTTACTTTAAATCAAAAAAGAAAACACATAGGAAAGACACACTGGGGGCTTTGCTAAGTTTCTATAAGATCTTGATTTTCTAACTGAATGAGTTCCCTGGAATGCAAGGAAATGTGACAAACATGGATGGGGTTGGGACAGACATTCTCCACCAGCCCTCCAAAGGCACAGACTCCAACAAAGGATGAGAAGAGCTGTGGGCTCTGGAAGAATCATGTGAGTTCTTTAAGCAGTTCCCTGCCTTTATTAAGGCTACCGAACTATAGCTCATGTTTTTGTTAAAGTAGCTAATTAGAGAAATGTGGTACCAAATACTGTGGAATGACCTTCATTTAAATTGTAATTAAGAATTCACTAATAATCAAAAAGCTGAAAAAGAGCTGAGGATGAGAGATCCAATAAAACATAAAATGTCTAGATAGTACACTGGGAAAATTTTGAATGGATTAATGTATTTGCCTTCATCTGTGCTGCCAATTCTGAGAGAAATGTACTTGATACAAAATTTACAGTGGTTTAGATCATGAGTTCATTTAAGGTAAAGTCCATACCTTTTTGTATTATCAACACTTCTTGTTTCAGAGAGTGAGGAGGTGAAAGACACACACACAGACACACCCCACAAATCAGTGTTGGATTCTGACAGGTGACTAACAAGATATATACTTTTGGGGCTTGAAATGATATTATGTTTATATGAAATACCCTGTTCTGGGGCAGAATTTCAAAAGTAAACTTCTTCATTTATCTTGCTCACCAACCTCTAGATGCTTTTTAGTTGTCGTTACAACAACTCCACAGCACAAGGACCTGGGGAGGGTGTGCCCTCACTCCTAGGCAAGATTATACTTCCTCCTCTAGGTTACCAAAGCCCATCTACATAACCCTAGCAAGCCATTTACAGGAGAGTTATAATGATTTAATGATTCAATAATGTTCCTCAGCAGACTGAATGCTTTTAATTCATCCATAAATACATGTTACTTGGTCTGTTGAAGATACTTATTACCTATTAAAATAAAATTGGCATGAAATGGAACTGACATAAACAGGAGAGAGGAGAATGGGGAGAGAAAGAGGAGAGAAGAGGAAAGGAGAAGAAAACAGAGGAGAATTGGGGGAGAGGGAGAGAGGGAAGGGGAGAAGAGAGAGCTTTCTCAGCAATTTCTGTATAGCTCAGAGACTGCAAAATCTGATTTCTGTATCTAATTATACCCACACAAAGGTGTAGCTGATAGTTAGGAAAGGGCATTGATTTTTTGAGCATCCAGCTCTGTATCTGTCTCTTGTTTTCTTCCCTTAGTGATGGCCCCAGCCTGTACTTCGAAACAAGAAACCTTATTTTGTTTGGGGAAATTAAAAGTCTACCTCCCAGTCCTCTAATGGAGTGGGATTCAAGAAACACAAAGGCTAATTGGATGGTTCAACCTAGCAATTGTGATCTTAGAAGTATTCCTGAGTTAAGCTCCATCCTTGGAGAATTGTGAAGAAGGTGCTTGGGATAGAAGTACTCAAGGAAGACAGAACTGTGAAGGCAGCAGTCAATCAAAGGAAGATGCCTGCAATTTTTCCTTTGTGGGACTAAGGGACTACCCAGTAATGGACAGGAGAAGAATTAAAATTAATGATAATAATAGTGCTATAGTCAGATACCATTAATTTATCACTTACTGTGTGCCTTTCCCTGTGTAAAGTGCTTTGCAGGCATGAACGCTTCCTTTCCTTACTGCACTCATGTGATGTGTGCATGATTATTAACATCATTCTACAGGTGAAGTAACAGCTTCCACCTGTTAAATAATAGTTCATACAAGAAGATTAAAGTCCAGCACTCCACAAATTAGCCACTACCCTTAAAATCACTGGACTAAGAGTTTTTGTCCTTGTTCTGCTAGTAAGTTCTTCCCTGACAACAGCAAGGTTTCTAATGTCCCAGGGACTTATTTTCCAATGTCTAGTGCTCACTACAGGGGAATTAAATTGAATATGTAGAATAGGGCTGATTCTCATTGCTCTACTTCTCTCCCAGGATTGTTGTGAGGCTAGATGGGGAAATATTTGGAAGGTATTGGGCATGAAACAAAAGTGAGCCATGATACCACTGTGTACCTGCCATTGGTAAACACTCCTGGTCCCATAAACTGCCTTGGGTCAACCTGCTCTCCTTTATGGGAAGAGAGTTTGAGAAACATAGCCTCTTTCTTTTATACAAAATCTTAAGGTGGATATCAAGATTCTTCCTAATTCCCAGAGAAGTTATTTTAAGCCAAACCTCTTGCAATACAGATTCACTGAAACATGGGATGGTGTTTATTAATAAGCTCATTCTTAGAGCATTCGAGCATTCTATCAGTCTTGTAAGGTAAGTTGCTTTTTAAAATCTACTTTACATTAATATGGAAAAAAACTAAATCCTCATTATTTGACTTGAGATCTGAAAATGGCTCAGAACATCCTGTCACAGTAACCTAGGCAGGAGATTGGCTTTAAAACTGTACTCTAAGAACATGACAAAATGATATAACCTGATATGACATTTAAATTTCACAATCATGCACCATTCACATGGCCATTTCTGCTTTCTGAGAACTGATATTTATCTGTACAAGAAGGTACTTACTGTAGGGACATACAGTAGCTGGCTGATTTCTTTGGCCCAATTTTCTCACTATTATATCATTTATCATCATTAACAATTGTGTTACTTCTAAAGGCATTCAGATTCTCATTTTTACTTAAAGGTGGGTAATCTTGTCATACATTTTCAGTAGAGAAAGAATTTTTCAATAGCCATTGATAAGCTTGGCTCTAGTCTGTCTGAAACTGCTCACAACTGCTTGAGAATGCATAGGAACCAATCCTGGTAATCTGTGATTCACAATACGCATTTCTCCTGGCCATTTTAAAGTTTGTTTTCCCTTATTGGCATCTTCTATTTGCAAGACAGATAAACGGCACTTACAAGCAGAATCCTCTAGTAGTTCTAGTACAACAGATGCATGGCTGCCATTCCATAACTCCAGATGGATTCTGGAGGCAAATAAAATAAAATCCCCTATGACAGTCAAATGAGCAGAAGAGCCTAGGGATTATGAGCTTAATTTATTTGTTTCTAGAGTAAAGCAATATAGTAGCTGTCCAACAGAATAAACCAATTTGTCTTACCTATCTCCACCCCTCTAACTTCTGTAGCATGTTGGCTATCAGGATCTTGGGTCTCTTGCATGGTGGTTATGAACTGAGCTCTGGATTTGGGCCCACACTCTGCACCTTCTGCCGGTAAGTGACGCAACCACTTAGAGAGTCGGTAACTGCTCTAAGCTTCCCTTCACTCATCTATAAGTATGAATAATCATATGAACTAAGGTTGTCATATTAACTCCACACATAGTAGAAACCCATTCGATATCAGTTGATGTTATTGCTATTATCATCCTTGTCACTTCCCTACAACATTAATTTTATTTGCTCAGGATGACATTATAAATGTCATGTCCCAGAGGACTATAAATTGATATGAAAATTTGTTAATTTTTTTTGGATGTGAAGTACCTTGGAAGGGTATCTGATTCCTTAAACTGCTTGAATTAGTTTATGTCCACATAATAGAGAACCTTTGTAGTTTCATGTTCAAAGTTTGACTTGAAGAATCACAAAGGCAGAATTTTTTAAAAAGTATGTGTTTGGTTAGAAAGAAAACAACAATAACAAAAAAAAAGGTGGTAACCAAAATGAAGTTGCCTAAATGATGTCAGTAGCTGATGGGTGGGGGCCCAAAGCCTAACCCTAACTCTCATCTTGAATCGTAATCCCCAGTTGTTGAGGGAGAGACCTGGTGGGAGGTGACTGGATCATGGAGGAGATTCCCTCCATGCTGTTCTCGTGATAGTGAGTGAGTTCTCATGAGATCATGAGATCTGATGGTTTTATAAGTGTTTGGTAGTTCCTCTCTTGCTCACTTGTTCTCTCTGTGGCCGCCCTATGAAGAGATGCCTTCTGTCATGATTGTAAGTTTCCTGAGGCCTTCCCAGCCATAAGGAACTCTGAGTTAATTAAACCTCTTTTCTTTATACATTAGTCAGTCTTGGGCAGTTCTTTATAGCAGTGTAAGAATGGACTAATACAGTAGCCATCTTTGTGAATAAAGAAGACAGGTTTTAAATAAGCACAATTATTGTGAACATCTGAACAAATGCTTTCCTAGTATTTGAACATTTTCTTAAGTATGCACCATCCTCTTGAGACCTTGCTTACACTGTGAATTTGCTTAAACCTGCTCTTCCCAAATGGTGTCACAGTGCCCCTTACTTCCCCAGTCACAGCTTCATCATGGTGGGATTTGAATCGATGTGGCTTGCTATTTGCAGCTACAATGGCATCCTGCTGATCTACATGTAATCTGCCTCTGTGACTCCTATGATTCAGGCTCATTTTTAAATTAACTTTTCTCTGCTAAGTAATGAGCACTTCAGTTTTTAATATCATACAAGTTTCATCTAGGAGACTTTTCTTTTTTGATTACTAGAACTCTCTCTCTCTGTTCCTTCCTCCCACAACATAATGAAACAAAACCTACCATTGTATTACACAGTTCAGGATTTCATCATATCTTGTTTGATGGGAAAGACTGTTTACACAGAGGTAAAGCAGCATGCCCTCACAAGATGATTTTTATATGAGTAGAATGTGGTTTTATATAACAAAATAGTTTTTTTCCCCCACTTTGTGTGTACATTAGCTGTATCAACTTCTGTCTAGAAGTCAGGATATTTTCTCAGACTTAAAAATTCTGTTAGAGTGTTTACATGGATTCAGAAATAAACATGCATGTCAGATTTATGGTATATGCATGGCAATCTCTTACATATGCCCATCTGTACATTATGGTGGGGGATAAGCCCAAGTTTGGTGACTCTGTTAAAGTTATTTTGAAATCATTAAGACTATTAACTCATATTTGAGATAGAAAAAAATAAACAGTTGCCCAAAGCTTCAAATTGTTATTCTTCTTTTAAGTTAACAGATTAAAGTGCTGCACACCTGAACATTTTCTAGTCCCTTCAAACTTAACAAATTTCTAAAAACAGAGAATTTTCCCAGTTACCCTTCAAAATTTTTTATTTTAAGGTTCAGATCTCTATAATAGAGATTTGTGAAATTTATTTTATTCACATACTCCCTAAAACAATTTTTAAAAACGATGTCCCTACTTGTATAAAGTTTGCATCTAATTTTGTTTTTATTGAAAATTCAAATAGTTGCAAAGAATGTAATTTCTGGCCTATTGAATGTATTAGGCTGGGCATGGTGGCTTACATAATCTCAGCATTTTGTGAGGCCAAGGCAGGTGGATCGCTTGAATCCAGGAGTTCAAGACCAGCCTGGGCAACATGGCAAAATCCTGTCTCTACCAAAAAAAATACAAAAAATTATTAGCTGGACGTGGTGGCATGTGCCTATAGTCCCAGCTACTTGGGAGCTTGGGAGGCTGAGGTGGTAGGATCATTTGAGCCCAGGAGGTGAAGGTTGAAGTGAGCCAAGATTGCTCCACTACACTCCAGCCTGGGTGACAGTGAGACGCTGTCTAAAAAAAAAAAAAAAAAAAAAGAAAAGAAAAGAAAGTATTGATATTTAAAAATATAATTATTGTATCAATTTTTAAATGTAGCCAATGGAACAGTTACTTGATATTCTGTTATAATTAACAAGTTATTTAACAGGTAGAAGTTTTACATCTTCCTTTTGTTCTCTTTGACCTTGTATTTTTATTACACTTCCCTCACAGAATTACAGCATAATGTAATTTTTTTTCTGGAAAGCATATTATCAATTACCCTATTATATTTCTTTGCAACAAAAATATATATACACATTCAAATTAACTGTTTAATTATTTGTGATCCTAAGACTTTAAGTATTAAATTTCTTTTGGTTGACTGACCACTACAAGTCAGTTAATGCATAATTGTCCAAAATGACAAAAATATATTACAAATTTAATATGTAATTATTAAATTTAAAAAGTAGCCAGGTGCAGTGGCTTATGCCTGTAATCTCAGCGCTTTGGGAAGCCCAGATGGGAGGATCACTTGAGTCCAGGAGTTTGAGACCCTGTCTCTGCAAAAAACATACAAAAATTAGCTGGATGTGGTGGCATGCACCTGTGGTCCCAGCTACTTCAGAGGCTGAGGTGGGACGATCACCTGAGTCTGGGAGGTGGAGTGAGCTGTGATTACGCCACTGCATGCCAGCCTGGGTGGTGACATGATACTCTGCCTCAAAAAAATAAACAGTAAAAATTTTATTGAAAATTTACAATTCTTAGATGAGTGGGCTGTTTAGTCCATTTTGTATTGCTATAACACAACACCTGAGACTGGATAATTTATAAAGAAAAGAGGTCTATTTAGCACATAGTACTACAGGTTGGGAAGTTCAAAATTGGACAGCCACATCTGGTGGCTTGTGGTGAGGGCCTTGTGCTGTGTCAAAACATGGCAGAGAAATGAAAGGGGAACTGGGCATGTGGGAAAAGGGAGAGAGGACAAGGAGGATGACTCAATTTCTATCTACCTGCTCTCACGAGAACTAATACAGTCTTAAGAGAACTAAAGCAGCCTCTCAAGAAAGACATTAATCCATCTTAGTTATCTAACCAGCTTTAAAAAGCACTGCCTCCCACACTGAAGACCAAGCTTCAACATGAGTTTTGATGGGGGATAAACCATATTCAAACCACAGCAGTATGTATATATATATATATATATATATATATATATATATATATATTTGATAAATATTATTTATAGACTAGTAAATGATTCAGCATAAATTTAATTTCCACTTTTTCCTTTTTTTAGATGTAAATGCTGAGAAAACTTACTTGCATAAATGATAATGAATGGAGTTTTGTTATGGCAATACCATTAATTACTTTATTTTTGAGTTATATGTCCCAGATCACATAGTAACCGGTCACCAAAAATTACTGTTTAATGGCCAATCAACTGACGAGTACTAGAATGTTTAATTTTATTGAAAGCCCCAAAATAGTAAACCACCTTATATCCAAAAAATTATATAAGCCATCAGAATCACTCACTTTTGTCAACACCAACACCAATATTTCAACGGTCCCCTTTTCAGTGTCCCAAATGTTTTGTATTCTGTAAATGTACTGTGTAGTAAGACTTGAGTTGGTAAATAACAATAATTTTCTTTTGTAAAATGGGAGTAGTTGATTAAGAATGATGACAGCAAAATATTTTCAGATACAGGGCGTTCTCAGGAAGATAGAGTCTGGGCAAATGGACATGTAAAGGGTGAAATTTAAAATTTATTTCCTTAAAATTATCCCTGCTTAGGTACTATCTGAGTACCTCTAGGTGTATGTGTGTCTATGTTTACAGATGCTGGACTATATTGATTTCACTCATATGAATCCTTGGACCATTGTACAAGGCAACCGGAAGTGGGGTGCAGGGTAAGGAGGTGCTAAGAAAAAGACATAGATAGATATACAGAGGGATGAAGAACTCCATTTTCAAACTAAACAATTATTAATATAAGCCCATCCTATAATATACTAAGGGAATAACATATTTCAAATAAGCACAAGTCACACTACCTAAATAACCAGTTAGAAAAATGGTTGACTAACTCTGTAATGCTGGAATTATAAATAAATCTACAGCAAACATCACTGCTCTTCCTTGATCTCATGAGATTTCTAATTGTTTATTTCAGAAGGGTTTCTAGCAAGTCAGGAAATACTTTCCCAGCCCAGGAGCTCAAGAGATTGACAGACATCATGCTTTTGTTGTGGATTCAAGAGATTTGGATAAAAAAGAATGTGATTTCCTTTCAAACACCTACCTGGAGGGCTCAGGTAACTCCAAAGTCCTTCAAGCATTAGTAAAAGAAATTAGAAGGAGCTGAAAAAGTTATTTCAAAAAGAAAACCACTCATTCTCAGCAAACTGACACAAGAACAGAAAATCAAACACCGCATGTTCTCACTCACAGGCTGGTGTTGAACAATGAGAACACATGGACACAGGGAGGGGAGCATCACACACTGGGTTCTGTGAGGGGGAACTAGGGGAGGGACAGCGGGGGGGTGGGGAGTAGGAGAGGGATAGCATGGGGGGAGAAATGCCAGATATAGGTGATGGGGAGGAATGCAGCAAACCACATTGCCATATATGTACCTATGCAACAATCTTGCATGTTCTGCACATATACCCCAGAACCTAAAACACAATAAAAAATATATATATAAAAGAAAAGAAAACCACTTACAATGAGTGGACCCCGGTTGTTTTCCCGGTATTTGTTCTGGAAGAAAATGTAAACGACAGTGGCGGCCAAAGAGTAGAGGAAGGCGAAGACAGCAACAGTGACGAAGAACTCTGCTGAAGATGAGGAGTCACCAATCAATGCCAGCTTCTGCCGTTCCTTTCCCTCGCAGGTGGGCACCTCAAATGTCACCTGATGCAACCTAAATTGCCAGATTTAAGGAGACATTCTTTAAATGCAACGGAGACAAAAATAGATGGCTTGTGTCTATATCTTCTAAAGCAAAATGGGAAGTGATCTGGGAGTTTTAGTGCATGCCTACGTAACATATCATTAAGAAATTCACAGAGATTATAGCTGGAAATCGATAGGCAGTTAATCATCATTAAACTGGTTATCACAACGGCTAGTCACCCTAGGTAGAGGGGGAGGAGGGAAGGGGAAAAGGAACCTGAAATTGTGATAAATTAGACTACAACATCACCCTGCTGAAATTCTTCAGTGCTTCCTCTCTTTAACAGGGCTCACCAGGCCTTACCTCAGTGCCCCTAACTGTATCTCCAGCCTCTTCCTTTACTGCTCTGTCCTCCATCACTCTGTTCCAGCTACACTGGCGTGCTTTCTGTTTCTCAGTTATGACAAACATGGTTCTGTCTCCAGGTCTTAGTGTTGACTGTTCCCTTTTCCTAAATCACTCTGTCCCCTGACATTTCCCATGGCTGCCTCCTTGGCATTCAGGCATCATCTTAACATCTCCTGAGAGATGAGAGCCTTTTCTTGCCATTAATCTAAAGAGCTCCTTTCCTTTAGGCATTTTCTATCACATTACTCTATTTAATGTCATTCACAGCACTCACTACCAGATAAAGCTGTTTCGGTAATGAATTTGATTACTTGTTTTATTTTCAGTCTCCACTATCCACTCAACTGTGAATATCATTTCTCTATGATAGTGGGAATCTTGGTTTTCTTTTCTCTGTGATCCCAAACAACTGGCATTTTTTTAGGCACTCAGTAAACAGTACTTGGATAAATGAATGCACAGTCTTGGTTCTGTAAGATTACTGATAGACCGTAATTTGATTGAACTTTTATAACTTCTATTTTAGTGAGTAAACTCTATCAGGATAGCATTCAGCCTCAATAAATTACTTGATACAGGCGAAATAAGATGCTTTGGGCAATACTTTCAGTTCAGTAAATAACATCTAAGGAAGATGTGTTATATCCAGTATAGTAGCTCAGGGTGTGAGCTGGAACTAAATCGTGAACTATAATATGGCGGCCAAAATTTTTCTTCAGAAATGACAATTAGGGAGGCACTTGCAAAAAGATATGACTGAGGCTTATTTATGATAATAAAGTGCCACTTGGAAAATTATCCATGAAAGTAACAGTGACGATAAAGCCATTCATGAACCTCATAAATTCCAACTTATGCTTAGGAAGTATTTTTCTTACTAAACAAAACTCAATCCCTTTAAAACAGATTTGTTGGAAGCCAGAGCACTCAGGCAAGTGAGAAAAATAAAAGGCATCCCAATAGGAAAACAAGTCAAACTCTCTCTCTTCACTGATGATGTAATTTTCTGTCTAGAAAATTCTAAATCATCTGCTAAAAGGCTACTAAAACTGATAAATGATTTTAGTAAGTTTTCAATATAAAATCAGTGTACAAAAATAGTAGCATTTCTATATTCCAATAATGTCCAGGCTGAGTCAAATCAAGAGCACAATCCCATTTACAATAGCCACAAAGAAAATGAAATACCTAGGAATACAGCTAACCAAGGAGGTAAATGATCTCTACAAGGAGAACTATAAAACTTTGCTGAAAGAACTCAGAGATGACACAAATAAATGGAAATACTTTCCATGTTCATGGATTGGAAGAATCAGTATCATTAAAATAGCCCTATTGCCCAGAGCAACTTACAGATTGAATTCTATTCCTATCAAACTACCAAAGTCATTCTTCACAGAATTAGAAAAAACTATTCTAACCCCAAAAAGAGCCTGGATAGCCAAAACACTCTTAAGTAAAAAGAACAAAGCTAGAGGCATCACAATATCCAACTTCAAACTACACCATAAGGCTAGAGCAACCAAAACAGCATGGTACTGGTACAAACAGACTCATAGACTAATTAAACAGAGTAAAAAAACTCAGAAATAAAACTACACTTATAACCACCTGATCTTTGACAAGGTTGACACAAACAAGCAATGGAAAAGAACTTCCTGTGCAATAAATGGTAGTGGGATAACTGACTAGCCATATGAAGAATGAAACTGTACCCTTACCTTTCACTATATATAAAAATTAACTCAAGATGGATTACAGATTTAAATGTAAGACCTCAAACTAAATCCTGGGAGAAAACCTAGGAAATACCCTTCTGGACATTGACCTTGGCAAATAACTTTTGGCTAAGTCCCCAAAAGCAAATGCAACAAAAACTAAAACTGATTGAGGCTTAATTAAACCAAAGAATTTCTGCACAGGAAAAGAAACTATGAAAAGAGTAAACAGACAACCTACAGGACGAGGAGAAAATATTCACAAATTATGCATCTGACAAAGGTCTAATATCCAGAACCTATGAAGAACTTAAAGCAAACAAGCAAGAAACAACCCCATTAAAAAATGAGCAAAAGACATAGACACCTCTCAAAAAAAGCCATGGAAGTGGACAAAAAAAAAAAAAAAAAAAAAACAACCATGAAAAAATGCTCATCTTCACTAATCATCAGAGAAATGCAAATCAAAACTACGATGAGCTAACATCTCATACCAGTCAGGATGGCTATTCTTTTAAAGTCAAAACCAACAGATGCTAACAAGGCTGCAGAGACAAGGGAACACGTACAGACTATTGCTGGGAAAGTAAATTAGTTCAGGCACCACAGAAAGCACTTTGGAGATTTCTCAAAGAACTTAAAACAGAGCTATCATTTGACCCAGCAATCCCATTACTGGGTATATATCCAAAGGAAAATAGATCATCATACCAAAAAGCCTCATGCATTTGCATGTTTATGGACATGCTACTCAAAATAGCACACATAGAATCAACTTAGGTGCCCATCAATGGTTGATTACATAAAGAAAATGTGGTACATGTATGCCATGGAATACTATATAGCTATAAAAAGAAAATGAAATTATATCCTTTGCAGCAACATGAATAGAGTTGGAGGCCATAATCCTAGCAAACTAAGGCAGGGACAGAAAACCAAATATGCACATTCTTACTTGTTAGTGGGAGCTAAACATGAAGCACACGTGGACATACACATGGGAACAACAGACGCTGTGGAGTACTAGAATGTGGAGGGAAGCGGACATGGGTTGAAAAACTAACTATTGGGTACTGTGCTCACTACCTGGGTGCAATAGTCCCACGTAACACGCACGTGTACCTCCATATCTAAAATAAAAGTTGCATTAGAAAAAAGAAAGCAGATTTGTTGTGCACATCCACTTCCAATTAAGATATGATATAATAATAGCAATGAACATATTGGGGCCTTTCTTATGGGCCAGATATTGTGTTTTGTGTGCATTATTTAATACCGACAAGGCACTGTAATAGAGGCCTTTTATTTCCCTCACCCTCTTTGCAAATGGGAAAAATAAGGCTTAGAAAGATTAAGTAATTCATCCTAAGCCACATAGTTAGTAAATGTCAGTCCAGGGATTTAAATCTGCATCTGACTCCAGAGCTTGATTTTTAAACTTCTACATTGACTTGTTTATGTTAAATAATGAGGACATTAGGATGAATTTTTTTTAAAGTGAAGCTCATGGATGACTGGCATTACAATCACTAAGGACTATGTTAAAAATGTATATTCCTGGGCCCCATCTCAGATCTACTGAATGGAAAGCTCTAGGAGTATGTGTAGCTTACAGCTAAAGCAGGAAAATCCCAGTCCCCCCTAAGTTATATCTCAAGTCCATTTGGTTTTGCTTGTGTATATTGCACTTTCCCACAAAAAGCCTTTTGTCTTAACAAACAAAGGTGTACAGCTCCAACACAATTCAGGACAACAGAAGCATTCATTATGGTTATATTGCAGAGCCCCTTTCCTACCCTTGCCAGTGATACTAGAATGTTCCTCAACAGTTTTGTCTGTTGAAATGCTGAAAAATGAAATGGATTTAAAAGGTAATCATGTCAATGATTCTGACACAGGTGATTTTCAGATAATGCACACTTTTCCCATTATTTAAAAAAATGTGGCATTGACTGTATACACTTTCAACAACTTTATAGCTCACATAATGACTAGATGCTGGGGCTAGAGTGGGATATAAAGAGATGGAATGGTGCCTGTCCATGTTGAACTTAAAGTTGAGAGAGAAAAGATGGGTTTTCTGAGAGGAACCCTAGGCTAGTCTGAGGATGGGGTAGCCAAGGTAAGATTTCCTATGGAAGTGACTTTTAGGCTGCAGCTTTAAAGATAATAGAAGTTACCCAGATCAAAAGTTTAGAAAGAAAGCACAATGGGATACTATTTCATATCCACTAGGGTGGCTATAAAAAGAAAGATTTTAAGATTGGAATAACAAGTGTTGGTAAGGATGTAGAGAAATTGGAACTTTTAAACATTGCTAGTGGGAATGTAAAATGATGCCACCACTTTGTAAAACAGTCTGGCAGTTTTTTAGGTAGTTAAATATAGAGTCATCATATGACTCTACTCCAGCAATTCCACTCCTAGATACATTCCCTAGAGAAATGATAACATTTGTCTACACAAAAACTTGTACAAGAGTGTTCACTGCAGCATTATTCGTAATAGCAAAACAGGAGAAACAGCTGAAATGTCTATTAACTGATGAACAAATAAATGTAGTTTATTCATACAACAGAATATTATTTGTCAATAAAAATTAGTGATATATGCTACATCATGGATAAACCTTGAAAACATTATGCTCAGTGAAAGAAGCTAGTCACAAAAGACCACATATTCTATGATTCTATTTATATAAAATGTTTAGAATAGGTAAATCTATGGAGACAGAAAGCAGGTTAGTGTTTGCTTAGGATGATAGGGAGATGGGAGAATTGGGGATAATGACTAAATGGTGTAGGATGACTTTTTGGGACAATGACAGCGTTCTAGAATGGACTGTAGTGATGAACACACAATTCTGTGAACACACGAAAAGCCATTGAATCATATAGTTTAAATGGGCAAATTGTATGATATGTGAGTTATGTCTCAATAAAGCTTAGAAAACAGGCAAGAACATGTACCAAGCTCCTGCTTAGGCAAAGGGCATAGCACATGGGGGAATAAAATGTGGCTTGGGAAACTGGAAGATGATAGGAAAGGGAATGATGGTGCAGGGGGGGGATGGAAAAGCAGCTGGGGTCCCCCATTATGGGGCCTTGTTGGCCAGGTGGCCAAATTATAGGTTTTGGCCTTACTCTTGAGACAAAGATTAGATCTTCTTAGAATAAACAGTATGTAAAACAAAAAACATGTTACCTGTTGGAATTATCTGCACCTGATATTTTCCAGGTGCCAGGCTGCACCCCAGGATCAGCATGTCTCCAATGCACCTGATCCTTCAGCTGCTATGCACAAACTAGGTTTGTAGTTTTTGTGTGAGCTGAAAACAGTTTGGAGGGGAGAGACTGAAATATTTTTTAAAATATGCAGTCAGCTGAAGAGCAATATTTTCCCCATTGCTGACTTACTGTGTTGGCTTATATAAATTGTTAATTGTGCTTATCTGCATAAGGCAAAAAAATTACTGAAAGATCTTATTAATACTGATGATATATAGCTGGGTATTTGGCCTATTACTAGCTATACTGGGGTAAAATAAATGAATAAATACATACATATATTATGTATGTATGTATGTATTTATATCTATGTATGTATCTACACATATACATATAACTTGCTTAAAAGAACTTATATGTATATAAAATTTTATAAGTTCTTTAAAGCAAGTTATATATATATAAATACATACATATATATTATATATAAGATTTTTAAGCAACAGTTACATACATGTATAAATACATATTATGTTTTATATTTTGGAGGAAAAGTATATAGTCAGCAAGTATTTTTCAGCTGTAATAACTTTGGAAGCAAATATTCATTCAGAACCTAAGCAAGTAAAAAACTTTCTAAATAGAGCATGTCATTCGACAGAATCTGGAAGCTGACGGGGAAACCTCTGATCTTGTGAGGAACTAGTCAGGGAGCAATTGCTGAAGCTGCAAAAGGTGCCAAGTTCAATTTGTTGATTTCAAATGTATAATTCTCTTCTTGGCTTGCCTGACCCAATCAAGAGGTAACTGAATTTCGTTGGGTTTTACCACATTGTGTCTATCAATAAAAGGCCTCCATTTTAGAGTGGTTGTTAAAAAAAAAAAATTGTACCAATGCTTAAATGGAGTCATTTAAAACATTTCACTGGTGCTTCAAATAAGTTAAAGAAGTTACTGAGACCCCACAGTTTTTAGTTATATTTGTAGGGCCTGGAATAGTATTAAATGTAACTATCCCTTCAGGGGATTGGAGGAAGACAAGTTGGCATTGCTTTATTGATAGAAATATTTGTAATATCAACCACCAACACTTTTCAACCTAGGCATTATGCTAGGTTCTTTACCTACTTGTATCTCATTTAATGCTCATAACAACTCTCTTCAGTAGGTAGGATTACTATCGCCATTTTACAGAAGAGGAAACTGAGGCTTGGAAAGGATAATGACTTTGCCTTAGGTCATATGGCTAGAAAATGGCAGAGATGAGTTAGGAATGCAAGCAGAGTAGAAGGAGCCTACACTGGCAACTATTGCACATGTCTGCCTCTCTGCTTTAAAAATTAGAGCATCCTTAGATTTCCAGCTGAATATTTGATCCCCCAGTGGCCCAAGCCAGCTTTCCCATGCCATCTCATCTAATGGTAGACTGATAGTCTATATTGAATAGCATTCTAAACCAATGTTTGTTCTGCTACTACCTTGAAGTATGTGAATTAAGCATTGTACACAGTATCCAGCAATGACAGAGTTGAATCCCCCCTGGATTGACTGATAGAAAGCCATTAAAAACTTGCTAATTTCCAAATCTTGTCCAGGGTTATTCTAAGCCTCAGAAACAAGTAAAGGGTAAATGAACCTGACTATTTCATGTTGTGAAATTGTGATAATTGTGGTATGATTTTTTAAATAGAAAGTGAGACATTAGGTAAAACAAAGCACAGATTTATCTCTAGGTAGCACTGTACCATTATGGTCATCCAATGATAAAACCTTTGAAATTATTGACAAAACCTTTCAGCAGGTGTGGAAGAAAATAGGACTAAAGCTCCTACCAATACATTTGGCGGTGGTTCAGTACAAGACAGAAATGACACGTCCCAAGGGCAGTGATCCAGCCCAGGAGCAAATGTGGGAGGTATTAAGGTGTCGGGGGAGCAGGCTGCTGTCATTGAATTTCTGATAGCTGGAATTCAAGATCGGAGGGCAATTGGCAAATTGTGGTGCTCAGCACGTTTTCTCTTTACCTGATTATTTCTTATAGGCTCTGTTTCAATCCCGTTTGCCAGTCAAGAGAAACTTTAATCGTTTTGTTCCATTTTTATCTCTCTCTTCCCAATATGAAATATTGGCACTTACCTGCTTTTAGATTGCCTTGTCTTTAGCTACCATATGTGTGTGTATGTGTAATAAGTGTGTTTGTGCATTTGCAGATACACACATACACTCTTACTCAGCTTATATGATTCACAACATAAATCACTACAAAATCGTGAGAATTTACATAGCACTTAAACACACAGCATCTCATTTTTTCCCCCTAGTAACTTCCACCAATGTGCAGATAGGGGAAGTTGGAGCTCAGCTATCTCAAAAGAATCACTAAAGATCACCTGTTGGCACAGAGTAGTGGCAAAGTTAGAACTCAGGCTTTTTGATTCCAGCTCTTAGTTGTTTTACTTATGACCCAAATTTCATTTCCAAGTTTTCCAAGCCACTGACTTCTCCATTATGCTCAAGTTTTTCATTCATTCAGTAGAGATTTATGGAACTTCATGTGCCGGTCATTAGACACAGATGGGGAGACAATGAACTATGGGGGGATGAGAGTGGAGATTATCTGGAAGGTTGAAAAAGACATATCCTTCTCTGTTTTTTACTTCCACTGGTTTTCTTACTGTACCCAAAGCATGGTATTTGGTGATGCTATTTAGAATGATGATGGTGATTTCACTTCTACTACTGGATGCCAATCAATGATTGACATTTATTGAGCATATACTAGGCCAGGCACCATGCCAAATGTTTTCATATATTATCTCACTGAAATGCTCAAATTTGATCAAGTGGTTACTGTTAACTTATTGCACATTAATTGCAGAAGCAAGGAGACTTTTTGAAGGTCTTGAAATGGAGTCTCTATTACCCCAAAGCTCTTGCACTTAACCTCCCATACTATATATATATATATATATATGTGCAATGCTA
The DNA here is from genome assembly GCA_036589455.1 of Ateles fusciceps. NCBI lineage: Eukaryota > Metazoa > Chordata > Mammalia > Primates > Atelidae > Ateles > Ateles fusciceps. The sequence continues at coordinate 15,100,890 of JAZHEH010000562.1, forward strand.
TCAACTGTTTGTAGCAATCACATATTTGCTGACTTCTTGCACCATCGAGGGCTTTTCTCATAGCCTTCTAGCAACTGACTCTCACTTGTTACTTTCAGTCCTTTCTCCATAGGACAGTTGTCATAGGATGAATGTATAGGAACTGTGGTCATTTGTTCCATTGCTCCACTGGCTATGGGTGATTTCAAAGAGGGTCTAAAAACTCAGGTTGATTGGAACAAGATTTTGCTTTATGCCACCAGCACCTCACAAGGCACATTTTTATGCTGTCATCAAAATCTGGGCAGAGCCTGCCTTCCCAGAGTCCTGGGTTTAGGATTTATTTGGGGTAGAAAAGGCTGACAAATTCAAAGTAGGGATTGAAAACAAGCCTGGCAAATATGCACATCATGGTGAGAACTGAAGGAAGGCTTCAGCAATTGGACTCAGGTTGCTTAAATTAAGAAAAAGTTTGAAGTTTTCAGTTTGCAAAGGAGAAATACAGAAAGTGGATCTGAAACGTAAGACTCACTCATGGAAGGTGACGAGGATCAATGTACCTAGGATGCCTTTATTGAGAGAAAGCGTCATTACTAGGATCTATTCAACATCAAAGAAAGCAGAAATATAAAACAATCTAGTACACACACATTTTTCCAGGAGAACCTCAGGGATTCTAATGATGCTATTTGTTTCCAGGAAGGTCAGTGGACATTGAGATGGCTGTTACCTACATTCCCATATGCCAGACCCAAGAGATGAATTCCGTATCTTTAGGTAAATGGCATTTTCCAGGCAGCCAGAATCATGTTCCCAGACATTTCTTGCTTAACCTTGGTTGAATCAAAAAGAGTTTCATCTCCAAGGCTTGCAACAATAGCATGCATGTGCTAAAAGTGTTTTCTTTAAAAAGAAAAAAACCTAAGTGAAACACAAAGTGCTATACTTCTGCTTTTCCAATGTAACAGAGGCATTTCTCTTTGATGGTTATGCTTTAACTGTCTTTAAGTTTATTGTCTCCATAGAAAGAACTTTTTTTTTTCATAAGAGGAAATTTTCATTACTTTTTGTCCTTACCACTTTACCCTTAGAGACAATGATTTTTTTTTGTTAAGGAGAGTAATATTAAATATCGAATTGTTTAGGGAGTAAGCTAGACACTGGAAAATGCAATCACAATTACCGCAAAAAATACTCTTTTCTACACTATTAATTGTACTCATACATGTGAAGATAAGGCTGGAAAATTACTGTTCTCCCCCCTCCCCCACCTCAGCATGTAACTCCCATTTCTGTGTGCCAGAAAGATATTTATCCAATTTATTGAAAATATATTGTGCTTTTAAGAAGGATCTTTTCATATTTCAGTCCTCCCTGCAGTTTGGATTTATGCAGAAAGACTTTTCAGCATGAAACTGTGGACTCCAAGGTGATTAAAAAGGAATGGTTTGCAAAGGCCAAGGCGTGATCTAGAGTAAAAGGGAAGTAAAACTCTATGAAACCCTTACAATGACTTGCAAAGGGCCATTGCTGTGCTCACTAAGCTATGATTTATTAATTTTGGCTTCTTCAAATAGAATTTGAGTTACAGAGAACTCAGACTGCCTCCACGTTGTCAAATTAAAATAGATAATGAGGTCGTTATCTGTATATTTCAGGGAAAATCCTTTCTTTTCTGGTTTGCTTTTCCTGAGCTATGGTACTCTACCCAAGTGAATTATCAAACAAAAACAGTCCTAGAGTTGATTAAAAAATTTTTTTGAGTGTCCAGTTAACAACTGCTTATTCATCTGTTTTATTCAGTCAGTATAAAAATGTATCAGGAATAAACAATTTAAAGTCTTTGATTAAAAGATATTTATAACATTTAGAAACATACAGGTAACATAGAGGAAGGTGGCAGAACTCTGACCTTTTGTTCAGAATTTAGGTCAAATTGATTGTAATCATTAATTCAGTCAAAATGTGTCATTTATAAAAATTTAACCAATATACGAATGTTTACAGGAGGAAAAGGTAAGGTTCCCCATAATTTAACCCCCAAATATTAACAACTTAAAACATTGAAATTAAACACAAAAATTACCTAATAATATGACCTGTACATGTCTTACTTTTTCAAGGAGGATCTACTTTATTTTTTTAACAGTCATATGACATATGTACAGGATTATGAATTATCATATTGTACTGTTCTGTATGTTAGGTAGTGAAGGTTTTATAATAATTTTCTCCCATCCAAGTACTAAACAGGCCCGACCCTGTTTAGCTTCTGAGATCAGACAAGATCGGGCATGTTCAGGGTGGTATGGCCATAGACTATAATAATTTTCTAGACAGCCTCACACTGGTGGACATTTTGAATGTATATACTCTGGGTCATGTTATATAACTTCTGTTAGATTCTTACTAGGTTTCGTAACTCCCAAAATGTTCTGATTTACTAAACCTCATCACTTTGGTGACCTAGTGCTGAAAATGGAAATAAGATGTGGTTTCTAAAGTTTTCTTTCAGACTGTTTTACATTTTGTCCAACATGGTAAAACCAGCGACACTTCTTCTGCCTGCCCATTACGTACCTCTTCTACTCTCATACCCACGGACAACATAGTAAAGAATATTCCAGTATTTAGTCCCAGCAATGAAATGTTATTTCCAGCACCCTTCACTTCTATTTGACTCTATTTTGTATCCAATGGAACATTACCCTTTCACATATTTCTTTTTCCTAAATCAAGGCAATATAAAGCATTTCTGTCAATATTCAGCTATGTGACCTTGCATGAGTCCCATGCATTTCTGAGTTTCATATTTCTCATCTGCAAAATGGAAGAAGAAAGCACCACATTCATAGGATTTTGTGTGTGTGTGTGTGTGTGAGGTTTGAATGAGATAATGAAGTATATTGTACTTGTCAAGGTGCTTGAACGTAATTGACAATTGCAGGTGCTATAAATATGTGAACTGCAAGGAGTTTCAAAAGTTCACAATTAAAGGCGTACGTCTGATTACTAAAGTTGATTTTAAAAATACAAAGTCTTTCAGAAAGTAGACTTTAAAGAACTGGAAACAGGCATATTCTATTACTATACAATTCTGTCAAAGAGTCTTCCAATCAAGCAGTTATTAGGTCATTTTCTGTTGTTGCTTACTGTCATTTCATTCTTCATGTAAAACTGGCCTCACTAAATGCTCAGGATAGGCAACTTAACAGAACTCTTGTTGGGTAAGAAATGCAACATATATGTCAGATTATAATGAAATAAATAGTAATCGTTTATGTATACAGAACAAAATACAATCTCCTTTAAACCACTCTGAAAAGCTGTTATCCTGCAAAGAGGCTTTGGAATTGTAAATTTCCAATTCTTTAGTTATTAATATCACCATAAATAAATCCTTTTTGGAAAAAAATGTCTAAGACACAAGAAAACATTGTACATTTCATTTAACTAGGAAGTTTGTCAAACATATTTATCAGCTGGGGGATAGGAAAAGTACCCTTTATTGTCAGCACATATAATGTCACCCATATCTCCAATGCTTTGCAGGTGACTGGGAGATTAATCACACAATTTTCAAGCTGCATTTGTAACATGACATGTAAGAATTCATTTTTTGCCCAGCAACCAGAAATCCTTTAAAAGCATAAATCAGAGCATGCCACTCCTCTGTGTAGAACTGTTCTCCAGTGGTTTCCTCTTGCCCTTAATCATATTCAAACCCCTTAACATGGCCCACAACGACCAGCATCATCTAGATCACGGCCATTTGTTTGCTACCATTATGCCCACTTGCTGCTTTCTCTCACTAGAATACCCCCGCCCCACCCCCCCATTCTCAAGGTCTTTGGATTAACCCCATATTGTCCATGGCCGGCTTCATAGAGGGAGGTGATGTTTAGTGAAGTAAATTCTAGAGAGAGAAGAGCTATGAGTCAAGTACAGTGTCTAGGGCATTGAGGAAGGGTAGGGGAGCAGGGCTGCTTGTCCAAGCCAATGTCCTGAACTTCTTTCTCCAAATAAATTATCCCAATTTGGACACTTCACTGAAAGGCAGTTTTATACACAGTCTAGCAAGGGTTTGACTGGAAAGACTGAACTTTTAAATGCGGTCAGTGACACTAATCTATTCATAGGAGGATCAAAACAGTCTTTACACAAGAAAATGGTATTTAATTATTGGAAAGGTCTCAAAAGAAAAACCAAAACCAAAAAATCAAAACAGCAAGCAACTGCTTTCATTTACAGATTAAGATCCACCTTCTATTGACATTTTTCCTCTTAACAGAGTATTTAAATAGAACAGAAACTAAATTAAACTTCCTCTCCTGATAATTAAAAATCAATGTCTAAATCATGTGACTACATGTTATAAATAAGTCTTACAAGTAATTTAATATTCAATAATTTTGTTTGGCTTCCTAGAAATTCTTAATGCTTCTGACAACTCCAAATCAGAGATCCTCAAAGTGTAGTTTGGAATGTCTAAAACTCTTTTAAGGGATCCAATAAACGCTCTTTATCCAAACTAAAACTGCCTAGACATTCTCTGTGCAGCTGATTGTCCATGCCTGACTCAGAAAGGAGCTCTATCTCAAGTTATAAATGCTCCTTGGTCTTTGACCATTTTGCTTCTACACGTTGCTCAGGCTAGAGGGAGGAAAATAGAAGTCAGACTTAGATGGCCCACTGGGGTGATTACCCAGGACAAACATTACCTCTCCATCCTTTATCTCATTCCTAAAGGGGAGTCAGAGACTGAGGCTTAAATATTGGGAATTTGCAACATGAAATTTGCAAGCAGTGTTATTTATCTTAGTATCTCCCATGAAGTGGACATCTGATGTTTTTGCTTACCTGGCATGTATTGTTTATTTTCTGAACAGTTTCTTGCTTTTCAGGTTTGAACCTGAGACCTAGATCTGATCAATTATGTTTTATCCACTGGGCTTGAGCATCTAAGGCATATATACTGAATTCTATGCCAGGATAATGAGGCCAATATTAACATGAGGATAAAGAGACAGAAAGAGATTCTAATTTCTTATTGTGTCTCTAGCACCTACTACAGTGACTGGCACATGTAGGTGCTCAAAGTTTTTATTGATTCAGTGGACTTTCACCTAGCTTCTTTATGAGTGACTAGAGCATCTCAGATAAAACAATGTCTCATATAACTCTTATTTTGAATAATCATCAGCTGCAGAAATACCCACTGGCACCTCAACGTTTGATAAAATCCATTTCCTCTTGGTCTTTCCTCTCTTTTTGCTGCTACCTTGTATTACTTTTCTAGCTTGTTATTTTCATCCCAAGTCCCGTCTTGAGAAGACAGTTGTTTTATATCAGGACACTGGATATATTGCATGATTGAAAATCCTTCTTTTCTGAAATTAATTTTAGTTTTGCATATTCTATGTTTAGCTTCTCTGGGCTCCTAAACCTTGTGAAAGAAATTTCACATGTGGGCAGCCTATGCCAATATTCATAGTCTGGATTTCAGGCCAAGGAACATGAACTGAAGAAAACTAATCGAGTAAGTGGGAAGATCTTACATTTTATAAAAAGAGGATTATAACTAGCAGGACTTAGTACCAATAGATTGGCTCCTTTAATCAAAGAAAAAGTTCACCCTAAGATTTCCATCTTAAATCTATGTAATTATTCCAGAATTCCCCCTACTATTCAGTGGGTCTGATGGCCTGTGATAACTCAGGTCAATAGAAACAACTGGTGCATTTTTGTGTCCTGCAGAATGACTAAGGCCAATAGATTGTAATTCAGAACATCTGGTTGGTTAAGTTTTACAAGAAGCCATGCTAAGAAAATAAAATTTGGTTACCTAATCAAACTCCCTTCTACCATGTGCAGTTGGAGGAATTTATTCTGAAAAATTTGAAGTAAGATGTGTCTCCTATTGTCAAGACTGAATCCAAGTGGTAAAAAAAAAAAAAGAAAAGAATTAACAGTACAGTGGCTGTCCCTTTCTTAAAGCTGCCTGCCTCTGCTTGGTTTTATACTTTCTCTCTGTGCTGGGCAAAATGGAAGCCTCACATCCACAACTTATCAGCTCAGTAGCCCTGACTAGCAGAGGCCAACGCTCTCCCAGCTCCAAGAGAAAAATTCAAATTAGGTTACATGTTCATCTCAAAAACAATCACCAAGGCCAGGGGAATAGATGTACTAATTAGCCAGGCTGCAGTCAGGTACTCTTTCTCTCTCTCTCTCTCTCTCTCTCTGTGTGTGTGTGTAGGTGAAATTCCACATGAACCTCACTGAATGGGTTCTTCATTAAAAGGAAGGGTTCAATACTAGAAAACAGAAATAACACATGTCTTTTTTATGTGTCTCTCCTTCAGCAAATCATGTCTAGGTCTTTTTAAAAAAAATCTCTGTACTTCCTTTGCCAAGTATGAAGTAGATGCCCAATACATATTTGTCCAGTGAACATAGAGTTATGCACAATATTCTGTATGCCTTGCTGCATAGCAAGGACAAATATTATGTACGTTCTGATGTGAGTATTTTATTGAATTCATGCCCATTGTGTTACAACCATTTCCACCTCCTCTTTTTACATGCAGAGGCTCATTTTTTTTTCCTGCGTGTTTCCACTTAATCTTAAAATACTACTCAAGCATATTTCCTCCACAAAGCCTTTCCTGAGGACTGTATAATTCATTACTTTCCCATCTATGAAGACCTTATTTTCTGCACCTTGCCCCTTCAGTAGTAAAGTGGCTCTACAGTCAGACTACCTGGGCTCTACGGTCAGACTACCCATGTTAAAATCTCCACCACTTCCTCTCTGTGTCACCTTAGCTAATTTCTTAATTTCCTTGTCTATAGAAGATGATAATAACATGATCTACCTCATAAGGAATAAATAATAGGATGTCTGTAAAAAGCTTAGCACCATGCCTGGCACATAGTGTTTAATAAATACTATTGTTATAACTAATGAAATAAGTAGCTCTACTCCTCTAGCAGACACACATGGTAGCTCCTGTACATGTTGATACGCCTCCTACGTTAAACTTTTTTTTTTGTTTGAGGGCCTTCCTCTACCCAAGCAAATTTACTATGCTGCAAGCAGGCACAACTAGAAGTGTGGGGAGAGTTAACATTTTTGGATTCAGCCCTAAAACACTGGAGGCTGAAAGTCAGTGGATAGATGCCTCAGCCTCTCTGCCCTCTGTCTGGGGATTCTTGGGTGTGTTCCATACAGTTTCTCAGAGGATCCCAGCAGGATTGAGCTCCAGTTGCCCACAGTGGTAACCTGCTCATTAACACAAAATTTACTGTCTGGTTCCCTTCTCTGTTTCGCTTACCCTGCATCTTTGCTTGTGCTTTCTGAAATCACCTCCTATATAAGCTCCTTGTGCCTAGGTCTTGTTTTAAGGTCTGCCTTAGGGAAACCCAAATTAAGACAGCTCCCAGCAGTTTCCATTTTTAAAGTTGTTTCTCAGGATATTTTCACTGTGCACAAGAACCATACCCTTCTTTTGTAGCTCTATACTGCTTGGCATGTTTTGCAGACCTACATTCAATAACTACTTGCTGCAGAACATTTTTAGTATTTAGATACCAGAGAAAGAAGTTCTACAATATGTCTGATGAGATTAATTTCCTATTTGCATTCCTCTTAGGTTCAAGTTTGGGGCACACATGCATTGAAGCCTGAACTTCCTTTGGAAAATAGAGCCCAGGAACTAAAACTTGTGAAGATGTGCCAAAAGTTGGGTTTATTTATAAAAATAACTTCACACTTCCCTTCATGGATTCTACTTTGTGGTGGAATCACCCATCTATTGAATGACTAATACTAACACACACACAGATGCCAAAATATAAACTGTAAGCTACAAAGTTGTGTATTTCTTTCAGTGATGCAAAAACTTCAAACTATGAAACTGAAACAACAGATGTCCTGGTGCAGAGGTGAAAGCAGAAGAAGGGAAGAGAGAAAGGGCCTTTGCTTTCCTGAAACTAAACAAATGAGAGCAAATCAGAAATCTAGTTAAAAGAGGCTTATTTCTTTCAAATATAGTTAGCGAGGCTCCTGTTTGTTTTGATCATTCCCAGGGAAGATTTGGTTACTATAGACTATACAAACAATAAAATCATATTTTAAAAAGTAAGAAATAGAAAGGTATGTTAATAATGTGTGAGATTCATATTGAACATTATATCAGTTAGCTATTGCCATGATAATGCAGTGTAATTAACCACCTCCAAACTCAGTGGTTCAAAACCACCACCATCTATGCTTGCTCTCATGTTTATGGGTTGGTTGAAGTGGCTCTACTTCGTGCATGTTCATTGTAGGACTCGGGATGAAGAGAGGACCCTCCACGTGGAGGAAGCCTTCTCTTCCTGATGGTGGTGGCACAGGATGGCAAGCAGAAACATGCAACGCTTATTAAGGCCTCATGTGGAAAACGACATCCTATCACTTCTGCCCACTTTCCATTAATCAAAACAAGTCACCTACCAAGCCCAAAATCAAGGAGGCAGGGAAATATACTGTCTTTATGAGATCACGGTAAAGGTGGCTTTGCAAAATACTAGTTGGAGGAAGGGGGAGGAAGGACTGTGACCAACAGTTCTGGCTCCACAAGGAATAATATTAATGATCATGAGCTGCTGTGCAAGGTTCACTATGCCCAGTACATTGGCCTCCTTCCATTCACAAAACATATTCTCACCATTACACTAATCATTCTCTCTGCTTGGAATTATTTTCCCATATATCTCTTCTGCTATAATGTAAGCTCTGTGAAGGCAATTGTTCGGGGTTTGTTTTATTTACTTACAGGGTTTCTTACTCTAGGATGCCATCAGCTGCTTAAATATTTGGAATTGTGCATCAAAAAAGCTTCACGATCAAACGTCATTGTAAATTATTAATCCTTTTTGTCTACATGATAATTCCATTCAGATGTTTCAAACCACAGTGTGCTTAAGTGGTACGGCAGGGAAATATTGTATTGGAAAGGCAATAATTTGGGTTAAATTCATCCACCAGAGGCTGTATTTCCTATGGCAACAGAGTCATGATTCAAGTCTTAAATTTCTCAGGTTTATGGACAACCAAGGCTAGATGTTCCAAAGAAAAGTTTTAGGATCCCGTAATCTAGATGGTTAATTGTATAAGAATATTCCACAGAGAAGAGAATTTCTTGCTCTTCTAGGAAGCTCAGTTTATCCTGGGACGCTTGAGGACTAACTTAAAAGCTCACATTTAGAAGGCAAGTATTTATTCATTGTAGGATTGATTTCCGCAGGTAATTTGAATTCAACATATGAAAGTATTTAAGGCTTAACTCTAAGACACTTTCTGTGATTAGAATATATCCTGACATCATAGAATCTTTCAACCTGAAGATACTCTTTTATTCATTTTTCTGCCTTTAAGCATTCATTCATTCATTCATTCATTTCTTCAGTAAATATTTCTAACTGCCACCAGGTGCCAGGCACTGTGCCAGACCTCAAAACACAAGACAAATACTTCAAGAAGCTTATACACTAATGAAAGACAGACACATAAACAGAAGATTACCATGGAGAATGATTTGTGCCAGAATAAAGGTGTCTGTATGGTTCAGCTGGACCTTCAAATAAATGCAGTTCAATGTTGAACTAAGGATTCAGAGAGATTTTCTAGTAGAGATAAAATTTGAGCCAACTCATGAAGGAAGAACAAGAAATGTGCAGGGCAGGAAAGGGGTCAAAGTGAGATGGGAAAGTGGGTTGAAGTTTGTAGACAAAGGATAGAGTGTGTACATAGTCATAAAAGAGTCTGAAAATTGCAAGTTTGGGGACGTACAAGTCATTTCACAAATTTACCGTCTCAGAGATAGGATGGCTGACCTTTTTTTTTTTTTTTTTAAGTAACAGCTTTATTGGGATATAATTAACATATCATTCACCCTTTCAAAACGTATGTTTCAGTGAGCTATCATGTATTCAGAGTTTAATGTACTCACAGAGTTTTAGTATACTAACAGAATAACCTACATACTACCTAATTTCAGAACATTTTCATTTCCCCCAAAAGAAGTCTCATACCCATTAGCAGTCACATCCCATTCACTCATCCCTCAGCCCTGGAAACGTGAATCTACTTTGTTTCTATGTGTTTGCATATTCGGAAAATTTTATATAAACGGACTGGCATCTTTTACTTAGCATGATGTTTTGAAGGTTTATCCATGTTGTTGCATGTATGAGTACTTTGTTCCTTTCACATTGCTAAATAATATTCCATTGTATAGATACATCATCTTTAAAAAATTCATTCATCAATTGGTAGATAGTTGAGTTGTTTCCATATTGGGCTATTATAAATAAAGCTGCTGGGAATATTCAAGTACAGGTTTTTGTGTGGACATATATTTTCACTTCTCATAGCTGATATTCCTAGGAGTGGAATTGCTACATCGTACAGTTTAGTGGTAACATAATCATATGTTTAACATTTGGAGGAACTGCCAAACTGTTTTCCAAAGTGGTTTTACAATTTCACAATCCCACTAGCAATGTAAGAGAAATCTAATTTTCCCACATCCTTGTCCATACTTGTTATTATCTGTCTTTTTTATTTTAGCCATGTTACTGGGGCTGAAATAGTACCTACTTGTAGTTTAGATTTGCATTTCCCTAATGAGTAACAATGTTGAGTGCCTTTTAATGTGCTTTTTGGCTATTTGTATGTCTTCTTGGAAAAATGTCTACTGAAATCCTTTGCTCATTTTAAAACTGGGTTGTCTTTTTATTGTTAAGTTATAAGAATTCTTCGTGTATTCTGGATATAAGTTCCTTTTTTGATTTATGATTTGCACAATTTGTCTTCCATTCTGTAGACTGTTTATTCACTTTCTTGAAAAAATCCTTTGTAAAAGGTTTTTTCTTTCTTTAAATTTTTAAAATTTTTATTTTTATTTTTGTAGAGATGAGGGTCTTGTTATGTTGAGCAGGCTGGTCTGGAATTCTTGGCCTAAAGTGATTCTCCCACCTCAGCCTCCCAAAGTGCTGGAATGACAGCAATAAACTACCACACCTGGCTGATAGAGTCTTTTAAAATACAAATGTTTTTAAATTTTTGATGAAATCCAGTTTATCTATTTTTTTTGTGTGTGGTTGTTTATACCTTTGATGCCATATCTAAGAAACCATTGCCTAGCCCAAGGTCATAAAAATTTGCTCCTTATATATTCTTCTAAGTGTTTTATAGTTTTAGTCCTTACATTGTCTATGATCCATTATGAGTTAATTTTTGTAAATGATGTCAGGTAGGGCTCCAACTTCATTTCATTTTGCATGTGGATATTCAGTTGTCTCAGCACCATTTGTTGAAAAGACCATTCTTTCTCCATTAATATGCTTTGTACTCTTGTCAAAAATCAATTGATTATTATTTGTGGACTCCAAGTTCTGTTCCATTCATCTATATGTCTACCCATATGCCAATACTCTGCTGTCTTGATTACCTTGATTTTTTTTAATGTTAGAGAGATACATCCATCTTCTTTATTAATAAGCTGTTCCAGGGGCAAATAGACACAAGGGTAAAAAAGTTAATCAGTTCTCTTTTTCTTCAGTATTTAGACTTACTAAAACAACTGAAAACCATTTTCAGAGTCAGTAGAAGGAATCACAGGTTATTGTGGTCTGCATCACAAGGCCTTTTATGCTGATGATCTTTTTTCCTGTCCACAAAAGATTTCTTGGAAGTCATATTTTTGTATCACAATATGAATTCCTGCCTTTAATATATATTTATGAGGAATCATTCTTTGTAAGGAAAAGTAATTTAAGCACTTCAAAAAATAATTACTAAAGTAATTAACCATGTCTGTAATTGTATGTATGCAGGTATGCAGAGTGTATTTATTTTCCATGCAATTATTTACTTTACTTTAGTTCTGCTACTTATTGGCTATGCAACTATGGGCAATTACTTAATTTGTTTGATCCCTAGTTTCCTAATACTGAGAGTAACCACTCTCATTGAGTTCTGATATGATTGGATGTTTGTCCCCTCCAACCTCATATTGTAATTTGATACCCAATATGGTAGTGTTGGGAGGTTGGCCAGGTGGGAGGCGCTGGGGTTAAGGGGGTGGATTCCTTATGAATAGATTACTCATTTTCTCATCCTGGGGAGAGAGGGGATGAGTGAGTTCTCACTCTATTAGTTCCCATGAGAGCTGGTTCTTTAAAAGAGCCTGACGTTCCCCAACTTTTGCGTCCTGTCTCACCACATGACCTCATTATACACACTGGTCCCCTTCTGCTTTCAGCCACGAGCTGGAGCAGCCTGAGGCCCTTACCAGATGCAAATGTCTGATATTGCATTTTCTAGCTACTAGAATTGTAAGCCAAACAAACCTCTTTTCTTTATAGACTATTAAGTCTCAGCTATTCTGTTACAGCAACACTATCTGAACTGACAAGTTCTTATAAATTTTACATGAGAAATGTATGTAAAGATCTTAGCAGAGTATCTGATACACAGAAGCACGTAAAAACCTGAAAGGATTGGCATTAGTAAGAGATGTACAACAAATATCTGCTGACAGAATGTCACTTTCATGTGTTAATTATTAAAGTGAGACACTGAAAATGAGCAATAATGTAATTTCTAGAACTTCTAGAATTTCACTAAACAAACCCAGTTTATTGATCTTTCCTTCCAGCTATAACTTGGTTCTGTACCCACATAAGAAAGCACAAAAGTGTTGACAGAAAGTCAATTAACTTAATGTTCTCATCAACTCCAATTTCAGATTTAGCCATTATTTGATGACTTCTCCCAGGGTTTATTTGTTTTATTTATTTATTTTTCTATTAAAAAAGATGGCTTTCTAAGCAATTTAACAGGGTAGTAAAGGCCTGACATACATGGGCAACATCAATGATTGACAAGCTATTTGTCTAAATGTGTTGTACTTGAACTTCAAGTCTGATTTATTTAAATACAAGTTTTCTAGGGTCTCATATTTCCTATTAGCTATGAGTGTTTTAGTCCTTAAAGTAGTTTCTAATTTGGATATTTTCCAAGGGAAGACTGTCAGAGACATTAGCAACATTAGCAGTGCTTTGGTTGCCAAGCACACATTCTGTCTTCTTTTGTTAATGGCACCTTGATTTCCTTTTGGAAAATCACATCTCTTGGAGAGACTGCATCTCTTTTAAGGAAGGGATTATTTGATAGTCAAGGGATGGGCATAATGACCAAACTCAGACCAACAAGACTCTTTTTCTAGATTTTGAACCCTGAATAGCACAGATGGTTGAGTTGAATCATGCTTATAACAATTCGCAAACGGAAATCCAAATTGAAGTCATTTGTTAGTTTCCACTGTAAATATGCCTGGAGCTGCTTCGTTTCTTGTATGTTTTGGAGTCCAGTTCTTCAGCCTTCCCTTATATTTTGTGAATGTCTTCAAATTTTTACAATAAATTCTTTCTCTGCTTTTATTACCCAAAGGAAATTTCTGTTACTTGTAACCTCACGACTCTTAGTGATACAAAATCTATCTATCCCTGATAATTCTCAGAATCTTTAAAACAAATAGGACTAATTAAAATGAGTTTTCTGTATGCACGTTTTTGTTGACTTCTTTAATCTCCCCAAGGCTCACTCCTAAATTCCCTTAGAATTCTTCTCTTCCTTCTAAATTCCAGAACCTCTTAAGTATTCCAGAACTCTCTTTCAAGGGATTTGAGACTTTGTGTAAGAGGAGATAGATAGTGACATTTGATAATGATAGAGGTAACCATTAAATTCTTCTTTCATTTTCATCCTTCAGTTCTTTAATAAATGTCTATTCAGGACATACCATATTCTGTCCCAGATGCTAGAAACACAAAAATGACTAGGACAGAGTCTTGTTCCTTAAAGAAACTGCAGTCTAGTAAGGGAGATAAGATACACAGAAATAACATAATGCCAGAGAGACTGTGCTACGTGCTATAATTGAGGTAGAGGTCAAGTGCAATGGGAACACAAAGGCGAGAGATTAATTCACTGCTGGAAGGATTGGGGAAGATTTCAGGACTGGAGATAAAACTTCAAGTGGACTAATCCTCCTATAAGTACCCAGTGACCAATTATCTCCAGGAAATGGAGTTTGCAAAATTAATCCTGACCTGTAGAGGATAGTTTAATTTTCTCTTAGCATGGTGTATTACAATTTCATTGGGCAGTGGACTAAATTGCTGAGGACAAACCCCAGGACGTAAGGATGTAAAACTTTGCAGGTCTGTGACTAAGCATCTGGGACCTATTGTTTGTGTCTTGTGGGACGTCAGTGGGATTTGGCAATAACTGACCATGGCCTGGATTGGGGCCAGTGTGTTTCTTAGCAGTCTTTAAATCTGGTTTAAAATTAACTACCGGCTTAAACAAGCTGCTTGGGCTTATTTGCTCTAAATGCAGATAGCAGCAAGGACAGGAAGCCTGCAGCTTGTTCTCAGCTGCCTCGAAAACAGATACTCATTTCATTTTCTTTTATTTCTGCAGTTTCCCTTCTCCTACCCACACAGTGCAGCCAACTTTCTTCTTTATTTTAGCAGAGAAAGGATGCTCTGAATTAATCTGAGATGGATAATCAGTCAACAGAGTAAGCTTGAAAAACTTATTATTGCTCGTGGCAATACTTGCAGGGGTTTAGTGTGAAATGCTTCTTTCATGCTGCTAACCTCTAAGACATTAGGAAGGAGTGCTATTTGAAACATAAAATGTTGTGTAGCTAGGTGATAATGCATTCACTTATGTAGCCAGAGAACATACGATTGAAAGAGGGCAAGACACTTAATTTTTGAAAGTTACAGTTTTTCAAAGAGGATGGTTCGATTTGATAAAATAATTAGCCAGTGCTCCCTTCCACTTGCCCACAAAATTCACTTGATAGACAAAGTTTACATTCACCTTCTATCGAGCAAGAACAAAGGGAAAGAATGGAAGGCCACTGCCTCTCACAAAAGCTGGAGAGATATTGTAAGTAATTGTTTCATTAAATCCTGCTATGTGAATGCATTAGGGGGCAACCTGGTGAATTTACAGTCCCAGAAGCTCCTTGGGAATGACATAACATTCCTATAGAAGTATGTAGATGGAGAGAAAATTTCCACAAGATTTCTAATGCTACTCTCATTTCCTCAACACCAGTATCCTAAATTTACAGCTAGGTTGAGTGAAGCCCAGGACGTTCTAAAAATCTTTCCTTATTTGGGAGGAGGTAAATATGGAAAAGGCAGAGGGTCTCTGGATCCTCATTTGTTCCCAGAGCTTATTGGGCAGAGGCCACCTTTGAAGTTTATCTGATAGGGCAGAGACGACTACTTGGGCCCAATAAGTGCAAACATATTTGCTGTTGCAGACTGAATTATATGTCCCAACAAGGTTTTGTTGAAGTCTAGACTCTCAATACTTAATAATGTGACCTTATATGAAAATGGGGTCATTGCAGATATAACTAGCTTAGATGAGGTTATACTGGAGTAGGGTGGACCTCTAACCTAATGTGACAGATGTAAGAAGATAGATATATAGACACATGGGGGAATATCACATGATAGCAGAGGTAGCGACTGGAGTGATGGAGTTGCCAGAGATTGCTGGAAGACCACCAAAAGCTAGAAGAAGCAAGGAATGCTTCCCCTATAGGTTTTAGAGGGAGCAGAGAGCCCTACCATACCTTATTTCAGACTTGTAGCTTTCAGAATGATAAGACAATAAAATTTCAGTTGTTTTAAACCACCTAGTTTGTGACACTTTGCTATGGTAGCCCTAGGATACTAATACATTTGCATAAAACTATCCTAGATTGTTCTATTGATACCTGTGACACAGTTTTCCAGCTTCATGGTCCACTATTCGCCTCCCACTTCCTCTTCACCACACCTTAAGCTTTGGGCTCTGTAGGGCTTTTAGTACCTTAATTTCCCACGTGCTTTCCCACTTCCATGAATGTTTCCCCTGCTGGCACAGCCAGGACCAGAACCCAGGAGTCAGAACGTACTCAAACTCTACTCATCCTTCAAATTCAGCTAAAATGAAAATTCCCCCACAAAGCCTGGGTGAGTGAGAATGAGAGAATAGCTGTCTCTTTCAAGGCAATTTGCTTGTACTGGCACTCTGCTTTGCCATTTAGCTAGCTGACTATACGTCTAGTTTGTCGCCATAAATCTGGTTTCTCTCCATAACTCCTTAAAACTAAAAACAGCTGTGTTCATTTTGTATCTGAGAGGCCTGCTTCTCAAAGTATGGTCCTGAGACCAGGAGCATAAGGTCACAGACCATCAGTGCTCACCCCAGAGCTTCTGAATGAGAATCTGTGCTAGACCAAGTTCCTGTGAGATGTGTATATACTGAAAACTTGAGAAGCACCCCTAGAGGACCTTGCAATATAGCTACTATTAATGGAATGCATGCATCCCATTTGCTACTTTGCTGAGTGTTTTTACTTACATTATTCCAAATTAGTCATCACAGCAATTCTGTTAACAATCCTAGAGTTTGATATTACTATTCCTCAATATACAGAAGAGAACCTTGGAGAGAAGATAGACTGTAGGCTTTGGGGAGTGCTCCCACATCTAATTCCACTTGAACACAACTCCCTAGTCAAAGGGTGGGAAGCGCCATGGACCATGCAGGAGCAGTGCCCACCCTGGATAACATGACCAGCTGTAACTGCCAGGTTAGGTGCGTCCCTTACTTTACAGGCAGAATGGGCTGCATAATTTGCTGGGCCCAGTGAAAAATAACAATATGGGAGTTCTTTGTTCAAAAAGCAGGAAAAAGTTTTTTCCCCTCTTCTTTATCTCCTTCCAGTCTCATATCTCCTATGGCATTTTTACTTGTTATTTAATATCCTCCCTCAGTCATGGGAATACTCACTGGCCCTCACAGGTGTGGGGGTCGGGGTGCAGGGGTGGGGAGCAGCAGCCCAACAACTTCGCTGAAGTGCCCCTTCCTGCTAGCTGCTGGACCAGTAGCAATGCACTATGCCATGGTGGGGAAGTCAAGTTAGGGGTCTTCCCACATCCCCCTCACCCCCACTGCCAACTAATGCTGGGTGGCTCACTCCCAAAAGTATTGTATCCTTCTTGCCTGAGTGTGCTAGGTACCTAAACTGGGAGCTTCAGATGGACAGCAGCCACTTATCTTAGGCCCAGACTATTTTGTGCCAATAAGGGCCCCCTAGTTCATGTCCTTCAGGGACAGTTGGCTTCCAAAATCCAATCTCGTGAGTTTAAATCTTTACTTAATTCTTCTGTAATTACTTAAATCCATTTACTGATGTATTCTCTTTTGAATTATCTTTTATATTCTTCCTATCAAAGCATCAGCTTCTATGGATTGCAATTACAGTCCAGTTGGAATTTGCATATCTCTTGACTGTCACATTCTAGGATCATTTATCTTCTATGGTATGGGGCACAGAGAAGTCACAGATTCTCTGTAAATTTCATTTCGTTTAACAAACATTTTAGTGTAGACAGCCCTCCCTATACCTGGGTTCCACATTTGCAGATTCAACCAACTACAAATGGAATATATTCAGAAAAAACCAAAAAACTTAAAAATAACAATACAACAATAAAAATAACACAAATAAAAAAACAATACATTTTAACAGTATTTATATAGCATTTACATTGTATTCAGTATTATAAGTAATCTAGAGATGATTTAAAGGCTATGGGAGGATATGTGCAGGCTACATGCAAATACTACTCCATTTTATGTGCAGGCTACATGCAAATACTACCCCATTTTATGCTAGGGTCTTGAGCATTCAAGGATTTTGGTTTCCCCAGGGGTGTGTGTGTGTATGTATGGAAGAAGAAAATAACATACAGACCCTACAGTCAGGCAAGCCAGTGGTCAAACTTCATCTCACCCACTGTGGACAGGCAGGTCAGTTTGACTGAGCATAGCTGTAAACAGGAGGTCCATGCGTTCTTCAATCCAGCTTTACCCTTAACAACACTGATATTTTGTTTTCTTTTTGGGTGTCAATTCTGTGGATCAGTTATTGCTCAAATTATTGGAGGAATTAATGATTGATATCTCCAGTTATTCAACGTGTGAATGAGGATATCATATATTTCAGCTTTAGAGGAAAGTTGCACCCAACCCTGAGCAGCCCTCTACCCTGTGGGGTGTCACTGGTCAAAATGGGATGAGGAAGACTGCGTAGTACTCCATCAGTGCTTACATGTTGGTAGGCAAAGGTGATCTCTTGTTGTGAGAATTAAGTAAAGATAAAACCCTGGGCTTAATTTTCCAATATGTACAAGTAAAAAAAAAAATGCTGCTTCTTACATACAAACTGGAAGAAAAGTAAGTGTGAATAAATCCTGACTCACACAATAAGTTAGTGTTAGAAACCTAGTGGATTTTTTAGGCAACAGTGGTAACTGCCCTGTGAGTTGCAGTTTCAGGGCAACATTAACATTTGAGTGTCTGTTGCAGATAGAGATGGGCCATTTTGTTAGTTTAACTCTAGTTGATGGACTTACGTCTCTTAAGACGCTGCATCAAAAAAGGGTTTCATGGAAAAACAGTGAATCTGGAAGTGTTCTTGGCCCTCTTGAATATAAATAGTGCAGAGTCACTTATTAAAAGCTTGGACATGACCTCAGTAAAGATACCTGCTTAACTTTGCTTAACTCAGTATTCCCTAAAGTTTATTTGACCCCAAATTGAGGTTGCATAATAGTCATTAACATTCTGTGAAACACATTTTGATTTAAAATGAGATTTTAATCATGAGGGATGATCAAGAAGGAGACACACTTCATAGATTGCTTTTTGATTCAGAGAAAGAAAGAAAAGAGAGAGGTCATTTATCTCCTGTAGTTATCTTTCAAGTGGGATTTTTCTCAAAATCAGATATTAACATGTGGGAAGGAAGTGAGAGACCAGCAGGAGCTTTGGAACCACTGGGAAGAGAGGTTCATTTCTCTATGCATTATTTAATATAATCAAGACCTCCCTAGAATATTCTGTTCCATGCTGTAACTCAAGACAAAGACCTTTGATAAAATTAGGTAGAATGTTAACTCTGAGGTATATTGGGAAGACAAAGTGCCACACTAAATCACACCAACTTTAAGAAATGAACACTGAAGTTATGAGCTTGACACATGGCGACACAGTATTGAAAAAAGCAGGATAAAGCCATGCAAAGGACATTCATTACCCATCCGGGGGTGGCTGGGTTCAAACAGCAGGGGAAGTGGAAAGGGGGAGGCTTATGCATTTGGCTAACAGGGGAAATCTTTTCAAGGAGAGTTTTCCCCTCTTGAGAGATGAAGGGGGAAAGAGCCTTTTTGTTTGGGCTGGACTCTTGATAGTTCTAAGGGTAGGTCTATTTGGATTTCTGGTGCTGATGGAGAGCAGCTCTCTGTCTGCAGAGCTGCTCAGGGTTCTGGCAAAGTAATGTCACCATTCTTAAGGGGTTTTCTCAAGGACAGGCATCCCATTAACGCAAATTAGGGCAGCTACTGATTGCTGCTTGCATGTTTATAATGGGAATGACAGGACAGGATTTTTGGATTTTTTTTTTCTTTCTATGGAAAGAAAAGGGAAGACTGTGGTTGGTAATTTGGAAGCAGAGATGCCTCCCAGGAGCTCCTCTCCATAAGGACATAGACACTATAATCAGAAATGCCTTTGGGATGATGCCTTGAGAATAAGCAGGCAAAGAGAAAGTGTTACATAAATTTTCCACTGAAGCCTATATATTTCTTTCAGAATGCCCTGTGATTATTTCCCTACATCAGTTGCTGCTACTATTTCACCTGGGTTTGTTTCAGCTGTTCCTCAGTCTAGATTGCCTTATCTTCCATTTCTACCTATTTAAGTTGTCCCTGTTCTTTAGAACTCTACTCAAAATTCTCTTCTGAGAAGGATTTTCTGATTTCCTGGGTAAACAAACACTGCTCTTCTCTGGCCTATTTGGAGCTTTGTATATTTTGATTTTTACTATCGTGGTGCCCATGGCTATCTCACCATGAACGCTTTGAAGATGGGATTAGATTCTAAATGCCACTCACCAGCACTGAGCTCTGATCACTTAGCTAATGCTCAGTTAGTGCAAGTTGAATCATACCTCATCCAGCATCCTGATTTGGACTATGTAGTATTCCCCTTATTTCCAGGCTTGTTCTTTGGTCTTTGTTTCCAGACCTGCTTCCTAGACTAGTGTTTCCCAAACGTCAGTCATTCACTTATCATTCCCATGAGTGATGACACATCTGTGCACCACTTATGCTTCTATTTACATAATATTTTTCTTTAAATGAATTTCCCTTTTTCCTTATACTAACTCATTTAAAAGCAGACTATCTCTACTGTAAACAGAAATCTAATATCGCTTGCCCTTAATAGATGATAAATATATACCTTAATACAATGAGAATAAAACATTATTAAATTCATTCGTTGAACAAATATTTATTGCACGTCTAGTACGAACAAGACACTGGGCTACGTACTGAGGATAAAGGCAATGAATAACAGGGATATGATCCCAGTTGTCTTTGGGCTTATGCTGTTAGAGGAAAACAGAAAGTGAACAGCTAAACATAAATGTAAATGCTATAATACACAGAAGCACAGAGCAAGGGGATGAAGAATACTTAGGTAACTCCAGCAAACTGCGATTGCTTTCTAGAAAATAATGCCATTCGGTAGTGAAGAGTCAAGGAAAGTCTCCTTTGGCCTTTGTCATGTTTGGATATGGTTTGACCCCCACAAGTCTCATGTTGAAATTTGATCCCCAATGTTGGAGGTGGAGCATTGTGGGGGCAGATCCCTCATGAATGGCTGGTGTCATTCTCACTCTTAGTTCCCAAGAGAACTGGTTGTTAAAAAGAGCCTGGCACCTCCCCCCTCTCTCTCTTGCTTTTTCTCTCACCATGTGCTCTCTGTACACACTGGCTCTCCTTTGGCTTCTATCATGAGTAGAAGGAGCCTAAGGCTCCCACCAGAATCACCCAGTATCAGGTATTATTTTATAGGAACACAAGTGGACTAAGAGAGCCTTTTAATCAGAACTTCCCCCCCTGGTTCATGGCCAAACCCTTCCATCAAGCAGGCTTGTCTTCAAGAGATGATAGAATTTCCAGAAACCTGGAGGGTTCAACCAGCTTTGCAAAAATACTAAAATGCCTGGGGCTCACCTGCAGAGATTTGGGGCTTAATTCACCCAGGTAAGGCCTTGGGCATCTGTGTGCTGAAAGTTCCACAGCTGATTCTAATGTGAGCCAGGTGCAGAACCACTGTTTGAAGGGAAGCCTTAAAGAAAGTGAGCAGTTTTACAGAAGAAAAAATCAGGGGTTTCAATTTTTTAGGATCACATGAAAACTAGTATTTTGATGTGATATACATACATGGTGGGCATAGAATAGAAACATTTTGGAGGTCGGGTAGTCAATTCCTCACAGTGAGAGGGCACTATTTTAGCCTTTTTTTTTCTTTTTGTCTCTCTCCATCATGTATTCCCAGGGTACATTTAGTGGTGCTAGCTAAATCTAGCTATGGTCACATAGACACAGCTCTCAGGTTAGAATCTGGAAGAACTATTAGTTTCTAACTTCAAAGACCCCAAAGTTACCTGCCTCGTCTCCTACATCAATGACACATTCAATTAAAGATAAGCTGGCTTCTCTCTCTCCCTCTCTCTCTCTCTCACACACACACAGACACACACATACACACTTCTATTCTGATGCATTTTGGACCCCATATTTGGAATCTGCTGGGAGTAAAAAATAGAATAACATTGGATATTGATATTTAAAAGCAAATTTTCTTAAGGAGAAACTTCTTGGTCATTCAGAATGAAAGTCTAAAAGCCTTGAACAGACTCCAAATTGAGGGTGACACTCCTCAGTGTTTGAAGATGGCTTTCCCAGCCTGCTACTCAGAAGGTGGTCTAGCAAGGCATCCGGGTGAAAGGGCGAGCCATTGCCCAGTCTATGCTCTGAAACTTTGGGAGACAAAAACGGAACCCAGAATGCCATGCTTCAGATGTGTGCCCAATTATTTAAAATATAGGATGATATTGTTTGTGTCACCCCCATCCCTGATCCTGCCAAACTTTCTCCTTAGTAGCCATCCTGAAAGACACTGAACCAGGGGGTATGGGTAGCACATGCCCTGCAGATATTCTATCTTGTTAATCTTGTTATTTATTTTTACTGATGTATAGATTGTTGAGCTGGAGATTGTAAAGACCATTGAGTACAGTATTTCTCAAAGTGTAGTATGTGAAATGATTTTTCAGTGGTACTCTGCTATATTTTTTGTATGGTTTTTGATTATTATTGTTATTTGGTTACCTTTTATTAATAGCAAGTAATACTTGCTTTCCACTTATGACTGATAGGAAGCTTCCTTTAGCAATGAATTAAGTTAGAAAGTGAGTCTTTTTTTTTTTTTTTTTTTTTACAGAAATGAGGTAAATATCAGGAAGGTGATGCATATACACATATGTTAAAATTTGGGATAAGGTAGATGATGGATTAATGTGTTGGAGAAATGCCATCTACTAATCTTTTGCCAGTCCACAGTGGAATGACATACCCTGGGTCTTTCCTCAGTGAGTGGAGGGCAGATTCCTGGTTCACGCCTATTTACCTGGCTGTTCACCCTAACTGTTGTCACTTCAAAAGGGAAATAAAGCACCTAATAGTATATTAGAGACTCTGATCTGAAATCACAGTGAGCAGGGGTGATGGATTTTAAAAAATTTTAAGACTCTTTATGACATGCAAAACAAGACAAAACAAAACCTTAGCAAAGAGTTCTACTTTCTGCCTGACACAGACACAAGTGAGATGGCCATTTCTGACACCCCCCAAGAAGCATGAGTGGCCCCCATCACAGTGCTCCCTAGGAAGGCTCACACCGAGCATTGGAGAGATCTGCCCTACTGGGACTGTCAGCGTGCACCTGTCAGGGTTCTGGTGGTTACTACCTTTGGTGATTAGGGGCAAAGGGAGAGAACAATTCCTGGGGTGAGGTAGTGGGTGGCCAGGGTAGACAGAGAGAGAGCTGAAAGGGCTGTGGCCTATTTTCCAAGGATGCAGCCAACTGGAGGTGACCCTGCCTGGAGGACCCAGGAATTAACTTACTTATTAAATTCCTTAACTTACTCTTCTCATCCCTCAACAACTGCCAATGCTACCCATTAGCCAAAGACAACAGGAAGCCAGACGTAAACTCCTTCCATGCCATAGTGCAAGATGGAAAAGATGGGGAGTATTTGGAAGGGCAAAGAGAAGGCATCGAGCACCCTTCTCCTTTTCTGTTCCAGTTACTCTGCTCCCAAGTCTCCAGCTCAGTGAGATGGCATTTTCAGAGGGCAGCACCGCCCCACCGTCACTTGTGCAGGGGCTTCAGGTTACTATGATTCCCCTAATTTCTACTGTCTTCCAGGTCCAAAATATATGCTGAAGGGGTCCACTTCTATTTCTGTGTTACAACCTGAATCCAAACCAAAACTATTTCTTTCTGGACTCATGTCAGCCTCCTCATGCTCACCCATAATCCACTTTCCTCACTGCAGCTAGAAGGATATTTTAAAACACAAAACAGAATCTGTCACTCCCCTTCTAGAGCCCTCCAAGAGCATCCTGTGCTCTTAGGGTAAAATCTGAACTCCTTTGCATGGCCCACAGGCCCTGCTTGATCTTCCTCTACCTCTGCTCAGACTTCCCCTGGACGCCTTGCCTTCCTCTCCATGTTTCATCCCTTATGCTCCCTCTGCTGTTTTGTGCAGGGAAACGCTTGGTTGACTCGCAGGACTTTGTCACCTACTGCCCTTGCCTCCCATTCCACACATCCTTGAGCTTATTTGTCTTCTGTTAAGACAGTCCTTCTCCAGCAAGGCAGATTAGAATCACCTGGGAAACCTAAACAAAAATAACCGAAGTCTATTGCAACCTCTGGGACAGGAGCACGGATTTGATCATAAAGCCAAGGTGCATGTTTGGTTGAGCACCACAATCTTGAAAGAAAGGTGATTAGTTTCATTGGCTTTGCTTTCAATAATCCCCTGAAGGAAGTTTGGTAAGATGCCCAAATATAAGCGGTCCAAAAGTGTCCAATACCAGTTACATAGTAATGCTGAATACGTAGTAGCAGTAATAGTGGTAGTCGTTATTGTTGTTGCTATTCTCACAGACTAGGACACTGAGGGTCAAAGAGAAGGGAATTTCTTGGATAAAGTCAGACATAGGAAGCAATAAAACTGGAACAATAGAGTACGGTCCTACATTTTCACCTAAGCCCTTTTTTTGAGAGCAGTTGATAACAATTGCAGCAAACATTTCCGCTGTGCTCATCACATGTCCTGCTCTGTGCTCAGCACTTTACAAGCATTATGTCATTTACTTAACTCAATAAGTCCATGAGTGTAGGTATAATTGTTATTCTTAAACTAAATTTGACCACGTTGAAACTCAGAGGTTAAGAAACAGGTCCTTTGTGCCTCCAGATCTACTGACCCACTTCTCTGTGCTGTGCCTGGGGAGGCTGCCGGCCTGGGGCTGCCTCAATCTGCTCTTTTGTCCTCTGGTTTCCGGTTACCTGTGGCCAGTCAGAAGCACTGATAGGAGGCCTTGTGGTGGTCAAGGAGCTGTGGCCAATGCCAGCCCTCAGGCATGCCTCTTGAGGTTTCCCTGCACCCTGCCCACACGTTTGCAGAGATTCTTTTTATTAATTATCCTCAAATTGCCCAATTGAATGTGCCAAGTGTTTCCTGCAAGGGCCCTGACTAATACGATTGTGAGTTAGGAACTTAGATCCAGATTTGCCTGATCCAAAGTGGGTTTCCTGAACCACTTTGTATATTGCCTCCAGCATATTGGCTGCAGGAGTACAGCGTGAGGGATCGAAGAAAATATTCCAACATAGTGACTAGGAGCCAGGCCTTGTGGATATCCCCTTCGCTACTGGTGTAACTTATGCTTCCGTTTTCTTATCCATAAAATGGAGATAATATTAGCACAATGTCACGGGGTTGCCAAGTACTCTCCTTGACTTACTATTTGTAAAAGTGTTTAGAACAGTGCCTGGTACTCAGCACACACTCAGTAAATGGTAACAAGCCCGATTATTAACAGCACAGAGTTGGATTTACAAAGATACTCAGGCAATTTCCTAGAGATGAGATTTTAAACAGTGGTTCTCAAATTTTGTGATCACTTGCTGAGGTCACCTACTATATTTACCAAGAATCCATTCCAGATTCCAGTTTTACAGGTAAAAAGTGGTTCCAAGAATCTGTATTTTTAAAAACTGGGGACTTCCAAGTGATTCTGAGACAAGTGGCACCTAAACCCATTGGAAGAAACACTGTCTTCAAGGATGCAGCACCCTAGAGAGCTGGGGTATGGAGAGAGCAGACGCAGCAGTAGCCGGTGAAGTCCTGCTGCAAATCACCCTGTTTTCAAGCAGAACACTCTGTGTGTCCCTTCTCTTCCAGCACGTCACTTGCTTGTTTCTTTTTCCTTTAGCTAACAGTGTTTAGACATTTCCACACAAGTGGACACAAATGTGCAAACGTTTGGCCTTTACCAAAAACTGGGCTCCAAAGAGGCAGAATGGGCATCTCTAGTCAAGCTCTCACTCCCTATGGCCTGTGAATTTTACATTCATCAGCTAAGTCATGGGTGGGTAGGCCCTGCAGGGGGCTTTGCTGTCAGACATGACTTGGATTCAAATTCTGGCCTCACTAGGCTGGGCATGATGGCTCATGCCTGTTATCCCAGCACTTTGGGAGGCTGAGGCAGGCGGATCACGAGGTCAGGAGCTCGAGACCAGCCTGGCTAACACAGTGAAACCCCATCTCTGCCTGAAAAAACAAAAAATTAGCCGGGCGTGGTGGCACGTGCCTGTAGTCCCAGCTATTTGGAAGGCTGAGGCAGGAGAACTGCTTGAACCCAGGAGGCGGAGGTTGCGGTAAGCCAAGACTGTGCCATTGCACTCCAGCCTGGGTGACAGAGACTCCATCTCAAAAATAAACAAAAAAATAAATAAATAAACACAAAAAATTCTGGCCTCACGTCTCACTAGCTGGGTACTCCTTTCTGCCTGTTAAATTGATGGTGATGATAATCACCCAGATGATGATGTGTGGTGGTGGAGAAACAGGCTGCTGGGGTATAAGTTAGATAATCTGGACTGAAGCCAACTGGAACCCAGAATTCCAATCTTATGACAATGATTTAGCCTCCTTCCTGATGTATCATTGCAGCATTGTTTATAATGGGAAAATACAAAAGCTACCTAATCGCTAATGAGAGAAGAAAAGGCTTAAAGTATTCATGACTTATGTGTGGGACATGCCGGGTCACATATTAAAAATTATGCTATAAAGAATATTTAATGACCTGAAAAGATGTAAAATATTCTGTGAAAAAAAACAGGTTAAAATAGACATACCATCTGACTCCGAATTTGGAGATTTATATGTTTAGATATATAAGTTTGGAGACACATATGTGTTTATATATGTTTCATACACACACACATTTTGTCTGAAACAAAATGTTACAAGTGGTTATCTCAGGGTGATGCAAATTATGATAATTTATACTTTCTTTTTTTGGTTATCAGTTTTCCTAATTTTTAAAATAAATCTCATATTTCACTTTTTCTAATAAAGGTGCCATTAAAGAGCACACTTTTTGGGGGGATAAATACAATGCATTCAACTCATTATACATAGTAATTGAGCATGTTACTGCTTAGTATCAGGTTTGGGAAACAGATGTAAAACACTGCACTTGAAGTTTGCTTCAAACCAAAACACTCCATGATGCAGTTGGACAATAATCTGTCAACTCTGATTCAGGGGCAACGTAAACTCTGCCAACCTTGAGGGTGTCAGAGAAGAGGAGTCACTGATGCTTTGTTGAGGGGCAAGACGGGTTTGAAAGTTGGTTGTGTATTAGGTGAACTGGGGCAACAAGGAGCACAGCTATGGGCAAGCTCTAATTTGCTCACAAAGAAGAGAACTCAGGGAATAAAAGAAGAATTTACATATACTGAGAACTCAATAAACGACTTTATCTCTGTTAATCCTTTCAACAATCCTATAAGGTCACTATTATTATCATATGCTATTTAGAGATGAGAAGTTGAGATTAAGAAAGAATGAATGACTCTCTCATGGTTTCACAATTATACAGTGTCAGAATTAAAGCGAGGATCTGATTTCAGAGCTTAAAAACCTGTGTACTCAATGAATAAAGAAAACTCAGGCCAATATCCCTGATGAACATCGATGCAAAAATCCTCAACAAGTACTAGCAGGCTGAATCCAGCAGCACATCAAAAAGCTAATCCACCACGGTCATGTAGGCTTTATTCCTGGGATGCAAGGTTAGTTCAACATATGCAAATCAATAAATGTGATACAACACATAAACAGAACTAAAAACAAAAACCACATGATTATTTCAATAGATACAGAAAAAGGCTTTTGATAAAATTCACCATCCCTTGATGTTAAAACCCCTCAACAAACTAGGTATTGAAGGATGCCTACGTTGGCTCCCCTGTCTTTGCTATTGTGAATAGTGCTGTGATGAACATATATGTGCACGTGTCTTAATGGTTAGAATGATTTCTCTTCCTTGGGTATAGACTCAGTAATGGGATTTCTGAGCAGGTTGCTTGTCCCTCTGAGCCTCACTATCCAATGGTATTAATAGTAATTCCTTCTCCAGAAGGGTGTTATAAAGATGGGCTGAGTCCATGTGTGTAAAGCACTCAGAACCATGCCAGGTATAAAATAAGCAGTCAGTATGTGTTCACTGAGTGTTCAGAGAGGTTAGGTAACTTGCCCACGGCTGGCAGGTATAGGGCTATAATTGGAATTTAGGTGTGTCAAAAGGAAAATATTAAGCTGTAAAGGTCTAATTCTGGTGGAGTTAGCAATGCACTAGAAGGGAGAAATTAATTTTGCTCCCATGCTCACTCAAGACATCATTGAATGGGGAGCCTATTCCCTTAGTACCTTACTTTTCTTGCTTCTTCATGTTAGAATCATTTGCTACACAAACATGTTTTGAGGCCTGGGACACAGTTAGAGCCCATAAATAAGGTTATGGGTGTGAGAGATCAAGTATGTCTGTTTCCTTCTCTGGATATTTGGAATCAAGAGTTTAGGGCTCTCAAGGCTTGGCATGGGTATGATAGTCTTTAGAGAGTATTACAGATGGATAAAACCTATCAAACAAAGGGTGAAGGTATGTCTCCTGAGAAGTTCCCATTCAGCCTCTCTGCCCCTCTGCCTCTACTTCATCTCATAGAGATAAGGGAGATAGACTTGGTGAGAAAGGATGTAGGTAATTCTTTGAGTTACCTCTGATCTGGTTCTTTGATTTTGACTTAGTGTATGGTCACATAATCCATAAAATCTCCCAAAATTCTGACACACCCTGGGGCCACTGCTGCATGTGTGAAGTCAGCCTAAGTGGGAGTTGTTTTTGTGATGTTTGTGGCCTCCTTGCCAACCTGCATTTGAAGTAATTCCTTCTATATATGCACGTATTGCTGCCCTTGCCATACTACACAGTAATTTTATTTCCCTATTTGTCTTCCTTTATACATTATGAATTCTTAAGGACAGAGAATGTATCCAGTAAATGGCAGTGATCAGGATTCTGGCTTTAGGGTCAGGTATACCAAACTGGATCCTTGAGTTGGCCATAGCCTCTCCTTTTCTGACCTCATTCAGATAAATGAAGTGCAACCTACAACCTCTATGTTTTTGGGTAGACTTTTTTTTTTTTTGAGATGAAGCTGTTGCGCAGGCTGGAGTGCAATGGTGTGATCTTGGTTCACCACAACCTCCGGCTCCTGGGTTCAAGCGATTCTCTTGCCTCAGTCTCCCGAGTAGCTGGGATTACAGGCACGTGCCACCACGTCCAGCTAATTTTTTTGTATTTCTAGTAGAGACGGGGTTTCACCATGTCTCTACTCCTGGCCTCATGATCCGCCCACCCGGGTCTCCCAAAGTGCTAGTATTACAGGCATGAGCCACCACACCTGGCCGAATGTACATATTTCTTTGGAGAACCAAAAGCTTTTCTCAGATTCTTAAATGAGCAGAAGAGCAAGAATATGATTCCAAAAGGAATAAAACATTATTCCTGTAATTGGTTAAAATTAAGCTAATGAAGTAATTCTGGGTTCTGCATGGCACTTTTTATGATAAAAAGGGGACACTATCATTGATGTCTACATTAGAAGAGTCAGTTTTTCTATCTTTTTTGGGCTTTTTAGTACAAATTCACTTAATGATACTATTCTCTACTTCTTAAAATATATTTTCCTTCATGATCATCCACTGATATCAAACTGATGTGCCAAGCACTCTACTAAGCACTTGAAAGCACATTAGCTCGTTTAGCCGTCACAATGAATCTCCAAGTAAGAATTAGTATCTCCCCATTATACAGAGAAGGAAACTGAGACAGAGTTAAGATTGGTTCTAAAGCTGCCTGCCTGTGCTTATAACCCCTATGCTATATTGTCCTCTTTGTTGTTAGAGTCCTCAGTTTGTGAGTGTAAGTGCTCCTGTCCACTGTTTTGTTTATAAAACATCTGGGTCTAGCAATTTTGGAATTCTCCTTAAGAATTCAGTCAATCACATGGATATAGAGCACCCTGAGTCCCGCAGGTGATATTCATTCTGAATCAGAATGTTTACTTCCCACAAAGGGAGCTATTGTTTTTATAAACAGATTTTGCAAGACAGGTTAAATAACATCACATACAACACTATTTAGAGGCTTCATGAATTTATATTAAATTGTTAGTTAAAGAGAAAGAAGACTAATACATCAAGGATTCTAATGAAAACATGATCTATGTGTAAAGCAAGAGAAAAGGTGCTTCCTAACACTTGGATAGGCAACTGCATACCAAACTGATAATTAACAAGAAAGTAAACACTGAAGATAAATAGATGCAGATTCTCCTCTGCTTTTGGAACTCTGCACTGAAGACTTAAACTATACAACTGAGTATTAGAAGGGAAGAAAGTGTCAAATAGACAAGCCTTTGAATCTAGGCTCTCCTATGCCTTGGCTACTTGACAGCTTAATTTGATAAACTATAAAATAAAGATGAGACCTCACTTGTCTTACAAGGTTGTTGAGAGGATACAATGTCCGCACCGTATAAATGGTCAATGAGCATTAATATTCTTCCTTCCTTTAGAATTTTCCTCATAATAGGACTTCATGACTAAAACACCAAAAGCAATGGCAACAAAAGCCAAAATAAACAAATAGGATCTAATTAAATTTAAGAGATTCTGCACAGCAAAAGAAACAATGATTAGAGTGAACCAGCAACAAACAGAGTGGGAAAAAATTTTTGCAAGCTACCCATCTGACAAAGGGCTAATATCCAGAATCTACAAAGAACTAAAAAATACAAGAAAAAAACAACCCCATCAAAAAGTGGGCAAAAGATATGAACAGACACTTTACAAAAGAAGACATACATGAGGCCAACAAACATATGAAAAAATGCTCATCATCACTGGTCATTAGAGAAATGTAAATCAAAACCACATTGAGATACCATCTCACACGAGTTAGAATGGTGATCATTAAAAAATCTGGAAACAACAGATGCTGGAGAGGATGTGGAGAAATAGGAACGCTTTTACACTATTGGTGGGAGTACAAATTAGTTCAACCATTGTGGAAGACAGTGTGGTGATTCCTCAAGGTTCTAGAAATAGAAATACCATTTGACCCAGCAATACCATTACTTGGTATATACCCAAAGGATTATAATCGTTCTATTATAAACACACATGCACACGTATGTTCATTTTGGCACTGTTTACAATAGCAAAGACTTGGAACCAACCCAAATGCCCATCGATGATAGACTGGATAGGGAAAATGTGGCACATATACACCATGGAATACTATGCAGCCATCAAAAACGATGAGTTAGTGTCCCTTGTAGGGACATGGATGAACCTGGAAACCATCATTCTCAGCAAACTGACACAAGAACAGAAAATCAAACACCGCATGTTCTCACTCATAACTGGGTGTTTAACAATGAGAACACATGGACACCGGGAGGGCAACGTCACACACTGGGGTCTGTTGGAGGGTGGAGGGTTAGGGGAGGGATTGCAGGGGGGTAGGGAGATTGGGGAGGGGATAACATTAGGAGAAATACCTAATGTAGGTGATGGGCAGATGGAGGCAGCAAACCACCATGGCGTGTGTATACCTAAGTAACAATCCTGCAAGATCTGCCCATGTACCACAGAACTTAAAGTAAAATTTAAAAAAAGAATTCCATGGAGTTTTCAGATAAAATATGGAAAATTGCCTGCTTAACAATATTGAGTCTTCAATCTACAAACATGAAATGGCTATTTTTATGTCTTCTTTAATCTTTCATCATGATTTGCTGTTTTCAGTGTACAAATCTTGCCATTATTTTCTTAAATAAATTCCTACGTATATCATTGTTTTTGAAAAAAAAAAAGATTTTTTCCCTTGTAATTTGGCATAACATCAGAGTGATTGTTTTCTAGTGGCCAGTTCCTTAAACATGAAGAACTTGATCCTGAAACTACTCATGTCTAAGAGATACAGGACTGTTTACAAGAAGCTCCTGAGTATTCTTTAGAACCACTCTAAGAATCCAACTTTGGCATTTCCAAAATATATCAAACCACTGATCCAGTGTGAGGTGTCCAAGATGAGCAAAGATGGGGCAAGAGACTCCCCAAGATGGAATGTCCTTTTCTAACAAAAATCATGATGGGCAGCAGGATAGAGAACATAATCTTCTGGGTGTTTTTCTAAATAGCCAGTGCTCATGGATTAGATATGCTCAAACATAATTGTTTTTTTGAAAACTATAATGACTATGCATAAAGAATGTTGATTGTATCATAGTTTATATTAGCCAAATTCATTCTTAGAAATCAATAACCAGTCCCCTTCATTTATAGGGGACTGGTTAAACAAGTTGTGCTCTATATGTGTAAGAGAGATCCCTATGGTTGTGATAATGTGAGAAAAACATAATTTAATGTTATTTAATGCTCAGTGCATTAAGCTACCCGTTTTGTATGAAAAACATTAATATGACTACAGTGTATATACACATGCAAACAGAATTTGGAAGGTAGAAACACACAACATGTCTTTCCATTTAGATGCTTTCTCTATAATAATTTTGTGTTGGTTTAGTAATAAAAACAGAAGTCATTAAAAAAGATCCAGATCATTTACAATACACATAATCATGTCTTACCCTTCCCTGTTCTTTTTTACCAGGCCAACACTCAATAATATACCCCAATTTCCATTAACAGGCAACACAGGGAAAAGAACTTTGTGATATTTTGCATTTTCTACTTAAGGAAAGACTGTTTTCTTTATTCATACTGAGCTGACTAGGAGGGAGGAAAAAGAATAAGAGAGAAGTAGCTGATTAGGGTGACATGAGGCTTCAAGATAATAATTATGACAATCCCACTTAGCACTGGGATAGCACCTAGTGTCTTCAGAGCTGTCTCAGATATTATCTAATTAAGTAAAAGGAGGAAGACAATGACAAGAGTGGGAGATTTAATCTGAGAAGCATGAGGGGGCCTTTAGACACTGAGGAGATGAGAACAACAGAGGGGCAGTAAGAAGAGTAGCCAAATAGAAATGTAATGCAAAGTCCGATATATCATTAGTTCACAGATGTGTTGAGGGCTGAAAGCAAAAAGCATAAATTGAAAAGACTGGGAGAGTGCAGAAATGATAAAACTCATGGAAATGCAGAAAGGGAAGCTGCTGGAAATTAACAAAACCCTATTGTTTCTAGAATCCCACATCATGAATCCACTGAACATTGCTTTGTAAATATTTCAATGTATTATAATTCCCATGACCCTGGGACTCACATAATTCCAAAAGCCTTAAACATTGGGCCTGCCACTCAGGATTACTGACAACATTTATCTCTGTAACGGAAGGAAAGCATTAAACATACATCACAGATGTTCTTGTGGAAAGCCTTAGAGGACTGCCAAGCTCCTGCCCCAGGATCCAATTTAAATGCATCCAGAAAACAAGTACCTCAAAGGCTATCAAAAGAGCAAGTCTCAAGCATCCTGAGAGAGGAAGATTATTCATTAGGAGCTCGGAGAAAAAGCTACAGTACAAAATGCTAATTTGAAAACCTGCAGTTCTTTGTTGATCCAATTCTTTTTAATATTGGTCTATTTCTTCACTTTATTACTTTCTCCAAATGGCCTTATTCTACATATATATTATTGATTTTAATTTAATAAGACCAGTAACATGTTCCCTTGATGTTCTTCCTAGGGTAGAAGAGAGGTGACATTTGCAATGGCCCTTGAAGGATACAGAGACAAGCTGTTATCTGCCTAGATGAGGGGGAGAGAAACCCAGAAGAGGGAGTGGCAGAAGCCAAGTGCTAAAGAGCTGAAAGCCAGAGATGGGATCTATACCATGATCCAGCAGGCACAATAGGCAGAGATTTCAAAGAGTTGTTCCATTTTCCATGATGTTCCATGACTTACTCTCTTCTTCAGCAGGTTTGAAGATGTGCAATGGTACATTACTCACCCTGAAGACAGGCATCTCAACACCTGCTTTTTCTCCCAAAAACATTCAAGTGTGCAATGTAAGTACAGCTGCCAGTGACCAAGTATGAACTGTCTGGCCCAATGGTGACTTGCACATGTAAAAGACCATATGAGAAAAAGTTCAATGCACCAAACACACTTGTGTGCTTTGATTATACCTGCATGCCTTATTGAATTTTTTAGTGCTTTACTGATCTCAAACAATCAAAGAATCAGACTCCTAGCTCTCTACTTTGGATATTGCTCACTGCATTTCTAATATTTGACTTGAAGCAGCAGTGGTGGGGGTGGCGAGCATGGGAAGAAGGCCAGCTGTGTCACTGCAGTTAATGCCAGGAAAATTATGAGCACTTTCAGCAGGTTTATGAATTAAATATAAAGGGCTTAATTTTAGCAAGATGCCCTGATGGGATTTCAAAGGCTCCTCAGTTGTCATAATCATAGCCTACTTTTTCTTTTCTCTCTCCCTTAATTTTTTTCCTTTTCTTTCCTCCTATCTTTTTCTCTTCATTCCTTCCATCATTCTTACATTCGTTTATTTACTCATTTCTCTCATGCAAAACCACTCAAGTTCTTTGATGCTGTGATCACTGGAGGGGAATAAATCTTTTGGGGACCACAATTCAACCCACTATACTGGTTTTGGCTCTATTCTCCCTGACATTACTAATGTTGAGCAATAATATAATAAAAAAAAAGCCTACAGCATGTGAAGTGATATATTGAAGGATACAGCCTTCTTTGTAAGCAAATATTGGAAACAAACTTCCAGCAACAGGAGACTTGGTTAAATAAATTTGGTTCATCTATCCAATAATATCACACAGCTATTAAAAAGGACAAAGTGGGTTCTGGATCCAAGATGGCTGAGTAAGAGCAGCTCCGGATTGCAGCTCCCAGTGAGAGCAAGGAGGGTGAGTGGTCGCTGCATTTCCAGATGGATTTTTATTGCCCACAGACCAGAAGATTCCCGGGTGGAGGAGTGCCACGGGTCTCCAGTGCGGCTGTTTCGGCCATTGCACTCTCCACACACACAAAAAACTCACACTGGTCCGGGCACCTTTGAGCTGGTGACTGGAGCGCCTGGGAGACAGAGTCACCTGTTCAACTGATAAAAAGGGGACTGAAATAGGGAGCCAGGCCAGGAGATTCCTGGGTGAAAAACCACCATGAGTCTCCAGCGTGGCTATTTCAGCTAGTGTAGCCGGTCTACAAATAAAATCTCACACAAATCCGAGTGCCTTTTCAACAGGCGACTGGAACGCCTGGGAGACAGAGTCGCCCATTCAACTGATAAAAAGGGGACTGCAACAGGGAGCCAGGCCAGGAGATCCCTGGCAGAAAAGTGCCTCCAGCATGGCTGTTTTTAAGCTGGTGCAGCGGGTCTCCACACAAAATCTCGCACAAATCCGGGTGACTTTTCAACTGGTGACTGGAACAGAGTCACCTGTTCAACTGAAATAAAAGGGACTGAAACAGGGAGCCAGGCTAGGAGATTCCCGGGTGAAAAACTGCCATGAGCCCCCAGCGCAATCTGAGCACCGTTTCAACTGGTGACTCGAACACCTGGGAGACAGTCACCTGTTCAACTGAAAAAAAGAGGTCTTGGGCAGGGAGTCAGGTGATCAGGCACGGCCGGTCCCACCCCCCACAAAGACCAGCAATCTAAAATGCTCTGGACTGAGAGTTTCACAGCAAGCACAGCTGAACCCAGGACGATCCAGCTCTGTGGGGGAGGGACATCCACCATTACCAAGGCAGTCCACCACTACTGAAGTAGTCCACCATTGCTGAGGCGGTTTGCCATTGCCGAGGTGGTCTGCCATTACTGGGGCAGCCTGCCATTGCTGAGGCAGTCTGCCATTACAGAGAGAGTACGCCATTACAGAGGTGGGCCATGATTGCTGAGGCAGTTCTAACTGTACCCCTATAAAGAGGACTGCAGGGAAGTTCACACGGCAGCTGGGTGGAGCCCATAGCAGCTCAGGAATGCCTCTGCTGGCAGACTGTGACTAGGCTCCCTCCTCGCTGGGCAGGGCATCCGTGAAAAAAGGCAGCAGCATGACAGAAACTTACAAATAAAGCCCTACCTTCCTGGGACAGAGCATCTGGGAAAAAAGGCTGTTAGGAGTTCTGCTGCAGCAGACTTAAACATACCTTCCCAGCAGCTCTGAATGGAAAAACGGAGCTCACAGCTCAGCATTTGAGCTCCTATAAAGGACAGACTGTCTCCTCAAGCAGCTCCCTGACCCCCTGTATATCCAGAGTCACCTCATAAAGGAGAGCTCAGACTGACATCTGGCAGGTAGCCTTCTGGGACAAAGATAGCAGAAGAAGAAACTGGCAGCAATCCTTACTGTTCTGCAGCCACTGCAGGTGAGCCCCAGGCAAGCAAGGGTCTGGAGTGGACCTCCAGTAGTCCTATAGCAGAGGGACCTCACTGTTAGAAGGAAAACTAAGAAACAGAAAGAAATAACTCCATCATCAACAAAAAGGACGTCCACTTAGAGATCCCAACAGAAAGTCACCAACAACAAAGACCACAGGTAAATAAATCAACAAAGATGGGAAGAATCCAGCACAAAAAGGATGAAAACACCTAAAACCAGAACGCCTCTCCTCCTCCAAGGAATCATAACTCCTCACCAGCAGGGGAACAAGGCTGGATGAAGAATGAGTCTGATGAATTGACAGAAACAGGCTTCAGAAGGTGGGTAATAAGAAACTTCTCTGAGCTAAAGAACATGTTCTAACCCAATGCAAAGAAACTAAAAACCTTGAAAAAAGGTTTGATGAAATGCTAATGAAAATAAACACCTTAGAGAGGAACACAAAATGAATTGATGGAGCTGAAAAACACAACATGAGAACTTCACAAAGCATACACAAGTTTCAATAGCCAAATTGACCAAGCAGAAGAAAGGATATCAGAGGTTGAAGATCAACTCAATGAAATAAAACGAGAAGGCAAGATTAGAGAAAAAAGAGTAAAAAGAAATGAACAAAGCCTCCAAGAAATACGGGATTATGTGAAAAGACCTAATCTATATTTCATAGGTGTACCTGAATGTGACCGAAAGAATGAATCCAAGCTGGAAAACACACTCCAGGATATTATCCAGGAAAACTTCCCCAACCTAGCAAGGCAGGCCAATATTCAAGTCCAGGAAATACAGAGAACACCACAAAGATATTCCTCAAGAAGAGCAACCCCAAGGCACATAATCGTCAGATTCACCAGGATTGAAATGAAGGAAAAAATGCTAAGGGCAGCCAGAGAGAAAGGTAGGATCACCCACAAAGGGAAGCCCATCAGACTCACAGCAGATCTCTCAGCAGAAACCTTACAAGCCAGAAGAGAGTGGGGGTCAATATTCAACATCCTTAAAGAAAAGAACTTTCAACCTAGGATTTCATATCCAGCCAAACTAAGTTTCATAAGCGAAGGAGAAATAAAATCCTTTACGAACAAGCAATTACTCAGAGATTTCATCACCACCAGACCTGCTTTACAAGAGCTCCTGAAAGAAGCACTAAACATGGAAAGGAACAACGAGTACCAGCCACTCCAAAAACATACCAAATGGTAAAGAGCAGCGACACAATGAAGAAACTGCATCAACTAACAGGCAAAACAACCAGCTAGCATCAAAATGGCAGGATCAAATTCACACATAACAATATTAACCCTAAATGTAAATGGGCTAAATGCCCCAATTAAAAGACATAGACTGGCAAATTGGATGAAAAGCCAAAACCCAATCAGTGTGCTGTATCCAGGAAACCTATCTCACATGCAAGCGTACACAAAGGCTCAAAATAAAGGGATGGAGGAAGACTTACCAAGCAAATGGAGAGCAAAAACAGCAGGAGTTGCAATCCTAGTCTCTGATAAAAATAGACTTTAAACCAACGAAGATCAAAAGAGACAAAGCAGGGCATTACATAATGGTAAAGGGATCAATGCAACAAGAGCTAATGATCCTAAATATATACGCACCCAATGTAGGAGCACCCAGATACATAAGGCAAGTTCTTAATGACTTACAAAGAGACTTAAGACTCCCACACAAAAATAGTGGGAGACTTTAACACCCCATTGTCAACATTAGACAGAACAACGAGACAGAAAATTAACAAGGATATCCAGGACTTGAACTCAGACACGGACCAAGCAAACCTAATAGACATTTACAGAACTCTCCACCCCAAATCTACAGAATATACATTCTTCTCAGCACCACATCACACCTACTATAAAACTGACAACATAATTGGAAGTAAATCATTCCTCAGCAAATGCAAAAGAATGGAAATCATAACAAACAGTCTCTCAGACCACAGTGCAATCAAGTTAAAATTCAGAATTCAGAAACTAACTCAGACCGCACAGCTTCATAGAAACTGAACAACTGGTTCTTGAATGTTGACTGGATAAACAATGAAATGAAGGCAGAAATAAAGATGTTCTTCGAAACCAACGAGAATGAAGACACAACATACCAGAATCTGTGGGACACATTTAAAGCAGTCTCTAGAGGGAAAATACGTAGCAATAAATGCCCACATGAGAAGCAAGGAAAATCTAAAATCAACACCCTATCGTCAAAATTGAAAGAGCTAGAGGAGCAAGATCAAAAAAACTCAAAACCTAGCAGAAGACAAGAAATAACTAAGATCAGAGCCGACGTGAAGGAGATAAGAGACACAAAAAACCCTTCAAAAAATCAATAAATCCAGGAGCTGGGTTTTCAAAAAGATCAACATAATAGACAGACCACTAGCCAGATTAATAAAAAAGAAAAGAGAATAATCAAATAGATGCAATAAAAAACAATAAAGGGGATATCACCACAGATTCTACAGAAATACAAACCACCATCAGAGATTACTACAAACAACTCTATCCACATAAACCAGTGAACCTGGAAAAATGGAAAAATTCCTGGACACTTGCATCCTCCCATGCCTAAACCAGGAAGAAGTTGAAACTCTGAATAGACCAATAACAAGGGCTGAAGTTGAGACAGCAATTAATAGCCTACCAACCAAAAAAAGCCCAGGTCCAGATGGATTCACAGCTGAATTCTACCAGACATACAAAGAGGAGCTGGTACAACTCCTTCTGAAATGATTCCAAACCATCCAAAAAGAGGGAATCCTTCCCAAATCATTTTATGAGACCAACATCATCCTGATACCAAAACCCGGCAGAGACTCAACAAGAACAGAAAATTTTGGGCCAATATCCATGATGAACATAGATGCAAAAATCTTCAATAAAATACTGGCAAACCAATTGCAACAGCACATCAAAAAGCTTATCCATCACAATCCAGTAGGCTTCATCCCAGGGATGTAAGGCTGGTTCAACATACACAAGTCTATAAATGTAATTCACCACATAAACAGAACCAAACACAAAAACCACATGATTATCTCAATTGATGCAGAGAAGGCCTTTGACAAAATTCAACAGCCCTTTATGCTAAAAACTCTCAACAAACTAGGTACTGATGGGACATATCTCAAAATAATAAAAGCTATTTACATCAAACCCAAAGCCAGTATCATACTGAATGGGCAAAAACTGGAGGCATTCCCTTTGAAATCTGGCACTGGACAAGGATGCCCTCTCTCACCACTCCTATTCAATATAGTATTGGAAGTTCTAGCCAGAGCAATCAGGCAAGAAAAAGAGATAAAGTGTATTGAATTAGGAAAGGAGGAAGTCAAATTATCTCTATTTGCAAGGACATGATTGTTTATCTAGAAGACGCCATTGTCTCAGCCCAAAATCTCCTTTAACTGATAAGCAACTTCAGCAAAGTCTCAGGATACAAAATCAATGTGCAAAAATCACAAGCATTCCTATACACCAATAACAGACTTAAAGACAGCCAAATCAAGAATGAACTGCCATTCACAATTGCTACAAAGAGAATAAAATACCTAGGAATACAACTAACAAAGAATGTAAAGGACCTCTTCAAGGAGAACTACAAACCACTGCTCAACGAAATAAGAGAGGACACAAACAGATGGAGAAACATTCCACGTTCATGGTTAGGAAGAATCAATATTGTGAAAATGGCGATACTGCCCAAAATAATTTATTGATTCAACACTATCCTCATCAAGCTACCAATGACCTTCTTCACATAACTGGAAAAAACCACCTTAAACTTCATATGGAACCAAAAGAGAGCCTGCATAGCCAAGTCAATTCTAAGCAAAAAAAAAAAGCTGGAGGCATCACACTACCTGACTTCAAATTATATTACAAGGCTACAGTAATCAAAACAGCATGATACTGGTACCAAACAGAGATATAGACCAATGGAACAGAACAGAGGCCTCGGAGGCAACCCAACACATCTACAACCATCCGATCTTTGACAAACCTGACAAAACCAAGCAATGCGGAAAGGATTCCCCTGTTTAATAAATGGTGTTGGGAAAACTGGCTAGCCATGTGCAGAAAGCAGAAACTGGACACCTTCCTGACACCTTCCACTAAAATTAACTCCAGATGGGTTAAAGACTTAAACATAAAAGCTAACACCATAAAAACCCTAGAAGAAACCCTAGGCAAAACCATACAGGACATAGGCATAGGCAAGGACTTCATGACTAAAACACCAAAAGCACTGGCAACAAAAACCAAAATAGACAAATGGGACCTAATTAAACTCCACAGCTTTTGCACAGCAAAAGAAACAATTATTAGAGTGAACTGGCAACCAACAGAATGGGAAAAAATTTTTGCAATCTACCCATCTGACAAAGGGCTAATATCCAGAATCTACAAAGAACTAAAACAGATTTACAAGAAAAAAACAAGCCCATTCAAAAGTGGGCAAATTATATGAACGGACACTTTACAAAAGAAGACATACATGAAGCCAACAAACATATGAAAAAATGCTCATCATCACTGGTCATTAAGAAATGCAAATCAAAACTACATTGAGATACCATCTCATGCCAGTTAGAATGGCAATCATTGAAAAATCTGGAGACAACAGATGCTGGAGAGGATGTGGAGAAACAGGGAACACTTTTACACTGTTGGTGGCAGTGTAAATTAGTTCAACCATTGTGGAAGACAGTGTGGCGATCTCCTCAAGGACCTAGAAATAGAAATTCCATTTGACCCAGCAATCCCATTACTGGGTATATATCCAAAGGATTATAAATCGTTCTATTATAAGGACACATGCACACGAATGTTCATTGCAGCACTGTTTACAATAGCAAAGACTTGGAACCAACCCAAATGCCCATCGATAATAGACTGGACAGGGGAAAACGTGGCACATATACACCATGGAATACTATGCAGCCATCAAAAACGATGAGTTAGTGTCCTTTGTAGGGACATGGATGAACCTGGAAACCATCATTCTCAGCAAACTGACACAAGAACAGAAAATCAGACATCGCATGTTCTCACTCATAGGCAGGTGTTGGATAATGATAACACATGGACACAGGGGAGGGGAGCATCACACACTGGGGTCTGTGGAGGGGAACTAGGGGAGGGACAGCAGGGGGTGGGGAGTTGGGGGAGAGAGAACATGGGGGAGAAATGCCAGATATAGATGATGGGGAGGAAGGCAGCAAACCACATTGCCATGTATGTACCTATGCAACAATCTTGCATGTTCTTCACATGTACCCCAAAACCTAAAACGCAATTAAAAAAAAAAAAAAATATATATATATATATATATATATAGAGGACAAAGTGGGATCTACATGAATTGATAGGGAAATAGCTTTAAAATATGTTTTAAAGAGGATTAAGCAAGTCACAGAACAAAATATAAGTTACAAATTCATTTTAAAATAAACAAGCTGGGAGCAATGGCACATGCCTGTAATCCTAGCTACTCAGGAGGCTGAGGTGGGAGGATCCCTCAGCCTAGTTTAAGACCACCCTGGGCAACACGGTGAGATTTCACCTCAATAAAAACAAAACAAAACAGAAACAAATAGACAATAAACTCTCCTTATGTGTGTGTGTGGATATGTGGAGAATTTTTATCTGCCCCCTCACAATCTTTTTTTTTTTTTTGGGGAGTACTTCTCATTTCCCAGGCCAGTTATATGATTCTGGGGAGGAAGACTGGCACTCAATCTCTTAATCCCCTTTCCTGCAGTAAGCAGTATTCAGATCTAGACATTTATAGTATCCTATTGTGCTAACCATAGGACTGAAATAGAGGCTGGGTTAAAAACCAACCAAGAAGCTTTCCAAGGAATTTTAAAATTTAGATTTTGAAGAGAACAATTATTTGCCTTTTGAACCCTGTATTAGTTTTCTGTGGCTAGTGGAACAAATTAGCTCAAATTTAGTGCCTTAAAAAAGCATACATTTACTATGTTATACTTTCACAGGTCAGAAATAGGACACAGGTGTCAAGCAGGGCTGTGTTGTCTTCTAGAGCCTCTGGTGAGAATCCATTTTCTTGCCTTTTGCAGTTTCCAGAGGCCACCCACATTTCACGGCCTTGGCTCCTTCTTTTAGCTTTGAATTCAGCCACAACCACTTGAATCCTCCCATGTCACATCTCTATGACCTTGTTTCCATCATCACATCTTTCTCCGACTCTTCTACTTCCCTCTTTCACTTTTAAGGACCTTTGTGATTACTTTGAGCTCACCCAGATAATGCAGGATAATAGCTCTATTTGAAGGTCAGCTGATTCACAGCCAAAATTCCATCTGCAACTTTAATTCTCTTTTGCAATGTTAGGTAACATATTTATAGATTCTAGGGATTAGGATGTGGAGTTTTGTTGTTGTTGTCAAGAGAATACTACATATTACATCTTCTTTTCCAAATTTGAATAAATCCAGGGCTGCAAATAGTACAATCCATTGAGAAAGCCCACTGAGGTTGGAAAAATGAGGCAGACACACAGAAAGAGGCAGTGCCCAAGGATAACATGAGAGATGAAAGAAACTACCCTGTTGGGACCTGTGTATCCAGCCATTCCTGAAGGTATTATACCTCACTTCAGAACTATTATGTAAGCAAAGAGATCCCTCCCATTTGTTTATAAAATTTTGAATTTTGTTTATCTCATTTATAATTCAAACAGTCCTAATTACTTGTATCTGTATGTGTGTCTGTGTATAAGTAATCTTATATGTTCATATATGTCTAGAAAAATCTAGAAAGAATAGCAGTGAATAAAATTAGGGTGACTGGTATGGGGTAACTTCATTTTTGAGTAAATACATTTGTATTGTTTGAATATTGTACAATAGGCATGTGTTAGTTTTGTAATTCTTAAAATGAAGAAAAGAGAAGAGACTACAGC
Source organism: Ateles fusciceps (assembly GCA_036589455.1). NCBI lineage: Eukaryota > Metazoa > Chordata > Mammalia > Primates > Atelidae > Ateles > Ateles fusciceps. The sequence goes on from JAZHEH010000562.1 coordinate 15,143,899, forward strand.
AGTAAAAGTAAGCTCCTTCAGGGCTCCAGGGTCTAGCTAAAGCAGCAGACACCTCATACGGTTCTCTTTTTTTTGGTGCTTTTAAATAGTGCATGAGTCCACTTGAGAGCCAGTAATTATAAGTTTCTTTTTAGTCCCTGATAAAATACTTTAAGAAAAGCTATTTAGATGGGGCCACAGATGATAAAAGGCCCATGCTCAGAGAGACAAAGAACCTACTGGCTCGCCTTTGTAGGCCTGACATCTTCTGGTCCAGGGCCACATGGCAAGCCTTAAAAGCACAGCTTGTCCTAGTTCTCTTCTTGCCTTCTTGGATTATAAATACGTGCATTATAGGTATCCAAGTTAAAAGAAAAGAAGTAGAAACAAATACCTGTGTTCCCTTTTGCAAAACAAAGACACAAAAGCAGCGCTGACTCTAACTGTATTAAAACATGGGAACAGAATGGTTTGTTAAAATGTTGCAATGCAGAGCTCTGAAGAATTCTGCTGCTGTACTCGGCACAGTGGGGCGCGGTATGCTGGATACGAATTCCTCCTTCTCTTTCTTACAAGGAGGGATAAACAGAGAAACCACCAACTTAGAGGGGAGCATCTTAGGGTCACTTCCTTAGATGAGACCCCCTGTGCACCCCAGCCTGTGAGCAGCAGCATCAGGATTCTTCAGATCTTTCTAGGTCCATGATTCCCAGTACTCAGGGTCCATGATTCCCAATACCCAAAAGGCGTAAGGATCACTCAAGAACCTTAGTAACTACCCAGATTTTTAGGGTTCACCTACCAAAAATTGAGAATCAGAAGGCCTGGGGCTGAGTCCAGCAATCTGCATTTCAACAAGCATTCCACATAATCAAATGCAGGAGACCACATTTGCAGAACAAGTGAAAAGGCACACACACCAAAACACACATACACGTGTACCTGCGCAGGTGCGCGTGCATGCGCACACACACACACACACACACACACACACACACACGCGCACACACACACACATACAAGGTTGTACCTTTTGCCTTTTCATTTATTTAAAGTATTTCAGGCTCTGAAAAGCAGAAGTCTTGGAAACTTACATATTTCCAGCCTCCACTCTTTTCTTGTATCCCAGAGCATGAAGAACTGAGATTGGGAGTTATTTAAATGAGTAACTTATTGATCAGAGGTTTAAAAAACCCACAAAGAACCTTATACTCTATTACAAGGGGAGTAAACAAAATTAACAAACCTCAAGAGAGAGGTAATCAATTTTTTAATATGTTAAATTCACCAGGGTATAAATAATTATTCAAATTTCAGGGAAACTAAGAATCAAACTTTATTGATTTAACCTTTCTGGACTCATGTCAAAAAATTGCAGTGGGTTGCATGATTTAGAAATGCTCAGTTTTCTACTGAGATGTCCTTGTTCTCACAAAGTAGCGCATTCATATTTATGCATTATTTATCTGAAGGGCTGTTTGTTCAGAATGCTATCACCTCCTTTAAACCATACATTGAATATGCCAGTCAAGTTCAGTCATCTATGGCTGAGCTGGACTTGAGCCTATTAAGTACCAAATAAGTAAAAGCACAGCATTATTTTAAATTTTCCATTGTTCATTTCATTCAAAAGTACCTGTTGAAACTAAAGGGTGGAAAGAATCATCATACAGTGATAGGGTGACCTGGGTTTGAATTTCGGTCTGGCCTCTTTTAGCAACCTCACCTTGCAAATATCTGCTTTGCTAGTTGGAACCCTCCAAACTTAGCCACTCTATCACATAATCCTTTCAAATTAATGTAATTTTTCTTCCCCCCTTATTTATTTTTGTTCCTTGCCTTCTACTGCCACATACTCACCATCAATCCCACTCTTAAATATAAGCCTCCAAATAGTACTGCTGTGTCTATAATGGCTAGAATGATATTTTTCAGATAGTAGTCACTAGAAAGAAAGGAGGAAGAAAAGAAGGAGAGGAGGAGAGAAAGGAAAAAAGGAAGGAAAGGAGAAAGAAAGGGGAAGGAGAGAAGAAAGAATTTTATCTTGTATATTAGTAGTAACAAATGAGATAGTCCATGTGAAAATTGCTTTATAATGTATGTGTCACTTTAAAAATGCTTACTTTTAATAAAAAACTTCCTAGAAATGATGATTTCAAGATACCATGCCTGGGAGTTTTATAATTAAAGGTAGGAGGAAGCCACTTTCTGCTCTGTTGGTTGAGTTAGAGAGTTTTGTCTTTCCACCTTCGTCTTTGCTCCAATGTCAGCTACGCAGTGACATCACATTATTTGAGGTTGGAATCCCACCCCCAGCATATCTGAATTACCCTATCCAGCTCTGTTTTTACTCACATAGCACTTATCCCTTCTTACTATAATTTACTTATTTACTATAGCCACTGTTTATGTCAGTCACTCCCTCTTGAGAATGAAATCTCCAGAAAGTTAGGAATTATTGTCAGTTTTGTGCATAGGGCAATACCTGGAATATATAAGTGCTTATAGGTGAATGAGTGAAGGAAGGAAGGGAGAGTCTATAGTGAGAAAGAACAAAACCCTCACAGAAAGAAGCAGACATAAAGGATGTATAGAGTTGACAGTGGTGGGGCTATGCTGTCCAATAGAGTAGCCACTAGCCACATGTGGCTATTGAGAATTTGAAAAGCCTGAATTGACTCTGGATTTTGAAGACTTAGTACAAAAGAATGTTGAGGATATCATTAACAATTTTTATACTGATTACAATGTTACCATGTTAATACTTTAGATATATCAGGTTAAACAAAATATATTATTAAACTAATTTTGCCATTTTCATTTCTTATAAGTTAGCTACTTGACAACATAAAATTATACCTGTGACTTATATCCATGGTTTGTACTATATTTCTGTAGGTCAGTGTTGTGTTGGAGTTTCGAATCCCGTCATTTCTTTTCTTTTCTTTCTTTCCACTATCATTTTTTAAACTTTTTATTTTGAACTAATGTTAAACAAAATTTTGCAAAAATAACAGAGGTCATATATACTCTTCTTCTAGTTTCCCCTAATTTAATGACCCAAAATACTTTTAACTGAACTAACTGAACTACAGACTTTATTCAAGTTTCACTGCACTTACCAGTAACATTCTTTTTCCGTTCCAGAATCTGGTCCAGGATCCTACACCGCATTTATAAAATAATATGTGGTTGCATAGTTGTTATGTTTCCTTAGTTTTCATCAATCTGTGACAGTCCCTAATTTTCCCCGGTCTTTTATGACTGTGGCACTTCTGATAAACACTTCATGGAATATTACTTACACATTATTTCTCAAAATGTATGAGTACTTCACAGATTGTCTGTCACAGAATCTCTCTCAATTTGAGTTTGATTTTTTTCTCATTATTAGATTGAGGTTATGCACTTGTGACAAAAAGACTACACAAGCAATTTTGTGACCTCGGTGCATCATAACAATTACATATTATTTTTCCCTTTGTAATTTATAAACATTTGGGACAGATGTTAAAATTATACAAACATCTAGTTTCTCCTTAAACTCTTTATGCACTGCTTAGAGCATCTGTTGGTAAACAGTCTATCACTTTTTTTTTTTTTTTTTTTTTTTTGCGACAGAGTCTCGCTCTGTCACCCAGGCTGGAGTGCAATGGCATGATCTCAGCTTACTGCAATCTCCACCTCCCTGATTCAAATGATTCTCCCACCTCAGCCTCCCAAGTAGATAAGAGCCCATCATTTCTGAGGCTAGTTCTTCATAGAGCTGAGTAGCAGTGGGTCTGTCTATTCATCATCTTGCACTGTGGTGTTTTATATCCTGTCTTCTTCATCATTTATCCTACTTGCATGTCACTATTGGTGTTTGAGTCTGCGGTCTCTTTGGGACCAGTTCTTCACACATAAAGCCAAAGTTCTCATAGCCCAGTGCTCAGAAGCTGTCATATATGTCTGAGGCAGCATGGAAGTTTTTAACTTTTAATTTTAAATAATCCTTTTAAAATTTGTATCTCCTCTTTGCAGTTAAAATGGAAAAAATTGCTAATGTCGAATTCAACATTTCCCAAATAATGCTGTATAAAAAACTATGTGATGTTAATAGATCTTAACACTTTAAGAAAAGTTTCTACGATCAAATGAGTTTGGGAAATGCTAGATGAACACAAATAAACATGTTTTTCTACTGTAGGACTTCTCAGAGCATTTACTATTTCAATGCATATTATAAAGGGGCCAGTAAATGGTGTTTTTCAACAGCGTTTGTATCCTTTCTTTGAAGAGCATTTCACAGGATTAATAGTTTTGAAAAATCACTTTAGGGATCACTGGCCTAACTTATTCTCTTGGAGGTGACAAAACAACTTTTCTCAAAATATTTGAGAAAGTCCGTTAGGAAAATTTCGTGGCATACAATTAATAACTGTTAGCTTTTTGGGTATCATTAGCTGAGAAGTAGAAAGTGCAGATTTGGAAAGAAGCCTATGTCCTCCATCAGTCAGTCATGTTAGGCCTTTCCCACTGTCCACTCCGGGTGTTGGGGCCCATGTCCAATCAATGGTTCATCTTTATAGATTTGTTCTGTAAGGCTAAATCAGGAAAAGGAAAGAAACGAAGGAAGGAGAGAGAGAGGAGGGAAGGGGAAGAGAAGGAGGGAGAGAGGGAAGGAAAAAAGAGAGGAAGGAAGGAGAAAAGGAAGGAAGGAAAGAGCATCTAAGTTTCAGTGACAACAAAGTTTAGAGGAGTAATTTCTGTGCTGCCTTAATACCCAGAAAGAATGAAATAAGTCCGGAACAACAGATGGAGTATTTATTGACAGGTAGAGGTTTCAGCCCAAGGATGAAATCCTTAGTAGAGGACATAAAAATACAAAAATCAATAAAAGGGTCAGCAAAGAAGGCCCTTCATAAGGCATTAATGTCATTGATTGAACTCATCTAGCTGTTAGAATACTGTTGACCAAAACATGCAACCAATTGGAATGAAAATCACAGCCAATTGAAATGGAGTAATTTGCATAAAGTTGCTAGCTATTGATAACCAATAAAACCTTGCTTTCTTAGGATGAAAGGAAATTAAAATATCTATCTTGTGTATAAACACATTACAATGTAAACATACTATTGCAGAAATGGTCTTCACTTTATCAATTAACTTTTTAATACATGTGGACTATTTACTGCAGACAACCTTCAAGCTGCAAATAGCAGACCCACAAATAACCCATGTATTCAAATAGTTCTACTCTGTCCCCGCCCTCTACTTAGCTCTAAAAAGCATTCCTTCTTTGATGGGATTACTTTCATGGCCAGATTGGGGTCCTGTCTGACTCAAGCTTTTCCTGTAAGATATTTTTACTTCTTGCCAGTATTGTTGTGTGTAAGTGTGGGAAGTAGGGAAACTAGTGTTATGGAGCCAGGTTTTTGAGAAATTTAAAACCTCATTGCAAAATTTACTAGTTCTGTGTTCTAGGGTAAGGTGTTAAGTTGAATCACATAAAATTGTCAATATTCATCTGGTTTTGATCTATACATGTGTCAATTTCATATGCTTCAACCTAACATTTAACCTTCTGGGCCTCAGTTTTCTCATTTATAAGTGAGACTAATACTGTCTTTCACTGTGAAAATTACATGTGTCTAAAGCACTTGGCACAGTGCTGGCCCAGGGTGGGAGCTCAGTTAATGGGAGCTATTATCACTGATCACTGAGTGTATGCTCCATACATTCTCTTTCTTCCTTCCGTTTCCGGTTCACTTACCATCTTTTACTCACAGACACAGTCTTCATTAATCTCTCTTTTCTGACTTTCACCACTTTCTTAATCATCTCAGAACTCTCTCAACTCTGATTTGCTCTCTTTTTGTCACTTCCCCCACAACCCTCTGTCCACGTGAGTCATACAGGACCCTATCATGGCTAATGCATTTAAGAGTAATAAGTCTGACATTTGGAAATTTTACTAGATGCTATACCGAACCTTTGCCATTAGCCTTGACAGTCTTTGAAAGTTTCCACATCAACTTTCAGAATGGTCACAGAAGTCTCTCCCATTTTCTTTTCATTTGCTAATTAAAAACTGCCTTTTTTCAAGCACAGATCGAGACATATTTAAAAAATAATATTCAACTTTGTGGTAATCTCTTTTCACTATGTTGCATCTGGGTTGTTCAGTGTAAATGCATAGCATTTAGCAATATACGGAGGTTTGGTGGGCTAGCCTTGGAACGTAATACACATTGCACTGGAAGAGGCAAATGACTAACTTGTAGGTAAACTTTGGAAAAGCAAATGGCTTGTAAATTTGTAGGAGGGTGGATTGTTACAAACCTGCAGAGTGAAGAGGGAAGATGGAGATGAGTAGATTATAGAAAAAACATTTTATTTGTTCTATTGTGTGAATTACCAGTTCTAAGCTAAAGCAAGTTGGTGCTTAATATCTCTTTATAGAAAGTTATTTTGCATGCTTCAGACAGTTTTTGAAATTTTGTTTGCAAGATCTTAATAAGGCAAAGCAGTTTGTACTGACTCTTAGCTTACCAAGGATCCTAATTTTATAATATTCCCAAAAGTCTGAACAGTAAGACCTACACATGGACACATAGATGCATATGAGAATTTAAAACATTGTCAATGTATTATTTGGTAAAACATTTTAATTTCAACAATGAATATAAAATAACTCATTAAAAGGTCATCCTGTTATATATAGTACTTGCTAAAGATTTGGAAATGTGCATATGAAAATAACATAAGGTTATTTTCGATAAAAATCCACTAGATTCACAAATTAATATGGAATACTAAGTAGGAAATGGTAATCTATAATCTGTTAAGGCTGAGTATAATGGCATTACTAAAAGAAATATCCTATTCATATAAATTAAAATATTATTGATATCTACATAATTCCTATTTTTTTCAGACTCATCCCCTTAGCCACTAACTGTTTCTTATGATTTTATATATATAATGCTAACGTTATTTTTTACTGTGTTTTGTTTTGTTAGTTTTTGGGGTACTGTTATTCTTCTATACTTTTTAATCCAGTAGAAACAACCCCTTAAATGTTTTATGTTAGAAAATAATACCTTTTAAATAAATGAGATGTAACAAATAACAAAACTAGAATAGATGACTAAACTCTACCTCCTTAAAATCGTGACTTTCTACAAAACAATAAATGTAGAATATAGCTTTAACAGACAAAAAAAAAAAAAAACAGTAAAAAAGAGTTGAGATTAAAACTCTGCGAAGAATTTTGCTACTGTTTTCAGTTCAAAAAGGCCATTTTGATATTGTACAGTTATAAGCAGTGCCACAATATTTTGTCAACATTTGAACTCTTAAATGGCCTAGATTATAAAGAGAATGAAGACAATAAGCCACAGACTGGGAGAAAATATTTGCAAAAGATACATTTCATAAAGGACTGTTACCCAGGATACACAAAAAACTTCTAAACCTCAACAATAAGGAAACATTCTGATTAAAAAATGTGCCAAAGGCCTTAACAGATACCTCACCAAAGAAGATATGCAGAGGGCAACTAAATATATGAAAAGATGCTCCACATCACATGTCATCAGAAAATGCAATTCAAAAGAACAAGGTACCATTACACACCTGTTAATATCATAATGGCAAAAATCCAGAGCACTGATAGCACCACATGTTTATTTCTGGTGGGAATGCAAAATGGCTCAGCTACTTTGGAAGGCAGTTTGGTGGTTTCTTACACAAATGAAACATATTCTTACCTTTGATCCAGGATTCTTACTCCTTGGTATCTGCCCAAAGAATTAAAAACTTATGTTCTCATGGAAACCTGCATAGAGATGTTTACAGTAGCTTCATTCATAATCCTAGAGACTCAGAAGCAACTTAGATGTCATTTAGTAGTTAAAGGGATAAACTGCAGCACATCCAGTGGAAAATTGTTAAGTGCTAAAAAGATAAGAGCTACCAAGGTAGGAAAAGACATGGAGAAACCTTAAATGCATATGACTAAGTGAAAGGAGCCAATCTGAAAGAGCTACATACTATATGATTTCAACTATATGCCATTCTGGAAAAAGCAAAACTATGCGGACAGAAAAAGAATCAGTGTTTGTCAGAGGCTGGGGGTGGTAAGGGTGCTGAAAAGCAGATCACAAAGGACTTTCAGGGCAGTAAAAATACTCCATATAGACTATAGTGGTGATTATATGTCATTATACATTGATCCAAACCCACAGAACATACAACCAAGAGTGAATCCTAAGGTAAACTGTGGACTTGGATGATAATGATATGTCAGTGTAGGTTCATCAGTTTTAACAAATGCACTACTCTGATGGGGGATATTGATAAAGTGGGGAGCTATGCATGTGGCAGGGAAGGGGTGGATATGAGAAATCTCTGTACTTTCCACTTCATTTTGCTGTGAGCCTGAAATTGCTCTAAAAAAGTGAAGTCTTTAAAAAAGTCCTAGATCAGCACTGTCCAACAGAACTAGCATGCAAGCCACTAATGGGAACTACATGTGCAATTTTAAGTTATCTGGTAGCTACATTAAAAAAAAAAAATAAACGGGTAAAATAAATTTTGATAACATGTCTATATAAACCAATATATCCAAAATTGACTTCAGTCTGTATGTAATCAATGTAAATAATTATTAATGAGATTTTTAATCTTATTTTATACTGAAGTCTTTGAAACGTAATGTGTATTTTACACTTACAGCATACCCCCATTCAGACCAGCCACATTTCAAGTGCATATAGCTAATGTATAATAGCACAGGTCTAGCTCTTTATCAATAAGAAGCTTTACTTGTTCAAATCAAACCATATGCTGATCTCTCCTGTTTGTCATGTAGTATCTTTTAGGCACCTATTATCTTCTAACATTGTGTTAAATTCTTAGAGTATTTCAAACAATAGATAATAACGTAAATAATTCTGATTAGATACAGAATTTTCTACACCTCTATGATGACTCTTAAAGTCATCATACCCAACTTTATCCAAAGTAAGACTTACAATAGTAGACACTCAGATAACAAAAGTGGATGATGATGATGATAGTTCATCATATTTATTAAGCATTTATCATGTGCCACACACCACACAGTGTTTACATGTGATAACGTTCATCTAATTTTCTTGTCTTTTTTTTTTTTTTTTTTTTTTTTTTTGAGACAGAGTAGCACTTTGTCACCCAGGCTGGAGAGCAGTAACACAAATTCAGCTCACTGCAGCCTCAACCTCCCAGGCACAAGCGATCTTCCCACCTCAGCCCTGCAAGTAGGTGAGACTACAGGGACATGCCACCACTCCCAGATAATTCTCGTGTTTTTTGTAAAGACGAGGTTTTGCCATGTTGCCAAGGCAGGTCTCAAACTTCTGATATCAAGCAATCTACCTGCCTCAGCCTCCAAAAGTGTTGAGATTATAGGCATGAGCCACCGCACCTAGCCTCATTTAATTTTCATAATAACCCTATGAGATGAGTATAATTATATTTAGAATTTTAGATTCCTAATACTGATATGTCACCAGTGCGAATAGTAATGCTCATCATTCTTGCAATAATAGTGGCTTATATTTTTTTATAACTTGCTCTGGGCCAGGCACTGTATTAAGCAATTAACTATCATTATTTCATTGATTGTCACAAAAACTTGTACAATAGGGATTATTTCATTTTCCAAATTAGAAAATAGATTCAGAGACGTTAATAACTTGTATAAAGACTCAGCCTATAAAAAGCACTAAACCCTTGTCTATACCACACTATGTACTATAATGTATAGTTTATTTTATAATTGTTAACTCATTTTAGTAAGCTCTCTGGGGACTTTTTAATATACTTGGGAAGATAAAGCTTGCCTCCTAGAAATAATTGGAAATACCGCAAAAGCAATGAAGGAGCATTGATCAAATTGTGTAATTTTGATAAGTAAAACAAGTTTTGAGAACATAAGAGCTGGAACATTCTGGGAACACAGCTTAGAGGAGAAACCATTCTTTTTGGTTTTTAAATGCCAGCATTTTTGCAAGGGACATTCATATTAGGAAGCCACATCTGCAACTACAGTAAGCACTATCATTTATTGAGTACTTTTTCTTTTTTCAACCATTTTGACACACTTTGGTTTATTTAATCTGTAATTACCTTGTAAGGTGGGCAGGGCTGATATTGTACTTATTTTATTGTTGCGGGAAAAAAGAGACTGACTCACCCAGAATCCCACAATTGCTCGGTGAGGAAGGCAAGTCTAAAGTCAGATCTCCTAACCTTGAGTTCCACTCTTTTTTCTCTAGGTTAGTGTTTTCTCGAATCTAGTACATGTAGTCTTCATGGTTGAGATGACTTCAGGTGCATGGAGGACTGCTTTTTATTTTCATATTGTTTCAAAGGTACTATTGTTTAGGATGGGGTAAAGTATGTATTTCAATTAAAAAAGTGAGTTTTTAATTAAATGAAAATATTAAGTAAATATTCCAGGTGGTATGCAGGTATGGTAAAAACCATGCCCCAAATTGGGAAACTCTACCTTATATAATACCATCTATTTCCTGCTAGAAATTGCTACTTTCTACTACTTAATGCAGATTCCAGTGAGAAAGTTGTATATTTTTTATTTGATTTAAAAAAAATTTAATCCCATTGGCAAAGAAATAGTGTTTTAACATCTTTAGCCTTCCATGTTGACTTTACAAAACAGTTTTTTTTTTTTTTTTTTGTTTTTTTTTTTTTTTTTTGTATGATGATCTTTTCTTCTTGACTGAACTGTGAATTTTTTGAGGACAATGACTTTGCCTTACTAATCTTTGTGGTTCTTAGTGTGCCTACATATGTATTTCAAATCGGTTAGTGTATTACGAAGAAATAGGGACCCATTTAGGTTACATCAAGAAAAGAGGATATTTTTGGAAGGATACATATGAACAGAGCTAGAAGGTAAGAAATACGGAGACAGCTCTAGGGATAAACTCACCTCCCATCTCTGTCACAGAACATGCATCTTTCTGGTTTTTCAAGGCGTCTGTTTCTCTGATACTTTCCTTCACCTCTGAAGGAAGGGACCTCCTTTTTGATTCAGGGATTTTTGCTTCCTTATAATTTCGGCTTATATAGAATTCTTCATTGCCTCTTTGGTCTTGACTGTACCTCATCAATGATGTGAAACTATTTCTCCTTTGTTCCTACTCTCTCTAGCTTCTTGGTACAAATTCTCCAAATAGGAAAATGAGTTGGTCTGATGCAGCTTTCTACAACAGGTAATCTCCTCATTTATTAAGAAAAAACTATTGTATCTAATAAATATCGCAAATTTACATGTCCAAAATAGAACAACCAAATTATATCCCACCAATCTCCCACCATCATCCTCCCAGTTCTTGGGCCCCAAAACTTCATTCATTCTTTGCCTGACCTTCTCCTCCATATATCCTTTCTATTAGCCAGTTCTATGGATCATACCTTTAAATATATCCTAAATCATTCCAGTTTTGTCTCTTTCAACCACTAAAACCTGAAATAAGCCACCATCAACTGTTGCCTAGATTATCTGTAACCACCATTTAACTGTTGCCTAGATTATCTGTAACCACGATTTAACTGGTCTCCTTGTCCCTCTAAAAAAATATTTTTTACATAGAAGCTAAAATAATTACTAAAATATGTAAATCAGATCATGGCACTTCTGTAGTTTTGTTTTGTGTATTTTCTTTTTTTTTTTTTAGAGACAAGATGCCCAGGCTGGTCTTGAACTCCTGGGTGCAAGCGATCCTCCTCCTTCAGCCTCCCAAAGCCCTCAGATTGCAGGTATGAACCATCATGGCCAGCCTATTTCTGTAGTTGTTAAGCAAAACATGCCCATTTCATCTAAAAAAACTTTACACACCTTACGGGACCCATAAGATCATGTCTGATACCAGCCCCTCCCTGCCTGCCTCACTGCACCACACTGCACTTAACGCACTGTGTTCTCGTCACACTAGTCTTCTTTCTATTCCTTTACCACACCAGGCCTCTTCCCTCCTTTGCTCCTGCTGTTCCATCTGCAAGAATCTCTTCTCCAGATCTTTGCATCATTCATCTTTCTTGCTATTCAGGTCTCTGCTCAATGTCTCCTCATAAAAGGAGTCTCTTTGCCTATGTTTCTTTCGTTATTCTCCATCACATCACTCTGTTTCGTTTTTGTCATGGCACCTATTTTACTCTGATACAGTCTTGGTCTCTCGCTTGTTTGCTTGCTTATTTTCTCCATTTTTCTCACTACAACACAAAGTTCCATGAGAAGGACACCCAATCAATCTTGTTCTCCACTAGATGCCCAACACCAAAAACAGCTCCTGGTACAACGTAGGCATTCAAAAATTGTGCTCAATGAATGAAGGAGTCTCTCTTTGTGCCCACAACCATTCATACGTTATTGATTGGCTGATAAATTAGTGCGCACCTACCATCTAATTAGCTAAGATGGTGGTGCCCTTAGAACCCAAACATGGCTAAACATGGACTAGTTCTGTTGCTGAGGGCAAGCACCCTATCCTCATCCGGTTACACACTTGACAAAGATTTACTGATTAAATGAGTGAATGAATGAGGGCTCAAAAGTTCAACACATCTCTGATTGTTCCTGCTAATGTACAGTGAGACTTTGAAAGAAGAGCTGAGTGTGCTTTTTTTCTTTCTTACGGCCTCTATTTCTCTCCTAGAAAGCATTATAAAAAGCACCAGAGACACACTGTTTATCTGGCTAGCAGCATTTGGTTGAAAATTGAAGTGATTTTTAAAACTATAGAAACACATAGTCATCTGGCACGAGTGATGAGCCTGAGTTAGGGAGGAATTCACATTGCATTTTCATTTAGTCTTGCACAACATACGGAATTTACATTCATTTTCTTCTATGGTACTGTTTGTTCCCATATGGAATATTTATGCTTTACTTTTTAAAAATCCATATAAAGGAAACACAAAGCTTTATCAGTCTTTAAAGAATAGCATGGGGAGAAATGCCAGATATAGGTGATGGGGGAGGAAGGCAGCAAATCACACTGCCATGTGTGTACCTATGCAACAATCTTGCATGTTCTTCACATGTACCCCCAAACCTAAAATGCAATAAAAAAAATAAAGAATATTCACTCTGCAGAGATACTGAATTCCATCTCTAAAGACCATGGTAATCAAAGTAGTAATTTCAGATCTGGAAATGGCAAAGTTTGTGTCAAAGGCGTTGGCTCACACTGACAAAACAAACAAACAAACAAACACATACAACATATATAATGGTGTATTATCCATGGCCTTTACTCTCTCTTGACAATTGTGATTACTTAGAAGAATATGGAAGGAACCAGTCCCTTCTCATTTTAGCAAGAAATAAACTAAATCTAGAGATAAATAAGAATAAACTGTTTAAAATTAACCCTGAAGACAAACTCTTACACCATACTTTGTATCTGTGGGGAAACAGGGACTACAAAACGAGTTTTCTTTGTAACCACTATGGAACAAACTCTTTTCAGTGCCAACATTTAATGAGGGTTGTTAAGATGAGCACCATGATGTAAATTAATTCCATATAAGAATTTTCAAAATGTTTGCTCGCGCTGTGTAAATACTAATTTGTTAATTTGAGCAATTTGTCATAGATTTCTTTGTCATTAGTAAAGATTAACAGGCCTTAATTCTAATTATCTGCAGTATGACTCTGTGTGATGGTCATATTGAGTAAGGATTTTAGGAATATTTATGCCAAATCCTGCATAACCAAGGACTTGCAGTGGGTGATGGATGGTATGTCTGTGTCTTAACTTGATCAATATCAAGCTATTCTTAAAAAGGATGAAGCTTCATAAAAAAGAGAGCCCATGCCCTTTTCATTTTTAAATTCCCTTCATTGCCAAGCATAGTGCTTGGTACCATACTGCAAGTATGTTGCATCTGTTAGTAAATCTGAAAGGTATGCATTGAGGAATACTGACAATAAAACAACTGGGACAGGCGGACAACAGATAAGGTGGGTATGCCAGCAATTAGATATAAAGAAATGTGAGCATATTCTTCTTAAATTTTTTTTTTTACCAGGAATAAAAATGCCTAATAATTATATAAAAATGTATTCATTCTCAGCAAAGTAATTAAGTAAATACATTTATAGTATTCCATATTAGGAAGAATGGAGAAACAGGCACTTTTATATCCTTCTGATAGGCAAATAAATTGCCTTTTAGACAGGAATTTGGCAAACTCTATAAAAATTTAAGGTGTGTATAACTTTTGGCTCAGGAAATTACCTGACAGATGACTTTACAAAATTATTTTAATTATACCATTGTTTGTGCTAGTGAGAAACTAAAATAACCTAACTGTTCATATAGGTAATTGGCTTCATAAATTATGATATAGTCATGTAAGAAATTATAATATAGCTATGAGGTCCAAAAAACAAGTGGTAGATCCATAAGGGTTGACATGAAAATATATTTATAATTATTCTTTTTAATAAAAATGACTTGTAAAATAATATTTACATCAGAATTATAAAAATGAATGCATAAAAAGTTCTAAAATAATGTACAACAAAAATTTTGTAGAGATCTCTAAGAAGTTACATTAAGAAGGATTTTAATATTCTAATTCATTTCTATATAATAGGATTTTTTTAAAAATACTTTTTTAAATAGTAGTTTTGGCCTCACAGAAAAATTGGGAGGAAGATACAAAGAGTTCCCATATAACCCCTCTTCTGACCAGGCACAGCCTCCCCCGTTATTGACATTCTGCACAAGGAAGGTGCATCTGTTGCAATTAATGAACCTATAGTGACATACCACTGTCATCCAAAGTCCCTAGTTCATATTCAGGTTTACTCTTGGTGTTGTACATTCTGTGGGTTTGGAGAAATTTATAATGACACGTATCCATCATTATAGTATTGTACAGAGTAGTTTCACTGCCTTAAAAAAATCCTCTGTACTCCCAACTATTCCTTCCTTCCACACCCCACACCTCCCCCAACCTTTGGCAACCACGGATCTTTTTTACTGTCTCCACAGTTTTGCTAAAACGATTTTTAGAACAGAACAAAAACAAAAAATATGTGCCACTTTTTCTTATAAAAAAGGGTATTTTAAAATGTGCTTATAAACAACAGAAAATTTAACTGTTTTGGACAATGGAATGCAAGATAGTGGAAGAACAGTGGAAAGTGAAACCCCTGGTGCATGTACTGAAATAAAACACGTGTACAGAGATTGTTGAGTATAATGCATCGCTAATTTCTAAAGATGCCAAAAGGTAACCAAGCATACCTTGGAAGAAGCCCCAGCTCTGTACTTAGAAAAAGTGATTCTCTGCACTTTCCACTTAATTCTTATATCACAGCACTAAGCTTGAAGAGATGATAACTAAAGATACTTCATTGCAATCAAAGATGTTCAAGTTTTTTGGTTAGTATCAGGGACCTCTCTACTCATCTCCTGCTTCCTTCCACAATGCACCCCTTGTCAGGGAAATGAGAACCGGCTATAGCACTAAACCCTTTGGAATAACTTTATTTTTAGAAAACCCTGTCTGTTGTGTGACTCCTTAACAGTCTCTAAGTGACAGCTGCTACTTTGGCATAGAATCTTTCAAAATGAAAAATAAGAAATTCTATAAACTGTATCAGCAACAACTTATTTATTTCAAATTCTAGCCAGCTGCAAAAAGGAAAAAGAACAATCATTTCAGTTCCAGCCTAAAGTCATTCTTCCTTCACAGTTTATTCCTGGACTCAGGAAATCAACTGGAAAATTAATGCCAGTGATTCTGAATTCCAAGGAAAACAACTTCCCTGAGAACCATCCCCTAAATTCCTCTTGGCCTTCCCGGCTTGCCTGCTATGAGGAATAGGCTGTAAATGTAGGAATGCGGAGGAAGTGTCTGCAATTGTGGGGGACTTCTCAACTCAAGGGCATCATGGCTGCTCTTTACAGTGTGGTGGCGAAGGGCATGGTCTTTGATGTGAGTCAGCTCCAGACATTTCTAAGTCTGGCCTTGTCACTTACTAGCTATGTGACCTAGGGCAAGGTTTTCAACCTCAGTGAGCCATAGTTTGCTCACCTGTCAACTGGAGTTTAGAGTAGTTATCTCATGGAGGTATTATTAGCACTGATCAGTATAATATGTGTTATGTGACCTGCACTGTCCTGGTGTATGGTAAAATTATCAATAGTGGCCTTTTTTGATGATGATGATATTGCCTTACATATATATATATCTAAGGATTAACATATCCACCCTACTTTTTGATCTCTACCTTCATTTGTACTTGGCTGAGGTGGAAAAGGCAACTAGCACATTAGCCTTTTTAAGAGGACGTGCTCAAGAGCACACTGTTGTGTGGGGTGGTGAAATTGCTACTGTTCACCCATCACTACCACATTTAAATTACCATTTGATTTCTTTTCAAGTTCCCTGTTTCTTTCTAGAGTAATATATGTCATAATAGAAAATTTGAAAATAACAAAAAATAGAAACATCCATTTGGTTTTTTATGGTACTTTTAAAATTATTATTGTGTTAAGTATAATTAATAAGGTAATGTTTGCTGAAATCAAAGTGTAATCCCAAATAATATTTTTAAAAAAATCAATCAATGTTAAAACACAAAATATCAAGCTATTGCAAATCAAAGCTCTGTCTGATTGTTTTTAGGTCAACAATTCTCCAATTTCCACATGTCTAAGACTCAGCTGGGGATTATTTAAGATGCCAATCCCCAGGCCTCACCCACAGAGATACTGATTAGATGAGTCTCTGGGGTAAGGTATTGCAATTTCCTTTTTTTGTTTGTTTTTGTTTTTGAGACAGAGCCTTGCTCTGTTGCCCATGCTGGGGTGCAGTGGTGTGACCTACGCTCACTGCAACCTCCACCTCCCAGGTTCAAGCAATTCTCCTGCCTCAGCCTCCCAAGTAACTGGGACTGCAGGTATGTGCCACCATACCTGGCTAATTTTTGTATTTTTTAGTAGAGACAGGGTTTCACCATGTTGGCCAGTCTAGTCTCGAACTCCTGACCTCAAGTGATCCACCTGCCTCGGCATCCCAAAGTGCTGAGATTACAGGCATGAGCCACTGCTCTTGCCAGAATCTCCATTTTAAATTAGCTTTCTACATTTTATCACGCAGATAGGGGAGCTTTCAACCTATCATTAAGACAGTCTCAAGTTCTGATCATGACCAGGGCCTCTAAATTTGCACAGTGTGATCCTGGAAGGGGAATTAAGATTGTGAATTTCAGTTTTCCAGTTGTCACTTCATGACGCCCCAAGCCCTGATCCTTTCATCTCGGCTATGGCTGCTGGAGCATCTGACTAGCCAGTCAGTTTGAATACTTGCCTTCTCTTTGAACCTCTCAGCCTGGAGAATCTAAATCCTTTCATGGCTCACAAAATGCCATTATGTAGGGATGGGCTGGGGTTGGGGAAGGAACACAGGTCTCAACCATACAACTGACACCAGCTTGACCCCATAAGGTATACTGTGGGACTTTAAGCCACCTGCTTGAGGGGGATGCAAAGAATGTCCTAACATTTCTTTCTTTTTGGAAGAGAAGGAAGCAGAGAGGGAGGTTAATGGGACCATGGAGCAGGCACCTCACATTTTCAAGGCACATGACATAACATACAGATAAGAGTGGGCTGTTTCCTTTTGCCATTCCTAGGCTGTCACTACAGCTGGATTTTTGTCCTTTTCTAAGCAACTCAAAGTCAGTCTCTCTCTGTTTCTCTTTCCTATTCTAGGAAAGAAAACAGATGTAAGGAAAAACCAGAACTTATTTTTATAACTTTGAAAACAGCAATGTTTGTGTTCTTCTAGGGTAAAGTTTCTCCTGGTAATGAGGCTCTTCCCACCACACTCCCCCATGCCTGCTCTATAAAATTACACACAGTGAGCCTGAGAACTACATAAAAGGACCATTCAGCATACAGTGATTTAATCTCTGCCGCTTGTCACCTCCCTATGGGAGCTCAACAGAAACAACAGCCTTGATTACATAACCTACAATCATTTTCAATAAGTGCCCCAATCCTGGTCTTTAAAAACATGTTCAGATCTTACTTAAATAGAACAAGCTTCAGAGCAAGCCCTACGAGGTTGAAAGAAAGTGTCTTCCGTAAAGTAACACATTGAGTTTTTACATTTCCCTCTGTTCTTTCTGGAGCAGCAGTGGCTGGGGCACTACCAGGGTTCTCAGCCAAGGTCAAGTTCTGTGGTTCCCCCTGTATTTTCACAGAATTTGAGGTCTAACTCTCTCTTGGGAAGCCTTAAATCGGCTTTCTCATTTTGTAGGAAACTGAAGTTCAGTGAGGGGCTCTCTGGTGGTCATCACCTGGATATTCTGATCCCATGCCTGGGATCTCAGTCAGGGGCCTGATCCTGTCCAGCTGGCTTCCAGTTACATTCAGCCATTGGAAAACTCTGGTGGGAGACCGGAGGGCTAGAGCAAGGGAAAACCCAGGGGATTTCACCCCTTTCTCTTGTTGCTTTGCTGAGCATCTCTCACAGTAGCTGAATCTCTGCCTTGGTTCCTGAACTCACTGGACGCCTCCTCTCACCATGTTCTCAGCTTCTGCCAGACAGGCTCCATCCTGGGCTCTAACAAGACTACTTCCTCCCATTGTGCCTCTTGCCTAGGAGTCAATACATTTTTGGAAAAAAAAAAGCCAGAGAGTTAACACTTTAGGCTTTATGAGCCAAAAGGCAAAATTGAGAGTGTAAAGGTACTTATGTAGCATTTAAAGGTACTTAAGTAGTATTTTGTAGGTACTTATGTAGCATTTAAAGCATAAACATTTAGACCAGGAGTGGTGGCTCATGCCTGTAATCCCAGCACTTTGGGCTTTGGGAAGCTGAGGCGGGGGGATCACTTGAGATCAAGAGTTCGAGAACAGCCTGGCCAACATAGGGAAACCTCATCTCTACTAAAACTACAAAAATTAGCCAGGCATGTTGGTGCGCACCTGTAGTCCCAGCTACTCAGGAGGCTGAGGCATGAAAATCACTTGAATCCGGGAGACAGAGGTTGCAGTGAGCCCAGATCGCATCACTGCACTCCAACCTGGGTCAGAGCAAGACTGTCTCAAAAAAAAAAAAACAAAAAAACCCGTACATATATGTATGTACACATAATCCCTTAAACTGTAAAAGCCATTCTTCAGTTGTGGTCCATATAAAAACAGGTGGTGGGCCAGCCAATTTGACTCAACAGCTTTTCTTTGTCAATCATTACTCTACTCTTAGGTGTGGCTCCGCTCCCCTACCCCCTCACCCCCACCCCATTGCTCATCTTCAGATTGCCTCAAGGACCCTTTCCAAATTATTCAAATCTTTGTACCTAATTCTCTAAATTAACTTTTTGTAATTGAACCACCTGTCATGAGCTCTCTTTCCCTGAGTGGACCCCAACTGATTTGGGCAATGACTCGTTTAAAATCACATTCCATGAAGTAAGATTATTATCTACTCCATAAATTTCTTATTGCTTTCTGGTCTTCAGAAATATGTTCACAAACGCATTTCAATGGAATTGCGTAGATTCATCATTCAAGTCAAATCCGCTGATTGTCTTCTTGTGTTTTGACTGCTCACACAGTGATGAAAAACTAGTGGCTCCACCTATAATCCCAGCACTTTGAGAGGCCGAGGCAGGCAGATCACCTGAGGTCAGGAGTTCAAGACCAGCCTTGCCAAAATGGTGAAACCCCATCTCTAGTAAAAATACAGAAATTAGCTGAGTGTGGTAGTGGCTGCCTGGAATCCCAGTTACCTGGGAGGCTGAGGCACAAGAATCACTTGAACCAGGGAGGCAGAGGTTGCAGTGAGCCAAGATTGCACCATTGCACTCCAGTCGGAGTGACAGAGTGGGACTCCATCTAAAACAAAACAAAATGACCCAAAAAACAAAAAACATAGTGGGTCCAAGGAGTGTCCAGGAACCAATATCAGAAACAAGAAACTTAAAATATTAATGTTGGTCCCTATACTGACCAACACTACCCAACACCACTGAAAAAAGTGATGGGAAAAACTAACAAACGGGACTGGGCTGTAGATGCAGCCCAGTGGAAGTGGGGCATGGAAGACCATCCATGACATGCTACATACCATGTCTTCCCTCTCTGCTGCCTCCACCCTGGGCCAAGCCACCACCATCTCTTTCTTGGATGGCCACAGCCACTTCCTTACTGACCTTCTTGACTTCACCCCTGCTCCATGATCCCTTAAGTGAATTTACTTTTATAGACACAAGCAAGAGCTTTTACAAACATAAATTGTATGGCTCCTTTCCAGTGCTTTCCCGTTTCACTCAACATCAAATCAAGTTTCCTCCTATGAGCCCACAACATCCTACAGGATCTAGCATCTGCCTCCTTTTTTGACTTCATCTCCAGCCTCTCTCCTCTTCGTCATTCCAATCCAGCAACACTGGTTTCCTTGCTGGTTCTCAAACTCTCCCCAAACTCAGACCTCAGGCCTCTGCTCTTGTCCTTTGCTCTTCCCTGAGACATCTTTGAGGCTCTCCCTCTTTTAATTCTTTCAGGTCCAAACTCAAATTTCATTTTGCCAGCAAGTTTCTCCCCAGCCAGCTAATCTAAAATAGTATGGCTTCTCTCTTTTTCCCTTAACCTGCCTAATTTCCTCTCAAGACTTTTACTGTTACCTGATACCTACTGGGATTGCATCCCTGCCTCTTTGGTGTCTCGTGTCACTCCCCCCTCCACCTAGCAGCCTCTCTTTATTCCCCTAGATTCCAGTCTTTTTTCTCTCAAGGCCATGCCCATGCTTTTCTCTTTGCTTAGAACATTCTAAGCAGTGTTTCCTCTGAGTAGGTATTATTTGATCCTTTCCACTACCACAAATACTTATTTTACTTCTCTGCACAATGTTCATTTTCTTCATAGAAATGTCAACTGTAAAAATATGTATATGTATATATGTCTATATATGTATATTTATTTATATTTCTCACTTCTTTGTCCTTCTCCCATCTCCAACTAATTGTAAATTTAGTGAGGGAAGAGGTCATGTCTACTTCACCAACCAATACCTACCAAGTGCCTATATAATTCAGGGCCTTATACACTGCAGGTGCTTAATGAAGAATTAATGAGAATAATTAAATTATACAGGATGAAGTCATTCACAGATCTAGGAAAAATGATTGAAGGGTCTCCTTATGGTATTAGAAACTGTTTTTGCCAACCCATATCTCTTTTGTTCTCACCATTTCTGTACACAATGATGGCTTTCTAATGTCAGCATTCACAAATTTGCAAGAAGACTTTCTTCAGCTGTAGGCACATAGTTGGGCTGCATGCAGTGCCAGGGAATTAATACCCACAGGAGCAGCTTTTGGCCAGTGACCAACAGGAATGGGGGGATAATTACCCAGCCTCATCACCTGCCGGATGGATTTACTGTTGAAGCACGGTGCCCACAGTTTCCTAAAAATCTCAGATGCCCCAGTTTCCAACAGTGCTTGCCAGTTAATCTAATTTTTATTGGCTTTCTTCCCTTCCCTGTCTTATGTCTCCATTCCTCACTGGTGCTTCCAGGATCACCTTCCAAGGAAGAAACTACTTGCATTCAAATCCTAGTTTCAAGATGAGCTTTTGCCAAAACTCAAACTAAAATATCCATTCTACCAAATTCCCCACCACCACTCTCCTTTGGGGGAATGTTGCAACAAGAGTGATCCAATCTTGCAATTATACAGATTGAGAGGGGGAGCAGTGCGGTGGAGGTGGGGTAGATTATTTTGTCATTCACTAACTTTTTTCAGTTAACCCCTTCTATGCCAGCAGCCATGGCACATGTTTGGATCATTTTCTGTGATTCCCTCAAGATATTCCCTACAAATGATAGCTCCTCTCTTTACTGCAGAGACTTCCAAACAGGACTGTTATACTTGGTCTACAGCTGAATTCCGGCGCCAATTTCTTTCACTAGACTCCCTTGATAATAACAACAACAATGACAGCAACTCCGGGAACATTCAAAGTGTGCCAGACTCTGTACTACACAACTAACTCATATTCTCTAGTTGAATGGTTGCAACCACACTATGAGGAAGGTACTGGTATTATTGCCTTTTTATAATAAGGAAACTGAGGCTCAATAAGGTTATGGGCCCAGCATGCTTCCACTGCGCAATTCACTACCAGTCAGGCGGTTATGTCTTGCCCATCCACTAGGCAGCAGAGTTTGGATTTGGCTAGAGATTCACCATTAGCTCTTTGGCCACACCACCTCTAAATGTCCCAAACTCTCTGCCTCATAGCACCACCAAGTCTCATTATACAGAAAATTTGTTTTAAGGCGAAACATTAAAATGAGATACTGTAGTTACAAAGTTTCTGAAATTTTAGCTAAAAAGAGTAAAACCCTTTGGTGATGAGAAACAATAAATGAATACTTAAATGTAATTGCAAATGCAGCATTTCCTGAACACAAAATATAAAAAATTGCAGCCCTTAACACTTTTATTTTCCCAAATTGGCTATTATGGTAAAAGAGCAAAAAAATAAAAAAAAAGTTTCTCATCACTGCTCTCGGCTATGCATATTAGGGACGAAATGCTTTCTTCCTGACAGAGCTAGCGTTACGAGATAATGGCCCAAACTCCACAGCTTCCCTGGCATCTGTGTGCACCTGCCCCCATGTTCCAAACAGTGGGGGGAGAATGACAGAGCAAGAGGCTAAATGGTGCTTATTCAGCCAGTGCCCAGATCAGCAGCCCTGGCTTTCCTTTCCCTCATTGTGGAACCTCTTGTTGAATTGAATTTCACGGATCACAAAGATCAGACTAAGCCTCAGTCTCCTTCTCCGCTGATGCCAACCTCCCAAGGATTATGCTAGTGCCACTAAGAGTTCTGTCACTTTGAGGGGGGAGCTTTCATCCCCCATTAGTTAAATTTTTAAAAAAGGCTTAATAGTAATAAATCCTAGGCCAACCCAAATAGACATTAAACAGTTAAAAGCAAGTTAATCCAGAGACAGTTAAATATGTGCAAACTTTAATGTTGTCATATAGGCAGACGGAGGGTTGGTGAAGATCCCATTCTGGGTAAAACATAATAAACGGGTCATTTATTGTCTCAAGGGTAATTTTGCCAATTAACTAGAATAAATATCTTTTCTAGCACTCTAGTTTATTTTTAATTGTCCTTACTTGATAATGAAGTAAAAATAATATGCCAAAAAACAATGCATTGAATGCCAGGTCTTGTTTTTAGCATTTTGTATAGATGTCTCATTTAATACTCATAACAATACGATGAAATAGGTAACAATATTTCTGTTTCACGGATAAGGAACAGAAGGGATAAACAATTTTCTCCATATCATACAGCTAATAAGTAGTTGAGTGGAGGATTTGAATCTAAGTAGTCTCTCTAGAGTCCAAGCTACTCTATATTGCTTCAGCTTTAACAGTGTAAAAAAGTGTGTACAAGTGTGAAAAGAATATTTGATTCACTCATAATCTCACCACCTAGAAATGAATATGTTAACATTTTGATGCAGTGGTTATGACATAATCTTTATAAATATAACTGGTTTTTGTAGTTTACCCAAACCTTTCGTGATAAAGGTTATAAGGTTTATCACCAAATTTGGAGAATATATCTGGGATGGGCTCATCTAAAATACAAACGTCTAACCAGATTTCATTTTAGAAGCCCCACGCGGCACCTCCAAAATCTCAGCCATCATTTGATTTTCAGAAAAATCTAAAGCTGACATTGAAGGACACCCTACTATGACTGCCAACTGGGAAAAACCTACCACATACACTGAGATATTACGGATGGAGAAAAACAACCATGGCTTTGTATGAGACTGGAACTGAAAATCACAGGGGAAGTGTTGGGAACTGAAGTGACTGATTTCCAACCAAGCTTTTTGTTTGTTTTTGAATGAGTAATACTGTATATTATGATTTAGAGTGAGAAGAAGTAGGGATTTACTCTTTCGGTTATCGATCAAGCAATTGATCAACCTATTTACTCATCTAGCTATCTTCTTTAAAGATGGTAATGTTCTCACTCAATGCCAGAGTCTTAGGTTGGACTTCAGAAGCAGCCCCTGAGATGATTTGAGTGCAGCTCCTTAGAGGATTCATCCCTGAAAACACCAGTAAGGCAGTGGAGAAGTGAGACAGAAAAGGTAAAAAATGTAATAAGAAGTGTGTTAATGATCAGGTTTGCACTGTGGGAGGATCTGTCCCACTGGTACCTCTGGGAAATGGTATGGTACATGCCTTAATGTTAAGCCCCATGAGGGGTGAGGAAGTTGGGACTGTTTCCAAATCACATTTGTCATTGGATAAGGGCTGCTCCAGGAGAAATTACTCTCCAGCGTTTCTTGCTTGCCCTGCCTGCAGACCAAGCAAGTTCCTGTGGTGAGAGAAAGCCCTTTAAGTCATAGGGACTTGTGGCTTGGTGCAATGGCCCACACCTGTAATCCCAGCACTCTGGGAGGCCAAGGTGGGTGGATCACTTGAGGTCAGGAGTTTGAGATCAGCCTGGCCAACATGGCGAAACCCGGTCTCTACTAAAAACACAAAAATTAGCCAGGCAAGCGGGTACACATCTGTAATCCCAGCTACTTGGAAGGCTGAGACATGAGAATAAACAAAACTTGGAGAATATATTTGGGATGGGCTGATCTAAAATACAAACTATGTCTAACTAGATAGGGGCTGTTGTAGAAATGATGGCATGGATGGTGAGGAAACAGGAGAAAGGGGGAGGCTACAGCAGCCAGTATAATAAAATAAAGCAAATCAAAATCACTACATATATATAGTCTTATATTCTCCTTTGCCATCTAATATAATGCCAGGGATATTTCATATATGCTTAAGTATTAAGCAAATAATTTTTAATGGGTGCCTAGCATTTCATTTTGCAGATGTACCACAATTTATTAACTGATGCCCTATTTATAATTTTGCAGTCTCTAAATAATTTGACAATAAATACCTTTGTTCAGACTTCTTTCTCTATATCTCAAGTTGTTTTTAAAGGATAAATTTATAAGGACAATTTTGATAATTATTTAGAACAGTGATTGCTAATCATATCTAAAATAATGCTTAAAAACTGACAGCCAACAATATTTTTATCTTGAGGTCTCAAGACATGGAAATGACATACAGCTACTTTATTTTTTATTATAAATCTTCTGTTATTCCCTATATTTAGTTGTTCTCAAATGAAGGAAGATTTTTTTACACACTGAAAATATTTTGTATTAGTTATTTGTCCAACCAAGGTGGTAAATTTATCATCATGTCATTCAATGAGCTGGTTACTTCTGAGAAACAAGAGGTGAACACCTTCTCTACAAGAAGGTTATTAACCAACTTAGTCTCTCTCCACAAATACTGTATCTTGAAGGCTTAAGATAAGCAAATTAGGGTCCTTCAAAATTTGCATTTTATTAGTCTGTGAGGAAATATACTGAATTCTTTTTTCCATTCCCCAACAGCTTGGCATGCTTTCTCTCCTACTGAAATGTCCCATGAAAGCTTTTAATAACCACCATTAACTATATTCAATGGCTTTTTCTCATTTTTTCACTTTCTTTCTTTGAAGTGCTCAACACTGCTGAATGGCAGCATACACAAAGTTTTCTTTTTCTTTCTTTTTTTTTTTTTTTTGAGATCAGGTCTCACTCTGTTGCCCAGGCTAGAGCGCAGTGGTGGCAATGGTGTGATCTCAGCTCAGTGCAACCTCCAACTCCCAGGTTCTCAGCGATTCTCATGCCTCAGCCTCCCCAGTAGCTGGGACTGCAGGCATGAGCCACTACGCCTGGCTAATTTTTTGTGTGTCTTTAGTAGAGACAGGGTTTCACCATGTTGGCCAGCCTGGTCTCAAACATCGGACCTCAAGTGATCTGCCCGCCTTGGCCTCCCAAAGTGCTGGGATTACAAGCATGAGCCACCACACCCGGCCTTTTTATATTTCATTTCATTTTATTTTTGTTTGTATTTATTTTACTTTAAGTTCTGGGAAACATGTGCAGAAAGTTTTCTTAACTTCTGAAAAACCTGAACTTTCTGGGTCATCCAGCTTCTTTTCCAGTAGGTCTTTTCCTATTGGTCTGTTTCAGTGACCCCTTTCATTTACAAGCGGAGGCATCCTCCATAGTTCCCATTCTGTCTCTTTTGTGACCTCTCTTCATCTAGATGTGACTTCACGATGATGACTCTTAAAGCTTCATTTCCAGTCTTCACCTCTCTCATCTTATATAGGGTTTAGCATGAAAAGTCCTGATAGAAAATTCTCCTGTGCTTCTAACAAGCATCTCAAACTCTGCATGATCAAATTCAAACTTGTACTCTCTACTTCAAAACAGATTTCCTTTTGTCATCTTTAACTCCTTCTTTCTATTCAACTTACAAGGAATTCAAGGCCTTCTATAATCGGGCAAAAATATGGCCTTTCTAACTTGATCATTTTTGTCCATTCTATTCACCATGCTCCAAACAGCCTAAACTTTGCTTTCTTCTTGTTTTTATTCAAATCAGTAAAATTTTAAAAATCCAAAAGTTTAGATTTAATTTTCTGTTTGATGTCAAGAAAATTTTTCTCAGCTCAGTCTTCTCAATCAGTACAATAGCAGCCTCCTTCACAGAGTCTGTGTAACACCTACATAGTCTCATCTATGTCAAAGTGTCTAGCACAGTGCCCTTGCAATAAGTGTTCGCATACCTGTTCGTTCATCATTCTGACCCTTCTCCATTACCTTTGCTATGAAAATGTTTGTTCCCATAGACCCCTAACCCTTCAACTCTGCCCTTCTTTGTCTTTTATTCATGTATAAGTGCAAAATGCTACATGACATTCCTAGAGTAGGCTTTCTGCAAATATATTAAGTACCTAAAAATGACAAACCCTACTTTCTACTTCAGCACATAAAGTAAGTACCAAAAATAGGGAATCTAGAACTACTCTCCTCCTAGTTATCAAATTTCATACCAAATGTAGTATATTATTGCAGATGAGAAAACACTTAAGTGATAGCTTTTCATTTTAATTGCAAATAATAAGGAAGATAAGGTGACAAATGTTTTATGTCTATAACAAAATGATACATTGCTGAATGTCAATTATTTCTGATAGGAATCAGAAACACATACATACAGTGGTGTAAAGGAGGTACGCACTTTGGCACATATATTAGAAGCAGCACATTATTACTTTGTGAGTTATCTACAATTTTCAACACTGACATTATCTTACATCCTCAAATATGTGTCTGATAACTGGTTAAGTAGCTTCCTTTGATGTATCATTTGCAAACTAATTGTTTTGTTCAAATGACTTGAGTTTATTGTCCTTTTGGTCTTTGCAATATACTGAATAGTTAACAGCTACTGAATGTTCTTATTTTGTTTCTAAGATTATCAGCATATCCTTGGCATTGGCTTGTGACATTTTAGGAGAAAATAACTTTTTTAAGCATAAGCAATGCTTTTATAATCACCTACTTCAAACTGCTGAGTTGTCTCAACATCTGCTTGTTGCCATTCACCTTGAAAATACAGATTTTTTTTCATCTACTTCAATCCATTGGGAGTTTCAGTTAGAGTTCCCATAAGTTATTTCTCTCCAGAAGCTGTGTCTTATCATATCATCTCACTGGAAGCCATAGGGTGACTCATTTTTAAGAAGTGTTTTAAAAATTACCAAGGCAACATATGCCTATTTTAATAATTCAAATAATACGGAAGTATATAGAGTTAAAAGTAAATGTATGACCCCTACAAATCACACATCCCTCCCCAGAAGTAATCCCTATTAACTGTTTGTCTGTAATCTTCCAGACTTTACGTTTTACAGATATATATATAAACATATAGGTGCATAAATTTAAAATTGTGCATTTACAATTACATTTTTTTCTTAACATGTTGCTACTTACTTTCCCTTTAGCAATACATTTGAAACATCTATCTATATCTGTACATTCACTTTTAAAACTTCTGCATAGGGCATATGTAAATAATTCATTGAGCCTGCTTCCTGCTGATGGACATTTAGATTTGTTTCAGTCTTTTATTATTAACAGTGCTGCAGTGCACATCATTACATGCATATATTTGTGTATTAAATGTGAACATTTTTGAAGGTAGATCTCTAGAAATGGTATTGCTGGATTAAATAGGATGTACATTTAAATTTTGATAGCTACTTCCAATTGTCCCCCAAAAAAGCTTTATCAATACACATTATTTCCAACCACATATGAGAGTCTACATTTCTCTCCACTCTTTATAATGTTGGATATTATCACTTCTTACTTTTTAATGATCTATATCATCAGGATCTCACTAACCATACTTCGACTGAAACAAATGTCTTCATAATAATCTGTATAAATCCTGGCTTATTATTGAGATTTTCCCCATAATGTTACATGTTATGGAAATGTACATGGATAATGGTACATGTTAAAATATACAAATGTAAAATTAAAATTGAATGGAGCCGTTTTGGAAGGGTGTGTATATCTCCTAGATGAACACTAATGGGAGCAAAAGTACAAGACAATCTATAAAATGAAATTGGCTAATTCTGCTTCCTTAACAGTAGACAGAAAATGTAAGATGTGGTAAGAAGAGTGGCAAACTATTTCTTGCTTTATCCTAGAACAGTGGTTTTAAAATTGTTTCTAGGAGACCTAGGGTTCCCAGGAGATCTCACAGGGGCTGCTGGGGAGTGGGCAGGTGTGTGGCAGAGAGAAGGCCGAGGAGGACCGGCTGGGGGCTTCAAGTTCCCTTCTTCTCCTGATCCACCTTTCTCAGTGACTCATATGTATTTTATACGTGGAGCTTCTGAGTGAGATAATGTTTGAAAGAAAAGCTGTGCTACTAAAAAATATATTGATTAACCATATTTGTTTCAGAATCCAAGTAAAAATCTTTCAAATGAGGTGGCTGCTACAGATGGCAATACATTTTGATCTAATTTCTCTAGTTGCCTTTCACTGGGCCAATCATTTGAACATGCAGTCTTGGGAAGAAATTAAAGAAGCCCAGTGCTGGAAACTGTGCTCTAAGTGTCTTCTCAAATTGTATCCTTAAGCAGGAATTTTGTGAAATTAGATATTACCCTGCTCTCCACTGCCACACCAGCTCAGGTACTTGTTTCTAGTTCAGAGAGGTCTCCTGATCACTCTCCTCCAGTTTCAGCAAAAGACTGAGACTCCTGGCTCTGATAGTTCAATGTTTAGGGACTTGTTGCCTTATCTTGAGAGACTGACTCTCAAGTTACCTGCTCCTGCCATGTCTCTTAGTGGGAAATCACTGTAGAAGTCATGCTGAGCTTATGATTTTATGTTTAATATTACTAAGCATCCCAGCCCTGCTGCCTAGCTATTGGCAATTCTCATCTCCTGTCCTAGATCCTGCATGATAATCTATAAGCATGCGTTGGCTTGGCCACTCTCCTCCAGAAGCCAAGGGGTTGATCCAGAGCTTTTAGAAGTTAAGCACTTGCATGTCCATTTCCACCACCACAGCACAGCTCTTATTATTAAATTTCCAGGGATTACATGCTTAATATTTCTGAGCTTTGTACTCTCTTACTAGTTAGGAGAGTATCTACTTGAGCAGAGGTATTTGCAACTTTTGTCAGTTCTACTCTTAAAAACCAGTAAGAATATTGGTATCAATGCTACCTCTCTATGATGATTTATCGCGTATGAACTGAGTCATCTTTGTCTTAGACTAGTAACACTAGGCATATATATTAAGGATGTGTTCCATAGTATACAGACCCTCTGGGATACTCAGTGAAAAAAAAAGTTTCTGCGGGCAAATGTATTTGGGAAACAATGTATCATTCTTGGTGATTCAAAATGTGCATCAGAAAGGCAACGTGCTAAAAATATTTCTTGAATTAATTTTATCATATTTTACAATTATTTCTCCAGTCTCCCTTTCTTTTTCCCTCCCTCCTTCTCTCTGTAGCAAGCTTTTTTTTTTTTTCCCGTTTTTTTGGAGGAGAGTCAATTCTGTCTTGAAGGCACAACTTATAAATCTTCCCAGTACCCACACTAGGTGGTGAGTGGGCACTGTGTTTGGGCATTCCGTGGGTGCAGGCAGAATCCTTTCTGGTTACCCAGAAGTCCCTGGAAGACTGCATTTTTCTGAGACAAAGCACAGAAGAAAGAAAGACCCCCTCTGTGAGGCTAGCAAGCATGAATCGCCGTTCCCTACCTGAATGGGTAGGCAAACGCTATGTCGATGCTAAGGTTACTTTCTGTCTTGTTGACACAGTCCACACTCAGCCGCAGGCCTCCAGAATAGCCACCGCATGTTGCAAATGCAAAGATTGCAAAAAGCTGTGGAGAACAAATTAACAAAAAGAGGGCAGTTATTAGAATGATATTGCTTTAATGAGATATATCAAAAGGAGCTTAATGTCTGCATTGAAGGAAGTTATCGCACCTGGTTCAGCTGGAAGATGAAGGTAGAATGGAGTGAGGACTGGGGACATGGTATCTAAAATAATAGTCTGGCAAGTGACAGAAATGTGGCTTGGAGAATGATTAAAGACAGAGACAAAACAGAGCTGTGTTGAGTGTGTAAAGAGCTGTCATGCCTCAGAGGGCAGAGGCATAATCCTATAGTCAAAGGCTGGAAAGCACATCACCAACTAGTTAATAATGGATGTTTCCAGGTAGGAAGATGTGGGAGTGTATCCTTGCTTTCTTCCCTTTGTTTGGCTATATTTTCTACCATAAACATGACTTGTCTTTTGGAATAATATGTACCAATATTGTGAAGTCATGGTCAGAGAATTCTAGAGCAAAGAGTTTGAGGAAGAGTAGGTGAGTTTCTAAGAGGTGCTATTTTAGAGCACAAGATCTCAGTATATTTCAGCTTCCAACTTTCACTGGTGGTTACATCTTTGTGTGGTTGCTATTTCTAAGTCAACTATTAAAAGTTTCAACAGTTAATGTCATGGTCTATCCTGGTGTAGAATGTGAATGTGTGGAAAACCAGGCACCAATAATTCGGAGACGGGACTCTGAGAAATCTTCTAGAAAGAACAGATGCTTGGCAGATAGGAAGAGGGGGACATAAGCAAATGCTAAACTTTGTTCATTTCATAATTCGGGGTAAGCTCAAAAGAATTTCTTGCTCATTTCTAAAGGAAGTTGATCAAATGCACCTAACACATGCTGCAATATTCTGATTTATCATAATTTAATTTTAGAATTCAGATTCTTACAGTACTTTGTGGTCACTATTGAAAACACTAGATCATTTTGCATCATGAGAGGAGTTATTACACAGAAGTCAACTGGGGGCAAGGACTCTGGAATGTGACCTTGGGAAAGCTGCTTAATTTCCTCATGCCTTGATTTCCTCAATGAAAAATAGCATTGATGAGAACTCTTCTGGGTCATTTTGCTATTTGTGGTGTGACACAGACAGTTGCTGTGGACAAGAAGGCTGATGGCACTGGCAAGATCACCAGGTCTTTCCAGAAGGTTCAGAAGGTGAAATGAATATTATCTATAACACCTGCCACCTCAGTCTTAATCGGGGTAGAAAACAGCCTCAGAATTGTTTTGTCTCAATTGGCCATTTAACTTTAATAGGAAAAGACTGGGTAATGACAGCAAGGCATTGTGAAACCTTCACAGGCAAAGCAGTATTTTGTGGGTCACGTGTGTGTGTATGTGTGTGTGTGTGCATTTGTGTGTCAGTTTTAAGTGACTGGTTTTTAAAATCTGTATTTAAAAAAAGGAAAGAACTTGACCAAAAGATATAATGATTATAGTAAGAGTAAAATGTGTTAACATGTGTGAAGCATTTGAAACAGATCCTGGCACTGTGTAAGCTCTCAATAAATGTTAACGAATATTACTGTAAGGAGCAGATGCTCCTTAATCAGATGTTCTGGGCCGTAAAATAGGAAATATAGACTTAATCCCTAGATAAATCTGTCTGGCTATCTGCCCCAGTGAACCAACATCCAAGCAGTCCAGAAAAACTGATCTTCTTGACTTTGTTAGCTTTCCTTGCACAGGACTTGACGAAAGCTATTCCAGCTCACTCCACAATCTGGCGTTGAGCCACAGAATGCTGAAGCTGAAGATAACCCCATCTTTATGCCCCAGTGGACTGGCTTACTTCTCATGACCAAATGCTCTCTTCCCGTAAGTACTAGTAGTATTAACAGAAATAAAGAGAAAGTGAATTTAATGGTTGAATGCTTAATTCTAGGTTTCATCAGACAACACTTGATGTCCCAACCCTTTCTGCCACGTTAAGATACATCTCTTGTAAGAAAAGAAATGATAGGATATGACGCCCCATGCTGTGGCAATGGAGAAAGCCCTTTGGTCTCCAAGTTTCCTCATCTGTATAACAGGGATATCTTCTATGTCTCTCTGAATTGCTGAGAAAACTAAGTGAGATGGAATATGTATCTACGGGCTACCCTATTCCATTTGTGTGATATTTACATTTCTCTGGGGGGCAGGAGTCCTAAGTGTGTGATAGGCAGTTGTGCACATAAAAGTATGAAGGGATTGTACACTGTGGCCATTTTAAAGTGTCTACTATGGGTCAAGTATTATGCCCAATATTTAACATACATGGTTGTATTTCACAGTGCCAAGAGTGTTGTGAGGCATGGGTGTATGAAGCTTAATATTCCTGTAGGAAAGATATGGTAGAATAGCACAATTGTTTCAAAACGTTTCATTCAAAAAAAAAAAATCCTTGAGACATTAAAATGTAGCAAATTGGAACTGAAGGATATAAAAACAAATCTTGCCCATTGCAGTGCTTAATAGCTATAAAGAAACTACCTTGTCTTTTCATCTTATATTAAGTGCTTTATATACAGTAAGGCATTATTAATACTGTCATATAATAAACTTAAGGAATGATAATTATGTATTTAACTAGTTCAAAATGTTAGATACATGGAAAGGAGGTGTCAAGACTATTGAAATCACATACACAATTTTTTCTTTTCACTTCTCTTGAACTCTGAAAACACAAGGCGTTGTAATAAAGTTAAATACGGTACCTATGAGCTTTCTGGTTACATTTCTCCCTTCCCCATCGTCCTTACTGCTGTAAGGTACATGGATGTGCTTTGGTTAAGGAATAGTCCGAGGCAGACATCCAGGCCTGCATGACTCAGCAAGTTTACAGTGCAGGCGCACACTCCACTAGTTATATACCCTGTTTGTGTAAGCTTATACTTAGCTCAAAGCCACTAATGTCTGGAAAATGTATAACTGCCCTGTTGACGCTGAGCTCTTGGGCTCAACATGGCTCTTGTGCAGGTGCTGGCACCCAGAGAGTGAAGCTACTGACCCCTGTAAGGGACAATGATCATCTGCCAGACAGACAGGAGGGGGAGCCAGGACACGGCTCAGCTTGCTGGTGCCCAGAGAGAGAAAGAGTTAAGCTGCTAGCTTTAGAGCTGGTCTTGCAGGCTGGCCATGCAGCTGTGCATGGGAGCCAGCTGCTGAGAGGCGCTGCAGAGCCGGAGTTGACAGTTGAGATAACAGTATGAGTAAGCTGCTGCTGAGAGAGCTGCTGAATAAAGCCGTGTCTCATTTACCTGCTGTCTCTCAAGTGTTCTTCCAGCTACCTGCCCCACATCCACCCACTCCCCTCTGCCCTCAGATGGGGCTGGAACCTGACCCTGAGCATGACAACTGCTTAATCGGAAATCATACCATGTAATGGATGCCAAATTCACATGGGTTTGGTAGGACTGAACAAACGATGTCTGTATAATGCTGGAAGAGTCAGATCCTTCTGAGTGAATAAGTTATTACAAGGATCGCTGATTCTATATTTTGGAGTGGGAAATCAACTCCACCAGGAAAAATCAGCCAGTGGCCTGGTCCTGTAATTGGAATACATCAAGACACAGTGAGGAAAGGGTACTGGAGGCTCTCTGGAGGCCTGAGATTCTCTAGGTGTTATCTTGAAAGAGTGGGAGGGGACTTCAGAAATCTTCCTGCTGATTCCCCCTCCCAGTTACTCGCCCAACCATTCCTCTTTACATGGGGGGAGCAGAGCAGTTCTGGGGTGAGGCAGACCTCACTTTGAGCCCATTTCCTAGCTGTGTGACACTGAGCAAATCACTCCACTTCTCTAACCCTCAGTTCCCACATCTACCAAATCAAGACTAACATGCCTCATTCATTGGATGTTTAATGACAGATTTGCTGTGTGCCAACTGTTGGAGAACAGAAAAGTTGAACA
Source organism: Ateles fusciceps (assembly GCA_036589455.1). Taxonomy (NCBI): domain Eukaryota; kingdom Metazoa; phylum Chordata; class Mammalia; order Primates; family Atelidae; genus Ateles; species Ateles fusciceps. Next base: position 15,178,187 of record JAZHEH010000562.1, read on the forward strand.
GTTACAGAAAAGGATAAGGAAGTTTCCCAACTACCATAGGGCTTAATGCTAGATGTGGGAGATATAGCCAAAAAGCACATACTAATAAAATCATCTCAAATTGTGTTACATGTTTAGAGGGGGAAGCTATTCTGGACAGGAAATTACATCTGGGGGTGTTACATTTAAGCTAAGACCTGGGAGATGAGTGAGAGGAAGCCATGCAAAAAATGAAAGTAGGAAGTAGGATCCTGGTCTCTAGACTTCCTAAGTTAGTGTTCTAATTAGCTCTATGGTTGGGGGAATAATGGTTTGTTTTTTTTTTTTTTGGCCACATAAGAGTTGATTCTCAAAGGGTGCAGTCTTCTTCACCCAGAAATGTACCATGGGTGCTTTGGTGAACTGAGGTTCTCCATGTTTCTCCTGAGTGTCTCATAAACACACAGCTGGAAGCTCATTACCAGAGCAGAGCAGGTTGTCCTTGCTTTATCTTTCTTTCCTTCCTTCTTCTTTCCCTCCTTCCCTTCCATCCTTCCTCTTTCCTTCCTTCCTCCTTCCTTTCCTATATTCTTCCTTCCTTCCTCTCTCTCTCCCCCTCTTTCTTCCTTACTACCTTTCTTCCACTTTTTACCCTTGGTGGGGGTGGAAGATGTTAGAAGGAGGAAGGACCTTGGAAGACGTGATAAAGAGCCAAGGCATTCCTTTCTTGGCCACTGATGCTTGAGAGGCCATTAATGTCAGCAGCTGAGAAGGCTTGCCTTGTAGATGCTCGTTTCTGCAAAACTAAGTGCAATTCCTAATGTAGACAATTTCCCCTTTGGAGAGGCAAAAAAGATAGAATAACTTCCCCTTCAGAGAGACAAAAAAAGATAGAATAACTTTCTGTTATATAGCCAGGATGAGGATGAGACTGAAAGGCTAAGGAGTGAGAAAAGCCTGAGGGGACAGTGTTGGGGCGGGGGTGGTGAAGAAATAAGTGAGATAGAGGAACTAGAGAGAAGGCTCTCCATTTGAGGCTGACTCTGTGATGAGTATAAGCAACTTGATGAGATATGTAAAGACATGGTGGTGTGTGTGTGTTATGTGTGTGTGATGCTCCCCAAATTCTAGGCTCCGCACGTCTATCTTCAGCCAGCACAGTGCCTTTTTTCTGGTAATGTGGTGTACTAGCTCACCTTGCTAGACATTGAAGGTGTAACTCAGGGGGCAAAAGTCCATTTACCCATTCAGGTAGAATTATAAAACTCTGTATTCCCATCTTTTCTTAAGCTCCTGATACTCCTCAAACAAAGTAGACACTTCACCCTCCAGCACATTCTAAGGTAATCAATGTCATAACCACTGGCCCAATCATTCACTTCCCTTGAGTTCAGGAGACCAAAATAAATCACCCACAATAAACTCTCATTTCACTACTGTTGTAGATGATCTACGGCTCTGTTCCTTACAAAAAGTCACTCTCAAAATCTATAAAATTAGCCGACAGAGAATCCCCTTGTATGCAGCATGATTAGATATACATTTAGGTGGAACAGAACAAAATTGGCCTGTGTTTTCTGGCTTAATAGGCATCCATAAACCAAAATCACCCATAGCAGGAACGATATCTTTGCAGTTAATGACATCGAAGTTTTTCCCCTGGAAAGAGAGCAAGCAGCTCACTCCTTGGTGCTAACAGACCCACACAAGGAATATCAATGAAAGATGATATTACTCCTTCTGGTTAATTTGCAAGTCATAGTTAAATGCAACAGGTTGGAGGAGGACAGAAAACCAGGCTGATTAATGGCACTATTAGGGATGCTTGGTCTGCAGTGAAGTTGGGGAGGGGATATCTCCCAAGGCCTGGGACACAACGTTCATGTACGAATCCTGGAAGAAACAAGAGTCAGGAGACTGGAAGGAACTAAGCTGAGTGCACCAACAAACAAATCTCCCAGGAATAAAGCTGTGTTTTATAGCATTTGCCAATTTCCATAGTGCAAGTATTTCCACCATGGCCAATTCCAAGCTATAAACATACTGCCTCTAACTAGGAAGAGATCTGCATGATTCCACTGCCACCGAGATGCTCACTTGGACCAGGGACCTTCATTCACTTTGAGCTTATTTCATTGATTCACTCCTTTTCCATGAGGTATAATCATTCATTCATTCGTTCATTCATCCACTCAACTACTTACTCACTTAGTTAGCTTTTATAGCAGAGGCTGTTGATGACCTACTAATAGGTGCAGCTTCAGGGGGTCAATCTTCATACACACCAAAGGCTTCCTCCCTCACACACCTGAGTTTCCCTGCTGAGGACATTCACAGGTAGCACAAGTGTGCCTGGCCTGAGACTGGAGCAAGGTAGATGTCCCCAGGAGCTAATTCCCTGGCAGCTTTCAAACAATGTGAGAAGGAAATTGGTGGGTAAAAACTCCAATGTTCTTGCCCTTCTGGGGGACAATTTTGAAATGTGTTCAGAACAGTTTCTCAGAGGGTGCTCGTTGAGACTGAGCCCCAGTTTCCCACAGAAGTAACCTGCTCACCACACATCGTTGGCTGGCTTTCCTTCCTGCCCCGTCCCACTGCCCACTGGTCATTGTACTTCCCACCATTGCTCCCCAAACAAACTTATTGAACCAAAATTGTTGTCTCAGGATCTGCCTTTGGGAAACATGACTAACACAGTATCAAACATTAACTGAGTGGGCACCTTTTACTTTGCAGGCATTACCACTACCCTAGGACTATGATAATAAAGGACATCGTATTTCCCTAACTCCTCGTCTCATGCTTCTAGCTTACTGCATTCTAGTCTCCCTGGCTCTCTCCAAATCAACTGAGCTCCTTCCAGCTGTAGAACCTTGGTGCTGTCTGTCTCCTTCAGCGGTAATTTCTGTCCTCACATGCTTTGCATGAAGGGCCTCTTCCCATTCTTTCTTTTCTTTTTTAAGGAGGGAATATTCTTTGACTACATTAACTAGGCTTCCTCATTTTAGTACACACCCACTCCTACTCCCATTATTCCATTTTTTAACACGAGGAGACTTTTAAAAATCAGTATGTGTTTAGTATTTAATCCCTTGCTTATGCTTTGTTTTACCACTTCCCTAACGAAAGGCAATACACTTGTTTTTGTTTATTGCTGCATCTCTTCCACTTTGCACAGTGCTTGGCATGAAGTAAGTGCTCCCTAAATGCTTGTTGAAGGCAAAAGAAATACAATAAATAAATAATACCCTTCCCCCACCTCCAGGGAACTTGCTGTCTATTTGAAGACACGGACAAGCTAACAAACAGGCACTGCAATGGTGCATTACTGTGGTGGCACAACTTGGAGCATGTTGGGATAATATGTGGTACATATTTGCAGGGGAGGGGAGGGGACATAGCTGTCTGGAGGAATGCATAGCTAAGCAGAAACCAGGAAAACGTGCCTGATTTATCCAGGTAAGAGGGAGAAGGGTGTTTTAGGCAGAGAGAAGCAAGTCAAAGATACAAGTGAGCAAGCGAGGCACATTTGGGCTGTGTATTTGGTAAGGCTGCATATATTCTAAGGTAAGAAGAAGAGAGTTACTCAGTTCAAGAGGCAGACAGAACTAGGTAAGGTATGGGCTACCAGGGATCCTAAAATGATAGCCCCATGGCCATATCTAGCCTCTTCACCTGTGTATGGATGCTTTCACGCTATGATGACAAAGTTGAGCACTTGGAACAGATAGTCTATGGTCTACAAAGCCAAACATATTTACTCTCTGGCTCTTACAGAATTAGTTTGTCAGTGTGAAGAAATCTGGGTCTTTCAAGAGGAACAGGTTTTCAGCAGGGGAGAGGCATTTAAAAAAAGTGCAGTTCAGAAAGACCACACTGATTACGATGGTAAGAGGATTGGCAGAAGGTGGAACATAAAGAATTGTCTTACTTCCCCAGACAATGGGCAAATCCTTTGCCAACAGGACCATGCTTCGGGCATCTTTGTATTCCCCACTGGGCCAAAACATTGTCAGTGGCTCACAAATTTTATTAAGTGAATATATGATTGAATGGGCAATGGAAGAATGAAGTGCTTGAAAAAGGGCATTTTGGCACTGAATTACTAAATAGTCAATAGTCACTCCTTAAAGGATGATGATGACAGTAATAATAGAATAATTGTATTTAGTTTTCTGTATCAGTCTTCTCAGTAAGTCCATTATTTACACTGGCTTATTTAATCCTCTCAACAACACCCTGAAGCAGAAATATAATCCCTCATTTTACAGATGAGGAAACCGAGATTAAACAGCAAGACCAAGATCACATGATCGATCCACTTGTAAGTGAAGCAGTCATGGTTTGAACTCAGGTCAGCCTTTCTCCAAAGTGTATCTTTCTTCTTCGCAACCCTCCCAGGAGTGTGAAAAGGGTCTCACTCCAATGGAGCACACTGTGGAAAGATTAATACAGAAATACCGACCATGGATGGGCTTTCTAACTAAGGCCTTCTCTGTCACATCAATGTCCAGAAAGAAAAATGAGGGCTACAAGAAGTGTCTGTAAGACAAAGCCCTGATTGTCTACATTGCTGCAGGTGGTAGCTCACGTACTGTGCCTTGGCAACACCCAAGCCTCCACTCTGCAGCATCGCAGGCTCCCAGAGGGAGGGAGTTAGTCTGGCAAGATAGGAATATTTGAAAAGCCTGATGTGAGTAGGTTATGCCAGTTACACTTGACAAGTTACCCTCCTCCTAATTGTCAACCACCCACAGCTAAGGGTGCCAGGTTCCTCGCTTTCATGCAGCTTCACAATTCAACAGCTCACAGGTTAAAGAGGCCCAGAGCCCCACCCTCCTCCCTGCTTCGATGCCCCCCCTCTTGTCCCATCTCCTTTTATGATTTGTCTTGAGCTGATTATTAGTCCTCGGCACCCCCAAATAGCATTTCTAGGAACACAGCTGATTACCTCAATAGCAGCCCTAAAAAGAGAGGAATTTGTACCTGACTGTCAGGATATATTCCAATGCAGAAAGAGCTTTTATTAACTGTGGCCTCCTTCATACTCTACTCCCTATACAGGAGGCCCCCAGTAGACAGATGAATGCCTCTGAAACTTAATGTTCCATTCCTACTGATCTTCATCTAATTCTTTCTTTTAGTCTTTTCTTCTCCTACTGATAATCATATTTTGCTAAGGAAATTGACCAATCACTTTATCAGCCATCAGTTTATGGTTACTGCTATGGGCGTATAATACTGTGACCGAGAAGCCTTTTGTGAATAACCTTGTAAAATCTCAAACAGGACCTTCGTGTGAAGACAAAAACTGCAAGTTGTCTCTGGAAGACATGCAATTGTATTTTATTTGGAGGTACTGAAAACTATTGTTAAAAGGCTTTCCCCACAGAGCTATGCGTGTTTCCCTGTCTGTGATATATAACTATTTGTGCTCTTAAACGGCCCCAATATTGCCCATGCTGCATTCCATTTCATGCTACCTGTCAAAAAATTGTGCCCTTCTAACTGCTTTGTGATTTGTGTGAAATCTTCCCAGGCAAAAGCAGCCTTACAGAACTGGTACTTCATGCCATCAACTGGGGAATTCTGAACAGGCCCTACAGAAGGAAAACTCCAAGTTACTTACATGGCAAAATAAGTTTCTGTTTTCATTTTCTGAAATATCTAGTCTGGGGGACTGTACCACGTGGCAGAATATTTGGCTGTAGATAACAGAAAGCCTGACCTACAGGGCTTAAACAAATAGGGATTCGTTTTTCACATATATCAGGAAGTCTAGAGCTAGGTGGCTACTGGTATTGATGATGTCTGGATAAATTTCTTTGGTTCTTACAGTCTTTGCCTCATTGTCACAAAATGGCTGCTGTGTTCCTGAACACCTTTCACTGCATAGGAGACTAGGAAGTGAATATTCAGCTTTCCTGAGTCTTACAGGGGAGGTGGGCAAGAGAAAGAGGGTTGGGATGGTTGTTGAGTCAGTCAGTCTCCACTCTCTGCCACAGAAACTTGATGAGAGAAAGCTGGCAGAAATAAAACAAGCTTCTAAGGCACATTATAAAGAAACATGGCATTGTCAAGCCCATTCAAGATTCAGTCATTTCTTTTTCACTAGATACTTCCTAGACAGCTCTGTGTCTTTATGCAATGAGCTAAACTGAACTCTTGCCCATGAATTGAAATTTAAATTTCTGGTTAAGTTGTATTTTTCCACATGAAGCCTGATACAAATCTTTAAAATAAAACAACACATGGCTGAAATGGTAAAAACAATTTGGAAGCAATTTTCATTTCTATAAAAAATAGAGTAATTGGCCAGGCACAGTGGCTCACACCTGTAATCCCAGCATGTTGGGAGGCCGAGGTGGGCAGATCACAAGGTCAGGAGATCGAGACCATCCTGCCCAACATGGTGAAACCCTGTTTCTACTAAAATAAAAAAAATAGCCGGGCATGGTGGTGCGCACCCGTAGTCTCAGCTATTTGGGAGGCTGAGGCAGGAGAATTGCTTCAATCTGGGAAGTGGAGGTTGCAGTGAGCCAAGACTGTGCCACTATACTCTACCCTGGCAACAGAGCAAGACTGTCTCAAAAAAAAAAAAAAAAAATAGAGTAATTAAATTATGAAGTAGCCAATCAATATTATGCAAGGGTTAAAAAGAATAAATAGTAGTACAGAAAGTTGAAAGTTGTTTATAATCTTTTTAAAGCAAAAAAGTAAATACATGTATTGCATTTCTGTAAAAGAAAATATTTGTACATATACATACAGTATATACTTTATAGAAATTGAAAAGGTCTAGAAATAGAGCCCTGAAGTGTTACTAGTTGTAATCACTGAGAAGTAGAAGCTAGAGTCAGAATCTCAGTTTTAACTATTTTTGCACTAATGGAATTTCTTCTAATAAGCATGTGTAACTTTTATAACTAAAAACTGATTTTCTTAAAATTGTAAATGCAGACAACATCTGGGTAACTTGAGAAAAGTAAATTCAGAACTATCATTAATGGGTGTGCTGCTTTCACTTTCATTTGGATGAAAAATGTAAAGTTAAAGAAACCCACTCCTTTTGGAATTATCCTCAATAGTACTTTCAAATTATTTATATTTACAGAGACTATAAAGTGGAAGAACATTTTTGACCTGCTTATTTAATAAAACATTTTGGCAAAGTCTCTCTTTAGAATCAAGGTAAAAATATTTCAAAATACACCATCAGAACACATGGCTCAAGTATACATCAGTCGTTAGTTGATTAAAAAGGGCAACTTCCATCAGATTGAATAGGAATAATTACCTTGAAAGGAATCAACTCCAATTCTCTCATATTTGCCAAAATGGAGTAATAAGATAAAATAAAAATTCAATAGAGCTGACACCACTTCTCTGACACCTGATGAGACAGAGTCATGTGAATTAATTTCTTGCCTATGGTAGTGTTTTTGAACTTGGTATTTTTCCTGGGTAAATCTGTGATATGGACTTCCTGAAGTTTCTAACCTACCCTAACCATATCTAGTGCACTGATGAAAATCAGTGATGATAGATATCTTAACTGCATACTTCTGCTTGATAGAATCAGAGCACAGTGAGTTCACACAGACAGCCACTGTTTTGTAGTTCAATAACATGCATTGGATATGCTGGAATGAACTACTCCTTGCCAGAAGCTGTGCTTTCGTGAAAATACAGAATGACTGAATTTTTAAAACACTGAAGATAATTCACAACCCTCCACTTCCTCCTCCCCTTATTTTTTAGAGTAAGCCTCAGATTGCCACGTGCAGTATTCTCTGAATAGGAAATAAATTCCCATCAGGATTCAGTTCTGGCTTAATCCAATACATTTGGCATGTCTTCTTTAAAATTTAAAATATTTTATCAACCAGAGTTGTATTTATACCCATAGAGCAATTTAGAATATCATAGGGTTATTCTGGGAAAAAAATATTGATCCATAGTCAATTGGCTGTATTCAATTAATGCCTTTTCACTAGATAATAAGAGTCATTAAGCAAAGAAGTCTCTCTTATCCTTCCTTCTTTTTTAAAAAAAATTAATTCAGCTTTACCTTAATGAAAGATAAGCACAGTGTCCATTAACAGAATAGTAGGAGGTTTTGTTTGTTTGTTTGTTTGTTTTTGAGATGAAATCTCCCTCTGTAACCCAGCCTTGGAGTGCAGCAGCATGTTCTCGGCTCACTGTAACCTCCGCCTCCTGGGTTCAAGCCATCCTCCAGCCTCAGCCTCCCAAGTAGCTGGGATTACAAGCATGCACCACCATGCCTGGCTAATCTTTGTATTTTTAGTAGAGATGGGGTTTCACCATGTTGGCCAGGCTGATCTAAAACTCCCATCTCAAGTGATCCACCTGTGTTGGCCTCCCAAAGTGCTGGGATTACAGGTGTGTGTGTGTGTGTGTGTGTGTGTGTGTGTCGTGCATGTCACACTTTGGAGCTGTGTTAATAGAATCCAGGGTTTACTGGCTACAGGCTACAAGTATAAATAGCATTGCCTTAAGCTCATGAGTTAAGAGGTAGCAACCCAGAATCATTCATAGAACCATTTATTATCAGAATAATTTTGAAATATGCAAATAAATGTGTCTAGAGATTTGAAAACCTTTCTACATTCTACTTCCTTTGAACACCATACTGGCAAGTTGCATCTCTATACTGCCCCTACTTCGAGACATTCATGGGCTGATTTTGATTATTCTGATTCTTAACCTGGGAAATGATGTTTGGTTTGAACCTCTCAGACATGATGCATGGTGATCAGATTATCTCTCTCCAGCAACAGGAACATGCTACAATGCATTTTGATTGTGTAATGGAGAAGAAACAAACCTAAAACAGACTGTTAAAAGGCAGTGTTCATATTGAAAAATTATCAAAATACAAGAGCAGACATTCTAGATGAGCCGATTGAAGTATATGGTAATGTGGTATTTTCTGATTATAATTCTAATCATAAAAACCACAACAACTGCTGCTGCTATTTAGTGAGCTTCTATTTATATCCATCAATGTGCTAGGTGCTTTAGAGACATCATCTCATTAAAATCTCATAGCTCTGTGAGGTGGATACCATCATTATCACCATTTTACAGGTATGTAAACCACGGCTTAGAGGGATTAAGTGATATATCCAAGGCCACACAGATAAAGATAGTTTAAATTCATGAGTTTATAACTATACCAGAAGGAGCAACTAACCATAAAAATCGAATTGGTCTCTGTTAGAAAATACTAGGGAACGAATTCATTAGTTTAAAAACTGGTAAATAAAAGAATTAATCCTGTATCTTGCTTTTTCTTTAAGAGCACTACTGACCAAAGAGTGGAAGAGAAGACATTCTCTACATAAAAGTCTTCAGCTCAGCTTGAGCAACATAGTAGCAGTCCCATCGCTACAAAAAATAAAGTAAATTAGCCTAGCTGGGTGGCATATGCCTGTAGTCCCAACTACTTGGGAGGCTCAGGTGGGAGGATCACATAAGCCTGAGAGGTTAAGGCTATAGTGAGCTGTGATTGCAGCACCACACTCTGGTCTGGGCGGCGGAGTGAGTCCCCATCTCAAAAGATAAATAAACGAATGAATAAATAAATAAAATTATTCAGCTAATAATGAAGAAGAAAAAATAGAATATAATGGTTTTGCAACTTGTTTTGGACTATTTGTGTCCCTCCCAAATTTGCATGTCAAAGTCCCAAATCCCAGTGTGTCTGTATTTTGAGATGGGGCCACTAAGGAAGTCCTTTAAGTTAAATGAAGTTATAAGGGTGAGGCCCGATTTTATAGGATTGGTGCCCTTATAACATGAGACACCAGAGAGCTGACACTCTGTCTGCCCCTCTCTCTCTCCAAATACGCGCACTGAGGAAAAGCCATGTAAGCATACAGTGAGAAGGCAGCTACCCACAGGCTGAGAGAAGAGGCCTTAGCACCTTCAGCTTGCCAGCACCTTCAACTTGGATTCCCAGTGTTCAGAACTGCAAGAAATAAATTTCTGTTCTTTAAGCCACCCAGTCTACAGTATTTTGTTATAGGAGCCTGAGCTGCCTAACACACACCCCTTCATGAATTAATAAATCTAAGCACTGATGTCTAATATCACAAAAAGAAAGCCAACCAGATGTTATATACTGCCAAAGGAAGATGACCACACCAATTCTGAAGTATTCTTAGCAAAAGGAAAACAAATCAAATCCTGAATTTGAGCAAGCTTCTATGTCCAACTGTAAATTTATAGGAAATATAGGAGAGAGATCATGTGAAATGACACCACAAGAATGAAATCAGCAAAACCCAGAGCCTGATAAATTCTCCAGGGGAAACACCTTGTTTATTTAAGTACAACAGCAAATGACAAAAAGTCAAAAAAAAAAAAAAAAGAAGAAAAGTAAAGAAAGAAAAAAGAGAAAGGAGGTAAGTGAGAGAGAGAGCAACATCTAGATTAAAAGGAGTTGGAGGCTATTCTCATTAGCAAACTAACACAGGAATAGAAAACCAAATACTGCATGTTCTCACTTATAAGTAGGAGCTAAATAATGAAAACACATGGACACATAGAGGGAACAACACATACTGGGGCCCTTCAGAGGGTGGAGAGTGGGAGGAGAGAGTATCCGGAAAAGTAACTAATGGGTAGTAGACTTAACACCTGGGTAGTGAAATATTTTGTACAACAAACCATCATAACACAAATTTACCTATGTAACAAACCTGCACACATACCCCTGAGCTTAAAATAAACTTAAAAACAAAAAAGGTCTTAAGGGACATATCAACCAATTACAATGTGTGAATTTAAAAAAAATCTAGATTCAATAAAACTATAAAAATATCATGAGATTCAGTGAAATATTTGGAAATGGGTAGCTATTTGATGACACTGAATTATTGCCAGTTTTTATGTGTGATATATTGTGGTATTTTTGTTTTAAATACCTTTGAGAGATACATACCAATTTGCTTATGGGAGGAGTGATATATGCCTGGGGAGAGTGTAAGGATGAAAGTATAAAAGGAGCAACATTGGCTGTGGGGTAATTATTTTTGGAGCTAGACAACAAAGAGGCAGAGGCTCATAATATTATTTTGTGTTTCTTTATACATGTCTGAAATTTTTCATTAAAAGTTTTTAAAAGCTAAGATTAGATTATTAAGCAATTTATACATGAATATATACTTATAGACAAAATCCAATATAGTTTTTCATTCAATATATATAGTTTTCACACTTTTAAAAGAATATTCAAAAATAACATTAAGCAAAATTCCCAAGAGAAATATTCTTTAAGGAAATTTTACTCTGTTCTATTATTATACTACTGTAGGACATAGAAGAAAATATATTCTCTTTTCTTCAACAAAAATTTTCTTTGTTAATAATATTTGATTGATTGTGCTAAGGACCCATTTAGTTCTGCCTCATTACAGGAGGGTAGCTTTTTCTCATTATATTTTAATGAAATGAAGGATCACCATAGCCTACAGGGTTTTATATTCCATGTAAAAGACATTATTTTTTAGGCAATAAGATAAAGATCCTCGCCATCTTTCAATAATGTCTTTCTGTTGATTAAATCTAAGAGGCAATAAAATTTATCAAATTACTTGATGTTTAATATATTGGTTTCAGTTTCTGAGTACCAGTGATAAGTGGAGTTCACATGGAGCACACTAATGAACATAGACATAAGTATTATCCCATCAAACTCCAGCACTGCAGAAGAGACTGCAAGTATGGAGCCATCTAGTGATTCTGTAACTAAAAGACAGAGTGGCCTTTTCTAAAAAATTTAGCTTTGGGCTCCCAGACTAAATTTATACCACGTTTTAACACATCTAGCAAGGTTAAAATACTATCAGAGACATCTTGTTTGTTGATGGGGATCACAGACAATGATGCAAAAACTAGTGATACAATTCTAAAAGGAGTGATTTGCATGAGCTGGAGAAAACTGGAAGATGTGGGAATAGAAATGTAAGTGGGAAGTGCCTCACAAATAGTATTTGCCCAATAAATATGTGTCTGATGAACATGAGAGAATATTCTTCTCTAAGAGATAAGAAGGAGGCATTGGATGGGGCTCCGGGAAGTTACACTGAATTGGAAGAAAGGGAAATTGAGGGTCTTACACAAAAGGGTCTTAATCTTATTAAAGGAAGATGTAAAGATTAGGTATTTGAGGAACTAGAAAGGGAAGTGGAATATCTTCTGAGGAGGTGAAAAGAAATTAAATAAAAATGAAATGATTAAGAATGACAAAGAAGGCAGGATGCCATTACATTATTTTCCTTGCCTGGTTGAAAGCCCTTAGAGGCAGGGACCATCCTTTGATCAGCTCTGCAACCCCCATACTGTGGGAGTGATTGTAAATTAATTTCCTCAGTGAGGGCCAGTAAGCCAAGAGCAAAACTCCAGTCAAACAGGCAGTAAAGGTAAGTTAAAAAGTAGGGGAAAAAATTAGAGAAAAAACTCTTTGCGGAAGGTAAATAATGATCAACATGACAGAACTAGCATCAGAGCAAACACAATGCATAGCTCATAGCAAGCATTTAATATAATTTGTTGAACTGGAAATGAATCCCTTCTCTTAACCTAAACAAGGTGAAACTCACAAGTGTATATCAAAGTGCCTTAGGGGTACATTGGTCTAACAGAAGTGGTTAAGTAAGAGAAAAAAGTAGAACTAAATGTTAGGAAAAAGGGCATCTACATGAAATGTGAAGACATATGAGGGAAAGGAGGCAGGATCAACATGACAAAAAATAGATAAATAAAAGTGACAAAAATTGAATGACAGCATTCTAAGGTGTCAGGTTATCTTGGAAGCTGGAATAAGATGAACTTGTTTGGGGGCAAATTTGATAGTGGTTTTCTAGGAAAGTCCTGATGAGAGGAGCTGAGGAGTATCTTTGGGTTGGTGTTTAAGCTTAATTTCCCCTTTGGAAATCTCCTGAAAGCTATGGACATACTCTATAGAAAAATTTTCATCTGCACATATATTTAAAAAATTGTCATGTGGACATGGTGGATTCAGATACCTCTCAGGATTCTCCAACCCACAGATTCAAGGACCTCAGGCTAAGAACTTCTGCTCTTACAGAGAAGCACAACTTATAAGGTGCCACAACTGGTGATGGACTATGGATGCCTCCTTTGAAAACCTATCCCTCACATTCATTCACAGCTACTTTGCGGGCAGCTACCATTTCCAAGGCACTTTCCAGGTGTACTGTCCACTTAGGTTTGTGATTCCACACCTTCCACTTTTCTTGGAGATTACCATAAATAATGTCCTTTAGAATCATGTCACCAATTCCATTTTTGTTATTTCCATGTGCACCAAAACTCTATCTATAAGAAAATCCAGGATCTGGATTTTTGAGCCAGCCCGTTTCTTAGAAGGGAGCTATCCTGAATGAAGATCACTTCACTGCAATGGTAAAATAAAATGTTCCACAGTAAAGTGACATAGCTGAATCTCTTTCCCTCGACTGTAAAAGAAAGTGGCAGAATCCTTCTGAGAAACCCACTGGCACACATGAGACCTCAATAACAATGTGTGGCATAGAATTTATTTCCAATGGAATAACCCAGTTTCTGCAGACTGTGATTTGTAGTGGCCAAAGCATCATATTAATGGCAGCTGAACTGTGCATCTGCAGAGCAAAGGAGCCTGACAGGAATGGTAGAACCCAATCTCCATTCACCACTCATATTCCTGGTCGCCAGGGCTTGAATGTTCACATAAGCACCTTCCCTTTACAGGAAACTGAAAGCAATGCTCAAAAGGCCAGTTGAGAGCATCAAAATGTTATGGTGTTTTGACTTCCTTAGCAGAGATTGGTTGTAACTGCATATTACAATGGATGCACACTGAAGTATGCGAAGAATAATTTTCCAGTCTAATGTTTTCATATCTTCCCAGTCGATAGATGAAGAGGATATCATCATTCTAAAGAGATAAATCTCAGACCATTTTATATTAGTGTACAATTTAGGAAGGGTATCTTTCCATGACTTCTGTTATCAATAACTCTAGGAAGCCAATACTCGTATTCTGGGAATAAAGTATAACTCAGCGACTTAATTAGAGGTTAATGCATATAAATTCACACAACTGAATTCAAGGTTTTATTTTATCTATGGCTCTTTTTGGGACAGTCTGTATCCAATTTGTTATATCAGAAATATGCAAACATTTTTCTTAAAATAAAAAATGAATATCTTTTAAGTGTAAATATTTATTGACTGCACACAAAATAACAGGCATTGTGTAGGTGCTGGGTGTAGTGTATTTACTTATGTATATAGCAAGAAATGAATAGGCAAATAAAAATAAAATTGTGATAAATGAAATTAAAGTACAAGCAGGTACAATGGTAGAGGGTAACAGTGCGGTCTTCTCAGATAAGGTGAACAAGGAAGGCTTCTTTGAGGAAGGGATCTCTGGCCCAAAAGACTGAGAAGGAGCTAGTCTTGAAAAGAGTTAGACATGAACTAATGGAGAGTCTTGGACAGAAAATTCTATGGGCAAGAACTTGACATGGTTGGGGAAAGGAAAGGAAGCTACTATGCCTGCAGTGGGCAAGAGGAAGCATAGCATGAGATGAGGCTTGAGGCAAGACCAGGGGGTCTCCCTAAAGACTCTGAATGTTTGTTATTTCGTTATGAGTCACTCTATGGCAATTATTAATAATAAAATACTTACGATCAAAAGAATTAACTAATGTTTGGGGAGCATTTACTATTTTCCACATCCTGAAGAAAGTGCTTTATATCCGTAATCTCAAACGATCTTCCCAACATACCTACAAGATAAGTATTATTCTTGTTCCACAGTTGGGAAAATTGAGGTTCATAGCATGGTAATTTCTGTAACATCACACACAGAATAAGTGGTAAAGCAAGGAGTTGAACCCAGGACCACCTGTCTTGAGTTCTTAGCCAAATCCGGAGACACCCTTCTTCTCTTGAACTTCATCTATACATTGAAGTAAAGACAAGCAGGCCGGGTGCGGCAGTTCACGCCTGTAATCCCAGCACTTTGGGAGACCAAGGCAGATGGATCACAAGGTCAGGAGTTCGAGACCAGCCTGACTAACATCGTGAAACCCCATCTCTACTAAAAATACAGAAATTAGCTGGGCATGGTGGCACGCACCTGTAATCCCAGCTACCAGCTACTCAGGAGACAGAGGCAGAAGATGCACTTGAATCCAGGAGGCAGAGGTTACAGTGAGCCATGATCATGCCACTGTACTCCAGTCTGGCGACAGAGTGAGACTCCATCTCAAAAAAAAAAAAAAAAAAAAAAAAAAAAAAGACAAGCAGAGCCTGACATAGGGTGAGAACTTGGAGGGACCTTGATTTCTTTGGATTCCACTCAGCCTCACCATTGTATTTCATAGATGCTGGGATGGGATACAGATCCCTAACAGAACCAGTAGTTTGTGGAGACAGAATTAGAAGAAATGTTTTGACACAAATTCAGAAAAAGCCCAGGGCAAAGATGTAAGAAGATGTTAGAGTTGCTTGAGTAAAAGGAGGAAGCTGCTTGAATTTTATTCATTTAAGGGTTTGTTTCCTGTAAAGAACTGGTAGACAAATGCTAGAGGGAGTAGGAGGGGCTGGGTAATGTAGAATGTGCTTCATATGAACCAGATCTCTTTAATGATGATTATCATTATAAAGTTCTCATCTCTTAACACTGAAAGTCCCGTGAAACATTAGAAATGAAAGAACAAGCCCATTTACCAAGTACTATGAGAATTTCTGCCTGGGTGCATCTAAACGCTACTTAGAGTATTTCCTAGAAATCATAGCAACAGTCTTATTTGAGACATGCCCAATCTCAGCCCATGGTACCTCCCTCTGTCCCAAAGTAAAAAACAAATCTGAGAGTCATCCTGTATTCCTCTTTCCATCATCTCCTTCAGTCAGTTACATAGCTTGTTACTTCTACATTCATAATATTGATTATACCTGTGTACATCTCTGTATTTGGCTGCTAGTGCTTTGGTTCAGGCCACTATCATCACTTGCCCAGAGAGCTGGTCTTATCAGCTGTACCTGCCTCCAGCCTTGCCCCCAAACATCTATATCCATGCTGCCACAAGAGCTGTCTTTCCAGAATGCAAGTCTGACTGTGTCACCTCCTTTTCCCCACTTGTCACCAGACAGTGGTCCTCCACTGCCTGCCAGATAGAGTCAAAGTTCCTTAGCATGGCATTCAAGGCCTTCGGTCTTCAAGTCTTTGCTTCTCTCTCTAGCCTCATCTCTCATTGTCTTCACAAACAGCAAATTACGTACAACACTGCCTTCTGAACCAATCTTGGCAATTTTTTTTTGTCTACAAACCCTCACCTATGCTGCTGTCTTTGCCTGGAGCACCTTCTCCATCTTTGGGATTTAAGACTCAGTTCAAGTGCTATTTTCTCCATGAAGCTACTCTTATACCCTTCCTTTACCATTCTGTGGTAGATGTAATAAAAACCTCTGCAGAGATGGCCACATGCTAATCTATCATATAATTAACTTACATGCTAGAAAGAGTCTTTGCAGATAAAATTAAGGATCCTGAGATGACGAAATGATCTTGGATTTATCTGATGGGCTCAATGAAATTACAAGTGTCCTTATAAAAGAAAGAAAGATGAGTCAGTCAGAGAAGGAGATATGATGACATAAGCAGAGGTCTGAGAGACAGAAAAAAATTTAAAGATGGCTGAACTAGGCTACTAGTTTTAAATATAGAAGAAAGAGCTATGAGCCAAGGAAAGCTGGCAGCCTCAAGAAGCTGAAAAAGGCAAGGAAAAGCCTTCTCCCCTAGAGCCTCCAGAACGAATGTAGGCCAACAGACATTTTGATTTTAGGATTTCTGACTTCTAGACTGTAAGATAAACTTGTGTTGTTTTAAGGCACTAAGTTTGTGGTAATTTTTTGTAGCAGCAATAAAAGACTAAAACACATTCCATCTTCCTCCTTTCCTCTACCACAAGGGAAAATTGGTACCTCTGTCTTTAAGGTTCTACTGGACCCTACACACTTGCCTCTCCTAATGAAAATTTGAACTCTGGAGTCTATAACTCACATCTCATGCATATTTATTTATGCATGAGCACAGGGCTTGGACATAGATGATGATTTCTTCATTCATTTATTTGTTCACTCATTTTCTCAATCGAATATTTATTATTTATTGAGTGTTTAATATGCATTGAACACTGCTCTGCTCAGCAAAGGCATTAAAGGCTAAAAACCAAACAGGCTTTCTGGCTTCAAGGAGGCTATAGTTTGATGGAGAAGAGAGACATGGATTAAGTAACCAGCAAAATAATTTGAGTTGCCCAAAGGATGTACAGAAATGGATGAAAGGAGTCAGGATGAGAAGAGTGTTCTGGCAGAAAGAATGGTGTATGTCAAGACTCTGTGGGAGAATGGATCATGGTGTACTTGAGGAACTGGGCTGGATAAAGCAGTGACATAAGGGGCATTATAGGAAGAGATAGGAGAAGCAATCAATGGCTAGATGCTGCAGGGTTTTATGGATCTGCTAAGGATATAACCTTTAATCTAATAGCAATGAAAATTTACTCAAATGTGTTAAGCAGGATAAGCAGACTTGAATTCAGAAATGACCTCTGTTTGCTATATGGAAAATAGCTTGGAGGAAGGTGTGAGTGAGCAAAAGAGTAGAAAACAGTGAGAACTTTTATGGGATGTTGCAGTCATCTGAGACAGAGAAGTGAGACTGGAGATGAAGAGTAGTAGACAGATTGAAGGAAATTGTGGAGGGGAAAACTGACAGAATTTAGTGCTGAACTGGATGACAGTGGGTGAGGGAGGTCTCAAAGATGACTTTGCTGAATGAGGGATGGCAGCATTTTCCTCTGTCTTGGTGTAATAGAAATTGTTTTGTCAGGATTAAGAGACTGTAGAGTCCGTGTAAAGAAGGTGAATTAGTTCAGAGTTTAGGGACCCATATTCCTTTCCTGGCCCCCTAAATATTGAACTTGATAAATCACATAGTTTTTCTGCTTCTTAAAATGATAGGAAAAATCATCTTCACAAAGGGGATGATTAAAAGAAATTACAGATTTAATTCAATGAAATAAGTTTTTGTTGAATATCTATTTTGCCCATACCCTGTTCGATGAGATCTGGATAATCTAGAAGGAAGATGTGATGTGTTTATTCTCAAGGAGGCCAAACTTTGCTGCAGGAGCCGATGCTAGTGCCCATCAATATTGGGATAATTTAGGATGAAACGTAATCACATGGGAAAATATGCAGTGCTGCCTAAATACCTAACAGAACAACAAAAGGAGAGAAATCACTCTGACCATTGCCTTTGGCTTTGTAGTAGAAGAAAATTTGGTCTGAGTTATGGATGTGGGTCAGAGTTTAAAAGTCAAAAAGGATGGAGAAAAACATAGTGTGAATAAAGGCATAGAAACAATTGTACAGTGTTTGGGGCCAGTGAAATTTCTCATTTCACTGAGGTATGAAAATACAAATTGTTGAATAGTCAGAGTAAATCTGAACAGGCAATTTGGGGCCAAATCAGGAAGTGTATCTGGCAGAGAAGGCTGAACTTGTACTAGTGAATCAGTGGAAGGTTTTGGAGCAGGAAACAGAAGAGATAGGTGAGATTAATTGGGAGGGGGTGTGGTGGAAGTCTTGAAGGAAAGAACAATGAGAGACAAAGAGATCAAGGACAAATTTAAGTGATGGGGGAGGAGGGATAGAGAGATACTTCGGAAGGATTCTCTTAGCATTTGGTGATTTTGGCTATAAAGAAGCTGAGAAGAGGAGAGTGTAACATGAATACAGGGCTTTCAAGTAAAAGCGTGGGAAAAATGACACTTTTACTGACAGAAATAGGTTATGAGGAAAGAGAGACAATCGTTAGGCCTGTTTTGAAGAGGTCAAATCTCAGGTAAGATTGAGATAATCAGGTGAATGTGCTATGGCAGTGAGGTAAGAAGACTGGACTCATAGAGATTATGAGTGAGTGCTAGACAGATTGTAAAAATAATCGCAATACTGTGGAGCTACTCCTGCCAAGAAGTGGAGTCTATTTCCTTAACCCTTGAAGCTGAAATGGGCTCCACCCGTGAATCTGCGATGACTTGCTTTGACCAACAGAATGTGATGAAAATGACATTCTCTGAGCTCCAAGTGTAAGGCATAAGAGATTTTGCAGTTTGCTTTATTGGTTAGAACTTGCTGATTGCCATGAGAACAAGCCCAGGCCAGTTCATTTGACGACAGGTAAGTGGCCCAATTATCCTCATTTTTCTACTCAACGTATAGCCAATCCTTACAAAGAACAACCACCTTATTAGAGAATGACCATAGACACATGAGTGGGGCCAGTCAAGGTAAGCAGACATGTTTACCCAGCTGAGCTCTGGCCAAATTGCTGACCCAAAGAATCATGAGTTATATAAATAATGTAGTTTTAAGCCATTAAATTTCAGGATGTTTTGTTATAAAGCAAAAGCTAACTGATACATAAACTTAAAGAGAGAATGTCAGAGAAGCAGAGAACAGTGCCATCAAAGTAAACCACACAAATTCAAGGAGGAATTAATTTTGTTAGCAGATTTCTCAGACTTTATTAAATGCAATAATTTAATTACCTTATCATATATCGAAAGCAAAGTTTAGTGCCCCAGATACCTAGATTTTCATAATAAATGAATGGGAAATAGGATGGATTAGGATTAGGAAGAGACAAGGTAAGAATAATATTAATTGAGAGTCTGGGAAAGAGAGAATAATTCAAAAGAAGTGGGTTAGAAAATTCTATCATTTCAGATAAACAAAGAAAAGAAGACTAAATCAATACCAAATTTACCATGTCTTAGTTATCAGTAATATCTAAAGCATCACCCAAAATTAAGGTAATCATGTAATCTTACACTTCTAAGGCATGAGCTCAGAGAATCTTCTCCCTTCCTGGACCAAAGTTTGCTAAATATTCATTGTGTCTATAATATGGTTTGAGCTCTGTGGGTCTGTGTAACTTTTCAGGTTACCTTCTCCCTCTTTTGTAGGTACTACAAATTAGAATTTTTCTCCACTGAGACTTCTGATCTTTCACTAAGTACACAAATTTAATTTTTTTAAACTGCAGTTCTTTTCATTTTTTCCTGTTTTCTAAATAATAAAATCAGTTAGGTGTGGCAGTACTTGAAGATCTCTTCAGTCTTATTTTGACCTGATTTATTTCAGCAGATGCAAGACAAATCCTGAAGAGCTCACTAAAATGAACCTTCTGTACTTCTCAGAGCTAATGTTTATTGGTGAGATATAAATGTCCTAGAAAATTCTAGGGGAATAACAGTGACATCTTAAGACCATAAGGAATAAAAAAATAAAAAATGTATCATTATAAGTGGAAATCTAAATTCAATAGAATGGCATGACTAGAATAAAAAATGTTAGCTGTCTGGAATTGAAAACTATCCTTGTGGGACGGGGGAGTCAGAGTGTACTCAAATAAAAAGCACTGAGGAATTCATCAGGAAGTTCATTCTTACCTTGGGAGGAGAAAAACAAGAGGGTTTTAAGGATGTATCACAGCGGCAGATAACTTCTCAAGAGGTACTTCAAGGCAAGCTACAAAAGGCATTCTTAGCTTGGAAGGTGATAGCCCCACTTAGGGAGAAACAAGCAAAGCTTATGACTATAAACAGCCCCCTTCTTACCACTCAGTGAGGCCCCCCCCAAAAGACAACCCAGTCCAGGGGCCCCTCTGCAAAGAGGAGAGCTTCCCTGGACCCACCAACTCTGGCAGAAAATAAAATGCCATTTTTTTGTTGGTGTATTTGTGTTCGGTCCTCATTTGAAGTGGAACACTTCAATCACCTCAGGATGGATTTGAAGATGAGGACTTATAGGCATGGGGTGGGGAGAAAACAAAAAACAATGAGAAACTAGCCAGAATCAAGAGTGGGTTCACCAGGAAGATGGGACAAGCGGCAAGACCTCAGGGAAGGAAGTGTGATCATGAATCAGATCTGCTCCTTTCCAAACTGTGCAGTGGCTAAGAGCATGGGCTGTGGGTTCGAGCTCATCTGGGAGTAAAACTTACACCATCACTTCCTAGTTCCACATTCTTAAACAAATTTCTAAACCCATCAAACCTTCCGTTTTCTTCTTTGTAAAATTAGGGAGTGATCCCCTCTCTTCATCAGGCTGTTGTGACAATTAAATGATCAAATGTATTTTACATAATGTACCTTGTGCCTGAAGGGCTCAAAAATGGAAACTATAATTCTTACCCCTCCCATCCCATTCCCATATCCTTCTGACCAATTTCATCAAATTATTTACTCTTCACCCAGCAAGTTGGCCTGGAGAGGCTTAAAGGTACTAACGGAACAGAATGCTCCTTGCTGGGAGTGTGAATTCTAAATGGTTGTCATTTATTCAATAAACATTTACTTAGGGGCCTACACTATGCCAAATACTGTATATTAGACACTGGGGAGGCGATATGATCTGGCTGTGTCCTCACTCAAATCTCATCTTGAATTCTCATGTATTGTGGGAAGGACCCAGTAGGAGGTAATTAAATCATGGGGACAGGTCTTTCCCCTGCTGTTCTCGTGATAGTGAATAAGTCTCATGAGATCTGATGGTTTTAAAAGAGGAATCCCCCCTGTACAAGCTCACTAGCTCTTGGCCAGTCACCATCCATATATGTAAGACATGACCTGCTCCTCCTTGCTTTCTGCCATGATTGTGTGGCCTCCCCAGCCATGTGGAACTGTAAGTCCATTAAACTTCTTTCTTTTGCACATTGCCTCTTCTCGGGTATGTCCTTATCAGCAGTATGAAAATGAACTAATAGGAGGAAAAGAAGGGCCGTGATACTAGAGGTCTGCTTCAGAATAAACTTAATGGGAGCAGGATAAAGCAGTTGACATTTGGCTTTGAGAACATTTGAAGATACATGCATACACACACACACACACAGACACACACACACACACACCAAACATGACTACGTACAACAGCAAAATCAGAGAGGGAAATTGGGGGACTTTTTAAGGTTTAATACAATTAACTTACTGTATGAGCAAAAATATAACTCAACTGGTGGCTTCAGTAGGACTTGGATGCACCAAGTTCCCATGAATATTCAGCATGGTGTGGATATTAGCAAGCTTTCCTTTTAATAGAGAAACTAAAGAACAGTGGTTAATCCAACAAGTGCAATGAGTGGAATATTTTAAAGAGTTTCTATTGCGCTTGCAAATTACAAAATGTTATTATTTTCTAACTGCAGATCTCTTGACTCTTGATATGTCTTACTTCTAGCTCCAAACCTTCTGCACGTGGCAGACAACAGGGTTAACTATGATAAACTTACACACATCTTAGGTTTCAGAACCTGGAAGAATGACGCTGAAGAAAGATGCTTTCAGAAAGTTACTATCTTAAAAGTTATGATTATGGGGAAATCTGTCCTTCAATTCTCCTACATTATTTATAAAGTAATTTTTTTTTTAACAGATAATCTTCAACTACACTTGTCAACTAAGTTGACACATTTCTGGATGAACATCTGCCCTGTCCGAACTTTGGGGCCACATACAATAAGAAATGATATGTACTATCACTTTAGCTATTTGTATCACTATCAAGGATGGCCGAACATCCGAGCGTGTTTCTTATTCTTTCCCAAATTTCATATTCTAAACAAGGTTGGGGAAAACGTAGCAGCATGCGTGTGTGTGTGAAAGAAGCAAAGGCAGTATCAAATGTCATTATTTCACTACAGAAATAATTCCAAGTAGAGTTTGAACACTGTAATGTACATTTTAACTTCAATCTAATAAGACTAGAAAATTAATGAGGCCATTCTAAAGTCCAGGGATGGACACTGCTCTCTTGAAGCCCAGTGTTATTCTAACTGTGTTGTAAGAGTTATAATGATTAGAAATGGTATTTTTGTCTCCTGTAACATATTGTAACCCTATACAAGCTCGCTCTCTCTTTGCCTGCCGACATCCATTTATGTAAGACATGACCTGCTCCTCCTTGCCTTCTGCCATGATTGTGAGGACTCCCCAGCCCTGTGGAACTGTAAGTCCATTAAACTTATTCCTTTAAATGTAATAAGATTAGAAAATTAATCTAATCAATAAGACTACAAAATTAGTGAGGCCATTCTAGAGTCCAGGGATGGACACTGCTCCATTGAAGCCCAGTGGTATTCCAATTGTGCTCTAAGAGTTATAATGATTAGAAATGATATTTTTGTCTCCTTTAACATATTGGCTCAAATATTTCAATTATTAGGTCATAGTGTTGTTTGTGGACTAGAGAGAATGTGAAGGAGAGGTAACATTTTCAAGGTATCTATTGGACATTCAGCTGGTAGAATTCACTAAACTATAATGTCAACTTAGGGCCAGTAAGAATAAAATTGTTCCTAAATTAAAATCAGAAAGTATTAGAAATCTTATGAGTGAATGCTTAAACTTTCCATTCTAAAACTTAAGTAAAGTTGAGTTTGGAAAATTCCATTACAACCTAATAGGTTTTTTATATATAAATTTAACATTTTCTTGAAGTTGATGTTCCATGCCTCATAAATTCCATTTGCCTTTATATCATTTATTTTGTTTTTATCCTCAACACTTTCATAGTTAGGCAATGGTAATAGTTTAACCTGCAATAGCCTCAACCATTCCCCACCATGTAGAACAATCACAACACATCACACAGAGTTCTCCGCCACCCCAGAGCCCTCATCTTTGTTTTATGGGAGGCTTTCAAGGGACTGACAAATAAGTAGAGATCCTGTGGCAGAGGAATTTGAAGAATGAGGACCTGTGTCTATGTCTCCCACATCCCTAGTAACCAGTGGTAAAATTCTGATGAATTGAAACTGGCCTTCCTGAGCCACAGTTTCTCTCCCTTAATGGAAAACTCAATATGCAATTCACCTGTTTGTTTCATGGGGCAACTGTTAGTATCACATAAAATAACGAATGATTTTGCTAAGTATTAAGGGTCATAAACCTATAATAGTCATACATTCTGTGGGAAGCAGAAGAAGCGGTACTGGTTGGTCATCAAGATTTGAATCCATGTAAAATTTTCAAATACTGTGTTTTCATTTTAAAGAAAACCTAGGGAGAAAATTTGAAAACTCATAGAGATAAAACTAATTACTTTCAGAACTTTTCTGTAAGTTTCTTCTGATAAATCTACTGTTTAATTCAATTTGTTAAAATGTGTGTTTGAAACAATAGCCCCTCCCCTTTACCTGATTTGCATTTTTCCATAGCTCTTATTCTATCTTTCTGCCCCTCATTTCACCCCTCCATGTGGCATGTAACACTGCTGCATTCCCAGTGCTTGTGCAAGCTCCTGGCACTTAGTACAATATTAATAAACATTTATTAAATGAATAAATTAATGAATGAAGTAACAAGAACTATATGCTAAATTAAACATTACTTCAAAAGTTATTCTAAGTAGGTTTCTATTTATAGCAATAATTAGGTCATACAGATAATTTAAAAGTAACTTTTATAAAATCTCATTATGTTTAATAATAATAATAGTTATGATTTATTTATTGCAGTGCTGTGTGCCACATACTTATTTACATCACAAAGAACTTCAAAAGTGTTCCTCTCTTTCCTGAATGGTGTGAATTTTTTGCTCCTCTTTTCACCGATGAGGAAACTAAGGCCCAAAAATATAAGTCACTTAAAAGTTACACAGCTAGTGGGTAATGGGAGCAAGGATTTGAACTCCATTATTTCAGTGGACCCAAAGTACACATTTCACAGTGACAGTTCCTCGCAAAAGGAGATCAATCAAATGTGAAGTTTAAGTGTCACTTAACGTTTGTCTGACAATGATTTTATTGCATCCTTATACCAGATAAATACCTTAAGAGAGATATTCAATTCTCATCTAATAGCCATTTTCTCTTGGTGTTTGAAGACATTACGACACCCTATTTTTGGCATTTATTGCCATTCTGACAAGTCTGCTTTTAATCTGAACATCATTTTTAATAAACTCCCCAGGTGATTTTCATATAGGTGGTCCTTGGACCACATAGTGAGAAACTGATTCCAGAGGTAAAAGAGAGTCTCTGAGTTTCTCTGGAATCTTCCTCTCCAGTCTCTTCTGTTAAGGGGTTTCTGACTCCTCTGTGAAGACAGCTGAGGTCATTTCCACTGAAAAGGCAAAGAAAATCTGGGCAGGTCAAAAAACTGCTGGGTTAGCATCACAACCAGGGCTGGATGCCTATTCTTGTAACTTGTGCTAGATCTGAGCTTCTCAAACTTAAGAGTGTATGCAAATCACCTGGAGATTATAAAAATGTAGATTCTAATACTCAGTAGGTCAGGGTGGAAGCTGAGACTCTGCATTTTTAACAAGTTCCCCGGTGATGCCCACGCTTCTGGTCTTCAGCTCACCCTTTAAACAGGAAGCTGTTACGTGAAAATATGCTGAAAGGTTAAATATTCAACACTCCCAGTCCATACAAAGTCCCATTTTATTTCAAGAACAATTGCTGTGGCTCTAATTCAGATACAACATAAAAATAATCCATGTTTTTCTCAATTTTACCAGTATTTACCAGGACAGAAACTGTATGACGAATATTTAACATCAAGTTTTCACTGGTTAACATAGTGAGTATGAGCCTAGACTTGGGGTCAAATACACCTAAGCTACACTGTCAGAGTCACCACATACACAATGTGTGGCTTTGGACTCAGGCTCAGGCTTTCTATATCTCATTTTCCCCCATCCTTAAAATAATGATAGTGATCTTTCATGGTGCTGTTGTGAAGGTTCAAGTCCTATGAAGTATAGAGCACAGTGTCTGGTAAACATAAAGTACCACATAAATGGCAGCTCTGCAGACTCTTAGCACCTTGTCCTGTTGTATCTTCCTCATTCCAATATTCCTGAATTTACGAATGGAGTCTATGCCCTTCTGGTTTTATGGGCACTAATCCTCTCCTCTTTTAACTCCCTCAAAGCGCTGTTACAAGCCTTAAACAAATTAATATGCATGAAACACTTGGACTCGTGCCTGTCACATAATTAGTACCGAGGATGGCTTAGCTTTTATTTTCAGCATTTACTATAATGATAATTAAATCACTTTTGAGGGATTTTAAAATTGCCTCTCCCCCAACTAGATTGCAAATCTTATGTGAGAGCATATGTGTTTTAGTTACTTCTGCATCCCAAATCTTAACGTAATACCCAGCACACAGTGGCTGCTCAGTATTACATAGAATGCATAAATGAATGAACATATGAACAAATGAATGAGTGAGCAAATAAGAAAACATTCTTGCCTTTTTGAAGAGATCCACAGAAAAATGTTTGAGAAACACTTTCTTTGAGTGTGAAGGCAGTGGGAGAGGGGAGAAAAAAACTGTATCAGAGAACTGGTCTGGGGGAGGAAGGAAGGAGGGTGTCTTCCAAATGCCTCAGAAGATGAGGAGTTTATAAATACCACTCAGAGTGGAGAGGTGAGCTGAGGAAAGGAGCCTGGGAGAGGAATGCCAGCAGATAATGGTCTTCGAAAAAAATCTGAGCTAACCGAGTTTTCTGATCAAATGTGTCAGGAGATGCTTTGAGGTAAATAAAACATGAGAAATGAGAAACCTTTGAATTTCCCATAGTGGGGGCTAATGAAAAACCCAGAGGAGGCAAGGAGAGGCTTTTCCTGAGCTTTGGTACTTGGGGGAGAAAATTATCATTTGTCAATTCCCTTGAGGAGCTTCCAGGATCATGTGGAGAGCAGAGAGGGTTAAAGTCACAGCGTTAGAAACGGAAGAGGAAGGTCCAGGTCCTGTCAATCCCTGCCCCCTCTGCCCTGACTCCACAACAAATGGGCAATGGCAGGACTGATGGCGGTGAAGGGGTCCCAAGAAAGTGGAAAGGAAAGTTCAGGGGCATTACTAAGATGAGCAAATCATAGGGAATGGCTTTATCCATACTGCATTTGGTTTTATTATAGTTATTCTTCAGTGATGATTCTCTGTCTCTGCAATTTATAATATGGCATAAATCTCCCCTTGAGACGGAATGACCCAGCAAAGCATTTCCAGACCACTTTAGACCCATCCCATAACGACCATGATTTTCCTGGTAGACTGGGGAAATGGTTCCCCTAACCTCAAGCACTCATCGAGGGCATGGAATGAAAACTGATAGCAAAATGGACTTTGACTTACAGAGGAAGAAAATAACAATGCCATTGTCCAGGACTGCACAGTTTCAACAGTGCTTTCCCATTTCATCCATGACAGTAATCCTTTTCATAACTGTGGGAAGGTAATAATTATTACTCATAATGGTACTCATTATTTCCACTTTACAGATGAAGATACCAAGGCCTAAAGATGGCAGATGAATTCTAAGGCCATGCATACCCCTAAGTCACAGACCCAGGATCTGGACTTATTTCCTCTCTCTGCAAGTTTGAGTGCCCTGAGGCAATGCAGGTAGAAGATAGTTTTCTTTTTGGGAATGATGCCAGAGCAATATACTTGAAAGGCCTTTTATCTTGGCAAATGTGTCAAGGGTCTTGATAATTGAGGATACCTTTTAACAACTCATCAAAAGATCAAGGATATGGGCCCACATACGGTGTGAACCCGGTCTCCTGGTAAAGCTCTGCAGCTATCCAAGCTCAGGAGCATGTGTGACAAGTCCATTTGCAAACCACCACCAGCCTTTTACATATTTTTAATGTTTACCAGTCTTCTAAGAGCCACTTAGGAGAACACTCTCAGTATACTTTAATGAGGCTGAAATTTGTTATAGTAACCCCCTAAAGATGTTTGAATATAAGCTGAAAAACCAGGAACCTATCTCAGATACCTAGACATCTGCTTATAAGGCAAAACACATAACATTTCTGATTTCAGCGAGATCCATATGTTGGCCTTCCTCTGTTTAAAAAGGTTCTTCAGCTCACTGAGGGGAAGGACATCGAGCTCTTTTGTTGTTTTCCTTTTGTACCAAATTCACCATAGTGGCTTGGGCAATTCAACTCACCTCTCAGGGCTTCAGTTTTCTGATTTAAAGAAATTAAGTTTTAATGGTGTACAGTCACCAGCAAGAGGTCAGATAGTGTGAAGGTATCATCAGCTTCCTGTTTGGATGCTGACTCACACACCTGATCCATCTACTTCAAAACCCATACTCTCTCTACTGTGGCAGGCTGATCTCTAGGGCTTCTTTCAGCTTTTGCAATGATCACTCTACATTCCCCAAACTACTGGGGAGACTCTAAGAATGTATGTGGGCAGTCCAAAACCACTCAGCTAATAAATGCTGAGTAAGAAAGCCAAGCCTGTAAACCTCGAATTCCCTAACTACTGCTGTGCTGCACTTATTGAACAGCATCAAAGAGAAAAAGTGTGCTTTAACCCTACTTACCTTTCTCCCCCATTAAATAGTATAATTGTGTGGAAAAACACTGTTTTAAGCCAGTACATGTGATTGTGAATCCAGGTTCTATTAGCTGCAAGAATTTGGGCTTGTAACCATCTAAATGTCTGTTTCCTCATCCATCAAAGGTTATAATATTTTAATATTGTCTTACCAGTTGACTGATAGAATCAAATGAGATAATGTAAGCTACATGAATGTGGTAAAGTGTTAAGCAGAGGTAAGGGATAGCAATAGTAAAAGGACTTAGAGATGCCTTATTTGTCTTTGTTGGCAAATGGTACTAGCATATTTGGGGAAGGCAACTTAAAAACACTAGGGTAAACCATGCAGCAGAGTATCTGAAAGAAAGAAAAGTAGAAACATGGTGGAAGGATTTGGTGAAAGGTGGTGGTAATTACTGCGTTTCCTGCCCTGGTTCTCAGCCAGGGGAAATTTGGCAATGTCAGGAGGTAATTTTGGTTGTCCCTACCTGGGGGTTGGGTGGGGAGATTGCTACTGACATGTAATGCATAGAAGCCAGGGATGCTGCTTAACATCATACACTACATAATACAGCACCCTAACAACAATGAATTACCTGCACCGAAATGCTAATAGCATCAAGGTTGAGAAATCCTGGTCTATTAGAAGTTCCGTGAACTAAGGAACTAGTGGATCTTGGTTATTTCTGTGCCCTAGCATCTAGTAGAGTACTTGGCTTAAAGACGGTACCCAATATATAAATATATTTATTGAATAGATAGATGAGTGGGTGAATATCCATAGAAAACCAGATAATGCAAGTTAGATCTATTTCAGATTGCCAGGGAAAATCGTAGTTTCTTTGGGCACCTTCTCTGTTTATTCTTTATCTCCTTTCCTTTCCTTTCCTTTCCTTTCCTTTCCTTTCCTTTCCTGTCAAAGCGTTTTTCCTCTCTCTCCTCTCCCAATACTGTCCAAGAATGAGAATGGCCTATCAAATCTGAGAATGCCTAGGAGCAATGAATGATGCTTATAGACACATGCACTGTAAAACCTCTTCCAGCTCCCTGCTTCCTACCACTCCATTTCAGCAGACAGTAATCACATCAGTAAATAAGTGGATTCACTCTTGTCCCTTCACTGACCATGAACATATAGGACCAAAAGCACATATTTCCTCCAAATGCCTTACTAGAACACTTCAATTATGCTTTTAAGAAAACACATCCTGGGCCATGAAATAGAAACTAAGTTTAGATGAGAAAATGAAAAAATGAAGGCATTTAGTTCTGGGAATGCAGAAATTACATCTATTTGTTCATCACCGTATCTTCCATGCCTAGCATGGTGCCTGGCACATGGCAGGCATCCTTAAATATTTATTAAATAAAAAAATAGGTGATGTCCACATTGCAGATTTTTTCTAAAATCTTACCCCAATTAAGAAAGTGTTTTTCCTCTACCATTCAATTTCATATGAAGGTAGTTTGAATGTCACAGGTTTTGGAAAATCTTACCCATTTTCCTCCCTCCTGATGATCTAAAACCAGATAAAGATGTGTGAGTTCAACACTAAGAAGTGAATGTCAATATGGTGACTTAAGAAGTCCTTGCAATAATAATTCATATTTGACATATACATTCCAAAAGCCATATTTTACCAGAAATAAAATGAGCCCAAAATCTTTGTTATATCTTTGCAAATAAGTCTACATTGAGACAATGTGTGGTAAGTTGGGAGGATTTAAAGATTCTGTAAGACGGGGCATGATGGCTCAGGCTGTAATCCCAGCACTTTGGGAAGCCAAGGCAGGAGGATCACCTGATGTCATGGGTTTGAGACCAGCCTGGCCAACATGGTGAAACCCCGTCTCTACTAAAAATACAAAAATTAGCTGAGCATGGTGGTGAACACCTATAGTTCTAGCTACTCAGGAGGCTCAGGAAGGAGAATCACTTAAGCCTGGGAGGCAGAGGTTGCAGTGGGCTCAGATCACACCACTGCACTTCAGCCTGGGCAACAGAATGAGACGCCGTCTCAAAAATAAATAAATAATAAAATAACTAACTAAATAAATAAATGTTCTGTAAGCAAGGCTAAGTAAGTCCCATGGGGAGTACCAGTAGAAACCTTTTATGCCCAACACATCATTTACCCCAAAAGACAATAATGACATGATTATCCACTTAGATTGGTCAACTCAAAGCTCCACAGTAAACTGATTGCCCTGTGTTATGAGTTAGCTTTCCAGAAATTATAGTGAAATGCATTTGTAGTTGCCCCTGAACAATTTTCCATTAGTACTGTTGGCTAGAATCTGTATTTTTTAAAAAAAGATCACGGCAAAATATATTAATTATGCAGATCCATTAGTCTGCAGAGTGGAGAGATGGAGGTGTTTCCATTTTCAAACCCTGATTCTTTAAACATTTAAAGATACACCAATCACCAAGAGCCTCTTCTAGAAGATTCAGTGCTTCATGTGCTGATTTCAGGCTCAAAATATTCACTGATTTATTTCCTTACACAAGTATGTAACAGGACCACCATCTCTATTTGTACACCAGCCTAGAATGTTTAATGAAAAATACAAGATTAGTCCAACACTAATTATGTGTTAACACCAGCTGCTTTCTCCATACTTAACAGATAATTTTTAAGTGCTTAATGATCAATATGTTTAAGTACACACATCTGTAGCCAAAGAAAGGGCAGACTGAAACATAGGCAAGATGGAATACAATCCCCAGTGCTTTGATTTGGAATTTTGTCACCTCTCTGAAGAAAGCAGTGTTTTCTAGCTAGTGACTGAAATATGATATGCTTTATAAACTTGTCTATACGATTAGGTTTTAGGGATAGCCTATATTTGACAAACACTGTGGTTGAGCACAACATATTTTATTAAAGTAAACGTTTTCATTTGATGGCTGTTAGTATATTTAGAACTCTCATAAATGCTGTTGGAAAAAGCAAATTGATTTGAATTTATCAGTATTGGCTCTAATACCACACTTTCTGATTAAACCACCCAATTATGATTTTTTTAATAACAAGAAAAAGACGTAATCAAGAATCGAGGAGTTATCCAAGCTTGCCTCTGACAAAATGACTAACATTTTGGAAACATATTTTATTGTGTACTGCATTCTGCACTCTTTTTAACTAACTGGGTGCCTACACCAAAGGTAGGTCAAAAGCTGTTGCTTATTAGACGCAGCAGATCACACCAAGAAGTCAATGTTGTGTTAACTACTTCAAAACTTGACTCTTAGTTCTTCCAGTTTGTAGCGGGTGGTTTTTGTTTGTTTGCTAGCATTTTTTTTAAGATCCCCCTTGAGTTTTGTTAAAGTTAGCAAAGGTGTTCTGAGCTAGGTTCCATCTTCTAGCAACATTTCATCACTCGTAATCCATTCTCATAAGGCAGCATTTTACAGGCCCACTTTATGACTGGAATGCCCTGCTTCTAGTCAAGAAACTGCCACTTGAGGAGAAATTTCAAGCTTATTGATTCTATGTCTATTGCATTTTCCCCCCTATAAGATTCATCTGAATTTTATTGGCTCAAGTGGATTTAAAATGGGGAGCTTAGTGCTCACGTGTAAAGGAATGCATTTGGGGACTCTGAATTTCGACTGTCACATTTCTCAGCATGCTTATTGGCAGCTGTGTTCCTTTTTAAATTACCTCGGTGAGATAGACACTTTGCAATATTCAACCTGAAGTGCTACCTCAGCCCTTTCCAGCTAGCCATAGGAAAAAAAATCATGGTGGGAGGAGTAAAGGGAAGGTGAGAATTTTGTAAAGCTCTCCACAAATAATTCGGTTGGAATTGCTTTTTATATTTTGCACCACTGACAAATCAGCTACCTTGAGATATTGATATTTCTAAGGTATTGCGGCATCTTTATTTTGATTTTATGTCCAAAAGATTGAAGGTCAAAGGAATTGATTTACTTTGATCAATTAAAAAAATCTACCTTGATTTAGCCAGTGCTGCATACATTTTACCCTAGGCAGGCTCCCATCTTTGTATCTGCTCAAATTGAGTGGAAATAAAGCACATATTCTTCAGTTTCAAAGACATAATTAGCTTGGGGTCATGAAGACATAGTCTGAGAAGAAGGAGACTACCTTGTATCAGAACAGGGAAAAATAGGATGTTTAATGGTAGGTCCCTGAAAGTCATTTCGGTCTAGGCGTTTGTTGTAGATTGTACTGATGACAGCCGGGAGGAAGGAAGAGCAGGACTCTGGAATGAGCCTGCCTGGTTCCAAGACACATCTCCATTACTGTGCTTCCTCAAGTAAGTTACACACTTGTCCTATGTCCCTATTTTCTCATCTGCAAAATGGGGAGGTAATGTTATGGGTCTCACAGAGTGCTTGTCAAGATTAAAGGAGAAAAGTAAAATGCTTAGCACAGTGCCAGGCATATAGGATGCACTTACTAAATGGAAATGACTCTTGCATTCTTCATTATGCTAAAAAGAATACAGGAGCTCACTGTGAAAATTTAAAAATCCCGTTGTTTTTCCCAAAATGACACACGTTGTTAATCCTTGGGAGAGATTATGACAGATTATCTGGTTATGGCATTATGGGCCTTTCAGAAGTGATACTTGTAAAAACTGTGCACATTGGCTCTAACTTAAACTAAGTATCCGACCTTTTAAAGACACAGATGCCCTGTTGTTCTTCCTGTGTGGGCCTGAGTATGCTTGGAGCCCTAACACTTCCGTAAACTAGCAGACTAGAGGAAAAGGCATAACTTCCACATGCAGAATGCATGCTGCTGCCTCAGATTTCATTAATTTATATTACTGAATAGCTTCAGATGATGATAAGCTCTGTCTACCTAAATGACTTTATATACAACCTGTTACAGCCATGAAAGGAGAATGATTATATAAAATATTAAGGGACATTGAAGGATTGGATGTGTGTGTGTTGGGGAGGGGAAGAGGTGATGTTCCATGCTGGTGAGTTTACTTAGCAGTAATTGGCAACAGCTCAAGGATACAACTTTTGTTTTTTTTTTTTTTCCAACAAATTATCTGCTAAGATACACTTGGCTCCAGCTAAGGTTTATGTCGTCTAAGGCTGATGTTAGGCACATGCTTATTGGGACCAGTAACAAGGCAATATAATAACTTGGGTGGGTTTGGGGGATTAGTCTGTTTTTGAAGCTGAGTTAGATTGATCAAAATTCAGTCTATATGTCAAAATGAGTAGCTTCATTAGAATGTGCACAGGGTGTGTGAGTCATGGCACATCCAAAAGGGAGTATACATGAAGGTTAGTGCACTCCCAGACAGGCATTCTGAGCTGCCTTAAGACTACTTCAAAATCTAAAAATTGCTATTTTGAAAAAAATGTATGCCTACAAGCCCTAGGCCTGCATGATATTCCCAACTTGACTCTCAAAATCTCTGAAAAATGTATATTCAGACCTCCTCTTGCTTCACATGCCACGGTGCCTTTAACTTTCATAACAAATCTATTCTCTAGCTCATTTTACCATGAAAAAGACTGCAGATTTGTTGACTGTGCAACAAAAAGAGAAGATTAAAGCATCAGTTTGTTTCCATTAAAGCAATTATTTAATCATCTTCTCATCCCTGTCTAGAATAATCATATTAAAAGACTTCCCCAGACTTCTGAATTAGCAACAAAGAATTCAGATCATCTTTTACTCTCTGAACAGAAAGAATGCAGTTAACCAGGTAATGCATTTAAAAATCATTTCTAGTAACGGTGACTGGACATTTTGCAGTAGTTGAATTTAATAACAGCAACTTTTCTCCTGATTAGCTTCACATATAGAAACAGAGGAGCCCGGACTGGGCATCCGACAGATGGTGGCAGAAATACACAGTGCAAAGAAAGACGAAAGAGAAGCAACAGCCACTTGTGATTACAGCTTTTCATGGCATGCTAGGACTTCATTTAATGATCTGAATACTTTCTCTAAATTCAGGTCTTTTAAAAGTACATGCATCCAATCGTAGGGGCAATTCATTCATTCTACATACTGGGATAAGACCTTATAAAACTAGCACCTTTCAGCACAGCATATAATATTTGGTAGCTGCATATGGAGTTTAAGTAATTCTCACCCTGACACTGACAAATAAACTTTAATTAAAATGGTAAGCAGGTTGCAGCACAATGAATGTACTTAGGATATTAAACACTCCAAGAGGGCGGTAGGGTAGAATGACATTACGTTTTTATAAAGCAAACACAAGTTTGCTTAAATAGTTTCCTTACTATGTTTAAAGAAACCCAACATATACTTAAACAGCTAAGGTAAGCATTTCACCATCAACACAGCCTCTTTGATTTAAACACACAAATCACAAGAAAGCAAAGTCAAGAAAAAGAGATATTATCACTAAAGATTTCAAAAATGATATTTGGAAAGAAAAAGTGTACAATCCAAATGTTCCTGTGGAGACACATACATGCACACACATATCCCCACAGCCAGCTGTAAATCAAGATAGCTATAAACTTACCGGAGCAAATATCACCATACACATTTACAAAAGAATTGATAATCCAACTTCCCCTCTCCTGAAAGAAATAGAGGTTGTCTCATACTAAAAATAAAGCTTCTCTGTCCACAGCACCAGCCACTTGTCCCTCTTTTTATGAAGCAAAGGAGGAGAAGAAGAAAATCAATGCAGAGGGAAAGTGAGATGTTATACCAATCAGATAGCAGCTTCAGCCTCATTTGCAGAGAGATGGCAAAACGGTCATATTATTAGATGGTGACAACCCACAGCTGAGTACAGGAACCTGATACTCCCCTCTGGTGAATGCTGCCTGCTGGGCGGGGAGGTGGCTGCCACCATGGTGAGCTCCCACACTTGGCTCTTGGTTCACAACTGGAAGGGCAGAACTGCTTTGCACTAGCACGCTGCATCACCAACAGAGGCACCATCTCCCCTTTACTCTGCCAGCCCCCTCCTCCCGTAAGCACAGTGCTTAAAAACAAACTAGGAGATTTTTTAAAAGCCAGGATTTCCTGTGTTAGGGGTATGGGGAAAAGTGGTGGTTTTATAAAATCTTATGAATAGATTTGCATAGATTAAGTAAACATTGATATGTTTGTTAAAAAAATGGACTTCATTTTATGTAAATGCATGGATGTTATGCATAATCTCCATTTGGGAAATTCATACACCGCCCATAAATAATCATTAAGGTGATGTACTGGAAGACAGGCTTTTCAGGCTCTGGCAACTGTAGAAGGGACAGACTACATCTTGGTTGCTCACTTGTCACAGGAGTGTTACTTAAAGCCATCTCCTGCAAAATCTCAAAATTAAAATGGTTTCAGAGGCTTAAGTGCAATCTGGATTCTGCTTTTTTCTGCAAATAAACCTCTGTAGGAAGGAGTTGAGCTCAACTACTTACAAACGGCCAAAATCATGGCACCCTGAGGCAATGTGTGTTGGGGGCATTTGCAGCAAATTCTTAGACAGGCTGCCACAGGTGACATGTTCTCCTCACACTGGCATCCTGAGGACAATCTCTCCCCAAGGCAGATACCACAGCACAGGGAGAGGAAACCTGTCTATCTCTCCCCTCCCACCCCCTATTTCAGGTCCCCACTCAGTGCAAGAATGTTGTTAGGTTGGCTGAGATGTCTCTGCTTTATCTTTTGTACAGTTGGTGATGATTCAACTGAAATGCACATAGGCTGGCCACATTTTTATAAGTATTAATTTGTTGTTAATTTGGAATCTGTCTGAAGTCTTTTTTGAGGTTCCTCTCTCTCTCTCTTTCCTTACTATTTCTGCCTCTTTGTATCTCTCTCTCTCCCCCTCTCTCTCTCATGCATGCACACACACGCACACATGCAAACACACACAATATCACTACCATATCATAGCCACCACCATCATCTCTCTCTTACTCCCGTTCTTCCTTTTCTTATACACACAGTAACAACTTGGTGGGTAGGGGGAGGTTGGAGGATCAAACCAACCAACCAAAAAACCATAATGAGGAGTCAGGCAACTTGGGTTCTAGTTCTGGTCCCCCACTTACTAGTCGTGTGAGCTGGGTCTGAGCCTTAGTTTGTCCTCTGTAAAATGGCCACACTAATGCCTCATAGAGCTGTGAGTGGGAAGAAATGAACAATGGGCAAGGCAGTGCTTTCCCCTACACTACACACCTGCAAACTGGGCTCAAGAGTCCAGCTCCCTTCTCCTCTGTCTCCTTTGATCGGCTGGTTTCCCCGACGCCTGCGCTTCCGGGGTGCTTACCAACTCTTCAAACTGTATATGCCCTGTGGCCCCTTTGAAATTCTCATAGGAACCTTTTCCTCCCTACTCCCCGTGTGCCTACTCCTCACCTGCTTATTGGCAAATCACGGCACTTCAAACAGAGAAGTTACTAAGGGGAGCAAATTAAGCAAGTGAATATATCCGAAGCAGGGAAAGAAAGGCTTAGAACCACCAGGCATTTAAGTGAGCACTCAGTAAACATTTACAGAATAAATAAATGAGAGATTGACTGAAAGAATAGTGTCCCTGTGCTGAAGGCCACAGTTCCTCCAGGTGGCTGATAAGGGGCAAAGTTAAAATAGGATTGAAGAGGTGGCTGATAAGGAGCAGTGAGAGTAGGGATGAAGAGGCGGCAGTTTCCAGCAAGGCACCTGTAGGGTAGAACCGTACTTAATTGTTTCTTCAGGGAAGCCAGTGAGATATTAATAGCCCCATTGCAAGTAAAAGGAAAAAATTTCTGTCTGCTACAGAATAATAGTGAACATTTCGTGAATATTTACTCTGTGCCACATACTATTCTAAGTGGGTGTTTTTGGTATATCATCTTATTTAAGCCTTACAAAACTACAAGTTACAATTTTTATTCAGGGTATAGGTGAAAAAACCATGACCCAAAGAGTGAAGTAACTTATCTCAAAGTATACAGTCAATACCTAGTAAAGCTAAGATTTGAGCCTAATTGTGTGCCATTGTCTAAGCTGTTAACCACTGTGCTTTGCATGCCACATGACGGTGCTTATACTTTTATTTATTCAGTGTACAGCGGATGACAAATACACATTTGGATGCATGGACCCTGCGGTAACTTCTCAGCTGTCCCCATTATGCAGATTTGCACCAGAGATTGGAACGGGCTGGTGCACAAGAGGGTCTACCAAGCCCATGAGATCCATGCTCAGGCCCTACTGGGTTCTGTATGGACTTGGGCACATTATTTAACACTTGGGAAGATAGGAGTTGTGAGGCTTAGCCTTGGGTTTGGTATCGGTTTGCTTTGTGACTCTGGGCATGTCCCGAAATTTGTCTGCAGCTCTGTTTTTCTCATGTTTGAAATGAAGGATTTCTAATGACTTATCTCTTAAAGGGCTTTCTGGGTCAACTTTTACTAGATAAGGTTCTAAGGCTAATAGGCAGATTCTAATCTGTTGTTTGGGTTAGCTCTGTCTGCTTCATATTTTTTCCAGACAGAGCATTAACATTCTGTAAGTCTCCCCTGTAACCACCCTTCGGTCATCTCTTTTGTGGACCACAGCAACAGGCTCCCTCTAGGTCTCGCTGCTCTCACTTTTCCCCCTAGAAATCTCTCCTATTATCCATGTTGAGCCATTTAAAGCATAAATTAGATTATATCATAAATCTGAGAAAAATACTTCAATAGTTGTCCAATAGGCTTATGGTAAGTAAAACCCAAACCCTTTCCATGCCTTTAAAGTGTCATGCAATCTACGTCTCATCTTTTTGTTTTATTTAATTCCAACCCTCTCCTTCCCTACTCTTCAGCCACATCCACCTTCTATACCTTTGCATTAGCTATTCCTTCTGCCTGGAACATTCTTTCCTCAGATCTTTTCCTGCCCTCTCTTCCTTTGTCACTCAATTGTTAGTTCTACTTTCTGTTCCTTAGAGGGTCTTTCTTCCCCCAACCATCTAACTTAAAAACATCTTTCACTTTCTCCAGTCATTCCTTTTTTTTTTTTATTTTTGCACTTTTATTGCCTGATACCTTCTTGCTTATTTATTTGTTCATTTATTATTGACTATCTCCATTTACTAAGACGTCCACAAAAGCAGGAAACTTGTTTGTTTTGCTTAATACCATATCCTCGGTATTTCAGAGAGTAGCTGCCACACAGTAGGTGTTCAATAAATATTTGGTGGATAAATCAATGAATGATGAAATAAATGAATCAACATGAGAACAATTTAGGTTTGAGATGGTGGTAAAGAAACCTAATTTTTTCAAAGGAATTTAGCCTTGAAAAGCAGAACAGATGAACAAGGGCAATTGATTCATTCATAACAGCAGATACAGATTATTTTTAACCTCTTCAAAGAACATTCTGGAAGGGTTGCAAATTTCAGCATCATATTGATTTAATTGGGAACTATGTCAAAGATGGTGGAAAGCTCCTTTTGTAAACCATACTGATCAGCTTTTTTTTTTAGAAGCTTGGGATCTAGGGTTTCGTTCACCTAGGCCCACATAGAGCAGCTGATTTTTGGATACTTGCCCATGTATTTGTCATTAGAGAAATAATCTTGTCAGCTAGCCACTTAGACTGCCCTAATCTTCCAATTTATCAGACAGCACAGACAGTCGGCTACCACTCTGTATCACAGAATTGGAACTGACAAAAATAAAGCAATATGCCATTATTTGATGGTTCTTGTTTGAAAAATGATATTCACATTGTTGCTACTGCTTTTAAAATAACATTTATCCATTATTAGATTATTAAAAATAGAACTACAATGTTTTGCAAGTCAAGTATTTATGGAGAAGGTTAAGTAGATTAAAATAATCTGTGATTCTCTGAAAACCTTATTAGCAATGCTAATTTCTAATATGATCAGAGCTTCAACTGTGATCTTTCAGTTGAGCAATGGCCTTCAGACAACTTCAAAAGAAATTTTTTTCTCTGAATGGAAAAGCTTCTTTCCCCTTTGGATGGACACACCTTCTGGTAAATGCAACAGTTCCTTTCCCTTAAAGCTTCCATTTCTAAACATCTGGCCTCTCAAAAGGGGTCCTTTCAGGCCTGTCTGCTGGCCAGTGGGAGGCCTAGCTTTCTAAGCATTTAGTAAACACTGAGAGGAAAATTCCAGAGCCAGAGGATTTCTTCATTGCAGTGGGAGAAAGGAGGTAATCACAGATAAG
Source organism: Ateles fusciceps (assembly GCA_036589455.1). NCBI lineage: Eukaryota > Metazoa > Chordata > Mammalia > Primates > Atelidae > Ateles > Ateles fusciceps. The sequence continues at coordinate 15,217,769 of JAZHEH010000562.1, forward strand.
GCTACTTTGGTCATACTAATAAATGACCAAGAGAGTTAGTCAAGCCTCTTCCATTTTGCTTCAGAAACAATTTCAGCGCTTTCAAGCTGCAGCAGTGAGAGCACTTACATCCAATTCACTTATGGAACAACCTTAAAATCTTTAATGGTGCCTTCCTTTCTCTGACTGAGCACAGCTCCTAGCATGAGTAAAATGCAATTTATTCTGATGTAAGCAGGTATATAGAGTCAGGGTAGAACGTTCTAGGCCTCTTATCTTTTATTTCCCTTGTAAGAGAAAGTTGTTTTTCCAACACTGTCTCTATTTTTTTTCAAATACTGAGATAAAATAATATTAATATCACTTGAACATGAACATTTATTAGATCATTAGCTTTCCTCATAGGGTTAAAGTCTGTCTAAAAAAATTCTACACTGAAGCTGGGAGGTGCCGTGACTCAGGCCTGCGGTCCTGGAGCATAAGAGGGCAAGGCTGGGGGTTTGAGACCAGTCTGGGGAACATAGCAAGCACTCATCTATACAACAGCAAAACATAATTGTATTTAAAAAATTCTACACTGAAGCTGAAAGTATAGGGAAAAGTTTGTGGATGCAAGAAAAGCTAAGGAATATAGTGGAACAAGATTGAGAAAAATTAGGGTATTTGGGTGGAAATGTAGCCATGCTTGGGAGATAAAAGGAGAGAAAATGGTAGTTAAAATAGCAGGTAAAAAAAAAGTTCAAGGCTTATTTTCTGAAGACCATGAGTCTAAGCTCTTCAAGGACACAATAACGTACTTATCTCTGCATCCTCAGCCCAAAGCAAAGTGCCCAGCACAGAGTGGCCAAGCAATGATTGTTTGCTGAATGAGGGATAAATGGAATTATTTGAGAGATGGAATATATATGGTTAAGCATGCTCCCTTTAGGCAGACATTGTGCTGGAGAGCCTCTGTTTGTTCCTCTAGAGCCACTTTCCTGCCTACTTTGTGTTCCAGCAGGCTGAACTAATGGACCCCATCAATGAGCTCCCTTTCTCTGAGGCATCCTAATGGGAGGTGCTAACAATAAGAAGTATTGCCAGAAAATTAGAGGGTGAGAGGAGATTGAGGTCAGGGTATTTATTCCCTTAGTCCCTCCTGATGGGTGTTTAAGTTGGCTGTGTTCCTCTAGTGAAGGCCACAGGTGCTGTGAAGTGACCTTCTCCATCCATACAGCTTCTCTCTCTTTCTCTTTCTTTCTTTCATTCTTTCTTTTCTTCCTCTCTTTCTCTTTCTCTGTCTCTCCTTTCTTCCTTTTTCTTTTTCACTTAAACTCTGTTCACCTCTTTTCAATTTGCCCCTTCAAAAAACTACCCTCAGTCACTCTGAGTGTGCCAGCTATTTCCTGCCTGAAGCCTGACTAACATAAACAGGTGGATTCTAGTTCCAGCTCTATTACTACTTATGTGGTCTTGTCAGTTGCCCTAATCAATAAAATTGGATGTTTGTAAACTAATGCATACAAGGTGCTAAGTGCATACCAAGCATTTAATATCTAACAGTAGTCAGGATGAGAGTGATACCCTTTGCCAGCTTATTTGTTTGATAAAGATGATACACATGCTCTTTCATTTTGTCTCTAGAGGAAAGAGCTGTTCATGTTTTAGAAAGAAAAGGGGTTGGGCATGGTGGCTCATGCCTGTAATCCCAGCACTCTGGGATGCCGAGGCAGGCTGAACACTTGAGGTCAGGAGTTTGAGACCAGCCTGGCTAACATGGTGAAGCCCCATCTCTACTAAAAATATAAAAATTAGCCAGGCGTGGTGACGGCTGCCTGTAATCCCAACTACTCAGGAGGATAAGGCAGGAGAATCGCTGTAACCCAGGAGGAGGAAGCTGCAGTGAGCTGAGATAGTGCCACTGTACTTCAGCCTGGGTGACAGAGCAAGACTCAGTCTCAAAAAAGAAAAAAGAAAGAAAGAAAAGGAAAGGAACGCCCATACCCTGTTGTGAAAGATGTAACAGTCTTCACCGCTGGAATATTAGAGAGTATGGGAATGACATTGAGACACATGGCTTGAAGCAAAGAAAGATTTGTTGAAAATGGTTTTGACTACTGGCATTTCTGAGTATTCAGAGTACACTGGTCAATCCACTCAGCCTATCAATCAGGTCCACGAAGAGCTGCTTCTTTTTGATGCTTGCTGGAGGGCTATCCATGGATTCCTGGATGTCCATTGATAGGCCCTGGATCTCAGGCAATAATCACAGATCTATTAAGTGCTAACGCCTCTGCTTTTATTTCTGTCCTAATGAAGTATTTCAAGCCAATGGAGGGGCTGAGTCCCTTAGAAACTCCCTTAATATCCCAAAAAGACTTTGACCCCGGAGACAAGGCGACTCAGGTTTTATATATCACAGCTAAAACCCACCTGGGGGCTCATGTCCTCAATAGAAAACAACAATTCTCAAATCCATGAGAACTTTGTTAATCTTCTCAAGTAAAAGGGCAACCATCCATTTGCCTAAAATTTTCAGTTCTGCAATTGTTTATGGCATGTGTGTTATATGTCAGGCACACGCTAAACTCTGTGGATACAGTGGTGAAAAAGGTAAACATGGTCCCTGCTGAAAGAATCTTTCTGAGTTATTGTGCAAGCCAGGAACCTACAGGCCTGGTATATAAATAATGCTCAATATACATTGTTATATGATTGAATACATAATGCTGAATTACTGTGACATATTTCTTAATTACAAAGGTAAGTAGATGAACATATTGGCCTAGGCTTGTAATGTTCAAAATGTAAAACAGAACCATCAAATATTTTGATGTAATTTGTGTATATGCGAGAATACAGATAGTACATTCAAATAACCAAATCATCTCAGCTTACAATGCAATTATAAGCATAATCTTTAATAGCTTAGCTTTTAAGCTGAATGCCAGGAATTCCATGGAGATTCTCCAGGGCCCACCATGGAGATGGGAGGGTGTGCTAGGGGCAGCCAAAGGAACCAGGGTTCCACATCCCTTCTCTTCTTCAACCAGTCCACTCTGCTGTTTTCTCTATACCCCAGGTTTCTGAACATGATTGCATTTGAACAGAACATTTTAGATCTTAAATGAAAAACTGTGGAGAACCAGTGATGTAATGGAGAAATGTGGCAATTATGATTTCCTATCATGGAACTTTTGATTCCAATAATGATGCTCATATTTATTTCTGGGTATTAGCCACTGTTCATGCATTATGTTATTTGATTATCATTCAACCCTATCTACTAGAATCTATTGTTATCATCATTTTACAAATGAGGATGATAAGGTTTAGGGCGATTCAGTGAGTTGCCAAAGTCTGCCTAGATAGTATTTGAACAAAGACTTGAAGCTAGGTTGTCTGTTTCCAAAGCCCAGGTTATAAATCTGCACATTACCCAGTCTTGCTAATGTGTGCATGTTTAGCGTATACAAGGTGGACAGATGGGCATTTCCACTCTGGCAGTTGTTTAGAGCTTAAAACAATGTTGTATTTCAGTTGCACAATTTCTGGTGATTGCATCTACTCTTCTGGTACAGGGGATTAAAAATGGTCCCATCACAAACTGCTGCACGGTAGATTCGCTCTTCCTGCAGTCTTGTATAGCACACAATATTACATTGTTCATAGTGGGAACTACATAAATCTTTACTTATTATTAAAGAAAAGAAATGACTTTTCTTAGGCTTATTTTCATAATTCTCATCAAAAATAGGAGAGATATATCTGTTTTCCTTCTATTATTTTTTATAGCAGGGAGAGCTCTATCGGCAAATTGATGGCTTAGGAGTTTTGCTGTTCCTAACACACATTTCTTAAAGCCTGATGTGGAACCAGAAGATGAATAGTTGTTGCTATGATTAAGGATTAAGACTTTATAACAGAAAGAATCCCTGAGGTCCAGTTTTTATAAGAATCTTGTTAGTACTGTAATAAGACTGAAAGAAGAAAAGCATGGAAACAATTTTCAATAATCTTGCCCAGTACACTGAGAAATGAATAGTAAATTCGATCAAGAGGTGTGTGACTTTTTCACTGATCATTTCCCCATGGAGGAAGGGTGTCATAGCCAACTGTGTGTATTGATGAGACTCTCTTAGCCTTTCCAAACTTCCATTTATTCACCTGTAAAATGGGAATAACAATGCTGAGATATATAAATAATATGCAGTTGAGGATGATGGCAATTACAATGACAAAAGTGAAACGTATTCCTCTGCTGAGGCTACAGGCAAGATAGATTTCAGAATCAAACACTTACAAAATGGCTTTCTGGTTTTTCTTTCCTTCTCAAAAAACTGAATTAAACACCGCGCCCCCCACCACCCCCGCCACAACCCCGTTAAGCCAATATGTCTCAAGAACCTAGACCAAATTACAACTCTTAACAAAATAAGATGCGTATAGGAAAGAGATGAAAAGTCTGTTTCTCCACAAGTAGTTGATGAAATGTAGAGTGTGTAACATTTGAGTGTTTTCATGGAGCTCCAAAGAGTCTAGTCACGATCTGCTTGATTAGGATTCCATCTGAAAGCATTCTCCCCACTCTGCTCTCAGCTCCTGCCCCACCCCAGTCTTAGGGATGTGCGTGGTGAAGATGCCCTGCAGCAAAGGAATGGATTTGATCTAAAGGGAGCTGGGGCATTATTTTAATTGGAGTGCTTATGAAATATTTGTAAAAGCCTCTCTCTTTTGATGAGTATGTCTTATGCCAGAGATGTTTCTGCATCCCTGTGGTATGAGGGTAATCCATTTAGCCGGCAAAATTTCTACAATTTTATTAGCCACAAAATCCCTCCTATCTGGGTGAGCCTTCTTATATTTCTAATTTATGTCTTCCCAAATCCTCAGATTCAGGGCTACAAGGGAAGGTGCTGCAGCCTGGTATCTCATGGGGCAGTGGTGAAGCCACCATGAAGCAGCTCATGTGAAAGTACTTTGAGAAGTGAAACGTGCAGTACTAAGTACAGTTATTCTTAGTTTCTGTGTTCAGTGTTCCCCTCCATAAATATAAGACAAAACTATCTTACCTCCAATAGTTGATTATGTATTACTTCAGGCCTGTTTAGAACAGTCCAAAATGCCATGTGAACTGTTCATTCGCACACAGAGAAAAACCAGTTTTCTTTCTTCAGCTGTGCCTCTATTTTTAAAATAGAATGTCTTACCAATGTCTTCCTTAAAATGTTAGTTCCTTCTTACACCATCCCCAACTCTTGAAATGATACAAATTAAGAGAGTCAGTCTGAAGAACAGGACAGTCTGATATTTCCAGAATGTCATTATCTCAACTCTAAGAGCAACACTTTTCCTCTCATTTCGCTGAAAGTGTGGAGACAAAAACTCCCTGTAAGGGGCTGTAACACTACTTGTTCTGACATTAGTTATAATACATGGAAAGTCAGCCTTAGACTCTGTCTAGAAAACACTTCCACCCTTTCTGTTGTAACACACAATGCTCTGTGATATGTATGCTAGGGACCAAAGCCACATAGCAATGTGGTTCTCAAACTTGGCTGCCCATCAGAATCACCCGGGCAGCTCATTAAAAAACATGGATTATCAGTTCCAAACCCAGACCTCCTGAATCAGAAGCCAGGAGGGTAGAGTATTTAGAAATATGGAATTAGCAACTCCTCCAGTTCCCTTTTCCCAAAGGGAACTTGACAGGGAATCTTTGTACAGCACATGAAGCCAATGATTACATGAAATGATCATCAAGAAGGCCACCATAACTTGTCATACAAGGTGAGTTCCATGTTCAACACAAATCTAAGTAGGAAGGGGAGTCTCATCAAAGGTGAGAGAAGCTGGCTGCAGACAACGGCTCCACAGCGTGGAAACATGATCAGTGAGGCCTCGAGCCCATCTCTCCTTTTCCTACCTCTTTCTTGTCTGGGTCTGCCTCTTTCAGGGAGCATGCTGCCACGCACCAAAACAAGAGGAGGGGCTAATCTAAAAGCAATGACAATGTTGAAATGTATGTGCCAGGCCCTTTTCTAAGCAATTCATAGAAATTAACTTATTTAATTTTCCTAAAAACACAACTAAATTTAAAAAAAAAATCAAGTTCAAAAGCACATGGAAATACTCCTCGACCATTTCTTAGAATCAGCTTGAATTCTGCTGTCTTACCTCAAAGCATCCCTAATCTTTTCCATGTCAGTTCATCAACACTGCTGCCCTGTGTACCACCAGGAGGCTCAGACAATGCTGTCTTGGGGTTGCCCCCTCCCCAATAATTCCTCTTGAGAGACAAGGGCATAAATGCAAGTAGTTTATTTGGTAGATGTTTCCAGAAAGAGAGTGGGGAACTGAGACAGGGAAATGAAGGGAGCTGATAAAGAATGCATTCATGAGCAGGTGCCTGTGGTGGGCAGCTGAGGCTACCTCACTGGGGTGCTCTGGAAGACAATGCAAAAATGCTTTAGAGGTATTATAGCAGGTGTAGAAAGCTGGTGCATTTATTCTCCAACTCCCTTCTCTTATTGGCTCCTGCAAATATCAAATTCCCTGCATTGCTGGCCTATCCCTCTTCACAGCCTGAAGCCCTCAGGAAGAGAGAACTGGCCTACAGAGGGAATGCTGAAGGCGTGTGTGGTGAGTGCTGCAGGTTTGGGTGTGTGGCCTTAACAGAGCCTGCTGCAGTGCATACAGGTGCTTTGGAAAGGCCTAAGTCACAAGCAGGGAAGAAGAAGAAAGAAAGAAAAAATGCCGATATAGTATGCACCTAAAGTAAAATAAATAAATTATTTAAAAAAAAAAGAAAGAAAGAAAGAAAAGGGAAACAATGACTTTTTTTTTTTTTAATGAGGGCTCCAAGGAAAGATTATGTTGGTTCTGGCTGTACTTCTCAGTGATTTTCTTTCCTTTTGCTTGTTGGTTTTGTTTTTAATGGGCTAAGGATTTGTGTAACAGTTCACGCTTTTCCTTGCAGTCATGTGCTTTCAAACCTCTGCCCTTGATTTATGCTGTTCTCTCCATACAGAATGTTTTGTTTCTCTTCGGCCAACCATGACTCTACTTTTCCTTCAAAAGACCAGATGAATGACTACTTCCATCCTTTTTAGTTTTTTCTCATGTATAACCCTTGTTTCATTCTGCGTCATAGTTAGCCAACTTCATGTTTGGCTCTTAACTCAGTATTTTGCAAGAGAGACGTGATAAACAAATACCCACTGAATGAATGGACAGACCTAATCTAAATAATGAGATTTCAAGCTTCTTATTAGTTCCCCTTGATTTAACTTCAAACCCTGGCCACATGATTTTGGAAGAAAGATTTCAATCCTCCTTGCACATTTTCAAAATTCTGTAAGGTCATTCAATGTTATTGATTTCTAGTGTTTTATTCTCTGTCCTTCATTATCAGGGTAAATTCCACATCACTATTAGATTTAAATGAGAGCTCAAATATGTCTTATTAGTGAGGTGGCACCTGTTAATGAGCCAACATTACTGAATACAGATAAAGAAATAGAGAAGGGTTGTTGGTTCCGCTGCCCTGGGAACAACAGCATCACAAATCATCTTCCAGTTTTAGAAGCAAATGTCCGTACCTCACTCTGCTGAAAGGCCACTTTCCCTGTGGGGGGATCTGTGATTAGGTTTGTGAACTCCTACTCATCCTTCAAAACCCAGCTCAGTTGTCTTCCTCTCTGAGAAGAAGAAAAGAGGAAAGAAGCTGACATTCGTGGAACACTTACTCTCCAAGCTACCGTTTGTGGCACTTTACTTGTGTCATTTTATTTTATTCTCCCAACAGCACTGCAAGGTAGAAGTTAGCCCCATTCTTCAGAAAGAAAAAAAAAAAAAAAAAACGGAGCTAAACAAAAATCCAATAAATAAGTCATGAAAATAAGCTTCAAAGCTGGGTCTCTCAGATAGCACAGTGTTGTATTTTCTGTTAGTTTAGATTGCCCTCCACATCTTCTATGTAATAAACTTTTTTGAGTACATATAGCCTGACACTGTGTCTTAATAAATCCTCAGCAAAATATCTGTTAGTTGGATATTATCAAGCACATTTTGCAGGGATACAAAGGTCTAGGAGGTGCTTTTCTTCCTCCATCTTCTGTCCTTCCATAGTGGGTGATCTGTCTCAGTTATACTATTTGTCTTAAGACTTCATAATTATGTACATCTATTTCTGTCTTCCAAACAAGAACACAATTTCCATGAGGATACAGTTGTGCGTATGTGTGTATGTGTGTGTATTCTCAGTGCAGGGGTCAATGAATGAAAACCTGTGGAATGAACAAATTCACTTGAACTCTAAAATAAAATATAAAGATGTTAATGCTTTGAAAAAGTCTTTATTTCAAAAGCTGACCTTTGACAAAATAAGGTTATGGAATGTTTAATGTCCTAAGTACAATTAGCTCACATTGGATGCATTTTATGTATTCACTCAGGTCATGCATGTCTGTACCTTCCTCACATCTGGCAATGTGCCAAAGCTTCAGATTCCCAACAACCTGGCTCTTGTCTATGTTTACATAGAGGCAAGAACCAAGAAAAAAAAATCAGACAAAGGATATGTCACCAAGCCTTCCATACACTAATGGCCATGTACCTTGCTCAGATGAGAGGCTCCCTGGTCCTTACCCAGAGTCTAATTCCTCTTCCTTGACAAATACTCCTAATAAGGTTGTTTTTTCTAAGTTGACAGCATATTAGAAGAAGCCAAGTAAAACGGAACAAACTGTCAGAAGAAGGCACACTTAGAGCCCCATGGGAACAGGAGAGAGCACAAAAACAATGAAGGGGCATAAAGAAGAACTTGAAAGCATGGCATTCTCAGAATATTTTATGTAACGGCAAAGAAACCCTGCTCTGCTCCACAGGTTCTGAGGTTGACATTACACACTGGCAAAGAACAATGTTGTCAAAAAACTGTTAAAATGTTTTCCATCAACTCTATTTTAAAACACAAGGATGTGAACAAGTTATACATTTAACTAATAATTTCTATATAAAATAGTTACAATCTTTTTTAGAACAACCTAAAAGTTTGGTTCTTAAATGACAAAACTTTGACTACCAGAAATCATGTCTATTAAGGAAGAATTGTTTCTTAGCGGTTCCAAAGATTGCTAAAGGGCTGCAGCCCGGGGATGGTACAATTCCTGGTGACAGGCAGAGTGAGCAGAAGTGCTAAGACCGATCGGGTTTCTCGCAGCTAAAATCCACTTGAGATCCACAGCCATTGGATATATTTTGGAGACCTATTTAACTTTAGTAATTTGAGGCTCTTTCCATTGTTACCCACCTACATGAACTACAGAGAAGAAGGCTATATTGGTTTATAATATGCAAATTATTGATACAATCCTTTCAGCATAGTGAGTAATGTAGTTGTTGATCTTACACTTGCTATGGCTCCGCCTACTAGTTTTTACTCTCAATCACTGTCACACCAACAGGATTATAACCACCTATATGACATAATAAAGATACAAAGAAAAAAGAAAAAGGTTTCACAGCCCTAACCTATCAACACATCTGTTCTCTGCCTTTTCCATATGCCTTCCAGTTCTTATTCATGTGTTTAGCATACTGATTGAACAAAATGACCCTATTATTCCTTTTCCTGTGTCCACATTCATTCTATGTGACTTTGTGGCCTTTCTTACACAAGACATAGAGCTGGTTTTCTCACTCCTTGAATCTGGAGTCACCTCATCTCTTTCTGTGGCCAACAGAATATGGCAGAAGTGAAATCGTGCACATTCTGAGCCTAGGTCTCAAGGTGCCTTGCAGTCCCCCACTCTGTTGGAACTTTTCCAAGCAGTACTGTGAATAAGCCTGGGCTAGCCTGCTGGATGACACTGAAGAGACACATGATCTAGTCATCCCGTTGCTCCAGCCAAAGGCCAGCTGACCACTAGACATGTCAGTGAGGCCATCCTAGCCTAGACCAGTCAGTATCTGGCTGTCCCAAATGCTGACACCCAAACAGGCTCAGTTGATCAGCAGAACCACTTGTTTTCCCATAGACAACTGAGCAATAATAAATGCCTATTGTTTTAAGCACTGAGTTTTATATAGTTTATTATGCAGCAATAATTGATAAAACATGTGTGCATACAACTGACCTAGTCATATTCATATTGTAAATCTTGCTTCTATTAGCTATTCCATGATGCATACAGGGAACATACAATAATTTATTTTAATATTTCCCCAATTTGGGGATATTTAAGTAGTCTACAGTTACTAAACCAAGGCAATAATGTGATACAAATAGCACATGTTATTGATCTTCTAACAATGATTTCAAATCCTGAATTTTCTGATGACGAATTCTGTGGCTTTGGCCAACTTAACCTCAATAAATCTGCTTTTTTAAATCTGTGAAATGGGAATGATGATTCTTTGAGATTTCATTTTTAATACTCAAGATGATATATAATGACAATCTAGTGTCTGAACACAGTGTAATCAGTAAATGGAAGACGTCATGTAAACAATGCTGCAATTTCTTTAATTCCCAACTATGAAAGTGTTGGTTCAAATGTAAGGACAAAAAAAATATAAGGAAATTAAATGAGCAGACAGACAATGCATTTTTAAAACACTAGTGCTTAGAGGTAATTACTGACTTATTCAGCTTCCATTTCTGGAGGTGGGAGGCACTGAAGGAATCATCATTTCACCAGACTATACTTGGCTTGGACCTTGGAAATCAGAAATCATCACTCTGGTGGTTATTCAGCAAGAGTGTGTGGGGGAGAACTGAGAGAGCTGTATGAGAAAGAGCTAATGAACTTGTTTAATATGCAGATTCTCAAGCCATACATCCAGAGATTCTGATCCAGTAGATCTGGGTTTGAGTCCAAGAATCTCTGTATGCTCTGAGCTTCCCCCTCAGGGGGATTAATCAGAATCTACCAGCTTGGTGAACAATGGTCTTATTTCCACCCCCTCCTCAGTTGTGGAGAGAGACCAAAGACCAAGAAGGGTTAAAAAAGAAGTTTCCATCTCCTCAGAGACAATCAATGGCTGAGCTGGGGTGAGAGAGCCCAGTCCTTTGGATTTCTGAGCAGTGGTTCCACATGGCTTACATGAGCTATCCTGAGTTCATCAAAGGACAAATCTGCCGAGACCCTTGTTCTAAGCATGTTCTTTTCTTCCCAAGGCCAGTCTCTCTCTCATCCTAGTTGATACATACTTTATACACTGGGGAAATGATTAATGTGAATACATTATTTATTCTTTACTGAGAACTTGTCCTTTGAGCTGTAACCAAGTAACTGACTTTCAGACAAGTTGAAATATGCCAAGAAATGGTTTGTCTTGTCTATCAATATGTAGCTCAGTGTTGGCTTTCAAAAAAAAAAAAAAGCAGTAAATAAAATCAAGGTAACAGATTCTTTTACATTTTATTGTCTCCTTGGGGCTTTGTAATACTGTTTTTTTAAGATAAAGAACTTGCCATTTTATGTAACTCATCCTTTCAAGCAAGTAGCTTGAGACCTGTTTGTCTTCCAAGTTTGAATTTTAAGAGGACGCTCTTCTCATGGCATTTCTCGAAGAAATGTAGCTGTCAGCATGGATATAACCAAGAAGCATATTTATTCTGGTAGAACTAGAAAGCTTGACATGGCTTTAGAGTTATTTAAAAATTATTTTAAATTAATTTTGAAGCTGAATTCAAACTCAAAGCAACTTAAATTGTTTGCTGAGACAAAAAAAAAGAAATTCTGTCACCAGGACTGCTTTGTAGTGGAAAAACTTTAGCAGCTTTTTTCTCTTATAGTCTCTTTACTGATAGGCAGAACGGCTTGAAGAAACCAAATGGCCCGTATGCCACAAGCAACCTTTCAACTCCCTATCAGAGAAAGTCAGGACCAGTGAGAAATTGATGCAGACCAGAGCCGGTGACCTCCAGTTACCTTTGAATCATTAACATATCATTATCACACTAAAATCCCTTCTGCTAAGTGAAGATCACTGCCATTTTGTGTACATGCAATATATGGAGAAGCATGTTCATGAATTGCACCTACCACTTGGAACTCCACCCAATACCTGCCTGCATACCTCACCCTATATTCACCTCTTTAAAATTCCATATCTCCCATCTCCTGGGAAGAGGTGCCTTTAGAGCATGAGCTCCCTTTCTCCATTCTTTGGCCATTCTAAAACCTGATTGCCTTTCCAATTTGACATTCTTTCTTTGTGGCTGACATAAAGTAAGGAACGAATTCAGGTTACTGGTGGCAGTTCAGCCCAAGTCAACTGTCTGCAGAGTCTTAAGCTTCATGTGTCTAATCAGTGAAAGTAATTTGTGGTACAATGATTAAAAGGTTAATGTTTGAGAAGACGAGGGTTTGAATGCTTCCCCACTTACAGGCACATGACCTTGGAAAATGACTCAGCTTCTCTAAGGCTTAACATCTTCATCCATGTAATGGGCATACTTACAGCAAACTTTTGTTGAATATTTAGTATATGCTAGGACATTTTAAAAATTCTATTTCCGGGTGGGCGTGGTAGCCCATGCCTGTAATCCCAGCACTTTGGGAGGCTGAGGCAGGAGAATCACAAAGTCAGGAGTTTGAAGCCAGCCTGGCCAATATGGTGAAACCCTGTCTCTACTAAAAATACAAAGAAATTAGCTGGGTGTGGTGGCACATGCTGTAATCCCAGCTACTTGGGAGGCTGAGGCAGGAGAATTCCTTGAACCCTGGAGGCAGAAGTTGCAGTGAGCTGAAATCATGCCACTGAACTCCAGCCTGGGCGACGGAGTGAAACTCCATCTCAAAAAAAAAAAAAGTCTATTTCCATGAGTTCATTTAATACTTATAATAACTCCATGAGTGTTATTTTTATCCCTATTTTACATATCTGAATACTGAGGTTCAGAGCGATTAAGTAACCTGCCCAAGGTCATACGGATAGTAAGGGATGAAGCCTGAATATGAACCCAGGCAAGCTAATCCCAGAGCCGAAGAATTCAATAAAAATAGTCCCTGCCAAGAACTTGGAAGTGTGCTTATAATGAGAGCTCAAAAATGGTACCTTAATATTATTATTGGAGAAGAGCACCTTGAAGCTTATACCTACGTGAGGAGTTCTCTCCTGGGACTGTAAACCACCTTCATATCATTGTTCACCTTTAATCATTTGTAGCATTTATACCCATAATAACAAATTAACCTATACCACCCCTATCTCTTTTCAGTCTCTTTAAAGAATGTCTCTTGTTGTCTGAAAAACACAAAAGCGTATACAGAATAAAGTTTACTGAATACCACCAATCAGTTGACTACTCTTTGGGTGGAGAGTTTATCCTTCCAGTGTTTTCTCTTTGCACATGACTATTTGCCCACCTCCCTCCAAAATGTGGATTACTCTATAAATAGGGTTTAATCCTGCTTTTCCTCCCTGATGTTTCTATCACGAGCATTTTTCCGTCTTATGCACTACTCTGTGAAAACAGGATTTCGTGATGGCACAATATTTCATTTTAAAGATAAACTGGAGAGAGGTAAGGGCAGCAAGATGACTACCCTTTCTTCTCCTCTCCACTAACAGGATGGATCTAATGTGATTGGGATTGGGCATGTATGCTAGGATGAAGGATTATTGTGCTAAAAAAATTTGCACACAAAGGTCGTACTTTTCTTCCTTAGTTTTGTTGAGGAAAGATTACTGCCTTAGTACTAAGCTTTTCCTTTGTGTCCTCCCCCTCTCATTGACTAGAGTGGTGTAATCATGATATTTTGGTTTGAACTTATGAAGAATGGTAAGGAAAATTCTCCTAAATATAAAGAGAATAAAGTCCAGGACAACTTACTAATAGCTCCTCTCCCTACAAAGTGCCCCATATTGTCAAAGGGATTGTTCATATTGTGTACATTTTGGTGTGTGCTAACAGAGTGATGGCAAACCTAAGCTTATTTATTTTTTTTAATGAGCAAGGTTTAAAGATACCATGATTTTCTTACCTAATAATCAAAACAAACATATTTGATATAATAATGTAATAATTACAATAAAATGGAAATAATAATTGTTATTGAGCCTTTACTATGTGCTAAATGCTTTATGCATTCTTATTTAATTTCTCAATCATTCTCTAAGGTAGGGATTGTTCTCAATTTGCAAAAGAGGAAATGGAAACTGAAGTAGTTCCAAGACTGGTCAAAGGTATTATGGGCATGGGTGGAGGAGCCAGGCTTTCAATATAGACTGGCCCACCTTCAAAATAGTATTTTCCTACATGATACCCCACCAAGCTATTTTCTTTGAACTATAGGTGATGATTTTTTAAAAAAGAAACTTTTTATTTTAAAATAGTTTCAGAGTTACAGAAAAGTTGCAAGAATATAATAGAGAGTTTCCATATATCTTGCACCCCAGCTTCCTTTATTTTTGACATTACTAGGGTACGTTTGTCACAACTAATGAACTAACACTGATATGTAATTAGCAACTAAAGCTCATAATTTATTCTGAGTTTCTTAGTTTTTAACCTAATGTCCTTTTTCTGTTTTAGAATCTTGCTCAAAATACCACATTATATTTATGCATTACATCTCCTTAGACTGTGAGTTTCTCAGATTTTCCTTGTTTTTGATGACCTTGACATTTTGAAGAGAACTGGTAAAGTATTTTATAGAATGTCTCTCACTTTGGACTTTTCTGATGTTGTTCTCATAGTTAGACATAGGGTTATTTATAGGTGATAATTTAAAAACAAAATAAAGTGACTTTGTGTAACTGCCAAACCAGCCAAAACTGGCCCTACTCTGTTGGTAACAGAATGTTATAGGCATAACAGAGCTAAGACTGCAAGTCATACAGCCCAGGCATGCGCAACAGAAACAGCTTTGACTTCTAACAACACCTGGAACCAATGATTCCTCCTCATGGAACCAAGAAGATAGGACATGACCAGAACCTGCTGGAACATGACCACTGGAACTCTTTCAAAGCAAGGGGTGTGTTGGCCAGGAAGATCTGGGACTAAAATCTGCCTCCACATGCCTTACTGTAAAGCTGGAGGTCAAATTTGAAGACCTCCAACTCGACCTTGCCAAGCCGACATTTGTAAATCCTTTCCCCTGTCATCTAACCCCCTTAAGACTTGCCCCAGACCCCAAATGTGGGAGACCTGATTTCAGCCCGTCTCCTGTCTCCTTGCTGGCCAGCCTAGTAACAAAGCCTTTCTTTTCTCAAAAGCTGGCGTCACTGTATTAGCTTCTATGTGTGTTGGGCAGGGAGTCCATTTGCTGTATAACAGTCACTCAGCACCTACCACCAGAAGGAAAAAACACTTATGTTTTCCATATTTGCCTCTGAATCTTTTAAATGAAAAATAGGTGATGAAACTGAGCTCCCTTTTAGGTTTCCCTTTTAGTTTTATTCCCTTTTCTCCCAAAGTCATGAATTTGTATTTTTTCTCATCAATGTTTTATGTACATGTGTTACATATATTTGTCAATAAATAGCATGCAGCAATATTTTGTACTTTTAGTCCACAGATGTTATCATAATGAACAATCATTCTGCAAAGCGTTTTTCTAGACATTCGATTTTTAAGATCTGTTGATAAATACAGATCCATTTATTCATTTTTAACTCCTGAATAGTGTTTTCTTTTATGAGTATGTCATGTTTATCCATTTGTCTAATGATGGACATTTGTTTTCAATTTTTGTTATTGCAACAATATACAATGAGTATCCTTGTATTTATTCTTGGTGGAAATGGGTTTCTCTGCAATACCTATATAGCAGTGAAATTCTGGGGTATTAAAAATACAGCCGTATTCATCTTTTTTTCTAGGTATGACCAAAACCCTCTGTAGTTTACACACTCTTGCTCCAGCATTGTACGTGTTTCCATTATGTCCCATCATTGCTTATACTTGGTACTTTAAACTTTCAATGTTTTTCCAGTCTGATGGGTGAAAAATGTTTTAATTTATGACTTTATGAGGCATAACTGATGTACAATAAACTGCACATATTTAAAGGGTACAATTTGATGAATTTTGAGAAATCCATGAAACCAGCACCATTGAGGTATTGAATATTTCCATCACCTCTAAAAGTTTCCTTGTGCCTCTTTGCAATTCATCTCTTTCTAAATTCTTTTTTTTTCACTCAATGCACTGTAGACGTTGATCATCTTGTTCTTAAAATAGTAATTTTTTTTCATGTGTCTACATGATGGAACAATGAAAAAGGAAAAGCAATTGACATTTCAATTGTATTAGGGAAAAAGTCCTATTTTAAAAAGAAGGGAGAAAACACTGCAATATAGAAAGTAGTTAAGAACACTGATAAAATAAGACTGATTTATTTACGTTTTTCCCTCAACTTTTGATACTGGGTGTGGTAAACGGAAGATGGCTCAAATTTCCCACTCCTTGGTATACAAACCCTGTGCAGTCTCCTCACCTGAATGTGAATAGAACCTGTAAAAGTAATGGTACAACACTCAGTGATTAGCCTATATTATGTAGCAAAGAGGAAGAGTTCTTGCAGTACATAATTAACATCCCTAGTCAGTTGACTTTAAGTTAATCAAAAGAGAGGCTATCCCAGATGGGCCTGATCTAATACATGAGCTCTTTAAAAGAGGTTCTAAAAGTCAGAAACAGAAGCCACAAAGATTTGAAAAGCAGGCAAGCTTTCCTGGTAGCCTGAAAGAACCAAACTGCCATGTATGAAGAGGGTCCTGTGGCAGAGAAGGGCAAGGGCCTGTAGGAGTTTGGGGCCTCAATACTTCAGCTGCAAAGAACTGAATTCTGCCAACCACCACAGAGCTTGCAAAAAGATCTAAAGCCTCAGATAAGATTGCAGCTCTGATGTCAGTCTGAGCAGAGTGCCTGGGTAACTCTTGTCCCATGAAAACTAGGAGAAAATAAATGTGTGTTGTTTTAAGTCTCTAAGCTCAAGGTAATTTAACTTGTAACAATTGGAAATAAATACAAAAGTCAACAACTTATCTGTTTTCTTTTACTATAGATTAGTTGGAATTTTCTAGATTTTTTTAACAAATGAAATTATATTATATGTATATTTAGTCTGGATTTTCTCAATCAGCATAATGATTTCTGAGATTCATCCATCTTATTTTTTATCAGAGCTTAGTTTTTTAATTCAGTGTATTGATATACTATATTTTGTCTATATATTTATCTGTTAATTAACAGTTGGTGATTTCCAGTTTTTTGGCTATTACAAATAAAATTGCAAGTCTTTGTGTGGACATATAATTTTATTTCTCTTATTTTAATTTGATGTTTCCTGATTACTAGTAAAGTTAATAATCTTTTCATATTGTGTTACCTACCTGAGCATCCTCCCCTGTGAATTGCCTCTTAAGGGCACAGTGGCTCATGCCTGCAATCCCCCGCAGTTTTGGAGGCTCAGATGGGAGACTCATTTGAGACTGTTCCTGGGCAACATAGGGAGACCCCCTCTCTACAAGAAATTTTAAAAATTAGCTGGGCATAGTAGTGTGTGCCTGTAGTTCCAGCTAGTTGGGAGGCTGAGGTGGAAAGATTGCTTAAGCCTGGGGGGTTGAGGCTGCAGTGAGCCATGATCACGCCACTGCACTCTAGCCTGGGAGACAGCAAGAGCCTAACTTAAATAATTAATTAATTCATTAAAAAATTGCTTCTTAGTATCTTCTGCCCATTTTTCTATTTGTATTTTTTCTCACTGATTTATAAGTCCTTTAAACATTCTGAATACAATTTGTTTGCCCGTTATAAATGTTGAAAGTATCTTTTCCCAGTTGACTATTGTCTTTGATATCATTTGTCATATAAAAATTTAAATTTTAATAAAGTCTAACTTTAAATGAAGTTTGCTTTTATTACTCGTTTTAAGGAATTCCTCCTAGATCTGAAATTACAAAGATATTTTCTATTTTTAAAGTATAGACTCAGAATTTTGTTTTCCACATTTAGATCTTTAATTTTTTTGGAGTATTTTTGTATAGAGGAAGGTAGGAATACAATTTTTTTTCTATAAAGACAGATAATTTCTCAAGTCTCCATATCAGGAAGTCCATCATTTCTCCACTGATTTGCAGTTTCAGATACAGCAATTTCCATATATGTGTATATCTATTGTCCAGCTTTTTGTTCTGATGCACTGGTGTGTTTGATTACTAGTATACCAATACCATGCTGTTTTAATTATAATATCCTTGCTATAGGCCTCATATATAACATTTCCCTTTCTTCTGTCTTCTCTTCCAGAATTATCTTGGCCTTTCCTGTATTTTACACCTTTAGATTAAGTTGAAATGAATTTACCAGGATACCTGAAATATTTGGTACATTTTAAATTAAAATGTCATTGAATTTATAGACTAATTGGGGGAAAATTTGCATCTTTACAATATTGAATCTTCTCATCCACGAGCATGTTATAGCTTATTCTTTTTCTTGTCTTCTTTTTCAATTCATTAATAACATTTTACATATTTTTACCAGAAAGATCTCACACTTCCTTTGTTAGGTTTACTCCTAGGTAGATATGGTCTGAACATTTTATACAAACCATCATAGCTATTTCCCTACGAAAGTTATAAAGTGAAAAAATTGGAATCTTCACCAAATAGACTACTTTCAACAAAGAAAATAAATCTAGTACTAGTATTGCTTATGAACTGATGTCTAAAATGATATGCTCTCTGTTCTGTGTTAAGAAGAAGAGCCCTTTCGGTCTTTCACAAGAGCTTCACATGCCTTTCCTGGAAAATCACCTTCGGCAGTCTGTGCCTAAGATATCAATAATCTCTAACTTCTCTGACCCACTTCGTGGGGCAACTGCTACTCAGCTCCTGATCATATTTCAATTGAGAAATACAGGGGACTATGGTTGCTAGATTTTTCAGTTTTTCAAGAAAAGCTAGCAATCCAAATTTTTATATAAAATCTTCTTATTTTTAAATATTAGCAATTAAAAAAAACACTTTATATTATGTGGGACAAACTAAGCAAGCCTGAGGTCTGACAGGACATGAGGACTGCCTGTGTTCAACCTTTGGGGTAGCTCTGTTACCAGCAACTTCCAGTTCAGCTTCTCTCCCTTAGACCACACTCCTTTGCCCAAGAGGGGCATGCTTTTCAACTCTAAGTATTTGGTATCACAGAGGGTGAGCTATAAGGAATATTTGAGTTTGTCTGGTCCTAGTTCAGTTTTGAAGGTTACAGCAGTTTTGAGGCAGGGGACAGGGAAGCAACTAGTCAAGCTTCACACAGTGACCTAAAGGCAAGGCCAGGCCTAGAACTCAGGTAGGCTGAGTCTACATCCAGGGGGGTTGCCCTCATTTACACTGCCTGATTACTTTGCAAAGCCTTCAAGGGACAGGCTGTGACCCTTCCCATGATGTTTCAAATAAATAAGAGTTTGACATGTGAGATACTATTAAGATAACATTCTGTTTGGGGATACCTCTGGAGAATCTCTAGAAAAAGTGGAGAGAATGTACAGTCACATAAATGTTGCCCTCTAAGAGGAATTTAAAAATTCATACAAAATATTAAGACTCTATTAAACCAAGTATTCTACTAATTCTTAGTAGCCCCTGGGCCTAAATTCTGAGCAGTTGTGACCAGACTTTCCAGATTAATGGGTGGAAAGACTGAGTGATATGGTTTGGCTGTGTCTCCACCCAAATGTCATCTTGAATTCACACATGTGGGAAGGACCCGATGGGAGGTAACTGAATCATGGGGGCAGGTCTTTCCCATGCTGTTCTTATGATAGTGAATAAGTCTCACGAGATCTAATGGTTTTTTAAGGGAGAGTTTCCCTGAAAAAGCTCTCTGTCTGCTGCCATCCATGTGAGACTTGACTTGCTCCTCCTTGCCTTCCACCATAGTTGTGAGGCTTCCCCCAACCATGCAGAACCATGAGTCCATTACGCCTTTTATTATTTATAAACTACCCAGTCTTGTGTATGTCTTTATCAGCAGCATGAAAACAGAATAATACAGTAAATTGGTACCAGTAGAGTGGAGCACTACTGTAAAAATACCAAAAATGTGGAAGTGACTTTGAAATTGAGTAACAGGCAGCAGTTGGAACAGTTTGGAGGGCTCAAAGGAAAACAGGAAGATGTGGACCAGTTTAGAACTTCCTAGAGACTTGCTGAATGACTTTGACCAAATTGCTGATAATGATATGGACAATGAAATGTAGGCTGAGGTGGTCTCATATAAAGAGTGGAACTTATTAGGAACTGGAACAAAGGTTATCCTTGTTATGCTTTTGCAAAGAGACTGGTGGCATTTTGTCTCCGCCCTAGAGATGTGTGGAACTTTGAACTTGAGAGAGATGATTTAGGATATCTGGCGGAGGAACTTTCTAAGCAGCAAAGCATTCAAGAGATGACTTAGATGCTATTAAAGCCGTTCAGTTTTAAGAGGGAAGCAGAGCATAAAAGTTTGGAAAATTTGCACCCTGACAATGTGATAGAAAGGAAAAACCCATTTTCTGAGTAGAAATTCAAGCCAGCTGCAGAAATTTGCATAAGTAACTGAGAATTAAATGTTAATTACCAAGACAGTGCAAAAAATGTGTCCAGGGCATATCAGAGGTCTTCATGGTAGCCCCCTCCCACCATGGGCCCAGAGGCCTAGGACGAGAAAGGGGTTTCATAGGATAGGCCCTGGGACCCTCTGCTGTGTGCAGTCTAGGAACTTGGTGCCCTGCATCCCAGCCACTCTAGCCATGACTAAAAGGGGCCAAGGTAGAGCTCTTGCCAGCTTCAGAGGGTACAAGCCCTAAGCCTTGACAACTTCCACATGGTGTTGAGCCTGTCAGTGCACAGAAGTCAAGAAATGGGGTTTGGGAACCTCCACCTAGATTTCAGAGGATGTATAGAAACACCTGAATGTCCAGGAAGAAGCTTGCTGTAGGGGCAGGATCCTCATGGAGAACTCTGCTAGGGCAGTGCAGAAGGGAAATATGGGGTGGGAGCCCTCATACAGAGTCCCCACTAGGACACTGCCTCGTGAAGCTGTGAGAAGAGGGCCACCGTCCTCCGGATCCCAGAATGGTAGATCCAACAACAGCCTGAATTGTGTGCCTGGAAAAGCTGTAGACACTCATCACCAGCTCGTGAAAGCAGCCAGGAGGGATGACGTACCCTGTGAAGCCACAGGGGGCAGAGCTTCCCAAGACTGTGGGAACCCACCTCTTGCATCAGTGTGACCTGGATGTGAGACACGGAGTCAAAGGAGGAGATCATTTTGGAGCTTTAAGATTTGACTGCCCTGCTGTATTTTACACATGCATGGGGCCTGTAGCTTCTTTGTGTGGGCCAATTTATCCCATTTTAGAATGACTGCATTTACCCAATGCCTTTTACCTCCATTGTATCTAAGAGGTAACTAATTTGCTTTTGATTTTACAAGCTCATATGTAGAAGGGACTTGCCTTGTCTCAGATGAGACTTTGGACTGTGGATTTTTGGGTCAATGCTGAAATGAGTTAGGACTTTGGGGAACTGTTGGGAAGGCATGCCTGGTTTTGAAATCTGAGGATATGAGATTTGGGAGGGGCCCGGAGTGTAATAAGATGGTCTGGCTGTGTTCCCACCTAAATCTCATCTTGAATTCCCACCTATCATGGGAGGGAGCTGGTGGGAGACAACTGAAACATGGGGGACAGGTTTTTCCTGTGCTGTTCTCATGATAATGAATAAGTTTCATGAGACCTGATGGTTTTATAAGAAGGAGTTTCCCTGCACAACTCTCCCTTTGCCTGCTGCCATCCATGTAAGACATCACTTGCTCCTCCTTACCTTCCACCATGATTGTGAGGCCTCCCCAGCCATGTGGAACTGTGAATCCATTAAACCTCTTTTTCTTAGTAAATTACACAGTCTTGGGTGTGTCTTTATTAGCAGCATGGAAACAGACAAATACATTGAGCATAGCAATAACATCTGTGCTTAAGTTTTTTTTTTTTCTTTTTTGAAACAGGGTCTCACTCTGTCACCCAGGCTGGAGTGCATTGGCACAATCTCAGCTCACTGCAACCTCCACCTCCTGGGTTCAAGCAATTCTCCCACCTCAGCCTTGTGAGTAGTTGGAACTACAGACATGCACCACCATGCCCAGCTAATATTTCTATTTCTTGGTAGAGACAGGGTTTTGCCTGTAATACCAGCACTTTGGGATGCTAAGGCAGGTGGATCTACCTGAGGTTGGGAGTTCAAGACCAGCCTGGCCAAGATGGTGAAACCCTGTCTTCACTAAAAATACAAAAAATTAGCTGGCTGTGGTGGCAGGCACCTGTAGTCCCAGCTACTCAGGAGGCTGAGGCAGGAGAATCGCTTGAACCCAGGAGGTAGAGGTTGCAGCGAGCCGAGATCACACCACTGCACTCCAGCCTGGGCAATAAGAGTGAAACTCCATCTCAAAAAAAGAAAAAGAAAAAGAGACAGGGTTTCACTGTGTTGCCCAGCCTGTTCTCAAAGTCCTAATAACCTCAGTGATCCACCCACCTTGGCCTCCCAAAGTGCTGGGATTACAGGCATGAGCCACAGTGCTGGGATAGAGGCATTTTTGATACAGATTCTGTGTATGGGTGTTTACATGTGGCTGTGCATAAACACACTCATATAAATAGAATGAAATACAATTAAATGCCAGCCTTCTTACTAAAAACAGTATTGTGAACTGAAATGTAAAGTTCAGTGATCTAACAGAGAAAGTCTCAGTCAAATTAAGTGTGTATTACCCCAACCAATTGGTTTCTGCTTATGTAAAAGATCATCAGTGAGTTGATGAATTAGTAGAAGCCTTGTTTGTAATCACCTATTGCTTTCTGACAGTCACCTGTGTGGCTAAGTGAATCAAACAACTTTGAAGTGCTTTAAAACCATACAGCTTCATTTCACAATTGCCATTACATGATTGACCAAAGAGCCTTCAGAGATGGAATTTTCCACTTAATATAACTGCAAAGTGATTCAAATTAGCTATGTTGCAATTTGCTGCAGGGAAAGGTCATTGATACTTTTAATTCTTTAACGGTATTACCTAGATCTAAATATTTACTACAATTATAACATATTGATTGGAAGGATGCTTGCTAAACATTAATTATTTCTGTTTATAACTTACACCACTGGCTGAAAAACTATGGCCTGTGGGCCAAGTAAGGCGCACTAGCTGTTTTTCTTGAATTCTTATTGAAAAACAGCCATGTTTATTTGTTTACATATTATCTGTGCCTGCTTTTGTGCTACAATGGCTGAATGGAGCAGTTGTGAAAAGTTCTATAGGCCCATGAAGCCTAATACATTTACTATCAGCATTTTAAAGAAAAAAATTTGTCACGTATGATCTGTCACATAATTTTCTTTTCTTTTTTTAAATAACCTTTAAAAATGTAAAAAAAAAAAAAAAAAAATTCTTAAATCTCTGAGACAGAATTTGGCTTTTGGGCCAAATGTTGGGCCAGATTTGCCAATCACTGGTCTAGATAATTAAAACAATAAAGCAAAATCTAATTTGTGGCATTTGCCTACTTCCATGGTGTAAATACTCTCACCATGATTGATTTTGAGCTACCAGCATGCTGTTGTTGAATGCAGTGTTGTGAGATGTATAGGAGCATACTATTTTATAGTCACCATAAAGATACAATATGCATAAGGAACTACAAGAGCAGAGATAACAGTAAAGAGTAGTAAAAAAATTCATAAATAATACATTTTCAGCATTTATGATTCTTTTTCTGGTATAACTCATTCAATTATAAGCTTATGTAATTTAATTTTTAATGGCGAACATATTTAACAACCGGCTTATAAAATCCTTGAAAATTTAACAATGGGCTCTGGTGAGCCAGTAAAAGTCTGCTGTAGCACATTCCTGAGTTTTAAAAATGTTGCACTGTTTAGAGATAAAAGGAAAAGGAAAGTACACAAATGACCATACTGTAAGTTTGAAAGTGGTAAGTTTCAAAATATACATATGTATATGAGGAGAAGACTTGAGCATAAACATATTGGCTAATTAACTTCATTATATGTGCAAATGATATTCATTGTAATTGAGATCTATATAGGCTGAAAAGCTTCAGTTTCTACAGACAGTTGGTAATGAGACTTACATATTCTCCTCCTCCAAATAAATTTTATTTTAGCTTTAAGAAAAATAGTCAGTAGCTGGTGGATTTAATCTTGATTGATTCAAAATATTTAGTGGAGAAACTTTCCAATCTTTTTGTTAGTGAAGGTTGTTTCTGAAAGTTTTGGCCATCAATCTGAATATTCACAATATTTCTGAATTGCAATAATGAAAAGACAAAGATAGGTCTGTTGCAGCATTGTTGACATCTCACTGTCATTGTTTTCATGCTGAAGAAGACACTTGGCCCATTTGTTGCTGGAAGTCCTTTTGTACATTTCCACAAATTAAATAGACTTGGAACCAAGGCTGAAGTGACATATTCACAACCTAATAAAACTCCAAAAAGTAAGAAACCCATCAGATGGGCCCCTATTGTGTGTGAGGTTTTTTTTTGTTGTTGTTGTTTTTTAAGATATTTAATGTTTTATGTTTTTAAGAAAAAAACCCACAAAACTAATTACTGTCAACTACATTTTAAGTTTTCAGATACCTAGTCAGCAGAAAGCTGTTATTAAATCACTGTAAGCCTTTTTTGCCTTTCTTCCCACATAAGAATCATTATTTTATTCATAATATTGGCTTCAAAACAGAGGTTGTCAATCAAGATACCCAAGCTACTGTCTGAGAAAGAACCACCAAGGGCCTCTGTTTTTATTTCAGATCGATCTCTCTCTCTCTCTCTCCCTCCCTTTCTCTCTACAATATATATATATATATATATATATATGTATGTATGTATTTTTTCTTTTCCTCTTGGGGTTTCTTATACTCACATCCAACTGTTACTAAGAAAATAAATGGAGAAAGCCTCCTAATGTGAGGATACTTCAGGTTCTAGCTTTTAAAAGATCATTTCTTTTGTTAATGTTCAACTCCTCCATTATCCTTCTAGGGCAGAGGAGCCTTTCACATCTGGGCAGCATGGAAAACACAGTTGGTAGGGGATCTTTCTTTCCCGTTCCTCTTCCCCAAGCAGCAATCACCACGAGCAGCTGCCAGCAACTTTCATGTAACAGCAGACAATAAAACAATAGCTCATAGTGATTTCAATGGGGTAAGCCCAAAGTATACAGAGTGTTGCTATTTAAAGTTCTAGCTTAGCATAACTGCTCTCTGCAGAAGTGGTATTTGAGGCTCTAATTGTTCTAGAGGTCTTTTCTTGATTTTTGTCGTCATTGCTCATGTTAATGAAGGAAAATAAAACAGCTTTTGTCTAACTAGCAGAAACTTGATTTCCTATCTCGCTTTTTATGTGGATCAAATAAGCCATTACATAGCCTTCAGGGGCTCCTTCTTAGAATTCTTTCTCAATTATTTACTCATTATTTAACTTAAGACCAAACTAACCTTAACTTTTAACTTAACAGTCTCATTGGCCCATGAGCCTGTAGCAAACTGTGGCAAAAAGGTAAAAGACTGTTACAGTTCAAGTCAGCTATAGTCAAAACATGGTGAGTCATGGAATATGATGAAAAGTAATATGAATCAATTAAAGAGAGATTAAAGACACACTGTACCTTGTTCCAAATTTGCTTTGTGACGGAAAAATGGTTTTTTAATGAGGAATGTTATTTTATGGTTTCTAACAAGTGAGCAAGCCAATGCCATTTTTGGTCATTATCTAATTTAACCATGAGAAGAATGAAGTATAATGGTACACTGATTTGGGTATTTTCCAATTATAGTGCTTCAAATGAGATAAGATAATGACATGAACGCTTGGAACCCTAAAGGCACTAATAAACATAAAATCCACCTCCTAAAAAGATGCAGGCAGCAAGTTCAGAATTTGAGTGATATTTCTCAGATTTCTTATTAAAGCCATCCACCATGACTCCAGCAGAGTTATCTACCTAAAACATAAATCTGATCCTGTTCTTCCCTTGCATGAAATGTGCTTCAGTGGCTCCTGGCAATCTTCAGGTTCAAGTTCAAAATGTTTATAGGCGTGCTGATCCCAGTCTTCTGCCTATATCTCTGCCTTATCTTTTAATACTGCTCAGCTCTTCCTTCAGCCAAATTTAATACTGATGATTCCTCAAGAATAGTGCATGCTTCCATGACACTGTGTCTTTGCATTACTCTCTTCCCTTCCTAGAATACAACTCAACCCGAAAATCTACCCTACAATATTTGCCTTTTAAAAGAATCCTTGGCCGGGTGAGGTGGCTCACACCTGTAATCCCAGCACTTAGGGAGACCGAGGTGGGTAGATTACGAGGTGAGAAGTTCGATACCAGCCTGGCAGGCATGGTGAAACCCTGTCTCTACTAAAAATACAAAAATTAGCTGGGCATGGTGGCATGTGCCTGTAATCCCAGCTACTTGGGAGTCTGAGGCAAGAGAATCGCTTGTAACCTGGGAGGCGAAGGTTGCAGTGAGCCAAGATCACACTACTGCACTCCAGACTGGCTGACAGAGCAAGACTCCATCTCAAAAAAAAAAAAAAAGAACCTTCTATACACCTTCATGACTTACAGTTTGTTGTTTGTGTACTGAGTTTTACATTTTTCAACTATACTGTAAACTCTTCTATGTCAGTGTCCTCCTCCTGATTCTGTATCTCTAGTGCTTGGTGCAAGGTAGATGCTTGATAAAACTGCATGGAATAAATGGATGAATATTACAAACTTGAGCTTATCAGCCTGGATTTAGTCAGATTCTAGCTTCAATAGACTCTGCTTTTAAGATCAATAAAGAGACATTTTGAGTGCAATACTCTCTCTGAAGCTTCAGAGCCTCATATCTGTCTACTTATTGTTTTCACTTGAATGCTTCAAAGACACCCCAGTCTCAGAGGTGCCAGACCTGAAGACACTATTCTCACTCTTTTGATGCCAAATCTGATACTCTTCCAGTGGCCCTTGCATCCGTTGTCCAAGTCAGAAAAGCTAGAGTCACCACTTACTCTGTATCTAACTTATTGTGAAGTTCCATTGATTTGCCTCCTAAATCTATCTCCAATCTACTCTACTCCACTTCATCTCTCCTGCCAGTTCTGCATCCTGATCTAGTAATCCACTTTTGGCCTAGATTATCACAATAGCCTCCTTAGTAACTTTCTTGAATTCATTCTATTCTCCTACCCCATCCACTGTTCCCACTACAGTCAAAGTGGCATTTCAGAATGCATATCTGACAGCGTTATCACAGGGCTTAAAACTCTTCAATAGCCTCCTATTTTAGGAAAAGATCAAAATCCTTAATAGATCTTCAAGACTCTGCATGCTCTTCCCTGACTCCCCAGTACCACCAAAGCCAGATCTTACTCCATTCTTACCTCTTCTCTTACTTCATCAGTTTTGCAGTTCTTCAAATGTGCCATGTTTACTCTGTCTCTAGGGTCTTTGAACATGCTGCTTATGTCTCCTGGAATACAATTCTGCTCTCTTTCACCCCTGGCTCTCTCTTGGCCTTCAAATCTCAGCTGTAAAAATCACTTCCTTAGGAAGGCATCCCTGACCTCTCACACTTGGTCATTACGTGTATATAACTTTCTTTTATTACTAGTTTGTAGTTATATATTTGTCCATTGTTATGATCAGCTTCCCCATTATCTAAAACTATTAACAGTATGAGAGCTGAGATTATGTCTGACTTATTATCCATTATTATATCCACCACTGCCTAGCATGGAGCCAGGCATGCAGTATGTGCTCTATAAATATTTGTTGAATGACTGCACGAACAGATCTAAGAGGACATAGGTCAGCAGAAACATGCTGCCCACACCAATATGTTCAAGGTAGAACTGAAGCTCACCTCCTTTTCAAGCCTTACCACCTTCGACCTCAGACTTCCCAGACTTTAATTCCCCTCCCACGCGCACACCTTTAGGTTAGTCATTTGCTGTTCTCTTTACCCAGGATCTGGCTTGAAACTTATTCTGATTCAGCTTCCACATTGCCTCAGTTCGGGTTTTTACTTGAAGCAGCAAAAGCTGACTGCAGCTCATGAAGCGGAAGACAAGTTCATTAAAGAATAGTGAGTAGTTCAAAGATACTGGGAAGTTTAGAGAACTGGGCAAAACACCAAATTTCTAGGAATAATACCCAAAATTATGCTCCGAAACTAGCCTAACAAGATGAATACTGCTGCCCTGACACTGGTACTACTGAACAAGCTCCTGTCCTCACTGCAGCCTCATGAGCCAGGCGCTCAGCCCAACCATCACCGTCCTCTTCAAAGTCAGGGGCTTCTGATACCCCTACCAGCTAAGTAGACCCCAGTGTAAGCATTTTTCCTCAGATTACTCATTTCTGAACTGAAGTCTAGTGGGGGGTGAACCTACTTGGTGGAAGATGGTCACATGCATGTGTTCTAGCTACAAAAAGGCTGTGCGTTTTTAGGTTTCCACTTTAGAATCCCATCAATTGGAAAAATTCTGCAAACATAATAGGGTGTTTAAAAGATGCAAGGCAGACACAAATATGATGGAAAACATGACCAATGCCTACTCCATAAATCATGGCCAAAATGTTGGTACCTTGCTCAACTTCCTTTTGGTAATGAGCCTTTGGCAATCTGCTTCACCCATTACACCTGAACTGACCATGCGTTAGGAATTTAGCCTGCTACCTGCCTGACATAAAGTAGACTCAGACCCTGAAAGATTTTAGAAACAATTGTAAACTCTATTTGAAATCTGTATTTGAGATTATAGAAAGCAATATTTCAGTGCATAAACTCTGGAATCTAGTGACCTCAGTTTGAAACTCAACTCCATCATTTAATTAAGTTCCTGATTTTGGTGGACAAGTTGCCAGAGACGATAAAGACACGTGTCATGTCTTGCTTTTGCAGTACCTAGCCCACATCTGGTACACAGTGAATAGTCCATAATTATCTGTTGAATGAATAAATGGATAATTACATGAATGAGTGACTTCTGTATTAATCACAATGAGCAAGGGTAAGTTGTGTTAACAAACAACGTGCAACTCAGTGGCTTGAGACAATAAAGTGTTGTTTTTTTCCTTGTCCAGTAAAGAATGGATGGGGCTCTGCTCCTTGTCACCTCTTCCCAGGATGCTAGTGAATGGAG
This sequence comes from Ateles fusciceps, assembly GCA_036589455.1. Lineage (NCBI taxonomy): Eukaryota > Metazoa > Chordata > Mammalia > Primates > Atelidae > Ateles > Ateles fusciceps. Next base: position 15,246,940 of record JAZHEH010000562.1, read on the forward strand.
TTTCTATGCTTTGGAACACTGTTGGGGCACAGGGAAAGAGAACACGATGAATTGTGCATTGGCTCCCAGAGCTTTCACCCTGATGTGACATCTGTCACTTCTACTCATACTTTATTAATCAAAGCAAATTACATAGGCACACCTAACTCCACGTGGGTAGAGCAGTGCTCAAAAAGAGAGCTTGGAATATATAATGGACAGCAGAAATGATGGCCTTAACTTTCCTGAATCTCAATTTTCCCATCTGTAAAATAAAGACAATAATATCATCTACCTCATAGGGTTGTGAAGACAATGAATCACACATAGTAAACATTTGATACATATCTAAGGAACAATATACAAGATTTATGAAGTTCATAAAGAGCATTATGATATAAGCAGTGTGAATTTTAGGAGAAGGTGACCACTATGGTCCTCACTTTACATCTTCATGGGGGCAAGACAGCAGAGCCCAGGATTCATGTCAGCCAAGAGTCAAATGTGGGAATTAACCTGCTGAAAACTGAAAGTGGGACTCACGGTGAATGGATGCAGTACAGCAAGATGTGATCTGGCAGCATCAGTCTTTGTGTTTTTCTTCCCAACCTCGTTTATGACCCTGCCTCCTGTCAGTCAGAGGCATCACTTTGCCTCAAGGAGAACGGAAGTAGTTACAGCAGAAATGTAAAAAGAACAAAAACAAATCAATGTTTAGTTTTTCTGAATCATAAAATATGTTCTTAAAGCTCACATGAGAAACCAAAGCTTTGAAAGCCACAGCTTTTGATATATAAGGAGACTTGTTGAGAGAATAAAGGGCTTTTGAGAATGAAAATAGAAGGCCCTGAGAAATGAATAAGGGATATAGTGTTTATGCCATGACCACATTGGAACGAGAAGAAAGAAATCTGCAGATGGATTGATCTTTAGGGAGGCAGGAGAAGGTTCACCTGGCTTGTTGGGGTAGATAAGAGAGGAAGAGGGTAGGAGAACTCAAGATCCTATAGAGGTTGGTGGGATTAGAGAGGAGAGATCCCATAAAGAGGAGTGGAGGGCAGAGTCGGCATGGAGACTGCAAAAACACTCTGTGGGCAGCTGTTAACTTTAGGTGTCAACTTGAGTGGATAAAGGGATTCCCAGATAGCCAGTAAAGCATTATTTCTTGGAATATCTCTGGGAGTGTTTCTAAAAAAGATTGGCATTTGAATCAGTGGACTGAGTAAGGAAGATCTTCCCTCACTGCATGTCGGCAGGCACCATCCAATCCGTGGAGGGCTCAGATAAAACAAAAAGGCAGAGGAAGATGAAAGTGCGCTCTCTCTCCTAGAGTTGGGACACCCTTCTTCTCCTGTCCTTGGGTATCAGAATTCCAGGTTCTCCAGTTCTGGGCTCCAGGACTTGCAATAGCAGGCCCCCAGTTTCTCAGGCCTTCTGCCTTGGACTGAGAGTTATGCTATAAGCTCTCCTGGTTCTCAGGCCTTCAGATTTATATTGAGACACACCATCAGCTTTCCTGTTCTCCAGCTTGCAGATGGCATGCTGTGGAACTCATCAGCCATGATCACATGAGCTGATCCCCATAAGTCTCCCTTCATATCTCTCTCTCTCTCTCTCTCTCTCCTACTGGTTCTGTTATCTGGAGAATCCTAACACAGCAGCCAAGTAAAAGCCAAGCCAAAGCCTACAGATTTCCACTACCATTAGGGAAAGCATCACATGTCACCATATTGAGGAACCATGCTAGCTAGTTTTCTAAAGATGCCTGTGAATCATTCAACAGAAAGATGGCCTTAGTATGTCCAGTACGTTTGCCAAGCCCCAACCCAAGTCAACATTCCAGTTCCTTTCAAATGGCTCTAGGTACTTCAATCTTCTAAAAGGCAGGAAGTTGATACCAGCATGGTAGTGTTGAAGTGAGAGCCCTAGCATCTGTACTTCGGTGGGAAAACACAGACACCCACTCTGGGTTACAGTCTAACTTCTGAGTACCCTTCCTGCTCACCCCACCATTTGTCTTGCTCTCCAATAAGATGAAATTGCACTCCTGGATCTACCTCTTAATTGAATAATTTCTACATGGTATGTATTTTTTTCTTGAGCAAATATATTATTGAAAAAAGACATATGATTAAGAAAGAAGGCATTTAATTTGTACAATATTAATGCTGATAACTAAGTAACAGCTAAGATGTATTGAGCACTTACTCCTTGTCAGGTCCTGTGAAACACTTTAAATGGACTATCTTACAATAGCATTATCTCGATTTTATATATAAGAAAATCAAAGTCAAGAGAGAAATGTCAAACATGGAGCTAGGATGATCTGAATCCAGATTGTCTGATCTCAGCATCCACAGATTTGACCACTATACTACACTGCTCCCTTATTATACAGTAAGTTGCTCATAATTCATGTAATCCTTCACTCATTCAAGCACTTTCTGAGCTTGCTGTAAATTAAGCACTGTGTTAATCACAGGGATAAAGAAGTCAACTGGGACGCAATGTTACCACTCTGTAGCCAATCCCAGTCTATGCTGTCCTAAACCACTCATGTGATTTCTCCATGGAAAATCAAGATGCAATGGAAATACCTTTGTGCAAGTTTCACCACCAGGTACATGTGTGATCCAGGGGAAGTAAATAAATCATTTAAACTGCCTGGGCTTTGTTACCTGTTAGATATTTTCAGTCCTCCAATTATAAGGTCCTAGGACTAGGACAGGTAGAGCATGAGCTCAAGGTATTATAAAGTTTAGGAAAGATCAGAGGCTAGCTAATATTCCTTAGATTCTCAATTAGTCAACATGGACCGATCTGCAGCAATCCAAAGGGCACCAAATCTCTTCTACCAGCAGTAAAAATTTCTAGAGTGGAACTTATGTTCTGGTCATGGCTTCTCATTGTTGTGGAATTCAGTGTGTGTCTCTAAAGTTAATAGAACACATTCCTTCCATCGAGGAACCAGGCAACAATGTGAAGACAAGAGACTTCTGTACTCTAATGGGACCTCTCTGTAAGATAGCTCAGCTCCAAATTCTACATCCAAATAAAGCTTTCCTTTCTCTTTTCCGCTTTGGGAACTTTAGTTTCTTTCTGACCAAATGCCTACCTGCCTTGTGTGTCTCTGTCTTCTTTTCCTCTGATAGGCAGCAGTGTGCCACAGAGAGAGAATCAGAGTCAGGCTTGGTTGTGGCCTGTCCTAACTGAATGACCTTGGACATAAAGCGAAAGCTTTTTCAGTCTAGGTTCTTAACTAAAAAGAAAAAAAAAAAGGAATCACATCACCTACCTCCTAGGGTTCTTGGAAGATTAAAAGTAATACATTCCCTAAACCTGGCAAAGTGATGAATAAAAATAAAGTATGAACAAAATACCCAGCCAATGTTTAAGTGTTCATTATTTGATTTCTTCCTTCTTTTTTATGTTTCTTGCCCCAAGCCAATGTTTTTTTCTACTACAAAAGGAATAAATCTCACTGAAAATACAGGAATATTGGTCCTGACAAGTACACAGGGCATTGGTGATTTAAAAACCAAAAAAAAAAAAAAAAGCTGCATTCTAAACCTATACACCTCAAGACTTGAATATTGTACTCATCTCATTATGGTTCTCTAACATTGATTTCCAGCGAGAACACAGGCTCTGGAGTCAGACTGCCAGTGCCCACATCCCAGTTCTACCACCTTCTGGTAATGTAATCCTGGGCAAGAAATTCAACTTCTCTAATGCTCGATGTTCTCTCTATAGGGCAGTAAGAATAAAATGAATATACCCATCTCTAGGTAGTATTGTGAAGATTAAATGAGAAGTGATGACTGAGTGCCTGCCATAAGGAAAATGTCCAACCAGTGCTATGATATGAACCATTGTTACTATGTGTTATCGTTATTGGAACCAGCCTGTTGACATGTTCTCCCGTAACACAGCATTCGAGCAAGGCTTCAAATCCATTTATGCTCTTCTAACCTCTAGCGCATGCCACACCATCTCTGACTCAGAATCTTGCAATAGTCTTCTAACTGTTCTCCCCTTCCTTCCTCCACACTACTGTCCACATGACAGCCTGAAGGGTCTCTTTCAAGCATTAATATGATCATCTCACTGTCTTGCTCAGCACCTTTCATCTTTCATGCTCTTAAGATTAGGTTCTTTCTTTAGCATAGTCCATGGGCCCTGTGCTATCTGGGCCTCATCTATGTCTATAGCCTCAATACTAAACAGGGCCTCCTCCATCCTTTAGGATCTGGCCATACAGAGCAATTTCCACTTCCCTGAAGGAATGGAAAGCACAGAGCCTACTATGCTTTGCTGTTCACGCTTGCCTTACCTCAGCATTTAAAACAACCTTCCTATCAGTTCATAGAACATTTCTTTGCAGAAGGTTTCCTAAACCTGTGTTGTGTGTTTTCTATGTGGTTTCATAGCCACACGTATTTCTTCTGTTAGACCACTCATCATACGGTTTACTATTTTCCCATTGAATTCTGAAGCCCCTTCCCACAGACAGCTACAGAGAGAAACTGAGTCTACCTTGTTCACCACAGCATGAAGCCATGCTTCTCAATTAAGAGAGGGGAAAGATAGAGATGGCCTAGACTGGAGTAGCTGGAGGTAGGGAGCCACTAAAACTGATGTCCTGTTCCTTAGGAATGTCACCAAATAATGGTTTGGATTATTGCGCCTGCTTGGTTCTTATTGTATGTGACACACGGTAAGTACAAATATTTGTTGAATATGTGACTAAATAAATGATCATACGTTCACCTACACTGCTGGCTGGTAATTTCTGACTACACAAAATCAGTGCAATGCCACTCCCTTTTGTAGACTTCCAGCTTGAAAGGGGAGATTAACTTTGCCTAACCCCTGAGACTTACGTGAAATATGTTGAATACATGAAGCAGATACTCTGTTTAAAAAATCAGGTGGCAACTGTTTGTATTAAAAGGAGAGTTATTTCGATATGAAAAATAGGATAAATATCTAACAAATATCAATACTCTAAATTGTGATTTTCGTTTGAAAATAAATTAATATAATTAAAATATCTTATAAAGTAAAATGATCATGATCATACAGGTTACTTGCAGCACAGGGGTCTCTGTAGTGGATAAAAAGCATGTAATTAAAATTTCACTGAAATGATAGTTTATGAAAATGGCAGTCTGACCCAGTTCTAAGGAAAATCAGAAAAATACTTATAGCTTAAAACATTCCAGTGAAACCTTGAGGCAAAGCTTTAAGATAATTGATTTTCATTTAAATAAGGGATCCCGTCTCAAACAATTTTTTAATGATTTTCCTTAATATATACTACATACTTCATGTGAGACTATTATCATTGTTGTAGTTCTTTGTTAAGAAATCTATTTTACTATAATTCTATTCACTGTAATTTCCTTAGTAACAGGCTGCTCTCTTTTTCTTTTAAAAACTATTAAAATGTCATTCACATCACATCTAGGTGTGGATGCAGCTATTCCCAATAGCTATTCAAAAAACATAATCACCATAATTATTGTTGACATCTAATTAACATTCAGCTTCCTTTGTACAGCATCTACAGCTGGACAAACCATCTATTCCAGGATAAAAATGAATGCTCCGTTGCCTTCTCTTCAAAACATAAAACAAACCAGGATCCTAAACACCTGGGCTCAGTGCTTTTGTTCTCCCGTAAATGGTGGTTGGAGGTAGGGTAGTTACCATGAACACCTTTCTAAATATTATCAACTGATAAATTGAACCCAGTCATATGAAATTAAATCCATCCTACATGTGACAGGAACGCTGATGTTTATATCCAAGGTAGGTGTTGTGGCCAATCAAGGATGGCTCCCAGAGCTTTCCAGTGCACAATCTTTTGACGAGGCCTCCCTCGATCAGGCTGCTTTCTCTCTGGCTTACTTCATCACTTACTACCCTTTTCCTTGTTCTCTCTCAGGCTGCATCCTCGTCTCCTTCCAGCTTCCTAACAGCATGTTCTCTCTCACCTCTGTAGCTTTGACTATGCTACCCTTCTGTCTTCTTTTACTACTGTGATGGTTGGGGGATGTAGGCCTTGATGCTAGAAACTCCAATTTTGTGTCTCAGCTCTCCATACTGCAAGTATGACCCGAAGCACATTAGCTTAGCTTCGGAGTTCCTGTGCTGTCTCATTCGTTAAATGAGGATGGCATCCAAAAAATGTACCCACTTCATGAGGTTACTGCGAGAATTAAATATGCCTCTCTCTCATCCTCCCTCTTTATGTGTGTGTGTGTGTGTGTATACATATGTATGAGAATGTGTGTGTGTGTATGTATCTACAACAGTAATGCAGTAACATAGCATTCAAGCAAGGCTTTGTGGATTCTATTATTTAATGTTCTTTTCAAATCCATTTATGCAATGCATTTAGGCAATCCATTTAGGCACATCCATCTGCCTTTTAAGGTTCAGACTAGGAAGTGACAGCACTTTCATTTCTCCTTCCTTCAATCAGACAGAGCAAGTTATATGGTTGAATACAAAGACAAGATGCAAGAAAATATACTTCAGTGGGGAGGACGTACGAAGTTATCTGGCAGAATGTGGATGTATAATTACGTTACTTGGGAAGGAGTAAACTATTGGGACAATAATATATATATATTTAAACATTCTCTCTCACTAGATGTTTTCTGTTATGGTTTCTTCTCCTGTCCAGAGCCCTTGCTCTCATATTTGAGGTCATTATCTCTAGAAAGGCTTCCTTAGTGTTCCAGGACATTTTTTCTAGAAAGTCCTTCTTCATGTTCCAGAAAAGTTTAGTCCTCCATGCTGTGTGCTCCCACAGCACCTGGTACTCCCACACTTGCATCACCGTCACACTTGGAATGACTACGTCAAGTGTACTATGCTTTATTTATTTATTTGTGCAACAAATATTTCTCCAGCTACTACTACTGTGCCAGGAACTGGGGATATAGCAGTGAACGAAAAGAGTTCCAGGCAGAGGGAACAGCTAAAGCAAGGGCTTGCAATATTGGCCCAGCCTAGGTCTCTAGCTTCACCTCTTTCCAGCTCCTTCAGTAAATGGCCACAATGCACACTCCCACTGTTTCCTCCCTCTTGGAGTTAGCCAAGCTATGCTCACGCTCACAAATAGGCTGGCCTTTTTTTCTGTTGAGGTTTTGTAATAAAGAGGGATCAATCCAGGTAAAATAGCAAAAGGACAGAATTTCCAGAATCCTTTACGGTTCTTGTCATCACGGACACTGGATTATAAAATACTAACTCACTTTTGGGATGAGAATTGGAATTCATATTGAATTTCTATCCTCTGATTTTTAGAGCAGTGGTTTGCAATTGGCGGGGGGGATTCTGCCTCTCCCCTTCTACCCTTAGCACCAGGCCCCAGGGACATCTGACAATGCTTGGAGACATTTCTGATTGTCACCACTTTATAGGGAGTGCTCCTCATATTTTAGAGGCCAGGGATGCTGCTCAACATCCCAGGGTGCACAGAACAGTCCCACAACAAAGAATTATCCAGCCCCAAATGTCAATAATGCCTGATAGAGAAAGTGTCTTCTTTGAACCCCTCCTTCCTCCTTCTGACTGCAGGGGCTCCTTCCTCTGCAACAATGTTCTTCATTTATGGGTACGCAGGCTTGAATGTATGAAATTAAGGATGAACAACAAGGGCCTATTTGTCTCAGAGAGAAATGCATCTCTCTCAGGATCAGCAAACTGGAGAAGACTTTGTTCTCTAAGTGTCTCTCTGGCAGAAAACATTACTTTCTTTATCTCCTACTGGCCACATGTTTCTCAACTTTCAGAGAGACTGAGCCCAGGAATGACAAATTCGGTTCATCCTGCACTACCACTCCAATAGATTGGTAGCAGCTGTTTAGAGCATGATTTTGATTCCCACAAGGATTCCCAAGGCCACATTCAGGGTCTGCAAAAAGTCCAATCAACTAGTGATGTCCATCAGGAATACAGGCACAGTACCAGGTAAATGCCATCTCTTCATGAGAGAATAGCCGTGTCTTTTTTTCTGTCATTAACCTGATTCCATAGTTTATTTTATGCTCTGAGCTAGACACATGACTCTAAAAAGTCCACAGTCAATGCTGTTCAAAACTGCACAGACCACCTGGGGAAGCCAGTGTGCAGATAACGATGCTTTTCTGTGTTTTCTCCCTGCCTTCTCATTCTTTGTCCTTAGGAACAGCATGGGAGGGAGGGGAGGGAGACATGACCACTGATGGCCTGTGATTGGAGTGGCACTTCCTAGCCATGCCTTGATACAGTTCTACTCGGCAATAAACATAATGATCATGTCTGTCCTTTTCTTCTGACTTCCAATAGACCATTGAGATCACATGCTCTTAACTGAATGGCTTTCATCAAGCATTTACTTGATTTGTGGACTGCCTGAGTGCACACACACCTGCAGGCCACTCACCAGCAAACTCAGCCATCCTCTTGGGTACTTGCTTGGTTGTTTCCCTTGCATCCCTCGTCCCCGCCCGCCCTGCCTGTAGATTTCCTCCTAATACCTTTATAAGTACATAAATGCCATCTCTTTATCTCTTTTCCTTTTCCCACCTGCATTATAGGCCTCAAAGATGTTTTTTGTAAACCACTTCCCTCTCAAGCTGTTACCCTCTTTAAAAAAAAAACTTTTTTGTGTATTACAATAATTCCTATATCCCCATTTTGCCTCTGCCGTTGGTTGCTTTTTTGCCAATTTTGCTTCCCTTCTGGACACACTCAGAGGATTTTCTATCATGTATATCAAGTCATTCTGTGTCACTGTACCTCTTCACACACTGACCCTACTGCTATTTAATTAATTTAGATTGCTCTGCTTCCCCTTCCTACAGCATCCTTATTTTATTTTGGGACATTACCTCTCACTCATTCTGTTCAATCTGATGATGAGTTAACCTAGTACCTGCCTGTGGTAGGTTTGACATATGTCCACAAATTCTTTGACACTCCTATCTTTGAGTGGTGGAGCCTAATTCCCCTCCCTTTAAGTGTGGGCTCAGCTCAGTGACTCATCAATGAATAGAATGTCATGACAGCAATGGTGTATGACTTCCCAGGTTATCTCAAAAAAGGCACTGTGGCTTCCTCCTTGCTCTCTCTCTTGGGAAGTCTCTTGCTGTGTAGAACACCAGCTGCCATGTTTTGAGGACATACAAGCAGCCTTCTGGAGAAAGCCATGAGACAATGAAATAAGGCATTCTGCCAACAGGCAGCTCTAACGTGCCATTGATGTGAGTAACCCATCTTGGAAGCAAATCACTCAGTCCTTCATGTTACTGCAGCCATGACTGATACCTTCATTGCAGTTTCATGCAAAATCTCATGTTAGACCCTCCCACCCAGCTATGCTGCTTCTGGACTCCTGACCTGCAGAATCTCTGTGGGATAAGAAATGTCTACTACTGTTTTAAGTCTTATTGTTTTGGGGTATTTTGTCATGCACCAATAGGTAATTACATCGTATCTCACTAAGAAGACAAGGAGTGGAAAAGCCCATGTATCAGCTAGCTATTGCTGTGTAAGAGCCAGAAAATCTTATTTTCATATAAATATCAGCATTCTTTTCTTTGTACATCTATAGGTCATAGGATGGCTCTGTTAACCTTGGCTGAGCTTGCTTATCCTCTACAGAATGGGTTGGGGATTGGTTCACTTATGTGGGTCTGCTTCATTTGATTCTAATTGCCACTGAACAACAGGCTGTCTTAGGCGTTTTTCTTTTCATAGAAATAACATAAGCACAAAATAGTGAACAAAAATAGGGAAAGCCTTTTAAGGTCCAGACTAGGGACTGACTAGGTACTTTTACTGCTACCTTCTTCAATCAGCCAGAGAAAGTTACATGGTTCAATACAAAGACAAGATATAAGAAAATATGCCTCAGTGGGAGGAACTACAAATATGGCAGAATGTGGATGTATGTTACTTGGGAGGGAGTAAGCTACTGGCACAATAGTCTACCACAAGCCAGATCCACCTGCTAAGATCTGAATGTTTGTATCACCCCAAATTAATACATTGAAACCTGACCTCCCTTTTGGGGTGATTGGGTCATGAGAGCAGAACCCTCATGAGTGGGGATTAGTGCCCTTATACAAGAGGCCCCAAGCTCCCTTCCACTATGGAAGGACACAGCAAGAAGGTGCCATCTATGAAGAATGGGCCTTTACCAGACAACAAATCTGCCAGCACCTTGGTTTTGGAATTTCTAGCCACCTGCAGAAATAAATTCTGTTGTTTATAAGCTACTCAGTTTATGGTATTTTGTTGTAGCAGCCAGAAGAAACTAAGACACTCCTCGGTGCAGCAGGCATTAGGAGTAAAGCTGATCTAATCAGATGGCCTTTTCCAGGAATCTGAATCTTAAATGGTGCGAAGTCCAACATTTTGCATCGCCTTCATTCTAGCCATTGGTCCTGATGAAGCTTTTCCTACCATGAGAACAGTGATGTATTCCTGCATCCTAGCCCAAGAAATGTCTTAGTTTCTGCCAATTTTTAAGCCTGAGTCTCTATATCCTTCATGTCAATTCACAATTCCATGAGCTTCAGATACCTTTTCAATAAATGTCCTTCTGCTTAAGTCGGTTGGAGTCAGTTCTGTAGCTGGCACCAAAAAAGGATCCTTAAAAACTGCAACCCTCTTCAGATATCTGAAGCCAGCTATATCCCAGGCCTTACTTTCTTCCCAGTTCACCATCTGTGGTCCCCTCAGATATTCCTTAGGGACTGTGGTTTAGATTCCCCCATCATTTAGTTACTATTATCTGAATACATTCCTCTAACGTACACTCTTAAGTGGCAGATTCAAATTCAGGTCTGTGTATTTGACATTGCAGAGGATAAAGAGGGCATATCTCTTCATTCTAGGTAACATGCTTTTATTATTGGAGCCTAAGATTCCATTTGCTTTTAGTACCAACTCAAAATTTGAAAACTTAACCTTTTTTAAGGCACTGCTGCCTAGTGCCAGCTCTTATGCTCTATCTATGCAGCCACTTTGTCATCTTTTGAATTGGAAACATCTTCTTAATTTAGGAGTTGACTTCATTTACAGAAGGCCAAGAAAGACAATCTAACATGGGGTGAGCCATGTCCCCAGAAGCAAATTATTCACTTGCTTATTTTGTAGCCCAGCCTCTTCTAAAAGGTTCACCTTCTCTTCTTCACCACACCATCCTACAACAGCAGCCAGCTTTTCCATCATCTGTCCATCCCCAAGTATAACTGGAGATTCCATTTTCCAGAGTATCATGAGTGTTTTACACATCTCAAAATGATTTCTTTGCTAAAGCTATTTCTATATTTGTCTTAATGTCACTTTTTATTTTCGTCAAAGGCAATTCTTAGGCCACAAAAGATAAGAGAATTAATGTCTCTTGAATGTTTTTATGGGCCCTTATTGTATTTTTTCAGGAAGCTAGCATTTTCCCCATTTTTCAGATGAGAAGGTTTTTATAGAGAAGCTAACTGATTTGTTCAAAGTCATACAGCTAGTCAGTGGCAGGGTACAGGTTGAAACTGAATCTGCCTAATGCCAAAATTGGTAGTTTTTCTTCTGCACCATATTAGATGGTCTAGCATTGACTCAGCTTCTAATATCATAGAAGTTCAGAGCTAGTAAGACCTTAGGAATTGCAGAATGTAGTAGTTATATAACTGTCATCCTCTCGGTCCAAGAGTTTCTCAAAAGTGCCTTAGAAGGTGCCAGAAAGAGGAGAATGAGGGAGTAACTAAGGAGGAAAAAGGAAGTAAGAGAATAAGTAACAGGGAGGCAAAGTAGGTAGAACTATGGGCCCCTCAGTTCTGTTTTAACCACAGTAGCTCAATTTCTGCTGTAGATACCAGAGTTCCAACTAAGGTTTTTTTTTTAAGGGTTCCACTGCATTAAACAAAGTTTAAAAACTACCAGTTTAAATCAACTCTTTAACTTTCCTGATCTATGATTCTGAGGACAAGTTAGGTGGTTGGTTCCCGATCTCAGAAAACAGTAGTGCCGAGACAATTCCTAAACTTCGACAAAATGCAACAGCCCTTTATGCTAAAAACTCTCAATAAACTAGGTATCGAAGGAACATATCTCAAAATTATAAAAGCTATTTATGACAAACCTACAGCTAATACCATACTGAATGGGCAAAAAGTGGAAGCATTCCCTTTGAAATCCGGCACTAGACAAGGATGCCCTCTGTCACCACTCCTATTCAATATAGTGTTGGAAGTTCTATCGAGATCAATTAGGCAAGAAAAAAAAAATAAAGGATATTCAATTAGGAAAGGAGGAAGCCAAATTGTCTCTATTTATAGATGACATGATTGTATATTTAGAAGACCCCATCATCTCAGCCCAAAATCTCCTTTAACTGATAAGCAACTTCAGCAAAGTCTCAGGATACAAAATCAATGTGCAGAAATCACATGCATTTCTTTTGTTTTTTTTTTTTTTTTTTGAGAAAGAGTCTTGCTCTATCACCAGGCTGGAGTGCAGTGGCGCAATCTCGGCTCACTGCAACCTCCGCCTCCTGGGTTCAAGCGATTCTTCTGCCTCAGCCTCCCGAGTAGCTGGGAGCACAGGCACGTGCCACCATGCCCGGCTATTTTTTGTATTTTCAGTAGAGACGTGTTTCACCATGTTGGCCAGGATGGTCTCGATCTGTTGACCTCGTGATCCACCCGAATCGGCCTCCCAAAGTGCTGGGATTACAGGCGTAAGCCACTGCGCTCAGCCAATCACATGCGTTTCTATACACCAAGAACAGACTTAAAGACAGCCAAATCATGAGCGAACTCCCATTCATAATTGTTACAAAGAGAATAAAATACCTAGGAATACAACTAACAAAGGACATAAAGGACCTCTTCAAGGAGAACTACAAGCCACTGCTCAATGAAATGAGAGAGGACACAAACAAATGGAGAAACATTCCATGCTCATGGTTAGGAAGAATCAATATCATGAAAATGGCCATACTGCCCAAAGTAATATACAGATTCAACACTGTTCCCATCAAGCTACCAATGACCTTCTTCACAGAACTGGAAAAAACCACCTTAAACTTCATATGGAACCAAAAGAGAGTCCGCATAGCCAAGACAATCCCAAGCAAAAAGAACAAAGCCAGAGCCATCATGCTACCTGATTTCAAACTATACTACAAGGCTACAGTAATCAAAACAGCATGGTACTGGTACTGAAAGAGAGAGAGAGAACAAAGGAATGGAACAGAGGCCTTGGAGGCATGACACACATCTACAACCATCTGATCTTTGAAAAACCTGACAAAAAAGAAGCAATGGGGAAAGGATTCCGTTTAATAAATAGTGTCAGGAAAACTGGCTGGCAGTGTGCAGAAAGCAGAAACTGGATCCCTTCCTGACACCTTACACTAAATTAACTCCAGATGGATTAAAGACATAAACATAAGACCTAATACCATAAATACCCTAGAAGAAAACCTAGGCAACACCATTCAGGACATAGGCATAGGCAAGGACTTCATGACTAAAACACCAAAAGCATTGGCAACAAAAACCAAAATAGACAAATGGGATCTAATTAAACTCCAGAGCATCTGTACAGCAAAAGAAACAATCATTAGAGTGAACAAGCAACCAAACGAATGGGGAAAAAATTTTGCAATCTACCCATCTGACAAAGGGGTAATATCCAGAATCTACAAAGAACTAAAACAGATTTACAAGAAAAACTCAAACAAACCTATCCAAAAGTGGGAGAAGGATAAAAGAAGACATTTATGAGGCCAACAAACATATGAAAAAATGCTCATCATCACTGAATATTAGAGAAATGCAAATCAAATCACATTGAGATACCACCTCACACCAGTTAGAATGGCGATCATTAAAAAATCTGGAGACAACAGATGCTGGAGAGGATGTGAAGAAATAGGAACACTTTTACATGGTTGGTGGGAGTGTAAACTAGTTCAATCATTGTGGAGGACAGTATGGCGCTTCCTCAAGGACCTAGAAATAGAAATTCCATTTGACCCAGCAATCCCATTACTGGGTATATACCCAAAGGATTATAAATCATTCTATCATAAGGACACATGCACATGTATGTTCGTAGTGGCACTGTTTACAATAGCAAAGACCTGGAACCAACCCAAATGGCCATCGGCGAAGGAAAATGTGGCACATATACACCATGGAATACTACACAGCCATAAGAAATGATGAGTTCGTGTCCTTTGTAGGGGACATGGATGAATCTGGAAACCATCATTCTCAGCAAACTGACACAAGAACGGAAAATCAAACACCATATATTCTCACTCATAGGTGGGTGTTGAACAATGAGAACACATGGACACAGGGGAGAGGAGCATCACACACTGGGGTTTGTTGAGCCGAAGGGTCCAAGGGGAGGGCAGCAGTGGGAGGGGGAGGACGGGGAGCGATAAAATGGGGAGAAATGCCAGACGTAGGTGACGGGGGGATGGAGGCAGCAAACCACATTGCCATGTTTGTACCTATGCAACAATCCTGCATGATCTGCACATATACCCCAGAACCTAAATTACAATAAAGAAAAAAAAAACAAAACACTTTGCATCCCAATAAAGAGTCTCTTCTCTCCCCTCCCTAAAGCCTTCTTGAATTAACTCCTTCCTTCCCCCATCACCATATTTTTAACATTAATGTTTTTAAAGTTTTAGGCTATTCCCTCTTATTCTGTCTAGTACTCAAGAAGCCTGAGGTTAAAGGCAGAGAGTTCTCGCAGGAAATAAAACAAAAGAAAATGCAGGTATGAAATATTTAAATTCTACAGTTTGCCTCTATGTCAGATTTCAAGTATTGATGGTCGCCAAGTTCAAGGAAGACCTCAGCCCTCCATCATACATCTTTTCAAATTAAAGACCTGATAGCCCCAAGATTTATCCAGGAGTGTTCTTGACATGTTAAGAAAAAAGATGTTGTCAATATGGCAGCTGAAGATGTTGGCTAAAACAGAAGTGATATCTGAACTAATATTATTTCTGAAAAGGGATACTGATTTAGGATGTCTTGGGAAGGAGTGACTAAAAACTTTTCCCTTCCTCTCTCCCCTTAGACATGGGATATTGATTTGCTCACAGAGTTGATTTTATAATCTGCTTCCTTAGGTTTCACTTCTATAAAACTCATTTTGTCAGAAAAGGAGCTCTTGACGTTTCATTTTTAGGCTAATAGCTTTTTCAAGAAGCAAGATATTGAGGAACCTTGTGATATGGATGAATCACTTATTTGAAGGGCAATTAGAGAGTCCTTTTATAGTGAGAGCATACCAACTCCAGAATTAACTGTGGAGCGGATGTCATACAAAAGACTATGCAATGTGCAGGGGTAATCACTCCAAGGAAGTAAGTTTATAACACGTCATAGCTGTTTTCTGTCCGGTCAAGAGTTCAACCATGGATGTTAGTTATGCTTATGTGGTAATAGCTAAAACGATTAGGCTGCTTTCTATGGGCTAGCCACAGCTTTGAATCCTTTCCATGTTCTTATACATTTACTCTTCAAAAGAAATGAGGAAATTGAGGTAAAGAGATTAAGTAAAATGGAGAGCTGGGCTTTAGGTATATCCAGTGCATTTCTAGAACTTAATTGAAGCTGTAAAATAGAAGAGATGCTCATCTTTACAATTAAAAAAAAATGTTTTAGAACTTTTAAATCCCTCAAAGAAGAAAAAAATGTGAAATCCTAAGGAATGACTTTGTACCCATTAGATGAAAAAGAAAAGAACGTTTAAGTCTGATATTCAATGCAGATAAAGTTATAGTGATAAAGTTATGTACACTGAAATAACTTACATATATATAATACGTATATATGTATAATACTTGGAATATATTAAACATTCAAGATTTGTTATCTATCATGTTAGTTATTACTATTACCTCACATGTAATGGGAAAATCGCATTAGCACACATGTGGTGAGCTGTGTGACCTCAGGTATCTTACTCAGCCTCTCTCATTCTCTGAATCTCATCATCTCTATTTGAAAACGTACAAAATTATAGTATTTTCCTCACAGGATTGTTTTGAGTTTCAAGTAGGATACCGTGTATAAAGTGCTTAGCACAGTGCCTGGCACACAGCAATTACTGAATAAACAGAAGCTAGCATTTTTGTTACTATTACTACTACCCATATTTTGCCAGCTACACTGAAAATGTGTGGAACCCTTCTGGAAAACTGGTTGGATAAATTCACATAAAGAGTCATAAAAAGGTTTATTTCCACTTCTCAAGATTTCTTACAAGGAATAATTCAATAGAGGAAAGAATCAATGTGTAAATTGCATTTGGTAATATTATCTCCAATAGCCTTTTGGTTTAAGCAGAGAAGGATAGCTATCCAACAAGTCTTCCCTCCCTGAATAATGTGGAAACTGGAGACAGAAACTAGCAACTGGTATGTTTTTTTTCCCCAAAACACTGGAGTTGTTTAATGATCCGTAGTCAGGCCCTGAAGCAAGTCTGCTTTAAGGCTTTTAAACCTAATATTATCTACCATGTATGGGTTAGGGGGGGCACACTGCTTTTCATATGGTGGTATAGATTAGTAGATGCATAATAAGTTTATTTTGATGGATGTAACCGTTTATACTGAAGATTTCATTAGATAAATTATGCCCTATAAATATGAGATGATTGCAAACTTTATCTGATACTAATACTCAGTATTCTCTTAGCAGTTAATTTTTGCTTTCAGTAAGAAAATTTTCTAAAAGAATGATTACTTAAGGCATTTTTGCTTCTCTGAACAGATTTATATTGTCTCAGAGCTAAAATTCTGGAAAAATGATTCTGAATCAAATAAGACTCAGTATTTTAGTTTTATCTGGTTATATCTTGGCAGTGTGGCCTATAGCAATTTAGCATATTTAATGCCTAGGGATATCTGGGGAGCATTTTTTCTTTGAAAGAATGCTGAATGACTCCTCTGATCTAGAAAAGTTGAGAGCTATTTGCTGAAAAGGTAACAGATTTTGCCATTCTGAAGGAAAAAAAATGCAGAGGCAGTTGCCAGGTTTTTAAGAAGCAAACGCAAAAAGTTAAGTACATTTAGAGTTTCATTTAATGCCTGTGTTCAGGGACCAAACCAGGACATCCCCACTGTGAGTGAAGCTTTCTGGTTTTTCCAGTAATAATCCCTTGGACAGAGCCAAAATCAGATTTTATTTACAACAATTTCTGGATTAGAGTGAGTAAGGTTGAAGTTAGGCTCTGATATCATCTTAAAAAGGAAGAATGAGCAGAAAATAGAATTACAAAATGTATTATAGTCAAGGAAAGTTAGATTAAAAGAGTTTAAGAGACTTGTTCAAGGTCACATAGGTAAGAAAAGAGAAGAGCTAAGATTTGAATTCAGGTCTGTCCTATTTCAAAGCTCATTTGGAAGTTGAGCAAATATTTATTCTATATCTACTAGCTATTAGTGCTATGACCTGGGGGAAAAGTATTGGCCAAGATAAACACAATCCTGACCTTTGGAGATAACATTCTGAAAGGGAAAATAGATTCAAAATATATCTGCTTATAAAATATTTGTAATAAAAGTGAGTAATAGTGGCATGTAAGACAACAATAACAAAAACATGCAGCAGTAAAAAAAATAATAAAAAAATAAAATAAAATAAAAGTGAGTAACTACAGTATATAAGTAACTACCACAAGTCAATAACAGAAAGAAAATGTTCAGCAGACAAAAAATATGAACAGAAATGTCTCTCCAACAAAGAGGCAGCAAGAGAATACCATTCTTATTCATTAAATTAACAAAGTTTGACAACAGTTCCATGACAATGTCGAAAAACAAGCCACTGTGACTCACACACACACACAATCCCAGTACTTCGAAACGCTGAGGTGGGAGGACTGCTTGAGGCCAGGAATTCAAGACCACTTGAGCAACATAGCGAGACTTCTGTCATTACAAAACATACAAAAAAAAACCCTTTACTGAGTGTGGTGGAGCACTCCTGCAGTCCCCACTACTCACAAGGCTTGGGTGGGAGAATGGCTTAAGCCCAGAAGGCCAAGGCTGCAGTGAGCCATGATCACATCACTGCACTCCAGCCATGGTGACAGAGCATGACTCTGTCAAAAAAAAAAAGAAAAAAGGAGACATGTATGAGACTATTTTAGCCTAATTTGTAATACAGGAAAAAAATAAAATAACTCAGATATTCATCAATAAGGTAAGAGAGAAAATAAGTTTTGGTGTATTTGATCCTGTGCAAATACCATGCAACTTTTCCAATGCATGCTTTCAATGTATAAATAACAAACACATAAAGAATACATATTTTTCAGTGGCTTATGGTTAAGTCCAAGAGGTAGAACAATGGATAGAGGATGCTATCATGTATGTTTGAGTCTCCCATCCATACCATTTAGTTTTCCAGGACCATATGTACGTAAGGAAATGGAAAAAATGTATGAGAAGAATCATAATACACTACTAGAATGAATATATTCCTCGGCCCTGAGGAAGGCAGGCAGGTAGGAATTGGGGCATGAATGGAGAA
Source organism: Ateles fusciceps (assembly GCA_036589455.1). Lineage (NCBI taxonomy): Eukaryota > Metazoa > Chordata > Mammalia > Primates > Atelidae > Ateles > Ateles fusciceps. The sequence continues at coordinate 15,265,488 of JAZHEH010000562.1, forward strand.
AAACTGGAAATTCACTTTTGATGTTTCGGTGCAGTTTTTTTCCCAAAAATAATTTGTCCAAAAATCACTTGTGTAAATAAAAGTTAACAATAATAATAATAAAGAAAATGTGTCTTACTGAGTGATAGCATTCTCCAGTAAGATAGGTCATTACTATCTTCCAGAAAAAAAAAATGACAGTTTCCCTTTGCTGGATATTAAGGCTGAACCATCAGGCATCTGGAGTATAACTCAATTCCAGGGACGATAATGGAAATACTGCTTTCTATGTGTTCAGCACTTTGCGATTTTCAAAGTACCTTCCCCATACATTATCTCCCTGGATTTTCACAACATCTTTATGAGGACGCAGCTCTATTTCCCAAGTGATACACGGGCAAGCAGGGTAATAGATTTCCAAAATTCCACAAACAAACGCACACACACACTAGATGCTGTTTCCTCAAGGATTATAAGTAGCCTTATTTTACAGGTTCTTTTGTGTGTATGGTCATTCCTCTTGTTGGGCAAATGTGGGACAGAAAATGATAATTTGCAGCGTTTGTGTACAACGGCATAACCTGAGAACCTATTTGATTTTTGCCTCTGAAACCAGAGAGAAGTATCACTTCTGAAAACCTCACTCCTACTGCCTGGAATTAGGCAACCTAATATTCCACTTTGAATACACTAAAGCATTACCTTAAAGAAGGAGGGATGTGTAGTGCCATTTCTGGGACTGATTTTCATGTTTTCTCTTTCCATAATAAATGTGTCATTACACAAATATTAATTATTGATAATGCATTTTAGTTAGACAGTAGAGTTGCTAGTCCTAATGGAGTTGAAGATTACTTACACACAAGCTCACACTTAGAAGGCTGGCTCACTGCTCACATCTGAGAAGAGGTTACACAGCTTAGGAAGCGGCAATGGTGTCTGGTCATTAAGAACCAAAGCACTAGAGTAAAGCATGTCTGAATTATTGTTTTGCTTACTGCTTACTAGCCACAAGACATCAGGTACATACAATTACTTTCATAAGCTCAGTGTCCTCTTCTGTAAAACGGGGTTAGCATAGGAGTTAAGAGAGCAGACTCCAAACCCAATCGTATGGGTTCACCTCTCGGCTCTGCCACTATCTTCCTATATGATCATGGCTAGCAAAATCTTCCTTTGTCTCAATTTTCTCATTTTTATGAGAGGTAATAATTGTGCCAACCCCAACCTTACAAGGTTATCGTCAATAGGTATGTATCACATCTATTGATACTGAGTATAGTATGTATCATACCTATGACAATTGAGTCAATAGGTATGTACCATACATGTATATATTTTCTGTGTGTAGCACATAATTTTCATAGGTGTTAGCAATGATTGGTGTGCAGCACACTCAGTAAGTGCTCACTATATGATAGTGGATGCTTATGGTGCTATTGACATAACTGACATTCAGAAAGAGAACTTTTCAAATTCAGACAATGCTAAGTACAGTTTCCTTCATCCAGGGAAAGGCACAAAGTTGATGCTCAGTGGATGACCATTACTTGACTAAGATACAAACATCATCGGGGAAGCCAAAATAAATGCCTATATGAAACTTAGAGTCACAGAGGCACGTTGGTGCAAACTTTATGGTCTTCCCATGGCACAGTGAGGCAGATTCTGCAGTGGCCTAGGGTGAGTGGGCCCCCAGGGAGGGACTGGGAAGGATGGGTGTTAAATAGCTCCATACTCAAGCCTGGCTAAGACTCTGAATAAAGATAGAGAGAATTCCAAGAAGAGCTATCCCTAGATGTCTTCCTCCATAAACAGGCCAAAGATTATTATTAGAAAGGAACTGAGTTGTGATGAAATCCAGTATACCTTATTTGACGATGACTAATTCATTCAACAAATACTGAAGACTTATTAAGGCCCTGCACTATTCTTGGCATTGGATATCCAACAGGGATCACAGTTGGTGTGATTTCCAGCTTCATGGGGATGATGGTCTAACAACAGATGTAAATAAGAGCGCAGAGGGCTCTGGAGGAGTTGAGTGGGCCATGAAGGTGCAGTGAATGCAGGAAAGCAAAGACAACTTCCAGGGAGGAGGAGGAGGAGGAGGCCTTGGCTGAGTGGCCAGAGAAGTTAGAGATGAGCATTCCAGGCCGCAGGAACAATGTGGGGGAAGGACCCAAGGAAGGGTACATTTTTAAGAGGGTTAAAAAAAAATAACCAATCAGTTAGCCTGGAGCCAGAGCATCCCTGGGGATGTGTGAAGGAATGGGGAACCGGAAGTCCTGGGCATTAAACATTTTGCCCAGGTTCACGCAACAGGATGCATAGCCAGGTCTGTCTGACCACAAGACACACAACAGGCTCTATTTCCTCTCACATGGTGCTATTGGCATTGCATCCCCACAATTGCAGATAAAATGTGTGTCCTCAGGAAGCAGTCGGTGATGACGCCCTATCTTCTTTTAGGGGTCAGCTCAGATCCCTTTCTTTTAGGTGTACACTCTCATTTATCTCTAACCTTTCAGTGACTCACATGAAAAGGCATCACAATTGAATTTCACAATCATTCATCCTTTCCTGGGTTTCCTGCCTTTGATGTACTTAACAGCCACCTGGGTACCATTTGGAGGGTGTATTTTTGCTATGTGGGCTTGCTAAATGTACCCTGAAGAGAAAGGCCTGACTGGAATTCTATCTATTTCGGTTCCATCTTTTGGCTAAAATTCAAAATTAGGTTACTAATACATTTGTTTATTATGATCTTTAGAGATAGAATGATTTTCTTGTTCCTAATTTGTGTGCAGGGTAAAAATGCTGAGATATCACATGGTTTTCTCTTCACGGTGCTAGGATAATATTAAAAATCCTGTGAAAAGGTGGAAGTCATTAGCTGCTTGGTCCAATTTAAAGGCTTTCACAGGTTTCTAACTGAAGTGAGTTAATACTTGTGGAAACACCACCGCAGAGCCCAGAGCAGGCTTGCTATTAACTACAATGATAGTTTTCAGTTAATGAGCACCTTCTATAGTCCAAGGAGCTTTTATTTATACATTAACAACCATCCTTACAACAGTCCTGCAAAGTCAGAATCATCTGCTCTGCTCTACATGTGAGACAGTCGGGAAAAGAGAATGGAAGTAACTCGCCAAATCAAAGTGGCAGATGCAGAATTTTCACCTTGGTCTGAAAAGATAGATGCCAGGTATTCTTGACATTCATTTATCTGTTTCACGGTGGCAGCATGTTGGTTTTCCCTCAGGAATCACCCCTACTGGATTTTCAATCTTCGTGGTTACAGAGGGGCTGATGGGGTGTCTCAGCTTTGGGGTGGGCAAATAACACCCATCTGGTCAATGAATCTTACCTGCTAACTGTGGTGACTGGTTCAGGGATGGGTATATGACTCAAGTGAGCCAGTCAAGAGTATCAGTCTCACAGAGATGGCTGGAACTACTGGTAGGAGAGTCACCTTTCCACTCAGTACTGAATCTAGGGTGATAAGTTTGCCAATTTCCATCGTTGGGAGAGCCTGCCTGAGAACGAAGCCAATGTGATAACATCATTTTAGACTATACCTCAAATATGCTGACCCTAACAAATCCCCCCTTTCCCCTTTTTACACTTAAGGTAGGTTTTGGTATTTTTTATGCTTAAGGTAGATTTTGGTTACTTGATTCATTTCATCCACTCAATATACTATTTCTTTTTCATCAACTTTTAAGTTCTGGGGTACAGGTGCAGGATGTGCAAGTTTGTTACAGTATACTATTACATAATGCATTACACACAAGAGAGGCTCATTAAAACACATTCTTTTACTCCTAATTTATCTGACAGATCAACACTTTTACTCTGGCTGCTCAAAATTTGATAAAAATAAAACCCAGATGTGGCCAAAACTAAATCTCCTTATGCATAGTCCAAAAAGATCTAATTTTGGAAGTCAGCATGACTGTTTTATTAAAATATAACAAAAGCCACTTCTCCCCCATCTCATTTTTTCCTATTTATGGGAACTTGTGTTGTGTGAGCAAGTATTAATTAATGGCTTTGGAAACTTAACATTCAGTTTCTGGGTATAAATCTAATAATTTCTGGTGCCTCGTGCAGCTCGGTCTCTGTAGACTCTTACTTTAAATGCACCACTTAAAAATATAATTTAAAAAGGAACTCCAAACTTTACTTGGGCTTCTGAAAAATATTAAATAAGGTCTAGTTTATAACTCACAGGATAGGGGATGCTGTGATATGCCTTCCAGATGTCCCTCAGGAATTCAGGAATAAAGGACATATTATCTTAGCTTCTGGTCACACTGCTTGCTGGGAATGCTCTGCCATCAGCTCCTTCAGGAATCACCTCAGTTAAGGAGGGCTGCCTCACTGAAAGTTGCTCACTCTTCCTGGGACAGTCCACATGCAATAACTGATTATGGGTACCCAAGTCCAGGCTCCTCATCCCAGCTGGAAAGAGCTCTGAGGGTCATCTTGCCTTTAGAGCTCCCTTTAGGGTCAGCTGCTGTCTTTCCTGTGACTATGCTGTAGTTCTCCTGCTTCCTCTGCCCCAGCCTGCTCCTTCCCCTTTGCCCTCCCTACCTGTTGATACAATGATCCAAGTTTTCTCTGATCCATTTCTTCAATCTAGTCTCTAACGGAGGGTTTGCTTCCTAGGCAAACTAACCTCTGACACATAGCAGTCGGTCTCAGTTGCTTTGTCCCTCTGTCACCCAATTCTCCTGCACTCCAAGGTTGCTTCGTAACCTCTTATCTCAAATCCCAAATACCCTCAATAGCCTCCACCACATAAGGCCTTCCTATTTCCCTCACTCATTCTTTTGGCTTAGAAGGATGAACCACCAGTGGTTCAACTTGACCTCTGTGGCTATGACTGTGTCTTCCTATTTTCTTTCCCACTGTGCCTTTCACTACCCATTTTCCAGATTCTGAAAGAGGATTTTTTTTTTTTTGGCTGCTAAAGAAATGTACAAGACTTAGAAAGGTACATTCGAAGTTGTTTCAATCACATAGTATCATAATGATGCTAAGGTTCTCTTTAGATAGCAGTAAACTAAAGTATCGAAAGAGGTGGGGGCTATAGAAAGCAGTGGCATTTAATGTCATTAAGACAGACATGCCAGTGGAAAATTCTAAAGGTTAAGAGATATGAGATCTATTTATGAGCAAAACACAGCTTTTTACCCTCCCTTCTAAACACTGTGGAATTCTAACATAACTGTATGGCAAAACATGTACCTTTATTTAAATAAAATAGAGGGACTGAAAGAAAAATATTGAGTTATATATTTGGATATAAGGATGGATATGGGGAAAATTGCAATGGTGGTATGCAAATAACTAAACTACAGGAAAGTCTTATGGGGCTGTTGTGGCTATCAGCTCAGATCATTATGTGAGCATGAACACTGTATGTCGGTGGAAGACATTTGCTTTGCTCTGTGAAACACTGTATCATCTATTAAAGGATAGTTCTGACTCAAGAGAAGGCAATTTTCCTAATAGGACTATGAAGCCAAATATAAACTGATCCCAGAGAAATAAGATTCTTGAGAGATCACTGCCATTTGTTTTGAAAAATCCTAATTATCTGAAAAGAAGAACAGAGACTACTCAGCAGAGTCCCCCACTGTCTTGGTGAGACTTTCCTCTGACCTAAGCCACACCATCAGCCACTGAGGGAGGCAGTGTGCTTTGTGTGCTGACCTACAGCAGTGCCATGCTGCTCTCTGCTCTGTGAGGTGCCTGAGCAGTCTCCCTGGCTCCACCAGGTGGACCTGGGCTGGAGGCACAGCACCTCCCCCTGAAGGCTGATCTGAGGTTATTCACCCAGAACTGAGGCTCATCAAAACCCAGTGAGTCATGATCAGGTTTGCGTGCTAAGGGGGGAAAATAAAGAAAGAAAGCAAGGAAGGAAAAAAGGAAGTAAAAATAATCCAACTCTGCTCTTACTCTCATGGAAGATAATTACAACCAAACAAGAAAATTAAATGTCAAAGTGCCAGACTATATTATAATTAAACAAACACAAAGCAGCTTTTGAGAACATTGAGAATGCCATCTGAACGATTCCAACAAAGCTTGTTAACAAGGAAGGCAGACACCTTGTCATTACTCCAGAACTTGGCACTGCCCATGCCTTCTAAGATGGCAGGCGGCAATGGAACACGGGAACTCCTACAGAGTAGAATAAATTTCTTTCTTTGTTTTGGGGGTTAGAGACAATAAGGCTCAGTAGTTACAGCCAAGATTGTGGGGTCAACTGAAGCAGGGTTCAAATCTCACTTGACTTCATTTAGCATGTGCATTCTCTGTGCCTCCATTTCCTTTCTATAGAATACAGATTAATTACAGACAGTTGTGAGGAGTGTGCAAAGCTGACCCCCCAGACAGCCTCATTTGTAGTTAGCAGTCTATATATATCAGGTGAGTGCTACCAAAATAATTAGCACTGTCTATAGTACCTGATCCATTACTGGGGCCCAATATGTGTTGCCCAAGATAAAATAAAGGTGAACGAATATCTAGCTCTTCAGATTTTCCCAAGTATAATTCAACACTTCTGTAGCAAGGTCTTGAGAGGACTCACATGGCCTTGAGTCCCAGCTTTGAGAGTCAATCCGAGACTTTCAGCTCTCTGAGGTTGGAACCCCCATTTGTTTTTCTAAACAGAGTCCACAGCACATACGTATGTGTCGCATAAAGAGCTGTTGACATCCTCCATTATCAGAAAAGTAAACAGCATATTATATATGTTTCCTCACATGTATAACCAGTGATTTCTCTTCCACACGACCTCACATAAAGTTTAGCTATATACCTTCAGTCCTCAGCTACTAAACATTTTCTAGTTGGTTTTTGGAAAAAAATCTAAATTAGTTGTAGGAGAGAGAACAGCCAGAGGTGCTACTAATGTTACAGCCAGGTTATAGATTGATGTTTTTTTAGTCCAAAGGGAAAAGTTGCAAAAGAACTTTCCAGTTTGCTGAGTGATTTCAAGTCCATTGCTTCATTAGATTTTCTACAAAAATGCTCAGAGTGCAAGTCAGTGAATCTCAAATTGTGGAGCACATACTTAGACTGAGAGGTGATATTAGGTGATATACAATATTAAATCACATTGAATCACACAATCAGAAAATTAGTCTCATCAATTATTTTTTAAATGTTTGTTATTACATCAAGGAGAAAGTCTCAGTTTGGTGTTACCACGTCCTTAACACCTCCATAACCCCTGCTAACCTCTGAGAGCAAAAGGAAGGAAGCAGGGGAAGGAAGGAAAAGAGGGAAAATAATAGTCATACTCAAAGTTTATTTGGGAAGAATTTAATGCTATTATCTTCACTGTACTTATTTTCAGAGCTATCTTCTTAAAGAAGGATATCTAGTGAACATTAAGTAAATCATAGTACAGGAGGCATCTATACAATGCAAAAATTGAGGAAGTAGTATAGATGACTGCAGTTTGCACTCATAGTTTGTATTAGGTAATAAAGCTGTAGTTGTAAGAGCTGAGGCCAAGGGGTCTTCTCAAATTGAAATCTCATGATTTTCCACCTCAAGCATTCCTCCTAAACTATTAAATTCAAATATACATCTGAATAGAGCGTAAGAGCTCTTCTCTCTAGTTATAACAATCTAAAATCGAATCTAGTCTCAAGATCATGGCTATGCTTCCTTGGACAAGCTACTTAACATCTCTACATCCTGTTTATATCTTTTAAAAGAGGGAGAAATAAAAACACCTGACTCATAGGATTGTTATGGTGTTTTGATGAGAGAAATCAAAGTAAAGCATTTAGCACAGTCCCACACACATAGTAGGGGCTCCACAGACGTCTGCCAAAAATATTAATGGAAAGGCTTAAAATAAGAACCCTGACAAATGTGTGTATATTCTATCATTTTAATGAATAGTCTTTTAACTACCATGAAGTGGTTTATCTTAGTCAGGACATATTGTTCATTCCTTTTTAGGACAAAACCTAACCATGGTTAGGGAACTATAAGGCTTGTTCCTGAGACTGACTGGTTGAGATAAAAGGAACATAAAATTACACATTGTAGTCAAGGAAAGACATTGTCATAAATAGCTAGACTTTAGGAGAAGAGAAAGAGCTTATAAATTGTTCTTAATTGAATCTCAATAAAGGATGCTCTGTGTAGAGGTAAAAAAGATGATATTTGTGCAGGATATATATTAATATCTAAAAAACTTCTATGAATGTTTATTGAGCACTCATTCTACTAGATGCTGAATATACAGCAATAAATAAGAGATTTAAGCCCTGCCTTCACAGTGTTGCAATAAAATGTTTAGGACTCTAGCCTGAGGTCACACAATCCTCTCTGCACTTGTTCAGGAAAAAGCATAGCTGGAAAGCAGCAAATGAGGAGGCAGTAGATGACTGAATTTCAGATTCAGCATTGACTGCCCTCAAATTGATGTGATATTTGAAGAAGGCATTTTGCTTCTCTGAGTATTCATGTTAATAGGGCAATGTCATTAGATGTTTGATCAAGGTTTCTGAAATACCAAGCCTTTATAAAACATACTCACAATTATTGCCATATGTATATCCCACCATATTATCTGTTTTCACTTCAATAAATTAATTTCTTAAAGGCAATTCTGAATCCCACAATAATAAATTGGTGTCATATGACATAAATGGAAGTCATCTGTAAAAAACAATGACTAATTTCTTGCAGCTTTGTTGAGGTATAATTGACAAATAAAAATTGTACATATTCCAGGTATACAATGTGAATACTTTATATATATAGCCATTGTTTAATGATTACCACAATCAAATTAAGCAACACATTCATTACCACACGTAGTTACCCTTTTGTGTATGTGTGTGCATATGGTGAGGACATTTAAGACCTAGTCCTTAGCAATTTCAAGTTATTACAATATTAATAACTAAAGTCACCATTGCCAGCTATTTATTAAACTATTATAGGGGAGATATTTATGAAGCAAAGACGTGCTTCTTGGTGTCATTGTAGAGAAGGGTGCTATTTCCCATTCCTGTTCTCTGCTTCATACAATGGGAGTTCTATTAGTGTAGCACCTAGCCTCTTTTATTTTTACTTGTTTATTTGCAGACAAAGTCTTGCTCTGTTGCCCAGGCTGGAGTACAGATAAAGTTTTTATGCTCTTATAATAAATGCAGTATGAATGTATAGAACACTAAAAATTCATGACCTGAATTTTTATTCCTTACTTTCTAAACAAATACAACTTCTTACTGAAGTTGATCAATTTAATGTTTAATGTCCTGGGTATATAAAAAAAAATCTATGCTCATTTATTCCTATATGCCAAATTTCCTATCCTCTCCTAATTTCCATTACACTTGTTTTATTAAAGATTCAACTTGGCAGTAGAGGAAAAAATCACGAAACATAGAACATTCTGAATAACTCTACAGTGCTGTGCTAAATATAAAACCATGTAATTAATGTTTTTGTTTAATAACATAGATCCCAATTTTCTAGAGAATTGTGTCTTCATGAAGCAGGGTTTTAAAAAAATCTAAGACATATCTTACTTGGATTATTCCATCCTTGCTGGTTGATTCTTTCTAATATTTTTTTAATATTTTATTTGGTAGTATACTAAAAGAAAGATCTTAACTCAAAGCATGGGATTTCATAAAGATGATAGGTTGGCATGCCTTACTGAAATCTGCTATTGTCCTGAAGCATTTTACTGTACCTTTCCAGACTGTCAGTTTTGCTTAAACCTGATAATTATAAAATAAGGCTTCTTTTCTTATCTTAAAGTGACTTCTAACATAGAAGTAAGAGCCTCTTAAACCTAGAACTGTACATTTCATCTGCTTAAGCCTCAAGAGCCTGGAGAATCACTGGCTAAAGATTCAGTAATAAAATGCCACATTCTGTTGAGAAATTTTGGAAGAAAACTTTTTTTACCTGCTGCTTTTAAGTAAATTGAGATTTATTTCTCGTGTGCTCTTTCTTAAACGTTTAATTCATTTAACAGCAGATGTGTTTCAAAATCTATGAACATTACTTTAGTCTTGGATCTTATTTTAACCTTTTTGATGAAAACTTAAAAATGAAACCATTTCCTCAATTTATACATAACTAAGTCAGTTGTACTTGGGAAAATGGGATGTTGAAGAGGGAACATTAAGAAGAGAAATTAGTGTAAGAAATGAAATGCACTGCAATAAGAATACAATGTTGCCATAACTTTTTAAGCATTTATTATGCACCAGGAGCCATTTTATGCTCTAGGAATATAATAGAGAATAAGATAGGTAAGGTTCCTGTAAAGCACACATTTTAGTGGGGAAAATAGTCAATGATCAAATAAAGAAAAAATTTCAGACAGTAACTAGTACCATGAAGCAAACAAAAAGGAAATGCTAGAGACAGTGGCTACTCTAGATGAGACGATCAAGAATTATTGCTCTAATCAGTTAGCACTTTAACTAAAGTCTGAATGAGAAGAAAGAGCCAATCGTGAGTTTCTGGGGAGAGGTGGGTGGTGGACAGGTCTGAGAGTTCAGCAAGTGCAAAGGCACTGGGGTAGAAAGTTTTGCCCCTTTACAGAAACAAAAAGAAGCCCAGGGTGGTGAAAGAATAGTGACTAATGTAGAGAAAAGCCTATGATGAGGAAGAGAGGAAAGCAGTCATATCACACAGGATGTAATAGGCCAGGATAAAGAGTATTTTATCCTAAGTAAGGGGAAGCCATTAGAGGTTTTAAAAGGGGAGTGATGTTAACTGACGCAAATTATAACAAGATCATTCTTGCATCTGTGTGGACAACAGATTTTAGAGTGGTAAAACTGGAAGCTTAAAAGCAAAACTAGAGAAGGTAAAACTAGAACGAGTTAAGACTGTAGCGGGAACCCTCTTGAGAGATGGCAATGGCTTGGAATAGGATGAGAAGAGTGAACACAGAGAGAAACAGATGGATTTCAGATGTGTCCAAAAAGTCCTCTTGAGAATATTTGCTGATGAATAGGAAAGAGAAGGGAGAGAACAGAAAAGAAACCAAGACTGACTCCTGGGTTTTGGGACTGTTTAAGTTGAGTGGTTGGTGGTGCTAATTACTGACAGCAGAAGAGTACTGGAGGAGCAGGTTTTAAGGTGGAAAGCAAAAACTTCTTCAACATATTAATTCCTAGATGACTTTAGACACTCAAGTGGACATGTTTGGTGGATCACTGCATACTCATACCTGGAATTTAAAGGGCTAGTCACAGCCATAGATAGACATTTTGGACACACTGACAACTAGATAGTAGTTTTTAAAAGTAGGAGTAAATAAAATCACTATGCTAATATTAAGTATGTATTTTTTGAGACGGAGTCTCACTCTGTCACCAGGCTGGAGTGCAATGGCACGATCTTAACTCACTGCAACCTCTGCCTCCTGGGTTCAAGAGATTCTCTTGTCTCAGCCTTCCGAGTAGCTGGGACTACAGGTGCCTGCCACCATGCCCAGCTAATTTTTTGTATTTTAGTGGAGACAGGGTTTCACTATGTTGGCCAAGATGGTCTTGATCCTGACTTCATGATCTGTCCGCCTCAGCCTCCCAAAGTGCTGGTATTACAGGCATGAGCCACCAATTTTTGGCAAGGCTGTATAGAGTAGAATTTAACTATAAATTAAAGTTATTAGCAAATTTGATGTTAGGCTCCTTCATTTCCAAAAACTATATCCAAAATATCATATAAATGTAACTGAAAACCCTGAAATATTTGAAGACTTGGAATATAAAAGTGATTTGATCATACAATAAAAATTGGATTATTTAAATTCTTCTTTTTAACTTTCATTTTATGTTCAGGGGTATCTGTGCAAGTGTGTTATATAGGTAAACTGTGTGTCACAGGGGTTTAATGTACACCCAGATAATAAGCATAGTACCTGACAGGTAGTTTTTTGATCCTCTCTCTCTTCCCACACTCCATCCTCAAGTACACCATGGTGTCTGTTGTCCTCTTTGTGTCCATCAGTTCTCGTTGTTTAGCTCCCATTTATAAGTGAGAATATGCAGTGAGAATAAATGTGATTCATCACATAAACAGAACTAAAAACAAAAATTATGTAATTATCTCAATAGATGCAGGAAAGGATTTTGATAAAATTCAGTATCACTTGATGTTTAAAAAAAAAACCTCTCACCAAACTAGGCATTGAAAGAACACATTTCAAAATCATAAGAGCCATCTATGACAAACCCACAGCCAACATCATACTGAATGGGCAAAAGCTGGAAGCATTCTCCTTGAAAATTGTAGTGGCTGGTAATGGCCTTTCCTTCCCATATTTAGCACTACTTTCAAAATCTCTCGTAAAGTAAGTCCAGTGGTAACACATCTCCTCAGCATTTGCTTATCTGAAAAAAGATTTTATTTCTCCTTCACTTATGAAACTGTGTTTGGCTTGATATGAAATTCTTGGTTGGAAATTTCTCTCTTTACCAATTCTGAACATAGGCCCCCAATCTGTTCTGTATTATACGGTTTCTGTTAAAAGTTCCACTGTTAACCTGATGCAGTTCCCTTCATAGGTAACCTGCCCCTCTCTCTAGCTGCTTTTAACATTTTTTAATTTTATTTCAACCTTGAAGAATCTAATGGTTATCTTTCGGGGATGGTCTTCTTGTGTAGTATCTTGCAGGGGTTCTCTGCATTTCCTTAATTTGTATATTGACCTCTCCAAAGAGATTGGGAAAGTTTTCACAGATGATATCCTGATGTATGTTTTCCAAGTTGCTTGCTTTCTCCCCACCACTTTCAAGGACATCACTGAGTCATAGATACGATCTTTTACATAATCCCATCATTCTCAGAGGGTTTTTTTTTATTCTTTTTAAATTCTTTTTTCTTTATTTTTCTCTGAATTAGTTTGGAGAGCAGGTCTTCAAGCACTGAGATTATTTCCTCAGCCTGGTGCATTTTGCTGTTAATACTTGTGATTGCATTATAAAATTCTTCTAGTGTGTTTTTCAGCTCTATGAGATCAGTCTGGTTCTTTCTTATGATGGCTATTTGTCTATCAGCTCTTATATCATTTTATTGTAATCCTTGGCTGGGGTTTTAACTTTCTTCTGAATATCATTAATCTTGTTTCCTATCCATATTCTGCATTTTATTTCTGTCATTTCGGCCATTTCAGCCTTGCTAAGTATCCTTGCTGGGGAACTAGTGTGGTCTTTTGGGATTAGAAGATATTTCAGCTTTTTGAGCTGCCAGAGTTACTGCAATGATTCTTTCTCATCTATGTGGGATGATGTTCCTTCAGCTATAGTGTAATTTGAGTAGCCAGTAGACTTCTTTTCTGGATATTTTTAGAGGGCTGAGGGTTTATGCAGGGGGTTTGTAGCTGAGTTCTTGCCCTTGGTTCCACAGGGGGGGTACATTAGCAAAGTTGTTTTGGTGTTGAAGTTTGGGCTGTGATCCAGTAGATAAGCATAACGGCCAGTTGACAGGCTCTTGTTCAGTCACGTGGTTCCTCTATATTTCCTCGTGAATGCAGCTGTGCTCTTTTTCAGTGCGCTCAGAGTGTGGGCTCCTCTCCCACTCAAGTGCTAGCTGTAGACCTTTTCTTAGCTCTTCTGGGCTGCACTTTGCAGCCCTGGGGTGAGCTCAGGCTTCATGTTTTTACCCCAGCTCTGAGGCAGCAAGGGAAAAAACCTTGGCAGTGGTTGTGGCAGAGGGCCTTTCACTTGTCTCATGGGGCTCTATCCCAGAGAGATTCAGAGCTGCTAATCAGTGTGAGCAGCCTGGGGTGGAACAGCTGTGCTGTGGGCCCAAACCAGGGGTAGCTGTGCCTTGTGACAAGTGAGGTTTGCGGGGAAAGCGGATGGAGGAAAGAGACTCGTCTCTCTCCTTAGGGCAACTGCAGCTTGCTGGAGTCATGGTTAACCCACCCAGGATCTTTGCTACTTCCCCAATCCAAGGGCAGCAAGGGCAGTATCACTGCAGTGGCAGTGGCAGAGAGGCTTTCAGTTGCCTCTGGGAGCTCCATCTCAGAGGAACACAGAGCCACTTCTACTGGGAATGTTGAGCCAGGGATGGGGCGGCTGTGTTGCTGGCTCAAGCTGGGGCCTTCATTTGGTGAGGAGCAGGGGATGGAAGCCTCACAGGGAGGAGTGACTGAACTCTTGTCTATATGGTGACTGTGTCATGCTGGATAAAGCCTTTGTTTTTGTATTTTGTTGCTTTTCCTCAGACTGAGGGCAGCAGTGACAGAGGGGCCATTGGTTTCCTCTGAGAACCCTTCCCCAGGGAAACATGGAGCCCCTACCTATGGATACACTCAGCCATGCATGGGATGCCTGTTATGTGGTCCCAAGCCAGGGGCTCAGTCTGGTGAAAAGTGGGGTGGTGGGGGCTTGTAGGGAAGAGAAACTGGGCTCCTCTCTGTATGATGGCTGTGGTGTGTGGGAGATGCCAGCATAGCAACCAGGCCCTTTATCCTTCCCCCATCCTGAGGGTGGTACCACTGCCGCTGCAATGGCAGAGGGGCTATGGGTTGTTTCTGTGATTTCCTGCTCAGAGAAATGTATAGAGCCACCTCCGACTGAAGTGTTGAGGTGGGGGCAGGGTGGTTGTGCTAGAGTCCCAGTTGTGGGGTCCTACCCAGTGAGAAGTTGCAACAATGACTCAAGTGGAGAAGAGTCTGGCCACTTCTCTGTGGGGCAGCTATGCTGTGCTGAGGATCCGCACCAGTCCCAAATCACCATCTACCTTCTAGAGCCTGAGGGTAGCAGCGATGAGGGCTGGAGGGCAGCAAAAACAGTGGTCTGCATCTCCCTCTGGGAGCTCTGTTCCAGGGAAGGCAGAGCTGCTACTGGCCTGAAAGCCCAGGTAGGGCCTTATTCTGCATGGTGAGGCTTGCAGTTCATCATTGCTCAGCCTCATTAAATTCGCCTCCTTCCTGGGGGTGTGCAAGGGAGCCTGACGTCTCACACTGCCAGAGCTGCAGCGGCTAATGCCAGGCTGCCTGGGGATCCAAGTCTCCTGGGACTCCACATATGCATGAGTGGCTTCTCTGCCCAGATTCCACGCAGCTCTCAGTGTCAGTCTGGAGGCTCCTGTGGTGTGGGCGCACAGGGAGATCTCCTGAGCCCATGGTTGCAAAGGTCCATGGTAGAAGTGTGGGTTAGTGGGGACTCTCACTCATTCACCATTTTTCTGAGGCATGAGGGCCTCCTCTGGCTCTATACCATCCCAGGTGGGTGGTTGTCCTGTCTTACCCCTCTCTGTCCTCCATGGGTTGTTTCCTTGATGAATTCCAATCTGTCCACCTGAATGTTCCAGCTGAAGATTTTGTGTTTACTCACTACTCCTTCTCTGCCCACGAGAGCAGTGCACGCTAGCTGCTTCTAGTCAGTCATCTTGGCTCCGCCCTGTATTTAAATTCTAATTCAACAATGGGGATTAGATGATATTTCCTGGGTTTAGGAATGCACTATACTTATAAAGGAGTCTTACTCTAAATTTTTACAAAGTTTTCATTTATAAATTCAAAGTTCAACCTGATGCATAAAACATAAAATTACTCCTTACTTTTCCCAGCAGGTCTGGATATCTATACAACCTCAAAATTGCAGGGGAGTAGATATGCTTATTTTGTGACCCACAAAGTGCCTACAGATCCATCTAGAAATTTTTCCACAGCCTAAAAATTTCTAGCTATGCTTACAAATCATAGACAAAAGGCCCTGTGGTATCTGTCCATTTTAAGCACTACAGTATACAATTACCACAGTTAAATTTCAGTACAATTTTTTGGGTGAGTAGAAATTCCATTTTTCAGACATCTACAGAAGTGAGATTATGAAGTTCTATTCAGAGGAAGTAGCCAATAGATCCCTACTGACACACTAGACAGCTTGTCAATGTGTTTTTTAAAAACCCACCTAAGAAACAATGAAAGGATTAAATAAATCCCAGAGAGGCGCAGAGTCAATCCTTTCAGAGCATTCTCAAGGGCCTGATTTTCTAAATGAAATCTTGCCAAGTATTTTAAAATGTCATTGTTCCCATCTTGGGCTAGCTTTGGAAAAAGACATCTTCCACAGGGCAGAGAACTGCCTCCTCTAGGGAAACTTCTAGAGGATAAAGGGGGATTAACATATCCACTTCATGTGGACATCTACAAATGTATCACTCATTTATGTATCTCTTCCAGCTGTCTAGCTACTTGCTGATTATTTGGACTTTCAAAAATCAGAAAAAATGTGGATGATCCACAAGGACAAAGCCTCACAAACAGTTTTTAAATTTTATTCCCTGCTTTAGATAGTAAGATTCAAATGAAGTAACTCAAAATGGTTCATTCATGATCCTCTTTCAAAATGATCATAAGATAAGAAAAGAACATAAAGAAGCTCCAAGAATCTTTGGATTCCATAGCTGAGGAAGAAAATTCTTCTTAGTCTTCGTGAACTCATATCAATCTCAGAATTCCACACAGTGATAAAGAAACAGAAAGGGAGTCTAAAAATGTTCTAAAAAGATAAGCAAAATATGGTATTGGCTGCTTGACTGTTGTCCAAATTACAATTAAATAAAAAATAATGACATGAAAGGCTTTGAAAACAATGTCCTCTCTCTGCTTCACCTTCACATCAGGGGGTACTGATTTGTTTAGTGACAACACCACCACAAAGACAGCAGAATGGAAAAAGTGATTCAATCTTAGGAAGCTTGAACACTAGGTTCCAAACTTTATTATTTTTTTATTATAAACATTATTTATATTTGTGCATCCAGTGGGAAAACACAAATATTAAAATGCCTTAGAAAAGTAAAAGATAAAGAAGTATCATATAGCTTATGTTATTTGGCAATAAACATTGAATTGTTTTAATTTTTCAATTGATTTTATGTTGTTTTTGCTGGTACATATATTCCCTGAGGTACATATCAGTTTTTTTGCAGGTACATATCAGTTTGCTCAGGCTCCCCACAGCAAAATGATTTTGACAACATAAATTTATTTTATCAGCGTTCTGGAGGCTGGAGTCCAGGATCAAGGTGTCAGCAGGGTTGGATTCTCTTGAGGTCCCTATCCTTGGCTTGCAGATGACCACGCTTTTGTTGCCTCTTCACATGGTCGCCCTTTGTGCATGCATGCTCTTGGTGCCTCTCTCTCTTCTTAAAAGGCCACCAGTCATATTGGATTAAGTTCCCACTCTAAGGGCCTCATTTTAACTTAAACACATCTTTAAAGACCTTACCATTAAATATAGTGACATTCAGAGATATCGGGACTTAAGATATCAAATTGTGAATTTTGCAGGTACACGATTTAGCCCATAACACAGACCATGAGTGTAGATGATTTATTTTTCCCCTGTCTTGACAACAACAGCATCTTCATATAAGGTGTCCTTTTCAACTCTGAAAAATGTCCTGACTGAAGCTTTGTTTGAATATCGTTCAGCAAGTAGTCTTCATTAACTCACCACAATTGCTCATCAAATCTTTGCAAGCAATACTGTATAAATAAAGCACCTCTCTCCAAAGCTGTCAATAAACTTCTCTGGCCAAAATTAAAGGCCATTTTTTCATTCTACTTTTCCTGGTTCAGTCTGTAGCACTGGACACCATCACTCCTACCTCTGATTGAAAATATGCTCCTTCCTTAATGACCATGGCTTTATACTTCATAGAACTCTGTTATCCTTTCTTCCAATTTTGCTTCTCTGAGGTCCAGATTCACTCTTCTGGTCTGTTTCTTTCCCATTAATCTTAAGAAAATTCTGTCCTTTTAAGTAACTCAGTCATTGCCTTCTTCACAGGTGTCCCTGCAGTGACATCTCCAGACTCGAACTGCCTCAGAACTTGGATCTTTTGCATCCAACTTGAAGATCTTCATCTTCAATTCCTCAACTGGAACTCATCATATACAACATCACATTCCTCTTTCACTCAAACTAGCACTCTTTCCTGCACTCTTTCTCTGCTTCCCCTGCAGGACGCTTGGCTCAAATCCTGGCACTACCACTGCTCACTCATTAATGTATTATCCAAGTATTTACTGAGCCTCTGCTGGGAAGCAGACAGTGTGCTAAGCAAGGCAGATACCAGTGAATGAAGCAGGCACAGTCCTCAACTTTGCAGTTGCTCTTGGTCGAGGCAAACCCTTCTCTCTTTGATGCCACATAGCCTGTCACTAAATTCTGTAAATCCTCCTTATAAACATCACACAGGCTCATCTCTACTTTTTAAACATTTTTTGCTGTCAAAGTCAACATCTCATTTCTCATTACATCAGTTTTTATCATGCTACGATTGCTGTAAAAACCTACAAACCGATCCTACGCCTCTAATTTCCATTTCACTTGATCCTTACGACTCAATACCTACAGAAAATCACTGCAATTCTAGCCTCTAACTACTAATATTATCACTGCAACTTCCTGGAGAAAATTGTCAGTGAGTGTACTAGCCCCTCTTAAAAATAATATCCAAACTTCAGAACTGGGGAAGTGGGAAGAAACTTGTAGGTTTGAATTCTTACTTTGCTACTTAAAAGCTTTGTATCCCCCAGGAAAGTCATTTACCATCTCTGGGCGTGTTTCCCTAGTTGAAATATTGGGATTAAAATTGGTAATTAGCTCATGAATTATTTAAATTATAATCAAAGGCCGGGTGCAATAGCTCACACTTGTAATCCCAGCACTTTAGGAGGCCGAGGCAGGCAGATCACTTGAGCTCACAAGTTTGAAACCAGCCTGGGCAACATGGCAAAACCCCACACCTACCAAATATCTAAAAATTAGCTGGGCCTGGTGTGTGTTCCTTAGTCTCAGCTACTTTGGAGGTTGAAGTGGGAGGGTTTGAACGTGGGAGGTGGAGGTTGCAGTAAGCTGAGATCGCATGACTGCACTCCAGCTTGGGAGAAAGAGCCAGAGCTTGTCTCAATCAATCAATTAACAGTGATGATTAGAGGATAGAGCCAGACCTTGTCTCAATGAGTCATCAATCAATCAATCAATCAATCAACAGTGATGATTAGAGGATATTTTCCAAGCTTCTGAATATACTGTATTTATATAGGAGTCTTCTCTAACTCAACACTCTAAATTTTTTTAAGGTTGTCACTCATGAATTCAAAGCTCAACCTGGTAGTATAAAATATAAAATTGCTCCTTACTTTCCCCAGTGGGCCTGTATAATATCTAAACAATCTCACAATTGCTGGGGAGTTTGTAACCCAAAAAGTGCTAGGAGATCTCACTGTGAAGTTTTATGTCTGGCCTAGAATTTCCAGGTATGACCACAAATTATAGACAAAAGGCAACATGGTATTTTTCCATTTTAAACACATAGTGTGCATAGCTCAGAGGGTTGTTATGAAGGAACTGGCACATGCTATTACTACTGCCACCAACACCACCTGGTCTACCAGCTAAGGTTTATGAAGCACCTAATATGCCAGGCACTGTGATTATTATTGCTCATTTAATTTTCACCCTGTACACTAATGGTGTGACCCTGGGGCAAGTTTCTTAACCATTCAATAGCTCAGGTGTTTTTATTTTCAAAATGAGGTGTTATAAAGAATGAATGTGATTTGTGCAAAATTACAGTTCCTGGCAGAATCATTTCTCAACAATGGCATTATGACTCTTACTCAGGACCACTCAATGTAACTCTTTGATAGAAACTGTAAAACTAAGGGTCTTACAAGTGTAGCCATCTCCTACTTCCTAAAATAGATTGGTGACCTGCCAGCAAGAAGGAATTGTGTCTTACACTTGTTTATTTTCCTAACAGGAGCAAACAACAGAAAAACCATTGCTCAATGAATGACAAAGCATGACTTACTAGGTAAAACTGTTATTTATAAAGGTGCAAACACTTCATGTGAAATTATGCTCCAGAAAGTTTCCTAGAGTGGCCTTTCTTCTCTGGTTTATATTATACTTGACCTTTTTCCTTCCATAACATAGTGAAGTTATTTAGTTCCAGCCCTATTATTGTAGTGATAAAGATCATCTAAATTTATTTAAAACCATAAATATTCCTCTCATCACCCCTCCCAAGAGAAATTTAGCATTTCATGAGAAAAAGAAACCTATAGGGAAAAAAGCCCTCAGTTTTGTTACGAGAAAATCTTGTAAAGATTTAGATTCTACTTGAATTTAATGCATAACTGGAGACTGCATATGGGTTAATGAGTACCAGAATTAAAGCTAATTAAGATTCTGTCTCTTTTGCAGAAAATGAAATGGATTCAGCATAATTCAGTCTTCCAGTTCTTTTATTGATATAATTACTAAATGCAAATATTTATGAATTGTACAGACAATGTTCAGTATTATTTAAAATAGCAAAGAGCTATTGCTGCAACAAATGAAAGAAGGAAATAGAACATAAAAAGCTTCCCACAGATCATCTGCTCACCATGTTTATGTGAGAAATAATCAGAATATGAGGTGTGCCCCTATTAATAGACTCATCACACTGAAGTGGTACTGAGGTCAACACGTTTGCATTGCTTTTCCACTGAATAGAAAATGTAATAAAAGAATGTTTTTGTCTGTCCCATTTTACACACACACATGCACACACATATATATCGCCTTAGAAATAATATATATCTTTTGAATAAATATAGATCCTTTCTGCCCTGGATAACAGTTTTTCCTCAAATTAATGAAAAGAGAACTGAATATCTTTCTTTCCTCTTTCAGTATCTTTCAAAGAAATATATCCTCGTGATACTTTTGTCAACAAATTGTGAAGCTAAAATTCTTGTAATTCTTCAGTTTTATTTCCACATGTTAACTTTTAATTAACCAAATTTGAAATTAAATTTCCTATGTGAACCTCTATATAGACACCTACAATGTAAAACAGATAATAGCAAAGGTGCTCAAATCAAAGTTTCTTTTTGGGAGTGCTGAAATGTCACTACTCTCCTCTTTTATAACCCACTCCCACATCCAGTCAGGAAGAATCCCTACGGAGCCCTGGGGACCCACAGAACCACTTAAATACCTTCAAGTTGGAAACCCTATTATTCTGGTTGTTGAACACAGCCTTCAAAGTTATGATGTCATTTGATAGAATCTGAGAGGTAAATTACAAATTATACAGTTGAACTTCTTCCCTTTGCCAACATCCTGCACTTCAGCTGACATTAGCTGTGTTGGAAAACCACAGCCCTCTGCTGGTATTTGTCTACCTTGCAACAGCTAATGCTCCCTAAATATTTTCTGTAATTACTGATCTTAAGTGATCATTCTCTTTTTGTGTACTTGTGCAGATTGTTTTTAGACTCTCCAAAGTCAATCTTTTCATTTATCCCCCATTTTTAACGTCATTTCGTTAAACCTGGCCCCTATTTCAATTTATTCATATCACTTGAGACCAATCTCAGCCACTGAGTCTATTCATTTATCCTGTAACCTAATTATATTTACAAGATTGATGAGGTTAACTTCTTTAACATAGAGCACATCTCACGTCCCATCTCATACCTACTAAATCATAATCTCCAATGGCACATCCAAACAACTATGTTTTTACATTCTTCTTAGCTGACTCAGACCCACTCCTAAATGCAAACCACTTCTAGAGGGCTTAATACAAGTAGCTGGTAGCAGTGAATAGGTCAGGACCAAGGACAGAGACCAGCAGAGCTCCTGTTGATTTTAATCCATAATTTATTCTGGATAATTCAACCAATTAAAGAATTCACTGATTCGATCCTCTTCTAACTTATTTTTAGACTTGAGTGACTTCCTCTAAAACCTTACTTGCATCCAGATATAACTGTTTACATTGTTTTTGTCTATTCACAGCCAAATTTTTAAAAAAAGAAATCACAAAATTGATACTTCTAGTATGACTTCTTTCTCTATGAGTTCATAAGCCCTTTATCTATTTGATTACTTGTCCTACAATTTTTTATTATGAAACAATACAATGTTTGTGTATACTCATGTATGTGTGTGTGTATATAACATATACATATATATATATTTATGTAGAAATATTTGACTGAAGTCTTAATTAGCACCCTATGATAACTATAACAGCAATCATAGCTAACATCTGTATGTACTATGTGACCCATATGACCCTCACAATAATCTTATGAGGAGGTATATGAACTGAACACCTGTTGCTTTGGTTTGATACCCCTTTTTCCTTCTCCCGATAAGACCATTCCAAGCTACCTTCAGGGAACTACAATTCCTTCATTGCACACCACCTTGCAGGGTAACTTTAACAGAAACTTACCTTGCCCTGACCAAGACAGGCATACAACCCAGCATAGGCCACTGAGACTCTTGGAAATTTTCAAGATTCTGAATCTCCTGGAGATTTCCAAATCACCAAGAAATGGAATGTAAAAAATAATTGGAGCTGTATACCTCAGTAGTGACATTCTAATATATCCATTCATTTATTCCAATATTTATCAATTGCTCATTATGTGCAGGAAGCCATCTGGTATTTCGGCAGTGTACCAAATACACGTATCTCCCACCTTCATGGAGTTTACATTCCAGTGATTAAAGAGACAATAAACACAAACACACACACATATCATGGGTGATCTTGGATAGCAATAAATGTTATAGACAAGAATATAAGGAGTTAGAAAACATAGTAGAAACATGTATAGGAGAATACGTTACATAGTGCAGTCAGTAATACTCTTTAAGAGGATATTTTGGGTCTGAATGAAGTGAGGAAGTCAGCTATGTGAGTATCAGTGGCCAGAATAGTGTTCTAGGCCAAGGGGAGATAGAAAATACTAAGACCCTAAGATGGAAATAAACTAGTATGTTCAAGGAACGTCAGGAAGGTTAATGTGCCACACAAGGGGTAGAATGCTACATAAAGAGTTTGGAGATGCAGCCAGTGTCCAAATGATGTTGTGTCTTATAGGTCAAGATCAAGACATTGGATTTTACTTTTAACATGTAGAAAGTCATCAGAGGGGAGCAAGAAGGACAGACATGTTTTAATTTTGTTTCTGAAATAATTCCTCTGGCTGCCATGCATAGAATAGCTTTGAGACAAGAACAGCAATTGAAACGGGAGAAGAGATAATAGGTCAACACAATGGTCGGGTTAAGATGGGAGGTCTCTTGGTCAGCAGGCCATTGTGGGAGATGAGCAGTGGTCAGAATCAGGTGATAGGTTGAAGGGATGATGGGAAGAATTGGCTGATGGACTGAACATGGGGTGTGAGAAAGAGAAAGCAAAGATGTCTCCAAGATTTTGGGCTATACTAATTGGGTAAAAGCATATATGTTTACAAGAATAGGGATTGCTGGAGTTTGAAGAGATCATTAAATATTTTGTTCTGTAAATATTAATCTGAGACACCTATTACCCATTCTGGTAGAGATGTCACACAAAAGTTTGATGTGTATATCTAGATTTTTAGAAGAAAAGTAGTGGCTGCGATATATATTTGAGAATCAGATGAGACTGGCTATAAAATGCCACTTGATAAATCACCAGGGCTGCTTGATTCTGATTCTTTCTGATTCTGTTTCTTTAGATTTTTATTGAATCTGCAAGCTACCCATAACTTTAAATAAATTTTCTACCTTGTACCTTCTTAAATTTACCAAAGTTATTTTCTGTTGTTTATAGCCAAAGACACTAATGAACATTATTATTATTTCCACCATATCAATATGGAGACTGAGGTTCAGAGATGTTAGGAAACTTGACTAAAATCACAAAAATAATAAGTCACCGAGCTGTGACTTGAAGCCAGGTCTGTTTGTAAGATACCCCTGGTTTAAGTCAGAATACTACAGAGCTGCTGCCTGCATTGTCTGCTTAACAAGAAAGCTTCAAAAGCCTGGGGCCATGGGGTGCTGTTCAAAGTGACCTCACTGTGGCAAGAAAAGCAAGAGAGAGAGGCACAGACTTCAAATGGAAAAGGGCATCTCTCTGGGAGTGCTAGCAGTTGCCAACCTTAAATTTCAGGAGGCATCTCAAAGTAACAGAGTTTGCTTTTTCTTTTCTGGTAGCACACTGTGATTTTACACTGAGCCTCTGTTGCAATGTGCAAACAACTCAACTCTTGGTTAAGTTCTCTTAATGGTAGAGTGGTTGGGTTGACAAGGAGAGTAGTATAGAAATTTAATTCACATCTGAATTCTCCTATGCAGGTAAAGTCTCTTGTTTGGAGAATCTGATCAGATTTTCTACATGATATCAAAAACATGGTTCTGTGAATTCCTGATTTAACGTCAGCCTTCTCTTAGGTCAATATCTAGAAAGAGGAAGGTGCTTCTCTTGCTCACTCACGTGCTCCCCAGAGCCCAGCAGTTTCTAGTACTCAGTAGAATTTTAATACATATATTTTGAAAAAATACATGGAAAATATGTGAATTTTTTAATAAAAAGTAAAATGTTTCAACAATTCTTAGTATCCTTAAAAAATAATGGAAAACTATTAATTGGTATCATAAGAATTTTACTCTAGAGACTCAGGGAAGAAGAGGTGGATTTTAGAGTGCTTATGTTCAACAGTTCTAATGTCAGACTGCCTGGGTTACTATCCTAGCTCAGCCACAAACTAGCTATGCCAATTTAAGAGAGTATCTTAACTAGTATTAGTTTCCTTATCTGTAAAATGAGGACGATAGTAGAACCCACCTTAGAGTTCTGTTTTGAGGATGAAGATAATACATGTAAAATATCTAGATGAGTGCATAGAACCTAGTATGTGTTTATTAAACTTCAGTTCTAATTAATGTTGCAGTCCATCCTGAAACTGAACAATGCCCTCATTCTTAGGGTTTTTTCATTTATTATTAGGATATATAGAATAACTCCCCCAAAGATGTTCATGTTCTAATCCCTGAAACTTGTGAACCTGTTACCTTACATGGCAAAATTGAGTTTGCAGATGTGATTAAGTAAAAGATCGTGAGATGGAATATGATTCTGGCTTATCAAGGTGGACCCAATGTTATCATCTGTCCTTATTAGAGGAAGCAGGAAGTCAGAGCTAGAGAAGAGGATGTGATGATCAAAGGAGATTGGAGCCATGCAAGGAAGAGCTAGGCGTGCAGGCAGCCTCTAGAAGCTGGAAAATGCAAAGAAATATTCTCCCTTAGAGCCTGTGAATATCCACATTTTGGGACTCTTAACTTACAGTCCTGTGAATACCTGCATTTTAGGACTCCGGCCTCCACAACAGTAAAATAATATATTTGTGTTGTTTTAAGCCATTAAGTTTGCGGTAACTTGTTACACCACAAGCAGACAATGAATTCATCCTTCAACAGCCATTTGTTGATTGCTTCCTAGGTGTAACAAGATGTGTAACACCCAGTGCCCTGTCTCAAGGAGCTTA
This sequence comes from Ateles fusciceps, assembly GCA_036589455.1. Lineage (NCBI taxonomy): Eukaryota > Metazoa > Chordata > Mammalia > Primates > Atelidae > Ateles > Ateles fusciceps. The sequence goes on from JAZHEH010000562.1 coordinate 15,290,839, forward strand.
CCGTTAATCTGGTACTCATACTGCATAAAGGTGTCATAGCATAGATTTTACACAAATAAATCACTTCTCAACTCTCAATTCTGCTTATTTGTAAGAAAAGGTTTTCCTGTTTCTCAAGCAAAACTTTTTCCTGTACTATAAGATGACAATTAAATGCTACTCCTTCCCTGGAAAAAATGTGGCTGCGTCACAAAGTGAATGGAGACGTCAGGCTGCCAATACATTTAGTCATACTGAAATATAGGGAAGTGTTAATGTAAGCATAATCTCCTTAGATGCTAATCAAAATGCAGATTCCTGGGCCTCAAATAGACTAATTGAATCTGAATTTCAGGAGTGAGGGCCAGGAGTATGCATTTTAGAAAGCCCACAGGTGATTCACGTACACACTTAATAGTTAAATCTCCTGAGTCTAAGATTCTAGGAAACTCCTACCTCCTTCTCCCCACAACAGACACAGACACCTATGCTCTACAAATGAGAGACCAGTAGGCAGGAAATGGGATTCTTGTGGCCTGGTGGATGGGCTAAAAGGGAGCATGGAATTTGGAATGGGAAAGACCTCAGTGGGGAAATGCTTTATCTAGTTGTCCAAAAGACCCGATGGAAAAAAGCTACATGAAAATGTGATGTTCCTAGCTACAAAGGGAAACCAAAGACTCGTGACTAGCTGAGACAGAAGAAAGGTAGCATCACTGAAAGGTAAAAAGCAACCCAATGTCAGGACATTGATATTTCTTCAAAAGAGGAGAAAAAAAAAAAAACAAAGAGGAAGAGCCCAGGTTCCAGGGCACAAATGGGATAAAGGAGATGTTGGTAAGGGGATGTCTGAAGTGAAAGGGATCTCTGGTCTCAGGCACGGATGGTGTGAGTACCAGAGCAGCTGTGGAGCAGAGCATCCAGCTTACCTTACAGGCACAACTATGGACAGGGATAGCACATGGGCCCTAGGGCTCTGACAAAGCTGAGAAATCCAACTCCAATTCCAGTATGTGAGAAGCTAAGGCACTAACGTTTAGCATTAAGTAAAGGATCACAAAGAGTCACAAAGATTTGTAATAATTATTGTCACCATCTGTGGAGCACTCAACATTTTTCATGTGAGGAATGGAAGGCTAAGAGTGGTTAAATAGGTCACCCAAGTTCATATAACTGGGAGAAGAGACAAGATTACAGCCTGGATATTTTGGTTCTAGAGCCAGCCTGTGTAACTTCTGTATTGTAACACTTGACTTCAGATTTGCCCACATATATTGATTTTATTGCTTTATTTGCCTTCATTGTTCAGAAAAATCCTTCTTTTTCCATTTATAAAGCTGCTTATACATTTGTGTCAGGGAAATATGTTTTACATTCAACAAACATTAACTGAGTACCTAGTATGTGCCAGGAACATATAAACATGGGGACTGGAAAGGTGAGTGAGATCATTTGGCTTTCTTAATCTCATGGGAAAAGAGTAATGATGACAATAATAAATGCAATGAATTATTTGAGGGTACAGAGACTGAGAAGGGCACTAACCCAGTCTGGGATTCAGGAAAGACACCACTGCTGATTGACCTTGAGCAAACTGTTTAATCTGTCTCTCTGTTTTATTCCCTCATCTGTAATAGAGGTAATGACAACAGAATCTTAATAGGGTTATTGTGAGAATTAACTGAGATAGCATTTGTAAAGCACTTAGCATACAGTCTAACACACAATGAGTGTTTAATAAATGCCATGATATTAGTGAACAGGTCCAAAGAACACCGTAGAAGTTGTCTAAGTAGACCGTGGTGGTTAACACATTCTTGGTGCCTTCTAATCCCACGATTATTTGGTTAGACAAGCTCCAATCAAGCTTCCTCACCAGGTACTGTACTAACTGCTGGGAAATATGGTGAACATGCCTTCATTGCCACATTCATGGAGCTTATGGACTTCCACAAAGGACAGACAGTGAAAAAAAAATTTAATGTATAAGTAGTAAGAGGAGAAGAAGCAGCCATCTTAGGATGAGCAATATGATGTCCTATTCCCTGAGAAGATGGGCTTGAGCTAAGAGCAAGGATGAATGGGAGGGAATGTGGAATTCCAAAGGCTGAAATGGAGCAGAGAAGATCACAGGCAGAGAAGCCACATCATACCTGCACTAAAGACTCTGAAGCAGATGTGAGTTTCTAAGATATACATAATCATACAATACCAACATAGGGTTACAGCTGTAACCAGTGCTGTTAAGAGAACATGGCTGGGTGCAGTGGCTCACGTCTGTAATCCCATCACTTTGGGAGGCTGAGGTGGGTGCTCATGAAGTCAGGAGTTCAAGATCAGCCTGATCAAGACAGTGAAATCTGGTCTCTACTACAAATACAAAAAATTAGCAGGGCTTGGTGGCAGGGACCTGTAATCCCAGCTACTCAGGAGGCTGAGGCAGATAACTGCTTGAACCCAGGAGGCAAAGGTTGTAGTGAGCCTAGATCACGCCACTGCACTCCAGCCTGAGAGACAGAGCAAGACTCCATTTCCAAAGAGAGAGAGGAAGAGAGAGAGAGAGAGAGAGAGAGAGAGAGAGAGAGAGAGAGAGAAAACATATACAATGAGGAACTGTTAAGTGCTTTTCCAGCTTAGACATGGTGAATGAGTCAAAGTTAACTAGGTGGAGAGCAAAGGGAAGAGGGAAAGGGAGGCCCAGGCACTTGCAAAGGCTGTGTGGCAGAGAAGAGGGCTGAGCACTGGCTGGGAAGGCCAGAGTACTGAGGCACTGGGAGGTGATGGAGAATTGGAAGGCATGGAGGACGAAAATGAAAGCAGGGACTGGTGCCTCAGGAGCTTATAGGGATGATTCAGAACCTTTAAGATTTCTGAATGTGGTGGGCGTCATTTGGGATTTCATGTAGGTGAATAGTATGTTCAAAATTGCATTTTCAAAGGATATCTCTGGCTGGTGAGAGTGCAATGTGAAGTAGGACCATGAGGATGTGCAACAATCAGTGGAAAAGCCATTACCAATGGCACTTATCCTAGCTCTGGAAATCTGAATGGCCTGGGAGTCAGGGATGGGGGTGAGTCCTTCAGTAGATGCTGGTCTTGATCTCACTGAAGCAGGCTCTGATGTCAAACAAACATTGTGTGGAATCCTAGGGGACTTTCTTTTTTTTTGACAGGCTTCAGAAACATGTGGTTTACTCTGTTGCCCAGGCTGGAATGCAGTGAGGTGATCTCAGCTCACTGCAAGCTCCACCTCCCAGGCTCAAGTCATTCTCCTGCCTCAGCCTCCCGAGTGGCTGGGATTACAGGCATGCTCCACTGCCGCCTGGCTAATTTTTGTATTTTTAGTAGAGATGGGGTTTTACCATGTTGGCCAGGCTGGTCTTGAACTCTTGACCTCAAATGATGCATCCACCTCAGCCTCCCAAAGTGCTGTGATTACAGGAATGAGCCACCATGCCTGTCCTGTCCTGGGACTTTGGGTAAGATACTCTTCATTTGTTGAGCTTCTACTTCTTTATTTGCAAAAGGCAAAGCATACATTCTCCCCAGCTTTGCTACAAAGATCAAATTAGATAATGCATAGGAAAGTGCTCAACAAATCCTGATAGTGGTTACTATAAAAATGCATGTCAGTAGCTTTTAAAGCAGGCTCCATTCTGTCTCAAGATGCTAATGATCATTTCTGCAACATTTTCTATACTCAGAAGACATTTGAAAAAGAATAATGATGAAAAGCAAGCATTAATATTGTATTTACTATGTCAGGAGTCTTCATAAGCACACAACGTACATTCATATATTTAATTCTCACAATAACCCTCTGTGTTATGTGCATTATTTGCCTCAATTCTTCACTTCTCCCTTTACCTACTCCTTTAGCCATGTGACTCTGTAGTTCCTCCTACTAAGGGATCAAAGTATACTTCTCATGTGCTTCCACTTGCCCTTGTCATGCCTTTGCCATCACCATGAGAAGAGCATCTTTACTAGTCTGCTGGTTCAAAGAGTACAAGGGACTTGCAAAGAAAACTGTAACCTGCAGTTAGGTTTGACATTCATGATGAATTAAAAAGGCTTTTCCCACACAGCCCTAAAGTGGAGATTTGGAAATTAGCCAGCAGTTGGATCACGATGTGGACAGATCCACTGACTGATTCAGGAAAGCAAGTCCGAACCCTGCAGTTTGGGTTTGCTTTGCAGAGCCAGCCCAGCAAAGCTCAGAGTGGTCCACTGAAATCCCAACTGCCCCTTATTTATGCAAGCAATAGCAAATGGTCATTGTTTTACCACTCTCGATTTTAAGGTGGTTTATTATGCAGCATTTTGTGGTCATCGCTAATTCATGCACTCTATAAGATGGTTATTATTATGAATGTTCATGTTACTTGTGAGGAAACTCAAACAGAGAGATTCGTCAGCAATTTGCCTAAGTTCTCTGGCAAGTTAATAAGTGTCGGAGCTGGGATTTGAACCCAGGCAGCCAGACTTCAGAATCTGTGTTCCTACCTTTCATACATACAGCCTCATAAGGAAACCAAATCCTTCACATTTAAAGCATCAGTTGGTCCAAAAGTAACACAAAGCTTGAAGTGCAAACAAATGAAAAACAAGGATCTGACAGCACTATATTTGTGTGCATTAAAAGTCACACAAAAATTGGATATCATCATACTAAGAAAATGTCTGTGCGTGGAATTTTATCATATCACCACTCCTAACATTAAGCAGCCTGCTTCATTTGCCTAGCTGGAGGTGTTAACAGCTGAAAATGATGTAAAACTTAAGTTTTATAAGTGGAGGGGACAGTTTGCTTAAAGTGGCACTTGCAAGAGGAGGATCGGAGTCATCAGTGAGTCAGGCAGGACTGTAACTGCCTAGGACCTGAATCATTCGATTGATCTGTCCACATCGGGATCCAACTACTGGCTAATTCCCAAATCTCCACTTTAGGGCTGTGTGGGAAAGCCTTTTAAATTCATCATGAATGTCCAAAACGCCCAGAATGTGCTGCTTAAAACATAGTAGGTGTCAAGCCAAAGTTAGAGGTTCCAATTTAGCAGGTGGCCTGTAACATCACTAATTCTAAGCAGCTTCACTAGGTCCCCCTTCCTGTGAAAGAACATAAATAAGGAAGATCCATCCTATTCCCCGGAAGACATCTCAATTACTGTGGGTTGATAGCAACCCCTTACTCCTCCAAATTCCCATAACATTCTACGTGTGCTTTTCTTACCAGATTATCCTCTTGTTCATCAGTGTATCACCAGTGCCTTGCACACTGCCTGGCACTTGGCAGATGCCAAATAACTCTGTGTTAATGAATGACCAAACAGTCTGCACTGAGAGACAAAGAACCTGAGATGCAGTTGTTCTCCAGACTGCAGTGTCTTGGAAAGATTCTCCACCATAAATATATACAATTATTATTCACGAATTAAAATAAAATTAAATTTTAAAAGACTAAGTGATATGGTTTAGCTCTGTCACCACTCAAATCTCACCTTGAATTGTGGCAACCATAATTCCCACATGTCTTGGAAAGGACCCAGTGGGAGGTAATTGAATCACGAGGGCAGGTCTTTCCAGTGCTGTTCTCATTATAGTGAGTAAGTCTCAGGAGATCTGAAGGTTTTACAAAGGGGAGTTCCCTGCACATGCTCTCTGTCTGCCACTGTGTAAAACATCCCTTTGTTCTTCCTTTGTATTCCCCCGTGACTGTGAGGCCTCCCCAGCCATGTGGAACTGTGAGTCAATTAAACCTCTTTCCTTTATAGATTACCCAGTCTCGGATATGTATTTATTAGCAGAGTGAAGAGGGACTAATACATAAAGGATTCTCTATTGTTTCTGCAAACCTAGATGCCTGAAGTATCTTTGGGTGTTGTTCATCAACAACCCTTTGTTCTATTTGCTCCCCAGTTACCTTTTAATACATTCTCTGTTTCCATCAGTTAGCTGGAACTGAATTCTGTTGCTTGCAGACGTAGAACCTTAACAAATAAATTTGTGTTTTCCCAAAAGGTGATCTATGGACTACTTGCATCTGAACCATAGAGCTTGAAGATGCTGATCCACAACCTCACTCTAGGCCTCTAAGTCAGATTTTCCAGCAGAATCTGCCTGTTTTAAAAGCTCCTCAAGAGATTCTTTTATTCACCTTGAGAATAAATGGATGAGAGGATTTTCAAGAATCCTTCCCACATTAAAATTCTGAAATTGTATGGGGAAAAAAAAGAACGGCTTCCTGCAAGCCTGCAAGTCTTGATGATCAACTCCTGCTCACCTCTTTGACCACATTTCCTATCCCTCTCCCCTCAGTGCACACCACACCCCAGCTTTACTGGCATTCTGTTTCCACACCAGGACCTTCAGACTTACTGTCCCCTCACCCTGGAACCTCCAAGGTCTTCACAGGGCTCATTTCTTCCTTTCCTTCAGTTCAGCTCCCCAGAGAGCAAGTTTCATATTTTCTGTCCCACATTGCCCCACAGCACCCAGGCTGCCGATCCTAGCATCTTAGCAGTTCTCACTATCTCAGTCAATTATCATTCATTGTTTCACTGCTCCTTTCATCTCTCCCCCATTAGAACTTAGTAAGTTCCAGGACAGGAGGGACGGGATTTATCTTGTCAGCACTCCATCCCCCAATGCCTGGAACTTTACTTGTCACATAGCAGGTTCTTAGCAGATATTATTAAATAAATGAAATCTATGACTATTAGATAATCTTTGAATGCTATCCTGCATATGCTATTACTGTAAAAACAGTCTGAGATTCATAAAACCAAATGTCACATTTACCTTCAGGAATTTGTCATCTCAGATAACATTCCTCAGTGTTATCACCCACTGCTCCCAAATTTGACCTCTATTGCCTGAAAAAGTAAAAAGAGCTACTGTTTTAATTTCATTTTCTTTGTCTAAGGAAAACCTGGCCTAAATTTTCATAAAGCAACAAATAACCGAGAATCTTTGCTTCTTGGAAACAGGGGAAGGCGAGCTGAAATGATTCCCTACTAGGGTGCACACACACTTGATTTGAAAAGCACACGTACCCTCTCCTGGAAGTATGCAGTATTGCAACTTGAACTCAAACTCAAACACATTAGGCAGGGAATGTCAAGTGTCCTGTTACCCCTGAAACCGGATGAAGTAAGCAGATGAAAAAAGCAACAGCAACAACAAATAAATGAGCAGTACTCATGGTGCTTATCTGTTCTGAGGGTTAAATTGATCAAGAGCAGTTGGACGGAACACTCAGAATTCTGGCTTTTGAGACGTTCAGTGCATTTCCTCTTATAAAACCAACAAAGATCAGGGACAACTGTTCACTTTAGGACTGTCTAATAAATAAATGGGACCAAGAAGAGAAAAAAATGCAAGAAGGAAGCACGGTGTCTGATAAGGGGCACACAATCAAGGGAGTAAGGATATGACCTAAATGGAACCCAACTGAGGGTCAAATTCCTCATTGGTAAAACAACCATAAAGGAGCTGCACCTTGAACAGAAGTGAAGAAGTCACTAACTGATGGGCTCTGGGGCAGATTCAAGCTATAGATATGATTTGGCCCAACTATTAATTAGGAGAGACAAAGGTTGTCCAGTTTGCTACAGTATGTTTGTCTGTCTCCCCCTGGACATACACATACATTTCTGATTGTGGTGTCAATAGCAAGTGCAAGTGTCATTTCCATTTAGCACACTGGTGATTTTCTAACAGCCAGCTTGCTTTATGCACTCATTTTGTGTGCCTGGTCCCTGCAGGCATCTGACTTTACACTTTTGCCTAGTCCCTTTGGCTGTTTTGCATAATGGTGCAGTGTCTCATCTCTTCACTGCAAAGCGCATGTGTCACATGCACACACACACACACACACACACACACACAAAGCTTTAGCAGTATGGCTTTTATTTCTTCTTCTATCACAATATAGTCTGAAGTCCCATTTGCCAAAAAATATGTGAAGAAGACAGGGCTCCCCTCACTTGATCTCAATCCCCAGCACAGGAATTGCAGCAGGTGCAACGAGAGTGAGATGCTGGGGTCTGGCAGCTGCCTGGGTCTCTGTGAGTCATCTTTTCTATAAAGGCATATATGTAGGGAATAGTCTCCCCCTATAGAGTTATTAATTGTGTGTGTGTGTGTGTGTGTGTGTGTGTGTGTGTAGAATAATATTAACCTACTTGTTTTCCCTTCCCCTTAATATTTGAAAATACTATGTATAAGTGTGAAAATGTGTTCCTATTACTAAAATTTCTTTCCTAAAATGCCATAGATGAGACAATATAATGTAAAGATCATGATATGTTAGCTCTTCTTATCAGTTTTAGTATAAAAAGCCTGCAAAAGACCTGCATTTTAGTAATATAATGTCAAGATATTAAGAACAGTTACATTTAAATTTTGATTACCTTAAATGTACTTGGAAAATTCAGTGGATTACCTTATCTTTGCATTTGCCTTTATGAAAAAGATAAAAAGAAAAGAAAGCAAATAAAACCAAAAGACAAGAATCAAAATTAAGTCAAAACAGCAGTTTGGTACTCAGATTAGGTACAGCGGCATATTCTACGCTTTCGCCACCTACTGGGCAAAGGCAGTTGATGCTCAAAACGAGTAGAAGGATTTTCGATTCTCCAAATAATAGAAAACCCTAAAGACTATTCCGAAAAACAAATCTGATAAATTAAGTAATGTTTCAGGATAAAAAATCAACATTCAAAAATCAAGGGCATTTCAATGCACCAATAAAATAAAGCTGAGAACCAAATCCAGAAGGCAATCCCATTTACAATAGCTACAAAAACATTAAAATATCTATGAATATATTTAACCAAGGAGGTGCAAGATCCCTACAAGGAAAACTATAAAACACTGAAGAAAGAAATTGTAGATGTCACAAACAAATGGAAAAACATCTCATGACCATGGATCAAAGGAATTAATGTTGCTAAAATTACCATACTGCCCAAAGCAAGATTAAATGCAATCCTTATCAAACTACCCAATGTCATTTTTCACAGATTTATTTTTTAAAATTATAAAATTCATATGGAACTAAAAAGAGACCAAAAGTCAAAGCAATTCTAAGCAAAAATAACAAAGTTAGAGGCATCACGTCAGCTGATCTCAAATTATACTACCATGTTACAGCAACCAAAACAGCATGGTAGTAGTATAGCAATAGACACCTAGATCAACGGAATAGAATAGAGAACCCAGAAAAGAAACCGCATATCAACAATCTTTGACAAAGTCAACAAAAAGACCCACTGGAGAAAGGATCCCCCCTTTCAATAGTGCTGAGAAAAATTGGATTACCACATGCAGAAGAAAAAAACTAGATACCTATCTCTCACCCTATACAAAAACAAACTGAAGATGGATCAAATACTTAAATGTAAAATGTGAAACTATAAAAGTGTGGGAAGAAAACCTAGGGGAAGCTCTCTGGCCATCGGTCTAGGCAAAGAATTAATGAACTAGGATGTCAAAAGTACAAACAACAAAAACAAAAAATAAATGGGACTTAATTAAACTAAAAAGCTGCTGCACAGCAAAAGAAATAAGCAACAGAGTGAACAGATAACTTGGAAAATGGGAGAAAATATTTGCAAACTATGCAACCAACAAGTAACTGATATCCACAATTTACAAGGAACCCAAACAACTCAACAACAACAACAACAAAGTAACCCCATTAAAAAGTGGGCAAAGGATATGACTAGACATTTTTCAATAGAAGACATATAAATGGTCAGCAAGCCTATGAAAAAAAGCTCAACATCACTAATCATCAGAGAAATGCACATTAAAACCACAGTGAGGTATCATCTTACACTAGTCAAAATGGCTATTAAAAAGTAAAAAAGACAACATGTTGGTTAGGATGTGGAAAAAGGGACCACATACGATGTTGGTGGGAATGTAAATTAGTACAACCTCATGGAAAAGAGAATGGATATTTCTCGAATAACTAAAAATAGAACCACTATTCAATCCAGCAATCAAAGTTATTACATCAAAAAGACACCGGTACTCAGATACCTGTATCACATACCAGCACTATTCACAACAGCAAAGATATGGATTCAAATGAAGTGTCCAGCAACAGATGCTTGGATTAAGAAAACGTGATATATACAATGGAATACTATTCAGCTACACACACACACAGACACACAAACACACACACACACACACACACACACACACACAGACAATAAGGAATACTATTCAGCCATTAAAAGAATGGGTGGATTGTCTTTTGCAGCAACATGGGTGGAACTGGAAGCCATTATGTTAAGTGAAACATCTCAGAAACAGAAAGTTAAATGCCACATTTTCACTTGTAAGTGGGAACTACATGATGTGTACACAGGGACATAGAATGTGGAATAACAGACTTTGGAGACTTCAAAGACTGGTAGGGTCGAGGGTGAGGGGATGAGAAATTACTTAATAGGTACAATGTACACTATCCAGGTAATGGTTACCCTGAAAGCCCAGACTGCACCACTACATAATATGTCCATGTAATAAAACTGCACTTGTACACCTTAAATTTACACAATTTTTTTTTTTAAAAAAAGATCAAAGATTGGAATATATTTAGCAATAGTATATGAAAAAGAAAACGATGGGTGAAATTCAGACAAAGAAAGAATAAACAAGTGTTCATAAACCATCTCTAATGGTTCAGAAAGTAGCCTGCCTCTTCCAAATATCACATAGAAAATGCTAGAATTTATCCATAGCAACCATATGAAAATGTTTTTCAAGCACATTCATTATTGCTAAATCATACCACTAATCTTATTGAATAATCTTATTCAAGCCTGAATAAGAAAAGAGTAGTCATCGGTTAAGAAAACAGTTCTTTAAGAAAATGGATTACTTATGGTCATTTAGAAATCTTTTAAATAATTGATATAAACTAGATGAAATCAAGTACTTACTGTGTCCCAAATATTGCATTAGTTACATTATCTCAGTTAATTTTTCTCTATTTTGTGAGGTAAGCCCTAGTATTATTTTTATTTTGCAGATGAGGAAACTGAGGTCTTGATAGATTTAGCATAGCATACGGCTGCGCAAAAGAATGTTTCTCTCCATAAAATTATTCCTTAAATAAAAGGAAATAGTCTTATACTGATACCACTAGAATGTCTGTCAAATTGTAGGTTACTCCTTCACCAAGTGCCATTTGGGGAAGACACAATATTTCTGAAAAGACCTCAATAATCCTACTTAAATGTTTATTAAGGTAAGCTGACAGAGTTGGTAAAGAGAGGCAAAGAAAATGAATATGCATTTCATCATATTTTTCAATAGTAGAACCTCTCAATTGCAAGGAACAAATATAAATAATCTTTAAAGATTATTTTCAGAAAACAAAACAGCACATACTTAAACAGTGGTGTATTTAAATATAAATCTACAAAAAAATGAAAAAATATTGTCATAATAGTATATGAATGTTTGTGACTTGAGCAAAAATTCCAGTAACAGGATCACAGGAAGATTTAAAAGTTCTGCATTTAAAAAGTGAAGAGCTTTTAAAAATGTGTTAGATGACTCCAAAATGGCTTTAATGATAAAAACAAAATTGATCTAGGAAGAGTTTGAATAAAATCATTTCACAGTTGGACACAGTGGCTCAGACCGGTAATCCCAGCACTTTGGAAGGCCAAGATGAGAGGATCATTTGAGGTCAGGAGTTTGAGACCAGCCTGGCCAACATGGTGAAACCCCATCTCCACTAAAAGTACAAAAATTAGCCAGGCATGGCACACACCTGTAATCCCAGCTACTTGAGAGGCTGAGGCACGAGAATCACTTGAACTCAAAAGATGGAGGTTGTAGTGAGCTGAGATTGCACCACTGCACTCCAGCCTGGGCAACAGAATGAGAGTCTGTCTCAAAAAAAAAAAAAAAAAAAAAAAAAAAGTTCCAGAAAATTCTGTTAGACAAAAGCGACATTTGAAAATTATTATTTTAGGATATGCATCTTTAAATAGACAAATTTCTCCCTAAAGATCTACTTCTCACCTTTCTCTCCATTCCCCTGTTCTCAGGAAGCTACCTGGCTTTTGCTTGGCTCTGGCTTGGATTCAAGTCAGCCAGTGTGAGCCCAGCAGGAGAAGAGAGCCTAGGGAAGAGGGAGAAAGTGAGGTCATAGCTTCTTCCCTGCAAGGTCACCTCGGCCAGGCTCCGTCCCTCACTGGAAGTCACCCCTTTTGTCATGACAATTTTCTTCCTTCCTTCCAGGTTCCTGTGAGGGCTTCTTCTCTTCCGCAGCCTGACAGGCCCAGGGGTGGAAACAGCCCTACTGCTGCTAATGAAACTGACTTTGCAAAATAATGACAGTCAGAGAAATCTGACATAGCTGACTCCATATTGCTTCTAATCTCAGAAGCTATCTTTGCCCATTCCTGCCCATAGGCCAAGCTAACTATGGAAGGAATGGTATTTGTGATTTAATTGCAAAGCAAGGATGATACTGGCCCCCTGCCCAAACTACCCTCTCCTTGTTCTGGGACTAAAACTACCTTTGTAAAACTAATGAAAGATCATGAGATTAAAATTATAGGAGGAGCATGAATTCTGCTAAAACCTAGGCATAGTTAAATTATAACAAGTCATTGTTTACTGCTAAAGAGTCACATGGGGTGGTCACAAGATTTGTAAATTGCCCTGATTGTCCCATTAGAGAATATCATTATTCTAAGACCTACTACTGGTATCTGAGATACTTTTCAGACTTTTGCATTCTGGAAACCCAACTGGCTCCACCCAGACTCATTACACATATTGGAGAAACTGGCTCATCTGGTCTGGTGGTCCCCACCCAGGCAGGGACTCAGTTCAAGAAGATAGCTTTGATCCCCTATAACTTCATGTCCAACCCAACCAATCAGCATTCCCCATTCACTAGCCTCTCCACCCTCCACCAGCCTGCCAACCATCCTTGAAAAGCCCTAGCCTTGGAGCTTGTAGGGAGGCTCATTTGGGCAATAAACGCCCTTCTTTCCACTTGGCTGGCTCTGCATTTATCAAACTCTCTTCACTGGAATACCGCTGTCTCAGTGAATCGACTCTATCTGTGCAGTGGGCAAAAACAAGCCACGAGGCAATTACACGAATCTCAGGTTATTGCACTACCTCTTCTTGTCGGTTTTCTCACACCCAAACTACTCTTATTAATCTGACAAAAAAATAAAATCTTTTGAGTATGCATCTGTTTCTCATTGGGATCTTAGTATGTTAAATAAGGAATTAAATATTATAAGTAGACATTTAACAATTTCCCCTATATTTCTAAAAGTTTATAAATAGAAAACCTCTTTGTTCCTGAACCTTTATATTGACAAAAAGCAGCACTTCTGAAATTTGTATCCAGAGCTTTCTGACTTGTGAGCTCAAGGGGTGCCTCCTTCCTAATCATAAGCTAGGTAGAAGAGAAGAAGTGCAGCAGACAATTGGGTGAAATGGAAAACAGTGTATTCTGTTTCTAAAGGGCTATTGATACTTTGGGTCTTCTTTTTTAATCTCAGGCTTAGTATTATAAGCACATTCTGCTGAACACAGAGGTTTGGTTGTTACCTTTTAACAAAATGTCAGGAGGCCAGATTTTAAACTGAGCTAAACAACATGAAAGAACGGTCTTCCCATCCACAGTCTTTGAAACTGATTGCGAATGAATCGCCTCTGAACAGCATATGAGCGAGGCTGAGAGCTCTCCTAATGATGTACATCTGTGAGGCTTCACTCGGGGGATTGGCTGCATTTACATCACTATAAACTCTGCAATTACAGCTCAAGCCGTTTCCGGCATAGACACAGAGAATACGAATTGCAGCAGCAGGTTTCCTGCCTTGGATTCTGCCAGGAGCCTGAGTCACCATCCCAGACATCTGTAGCACATTAAACTGTACCCTTGTTATCTCTCAGCACTCTGAACAATGGCCCAAACCTCTGACAAAACAAATGGCCAAAGCCTTCTCAAGAAACCCTCTAAAGTTAGGCAGGGAATCATGAGCCTGCAGAAAACAACTTCTAGGGTAATTTATACTGTCGAAGAAAAGCCACAATATAGCAGAGATGGTTTTTGATAGTCTGAATGTTGATTAAACTTCACAGACTTAGATGTTCTGAAAAAGAAGTAGCTGTGCTGGAAGCTCAACAACAAAAAAAGACACTGTACTTAGTCCTTAACAGGAGTTCAATCCAGCAGGGCAAGCTGGGATACAGGCAGTACCTTCAAACCATGTACTGACTCTGCCTTCTCTACAACAGTGCCATGCCCCTGGGATGCACACCAACATCCTATTACAGAGAACACTGCAAAACTTCATAACGTGTCTTCATAATGCTATCTTCCTAACATGACCCTCGGCTCTCCTAGAATCCATTGTCCACACAGCAGCCACAGTAATCTTTTATAAATATAAATCTGTGCATGATTTTTCCTGCTGAAAACCATGAAAGCCTGTCGCAACACACTTACAGTATCCAAGTGCCTTCCCATGGCCCAAACCTACTGCATCCTTTGGCCTCTGTCCTTCTCTCCAGATTCAACACCAGCCAGTCTCCTTGTTACTCTTTCTACTCTAGCTAGGTTTTCTTCATCCTCAAATATGCCAAACTTGTTCCCTTTTCTGGACCTTTGTACTAACGTCTCCCTTTGCTTGAAAAGCTCTTTCTCTAATGTTTTCCATGACTGATCCCTTCAGTCCTTAGCTCACATATCACCTCCTCAGGCAGGCCTCTTCTGATCATCCCCATTTTTATCTTATCAATAGAATTTATCATTATTTAAAAGCACATACAAAATAATAAGGAAATACTAGAAATAACTCTCAACTCATAAATTCTACAACTTAGAAGAAGTGGATCAATTCATTTAAAACAAAAAACTACCCAAAATCATTCAACATGAAATAGACAATCTTGACAGCCTTCTAACCATTAAAAAAAATTGAATTTGTAATTAAAGAGCTCTTAATAAAGAAATCTCCAGTCCCAGATGGTTTTATCAGAAATTCTACCAAACATTTAAAAAATAATTAACATCAATTTTATATAATCTCTTCCAGAAAATAGAAGAGGAGGGAACATTTTCCAACTCATTTTATGAGGCCAACATTACCCTAATACAAAAACAGATAAATACATCATAAGAACAAAAATTAAAGACCAATATCTCTCACAAACTGAGACATAAAATCATCAACAAAATATTAGCAAACTGAATCTAACAATGTAAGAAAAGAATTACACACCATGACCTAGTAGGATTTATTCTAGGTATGCAAATGGGATTCAACATTCAAAATGCAATCAGTGTAACCCATCACATCAACAGACTACATAAAGAAAATCATATGATGTATCAACTGATGCAGAAAAAATAGTAAGACAAAATCCAACAACAATTATGATTTAAAATGCGAGGCAAACAAAGATTAACGAGAAACTTCTTCCACCTGACAAACAATATCTACAGGAATCAAGACAGTATAGCATGGAGAAAGACTAGGCAAACAGATAAATGGAACAGAATATACAGAGCCAAGAAATAATCGATTCACATCAATATAGCCTTGATCTTTAAAGAGGGAGCAAAGACAATTCAATGGATAAAAGATAGTATTTTCAACAAATGGTGCTAGAGTAACTGAACATTTATATGCAATATTTTTAAAAAATTAATCTAGACACAAACTTTATAACTTCTGCAAAAATTAACTTAAAATGGATCCACAGACCTAAATGTAAAATGCAAAATTATAATACATCTAGAAGATAATATAGGAGAAAATCTAAGTAACCTTGGATTGGGTGATGGCTTTTTAGATGCAACACCAAAAACACAATCTGTAACAAAACAAAATAGATAATTTGGATTTCATTAACATTAAAAAACATCTGCTTCATCAAAGATACTGTTAAGAGAATGAAAGATAAGCCATGAAGTGAGAGAAAATATTTGCAAAACACATACCTGATCAACGACTTGCATCCAAGATATATAAAGAACTCTAAAAACTTCATAATAAAAATAAATAAATTGGGCAAAAAAATATGAACATTCATTTCACTAAAGAAATTATACAGATGGCAAATAAGCATATGAAAAGATGCTCAACATGAAATGTCATTAGAAAATTATAAACTAAAGGAGCAATGAGATACCACTACATAGCTATTAGAGTGGTTAAAATCCAAAACACTGACAATACCAAATGCTGATGAGAATGTGGAGTGAAAGGAATTCTCGTTCATTGATGGTGAGAACACAAAATGATACAGTTACTCTGAAACACAGTCTGGCAGTTTCTTACAAAGCCAAGCTTAGTCTACTATAGGATTTAGCAATTGTGTTCCTATGTATTTACCTGAGTTGAAAACTATGTCCACACAGAAAATTGTCCACCAATGTTTATAGCAGCTTTATCCATAATTGTCCCAAAATGGAAGCAACCAAAATGTCCTTCAATAGTTGAGTGGATAAACAAACTGTGGTACATCCATACCATGGAATATTTTATAGTGCTAAACAAAAATAAATGAGCTCTCAAGTCACAGAAGACACGGAGTAACCTTAAGTGCATATTGCCAAATGAAAGAAGCCAGTCTGTAAAGGCTGCGTCCTGTATGATTTCAAAAATATGACATTCCGGAAAAGGCAAAACTATAGAGACCATAAAATGTCAGTGGTTGCCAGGAGTTAGTGAGGGAAGAAGAAAGGGAGGCATGACTAGATAGAGCATAGAGGATTTTTAGGGTGATTAAACTATTTTGTATGACACTGTAAATGTGGATACATGAACTTATGCATTTGACAACACCCATAGAACTGTACAACACATAGAGTATACCCTAATATAAACTGTGAACTATAGCCAATAATCATGTATTGATATTGCTTATCAATTATACTAAATGTACCACACTAATGCAGGGTGTTAGTAACAGGGAGATTGTGTATGGAAGGAAGGGGGATATGAGAATTTACTGTACTGTTAACTTTTCTGTAAACCTAAAATTGCTTTGAAAAATAAAGTACACTGTTTTTTTAATTAATGGTAGAATCTAAATGGTGGATGTATGACTGTTCACTAAAAAATTTTGAACCTTGCTTTATGTTTAAAACATTTTGCAGCAAAATGTTGAGAAAAAAACTTATGGTCACACAAAACCTGTATATGTGCATTTATAGCAGCTTCATTCATACTAGCCATAAAATGAAAACAGCAGAGATATTCTTCAATGGGTGAATGGTTAACAAACTATACATCACTCATGCCATGGAATATTACTCAGTGATATTAAAAAAGCAACTTGGATGGATATGAAGGAAGTTATGCTGAGTGAAAACCTCCAGTCCCCAAAGGTTGCATTACACATAATTCTATTTATATGATTCTTGCAATGGCAAAATTATAGAAAAGGAGTGGTTACTGGTTTACAGGAGTTAAAGACAAGTTAGGGGAGGGAGATGAGTGTGGTTATAGAAAGGTAGGCTGGGCACGGTGGCTCACATCTATAATCCCAGCACTTTGGGAGGCCAAGGCCAGCAGATCACCCGAGGTCAGGAGTTTGAGACCAGCCTGGCCAACATGGTGAAACCCTGTCTCTACTAAAAATACAAAAATTAGCTGGGTGTGCTGGCATATGCCTGTAATTCCAGCTACTTGGAGGGCTGAGGCAGGACAATCCTCTGAGCCCAGGAGGTAGAGGTTGCAGTGAGCAGAGATCTCGCCACTGCACTCGATCCTGGGCGACAGAGCAAGACTCTGTCTCAAAAAAAAACAAAACAAAACAAAAGAAATACAAGGAATTTTTGTAGAACTGTTTTTTACCTTGATTATAGCGGCAAATACCTGAACCTACATATCCACTGGAGTATAAAACTAAATACACACACACATGCACACAAACGAATACAAGTAAAATTGGAGAAATCTGAAAAAGATAGGTAGATTGTGTCAAGGTCATTATATTGGTTGTAATATTGTACTATAATTTCCCAAGATATTAACATCAGGAAAAACTGAGTAAAAGGCAGGCAGGATCTTAATGTATTATTTCTTACAACTGCATATGAATCTATAATTATCTTAATAAAAATTCAATTAAAAATGAAAACACACTGCAATATCTGTTAATTTGCTCCTGTCTGTCTCTTCCTAGTAGAATGCAAGTACTGTGTGAGCAGAGACACTGTCTCTCTGTTTACTACTTGTATCCTCATCAAAGTGCCTGAAACACAGTAGGTGTTCACTAAAAATGAGTTTAATAAACAACAACTATGACATGTCAACATGTCAAAATAACTGATATCATTAGAGGTGTTATTTCATTCATTCATTTATTAAACAGAGCTTTACCAAGCAATATCAGAGCACCAGCGCCATCAGGTAACAGAGATGAACCCAAGAAAAGTCATCATCTTCAAGGAATTCACAAGCAAAAGCAGCAGGCAAAGATTCCTGGAGGAGAAAATGTCTGCCTTACCTAAAAGCATCAGTAGTGTCTCTTTTAGGGAAGAGAAGAGGATAGCCCAATATTCACTGACATGGTCCTCTCACTTTGGCCTGTGAAGTAGCTACAACATTGAGTAAGAGTTGAAGGAGACAAGGTAAACCAGATAATGAGTGGGCATGTGATGGGACTGCTGGATTCTGAACACAACCTTGCTTCTGAAAAGGCTGTGAACAGAGTAGTAACAGTGCTCACTGAGGACAGTGGGGTATTAGTCTCTAGAGTGTGTGTTCAGATCCTGGGTCGATAGCTGTGTGCCCTTTGACATGCTTTCCATCTCTTGAGCTGCAGGTTTTCTTGGTTACACAATGAAATTAATAACATGACCCAATATAATATAGTGTGTAATCGTTCCATTAGAATCTGGTCCACAGTTCTCTATTGGCTCCTATATTTCACGTGGTGACAAGCTTCTGAAAAATATTCAGAAGGGATATGAATCCTAAGGCAGCTAGATTTCTTACTTGGAGACTTTACTGCTACCAAGTTGATTATTTATTTGAAGATATTGAGAAGGAAAGAGAAGATGATCAAGAAAGCTAGACACTCCTCCCCAGGACTTCAATTATTATTGTAAGGAAACTAGACACCTAGACTTCCCACTACTTATAATTCATCTTCTCATGAAACTTCTCATGGGGCAGTGACTAGATGAGAAGCAGAACTACTTAGCCACTATGTTCAAAGGTCAGAAGAAATTCTGCAAAGAATTTATTGGAAGGTAGATTTCTTTAAACAAATAAACGTTATTTATTAGAGTAGTTTCAGATTTACAGAAAATTTCAACAGAAAGTACAGAAAATTTCCATATACTACACCCTCCATCCCAAACACAGTTTCTCCTATTATTAATATCTTGCATTGGTTTGGTATATTTGCCACAAGTGAAAAACCAATATTGATACAATATTATTGACTGAAGCCCTTGGTTTATATTAGAGTTCCCTGTTTGTGCTGCACAGTTCATTTGTCAAATGTATAAAGTCATGCATCCACCATTAGAGTATCACACAGAATGGTTTAACCATCCTAAAACTCTC
Organism: Ateles fusciceps; assembly: GCA_036589455.1. Classification (NCBI taxonomy): domain Eukaryota; kingdom Metazoa; phylum Chordata; class Mammalia; order Primates; family Atelidae; genus Ateles; species Ateles fusciceps. The sequence continues at coordinate 15,310,410 of JAZHEH010000562.1, forward strand.
CTGTCCTCCACCAATTCATTCTTCCCCTTCCTTTCCATTAACCTCTGGCAACCACTGATCTTTTTATGGTTTCTATAATTTTGCCTTTTCCAGAATCTAGTTTATTTGGGATCATACAGAATGCAGGGTTTTCAGGTTGGCTTATTCCACTCAGTAACATGCATTTTAGATTACTCCATGTGTTCTGTGGCTTAATAGATCATTTATTTTTTATTGCGATAACATACGCCATTGTATGGATGTACCACAGTTTGTTTATCCACTCAACTACTGAAGGACATCTTGGTTGCTTCCAGTTTTGGGAAATTATGAAAAAAAGCTGCTGTAAACATTGGTGGACAGTTTCGTTGTGTGGACATAGTTTTCAGTGCAGTTGGGTAAAGATCTGGAAGTATGATTGCTCTATTATATGGTAGACAAGGTGGCACTTAGTATGAAACTGTGAAACTATCTTTTAGAGTGACTGTACCATTTTGCATTCCCCTCAATTCTCATTCACTAATGAGAGTCCCTGTTACTCCACATCCTCACCAGCATTTGGCATTGTTAGTGTTTTGCGTTTTAACCATTCTAATAGGTATGTAGTTCTTATTGTTGTTTAATTTGCAATTCTCTAATGACATTTTATGTTGAGCATCTTTTTTTTTTTTGAGATGGAGTCTTGCTGTGTCACCCAGGCTGGAGTGATGGAGTGGCATTATCTCGGCTCACTGCAACCTCTGCCTCCTGGGTTCAAGCTATTCTCCTGCCTCAGTCTCCTGAGTAGCTGGAATTACAAGCATATGCCACCATGCCCAGCTAATTTTTGTTTTTAGTAGAGACGGGGTTTTACCATGCTTGCGAGGCTGACTCGAATTCCTGACCTCAAGTGAGCTGCCCACCTGGGGTTCCAAAAGTGCTGGGATTACAGGTGTGAGCCACCACGTCTGGCCTTGAGCGTCTTTTAATATGCTCATGTTTTGTGGAGATATCTTCTTTGGCTCTAGGTGTCTATACAGTTTTTAATTGTTGAGTTTTAATCATTTTTTATATTTCCTGGACACAAGTGCTTTATCACATATACGTTTTACAAATACTTTCTCCCAGTCTGTGGCTTGTTTTTCATTCCTTTAACAGTGTCTTTCAGAGAGCAAGTTTTTAATTTTAATGAAGTCTAATGCAACATTTTTTTTTCTTTCGTAGATTGTGCTTTTGGTGATGTACTTAGTAATCATTACCAAATCCAAGATCACTTAGATTTTTTTCTATGTTGTCTTTGTTTTATAATTTTGCATTTTGCTTTCAGATCTCCATCCATTTTAAGTTAAATTTTGTGAAAAGGGTAAGCAGTTGTGTAGATTCTTTTTTTTTTGGCATGGGGATGTCCAGTTGTTCTAGTACTATTTATTCAGAAGATTATCTTTTCTCTATTGGATTGCACTGAGGCTAAATTTTAAACATAAACTTTTTAGATTATAATATAATGCATGTTTGTAACTACAAAGTTCATCATTGTTAACATTTTAATGAATATTTTATTAGCCTTTTATTCATGTCTGTGTGTGTGTGTGTTGTGTATTTGAGATCCTTTTATGCACTGCATAATCTGCCCTCCTCCCTGTACTATCCTGATATAGTTTCTAGTTTCATCCTCAAGCAGAAATTTATAGTTGTGTCCTCTAGAAAATATTATACATACTCTTTTATAATTATTTTACCTAATTAAATAATGTAAATATTTTCCAAGTAATTTTTATGTAAATATTTTTTGTCAGTGCATATTATTTCATGATATATTTAATCACATTTGAATGGTCAGACATTTAGGTTGTTTTCTTTTTTTCTTTTTTTGAGACGGAGTTTCGCTCTTGTTGTTCAGGCTGCAGTGCAATGGCACGATCTCGGCTCACTGCAACCTCTGTCTCCCAGGTTCAAGTGATTCTCCTGCCTCAGTCTCCTGAGTAGCTGGGATTACAGGCACGAGTCACCATGCCCAGCTAATTTTGCATTTTAAGGAAAGATGGGGTTTCTTCATGTTGGTCAGGCTGGTCTTGAACTTCCAACCTCAGGTGATCCGCCCACTGCAGCCTCCCAAAGTGCTGGGATTACAGGTGTGAACCACTGCACCTGGCCCTATTTTCAATATGTCTATTTTCTGCTAAATGAGACATAAAAAGGAAGCGAATGTGGACTTGAGTAGGTTAGAAAAGTAGCCTTTAAAGACTAGGAGAGAGGCAAGCAAAAGGAAGAGTGTGTAGAGGACAGTGGCCAGACAGAGGTACAAAGTCAAGAAGAGCAAGGGAATATTGTATGCCAAGAGAATATCTTGGTTAAGGCTACCAAGATCAGAGGAAGCTCTCAGGTTAACAGTTTCTCAAAGGCATGACTATTCATTCCTTTTTTTTTTTTTTTTTTTTTTGGACAGAGTCTTGTTCTGTCGCCAGGCTGGAGTACAGTGGTGCAATCTTGGCTCACTGCAATCTCCGCCTCCCGGGTTCAAGCAATGCTCCTGCCTCAGCCTCCCAAGTAGCTGGGACTACAGGCGTGAGCCATCACACCCAGCTAATTTTTGTATTTTTTAGTAGAGAAGGGGTTTCACCATGTTGGCCAGGATGGCCTCTGTCTCTTAATCTCGTGATCTGCCTGCCTCGGCCTCCCAAAGTGCTGGGATTACAGGCGTGAGCCACCACTCCCGGCCAACTATTCATTCTTAAGTCATGGCTTTAATGTGCATTAATCTGGCTGAACCAAATTCAAGGGAAATGGAAAACTCCTGGACTTTCAGGTACAGTGGCTTCAACTGGCCCTGACTTTCTTCATGTTCCAGTGCACCAAAACCAACACTTATTAGCCCAAAGTAATTGCAGTTTTTGCCATTTCTTTTAATGGCATCAACCTAATATAACAATTGTCTCTCCCTGGACTCTGTACCTCAGAGTACAGGGCTGTAGCCCAGAGACCACACAGTGCAGGGTGCATGTGAGGGGCTCATTCCTATTCCGGAATTAAGCCTTCTTTCAGTAGCAGGTTTTAAAAGTATCTGTTAGTGGAACTACTAGATGGGTGCAAAGGTAATTGTGGTTTTGCTACTGAAAGTGATGGCAAAAACCACAATCACCTTTGCACCACCCTAATAATTTCAGCAACTACAAAAAAGTCAAAGAAAATGCTCATCAGCAGTAGGTTGGGTCAGGAGAGGCTGCAGGGAAGTATTAATCGCCAATGTACCCAAGATTCAAAAGATGCCAAGTAAGTTTCTAGATGTAAGAGAAGCATTTCCCTCTGAGGTAGCCAACTTGCATTCCTAGTGCTTGTGACTAGTGAAGTGGTCTCTAGTCACCATCATCTGCCTGTCCACGTGTGTGCACACACACACTTCACTGCGACAACTGCCTGGAAATTTTAGGCTGAACTCCAGCAGAAAAGCTGATAAAAGACAATGATGGCAATGGCTATTATTAGGTGTACCTGATCTCTCCTGACTAAATCCCAAGGCAAGCAACATTCACCTCTTGTCTCACAGGACTCTCCTTTGTAGCAACCACACCCAAGTCATACCCTCTCCAGGTGGGCCATTTGTCAAAGCCAGCGAGGTTGACTTTCTGATTCTAAGTCTTGAGCCAAAGACAATTTTTGAGAGGTCTTATAAGCATATGGGTTTTCCTCTGGTCCCTAGTTCCTGCCTGCACTAAGCTTTTACATGCTGGAAAAAAAAAAAAAAAAAAGCAGCTATTCTGAATTCTACAGCTAAACCATTTGCAATTATATAGTCCTGCCCTGCTCATTAAAACAGCTGTGAGCCAAAAATACTTTATGGTACTTGACTGAAATAGCACAGATTCTTCCAAAAAATATTAATAACCTTGTTTTAACTCTAAGAAGTATTACATGGTCCACCACCAGGTGTCCCAATTTCTCTATTACTATAGACCATCTTTTCATTCTTAATATAGTTTGTTTAGAAAGTCTCTTAGTAAAACATTTCAGCCTGTAATATATTTTCTACATTTTCCTTTGCATTGAATGAGAATAGACACAGAAGCTGCTTCCTATTTTAATACAAATGGATAAAAAATAAATTAGATGGAAAGGAAAAAATTTAGTTGCAGATTTATTTAATATTTAAACTATCTTTGGAATGGTGACTTCTATGAATAAAAAAGGGAGAACCTGGTAGCAAATAAGAAATTCCTGGGCCAGGAATGGTGGCTCATGCCTGTAATTCAAGCAAGTTGGGAAGCCAAGGTGGGAGGATGGCTTGAAGCCAAGAGTTTGAGACCAGCCTCAGCAACGTAGAGAGACCACCACCCCCATCTCTACAAAAAATAAAAAATAAGCTGAGTGTGGTGGTGTGTGCCTATAGTCCCAGCTACTTGAGTGGTTGAGATGGGAGGATCACTTGAGCTCAGGAGGTTGAGGCTGCAGTGAACTGTGATCACTTCACGGCACTCCAGCCTAGGTTACAGAATAAGAGTGTTTCCAAACAAAAGAAATTCCCCCCATTCAAATCTGAGCCATCACTTTTATACTTTCTTTCCCTTGAAATTGGGACTTTTCTCTGCTTTTTTTAAAAAATTCAAAGTTATAGTGAAGGATCATCGGGAGATGACCCCAGGGAGGGAGCAGGAGGAGGCGTGTGAGGGGGTGAGCAGTAAGAACTCACCGTTGATTAACGTTCTGAAAAAGTCTAACTAGAGATAGAGGGCAACCAATGAAGAGTTCACCAGAGTCAAAAGCTTTCTTAATTTGAATTCAGAAAAGCAAAGCTGAGAGAAAAAACCTGTTTTTGAGAAAGTATGTATTTTAATATGCTGTTTTTAGGATATGGCTTATTATTCTAAGTCAGTGGTTCTCAGCAAGTGATGATTTTTGTCTCCTAGGAGACAATATCTGGAGGATTTTTGGTTGTCCAGCTGGTGGTGGAGGTGGGGCAGGGGGAGGTATTATTGACATCTATGAGCAGAGGCCTGGGATTCCGCTGCCATCCCACAAATTCAGGGCAGCTGCCAAACCAAGGGATCAGGCAACCCAAAATGTCAACTGTGCCAACACTGATTAACCATGCTGTGGGCTCATATAGATTAGAAAGAACCTTGCAGTTACACAGACTGAGTTTAGGTCCTTGATGCATCACCTAATAGCTGGATGACTTTGGGCAAGTCACTAAACCTCTCTGGTCTTCAATTCACCATTTATAAATCAAGATAATGGAACCTGTATTCCAAAGTTGTGGTTAAGACCAAATGAGAGAAGAAGACTTGAGACATCAAAAGGGTTCAATATATGTTTCATTATGATTAAGGTTAAATCCCACCCACTCATACCTTCCCTCTTCTCTTCCTCTCTTCCCTCCTTCCTCTCTTCCATAAATATACTGAATAAGTAGTCTGCGCAAAGTACTGACCTAAATCCTAAGGATGCCAAAGGTCAGAGAAGACATATATTTTGGCTCTCATGGAACTTACATTCTGATGTGAGAGGCAGTCATTAATTGATCAGTTACTTTATGAAAATAAACAAGTGAGCTGTACAAAGCCATGCAGGGGTAAAGGGACAAAACCTGAGGATGGAGTGTGGCAGAGTGCAGTCAGGGAACACTTTCCTGTGCAAGGGAGGTTGGATCTGAACACACAGGGTAAGTCAGGGTAGGGAGAAAGAGGGGGTGAAGAAAAAGCCAAGCCCAGGAAACTACAGCCTGAAGTTTCTTAGGCAGAAGGAGCATGAGACTTCATAAAGTCCAGTGAGAAAACTCATGCTTCCTCCAGGCTATAGGTCTTGTTTTGAAATCTTTGTCCCGGATCCATATTCTCAGGATGTTTTAAAAGTAACATGCCTCAGAAAAGATGGAAGCATGCCCCTCAAGAACTGCCTGCCAGTTGAAGACAACTTTAGGATTCACAGAGCAACTGTTTTTAATCCCATCATTTTTAACTTTTCCCATCTAGCCCACTAGAAAGTAAATACTAGAATAGGCATAACAGCTTATGCCTCTTCCAAACCCCAGCTCCTGGCACACAGCCTGGCACATTAAAACTCAGTAGATATTTGTTGATTTGTTTTGAGAAGTCTGAGGTCCAGGGTCCAATTCTGTGTGACCTTAGAAAAGTGACCTTCTTCACAGAACTGGAAAAAACCACCTTAAACTTCATATGGAACCAAAAGAGAGCCCGCATAGCCAAGTCAATTCTAAGCAAAAAGAACAAAGCTGGAGTCATCACACTACCAGACTTCAAACTATACTACAAGGCTACAGTAATCAAAACAGCAGGGTAGAGGTACCAAACAGAGATATAGACCAATGGAACAGAACAGAGGCCTGGAGGCAACACCACACAACTACAACCATCTGATCTTTGACAAACCTGACAAAAACAAGCAATGGGGGAAAGAATTCCCTGTTTAATAAATGGTGTTGGGAAAACTGGCTAGCCATGTGCAGAAAGCAGAAACTGGACCCTTCCCGACACCTTACACTAAAATTAACTCCAGATGGATTAAAGACTTAAACATAAGACCTAACACCATAAAAACCCTAGAAGAAAACCTAGGCAAAACCATTCAGGACATAGGCATAGGCAAGGACTTCATGATCAAAACACCGAAAGCATTGGCAACAAAAGCCAAAATAGACAAATGGGACCTAATCAAACTTCACAGCTCTGCACAGCAAAAGAAACAGTCATTAGAGTGAATTGGCAACCAACAGAATGGGGAAAAAATTTTTGCAATCTACCCATCTGACAAAGGGCTAATGTCCAGAATCTACAAAGAACTAAAACAGATTTACAAGAAAAAAACAAACAAGCCCATTCAAAAGTGGGTGAAAGCTATGAACAGACACTTTACAAAAGAAGACATACATGAGGACAACCAACATATGAAAAAATGCTCATCATCACTGGTCATTAGAGAAATGCAAATCAAAACTACTTTGAGATACCATCTCACGCCAGTTAGAATGGCGATCATTAAAAAATCTGGAGACAACAGATGCTAGAGAGGGATGTGGAGAAATAGGAACACTTTCACACTGTTGGTGGGAGTGTAAATTAGTTCAACCATTGCAGAAGACAGTGTGGCGATTCCTCAAGGACCTAGAAAGAGAAATCCCATTTGACCCAGCAATCCCACTGCTGGGTATATATCCAAAGGATTATAGATTGTTCTACTATAAGGACACATACACGCGAATGTTCACTGCAGCACTGTTCACAATAGCAAAGACCTGGAACCAACCCAAATGCCCATCGACGATAGACTGGACAGGAAAATGTGGCACATATACACCATGGAATACTATGCAGCCATAAAAAACGATGAGTTCGTGTCCTTTGTAGGGACATGGATGAACCCGGAAACCATCAATCTCAGCAAACTGACACAGAAAATCAAACACCACCCATTCTCACTCATAGATGGGTGTTGAACAATGACAAACACACCGGACACAGGGAGGGGAGCAGCACACACTGGGGTCTGTCGGGGCAAAATAGGGGAGGGAGAGCGGGGGTGGGGAGTTGGGGAGAGATAGCATGGGGAGAAATGCCAGCTATAGGTGATGGGGAGGAAGGCAGCAAATCACACTGCCATGTGTGTACCTATGCAACAATCTTGCATGTTCTTCACATGTACCCCAAAACCTAAGATGCAATAAAAAAAGTTTCTGAACCTCTCTCAGTTTCAATTTCCTCATAAAGAAAGTGGGAGAGTGTACTAAGAGCAGGTTCTTACTACTGGGCTGCTAAGAGCAGGTTCACATCCTGTAAATAATTTTTTTTAGCTCCTCAAGTAAAAATGTTAACAAGGATTTATATTTAAGCCCAGGCCCCTTCTAGACTGCTGGCCTTTCAGAGTGGTCTTGGTGGGATGTGCTTCAAAGGGTTAGTATAAAGCATTTCAGAAGAGAGGCTTATGGTATATTACCACCCTTCCTTTTGTTATTATTAGAGGAAAAGGAACAGAACAAACAAACAGTTCAGCAGGATGAACTGGGGCATAGACGAGAGGATTCTTGAAGAATTCTAAAGACTGCACTTGCTCATGAGCATCTAATAAACTCCTGTGGTTATGCTTTATTATCTAAAAGTCATTTATTTGTGGCTGCCTTAGAATACTGAAATGATAGTCCCAGAAGTACGTTGAGAGCTTTTAATCCTAGAACGGCAGGTTTCATTTTTACCTATAAACTCTGTTCAGTTTTAAGGTTGCCTGGATCTGTGCGTTGAGACGAATCCTGAGGCTTCATCTAGATTTAAAGGACACATAATGCAATAATCAATTAGTAATGTCTGCCCCAGGCACAGTGTGAGCATAGTGGTAGTAATGACATGTGTGCTGTATATTTCTTGACCCTCATTTAGGCCAATACCTTCCTTACAATGATGATAAGAATCAGAGTTCAGTTACCTGTACAAGTGTGAACTAGGTCTAGATAGTAAGATTAGTAGATCTCTATTACTGTTAATTTTTTGTCTGAACACATAGTTTCATTATAGAAAATTTTCTTCCTTATCTAATGGGGCTATTCATTACATGATTCCATGGTGGGGTGGAGCATCAAGAGCATCGGCATCTGTTCAATTGCTAGACTCCCATAGTTAGCTCTTCAATTGCAAGCTATACAGCCTTGGACAAGTTACCTATCTCTCTGGACCTCAATTTTCTTATCTGTAAAATAGAAATAATAATAATAACAATAATAATAACTCCTCTTTCACGGGGCTTATAATAAATTAAAGAAATTAAAACATGTAAAGTATTAAATTGTGACCGGCAAGAACATTTTACACGTGTTTGCTATCTCCCTTTTTTATCCCTACTTTGGTTACAGCTTTTATTTAGGGACTGAGATGCACACTGAGAAAGAAATAGCCTCTTTCTTTCTGAGGTCTCAAGCATGAAGAATCACTTAACCTTGAACCCATGGCTGCGTGAGGTGAGACTCTTTCTATAAATACAGAGAAAAAGAGCCAAAGAGGGAGACATAAAGATGGATCTCCAATTACGTAATTTAAAATACTTGATCCAGCCACAGATAGAATAGGAATTCGAACATAAACTTTAAACTTCTCTTGGTGGTAGTGTTATCTTCCCTAAGCCAGTATGAGTAAAGCTTTTGATACTCACCATTAGGAAACTCACACGTAGATGTCTCTCCTTGAAATCATGTGTTCCAGAAGAATACACCCATAGAACCTATAATGAAACTGACCAGTCTAGTCAGCAAAGAACTGATTGGACCACAGGACCACTTCTCCATAGGGTACATTTGCTGGAGAAAAGGCTCCTGAGGTCTAAGAGGTACTTCTGAGGCAGGGAAAGGTCACTGAGATTCTTGACACCAGGCACAGCTGAGCCTACATTAGCCAGAAAACAGGATGCTCTGAGCCCAGCCAGCCCTAGTCGATGCTAAAATATCTGCCAGGATGTCCAGACCCCTGGGAACAAGGGGTTACATGTTCTCCTGTACATCATATGACTTCAGAACATTGGGTTCTGACATTTACTTCCCTGGGTTAATAAGGGGGAGATAAGAGAGGCAGCTGCTAGGCCAAGCAAAGGATCCCTTTGTGGGTAAAACCCAGAGGTGCCTGGACAGCTAATTTCTAGTCAAGAAGCAGCCTGATCTTGAGTCCTGGGTTAGATGAAGAAATTGATATAATCTTTGAATTACCCTCTATTCTAGCTTTACTTGAGAAAGTTTGGGATTTCTGGAAAAAAGGCAAATGTGTTCATAGGGTAGCCATATGATTTATTATCCAGAGACACATTTGTGAGTTGAAGGGGACTCTGTCAATTGCCCCAGGAGGCAGGCATAAACCAGAATAGTCTTAAGATGTGTGGCCAACATTACTAGTCATCAGAGAGCATAACCCTCTCCTCAAGAAATGTATTACATTACATTTTGAGGTTTTCTCTAATTCAAGGACATTAATCAAATTAGGAACTAACTCATTCCATTTTTTCCAATTTTAATTGCTATGTTGTGATGCCTTGGTTAAGGGTTTGCATTGCAGGTTGGTTTAAGGACTAGCTTTAGATTTTGGGTTCAAATCCGGGCTCAACTACTAAATAGCTGTGCCACTTTGGGGTAGTCACCTCTCTGGGTCTCAGTTTTCCCACCTGTAAAATAGGGCTAAGAAGAGTAGCTACCTCATTAAATTTCTGTGATAATTAAACTATAATGTAGGTTAAGTGGCCAGCTATGTGGCTGATACATAATAAACTCTCATAATAAAATAATAATTTATTAAAAATAAACATTATTTTGAATATTTAAATAATGCCAAATTGTCTATTGAGAGTCCGTTTGCTGAACAGTCAAATTCTTTCATTTGTTTACATGAAAAGGAAGTGTTTTTTCTAGGCTTATTGATAATAGTTATTACTTTTACACTATCGAAGGACTGGGGGACTGCTCCTATTTTTAGAACTGTGATAGCTGAGATAACTCTCAGGCTAGATTTGACTTACAGATTATATTCAAATAATTCAAATAAATATATTGTGCAGTTACTATTGTACAGCTTTTTCAATAACTGCTGGAGACATGGCAGTAAATTTGAGAAAACAGGTCCTGGCCTCTCATAGACATTACAATCAATAAAAGGTAGAAGAAAATAAAGCCATCACTGTAATACTCATGTTTAAACAGAAGCCACCAATAAATGTGGCAAGTTTATTTAACCATAGTTGATTCAAGTACCAGCTCTGGGGAATTGAGAGCTGTGGCCCCCAGGTTCCTCTGAGGTCACAACGACTCTCCAATTGGATGCTTATTTTACATGTCCACAGAGTCCAGACATCCACAGCTCTCCTGCTAAGCCCCAGAGCACTGCATTCTTCCCAGGGCTGCTAGCTACTATTCTTAGTCACCAGCAATTTTGCTTTTATGTTCATTGCCTTGTGCATTTACAAAACACATGATTGTGAGTCAAAGCCAGGGAGACAGGCATGGTAGGGAAACTGGGGCCTGGAGCACTCAACCCAGTGATTAAACTCCTAGATCACACTGGTACATTATGAATTCCTTTTTTTAAATATAGACCAGTCTCATTTGATAAGAAATGGGCTGACTCAAGCTAGCAATGCTAAACAGGTCACCTAATTGTGGAGAAACGTGCAGCCTGAATACAAGATTCTGGACGGTCCCCAGAAAGGGAGATGAGGCTCTGAGCTTTTAGAATCTGAGGATAAATGGAAACCTGAGAAGGTACTCTCATTTTGTAAATATCACAGTTTTTCTGAGGGTGTGCTGTATTTTTTTTAATGGCTTAGTAATGAGCATCTTGAATGATATAATTGGCCTTGTGGCAGATATGAGATTTGTAGAATTTCGTAAAAGTCATGTTAAAACCTAATCATGGGACACTAAAATCTATTTTAAATTTAGCATATGTGGCATTCTTCATTTGAGTAACATTTTGCAATTTATGCCCAATTAATTTTCTAACAATATTTACTTTGCCCTGCCTTTTCCATCTGTGCCTTGCCTGATGCTTTTCACACATTGCCTTTTTCAAGGTGAATTTCTTGATATATTACATACATGCAGAAAAGTGTAAAACGGCTCAATGAATTTTCAGAGGGTGAACACGCCTCTTACTCAGTCCCTAGATCAAGAAATAGTATATTATTGGAACCCCAGAAGCCCCTTCCTTAACCTCTAACCACCAAAAGTTAGCTACTGTCCTGACTTCTAGTACGACAATGTATTTTTTAAAAATATTTTTGTAAATAAATTGAATTACATATTGTAATCTCTTTTGTATCTAGTTTCTATTGCTCAGTTTTTTTGGGGTGAAATTCATTCATGTTGTGTAAACTCATAGTTTGTCCATTCTCATTGCTGTAAGTCAACTGCATAAACACACTACTATGTATTTGTTCATTATACTACTGATAGGCATTTGTGGCTCTATAAATGCTGTTATGAAGACACTTATTTGTGTCTTTTAGGAAACATACCTAAGAATGAAACTGCTTGGACATAATACATTTATAATACATATAGCTAGATACAAATACACATACATGATACATACATATGCTACATGTACCACATATATAACAAATAGGTACATTTCATTTCAACATATACATGTATTCACTTTAGTAGGTACTACTGAAGTTATCCAAAGTTATATCAGTTTACAGTCCCACCAACAGTGTATGAAAGTTCTGGGTGTTCTATATCCTTGCTGTCACTTGGTATTGTCTTTTTCATTTTGGTTATTTTGGTGGGATCACATTTTTTTATAGTGTGTATATTTATCTCCATTCTAAATTATACTTTCTTCATAGCCAATGACTATCTTCCCCTCCCAATTTGCACTAATGATTGCAACTTTAACATAGCTGGTAATTAATAAATATCTAGTCACTGACAAAAGAAAAATCTAAAAGTAAAGTATCCATGGTTCGTTTTTCTTTTTAAGAGGAAAATATTCTTCTAATGGATTGAGAAAATATTATTATTGGCTTTGATAAAATTTAGGAACATGGAAATGAACCTGATGGCCATTGAAATTAAAGATATTTCCAAATTATACATCTTAAAATTAGCCCAATGTAAACTTAATTAGAAAGAGTACAAGCATAACCCTTCAATTACTTCGATAGTTACTAAGTCAGATTCTTACCAGGAACTTGGCTTTCTTTTGAAGATTTCAAGGTTAATAGCAACCACAACTCCCTTTCTTGGTGCTGCTATTTAACACAAAGAGAAAGTGACAAATAATGGAGAAGACACTGATTTCAGGCCACCACTATGAGAAGATAGAAGACAAAGCCCATCTAGGCTTCTGAGCTTCTAGATAAGACTGGCCACCCAGTGATCTGGAATAAACAAAGTAGGATTCCAGCCAGTGGCCCTCTGGAGTTCCTTTTTATCCATAAGGAATGGTGATTCCCATTGCAGTCTCAGTATAATCCTATTTGTTATGAAGGAGACCTTCCAATGCAGACACGGCTTCATTATTGTCTCTAACAGCTGGTGATGGAAGAATAAAGTAGACCCATTGTAAGGTATTTTGATTCACACACAGTCCTTTATATGTACCCTGAGAACTGAATACTAAGTGAGGTCCTGTAAGCTAGCTTCAGCCTCTGCTGTCTGTTGGGTGATAGATAAGAGCTCAACCTCCACAGTCAGGCAGACATGTCCACACTCCTGTACTGCTGTTGATTGACTTCAATGGGACTTTTAACATGCACCTTAACTTTTCTAAGCCTTATTTTTGTCATCAATAAAGTCATCATTCCTGCTACCAAAGGTGCTGTGAAGAAACAAGATCATGTGTGTGGGTATGGCAAAACTTGAATTGTTAACCAATTTCTTTTCTTTTCCCCACTCATCCCCATTCAAGTAGAAAGACATGGGGTCACCATTTGTTCTGGGGCTGGGGCTGGGATTCTTCAGAAATGGACCAATGAATAAAAATGACAATTTCTCAGCTTCTGGTTCTATCTTGGGCATACAGGGATGTGAAGACAGAAAGAATCCCCTTTTCAGCCCAAGTCCCCTAGAGCCCCAGAGTGTTGTGAAGAGGAGGTACCCAAAGCTTCCTATCTTCAGCAGGAAGGGAAAGCTGGTTGAGAAGGGAAGATGCATGGGCTTGCACAACATCCAACTGTAGGGATAAGGTACTCTGTATCAGATGTCAGCTGTGTGGATGGACAGTTTCCACTGGGAATGATGGGAGGACAGACTTCACCTTCTAAGGTTACCTGAGCCAAGAGTCAAATAGGGACAAATCCAAACTGGGAATGTGCCTAGTCTCCATTTGGAATGTGTTGAAATCTGACTAAATGAATTTACACTGAGTATAGAAAGCTAGCAGGGGGCCTGCCAGGTCCAGATGGAGAACTAGCTAGCCACTCCCTACTGTCACCAGGTTGGCACCTCAGTAAGATTCTGGGCTTAGGCTCTTTCCTGGGTAGAAAGGTAATAAATTGGAGAAGGTGAATATGATTCATTTTGTACCTATGTGACTAACACATGCTGCATTGGTGTGTAGATGATGTTCTGACAACTAGGTAAGCTGTAGGTTCAAATTATTTTATTAAAGAAACTAATTAAAATTATGTTTCTTGTACACCCCAAGTGAGTGATGCTGAGAATTCATACCTACTACATGTGGGCAAATGCTTGGTACATGTGAATGGTCATTATCTGCAAGATCTAATTAATGTTCTGTATCTTGTCACCTAAGAATTAAGTTTTAATTACAGTGGCTGTCCTGCCATGCTATAAATAATTGCTACTAATACTATACGAGCAGAGAATTTTTCAGCTTCTAATCTGTTGGGAGAAGAGGATATAAATGCAGAAGGCTCACCAGATGGCCTCATCAAAAAACAAATCTGATTTTTATAAAGCATTCTTCACCATTATCAACCTGAGTTAATGTAACTGAGGCGCTGTGAGAGAAAAATGCCTTGAGAGAATCAGAAACTCACAGAGCAAATTTTCTGATATGTTCATAGGAAACCATGTGCCTCTCACTTGTGGTATTTGTTGTGCTCTCTCCTGAGGTCTGTGGAGAACAGTCAGTTACCCATCACCATCTGGCCAGGCTAATTCTGGGTGGCTGCAGCTGCAGCCCAGTGTCTGGTAATCACAGCTCCAGGTCCTCTCCATACTAAATAGCTAGCTCAACTTGCTGCCTGGCGAGCAGACTCCACTACAGGCAGGTTCCCTTTCCAGTAGGAGATCCAGATTTCAAAGCACCAAAGAGCACTCTTGTAATTTATAAACCTAATATCATATATTTCCTTTCTCTCCTCTCATTGGTCTATATTGGGGTTTCAAAACCACTTGCCTGGACCACACATCTCAGTGGATAAGTCTTCTTACACGGACTGGTGCAGTAGTCTCATAATTGGTCCCTCTGTTCTTATTTTCCATTCTATAATCTATCAAATGCTAATTCCATCTTAATCATCCAAAAGCCCAAATCAAGCCATGCCACCTCCAGCTCACAAACTTTTAAAGTTTCACTGTTGACCATAGGATAAATGCAAATTTCCTGGCTTAGCCTTCAAGGCTCTTTATTATCTAATCCCAGGCTTGAGAAGCCATACAATGTAATGGTTAAGAGTTCAGGTTGAGTCACAGATACTAGTTCAAAGCTTAGGTTTACTGCTTTCTTAATATCTTTTTATCAAGGTGGCCACTCTTTCAGTTCACTCGCCTTAAAATGAGATTAACAATACTTACACAACTGTTGTAAGAATTGAATTAAATAAAAATAATTTGCCTAGTACCTCTGCACTGAAAATACCCATTAGTGACAGTTACAGTAATCACAATTAACTTTTCAGCATTATTTTCCATTATTGGCCAATATTCCAGCTACAATATTTATTGAAGCAGTATAGTGTAGGTGGCTAAACATTAGGACTTTGTAATGAGACTGGGCTTAAATGCTGACTCTGCTACTTACTGTGCATCTTGAGCAAGTTATTTATCATTCTGAGCCTCACTGTCCTTCTCAATAAAATGGAGATAATAATAACTGCCTCACAGGAATGTTGTGAGTATTAAATGAGAGAATGCATGTGAAAAACTTTACAATTCTTAGAACAAAGTGCTAAGGAAAAGTAAATATAATTTCTTGTCCTATTTTCACCTTATTTTAATATGATCTCTTTGAATGTACATTTTTAATTTTATTTTTGCTTTTTTTCTTTCTATTCTAGAACCACCCTATATATCTTACTCTTTTACTTTTAATTCTCCAGGTCATACAGTCTTTGAATTCAGATTAAATACTCAAATGTTTCCTCCTCCAAAAGTCTTCCATCATGTCTCAGGAAAAAAACAACACAAAAATAAATTATTTTGGGAGTATAAAGAAGTACCTTTCCAACACATCTGAGATTTTCTGGCCTGTGTATGCTTTATCTCATTAACTAAGTAATGAAGTTCAAGGATTTAATCTTCATAGTACTTCCATAGTAGAAGCTCAATAAATGCCTATAGAACTGATTACATTTCATCCAGTTTTCCCCCTCCCTTTTTGCCATAAGGCCCAGAAACTTAGGAATTAAAGCTGTGAGGTGGAAAGAAAGAAGCCTGGCTTTACATTGGAAAGTGGATCAGTCCATAGGTTTACCTTTGGCCTTTTCTTATTTCCTTTGGGGACAGTTTTGAGTATTATGCCCTTATGAGAAAGGATTGTTGACTCAAAAGCCCTCAGCTGGGCAAGAAACAAATAGAAGCTCTTCCCCGCAAATGGCATAGTCACTCTGGAGCTTGAGCCCTGCTACTTTCAATATGTATTCCAGAAAAATCAAGGATAACAAAGAGCATTCACCTGGTGAATGTGCTCGAACTAGCTCTGCTTTGTGCCTTTTCTGAATCTCAAAAGAGGCCTTTTGGGAGCTTAAAGTCTTATCTTCTACTCTTGTCACTGCTGTACCTACTGAAAGAAGCTCTCACTAGGCAATCCTCAATAAAAACCCTCTCCCTGTCCCTTAAGAAAATGTCTAAGCAGGAGAAATGCCCTATAGCATAGAGAGCCCTTACAGCCTGCTAGAACCCTGATTTTGTAGTCTCCTCCATAACATTTTACTCTCAGTGAGTGAGTAGGTCTTACATGAGGACTTATAAATATCTTTGTATCTGTTCACATTCGCCTCAAGTGATGAGGTTCTCAAAGGCAGGGGATTGAGTGCCTTTGGCCTCACACAGACCTAAGCTCCAAAATTGGAAGGTCAAGTGATCATGAACAAGTTACTTTGTTTCTTTGTGCTTTAGTTTTTTTGTTTGTAGAATGGGGACAGGACCACCTAACTCACAGAATCATTGTGAGCACTAAAGACCTGAGACCTCTACATAAAAGCCTCCATATAATCAGAAATACTTTTAATTAATTTACATTTGTGAAGGCAGTATACACTAGTGGTCAAGCATATACATTTTTGGTAGCAGGTAGATCTGGATTTAAGCCCTAACTTGTTCTCATTAAACAGTGTGACTTCAGGAGAGGAGTTCACCTTTGCACCTTTGTTTCCTGATCTGTAAAATGGGAATAACACCACTTCATGAACACCTATGGGAAATTAATAAGTTTGGGATACTAAAATGCCTAGCACGGTACCTAGTCCACATGTGGCACTCAAATGTGTATGTCTATCTCTTCTGTTTATATGCATTATCTCTCCAGTCTCTACTTTGTTCTTTACAAATTGCAAGCTCATCACAAAAGTTGCAAATGAAAACTCTTTACTCCTCTACGCACTAATGCAGAACATTGGTGCACACCCTCCATCAGTGTTGGGTCTCATCCTATTCCTCCATTAGGAAGCTTTTCCAAATATTCTGGCCAAGCAGGGACATTGTAAGAGGCTGTTCCTCCTCACTTACGGTTGCAACAGACCTAATTGGGCTGGTAACAACAGTGGACTCCCTTGGTGACAGAAGAGTGGTAAACACCTAAGAGGAACAGTTACAATTTTAACCTTATAAGAGCTGAGAACTGCTAATTTCCTGCCAGCATGCCTGACACTGGCTGCTCTTTAGCTGACCTCTTCAACGGTAACATCAGAGGGCTCACTGGGAGCTTTATAATGTACGGTGCAAAGAAGCCATGAGCTGACTTTATTCAAGGAGAATTTTATTTATGTTTATATTGGCTACTCATGTGGAGAGCTGTTTGTAAACATACAGAGAACTTCTGTGCAACAATATCAGACTATAAAATTCGGGCTTTTCTCCCTAAAGGAGGAACAGAGAGCATTATCTCCTTCTCTACATGATATTGAAGAATAAGCACCTGCTATGTGCTAAGCAATGAACTGGGTATTCAGACTATAGAGAGAATAAAGCGCAGCCTCCATTTTTAAGGAACAGGGCAAATTTGCAGGGGATATTGACACCCATATGACTCGTTCCTCAGGGACTCAAAATTAATTGCTCTTTTTTCTGTGCCCATGTATAACTTGACTTTCATAACCTACATAATAACAGTAATCACATTAATCTATTCCAGAAATACAGACCAGTTTTTATAGGAATATTGGATCCCCACAATTCTCAACAGAGCAAGCTTAGAGAAAGAACAAAACATACTTTGTTCTTTGGACTCTTCTCCAGTATCCACATGTTCTACTATAAAAAAATGTTTACTTTTATACTAAGATGATAAATAAAAAGTGCTATTGTAGTTAAAAGTCAGAAATGGACTAAGGCCCTTGAAGTCATATTTTGGCAAAATGAAAATGCTACAATAAAATATTGATATTTTCTAAAAATAGGTTTAAAAGTATGTAAGGTCCTCTCTTCATTTGAAAGAAATATCTTGGGGGTATAAACTAAAATTGTAGTCTAAATACTTAGGCTATCCTAGGTTAATAATCCAATCTAGCATGCTTATCCAAGTGAATGCTCTTTGTTATCCTTGATTTTTCTGGAATACATATTTTCCAGCACTGTTAAGGCTTCTGGCTTTCAAAAATTAATAGACTGACACAATCAAAGGCAGAGGAAAGAGAACAAGTTTTTGATGATAATTTCTTTGAAATAGCAGTGTTTCTGAAAAACTGAGTAGCATAACTTCATTTTGCAGAGAAATCAACTGAGAACACGAAGGCCACATGTTAAATAACAAAACTAAGATTAAAATTTGTGTCTGCTTCTCAAAGTGGTGCCTTGTTCATGAATAAAGTCCCTAAACAAATTAGGAGTCACAGTTACTGAAATGTACAAACAAACTATTAGGGTCTGAAAGTTCTGTTACCCCAACCAGTTAATAAAAGTTTATTCATTCACACAATAATTTAATAATATTTTCAAACTTGTTGCTATATGCCAGGCAATTTCCTAATTTCTTTGTACCTAAGCGGGGGAACTAGACCTGGTCCCTGCCTTCCTGATATAGTGGTACACTGCAGAATAAGCACTTGGATCTCTATATCAGGCTTTTTTATTTTTAACAAGGTATGCTTTTATTACAATGTTCCACTAAAAAACTGAATATAGCTTTCTTCAGCTTTGTCTGCAAGTATCTACCAGAAGGAATAAGAATGTTTTCCAAAGCTATGGTGGCCATAAAATGATTTTTCTACTTTACCTTTTTAAGGGACGAAGCCTAGTTATACTGACTTCCCAGTGACGCATCAACTTCATTTTAAGAAATTATAATAAGGAAATAGTAAAAAAAATTGTATGCCAGGCATGGTGGCTCACACCTGCAATCCTAGAACTTTGGATTGCCAAAGCAGGAGTATCACTTGAGCCCAGGAATTCTATACCAGCCTGGACAATAGAGTGAAACCCTATCTCTACTCAAAATAGAAAAAACTAACCACATAGATATGGTGCCACACATCTATAGTCCCAGCTACTCTGGAGCCTGAGGCAGGAGAATTGCTTGAGCTCAGGAATCTGAGGCTGCAGTGAGCCATGATCACACCACTGCACTCCACCTTGGGTGACAGAGCAAGACCCTGTCTCACTAAATGAATAAACAAATAAATTTACATAAAGATGCATCTCTGAAGATATTCACTATAGCTTCTTTTATATGATAGTAAAAGCAGAAACAACCTCCATTCTTGATAATTAGGAACTGATTGAACAAAGAACAATATAACAATATAACAATGTGATAGAGTACTTTCTAATTGATAAAAATAATCTTTTAGAAATTTTCTTTTAAATTTTCGGATTATTTTTTCCTGTCTTTGTGAAGAATGTCATTGGTATTTTGATAGGAATTGCATTGACTCTGTAGATTGTTTTAGGTAGTGTGGGCATTTTAACAATATTGATTTTTTTCAATGCATGAACATGGAATATTTTCCCATTTTCTTGTGTGTCCTCGTCACTTTCTTTCTTTCTTTCTTTCTTTTTTTTTTAAAGACAGAGTCTTGCTCTCTTGCCAGGCTGGAGTGCAGTGGCACACTCTCGGCTTACTGCAACCTGTCTCCTGGGTTCAAGCAATTCCCCTGCCCCTGCCTCCTGAGTAGCTAGGATTACAGGTGCACACCACCACGCCTGGCTATTTTTTTGTATTTTAGTAGAGACGGGGTTTCACCATGACCAGGATGGTCTCAATCTCCTGACCCCGCGATTTGCCTGCCTCAGCCTCCCAAAGTGCTGGGATTATAGATATGAGTCACCATGCCTGGCCCATCCTCTTCACTTTCTTTCATCAATGTCATATAGTTTTCATTGCAGATAATTTTTTTTTGAGTTAAGTTTATTCCTAAGTTAATTATCTTATTAATACTTGTAGCTATTGTGAATGAGATTACTTTCTTAGTTTCTTTTTCAGATTGTTTGCTGTTAGCATATAGAAATGCTACTGATTTTTATAAGCTGATTTTGTGTCCTGTAACTTTACTGAAGACACAGAATAGCCAAAACAATCCTAAGCAAAAAAAAAAAAAAAAAAAAAACAAAGCTGGAGACATCACATTACCTGACTTCAAATTATAATACAAAGCTATAATAACCAAAATAGCCTGATACCGGCATAAAAATCATAGACCAATGGAACAGAATACAGAACCCAGAAATAAATTCACGCATTTATAGTCAACTCATTTTTGACAAAGTTACCAAAAACATACATTAGAGAAAGGACAGTCTCTTCAAAAATTGGTGCTGAAAACACCAGATATCCATGTGCAGAAAAATGAAACTAGACACCTGTCTCTCACCATATAGGAAAATCAACAAAGAACTAATCAAAAGAGTGAACAATCTGCAGAATGGGAGAACATATTTGCAAACTATGCATTCAACAGAGAACTAATATCCAGAATGTACAAGGAACCCAAACAACAAAAACAGGAACAACAAAAACCAAATAGCCACATTAAAAAGTGGGCAAAGGACATGAATAGACATTTTTTCAAAAGAAGACACACAAATGGCCAACAGATATATTTTAAAAATGTTCAACATCAATCATGAGAGAAATGCACATTAAAACTACAATGTTATCTCACCCTAGTTAAAATGACTTTTATCCAAATATGTGCAATAACAAATGCTGGTGAGGATGTAGAGAAAGGGGAATCCCCCGATATGCTATTGGTGGGAATGTAAATTAGTATAGCCACTATGGAGACCAGTATCAAGGTTCCTCAAAAAACTAAAAATACAACTACCATATGATGCAGCAAACCCACTGTGGGTAATATCCAAAAGAAAGGAAAGCAGTACATGGAAGAGGTATCTGCACTTCCATGTTTATTGCAGCACTGTTCACAATAACCAAGACTTGGAAATAACCTAAGTGTTCACCATCAGATGAGTGAATAAGGAAAATGTGGTACACATACACAACGAGTACCATTCAGCCATAAAAAGAATGAGATCTTGTCATCTGCAACAACATGGATGGAACTGGAGATCATTATGTTAAGAGAAATGAGCCAGAGACAGAAAGGGAACTATCCCATGTTTTCATTAAAGTGTAGGAGCTAAAAAAATTAAACTCATGAAGGTAGAAAATAGAATGATGGTTACGAGAAGCTGGGAAGGATAGTGAGGAGTGGGTAAAAAGAGGGTATGGTTAATTAGTGAGTATGAAAATACAGTTGGATAGAATAAATAAGATCTAGTGTTTGGTACCACAGTAGGGTGACTACAGTTAACAATAATTTATTGTATATTTCAGAATAACTTAAAAAACAGAACTGGAATATTCCTAACTCAAAGAAATAATAAATGCTTGAGGTGTCAGACACCCCAACTACCCTAATTTTATAGTTACACATTGTATGCTTATATGAAAATATCTCATTTACCTCATAAGTATGTACAACTATTACGTATTCATAATTATTAAAAATATATTTAAAATTTTAAAAATAAAATATCCTATTGATAAAATGTTCTACAATGTAACATAAGATGACAAGACTATAAAATGATATTTACAGCATAATTCTAATTATATAGAACATATATGCACAATACGTCTTAAAACAAACATTATCTTTGAGTGTTGTAATTATGCATGTTTATTTTCTGCTTTTTGTTTATCTGTATTTTCCAGACTTTAACAACAAACACAGATCATTTTGCTAATCATAAAAAGCCCTGCTATTTAAATTTAAAAATGTCAATTTGATTTCTATAATAAAAATTGCTTCAGTAAAAGCTAAATTTCCATTATGACAGATAACAGAATTTATCTTTTTAAGATACTTCTTCAACCAAATACTAATCAATACCGTATTAGTAAATGCTAGGTGCTAATACTGCAGTACTATGTCCTAGCTGAACCACAGTATCAAGCAAATGTAAATTACAAGGAAATTTATTTCTTATTAAATGATTAAATGACCTTATTATGTGCCAAGATTTATGTGGATATTTTGTAGATAAATAATAAATGTTTTTCAACTACATTTTTCTTTAACCTCGGTAGACTGGAAATAACTCTAAAAGTATGGTAACAGAAATAACATGGCCTTACACAATTAAATAATTTTTTTCAAACCCTAAATTCATATGTGTGTAAAAATCTGATATTTATGATCTCTTGCATGAGGCTGCAACAAGTCTCAACCCTACAGAGCCTCATGTCAGGCAACATAAGTTTCCAATGTTATATTCATGAAATAAGGGTCATTTTATAAAGAGATTCTACCTTCACTTCATACTGCTACAAGTAAGAGGAAGGAGAAAATTTATACAACTTATTAAAATGTCTATTCATGTCTTACTTTTCTCTTCCATTTCTTTCTCATTTGGAGACAGGATCTTACTTTGTCACCCAGGCTGGAGTGCAGTGGCACAATCATGGCTCACTGTAGCCTCAACCTCACTTGGCTCCGGTGATCCTGCCACCTCAGCCTCCTGAGTAGATGGGACTACAGGTGCACACCACCATGCCCAGATAATTTTGTATTTTTTGTAGAGCCAGAGTCTCGCTCTGTTGCCCAGGCTGGTCTCAAACTCCTGGGCTCAAGGGATCCTCCTGCTAGGATTACAGGCATGAGCCACCACACTTATCCAAGTCTTACTTTTCATGTGAACTTGTATGTGACAATTGAAATGACTGAGAAGAGAGTGCACATTGTCCCACAAGATCCAGATTCAAATTATGACATCCTTGAGGCAACACCACAAAGTTTAATCCAAAAATGTTTGTAAGAGTGGCACAGATCAAACATCAGGAATTTAGGGATCATGGTGGACGACAGGCAGGACTAGATTGCAGCTCCAGACAGAGCAGCCTGCAGAAGCTCAAACTGTGAATTTTATATCCAGATCGACTGCAAGAACAAACCAGCAATCCTGAGAGGACCCTCAGACGCTCTGAAGGAAGCGGACTGCTCCTGCAGGACCTGGGAGACGCTCCAAATACTGTGAGTGCCCCAACTGTGGAAGTGGGAAAAGAAAGGCCCTCCTCTCCCGAACACACACCCACAATGGAGATGCTGATAGTCTGTTTGCAGTAGAAGTTTCCAATTTTACCTGGAGCTGAGTCAAGTTAGAGAGCCAAGCCAAATGCAATACAGGGGTAGAGGAAGTAGCAAAAAGGCCCTGAGAGCTTGTTGTGTCCTCTACCGGGCCATTCCTGCCTGGGACCAAGGGGATCCATCGGGAGGATGACCAGAGGAGCAGGGGGTAAGACTCCACAGGGAGAAGGACTTCTCTAGCTGAACTTTGCAACAATTTGAACAGGGTGAGGTGCCTCCTGGCCAGAACTTGGGGGAGGGTACAAATCTGGTTCCTTGAAAAGATAAAATTAATAGACCATTAACAAGATTAACCAGGAAAAGAAGAGAGAAAATCCAAATAACCTCACTAAAGAACAAAACAGGAAATATTATAATTAACACCACTGAAATACAAAAGATCATTTGAAGCTACTATGAACACCTTTACACACATAAACGAGAAAACCTACAAGAGATGGATAAATCTGTGGAAAAATACAACCCTCCTAGCTTAAATGAGGAAGAATTAGATATCCTAAACAGACCAATGACAAGTATTGAGACTGAAATGGTAATTAAAAAATTACAAAGCAAAAACATCCATGGCCAGATAGATTCACAGCAGCATTCTACCAGACATTCAAAGAATTGGTACCAATCCTTTTGATACTATTCCACAAGATGGAGAAGAAGAAATCCTCCTGAATTTGTTTTATGAAGCCAGCATCACCCTAATACCAAAACTAGGAAAGAGCATAACCAAAAAATAAAACTACAGAACAATATCCTTGATGAACATTGATGCTAAAATCCTTAACAAAATACTAGCTCACTGAATCCAATGACATATCAAAAAGATAATCTATCATAATCAAGTGGGTTTCATACCAGGGAGGCAGGAATTGTTTAACATATTCAAGTCAATAAATGTGATACACCACATAAACAGAATTAAAAACAAAAATCACATGATCATCTCAATAGATGCAGAAAAAGCATTTAACAAAATCTAGCACCACTTTATAATTAAACCTCTCAGCAAAACTGGCATACAAGGGACATAACTTAATGTAATAAAACCCATCTATGATAAAGCTACAGCCAACATAATGCTAAATGTGGAAAAGTTGAAAGCATTCCCTTTAAGAACTGGAACAAGACAAGATGCCCACTCTCATCACTCCTCTTCAACATAGTACTACAAATCCTAGCCAGAGCAATCAGACAAGAGAAAGAAATAAAGGGCATTCAAAGTGGTAAAAAGGAAGTCAAACTGTCACTATTTGCTGACAATATGATGGTTTACCTTGAAAACCCAAAGGACTCCTCCAGAAGGCTCCTAAAACTGATAAAAGAATTCAGCAAAGTTTCCACATAGATTAATGTACACAAATCAGTGGCTCTTCTATATACCAATAGCAACCAAACAGAGAATCAAATCAAGAACTCAATCCCTTTTACGGTAACTGCAAAAAAATAAAATACTTAGGAATATAACTAACCAAGGAGTTGAAAGACCTTTACAAAGAAAGCTACAAAACACTGCTGAAAGAAATCACACATGACACAAACAAATGGAAACACATCCCAATGCTCATGGATGTGTAGAATCAATATTGTGAAAATGACCATACTGTCAAAAGCAATCTACAAATTCAATGCAATCCCCATCAAAATACCACCATCATTCTTCATAGAATTAGAAAAAACAAATACAAAATTCATATGGAACCTATAAAGAGCTCATATAGTCAAAGCAAGACTAAGCAAAAAGAACAAATCTGGAAGCATCACACTACCTAATTTCAAACTACACTATAAGGCCAGTTACCAAAACAGTGTGGTACTGGTATAAAGCAATCTACAATTTCAATGCAATCCCCATCAAAATGCCACCATCATTCTACACAGAATTAGAAAAAACAAGGCCATGGTCACCAAAACAGCATGGTACTGGTATAAAAATAGGCACATAGACCAGTGGCACAGAATAGAGAACCCAGAAATAAACCCAAATACATATAGCCAACTGAACTTTGACAAAGCAAACAAAAACATAAAGTGGGAGAAAGGACACCTTTTTCAACAAATAGTGCTGGAATAATTGGCTAGGCACATGTAGGAGAACGAAACTGAACTTTTGTCTCTCACCGTGTACAAAAATCAACTCAAGATGGATTAAGAACTTAAACCTAAGACCTGAAACTATAAAAATTCTAGAACACAACACTGGAAAAACCCTTCTACACATTGGCTTAGGCAAGGATCTCATTACCAAGAACCCAAAAGCAAATGCAATAAAAACAAAGATAAATAGCTGGGACCTAACTAAACTAAAAAGCTTTTGCATGGCAAAAGGAGCAGTCAGCAGAGTAAACAGACAACCCAGAAGTTCCATTTGACCCAGCAATCCCATTACTGGGTATATATTCAAAGGATTATAAATCATTCTATTATAAAGACACATGCACACATATGTTCATTGCAGCACTGTTTACAATAGCAAAGACCTGGAATCAACCCAAATGCCCATCAATGACAGACTGGACAAAGAAAATGTGGCACATATACACCATGGAATATTATGCAGCCATAAAAAACGAGTTCATGTCCTTTGTAGAGACATGGATGAATCTAGAAACCATCATTCTCAACAAACTGACAAAAAGGACAGAAAACCAAACACTTCATGTTTTCACTCATAGGTGGGTGATCAACAATGAGAACACTTGGGCACAGGGAAGAGAAAAAAACTTACTGGGCTAGGGTTTGGTAGGGAGCAGCTCTTCCCTAAAATGAGCTGGGTATGAGGTCTCTGCTTGAGAAAACATTCACTCATCAGAGTGGGCCTGAGGGCTGGGGAGTGGGTACACAGAAGAGGGCTTTAAATACAGTCTGTTGTCATGTAAATATCATCTCGAACAGCTATAAAGCAGGCAGAAGATGACCACTTTATTTGTGTTATACACACAATGCCTATGTGTGTCTGGGAAGCTAGAACCCCTGTAATTTGTAGGATAGAATAAAAACTAGGATGAAGAGTGTAGCACAGAGAGAATTCTAGAGAAAGCTGTACAGAGGTATAGAGGGTGCTCCTTGAGTATTCAGCAGAAAAGTGGTCAGCACATGCACATGAGAAAGCTGCCCAAGTCTAGGAGAGGACCACCCAACAGATTAGATGAAGGAATATCTGGGGCTCACACAGGGCTGGGGCCACCAGCCAGAATGGAAAACCTGTCACTCACAGACATTATGTAGAAGACCCAGAAGGGTCTTGCTTCAGAAGCAGGGAGTAATTAGCACTGAACACCTCTCTGGTTCTACCTAACAAATATTAAAAGCAAGACCTGAACAAATAAAACAATTTCCAAATAATTTAACTATTCTCTGAATAAAGCTTAATAATATTCATGGAAATTTTTTAAAATCCAGAATCAAGTAAGGTAGAATTCACAATATCTGGCATCCAATCAAGGATGAGCAATCATGCAAACAGACAGGAAAATACAACCCATAATGAGGAGAAAAATCAATTGAAATTGATCCAGAAGCAAAACAGATGTTAGCATTAGCAGACAAGGACATGGAAACAGCTGTAACTGTATTACAGATGTTCAAGAATGTGAGTAGAGACATTTGAAGATAAAAACAACCAACCAACCAAAAACCCAAATTGAACTTCTACGGCTAAAAACTATAATGTCTGAAGTTGAAAATACATTTGATAGGATCAATTATAGATTAGAATTGCAGAAGAAAAGATTGGTGTGTTGATGTCATCAACACAAAATGTCAAACATATAGCAGATACTCAATGAATGTTTCCTTAAGCAAATTTTATTGACCTACACATATTTGCTTTGAAGACACAGCAAAGGAAACTATCCAAAATGAGACACAGATAGAATAAAGAACTTAAAAAACGAACAAGGCATCATTGATCTGTGGGACCAATACAAATGCCTAATTTTGAGAAATTGAAGTCTATAGAAGAGGAGGGCAGAAAGCAAAATTGAAAACTAATGATCGAAACTTGATAAAAACTATAAAATTTATAATTTAAAGAAAATTTATAATTCAATGAAAATTATAAAAGTATAATTCCATGGATCAAGGAAGTCTAATAAATTTCCAGGTACAATAAACATGAAGAAAACCATACCAAAGTACATCATAGTTAAATTGTTCAAAGCACGTGATAAAGTAAAAAAATCTTAAATGCAGCCAGGGAGAAAGGGTGCATTATGTACAGAAGACAAAGATAAGAATTACAGAAAATTTCTTGATAGAAGCAGTGCAAGTAACAAGACAGTGGAGCAACATCTTTAAAATACTTAAAGCAAAACCCTTTGCAAAATAGAATTTCATACCCAGCAAAAATTTCTTTAGAAAACAAAGATGACATAAAGACTTTTTCAGACATAGTAAGACTGAAAACATATACCACCAACAGACATGCACTACAAAAAATGTTATAGAAAGTCTCAAACAGAAGGAAAATTATTTCAGATGAAGTGTGGATCTGCAAACAGGAATGAAGACTGGAAATGGTAATTAAATAATTAATCGTATCAATTACATCTCGGTCAAGTTGTTAAAATGTGTAGGTCAACAGAATTTGATTAAGGAAACATTCACTGAATATCTGCTATCTATTTGACATTTTGTGTTGATGACATCAACATTGATTAGATATGTTTCTTGTCCTAGAATAGCTTAGAGACCACCCACAACAAATGAGCCCACAATAAAAAGTTCCAACACTTAGAAAACAAACAAAAAATAGTCGTTTCTTTTTATCTCTCAACTTAAATGCCAAAGCAAAATGAGAGATTTATTTAAGTATTTCTTTTATTTAATTCATACTCAGACCCTCTTCTTCCTATTCCCTTTTTTCTAATATTATTGAAGATTATCTTCCTTTTCTCTTTGTCCTTCAAAGTCCTTTACTAGGATAAAATTCTTTTCATTATTTTCCTCTAATGTGAGCAAGATTAAAAGCCATGAACTATGTTCTTCGCAAGTCTGATATCAGATCTCTATTAGCCCCTTAGTACCAACTGCAATTAGATGAGAGTCCATGTTTTCTCTAAAGTAGCTTTCTAAATAGGCTTCCCCCTAGGAATCTTATCAATACAGAAATTCTCACTTCATCTCAATGTGTGACCTCTTTTATGAAAACTTAATAAATGAAAATCAAAATTTACAGAACTTGTAAATTGAAGTATGATTATCTGAATTAGAAAAGACTCTCATGAACATTTCCTTCAACTTTAATGAAAAAATAGATGATTTGACAGAAATGCTTAGGTGAAGGAATGGCAGAGAAAGGAGGGATGGGGAAACTGCCTGCTACAGGCTGACAAAGCTGCTAATTAAAGAGCAAAGCAAGAAGAGAAGGAAACATTGCTGAGATTACAATGTCAGTCAATGCTAAAATATGAATGTATTATTACACAGCATCTGGGGGAAACATTAAGGAATGAAGGAATTAAAGTAAACTCAGCACTTGGTTAATATAGTAGTGACCATTTTAAAAGTGATTTTTCAGGAAGACACTTAGTTTGAATAGAAACTTCTCATTTAAGAAGGTGGTAAGGGTGATGGGGAACATAATATAGGAACCCCATAATACAATAACTTGGGATGGGAAGTCAGACGGCCTGAGTTTGAGTCCTGGTTCATTCTTGTAACCTGTGTGACTCCAGATGAACAACTTAGCCTCTGGGTCTCTATTTCCTCATCTGCAAAATGCAGACAATAATTCTATCTCCTCCTCTGGATTACTGTGAAAATTAATTTGGACACTGTAATATCCAACACTGAATAAAGTACAAGATTGCTTTACTTTCAAACACACTTACATGAGTATATTGAGAAAACTCACTAAAGAGAGCTGCTTTTACTCAGCACAGTGCCTAGCACAGACTAAGTATTCGATATATGACAATTCTTACTGTCTTAGAAACTTCTTCCAACTATTCTCTTTACCAAGGAGAATGTAAATTTTATAATTTAGGAAACTAAGCACAATACAATTGATGACAGCAGAAAAAGAAAAAAAAAAAAGCAAAACCCAAACACCTCTCTTCCTTCACTAGATCAATGGGTATGCTTTCCTCAAGTCTAACCAGCTTGATGTCAAACCAATGATTAACATCACCTGCCTCCCAAGTGCAAAACCTTTCATTTGTATGAACTCCATCTAAAATTGGTCAAAGAAACTTAATCCTTTTCAAGGATAAGGGAGAGAGAGCTTTGATTGATTTCTTTGCAGTTTGAAGTCATAATTAAGCATATTGAGTTCTCTGCTACTTTGATCTTTATCATTATAATGAACTCTTTGGTAAATTTTAATGGACTGTCTATAAACTAATTTCATATTGTTTTTATCACTGGTTAATCTGATAGAAAGAGGCAGGATATGTATCAGTGAAAATTCCTAGGGATCTGCAGTGGGCTCTGCTGGTGAAGGAGCTGTCAGAAAAGAAGTCACCTGCCTTAGTACAGCCATCCTATTTATAATGACAGCCTCTTTAATCTTTCAAAAGTGAAGACTACAGAATTGCTTCAAATTCAAACATACTGAAAGGGGGCATATGGAGAACGCTCTCCACAGAGTGATGCTTTCTTTCTTTCCCCAAAGGCTTGCTCCTGTGGGCTGCAGTCAGCTGGTACCTGAACCTGAAGTGACACCTCGAATCAAGGAGCCTGACATACGTTCATGAGATGAATAAGACAGCAGTCCTTGCCTCCAGGGACTTACAACAGATGAAGAAGGTACAAAAGTTACCCTTATAAGATGCTGTAAAAGAAAAGGCGCTTTGAGAATCCAAAGGCTCTCGGGATAATAGAGGAGAAGCTGAAAAACTGTTGGGGATGGAGAAGTGGCATCTGAACTGGGCCTTGAAGGATGGGTTAGACACTGGCAGGTGGAAATGCAGAGACTGTGGTTGATGGGGCATTTCTGTTGCAAAGGCTGGCATGGGAGGATACTGAATGACCAAAAGTGGTTTTAACATCTTTAGCCATTTTCCCAGAATTGAGGGATTTCTTGAGACTCAGGACTTTGTGTTTTAGAACTGAGAAAGTCCATGGCAATCCAGGAGGAGTTATCATCCTGGGATATGCAAGAAGGGCTGGAAGGGGTTCTGAGAGTATCTAACAACTTGATTTGACAAGGGCGGAGTTTCTGAGAGGTAGTATGTAGGTAAGACACCTGCCTCTCAAATACCTGGGACCCTTGTTACAAATAAAAATGCCTGGGCCCCATCCCTAATATACTAAATCAGAATTTCTGGTGGTGGGACTGAAGTGCATATGTATTAAACAATTTCTCCAGGTGGTTATATGTCACAATGTAGTTTGAAAACTGGTAGAAAACATAACATTTTTGTAAGGAAAAGAGTCTAAAACAAAAATCTCACACATGCCCTACTTAAGTATTCAACAAACTTTCAATTGTTTGGAGTACAAGGAATAAACTCTTTTTCCTGTCATAATGCTTATTGGTTGTCAACTGCTGTGTAAGAAATTGTTCCAAAAATTAGCCACTTTAAACAACAAACATTTACTATTTACATAATTTCTGAAGGTCAAGGATTAACTACTAGTTTAGCTGTATATGGTTCTAGCTCAGGATATCTCATGACATTGCAGTCAAGCTGTCAGCTTTGGCTATAGTCATCCCCAGGCTAAGATGAAGCTGGAGAATACACTTTCAAGGTCACTCATGCGATTGTACACAGGCTCATTCCCTCCCTGGCTATTGCCTGGAGGCTTTCATCTCTTGCCTCACGTCTCTTGCCTTTCATCTCTTGCCTCTCCATCAGGCAGACCAACTCAGTGCAATGTGGGAGGGGACTGCATAAAGATTTGAACACTGGAAGGTCACTGGGGATCATGTTGGAGGCTAGCTACTACATGTCATACCTAAGCTGCACACATTATATAGATCTAGAAACTGAAGCTTGGACAGAATATAACTTTCTCCATTGTTCTGTAAGTAACATGGCAAGCCGGGACTGAAATCAAGATCTGTTTGAATCTCAACTTGTACAAAATCTTCTAGGTTTGGTGAGATACTGGTTTGTCTCATTGTCATGCAATATAATTAAATGTTTAATGTTAAGTTTAACATTAATATTAAATAAAATTAATCAAATAAAAGAACAGAAATTTAACAAAAAGCCCAACAGTTCATGACAAATCCTTTCCTTTTCTTCCAGTGAGACTGATGTTTTTACTTAAAAAAAATGATTATGGTACTTATAGTCCCAAGAGAAAGAAAATTTGAGTATTCTGCATGAGTCATTCATATGATTCTCACTTGCGATATTTTTAAATCACAGAATTCTTACTGGGAAGCTCCAGGAGAATGACAAAATTCTTTTCATAAGAAATGAAAGATTGTAGCATACCCTGCAATTTAGAAAATCAATTCCCTTGTAGGTTATGCCATTTTTTTGGCCTGGTCTTTATTTTGCTCATAGTAATTCAGACATTGTTAAAGAGGAAAAATACATATAAATGACCAGTGATTTAATTTTACACACACACACACACACACACACACACACACACACACACGCTTTCTTACTTACCTGGCTCTCAAGGAGATTAAAGGTCTTACTGTTTAGGAATCTGAACTAGAATCAGTGATATCTTTCGCTCTCTCTTTAGTTTCCAAATGCTTTCTTCTCTAAGAGAACCCACTTGCAGAAAAGGATCTTCCAGCAGTCATTTACAACACAATATAAAATTAACCCAGCTGTTGCTTTTTTTTTCAAGAAAATTTGCCATTTAAATGTTATCACTACTGCAGAATAAACAGCTTTTTAAAACAGTTCTAGAATAAGAAAAGGAGCAAAGGCAAGCCAAAAGCACTCATAGGAGAATTCATGTGATGTCTCAAGGTAAATTTGGAGCAGGTTTTTATAACAGATCAGTTCTACAGTCCTTGGCAACAGTATGATTTTAGCTCTCAACTGCCCAGAATTACCCACTTGGTTTCATTAGCTACATTATCTTGGTAGAACTCAAAAGGACCATTCTGCTTTATAGGAGAAGCACTGGCAACACCAATGATGTAGCTTTTAAGAAAATCTCACCAAAAATTGCTGGCAGAGTCTAAAAGATCCTGTTTATGAAGTGATAATGAATTTTTTTTAAAAAGGGGGAATAGAAGAAACAGCTTCCTTCTAGTATTTTACATGCATGTTTAAATTTCATAGTCACAATAAATCTATGAGATAAGTATCTCTATCACAACTTTGCAGATTACAATACTTATAAACATCTGTCTTTTTAGGTATAAATATTTACATATTCAATAACTTGATCACAGGTTGAACTCAAACTTGAATGTGAGTCTGTCTGACCCCAGAGGATAAAGTACTCTCTGTGCATATAATGAGTTACTGTTTTGTAGACATATTCAGACACATGGTTCACATACTATTTGATTTTCAAATCCTGGGAAACAGGCTGAGCAGGTATTGATGTGTTCATTTTACACACAAACACCCTGAAGCTCAGACGTGGTAGTGGTTTGCCCAGTATCTCAACAGTTAGTAATGGCAGAGTCAGGACCCAGATCAGGGTCTTCTGACAAACAAATTCACGCCTCCTCCCTCTACACCATCCTGCTTGAAAGAAACATTTACAAATAGGGCACTATGAAAACAGCAGTGATATTTAGAAGTGACAAGGTCATATAAGAGCATTTTATTCTCGTTTTTTGTTTCCCTGAGTTCAGAATTACAGGGTAGAATATATCTAAAGCCAGTATTTCAATACTAATGCTTTGCAAATTTTTGTAACCAACTATCTTCACCTGTTAAAAACATGTTTATGATTAATTCTTTACTGTACTTGCTGTTAATTATTTTATTTAATTTTTTTGTAGTACACATGATAATACATTCATATGATTTGTAAATCTCAAATCAGTATATTTGGGATATCAATCACCTTAAATATTTGTCTTTTATTTATGCTAGAAACATTCAAATTATTCTCTTCCAGCTATTTTTAAATGTGCAATAGGTTATTGTAAACTATAGTCAGCCTATGATTTATTGAACACTAGGTCCTGTTTCTTTATCAAACCATATATTTGTACTAATTCATCAATCTTTCTGTTTATTATTAATATCTATTAGATTTATATTTAGAAAAAGCGAAGATTGTTTTTAAAGAAACAAATATTTAAAGACAATGTGTGAAATTACGCCTATTTATTAAATGTGGCCATTAAATATTATTGGTGCTTTACTTCATTAACGAAAATAAATATGTAAAAGTTTTAATAAAAATTATGTTTTACAGAGGAGTGTGATATATCATATGCCTGGATAATATGAAGGCCAATGAATTAAAGTGAGACAGAAGAAAGCATGCTGAACTTGAATTCAGGCCTACTAAGATTTAAATCCTGTTTCTGCAATTTATAATCCATGTGGCTTTAGACTTAATGGTATTTCCAAACTCAGGTTCCTAAGCTGTAAAATAATAGCAACGTCACCAAGGTGAGTAGGAGACACAGAACCCTTCACATATTACCTGGCATAAGAAAAACTCTAAAAAGTTTAGTTTTCTTCCTACTTCTCTGGCTGAAGGATAAGGGAATGAATTCCTACTGTAAAGCCTAGTTTATATTGAGAAACAATGG
Source organism: Ateles fusciceps (assembly GCA_036589455.1). Lineage (NCBI taxonomy): Eukaryota > Metazoa > Chordata > Mammalia > Primates > Atelidae > Ateles > Ateles fusciceps. Next base: position 15,344,470 of record JAZHEH010000562.1, read on the forward strand.
CACAACTCACACAAGCAGGGCAACTGTGACTTTCCTAAAGCTCGGGAAACATTGTTTTTAATTAAAAGCTCAAATAAACAGAGTAATAATTGGAGACTTTGAAATAATCTTAGAAGATGGGATACAATTTCAAGTGGGTAGAAAACGATGAAATAGGAGACACTGATGAAGAATGGTATTCAAAGACAGAAAACCATTCATTCATTCATATATGCATTTATTTAGGAAATATTTGGGTGCCTACCATGAAGCAGGCATAACTTTAGGTAATGGAATTGCAGGGGTGAATTTAACAAAAGTCTTCATTGTCATATATTCCAGTGAGGCTTGTAGTAAGATTCAATAATAAGAGTGAAATTAATTCATTATACAACAGGTGAATTCTTGAATCTTTTCGGCTGGAAAAGACAAGATGGGAACTTTATGAAATCCAGAAGTATCAAGAAGTGATACAAATTAGTGTCATAGGCATCCAGCTGCTACTTACTGCTAAGCTTCTACAGAAAATTCTCTAAACAGTTCAATTCTACTCATTAAATCCTATGTATTTAAGAACAGGCTTGCGGCAATAGATTTGGAAGAACTGTATAAATTACAATATGTCATTTTCAGAAGATTCATATCACAGCCTTAGCATAGAAAATCTTTTACTTTGGTAGAGGCATACTATAGGAAATTGTAATTGTTCATACATGTCAGTGCAAAATAGATTTTTCAAAACAGTGAATGTTGACATACACATCAACTCAATATGAGATTGTAAACAATGCCTTCTACCCATGTCTTCCATACCAATCCAACTTACAAAAATAGCTAAAGCCTTATAATGGAGTCTTTTATAAATTTTGTTTTATAGTTTGGACTGTCTTTAAGTTAGCCAATAGTTATAAACATCTGTCTTTTAATGTATAAATATTATAAAAATAGCTTCTCAAAATTCACAACAATTACTGAGGGCCCACCCTGTAGTAGGTACTGTGCTGAATGCAGTTTGTACATAAAGGTCACCCCAAAATGTTATCTAAATAGCCAAAGTCATTTTTCCAACTTATAACAGTAATACTACTGAAATAAAAACTATGTTTACAAAACATCAGACAAGTAAAAGATGATGAAGGAAAGACTAGTGTTCTCGTTTTTCCATTGAGGGAGCTGAGGCTCAGAAAGTGATGTAAGATCACATGACTCAAAATAGGGGAAGAAGATTCAAGCCTGGATTTTCAAATCCAGTTCTCTTTTCCAAATCACATTTCATTTAATTAAATAGAACTACTTCCAACACTCTACATCTTCCTTTGCCAATATGCTTTTTTAGAAAACAGGGTTCATTTTTTAAAAATACAGTAACATTTATCCTATCTTTGATCAGATTCTCTAGAGGCAAAGCCTGGGACAGATTCTGGTGCTCTTCATTTATTGGGGGAGTGCTTTCCAGGAAATAATGGAGAAGGAAGAAGGATAGAGCAGGGGAAGGAGCTAAGCAAGGATATGGTTTCAGATACAGGATAGCTTCATCCTGATTTCACCAGTTATTCCAGAGTGTAAATTATACCAGAGTTGGTCTCACTTTGAGGCAAGGAAGCTAGACTTTTGTATCCCAGTATTAGACTGTTACTGGCTATGGGCTACCACTGGGGCAGCTTATAAGCTTGGGGTGAGGTGGCTTCATTCAGCCAAAGGCAGTTCTCTAGAGCAGGGACTAACTCTTGGTAGTCAACATTCACAACAGCTGTGGGAGGGAGAAAAGGTTATGCACTAGCCTAGTAACAGGATCTGGGCAGGGGACCAACAGAGTCCCTCACAATTATTTTATCCTCAAAGCATATCTGAAGGTTGGAACCAAGTTGGTGAATATCAACACTATGCTAAATTCTTTTAAACAAAATATGAGGCACTACCCTAGGATAAAGATGATAGATAGATTATAGATAGATAGACAGACAGACAGACAGACAGAAGCAATGTATCTTCTAGAATTCACACTCAGAACTCAGAATGCAAGCAGTAGTTCAAAAGAGGACCCTGAGTAATAAATCTTACAAAATGTCAATTGCTGAAGTGTAATTCATAAGGTAGATCCGGAGGCAGGTCATACTCCCTCCTTCTCTGCTTCCCATATTTGCACCCTCACCAACCCCTCTGTGAAGAGCTCTCCTGAAACTGACAGGGAAGCTTGGAACCATTATCAAAAACATATCCAAATCACTCTTGAGTACCATAGTGAAAAACACATTCCAATTCTGCAATCAAGGACACTCATCATTTGCTGCTAATTTTAATACCAAGCACCTCTAATGATTAATGAATTCAACAATGCTAAGTTAAAACATGGAAATGCCTCATTCGGCTGTACAGGAGATAGTCTAAAGATCAGTATCCCCAACATCCAAATGATTGTCACCACCCACAGAGATACCTCATTTGTGCTGGGTTTTCAATTACTGTGAAACTATCATAACTCTCCCGTGAGTCTGTGATTCAGCATTGATTACAAACTGCCTGGGACCACATTTCCTTACAAAATTTGCATTTTCTCACACTTGAAAAAAGTTAGTATCAATGATACTGAGTTAATATCAATGAGACAGCAACCATTTTCTTCCTACCAATTGTCCCATCTTGAAGAATCTGCCTTCCCCACAACATTGACTAACTGCTGTGTGCTGTTTTTCTGCTTCTCTCCCTGTATCTGGCTGTAGGATCTTAGCCGAACCATGTCATAGGTAAGGCTGAGGCAGTCACTTTCCCTTTCTTGAGAATCTGAGTCAAGAGAAACAGCATTGGACACTCGAACTGTGAGCTTAGAGTCAGTCTTGAGACAGATACTGTCTCCCTTGAATTAAAAAAAAATCAAAAAACAAAAAAACAGTGGAAGATCTTCACAGAAAGAGTTAGACAAATTGAGCTGAGACACAAAGAGTAGCAAAGAACAGGTATAAAAAGGGCCTGGAATAATAATGCTAAAAAAACCTCTTCACTAATTTTCCAGCTCCCAGATCTTCTCTCCCTCTCCCTATCCCTCATGAAGCCAACTTAACTCCTTGCCTTTTGATAACTCCAATTCTTTCCAATATATCCTTTATTTTCCTAAGTCATTTTGAGCAGATTGTTGCTGCTTGCAATCCCTGACATATTGAAGGGTCAGAATGGATTTATTATTATTTTTTTAATATAAGCTCAGACAAAGCAAGGTGGAGAATGCAGCAACTATTTGAGGAATATCTGTTGTCTATGTGTGACAGAGATAGAGAGGGAGTTCCTTCCCAAAGATTTATTCTCTACCTCTTTCTTAACAAGTTTAGTTGGAGGTTGCAATATGCCAGCTAAAAATTACATTTCCCTGCTTCTTTTGCAAACAGGGGCAGCCAAGTGATACAACTGTAGCCAAGGTATGTTCTTCACTGGTCCCAGAGTCCCCAGTGGGATTAAGATCCAGTTGCCAACATTTTAAATAAAGCACTCACTACTGCTTTGATTCCAATCCCTCTCTCTTTCTCCACTCCCTTAACAGTGTTTCCTGGGATTACCTCTCAGATAAAGTACTTGAATCCTTATCTCAGAGTCTGCTTTTGGGGAATCCAAACTAAAACAGGAGTTAACTTCCACCAGTCCACTCTTGACCAACAGGGAATGGAAGTGGAAAGTTTACTGTGTACGCTTTTGTCTCTAAGGCAGAGAATTCTGAGAGGCATTGCCCAAGGCTGCTCAGGAGGCCCTGTGAGTTTCAGCAAGTCTTCCACAAGAAACAACCTATTCTATCATGGGCGCTTGTATTGTTATGCCTCCTTCCCTGTTTCATTTCTCTGGTTCTTCATTCCTATTCCCTGGGATCATTTCCTAGCAAATTACCTTCATAGATGCTTTTGACTTAGGTTTTGCTCTCAGGGAAATTCAAAGTAAGATGATGAATAACTAGATCACTTGGCAATCTTGAAAATTCCATTTTGGAAAGAGAGATGAAGAGGAAACCACTTTTGCAAGAATTCTAACAGTGAGATAAATCTAATTGACCCCATCTTGCTTCCAAACTCCAAATTGCCCTTGCTCATTCCTGAGTTTAGGCCAAGCCAACAATTGGAGGAATTTAGTTTATAGTTTAACTTTAAAACAAAGAACAAACCCCTTTCTAAAACTAATAATAGGTCACAAGATTAGGATTATGGGAGGGGCCTGAATTCTGCTAAAATGTAGGTGTCGTTAAATGATAGCCAGCCATTGTTCCCTAGCTTGCTTTCCCATAATTCCTTGCTGTTTGGGTGTCATAGAGCCAGAAGTCACAAGATCTGTGACTTTCCTAACATTTCCAAATTGGTCCTATAGAAAACATAACCTAAGATTGGTCTTCTGAGATGTTTTTAGCCTTTTGCATTCTGGCAACCAACTGATTCCACCTGGATCTATGACTCATAACTCAACCAGTCTTGTGGCCCCCAACCAGACACAGATGCAGCACATAAGGACCATTCACCCCTATGATTGCATCTCCAGCCAATCAGCAGCACCCATTCCCTATCCCCCTGCCCACCAAATTATCAATAAAAACCCTAGCCTTTGAGTGCTTAGGGAGGTTTAAATTACTCCCATCCAACTGCTTGTCTAGCCCTGTGATAATTTAACTCTTTCTCTACTACAATATTGCTGTCTCAGTGAATTGGTTTTATCTGCACACCAGGCAAAAATAACTCACTGTAAGATTAGAAAGAGATGAAACACATGGAATTGCACATTGGCAGGTCTTGTTTATACGGCCAACACTACAATTGTGATGCATCTGTATCACTGTTTCTCTCTTTAATATGATTACCACTTTCCTATTTCTCTTAAATGTCCATTTGAGGCCAATGGTACTATTACTGTATTACTGATTACCACTTTCCTTTTCCTCTTAAATGTCCATTTGTGGTCATGGGTCACTGGTTTTGTTTTGTTTTTTTGAGATGGAGCTTTGCTCTGTCATTCAAGCTGCAGTGCAGTGGCATGATCTTGGTTCACTGCAACCTCCAACTCCCAAGTTCAAGTGATTCTCCTGCCTCAGCCTCCCGAGTAGCTGGGAATACAGGAACATGCCACCACGCCTGGCTAACTTTTTGGTTTTTTTAGTACAGATGGGGTTTCACCAGGTTAGCCGGGATGGTCTTAATCCCTTGACCTTGTGATCCACCCACCTTGGCCTCCCAAATTGCTTGGATTACAGGCGTGAGTCACTGCACCCAGCCACAGGTCACTTTTAAAGAATTACCAGACTATTTTGCTAACGACAGAATAAATAAATGTCTCAACGTGCTTTTCTGATAGCTAAACCTTGATGAAACTGTTTAATTTCTTGGTATCCCATAACACTGCACAATCTTTGTGACTTTTAGTCTGCCTCCCAAATAAAAGCGTATCATCATTAAAACATAACTATTGTTATGGGATATACTTCTGCTAACAAATTAGTATAAATTTTGACAACTGTCATTTTGCTTCCTATCAGAGATAAATAAAAAAGGTCATTCATTAGTTTTGTATTTTAATTTTTATGCCTAAAATTGATCTATAAATTGCATAAAATTCATAAATATATAGAAATGCAAAGAATGCATGTAAAACATAAAGAACTGGTAAAGTCTGGAAAATACAAGATCTTATAAATTTCTAGAAGTTGTCTTGAAAAACTCACTGCCACCAACCTTGTGTGATGTGTTGAACAATAAATGTAAAAATGAATGTTTTAAATAACAGAGCTACTTCACAGTGAACATTTTCTAGCACATGATCGTCCCTAATCTAAATTATTTGCTTAAGTTTAGCACATTCCTCTTGAAAACCAGATGGATGGGGTTATTTTCTACAATTTTGCTGGTCCAATATGGTAACCACTAGCTATTTATTATTAAAAATAAATAAAATTAAAAACTCATTCCCTAGCTTGCTTAGTCACACTAGCCTCATTTTAAGTGAAGTATAACCATATGTAGTGAGTAACTATGGTATTGGACATAGAAGATACAGAATATTTCTATGATTGCACAATGTTCTATTAGCCCTACTTTACAGATAAATATTTAGAGTCATTCCTTATTATAATTCATTTATTTATTGATTAAATTATAGACAACTAAATTGCACTTTTAAAAAGTAGAATTAATTATCTGGGATTCCACTGGTTGACTGAGAACTCAGTTCTTCCCAGCACATTACATGGTACCCGAAGTTGTATTACTAACCTACCCATTATTGTTAATAGAAGCCACTGCCTCCATTTCCATTAAGGTTTGGACCCAAGATGTAGTGCTGATGTTTTTGCGCTTCCTAGATGTTTATCTGAAGTCGGGAAAAGGAGACCTTTGGAGTCACCAATTTCATCATCTCAAAAACCAAGCTAAGGTTTATTTCTGACACCAAATTTCTCATTTATCCACAGACCAGGCTCTTGAGAACCTCCTGTATAAGAACGGGTCCATGTCTTTGAAGATGCAAACACAGTCCCTGGAGGAGCCAAGATGCTGTGGTGCAAAAGGAACAAGTTGGGGACTGTGAACCATGTCCAGAATTCAGCCACATTTTGTTTATTCTGGAAAGGATGGGCCTCACAGTGTTTGAAAAATAGAAAATATTTCTAACATTAAAACCTCATACTATTAGCACTAAAATCTTTATTTCTTTGTTCTCAAGAAAAGTGGAAATATCTGGATGCATTGGGCTTATATTATCAGTGACCAACAGCTGGCCAGGGTGAAAGCAGCTACTCCTATAGGCAGAAACCCCTATGCTGTGCACCACACCTCTTATCACTCCTATTGCCTCATATGACGGCCCCAGGCAGGTTTCCTCCTGCATTATCTGCCTGGTTCCCAACAGGCCTGGTTTGCATTCTGGCCCCAACATTTACTGGCCAGATGGCCTTGGGCATGCTACCCAGGTTCTTCAAAGGTAGGCTATCCAACCTGGGAGAGGAAACCGAATTATCTTCCAAAACAAATCAATAAAACAAAAGATTTACAAGCTCAAGGTGCTTTTGCACTTTCACAAGTAGATGGGGACAGGGTTCAGGATGGTGGGAAGCATCTAATCTCTTGGCTCTAAGTTTTTCCCATCATTTGCCTAGGCAACTGTGGTTTTGATTTAAATAAAATAAGATCAATTTAGATCAAATCAAGATCAGTCTTTTATTTGTTGTTTCATCAAGTATATTTATAAGAAAAGAAGTTTTAAAAGTACTTGCTTTGAACTGAATTCAAAGTTCATGCTCATGACAGAATTCACCATCTGACTGAGACAGGTAATAAGCAGTTTCTGTGAAACCACCACTTGGTCGATTTTGCCCTGCCAAGTACTGGCTCTTGATACAGGAATTGAATCTCTGAGAGAGGTTCAAAATTTTTCTTCCTGTTACTGCTAGGTTAAGCACAGAGGGTCTTTTTTGAAGCTCAGCAGACCCAGGATTAAATCTCAGCTCTGCTATTATAAACCATACACACTTAACAATTACTTGTTTTTCTAAGTCTCAGATTTCTTGCCTGAAAAAAGGGAAAATAATGAAGCATACATTTCAGTAGTGTTGTTAGAAATAAATGGCATAACATGTTAGAAAATACTTAGCACAGGGCCTGGAGCTCATTAACTATATAATGAATGTTAACAACTGCTTTATCATTCACAGAGAGGCCACCATAGCCCAAAATAGCAATATGTGAGGCAGAGGCCAAGTGAATCCATAATGCTACCTCAGTTCATTCCAAGTGTGATCAGATATATGATCTGAGAAACAGGGGAAATGCCCTTGGCATTAAGCAGTTTCTGGATTTATTTTATTTTATTAATACGGTATTCTACAGTCTAAAAGTCAGATATGCCTCAGATTTCGCAGATGGTGCAATAGCACTCTATTCTGCCTTTCTATCAAAAGAATTATTGAAGTTCCAAGTGCCTCAGGTCCATTTCCAAAGTAGGCATGGTATAAATTTGTACACATGTGTCTCAGCCACATATACACATAAACTGCAGTTTCAGAAAAGTACTGAATATGCACTAATATTTATGAGTATCATTTAAAGTAAAATAATAATGTTTCTTAGGATACATTAATTTAATAAATAATATAAGATACAAAAATGCAAACATGTTATAAAATTGTTTAGCTTATTAAAGATTCATAACAACAGTAATTACCTTTGACATTCTAAAAATTACATCTATTTTTATATAATGGATTCAGAGAAAGGAAGACTCAGTATTTGCCTCTCTGCCCAAGTGAGAGAACAACAATCTAAATAATTTCCAAATGGTAGAGTAGTACAATGACCTAGAAAGATTAAGGCAACAGCTTATGTAAAAGTCCATGTGAACAGCATTATGAGTTTGGCAGCCTTAGCTATTGCTTTACGAATCTGTTCTGTTCATTAAAATGTTTCCAAATGAAAATAAGAATATAAATAATTTTACCAAAAAATATAAAATGTCATTGCAAAATCAGAGTACAAAGTCAATCAAGGTTTCATTTCCACTATCAAATTGTAAAAAACATTTAACTGGTAATACCTACCTGATAACACCTCAATGGAGGGCAATTTGGTAATTATTCTAAATACCTTAAAAATGTATAACCTTCTGAGCCAGCAATTCTACATCTAAGTTAATAACAAATAGAGGCACAGTAATTATTCATCTTTAAAAAGGAGCTTCTTGCAGGTATTGAAAATAATATACATTTGAAAACTACCTAAGTTAGGAATTAGTTAAATAATCTCTAGGATAGGCATACAGTGTAATCACATATAGCCATTAAAATCATGGGAAAAGATACTTTATCTAGTGGCATGGAAAAACAATTCACAATATATTAAGGGGAACAAAGCAGGTGACTCTTCTAAGAACTCATTTGTTATAGGCTGAATTGGGTACTCCAAAGATTCATATGTTGATGTCCCCACTCCTAGTACCTCAGCATGTGACCTTACCGGGAAAGAGGGCCATTGCAGATAGGATTAGTTAAGATGAGGTTACATTACGAGTGGAGTGGGCCCCTAATTCAATATCACTGCTATCATATAAAAAGGGAAACTTTAGGCGCGAGCACACACACACACACACACACACACACACACACACACACACACACACACACACACACAAAAATTCCATGTGAAGAAGGCGGCAGAGATCAGGACAATACTTTTGTAAGTCAAGGAACACCAAAATATTGCCAGCAAACCTCCAGAAGCTTCAGAGAGCCATGAAACAGATTTTTCTTCATGCCCCTCAAAAGGAACCAACCTTGCTGGCACTTCGATCTCAGACTTCTAGTCTCCAGAAATGCGAGATAATACATTTCTAAGCTACTTAGTTTGTAAGTCTGTAGCAAATTAATAAACTATGTGGTTTGCCCTAGCAAACTAATACATCACTTTTGTAGACAAAAACGTTCATGAACATAAAAGATATCTAAAAGTATATTTCAAAATATTAAGGTTAGTTACCTCTCAGTGGAAGAACACTAGATAATTTTAAGTAACTAATTTTTGCTTATTTTGTGATTGTTAATAAACATTTTACTTATGCATAAAATGGCTCTAAATAGCATGTCCAAAAAAAAACTTCACCCCAAAGACAAATATTCTTATGATGTTTGGCAGCAAAGCAGACATGGGAGTGGCAAGAAGTTAGACAGACATGGTTTGAAACCCTGCCTTGGTCACTTACCACCTGTGTGACTTGAGGCAAGTGACCTTATAAGGTCATGGCAAGATTTGAATGAAAGTATATAATGTAGGCTGAACTGACATGGTTCAGCCTGGCACGTAGCAAGAATTCAACAGCCATTATAGTGAATTTCTGCTATTTTGGGGGCTTTCTTTTTGTTTTGTAAAATAAACAATTATGTTATTCCCTTCAGAAAACAGCTTAACAAATTCATGGTCACTTTGCCAAAGCCTACAGAGAGCCTGAGGCTACAGCATGTCTCAGATGCTGATCTAGAACTTGACACTCTGGTCTAATCATTCTTTCCTTGCCAACCACACCTCCCTAATTTTACTGTCCCACTCAAATTCACTTCAGTTATGTAGAACTGCTCTTTATGATCTTCAGTACAAGAACATATGTGTGTATGTGCACACGCAGGTGTGTACATATGCACGTTTAAGAGATAACATCTAGAGAAGCAGAAGATTCCTGTGAAATTTCCAATGCTTTCTTTCCAAACTTTTGCAGTAAAAGAATATTTGGAGGAAAAGAAGGAAAATAGCATGTTTTAAATGTTTCCTATGTGCCATTAATCTTTGCAAATGTTATTTAATGAACACAATAATTATGCCTGCTAGTTACCATTATTTCTACTCTTATAAATATGACAGGCCCAGAGGTTAAGTAATGTGTCCAAGGTCACGTAGCTTGTAACTAATGGAGCTGATGGTCAAATCCAAGTATTTTTTTCTATTACTAAATGACAACAGAGTGAATAAAACCAAGTGTTTTTTTTTTTAAGCTAGCACTACAGGGTGACTATAATAAATGACAATTTCTTGTGTATTTTCAAATAGCTAGAACAGAATTTGAATGTCCCCAACACAAACAAAAAAATGTCAAAGGTTTGAGGTGATGGATATGCTAATTTCCATGATCTGAACATTACACACTGTATACATGTATTGAAATACCACATTATATCCCCAAATTATGTACAATTATGTTAATTAAAAATTTTTTTAAAGCACTAGCAACTTAAAATTATGCACTGCAGAATGATGTTTTGGCCAAAGACCAACCATATATATGATGATGGTCCCATAAGATTATAATACTGAATTTTTACTGTACTCCATGTTTAGATGTTTAGATACAAAAACACTTACCATTGTGTTACAGTTGCCTACAGTACTCAGCACAGTCATACGCTGTACAGGTTTTTAGCCTAGGAGCAATAGGGTATACATGTAGCCTAGGTGTGTAGTAGGCTATCCCATCTACGTTTGTGTAAGTACACTCTACGATGTATGCACGATGAGGAAATCACCTAATGACACATTTTTCTCTGAGCCTATTCCTGTCATTGAGCAGCACGTTTGTATATGCATATGAGAGAGAGACAGAGACAGAAATTACAATATTTACACTTCAAATTTACCTACTGTTGCTGGTAAACATAGCCTTTTCCCCCAGCATAGCTGGAGTTTAATGCCACTATCAATTTCACACACATTCTTTTTTTTTCCAGCAATGAAGCATATATCTTTAAAAATAAATTTCAAATTCATCTCCTGGGGTGGATGGTGATCACATAATAATCAAGCTTTGCTTTCAACTCCTTCATAAATAAAATCTGTGAATCTGACAAGAAAATTTCTTACCTAAACTCTGGTTGATGATTATGACACATGAAAAAGTACCTTTCCCCTATCCTCACAAACCTCCAATTGTAGATGGACTTTAAAGTTAGTCCATCAGAAATTTCTCTTATGGGAAAGATTTCTCAGATATCTGAGCTTTAGTGTTCTGGGTTTGAGGACAGTCAACCTTTATTGAGCCCTCTCCCACAAAGTGGAGGGGGAACTTCCATACACTTAAGCTCATTTTATTTCACAACTCTGTGTTACGGTTGTTTATTCTCATTTTACAGTTCAAGAAATTGAAAGACAGAAAGATAAAGGTATTTACCCAAGGTTTCTCAGCCATTAATTCATTTTTATCATTAAAAATCATCTTTGATATAGGTAAAATCCCTGAGGAAATTGAGGTTCAACGATGTCGATCTGCCCATGAACATACCCAAAATCTGTGGTTGAGACTTAGCTTGCATGGCTTCGAATCCAGCACTTTCTAAATCACAGTCATAATCTCTATTCATCCAGCCACCCCCTTTTCCCACTGAAATGTCTCTCAGGATCTCCATTCTTCACTCAGATCATGGGTTTGGGCTCAGTAATTTTCTAGTATCTCCCTCCCAATCTAACTCTTTTATCTTCTCAATTCTCAACTGGAAAGATGCTGAAAAGTGTGCCAACTGTCCATCAGGTGTAAGGTGAAGCCAGTACATAAATGGCCAGCCAGAAAATCTCAGAGTACACCAGATGGATGTGTGAGAACTTCCTGCTAAAGCACACAAATGCTTCCAAATATCAGATCCAAAGAACGGCAACTCACACACACACAATGGACAAAGTTCATTTATTTCTCCATCATCCATGATGGAAGCTTGCTGGCTTGAATAATTTACCAGACGACCAAAGGAATTTAAATGTTCACAGTCTTACTAAATATCAATATCCTTCCTGAATCCTACAGATACTTTCATCTGTATCTGCATGTTTCAGTAACATATTTCTGAATTTGAATTTCTTTATACAATGAATCAGTGAATACAGATTTTGTTAAAAAAAAAAGATACACGAGGTCAGTAAAATTTTCTCAAGGAGTAGGAGTGTTTTTGACAAGTGAAAAGGTCACTGAGAAGGTATGAACATCCTTAGTCATGAGGGCATTTAAACTTTGCTTTGTCTATTGGTAGCATGAGATCACATAAAGGGAACAGAATTAGGAATTAGAAGACATAACTTTAAGAAGAAATTATGTATATTGTCCCTGCTGTTTTCAATGGGAAATCATTTAGTTCTAAGACCTTGGAGTAATGAGTGATTACTATTAATGGAAGACAATGCAGAAAAATGATGAAGAGCATGGAGTCTGGCATCCAATTGCCTGGGTTCAAATCCTGGCTCTCTTACATACTAGTCATATGACTTTAGGCAAGTAGTGGGATCTCTCCAGGCCTTAATTTTCTCATCAGCAAAAGGCGTTTTTCATTAGTTCTTCATAAAGTAACATGAAATTATATGCCAAACATGTGCATAGCACTTAACAAAGCACTTGTCTCTACATATGATTTTAAACATTACTGTGTTTACTTTATGATGATCTTATGCTATAGTTTGGATGTTTGTCTCCTTCAAATCTCAAGTTGAAATCTGATCACTAATTTTGGAGGTGAGACCTAATAGGAGGTTTTTGAGTCATGGGGGCAGATCCCTCAAGAATAGATTAATGCCCTTCCCAGGGGAGGGGTGTGTGAGTGAATTCTCTCTCTATTATTTCCTGTGAGAGTTGGCTGTTAAAAGAAGCTGGCACCTCCTCCCCCACTTTTTGCTTCCTTTCTCACCATGTGATCTCTGCACACACCAACTCCTCTTTGCATTCTGCCATGAGTAGAAGCAGCCTGAGGCCTTCACCAGAAGTGAATAGTGACACCAAGTTTCTTGTACAGCCTGCAGAGCCATGAACGAAATAATCCCATTTTCTCTGTAAATTACTCAGCCTCATGTATTCCTCTATAGCAACAGAAAGCAAAGACATCTCACAATCAACATTCTTCCAACGGAGAAATAATGGGAACAAAAACAATGTAAAGATGCTATATTGAAACGTTTTGTGTTTATTCCAGTGCTAGAAAGTTTAGGAATGCTTAATTGTGATTGTAAACATATCATCATCTTCAACGACCTCTTTCTCAGTTACAGTCAAGGAATCTTGGTATAGACCAGATACTGCCGGAAGTTTTACTATTATCTTTCTTAACCATCACAACACCAAAAGACATGACTCTTACGATCCTCCTTTGATAGCTGTGGACCCTGAGGATGAGCATAATTATGCAATCTGCTTAGTGTTCTTTGGCTGAAAAGAAGAGCAAAAATTTCAGCATAAACCTGGCCCCATCAATTCATGCTTCTTCAAGTTCTACATTGCCTTCTACGTTTTTGCAATAGTATTTGCTCATCGACAAATTCCTCCTTTCCCTCTCCTCAAAGAAATAGCACCTATCACACAAGACAATCCAATGACTCTTTCATGAGTAATTTGTTTTTCAACTACATTAGTAAACACATACATACAATAAATGACTATAATAATTAATGTAGTCTTCTAACATCAAGAGCCAGAGCTGAATTTATCAACAAATATATGAATAACAATGAAGTACATGTGGGTCTAAGGGAATCCATTTTCATTCACAAATTCTTATCATTAGGCAAAACCTAATCATTTTTTTAAAAAGAGATTTCCAACGAATGGACAAGATCACACAAGCTAGTGGAGGTCCATGTGCTGAAGAGCCAACGGTGTACCTCTTTGGATTATATTCTCAGTGTGAATCCACTCAGCTATCCCCTAATCAGAGAGCATTCCAAGAATACTGATACCCAAATCTCAAAAGTTGAACGTCTTGAGAATTACCAGTGCTACTTCAATAAAAGAAGTACTGGTTTAAAAATCATTTACTTTTAAATCAGACATGCACACTTCTCACTGGGTCTGTCCTGTTAATGACTTTAAAGACTGTCACGATCACTGCTCCAGCTGAAAGAACAGACAAAAGGGGAATGTTTTGAATATCATGACCCTTTTTATTCAGGCCACAAGTGACAGGATAGCAGTGGGCATTTGACCTATGGCAACCTATTTGTGGACTGGCTATTGACTTATGATTTTGCCTGGGATTGATAGCTGTGTCCAAACTAAAACAAATTTTTTATTAGTTGAACCAATCATATTCTTTCTCTTAGGACATTAGATAAGAAGAGTGAGAAGAATAAATGGGAAACAGAAAGGGAACACAGAGAAAAGGAAGGCAGGACAGTGGCCAAAACATAATAATAGTGGCACCCTTGCTAAGGCATTCTTGCTGCTCATGGACTTGAACCCAAGATATGAGACCTGAGCCTCCTTCAGTCCTTGAACTTTTATTTCTGTAAAAGTTTTCCACCATTATCATGAAGTGGGTATCCATATAACAGCCCTGTTTCCCCGACAGTGGTTGGTGCCTATGTGACTTACTCTCCTCCATAACCAAGCTAAACAACTGTTTCCAGAAAAAGCCTCACAATTCTGCTTCACAATGGAAACCATTAAGGGAAATCTGCATTTCATCCAATGTGTTTCCGAGAATTCATTTACTTATTTTTTATTCCCTTCCTTCCCTCTCTTCTCTCATTTTCCTAACCAACACTTACTAAACACCTACTGCCTGGGTGTTTTGGTGGAGGTTGCAAATGTCCCTGGAGTTGGCCTTACTGTGTGCTAAGCACTGTGTTAGAAACAAAATGCACTGATGAGCAGGTCAAACAAGATCCCTGCTCTCACATTGCATTTACTCTGGTTGAGGAGCTAGAATGAAAAGTCATTAAAGAGTGTGCAGTGTGCTCTGGGAGCCATCAGAAGGCTGACCTTATCTAGTAAGACCTCCCTAGACAGTGATATCCACATGACACTGAAGGGAGAAGAGGAATTCATCAACTAAAAAAGGTTGAGCGAAAGGGACAGGAAGCGTGCTGGGCAGTGGAAGTGGCATGTACAAAAGTTCATGAGAACAGCAAGAAACCATCACCAGGCCCCTAAAATATCCAATAAATGCGAAACGTGTACATGCAAGAAATTATCTCTTGGTATGAGAGTTAAAAGGGTGAGAATGGACTGCATTCCCCCTATCCTAAGGAACTTTCCCCAATAAGGTTTGGACAGTTCATTAGGTTCAACTGGCAGCATCATTCTTTACTGTAGGGTTCAAAGAGACCAAAGAGACTGGCATCAAAGATAAAGGGTGGTAAGTGGGTTGGAAGGACTTAGCCCCTTGAGGAGCAGAGGTCAAGTTCTTACACTTCACACCTCCCCCTGTGCTCTATCCAGTAACTATATGATGCTGTAGGTTGGAAAAAGGTATTTCTTTATCATCACCATCATGGTTACAATTATCATTTACGTTCAAAGGATACTTAACAGATTGCTAAACACTTTTGATGCTTGATCTCACTTAAAATTTCCAACACTATAAGCGGGAGATATTGTCCTCAGTTTTCAGGTGAGGAAACTGAGGTCTTTAAAGAAGTCTAAACTAATACATTGAACAGGAGTAATTACAAATACAACAAAAGTCAAATACATCCCCCACAGAAGATGAAGAATCAAAGTAAGACCATGGTTCTGTACACATACTCCTTAGAGAGATTTTCTACTTTTTTTCTACTAGCACATGACTGTTTTTCTTCTGTCCCCATACCTCAGTCAGTGAGAGATGTGGGTCCTCCGGGGAATAAAGAAATAAGGATGGTGTTTCTACTTCAGCGTAACTCTAGGGTTTTCCCCATGTTTCTATGTGGGAACTCCCAAGGGCTTGAAACACCTGGGCATTACGGTGTGGTTAGTAAGTGCCTGTAGCTGACCCTATAAGGACCTTCAGCTAAACCCTGAAGAATTCAGTTGGGTGCACTGCATGTCTTTCAAATGTAGGAAATCATCTACAGATTGTTATTTGAGAAAGGCCAGGAAAAGTATCTCTCCATACCTCAACGAAAACCCCTGAAGGCCAAGTGCTTGCAATTCCTCCATTAGACCTTCTCTCTTAGGTTCAATATTGGCCTCACTGGAATTTTCTTTGAAATGTGAATATTTCAAGGAGCAAGTGTCTGAAGAGTCACTCATGCTATGGTAAAAATAGTCCTGCCAGTATGAGGACCCTCCACACTGGAGTATAGAGATAGAGGGATTAAAGGGAGGTATAAGAAAGTCTGAATACAGATTTTCTACCTCAGAGTTTTGCCAAGACTTTAACTTGCAAAAAGTTATCTGTAATGCCCTAAATTATCCTTTGATGAATTTCTACTTTCTCCCTTTTCATCACCATCATAACTGCTGGCATCATTATCACCATCATCTTCATAATCATTTATTGAGCACCTAACACAGTGCAGGTACTATGCAAGGGAACTTACCTGGATAAATCATTTAATCATTATAGCAACACTTCGCAGTAGGAACTATTATTAGCCCTATCTTACAGACGTGAAAAAAATGAAGCCTAGTGAATTCATCAACTTGCCCAAGGTAACAAAGCTAGCAGAAAATAAAATTTGAATTCAAATCCATAAGAAGCATTCCTGACCCTTTTCTCTTTTTTTCTGTACTTGTGAAGCCAAACACCAATTGTCTTAATACACTCAGGAAAGCATCAAGTGATGAATCCATCAGCACACTGGGGAGCTCCTTGTTTGCTGTGCACTTATTGATTCATATTCCAATTGCACATGACTTTTGTCACCAATTGGGAGGCTAGAAGGTGGTAATTAAACCCACATTAATATAGCTTTAAATTACATCAAACTGTCAATGGTAGATTGCTGCTCATGATTTAAATAAATTTTATGTAAGAATTTCCTGTCTTCTTTATACATAAGAAGAAAACGAGTTCTCTGACTTATGCATACTTTTTTAACAAAAGAGAAAAAGACCAAAAATGTGATTAAATTATTGGCTTTATAATCCAAGTCTTTCTACATATTTAAAATGAAAAGTACTGGTCTTTAATTAGAAGCTACTCTACCTTGGTTAATTAATAACTAACAGAAGATAAAGCCAAATATAAAAGACAACCGATGTCTGTTGAATTCATCTCTAAATACAAATGCTTCTTGGCATTTTCAGAAAAGGCCTCAATTATGTACATTGAGATAAACACTGTAAAATGGGATAACATCTGCTTTTTAAATCTTCTTTGAGGATTAGGGGTAAGATATGGCAAGTGCTCCCCACGTTGGAAGAAGCAGAAGGGCGTAGCATTTAAGAGAATAAGGTTGGGAGTGAGGCTGCTCAAATCTTGGCTTTGCCATTTTCTACAGTTTTGCCCCCTGATGAGTTGATTAACAACTTTGAGCCTCCTGGTGAAATGGGAATTTTAAAGTTATACAGATTCAACACAGTGATGTAAGAAAAACACAGTAATATAGTCCCCCATATGATGCCTGCATGACAAAGTAGCTATTATTATTTCTCTCATTAACAGTTTAAAATGATGGCTATAGAAAACTGTATTTATTGTATATTATGATGACACATTTCACTTTGTTATCAACAGCATAAATGATAAATGTTATTAATATTAAGAGAGCAGTGTGGTACTTGCTTGAAAAACAGGGCTTAGAATTTAAATTCAGAAACTAAGATTATATAAATGGTAGTGTCTCCATTTAAATCAAGTAGACCTATACCTCATACATGCTCAGACATGCTGCATCTTTGGATTCACTGGCCTCGTTGGTTAGGCAGGGAGGTAGATTGGAAAGAGAGAATGGAGATGTGAAGCCCAAGGTTATAGCACAAATGGCATTGCAAAATTAAGGATGAATCTCAAAATAAGGATTAGAGGAACTAGGCAAATTGAGTCAGCAGTTTACTCCATAGGCACAGAATCCAGGGCTGCAGCAAGCCACACAAATATTGTTTTGGGAAGTTTAAGTCCTTCAGATGACCTTAAGTCTGCATCAATGTGGTCCTCAACAATATGGATGTGTTGAGACCTCCACTTTTCATTTTACATAAATCCACAGGTGCAAATTCAGTGCACTGTATATAGTAGACGAAAGAAAGAATATAATAATATAATTTTTTAAAAGGAAAGGGAAAAGAGGAGACCAAAGGCCAACTGGAAAAATACTAAAGCAGCAAAATAAGAACGATCTGTGGAAGACAGGACTATACCAATTTAGTTTTTCAGAGTCTGAAATGGGGTAAGTTTAATATATATATGAAAATGGGATAAGTTTAATATATATATATATAAATGGGATAAGCTTAATATACATATATTCTGAAATGATATGGGGTAAGTTATATATATATATATATAGCCATTTGAAAATGGGGTCTGAAAATGGGATAAGTTTTATATATATATATTGCCATTTCCAAATGATAGTTTAGGAGATTTGCTGGACTTATTGGACTTATTTTATCATCGGGGAATAAATGAAAAAGACCACCAGAGTCAGTGCTATGTACGGATTTTTCTGTTTTGACCTAAAAGATAGTGAAAAGTACCCTGACCTCATTTAAGTAGAGATTAAGGATGTGGGAGTTTTGCCTGCAAGTCTTTGAAATCGGCTAAAGCTTTCCCCTCAAGGCTTGACTTTTATATGTTATTAAGACTTTAAATCTACTGTATCCGTGAATCCTTCCTAAGGAAAGAACACGTAAATAAAGTGGATTTTTCCCACTATAAAATCCAAAAGTAGAAGATGACTTTAAAGGTAATACCATTTCATGTGGGTAATCCATAGAAAATAACGTAAAATATGAGCTATTTTTTAGAACTTCTTGTATCTGTGTACAACTGTAGACAGGTGATACGCCCACAATTCTTCCTGCATACCACAGTTTACCATCGGCCTCTCCCACTCTCTACTCACTGCATCTCAAATGACACCCTTCTGAAAAAATCAATTTTAACAGTTCAGTGCTTTATATCTACACTTCACTCTATGCCCATACAAATTACACACATGCATGTTCACTCACAAACAAAACTATATTTTTTACTTGTGCAAATATGAGACTATATTATTTTAAAATATGAATGATCTGCATGTTTATTAGAAGGATAAATATTGCTTCTTCCATTTAACAATGTTATCAAATACTAAGAATAAAACTTATGTTTTCTCACTTATCAATTTTATCAAATACAGTGATATATTGACCTGCAGGTCAATGCATATTAATTGAATTCACTCTTTTTTTTGTTTGTTTGTTTCTGAGACAACGTCTCACTTTGCCATCCAGGCTGAAATCTGTAGACTTGACCTCATGGGCTTAAGTGATCCTCCCATCTCAGCTTCAGAAGTACCTGAAATTATAGGTATGCCCCAGTATGCCTAATTTTTAAATTTTCTTTCTCTTTTTTACAACCTCACAGGATTTTTGTTTGATCATAATGTGGACAAGAAAAAAATGTATTCCTATTCTTTTTGATATTAACAGTTTTACTGAGTTTGTTTTCACTTTCTGTCAAATAACACATAGCATATCTTGTTGATATGGATTCTCATATCCATTTAGATCCCATATGGTCATTAGAATAACATAGCCTTCTGATTTTAAAAGCAACTGATTGCTTATAGAAAAATGCTATGCATCAGACATTTAAGCAGAAAAAGAAAAACGAGAACATGTCTTTCATGTTTGATATCACTTAACTTACAGGATGATGTGAAAATGGTTTGGTTATAATTTTAACAGAACTAAAACTCACTTCAACTAATGAAAAAAATTCAACACTGAATAATCAAATATCTACCAACTTAGCTGATATTCTTGACAAAATAAATGTCTTCCATTGCACTGAATATTAGAATTAGAAATTTACTATATGTTAAGGCATATTTTAATTAATATGTTCCAGAATTGCACTCTTTCCCTATGTTAACTAGGCTGGCCTTGAACTCCTGGGCTTAAGGAATCCCTCCATCTCAACCTCCGAAATACTAGGATTATAGGCATGAGCCACCATGCCAGGCTAAATTCATTCTTTTTAATGGCAATATAATATTTCATAAGATGATGAATCATCCTTTAATTATTTTCCTATAATGGACTTACTAGTTATTTCCAGTTCTTTTCACTACAGATAATGTTGCAATAAATATTCTTGAGAATATTGCTATCATCTGAATGTTTATGCCTCCTCCCAAGTTCACATGTTGAAATATGGTTCCCAAAGTGATGGTCTTAGGAGGTGGGACCTTTGGGAGGTGATTAGCTCATAAATGTGGAGCCCCTGTGAATGGATTAGTGTTCGTATAAGGGTGTGAAGAGATCAGAGTTCTTCCCTTCTGCTATGAGAAGACACAGCAAGACGGCTCCAGCTATGAACCAGAAAGTAGGCCCTTAACAATGAATCTGGTGGCACCTTGACTGTAGACTTTCCAGTATTCAAAACTATGAGAAATAAATTTCTACTCTGTATAAGCTATCCAGTTTATGGTGTTTTGTTATAGCAATCCCCAAAACTAAGATACATATATCTTGACATGTACGTTTGTTTCTACAGCATGGGAAAATTGCAGCTTAAAGTTGCTGTCAAGTTTAAAGCTGTTCTCCATTACTTTGTAAAACTTCCACAGAAACAGGAGAAACTGGGATATTTAAAGTGCTCTGTCATTACCAGTTTACAATTTTTGCTGATTACTTGCTGTTTAACCAAGCAGTATGAGAGAGAAACAGAGACAAACAGAAGAAATTTTCTGCCATCTAAGAAATCACATTTCCTGTCATTGTCAATATCTCCTACAGAAAAAGATACCTCAGAGTGGTTCCTCAAGCCACCGTGTGCACACAAAATGTATGTTCTTTCCCTCAGTTCACTACTAACTTTTTAGAAAGAAAGTAACTAGTGCCTTCTTTCTCCTCATGTCTCTAGCTCGGCTCTTTTAAAATGCACATCAACCAACTTGTCTTTTAAAATTTGCTTTGTCTATTATTCATGTTCTCTTCCACAAATGAGAGTCTAATTACTGAGGTAGAAGCAAAAAGCTCTTCCTCCTTGGAGCCTTAGAATCTTAGAAGAGAGAGGGGAAGGACTGCAAATAATTTAAATGTGGTAACTTAGTAATTTTATTCTATTTCACTTGTTCTCTGTCACACACATATCCACACACACCCCTCCCCAAGGGAAAAACAAACCCTATAAAACAGTATTTTGCAGTGGGATAAATTCTTATGAATGAATGAATAAGAATCTAGCGGAAGTCCAAAGAATGAGGTGAATATTCAGTTTGGGATAGAGGAAAGAGGAAGGAATAAATATGACAACAGTCTTCATTGAGGAGGTAACATTTAGTTGAGGTAAAAGACAAATATTTTTTCTAGGCTTGGAAGGTGAGGACATTCCATAAAGTAAGAATGGAAATAGCAAGGACACTGAGGTAAAAGGAGCTTTTGAGTTTTGGAGGAATCTGGTATAGCTTAGGTTAGTGGTTCTCCAATTGTAATGTGCATAAGAGTTACGCAAGGAGCTCATTTAAAATGTAGATTCATGGGCACCCATTTTCCCAATATTTTGATTTGGTGTCCAGAAATCTGTAATTTGAACAAGTTCATCCAGATAACAAAATCCCTTTTTATATATCAGTAGAGGCTGTATAATGAGCAGTGGCACAAAATCATGTTGCAGAAGTATTGGGGTGAACATGAACTAGTATTTCAGGTAGTTTAGAGTGTGAGACAAGAAGAAATTATGCCAGAAAATAATGTCAGGTCTTTGAACTTGGTTTTGAGAGCTAATAGCTTGACAATGGAGCTATTATTTTCATCCCTAAAGCCACTGCTTCACAGGTAATATTTATGGAGTGGCTGAATGAATGAATGTGGGCAGAATTCTGAGAAAGCAAACTGAAAGTTTCCAGAACTGTGAGGATTGCTTGCTTGTTTAACTTGACTGTAAGGAAAACAGTTTCAGAATAGCCAGCTCCGAACCGCTGATTCAAGCCTTCCAAAAGCTGTCTTGGTGTATGTCAGACTGATATACTCATGCATTTTCATTCAAGTCTACAAACAAGGTAAATGTAATTATCTTGTAGATCATCTGCGTAAACAATCATCACAGTTATGTAGCCATTGCCAGATACAAGCCCTTGGAGCTAAGATCTGGGAACAGAGAACAGGCGCTCTTACATAATTTCCCAGCTAGTCAGTGTTACGGCCTGTGATTAATACTACATGACAGGCTTTGAACTTTCTATTCAGATAGGTTTGCTTGCCTTTTGGAGCTCCTAGCAAGAAGAAACGTGTGACCTGCAGATTTCACTCTGAATAACCATCATCCAGCCAACAACGCTGACATGGCTCTGTGGCCCTGTGGGTAACCGTTTCTGTACCTCACTCCTCTGCCCATAGACAAATTGCAATAGGACCGTCAGGGTGGGTTTACAGAAGTGGAATATAACTTCCTGAAGACCAGTCTCTGAAGAAAGCTATGGCAAACAAGGCTGGTGGGCTCTTCCGGGTATAATCAGAAAAGCCCCAGAGGAGTGGCCAGAGAAAAGAAACTGTAGTGGGGGAAGGAAGGAGTTCTGCTCTCTAACAGTCTGTAATAGCTTCGCCGCATCTTTCCCTCCCTGGAGCTCCCGCGGAGCAGCTGAACACGCGCTTTGAGCACCCCAGTCCCGCCGAGAAGCTGTCCCAGTTCTAACCAACTTTCTGAGCTTGGCCAAGTCTTCCGGCTCCTCCGCTCAGCAATTTGCCCCTCCACCCATCCTCTCATCCCCGCCAAGGTTCAGGTGAGGGACCAGAGCCCAGCGGCAGCGCCTCCGTCTACCCGCGTCCCCCATCTCCCAAGGAGGGGCTTCTTTCCACAGCCCCTGCGCGTCTGCAAGCGGTGAAGTCAGACGACACTTGTTTAAGCGCCTGTAAAAATGCGTCCACACTCCCGCCTCCCAGCAGGGTGCCTCGATTCCCGTCCCCAACGCCTTGGAACGGCACCTGGGGAGGGGGCAAGATTGAAGTCTCCGGCTTGAGGGTTGAATCTCCGGCTTGGAGCAGAGCCCAACAGCGAGCACCCCACCCGACCTCTCCTCACCTATCGCTGGCCGCCTGGCGCCCCTCCCGGCACACACACTGCTACTCACCAGCTCCAGGGCTCGCAGGAAGGCAAGGGGCTCCTTCAGCACCCGGAAGCTGCCCGCAGAGGCCAGCTTTAGGGAAACGAGGCAAGAGAGAGAAAGCAAAGCGTGAGGAAGGGGCTGGGGGCGCCTCTCCCAAGCCGCGGGGTCCCCCCACCAACCAGAGCCAGCCGCCCTGCTCAGTCCGTCTCACCTGACTCACAGGGTCCATACTCGCCCTCGCTCGCTCTTCTCACCAGTTCTCTTTAAAAATGAAATTAGCTTGGCGCCACCGTCCTCAGGGCCAGAAGCCCCTTCGGGAGCAGCCGGAGGAGCGACACCCTGGAGCAGCCCGGCGAGGGCAGGGGGCCTCGGGGGAGCCCACTCGCTAACGCCGGGCTCTGCGCTCCGGGAACCCAGCGCGCCGGGGAGGCGAGGCGAGCCAACGAGGGGTGGGCCGGGAAGAGCTGGGGTAGGGTAGAGACAACAGGGGAGGGGAAACCCGTGCAGCCAGGGGAAGGCTGTCATTGGCCAGCCGCGCTCCAGAGGGGAGGGCAAGGAGGTGGGCGAGGCAGAGCCCACAGACCTTGGTGCAGGCTCAGCTGTGCGCCAGGTGCCTTCTGGCTCCGGTGAAACTTTGGATCTGTTGATTGGGGAAAGCGGGCCGGCACCGTCAACAAGACGGCTATTCACCTGAAGAAGGGGTTTCCAGATAAGAGGAAGACACCCACACCTTACATGGGACATCTATGTGAGTTCTGGTGACTTCCGAACACCAAAATAATAATAATAATAATAATTTTTAAAAACTATTTGTTGGCTCTTTCACTCATTCCTTCAAGCCTTTATGGAGCATCCTTCCTGTGGGCAGGCAGTGCTAGGTGCTGGGGTACAAAATAAATAAATAAATAAATAAAATACAACAGGATAAGCACTGTCACTTCCCCCCAGGGGGAAGCAGAAAGGGAATAAAAACTTGCAATGTGGTCTGAACAGTGATGTAGGGCAGGGCACAGGAGCCATGGGCACAGGGCAGGGAAGGGATCCATCTAGGCCTGTGGATGCCAGAGCAGAGGACGAGGACAGAGGAAACTGCCTAAAGAGGTGAAAACGAATTTTGAATGTGGGACCATGTGCCTGTGGAAAACAGATTTAGCAAGGATGAACTGGCCAAGGTAAAACATTTCGTGGAAGGCTCATCAGGAAATGAAATTTAGATACCTTTCAAACTCGTGTTATTTCTACTGAGATCTTTTGCCTGAGATCATACCCTGAAATGAACTCCCCTGACAAACTCATAAATATAACTCTGGGTCCCTCTTCCAAAGTTAGACTCTTTTCTTGGAACTTAGTGAAAGGTGGTTCATGTTGTTTCCTCTTAGTGGGCTAACCTTGCTGAATATAATAACAACAACAAAACAACTGAGTTCTTTCTATGAGCTGAACACTGTGCTAAGGGCTTTACAAACATTATTTTATTAAATATTCACAACCCCCCCCCAATAAGTTAGTAATACTATTATTCCCATTTTAGAGATGAGGGAATTGAGGCCCATGGAAGGAAAGTGGCCTGCCCAAGATTGTCCAGCTAGCAGGTAATAAGTTAGACCTGATTTTTTTCAAGTCAGAAAAGAAA
Source organism: Ateles fusciceps (assembly GCA_036589455.1). NCBI lineage: Eukaryota > Metazoa > Chordata > Mammalia > Primates > Atelidae > Ateles > Ateles fusciceps. Next base: position 15,369,505 of record JAZHEH010000562.1, read on the forward strand.
AGAAGAAGAAGGGGAAGGGGGAAGAGGTGGAGGAGGAAGAGAAGTGGTGAAGGAGGACAGAGAGGAGAGCCCCTAGCTACTACATCAAGTAGTGACATGTCCTCTTCCTTCTCACTCCTTTTGGATTGGATTCCATTTATGAGTGATCTCCCCAGCAACACAGATAGTCCATCTGTTTACTACAAAAATTTGCCAAAAGGTTTGGAGCTCGTGTGTGTATGTGTGTGTTGGGAGGGGGGTATTTGATATGTTGAAGTGGATGAGAAATATGGAAATCAATAATTTGCTGTCTTGGAGGGGGGAGACAGCAGGGCCAAAATGTACTTAAAAAGACAGCTTCTAGTGTAGATGCCCCCCACTCATGAGTTTTGCTGGAGAAAAACTAGAATTTAGTGAGTAGGAACTTCAGTGGAGTGGTTGCACCATCTGCAGTTAGCCAGTTTTGTTCCTACTGCTCTTCCTACATGCAGATAGAGCCTAAAACAATTAGAATCAGTTGTTTCAAAAATAAGCCATTATGCAACTATGGGGGAGGGGTTGAGGGAGAACCAACACTAACAAGTACTCAGTGTGTACCCTACCATTTATGTATATGATCTTATGGGGGAAGTTACTTAACCTCTTCAAGACCTCAGTTTGTTTCTTTGTTTTAATCTGTAAAATGGAGCCAAAATACCTATCTCAACTGGTTTTTAAGAGAACCCAATGAGATTTTGCAGATAGCATATCTAGGGCAGAGTCTGCATTTCGTAATCCCTCCATATGTATTAGTTACATATCACTTCTCCAGAAGCAAAGGTGAAGACTCACAGGTCCATATCAGAGGCAGGGTAGATTGTAGCAATGTCCTGCCACCCTCTGCAGTGCCTCTCCCTCAAATATATCCCTGCCCTTTGGAACCAGCAGTAGCCATGTGACTTGTTTTGAGCAAAAAAATATGGGCATTTTATTGGTAATGTGTGCATTTCTGGGCAGAAGTTTTAAGAACCACCAAGTGATTTGCCAACGTATTTCCTTCTACCACGATGAATATAATTTCTACTTAGAGGTTACTCTGACAGCTTGGGTCCTGGTATAAGGATGACGTAGGCAGAGCTGCAGCCACACCTAGATGGACCTGAAGCTGAGCAAAAAAAATGCATTTAGGGTGTAATCAACTGAAAAATATTGTTACTGCAATAAAACATAAACTAGACTGACTGATAACACAGCTAGTAAAATAGCTGAACCAAAATTCCACGCTAGGTTCTTATGATCTCATGGTCCTTGTATTCATGCTCTTTGCAGGGTAGTCAACTGGCTTACAGGGTATGACAGCTCCTGCATATGCTTAATAATGATAATTATTATTGTAATAACTATTTCCAGTTGAGTTCCTGCTATCTGCCAGGCATTGTGCTGTTTTACATATATCATTTAACTGTCGTAACAATTTCTTCTTTTCTAGATAGTATATCCAGCCTTAGAATGGCTATGTAATTTGTCTAAGGTCATCTACGTATTTATGTCTCTTTATACAGGGAGAGAGACTTATTTAAAATATTGCCAACTTGCAGATCATTTGAGTTGAAAACTTGGTACAGAGGAAGTGTGATTACTGAGGGTGTTCCCATGGGTCTCTCATCACATCCAGTGTTCTTTCTGACTAACATGGTGGCATATTTTATTCCAGTTCTCCAAACACCATGTGAAGGAAGTCAGAATTGTGGCAAATGGCAGTGTAATAGCTTAGACAACAATTGCACATTGTCGGAGGATGCTTTTCACATTCCAGAAATGTACGAGTTTCCAACAGCTGCATCACCAAAATAACCCAAAGTTTCACATCACATTTGCAATGTTAAATATTTTGTAGACTTTGAGTTAGAACCTCTGTATTCAGACCTGGAAATAACACTGGGTTCCCTAAAGAACTAGGTTGGGGGAGATAGAACAGATGACATAAACACTGCCATAATATTACTATCAGTGGTTGAGGGCCGACCCCTTCTCTTTTGCCCCAAGATGATGAAAGATAATTTCTTTCTTACTATAACAAATCTATTAAATAGATGAAGGATAAAGTTAACTTTGATGGGGCATAAATTATCCATTTTAGTGGCCTGTATTGAATATGTAAATCAAATAATTTCCAAATTCTCTTTTGTTTTGGGCCGTGGACCCATAGCTATGAAGACTTCCTTTGATATGCCAAGACAATCCATTTATTTACTGCAGTGGTCTGGGTCTCAGTAGAGGGTGATTTGGGCCCTTCCCTCCACTGGAAAACATGTGACAATATTTGGAGATGTTTTGATTGTCACAACACGGGGGTGGGGCATGGGGACAGGGGATGACACTACTGGCTTTCAGAAGGCAGAAGCAAGAGAAGCTGTTAAATATCCTACAATTCAGAGGGCAGTTACCCAAACCAAAGAATTATCTGGAAAATGTCAATGGTACCAAGACAGAGAAAATTCAGCAAGTAAGGGCTGAGTGCCTATCATACCCTAGTACTATTCTAGGTACTGTAAACAGCTTGCCAAGGCTCCTGCCTTCACAAAGCTTACACTATAGGTAAGAAATACATTCAGTCCAATTTAGTAAAGCTCAACATTTGCTAAATAAGCAAACGAAAATGAAGTTACAAAAACAACCATTTTGAATGTCAAAGAGGGTTAATCTTGAGTCAAAACTATACAAACCAAAGTACCAAGCTGCAATCGAAGAACTTGCATTATTCAGGCAAATTAAATCTTGTTCTCACAGGAAAATATACCTGGGTTTCATATTCCTATGTCTCTTGTGACAAAGAGAAAAAACTAATTTAAAACTTTATCTGCAGCAACTTAATACAGGAGGAAACTCTACCTGTATGTTTATGAAATCTAAAATAATGAAAATGAGTGGAAGTCTATCAAAATGTTGTATATTTAACTCTCTGCTCATGCTGCTAACTTGAACTTTCCAAATCTTTCCTTTGATAAGTGAGTATGAAAGCAAAGGCCCATAGCATGCTTATGCATTTATTTGTTTGTGTGTTTGATTTGCACAGGGCCACTAGTACACAGGGCAGGAGATTGTTTGGAAATATTTTCAAAAACTCTAATTTTAGAATAAGTATAGCATTATCTCTCAACCCAAAGATGAAATAAAGCATTTTTACTTTCTTATGTCCCTGTGTCTTCAATGGATGCAATAAAACAAGTAAGAATATGTATACATGTTTGTTTGGTTGTAATCCTAGCACTCTGGGAGGCCAAGACGGGTGGATCACAAGATGGGGAGTTCAAGACCAGCCTGGCCAAGATGGTGAAACCCCGTCTACATTAAAAATAGAAAAAAAATATATTAGCTGGGCATGGTGGAAGGCACCTGTTAACCCAGCTACTTGGGAGGCTGAGGCAGGATAACTGCTTGAACCAGGGAGGTGGAGGTCGCAGTGAGCCAAGATCGTGCCACTGCACTCCAGTCTGGGCGACAGAGTGAGACTCTATCTCAAAAAAAAAAAAATCTCCATCATATCTTAGGATTTCTTGGGCTTCTTATTAAAATTTTTAACATTCAGATAGGATCATTCTTAATTAACAATCATAACTGATATAAAAATTTATATATGGATGGCCAATGTGAACTTAAATTATAAAATGCTTTTACAACTTCTGTTTCCATATTTGTTTCAAATGAAATAGATTTTTGTTAATTCAGTCAGGCTCGAACACATGCAAATTAGAGGACCAAAACTAACACCAAAGGATTGAATCCATTGACCCCAGAGAATAATAATAGCAACAGTAATTATGGTAATGATTCTAACAATACATTAAGTATTAATATTAACTAGATGCTGAACAGAATGCTAAGTGCCTCTATAGGCATAACTTCTTTAATTTCCTCATCATCCTTGTAAGTATGTACTATTGTTACTTCCATTATACAGATGAGAAAACATAGGTTCAAAGAGATTAAAAATCTCAACTAAGGTCTTATAGAGAGTAAACAGCAGAGTCAGGATTTTCCTCCTACTCTCATAACTTTCCAAGAAAAAGATGATTTGCAGTTTTCATTGCAATTTTGAAAATGTCACAAGCTTTAGGCAAAAATATTTTTCTTGCTGAAACATAAACAAAATTTCTCTGGAGAACTGAAGTAAAGATGGGCACCATTTTCTATGACTACTGCTAGTATTCCAGGAACGTACTAGAACACAATTAGAAAAAAACCTCTTCCCCCTTCTCAAAGGCTCAATCATTCTAATTTTTATCTTTCATCATTAGCTGTATATTTCCGAAATGCTCATCATTTTTGACATTCTCCTGGTATCACTCCCATGTTTTCACAGGTTCATGGAGAACAACATCTTTGAGTTAGTCTCACATTGTTACCAAAACACCACAGGTTTGGTCTAGGTCTTGCAGCTTGCCACACAGAAAGCCAATCACTGAGACAATGAGTATGCCAAGGAAGAAGGCTTTAATCTGGTGCTGCAGCCAGGGAGATGTGATATTAGTCTCAAATCCATCTTCCTGACCATTTATATAGCAGGGAAGAAATGTAGCTATGTGTGGGAAAACAGGAACTAGGGAGGCATAAGAACTTAGAAATGAAGGGTATGGCATTTCATTGTCTGGATGCACTGATCTGGTGAGTTTCATTTCTTTGATACTTTTTTTGAGAGGCCTGAGGGTCATTTTCTGAGGAAGGAACCCAGATAAAACAAATGTTACTTTTAAGCTTTAAGACCACAAGGGACAATCTCTATGTTTATCACAAAAAAAAAAAAAAAAAATCTATGGAACAATTAGGTCAGTTTTAACACCACATTGGCAATTTTTGAGTGATGTAAACAAAGGCTAAAGGATGGAGGCATTGGCCAGGTGCAGTGGCTCACACCTGTCATGCCAGCACTTGGGAGGCTGAGGCAGGTAGATCACAAGGTCAGGAGATCAAGACCATCTGGCTAACATGGTGAAACCCCCGTCTCTACTAAAAATACAAAAAAGCTGGACGTGGTGACACGTGCCTGTAATCCCAGCTACTTGGGAGGAGAATCGCTTGAACCCGGGAGGCAGAGGTTGCAGTGAGCCGAGATCGCACCACTGCACTCCAGCCTGGGTGCCTGGGCGCCTGGGCGACAGAGCAAGACTCCATCTAAAAAAAAAAAAAAAAGAAAGAAAGAATGGAGGCACCTTGCCTTGTCTTCATCCCAAGGAAACAGTCTAGCATAAAGGTACTGATACAAGTTCTAGAGTCAGTTCAACTGAGTTCATCATATCCTTGCTCTGTCATTTCCTAGTTGTATGACCTTGGGAAGTCACCAACCTCTTGTCATTCAGTATCCTTATCTGTAAAATGGAGGTAAACATTTTTGCCACCCCATCACTTAGCAAGAAGGAATAAATGAGTTAATACAAGTAAGGCACCCAGAAGAGTATCTGGCAGCAGACGAGCTAATGTAAACAGCTACTAAAAGTCCAAGAAATATGACCAACCGCAATGGAAAGGAGATGGCCTATGATATTAACACCCTGTGTGGTTATCACACACCACTACTCACGACAAATACTTTTAAGAAGTCATTTATTGTCTTTTCTTTCCTTCTTTCATAATTCATTTCTTATTTTTTCCCTCATTTCTCTCTCTTTTTTTTTTTTTTTTTTTTTTTGAGATAGAGTCTCACACTATTGCCCGGGCTGGAGTGCAATGGCGTGATCTTGACTCACTGCAACCTCTGCCTCCTCAGTTCACTCGATTCTCCTGCCTCAGCCTCCCAAGTAGCTGGGATTACAGAGGTGTGCCACCAAACCTGGCTAAGTTTTTCTATTTATAGTAGAGATGGGGTTTCACTATGTTGGCCATACTGGTCTCTAACTCCTGTCCTCATGATCTGCCCACCTCGGCTTCCCAAAGTGCTAGGATTACAGGCATGAGCCACTGTGCCCGGCCTCCCATTTCTCTTTTCTTCCTTTCTTTTTGAACCCCTGGGCCATCAGTTGATCTGGGAATTTTCCTTAGAGGTTAGCAAGAATATTTGGTCATTCAAAACATACTTTTGGGGATGTATAGATACACATACACATACATTATTAGGTAATCCTAAAATTATAGATTAAATAAACATATATATTTAACATATAAATATACTTATATATAAATATATATAGATGATAAATAAAATACATATAATCCTAAGATATAATACAACAGACTTTTTATTTCACTGATGATTATAAGTAGAGCTTTGGCAGAGTTTTTTATGCTTTTCTTAAAATAAGTTTTGCTTACCAATATGTACAATCTCTAATAATTTTACTTACGCTTTACGGAAGAGATATTTATAAATATAAAACATATAGATGATGAAGATAGGAAAGATCAATGGAGTCTACCACATACTGAATAAAAGTATGTAATCCAAAGTGTACTGCATGCATTCACTTTATTAAATTCTCCAGTCTTTAGACCTTGCACCTCAATATGACAAAATAGTTTTTGCACCTGCTCTGAATGAAGTAAAAGAAAACCTTACCCTGCTCAGCAATTCAAATGATCATTTCAGTATTCCTTCCTAACCTAAGCCTTTGAGAAAAGTAAAATTCACATTTATTTAAACATTAAGATGTTAGAAAATAAACTTCTTTGGCACACATGGTCATAATCGCTGCCTGACTAAGTTCTTTCACATAGCTGAACTAATGTGTGAGGATACTGCCGAATCCACTCACACTGAGAGAAGCAGCATGAATCCAATACCTAAAATCAGGTTTTTACTAAATTGTATTGCACTGCACTTTACACCCTCTTGGCAAATAGTACCAAGGAGAAAGGTACAATTACATAGGTTCTTCACCAGAAATAGAAAACAGATTAAAATAATAAACACTTAAAAAGAGAGAAAGCAGAAAGGAAAGAAGGAAGGAAGGGAGGGAGGGAGAGAGGGAGCGAGGGAGGAAGGGAGGGAGGAAGGGAAAGAATTCTTTTCTCTAAACCATGATCAAAAGATATCATCAACAGTCTCTTTGTAAGTTACTTTTATTCAGAATTTGCTACATGCCAGGCACTATGATAAGCTCCTTATAACACTATGAAGTAGTTATTATTACCCACATCTTATAAATAATGGAACTGAAGCATGGATAAATTAAATTACTAGCCCACATTCATACAACTAAAAACCAAACCAAGTTTGAAGCCAATATTTCTCAAGAATTTGAACAAATTTTATATCTTCTAGTTGTACAACTTGCAAAATATGTATCTCTCAGATCATAACTGGAATCTGAAAATACTGATGAGGCTTTTATTTAGCTATCAGTCAGTCCTAACTGCCTAATTAAATATTAGGGAACTGGTTCACCTACATTCTCAATTGGTGTATGTCCCTTGGTTCGACTTATTTTAATCTTATTACTGATGATTTTTGCAAAATCATTTGATCTTAAGAAAAGCACTGTTTTCATTTTATTTTCGAAATATCTAAAGGAATCTTTGTTTTATCTTAGTGGTATTCTCTCTTCCTGCAAGCTGCGGATCCATATGTGATGACAGGAGCAAGAGCGGCCACCTTGGAGCCAAAGATGAAAGTCATGTCTGGAGGTTGATAAATTTATCTGACATTTGTATTTGCAATAAGGTAGTACTTTGTTCAAGCTGTTATGTTTTGGGGTTTGTTTTTTAGTTCTTAGAGTACTTTAGACTGTCCCCTGATACAGAGGTCCTCAATGCTCAGTTCAAATGGCATCTGCTTTGTAAAGGCTTCCAGACTTCTACTTTCTTTAGTCATTTTTATCCTATGCTCCTTGTATTTGAGAATATTATTTTAGCATTAATAATCCCCTGGTTTTACTACAGTTACCTTAATTTAGTGTCTGTTTCTAACCTTAGAGGCCTTACCTAATGCTCTAGACTAAATTAGGTACCGCCAACTCCCATAAGAAATGTGGCACATGATAGGCACAGAGAAAATGTTTGTTGAATGAATAAATGATCTCCTTGAAGGTAGAAAATATGGATTATTCATATTTATAGCCCATTAGTTGCTAAGCTCAGTGTCTGGCACCTATTAGGTGGCCAATAAATGTAGAATGCAACAAACTCAGTTTGAATAAGATGATACTGGATGAAATAGGATGAAATGCAATGGAGTGCTTAGAATATCTGTTCTGTGTAGAGTAGTAGGTAGATATTGGTGGTATAGTATGTCGTTACAAAAGTCTTGTCTAGCAGTGGTGTTTCTGTGAGCAAATATTTTAAAATTCCTTTTCATCTGAGACACAATTATTGGTAATAACTACAATCACATCAAAAGAGTCATAGAGGAGTGGCTATTAAGGATCAGTCTTCATTTCTTTTCCTTTTTCTTTTTTTTTTTTTTTTGAGATGGAGTCTCACTCTGTCACCCAGGCTGGAGTGCAGTGACTCACTGCAACCTCTGCTTCCTGGGTTCAAGTGATTCTCTCAGCCTCCCGAGTAGCTGGGATTAGAGGAGCTTGCCACCATGCCCAGCTAATTTTTGTATTTTTAATAGAGATGGAGTTTCGACATGTTGGCCAGGCTGGACTCAAACTCCTGGCCTCTAGTGATCCACCTACCTTGGCCTCCCAAAATGCTGGAATTACAGGCATGAGCCACTGCACCTGGCCTGGTATTCATTTCTTAAAAGCAGTTGTATACATATTTGCTTCACCTTGAACTCTCATGCCCATCTTTCCAAGGTCAAGCATTTGTGAGAATATTTTCTTATTCATAAGCAAATTATGTACTTATTAGGAAGACAGAATTTATCCTGTATCATAATTGGAGAAATAAATATGAGAGATACTTAAATACTAATGGTTTCTCAGTGATTTCTTACTATTATTAAAATTATAACAAAAATATCTTCACAAATATTTCATGTGAATAAAATTACCTAGAAATTAAAATAAATTTCTAGCACTGACACAGCACAAAAATTTCAAAAAATAGTACAACTGGAAAATTTACTTTCAGTGCCAAATAATTCCATAAACTCCCTTGTAATAAAATAAGTTTGATATAACATTTTCTAAATTTTCAAGATACAGTTGATCCTTGAGTAACATGGGTTTCAACTATATGAGTTTGTGTATATGTGTATTTTCTTCCACCTCCACCACCCCTGAGACAGCAAGACCAACCCCTCCTCTTCCTCCTCCTCCTTCAACTTACTCAACATGAAGATGACAAGGTTGAAGACCTTTATGATGATCCACTTCTACTTAAAGTATAGTAAATATATTTCTCTTCTTTGTGATTTTCTTAATAAATTTTTTTCTCTAGCTTATTTCATTGTAAGAATACAGTACATCATATATATAAAATGTAAAACTTTGTGTTAATCGATTGTTTATGCTGTTGGTAAGGCTTCTAGTCAACAGTAGGCTATTAGTGGTTATGTTTCAGGGAGTCAAAAGTCATACATGAATTTTTGTGGGGGGGTCAGCACTCCTAACCCACATGTTATTCAAGGGTCAACTGTTTTCCATATTTTCTATAAATATTTAACTATAAACAGAAGTTATCACAATTAAACACATATGCTGCCTGTGTCAAAAATGGATCGACTGATTTGATTGACTATCAACATATAACATGATGATTTCCTCAGTGTCACCCAGGCCTTTCCTTTTGCTGTCTCGATGGCATGTCATCAATGAATCTTTAATAAAGGCTGTCTCTGGAGACTTCCCCCTCTCACTTATAACTTGGCACATAGAATCACAAGTTAAATTCTGTGCTCATTTTGTTTGCTTTTTTCCATTAAGAGCATTTATTCCACAGTGTGAAACAATGAATATTCAAGTGACAGGAAATCTGAATTTGTGAAACTATGTCTGAAGTTATTAACTGTTTTAAAATATTTTTTATTTTTGTTGAAATTAATGATACTGAACAAATTGCTTTTTTTTTCAGACTTGTTATTCTTTTAAAATGTATTTAGCAGGGGGGAGGGGGTTGGGAGGGAATTTTCCTCAGGTTCCTGAAAGAAACCTCAGGCATGGCTCTAGATTACTGTCTTAATAAAAAGGTATACAGTCATTTAATGATCATGAATCTAAAATTTATAATTCCCAGTCCTATAAAATAATCAAAATTGCAAAACTGAATGAAAGTTAAATCTTTTCCTCCTGGTTTCTCCTCCTTTCCCTCTTAACTAACAGCTTTCTGATAGGAATAAAGAAGGGTTGGTGGAGCAGGAGGGCTCTTAGTTGATTGACACTGTCATAAACTGGCTTCATCCTTTCCCATCCTAAAAGATTTTCTCTTATTCAGAAAGATGCTCTCAACTTCCACCATTAGGGACCACTTACCTGCCCCTCTTTGACTTCAGCAAAGGTGACTCTGCTTCAGCTGGTCACTTCTTCCTTCTGCAGCTGGAAGTCCCTTCAGGCTCCCTTTGTTTGAGGTCCTATTGACACTCCAGGAAAGCCCTTAAAGGCCAAGAAAACCCAAGATAGTTTCTTGACATGTGGCCCATGGTGGTCGATCGGATAAACTCATGTTTCCTTTCCACCAACAAACTGTGAGAAAGCAAGTCATTTAGACTTTCCAACTCTCCTTTGATGAGTCCACCGTTAGTTAACCTGATACATTTTCAGACATTAGCTCACTTTTTCCAACTTTTAGGAACACACGTTGAGCTCCATTTTTATGCCTATAGGTTCTCAACGAGCTCAGTGCACTTCTATAAGTTTGCACATCGGTTCTTAAAGCACCCAAGAAAAGCCCAGGGCCACATTATGACTTTTATGAGGCCTATCTCCACAAAATTATATTAACAGTTGTATTTTATGACTGTATTGGTATAAAGATGAATATAACCCAAGCTGATTACATTCACTTTTTCCTTTAGTCTTGCAAAATTAAAATACCTTCATAATTCCCTAAGAGCACCATGGACTCTAGGCACCATGGCTACTGGGTCTAGTGGAGAAGCCAGCCCTGAACAAGCCTCCATAAATATAACCAGTATGTTGGACAAATGAGACATATGCGAATGCTACATCAACACAACCTTATTTTTGTTTTCTTCCATTAATAATTTATTGATGCCTACAAGATACTAGGCACTATAATATTCAAACGCCCGAGTTTTCAACATTTGAATGTTGTAAATCAAACAGGCAATATAACAATGGTGAAAATGACAACAGGGCAATGGTGCTTAAAAAAAAAAAGAAAAGAAAAGAAAAGGAAGTCACAAATAATTAAACTAGTTTATAACTTCTCTTTCCTGGGTCAGCTTCTAGTTAGGAAACAAGGGCACACTTGGCTTGGTAAGGGATAGCCATGTTTCCCTTTCACATCGGCAATGAGAATTACTTTGTTCACTTGGATTGAGAGTTACCTGGTTGGGTCTTTGCAGCTTCTGTGAACTTTGGCCAGGCTTGCTAGCATCTGTGTTTCTAGAATCAACGTTTTTACTTGTAGAAAAAATTTAGGAGAGATGATGGTTAATAGTCTTCCTGCTCTGTAGCAAATAATGGTTGTGAGGTAAAACACAAAATTAAATATTGATGCATCTACTTTAAATCCATTAAGTGGAAATGGACTATATGTCTAAATATCATTTCTCAAAACAAATGAAAAATCTCATTCATTCAATAATGGTTTATTGAATGTCTACTCAACATAAACACTTCACTAGGTATTAGGATAGCAGTGATGTTCATAGCCCACATAGAAAGTGAAAGTCTAGTGAAGAATAAATTTTCCTGCTCCCCCACATTCTAGTGTAACATTATGAAAGCAAATGTTTTTATCACTAGAAAATAAAACCTATCCTTACATTGTTTCTTAAAGCTAAAGAAGGAAGAAAAGTGTTTTTTGTTATTGTTGTTGTTAATGTATATATTTTGTTAAAAGGTATACATTTCAAACTAAAAGAATGTCATTGGCCGGGCACAGTGACTCACACCTGTAATTCTAGCACTTTGGGAAACGGAGGCAGGTGGATTACTTGAGGTCAAGAGTTCGAGACCAGCCTGGCCAACATGGTGAAACCCCATCTCTAAATTAGCCAGGCATGGTGGCAGACACCTGTAATGTCAGCCCCTTGGGAGGCTGAAGCAGGAGAATCACTTGAACCCAGAGGCTGAGGTTGCAGTGAGCCAAGACTGCATGACTGCACTCCAGCCTGGGCCACAGATTGAGACTCCATCTCAGAAAAAAAAAGAATGTCATTAGAAACCCAACTGCCTTTGGGTATATACCCAGTGTGGTTTCTAATGACATTCTTTTTTTTTTTTTTTTTTTTTCTGAGATGGAGTCTCAATCTGTTGAACAATGAGAACACATGGACACAGGGAGGGGAGCATCACACACTGGGGTCTGTTGGGGGGGAGCCAAGGGAGGGACAGCAGGGGCGTAGGGAGGTCGAGGAGGGGATAACATGGGGGAGAAATGCCAGATATACGTGATGGGGGGGATGGAGGCAGCAAACCACATTGCCATGTGTGTTCCTATTCAACAATCCTGCATGATCTGCACATGTACCCCAGAATCTAAAGTACAATAAAAAAAAAAAGAAAAAAAAAAGAAACCAAACTGCCACTAATACTGTATATTTTAAAACACATTAAAATTATTTTTATAGTTTTGAAAGACTCATATATCTTCCTTCTTGGAAGAAATTTGTTCAATCAACAAGTCAATAATGTGCCTACACTCTACAGAATTTTTAACACTTTTGTATTTTCTTTTAGACAGCAAGGGCTATACTTATAGGATAGAACTGAGCGATACAGTTTGGCTGTGTCCCCACCTAAGTCTCATCTTAATCCCCATAATCCCCATGTGTCAAGGGCAGGACCAGGTGGAAGTAATTGGATCATGGGGGTGGTTCCCCCCATGCTGTTTTTGTGATAGTGAGTCTCAGGAGATCTAACGGTTTTATAAGTGTCTGGCATTTCCCCCTGTTTGCACTCTCTCCATCCTTCCACACCGTGAAGAAGGTCCCTGCTTCTCCTTTGCCTACTGCTGTGATTGTAAGTTTCCTGAGGCCTCCCCCATCCATGCAGAACTGTGAGTCAACTGAACCTCTTTTCTTTGTAAATTACCCAGTCTTGGGTATTTCTTCATAGCAGTGTGAGAACTAACTAATACACTGAGTTTCTGTTGAATGTCAGAGTACCACTTACATCAGGGAAAACAAGAATATTAGGCCCTATTTAACATTTAGTTTTGGAGACACAATTTTAAAAATACACATATGCCTGCTATGTGCTGATGGGAGTTGTTTTAGTTTATAATAAAATTGTCCTTCACATAGAGCACTTTCTCTTTGAAAAGCTCAAGGAATTTCTCTGTACGCTTAATGGATATGTACATCTCTATTTGAATGATTTTTTTTTTCAAACAGGCTTGTAAGAGTGGCTTTCAGGTATATTACTGTTTTGTTTAAATTTAGGCATCATATTGACCACTGATTTCCTAATCTTTCCACTATTTCTTTGGCAGATCCTTCACTTTTTTATCTACCCAATATCAGATAAAATCTCTACCTATATTTTTCTCAATGTATGGAACCCCCGAGTTCTTTACCCTCAAGCAGCAAATCGATGTTATACATTCTGAACTATGTGGAGTTTTATATATACTAATCACAAAAAGACATGGAACAGAATTTTCATTAGAGCCTGGGCTTTGTGGAGACAGAAAGGCCTGGACTTATGCCTTAGATGACATGTAAGAGCTGTGTGACTTTGGTTAAATTACTTAGTCCCTCTCTGCATCAGTTTCCTTGTGTGTAACATTGGGAGGTATTAATAGCCAGTATATCTCATGTGGTTGTTTTAAGATGTGGAAGTTTTGAAACACAGCCCCCAAATTCTATGGCACTTCCCATCAGGAAGTGGAGTTGATTTCTCTTCCTATTTAATCTGGGCTCTGTGACTACTTCATCAGTGGAATATGTTGGGTCAGTTTCAGGGCTCTTAAGAAATGGCAGCTCCCACTTGCTATCTCATAAGATGCTTTTTCTAGGAACCCCACTACACAGCCATGGTAAGAAGAAGTCCTAGATGCTCATGGTGAAACCCACAGGAAAAGGATCTGGGGTCCTTGCCCTCAGCTATGGCTGAGCTCCTGGCTGGCAGCCAGCACCAACTTGCCAACCTTGGAAGTGTGACATCTTGGAAGTGGATCCTCTAGCCCTCGTAAAGCTGCCCCAACTGACACCATGTGGAACAGACGTGAGCCTCCTCTGTTGATTGCTGCCCAAAATTCATGAGCTAAATAAATGACTGTTGTTGTGTTCAGTCACTAAATTTTAGAACAGTTCATTATGCAGCAATTTTAATTGGCACAAAGATTAAATGAGATAACCTATGTAAAGTGCTCACATAATTCCCGTATACAGTAAGCACTTAAAAAGTATTATCTGGCAGGGAAAACCGTGAAAAGGACATTACACTTTGGAGAATGTGAGGGCTGAAAGAATCTTAGAGATCATCTAGGTGAGAGATGACCAACTGGTGGTCCAAGTGGCTGACAGATGTATTTTGCTTGGCTCATACAGTGTTTTCCAAAAAATTGAATAAACATTTATAAATATGGATACATCTCATGAAAATTCAGACTTCCAGCTTCTCCCCTTAAAAAGGACTGCATATTTGGCAATACTAAGTCCATGTTCCCATCAGGAGCTGCAGCTATGTTAAGGCTGCCCTCTTTATGCAAAACACATTCACTCAAGTTTACTCCGTCTCCAGCCTAACACATTCAGAAGTAGCCAATCCTTCAATTTGTATTTACTGTATGGCCACTGTAAGCATTTGGCTTTTCAATCTCTTCTCTTATCCAATTTTATTAGTATCCAAATAAACAAATGGAGACCCAGAGAAATGAGAAGGTGTATTGCAGACAAACCTGCCTTGGGTCAGATCTTCTGACTGTGAGCCGAACATAAGTGTTACCATTGGAGTTATGGTGGTCTCTAACTCAGCTAGGCAATCTACACCAATTGCAATGAACCTTGTCTCTATTTTTCCCTGGATGTACTTGGACCTCCTTGGCTCTGGGCCTTGGCTGCTTGGCCACTGTCTCCATACATTGGTGGCTGCCTCTGTCTCCTGTGGGACTAGGGCTGGGCTTTGGCATGGTCTCCATCACGCTTGCCCCAGGGAAGACCACAGCACTCAGTCCACCTGAGTGGACTCACATTTCTACCACTTTGGGGCCCAGGTAACAACCTGCCCTGTGGGAAGTAGGATCTATTTTTGCCATCAGTGTCCTGGAAGGATTCAGTATCACAACCTAGACATACAGAGGAGTTAATGCCCTATGGAGCAAAATTTGTCCAGGGGAAAAGACAAAGGAAGAAACCACTAGATAACTTCCTCATGGTTCCCCTCTCTACCACTCCCAAACACACTGGGCCTAAAAGCAATGATTTTGTCTCTCAAGAAAAGTCTTGCATGACCAAGCAACAAACTGTGCTTTCTGGCAAGCTGTGACCAGTGTGGTCATGTATCACTTTGTATTTGCGTTCCCACCTGTTTCTTCCTCACTTCCCTTTCCCTACCGTTCCAGTCCTCAAATTGTATATACCAATTCAGCATTGGCATGTAAATTTTGCCTCAGGCTTTGCATTCTAGAAAGCTTAGGTTGAGGCACCATCCTTGTAAAATGATGTTTTTTCCCCTCGAGAAACAGCTCTTATAAAAATTAACGCTGTAATGGTAAATCCCTGAACTGGGAATAGAAGTCATGAGTTCTTAATCCCACCTCTGCCACTAATGCAATGAATGATAGCAATTGATTACTTAACTAAGTTGATTCACAGTTTGCCCAAATAAAAAGTGAAAGGGAGCATCATAAATCAGTATTACCCAGTCTTTTTTACATCACAGCATACACAAAATTTGTATGTGTGTAGTACCTTGGCATAACTGGTCCAAGGCCAAACATGGCAGGCTCAGGGATTCTGTCTCTCTAGACTATTCAGGTTAAAGGATCATCAGTTTCTTAGTAGATCTGCCACCCAATCATTGTGTACCAGAGTGCTGTGGCAGGGTTCAAAGGTGGAGATTTTCGAGTTTTCTGACAGCAATACACAATGAGAAATTCACTTTAATATTATTAGCAGTACAACCAGATACGTCTAGGCAATGGTTCTCAAACTGGAGGTTATTTGCCCCCGCTAGAGAGTTTTTGGCAATGTATGGAGAGATGTTTTCTTGTCACGACAGGGGAAGGTGTGCTACTGTCACCCAGTGGGTAAAAACCAACTAGGGCTGCCATAACAAGTACCATGGACTGGAAAGCTTGAACAGAAATGTATTTTCTCATTGTTCTGGAGGCTGCAAGTCCAAGATCAAGGTGTCTAAAGGTAGGATTTTTTTGAGGCCCCTCTCCTTGGCATGTGGATGGCCATCTTCTCCCTGTGTCTTCACATAATTTTCCCTGTTTCTGTCTGTATCCTAATGACTTATCCTTAAGTCATTAGGAGACCATTGTATAAGGAGACCATTTATATTGGATTAGGGCCCACCCTAATGACTTCATTATAACTTAATCACATGTAAATCATGTAACTTAATTGCCTCTTCAAAGACTCTATCTCCAAATACATTCCAAGATACTAGGGATTAGGACTCTAACACATAAATTTTGGAGGAACACAATTCAGCCCATAACACCAAGGATGCTGCTAAACATCCTACGATGCATACAACAGACACCCTTCTTACCAGACATATACACAAGAAAAAAATTATCTGGCTTGAAATTCCAACAATGGCAAGACCTTGTCTAAAACCCTGGTCTAGCACATACTCAGTGCTCAATAAATTTTCATTGAATACATAATGCATGACTAAAAATATTTAACTGAAACATAAGTTTGATAAAATAATAGTGCAGCAACTTATGATATACTCTGTTATTTTCTCTTCTAACTTTTTTTTTTTTTTTTTGAGATGAATTCTCACTCTATCACCCAGGCTGGAGTGCAGTGGTGCAATCTCAGCTCACTGTAACCTCTGCCTCCTGAGTTCAGACGATTCTCCTGCCTCAGCCTCCCGAATAGCTGGGACTATAGGCACACACCGCTATGCCCAGCTAATTTTTTGTATTTTTCATAGAGACGGGTTTTCATTGTGTTAGACAGAATGGTCTCGATCTCCTGACCTCGTGATCTGCCCACCTCGGCCTCCCAAAGTGCTAGGATTATGCCTGTGAGCTGCCGCACCTGGCCTTCTCTTCTAATTTTTTAATGTTGGTTGCAATTACTAAATTGATCTCATGACCCGCTAGTATATCTTGACCTACAGTTTTTAAAATGCTGATCAAAAGTATTGACAGCTTTAAAAATCTTGTAGATCAATATTTTAAAACAAATACAACATATAGATTGCTGCTATAAATCAGTTAGGCTTGTTTTTAACAGGGAGACTGGGATTTATTCATCAAAATTATTATTTTAAGGTAGTCTTTTAGGAAGGCAATGCAGTTGTCCAAATGATGCTACAGTTGTTTAAAACATTCAAGAGTTTCTTCTGGAAGATATGAGATTGTTTCCTTCAGAGCTTGGAGAACAATCATCTATGTGCCATAAACTCTAAAAACGGTTCTATAAATGGACTTGCCAAATACTTCCAGTGGTTTAGAGTAACTATAATATGAGCTTTAATTGAACCATTCTCTCTCTCTCTCTCTTTTTTTTTTTTTTTTTGGATACAGAGTCTCACTCTGTTGAGTAGGCTGGAGTGCAGTTGCAGGATCTCGACCTCCACCTCCCGGGTTCAAGCGATCTTCCCACCTCAGCCTCCCAAGTAGTTGGGACTGCCATGCCTGGTTAATTTTTGTATTTTTAGTAGAGAGAGAGTTTCACCATGTTGGCCAGGCTAGTCTTGAGCTCCTGACCTCAGGTGATCCACCTGTCTTAGCCTCCCTGAGTGCTAAGATTATAGGCATGAGCCACCATGCTCAGCCTGAATGGAACCATTTTTGTCTGCATATATAAGTTCTGGTGATTTGCTTAGTGTCCATTAACTGCATGTATGACTATATGCTGGGAGTATGAAAATGCATGATTTTGTGTAGCTCTTCAAATCATACCTACTTGTTCTGTTATCAGCACGTTTAGAAATGTTTTCTGTAGCTTTGTGGTGAAAAAAGTTGCATGTCCACTTTTACAAGAATGATGAAGGAGAGTTTTCCTTAAAGTCACAGTGTAACACACTTTATAACTAAAAAAGAAAACCAAATTAATTCTCTTTGGCAGATTTATGCTATAGCCAAAAAATATTTAAAACACAATGTTTTTCATTCCTTATTCTAAAATTATGAAAATAAATGCTTCATAAACGGAATCTAAATTCAATGTATTGGATCATCAAACATGATGTAAAGACAAAAAGGATATTTCGTTATGTATTATAAAAGAAACACATGATTTTAGTTTATAAGAAACCTTTATGAAATAATATAAAATGAAACGTCTCAGTCTCTAGAGAAATTCAGTTAATTGTGCCATTCATACCCTTGCAACATTTAGAACATATAGCATTTCTCTGCAAATAGAGTACACATTATTCAAATTGTTCTTCACCTTGCCTTTTTAAATTTAAAATTTATCTTGCAGATCTTTTAAATTGGAATATATTTACTTGCCTCATTATTTTTAATAGATACATAATTCTCCATGGTATTTTTAATAGATACATAATACTCCATGGTACCCCATACCTCAACTCACACAGATCAAGATTTGACTACTCAGGAGAATAGAATCCTGAGATAAAATTAGGTTGAGTAAAAGAAAAATAAAGGCAATTAAATGCCTTTCATACTTGAGTTAGTAAAGTGAGATAGTCTCTATCAATTTAATAGATACATAATACTTGATGGTAAACCTAATTTTATCTCAGGACTCTATTCTCCCGAGCAGTCGAATCCTGATCTGCGTGAGTTCAGGGTTTTCCGGCATGGCATTTGTCTGAGTTACCTGAGGTTTAGATAGAACAGAGGTTATAGGGCGTGGGTATGGCATCTTCTCCTTTGTTGTTGTCTTTCCACCAGGCGGATGCAGAGCTGTATATTGTACCATCTGGTCCTCGGTCACTGGTCAACGTTAGATCTTTGCTGATCATCCTGGATCACATTTCAGTCCCTTCAGAACCTGCGGATCTCTTTGATATATCTACATTGCTCTCAGACACAGGGAATTACTCTACCATGCTGGGTTTGAGGGAAGTCTTGCAAGCTCTCTCACATCAATCTTTCAGTTATACCACACAGCTCTTCCTACTCTATTCTTTCAGCATTATATCAGGATACTGCCAAAATTGTGGATCTTGTCATTTTTCAGGCATCTAACAAGAAGCAAGTTTTCTTTTTCTCAAACTTGGCAAGTTTTCTTTTCTCTCAGACTTTGTTACCTCCTACTTCCAAACCCCTAAATTCATTCTTACATGGAAGGCTCCTTCCTGGGGCACATATATGTTTTTCTTCTAACTCCTCTTCTCCCAACCCAGGGATTTTTTAAATATCAGAATTATTTTCTTAATTTAGCAATATGTCTTAGAGAGTTTTTCATGGCAGGACAATAAATCTGTCCCCATCTTTTGGGCAGCTGCTTCATATTTTATTGTGTGGAATTTCATGCATATTTATTTCTTCTTTTGTCCTTCAATTTCCTTGTTATTTTCCTTCCTTTAATTTTTTTTTCTGAACGAAACAATATAAATACAGAAAATGTACACAGTAACAAAAAGTTCAAACTATGTAAAATGAGAAGTAAATTTTACCTTTCTGTGCCACTCCCCAGAGACTACAACTTCTAACAGCTTCTTCTTTGTGTTCTTTTGGTGGTTTCTATTGCAATTTTAAGTGTTATGCTTCGATTTATTTTTAAGTCTTTATCAAAATGTTAGTTTCCACAGCTAAAAAGAAAACAGCAAAAAAATACTTATAATGAGTAACATTAATTTAGTGGGTCTGCAGGATAGATTAGAAGCTTAAACACATGCTCAGCACAACATCTTGAACCAAAAGTCTGAGTAGGCAGGTTGACATCATGGTTAATATGAACTCTACAGGCAGTCTGAGTTGTAATTCTGGCTCTGTCACTTTCTCACTGTGCAATCTTAGACTCTGTGAGACTCGTTTTCCTCATCTTTAAAATTAAGCTAAAATCATACCTAGCTTGTAGAATTTTCCTGAATTAAAGAAAATGGTCTTTTGTGTAAAATACATCAAAATTTGGATTCCACTTATGGCACATACTAACCACATCTTGACAATGTCAACTTAGACTTGTTCTCAGACATCATTAAAACTGGGACTCGTAAGAGCTCTCTCTCAAAAAGTTGTGTGAGGAGTCCCTTAATGAAATATTGATATGTAAAAACTAGGCACTTTAGAAATGCTAGTTTCTCTTTTCGGTCCTGTTAGGACTGAATGATTGCCCAGGCATAGAGATCTTGGCTAATTTTCTTTTTATTTTATTTTATTTTTTATTTTCCCTGTATTTTTAGTTGACACATAATAATTGTATGTATTTATGGGATACTGACTGATATTTTGATACATGTATGTCAAACCAGAGCAATTAGCATATCTACCATTTCAAACATTTACAATTCCTTTGTGGTCTGAACATTCAAAATTCTCTCTTCTAGCTTTTTGAAAATATACAGTGATTTATGGTTAACCACATTTATCATGCAATGCTATAGAACACTGGAACTTACTCCTCCCAGCTAGATGTAATTTTGTATCCCTTAACCAACTTCTCCCGATTCTCCCCCTCTTCCTTACCCTTCTGGGCCAGGGAATTTTTATCCATGGTTGCAGGTAGGTAAGTTTCTCTTATTCACTACACAAGCTTCCAAATATTTTCTTGATGTCAGAGTCTAGGCTTTTGGAGTTCAAAAGCCGAACATTCTCTATTTATGTGTTATCTGTGTTCTACTGTTCCATTCATCCCCTGAAGTAGCTAAAAAAAATTTTAAGGAAAATATAAAAAAGCTGACATTACAAAATGTTACCTCATTACATGTATGTATGTCCTATTGATGATTCCCTATAGGTAGTCACTCGTGTTGTTTCCATTTTTGTTGCAATTTTTTTTCCATAAATTATTGGGGTACAGTTGGTATTTGGTTACATGAGTAAGTTCAGATGGTATTTGGTTACATGAGTGATGATTTGTGAGATTTTGTTGTACCCATCACCCGAGCAGTGTACATTGCACCGTAGTCTTTACCCCTCACCCTCCTCCCACTCTTTCCCCTAAATTCCCAAAGTCCATTGTATCATTCTTATGACTTTGCATCCTCATAGCTTAGCTCCAGTTAACATCCTTGCCCATATAGCTTAAGAATTTATGTAAGAATATAGACAACAAAAATCCCAGCATTGGAATTCCTAGGACAAAGAGTGTTTTTAAAATATTGATGAATATCACTACATCTCCCTTTCAAAAAGAGTACACTATTGCAATCTTGTATAGACGAGCCTGTCTCTCTGTAGCTTCATTTTCTAGGGTTTATCACATATTTAAACTTCTTTCACTCTGATAGCTGAAAATATGATATTTTGGTTTTCTGATTTTCCATGTCTTTAGTTATACAAGTGATTGAACATATTCTCACAGATGTTCTGGCTTTTTGCATCCTACATTCCCTGAACTCCTTATTGATATGCAAAAGGTTATGCTAAATAATCTTAAAGTGAATTAAATAAAATGTTTTAAAAATCATATATTTATTTTGATTAGGAAGGCCAATTACATAGAATTTAAGGCAACTACTTCCCAGTTTATCCTTCATTTGTCAGCAACTGAATAACTATTATATAGGGCTAACAAAACTGAGGATGAAAAACTGAGTCACTAACACAGAGCTAACAATTATGCTTTGACAATGTTATCATATCTTCACACCGCAAATGCAGAGCTAATTCTCATCAAAACGGGATTTGTTCCAATACTTGTATGATAGCAGCCATGAGAGACGGCTAACATAATCAGGGAATGTCCCTTGAGCATGTGTAATTATGCCAAGAGTCCAATAACTAATTAGGACAATGGATTTTGGTTTCAATTCAAATGCTGCAGAACATCTATTTCACATATCCTGTGTTGTCACTGTCTCAAACAGTTTCCGCAACAGTCGATGTGCTCCTGGTAAGAACTCCGCAAAGAGAGACTAAAAGAACACACATACGAACTTCAGAATGAGCAACTGATTACCAACTGTATAATCAATTTTTTCAACACCTAAATTCTGTAACATCAAAAAAAAATCTGATTTCTCACTCTTTAAACCTTCTCTGTGTCCATTTATTATATTTTGTAACTCATACTTATGCATATCTTACCCAAATTAACATAGTGTCTTCCAACTAGAAAGCACCTTGAAATGTAACACCTAGGTTCCTTACAACCACCACACTTCACCCTTATCTTCATCACAATTGCTACCATATCCTGAAGCCATACCATGTGCCAGGCAACACTGCCAGGTATTTATTGCAAGTCCTATTTTATAAATGTAGCCTCATGTTCAGAGATGTTAAAAAAAACTTGCCCAAAGTCAGCATTTGGTAAGTTGCAGAATCAGCATTAACAGGTTCTGGGGGTCTGATAAATTCTTCAAGGAACAAGGAGGGATTTTTTAATACAAGCTATGGCATTTCTTGGAACAGACTTTTCTGGAACTGCTACTTAATAGCTCTCAATGCCAAGGCCCCTGTGTACATCACCTTTCCCCTGGGCAGTTAAGGATCCCTTCAGTGCTCTAACCAGCTCTGTTTAATCCCGCTTAGATTGTAAGGTAGGTGAGGCAGCTTGTGTTAAATAATTCAAACATTAAGGGAGAGACCATATGAGGCATCAGCTGAGTTCCTGATTCTGTGCCCCATCTTTTGCCTACATTCTCCTCATGATGAAAATGGCCCTAGATGGACTCCTTTCTCTTCAGGTGCTCCTTCTTGGTCAGAAACTGTCCACTTCACGGTGTTCTGACCTTCACCTCACGGTATTTAGGCTAACTCGCTGAGAAAGCATGGAAAATGCCTTTGCCTTAAGAGGTAGAAAGGGAAGGAATGGGATTTGGGAAGGAAGCGTTGGAAGGAGAATTAATCTAGTGGAAACAGACCAGTGGTCATCCCAAGTGTTAGAGCTGGATGACAGAGCTCTTTGAAAAATATCTCAAGCCAACAATTTGGGGGAAAGTAACACTCTTGGGTAAACATATACTGGATGACCTTTCCAGATAGCACCTTGCCCAGATCAGCACACTCCATAGGCAGGGAGCCCCTAACCACTGAACTCTATGCTTCATAATTCAGCCCTAAGCAAACCTGATGGTTGAGTTCCTTCTTATCCTTACCAGAAGTAAGTCTAAAATTTCACCCAGGGATTTTAAAACAGGGAGAGTAGCTCTCATCCCACTTGGAGGCTTTAGATTGAACATCCTTGATTTTAGTTAATTTCCTAATTTGCAAAACCTAAGGCTCCTAGAGGAAAAGTAAGTTGTCCAAGACCACACAGAAAAAAAAATTTCTTCTCATGTAATAATTTTCAAATAGTATTTAGAAGACTGAATTGAATATATCCAGTTTAACACTAATTATCTATTTTATGTCTAAATGTTGTATAAAATGTAAGTTTCCCAGAGAAGCATTATTCCCCTTTAAATAACTAACATTTATTGAACCCAGCACAATGTCATGTACTATGCTAAACTTTTTTTTTTCCAACTTTTCTTTTAAGTTCAAGGGTACATGTGCAGGTTTGATACATAGGTAAACGAGTGCCATGGTGATTTGTTGCACAGATCATCCCATCACCCAGGTATGAAGCCCATATGCTAAACTTTTTGCCCATACTATGTCATTTAATCTTTACGATAATGCTGGGAGGAAGAAAACTGTATAAATCAATATTGTATAGGTGATAAAGGCTCAGAGATTACAAATCATTTGTGAATTGGTGATATATAAAATCATATCCAAGTTTTGAATTCCAAAGCTCAAGCAAGCTCTCAACTACTGTGAGATCCTGAGGCCCCATACAGCATTTGAAGTATAAATAGCAAATAAAAAGCCCTGCTTCAAAGGGTTTGCACATGCTATTCCTTCCCTCTAGAATGCTCTTCCTCCAAATATCTACAAAGTTTAAACTCTCACTTCAGGTCTCTGCTCAAATGTTACCTTATCAACGAGAAGTTTTCTGACCACTTGGTATAAAATACCTACTCCCTGCATCTACTCCATAGATTAGGAGATTCTTATCTCCTTCACTCTGTCTCATGTTTCTATATAGAATTTATTATCATCTCACTGGAAATAAAATCTCCCTGAGGTCAGGAACTTGAATCTGTTCACTGCATCTCCAGTACCAGAAGAGTGCCTGCTACACAGTAAGTGCTCATGAAATATTTCTAGAATGAATGTGGGGGACGAATGAGTAAATAAATCAAACACGTACAATCATATCTCCAACATCAGCCCCATAAGATACCAATCAAAGGGGTATCTGGGGGGACTCCAGGAAGTTTGATTTAAAAGGTATCTCATTTTGTAAAGAAATTTAATAAAGAATATTTTATTACGTCATTGCCTGATATTAAAGCATGCAAGGGGATACATTTTTCTTCAAGCCAAGACAGCTGGGAGAAGAATGTACCAGTCTGCTCTCCTTGTCTGTCCTTGTGTTCCTTCTTTCTTGCATAGCTCTGTATATTTAAGAGTCACTGGAGACACTCATCATAAGAAATGTAGAAAAAGCACTTTTTTTTTCCTTTTCATAAACCAAACACTTATTCCCAGTGGGCAACATTTAGCAATGAAGTGTTTTTGACTCCAACACTTATCAGTGTTTCTGAAATATACAGGGTAATTAAATTACTCAGAGGTCGTGCTTTAATCAGGAGCAAATTTAATGAATATTCAGACTGTTCATTGTAGAAAATGGGAAAAGATTTTCAGAATATTCCCATTACAGAATCAAAAGTCACCCAGAAGAGGGTGCTAATGTTCTTTATAAAATATACCCCCCGACACACACGCACACTCAACAAAGCTTTCTTATATAACTTATCAATTGACACTAACTGTATATACTGAACATTAAGTAGAAAATATAAACATGAGCAATTCAGAAAGTCAAAATAATTGCCCACTGATAGCAACAAAGTTCTTAAAAATTGGGGCAGTTTATAAAATCTACCCTAATTCTGGAAAGATTAGTTAACAATTAACCATATCACCACCAAAAATAATATATTTTCTACCACCAAAAATGCCCACCAGACTTAATGTTATAATATTTCATTAAAACACAAACCTTTATCAAAGCTAAGAGAAGATGAACCAAACATAAACATTTTGGCTAACACTTAATATTACAGTCAATGACAGATTTTAAATAAAAATAATACTTCTTTCATTTGGTTAATTGCATATTCTTTATTCAAAGGCTTTTCTTTTAAGGGTAAATAAAGATGATTACCAAATATTGCTTAATTTTGATTCAGGAAAAATCATATTCTAGATTCTGGTTACGTACTCCAAATGAAAACAGAGATTTGACATTGGCATCTCTTCTAGTTCACATGGCCAAAAATAAAATTTTGCAAAGAATAAAGCTTTTGCAAACCAAGTAATTCTCAAAATCCCTTTTCCTTATGCTTTGGAGATACAAGTTGAAGATAGCCATGGCAGAAAACATCTTTCTTTTATGTTTAAAATGTGCCCTAATTTCTTTTCCTTACCCTAGGTTTTCTAAGCTTCCGTTTTTATAGTTCAAGCAATTTGTATTTTGATTATTTCTTTGAAGCAGACCAGTCATGTGAACTGTACATTTTCTGTAGGCAAAATGAATGCAAATAAGAAGAGCTTTCTGTGTCTGCCTAAGTGATTTTACTTAGAATACAAATAAGAAAAGCCGTGCAGACAGCGAAAGCTATTTTTACATTCCACTATTAGCTTCTAGGCATAGCAGATTTAAGAGGACATCTGTATTCCAAAAAGCTCAATAGATTGATAGTCCTAAATGAAGTTGCCATCTTGCAGAGCTTGTGGAACAGAGCTATCATTGGAAAGAAGCAGTGCCTTTGCATGAAAAGAGTCAGCTTAGTCATTCACACACAAAATGCGTGTGCCATTTTCAAGCCAACACTACCAAGCTAAAGTGGAGGAACACAGGCAGTTGGATGAGTTAGAGAACAGAGCAGGGATTGAACAGGCCTGTGACACCAAACAAGTCTGTCCTTATGCTAAGAGCCATTACAACATTTCTACTGAATTTACAGATAGGAGTGAGTTGTCATCACTTAACTGTTCTCAGATCTGTTCTCTGTCCTTCTCTACCTGGTCATGTATTGCAGGAAACTAGATTTTCCAGCCTCTGTTGCCATCTGATTCCAGATGGGTTTAGCTAAGGGAACACTCTAATGGAAGTGTGGAGAGCAGGGGAAGGATAAGATCCAGGATGTCTACCCCACCCCAGTTTGTATCAGACGCATTATCTGTGTGGCTCTAGTTCCTGCAGGTTAGCCTCTACCTCCATGGCCTCATTTCCATGCAAGCCCATCAGGTGACCTTGCCCCCCGAGTTCTGATGCTTTTCTCACTCCATTTCTAGGTTGGTGGTGGCTTCTTTGCTTTCACTAAATTCAGGGTTGCCTCATAATGCTTCATGGTTCCTTAGCTATTCTGTTACTTTTGTAAGCAAATCCCTGTATTAGATTCCTTTGGTTTGAAATACTTACAGGGCTCTTTCCCTGATACAAGGAGCTATAGTTTGTGTTACAAGAATATTTTGAAAGGACTCTCCTTCCTAGCTTAGCCTGTACATTTTATTCCACAGCCTGTATATTTTACTCTCTTTTAACTCAATCTGGGTAGGGAGGAAAATAAAAATTGGTTAAAAACATATCTTCTCCAGCACTTTCTATCCTTTTCATTGCACACACAAAATGACCATATATGTAATTCTGAGGAATTTATGGCAATATGATTTTCTCACATGGTTACATTGAATGCATATTTTACATTGTTATTTAAAACTCTTTAAATGGACTATTAAATGTATCAGTCAGGAAAGAAAGAAAACAACCTCCAAGCTACCTGCGTGATAAAAGTTTGCCAGGAGTTAGTGTTAGAGGAAGAATTATTTATGCCTCACCACTTTCAATACATTATTCCATTGTCTTTTTCCCATTGTTCTATATCTATCTGAAATAATAGGAATAGCAGAAGTATCTTCCTCATTAGATTGTTGAGAACACTAAATAAAACATACTTAAAATAATGTCTGGTCCACAGCCATTACTCAATAAATGTTAGTTATTACTGTTGACTATGTCTTTTGTAGTTTTAATAATCATTCTTTTGTAGGAAAATGTCTTTCAATTTTTGGTAGCCTTTAAAACTTTTACTTGTTTCTGATATTCTGCAGGGTTACTATGATGATTTTTCTAGATGTAAGCTTGTTTTTCTTTGTCCTATTTAGATTTTGGGATGCTCCTTGAATCTTAGAATTGACTACTTTTGTCAATTCTGGACAATTCTTGATTATTTTCTCTTCTAACATTAGATATCACATATTCACTTCACTCTCTCCCCCTAGAATTTCTATCAGACGTATATTAGACACTGTCTTCCTATTTTCTGTCTTAACTTCCCCTGCTTTTTCTTCTCTTCCATATTCTAGGTCATTACCTTGGATCTATATTCTAATACGTACATTTTTCCTTATTGTGTATGTGTTATTCGTTCAACCAGTTAGCTGATCTTTTCTTTCAGTGAGTTATAATTTTATTTTCAGATTTCCATTTTATTCTTTCTCATTTTTCAAACCTGTCCTATTCATTCTGTTTTGTGTTTATCTTTTGTATTTCCTTTTTACCTATCTAAACATCTTAAAAATAATTTTAAGTCTTCCTAAGATAATTCTGTTTGTTCTTATTAGTGTGCAGATTCTTTTTGTTTGTTGCTGTCGCATCATCTCACTCTTCACCCAGCAACTGACTTCCTTTCATGTTTTGAATCTCCAACCAGGGGCTCTTCCTCAGCTGAGACTGATTTCTATGTGTGACCTGGGTTTGAGAGATCCCTATTGGGTGACTTTGTCTCTTCTGAGGGTCTGTGAGTTTCACTCATTTAAGGTCAGTTGATTTGTCCACTAGGAGTTTCTGTTCCTTACTCGTGGTATGAATTCACACCTGCTCATTTACATAGTAATGGGTTCAAATTTCCAAGGTTAATTTTTCTAGCCTCAACCCTGGATATGTAGCAAGTTTTCTTGCTGCTTCCCCAGCTGGCGGGGGCAGAGTCTTTCCAGTCCCTAGGAGTCCTGGTTTGTTGCAGGTATGTCAGCTCTAGTTCCCTGTATAATAAAGACCTGTGTCCTGGTCTACCCTCTGCATAGGCACACCAACTCCCACACCCAGCCATTAGGGCCTATACCTGCTTCTCATAACACTCTGATATATTCAACCAAAGCTCTGCTCATGTCTTTGATTTTGAGTTTGCTTTCCATTTCTGTAAGTGGGTATTTCCATCTTTTGGTTTTGAATTTGAATTCACATTATCTTTTATTTTCGTATCTATTTTATGAATTCAGATTCTAATTAGAAGGGGTTATTTCCTCAGTTTTATTCATTATATTAATCATGTTGAAAGAAAAATTGCTTGTCAATTATAGAAAGATTGTTTCACAATATATAGTTTCTGTAATTTCTGAAACATCTGAAAGTTGCTGTAGGTATAGTCCATTACCAGAAGGAAAATAATATAACCCTAGCTGATCATGAATCCACAAGAAATCTGTGACATGATCCAAAAAATTTTAAAATTTTCCATCAGAGTATTGATTAGCTTGGTATGCTTTTGGCTGGATATAACAAAAAACGCAACTAAAATTGGCTTAAAAATAAGAAAAATATATTTTCTTATCTAACCAAAAGCTAAATATAGGATCATTTCAGGGTTGGTTAACTGAGTGGCTCGTTATTGCCTGAGCTTAAATTCTTCATAAATTTCTTAACTTTCCTCTTACACTTACGAGATAATTATAGCAGTTTCAGGCATAACAACTTTAACGTGTATCAAGATATAGGAAAGGAAGGAAAATCGTTTGTTTATTCTTTAGACCTTTTTTTTTTTAAGTGCAAGGAAGAATTTCCAGAATTCCTGGTGGTCTTACCCTCAAATCTCATTGATTAAAAATGCATCATATATCCATTTTCAAACCAATCACTGGCATGAGAAATAGAATCATCATTAATGGCAAAGATCAAATGAGTCTTATTCTGGGGTTGGTAAGAAGTCCAGAAGCTGCCCAATGACTGAACAATATCAGGAACCTATTACCTTTGAAAAGAGGAAATAGCTGTTGGATAAAGAGCCAATAATATTTGCCATTTTCACCTTTCGCCTTACTCAGCATGAGGGGAGAATATGGAGGTCCATTCTCGGGTCTCCTTAACCTTTCAGTTTTCCATCTCTCTTCCTCCTTTGACCTTTCCAACCTAAGCCCCTGCTAATGCTCTTGAGCAAGCTGGGAGACTACAGTTGTTTCTGTCTCTGTCCTGTAAGGGTGAAGGTGGATCCTGATAGTTGGTACCTTCTCACAGCCTGTGCAAAGTCTGGATTTTTTTAACGTCTTCAGACTGAATCATCTATAAGATAAATCTGCTTTAGAACTTGGTCTTTCTGATGTCCCATGGCACTGTCAAGAGTTGCATCCATGGGTGTTGTCAATAGGGAGAATACAAAGTCTCATGGCACAGTGGGATTCAACCATAGGGCAATTAGCTGGTGATGTGCTGGCATGAATAGAGCAGGGTTTCCTCCTTTTATAGACTGGAGTCCCAGCTAGCACAGGCTGCATGACTTGCATTATGAAAAATGGGAAATTCTCACGCACACAAAGAGTATGTGTGTA
This sequence comes from Ateles fusciceps, assembly GCA_036589455.1. NCBI lineage: Eukaryota > Metazoa > Chordata > Mammalia > Primates > Atelidae > Ateles > Ateles fusciceps. The sequence continues at coordinate 15,399,406 of JAZHEH010000562.1, forward strand.
ACTGGCAATGACTTGCAGCAGGTCATGGACCCTGCAATAATGTCTTTTGCAAAGATCAATCTCTCCCTTCACTCACAGTGCATGTTATGAGTTACAGGACAATAGCTTCTCAGATAAGTCCCCCTGGGTGAGGTAATTGTCATTTATCAATCCTCTCACTTCTTCCCCCACCTCCAGACATACTGCCACACCTTATATATTCCTCCACACAAAAGACCTGTCTCGTCTTTTATTTCCTTCTAGACTTCAGAGGCCCCATAGCAAGAGCACAGATCATTAGCTACAGGAAAACACCTCTCCCTTCCCGTGAATGCAGGGAATGCTGTAACATTTTCCAGATGGTGAGAAAAAACATTTGCTTTTTTTCCTAGAATGTTGTCTATGGAGGCAAGTGCCCTGTTAAAGTGGGATGAGTGCTTTGGATGTAGGAAAAAAGTAAAACATATAATAATATAATTAACTTTTTAAGTTAAAGTAGGTTGAATATTTTTATCCTGTTAAATAAGTCAGTTTATTGTCAGTTTGAACTCTTTCTGTTTCTGTCTCTTGTCAGCTTGGACTTCTTTGCATGTTATGTCTCCAGTGTGTTTTATGTTTTCAAAAACTAACAAAACTCATGAGGAGTAAGGAGATAAGACACAAAGGGATGAAACTGATGCAATAGACCAAATAACCTCCCCTGTCTCACATATAATCCCAGCCTAATTAAACTGAATTACTTAGCCTTATAGAGACAGGAAGAGATAAATAAGATTATCAAGGGCCTAAGTCCATCTGATAATCTATTTCCATCTTATAAATCTTTTAATTGTTAAACAATTGGTTGACAATGGTGGGGTGGGTGACAATGGAAGGATGGGTATGTGACACACTTGATAATGGTAGGATGGGTGCCTGCCACACTTGACAATGGTGAGATAGATGACAATGGTCGGATGGGTGTGTGGCACACTTTACAATGGTAGGATGGCTGCCTGACACATTTGACAATGGTGAGATAGATGACAATGGTCAGATGGGTGTGTGGCACACTTTACAATGGTAGGATGAGTGCATGACACACTTGACAATGATAGGATGGGTGACAGTGGTAGGATGGGCACATGACACACCTGACAATGGTAGAATGAGTGACAATGGTAGGACAGGTGACAATGGTAGGATGAGTGACAATGATAGGATTAGTGCATAACACATCTGACAATGATAGGATAGGTGACAATGGTAGCATGGGTGCATGACACATCTGACATCCACCATTGTCACCCATCCTACCATTGTCAGATGTGTCATGCACCCATTGTAACCATTGTCACCCATACTATCATTGTCAGGTGTGCCATGCACCCATTCTAACATGCACTCATGGTAAGGTGTGTGTGTGACACACTGGGAAATGGTAGGATGGGTGACAATGGTGGGGTGGGTGCATGACACACTTGACAATGACAGGATAGGTGACAATGGTGGGGTGGGTGACAATGGTAGGGTGGGTGACAATGGTAGAGTGGGTGAATGACACCCTTGCCAATGATAGGAATGGTGACAATGGTGGGGGTGGGTGACAATGGTAGGATGGGTGACAATGGTAGAGTGGGTGCATGACACACTTGCCAATGATAGGATAGGTGACAATGGTGGGGTGGGTGACAATGGTAGAGTGGGTGCATGACACATGACACTGACAGGATAGGTGACAATGGTGGGGTGGTTGCATGACACACTCGACACTGACAGGATAGGTGACAATGGTGGGGTGGGTGCATGACACACCTGACAATGGTAGGATGTGTGTGTGACACCTGTCACACTTTACTAGTCAAGGGTCAGGGAATGTAAAGTTTGAAGAAACTGTTCCAGAGTGTTAGATGAAAATGTCAGCAAAGACATGTGTTGAATCCACATCTATAATGAGAATGTTAAAACAGATATCACAGCTCAGTCTCAGCTGAGAGGAGCCTGTGCACATACAACTTCATTAATGGTCAGCTCCATGGGAAGATGATGTTTATGTCATTTCATTCTCCAAAATAATATTGCTCAATCTTGGTTTTGTCCAAACCTAAAAATCTTACTAATTCCTTTTTATTTTTTAATTAAATATTACGACTAAAAGTGTAACACAGCAATGATAATTTTAGAATCCATTCTTTAAAGATAACACAGCCTTCTCCAAGACACAGATATACCAAATTGCCCTACTACCACACATCAAAATCACTGCTATGAAATAATATCCTCACTAGCTCTCTGAAATTATGCCTTCAGGGCTCTATTTTGTTTCACTTTGATCTATATTAAATACAAATAACCACAAGAATGTCAAAACATATAAGCTCCATTAGTCATTAAAATAAAGTGAATGAATGTCAGATCTCTTCTTATTTTATATCACAATTAATTTAATAGCACTAAGAAAACCTGGAAAATTTGCTTTCTATTTATAGCTCCATTTGTGTTTAACCTAACAAGAAGGCTCCCTTGGTTCTGTGTTTTTGCATTCCCTACCACTAGTTTTTCATGTCTAAAAAGTCACTCCAAAATTATATCTCAGCAGATGGGAGGGGGAGGGAGGAAGGGGAGAGTAGAGGGTGGAGAGGGAAGGAAAGGAACTGCTGAGGAGAAAAGAAAGTCCAAATCAATTAGACCCTCTCTCTCTGGTAGATAGAAACTGAATCACAGAAAAAAAACAATTGAATGATTTGTTTAAACCGAGTTTCTTTATTTCATTAAAATGAAATAGATTCACTTCTGGTCAGGATAAAATGGCATAGAAGAGTTTCTCCCTGCTCCCCCTCCACTGTGCACGACTATAAACCCTGGAAATGGCACAAGGGACAATCAAAGGTGAATGCTGAGAGGTGGTAAGAAGGCAAGACAGCTTCAGACCTCAGGACTGGGTGTAGCATGGGTGCATGACACATCTGACATCCACCATTGTCACCTAATAATTTAATAGCACTAAGAAAACCTTGAAAATTTGCTTCCTATTTATAGCTCCATTTGTGTTTAACCTAACAAGAAGGTGAACACCTGGAACAGCATAGTACCAGGGTGTCATGCCCCTCACCCAACTTAGGAAGCTGACCCACACATCAAGTCTCAACCCAACTCGAACAAGAGCAAGCATCTCAGGTTGGCTGATTTTTCCCCCTAGACCAAAAAGGAGTCCCACCAACAACATCAAGCAAGTGGAATGGCACTGGTGGGGATATTACCAGCTGGGAGCAGCACTCTCCTTCTCTGCCAAGCCTTAGATGCTCCAACCCTCCCAGCGACAACTGAGGCCAGGCCTGGTGATTTCCCCTTCCAGGCCTTCAAAAAGCACAAACGAGAACCAGTGGGAGCTCCACAAGCACCATTTAAACCAAGCAGACCAAAACAGCACCTCAAAAGCTCTGAAAATTAAGCTGTCATTGAAATCACAGCCAACAAAACCAGGCCAAGATCCCCATATTAAACCTAAACCTGATAAAATGAAGATTTAAATAGGACTCTGACTTTCCTAACATAATAGATGAAATGTCCACAGTAGGACTGAAAGTCATCTGTCGTACTAAGAACCAAGAACACTGCAACTTGAAAAAGGAAAGACAACCAGCTGATGCCAATGCCCACCGAGATAAATCAGGTGTTAGAATTATCTGACAAGGATTTTAAAGCAGCCATCATAAGAATGCTACAGCAACAAATTATATATTCTCTTGAAGCACATGAAAATTTCAGCAAATAAATAAAATTGTCAATTAAAAAGAACCAAATGGAAATCACAGAACTCGAAAACACAGTAACACGAATAATACTCACTGGTTGGCCTCAACAGTAGAGTGGAGATGACAGAGGATAAATCAGTAAACTTGAGGACACAGAAATAGAATTCCACTCAAACTAAATGAGAGAGAAAATAGGCTGAAAAATATAAACAGAATATCAGGGACCTGTAAGATAAAAACAAAATACCCAGTAATTTGCCAAGTCAAATCATGATCGTATCAATTGACATAGAAAAAGCATTTGACAAAATCTAACCCATTTATAGTATACACTGTTACCAAATTGGGAGTAAAGGAGAATTGCCTTAATAAAGAGCATCTGTGAAAACTCTACAGCTAACAACATACTTATGGTGAAGCACACTGAATGTGTTCCTCCTAATATCAGAAGTAAGGCAAGAATATGCACTCTCACCACTCTTCTTCAACATAGTATTGGAAATTCTAGCCTCAGAAATAAGGCAAGAAAAAGAAACAAAAGGCATACAGATTGGAAAGGAAGAATTAAAACTGTTCATATTAGTGAATGACAGAATTATCTACATAAAACTCCCAGATAACCTACAAAAATACTCCTAAAACCTAAAGTGAGTATCACAAGCTTGCAGGATATGAGATTAACACACAAAAAAATCACAGACATTTCTATATACCTACAACAAACACAGGAAAATAAGAATTTAAAACACAATACCTCTAAAATCAAATACAATGAAATACTTATGTGTATACTTACCACAACATACACAGGTTGTGTATGCTGAATATTGTAAAATGTTAACTTAGGAAATCAAAGACCTAATTAAATGGAGAGGCATACGATATCTGTGTATTAAAAAATTGAACATAATAAATATGTCAATTCTCCCCAAATTGAACTACAGGCTTAACACAGTCTCTGTCACAATTCCAGCAAATTTTTTGTAGATAAAGACAAACTTATGTTAATATGCATGTAAGAAAGCACAGGCCCTAAAATGGTTGAAAGTATTTTGATCAAAAAAATAAAGTGGGAGGAATTACTCTTCCCAATATTAAAGATTACTATATGGCTATAGTAATCTCAACAGTGTGATATTGGCAGAGAGATTGATGCATAGATCTATGGAAAAGAATAGAGAACCCAGATCTATGTCCATACAAAAGACCCAACTAATTTTTGAAAGAGGCAAAAAAGCAATGCATTGGAGGAAGAATAGACTTTTCAACAAATGGAGCAAATGCTGCCAGAATAATTGGACATTCATAAATAAAAGGGACAAAAAAGAAACCTCAGCTTAATATGCCTTGTACAAAAATTAACTGAAAATGGATCATGGAGTTACATGTAAAACACAAACTATAAAACTTTTAGGAAAAAATATAAGAAAATCTTCAAGATCTAGGGCTAGGCAAAGTGTTCCTAGACTTAAAACAAAAAGTATGATTAATAAAAGAAAAAGTGATAGATTGGACGTCATCAAAAATGAAAAATATTTGATCTGTTAAAAAAAAAAAAAAGCAAGAACAGAAAATCAAACACCGCATGTTCTCACTCATAGGCAAGTGTTGAACAATGAGAACACATGGACACAGGGAGGGGAGCATCACACACTGGGGTCTGTTGGTGGGGATTAGGGGAGGGGACAGCAGGGGGATAGGGAGGTTGAGGAGGGATAACATGGGGAGAAATACCAGATATACGTGACGGGGGGATAGAGACAGAAAACCACATTGCTATGTATGTACCTATGCAACAATCCTGCATGTTCTGCTCATGTGCCCCAGAACCTAAAGTGCAATTAAAAAGATATATGTATATACCTATAACACATTTATAATAATATCAAAAAGAATTAAAAATTGTTATTAATTTAACAAAAGTATAACTTTGTACACTAAAAATTATAAAACATCACTGAAAGAAATTAAGGAAGACCTAGTTAAATGGAAAGATATCCATGTTCATGGATTAGAAGAGTTAATGTTAAGATGGCAATATTCTCCAAATTGATCTATAGATTCAACAAAATACTTAACAGTTAACTCCCAGCTACTTTCTTTTCAGAAACAGAGAAACTGATCTTAAAACTAATATGAAATGCAAGGGACCCCAGAATAGCCAAAACTTAAAAAGCAAGAACAAAATCAAAGTCGATAGAGGGTCTCCAAAGGTGACCACATCCTAATTTCTGGAATTTGTGAATGCTACCTTACATGGCAAAAAGACTCTGAAGATGTGATTAAGTTGAGGACCTTAAAATAGGGAGATTTTCCTGAATTTTATCCAGCTAGACCTAATGTAATCAGAAATGTCACTAAAAACTGAAAAGGACAGTAGAAAAATCAGAAGAGGAGATGTGATGACCCAAGTAGACATCAGAGTGACGTGGCTGCAAGCCAAAGAATGCAGATGGCCTCCAGAATTTGGAAAAGCTAAAGAACAGATTTTCTCCCAGAGTCTCCAGAAGGAACAGAGGTATGCTAAAACATTAGTTTTCACCCCATAAAGACCCATTTCAAACTTCTGACTTCCAGAACTGTAAGCAGCATAAAAATAATACATTTTGTTGTTTTAAGCCACTAAATTTGTGGAAATTTGTTACAGCAGCAATAGGAAACAAATTGTAATAGTAGCCAAAATGTATAACATAGTATGTTATATGTTATAGAGGCATATAACAATATCTCAAATGTCTATAAAAGCATAAAGCATTGTCACACTATTAATGTGGTGATCCAAATGCTGTGTTGCTATTTAAGAATCATTTACTGTGCTATATGTATCTTTTTATATGTAAGAGCAAAGTTCTCAGTTTTCAGTAAAAACACCTGATTTTTTAATTTGGCACTAAAAAAAAAAAGCCCATGTGATGTGAATGAAAAGAAAGGTTACGGACAATGAGAAAATATTTGCAAACCTCATATCCAACAAAGGACTAATATTTAAAATATAAAGACCTCTCAAAATAAAATTTTAGAAATGAAGAGCAAATGAGTGGTTGCTAAAGGTTAGGTACAGAAGGAATTCCATGGGGGAAGGAAAGAGGTAGGTGTTATTAAAAGTTTGTTTAAATTTTAATCATCTAAAAGTGTAGTTCAAAGACTTACGCCCTTGGAACTAAGTGATTAAACACACAGCTTCCCAGAGTCCCCTCAAGATCAACTCAACCATGCTATTCAAGAGTGGGGCCCAAAAATCTGTATGGTTAACAGACAATCCAGCAGGTTCTTAAGCCCAGTGGAATTTGAAACCACTGTTCTAGCTCCCTGGAATATATAGTATGGATGTGGGCATTATCATAAATCTACTAAATTCAAATTCTCTTTTCTTCAGCTCAAGGTTTAAAATAGGCAGACAGTAAATTCTCTAATTGTTCTTTATCAACTTCAGGGTAAGGATCACGTTCCTTAGCATAGCACACAAGGCCCTCCATGGCCCAGACCCTTCATCTCCAGCCAACAGGCCCCCATACTCCCATTACTCTTTGACTTCACCACATACGGATACCATTGCCACTACTAAATTCCATGTGAAACTCACATTCCTAAAAGAATCTGTTAGTTACTGGGAGGTTACTAGCTCAAGGACTCTACCTAAATATCTAAAGGTATTTCACTTATGTGTGTTTTACCACTTAGTTCCAAGGCCCTAAGTCTTTGAACCACACTTTGAGATTATTAAAATTTAAAAAGAACTCTCCTTACTCCTGTCCTGTGAACAAAAGATCTGAATGCACTTTCAGATGAAATTGCAAAGCAGGCTCTAGTCACCACTAGAGGGTAGCATATCAAAATTTTTAGTTTTGAACAATTTTTTTTTTTTGAGAATCAGAGTTTAAAACATTTTTAATATGATTTTTTAAAACATGAAAATGTTCAAACAAAAAGCATTCTTTGGAAAATTGTCTTTCCCCCATCTTTGCTTTTTTTCTAGTTTAATCAAGTGACTGTATCAAATTAAAATATTTCTTCCGTTGCTAACACATTCTTATTCGGGGGTGATGACAGCAATTTTAGGATTTTAAAGATAACTGAGCCCATTCCCATTTTACAGATGAGCCCCGGAAGGTAACGAGCTTAAGGTCTCTACACTTCACAGCAATGTTGGGACTAGATTCCAGGTGCCCTATCTATTCAACAGGATTTTCTACAAACCATCCTAAAAACATTAGATAATTTTGGAGTTACTGAAGATGGAGAAACGAACTCTGCATTAGCACATTTTAGTTCTTTTAATATAGTCAGAATGTGGGGTGGGGCGAGGTGCCTCATGCCTGTAATCCCAGCACTTTGAGAGGCCGAGGAGGGCAGATCACTTGAGATCAGGAGTTCAAGATCAGCCTGGCCAACATGGTAAAGCCCTGTCTCTACTAAAAATACCAAAATTAGCCAGGTGTGGCGGTGCATACCTGTAATCCCAGCTACTCGGGAGGCTGAGGCAGGAGAATCACTGGGAGGCAGAGGTTACACTGAGCTGAGTTTGTGCCATTGCACTCTAGCCTGGACAACAGAGCCAGACTCTGTCTCAAAAAAGAAAAAAAAAAGTCAGAATCTGAAACTTTCATTTGAGACAGCCCTTGAGAACTCTGTGAAGTAACTCTGCTTAATATCTTTTTAAATCCCATATATCCTGCAGATGAAGTACCTCGTATCTCCTTTGCTTTCTTCCACTGTAATAGACCAGCTCTGAGTTAGAACTCTTTGATTTTTGCCATTTCGTCTTGAGCACAGGTTTGTTTTTAATGGTAGAAATACAGCTTCCCAAGTAAGGACAAAACAAGTCAGGATTAAAAAGAACAACATCGGGGTTCACTCATCTTGTTAAAATAAGGGAAACAGCTGTAAATGCTCCAGTAAATCAGCCAGTTTATATTTTAAGTGATCTTGGCTTTGATGAAAAAAATCTGTGCAAAAGGGTTGAACTTTTTCTTCTTTTGTTCCTGACATGTGGTATTTGCTTCACTGAATGGTTTAGCTTCTGGTGAACCATGTGCTTTTTTGGCAGCTTCTCTCCCTCATGTGCTGCTAAAAGAAAAAGAAAATGGCCTTTTCTTAGAAGGATGATGACTGCTTTTGACCTGGGGCCTAGAAGTTAGCAGACCCAACAATGGTACTAGCCCTAAGAGAAGAAGCAATAACATTACTTATTTATAATTATGGAAGTAATTTCCTGATAGGGAAGACTTAAGAATTTAATGGGTATAAGAGGAAGTCACTAAGCAGTAATAGAACATTTCCCTCTTTTTAAACTTTTATTTCAATGTTTTTGGGGGTAGAGGTGGTTTTTGGTTCATGGATGAGTTCTTTAGTGCTGAATTCTGAGATTTCGGTGCACCTGTCACCTGAGCAGCATACACTGTACACAATATGTAGTCTTTTAGCCTTCATTTCTCTCCCAACTTCCTCCCACCTGTCCCCAAAGTCCATTATATCACTTATGCCTTTGCATTCTCATAGCTTAATTTTCACTTATGACAACATACAATATTTGATTTTTCCATTCCTGAGTTATTTCACTTGGAATAATGGCTTCCAGCTCCATCCAAGTTGCTGCAAAATACTCTATTTTGTTCTTTTTTATGGCTGAGTAGTATTCCATGGTGTACATATACCACATTTCCTTTATCCACTTGTTGGTCGATGAGCAGTTATATTGGTTCCATATCTTTGTAATTGAGAATTACACTGCTACAAACATGTGTGCATGTGTCTTTTTCATATAATGACTTCTTTTCCTTGGGTAGGTACCCAGTAGTGCATTTCTCTCTTTTAAGGGGAAACTATGAGTCATTCCATGCCTTTAAAAATGGAGTCTCTGGACATGCTACTTATATGTAATATAGGCTATTAAATTCCAAATTTCCAAGATTCAAGGCAGCCTTATAGTTATAACAGTAACTAAATTTGGCAAGCTCTCATTAAGTGTCAGGCACTGAGATAAGAAATTTATCCATAAAATCGTATTTATCCTTCACAGCAACGCTATGAGGTAGTTGCTGTTATTATCCCCCACTTTATAGATGATGAAAGTGAGGCTCGGGGGGTGGAAGAGGCTAGGGGAGGTAATGAGTTAATACCACAAACTAGAGGTAGAAGAGTCTTTTTTACTCAAATCCAGGAAGGCAAAGTCCAAGTGCTGGCTCTTAACCACTCTGCTCTACCATGCTTAATTTATATACAGTCCCTACCAAGGCAACTCAGAAAGAAGTGTATCCAGCAAATGCTATGTGGATAATCTCATTTAGTCTTGGATATTCACATAATGTGTATCTATCTTCTCTTTAAGGTTAAGATGCTGTGAGATGGGGAAAAGGGTCAATTATTAGCCACACCTTAGCTAGTGAGATTAAGCCTGTAAAATCTGAGGTAGGGTTAATGTCTAGGGCAAAATTCAAGTCAGACCTGATTTTCATGCTCTATTTACTGTAGCAGATTAGAATCCTTCCTTTCAGAATCTCTGTAAACAGAAAGAATAAATAGCAAGTATATAAAAAGGACCAGGACCTAGACATGCTGTGCCTATTCATATTAGAGACAAGAGTGTTATTTCAGATTATATTAAATTACATTTCTGGGGCATCAAAAATTACGCCTCAATTCACAATAGTTTAAAGCTCCATCTTTACAAGATTATCCTGAGCACCCACTGAAACATGCAAGAGGGAAAATGAAGCCACTGGAATGAAAGAGAAAGACTGAAATTCCTACTCTATGGAGGCAGGCAGGAGGTACAGGGCTGGGTTGTGTAATGCATGGTCCATATATCACTGATGGTATCTGAGTTGCTTCTAGGTAGTACATGAATAAATTTTTATAAAGAACATTTAATAGCTGTAAATTAATTTAAAGAGTATTAAAGCAAAAAAGCTAGACTTTAAAACTAGTGATTTCATGTATATTACCAGGTTGGCGCAAAAGTAATTGCAGTATTCACCACTAAAAGTAATAACTAAAACCATTACTTTTGCGCCAACATAATAGTGCTTAGGGCAAGGCTAAGTGTTAAGTGAGCAAATTTAAATTTGACTTGAACAAAAGTATTGAGTGAATAATATTAATACTTGTAAACATAGGGCCAAAAATTTGGAAGTATTATACACAAGAGATTGGAGTCTTGTAAACTTCAGTATGGCAGAATCAGTAAGTGATAAAGACTTTAGACACTTGAGTCCAATTTCAGGTTCTGAATGGACTAGCCAACTATTAACACAGTTTAAACTTCCAAACCATAAAAAATTGCAACTGTGCACATTGCAAAAGGGTGTCCTAAAGGATCGTAAATAGAAGATAATTAGCTCCCCTGTTACTTGATAGTGCTGGGGGGTAAAATATTCTCATTTGATCTATTTTCCTGACCTAGAATATCTGTACACAGAAGAGCCACAATCATCCTAATGGTCTCATGCACCCCACCCCCAAAAAAAGTAGATTCGTGGACAATTGTTTTTGATGAAAATTATATTAATAGTAACAATGATAATAATGTGAATTACTCTCATTTTATTTAACACACAGGATGTGTGTTTACTTCAGATGCTATGTTTAAGTATTTTAAATAACTCTTATCTTTCAATGTTTCCAAAATTAAGTATGAATATCTCTAATTTGTAGTTGATAGAACCGAAAGTTTTTGGCCCTGGCTATGAATCTTTCAGTGGTCATATCACGATTCAAATCCAGTGAAATGCAACCCTATTTCTACTATGCTACCTTGCTTTTTGATATAATACAAATTAAGTAGCAGACCGAGGCATAGGAAAAAGAGTCATAAGTAGCAAGTTCTGCAGAATGTTCTTTAGAGAACAGCTAAATGTTTTTTAGAGAATCTCATGAAATAGCATCATTTCAAGATGGCAGCAATCAATAGTTTCTGGTTTTCTGCCAGGGTCTCAGATGGCTGGAAAGCAAAGCTAGAAGTTTGACTCTTTTTCCATGCAATTTCTGAAAGAGCCACTTGATGGTGCCAGATGGTTAATTCTATTTTTGTTGACACAGGGTTAAAAAACTCAGAAATGAGTATTTTTCTCTGCATAAGGCTACCAGGAAATTCTCTCTTTCTTTGTTATTTATTTTCAGCATAGGTTTAACCCAAGAAAAAGGGGGAGAGTCAAAAATATTGAGAATGTGGTAAACTTAAGAGAAAATAAATGGAGAGGAAATACAACTAAGGAGAAAGGTAGAAACTAATCTGAATAGATGAAAGAAAAAAATACAATACCCAGCAGTTTCACAAATGTGAAGCTGTGCTATAATCAAATTTAGAAGCAAACTCAATTAATTCTCTTTACTTATAAGTTAAAGTGGCACGGCTGCTTGCAGCTTTAACTGTTTGCTTTGTAAAATGCAGATGATAATTCCTTACCAGCCTGAGTAAGAATGGCATGATCATTTAGGCTAGCTTCCTGCTCCAAGGCCGCTGACTCTGTTTAAGGACTGATCAAACTGATACTACATTTACATTTGAGTATCCTCTCCGCCCATGTGGTAGATAGATTCTTAAGCAGTATGGGTTTATCTAGCCAAGCTGGCAGTCACATGTTAAAGCTCTGGTAGTCATCATAAACCTCACAGACACTGCTATCCTATTCATCAAAGGCAGCTTTTCTTTCTTGGCCTCCAACCTGATCTCTCTTCTTCTTCTCTATAATCCATTCTGCTTCCAACTGCCTGAATAAATTAAATCAAATCACCCTCCTCCTTAAAACCCTTCAATGACCATTCATTGCATTTAAAGTAAAATCCAAGCTCCTTCCTGTGGATGGCATACCCTGCATGATCTGGCCTGTGGCAGACCCTGCTGGTTGACTATCCAATATCATACCAATTTCCCTTTCTCCTTAGGAACAGAATTCCAGTTGTGTGTGACAGCATGAGCTCAGTTACAAAGTCTCAGCTCTTCTAACTCTTGTATTTAGAAGTAGCCATGTAACCTATTTCTAGCTAATGAAATATAAGTGGAAGACTACTGCTGGAGTCCTGGAAATGCTATTTAAAAAAGAAATTATTTTAGAATAAGACAGACTCAGCTTGCATGGGCATTTTACCCTTTACCTTTCTTCTCTCTGACTTGAATAGGAATGAAATACCTATACGTAGAGCAGTAATTTCATAACAATGAGGACAAAGCCTGCATGCTAAATATAGAGAAGCAAAAAGATGAAAGGATCTTGAGACCCTAATAGCATGGAATGTGATACCAGCTTGGACTGCCTACCCCTCTAGATTTTTTTCCAATGTGAGAAAAATATACCTATTTTAGATTAAGTGACTGTAATCTGGTTTCTGTTTCAAATTGCTGACAGTAATCTTACGTAATAAACTATCTCTCTGATTTTACCTCGTACATTTTCCCCTTACTCATCCTACTTGTTGTAGGTGGGCTGTGTTGTGCATCCCAGATCCTCTATTTAAAACCGAAAGATCTATTTTCCCAGATTCTGGGAAGTTTGTTAACTGACAGGTCTTAACTCTTAGACTTTGGGGGCATTGCCTCACACAAAGACAGCCATCTTATTCAAAGGAACACTCTCTGTCTGGGGCAACCCATATGTAATCACTAAGAGACTCTGGGATATATGTGCCTAGTTCTAGTCCCTCTCAAAACTGGATAATCATGAAGCACGATCCCAGTTTTGAAGTCCCTGTGGGGTTGAATGAGGTCTTTGTTGAGACTGTATCATTGTTCAACGGTTCTCTTTTCCCAATCTGGCCTCTTTTTTTTTTTAATTGTTTTTTATTGATACATAATGTTTTACATGTTTATGGAGTACATGTGAGTATTTTTTACATGCATAGAATGTATAATGATCAAGTCAGATCAGAGTATTCTAGGTATACATTATCTTGAGTATTTATCATTTCTATATATTGATAACATTCCAAGTCCGCTCTTCTAGCTGTTCTGAAGTACCCAGTATTTTTTTGTTACCTATAGTTACCCTTGTCTGCTATTGGACATTAAAGCTTATTTCTTCTAACTGTACATGTGCCCATTCACCAATCTCTCCTCATTTCCTCCTCCTACTCTCCCAGCATTCCCCATCTCTAGTATCTATCATTCTATTCTCTATCTCCATGAGATCAAGTTTTTTTAATTTCCCACAGTGAGTGAGAACATGAGGTAGCTGTCTTCTGTACCCAGCTTATTTCACTTAATATAATGACTTCCAGTTTCATCCATGTTGCTGCAAATGACATGATTTCATTCTTTTCATGGCTGAATAGTATTCCATTCTGTATATATACTACATTTTCTTTATTCGTTCATCTGTTGATGGACCCTTAGGTTGATTCCATATCTTTGCTATTGTGTGAATAGTGCTGCAATAAACATGTATTCCTTTTGTTTTTTTTGTTTTTTTTTTGAGATGGAGTCTCTCTCTGTCACCCAGGCTGGAGTACAGTGGTACAACCTTGGCTCACTGCAGCCTTCATCTCCTGGGTTCAAGTGATTCTCTTGCCTCAGCCTCCTGAGTAGCTGGGATTACAGGCATGCACCACCACACCCAGCTAATTTTTGTATTGTTAGTAGAGACGGGGTTTTACCATGTTGGCCAGACTGATCTCAAACTCCTGACCTCAAGTGATCCACCCTCCTCGGCCTCCCAAAGTGCTGGGATTACAAGTGTCAGCCACTGGGTATTCCTTTTTATTACTGATTTCTTTTCCTTTGGATTAATACCCAGTAGTGGTATTGCTGGATTGTATGATAGTTCTATTTTTAGTTTATTGATAAATCACTATATTGGTAGCACTAATTTACACTCCCACCAAGAATGTGTGAGTTCCTTTTCTTCCACATCTTTGCCAGCATCTGTTATCTTTTTGTCTTTTTAATGGTAGCCATTCTAACTGGGGTTAGATTGGTTAACCCCATTTCATTGTGATTTTCATTTGCATTTCCCTAATGATCAGGGATGTTGAACATTTACCCACTGGCCATTTATATGTCTTCTTTTGAGGAATCTTTATGCTTGTTCTTTACCTACTTTTTATGTTTTATTATTTCCTTACAAAGGTGATAAAGTTATTTTGCCTACTTTTTACTGGGATTTTTTTTTTCTGTTGAGTTTTTGAGCACCTTGTATATCCTGGATGTTAGTCCCTTGTCAGATTAATAGTTTGCCAATATTTTCTGCCATTCAATAAGTTGTCTCTTTACTCTGTCGATTGTTTCCTTTGCTGTGCAGAAGCTTTTTAGTTTAATATAGTCCCATTTGTTTGTGTTTTAATCGTCTATGCTTTTGAGGTCTTTGCCATAAAATCTTTGCTTAGACCAATGTCCAATAGGGATTGTTTTCTCTATGTTTTCTTTTAGTTGTTTTATAGTTTCAAGCCTTACATTTAGTCTTTAATCCATCCTGAGTTGATTTTTGTATATGATGGGAGATGGGAGAAAGATACAATCCTGTTTCTTTCCCTTCCCTTCTGCTCCCTTTCCTTTCAAAGTTATTGATCCTAAAAGTGCTACCTAATAACCTTCCTGCTTGCTAATCTCTATCTCAGAGCCTTCCTCTGAGGGACTTTGGCTTTCAAGAGTTGATGCCAGGGTGATTTAGAAAATAGATGCTAAAATGAGATTCTGGGGTTGGATTCCCCTGTCAGCCAGAGAGCAATGAGAATCTTACCACTGTTGGTAAATGAAACACGGATTGCCCATTTGTCATATCACATGCTGTGCCATCCAGAAGCTGGTAGCTCCACAGAGCAATGGAATTAATGGCCAGTAAGAGGCACAGACACAGGAGAGAAGGCAGCTCAGAGACTATCCTCAAGGTCACAGTGTATACACTATATCAATGACACTCATTGATGCTGTGTCAATAATACATAGAATACATCAAGTCCCTGCTTCCATCACTCCCCGTGACACAACTGGGGGAAATTATACTTCACATCCCTGCAACTGTGGGTTTTGTAGGCTCAGAGGCCTGGTTCCCACATGTGAAACTTCTGTCAGGAGATGTAGTGAGAGGGTCCTTAAGGAAAATTATGGCTGCAATCTGGGAATTTCAGAATCCTCATGCCAAGAGATCAATAGCAAGAACATAGCAGTACAGGTTATCACTGTTCTGGCAGGACAATCCACCCTGTTCATTGGGGGAGAGCTGTGGCTGTTACACAATGGGCACAAGAGGGAATGCTATGCCATGCAGGCAATCTACCTTGAGGGCCTCTTGGGACTCTGTTGCTCAAAATGCTGCCAAGGACAATTGTAGTAGGCACAGACTGAGAAGGGCATGACAGCCAGGGTGTCAGACTCCTGGATCATACCTCAGTTTCTCCAGCATTCTTTGCTGCTTAGAAAGTAAAGCCCAAACTCCTCTGCATAATTTTCAAGGAACCCCATAGCCTTGTTCCTGATTAGGTCCCAGAGCACAGACTCTGTGCTATGGCCACTCGGGACAAACTGAAGTTTCTTAAACTTTCCAAAAGGTTTTATGCCTCCTTTTAAAAATTTAGGTTTTCCCTTTCACCTTTTTCTGTCTAAGAAAATGTTAATTAGTTCAACTGTGCTGTATTAAACTTTATTTTTCCTTACTTCCCTCTCCTGGTAAAAATTAGTCATGTCTTCTATCACAGTGGTCCCCAACCTTTTTGGCAACAGGGACTGGTTTCATTGAAGACAATTATTCCATGGACAGGGGTGGGTGGGGGTGGATGGCTTCAGGATAAAACTGTTCCAACTTAGATCATCAGGCATTAGTTAGATTTTCATAAGGAGCACACAACCTAGATCCCTTGCATGCATAGCTCACCATAGGGTCTGTGCGCCTATGAGAATCTAATGCTGCAGCTGATCTCACAGTAGGCAAAGCTCAGGTGGTAATGCTGGCTTGCCTGCCACTCACCTCCTGCTGTGTGGCCCAGTTCCTAACAGGCTATGGATCAGTACTAGTCCATTCTGTCACACTCCTTCAACAGAAAATTCTTACTTTTTTTCCATTTTGAACCATAATCAATTTGCATACCTAGTTTCACTAACAGACTATAAACTTTTTAAGGGCAAGGACTATATATCTCATGCATTTTTTGAAGTAAATAAATTTTATTTACTCAACAAGAAGATATACGGAGCCCCTACCACAAGCAAGGTATTATGATGCATGCACCTTGAGTTGAGCCAAAAAAACAAAAAACAAATTCAGACACGAATTCTGCTCTCAAGGAATCCAACATACAGTCTAGCGGAGGAGGACCATTGTATACACAAAACACCACAACAGAAAGTAGAAACAGTTGAATGACATAGTGAGAGAAAACATGATTCTATGGAAATATGGAGGAGGGGACAGTTCTTTTAACTAGGTACTCTCTATCTACCTATCTGCACCGCACCTATAACATGGTGATGCTAGTCAGGTTTTGGGTGTATGCAACAGAAACCAGCTCTAAATGATTTAAGTTTTAAAAAGGAATTTCTTGAAAGGATCATGGCTGGCTGACAAAATGGACAGGAAAAAATGTGGGAACAGAACCTCAGCCAAAACCATGGCAATAGTCTGATAAGAACACCACTGTGGCTGCCACAAATCCCGATCCATCACAGCTGGTACCAAGCCTGTTTCCCACCAGGTCCCTCAGGTGGAAAATTCCATAACATGAGAAAACATTCAAGAGTCTGAGAAACCAAAATCTTACCACTACCAGGGAAAAACACAGAGGAGCTTTACAAGGAATGCCACATACATCAACAAAGAATAGGATTTCTGTACTGGAAACTGATGTCCAGAAACCTCAGGGTCTCTGGTAGACATTATGAGGGGCTCACTCCTGTCACTGAGCTCTTTTCCTGCTTGGGCCAGAGAAAACTTTGTAATCACTGAGCAGTTAAGCAGGGCAATGTGGCCAGTTCTGGCCAATGCAATGGAGTGGACAGGATGAGAATCTTCCAAATCCAAGCAGTAAAACTTCCCCGCACAATTCTTGACTCTGTCTTCCTCCTCTGTGAGGAGTGTGGATGGAGCCCATGTGCTGAGATGGTAGTTTCATAAGATCACTTAGGGACCACATGGAACACAGCAGCCTGGAAAAGTGCCTGATCTGTAGCAGATTTTGAGGAATTGAGAAATACATTTTTATATGTTAAACCACTGAGATTTGGGGGTTGCTACCAATGCCTAATCTAGCCTACCTTGCCAAATACAAGGTTCTGGCTAAACAAATACAACAAAAACTTGCTGGCACTTGTTTTTAGATGTGTTTTTCTCAGGTAGGGCACGGTGGCTCATGCCAATAATCCCAGTACTTTGAGAGGCCGAGGCAGGTAGATCAACTGAGGTCAGAAGTTTGAGACCAGCCTGGCCAAGATGGTGAAATCCCATCTCTACTAAAAATACAAAAATTAGTCAGGCATGGTGGTGCACACCTGTAATCCCAGCTAGTCAGGAAGCTGAGGCAAGAGTATCATCTGAACCTGGGAGGCGGAGGTTGCAGTGAGCAGAGATCATGTCATTGCATTCCACCCTGGGTGACAGAGCAAGACCCTGTCTCAAAAAAAAAAAAAAAAAAAAAGAAAAAGAAAAAGCAAAAACGTGGTTTTCTCATCAAGGGAAAAATAACGGGACTATCCTCTCTTAAGCCACCCATATACCCCCCATTATACTTTGAGTGAAAAATCAAGGAAGTAGGCATTTTTTAAAAGATAAAAATCATTTTAAAATTTGAAATAGACTCTTTTATTCAGACTCAAGGCATAATGCCAATTCTTCCTCTGGATCAGTCTATCTAAATTTTCATATTATTCTATTTTTAGGTTCTGTCATTTATCACCTTTATATCAGGATTTGGCTGAGCCATGAATCATCTGGATGCTTTGCAGTACACTGTATCATAAGCTGACCTCTTCTATCCAAGGTTAGGCTTATAGTTGCTCAATTCTATTCTATCAGAAAAAATGTGTTGCTTAAAGGGTCTTCTCTAAACTGTCAGGGGTCTGACACATCACTTGCCATTAAACCTGAATTTTATGTCAAACCACTCTTTGCTCAGCATTTTGTGGAAAAAAAAATATTAAGCATGGTCTCTTGCATAGAGACATGTAAGATAATCTTGTATTACTGCTTTGATTGCTACAACTATTACCATCAGCTACCATTTATGGATCATCAACAATGTATTTGGTTCTATACTAAACCCTTTAGAGCTATTTAATTTAGTTATCCCTATGGCTCTTTGCGGTGTACATTTTTGTGCCTATTTTTTACAAGCAAGGAAACTGAGGCTCAGAAAAGGTAAATTTTTCTGGAGTTATACAGCTAGACAGTGTTAATACCAGGATTCAAACCTGGTTTTCCTAACTAAAGAGTCAATGCATTTAGCCACAGAACTCTAAGTCACAGATATAGCACTGAAATATTCTTCCTCTCAGCCAGGTCTGCATATTTCCTGGCTATTAACTCCTTTTCTTAAGGTCATAGAAGGTACAACGGAGGAGATACCTAGGCCAAATATATGCTTTCCATTCTTTGCTGGGAATTCTACTTCAACTACCTGGTTGTTCTCTATGCAAGTAAGCCGAGGTGCATACTTTGTGCTTTGTCCTCAAAGATTACATCAGTATTTCCTAACATGTATTTCCATAAGTTGTTGATGTATTAAGAATATAAGCATATTGAATACTTACTCAAATGTAGGGCCCTCTTTTCTTCTCTCTCTAGATGAAATCCCTTTAATCTCTTTATATTTTTTCCCTAGGTGAAATCATTTCACCCTGTGACTTATATACCATCTAAATTCTTGAAGACAATATTATTTATCATATTTCAAGCTCAGACCCTCCACTTAGAACACCAAAGTCATTTACCCAACTGCCTACCTGAAATCTCTACTTGTTATCACAGGCATCTCAAATGTAAGATATTCATATCCAAATTCTTCATTTCTTCCCCTGTACTTGATCCACATCTCTCTGTCTTTCCCATGCTCCTATCAATCAAATAAGAACCCTAGTGAATTGATCAGCGTCCAATGGGAAAGAGAGAACACACCAGCTATTTGAATCTAGATTATTTAATATAAAGAATTGCATATTAGTTATAAAACTGTTGACTAACTTAACAGGAAAGACCAAATAACACTAAGTTATCATAGAAGCAGCAGCTAAAGGAATAGCCACCAGCTCTAGGCCTGGAGAACAGGGAAAAGGCCAGAGTTTATTAAAACCTGAAGCTTAAAGGGGTGGGAACTGCAGAGCTGAAATTCAGGTATCTGAGGAGGGTACACAGCTGGTGCTGGTATCTCTGAGAGGAGTGCAATGAGGCTGGTTCTATGAGTACTGGAAAGCTGCAAACCAGATTGATTCTGCTATGGGAAAGCAGTGCATCTGCTGGAGTGAAGAGGAGGGAGGCTGGGGTGACTTTCATAGGACCCGAAACCCCACAGAAAGTGACCAGGAAGGATCAAGTCTCTCTCCTTCTTTCTGCTGTTCAGTCTCTTTAACACGCCCCCAGCCCCACCCACCCCCCCATTGACAGAGCCTAACAGGGAGCAGCTGGCAGAGCAAAAATGTGATTTTCAACCCCCCCAGCCCAGCATCACATAGCAGAGTTCAAACAGGGCAGACTTCAAGGACAGCTAGAAACCTAGTAACCAGCCTGTCAGTTATTAACCACCTCATAACTGAATTATTCCTAGTCCTTTCTTCCTGCTTAGTTCCAGCATCAAATCCATCAGAAAGTCCTTACATCACTATCTCCAAAATAGTTTTAAATTTTGTTGACTATTTTTCTTTCTTTCTGACCATAAACTTGAGTCCTACGTTTTGTCACCTCTAACCTGAATTATGGCAGTATCTGTCTCACTAGACTTCTTAATTTCAACCTTGCTTCCCTCCACATTATACATGTATACAATCAATGTTTATTGAGCACTTGCTCTGTGCCAGGCACTGATCCAGGCACTAGGGTTACAACAGTGAACAAAATGAACAAAATGCTATGTTGAAGGTTACAGAGCTTCAATTGTAGCCACTCACATTGACACAAAACAGAAAGATGGCTTTTTAAAACAATACAATTGATCCTTGTACAACACAGGTCTGAACTGCATGGATCCACTTACATGCAGATGTTTTGCAATAAAATTTACACCAAGTGTGCCTGCCTCCCTTGCCTCCCCCTCTCCACCTCCTTCACCTCCACCTCTGCCACCCCTCAAATAGAAAGACCAACCTCTGCCTTCCCTCCTCCTTCTCAATCTACTCAATGTGAAGACAATGAGAATGAAGACTTTCATGATGATCCACTTTCACTTAATGAATAGTAAATATATTTTCTCTTCCTTATGATTTTTAAATAATATTTTCTTTTCTGTAGCTTACTTTATTGTAATAATACAGTATATATAATCCACATAACATACACAAAATGAGTTAATCAAGTTTATGTTATTGGTAAGACATCTGATCAGCAGTAGACTATTATTAGTTAAGTTTCAGGGGGGTCAAAAGTTATACTTGGATTTTTGGGCATGTGGGGTGTTAGCACACCTAACTCCATTTTGTTCAAAAGTCAAATGTATATTTCTACTTATTCTTACTTAAAACTCTTCAAAGGTTTCCCATTCCAAATAGAACAAAAGCCAAACTCTCCATGACGTAAAGCACGGCATGACCTGATGACACCTGCCTGCCCTGCCACATGGTAGTGTCCACTTCTTCTCCTCTGTACTCTGGACACACTGGCCAACTTTTAGTTTCTTGGACGTGCCAAAATCTTTTCCTGCTCGTGGACTTCCAACGTTGTTTTTCCTCTGGCTAGAAAGATCTTCAACTCATGCTTGGCACGTCTCCATCCCACTACTCAGGTTTGGGCTAAAATGTCAATTCCCATTTCTGACTACTATATATGTACAAGAAGTCCTCTTCCTCATTAGTCTCTGCCACTTCTTTCTCTCCAATTCCTTCATAGAATTTATCTTGACTTTAAATTTTAGGCAAATATCTTATTTGGTTATTGACTTGGTAAGCAGATATCTCTCTCACTAGACTGTAAGCTAGAACTACTGTAAGAGCAGGGATCATGTCTATATCCCTGCATTTAGCATCATGCCTAGCGCTACATATTTATTTGCAAAATGAGTTAACCAATTAAAAGCTCCAAGAATCAGGTTAATGCTGTCTAACCCAGCAACAGTCACACTTATTTAGCTGTAGAACTAATTTTCACATAATATCCTTCAACCATCCCGAAGAGTTCATGTCCTGTTAATATAATTTGGGGAACACAGACTTCCGGCTGGCATTCTCTCTCGTCCTTTGTATTGCTCTATAAAAAGCATTATTCAGGCAGAAGGCACAGAGCGTCAAGCTTTACTTTCTTAAGAGGCAAAAAGCAAAGGATTTACAGGTATTTCACTTTGTAGCCTGAGAGGTATCCTAGGTTAGGGGCAAAGGTCGGATTTTAGAATTATGAAGAGACTGGATTTCAATTTTAAATCTGTTCTATAAAATGAATATTATAATTCCAACATTTCAGGAATGTTTGGAGGACACAAAGAATAGAACATACACCAGGTGTAATGTGCAGCACATAATGGATTCTCAATAAATGTTCCTCTCACATCTCAACTATTCCCTTATTCCTCTATTGGAGAAATAAATTTCTAGCAACTTTTAGAGAACAATGGAGAAACAGACAGCAAAACCGTAGTGTGGATTATATTGACTGCTAGTGAACAGGGTTATCAACTAATGTATCATTCATAATTTTTCATTTCTACTATTTGCTCCACCCTCCTGTAAATAATAGACATAGCTTTGCCCTTGAGAATTTTATTTTGTTTTATTATTTATTTTTTAAATTTTTATTTATTTATTTTTTTGAGAGGGAGTCTTGCTCCACCACCAGGCTGGAGTGCAGTGGCATGATCTCGGCTCACTGCAACCTCTGCCTCCCAGGTTCAAGCAATTCTCCTGCCTCAGCCTCCTGAGTACCTGAGACTACAGGCATGCACCACCACGCCCAGCTAATTTTGCATTTTTAGTAGATACAAGGTTTCACTGTGTTGATCAGGACGGTCTCAATTTCTTGACTTTGTGATCTGCCCACCTTGGCCTCCCAAAGTGTTAGGATTATAGGCGTGAGTCACTGTGCCTGGCCTTATTTATTTATTTTTTGGGACAGGGTCTCGCTCTGTTACCCAGGCTGGTGTGCAGTAGTGAGCCACAATCTTGGCTCACTGCAACCTACACCTCCCGTTGCTTTTGAGAATTTTAAAACTTAGCCATGGAAGAACAATCAACCCCAAAGAAATAGGTAGAGAGAAATAAATAACAATAGTCAATAAGAGTTGTAAAAAATACTTACAGACATAAGGATTGAAGCATCTGAAGTTTCTCTTTTTAAGGATACTGGAGAGCATGGATATGCAATACTAAGTAGTTTACCAAATGCTTTTGGGTGGAGTTGGGGAACTCTACCCAAAATTTAATGAACTTCTCATTTAACAACATGCCGTTCTAAGACCACAACACACTTTAAGGAATCTGTCCTTATAAATCCCCAACCAAAGAAAGATTCAAGCTACTTCCTAAAACCTGACTTCTCAGCAGAGTGCTTCATTACAGACCCTGGGAAGCTGAAACGGCAGGCTAATTTTTCTCCTTCCCCAAAATTGAAAACAGCTTGAGCTCTCTAAAGTCCTTGTCATCTACTGAGGCAGATGGAAACTAAAGGAGAGAACAACTTAATAACAAAATAATAGCAAGATTAGCCTATGGAGAGATAGTGAGCACTTGCAAAGATTCAACAGAATACTATTTCTGCAAAAAAACTGTGACCTTGACTCACCTTGCTCTTGTGCCATGGCATCCTCCTAAAGCACAAAGAAAAAGTTGAAGTAAAAGGTCTTATGTTACCTTCCCAACAGTCTAATTTATAAAATCTAGCTAGATTAGCAGAATCTGGAGAAGAGGCTGATAGTGGCAGCTAGAGTTTATTTGCTGCACATTAAGTTAGAAGTACCAGGAAACAATGTGTGAAGTTGTCAAGGATGAAGGTGGATTGCTTAAAGTGACATTCAACTACAATGTGTATACAATTCAGTTATTCATTTTTAGAAAGGAAGTGAGGAGAGCAAGAGAGGAAGGAAGGAAGGGAGGGAGGGAGGGAGGAAGGAGAATGGGAAGACAGGAGGGAGGGAGAAAAGAGGAAGAAAGAGAAAGGAAAGAGAGTTTGAAACAATTTATAGAAAATAAATATGGATGGCATAATTTTTGTTTAACAGTTACCAAGTGTTTTTACTTCTTCTCGTCATCATTCCTATTCTTTAGCCACCCTTTTGCTCAGTTTTCTGGACAGGAACATCAAAAGTTAGGAGTGGTGATTGTGAAAATAACTAAGAAGGGAAGGGAAAAGAAAATGGAAAACAAGTAAGGTTTGTAGGAAACCAGACTAACCAAATCAGTTTTGCTTGCAGCAAACATTATTGAACAACTAATAATCCTCAGACAAAGAGGAAAAAGGAAGCTAAAAGAAAATGCCTGTGTAAAATCACTTTGTCCACAATCTATTTCAGTTAGATGGAATCAAATTTTTTGCAGGCTCTGATCGGTTCTAAATTCCATGAAGACTCCACTAGCTTTCTGCTATATTACCTACTCCTTGAGGAAAGAAACCACTAAAATTAGCTTTTCCACCCTTCTCAGCACCCAGCGTATAGTAAGCCCTGTATCTGAATTAAATAAATGTAGTTAACAACTAATACTGGCCAAGATATAGAAGTAAAGAATTATTCTCATTAATGAATTAGAGGTACACAGTGAATTGAATCTATTTTAATTACACAAAACTAACACTCTTAATTTAGTTAAATAATCAAATAGTTTCCAAAGTTATATTCATTTGACTGTTTTCTTAGTAAGAACAATGTCCTGTTTGGAAAAAAAAATGTTAGCTAATATGAACTTTGTGAGGTTTTCTAAGCCTCATTTAATTACAAAATATAGTCTAAATTCATCCAACGCATATTTCTCAAGCACCCATCCAACATACAATTGTAGGGAGCACTGAGTAAGACCAACACCCTCCATGTTTCATGGAGCTTCCAATCTTTAGAGGAGACAGATGCTAAGCAACTAATTGCCTAATTAACTATTTGATTAAAATTGTGATGAATGCCAATATGTCAAAGTTTAGGATGCTATGAGCGTGTGTAAGTTAGAGAACTGGAACTCTTCCTTGAAAAAGAAATTATGCTTGAACCCATATGTGAGGGTTAAGTAAAAATTAATGAGGTAAATAGGGAGAAGAAGAATAGTTTTTTGAGCAGCTTATTGAAGGACCTTAAAGTGAGAAGGAGCAGAACATGCTGGTAAAACCAAAGAAAGGCAATGTGGCTAAACCCTAAGCACGAGGATTCACTTAAAGGATGGCATAGACCTATAGGTTTTTGAAGACTGATAATGGCTTCTTTGTTCTTTAAAGTAAGTGCCCCAGACTATTTAGAAAATCTTTAGTAAGCTCTGGACTGCATATGAAAATCATCAAAGACTTGAATTTGTGACATGGCTGATTCTGAGATATAAGGATTTGTTCATTCTAAATTCCTTCACTAATCGTTTACTCTTTCCTGACCTTTAAAACACAAAAGGATGCCTATATTTCCAGACCAGTGATATGTTTTTAATGATGATGAGTTTATTTACACATTTTTTCATTCTTTTATTAGAGGAATAAGGTAAACCTTAGAGGAGAATGGAGTGACAATGACTTAGGAATTGTATTCTGTGGATATAATAAAGTGCTACCTTACAAAACAAAATATTTCTATAGTAAAACCTTTAAGGAAAATAGTACAATGTAGAAGGTAAATAGATTTCCTTGTTCAGGGATTTCTCAGAGCCTTTAGTATTCTACCAAATCAATGTTTCTTACTACCCTGCTATGCCAATCTTGTGCCAAGCCCAGGAACATAGGATGACTTTGAAAGACATGGTCTCTGACCTCACGGACCTTACAGTCCATGCAACAAGGATTGTGATCCCCCAAGGGAGAAACAGAGTTTGCAGACCTTCCCAAACCTGTTTGAGTACAGAATACTCATTCAGCAGAGCACCTTACAGAACAATATTTGGGAAACACTTGCTGGTCCCAGCTAGAAGAATCAGTACCAGACATTTTCCAAAACACTAGATTGAGTTCTGTGGGAAAGTGCTTTATAAAATGCCAGGCACGGCTTTGTTTCCTAGATGACTGTGGTAGGATGGCCTTTTAAAATAAATGAAGCATCAGCAACATAAGACCATATGTGCCCCCGAGTGAGAAATGCTAACTCATTCTGTACTGGATTTGACAGCAGCAAGAGGGAGTTTTCAGGGTGAGCATCAGAAGCCCACATCTTTCCTCATACCCCAACTCAGGAGACAGAGTAGTTAATCTTTCCCAAGCAATTTAAACCTCATGCCAATTATACAATAATTGGGTCTTGTAGTAGTATCTATGCTGATAAAGTTTTAATTCAAAGAAGGGCATCATTCTAGAGGTGAGACTAATTAACACAACAATCTCTCCACTCTGGAAGAGATATATATTCTGGAAGTTACTGACTTCAGAAGTAGACAGAGAGAGAGTGCTTGT
The DNA here is from genome assembly GCA_036589455.1 of Ateles fusciceps. Taxonomy (NCBI): domain Eukaryota; kingdom Metazoa; phylum Chordata; class Mammalia; order Primates; family Atelidae; genus Ateles; species Ateles fusciceps. Next base: position 15,425,738 of record JAZHEH010000562.1, read on the forward strand.
ACATAGAACTAATGAAAAATTTATTTATTTATTCATTTCTGACCACCTCAAAACCAAGATCTTCTCTGAAATACTCTTCCAGGAAGATGGATACCAAATTGGCCTTTCTCAAATTACTGAAGACAATGAATTCTTACTAGAGTTGGGCAGTGAAGAAGCTTCTTGGGTTTCATATTATTTTACGTTCATTAAAATGCAACATGCTTGATTCTGAGATTTACATCAAAATATTTTCTTTCATTTTTTTTTTTTAAATGCAGCAGATGGTAATTAGACAGGAGATTTTCTGTTATTGGGGTTAAAAAGACAAGACGACTTTCCCTTTCATTCTAGTATCTCTGAGTTTTCCTTTCTAATGAATTATTTGACTTTCGAGAGTTCTGTTCCTTGTAGAGCCTCATGATTCCTATCATACTGAGTTATGGTTATTGTGTTGTGATTTTGTTTAGAAGGATACAGAAGATGACTTATTTTAGATAAGTCCATATAAACAAGTTGTTCTTAGTACATAAAATGTACTCATGAATACTTATCAAATTGTTCAATCTTGTTAGTAACAAATATTTCCTATGAGACATTTTCCCTTTGGTGACAATGCCTTCATGAGCTAGTCAAGCCAAAGATTAAATCCACCTGCTGTGGTTCTTGATGTTAAATCCACTTTTAAGAGAATTAGCATTATCAGATAAAATGACAGGAGAAATCATACCAGAACACTCTATAGAGGAAAACTAATACTGAGTCAGAACATCTAAATATGTGTCAGGCTGATGTGGGTCCCAGCACACGTCACTGAATGCAGACACTCGATATAGTTTGTTGATCCTCCAGCCTTCCCACCTCATTCCTCACCCATTAAATTCTGCACTTTTACTAGCAATTACCTTGGTTACAAGAATGACAAGAATACAAGAACTAAGTGTCATTCCTTTACCAGAAAATACTGCATATTGCCAATAGGACCTGAAACATCAGGAACCAAACTTCCTCTCTCCTCCCCAAGAGCCTGGTGCTTCCCCTTATACACGCATGTCAACTTCATTCTGTTCTGTTTCTGCAGAACCATCTTCTCTACTTCTCTAGGCAATTAAAGCAAGATAGTAGCCATAACAACAACTCCAGGCACAGCCTCAGATTTGCATAATCCTAATTTCTGATCTTGACCTAATTTCAATCTTCTAGAATACAGAATCTGATTGGCCCAGCTCAGATGTCTACTTCTAGTACCATCAGCTATGCCTAGGATCAATGGCCCATGTGTTGTGCTGTCCACACAAGGAGAGGCAAAGATTGCTGAGCAATTGACATGTCCATTATACTTTTCATGCCTTTTCACAGCTAAATTTGAATATATCTCTATGTCACACTGAAAAGTTTTATCTCCAATAATGCAAAATTTAAATGAATAAAATAAATCACATAAAACCTAAATATTGTGTGATGTTTTCTTTTTCTTTTCTTTCTTTCTTTTTTTTTTTTAAGACAGAGTCTCAGTCTGTCATCCAGGCTGGAGTGCAGTGCTGTGATCTCAACCTACTGCAACCTCCACCTCGTGGGCTCAAGCCATTCTCCTCAGCCTCGTGAGTAGCTGGGACTACAGGCATCATGTTGGCCAGGCTCATCTCTAACTCCTGAACTCAAATGATCTGCCCACCTCAGCCTCCCAAAGTGCTGGGATTACATGTGTAAGCCACTGTGCCCGGGTGATTTTTCTATTGGGATATGTTCACAAATGTTCCCTGAAGAAATCTTTTCAGAGCTTTTTTTTCCCCTTAAATTGGTAATTCTAAGCAAGTGGTTCTTAAATTTTAGGGCACCTAAGAGTCCTCCACGGATCTTATTAAAAATGAGAATTCTCCCCTACCTCAGAAAGCCTAAGTCTGAAGAGAACTTCAGAAATAAAGATTTTTACATGCTCTCCAGGTGATTCCGTTTTAAGTGGGTCACAGTTTGAGAAACATAGGACTAGATTTCATACAAGCAAAAAAGGAGCAGGGGCTATGAATTTGACAGAAGGGTCTTCTATAGAGGGGAAAACAGAAGAAAACCAGCATCTATTGTTTTTGAGGAATCCTTTCCCTTATTATAAGCTTCCCGAACCAACAGGAGAACTGTCAAAACTTCATTACATAAACAAACTTCTTCAGTAGATTTTCACCACTGTATTTAACATGTTCTGGGGAGTTATGGCCAGAAATGTCCAGTTATTTCCATAAAAAGATGTGCAATATCATATTTCGGATAAGGGCATTTTCTAACTGAGGCAAGTAACACTGCATACTCCTGCCAGCAGGTAACAAAACAGAGATAGCTATCACTCATACAGGTTATGAAAAGAGAAAGCCAGTTTCCCAAGCAGAACTCAGTTATTCTCAGACATCAGCTGAATAATACAGATTTTCTTCCCCAAGTACCTGTCAAGGGAAGAATATAGACATTCTACAAAGGGCTATGCCAATGGGCTTGAACTCAGCAGCAGAGCAGTGTGACAATGATTTCATTCTTTTTGGCAAGAGCCAACTTTAAGAGTGACAAAGGCTTAACAGCAACTCCAAAATTTCAGAGGCACCCTTCTCCCCATAAGTGATGGGGGAGCATACCATATGGAGGGAGTTTTTGTTTGCCTCACTTTAGGCACTAGGCTAAGTATTACATGAAAAGGTAGAATTGGTGTTACATGAAAATGGTAGAAGAGAATATTTTGGAGAGGTGGGGACATCTGCTTGGAAAAGTTCTGAAATTTATTGACTCATTTGCATACTCAAAAATATTACTGCAAAAAATATTAAGGGATCATTTTCATCAAGCTTTCCCAGGCCCCTGTCTGTAAAAAAGGAAGGTGAGAAAGAGAAACAGAAAGACAATAATCACACACATCATGTAAAACCGCAAGTCAGGCAAGGACTGCAGAATAAGTTTGAGGGATGCTACAAAATTTATAAAGTGGGGGAAATGATCCCGTCATAGAGGTCAGAAAAGGACGGTGAAACAGAGTAGAGGGAACAGTCAGAATCAGCAGACAAAAAATCACTCGGGCCAGGTGTGGTGGCTCATGCCCAGCACTTTGGGAGGCTGAGGTGGGTGGATCATCTGAGGTCAGGAGTTCGAGACCAGCATGGCCATCATGGTGAAACCCCATCTGTACTAAAAATACAAAATTAGCTGGATGTGGTGGTGCACAACTGTCACCCCAGCTACTCAGGAGGCTGAGACAGGAGAATCACTTGAACCCGGGAGGCTGAGGTTGCAGTGAGCTGAGATCGCACCACTGCACTCCAGCCTGGGTGACAGAGTGACACTCTGTCTCAAAAAAAAAAAAAAAAAAATCACTTGAGGAGTATTTGCAAAGGTCTTAGGTGGGGCTGTGGTAGTGGAGGATCTAGGTAATTCAAGAAGTTGATGAAGAGTCCTACCTATAGGAGAGAGCAAGTGTGTTGTTACGAGTTGAACTATATCCCTCTAAAAAGACATGTTGAAGTCCTAACCCCCAGTACTTCAGAATGTGACCTTATATGGACATAGTGTCATTACACATAGAACTAATGAAGATGAGATCATGCTGGAGCAGGGAGGGCCCTTAATTCAATATGACTAGTGTCTTTATAAGAAAAGGAAGTAGAGACACACAGAGGAAATATGGCCACGTGAAGATGTAGAGAGAGGTCTGAGTTGTGCTTCCACAAGCAAGGAACACCTGGGGGATGCTGGAAGAGGCAAAGAAGGACCCTGCCCCTAGAGGCTTCAGAGAGAGCATGGGCCTCCTAATGTCTTGATTTTGGATTTCTAGTCTTTACAATTGTGAGGAAATACATTTGTGCTGTTCTTAGCCACCCGGTTTGTGGCAATTTGTTATAGCAGCCCCAGGAAACTAACATGGGGGTGAAGTAGGCTAATGTTAAACCAGGTTGGAGAGTAGAGCAGGCCAGGCCCCACAGGGCCTTGATGATCTTATTAAAAGTGTTTTTCTAAGAGCAATAGCCAGCCAAGGAACCTGTTTTTGTTTTTGTTTTGAGATGTAGTTTTGCTCTTGTTGTCCCAGGATGGAGAGCAACGGTACAATCTCGGCTCACTGCAACCTCTGCCTCCCAGGTTCAAGCAATTCTCCTGCCTCAGTCTCCCGAGTAGCTGGGATTACAGGCGTCCACCACCACATCCAGCTAATTTTTTGGATTTTTAGTAGAGATGGGGTTTCACCAGGTTGGCCTGGCTGGTCTCGAACTCCTGACCTCAGGTGATCCACTCGCCTCAGCCTCCCAAAGTCCTGGGATTACAGGCCTGAGCCACCATACCCGGCCCAAAGAACATTTCTAAGCAATGAGGCAGTGATGTCTAGGTAGCATGTAAGAGGGTCAGATTTACCTTTAGAGAAGGTCACCTGGACTTCTTTAGTGAATGAATTGGAAGGCGGCAAGAATGATAGGTCACCAACGTTCCAAATCATTGATGTCTCAAAGTAGTCACCCAGCTTGTGGTTCCCAGTGTCAACTGCTACCTGGGTTCAGTGCTCCGGTGAGGAGCTTGTAGCGTCGGCAGATTCAAAGCGATGTGAGCTTTAGCCAGGATGATAGAGGTTGTTTGCAATGACCATCTGGGGAAGAAGGTTCCTGTTAAATGCAACACAGATGACACCATTGGAGACCTTAAAAGACCTTAAGAAGCTGATTGTAGCCTAAGCTGTCACCCACTGGAAAAAGATTGTCCTAAAGAAGTGGCACACAATTTTTAAGGACCACATGTCTCTGGGGGACCAGGAAATCTATGATGGAATGAACCTGGAGCTTTATTACCAATAGATTAGAATCCTAATATTTCTGCTGCCCCACTGTCCTCTCTTATCCTCACTCCCGACACTGGTATAGATACTTGTTTTCAAAAATTCACCCAAGACTTAGATGTTGCAAATATGTATATTTAAAAATTAAAAAAAAAAAAAACAAAGAAACAAACAAAATAGCCACCCACTTAGATCATATTTTTCTTTCCAAATATCATAGGTTAAAGAAATCAAATTTTCTATATTCTTTAATACTGGACAGCTGAAACCAACTTTCCCAAACTGTGTTCCAAGAAACCCAAGTTCTGAGAAGCCCGTTTTGGAAAACATTCCATGGTTGAGTAAGTTTTGGAAGTTCTACGTTCCTTGGGATCTTTCTTCTTTTTGGGGAGTCAAAATGTGCATTAATATATTAAAATCTCCAGGAAGTCCTGCAATAAAGAAAGAGTATAGCTCCAATTCTCAAATGTGTTTGATTATGAATTATCCTTGGGCCAAACCCAAACCAAATATAGGTGGGATTACCTGTTAACATTCTAAGGAATTCACTTTTGAAATGCACGGCAGAGAGGTTTTTAAAAATAATCTTTTTGTATCCTCACCCCACTTCTGGAGCCAGGAAATTCTACCCAATATTTGGTTTAAATTTTGCTCTACAATTTTTCTCTTGCCTGTGTTCATGGCCCACTGAGAGATAACTGCTGACAATCTGTGAAGTGATGGTTATTTTGAAGCTCAAATCTCCCTTCCCCTTCTCTTTCCCATCTGGGCGTCATTTGAGAGATCTGCCCTGAAGCAATTCTGCAAGCAGGGTGTGGAGAAAATATTTACGACCATTTTTAAAACACTACTTTACAAAACATGGCATGTTCAAATGTGATGTGAAACATATATCCCCAAACTTCAAAATGTTGGTCATTATCACCAGTACAGAGAATGTTATACCTGGAAAGGAATCTAGGAGTCATTTGGTCTAAAATGCTCATTTTGCTCATAAATAAACTAAGGTCCAGAGAGCCAAAGAGAAGAGGCCAAATCCACACCGCTGATCCTATCACATAGCTGGAAGGAGATCCGAGGTATTCAGTCCCAGGTCCACCTTCTTTTGAATAGATATTCTGGTTTTATAAACTTAGTGAACTCCTGGCGGCATTTTAATTGAGACATTAATAGTTAATATAAAGATTACCAAACAGGCATTCTAAATAATTTAAGAATCTCAACCAGTACATACCTTTTGTGTGTGTGTGAGTGAAAGCAACCAATTCAGTAGAAAAAAAGGGAGAAGGGTAAATTTGTAAATAGCAAAAATAATAGCCCATAATTTTTTTCTTTAAACAAGAAAATGTTTTAAACAATAAGATTTTTTTAAATGACTGAAAAATATCTCCTTTGACTTTTCTTTTTTATTCTGTCTCCTTCCCTTCCATCAAGTATCTGTAAATATAAAGCACGTAGAAAGATATCTCCCAATCAGTACCACACATTTAAGGCAGGAAAATCATGTTTTGCCGTCTCCATTCTTTAGAGTGTTATCCTGCTAGTGATCCTTATTAATACATTTATGCAAGTAGATTTCAGCTTGCCCTGTCATTGCTGTCTGTCCCACAGAGACACATATTTGGCAGACATGATTCTATTCCTAAGCAGCAGCCTTTCAGACAATGTGATAGGTCAAGGCAGAAGAAAGATGGCACCAGTACAGGTGACTTTGCTCAGAGTGAGTATGAGCTAGAAGATCGAAATATGATGTCTCTGCTGGTGTACACATCTTGCAGACATTTCAAGAGACGTAACATTTATGCAACATGGCCCCTTCCCTCAAGACATATTCTTTATCTTATAATCAACTGAAGAAAAAGTGATCTGTTACAACATTGAAGCATAAACAGACTAAGGGGAATCTCAAGACAGTTGTTCAGTCTTTATTTCTTCTTTTAGGGAATTTTAAAGAATAATTTTGGCTCTATGCTATATTCTACTTACTAGCTAATTTTAGAAACTGATCCATTTAAAATACATTGTCAGGTGTAATTTCCAGATTAAACAGGAGTGATACTGCCTGGGTACATCTAGATTTACCTCTCCCCACCCAGCTATTTTCTGTCCATTTTGCTTCTTTTGTTGAGACAGCCCATTGATACCGTTCCATTTGAGCTAAACTAAAAACACATCCAGTTCCCAGTATTCTCTCATCTCAGAAAACAGATAAATCTTTTAGAATGCTTAGGGAGCTGGCTTCAAAATGCTGCCACTCCTTTGATGATATTACCACAAAGGAGTTAGAGTCAATATCCCTTCTCTAATTCAGGAAACAGCTTGATGTAAGGAAAGATTGAAAAATTAAGAAGAGAAACAAGAGTCTATATCATTATCTCACCATGTATTTGCAGAAAACCTTGGATGAGTTTTTTCATTTTCATGAGTTTCTGTTTCCTTATCTGTAAAATAGGATTAATAAAATGTACTGAAAATGTTGAGAAGAGCAATCAAAGTTTTACAAAATATCCTTCATAGTTTCTGGCATATCAAAGCTCTCAGCCTATGCACTTTACCTTAGCTTTTCTGGCTCCTTTTGAATTCAGCATTCAATCCATGGTAGCTTCAGAAATCAAATGCCAGCTGTGTGTCTAAAAGAAAGTTCTTTGTGACGATTTAACCTAAAAGAATCTCTCGTCCAAAATCTATTTAATATCTAGGGTTCAATGAAATGCCTTTCAAGCAAAGCATTGGGGGAAAAATACAGAATAGAAAAGAAATGGACTCCATAGAAGGTCATAGTAGGGGCTATGTCCATGCATAAGAATGTAAGATAAAATAAAAATATTCAGTGCAGCATGTAGGTCACATCAATTCCACTGTTACCTACAGAAAAGAAAGTCATGGAGATACTGGACAGACTTGACAGGCAATTAAATGTGATGGTTAACAGCAAGTCAAATGCAATTATTTCCAGTCCTGGCTCTGACATATACTAGCTGCACCATCTTAAGTAAGCCATTGTATTTCTGTGAGCTTCAATTTTCTCATCTGTGTAAGGAAGGTGATAGTATCTAATTTATGGGGTTGGTGTTGTGAGTAACAAATATTGTAATTAATACATAGTGCTCTGCACAATATCAGGCAAGGAAGGAGCAAATGTTGAATAGATGGAATCAATTATCATTGTTCTTCTTCTTCTTTTTTTTTCCTAAACACTTAAGATCAAGTCTGACTCATTCCTAATCAGAGTTTCTGCCCTCCGACACTCAAAAATGCGTAAGAGGAACCCAATGATTGGGTACAGAAACAAACAAAAGAAGAAAATGCTCCTTTCTGGTGAATCCTCCCCCCCTCCATTAAGCAGTCAGGAAATAATGCATTGGGTACTGGTAGGGTGGGACAAATCCAAGGAACTATTTCCAGCAGTTAAGACATCCACAATAACTTAGAGTCTGTGTCCTGTGATCTTCACACATGAGATGTGAATTTTATAAAGTCTGCCTATTTCAGCTCAATTGCCATTTTTTCTTCTAGAGCAAAACTAAAGATACTTAGGCTTATGACCAATGGGAAAGCTTTTGTCTTCATCCTAGCCAATTGGCTGGCCTGACAATAATAGTACTTTTCAATGTCATTCTTTTTAAGTATCTAGAAAAGACAGGAATCCTGGATTTGTGTTCAGTGAAAAGTAAGGCGAAATCTACCAGATATGCCAATAGTTTTCTGGGTAAAAATAAAGTACTTTTTTCCAGAGGTTCCCCTAGTTGACAAAAACTTCAACAGGAAGCTGTAAATCATCAAGATGTTCATCTTGATGTTCATCAAGATTGAACATCTCAGCCCTCAGTCTAGAGCAGCACAGGGTTAGCAAATAAGAAGAATGCGATATGGAATGAAACCAAAGAGAAGCATTTATGATATTACTTCTTTGTGTGAATATCAGTTGGGAAAAGAACATTTGAGGAAAAAAAAATCTAATGAATGAACTCAAAACCCCAAATGGTTAGCTGTTGCTGATCCTGGACTAGATGTTATAGAATTAACGATGAAAAACATTTTAATCTTTTTACATTATTTTTAGCAGGTGTATATGGATAGGCATGCTATTTACATATGTGTCTATGTGTATTCATACAGATATAATTTTATATATGTATGTGTATAAATATATATATATATAAAACTTGATACATTGAGGAGGCCAGTATAACATGTAATTGAAGTATTGTGGAATTACGGAATTGATTAAATTAAAATTAGAATGCCTCTGGGTTTTGTATACAAATGTTTACAGCAGCTTTATTTGTAATTGTCAAAAACTGGAAGCAATCTAAATATCTTTCAGCTAGTGATAAAGAAAAGTGGGAAATCCATACAGTGAAATACTAGGCAGCAATAAAAAGAACAGATTAGTAATACACACAACATGAATAAATCTCAAAAGCATTAGGCTGTGTGAAAAATGTCTTGAGTCAAAAGGCTGCACACTCTATGAATCTATACATAGAACTTTCTGGAATAGGCAAAGCTGCAGGCATAGAAACTGATCAATGAATTCCAAGGACCAAGATTAAGAGTAGGAGATTGTCCACAAAGGGGCATAAGAATGTGGCAGGAGATGTTATATATCTTGATTGTAATGGTGGTTACGAAAACTCAAAGAACTGTATACTAGAATTAAATTCACTGTATATGAATTATATCTCAATAAAAATAAAATTAAATAATGCTTCTGGGCTCAACACAATTCCTTGAAGGAATGCAGCTTTAAATAGCTGAGGCCCCTCGCTGAGGCAACTTCATTGGCTAAGTGAGGCCTTATTGAGTTGCTGGCCTACCAGGCTTTAATCACCTCCACGTGGTCTCAACATACATCCATGAACATCAGTGAAAGCTGCAGCAATACCCTCCTGAGACAGCAGCTTTCTCTCACCTTCCACGTTCAGTTCCCCTCTCACCCACCTAGGCCCAGCTGAGCACTTCCTGTCTCCATATCAGTCTCAACAGGTGAGTGATGCAGTTCAGATGCTGCCGTGGTTTCTGGGCACTTTCCTCCTTGAGACTTCTCTTAGTCTTCGTATTTCAAATGCACTGGCAGGAGAAACCAATGCTCCCCAACTGCAAACACTTCTAGGACACTGCCAGGCCTTAGACTCTGCAATTGCTGCAAAAAATCAGCTTCTTTGCCAGAATAAATCGTAGGAAGAAAACAAGAGCACAGTTAAGGATCAGGTGTATGAGAAAGATGAATTCCCAAGGCCACTCAATGAAAAATGTACTAATTAAGACTTAGTGTTAAGTAACAGACATCAACTTGAGGTGGAGAGGTAATATTATATTTCAGCACCTTAGTGCATACTTTCTCTATATTCCATTCTCCTTCTAGAATTCCTAGGCAATGAATCGTCTTCGTTCTCCTACTCCATACAGAAGCAAAATCAAAGACTGAAAAATGCCCCTGGGCTAGCCATGAGGCAGAACTATTTGAAGGCATGTTTTCATCTTCAACAGTGGCTAGTCGAAACTGAGAGGTGCTACAAGTGGAAAAAAATACAAACTGTATTTTGAAGACTTGGCACAAACGATGTAAAACATCTCAATTTTATATTGATTTTCATCTTGAAATGCTAATCTTTTGGTTACATTGAGTTAAAATATTTTAAAAATTAATTTCACCTTTTGAAAATATTTTTTAATGTGGCTCTACAAAATTTAAAACCGTCCAGGTGCAGCGGCTCATGCCTGTGATCCCAGCACATTGGGAGGCAGAGGTGGGAAGATTCTTGAGCCCAGGAATTTGAGAACAGCCTGGGGCAACATGGAGAAACTCGTCTCTACGAAAAACACAAAAATGAGCCAGGTGTGGTGGCGCATACCTGTGATCCCAGCTACTTTGGGGGTTGAGGTGGAAGGATCACTTGAGTCTGGGAAATGAAGGTTGCAGTGAGCTGAGATTGTACCACTGCACTCCAGCCTGGGTGACAGAGTGAGATTCTGTCTCAAAATGATAAAAATAAAATAAAATTACCTATGTTACTCACATTGTATTTATGTTGGACAGCACAGCTCTATAACCTTGGCAAATCACCAAAGTTCAGTTTTCTTCATTAGTAAATGAAAGGTAAGAACTTAACATAGTGTCTGGATCATAGGGAACTTTCAGAAATGGTTGAGATTAATATAATTAACACAAAACTATACATTTAAGTAATCATTTATATACTGTTCAGGGCATTCAAAAAATGACAAATTATTAAATGCCCATAATATGGAGAAGTGAGTTTAGATAGATATTTATGAAGAAGTGAATTTAGATAGGTAATTATGTAGTTAAATTACCTGGTTTTATAATTCATTACAAAGCTTATTCAAGAGGTCTTATGGGCAAGTGTGAGTTATCATCCAAAGAGTGTCGTGGTCACAGTGGGTTACATGGATATATGGAATGACCCTATTTGAGGAAGAAAGTCAATTCTCCAGAGTTTGGGAGAATTGGGGTGTTGAATGGGTCTAGGAATGGTACGGACCTGCAGCCCACTCCTCTGAACTATCCACATGTTGCGAAATCCTGAAAGAGGAAAGCTGCAGAAATCTATGCCCCAAGGAGACTGGTTCCGGATCATGGAGCTTCAAGTCCTCAGGAAGCTCATCTCAAAGCTTGGCATAAAAGGTGGAGCTCAAGATGACCTGACAAGGAGAGGAACACTGATAGACTGAGAACCAGGCATACTTCTACTTTCTCCTGGACAAAATTAATTCAAACATTTTTGTATGATTGCAGGGTAGAAAAGAAAGTATTGGCTGGGTGTAGCGGTTCACACCTGTAATCCAAGCACTTTGGGAGGCCAAGGCGGGAGGGACACTTGAGGCCAGAAGTTCAAGACCTGCATGGGCAACAAAGTGAGTCCTCTGCTCTACAAAATGCTAAAAAAAAAAATTAGCCAGGCATGGTGGCACATGTCAATAGTCCCAGATACTCAGGAGGCTGAGGCAGGAGAATCACTTGAGCCCAGGAGATGGAGGCTGCAGTGAGCTCTAATTGAACCACTGCATTCCAACCTGGGTAACAGAATGAGACCCTGTTTTTAAAAAAGAGAAAAATAAAAGCTTCCCCAACTACCTTCCCACCTCTCCCCCCAACCTCCCCCCAAGGAATGACATCAAAATGCCTGAGACCAGATGTTGTAGCAACCCTGACAAGTGGTCAAATTGGCTTAGAAAAATAAAGGACTGTGGTATTTCTTGCACCGTAGGTTTTGTACTACAAATTTATGGTAAATTCCAACTTATAATTTGGCATACTCATGGGAAATAATTTTGGAGTGAAATACTTTCAAGTGTTACGGTTTGTTGTCTCTTGCAGTGGGACAGAAATTAGGTAGGGTTTCAATTACTATTGTTTCACTTTTCCATAAGCTTTGAGAAAAGTGAAAATATGCATTGCTTTTATAATAAGATAATAATATATTACCATTTGGGAAAAATGATAAACCCACAGAAATAGCTCTTTCTATTTAAGCTGTCGGTAATCCTTCAACAACCTCCCAGACTTGAATAAGGGCCTGTTATTCTCCTGATGGTTCTAGGACTATGTCCCCCAGGTATCTCATCAGTAGCTGCTGCCTATGAAAATTGCCCCCATCTCTGGCCCCCCCTCATGAGTGGCCTCACCCATAAGAGCATTACCTTTTCAAGAGCTAGCCTGGAATAGAGCAGTAGGGCTGTCAGCTTCACAAGCTCCTCCTCAAAGCACAGAAGAAATACGCTTTTGCAGGCAGTTGTTCAGGTAGCTCAGGTGGCCATTGTTGGGTCATCTGCCCGAAAAGTCTTTCCAGGAACTGTCTGAGGAGTAGGTTCCATGTCTCTGCTATATCACCCTGCACCTCTGGCCACAGCTGCTCAGGACCTGAATCCTATGTCAAAGGAAGGCAGTCTGATTTTGTCTACCAGGAATTTGTAAGTTGAAATGAAAAGAGTGGGCCCCAGTGGTCTCAGACATGCAGACTTAGAATTGGAGGCACCAGAGAAAACGTGAAAGTAGAAAAAGAAGAAAGGAGCCAGTCAGAGGGAGGCTGAGTGAGGAATGGCAGAGATTGGAATGTTAGTCTTTACTGCACAATGGTGCCAAATTCCATTGTTTACCCAAGGCCCATGTTCTTTAGGTTCTGTGAGGAACTCCTGTACTTTATAATAATTTTCTTTATTTTGCTCAAGTGAAGTCTAGTTAGTTTCAGTTGCTTATAATCAAAAGATCCTTAAAAATGAGGGTAAAATGTCCACCTACCCACAGTTTAAGAAATCAAGGAATTCTTATTTGGGAGGGTATATAAATGAAAAAATTTAGTCTCAGCTTTCTCACGTGTAATAAGGTTATCCTAATCTGTTCTTCTCTGCCAATATTATGAATTTATAGAAAAAAACACTAAAGCTATTAAGATATTTGCCAGAGGTAATGAGCAGTTTGATTGTTGTGATGCTCTGACAACCCTATGTAGACCATTTAGCTCACCCCCCTGTCCTTAGGGTCCCTGCCCAGCCAGAGTTGATGCTACGCGATCCCATCTTAATACATCTCCTACAAAGAATAACTGCATTAGACTTAGCCTAAAGTGAAAACAAACTACATTGTTACTGCCAGGAAACAGAAGGGGGGCACCCTAAGAATATTTAGTAGTTGCAAACAGTAGCTCTAAGGTCTTTAAACACAATGAATGAATGCTTTCTCTCAAGTATAAGAAAGCAAAACATGGCCAAGTTTACAACTAAAATTATTCTATGGAGGCACATGACTAGGGGATAAAGATTAAGAGTGCCTAAGTCAATCTCTGAGAAAAAGGCAAAGATTAAAACGAAGCTTACTATCTGTCAAACGTGATATTCCTCCAAACATATCCTAATTTGATTGTCACAATAGTTTAGAGAAAAAGAGTGGTCAGAAACTATTGCTTCTCTTGAATCATTATGAAAAGAGAGTCAGAGAAGGAAATGATAAAACTTTTATGGAGCAATTTCTATATGTCAAACATATGTTTTATGAACATGATTTTATGTTCTATAACAACCTAAAATGTAGGTACTCAAAATTTTCCTCAAACCTCCAGGAACTAAGCTATTCTCTCTCCCAGTCATTTTTAACTAGCAGTTAATCCAGATGGTTTTCTCAGTATTAATAGACCTGAAATAAACAGGAAGATCATTTAAGAAATCATTATTAAATTAAGCAGATGGAAGAAAAAAGGAGGTTGGAAAAATGAAGATAAAATAAGGAATAATATGGGGAAGGATAGAGAAAATGGAGGAAGGAGGGGCAATATGGTTTGTCTGTGTCCCCACCCAAATCTCACCTTGAATTGTAATAATCACCACGTGTCAAGGGCAGGGCTAGGTGGAGAAAACCGAATCATGGGGATGGTGTCCCCGTACTGTTCTCATGGTAGTGAATAAGTCTCACAAGATCTGATGGTTTTATAAAGGGGAGTTCCCTGGCACAAACCCTTTTGCCTGCCACCATGTAAGAGGTCCCTTTGCTCTTCCTTCATCATCTGCCGTGATTGTAAGGCCTCCCTAGCCATGTGAAACCGTGAGTCCATTAAATCTCTTTCCTTCATAAATTACCCAGTCTCAGGTATGTATTTATTAGCAGTGTGAGAACAGACTAATGCAAGGGGGGAAGGGAGGAATAGAGAAGAATGAGGAGACAGGGAAGAGCATCAGAGAGAAAGGGATTGGAAGCAGAGGAGTAAGATTACCCCCCCCCACACACACAAAAAAGCCTCTCTTGAGCTGCCTTCAAAAAAACCTTCATAAATCTGAGTGACCAAACTTTTCTCTATTTTTATACACTCAAACTGTTCAAATATACATATTTCAGAAGTTGCAAAAAGGCATCAGACAATGTTAACACAGGCTACAATGTCCACTTCTAGGAGTGAATGTTTAGGAGGGAGGCAAATGCTATAATGAGATAGAATAATCAAAGGAGGGATATTGACTTAGCAAGCTCTGAAACCAGCCTTCAGTGATAGGTTTTGCTGTCTCCAGCTGTTCATTAGTTAATGAATATGAAATATTGACTCATGGGTAGCCCCACAGGTAGTTAGGAAAGCAATCTCATTTCAAACCTGTCAATTGCACAGAGACTGAAAGTTGGGCGGGTGAGGGAGGGAGATGGCCCTTTACCCCTTCCTTTACTTCCCACCAGAGCCTTAGACTAAAGTAGATTTTTGGATCTAGATTCTTCTCCCTACTAGGTGGGGCAGGTCCTGAAATAAAGACAAGGTGGATTGGGGGATGAGGGCATCTGTTGCCCTGCTTTCTAAACACTTCAGAACAGGAATAAATTGAATCCCAAGGTTTTCTAACTGTGGTAGATAAAATATTTTTAAATGAACTCTTATGAATTTATTTTAAAGTATATTTGGAAAAAAATTAACTTGCATATAAAGCCCTCAATTTTGCAAATATTAGGATAAAGCCAAAGGAGACATTTATTTATTTATTTATTTTTTGAGCCAGAGTCTCGCTCCATCGCCAGGCTGGAGTGCACTGGCGCCATCCTGGCTCACTGCAACTTCCGTTTTCCTGTTTCAAGCAATTCTCCTGCCTCAGCCTCCCGAGTAGCTGGGACTACAGGCACGCACCACCCCACCTGGCTAATTTTTTGTACTTTTAGTAGAGACGGGGTTTCACCATGTTGGCCAGGATGGTCTCGATCTCTTGACCTCTTATCCACCCACCTCAGCCTCCCAAGGTGCTGGGATTACAGGAGTGAGCCACCGCGCCCGACCGACATTTATATTTTTAAAGTAAAATAGGCATTTGAAAATTATATGACAAAGCATGCAGAAATGACTGTAAATATTGAAGCTAGAGTATGAATGGCTAGTTTGAGAAACTATAATTTAGGATATAGCACAGTTAAGACCAGTAATCATGCTTGATAAAAATAATGGGTGAATGGATGAGTAGATTAATGGTTGGTTGAGTGACTGTGTAGATAAATTAGGAGTGTTGAAGTAATGAGGGAATGTGCAGACGAATGTATTGGCAGGTGTGTAGATGAATTGGAAGTGTTGAATAGATGGATAAGTATATGAATGGATGGTTGAATAAATGGATGATTGGATATGGTGAATGGTGAAATGTGTCATAAATCAGGAGTGTCCATGTAAGATATACCCTTAGGTTAATTATTTGCTAGTCCAAACCGGGTGCTATTGGATTGAAGGAAAATGGAAGTAGAAATGAGCCTGTCTGGTTCTCAACTAGTGCACCACAATAGTAGGTATAGGGAAATCTCTTCACAGGTGAGCTGGAAACCTATGATTAACTGAAAAGTTTATTTTGCTAATGATCTTAGGATTTCAGCAACATTGTTAAGGGTTTTGCTTCTGAAGTTAGATTTTCCACGTTAAAGTTCTAATCCTTCTATTTACTTGCTGATGACCTCGGGTAAGTTACCTTACCTACTCATGCCTCAGTGCCCTCAGTTGTAGAATGAGACCAATCAGAACATACTCTAAAGCGTTGCTGTGAGGTTTACAAATAAAGACAACCAAATCACCAATAAAATCCAAATTGAAATTAATCAACAGATGATTTTGTTTTGCTGGATAAAATTGATGATGTTGAGTATAATAAAATAGATATTTGCATGCTTTAAGTTTCACTTGTCAGTTTGAATCTTTCAATTTCAGATTAGCATTATTATTAATTCTGTTATTTTTTACATTTTAATAATAAAGTTATTTTTAACTCAATCACTTTTTGATGAACCATTCAAATGAATCATGAACTCTAAAATATAATACTGAATCTTTAAATAGTTATCTGTTAAAAAACTTATTTTGACTTACATAGTTGTTTAAAACATTTTTTTAGGCAGGCTCTAAAATTGTTACCAGTCACCTCTTCTTGTTTTCATGCCTTTGTGTAATCTTTTTTTTCTTGGATATAGGTTGGACTCAATGACTCAGATCTAAATAGAATATGGCAAAAGTAATGAGATAGATTATCAAAAGATTCTGGTATTCTCCTTGTGCATGTGTGCGCTCTCTCTCTCTTTATTTCTCTCTTTCTCCCTCTCCTTCTCTTTCTCCTTCTCCATTTTTAGTTGTTAGAGTCCTTTCTCTGGGGAAAGTAAGTTGCTATGTCCCCGAGCAGACCAGCGGAGAGCTTCACATGACAAGAAACCGGTATCTCTGGCCAAGAGCCCATAGGACTGAAGACTACCAACAGTGAGTGAATGATTGTGGAAATGGACCCTTCCCCAGTCAATAAACTGGGAGAAGTCAAAAAAACCAGAAAGTAATTAAAATGACAGAGGTAAGTCCTCACCTGTCAATAATCTCCAATGTAAATGATTTACATTCCCCAATTAAAAGATATAGACTGGCTGAATGGATTATTTTTGAAAAGACTCAACTATACACTGCCTACAAGAAACCCACTTTGCCTGTAAAGACACACATAGACTAAAGGTGAAGGGATGGAATATGATGTTCCATGAAAACAGAAACCAAAGCAAGCAGGAGTAGCTATATTATATCAGACAAAATAGATTTTAAGTAAAAAAAGGTAAAAGGAGACAAAGATTATTATATAAAGAGTCAATTCAGTGAAAGGATAGAACAATTGCTAATATCTCTGTACCCAGTGGAGCACCTATATATATTAAGCAAACATTATTAGAGCTAAAGAGATCCCAATACAGTAATTGTTGGGGACTTCAACACCCTACTTACAGCATTGGACAGATCATCTAGACAGAAAATCAAGAAGCATCACACAAATCAGACTATAGACCAAATGGACCTAACAGATATTTACAGATCATTTCATCCAATAGCTACAGAATACACATTCTTCTCAGTAGCACATGGAACATTATCCATGATAAACCATGTGGTAGGCTACCAAACAAGTCTCCATATGTAAATTTTAAAATATTGAAATTATATCAAGTACCTTCTCAGATCAAAATAGAATGAAAGTAGAAGTCATTAACAAGATGAACTTTGAAAACAGAACAAATGCATGGAAATTAGACAGCATGCTCCTGAACAATCAATGGTCAATAAAGAAATTAAGAAGAAATCTTTAAAAATGTATAGAAACAAATAAAAATAGAAACACAACATACCAAAATCTAAAAGCAATGCTAACAGGAAATTTTTATAGGAATAAACACATAAATCAAAACAGTAGATTTCAAACAAACAACCTAATGGTGCATCTCAAGGAACTAGAAAAGAAGAACTAGAAAAGGAAGAATAAAACAAACCTAAAATTAGTAGAAGAAAAGAAATAATAAAGATCAGAACAGAATTAAATAAAATAGAGACCAAAAAACAAACAAGCAAACAAAAGATCAATAAAATGAAAGTTAGTTGTTGTTGTTTTTTTTTTAATACCTTAAGTTATGGGGTACGTGTGCAGAACGTGCAGGTTTGTTACATAGGTATACACATGCCATGGTAGATTGCTGCACCCATCAATCCATCATCTACATTAGGTATTTCTCCTAATGCTATTCCTCCTCTAGTCCCCTACTCCCAACAGGCCCCGGTGTGTGATGTTCGCCTCCCTGTGTCCATGTGTTCTTATTGTTCAACTCCCACTTAGTAGTGACAACGTGCAGTATTTGGTTTTCTGTTCTTGTGTTAGCTTGCTGAGAATGAATATTTCCAATTCATCCATGTCCCTGTAAAGGACATGAACTCATTATTTTTTGTGGCTGCATAGTATTCCATGGTGTATATGTGTCACATTTCCTTTACCAGTCTATCAGTGATGGGCACTTGGGTTGGTTTCAAGTCTTTGCTATTGTTAACAGTGCCACAATGAACATAGGTGTGTCTGTGTCTTTAGAGTAGAGTGATTTATAATCCTTTGGGTATATACCCAGTAATGGGATTGCTGGGTCAAGTGGTATTTCTAGTTCTAGATCCTTGAGAAATCACCATACTGTCTTTCACAATGGTTGAACTAATTTACACTCCCACCGACAGTGTAAAAGCATTCCTATTTCTCCAATCCTCTCCAGTATCTGTTGTTTCCTGACTTTTAATGGTCACCATACTAACTGGCATGAGATGATATCTCAATGTGATTTTGATTTGCATTTCTCTAATGACCAGTGATGATGTGCTGTTTTTCATGTACTTGTTGGCCGCATAAATGTCCTCTTTTGAGAAGTGTCTGTTCATATCCTTCATGCACTTTTTGATGGGTTTTTTTCTTGTAAATTTAAGTTCCTTGTAGATTCTGGATATTAGGCCTTTGTCAGATGGATAGATTGCAAAAATTTTCTCCCATTCTGTAGGTTGCCTGTTCACTCTGATGATGGTTTCTCCTACTGTGCTGAAGCTGTTTAGTTTAATTACATCGCATTTGTCAATTTTGGCTTTTTTTTTTGCAATTGCTTTCGGTATTTTAGTCATGAAGTCCTTGCCTGTGCCTATGTCCTGAATGGTATTGCCTAGGTTTTCTTCTAGGGTTTTTATGGTTTTGTGTTTTACATTTAAGTCTTTAATCCATCTTTAGTTAATTTTTGTATAAGGTGTAAGGAAGGGGGTCCAGTTTCAGTTTTCTGCATATGGCTAGCCAGTTTTCCCAACGCGATTTATTAAATAGGGAATCCTTTCTGTATTGCTTGTTTTTGTCAGGGTTGTCAAAGATCATATGGTCGTAGATGTGTGGTGTTATTTCTGAGGCCTCTGTTCTGTTCCATTGGTCTACATTTCTGTTTTGGTATCAGTATCATGCTCTTTTGGTTGCTGTAGCCTTGTAGTATAGTTTGAGGTCAGGTAGTATGATGCCTCCAGCTGTGTTCTTTTTGCTTAGGTTTGTCTCAGCTATACAGACTCTTTTCTGGTTCAACATGAAATTTAAAGTAGTTTTTACTAAAAGGCAGAGAGGAAGTCAAATTATCCCTGTTTGCAGATGACAGGTTTGTATATTTAGAAAACCTCATCATCTCAGCCCAAAAACTCCTTAAGCTGATAAGCAACTTTAGCAAAGTCTCAGGATACAAACTCAAAGTGCAAAAATCAAATGCATTCCTATATACCAATAATAGACAAACAGAGAGCCAAAATCATGAGCAAACTCCCATTCACAATTACTAGAAAGATAATAAAATACCTAGGAATACAAATTACATGGGATGTGAAGGACCTTTTCAAGGAGAACTACAAACCAGTAGTTCTCAAGGAAATGAGAGAGGACACAAACAAATGGAAAAACATTCCATGCTCATGGATAGGAAGAATCAGTATTGTGAAAATGGCCATACTGCCCAAAGCAATTTATAGATTCAATGCTATATGGATTCCATGCTATTCCCTTCAAGCTGCCACTGACTTTCTTCACAGATCTTTTTTTTTTAATTGTACTTTGGTCTGTGGGGTACATGTGCACATCCTGCATCCTGCGGGATTGTTGCATAGGTACATACATGCCATGGTGGTTTGCTGCATCCATCCCCCCACTGCCTGTCGCCTACATCAGGCATTTCTCCTAGTGTTATCCCTTCCCATCCTCCCCACCCCCCCTGCTGTTCCTCCCTGCCTCTCCACCCTGACCTAGCCCTGTGAGTGTTGTTCCCTTCCCTGTGCCCAAGTGTTCTCATTGTTCATCACTCGCCTGTAAGTGAAAACATGCGGTGTTTGTTTTTCTGTTCCTGTGTCAGTTTGCTGAGAATGATGGTTTCTAGATTCATCCATGTCTCTACAAAGGACACAAACTCGTCACAGATCTTCTCAATCTAAGGAACTTCAGCAAGCCTTTAGTCTAAAAATAAATAAATAAAAGTCTAGCCTTTTCATTTGCTTTAACTTCTAAAGTAAATGTCACAGGATAAAAAATTAATTTCAAGTTTTCATAGGGGTAGGAAAAAGTGGGGAGGATCGGTTTTCCTTCTTACTTAACCCTTCTTCCCTCAGGCATGATGCTGGAGCTAAATAAAAACAATATGTTTCAAATTGCCAGTCACATTAGTCTCTGTGTGGGCTGCTAAAAACATTCAAATGGTTCTGTAAAATGTCTCTCATTCTACAAAGATAAATGAAGGTGCACATCACCATCAATTGCAATGAAAGTCAAAGGAGGACAGAAAGCATTGACAAATGAGGAAACTTTGCCTTTCCTCGTAGACAAACATCCCATAAGGAAACACAAGTACTGATGGATTACATTGGCCTTCTGACTATACACACACCTGTAGCCTTCACTGCAACCTATCCTCCCCAGCACTGCCAGACAAATATTCCTTCCAAGCATTGTTCACTTCACTTCTAAGCTCAAATACCTTCAATGACTTTCTATTAAGTAAATAAAGAAAGCCCATCTCTTCACCTCAGAGTTCAAGACCACAATCAATGTTGCCAACCGTATTTCCCAGACCTTCTCAACCTGTTTCTTATATTCAGGCATTGTGAACTACAAGAGATTCTTATTACTGAGTAGTTATTATCAGAGATTATCTGATAATAATGAGTAGTCTGTGATGATAATAAAAATGATGATATTGCAAAAGGAAGTCAGAGCTATAACTGTAAATAAATATTTTCCAATGAAGAAAAACATTTATAACGTAGGACCTCCTTTAACATCTCTGCCCATTGAGTCAATCTCTCGGTTTCTTCATGATTATCAGTTCCTTCAGCTTTTCTCAATATAAGGTCCATACAACATGAACTGATTACAAATGGAATTGTCAACATTGCAAAAGATGTGACATTTTATGAGGTTGATAAAAGTGGTGTAGAATAAATTATTGTAGCTTTCAAAATATTTGTGTAAGTGTGATCACTTCATGACAATCCATTAAAGTCAAGTCAGAAGTGAAAGAGGTCATCTCATGTTATTGCACAATTGTATCAAAAGTATTTCACACACATGAGCACACACACACATACCCCACTCTTGATTCATTAAGATTTATTAGGTTGATGCAAAAGTAATTGCCTTTTTGCCATCACTTTTAATGGCAAAACACAATTACTTTTGCAACAACCTAAAGGCATATAGCTGTGATTATAACTGGCAAGTTGTAAAGTAGAAGTTAAACTTGTTTTTGTTTTATTTTGAGATAAATTTTCAATCAAATTTCACTTCATTACTTACTATGAAATTTTAGTCCCACTTTAAGTGGATTCCCTTTAATGAGATAGCACTATTCTTTGGTTCTTGTTTGTGTCTCAAAATATTCTGTACTTTCCTGCTAATTTGCACATCATCCTGGTGTGATTCTCCTTATCCTTCCAGGTGCAGTTCAAATTACACTTCTAAAAGTTTTTCACTCCTTCTTTAATAAAAAGGGAATAATGTTTCTGTCTCCTCAAAATTTATATGTTAAAACCAGGTCCAAAGATAATGGTATTTGGAAGTGGGGCCTTTGGGAGGTAATTGGGTCATGAGGGTGGAGCCCTCATGAATGGGCTTAGTGTCTTTATAAAAGGGACCCCAGTGAGATTCCTCACCACTTCTGCCATATAAAGGCACAGCAAAAAGGTGCTGTTTATGAACCAGGAAGCAAGCTCTCACCAGACACCAAATCTGTCAGTGCCTTAATCTTGGACTTTCCAGCCTCCAGAAATGTAAGAAATAAATTTCTGTTGTTTATAAGGCACCCAGTCTGTGATATTCTGGTATAGCAGCCTGAATAGACTAAGACAGATCTCTTAATGACCAACCTGTGAAAGTCAAGTATAAAGTGAAAGAGGTCATCTCGCTGGGCATGGTGGCTCACACCTGTAATCCAAACACTTAGGAGGCCAAGGCGGGCGGATCACCTGAGGTCGGGAGTTCAAGACCAGCCTGAACAACATGGTGAAACCCCGTCTTTAAAAACAATAAAAATAAATAAATAAAATAAAATAAAGAGGTCATCTCATGTTACCATAAATTTGTATCAAAAGAGTTTCTCTGTCTCTTTCATATGCACACACACACACACACACACACACACGCACACACACACACCCCACCCTTGATTCGTGTGTATTAATATTTAAAATATAGCTATGATTATAATTGAAAAGTTGTTAAATATGAACTTTAAAAAAAGTTTTTGTTTTATTTATGAGATAAATTTCCAACCAGGTTTTTCTGCATTACCTACTATGAAATTTTGGTCCTCACTTTAAGTGGATTCACTTTAATGAGATAGCAATTTCCTTTGGTCCCTGTTTATGTCTCAAAATATTCTGTACTACTCTATTCCCGCTGATTTGCACATCTTCCTTTGTGGCTCTCCTTATCCTTCCAGGTGCAGCTTAAATACCACTTCCTGCGAAAATTATTCTCAATCTTCCAGTGAAAAGGAATATTTTTCCTTTAGAAAAGAAAAATATTCTTTTCTAGTGAAAAGGAATATTTTTCCTCCAAAGACATGGCAGATTTTGTTTGTAGCAACTATTAAACATTTCAGATAAGCGGCCTTGAGAAATATCTGATTGAGTACATAGGCTAGACAGGGAAGATTCTATATAGTTCCCATTCATTCATTCAGCTAATATTTTTTGAAATTTTTTATGTATGAATCAATGGGATCAGTGGGGGAGATAATGTTGCCACTGTAAACCATGTTTATATATTAAACAGGAGCAAACAAGAAAATGAAGATTTACATTTCCTTTCTATGAACTCTCCAAAAGTGAAAGTAAACATTACAAAGTTTTGTGTTACTTAAACAAGGGGAGATATGTTACCTTCCGCCGTGGACCTCTGTGCAAAAGGAGTAGGTTTTACATGGGAGATGATGCACACTGGATAGCTCTCTCTGCCTCCCTCTTGTCTTACTCCTGCTGTACAGTTGTTGATGATCTGCTGCTCAGCCTCTCTGTGGCTAAAAAAGAACCGGGCAGCTGGTACTCTGATGAGGTGGTGTCAAATGGAGCTATAGGCCCTGTCCCTGGTGAATCGCAAAATTTGTTTGGGTTAGTTTCTATAAAATTGGAAAGCTGTTTCTCAGAGTCACACTGGCCGATAATTCACAAGCTGGTCCAAGCCTGTGTCCACACTTCTTCAAGGATAGAGAAATTAGCTATTAGCTGGAATCTCTGCAATACTGATTCGTGTTACATGTCAGCCCTTGTAGCAAAGCCAGAATTAAAAATGCCATGACCTGGCAAAGTGGCTCATGCCTATCATCCTAGCACTTAGAGAGGCAGAGGAGAGAGGATACTTTGAGCCTAGGAGTTCAAGACCGGCCTGGGTAACATAGTGAGACCCTGTTCTCCAGAAAAAGGGAAAAAGAAGACAACCCCAACCCTCCGCCCCCTCCGCCCAAATGACAAGTTTGAAAAATACCAAGAAACACAGAGTTTGGCAGTCATCAACCAGACACTGAATGACTGTTGAGACTAAGCATGTCACACAAATGCTTCAAGTGGCTTGGAGGTAGTAGTGATGGGATGGGCTGGAGACTGCACACTTCCTTTCAAGGGATTAAAATTCAATTTTTTTTTTTGCAAATATTGTATGTGCTTACCATAATACATTTTGGGCTTGATGTGGCATAGGGATGCCAGTTTGCAAATCCTCATTTAGGGGAGCAATGAATCTCCACTTTACAACTATTTTCAGTTTATTTCATTTATTCATTTTGCTGCTGAGGCATCTTTCCAATATTTCTTTGTACTAATACCAGGGCAATTTTTCCTTATGACAAAGATCCAATTCTTCTACTAGAGCAAAGGGCAAAATGTATATGTTATCCTGGATTTGAAATGTTGAATTCCAAGTTTGTTTGTGCACTTGGGACCAGTTTGGGGACTATGAACTGACTCTTGTATCTGGTAACATAATAGGGAACTTGTAAACCAATGCTGCTGTAACCCTAATGGCAGGTTAAGACTTGAAACTTAGCGGAACCCCAAGGACGTGTCTTTAGCTACCTTTGGGGGAGGGGACTATTAAGAGGATAAGCCTGACTCATTTTCTAGGCCTTATCCATGAAGAAGAGGGGCTTCTAAAGTGGGAGGGATTTTGTAAACCTCCACTTTTCTTTCCCAGGACATAAGTTTGATGAAAATTTAAGCAGCTCTTCCACTGAAGGGCTCCAGGTACTGTTTCAAAGCTCTACTGGTAGGGCAGGGGAATGGAATGAAAGAAGAAAGACTCAGTGCTGTGACCTAATTAAACCCTTTTCTTGTACTGCACAAGGGGTGAGCTCTCACTGCTGTCTTTAATCAGGTTCCCAAACTTGGCTGCATATTGTAGTCATCTGGGAAACTTTAAAAAATGTATCTGAAGCCTGGGTTTTAACTCCCAGAGATTCTGACTTAATGGGCTTGACAGAGACACAGCATCAGAATGTTTAAGATGATTTCAAGGTGCAGATAAGATTGAGAAGCACTAGCCTAGATCTTTAGATTTGTGTGTATGATAGGATGTGGGTGGGGGTGGGGTCTCTGTAAATGCTCCATCTATTCCATAATTCCTTTCCTCCCTATTTCCAAATGTGTTTTCTTTGACTCTTTTGCATTTTCTTTCTGGTTCATGTCCCTTCATCCTACGTAGATAAGTAAAATCCAGCTTGATTTTTAGACATTTCTATTATATGCAGCAAATTCAACAGCTTTAAGAACCCCTTGAGTGTCAAAGCTTTCACTCCAGCATTAGACTGTGCAACATTTTCTCCCTTGCCACTAAATATTTGTCATGTATGTAATTGTAAAGGCTGTGTGACCATATGTATACAATATAATTTATTAAAATAGTTCCTTACAGTTATACTTTTTGGTTATTTCCCATTTTGTGATATTGTAAATGAAATAACTACATTTAAATATTAATATGTATCCACTTCTCTGATTATTTCTTTTGAGGATCTTCCTAGCAGTGAAAATTATGGTGCAAAGATAAATAGTTTTCAGGCCCTTGGCATGTATGGCCAAACCACTTTTCACAGCAGCTACACTGATTTATAAAACCAACTGGGATAGTGTAGTTAATTTCTCTAAGTTGCTGTGATGGGAGCATTCCAGTTCTCCGGCATAATTTAAACAGACTTCGATTAAGGCCTGTGTTGCAGGATGTAACTGTCAGTAACAAGTATCAAATATGCTGTAATAATTATTATTATTTATTATATATTCCAATAAGAGCTGCATTTTTATTACTTCACTCTACCCTTCTAGTCTGTAAATGCCTTAATTTATTTTCATCTTGTGTAATTTTCTTTACAATTATGACAAGCTAGACTATACCTGTACATTATAAACCAGGTCTGTGGACATGCTGCAGAAGAATCATCTGAGCAAGACCAGTTTCTGGATTCCTTCCATAGGAGACTTGCATTCATTAGATTTGATCTACAGTCTAAGAATCTGTATTTTACCAGAGGTTGCTCAGCTGAGTCCAGTCGGTGGTCAGGCTTGGGTACCACTGTAATGTGTAATTATGAGACTGTCTTTATGATTCTTATGTATACACCTATCAACATCTTTCTTAAACTTTACACCTCTTATTTGTAGCCAACAATTCAAGATTTGACCATAGAATTTCTAAAATAATAATGAATTGATGTAGCATTAAATGCTTACAAAATATAATTCATATTAAAATGTTCCTACCATAAATAAGGTGGCAAGAAACTATTATCATTTGCTCATTCTGTTACATACATAATAAATGTTAAGTGACATCACAAATATGTTAAAATGTAAAGCAACATGACATAACTAAGATCAGTAGAATGGGATACCACTCTAGACTGAGCTAGGAGGTATGTCTCAAGCATCAATTTCTTTTTCAGATAGTTCATTGTTGGTGTACAGAAACTACTGATTTTTGTGTGTTCTTTTTAATCTCACAACTTCACTATATGCCTTTCTTAATTCTAGCAGTTTCTTGGTGGAATATTTAGGGTTTTTAATGTATAAAATTATATTGTCTGCAAACAGTGATGATTTTGCCTCTTATTTTTCTATTTGCATGCATTTTATTTTTTTTTCTTTTGCCCAATTAGTCTGGCAAAGTCTTCCAATATAATGTTGAACAGAAGTGGTGCAAGTGAGCATTCTTGTCTTGTTCTGGATTTTGCAAGAAAGGACTTCAAGTTTTCACCACTGAGTATAAAATTAACTATAACTGCTTTTTCATTCTTTTTACTTTTTGTTCCTGTTAATGTAATTTCAAATGTTCTGTCTTCAGGCTCACCCACTTTTTTCTTCAGCTTGATTATTCCTACTTTTGAAGTTTTCTATTGCATTTTTAGTTTAGTCATTGTATTTTTTTTTTTTTTGAGACAGAATTTTGCTCTTGTTGCCCAGGTTGGAGTGCAATGACATGATCTCAGCTCACTGCAACCTCTGCTTCCCAGGTTCAAGCTATTCTCCTGCTTCAGCCTCCCAAGTAGTTGGGATTATAGGCATGTGCCACCACGCCAGGCTAAATTTTGTATTTTTAGTAGAGATGGGGTTTTGCCATGTTGGCCAGGCTTGTATCAAACTCCTGACTTCAGGTTATATGCCTGCCTTGGCCTTCCAAAGTGCTGGGATTACAGGAATGAGCCACCACGCCCAGCCTAGTCATCGTATTCTTAATCTCTAGGATTTCTTTTTAAAAATTATTTCTATTTCTTTGTCAAACTCTTTGTTTTGTTCAAAATTTCTTTTCATTTTTTTGTCCATATATTCTGCAGTTCAGTGGAACTTCTTTAAGAAGCTTATTCTGAATTCTTCACCTGACATTTCCCAGGTCCTATTGCTGGAGCTTTGTTAGTTTCTTTTGAAGGTGTAACGATTTCCTGAGTGTTTGCAATTCTTACATCTTTGCATTGGTATCTGTGCATTTAAGGAAACAGCCACCCTTCCCAGCTTTTATAGATGTACTCTGGCAGGGATAGACTTACATTATTTAGTCTAGTCTATGACTCTGAATGGGCCAGCTAGAGACAGCCCTGAGGAGATAGAACTTGCTTTCAGGTTCTCTAGATGGCTGGACTGCTGCCTTTGCTCTGAGTTCATATGGAGAAGCTGGCTAGACTCTGCTATCCAGTGAGACAACTGCCTGAATTCTGCAATCAGGCTGAGCTTCTGGGTAGGCACTACAATTACCTCAGATTGTGTCAAACCACAGGGTATATTCCCTGACAGTAGTAATACTATGTGAGTTCAGCAGTTGATCTGGGTTGTAGGAGGGTCCCTGAAATTAGGTAGAGCTGCTGATTGGGATGAACAGAACCAGCTTCTTTGCACAGCAGAAATGCATAGTTGAGGTTTGTCTCCTTGCTTATGAGAGATTTGGGGTTGGCTTTGAGTCCAGGCTAAACACTGCTTTAACTCCTGGGTGTGGCACAATTAGCCACTGCCCTTTGCTGAATCTTCCTAATGCTGCAATCTTTCAGCAGGACATCTATCAACAGTATAGAGAGCACTAGTTCTGAGAAACACAATTGGGAAATGCTGACTGTCTTAGTTAGGATATATACCATTACAAATGGAAATATATTCAAGCCAACTAACGCAAGAAAGAGGTTTAAGGGAAGAATGCATGAATATCTCCCATGAATCAAGCACAGGAATGACAGCCATACTTTAGAAGGCCTAACAGTTAGGCCTCTTCCATGTATGATGATCTCTAATCTGCCTTCTTTGACATCCAGCAATTTACTTATTTTGTGTCTCCCTCAACATGTCACCTCCCAGGACAGTGCCTGCTGTACATCATGACTAGCACATGGTAGACCCTTTCTTATTGTCTGTCATTGAGACCATGAATGCATCTGTCTAAAGACACCTGAAGTTCAAGGTGTCAAGCTGCCTAAGGTTTCAGAACGGCAATCTATTTCATAACTGAGACAAGCAAGTGAACTCCAAGACTCTAAGTGGAATGAAGTCTTATGTACTGGCCTAATAAATGGGAACAGCATTTGGAAGATCATTAAAACCCAGAAGAGTATCATTCTCAGCAAACTGACACAAGAACAGAAAATCAAATACTGCATGTTCTCACTCATAGGCAGGTGTTGAACAATGAGAACACGCGGACACAGGGAGGGAAGCATCACACACTGAGGTCTGTCGGGGGGAACTAGGGGAGGGACAGCAGTGGGTGGGGGAGTTGGGGAGGGAGAACATGGGGAGAAATGCCAGATATAGGTGACGGGGGAGGAAGGCAGCAAAGCACATTGCCAAGTATGTACCTATGCAACAATCTTGCATGTTCTTCACATGTATCCCAAAACCTTAAATGCAATAAAAAAAATATAAAAAAATAAATATATAAAAATAAAATGGTAAATAAAGATTTTATATTATTTTTTAATTAAGAACACACACACACACACACACACACACACACACACACACTGCCTCATGGCAATGAGCCCTGTTTTTCTTTTAGACCAACTGTTTGGATACAATTGGAAAAACAACAACAACAACAACTTCTGTTAATAGAAGTACTGACTGGTAAATAAATCAGCCATGATAAAATAGTTCTTTATAACATTGAGGCTTTTATTCCTAAAAGAACATGGCCTAATTTTTTCTGTAATGATACATGATTATTATAAAATGTGTCAATACCTAGTGAAAATCTCTCACATTCCAAATCTACCACTCTCAGAAATCATCACTATTAATAGTTCGACATGTATCAAACACTTTCAATGCACATGGATTTAGTATTGATAGAATAAACCATTTAAGTAATCTATATTCTGTGTTTCCACTTGACATATTATTGACACCATTTATATCAACACATAGATAGGACTTGGGCACTTTCCATCATATGGATGAACCATAATTTGTTTGACTACCATCCTTTTCATGGGCATTGATTCTCCTTTTAAAGTTTTGCTGTCATACATATCTATGCAATTAATTCCAATGCATAAAGCTTATTATTTTCTTTGATAATTCCCAAAAGTGGAATGTCAGTGTAGCTCTCCAATTAGTTTGTTCCAACATCCATGTGGTGTGCATAATAATGTGCAAAGATGTTCACGTCCCAATTCCCAGAACCTTGGAAAATATTAGGTTACATGGCAAACAGAAATTAAGGTTGCTAAATCATATAAATTAAAAAATAGTGAGAATATTTTGGATTATCTGGGTGGGCCCAGTGTAATCTCATGGGCTTTAAAAGTAGACTAGAGCGGCAAAGAGAATCAGTGGAAGATATAACTATAGAAGAAAGGCACAGAGTGATGTGAGGTTTTTAGCTTTAAAGATTCCAGAAAGGGCCATGAACCAACAAAGATGGACAGTCTATAGAAGCTGGGAAAGGCAAAGAAATGAATTTTCCCCTAGAGTTTCCAGAAAGGAACACAGTCTTGCCAACATTTTGACTTTAGTCTAGTAAGATCTGTGTCAGACTTCTAAACTACGGAACCGTAAGATGATAAATTTGTATTGTTTTAAGCCACCAAGTTTGTGGTAATGTATTATGGTGATAATGAGCTAATACAGTTTACTCACGGATTAATATAGTGAGACTCAGCATCAGTTCTCTGTTTGTTTAAGCTACTGTTAGTTACTTGTTTTATAATTTGCAGCCAAAGCAGTCCTAACAGAATATATCTTTAGTCCTTCCTCAACATACCCTATCTGCTTTCTCCCAATTGAATCCTGTCCATCCTAGTCTAACTCCTTCAGAACTCCTCCGACCCCCTCCAGCATGCATCCAATCCAACCAGTTGCTACTTTATGTGGTCTGTTCCTCCGACTACTTAATGTTTGTAAGCCCTTGCTGCTCACTAGAATCACATTATCCAGTAGAACTTTTTGCAGTGAAGAGAATTTCTGTATCTGTTTCCAACGTGGTTGTCACTGGCCACATGTAGCCATTGAGCCCTTGAAATACAGCTTGTGTCACTGAGGAACTGAAATTTTAATTCTATTTAATTTCATTTCAAATAACCAAATGTGGCAAGTGGCTACCGTGTTGGCAAACACAGCACTAGAATTTCAGTTTCTTAAAGAAAACAGTGATGAGTAAAGTCCTTTGCCTCTAGTGGAGGGATAGGCACTAACCACATAATAATTCATTTTTAGATGACCTTTAATGACTCCACATTGCCCAAGCAGTCACTGGCAATTCACATGCCTACAGGAATTGACAGGTAATATAAATGAGGGAAGTTTCCTGAGCACACTGATAGGGAAAAGTGGGAACTGCAGTAAGCTATCTAAAGGGGCAGTGGCTTTTCAGCCCCAGATGATATTGCCATATTGAAGAGAGAATCAATATGGTCAAATAGTTCCATTTTTTTGAAGAAAGCCAGAAATTGGGTATTTAAATAAAAACATCATATTTTAAAATGTTGATAATTTAAAATTTTTTCATAGAACTCTGGATAGCACAAATAAAAGACATATGTTGGCCAGATGTGATCAGAGGCTCACCAATTTGAGGCCTGTGACCCACAAGATAAATTTCAGATTTTTTTCTAATCCAGCTGCAGGAGATCTGCAGATAGCCCAGGCTGGCCTCCTGCAGTTCCTCTCTAGTGTACTCTGCTGTAGCAACCTGGGCCACGTGTAGTTCCCCAAACACATCCTGCACTCTTTTGCCTTTATGCCTTTGCTCCTGCCATTCTTGCTGACTCTACACCTTCACCCTACACAAAGCTGGACCCTATTGTCTTCATAGGAAAATCCGAATTATTTTTCAGTGCTCAGCTCAGATGTCCTTTCTTCTATAACGTCTTCTCTGATTCTCTATAAAATCAAAAGACTAACATTTTGCACAGAGGACTATTTCTCAGGTGGTATTAGAATAAGTTGCTTTCCAACTAGCTTCAGTGATAATTACTGCTAGTTTCTGAGCACTGACCTAAATGACTTGTATAACTAACTGTGCTTAGAGTCTTATTTAACCTACTACCTGTTCACCCCAGGGACAGGTAAATAAACCCTGACTGCTCCTTCATTCTCTGTAAGTATGAATAATGACAGTAACCACCTGGCATGGTAAAGAGTAAAAAAGATATAACATGTAAAGTGCTTAGTACAGTGTTTGGAGCACAGTAAATGCTCAGTGTGTGTTTGCCCTTATAGTCACTTCTCACCCCTGGAACATGCCATGGAGAAGTGCCCATATGCCAGGCAATATAATCACAAATCAATGTCTGTTTTTAGGAGAGTTTGCCCTGGAGAATTTTAGGTGCTAGGGTTGGGGTGGGGTTTATGTTTGATACTACACAGTTGGGTTTTGCTGTTGTTTTCTACTTTTGCATTATCTGAACTCACAAGGCCTGCCCCTAAGCTCAGGCACATGCACCTTTTATTCCTCAATATCAGATGGTTGGGCAGATGATGACTTTTCTCTCCCAGTTGCTCCTTAGTGCTTCCCAAAATGAATTCTGCATATGCCATATAGCTTAAATTTTAAATCAGACCATTTTACTAACAGACGATCCAAATTGGGTGGAAGATCCATGCAACTGTTACAACTTGAAATAGCAAAGATACAAACAATTTTGTTTATATAGGATTTTCCCTTACAACAATGCTGTGACTTAGCATTATGAATTTTATAATGCATATTTCAAAAACTAAAACACAAACAGGTTGAGGTGTCAGCCCAAAGTCACGTGGGTGTTAGAGCAAAGACTGAAACTCTGATCTGTTTAAAGTGGAAGCTCAATGATGCCAAAGCACAGCACAGCCCAGAATAGGGGCTGACCCTGAGTCTCCAGATGGGGAAAGTAACTGAAGCCAAGACTGGCTATGCGACTCGCAAGGGTTACACTGCCCATGTAGGGCAAGCCAGGACTGGCTACGTGACTTGCAAGGGTTACACTGCCCAAGTCCAGGTCTTCTGACTCCAGGGGCTTCTTCTGTCCTAGGTGGCTGCCTTTCCCCTGCACGAAGAAACAGTTTGCATCCAAGATATACGAAAGGGGGGGATGGAGTAAAGCAGTGTTAGTGGCAGCTCTCAAAAGGGCCTTTGAGGCAGCCTGGGCATTTCCTCAAGACACAGTCATTGAGAATCATGGCTGAGGCATACCCAAGGAGCATCTGCACAGTACTCAGACGACAGGGGAGGATCATTGGAGGGCATTGCTGCCCCTCATGACAATCAGGCCACAGAGTAAGGGGCACTGGCCTTCTTCAAAGGTGACCAGCAAGGCTCTCAGGAGACTCAACCCAGCTCTTCTGTATTTCTTCATAGGCTTTTGCAAACCTAGAATCTCCAGACAGATACATTTCATCTACAAAACAGCAGGCCCTGTGCCTCCCTGAGGAATACCTGCATTTCTTGGAAGAACAGTATTTGTGATACAGTGAAGCCTATGGCTTTTGAGAATTCCTTAGAGTGGTAGAAAGTCATAATTAATCCTTGTTTTCATTTCTCTGGGGAAAAATGGATTTAAATAAATCCATAATATAATAACACAAAACATATGTTGACGAGTACACTCTGAAATATAATGTTCCTACTGCAATACCTCCACATCTTAGAAAAATAGCTGCAGTTTTCTGACTAAAAATGTCTTACCTACACAGCCACTGGAAAACACTGAGGATGTACACACCAGCACAGACAGGAAGATTTAAGTCAGCTACCATCCTAGCACTCAGAGCCAGCCAGGCTTAATTTCTTGGTGCTTATATGTTCTGTTTGTTTTTAAAAATACATATAATACTATTTTCTTAGTTGATTTTTTTCCTTAAAGTATTCTGAATACCTTGTGATAGAGCTGTCCTATATTTTGATTGTGATGGTGGCCACACAAATCTGCATATGTGACAAAGTGTCTTAGAACTCAACAGACACACACACAAATGAGTGCATGTAACAATGGTGAAATCTGAATAAGGTTGGTGGACAGCATCAGTGTCAATTTCTGTAATATTGTACTATAGCTACACAAGATGTCACCATTAGGGAAAACCTGGTAAAGAGTATACAGGACCCCTCTATATTGTTTCTTACAACTACATGTGAATCTAAATTATCTCAAAATTAAAAGTTTAAAAATAACTTGAAACATATGACAGCTTTCCTTATCAACATTGCTATACAGTATCATTTTCAATAACTATCTAATTTTCAACTGCATGGATATATCCTCAATGAGTTAACCAATTCTCTAATAAATTCTGATCTTAGGAACCATAACAGCTACTTATTGCAGATATTAATCTAAATTATGAATTTATCAAATCAGAAAAGATCTTATTAATCATCTAATTCTAACACATTCCCTTTACAGAAGGGAAAATTAAAGCCCAGATAGGCAAAGTACTTTGTTCAAGATCAGAGAGGCATAAATGAGAAAGCCTAGCCTAGGTCCTGGGCCTGCAGACACGCAGAGAGGCAGTAAATGAGAAAGCCTAGCCTAGGTCCTGGGCCTCCAGACACGCGGAGAGGCAGTAAATGAGAAAGCCTAGCCTAGGTCCTGGGCCTCCACACACGCGGGAGAGGCAGTAAATGAGAAAGCCTAGCCTAGGTCCTGGGCCTCCACACACGCGGAGAGGCAGTAAATGAGAAAGCCTAGCCTAGGTCCTGGGCCTCCACACACGCGGAGAGGCAGTAAATGAGAAAGCCTAGCCTAGATCCTGGGCTCCAGACACGCAGACCTTAGCGTGCCTCCTCTGAGAGGACAAAAACTTAGTTTAATGGATGACCGACTAATATGCAGCCACCAGATATAGTTGAGTAACTTAAATATGTACTGACCTAGCAAAATGATCTGAGTAATTTAGGAGTTGCACTCAAAGACAGTTAATGTGAATGGATGAAGTAGCATGAACGGATCACAATAGAGCAGGGTGAGAAGGATGAAAAACTCAGGTGACAGCAGTTCCTTTCTTCCAGTTAACTGTTGCTATATCAGAATGCAAGCTGTGTTGCCACAATGGAATCTGGGTCTTTATATATATAATTTATAAAATATTCACACTAAATTCTTTAAAATGAACCAAAGAATCCCAAAGAACTATGTAAGCCAATCACGTACTTGTGGGGGATAAATCAATGTGTAAGCTCTATGTATAAACAGTTTGTAATGGCTCAGGTATAATACAATTTATATTATTAAAACATAGATATAGAGTTGACCCCTGAACAACATACAAGCTAGGGGTGTCAGCCCATCACACAGTCAAAAATCCCAGTTTGAAAAATAACTTTTGACTCCCCCAAATCTTAATTACTATATTCTGTTGACTGGAAGCCTTACTAATAACACAAATTGCCAGTTAACACATATTAAGTATGTAATATGGATTATATACTGTATTCTTTTAATAAAGTAATCTAGGTGAAAGAAAATGTTATTAAGAAAATCATATGATGATCCACTTGCACTTTATGAAAATCAATTTACTATTCATAAAGGGGGTAGTGGATCATCATAAAACTCTTCATTCTTGTCTTCCCTTTGAGTAGGCTGATGAGGAGGAGTAAGAGGAGGGGTCGGTTGGTCTTCCTGTCTCAGTGGTAGCAGAGGCGGAGAGAGGCAGGAGAGGCAGGCACACTTAGTGTAAATGTTATTGAAAAGTAATCTGCGTGTAAGTGGGCCCACGCAGTTCAAACCCATGTTGTACAAATGTTAACGGTACCTAAGGAAGTAAATCTGGGGGAAATAAACAGCAGCCATTGCCGCTGAAACATGGGTGCTTTGAACATTTGCCTTTCTTCTTCTTCATCTTATTTTTAAATTTTTTTTTTTTTTGGCTGCCCAGCACCTATAATCCATTATCATGATTGGAAAAATCACCCCCCCACCAAAGTTATCTGAAAATGCCAGTTACTGGCTTTCCTAGCCTTCCTTGGAGCTGGGAAATAGGCACACGACATAGATCCCACCAATAAGATGGGCTACCCCAGGCTCAGAATATTGGTACTATGTGGTAGTACTGCTCTGACATCTTCCCAGGAAGGTATTGTAGTTGCGGTAGTTATTAACATTTGCTGGAGGCCTCAGTGACGAAGGTAGAGGTAATGTCCAATGGTACCAGTTCTGGGGTGTCCATGAGACGAAGTCTAGTGTTTGTGTCCAGTAGGGGCAACTGCAACACCTTATGGGAACAATTCTGTGGCCTGATTAGTTTCTTCCAGCTTTTATTTTAGGTTCAAGGGTACACGTGCAGGTTTGTTACATGGGCAAATCACATATCTCTGGGATTTGGTATAAAAATGATTTCATCACCCAGATAGTGAGCATGTTACCTGATAGGTAGTTTTTCAATGCTCATCAGCCTTCTAACCTCTACCCTCAAATAGACTCCAATGTCTACTGTTCCCCTGTTTGTATTCATGTATACTCAATGTTTAGCTCACACTTACAAGTGAGAACATGCAGTATTTGGTTTCCTGTTCTTATGTTAATTCCCCGAGGATAGTGGCCTCCAGCTGCATCCATGTCACTGCAAAAGACATGGTTTCATTCCTTATTACGGCTGCATAGTATTCCATAGTGTATATGAACCACATTTTCTTTACTCAGTCCACCATTGATGTGTATCTAGGTTGATTCCATGTCTTTGCTCTTGTGAAAAGTGCTGCAATGAACATATGTATGCATGCATGTGTCTTCATGGTGGAACAATTTATATTCCTTTGGGTATATACCCAGTAATGGAATTGATGTGTCAAATGGTATTTCTGTATTTAGATCTTTGAGAAATCTCCAGATGGCTTTCACAATGGCTAAACTAATTTACATTCCCACCGGCTGTGTATACGCATTCCCTTTTCTCCACAACCTTGCCAGTATCTGTTATATTGTGACTTTTTAATGACAGTCATTCTGACAGGTATAAGATGATATTTCATCACGGTTTTGATTTGCACTTCCACAATGATTAGTGATGTTGAGCTTTTTTTCATATGCTTGTTGGCCACGTCTATATCTTTTGAAAAGTGTCTGTTCATGTCATTTGCCCGTTTGTTAATGTGGTGGTTTGTTTTTTGCTTGTTGATTTTGAGCATTATTCCTGATCATTAGTATCCAAGCCTGGTTCTCTGGTGATGATCTGAGCTTTTCAGTATCATTTAACAAATTCTGATTTTGCTGAAGTTAGCCAGAACTGCTTTACATTGCTTAAAATGGGGACCCCTGACTGATACAATTAGATGGGGTTGGTATATTTTTATGTATATATTGTCATGTTTACATTTTAACATCAATTTATATTAAATAAACAGACAAGTGCTCAAACATTTGCTGTACAAGTAGACAGTAATCAAGAGAAAGAGATATGGAGCATAACAATGAATTGTTCTTACCCTATCCTTTTGTGCCCTCAAACATATACTACTCTAAACAACCATCTTATTTTGCTTATAGTGGAAAGACTCTGCTATGTATCAGCTGAGTGGCTGGGGCAGGGAGGATCCATTTCCAAGATGACTTCTTTATTCACATGTCTGATGTCTTGGGGTTCCTTACTCTCTCTCTCCACATGGCTTCTCATCCTCCAGGACCTCTCCACATGTCTTGGTGCCGTACTCTTTTGCTTACGCCAGTTCCTCTACCTGGAATGCCTTTTCTCCTTTTTAATCTATAAAAATCCTATCACCATCTTAGGATATAAACAGACACTTCTCAAAAGGAGACATTTATGCCACCAACAAACATAGGAAGAAAAGCTCATCATCACTAGTAGAGAAATGCAAATCAAAACCACAATGAGATACCATCTCAAGCCAGTTAAAATGGTGATCATTAAAATGTCAGGAAACACCAGATGCTGGAGAGGATGTAGAGAAATAGGAACACTTTTACACTGTTGGTGGGAGTGTAAATTAGTTCAACCATTGTGGAAGACAGTGTGGCGATTCCTCAAGGATCTAGAACCAGAAATACTATTTGACCCAGCAATCCTATGATTGGGTATATACCCAAAGGATTATAAATCATTCTACCATAAAGACACATGCACACATATGTTTACTGCAGCACTATTTACAATAGCAAAGACCTGACACCAACCCAAATGCCCATCAATGATAGACTGGATAAAGAAAATGTGGCACATATATACCATGGAATAGATACTATGCAGCCATAAAAAAGGATGAGTTCATGTCCTTTGCAGGGATAAAGATGAAGCGGGAAACCATCATTCTCAGCAATCTAACACAAGAACAGAAAAACCAAACACTGCATGTTCTCACTCATAAGTGGGAGCTGAACAATGAGAACACACGGACACAGTGAGGGGAACATCATATACTGGGGCCTGTCAGGGGGTGGGGGGGCAAGGGAAGGGAGAGCATTAGGACAAATATGTAATACATGTGGGGCTTAAAACTTAGATGATGGGTTGATGGGTGCAGCAAACCACCATGGCACATGTATACCTATGTAACAAATCTGCACGTTCTTCACATGTATCCCAGAACTTAAAGTATATTTTAAAAAAATCCTATCACCTTCTTAGTCTAGAAGCTTAAATGCCCTCCTGAATCCTAAATCCAAAAATGCCCATCAGCACTCTACCACTACCACCACCACCATTATTTTCCCACAAAGGTCCCATCTGGGCTTCAGGAACGGGATTATTGGAAATGAAAATGAAGGAAGGAGATTGAGAGAAGACAGACATCCCTGCCCCAACCCCAGACTAATGTTCATGTGTTTGCCAGCCTATCTTTTCTTTGGAGTATAGACACATGTCTACATTCCTGCTTTCCCAGCATCTAGAAGACTACCTAGAACATGCAAGGTACTCAATGGATGCTTGTATACTGAATAAATAAACCATTTTAAGGGAGGGACAGGAATTAAAGATGGCTTCACACTGCCAGGATCTCCATTCTTTTTCCATCTTTACTTTTATTCCCTCCACCAAACGCCCAGATGAACCTGAGTGTAATCACAAGAACACTTAGATAATTTGGCCATTTCCAGGTAAAACCATTTTCAGTCTCCCCTTCATCACATTGGGTTCTCCTGCTGACAGCCTCTTAAAGGAGAAAGCTGTAGACTGTTCTGTACTTTGGTGCAGCATCTTCGGTGCAGTTAACAGCCAGAAAGAGGAGCCAAGAGCCCCTACTCAGACGGCCAAGTGCTTTCAAAGATCTGCCCTGAGACATGAGAAAAGGTAACCACAGTCCTTCAGAGCTGAAAGTCTTTTGCTAAAAGTCTGAAAAAACATTCCGTAGAGGAACAGACATTTGACAGAAGCTGCAAAGTTGACAAATCTAATTTCAGACTACCTAGAAAATAAAAATAGGATCCTGAGTTCAGCTGAAACGGTTTTGAGGAGGATTCAGAGGACCTAGGAAGCACAGTGTTTATGGGAGCTGTGACCAGTCAAACAGCTCCATCCCAGTCTAGCCCAGAATTTGAGGGGCCTCTCTTGCCTCCACTGGATCACAGCACATCAGAGCTAATGGGAACTCAAACTGTCACATCTAACTCCCTCATTTTACAGACGAGCAAGCCAGGGACAGGAGAGAAACCACTTTACAAAGAGGATGCAGCAAGATCCATTACCAGACAAGAACATCTGCCTGACAGCTAATGGGTACCTTTGTTTTTTTTAAAGCAACATTGGGTTGTACAATTCTGCTTCTCTGGCTTTTGGTGAGGCCACAATGCTGTTGACATAGGACATTGAACACTACAAATCTATAAAATGGCCCAACTTTCAAAAAGTCTGATCATCTTTCCCAAGGAAGAATCATTCCATATGAAGTGCTAAATTTCTGCATGGTATCGCTCATCAAGAAATCTTGATCAACCAACATTAGTTTAAGAGTATTAATTTCCCCATTAATATTCACTCCAACACTGTGATTAGAGGAATAGTGGATATATTAATTATTTGCTCTACCCACCATATGGTTATAACAAAATAATTTTTAGTTGACTCTCCCAGTTGCCTTTCTCTGAGAAATAGTCTTCCCCACACCCCTACTCTCCAGGCACATTTGTATCCTGTGACTGTTTGCCTGATCACACTTTTTTTTTTCTTTTTGGACAGAGTCTTACTCTGTCATCCAGGCTGGAGTGCAATGGTGCATCATGGCTTATTGTAGCCACAGCCTCCTAGGCTTAGGTGATCCTCCCACCGTAACCTCCCAAGTAGCTAGGACAACAGGTATGTGCCACCATGCCCAGCTAAATTTGTTTGTACTGTTTTGTAGAGACGGGTTTTGCTATGTTGCCTAGGCTGGTCTAAAACTCCTGGGCTAAAGCAATCCACCCACCTCAACCTCCCAAAGTGCTAGGATTACAGGTGCCACCCAGGGCACTAAGCCCCTGCTCACATTTGATTGGACTAGGGATGACACCTAGCTCAAACTGAAACAATCAGATCCCCTTCTATGGATTTTGAAATCTGAGAGACTTAGGGACTTAGGGAATTAGCCAACTATCTGAGCTGGTCTCTTAAATGGAGGAAATATAATCTGAAGAATTGTGAGGAAGGCTTTACCATGAATATGCAAAAGTAAAGAAAGCCAGTGGAAAGGATAATAATGAAAAAGAAGGAGAGAATGAGGGAGATAAGAGAGAGAGAGAGCAGCCAACAGAGGGAAAAACTGGCAGATGGGGAGGAAGGAGAGGAATAGAGGAAGAAACAGAGAGAAGCAACAGACAGAGCCAGAGGTAAAGATTAAGAGAGAGCTAGGAGCAGGGAGAGAGACAGAGACAGGAAGGAGCAAGACAGATATCAAAAGCTGCCTGAGTTTCAAATTTCTGTTTTAAGTCATTTGAGAGGCCCAGCTGCTTTCAGGTTCCATGCATAACACAGTGTTCTTCCAATTATTCTCCCTCTTATAATTTGAGCTTTCATTATTTTCTATTAACTACAAGTAAGAGTTTTAACTATAAACAGCTTGATACTCATTCAAAAAGCAATGTTGGTTAAAAAGCAAAAAGAAAAAGACTATAAGCCAAAAATGACACATGATGGATTTTGACATATTTAGAGACTACCTATACTTCCCCATATCCATTCAAACACCGGCTGAAAAGGTTAATAAAACCTTCATAACTAAAAGCAATTTAGCTGAGCTCTGCAACTGGGAGAGTCAACTAAAAATTATTTTGTTATAACCATATGATGGGTAGAGCAACTAATTAATATATCCAGGTTTGAAGGATATAGAACAGAGATTGCCAAGGAGAACTGCGGGCTTAGTCAGCACACTAAAACCCAGCCAATGGTGCTGAGGCTTTCTTGAGAATGTGCCTTTGGAAAATGAGGTGGCATTGGGAAAAGTGGGTGGGGCCCTGTCAGGTGGGAGTAGATGAATGGGAACTGGCACACTGTATCATAACTGTTTATTGTATATGCTGGCATCACCTTGCCATGCTACCTACTGTTCACAGTCACATTCCTCAACTCATTCCTGGCTTCTTCATCTCTGCCTAAACACAGGCACTTTCATGCATCTGAGCCTCCCTCTGTTTCTACCTTTCCCTTTGCCTGCAATGCTCTGGCTTTACTCCTCCACAAATTGTTGTGCCTCTTCCAAATCCCTGCTTGAAACATTGTTTCCTCCAGTTCCTTCTCCAGCCCACCCTGGACAAATCTCACTTCTTCCCCTGTGGCCTCCATTGCATTTGGCACTAACAATACTTACTATATTCTGTATTTTAGGCACCATTCTACGTACTGCAAACAATAAGCAAAAATCTTTGCTTCATTGGCCTTTTCATTCTACTTTGGGAGACAGATGGTAGGCAAATAAGCAAACATGCATGTTTGCACGCAGACACACACACACACACACACACACACACGATTTTCAGTACTGATGAGTCCTATGTAAAAAAATTATGCTGTATAAGATAGTGATTGATGGGGGAAGGGAATGGAATCTTACTCTAGCAGTTTTTACATGCTAGATGTAATAATCTCTCTGTTTTTTCACCCAACTATGAGCTCTGAGAAACATCTTTGTCTGGCACATAGCAAGTGACCAATAAATGTATAATAAAAGTAGAACATATAAGAACCACAGATTTTAGTATTTCACAGTCAACAGAATGCTCTTCCAGATTTTATGGAAAGCAGGTGAACTAGAGCTAACTGATTTCCCAGTTAATGACTGAAAACTATTTTGTTCCCTGAAAAATGTAAGTATCATATTTTGCTCTGAATTCACCCAGGAATGTAATTAACCAGAAAGCTCTCCGTTCGGGTACAAAACATCAATATTCCATTTCTCAGTTTCATAAATAGCTCTGTGGACTTGGTCCCACATTCCACTTTCACTGGCTTCAATTATTTAATGCCATGTTTTTCTGTCCAAAATCTGCTGTTTATTATCTGTGTGTCTCACATTATTTTTTCCAGCCACAACAGCCCAGTGAGGTTGTAATTTTTAATCCAGTGCACTAGGGTTTGTTATCTGACTTCCATTCCAAATACTGGTTAATTTGGCTGTGAGGAATCTTAGGGGACGGAGCTACTTGGCTGAAATAGGGTGCATTTTGTTGAGGAAGCATATTCAATTCATTTCTGATTACAGGGATGAGGGTAGATGTATAGAAAAGGCTCAGTAAGTTGGAGCATTGCATCGAAGAAAACAGGGTCTTGAATTTGGAAGGCAGCAAAGAATGTAGACATTGGAACATGGTTGAGATTGGTTTGAATTTCTGTTCTGCTATTTATTATTAAAGTGTTCTTGAATAAATCAATCCCTAGTTTATTCTCCTAAAATGAATAAAATAATACCTACCTCGAAATATTACTGCAACAATCAAATACATTGTCTGCAAAACACCTAGCAGAGGATCTCACGCATAGTAGGCATTTACAAGATAAAATTCTTAAGACCTTCTTTGATCAAAGTTGTATGTATTGTTAGAAGGAAGTTTATATTCAATAGACTTTCCCTTTAGATCGATTATTTCAAAGTTGTGTCTGGACATAGTGTGATATAATTCACTGTTCCCCACACTTGGCATCAGAGTGAGATTTGTGTTTGAGACCACAGGGTGGGATCAGATAGCCTGGGTCTGAAACCTGCTTCACCTCTTCTAGTTACTTAAATGTACAGTGCCTGTCTGATCTGCAAAATGGAAATAGTGCTTATTTAATAGGATTACTGTCAGGTTAATTGAGTTAATATAGCCAATTTACTAAGGTTGGTTTTGGGTACAGTGTTTATTTTTTTGCTTAATACTTTAAATTAAACTGACCTTTTTTTAAAACTTAGATACATTCATTTTGAAAGGATACTTCATACCAATG
Organism: Ateles fusciceps; assembly: GCA_036589455.1. Taxonomy (NCBI): domain Eukaryota; kingdom Metazoa; phylum Chordata; class Mammalia; order Primates; family Atelidae; genus Ateles; species Ateles fusciceps. The sequence continues at coordinate 15,468,620 of JAZHEH010000562.1, forward strand.
TTTATAAATGAAAAACCATAATTGTTAAAAATAAAACAAAATCAAAGCGATGTTATAAAAATTCACCTAAATGCTATTAGACAATGAAGACAATGAGCCTGAGACCTGCCTTCCCTTTGTTCAAAGGGAATTTTTATTTTTTCTTTTGTTCTTTATTTTAGAAATAAGCTTATTCTTTAATTTTTGTATTTCCCAGCCTTTAAAAATCATTATCTAAATCTAAGTTTGAGCTCTGGCTCCTAAAATTCTTTTTTTTTTTTTTTTTTTCTTATTTTAAGTTCTGGGATACAAGTGCAGAAGGCATAGGTTTGTTACATAGGTACACGTGTGCCATGGTGGTTTGCTGCACCTATCAACGTGTCATATAAGTTTAAGCCCTGCATGCATTAGTTATCGGTCCTAGTGTTCTCCCTCCTCTCTCCTCCCAACCCCCCGACTGGCACCCATGTGTGTTGTTCCCTCCCTGTGTTCATGTGTTCTCATTGTTCAACTCCCACTTATGAGAGAACATGTGATGTTTGGTTTTCTGTTCCTGTGTTAAATTGCTTAGGATGAGGGCTTCCAGCTTCATCCATGTCCCTGCCAAAGACATGATCTCATTCATTTTTATGGCTGCATAGTATTCCATGGTACATATGTACCACATTTTCTTTATCCCGTCTATCGCTGATGGACATTTGGGTTGGTTCCATGTCTTTGCTATTGTAAATAGTGCTGCAATAAACATATGTGTGCATGTGTTGAAGAGAATTTTTCAAGTACCCAGGAAAGGTTCAAAGTGATCTAGAACTAGACTGAGACTTTCTTCATAGAATCAGAACAATGATCTCACTTTGTGATTCAGTCTTAGGTCTACGTACTTCCTAAAAGCAGCTCTTCTGCATCTAGAGGAGAGCACTGGAGAAATGGAATTAGGAACACCAGGCTCTGGCCACATGGACACCATTAATCAGAGATTGGCCATTAGACAGTTACTTAGCTTCCCCGTTTCCTGTATGAAATTAAGAAATTGGGCTCTTAAGAACCCTTTATCTCTGGAATGCAAGGATTCTGATGCTGCTTGAGATATAACATTTTATTGTGTTTCTGTTTAGCACTGTCACAGAATGCCTGAGTGATCCATTCATTCTTTGTGGAACTGAACTGACCACTTTGGACTACTCAAGATTGGTTGGGTAATGTTTTCACCTCAGCTAGGTGGACAGTTATATCAGGGCAGGGACAGTGCTCATTTTGTACATCCTCCAGTGCCAGGCTATGAAAAGACTTGATGATTTTATTTTCTTGGTCTAAATAGGATGCTCAACAGTATTTACTTTCTGTTAGAACAGTAGGGGCAGAATGAATGGGCATCACTGACAGAAGTAAAATCTTTTCACTGTAGAGGAATAGACTGTGAGACCCTCACATAACCCCAGGTTCACAATAGGAAATGGTTGGCACAGACTTCAAATCTTCCAACACAAAAAGCTCAAGTTTCTTAGGATTAAACTAGACCACAAATAAACCTCATTTTACATTTTTAAAGCTTGTTTAAAGAAAATATTTTACATCTCTCTCTCTTGATCATTTAAAAATCTCTTTGGAAAACTAATTAAAACAGTGTTATGAGCTCACCATTTTTTATTTCCTTTTAAAGGATTAATTCAAATCATAGAGTTGAGCCACTGCAAATTCAACTTTCTATTTTTTAATTTATCCTAAACATCTGTCTGAGCACCATCTTCTTTTCTGTAGACTCTTCATGTCCTCTTTACTTACATCACTAAGCCTATTTATTTTTTCTCAGATACTGTTTTATCAACTGCTTCCCAATTGTTATCCCATGTGCTAGTGGGAAGCAAAAAGATAAAGCTTCGCTGGTATGCGGATGTTAGGCACTCAGCTAGGTTCACTCATTAGCCTAGAGGCTCACTCTACATCAGTTAGAGTTCTTTGGTGGCAGGCAGCAGAAATTAATTCTGACAACATTGAACAGTAAAAAAAGTTTGCTTAAAAAAATGGGGAGCACACAGAACAAAAAGAAAGAGTTGAAAAACTAGATTCTGGAAAGAGCAGGAATAGTTATAGCTCTGAAGCGCTAGGTTCCAAACTATGACCCAAGGACAAATCTAGCCTGCCATCTGTTTTTATGAAGAAAATTTCCATGGAGCATAGGCTTACTCACTTGTTTGCACATTGCCTATGGCTGCTCTCCCTTTACAATAGCAGAGTCAAATAATTGAGGCAGGGACCTTATGGCCACAAAGCCTAAAATATTTACTATTTGGCCTTTTACAGAAAAGGCTTGGCAGTCTGTGCTCTATGTAATGGAAATGAATAGACAGCATTTCACGGTACCATGGCAGGGCTAGATCTTCCCCAGTCATTTTTCAGTCCATGTATCTCTATTTTCAAGTTTCTGATTCTTTGGAGAGAGAGTCTGACAGACTAAACTTGGGTCATATGGCCAGACTCTTCTGAGGGGGAGGGCCAGGTCCCTTAACTGACATTCCCACTACTAAGGTAGCATCCAACGGATGAGAAACAGTTCCCCAAAGCAAACCCAAGGAGCTCTTATTGAAGAATGGAGAATAGGTGCCAGGCAGGGAAAAACAACAGATGTGCCATACACACACTCCCACATAGCAGCCTTGCAGCAATTCAGATTTGTGCTACAGCAAAATTAAAATACACACACACACACACACACACACACAGACTACAAGTCATGGAGCTTCAAGTTGTTCATAAGTAGTCAAAAACTCAAATGATAACTTTGAATCACAAGAGTGTACTACATTCAATTCCTTATAGTCCCAACGGTATTAGAAATAGCACTGAGAGTAAAAACAAAATGAAAGTACTGAACAGACCCGACACTGATGAGCAAATCATGTCACTTCCCTGGGACTCAATTTCCCCAACCTGCCCTGCCTACTAACAAAGCTGTAGTGAGGTGAAGATTTAGGTATAGAATAGGTGCTCATTAAATGTAAGATAATTAAGGATTTCACGTGAATAAAAATGCATTAGGGAGGGAAAATTATGAAACAAAGGAAGGGGTGGTAAAAAGTTTAAATAGAGAACAGGGAGTGGGGAAAAGTTGTTCCACCAGTACAAAGTTGCAGTTGGACAGCAGTAGTAAGTTCTGGGGTTCTACTGCACAACAAGGTGGACTGAAATTAATAATAATGTATATTCCGAGATAGCTAATAGGATTTTAAATGTTCTCACCGCAAAGAAATGATAAATACTTGAGGTGATGGATATGCTAATTACCCTTATTTGATAATTCTACAATGTATGCATGTGTTGAAATATTGCACTGTAGCCCATAAATATACACAATTATTTGTCAATTAAAAAAAATAAAATTTAAAATGTCCAAATTGTCTTTTATAGCAGATTATGACCATTTCTAACTTCAATATGCTACAGATCATAAGGAACTCTTTGCTTGTCTGTCACTTCTTTCCATAGCTTACTAGTGTTATGGCTTTTCTTTCTCCCTCCCTGTGGTTACCAGGGTAACATGGTAAATGTGCACACCAATCCAATTTGTAGGATCCTAGGAAACAATACTAGCTTTAAGATGCCTACTGCCTTCTTGGGGGTAGACAATGCTTTTTAGTTCACTGCAGAAAGTTCTCAAAAACTACACAGATTAGACTTTTTCTGATTATCACAACCTCCTTCACTATGCCCTCCCAAGTCAGCCTCATTCCCATCACCACAGCAATCAACCTACTTCACAGTCTTCACTGATGGCTGTTAACCTGATTATTTTGTGCTCCTTACCAGAGTTTCTAATATCCTTAAATATGCATCCCCAAAACTAATCACTGTCTTAGGTTCCATCTAATGATAATAACTGTAAACTCCCAACACTGTGCTAAGCATCATGCTAAGACCATTCCTTTGCTGCAAGGTACTTAGCACCATTTCACAAATGGGAAAACTAAGGCCAAGGCATACTATACAACAAGCTCAACGTCACCAAGCTTATAAGGGCTTGAGCTTAGGTCCAGACCAAGAGTGACTCACATAGGAGTTTTCTCAAGGACAAAGCTTTGTCATTTAAGTCCTCAGCAGTATCATATAAAGAAAAGCACCAGTGTTAACTGGATCAAAAAAAATGAATATGAGAAACAATCAAGTGTTCCAATTCAAATCAATTTTCTTCAACTCAGTCATAAAATAAGATTAGCAAAAGAAATACAGATCATCACCAAGTGGCACCTATACATAGAGAAGGACAGAAGGCTATAATTATTTTTACCCCAATGTGTGGACTCAGCAAATGGGTAAAGCATGTTTGAAATTTGTATAGCATGCCTCTGCCTTTACACTCAGTGTCCAATAGAGCTTACCCATGGCCTTTATAGCTAGCCACCATTTTTATTACTTCTTAGCCTAGTGCCTTTGGGTTTGGAAAACAAAAACAAAACAAAACAAAAGAACAGATGGAGAAGTTCCACCATTTTCCTTTTCCACAAAGAGAAAAACACTACACTTATCTAAAACCTATGCCCTACCCTCATGTCACTGGTATATGGATAGAGGTGGAACTTGGATAGGGACATTTGAAAAGAAATGAAAAAGGCTTGAACCTGGCTTGAAAAGAAAACCACTAACTCAGCCGATCATGCATGGCATGTCTAAGCATGGCAGCCTAGCAATGACATGGGTTGATTGCTTTTCACCCAATCTATGCCAGTGGGCAGTTGGAAGAATGAATCTGTATGGTCATGACTCTCATTTCTTTAACTCATTCTTTGATTGTCTAGCCAACTGCCTTGTTGATAGCTTCATTTGGATGTCAAAATTTAACATGCCACAATGGTATATTTTTATTTCCCTTAGAAACATGTTCCAGTTTCCCCATTTCTGTAAATAGCAGAACCACCCTCCTAGTTGCTCAAGCCAGAAACCTTAGAATTTCCTTTTTCTCCTTCCCAATTATAATTATTCTATCAACAAATCCTGTTAATTCCACCTTCAAAATATAACTTGAACCTGTCTGATTATTGCTATTTCTACTGCTTATAAGAGAATTATTTCTAGTTCTCTTATGCCTCAGTGCTTTGACTCTTTCTTACAAGTGGTTGTTATTAACAAAGAATTTAAAATACATTTAAATGCAAGAAAATAATTTTCAACTAAAAATGGGAAAAGGCATACGTTCTATTTAGACTTAGTGTATTTGGACTGCTTATCAGGGAACAAGCAAGGAGGCTCATTTAGGCATTCTGCTCAAGTAAAGCTAGACAGAAAAGCCTGTGTCTTAATCTAAGCCATCATCATCACTCTCCTGGTCCTCTGCAGTAGATTCCTCTTTCCATTCTTGACCCTTACAATCCAAGAGTAAAAATTAATTTTCTAAAGTATAATTCCAAATCTCATCACTCTCCTGCTTAAAAGCCATCAGTGGCTTTCCTTGCACTTAGAATCAAAGTCAAACCCCTTTCATAGCTTACGTGTCTGCTATCATAGGTGCCTATTTTCTCTCTCTTCCTCCCAAGGCTCTGGCCATACTTGTCATCCTTGAGTTGATTTTTCCTTTGGACATTCCTGCATACCCCTTTACTTGCTGGTCTAACTCCATCCCACCCTCCAGGCTTAGTTTCCTCACCCAGAAAAATTTACTGAGTCGGTTCTCCTTGTTTCTTTCTCTCTTGGTGTCCTGCTCCTTTCCTCTATAGCACTTTTTTTTTTTTTTTTTAAGGAATATTAACTGTTTGCTTACTTGTGTAATTTGTGTCTCTCCTGTCTGGCAGCAAGATGTGGTGAAGTGTGGGGGATATCATCTGTCTTGTTCATCACTAATCTCTAGCCCTGAGCATGGTACTTACCACATACAAGCTACTCAATAAATAATACAGGAATAAATTAATGAATGTCCAAACCTACCTTTGGTTCTTTATGGTTTCTATTGTCTCCTTTATTATTTCGTCAATTCCTTTCCTCCCATCTGCTTAGAGATTTATAGTTTGCAAATCCTTTTCATTGTCTTTCTCTCATCTGTGAAGAAAGCAGAGAATCTGGGCTCCTGTTTTTTACACAACTGAAGAAAATAAGGCTCAGGGAGTTTAAGAGAACTGCCTAAGGCTGAAGAACAGCTAGAAAGTAGCAGAAACAAAGTAAGAACCCAAGATTTCAGACGTTTTCTCTAGTTCTCTTAAGCCACAATCAATGCCTTGACTCTTCTGTACAAGTGGTTAATTGTTATTAACAAATAATTTAAAATACATTGAAATGCAAAAAGGATATTAAAAAAAAAGGAAAAGGCATAAGTTCTATTTAGTCTTATTTTATTTAAATCGCTTGTCCTATCAGGTAACAAGCAAGTAAGGATTACTTATGCATTCAACTCCAAGCAAAGCTAGGCAGAAATCCTGTGGGCAGAATTTTAGAATTGGCAACTCTTTTCAGGTTTTATAAAGATCTATTACAAGCAAGGCATTATAGTGGGTAACAAAGCTGGTTTCATTGACTGCAGCAATGATAGAAAGTAATTAAAAAGCTGTGTCCATACTAGATTTTATTTTATTGTTTTGAGATGAAGTTTCACTCTTGTTGCCCAGGCTGGATTGCAGTGGTGCCACCTTGGCCCACTGCCACCTCTGCCTCCCGGGTTCAAGCAATTCTCCTGCCTCAGCCTCCTAAGTAGCTGGGATTACAGGCATTTGTCACCACACTCAGCTAATTTTTGTATTTTTAGTAGCGACCATGTTGGCAAGGCTGGTCTCAAACTCCTGACCTTAGAATATCCACTTACCTCGGCCTCTCAGAGTGCTGGGATTACAGGTATGAGCCACCATGCCCAGCCCATATAGATTTTAATTAGTGTAATGGACATGTCTAAAACGCAGACATAGCCATTCATTATTCTGTTAGATTTCCATATTTTCTAAAACATTAATGTGCAAAAGTATGTCCCAGGACAGACTGGCTGAATAAAATGGATTATTTTAAACATATACATTATTTTATATTTTGGCTGAAGACAGCTACTATTTTCAGAAACCTCATTTAGGCAATTTTCAATGAAAAGTTTCTGCTATTATAGAGCCACATGAGTTGCTTCTTTCTCCGTTACCTTTCTGCAAGAGCCAATCATCTCCTAATTTGTAGAAAAGTACATCAGCACCATGGCTGAGCATCACTATTAAATATCATGATTCATTGATTGATTGATTTTTATCTTTGAAATAAAAATAAAATAATTTCTACAAACAAGGTGCCTCCTCCCCAATCACACTGTTTGGTTTATATAATGGTAATCTAATAATGTAATCCACAAAATAAATATTTTATTTCAAAAATTTAAGAATGAAATGATCTGTTTTAGCTACACAATTGAATTATCGAAAGCAGATTGTTTGTCAAGATGGACGCAACAACAGCTGCCATCCTTAAAGGCACATGTCACTCCTCCCACCAGGAGGTGAAAACTATTCTCCCTCCCTTGAATCTGGGCTGGCCTTGTGAGTCGATTGGGTCAGAGTGTAACAGAAATGACACTATACATTCTGAAATAAGGTCTTAAGAATCTTAGAAGATTTTTGTTGTTGTTGTTCTCTTGGGATCCCATGTAAAGGAACTCAGGCAATATAACTAACTGATGGGGGACTGCATGGACCCTTATAGACAGGGAGATAGGGCCAGCCAGCCTGTGCCATTCCTGCTATCCCAACCGAGGTGCCAGACACATGTGTGAAACTATTTCAGATGTTCCAGCTCTTACTGAATTCTCACCTCAATGAGGCCACATGTGTGGCCCCAGCCAATACCACGTAAAGCAGTGACAAGCTTTACCCACTTGCCATGCCCAAATTTCAGAATCATAAGAAAATGAGTGGTTACTGTTTGTATTAGTTGAGGTTATCTGGAGAGGCAGAACCAACAGGAGATACGTGGAGGTAGACAGATGAGAGAAGATTAAGGAAATAGGTTTACATAATTATGAAGACTGAGAAGTCCCATAATGGGCCATCTGCAAGCTGGAGAACCATGGATGCTGGTAGTGTGTCTCAGTCCATTTGAGGTCTTCAGAACTTGGGAAGAGAATGCTGTACCTCTCAGTTTTAAGGTCAAAGGCTTGAGAAACTATGAGGCTACTAGTGGAAGTTTTCCAGTTGAAATGCCACAGAACGCAGAATTCTGATAACCACAGGCAGGAAAACAGGGTGTCCAGCTCCAGCAGAAAAAGCAAATTCACCTTTCCTCTGCCTTTCCATTCACTGCAAGCTTTCAGCCCATTAGATGTTGCCCGGCCACATTGAGGGCAGGTCTTTCTTATTCAGTCCACTGATACAAATCTCTTCCAGAGATACCCTCACAGATAAACCCAGAAATAATGCTTTATCAGCTATCTGGATATTCCTGAATCCAGTCAAGTTGACACCTAAAATTAACCATCACACTGTTTTAAGTTACTCTATTTAGGGGTGGTTTTTCTGCAGCAGTAGATAACTGAAATACCAACATAATCCTATTCATCTTTGCTGTGTATACCCAAGTTAAGTTGTTCAGTTTAATACACATTTACTGAGCAACAACTACAAGTTCTGGGGTACAAAGATGATTATTTCACAGTTCTAGTCTTTAAGAATTTTTTTTTTGTCTAAAGGAAGATACAAAAGTAGAATTGCAAAATTATAATGCAATGTTTTAAGTGCTAACACTGAGCCATATGGTTGAGAATTATTAAGGCCAATTTACTAAATCAGAGAAGGCAGAGGGAGGGGACAATTCAGCTAAGTCTGGAAAAATAAGTAAGAATTATTCCTATGTAAAAAAGAACAGCAGTTATAAAAAGCATGGTGCTAGTGAGGGTTGGGGAGGATATAATGGGGAATAAGAGCAGGAATGAGAGCAGAGTCAGGGAACTGAAAGAAGTTCATTGTGACTGGAGTGTGACATGAGATTAGTAATGATGGGAGGTAAGCCAGGGGAGCATGCCCAAATATGGCTAACTTCTTGCCATAATAAAGATCTTGGTCTTCACGGTATACAGGACAGACTGTACATTAGGCATGGATCAGGACTAACGTTTTAAAGTGAATTGTCAGGATAGATACATTAATGGGATCCACATCTATCATTGTAATAGCCTGGACTCTAAATTGTAATGAAATTTTAATTAAAAGTGGGTTAAGTGAAAAAGAATACACTGGGGACTGTTAGGGAGGACTAGGGGAGGGACAGCGTTGGGTAGGGAAGTTGGGGAGGGATAACATGGGGAGAAATGCCAGATATAGGTGACAGGGGGATGGAGGCAGCAAACCACATTGCCATGTATGTACCTATGCAACAATCCTGCATGTTCTGCACATGTACCCCAGAACCTAAGGTGCAATAAAATATATATATATATATATATATATATATATATATATTTTAGAAAAGACAAATTGCACATATAAGCACAAGCAACTGGTTGAAAAGAGTAACCAATTATAAAATAACTTGTAAGGGAACTGAATTAAAAATTAAGAACACCATTCATAAATATACTATGTACAGATACACATTTGACCCCCAAAAAATATTTCCCTACAGATTTATAAGAGCAAATTAAATTCTAACTTAAATTTGTTAGGATAAAACAGATTTTGTACCCTCTTTGCAGGTAACAACCTGTGAAAATAAAAGCTGAACCTTGTTACTTAAAAAACAAAAACCAAAACAAAACAAAAAGAATATTTTGGGAATTGTCAGGGAAGAAACTGAGGGAGCTCACAGAATTAGAAGAAGAACTCCGGAAACCTGGGACTCAAAGAACAGAACCGGAAACCCCAAATCACCAAGACATACTCAACACTTCCAAGACACATTTACTTATTATCTCTTAATCTCCTAGGGGCAGTGACTTTAAACCCGTTAGCTATTTCTTCTGGTCATTACCCTATATTTCTTTAAAAAACATTCTGACACGATTTTTTCTTCAATTCCTCAAATTTAGACATTGTCTACCGACTTCTTTTTAGGGAGATGATTTTAGTTCTATTACATTCCATTTTCCCTTTCTCTACCATTTCAGTCATATTCTATCACAATTTTTGATTAGCTGTACATCAGTGTTTTTATTATTTTGACTCTGTAAATATTTCTCAATGCTCAGTCAAATGGTGTACCATCATTACATTTAATTTCTTATACCACTTTTATTTCACCTGGAGTTAAAACTGATTCTTCAATATTTATTGTTCAGTTTTATGTAAATCAATGAACTCTTTCCACATCTTCTAACAACTCTTCAAAATACTTTTCAATTCAGCTTTTTGAATGTCAAACTTGTAGTGTCTTGGTTTCAGTCTTTTCTTGAAGGCATTTCTTATTAAGTTTACTATTCTGCTCAAACCTGAAACACCATCTCTGTAACATGACTTGAACCCCAGGTTTTCTCTCAGTCACCATTTTGGAAATTCCCATAATCTGGATTGGATGCCTTCTTTTCTGGATTTCTTCCTCTGGTTTAGTGCATTCTTACTTTTTACTTGAACAAAGACTTCATAAGAGGTAACTATTTTGAAATATGAAAGTCTAAAAAAGTCTTTTTTTTTCTTATCCTCATGCTTGATTGATAGTTTGGAAGGCATAAAATTTTAGGTTGAAAATAATTTTCTCCTAGAATTTTGAAGCTATTGTTTTATTGTCTCAGTTTTCAATGTAATTATTGAGAATCCTATGTCATTCTGATTCCCAAATAAATAAATAAATAAATATATTTGTAAATATATATATATATGTGTGTGTGTGTGTGTGTGTGTGTGTGTGTGTGTGTGTGAAATGTCCCTGCATTCACTCTGTAGAACTGCGTTTTCTTCTCTTTCTCTCTGGTCTCCTGAAATGTTATGATAGTGACAACCTAAATAAACAGAGAGAGGCTCTCTAAAAAAATGTGTGTGTATACGTATATATATATGTGTGTGTGTGTGTATATATATGTATAAATATATATTTACATTTAATAGTAAAAAAATTGTAAAAATTTAACTCCATTACAATTAAGTATAAATATATATATTTAGAGAGCCTCTCTCTGTTATTTATATGTATTTGTTATATATGTATTATATATAAAATATATATAATTATAATCCCTATTTTTTGTATATATATATTTAGGATTAGAACATTGTAATAGAAATACACATGCCATAGAAAACTATGTGTATGTATTTAGAGAAGCAAAGGAAAACAAAAGTTTTTAAAGGAAAAAACTAGGACTACATAATTATTCTGAAATAATTATCCTTGGCTAGAAAAATCATTAAAAATGGTGATGCCCGTCCCAAGTTGAATAGGTGGTTGCTGAGTAGATGTCTTTGCAAAAGTATTTTTGATGTAAGGTTGCAATGATCTTTGTGCAAAGTTGTGCTTTTTGCAGTCTTTCATAATAGTTTTTGTTGTCAGGGAAATAAGTATGGGAAGTCTCTCTTTGTAGCCTTCCCTAGCTCTATGTGTTAGAGTTTCTTAACATTAGTGACTCCATTTGGATTCTGACAACTTTACCTCTATTGTGATGTGTACTTAGTGAGTTCTTAAATCATGTTTTCACAAGACTTTAAAATTTTTCTTATATTATTTTTTGATAAATTTTGTAGCAAGTGGTACTTCCCTGTCTATATCACCTCAGCATTATCACCTCGGCAAAAGGCAACTGTAGTGAGTTTAATAGTATTCCCTCAAAATTCATGTTCACCTGAAGCCTCAGAAGGTGACCTTATTTGGAAATAGAGTCTTTGCAGATGCAATTAGTGAAGGATCAAGATAAGATCATACTGGATTAGGATGGATCCTAAATCCAAAGACTGGTGTCCTTATAATAAAAGGAGAGGGCACATAGAGATACAGAGACACACAGAGATACGGAGACACACAGGGGCAGAGATAAAAGTGATGTATCTATAAAGCCAAGGAATGCCTAAGAGTTCCAAGAACCACTAGGAGCAAGGACAGAGACATGGAGTGATTTCTCCCTCTGAGCTTTTAGATGCTGATATACTGATTTTAGACTTCTGGCCTTCTGAACTGTGAGAAAATAAATTTCAGTTGTTTTAAGTCACCCAGTTTGTGGTAATTTGTTACAGAAGACCTAAGAAACTTACCTATTTGCTGATTTTGAACTCCTATAACTGCATGCACAAGAGATTTTTCTCCTTACTGGCCGTGGGGAGCATATTCAGCCTGCCTAAGAATGAGCCAAATATCCCTGGGAGCTTCCCTCAAACAGTGGCATAAGAGAAGTGGTGGATTAATGCCACAGCTGCCTCATCTTTTGTTTTGATAACTCTCACGTGTATTCCAAACTCTCCTAACTGAACTCCAGTAGCCTATCATAATAATTGACTTGATAGCTTTCTTTCCTTCCTAATTGGCTTTATCAGCTTTCTTTCCTTCCTGTCTCACTGTCCTACAATCCTACTATTGTTCCTGGGATTATTTCTCAAAAATGACTTGAACTCAAATCCATAATTAAGAGTCAGCTTCCATTGGAAACCAAACCAGGTGTCTTTCTACTATATCCTCAATTCTCTTCTAGAATTTTAATTAATCAACACATTTGGCTACTGAATAGGGCTTCTAATTTTCTTATCGTTTACCCCCAGATGTTCACCTTTTATTTTTTGTTGTGATTGTTATTGTTTTTGGAGGGAGAGATTTCCTCTCTATATATTCTAACCCTTTAACTATTTTTTAAACCATCATAGTATTTATTTCTGAGAAATTTTTTATATTATTTTTTTCTTGTTTCATAGATGCACTCTTACCTACTTGAAGATTTTTTAAAAAGTTTCTTTTAAGTCTTCTTTCTTTGTATTGTCTTTGTTTATTCTGATATTTGTTAGTTTATCTTTCCCTTTCTTTCATAAATTGATGCTTCTCTTGAACATTTGGTGATCCTTGACTTTATTTTTCTTTTTTTTTTAGTTAGGTGCTAAAAAAAGTAAAGGAAATGTGTGCATGGTTGAGGTTTATCATTTGGTGGGCTAATGTTAGATTTCATGGCCTACTGAATATTTTATTTGGTATTCCCCCAAGCAGATCTTTCTAGGGGGTCATTCAGTTTCTCCAGATAAGAAATCCTCAGTCTTTTGTGTGGGGCTAAGGGTATAAACCTGCTTGTAATAGCTTTGAATTAAACAGAGGTATGGGCCTGTGAAGCTTATTGTAAAAGGCAGGCTTTCACTTAGCTCTCTATTTTCAGTTTACACCTTCCTTCTACCCTCCTTTGTGCCTGGGATTCCAAGTCTAAAGCCTCTGTGGTTTAATTCTATCAGGGGCCATTCTTTCCATCTTGTGAGGGGTCATGGAAGTAGGAATCTAGAGAACTGCAGGCACAATTGCTCCTCCCACTGACATTCAAAATATCACCCTATTTTTAGCCACCACTTGACTACCACCATCTGAAAAAAAAACCCCAAAACAAAACAGGTTCCTTCAATTCCTAAGCCTTTATGAGGCTCTTCAGGGCAATCTGACACCTAAGTAAATGATTACTGTACTCTGCTTAGTCATTTGCCATCCCTACATCTGCCTTCTGTCTTCATACATTATACTTTGGGAGGTATATATTTAATTTAATGGAAGATGATTTGATGCAAGATGGAATTTGTATTGCTGTATTCCATGATGTTCTGGGAGTGATTTTCAAAAGGAGGGGGTTGATTTTAGATAATTATCTTAAGGCTGGAAGTTCAGAAAATAGATTTTAAGTGGCAAAGGCAATCGATTTCCAAGCAGGTAATTCTTAATTTTTACATTTATTATAAATATATCTAATCTAAAAATAGGAAGATTTAAATAATTGTATTCCTCTCATTACTCTTTGCATGTACCCTTATAATCATAAGGTCTTTGAGGGCAGGGAACAAAAACACTCCTTATTATTTTCCACATTAGCGTAATACTGGGTATAAGAAATGTTTGGTAAGTATCATCTAAAGTTAACTGAGAATGGATTTTTAAAAATCATACCTGCCCACAATTTTCCTTAAGGGTTAAATATTCCCATATCATCATTCACATTCACCACCTTTACAAACCCATGTTTCCCATTCTTTCCTCTGTGGTTTGCAAGAGGCAGAGCATCACTGATCTTCTTTTCCGACCTAAGCTCTATGTCTCCTAAGGAAAGAGACAACCACTGCCTCATATGTTAAGTACAAACTATCAGTGACTCAGTTCTCTATAAAAAGCAATTCACACTTACCCCTCTTAGATTCAACAAACATGAAGAGCTTCTGGGGAAAGAGAAAAAACTTCATGGCCTGTTAAAAGATGATCAGACAGGCAACACATAAGCACAATATAAGAGCTCTGCTTCATCAGAGAGAACAGACAAGTTAGCAGGCAGAGAAGGGCAGAATTTCCCAAAGACATGGCCAGTAGAGAAAGTATCCCATGTCAGATACATTTGGCAATCACTAAATAAGTGCCCCTTCTTGGAGATTCATTGAGTCCACTAGCATATTTAAGGCTCTGAAAGTACTGCAACCAGCTCAACTTGTTTTTTCTCTTAGCTTTACTGAGGTATGATTGACAAATAAAACTTGAATATACTACAGGCATATGATGTGATTTTTTGTTATACATATACATTGTGAAGAAATTACCACAATGAGGTTATTAAATAATTAACATATTCATCACCTCACATAGTTACCGTGTGTGTGTGATAACATTAAAGATCTACTCCCTTAGCAAATTTCAAATATACAATGTATTATTATTAACAATAGTCCCCATGCTAAGCATTAGGTTTCCAGAATTTATTCAACTTATAACTGCTTGTTTGTACCCTTTGGTCAACATCTCCCTATGTCCTGTTTTCCCCCAGACCTGGTAACCACTCTTCTACTCTGTTCCTGTGACATTAGCTTTCCAAAATTCCACATATAAGTGAGATTTTGCAGTATTTTTCTTTCTGCATCTGAATTATTTTATCTATTTATGTGAAAAAATGCCATTGGAAATCTGATAGAGATTGCATTAAACCTGTAGATTGCTTTGTGTAGTGTGGACCTTCTGATTATGTTAAGCATTCTAAACCATGAATATGGGATATATCTCCATTTATTTTTGTCTTCTTCAATTTCTTTCATCAATATTTTATAGTATTCAGTATACAAATCTTTTACCTCCTTAAATTAATTCCTAAGTATTTTGTTTTTGATAGTATTGTAAGTGAAATTGTTTTTAAATTTGTTTTTTGAATGGTGGTTTGTTAGTATAAAACAGCTGATTTTTGAATATTGATTTTATATCCTGCAACTTTACTGAATTAACTTATTAGTTGTAACAGTTTTTTGGTGGAGTCATATCTGTGCTCTCTTGTAGCTAGCTGAACATCTTTAAAACAATTATTTTGAATTATTTTCAGTCAGTTTGTAGATCTCCATTTTTTTGGTGTCAGTTACTGAAGCATTATGTTTCCTTCGGTGTTGTCATGCTCGCCTGATTCTTCATGATCTGTCTGGCCTTATGTTGATGTCTATGCATCTCAAGGAGCAAACCATCTTTACAGACGGTTTTAATAGGTAAAAGTGTTCTTATGCCAGGTCCCCAGACTAATGGAACTGCTTCTGGAATCACATAAGTGGGGCTAGAGCCAGGTCAAGGGGCTGTTGCCAGGTCTGAGTTGGTAGACCTGTTATTGGAGTCATAAATGGGCATGGTTTCTGCCAAATCCCCATGTGGACAGGTCTGACTCTGGGACCATGGTAGAGCAAGGCTGGAACCAAGTTTTTGGGCCACTTCAGGGTTCACAGCTAAGGCTGCATTCAGCATCCACAGTTGGAACTGAAGTCAGCGAGTCTGCTACTAGAGGCAGAGATGCGTCTAATTCCTTTTCTAATCCTTCACATTAGAAATGGGCAATAGCAAAATAGTTAATATTTCTGGAGAATTTACCATGAGGCAGGCATCATGAAAAGCCCTTTCTCTAGGTCCCTGGGTGGCTAGGGCCAAGAGCAGGGTTAGAGTTGCTCACAGGACTACTTCAGGATCTGCGGTCAGGTCTGCCAACAGTGGGCTGTAACAGGGAATGGAAAGGCATGGTTTTTCTAGAGCCCTTTGGTAGATGGAACTGGTTTTAGGACTACAATAAAAAGGAGAGGATGGGGCTGCTTTCAGTCTGTTCCCAGGACCATGTTTGGCAAGTCTGATACCAGGGTATCGGTCCTCATTCTCAAATCAACTCTTTTCAGTTTGGGGCTTCACCAGGGTTTCACAACCTCTACCCTAGACCCAGAATCTCCCACAAAGGCACTATTGCTTGTGAATGGCTGTCAGATTGTTTTCTGTATGGGAGATGTGAGCCAAAGACCAACTATTCTATCATCATGCTGCCGTCCAGGCCTCAACTTAGTTTAATTAAATTGGTCCAAAATGTATTTGAGAATGTAACTTCCTTTTCTCAGATGAATAACTACTCCAAGACTTTTCTTTTTATAAAACAAAGATAAAGGCATCACTTCAAAAGAGCATTTTAAGTATTTAATGAGATAGTCCATTTAAATCACTTAACCAGAGCCTAGCTTATAAAAAACCCTCTGTAAATTTGGATTGTTGTAGTTTAATTATGGTAGTTGTAGTTTTTGTTGTTAATAATAATAATAATATAGTATTTTATGGGATATACCTTAGAAGGTGCTATGTGGAAAATGTCAATGACTGCACACTACAATCAATGAAACCTGGTACATGGGAAATTCTAAGATTATTATGAGGCTTACAGTACACCAAAGGTTTTAATATGTTCCCTAAACATATCTACTTTAGTTTTAAGCATGCTATTTGTAAAGTTTAATCCTATAGAGTGTGTATTAACCTGGGTCTTAGAAGAGTCATGATATAATCAACTGGAACTTCAGGGATACAATATAGATAAGTGGAAAGAGCATCACCTTTAGAGCCAGAACACATCCTAGGTCTACTCTTTGCTCTCTGTGTAATCTTAGATAGTTTACTTAACCTCTCTGGGCTTCAGTTTTCTCTGCTAGAAAGTGAGGAAAATGATTTCTAGTTGAAAAGGTAGTTGGAAAGATTAAGTGGGGTTATATTTGGGCAAACTAAATGATGTAGTACCAGACACATGAGGTTATTCCTGGTAGTTCCTTGTGTATTCAGGCCTTTATATTACTTACATTAATGGACCCTGCCCTAGAATCCAGAAATTTAGTCCTGCCTGTTACAGAGGAGGGCATTGATTGTCTGTTCACTTTACCCTCTACCTATACTCCTATCACTTCCTCACCTGTGTCTATGGAGCTCAACCACATGAAGCATTATCCATGAGACTTAAAATGCTAGAATTTCACCACCTTAAAACAAATCAGTGGTGGGTGTGCCAGCCGCTGAGACAGGGTAATAGGAGGGATAAATGGGGACAACAGGCCTTTTGCACAAGTAGGAAAATTTATATTCCAA
This sequence comes from Ateles fusciceps, assembly GCA_036589455.1. Taxonomy (NCBI): domain Eukaryota; kingdom Metazoa; phylum Chordata; class Mammalia; order Primates; family Atelidae; genus Ateles; species Ateles fusciceps. Next base: position 15,486,041 of record JAZHEH010000562.1, read on the forward strand.
TTGACTCAAAATGTAAGACTTTTATATCTAAGCATTGCCTCATCTGACACAACAGCCTTATAAAGTACCACTTTTCATTATCTTATTTGTACAGAGGACGACAACCTCAGAATTGGTTTAGGATTTCCCCCAGGTCATACTAAGTAATATAGCCAGTACTAGAATCAAGCCTTTTGATCCCAAATAATGCATACCAATAATACATAACTACTACTACGACAAGCACTCCTGGCATTGTGCAAGCCCCTCACCTATATATTGCATTTAATCCTGAAAAGATCTCTGGAAAGTGGGTAACATTATCTCCCTTTCATAGACGAGGAGGGGCAGTTGGAAAGTAGAAGAGCAAGGATCTGAACTGAGGTCTGTGTGACTCCAAAGCCCCCGCCCTGCCCACTAAATTACACAAACCCTGATAGAACGCTTGAATCATCTTAACGGCGTAAAGACATTCAGTGAAAAACTAGCACCCAGGACTGCAAATGAATTTTAATGATTACTTGCTACACACAAACACGTAGTTGGCCTTTTTTTAAACACAGGTTTTAATATGCCTGGAAAGATTGGCAGAGTGAGCAACCCTTTCATAAGGATTGAGTCAGCCACATTGAAAAGATTTGCCAGCACTGAAGTTGGTATTTGCCTACTCCCCTTCATTTTCTGGGTTTCACTTTCAGCCTCTTACTATCCTGCTGTGCCCATTTTCTCACAGGATATTTAGCATAGTGGGGTGCTTTCATTCTTTCCTTCTTAATTTCCTTTTCTAATCCTTCGCTTTAGAAATGGGCAATAGCAAAATAGTTAATATTTCTGGAGAATTTGCCATGAGGCAGGCATCATGAAAAGCCCTTTACTTTCATTATTTTGTTTAATATCCCTCCATCTTCATGGAGGTATTCTAAGCAGCCCAATATTTTCAGTGGGAAAACATTCTTGGGGGTGCTACGTAACTTGCACAAGGTCACACAGCTTGTAAGTATTGGGGGCACAGTTTCACCCTGGTCAGTTGAATTCAAATTGCACCCCTTTGCTATTTTGCTACACTGCCTCTCCTTAGAGAAAATGGGAAAAATGCCACATTTCAAACTACCTCACAAGAAACACCAGCTACCTTGTCATTTATTCTCAAACATTGATCCCAGTTAACTTAGAGAGAAGAGCCAAGACTGATTGAAATGGCTTTGGAAGTATACATTAGAAGTTAAATGAGTGAAGATTTTACCAACTTTATTTATTTATTTACATATTTTTATGAGATGGAGTCTTGTCACCCAGGCTGGAGTGCAGTGGCATGATTTAGGCTCACTGCAGCCTCTGCTCCCTGAGTTCAAGTGACTCTTCTGCCTCAGCCTCCTGAGTAGCTGGGACTACGGCACGTGCCACCACACCTGGCTAATTTTGTATTTTTAGTAGAGACAGGTTTCACCTGTTTGAGACAGGCTGGTCTCAAACTCCTGACCTCAGGTGATCTGCCCATTTCCGCCTCCCAAAGTGCTGGGATTACAGGGATGAGCCACCACGCCCAGCCAGATTTTACCAAAATTTACCTTCAAAGAGGTCTTCCTGACCCCTGACTCCCTGTGGATCACAGTAGCCTAGAAGAGATGCTGGAGATGCATCCATCAAGCGTCATGCCTTAAGTTCTTAAACAGCTCACTCCCAGGCTTCCCAGAGAAGCATGAGTAAATACTCCATCTCCCAATGAGTGAGTGCTTCACTTCCCATGACAATCCAACATATATTTCTTGTGGATTATTTTGATTAGAGAGTATATTAGTTTTCTGTAGCTGCTGTCACAAACCATTACAAAGTTGGTGACTAAAAATGACTCAAATTTATTATGTTACATTTCTGGAGTTCAGAAGGCTGCAGCAGGTCTCAGCAAGCTAAAATTAAGGTGTCACCAGAGCTGTGCTTCTTCTGTAGCCTGAAGAGGAGATTCCACTTCTTTGCCATTTCCAGTTCTAGAGACTGCCTGCGTTCCTTGGCTATGACCCCTTCCTCCACCATCAAAGCCAGCAATGGCCAGTCACATCTTTTCATGCCACATCACTCTAACACTGACTTTTTCACCTGCCTCTTTCATGTTAAAGAACCCTTGTCGGCTCATTACCAACTTTAATTCCATCTGCAACTTTAATTCTCCTTTGCCAAGTCACCTAACATAATCACAGGTTTTAGAGATTAGGACGTGGAGATTTGTGAGGGATAATATTCTTCCTACCATACGGAGTTATTTGTAAGTTTGCAGTCTGTGGATGGAATCCGTCAGAAGTGTGCATAATTAAAAAGCATAAATAAAAACAAAAGCTATAGAGGTATTGATTTCAAAGAGATATGCTTTTTAAAATTGATCATTAGCAGAATCCACTGTATTCAGAAACATTTCAGCATTCAAAACATCACTGCATGTTAACTCATTAATCTACACTACAAAACTCTAAGGGGCTCATTATCCAATCTGTTTTAAGAATGAGGGAACCAAAGCTGAGAGGTGACACAGCAGTTAGTGACAGAGCTGGGAGCAAACCTAAGACTTCTGGCTCTGTGATCTGCACCTTGTCTATCACTTACAGCTACTCTAAAAAGTTCCTACTTCACAAGGTTCATGTACTGACAAAGGCCACCACCTGCTGGGACTGAAAGTGCTGATTAACTAAAGCATGTCTTCTAGGCTCAGGAAATATAAGAACAGATGTTCAGGGCATCTTCATCACTGGAGCATCCCCAGGTTCAGTCTTTTAAACTCATCCTATAGGTGAGCTATTAAGGCAGCCAGGCTTGTCCTGGTTTCTTGCCTTTCCCAAATCCTAAAGGGAGATCTGTTCTCTTGTGATTAGGTGGGAAGCAGTCTCTGGGCCCAAATTCTCTTTTAAAATATCTACCAACAACGGACAAATGTCATAGTCCTTCCATTTGCCACTACCTGTGGGAGGTAGGGTGAACAGCCTACTTTTCAGTTTTAAAACTGGGAAAGTCCTGGGAAAATCGAGATAAGCTGGTTATCCTAATAGAAACGAAAAATTTTAAAAACCCATTCTGAACTATATCCTGATGCTCTTTCTGAAATAACTGTATACTCTATTAGTTGAATCATGACTGGAATTCAAGCAAATATATGTGGACTCTTGTCAGATATATCTGGGTCAAAACCCAAGTTTGCCACTTACTAACCGTAACCTTGGACCAGTCGCCTAACTACTCTGACCCTTGGTTTCCTCATCTGTGAAATGAACATGGTAATATTTCCATCCTAAAGTCAACGTGAGGATTGAATGCAACAATGCATGTAAGTTTAGCAGAAGACCAGGGTCTGAGTAATTGATAGTAATCTCTACTCTTACTTAAATAATTGGATCAGTAGGTTTTTGAAAATTCCCCAGTAAATATGGGCAAGGCAGCACAATAATGAGTGTGGCTGCCTAACTACACAAGGCTTGGTTCTAATTCCAACCTATCCATTCTTTAGAAGGATAATTGATGACAAGTTTCTCACCCTCTCTGAACCTCATGTCTAAAAAAGAATAATAATATCTCTCTAAAATTGTATTATTTTAAGAAATAAATAAGATGATATTAAGGTCTTAGCACATGTCCTAATATGTAATAAATACTCAATAAGAGGTAGATATTATTACTTGTGGTAGTATATTAGAATTTTTGATTGCCACTAAAATAATCAAAGTAGGAATGTTATTGGCTTGTGGCCTAAAAACTCAAGCAATAGAGCACGTCTGTGTCATGTTAGGTTTTCTAGATGTGATGAGTGATACCACCAAGACACACACACTCTTTCTCTGTCTCTGTCTCTTGGTCTTTTTCTGTCTGTCTGTCTCTCTCCCTTTCTCCATTTCTTGGTGCCATTTCTTTTCTGTGCTGACGTAATTCCCAGGAAAGCCCTCCTGATACGATAGAAGGAACACAAGAAACCCTCCAGAAGAAAACTCCCAACAGTTCCAACAAAATTTGAACTCTCATTGAACTCATGTAGTTTCTATGCCTGTCCCAGTATTAACCACTATGTCCAGGGTAATGGAATATATGCTCATTGGTCAGGCCTGGGTCACATGTCTTAGGAACTGAATGAAGCGGATTCAAATAATCAGTTCCATATGACCTAAGAGAAGTGAATGGAGGTTCCCCAAAGTAAAATTAGAAGACAGAGGAATGGATCCTAAGAAGGCAAGAACTGCAGGTGTCATCTACCATTGCATTATTTTTATGGCATTGTCTGAATTTTTTAAGAAGCCAAGAAATAAAGAGACCTGTAAACTGCTATCTAATGTGACACCTGCATAAACTTCTTATGCAATAAAATTTTTCTAGCCTGGTTCACTCTTCTGGCTTGAATTTCCTGGGGGGGAAAACAAAGCACTTCCTATCCTTAATATGAAAAAATTAAGCCACCTAAAGAGCAGAGCTGTGGTCGTTTTAACACAGTTCAGAAAATTTTTGATATTATTCCTTTCAAGATTTGGAGCTTTATTCCACTATTCTTGAATATGTGCTGGACTTAGCAAATCATTACTAGTGAATAGAATATGGAGAAAGTGCTGATGTGTGATTCTGAGCCAGGTCATAAAGGGCACTGCAGCTTTCTTCTCTCTCTTCCTTTTGAATTGCTAATTTTTGGAGAGATCAATTGCCATGTTGAGAGCACACTTGAGCAGTCCTATGGAGACTCCTCTGGACAGGGAGAAATAAAGGCCTTCAGTCAACAACCAGGAGAGTGTGCCATCTTGGAACAGGATCCTTCAGTTCTAGGCAAACCTTCACAGCTGCAGCCCCAGACAACTTCCTGCTTATAACCTCATGAGACACTTGAAGTCAGAACCACCCAGGTAAGCCTCTCCCCTGTACCCCCAGAAGCTGTGTGAAATTTGCAAATATTGGTTATTGTAAGCAACTAGGTTTTAAGGTTATTTGTTATATAGTAATAGATTACAATACAAGAACATCAGGCTAAAAGGAATCCGTGTAGTAGCATAGGAAAAGCACTAGAAGAGATGTGAGGAAATCCAAGTCTGTGTCCTGGATCTTATATTAAGTGGCAATATGTTCACACTAATAACTTGATTTCTCTGAGCCTTGGTTTCTCCAAATGTAAATTGAGGAAACAGTAGTACATCCTTGCATATTTCACAGGGGACTAAAGATAATCCAACTATGCAATGTAGGTGTACTTTAAGGTAATAAAACTAATCTTGTAATTACTTTATTAATGTCATATCATGATGTCAAAATTAATATGGAAAAATACTTTAAAATGATCAATTCTATAAAAAATTTGGAATCTTAAAACTGGAAGGCACTTCCACATTTAGTTCATTTCCTTGCTTGTTTGGTATCTTTTGGTCACAAGGTCCAAAAAGTTAAATAAATATCTCAGGGTCACACAGAAGCAAAGTGGATCCTAGAATGCAGCTTGTCTGAGCCTCAGTTTCTTTACATATAAAATGAGAATAATAACATGTGATGTGAAGGTTGTTATAATTGTAATCCTATTAAAGCCATGGCCCATATAGCCCGGGTTAAGAATAGTGTCATGTCCCAAGAACACAGTCCAGCAATTAAAAAGTAATTTTAAAACAAGTCATCTACTTGTTTTTTAAGTCACTATAACAATACAATACATGCTTCCTGTACCCTTCAGATATTCTTCAATCACCTAGCACAAGGCCTGCAGTGCCCCAAGTGTTTTCACCCCCTCTTTTCCCAAATGCCTCTCTTGTGTGTCTGTGGTAGTGGTGGGACCATCTCCAGAGTGGAGAAAGAGAAGAAACTGAGTGGGCAAGTCCAAGATTCTTTTTAGTGACGGGGAAAAGTAAGGCAGAGAAAAGTCATTTCCTTTGTTTTTATGTACTATCACTGTCAAATGTTAGGTTCTCCTTGAAGCAGACATTGAGACAGAGTTTAACCTGTAACATGTTTATTAAGGCAAGTGCTTGGAACAGACACCTGTGGAAGGGAAGGGAAGAAAGAAAGAAAGAACTGGGTAGAAGGAGAAGTTGAGCTGCATGTAGGTCCAAGGCTCAACAAACCTGTCCTAAATTGGGCTGAAATGACATGGCCTTTCAAGATTCTCCTGGATCAGCCATTGGCTGTGAGCCCCTAGGGAAGGGCGTGATCTGGGGGGAAGGCAGCTCTCTGCAACTGAGTCAATTCCTGAAGGGGCTGATGAGAGAAGGCTGTCTGCAGCAACAGCTTGAAGGGGATCTGGGTGGTTCACTGCAATCACATATGGTCTAATATGCGTGCCTGGCACCTGACAGGCAATTAATAAATAACCACTAGCTGGCTCTGACTTCAGGCCTCTTTCCATAGCATTCCTATGATCTCTCTCCCTGTAACTATGAGAGAACTTCACTCTTTGCGTCCTCAAAGCTCAGAGAACTCAGACTGAAACCAGCGGACAAAGACTGAGCGAGCCTCAGGAAACCCAGACGATCAGATGAGTCCCTGCTCTTTTAATGTTCTAATGTTTTCTTGGCAGTGAGTTTTGCCCCTAATGAGCTATTTCCAGGAGCCCTAGATCATACAGAGATACTGCTGCAGTGCCTGGGATCTGGCCCAGGACAGGAAGCAGCTAAGGAAGGATGTGCTGCCTGGCACTCTGCTTCCTCACTCAGCTGTTCTTCCTTGTTCACAGCTACTGCAGAGATCTGGTACTGGCTGCATCTGACTTTGCCAATGACAAGGCAACTCTCTACACTCTGAGCCAATAAACTGGGTTAGTGTTCATGCTGGAAGTAGGGCTCTTTATAAGGAAAGTCTCAGCCATCCCCTCAAATGCAGGCAAGGGCAAGTCTGCTACTTGTCAGTTGCAACACTGTGCAGGAGAAATCAGGTCAGATGAGTATCACAGGCAGCCTTGAAGAAAAAGAGAAATGACCAGAGCTGAGCCTCAGGGACACACAAAGGGAAAAAGAACAGCTTGATTTTCTTTCCCTAGGAATGAAGAGTTTACGGGCTGATGATGCTTATAAGCTCATTATTTCTCTATCTTCTCTGCCTTTCTCAGGCATTGCTAGGAACGTATGGATAAAGTTGGAGCTATCATCACTTTACAACAACCAACAGGCAGATTTCAGTACACCCCATGGCAGTAACATTCATTCATTCATTCATTCATGCATCAAATATTTGTTACAGTGCCAGGTGCTGTTCTTGGCCTGGGGGTACAACAGTAAAGAAACAAGAGCCCCTATTCCTAGTTGCCAGACTACAATATTACTGGTCATATGTCTAGCAGTTGGAATTTGGACCCCAAGTTAAGAGCATTCACCTGAAGTCTGTAACCTTAACCATCATACCACACCATCTATCCCTCCCTACCTCCATCATACATCCCCTATCCTCTCACCATTGTATTTATTTTTTATTGTTTATAACATTTAAAGCCCCAAGATTTAATGGATGTATAATTCAGTGTAGGAAGATAGGCAACTTTAAAACCTCCAGGAAATTAAAATGGCTTCATTGGATATTTGTTGGAATAATGGAATTAAAGACCTTTAGCACTGGAAGAGACCTGACACACCATGTGCTTATCTTCCTCCCCCTCCTTCCACCCTATTTTATGCTTCCTTTCTTGAATGAATGATCTTTTCAAGGGTCATCCAGCTTCTGCTTACACAACGTTGGCCATCAGAAGCCAAATCAATTTTGGGGCAGATCTGTATGACAGAATTGTATTATTCACACTCAGCTAAAATTGATTTGCTCTAGCATGTCCTACCTCCATGGTCTGACTCCTGCTTCATTCCAACGTCTTCTCTAAGTGTTCCCCATGCTACTTAATCTACATACTGTTTCCTTCCAGGTCCTGGAATGTGCCCAGTTCTTTCCCATCTTTCCTGTTTTCTCTGCTTGGAATGCATGTCTTATCTTTTCATCTGGCTAAAGACAGAAGCCATCCTTCAGGTCTCAATTTAAATGTCACTTCCATAGGAAAGCCTTTAATGAACCCCCAAATCATATTAAACTACTGATTATGCTGATTGTCTACTTTTATTTTAGAATTTGTTGAGTGTCTGGATGGGTAGATAGGTAGGTGGACGGCATGGGTAAAATGATTTCCACTCACTGCTTTTGATTCCACTCTTCAGGCTTTACCAAACAGGCTTAGTTCCACTTTTCATGAGATCCCATTCACTATTTGTGTAAGAATTTATACCACATCTGATTCTTTTGCAATCCACACAGTCTCGGTTCCTTTTGTGTTCCATGAGTATGGCCTCTGCATTGTCCAAAAGGTACCTCTTATAGTTATATTTGATTCAAGTTGATTCCAAATGGAATAGAAACTAATGCCTAGAAGGAAGAGAACCCCTGACAGAGGCCAGCTGTGAATGGAAGGAGCAATGAATGAAAACAGTGATGGGAAATCAATACAGTAATGTTGCCAGAAGCAGCTAAATATAGAAAAGACCCACATTCATGTTATTTGTACCACTCTTGCAAATACTATGACATGTTACCAGCCAGCCCATTCCCCAGGAGGGCCAAAGTTCATCCTGATATGGAAGTGAATCTACATGTAAGGCTAACTTACTCCCCAAAAAAGTGGCTTAGAGCCACTTTCACCTTTCTTACTATTTGTATTTGTAAAAGTGTTGAAATCCTAACACCCTGCCCTACCTTTCTCAGGTCTCAAATCTTGCTTGGATGAGTCATTTTATCTCTCCAAGAGTCAGCTTCTTGTCTATTAAAAATAGGATGATGATGATAGCACCTGTCTTACTTGCCCCTCAGAATCAAATGATATGTAGCAAAAGTGTTTGGCAAGCTGTGAAGCACTATGCAAATATAAGGTGTGTTTAGAGAGATGACTTTACTTAAGGAATAAGATGGAGTGTGTTTTAAATGACATGAAATATATCTCTGGGATGAGTTTATTGTAAACTCGAAGCAGGTCACATTTTACCAATGGGATATTAAGAGATATTTCAAGGAATACTGAGATTCATTTTCTTGTCATAAAAAAGGACTCTTTGGTTCATTTTTCAGGAGGCAGCCTGTTTGAGGTAAGATCAGCAAGAAAGACCTGTGGATGGTGAATTTCGGTTTATGGAGGTAAGCATTTATACTGGAAGTATGGTTTTTCCCAATGCATACAGAATCATATTTGGGCAGAGGAATGCTTTTAAAGGTTATACTTTATCCATGTTTACATGAAAAGTTCTCTTTTCTATAGTTTAAGAAGAAACAAGTGAAAAATTATCTTTGGGCAACTTACCTTAATGGTTCAAAACAAGCTTGAAATCAAATAAACAAGGGTTTAATCTGAGATTTGTATAAGTGGAAGAATCTTAGGCATGTTTTCAATTATTTAAGCCTAATTTTTCGTATCCAGAAAAAGGACCTCTCTCTCTCTCTCTCTCTCTTCCTCTCTCTCTCTCTCAGAGAGATCTACATATCTATATCTATCTATGCCTATCTAACATAGTGGCTGGTATATAGTAGAAGCTCAATAAATCACAGTGGTTTTAGTGCATTTGAGGCATAGAGTTAAGAAAATTTAATCAGCAGTTACAAATATTGAAATGTAAAGTGATATTTAAATAAGTGAAATTTTAAAATTAATAAAAATATAACAATGGGAAGCATTTTAAATCTGTAATATGAACGCCTAAGTATTATTTATTAAAGTTGCCCTCAAATACACTCTGAAAAAGATGCCTTATTAGATTTTAACACTAGAACAACCTTAGCTGTTGCTCTTGAAGCCACTGAATTCTACTGAAAAATATTAGAAATATTTCATGTTCTCTCCTTCTCTCTGGGCTGTCTACCCAACACCAGATCTCAGGATTCAGTCTGCTAACTGGTCTCTCCACTTCTCCTCTTCTTTTCCCACAAGTCCATTCCATATACAGTAGCCAAAGTGATACCAGGAAACCATAGTTTAGCTTATGTCACCTCCACTCTCTCCAGTGTCATCATATTGCTTATTATCCTGCCATGTCTTGTCCTTTCATTTAAAATAGAATTCCACGACCTTTCCACCTCTCCAAAATTATTCTATGCTTGGGTTCCTCTCACTCCATGTGTTGCCAGCATACCAGGTACTTAGAAAAAACTGAAGACACCTAGAAAAAAATTAGAAAAAACTGAGGACTTCCCTCCACCTGGGATACATACTTCTTTCTCCTTCCTATCCTACCCCAATCCCTAAAATTCAGGTCTCTATTTAAGTACCCTCCACTTTAATGAGGCATTCCCTGACAACCCTACCTAAAATAGTACCCAATCCCATTACTCTCTATAGTAGTACTTTGTGTCCTTCTTAAACATTTGTGATAAGCTGTCATGATTGTATTTATTTATACATTCACTGGCTTTTGGTTTATCACACCTCATTAAAATTCAAGCTCCATGAGAACAAGAACCAGGCCTTGTATCCTGAAAATTGAGCATTGCATAGTGCTTGGCACACAGAAAAGCACTTAAAATCGTTGTATAACTAACAAACTGAATAAACCCAAATTTCACCTGTTTTCCTAAATGGTAGGTCCCTGAAAACAACAGGCTGGCAGATTGATGACAGCCTTGGTGGTGTTTATTCACTTGAGAGAAAACACTTTCACATCACAGCCAAGCTTTCCCAGTGAATTTTAAAAGGAAAGAAAATGGTGTGCATGTGTCCCATGAATTGTTACTGAAAATTCTCAAAGTTAACCCTGGTGGCGGTCAGATTAATACCCTCTCTCCCCATCTCAGCCATGAATTCAAAGGAAGGGATGGATCCAGGTTTGGGGTATAAACTTAATATATGAATAAGGGGTGTGGTGGCCACAGAGGTGTGCCACTCAGATCTCTTCTTGAGAGAAACTGGCGTGGGATCTGGGGTGGATTAACAACCTCCAGTGGCAGTACCTCACACCCTACCCACCTGCCCCCCCGGTGACATCCATTGAGCAGTGGTACTTCCTCTGGTTATTTCAGCCCCTGACTGAGCACAGGAAAGGTTTTAAAGCTGTATCATTTGGTCTTTTTTTTTTTTTTTTTTGAGACAAGGTATCATTCTGTCAACCAGACTGGAGTTCAGTCGCATGATCTTAGCTCACTACAGCCTGAGCCTCCCTGGGCTCAAGTTATTCTCCCATCTCAGCCTCCAGGGTAGCTGGGACTACAGGTGCATGCCATCAGGGCTGGCTAATTTTTAAAATTTTTTTGTAGAAACAAGATTTCACCATGTTGTCCAGGCTTGTCTTAAACTCCTAGACTCAAGCAATCCTCCTGCCTTGGCCTCCGAAAGTGCTGGAATTACAGGTATGAGCCAAAACATCTGGCCTATCATTTGTTCTTGATACAGCACTCCTATGGTGACTACCCTTGTTCAGGGACTCCCCTTTGGCCAGGCCAAGACCTTCTAAAATCTTCTCTGGCAACTGAGGCTCTTTCTACCCAACACTGACTCCCATTCCTTCTTTCTTTCCTTTCACAGAAGCCAGACTGGCACCACTATCTAAATGCTCTCCTTACTCCTGCTGTCTCTCTCCTTCATCCTTCCTTCAATGAACCTGTTACATATCTAATTTCATCTTGGTGTCCACTTCTCAGAGAACCCAAACTGACACAAGGAGTCTGGTTTGAGAAAAATAAATCACAATCCCGGCTACAAATTTAAATCTTGGTCCTTGTAAGTAACCCAGGCAATATGAAGATCCCTGAGGCTGAAGCTTCATTAGCATTAGCATCACAGTAAATCCAGCCGTGGCAGAAGCCCCACATCCTTGGATTCCCACCTTTGGCTGCACATGGGGAGATTTACAAAGTACTGATGATTGTTTCCACCTGAGTCTGGAGTGTGACTTGCACATCAGGATTTTTGAGAGCTCCCAGGATGGTTCTGATGTTAGCCAGGATTAAGAACCATAGCTCTTCATCGATGGCTGGAGAGGTAGCTGACCTTCAGGAGAATTTCTGATTCCTGATCTTTACTTGTTTTGAAGATATTACAAGTTCTGCTTCAGTGTTTCTGCCAGGAACCAGCTTATGTGATGCCCATCAAGCACTATTTTCTATCCAGGTCTGGAAAACAGAGGTTTCATGACCTATTTGAAACTCTTTGAGATTGCTTTTGGGTTATTAACAATGGTTACGCAATGTGGACCTTGTCAGATACAAAAGTCTTTACGAGCATGGTGTGGAAGTAAGGATCTTTATTAGAGCTATATAAAACTTCCTGATCACTTAACTCGTTGAGAATATAACCTCTTAGAAGGCAGGGACCATCTTACCTTGTCTGTGTGTTCGGTGCTATTGGCTAGTAACAGGCAATGACTTACATTATAGGAAGGCAATTCATTTTTGCCAAAATGAGCTAAACTCTTATTTCTCTATTCTCATGGATATTTCAGCTGCATCACGCTCTCTTGGAAGTACTGGTTAAAAATGCAGTTGTCTTAGTCCCAAGTAAGCCCAGTAAGGATGAGGTAAGGTAAGGGATAGGAAAGTGTCTGCATTTTTAAAATAATTATTCCAGACAATTCTTATGCAGACCAAGGTGCCTCCTCATCTCTGGTGTGCTACACAGAGCACAGTTTGTCTCTGAGCACAGTTTGCAGCAACAATTTGTCCCCAGTTAAAATTGCAATGCTCCATTTCCTTGTGAAGACTTACTTTCATCATAAACCTGTCTTAGTACTGAATCCAGCCCACTTGAAACTACCACTTGATTGCAAATTATTTGATCAAGAGTAGATTTTGCAGGTCAAAATGAAAATAATTTTAAAAGGCTTTAACAATGCAGTAGATATAAAAGTAAACACTCAGGAAACAGATTGTGCTATTAAAGAAGATAATTTTAAAGTTCTCCATTATTCTGCAGCACAAATCCAGACAGAAGCAGGAAAGGAGGAACACTTCCTACTGTTCCCTAGCACTACACCCTCAAGTTGACATAGTGAGTCTAATTCCTGCCTTTATCAGTTCTCATGAGGATCTTGAAATATTTTTCTAACTGGTCTTTTGCCTTAATGCTTCCTCACATCCTATGCCTAATATGACCATCCCCCTACATTGGGGAATAATTCTGCAATATCATATTATTCCCTGCTTAATAGCCTGCAATGCCGCACTGCTTAAAGCCTTGTTACTCAAAGTGTGGTGGTCTAAGGACCAGCCTTGGCACTATGACCGAGCTTTTTAGAAATGGAAAATGCAAGTTCTATTCTGGATCTACTGAATCAGAATCAGTGTGTTAGCAAGTCCCCAAAATGCTTCAAATATCATGTCAACTGAAGAATTGCCAGATTCATAAATTTGGAAAGGAGAACTTTATTTTTCCTAAAGGGTTGCAGCATGTAGGCTGGTCATCCCACAGGCTTGGAAATGTACTCTTGAACGAAAGTCAAGAGCAAGAATTTCTAGGAAAGGAAAAATAAAACAGGAATTTATGCTGAATGGGTGGCCAGGTATACATATTTAATAAGTGATAGGAGTCATGAATATTTATGAAAAGAGAAGCATGCACATGTGCAATTGAGCTTTATGCCTCTTCATGGGTGGCGTGTTCAAGAACAACAACATTAGCATGATCCGAGGGTGGAGTTCTTGACCGTCTGACATCAAAAAGTGAAGCAGAGGACATGAAAACTGCCACTGTACATCTTTCAGGAGTTGGCCAAAACTGACCCAGAGATGGAGGCCAGTGTTTAGGAAGGGATGCATTGTGAAGCTGGTGAGCTGTCACCTAGAAACTGTGAAGACAGAGGGAGATCTGGTCACATCCTTAGATGATTGGCTAATCATGACAAAGGAAGAAGTCATCTGTTTCTTGTTTTCTAGAGCTGGTTTCTGTGTACTCCTTAGGAAAGAATTCTGGTTAAAGGTTAATAAGGAGGAGTGATATGGTTTTGTTCTGTATCTCCACCCAAATCTTATCTTGTAGGTCCCATAATCCCCATGTATTGTGGGAGGGATTGAGTCATGGGGGCAGGTCTTTCCCATGCTGTTCCCTTGGTAGTGAATAAGCCTCAAGTGATCTGATGGTTTTAAAAATGGGAGTTTCCCTGCACAAGTTCTCTTCTCTCTTTGCCAGCCATCTTCCATGTAAGACATGACTTACTCCTCCTTGCTCTCTGCCATGATTGTGAGGTCTCCCCAGCCATGTGGAACTGTAAGTCCATTAAACCTCCTTTTCTTCCAGTTCTTGGTATGTCTTTATCAGCAGTGTGAAAACGGACTAATACAAGGGGCATACTAAGGTGTGTCCTACCTGCTATCCAGTCATTACTGGGAACTCAATTTTTAATATTTCTCTGAGGTTCCCTTGACCAAAAGGGGGTTTGTTCAGTCAGATGTGGAGCTTAGGATTTTATTTTTGTTACTCAGTTGTCACAATGTGAAAAGCTTTAGTTTACTGCATAATGTACAAGCCCTTTAGTTTGATATACAAAGCTTCTGGTGATTTGGCCCCTGCTCTTTCATTCATTATTCTCTTTCCACCTTCTGCAACTGCAAACCATCCACAGTTCTGCAAACATACTATGCTATTCCACTTACTCATACTTCTTTTTTTTTTGAGATGGGGTCTCACTCTGTCACCCAGGTTGGAGTGCCGTGGTATGATCTCGGCTCATTGCAACCTCCACCTCCCAGGTTCAAGTGATTATCCTGCCTCAGCCTCCCAAGTAGCTGGACTACAGGTGCATGCCATCACATGATTAATTTTTTTGTATTTTTAGTATAGATGGGGTTTTAGTCACTCTGTTGGCCAGGCTGGTCTTGAACTCCTGACCTCAGGTGCTCCACCTGCCTCAGACTCCCACACTTACTCATACTTTTATACATGCTGTTCCTACTACCTGGAATTTGCTTAGGCATTCCTTCTCTGTGACGCCTCCCCTGACACTTCCTGAGGAAGTTATTATTTATGTTCCCCTCTGAAATTCTTCTTTATCGTCTATATCACATTATGTTGTGATCGTTTTTTGTTGGTCTGCTTTCCTAGACTGTGACCATGTGGAGAGTAGGGACTGTTTTTATTTTTAATCTTTGTATCCTATAACTAGTACAATCTCTAGAATAGAATTGATTAAGTAGAATAGGTACTCAATCAATATTTGATGAATTGAGTTAAGCACTCAGGAAATATATTGCTCAAAAACTCAATGACCATAAAATTCAGGACACTGCATATGGTTATATAATGCCATCAATAATGTGACTGGCACTCCCCAGTGTTATGCAGTGTACAACTGTACATGACAACTCTGGTAAAGATTGTTCGGTTTATGTATCACTTAAGCGTCAGTGATGACAAGTAACAAAAGCCAACTCAGGCTGGCTTACGCCAAGAATGGGAATTTATTATAAGAATAAAGGAATGGCTTGGGGAATGACTTGTAACCAGAATTTATGAAACCAGACTAGAATCAGAAATCCAAATATTTTCATGACTTTCTCTTCATTTCTCATGGCTGTTTCCCTTGACACATCAGTATTTGTCTTTCCAGATACAGACAGGCTTTCTTTGCTCTTTGGCACATACACACTAATGGCTATCCCATTGCCCCCAAGTTTAGGTATTACTGGTTCAACCACTTGCAAGAACAGAGGTAGAACATCTGAGAATCCCAGGAAAACAATCTAGTTGGCTTGGCTTGGGTAGTCTTAACCTATTGACTACCAGCCATGGCCCACTGGGCTATGCAATTCGAACATGACTTCTGGGGCATATTTCTGTGGATATGAAGACAACAGTGTCCTCCAAAAGACAGAGTTTATCAGCTGGTGACTGGAATCACACCCCAGATAAATGGCGATCATTATAGTTACGTATCAGGCTGGCTTTGCCTACTTAATGCTGACAGTAATAATGAGATAGAGGCCATAGGTTCTACCCCTATGTTGGTCAGGAAAACTTGCTTGGTATTTTGCCAAAGAGCAAAGTAACTGAGTTCTAAATAGTTATATCAATAATTCTTCAGATAATAATTTTTTTCCATTACTTTCCTGGTCCAACTTCCATAAACTATAGTGAAGAAACAAAGAATAGAGTCATAGATTCAAAGAAAATAAAGACTAACATTGCCTAATAGACTGTGACTTCATTGAGGGCAGAAAATGCATCTTTTTATTTTTGTCTTCTTTTCCCTCCCTAGAAACTAAAACACT
Source organism: Ateles fusciceps (assembly GCA_036589455.1). Taxonomy (NCBI): domain Eukaryota; kingdom Metazoa; phylum Chordata; class Mammalia; order Primates; family Atelidae; genus Ateles; species Ateles fusciceps. Next base: position 15,502,166 of record JAZHEH010000562.1, read on the forward strand.
TCATGGGCCATATGAATCTTCTAGTGGATTGAATTAAAATGTACTGGACCATTTTTAATTCCAGGCACAGAGGCTGATTGGAACAGTGTCAGTGTCAGAAGCAATGTATAAACAAGATGTTGTGAGTTGCTGAAAATGGAACAATTACATTATAAACTTTTAGTGGCTTCCAGATGGATGGCATCTTACTTTGTGATGAAGGTAATGGTGTTACAGAGCTATGTGTCTCTAAGGTAAATTATTTAACCCACCCTCATTTTTCATATTGGCAAAAGGGAAATGATGATAATGTCTACCTTTTAGAATACTTGCATGGCTTAAGTAGGAAAATGTATATTAAATATTTGGCACACTGCTTCGCATATAGTGAGCACTCAGTAATTGTTAACCATTATTATTATTTATTTCAAACACTGGCTAACTAGCTAAGGGGGACTTTGCCAAGACTCTAGGAACCCACATGTGGGAGTTAATATTTCTGGGTTACATCATAATCCTAAAACATACGTGGTGGTTTGGATGCCATAATAACTTCTTAGACCCAGCTAATTTGCCACTAGGGAGCTTAGAAAGATAACGGTTGGTGAGAAAATGTACAACCAATCTGTATATGTTATTTCTAGAGCCTGTCCAATTCCCAGGGGATGAAAAGCTCAACTCCATATTAAAGTGTTCTGGGGGAGATAAAAAAAATTGCCAAGTAAAAGCTAATGGCAGAATAACCCATTTTCTGCCTTCAATATGGCCCAAGCATCCACCTCTCTTTCTAATCTCCTCTAAATCACCTTGACTAAAACGTTGCCACTGTTTGGGTCAATAGGAAATAAAGGCCATTTTTGTTGTTGTGATTAGAAACTCAGAAACTGCAGAAATCTTGACCAAACGATCTTGGCTTCTTTTTCAGCATCTATTAGCCAGAAGGTCCTCAGTGCATTCTTCAGTCTTTTCAATTACATCTCCAAAATAGATGTCCCAATTGCCAGTGGGGATGTCTAAAACCAGGAAGCTACAGTCTGAATAATTTTCTTAATAAAGAATGAGGAGGCAAAGAGAAAATTCATTGAACTGAAAGAAATCCCAGTGACAGCTGGCTGTCCAATATTCTATAAGCAAATTCTGTCAAAAGATCCAGAGTAAAATTCCTCAGGTCAATTTACTGAAGGTATACAAAATACCAGCTGGTCAACCACAACATACACTGGAGAGCTTCCAGTTCATTCACTCAGCCACCTTAATTCATTTGCTTGTGATCTGTCTTCCTTCAAAAGACTGTAAGCCCCACAGGGCCGAAACCACAGGTGTATCACTTTACTGTAATAACCCCACTACCTAGTACAGTGTCTGGCATAGAGTAGACACTCAAAAATGTAATGAATAATCATGGATTATTTTATGTAATGGGAACATAAATCTCTGTTACAGACTATGTGCTCCAGAAGCAGATGCTGAGTAAGATTTGAGGTGCAGACCCTACACAGCCTTGGATAACCTGACGGGGGAATCTTTAGAGCAAGTTTCTACTTTCAAATGTTTTATTAAACCAAAATAGTTGTCCTTTTTTTCTCCACTTTTCTCAATACAATGCAATGGATACAGGCTTTTTCAGGAAAGGCATGACTTTGGGCAGGGGAGGCTCTGTGGCTGATGCCACCTTGAAGGAGCTGACACCTAGAGGCTATCTGCTGACTTTGTTCTCACACAGCTGGGCAGCACATCCTTTCTTGAAAGGGTAACAGAGTGGGGTATTTTGGGGAATTATATTACTTTGCTCCCTGGTAGAGATGAGGCAAAGGGTAAGACCTAGAGAAGAAGGCTCTCTATTGGCTGAGCTCAGTGATGAATCTCTGAATGTGCACAGAGACCCTAAACTGAGTTTAGGGATAATCAACAGGGAGATGAACTGTCTTCATAATACAATAGGAGAGGTTCTTTTGTTTGTTTTTAATTTGATAGAGACAGTGGTGAGGGCCAAGAAATTGAGCTAAAGACTGATGCCTGAGGCCTAAATTACCACACATTATAAGACCTTTTGAGCCCTGAGAGACAAATATTTATCTGCTTACAAACCTACAGCATTACTTCCCACCTCTAGTGCCTATTACTCTGTGTACCTTTAGTAAATATATGCTTCATATCTACATGTATCTATTTTGTCCATTGGAGTACATTTTCAAAGTCAAGCTCTACACATATTAGCTTAAGCAAACACACAACGCACTTAGTGTTAAAAATGTGGAACAGGCCTAACCAGAAATATGAAAAAAGTACTAAACAAACCTAGAGGAATTTACAAGTCTACGAATGTAAGATAATGAAATGGTCCAGGCATGGGGGCTCATGCCTGCAAACCTGACACTTTGGGAAGCCAAGGTGGGTGGATTGCCTGAGTTCAGAAGTTTGAGACCAGACTGGGCAACGTGGCAAAACCTTGTCTCTACAAACAACAACAATAACACACACACACACACACACACACACACACACACACACAAATTAGCCAGGCATGGTGGCATGTGCCTGTAGTCTCAGCTACGTCAGGGGCTGAGGTGGGAGGATCTCTTGGGCCTGAGAGGTCAAGGATATAGTGAGCTGTGTTCATGCCACTGCACTCCAGCCTGGGTAGCAGAGTGAGACCCTGTCTCTGGGAAAAAAAAAAAAAAAAAAAAAACAGAGAGAGAAAGAAAGAGAAGGAAGGCAGGAAGGCAGGCAGGAAGGCAGGAAGGGGGGAAGGCAGGAAGGCAAGAAGGTAGGAGGGAAGGAAGGAAGGAAGGAAGGGAGGGAGGGAAGGAAAGAAAGAAAAAGAAAATGAATCTTATTAAGTTGGCAAAACTACGACATCCCCCAACTAAACCTAGTAATTATCCAATCTGACCAGTCTACATTTTACCCCCTACTTCTAGTTTGTGAAGCCCAGGGGATATTAATCAATGTGATAGTCTCACCTGAACCAAATCAGCTAACCAAGATTCATACCCAGCAGTGATGGAATACATGTAAGTACACATACCTTGTTTCTACCCTTTATTAATCAATTCTCAGCCTTTTGGCTAAGATCAAATGTCTACCCTTTATTGACTGTTCCTGTTGGGTTGTTCTCCATGCCTGTGGTGCTCACAAAAGTGATTTCATGGAAATCAGAAAATGAGAAAGGAGTGTCATGTGGGTTACACAGAACATAGAGAAAGACACACATCAAAGTTAAACATCCACTGAGAATGGGAACTTTGAGCACAAGCCCATAAGAAACAATGCCCAGAAAGTTCTGGGGCTAATATGGAATGTGGGTTTTGAGATGGCATTTTGTGATGATATTCTTTAAAGCAAGAATCCAGAGTCTATTCACTTAAGGAGCAATATCTCAAGGATCATCTCCTTGAATATGGACATTTGCTACTAAGAGAAACCATTTGAATTTATTAATCTTAGTGATATATACCAGTGCTTCAACATGTACAGGATCCATTAAGTATTTATAATGTGGTGTCCAAAAACACAGGTCAAACCAGTTGAAACTCTAGAGAAGCTGTTGTTAACTATGGGTGATTTTTTTCTCCCAGGGACATTTAGCAAAATCAAAGACACTGTTGTTTGCCACAACTAAGGGGCTGGGCTAATTGATATCTAGAAGGTAGAGGCCCGGGATTTGGTTGGAGCCTGCAAGACACAAGATAATCCTCTACAACAAAAATTATCTGGCCCCAAATATCAACAGTGCTGAAGCTGAAAAACACCTCTCTAGAGTGAATTTATTGGGACGTGTATCTGACAAGTTCTGAGGCAGGTGAGCTTGATCCAGCAGCTCCTTGGAAGCCACAAGGCTCTGAGCTCTGCCCACCTTTTTTCTGGCTCGCTGTGGTATTGGCTTAGTCCTCAGGATCTTGCCTCTCACGTGCCAGCTCCAGACGCTCCCCCTGTGGTACCAAAACAGCTGCAGAACTTCCGTCTGCACACCACACTACGGAGGAGAAGAGAATTCTTTTCTGCCAGCTCCCACACAAATCCTGAATTACTTTTTGTCATTTGTACGATAGGTTAAGGATCAACACTATGGGCAGTGGAACAGCTACTCTCAATCCAGTGGTTCTCAACTTTAGTTCTCATCAGAATCACCGGGAGGGTTTATTAAAATACAGATTGCTAGTGTATACTTCAATAGGTAGGACTTTTTTTCTGTGAAGGACCAGATGATATGATTTTAGACATTGCAGACCAAATAAGGTTTGTTTTTCCTTCTAGTCTTCCTCTTTTTCTTCTCTTTTGTGTCCCCCTCCTCTTTCTCCTCTTTCTCCTTCTCCTCATTCTTTAAGCAATCCTTTACAAATGTAAAATCATATTCTTAGAATGTAGGCTGCACAAAAACAAGCCACTGGCTGCATTTGTCTCTAGGCTGTGTCTTTGAGGACTCTAAGCTTCCCTGTTTAACTTACTGTGTTATTTACAGGAAAAGTTTGCAGAATCCTATGAAAAAAAATGTAATTGTAAGAGAACTCTAAATAGTACCAGAGCTGAGGGAGAATATCCAAAAGAGGACAAACTTGGAAGGGGGCCACCTTACCAAGGCTGGGATTCAGACCTCATTGGAGAAGGTTGCAACTCACTAGGTGGTAGAGAAATTTGCTGTTTTGCTAGGTCAGAGCTGGTCCACAGTTGCTGGACAAGCAGGAAGTAAACCGTGGGGCATAAGTGTCATATGGCTGATAACTGGACATGCAGGCTTGCAGAGGGATGTTGGAGAGGTGTGGGCCAGAAAGCTTCAATGTAGAGTGGCCTGTTGAAAAGACTATGGACAGGTTAGACTAACTGGGGCTACTGAGTCATGGAGGGACTTATGCTCTGGGTTCATGATAAAAGCAGAGTCCCACCACATGTCTTCCCACCTACATCAATGACTGTCAATGCAACTCCAGGAATGCACAAGAGAGCCCCTTTCTCCTCTGATGTGCCTCCAGTGCCTGCTACTAAGAAAGCTTAACATTATGTTTACGGTAAAGGAGAAATCCTTAAAGGATGTCCACCCATTATCACAGAGCAGGTATCAAAGGGTAAATTTGGAGATGAATAGCAAAAAAATGATAACTGGTACACATGTAATTTTTTATAATCCTTATAATAACCCTATGAGGAAGGAATAAAAGTTACTCACATTTTATAGACGAGGAAACTGAGATTCAGATAGGCTAAATAATTTTCCCTAAGTTCCATACATAGTGATTGGGAGAGCCAGAATTAAAACCCAAGGAGACTGATGATTCCAAAATATAGCAAGTGCAGTGTTCACCCAGCCAACCAGGTTAGCACTGGGCTCTGTTACCCAGTGACTCCTCTCCCTTCCTTAGGTGTTTGATATAGTCAGGAATAGTGAAATTTCAGGAAATAGTGAGAGACCAGAATGGAAGATCACATCATCATTCTTTTTTCTTCTTTGATACTCAAGAAGCTTTAATGGTTTCTTTCATCAAAAACATTGAGATGCTTAACATAAAATGTATAACCTTTTTGAAAAGATTTATCCTACTAGAGTTTCAAGGGGAAATAATGAAAGAATGCATTATAAATTCTTGCCACAAACACATCTATATTTTTATTCAATTTTTGTCACTGTCACAAATATTAAAAGTACTGGAGAACACTTAACGGATTTCTGTAGTTTTCAGTATCTCTGAGCTTTGGTAAAAAATCTCGTTTATTATCACTTGGCCCTTGGACACTTGTATCCTGTGTTGCAAACCTCACGAAAGGATCATTTCCTTGCTTACTAAGTGCATTTTCCTCATGAATCTTGCTTTATAAATACCAATAAAACCTGAAAGAGGTCCTTGGGAAATACCATTTATGTGGGATAAAGTGATTGTCAAGGTCCCACAGTTCCCATGGCCACTTTTTTTGTTCTGATACTTGTATTAAATAGACATTTGCAGAAGCTTTCTGTTTCTGAATTTGGTGGGTTTGGGTCCTCTTATTTACTTCTACTTTAACAAAATCAATGTTTTAAATAAAAACTAGATATGTTAAGATATATTAATAAATGTAATGAATGCACATTGCAGAAAATTTAGACAATACAGAAAAGCCCAAAAAGTAAATCCAGCCATATTTCTGCCTCCCAGAGACAGTCATGGTTTGGAGTGTTTCCTTTCAAGCCTGTTTCTTTCTAGATGTCAAAGTATAGCACATTTGCAATAAGTTTGTCAATACAGTTCATATACTGCTTTTCTACAAATGACTTGTTTTTTAAACACATCTGAATCTTTTATACTGGCTATAACAACAGACACAGAAAAGTGCTCAGCTCATATGTATACAAGCTCACGAATTTCCACAAACTGAACATGCCCATGCAGCCAGCCTCCAGATCAGAAACAGAACATTACCAGCTCCTGGGAGTGCACCTCCTCAACCCACACCCCTGTGCCCCACAGTCACTATCCTGCCCCAACAGCAACCATGGTCTGGTCTTAATCATCCATCCCCATAGATCTTGATTGCTTAAAACTTTATATAAATGGAAGCATGAAGTATGTACTCTTTTGTGCTTGGTTTTTCTCATGCAACACTTGATGGGTGAGATTCATCGCTGTGTGTAATAGTAGTTTGTTCATTTTCCTTGCTGACTACAAAACTTAAAAATTATATGGCATTAGAAGAGTGAAGTTCATATATATCCTCATTGAGGAAACTGATCTCTGCCATCTCCTAGTGAGGCAATGTTATTCAGAATCACTTCTCTGATGAGCACTGCAGTGATTTTTAAAAATCTCAGTGGACGCTTAGGGGAAAAAAGTATGTAAGTGACTTCTATAATGGCCTCCAAAATTATGTATGTATCCACTACAGGGAATCCCTGTACATGTAAGTGTCCCAAATCAGAAAGGGTTTTCTTTCTCAGGAAGATGTGTTAAAAACAGAATGAGCAAAATATTGGGATTAGACAAAGCAAATAAACGAGCTCACAGGAACTTCTTTTATTCTGATTATTTATAGGGTATAGCTACAATTCAAAGGGATTTCTTAATTCATGAGAAGGTTAACTTCTTGATTGTTTAGAGCAGTACTATTCAAAGTAGCAAGGACCAAGTAGCTTTGAAATCAGAAAGGCAAACAAAAAGTAGCAGTACTATTCAAAGTAGCAAGGACTAAGACAGCATTAGCTTTACAAAAGAGCTTGTTAGAAATGCAAATTCTCCAGCCTCATCCCTAGGCCTACAGAATCAATATTTCTGAATATAGGGCCCAGATAAGTTGGTTCGATGAGCTCTACAAGTGATTCTAATGCTGACTGAAGTCTGAGAAACCTTGTTTTAGCGCAAGAAATGGTGATGGTAAAAAGCTTGCTGGGGAAGGTGCAGGAGCTAAGAGCAGTGGCTCACACCTGTAATCCCAGTGCTTTGGGAGGCCAAGGTGAGAGGATCACTTGAGGCCAGGAGTTGAAGGCCAGCCTGGGCAATATAGCAAGATACTATCTCTACAGAAAATAAAATAGTGAAACCGAAACTTGTTGTGTGACAAGCACCTGTAGTCCTAGCTACTCAGGAGGTTGAGGCTGGAAGATCATTTGAGCATAAGAGTTTGAGACTGCAGTGAGCTATGATTGCACCACTGCACTCCAGCCTGAGCAATGGAGTGAGACCCTGTCTCTAAAAAAAATGTTTTTTTTTTTTAGAAATATTGCCCAGTGTATGACCCTGGGCAAATTACTTAACTGTTTTGAGACTCTGCTTTGTTATATATAAAATGAGACTGTAATAGCAACCTCATAGGATTTCTGTAAACTTTAGACAAGGGCAGTGCCCATGAAGGGTTCACCACAATGCTAAGCAGAGAATTCTTTTCTCTTAGGGGTCTGTATTTGGCCTTTAGGATTTCCATGAAATTACTGATTGAACCATAGGTAGATAAAATGGGCGCAACTGGGCTAATCAGAGACTCTTTCCTAGAAGCTTGAAGAAAACGATATGTGGGTTTTAGTCTTCACTCACAGCTTGACATGTGAATGTCAAGGGCATGTGAATAAGGAAGCCAGGGGCAGCTGTCTTCTGCCATATGGGCAGAGATGGAGATTCAGGCAGGAGTGTCGAAAAAGAGAAGAATGAAGCGGAGGTACAAAAATAAATGAAAATGAGACAACATATGGCCTCAGAGACAGAAAGAAGGGGGAGACAGAGAATAGATACTCAGTTTTTCACCCCAGACACTTCAGAGGTCAGACTATAATTAACACCCTGTAAAATGCTCCTATATCCTTATACTATAGCCCTTTTATATTTCAGTTTATTTGAGGAGACACATGATAATTGTAACAAAAACCAAACCTTGACTAAGACAAAGTACAGTTTCAACATTGTCCCAGCAAAAGTCTCATTGCTACCACTATCTAAACCAGGACCCTGGTAGCCAGGATAGTCTTACCCAATGCAGTGTTTGTGATGCTTTTATCTTCCTGCATCTGCATCTTGAAAATAGAGCATCTTTGGCTAGCTGCACTAATACTCACAGCAGGAAGAATATTTACATGTTCAACATAACCACCTGGAAGAAAGAAAATGAAGATAAGATTGTCTTCTAGGTCATGGAGAAAAAGCCCATAATTCCCTCTTTATAATAATGAGAGACATTTACTCCCTGGAGTCTAATAACAGCAAAGTGGCAGAAAAGTCTCATCAGTAGGCTATCTTCTGATGAATTCATTTTGGTAGTGTCAGGAAAAACCTTTCTTAAGGTTGCAGATTATGTATAAAATCTACAAGTATTCTTCATGAATCTATCTCCTATGTCTTTTTCATGCCTTCCCTACTCTGATTAAGAGCTGAGTGAAAGAACACTTGAGCTCCTGGCAGGGCTTTGAAGAAGCTGGTTTTTAGCCAACCTTACACGTAGATATTTATTGTACCTATTTATCATCCATTGAAGGGATAATTGAGAGCACTCCCTCTCCATACCCCACCACCTGGGAGTTCCTTGAGAACAAGGCTTAAGGCTATATCCTTAGAATTCAGAAGAATGTCTGGGTTATTCAAGAAGACCTGCTGACACCCAATGTCATTTCCTATTTCTTTGCAGTGATGGAAATAAAATATAGCTATTGAACTCTATGGGCACCACCAAAGAAGTTTAATTTTACATATAAAAAGAAAGAATGTATATGCTATTTGCAGAATCTCTCTAATAATGTTCTCTTTGTTTATGCTTATATGCTGTTTAATGTTTATGCTCAGAGGGGAGCTTGCCCAAGTGCCTCAGATGAGATCCAAGAGTTATGATTGAACGCCAACATTGCCTAACATATCTGTTCCTAAGAAAGTGATTAAAAAGAGGGTGGTGGGCCGTTGTGCCCACCAGTTTATCCAAGTTACTCATAACTTGGGGAAGTAGTAGTGAGGAGAGGGTGCATCTCAGAGTGCTCAGGCATTCAAAACAACCACTTCATCAGAGGGCAGAAGGTAGTGGCCATAATATCTTAATGATGATTTACATTGTCAGGGAGCCAGGATAGATAAGCAATTTAAATAATTTTTTAAAACTTTGATTGCTGTCTATCTTGTCTGTTTCTTTATGTCTCAAAATTGTGTTTAAAAGGATGAAAGTAAGGCTCATCTATAAAGTGAAATTTAGTTTTATTAAGTTTTAAGGCATTTATTTATCTTCACATTCACTTGTTATACTATTTCAATAAAAAGTGTGTAGTTTAACATCTTCATTAATAATATAGATTAACAAATTGAGGTCAGAGAAAAGTAAAGCAGCCTTATCCAAACTAGCAAATGACAAGAGTACAGACCCAAACTCAGTCCTCTTGTCCTCAGGCTAACGTGCTTTCTCCCTGGGTCAGAGTTTTGCTTCAGAAAGCCCTGGTTTTGTCAAAGATATGAGTAATACTGTTTTTAAAAATCCTGCAAATAGGATTTTTCAAGGGATTGAAGTGCTCAGCAAGGGCTAAGATACTATACACCAGGTACTTTCTTCATTATGTATGAGTCATTCTCTAGAATAGATTAAGCCCTGGAATGGCAAGTTTCCTTACTTCCAACACAGAAACGGGGCCATGCATCAGGAAGCAAAGCTGGAGGTAGCCCCAAGGGCCTTGATCATTAGCCATCAGTCTGAAGCTACATTCATTAAAGGAATCATTTTATGTCAAGCAGGTACCTACTTCTAAACTTTTTAGAAAGCTAAATTGCATATATTTTAAACTTAAATTTTTGCCCTTGGGAAAGGATTTGTCCTGCTTTAAACATGCAGTGTACACTCTTTTCATAGCACTTTTTGTTTGCCTTTCTGGTTTCTTGGCATCCTTTGAGAGTTTGACCCTGACTCTGACCCTATGTGTTCTAGAGAGATGTCATTCATGGAGTCCAGAGTCCCTGACCACAGCTTAGGTGGAGGACTGAAAATTTGACTTGGTGACAATGCAGAATTTCCCTCCAGGATTGTAAGTCTTGGGCAGTCACATACATGAGGTGGCTGAGGATGGAAGACCTGATGGCGGAATCTTGGAAAGACTACTTGTGATTTCCTGCCATCAAGACCCCTGAGGATGCCTATTTAGGTCTCTCCCAAAAATCTAAACCTTCAGCTCTCCCTTCAATTCCACAGGTTGTCTAGTATCTTCTCACTTGTCTGTCGGTTTTCCTGCCTATTGCCTAAGTTACTGCAATGGATAGCTGTTGCTTACAATCAAAGAACTCTAGTGTTGCTCAACTACTGAGCAGGGATGTGATCCTGAGCAAGTTCCTGCCTCTCTCTGAACCTCAATATTCTCATCTACATTATGGGCATGATAAATTGGATTGGATGTCTCTATACATGAATAGATGAGGGAGTATAAGTGAGATGATCAACAAATTTTTTGAAAAGAATCAGTATGTTAAGCTTTGTGCTAAGCCCAGGGGACCACAAAGATAAATGAGACAGCATCTTAAGAGTCTACTCTGTTGTTCTGGGCATCTAACGTTTTATATAATTAGCATAGCAGCCAGTATTTGAAAACTTTCTCTATTGAAATAACAAATTTTACTCTATAGTTGGACAGAAATGGTGGGGGACCACAACAGGGCTCATAAAGTGAGATGCCTTGAATGTGAGTATTTGCTGCAGCAAGCCCCTTAGTACCTATGAGTGCTTCTGACATCCCTGATGAAAGGATGGGAACATTGTCGCTGGCTTGCTGCCTCTATAGCCAGTGATTCTTTTACCCTAGAACAGCTCCTAGCACTTATCTCAAAGCCTTCAGCCCTGACTGATCAATGCTTGGCTAAGCCAGGGCTGTCATTGGTGGTTTGGCACAGTTTTATTCTTGGCACTGACACCAGTGATACCTTGCAGATTTCAAAGCTCTTACACACAGCTAGGTACTTAGCCTGAGTTTAGAAAATAAAGTAAGAAATGCCACCCCATAACCTTTTCTTTTTTTTTTAATTGCATTTTAGGTTTTGGGGTACATGTGAAGAACATGCAAAATTGTTGCATAGGTACACACATGGCAGTGTGATTTGCTGCCTTTCTCCCCCATCACCTATATCTGGCATTTCTCCCCATGCTATCTCTCCCCAACTCCCCACCCCCCCACTCTCCCTCCCCTATTTCGCCCTGACAGACCCCAGTGTGTGATGCTCCCCTGCCTGTGTCCATGTGTTCTCATTGTTGAACACCCACCTATGAGTGAGAACATGCAGTGCTTGATTTTCTGTTCTTGTGTCAGTTTGCTGAGAATGATGGTTTCCAGGTTCATCCATGCTCCTACAAAGGACACGAACTCATTGTTTTTGATGGCTGCATAGTATTCTATGGTGTATATGTGCCACATTTTCCCTGTCCAGTCTATCATCGATGGGCATTTGGGTTGGTTCCAGGTTTTTGCTATTGTAAACAGTGCTGCCATGAACATTCGTGTGCATGTGTCCTTATAGTAGAACGATTTATAATCCTTTGGATATATACTCAGCAGTGGGATTGCTGGGTCAAATGGAATTTCTATTTCTAGGTCCTTGAGGAATCACCACACTGTCTTCTGCAATGGTTGAACTAATTTACACTCTCACCAACAATGTAGAAGTGTTCCTATTTCTCCATATCCTCTCCAGCATCTGTTGTCTCCAGATTTTTTAATGATCGCCATTCTAACTGGCGTGAGATGGTATCTCCATGTAGTTTTGATTTGCATTTCTCTAATGACCAGTGATGATGAGCATTTTTTCATATGTTTGTTGGCCTCATGTATGTCTTCTTTTGTAAAGTGTCTGTTAATATCCTTTGCCCACTTTTGAATGGGGTTGTTTGTTTTTTTCTTGTAAATCTGTTTTAGTTCTTTGTAGATTCTGGATATCAGCCCTTTGCCAGATGGGTAGTTTGCAAAAATTTTTTCCCATTCTGTTGGTCGCTGATTCACTCTAATGACTGTTTCTTTTGCTGTGCAGAAGCTGTGGAGTTTGATTAGGTCCCATTTGTCTATTTTGGCTTTTGTTGCCAATGCTTTTTGTGTTTTGGTCATGAAGTCCTTGCCTGCGCCTATGTCCTGAATGGTTTTGCCTAGGTTTTCTTCTAGGGTTTTTATGGTGTTAGGTCTTATGTTTAAGTCTTTAATCCATCTGGAGTTAATTTTAGTGTAAGGTGTCAGGAAGGGGTCCAGTTTCTGCTTTCTGCACATGGCTAGCCAGTTTTTCCAACACCATTTATTAAACAGGGAATCCTTTCCCCATTGCTTGTTTTTGTCGGGTTTGTCAAAGATCGGATGGTTGTAGATGTGTAGGGTTGCCTCCGAGGCCTCTGTTCTGTTCCATTGGTCTATATCTCTGTTTCAGTACCAGTACCATGCTGTTTTGATTACTGTAGCCTTGTAGTATAGTTTGAAGTCTGGGAGTGTGATGCCTCCCACTTTGTTCTTTTTGCTTAGAATTGACTTGGCTATGCGGGCTCTCTTTTGGTTCCATATGAAGTTTAAGGTGGTTTTTTCCAGTTCCGTGAAGAAGGTCATTGGTAGCTTGATAGGGATAGTGTTGAATCTGTAAATTACTTTGGGCAGTATGGCCATTTTCACGATATTGATTCTTCCTAACCATGAACATGGAATGTTTCTCCATCTGTTCGTGTCCTCTCTTATTTTGTTGAGCAGTGGTTTGTAGCTCTCCTTGAAGAGATCCTTTACGTTCCTTGTTAGCTGTATTCCTAGGTATTTTATTCTCTTTGTAGCAATTGTGAATGGCAGCTTGTTCTTGATTTGGCTCTCTTTAAGTCTGTTATTGGTGTATAGGAATGTTGTGATTTTTGCACATTGATTTTGTATCCTGAGACTTTGCTGAAGTTGCTTATCAGTTTCAGGAGATTTTGGGCTGAGATAATGGGGTCTTCTAGATATACAATCATGTCATCTACAAATAGAGACAATTTGACTTCCTCCTTTCCTATTTGAATACCCTTTATTTCTTTTTCTTGCCTGATTGCTCTGGCTAGAACTTCCAGTATTATATTGAATAGGAGTGGTGAGAGAGGGCATCCTTGTCTAGTGCCAGATTTCAAAGGGAATGCTTCTAGTTTTTGTCCATTCAGTATGATATTGGCTGTTGGTTTGTCATAAATAGCTTTTATTGTTTTGAGATACGTTCCATCAATACCTAGTTTATTGAAAGTTTTTAGCATAAAGGGCTGATGAATTTTGTCAAAGGCCTTCTCTGCATCAATTGAGATAATCATGTGATTTTTATCAGAGATGAGAATTGTAACTCCTGCTTTTTTTTGCTCTCCATTTGCTTGGTAAATCTTCCTCCATCCCTTTATTTTGAGGCTTTGTGTATCCTTGCATGTGAGATGGATTTCCTGGATACAGCACACTGATGGATTTTGGCTTTTTATCCAATTTGCCAGTCTGTGTCTTTTGATTGGGGCATTTAGCCCATTTACAATTAGCATTAATATTGTTATGTGTGAATTTGATCCTGCCATTTTGATGCTATCTGGCTGGTTTGCCCATTAGTTGATGCAGTTTCTTCATTGTGTTGATGCTCTTTACCATTTGGTATGTTTTTGGAGTGGCTGGTACTGGTTGTTCTTTTCTATGTTTAGTGCCTCTTTCAGGAGCTCTTGTAAAGCAGGCCTGGTGGTGATGAAATCTCTGAGTACTTGCTTGTTCACAAAGGATTTTATTTTTTCCTTCACTTATGAAGCTTAGTTTGGCTGGATATGAAATTCTGGGTTGAAAGTTCTTTTCTTTAAGGATGTTGAATATTGGCCCCCACTGTCTTCTGGCTTGTAGGGTTTCTGCTGAGAGATCTGCTGTGAGTCTGATGGGCTTCCCTTTATGGGTAACCCGACCTTCTCTCTGGCTGCCCTTAGCATTTTCTCCTTCATTTCAACCCTGGTGAATCTGATGATTATGCGCCTTGGGGTTGTCTCTTCTTGAGGAATATCTTTGTGGTGTTCTCTGTATTTCCTGGACTTGAATATTAGCCTGCCTTGCTAGGTTGGGGAAGTTTTCCTGGATAATATCCTGAAGAGTATTTTCCAGCTTGGATTCATTCTCTCTGTCACATTCAGGTACACCTATCAAACGCAGATTAGGTCTTTTCACATAGTCCCATATTTCTTGGAGACTTTGTTCATTCCTTTTTACCCTTTTTTCTCTAATCTTGCCTTCTCGTTTTATTTCATTGAGTTGATCTTCAACCTCTGATATCCTTTCTCTGCTTGGTCAATTCGGCTGTTGAAACTTGTGTATGCTTCGTGAAGTTCTTGTGTTGTGTTTTTCAGCTCCATCAATTCACTTATATTCCTCTCTAAGTTGGTTATTCTCGTTAGCATTTCGTCAAATCTTTTTTCAACGTTCTTAGTTTCTTTGCATTGGGTTAGAACATACTCTTTAGCTTACAGAAGTTTTCTTATTACCCACCTTCTGAAGCCTGATTCTGTCACTTCATCACACTCATTCTCCATCCAGCCTTGTTCCCTTGCTGGTGAGGAGTTGCAATCCCTTGTAGGAGGAGAGGCATTCTGGTTTCGGGTGTTCTCATCCTTTTTGCGCTGGTTTCTTCCCATCTTTGTGGATTTATCCACCTGTCATCTTTGTAGTTGTTGACTTTCAGATTGGATCCAGTTTGTTGATGATGAAGTTATTTCTTTCTGTTTCTTAGTTTTCCTTCTAACAGTCAGGCCCCTCTTCTGTAGGACTGCTGAGGTCCACTCCAGGCCCTGCTTGCCTGGGGATCACCTGCAGTGGCTGCAGAACAGTAAGGGTTGCTGCCAGTTTCTTCTTCTGCTATCTTTGCCCCAGAAGGATAACTGCCAGATGTCAGTCTGAGCTCTCCTTTATGAGGTGACTCTTTGGATATACAGGGGTCAGGGAACTGCTTCAGGAGACAGTGTGTCCTTTATAGGAGCTCAAGTGCTGAGCTGTGAGCTCCATTGTTCATTCAGAGCTGCTGGGCAGGTACGTTTAAGTCTGCTGCAGCAGAACTCATAAACCCCTTTTTTCCCCCAGGTGCTCTGTCCCGGGGGAGTTAGGGCTTTATTTTTGAGTTTCCGTTGTGCTGCTGCCTTTTTTTCAGCACTGCCCTGCCCAGTGAGGAGGCAGCCTAGTCACTGTCTGCCTGCAGAGGCTTTGCTGAGCTGCTGTGAGCTCCACCCAGCTGCCATGTGAACTTCCCCGGCAGTCCTGTTTATACGGGTGTAGTTAGAACTGCCTCGGCAATGGCGGCCCACCTCTATAATGGCGGACTCGCTCTGTAATGGCGGGCTGCCTCGCCAATGGCAAACTACCTCTGTAGTGGTGGACTGCCTCGGTAATGGCGGACGCCCCCTCCCCCACAGATCTGGACTGTCCCGGGTTCAGCTGTGCTTGCTGTGAAATTCTCAATCCAGAGCATTTCCGATTGCTGTTTTTTTGTGGGGGGTGGGACCAGCCGAGCCTGATCACCTGGCTCCCTGCCTCAGCGCCTTTTTTTTAGTTGAACGGTCGACTGTCTCCCAGGTGTTCCAGTCGCCTGTTGAAAAGGCGCTGGGATCTGTGTGATTTCCCGTGCGGTGACCCACTGTGCTGGCTGAAACAGCAGCACTGAGATTGGTGGCGCTTTTTTGCCTGGGAATCTCCTGGCCTGGCTCCCTGTTTCAGTCCCTTTTTTAATCAGATGAATGAGTGACTCTGCCTCCCCAGAGCTCCAATCGCCAGCTAAAACGGCACCCGGACCCGTGTATTTTGTACAGAGAACCACCGCACCGGTGCACCAGCAAAACAGCCGTGCTGGCCAAAACAGCTGCGCCAGCCAAACCAGCTGCGCTGGCGATCCGTGGGGCTCCTCCACCTGGGAATCTCCTGGTCTGTGGGCAATAAAAATCCGTCTGGAAGTGCGGCGTCCACTCACCCTCCACACTTTCACTGAGAGCTGCAATCCTGAGCTGCTCCTAATCGGCCATCTTGGATCCCTCCCCCTCATCACCTTTTCTATTCTTCTTTGCGGACCCCAGGTAATAACCACTGTGTGTATAGTTGAAAGTAGTAAAATGAATGAAGCCTTCTATGAAAATGTGGTTTATGGCCCAGAATCACCTCACCTGACATCCAGTTCTTCAGGCACTGTCAGCCTTAAGAGGGGAACATATAAGACTGAGCTTCTTTTCTGATTTAAAAAAAAGTTAAGCTATATTGAGCGTCATGTTTTACATACCTTACCTTCTTTTAACTCACAAGAACCCAGTAATGTAAGCATTGTTACTACAGTGTTTCAGTTGGGAAAGGTGAGGCCTAGCATCTATAAAGAGGTAACACAAAGATTCAAACCCAGACTACCAAACTCTTGGCTTATCTTAACCACTGTACACTTCTGCCTCTTGCCTCCCTTCTTGGTAATGGCAAGAGGGTAAGGAAATAGTTAAATAATCAGATACAATATTAATAACTATTCTTTTGTGCTCTGCTTGGCATCTTTATGCAGGACCTGTAACTCATGATCCTGACAGCATTCTTAGAGTTTAGGCATAGAAATAATGTCCACCTTAGCCTTCCATTTCCTATACCTTCCTATATTCAGCTGTCAGTTACCTACAATAAATTTTGAATTCCAGATGGTCTCACTCTAACATTCAGGGAATTTTGGAGCCAAATTTCTCTCTTCCTCTTTTCACCCTAGGGTAGAAACTGTATTTAATATTGAACTGTGCAGGACCTAAATAGAATATCAAACAAGATACTCAGGCTAAATCTTATCATACATTATAAAGTTGAACATATTTTGAGCAACTAATTCTCTGCTAGTTAATTGTACTGGCAGAAAATATCCAATAACACCTCCAGGCTAGAATAAAATGAGTGTACAACTGAAGAAAGTCCATGAGAGTTATTACTATACTAGCTACCGGGTTTTCTTGAAGCCTTCTAATTTCCTCCTATTATAATAATTACCACTTAGTAAGAACCAACTGTGTGCTAGGCACTGTGTAAAATTCTATACAAATACCATTGTGCATATTCAAAAGAACAATAAGAGATAAATAATAGATATCTCTATTACCCTGAGAAAATTTGAGCATAGAAATTTGCCCAAATAAAAGGTGCAATCAGGACTTAAACCCAGGTAAGTGACTCCAAAGCCTGTATTTCTAAGCACTGATCTAGATGACTTCTACTCTCCCAAGAAAGGAAGCATTACTAGTTTCACAACTCATTCTACCTATGAGCTCAGTGTCTTGTACTTTACAAATATTCAGATAAATTCCACCTCCCTCACTCCTACTTATCAGGCAATAGAGGAAACATATAAAAATATTCAGCCACAATTTGTCAAACATGATCTGTTTTTCATGAACACAGTAGAGATTCAGTAGATTTCCACTGATAGCAGCTGAGAAAAAAATCAATTCTGCTGCAAACTCACCTTGCATTAAATGTCATTCATTTGCACTTGTAGATGATTTAATAGACTTTCTGGGGACTGAATTGTTCATCCTATAAAAGGCCAATATTAAGAAATGTGAGAAAGTGCTAGAAAGTTTAGACTTCTAAAAAGTAAGTTGAATCTCTTCATGTCTGTATGAAGTAGATGATTTAATTAATACAGCGGGAATATTGGGAGCTTAAGTAAGACCTAGGATCCTCAGCAGCACGAATTCTTGAGTCAACAAGAGAGAGTCAATGCCTCAATGCTGAGATATTGGTCAAAGCTCTCTCTTCCACTTTTCTGGGATATAAAGTGTTTTGTTCTCTTTTCCCTACGCAACAATGCAGCAGCAGATCCAAAATAACTATATCTCTAGTGTAGAGACCCATTAGCAATGCTAACTCCACTCATGACCTAATTGCTTGATATTTGGTCAAAATTCCCTCTTTTTCATGGAATGCAGCTTAGATTTTCCTCCTATGCATTTGCTAAAAGCAAAAGTAACCATCTTAACAACTGTCATATAAAGAAGACATTTTATTTTCCTCAAACAAAATAATACTTATAATAGAAAACAACAACCATAACAAAATAAAGCAGCCAAAACCCAACAAGGACAAAACTATGACCCAGCCATGCTGGGTCTTGACGATTGCCTTAAGGAAAAGTTGGTATCTCACCTTACATCATCCTCTTTTTCCTATTAGTTGCTATGTTGTTGAGTCTATTATTCAACTATCAAAAAGCCAAAGAGAGATGTTATGATACTGTTTCTGATTATACAAATATATCATGCCCACATTGTTTCTAACAGTTTATTCAGACTACCAATGACTTTAGAATTTAGAAGCTATCATTCAAAATGACCCGAATGGACTTCTTCGAATTAGGGCCTAGAAGACCATGATTTCTGCCCTAAGAAGGATACATTGGATAAGCTATAGAAGGCGGAGGGTGCAAGGAAACCTAAAACGCTAAATTCCAGAAAGTGGTAAGACCTTCTTAACAGAGGAAAAAAGTTGCTTCAACCCTGGTAAGAATTGGGGGAGGAAGAAAAATCTAGCAAAATGCAAATAAAGATAAACTAGCCTAACTTTTAATAAATTTTTAATACTTGTATACAAGCAGAATGAGAGATTATAATCCTAAAAAGCCTCCAACACAGAGACACTTGGCACCCATTCTCCAGTTCTTTCCCAGAGGCTTTTTTCTGGGTGCTTGAGGGTGTTATTCCAATGAATAAAAGCAGTGCAGGAGAGCTCGGAGAGAGTCATCCAAGTGATCTCAGGCTTTCAACAAGTTGGCTCTCCAACCTTCAATAGTGCTTAAAGGGTGAATGTGGGGCAGGAGGACCCAGAGAAATTGCATAAGGTTTATGCTTTAATCAAACATAAACATTTCTTTTTATTTTTCAACTCTCTTTTCTCTCTCTCTCTCTATATATATAAATAGATATAGAGAGAGTCTATTTTGGCATCTTTATGCAGGACCTGTACCTCATGACCCTGAAAACATTCTTACCTGAGTTTAGGCATAGAAATAATTATATATATGTATATATATAATATAATTTATATTTATATATAATTTATACTTATATATATAATATAATTTATATAAATAAATATATATATATATATATATAAGGCTATATATTACATATGTGCTATCATATACAACTTAAAAAGTCCCAGCTGATAAGGATGATGTTTTGGAGACATGTAAATACTGTAGGAAATTAATAAAAATTTCTAAACAGCACCCAAATTCAAAATGCTACGAGAGGCTCTGAGACAGAAAGAGATCCCAGAAGTCTTACCCATACTCACATCTCAAGTCCTTGTCAAGTTAAAATTTTTCAGGTAAACTGAATCTAATGCTTCATCAAAACTAAAACTAGATTAGATTGACTCAGCTGCCAACACATTAGCCTCACAGAATTAGAAATATGTCATTTTCTGGAGGCAAATATTGCTTACTTATGTCTCTGCTGATCTTTTGCACATAACGTAAGACACAGTAAAGAAAAAGAGAGAGAGAGAGAGAGAGACTGATGAAGAAAGAACATGTGACCCATGGTCAATATAAGAAATAATCAATAGAGAGATACTCAGAGATAAGCCAAATGTTAGCAGTATAAAATAGAGATCTTAAAGAATGAGAAAATGTAGGTTAAAAATCTAGAATAAATGATGAACAAGATGTGTGAACAGATGGGGAATTTCAGCAAAGTAATAGAAACAATAAAAAAAAGAACCAAATTCAATTTCATCATCTTTCAAATGAAGAGGCCCAAAGTTATTAAGTAATTTGCCTGAGGTCACATAACTAATCCGAAATATAACCAAAACTTTTAAGAACCCATTTTTCCCAGATGATCTGCCCCCTCTCACACCTCAGCCTCCTGTTTTTCCATCTGTATTTTCTGTGAGATTTTAAATTCTTCCTTTAAAGACCTTGTTTCTTCCTGGAACAGGTGCAGAACCCATCCAACCATCTTTTGGAGTGATTAGGAAACTGGGCTTTCCTAAAGTTGTCCAACCTAGCTTACCTGTTCATTTCAGCTGAGGAGGTGTCACATTACTAAGTTCTGAAATGTAAATCTTGCTGTAGGTCTTAAACTAAGGTTTACATAGGAAATGTTTAATTTCCTTTATCTCTACGAATTTCATTAATGATAAGGCTACTGGTGACCTAGCATAGAAAGCACGAGTCTTTATTCCCTTTCCAGGCTCAAAATCTAGCATAACAGGTCCAACCTGTGATGAAAAAACCTGTGGGCCCATGACTTATGTGCTCTTCTGAGGGGAGCTCCCAATTTTCCTCTGAAAAATCTCCCTTATCCTACTTAGAGTCCAAAATGTTCATGCAGTATTGGTTTCATCTCGACTTCAGCTTCTATGGGGGACAAGTTACTAATCTGGCTTATGTGAGCATTTCATTGCCTCCTTACTCACCCAACTACTATGGTTGGATCAAGAATGGGTCCAAACCCAACATGAGCCTTTGAGACCCAATCTGAGTTTTATTGCTAGGACTTGTGTATTTTGTTGGAAAAATAGAGGCATAGCTTCTCTTTTTGCTAAACCTGAACATGTAGAAATATAAGGTCTCAGTTTTCATGAACTGTATGTAGACGAATTTTACTTGAGAGTAATACTAACAGAAAGGGACAATAAGGCTAGAGGAAAAGAAAGTTACTTGGTAACACTGCTGAATCAAGCATAAACATTTCCTTTTATTTTTAAACTCTCTCTCAATGTAACATATAAAACATTAAACTACATGTTACATACTATCTTTTACATAAAATTTATATTATATACAACTTAAAAAGTCCCAGCTGAGCAAGCCACATGTAGAAAAATAAAACTGGATCCTCATCTCTCACCTTATACAAAAATCAACTCAAGATGGATAGAAGACTTAAATCTAAGTCCAGAAACCATAAAAATTCTAGAAGATAACATTGGAAAAACTCTTCTAGACAATGACTTAGGCAAAGAATTCGTGATTAAGACTGCAAAAGCAAATGCAACAAAAATAAAAACAAATAGATGGGACCTAATTAAACTAAAAAGCTTCTGCACAACAAAAGCAAAAATCAGCAGAGTAAACAGACAACCCCAGAGTGGGAGAAAATATTCACAAACTATGCAACTGACAAAAGACTAATATCCAGAATCCACAGGTAACTCAAACAAATCAGCAAGAAAAAGACAAATAATTCTATCAGAAAGTGGGCAAAGGACTGAATAGACAATTTTCAAAATAAGATATGTAAAGAGCCAACAGACATATGAAAAAATACTCAACACCACTAATGATCAGGGAAATGCAAATTAAAACCATAATGAGATACAACCTTACTCCTGTAAGAATGGCCATAATTAAAAAGTGAAAAAACAATAGACGCTGGTGTGGATTTGTCGAAAAGGGAACACTTTTACACTGCTGGTGGGAATGTGAATGAGTATAGCCACTGTGGAAAACAGTATGGAGATTCCTTAAAGAACTAAAAGTAGAACTACCATTCAATTCAGTAGTCCCACTCCTGTCGTTATATGAAAAAGACATGCACACACAGGTTTATAGCAGCACAATTTACAACTGCAAAAATGTGAAACCAATCTAAGTGCCCATTGGCCAAGTGGATAAAGAAAATGTTATATACACCATGTATATACAAAGAAATGTATATACACCATGGAATACTACTCAGCCATAAAAAGAAATAAAATGTCTTGTTCAGCAACTTGGATGGAGCTGGAGGTCATTATTCTAAGTAACTTGGGAATAAAAAACTAAATATATGTTCTAAGTCAGAGGTAAGCTATAAGGATGCAAAGGCATAAGAATGATGCAATGGACTTAATGGGGAAGGGTGGGAGGTGGGTGAGGGATAAAAGGCTACACATTGGACCAAGAAGCAGCTTCTCCACTGGAATCTCTGCCTGGTTCAGCCCACCTGCCTCCACTCCTGCCTCCACCATGTCCATCAGGGTGACCCAGAAGTCCTACAAGGTGTCCATCTCTGGCCGCCGGGGCTTCAGTAGCTGCTCCTACAGGAGTGGGCCCAGTAGCCATATCAGCTTCTGAGCTTCTCCTGAGTGGGCAGCAGCAGCTTCTGGGGTGGCCTGGGTGGAGGCTGTGATGGGGCCAGAGGCATGGGAGGCATCACTGCCGTCATGGTCAACCAGAGCCTGCTGAGCCCTCTTAAGCTGGAGGTGGACCCTAACATCCAGGCCGTGTGCACCCAGGAGAAGGAGCAGATTAAGACCGTCACAGCAAGTTTGCCTCCTTCATCAACAAGGTGTGGTTCCTGGAGCAGCAGAACAAGACGTTGGAGACCAAGTGGAGCCTCCTGCAGCCGCAGAAGACAGCTCAGAGCAACATGGACAACATGTTCCAGAGCTACATCAACAACCTTAGGCGGCAGCTGGAAACTCTGGGCCAGAAGAAGCTGAAGCTAGAGGCGGAGCTTGGTAACATGCAGGGGCTAGTGGAGGATTTCAAGAACAAGTACGAGGATGAGATCAGTTAAGTGTACAGAGATGGAGAATGAATGTGTCCTCATCAAGAAGGATGTGGATGAAGCTTACATGAACAAGGTGGAGCTGGAGTCTCGCCTGGAAGGGCTGACTGAGGAGATCCACTTCCTCGGGCAGCTGTATGAAGAGGAGATCTGGGAGCTGCAGTCCTCGATCTTGGACACATCTGTGGTGCTGTCCATGGACAACAGCTGCTCCCTGGACATGGAGAGCATTATCGCTGAGGTCAAGGCACAGTATGAGGAGATCGCCAACCGCAGCCAGGCTGAGGCTGAGAGCATGTACCAGATCAAGTATGAGGAGCTGCAGATGCAGGCTGGGAAACACAGGGATGACCTGCGGCATACAAAGACTGAGATCTCTGAGATGAACCGGAACATCAGCCAGCTCCAGGCTCAGACTGAGGGCCTCAAAGGCCAGAGGGCTTCCCTGGAGGCCGCCATCACGGAGGCCGAGCAGCATTGGGAGCTGGCCATTAAGGATGCCAACGCCAAGCTGTCCGATCTGGAGGCCTCCCTGCAGCGTGCCAAGCAGGACATGGCCTGGCAGCTGGGCGAGTACCAGGAGCTGATGAACATCAACCTAGCTCTGCACACCGAGAGCCACCTACAGGAAGCTGCTGGAGGGCAAGGAGAGCCAGCTGGAGTCTGGGATGCAGAACATCAGTGTCCATACGAGGACTACCAGTGCCTATGCAGGTGTGCTGACCTCGGCCTGTGGGGGCCTCAAAAGCCCTGGCCTTAGCTATGGCCTGGACTCGAGCTTTGGCTCTGGTGCGGGCTCCAGCTCTTTCAACCGCACCAGCTCTACCAGGGCCATGGTTGTGAAGAAGATAGAGACCCGCAATGAGAAGCTTATGTCCGAGTCCTCTGACATTCTGCTCAAGTGAAGAGCTACGCCTGCCCCTCCTGAGCTGCCCCAGAGCCAGTGAGTGAACACAGGGAATGGGAGACCTACCTGTGACGCAGCCCTAGCCCTCAGCCCACCCACGGGGGAGTTCACTGCCTGGGGCACCCCCGTTGTACATGCCTCCAGCTACAAAACAATTTTTTTCCCCCAAAATAAAACCTCAGCTAGCTCTGCCAAAAACAAACAAACAAACTGCATATTGGATACAGTGTACACTGCTTGGGTGATGGTTGCAATAAAGCCTCAGAAATAACCACTAAAGAATTCATCCATGTAACCAAAGACCACCTATACCCTAAAAACTATTGAAATAAAAAAAAATCCCAGTAGTTAATTAAGGATGCTGTTTTACAGACATGTAAATGTTATGGGAAATTAATTTAAAAAATTCTAAACAAAACCCAAACTCCAGAGAGGCACTGAATCAGCTCTAGTCCTAGTCCTATCTAAACTCCAGCGGAGTGGACCAGGGGTTAGGCACTGGATGTAGAGGCTGTCAATACATATACAGGCTACCCAGTAACACAGGCTGGCCCCCAAAAGGGAGCTGGACTAACTGGATTTTTGCTCTAGATAATTTGAATTTTAAAACTCATAAGAAATGAGATGATTGGCAACAGGAACAATTAAGTAGATTTAATTGTTTAATACTTAAAGTATTAAATAGATTTTTAAAAAATATGAGAGTATGAGATAGATTTAATCCTCTGTGATAGAATTAAGATGCAAGAGGTCATGGCAGTCCCAAGTTATGAAGAAGCAGAGTCCATAAGGAAGAGAAGTCATAGTCTGAATAGAAAACATTCAGGGAAGAGGAAAGGAATAGGCAAGTCAAGAGTAGAGAAAAGATAAGTAAATTAGTAAAAGCAAAAGAAGACCATGTGTGTGGTCCATGAGAGAGAGAAAGAAAGACCGAAAAGGAAATAAGGTCTGAGATGCTACTAAGTGTCTCATCAGATCTAGCTTGTCTCCAGCAGCTCATGTTTTTGGATTCTGGTAGTGACTAAGGGCACTGGGTTTTATATCTGTAGTTCTACAATCTCAGTTCCTTTACCTGCTAGCCTTGTAATCTTGAACTAGTCATTTAATTCACTAAAATTGCCATTTTTCTCACCTGTATAATGGGATAACAAACGTGTTAGCTTCACTGGACTATTAGGAGGATAAACTAATCTATGTAAGGTTCTTGGCATCACGACTGGCACATGGAATGCAGTCAATAAATGGTAGCTATTTTTATTCATACCATTATTTTTATTATTTATTTAAATATATGTTAAAATTTTCATTCATGATGGTAAATGAAAACAAAACACTGCATCATGGAAACAAAACAAAGTATCTTATCCATGGAGATTACATGTAATCTTTCCTATCGCATTTATTACCTTCACAAAAATCCTTATGACAGCTTCCTATTCACTTTATTCAAATTGTCTTACTTAAGACTATTTCTCATATCCAAAAATGCATAGCCAAAGCTAGCAGCCTGGTACAGTAGCGAATATAAAGAGTTCAGAGACATGCCTTTGAATCTAAAATGTCTTCTTTTGACATACATGCAGCCAATAAGCATATTTTAAAAGACTCAACATCACTGAAATGCAAATCAAAACCACAGTGAGATACTATCTTACACAAGTCAAAATGGCTATTACTAAAAAGTCAAAAAATAAGAGATGCAGGCAAGGTTGCAGGCAAAAAGGAATGCTTATATGCTGTTGGCAGGAGTGTAAATTAGTTCACCCCTTGTGGAAAACATTGTGGTGATTCCTCAAAGACTTAAAAACAGAAATACCATTTGACCCAGTAATCCCATTACTGGGTGTACACCCAAAGGAATATAAATCATTCAAAGATATATGCATGCGTATGTTCATGGCCACACTATTGACAATAGCAAAGACATGAAATCAATCTAGACACCCATCAATGGTGGACTGAATAAATAAAATGTGGTAAAGATAGCCATGGAATACTATGTAGCCATACAAAAGAATAAGATAATGTCTTTTGTGGGAATATGGATGAAACTGGAGGCTTTTTTCCTTAGCAAACTAACACAGGAACAGAAAGGCAAATACAGCATGATCTCACTTATAAGTGAGAGCTAAATGATGAGAGCACATGGACACATAGGGGGTGGGAACAACACACACTAGGGCCTACTGCAGGGTAGAGGGTGGAGGAGGGAGATGATCAGGAAAAATAACTAATGGGTGCTAGGCTTAATACCTGGGTGACAAAATAATCTGTACAACAAACACAAATAACATGAGGTTACCTATATAACGAACATGCATATGTATCCCCTGAACTTAAAATAAAAGTTAAATGAATTAATTATTTCTTTTGAAACATTTCTCAAACTTTCCATGCTCCAATTTGCTTACCTGGGAAATGAGCAAAGTACATGAAAAATAACATAGATTATGGAAATCTTTTTTGAGATCATTAGAAGAAAAATACTAAATGGAGTCATCAAGGCATTATATTTATTTGTTCACAACACTATCCGCATTATTTCTATCATCCATGATTAAAAATTCTAAAGCATATATATTTAAGAAAATACGTATACCATAATGGTTGAGCTGAGTATTTTAAAATATTACTTTTACTAATAACCTCAGTTAAGAAGTCAGACCCCAGGCATTGGTCCATCAGCAGAAAATATTCCAAGTTAAGTATTTAGACAAAGAAAGCTGATGCTCCATGTACTCAAAATTTATTTTCCTCTTGTTCTTATTTTTGATGAGCTGATCAAAATAAAAGGTTATGCCTCTTCTATTTTTCAGTCATTGAAAAATTGTGACTCAGAGATCTTAAGATTTAAAGAGAATTGTGCATATGGTGATCTTTCAGCCTCCTATTCTGTTTCATTAATTTATGTCTGAAAAAAATGAATGAGAAATCAACAGTAAAGTCTAGACTGAGTTCCAACAGCAGTCATAATTGTGAAAAATAATGGGCCAGGCTGTTACTGTTTTATAACCATGCATCAACAAAGCTTAGTAAATAAGCATATCAGTCACGAAGTTCACTAGACAGAAGAGCTTCTGAGACTTAAAGGGAGCAGCCAATGCCCACATACTCAATAGACTACAAGGCATCATTTCCCAGTGGAGATAAACATCACACTTGGGATCAGAAGAACTCAGTTTCATTCTTGGTGCTACCCTTTCTCTTCCTGGTTATATACAAGTCACATCACCCACTGAATCTTCACCTTTTCATATAGGGTGAAGATAGGGATAATACCTTCCTTGTTGTGAGGTTCAAAATCAAAATGAGAATGTAAACATATCTGGAAAACAGTAATTATGTAATGAGTATATGTCACATGAACTAGGCTGTAAACGAATTGGAAAATACTATTAAAAAGAAATATTTGAGAGAACTGAGTAATTTCCCTAAGAGATTTCAAAAATAGAACTAAAACATCTATATTTCAGTCATGGTATTAATTACCTATTGGGATTGATACAAATTCCTTAACTACTGTGCCTCTATTTCCCATATGAACAACAGGTAAAAATGTCAGGCTTTGGTTATACTACTTCTCTCTCTCTCTCACCAAATTAGTGCTAAATTTCATTTTAAATTCCTATATTCAGTCATTCAATCAGCCAGTCAACAAATATTTCTCTATCTTCTACTACATAATTATCTTTTACTATGTGCCCAGCACTGTTCTAGTCACAAAGGGTGAAGACTCAATGTCTGCTCTGCTTAGAGTTTACATTGTAGCGTATTTGAACAAATAATTTGAAGACTACATTATAAGTGGTGACTAGGGAGGTACATGAGTTGTGTTCTATTGCACAAAGAACCCTCACCCTACTACTTATACTACCACAAGAATCCCATGAACCTTAACATTTCAGTGCTTTGGTTTTTCCAGGTAAGAGTTAAAACCATCCTCAGAGCCTAGAGGTCTCCTTGAGCTCAGTTGTCTGCAGTGAATGAGAGTCAGAAGTGAGACATCTGTCACTACAGATGACACTGGCTGTCAGAAACAATTGCATCTTTAAGAAAGGATGAAGAAAATTCTCTTGCATGCTCCCAAGTGAGTGTGCCAGGTGTAATTTTTATGCAAGAGGGGACTTTTCAAATCAGCAGCTAAAGCAGAGCAGAGCTCAGAACAGCCTGGAAAGCAGCAGACCCATCGTCAGGTGGCTGGCAAGCCTCCCTTTTGGAAGAATGCATATTCTCCCCCAGTGAGGAAATGCACCTTATTTGTATCCAATAGTGCACAGATCTTTAAAAAAAGATGTATGTATAAAATTCTGTTGTTTTTGCCTGCCTACAATACAATTTAACAACCCCATCTTAAGTAAAAGTACTCTAATTGTCTCTAGGAAATCATTTTCCCCATACTAGCATGACATGATTTTGCAAGGAATGAGGCACAATCCTGGCTTCTAAAACACCCTATCCTCTTTACTCCAGTGACTGGTTGACAAATAGGGATATAATGCAGACCAAGACAATTATCAAAGTTAACCCTAGTGATGTACCTTGAAAAACTAAGAAATAAGGCATTCCAATTCTGCACTTAAGACTGAATCTAAGACTGAACTCATTTGCAACCATCCTGATACCCCATTAGGACAATCATTTAAGAATGGAGCTAACAAAGAACAAAAGGTAGTCAGGAGAGAAAGGCAGTTTGCTGGATCATCATGAAAAAATTTTCAGCTTGGAGCTTAAAGCTGAACCAATCTTTTTTTTTTTCTTCAAATGAGTTTGAATTGGATTTTCTGTTACATGCATTTGTGAAAATTTTGATAGATAGATATGGCACATATCTAATCATGGCTAGGGCAAGTTCTTTGGCTTACTGGATAGCTTGAATTGTTTTATTCATCTTCTTTCTGTATCAATCACCATTTATGAGATAGCAGAATTAATACCCAGAGTGGTATAATTCCACAGCCCAGATATGTAACCATTCTGTTAAATTTGCCTTCCCATCAACTAACTTCATTAGTCATCCCATCCAAGGACAGTTGAATTTTAAAAGTTGACATTATTTAGGAATTCAACATCCCAATGCATTCTTTAACAGTATTTGTCAGATTATTGAAATGTCTTCCTTTTCTCTCTTCTTATTTTCTATTGCTAAATTGAAATACATTTGAACAATCTTAAGAGAAACATTATAAAATTGTTTTCCAAATTGTGCTACAGCCAGAACTTCTCTTCTTCCCTTGTACTTCAGGCCAAATATTTACAAAAAAGGCTAGATTCTTGGCAAACAGTTTAAGAATCATATTAGTAAATGATCATTCACTTCTACTTTAATGTGAATGTATTTTCATAAAAGTGAGTAGTGCTAAAATACCTAGGGGGTTGTAGAAGTCTCTGACTCTACTTGGGCCTGGCTGGAGTCCTCTATCTCTCTGCCACCGTCAAGAAATTGATCAGTGAGAGCTTTCTGAGTGCCCATAATGACTATAGCGTGACATATAGTTTGAACACATAGACTTTGAGATTAGAAAGTCCTGAGCTCAAATACCTGTTCAGAAATCTGTTAATAGCAGAACCTGGACAAGTTACTTAACTCTCAAAAGCCTCAATGTCCTCATCAGTAAAATAGATATAATCATAGTGGCTATCACATAGGATGTTGGAAAGATTAAATGAGAAAATATAGGTAAAGAGCTTATGAACGAAGGATGGACTCAATGAAACTTTAATCAACATTAAAATATACAAGGGGCTGCCCTCTTAGTGCAGCCAGCAGTGTGTCAGTCTCATAAAATACACAGTCTGTGCTTACAGCCTTTAAGGTGACTCACTTTACTACAGTCACACATTTCATCACATTTAATTATTTTGAAAAGGTAAGACTGCTCTAAGTCCCGAGTTCAATGGCCCATTTGCTGTGAGTCTGAGACTAGAACCTTATTCTGTGAACTCAGAGTTCACCATCTTTCTCTGCACCAAAGCAGCTCCTCAACAGAACTCCTTTACAGTCAGAGAAAGTGCAGGCTCCTCCAATGTTTGGAGATTCTTCTTATGTAAAATATAAGAAATGCCAATGCATAATTTCAAGTAGTCATGTGCATATGAATATGTACAATTTTTACATTAACAATTCACAGTGTACTTCAGGCTATGTGGTTCAGTGCTGGGACACTAGCACAAAATTGAAAGATGAGCCTCCCTTTTGATCTTGACACTGTACGCCTGTGACTGTAAGATAGCCTTAGTTGCACATAATCTCAGATGACTAAGTTTCTGACCCCTCATGAATGTGAACCCCAGGTAGAGTGACTTTCCCCAGTTTTGCTTCCCTTACCACCCTATGCTAGTTCCATATCACCAGAAACAGAATTTGTGTGTGAAGGAAAACTATTGTAGCATCACAAGTCAACTGTTTGTTAACCAAATATACAGAACCCTATATTTTCCTCTTTTCTTCCTTTAAAAACTGTTGTGTCATGTAACATTTAAAATAGAGCAAAAGATATAAAATAAAATACAAAGAAAACTGTACACTTATCCTTTGGCATAAGAAATAAAACATCACTAATATACTTGAAGGTTCTTTTCATTACATTTTCTTCAAGCGGGTCTACCTGAGTTGCGGAGAAACAGAAGACATATGATGGTGGGTATTTCATTCATTCACTCATAATTATACAATCCACAGAGAAAACATCTCAATATGAAGAGAGATAAAGATTTTGTCTAAAACTGCTGGGCTGCAAGGTTTCCTGGCTCTGCAAATCACACTCATCTTCTCCAGATCTCCCTCTTTTCCCTGGGGCTGAGTAAACACCCCCAGACACCTTCCACCCCCACTCTAGAGAATGCAGCCTGAAACACTGCAGTATGAGGTATTGATCCTATGACAGTCATCTCTCAAGTTGAGACAGAGCCTAGTGGGACTGCCTGAAAATGGCAAATCATCAAATAATAGGACTGGAACTAGAGTTTAGGTGCCATCTAGATCCAAGCTTCTATCTATAAATCCCTTTTGTTTCTTTCAGGTTTTTCAGAAATCCCAGTGTGTCAGCTACTTCTACAAAAACAACTTCAGCCTAGGAGATTAACCTGAAAAAGCATATCTTCAGGCTGGATTTGTCATGATCCCCATCTCTGGCTATCAGGAATGACTATAAGTCATTAGATATTGAAGTTGTCTGACAAGTCCTTAGTCACACTCTTAAGCTTTTGTCTCAGCTGGAGGAGGAGAAGTGAATACAAACCTAGAGTTCAGGGTTAGTGCTTAAATCAGTGTAATAGTTGTTTTTTTTTTTTTTTTTTTTGAGATACCATTCTGTGGTTTCTAGGTCCTGGTGGGTGGACAACCTTACTTACTGATTTACTGAGAACTCACTAAGAACACTTTGCTCAGTGCTATCTGACATACCAAAATAAATGGAGAACTTTGTTAATCTTTTTTAAATTTCCAGCCACAGAGTTTCAAGCCTCTTCAGTTGGCCTTGGAAATTGTGCAATAACATTTGTGAAATAACTTCATGGACTCAATGTGTATATGCAAATGCAAGGGATTTTCCTTGTTATCAAAGGCCACTTTTGTTGACTTCTGTGTAACAAATCATCTTTGATCATTCAAACATCTTGTGGCCAACAAAAAGTAGACAGGTGGTCAGATTTGTGAGCCCTGGGGGAAGCCAATGAAGCAAAAATTTGTCTACTGGGATGTAAGTTTCCAAAAGGACCACCTCAAGTACAATTATTAAGTGTGCCTGTGCCTTGCTGAAAGTATCTAAGGGCAGTGTATATTGCAAAAAGGAATAGTAAACTCCTTTTGTGATGATCTGCCTATGAATTAATTTCTTTTTAGTAAACAACTGGTTCTTTGTAAAGATGCTTAAGACTACATACTTTATTCACATCTGGCCCCTTCAGTTTGACACTTGTTTAACATCTACTACATGCCTGTCATGATGCTAGGCACTACAGGTGATGCAGCTATGAAGCATACATTTCTCAAAGAAACAAGTTACACTCTAATAGTTACATCCTCAAACAAGAATACAAATGCCTGTAATTCAAAAAGGGATATCCCAAATGCGATTAGGGGTTCAAAAGATGAAGAGATAGATCATGCAGTTGATGCTTTCAGGAGAAAATTTAAAAAAGCTCAATGAAGGATGTTTATGTAATATAGACTTCGAAGGATGGATAAGAATACTGACAGATGAGGAAGAGAGAGACATTCTAATCAGAGCAAACACCATGAGCAAGACGCAGAGATTTAACATGTGGAATACTTCCAAGAAAAAGCAAATAATCCATTTTAATTAAATCACAGGATATTCACTGGGAAGAAATGGAAAATAATGACAGCATCAAGAAAACAACAATAATAGAATAATAATGACAGTAACCACAGTAGCTAACATGTATTGAGCAAGGCATGGTTTTAAGTTCTTTTTATTTGGTAATACACAATAATAGAATATATGAGAAAATAAGCGCATTTATACACTGTGTAGATATGTCCTTTCTTGGTGTCAATTTGTCAGTATGAATTAATAGACAAAAAAATCCCCACATATATACATTTAGACCCACCAGTCCCACATGAAGAAATTTACTCTAAGGTAATAGTCATGCGGGTGCAGAGAGTTATATGTACAAGAATGTTCATTATGATATTGTGTATAAAATAAAAAAATCGTAATCCTAGTTGCCCAACAATAGACAATGGTGACACTGAACTTCAAAAAACTTGCAAAATATATGGTTGAGTCAAACAGAAGATTTATTCATCTGTTTGTTTAATATAATCTCAAGCTATAAAACACGTATTTTCTATTTGTATATCAAATAGAAAAAAATTTCTGGAGGAAAATAAGCAATAGTTCTAAAACAACTATATATGGGTATTTTATATCAGTTGGATATTTTGTTCATCTTTATTTTCTCATTTTTCTTCCATAATTGTGTATTGCTTTTCTAACACAAAATAAGATTAAAAGTATGTAACTAAAATAACTAGATAAAGTACAAACTTAGGCTTTTGAGCAGCTAGATCTCACTCTATATGTTTCCCTGGAATCACTGGTAACTTATCCAAATGATCTTAGAGCTTCAGTAGATGTGGACCTGGATGGCAAGGGAGAAGCAGCCCTTAGACTTTTAACTTAATAGCAGGGAACCTGAACCAAGACATCAGGTGAACGACATCCTTTGGCATTCTTGTAACTCTGTGAGTTCCATGTGTAGGTGATGCAAAGATTAGATGGGTGCAGGGGGATGGTCACCAAATAATTCTGATGAAATATGAAAACTAAGAAGAATTTTGGAAGGATGGTAGATTAACAAAAAGACTTTCATATTGGTGAGAAAATGGTAATCTACAGAAGAAAAAACATGTAAGGACCTGGGGTTGCTCATTGTTTGACTTGGATTGTTTTCTTTTATTTCTTACCCAAACTGAATGAACTAGATACTATTATCCCAATCTTGGAGTGAGAAAACTGACTTTGATTATATCACGTTCCCAAGTTTACTCAATAGTAAGCATTGGCGTTTGCATAGGATTCTGGCAAGTAGAAATGACAGAGAAACAGATTGCAGTTCTGTATAGGGAAGAGCCCATACGAAATGGGCCTCTGCTGTGCATAGCGAGCGCCACACCATTGGAGGCAAGCAAGCACAGCTTAGGTGCCTAGCAGGCAGTGATTCAGAGGAGACCATGTCACTGCTGGTGGTTGCATCATTTGAACATACAGTGCCATACAACCCTAAAAATCCTATCTAGCCTCCTAGCCAGGAATAAAACTTGGTCTTCTCATCTTAACATTCAGGCAAAAAGAATTCAGAACCTCCCTCAGGGGCCTGAGAGTCTTAGAATTGACAAAGAAACATTTTCCACAAATTTCTCTTCTATCCCCACTACTGTAATGTTCTTTCATTTTCTTTTTATTCTCCCTTATTGTCCTCTGTCCAAATTGCTTTATTTCATATCTGATTATCTTCCTCCCCCTCCTACTCTTCTGTCTCATGTTCTATAAGAGACATGCTCTAGGATAATTTTATTTTTCTCTTCTCACTGCTCTTTTGAGACATTTTTAACCAATACATATTAGCAAGGATACAGAAAACAGTATACAATGGAAGAAATAATGTCATAAAACACTGTTAGAATCTGTTCAGAGCTTTTGTTCATGGAACTCAAAGTCAAGTTCTGTTATTATATCCCAGCCAACGTTCTGGAAGCCATTTTTGCAACATTATAGCAGAAATGGTAATCAGAGGCCTAATGTGATCTACGGATTAAAAAAAAAGACAAACAGGTAACTGGGACCCATAAAGAAATGTAGCAACACACAATCTTTTCTCAGATCTCCATAGAAACAAGAGTTCAGGATGGTTCTACTCCATTCATTCGTTTATTAATTAAGCATCATATGACCATCTATCATGTATGTAGCAGATTCTCTGCCAAAGAAACAGAGATAGTAAAACTTGGAAGAACAAAACTGAATAGAGAGGTTGTGGGAGTAGAATGGCCTCCAACAATTAATTTATAAATGAATAAATCTCACAAGAAAAGCAGAAAAGTTGGTTTTAGTGGCAAATTTTGAACACAATCTAGTGAACACAGTCTTAACATGAATGTGTTCAGTCCTTCCCAGTGCTCCAAGGAAAATATTAATCCCCATTTACAGATGAATCAAGTGAGATTCCAAGAGGTAAAAAAACACCCACAAGGCCACACATCCCAGAGGCAGAAGAGCCTAGATTAGAATCGGTCCCCAAATTTTAGGCTGTTTGCACTACAGGTGAGATGAAATGAAAGAGAATTACCTTCTCACTTTAGGGAAATTTGTTTTCATCACTTCAGAAAGGTATATTTTATTAATAAGGCCACATTTGATGCCATGAGTAAGCAGAAAAGCAAGATGAGAAATAAAGGACCATACATAGTGGCTCACACCTTAATCCCAGCAGTTTGGGAGGTTGAGGTGGGAGAATTACTTGAGGCTAGGAGTTTGGGACCAGCCTGGGCAACATTGTGAGGCTCCATCTCTGTAACATAAACAACAACAACAATTAAATATTAGCAATGAGCAGTGACTGGGAGTAGCCTGTAGTCCCAGCTACTTGGGAGGCTGAGGCAGGAGGATCACTTGAATTTGAGGCTACAGTGAGCCATGACCACGCCACTGCATCCCAGCCTAGGTGACAGAGTGAGACCCTACCTCTAAAAAAAAAAAAGAATAAATAAATAAAAAAAAGAAGAGTGAACTAAAAGACATGATGGAGATTCAAACAGAAAGTGAAGAGAGCATGAATCACTCCTGCTTTCCTTTTCCCACACCATTCTAGCGTGTGCAGAGCTCGACAATGGCACCCCATGCTCATGGTCTCTCTGCTCATGTTGTCTTTTTCTCTTCCTCAAATATTCTTCCTGTGCATTTTCATCCTGATTAAAACTCTCATTTGAGTCAAATTGTTACTTAGACTATACCTGATTGTTTTAGTTTATAGTGACACTATTTTCTGAACCAAAGTTCTCGTACACTCTGTTCAATCCTACCATTCAAACCACTTTAAACTTACATAGAAATATAGCATATCTCAACTCAATCAGAATAACTCAGAAAATAGACACCTTGGTTTTTCATGTTTTTAATTATTTCCCATTTTGTAACATAGTCCTGTGCAAAGCGATTTGAAATATATACCTGTATATACATGAATTATATATATATTTTATATATATATATATATATATATATATATATATATATATTTACTGAAAGATGTGATTGAGAACAATTGGGAAAATATGACAGAGGAATGTGAGTGGAAGGTGGAAGTCATGTGGCAACCCCATGGCAACCTCATGTGTCCTGGTGAATCTGACAATTATGTGCCTTGGGGTTGCTCTTCTTGAGGAATATCTCTGTGGTGTTCTCTGTATTTCCTAGACTTGAATGTTGGCCTGCCTTGCTAGGTTGGGGGAAGTTCTCCTGGATAATATCCCGAAGAGTGTTTTCCAGCTTGGATTCATTCTCTCCATCACATTCAGATACACCTATCAAACATAGATTAGATCTTTTCACATAATCCCATATTTCTTGGAGGCTTTGTTCATTTCTTTTTATTCTTTTTTCTCTAATCTTGCCTTCTCGTTTTATTTCATTGAGTTGATCTTCAATCTCTGATATCCTTTCTTCTGCCTGGTCAATTCGGCTATTGAAACTTGTGTATGCTTTGTGAAGTTCTCTTGTGTTTTCAGCTCCATCAATTCAGCTGTATTCCTCTCTAAACTGTTTATTCTTATTAGCATTTCGTCAAACCTTTTTTCAAGGTTCTTAGTTTCTTTTGCATTGGATTAAGAACATGATCTTTTAGCTCAGAGAAGTTTGTTGTTATCCACCTTCTGAAGCCTGTTTCTGTTAATTCAATAGACTCATTCTCCATCCAGCCTTGTTCCCTTGCTGGTGAGGAGCTGTGATCCCTTAGAGGAGGAGAGGTGTTCTGGTTTTGTGCATTTTTATCCTTTTTGTGCTGGTTTCTTCCCATCTTTGTGTATTTATCTACCTGTGGTCTTTGTGATTGTTGACTTTCAGATGAGGTCTCTGAGTGGATGCCCTTTTGTTGCTGATGAGTTATTTCTTTCTGTTTCTTAGTTTTCCTTCTAACAGTCAGGTCCCCCTGCTGTAGGACTGCTGGAGGTCCAGTCCAGACCCTACTTGCCTGGGGATCACCTGCAGTGGCTGCAGAACAGTAAAGGTTGCTACCAGTTTCTTCTTCTGTTATCTTTGTTCCAGAAGTATACCTGCCAGATGTCAGCCTGAGCTCTCCTTTATGAGGTGTCTCTTTGGTTATACAAGGGTCAGGGAGCTGCTTGAGGAGAGTCTATGACTTATAGAAGCTCAAATGCTGAGCTGTGAGCTCCGTTGTTCCATTCGGAGCTGCTGGGCAGGTACGTTAAAGTCTGCTGCAGCAGAACTCATAACCTCCTTTTTTCCCCAGATGCTCTCTCCCGGGAAGATGGGCTTTATTTATAAGTTCCTGTCATTCTGCTGCCTTTTTTCAGAGATGCCCTGCCCAGCAAGGAGGTGGCCTAGTCACAGTCTGCCAGCAGAGGTGCTGCTGAGCTGCTGTGGGCTCTGCCCAGCTGCTGTGTGAACTTCCTTGCAGTTTTGTTTATAGGGGTATAGTTAGAACTGCCTTGGTAATGGCGGTCTGCCTAGGTAATGGCAGACTGCCTCAGTAATGGTGGACTGCCTCAGTAATGGAGGACTGCCTCAGTAATGGTGGACTGCCTCAGTAATGGTGGACTGCCTCAGTAGCGGTGATTGCCTTGGTAATGGTGGATGCTCTCCCCCACAGAGCTGGACCATCCCAGGTCCAGCTGTGCTTGCTGTGAAACTTTCAATCCAGAGCATTTCAGATTGCTGGTCTTTGTTGGGGTGGGACCAGCTGAGCCAGATCACCTGGCTCCCTGTTTCAGCACCCTTTTTACAGTTGAAAGAGTGACTCTGTCTGCCAGGCATTCCAGTCCCAGTTGAAACAGCACCTGGATTTGTGTGAGTTTTTGTGCAGAGACCTGCTGCGCTGACTGAAACAGCCACACTGGAGACTCATGTTGCTTTTCCGCCTGGGAATCTCCTGGTCTGTAGGCAGTAAACATTCGTTTGGAAATGCGGTGATCACTCACCCTCTGCGTTTTTGCTGAGAACTGCAATCCAG
Source organism: Ateles fusciceps (assembly GCA_036589455.1). Lineage (NCBI taxonomy): Eukaryota > Metazoa > Chordata > Mammalia > Primates > Atelidae > Ateles > Ateles fusciceps. Next base: position 15,539,676 of record JAZHEH010000562.1, read on the forward strand.
AGCTGTTCCTATTCAGCCATCTTGGATCCTCCCTCCCCCGAGCTTTTTAAGGATCAATTTTGTAATGATTTTTTCTGCCTAGGGAAGCCTAAAGTCTAGTGAGATTATAAGAAAACATCTCTAGTTAGCAAACCTTCCTGCTTCTTCTTCATAAATATAAATTCCTCTTAAATACTGTAAAAAAAAATTAAATGCCTAGGAATTAACCAAATAAGGAAAGATTTGTATATTGAAAACTATAGAACACTGATGAAAGAAATTGAAAAGGACATTAACAAATGGAAAAATATTCTATGTTCATGGATTGGAAAAATCAATATTGTTAAAATGTCCGTAATACCAAAGCAATCTACAGATTCAGTGAAATCCCTATCAAAATACCATTGACATTATTCAAAGAATTAGAAAAGAACAATCCCAAAATTTATATGGAATCGTAAAATACTCAGAATAGTCAAAGCTATCCTGAACAAAAAGAACTGGAAGAATCATATTACCTGACTTCACATTATACCAGAGAACGACAGTAAACAAACAGCATGATACTGGCATAAAAACAGTTACACAGACCAATGGGACAGAATAGAGAACATAGAAACAAATTCACACATTTACAGTGAACTCATTTTTTACAAAGGTGCCAAGAACATAAACTAAGGAAAAGACAGTATCTTCAATAAATGGTTCTAGGAAAGCTGGATATTCATAGGCAGAAGAATGAAACTAGACCCCTACCTATCACCATATACAAAAATAAAATCAAAATGTACTAAAGACCTAAATCTAATATCTTAAGCTATGAAACTACTACAAGAAAATATTGGGGAAAATCTCGAGGACATTGGTCTAGGCAAAGATTCTTGAGCAAAACACCACAAGCACAGGCAACCAAAGCAAAAATGGACAAATGGGATCACATCAAGTTAAAAAGCTTCTGCACAATGAAGGATGCAATCAACAAAGTGAAGAGACAACCCACAGGGACAACAAGTGAAAAGACAACCCCATGGGAAAAAATATTTGCAAATTACCCCTCTGACAAGAGATTAATAACCAGAATATATAAGGAACTCGGACAACTCTATAGGGCAAAAAAAAAAAAATCTAATAATCCAATCAAAAATGGGCAAAAGATTTGAATAGATATATCTCAAAAGAAGATATACAAATGGCAAACAGACATAAGAAAAAGTGCTGAGTATCACTGATCATCAGAGAAATGCAATTCAAAACTACAATGAGATATTTCACCCCAGCTAAAATGGCTTGTATTCAAAAGACAGGCAGTAACAAATGCTGTCAAGGATGTGGAGGAAAGGGAACCCTTGTATACCAGTTGTGGGAAGGTATATTAGTACAAACAACTAGGAAGAACAGTTTGGAGATTCCACAGAAAAACTAAAAATGGAGCTACCATATGACCCAGCAATTCCAATGCTGGGTATATACCCAAAAGAAAAGGAAATCAGTATATCAGAGAGGTATCTGTACTCCCATATTTATTGCAGCTCTATTCACAGTAGCCCAAAATTGGAAGCAACCTAAGTATTCATCAACAGATGAATGGATAAAGAAAATTTGGTACTTATGCACAGCAGGGTATTATGCAGCCATAAAAAATGAGATTCAGTCATTTACAACAACATGGATAGAACTGGAGGTCATTATGCTAAGTGAAATAAGCCAGGCACAGAAAGACAAATATTGTATGCTCTGACTTATTTGTGCGATTTAAAAATCAAAACAATCAAACTCATGGAGATAAAAAGTAGAAAGATGATTGCCAGAGGCTGGAGAGGGTAGTAGCGGGATGACAGGAGGTGGGGATAGTTAATGGGTACAAAAAAATAGGAAGAACAAGTAAGGGCTAGTATTTGATGGCACAACAGGATGAATATAGTCAATAATAATTTAATTGTACATTTAAAAATATCTAAAAGTAAAATCGGATTGTTCATAACAAAAAGGATAAATACTTGAGGGGATAGATACCCCATCTTCCATGATGTGATTATCACACATTGCATGCTTATATCTAAACATCTCATGTACCACATAAATATATGCACCTACTATATACCCACAAAAATTAAAAATAATTTTTTTAAAACAGATTGATCTTAATGAACTGAAGAATTATAAAGTTGTGTGTGTTAAATATGTTTCAGATTGTTCATCATTCAGACTGACCTTTTCCATTATCTCTTTTAAATTGTCCACACATTAAACACACAAATATGTTTTTAGCTTTGTAGAGATAGTTGACTATAATTGTTGTGAGCACAGACGGCCTGAGGTTAAATCCTAGCTCTGCCCCTAGCTGGCTACATTGATCTTGAGCAAGTTCTCTAACCCCTCATGCCTCATTTTTCCCATAGGGTTGTTGTGAGGATTAAGTGAGTCAATACATGTAAAGCCTTTAGAATAGCAAAGAGTGCCCTGTTAGTGTTTCTGTTATATCATTAACCCTGAAAGTAGTCATAGCCCCAAAAATGCACATCCTCAGAGGAAAGAAAAAGTCTATTAAAAAAGATAAATCAACGGATGATTTTAAAAAATTGTACCAATGCATATCAGCATCTGTACTAGCTAGACATTGCTAGCATAAAAGTGACTGAAATTTAGCATTTACATAGCCCATCTGATGTGTTACCTAGGTTCTCAGTTGTTCTCCAAAATAACAAGATACTCTTCAAGCTATCCAGTGAGATGAACTTTGGGTGATTTTTATCACTCTGAAACCAGTAAAGAAAATTTCAAGTGGCAACTAGCACCATCTTTCAAATGACTTCTCAGAAATAGAAGAAATTACACCATTTCCACTTCAAATCATTCTCCACTGAAGTGAAGCCAATTCTAAAAATAAAACCAGGGTCACGAGGAGAAAAATTCTAAAAGCCATATATGTGACACTTCCATGATCATCCTAAAGATAATTGATCAAATTCTCCCACATTCCTCCAAAGCCACAGGGTTTTGATAATTAAGTTTCTAAAGTAAAACTGCAATATGGCTTACCCTAAACAATACTTTGGACCGCACACAGGTTTTATACTTTATATAAATTGAATCATATTGGACATATTTCTGCTACTAGTTTGCTTGCCCAAAATTATATTTTTGGGATTCACCCTTCTTGATTTATATAATTGTAATTTATTTCATTTGTGTCTAGTTTTCTACTGTATAAATTGACTACAACTTATTAGTTATTTTCTTTTTGGTAGACATTTGTATTATATCCAGCTTTTTCTTATTACAAGCTATACTGGTAAAATCTTTCCTGTACACATGTGTGTTAAAATTGTTTTTATTTTTAAAGCAAGAGAATGGAAGCACAAAATTCAGAATAGTATTTTCTCTTGGAGGTGAGGAAGGGAAACTGGCATCAGGGGAGAAGGATGCAGACCCATCAGAGGTGTAATAATATATGGTTTCTTAAGGTGACCGTGTAAATGGGGTTTACTTTATATGTGTGTATTGTCTGTAGGCATATAGATATACATAAATAGACACATACGTAACACAAATGTACTTTCACTTTTTACTGTGAGATAATTCAAAATCATTCATATGCAGTTGTAAAAAATAATCCAGAGAGATCCTATATATCCTTCCCCAATTTTCCTGCAATGGTAACATCTTATGTTTCTATGTAGTAGAATACCACCACCAGGAAATTGATATTGATATAATCAATACATCTGACTATGGTTTCACCAATTTTATATATGCTCATTTATGTATGTGGATGTATATTTTCTTCTCTGCAATTTTATCATCTGTGTAGATTCATATGACTGCTGCCACAGGCAAGATAGACAAGAGTTTTTTTGTAAAGATCCTCACACTACCTCTTACATAGCCATAGCCACCTCCCTCCCTTCCCATCTTCCTAACCCCTGGCAACCACTAATATATTCTCCATTTCCATAATTTTGCCATTTTAAGAATGCTAAATATATGAAATCATACAATATGTAACTTTTTGAGACTGACTTTTAAAACTCAGCATAATTTTCTTGAGATTGATCCAAGCTGTATGCATTAGCAGTCAGTTCCTTTTTTATCACCAACTAGTATTCCATACACATACTTTTTAAAAATTGTATTCTGGGCTCTGGGGTACATATGCACATCCTGCATCCTGCAGGATTGTTGCATAGGTACACACATGCCATGGTGGTTTGCTGCATCCATCCCTGCCACCTTCGCCTACATCAGGCATTTCTCCCAGTGTTATCCCTCCCCATCTGCCCCTCCCCACTCTGTCCCTTCCCTCCCCCTCCACCCCCCCCATTTAGCCCAGTGAGTTTTGTTCCCTTCCCTGTGCCCAAGTGTTCTCATTATTCATCACCTGCCTATGAATAAAAGCATGCAGTGTGGTTTTCTGTTCTTGTGTCAGTTTGCTGAGAATGATGGTTTCCAGATTCATCCATGTTTCTACAAAGGACACAAACTCAGTTTTTTATGGCTGCATAGTATTCCATGGTGTACATGTGCCACATTTTTGTTGTCTAGTCTATGATTGAAGGGCATTTGGGTTGGTTCTAGGTCTTTGCTATCATAAACAGCGCAGGAAGGAACATATACGTTTATGTGTCTTTATAATAGAATGATTTATAATCCTTTGGGTATATACCCAGTAATGGGATTGCTGGGTCAAATGGAATTTTTATTTCCAGATCCTTGAGGAATCACCACACTGTCTTCCATAATGGTTGAACTAATTTACACTCCCACCAACAGTGTTAAACTGTTCCTTTTTCTCCATATCCTCTGCAGCATCTGTTGTCTCCAGATTTTTTAATGATCTCCATTATAACTAGCATGAGATGGTATCTCAATGTGGTTTTGATTTGTATTTCTCTAACGGCCAATGATGATGAGCATTTTTTTCACATGTTTGTTGGTCACATAAATGTTTTCTTTTGAAAAGTGTCTGTTCACATCCTTCGCCCACTTTTGAATGGGTTTTTTTTTTCTTGTAAATCTGCTTTAGTTCTCTGTGGATTCTGGACATTAGCCCTTTGTGACATGGGTAGATTGCAAAAATTTTTTACAATTCTGTTGGTTGGTGGTTCACTCTAATGATTATTTCTTTTGCTGTACAGAAGCTCTTAAGTTTAATTAGATCCCATTTGTCTATTTTGGCTTTTGTTGCCATTGGTTTTGGTGTTTTAGTCATGAAGCCCTTGCTCAAGCCTATGTCCTGAATGGTGTTGCCTAGGTTTTCTTCTAGGGTTTTTAAGGTGTTAGTTTTTATGTTTAAATCTTTAATCCATCTGGAGTTAATTTTTGTATAAGGTGTAAGGAAGGGGTCCAGTTTCAGCTTCCTGTATCCGTATACTTACTTACTTACTTACTTACTTATTTATTTATTTATTTATTTATTTATTGCATTTTAGGTTTGGGGGTACATGTGAAGAACATGGAAGATTGTTGCATAGGTACACACATGGCAGTGTGATTTGCTGCCTTCCTCCCCATCACCTATATCTGGCATTTCTCCCCATGCTATCCCTCCCCAACACCCCACCCCCCACTATCCCTCCCCTTTTCCCCCGACAGACCCCAGTGTGTGATACTCCCCTCCCTGTGTCCATGTGTTCCCATTTTTAAATGCACTGTTATAAAAAAGGAAAATGTGATGGTTGCATCAGAGGGTAGAGTTAAAACAGTGAGATATACCAATGAAAGAGAAGCTTCTCAAACACACTTGCTTTTTAAATCACCTATTTTGAAGCAAGAAAAAAAAAAGTGTGAAATTGGTTGCCTGGGAATGTGTGAACTGAGAAGAACTTTATGTAGCTCAGGAGTCTAAGATTTTGATGTCAGTTAATATATCATCAGGTCACTATTACTAAGAATTGTCCACCACTGTGATCTGGAAAAGAAAAACAGATTTTTCAAAGAAACTAAAGGATAGTGTTCATTATCTGGAAAAATTCTCTAGGAAAGTGAACTAGTAAAGTAGGTGGACTAGTAACCATAATACGATTTGGAAATTTTGACGAGATGCTTTAGCCTAGGGTGGGAAAAGTTCTCTAAGGCTTCTGTCATCCCATAATTTTTATTCATTCATTCATACAGGAATTTGTTCATTCATTCATTTGGTAAATATGTCTGAAGTGCCAGCTGTTTACCAGCATACCATCTAGTTCTTGCCACCAAGTAGCTAGGGGCCTAATAAAAGAAAAATACTAAAACAGTTTCAATTATCTTACCAAGCCATATGCTCTTTGCCAACATCAATATTTCTCTCTAGTTTACAGATGAGAAAACCAAGGTGCAAAGAAGGGAAACTATTCATCCAGGGTTGCATAGATGGAAATTATAGGTCACTTAAGTTACCAATGCAATATAATATCTGCAATGAAAACATTTTCATAGAGAAGTGGTTCTAGAGATGCGGTACTCAGATCCAAGCCTCAGAAACCTTTAGGCACTTGTTAAAATGGAATTTCTGGTAAAAGCTGAGACTTCCCTAGTTTATGAAGCTTCTTAGGAGATTCTCATGCACATAAATTTGGGCACTGCTTCTGGAGAGTTTCTACTGCTATTCCATAGCTGGAAATGAATTTTCTTTAGCAGCGTATGGGAACATTAGCTCAAGTTATGTTTTTATGTTTTTTAAAAAAGAAATGAAAAGGCCAATGTGAACCTACATAGGCCTTCCCTAACTCCATTTTTTCCCTTTTTATTTCATCCCTTTCTCAAGAATAAAATGGAAATGCCTTCCATTCATTTCTTTCTTTTGGCATTGCGTCCATACAGCCCTATTTCTCACTCCATGAACACCTTGAGAAGGAAAAGTAGAGGGCATCGGACAAATAATAAAAGGAAGAAATCTTAACTAGGTTGCCTAGGACAACACCTCAGTATTTTAGAGATTGGGGTGTGCATCTCTGTCATCTACTCCTATCTAAGATCTGTATAGGAATATTTATCCAGGATAATAGCTATTGCCTCACTCAGAATAGCATAGTCTACCCAGACTGCCTACAGAGGAGGTTTTGTGTTTGTTTTTACAAAATCTCCTCTGAATCTCTTGGGTGGTACAGTACCAATTGTCATGGTGCCCACATCAAACCCATGCAGGCAGAGCTAAAAGAACCAGACCACCTACCACCTGCTTTGTAATTCAGTCAGTTGCAGAGTACCAAACCACAGAACAAGAAGGCTTATCTCTCTTGGGCTTTCTTGGTCAGAATTCTCTGTCTTAGTCATATACTTTTTTTTTTTTAACCAACACCAGTATTCTTTCCAATTACAAATGAAAATATCAAAGCACAAAAAGGATAAGCAATTTATCAGGGTCACTATCAGATGGAAGTGATTAATCATTTAAAATACAACAAGTTTAGCATCAGGCAGACAATGAAAGAAGCATCTAATCCAGCACCTTTATACTAAAGACGAGGAAACTGCAGCCCAGAAAGAGTAAGAATATTGCCCAAGATCAGTTAGATGGGGTCCTGAACAGACAGTACTTTTCCCACAATACCAATGTGGGGAAATTACTAGGGGGAGCTTAAAAATTAAAAAAAAAAAAAACTATAAAGATATTGATTATCTTGGCCCAACACCAGGGATTCTAGTAAGCTCGTCTGGAATGCGTTCTGGACATCAGTGTTTTTTAAAGTCTACCCAGGTGATTCTAATGTAAAGTCAACATTGAGAAACACTAAACTACACCAATGGTGCTCAAACTTTAGCATGTTTCAGAATTGCTCAGAGTTGGATCCTGCTATCCAAATTTCTAATTCAATATGTGTGACGCAAGACTCAAGAATTGCGTTTCCAATAAGTAACCAGGAGATGCTGACATTACTGGTCTCAGGACAACAATTTGAGACCCTACTGCACTGGATGAGAAATGTAATAGTACATAGTGGTTAAAACTGCCTGAATTAAAATCTTAATTCTTTTGCTTTCTAGCTGACAGAAGATGGAGAAACTACTTATCCTTTATAACAGTGGTTCTCTAATGGAGTGAGGAAGTGGGGTTTACTCAGCCCCTTTCCCCTGCTGTCAGGAAACATTTGGTAATATCTAGAGACATTTTTCATTTTCACAACCGATAGCCTGTCACAATATAGCATCTTGTGAGTAGAGGCCAGAGATGCTGCTAAACATCCTATAATGCACAAGATAGCCTCCACAGAAAAGAATTATCCAGTCTAAAATGTCGATAGTGCCAAGGTTGGAAAAATCCTGCTTTATAGCTTCAGTTTCCTCATCTGTAAAATGGGGATTATGAGTTATCTGCCTGATAAAATTTATGTGAAGATTAAATGAAATGTAGCATGTAAAGAAATTGACACTGTGCCTGGCACATAGCAAATGTTTAGTGAGTGTTAGTTATTGAAGCAAATTCCTTTTATGCATAGTCACCAACCTATAATTTAAATGCCAAATATTTTGATAATAAATATGGAGAAAACAACTTCCTTAAATGGAGAAATGGTCCTGATGTACCTAGTGTTGGGGGCTGGGGAGAACAGGAGCAGACTGCCCAGGTGCCGGCACTAAGAGGGTGCATTGCCTGTCAGCAATTTAAAAACAATAATAAACTGGACGAAAATCAGCCTGTTATGTATTATCAAGCATCAGAAATTCTAAACAATGTTATTGATCAAATACTTCTCCCCACTCCCAGGCCATATCACATCCACAGCCTCTCCCACCCCTATGCCCCTGCATGTAATACCTTGTTAAGAACCAGGCACTTGCATACGTGCTTTAGATACATTAACTCATTTACTTATTTTAGCAACAAACTATGAGGAAGGTATTAATGTTATTCACATTTGATAGATGAGAAAACTGAGAACCAAAGAAGTTTATAAACAAACATACACTCACACAGCTAGTAGGTGGTAGAGCTGAGACCAGAACCCAGAGTCATGCTCCAGGGTCTGTGGTCATAGCCACAAAACCAGATGGTCTTCAGTAATATGCCACTGGCCATCCCAAATTACAGCTAAGAAAACCTTTTGAGGAAGCATATCTCAATTTTTCTGAGGCACTAGACTTCTTTCAATCAGAAAATAGAGCAACTCCAGTGTTGACTAGATTTCTTCGTAATGCTAACATTGGGAAACTTTTATAACGTAGTAAGTAATTGGCACCCCAGTCTCATAGGCCTATAGGTCAGAGACATGATTCAGTTTACCAGATGTCTATCTTCAGCCTCAGACACAGAGCAGATAGCTGAACAAATATTTGTTGACTGAATTAGTGTTTGCTGATTTCAAGCAGAGAAATGCTTAAAGGTCTGGCTCTTGCAGATGTGTTTGCTTATTTGCAGGCAGAAAGCAACATCTGTCAGCCAGATCCCCTGGCTTTTCCAAGATATTTTGGGGGACTCTTATCTGGGGTTAGTTTACCTCAATGTGAGCAAATATGTGCTCTGGCTTCTTATGTGGTAAATAATGGCTTCATGGAGTCTAATTTTACAGGTAAAAAGCAATATAGATCATTCTATTTTAGAATTTGGTATAGAGATATTGGAGCAGGAATCAGTAAAATGTAGCTCCGGGGAAAAATAATTCAGTTTCCCATGGAAATATTCTGCTTCTAAATTTCCTTCTGAAGACACATAGGGAAATCAAATGAATGAGTCAGGCAAGATTTTAACCATTAAGTCTAAACCATCTAAATGATAAGGCTATAAAGAAAAGGGTTAAATCTGGGACACTCACTCTTCAAGAGATAACTTCAGATGTCCTCCCTCCACCCCCTTGCACACACACACAAACATAGAGCTGTGCAGGTGGAATTTAATAGCAATTTCTCATAAGGTGGAATAGAATGAGACAGGCTTGAAAGGGCTTACCTCTTTACCCAAAGAGAGGTGGTAAATGAAAATACCATTTGTCTAATATTTCCAGGAGATGAGCAATACCATTTGAGTGTATTTTTCAGATAGCAGAAAAGCCAAAATTCTACCTTATTCTTTTTGAAAATTCTTTGAAATATATTACTCATTTTTCTGCCATTTTTGAAAAAAGCACACAGCATTTTATTTTGGTGCTAATTTGGGGCTTAAATACTGATAACTAGATACAAAACTGTGTGTAATAAAATAATCCTCTACAATGTTTTGTCCCTGATGCATTTTGTTCCTACACTTACACTAAATGGCCCCAGCCTTCTATTTTTTAAGCTCTTCTGTCTTTGCTGTCTCTGTCACAGTTGCTTTTCTGATGCTTATGGGTTTATCTCTGGTGGTCTTGCCTTTTACACTATTCTTCTTGCCTCTTCTATTATGCTGAAGTCTGGAAATCCTGATAACCAAGCTAGTTACAATTGTTCAGAACATAAGCAAAAACAGGGCCTAAATGAAACCTAGGAGGGGTTGCCTATAAAGAAGGGAAAAAGTCACATAGTCTTGATTACCGCTATTTTCACTCTTCAGAGTTTTGAGGCCTCAGGCTAATGTGAACCAATCAACTTCAAATTAGTTCAGCTTTACTGTATTTTATAAATAAAATTAATTTTATCATCTGCCATTAAAAATAAAGCATCTAGGTAAAATTACTATGCTTCTGAGTTTTATATTCAGCATCACATTAAAAGCAGAATATTCTTGAACTGGTGAGGTAAATAATCCTATTGCCTATTTTTAAATAATAAAATGATAGCTCCAAGAGTCAAATGATTTGCCTAAAGCAGGCAAAAAGAGCTACAATGGAAGTACTCAAAACTTGGCTGCGTATTATAATACTAAAGTTAATTATATACGAATCTCTAGACCACATGGCATCTGCATTGGCATTTTTAGAAAGCGCCCCAGGTTCCATTCAGTAGCATCAAATGTATCAAATGCCAGAGAATAAATCTAACAAAAGGTGTACAAGACTGTTTACCACTGAAAACTATAAAACATTATACAAGAAAACCTAAGTAAATATGCCACGTACGTGAATACAAAGAAGACAATATTCCAAGTTGTCAGTTCTCCCAAACTGATCTATATGTTCAATGTAATCCCAATTAAAAATCTCAGTATGTTGTTGTGGCATAAACTTACAAGATGATAAAATCAGAATAAAATGCAAAGATGTAAGCATAACCAAGACAGTCTCGAAGAAGAACAAATCTGTAGGACTTACACTTATATAACAAAACCTATTATCAATCTATAATAGCTAAGCCAGTGTGGTTGGTATTGGTGCAAGGATACACAAAATGAAAGATGGAACAGAACAGAGACTCCAGTAACAAACCCATACATAATTAGTCACCTGATTTTTTATTAAGAAAACTACAGTGCAGTTGGGAAAGGTAAATGAAGCTAGGTCAAATGGACGTCCAAATGGAAAATATAAATGTATCTTGATGTCAACTTCATACTATATACAAATGCTAGTCCCAAATGGATTGCATAACTACATAAAGAAGGTAAAATAATAAAGCATTTAGGAAAAAAAATAAGATCATATATCTATGACCTTAGAATAGGTAAAAATTTTATGAATATACACAAAAAGCCCTATCAGAAAGGAAACATCTGATGAAGATTATATTAAAATTAAGAAGGTCCTTTTGTCATAACATAGCATTAAGTGAAAAAACAAGTCTTAGAGTGAAAGAGGAGATTTACAAAGGCTTATATTCACCATGTATTAAGAATTCCTACAAATCGAGAAGAAAAAGACAAAAATCTTAAAGAAATATTGGACAAAAGACTAGAGTAATAATTTTAAAACAGTAGTTAAACAAATGATCGATAGGCACAAGAAAAGGTACTCAACTTCATTAATGAGCCGGCAAATGCACCTTAAAACCACCAAGCAATACTAATTACACACCTACTAAAATGGTAAAAATGACAGATACGCAAAACTGAGTATGGATGCGATATGGAGCAAGGGAAACTCTTACACACCAGAAGTACATATGTGCTGTGGTACAACCACTTTGGAAAAGTAACGACCAATATATATTAAAGCTGAATACATACATGCGCTGTGACCCAGAAATTCCACTTTCAACAGAAATATATCTCCAATAATAATGTCCCTATGTACACCAAAAGACATGCCCAAAAATATTCACCACAGCACTATTCAAAACAGTCAATAATGGAAAAGGAACCAATTGCCTGCCCATCAAGAGTAGAATGAATACGTTTCATACTCACACATAGGAACACTGTAAACCATTAGAATAAACCTACTAATATTACACACAACAAAATGAACAAATCTCAAACATAATGTCAAGTGAATGAAGCCAGACACCAAAGAATATATTCTGATTATGGTAATGACATAAATTTCAAAAACAGCCAAAACTCATATGTAGTGTTGGAATTCCAGAGAGTAGTTGCCTTTTACTTGGGGTAGATACTGGAAAGGGACACACGAGGAGCTTTTGAGATCCCAGTGGTGTTGTTTCTTGTGGTGTGTCAATCAAGCTGCACACTGAAATGTGGGTACCTCTGTTTGTGTGTGGTTTACTCTAAAAACTAAAACAGAAAATTCCCTAGGTGATTCTAATATGTAGCCAGAATTGAGAACCACTGGTCTAGAGCTCAGATCAGCTTTCTTTCCTCCCTTTCTTTCTTCTTTCCTTTTTTTCCTTTCTTCACCCTGCCCATCATGCTTTCATCTTCCTAATTCTTTGCCTCCAAAGTGCCAAGCAATGTTCTGGGAGCAAAAGACACAAAAAGAAAAAGCTATCATCCTTGCCTTCAAGAGGCTAAACATTTTCTTGTTAATTAACTTTGGTCTACCTTCTGACCATAACACTCACTTGCCTACACTGCAGTGGTTACAAGATTATCCCTAATTACAAAGTTATCACTAATTATAAGTGCAAACAAATACTCACATGACCTTCTTGAATAATCGCATTACTGGTGCACAGGACATGACCACATTATGGTCAAATTCTATTGCAAAAGGTATTAATTGCCTAGAATTATATTGGGTTCCATTTGACCTCAGGAATAACAGAGTATGTATAATAATGAGCTGAGTTACTGGCACCAGGATTCTAGAACCTGCACAATGCTTCAATTGAATCTGACATAAGTACCATTCCACTTCCAGTCCTATTCTCAGTCAATACCACATGCTTTCCTAAGCATGACTATTATTATCTTTTTTTCTAGTCTGTCTTTTGCCAGCAGTATGAGAAAATTAGGCTCTCTTCCCTCCCCTTTATTATTTCCTTTGCCTCTCTTAATACCCTTGCTCTGAAGTAAATAAATAAAGCAATATCTCTGCAGAATCTAAACTTTATGGATTTCCAGAACAGGTCTGCATGCTCATATCTTTGTCCCCAGGCACCTTCTATAACCAAGGCACCAGCTGACATGGAAAGTCAAAGCAAATCACCTTTATCTTTCACAGCACACTCTGTCTCTTAAAAATGTGGCTATTGATTATTTGACCATGGTCATTATGCTAAGGTTTGCCTTTATAAACAAACAAAAGATGCACTAACCTTGGCCCACATCCTGCCTTCAGTTCTCACTCCCTCTGACTGCTGTAACCAGAAAATCTAAACGCTCAGATGGCAAACTTTGCCTTTGCCTCAAATTCCCTTCTGCCTATACCTTCCTTCTAACCCAGATAAGCCATCCTGATGAGAAAACTTATAATGTTTCAAATAAAAGGACACTGATTAGTTCACTGACTCCAACTCATCCTTCAGGTCCCAGACTAAATATTCCCCAGGGTAGCCTCTCTAACCCTTCCAGAATAGCTTAGGTTCCCATATTATAAAATTTCACAGAACCATATAATTTTCTTTTATAGGATTTTTTACAATTGCAACTAATCATTTTTTGTGGTTATTTATCTTTTTCACCAATGTATCTCCATCACCTGGCACAGTGCCTGGAACATAGTAGATGCTCACTAAATATTAAGTGAATGTGTAAATGAAAGAATAAATGAATGAATGAATAGGGGAGTCTCAAAAAGAGCCTGTTACTTTTTTCATTGTTGGAAGGTATTTTTTTCTTCTCTAAGAAGCTTTATTTTACTATAGGTAAAGCAGATCACCACTTACTTTGTCCTAAGTAGAACTGTATGACAAACAGATGGCTAGCAGCTTCAATGTCAGAGCCCTTTATATAATTATAAATAATGGCCAAGATATTTATTTTGAAAATGTTGCTGGTTTTCTCTTAAAAGGCTTGGGTCACAGTGTCAAACTCCAAAAGCAAGGATGAGTAGGAAAGAAAGTCATCTACATCCTCTGTTCATTGGCAGTAGACTAGTACTGGGGGACCCTGATGTGTTTGATGATTTTGTTGATATCTTAAGTGGGTCCTTTCAGCTCTCCTCTCTTGTGTTTCCTCTCTACAAATCAGGAAACCAGACGGATTAAACAGAGAGTACTAAACATATCTGTAACTCTATGTCTTTATTCATCCATTCAGCATAAATAGTTTTGAGAGCATAGATTGAGCCCAGTCTTGTGTTAGGAACTGGAGACCCAGCAATTATATGGAGAAAAAGGTCTTGCCTTCAAGAGATTCAATTAGAATTGAAGAGAAGAGGATGGTTAGGGAATTCTTTCTGTCATACGAGTTGCTTAGATCAGTGATTTAATATGCATCATAATCAATTGCAGGGCTTGTTAAAACACAGATTGCTAAACCCCACCTCTAGATTCTGAGAGTCTTGGGTGAGTCTGAGTTTCTGCATTTTTAACAAGTTACCAGGTAATGCTGATGCTACTGGTCTGAGGACCATACTCGGAAACCACTAACCTGAATGAAGCAGAATATTAAATAAGAACATAGTTCATAGACCTTAATAAACATTGGTTGGATGGATAAATAAATGGATCAATCAATCAGCCAATTAGTATAAATTCATCATTACATCAATAGCATAAAACCCCTATAAAAGGAGGCCATAAAGATGGATTTTACAAAAGTTTATTTATTGATCAGCAATAAAAGATTCTGCCCCTTCTCTCTCTATGGTCACTAACATGACTCATCATTAACAAAAGTGGTATGGCTATATTTAATCAAGCTGCTTTTCCATATTTATGTCTTTCTCTATCTGGAGTTGCAATGGGCATTGCCTCCTCTGGAGTGTAATTCAGGCTGACTCATTTTCCAAGTCACTGACAGAAAGGTCAGCTTGGTTCCAATTCACCACTGAAGGCATATAAGGAGCTATTGATCAGGAGTTGCACATCAGAGAGATTAACCCACTTCATCTGGGTTTTCTTGACCCCCCCAAGGATCTGGCAAGTCAGTTGAAATAAAGGTTGAATACTCACATTGGCATATGTCTATGGATTCAACAGGCAATCAGGAGCATAGAGAATTACAATACTGGTCCAACAGAGAGTGCTTAAGTGTGGTAAAGCCTGATTCTGTCACCTGATTCTAAGTTACATGATCAGTGCCTCTAATCTTCAGTTCTTTCATCTTGAAAACAGGCACAACAGTAATAAATAATTCTTAGAATTGTTTCACACAATGCACATGTGCATTTAGTACAACATTGACATCATATTAAACAGTCAACACATTTTAGCTAGCTTTGTTATTCAGTAGCTTCTCAAACGTTTTTCATCACATTTATTAATGTTTTGTACATTTTTTTTGGTAAATAATATACCTGGAGTTGGCATGTACTCATCAATTACCTTTAGCTGGGTCAGTAGGAGGAATTTTACTGCTTGGATTTTTAATTCTGAGCCAGAGAATGCAGTGATTCATATGCAGCTAACTTCCCTTTGCCACACAGTATAAAGATTTGCACATCATGCCAAAATTCATTCCCTTTTAAAGGTACCAAGAGGAGAGCTGCACAGGAAGATAGTTGTCTTCTTAAAAATCAGCTTTAAAAATTAAGTATAATACTTCCAGTTCCTCCCCTCCCCAGGCTCCAGATTTTTTTAAATCTGGAAGTCTTGGGTAGGATATGAAAGGTGAATAAGGAATGTTTTATATCAGCTCAGGGGTCAAACACACCTGGTTTCCAGTCCTGAAACTACCATTATAAGCTGTGTGATCTTGGAAAAGCCACTTAAATTCTTTATGTTTCTGTTTAATCACTCTTAAAATAATACTTATTAATGGAATTATTGTGAAGATTAATCAGTCAATTCATCTTTCAGTATCTGAAAAATGCTAAGTGCTACATGTCAGCCATATGAACTCTTAGCATCTTATCCTATTGTGTGACCCTCATTCTAATTTTCTATATTTATTAAAGAAACCCATACCCTTCAGGATTGGAAAGGTTTCAATTATATTCACTTTCAACCTTTTTTTTTTTTTAAATATAAAACCCATAATTCTTTTAGAAAGTCTACATTTCTTTATCCCTCAAACTGTTGTGGTCACCTGGCAACTTCTCCTACAGCTATTCCTTCAATCTTTCTGGCAACACTTAATAAGACTTTTTTACATTGCCAAGTACAGGGCCTTGTCCATAATAGGTACTCAATAAATATTTGTTGAATAGATGAATGAATAAATGCAGCCAAGACATGCAAAAGTAATCATAGCATTAAGCTGAAAACAAGGTAGCTTTGTTCCTCTGTATACATGCATTGGGGCTGAATCACCACATTCCTTTCAAAGAATTGTTTCAAATCAGTCACTCATAAGGAATTGTATAAAGCCCTATTTATCATAATGCTATTAGAAAACACGAGGGTGGGAATGGGGACTGTCGCCTCTGCATTGAGTGTCTTTCAGTTCTTACTCTGGCCAAAAATCCATGTTATCTAGACAGAGCCAAGATCAAAGGGTAAACACCTAGGCACTCATCTCTGGGTGCCTTTGTTGGCTGAAAATTGGCAGAAACTCAAGTAGTTTAGGACTGCTTAGTGAGCCCTTAAAAGTAAATTAGACCATTTTATTCCCTGTTTAAAACTATCCAATGATATTCCGTGACACTTAAAATGAAACCCAAACTCCTCGCCATAACTTAAAAGGCCCTATGTGATCTGAGTCCTGCCTACCTTTCTACTCAGCTATTGTTTTCTTAAAGAGCCATCCCCTTTCACTTCCCCATCCCCCAATGGACACTCTTCATCCCTTAAGACAGAGGTCCACAGACTTTTTCTGTAAAGAGCCAATAGTCAATATGTTAGGCTTTGGGGGTCATACTGTCTCTGCACAACTACTCAGCTCTGCCATTGTTGTATGAAAGCAGTTATAGACAGTGTGTAAATGCATGATTGTTCTAATAAAATTTTATTTTTTATTTTTTATTTTTTTATTTATATATATATATATTTTTTATTGCATATTAGGTTTTGGGGTACATGTGAAGAACATGCAAGATTGTTGCATAGGTACACACATGGCAGTGTGATTTGCTGCCTTCCTCCCCATCACCTATATCTGGCATTTCTCCCCATGCTATCTCTCGCATTTTATTTACAAAAACAGGAGACCAACTGGAATTGGCCTGTGGACCATAATGTGCCAACCCCTTCCCTAAGATAAGACTCCTCCCATCACTCTCTATCCTCATGTCCTGCTTTAGTTGCTGTAGAATATTTTCACATTTGTCACTTACGTGGTTCAGCTACTAGGATGTAGCCTTCATGAAGACACGATGTTCATTTTGTTGACTACAATGTCTTCAGTACCTAGGACAGTTCCTAGCACATAATGTCTGGTAAGCGTTGAATTGAATGACCTCAATTTCTACTACTTCTGCTCTCATTCACTACCCAGACCTCCTTTCAGTTCTCAAGACACTTCAGGCTCATTATTGCCTCCTACACTTTGCATCTGCCATTGCCCTATTCTTGAAGCATCCTCTTCTCTTATACTTAGGTCTGCCTCCTCCTTTCATTCAGATCTCAGATCAAATGATAACCTCTTTCAAGTAGCCTTTCTTGATAATTCTAAACAAAGCTTCCCAGAAGCCTCAGCCTCTGTTTTATTTTCTCCATAACATTTATTAAGAACTGAAATTATTTTTACCTGATTTTTGTAATCCTACCCCATGATTCCAGAAAATTTCTCAGCTTCCTCAAAATCTAGAAAAGTATATAACACATAGAAGGTTTTCAATAAATATTTGTCTAGAACAGTGCTTTTCAAACCTTAGTGTGTATCAAATTCACCTAAAGATATTGTTTAAATGCAAACTCTGAGTCAGTAGGTCTGGGGCAGGACCTGGAAACTCTGCATGTCTTATCAGCTCTCCAGAGATGCTATGTTGCTGGCCCATAGATCATACTTTGAGCAGTGAGGGTCTAGTGAATATTTTTGACTGCTAGGCAAATGTACTCACTTCCAGGACAGAAAGTGGAATATAGACTGAGGATCCTTCAAAAGCCATCTGAGGCAGTCTGAGACGAAGATCAAAGCGAGAGGCTAATTCCATCCTTAAAAGGCACATCCAATGCAAAATGATAAGGACAAATTTTCCTGAGTCACTTAAGTGGTTTTGGCCTTAGGCACCAGCTCTTTAATGAAAGGGAATTGGCAACACTTTCCATATTAAATTCACCTTGAAAATGCTGAATCACTCATGGGGGAACAAAAATGAATCTGTCTTCATTCCGTGTTCAGTCATGTCTTTCTTTCAACCACTCTACTGCATATATTAGGAGAAGTAACCAGCTCCACACCACAATGTGATAACTCTGATTCTGCAGAGCCACCAGCCATACTGCTAGTGTTAGATGGTGCTGACTTGACCTGAAAGAGAACTCTGTACCTCACAACTGAAAGGGAATGTATCCAACAGGGAAACACAATATGGCAGAGTAATTAAGAGCCATTGCTCCGGAATCTGATTACCATTAATCTTTGTATGACCTTCATCATAGTACCTACACTTTTAATGCTTCTGTTTCTTCCTTTTAAATGGGATAATAATGAAATCTGACACATAAGGTTGTTGTGAACATTAAGGGCGATAATCCTGGTAAAGAGCATGGCACAGTGCATGGCAAATGTGTGTATTAATAAATAGCTGGAATTCTTATTTTGCTCCATCATAGAATATTGTGTCTTGTTTATTGAAAGTTATCTCACATTCTAGAGTTTGCATTGTGGCTTTGAACACAATGATTAACACAATTATTTTAACATAATAATTAAAATATAGAATGCTTACTATGTATCAGGCAATATATTAAGTGCTAAGTTGTCTCATCTAATCCTGAAAATAAATCTATAAAGTAAATATTGATGTCTAAATTTTGCAGATGAGAAAACAGGTTTAGGATGGTGAAGAGAGTTTTTAAAGATCACTCAGCTAATATGGTTAAAGACCTGAGTCCAGGTCTGGCTGATCTTCAGGATCCAGCTCTTACCCACTATGCTATACTACCTTGCTTGTTATTTCATACATATAAATATAGATTTAGATGTCTTGGCTCCAAAACAGGATCTATTTCCCTCACAACACCAACTCGTTCAGTGGTTTTCTCTCTTGTTAGAGAGTTCTGACCAGTGGTCATCAAACCTACTGGCAACCAGTTTCCCAGTTCTATTCTGATGTTTTTTGTTTGTTTGTTTAACTCATATATATGCATATATAAATTCCTGTTTGATAGCATCATGACTTCCATTCTCAAGGATGCTTCTTGATGGCCTTGTTTTCTCTTATGTTCCAGTTCTCTATTGACAATTAACAATCATTCTAAAATTTAGTGGTGTAAAACAACAGTTAGATTCTGTGTGTCAGTAATTCTGAAAAGACAAAGTAGGCACAGCTCTTCTCTGCCTATAACATCTAGGATCCCAGTTAAAAATACTTGGTGCTAACGGATAACTCTAACATGTAGGAGCTGGAGTGGTTTAGCAGCATCTCCACTCATGCCTGGCACATGAACTAGGATGAATCAAAAGCTGAACTGAGCTAGAAGCATGGACCAGAGCACATATATGCAGGCTTTCCATGTGGCATGGGACTCCTCAGAGCATGGCAGCTGGGTTCTGAAAGGTGATACCCCAAGTTGGAGGAGCTTAAGAACAAGCATTCTCAGACTCGGCAATCATATGGTATCACTTTTGTTTTGTTTTGTATTCTATGGTACAAGTGAATCACTAAGAAATGGCTAGATTCAAGAAAGGAGAATTAGACATTCTCTCTGATGGGGGAAGTAAGAATACAATGTTGAAAGGCATGTGTGATGGGAGGTATTTTCATGGAAATCTCTGAAATACATAATCTGCTGCAACTGTCAACTTTAAACTTTCCTCATTTCATCATCTTGAACATCAGATGCCTTGCAATAGGCTTTCCTGCCAGCCTCAAATTTCTAGAAATGAGGAGAAAAATAATTTATCTAATATCTTGAATACACCTCAGAAACAAATATACTTCCATATTTAACATGCTTTCAAGACATGAGCAATAGTAGTTAGTAAATGTTTTTGGAATTTCTAAGAGGTCTTTCTTAGATAAAACCAAGGAAGTCCTGACATCTAAAAGAGTCTTACTGAATAACTTTACTAGGTATGAGTGCCTACAAGGCTACTCTTGACATATATAGAATTCCCACTATCCTATGGAGTCAATTATATTCTAAGTTCTTTATAATAATGAGAAAATTGAGGATTAGAGACCTTAGATAGCAGGTCAAGTTTCACCCAGATAAGAAGTGGTAGAGCAAGGATTCTCGTTCAACTCTTTCATACAACCATAGCCATTCAGTGATTATCTTCCTTAAAGGTAAGTTACTTTTAAACTGATTTTATCAGTCAGGACTCTTGGTTCCAGGTGACAAAATAAGCAACCAAAGTTGGTTAATGTAAGTGGCAAGTCATGCCAGTTATAGGAGCTTCAGGCATGGCTAGATCCAGAAACTCCAACAATGTCACTATAAATCTTTTTTCATCTCTTGTTCTTCTTTTTCTCTTGGTTTTATTCTTAAACAGGCACTCCTCATGTGATAGAGATGGCCACAACCAGCTACAGGCCTGTATCCTGCCACTTAAGCAAAATCAACACACATTCATCTTCCTTTCCCTATAAATTTGAGGATGTGTCTTTTTTATGTTTTATCTGGATTAAACTCTAATTGTTCTCAGTTGGCTTACAGCCCATTTCATTCAGGCCAATCCCATGTGAGGAGGGAGATGAAATAAAGTGGTTGGCCAAGCCTAAGTCAGGCCTTCAGAAGCAATGCAGACTGTGCATAGAGGAGGAGTTTCCCAAAAGAATATCAGAGTGAAGTATCCAACGGCAAAGTAATGGACACTAGGCAGGCAAAAACATCAGGTGCTGACTACATCCTCATTTTGCAGATGGATAAGCTTGTAGCTGGCAAGACTGATTCTCATTCCATTTTTATCTGTTCCTTCCCTCTGGCTCCCAGTGTTCTATTATTGCATCTGTTCTTCTTTCCTTAGAGGAAAAGAGTTGACAAATTTATTCACACTAAAGTGTGAGTCACTTGATCACCAAGAATCCTTGCATTCTAGTTTCTATAATGAGAATTCACTCATTTGACTCCTATCTATCAAGCATGCACTATTTGGCAGGCTTGTGCTAGGGAAGCACAGAAAATACAAAGGTAAAATAAGACAGGCATTTAAGGGGTACAAACATACAGTTAGCTAGAAGGAGTAAGTTCTGGTATTTGATAGTACAGTAGAGAAATTATAGTAAAAACAGTTTATTGTATATTTCAAAATCTCTAGAAGAGAAGAATTGTAATGTTCCCAATGCAAAGATAAGACAAATATTTGAAGTGATGGATATCCCAATTACTCTGATTTGATTATTATGTGTTGTATACAGGTAAAAAATATCACATGCACCCCTAAAATATGTACAACTATTATACATCATTAAAAATGTAATAAATAAAAAATAAAGCAATGTCTTAAAAAGGCATATTTTACAAATGTATTAATATTGTAAAAAAAAATAAACTATTTTTGTTTAAAAAATGTTAAGGTCATCAGGGGAAAGGGAAAATACACCATTATTTTCACACTTAAGAAGTTCATTAAAATTCCTTGGACCTGATTTCTGTCTCCCAACTCCAAATCCAGAGTTGTAATTCCACAGGTCTGAAGAAAGATCTGGGAACCTGAATTTTATGAAGCATTCCCAGGTGATTTTGATGAAGATGGTTAGAGGATCTTACTTTGAGTTCCTTTGGCTTAACCCAAAAGACTTATTCTCTAGAGGCTACATTTCTGGAACCATTGAGTCTCTCCTAAAAAAGAGAAACCTTGAAGCAATACCTTTCCCTTCAAAACATACTACATAAGTAGCAATTAATCCTGCCTTTTAATAAAGCACCCACTTCTTCCAAGTGGGGATTTGCAAAGTGGATGAATGATTCCTTATGGGCATGTGACGTTACAGCAGACACTGTTGGTGCCCTGCCCACATCCCTGTAGTATCGATCTCTTCACAGTGAAGAGTGTTACTGTGAGCACATGTACTTCTCTGCCTGAGAACTTCTTCCTGGCCATGGGAGCACATTTTGCCCATGCAGTTTCAGGTGAAAGACTGGACAGTGAATTCCCCTAGGATAGCCTTCAACCAATGCCTACTATTTTCCTTTCCATTTAGAGACCTAATAAATGTTCTCCATGGTCTCTCAGAGTAACCTAAAGGTATTAAGCTTCAGCTGCCCATAGTGGTAACAGGCTTGTGAGGTTTTCTTCATTGGCTTTTTTCCCTACCTCATCTCAGATTCCAGTCTTCTCCTAGTGTTTCCTGTCGTTACTTCTATGTAACTGACCAGCACTTCAATCCTTGTCTCAGGGTCATCTTCTTGAGAAGACCAAAGTGAACACCCTGCTATGTCTAATTGTAAAAGTCATGTGGTTATGAGCTGTGTTTAACATAGTTCTTAGAAAGATTAAGTGCTGGCAATTGCCCTCAGATTACATAACCAAAGAAGTCCTTACAGTCAATTATCTAAAAAATCAAGCCAAGGCTTAAATTAGAATGGATTCCTCAATATCTTTAACACACAAACAAGTACACATGCTTTCAGCTATCAAGCAGAAGCTGAAAGGCTTATGACTGCTGCAATTATTATTATTATTACCATTAACTCTAGAAAAAGAACTCGGCCCAAATCATGCAAAACAGTTATTCCAAAAAGGAAGTGGAGAAGAAACAAACTAATAATAAAATGTTATTGTACTAAAATAGTCATATAAAGTGCAAAGAGTGTGTTTTTTATGCACAATGCATTCAAGCATTATTAGCTGTTTGGCGGAATAGAAAGACAAAAAAAGTGGAAAAATCCCAGCAAAGACCAGCCAGACCCAAAGATTTACTCAAATAAAAGTGGATAGAAAACGGCTTCTTGAAATTTAGATGTTGAGGCATAACTGCATCTCCCTTCTTTATCTACTTTCAAATAGTAACAATACTTCTGATGATAATTGCAGAATGTGTCTATTTATGGCAATCTGATAGCCATGGAGATCATCCCATTTTTCATTCTATTGATTACCCTCCAAAATGATTCATGAGTTTTCAGAAGAACCCAGAGAATAAATAGTAACTTCAATGCTTTGTCCCCTGATATGAAGAGAAAAAGAAAATAAAAATACTTATTGAATGAATACATAAGAAAGAAGACAAAATTGGTATTCAGAGAAGGAGGCTGGAGGATAAGGTGTGGGTGTGTGTGTGTGTGTGTGTGTGTGTGTGTGTGTGTGTGTGTAGGAGAGCTCTTTCAGACGAACATTCAGAATTTCTGTTTTTGCTTCCTGCTATAACCTCCAGGGAGAGATCAGTTTAGAAATTTGTTTTCAATTCAATAATGCAGACCCCACTTGGGTTGGAGAAGAAAACACACAGTTGAAAAGTTCATGAAAACAATCTTGCTGTGTACTTTTTTCTGGTAATTTCAGATAGGTGCTACTCTTCTGAAATCATTTATTAGATATTTTCAAAAATATACCATTAAATCCATTCTTCAATATCTAATTGTAACAAAACCAACTGTTCCCATTAGGCAACTTAGTTTTTCAAAAAACAGAAATATTGATGAGTCTGGCTAACTTAAGTACAAAGTAGTTCATTGGCAGGACTGGGGGAAACTCTCAGAATTAAGGGAAAAACTGAAGAACTGTACAGAAGGCTACCAGAGGCCAGTGGTGCTCTGGGGATGCCGAAAACAAGAGCAGATTGACAAACTCATCAGCCACCACTGCTGGATGAACTAGTTCCACTGCTTTTGCTGCACTCCCTCGTGTCACCTTAATAAAGATGAGGAATACTGGGAAATAATCACCTCTCCAGCTTGGGTCACAGGCCACCTCTTTGGCAAAGAGACAGCAGGGTATCTAAAATGCAAGTTTCCAAGATGGTATGCAATGAGGGAGAAATCTCCAGAAGAAAATTAGGTACAAGAGCCAGAAAAAGAGGAACCATAGAACAGAGCCTGAGGACCAGGCTAGAGGTATTGAAAAATGATTAATGATTACTAAGTGACAGGTTTATTAAAAAGGTACTAGCCTTTGACCACTTTGTGTCACTATCTCATAGTCTTGCTGCTTTGCTGTCTTGTCCAAAATATTTTCTTTAATGCTCTAATAGCCATCATGCCAACATTAAAACGTTTGCAGAAGGGTATAATTTTTGGAGAATATTATTCCTCATCCCCATGTCACCACTAACTGACTACTGTACCCCCAAACCTGAAGCTCTGCTTTCCTTTCCTGTTTATTCCTCCAAATTCTAAACACAGGAGCAGCCCTGCCAACCTTCTCTGCCTCTACTGGTGCAAATGGTGGCTGAAGACTTGGGTTTGAAGATCAAATTGTGACTCTGAGTTATAATACAAGACCAATTGTTGTATGCTAAGAATTTGATGTTATATTCCCCATTTTAGGTATTTTACATCTATAGTCACCTCTGTGCAGGTAAACCCAACAGTTTAAAGCTAAAAATAATAACGGTAATGCAACAGTCCTTGGAGCCCAGTGGGATATATTCCAAGGTCTTTGAAAACCACCAAACTATCAAACACATCTCTTCAAATTATATCTTCCCCACAAAATGCAAAAAAAAAGCCACAGCTGATAAACTACAAATAATCCCCTCAGTCTTTAAGGATTCTATAAATATGGGACTGAAGTAATTTATAAAGCCATTAGAATAAATACTGGCTGGAACACTCACTGAAACAATTTCACTGATCACTTTTTCTTGTTTTCATAATAGAGAGAGCAGAGATCTGACTCACTGTTGAAGATAACATTCCCTTCCTTAATGTCTCCAATACATGTAATATCCAGATAAGAACTCTAAATTTTGCAAAGCTGGAGGGTATATGGGGAGGGGAGTAGATAATGAGCTGGCTCTGGAGTCAGATTTCCCAGTTTCAAATCATGGCTTCGACACTTCGTACTGCATGAACTTGAGAAGTTCTCACTTTCATAAGCCTTATTTATATGGCTTCCTTCATCTGTAAAATGGGGTAATGACAATATTTTCATGTGGTAATTCATTTTAAACACGTAGTAAACTGGGATTTCATAAATGCTTAATATATATTACTTTTTAAGAAAAAACTCTTGAAAATAAATACATTAGGAAACCATTTTTTTTTTCTCAAAGGTGTGTAGAGAACAGCAAAGTCCCTTGAAATATATACACTGATCTGAGTGTTCAGCAAGGCTCCCTTACTAACTAGGTGGCTCCTTCCCCCAACACAATTCATATTTGTGTCTTAGCAAAATTAAAAATTCCTTTATGGCATCAGCCTTCCCAGTCACTTACAAATAAACAACTGAAATGCTAAATCCATATTCACCAAGGATCTAACACAGACTTGACAAAAAATTGGAGAATCAAATAGTAAACTTTTAGAAGGAATGTTCCTGAAATAGAACCTGGCTTTGTGACAAATAAAAAAAAAAGCCTATTAAAGTTTGCAACAAAGTAATTCAAATATAACTGAGCTACAGAATGATGTACATGAAACTATATAATCCTCTGAGTGACTTAAAACTTCAGGGTAAATACAAGACCAATTAGTTCAATTCACTGAAGCAACCATTCATAATGTAGAGTTTCTCAGGAAACACACTGAAGCTGCAGAAATGGAGGTAGGGTATGAAAAATACAAGTCTGATGATTGCCTGCTCTCAGCAGACAGTTGGCTTAAAGGATGGAAAACACATTCATGGTAAAGTCTATATTACTAGCAATAAATTAGCACAATAGTGAAAACACTAAGTGATAACAGCTATTTGGTGGCGGAATTTCCCATTCATTTGCATGGTAAATACTCCAAGTTCATAATGGGAAGTTACAGAGCCTGTCTATGTACAGAACTTGCATTCAATAAAAATGTGGTGAAGTTTATAAACGGCCTCAGGGAAGATATGTGACTCCAATTAAATAAGGAACCAAAAGATGTCAAATAAATATTCCTCTCAAGGACTCTTCTCAGTCCAAGAGGCCCTAGAGATTTAGCAAGAGGGAAATTTACTAGTAAGCATTTTACCTCTTTAGCAACACTATAGAGGAATATCTTTCTATTGGTGAAGCTGTGCTTGACCTACTACTCGAGCCCTTCCACAGGGCCTTGGGTTTTATTAATTAGATCTCTCCGCCTCCACACTCAGGTGTCATAGCATCAAAACATAGCAGCATTACTTACTCAGTCGTTGGAGTTATCCATTCTCCTTGCATTAGCTTTTTATTTAAGATACAAATACCCCTGGGAAGAGGAAACACGTTATTATTATTGCCTAATGAGTTAATTCAAGGCAACTGAAAGCCATTAACACATGGGGAAAATACATAGAAATACATATATCTGTGGGATTAAAGTGAGGGACGGTGACATTGTAAAGCAAAAAGAAATGTAGTTGAGTAGACACAAAATATTGTTACACCTGGACACCAGATTTCCAAATTATGATAAATGAGAGTATTTTCAGCAGACATTTACATCCTTCCTCTCACCCTACTTTAAGTGGAACACTTCCCTGCCCCAATGACTTTGGACCTGACCATGTAACTCACTTCTCCAATAAAATGTGGTGGTGACAGAAATAGAGGCCTCTCCAGTGTTTTCATGTGTTGGTTTGCTGTCTTGCTTTCCTGCCATTCATCATGAGAGGAACATTCCCAGGTGGGCATTGACCCAAAGACCATAAGCAGAACTGAACCAAACCCACAACCTTGAGTGAACCAAGCCCAGTCAGTGCACAGCAGGATACAGAGCTATTCCTGTTTACCATCAACCCCTGGAAAAGAAAACTAAATGTTTATTATTGCATGCCACTAAGTTGTGGGGTGACTTGTTATGCAGCCTTATTGAACAAGAATTGCTTATTATTAAACATAAATTGACAGATGAATAACAACAGCTAATGCCAGTTGAGCCCTGACCTTGTGTAAGGCACTGGACTAAGGACTTAAGATTCACGATTTGTTTTAATTCTTACGTAGCTTGGCGGGGTGGGTCCTGTGTTCTTATTTAAAAAGTTAAATGACTGGCCTAAAGTCACACAATTAGCAAGTGGCAAAACTGAGATTTAAATCCAGGGCAATCTGATTCTAACACCGAGTTATTTTCCAACATGCTACACTGCCTTTCTGAGTTCTCATTTATGTCCATGTGGAAGGGTTATAACCCATTCTTCTACTCATCTTGACTTCATTTGTCTTACATTAGTAAGAAAAGGAATGGCTTCTGCATACAACTGGGCTTGGATTTAAAAAGAAAGTTCAATTATTCAGTCATAGAGAAGATTGAATCTGTTCAGACGTATCAATGGATCTTTTTCCAAATTGATTATTTATTGAGTACTTACTACATAGTATGCATTGAGTCTGGCATGCAGTAAATACCCATTGCTTGAATGTAAGTTAGCTACTATTATGAGTTTTACTATGTGGATATGTGAAAAATTTTAAAAATTTTAAACAGACGATGATACCTTAGAACAAAAGGGGAGAAAAATCACGTGGTCCTACGAATAACATATTCTATGTACTAAAGAAAGATACTACCATAATTGTTCATGTTACATAACTGATTGCCAACAAATAAAATCTCAGAGGTTTAATTTTATTTTCAGAGCAAGTAAATTAATTTAAAACCTAGGAAACATTTCACCACCTTTCTCACTGACATCTTTTATATTCCAAATTATCTCTTGAACTGTAAGCTTGTTTTAAAAACAAAACCAAAAAATTCCCCCAAACATAACATATCTCTTTTCTTTCTTGTTCTTTCTGCTTCTAATCCTTGTAACCTGAGAAATTACATGGAGGGCAGAAGAAAGTGTTTAAATAGAGAAAAATTCCTATATGCTAAAGTAATATTCTAGAGTATACAAGGAAAACATTCTTCTTCATAAACAATTGTTGAAGGGACACTAGTTCTGGAAAAAAGGGCCTAGTTCTCTTAACATTACACATTTAAGTAAATCACAGAAAGTACTTTCAATGTCCCTGGTTACCCAGCTAGTAGTGTTCAATGGAGACTTAGAATCAAGGTTCTCCTGACCCAACAAATTGGGCATCTTGTTTTGCCAGAATCAGGTCAGAATCAGGAAAGTGTTCAAGGTTATTCTGGGACTACAGTCATAAACACAAACACCTACAAGGGTCATTCAGATGAGGTAAATGAGTGGAGGAGGCTGGGGTCAGACCACAGAGAATGGAGAGGACTATGGTGAAATGGAGAGGCAATCGTTGTGGCAGGCACTGTTGACTGCCCAACCACAAGTCATTCCTGACTAGCTAACACAGCCCTGATTTTATTCAGGTGATAGTGTTTCCAATTCCAGGGGATAGATCAGCACTGGTGTAAACCTGTAAACAAATCACAGGTAATCCCATTATCTTTTGCTGACAGCTAGGGGTGGCCATCTGACTTAGCTCTGGCCAATGAGAACAAAGGAAAGACTATAGGTTACTTCTAGGGAAAATTTCTCTAGGAACTGCCACCCCCCACCCCATCTTTTTTTTTTGAGACAAGGTCTCACTCTGTCACTGAGGTGAGAGTGCAGTGGCATGATCACGGCTCACTATAGCCTTGAGGCTCAAGCAATTCTCCCACCTCAGCCTCCCAAGTAGCTGGGACTACAGGTGCACATCTCAATGCCCAACTAAAAGTGTGTTTTATTTTTGTTTGTTTGTTTGTTTTTGTGTTTTAGGTAGAGACAAGATTTCACCATGTTGCCCAGGCTGATCTTGAACTCCTGAGCTCAAGCCATATACCCCTACTTCAGCCTCCCAAAAGTGCTGGGATTACAGGCATGAGCCACTGGGCTTGGCCAGACCACTCCTGCAAAGACGCTTGAATGGCCTCTTTTCCTTCTTACTGATGTGATAGGAGAAACCAATAAAACAAACCAATAAACAAACAAAAAAAACCCAATACATTGAGAATGGAAACAAATGATTGACAGAAGATACCACTGTTGAGCACTTAAATGAAAACCAGACAAACCCATCTCCAGACTCTTTGTTGAGAAAGCAATGAATATCCCTGTGGCTTAAACCTCCATTACTTACAGCAGAATATATTCCTAACTGCTCTGTGTCCCAACAAAAGAAGCAGCTGTTATTCAGGTCTCTCTGACCACTGAATGTGGGAATGCAGGCCCAGAGTTGCCACATTTTCTAATAAGCTAAAAATCGTGGTATTTTTAACATGTAAAATCACCTGTTTTAAAAATACTGGCAACTAAATAATATTTTAAAAATATTGTGCATGCCTGACAAAATATACCAACAAGTCAAAGAGCTGTAATTCTTGAGGGCTGTGCATATCAAGTTTGTAAACTGTGCCCTAAATTAATCACCCCATTTGCTGGTTGGTCTTACAGAAACCTCACACACACACACACACACACACACACACACACACACACACAATCAGCAATTATTTTGAGTGTTGCATCCTGCAGATATATAATAAGCCAGATTTGCCTTCCTAGACTCAAAAAGAAAAGGAATGGCTTCTGCATACAACTGGGCTTGGATTTAAAAAGAAAGTTGAATTATTCAGTCATAGAGAAGATTGAATCTGTTCAGACATATCAATGGGTCTTTTTTCAAATTGATTTGTCATTCTTTTGATAGGATCTCAGAAACAGATGACAGAGCTACTTGGAACTCAGGGTTCACGCAACTCTCATCAAAACAGGAAGAATGGAAGGCTCTTTTTATGTCAATAATCAAACCAGAGAACTCCTGCTGCTGCCACGTTTATTGTGTGGCTTCAGATACTGCCCCTGAGTGGAATAAAAATAGCAGCAATGATAGCAACAGCAAATAATAACAACAATGGTCTCCATCTAATCAAAGCATTGGAATGTATCTCTGTTGTTTTTATATTGGGAGACTGCCCTCTCCTGCTCCATTTGGTACTGATGAAACTGTAAATCCCAGGGGCTTGCCTACCTTGTACCTGCAAGGGAAAGCATGTGACCCAAGTCTGGCTAATTATCTTTCTGTGTGATTGTTTGGAGACATGAGCATGTGGAAAGATGTGCATGATCAGAGAGATGGTCACATGGGAAAATCAGAGTCTCTCTTACGAGCATCAATATATAAACAGACAGGCATCATCTCTTGCCTCCTCAATTATCTTAAACTATGAAGAAGAGTGTTGTGCAATATCAGACACCACATAACCATTACATGCATAGAACTTGTCTTAAAAAAAAGAAAAGTCAAGTGATTTGTGTATAGCCTAGAGTTGGGGATAGAGCCAAAGCCCAGATGACAGAACTTAAACTCCTGGATCTAACTGTGCCTGAAAAAAGCTTTTCCCGTGGATGTTTCAATTAAGTAAGCCAATGAATTACTGGAGAAATACTCCTGGGAAATTATAACAAAAGGTTATGATTACACAACTGAATGTAAACCATAACTGATGGCAGAGAATGGTAGAAAGGCCATTTTAATCTACATGCCTACTAGAAAATAAGGAAAGGACAAGGAATGTTCTTAGGAATCAAAACCAAAATAAATAAGTAATGCAGTACATAGAGATGATACAGGATAATTAAGGAAACCCAAAAACCTCTGCTTCATGTTCTTAACAAGTCACCCTATCTTGAATTGTCTTCTTTTTACTCTTCGTCCCCCCCAATACATTTAAGTAAGCTGTGTATTTTGCAGACACAAGGGTATGACCTCCAGTGGGTAAGCTCCATGAACAGGCATCTTACAAGCCAGGAAAACCCTGACTCTTAAGTCTTGTTCCTTGTTCATTGTTAACAAATTATATTATTTCACTGGCAAGGAGAAACAAACATTTTATCTATTCTGAACACAGGCTTTAGGATCAGGTAGATTTTGTTTGGCTCTGTACATAACTAGCTATATACATAACTAGCTATGATACTCAGATAAGTTACTTAAAACTCCATGAGCCTCAGTTTTCTCATGAGTAATACATGTTCTGGTGAGCATTCCACAAGATACTGTGTGAAAAATGTGCAGCACAATGCTACATGTATTATATAAGCTCAGTCAAGAGGTGCTCAGCATTTAGTCCCTTTTTCCTCCATTATCTCCTTCTTGTTCTCAGGTTATTTCTTAATCTCTTGGTTTGCTTTTCTTGTTATTTCTTCCTTTATCAAAGTTTTCTCTGACCTATTCTATTTGTGTTACACACACACACACACACACACACACACGAGACAGAGCCTCGCCCTGCCACCTGAGCTGGAGTGCAGTGGCATGATCTCGGCTCACTGCAGCCTCTGCCTCTTGTGTTCAAGTGATTCTCCTGCCTCAGCCTCCAGAGTAGGTTGGATTACAGGCTCCTGCCACCATGGCCCAGATAAGTTTTTTTTGTATTTTTAGTAGAGATGGGGTTTCGTCATGTTGGCCAGGCTGTTCTCGACCTCTTGACTTCAAATGATCTGCCCTCTTCAGACTCCTAAAGTGCTGGGATTATAGGCATGAGCTACCACGCCTAGCCTCCCATAATGTCTTATAGCATGATGGAGAACACGGGCTTGATGGAGTGGTGTTCATGAAGTCCCCTTCCAAGACTTATGCCTTGAGCTCCCAAATTGTATCTCCAATTTCTTCTTTAATGTTTACACTTAGATGTCCACTATGCACATCAAATATAACACAAAAAATAGAACTCTTGATTTTCTCCACATTTTTAAGCCCATTATTTCCTTGGTCTTC
The DNA here is from genome assembly GCA_036589455.1 of Ateles fusciceps. Lineage (NCBI taxonomy): Eukaryota > Metazoa > Chordata > Mammalia > Primates > Atelidae > Ateles > Ateles fusciceps. Next base: position 15,571,748 of record JAZHEH010000562.1, read on the forward strand.
CTCATGTGAGAAAACGGCACCACTATCTACCCTGTGCCCAGTGTATTTTCTTTTCCATTCATTTCCCATAACCATCCAAGTCATCAGCACTTTCCTAAATATATTACGTACCCCATATGCTTTTCTTACTGCCAATGCCATTATCCTAGTTCAAGCCATCATCCCTTCTTGCTTGGGCTCCTCAAGTCTCAAATAGTCCATTATTGAGTTCAGAGTTGACCAAAACTGGTTATCATGAGCTGTTTCTGATACAAACAGAATTGATCTCCAACATCATGACTGATGTTTTTAAACGCACCCTTTCAAGATTATACTCAATCAAGGAAAATTTGCTGCAAGCTAGAAAAGTTAAAGCATTATGTCATGAATTTTCTTAATGCTGAAAAATTCTTGAGAATCAGAAATCTGAGTATCATACTGGAAAAGCATGGGCCGACATCAGATAGCATGAGGTCACATATTATTCCAACTTTAGCCATTCTTTCTAATGTTATTTTCCCACTCCTGCAACACCAGGAGGGAGACCAGGCTTCTTAAGCTCATGAGAAGTTCAGGGGAACATGGTGAATTAATTAGACTCTTGTGAAGTTCAATCAATCACTGCTGAAAGCCTTGAAATGAAAGGCAGCAATCAATCTCAGGTTTCTACTGCTCGAACAAAAGAAAAGCATCCAGGCTACTGGGTTACTAGATATAGAATTTTGATGGCAATAATTCTACCCTTAGGAAAAATAATATTCAAAAGTAATTTATATTATACAACCTGTGAATAACTACTAATTCTTATTCATTATTTACTACGCATTAGGAATTATCAAATGCTTGACATAGATTATATGAAAGTGTTCATCAAAATTAAACAGATTAATAATTGCTGGTGATAATGATAATAACTAATAATGTATCATGTAATTCCCACAACAATCCTACAGAGCATTATGATCCCATTTTATAGACTAGGAAACTGAGAGTGAGACAGGCTGAGTAACTTGCCCAAATTCAAACTACTAGCAAATAAATGGCACAGTCAGAAATAGCTACAGGACTCTCATATTCTAAATACCACAAGTATTTTTGTTTGTTTGTTTGTTTTGAGACAGAGTCTTGCTCTGTCACCAGGCGCCAGGCTGGAGTGCAGTGGCGCAACTCAGCTCACTGCAATCTCCGCCTCCTGGGTTCAAGCAATTCTCCTGCCTCAGCCTCCCGAGTAGCTGGGACTACAGGCGTGCTCCACCATGCCCAGCTAATTTTTGTATTTTTAGTAGAGACGGGGTTTCACCTTGTTGGCCAGGATGGTCTCGATTTCTTGACCTCTTATCCACCCGCCTTGGCCTCCCAAAGTGCTGGGATTACAGGCGTGAGCCACCGCGCCCAGCCAATACCACAAGTTTTTGCTTTATTGGGTGCCTAATATGTACTGGCATTTAGAATACATTATTTTTAACTTTCACAAAAGTGCGTGAAAAGTAAAAATTACGAATATTTTAAAAAGGAGGAAATTGAGTCTGCAAGAGGTTAAGTGGCCTGAAGCCAGACAAAACAGCTCAGTTGTGATTTAAACCTGAAGCAGACTGATTCCATAGCACTTTTTCAGTAGATTATATATCTATACATACACAGTAGTTTTATTTTTTCAGTAGACATATATGTATACACATGCATGTATGTGTATGAGTAGTTTGTTAAAACAGTTCAGCTGAATTTATTAAAAATAACCCTATTTTCTTTGACTGCTGGACACCATGTGATTTGTATCATCCTCCCAAGAGTACAATGTCCATGCTAATTAACATGGAGCTCAGGAGTGAAAACCAGAATCCTGAGCTCCATATTTGTTCTGAATAAAAGTGCTGCTGACCTGCTTCCTGTTCCCCAGTGAACTTCCAAGCCCTTCACTCTCTCAGTGAAAACTTCCTCCTCTTCTCACCTCCGCTCTGGGAACCAATGCCCGCAATGTGTGTGGAATGACTCACTGAAACGTTGTAAAAATGAACAGATCTTTCTGAGGCTGTCAGCCAATACTGAGAAATTTGGTACAGACCATCAACCAAATGGAACTTGATTCATCTTTATTAGGATGACGGGAATGAGTCAACTCTCAGGAGCCGCAAACCTTTTATTTCAATTAGTCCAAATAATGTAAAGCAAATGCTTTTAAACCACCAAAACTCAACAAGCTGCCCATGTCTTCCCATAAATACTCTACCCCACCCCTCTCTGCCTTTCACAGACACAGGAAATTGCTAAGGTCCAAGGACAGCCTTTGACTGGGATCATCTTCCTACTAATAGGTGAACTGACACCTGTAGTTGCCAATATTCTTACTTTGTTAGCCACAATCTTTTTCATAAGACTACCCCAGGCGTAGAGCTCAGAAAATTAAAGTTAGAAATCACCTCTAGAATGGAAAAGAATGTGATCTGGAGTAATTCTTACATCCTGGAAAAATACACGAAATTCCAAAAATTTATTATTCATTACATGAAGAGTTTTGCTCCATTTTATTAATTATAATGTAGAGGTTAAGAACACAAATGCCAAATACTAAAATCAGACAGACTTGGGTTCAAGTTTTGGGTTTACTATTTATTAGCTGTGTGGACACAGAGTTTTCTTCAAAACATCTAATGTCATTTCTCTCACTTATAAAATAGGACTAATATTAGTTCTTAGTTCATAGGACTTTTTAAGATTAAATGAGATACATCACTTGTTAAGTGCTTAGAACAACATCTGCCAAACAGTGAGTGCTCAACAAATGTTATATATTATCTTTGTGATCATCCAGGTATATGACAATAATCTCTTTGTTGTAAATAAGAGAATCCAGCATAAACAGAATTAAGCAAAAAATAAAAATAATAAAATAGAATTTGGTGATACAGATTTACAGGTCTAGAAAATTATCAGGTTCAATGACAGCTAGACTCAAAAACTCAACCCATATCATCAAAAATCGGAGTACTCATCAGCAGCTCACATTTTATCCTTAGAAAGAGAATCGTCATTTTATAACGGTTTCAGTGAAATCCAGAGGCCTACCACATCCTGGGCTAAAAGTCTTACCTAACCACTCTCTATTAATAGTTGTGGCTCTTACTGACCAGGCCTGGGTAATCTCACAGCCCAGAGACAGTGGAATAGAGCAAACTCCACTTGAATTCTATGGTCTGAGAGTAGAGAAGAAATGCATCCCCAAAATAAAATTAAGACGCCACTACCAGAAGAAGGAGAAGTAGGGGGACAGAAACGCAAAGTTAGCAGATGTTCACTCAAGTCCCCAGGAGTCAAAACTGGCTTGAGATGTAAAGTGTAAGACAGATAAATGATTCATCATGTAGAAATCAGAAAACTTTAAAGATGACAGGAAGTGTCTCTTTTTCTAAAAGCCACTCTCTGTTCTGAATTCATTTGTAATACACTGAGTCAAGTAGATCATCTTTAGACCATTTTAAATTATCTCCAAGGCTGTTGCTATAATATGGCTGGCCACATACATATAGGATGGCATTTCACAGTTCAGTTAAACTCACTTCTAAATGTATAACAGTCTGAAGAAACGGTTCCCCTGTGGAAAGGTTACAGCCTACATCTCTGTGCACATTCTTTATTTAATTCTAACCCTGAAAAGTAGGTATTATTACATGCTGAGTATGTCTTATGAAATGCTTGGGACCTTTCAGATTTCAGATTTTTCCAGATTTTAGAATACTTGCATCATACTTACCAGTTGAGCATATCTAATCTGAAAATCTGAAATTTGAAATACTTCAGTGAGCATGCTCGATCTGTATCACTATTTTACAGATGGGGGGACAGAGGCTCAGCAAATTTAAGTGAATTACTAAAGCCATGGGGGTCTAAATGTGTTTCTAATCCAAATCTGTCTGACTCCAAAATTTATACTTTTTCTACAACAGTTGGCCATCACGCTTCTCAGCAAGAGCCATGAATAGTTTTCTCCCTTTTTTTTTCCTTTTCCCACATTTTAAGTGCTTTGTAAAGGAGGTAGAATGGTCCTGAATGAATCTGAGAGTCTCCACACATGGAATATTTTATAATAACACCAAGTACAGGTGAAAAAGCAATTTCACAATTGCTGAGACTCTGCCGCTTTTAACAAGCAACCACCCTCTTAGAATTGAAATATCTCCCTCTCCATCTCAGCTCAAGGCTGGGTGCTTTTAAAATACCTGAGGAAAATTCTGCCATTTTGAGTCAAGCAAGTGTCAGAAAGCAGACACTGTCCATTCACAAAGGGCCTCTCTGATGTGTGTGAAGTGGTGTAAAGATACACACACACACATACACACAGTATATCAGATAGCTAGCTAGCTAGACTGAAAAATTAGAACTAATAGCAAATATTATAATATTTTCAGCCGACAGAGTTTTCTCTCGAGCCTACAACCAACGGAAGAAGAATGAATAAAATTTCCCATTCTTTCCTTATTTTAAAGCAGTTTATGAAGTGCAGAAATTAGCTTTGTAAAATGTTTAGTGTCCAGTGCACAGCAGCATGTATACATATAGTACCTGCTCAATAAATAATTGTTCAGTGAGAGAAAAACAACTTATACAGCTATGCAATTCCTTAGAGTTAGGCAATTTCTTCTAATATTGCCGAAATGTATAAGATGTGTTTAATGTTTAATTTCTTAGTTCCCTCATAAGCAGTTCATGAAACAAAGATTAGAATTAAGTAGCTAGAGAGGCAATTTCAGGAAGCACCAAACGAATAGAGAGAAGAAGTAAAATATGGCAGGTAGAAAGCTAATAAATGGTGCTTTTGTCACCATTGTGGGCAACTGGAGTTTGGTGTCCCCAGGAACACTGGGAAGCCATGCAGACTTTAAAGATTCATCTCTTCCCATCCTTCCTTGCTTTGAGACCTGTTCCTAGAGGTGTGGCATTAACTCACCAGCACTTCCAGTCTGTCCTACTTGTGAGCCAAGCACACTCCTGTGGCCAGAGAAAGCCCTCGGGCAGTTGTGGGTTCCTGAGGTAGGAGGCCATCACTTGTACCAGAATGTATGCATGTTTGCTATAGCTTCCAAAATGACCCCAGTAGTCCCTATCTCCTGGTATTCACCCTCTTGTATGATCTTCTCCCATTGAGTGTGGGTTAAACTGAGTGATCTGCTTCTAAGGAATGGAATACAGCAAAGTGATGGGATGTCACTTCTCGGATTAGGCTATAAGAAGACTGCGTCGCTCACTCTTGATCACTTTCCCAGGCTGGGAAAAGCTAACTGCTTTGTTATGAGCCACCCTATGGAGAGGCCCATGTGACATGGCAGAAAACCAAGGCTCTTAGACCAACAGCCTGCAGAGACTAAAGCCTGCCAACCACCATTCAAGTGAGCTTGAAAGTGAATGCCGTCAGCATCAGAACAGTCTCAAGATGACTGAAGCCAAAGTTTAGCTTGGAGGCAGCCTGTGAAGTATCCTAAGCCAGAGGCACCATGCAAAGGCACACCCAGTTTCCTGACCTACAGAAACTTTAAGACTATAAATATTTGTTGGCTGAGGCTGTTATGTTTGAGGGACACAGCAGTGTATTACTAATATAGCTGCACTATGATGACCAAAACTTTGATCATTTTCTGATGACAAAGTAAGAGCTTCAGAAGAGGTCTTGGCTTGCCTATACTATCAAGGCGCACTGTCTACAGTTTTTGTAAGATTTCTCTTTCTTTTGTTTCTTTTTGTGTTTAAGGCAGGGTCTCACTCTACTACCCAAGGTGGAGTTCAGTGGTGCGATCTCAACTCACCGGGCTCAACCTCCCAGGGTTAAGGCGATCCTCCCACCTCAGTCAGCCTCCTGAGTCGCTGGAACTACAGGCATGTGCCACCACACTTGGCTTATTTTTGTATTTTTTTGTAGAGACAGGTTTTTGCCTTGTTGATCAGGCTAGTCTTGAACTCCTGGGATCAAGCAATCCACCTTCCTCAGCCTCCTAAAGTGCGGGGATTACAGGCATGAGCCACCATGCCCTGCCTGTAAGACTTTCAGAGAAGAAATTTAAGCAAGCCAGTGGAATCTTGCTCAAATGTTTGTATTTTTAATTGATTTAATTGGGCCTAACTTACCGTTTAGGACAATGACTTGCATATTGGTCACAGTAACTGGAGTTATAATCGGAACAAAAATATTTGAACTAAAATGTGTTACAGCCAAATGAGAATCAATTAACTTTACACAATTGATTCCTGACTCTTAATGTTTAGTGTGTTTGTCAAAGCTATTGAGTAAAACCTTTAGTCCAGCTACTTTTATTCCTGAAATAATTGAAACTAGGAAAACAGTCACTAAATGACATAAAGTCTGGATGTTTACAGTAGTTAAATACAGTTTGAGAAGTTATATGTTTGAGGCCAGAGAGAGTGGTTTCTTAATGAAGCACAGGGTCACCCTTATTTCAAGCTTGCACATTCTACCTTGTCCTAAAAGGGTATATTTAGTAATCCAGTATTATAGAATGTACCAACTTTGATTGCCTTCTCTTCACTCTGTTACTGAGGGAGGGATTCCCGTCTTAGGGTTATGGAGATGGTCAAACACATGTCACTTGACACTGGACAAGTGAGATTGACAGGAGTTTGCTAGTGATATATATACTCACAGCCTGGGGAGGGGGACACCACAGGCCACCCAGAGCCACATGGGCTGCACTTGGGAAGAGAGTGAGCAATCAGGGGCTGTGGGAGGCAAGCTTTGTAGTTTAAAGAGGGAGGGGGTGACTCTTAGTTCTTGTGGGAGGGTGTGGTTAACTTGTTTGAAGGTTTCCGTGCACTGCAAGGAACTGAAACCTGCTACTCAGTGATAAGCAGGAACTACATTTGGTCCATTTAACAAGAAGGATTGTTTGGCTAAGGGACTTTACATGCAACAGAAGAGTCGGGAGAATAACTTGCATTGAAGTCATTTGAGGACTTCCTGATTTTACCAGATGTCAAGAGAGCACATAATGTTAATTTTAGGCCTTGCCTTGTAATATCCTTGGGAAATTTCCACTCAAATGACCCAGAAGTCTCTGTTCATAGTTCCTCTTGAGACTCCAATGGGATAAACAGACCCTATAAGCTGTTATATTTAAGTAACCGATAATAAAATCTACACACCCTTTACTTGAAGATAGGTCAAATACCCACAAAAGGATACACATGTTGCTTTTACAAATTCCCTGCTCAAAGTCCTGCTTGGTTTAGAAAATCCATTTGCTCAGCTTTTATGACTTTACAGAGGAAAGTCAAAGTCACATAGTCATCCCTTGAGGTCATAAATGATAGTAAAGACTGCGATTTGAGTGAGTGCAGGCCCAAAATTTCTGCCCTGAAGGAGCCAGGAAGGGAGTTGGGATAGCTCCTCTGCATTTTCCTGGTCATGTTCGCAGTCACAACTGCAGAGTCAAAGGCACCCCTATGTTGCCACTCCCAACAGTGAGACCACTCCGCCTGCCCTGTGCCTAAGACCAACTGGGAACATGAAGAATGTAGAAAGAGCAGCTCCAGACAATTTCTAGATATTGCTGAGCACTGGATTTGATAGGGAATGAAGGTATAGTAAATCCCTTTTGACAAGTCTCTGTCCTTCCTTAATGCTTTTGAGTAAGATAAACAAACTCACGTACAATATTGCTCCAAGAAAGGAGACATCCTTAGTTGGGAAAAAGGACACCTTGATTATATAGCCAAGGAAACAGAAACCCAGAAGGGCAACGTGTTGTTCAAAGATCCCACGTCTGATTAGTGGATTTAAAAAGGTTCAATTCCCTAGGACACTTGGCAACGTGCTAAGAAGAACAAGATGTCATTTTGAAGTAAATTTAATCTGAATTCTAATCTCAGCTCTCCACCAAGAGCGACACACAGAGCAAGTGATTTGAAGTCTCTGAGCCTCAGTTTCTTCCTCTGTGTGAAAGACTCAACAAAATACTTCTCCTGACATATGACATAGATTTTATATATATATTCACACTTATGTCTATGTTTTTTACTTTCATTGATGTAAAATTAGAAACAGTAAAATGCCTATGATCAACATAGTTGAGCCATAATTTGATGGCTAGATGTGTGTGACTCCAAATTTATGATGCATGTAGTTTCTCATTTAAGGGCAACCATGCTACAAATAAAACCTTTTGGAATGTTTTAGTACCTACACAATCACAGATAGAGATATACCATTAGAAAAACATACTGGCAATATATTAGGAATTGGAAATTAGTACTTTTTCACCAGTAACACTGACACACTGACACTCTCTTTATAGAATTTTAAAAAATTAAATCCTTTATAGAATTTTTAAAATTCATTCAACAAATAATTGCTACATGTCTACTATGCCTACTATGTGCCAGGCACTGTTGTAGGTGCCAAGAATATAGCATAAACAAACAAACAAAAAGACAGCATGCCCTATCCTCACTCACCTTAAATATCAGTGGACTGGGAGAGATGCCATAATAAATGAGAAAATAAATTCTATTAAAACACAGATGGTGGACAGTAAATGCTACGGTTAAAAAGCAGGGAAAGGAGATAAGGGTTGCTGAAGGGGGGCATGTAATTTAAAATATAAAGATTTAAGAAGAATTCTCTGAGAAAGTGATATTTAAGAAAAATCCTGAAAGAATAAAGAGATCAAAGTGTCCCAGGCACAGCCTACAGTAAGTGCAAAGGCCCTGGACCAGGAGTAAAGATGTGATGTTGTGACCCAGGAAGAACAAGGAGGTCAATGTGTCTGAGGGACATGAGCAGAGTAACAGAAGAGGCCAGAGATGTATGGCAGACGCAGACTGTGAGGGATTTGCAGGCAATGGTGAAGGCATTCGCTCCTACTCCAAGTGAGATGGAAAAGTCAGAACAGAGAAGTGGCATGATCTGATTTATGTGTTAAAAGATCATTCTGGTTGCTGGGTTGAGAATAGACGGGAATGTGGGCTAGAAGAAGGGAGAACCAGATGGAGACCTACTGCAGAATCCAAGTGAGAGATAATGTTGGCTTGTCCCACAGTGATAATAGTGGAGCTAGTAAGAATTATGAAAATATTTTGAAGGTAGAACCAACAAGACATGAGCAGATGGGAGGAGTAAAAGAAAGGGAAGAGTTGATGGTGACTCCAAGTTTTTGGCTGGAGTGACTAGAAGGAGGGTGCAACACATGTAAGTACTATGTGAGGGGTAGATTTGCATGAGCCAGGTGATATGGTTTGGCTGTGTGCCCACCCAAATCTCATCTTGAATTGTAGTGCCCATAATTCCCATGTGTCGTGGGAGTGATCCAGTGAAAGGTAATTGAATCATGGGGGCAGGCCTTTCCCGTGCAGCCCAAGTCCAAGCTGCCACTGAGTTAGTACCCCTTAACTTCAGGCAAAACGGAGGGAAAATGACTTGTTTATTTAGGGATGGGGGACAAGAAGAAAACAGCACTAGTCACCCAAGTGCCCATTCTCCCACTCCTGTGCTCAGGACTGATGCTAAAGCCCCGGGTTTTTTCCACTAGAGAACTGCTTACAGTGGATGCAGTGATAAAACTCCTCCTTGAGGATGACTCAGCTTCCCTGGTCTTCTGCCAAACTCCTGTTCAAGAGGGAGTTGAAGAAGGCTCCAGATAGGGAGGATAGAGTACCTGCACAGGAAGGTTCTGTGGTCAGGACTTCCACCTCTAGCAGTTATTTTCCTAGTTCACCTACATAATAATGGCTCATCTTTCTCCTGCATGCATTGTGCATTACATACACAAAGTGCCATCTTATAGCTGAGAAAAGAAGCCATAAAGCAGTCAGCTAATGCACTCAAGGCTGTTCTGAGCATGTGCTCTTGACCACTACAGGTTTCTACAACTTTGGTCTTTCTGAGCAGAATCATTCTTCCTGGTGCCTCCAAGAAGAAGGTCTTTACATCAGAAACTAAGGGCACGCTCTCTCTCTCTCTTTACCTTCCTCCTTAGACCCTATCAGGGAAGAAGGGTAATAGCTCAGCTGCTCTCATTCTTTTCTAAAGAGACCAGTTCAAGGGTGCAAAGGGCAAAGTATACTTTTAGATAAATTGTTTGCCCTTTATAAACCTACCTTTGATGTATGATAAGAGTTGGGAGCTACAAACTTGCTTGTATTTTGAACCCAATCCATGGTTACTATGAATTTGCTTCTTTTCTTAGGAGGGAAAAAACAATGTACTATCCAGATTTGAAAACCCCTATGTTGAGCCTGATATGTATTTCACCATTTTGTCTCAACTCTCCAGTGTATATAATTGCTGTTGGAAAGATACAGATTCTCCCCAGGTGAGAGCATCTGCGTTGGAAGCCACAGGAATGCAAGGGCCTCCTAGCTATAACTCCCCACCTTTTCTGTCACCACCAGGGCCCTGAGTCATACTCTTCCCACATCCACAGTAAAGAATGATTTTTTACCCCCAAAGGAACAATTGTTTCTATATTTATAAATCCAAGAGATTCAGACACATCTGCTCTTATTTACACCAATTCTGCTGCGACTGTAAAATTGCATATGCTATTTTCATGAAACTTTATCTTAATTTCATTACCAGCCTGAGTAATTGTGTGATAATTGCCTGATTTCCAAGTAACTGGGCAAAAATGCTATTTAGGTTTTTCTCTTAACTTTTTTAAGACTCATGATTTTAATAAAATATTGTGCATTTACCCTCCTAAATGAAAGCCAAAGTAATATATTTTCAAGCTACTTAGGTGTCTATATTTGAAGAGAAAATGGTTGACTTTACCTTTTTCATTAATGGTCGTAGGTAATGGTCCAATTCAGGCACAGAGAGCCACGTGAGAGCATATTTGAGGTTAAAAAAGATGCCCTGGAAGAAAGAGCTCAGGATTTGGCAGCAGATAGACTTGAGTTAGCAGCCAACTGCCTTCATGAACTAGTTAGTTGCATTATCCTCTCTGAGCCTTACTCCTCACATCTAGAAAATGGGTTTAAACAAAAAAAAAATCAAACCTTTGTAAATCTTAAGGGTGAATGTTAGGTATGGTGTCTAGCACACAGTATGTGCTTGATAAATGGCAGCTCTTATTATTTGTAGTAGCTTCCAAACCAGTGCATATTGTGTTACATTGAAACTATTTGAAGAAAATGGGCTGTGGTCTGTTTTTGTTGTTGTGAGAGATTCCATTCAGTTCATCTGGCTCAGACAATGCCTTGTGTTTCTGATTGCACTACAATTCCCTTGTTGGAAGAGGAAACCAGAGCCACTGTGTTGCACATCAGCATTCTAGAATATGCAATTCACATTGTAGTCTATAGGAAGCACCTCCTTGAAAGTAACCAGGAGGAACTTACCTCAACTCAATAACCTACATAAACCTCAACAGCCTCTGTCTTATCTTCCAGGCTGAACCCATTATAAACTCCCAATTACAGTAGGATGTGGGACCAACTGGAATCATAATGCTGTCACTCTATGGCTCCAAGAAGCCACAGCCTGAAATTCTCCTACCCTACTCACCAGGCTTAACCTCCTTAGATGTGACCTCGGTTGAAATTATCCTGAGTTTCTTATGACCCATTGAACATCTTCCTTGAAATTATCTCTGGGAATGACAAGTCCTACATCCTAAAATCTGATCGGCTGCTGTCTAGCCACAGTTCTGCCAAGCCTGTCCTACTTTTGCAATCCAGATGTACACCAGAAGCTCTATGTGCATGATACTTCTTTTGGTTCTGTTTCTACTTTGAATTGGGAAGTAGGCAACCTGAGTTCTAGTCCTAGTTCTTCTACAAATGAAATGTGTGATTTCGGACAAGTGCTGTAGATAGCAAAATAATCATAAAGTTCTCTTATTTCTGTTTGCACACTCATTTGTAATGTGATGTTGCCACCATCAAGAAGTATAAATCTATTTCTCCTAAGCATCATGCTTCAATAAATGGAACATTAGCAAAACAATGCAAATAGAGGCTTGAAAAGTGTTTGCCCATTGGAACCTACTCCCTGTGGCTGCTGAGACCCATTCTGCCATGTATCAGCAATTCAGACTAGCCTGCTGGATGATGCTGAATTTAAACCTATAGCCAGACTGAATGAATGATGCCCGATGGAACCTCCAGTCTACCAATTGCCAAGAATGCGAATGAGGCTATTCTAGATGACCCAGCCCAAGTCAAGCCAACCTAGGCCACAAAATTTGCTCAGGCAACCCATAAAATTGTAGGTAAACAGAAGGTTGTTGTTTTAACCCAATAACACTGGAATAGTTTGTTAAGTTGCTAAAGCCAAGTGATAAAGTAAGTCAGGTTTTCCCCCCTCTGGTTCTCTTCCTACATCTTGAAAATATGGGTATTGAACTAGATCTGTATTGGCAAGTACAGGACACAGGTATCATCATCCTTCTAACAAAGACCATATGAAACATGAATAATAGATTACAGTACACTTTCTCATTGAACCCAGAAACCTGACAGAATGCTTCTCATGCCAACACACTGGAGACTACCATTAATCCATAGTTCTGGAAGTGGGATGACACGTGTTTGCCTTTTAAACTAGCAATTCCCAATCCTGATTAACTATTACAATCACCCAGGGAGAGGTGCAGAACTTGAGTTCCCTGGTTCTACTTTCTTGAAAATCACATTCAGTAAATTTGGATCAGCCTAGAAATCTGTACTGGTTGAAAGCTTTCCAGGTGACTCTAATGTTGAGACAGGTTTGAGAACAGTAGACCAAATGATTTCTGAGGTGATTTCCAACTGTATCTCATAATTATTTTGAGCAAAGCATTGTCATTAGTGTTTTATTTGATTGGATAATGACAATATGTTCTATCCCTAAGTAATCCCATGTGAACATGCATGTGAATCTTCAGATGAATCACCCACACCACTTACAGTAATCTAGGATTCTCTCTTTAAATTCTCCTATTTAGTATGCAATAAGTAAGCCAGAGGGAAAAGATTCTCTTAGGTATTCAGAGTAAATAAAGGAGAGAGGTGAAGAATTCCAGATTCAGGGAAAGGTAATTTAACTGGTATATTCCCTGGGGCATAAGCCATGGATCCTGTTCTGAAAGACTTTGCAGCATTATTAAGACAATACATCCCTATAGTTACCTGCAAACCAAAGCTCCTAGATTAAAATATTGAAAGACAACCACGGATCACCAATAGTAATGATGACAACTAATACTTATTAAGTGCCTACTATGTGGCAGGAAATGTGGCAAGATTGCTGCATTATCTCATTGACTTATCATAATAAGCCCATGAGATGAGCACTGATATTATCCCCATTTAATGGATGAAGAAAGTAGATTGTGGAGGTGTTATGTATCTTATCAGGGATCACATAGCTAGTGAGTGTCAGAATCATAGGGAGTACATGCAGATCAGACTCCAAACTCCCTATCTCACACTAGTGTGCCATACAACCTCTTGATGAGGCATTATTAACACAAAAGAAAGACAAGTAAGTTTCAGAAAGACATTCTTCAAAGAAATAGCAACTATGACACCGTGTTAAATCAAATTTAGAACCATGAAAAAAATGAAACATTGGTTCTTTCTCCTTACATTTTTCACCAAAACTCACAATCCCATTGTAGCATTATGCTTATTGGTCCTCTTTTCCAGTTGCTTCATAAACAGAAGTTTTAATTGACAGCTTCTTGGAAGTCACTGTAATTTGATTTACTTATCTTCCATTTAATCGCCTTATATTTTTCCTTTCTTAACTTTTCTATACAAAGGAAGAAAAGTATCACTTTTCTTTTACTTTTCTGTATATTTCTATTTCAGAAAGCCTTGGAAAGTTTTATATGATTTTTCTTTACCTTCTCAAATTCTACCTTTTCCAGAAAAAAGTAGCATATTCAAGAGGAAGAAAAGCAGTGGAGTTTGGCTTCAATTATTTGTTTTTTAAGTGAGATTGGAGAAGATATCACAGAAGGTGGAAAAATATTCCCATCCATTCATGCATTCAGCACATATGCATTGAGCACAAAGGTCTTGACCCTTTGATAGGTTTATTATTCAGTCTAGCGGAGGAGAGACATCAGTCAGGTAATCACATCAATGAATGTACAGTTGCATTGAGAGTTGTGGGGTGGAGATTCATAGAGTTCAGTAAAAAACTCATAAGCTTTGATGAATTATAAAGGTCAAGGAAGCTTTTCTGAGAAAGGGACACTTGAGCTAATTTACCAAGAAGAAAGAGGAGAGAATAGGGTCAAGAATGCACTAGGCAGTGAGATCAGCACATGCAAGGGTCCTATGGGGAAGATTTGAAAGAAGACAGATATGACTAGCGCAGAAAACGAGGAGTATGCTGTGACTAAAACAGGAGACAGGGACTGGGCCATGCCTGACCATACAGACCAGGATGTGGATTTTGGATTTTATCTCCAAAACACTCTACACATTGAAGGTTATGAATCAAGAATAAGGGTCACCTAGATTAGGGTTGTAAAAGGATCATTGCAGTGGTAATGATTTATAAAAAAAACTTCCCCATAGAAAGACTGTTCATCATCCTGGCTTTTGACACTACTCAGCCAAGGCTCAAACAAATTTTTTCCCATAGGCAGAGAAGACGTTGGCTTCAGTGGCAACATCTCAGGAACCCTAGTCCCTAAAGTCCTTGCCATTGAATTGTGCAGTGAAGGAATCTTCCCAAATACTATGTCATTAACAAAGAAGACATAGTGAACACACAACCTACAGAATGGGAGAAGATACTTGTAAATTATACAACCAACAGAGGACTACACAAACAACACAATAGCAACAAAAAACAAATAACTCGTTAAAAAGTGGGTAAAGGACATGAATAGACATTCTTCAAAAGACATATAAATGGCCAACAAGCATATAAAAAATGCTCGACATCACTAATTATCAGAGAAACTCAAATTAAAATCACAATGAGATAGCACCTTACACCAGTCAGAGTGACTATTATTAAAAAGGCAAAAAACAACAGAAGTTGGTGAAGATGTGGAGAAAAGGAAACACTTGTACACTGTTGGTGGGTATGTAAAGTAATACAACATCTATGGAAAAATAGAATGAAGATCTCTCAAAGAACTAAAAACAGAACTAACATTTGATCCAGCAATCCCACTATTGTGTATCTACCCAAAGGAAAATAAATAATTATGTTAAAAAGATATCTGCTCTCATATGTTTATTGCAGCACTATTCACAATAGCAAAAACATAGACTCAACCTCAATGTCCATCAACAGATGACTGGATAAAGAAAATACGATATATAAACACAATGGAATATTCTTCAGCCATAAAAAAGAATGAAATGGTGTCATTTACAGCAACATGGATGGAACTAGAGGCCATTGTCTTATGTGAAACAACTCAGAAACAAAAAATCAAGTACCTCATGTTCCCCCTTAAAGTGGGAGCTAAATAATGTGCACACATGGACATAGACTGTGAAATGATAGACATTGGAGACTCCAAAGGGTGGTAGGGTAGGAAGGGAGAGGTAAGAAATTATTTAATGGGTACCTTGTACATGATTTGGGTGACGGATATTCTAAAAGCCCAGACTTAGCATTATGCAATATATCCATGTAACAAAACTTCACTTGCACCCCTTAAATTTATAAATAAAATAAATAAATAAATAAGTACGGCATCCTAAGCTCCCAAGACCTAGGAACAGTTTAGCATGAATTCATTTCTCAGTCTGTTGCAGTGATCAGGACCTTTTGGGAACTATCATGATCAGTAGCAGTGGCATCCCTACATTTAAATAGCTCTTCCAGAATTTATGAAACACATTTACAAACATTATTTGAAACTAATAATAATAATTACTTGCAAATGCTAACCAAGTACTCATGAATTCCCTAATTCGATCTTTACCACATTCTGTAGATAGATAAAGAACAATTACCTCATTTTAGAAACAGAGAATCTAAAATGCAGAGAGATCCAGTGAATTACTAAAGGTAAACTGCAAGTGACCAATGTGAGGTCTGAACCCAAGGGTGCTGACTGCTAGTCTGGACCTTCACAACTGTGTACTTTAGCAGCTTAGCAGATGACTGCCTGGATTTAATTCTTGGCTTCACCACTTACTAACCATGTGAACTTGGACAATTTTTTAACTTTTCTGAGGCTTACTTTCCTAATCTATAAACATAAATAGTAATAGAACTACTTAAACAAATAATAAAAATTAAGTCAGTACTTTTAATATGCTTAGAACAGCCTAATACATTGTAAAGGCTTAATAAAAATTAGGCCTTATTATTACTATTATTATTGTTATATACTCCACTATACTGTGAAGTTTGGGGGTGGGGTAGGGAAATGCTTAAAAATAATAAAAACACTTTTAGACAAAGAGGTAAAATTTATCAGGCAGATACTCTTAGTGTTTTAGATGTTTTACAATAAAGTAGGAATTATTATTATTTCTTTTTTTTTCTTTTTTCTTAACTGACGAAGACACTGAAGCGTGGTATATTAGTCCATTCTTATACTGCTATAAAGAAAGATCTGAGACTGGGTAATTTATAAGGAAAGAAGTTTAATTGACTCACAGTTCCGCATTGCTGGGGAGGCCTCAGGAAACTTAAAATCATGGTGAATCTTCTGCACAGGAGGAGCAGGTCTTATACGGAGAGAGGTGAGAATGACTGTGTGTCGGCGCAGGAAAAACTACCGTTTATAAAAAGATTGGATCTCACGAGAATTCACGCACTATCACGAGAACAGCAATGGGGGAAATGAACTGTAATCCCCCAGGTGTTTAGGAATAGATCTGGTGGAAAGTGATTGGATTATAGGGGCAGTTCACTTCCCACCAGATCTATTCCTAAACGCCTGGGGGATTACAGTTCAAGATGAGTATTGGGTGGGGACACAAAGCTTAACCATATCACATGGAGATTAAGGTGACTTGTCCAAAGCCCCCAAACTAATATGTGGCAGTGCCAATGTTTGGAGCCAGGTTAATCTGATCTGTAAGGCAGCATGCCCGGGAGTCTTGCTGACTTGCCTGAAATCATTGAAACTTACTGAGAAGACCAGCTGACTTGCCTGAAATCATTAAAACTTACTGAGAAGACCAGCTGACTTGCCTGAAATCATTGAAACTTACTGAAGACCAGCTGACTTGCCTGAAATCATTGAAACTTACTGAGAAGACCAGCTGACTTGCCTTAAATCATTGAAACTTATTGAGAAGCCCCAGGTGGCAAAGGTAACAGGAAGGTACCAAGAATTTAGGGTTGGAGAAAAAGAAGATAATTGTAAATAGATATTCCTTCTGGCTAGTTAAGTAGCCTAACAAAGTTTTTAAGGACTGAGAATTTAAAAGGCACATACATACACATATGCAGGGAAAGAAGAGGATGTTAGTGGAAGCAAAAAGTGTCTTTGTCAATGAGATGTTGGACAAAGCATTTCATTTAGATGAAAGCATTATAGGTTGAAGCTTAGAAACTAAGATCTATAAAGCTATCCAGCCAAGAAAAACAAGAACAAAACAAAACAAGAGAAAACAAAAACATACTGTGTTTCAATTGAAGAGATTATCCAATGATGTAATATAGAATATATTTTGTCCATTTCCAATAAATATTTTCCATGTCTTTTCTTCTTAAAACTGTTTCTTGCTATTCATCCTGGTTCATCCACACCTCAAGTGAGAGGATTTATTAATTATTAATGTCCAGGAAAACTACTTTTGTACCCAAGTTTAAGTGTATCCAATGATACTAGTCCCAATCGTTTAAATGAATAGGTAAAGTTAAAGTATGTTCAAGGAGCAAACAGTATATTCATTTGATTCAAGAGTAAAATTTGATATCTCAAACTAAGGCTTGTCTGTTCTCTATTTGGCAATCTGAAGCTGAGATAATCTTGTGAAATTCCTGTCCATGTCCCTCAATTTCAGAAGTATTTCCATCCTCCATCTGCATGATGCCACCAAATTTAAGATTTTGTCTCAGACATGTGAGCCTCTCTTTATGGTGGGAAATGATCACCAATACCAGGTAAAATAATTAGATTAGAATAAAATGGAAAACAACTAGCTCTGTTACCAAAAAGAAAAAGAGTCTTTATAAATTTTATGTAGCATTTCCATGTGGTCAAGATTTGTTCATTTAAAAAAGATACTGGGATTGGAAATCAAATAAATCAAATAAATATTGCATATTGTCCCATTCAGAGCTTTCATGAAGACCATATTATATGCTGGTAATAATATCATACCCTGTGTATTTATTTGATTATCATAATCATATTGTCACCTTGAAATTCTAGCTTACCTTACTGTGAAGTATAAATGACTAATAAATAAGGAGTCATTTCATAAAACAATCTAAATAATTCAAAATTATGCCATTAATGTAGCAGGGAATGCCTGACTCTTTCAAAAGATCTATTGTATATGTCCATGTCTGATTCCATTTACTATTCATTTGATCTGATACCATAGCTCTGTGACAGAATGCAGGACCATCTCAACCTCACCTAAAGTAGATGGTCTTTCTAGATAAACACAAAACTAAAGACCCATTATTGTAACCAATCCATCTGCACTGAATGTTTTTTTATTAGTGTTTACGGGTCACAAAAACGTCTTTAAATTGTTATTAAATAAGTTTAAGCTTTTTGAAAAGGACTTGAACTGCCAGGACAATTGTTTGGTTTTTCAAGACGGCGAGCTGAAGTTATGGAGGTAGTAAAGGGTCATGAAGTCTTAGTCTTTGTCCATGTTGATCTCACTAATCATTCAAAATGTGAAATTCAAGTTTTGATCACATTAAAATTTATTAGCTGAGAAAGATAATTCTGTAGGCCCTTCTTGCAATCTAAGAAAACCCCTAGATATCTCTTATTCTACCCAGTAATTACCAGTTGCTAAGTTGGGTTGTATGCAGGTAAAAATAAAAAGACTGAATTTGGGTGAGGCTAAATATAGAAGCCCAAATCCAGATTCTATTGTATTAGAATTCCACATGACTCAACCAATTCCCATAGGTTGACAAGCAGCCTAATTTTAAATCTAGAGGACTTTATAGCAGTAAAAAAGAAAGAAAAAAATCCTAATTAGGTAAGGCACTTGCCTGTCGTTCTTCACTTTTGGTAGTTATCAGTAAAAAGTCATTTACATTTTGAACTCCACATTTTCAGAGTTTCCAATTTTGTTCCAAGCCCCATTTGTCTTCCAAGAAATGAATTAATTATCTTAGATGGGGCACAATCACTAAACCACTGTGGTAACTGAGCTGGAATTTCAGTAAGCCGAGATTTAGCTACTGTGACGAGATTTAACTGTCACTCACACTGACCAAATCTCAAAGGCATGATAAATGATAGAACCTCATTTAATTACCATTTATTCTTCATGAGAGTAGAAATTATTATAAATTATGCAGATAAGTAATTCATCATGGGGAATATGCCAAAAAAAGCTGTCTGTTATATTAAATAACATTGACACAAGGCTTCATGAAAATTAAAATTGTAAAGCAAGAGGATAAAGTTTGCCCTAATACCTAGTATAAATGAAGTCTCCCTTCTTGTTTGAATATTTGTAGTCCTACCTATTCTTTGGTCATTGTTCAACTGTGCAGTACAAAAAGATGCTAAAAACTTTATTAAAATTTATTTCAAACCAGTTCATTAGGATTTATTCAGCGCTTACTAGGCACACAGTCTTGCTAGTTCACAGGGCCATTTGGTGTCATTGAAATTCAAAGTTGTATTCTCAGTCCATTTTTTAAAAAATAGTGAAAATAGTAAATGAGGGTCATTCCCTTATTCCAATACAACTCTCCTAAATTCTTGAAACTTCAGATTTCCAAACTTGTAAGAATTTCTTTTTTTTTTTTGCCTTATTAAAATCTGTAGTTCCAGCTTGTGCTGGTGAATAAGATGATAGCCTCTTCTAAAGTTGTACAAGTGGAAATTGATAAGGTCAGCACTATGACACAGAGCTAGCCATGGGACAAACAAGCTTTGATAAGGGGTAACAGAGGTTTATGAGAGGGAGGGGGGTTTAAATAAAGCACTGTAAATAGGGAGTATGGAGTCACCACCAGAAGAAGCAATGGGGAGCGCTGGGATCCTAAAGAGCTGGGGAGACTCCTTTAAGAAAAGGAGAAGGGAAAAAAACGACAGCAATGACTAGTACTACAATCATGTGTTGTTTAATGATAGGGATACATTCTGAGGAATGAATCATTAGGCAATTTTATCATTGTTCGAACATCAGAGAGTGTGCTAACGTTAACCTAGACTGTATACCCTACTACATAACTAGGCTATATTGTATAGCCTCTTGCTCCTAGGCTGCAAACCTGTGCAACATGTTACTATACTGAATACTACAAGTAATTGTAACACAATGGATAGTATTTGTGTATCTAAACATATCAAAACATTGAAAAGGTACAGCAAACATACAGTATAAAAATAAAAAATGTTATACTTGCATAGGGCACGTAATGTGACTGGAGCTTACACAACTACAGGTTGCTCTGGGTGAGCCAGTGAGTGGGTGGTTCATGAAGGTGGAGGCCTAGGACATTAACGTATGCTACTGTAAACTTTATAAACACTGCACACTTAGGTACACTGAATTTATAATCTCATGGGACCGTTGCTATATATGTGTCCATCCTTGATGGAAACACTGTTATGCGCCAAATGACTATACTACCATTTTTGAATGCATAATGTCCCAGGAAACACACTAAGCACTTTACATACATTAGCTCACTAAATCCTCATAATAATAACCATTCTGTACTGCTCCTCAGGTTTTGGCTGAAAAAACTGAGCCTTGGAGAAGTTGAGAGAATTTCCCAAAGACACATGAAGCTGGGAAGTGGCACAGCCATGAAATGAACCTAGAGCTACATTCTAGTCCCTCACAAAAATAGATTTCACAAATCTGAGGGTTGAGACTGCTTGGATCATGACAGTACAGGTGTGTGGACTTAGTCTCCATTCCTTAAATAGCAGCTCAATTGGATAGAGACAAAACCCTAGGAGTAATCCCTAAGTGACCCTTTCTTACCATTTATCCTCAACCTGCAGTCCATCTTGTCAGTTCTACATACAAAGTGTATCCCAAATCTGACATCCATTCTCCAGTTCCACTGCTTTGTCCTGACTCCAAGAAGCCATCATCTCTTACCTAGACCACTACAATAGTCTCTAGATGGTCTCCTTGCTTTCATTCTTGACCTCTTACTCATTCTCCACTTGACAGCCAGAGTGACCATTTTGTAAAGTACATCTGATTATGACACTACCCTGTTTGGAACTTTCCAATAGCTTCTTATCACTTTTAGAATAAAATCCAGTATCCTTTCCATAGCCTACCAGGTCCTTCAGCATCTGTCCTATCTACCTCTTCAAATTCATCTGCAATAAGTTCTTTTTTTTTTTTTTTTTTTGAGACAGGGTCTTGTTCTGTCACCAAGGATGGAGTGCAATGGCACGATCATGGCTTACTCACTGTGGCCTCAACCTCCTGGGCTCAGGTGATCCTCTCGCCTCAGCCTCCCAAGTAGCTGGGACTACAGGCACATACCACCATGCCCAGATAATTTTTTTTTTATATATTTTTTTGTAAAGATGGGGTTTCATCGTGTTGCCCAGGTTGATCTCAAATTCTTGAGCTCAAGCAATCCATCCACCTTGGCCTCCCAAAGTGCTGGGATTACAGGTGTGAACCACTGTGCCCAGCCCATCTGCAGTGGCTCTTACTCCATCACTCTTTAATTAGATTATATTGGACCTTCTCTTCCTTGAACAAGCCAAAAATTCCTCCAGACTGGGGCCATTGCTCCGCCCCCTGCTGGGAGTGCTTTTCATTCAGGCCTTCTCAAGACAGTTTCTGCTTTTTCACCCAGGTTCCACTTAAAACATCTTTTCTTCCATGAATCCTTCTTTGAACCTTTAATCATATTGGCCCATCCACCTAGGTACCCTGTTTCTGTTTTTCATAACACTTGTCACTATTTGATAGTCTACCATTTTTTACTTACTTATTATCTGCCTCTCCCTATCTCAAATATAATTTCTAGCTGTCTTTTTCCTTCATTTCCAGGTCATGTTCAGCATTCTGAACACGACCTGGAGCATATGAGTTTACTCACAAAATATTGATGATTGTATGACAGCATGAATAAATGATTGCACAAAGTAAGGCTCAGAGAAATTATATGGAACTTAATCTGTGGCTTCTGTGGCCAGTACAACATGAAGTCAGCATCAGTAAGAAAAACCCAGGAGGTGCTGAAATCTCTAAACGCTGGGAAACACCGATGAGTAGAGCTCAAGGAGTCAAAGGAGAGCTGGTATTTGAGCTAAGTTTTAAAAAGGGTGGCATGCAGACACAAAGGTGAGGACAATCAAAGCAGGGTACAGCGTGGGCAAAGGCAGAGAGGTGGAGACATTCAGGGCAGGGTGCTCCCCTACACGAACAAAATATCAAATTGGCAGAGATAAGCAAAGAAGAGAAAAGGGCTGACACATCAGCTTCCCACTCTGCAGCCTTCAAGGCTGTGGGAGAGTTTTTGCAACTGACACTAGAGTTAAGAGATTCTTAATTGTATCTTTTTTATTTTTTAGCTGGGCTGCTGCAGTGCTTAGCCTACTTCTACTCTGCCTCCATTATGAAGTTCTCACACAGCTCAAATTTGATTACTTTTGTCTGATTTATAGTCTTAGAACACAGCTACAGTAGTACTTAGTGGGGGGGTGGAAAAGAGTGGGATCAGGAGGTTAGGCCGTTAACTTAGCTTGCGACTTTAGGCCTGTAATTGAAGGGCTTGGGAGGGCATTTTTCTTTCTTTCTTCCTCCTCCTCCTTATCCTCTTTCTCCTTCCACTTCTTCTTCTTCCTCTCTTTGTTTTGAGACAGGTTCCTTCTCTGTTGCCCAGTGGCATGATCAGAGCTCACAGCAGCAGCCTTAACCTCCTGGCTATTTTTGTTTGTTTTTACAGACAAGCTCTCACAATGTTGTCCAGGCTCATTTCAAACTCCTGGCCTCAAGCTATCCTCCTGCCTTGGCCTCCCAAAGTACTGGGATTACAGGCATAAGCCACCGTGCCTGGCCAGTTTTCAATTCTTTTACAGCTCAGTTTACCCACCTGGTAAGATCTAATCACAACACTACATTTTTAGAATTCTGTGGTTTGACCCAGAGAATTGGTTGTCACTCTTGAGTCCTCAAGCAATTCATTCAACTGCAGTCATGCAGTGTTTGTCTGTTTAATGTGCCAAAAACTGGGTGGTTTAAAAACAATAGGATGCAGCTATAAAAAGAATGAGATTATGTCTTTGCAAATACATGGATGAAGCTGGAGATTATTATCCTTAACAAACTAATGCAGAAACAGAAAACCAAATATCACGTGTTCTCACTTATAAGTGGGAGCTAAATGATAAGAACACAAAGAAGGAAACAACAGACATTGGAGTCTAATTGAGGAGGAAGGGTGGAAGGAGGGAGAGGAGCAAAAAAGGTAACCATTGGGTACTGGGCTTAATACTTGGGTGATGAAATAATCTGTACAACAAACTCCTGTGAAACAAGTTTACCTATATAACAAACCTTCACATGAACACCCAAACGTAAAACAAAAATTTTAAAAAAAATCCCACAAGAATTTATCAGTTCTGTAGGTCAGAAGTCTGAAATCAAGCTGTTGATAGGGACAAAATTCCTTCAAAGGCTGTAAAGAGGAAGAATTTTTCCATGCCTCTTTCAGCTTCTGATAGCCCCAGACATTCCTTGGCTTGTGGTAGCATAACTCTAATCTCTGCCTCTGTCTTCATAGGACTTTTTCTCTGTCTGTTTCTCTTTTGATAAAAATTCCAGTCATTGGATTTAGAACCCACCCTAAGTCCAGGATGATTTCATCTTAAGATCTGTGTTTAATTAAATCTGCAAAGGTCCTATTTCCAAATAAGCCCACAGTCATAGATACTGGAGTTTAGGACTTGAACATACATCGTTTGGTGGGGGGAGCTGAATGCAACTCACTATAGTGAGCTATATAGAATAAAGAGTTCAGGCCCTGACTCAAAAAGCCTTGACTCAAAATCCACTTTCACCACTTCCTCAATGTTGACATTGAACAGTGTACTGAAGATAATCATCTAGGATTGTCCAGAGGATTAAATGAGAACATATATGGCACCCTAGCATATGACTGGCACACAGCCAATGATATGGCTTGGATATGTGTCCCCACCCAAATCTCATCTTGAATTGTAATACCCATGTATCAAGATAGGGACCTGGTGGGGGGTGATTAAATTGTAGGGGCAATTTCCCTCATGCTGTTATCACTCTTGTGAGTTCTCATACAATCTGATGGTTTAAAAGTGGGTGGCTTCCAGTACCACTATAATACCAGAATCATAAAAGGACATAACAAAACAATAAAACTACAGACCAATATCCCTGATGAATATCCTCAACAAAATACTAGCTAACCAAATCCAACAGCATAGCGAAAAGATCATATACCCTGTTCAAGTGGGTTTCATACCAGGGATGCAGGGATAGCTTACCATACACAAGTCAATAAACATGATAAATAGAATTAAAATAGAATTAAAAATTCTATTTAAACATAAATAAAATTAAAAGCAAAAATCACAGATCATCTCAATAGATGCAGAAAAAGCATTTGACAAAAACCAGCAACACTTTATGATTAAAACCCTCAGCAAATTGGCATAGAAGGGATATACCTTAATGTAATAAAAGGCAACTATGACAAACCCGCAGCCAACATAATACTGAATGGGGAAAAGTTAAAAGCATTCCCCCCTGAGAATAGGAACGAGACAAGGACAGTCACTCTCACCACTTCTATTCAACATAGTACTGGAAGTCATAGCCAGAGCAATCAGACAAAAGAAAAAAATAAAGGGCATCCAAATTGGTAAAGAGATTGCTGTTGCTGTTTGCTGATGATACAATCATATGCCAAGAAAACCCTAAAGATTTGTCTAAAAAGCTCCTAGAACTGATAAATAAGCTCAGAAAAGTTTCAGGACACAAAATTAATGTACACAAATCAGTAGCTCTACTATACCCCAACAGTTCTGAGAATCAAATCAAGAACTCATCCCCCCTTTACAATAGCTACAAAAAAAAGATAAAATACTTAGCATTATACCTAACCAAGCAGGTTAAAGACCGCTACAAGGAAAACTACAAAACACTGCTGGAAGAAATCACAGATGACACAAGCAAATAGAAACACATCCCATGCTCATGGATGGGTAGAATCAATATTGTGAAAATTACCATACCACCAGAAGCAATCTACAAATTAATGCAATTCCCATCAAAATACCACCATCATTCTTCATGGAACTTGAGAAAACAATCCTAAAAGTCATATGGAACCAAAAAAGAGCCCACATAGTCAAAGCATGAATAAGCAAAAGGAACAAATCTGGAGGCATCATATTACCTGACTTAAAACTATACTATAATGCCATAGTTCCCGAAACAGAATGGTAATGGTATAAAAACAAGCACACAGACCAATGCAACAGAATGGCAAACCCAGAAATAAAGCCAAATACTTACATCCAGCTGATCTTCAACAAAGAAAACAAAAACAAAGTGGGGAAAGGACACCCTATTCAAGAAATGGTGCCCAGATAATTGGCAAGCTACATGTAGAAGGATGAATCCTCATCTCTCACCTTATACAAAAATCAACTCAAGATGGATCAAAGACTTAAATCTAAGACTTGATATCATAAAAATTCTAGAAGATAACATTGGAAAAACCCTCCTAGACATTGGTTTACACAAATATTTCATCACCAAGAACCCAAAAGCAAATGCAACAAAAACAAAGATAAATAGATGAGACTTAATTAAACTAAAAGCTTCTGCACAGCAAAAGAAACAATCAGCAGAGTGAACTGACAACCCACAGAGTGGGAGAAAATCTTCACAATCTATACATCCAACAAAGGACTAATATTCAGAATCTACAAGGAACTCAAACAAAGTAACAAGAAAAACAAACAAATGGTCTCATCAAAAAACTGGGCTAAGAACATGAATAGACAGTTCTCAAAAGAAGATACACAAATGGCCAAGAAACATGAAAAAATAAAACCACAATACAATATCACCTTACTCCTGCAAGAATGGACATAATAAAAAAAATTTTTTTTTAAATAGATGTTGGTGGGGATATGGTGAAAAGGGAACATTTCCACACAATTCACTGCTGATGAAATGTAAACAAGTACTACCACTATGGAAAACAGTGTGAAGATCCCTTAAAGAAAACTAAAAGTAGAACTACCATTCGATCCAGCAAGCCCATTACCAGGTATCTACTCAGAGGAAAAAAAGTCATTCTACAAAAAAGCTACTTAGACACACATGTTTATAGCAGCACAATTCACAATTGCAAAACATGGAACCAGCATGAATGCCCATCAATCAATGAGTGGATAAAGAAATTGTGATATACATGTGTATATCATGGAATACTACCTAGCCAAAAAAAAAAAAAAAAAAAAGAATGAAATAATGGCATTTGCAGTGACCTGGATGAAAAAACTAGAGACCATTATTCTAAGTGAAGTAACTCAGGAACGGAAAATCAAATGTCATATGTTCTCACTCATAAATGGGAGCTAAGGTATGAACATGCAAAGGCATAAGAATGATACAATTGACTTTGGGGACTCAGGTGAAAGGGTGGAAGAGGGTGAAGGATAAAAGACTACAAAATGGGTATAGTGTATATTGCTTGGGTAATGGATGCACCAAAATCTCAGAAATCACCACTAAAGAAGTTATTCATGTAACCAAATACCACCTGTTCCTGAAAAACCTATGGAAATAAAAAATAAAGATAAAAATAAACTTTAAAAAACTTTAGTTATAAAATAAATTATTAAAATTTTTTAAAGAATAAATTTGAATTTTAGAGATATTCAAATTCAATATATAGCAGATATACTTGTATTTTACACATAACACTGGAAAGATGCACACACAAACAAAACTGGTTTCATTGGTAACCAGTAGTTTGGTTATTTGGGGGGGGAAAGGCATGTGGGGAGAATGAGGTTCTGTGAGTTAGGAGTGACAAGGAAACTCACTTTTCTCCTTATGCCTTTTTGCCCTGTATGATTCTTTTGCTGTGCAAACATCACCTACTCAAAATAAACAAGATGTAAAAACAAAATAAAGGCTAAACAAACAGAGAAAAAAAGCATGTGGTTTTCTAAACTCTCTTGCTCTCTGCCACCATGTAAGATGTGCCTTGTTTCCATTTCACCTTCTGCCGTGATTGTAAATTTCCTGAAGCCTCCCCAGCCATACAAAACTGTGAGCCAATTAAACCTCTTTCTTAATAAATTACCCGGTCTCAGGTAGTATTCTTTACAGCAGTGTGAAAACAGACTAATACAGAAAATTGGTACTGGGAGAGTGGGGCACTTCTACAAAGACACCTGAAAATGTGGAAGTGACTTTGGAACTTGGTAACAGGTAAAGGCTGGAACAGGTTGGAAGGCCTAGAAGAAGACAGAAAGATGAGGGAAAGTTTGTAACTTGCTAGAGACTGATTGAATGGTTTTGACCAAAATGGGAGTAGTGATAGGGACAGTGAAGCCCAGGCTGAAGTGGTCTCAGATGGAGATGAGGAAGTTGTTAAGAATGGAGTAAAGGCACTCTTGCTATGCTTTAGCAAAGATCCTGGTGGCATTTTACCCCCTGCCCTAGAGATCTGTGAAACTTTGAACTTGATGGAGATGATTTAGGGTATCTGGCAGAAGAAATTTCTAAGCAGCAGAGTATTTAAGATGTCAATTGGCTTTTTCTAAAAGTGTATGCTCATGTGTGAAGAAAGAAATGGTCTGAAAATGGAACTTATGTTTAAAAGGGAAGCACAGCAAAAAAGTTTGAAAAATTTGCAGTCTGAATAGCAATAGAAATGAAAAATGCATTTTGTGGGGAGAAATTCAAGCCAGCTGCAGAAATTTGCATAAGAAATGAGGAGCCAAATGTTAATTGTCAAGACAATTGGGAAAATGTCTCTAGGTCATGTCAGAGATGTTCACAGCAGCCCTTCCCATCACAGGCCCAGAGGTCTAGGAGGAAAAATAGTTTTGTGGGTTGGGCCCAGGACCTTGCTGCTGCTCTGTGCAGCTTTGAGACTTGGCGCCCTTTGTATCAGCTGCGACAGCCCCAGCCATGGCTAGAAGGAGCCTAGGTACAGTTTGGGCCATTGCTTCAGAGGGGGCAAGCCCCAAACCTTGGTGGCTTACACAGGGTGTTGCACTTGCAAGTGTACAGAAGGCAAGAATTGAGGTTTGGGAACTTCCACCTAGATTTCAGATAATGTATAAAAAGTCTGGATGTCCAGGCAGAGGGTTTGCTGCAGGCGCAGAGCCCTCATGGAAAACCTCTACTACAGCAGTACAGAGGGATAATGTGGGGTTGGAGCCCCCCACACAGAGTCCCCACTGGGGCACTGCTTATTGGAATTGTGAGAAGAGAGCCACTGTTCTACAGATCTCAGAGGTTGATGATCTACCTCTGAGTACAATAGTGGATCCACCAATAGTTTGCACTATGCACCTGGAAAAGCTACAGGCACTCAACGCCAGCCCATGAAAGCAGCCACAGGGGCTGTACTCTGCAAAGCCACAGTGGGGGAGCTGCTCAAGGATGTGGAAGACCACCCCTAGCATCAGTGTGCCCTGGATGTGAAATAGGGAGTCAAAGGAGATTTTGAAGTGTTAAGATTTAATAGCTTCCCTGGTGGGTTTCAGACATGCAGAGGGCCTGTACTCCCTCTTTTGGCCAATTTCTCCCTTTTGGAATGGGAGAATTTACCCAGTACCTGTACTCTCATTGTATCTTGGAAGTAACTAATTTGCTTTTTATTTTACAGACTCATAGGTGGAAGGGAATTGCCTTGTCTCAGATGAGACTTTGGACTTGAACTTTTGGATGAATGCTGGAATGAGTTAAGACTTTAGGGGACTGTTGGAAAGACATGATTGTGTTTTGAAATGTGAGAACAATATGAAGCCAGGGGCGGAATGATACGGTTTGGCTCTGTGTCCCCACTCAAATCTCATCTTGAATTGTAATCCCCATGTGTAAAGGGAGGGACCTGGTGAGAAGTGATTGTATCATTGGGGTGGTGTCCCCCCCCATGCTGTTCTCATCATAGTGAGTGAGTTCTCAAGATATCTGATGGTTTAAAAATGGCAGCTTTCCCTATGTGCTCTATCTCTCTCCTGCAACCCTGTAAGATGTGCCTTGCTTCCCCTTCACCTTCTGCCATGATTTTAAGTTTCCTGAGTCCTCCTCAGCCATTCAGAACTATGAGTCAATTAAAACTCTTTTCTTTATAAATAAGCCAGTCTCAGGTAGTTCTTTATAACAGTGTGAAAACAGATTAATACAGCCAGTGTTTAATAAATGTTATGCTTATTATAACTATTGTTCTCTTTAGCAACATATTTCCAATGATGGAATGTCTGTCCATCAAGAAAACAAATTTGTGTCCATACCAAACCACTACAAACAAGAGAGGAGGTAGTTAACTGGAAAATTAAAACCTAAAAAATGTACCATAGAAAACATGGCTTTGGGGCCAGTCCTATTGCTCACATCTGTAATTCCAGTGTTTGGGAGGCCATGGCAGGTGGATTGCTTGAGGCCAGAGGCCAGGAGTTTAAGGCTGCAATGAGTGATGATCATACTATTGCACTTCAGGCTGGGTAAAACAGAGACAGAACAAGACTCTCTTTCTGAGAGAGAGAGAGAGAGAGAGAGAGAGAGAGAGAGAGAGAGAAACATGGGCCTTAAGTACCCAGACACCACTGACTCTCTGCATTGATTGTGTTATCTAGATAAATGTTCTGTTGCCATCTTAATGACATCTAAATAGACAAAGGCTGAATTTAAGGTTTATTCAATATGTTTTACTTTCTAATGGGCAATTTCTGGTTCAGTCCACACTCTTGGAAAGACAGCTAATACAGTAGATTTCTTGGTGTAAGAAGCCTATTACACTTAAAAGAATTATTTTTACTTATTGAAATCTTGACAACAGAAACAAGATGCAATTTGCAGAGATTTTTGCCCTTAAGTTTCCATGACTTATGTACCTCAAAGAATGCATACTCTAACTGTAATGGCCTGAGGCTTTCCACTCTGCTGAAACACTGCAGTCTCCTTCTAAGATGCATGACCTGGATTTTGCTTGCCTTTTGAGCTTCATTATTCATGCATTCATTTCACAAATATTCTGAAGCAACAAAGATCACCTACTATGTGCCACACATTATTTTAGATACCAAGTGCACTTCCAGTAATTCATCCGGTATATATTAAATATAGGATGTTTTTAGTTCTGGCA
Source organism: Ateles fusciceps (assembly GCA_036589455.1). Classification (NCBI taxonomy): domain Eukaryota; kingdom Metazoa; phylum Chordata; class Mammalia; order Primates; family Atelidae; genus Ateles; species Ateles fusciceps. The sequence continues at coordinate 15,602,154 of JAZHEH010000562.1, forward strand.
CAGGATCCCAAGGAGCCTGACCTTGGCCTCTTTATGATATTAAAGAGCAAATTATGAACTCTCAGGATACAGGGAAAATATGACAGAAATGATCTATCTCTTTCTGCAAAATTACATGCTTACAATATTGCATTAAGAGTGGGTTGGGATTGCTGAGAGTGGAATGGAGGAAGTTGTTGTTCTGAAGCTTCTCAGTTCTCTCTGATGTTTCAGATTTGATCTATATCACTGTCTATATTGTATACCCTAAGATTCTGTCTTGATTTTATCTCATGACTAGATCTAGGTTAGAACAAGGCCAAGGTTAGAACTAGACTGTGGTACTATTCTATCACCTTCATTTGACTGAAACTTTCCTAATGATGGCTGCAACTGTGTCTGTCATTGTATGTTTGCCTGCTGGAATACACAGAAAGGGCAATAAATATATGTCAGGACAAGAGGGGAAGGAAGGAAGGAAGGGAGGGAGGGAGGAAGGAAGGAAGAAGGAAGGAAGGAAGGGAGGGAGGGAGGGAGGAAGGGAGGAAAGGAGGGAGAGAAGGATGAATGAATCATAATATATCAGATACTTGTGACTGAACTACAATCCTAGTTCAAGTGCAACTTACTAACTCTCTGTCTTGTTGGTATTACCTTTATCTTACAGCTCATACTTAACGTGGTTTTAGATAAATTTCTGCCAGCTACAGCTTACCATGTTCTAACCATACTAGGACTTGTATATTCAACCTTTCAGCCTGACTTAAACTAACTGCCTCCTTCTCTCTCTGTTTCCCAGTTCAAACTCCCAAGAGATAAAAAAAATCATATTGCCCACCCCCCAATTTTTCTTAAATAGGGTCTTGTTCTGTCACCCAGGGTGGAGTACAGTGGCACAATCATACCTCATTGCAGCCTCAAACTTCTGGGCTTGAGAGATCCTCTCACCTCAGCCTCCCTAGTAGCTGCAACTACAGGTGTGCACCACCACCCCTGGCTAATTGTGTTGTTGTTGTTGTTGTCGTTGTTGTTGTAGAGACAGAGTCTAATTTTTTTTTTTTTTTTTTTTTGCCTAGGCTAGTCTTGAACTCCTGACTTCAAGCAATCCTCCTGCCTTGACCTCCCAAAGTGCTCGGATTACAAGCATGAGCCACCACACATGGCTTAGATGTATCTGTCTTTTAAAAATATATTGGCCAATGTTTTCTGATGCTTATGTGAATATGTCTATAGCCAATATAGTAATGAGCTGTTGGTGCTAAAAAATTGGTATGCCATCGGCAAGAGGGGAGGAAAGCAGGAGGATCACTTGAGGCCAGGAGTTTCAGGATGTAGTGAGCTATGATTGTACCACTGCACACTGCACTTCAGCCTGGGTGATAGAGTGAGACCCTATCTCCACCAAATAAAAATAAAAAAAAAATCTGAGACCAAAATCATCTTATTAGAATGACAGGAAGTGAATAAAATACAACATCCATATAGCTTAGAAGACCAAGCCTGGCAGTGAATAAAATACAACATCCATATAGCTTAGAAGACCAAGCCTGGCTCATTTCAGGAAAACTGTCTCAGTGGGAGTGCCTATAAAATCCTCCCTGTCTCCTCCACTCTCCACTCTGCATTATCTCCACGTCAGTGAATTATTTTTGCACAATGAAAGCATTCATATAGAACATATTTCCAGATGTAAATATGCTCACTCCCATTTGAAGAGACATTATTTGCTTCATTATTTCACAGAGTGCAATTTGTACCATTCTGTGAAATGGTGGAAATTCTGTGAAACGGTTGCTCCACAACAGTGGAAGAAGTAGACATGAACTAAATTGTCATTTTTCAAAGAGATCACACTCCTGGCTAGAGCAATTAAAAAGCCTTGTGTGTTGGGCCAAAATCTGGGGGCGGGGGGGTGGAATGGGTTCTTTGTAATCGTTTGACATCAGAATATATGTTTAAGTGGAGAATTTCTGATAAACAAGGGATCAATAAAGTTGAAATGATGCAATGACTATGTTTCTCTTTTAATAATACTAGAGTCAGTGTTCAGCACACCACTGCATCTAACTCTCCAAGCCTCTCTAAGCTTACAAATGATATTCCATTTATTTTAAATCAATCAAGTGTCCTTAGAGGATTTCACCAGAAACCCAAATATAATTACATAAACACACAGGCTTCCTAACTATGTGAGTTTTGCCAACGGAAAAATATATTTCTGTGCAACGCAGAAGGAGTGAAGATTTATAAAATGCATTTTAATGTCTTAAGAATAACAACATTGTACCTAGAATTGGGCACATATACCTTACCAAAAAAAAAGAATAAAAAGTAAATACAGAAGACTTGATTAGGTCCTTACTGTAGTTGAAATTACCCCAAAGTAGCCTCTCTTCATGTAAATGAAGTTTACTCTGTTTCATAGTCTTCATTTTAATAATATACTTATTCAAATCCTAGAAAATTGCTAACTTCATCAGCACTAGGCAACACAAGGGCCCAAGGGTATGAGCTGGTCTTTTATTTATGCATTAGATTTCTATAACATCTCTTTTCCAAAGAGCCCCAGGCACTGCAGAGAATGTTTAACTGATGTTAGACCAAGGATTCATGGAAATGAGAAGTGGAACTTTGTCTAAGGAGATGGGACAGAAAGAGAACCAGGAGACAGAGTAAAAGGAAATGGAGAAGCTTCTGACAGGGAGAAGATATATGTCCTTATTTAATAAATAAAGCTCCCTCCCATTCCACCTGTGTCTGAGGTGACTACATTTTTGTTGTTGTTGTTTTCCATAATCCATGCGATTTGGAAAGTGCTGAAAGGCATACAGGGCGATGGGTAAAAGGCAGTGGAGTTTATATTTATCAGATTGCAATATTGTTTAGTTAGCTTGAAGTGCTACCGTGGCAGGCTTTCCACTCTTGCCCAGCTAAGGACAGGCAGGAGAGATCTGGAGGACAAGTTCTTCAGATAGGACTCCTTCTATGGCCATCTCTATAAAACACACTGAAGAGTGGATCCTTCCAGCTTCAGGCCAATTTTAACACCAATAGTAAAGGAAAAGTAAGAGTGAATTTTAATGATATCATGGGCAATATGGGACATTTTGGAAATTTTATTTTGTAAGAAAAACAGGGAGTCGAATAGTTTATACATTTTACTCCTTTGTTTATATTAAACATTATTATGTATTAAATCACTGATAATCACTAGCTTTAAAACGTAAACACTGACATTCCAACAAATTACTTTTAAATAATTAAGGGTGGTGCTGACGGAGGGGAATTAGAAGGGATGAATCCTGGAGTTTTTACTTTAACTCTGAGAGCCTGGTGTTGAACAAGGAACAAGTGGGAAGTTATATGTGATCCCAAATGAATGCTTCTTTCAGAACTGCATTGAGGAACCACAGAAAGACAATATATTCTCTCGGTTCAGCACTTCAGGGTCAATTCAATTTAGGACAATTTACTATTTGTTGGACAACAGTGTTGTGCTTGAAGCTAAAATATATCTCCAGCCTCATGTTGCCTAGAATCCCATGAGTGGTGCTAGAAACTTGAAGATGTCATACTATAATTTTTTTCCTACTTTTTGTTGTGTTTTCTGTTTGTTGGTTTGTTTCCTTCCTTCCTTCCTCTCTTTCTTTCTTGCTTGCTAGCTTTATTGCTCTGTCACCCAGACTGAAGGGCAGTCATGCAATCATAGTTTACTGCAGCCTAAATCTTCTGGGCTTAAGTGATCTTCCCACCTTAGCCTCCCAAGTAGCTTTGTCTGACTAATTTTATTTTTATTTTTTGAAGAGATGGTTTCTTGCTTTGTTGCTTAGACTGGTCTCAAACTTCTGACTTTAAGTGATCCTACCACCACTTTAAAAAAAAAAAGATATATATATATATATATATATATATATATTCAAATCAGCTCTTTTAACAGAAGATTCTGTGGAACCAGTGAAACATGATTTTTGCCATCCATAATCATTTGAAAAAAGCGGTTAAAAAAACTATAGAGTGACAAATTTGTATTCCTATTCTTTTAGAAAACAATTTTATCTTTAGTGACTGTTTGGCAAAAACTTACTTTAATATCAATCGATGAATTCCAGTTGAGGAGAATTAATTAGTAATGGTTTTTTATTATCACTGAACACACACCTTTCTAATTCATTATCTGCAAACTTATTGATCCAACAAAATAAATGTTTAAGCATATTGATGGCAAATAAAACACCAAAATAAAAGGCAACTGAAACAAAAGTACAAAACTTTAGCTCTTGCCTTTAAAAAGAACTTAATAGAGTCCTTATAACCAAAAGAATCAATTAGAAAGCTGACCTAAGTTGAAGCTGACAGTTACATTACTTAAACTCAGGCATTCGGGCTTTCTGTCCAGGAGTCTGAATCTTGAATAAATGACAAAACAGCAGAAGGAATGGTTGATGGTGACTCAGTCCAGGAAAGGTTCTGTGACAGACTATCCCTGCTTTACAATGAGGCATCCTGAGTCCTGGTTCTCTGGAATTGCCTTAGAGCAAGCTTGTCCAACCCACAGCCAGCAGGCCACGTGTGACCCAGGACAGCTCTGAATGTGGCCCAACATAAATTCATAAACTTCCTTAAAACATTATAAAAAATGTTTGTGATACATATTTTTTTAGCTCATCAGCTACCACTAGTGTTAGTGTCTTTTATGTATAGCCCAAGACAATTCTTCCAATGTTGCCCAGGGAAGCCAAAAGATTGGACATCCCTGTCTTAGAGCCTCCTCAAGCCCCAGATCAGTTCTCTAATCTTGCGAAGTTTTCATGAACCTTTAATGGCTCTGAAATCCATCTCCTTCTTTTAGGACATCTCATCATTTGGAAGCCATTTAATCCTTTATTGAGATCCACTGGATTCATTAGAAGCCAAATAATGAGATGACTAAAAGAAGGGACCTCTCTTTTATTTGTGGGCTTCCCTCTCGAGTTTTGGAGGGAATGTTTTTTCACCTGGGGTTGGGTGAGTCAGGAGGAAAAGGGAGCTTATGTCTTTAATGACAAGTGTTATTCTGGAGAATGGTCATTGAAAGAGACAAGAAAACTAGGATGTCACCCAACCACCATTCTCCTTGTTTGGGATTGCTGGTACACCTGTCTCTTGCAGTCCATCCTGCTTTCAGGACACTGATGCAAATGGTTATTGTTTAAAGAGATCAAAACTTACTGCTCAAAGCCATTTATTCAGAAAAGCCCAAATCCAGGTTATGGTGGATAGGTTGAAAACTAAGGAATGGAGCTTTCTAATTTTGCCATCAAATTCTCAAGAAAGAGAGAAGTGTCAAAATGGTAGGCCTGAAATGTAAGTATGATGCTCTGTGTTTCTTGACAGTTAAAATGGTGTCATTTTACACTCTTGTTATGTCTGAAAAAAACATAATGTCAAATTACATAAGAAATATTTAGTTCTGGTAAGATAGCTGGTGTGTCTCTGAGGTATTTAAGGACATTTTACACACTTGTCTTTAAAAAGCAATCCTGGGCTGACTAGAAGCAGTGGTGACCAGAGGCTCCCATTGAAAAGAACCACAATAGCATGTGAATTCTGCGTCGGCAACCGAGGTACCCATGTTCTTTCATCAGAACTGACTAGGCAGCTGGCGTGACTCACAGAGAGGAAGGAAGAGCAGTGTGGTGTGGCAGCCCACCTGAAAGCCACACAGGGGAGGGGAACCCCCATCCCCCAGCCAAGGGAGGTGGTGAGAGCATGCTATTCAGCTGCGGAAACTGGTTTTTCCATGGAACTGTGCAACCCACAGATTGGAAGATCCCACTCGTAAACTCACACTGCTGGGACCTAGGGTCCCGACCCCAGAGCCACACAGATTCTCAACAGCCTCTCAGCTAGAATCTGCTTAAGCCTGCCGAGTTCCCTGGGGGAGAGGTGACCAGCACAGCTAACTGCCTGTTGTCTAAGCCCTTTGAGCTCCTTGGGGGAGGGACAGCAGCCATCACTGTGACTAATAGCTGCCTAACACACTAAGCTCCATGGGCGGGCAAAGGGCAGCAGCCATCTCTATAGTCCTAGGCTGCGCTTTTCTCCTGCTGCAGCCAGGGAGGCTGGACGGCTTTGTCCCAAGAAGTGTCCCCCACAGCCCAACACACCAGCTGTGGCCACTGACTATGGTCAGAGTGCCTCTTTAGGCCTCACCATGACCCATCCTTCCTCAGTGGGCAGGGCCTCCCTGCAGGAACTCCAACAACTCCAGACAGGGGATCCAGGACAGATCTCTGATCTCCCTGGGCCTGAACTCCCCAGGTGAGGAAAAACCACAGGCTCTCTGGACCAGCAGACTTAGCCTTTCCTCCTGCTAGTTCTGAAGAATCCAGGCAGCCCAGACAAGTGGGTTTCCCCCAGTGAAGTACAGCCCCCCCACCAAGGGAGAGTCAAAGTGCTTCATTAAATGGGTCCTGCTCCCCCACGCCACCCAACCGAGTGAGACCCTCTAACAGGGGTTGTCAGCCACCCTATACAGGAGGGATCCTACACATCAGGTTGGTGCCCCTTGAGGTCAGAGATTTCAGAGTAAGAGCAGGCACCCATCTTTGCTGTTCTCTAGCCTCCTTGAATGACATCTCCAGGCACAGGAACAAACCAGATGAACAGGGCCTGAAGTGAACCCCAGCAAATCACAGCAGCCCTACAGAAGAGGGACCTGATCATTGAAAGAGAAAAAACAAACAAAAAGCAGTAACAATAGTATCAACGACAAAAAAATGTCTCCACAAAATTCCCACCCAAGGGTCAGCAGCTTCAAAGATCAAAAATAGACAAACTCTTGAAGGTGAGAAAGAATCAACAAAAAAATGCTGAAAACCAAAAATTCCAGAGTGCCTCTTCTCCAAGTGATCACAACACCTCTCTAGCAAGGGCGCAGAACTGGATAGAGGATGAGATGGATAAATTGACAGAAGTTGGCTTCAGAAGGTGGGTAATAACAAATTCTGCTGAGCTAAAGGAGCATGTTCTAACCCAATGCACAAAAGCTAAGAACCTTGATAAAAGGTTAAAAGCTGCTAACTAGAATAACCAGTTCAGTGAGAAACATAAAGGACCTGATGGAGCCAGAAAACATAGCATGAGAACTTTGCGAAGCATACACAAGTATCAATAGCCAAGTCAACCAAATGGAAGAAAGAATATCAGAGTTTGAAGACCTGGCTGAAATAAGGCAGGCAGACAAGGTTAGGGGAAAAAAAGAATAAAAAGGAATAAACAAATCTTATGAGAAATACGGGACTATGTAAAAAGACCAAATCTATGATTGATTGGAGTACATGAAGGAGATGGGGAGAATGGAAACAAGCTGGAAAACACACTTAACGATATTGTCAAAAAGAACTTCCCCAGCCTAGCAAGACAGGCCAACATTCAAATTCAGGAAATACAGAGAACACCATTAAGATACTCCATGAGAAGATCAACCCCAAGACACATAATCAGTGCTTCCAAAACTATTCCAAACACCTGACAAAAAGGGACTCTTCCCCTAACTCATTTTATGAGGCCAGCATCATCCTGATACCAAAACGTCACAGAGATACAACAAAAAAAGAAAACTTCAGGCCAATATCCCCATGAACATAGATGCAAAAATTTTCAATAAAATACTGGCAAACCAAATCCAGCAGCACATCAAAAAACTTATCCACCATGATCAAGTTGGCTTCATCCCTGGAATACAAGGCTGGTTCAACATACACAAATCAATAAAGGTAATCCATCACATAAACAGAAACAAAGACAAAAACCACATGATTATCTCAATAGATCAAGAAAAAGCCTTCAATAAAATTCAACATCCCTTCATGTTAAAAACTCTCAATAAACTAGGTACTGATGAAACATATCTCAAAATAATAAGAGCTACTTACAGCCAATATTATATTGAAGGGGAAAAGCTGAAAGGATTCCCTTTGAAAACCGGCATAAGACAAGTATGCCCTCTCTCTCACCACTTCTATTTGACATAGTATTGGACGTTCTGGCCAGGGCAAACAGGCAAGAGAAAGAAATAAAGGGTATTTAAATAGGAAGAGGGGAGGCATGTGCCTTTAATCCCACTGGGAGGCTGAGGCAGGAGAATCACTTGAACCTGGCAGGCGGAGGTTGCAGTAAGCTGAGATTGTGCCACTGCATTCCAGCCTGGATGATGCAGCAAGACTCTGTCAAAAAAAAAAAAAAAGCTTAAAAAATAAAAATAAAACCAAACCAAACCAAACAAAATCACGTCTCTGCAGATGACGTGATTGTATATTTGGAAAACCCTATCATCGCAGCCTAAAAACTCCTTAATACTGATAAGCAAATTCAGCAAAGTCTCAGGATACAAAATCATTGTGTAAAAATCATAGGCATTCCTCTACAGCAATAGACAAGCAGAGAGCCAAATCATGAATGAGATCGCACTCACAATTGCTACAAGGAGAATAAAATACCTAGGAATACAGCTAACAAGTGATGTAAAGGACCTCTTCAAGGAGAACCACAAACTGCTGCTCAAGGAAATAAAAAAGGACACAAACAAATGGAAAAAAATTCCATCCTCATGAATAGGAAAAATCAGTATCATGAAGATGGCCATACTGCCCAAAGTAATTTATAGATTCAATGCTATTCTCATCAAACTACCATTGACATTCCCCCCACAGAAACTAGAAAAAAACTACTTTAAATTTCATAGGGAACCAAATAAGAGCCTGTATAGCCAAGACAATCCTAAGCAAAAAAGGAAAAGAAAAAGAAAAAAAGAAAAAAAAAGCTGGAGGCATCACACTACCTGACTTCAAACTACACTACAAGGCTGCAATAACCAAAACAGCACAATACTGGCACCAAAACAGACACGTAGACAAATGGAACAGAACAGAGACCTCAGAAATAACACCACACATCTACAACCATCTGATCTTTGACAAACCTGACAAAACAAACAATGGAGAAAGAATTTCCTATTCAACAAATGGTGCTGGGAAAACTGGCTAGCCATATGCAGAAAACTGAAACTGGATCCCTTCCTTATACTTGTACAAAAATTAACTCAAGATGGATTAAAGACTTAAATGTAAGACCCAAGACCATAAAAACCCTAGAAGAAAACCTAGGCAATACCATTCAGAACATACGGATGGGCAAAGACTTCATGACAAAAACTCCAAAAGCAATTATAGCAAAAGCCACAATAAACAAATTGGATCTAATTAAAAACCTTCTGCACAGCAAAAGAAACTATCATCAGAGTGAACAGGCAACCTACAGAATGGGAGAAAATTTTTATAATCTATCCACCTGACAAAGATCTAATATCCAGACTCTACAAGGAACTTAAACAAATGTACAAGAAAAAAACAAACAACTCCACCAAAAAGTGGACAAAGGCTATGAACAGACACTTCTCAAAAGAAGACACTTATGTGGCCAACAAATATATGACAAAAAGCTCAACATCCCAGATCATTAGAGAAATGCAAATCAAAATCACAATTAGATACCATTTCATGCCAGTCAGAATGGTGATTATTAAAAAATCAGGAAACAATAGATGCTGACAAGGCTGCGGAATAGAAACTCTTTTACACTGTTGGCAGCAATGTAAATTACTTTGACTATTAAGGAAGACAGTGTGGTGATTCCTCAAGGATCTAGAACCAGAAGTACCATTTGACCCAGCAATCCCATTCCTGGATATATACCCAAATGAATATAAATCATTCTACTATAAAGACACACGCACACACATGTTTATTGCAGCACTATTTATAATAGCAAAGACATGGAACCAATCCAAATGCCCATCAATGATAGACTGTCCATCAAGGATAAAGAAAATGTGGTACATATACACCATGGAATACTACGCAGCCATAAAAAGGAATGAGATCATGTCCTTTGCTGGGACATGGACGAAGCTGGAAGCCATCATCCTCAGCAAACTAACACAGAAACAGAAACCAAACACTGCATGTTCTCAACCATAAGTGGGAGTTGAACAACAAGAACACCATGGACACAAGGAGGGGAACAACACACACTAGAGCCTGTTGGGGGGTGGGGGTGAGGGGGAAGGAACCTAGACGACGGGTCAGTAGGTGCAGCAAACCACCATGGCACATGTATATCTATGAAACAAACCTGCATGTTCTGCACATGTATTCCGAAGCTTGAAGTAAAATAAAATTAAAATAAAAAGCAATTCTGAGAGTATTTTCAGATTGTGCAGTAATACAACTGTTTGAACAGGTAATGAATTCTATTTTCAATTTTGATGGCTTTTATTTTTTCCAGTGATTTCCTTTTTAATTTGCTGAAGGCTTGTTTTTTTCTTACCTAGAATTATTTCTAGACTTTCTAAACTTTTTTGAGCAGAATCAAATTCAAAGGCAAACAGCATTTCATATTCCTGGATCGTTCTTCATTGCCTCTACCTGCCACAGATCTCAATAAAGGCTTAATTAGCCATTAACAAGCCAACATGTTAAGATTTCTAATTAATGGTGGCTTGCCTATCAAGTTAATGTCCTTGCAAATTATCTCCTTCTAGAGATTATTACAATTTACAGAAGCAAATCCATTATTTATTACGTAGGGGGCTTAGTAGACTCTAATTTTGAACATAATGCAGGGGTATCCCTTACCATGAGAGACTGTGCTTCCAAAGTAAGTGTGTAAGATGAAAAATGTGCATAGTCAAAATTATCCCCTTGACAAGTCCTTAAATGACACTGCATTAGGGACTGACACACTGAAGTCCGTTAGTCCTGCACAGCTTTCCAGATGACCCTTTCTTCAATTGAGTACCAGATCCTTAGCAGGTAGGGGTATGGTAAATTAAAAATAATGACTTTTAAACACTAGAATTACATTATGCATGGCAAGGTGCCCACACTATGAAATAAACATGGAAACAGTAGATACCCATCATATCTCCTGGTCACCCTCAGGCAGGCACTCTGATGGAACACGGTCTGAATTTCCTGCATTATTTAAATTGCTCACTCTGTCTATTGTCTTCCTCCTACCCACCCCACTTTTCTCTCTCTTTGCCAAACATATGCAGATAAATTTAAGTAAGTTAACACAGTATATGATGTGACTGCATTATCTTTTTAAGCAATAATAATATTGATAATTTGATACTTCATTCTAGCTTTCAGTTGTTTCCATATTTTTATATTTGCATTGTTTCTTGCATTGAAAAAAAATTCATACCCTAATTTCAAATTCCCTGGCAAGATCCTCTATGTCAAAGTTTCCAAAGAATCCAAAACACTTTATTTGAAATCAATAGGGATGGACACGCAGTGAATTGTTCATCTGAGATCTGGTGAATACTCACCCAGGGTTCATCTAGCAAATTCTTTTTGAGACTGGTAAGTCATCTGCATCTGAAAATGTTTCCTTCACCTTTTCATCCTTTTGTTTCCAAGATCTGCAAGATACTGGCATTGTGTGGGTTCTCAGAAAATCCTTGTTGAATGGAAAGGAGGAAAGGGAGAAAGTGAGAGAAAGAAACAGGGGATGAAAGAAGGAGAAAGAGCATGAGGGAGAAAAGGAAGGGAGAGAAAGAAAGGAGGGGAAGGAAAGGACAAGGGAGGACAGGAGGGAGGTGGGAGGGAGGGAGGGAGGAATGGAGCTGATAGACACAGAAGCATGAGTTTGGTTGGTTCAATGCACTTGGAACTCTAAGACCTTGAGCAAGTTGCATTTCTGGTGTGATCATCAGTTTCCTCAGCTCAGTGTAGACACAGGAATAAAATTTCTGCTATGTAATTCAATAAAAGGGAGCTGTACCAGCTAAGTACTTATCACTGGGCAAAATTTGGCATTCTGACTGTTTTGAATCATCATATATATCTGCACTATTCTTAAAAAGTAAATATATAAATGTTTATGTCTGGAGACTAAGGAGTTGGCTAGTAAGTAGTCATGTTGTGAACAGTCTGCCCACAAGGACCATCACAAAGCAGGCAAAATCTTTTGAAAGGCCTTCAGCAGCTGCTGTTCTCACATGCAAAAGCAAATACCAGGAAACAATGATAAAACAGAGATCTGAGGCCTGTTAAATTATGACTTAAAAGGCTGCCTTTTTCTCTTGTGTGCCAGGCATTTACTACCTACAGTAGGCAACCGCACATCATCTCGGTTAGGAAAATATTTCTATTCTCGTCTTTCAGATAAGGAAATGGAGTTTGGAGAAGTCAAGTAACTTGCCTGTGGTCACACAGGTCTCGAGCACCCGGGGCCTGGATTCAATCTCACCTCTACTGACTATACCACATCCAGGCTTTTTTTTTGTACTACCCTCATGCTCATTATCGTTGTCAGCTGATTAACTCTACAGGAAGTGTCCAAAGTCATCAGAAGTAAGCTGTCTATTGGTGTATGAAGAAATTAGTAAAATGCACTCAGTATAGGTGTAAGTGCTGAAAGAGAGACATCCATGTGAGACAAAGGGCATTCACTACCAGATGTTCCTGGGGGACTTTTCTGTATTATATGATTTGAAGCCCTGGCAAGTAACAGCAAAGGATACTGTATAAATGGGGTCTTTGAATATATATTATGTGCCAGGCACTGTTCTGAGCGCTTTTAGAAGTGCTTAGAAGTAATTAATTTTATCTGCACAGTAGCAGCTCCTTGGGGCACGTACTAAGCCCCAGCAAAATTTAATATAACCCATAAGTAAGAGCTGGAGTTGATATTGGAACAAATGCAGTCTGGCTCCAATGACTGCTCTAAACAGCTACACGTGTTGGTTGACGTGTGTTTTTCCCATTCTGGGCTTGCCTTAAAGGACCTGTAGGGGAGATGGAAAAGTACAATATAGGCAGTGAAGCTTAGAGCTGAGCCAGGACTTCCTGAGTTTGCTGATATGAAGATCAGAAAATCTGGGACCTGCCCTCCTTTCTATCTCTAAGCCTTAATTTCTTCATTATAAGGTGTGGCTGATGATGCCCAAGTAAATAGCTTCAATGAGGATGATCTTGCATATGAATAACTCAGTTAAAAAAAATGGTGGCATGTGCCTTTAATCCCACTGGGAGGCTGAGGCAGGAGAATCACTTGAACCCGGCAGGCGGAGGTTGCAGTAAGCTGAGATTGTGCCACTGCATTCCAGCCTGGATGACGCAGCAAGACTCTGTCAAAAAAAAAAAAAAAGCTTAAAAAATAAAAATAAAACCAAACCAAACCAAACAAAACAAAAAACCCTCAAAATCGAATGGCTAAAGCATAAGTGCCTGAATCAAACTTCCTGAGTTTGAATCCTGAAACAATGTAGTAGCTATGTGACCTTGCATACATTACTTAACCTTTCTATGCCTGTTCCTTAATCTGCAATATCAAGATAATAATAGTATCTACCACATAGGGCTGTTGATAGCATTACACACTTGGTGGCTGCGGAATAGGAGGAAGCACATAGTAATATGGACTACCATCACCATCCTGTGTATACATTTAAAAATGGAGTTCCATCATTATTTCATATGTAATCCAAACTTAGATTTGCAGTGTAGGCAGCCCCTATTGCTACCTCATGATGTGTAGCTTTTTCCAAAGTCACCTGAAGATGACAGAATTGAAAGAACACAGGAGAAACATGGTATATGAAGATCTTTCAAAGGTGAATCTTCCATCTGCTCTCTGCTTTGCTGCCTTACAGAAAATAGTTTCAAATGTATACTCTGCCCATTGGTGTTGGCAGTCATGAAAGCCAAGTCTATGTCTTGTCTGGCTTATGTTAAAATGTTTGCCGTGTCCCCCCTTGATGATACAATGAAGTGATGGCAGCTTCCGGGTTCCCCCAACACACTTAGTTATTAGGAAGTCATGTGTAGTGTGAGAGCAGCATGACATCACAGGGAAAGAGGGAGAAAAAGGAAATGGAACTTCCATATAAAGTAACACAATCTTTCCCTCTTTATTTTGAAATAGCATCCCAAATTTGTTCAGCAATTACCTTCTTCCCCACTGGCTGCCAATATGGTTTCAGTAAACTGACATTACTTATCACTTCCTTCCTGATGGAGAGGTCAGAATAGACCCAGAGCTAACCAATGAGGACTTTTTATTCCATGGTGACAAAGATTGGTTCAGGAATGGGCACTTGAGCACAGTCAGGCCAATGAGCATCAACTCTGGGTCATTTGTTGATGAAATTAGCAAAGAGAGGTTTTCATTTCTACTGAGGCCATTAGCTGTGTGGAGTAGAAATTTGGAATGTTTGGTAGTCATCATGCCACTATTTTAGAAGCAACCTCATTAAAAATGGAACCAAGAGGGAAGTGAAGCTTAGTGACAGAGGACATGAGATGACATTATTTGAACCCCTATGTCAAACTATACCTGAGCCAGACCCACCTCTAGACTTCTCAGTCACAGGATTTGGCACAGGATGAGTAAATCCTTTGTTGCTCTCTCTCTCTGTCTCTGCCTCTCTCCTCCTTTCTCACTCTCTTTTCCTCCCTCTCTTGGTTCAAGCACTAGACGATTCTTGAGTCATAGTGCTGTGTGTTTTCAATTTCACCTTATGTCTGGCTCCAAGCTTCCCCAGATTATAGAAATGCTGCATCTTTCTGTAGGCCCTGTAGGCCTATTCAATCAATCCAAGCATACGGTTTCAGAACTATTGAAAGACAAGCTGAGCACTTAAGCAGAATCTCATTTTCCTGGAGGAATCTGCTCTCTAAATTAATAAAAAATATCCATGTCTACATTGTGGAACACAAGCTCATTTTCCCAGGTTTATAAACCTCCCAATAGATACTGACTCTGTTAAAATGCTGATGGCTTTTAAGAAACTATTCTAAAAAAGGGAGAAATCGATGCCTCTCTAAGTGATAAGATCATGCAGCCCGTGGGTCCCACTGTCACAATGGAGGTAACACAAGGAACACTGAGGGAGTCAGAGAAGTGAAAGGAACAATGAAGGTTCTTTACAAATCAGTTCACTGTGCAAACACACAGAAAAACACTAAGTCAAGTCTTCATTGTGTCCAGCCTGCCTTTCAGATGGAAAATACAAACCAAATTAGATTTGGAAAATGGTCTATTATCCTGCCCTCATTGAGGAGAGAAGAGATTACAGTACACAGGGCTTCCTGGGAATCAATTGTTTCCTAATGAAATAATCATAGCTGATGGGTAACTTCATTGTGACTTTTATAGAAGTTCAGTACTATTACTTATCTCTGTAGATTATTTTTTAAATTCTAGAGAAATTAAAAACTAAAAGTAAAAAAGGGAAGGAGAAAGAATATTGTAATTTGGGGTTTCCTCTTTGGTTTGCTGGCAGACCAAGGAATAACAAATAGAAGACTCTAGGTTTGGGGAACAAAAACACAGGATGCCCAGTTTAATCTGAATTTCAGATAAACAACAAACAGTTTTTTTATACCCCAGGTAACAAACAGCTTTTTAAATCCAGCACTCTGAAAGTAGAAAAGCTCAGAAGTAGGACGAAGGTTGGTGAAGTTGAGGAGAAGCAGGGATGGCATGGCTGGAGTTTGGGGGTGGGAGGAATATGAGGATAGGGAACTTGAAACTGGAGGCAATCAAGTGGGAGGGTGAAGATTGAGTGTTAATGTGATGGAAAGCCATTGAAGGGCTTTATCCACAAGAATGGGCCAATCTGACTTGCAGTTTTAAGAGGTGGCCCAGTGGACTGCAGGAGGCCAGGTGAGAGCATGGAGCCAGACAAGGTGAGATCATGGAGCCAGAGCCGGGCAGAGGCTATTGCACTGGTCCAGCCGTGAGATGATGGGAATTCACTCCATGGTGATACCAGCAGAGGAGAAGAGAAGCAACCTGGGTCTGACAACTTAGTTCCAAGCATCAGAAACCAACTCTATCTTCATCTCTCTGTTTTTGGCACAAACAGGAGTTGTTGTTGTTTTATTTTTTTGGGAAGTACAAGCATACTCAATTTCATTATGCCTCACTTTATTGTGTTGCTCAAATACTGTGTTTTTTTACAAACTGAAAGTTTGTGGCAACTCTGTGTCAAGCAAATGTATTGGTACCATTTTTTCAATAACATGGGCTTACTTCATGTGCCTGTGTCACATTTTAGAAATTCTTTCAATATTTAAAACTTTTTCATTATTACTATATCTGTGATGGGCCAATTATATCAATTATCTCTGTTATGGTAATCTGTGATCAGTGATCATTGATGTTACCATTGTAATTGTTTTGGGGCACCAGAAATCATTTCCTTATAAAAGGGCAATGTAATAGCTACATGTTGTGTGTGTTCTGAGGGCTTCACTGACTGGCCATGCTCCCATCTATCTTCTTCCCTTCCAGCCTCCCTATTCCCTGAAACACAACAATGTTGAAATTAGGCCAATCAATAACTCTGCAATGGCCTCTAAATATTCAAGTAAAAGAGAGTCATGTGTCTCTCAATTCAAATCAGGAGCTATAAATTACTAAGCTTAGTGAAGAAGACATGTTAAAAGCTGAGACAGGTAAAAAGTTAGGCCTCTTACACCAAACAGTTGAGCATACGAAGAAAAAGTTCTTAAAGAAGACTATAAGTGCTACTCCAGTGAACGCACAAATTTCTTAGATAGCTTCTGTATCATCACTTGCTGCTTCACCTTGCATTTTTATGTTATGAAGATGGCTTCTCTCCTTGAACCTCATGAACCAACTTCTGATAGTTTCTAACTTTTGTTCTGAAGCTTCCTTATCTCTTTCCACCTTCATAGACTTAAAGAGAGTAGGGCCTTGTTCTGGACTGGGCTTTGGCTTAAGGGAATGGTGTGGCTGGTTTGATCTTCTATCCAGACCAATAACATTTTCTCCATATTAGCAATAAGGTTGTTTCACTTTCTTAGCTTAATGTAGCAAGTTATTTAAGAAATCTAGCGAAGATCATTGATGAAGGTGACTACACTCAACAACAGATTTTCAGTGTATACAAAACAGCCTTATATTGGAAGATGCTATCCAGGACTTTTATAGCTATGGAGAAGTCAATGTTTGGCTTCGAGGCTTCAAACGACAGGCTGACTCTCTTGCTAGGGGCTAATGCAGCTGGTGACTCTAAGATGAAGACATTGCTCATTAACTAACCCACAATCCTAGGGTCCTTGAGAATTATGCTAAATTTCCTCTGCTTGTGCACTGTAAATAGAACAACAAAGCCTGGATGATATCACATCTGTTGATAGCATGATTTGCTGGATATTTTAAGCCCACTGTTGAGACCTACTGCTCAGAAAAAAAAGGATTTCTTTCAAAATATTACTGCTTGATGACAATGCACCTGTTCACCCTTGAGTTCAGATGGAGATGAATAAGAGATGAAAGTTGTTTTCATGTCTGCTAATACAACATCCATTCTGTAGCCCATGTAACAAGGAGTAATTTTGATTTTCAAGTCATATTACTTAAGAAATGCATTTCATAAGGTTAGAGGTACTATTGACAGTGATTCTGCTGATGGATCTGTGCAAAGTAAATTGAAAACATTCTGTAAAGGATTCTTCATTCTAGATGTTAATAAAAACATTCATGATTCATGGAAGAAGGTCAAAATATCAGCATGAACAGGAGTTTGAAAGAAGTTCATTCCAACCCTTATGAATAACTTTGAGAAGTTCAAGATCTCCTTGAAGGAAGTAACTGCAGTTGTTGTGGAAATAGCAAAATAACTAGAATTAGAAGTGGAGCCTGAAGATGTGATGAATTGCTACAATCTCATGATAAAACTTGAATGGAAGAGGAGCTGCTTCTTATGGATAAGCAAAGAAAGTTGTTTCTTGAGATGGAAACTGCTCCTGGTGAAGATGCTGTGAACATTGTTGAAATGACAGCAAGAGATTTTGAATATTACATAAACTTCATTTATAAAGCAGTGGCAGGGCTGGAGGCATGGACTCCAATTTTGAAAGGAGTTCTGCTGTGGGTAAAGTACTATCAAACAGCATCACATGCTAGAGAAATCCTTTGTAAAAGAAAGAGTCCATCAGTGTGCCAAAAATCATTGTTTTCTTATTTTAAGAAATTGTCACAGTCACCCCAAACTTCAGCAACCACCACCATAATCACCATCAAGGCAAGACCCTTCAAGTCAGCGAAAAGTTTATGACTTGCTGAAGGCTCAGACAATCATTAACATTTTTTAGCAATAAAGTATTTTTAAATTAAGTTATGTATGGTATATTGGTTTTTTTTTACACACAATGCTATTGCATACTCAATAGACAACTGTATAGTATAAACATACATTTCATATGCACAAGAACCAAACAATTTGTGTGACTCCCTCTATTGTGATATCAGCTTTATTGCAGTGGTATGGAACCAAATCCACATACCTCCAAGGTGTTCCTGTATACATGAAGGCTGAAGTAACAAATTCTGAAGATGATCAGTGATGAAAATATCATAGGCAGGAGGAACCAGCCAAGATCACGTCTTGAAAACAGCACAGGTGCCAGCCATATACCTTGGTCCTTCAAAGCTGTATTCTTCATAGTACCACCTTACCGTGAGTATGTGTACACTGTCCCTGAGACTCCACATCATTCCCTTAAGGGTCAAAGCCCTTAGCAGAATCATCTGAGTGGCCAGTGCAGTCACAGGCCTATACTTGTACTTCGGCCACCAGCAAGCAGGGAGAGGGACTCCATGCCTCCTTTGGGTTTTGTAGAAAGAGGCTGAGGAGCCAAGATTCCCAAGGAGGAATCATGTTCAAACTGGGTAATTCAAAAACCAGTCAATAACCCTCCATGGATATTTGCTCTTCAGGATCAGGAATGTGACCTGATAAAACTTTATAATTCTAGAGACTGTCTATAATTTACTGAACAAAGATCACAACAATTACATAGTCTTTTTTTTTTTCTTTTTTGAGATGGAGTTTTGCTCTTGTTGCCCAGGCTGGAGTACAATGGCGTGATCTCGGCTCACTGCAACCTCCACCTACCGGGTTCAAGCAATTCTCTTGTCTCAGTCTCCCGAGTAGCTGGGATTGCAGGCGCCTGCCAGCATGACCAGCTAATTTATTTTATTTTATTTTTTAGTAGAGACAGGGTTTCACCATGTTGGCCAGGCTGGTCCTGAACTCCTGACCTCAGGCAATCCACCTGCCTTGGCCTCCCAAAGTGCTGGGAATACGGGTGTGAGCCACCAAGCCCAGCTGGATATTCTTAACTAAGATTTAATTCCAGCACTTATACCCAAAAATTTCACCTGTGTCCCTAGAGCAAGAAGAAAATAAAACTTATCAGTTGCATGTGCTATGAAGGCCTGAGGGTTTTAATGGTTTGTAAACATAATCTGAGTCAACAGTGAGCTGTGCCTGATAGAACAGCATAGATCCCCATAGAAACAAAACCAAAGGGGATTAGAAAGGAGGAATTGAGGAGAGAAGATATGCCTGAGGCTCTCTGCCTGACTTGAAGTGGACCCAGGTATTTTTCCAGGGTTTATTTTGTATGGATGACATAAATGATCATAATGTTCTGACCGTCATGCAGTCCTCACCTTTTCTGACATTATGAAGTTATGTTGTTGCCATGAGGCTAAAAATGAATTGGAACCCTCACAAGGAGGTTAAAGTTGCTATAGTAGACAGACCTAGATAGGGTAAGAAATTCAACCTAAGTTTTAGGTTAAAGTAAGAGGAAAATGAACCAGACTAATATAGTTATGTCAATAATTAAATGAGATAATACATGGAAATTAATGGCTAGTGCTCAGCATGTGGTAAGTGTTCAATTAATGTCAGCAATTGCCTTCACAAAAAAGTTTTACAGTTTCTAAGAGTAGCCAGGTGTCTCAGAATTGGGCATGAAGTGCCAATTGAGAGACACTCACTGAGTTGAAATAATGGCTTAAAATTGCCTATAGAAAGAAAATAAGGTTTTAAAACACATACACAAAGGAAAGAATCTGCATAACCCAATGCAATTCATTTCTCATCTCAATACAGAAGAATCTCTTTGCATTAACAGGACACTATTCAAAATCTCTGTTTCTGGAATTCTGCTAAAATTGGTAGAAGCTGCATAAACAGTCAAACTGGATGTAGCCATAATAAACGTGGATGTTGCACCGCAGCATTGAGCAAGTCTCTGGTCACAGACCATCTATTTTCACCCACTCACTACCTGACTTTTTAACCAGTTACCTAGCAATCCAAAACCAAAAAATCATAAATAAAATTCACAATCTTCCCCTACATGTTCTGCTGAGACCTCATTTTATGAGTATATTAGAAATAAAATGGGAAGGTGGTCGTTAAAATTTTATGCAACAAGAAATATTTTACAGAAGGGAAATATACCCGTTACATCAAAACCAGAATATTGATGCCGTACTTTATCATATTTATTTACTGTCATGTGTGTGGTTTATACATTCTGCTTGCTACTGTATAAAATATGTCAAACAAATCCTTAACTTTATAAGACTTAACATTTGTCTTATTCATCTTATATTTTAATTTTTCATAAAAGAGAAAAATTAATCGGTAGAGCAACTGGAGAGGAAGGCAGTACACGAGCGTTGTGAGTTTGGGAGCAGCAGGCATTCACAGGGGAGATAAAAACAACGTGTTTTAAATTCTAGGACAGAGCTCCATAAAGTATATATGTTTTCCTGAAAAAAATATATATTTAATAAGCCACAGTAAGGGCATGCTTGACTTGGCTATCTTTATTTGTGGACTATCAAGTAAACCATCTTTAATATCAAGCTTATTTTTTATCTCCTACATTCAGCCAGGGTTTCTACTCCTCTCTGTAGGGCACTTTGATGGAGCCAATACATTGAATTTTCAGCATTAATAAGGAGCAATCAGGAATCAGATCCAAGAAAGACTATATTTTTATTCAGTTCTAAGTCAGAGAGCCAGCAGGAAGCATCTTAGTTTTGCTTTGTTTAGTTTGTTTTAATGTAGTTTCTAGTGGATGATAAGGCAGTTAACCTGAGTTCAGCTTATTTATCTCTGAAATACATTTTCCTCCACGTAATTTTCGTGACCACCTTCTGAATGATGATCTCTTGTCCAAAATAGAATGATTGATTTCTTCATTCAGTCATTTACTCATTTATTAATTCAATAGTTACTTAAGAATATGATTATGATGAGTGCTATGCTCTATGCTGGACAGGTATGGAATCCGCTATGCCCCCTAGGAGTCCTAAAAAGTTAATTTTTAGTAAATTGAAAACTACATCATGATTTTATCCTCATGAGCTGACCTACTGAAAATTATTCTAATTGCTTTAGCCCAAAGTTACAATTGAGGCAAGGTAGAGGAAGCACTTAGAGTGGCACTGGGTAACCATGTGGACTGGGAGTCTAAACCTTGTTTCAAGTGCCAGCTCTGATACTACCTTATCCTAGGGCCTTAGACAAATACATGATGGTATGCAGGCTTCAGCATCTTTACCTCTAAAATAAGTAGGTGGGGCAAGATGTTCTCTAAATTCTCTCTCACTCTAAAACTTCAAATCAGTTTGTGTCTCTGATACAAGTCATTTCTCTTATAGATGAGGACCTATCCAAGTCCTCCCCAGCTAGTAAGAGCAAAGTAGAAATTGAAAACTAAGCCTCCTGCCACTGGTTTCCAAGCCAGAAGCAACATCCTACTAGGGAGCTGATACAATGCAGCCCACAGACAAGAACTTTTTGGTGGGGAAGTCATTCTGTTTGCCTGTTAGTTCATGTAGTTGAATTAGTTGACAATATTACAACACAGGAAGATCTCATAATATATGTGGATTCATAACTCCTCTTACAAAATAAGAGAATATATTTTGAGAAGGTAATACTGTGTTACATTCTCACGTGTCAATAACTAGCTGGAGATCATTAGGGGCTATCCGTTCCAGTGAACTACTTAGTCAAGTTTGCCACAGTCCTCACTACTCTCTATTGTCTTATACAGAGCTTTCTCTCTCCCTTTTTATTACTTGCTTTGTCCTTCAAGGCAATGAGTTTGCAAACCCTATATTAAACCATAAATACATAGATGAGTTTGTGTGTGTGCATGAGTGTGTGGAAGTGGAGAGGAAAAGGATATATTTTCATATAAAATTTACCACTCTATCTAAAATAAGAAAAGAACTAGGCAAAATCCACTGATATGTTTTATTCCCAATTAATAAGAAATTAAATTTTTGAACTTAATCTGTACTTATGTCATTGAATGGGCAAAACAGAAATTGAAATGCCATTCAGAACTTAGTTATTAATTAAATTACTCATCAACATTAGTTTTGTAGATATTTTTCTTCCTTTGTTTTGTCCAATCCAATAACCACACTATGTATAGAGACTTTCAGATGAAACACACACCACGAGGGTAGAAAGCTTGATCATGAGAAATGATATTATTTTCTTTAATGCCTGACTCTGTAAAAAAGATCACATGGCTAAACTGAATCATTTTCAATCTTCCTAAGCACTTTGAACTCAGCTTATCTTGTTGCAAGCTCAGGTTGGTTAATTAAAGAAGAAGAAAAGGAAAAGTTTTCATCTTGTGTTAGTGCTGTCATTCTTTTATTTTTAAGTGTAAGCCATTTTCTTCATAGATTTATTTGGTATTTTACTCCTGGGTAATTTCAGCATGATTTAGTATTTACTTTCGTTCATTTTTTATTTTTCCTCTGCTTAGTGGAAGATAAAATAGTTAATTATGTGTTTGTATTACAGGTTGAAAATGTATTTAGGAGAAAGAAACAACTTTCTTCTCATTTGAATTCACTCCATTCTACTCATTTTTCTTCATTGTTCAAATGAAAAAGCAATCATTAATGACAGTTGATTCTTTCTTACTTATATAGGTTTTTCCTTTTCCAAGGAAAAATACATCCACCACTCTCAATTTCCCAATGGTGTTTAGTCTTTCCTAAGATCAAAAGAAATTAAAATATTATCAGTTTACCAGGCTTTTTATTAACAAGTTGTCTGAAGCAAAGAACCTAGAAAAGGCATAAGTTTAGCAGAGTTATTTTTCTATCTAAGGAAGTTCTTTTCTTGAAGACAAAGATGTTCTCCTACCTATGTGAAAGCCAGTCATTTGATCAGTGAAATCTTTCTCAAGATGATGATTTCTGCTTTGATG
This sequence comes from Ateles fusciceps, assembly GCA_036589455.1. Taxonomy (NCBI): domain Eukaryota; kingdom Metazoa; phylum Chordata; class Mammalia; order Primates; family Atelidae; genus Ateles; species Ateles fusciceps. The sequence continues at coordinate 15,625,265 of JAZHEH010000562.1, forward strand.
CTGAGAACTTTTACAAATGTTATGCAAGGTCTTAAATGTCCCCTGCCTTTCCTCTGACAGCTTGTTGTTCTGCATCATTTACTGCTTTCAAACCATGTTTTTGAAGGAGATGGCAGTTTTGCTGAGAAAAAGTGACTGTACATATAAGACTTTTCCCTCTCATCTATACATAAGAAAGGTGTAATTTTGAGATTGAGTTTCTTTCCTCTAGCTTTTGAAAGATGAGTTGCTCACAATATGCAATTATGTGGCTCAAGACAAATAATTTCACAGATATAGCAGTTACAGACTGACTGGAGGAGACACTGGTGACATTTTATGAAGAGGTACGTGATGCATAATTCAAGAAATATAAGGACATTGGAGAGAATTTTAGAAAGCACGACTGTTTCTATTCAACTGTAGTCAATGTTTCTGTCCCTACCTATCAATTTGTTTTCTCTTCCCTCCAGCATCATAAAGAATTTCTAGAGCAGAAATGAGGAAAAAATGGGTTTTCAGATTTTGGAGCAGTATTCATTTCTCTTCATTCTTGTATTTTAATTCAAGGAATATTTCTTTTAAAGGTAGAAGAAAAAAAAGAAGCCTATTACCAAAAAAAAAAAAAAAAAAGAAGAAGAAGATAATGATAGTAAGCTGATATAAATACAATGTTTAACAAAAATAAACAAAATAAATATGGTTTTCAAAACTAGGATTTTAGAGTTTTATTTGCTGTAAAGGACCTATGTTCCATTATTTCGTGAAAATAATTTAAAAATATTTTTTAGATGGTGTGGTTTCTAATTATTTAATGATATTCACTTTTTTCTATATAATTCAAGTTAGAGTACACATATTTATGAAAATTATGTTTTTTATTAAAAGCATTAGTTTTAATAAAAAAGTATTAAAATTATGTTTTATTAAATGTATTTATTAAAATTATGTTTTTTTAATTCTACAATTCCTATTGATTTTATTTCTAAAACCATAAAATATTTATGATTTTAATGGGTACACATTTTATTTAGATTTTCTTTTGTCCAGAAATGAGCATTTGGAAACAATCTTTGGATTTTAATTGATGAAGACTATCAATCCATATTACTGAGAACCTGCTCTGGCTGTCTGTGTGGATCAGACATGCTGACAAATAAGCAAGGCTTCAGTGTATTTAGTACCAATTTTTCCTTTTTGTGATCCCTTTGAGTTGTACTATATCCCTCTGCCTGCCTGCCTGCCTGCCTGCCTGCCTGCCTTGCAACCCATACTTATCAAGCACCTTCTATGGGCCAAGATGTGAACAAAGCAAAATCCTTATATCTATGGAGTTCACAGTCCAGTAAGAGAGATACTTATATCATGCTAGGTTAAAAGTGTGCTTTTTTAAAAAGGAAAAAAATAAAAGCAGATTTGGGTGTTAAAGAATGATAGGGGCTACACATCTAATACAGAAAATATCATGTTGTCCCAAGGGAAGATAAAAGAAAAAGAAAAATAGGGATTGATATCAGGAAAAATTGTTTAAATGAGGGGGTACTATATACCCACAAAAATAAAAAATAAAAAATGAAGGGATAAAAACTTTTGTCAGTTATATCAAAAGGTCAAGATGAATGAGAATATTATATTGTAAACAGCATTTTTGAAAGTACCTGAAGGAATCTTTTTCATGATTGTAGATCCAGGCAAAATTATTATATAAGTGGTATATGTTCTAATAATCATTATTAAGAGCTTACTTTGTCTTGGGCACAGATCAAGACTTTGGAAACACAGCAATGAACAAAACAAAGCCCTTTGCTTGATGTAGGCTTACCTCATATGGCTGCTTAGGCTGTGCACTGTACAATAATTTTCAGGAGCACATTCACATAAACTATGATGTGCACCCTCTAGGGGTGTACAATACAGCAGCGCTGCTCTAACTGCAGCATGCATTCCAGTGAAGGGAAGACAGATCATAAACAAACAAACAAGAATATCTCATGGAAGTGCTTTGGGGAAAAAATAAAACAAAATGAGAGAAAGAAGAGTTAGGAGAGCAACTTCAGATTTTGTGGTCAGAGCAAATGTCCCTGATTGGGTAATATTGTATAACTTTATCCGACTCATGTTCTGTCAGAATCATTCTATTTTCTCTTTTGAAAATAGACTGCAGAGGGCCAAGGAAGAAACAAGGGGACCATGACAATAGGAGACCATTGCAATACTTTGGGTGAGAGATGATCGTAGCTGGGACCAGGTGATAGCAGGAGAGATGGTAATACATTTAGAAGGCACAGCAGGATTTGCTAGTGGATTAGAGATGGAACATGAGAGTAAGGGAGGAGCCCAGAATGACAAAATTCTTAAGAATCCTGAGCAACTGAAAGAATGGAATGCTGTTTACTGAGACATGGGAGGAGCAACGTGAGAGTTCCGATTTAAACATGTCAAGTTCTGATTTAAACATGTCAACTTCCAGAGGCCGACTACAAATTCAAGTGGAAATGTTGGATAAGGGGTTGGAGACCCAAATATAAAATTCAGGGGAGATATGGGAACTAGAGATATAATTTGGAAGCTGTTAATACGTAGTTAATAGAAAGCCTTGAGAGTAGACAAAAATCACCTACAGTTATAGTTCTGAACCCTGGCTGTACGTTGCAATCACCTGGGAAACTTTCAGAAAGTACTGAGCACTGAGTCTTATGCCAGACCAATTAAACAGAAACTTCTGGGGGTGACACAAAGGCAGTGGTATTTTTAAAAAACATCCCAAGTGATTCTTCTGAGCAGCTGGGGTTGAGAACCACTGACCTAAGGGGTCAATAAAGAAATAACTAATGTCTAAGAACTAAGCCCTGGAAGATGCTAGTGTTCATAAATCAAGAAGATGGGGCAGAATCAGCAAATGAGGCAGTAACCAACGTTAAGTGGGATGTAGAGCAGTGATCCAAAATACTTAGTTATAAAGGGACAGAGAGTAAAGATTTTGGCTTTGTGGACCATATGGACTCTGCTGCCATTAGTAAACTGTGCTGCTATGGCATGAAGGCAGTTTTAGACAATATATAAATGAATGAATGTGGCTATGTTTCAATAAAACTTTATTTGCAAAAACAGGGGATGGACCAAATCTGGCCCATGGACTGTTGTTTGCCAACCTCTGGTATAGAGTATCACAGGAATGGCTTTGGTAACCTCTTAAGCTAGATTATAATGGTGAGCCTGTGAGGTAGGACTATACAAGGAGCCCATGTAGCAGGGGTTCTCTCTTCAGTGACAGTCATGATGATATCTAAGCCATTGGAGGGTCACTAGAGCAGGTGGGCAGTCCTTACTTATTTAAATATTTTTAAACTTTCTATTTGAATCTGTTGTGCCTAATAATGCCTATAGGTAGGGATTCTATAATAGACAGATTTCTACAATTTCACAAAAATCCTTTTCAAATGAAGTACAATGAAATGAGTAAAATACAATTCAAAATGAATCCATAAACAAATGTGTTATTGTTTTTCTCTGAGTATACTACTGCTTTTACCATGGGGTAACAGGGGTTTGTTACTCTCTCAAGAACCGTCATTTGGGATTTCCCTGAAGAATTTAATTATTCTTTTCACTACATGTAAAAACGAGGCAGAATGTGTTTTACCTTATAAGTTATCCCTGTCATACATGCGTAAAAGAATATTACTAATGTTAAAAGCAGAAGCCCCTGAAAATTGTAAAGTACCCATTGAAAGTGCAAGATACTACACAAGAAAAAAAATTACAATTTTGAACACCCAGACTGTTACTTTTGATTAGGAGCTAAATAATAGTGATAATTATGATAATTTACAGTTTTATAGGACCTCTGACTCAAACACCTCAAAAAGTTTTGAAAATCCAAATAAATTATATGATTCTTTGGTTGCAACAAAGCATGCAGTTTATGAAAATTCAAAAAACAATAGCAACAAGTTAAAATAAATGATGGTTCTAAAGGCTAGAAAAGGTAGAAACAAATTTCAGGAGCAGGATTCCAACAACTTGGCCAACCCTAGACACAAATGAGGTGCCATGGCTATTTGGGTACTAGAATTCAATAGTTAGCCTAGAGACTTCTGCTCAAAATTGTCAGAAGAATTATTATGCTGTAGAGCTTCAGTGGGAATTGGCAAATTGAAAGCAGATAACCAAGTTCCAACCCTTCAACCATGGGTAGATGGGTCTAATTGACCAAGACTTAGATTCCAGATCAACCAGCATTTACTGAGCACCTATTATGTGCCAGCTCTCAGTTGGGTTTTATTATTCAATGTTGATATGAAAACAGAACAGAGCAGAAGGTTCTAGTTCTGTAAAAGATGATGTAGTCCCATTCTATTCAGGCTTTCCCTCATATGACTAAAAATTCCTGGACATAACATAATAAGCAGCACAGGAATGCTCTGAAAAATGGAGAGAAGAAGGAAAACAGCCTAGGAACTTCGGCATTGAGGAATGACACAGTGGTGAGTTCCCTGGGCTTCTTTATTGCCTCTTGTATATCAAGAACAGGGTGCTGCAGAAGCCTCAGCTCTGAACCACCAAATAGCATAGACAAAGAAGCTCCAACGAAAGCCTATTTTTCCCAACCAAAGGACCAGGAAAGAGGAAACCAACAACAGAAAACCTTTTTGTAATGCTCACCCTACACCAGCCAAACGCCAACAGAGCAACTGCACCCTCCCCAAGCTTAACCCCACTCCTACCCCAGGGTTTAGTAGGGTCAAGTAGGGACCTGTTCTTGCACTCCAAGCAAACAAGCCACCCTCTGGTTCCCCCACCCAGTGGTGGCAGTGGGGCCACAAAAAAAGCTGATTTTCCATCCCTCGAACTGGCCCAATGGGAGCAGGAAGCACTCAAATCTTCAGCAAGGTGGTGTCTTTAGGCCAACTGGGGAAGCTTGGTCCTGAATATTGTCACCATGGACTAGTTTCACCTGTTCCCATACTTCTGCTAAATGAAACTATGCAGGATATATCCTTTTGTATCTGCCTTCCTTCGTGTAACAAAACATTTTTGAGATTTGTCCAACTACTTGTATGTATCAACAGTTACCTCTTTTTTATTAGTGAGTACTACTCCATTGTATGGATATACATGATGTGCTTATTCACTCTCCTGTTGATGGCCATTTGAATTGTTTCCAGTTTGGAGCTATTCTTAGTAAAGCTTCTATGAATATTCTTGTACAAACTTTGTATGGACATTATTGATTTTGACTTTATTATATAGAAAACATTTCATATATATATATATATATATATATATATCTGTCTTGAGTATATCATCTACTTTGACCATCTCCTCTACTCAATTTATCAGCTAATTGTCTCATTTCATGCTCAATATTAAGATCAGCCTCAATAACAACAACAACAAGAAAAAGAATGGGAAAATTGTGTGGTATGAATCCAGTGTGTTTAAAAGATGGTAGTTCAGACTAATTGTATCAAATAGAGATTTAGATTTCATTTATTCAACTCACTTATTGAATTTATCTAAGTAGCAACACTGAAGAGGAATAGAATGCTGTCCTTGCTGCTGATGTTCTCACAACCAAGTTGCTTAATAGTCTAAAAGTTAAACCATTTAACTTGAGGGAGTTTTGTGATGAGTGGGCACCTATTGAACGTATTGGAATATTACCTTTGTATGGTACTTTTCTGAGATTGGAAGTGATGAAATTGTGTGCTGAGCAAGGCAATTGATAAAACTTAAGATCAACAACTAAAGGAAATAAGAATTTAAATGGTCTCCATCCCTGGGAAGGCACAAGATGATGTTGTGTCCATCTTCATGAATCTGTCATGAATTGTCATAAATGCCAATTCATCTTCATTTTCACAAGATTCCTAAAATGTTCTATTCTCTCCCTCATGAAAGAAAAAAAGCTGGTAGGTTGAATCATTTTTGAAACAGACCCAATGATAGAGAATCCATTCTTCCTAACAACTTAGTAACCTACCATACCTTGCCATAATTTAACCAGTGCCACCCATTGCAGTTAGATGAGAAATTGGGAAGCTAAGCTATTTCAAGCTGAAAATGTGAGCCAATACTTGCAAGAATGTATTTAGAAGTAGAATTAAAGTTAAAATAACATAGAGTTTATGATAAAAAAAAAAAGCTCTTAATTAAAAACCTATTGAGAAAGTGAATCCCCTTAGTAGTCTCAACCCAATTTCTATCTTCATCCATAACTTTCAGTTTTATCTCTGCACCCTCACCTCTTCCCTAGGGGCCCGCTAAGTTTTCAGTGTCTCTAATGTATTAGGTTCAGAGTTTACCTGGCATTTCTCTGAAAGGCTCAATAAACATCTCATCCACAGTGGTGATAAAGGTCATGCAGAAGAGACAAAGGGCCTCCTATTAGATGCTGCTAAGTGCTTCTCACATTTACTGAGAGAGCTGGTTCAGCTGTAAGAGTCCTGCATAAAGGAGCCTAAACACAATGAGCAGCATTTCTAAAGCCTTTAGACTGATTAGGCAGATTCTCAAGAGAACACTAAGGGAAGAACTTAAATTATCTTATTTCTCAGAAACTCTGGAGACTCAAGTCCTCATTTCCTTTATACTGGTCTTCACAATATGCTTTTCTATTGATATTTTTTCTATTGAATCTCTGTGTTGTAAGTTCACTTGAACTACAATAACGTCTGATCAACTAAATTAAATATATAGCTTGTTTCCCTCTCATGCATTCTGCAAGCTGCTTTTTTGCTCATTAGCTAGTAATGGTTTCCCTTTCAATGTGCATGACTTGACAATTTTCAGAATCTCTCTGAGCCCTCTCTGCACCCTACTTCTATTACTTCTATGTTGTTTTTGGTCTGTCACCTCCACGTTGTTTTTTTGTTTATTTGTTTGCTAGGAAAGAAAATTCTGCAATTGCCACAGTTGAAAGATTATCCCATGTCAGGCAGGAATATGGATGCCATTTGCCTCCTGTGTAAAACCATCACACAACACTCAGCCTCAACATCCTTGAAGCATATAGTTCATTATAATCATTTAACTCAACCATCGAGGAATGACATGATAGTGAGTTCCCTGGGCTCCCATGCTGGTTACAAATGTTATAACTTACTCTCTCTTTGAAACTTCATATATCTATGATGTTTTGAGTTCCTAATAGTAAGGCATCTCTTAAACCTCTTTTCTAAGCCCCTGGAGTTTAAAAGTCACTTGCTTGATTGCTGTCTCCAAATGCCAGAGCCAGCTGCAGTCCTTCCAGCCTAAAAGAACTCCCACTCACATGTAACATCTAACAATGAATAGACTGGTACATACTTGAAGCTAAATCTAGAATTCAGAGGGCCCCACTATATTGCTGTCGTATTCTGCCCAAAGTTGAGCTTGAACCCAGGGCCTGTATGGCTACCAAAGCGTAATTCATGGGTAACTTGGCTCCAGGAATGCTGAGTAGGCCTGAATTGATGACTAGTTCTGCCATACCCACTGTTTCCCCAGATAGAAATTCATTCCTTCTTTTGAGTTCTACCATGTATTAATTACTAGGGAGCGATTAACAAAATAAACAAGATCCCTACTCAAATAGAGCTTGCATTCTGGTGGCAGAAGAATACTATGAACAGACAAACAACAAATGAACAACATACTTCTGGACTTTAATAAGTATTATAAGGAAAATAAACAGGATGAAATAATAGAAAATCATGGCAGGGTCCCTACAATGGATTAAGTAGCTAGCGAAGATCGTGGGTTGTTTTGAGGAGCAAAAATTAGGGCAAAAGCTGTATAAACAGGAGGTGTTTTATTGTTATTTTATTGCCATAGTCTGATCTTGGAGTGTGAACAGAGTTAACAGCAAACACTTAGGTGAGGGTATTGGGGAGAGTATAATGAGGCACTACAAAGTTGTGAGTAGAATTCGTGATTCGAATGATTCGTGATTCAAAACAAAAAGAATTCATGATTATCCCTTTACCATGTCTAGTCATGAAGGCACAAAAAGAGGAAGGAGTTTCTGGAACTTGGAGAGGGTTTCCATAGTTGTAAGAGAGATGCTCAACAGGACCTGTGGCTTTAACAAGAAACCACAACTGGACCATGTTCTAGCAAAGTACCAAGCCGGGATAACAAAGACCCCAAACTCACTCTCCTGCTGTTTTCATCCTCCCTCAGTGCCCTTAATTAGTGAAACCCAACCAGAAGCCAAGCACCAAGGAATCTTAGATGTTTAAGTCCACAGGGATCAGCCTCCCATGGCATAAAGGTAAATAGTGAGGGTAGAGATGTACATGGAGAGCCAACAGAGAATAAACATCATGAAATAGAGTGAGTCAGGTTCTGACAAGGCTAGATTGTGGTTCGCCATTGTTGAAACAGCAATTACTACAAATATGCAACAGAAGATTTAAGGAAATCAATACACAACTAATGCCTCACCGTAAAACCATCCTAGGAAGACAGGCAGTTTGGGGGTAGGACCACCAAGACTGTATGCCTTACAAAAAGATACAGTCATCTTTGTAACTCAGTAATCAAAGTCTTTCTCATGAAGTGTCATTCAACAGAAAATCCTGTAATAATGAGATTGTACTGTGTAATATTTTAGAAAAAATCAAGACAGCCTGACAATTGCAATAAACATGCTAAACAAGAGTGCACCAACCATTTGAGTGACTACTTGAGACATTCAAGATGACAGGCTTTGGTAGCTTAAGCTCTGGTTTATCCTGGATAAAATGAAAATTGCCTTCTGGCTGGTCTGTGCATAAATTTGGATTTCAGGTAATAAGTGACAAGATGAAATTCTCTTCCCAATCAAGTCACTTGTCACCCTTCAGTCCACCTTCAATTACTTGTGCTATCTTTAGCATTCAAAATACATTTCTATGTATAAATGAAATTACAGGAAACTATGTAAGGCAATAAAGGAATTCTCTTTTTCTAATATTTTGTATCCCCTCAATTCAAAATCATACAGTTTTAGTTTGTTTTAATTCAACTCAACTCTGCAACTTAGTAAACATTTATCAAACGCCTGTTCTGTGCCAGGGTCAGGCATAAATTGCATAGAGTAAAATTACCTTTAAAACGTTCCTAACATACCATTGTGTGCCATACTGTATATGTGACTCTTGTGTTTAGAGCCCTGTATCAGTTTATCTATCTCTTTCTTGATCAGTATTAGTCTATGACTCACAACTAATACCTGAATGTCTTTCCTTGAGGATATTGCTATAGTATCACCACGTATTCACAAGGCCACTTGACCAATATGCTTTACCTCCTGGCCACTAGGTGAAACAGCTTAGCCTCAGCCTCACATTCTTTCCATAGGTTTTGACAAATGCATTGACTGTGGCAGGCTTACTTGCATCCGCTGATTGTTTAAAGCAGAAAATGTGATGGTGGCATTGCAAGCTGGCACAGTTAAGATCCTGGAAGTCAGGTTTGCCTATGTTGTGACCGCTCTGTGCTGTGCCATGGACCATAGAGACACAAAGAGGAGCCCTTGTGCAGTTTTTACATTCAACAAATCCCCATCTTCTGCAGAAGAAAGATGGTACAGAATAACTAATGTGTGGGGGAGAAGGCAGTGTGTTTGCAGCATAGCAGAGGAAGGAGTTAAATCGGAGGGTTGAGGGAGGAGATGGCTTTTGAGACAGACTTGAAAAGATAGGGAGAATTTCAAGGAGGAGAAATGAAGGGAAAGGAGAGCCCAAACAGAACAAACATAAGCAAACTGAGAACCATGAAAGAGTGGACGTATTCAGTCAAAATGAAAATGCTCAAGGTCATGACTGCTAAAGTAAGGAGATGGGGGGTGTTACGGTGCCATGACTAAGACCAATAGAATGACACAAATCTAGATGTGAATCACAGCTCTGCCCCCATGTGACCTTGGGCATGTCATTCAACCTGGCTAAGGCTCAGTGACCTAATTTTTGAATAGGAAGATAGTGCTGTCTCATAAGATATTTGTGAGGATTAAATGAGCTGAGGTGTTCATTTTGTGCTAATACCTTCTCCCATATTTTATTATTCTTCTGAAAACATTGCACCTCCAAAGAAAGCAATGCATAATAACAGTTAACACCTACTGAATGTTAAATACATGCCAGACACCAGGCTAAATATTCTGTGTGCATCCTCTCCATGAATCATGTTCTTTGATCATACTCATTTTGTAGATGAGGAAACTGAGGCTTATGAAGGTGAAGAAAATGTCCCCAAACTATCTAGTGTTAGAGCAGAAATTTTGAGAGAGGCAGGCTGGTTCCACGGCCCAGGTTCTTAAACACTATACTAAATTATGCCCTGGATAAATGGATACAATTCATACATTTATTCAACACAAATTTATCAAATACATTGTATGTGCCAGGCACTGTCAGTAAACCACAGAGGAAAAATATCTCTGGCCCCATAAACCTTACATTCTGTACAGGAAGAAGGGCAATAAGCAAACAAATAAGTAACTCATATATAACTATTTGAAAGATGATGAGTACTATGGTGAAACAAAACATGCTGGGAGAGTGGAGAGTATAGAAGGGGGTTACTGTGTTTAAATATGGCCATCAGGGAAGGTTGCATAGTAAAAGCAACACAGGGTGAAGACTTGGAGGAAGTGAGAGAAAAACCTGTGATGATATCTGGGTTAAGAGCTTCCTGGAGGGAAGGACTGCAAATGAAAGGACCCTGAGGTGGGAACAGGTTGGATCTCCTGTGGAAGGAAAAAGGTTGTCAGTGTGGCAGAGTGGGTTAGGAGGAGAGAGGCAAGGGTTTGAGAGGAGGGAAGTAATAAAGGCCACACCTCACACTTTGTGTGATGTGCCCAGTAAGGGCTTTGGCCTCTCTAAGAATGAGCTGGGAGCCATGGTGGAGGGGGGTTGAACAAAGAACTGACATGTTCTCATATTATAAAGGCATCCCTCTACTTGTGCTTTTGAGGAAGGGGGATCCGTTTGCAGGCTACTGCTGCCACCCAGGCAAAAAGAATATGGCTTAGATGGTGACTGTATTCTGGATGTATGTTGAAGTGGAGCAAATAGGGCTTTCTGATAAATTGAATATGAAATAAGAGAGCAAAGTAGAGTTAATAATGAGGTCAAGGGATTCTGGTAACCTCTATAACAAGATTGCGCTGTGGTACGCCACTCATTGTTTACTACAACAAGAGAGGGAAAACTTCTAATCAGGTTACTACATCAAGAAAGGGAAAACTTCTCTTCTGGGGTGATAACCTGGGGACAGTATAAATAAGGAGCAAAGGAATACGGGAGTGTCTGTGCAGAACGCCAAAAGTGACAGTAGGGAATTTCTGCTGCTGTATTGGCCCAAATAGGACAATAGACTTTTTTAGGCTCCCAGACACATGCAAAGCTGTTCAGTCTGAGAGGGAAGTGGGAGCCACTGATAGAACGTGGAATATCTATCTTGGGAGTTTTGCTACCAGTTTTGCTTTAATTACTCTACATTTTTTAAGCTGCAAAAAATATAAAAGCATACCCACTCAGCCTAGTTTTTCCTCTATGTCTGGGAAAAAGCCATTTCCTCCTCCTAATCTCTCCCTCTCCCTCTCTACCAAAATGCATGCATTTCTCCTTAAGGGGAATCCTGGATTTTTGTATACACGAGCATGTGGCTATGTATCCAAGTGGATCCTTAGTACCCACCATAACTCAAAGAAGGAGTGATCCAACTTGGGCTCAGGTACTTCCACACAGATTGGAGACAGACAGAGAGAAAGAGAGTGTGCGTGTGTGAGAGAGAGAGAGAGTGTGTGTGTGTGTGTATACGCACACATGCACACAAACTTGCTCTCCCTGCTGTATGACCTAGGCCAACTTACTGAACCTGGAAAATCTCCTTTCCTTATCTGTATCACGGGGGACACTGACAACATCAGTCTCTCAGAGTGATTGGAGGGTGAATATGAAGGGTGAAATAAAGCATGTAAACCATTGAACTAAGGACCTGGCACAGAAGAAGTCCTCTATCAATATTGTTTGCCAATTTATTATGATCGTGGTTAGGTCTGTGATTAACCTTCCTAATAAGCTTAATTAAGTGCATAGAATAGAGTAGATGCCCATAATTGTTCATCTATTGCCCTCCTCTCTCAACAAAACTGGCGTCAGAATCTTTCAAAACTGAAGCAAATTATAATGATACTTGGGAGGGAAGTACACAGTGGTATCCAACAGCATGATAAGTTTCAATGGTGAACATGACTAGGCTAAGTGAGTGGCAGGGACAGTAATGAGAAGGGGATGTATTAGAGATATTCATCCAGGATATAGGATGAGTAAGACCTAGTGATTGATTAGAAATGGAAGGTGAGCACACACATCCCTACTCTTCCTGCCAAAGCTGTTCTGCACTTTGCATCAGTTATCTAATGTCATAATAATGCACCACAACAAACAGCCAAAAAACCTCAGGAACATACAATACATTAATTTTGCTCATGATATTGTTTGCCAATTGGCTAGCACTGTTGACTTGGGCCAGACTCTGCTAACCAGCTGGGCTTACTTATGTATGGCCAGTCAGTTGGCAGGTCTTCTGGGACCTACCTCATGGAAGATAACTGCGTGCTGCCTAGAGCAATGAAGTGACTGCACCACTATGTCTCTCCCAACAGGGAGGAGAGGGTATCGGCCCATAACCTCAATCTGCTCTTGTCCTCAGCTGGATCTCCCTGCTACAAATTTATGACTGACTGACTGCCCATCATAAGTTATTTACATCCCCCTCTAATGACTGAAAAATTGAGTTTTCAGCTTTTTGGATGCAGGGCCCCGGTCTAACCGTCACCACCATATCAGAGATCCCCATTTTGCAGAGGCAATCTGGAAAAATTTTATGCAGATTTGTAAACCAATTCTATTTCCCCAGAGACCTGTTATTTTTGTTCTCATCATTTCTGATTGATCTTGGAAAGATCTGTGAGTCTGCTATCCTCTGACCCTTAGCTCTTAAATTTCTCTGATCCTAGTCTCTCTGACAAGCTGATTTGTAATGATTTATAAACAAATACTTCCATTTATTGGCAGTGCTAATTTGTAAGGCAATTCAGTGACAAATCCTTGCTTAGATTTAAAATTAGATTTAAAAAATTAGATTTAAAAAAAGAGTAGATACCCCTGGACATAGTCACTGGTGGACATGGAAATAGGAATAACTGTTTGAACAGTGTTTCCACTGACGTTTTTAGCTAGCAAAACAAAAAATGACATCCTTAACTCAACAAACTACTGCTCAGTGATTTAGCAATTGATTGAACAGTTCCTTAAATGATTGTGCAGAAACCACCTTCCAAGTCGACTAACTAGGCAGTCTTCTTAGAAGCTGTAATTTTAGGGCTGCGGAAAACACATCTATCCATCTGCTCGGTGATAACTGAAGTCGACAGTGTACCAAATGTCTTATTACATAATTAAAATTAAGACCAAAATTGCAAATATTTCTGTTGGCTCTAACACAAGGATTTGCATTCATATGAATGATATAATATGATTAGGTAGGAAGATAGAGATTTGATCGATTGACTGATTGATTTATTTATTTTTTAAAGACAGGGTCTTCTTCTACCACCCAGCCTAGAATGCAGTGGTGCAATCATAGTTCACTGAAGCCTCGAACTCCTGGGCCCAAGAGATCCTCCCATCTCAGCCTCCCAGAAGCTAAGACTTTTACTGTTTTTCTTTCTTTTTTTTTTTTTGGTGGAGACTGGGTCTCACTAAGTTGCCCAGGCTGGTCTCAAACTCTTAGCCTCAAGCAATTCTCCCATCTTGGCCTCTCAAAATGCTGGGTTTAGTTGTGAGCCACTGTGCCTGGTCTGTTTATTTATTCGTCTATTTGTCAAATATATTCTGAGCACTTACCTGAGGTCTGTTCCTTTCTTTCCACTACACTTTATTCTTTAAAAAAGATTCTGTCTTTCTTTTTCTTCCTTTATTCTTTCACCTTTCTTTGAATTTTACTTTTCAATGTCAAGTAAATTACGATGCCAGCTCCAAACCTCAATGCAGAACTCTTAGCAGCTGGAAAGCTCCAAGCAAAGTGTCATCTGCTGAGCTAGCTGGGCCTAATATATTAAGCATAGTTTTTCATTCTGATGTCTTCACAGCTTGGGGCCTTTCTGACACTGAAAGGGACTGCCCCTCCCAGAGCTAGCTAATTCCTAGAGACAGCAGACATCTGGGCCCTGAAAGGGACTTTTTATATGCAAACAAACCAATCCAAAGCCCATCATACTTCCCAGTCTTCTTTATGGAGCTCTTACATTCTAAGCTAATATTCACCTTCCCTAATCACCCCAGGGCCAGGTACCAGACAACTAGAGACAGCTCCTAGGTCCAGAGCCCACTGAAATTACCCAAACTAGCCATTTCTAACTCTGTTTACCCTGCCTCTCACATTTCTCCCTGCAGAAACCACAATAAGGGTGCTTGCCTTGCCATATTCCCTCCTCAATCTCTCTGCCTCTTGCCTGACCCTTGGGTCTCCTCACGTGTCCTTTCATGAAATGCTGGGCTTCCTGTTTCTAGGTATCTGAATTCATAAGGTCTTCACGCCATTTTCACATCTGCATATCTCATCATGCTTGATTAAAACAAATCCCAGGTAGATTTCAAAACACCTAAATACTTGGAATCAAACTAAGACGTGAGAGGTGTCCATTTGCCCAGATCAGCTTCCCACATGAGTCAGAGCTTACCACTGTGATATGAAGAACAGTGAATCCAAAGGATACCTGTCAGTGGCAAGGAAAATAACAAAAGTAAGAGATAGGTTAAAAATCCTTCATGCCCAGCCTCTGACCTACCCAAGCTTCCTGTCTTGAGAGAGGAAGTGAGAGCCTGCACCTCCAAGCATGACCACGGCAAGCAAGAACCTGCTGAGTGTCAGATTCCGTTCTCTCTTCAGTAAAAGGTTTGGAGATAGAAAGATGAACAAAATGTGTCCCTGCCCTGAAAAGGACTACCTGCTGGTGAGGGGGAGAGACTGTACATGAATAACCGCTTTGAACATGTCAAAGCTCTCCACTCGGCTCTCAGAGAAGCCTTTCGGTACAGATGACATTTATGTTGAATCTTGAAGAATGAGCAGAAGTTTACTTTAAAAAGGTCAGGTTGTGGATCTTTGGTAGAGAAACATTATTCTTTGCATGAATAAAATGTGCGTGAAATGGTGTGTTGAGCTTATGTTTAGAAACTTGATCGTGTTTCTATGGTTTTGAATTTTTCCTGCGTTTGTATCTTCTCCATCAGTAACTATCTCGTCAGCAAATTCCAAGACTAGAGCAGAGTTGTGCTGTCAGTCTCAGGAGATAAATCATCCCTGGAGATTGCCAATTTGAAGGCAAGGGGGCAGAGCCTTCTCTCTCCTCTTCAGAACCCCGACCTTCTGAGGGCCAGGCAAATAGGAAAAAGCACTATAGTTTGCAGGCATCTGGCCCTTTAAGCACCATTTGGAATAATACCAGGGAAGGAAAAAAATGAGCTGATGAATTGAATTTTTAGCAACAGATTTACATACTACATCACTACACTTTACTCCTCAGCGAACTGTTACGTGCCCAACCGAAAACATTGAAAAATGAGGATGGGAGCACAGGGGCTACCATTCTCAAGATGCCAGCTACTAAGTGTGGCAATCTTATTATTACGGTGGCCCAGATCCTTGGCAGTTATTGATGCTCACCAGTTCCCAAACTTCAAAGGTTTGCAAAATGTAGCACTCTTTAAAAACTTAAGGCACTCCATTAATTTCAAATTGCTCTACTCTGCCCAGACCCAAACTATACTCATTTCCAAAGGAAATGACTCCTAGAATCTGAAGAGCCTCAATTATTCTAAATCACTCTGCAAGGCAAGCACAAAATTAATCGGGCCTCCAGTGTGTGTGTGTGTTTGGCAGCAGGAATGCAACAGAGAATGCCATAAATAAAAACACCAAGTCCGGCTGTTGGCCAAAACCTCAGGAAAGTCTGTTTTCAATTGGGTAAAATAAAGCTTCACCAACCTGTTTAACATGTTATACTGTGTGGGAGGAAAAGCTGGAAAATGCCTCAAATAAATAAATAAAGCCCTGATAAGCAGGGAGGTAATTCTTTAGTATTAACCCATTGACAGAGACATTTGCTTATTTTCTTAAAATGTTAAAATAATTATCCTTATTTCCTGGTAGTGGTTCAGTACTGTTTCCAGCTAGATAATGTTTAAGGTTTTCATGCACATGACCCCTGTAGGAGCTAAAATTCTTTTCCTAGTTTGCTTCCACTTGTTTGATGTTTTAGAGTCCAAGGATGCTATAAATGGAAGACATCTTAGAGTTCTCCTTTGTAGAGGAGATCAACGTAAAACAAAACATTCTGAAGATAAATCATCATTATAATCATCCTGAGCATTTACCAAGCATTCAATATGTGTGAGACACTATGATAAAAGCTTCATACAACAACTCTTGAATTCTCACAACTCTATGAGAAAAGTCCTTTGATTAGCCTTATTTTATGTATGGGAAAGCCAGAGAGACTAAATAAGCTGTCCAGAATGACACTGCTGAGAAGCAGAGGAGCAGAGATTAAAGCCAAGTTCTACTGGACTGCAGATCCTGCCCTCCAGCCACAAGGCTGGACCGCAGTGCAGGTGGGGCCAGAAGGAAGACACAGTTATTCAAACTCCCTTTAGTTATCCTCATACACAATGTTGGCTGACGGAGTCATGGGAAAAGAACATAAATACCTTTAAGCCCATTCCAAGATGATGAGTTTCTTAGGGAATATGCTATGTTTCTTCCAATTGTATACTCAACACCAACTACAGTCAGGGCTTAGGTTACTGATCAATTGATGTTTAGTGGATAAGGGAATAAATGAGTTTGACCCAAAGTCATGTTCCGATAGACAATTTTCAAGTTTCAAGTAAACAATGCAATGCTACCAATTTCTAGATATGTCAAAAGTTCCCAAGACAATTTGGCTTCCGAAAATATCCATGCATTCACTTTAAAGGAAGAGTCATTCCAAATTGTCATTCACATTTCACCCATCCTAAGATGTATATCAGTCAGCAAGTGAACAAAAGGAGTTCAAGGTAATTATAAGGTTGTCCTGGACAAAACACTTGAACTTAACTGAGATTCCAGCCCTCTAATAACACCTTTCCAGCCTTTTTCTTAGACATAATCAAGTTGAGGCAAAAGAGGAGAGCTGCAGCTTAAAATACTTACTAAAATAACAACAGAATATTGTGCAAAGTGGCTGAGGCCAGTAATCCCCAACATTTTGGGAGGCTGAGGTGAGTGGATCACTTGAGCCCAGGAGTTTGAGACCAGCCTGGGCAACATGGAGAAATCCCATCTCTATAAAAAACACAAAAATTAGCTAGGTGTGGTGGCACCTGCCCATAGTCCCAGCTACTTGGGAGGCTGGGATGAAAGTATCACCTGATCCCCAGAAGGTAGAGCCTGCAGTAAGCTGTGATCACACCACTGCACTCCAGCCTGGGCAACAGAGCAAGAGACCCTGCCTCAAAAAAAAGAAAGAAAAGAAAGAAAGAAAGAGAAAGAAAGAAAAAGAAAAAGATGAAGAATGAGACAACAAAAACCAGACTACCTGAGTCCAAATCTTTGCTTTGTCATTTAACAACTATGGGACTCAGGCAAATTATTTCATATCTTTGTGCCTTATTTTCCTTAATTATAAAACGGAGATAAAAATAAGAAATCTGAAGAACCATAGGAATGTTCTAAAGATTGAATGAAATGATATATATGGAACATATAAAACAGTGCCTGGCTTATGGTAATACTTAAGAAAGGTTAGATATTGTTATTAATTTTTATTTCCAATTTTTCCACGTCTTTAGATCTCTCTTGGAATAATGTCAGTTAAGGAGGGTCTACCATTCAAAGGATAGCTTTGGTAATAAAGCTGTCACCTTATTTGCCAATTTGATCTCTTAAAGATGCAAGTTCTATTTCCACAGCCTGGATAAGATGCTATTACTATATTCTCAGTATAAATATACTCAGGTTGCTCGAGATAAAACTGAGTAAGACAAATGAAAGAACTTTACCTAAATACAGAAATAGCCTTAAATATAAAAATAGTGATAGTGATCAATTATGATTAACTTACGATGTATTGACACTTCATGCAATTAATAATGTTCACCACCTTAAAAGAACATCATTATCCTATTCCATAAATGTGAACCCAAAGGCTCTGAGAGATTAAGTAATCTGCACCAGGTTATACAGCTAGAAAGCGACTGAGGTGGGTTTTGAATCCTGCTTTTTCTGACCAAAGCCCATCTTATACATCACATCTTCCATCAACAATGATTCTCAGCCCTGACAGAACATTAGAACCACATGGAAAGCTTTTTAAACTATCAGTACCCATGACTCATTCAAAACAACTGAATCATAACCTCTGGGGATGGAGGCAGACCCAGGCACCTGCAACTTGTAAAGCATTCCAGTCAGAGCTGAGAATACTCATCTAGACCCTGCTATGTTTCAGAATGTCTAAAATAAAGCTTAACTTAAAGTTAACTTACAGGTTAACTCAACTTTCACATTATTTATTCCATTAATTAGTTGAAAGTAGCTTAAATGAAGACTCATTTGCATCATTTACTCAAAAACTAATTTTCCCTTCTTAGAAGGGAAAGCCATCCATCCACATTTTAATGAAGAACCCTCCAACACTTAACTTGTATCTACATGATGAGCCACGTATTGTTTTCTAGCGATTTCCTTTTTTCCTTCACATAATATTTTTGAGAGCCTCCCTTTGTGTCCTTATTGTTAGTTATGAGAGATGTAAAGAAAAAGAGTCACTGTTCTCCTCAAGAAGCTTGCAATTGTTATTGCAACAAGTATCTATTGACCATTTTATTAATGCTGGCCACCATATATACCATTGGGTATGTGGTGGCAAACAATGAACACATAACTTTTGTCCTTCCGGGACTTACAATTGAGTAGAGAGACAGTTGATCAGCATATAAAGCAATAAATTAATAGATAATTACAAATTATAGTAGATGTTATGAAAAAATAGAGAGAGTCTCCTTTAGATTGTATGGCCAAGAATAATTTCCCACAAACCAGCTTCAAAATTATAAGACTATTTGATAGTTGTCTGGTTTATTCACAGTAATTAATTACGTAACAATGGATATACCCAATGTATACTCTTTCGTGTCTTTGTTCTCAGCATAATGTTGCTGAGATGCATCATTGTTGTTGCATGTATTAACAGCACATTACTTATTTCTAAGCAGAGTTTCATTGTATGAATATAGCTTTCGTGACTTTTATGCCACGTACATTTATTGTACTTTCCAAAACTTAGTACAAGTTTTGAAATATATGGCATGTAGTAGGTATTTAATACACATTAGCTGATTAGATAATGTTTGATGTTCATAAATAATATATATTATTCTCCCTTCAATGACCCTATCCACAATATTCATGTGATTTTATTCATAATCAAGTAGGCATTAATATGAGCCAACAGGAGACAGGAGTGAATGAGTATTTACATGCAAGGCAAATAATTTATTTGGGACAGGGGCAAGAAATCATATCAACAGCACTAAACCAATATATTCTCAGGATCTTTTAAAACCAAATGTGTCCAAAGAGCAGACATTGCCCCAATTATAAGCATGTCTATAAGTGGATATTAATCTTAGCATTGATGTTAATTAATACCCAAAACTCAGATGCATAAAGAGCTGAGGATACTACTACTATCACTTCGTAGGAAAACTTGGCTTAGGTTTATTCATCTCTGCCTCCACTGTTGCCTGGGTCACAGAACTTAGAAGCTAGTAGGTGTTCAATAAACATTCCCAAAATTGAACTGAATGTAGATAAATTGCTTTAATACTAAATATGAATGTTTACAATGTGCAGTTGGAAACTGCTAAGTGAAACCCTTACGCAGCCTGGATTTTTATGCAGGGCACATTTCTGAGCTGAGATTGATGTTCTCCTTAATGTCTCCCATGAAACCAGACCAGCATTTAAAACAGTTAGTATGCCAGAAGCAGTCTAGGAAATGTCAGTGTGGTTTACAATTATGAGCTGGTCTAAGTGAAGAAAACAAGCTCCCCTTAATAAACCGAGCATTGTACAGGCTGCAAAAACCTATTAAAATGAAGGGAGACTGACTTCACTAAAATACTTAGACATATTATTGCCTACTAAAATGTATTCATTAATTATGGGATAAAGCCATCAAAAGTGATTCCATTTTGATGGGAGGCAGTTAGCAGATAGTTATTGAGCTTTTAAGCTTTGGGATCAGATAGGACTAAGTGACATTTCCTACCTTAGACCTTTGGTAATCCACCTAACCTCTCTGAGCCTAAGTTTCTCAGTTACAAAGAGGTGATAATATTCATAACCTTACTGTATTGCACTGTGATTAAATTATATATTATAGTGTCTTGCCAGACAAATTGTGGTTGGAAGTCCAACACAGCATCGCCATCTGAGAGGTTAGACTACAAAATCTTAGGCTCTGCCCCAGATCTACTGAACCATAAACTCCACTTTATCAAGATCACCAGGTTACGCACATGCATCTTACTGTTTGTGAAATGTGGATCTCAAGCATATTACAAATGCCAGGCACACAGTAAAGGCTTCATAATTATTAGCTATTGTTACTTCATAAAAATGCTAAAAATATAGTTACAATGCAGTTTTATTCTCTCCAAGGGGATAGTAAGGTGGATTTGTTTACCATGTTATACACATCCTTTATCTTCTTAGAATTCCTTCACCATTACAATGATCAATGACGCTTTAATATGCAGCATTCAGTATGAACACCTGCTTTCTTAGTTTTGATGGTCATTTGCAAAACGGGTCCAATAGTAGACATTCATCACCTAAATGCAGACCAGATTTCTTTGTGAACTACAAACTCACAGCTTTATCAAAATTGGCAGGCTGGTGTTAAAATGAAGTTATTAATTGACCTTTTTCTCTCCCCCACAGCCCTGAACGGCACATATTGGCTTTAAATGGATTCTTCACACACTGGAAGCTTAGTCACTGCTTTCCACACCCAAAATTGAGAGCAAAAGATGAAACGTAAAGGAATAAAGGGTAAAAATTTAAAAGGGCATCATTTCTACTTCCTTTGAGCCTATTTTAACAGAGATTGTAGACAGAGTATGTTGGGTGGAGGTCAACCATGCTTTCCTTGTGAATTTTTCTCTCCCTGCATCAAGCAGTTGTGTGTGTTGTCTGAAAACCTCTAAGAGAAATAAGTAGTTCAGCATTTGGCTTCGAGAATTCTCCATCCCCCTTGGGTAGAAAGCTGGGAGCACAGGAAAAGCAATGCATTCTTTATGAGCTTCAAATAGAAAGTTCAAACTGTTGAATTTTTTCAGAGCAGCATGCTGGCCTCAGAGCAAATGGACTGAAGATGGTGTCAGGCTGTAAAAAGTTAATTTACTGGAGTCTCTTCTAAGAACCATTGAGTTATTTTAAATTCTAATGCAACATTTCTATCCTTCTACAACCATACCTGAACTGAAACAGAATAGGAGGCATTTACAATGGAAGGTTTTAAAAGGCGGAATCAGAAATTTGGCCTCCTTTTTGTGTGCTGACCTGAGTTGCTATTTCTCTCTGCCTTCATTGATCATGCTTTCTAGTCTCCTAAGAACTGTACCAACCTACTACATGGAGATCAGGTCTCCTTGCACATTTGTACATCCTTTGGATAATGTTATCTGACATCAAATTGAAAAAGCACAACTTATCTTCAGTGACTGCTCCCTCCCTACCTACCTACACACACACACACACACATACATACACACACACACACACACACACACACACACACATTCTTCCTTCTTGGGTCCTTTAGCCCCATACTTAACAAACTTACCTTCATAGTACCCTCAAGTTGCCATGAGCCTCTCTTATAATAGAAAAATGTAATAAATCAATTCACATTGCAGTATTAGTGTCTGATATCACTTTTCTATTTTTTTAACTTACTATGAAACATTGAAGGTATATACAAATGACACAAAGGAAAAGATGTTTCTTCAATATCCTCAAAAGACTTCCTATCTCATAGAGAATAAAATCCAAATTCCTGACACTGTCCTTGCAGTCTTACATGAAATGCTGTCCCTACCTCCCAACCACTCTCCTCCTCTCCCTCCACCCAGGCACACCTGTGTCCCTGTGTCAGCCACACAGTATTGGTGCTCGATGCTCCCTTTGCCTTCAATACTCTGCTGCTAAATGTCTGTTTGACTCCTTCCCCCAATTTCTTTAGGTCTCTCTGAAATGTCTTCATATCAGAAAGGCCTTTTTCCTGGCAACTCTGAGTGAAATAGCTATCTGCCTCCCACTCCAGTTTCAGCATTTCATCTCCCCCTTACATGGCTTTGTTTTTCTTCATAGAACTGACCACAACTTCATAGAGCATATTTTTTGTGTGTGTTTATTTATTATATGGTCATCCTAATTAAAATGTTTGTTACATAAAGCCAGGAATTCTGTCTGTTTTTTCTTGTTATAGCCCCAGAACCTAGAAAATAGTCTGAGACAGGGCAGGGGCTTAATCAATAACTGTAATAAATGAATGAGTTCAACCTTATCTGTGTTCATCATCCGGCTTACGGAAAATATTAAAACATATCTAAAATGAATAAAAGATTATACCAAATTATGTCTGTGCGTGTCCTGAAGTCACCCATGTATCCTTTCTGTATCCTCCCTCTCTCCCAGAAGCACTCACTATCCTGAGTTTGGTACTTATTATTTCCATGTATTTCTTAACATTACAAACATATGTATTCTCAAGCAATATGTAACATTGGAATAGCTGTACACTTTACTATAGCACAGCATTGCATCATTGCATAATATAGTATGACAGTATAAGTTAATCATATAGTAGAGAACAGTGATTCTCCAACTTTGATGCATATCCGAATCACCAGGAGAGCTTTAAAAAATTCCAGTGTCCAGGCCCCATAAGAATTTCTTCTGAAAATCTCTGGGGATGGGACCCCAACATTGTTTCTTTAAAGCTCCCAATTTCTTCCAATGGGCAGCCAGGTTTGAGAACCAGTAGATATTGCCCATGATAGAACGCAGTGGTCTTGAATCAGCCTTACAAGCCTGCTGGGATCTGAATTCTGTTTCCAAATCTATAGAGTCTCTGGTGTTCCCCAGACACCAGACTCAGCTGCCCTGGATGAATAGCACACAGAAGCTCTTCTCAGATACAATGCTACCTCTTTAATCGATATTGATTAGAACACAAAGCTACCTCTTCAATTAGCCTAATCTAACTTGGGCATTTTTTTTCTGAAATATATTTAACACTTAGTTACTTTAGTATGTCCAAATAAATGGTAATTCCTTGCTTCATTAATTTTTCTTAATTTGTAAAACTTCATTATAGTACAATATATCTACAGAAGAATGCAGAAATCATAATTGTGCAGGTGGATGAATTTTCACAAACTGAACACACCCATGTAACAAGCACGTAGATCAAGAAACAGGTTATCACCAGGCCCCCAGAAGCCTCTCTCAGTCTCTTATACTCTTTGCCCTCCACAAAGGTGACTACTCACTTGACATCTGATCTAATAGATTAATTTTACCTGCTTTTCAACTTTACATAAATAAAATGCTAGAATATATCATCTTTCATCTAGCTACTTCATTTGACATAATACAAAACACCTTAGTTTTATCATTTATATTTTTTAAAAAGCATTAAAAGAAAAACCATGGGGAAAAGAAGCCAAGTCACTAATTATAAATAATGTATTTGATCCACTACATATAAAAATCAGAAAAACAATGTAAAAGGTTCTATAATTTAGTTTTTAAAGACAATTACCCATTTTTCTTCAAAGAATATTTTAGATTGCCTATTTTACCACCTCATTCGTACATCCGTCAGTGTGCTTTTGCATAATGCATATTTCTTAGAAAACAGCATGAATATAGATTTGGAAAGACATTGTTGCAAAGGCGGGTGAGGCCAACTCTATGTGCCTTACTAGTGAATTACATAGTCCATATTCTAAAATTTATTTTTATTTCAACTGGGGGAGTATGGTTATAGGGCTAAATGTGAACTCACAGTGACAATTTTAGGCTAATAACAGTATTAGTCTGAAATACTTTGTGATTCATTTATTCAACAAATTTTGAGTTCTAGGAATGTAACATTGAGCAATACCAAATTCAGTCTCTAACCTAACAGATCTTACAGTCTAGTGCGAGCTAGACACTAATCAAAAAATAATGCAAATAAATTTAAATTTGATGCCAAGGATTGAGCAGAGGCAGGTGCATTCCTATTGAGAGCATATCAGGAGGAGAACTGACTTGCTTGGAAGAGTCAGAGAAGGTCTCCCCAAGGAAGTGATGGTGGAGCCCATGACTAAAAGCAAGATAACAAATGAATGATGGGATTAAAAACAACTTCAAACATATAAACTACACATACAGAAACTCTGAGTGCAACACCTCAGGCTTCCATTTGTCTATAATATTCTCCACCATTTCCACTATTATCTACCACACACATATACACACATATGCATACATGTTCTTTGTTGTATAGCTGTTAGACAACCTTCAGATGTCAGCTAAAATTTCTTTTTCTTAAGGAAGATGTCCCTAGATATTCTCCAAGCATCAAACATAGGTCAAGGCCCTCCATTTTATACTATTATATTATTCCGCACATCTTCTTCATTGAATTTGTAGATGTTCCCCCTTTTGGTAAAGACACCGTAAGATGATGTAAACCATGGGCTTCATACAATGCCTTGCACGTAATTACGCAATATACATTAGCTGTTAATGCATGTAATGTATTAAAGCCACTTCATGCATCTGGAGTCCTTCTTAGTTGACTTAACTGAGCCTTGGGGTAGGTCCATGAACCTCAGCAGGACTCATCAGAAAAAGTCCTAGACTGAGAGCCTGGTTTGAAGAAACTTGCACTATTAAACACTGAGTTCTTATTTTCCTCTTTATCACTTTACAAATTGAGTTTCTTTCCAACTATATATAATTCCATGCTCCTCAATTTCAAAGATATTTCAGGACTTTATATCTGAAAAGAAATGTAGTAATTATTTAGTACAACATCAGTGACTTATATATAAAGAAACTGAGGTGCAAAGACAAAAGGCAAGTGAAACAAGGTCGCACTGTGAGACTAAATCAGATTAGGGATACATGGAGAATATATAGAGACTTCTTCCCTAAAAGGCACATGCCTGGCTGGGCATGATGGCTCGTGCCTGTAATCCCAGCACATTGGGAGGCTGAGGCAGGTGGATCACGAGATCAGAAGTTCGAGACCAGCATGAACAACATGGTGAAACCCCGTCTGTACTAAAAATACAAAAATTAGCCGGGCATGGTGGTACGTGCCTGTAATCCCAGCTACTCAGGAGGCCGAGGCAGGAGAATCGCTTGAACCCGGGAGGCAGAGGTTGCAGTGAGCTGAGATCGCGCCACTGCACTCCAGCCTGGGCAACAGAATGAGACTCTGTCTCACAAAACAAACAACAACAAAGAAGAGGCACATGCCTTGACTCCAAGAACAGTATCCTTTCAAATACATCACCCTATTTCCTAATTGCTTGAATTAATATTGTATTGGTCTTCATTTTTTAATCACACCAGGGAATGTGGCCCCACAACGGAATAAAAAATATAGTGACAGCGTCTTGGTGTTTCCTCAAATGAAAACTGTGGGGATAGATTTTTTTAAAGTATGCAACGCAATAATGTTTATATAAACTAAATACATTCAGAGCGAATATTTAATGCATATCATGTTATATTAGGCATTGTGTGAAGCACACGGTGTTTATTATCTCATATTAGCCCTTAAAAAATTGGGAGCAAAGGATGAACATTACTATTATAAATAAGTCTCAGACAGCCTAGAGCAGTTAAATGATTTGCCGAGGACCACACAGCTTATAAGACGTAAGATTTGAACTAGATGATCCTATTCTAGAGCAGTCTGTCCAGCAGAAATGTAATTAGAGCCACACATACAATTTTTAATTTTTTAGTAGCCACATTTAAAAAATAAAAATAAACAGGTGAAATTAGTTTTAACAAAATTTGTCATTTAACGCAATATCTAAAATATTATCATTTTAGCCTATGACCAAGGTAAAGATTATTAATAAAGTATTTAACATTTCTTTTATCATATTAAGTGTGCATTTTATACTTGCAGCAAATATCCATTTGAATTCTATTCAGTAGGAATACTTAATATATAGATTTTATCACATTTACAGCTGGAAAAGATTTAAGTTATTCCAAGCATACTTAAAAGCCTCTCAATACCTGAACTGAGTATTCGTTTTTTAATTTTAACTTTAATTAATATTAAATAAAATGAAATTAAAAATTCAGTTTCTCAGTCTCAGCAGCTACATTTCAAGTTTTTAGTAATTGCATGTGACTTGTACCTAGCACATCAGACAGTATAGCTCTTGAGCCCAGGTCCTAACCACTTTGCCTCTTTTAATATTACACTAACATGAGCGCAGTGCTGCAAAGTCAAGTCTATAGAATCTAGGAAAATAAGAACTGGATTCTATGATATGGTTCACCTAGGGCCACTTCATACATCCTGGGTCCTCCCCAGCTGAGCTAACTGAGCCTTGGAGTATTCCCATGAAACTCAGAGGACTCATTTGGAAAGGGTTTAAACTGAGAACCCAGTGAAGTCAGTTAAGGATAGAACCTCAGTAGAAACAAAGATGTGCTATTGAAATGAATTATTTTCTAACGGTAGTCACGTCTGGGACTTCTGAAGCAGGTAACAGAACTTAATAGACCAAAGAGAGGCCACAGTTTTCTCTAGAGTTAAGGAAAACGATGGGTCACTTCCCACCTTTCGAGTCAACAGAATGTTTAATTAATTAGAAATTTTATCTTCTGACCATTCCGGTGTAAAAATGTCAACATGAAGTAGGGATGGGGGCATCTGGAAACACAGATGTTACCCATAGAGCATTTAACTCATCACACAAATCATCCAAAACTTTAGGTAATTCCTTCTTTAATTAACTAATTCAATTACTCTTTTTTTTTTCTTATTTAATAAACTTTTACTGAGAAGCTACTATGTGTTAAATACTTTACACTCACTATCTCAGGGGCACTGTTACCCTACGAGGAAGTTGCTGCTATTAATCCCAATTTACAGATGATAAAACTGAGGCTGTATTTCTCTAGATCTGGAGCTATGCGATGCTGCTGCATACAAAGCACAAGTACTCTTTTCTTACTATAGCACACAGGTAAGAGAAAAGCACAGCACAATGCACTGGAGGAACCCAAATAAACTGGGCATTCCCAGAAGGAAAGAATATATGAACTTGTGGGAGAAGCTGAAAAGAAGTAAAGGTCATATCTTGTGCTTACTTAATTAAAAACTTTGAATTTATCCTGAGAAAAATGTAAAGTTATTAGGGGACTTTTGAAAAGAAGACTGACATGATGTTATTGGTTCTTTATAGTATGTTAAGAATTAATTTTTTGGGAAAAAAACCCCAGAAACCAAATTCAACTGCAGACATTAATGAATGTGTGTTGGCTCATGCAATAAAAAGTCCAGCAGGCTACAGGTAAGCTTTGACATAGGTGCTCAAAAAGTGTAACCAGAACCCAGTTTCTCTGTCCATTCCTCACTACTGGGTCTGTTTTCTGCAGGCTTTTTCTACATACTCCCAAGGCAAGTGTCAGCAGCTTTGACAATATATGATTCTTTGTTTATGTCCAGCAGAAAAGAGGGAGTCTGCTTCTCTGGAAGCATATAAGAAAGGCATTTAGTTTAACTTCTGCCCTGCTTTGGTAATATATCCATTTCTGAACTTACAGGCCAGAAAAATATAATCCATTAACTGACTTAGGCCTGAATTACAAGATCAACACCTAGAGCTGGGGGTGAAGTTAACTTCACCATGAAGCACTCAACTGAGATTGGAGAGGAGTCTAAAAGAAAATTGAGAATCCTGGCCTGAGACATTTTTTTCTTAAAGAAATCTAAAGAGGTTGGTTACTCTATACTCCTAGACAATACCAGGCTAGGGGTATGTCTTTTCCTCCAGATACCAGATACCAAAGCTTAAGTTTTAATGTGATTTAAAAGGAGAATTTTCAGAAGTAGTGTCCCACATGATACGGTGGTCGGTGAGTCAAGGGCTAAATAAAGGGTAGAGGAAAGGCACAAGTGGTAGAAAACAAAGGGAGAATTAGGCTGGATGCAATTCATCATAGATACTAGTCCGAAGAAGAAATTCATTAATCTTCCCTCAAAACTGTAGCCATGGTCAAAGGAGACATTCCATTATTTTCCATCGCCATAATTGGTTGGCCCTTTTCTATACTGTCAGTAAAAATCTCTGTGTTGGGAACTTACAGCAAAATGAACTGCCATTCTCTGCTCATATAAGTAGCGATAAATTTCAACAGGGATAAAAAAGGTTATTTCTGTCAAACAAAACCAGCAAATATTTCCAATTAAGGAAATTAGCTCTAAAAAACACAAAGAAATTAAAATTTGAATTTCAGGCTATGAATTACATCTTTTATTTTCTATTATTGATTTCAGCTAATTAGAATGAGTCCTATGAGTCCTTATTAAATTAAACATTTCCCCCAAGCAATACCATAAATATTTACTGTGCCTTTTTATCTTTCTCAACAAATAAATTATATTTCCTTGTGGTATTGCTTTTACTTTTAGTTCCTAATATTTTTCATAGCAACTGCTTTTAGAAACTGGTAGTTGATTAAACAGATTTAAAAGAAATAATGAAAGAACAGTTTATAATGGGATCCAAATTTCATTGGATTGAGAAAAATTAAAATAAAAAATAAAGTTTAAAAATACAACTTTTTCACAGTTTTCACCTTATGTTTTAGTCTCTGTGCTTATGTAAAGTAAAACTTCTTGTAGGTTACTCTGCCCTCTTTCTTCTCTCTGCCTTTGTTCTTTTACTTGCTTAGTCTATAAGGATAAAATCAACAGATTGCATCACATTTTATTTCACCTGGATGTTAAGAACATCTGCTTGATGAGCCTGAATAATTCATATTTAAATCCTACTAGACTAGAATATTAGCTCCATGAGGACAGGGTTGGTTCTGCTTATTTCCACTGTATCCATGCCTCTCCCACATAGGAGTTTAAGAAATTTGTTGAACAAATAAATTTAGGACGAAAAGCTAATGTTCTAAGGGTCAAGTGAGTATGCAAGTCTTAAAATTATGAGCAGATCAAATTTATAGCCTGGGTCTTCTGATTTACCCTTACCCAATGTTCTATTATTTAATTAGAATGAGAATAATCAAAGATAAAATCCCTAGACATATTGCTTCCATTGCTTCCAGCATCTTTTGCCCTCAGCTATCCCATCAGCTCCTAGTTTCAATTGGCAACACACAGAATCTTAAAAATGTTGACACTATGCCCAACTCCAGGGGCACATGACCTACGTTATGTCAATAATTGCATTCTACCTTCTGGTTGCAGTGATTGGTGCAGGATAGGTATGTGTCTTAAGCTAATGCAATGTGATTGACCCTCAAAACCTCTACAAGTGATATGGCTTAGATGTGTTGTATTAGTCCGTTTGGGGTGGGGTGTCCCCACCACACCCAAATCTCATGTCAAAGTGTAATCCCCAGTGTTGGAGCAGGGTCTGGATAAGAGTTGATTGGATCATGGGGGTAGATTTCCCCTTGCTGTTCTTGTGATAGTGAGTTCTCACAAGATCTTGTTGCTTCAAGTGTGTAGCACCTCCCCTTTGCTGTCTTCCTTCTGCAGAACTGTGAGTCAATTAAGCCTCTTTTCTTTATAACTTATGTAGTCTCAGGTAATTCTTTCTAGCAGTGTCAGAATGGACTAATACAACAAGAGCTGCTCTCATATTTGCTTTCTTTCTCTGGATAGAATGAAGTGTGGGCATGAGGCCTGGAACACCCGCAGGGACACACAGAATAAGGCCTGTGGCAGCTGTAGCCATCTTTGTCCTTAGGTGTGAAGCCAGTAAGATGAAATACAGATTCATCTAGAGGATATAACTGAGAGAAAAAGGGAATGAGAGACAGAGCCATAAATGTTTGGATCAAGCCACCCTGAAAATTTAACTCACCCTAGAATGTTCTGGCACATGAAACAGCATACTTTCTTTATTGTCTGAGTTGGGTTTTTTGGAGAAAAAGAGTCATGACAAACCCAATCACATATGTAGGACTTCTATCACGTGCAAGTATGGTACTTAACACACAATATTTTCTTTAATTTTCACCACATCATGTTAGGTAGTAATTATATTATCCCATTTTACAGGTGAAGAAACTGAAGCTCTGAAGGGTTAAATGATGCACCCAAGATTACAGAACTATTAAGTGATAGATTCTGCCTCTAGAGCACACACAATTAGCTAATGTATTATAATCCCTAAGATTACATGTCTCTTTTCAGATCCTCTAACACAACAGGCCCTTTCCTACTCAGAGCCTTTTAACTTGGGTGTCCCTGTGCCTAAAATGGTTCTTTGTATTGCTCATGTCTCAGGCCAATTATCACCTCTTAAATGGCCTCCTTTGCCCACCTTATCTAAAGTAGACACTCCCAGGAACTCTTTATCCCATCACCCCGTTTATTTTCTACATGATACTCTTCTCATTCTGTATTTATTCCCAATAGAATGTAAATTCCATGAGGGCAGAAACCTTGAACTTGATTTACTCCTTTATTTTCAGTACCTAGCCTAGTTTAACATATGTGGGCTCTCAATAAATATTTGAAATTTTTGAATGAATGAATGCCTCAATTAATTAGAAATGATTATGATTATTTAAATCATAATCTCACTCCCATTAAGTGTATTAATGAAATAAAGCAGGAAGGGAGAGAAATGGCGAAATAAAGAAAGATACTTTAGAGCTCTTGGAAAGCATCACTGGTAGCTTTGTTTTGCTGGCATCTAAGCAATTTGATGAGTTAGCAAGTCTGCATTCAGCTGTGAAGAGCCAACTTATCATTTTAAATTTCCTCTGTATCCAGTTACATGCATGGCTACCCAGACAGCTATTTAAGGGAACAGAGAAGAAGCTGACTTCCGGTTCTATGATTCATGGGCACAAGGAGACCAGGGGGAGAGGAAGTAGAATGAAAATGAGTGCTGAATAAGAGACCAGTCCTTGGCCAGGCCTGTAAACATTCGGGGGGCCTCCATGCCCCTTCCCCAATCCCAATTCTGCTGAAGCATTCTTAGCAAAACTCTCAAGCCCAGATCTGTGCCCTGAGCCCACCTAATTTCAGAACTGCAGTGATGGATACTTCTATGTACACTGCCAATGTCCCACCTCAAGAGAGCAAGCCTGGGAAGGTCTACCCACTTTTCTGCCTCAGATGGCAACTCAGCCCTAAAACATGGAGTAATTGGTGTTCCAGGGTCAAACCCCAGCCAATGGAGGACAGAAGTCAGTGACTAAGTGCCCCAATCCCCCCCCCATTCTTTGATATACAATTATCCAAACTTTCCTCAGAGGGGCCTCAGCAGGACTGAGCTCTAGTCGCCCACAGTGGGAATCGACAATGTAACTTTATTGAATTTTCCCACCTCTCTGTCTCACTCTCTCTTCTTTTTCACTTTTCCTTCTGGTAACTCCTTCCTGTACCCAAGTCCTTGTCTTAGGATTTCCTTTTAGAGGCACCTTTGAGCAAATTACTCAAAGATCCTCCAAGACAAGACGTGTGAATATAAAGAGGAATCCTTTCTGGTGGGAAAGTTAAAAAAGGAAAAAGGCACTTATTTCTTTGTGCTGCCACAGGCCCTCCTCAACAAACATGACCTGTATTTAGCTCTCCTGCTTTCTAGCCCAGGTGATTCTGTGCAGCTCAGAAGTGGATGTACCTGTATGTGGCTTTTCTGCCCTAGTGCCTTTCTGTGTCTTCTCTAATGTAGCAAAAACATTTCTAAGGTTTACCAAACACATCAAATCCTAAAGCAACTTATCCAAAACTCTATTTTCTCCCATGGCAGTGGGAGCATTTTATGTGAATGTACATGTGTAAACCTGTTATACACAACCACAATGATTATAATAAAGGGTACATATGTTTAAGTTTTGTTTCCAATATCATACATTACCTCACAAATTTCTCACAGGTGTATACTATTCCCATTGTACAGATTAAGAAATTGAGGCTCAGAGAGGAAAAGTAACTTGCCCAAAGCAAAACTAGCTATTAAGCTAGGATGTGATTAATCCAATATTTAAATGCAGGTCTCGTAATTCCAATTCTTAAAGCCTTTTCAAGGGCCTTGCACAGTGGCTCATGTCTAGAACCCCAGCACGTGGGGAAGCTGACGTGGGAGGATCATTTGAGCCCAGGAGTTTGAGGCTGCAGTGAGCTATGATGGAGCCTGAGCAACAGAGCAAAATACTGTCTCAAAAAATCTTTTTACCAGCCCAAGCAGCCTTGTAAGCAGCCCATGAGACAGACATTTTTTTTTAGAAACCTGAATAGTCTTTCTCTTACTTTATTGAGTTCTGTAAATTTCCTACTGATTTGCAAAGTAATTTAGATGAATAAGTATATGGCATATATAACTCAATATATCTTTTTACACTGAATGGATGAATAACTGAAAGGATGAGTAAGGAGAAAATGAAATTACTTCTTTATTGATTCCCTAATATTGCTAATTAAAACTGAAATGACTAACTTATGACAACCACCACCATTTTACCAGAGACTCAAATACGTAAAGAAATAGTGGGCGTGAAGTCAGACCAAGAACTGGAATCTTGCCAACTATTAACCTTGAGAACATCTCACCTCACAGGGTTGTTTAAAGAATCAAATGAAAAAATATTTTTTCAGGGACAATTTCAGAAACATAGGCTTTTAATAAAGAGTTGTTTTATTAATTAACTAATTAACATATACAGATGTTTCTCAACTTATGGGACTACATCCCAATAAATCCATTGTAAATTGGAAATACTATAAGCCAAAAATGCATTTAATACACCTAACCTACCAAACATCACAGCTTAAACTAGCCCACCTTAGACATGCTTAGAACACCTACAATTAGCCTACAGTTGGGCAAAATAATCTAGCACAAAACCAATTTTTTAAGATGTTGAATATCTCATATAATTTATTAAATACTGTATTGAAAGTAAAAAACAGAATGGTTGTGTGCATTCAGTGTCTACTGAATTTATATAGCTTTTGGATCATCATAAAGGCAAAATCATTCAGTTGCACTATTTTAAGTCAGAGACTGTCTGTGTTAAGTGCCTGCTCTATGTCAGTCACTGTATAAGCAACAAGGCAGGGAGGGACCCAGTAAAAGATAGTCCCTGGTCTCAAAGAGCCCACAGCCTTTGGGGGAGATGGGTTTATAAATCAGAGGGTATATCTGAAACGTTCCCCTGGCCATGGGTTACAGTGCCCCTCATTGCCTTGTCACTTTCCTATGAGTTCCAGGAAAATCACTTAGCCACAGCTTTGTTTAGGGTGGTATGTGAATCATGGTCTGTGCTGAGTTTCTCTGTCCCTTTCTCATTTTGGATCAATCTGCATTTATCAAAGCCAAGTGATTCAGTAAAGTGCTGGAACACAGAATCAAACAGGCAGAAAATTTCCCACACTTCTAAGCTATGGATTCTCAGAAGAAGAATGTGGGCTAAGTGGACAGAGCCAGAAATCCTGAGTTTTAACTAGTTCCTGTCCTGTGGCTAAGGCAGCAAGTATGACTCTCAGTTCATGAACTTAGATGTGCAAAAAATAAAATAAAAATCTATATTTATCTTCTTTTTCTGGGGGGGCCAGGGGGGGTTAAAAATTTATTTATTTTATTTTTCTTCTTCAAATTTATTTTAAGTTCCAGGGTATGTGTGAAGGATGTGCAGTTTTGTTACATAGGTAAACAGGTGCCATGGTGGTCTGCTGCACAGATCAACCTATCACCTAGATGCTAAGCCCAGTATGCATTAGCTATTCTTCCTGATCTTCTCCCTCCCCCCACCCCCCCACAGGCCCCAGTGCATGTTGTTCTCCACAATGTGTCCATGTGTTCTCAAGGTTCAGCTCCCACTTATAAGTGAGAACATGCAGTATTTGGTTTTCTGTTCCTGTGTTAGTTTGCTGAGGATAACGGCTTCCAGCTCCATCCATGTCTTTGCAAAGGACATGATCTTGTACCTTGTTATGGCTGCACAATATTCCATGGTGTACATGTACCACCTTTTCTTATCCAATCTATCATCAATGATATTGGGGTGCCACAAATGGATGACTTTATCATCTCCTGAAAAGGAGGACAGGGAAAGATTATTTGTTTTCTCAGAATTAGAAGAAACTATTTTAAAATTCAAGTGGAACCAAAAAAGAGCCCGAATAGCAAAGACAATCCTGAGTAAAAAGAACAAAGCTGACAGCATCACGCTACCCCACTTCAAACTGTACTACAAGTCTCCAGTAACCAAAACAGCATGGTACTGGTATGAAAACAGACACATAGACCAATGTAACAGAATAGAGATCTCAGAAATAAAACCACAAATCTACGACCAGCTGATTGTCGACAAACCTGACCAAACAAGCAATGGGAAAAGGAGTCCCTTTTAATAAATGGTGCTGAGAGAACTGGCCAGCCACATGCAGAAAATTGAAACTGGACCCTTTCCTTACACCTTATACAAAAATTGTGTCTTTATTTTCTTTAAAGCCAAGTTGGTTCTAACTTACAGTCCATACCTTGTGCCTGACTGGTAGTAGGATTGGTTATTTGGGATTCTTTGAGATAACCAACACGCTGGAGGCTGTGGAACGTTATATCCTCAGGGAAGACTCTCTGGTTATTTACTTTATCTCACCCTGGTTACCACCAAGAGACCACAGTGCCTCCAATCTACATAGACCCCCTTTATGGTGGCACTACTGCTTCAAGGCCATGCTTGGGACCTGGGACCTTTGGAAAGGCTGGAGCCTCTACAGCCTCCAGGGAGTCCACGCACTTGTTCCCCTTAGAGGTCTGGACATCTCTCCAGGGCTCTTCTATGGAGGACAGAAGGAAGGAATCTCTGCTGCTTAAGGCGCACGCGCACACACACACACACACACACACACACAACCCTGCCTCTCTTCAGTCTCCAAAAGTCCCTTTATCCTCCAAAATAATTTTTTCCACTTTCTACTCTTGTTCTTTTTTCCCCCTCCCTTCTCTTCTCTCTCTGCCAAAAGTACAGCATCATCTAAATCCAAAGCCCAAAAGGGAATTGTCCCCTCTGCCTTCCAGTTTGCTGCTAACCTGCCCTGAGGCAAGAGAGCAAACCTTGCTGCCTGCTTGAGTGAGGAAAGGGAAAAGAAAAATACTTCGGGGGAAGAAAACAACACAAGAAAATTAACATATCTGTAAGTGATTCTGCCACAGTTCTGGGCTACTTGGGTTTCACAAGCAGTAAGCTAGTAGTAGTCAAGTAGGGCTTTGACTAGCTAAACGCCTGATATCATATATCAAATGATGAGCTCCATTTCACAAAAGTGTGTGTTTATAGATAATTAGAAGTTAGACATAAAAGGATATTGCTGCTGCAATGCAGAATTTATTATGATGAGATGCGAGAAAGACTAGGCTGCAAGAAGTATCACAGGCCATCAAAGCCATTCTCAAGAGAGCCCGAATTGACATCAAACAGCACAGGAGAAGCAAAGAAACTGAGTAGCTCCCATTCATGGGGCATTTAATACATGCCAGTAACTTTATTATATGATATTTAAACTTCACAAAAAGGTGGAATGGGAGCTACTCAAGGGAAGAGATTTTGTTTCTTTCACTGCTGCATCCCACAGCCATGTACAGTTCCTGACACACTGCAGTTGCTCTACACATATTTGTTTGAAAAATGAATATGTTGGGAGAGAAGGAAATCATAGTGGCAAAGGAATGTGGAAATTGTATTTTTTTAGTTTCCTAACCTGAGAGTTCTTAATATGCTAATTTGTGCTATTCATTTCCAAAAATGGAATACAGTCATCCCTGAGGCATGGGTTTCAGGACCCTCTCCCCTACCTAAGGATACCAAAATCCACAGAAGCTCAAGTCCTGCATATAAAATGGAGCAGTATTTGCATGTAACATATACACATCCTCCCATATGCTTTAAATAATCTCTAGATTACTTATAATACCTAACACAATGTAAATTGCTATGTGAATAGTTGTTATCAGTAGAACTAACAGTATAGCATTTTTAATTTGTATTATTGTTATTTTTTATTTTTCAAATATTTTTCAATATGTGGTTGGTTGACTTTGTCAAGCAGAAGCCAGGGATATGGAGGGCCAACAGTATAGGGCACAGCAATTTCTGAACATAATTAATTATTGACCTCTATTTTCAATGAGCATCTTGAAGGCCTAGAACTAGTACTCTGGCTTCCAATTTCCAGCTCTGTAATACAAACCTTATCTCTATAAAAGAAAATAATGTTCCATACTCAGGCTTTTAACATCGCTATCTTCTAAGAATTTAATCGTACTCACAAATGATATTTGATACCGAGTTGCAGTAAAAGATAATTTTAACTTTTAAACAAATATATGTTTTAAAGATGATTTTATAACAATTATGTGTGCTTTTTAAAAATAAGGAATGAAAAAATTATCAGAATAAAATGTCTTCAGAATTTTTTTTAAGTAAGGAGTCAATTGAAGTATCTTCATTTTCCAGATTAAAAACTAAGATTTGGGAAGGCATTTACATAGTGGAAGGGATAGAACTTTGATCTAGATCAGCTTAGTGCCAAAGATCATCATACTCTTTCTAACCTAAATCCTGGGAACTGACCAAAAAAAAAAGAAAAAAGAGAGAGAGAGAAGACAAATTGTGAAAGTCAGGAATAAAAGAAGGGCATCTCTATGCATCTTACAGTAATAAAAAGATTGCAAAGAAAAACTATAAAAAATTTTCCTCCAACAAATTGCATAACTTAGATGAAATGGACAAATTCCCAGAAAGCCAAAAACTCATGGAATTGACTCACTCAAAAAGAAATGAAAATTTTGAATAGACCTATAACAAAGAGATTGAGTTACTAATTTTAAAACTCTCCACAAAAAGAAGCCCAAGCCAAGATGGCTTCACTAGTGAATGTTTCTAAATGGTTAAAGAAGAATTGATAACAATTTTTTACAAACTCTTCCAAAGAATAAAAAAATGGAGGAGTGTCCAACTCATTCTATGAGGCCAAGTCTACCATGATACTAAATCCAAAGACTACACAAGAAAAGGAAATTCTTTTTTAAAAAATAATTTTCAATCTTTATTTTAGATTCCAGGAGTACAGGTTCAGGTTTGTTACCTGGGGTATGTCATGTGATGCTGAAGTCTGGGGTATGATTGATTCCGTCAATCAGTCATTGTCAATCAATCAATCTAAAATAAAGTACTGAGAGTAACACCCCAAAAAAGAGAAAATTATAGGCCAACATTCTTCTGCCTATAGAGACGAAAATCCTCAACAAAATACTAGCAAACTGAATCCAGTCAAATTTGCTTTAAATGGTGATTGACCACGATCAAGTGGGATTTATCTCAAACGCACAAAACTGATTTAACATTCAAAAATCAATGTAATATAGCAATATAGTAAAAAAACAAAAAACATAATTATCTCCATAAATACACAAAAAACATGACTCCGGTACCATGTCATAATAGAAATACACAACAATGTAGGAATGAAAGGACACTTCCTCAACCCAATAAAGTATATCTATGAAAAACCCATGACTAACGTTATACTTAATGATGGAAGTTGAATGCGTCCCCCAAGATCAGGAATAAGACAAAGACATCCGTTTTTACTACTTCTATTCAACATTGTATTGGAGGTTCTAGCCAGGCCAATTAGGCAAAAAGATGAAATAAAAAGACATCCAAGTTGTAAAGGAATAAGCAAAACTATTTCTATTTGCAGACAGCAATATTTTGTATATAGAAAATCCTAAGAAATCCACTCAAAATGATTAGACAAAAAAGAAAAGCTCATCAAGTTTGCAGTATACAAGATGAATATACAAAAACAAATTGTATTTCTATACACTAGTGTTACGGACTAAATTCTTGTGTCCCCCTCAAAATTCAAATGTGAACACTCTACCTCCAATATGATGGTGTTTGGAGGTGGGACTTTTGACAGGTAATCTGTTTTAGATGAGGTCATGAGGGTGGGATCCTCATGATAGGATTAGTGCCCTTATGAAAAGAGACCAGGGAGTACGTGCTCTCTTTCTTTTTCTGTCATGTGAGGCTATAGCAAGAAGGCAGCTGTCTGCCATCCAGGAAATGGGCCCGCACTAGAACCCTACTATGCTGGCACCCTGATCTGACTTCACAGCCTCCAGAACTGTGAGAAATAAATGACTATTATTCAAACCACCTGGTCTTAATTTGTTATGCTAAACTAAGAGAACTAGCAGTGAACAATCAAAAATGGAATTAAGAAAACAACTTATTTTAAAATAGCATCCAAATGGATAAAATACTTAGCAATAAATTTAACAAAAGCAGGGGAGAACATATGCTCTGAAACTATAAAACATTGTTGACAGTAATTAAAGAAAACAAAATAAATGGAAAGACACCCATGGTCATGAATCAGGAAACAGCATAGTTAAGATGGCAATATTCTCCAAATTTATCTATGATTCCACATAATCCCTATCAAAATGTCAGCTGTCTTTTTTGTGGAATTGACAAGCTGATTTTAAAGTCCTTAAAAATTTAAGGAACCCAAATAGAAAAAAACACTCTTAAAAAAGAACAAAGTTGGAAGACTCATGATTCCCAATTTCAAATTTTAGTACAAGGCCACAGTAATAAAGTAGTGTAGTACTGGCATAGGAGAAACATATAGTTGGAATAGAATTGAAAGTCTAGAAATAAATCCTTACATTTACAGTTTACTAATTTTTGACAAAAATGCTGATACAGTTCAATGACAGAAAAGAGCTATCTTTTCAACAAATGGTACTGGGAGAACTGGATGTCAACACACAAAAGAGTAAAGTTGGATCAGTTTCTCATACCACACACAATGCTTAATGCAAAGTGGGTCACGACTTAAATATAGGAGCTAAAACTGTATGACTTTTAAAGAAGATAAAAGAATACATCTTTGTGACTTTGGGCTAGAGAAAACCTTATAGGATATAAAACTCCTCATGGTTGCACGTGGTGAAGCAAGACTACGTAAACATTTCCCTTCTTCAAGCATGCTCCATGTTGATGTATCTCAGCCTCTCTTCTACCTGGTACTGCTCAAGTTTTAGCCCCAGCTCTTCTTGGGACCCTTGCATTTCTTCTGCTAGGCTAAGTATCCTACCCTCAATACACAGACACACACATACACACATACAAACACACACACACAATGGCCATTCCTGTATGCTCTATACTTGATTTCATAGAATCCAAACCACTCATTCACACAGCCTTCAAGCTAGTTCAAGCTCCAGGAAAATGAAAGAGTGGTGAGATTTTATGATCTGGATTACAGATGATGTGGTGTTTAAACACAGACTACCCACTCAGACAACTCATGATGGTCCAAGAGGATGTAACTAAGACTGTGGAAATCTGAATATCAGGATTAGGATGGTAGGAGTGGCAGATGTTTGGTTTATATCTGCCCCATGTTCATCACAGGTGGTCTACTGTGATGCATAATAAATTAAGCCTCCAACAGATCCTTAGTAGAATCCTACAGCACCAAATATTGGTAAGAGCAGAGCAGATTCCAAAAGAACTGAACAGTGAAAAGTCATGAAACTAAATGACTGTGAAGTATGAGAATCACATCCAAATTTAGATCATGCATGCCTGGTGGTCCAGGGCAGAGAATCGCAGAAGCCTATGGTAGAGGCAAAGTATTGAGACAATGGGAAAGCTGAGAAGTACAGTAGTGAATATTAATGCACCTCCAGCATCCCTCTTCAGTGAAGGACTCATTTTCCAAGCTGCTAGGACACTCCAGCCCCAGCTGGTAGAAGTGCTGTCAGAAGGTGACCATAGGCTGTCAGCTCCTTCAAGATGGGCTCGGCTACAGGAATATCACCTTACCTTCCTGAGGAAGCCTTTTTCCAATAACCAGAAGTACCAAATGCCTGGCCGTCTTAAACCAGAGGCACAGTGGCTCACACCTGTAACCCCAGCACTTTGGAAGGCTGAGGTGGGTGGATGGCTTGAGTGCAGGAGTTTGAGACCAGCCTGGGCAACATGGCAAAACCCTGTCTCTGCAAAAAATACAAAAAACTAGTTGGGCATGGTGATGCTCGTCTGTGCTCCCAGCTACTCAGGAGGCTGAGATGGGAGGGTCAAAACCTGAACCCAGTAGGTCAAAGTTGCAGTGAGCCATGATCACACCACTGCACTCCAGCCTGGATGACAGAGTGAAGCCATGTCTCAAAAAAAAAAAAGAAAGACAAAAAAAAAAAAAAAAAGACCAGGCCATCTGGCCATCTTAGCCCCTTAGCCCCACTTGGGGCAGCTAAGTAATACCTTTCTAATTTCTGAGCTCCTTGTAGAGTTGGCCAGAGCTGTTTCAGGACTGTATTTGCAGCTCAGTTTCTCTATCTGTTCAATCCTGCTTCATTTTCCTTCCTTCCACAAGTGTTGATCCCAAGGGCACTCCTTAGATAATCCTCGAATGATAAACTCTATCTCAGCAAATACTTGCCAGAGAACTCAACACTTGACACACATTCAAAATTCCTGTCTTTGATATACAAGCCCTGATCACTTTTGCACCATGTCCTCCTATATTATCTGCTGGTTGTCATCTCTAATGTCAAATATAACCTCAGGTATGACATTTTACTTAGGAAAAAATGCATACTTGACTTGGGGGATGTGTGAGGAATTAGAACCTCAATTTATTTGTTTCATTAAGGAATCAGCTTTCTCCTCTTCTACCTAGAGCATCAGAGTAATTTATTCTTTCTCTTCAAAATCTCTATATAATGAAGCATTTTCTGTCATTCATTTTTCCACTGATGATTAAATTTACTTAAACGACTGCAACCCTGTCTCACACATATCCCTCCCTTCCTATATTTGGTTTGCATGTTTAGATTCACCCAGAATATGACAATCAACACTTAATAAGCACCTTGTTTGTACAAATGTCAGGCATTGGAAGTAGAAATAGCTAAACAATCTGGATGTTCTCAGTGCCGTGTGTACCTCTGGCCTTACCACTTCAGCGTCCTCTAGCTTCCTCTAATGGATAATAGCTGCTTCCCTTTAGTTGGAAATGCCAGAAAACTAACACATACCCTACCACAAGCCTTTAACCAACTAATGGGGGATAGCAGTTGGTATGTCAAAACTCTCATGCCCTCGGCCCTGGGCGGGATAATCCTGAGGTTTGTTGTTCACACCATTCCCCAGTTGCACAGCAGGAATAACTCCAAGAGCCCACTAGGGGTAACTAGATGCTACCTATCTAAGGATAACACACTTGAATTTCACTACCTTCCTTTCCTATCTTGTTTTTTCCACTGCCCTACTAGTTACTTCACCTCTCAAACAAACTGTGTACACCTGAACCTTTGCTTCCAGATCTGCTTCTTAACAGTTAAAATTAAGGTACATGTCATTCCTGATCATGAAGACTGTATAAACTATTAAAGATCAATACAGACACAAAATAATATAAAAATTCATGCAAGCTTCAGTGATTCAAACAGAATGTTCTATTTCTTTTGGCCTTTCTTTGAAATTGAGTAAATAATGAATTAAAATTTTACCTCAGTTGTTTAGCATAATGACTGTCTGCGGTAACGAGAGTAGTTAGTTAATCCCATCAAAGGCTGCCCTCTTGCTGAAAGAGTAGCCACCCCTCCCATCCCCTACACCCTTTCCCACCAGGGGCCAGATCACCATTAGCACCTCCCTGACTGCAGATTAAACAACTAGAGAAACACAGAAAGGCTCGTTTTGGGAACCAAGAACACAGTTCTGCTTGGTTTCAGAATCAGAGAGAGCTGTCAGAAGCTATGATTAAATTATTAAAGCTTTAACGTTGAAAAAGTCACTTTCAGCTCTAGTTCCTTCTGAATAGCCGGGGAGGAAATACACACACACACACACACACACACACACACACAAAAAAAACACATAGAAAGCTAACAAGTGTAAAAAAATTGTTCATTGTCCAGAAATCTTGAGAATAAGAAAATCATAAAAATAATGTACTAACAGCTAACTTTTTTTTGAGTATTTTCTGGGTGCCTAGCACTCTGCTCACAAGAATCTGCTAAGTTTAGCCCAAAGCTGCCTCCTTACATTTGAGAAAGGCCCAAAGGTTTCTCTATACATAGTAAACTGTAACCTAACTGGATGTGTAAACAGACAGGAACCCAATCCTGGAACAAGTAGTCCAGTCTCAGCCAATCACAGCAGTCATACTTCAACCACTAATAGGTGACCAACTATTCCAAGCATGTTCAAATAAGGCAAACCACTGAGCTGTAAACCATCTGGACGTTTCTGTTTTCTGTCCGCAAATCTTCTCTAACCACACTCAGCAGCTCCAGAGTTGCTTTGAAGCCATTCTGATTCGAGAATCATTCTTTGCTAAATTAAACTCTGTTAAATTTGTCTTAAGTTTTTATTTTAACCAACCCTAAGATTTAGGTATTTTTAAGCTCCATTTCACAAATGAGTAAATGAAGGCTTAGAAAACGCAGTAAATTGCCCAGATACTGAGGAAGCAAACAAATATAAGCTCCCGAGAATTATATCTTGTTCACAACTGTATTCTCTTAGTACAATGTTCAGTGCAAAATAAGTGTTAGATAATTTTTTTTTCCTTTTTCTTTCTTGTATTTTTGTGACAGAGTCTTGCTCTGTCACCCAGTCTGGAGCCTAGTGGTGCAATCTTGGCTCACTGCAACCTCTGCCTCCTGAGTTCAAGCAATTCTCCTGCCTGATCCTCCAGAAGTAGTATATACCATATATATATGTGTATATATATGTGTGTGTATATATATGTATATATATGTGTATATATGTGTATATATAT
Organism: Ateles fusciceps; assembly: GCA_036589455.1. Lineage (NCBI taxonomy): Eukaryota > Metazoa > Chordata > Mammalia > Primates > Atelidae > Ateles > Ateles fusciceps. Next base: position 15,668,436 of record JAZHEH010000562.1, read on the forward strand.
ATGTGTGTGTGTATATATATGTGTGTGTATGTATATATATATATACACCACCATGACAGGCTAATTTTTTTTTGTATTTTTATATTTTTTGTAGAGATGAGGTTTCACCATGTTGGTCAGGCTTGTCTCTAACTCCTGACCTCAAATGAACTGCCCACCTCAGCCTCCCAAAGTGCTGGGATTACAAAAGTGAGCCACTGCGTCTAGCCAGATAAATGTTTTTTCAACGTTGGATGAATGTTGAAAGTCTGTCTTGAGTAGCAAATATTCAAAATCAAAGGAATCCTCTAGGGTAGTAGCAGCAAACTTTTCTGTAAAGGACCAGATAGTACATATTTTAGGCTTTGCATGTCATAAGGTCTCTGTCACAACCACTTGGCTCTGCCATTGCAGTGGAAAGCAGTCACAGGCAACAAAGCAAGTAGACATGGCTATTGTTCCAATAAAGCTTTTTATTTACAAAATTGGCAGAGGACACTGACCATAGTTACTGACCTCTGATGTAGAACCTTGCTACCCAAAGCAGGGTCTGAGAGCCAACAGCGTCAGTATCACCTGGGGTGGAAATGCAGCCTCTCAGCCCCATCCTTGACGTGTTAAATTAGAATCTGCATTTTAGTAAGAGACCCAGGGATTTATATTCCCAATTATATGAGGCAAGCACTGTTCAAGGAGACTTGAATAGTGTTGGCTGTCAATTAAAATCATTATATGAGTTTTAAAATAAACTGTTACATATTTCTATTCAAACTATCAGGTTTATGATGGCAAAATTTGCTGAGTTTCATGTGATTATTCAGGTCTTCACTGGTTATTGTTCCTCACTGGTGAAGAAAATAGGAAAAGCTGAGGAGGATTTGTTTAAAGCCTGCAAAATTGGAACAGACCACCAAATCTGAACAGTCCAATTTAGTACAACTTGCAGGTAATCACACTACTCCAGAGAACCAAGAAGCCCCCAGGCCTTCCTTTCCTTTGCTAATTCAGTAGAAATAGCTTTTACTGAACCAAACCCAAACCAATCAACCCTGAATCTGATTGCTCAGATGTGTGTACAAATAATTTAGATGTCTTTGCCATCACAGGTCATTAAATACCCACAAAGTGCAGGGCTGTTTCTGTAAATGCCAGGCTCAAAGCCTTGAAAAAAATAAATGCCTGTCTCCAAAGACTGAAATTTCTGATTATTAAACTCACTGATCATTTTGTGTTTTATGAAAGATGAATCTGTAGCAGAAAGAATCAAGAGGAAAGAGTGTGGGGTTGAGAGTACTGCCCTAGCGTGAGAAAGCAGTTGCTAACTGGTTCTGCCTCTGATTAACCACAGGAGTCTGAGCAAGTCAGTTGAGTTCACAAAACCACAGTATTCTCATCCAGAATATGGGGATTAAAAACATTGGCTCCTCTCAGCAATTTGGGAGGCCAAGGCGGGTGGATCACCCAAGGTCAGGAGTTTGAGACCAGCGTGGCCAACATAGTGAAACCCTGTCTCTACTTAAAATACGAAACTTAGCCAGGATGGTGGTGGGTGCCTGTAACCCAGCAACTCGGGAGGCTGAGGCAGAGAAATCATTTGAACCTGGGAGGTGGAGGTTGCAGTGAGCTGAAGCGGTGCCACTGCATTCCAGCCTGGAAGAGCTCCTACCCCACATTTCCCTTTCATACTGCCCTAATAGAGATTTTCCATGAGGATCCTGCACCTGCAGCAAAATTCTTTCTGAACATCCAGGCATCTCCAAACACCCTCTGAAATCTAGGCCAAGGTTCCCAAACCTCAATTCTTTACTTCTGTGCACTGGCAGGCTCAACATGGAAGCTGCCATGGCTTGGGGCTTGCATCCCCTGAAGCCACGGCCCAAGCTGTACCTTGGCCCCTTTCAGCCATAGCTAGAGCAGCTTGGAAACAGGGCACCAAGTCCCTAGGCTTCACACAGCAGGGGGGCCCTGGACCTGGCCCACAAAGCCATTTTTTCCTACTAGGCCTCTGGACCTGTGATGGGACAGGGCTATCTCAAAGGTCTCTGATATGCCCTGGAGACATTTTCCCCCATTGTCTTATCAATTAACATTTGGCTCCTCGTTACTTACACAAATTTTCGCAGCCGGCTTGAATTTCTCTTCAGAAAATGTGTTTTTTTTTCTACTACATCATCAGGCTGCAAATTTTCCAAACTTTTATACTCTGCTGCCCTTTTAAAACTGAATACTTTAAACAGCACCCAAGTCACATCTTGAATGCTTTGCTGCTTAGAAATTTCTTCTGCTAGATACCTTAAATCATTTCCCTCAGTTCAAAGTTCAACAAATCTCTAGGGCAGGGGCAAAATGCCACCAGTCTGTAAAACATAGCAAGCATCACCTTTACTCCAGTTCCCAACAAGTTCCTCATCTCCATCTGAGACCACCTCAGCCTGGATTTCATTATCCATATCATTTTCAGAATTTTGGTCAAAGCCATTCAACAAATCTCTAGGAAGTTCCAAACTTTCCCACATTTTCCTGTCTTCTTCTGAGGCCTCCAAACTCTTCCAATCCCTGCCTGCTACCCAGTTCCAAAGTTGCTTCCAGATTTTCAGGTATCTACAGCAGTGCCCCACTCTACCAGTACCAATTTACTGTATTAGTCCATTTTCACACTAAATAAAGACATACTCAAGACTGGGAAGATCAAGAGGTTTTAATGAACTCACAGTTCCATGTAGCTGGGGAGACCTCACAATTACGGTCAAAGGCAAGGAGGAGGAAGTCACATCTTACATGGATGGCAGCAGACAAACAGAGAACTTGTGCAGGGGAACTTCTCTTTATAAAACTTTCAGATCTCATGAGACTTATTCGATATCATGGGAACAGCATGGGAAAGACCCATCCCCATGATTCAATGACCTCCCACTGGGTCCCTCCCACAACACGTGGGAATTGTGGGAACTACAATTCGAGATGAGATTTAGGTGGGGGACACAGCCAAGCCCTATCGCTTATAGTTTTTAACCCTTAGTTATACTATTAAGAATATGTTTTCTATAATTGTCACATATTTATGCAAAGGGTTATACTGACATACGTGCACTCAATGCTACTTTAGTAGTAAATCTGGAAGCAAACTAAATGTTCAACAACATAAGAATAGCTAAATAAATTATGAGACAGCTTACTATGTTACAACAGTCAGTTGTTTAAAAAGAGGTGGAACTATTTGCACTGACGTAAAAATATATCTGTGCTGTACTGTTAAATAAAAACAAAAGATAGGGATGATGGCACACACCTGTAGCCCCAGCTACTTGGTAAGCTGAGGTGGGAGGATCACTTGAGCCCAGGAGTTCTAGACTGCAGTGGGCTGTGATTATGCCACTGTACTCCAGCCTGGATAGGGAGAGAGAGAGAGAGAACCTATCACACACACACAAAACTGCCATATTTTATTGATTTCACGATGTTTATTTTGCACATTTTCACATTATTATGAGTTTTATAATTGCTGGTGTCTTATAATTTCTATTTTCCAGGTAATAGTCTTGATGCTGTACATAAAATAATGTCACATTGTATATTCGGTGATATCTTAGATTAAATCTATTTGTGCAAAAAGAACCACATATGTATGTGAATAGATATGTTCATATATTTCTTTACACTGTATATATCTATACTTACAAACACACACGTGTAAGTGTACATATGAGAGCATTGAGAAATATCTAGAAATGTGCATACCAAATAAACAGTAATCAGTTCCAAAGAGAAAAATTAAATAAATAGGGTTGGAGAGTGAAACAGGAAAAGTAGTAATGGCTTTTAGGTTTTATACTTTTTACACTTTTTGTGTAGTAGTGACAGCAAACATGTTTTAAATTTTAAATTAAAAAAAAGAATTATGTCTTTATCCCTAATCTCACAAGATTGAGGTGAAAAAAATGTTATCATCCATATGTCAGTGCTATAGGCTGGGTGGCAAGTCTATTTCTTTTTTTAGCTGCAGAGACTATGCATAAGACATAGAAACTGAAGACATTTAGGGCTGCCACCTTTTTTTTTTTTAATTTTGCCTCAAGTGCAACATTTATTCTGTAAGAAAATGAGACAGGATGCCCCATGGCAACAGGAGAAGCCAATCTTTGGCTCATTGGGGTATTACTTCCGATCAGGAAAGTATCACCAGGCACTCATTCATGAGGCAAATCAGCAAGGAAATGTCAAAACATCGGCAAATTGTGAGTAAATAGACTCAGACGCTTCGGTGCAAACTTGCCGAGAACAGAGGCTGTGGTTTCCATATGCCCCAACAAACTCCACTGGGTAGAAGCCCTCATGAATATTAACCAATCATACATTTCAGGGTGAATAACAGTGGCACAACCTAGCATGCCAGCCTCACTCCTGGAGAAGAGCCTGGCCCTGGGGCAAGGGATGCGGGGGCAGTGCATGCAGGGGGTGCAAGGAGCACTGAAGGGAGGACAGTCCAGTTTGGCCTCATGAAGGCTTTCTGTTGGGGATAGAAAAGAAATGTTCTGAGCAAAGCAGTTTTCTCAAACAGGGACATCTAATCATGTTTGATGAAAGACATGACTGTGGCTTGTAGACGATATAGCACCCTGTTCATCCTTACTTTGTAGGTGTATAAGTAGATTTCATGGCAATGTCTACATTTTCAGCTCCTTGAACTCAGCTCCTTCTACTAACCTTGTGCTTTAGGGCAAACAGAGTTTAGCCACTACAACAGGCACAAGGCACATTTTTTTTTCAGACCTAATTAACACAGCACCTGAGCCTCTTTGAAAGTACTGGAATATTTCCTCTTTATCCCTGAGGATCTGCAGGGTGAGTTATCCTGAGGTGGTCTATAGACAGAGAAGTCCACATGGAAAATTAGAGCAAGTAGACATGAGAAAAAATGGATGGAGTCATGAACAAAACAGAATTGACATATGTTGATAATTGTTGAAGCTGAGCGATGGGTGCATAGAGGTTCATGGTATTTTTACCTCTACTGGTGGACAAGTTTGAATTTTCCGTAATAAAAATTTAACTGAAGCAGAAATTAATAGGAGACCCTTAAGATGAATTGCTGAACTTCTATATCAGCAGGGAGAGGACAATATGTCAGCAAAACTGCTGTTATTATATTCTCAGTTTCCTTATCCTAAAAAATAGAGATAATACCAACTCACCAGTTGTGACAATTAAAGGAAGCACTGCACCTGAAAGTGTGCCGCTGTTACTGAGATAAAAATACATTTAAAATGCCAACATATTAACAATAATTGCTTTTGAATGATGGAATTATTTGTACTTGTTTTCTTTTAAGTCCATTTTTCTCATTTTCTACATGCAACATGTATCTCATTTACAATTTGGAACAAATAAAAGAATCTGTATTTGAAATCTTTATTGAAATTAATGTTGGCTCATTTTTACCCATACATAGAGGAGTCTGAAAAACTTGGACTTCAAAAAGATTTAAAAACATTCCTAATTATTTAACTTCAATTCCTCCCTGCCTGAAGTTAAAGGTTTTCAGAATATTAACTTTGGTTTGATGTTCCCTTCAAGAGAAATTAAAAAGAAAACAAGCCAAATTACAACATACTGATCTCTTCTTCCTGTTGGTTCCAACAGTGTCTAAATTAGTTGCTGACCATGCCTGCGCTGAGCTATTTTGTGATTTTGCTTGACAACTGATGGGTTACAGTAACTCAACCTGTAGTTCCCTCGGGGGATAAACATGATATATTCTACTATTGTCAAAGAAGCTAGATTGCTATTGTTATTTTATTTTGCCTACAAAGCATATATCATGTGCCTGTTGCCTCTGCTTTTATTAGGAACATAAAATAAATAGAAACCATTGACTTCCAAGAGTTTTTTATGTTGATGCTGCTATGAAGTGGCCACATCCACTGTATCAGTGATTAGTTGCCACAATGATGCTATATAACTAGGCAAAATTGGCATATCAACATAGATTCCTTGTATACTATCCCTTGAAATAGTGGAATTTTTTTTTTTGTTTTTCCCCCAGGGCTACTGCAAGGTCAGTTACTGCAACCCTCAAGCTATCTGTAGGTATAGGAAATCCTCATGGAAAACTCAGTAGCCTACAATAATAAGCATTGAGTTAGTTTATGAGTCTGCAGGGTGCAGTTGATTAGGCTGGACTTGGCTGATCAGGATTGGACTAACTCTTGCTCACAAGTCCAGGGTTCACCGGCTGTGGCTCCTTCAGTGGTGGTATTGGCTGAAATAAAGGGGCCAGGGGCTTGACTCTGCTCTGCTTTTCATGTTTCTCACCCTGCAGCAGGTTGTCCTAGACATAGTTTCCTGATGGGAGAAGAGCAAGTACAAGCACAAATGCCCAAGTGCTTTTTTACTTCCTCATCATGCATCTTACATTTTCCCCTCATTTTTTTTCCGAGGGCCTTGTTAAGTTTCTGTTTGTGTCCTATCTGCTAACATCCTGTTGGCCAAAGCAAGTAATTAAGGCAGTCCAGATTCAGGATGAGGAAGTACACTGTGCCTATTTAGTGAAAGGGACTTCAAGATTACAGAGCAAAAATTGGAGCTACAAGAAAGGATAAAGAATTGAGGCCATTAAAGCAAACACTATGCCTTATAAACTTAAATAATAAGAATTAATATTTCTCTGTGATGCTGTGTCATTTGCAAAGCATTGTCATATATCTTCATATGTCTAAATACATCCCTAAGGACTGAAGAAAGGTAATTCTTTCACTAGGACCGCTGAGTTGTTTCAATGCTGAAATTTAATTTTATTTCTAGTGTCCTGTCCCCTAATTTGTACATATATGCTATCATAGTTTGAAGCTAAATTTCAGAGATCAGTGAATAAAATTGAATAAAACCCATCTTTCAAGTTCCATCTATTATGTCACCTTTTCCAAGAAGCCTCTTTGGTCTCCACAGATAAAATTAATCATGCCCTTCTCCGATTCCCTCTGTGCCTTATACCTAATTCTGCTTTCACTCTTCTCTGTTTGTTTAAGCTAGGATCGGCCTCTCCAGAGTCTGAACCCATTGACAGGAGTAAAGAGCATAGGTCTTGGAATCAGTTGCCAATGTCCAAATCCCAGGTCTTCCATTTCCTGCATGTGTGACCTTCGACAAGTTATTCATCTTAGACTCTGTGTGCCTCCATTTTCTCATCTGTGTAATGGGAGCAATAATTTCACTTTCTTACAAGGCATATTGAGAGAATTAGGTGGGCACTAAAAACGTATAAAACACTGGACACAGAGTATTCTAAATTAGTTACTGGCAATTATAGTTTTATTACTTTTAATTTAATTTACATGACTTTATACCACCTTGAAGTAATTTTATAACATAGGGTCTAGACTGAAAAAGAAAAAAAACCCACATAGATCTTTACATCCTAATCAGATTCTTTCAAGTTCATTGCCTAGATCCAAATTATTAATGATATTGCAACCAGGGGGCAAAAGATTAATAGCAGGGCAGTAGAACAAGCCTCCAAAGATAACCTCATTCTGACCCTGAAACATAATTCCATGAGGATAAAGAAAATACAGGAGGATCAAAATATACCCAATTAATATTCATCTTCATATATGTCATTTCTAGGTATTGTATTTCTGTGCCTCTGAGAATAAGATTCACTTAAATCCTTTCAATAAGTTCTGTTCACTAAAAACCAAATAAGACTATGTGAGGACAATGGGAAATAAAATGAAATGGCATAACCCAACCCCAAAGCTAGAAGAGGCAATGAAATAGAATTACATAAGCTGCCTCCAAGTCCTCAATTTGAATGATTCATTTACTTTGAGATATCTCATCTTCAAAATGGGTGAGCTGAGGATTAGCGGAATTGAACAGATGGCATGTTGATAAATGGAATTAATACTCTGAAAATGAGGGAGGAGAAATTATATACAAAAATCAGAAAGTATTAAAAGTAGAATCAAGTGTATACTATTAATATATTTTGAAGCATCTGAAGATTAATTTAATATTTTTATCATCACCATTATTTTAGCACATTTTGAAGGAAAAGAATCTTAGCAAATGGAAAGATATGCTTTAGCATTTATGTGCTACCAAATATTAAATTCAAAAGATGAACTTGTTACATGAATATAAACATGTTGATGTTGTCTTTGGCCAGGCACGGTGGCTCATGCCTGTAATCCTGGCAGTTCAGGAGGCCAAGGCAAGAGGATTGTTTGAGGCCAGGAGTTTAAGACCAGACCCTTGGCAACATAGCAAGATTCCGTCTCTGAAAACAAACAAACGAAGTGTCTTCCTCGAAACATACAATTGGAATTTCTAATAGGTGAAACACACGCATAAAAATTTAAAACTCAAAACTCAAGTAGTACAAAACAATACATAGTAAAAACTGAGTCTCCCTCCCAATTCTAAGTCCTCATTCCTCAAGTGAAACACTATTACCACTTTCTTACATATTCTTTCTTTTCTTGTATGTGCTTATACACTCTTATAATTGTATACAGCTTAGAAAAACTAAAGTTTTTTTTAGATTTTTACCCTCATTTTGCATATATCTTTTGAAAAACTAAAACGTTGCAACCTAGAGAATTTACATGATTTAGGCAGTTGTTCAGTGAATCAATTAGGATTAGTTTGGTTTTAGGTGACTAAAAAAAATGTTTTAATCCTATATATGTTCATGGGAAAATATCCAGAGCATAGATTTGATAGCTTCAAACTCAACTTGAGGTTGCAGAATGACAAAATAGTGGTCATCAGGTCTAGCCCCCAATTCCTCCTAGTTTCAACTCCAGCAAAATGAAAAAAGACTCCTCTTCTCCAGCTATTTAACAAAAGTCTGAAACTTAATTCTTACTGTTCTAAATTACCTCATACCCATCCAAAAACCAATTACTATGCCAAGAGGAATGTTCTCCTGCCCCCCCTCACCGCCCCCGCACTCCCAAAGAACATGGTCAAACTAGGAGGGAAGTTGTATCACCCTGAGGAAAAGTGCTATTATCAGAAGAAAGATAAATTGTAGGCAGAAGTTCACCGCTCTCATCTAATTAGGAGAAACATGGGAGTCATTATCTCTTGCTGTACAGTAGAAACTAGTCAGGCCTAAGATTAGGGAAACTATACCTACCTGTAACAATACGTAGTTGTTTATTTTCAAATCTTATTTCTTATTACAGGCTAAAACTCAGTCAGACATGCTATTTGAGTTATCTGTCTAAAAGTCAGTTCAATGTTCTTGCTTTCCACAATACTGACTTGAGTTCAATAGCACAATAATTTAGATTTTGGTCTTTTTCCAATTGCTTTTCAAAATCATTCCCAGCAAACACATGGTGATAGCTTTATGTTTTTCACCCTTTAAGAAAACCCATTACTGTAATGCTGTTAGCCACTAAAACTAGCAGCTAAATTTTTCCATCATCCAGATAACATGAGCATGTGTCCTAAACCCTATCAGATGACTTGTATCAAATTAGAGAAATAAGAGGTAAGACTCAAATAAAAGATGTAAACCAATAGGTTATAAAGGCAAAACACCTCTTTCTCAAGATGAAAATTTTAAGTGACAAGTGACATATTCACACACACACATATATATATATATATATATATTCACTAACTGTATTGACTAACATTGAAAATGTATTCTTTTTAATTGACATTAAAAGTGAATATATATATTCACAATATTGACTCACATTGAAAATATATTCTTTTTAATGTCAATATTACAGTAGATGCAGGCTGAAATAAAGATCATGTTAGTCTAGTGATGTGGATATGTGATGGACCAGATCATTGGGAATAGAATCAAACCAGATGCTGGTTTAAAATGCAAATTTCTGGCTATAACCTTGATCTAATTATCTAATTACTCACAGGTGGGATTTGAAACCCCATATATGAATTAGCTCAGGTGGTAATGATTTTGCAGACTAAACTTGAAAAAGGTGGATGATCCAACCCCCTTATTTTATAAACAGGGCTGTTGAAGCATAGCAGGGGGATATTATTTGCCAATAAATGGCAGAACTGGGATTAAATTCACATTTAAAACCGTATTGATTGTTAGCCTCTCTTACCTCTTCTCTTGCTTTACGTAAAACCTTTCTGTGTGCCCATTTCTGTAGGGTTATTGAGGATGCATCTGGCTGACAGATAATCAAAACTGGTATGAAATTCTATTAGAAACATGTCTGGTTGTCAAATTATATCAATAGGCTTTAACTGTTCCTTAGAGAATTCATTTTTTTTTCTGGCCATACAAAGCATCTGTTTGGTTTAATACTTAGTTGGTTGGTTCTCAAACAAAAGCATTCCAGATAAGGAATAGTGTTTCCCTTTGTCAAAGAGCCATATTTGGAAGATCAAAATCCACAAACTCCTAATTTTCAAGTTCAGGAAACATTGGACCTGAAATGGGTCTACTTCATAGCAGAATTGTTTCCTATTGCATTCTGTACAATAAAAGTAGAGAAGAGACTGAGGAGATTATCATACTGAAGGCTTCTAGATGATATTTTTCTTTGCGTACCTTAGGTCTTCTTTTGCCATACATACAATTGTACCTAGATAATTTATTTGAAGTGGCTTTACATTGGAATTATTCGGCCTCCACAATCTTTCAATTTCCAGTGGATGAGCTTTCCTCTTCCTTATTTCCACTGTGACTGATTAAACTTTGCATCTTCTGCATTCAGCATGATGCCTGTACATAATATCACAGTATTCTGTGGAGGTTATATGTCATGGTAGTTGAGACACAGGGTCACTGGTGTGCTGGTAAGTGTTTAACAACTGACTCTTTAGGGGAAAGGAAGTCCCTATTTGTAGTACTTTCCAATTTCCATGGTGAAAACAGTCAACCACGGTGAATTTCAAACTAACAGCATGATGTCACTGAATGCAGAGTTGTAAAGGGATGTGCCATTGCCTGCCATTCTACAGTAATTCTACCATGAAGATTCAGAAAACAGAAATAACCTCAAGATAGAAATAAAGTAGAATGGTGTAAAATAATTACAAAGTGGTAATTTTAAGTACTTATTTTGTTTTTAATGCAGTTTATTTCATCAAAAGTTTGTATAATTTATGATAATGGCTGTATTTAACAAACCAATACTCAAAATTCCTGAACATTTAACAATTGGTTTCTTGTGAGCTAATATGACATGACTTCAGTGGCCGTTGGAAAGGTGTATAGAGTCAAAAAGATTGTGATTTGAGTCTTGTCTTCTCCAACTGCTAGCTTTGAGGCTGAGCAAATCTACTTCACCTTGTGCCTCATTTTCCTTACCTATGTAAGGAGTAATTGTAGTAAGTGTCTCACGGGTTATATGAAAAATGAATGAGAGAGTATAATACAATTAATTGTACCTGGAAATTAGTAATTTTTTTTAGAGTTCAATGAATGTTAGCTTTTAGCAATAATAATAATAAATGTCGATTCAGTGATAGATGGTGAGTGAATAAATGTCTGAATCTATGGATCAATGAACAAACACATGGATACTTTTAAAGTGAGAGGGAAGGCTTTTTTGATTGCAAAAACATAATAATGATAAAAATGAGCTGTGCTTACCTCCAAAATTATCAGAAGAAATGAAATCCTTCACTCCAGGCTGGGTGGATTTAAGCGACTTCTCTGCTTTCTGTGGAAGTTCTGTGGCTTAGTATTATATAGTAAGAGACACAACATGACTGGCAATTAGTGGTATCAGCAGACACTGAAAAGGCAGGGAACAATCAGTGCCTGTTACTCCTAAATACAGTAGCCTTCCCTTGGGAGCACAAGTGTTAAATCCCCTCTTTCAGACATTATTTTTGTGTGCTCACAGCCTCTTTTCTTTGGAAAAGGGCTGAGTCTATCTTTTTCAGAATCACACCTCAGCTAATATCGTGTCATTGTGTTCCCTCCAGCTACTGCCTTCTCTCCTAAGATCTCCGAAGGAAACAGCTCTTTCCTGCTCACAATACATTGATCCCAGTACACTTAGCAGTGCCTTGTGGGATTGTCTCTTGCCCAGAAGGAAAGACTGACATTTTAGGAACTGTGCTGCCCTCACACCAATGGAGCCCTCTCCCTCAGAACTACCTCTTCCTCCTGAATCCATTTAGGGCTTTAATTCACTTTTATGTGCCAGGTGAGAGGAAGGAAAAAAAAGATCTCCTGACAGCTGAGGGTCCAGTATATTCTGTGCAATCACATTGCTAGGAAAAACTAGCTTTCTGAATAATTCAAACAAATCCCCAAAGAGTGATGGAATCAAAGTGGAAATAGGTGACTCACAAAGAGGTCTTTGGAATAATCTGTATCAATGTCTCAGGAAGAGAATGCTGGGCCCCAATATTCAATTTCACATTCAAAGTAAGTCTATAACATTTTTCGATTATATTCTGCTGTCTTTTTTCACGGGGTGGGAGAGTTCTTGACATGTAAATAATGTACTTATTTTTGCTTAGTTCAAAAGCTAAATGCTAAGAGTATTTATGTGTCTGAGGGTACAAATCTACCTAGTTGTTTTACCCTAAACACTTTAAAATGCAGTAAAAGTATATAAAAAATATCTCTGACAGCACTGGTAAACAAAGAAAAAGGAAAAGTTTCTTCAAAGGACAATAATAGAAAATGAATAGAGACTTGGAATAGAAGAAACACCTTAATTTGGTAAAGGATACCTACCAAAAGCCTGGAGAAAGTCCAAACTTAATGGTGAAGCATTCCTCTTGAAATCAAGAGAAACACTAGGTAATCCACTCTGATTTTTTCTATTACCCTGGAGGTGCAAGTGATTACTGCAAGATAAGAAAAAGAAAATGAAAGTATAAGGATCAGAAAGAAAAGAATGAAACCGTCACTCACAAACACATAAAAGCTCAAAAGAATCTTCAAATAATTAGAAATAATAAAAGTTTAAGACAAGTTGTTAGATATAAAATCAAATCAAAACATTCAAAATAAATCTATATACCAGAATCAAACATTTAGCAAATTGATTTTAAAAAGTCTCCACCTATAAACATTTTTTATGGTACTGGGGCATAAAACTAAGAAGTGCTGCTGTTAGTAGCAGGGAAGCTGTATGGGTCTGCAGCAACTCAATTCTTGCCTCCATGAATAAAAGCATTCACCTGAGGGGCATAAGGCAAAGTGAGAGACTGAGGGCAAGTTTTTGAGCAGGAGTGGAAGTTTATCAAAAAGCTTTAAAGCAGGAACAAAAGGAAGTAAATTGCACTTGGAAGAGGGCCAAGCTAGCAACTTGAGAGATCCAGGTATGCTGTGTTTGGCCTTTGACTTTGGGTTTTATAGGTTGGCATGGTTCTGGGGTTTGCATCTTTTCCCCCGGGGGGTAGGCTGTTTGCATGCAGTGGCCTGCCAGCTACCCATTCGGTGTGTTCACAGAAGTTGCGCACATGCTCACTTGAGGCATTTTTCCTTACTGGTCCAGTTAGTGTTCCTAGAGGAAGGTCACATATCAGTTAAACTCTGCCATTTTGCCTCTTCCTGCACATGCTTGGGCCCAGTGGCCCAACTCCTGAGATTTTTATCAGGAAACGGCTGATCACCAGCTTCAGGTGCTTTCTATCAGGAAACTGCCTTCTCCCGGTGCCAGCTGTGACTAATTATTGTTTTAGCGAGACAGTTTAACAACCACCTGAGCATCAGCTGATGGTTGCCTGACAATCCTGGAGTAGAGGGGGAGCCTCTCCTGCCCTGCTTATGTCTGCCTAGCTACCAACTCTAATACTACCATGTTAATGGGTAGGAAGATTCAACATCATAAAGTCAACAATTCTCTCCAAAATGACTGGTAAGTACAATTCCAATCTAAGTTCCTGGAGGCTTTCTTTAAGTATTTTAAAAGCTGATTCTAAAATTTATACAAAAGAGGACAAAGATAAGCCATGATGCTCTTAAAGAAACCAGAGTTAGGAGGGATATGCCGTGTAGATATCAGGACATAGTGTAAATCTATAGTCACTGTGACAGTGCGGTTTGTCTTAGTGATAGACAGAAAAACATAACAGAATAGCAAAACTAGAAACACTTGGGAATTGTTGTGGGTTGAATTGTGTTCCCTAGAAAGATATGTTCAAATCCAAACCCCTGCCAAGTGTGACTGTGACCTTATTTTAGAAATAGGGTCTTTACAGATGTAATCAAGCTGTAATGAGTTCATACTAGACTAGGGTGGCACTAGTCTAATCACTGGTGTCCTTATAAGAGACATGGAGGAACAGAGAGAGAGAGAAATGCAAGGGAGAAGGCAGAGATGGAATTATGCTGGTACAAAACAAGGAATGCCAAGGCTTGCCAGCAACCATCAGAAGGAAGGAAGCAAGGAAGGGTTCTTTCCCAGATCCCTCAGAGGAAGTATGGCCCTGCTGACACTGTGATTTCAGATTTCTAGACTCTGGAACTTCGAGATAATAAAGTCCTATTGTTTTATGCCACCCAGTTTATGATACCTTGCTTTGGCAGCCCTAGGGAATGACTACAGGGCTATATACAAACAAAATCCTAAAGTCACAAATCATAAAGAAAATGTCAACAAATGTTAGTGACTTTAAAATGAAAAACAATTGTTTAAACATTTTGGAAAAAACTAGAAAGGCACATCTTTATTTCTTCTTATGGGAATTCTTTATGTATTTTGAATAGTAATCCTTTATCAGATCTATCCATCTAATTGTTCCCATCCCCCCTTTCTGTCAATGATTCATCATCTACTCAATTATTTAAGTCCCAAACTTAGGAGATTTTCTTAATTCTTCTGTTTGTCTTGCAGTGACATTCAATCCTTCAGCAAGTCTTTTTGCTCCGCCACCATATATATCCAAATCTGATGATGTCTTACCATTTCTCCTGCTCTCTCTCCAGCCAAAGCTACTCTGCAAGTTACTTGCAGAGTAATTCTTCTGCAAGCTACTTGCTATGGACTGAATATTGGCACCCCTCTCCCCATTCACATACTACAGCCCTGATCCTCAATGTGATGATATTTGGAGGTGGAACCCTCATGATGAGATTAGTGCTCTCGTAAGAGACCAGAATTTGGTTGTTTCTCTCTCGTTGTGTCTCTGTCAGTGTCTTTCTGCCTCTCCTCTCTCTCTCTCTCTCTCTGTCTCTCTCTCTCTGTCTTTGTCTCTCTGTCTCTCTCCCCCAAGTAGGAGAGAAAGAAGACAAAGCAAGAAAGCTGCTATTTGCAAACCAGAAAAGGAGTCCTAGCCAGAACTAATCATGTTGGCACCTTGATCTCAGACTTCTTGTCTCCAGAATTATGTGAAAATTAGTTCCTGTTAAGTCACCCAGTCTGTAGTATTTTTGTTATAGCAACCTAAGCTGACTTGAGATACTACTTAAGTAATCTAAAAAATAATAATAATAATTCTAGAGGTTATCATACCCGTGCTTAAAATCCTGCAGTGACTCCTAGAGGATTTAGAATAACATCTAAGCTTCTCAACACATCCTATAAGACACTATGTGGTCTTTGGCTCTCTGGCTGACTCCTCCTACTGCCCCTCAAGGTCACACAGAATTATCCCAAATGCTCCACCACATCATAGCTCTATAACAGATGTATCTAGAAACTAATGCCACCTATCCATTTGTGCTTCTCATCTTCATACTAAACATCCAAGCTTTGTCAGAAGTATCTCATGGGACCAGGCTATATGCCTCTTAAATTTGTAATTGTTTAAAAATTTTCTTTCTTTCTTTATTATCCAAGTTACACATGAATTCTTATTATTTTAAAAATTCAAGCAATGTTTTAAGTATATAGAATACAACTTGAATGTCTCTTTTCGTATTCCTTAATCTAACTTCTCTCCCAGGCAGTATCAACTACAAGTAATTTGGCATGTTCTTCTGGATTTTTATCCCTTCATTTATATACTTATATTACAGTAGGTAGCTAGTAAAACACGAGAAGGGCAGGAGAATGGCCCCCCTTCCCCCAACCACCAGGAACGTCAGACAACCATCAGGTGATGTTCAGACGGCTGTTAAACTGTCTCTCTAAAATAATAATTAGTTGTATTTGGCACCAGGGAAAGGCTGTCTCCCGGTAGATAGAAATACCTGAAGCTGGTGATCAGCAGTTTCCCAGTAAGATCTCAGGAATCGGGCAAGTGAGCTCGAGCATGTGCACTAAGAGGCAAAATTGTGTATGTAAGTGGGGTACAGCCTTCCTCTGGGAACACTGGACTGGATCAGAGCTATAGCATGTGAATGGGGAGAGGGGCGCAAACATTCAGTCCATAGCAAGTAGCTGGTGGGAGAATTATCTGTTGAGGATGAATGGGGGTTGCAGAGTGGTGGCAGGGGAGCTAAGTTAGAAAGCTCCTTCAGTGGCCTAGAGATATACAATAGTAGCTTTGACTGGAGAGATAGCAGCAAAAAATGGTGAGACATCATCAGATTTGGGTATATATGGTGGCAGAACCAAAAAGACTTGCTGAAGGATTACATGTCACTGCACCCGCCTATGAGTGAGAACATGCGGTGTTTGATTTTCTGTTCTTGTGTCAGTTTGCTGAGAATGATGGTTTCCAGGTTCATCCACGTTCCTACAAAGGACACAAACTCATCGTTTTTGATGGCTGCATAATATTCCATGGTGTATATATGCCGAGTGTTGAACAATGAGAACACATGGACACAAGGAGGGGAGCATCACACACTGGGGTCTGTTGGGGGGAAAAGGGGAGGGACAGAGGGGGCTGGGGAGTTGGGGAGAGATAGCATGGGGGAGAAATGCCAGATATAGGTGATGGGGAAGAAGGCAGCAAATCACACTGCCATGCGCGTACCTATGTAACAATCTTGCATGTTCTTCACATGTACCCCAAAACCTAAAATGCAATTAAAAATATAAATAAATAAATAAATAAATGTCACTGCAAGACAAATAAACAGAAGAATTAAGAAAACACCTGAAATGAGTATGCATACAACTTCAGTAAACACACTACACATGTGGCCCCTCCCAAGTGCTGGTAGGCCACTGCGCATGTGTACAGCCCACCCCAGGGGAAGAATCAGGGGAGGTGGGTTACAACCACCCAGCAGCATACCAACATGTAAAGCCCCAAGTCAAAGTCAAACAGCATGCTTGATCTCTTAAGTCACTGGCTTGGCCCTCTTCCAAGTGTACTTTACTTCGTTTAATTCCTGTTCTAAAGCTTTTTGATAAACTTTCTCTCCTGTTTCAAAAATTGCCTTAGTCTCTGACTCTGCCTTATCTCCCTCAATCAAATTCTTTCTTCTGAGGAGTCAAGAATTGAGGTTGCTACAGACCCATATGGATTCACCGTTGCTAACACACACACACACATAGATTTTTAAAAAAAATAAGTAGCGCTATATTATTCCCATTATCATACAACTTAATTTTCCCCTTTTCTGGTATCTTCAGGACTTTCCCCATATTACGTATGGATGTATTTTATTTTTTAATATTTCATAGGATGAATATACCAACGTGCCTACTACATACCAAAATGTAGTTAAGGTTTCACCTATTAAGGGAATTTAATTTTTTTCTCTTTTTCCAATAACATATAATGCTGCAATGAACATCTGTGCACACACAACTTTGTGCACATGTAGGAACATGTCCTATGGAGGTATCATGACATATACATCAATACTTAAAAGCCTGATAAGAGAGGTTATATTGCTGAAACCCTATAATATGGTCCAGAAAATTCATGATATGAAATCACAAGATCTCTGAAGATTCTCTAAACACTTGGAGAAAGTGTTTGTCAAATAATCATGTTTTTATGATAGTTTTGTTCTCTGTTTTAATCTTTTATTAAAATCACTTGCTGTTTAAAAAGAAAAGTCTGTATCAGAAAGTAGAAGCAGAAGCTCTCAGAGGGCAGTAAAGTGATAAGGAGAATGAGCTTTGTAGTAAGGACAAACTTGCTTTGTGTCCTGGGGCCAGTGACTTAAACTCTGTCTCTGTTTCCTTGTCAATAAACTGGAAAAAAATAGTAACTACTTGTAGATTTGAGTGTAGGTCGGAGTAGGGAGAAGAATGACATTATGAATACAGAGTACTAGCTAGTGCCTAGGCTACAGTGAGCACTTACAAATAATAACTGAGAATCTATTCATAGTATTTTATTTATTATTAATGATGTAATTATTATCATGAATTGACTCCATTTGGCACCAATCATTCTACACATATAATTTTATTTAATCCACCCAACACCTATGCAAGTGCTTGTCATGCAACAGGCTAAGCAGCCTTCGTGCTGTGTGCACTAGGAAACATGGTTTGTATACAGGAGAGAGAGGGCACATTCGAATTTGAGGAGAAATTAAGAAAGATATCATTAACAAAGCTAAAGTAAGCCCACAGTAACAAGAGAAAGGAAATGGTCATCAGAACCTGGAGAGAAGTAGGCAGAGAGAGTGAACTAAGAGGAGCTGTGGCCTTCCTTAGAGTTAGCCAGAAGGGAGGGAGCTAGAGAAATCAACCCTCTGACCTCACGCTCCTCTCACCCTCAGGTCTACTGGTGCTTCCACTGGACAAGCAGAATTCAGAGGGTGAGGGATTCTGTTGAGAAAGTCTGTATTATTCAGTCTTGCAGGTCAAAAAGGGCGAAAAGAGGATCTGAGGAGGAGTGGTTCTACCTTGCACACATAAATGATTACATAATCTTTGCCTTAATTCTAGTGGTTTTGTGTAATTCTTCTCCCATTTTCAGTGAGAGAAACTGAAGCTTAGAGTGATTATACCAATTGTCATAAGCTCTGAGTCTTGACAGTCTCAGTTACAAGCTATGGATTTCACTTCAAACGTGAAGATTACACTCCCACATAGGTAAAGAGACTAAGTCTTTTTTTTTTAAAGATGGAGTCTAGCTCTGTTGCCCAGGCTGGAGTGCAGTAGTGCCATCTCGGCTCACTGCAACCTCCACGTCCCAGGTTCAAGCAATTCTCCTGCCTCAGCCTCCCAAGTAGTTGGGATTACAGGAGTGCACCACCACACCTGACTAATTTTTGTATTTTTAGCAGAGATGGGGTTTCACCATGTTGACCAGGCTGGACTCGAACTCCTGACCTCAAGTGATCCACCTGCCTTGGCCTCCCAAAGTGCTGGGATTACAGGCGAGAGCCACCCCCGCAGCCGAGACTAAGTCTTAATCAGGTAAAAAGCTGGACCAATCCCAAAAGAAAGAACTAGCATTTCCCAGTTCTGCCATATGAGCACCCATAACATAGCAACCGAGAGAAGCAAACACTTGAGATTTCTCCTCATAATAACAAAGTATAGAAACAAAGACCCCAATAGTACTAATTGAAGTAATCAACTGGTTATCACCTGAAGTGGGGGAGCAGACATCTTTAGAAGCGGACATCTTTGAAAACCATGATAGTGGCACAGAAAATATCATGGAGTAAACCAGTGTTTGCCAACCTGCATTTTATAACCCCCAGAGGTACCTAGAGATATTCCAAGGGTTTATGTTTTTATAGATGTTGGGGTTCTGCTTTCATTTTGATTTTTTTAAAGGATAAAATAATTAGGTAAAGCATTTTCTGTTAAAACAAAAAAAAAGAACAGTTTGAACACTTTACAGCTCTTATCATTGGTAATCTTAAGGTATGTAGCTGTTGCTCACTCAGCGAAATGGTGTTGACCAACAGTTACACAGTTTTGACTGGCTTTACTTATTTTTTTATTCACATATTGCTTAAGTTACACTCTAACAAAACAGAATAGAGACAGGAAGCATGAGAAAAGCAAGAAATTAATGACCATGAAAATGATAAGTATCTTAGAACCTCAAAGATTGATATCTTCTAGATTCATACATTGATCCGCTTGATCAAATTGATGTGTTCTAGATGGATTCACTGATCTCTGTGGTCATAACCTTTAAAGAACTCATTGGAGTATCTCTGCTGCCTCAACTCCCATTGCTCAATAATGGAAATTCTGTGGTGATTTACTTAATTTGGCTTTTGATTTATTAGAGATAATAAGAACTATCTATATAATGAGTTATTTGCAGAAATATGTTGCAAATAGAAGCCCTGAATTTTTTATTGTCACTTGGAAAAAACGCAAAAACATTAGAAATAAACCTGTTAGCTTTATTTAAAGTGAAAAAAAAAATCCAAGCATTCCAAATAATCGACTCACGAAGCTGTTTCAAAAAATCTATTTTGATGCTGGAACACCTGTTAAATTCCAGTCTCTGTTTTAATAACCATACAGTCCTCAAACAAAACAAGATCTGATATACTTTTACAATGTAGTTTGTTATGGAATTAATTCAAAGTCAACTAACTGGTGTTTTTGCCCTTTTCTAAAGATGAAAAAAATGGTATTTCTTTTTTACTTATAACGTGATTACTATTGATCACTTTGAAATTATTTTATTATATACGATAGAGCTAAATCTTTTTAAAAAATAAAATCACTTTTTATAATATGCCATGAAGGAAATAATGAAGTGATTTATGCACCTGACGAAGGATTTATGACACGTTGCTGTATGTAGTAGAGGTTTGTTGTTTTTATCCATTGTTCGTCAGCATTGTTTTCTCCCCATCTGGCTGCACTGGCTGGAGTTTCCTTTGTTTACTATCCTCTCCCAATAATAGTCCCATATAGTTTAAGTGATGCTGGCCTGACTCTGCCTTATTGATGGGGCACCTTGACCCAGACCAAGAAAATCTGGACATGGAACGCCCTGACCCCAGTGGTTGGTTCAGAACTAGATTATGAATGACCTACACTGGGCTAATGACTTTTACTGCAACCAGTAAGGAAGCGCATGGAAAGACATAAGATTGGAATTAGCTTAGTATTGCTTATGAAGAGCCTGCCTGAGAAGAAAGCAACACAGAGAAAACCAGGGCTAAGTGACAGATAGATACAGATTACTGATGACGTGTTTGAGCACCTGGATCTAGCTGTTACTGAACTCTGCTGGATTTCACTGCTGGCCTTTTATGTCAAGCAATAAGTTGGTAGATGACTTTGAGTAAATGAATTTCTCTGAATGTCAATACTCTTGTCAGCCAAAGTAACAAATAGAGAGAAGCTCTCTAAAAGAAAAAGATATTTTCTTGGAATCAAGCATTGCAATATTCATTCCATAGTAAACGATTTGCATATTCAGAGGAAGACAGAGGTTTTTAAAGGAAAAGAAATGAGGAGGATTACTTAATTGTTTTAAAATAATTATCCTTCATTACAAATGTCAATAATAAGGGTGATGCCGGTCTGAGGTTGGACAAGCAGTTGGTGAGCAAATGTCCTCGCAGAAGTATGCTTTTGTATTAGGTTGCAATGGCCTTTGTGCAAGGTTGTGGGCTTTGTAGATCCTTTTTATTTTCAGGCATGCAAGCATGAGAACCCTCTTTTCATGGCTTTCCCTGGCTCTGTATGTCAAGAGCATTTTTTAACATTGATAACTCCATTTTGAATCTGACAACTTTTACATCCTCATCCATAAAATGAAGGCATGAGATAAGATGACTGCCTAAGACCTGTTTCAAATCTCACATTTTTTTGATACTGTAATTGACCATTCATTAGTGGCTCCATGTTTACGTTCATCAGTGCTTGTTCCTGTTCCTCCTGGCACACAAACTATATATATTTCTCTGTGGCCTTTGCATCTGGATGTAGAATATGACTGACTTTTATCTGGTAAAATGTGAGAAGTGGATTTGTGTTATTTCCAGGCCAAAATAGTTAACTCGTGGGTGTGCCTTTCCTGTGGCTCCATTCTGCTCAGCTGAATGGAGAGGAAGTTGAGCATTTAGAGGAAGGAGGAGCCACAAAATGGAAAGTAGAAGGCTGCCTGGCCAGGAGTACTCTTATTGGACTGTGACGGGGAGTAAGAAATAACCTTGATTTTGTTACTCCACTGCAATGTTAGGGTTACCCGTTAATGCCTCTAACTAAGCCTAACAGGACAGTGGGTAGAGAGAGATGATAGAGCAAAATAAACTTGGATTCCAATTTAGGGAGCTCTCTGCCACCTACATGGATACATGTTTCTCAACCTGCAGGTGAAATCCTTATTCCCTTGACTTATTCTCTCTTCCTGGAATCCCCATTGCTCCATAATAATTTCCACCAGAGTTTGAAGTCCTGGTTTTCACAGTTTTCTTTCCCCTCATATGACTTCATTTCTTTTTCCACTCATCCCAAAGCAGAAAGAATTTGGAAATTGAGTCGTATTTTAAAAATCTGCCTTTTGGAATTTGTCCAAAATCTTTGATTAGCCTGAACCTGTACTATCACCTCTCAAGCACTCTTTTGTTATAAGTCATATCTTGCATTTTAGAAGTGAATATTTTTCCTTCATGCCCACAAATTTTGGTACTAGACAAGAATAAAATATGGTAATTTCCTGACATTGAGTTTGTTAAATTATGCACTGATGAGGCTTCATATTTCTTCTTCTAATTAGAGGGTAAGATTTGAGTAATAGCAAGTAAATTGCTGCAACATGTCTAAATGTATTATTTTATTTTGAATGACACCCTAGTAATAAAAAGGACTAGTTTCATAACAAATCTTTTATCTTTAAAGGTCAAAATATTATATATTTTTGAAAGCTCTCCTACCTGTGAAACATTCTGGGAAATATAATACCCTGCCTTATGGGGAAAATAATTAGCAAGGGATGTGGATGCTGTCTATCAAAGGATTATTAAAATATGAACGATTACATAAAAGAGCTTTTCCTTTGCATTTACTAAATTGTACAAGTAAAATTTCATTAAATACATGGGAAACTGAAGTAGATAACTGCCAGGGTTTATTCATCAAATAAGGGCAAGAATACTTAGGATCATGATATAGGTTGCCAGTGACATCTTTGATTAAGTTAACATGAGCATTTGCCCTTGAGTTCCATCAAACTGAGGACACTATGTATAAAAAATCTTTGTAAATTTTTTGTTTAGGGTCAGAGACTCAGGAGGATGGTTAGATGATCTCTCAATACTCCTTCAATTATGACTAGATTAAGATTCACTCTTTGTTATCTATAAAGAGAGCAAAGATAGTCAGTGCTATTCATTTTGTCAGCTGAAATTGGGTCTCTTTGAAAATTCTATCCATGGGGTGGGGCACAGTGGCTCATGCCTGTAACCTCAGCATTTTGGGAGGCTGAGGTGGGAGGATTGCTTGAGCCCAGGAGTTCAAGATTGGCCTGAGTAATGACTCCATCTTTATTTAAAAAAAAAAAAATTCAAATTCCCTAAATTGGAATCCAAGTTTACTTTGCTCTATCATCTGTCTCTACCCACTGTCCACTTATATAGCCTCTTAGGCTTACTTAGAAGCATTAATGGGTAACCCTAACATTGCAGTGGAGTAACAAAATCAAGGTTATTTCTCACTCGCATCACAATCCAATGAGAGTACTCCTGGCCAGGCAGCCTTCTATTTTCCATTTTGTGGTTCCTCCTTCCTCTAGATCCTCAGAGTCCTCTCTCTTCATTTGGGCAGAATGGAGCCACAGGAAGGGAAGGCACGCCCACAACTTAACTACTTTGGCCTGGAAATGACACAAATCCACTTCTCACATTTTACCAGACAGAAGTCAGTCATACGTCTATATCCAGTTGCAAAGGAGGCAGGGAAATATATACAGTCTGTGTTCCAGGAAAAAAAGGTACAGGCACTGATGAACATGCTATACAGACTCTGCTATGCTGCCTCTCGCTCTCTTTCTTCTATCATCCTTACAGAAGTCCCCCCCATTGCAGAAATGTTAAGATGCAGAGTTAAGTATGCTCTAGCATCAGATTGCCAGAATTCAAATTGAGAATCTGCTCTTAGTAGCTATACGATCTCAGGCAACCATATGAGCTTCCTGTGTATGCTTCTCTGTAAAACAGGAATAATGAAAGCACCTCCTCACATTGTTGTGAATAGCAATAAATTAATGCCCATAAAGAACTTAGAATATGCCTGGAACTTAGTTACTTCTCAATATCTGTATCAGTCGGAATTCTGGATTGCAACAGAAACAATTTTGTTGACTTAAGCAAAAATGAGTTTATGAAGGGGACCAGAAGGTCTGCAGAAACAGGCTTAGAAAACAAGCAAAAAGCGAGCAACCTCTAGAGGGCCAAGCATCAGGAACCAGAGTAGTTCCCCCAGCAGACCAGATCCATTTATAGATTCATAGGTCACTTCCGCCACTGCATTCCTCCAGTTGCCATCACACCCTGGAACACGTGTTCAAATTCCAACAAGAGACTGTCTCATTAGCCAAGCTGAAGTCCATTGCCTGCCCCTGAACTTGGCAGAGTGTAGACAAGTGAATTTGATTCCACTTGCTTTCCAGCTCCCAGAAATGCACACAGTGGCACATTTCTACCAAAAGAAGTTGTTTTCATTGTCATGGTACCTTGCCATGATTGGATACTGGATAAGCAAAATAATAAATGATAATAACTATTCATTATATTATCCATCTCCCCATCCATCCACCTATCCCCCCATCCATCTATTCATCTATTTATCCACCCACTCACACAGACATAGCTATATACATATTTGCCAGTAAACACACATCACCAGATTTCAATCATGTTCTTTATATCCAAGTGCCCATAAAAAAATGAGACTTTCGGGGGGCAGCTTTTGTGGAACTAATTCTCCCTAAGGCTTATGTCTCCCTGAGCAATAGATAAAAAATATTGCAGCCAGAAAAGAATTGACTTGAAAGAATTAGAGCCCCTGCCTAAATGCCTAGCATAATACAAAGAAGTTGACTCCAGCCCCAGGGTGAATGGGGATCTTATGTTTTATAAAGCAAGATGTTTGTTATGATAGCAGGACAAAATGGCTTTGGTCAAATCTCAAATCTACATGCATCTAAAGCAAGAATGTCACTCTCAAATTCAGATTAAAAATCTATACAAAATGCAAAATGTGTGTACAAATTCTGTTTAAAATTCTCTTTACAGAACCAAATGAGTTGCCATTGCTACTAAGCTCCTATTCCACCCGAGATGTATTTAACACTTTGAGCAGAATTTAAGTCTTTCTTTTGGAACTAATAACCTCATTTAATTTGCAATTTCTGTATGAGAATTGACTCAAAATTTTTTCTTAAATTACATTATACTTCAATGAAATTACAAACTAGCCCTTGGGATCCCCTATTATGACAGCCCCCACAAAAGATTCTGTATTTTGAAGGAGTTCACAGTTTTGGCATTTTAATATCATGTTTTTCAGGAATTAAAATTCAGTCACTAAAATGTGCTGCAATGCAGTTGTAATAGACACGCTCTTGCATCTACCTCCCACCTCTCACTGTTTAGGTGCAAGGCACCATACTAAGATATTTACATAAATCAGTTCATTTAGTCCTCACAACAACTTATGACATCTTTTTTTTTTCCATTTTATACATGGTAAAATTGAGACCTGCATCATAAGTTGTTTACCTAATTTCACATGCATATAAATGATGGTACGGGGAAATCAAACCCAGTAGTCCTATTCTAGAATGCATGCTTAACCACTATACAGCCTTGCAGATCTATTTTTCTGTTTCTCTTTAGCAGAGTTGGTTCATTGGCAGCCATGAGTGTTATATGTTGTCCTCATTATCTTGATTAATATTATTAAGGTTGGATGCCTCATCCAGGGACCAACTGGGGTAGTTCTACTGGAAATCTGGAATTGAGATTAACAGATTGCTGTTTAGTCTGTGTTAGCTTCAAGAAATGGATGAGGTATAATCTGAGAAGTGTTTGGGTAGACGTAGTCTCCAAATCTGAGAAGTGTTTGGGTAGACATAGTCTCCACATGACATGGGGCTGAGTAATAGGAAATCTAAATGGCAGACAGCAAAAGAATTAACAAGACATGCCAAGAGGAGCTCTGCATATTTCTTAAACCATTTCTTAATTTGTTTAATTAGCAGTTGGTAAAACAAGAATTTAATGGCAACCTCAATGGCAATAGCAATATTAGAGACATCCCTTCCCAGATTTTCATAAGTACAACTATTTCAGCACACAAGAAAATCTATAGAATCCCATAAATTAGACAGCACTACAGGAACATGTACCTGTTATTTACTTTGCTATTGTGCTTCTAATTGACAGTTTTTAGCACTTTACTTAATTTATGTTAGCAGCCCCCAAAGTATCTTACTTGTAGGTTTTTATTCTGAATAAAGTATCGGTACTTAATTCATCATTTTTTAAGGGTGTCCTTTTAAAATAAAGTTCCTCTGTTTACAATAACAAAGACCTGGAACCAAACCAAATGCCCACCAATGATAGACTGGACAAGGAAAATGTGGCACATATACACCATGAAATACTATGCAGCGATAATAAACGATGAGTTTGTGTCCTTTGTAGGGACGTAGATGAATCTGGCAACCATCATTCTCAGCAAACTGACTCAAGAACAGAAAATCAAATATCACATGTTTTCACTCATAGGTGGGTGTTGAACAATGAGAACACATGGACACAGGGTGGGGAGCATCACACACTGAGCTCTGTGGCCAAAGGCCTGAGAGCCCCTGGCAAATCACTGATGTAAGTACAAGAACCCAAAAGCTGAAGAACTTGGAGTCCAACATTCAAGGAGAGGAAGCATCCAGCATGGGAGAATGATGAAGGCCAGCTGACTTAGCCAGTCTAGTCTTTCTATATTTCTCTGCCTGCTTTTATCCTAGCCACACTGGCAGCTGATTAGACGGTGCCCACCCCAGACTGAGGGTGGGCCTGCCTTTCCTAGTCCACTGACTCAAATGTTAAGCTTCTTTGACAACACCTCACAGACACACCCAGGAACAATACTTTGTATCCTTCAATCCAATCAAGTTGACAATATTAACTGTCACACACACCTTAGCACATCTAAGTTGAGTATTCCTCTATCAGTTATAGAATCAGAAAATGTAGACTTCAGTGTTGAGCCACTACTTCGTGTGTATTGTGTGTGTGTGTGTGTGTGTGTGTGTGTTTTATTAAGACCAAATTCTTTGTTAGCCAGAGTATGTCTGTCTTTTAGAAAACAACAACAGCAACAACAACACTAATTCAGTAAGTTTAGCTTTTTTATAGCACAGTGGTTTTCTCTTTGGAGGAATTTTTTCTTTGAGGGGTGGCTTCAAGAAATAGACACACATGTATTTTCTTCACCTAGCCCAGGGTTTTTCAGCCTCAGCATTCTGACATTTTGGGCCTGTATTAGTCTGTTTTCACACTGCTATAAAGATACTACCTGAGACTGGGTAATTTATAGACAACAGACGCTTAATTGACTCACAATTCCACATAGCTGGAAAGGCCCCAGGAAATTTACAATCGTGGCAGAAGGCAAAGGGGAAGCAAGGCACATCTTACATGGTACAGGAGAGGGATAGAGCACAGAGAAACTGCCCCTTTTAAACCATCAGATTTTTTGGAAACTCCCTCACAATCATAAGACCAGCATGGGGGAATCGCCCCCGTAATCCAGTCACCTCTTACCAGGTTCTTCCCTCAACAAGCGGGGGAGTACAATTTGAGATGAGATTTGGGTAGGGACAAAGAGCTAAACCATATCAAGGCTGGATAATTTTTTGTTGTGAATGACTGTCTTGTGCATTACATATAAATATACATATATTCATTTGAGACAGGGTCTCACTGTGTCACCAAGGCTGGAGTACAGTTGTGTGATGACTGCTCACTGCAGCCTTGACCCTCTTATGCTCAAGTGATCCTCCCACTTAAGCCTCCTGAGTAGCTAGTATTACAGGCATGCACCACCACACCAGGCTAATTTTTTAAATTTTTGTAGAGACAAGTCTTGCTATGTTGACCAGCCTCAAGCAATCCTCCCACCTCAGCCTCCCAAAGTGCTGGGATTACAGGCATGAGCCACCACATCCAGCCTTCGTTGCAGGATATTTAACAGGATATTTAGCATTTGAGACTCTACCCAGTAGATGTCAATTCCCTTCCACCCCAACATGTAACAACCAAAAATATCTCCAAAGGTTGCCAAACATCCCCAGTGGGGCGTGGGGCAAAACCAACTCCAGTTGAGACATAGAGAAGAGACACAGGGTTCTCACACAGTAGGTACTCAATACGTGGGTTTAAGTGTGAACAAACAAAAGCATTTCCCACTGCTCTTGGGGATAAGGCACAGCATCTAATCTTGGCCTTTATAGCTAATATGGTCTGGTTACAGTTTACCAGATAATTTGGATCTTAATCCATGCATCCCCCTGCTTCCTTCTCTCCATCCACACTCACTGCTCTCATGGGGTTTAGCAGCAGTTGGTGCCTCTCTATGTTATGACCTTCTTGTCCTTCTTTGCAGGAACCTAGTTCCTGTTTATTGTTCACAGTTCACTCAAATGACACATCCTCATGGAAATGACAGTGAGATCCTCCCTTTATGGATTTCACTTTCCCTTTATGAATTTCACCTTCCCTTTATGGATTTCACCTTCCCTTTATGGGTTACAGCCACTCTTCATACTTTGTCTCTCCTTAGCTCTTGTCTTGGTTGAAAGTTTGTATTTGTCTGTGGATTTTTGATAAATGTCTCTCTTCCCCATTAGGCCTTCTGTTCCTTGAGGACAGGAACCAGGACCAGCTTTATTTTGCTCTTTGATTCTCATTTTTCCCAACTGTTGCTCAGCATCCAGCACAGTTCCTGGATCACCCTGGATACAAGTATTTGAATAAATGAATATATGAATAAATGACTCAAAGGACTGCTTCCTAGCAGACTGTTTTAAATATCCTACTCCCTTATTCCAGTATGTAAAGACATTTGAATTCAGATAGCTGCTTACAATCAACAAGATGTCCTTTTATTTTAAAATCTTGACTTAGCTTTGTCCATTCAATGGATCCCTCAGAGATGTAAAAATAGCAGTAATTTACAAGTGATAATTTGGATTAAAATCAGCTAAATCAGAACACCCCAGAACAGTGGTTCTCAAACTTGAATGCATTGAAATCACCAGGAGTGCTTATAGAGCTAAGGTGCGCCCACATCCAGAGTTTCTATAAGTAGGCCTCAGATGTGGCTGAAGAATTTGCATCTCTGTTAGGTTGTAGGTTCTCAGGTGATGCTGATAATTCTGGTTGGGTTGCCACATTTTGAGAACCTCTGTCCTAGAATAAGGAGAATCACAGAAAGTCAATGGGGGTCTGAGCATCTCTCAGTAGTAACTGTTTTGCCAAAACAAAACAAAACAAAACAAAACAAAACAAAACAAAACAAAACACTATTCCAATAACCCTTTCACTAAAAATTGAACTTCAGAATGGTAAATCAGAACAGAAAAGGCATAACCACACAGCTATCCAGTAAGCAGCAGAGTCAAGAAAGGGATCCAGCCCTGATTACAAAGCCTATGCGCTTTAGCTGTGCCTGTAACTTGCCAAAGGGGGAAGAATTGCTGAAGGCATTTGTTAATTGTACAGGCAAGTCTCTTGATGAACGGGGTTTGAAAAACACTGTACTGGCTTTACTTACTGCCTCTCACTCAGAGACACAATGCTGTGACTGGGATTACCCCTGGCCCCATCTTTTGCCTGAGCTACCCCCAGGCTGTTCCATCACTGAACTATGACACAAACCAACTTACCTGGTACTTCTACCGCGATCTCTCCAGAGATGAGCAATAGTGTGCTGCAGTTATGTTAAGTTGCAGAGCAAAAAGGGCCCTTTTTATTTTTTTCCGTTTTTTTGAGCATCAAGTTTTATTCCTTGGTGAGCAATTTAAGACTCTTTTAATTAAAAACAGGGCTGTTATAGCCTGTAGAGAGAGAGAGAGAATGTGTGTGTGTGTGGTGTGTTTAAAGTAAAATACAGACTTCAGGTGAGCCTCATGCGTAAGGTAAATAAATCATTCCCCAACATCATGCATCCCCAACCAGAAGTATTCTAATATCTTTTCTCCTGTTGGGGTAATTTGGTGACAAGTTTAAAAGTTTGTTTGAATTAATACATGAGAAAGTTCTAATATCAGTCAGGGAAACAGTGAGAACATCAAAGGATAATCTACTTTCTATCAGGGTGTAAAGGTCACTTTTATTCCTGAAAGGCAGATAAAACGTGAGTCAGACATCATTCCTACTTAACTTCATGAAATTAACGATCCTGTGGGGCTAGGGTTGCCAGATAAACTACAGAATGCCTAGTTAAATTTGAATGTCAGATAAGAATATCCCATGCTATACTTGGGATTATACCTATACTAAAAACGCTATTTATTGTTTATCTGAAATTCAAATTTAACTAGGTATTCTGTTTTCTCTCCATATAGATCCAACAATCCTAAGTGGGGCAGTAAGCAAGTATCTATGCTGCTGTAATGCAATTCTCATACGGGTTGGACAATAAGAATTACTTCAAGAGAATTACAGAGGAGGTGGTTTCAGAGGAGGCAGAGGCCACATCTGATTGAGAAACTTAAAGTGGACAATTCAGGAGGCATAATCGAAGTTGAGTTTTGAAAGATAAGATTTAGAAGAAGCAAGATCTGCAAGAGTGTTCCTATCTTGAATGCCAAGGTACAAAGACAGGAAAATACAGAGCAGATTTAGTTCACTGGAGTATAGATTTTGCATCAAGGACATAAAGCTGGAAAGGATTGATGAAGCCAGGGTACGGAGGTCACAGTGAGCTAAGGAACTTAGGGTTAATCAGGTCCATAGGGACTGGGGAAACTCTGATGGTTTTGTTGGATCTGGGCTTCAAGGAAGGTTAATCTGGCAAGAATTTATAGAATGGACTAGAAGGGGGAGATCAATTAGATAGCTATTTCCTGGTCTATGTCAGTGTTTTTCCAAATATGGGTCATATCTTATTTAGCAAGTTGTAAAATCAATTTAATTGGTCATGGCAAGCATTAAAACACACACACAATACAACATTAAAAAATAGTGTATGTCAGCAATCATCGCAGTTCAGTGTTGCTTTAAAAAACACTTGTTTGTTTCATGAAGGGGTGGGTGGTAAGTGATGTGTTGTGATATAGAATGTGCTTCTTAGGGAGTTGGGGTCCAAAACATTTTAAGGCCATTGGTCTATGCTATGGATGAGTCAGTTGGTTTTCTTTGCTATGTCCATGCTACCTTCTTAAGGAATCAGTTCTCTCCCACTGATTTTGGCAGTGGCAGCTCAGTGTGCTGTATGGTCCCAGCTCGGCCAAAGACATCTAGATGAGGGTGAACATCTAACCCAAGAGAAAGGAATATATGGACAATCTGAGCCAATCATCCCATCCTGAGGAGAGGTCCGAAAGACAGCGCCTGAGGTTACATGGCATTGTGTGCTGCAGCTGTAAGAACATGAAAAACCTAGCCAGTCCCCAATACATGGAGAGAGGTGAGACCCAGTGAAGTTGTTTATGGGCAAAGAGAGGGATTTTGAGTTCCAGATTTCCAGCTCTAGTCCTTATGTGGCCAGGCTATTATTGCTGACCCATGGATGTGTGAGAGATTGCCTACAGTGCCTGTGTTTTTATTTGCAACAAATTTCCCCTTTCCTTAAGCATGCTGGAGCAGGTCCAGTTTCTTGTTACCAACTGCTCTCTCACCAAGGCAGACTCTTGGGCAGTGATAGTATCAACAAGTAAATATTTATTGTGTAAATATATAATGATAATTATTTATTAGGTGCCTCTGTGTGCCCAGAAACCGTAGGCTAGACAATCCACTGGTCGTGGCCATCACAAATATGAATCCTTACCAACACCCTATAGGTTCTATATCTTTACAAATACAACCACTAAGTCTCTAAGAGATTAGCCAAATAGCCCTGGGTCACCTGACTACTAAGTGACAGCAGGAACTTGCCCAGGCTTATCATCTGCCACAATCAGTGATTTTGCTACCATATCACTTCCTGTAGTGAGTAAAGAGGAAAGACAAGGCCAACATGACAAGATCCCAGCCCTGTGACTATGAAAGTTGTTTAAACTCAAGCCATGTTGTTCTTTCCCTTTTAATTTATCTCTTCAACTTTACATTCTGGCAGCAGTCAATCAATCTTGCAGCATGAGACTGTTTCCATAAAACCCCTAATGAAGTGGAAATAACTATTATACAGTTAATTTGATCAACAGTCAAACCATACAATTCAGATTTAAAACAAAACAAAACAAAAAACCTTCTTTAGAAATGATTTGTCTTCCTTGATTGCTGGGTTCAGTTCTGTACTGGCTCCATGTGTAAGACTAACAAGACCCTGTGGAGGCCATCAACAGGTGCATAATGGCAGGACCCTTCAGTCCTCACCTATTCCCTTTGTCCATTTAGTACTGTGCCTGCCTGTCTTCCTTTCTCCCATGTGGATTGAGGGGGACTGACCCAAGGCTGTTGTGTACATCTTCCTACTCTAAACCATTAATGGTTCTATTTCCTTCAGGATACAATTCACATTATGATATTAAGGACCCTCCAGAACCTGGACCTGACCTGAAATATAGGAACTCCCAACTTACATTCCACAGCTCATTCTTACTTTCATGCATTCATTTATTCATGCATGCATTTGTGCAAAGAGTGTTTGTGTTTCTACCATGTGACAGACGTGTTTTAACTTACTGGACACTCAAAAATTTAATAATAATAATAATGAATATTTATCAAGTGCCAGACATAGGCCACGTTCTAGGCTACACGATTTATTTGCACTAACCAATGTTATGTTCATCATAAATATAGGACATAAGTAACTTTGTCATCCATTCTACATTTGATGAAACCAAGGCATGAAGAGGTGACTGCCTTCCTTATTGTTCCCACTGCATATCTAGAATGAGGCCTACACAGCTCCTGTCCACAAGCATCTCACTGTCTAGAAGGAGAAATAGATGTGTAAATATAATTAAATGCAAATGGAACACATTATAATGAAAGTATGATAAAAAGGGTCAATCTCATCATATCAGTTTACTTGTTATCCCCCAAGCACCAGTAGCAAATTTCTACTTTTTGCCTTTGCTTACAGATCTCCCTTGACTGGAGTCCACTTCCAACCTATCTAGTTTGTCTAACCACACTGCTACATTAGGACCTATGCACCTTAGAACCCTTCTCAGAATGCTTATCTCAGAATCCTTCTCAGAACTGCCCTCAAGGCAGCTGCTATTAATCACAGAAGTCCCCCTTTAGCCATGGTTTCCTTTGCCTTGGTTTCAATTACCCACAGTCAATTGTGGTCCAAAAATATTAAATAAAAAATTCCAGAAATAAAAAATTTAAGTTTTAAACTGTGCACCTTTCTGAGTAATGTGATGAAATCTCATGCCATCCCACTTTGTCCACCCAGGGTGTGAATCATCCCCTTGTCCTGTAGCTCTAGGCTGTCTATGCTACCCACCTATTAGTCACCTAATTGTTATCAGATTGACTGGCAAGGTATTAAAGTGCTGGTGTTCAAGGAATCCTTATTTTACCTTTGTTACAGTGTATTATAATTGTTCTATTTTTATGATTAGTTATTATTGTTAATCACTTGCTGTGCCTAATTTATAAATTAAATTTCATCATAGATATGTATGTGTAGGAAAAAACAGAGTATACATAGGGTTTGGTACTATCGGCAGTTTCAAGAATCCACTGGGGCGGGGGAGTCTCGAATCAGTTCCCCTGCAGATAAGGAGAAACTACTGTAACTGGAATTGGCACATAATATAAATGTATTTTGTCTCTCAGAGTTAATCTACCTTCACTCATTTTATAAATGAGAAAGCTGAGGCTTGGAGAACTTGAATAACCAGTCTAAGGTCACACGGTGAGTCAGACAGACCTAGATTAGAAACAAGGCTTCCTCCCTACCACTCCAGGGCTCTTTCTCCTGCCTCATACCCTCCCATTCTTAGCCTGCCCATATCATCTATTGCAAATCATAAGAAATGATGGTAAATGAAATCCAAGTAAGCCAAGAAGGAGAAGGGAAGTAAAATGCCAATTACTCAGTCCTGACAGACTGGGTGCCCACTTGCAAGCTGCAGAGGGATACACCTACAGAAAATGTCTTTAATTAGAGACAGATTCTCATGAAAGGTTGGCAGTGTCTCTGAAATCCTTGTTTTCATTTTGCATGGAACACTATGCATTTATATCATTTCCATGCCATATTTGAGTTGAGGAATATTAAATATTTATTCCTCATCAGTTACTGAGTAACATGCTGCTCAACTTTCCTATTTACTAACACCACTGATGTATTTAGTCCATGGCTACATTTCCAGTTGTATATTTAAAATGCTGCTTTAAGTCAGTTCTTAAGTATTTAAAGAAAATTTAAATTTGCAAACAAAGGCATAGGAATTATACACCTGTAAGATAAAGTACTGGGCTTCTCATGGTCATTAAGCTCCATGGTGTAGGGGAAAGGGCATTTAGAAACAAGATTGGGGTTTGCATCAAAACTCTGTTCTTGCCAGCTGTGCGACCTTTGACAAGTTAATTAACCCCTCTGAGTATGGTTGCTCATCTCTCTCAGAGATGCAAGGTTGATATTTGACAAGAAGAATTTTATTAGCTCTGATTCCCAAAATGGCAGCTCTTGCTATTCTTCATCCCACCCTCCACATCTTTGCTTATGCTGCGCTGTGCTCAGAAAGCCCTCCTTGATGCTTAAGTTTTCCATACCCAGCAGGTCTCTTATAAGTCCCTCTTCACTAAAGCTTACCTTAACCAGTCCCACCCACAGCTGTCACTCTTTCCTCTGATTTGCCAGACTACTTATAATTTTAGCCAGTCATTTGGATACTTGATGTATATTTCCTTAGATTTTCATTTAATTTATAATGTGTATTTCTGCTTTCATGCGAAAAATATCATCTTTTTTGTCCACTTTATGCTAAGGCAATAATAGCCAATAGTTAGTAAGCACTTACTCCATTCCCAGCTATATGGACCTCTTTGTGTGATCACTGCACATGTGTGAGTTTGGGCTTCCTCACTGAATGGTGGTGGAGTCCCAAGGGCAAGTATCTTGGCAGAGTTAGAGCACCAGGCCATGTGACCTCAGCCAGAAGTTACATGGCACCACTTCCACTATGCTGTATTGGTTGGAGCAGTCACAAGCTCACCAAAGTACAAGAGGAGAGGCAACAGACTCCACTTTGGATGGGGGAGTGACAAGGTGGTAAAAGAACATGTGAGACCAGAAATATTGCTCTATTTGGGGGAAATACAGTATGCTGCAGAATATAAGTGCCATCAGGATACGAAATTCTGTTTGGTTCCCTAGTTGGTTCCCTTGTCTAGGGCAGAGCTAACCCACAGTATACACAGTTCATCTTTGTTGGATGAATGAAAGAACGCCAGTTTGCCAGACCTGTGACTCATCAAATGCTTTGGTCCCCTGAAGAGAATGGATCTGCCCGAAGACAGAACCAAAACTAAACCTGGAATTCCTGCTTCCAGTCTCACATTCTTTCCACACCCCAAATTTTGAGTCTCTTAGATGAAGTTACTGGGAAAAGTCAAGAGTAAAAACCACATTTCAATTTGCTTTTAAGCTCCCAGATAGCTCCTAGAAGTAGCAACCCTTCTCCCAACAAAATATCAGTACTATAAATTGCTAGTTGTTAAGAAACTTGTAGGAGTGCACTATAGTCATAGAAATACCAGAGACCTAGAAAACAATTATTACAGAATTGATTGCCTATGACTCAATCCAGTGAGATTTGGATTGTCCTATATTATGAGGTGGCAAAGAACCAAGTGCTGTGATATTTTGGAAGGACCATTGATTGCCCCCTTAATAGGATTTCAAGCAATTTAAGTGAAAAGAACTTCTGCATGGGACTCCTGATGGAATTTTGTGCAGCTCCTTTGCAGTGTATGTTTAGAAAGTAACTGTGAGGCTGATTACAATTTGTTAGTGTTCTGGTTTCAGAACATTGCACAGTTTTTATGTCATCTAATTAAACCAATTTGTTAGCAAGTTAGTATTAGATGATACTGTTAAATATCATCTAGAGCAGACAGAGAATAAATCGAAGGTCAGAGCAAAGCCCGCAACATTTCCCAGTTAGAATACTGATAAGATGAAGGAGAGACAAGGCAAAAGCTTGGGAGCGACACTAGATCGAAGTGGTTAGAAACATTAACTTTGCCACCAGGTTCTGTGATTCAAACAGCCCCTCCATCATCTACTACCTGTCGAGACTTTGCAAATAATTCAAACCTCCTGTCCCATAGTCTCCAAAATGGAGATAACGTTATACCCATGGCTTTGTTTGAAGCTCATGAAAATTCCCAAATATGAAGCATTTAGAATTGTGTTTTGGACATAACAATGCTATATACATATTAGCTGTGGTTATTATTATGCAAGAGATTCATCCACTAAATATTGGTGCATCCCTCAACAAAGAATTATTTGCATCAATAGCCATGAACCTCTGCTTGTAGAGCAGAGACACAGACTCTAAAGCCATATAACCAGCCTCTATGCCTTGACATCTCCATCATGAAGGCTCTCTCCCCACCCCCCTTTTCTCAGCACTGAATATGCCGTTATTGTTAGCTGGAAGAGCCACCCAGAATCTGCTTTTACAAACCATTTTCCTGCAGACACTAGAGAATGGGAGAAGCAAAAGTTGAACTTCTGTTATAAGAACCATGGTCTAAAGTATACTGAGCTCGGTCGTTTCCCTGCGATGAGGCTGTAGAATGAGAGATGACAGGAAGCAGCTCAAAGGAC
The DNA here is from genome assembly GCA_036589455.1 of Ateles fusciceps. Taxonomy (NCBI): domain Eukaryota; kingdom Metazoa; phylum Chordata; class Mammalia; order Primates; family Atelidae; genus Ateles; species Ateles fusciceps. Next base: position 15,705,146 of record JAZHEH010000562.1, read on the forward strand.
GCTCAGACTTGAAAAAAGTAAAGCTTGGCAAAAGGCATAAACCATCCTGCCTCTCTTTAAGAAAGGAGAAGGCTCATTACTCCTCCCATCCCTCATTGTGGCTTGATGATTTCCTCTGTGTTTGCCCCGTAATCTTCATCTAGACAGACAGGCAGAGGCCTTTTTTCCCTGACTGCTCTGCTAAATCTTTTTTTATATAGGGTAGCTACAGAAAGTCCAATTGAAATCTCTTGTCTCTTCCCACAGATCCACTTCCAGATCGGGGGACATAAAGAGGACATCAAGCCTTGACATTGTCTGAGCAAAATTTTCAGTTGTTGGACCCCTGTTGCTTTACACAAAGTGTTACTGAGCTCCCCTACCTGCTAAGTGCTCTGTCAAATCCTCACAACAACCCTATGGAGTAGGTGCTATTACTGTACCTATTTCCTAGATAAGAAAACAATGGCTCAGAGAAATTAAATAACTTACCCAAGGTATCATAGGAAGAACAAAGCTGAGATTCAGGCTAAGACCTACCTGGCTCTAAAACCCATGGTATCAAGATCCGCAGGAAACTGGGTCCATACTCCAGAATCCTTGTGGCTGCCCACAGAGCCCTGTGGTGCTCCAGCCTCCACTTTTCTCTCTCAACCCTTCTCTCTTCCCTCCCTCATGCCATTTCAACCACACTGGCCTCATCAATATTCCTTAAAGATGCCAAGCATGGCCTTGCCTTAGGCCATTTCTTTAGATGTTTTCTAAATATGGAACATTTAGGCCAAAAATATCTCTTGAATCACTCACTTCAAGATTTTGCTCACATTTCACATTTTATTGTTTTTAAGAATAGCAATTGATCAGATAATTGTATTCCTGTTGAATCTAAAATTTTTTTAAAGGGGGGCTTGATTTTATATATTCTTTAAATTTTTATGTTCCTTTCTGAAAAATTTTTAGGTTCAGGGGTACATGTGCATATTTGTAATATAGGTACATTGATGTTATAGGAGTTTGGTGTACAGATGATTTCATCACCCAGGTACTAAGCCTAGTACCCAATAGCTATTTTTTCTGATCCTCTCCCTCCTTCTACCCTCCACCCTCAAGTAGGCCCCAGTGTCTGTTGTTCTCCTCTTTGTGTCCATGTGTTCTCATCATTTAGCTCCCACGTATAAGTGGGAACATGCAGCATTTGGTTTTCTGTACCTGCATTAAGTTGCTAAGGATAATGGCCTTAAGCTCCACCCATGTTCCTGCAAAAGACATAATCTCATGCTTTTTTATGGTTGCAACATCTCACCTCTTCGATGAAGCTTATTCTGACCCGTTCAGTATTGCAAACTACCTCCCCCTCCTCCACTCACCCTAATCTCTTTAACCAGTTTGACTTTCTTTTCTTTCTTCCTTCCTTCCTTCCTTTCTTTCTTTCTTTCTCTCTTTCTTTCTCTCCTTCTTTTTCTTTCTTTCTTTTTTCTCTCTCTCTCTTCTTTTCTCTTCTCTCTTCTCTAATCTTCTCTACCCTTCTCTTTTCTTTTTTTTCTTTCATCTCAGCTCACTGCAATCTCTACCTGACTCGAGCCATCCTTCCACCTCAGCCTTCTGAGTAGCTGGCACTACAGGCACACACCAAGCCCAGCTAAATTTTTTTTTTCTGAAGAGACAGGGTCTCACAATGTTGCCCAGGCTGGTCTCAAACTCCTGGACTCAAGGGATCCTCCTGTCTCAACCTCTCGAAGTGCTGAGATTACAGGTGTGAGACACCAAGACCAGCCGACCTTTCTTTCTTCTCTATTCTTATGCTTGCAGGTTTTCACGTGCCTGAATCATGTTTCACAAAATTCTTTCCAATATCTCTCAGTATTTATTTAGCATTTGGGTATATTATATTTATTTAGAGCATTTTTCTTCACAATCTTTAAGATTTCCTTCCTTCCTTCCAAAATATGATAAGCCACCTACTACAAGCCTGGCACTCTACCAGTTTCTGGCAATGAAATCACGAAAAATGTGCCATCTTTGACCTCTAAGAGATCATGGTCTTAGAAGATCCTCAGTCCCGGGTTCATTTGCTAGTGATTTCTTCAGCCTTCCTGAAAGAAACCAGTAAAGGATTCAGAAAATCAAGACAGTGGGTGGAATAAAGTCAATCAAAGATGCTATTTTGGGCAAAATCTCAGACTTAAACTGATCCTGTCAGGGAGGTCTGGAGTCTAATTTACCTCTCAGAGTGTGTCCTGCCTACAGGCCAAGGAGCTGGGCTTTTCTACCCCAAGCCATCAGTCCTGAGCTAAGCACTGCCCTGGAAGTAAAATAAACTCCCAGGCACTTCCTTCTCTGTATCTGAAGTAGTTCTGGAAGCTCCAGGCCAAAGAGAGCTACAGGTGCTGTCCATTAGGAGCAGCAGCACAGGAAGATGATCTAGGGGGATATGGTGTCCCCTCTGCTTAACTTGCTTCAGGAATCCATTTGGAACTTGATTGGTTCCTATGCTTTGCTATGTTTCTCCCACTCCTACCCCAGTCCTGTGTCTTCCACGTTTCTTCCTCTCTACAGATGTGTTTGCTGAGTACCTATAATGAACCAAAGACTGTGCCATGGGCCGACACTCAGCCTCTGTTCTCACAGAGTCTGGCCTGCTGCCACTCACTGAAACACACCAGGTACCTTTACTACATGGATGGTTGTATCCTAAATAACCCTCATTTCACGTTTATTCTATTGAATATTTACTTAAACCAATTGGAGGTTTCTCCATTACCTTTCTTGAAAATGTATTTGATTTCCTCTTCTCAGATACTCAGCATCTATAAGGGTGTTTAGAGAATTCCTCCCAGTTTTGTGTAACCCATGAATCTAATCATTAACAAGTCACCCACTGAATCATACTAAAGACGTGTCTATGGATAAATTTCTAGATTGGCACAAGTACAACTGACCAGTACTTCTGGAAATGTGTGCTTAATCAGTTCCAACTGGCTTTACTATTATCCTGTATGGAATTTTTTTTTTCCTTTTGGGATTTCATGGACGATTCTGTCACATTCATTTAATATAATGCCGTATCTGTGGCATTCTCCTGAATTTCCTAGAGCTTCATGGAAGGAATGTCTTGGAGTCAGAAAACTTAGTTCAAATCCTTGATTCATCACATCTCACATGTCATCTGGAACCAAACACATTGAATCTCAGGTGTTTTGTTGTTCTTGTTATTGTTGTTGTTTGGGGGGTTTGTTTGTTCATAAAATGGGGGAAATAGACTATCTCACAAAAATATTATGAGTGATTGTTAAGCAGCCAAAAAAGTAGTCAATAACTTGAACCTGGGAGGCGGAGTTTGCAGTGAGCCGAGATTATACCACTGCACTCCAGCCTGGGTGACAGAACAAGACTCCGTTCCCCCCACCAAAAATAAGTGGTCAATAAATGGTAGCCATTTCTTAGACTTTTTGCATTAAAAAAAAGAAAAAAAAACTATAGTTTTGTTTCTTTGTTTATAAGGAATAATATTATCTCAGTTAACTGTTGCCACAATCATAGTGAATACCAAACAACCCCCAAAACTTCAATGATATACAACAATTAACATTTATTTGTGCTCATAAGTCTGTGGGTCAACTGGGTGATTCTGCTGATCTAGAATGTGCTTGGCTGATCTAATTTGGGCTCCCCCATATATCTGAGGTCAGCTGGTGAATTCACTAGGTGCTGACTGGTCTAGGATGGCCTCCTCTGGGCCAGCCAGTCTCTCCTCCATACGATCTCTTCTCCTTCAGCAGGCTAGCCTGAGCTGGTTCTCATGGCATGCTAGGAGTACAAGAGAGACAACGGAAACATGTAAAGTGTCTTGAGAGACCCAGATTCATAATAGCATACCATCAGTTCTGCCATATACATTGGCCAAAGCAAGCTAAAGGACTTCGCATACTCAAGGGAGCAGGTGTACCTGGCTTTATCTCTTGATGAGAGATGCTGCATAGTCACCTCACAAGGCAGTGGATACAAGAAAGCCATTAATCAGGGTCAAAATGCAATCAACCTACTACAAATACATTTGTTATTCCTTCTTCATACATGTCCTCTTCCTGGCATGCAAATCCTTTGCTACTCTGTCTTCATCTTGCTATCTGATCCCATTTGCCTTTATTCCCCAACATGTGCTTTCTGTCCCAGCTAGCTCAGGCTCCAGCACTTGCCTCTGTGGCCTCTGCATCTTAGCTCTAAGGAGCAGTGCAGTCTTTCTCTCTCTCACCATTCAAGCCCTACTTATCCTTCCAGTCTTGGCTCAAGTCTTACCTTCTCCCTGTAGCCATCCCAGACTTCTCCTGAGTCTTCCAAAACACTTATTAACACTGGCTAGTAAATGCAAGTCATTCAGGTTAAGTATGTTTCTAAATCTAGGGGTTACATAAAAGTTAGACTGTATTAGGAATTGTTTTTAATTGACTGGCCAGCCCTAGGAGAAGACTGCAGAGAGGAAAGACCACAGAGGGAAGTATATAGAATATTTAGATAAAGCCCTGGCAGTCAGACCAACTCACCCATTCACAAGCTGTGTAACTAGATAAGTCACTCAAACTCTCTGAACCTAAAATGTATAATCTGTTGAATAAAATACTATCTCATAGAGTTTTCTTGAGGATCAAATACAATAACGTACATGAGGCATTCAGTACAGTGACTAGCACATAGCATTCAGTAAATGTTAGCTACAGCTATAGCTGCCACTAAGAATCATATTCAATGAAAATAGTAATTTATCCCTTCTTCCCTCCTCTCCCCAATGTCCTTGGCTAAATAAGGTAAGTCAAATTCACCAACCCATTCTTCGGCCTTTTTACTTGCACAACACTGGTGAGTTACACTAGAAAGTACTCTTTGCTTATATGATTAAAGTGTTATACAGAATGTCAAGATTTACTACTTGGAAATGGATAAAACAAATGTGTTTTTGTAATGAGTATTATATTTAGTCATCTTGGCTTATGTAATCATGTTTAACTTGGCTCTCATCTCCAGTCTAACCTTAGCTATTTGGAAATCTGAGCTATGATGACTGCCCACTTGAATCTTCCATTTATCTCCCAACCTGATCAACACTTTCCTGGTAGAATTTGTTTCTCTCCAAAATATTTTAATTGACTGGCCAACCCTAGAAGAAGACTGCAGAGAGGAAAGATCACAGAGGGAAGCAGTACGGAATACTTAGGCAAAGTCCCGGCGGTGAGACCAACTCACCCATTCACACCCACATTGCCACTTTCAGATGCTTAGAAGCTCATCAGTGTTCTGAATCAAAAAAGGTTGTTAAAAACTTTACAATGTTCAACAGGTTTAACTTAAACCCAGGAAATTACAAAATGTTACACAAAATTTCTCATTAGCGAGAACTGAAAGAACTGGATTGGGTTGTATGCTCCGAAGGCCCCAGGACCATGATCATATTATTAACAAATATGTACACAACAATGCAGTGCCTGGCACACAGTGGGCCGTCAATAAATATGTGTGGAATGAATGAAATGAATTCCAAATTTTCTAGTGAAAAAAATATTGCAGGTCTTAAGCAAGTGTGAATTCATTAAGGATCAAAGCAGGATTTTAATTTATTTACTAAAATCCCCAGTTTACCAGTCTAGTGACTTTCTCAAGATTAGATTATGAATAATTACCTTAACGATTTTCCTCAGGGGATTTTTTTTTTCCTCTCTAATCTGTACTACAAATTGCCTCCAAATTAATCTTCTTGAAATTTAATCTTTTATTAATTTATTCCTAACATCACCTATCTTTTACTCTCTCACTTCTTAGAGTCATTTATCAAGTATTTCAATTAGACAATAATAACATTCTTTTAAAGTCTAATATTTCCATTTCAATGGGTGTAGGTAACTGTGGTGATTTCTATGCCTAAGGTAGAAATGTGTTAGAAATATACTGTCTTACTAGAAAGATGAATATCCCTCTCAAGCCATATGTCTTTCACTCTCTTTTTATTACAAGTTATTTAAACAATCAGGAGGAGAATGGGGATCCCAGGAGCAAATAGCATCATTCAGCCTGTTGAGATCCTTCTATGGCAGGTGGCAGCAAAATGGATATGTGCAGCTATTTTGAAAAAAGAACATTTAGACTAAGATAACTATCTTGGAGAGCTAAACTTTTACACAACCCTCTTAGAGAAGCTTGTTCTACTCTTAAGACCTTATGAAATTAGTAACCATTTTCCAGAATATAATGTTTATAATAACGACAATACACCTACTGCTTATATAGTACTTATTTGTATGTTAGCCACAATGCTAAAGGTTGTACATGATTGATTTATCTACTCTTCACCTCTGTATATTTACTGTTGTAATCCCAATTTCATATAGAAGGAACCTGAAACTCAGAAATGTTAAGTAACTTGCCCAAGGTCACCCGCATAGCAAAAAGCAGCCATCTGACATGACCACCTGCTCTTTTAATCCCTGGTTATATTGACCTTATATTTTTTCTCTAAATGGCAGAAGGGTGGGAAGAAATGCTTTTTTTCTATTTGCTTAGCATGAGTCTTTCAATATTTCTTCTTTGACTCATTCTATACATATTGAAAGCCTCTGCACTGGACACTGTTAAGAACTCTGACTGATAGATTAATGAACGTTGACAATTCTGGAGAAAGGGAGTGAATGCAAAAGAAAAAAAAATAGCATTGAACATGTAACAAGGGCTATAGTACATGCTTTCCTTAATTATTTCTTTGAACGAGACATCAGCACCATCCCTGACAGAGTGCCTACCATAGAGTAAGTACTGTCACTCTGAAATAATTGAAAGGATCAGAATCTAGTTTTAAGGGGTTTATTCAAGAGAAAAGCTGGGCTTGACCATCTGGGAAACACAAACTTTAGAGAAATGGAGTCAGTGCTCAAAGTTAAAAGCTAAGGTCTTGTTTATACAAGCAGAAAGCAAAAAAATCTGGTTGGATTATCACATTTTCTATACAAGGTTGGTTTAGGAGTTACAAAAATTTAATTAGTTACAGTCAGTTTTCTTTTCATACCTTTGTTTTCTTTACAGCTTATTTTCATTTTCTTTCCAATTTAAAAGAGTGTATTTAGTGTTCCATCTTAGACAACAGGATAGTCATGAAGATTTTGTATGAGAAAGGTAAAAAGGAACTTTATCTATAATGAAGATCAACAATGAAGAGTAAAAGGTCTTTCCTGGCTCTCTTTTGTCATTTACAATGTGTGTAAGGAAGAAGAAGGCTAATCTGAGAAAAAGGTTTACAGCTGCCTAGGTTACAATTGCCTGTCATGTGACTGAGATCTCATAATCACATTCCCTCAAAATATTTCAAAGTTCCAACAGCTTGGACTTTTAATTTCTTATTTTCACTGTACCCCGTAAATATATGTTGAATCAAAAGTCAAAGTCATACTGCAAAATAGGGAGCATGAGGTGACAGATTTGGGGAGTATTTGTTAGGGTTCTCTCGAGGGACAGAACTGGGGGTTTATTAAGGAGAATTGACTCTCTCACGATCACAAGGTGAAGTCACACAATAGGCCGTCTGCAAGTTGAGGAACAAAGAAGCCAGTAGTGGCTCAGTCCAAATCCCAAAACCTCAAAAGTAAGGTGCAGCCTTCAGTCTGTGGCCAAAGGCTGGAGAGCCCCTTGCAAACCACTGGTGTAAGTCCAAGAGTCCAAAAGCCAAAGAACATGGATTCTGATGTTTCAGGGCAGGAAACATCCAGCATGGGAAAAGGTGAAGGCCAGAAGACTCAGCAAGTTAGCTCACTTCACCTTCTTCTGCCTGCTTTTCTAGCCATGCTGGCAGTCCGTTTGATGGTGCCCACCCACATTGTAGGTGGACCTTCCTGAGGATGGGTCATCTTCTCCCACTCCACTGACTCAAATGTCAGTCTCTTCTGGCAACACCCAAATACACCCAGAAATAATACTTTGCATCCTTCAATCCAATCAAGTTAACACTTAATATTAACCATCACAAAGGGGTACCCAAAGACCCCACTTTTTGCAAAATTTTTAATGACTCAACCTCCCAATCAGGACAGCTGTGAAAATGGATTTATGAACATGAATTGTAAGACTGTAAGCTAATAATGTAAAAATGTGAACATATTTTTTGGACTAGATGTAGCTGAACTTTACTTCTATAAACCACCAGAAATAATGGCCAAGAATATGTTAGTTAAAATATTACACACAAGCAGGATCTGAGACAGGTCTTGAGTCAAGTTTTACAGATTATTTATCAAGATAGGGGTCCCAAAGGACAGAGAAGATAATTGGAGTAGTCCCATGGACACGAAGAGATACAGGGAGAGAATCCAAACACAGAGACCAGACTTATGGATAAAAACTTAAAGCTGGATTCTGCCAGATGGAGCAGATCTGGTGACATTTCCCATAAAATTTACTGTAGAATGCCCCTCACATCTGCCTAATAGCAGCCCCAATACCTTTTCAGATATCCATGCAAAGCCATCCTTTGCAGACACTTGGCTAACAGTCTCACATCCCTCTTGCTTTTGGTGTCTTGGAGGTAGTGGGAGGAGAAAGATAGCCAGAAACATCAATCTCTACTTTTAGATTGCTTCTTCTCTGCTAGCCTTGGGGTAATAGCAAATAGCTAGAAAGGGAAAACTCGGAAAACATTAAGGGCTTTGAAAATCAGATCCAGGAGAGAAATGGAGGCTAGGAGAAGATAAGTAACTTGCCTGAAGTCTTATGGTGGGTGGCAGGTCTGGAATTTGAGCTCAGATCTCTCTGCCTCCAAAGCATGTACCCATACTCAAAGTGAAGAGAATAAAACTGAAAGCCTTCCAAAAGAAGTGTTCAATTTAGAATTCAGAACAAATTTTATCGAGATGTGGTAACAAAAATCAAGCAGCAAGATTGATTACGGACATTCTGCTTCAGCAAAGGCTTGGGCTCTTAAACAGCAGGGAACTGAAACAACAGATTGGGGTGTGGAGTTTGTGGTGGGGCACCGAACAGATTGTTTAAAGAACCTTGTTAAAGAGACTGCTATCTATTTGTAGAGTGCCGAAGGTAGAGAGAAGGAAAACTATTTTACACAGAATGTCATGGTGGTGTAAAACTATTTGAATATTTTGGAACTGGAAATTTAAATTATTTGTAAAATGTATTAAGTCAGAACTAAGATTATACATTTAGCAGAAGGGAAATGTTACCCGCTAGAAACATTCCCTTCTTACTGGTCATGACCTCTGAGGGTTAAAGAATTAATAAGAAGAGGACAAAAACCAAAACCGTTATTTGTGGAGTTATGAGAGTTCTAGAGATATTTTGTCCTCATAAAAGCCAGTAAAAATACAAAGGAAGGTAGTCATGCAACAACCCAAGCCCAGTGCAAAGGAGTAGGCTTTGATACATTTTTGTGTGGGTTAAAACCTTGCTAAAACAAAGGAAGAATGAGAAACTGTCACAGGATGCAGAAGACTTGAGAATGTAACTAGAGACTTAGGAGGCATCACAATTAAACAAAACAGAGTTCCCTAAATTGGAGCCTGGAACAGAAACAGGCCATTAATGGGAAAACTGGTGAAATTCAAATAAAGCTAGAGCTTAGTCCGTAGCTGGTTCAGTAATGTACCAATGTCAGTTTCTTAGTTTTGACAAGGATATCGTGGTGATGTACCATGCAAGAATGTACAGGAACTCTCTGTACTATCTTTGCAACTTTTCTGTAAATTCTAAATTATTGTAAAAACAAAAAGTCAATGTAAAATACCCTTTATAGCCCATTACAATATTTTTGCAACGTTTATCTAATTCAGTGTTTTCTTCCCTTATCACCATGGTAACCTGCATCCTATAACATGTGGTGGCGTTCCAAGAGACGAGGAAGAGGCAAATGTGACCTTGATTCACAATCAGGAGACATTGTCCATATAGGGCTCCTCCAGCAACTTTTCTTTGTATTGTCAGTACTTGTCACCTTGGGGGATATGTAACACCCACCCATGAACATGGGTAATATGCCAGTTAGTGTTCCTGATTTTCTTGGCATTTAAGGATATTTCTTAGTCCATAAGCATTGTGCCTGGTTTCAAGAATCTACAATCATAAAAATATTCATAATACGTAAATGTATCTATCCTATAGGGAGGAAGAAGGCCAAACTTTCTGAAAAATAAAAATAAAATACTAAGCACCCCAAGTGATTGAATGGACTCTTCTTGGCCAAGGAGAACCTAGAGAAACCTTAAAAACGGAGTTCCCAGCCATGGTAGAACAGGAGGTCAGACATGCTTCAGCATGCCCCTTCTTTATTAACCTTTGTCCATAATTCTTTCCTAAGGAGTACGCAGAAACCAGCTCTAGAAAACAAGAAATGAACAACTCGTTCCTTTAATAGCATTTAGCCAATCATCTGAGGCTACAACCAGACTCCCCGTCTCTCTTTGCAGTTTCCAATGACAGCTCATCAGTTTCACAATGCACCCCTTCCTGATAAGAGATTGACAACCTTGAAGCCCAGTCTGTGAGGATATGAGGATGGTAGAGAGGGCTTTCATGCTCTCTGCTTTATCTTTTGATATCAGAGAGCCGAAAACTCCACCCTCAGATCATGTTGGCACTGCCTTATTTTTTATTTTATTTTATTTTATTGTATTTGCTCTGTTTCCCAGGCTAGAGAATATAGTGGGAAGATCTCAGCTCCCCTTGACATCCTGGATTCAAGTGATCCTCCCACCTTAATCTCCCAAGTAGTTGGGACCACAGGTGAGCACCACCACACTATTTTTATTTATGTATTTATGTATTTATTTATTTGTAGAAATAAAATAACACTATATTACCCAGGTTGGTCTCGATCTCCTGGGCTCAAACAATACTCCTACCTTAGCCTTCCAAAGTACAAGGATTACAGGTATGAGCCACCACCCTTAGTATAATGCTGCCATTTTTTAAACAGGCATGAAGAGGCATGATACTCAACTGTATATATGCATGTTTCTCCTTTTATAATTATTCATGACTCCTTCTATAGCTTATTGAATATGTACACTTAGTTACCGTGGTCAGCAAACATTCATATCTTATCTTTCTTACCCTTAAAGTTCCTGTCTCAGACTTCTGGCAGGAGGCTACACTTCCCAGCCTGCAGAATGGCTGTTCTGCAGACTGCAATTCTTTATGAGAAATAAAGCTCTCCTTTCTAAACTTATGAACCTTCTGATTACTCAGTTGATATTTCTAAGAAGAAGACACTATGGAAAGGACCTAACCATAAACATGGAGATCTCAGAAGGTAGAAAACTGTTATGGCACCTAACTTAAAGATCAAAGAGAAAAAGAAATTACCGACCAAATTCTAGCTCTCTTCAGGAGAGAGGAAAAAAGACACAAAAAGTTCTCACAATTGGGAAAAATCCAAAAAGCATTTAGAACATTGGATGTTATCGTCTGAAAATTTTATCATTTAGCATCAATCAGTTACTTATTAAATCTCTACAATGTGCTAATCAGACTTGGGTGTATATATGATTCCTTCACCTAAACATTGATTAACACTTTTTTAAAAGTACCTATAATAAACTGCCAGATAGAGGCACCAAAATTGCTGAAATACGCGTAATTTCCCCAAACATGAGCTGAAACAAAAAAATTTTAATGCAACCTGAATTCAGCACAAACTGAGGAAAGTTAAGTTCTAGCATGTGATAGAAATTTAAAAGGACTTTTGATTTTAAATGTATGGTAGAGTATATTCTGTGGTTCCCTTTGTAGTATGTCTGAGACAGAAAGGGTGTATACTCTTCATCATTATGTGACTATATATAAATTATAACTCTTACTACAAATCAATGAAGAAGATAATTTAAAAGACTAAACAATCTAATTCTTCACCTGGAAGCCAGAGAATTAAGTCAGTTAGTTTAACATTGTCTCAGACTGAACTATCAAATAAAGAAAATCATTTTCTTTAAAAGAAAGAAGAAAAGAAAACAAAAAAGAGACAGAAATAGAGAAGGAGGAATAAGGCAAGGAAGGAAGGGAGAAGAGAAGGAAGAATGAAGAGAGGAAAGAACAGATCTGTTAAAGACAGATAGTGCCAGGGGCTTGTGTTAATATGCCAGCATTTTTTTCTCTCACTCAAAATGCTTAAAACAGTGTTCTTTTCCAGAAATACTAAGTTTAGGGAACACTCCCACAGTTATATGATGCTTTCTAAGAGGAAAGAAAAATAATAGATTTGTCTATTTGGATTTTATTAAACAGTAACCATTCTACTGGCTCCTTACTGAAAATGCCATCATAAAGGAGAGCTTTAGAAGAAAACATTCTATCCCCTCCCTGTTCTTGGGGTTTGTTATTATTTTTAGTGATAAGATGTCGGCTCTAAAGATCAGAAGACTCTCAGCAGTAGCCTACCAGAGAATTCTTTCCGGGAGCCACACACAGGGATCATCTTTGCCTTAAATCCTCCCCCCACCACTGCCTTAATTGTTGCATTTATTTCAGAGGGATTTTTCTTAAGTATAAATATGATATGTATGTACCACAATAAGCCAAATGAAAGTTAATAATATTCCCTTCCCTCCAAGCATCCTTCCCCACATCCTTCAGATCATCAATCCAATGTTAACAGGTTAATGGATATTATTCTACATGGTTATCTATGCTCATTCAAGCATATAAAAACATAAATTCTCATAAATAGGTTTTGACACAGTATTTTACAAAAATGGGATCATATCTATCACTGTATCCTGCAACTTGCTTTTTTATTTGATAATTATATTACAAATATCCCTCCAGGCCAAGACATACAGATCTAACTTACATTTTTCCATTTGTGAATAGTATAAGATACATCACAGTGTAAATGTGTCATAATTTAATCAACCATCTCTCTATAGGTGGGATTTCTTTTTTCTAGTTTTGTTTTTCACAAAACAACATTACAAGAAATGTCTATACCCATTTATGTATATTTATATATGAGAAGCCTACATTTTTATATAAATATATATACATAGATGTGTTATTTTTAGGAGAGATACCCCAAAGTGAGATAACTAACTCAAGGAGAAAACCCAATTTGCAATCCAGATGTAGAGGCGATTAGAACTATTACAATATAGACATCTATTTTTTCTTCTTTTCATATTTGGTAGCCCCCAGTAAGAATCATACAGTAACATAAAGACTGATCAAATGCAAAGTAAATTTATTGGCATAAAACACTACCCATGTCATAGGATCAAAGTCCCCAACTAAACTTGAGTTTATCACAGGATTTCATAAACAAAGTGTGATGGTAACTTCACCAGGCTATTTCGTGGCCCACTCTCATCACCACGACAACTGCTTAGTAAAAGAGAGTAGGAAAAAAGGTTTCTAATAGTATTGAGGTAGGAGGCAGGCAGTACTCAACTCTGGAGGCAGGACTTGGACACTGGAACAAATTGAGGATTAGCTAAAACAGGGATGAGGTGAAAGCACTGCCCTTTAAGACATACCTACCAGTGTGCCATGTCAGTCTACGTAGCATTGCCATAGCAACAACCAGAAGTTACCATCCCTCTGTATGACAATGGCCCAATAACCTGGAATAGTTGGAAGCTACCACCCTATTTCTGGAAATGTCTGCATAATCCACCCCTTAGTTTGCATATAATTAAAAGTGGGTATGACTATGGCTGCAGAACTGCTTCTGAGCCACTACTCTGGGCACCCTGCCTGTGAGGCAGCCCTGGCCCACAGGAGCTGTACTTCTGCTGCTTCAATAAAAGTTGCAGCCTAACACCACCAGCTTACTTGTGAATTCTTTCCTAGGTGAAGCCAAGAACCCTCCTGTGCTAAGCCCCAATTTGAAGGCTCAACTGTCTCACATCAGATCTTAACAAGGGTGTTTATCTCCTCCTTTGAGGATGCTAAGATTTTCCATCACAAATGATACTTACCTTGAAGAATCAAGGTACCTATATGTTTTTTAAAAAGGAATAAGACTGAACCTTTCTTTTTTTAGGAGTAGGGATAGTTTTTAGAACCAGTAGTTTTCTAAACAATTAGTTGGAAGCAATACAAATAATAAAATTTATGATAATAAAACTTATCTGCATAGTTATATAGGACTCTTTAACTTCCGGAAGCCTTGCTAGGGGAAAGGAGAGATTCTTCTCTTAAATTGGAGTCCAACAGAAATTTCTTACAGTAACTGTCAATTGCTATATGATTATTAATGTTATATCTCAACAGAAGCCTTGGCACAGAGATGGCTATGAAAACAGATCAGCCCTCTAAGGGCTTTCCAGATGCCCAATGCAGAGGAATTTGTATTATGAAAGCCCCTGTTGAAATCCCAGCTCAGCCCCTTGCTGATCAATGGAAACCACTTTGGACTAGAACTCAGGAGAACTAGGTAACATAGAGCCAGCTATGTAAACTCTCTGAGCTTCCATTTCCTTGTCTTCAAGATAGGACTAGGCTGGGCGAGGTGGCTCTTAATACTATCTCCTGCTCTCTTTGTCTCACAAATGTCCAATGAAATAACATGCCTAGAAGAACTGAACCCAACACAAGCATGCAGTTGAGAACTCAGACTCTGAGTCAAACCAAACCCAGACCATGGCTTTACTGGTTGCTACCTGGAAAATCTTGATCATGTTACTTACTCTCTGAACTTTAGCTTCCAAAAAGGAGAAAATATAAAGAAACAGCCATCCCCCCAGTCCCCTTATCTGAGGTTTCACTTTCCAAAGTTTCAGTTACCCACTGTCAACTGAAATCAGAACATGAAATCAACCTAATTGTCTCATATAACTAATAGTTAGGGTTTTTAAAAATAAACATAGAAATTGACCCTCTTGCCTGTTGCAGTGGCTGATGCCTGCAATACAAGGACTTTGGGAGGCCGAGGAGGGTGAATCACTCGAGGTCAGGAGTTCGAGACTAGCCTGGCTAACATGGTGAAACCCCATCTCTAGTAAACATACAAAAATTAGCCAGGTGTGGTGGCAGGCGCCTGTAATCCCAGCTATTTGGGAGGCTGAGGCAGGAGAATTGCTTGAACCTGGGAGGTGAAGGTTGTAGTGAACTGTGATCATGCCACTGCACTGCAGTCTGGGCAACAGAGCAAGACTCTGTCTCAAAAAAAGAAAAGAATAAATTGATTCTCTCTGGTCATAAAACTTGAAACCGACATTTGTCTTGTCTGAGTTCGTCCCTCAGGAGACTATCCCTCAGGCAAGGAACTGAAACTCCTTAGATCACCTCATCCAGACCATGGGATGCCAGACTGTCATCCATCATGATTCCTTCCACACTCCTCCCCAAATCCTATTTTCCTGCCTTCTCTATTACATAATTCCCCAATTTTTGCTGGTCAAGGAAATGGATTTGAGACTTTATCCTCCATTTTTCTTGGCTGCAGCACCCAGTGAAAGCCTTCTTCCCTGGCAATATCTCAGTGATTGGCTTTCTGATTGTCTCAATGATTGTCTCGGTGATTGGCTTTCTGTGCAATGAGCAGCATGACCTAGACTTAATCCCTGGCATGTCAGTAACAAAAATATGAAATAAAAAAAATTTGGAAATAATCAATTCATAGATTTTAAATTACACACCATTTTGAGTAGCAGAACGAAGTCTCCTATAGTCCTGCTTCTTCCCACCCAAGATGTGAATTTTCCCTTTGTCCAGTGGATCCACACTGTCTACACTACCCTCCCATTAGTCACTTAGCAGTCAGCTCAGTTAGCAGGTCACTGTCGTGGGACTGCCGTGCTTGTGTTCAGGAAACCCTTATTTTACTTAATAACAGCCTCAAAGCACAAGAGTCATGATGCTGATGTATTGTTATAATTTTATGATTAGTTATTGTTGTTCATTACTTACTGTGCCTATTTTGTTTTATTATTTAATTTTATTTTTTGAGAAAAGGTCTCACTCTGTCATGCAGCCTCAACTTCCCAGGCTCAAGCAATCTTCCCACCTCAGCTTCCTGAGTAGCTGAGACTACCCATTCACGTCACCACACCTGGCTAATTTTTTCTAGTTTTTGTAGAGATGGGGCCTCACTTTGTTGCCCAGGCTGGTCTTAAACTCCTGGGCTCAAATGATCCTACCAATGTGCTGAAACTACAGGCATGAAATTACAGGCCACATGCCTGGCCTAATTTACAAATTAAACTTTATCATAGGTATGTATGTATAGAAAAAACATAGTAACACAGGGTTTGGTACTATTCAAAGTTTCAGGCATCCACTGAGGGTCTTGTAATGTATCCTCCATGGATAAGAGGGGACCACTATACCTACTTTTGTGACTAATTTAAGAATGAGATGGGATCATGCCTTCAAATGTGCTAACATAGTGCCTAGCACATAGTGAGACCTAATAAATGAGAACTTTTATTTGTAAAGTGCCACTAGAATGTGATAATTTCTTCAGGAAGTTCTAGCTTTTCTCACTAAAAGGTCACTTAAGCTTTTTCTTCCACTGGGTAGCTATACTTTTTTCCTCGCCTGAGCCCTCTGTTGTTGCTAAGGCCCATTTGCCCTTTCTCTGAGAAAAAAATAGAGGCCTCCATGCTAGAATCAAGGATGCAGAAACGGGTTGATAATAGGAGATCCAGCTTGTGATCTGATTGCAAGCCAAGTACTCAGGGGCCCCCAGGCACCTTCCACCTTTGCAGGTCACAGCATGAATGCACTAACTTCTAATTGCGCTGCATCCCAGGACAGACCAAGAGGTCAAAGAGCAGCACACAGGGCTGGATACAGGTAGAGAAATTCCTTCAATTCACTTTGAGACAAAGTGTGTGAGTTTAGGGAGGTTAAGAAATCAGCAAAATACATTCTCTTGCCTTGGCCTTTCATTAGCTACAATCATCTTGCTTTATACCCATTGCCCTTAAGACTCAGAAGTAGAGTTTATTTCTCCAAATCAGTCATCCCAGTGCAAGAATGGGGGGCCAGCTTGTATTTACCTGGGTTGGGGCAGGATCATTCTACACTAGCATTGGAGTAAGAGACAGTTCTGGCCTTAGATTATGCATAAGAAGATCATGGTCAAAATAATTTTAATATGAGAGGGGTGAGAGGGCCCATGTAACATGATAATAGACCAGAAGGCTGGAAGACCCCTCTAGAGATGCTTCATGTACAGGTTCTATATTTAGAAATAGTCATTATCCAGTACTACATTTTTGTTTCTGCTTTGTAATCTCCTTAACCCCAGTCCTCCAGTTAAGTCTGTCAAATACCACAACTTGGCTGTCATTGTGCTTTGAAGCACTAAGGATTTGTGGTCATGCTTGAAAGGAAGAAAACGTTAACTAGTGAATAAATATTGCAAGATAACAAAATTGATCCATGTTGTTATGAAGTTGTACTCCAGAGTAAAGTGAAATTTTGGGGGTGCCATGAAGACTCCAAAATAGATTTTAGTGTTTCTCAGAAATCACCTAGGGAGAAGACAATAGTCTACTGAAAGTTGGCTCAGAGTATTGTCTTAAGGGTTTAAACAGAAGGGTGACTCCTAAAAGCTGGAGAACTACAGGCCATTTGGGTTATGTCATCATCATAATAGTGACCTCAGCAGCTTCCAATTCTTGGCCAGCAGGCACTATGCCAAGGACATATGCTGATATGAGTAGCTGGAGTGGACCCCATTTTCAGGTGAGGCTCAGAGTCTTGAGCCTGTCCTGTCAATAGTGTGTGGTGATCTGGGATTCAGACCCCAGGTCTGTATAATTCCAAAGACTGGGCTGCTCACCACACAGATAGTATCTTGTAGGATATCAAACCCAGAGTTGCATGTCCATCCTCTCTGTTGCCAGGGTTTCCCACCAATCATGCAGCCAGATTTTTCTCCTTAAAACTTCAAGTAGGACTTGGGGAGGGGGTGACAGTGATAAGCTATTAACTCCCACCTGGTGTGACTAGAGAGGTGCCCCGAGCAGAAGTGTGTAAAGGCAGGGGGCACAGAAAGGCAGGGGTTGTGCATTGTGATGATGGAATAGGATGCCCATAGACAAGGGCAGCCAGCATTGCTTGGCAAGGTGAGCTTGACTGGGGATGCCCCATAGAAAACAGTAATTCCTACTCCCCATATCAAGATTGAAAATGACATTTGGAATTCAGTTCCCACTGCCATCCAATAGAATTTTCTGTGAGAAGAGACTTATCCTGTATCTGCAAGCCACATGTGTTTATTGAGCACTTGAAATTGACTTGTGTAACTGAGGAATGAACTTTCAATTTTATTTATTTATTTTTAATTAATTAATTTTTTTTTTGAGACCAAGTCTTGCTCTGTTGCCCAGGCTGGAATGCAGTGGCATGATCTCAACTCACTGCAACCTCCTCTTCCTGGGTTCAAACAATCCTCCCACCTCAGCCTGCTGAGTAGCTAGGATTACAGGGACTTGCCACCATGCCCCACTACTGTTTGTATTTTTAGTAGAGACAGGTGATATAGTTTGGCTCTGTGTCTCCACCCACATCTCATCTTGAATTATACTTCCATCATTCCCACATGTTGTGGGAGGGGAACTGGTTGGAGATAATTGAATCATTGGGGGCAGTTTTCCCATACTGCTCTCATGGTAGTGAATAAGTCTCACGAGATCTGATAGGTTTATCGGGGTTTCCGCTTTTGTATCTTCCTCATTCTCTCTTTCCCTGCTGTCATCCATAAGATGAGACTTGTTCCTTCTTGCCTTCTGCCATGATTGTGTGGCTTACCCAGCCATGTGGAGCTGTAAGTTCAATTAAACCTCTTTCTTTGTAAATTGCCCAATCTCGGATATGTCTTTATCAGCAGTGTGAAAATGGACTAATATAATGGAATTTTGCCATATTGGCCAGAACTCCTGACCTCAGATGATCTGCCTGCCTCTGCCTGCCTCTGCCTCCCAAAGTGCTGGGATTACAGGCGTGAGCCACCACACTTGGCCTTCAGTTTTCATTGTAATTACTTTTATTTTAAATAACCACATGTGGCCAGTGACGTTTTGGGCAGTGCAATTATTGACCGTCCTTCTGCCCAGTGAGGTTTTGCCAAAACTGTGAGTGACAAAGCTAGATCCCTACTTCCACATTTACAAGGATGAGAATTAGTATATTCTCTAGGAGTATATTAGTGTACTCACACTGCCTGGGCTTGAGTGCTGGCTTTTCTGCCCATGTAACCTCTCTGTGTCTCAGTTTACTTGTTTGTAAAACAGAGATTAAAAACTGCAACTACTTCATTGGGTTGTAGTGAGGATGAAATGAGTTAAGGGTTAAAAAGTAGTTTACGTAGTGTCAAGAATATAGTAAAAAACCAAATAGATGTTAGTCAGGCATGCATTAATTCAATCAACATTTGAGACTCTCTTATTGGCCAGACCCTGTGCTCAGTTAAATAATATGTACACAGAAATGAACAGGATATATTTCCTTCTCTCAAAAGCTTTTTTAAAATCCCTGCATCGCCTTTAGCATTTTTACTTATTCCACTTCCTCTAATCCCAATGAGTCTAAATGGTATGCATACACCAGCAGTATCTGTCAGTCGGGAAGGAGTAGCACCAAGCATTGCACCTGTACATGGTAGGCATGTGCTAAATAATTGCACTTTTCTTCTTAGTGAAATTACATAATTTGCAAAGCTAGAATGAACTGAACTTTTGCTGGATTCTCAGCTTCCTGCACACTGCACTCTTGGGCGGGACAAGCAGATGGTATCATGATAGGATTAGTTGTTCTACTTCACCACCTCTAGTTATATTTCAAAGGCTGCCTGAGATTTGAGGGTGTGAGGGCCCAGGGGATAGTGGCTTTCCCCCCCAAGTCCAACAAGGCACTCATAATTATCATTTGTCCTGTCTAATCAAGTAATACATAATACGTTTTTTGTTTTTTTCCCCCAACATCCATTGATATTTTTTTGTGAGGATGAAACCCATATTTTCCTTGAAGAACAGTTTCTTCCCCCATCCCAGTTCATGTTCTTCAGAGAGGTGACTGTGGCTCTAAGATTGGCATGGGATTTCAAATTGACTAATCAGAGCACCGCATATCGTTAGTCAAGGCGATAGAGCAAAAGTGGCACTTGGCCCAAATAAGTCCAGTAAATTCCAAATCAAAATTTTGGGAGATCTCGAGAAGAAATATTTCTTTGCAAAGCACTTAAACTGAAAGAACATTGTCTGGAGTTGCCAGGTTACATGAAGAAGGCCTGACCTGGAATAAGATCAGCATGAAGCAAAGCAGACTGAAAGGAAAAGGACTTGGGGACATGTCTTGGGCCCTGGATGAGATTGTGCCTGAAGCTCTATTGCTGTACTTTAGTTACAGGAGCCAAAACATTGTCTTACTTGCCTTGGCCAGTTTGAGTTGGGATTCTGTTTTTCATAACCAAAGAAGGATGTTCCCTCTGCCATGTCTGTGGTACTGCTAGGGCTGTGCCCAGTAACTCTCTAGGAAGAGTAGAGAGGCCAGATGACCTGCATTCTCCTTCTCAAGGTAGCAGCCTCTGGAGCCCTGATCACAAAAGACTAAATGGTAAAAGCTTCTCACATGCTCATGGCAGCAATTTTAACGATGTCCTGTGTGGGACTGACCCTAAGAAGGGATTCTAAAAAGAGCCTCACTTATGTAATTTAAATTCTTAAAATAACTACAGATTGAGTCTGAGAATCCCACAGGAGCTCATGACTACCTAACCTGGGATGGAGAGGTCAGGGATTCTCAGTAAATGAAAAATAGGCTAAGAACAAAATCATCTCTTATCTTCAGCAGAGGATAAGAGTGGGTCATCGACTTCAAGCAGCAAATTAGTGACTGCATTTATTTAACGACTTCTCAAAAATACCTTCAGCTGCACAGGAGGAGAGCTGACCCATTTTTAAGTATAGAATCAATAGACTAATAAAAGTAATTCTTAAAAATAGCCTTCTCTTCTTAAAATATATTTCCCATTGAGCAGCAACCAGGAGAAAATTTTTATGTGGGCCCTGGCTCATTTTTCTATGGATTAAAACAAGAGTGAGACTAAAGCCTTGATATGGTGGGTGATACTCACCTGGATGCTGTGCCCAAGAGTTCCCAACTCCTAAGCAAATACTCCAACCCAGTTTTGCCAGCTGTCCTTGATAAACAGCTTTTCCTTCCTCAGGTGGGGAAAGAGGGCAAGGCCATAGAAGCTCCCAGACATCACTTTGCCAAGATAGATGCTTCTGGTGTTCAAATTCTGTTTCCATCAAACTGAAACCCAGAACCTGAGTGAGAAGCAGGATCAGGAGTGCTGATGACAACTTGGAACAGAACAGGGATGTCCTGTGGGAGGAGTAATGCTTAGATTATTTCATAGCTAAGCAGAGAAAAGAGGGAGAAAACCAGTTCTTCAGAAAAAGGGAAACCCTTCCGGATTGGATGTGATTTGACTTGTGTGGACACTGTCATTTTCTTGGGCTTGGATATCTCCTCATTTTAACTTCCTTAGAATGCCACTGTCATTAAGATTCTATTTTCTTTCCTTTGTTGTACTGAACCGAGCATAGAAAGTCAACACCAAGACAAAAGTATGCCAAATTGCAGGGTCTTTATTGCCGGTGGCCACAGAGGACTCATGTCTCTCCAACCTGTGGCCCCGAAGGGAGGGTGTCAAGACCTTTATACCAGTACAACCACCTCGGGAGTGAGGGTGAGGGGGCGGGGTGTGGGGTGAGGGGCTTCAGACATTCCAAGGGCTAGTAGATTCTGTAAATCACCTCCTGGGCGGAGATGAGGGTGAGGGGCTCTGGACATTCCAAGGGCCAGGGGACTTTTGACATTCTGATTGTTACTTAAGCGGTTCACAAAAGATAAGCATTTGTTTACACATTGTCTGGGTAGGGTGGAAATTACAAATTGCAGGAGCAAAGATGGCGTGGGTTTGGACTGCTTGCCTGTCACATTTGGGTTACAGAGAGCAGTTTCAACATAAAGCCAAGGTATGGTTGAGGTATGCAGTTTTATGGGGCTTTTACCATGTCATACCTTCATGGGACTTTCTTTTCCTACTTATGTAGAGGAAAATATCTTTCTCTCTTCCAGGTTCTGTTCAGCACTTACTGCACCAGGAATAATTGGAAGTCTATGTACCATCTCCTCCATCATGTGTCATGAGAATGAAAATTCCCTAAGGATATAGCCATATGTACCAATTTCCCCTAAGGTAAAAATGCATATTCCAGAAACCTCTCCCAGACCTACTGCATCAAAATCTTAGGGAATAGAGACCAGAAATTTCCATGTTTAAGATTGTTCTCAGGCATCCTTTATGCACACTAAAATTTGAAAGCGACAGTCCAGTGGCTACAGCATATAATGTCTTGAGTTGCCATGGGCAGATAGCAAAGTAGAACCTCCAGTCAACACATGCCCTGTGATCTCCAAAGGAAGGCTCCACATAAAGAGGTATGCTGTTCAAACTTGATAAGGCTGGAAATAGGAAAGGACAGAAGTAGCTGGAATCTTGCATTGTCTCTCCCATTTCTTTGTCC
Source organism: Ateles fusciceps (assembly GCA_036589455.1). Taxonomy (NCBI): domain Eukaryota; kingdom Metazoa; phylum Chordata; class Mammalia; order Primates; family Atelidae; genus Ateles; species Ateles fusciceps. The sequence goes on from JAZHEH010000562.1 coordinate 15,727,648, forward strand.
AAGCAATAGGTCCTCGACCCCTAGTTCATGGAGAGAGACTTAGCTTGAAAATCTTAGAAGCTCCAAGCTCCCTTCTAAATTCAACTCTGTCAGTTTCACAGACTCTTTGATTGATATTGTTTTATGGGCCTGGGAGTTTTGGCTGTTACTCAGGCCACCAGGGATGGTAGTATGTTGTGCAAATTATTTACCTGTGGGCCACCATCTGCATTTTAGGTGATAGGAACAGTGGTTACTTTGAAGCTACGCCTTGCCTTTTGAGCTCTGAAACTAAATAATGCTCATGGAAGAAGCAAAGTGAATGTGAAAAACTAGTTTTGAGACTTCCTAGTTGGAATTTTAAAAGGATGGGAAATAAAATGAAGAGGATGTCAATGGAATATTGAGTCTGATATGATTAACAGATGCAAATTGAACCAAAGGGGTTTCTAAGGAGTAGACAAGTTAAGGTGAGAGTTGTCTATGATGGGTTTTGAATGGTGTCTCATGAAAGCAAAGGTAGTAAAAAAAAAAAAAAAAGTGACAAAATCCATGAGATCAAATAATTTTATTCAAGGGCCTTCCTTCAATGTGAGAAAATTGAAAAACAAAACCAAAGGAGGAGTTCTGCCCATGTTCTTATTGGCAGTAGCTGTATCCCTGAGAGGTATGAGGAAAACTATGTGATAAGTATAACAATGAACACTAACATTTACATTTCCTGAGCCTTAGACTTAATCCTTGGAATAATCCTATGAAGTAAGGACTGTAGCAATGGAAACTTGAGTTCTAAAATATTAAGCAATTTGTCCCAGATACGTGTACTGAACAGGTAGTGTGGCCAGGATCTGAATCCAATTCCTGCAGCAAGGAATTTGACTTAAATCCTTTAATGATGACCTTTATGATGACAGGAATTTAAATTTCAGACTAGAAGTACTCTTAGAATCTCATTTGTCCTACATATGCTGAGGTGGCTAAGAGCACGGGTGTAGTGGTGAGTGTCAGTAGTCCCAGCTACCTGGAAGGCTGAGGTGGGAGGATCCCTTGACCAGGAGTTTGAGGTCAGCCTGGGCAACATAGCAAGACTCCATCTGTAAAAATAAAATAAAATATAAAATAAAAAATACTATGGGAAACTTGTTAGAGAATAATGAGAGAAAACATTTAAAGCACTAGATTAGTCAGGGTTCTCTAGAGGAAAAGAACTAATTGGAGATTATATATTTAACTATCTATATCCATATTTATATCCATACAAAAGAAAGACATTTGTCAGGAGTTGGCTCACATAATTTTGAAGGCTGAGAAGTCCCAAGATATGCAATTGACAACCTGCAGCCCCAGTAGAGCCAAGGTATAAGTTCCAGTTGGAGGGCAGGAGAAGACCAATGTATCAGCTTAAGCAGTCAGGCAGGTGAAGTTCTCTCTTACCCAGCCCTTTTGTTCTACTCAGGTCTTCAATAGATAGGATGAGGGCCATTCATCTTAGGGAAGACAATCTCTTTACACATTCTATCAATTTTAATATTAATCTCATCCAAAAATACCCCCACAGATACACCCAGAATAATGTTTAACGAAATGTCTAGGCACCCCATGGCCCAGCCAAGTTGACACATAAAATTAACCAACACATGCACTCAGTGTATGCATAGATTAAGCAAATACTCCATACATGAACATTGTGTATATCATCCTCTTTTTTATTATCATCATTATTTTTCATTATTACGACTACAATAATTATCCAAATAATGGCAAATCTTAAAGGTTACTTAATCTCAGCGTTTGCTAAAGCTGATAATAAAAATCTAAATTAAAAGTAGAATGATAGCAAAGCAGATTGTAAGTAGATTCACCTGCTCTAGAAAATTTCGACATGACTCGATGGTAGCTAGAGTGACACTCAGGATTTGAACCTAAACCTATCTGATTTCAGTATCTGAGCCTACCCTTTTATGTACATCCTGTTCTTTGCCCCTGAGCCTCTGCTCCCAGGGTTCTCCCTGCCTAGAAAAACTCTTCTGTCCTTCTTCAGGAAAATATATCACTTTAAAATGTTTCTGGCACTGTCATAGAGACATGTTTCAACTGGATGGAGATTCTTCCCAGATCACATTCTTTGGTGCAATTTCCATCTTTCATACATATTTCACAGATATTGGCCCATTGTCAACTCCTCTTCTCTATTTCTTCATGATGTTTCACATAACAACTCTAGGTACTCCTCCTCAGTGATAGGGTAACCCCTAAGACACAGCTTTATCCTTGGACATTCCAGAAAATATTATCATTTTTCCTTTACTGCCTGTATTCCCAACTACACTGTGAACTTCTTGGAAACAGAAAACGTGACCCATTTCACTTTGTATTCTTGGGATCTAGCACAGAAGCTGGTACAGAATCGGGGTTCAAGGTGTATTAAGTCAATGGAAAAATAATTGAACTCTAAAGTCAAGAGTCACTTAACAAGTTGTCGTATACCTGCCACGAATAAGGATTGTGAGCCTCTGCTCACAAAATCTTACTTAAATGACAAGTGATGCTTCTTCCAATTGCTAAAAACACATCTACATTTTCAATTAGTAGAATTGAAATGCCTTTGAGGTCCTGGAATGCACTTTTAGGGTACATACCAGAACTCTTGGCTCACTGTATGATTTTACATAGAATTCTTGTCACTTAGCATCCTCAGGCATGAAAATTGGCGCATACTGAAAGGAATCTCTGGGGTAGGAGAAAATCCTGATTCCCCTATATGTTCCAACAGGGACAGAAGGATTGCAGCTTCATTTCCTGCCAATTTTAAAATTATGAATATTTTGATATGATTATAAGTAAGCAAGAGAAGTCTACCAGGGAATCAAATAATCCCAGAACATGAAAATATAGATTATTGTTTTCCTTCCCTCTTCCTCTCAAGTTTATTTGTTTTGCCTTTGCAAAAGAAAATAAGGTCAGGTGGCAGAAAAATTACACTGAAAAATTTAAATCTACAAAATCATAGCAAAAGAAATTTAGTTCTCTTTTACTCAAGCAGACCATTCAAATGCAGAGCTCTCCTCCAGTCTTTTTCAAATTATGAAAAAGTTATTTGACTAATTCAGGCCTTTCTGTTAAAAAAAGAAGTCACCCTGTTTGACCCTCCAAATATCTTTCCAGGTTAGGTAAATTCTTTAGTAAGCACATCTTTGAAATACTCATAGTAAAATATTGACAGTTTTAAAAGAATTTCTAATTTGGAACAATAATAGAGGTGACAGCAGACTTTCAAGTTTCTGGAGCCCTTTAAAAGAGTGAAATTTTAAAAGCTTAGATTTTATGGCATATTTCTGTAGCAATCTGAAGCCCATTTTTTTGTTCTGTTAGTGAAACACACACTACTATTTGAGGAATCACTATATTTTCCTTTAAAATAAAGCACTTTCAAAATCCAGACAGATTAGTTTAGACCAAGACTACCCTTCCCATCACTACTTTGTAAACAAATCTTCCAACATCCAGCATATGTTAGTTAGTTGAATTAATGAGAGCAATAAACAAAGAAAACAAGATTAGCAATGAACACACTCAATGGAAAACTTCATCTTACTCCAAAATTGTCTCTCTTTTTTGTCATTTGAATGTCATTGCTAAATATAAGATGAGAGTGCTTTCTTGTATACTTCCCTTTATGTTTCAGTCTGGTTCAGACTTTCTGACTCACCCCTATTCATGATCAAACACAAATTTCACAAAAGGTTTAATTGCATCTAGACTTTAATAAATATTCTACTTGAGATCTGCAAATAAGACTATAGGAAGGTGGAGGACTCTTTTGTTATGCAAATACAAGCTAGTGGAAGCTCTTTCTGAAAGCTATTTAGCTGAGCCCTCAAAAAGCAATGTTTGAATGGCCTTTTCTTTCTTTTTCTTTCAGGAATGTCAACCTCATTACAAGTCTGTTTATAACATCTTATTTCATGGCCATTTGGCAAATAAGTTCTTCCTGAGATGAATTTTGATAAAATATATCATGATAACTTCATGTATTTTTATAAGCTATCTCAAATGCAGCTCTTTGTTCAGGGACAGAAGGTTAAGTTCTTGATAACAAAGTAGAATTTTTGCAGAGGCCTTTCCAACAGGACCTGACCTCTCTGCAGAAGGCACATGCTGGACATATCTCTTCCTGTAGTTATCCTAGTCAGTGGGACACAAGTTCATTCATAATATTGGTAATGGACTCTATTTCCTGAATATGTGCCAGACATTGTGCTTAGCATTTTATTTTATTTTATTTTCTCTTTTCTAGTGTGCAAAGAGCTTTGATGTGCTCAGCATTTTAGATGCATTAACTTGATTCATCTTCACATAAACCCTATGCATTGCTGATATTTTATTGCCAATTTCAAGATTGAAGAACTGAGAATCACAGAATCAGCTCTCTTTTCCAAGATCACTTAGCTAATAAAGTCAGGATTTGAACCCAGGTCTGCCTGATTACAGTGGCACAATTTATTCCCTTTTTGCAATATTAAGTCTTTTAGAGTCTTGGGTCAGGTGTCCTTTTTCTTTCTAGAGACAACTAAATAAATAAAACAGGAGGTACCTGGACATGTTTTATCCAGGGAGCTTTGTCTATAAGAATTAAAAATCAATATACAAAGCAAGTTAATAACAAGGGTAATAATGGGAACAAAGAGACCAGATAGTTGACCTTAGGACTATATTGATCATTGTGGAATATAAAGATGATCATGGGGACGTCAGAAGTTTCTCTTTATCATCTAGATGCCACTCAACATGAAAAAATTTAGGGGCAAAAACTCTTATCAGGCTACAATTTCTCTTGTAGTTTTGAACTAGTTACTCCTAAGGGAGATTACTTTTAAAGTCACATACTTTGTATCATGAATTTCGGTACAGTTTGAACATTCATCAGTTTTTATCACCCAGCTAGTAAAATGTCAGCAAGGAACTGAAGACAAGTTACCTGCAATAACCCTGAATATGCAATTGAACCATAGGATGAAGTTACTCCATGATGAGTAACTTCATGTTACTCATGAAGTTACAATTAATGACCACCTGTAAGTCACCAGAGGTTATGCATATGCATGGGTGGGAAAAATAGTGATCACTTCGTTTTATGTGATTACTCAATCTACTGCCTGAAGGCATCATCACACACATAAGGTTTTCCCTTTACATATATTTTCTGAAGTAATCAAATGGATTAAGGCTACTGCATGGTAAATGTTCTGCTTAAATGCTTGGCAATACAAGTGACCTGGTAACTCAAAGGGCTCTCATTTTGTTGGGCAGTATAAATAATAATGCTAGGAAAGATAAGGCCATATGGTTTAGATCTAACTTTTTGCAGCCTCTTCACTGAGTTGACTTTGGGTGCAGAATATTCTTTAAACATTTATTGCCTTTCCTATGATAAGTTGATTTAAATAGAGATTGATTTTCACCAGTCCAAGGAAAGTCTGCATACTGGTGTTTATATGGCATAAAATAATGCCCTGAAAGAAAAAGGTAGAAAAGTATCTCCACGGCAGTTGATGTGCCTGCTCAAACACACTTCAATGGCTTCCCCCTCAGAGTCCTGTTCAAGTCTTCCAGCCTAACTAGTTGTCTCTTTCACTCACTTAACTCTCCTCCTTATGCTGGTACTTTCTAAAAAATGTAAAAGTAGTCTAGGATATCAGAATGGGTAAAGAAGATGTTAAATCTATCCTGAAAGAACACATCACCCACTCCAAGACCTGTGTTGCAGCCCTGGTGTTGACCCTTATAGCCTACTGAATGTTGTAAGTCCTAGGTGGCCTCCCTTTTAAGGAGTAAAAGATTTCTCACTGACCTTAGTAAATTCAGCCCCTCTCCTTTCCAAAAACTAAGGGTGAGCCTTGTTATCTGAAGTAAAAGGTAGTTATCAACAGTATCACCATCTCCACTGGCATTTATCAGAAAGTTACTACGTGCTACACTTTGTTCTAAGCACATGCATGCATTAGCTTATGATCGCCTTCAAAGATATTGTCAAGCACTTTGGGAGTGCCAAAATTCCAAATAAATATAATTAATGAGAAACCCACTCTTTCTTGTTTGCAGAATAATCAGAAGTCCAAGAGGCTAAGCCACTTAGTAAAAAGCAGCAGCTTTAGTTTGATGATTTTTTTTTTTTTTTTGAGATTGGGTTTCACTCTGTCACACAGGCTGGAGGTTCACCGCAGCCTCCATCTCCTGGGCTCAAACGATCCTCCCACCTCACCCTCCCAAGTAATGAGGCTATAAGCACATACCACCATAGAGTTCAGAACATGTTGCCCCAGAATATGGCACCTTGGCTTTTGAGAAAACAGCAGAAGCAGGAAGGTCACTTTCACCTTGCCACATACTTTTTCCCTAAAGCAAGCCATAAAACCTGGAAAGAATCCTTTGAACTTCCTTTAAGGCAGGTCATAAGATCCTCGTGTGAAAGGACCCATCCTATATTCACAGGAATTGGATGTCCTTATCTTTGAAGATACAGTGAAATAGAGAAGAATATGAACAAACAGGCTTTCCTAAGTTGCTCTTAGTTTACTACCATTTGATCATACTCCCTTGTTATACTTCTCTATGACTGTCCACTCTTCATCAGAACTAAACACAAAAATATACAGGTTTCCCTGTTTCTTTGGGCCCTCATGTCTGTCTGTCTTTTTTTTTTCTTTTTTGAGACAGAGTCTTGCTCTGTTGCTTAGGCTGGAGTGCAGTGGTACGATCTCGGCTCACTGCAACCTCTACCTCCCAGGTTCAAGTGATTCTCCTGTCTCAGCCTCCCAAGTAGCTGGGATTATAGGCATGCACCACCACACCTGGCTAATTTTTGTATTTTTGGTAGAGACAGGGTTTTACTATGTTGGCCAGGCTTGTCTCGAACTCCTGGCCTCAGGTTATCCACCTGCCTTTGTTTCCCAAAGTGCTGGGATTACAGGCATGAGCCACTGCACTCGGCCTGGGTCCTCATTTCTGAAGGCTCCTGTGTCATGTGAAATTTGTATTAAATAAATTTGTATACTTTTCTCTTGTTAATCTGTCTTTTATTAGAGGGCCCTCAGCCATGAGCCTAGTGATAAGTGAGGAAAAAAGAAATATTTTCCTCCCCTACAAAAGCAAACTCCTGATTCTTTGTCAGCCTGTTTTCCTACCCTCTTCTATCTCTTCTTCAAGCAGAGGGAATATGAATCCAATTTATTAGGCGACATGTGCCAGTTGAGGCATGTTTGCTAGTGGGTAAGTCTCTATGCATTAAGGAGGTGTGTCACCCATGCTTATCTGTCTACTTCTGTGTGACAGGTGTAAGTGGATTCAAGACCTGCAATCTTGGGGCAGACCCTTCAGTTTCTCTCTTTTGCAGGCATTGCCTTACTGAACTAATTGTTATTTCCCTTTCCTGTACCTTGTAACTGAGCAGAGGATGGTAAAACACGAATATATGAATTCTGGCTGATGAAGGTAGAGTTCTGCTTAGATATAAAGCTAAAAATACATGACTCGCTCTAGAATTATCAGAGTTCTGTGTTGGGGAAGTTTTGAGCCCTGTCCCAGTTATCATAATGCTATTATGATTTTTATATGCAATTGTTCTTTGTATATCTCTCTCAAGACCCACATGGGATAAGAGACAATAAAAGAATAGGATTGGTACACTCATAACTGCCTGGTTGGAATATATGAAACTTTATCATAATGTGACTCCAAATTCTTTTAGAAGTCCCTTGCTTCTCATGGTAAATCATTAGGTACAACTTCTGAGTGAAAAATAACAGCATGTCAGCATCTCCACAAATATTATTTTGGAAAAGACTGAGACAGAAAGCTCTTACTCATGAAGCCTCCCAATCTTCTTTTCTTATTTACTTTCTTCCTCCAAAAGATTGGGTAAGAACCCTATGTTTTAGAGCAGCCTAAATTAAGGAACCCTCCATTGCAGTTATTTAACACTGAAAATAAACTGATTATTATGAAAATACCCTGATTTTAGTTATTCCTATTCACAATCTGAAGAAAGCCTCCAGTCTAAAGCCATTGTAGTTTGAAAACAGCTAACTATAACCCAGACAATCAACTTAGAAAACCTTTTGAGAATGTGAAGATGTAATGTTAGCATTTATCAAGGCAAACCTAATTGGAGAGTTAGGCTACTTAAACAAATTATCTACCTAATATTTTATGATGTGGAAACAGCTATTTGGGTACTTTTTTCCCCTTTTATTTGCTGGCATGTCACTGTATTTCAGAGTAAATGCAAAATGATAAAACCCTCCATCTTGTCCATGTAAATACCAGCATAAACTACATTTCAATCCATACCACATCAAGCTCCCACTTCTATTAAAAGAAATTGTGCACACAAGAAACATGATTAGCCTTGTGAATAGTCGGCTTTCAGAATTTGACTTAAATATTTATTGTAAAATATGTTGTTCCATTTTTCTTTTTCATCTTCTTAAGTAATGAGAATGGCTTTCCAAGACCAATTCTTGCAAGTAATATTATTTATCATTCCAAAACATGTTTTGCTGCCTACAGTGAAAGATGTTTTGGTGTGGCTTTTTATTATTTTTAGCCTTATGATGATCCTTTAATTTCATCCTAATCCACTTCATTTTACTTTACTAAAAATCATCTTATGATACAGAGTAATGATGAAAAGTAGGTTTCTCAAACAAAATAGACCATTTCTAAGTCCCTGACAATACTATCTAAAATCAGACAGGCATCACGTAAATAAATAAACAACTCTTATGTTTTTCAGGATCTACTTCTGGATTTTTTTTTTCTTCTAATTATTTGTGTCCAATTTCTTGTCATCTCATTTATGGCACATCCTTCTCTGATCAATTCAAAAAATTTAAAGCTTAGAGTGGTTAAAAAAATGCTTTTTATATATCATCTATTTTTTTTTTTGTCATTCCAGGGAAATGAGTACTATTATCCCCCGTTTTACAGATGAAGATACTGAGTGTGAGTCATAACATCATTTGTTCAGGAGAGCTCTGCTATTAAGTGGTAGAGGCAGAACTGCCTGGGTTGACAGCCCAAGCATTTAACTTGACCTAAGGCACACTGTAAGATCAAAATAATCAATTTTTGGAGCTTGCAAGCTATTCTTATAATTTAAACAAAGTTTAATATTGATTAGATGAGATTATTACATCTAGATAATATGAAGTTTACTGAGATTTTTAAAAGTTTTAACTTAGCTAAACTATCTTCTAGTAACAAACCCACAGAAACATCAAAATGGGCATTAAATTCAGTTATATTTGATTGAAATGTGTTTTATGTGTGACATAAAGAAGAGATTGGTTTTCATTAAACTATCAATTGTCAGTGAATCAGATACTTCTTCATACTTGTGGCCTTTGACACATCAAGGCAAACACTTGATAGAAGAATGGAGATCATCTAGGTTTAGATTAGAAAATCCTGGCTTAGTGTCTCAGTCATTTCCATTTTCTGCAGACTTTGCTTTTGGGGGTAGGATTATAAAATTCAATGTTATAACTTCTACTTTCATGATACGGTCTCCAGAGAGTTGATTAAAATTTATTCCATCACCTTGAGATTATCTAAGTTTTCTACAAGGCAGAACTGGGTGTGGGACAAACATGTAAGCACGTAAAATAGCTTAAGGACATACATTCTTAGATGTATCAGAATCTATGGTGAAATTGTATTCTTTAAGAACACAAATATTTATAAGAGGTAGACAAAAGTTAAGAGTCTTTGCATGTGTTCTGTGGTCATTTTTTTCCTTGTTTATCAAAACATATGTTTAGGGAAGTCACAACTCCTACTTCAGATGCCTCAAAAATTCTGGTTGGCATATCTTATCTTCAACACTAACAAATAGTTACAATATCTCCAAGGACACTGAGTTGACTTTCAGCTAAGGTAAGAGATGTCTTTGAAAGGGTGTATATTTTGAAAGACAGCAATGCTCACCACTTGAAAAAATACATATGGAAGTATTTCTGGTAAAATCTATTTAAGCCTCTTTGATTGAATTCTCTTGGGGGGGGGATTGAGAAGATTGTTAGATTTATCTAAGCAATGTTATGTTTAATACCCAAATCATAGGTTTATGTGATTTACAAAAGGTGGATATTAAGTTTCTATATTAATGTCTACACCTGGAAAAAAACCCACATTATCCCAAAGGAATCTGTAAAAATACCAAACCAAACAAAACTTTCTTACAGCAATAGTGAAATTCCAGGTGTTTTAGTAGAGGGAATTCATGGTCACGTTGCCACCAATGTCTGATGTGATAGTATTTAAATGCCTAAAGAGGCCTCAGAAGAAATATTTAATCTTTAAATGACTGGTGCCTGGCCTTCAACAGCAACTCCTCCCCCAAATCATCACATACTCCTTAATTTGTGTCCTAAACATAGTCCCTTTATTTTGCCAAATGGATTATACTTTCAGCTCTTTCCTCCTCCTGTCACCTACCCATACCCTATTTCCATAACACTTTTTAATCTTACTTGATATCTTGCCCTATCACTAAGACATTGCAAACTACTTTTTTCACTTTCAGTACCTTCTCGTTTCACAACCCATGTATATGGTTTCTTCCTTTAAGATTTTATTATCTTCTTTGAGAAATATATGAGTCCCTTCACTTCAAGTTACTTCATTCATGCAAGCTTTTTGCAGTTTACTGACCTGGATTTGTTGATATGTTGCCTCAAAGTAAGTGCTGTCAGTCTTTTTCACATGTTCATGTTGTAGCTCCCAAAGGAGATTATAGACTCTTTAAGAGAATGTCTTCTAAAAATTCTGTCTACCCCAAGCACCTAGAACAATGTGTTACTTCATTAAAGGGTGCTAGATAAAGGTTGTTGATTGGCTTACTATATTTTCTGTTCCAGGAAAACCAATACCACATGATTTGAATATCTTTTACTTCCTCAGAAGAATTTAAAAGTGAGGACTGCAAAACTGTCACAATCCCCCCCCCACTGCTCAAATTTTTCTAAATTTTATATTGTGACCAAACGTGTGCTGGCCACAAAAATTGTGTCCTTGAGGTATAGTGGTGAAGTCAAATATAAGCCATCCAAGTACTTAACTCAAAAGACCAAAAAAAAATAGTTGGGGTTAATGTGAAACCAGTTGTTTTGAGTTCATTTTCAAGTCTCAAACAGGTCACTTTACTATCAAAGCTTACTGTAAAATTCATGGTAAATTATAAAATACGTAAAGACAAATGTGGTTTAAACGTTAAACTCAGGCTACACTATTAAGATTGCTCCCACGAGTACCTACGGATAATTAGAGAACTGGAAAATACATAAATATAGGCAATGAAGTGGAGAGGTCTCTAGATAGCCTAAGTTCTGAAGGTGGCTGGTTTGTTTTCATCCGTCTGCGGGTCGCAGATTACATTCAGCACTCTGGCCAGCTCCCTCGTTTACGGGGTTTATTCGCCTAAGTGAAAGGAGCAAGGGGAAGGCAAGCACCATCTGCTGCTTTGTATTAATAGTTTACCCGAGAGGCAGGGGTGAAGAGAGCGCGACAGGCGACGCAGTAGATGTTGACGCCGCTGAGTTCTTAGGGTGTCTTTGTCTGATCTCGGGGTCCCCAAGCCTCCACCGAGCCAGAATGGAGGGAGTGTTAAACACCCAGAAACTCTCTATTTCTCTGGTTAGGCTCAGCAGAAAGCATTCCCAGGTCTTGGAAACTGCAGAAGATTCATCATAGATTTCGGGGGGGTGGGAGGTTGGCAGGTGCGGGGGCACTACATAAATGGTTGAGTTGCGTGGTCGAAACACCAATCCATTCAAAATTTGATTCCCTTTTAATTAGAGTGGGCGCATGTGGAATAAGTTGCTGGCTCAGAGTTACACAGGTGAGACAAACACGCTGCCCAGCCCCCACAGCCCCCACGTCCCAGGTGTAAAGAAGCCTGGGGAAAGGAGACGGACCCTTTCCTTCCCGTGTAAGATCTCGTGGACTTCCTCCTCCTAAGAGAGACCTCTCGATTTAGCATCTCCAAACAGCCCGCTCGGCTGGATGCTGGATTTCTCCCTCCCCCAGGAACTTTTTGTCCGCGGGAGGGAAAGTGGGGTTGAGGCAATGACAGCCAGAGATCAAGGAAAAAAATTACCCAAGAAGGAGTTGGGGGAGAAGGGTGGCAAGGCATTGGGGTCAGAAGTACTGAGGCTCTGAGGCTTTGGAGACGCTCCGCGCCCTCCCCCCTCCAGCCCTCTGCAGCAGCCCTTTACGCCGCGGACACGGGAGAGTTAAGCCAATAAACACGTAAGCGCCGCTCCCTCCCCAATCGGCAAGATGCCTCTTCGGCTCTTGGCTGCATCGACAGCTTGCAACACTCGGCATCTTTTCTGGAGGCGCCTCCTTCAGCGGCCGCAGATGGCATTCGGCTGCGGGCTCGGGGTTCGCAATTGATTCTCCCCCTTGCCTGCCCACCTCGGGTCCACGGACGCACCTCTCCCTTCACCTCCTCCCCTCGCGCTCCTGTCTTTGAGCCCAGCTCCCGACCGCCGGGCGGAGGATCAGTCGCGGCGGCCGAGGCTGAGCAGCAGCGCTCTCGCTCCCTGACCTGGGGAGAAGCGACTACCCGAAAGAGCTGACCCCCGGCTGCCTCCAGCGCCCCCCACCTTTTGCACTCCAAGCCCGGGGCTCCAGAGACCCCGCTCCTCAGGCGCCACTATGCTGGACCCTTCGTCCAGCGAAGAAGAATCAGATGAGATCGTGGAGGAGGAGAGCGGCAAGGAGGTGCTCGGCTCGGCCGCCTCCGGCGCGCGCCTGTCTCCCAGCCGTACCAGCGAGGGCTCGGCCGGCAGCGCCGGGCTGGGGGGGCGGCGGCGCCGGCGCCGGAGCCGGGGTGGGCGCAGGCGGCGGCGGGGGCAGCGGCGCGAGCAGCGGCGGCGGGGCCGGGGGGCTGCAACCCAGCAGCCGCGCTGGCGGCGGCCGGCCCTCCAGCCCCAGCCCGTCGGTGGTGAGCGAGAAGGAGAAGGAAGAGTTGGAGCGGTTGCAGAAAGAGGAGGAGGAGAGGAAGAAGAGGCTGCAGCTGTATGTGTTCGTGATGCGCTGCATCGCCTACCCCTTTAACGCCAAGCAGCCCACCGACATGGCTCGCCGGCAGCAGAAGGTAGGTGCGCCTGCGAGGCCCCGGGAGCAGCACTGGGACGTCGCCAGGCGGGCGGGGCGAACAATGGGAGCTGGCGGAGCAGCTGGCGAGGAGGAGCAGGAGAGGTGGAGACCGCGCCCTGGGGAAAGGGCTACGAGGCCCCCTCCCAACGGCCAGGCTCGCCCAGGCCCGGCCCAACACAGCCTGGAGTGCGCCTGGGACCCGCGAGAGCCGCGGAGCGCAGCGCTGCGTGCCCTAGCCTCCCAGCCCCGGAGCGTTGGGGGAGCGAGGCAGGCAGGTCCCGCTTTGTGGCCCGAAAGGCTCAGGGAGTGACTTGCAGCCCGCGGCGCCCACAGAGGCCTTGCTCGCTTGCAGGGCTCCCAGCGCTCTCCAGCGGCGGGCGGCTGCGCTTAACTCCGGGCCCGCCCTCCTAGGCGTGCGTTCGGCGGGCGGGGGCGCTGAGGTGGAGGGAGAAAAGCGTCTCGGAGCAGCACTCCGCTCGCCAGGGGCAGGGAGCAACCGCAGAGGCAGGCAGGAGAAAGCAAGCCCGGAAGGCGAAGCTTCCCGTGACTCTGCGAAGGGCACCCTCCTCTCCCTGCCCGGGTCAGCTGATCATGGACTAGCGTCGCCTAAGGGTCCTCGGGCACTGCTTCCTTATGGCTGGGGTTCTCTCCAATCCCCATGACCCTTCCTCACTGACCCCAGAGCAGGGGCACGCCCTCTGGGCCTTCTGTCCGGGTCAGCCCCTCCGCCTTCCTCTCTTTGACCCTCTTATCCTCTTCCCAAGGTGACTTCGCCGCCACCTTCTGGCTCGCCTGGGTCCTCCAAGCCCTGCCACTGCTGCCTTGATAAAGTACAGCTGCAAAAAGCTTCACAATTACAGGCATCAAAAGCTTTTTGTGTCTGAGGCTGGGGCAAGGCTGAGGCAGCCCTGGGCTGCCTTTGATGTATAAAAAAAAAAAAAAAAAAAGGCGCCTATTTCTATCAGCTGTTCGTTAGCTAGAGAAAGGGATGGGTGTACCGTAAGATGAGGGGCAGTGGCAGGGAGTGGGGGCCGAAGAGAAGCAGTCAGGAACCCAGCTGGAGTGAGTTAGTAAAGAAAGTTAGCGTTCTGTTCTTGTTTAAATGAATTTGCAGCACTTGAGCTGTGAGAAAAGCCAGTCAAGCCCCGCAGAGCCGCATTGTGAGAAGCCAGCCCTAACCCCATGACGATTGTGAAACTGGTATCTGAAAATAGTGAAGTTTTCGGTTCTGCCATTTAAGACTAAATTACATGTTGCTGTAGTAGCGTTAGGTTTTCCATATTTATCCACCCTTACCTTGAGTTAGCACAGATTTTTCTGTTTGACTTACATGTGTACATACACCACCCAGCACCGATGATTTATTTCAGGCATCATAAGCTTGGATATCAGTTTCATTACAAGATAAAACTCATTTCCTGGGTGAGAGACAGAAGGTGGGTTACACACATGACTCCCCATCTCTATCTGTGGCTCCTTGTTTTTTCAGTCCATATTTTGGACTGCAATAGAGCGAAAGTATCGGAGCAGCAAAAGTTTTTGGGATGTTGTTTTAAGGTTGGATGTTGGGTCCCCAGGACCTAATATTTCACACTTCAGTTGGTATTCCTATTGTAGTTGTGTCTTCATAGCTTGGGAACTTCAACCTCCAAAATCTCTCCCGGTAATAACAATACCAGCCAAAGATATCCCATTCCTTTGACAATGAAAACTGTGACTTAAAGTTTTAGGGTGGAAGAGGGGGAATGTCTAGAGACATTTATCCAAGTCAGTCTCTAGAGCTCTGTCCTTTAAATAGCTGGTTAAGTCCAGAACTAGCATGAAGAAAGAAATCCCACAGAGACACAGTTCTTCTAAACAGAACCTTCAGCCACCTTTAGAGATCATGATGAGGCCAGATTTTTCTGATCTGATTGTATGCTTTACCTGAATCCATTCAAAGCTGTGGTTTTGAGGGGCATGCTGGTTCCATTTTTTACATGTGACCTTAACATCAGAGAGACTCCAGGACAGATTGATAACACTGGCATTCGGTCAAACTATTTTTAGTTATCACAGCAAACTGTTGCTAAATACATATCCCAATGAAGCTATCCCAGGGCTGTTGGCTATACTGGGAAGCTGAATTTAAAATATATATATATACATGTATATATATAATATATATAAAAAATATATTCTTATACAAAAAAGCTTTTTGTATAAGAAAAAGAATGAAATAAAATATATTCTTACAAAAAATAAGCTTTTTCACTGCTATATCTGTAAGTTTTTAATGCCTTTCTAGAAAAGTGTGTTTTGCTCTTTCAAGTAGAAAGCTTGGAACTCTGATTTTTAAAAAATAAGCAATCACTGAGCATAATTAAAGGTTTGCATAACCACTGTGGCAAAGTTTAAAGCCAACAAATAGAGTTCATGAGCTAAAGTTAGTCTTGAAGAAAGATAAACTAGTTGTAAACTAAACATGAGTTTGCAGTGGAATAGAAAAGGATGAACTAGAAAAAGTCAGAAAAAATGTAGAGAAAGGGATAGGGTGACATGGAGGTCAGAGAGAGAGAATGAGATCTATGAAAAGTAATTGCTGAATTATGGAGAAAAGACCATATTGTACAGAGTATAATGCACCGTATGAAACCAAATAGTCTATGTCACAATACCGACTACCACTTTTTAAAGTACCAACTATGTACAAGGCACATATATCAATTTTAGAAGAATAGACCTTATCTTTTTGAACAACTTTCAGTTCACCAAAAAATTGATAAATAGTACAGAGAGTTCCTATATACTCCATATCTAATTTCCCTTCTTAATACCTTACAGTAATATGGGACGTAGGTTACAATTAACTAGTAGTGATACATTATTATTAACTAAAGTCTATAGTTTATTCAGATTTCATTAGTTTTTAGCCAAAGTTTTTCTTTCTGTTCTTAAATTATTTTAAAACTCCCTAACAATGTACAAATTGCCATCATTTTTAGAAAACTGAGGCTCAGAAACTTTGTAATTTGCCTAAAGCACCACATAGATGGGCAAAAGATGACAATTGAAGTATGGGGCATTCTGATTCCAAATCCTATCTTTTTAATATGAGATACTGGGCAGAAGTATTCTAGGTTAAAAAGAGCTCTAGAATCCTAACATTTCAGGTGTATTTCTTTACCCAGAGATTTCTCTTTGAATTGAGAGAGGTCCTCCTTTCTTCCTCTGGACACCCATCAATTATAGTCACTGTGGGCAAAGTGGACATTTAGTTATAACCTCTTAACATGAAAGAGAGGGATGAGCTGTTAGCAGGTAAATTTGAACACTAGACTGTGTCAACCTTACTATATCATTTAGTTTAAGCTGAAAGGAAAAAGATTTTCCTTTAGCTCAGACGAACACTTCGGAAGGAACAGAGGGAGACAGTACCATCACTTGGATAATTTTGGTAATCACTTTGGTAATTACTTTGGTGTCGCTTTTACTGAGACAAAGAGCATTCCAACAATCTTCCCAATTATAAGAGGGGTCTTTAAGCAGGCTATTTGAAAAAAATTTTTATCATTTACTGGTGTATTATGTTACATTACTGTGAATCTAAATGTAGCATGGTAGTAATTACAACTGATGACCAAAAACAAAAATCTCCCCCACCAGAATGTAACAATGTATGTTTCAGTAGAGCAGGTTTTTGCTTTTTCTTCTTCTTTTGTCAGAATGATAGAGTGAATACCTAGAAGTTGGCATGGCAAAGCTATACCATATGTTTCTAAATTATGTAGTAATGGTGATAGGTGGCTACCTTGTGTGAACTAGCTACTTATAGTGAGGGAATGTAAAAAAAAGGCACTGTTAGCAATTCATGTAATATTTAGATTGACATGACTATGTTTTAAATGAGGTAGGAATTTTTCAAATAGTCTAAAATGAGTATTGTGTGTACATACATAGGTATGTGTACATGTGTGTCTGTGTCTGTGTGTGTGTGTGTGTGTGTGTGTGTGTGTGTGTATGATGGGGGAAAAGGATAATCCTTAAAACTGTCCATTCTACATCACTCCTATTTCATTCAAGAGGACAAATGTCTTGTAAGTTCAAGCTACTCATTTCCGTATGATTCAGCTTATATCTTCCCATGAAATTATGGCTAATGTTGAGTCATAGCCGTAGAGATTCTTTCTTTATTCATTTACTTGGCTTTATTTGGGCAAGACTCAAAAGCAATACCTTTCATAAAAATTAAGATCTAGTGCTGGCTAAATATGTGTGTGTGAAAGAGAGTGCAAGTATGTGTGTGTTTTGAATCAATAATAAAGTCATCTATACAGATATATTTTGAGGCACTTGGTTTGTTCTATTCAAAATTCTTAAGGTTTGCTTTGTTAATGGGACATACGATTTTCATTCTTAAAAAAAAACCTTTTGGGAGAACAAAGTGACCGTTAAACCAAGTTTTCTTCAAACAGAATTGTTATCTCTTCGTCAGGGGAAGAACTGAATTATTTAAATGGGCTTTTTGGCATTTCCCCTCCCCATTTTCCTTGGTGCAGTGGGAAGCCACTGTTAATGCTCCGATAGCAGCAGAGACTTTCTGAAGATGCAGAATATCGTAATGAGAGGTTCTTGCCTCATTACACACATGGAATAGGCTTATGATTCCCTAAAACAGGACTGAAGGACAAAGGAAGTTAAATGTTTCATTCCTAAAGAATTACACTGAGTAAAATGATAAAACTCAAATGATTAGGGATCTTCCCACTGCAAAAGCAAATTCAATACACAATCATAAGCTATCATATTGAAATATGAAATATAACCAGTATTTGTGACTTGGGGCCAGGTGTCTATAAAACTTAAGCAGAAATGATGAGAGTTCTAACTTAGAACTAACTTCTAAATAGGTGACCAGTTACTCACTGCACTAAGCTCTTGCCTTGGCTCAATGGCGGAGGCAAAAGATACCTGTGAAGTATGGTTCCTGAATCGGGGGAGCTTATTTCTAGTTTGGAAGATAGCATATGTGTATGTCAAATAAGCTGAATAAGAAAGTTTTAGTTGTAAGACGCTAATTAGAAGTACTAAATTGGGCAAGGGAGAAAGAATGAGAGAAGAGTGCATGCACACAGAGGATTGGATATAATAGTAGATAAAATCTTCATGGAGAAAATAGACTAGGGTCAGGTCTTTAAAAATTAGTTTCATTTGAGTAAGCATAGGAATAACAGGTATTCCAGTCTGGAGAAGAACATGAGGTAGCAGAAATGTGGAAAAGAGTCACTATTAGACACTGTTAGCCAGATTCTGTTGGTTCTAAGTGACAGAAACCCAGTATGAGTGGCTAAATCAAAAAAGGAAGAGGGTGAGTGGCTTACTGGTGCATGTAAGTGAAGAGACTGGTACAGAAGTGACTGCAGGAATGGTTAGATCTAGGAACCTAAATGATGAAAAAAGCTCGATGATGAAGGAAAGGATATACGTATTTAGCATCCCTAATCCAAAAATCTAAAATCTAAAATGCTCCAAAATCAAACTTTTTGACCACGACATGATGCTCAATTGAAATGCTCATTGAAGCACTTTGGATTTCAGATTTTGGGATTAGGGATGCTCAACCGGCATGATGCAAATATTCTAAAATCCTTTAAAAGTCCAAAATTCAAAACACTTCTGCTC
The DNA here is from genome assembly GCA_036589455.1 of Ateles fusciceps. Lineage (NCBI taxonomy): Eukaryota > Metazoa > Chordata > Mammalia > Primates > Atelidae > Ateles > Ateles fusciceps. The sequence continues at coordinate 15,746,452 of JAZHEH010000562.1, forward strand.
CCAAGTATTGAGGATAAGGGATACTCAACTGTATTTTGAAACCTGTGTTTTAGCTCAAACCCTACCACCAATGAATCACTGATTGTAGGCAAGTCTCTGGGATAATTTCTTAATCTCTCATTTGTAGAGGGGGATGGAGAAGCTCCAGATAATTTCTAATGTCCTCTCCAGATATAGGAGTTGGTAGTTCTTTCTGGAGAGTAAGATTACTTTTTCCCAAGACTTATAAATTCATTCAAACTTGTGTTTGTTATGTTTTTCATTACAAAATAAGACAGTGTCTTCAAAGAATCCAAGATGGTTAGAAATGAAGTTAGATTTCATCCAACTGTCTAAATCTTCACATAAGGTGAAATTTCAAAAGGTTGTAAGACTGCAGACTACATGAGAGATTGTAAACCGTGGACTATGGGCTGAAACTGATCCATAAATGTATTTTGTCTACAAAGCGCTTTTCAAATTTTGAATTAGTTCTCAACATTTAAAACTATCAAAATATTTCACATAAAAAATCTGGATTTCTGGCTTCTCTTACAAGTGGAAGATATGACAGCACTGGGTCTGAGTTTTTATGGATTTGCAAAAAGCAGTGAAAATAAGACTACCCAACCATCATTTAAATAATACAATGTTAATCACTTTTAACTAAATTGTACCATGATACCCATCCACCATATAAATGTGGATGGTAGGATACCAGCTGTCTGATTCTTGCCAACACCATCTTTTCTTACGATTGCTTAACAAATATCAGTGGTCTGACCCTGGCCTCTGTAAAGCATCTAAAGGAAGGATCTGAAATTTGGAACTCTGTGTTCCCTGTCCCTGGCAACTATAGTAGTTTCCTTGTTAGTATTAGATTTGTAGTTTTTGCCAAACTGGAGGGCCAATGATCAGAATTATTACTTTTTCATTTGTCTGTCTAAGCATGTGATATGGTTACTTTTCTGTTTTTAATAGATGAGGAAAGGAGGGATGCATTGGCTCAATGCATTCAGCTGATGCATTGAGTCTAGCTCTTACTATTGATATATTGATGGACAGTGAAGGACAGTAGTAAAGAGTATAGACTCTGAACTTAGAATGCCTGGATTTGCTTTCATGCTGTACCCCTAACTGGGTGTGTGATCTTAGACAATTAACCTCTCTGAGGCTCAGTTTACTCATGAATGAAATGGCAATTGCAGTGACACCTTAATCATTGGGTTCTTGTGAAAATTAATTGAGATAATATAGTAAAGCTGTTAGAACAATGTCTAGAATGTGTTAAGTGCAATACAAGTGTTAGCTCTTGTTATTGCTAAGTTGATATGTACAATGTTTTTATCTGAAAGGATTGAGCAAGTTGATATACATGAAGTACTGGCCATCACAAGCCTTATATTCGTTATCGCTATTATGATTATCATCATGAAACAGTATGGAGGAGTTTGAGTACCTAAAATCCAAGAATACCAGAAGGCAGGTGGTTATGATTAGAGTATTGCCTATAGACCAGATGGGGTCCAGGTTATGATACAACTCTGTTCTTCCACTTTTGTTGAGACATTTCACTTGCATTTCTTTGAATAAAAGACAGGGACCAATTCTTCTGCCTTCAAAAGCTCACTTTGAACAAAAACATCATGGATCGAATACCTAGGTGATACTTTAAATAGCTAATGCCAAGCACAGGTACACAGGAAGATTGGCCTTAGGCTTATCAGAAGACTCCGATAAAGGGGTCTTGGATCACTCAATTGGTAAATGATGGGATCCTCAGTGTTCCTTATTTTCCTCATAGCCGCTATGAGAAAAGCCACTATGCTTGCTATCATTGAATAGGTCACCTGCCTTTTTCAAGTCCTAATATTTTTGTCCTCCATCCAAATAGCTCTTTTAAAAATGTTGGTTTATACTAATGATACTAACTATTACCATTAAAACCGAACTCATAAAATGCTTTTATGTTTGTGTAGAGAGTAAATTCTAAGCATATATACATATATAATACGTTCAAAACTTTATATATCTAGTTAGAGTAAGACTTGCATAAGTAGGTAACATGCAGTAGAATATAGAGACTAAGACCACCAACTCTGTAGACTGTCAGTCCCTGGTTCACATTCCTGGTCAGCTTTGTGACATGATGACTTTGTGACCCTAGGGACATTATCCATGTCTTTACTTCCTAGTTTCCTAATCTATAAAATGGAGGAAAATAGTATCAAGCATTATAAGAGAAAAAGCATGTAAGTTGCTTAAAATCTTTATTATGGGATACATGGACAAATATCATCAGTAACCGTAAAAATAATATGCTTGCATTTTACTTCACCAAACTTCTCCATGTTATTTCAGACTACAATACCTTTGCTTATACTGTTACTGCAAAATGTCTTTCTCACCTTTCTTCACATGATTCACTCTTGTTCATCCTTTAATTATTATAACTCAAGTGTTATCTCCTTTAGGAAACCTTACTCAAAGCTTTATAGTGGGCTAAGTACTGCCATAAGTCCTTAGTCAGTCTCCCCCTTGTACCTCCTATAGTTTATATTTAAATTACCATTTTTATATATGCCTATCACTAACTAGACTGTAAGAGTCCCATCTCCTAAAACAGTATCTGACATGTGGTAGGTGTTCAGTAAGTGTTTAACTGTTGAGACTTCACACTGATGCTTTATTTCCTAGAGAGTTTCTAAGGAGAGGAAATAAAGAAGTCTTACAGTCACCTTTATTACAGAGACTTTATGTCTCTATAATGTTTACTTTTATAAAAGCTTCTCAGAGTGAACCAATTACCAAATGGCTTCAAAATAAGTTATGGTACAGAAACTTGCTGTCTATTACCTCTTAACTTTGCTTGTTAATACCAAAAAGTGATCAATTTCTAGATCCATTATTGAGAAAAGTCTTTGTGAATCTCTTGCAATGGGTGAATGAATCCTAGGTGAACTTGAATCACCATAGTGTGTACTTAAGTGGCCAAACATTAAAATCAGCAGAAGCCAAAGTGAGAAGTAAGTTTTCACATTGGGTATGTGTTTTTCAGTCGGCTTCATTTGATTTAGTGAAAATTAAGCTGCTAAAAATACTGTCAGCCACAATGTTGCCAAAGTCGTATCACAGAACCTGTAAGTTTTACATATTTAGGCATAAATAATTTTCTCTACTTTCATTCTCTTACAAGATTTTGGCATTATTTTCTGTTCTTTTATTGTAAACTGCCTAAAGTCTTTTACTTATACCTAAATTTAAGGTATAAATAAACAATAACTATAGAGCTATCACATATTGGATATGGTAATAAGTATGTGCTATGTATAAAACAGCAATAAAAAGTAAAACTGCTTCTTAGATATGGACTTCTCTGATACATTTCACTAGTCAAAGAAAATTACTTTTGCTATGTTAACGCTTTTATTTTAACAAGTGGGAAAAAGGTTTGAAAATAAATTGAATTATCAAGCCCTCTAGTGTTCCAATCTGCTGTCTTCCCTTCTAAAACTGAGAGACATGAAATAACGTATTGATGTCTTTTCAGCAGCCTGTGGGAGGAAAATACCAACTCATGTAGTACTTCTCAGAATTACTTTTGTGCAGTGAAAAAGTTCTGAGATACTTTGAAGTTAACTTTTTTTTTTTTTAATCCCTAGTGTTCCAGGAGCACATGCTAAATTGCAACCCTCTGGGAACAGTAACACTTTCAAAAAGACAATGGGATTTTGGCAAACATGTCGAGTGGTCCAGAGAATCTACTATGCCACTTAAGAAAGCGAAGGGAAAACATTGAAAATTCTTGCAAATAATGATGCCTTCTGTTGCCCATGTGAAAAAACAGCTTTTTGGTGTGGATGGTAGGCATAGAGTTGTTTAAGCAAATGAGTTGAAATATATCCTGAACATCTACATTGGCGATTTTTCTGACAAGTATAGCAACTGTTGTCTATAAGGCAGTGTGTCATAACATACTGTGTTCAAAACATTTCTTGGGGGGTCTTCCATATTCAAGTTTTGTTTGTTATACATCATCAGACAATGTTGTTTTGAGCCACTTCTATGTATAATAAACTCACTAGATCCTTTAGAGACAGTATGTAAAGTCATTTTTGATGACCTTCCTGACCTCTAGGAACCTAGCAGTCTGGTTGGGAAGTTGAGATATACCTAAGTGGACTAATGCAAGGCAGGATAGGGGGGGTGTCTGAATCTTAAATATTTGTGTTTCCTAGATTTCCATCCTTGGCTCTTGTTATGGGTTTATTATGTTCCCCCCCAAATTTATATGTCAAATACCTAACTCCCACTGCCTCAGAATATGACTTTATTTGGAAGATTAAGATGAGGTAATTAGGGTGGGCTATAATCCATTATGACTGATGTCTTTATAAAATTGGAAAATCTGGCCCCAGAGACATGCACACACAGAGAATTCCACATGAAACGGAAGACAGAGATTGGGGTGATGCTTTTACAGGCAAGGAACACAAAATATTACCAGCAAATCACCAGAAGCTGGGGGGAGAGGCATGGAACAAATTCTTACAGCCTCACCAGGAACCTACTCTGATGACACCTTGATCACCACCTAGCCTCTTAGAATATCTGTTGCTCAAGCCACCCATTTGGTGATACTTGGTTATGGCAGTTCTAACAAACACAGCCCTCTTCTGTTCATACCATCTCTCAGCAGCTTCATCCCTAACCATGACTTTAGCTACTGACAACGCTACACTTAAAATTTGCAAATCTTTTGTCTCCAGCATAGGCCTCTTGCCAGACTGCCAGACCTATACTTCCAGTCATTTGCATCAGTGCTGCTGAAGGTGTGGCCACAGACAGGTGCAGGTCAGTGAATGCTTTGTAAAGAACTTGGACTAGAATGTAAATCAGCTCGTTACTTTGTTCTGCAAGGAAAGTCTTGCTATAAAAGTTGTCAGCTGTGTTAAGCAGTATGCATAGTGATTAAATTGACATAATTTCTGGTACAAGCACTTTATCTCAGTGAGGGTCAATAAGACTTAGGTCACAGATAGCACAGGTCTACAGAGCGTACTTGGAGGATCACTGACCTCCATGGCATCTCCTTTCAATGTTCTCACACCATTCAACGATACAATTTTTCTTCTCACCCAGATTCTTTCCCCCTCTATTTTCTTAACTCAGTGAATGGCCTGCCAGTGGCACTGCCATATAACTGAGCTGGCCAAGGCAAAAATATGCAGCTCACCTTAAAATCGTTATGATTGCTCATCCTCACCACCAAAAAATGCATGTGTCCTGTCCATGTTCCTCCTGAGAAATTGTTGTTTTTCTCCTGCTCTTCATCTTCATCACTGATGTCCTGTTTTGAGCCCACACAATTGTTTGTGTGGACTTTTGCAGTAACTTCTCACTGTTCTCTCTGCCCCTTTTCTTGCCCATACTTTACCCAATACTAGAGTGATATTTTTGAAACACACGTATAGTCATGGTCTTTCCTGGCTAAGAATTCTTCTGTAGTTTTTTGTTGCCTACACAGGATAAAATTGAAACTTACTTGCATAGCATAAGTGCATCTTTGCTCCCCATCCAGGCTTAACTACTGCAGTTTTCCTGCACACACCCTTGGCTTCAGCCCATTAAGCCACTTAACATCCCTGCGCTGTTTATTGCTCTCTGTGCCTCAGTATCATTGCAATCCTGCTTGAAAAGCCCTCCCCACCTTGCCTTCCATTGCTTTCCCAGGTAGAAAGTGGCACTCAGTTATAAAGTACAGGAATAAATAATGAGCATCTATTGGCCCTTTACCCTGTGTAGTCACTGTTCTATATATTTGTAAGCCTTATCTCATTTAATCTTTACAGCAACGCTATAAGATAGGTACTAATCAATCATCCCAATCCTACAGAAGAGGAAACCAAGAGACAAAGCAGATAAGAAACTTGTCTTAGGTCACACATCTAGTACATGGGTTAGGGTCAAGGCAGTCTGACGCCAGCCTTCACACTTAACCATGTGCTGTGTTAACTACATTGGAGCATTCAGCACACCTTACTTCAATGTATACCTGTTTTCTTTTTCTTTCTCCTGACTATGCAGAGATTATTTAGTATCCCCAGGTGTCTGACAGATTGTGTGTTCATATAATAGGTTTTCAATAAATAGGTGATACATGAAATTGGTGATAGTTGGTTCATAACTATTCAGAATAGTAATACATATTCCTTACAATTTATAGCCTATCCACTGAGATTATCTCATTGCTTCATTAAAACAACCCTTTGAGTATATGTGAGACATGTTATAAATTCCTGTTTTGTTACAAGCAAAAGTGAGGTCCGGAGAAGTCCCACTGGTTGGAATGGGCTACAGAGCACCAACCTGGGTCACTTAACTGCACCTAGGCTTCCTCCCATTGCCCAGTCACTCTTGGATTTACAATAAGAATGGCCTGGGCCATTGTAGACTTTTAAAAAAATTGCACTATTTTATTTATCTTAATTTTCATTTTATTGCAGAATTGTGAAAGTCATAATAATTCACACTTTTAAAGGGTCCACCCCACCTCATAGCAAAATTAAATGTCACATTTCACATCTAATTGGTTATTATTGGAAAAACTGGAATGTATGTTTTTCAATCTTGCTTTTGAAGCTATTTATCTATATAATTTGTTTAATAAATGACTATGATTTCTCAGGAATCATGGTGCATTCAGAGAAATCCCTGAAAACTTAAAAAACAAACAAACAAAAAACCTGGACCAGGCACAGTGGCTTACACCTGTAATCCCAGCACTTCGGAGGACTGAGGCTGGCAGATCACAAGGTCATTGAAACCCCATCTTTACTAAAAACACAAAAATTAGCTGGGTATGGTGGTGCACGTCTGTAGTCCCAGCTACTCAACCCAGGAGGCAGAGGTCGCAGTTTGCTGAGATGGCACCACTGCACTCCAGCCTGGGGACAGAGCAAGACTCCATCTCAAAAAAAACCCAAAACAAAACAAAACAAAAAAAAACCCATCTCACCATTCCATTGTTTCCAATGGTATCAATATTTTTATGAGGACTGAATTTGGCAATTAATGGAGTCAACATGTGTTTGGAAGTCACTTAATAAAATATTTAGATTTTTCATATTTATTCTTACATTTTGAAGACTAGGATCTTGGAATTTTTTTAGGGCCTTGGAGAATTCCAGGGTTCCAGTCCCCATGCCTCTGTTGCCTAATGAATGAAATAGCCTTTGGCCAGGCTTGGTGGAAGAAGTGGTATTTGAACTAAGCCTAAAGCTGACTAAGAAGATCAAGTGATAGCAGTGTGATACATTTTGAGAGAAAGAAAGGATACTTTCAACTCTCTTTAGAGATGAGATAATGCAAAGCAAGTTTGAGGACATATGAACAGGCAAATACAATTGTGTAAAATTCCAATATTGGACAGAAAATAAGAACAAAGTTTTGTTCACGATGGCAGATGCTCTTCACCAAGTTAAAGGGATTGAGGAATGGGGGACTTCACATTGTAGGCAATGGAGAACTGCTGAAGAATTCTGAGCAGGACGACAACATGACCAATGTAGCATTTTAACAAGATTAAGTGAAGTGTGTGGAAGATATAGGGAAAGGAGAGAAAAGAATATGAATGTATTTACACTGTAAGAAAAGGTAATTAATTAGGCTTGAATGTTTTATCCAGAACAGATCAGTTTTAAAATTTTGTGAGGAGATTATTAGAAAATCTCAGAAAACCAATGCCTATATGTAGAAGTGTCTTGAATCAATAGTTCAAAGGTATTTCCTTACAACAGTTGTTGATCTTTGTCTTCATTTTATTGTCTTTGTCACAATGTGTGGGCTATGAATGTTCTTTTAAAAAAAAAAATTCTAAAAATGTGAAACAAGATGCCTGCCCTTTAAGTTATATTTAATTTCGGTGACCGATATTCTGATATACCCCTGCAGGTGCAAAAACTTCTGCATAACATTATGAAGCACATAATGACACTTGGACAAAGCTCATAGGGTTGAACCTGACATAATTCAGAAAATGTGCATGTGATTCCATCTGGCTTCCAGCTAACCTAAAGGATCCAGATGGAGTTTAATCTAGCCCCAAGTAAGCGTGAGCCCCATAATAAACCCAGGTTTATATCAAAACCCCATAGAAGGATAGAGGAGGAGGTTTGACTTCTGGTGTTGGTTTGGAATCTGGGGGGAGAAAACCTTCAGTGTGTCCAACCACACTAAAATAGAATATTGGGTTTGTCCCTTCTCCCACATGATTTCATCCCTCAAACCAACCTAAGTTTGCATAGGCACCCAGAGAATAGGGTACATTCAAGCTCCCTGCCTTTTCTCACTCCTCCCAAAGTGGAGAGTCTTACCTTAGTAATAAGATTACAGAAAAGTTATCGGATGGACCACATTTAATGGTCAGAATTATTTGCATTAAATAGGAAGCATAAGATTCCCTGTCATCTGTCTCTTCTTGCACATTCTTTGGTACCATCTTTTCTATCTTTTATGTGTTAATAGAGATGGTAAGATTTGTATCTGGACATAGGAGTCGAGAAAGGCTCCAGCCCAGTCTTTGAAAATTCTCATACAGTGATTTTATAGCTGGCCCTTGACCAACGTAAGTTTGAACTGCGCAAGTCAGAGGACTGAAAATATATTAGCAGGGTGTGAAACCCACGGATAGGGAGGGCTGACTTTTCCTATATGCGGGTTCCACAGGGTCAACGTTGAGACTTGAGTATGTGCAGATTTGGGGATTTTAGTATATGCCAGGATGGGGCGGTACTGGAACAATCCCCTGCAGACACCGAGAGATGATGGTGTTTTCCCTTTGTCATCATTGTGAGTATAGCTCTCTTAAGAGGATAGGAGATTTTGGTTTGCCGTGAGATTCAGATAGTCCTGGGTCACCAGGTCATTATATCATCTGAAAGGCTTCAGCACACCACACTGTTTACCAAAGAGTCACAGCCTGCTTCCTAGAGGAGGTTGCATTTGCAGCTGAGGAATAGGTAGGATTTGAACATGGGTAGGAAGGAGAACAGGTATGCTAGGGACAGCATGAGCGAAGCCAAGCAAAACTACAGTAAAGAGCACATGAAAGGCACATGATTGGAAAGGTAGGTTAGGACCAGGTAGTGGTAAACACTGAATGCTACTAGACTGTCAGTTGTCCTTTAATTGGTAGGCAGTGGGGGAGCCTTTGAAAATGATCTGTACCCCCAAGTAGCTCCAGCGGAAATAACGCTAAACCAAGGCAGAGGGCCCATCAAAGATAATATAGACCTCTGCGTGATTGCCAAATAGAGGGTGATTGGCCTTGACCTTGTCTTAAGTGATGTGCTTTCCCATAAGACACTTTGAGGCTGTACATTTTCTGAAGAATATTGTCAACACAAACCAATGTCTCATTTGCAAAGGACATCATTTGCTCCAGCATTTTTCCATGGCCAGATTAGAAACAACTCCCTATGAATTTTGACAAAAGCCCCACATAATTTGTCAGCCTTCCTGTTTGCCTGGCAGTGGAGAAAGAAAAGGATTTCTTTCTACTATCTTCTTTCCACAGGCAGCCTACGTACTACTGTGTATTATGATTCAGCACTATAGACCTTCAAAGTGAACAGACACTGGATAAGATGTGCACTTGTTTCAATTAATCAGAAGCACGTCTTCCCCCGAAGCAGCAGTTCTAAACAATTGTAGATTTGCCATTTAGTCCAAAGAGCTTTTCATAGTTTTCTTTCTAGGTGGAGAGCCCAAAGCTATCTTTCAGTCAATATTCAATTAGTATTTGAGTCGGAAGGCCATGCTGAGCTCTAAAAGAGGGGCGTAACGTGTCACTTGTTCCTGCCTCCAGGTGTGGAAAACAATCTTTCCTGCCTGTGTGTGGAAAACAATCCATTACTTTTCACTAAAGAAGTGTAGGTCTGCTGCAACATAAGTTAAATATTAGACCAAATTAATAATACGTGTTTACTTCCTTATGACCTGGCAATAAATAAATGATAGTGTTAGAATCACTGGAAAGGAAAAACCAAATTCAACAGTATACATATTGTATATGCCCAAATTTAGGGAGATTTATGATCCAGAACATTTTCCCTTTCCCTAATCTCAGCAAGAACTCTGTGCATTTCTGTCTTGTGTACTCATCCAAATGCTTTTATATAAAACTTTCTCTAATCACTATCCTTTGGCATAGTTTGTTTCCAGCACAATCTATTATTCAATACTATCTTTGTCATTGAGCTGTGGTTTCAGAACAATAACAATTCACTCCTAAGATTTTTTTTAAATCCAAACATTTTCTACAAATATGATAGCAAAAAAGGTATCTAGAATACAGTAATTTCTTTTTATTTACGAATTAACCTGCCCACCATAAACCAGATTTTTGAGGAAAATAGTGACATGAGACATTTAAGTTGGATGAAAATTTAAACTTGTTTCATAAACTTGAGCTCATATAAACAACATATATCATTAAAGTAATGTGGATAAACAGCAGATTTACCCAGTGTGTTTAATCAGTATGAACAACCAATTGAAGTTCAAATGAAGCATTTGATTGTACATTTTCAATATAATATTTGTATAACCCATTTTTAGTAGACACAATTGGTTACCTAATTGTTATTCACTCCCCAATTCCAGACAGACTTGTAATTTTTTTTCAAGTATGAAAAGGTATACCCCATTTCCAGCTTTAGAAGTAGATACAGATGAGTTCAAACCCAACAACACACAGCACTATACTGAAATACAGTTGCCCTACAGATGACCTAAGTTGACAGACCAAAGTGGAGGACTTGTATTCCATGCTTAGGAGAGAAGTTTTGCTCTGCCTCTCCTGATGGGCTCTATGGAAGGAAGCATGTACTGTAACTGGTACCGGCAGCCATCTTAGAACAATGAGGAGACTCAATTTAGGCTGAAGCCAAGGCTGAAGATAGTGAAGTTGCTGAGCTATGAAAATAACTTGAGTTCCTAATGAGAATAATAAGCTACATACACCATTAAGCCAGATCTGAAGCCCACCTGTCATTGGGACTTCCAATAAAATAGTAAATTTTCTTGCCAGTTTGAGTTGTAGTTTTTTTATTTACAGCCAAAACTTGTTGACCTCTTGCTGTATTTCTCTTTAAAGCAGGAATTCTGGGATTTATTAGTCTTAGCTCTTTATTTTGAATATTTATATTTAGATAAAAGAAAAATTTAATTCTATTTCTAGGAAGCAACTTATTTCTCCTAACTCTACACATCATTTAGTTAAAATAAAAAAGCCAAAACTTAATTGATTAGATGTAAATCATGTTTTAGCAAAAAATTAACTTTTATTATAACTAAAAAGATAAGCAAAATGAATTCATTAAAATACTCTGACTTAAAATTTTACCATTTCTGTAAACAAAAAAAATTTTATTACAGTAAAATAATATGGAAATATATAAAATAGAAATTTAAAATAATCACCTAGTTTTACCACCCAAAGACATCCATTATGCACGTAGTATGTATTTATACATCTACATGGATATATAGAGATCAATACATATACTTTTATATAAAAATAATTCTATATGTATTGTTTTGCAACCTACTTTTTGCACAACATTATATATAGGAAATGTTTCCATGTTGGTAAATATAAAGCTTTCTCTAATCATAAAGCCTTCTAAATGACTTTGTAGCAATCTATTTTATGGATCTAATGTTATTTAACTGGTTGTATTGATTTCTCTTTTTTTTTTTTTACTATACATTCTGTAGTGAGCATCTTTGTGTACTTATCTTTCTACACTTCTCCAAATATGTATGTCCTTAATATAAAGAATATGTACATTTAAGATGCTGTTACCAATTTCCAAAGCATCTGTAGAAATTTACATGCCTACTAGTAGAGCATGAGTGAGTCTCATTTCCCATGTTAAAAGTAGACATTATTTTCTGCTTTGCCAACTCAATGGGTTATTTTTAAAATTCTGTATTTGCATTTCCTTTATACATATTTATTGCCTCTTTATATTTTTTGTTTCAGAAATTTGTTGCATTCCATCCATTGTCATGCTTATTTGTTTTAAGGGCTATTTTGGTGGTATCAACAGTGTCATATTTGTGCAATTTAAGTTTTATCACTTGTGGTGGACCTCTTTTATGTTTGTTATATTGTTTTGACATATTTATGTTTAGCTGAACAGAATTTTTGAATGCAGTAAAGTCTATCTACTTTTCCCCTTTATAATTTCTGGGTTTCATGCAATGAAAGACTTTCTCTATCCAAAGGTTATAAAACTGCTCACACATATCTTCTACTACTTGTGGTGTTTTATTTTTTTACCTTTATATTTTTTACTTATTTGAAATTTGTGCTGATGTAATGAATGACGTATGAATGACTTTTCAAATGATTGGCCAGTTGTTCAACATCATAGTTTAAATCTGCTCTCTAGTTGGGTTAAGTGCATAATGCAAATGTCAAAAGCACTAAATTCTTATTAAGATTTGAATTTATTTTTGAGCTCTAGGTAGAAAGCCATTGATGTAATTTTCTTTTCCTGCACAATAACTATGATAATTCCATCATTGTAGCTTTATGATAGTTTGGCTATATTGATAAAGTTCCTTTTGTTATACTTTTCAGAATATCCATGACTCTTCTTGCATTTTTTTATTCTTTTATATTTATGTATGTGTGTGTGTGTGTGTGTGTGTGTGTGTATATATATATATATATATATATATAATTGCATTTTGGAGTACATGTGAAGAACATGCAATATAGTTGCATAGGTACATACACGGCAATGTGGTTTGCTGCCTTCCTCCCCATCACCTATATCTGGCATTTCTCCCCATGTTATCCCTAATTTTTAATGATTTTGTTAGTTTTAACACAAAAGATTGTTTGGATTTCACCTAAATTCCATGGTATGTATAGATAAATGTAAAGAAAGGCTGATATCTTTATGACATTGAATCTCCCACCCAGGAACTAGGAATATCTCTACATTAATTCAAAAGTTTTTGATATACCTCAATTTTTTTTTGTAATTTTCAACTTATATGGCCTATACATTTATTGTTAAATTTATTCATAAGTAAATTGTAACATTTACTAGTTGATCTTCCTTCACTGACTCCTTGCATTAACCAAAGCACTCTATTCCCTCTGCAAAACACAGGAGCTCAGGGCTAATGGGCTACTCTCCAATATACCTGAATAATTCTGTCCCTATCAGCTGCGGTATATGCTCACCAAGAATAATTATACTTCCCAAGCCTGTTTCAGCTAGTTTCTGCTTCAGTTATTACTGAAATTCCATAATTAAATATTGTATAACTTAATGACATATTATTATGAAAACAAAGAATAGTCTTTGTTTATATTTAAAAAGTTGATTACTTTGGGAAGATTCAATTGTGTCTAAAAATATTAAGTTGCAGTTGGGAAAAACTACAGTAAAGTTTTTAGGGAAAACATATAAAAGTCTAAAGGATTTTTTGACCATATTGCCTCATAAGCTTCTTAGTTTTTTTTCTCTTCTTTAAAGAAGTAATAACAGAATCATAGCCAGATATGCTGTGTGTTAAGGAGGATATGAAACTTCAATCAGTGAACCCATGCATAAAGGCAAAGTTGGAATCCTATACCACCAAAATTGGCAAATAATTATAAATTATAAGCAAAACTAGACATTTGACACCTTATGTTTTGTGATTATCTACTTCAGCTAAATGATTTTAAGTTAACCATAATTTTTAAAAATATTTGTTGCTTGGCATTCCAAATAGTTTTAGGCTATTCTTGGTGTTTCCTGATAATCATTTACAGTAAATGAAAATAATAACTTTGCTTTTTTTCCTAATATATTTTTACCTTTTCTTCTAATTCCATTGGCTAATATCAACTTCTCTATGACTACTAATCATGGTATGATAACATAGTACACAAATTTTTAAAAACTTAAAATCAGGATAATTTTATTACAGGTATTTTAAAAAATTATCAGAACTTATATCTAGTGAAAATCAAGGATGTCTTAAGAGAGGGGGAGTCCAACTTCCATGCTGAGATATGTATTTTGTTTTGACTAGGGCTCATTCTAAGTAATTCATTTTAGGCCAAGCATGGTGGCTCAAGCCTGTAATCCCAGCACTTTGGGAGGCCGAAATGGGTGGATTGCCAGAGGTCAGGAGTTCCAGACCAGCCTGGGCAACATGGTGAAATGGTGAAACCCCATCTCTACTAAAATAAAAAATTAAAAAAAGTTAGCCAGGCACACCTGTAGTCCCAGCTACTCAGGAGGCTGAGGTATAAGAATCACTTGAACCCAGAAGGCGGAGGTTGCAGTGAGCCAAGATCACACCATTGCACTACAGCATGGGTGACAGAGCAAGACTCTGTTTCCAAAAATAAATAAATAGCACATCTCGGACTAAAAGATTGAACGTGTATTGAATAAATATTTCCATGTTTGTGTCTTTGAAATAAAAAATACATAAAATATAAAGGAAAGCCAATTTTTAAAAAAGGTTTAGAAAACTAGCCTCCATCTCAATTTTACTGTTTGCCTTTTTAAATAAAGAGCTTATCATGCACAAACAGGAAATAGTTTTCAGGCTCCAGGTAGATGCTTTATATTGGGAAGAGATCAGAAAAAGGAAACTTCTTGTTACTTATGACTACACAATCCCAGCCAACCAAAAGATAACATGCAATCTTCTGAACCTAGATTTTTCACTACCCAGTGATAGTTCTCACGCATATCACATAGGAAAGCAAGTATAAAGACCTTAAGGTGGCCATTAGCACCTTTCTCATTGGAATATGGAGATATTCCTTGACAGCAGAGAATACCCAATCCTATAGTCATTTCCCAACGTTGTATTTGACTTTAATAAGAGTGTCTTCCTTCAGAGAAGTGTGATTTGAAGCTTAAAATTACACTCTTTATATTTGAAACTACAGAGCAAAATTCACGGCACCAAAAAAGATGAATGTTCCTGCCACTGATATATTGATTGCTTGCCATGACCTTCACAAGGCAAAACTATGAAAGGAATGCATAAAGAGAAAGTTACTGTTTTAATAGGGAGGTTTATAATTTTAGTCTATCATTCCAACCACAAAGATTCTCTCTCAATTTATGTAATTTAGGAAATGTTAAACTTGAGTTGGAGTTGATGACAAGCAAATAACTTTATCTGAGGTGACATTTCTGCATTTTAGTTCATTCCAAATACTTTTTTGTAATGGCCTTGAAAATGCTCACATGCAGGGAATGGAGCAGCAGTAGGTTGAGCATAACATGACACCAATATGAGAGAATTTAATTTTTTTACTTATTTTATCATGTATTTTTTTAAAAATTTACTTATTTTAATGAGATAGGCTCTCACTCTGTCACCCAAGCTGGAATGTTGTGGAAAGATCACAGCTTACTGGAGCCTTGACCTCCCAGGTTCAAGCTATCCTTCCACCTCAGCTCCCCCAAGTAACTGGAACTACAGGCATGTACTACCACACCTGGCTAAGTTGTGTATTTTTTGTAGAGACAGAGTTTTACTATGTTGCCCAGACTGGTCTCAAACTCCCAAAGGGCTGAGATTACAGGTATGAGCCACCATGCCTGGCTGTCATGTGTGTTTTACATGCTTTCTTTTTCTTTTTTTGAGACGGAGTTTTGCCTTGTTGCCCAGGCTGGAGTGCAATGGTGTGATCTCAGTTCACTGCAACCTCCTTCTCCTGTGTTCAGGTGATTCTCCTGCCTCAGCCTCCCGAATAGCTGGGATTACAGGCACCTGCCACCACGCCCAGCTAATTTTTTTGTATTTTTAGCAGAGATGAGGTTTCACCATGTTGACGAGGCTGGTATTGAACTCCTGGCCTCAGGTGATCCACCCACCTCAGCCTCCCAGAATGGTAGGATTACAGGCGTGAGCCACCGTGACCAGCCCTAGATGCTTTCTCAAAACAGTATCACTATATTCTTGGCCATAGGCCATAACTAATGAAAACAATGTGATTAAGTATGATGGAACTCATTCTGACTTGACCTGGTAGAATTATACTTTATATTTTAGAAGTTCTTTTTTCTTTTCTTCTTTGAGAAAGACATTATAAAAGTGGCATTGATCACAGTGATATTTTTCCATTTGTCCTACTGTTCATTTAGGAATTCAGCTCATTTCCTTTGTACAAAATTAATATGTCAAGTGCAAGGTAAAGCATTGGAACCACTGCTTAGATGTGCTTTCTAGGGCCTATAGCTCATTTACATCTCACTGGAGAATTGGGAAACAGGTGCCAGAAGATGTTATTAGTCTAGTATCTTTTAAACATTTTTTAAAGGAATAATTGAATATTGGAAATAACAGTAACATAGCTCTGATCTGAGTTATGTTTGTAGTTATTCATTCAATGCTACATAGGCATAGTAAATAAGTAACTCAGATATGAGTGTTGAGTGAAAAACGTCAGAAGAAAAAGGCAAATAAAGGTGGTTCATGGCCTGTAAAAACTTCTGGAGGGAGGTGGCTTCTGAGCTGAGCCCTGATAATGTTAATGGAATTTTCAGAAGTGGGAATTATGAATCAGCTTCAACAAAGTCATGAAAGTGGAGTTAGGTGTCAGGAAATTCAGAGTAAACCGGGGACCACCTGGACCAGATTTTTTTTTTTTTTTTTGGATAAGTCTGTCTGGTGCAGATGAAGAGAAAAGATTTTTAAAAGGGGACCAAGTAAAGGAGGAGCTGTTAACAATCTCATAATGGGGCCATTATGAATTGAACTTGACTCCAGGCAAAGGAAAATGAAAGAAGCAATGGATGCAAAAGTAATCTCGAAGGAAATGATGATGGGATCTTGTAACTGTAGGTGGTGGGTAGGAACATTTTGGCATGTTAAAATGCAAAGTTTATTATCTTAGGTGGATAAGGAAAAAAAGTAAAATTATTAATAAAGTTATCAAAAATTACTAAGGTCCTGTCAAAAGGACTTAGGCAGCTACTAGAATAGGCTTTCTCTATCCAAAGAGAGGACAGACAATTTGAGCATTAGCAAGGATAATAACTAAAGTGGTTTAAAACACATCAAATATATTCAAATCCACATGTTTTTAATACTGACTAAAAGACCCATCTCCAACCGGGCACAATGGCTCACACCTCTAATCCCAGCACTTTGGGAGGCCGAGGCAGGTGGATCACCTGAGGTCAGGAGTTTTGGGACCAGCCTGACCAACATGGTGAAACCCTGTCTCTACTAAAAATAGAAAAATTAGCCAGCCTGGTGTTGGGCATCTGTAATCCCAGCTACTTGGGAGGCTGAGGCAAAAGAATTGCTTGAACCCAAGAGGTGGAGGTTGCAGTGAGCCAAGACTGGGCCACTGCACTCCAGTCTAGGTGAAAGAGCAAGACTCCATCTCAAAAAAAAAAAAAAAAAAGAAAAAAGAAAAACATCTCTTTGGTCACTTTTGGAGTATGATAGAAAGCTGACATATTTTACAAGTTGATTATTAATCAAGGGAAAGAATCAAGCATTTATCCTATATTTCCTCTTGATTGTACATCAGACCAACCAGATAAAGGGAAGCTTCTCCTTGTAAAACCACTTCAAGTAACACATGAAGAAGGAATGATAGAATTGGAATATTACCATTTGCAAGCCCTAAAGAGCGAATAGGTCTAGGTAATGATTGTGATCAGTGACATCATAAAAAGAGAAATAACTAAACATTGTACATCTATACATTCCACATGGAAGCACAACACATTGCTTATGGAGTAGTCTTCCCAGAAAATTGAACCAGAACTTGATCACTTATTGTGTTAGTCTGTTCTCACACTGCTATAAAGAACTACCTAAGACTGGGTAATTTATTTTAAAAAGAGGTTGAATTGACTCACAGTTCCACAGGTTGTACAGAAGGCAAGGCTTGGGAGGCCTCAGGAAACTTACAATCATGGCAGAAGAGTGAATGGGAAGCAAGCATGTCTTCACATGGTGGCAGGAGAGAGACAGCATGCAAAGGGGAAAGTGATGTATGCTTTCAAACAAACAGATCTTGTGAGAACTCACTATCACGAGAACAGGAAGGAGGAAATCCACCCCCATAATCCAATCACTTCCAACCAGGTCCTTCCTTCAACATTAAGGTTTACAATTCATCATCAGATTTAGGTGGGGGATGCAGTGAAACTGTATCACATATCTAGATATAACTATCAAAACAGGAAATACAGGGAGAGAAGCATGCCACATGCCAAATGGGGGAGGAAATCAAAAAAATTTGGGCTTTAAGAAAGGGTTCGAAATAAAATACCAGATTTCTTCAACAATAATAATATCACAGGGAGAGATAGGTGGTAGAGGGAGGTAGGAGGAAAATAGAAAGAGAAATTGGTAGATTAAACGAAATTTAAGGGACATATCAACAAATCACATTCCAAAACCTTCAGATCAACAGAATAAATAGAATTTGGAAATTAATCCAAATCTTCCAAATTCCCTCTATAATTATGATAAAGACTCTCTTCACAACTGCACTTTAGGCCAATGTATTGAATACTTGCTGTGGGCCTCATAACTTATATTTACTTATATAATCTCATTTCTTCCTCAAAATGACCTAGTGAGAGGTGTATTATTATTCCCTTTTTAGAGGTAATGGAATTGATGAGACACAGAGTTAAAGTCACTTGTTCAAATCACACATCTGGTAAGTCATAGATTCTATGTGAAGAGCTCCCTTTTTGTCTGTTCAACACCTTAACACTTCTATTTGGGGGAAAATTGCAATGATGTGAGCCTCGTGACATGCAGCTCAGTCTGCTAATATAGAAGTTCAAGAGGCCAAGTATTTGTTCTTTCAGACTCTGACAGAGTCTGAAAATATGGCCTAAGATTTGCCAACCTGATAGACATTTCCTTCTGAGATGAAAAGTGTGGAACAGGTGAAACAAAGGAGCAGGAACCACTTAGAACTCATTCCACCCACAGTGACAGCATCCTGTGTCCAGTGGAGCTAAAGGTAGCAGAGCTAAAAGTACTACCCTGTGATGGTGAGTTTCCATGACTGTTTCTAGGTATAATATGGCTCTTTTCTCAGCAGCCTAGCTTTGGTTCTTGGCTGCTTTCCAAACCTTTCTGCCTTCTTGAAGACCCTGTGGTCTAGCCAATATTTTTTCAACAATATCCTTTTCCTGTTTAGTTAACCAGAATTCATTTCTCTTGTTTGTAACCAAGAACTCTAATTAGCTTAGCCAGAGTTTGACCACAACTTTGTCTGAAAATGAGCCTGTCACTTTGTCTCATCATTAAATAAGTATTGACTGCCTTTTCTAGTTTATGCGTTATACTAAGAATCTATTTTCCCACTTGAATTAGTGTGTTGAATAATCTACTCCACTGAGATCTTTTAAGTCTCTAGTTTTGGTCTTCAAGTAGTTCACAGGTCATGATAACTATGGACCCTGATATCTATGCTTAAATTTGCATTCACGCTTAGATTATTGTCCGTTATTGTGTGTCATTGGCTTTCACAAGCATTCATGGGGTTTGGGGGAGTGGTGGTTTGTTCCTCCGGAAAGTATAAAAGGAAAGGAAGAAAGAACAGGAGAATGTACATGTGAGCTGAACATGAAAAAATGTGAACTAAGCCAGGGGAACAGGCAATTATGTCAAAAAGTAGGTGTATCAACCTCAGATTTTTCTTTGGTTGTTTATTCCAGCCTGAATTCTTGTTCTCAAACAGATGGTTTTACTGTTTCATATTTCCTCTTCCCTTAGAGTTTAGTCAGGTCTAAGATTTGCTGTTTGTCAGCTCGATGTTGGAAACCAGATGAACTAGTTTGTGCTAATGGGTGATGATGCTGGTGAACTTCACCAGAAGAGGTCTTACCATAAAACTATGATTTGTCTCTGCTTTTTTCCCCCAACCTTTCCTAGACCCTGGTGGTAGAGGCTCAATGAAAGACAATTTTTAAACAGCATAACAGTCACTCCTATATACAGAAGCCTACCTTTAGTTCTGGATTATGCGAGTTGAACTAGGGCTTTAGATTTTATATACTTGCCAAGGGACTAGAGTTTGGGGTAAGGATACCTACAAAGCCTTAGGGTAATGTCTCATTTTAAAGGAAAAGTATTCATGTTTTTACATCTTTTTACATTTTAAGACCTGGTAGTCTTTTAATTGCTTTCTAATGATTCATTTTCCTCTTATTTTCACTGATTTTTTTTTTAAGCTGGCCAAACTTCCCAGTCCTGCTCTTGTAGTTAGATATTGCATTGGAACTAAGTTCTGGTCAATGGGATAAAGCACAAGCATCTGAGTGACTTCTAGGAAATGTCATTTAAGGAAGTGGCCTCTCCCCTCCTTCCTTTTTCTAGCTAGCTAGGAAGCAGGACTGACTGGCTGGAGCTTGAGTGGCTCTCTTGTACTATTAGGCAGAAGTTTTGTTTTGAAAATGGAGCAACATAATGGAAGTAACTTGGCATGCAGATGAGGTTGAGTACAACGTTATGCTGCTTTTTCCTGCTTTAGTTTTCATGTAACCAACCACACACACACACACACACACACACACACACAACTGCTATCTTGTATATATCACTATTATTTTTGGGTATTTTTTAATTTAGTTATATTTCTATTACAAAAACACATGAGTTACTGTCTTTAACATGGTAATCTCAGATATTTCTGTTTCATAGCCTTGAGTATTCAATATTTAGTAACTTCACTAATAATGCAGAAATACTTGTGGCTTTAGTTATAAACAAAGAATAAGAAAATACCATTAAATCTTATTTTCTATTTAATATTGATTATTAACCATCACTGAAATGCTTGAATGTTTGCCTAGAGTATTTGGAAGATTCATTTATTTTGACTTTAAACTGCATCACTTCTCTCATGTTTTCACAGGTCAGGAAAAAAACTGGAAATTAATTATTCAGTGAAACATAGATTTAAAAAACATTATACCAGAGCTTGATAGTGTCACTAAATTTGATAATGAATTGTCATTCTTATTTTAAACACATTTGTTATGTGCTTTACAAAAGACCATGCTTTCCAGAGACTAGGAAGAAAATGAACTCCCTATTATGTTCAGGTTTAGGTCTCTGAACCTTGAGAGAAAGCCTTGGTTATACAGTACAGGTATGTTTGCATAGGTACCATTAATCATGCACCTCATAAAAATGAGTATAAAACTTTTACCATCATTTGAAGCATCCTTCTATATGTCTAGAGAGTGAGATAGGAGCAGTGCATTCTAATCAGAGGGCATGGGCTATAAAGCCCGGATGCTGGCTCTCTATCACCTTGTATTTGATCTTAGGAAAGACAATAAAACCTTCTCTCTGCCTCAGTTCTTCTCTCTGAAAACTTCTGCCTCCATAGAATTTTTTAAGGATCCAACTAAATGAGATGATCTAGGCAATGTGCCTATTATAGTGCAAGGCACATCACTGACATGCAATAAAAACACTTTGATTACTGTTATTGTTAATATGATGATTAAATGGGTAATTGAGGCAGTCATGCAGAAATTAAACACACAGTCTTGCTGTGAAATCAAAAACAAGATTATCTTGATTGGCTGCATATTAGAGGGATTACTGGAAAGAATCCTCACTCCTTGGTGGTTAGGGGTACAGATTCTGGAACTTGGCTACCTGGGTTCAAATCCCATCCCTACCATTTATTATCTATGCGACTTTGGATGAGTTACTTCCCTGTACCTCTGTTTCCTCATCTGAAAAACAGAGATGATAGTCCCTACCTCACTGGGCTGTTTTGAAAATTAGATGAGATAATATATGTAAAGCCTTGGCACTGCTAACTGTTGTTAGTGTTCTTGTTTTTGCCAACTGGATATGTGAGCACTGTACCCTCTTGACTCATAATGAATGAGGTCCATGTAGATTTGTCTTCTGTATAAAACTTTACAAATATCTTGGTTTGTTTCAAACAGAATTATTTGCTGCTTAGATGTGGTTTCAATAATTTTTTATGTTTAGTTTTAGTCTGAGGATATATGTTGCTAAATCTACATTCGTGGCTAAGGTTCACAAATAGAACTGTCATGGAAACATTTTCAGTATGTGAACAATAGCTTTCGCTGGAAGAAAATCTTGTTTTTAACCCTCATTTTTAGCGGGAGAGAACCATAAGCCAGAGGGAAATAATACATTGGCAAATTTGGCAAAGAGAATTACAGTTGGCAGATTTAGTTCCAGGGGACCTTCTTAGGGAGGTACCAACAAGGGGATGTCATGTGGCCATAGGATTTCTCATCTTATTCCCTTTGACATTATATATACATGTATACACACACATACACACACACACACACACACACACACATCACACACACACACACACACACAAAATATATATATATATACATGTATATATACATTATTTTATTTTTTTGGGACAGGGTCTCACTTTCACCCAGGGTGGAGTGCAGTGCAGTGGTGCCATCAGGGCTCACTGCAGCCTTGACCTCTCCAGGCTCAGGTGATCTTCCTGCCTCACCCTCCTGAGTGGCTGGAATTATAGGCACATGTCACCACACCCAGCTAATTTTTGTATTTTTTTGTAGAGACAAGGTTTCACCATGATACCCAGACTGGTCTCGATCTCCTGGCCTCAAGTGATCCACCCACCTTAGCCTCCCAAAGTGCAGGGATTACAGGCATGAGCCATCATGCCCAGACTTGATATGAAATATTTTATATCTTGTAGACCCAAGTGTAAAAATAAGTACCTGATAAGAATTTTTCCCTTTCTAAGAGATAGTTGTGAGAAATGCCCATTCACTGTGTGAATGTGCCACATGTCCTCTGCACATGTCACTGAGGAATATACAGTAAGAATC
The DNA here is from genome assembly GCA_036589455.1 of Ateles fusciceps. NCBI lineage: Eukaryota > Metazoa > Chordata > Mammalia > Primates > Atelidae > Ateles > Ateles fusciceps. The sequence goes on from JAZHEH010000562.1 coordinate 15,769,335, forward strand.
TGGCCTAGTGGACTTTTTTTTTTTATTTTAGACTAAAGAGTTTTCTTCTCTTACTTGTCAATAATTTTTCTTCCAACATTTCTAGCTCTGGATGGTGCCTAACAATGGATTTAGATGAGACTCAGAGGACATATTTGCAAATGATGAGGACTGTTAAAGAATAAAATGTGTTACAGGAAGAAATTTAGGAATCTCTGCCTGGAGATGGGGAATGGAGTAAATGAGGTCTTGTTTGCTCTAACAAAAATGAACTTTCAGCTGAATTAATACAAGGACTGTCTGGTTCTTGGAGGCACCAAGATTATTAGTACTACAAACAGGATTCCAACTAACCGTTTCAATTGTGATTTCCTAATCGGTATATCACAAGGGATTAGCAGTAATTCAAAAAACTATGCAAATAAGAATCTGCATCATTTGAGACCCAAATGGATTTCTTCAAATACCTTAAATAATTGTTAGTCCTTAATTATGACTTTTGATTATTTCCTATGAGACAGTTCTGCTGATCCAGGATATCAAGGGTTTACATTAAAGTGTGAAAATTTTTTATAAAAAGTATTACTGCCTCAGTTTTATTATAGCAACCAACTCCAGGGACTCAGGCTTTAACTAAATTGTTTATTTACCATCTGTACAGATGAAGGATTGCACAATTTTAACACACACACACACACACACACATATACACATATATAAACACATGTATACACATATAAAAACATACACAACATTTTGTCTTCTGGGAAAGAGTCCTCAAAACAGACATATGTCAGTTTGAAAAACTAAGTTTTCATTTATATGATTAAAAGTATTATGGTGATCTAGTCCTTGTGTTAAACCACGCATTTCAGAGCTATAATTGTCTTCTCATTATTAAACATTGTGGAAATCATTGTTGTAAACTGTCTCGTCTCTTTGAATTTAATGCCATTTAATAGTATTATGTTGGATTTGTGTATCTTTCCCAGAAAGAACGTGATGTTTCATAGACAATTTCATTTTATACCCATGCATCCTTATGAATTAGAATTGGAAAGTGATTATTATCCCCATTGAAGTGGGTGGAAAATTTAAGGGTGAGAGAGGTTAAATAAGAATTTGTGAGGCCCATACTGTAAGCTAATGGCAATAATAATGAAGATAATTAGGTTTTTTGTAGTTTATGAAGCAGTCCATGAACATTATCAAATTTAATCTTTGTTAGAGACCTATTCTGGATTCATTCAATATGTCTTACTCAATTTAATTCAACTTGGTATGTCCCATACTGAGCTCATCATTCCCTGCCCATCCTGTAAGCACACACTTCAGCTCTCCCTCCCAGATGGTGAAATCACCCAAGCTAGAAATCTCACCAATTCCATTTGAATGTGTCTCCTTCTCATCTTAGGTGTAATCAATCACCAAGTCATTCCACGTTTATCTCTTAACTGTTTCATGCATCTGCCTGCCTTCTTGGAGTGAACCCCCGGGCCATGAATCCAGTTGATGCTTTCGCTCCAGTTCTTGCCATTTTCCTTTCTCTCTTCGTCTCTTCACAGATCTCACTTAATTAGTTTCATTCCCTCCTATCCTGGCCTTTGCCTATTCTTTATGCTCGCTGCCAGACTCATTCCTCTATATAAACCCTACAGGTGAGTCTTAGCTCCTCAGCAAGGCTTTCAGGACCTTCATGGTCTAGCCTCACCCTGCTGTTCACTTCTCACCCCTCCTTATGCCATATTCTTCTGAACTCCAGAGACAAGGATCCATTTTGGCCCTTCACAGTTGCAGTAGTGTTTCACGTCTCTTGGCCTTTGCATATACTTTCTGATTGAAAGTTTCTGACCAGGGAGTTAGAGATCAGTCTGGCCAACATGGTGAAATCTCGTTTCTACTAAAAATACAAAAAATAGCTGGATGTGGTGGCTTGCACCCGTAGCCCCAGCTACTCGGAAGGCTGAGGCAGAAGAATCACTTGAACTTGTGAGGCAGAGGTTGCAGTGAGCCAAGATGGTGCCACTGCACTCCAACCTGTGCGACAGAGTGAGACTCTGTCTCAAAAAAAAAAAAAAAAAAAAAAAAAAAAAAAAAGTCCCTGACCATTTCCTCCCCTGGAAGTACAACTTAAAGCAAAGCTTTCCTGGGCAAATGTTGAAGGTCATCCATCCTTACAACTGAATAAGCATCTTCATCTATATCGTGATAATCCTCTGAATAAATCCATCATTGGACTTGCCAGTTAATTATAATTATCTGTGTTTATTTTACACATATCTGCCTATCCCAGGCCATGAGCTCCTTCAGGGAAAGAACATATTCTTTTTCATCTTTATCTTTAGAAGGACTGCTCAAAGCATGGGGCAAAGCAGTGTTCAAATGTATTTGAGCTGGGAGGCATTTCATTTTATGTATTGGACATCTGATGCCCATATTTTTCAAACAACTTGCTCATCAATTTTAGGGCAAGATTTGTCCTGCATCCAGTAATCTAGGACCTAAGCAATTCCTTCTGTATCCAAGATGATGATTATTAATGACCAATGACTATATCCCAGGTACTTTTCTAAGTGCTTTAGAAATATTAACTCATTTATCATCACAGTAGTGTGGAATAAGTTTTATTATTTTTCCCAGAGAGGTTTCAAAGTAACAAGTACACAGTTAGAAATTAGCAAAGTCAGAATTTGAATTCGGGGTCTGTGTTCTTAACCCTTTCAGAATTCTAGAGAAGTAGACTTTCTGCCCCCAAACTGCATGTACCCACATACTGTTTCACACAGTTTTAAGGATTTCACAGATTTTCTAAAAACTACATACAAATCCTTTGAGAACTCCAGCTAAATGACCCCAACACTGGATTTTCCTACCTCTATCTTAAAGTTTTTTTGACCTTGAGAGTATCATATGGTTTATATTCATTCCCTCCCACCTCCTGACTTTGACTTTTAAAGTTGCCTCATATAAATCAAGTGTTGTCTCTCCATAACACTTTCAGTTGTATTGCCAACCTCGGTCAAATTAGGAGACCCACACATTTCTGAGCTATCTCCAAGTCTCATGTCATTACCCATTCATTAGTGAGGTCAGTAATACATATACTGAATGAAAGCAGCTGCTGGGCTGATCTTGGGAGTGCCCCACAAATAGCCACATCTTTTCCAGTAAGTTCACATGTAGAGATCTCATGCATTGATCTCAGAAATCACTCCTGATGGCATACTTGAAGAGCATGTGGATTTCTTTCCTGTATCAGAGAGTGACATCCATTTTCCTAAAAGTTAACCCATTCATGTAAAGCCAATTCCCTCTGTCAGCATGTGCATTTTGAAGGCTGTTTCACTAACGCTCAATCCATCTTTAATCACAGTAGAAGAAGGAAATTCCATTTTGTTGAGGGCTCACTGTGTGGCAGCACTTGGACTTTCATGCATTATGTCTAATAGTTAAATTTTGTCTTCATTTTTACAGAAGCAGCAGAATCAGAAAGGGTAAATCTTTTACCCCAAGTTAACTCAGCTAATAAGTGGTGAAAGATTTAAATCTGTATTTGACTTAAAGTTCATACTCTTTTCTTTATAATAGCCTGTGCTGTGACCTTCTCAAGTTGATATCTATTGCTTGGCAATATCTTTGTATCCTGGCACAGGGTCACTAGATAATTCGTTGCGAAACATAACATAGGGCAGCACTATATCAAAAGGAAACAGCTGTAGAAAGAGGGAGGGAACTGAGTAACCCAGCCACGAATCAGGGGCCATTCACCATTGTTTCTGAAAGAAATGCCCGGTCCACAGCTATGCTTTCCTCATCTTTCTTTTTGGACTGACTTTCATAGGGCTATTAAGTGCCCTGGCACATAGCTGACGCTATAGTTGTCTCAACTGAACCTGTCCTGTGAGGTCAGTGGGAGCAAAGGTTGTTCTCTATGTGGGTTAGAGAATTGAACAATGTAAGATGAAAGAGCCCTAACTTTGCCATCAGATAGGAGCTTCTGTTGCAGCTCAGTCACATACAAGCTGTGCAATTTGGGGGAAGTTACTTAACTTCACTGAGCTTCAGTTTCCTCGTGTAAAATGGGAATACAAACATCACCTTAACGAAAGTTAGTGTAAGGATTAAGTGTATGTTAATTCCTTGGCACATAGAATGTGATAGAAGTTATCAATGTTAATTTATATTTATTACCATAATATTATTACCATTTTATTACCTGGAAGAGGAGCTTTAATGTCATTCAGCTAGTAAGAAAAGGTGTGAAGCCTCTCCCTTCATTGTGAAGATTTACCTACAAAGATATTTAATAAATTCAGGCTGAGCAGGTTCTTTCTTTTACCAAAAGAAGATTCCAGTCATTTTTCTGATGACAACGGCGGGAAAAAAAGAAAGTTCCAGGATCGGTCTCAAAACCCAAACCTTATTGGTTTAAAATTCTTCAGAAGCTTCTCCACAGCCTTCAGGATGAAGCTTCACCTCTCAGGTATGGTACAGGATACTTTTAAAATAATCTGAATCTAGCTTCTTCAGCTTAGCTTCCAAAGACACCTTTTACTACAGCCCCATTGATTAACCTGTGGCTCAAAAGATGTACACGCTTTCTCACCTTTGTGCTTTTGTGCAGAGACACACACACAGGGTAACTTCAATTCAACCTTGAAAATTCCCACCACACATTACCTCTGTAGGGACACTTTTTTCTTAGCTTGCATTCTGGCTGGCCAAGGAGCCTTCCTTGTGTGAACCTTTTGAACCCAGTGCTTATTTTTCTCCTTCTCTTATTTTTATTGCCTGTGTCCCCACAAGACCAAGTGCTATTGGAGGGACACTGTCTTGGTTGCCTCTGTTTCTGGCTCAGAATAGAATAGAAGGAAGGAAGAAATGGTTCCAGGAATATTTTAGCTTAGGTTTTTGTTTATTTGGGTCTTGATTAGCTTGATAATTTAATAAGTTCCTTGAGAACAAGAGAAATGCCTGATTTCTCTTCAAAGCTCACATTAGACCAGTGAGTCTCAACCTTGGCTGCATGTTGGATTCACTCATGGGCTCTAAAAGATCCAGAAGCCCAGGCATCAGTAAGGTTTAACGTTTTCTTGGGTGATTTCAACGTGCATCCAAGGTTAGGAAACACTGGATGAACCAGAAGGTGCTCAACAAAACTGTAGTGATTCAATAATTTGATCACTAAATCTCACCCGGGCAATATGCCTAAACACATGCAGTTGTAGATAAATAAGGGAAGGAGACGCATGAAGAAGAAAGCAGTGAGAGAGAGAAGGGAGCTGCATTAGCTTTAGATAAAGTCATCTAATGAGTTTGGCTCCCTCAGTAACACAAAATATTTTTCAAAATAATTTAATGTAAACAGTTTGTTTCTGCTTTGTCTTTCAATTCTGCTGGGCATTGTCAGGTCTAGGCTCAGTATAGGGAAGCTGTGTTTCCCTGAAATGTTGTGAGTATATCTTGAGAAACATCACAGTCAACAGGAGAATGTCTGACACTTTCTCCTGGCAATACTACGCAGCTCGATTTTGCCCCTTCTGTGATTTGCCATGTCCCTTCTTTGAGGTTCATGCAGTTGCTCTCTGTCATAATAAGACAGCCAGTAGTGGCCTGCATAATTCATGATTACAAGGTGTATACACATGATGATAAAGGGAACTAATGTTTAATTTACATGGCCCCATATTTTCTCATAAAGAGCTAAGCACACCCAATCACAGACTCAATTATGAAAAATAAGAATGTGTTTAAGTATCATTTTGCAGACACATCATGAGAGAGAACTGAATTTGAAGATTGTAGGAATATTTGGATGAATATAGGTTTTTTGATCATTTGACTGAAGTGTGGCATTTTACAAGAATTTTCTAGATTTGACCCACCAATCTCCCTATTGTTCCCTGATTGTTTTAATTTGCTGCAAGGTAGTCTGCAATATCAGTTCTGTGTTTTTTATTTCGAGATAGTACTTACTGGGAAAACGTAACTTTACTATCTGATATATCTTATTTGCATGAAACTTTTAAAAAAGTAATCTAATTTACATTTTTCTAATTCAAAAGCTCTTACTAGGACATTGTTTCTTTATAAAGTGAATTTATATTTTGCAAAGATTTAGAAAACTTTCTATTTAAATTATATTAAAGTTTATTTTCTTATGCTTCATAGTTTATATTCCAAACAATGAATCTGCTCCTTTAAATATTATCCCTTTTCTAAACCCATGGAAAATGGAAGTGAAATTCCATATTTGAACTCTTATAACAGCACAGATTATGATACTACTCACTGTTACCAGTGAATATTTGTATAAAAATTGTAATTGGGAGAACATTACAGTTTCTTGCCTTAGTTTTCCCAAATGCCAAGTAAGCCCTTTACTGTACCATTACATCATCCTCTTTACTTGGCTGGACCTAGAATTAAATACAATTTTGATGTTTCTAGGAAAAGCAGACAGATAGGAAGAGCAAAGAAAATTTGATAATAATACTTATACTACTAAGTGCTTGGTGAGCCCAGACTAAGTCCATCACATGTTAGCAGACATATGTAGGATTATTGGATCTAAGCCTCACAGGAACTCCGTACAGTAATATTATGACCTTGATGTTTCTGATGAGGAAGGTGAGGTATGGAGAGAGTAGGTGACTTATGCGTGGTTACAGCTGGTTAGGGTAAGGCTCTGACAAATGTCCAAATCAAAAGTTTAGTTTACCACTAAATCGTAGTGGTACCCTTACCACTATGTTCTTGCCTCAGTTTGTCATTGATGAAGGCCTAGCACCTGCTTGATTTAGAGGAAACCGGAGGACAAAGGATCTAGTTCTAACTTTCTATGAACAATGAGGAGTTCCCTATCTAGTTAGAAATGATGATCAGTCATTCTAGGGATGGTAGATGGGGCCAACTGAAAGCCACCAGCTTGTCCCACTTGTGGAAATGTAAGCTTGGAGATGCCCCAAAGCGGGTGCTTCCAGGCCAGAAATAGGGTATTATCCTCAACTGACATGTCTTGAAGAGCACCTCTTCATGTTATATGGGGTCTGACAGCACCACACCTTCACTTCACTGAGGAGTTCTCAAAGGTCCACATCTGTTGAAAACATGACTTTTTCTTTTCTGACACACATGATTTTCCTTTTCTTACAAAAACCCATGACAGAGAACTTACAAATAAGCAAAACAGAAAAAATAGGAATCATTATAATCACATCAGGAAGAGATCATTTGGTGCACATATTTCTAGTGCACTTTTTCTGTGTGTTATAAATGTGCATATATGTGTACCTATTTTGAAAAATGAGATTGTACTATACACATGGTTTATAATCTGATTTTTCCCCAATTAGTATTTTTTAATAACTGAAATAGTTTTATCAAAAACAATCTTATACAGAACCCCAATAGTTAAACAGATAAAGATGGAGACCCTCTCTTTTGAGGGAAGGGGTGTGGAGGGAGAGCGGTGAGCTCAGATTCAGCACCAGCTTCTATCTCTCTTATGCCCCCTATGGGGGATTTGAAAGCACTACAGTGTTCTACAGAAACAGGGTTGAAAAACTCATATAAATTAAGATTCCATTGTATATTCTACCAGTGCAAACCCCAGAACATTGATAATATCTCCTCCATGATAAAAGTAGTATTAAAATATACCAGTAGCTATAAGAGTTGAAACTATCATTTGTTAAAAATCTAAGAATAAGCTGGCCATGTCTCAGCCTTCTCCCGCTTCAGCCTTCCAAAGTGCTAGGATGACAGTGGCTTACGTCTGCCACTGTAATTCTAACACTTTGGAAGGCTGAGGCAGGAGGATCACTTGACGCCAGGAATTCAAGACCAGCCTGGGCAACATAGCGAGACTTCATCTCTACTAAAAAAATTTTTTTAAATAAGTTAGCCAGGCATGATGGTGTATGCCTGTTGTCCCAACTACTCGAGAGGCTAAGGTGGGAGGGTCCTGGGGAGGTTGAGGCTGCAGTGAGCTGTAATCATGCCACTGTAATCCAGCCTGGGCAATAGAGCAAAATCTTGTCTTAATCAAAGAATAGTAGAAAATTATGTGCCGTATCTTCTCCCAGTCTAGAAAAGTGGCCTGGACTCTCCCTAAAACCAGACATTAAAAGAGAACTGAGGCCAAAAAGAAGACACCTTGTGGCTTTCTCTTTCCTAATTTCAGACATACAACTATGTTTAAAACACTCCGTACCTAGAGGAGGCAATTCCTCCAAAAATGAACAAGAAGTTGTTGGTTGTTGTTGTTTTTTAAAGGCGTGGAGGGGTTCTTCATTCCATCCAAGCAGAGCTAAATCTAGCCAGCATGAAGCAGATGGCCCCCTTCTTCTCTGCCTTTTAGTTTTATGACTGCAAGACTGGGAGATTTTTCAGCAGTTGCAATAGTTGGCTTCATCCATCACACGAGGCAACGCCTCAGCGGCAGCAGCTTGTCTTCTTACATTTAGGATCTATAGATACGGACTAAGCAAAGCTTTGTGTTTTCACATCAGAAGCTGATGATGAGCGATGTGAGGAGAGGCAGCGTTAAATAGATTCTCCGCTCTCCATTTCTTAGTCCTGCTGGTAACAAGTGTGCGTCAAGCTAAAATTTATGGTGCTAGGTGAAAACTCTGCTCCACAGGGGAAATTTATTCTCTACAATGTCCTCTGGTGGAATGAAACTACCTTCCTGGTCACATTTTATGCTGTCTAATGCAGTGGTAGTGTCTTTATCTCACAAATGGTCTCTAAGATCTAGGCATAGGGTTTCTGGATTCTGTTTTAACTTTGACATTATTATGCTGTGTGGCTTGGGCAAGTCTTTTAAGCTCTCTATTCCTCTGAGATCACAATGCCACTTATCCCTTAAAGCTTAATATAAACACTTCTTAAAGAGATCTGCATGGATTGGTGGCTCTCAACCTTAGCTGTACAATAGGTCACCGGGAGTACTTTTAAAACTAGTAGTACCAAGCCCCAATGATTCTAAAATTGAGACAAGATTTAGAAACACTAGCCCTGACCCATTCAGAATTACTCTCACCCTCCTGTGTTGGTTCTGTTTTTCTTTTATAACTCTTAACCCAACAGGTCTCAATTTGTTATTTCCATGCATGCTTACCTATCAACAATGAAATGTAAGCCTCTTAAGAAAAGAGACAGATGCGTAATTTACCTTTGTCTGCTCATCATCGTGACCAGGGGGAACCTGGGTTCAAAAACTAGCTTTGATACTTATTAGCCATAAGATCTTGGTTAAGACACTTAACTAGTCTGGATCCCTGTTTTCTCACCTGTTCCACATGAACAAGAATCCAAATACATTACAAGATGTGGTACTAAGGTTTAATAAAAAGATTTAGTTAGGCTTATAGCACCTTGTAAGTGGTCAATTCAGGTCAACTGTGCAATAGTTTTGCTGAATTTAATGCTTTCTATGTAGTGATTTTTCATTTGTTGGATTACTCATTTATTCAGCAAATTTTTTTAGTACTTCCTACTATAGTTTTAGGTATTTAGGATACTGTAGAGACTATTCATGGAATTTACATTCTAAAATATTGCATCTATGACTCTATTTGATTTTTACAAACACCCGTGTTTCCTTATACTGAATCAAATGAGATCCTGAAGGTTAAGAGAGATTGAGTGATTTAGCCGAGACCTCATAGTAATTTTGTAATGGAACCATGCCAGCAGGCCAGGTTTCAGTGCTCATTCTAGAGGACAAACCCATCATCCTGATTCCTTAATAGGTGACTGTGACAGTGGAGCTGTTATTACAGAAGCAGCTTCATGCAGGGGAGAAGAGCATGGTTTTTGAAGTTGGTCTGCCTAGGTATGACAGTATCTCTACCACTTACTAGCTGTGTGACTTTGGAAAAGTTATTTCACCTCTCTGTATGTTAGTTTCCTCATCTGGAAAGTGAAGATAATGTTCAAAGAGTTTTCATGAGATTTAAGTATATGTACAGTGTTGCATAGCATCTGGCACACAGCACACAAGTGATGTTAGTTATTATAATACTTTACCGTATTTATGGTTAGAAGTGAGTAATCTAAGACTGCCCAGTACTTTAAAGAGGTCCGTGTACTCCTGCCCTTAAAATGGTGATGATTTGTTCTCAAGCAAATTTTCTGGGTTATCATCTTTGAAATGTATGTATTTGTCTATAACTCTATGTCTAGGAAATGGAATAATTTTGACATTTGTGCATATGATGAAATAAATCCTCCCCAGCAAATTGGAACTGTTCCATGGCTGACAGTTGGTAAAGTCCACAATTTGCATGAGGATATATGAGGGTGTTACATATCCACTTGTAAAAAGACTGACTGGATAATAGAAATATCCTACAGTGTCTGTAGCCCAGAATTTGGTGAGAAGATCTCTTGTGTCTGTGTGTTTTCCTAAGGTAAGAATAATCAAGTCTCCAGGAAACATATAGGGTCTTATCTTGGAAATGCCTGGGCCCAGCACACCCCATCAGTATTAACTGTCAGTGTGATCATTTTAACATCATTGAAAAGGCCGTGTATTGAAAGATTTCTTAAGTCATGTCTGTGCAGCTATACAGCACCAATTTTCTGTAGGGAGACTTTGTTTATGACTGAGTGGGACTGTGGGGTTTCTAATTAATTTAGCTTCAAGTACCTGTAGCCATTATCCCCTCCATTTGCTTTTCTTGTATTTACTTTTCTAGGGAAAAACAAGGAGAACAAAGACACAGCATAAGTATTTTCAGCATTTTTCTCATTTAGTGTACCAATTTGACTGATAAGCATAACCAAGAGGGGAAAAATTGTCAGCAGATGATTGCTATTAAAGTGGACTAGGAGAAAGCTTTTAACTCAGATGGGGGTAAATGTTCTCTTTAATGTTGGAGAAGATCCTGATTTGTAAAAATGTCAAAACCTGGAAAAGCAACTGTGGTTACTTGCTTTGCTGTGGGCTAGAAGAGGAGGAGAGTGATTTTCAAAGATGAGCACTAATTGGATCTTTCAACAGATTTCAAAGATGAGGACCCACTAGGCGTCAGACCTCCATCTAAGACATGATATTACGTGAAGACGCTTTGTCTCCTGTAATGGTACAATTTCAAAATAAGGTGATAGGAGTCTTTGCAGAGCTAAACACAGGATGGCATGGGTGGTGGGGGAGAAACCCAATCACCCCCTCAGACACACACCTGCCTACCCACCCACTTACCCACCTGGTGGTGGTGGACAGAAGACAGGGAAGAAATCTCAGCAGAGGAGATGCACCTGTTTATTGACAACAGGTTGGCTATTGGGTAGGGGTAGCTCCTGAATGTTACAATCAAGTAGGAGGTGGAAATGCAGCATATCCTCTGACTTCTCTTGTCTCCATTTTGCATTCTTCTCACTAGAAACTATGTTTTGGCTCTGTATCAAAGCGATGGCTATCAGAAATAAGTATTCATTAACAGTGAATATAAAGCCAGGGGAGCTAATACTAGCCCAGCAAAGGCTTGACCTGTTTATTATTCTTGGCCCAGAACCCAGAGAGTGTCTAGTAAATGGTAAATCATTGGTGGGTAGGGTGGATGCTGCACTTTGATACGATACCTGTAAGAGTGTCTAGTAAATGGTAGGGACCATGAATAGGTAGACACATGCTGCATGTTGAGCTTTATCAAGATGTTTTTACATTTATGCATACGATATTCACAATAACCTGTGACACAGGTGAAATTATAATATTGTCATGCCTTGGTATCCATGGAAGATAGCTTCCAGGACCCCCTAAAACCTATGGATGCTCAAGTCTCATATAAAATGGCATAGTATTTGGATATATCCTACACATATCCTCTCATATAATTTAAATTATTTCCAGATTACTTATAATACCTAATACAATGTCAATGCTATATAAATAGTTGTTACACTCTATTTTTAAATTTTGTATTTTTATTATGTTTTATTTTTTTAAATATTTTTGATCCACAGCTTGTTGAATCTGCAGATGTGGATTCCACCAATATGAAGGCCCAACTCTATGAGCCTCATTTTTTATGCTGGGAAACCAAGGTATCAGAAGGCCAAAAGCTGGCATGCTTTTAAACCATTAGTCATCAGGCCCCAAAGATGTTGATATGCCACCTTTTTTATTAATCCTCAAACTTTTTTTTCTTGGATAATTAGCCCTAGGCTAAGCATGTCTACAAGGCCATCAAATTCAGTACAGGGACTCCCCATGTAAGGTAAGAGTAAGGTAAATTGAATGTAATACATTTGGAAGTGGTAATGGAGTATGCTTATGTCCACTAAAGAAAATCAAAATCAAATTATTAAAGAGAAAACACAGGTAGACCAAAGCAAGCATCCCATTTGTTGGTAGAATTGGGCCCATAAGCAGCCAATTTGCAACTTCATCAGAAAAATGGAAATTTAAGTGCTAAGCAGAATATGTAGAAGATAATTTTTAAAAATCTGCTGGTATATGTTTACATGTTATTAAAAGCAAATTTAAATAAGTATGCTTTTTATAAGATCAAATTTGGCTCTCAACTGTGAACGTATAATTATATAGAATATTAAAAGGTTCTAATGTGCAAGATAAACCTAGGAATAACCTTTGTGTCATACAAGGCTCTGTGTTTGTTTGCCCCTTGATGCAGATTCTGTTAAAATGTTTTTTCTTTTTTTCTTTTTTTTTTTTTTTTTTGAGACAGAGTCTTGCTTTGTCACCCAGGCTGGAGTGCAGTGGCATGATCTCGGCTCACTGCAACCTCTGCCTCCCAGGTTCAAGCAATTCCCTGCCTCAGCCTTCTGAGTAGCTGAGATTACAGGCATGTGCCACCATGCCCGGCTGATTTTTGTATTTTTAGTAGAGACAGGGTTTCACCATCTTGACCAGGCTGATCTTGAACTTCTGACCTTGTGATCCACCTGCCTCTGCCTCCCAAAGTGTTGGGATTACAGGTGTGAGCCACCGCGCCCGGCCAACATGCTTTTTCTTTTTAAAGCCATTATGGCAAAAGCTATTATCTCAGTTACTGATTGATCATTTGCCCAGTTCCTTGTCAATAGTTTTGCGTTTTTGCCCAGTTACTTTAAAAGAATTTCTCTGATGATTGAAACAATGGGAACAGTTTTGTGAAGACCACCCCAATCCTGGTTAGGCTACTGCACATTTGATAACTTAAAATAGTGCTATGGTAGGAAGAGCGCTGGAATTGCTATCTGGAGCCCTGGCTCCATGACTTAGAAAAAGTGTGACATCCAAACCCTCTTACCTGCACCATGTGTCAGTAGATCTCCGTGGGAAATGGACGGTTTAATTCCCCTAGGGCACAATTTTTTTTAATGTTGAATGACAATGACTGGGCAGATCTTGGCATTTAATGGGTGGGGAACCCACCATTGCTACAGGCACCACAAGGCATAGGACAGCCCCACATAGTGAAGCAGTGAAGCAGTGTCCTAGCCAAAATACAGAAGTTCTCTTTTTGAGACGCAGTGCTGTAGGCAATTTATTTGCCCTTTGTGTACCATATTTTCCTTATTTGTAAAATGTTCTACTGAGTTCATAGAATCATTATGATGATCAAATGATATATGTGAAAGTGCTTGGTAAGCCCTAAAGCAATGTATGCATGGGAGGTATTATAATGATTACACTAAGTGGCAAAGAGAGACAAAGCTCTTTACAGCAAATTGTGAACTGTACAGATCTGTAATCACCCTCTTTTAAAAAATAAATGCGGCTTAAGGTGGACCATCTAGAACGAGATGGTTGTTTTGATTCATTAAGGGTTTCTGCTTCTCTCTACTCTGGAAACCACTCAGTGTATCTGATTCTATATCAAAGCTATTTGAAAGATCAGTTTCCTGATTATTCATAGAGTCTTAGAAATCTAGGCTTGGAAAACTCTGCAGAACATACACAGCTAGAAGTATGAATTTGGAGACCAAAGGCATCTAATTTGAAACCTGACATCACCCTTTCCTTACTGGCTATGGGACCTTGGGTGAATTAATTCACTTTTTGAATCCTCAGTTATCTATGAAATAGATATTAAAGTACATGTCTCATGGGGGCTATGAGGGTTAAATGATAGTCTTTGGCTTAGTCAGTGTTCTCAATGAAAATACACTTTCATCTTGTTCATCCCCCCTTAAGGTATTAGGTGCCCCCCCAGTACCCAACCAAAGATGCTGTTCATCTTTTCAACATTTGCTTGAAAAGTGGCCATCCTGACTAGTTTTTCACACCTCACTACCAATGGAAACATTCATCCCATTTTCAGACTTCTTGGAAAGATATAGTTAGGGATTATATTGTATTTCCAGCTATGGAATAGAGAGATTCCTTTACACACCTGGGGGTGGGGGGAAATCAAGAAATAGCACCCCCACATCCTCTGCAGTGCATTGTCTGATCTTGTCTGCAATCAAATTATCTACTGGGATGTGGTGTTTTATATTAAGCCTTCCATCAAAACCATTAACAGGCAGTCAGTTGATGTGAAATTCTTGGCTCCCTGCAGCAGCTTAGGTGTATTTTTAAATATTCCGTCTGGCAGCTCAGAAGGGGGAAAAAAAAAGCTGAAAAGGCAGAAACCAGCAGATTTTCTTCCAACAAAGATCCTTTCCCCCACAGCCTGTCCACCCCTTTCAAGAAAGGAATAGGTTAGAGATGCTGTACCTAAATAGCAGAGTGACCATGTTACCTAGCAACCGTACCTAAGGATGGGTACTAGACATGCCCACTAATTACCAGAGCAAGGAGACCCTCCCTCAAAGTGTCACTTAAACTGTAAGAGAATTATGTTCAGTGACATCTGTGAAAGGTTAAGAATGATGTGAAAGCCCCTTCTGTCATGAGTTTCCTGTCAGTTGCTCAGGAGCTATGGAGACTTGAAGACCCATCAAGGATAATATTTAAAGATATGAAACAGCATGGTTACAAGGTTTTCCCAGACCACTTTCTGCCCTTCTTACCATGACACCAACTTTAAAAAAAACTTTTTGTTTTGAAATAATTGTACATTTACATGCAGTTGATCCTATATCCCCTTTCCCATTTTCCCCCAACAAAAAACATCTTGCATAGCTATCATACAATATCACAAATAGGAAATTGACATTGATGCAGTCCATCAACCTGATTCAGATTGTACCAGTTTTATGTGTACCATGACAGCAATTTTCAGGAGAACATAAACCTGATCTCCTACTGAAACAAACCACTCTCCTAACTTCTATGAGGATCTCCTTTCTCTTTTTGATAAGTCTGATCAACTGAATACATGACTAAAGCAAAATTCCTGTGTCTCAGAAATTTCTCGATAGTTTTCACAGGAAACTAACTCTCTTCTGCCTCCACTGCATCTTCTACCACCTGCCTCAGAATTCTTGGGATAAGGCAAAAGCTATGCCCCAAAGTCACATTAGGATTTAGGATCAGGCACAGCAGCCCATTCTTCAGTTATTTGTAAGTTCATGGCCTGTGCATAGATAGACTGGTAAATTCTCTGAGGTCAAGGAATTCTTTGAGATCAGGGAATTTGAAGATCTTATTGTTACCCTGACTTCTCCCCTGATGCCTTAAGTGCTGCTAAAACCTCCCAGCTCAAGTGTATGATTCTGCGTGTGTCTGTCAAAATGATGGCTGAGGGTAGGAGAGAAAGCTTGACTTGGAAGTGTGATCATAGGAAGGACTATTGTACCTCCACGCATGGAAAGCTGCTTTGCTTCTGGGCAAGCCTGGGAAGAACTGTTTTCAAAGTTTAAAGTAATTTTCTATGGCCAGCAGTGATGATATGAAAGGTTTCAAGGAAAGGGCTTAAGGTTAGAAGCCGGAATAATTGGAGTTTAAATCCCAGCCCCATTATTTCCCATGTATGTGACAAATGGCCTTACCTTTGGAGCCTCACTATCCTCACCAACAAGGGATTGGAGATGGAAATGACAGTGCTTACTTTATAAGGCATTCTGAGGTTTACATGTTAGAAGACGGTGGTTCTCAAACTTGAGCACACATTGGAATCACCTAGGGGGCTTGCTGTACCTCCACGTCCAGAATTTTGCAGTCAGTAGGTCTAGGGTTAGGCCTGATCATTTGCCTTTCTAACAAGCTCCCAGATGCTGTCACTGCTGCTGCTGGTTTGCAGATCACACTTTGAGAGTCCTTGTGATCCCATTTACGATTATACTTTGGGAACCCCTAAAATAAGGACATTAAGTGCCTAATAATATATCTGACTTTGGGTATTCACCCAGTGGAAGCTAGTTCCCCTCCAAGCTAATAAGGAATAAGGTGCCCTTCCCACCCATAAAATAAACAGAGTTCACTGACTTTCTGGAAACTGACAGAACTTCCTGGTTGGCAGAAAGCCATGACAAAACAAGCAATGTGGAACAATAGGCTGTGAAATTATCAAGCATATATGACAAGTGTCCACAACCAATTTTCTTATTTTGCAATGTGAGAGTGATTTTCTTTTACAAAAGAAAGCAAATTTAGGGTTAGGGGCTTTGCCCTGGATATATGTGCCTGTGTATGTGTGTGCTGGTACATAAAGCTGGCTCCCCCCCTGACACGTAATACTTTAACCAAGCAGGCCTATAATACACAGTTTTGTAGCATGTGTATGTGGGAGAGAATGTGGGAGATAGAAGCTTGGGAAAACAAGCGTTCTTAGAAGAACTGTAAAGAACCTCTCATTAGAGAGGCAAATTAAAATATTTCAGTCCCTGGGCTATTCTTTTTAAATACACCAAATTACATCAGTTCGTAATAGAAGAATAAACTGCAGACTTTACAGAATTATCTTTTTTTAAAAAAAGTGGTGATATACTTCACTTGTGCTGTGAGCAATATAAAGAAAATTACTCAAAATATTTTCTTTGCGACTATGGATGTCTTTCTGGTAAGGGTGTATCCCCAGGTATAAACCTGAAGGATTATTTTAATAATCTCTGGTGCCCTAAATTTCCTGACATTGCATGCAAGTCTTGATTTCGTTTTATTAGCTCGCTCCTCTGCAGTCTCCTTACAATCTCTGTCTTCCCGAATTGGAGGGAACACTCTCACAACCGATGATAAAAACTTATTCATCGCCATAGCCTCAGACAGGACTTCCAGATTCAAGGTGCTGTTAAATCCGTTGCTGCCACAAACAGTATAATTGACTCCATTTTTAGCAAATAATAACTGTTGAATATTCATACATCAAACAAACATCAGTAGCTCAACTTTTCTATCAAATATCTGGGCTGTGCTTTGAAATATATCTATGAAGTTATTCTTTTTCTTTCTTTTTTTGAAGTTATAGCAACAGGTACCAAAACACAAGCTGAGAAGTATTTCAGAAGGAGAGCTGAATGACAGTGGCAGTCTCAGCCTTGAATTATCCATTTGAATTTGTTTTGTTTTGTTTTTTGTCTGGATCCTCCTGATCTTATTTCAGGCCATTTTCCCCCTGGCACATTATGTAATGCCTGCGAAGAGGAGAAGTCAGATGGAGGATCAGAGCAGGAGCCGTGGAAGAAAAACATGGACAGTGTTAACTTAGGCTGTCATGCAACTTGTCACCGGCAGCCCCCTAAGGTCCAGCAGGATGCAACTGACAGGACTTCTGATCCCAATCAGTTTATTCCTAGGAAAGGCAACCAGCAGGAGTTGAAATAGTAATTGCTTTCCTTTATTCGAAGACATCATGGATGAGACGATTAAAGAGATTAAGGCTTACCTCCTTCAGTGCACCAGAATAAGTGTAGTCTGCTTTTCTGATAGGACTGTAACTGTCAATCAAAAGATTAGGCCTTGTGGGGTAGAAAGAGGAGGTGGCCTTAAAATGTATTCGAATTTGCAAACTACAGCTGTGTATTTTAATCGTGGAGATACGCATTGATCTTTCCCCCTCTTTGAAGTCTGCTATTAGCTACAGGCTCTCTGGCCCCCATGACTTTTCTTGTATTTTTTAAAAAAAGAATATTTTTAAAACTCATTTAAAAATTATACTGCACTGAATCACCCAAAGGGAAAATATAATTAAAATAACTATTTGTATTGCCCTCAATGAAAAAAAAACTTTGGAAGTGTGCTTAGCTTTGGAATATACAAGTCTGATTGTTTCATCAGAAATTTAGCACTGTGTATCTAAAAATATTTTTTCCCAGTAGGTTTGGGATTTTGTACTTAGGAGGAGGCTGTTTATCCATTTAGCAATTTAGTTGAGGGCTGAGTATAGGTTTTTAATCTTAGCAGTACAAGTATGCCTGTTGGTTTAAGTCATACCACCTGAGTTAGTGCTGCCACAACACACACATTCTGTGTTCTCATTAGCTGTCACACAATTGTCTGCACCTATTAATTTTTGAAAAGATAATAGATATTCTTGGAGAGACCAAGACAAAGTGGCAGAATAAATGGCAGGTCATTTCTCTTGTGGTAACAGAACTTAAGCATTTGCAAGTTTCTGACTATCGCCAGTCAAGTTTCTGGGTTCATTATCTCGACCTTGACATCTGGGTTCCTAATCTGCAGACTAAATTTCTTTCTATCATTTCCCTGCCTGAAATGTCCGATCAACCAAGATCTTGTCTCTTTTATTTTTTAATTTAATTTTTATTTATTTATCTGAGATGGAGTCTTGCTCTGTCATCCAGGCTAGAGTGCAGTGGCGCAATCTTGGCTCACTGCAACCTCCATCTCCTGGATTCAAGCGATTCTCCTGCCTCAACCTCCTGAGTAGCTGGGATTACAACCATGAGCCACCATACCTGGGCAATTTTTGTATTTTCAGTAGAACGGGGTTTCACCATGTTGGCCAGGCTGGTCTCAAACTCCTGACCTCAAGTGATCTGTCCGTCTCGGCTTCCCAAAATGTTGGGATTACAGGTGTGAACCACCGCACCTGACCAACCTTGTCTCTTAATGTTTCTATATTGAATGAGCAAGATAAATATGTCTGTTACATGATTTAACTAGGAGAAATCCATCCATTTTTCCATTTGGTCATCTATCCATCCATTGATTCATTTACTCAGGTGCCTACTCTCCCTCATCCTGGTGCTCAAGACACCAGCTGTGAGTAACATGCAATTTATTCTCTACTCTCATGGAGTGTATAATCTAACCTGAAAAGCAAATGTTCAATAAGTAATTAGGCATTTGAAGAAAGTTGAAAAAGAGCCTGGCAAGGATGATGTGGTGGGCAAAATTACAAGAATGCTCCCAGTGACACTTGCCCTTAAATAATCCCCTCTGTTTTTGTGTGGGTAGAACCTGTTAATATGATGGCACAGGCATGTGCCACCACACCTGGCTAATTTTTGTATTTTTAGTAGAGACACGGTTTCACCATGTTGGCCAGGCTGGTGTCAAACTCCTGACCTCAAGTGACCCACCCATTCTGCCTCCCAAAGTGCTGGGATTGATAATGTTAAGTTATATGGCAAAAGGGAAATTATCTAATGTAATTATAGGATTCCTTTCAAAGAAGAGCATTTCCTCCAGGCTTTAGCGGAGAGAAAGTTAGAGAGACTCCAAGCATGAGAAGGATTTGATGCGCCAGCACTGGCTTGAGGATGGATGGCCATGTGATGAAGCATGTTGATGGCCTTTAGAAGCTGAGAGTAGCCCCCAGCTGACAGCCAGCAAGGAGGCAGAGACCTCATTCCTAGAACCACAAAGAACTAACCTCTGCTAAAAAACCGAGCTCAGGAATGAATTCTTCACCACAGCTTTCACGTAAGAGTCTAGGCTTTATCACACCTTGAGTGCAGCCTTGTGAGACTGGTATGGGTTGAATTGTGTTCCCCAATGTATATGTTGAAACCCTAACCCCTGGTACCTATGAATGTGTTATCATTTGGAGACAGGGTCTTTGCAGAGTTAATCAAATTAAGATGAGATCATTGGGGTGGGCCTTAAGCCAACATGACTCTGACTGGTGTCTTTATCAGATAAGGTAAATTTTTGACACAGACACAGAAACACAGGAAGAGTGCCATATAAAGACACAGACACAGAGGGAAGACAGCCATGTGAAGAGGGAGGCAGAGACTAGAGATATGCTACTGCAAGCCAAGAAATTCTTGGAGCTACCAAAAGCTGAAAGAGGCAAAGAACATTCTTCCCTAGAGCCTTTGCAGGAAGCTTGGCCCTGCCAAGACCTTGAGTCTGGATTTCCAGCCTCCAGAATTATAAAATAATACATTTCTGTTGTTCTAAGCCACCTAGTTTGTGGTATTTTGTTAAGGCAGCATAGAAAGCCAATACACAGACTCTAAAGCAGAGAACCCAGATGAACCTGCCCAGACTTTTGGCCTGCAGAACTATGAGATGTAATAGGTGGTATTTTAAGCCCCTAAATTTTAAGCGATTTCTTATTTAACAATAGAAAACAAATACAACTAGTATGAGGAGTATCTAATCTACCTAATCTGAGGGTGGTTTTCCAAGAGGGATGTTTAAGATGAGGAAGAAAGAGTAAGTAGGAATTGTCTAGTAAAGAGGAGAAAGGGAAGATTGGTCCAAACAGAGGGCATGGTGTATGCAAAGGCCCTGAAGCTGAAAAGAGCCAGCTGCATTCAAGGAACTCAACTATTCAGGCTTTCACTTTCAAATAGTATTTTTATTAATGCCAGGTCTAAATTAGGTTCTAGAGACAAAATAAGGACCTGCAGACCAAGCTCATATCTTAGTAAGGGAGGTTAAAAACACATAAACACACCAAGAAATAGTAATTCTACTTTATGTGGTAGGTTCTGAAGGATAAAATGTAGGACTGAGGCAGAAAACCACAGAGTATTGGCTAAAATATTAAAAATCAGAGGGAGAGTGATGTACCATGTTCCGTGAAACTAGAGGGGTAGGAAATGCCAGATCAAGGAGGGCGCTGTGATTGTCTGTTTCTCTATTTGTGGAATATTTCGGAAAAGTGCTGTCTCCCTTCCTGAAAATTCACAGTAGCTATACTGCTATGAAAATCTCAGCACCTTATATGAAATCCACCTGTACCTTTTCAGCTTGAGACCAGTGTACAAAATTCTAGACCATTCCCCTAACCTAACACAGGATTATACTCCAGGGGTTGTAATTATGGCCTGTTCAGGCTCATTGGGCTTTTATGAAAACTCACTGCTCCCATTGGCATTGCGTCTTTTTATTGTTTCTTTAATTTCAGTGAATTTGTATCTGTGTGTGTGTGTGTGTGTGTGTGTGTGTTTGCACACACATGCATGTGTATGAGGTCCCCAAGACTATCCTCAGTTCAGTGATCCACTAGAAAGACTCAAAGATACCAGAAAAGCTGTTATACTTATAGTTGCAGTTCATTGCAGAAAAGATACAGATTAAAATAAGCCAAGGAAAAAGTGCATAGGGCAGAGTCCGTGGGAGACCAGGCACAAGCTTCCAGTTTTTCTCTCCCAGTGAGATCACAGGACAGCACTTACTGCCCCCAGCAGCAATGTATGACAACGTGTACAGAATGCTGCCAACCAGGAAAGTTCACTCAAGCCTTGATGTTTAGGATTTTTTAAATTAGGAATTGGTTACATAGAGATGGAGTGCCCACATGACTGACCTTAGTTACACAGTCACCAGCCCAAGCCCGCTGTTATTCACATTGTTAGCATAAACCATCTGGCATGACCCAGTGCCCCAGGTATACAAAGACACTCTTATCAGGCAGAATATTCTGAGGGTGTAGAAGTTATGTCTCATAAGCTGATGAAGGGGGCCATGCCTTTCTTTGGAATGTGCAGAATCTGAACATCATAGACCTGCTGAATCAATCCTTTACCATAACACACACACAAACACAGGTTGTCATTGCTTTAACCCTCACTCCAAACTTTGCTTTTCCAACATGTTGAGAGCATGATCACCAATACTTGGGATTGTAGCAAAAAGTAAAAATCATTTTGCAGTGTTTTTCTTTTATATTCCTTGAGGTAGTGGTTTACAAACAGGTTTACATTGTAAATATGCTTGGAGATGTTTTTTCATTTAATTTTACTTTATTGAAGGATAATTTACATTCATTTGAACAAGTAGATCTTAAGTCTACAGTTCACTGAGTTTGGACAAATGCATACGCACATAACCCACACTTCTTTAAAAATATAGACCATTTCCATCACTCGAGAAAGCTCCCTCATGCCCCCCCTACAGTCAATCCCTGCCCACCCACCTCCACCACCATCTTCTGGAGCCAACAATTGTTCTTATCTCTTACTAAACATTAGTACTACCTATTCTAAGAGTTCATAAACATGGAAACATACAATGTATGATATTTTGCGTTTGGGTTTTTTCCCCTCACTCAGAATAATGCTATTGCAAATCAGCTATGTTGTGTGTGTCAGTAGATTGTCCCTTTTCACTGCTGGGTACTTTTACATTGTTTGACGATAACACAATTTATGTATCAATTCTCCTTTTGATGGGCATTTTGACTGTCTCCAGTTTTTAGCTGTTAGGCATAAAATTGCTATGCTTGCTGGGCATTGTGGCTCACGCCTGTAATCCCAGCACTTTGGGAGGCCGAGACAGGCAGATCACAAGGTCAGGAGTTTGAGACTAGCCTGATCAACATGGTGAAACCGCCTCTCTACTCATCATACAAAAATTAGCCAGGCGTGGTGGCACACACCTGTAATCCCAGCTACTCAGGAGGCTGAGGCAGAATTGCTTGAACCCAGGAGGCAAAGGCTGCAGTGAGCCAAGATCGTGCCACTGCACTCTAGACTGGGCGACTGAGCGAGACTCCATCTCAAAAAAAAAAAAATTGCTATGCTTATTCCCATACAAATTTTTCTGTGCACTTATGTTTTCATGCCGGGTAAATAGCTAGCAGAGAAGTTGCTGTCTTGCAAGGTAGATATATGTTTATCTCATCTGCCAAACCATTATGCAAAGTAAAGTGGTTGTGCTATTTACACATCTCCCAGCAATGTATGAGGGTTATGGTTGCTTCACATCCTTTCCAACATTGGTCTGTCTTTTTAGTTTTAGCTGTTCAGACGGGTGTGGAGTGGTATCTTATGGTAGTTTCACTTGCATTTTCCTGATAACTATTCATGTGGAGCACTTTTTCACGTACTTATTAGCCATTCATGCACCTATCTTTGTGAGATGTCTGGTCAAGTGTTTTGTCTAGTTTACAGATTCTATGGTTTGACTTTTTACTATTGAGTTGTAGGAATGCTGTCCCTGACGTGTCCTCCCCTGAGATTTGGATAAGGTAGATCTAGTGTAGGTCTCTGAAGGACCTGACATGCAGGTAAGTTTAAGAACTAATGTATGAATGGGTCTGATGTCAGTTTGTAAGACTACAACTCTGCTTGCAGCCATAATTTGAAACGTTCCCATCCAGAGGCTTGCTTGGTGATTATTTTAAATTGTTAAGGAAAACATTAGAAAAACAATTCTCAGAGGTGGTTTCTTTCTCACTCTGGACTTGGCACTGAATTTTAACATCAATCTAAAGCTAGAAAATTCCCAGGATTGGACAAAGTCACTTAAACCAAATGTGGGTTGCATATAGGTATTACTATAATTATTAAAGGGTTCTTGAGTTGATTTGTAGCAGCATTCTAAACCACATCCTGTTTTTCTTCCCTCAGAGGGAAATGTGGTCATGTACACATTTCAACGTGGAAGCCCACATGCAGTTTGCATTATTTTCTAAGTAAAATTGATTTGGAAACTACTTGAACCTTGTGTTAATGTTCACATTGTACCAATTTATCTAGTAGACAACCTCCCTGACCCAAAATGTTGGCTTCTTTCTACTCGGTAATTTCTAGAATTTTCATACTGATTTACACAGTATACCAAATAAGCTACCTTCTTAAGGACCTCCATCTATCCTATTTACTCTCAAAAGAAGAGATTAAACAAAGACTTTTATCCAGTTATTTAATAAGCCCTGGACATTTTCTCTTAAAAAAAAACTCCAGGTTTGGAAGTTGTTTTGACTCATAGTTCATGGTTCTAAGGGGTTAAGGCACTCTAAAAATCAGATTATTCAAAGGATCAAAAAGTTTCTACAAACTTAAACATCTAAACTGTGCAGTAGATTATTTTTCTTTTCCAGGGAGCCCTGCTGCCTTAATTAAGGCAATAAAAAGACGGCATGTAGATTTTATCTCACATGACAATGTTGAAGTGGTGTGACTTCCTGAAAGATCATGCAGAGACCCTTCCCTGATCCTTAGGAAGGTGTGCTGTGGTTGATTTGTGATGCTCACCATCATTCTGCAAAGATACACCTTTCTCAATACTGGTATCTGACCTTTCAAGATATGAGGTTGTGAAGTTAGCCAGAGAGCAAACTCAAACAAATGGTGCAGTGTCTATCAAATATCCTGCTATCCTGATGTTTAGAAAGCCTCTTCAGTCAACTTTTTATTCTCCATGTAAGTGAGAGGAGATATTTTAAATCCTAGGGATGCAAGGTGTTGAAATCCTTAGAGACTCCAGCTGACCTCTGCTCTAGGGACTTCATATACCTTTGCCTTTACTTCCCAGCCTTGGACTATTTTATGTGATTCCCCCAAGGTTGAGGTGGAGAAAGGCCAAAAAGTAAAGTTAACTGGATCCTTCAGTTCATTCACAACTCTGGTTAGAACACTTTGATGAGGAGGAGGAGGAAAACCTGGGCTTCGGCTTAGCTTCTGGGTCACTAGTAGATCTTTGTCACTGTGGACTAAAGAGATTTGAAAACTGGGAGGATTAGCACAAGATATTGAAATGTGAAAAGAGTGATGACTATGTGTCAGCTCTGTTTGGTTTCCTCCAGAAGAAACTGCGTTTTTAAAGCTCTCTTGTAAAAATTGTGAGGCTTCTGATTGCACAATTTCATACAATTCTGTACTAAGGTAGGTTCCTGCAAAGGTAGTGAGGTCATGTTTATCCAGCAGTGCTGGGAAGGCTTCATTTAGCCATGCCTGCTTTAAATGTACACGTATATATTTAAAGTTACCATCAAGGTCAAATTTTCTTCCTTTCCCCCCGCTGGAGTAATGTGTTTGCTCTAAATGGCTGTCCTAAGCTGCGCATTGATTTATTTTGTTGTTGTTAAGTCCTCTTCTGTGATTTCTGTATGATGTTTGGAAATGAGGTTGTTTTAACACAAGTTACTTTCATGGGTGGGGGAGAATAATAACATACTCACCTTGGTAAACAAATTTATTTGAGGATCAGTGGAGATGGTGGGTGGAGACAACCTCTAAGCCCACAAGTAGTCCGTTCCTTGGGGACTGCCTCCAAAGCCTGCAGTTAACTAACCCTTTTTCTAAAGAGACCAGCAGTTCAGAAATAGTTAAAATGGGAAAGGGTTTTTTCTCATTACATATAGGCTTTGGTATGCATAACACATTTTGTCTTCCTTTTGGCCATAATGATATTTCTTATAAATATGCTAAGTGTTCATAGCAAGAGGGGGTCAAGTATCACACAATTGTTAATTTAAAGCTTTGTTAAAGTATATGCATCCCCCCACAGCCACACTTCATGGGAGTTAAATAGGTAGAGAAAAACTGATCTCTCTTACAGCACAAATTGGAAAATGAAATGAGAAATCAACAATAACTATTTTAACCATTCAAGTTCTTCATATTATCATAAAAAGATCAATTTTAAGATTTCAGATATATTCCAAAGCTGTTCTAATCCAGTCAGAAAAGTATAGTTATTACTCATCTTTCCTTCCTTTAAGTAAATTTGCTTGAAGAGAAAGACCTGGATCTAATCTAGGGAGTGCAGGAAGGCATGGCAAGGAGAAGGGAGAGTAAGAGAGAAGGAAAGACACGAACACAGAGAAAAACATGCCTTTTACTTAAAAGTCCTATCAGTTGTTTTGCCTTGGTTTAGTTAGAAACTCGAAAGGGTAGAAGCAGGAAACAGCACAGTATGACCAATTTTTAACAGAAACACATGGGGCAGGAGTGTATGATACCAAGCTTCTAACTTTCTCATGTATCTGATTATTTTTATGAAAATGATATTAAAGCATAATGAACATCAGATAATTGTACAAATCCTATGTGCACACGCCCGTGTAATCTACACCCAGATCAAGGAACACAGAATGATATCTGCTCCCCAGGAGACCCATCCTGTTCCCTGCCAATCACTTCTTCCCTACCCTCCATCACCATTATCCTGATTTCTCAGACCATAGATTAATTTCTCCTATTTTTGTAGTTTATGTAAATGAAATCATAGCATGATGTCTCTGTGACTGGCCTCTCTCTCACTAATTTGTAAGTTTAATTCATGTTTTTATGTAGCAGTAGTTGTTTTTCACTATGTGTAGAATTCCATTGACTATCATGAATATTTCACCCATTCTACTGCTGATGGGCGCTTTGTTTGTTTCCAGTACAGGGCTATTATACTCTGTGTTGCCATGATCAATCTTGTATGTACCTTGTTAGTGAATATTTACCTACATATTTTATCTTCATTTATTTTAAGAACAGCAATCTCTCAGAATACTAGGAAATTGAAATTTAATTTGTTTTTAAAAAAACTATATACATGGAAAAAAGACAGAACAATTTCAAAACAATTGACTAGCTCTGCTAAGAGAGGAACCAAAAGGAAGACGGACGTCCAGCAAAACCTGTCTTGTGAAGTTGGTGTCAAAATGGAGTTAACTTTTCAAATGTTACGATTTGTTTAGTGATTCATATCATTGACTAATTGCTTTGATCTTTAAAGTAATGAAAACAGTTGAAAGAGGAAGAGAGTGGATATTCCCTGTGCTTAGCAATTAAGTTTCATGGAGATAATTCCTAAGAATGGCAGAGCACAAACTATACCCCAGCTTCGTTTGAAATATGGTCTTGCAGCAACAAATTTGTGTTGCATTTTCAGAATATGGCTTGACAGTATTGAAGGAATTGTAAGTTTGAGAACCACCATAATTTAGGTTCTTTTTTTAAATTTTTTTAAATTTTATTTTACTTTAAGTTCTGGGGTACATATGCAGATCTTGCAGGATTGTTACATAGGTATACACATGCCATGGTGGTTTGCTGCCTCCATCCCCCGTCACCTACATTAGGTATTTCTCCTAATGTTATCCCTCCCCAATCTCCCCAACTCCTGCTATCCCTCCCCTAGTCCCCCCCCCCCCCCAACAGATCCCAGTGTGTGATGTTCCCCTCCCTGTGTCCATGTGTTCTCATTGTTCAGCACCCACTTATGAGTGAGAACATGCAGTGTTTGGTTTTCTGTTTTTGTGCCAGTTTGCTGAGAATGATGGTTTCCAGCTTCATCCATGTCCCTGCAAAGGACATGAACTCATCCTTTTTTTATGGCTGCATAGTAGTCCATGGTGTATATGTGCCACATTTTCTTTATCCAGTCTATCTTTGATGGGCATTTGGGTTGGTTCCAAGTCTCTGCTGTTGTAAACAGTGCCGCAATGAACATATGTGTGCATGTATCTTTATAACAGATCAATTTATAAGCGTTTGGGTATATACCCAGTAATGGGATTGCTGGTTCAAATGGTATTATTTCTAGATCCTTGAGGAATCCCCCACTTATAGTGTTGTAACTTCTTCCCAGGATTTAATTAGATGTGTGGAAAGTTATAAACCCATACTGAGATGCACTGTATATGGGAAACACACAGATTTAGAAGGAATTATATATTTAAAAAAGTAAAATATCACATGAATAGTTAAAAGAATTTTGTATGAACTGCTTCACAAATTTATATCATCTTTGCATAGGGGCTATGTTAATCTTCTTTATAATCATTCCAATTTTAGTATACGTGCTTCCCAAGTGAGAGAGCATGTATACTGATTATGTTTTTAAATGATAATATTGTGGATACATTGGGTTAAATATATTATGAAAATTTCATCTATTTCTCCTTATTAAGGTAGCTATAAAAACTTAAAGTTACATGTGTGGCTTGTGTTACATTTTTACTGTGTTTTTAGATCTTCACCTTTCAAAGACTGGTGGTTTGGCCAAGAAAACAATGAGTTTGACAGGACTGGGGAAACTAGTGTCTCAGGTGATACATTACAAGTGCTTACTTTGGGTATCTGCCAATGGATTTCAGGGCATATGTTGATTTGGTGCAGTGGCAACTATCTTTTACCTTATTATTTCAAAGCTTCTATGGTAAGATTAACATAAATTTAGTAAGTGCTAACTGTGTGCAGAGATAAGAGAGATATATGGTCACTGTCTCTTGTTGAAAAGTTCCACATTTCATTCATTCATTTGTTCACTTAGTAAAAATTTATTGAGCTTCTACTCTGTGTCGGCAACAAGGCAAAGCATGGGAGATTTGGTGGTAAACAAAGCACAGCCTCTACTGTTTGTTGGTCACTTGTATGTTTTCTTTTGAGAAGTGTCTGTTCATTTCCTTTGTCTACTTTTAATGGATTTGTTTTTTGCTTGTTCAACTAAGTTCCTTATAGATTCTGGACATTAGACCTTAGTCAAATGAATAGTTCACAAATTCCTAACCTTATTCTGTAGGTTGTCTATTTGTTGATAGTTTTGCTATGCAGAAGCTCTTTAGTTTAATTAGGTCCCATTGTCAATTTTTTTCTTGTTGCAAGTGCTTTTGAGGACTTAGTCATAAATTCTTTGCCAAGGCTGATGTTCAGAATGGTATTTCCTATGTTTTTTCCTGTGATTTTAATAATTCTAGAACTTAAAGTCTTTAATATATCTTGAGTTTATTTATATATATGGTAAAAGGTAAGGGTCCAGTTTTATGCTTCTGCATATGGTTAGCCAGCTCTCCCAGCACCATTTATTGAAATAAGGAGTCCTTTCCCCATTGCTTATTTTTGTCAACTTTATTGAAGATCAGATGCTTGTAGGTGTGCGGCTTTATTTCTGGGTTCTCTATTCTGTTCTACTGGCTTAAGTGTCTGTTTTGTACCAGTACCATGCTGCTTAGGTTACTGTGGCCTTGTAGGGTTGGCCTTGTAGGTTACTATGGCCTTGTAGGGTTCAAGATTGGGGAATGTGATTCCTCCAACTTTATTCTTTGTGCTTAGTATTGCTTTTGCTATTTGGGCTCTTATTTTGTTCCATATAGATTTTAGAATAGTTTTTTTTTTTAATTCTGTAAAAAATGACATTGGTAATTTGATAGAAATAGCATTGAGTCTATAGATTGCTGGGGGCAATGTGACTATTTTAATACTATTGATTCTTCTAATTCATGAGTATGAAATAATTTTCCATTTGTTTGTGTTTAAACATTTTTGACCAGTGCCCTTCCCCTGTGCTTTCTCTATCAACTATCATCCACGGCCTCAGAAATTAGCTCATTTAATTTCTACCAGAAAGTCAGAGAATCAGGAGGGTCACTAACTAAAAAGGTGTCACACATATATACATAAATCATTTGCCTGGAGAGTCATGACCCTGGTCTGATGCTTTCAAATGCTCTCTCATATGGAGAGATGGATAATCCACTCTCTTATAATTCAGAAAGGAGTCCAACATGAATTTCCTGAAAGCGCTTATGTGTATCTTTCAGATGACAGAGAGGATGCATTTTGAACCATTTAATTACTCCTATGAGTGACTTGCATAATGCCTATAGAACCATCTAGATGGCACATGTTGCCTGAAACAGCACATGCCAGTTGTTTTCTTTGCTGCCTTTAAAATGAGATCGCAAGCACATTTGAAGCTAAATGACTCTTGATGTGTGATTGTACCTTTACCGCAATTCTAAGTAGAAAAGATGGCTTTTTTGTTAACTCATTTTCTAGCAGGAAGGGATCATTTCTAAGGAGTGAAATTCTGGGTTCAGATTTCAGCTCTAGTACTCACTCACTGACGAACCTTGGACATATTAGCTGGACAGCTTGAGCTGCATCACCTCACTTGAAAGCCACCTTATGTATTAAGGCAAAAGGACTTTTTAAAAAGTGGCATTTACTCGACTATACAGTAAAATTATGTACATTGTATAAAATGTACACATGCAGGAAGGTATATAAAAGTAACTTAACAATTACCTGTCTTTCCACCACCAAAAATAAATATTGTATGTTAACATTTTTGTGTACCTCCTTCCAGTTTTTGCATATGTAATAGTTGAAGCCATACTGTATCTGTATAATAATGTATTTTGCCTCTTTTACTTGGCATCACTGTGTAAATATTTTGCCTCATGATGAAAATCTTTTTAATATAAGTTGATTTTACATATACCATTACCTCAGATAAACATATTATTTAGTCTTAGGAGGAAATACAGGTAGATAAAAGACATTTAAGCCATTAAAAAACACTGAAATAAATAAAAGCAGTTTTAAAATATTAAAGACAAATAAATACTAGTGTCTGTAACGTTTAATTCAAACTCTCACATAATGTTCTCTGTTTTTTTAAGTTTATAAAATAATTTGCTTAAATTATGACATTCATTGATAATGAATGTCCTTATTTTGGAGAGAAAGATGGCTTTCTAACAAAATCAGCTGATGAGGATTTAATAAGCACCAGCTCTTGCCCCATATGAAAGAATTGTGAATTACCAATTACCATATTGATGCCATTGTTTGGTTGCCTGAGCAAAATATTAGGTGGCACACCTGTCAGAGAAGGAAGAGGAGTAACTGCTGGAGAAGCTCTTAGGAAACCTTAAGCCAGGCTTTGAAGGATGGTGTGGGATTGAAATAAGCCTTTATAATGCAGGGCTTTTGACAGTGAAGTGCCATATCCCTTAATCTACAAATGGTGGATTTGCAGTTATTTCAAAACAATAAATATAAATCCATAGTGCCAAATGCATGCATTTTCTTGAGATTTCTGGTGTGGATGGTGTGTACTTCTGAGAGGTGGAAATGACAAGCAGATAACTCTAGAGATGATTATGCAATGAGCAGCTCTGAAGGAGTGCAGGAGAATGTTGGCTTACAGATTTTTTTTAATAAGATTGGATGGCAGAGGAGTGGGTGGAATATGTGGAAAAGAGGAGAGAGCAATTAGGTAAAAATGTTAGGCCACTCTCTTAGTTAAATATTAACAATATTGTGGAGCATTTGACTTGATTTATTCAAATGTGCTTTCCCTCCAACACTTTATGCAATTTACATCACTGACTCAGCTTCTGTTGGGGCATCAGCCTCCAAGAAAGCTTGGTGAAAGCTAAGAACCATGGGTCCCAGTTTAAGAAGGGCTGATTTATAAACAGTCTGGTTACATAAACTACTGTTCTGCTATTCTGGGTTTGTTTCCCCATCACCGGTACCAGTTCCTTTGGATTTTGTATCAGATTCATTTCAGTAGGAATGGGAGGAGAAAGCTCAGCCTAACTGACAGCCTCTGTCAGTAAAGGTGCTGCCTCTGTCAGGTAAGGTGCTTTGTGTGCAGCTCTGTGCTAGGTACCAAACACACGTAAGAGCCCCACATCCTCACAATCACCCTAATGGGGAGCATTCTACTTGTGGACTGGGGCTGGAGAAGCAAAGAAATGACAGTGGGATATTCAGCAAAGGAGGCTCACGGGGAACAAAGACCCTCAAGAGTGAAGCTATGGTTTTAGGATACAGTCATTCAGCTTTCTGTGACTTAGCGTGCAAAGACATGGATTAATTCTGCTACAGAACTGTATTTTAACTGGATCATGGAAGTCATTTTGTTCTCTCCATGATTATAAGAAATTCTTGCTCTGGGAAAGAACAGACAACAGACCCTTAGTAAAAAACCAATCAGAGCAATAAAGAAGTTAATCAGATGCTTTCATGAGAATTTCCCCCAAGGATTTTAATATTTAGTGGACATGTACTTGAAAAGCTCTTTCTTAGAAATTGAAACTCATGAATGATGATGATATTAATAATATCAGTAGTAGTACTAATATGACCACTAACATGCTTTGAGTGCTCATTATAAACTGATAGTAATATTGGGTGCTTATATGAGTCAAATTGCTCATTTGACCCTAGATAACATTATTGTCCTTACTTTTTAGAGGAAAATCTGAGGCTCCTGTTCCCCCACATAGAAAATGGTTTTAATTCAGATCCATCTGGTACCAAAACCATGCTTTTGACTACTGCTCTCCATTGCTTGTTTAGAGCTGAAAGGGATCTTAGGGAAGGTCATTTCCCAGATTAGGGGCCCATAATGGTAGTGGCTTGACCAGCATCACACAGGTCCTTAGCAGCAGAGTTGGGTATTGCATTCTGGTCTGATTGTAATTAGATTCAGAAGATATGCAGGCCAATGTGGACCACTTGAAAATAATCCTGGCATTCAAAGATTATTTGTGGGTGATATGGATATATTGTGACAACTGCAGCAAAATTAAAAAGCAGTGTTTTATGTTAAGATGTAATTGTATGTTGAACACATATAATTACGTCTTAACATAAAACACTGCTTTTTAATGATGGGGGGTGAGAGTCTATTAAAAAAACACCCACAATGTCTTTATATCCTGAGGTGTATGATACTATCATACGTTTATTTTTTTCATGGATATTATGCATCATATATGACAGGCACTGTGCCAGAGGATGAAAATACAGCAACAGGCAAGACAAACTTCATCCCTCCTTTCATGGACCTGATGTTCTAAGTAGAATAAGACAGAAGACTGTTCAAGTAATTAATAAGAAACTATCAGATAGTGATAAGTGCTTTGCATAATGTTAAAGCTGGGTGATGCAATAGAGACTTCCTGGGAGCTACTTTAGATTGGGCAGTCTGGGGAGGTGACATTTAGGCTGAAACCTGAATAACAAAAGGAAACAGTCACATGAGATAAGAGGAATGAGTATTCCTGGCAAATGGTGATTGCTATGGAAAAGCTCTGAGATAGGACAAACCCTGAGATTGGCTTGCTTGAGAAAGAGAAAGAAGGCCTGTGTCACTGGCATGCAGTGAAAGAGGGCAAAGGTAATACCATCACAGAGGTGGCCAGGAGTTTGCCCTTGTGGGTATTTTTGAGCCAGAGTTTAGATGTTATTCTAAGTGCAATGGGAAACCATTGGAAGTTTCAACAGCAGGAGCAACATGATTCAATTTTTTGTTGGGAAAAAAAAAAAAGATCATTGACATCTAGGAAGCATCAGAAGCAACAGTAGGAGCTGGGATATCAATGAGGAAACATGACAATTGATCAGCAAACGACGGTGGCAAGGACTCGTGGCAGCAGTGCAGATGTACAGAGGTAGTAGGATACGAGCTAGGAGGATCACTAAACTATAAAAGGGTTTTACACATATATAAATAAATCATTTGGAGAGCCATGCCCTTGGTCTGATGCTTTCAAATGCTCTCTCATATGGAGAGATGGATAATCTACTCTCTTATAATTCAGAAAGGGGTCCAACGTGAATTTCCTAAAAGCACTTATGTGTGTATTTTAGATGATAGAGAGGATGCATTTTGAACCATTTAATTGCTTCTATGAGCGACTTGCATAATACCTATAGAACCATCTAGATGGCACATGTTGCCTGAAACAGCACATGCCAGTTGTTTTCCTTGCTGCCTTTAAAATGAGATTGCAAGCACATCTGAAGCTAAATGACTCTTGATGTGTGATTGTACCTTTACCGCAATTCTAAGTAGAAAAGATGGCTTTTTTGTTAATTCATTTTCTAGCAGGAAGGGATATTCCTATATTTGGCAATAGACTCAACAGAACTTGACAATGGATTAAGTGAAGGAAAAAAGAAAGCAAAAATAAATCAAGAATGATGTCTGTATTTTTTGGTTTGTCCAATTGAGTACATGGTGGTTTGTTTACTGAGTTGGAGGAGGAAGAGATTTAGAATGGAAAAGTTCAGAGTTTTGTTTGGGCCATGTTAGGTTTGAGATGCTTATTGTACTCCACCATCTAGGTAGAGGACATCCGTTAAACATAGGATTCTAGAGTCTAGAGCTTAGTGGAAGGTCAAGGTTACAGATACAGTTTTGAGTGCCATTTACATAGGAGGTGGCACATAAGGCCACCTATTGGATGATGACATCTAAAGGGAAAGGACACTGATGAAAGGAGACCCAGGACAGGGCCTTGGCACTCCCCAAAATTTGACGTCAAATGGAGGAGGAGGAATAAACCATGGATGCTAGGAAGGAAGGTCAGGGAGTCAGAAGGAAAACCAGGAGAATGGTATCTTGGAACCTAAGAGAAGTTATACAAATAAGACATAGCTGGGTGCCACTAAGGAAAATGAAGAATGATGATGAGAAATAGCAATCAGCCTGGGCTTGAAGCGGGACTTTTTGACCTCACCGTTTGACCCTGAAGACTAAGAATAGGTAACCAGACCACTAGGAGAGTTTAAGGCTCTCTCTCTCTTCTCCACTTTTACTTTTTCTCTTTCTCATTCTCTGCCTCTTGACCTAAGTCTCATTTTTCTGGAGAGTGTGACTGTCAAAATCTTGTACCCCAGTTTTCTCATTAGGCTAGCAATCTTTTATCAGCGTTTTACTACATTTAGAAATGTTCAGCATTTAGAAATATCAAGTTGGTAGTGCCTAAAAATTGATGGGAAATAGCAGCCTCTTGACAGAAATCTCGATGTATAACAGTTGACCCAGAAAAATGAACCACAGTAGAAATAATGGCCAATGAAAAAATCACTGTGGCAATATATATTTGAAATCATTGTGAATAAAAACTGATAAATGAAGCAAATATTTATTAAGGATTTTCAAAAAAAAAATGAGCTCATCCCTATGAAAATAATTTTGATAAAATAAAAATGAAAATTGAAAAATTGGAAATGATTTTGTGTTGGATAGAAACTTGATTAAACAATTATGGCCAGGCTCGGTGGCTCACACCTGTAATCCCAGCACTTTGCGAGGCTGAGGTGGGTAGACTACTTGAACTTTTGAGTTTGAGACCAGATTGGCCAACATGGTGAAACCTCATCTCTACTAAAAATACAAAAATTAGCCAGGCGTAATGGCGGGCACCTGTAATCCCAGCTACTCAGGAAGCTGAGACAGGAGAATCACTTGAACCCAAGAGGCGGAGGTTGAGGTGAGCCGAGATAGCGCCACTGCACTCCATCCTGGGCGACAAGAGCGAAACGTCGTCTCAAAAAAAAAAAAAA
The DNA here is from genome assembly GCA_036589455.1 of Ateles fusciceps. NCBI lineage: Eukaryota > Metazoa > Chordata > Mammalia > Primates > Atelidae > Ateles > Ateles fusciceps. The sequence goes on from JAZHEH010000562.1 coordinate 15,804,387, forward strand.
GAAAAGAACGAAAGAAATTCAATTAAAGAATTAAACTGGCTTACTGATATTTGTCCAAGAAACAACTGTCTTGATGAAGATTCTCCTGTGTTAATTTAAGTCTGATTAATGTTTATAATCAAGGCATTCGTGGCATTGAAATGGAAGGGTCAAACCCTAGGGTCAAAATGTCTTACTCCCTGATAGACTCATTTTGTGCAATAAAATATCATGAACACAAACTATCTTTAAAATACAGTAATTAAAGACTCATCGAAGTTCTCTTTAATTTCAAATCCCTTGATTTGAAAAAGTGATCTGTCTTGGACTGTGGCCTTCACTGTCCCAAGACTATAAATGTTAAAGAGGAAATAATTATTCCACAATCTTATTCAGGAAGAGCTGCAGATTCCTTGCCTGAGTAAGAACAATTTCTAAATTAGTGTCATTTGAATTAGTGCCTTTTCAACTGGAAACAGTTCTTTCAAAAATACTTGCTTGTTCTTATTCTTGTTTCCTTTTTTTTTTTAAAAAAAAAAATCAATTGGGTTGCAATTGAGGTTAATATTAGTTAAAATCTACTTTAATCATTAAATTCAGTAACATAAGCTGCCAGTTGCTAGCTGTATGTCCTTAAACAAGTTACCAAATCTCTCTAATCCTATTTCCTCAACCATAAAGGGGACACACACCAATAACACACACCTCACAGGATTATTGTCAGGATTAAGTGGAGAGGAAGACTTTAAATGCCCTGTTTCTTTGTATTTATTTAGAGACAAGCTTTTGCTCTGTTGTCCAGCCTGGAGTGCAGTGGTGATCACGGCTCACTGCAGCCTTGATCTCCCATGCTCAAGCAATCTTCCTGCCTCAGCCTCCTGAGTATCTGGGATTACAGTTGTACGCCGCCACCCCACCCCAGCTTTTTTTTTTTTTTTTAAACTAAAGATGAGGTCTTGCTATATTGCCCAGGCTGAATGCCCTGGTTTAAAGTAGATGCTCAATGGAAGTCTTTACTATTGCTGCTATTATTAGCATACTGTACATTTTCTATGTACACAATGTAATTACTTCAGCTATTTAGTCTGAACAATTTGTCTCCCAAATAGTTTGAAAATTTTCCCAGGCAAGGGTTAGGCTCTCAACCTTTATTAGTGTCTTTCATTCCTCTGTATCAGTCATAGCAGAACACAGCTGGCTCACCCAGACTGGGTAATTGAGGGGTACATAATGAAGGGATTATTTAAAGAAGGTTGGACAGAGGGAGGAAAAGCTACAAGGGGTGGAGAAACACCCTGGAGCTAGCAGCAGCAGGGAGCCCATAGGTTTTAGAGGCAGAGGAGGAGGTTATCAGTGAGAGCTTGGAGCACAAAAGACAGGCCACTCAACAAGGACTGCAGCTTTAGATAGAGAAGTGCCAAAGTGCTATCTGGCAGGAAGGGAGCCAGTAGATTAAATACTCCAACCTCTCTCTCTTCCCACCCTGATCTCCTGCTGGTGCCTTCTCATTAGCTCGGAAAAGCATCAGGCAAGGAAGCTGGTTACAGCAGTCTATAGAAATCATCATACCTGAACACAGAGCAGAGGGGGAAAGGAAGGAGAATGGATCTAGGGAAATAAAATGAGAGTAGGCAGCAGAGCCTTGCCAGCTCAGTCAATTAATACAGATGCTTTACATATAATTAGTGCTGATACATGTTTGTGGAAGGAAGGGAAAGGAAAACTGATTGAAGGCAGTTCATAAACTATAGACGATTCATCTTTAAATGAAGATAGAGAAAAACTCTATGTAATAGCATAATAGTTTAGAGGTAAGGTTTGAAATCTGACCAACCCCAGTGTGAATCATGCCTTGGCACTTCCTAACGGAGTGATCAAAGGCAGATACTAAATGACTTAGCCTCAGTTTCTGCCTCAGACAAAAAGAGATGAGGTTAGTACCTACTTCATAGGTTGCTTCTGAGCAGTAACTGAGAGGGTGGATACAGTACACCTGGCACAGAAACAAGTACTGAAGAAATGTTAGCAAATGAATTCTCAGTAACAGTGAGCGGTTCTCAACTAGGGGCAATTTTGATCCCTAACTCCATTCCAGGGAACATTCTGCAGAGTCAGGAGGTATTTTTCGTTGTAACAACTGGAGAGTGCTACTGGCATGTAGTTGATAGAAGCCATGAATCCTGCTAAATATCCCACCATGCCTAGGACTGCCCCCCACAGCAAAGAATTATCTGGCCCAAAATGTAAATAGCTCCGAGGGTGAGAAACCCCTCCCTGTACTGATTTCATCTCTGTATTTCCATCCTTGGGCCTCTGTATTTCTTGATACTGGTTCTTAAGATCCATGATTATTTATACTTTGTTCACTCTCAGTAAATTTAAGGTTTTCGTTCTCCCCTTCCCATAAAAAGCTCAGGACTTACTGTGTATATGGCACTTCAACACAATGTGATCTTGTCTTTCCACCATTTGAAGTAAATAAACAAATATATAAATAAAGATAAAATAGAAATCACAGTGATATGTTGTAATCTGAACTACAGCCACCCAGTATTAAAGCACTTTTGTCACTTATAGATATGCAAGGCAACAACAATACACAATACAGAGCTATTTCTAGGGGTGTTTCAAATCACCAGGGAGCAACATATTGAAACGTGTTGTTTCTGCAGCTGTAATCTCTGGTGAGCCTCTTTCCAAAAGGAAAAAAAAAAGGCACAGTAAAGCTAGTGAGTCTAAACTAGGTCAGTGGAATTAAACATTAATTTAAATAAAGGCCACCCTTCAATATAATCTGAATGTATTTCCTCTCTCTCAGTCACTTACCCCTATTGCCCAACCCATCCCTATTCTACCCAGAATTGCCCCTGGCAACAGTGGCCTTTCCTCTTGAGAAAGCTGATGTTACTGAAACAGAATGCCCTTGGCCTCAAGATGGCTGAGTCTTCACTATGTGTTTCGTATCCTTCAACCTCAAAGTGGGAGTGGTCTTCCCAGCTCCCCAGTTTATTCATTTATCTGTCCATTCATTCATCCATCAAGTATTTATTGTGGTCCTTGACTTCGGCGGCACAGGCATAATGGTCCCTGTCCACATGGAGCGTGTCATCGACTGAGGGATGAAGACATTCATCAAGTAAGCAAACACAGTAAACATCCTGATTGTGACCAGGGCTGTTCATGGAGCAGGGAGGCACCAGAGAAAGTAAAATCAGAGTCCTACTGAGGCAGTGTGGTCAGGAAGGGTCTCTTTGAGGTGATGACATTGCCAGTGACACTAGAAGGCCTTTTAAAACAAAGGTGGGAAAAGGGTACCTGGGGAGAAGGACCAGTCTGTGCAAAGGCCCTAAGGCACGGAAAAGTTGGATCTGTTCAGGGACTAGAAATTTGCAAATTAGGCTTCACTGGTGAGAGGATATAGGACAAGATCAGCAAGTGAATAACTTGAAGTAATCCTGAATGTTATCCTCTCATATCCGGGAAAAATGAGAAGATTTTTAAGCTACACAGCGACTTAATATCTGTTAACTTTAGAGTGCTTTTTCTATGAGCCAAGAGCACTTTATAGATGGTAACACTAACACTCACGTTCACTTTGTGAGATAACAATGATTGTTATACCCACTTTACAGATGAAAAATGGAGGCACAAGGAGGATAAGAAACTCCAGTTCATACAATTATATATCAGGGTTTCTCATCTCACCACTGTTAACATGTGGGGCAAGGGCCATCATGTTCATTTTGAGATGTTTAGCAGCAATGCAGCCTTCTACCCACTAGATACGAGTAGCAGTCTCCCCTCACCTTCAGTTGTAATAACTAAAATACGTGTCCAGACTTTGACAAATAGCCCTAGGGAAGAGGTGAGCAGAATCCTCTCTGGTACCCTGTTACATGGGGGGGAAAAAAGGAAAGCATCTCAAATACCATTATTCAGTAATGACCCTACCTTGGCGTCTTACAGGCTCTTTAATAAGCTTTCTCTGTATTTTCAGTCATCTTAGAGCAAGGTTTCTCTCCTTCCCCAGCTAGTGAATACGTGATCTTGTAGGTTTATCTGCTCAGTAAATCACTCAGCAGGTGTGGCAATGTAAGGTTGCATGGTTCAGCTCTCCTATGCATTAAAATACATCTTAAAGGCAGAAGAGTGGAGATTGATAAGAGGAGGCAAAGCATAGAAGAGGCAAGTGTTCTCTGCCTCAGCCCTGTCCATTTCTAAGTGTTCTTCTTGCTCATTTCAGAAGCCCACTCAGCACTACTAGATGACTTCCATTTGAATCTGAGAACTAGTGTCTCTTAGCAGTGCAGACGTATTGCTGGTGGTGACCTATTTGGGAACACAGAAGAGTGCCTCCATTCTCTGGATCAACATTCTGAACCAGGCCAGAGAATAGTAGGAAAGAGAAGGGTGACTGGGGATTGCTTAGTGGCCCTTGGAAAAGGTTGTACACCATAGTGAACTAGCTTCAGATTCTTGATTTGAAAAAGTGTGAAGGTGTCAAGCATTATGAATGTCCACTGGATAAGTAACCCATCAGTGTCTGTTTATTCATTCAATTCATTCAATATCTGGGATTTTAAAGGTATATTTTGAGCTCCTTTCACTTTGAAACCACCTCCTTCATCCAGGGTCTCTAAATCCACCCCCATCAAAATCTACCAGCCAGAGATTCACTGATTCATTCAATTAAAATGTTTTGGGTGTCTATCACTTTGGGTTAGAGACATTAAGAGAGGTTGACCTAATCATGAAGAGGGGGTGACTGGGAGGTTGCTCAGTAAATGTGAAGGCTGTTCAGAGATTTGAAAAATGAGTAGAAGTGAATTAGATAAAGAAAGTGGTAAGAAGGAAAACATTCCAGGCAAAGAGTAGAGGACAAAGAGCCACCAGACAAGCTGGTTTTGTAGGTGCAGACTTTTTGGACAACATTTCAAGAAACTCATAAGAGTGTGTTTTACACTCTTGGTATATGGATTTGTGTACGTGTGTGCATGTGTGTTTTAATCTGGCATCATTATACGCTGTCCACATCCCATAATACTACGTTATAGTCAAAATTTGGCTCGGCTGTATGTGCCCTGTGGTTTAATCATGTTCCACTGATACATATTATTTGCTTACACAGAACAGACTTTTGCTGTGTATGTCAGCTTTGGGAGGCAGAGTTGCCAATCTGAATCTTTCTCTTCACAAAGACTTCACTGGATAGAAACCACAAAACAATGTTTTAACACAAGCAAAGTGTGTAAAAACAAAGAGCGATGTCTGCACGATTGTGTCCAACCAAATAACTGTAAAGAAAATAATAGGATTCAGGAAAATCTAGACAGCCTTGATGATTAAAACTATGGAACGAACATACATTTTGAGATCAGAACTACCTCTATTTAAATCTCAGCTTCACCTCAAGTGTGACCCTAAACAAAGTAGCTTCACTCAGCTGAGCCTGTTTTTTTTAATCTATAAAAAGGGGTAATGACGCTTGCTTCGCAGGTTGATTTAGGAGTACAGATGATTTGTGAACAGCACCAGGCCCGTTATTGGTGTTAAATAAGTGGGAGCTACTGTTATGGTTATTAACAAATTATTATCAAATAATATTTAATTTCCTGGATTTTAAACATGGAACCACAGATTTCATTTACAGATTCCTGACAGCGACAGCACAACAGGAAAGTCCCATTATATTTTTCATGAATAATAGCATAAAAATTCCTTAAGGAAAGACAAGGTTATCTGGGAACTTATGCATGAAATAACATTTTTCCTGGGTTTTCATTGGTGTCTCACGGAGAAATACAGGAGACACTACCTTTAACATCATCCCTGTGGCAAATAAATATAAATTCTACGTGCTTATATCTTTTTTAATCTTTCAGAGTAAGCCAAAGTCATAAAACCAAAGAACAGTTGTGGGGCAGGGATTGTTTCTAATTCAACTTTAAATCTGCCAAAAAATTCTTAAATCAATGGCATTTGTGGAGTAAATCATCTGTTCTTTCCTTTCCTATTTTATAAGCACATATTTAACGAGTGTTCATGAAGCACTAGCTTTTAGTTAAGCCTCTCAGTACCTCCTCAAGGTTTGCGGTATAATGCCCGCTTTACAGATGGAGAAACTGGCTTACAGTCCAAGGTTAGTCACCATGCTAGGAAGTGGGGAAGCCAGGACTTAAACCAAGATCCGTTTGACTTGACTCTACTCTTAACATCTACCCCAGCCTGCCACCTTAACAAACGTATCCAAGCTCTGTTTTCCCCTGAAGGGAAAATAAGGGCTTTGTATAAAAATAGAAAGAAGGAAAATTAAATTGGGGCTCTAGATATAAAATTGTTTTGTTACTAAGACATCAAGAAAGAACGTTTTGTAAGTGAATTTTCTGGGAGAGATGTTTTAATCTTTTTGTTGTTGTTTTGGTTTATTCCAAACCATTTAACTAAAATGACATAGATAAAAAGCATACTAAGAAACACATTTAACAAAATCGTGGCACTACAATATACATACCAAATTGCACGGGTTGCTCTGATTTTGAATTCCATGCCTTCAAAAATGTATTTCTATATTTAATAAGTCATGTTAACTCATATTCAGTAAGCACACAGTAAACTCACATTTAAAATATCTTCCCAGTAAATTTAGTTTTCATTTTTCTACATGATTCCAAGAGAACGTATAATAAATTAGTCATAGTCTATATATTAAAGTCAAATGATTACTGCCTTCAGAGGGAGTGGTACCCCTGAATCATACAAGGAATTTCACTTAGGATGAAGACCTTAATATTTGCTTTCAACATGTTCTTCACCCAAAAGAATGATGATGGTTATAGTGATGACAATTATCATTGTCAAGAACTGAGAAGAGTCTACAATTTTCCTATACTTAGCTTCCTAAATGCTGGCAGATGACTCAAAACTCCTGTGAAAGTGGCAAAGGACTGTCCTACTCACACTACAACAGAGTACATGTGCTTTCTGTTAGTACCCATTTCTCCTGTTCCCCAAGTCCTGTGGGGGTTACTTGGAGGAGCCCAGGCAGATGCTGCAAACAGTGTGAATCTGTGTCACAGCTAAGGAACCCTGAGCTTAGGAAAGCCCAATCTTATAAGCTACTGCTAGCAAACCTGCTCAATCTGGAGAAAAACATCATCCTTATTATCCTAGTCAGGAAACAACTCTTCTCTCTGCCCTTCAGAGAAGCTCTATCTTTGTTTTCCAAGACTGTTTGACGTGTAAATATCCTTGAAAGGACAGTCAAGAATGCAAGCGGTCACAAGAAATGTAGAAATATCATGGATAATCAGTTCCCAACTGTAATGATGATGATGGTGGTGGTGGCAGCGGCAGTGGTGGTGGTGGTGGTGGTGGTAGCAGCGGTGGCACACTTCCCAACTGTGATGATGATGTGTGATGATGATGGCGGTGGTGGTGGTGGTGGTGGTGGTAGCAGCGGCGGAGGCTAACATTTAAAGAGTTCCCATTTCCCAGACATGATCAAGCCCTTTGCATACATCATCTCATTCAACCCTATTATAAACCCAAAAGTGTACAGTGTTATCTACATTTATACATAAAAAATAGCTGAGGCTCAGAGAGGTTAGGGAACTGCCCCAGGGTCACATCCAGAAACTGTATAAGAGCCAACACCTGAATGCGGGCTGATATGACTCTAGAATTTGTACCTGTAATCCTAACATTATCTTGCTGCTTGACAAATTGTATTTAGACCTGAATATATTCCATAGCGGAAACAAGTTATTTAAAAATATAGATAAATTTAGAATCAGCCTGCGAAGATATTATTTTTCTTACCAAGATATCAAGGAAGAGTGTTTCATAGGTGAAGTTGTTGAGAAAGTAGGTGAGAGAGCCAGTTTGAATCTAGGAAGTCTGCCTCCAGAGTTAGAGCACATCGTAACCAGGCCATATGGCTAACACTGGACAGAGGTACCCTCGGCTACAAAAGCCAGAATCTAGAGTAGTTAGCTTTGAACAAGTAACCCCCTCATTTGGGTCTTAACTCTTTTGCTTAAGAAATGCACAGTTCCTCAGAGCACTCAAGTAAAGTTCTGTCAACAGTGGTGGACAATCTGTGAAGCACTGCCCTTCTCCTGGAGAGCATGGGCAAGGTAGGCACACATGACCCAAATATGCTGTCTAGAGGAGGGTCATCACAACAGGGCTCTGGAAGATGACCATCAGGTGAAGCTTGGACAGCAGCTCTAGAGGTAACACTGGGAATGGCTGCTGACATTCATACTAAAATATCTGCTGATGTCTAGAGAGACTCATGGCAGTGGATTCTCCATCAGTACTTGGGAACTTCTGATGCTTTAAGAGCCGATGCAGGTCATTCATTCTTTACTCAACAACGTCTTAATGAATGTCTGCTATATAGGAGATCCTTGTTCATAATCTGGTATAAATACTGACAGACAAGCCTGTTACTGGGATACAAAGTGAAACATCATGTAAAGAAGCTATGTAGACAGATTAATGAGAGAAAGCAAGAAAAAGTACCTAACACATTCTAGGGATATTGAGGGAAGCTTTACAGGTGTAACACTTGGGCTGAACTTTAAAAGATGAGTAAAAATGTCATCTCCCTGTTTGTATTAGTGTTCTCTAATGGGACAGAACTAACAGGATAGATGTACATATGAAAGAGAGTTTATTAAGGAGTATTGACTCACACGATCACAAGGCGAAGTCCATCAGCAGGCCATCTGCAAGCTGAAGAGCAAGGAAGCCAGTCCGAGTCCCAAAACCTTTAAAAGTAGGGAAGCCGAAAGTGCAGCCTTCACTGATGTAAGTCCAAGAGTCCAAAGGCTGAAGAATTTAGAGTCTGATGTTCAGGGTCAGGAAGCATACAGTATGGGAGAAAGATGAAGGCTGGAAGACTCAGCAAGTCCAGTCATTCCACGTTCTTCTGCCTGCTTTATCCTAGCCATACTGGCAGCTGATTAGATGGTGCCCACCCATCCAGATTAACAGTGGGTCTATCTCTCCCCAGTCCACTGACTCCAACGTTAATCTTCTTTGGCAACACCCTCACAGACACACCCAGAAATAATACTTTGCATCCTTCAATCCAATCAAGTTGACACTCAGTATTAGCCATCACACTGTTTATGTGCTTCATTGCATTTATCTCAATCTGGAATGTTTATTTAATACTTGTATATTGTCTGTCTGCCATGTCTTTCATACCCAATTCTATATCCACAGCTCCAAGTATAGTGCCTAGAATACAGTAGATGCTCAGTATTTTTTGAATGAATGAATGAATGTCAAACATTTAAGTTTTGCATTTATTCTTCATGGTGGTTTCTAAAATATATATATGTTACATTTTTCAGTCTCAAAAGATTATTTCATTATAGATTACTTTCAGGAAACCTTTTATTTTTTTCTTATTTTTTTTAACTTTTAAGTTCAGGGGTCCAAGTGCAAGTTTGTTACATAGGTAAACTTATGTCATGGGGTCTGTTGCACAGATTATTTTATCACCTAGGTGTTAAGCCTGGTACCCATTTGTTATTTTTCCTGATCCTCTCCCTCCTCCCACCCTCTACCCTCCAACAGGCCCTATTGTGTGTCCATGTGTTCTCATTGTTGAGTTCCTACTTATAAGTGAGAACATGTGGTATTTGGTTTTCTGTTCTTGCATTACTTTGCTTAGGATAACAGCCTCCAGCTCCATCCACATCCTTGCAAAGGACATGATCAGGAAAGCTTTTAAATTTGCCTTTCTGGAAATATCTACCTTCTCTATTAAACAGGAGACAAAGTAGAATGAGAGTTGATTGGATAATTTGTTCATTATTCATTTGATATTTTATGAGCATTGATTGCATGCGAAATGCTGGGAGGGGAGCAGTCACACAGAAGGCAAGATTTGATCTATACCCATGAGAAAACCAAACAGTCATAGGACACAATGTGTGGGCCTACTATGTAAGAAAGAACAAAACAAAGAAACATAACAGCATCCCTCAAGGAAAGAATGGCATTAAAGGGCTACTTCAAGGACATTCCCTGAGGAAAAAAAACTGTACAGTAACTCAAACTGATTTTCTGGGGAGAAAAACTTTTGGGTTGGTTAATACAGGTTAACTCTGTGTATTAATTTCTCCAGACTCTCTCAGAGCCATCTCACTTTTCTTTCTCTCATAGAATAAAGGAAAAATTATGCAGTTGGTGAAATTGTAAATATAAGCATGCTTACAGTTTTAAAAAAATAATGACTGAAGCTTAGAAATATTCTAGCATTTATTTAATTAGTAGGTGATTACTAAATACTAAATTATGGGAAGCAGTGTTTTCATAGCAATTGTTTGTTTACCCAAGGAATTTCTGTCACACATTTTTTGATTCCAACATTTCCTACATTTATTCAAATTTTATTTTTTTCTTCTGAAGCACTAAAACACACAATTTTATCAAGTAGCCTGGCTTGTCTGCAAATATGCTGATCCTGAATGGTTATAAAATATTTATGCAGGTCATTTAAGTTGAATCAGAAATGGTTTCCAATCAGAGTGAAATCATCTCTTAGTTTAAGCAAATGATGCCCGTATAAATAAGAGTTGAAATTATGCCCATGCTTAGACTCTCTCTGCTATAGGCCTTCTCCGGAAAAAATCGTTAATGTCTTTTTAACACATCATTTGTCTTCTTATGTAATGCCTTCATGGATTTCATCATCCTTTTCCTTAACTTGACCAGGTGCAAATTGCTGCCCATCATGAGCTCAAGAAAAGGAAGTTGTAAGCATGCTTCGTAAAAATTCAAATAAGCCCCAGCATGCCGGCTTGTGCCTGTGGTCCAAACTACTCCAGAGGCTGAGGCAAGAGGATCACTTGGGCCCAAGAGTTCTGGGCTGTAGTGCACTATGCCATTCGGTGTTTGTGCTGAGTTCAGCATCCATGTGGTTACCTCCTGGTAGCAGGGACCACCAGGTTGCCTAAGGAGGGCCCAGATTAGAAACAGAGCAGATCAAGTTCTTGTGCTGATCGGTAGTGGAATTGCTCCTGTGAATAGCCACTGTACTCCAGCCTGGCTAATGTAGTGAGACCCTGTCTCTTAAAAAAAATTCTAATGACAAAATACCTTAATTTCCCTGAATAAAACCTTCATAGCTCTCAGTGCTTATAGGATCAAATTCAAGCTTTTTAGCAAATGGTTCAAGATTTTCCATAAACTGGCCCATGCCAGCCCTTCCTCACACTTAACCATCTAACATTTAATCATTTAGAGTGTCACTGCCATCATGATTTCTGTACCCCTGCTGATGTTGTTCCCTCTACCTGGAATATGGTCCCAGCTTTCTCTACTCAGGTACTTCCCATTGATCCTTCAGCAAACAGCTTCATTTCATGTCCTGCAGGAGGCCTTCCCCCACTATTCAAGTCTGGTTAGAAGTCCCTCTGTGCTCCATAATACCAGTGGTAGACAGAAGATTTGTGGAAATCATTTGTCCACATGTTCCTTGCCCAAGAGACTAAATGTTCCTCAAGGGCCAGAATGTGTTTTATGCCTCTTTTAGCCCCAATGTCTGACACTTTGTGAGCACTCAATGAATATTTGTTGAATGAATGAATGAGGACCTATGAAGAAGAACCTGAAACAGAAAGTTGGTAAAGTAAGATGGACCTTAAAAATATAATCCTTAGACTGGGCGTGGTGGCTCATGCCTGTAATCTCAGCACTTTGGGAGACTGAGGCTGGCAGATCACCTGAGGTTGGGAGTTCAAGACCAGCCTGACCAACACAGACAAACCGCATCTGTACTAAAAATAAAAAAAATTAGCCTGGTGTGATGGCGCATGCCTGTAGTCCCAGTTACTCAGAAGGCTGAGGCAGGAGAATCACTGGAACCGGAGAGGCAGAGGTTGCCGTGGGCCGAGATCGTGTCATTGCGCTACAGCCTGGGCAACAAGAATGAAACTCTGCCTCAAAAAAAAAAAATTATACACACTCACTCTCTCTCTCTCTCTCTCTCTCTCTCTCACTCTCACTCACACACACACACACACACATATGTATATGTGTGTATATATATGTATATATATATATATATATATGCCTTAGAAAACAAGAAAAGTCTGAAGAATCCAGCTAACGTAAGGAGGAGCAAATTTATATATTTGTTGATTTAATGTTTATTGAGGGTCACATGCTAAGATAGAATGTGCAGTGATGAACAAGAAAAACAAGGGCCCTACCTCATGGAGCTTATATCTAGGGTATATGCTAACAAGAGTATGTTTTTAATGGTAAGCACTATAAGGAATTAGAAAAGGTGAAGGTGATGAAAGGGTTGTATGAAGAGGTTTAGACTGGATGATCACAGCAAGCCTCTTAGAGTTGGTGATTTCGAAAATGATACCAGAAGGGTGAGAAGGTTTTGCCAAGAGCTGGTGGGAAAGCATTCTAGTGTGTACAAAGGCCCTGCAGTGAGGCAGAGTTCAAGATTTTGAGGAAGAGGACGTCTATGAGTATATAGAAATCTTTATATGACCATTTTCCTTCAAGAGAGATGGAGACTCTGAGTTCTTAGGAAGATGTCAGTAAATATAAGAGTGGCTTGTGGGTAGCTCTGAGACCAAAAGCACTCAGCAGCCTGCAGAGAAAGGCCCCCTGAGAACCCACAGCGCTTTGGTAAAGAGACGGTTGTTTGAATGAGAGCCTGTCACAGGATAATTACTGGCATCCGCATTCTCTGAACTGATGTGCAAGAGAAGGGAGAAATTAGATTCTGGAAAATTCTTTACCTAAATTACTGAGACCAGAATATTCATCAAAAAGAGCTCTTGATTATTATTTTTTTTAACCGCCTTGCCTCTGTCTTGTAAACATGAACAACAGATCCTCTAGCCCACAGAAATGTATCAGCAGGGCCCTCCCATCCTTAGGGAAAAAAGATGATGGAATGAGGGCCATTAGCAATAGTTTTTGTTATATTTGTCATTAGTATCTACCATAAATACAATAACAACAATAGCTAATATAAATGATTATTTATTAAATACCTGTGACTATATCAAACATTTCACACAGAACAGTTTACATGTGGGCTCTGGAGTCTGGCCTCCTAAGTTCAAATACTACCTGCTGCACTTACCAGCTCTGTTATTTTTCTGCAAGTTACTAATATATGTGCATTTATATCCTCATCTGTATAGTGGAGATGGAGAGAGGTGAGATAACTGCATGTCCTGTGGGCCACTGTGAGGCGTAACTAGGGTAAAGAAGCACTTCATACATGCTGATGCAAATGCAAGCTTTCATCACTACTTATTTAATTATTACAACAAATGTATCTAGTTGACACAATTGTTATTCACATTCTACACACAAGCAGACTTCAGAGGCTTTATGTCATGTGCCAAGGTTTCATGGTTAGTAGTTAATGGCAGAGCTGGAAATTATGCCCGGACTGATTTTTAGAACCCAAGCTGTTACTCATCACTCCATCATATTTTTTATTTAAATTAGAGTTATCAATGGATTCCACTAGTGCATTTATTTCCATGTGTATCTTGGCAGATTTTGATTGTATTTTTTATTTGTTTCCTTGTTCATTTGAGAGGGTGGGGGATAACTGAGTTGGAAGCCCAAGGATCTGTAGTTTTGCCTGGACTTCTTGTCTCTAGGGCACCCCAGGGAGTTCCACAGGCACCAACAACAAATTGGATGTTAATTGGAGCTCTTTCTCTTCTAGGGCTTTTCCACAGTGTATAAAAATGATTTTAAGGAACAAAATCATCAAACAAATGTGCATGCACGCACACACAGCGCACGTGCGCGCACACACTTGAACACACACCATATGCTCAGGATGGTTTCAATTTTTTAAAAAAAATTTATCTGAAATTCCATGAATGTAACTGTTAGTTCTCTTAAAAAACAGATTAACTACCCTCCAAAAATAATTCCAACCCTGATCAATATGAGATAACTGATTTTCTGTAGCTGGGGTCAGGATGAGTCAGAGGAAAGGACCCAGTTACATGGTACAGTCATCTTCCAGCAATGGTTTATATCAAAAGGTCCACATTCTGGTATAAAGGTGATGCTACAAAATGAGAAATGATGCTTAATGGAGTGATCTGCTGTACATTATTAGCTCAAATGCTGAATATTTTCCTGTAAACTCTTCCACAATTTTTAATTCAGTTCATGGATAAATTTGGTCAACAGCATCACTGAAACCGATTCTGTATAATTCAGGTCTGTTTTGAATTCCTTTGAAGAAGACCCAGTTACAGAGAATACCAAAAGGACCCTATTTTTAGATAAATAGTGATACCACATTCTACATCATATTAAATTTTGTTTGTTAGTGTTTCACAAGCATAGTAAATACTTGTTGTCACTTGGCATTCATAAATTATTGTAACATGTGGTCTGAAAGCTGAGCAAAGTAGGGATACTACCGATTTGTGAAGAAAGTACTTCCAAACACTTCTTATGCTGATAGTCTTTAGGCAGTTTTTTAAAAGGTCATTTGTTTTTTTAAAAGGTCATTCATTACTGTGGTTTTTTTTAAAGGTGCATGTATGGTTTTTGTTTTGTTAACTTCTGGTGCCTTGTTAGCTTATAATTACTGAACCGCCAAGTACCTGACACTATTGAGTAAACGTATCAGCTCATTTAACTTTACCCAGCCATGTAGGTTGATGTTACCATTATTTCCATTTTACAGATAAGAGACTAAGGTATAGGAAAGATTTAAAATATGCTACTAGGTGGCAGAACTGGGTTTCCAATCCAGGTAGACTGGTTGTAGAATCTGTGCTTAAACCTTCTCCCAAAACTATGTTATCGATAAATATTTGTCAGCTGGGTGCAGTGACTTATGCCTGTAATCCCAGCACTTTGGGAAGGTAAGGTAGGAGGATCACCTGGGGACAAGAGTTTGAGATCAGCCTGAGAAATACAGTGAGACCCTGTCCCTACAAAAAATAATTTTAAAAAATTGCCCGGGATGGTGGCAATTTGAGCTAATACGTGCATTTGTGGTCCTAGCTACCTGGGAAGCTGATGCAGGAGGATTGTTTGAGCCTAGCAGTTCAAGGTTATAATGAGCTATGATCATGCCACTGCACTCCAGCCTAGGTGACAGAGTGATATTTTGTCTCTAAAAGGTAAAAAGTGAATTTTTTTAAGTAAATGAATTATTATGTGGGCTTTAATTAGGAGAATATACCAAGGTCCTGTGGCAGAAGACATGACATTTAAAAGTTAAACAAGGCTGGGCACAATGGCTCACGTCTGTAATCCCAACACTGTGGGAAGCTGAGGTGTGAGCATTACTTGAGCCCAGGAGTTTGAGACTAGCTAGTAAGTCCCCGTCTCTACAGAATAGTTTAAAAATTAGCCTGTAGTCCAAGCTACTCAGGAGGCTGAGGTGGGAGGATGGCTTGAGCCTGAGAGGTCAAGGCTGCAGTGAGCTGTGATCACACTATTGCACTCTAGCCTGGGAGACAGAGCAAGACCCTATCTCAAAAAAAAAAAAAAACACACAAAACAAAGTTAAGCACAATCAGTCACATGACTTGATTCTCTTTTGACATTTTGTTTAATGAACAATATATCCATAATGAGGTGCTTTATCTTCCTACATGCTATTTTGATAGAGTCCTGTAATCCCAGCACTCTGGGAGGCCAAGGCAGGCAGATCACGAGGTCAGGAGATTGAGACCATCCTGGCCAACATGGTGAAACCCCATCTCTACTACAAAAAATAAAATACAAAAAGTAGCAAGATATGGTGGCAGATGCCTGTAGTCCCAGCTACTCGGGGAGGCTGAGGCAGGAGAATCACTTGAACCTGGGAGGTGGAGGTTGCAGTGAGCCGAGATCGTGCCACTGCACTGCACTCCAGCCTGGCAACAGAGTGAGACACCATCTCAAAAAAGAAAAAAGAGTGGAGCATTCCTGGAGAACAAAGCCACAAAAGATTCATCATCTTTTCAGCATGGGCTGTAGTTAATACCTTCATCTTCTGCAAGGGTCCAGCTGGTTTAAGGGTGTGAATCTCCTGCAGCTTCATTATAAGAGCCTTGATAAGTAAAACAACCGTAAAATGATTATTTATTGGGTGCATGCTATATGCCACGCATGTGCTAAGCACTTAAAGTACATTATCTAATTTAATCTTCATGAATTATTTCTGTTTAAAGGATGGAAAACAGAGGTAAACTAGCTTGCCTGAGGTAACACATTTAGGAAAGGGCATTGCCAGCAGTTTGACCCCTAGCTCATTGTCTTATCTACCATGCTGTAACTGCATAGTGCTTATTCCTATATCTTTTCTGTTTCCCTGCTGTGACTCATTCAGTGCCTGGTGCCATGAGCAGATACTGGTACCTGCTGACTTATTGAAAGATCAATTGGTTGCTTGATTGACTTATGCAATTAAATGGAAACTTGAGCAATTTTGTCTAGAGCAATGCTTCTCATACATAAGTTTCTATATGAATCACCTGGAGATCTTGTTAAAATGCAGATTCTGGTTTAGTAGGTTACAATAGGGAATGAGATTCTGCATTTCTAACAATTCTGCATTTCTAATAATTCCCATATAATGCTAATGCTGCTGGTCCATGAGCCATATTCTGTATAGCAAGGCTGTAACCTGAGCTGCCTAATGTGTTAGTCACTAGCCACAGGTAGCTATTTAAATTAATTGAAATTAAATTCAGTTCTTCACTCACACTAGTCACATTGCAAATACTAACTAACTACATGTAGCTATTGTCTATCATATTGGATGGTGCAGATATAGAGCACTTCTGCCATTCCAGAAAGTCCTATTGGACCATACTGCTATAGAATATTCAGTGAGTATAGAAAAAAAAAACTGCTTTAAGATTCCCAATTACATTCATATCTCATTTAATGTACTGGAATCTCATTTAATTTAATTTACCTGGATTTTTATCTCCCCCTCTTGTTTTGTCCCATTCGTATATAAGTCACTCGAACCTTTGATAGGAAAGGGAAATATTGCACAAAGAATACTGACAAATGCTTTTTCTTTTTTTTTTTTTTTTTTTTGCTTAGGAGCCAACACATGTGCTTGAGGGGGAAAAAAGTCACCGTTTTAAAAATAACACAGAATTATCACAACAGTGATGAAAGCACCAGAACTTTATTGAAAATGTTCTAATTAGACTCAGTAAACATATGAGGATACGTCTGTAAATAGCCACTCTCTGGTCCCTTTGAGTCACAATGTGACTTTTCTCCTCAACTTTGTTAAGGACTGGACTTCCATGAATGCCCAAGGGTCTAGAAGCCATAGTCACTGTCAACAGAGCAAGGAAAATAACTTTTGATCATTGATAATATCCTTAAAAACCACTTTTTACAATCCTTTCATTTTATAGATAGGTAAAGGAAGTCTCAAAGAGGAGATGTAATTTGAAGTTCTTGGTAGTTAGAGCTGGTCCTAGGTGCAAAATGATATTTGCTGAACTGGTGTGAATCTACTTCTGTGACTCCCCCACTGGACTATTTGCCTCTAAATGACACAGTAATCACTGAAATATAGCACTGTTTACTTCCATTTCTTTGTACTCTTTCAAAAATATATGTGGAGACATTAGATTCAGAAACAAAGATATGTAAAGACGTGAGATTCAGAACAAATTGTCTGGAATAGAAATGAATAGGGCTACAATTTTTATAAGGTAATTTCTCTTGTATCAGTAGTACTTGCCATAGAAATTTAGAAAAAAATAAATTAAAACGCATAAAATTTAAATCACCCACAATCTGATTTTTCACAGATACTACTATAAAGTTGGTGATTATATATATAGCTTTCTTATTTTTTTCTGTGTCCATAATTTGTAAAAATATATGTTGCATGCTCTGTTTCAGTATTATGAATTTTCCTGCATCATTTCGTAAACTTCTAAATCATTTCTAGTGACTGAAGCATTATTTCATTGTATTTTGATAATATCAAAAATCAAATGTTTTAAAGGATTGTAAGCCTTCTGATGCAATTTTTCAAATTTTCCTCCAAAAAGCATGTACTCATGTATCTAAAAGACAATATATAAAAGTAAACTCCCTGAGAGCATGGACTATGGCTATTTTTTTTCAAGGCTCTATTCACGGAGCCTAGAATAGGACCAAACACATAGTGGGCCCTCAGTAAAAGTTTGTTGAAGGGAGCGAGAGCAGGAAAAATATGTTAAGTACTTGGCCTAGAGCCTGGCACATAATGAGGCTTGATATATGTTAATTATAACTATTACTTTCTTTGAAGTTATTCACATTCTCACTACACTGCAATATTTTGATAGGTTTATTTGAAACTATGTCTAAGAATAAACATAAAACTTCTGAAAGACTCCAGCTAGTTTCTTTGTATTCTCATATGGATTACTTCTATCATTGAATATCTCTGGAACGTGACTATGAAACTGGCTTCTGCACCCCTCCCCATTTTTTTGCCAGCATATTTGTAAAATTTATTTCTTGCAGTCAAGTGATACTTACTGAGTCTCAAAGAACAACACATTGGGGCAAAGTAGCCTGAACAACATACTATTAAATTTATGAAAACCAAGTAACAGGCCTGCCATTTTCAATAAAATGCTTTTAAGTGTGCTGGTAGACTCACATCCTCCTACTCCCCTTTAAGCGGGGACTATATAATGGGTTTATTAAGAACACTGGCTTTAGGTTGGAGCTTAGAGTCTTTTTCCATCCTGGCTGTGTGACTTTGGACACAATCCTCAGTCTCCTTAAGTCTTGGTTTCCTCATTTGTAATAGGGGTGCTTATTTCTCAGGATTGTCAAGAGGAATCCATAGGATAGTGCATATAAAGCTCTTGGCACCAACTCGAGCTCGGATAGTGGCCATTGATACAGAACTTCATGAACACCAGTGACTGAGAATGAATATGTGTCAGCTTTATGTTGCCACAGTTCTGTTTTACAGACTTGACATTTGCTTCCAAATTGTAATATATTAGTGCATTTGATTTTGCTGAGCTTACCACTTGGAGAAATCTTTCAGCAGGTTTTATTGAGCCCATTTTCTGCTTGGAGAAAATGAGACACCAAATTGCACAGTAAATGCTCTGGTATGCTAGAGATTCAGAAAAATGTTGGAACTGAAACTTTAACCAAGGCATCTCCATTTCCACTTTAAAGTGTCAGACTACTTCATGGTAATTATGCAAATGGTGCTGGTGATAAAAATGCACATCATGAGATGCTGATGAAAGTTTACATATAATAGGTGCTGTTTTTGACCAGGCATTATGCATTTACACACATTAACTCATTTAATTCAACCATGAATGTAGGTGCTACTTTTCCTAGAAATTGAGTTTATTTGTCTAGAATCATATAACTGGGAACTGCAGAGATATGACCAGAAACCAGTTCCATCTGATGCCAGAGTCTATGCTTTGAACCACCACAATCTGCCCAATAAAATCACTCACTCAGAAACTAATCCCTGCTCTCAGCAAAAATCAGGAAGAACATATTTTTTTGTGATCATTGAATGAATTCCTTTGAAATCACCAGCAGTGAATATGGAGCCAGATTAATATTGGAACCTCAACTCTGTTTCCTCTTTGCAGTCCTATTTAAGATGAGTGAAACATACCCTAAGCCCTAAGTCTTTCAAATTTCAAGTTCAGTGTTTATTTTTAAAATCCTCTTGGGAAAATATATGAGTGAAATCCTGCTTTCCTTCGTAAGGAGAGACTTATTTTGCCCATATTTGTTAGCTCTCTGGTAGAGTACAAAAGAGGGGCAAGACAGCAGTTTATTAGAACAGATAAGTCATCTGATTGAAAGTATACTAACAATCCCATTATTTGGGAAAGACCCTGTCTGCAGGAAATCCCTACCAACAAGTAATACCATCGCATCAAAAGCTAAAACAGGGACTAAAGTACGCATACAATCTCTTTGCAAATTTTAAAAATACAGCTGTGTGGGGTCTCAAGGTCATTCTGGAATGTCTTTAAAACACACTAATTTTTGAAGGCACGGATCTTATTTAAGATCATTTGAGATCTTGTTTGCAATCTTATTTAAGATCTAGACATTGAAAAGGGAGTAACTTTCCATGGGTCACCGACTTCCCAGTAAAGTGCATGCTTATCTCAACCTCTTCTTAGTTGGTTTTCTTTCTTTTTTATGATTATTATTATACTTTAAGTTCTGGGGTACATGTGCAGAATGTGCAGGTTTGTTACATAGATAAACAAACAATCCCATCAAAAAGTGGACGAAGGATATGAACAGACACTTCTCAAAAGAAGACATTTATGCAGCCAATAAACATATGAAAAAAAGCTCGTCATCACTGGTCATTAGAGAAATACAGATCAAAAACCCATTGAGATATCATCTCACACCAGTTAGAATGGTGATCATTAAAAATTCAGGAGACAACAGATGCTGGAGAGGATGTGGAGAAATAGGAATGCTTTTACACTGTTGGTGGAAGTGTAAATTAGTTCAACCATTGTGGAAGATAGTGTGGCAGTTCCTCAAGGATATAGAAATAGAAATACCATTTAACTCAGTTGGTTTTCATCTGAGAAAACTTGAGAAAACCTAAGGATTCAGCCACACATGCAGAACCGGAGAGGGAACTGAGCGAGGAATACATATGGTGAGAAGTTCTTGGCCTATGTCCTGCCTGATTTAGTGAATGATAACTATTTTCCATTTATGTACTTCGTAAATTATTAAAGGAGGTATCTAATGAGAAAAGGTATTGCATTCACTGCCTGCCCTTCAGTTATTTCAGATTTGACTGTGTATTGTGTTCATATCACATCATTCAAGCAGGCCTTGAGGGACACCTGACCTAGTTGAGCAGCTGTACCTTTAACAAAACTGTCAAAATAAGTACGACTTTTTTACACAACTGTGAGAAACGCATTAAAGACACACTGAAGATTATATACATTTTATTATTATAGTTAGAGCATAAACAATTGATCATGACCAGACAGCTTGATTTCATCATGATGATGATGACGAGGAAGAGGACAATTATATTATGGTGATAGTACCTAACATTTTGGTATTCTAATCATGTGCCAAAGACAGCTACAACTTCATACATTATCTCATTTAATCTTTAGAACATATAAAATGCAGAGACTATTAATATACCTGTTTTACAGACAAACTGAGGCTTACATAAGCAAAGCTATTGTCTCAAGGCCACAATAAATTCCAAATTCAAACTTAAGCAGTCCAATTCAAAATGAAGACCCTTAATCACTACATCCATGGTTTCCAAGCTATTTTGAACACATATCCTATCAGTAAAACATTTTAAGGACACCCTTTTCTTTGTACTCATTAGTAACTAGCATCATGCTAATATTCTATGCCTGGACAAATACAGATAAAAGTATACATTTAAAAGGAGGAACCATAGACAAAATAATGTTTTGGTTGTATTATATTTATCAATGGTATAAAAGTGTTTTCACGCTCATGAAAATAAAATATTTTAATCAAAAATATGCTTGAATGTGCTTTAGTATTTTTGAAAATTTTTGTTTCAGACTTTCTGAATTAGTAACTCAAAGGTGCAGTTCTGAGGCTCTTGGTTTTTTGCATGCATGTATGAGACAGGGTCTTGCTCTGTTACCCCGGCTGGAGTGCAGGGTGCAATCTTGGCTCACTGCAACCTCCACCTCCGAGACTCAAGTGATCCTCCCGCCTCAGCCTCCTAAGTAGCTGGGTCCACAGGTGCATGCAACCACACCCAGCTAATTTTTTGTATTTTTGGTAGAGACAGGGTTTCACCGTGTTATTCAGGCTGGTCTCTAACTCCTGAGCTCAAGTGATCCACCTGCCTCAGCCTCCCAACGTGCTGAGATTACAGTTGTGAGCCACTGTGCCCGGCTTGAGGTTTTAAAAAAATACTTGGTCATAACTAAAAAAGATACTTTAGAAAGATCCTTAGATTCAAATGAAAGATAGGCATTGCTTGCTGTGCATTTAATACCAAGATATCTGTGTTTCAGTTCTACCCACCCATTACTCCAAGATTAAAAAAAAAGAAATCTGCTAGCAAACTGCTAACTCTTCTAGTGGCAATCTATTATTATTATTCAATAACAGTTGCGTCTATTTTTTTTAGAAAATTTATTTAAAACTTACTAAAACTCTTAGTTAAAAACATTTGAAAGCAGATTAATCAAGTTTATAAGATCCTTTGCAGTATTTTAGGGAGGGGTGTGTGTGTGTGTGTGTGTGTGTGTGTGTGTGTTTGTGTTTGTGTGTGTGTGTTTTGTAGGGACTTGCTCTCTGTCATCTAGGCTGAAATACAGTGGCACGATCATAGCTCACTTTAACCTCAAACTGCTGAGTTCAAGGCATTATCCTGCTTCAGCCTCCCAAGTAGCTGGGACTTCAGGCATGTGACACCATACCTAGCTAATTTATTTATTTTTTAGAGATGGGGTCTTGCTATGTTGCCCTGCCTGCTCTTGAACTCCTGACCTTAAGCAATCCTCTTGCCTAAGCCTCTCAAAATGCTGGGATTACCATTAGAGATTTTTATAGGTACATCAAATATATGGGTACATCCTCACATCACACACTAAAAGAGTCATTTCCAAAAAGAGTTTCTACTTTCAAATTGCTTTCTCTACAATATCCTTTTTTAAATGGTTAACAAGAAAATAACTTCATTTTTCTATTTTATTATTTTATTTTAAGACAGTATCTTGCTCTGTCCTCCAGGCTGGAGTGCAGTGGCATGATCTCAGCTCACTGCAACCTCCACCTCCCGGGTTCAAGCAATTCTCGTGCCTCAGCCTCCTAAGTAGCTGGGACTACAGGCATGTACCATCATGCCTGGCTAATTTTCATATTTTTAGTAAAGATGGGGTTTCGCCATGATGGTCAGGCTGGTTTTTAACTCCTGGCCTCAAATGATCTGCCCACCTTGGCCTCCCAAAGTGCTGGAATTACAGGCTTGAGCCACTGCAGCTGACCACCACCCCCTTTTTTTGTGAAAAGAGTTTTTCTTTGTGTCCTAGACTCTTATTTTTTATGTGTTATTAATTATGATGGTTTCAAGCTATCATTAGCTGCCATCTCAAGACACACTATGCACAGGGCGTGGTTCAGTGTTAATGATGATGATCCATGTATCAAGTATTTTTTCTGTTTATGCTGGGAAGGGCTTGTCTTGAGAGATTTGAAGAACTCACCTTTGTTTTTAACCTCATAATATGGCCAATGAGAAATAAGAAAAGTGTTGATTTTGCCATTTTTCTGCTCACTGTGCTTCCCTTCTTATCATCAACTTAATCATCTTGAGCAGGTATGGGAGCAGGGAAGCTGATGTGTCTCTAACAGTATCAAATTACATTCTTTCAGTCTTGGGAATGACCAGAGATTTCACCATTAGGTACTGGGTGAGTAATGCAGTTCTATATGAAGGCTACTTTGGTATCAACAACAACAAAAATGCTGGATGGCAAAAGCAAGACTCAAGGTGCATGACATTCAAACAGCAGCTTTTCAAAATGTTTGCAGTATGGCACAAGCAAATGTCACTCATGGTGCTAGGAGGTTGAGAAGAAGCATGATCATGGTGGGAAAGTTACTTTGCTGTAAATAGGCCTGGTCACTGGCATTCCCTACCTTTGACCCCACTACTCCCACCAGAGTTAGATCACTCACTAACTTTTTAAAAAGTCTAAATTATGAAAATATTAAACATATATATGTGTGTATATGTATGTAGATATATACACATACACAGGTAGAGGTTAGTATAACAAACCCTCTACCCATCATCCAGCTTATTAATGATCACTTCATAATTAATCTGTTTCATTTATGCTCCCCATGCCCCTGAAATGAATTATTTTAAAGCATATTCCAGACATAACATTATTGTATCCATAGATATTATAATATGAATCTCCAAAATATAAAGATCTGTTTTTCAAACATAAACCACGATACCATTTTTATATCTGAAAGTCTAACAGTAAATCTTCAGTGTCCTCAAATATTCAGTCAGTTTTTTACTTCCTTGAAGATCTCACAAATATTTTCTAGTCCATTCATTCAAATCAGGTTCCAAATGAGGTACATACATACATTGTGGTTGACTGATATAGCCCTTACGTATCTTTTAATCTATTGAATTTCTCTTTCCCTATTTTTTTTTTGCTTGCATTTTTTTTTCTTGAAGATACTAGGAGAGTTTTCCATGATCTAGATTTTGCTGGTTATACCCCTTGATATTGTTTAACATAGTTCTCTCCGTTCCCCATAAATTGGTAATAGGATTCAGTGATTATCACATTAATATTTCATTCCTCTACAAGAATACTTCAGAGGCAGTATTTGTACTTCCATCAGTAGACATATAATTACTAGTTCTCTCTCTTTGGGGACTTAATATCCATCAGTGACAATTGCCTACATCCATTATTTTTTTTGGTAGTTGCAATAGGGTGAAGATTATCATTCTATTTTTCATGTATTAGCTGGAAAAAGTATATAAAGAGAAAGTTTCATGAATTATTTAGTCTGAGATGCAGTTCATATGGTATGCACAAACTCACAGAAAAAGGCTTGATACTTATGTTATGAAAATAATGGGTTGGTTCCTTAACATCCTTGGAAGGCGATCATTTATATTTTTTGTTTTGTGAGTTATGTTATGGTTTAAATAATTTGACAACAATACTATGCGGTCACTATTATTATACATTCTCAAACCATCTGTGGCCAGTGAGAGCCTCCTTTAATTGGTTCCTGAGTCCTTTAAACAGAATCCCAACAGTTTTTGATAGCTTCCTTAATTTCTGGTAAGATTAGGGTCATCATGTACATTTCATGCTTGAGACAGGAAATCAGCTATGGCTCCAAGGAACCCTAGTTAAGTTTCACAGGAAATGGTATTCAGAGGTCACACTCTAGATATCATTTCATTTTAAGCTTTAGTTTTCTTCCATTTTTAAAAAAAATTTGTTTATTTTACTTTAGGTGCATACTATATCTGGCATTTCTCCCCATGTTATCCCTCCCCACCCCCCGCTGTCTCTCCCCTATCCCTCTGAACTGCCCCCAGTGTATGATGCTCCTCTCCCTGAGTCCACATGTTCTTGTTGTTCAATACCCCACCTATGAGTGAGAATATGGGGTGTTTGGCTTTCTGTTCTTGTGTCAGTTTGCTGAGAATGATGGTTTCCAGATTCATCCAAGCCCCTACAAAGGGCACAAACTCTTTTTTTATGGCTGCGTAGTATTCCATAGTGTATATGTACCACATTTTCTTTGTCCAGTCTATCACTGATGGGCATTTGGGTTGGTTCCACGTCTTTGCTATTGTACACAGGGCTGCAATGAACATACGTGTGCATGTGTCTTTATAGTAGAATGATTTATAGTTCTTTGGGTATATACCCAGTAATGGGATTGCTGGGTCAAATGGAATTTCTATTTCTAGATCCTTGAGAAATCGCCACACTGTCTTCCACAATGGTTGAACTAATTTACACCCCCCACCAACTGTGTAAGAGTGTTCCTATTTCTCCACATCCTCTCCAGCATCTGTAGTCTCCAGATTTTTTAATGATCGTCATTCTAACTGGTGTGATATGGTATCTCAATGTGGTTTCGATTTGCATTTCTCTAATGACCAGTGATGATGAGCATTTTTTCATATGTTTGTTGGCCTCAAATATGTCTTCTTTTGAAAAGTGTCTGTTCATATCCTTCCCCCACTTTTAAATGGGGTTGTTTGTTTTTTTCTTGTGTATCTCTTTTGGTTCTTTGTAGATTCCGGATATTAGCCCTTTGTCAGATGGGTAGATTGCAAAATTTTTTGCCCATTCTGTTGTTTGCTGATTTGCTCTAATGATGGTTTCTTTTGCTGTACAGAAGCTCTGGAGTTTAATTAGATCCCATTTGTCTATCTTGGCTTTTATTGCCATTGCTTTTGGTGTTTTGGTCATGAAGTCCTTGCCTATGCCTATGTCCTGGATGGTTTTGTCTACGTTTTCTTGTAGGGTTTTTATGGTGTTAGGTTTTATGTTTAAATCTTTAATCCATCTGGAGTTAATTTTAGTGTAAGGTGACAGGTAGGGGTCCAGTTTCTGCTTTCTGCACATTGCTAGCCAGTTTTTCCAACACCGTTTATTAAACATGGAGTCCTTTCCCCCATTGCTTGTTTTTGCCTGGTTTGTCAAAGATCAGATAGTTGTAGATGTGTGGAGTTTCTTCTGGGGCCATGTAAGTGTGCTTTTGTGGCATTCACACATGTGCACTTGTATTTCTCTCCTTCTCTCTTAGATAAATAACATCATGCTATACGTGTATTTCTCCACCTCATATTTTTAAATTAATAATGTTCAATGGAGGTCATTCCATACCAGTATCTAAAGCTATTCTCCACCTCTTTTTTATTTGTACAGTACTTGATCATGTGGCAACACAGTTGTTATTTAACCAGTCCCCAGCAATAAACATTTGCTATTATAAATAATACTTTAACAAATAGCCTTGCACATATATCTTTTTTAATTTGCCTCCCCTAACTTTGTAATTGTGTCCGATAGGTTAAAAAGTTGCCTAAGGTCTCACGACTAATAAGTGCTGAGCCAGAATTCAAGTCCCACATGGTTGTCTAGCTCCAGAGCCCAGGAGCCCCAGTGTAAATTTGCTGTCTCTCAATTTTCCCAGGACCACTAACACATCAGAACTGGAAGTATGTCAGTTCAGTGTAGAGCTACTGCTGATCTGAGGCTCAGATTAATAAAAATAAGAAATAGTCTTTGTTTATCATTACTTGATAAACACAGAGTTTTAGGAAGTTGTCTTTCAGAACTTGGGTCTGTAGAAGGAAACAATAGTAGTTCTTAGTGGTTTAAACAGATTTTGAGGTGCACCACCTGTGCTTGAAAATGGAGTTTGCCTTTTACTGGGACATGGAGAGAACACACATTACTGACATTGCTTGCCCAGGTCTCAGGCTGATCACTTAGGTCACCTTTGTGTAAGGAAAGCCACACATTTTTAGTGTTTGTTTTCTTTCTGGAACCATAGCAGTTTTCTGGAGGAATGTAAGATGCTATATTTAAAAATGCTAGACTAGTGCAGGTGCAATGGCTCATGCCTGTAATCCCAGCACTTTGGGAGGCCGAGGCGGGTGGATCACCTGAGGTCAGGAGTTCAAGACCAGCCTAGCCAACATGGTGAAACCACATTCTCTACTAAAAATATAAAAATTAGCCAGGCATGGTAGCAGGTTCCTGTAATCTCATCTACTTGAGAAGCTAAGGCAGGAGAATTGTTTGAACCCAGGAGATGGAGTTTGAACCCAGTGAGATGAGATCAGGCTACTGCACTCCAGCCTGTGCGACAGAACAAGACTTCATCTCAAAAAAAAAAAAAAAAATGCTAGAGACTATATGCAAAACTCCTAAAATCTTATGCTTATGCACCAAATATAATTTTTGAGGCCGCTTTCCTCTGATCCAGTGTTTAGCCCCCACGTAATCTAATATTTCTTCTCTTTAAATGCTGTACATCTTTTTAGAGAAAGAAATGTGACCATCCTTTATGGCCAAATTTGAGTCATAAACCCATTTTGCCCTTTGGTGTCTTCATAAAATAGTGTGAGTCCAAATTTACTTCTTTTAATGACACATTAAGTAAAGTGTTGGGTGTGAACTCCTATCATCCATTGGGTCTCATGATCGTCAACTAGAACAATAGTTCCAAAAGGGCAAGATTTATTGCTTTTTAAATTATCACTGACTTTTCAATGCCTAGAACTGTACGTGGCACATAGTGATGCTTAATACATAGTTGAACAGGTGGGTGTATGGGTTCATCAGTGGTTGGATAGATGAAGAGCTGGACAAATGGATGGATGGATGGAAGGGCAGATGGATGGATGGATAGATGAATTAGGGCTTCAGAAATTTGAACAGTATAAGTGCTGATTTGAATAGTAAGTACAGAGGGGGAAATGTCTTTTCCCTCCTCCGGTATTTCTTTTCTATCTCCCACCTTTGGATATCTCCTCCTTTCCCTGTATATTTTTAGCCAACATTCCAGAATGATGCCTCTGTCCTCAACCTTCACCAAAAATCCAGGTCTCTCAGTAGAGCAGATGTCAACTGAGTATGTGTAAGGGGAGACATTAGGAAATGCATGACTAGAAATTGATACTTAGCTTTTCATAGAAGCTTCTTAGAACTCAAAAATCTCAGTCAAATTGTGAGGGTTCTGGGGACCAAATACAAATGAGGAATTTCAGTGAAGTGAAGGCTGTAAGGCCTGCTCTGGTCCCTTATTATTATTTTTTAAATTAAAGAGACAAGCTTCCAAAAGGAGTTCTTTGAGTTGCAAAGATCTGGAGTGTGCAGCTTTCATATCTCCCCTGCCATCTTGCAGTCTGCTTGGCTTTGAGTACTGGTTTCCATGGGGCATCTGAGATCACCTCAGCTGCCATCTGTGCCACACACACAATTGTGGGTGTGTTCTCACTCCCAGGATTAGTTTTCTGTCTAGTCCTTTAGTCCCTCCCGACAGAATTTAACTTGCTCTTTTAAGAAGACTTGTCCCACATTGCTCCCCCTGTCCATTTCTGCTCCTGGATTCTTGGTTGCCCATGCTGGGAGTCATGTATGTCATTGTTCCTTCTCTGCTGATGTATCAGAGCCCCAAGAAGCGGACTCAGCTCAGCGTATCTACTCTTCTCTACTCTCTGGCATCCAACTTCGAATTCACTTACTCTTTGAAAGGATGTTTGTGTAGGAGGGCCTTTGTATTTCTAAATGGGAGTGTATCCATGGAGGATGTGTTCTGACATGGCCTCAAGTTGTTCCTGCTAGTGGATTCACTGCTCTTATACTTGGCAGCAGCCAACTCAGCTGCAAAGGACTGGTGGCTTTGTCTGCTGTAAGCCTTCAGGGCAGTAAATATTCCTGAGAGAGAGTGTTAGTCTGCCCTAGGACAAGCCTCCTGGTTATGTTTTATGTGAATACAATGGTATGTGTCCTTTTACCCCAGAAAAGTACACCTCCTGCAACACAAGGTTGGTTGCTTATCTGAATAGATCTCATTCATATGAGCAGCCAGAAACACAGATAATGAAGCAAATTGTACCCTAATAGCATCTTTTAGAAAAATAAATATACAGAGTCCTCCTAAGAGATAGATAATAACTAACACTTACTGGATAGCACTTAACTGCCAAGTCTTCTGATAAGTCCTTTAAATATTGTCAAAGTATATTTTTCGCAAAGT
Organism: Ateles fusciceps; assembly: GCA_036589455.1. Classification (NCBI taxonomy): domain Eukaryota; kingdom Metazoa; phylum Chordata; class Mammalia; order Primates; family Atelidae; genus Ateles; species Ateles fusciceps. Next base: position 15,833,673 of record JAZHEH010000562.1, read on the forward strand.
TAAAAACATGACATATAAATATATAATGAGTCATTATCAAAGATTTATTTAACTCATTAATGAAGAAACTAGCAAAATGGAAAAGCTGGTTCAAAGTGCATTAAAGGGTAAGAGATTTATATAGCCAGGCAGCAAAGGAATGCAAAAATAAGTTTGCTGAGTTACATTCAAAATTGGTTAATGTTCTTTAGATCAATAATGCTATAATTTGGGGGGTTGTCTTTTTTCCAGTAGGCAGAAATCATTTATAATTTATCAGTATTCTACACATTAACTTCTAGCTTCATAGAGTCTGGATCTAATCAGTAGAAAAAAGTTAGTTAAACAAACTTAGAGTTTTTCTGGAGAATGAGAGGACCTCATTCTCCAGGCTTGTTAAACAATGCCCTTCATCACAAACTGGGTGACACATTCATCTTCCGTTTTTATTTTCAAGTTTAATTTTTATTGCTTTTATTATTTTTGAGATGGGTCTCTGTCACCCAGGCTGGAGTGCAGTGGTGCCATCATAGGTCACTGCAGCCTCAAGCTGCTGGACTCAAGCAATCCCCAAACCTCATTCTCCAAAGTAGCTGGGACCACAGTCATGCACCACTATGCCTGGTTAATTTTTCGAAAAAGCTTTTAGGTATGGGATCTCGCTATGTTGCCCAGGATATATTTTCAAGGTTTAGATAATTTTTCTATTTGGAAAATATCCCTGGGGTCAGACACAGTGGCTCACACCTATAATCCCAGCATTTTGGGAAACCAAGGTGGGAGCATTACCTGAGCCCAGGAGTTTGAGACCAGCCTGGAAAACATAAAGGAAAAAAACCCTATGACACAAAGTACCATAAACTCTATGTGCAAGGGGCTGTGGTAGTCACATACTCTAGGTTGCATCAAATGACAACCTAATTCATTTATAAAAAGCTCCAAATAACAGAACTTCATCCTTATGTTACCCCTAAATCTGCTTCACTGTACCATCTACTGAGTCCTCATTTAGTCTTCTAAAACTGCATTGAAAAATCTAGTCTCCTTCTCACTGAACGCCACTGACATGGTGCTCAGGAGTTTCATGGAGGTTGGCCAGGTAGCCTACATCTTCTTCGGGCCTCATGCTGGAAAATTGGTGACAATTGTAGATGTTATTGATCAGAACAGGCCTTTGGCCAATGGACCTTGCACTCATGTAACGAGATAGGCTATGCCTTTCAAATGCATGCAGCTCACTGATTTCATCCTCAAGTTTCCACACAGTGCCCACCAAGGCTTATGTCCCACAGGCCTGGCAGAAGGCAGGCAATACAAAATGGGCAGACACACAATAGGCCAAAAAGATTGAAGCTAGAGAAGGGAAAGCCAAGATGGCAGATTTTGATCATTTTAAAGTCATAAAGGCAAAATGAGGAACAGAATAATCAAGAATGAAGTTAAGAAGTTTCAAAAGGCGGCCCTCCTGAAAGCTTCTCCCAAAAAAGCACCTGTTATTAAGAGTGCTGCTGCTAAAGTTCCAGCAAAAAAGATGACCACTGCGGGCAAGAAGGTTGCAATCCAGGAGGTTCCTGCCCAGAAAGCCACAGGCCAGAAGGCAGTGCCTCCTCTGGAAGCTCAGAAGGGTCAAAAATCTCAGCCCAGAAAGCACCAGCTCCAAAAACATCTGACAAGAAAGCATAAGAGGTTACTATAATCCCAGCACTTTGGTAGGCTGTGGTGGGTGGATCACCTGAGGTCAGGAGTTGTGGACCAGCCTGGCCAACATGGCGAAACCCCATCTCTACTAAAACTACAAAAATTAGCCAGACATGGTGGCACGTGCCTGTATTCTCAGCTACTCAGGAGGCTGAGACAGGAGGATCCCTTGAACCCAGGAGGCACAGGTTGTAGTGACTAGAGATCATGCCATGGAGTGACAGAGCAAGACTCCATCTTAAAAAAAAAAAAGTAAATAAAGGTTCTTTCTGAAAAAGAAAAATCTAGTTTCTATTTCACATGAAGTTGCAGAATATTTAACTCATACTAAAAAGAATAGGAAATACTTTTAATCCTTTATAAAAATATGCCACAGTTCAGTTCATTCAGCAGTTGTTTCTTGCAATGGCTCTCAACTTTGGCTTATATCAGAAATGCTCATAAAGTTTCTAAACTTGTACATACCTGGGTTTTTATTCCCGGCCATTCTGAGTGAGTGGGTCTGTGGTGGGTGTATAGGCATCAATATTTTCTGCAAGCTTCATGGGTAATGCTGATGCAAGGCAGACATTAAAGTTTATGCTTTATATTAACCATATAATAAATACAAGAGTCAGGGATGAGGGAATTCAGTCAAAAAAAGTATCATTCAGGGGCTGGAGGGGCCATCAGAGAGAAGTGATCTGAAATAGACTTTTGATAGACAAGTAAAATTTTGCCAAGTGAAGAAAGTAAAGGGAAAAGACAGAAAGACTTTTAAATGGCATTAATATCTTTAAAATGCATCAGTGGAGTTATTAAAACAGTGGATTTACCAAAAAATGAAATTTGAACTACTGTTAACCACAGGGACATGTTCTTGACATTTCTTTCAAACAAATATTCTAAAGGGAAAAAGGAGCTGTCTCCAAAGTAATTTCAGTCATATTCCATGAAGTATCTCCACGTGTTTACCAATACATGAAATAAGTACTGCTTCTCTATTGATAGGACAAGCGGTGTCACTCAGTGTGAGGGAAGTTCAACCTCTCCACTGCTTCCAAAATGGATCCAAAGCTATTTCTCCGTCAGATGGAGCAAGAGTAATCAAATCACTGATGCCTTTAAATTATCAATAATATAAAATCACAGAGGGAGATTGAGCCAATGATAAATATCATTTTAATAAGCCAGAACTCATTTGCGGGTGCAGAAAAGTGTCTGAAATCTCTGTACAGTTCAGCCAGCTCATATTGCTGTAAGACAAAAGATGATGAAAGTCAGATGTGCTGATGGCTTTTTACTCTTTCCTGCTTCTGAATATCAGGACAGGCTTGAGTGATAGAATTTTCTGTTCTTCCCTGGACATGCTTAGGCCTGCATCATGTGTGCTGCTATATTTGGATCCTTTATAGAAGGTCTTTGTGTGCACATATGTGTGTCTCCTTAATTAATACACTTTATTTTTAGAGCAGTTTTGGGCTTATAGAAAAATTGAGCAGAAAGTACAGAGTTCTCATATACTCCTTATCCCCCTACCTCCAACACAGTTTCCCCTATCATTAACACCTTGCATTAGTGTGCTATATTTGTTACAGTTGATGAGCCAATGCAGATACATTATTATTAACTAAAGTTCCTAGTTTACATTAGGGTGTGCACTTGTGTTTTCTGTATTTCCCAGTTTAAGATCCCCTTCAGACTGTTTTGTTTCTTCTCTCCGCTATTCTGGATCCTGAATGGCGATTGTTAGAACAACCAGCCAAGGTCTCCACATTCCTCCACATCCCCCAGCAGCCTGAAAAGCGACTGCCAATCACATGTACCTTCTCTCCCTGTTCATGGCAAACAGAATAAGGTTCTTATCTAAATCAATTTCAGTGAAGCTCATGGTCACAATTTGTGAATGTTACATTAGCATCACGTATAACCTGTACATAGACTGCATTCACATTTTTTCAACTTTTTCTCTGGAAATAATTGCTACTGATAAGTTCACTATTAAACTTTATAAGACCCAAGATGGTGTGTGGTGATTTAGTGATTTCATATGTTGCTGTGCTAGTCTTTTAATCTGAGCTCCAACCAAACGGAACTATCTGCCGTTTCATTTCTGATAGTTGTGACTTTATTTTTGGACTCCTCTGTTGTGTATACATACAGACAGCCGCCTCTAATCCTTGTTTTTTGAGCCAGCAGGGTCTAGATTGTAAATTGACAAAAGAGATTCTTACTGTATCCTCCAAGAAGGTCCTGCATTTCTCACCTTTGTCTTTCCTCACCCATTTTGGACCCTCACCCTGAATGCCCTCCTCGTCTGTCTCTCGCCTTTCTCCGTACCGCCTTCCTCTTTTCCCAGCTATCCCTGTCTCTGAAAACTGAGATTCTAGATACTATTCAGGACCCTCCTCTCAAATATCACAGCAAGCCTGAAACATTCTCCTGATTCTATGCTCACCCCCAGAATTCATTTCTGTTCCCTGATTCTGCACGTTCTTAAACCATGTCACTCTCCTTTGCATAACACTTTGATGGTTTCTTATCATTCTTTGAATTACAGCCTAACTCCTCAGTTTGGCATGCAAGCCCCTGTACCATGTTCTATTTCCTGCCTATTACATTCTCATGCTGTGTTCTCCAGGTTCATACCCTACACTCTCCTCCTGACTACTGTCTTGCTGCTAGTAGATTCACTACTAGCAGATCCATTGCTTCACTAGAGCAGTGGTTCTCAAAGCATAGTCTACATGACCCTGGAAGTCTGCAAGGTGATAGTAATGCCAAGACATTATATGCTTTTTTTTTCACTGTATTAGCATTTTCAACAATGATGCAAAAGTAATGATGAGGAAGACTGCTGGTACTTTAGCACAAACCAAGGCAGTGGTGCCAAACTGTACTAGTAATCACTGTCTCTCTCATGGCCATGTACTTCCTACTTAAAAACAGCCAACCTCATGGAATACTTTCCTTGACAAAACCATAGAAAGTGTCAATTTTATTACATTTTTTGGGCACATACTTTTTAATATCCGATATAATAAAATGGTAAACATGCATAAAGCACTTAGGCAGCATGAGGAAAGACAGTGGTTGTCTCCTGGGAAGGGAATTGTCTGATTGAGTTGCCAACTAAGTGAGTCTTTTCAAAAAAATGGAATATCATTTTTACTTGGAAAAACAATCACAGATAAATTTAAATGTTTTGTAGATGGAGGGAGTCTGTTACTTTAAGAAAAACAACTGACAGTGTTTTTTGCCAGTAATAAAAATTGATGTTTCAATCCACCACCATAATCTGGACAGTTTCTTAATACCTAAAGATTTTTTTTATATCAATGGTAATATTAAGTCATATGATTTTTATGTATTGTGTGATGAAATGTGTAAACATTTGGAAAATTAATATAACTGAATTCATTTTTGATATGACCAATATATGATTTAAAAAAAATAAAACTACTTATGGGCCAGGTGCAGTGGCTTATGCTATAATCCCAGCACTTTGAGAGGCCGAGGCGGGTGGATTGCTTGAGGCCAGGAGTTTGAGACCAGTCTGGCCAACATGGTGAAAAGCCATCTCTACGTAAAAAAAAAAAAAAAAACACACAAAAATTGGCTGGTGTGATGGTACACACCTGTAATCCCAGCTACTTGGTAGGCTGAAGCATGAGAATCGCTTGAACCTGGGAGGCAGAGGTTGCAGTGAGCTGAGGTCACACCAGTGCACTCCAGCCTGAGTGACAGAATGAAAGACTCTGTCTCAAATACAAAACAAGCCAAAACAAAGAAAAAACAGTTATGGGCAAAAGATTCATTCAAACAGCAAGACAAACCAATGGGTTTTAATGTAATTGAATATAAAAAGCTCATTGATATGGTGTCTGATTTTACATGCCATCTAACTTTCAAGAAAACACCACTACTTGAGCTTTGGCATAGTATCAGAAAGACTATCCCATTTAACTGAAAAGGCTATTACAATATCCCTCAGTTTTCCAACAGTTTATCTGTGGGGAGCCCAGATTTTCTTCATATATACTTCAACCAAAACAGCATTTCACAACAGGCTGAATGTGGAAACACAAATGAGAATCTATCTGTCCTCTACTAATCTCTAAAATATATTTGCAATGCTATAAAATGTTGCCAGTCTTTTCACTATTATTTTGTTTTGGAAAATATTATTTTCATAAAAGGGTATTATTTCAATTTGACATATGATGAGTTTATTGTTATTTTTAATGAGTTAATATTTTAAACTCCCAGTTTCAATATCTACTTCAATATTTGTTAATAGCTATAAAACAACTTATATAAACAAAACCTCTTTGAAGTCTTCAGTGATTTTTAAGAGGGGAAAGAGACTTGAAATCAAAACGTTTGAGAATGGTGGCAGCTCGCCAACTAACTCTTAATGCGATCTTTGTCTCTAGAACTCCTTACTTGACCACATGCCATAAGAATCCATGTGAGTACTGCCTGAGTACCTCCAGATTGGAAAAATATGTTCTTTTTTTGTAATGTTTTTGCGTTCAAGGTTAGAACGTTTGTCCTATTAAAGAACAACTTTTAAGAGCTTTGTGGGCAGAAGGGTAAAAAGTAGACCTTCACCTTCTCTTCTCTTCTTCCCCTTTCTTTGATCCTTTTCCTCTTCTCTTTTGAACTTCAGTCCAATCTTTAGCCCCAACTCACCTTCTAGATGCATTTTTCCCATTTTTTTCCTCTTCTACTAGATAATTGCTTGCTGCGAGAATCCCATCCTAATCAATGTTCAAATTATGTCTCCAAGTTCATTTCCCTGTAGGTCATAGAACTCTGTTATAGTATCATGTGGCCATCTTATAGTTCTTTATTCTTTCTCTTCTGCCCAAAAATAGATCTTTAGGAATAACAAGCTGATTGGCCTTTCTATTATTAAATAATTTAAAAATTGAGCTAATTTTTAAAAAGTAGTAATTAGCTTATATACAGCTGCTCCCGTTTTTTTTTTTGGAGACAGAATCTCGCTCTGTCGCCAGGCTGGAGTGCAGTGGTGCGATCTCGGCTCACTGCAACCTCTGCCTCCTGGGTTCAAGTAATTCTCTTGCCTCAGCCTCCTGAGTAACTGGACCTACAGGTGCATGCCACCACGCCCAGCTAATTTTTGTATTTTTTGTAGAGACAGGGATTCACCATGTTAACCAAGATAGTCTTGATCTCCTGACCTCATGATCCGCCTGCCTCAGCCTCCTGAAGTGCTGGGATTACAGGTGTGAGCCACCACACCTGGCCTACCCTAACATTTTTTTAAATGAGCAAGAACTGTTATATATAGCAGAATTTTACATTTTTTTCTAAAGAAGCATTTCGTAAAATGTGGTAGAGGTATGAAAGAGTTGGAACATATCTGTTTTAACTATAGCTACTACATAAAGCCTGGGATTTCAGATATTATTGCTTAGAACAAGTTTTAGTTTAAAAAAAAAAAGTGATTCGATATATTGTAATATAAAAACAAAAGGTAAATAGTACAGTTAGTACATGGGGAGGACACACTCATGGGAGTATTACTTAAATAATTCAATTATTATTTGAATAGTTGAATTTTGGGAAACCATGTTCCAAAGGGAAGTCCAGGGTGACAGCCTCATCGTAACTCTTCCCACCTTCAATATGTTTTGCCTCCTTCAACTTGCATTTCAGAATTACTCGTTCCTATTTTGCCATGATAAAGTCTTTCAGATTTTTCTTGAAGCAGATGAATAAAACTCACTTAAAATGCCTTTTTCAGAGTATGTTATATAATTTTACACATATAATATAAAAGGTGAGAAGAACTTTATGTAAATAAGTAAATATTTGCTTCAGATGATGCGATTGCTAAATTTTCTAAAAGCAGGGCTTCATTTAGTGTAGAAAATATTTTAGTCTGGTTGTAGAAAGGATATTTTATGTGTTAATATAATTCATGGCCTGATATAAAATTTTGAAGTCTTCAAGGAATAAACATTGCCCTAATCTCTCCATATTAGCTGATGATTTTTAAGCCCTTGTTGAGTTAACGTTTTTTCCAGTTATCTATAATAAAGAAAAGCTTTTAAAACCTGTCTCCTTTTTTCAGATGATTTCTTTTTAAAAAGAAAAAGCACAGCTCATATTATTAAATTGCAATATACAATGCTGACATTATACTTTAAGTAGAAAAGGACCTCACTTATGTGTAGCACTTGAACATCTCCATACACCCAAAGATACTTTCCTACTCCCTGTTGCCTATGCTTACAATGCTGCTATTTCAAATTCCTTCTTTTACAGTAAGCATTGCTTCCCCCCTTCTTTGTGATAGATTTGCTGTTGCAATAGGAGACATGTTAACCAATAAGCATCTTAGTAAGTATGTGTTCTCTGTGACTATGGTAAACCACGTGTATCCATTAAGAATGCATTCACCTGCCAGTAAGATAAAACATACAGTGACTTGAACAAGTGGGCATTCATTTTTTTTCTCACATAATGAGAAGCCCAGAGATGGATGTCTACAAACATTTGTTCAGCCACCCAGAAATGTAAGAACCACGTTTCTGTGATGCTTCTGGTCTTTCCTGGATGGTCATGAGATAGGTACCATGACTGTAGACAATATATTTGTATTCTCAGCAGAAGAAGGGGCAGCAGGAAGAGAAAGGGTTATAACAGCAATTGTGCTCCTTTTTATAAGGACTTTAAATACGTGTCCAGAAGACCCCGCAATAGTTTTCTGTCTCTGTTACATGGCCACCCAGAATTGCAAGCCAAACTGGGAAGGGAGTAATTGCCTTTGCAGCCTCTAAAATAGAGGGCCAAGAAAGAATGAGGTAAGGAATACCACATCAATAATACCTTTAAGAGGCTGAGTAAATAAGAAAAAAAGTATTGAAAGAAGATAAAAGTTTAATGATAGGGAAAAGAAAATAATAATACTTCTTTTATTGTTTTTATTGAGTCCTTCCTCTATGCCAAATACTATGCTATAAATTATATGTATTTATATATATATATATATATATATATATATATATATATAATGCATATATTATCCCACCTAGTTCTCACAAAGACTGTGTAAAGTAGATATTGCTTTCCCCTATTTACAGAGGAAAAACCCAAAGCCAGCTACTTGACCAGGGTCTCATAGCAGAGGTAGGATTTGACCTGAGGTTGCTCTAACTTCATCATTGCCTCTGCTGAGACCCACACTTAGAACATGTGGTTTTCTCACTGTAGATCACATTTCATGCTTCTCCAGAATGCTTCAGTAAATTACAAACTGCCTGAAATGCAGTGGGAATTTTCAGTTCTTGGTTAATGAGGTAGATGGAACCAAGAATGCTTGAACAGTTCTAGCAAACACTGCTGCTGCACTTTCTCTTACAATAATCATCTTTCATCTTTTCCGGTTTTCTGCTTGGAATTCCTTACTGCAATTCTGAATTCTGACCTTGATGCACAAGTACTTTCTACACATATTAAATGCTTTTAGACGGACTTCTATTTTAGGAGGATTCTCTCTCTAAGCAGCTCATTGACGCCCATTTGTTTATTTAGAGTTGTACTGTCAGCTACTCTGGCCCAATTATTTCAGTTTATTCATGCAAGGTCACCTTTCGGGTTCAATTCTATCTAGGTCAGTTAACTTTTAACCAGAGACAAACTCTCCCACAGTTGATTCTTAGACTGGCTTTGCAAGCTTCTAAGTAAGATTTTCATTCGCTCATGCAATTGGCGAAGGGTGTTAAGAAGTCAAAGAAGAGTATGCGATTTCTGACTCAACTGTGAGAAACTCAAGAGCTAAGATTTTGCCTTGATACTGTTATATCACCAGAGCCTAACAATATGGCTGGTATACATCAAGCCCTTAATGAGCTCCTGTATTCATTTAGCAAATACTTGTTGAGAGCCCACTGTGTGCATAGCAGTAAACAAGCAGATGTGCACAGCTATAAACAAGAAGCACAACAGTGAGCAAGACAGATATGGTCCTTGTACTTGTGAAATATACATTCTTGTGGAGAGATAGATGATGAAAAGTAGGTATAATTTTAAAATAAAGAAGGCCCTAATATACATCATAGGAAAGTGGATACATTGTGGTATACCTGTAAAATTGAATTCTACCCAGCAATGAGGAGGGACCAGCTATTGCTACTTCTAACCACAGGGATGAATTTCATCATGTATGATAGTATTGATACCAACTTCAGAAACAGGCAACACTTATTTATGATAATAGAAGTTAGGCTAGTGGTCACTTTTGAAGGGAGCAATGAGTTTGGGAATATGCAGGGGTTTCTGGGGTCTAGATAGTGTTATCTTGATATGAAATTTGTTATCTGGAAAAGTAAACTTTGTGAGAATTTCTTATACTGACCAGGCGTGGTGGCTCCCACCTATAATCCCAGCACTTTGGGAGGCCAAGGTGGGTGGATTACTTGAGGCCAGAAATTCAAAACCAGCCTGGTCAACATGGCAAAACCCCATCTCTACTTAAAATAAAAAATTAGCCAGGCATGGTAGTGCTTACCTATAATCCCAGCTACTCAGGAGGCTGAGGCAGGAGAATCGCTTGAACCTGGGAGGTGGAGGTTGCAGTGAGCTGAGATCATGCCACTGCACTCCAACCTGGGTGACAGAGCAAGACTCTGTCTCAAGAAAAAATAAAAAAAGAAAAAGAATTCCTTATGCTATGTGCTGATAAAGTATATTTTTCTATGTACATGTTACAATTAAATAATTTTACCTTAGAGAAGATAAGTGCTAACTGTGATGACTATGAGGGATATGCTAAAGTTTCCGGGCACTGTGACAGAGATTAGCTGGGGGCACATTACTGTGGACTGAATGGTCAGGGAAGAGCTTCCCAGGGGATGCTGGCTCGGCTACATCCTAACGGTCCACCCATGGGGAAAACCAGAAGAGCATCCCTGGCGAAGAGAACAGCAAGGGCAAAGGCTCTCAGGCAAGAAAAGTCAGGGCACAATTGAGAAATAGAAAAGACGCCAATGTGCTGGAGACTAGAGTATGTAGAGCAGAGTAGAACAAGTCAGAGTCAGGCTACATCATGCAGAATCTTGGGGGCCATTGAGTTTATCATCTGCCCCTTATCATTTGACTCTTATTTTTGGCCAGGCTATGTGTTAAGATCTTGATATATATTACCTGATTTCCTTTTCATCTTTTCAGCAACTTTGGGAGGTCAGATTTATCATTCAAAATTTTTAATGAGGAACCAAGGCTTAGGGAAAGTAGCTTGCCTAAGGTCATCCAGCTTGGAAGTGAGTGGTATCACCAGGATTTGAACCTGTGTCTCTTGGACCCCAAGCCTGTGCTTTCAACTCCTGACTCGTGGTTCTGCCTATGAGCACTCCAGTTTAAATAAATCACTACTTCACCACATAAAACATGCTCCCATGGGACTTGAACAAAATGCTGAGAAAATAGTGCACCTGAAGAGAGTGCATGTACTAAATTTAAAGATGTATACATGTGAAATGTCCCCAGAGGCGGGCATTCTTAAGGGAACAGTATGTGCAAACACTAAAGATGAGAATTAGAGTGGACGCAGTCGCTCACACTGTAATCCCAACACTTTAGGAAGCTGAGGCATGTAGATCACCTGAGGTCAGAAGTTCAAGACCAGCCTGGCCAACATGGTGAAACCCCATCTCTACTAAAAATACAGAAATTAGCCAGGTATGGTAGTGCGCACTTGTAGTCCCAGCTACTTGGGAGGCTGAGGCACAAGAATCACTTGAACCCAAAAGGTGGAAGTTGTAGTGAACCGAGATCACACCACTGTACTCCAGCCTGGGCAATAGTAAGAGTCATGAAACTATATCTCAAAAGAAAAGAGAGAATTCATCATCACAGTAGCTAACATGTATTGAGCATTCATCCTGTGCTAAGTTCTGCAGTGAGTATTTTGCTTATCTGAGTTAATACTCACAACAAAACTATGAGGTCAATATTGGTCCCATTTTACAGATGAGAAAACTGAGCTTTAGAGAGGTTAGTCCTTTGCCCAAGGAGACATGGCTAGTGAGTTGACTAAAGCACTAGGCTTTAGTCAACTAAAACTTAGTTTATTAGTGGTGAGAATTAGTGGTGAGAAAAGTAGTGATTTGTAAACTGGCAGGTGGCAAAACCCAGATATAAACAAAGTTCTGCCACTGAAGTCCATGTCCCCAACTCTCCTGCTGAGAGCTTAATGTATGTCTTCATGATGTGTGTTCTCTGAAACTGATTGAAATTATTGTTCCTGAAGTTTCTTAGTTCCTTTCTTTTTTGAGAGTTTTATATTCTGTAATTTCTCTTCTCTGAAATCCTGAATCATGATTTGATGTGCTTTTTGGCTTGCCTTTTCCTCTCTGTCTAGACTGTAAGATCCCTGGAAAAGGACCTTATTTCTTTTGATTCCTTAGAAATGACGAATGAGATCGGGGTTGAGTGTGCTGAAACCACTGAACCCTTAGGGTCTGGTGCAGGGCTGGGCAGAGGGTGGGTGCTTTGTAAATATTTCTTAACTAAATGACCACCATGCTTGTTTAAGGAAAGGTTAGAGAGAAAATAGACTTAGCCTGGGTCAACAATCAATCTTGATCATTCATATGTGATCAAGATTGTGCATATGTGCATAATTTTATTTCAATTACTTAAACATTTAAGTAATGTGCATAATTTTATTTCAATTACTTAAACATTTAAGACAACAGCGAGGTCTATTGTGCATAATTTTATTATGTGCATAATTTTATTTCAATTACTTAAACATTTAAGACAACAGCGAGGTCTATTGGCCTCCATTCCTCTCCTGCCTCATTATCCCACCCCACTCCCAAAATCATGCAAAGCTGGTATTGACACTGTCTTAGAAGGAATTCTGAGCAAGAAATCCTGTGAGACACCTTGATGGGTCCTATACTGTACGGATTTGTGAACTAGATTAACGCCAGTCTGCTTAAAATAAATTTATGTTATAGGTTATGAGCAAATCAACTGCTACCTAATATTACAGTTCAAATGGTTTCAAGCACATAAAAAATAACCGTGATTTTCTCTTCAATTTCACTTATATCAATATCTGTGGGTCAGAGCAGGAAAGCTTAAGCAATTTAGAAGTGAGTTTATTCTACGCTTTAGGTTTAACCTGGTCCAGTGCAATAGCCACTAGCCACATGTGGCTATTGAACACTTGCAATTTGGTTCCTCTGAATTGAGACATGGTATGAGGGTAAAATACACCAGATTTCAAAGGCATAGCATTTTTTGAATGTAAACTATCTCATTAATAACGTATATACCGATTACATATTGAAATGTTATTTCAGCTATGTTGGGTTAGATGAAGTATATTAAAATTCATTTCACCTGTTTCTATTTTTTTTAATGTGGCAACTATAAAACTGAAAATTATACATGTGGCTAACATTGAATAGTGATGCCCCAGAATGTAACAAATATGAATCTGATAAATTTCTAATCCTTTTTAATCTACCCTTGACTTGTCTATTCCCCAACTTCCTCCAAAGATACTAAAATTAATGAAAGCACCCAGACTTCATCTATGTCACAAACAAAATTCTGTTTTGTTTTTGTTTCTTGACTGAGTCAAAATTCATGCTGGCTTTGAGTCTCCTAAAGCTTTAAACTTTATTTTCTAATTATATTAATTCTAATGGTAAAATCACTTGAATTTATATAAAAACATGTAATTTTGTTTAAAAGAACTCATTATGTTATTGAATAACTATAGCTATCCCAGGACAGTGGATAGTTAGAATTACCACCATTTTCCAAGTGAGAAAACTAAAGACAAGGTAAAATTTATTTATTTAAACCCAGCCCTGATCCACAAAGGCTGGCTCTTCACTCTCAGGTCAAGGCAGAATATAAGTAGATTTTCCCAGATGGCACAGTGGTCAACAGAACTGGTACTGGACTGACCTTACTTTTTCCACTAAAGCAGTGGTTCTCAGACGCAGTTTCTCATGATCAATTACAAAGCATAACTTTTTACAAAAAGTTTAAATTTTTCAAACTTAGAAGTTTTTAATTTTCAAAACAGCAAAGTTTTGGCTGACTTTTTAATATACATACTTTATATAAATTAGAACCAATTAAAAGATACCTGAAAATAACATGCCTTGCATACACTCCATTTATTCATTCATGTAATCAGCCCTCAGTGTCTGGCATATGTAAGGCAGTTAGCTATGCCCTGGGAAAATATCAATGAATAAGACAGCAAGAAAAGACACATCATGTAACAAATGTAATCATCAACAAGCAGTTAAATAAACAGTGTGCTGTGCACTCACATATCTGGAAGACCTGCCTCAGCCTAGGGGCCAGGAAGGGCTTCATAAATTAGTGCTGCCTGCATCAATACTGATGGATTGTGGGACAGAACCAGATAAGGGGTGAGGAGGAGAAGTGGATATGAATCTTTCAGGAATGTTTTCCTAAGAAAGGAAAGTGGGTTTGATAGTCAAGGAATTGCCCATAACCCAGTACCCAAATTCTCTATACCACATCCCCAAAGTGTATCCTGTACCTAAACATCATCTGTCATGTGACCACGGATGTACCATCAACAGTAAAGTTTGAAAACCTCTGCATATTGTCATACCGCATTTATCAAGGTATTTCAGAGCAGCAGAGTGATATATGCAGTGTTGTGTTTGCTGTTACATGTTTAACAACCATCTCTCAAGAGGGGAAAAAAAGTGTTTTGTAGCATTTGCTAATTTCCATGATATAATTATTCCCACCATGGCTGATATAAAGCTGCCAATGAGACAACACTGAATGTGGAGCTGGGAAGAGATGGGTGGTAGCACTCCCTTGTATATCATTTCCTTTATGCAAATACCACAGGATTAAGTAACCTCAAAAGCACTGATAAAAGTGAAATGTGGTAAAATAATTAGGAGGCAATGAATTTTTAGTATTGCAAGTGTATTAACTTTGTTTTTAGTATAATTTATTTATATATTATTTTAAAATAATGGTTGTTTAGCACTGGCTCATGGAAGTTTCTGCAGATTTACTAATCGGCTCTCACACACTCGTACAAGCCAGCTCCAATACAACAATGGGTCTGGCATCTTTAGCATCAAGTATCCATGATGCTTGTCTATAACAAGTTCTCACATTTCCCTCTTTTTCTGTTTCTTACAGATCAGCAAACAGCAGTTGCAGACAGTCAAGGACAGGTTTCAGGCTTTCCTCAATGGGGAAACCCAGATCATGGCTGACGAAGCCTTCATGAACGCTGTGCAGAGTTACTATGAGGTGAGAATCACATGCGGAAGAATGCGAAGACCACTCAAGCCCCAGGCCTGGGGATTCTGAGCTGCACGGCAATGGGGACAATAGATTTGGTTTACTACAAGACCGTCCCTCCTAAGGCAAAGGGTTTGGTGATTGATTACAATGTTAAGAAATAACAGTATTTTGTTTGGGGGAAAAGCTAAATGTAAGCTAATATTTAACAACCGATTTTTATACCAGGCACTATACTGAATGTTTTTCATACAGGATAGTACAGTCTTATAAATTAGGTCTGATTGTATTTCCATTTTACTGATAAAGAGACTGAGGCTCAGAGAGGTTAAATTAATTACTCAAGGTCACACAGCTTGAAAAAATCACAACCTAAGACTTTGAGTCAGGAGCATTTTTCTCACTCCTTACACTGTTTTTAAAGTATGTTAGCACTTCCCAAGGATGGTGGCTTTAGGAGCTTCCTTATTGTTTCTTTTAAAATGCTGCTTTTTCTTTCTGGAGCTGGGACCACTGTCCAGAATGCAGTGCTGTTCTCTAGAGAAAATGTACAAAAGAGAGAATACGTTCTGAGTATGTATTACAGGTAAATTGTAACCGCTAGACCTCAGAAGTTTATCAGTAAAGTGGATTTGCATTTCTGTAAATACTTTTAAATTTTATGAGTGTTCTTTCTCAGTGTGCACATTGGCATTGTTTGTATATGATTATGAAATGGACACACCATACCTTCCTATTGGCAATGATTTCCTCATATACATGTTTTCAAAAATGATTATTTGATCATGGAATGATATTTTACTTTATATTAATCTATTTTAATGTGAATCAGGTAAATACTCTGTGTTTGGAATCCTATGACCCAAATGTCTTATGCATTGTCAAGGCTAAATGACAACCATTAGAGACCAGCTCCTAAGCACTGAAAGCTTATGATATCTTGTATATACAATTCAAAGTAATAATGATAAACTTTAAGATAGGCATAAGAAAAACCTAACAAAATCTGATATTCCCCCGGGACTGCTTCACTGACTTCCTTCCTTCCTTCTTTCCTTTACTTATTAGACAGAAAATTATTTCAAAACAAAAAATCGGTGTGCCTACTTTGCTGGTGCTCTAAGCACATACTTAGTCTGCCCATCTGATTCAGCTCACAACAGATACTTTCAGTATGTTAATTAATTGAAGCCTTGGTAGGGGCAAAATCCTGATTTGGCAAAACTCTTCTTCCCACTTGCTAAAGCACTTGACTCCTTCTTTGATGGAGAGAGTAAGACTGCAATTAGATCTTGTGAAATATTATTGATTGGTTTGCTAATTAGCATTTAATAGTAAACAATCTTTGTGAGTTTTCTGGGACCAACCACAGACTCATTTTACACAACATTTCCTGAATGAAATTTTTATTTGGATCTGTTTTAGAAGTCAAATTTGTTTTTCTATTTGTCTGAATTTAAATCTTTTTAGATTTTGCAAATATCACTCATTATTGCTAATGAGTGTCATACTTGCTGCTTCATCTGATGTGGTGCATTTTTTCAGTTGAATTTCATGGGGAGTAGAAATGAGATTTGGAATCATAGTGATATATGATAGTGAATAACTTGAATATATTGAACAAAGGTTTTGTTTAGAAACTGTCCGGGAATGAAATTAATTTTCCCTCTTTGTTCACGTTCTGAAACCTAATGGGAGAGTAATGGCAGAGCCCTTGTCAGACCAAGCAGACCCCTGTCAATAGTTCTCCACATTTAGAGTCATTCACCAGAGTTTATAAATTTGTAGATTGCAAATCTTAATTAGAAAGCTAATTTGACTAATGGCATAAATTAAAAGAAAGTGTCATTTCTATTAGTTAAGTGTGAAAATTAATAGTCATCAACTTGCTAATGAGTCTCTAGAAATTACCATTACATCTATAGTGATCCCAATATTTTCCTCTACTTGACTAGTTTATTTGAAAGTTTCTGTTTTTGTCTGGTAAGAATACGGGCATTGAGAAATTACTGAATATTTCACTTTAGCATTTGAGTAATATAAGAAAGGATGTAGGGTATTAATGATCTAACCGTTGTTTTCATTAATAAATGCTTTAGAGAGTCTTAGATTCACTTTTCCAGGGAAGTCTAATCCTCTGAAGCGAAGGTTCTTTATCAGCAGACCAGAGTTAACACTTTACTTGGGAGCTCTCCAAGTCAACCTTCCTTTCTCCTTTTCCTTTCATTCTTGGCCTATGGAGAAGCTGGTGTCTCTTCCTCTACCCAACTCTGGGTTTCAATTGCTTCTCTATTGCCCCTGTCTTAGTCAGGACTCTTTGGATTATAAGTGACTAATACCTAGGTCAAACTGGATAAGCCTAAAAAGAGATTTATTTCCGCAAGTAACTTGAAGTCCAGGGGTAGACCTGGCTTCAACCATGGCTGGATCCAGAGACTCCAAAGTTACCATGGGATGGGTATCTTCCCGCCACCTCTCCACTGTGCTCATCCCTTTTCAGGAGAAGTATAATGGTTTCTTAATAAAATATTAAGCTGCTTTTGGCCAAAACAGGGGGAATATATACTCAGCAGACAAAACCAACGATATCCTCCTTCCAAATTCTCTCTCTTCCACATACACACACACTCCACCCCACCATGCTACAACTTCACATTCCAGTTTACCAACAGAAATGACATTAAAAAAAAATAGTGTAACAGCAATAATCTCAAAATGTTCTGGGATTTCTGTACTTTACAAAATCAGTTTCAGTTATTGGCCTTGTTTTGCTAATGTAGTATATTTATCCCTCGGTATCCACGGAGCATTAGTTCCAGGACTTCCTCAAATACAAAATCCTCAGATGCTCAAGTCCCTGATAGGAAATAGCTTAGTATTTGCATATAGTCTATACACCTCCTTTCATATACTTTTTTTTTTTTTAGTCAGGGTCTCCCTCTGTCACCCAGGCCTGAATACAGGGTACAATCACAGCTCACTGCAGCCTCAACCTCCCAGGCTAAAGCAATCTTCCCTCCTCAGCCTCCAAAGTAGTTGGACTACAAGTGCATGCCACCATGCCAGACTAATTTTTTGTATTTTTTGTAGAGAGAGGGTTTCGCTATGTTGCCCAGGATGATCTTCACCTCCTGGGCTCAAGCGATTCTCCCACCTCAGTCTCCCAAATAGCTGAAACTACAGGTGCATGTCACCATGCCAGACTGATTTTTGTATTTTTTGTAGAGAGAGGGTTTTGCTATGTTACCTAGGCTGGTCTTGAACTCCTGGGCTCAAGCAATCCAGCCACATTGGCCTCCCAAAGTGCTGGGATTACAGGCATGAGCCATCACACCTGGCCTTCTCCCATATACGTTAAATCATCTCTAGATAACTCATAAAACCTAATACAATATAAATAGTCGTCATACTATATTGGTTTGATTCATATGACTTTTTATTTTTGTTGTTTCTTATTTTATATATTTTGGATCTGTGGCTGGTTGAATGCATGAATGTGGAACCCGCAGATAGAGAGCCAACTGCTGTAATGATCTCTCAGCATGCTAGAGTAGTAAAGATCATCTTTTAAAAAATGAAAGGAGTGAGGAGGTGCTCTTCCTTTTCCATCTGTGCTCATCCGGCCCAGTCTGAACCAAGCCGACCAACATTAACAGCAAGTTGGTGAGGCCTGGGTCCTGAATGGGGGATGGGAGAAAGGAGACCAAGGTCCCCATGGCTCTCAAGAGCACACAGGTTTATTTTTGTCCTTTCCTGATGACCCTGACTGTCAGAGCAGATCAAGCAGGGCAGCAGATTAATCCATTAATCTCTTCAATTCTGGCTTTCAGGGCCAAGGGCTAGGGGCTGGGGTGGGTGATCTGAGATCTGACCCAGCAAATTCTGTCTGGTTCTCACACCCCTGGTCCTGAGATACGACATCAGAGAGCCATTTTTCTGCATTCCCCACACCTTTTCTAACTATTTTTTAAGACAGATGTCCAAAATATAAGCCCTCCCTCGCTCTCTCCCTCCCTCCTCATACTTATCTCCTCCTGCTTACTTCCTCACCTCCCTGCTTGATTTTAATTTCTTCACGTGCTGGTCCTGGTGTCAGAGAAAATAGGTGAATGAAAAAGTTTTACAAAACTCAGATTCTTCCTGGAAGGAAACATGGGGTATTTGCAAGAAAGCGGGAGTGTCAAATGTGGCAGAAGACATAAAATTTCACTTCAGGACACTGCATCTGACATCTGAACTTCAGCCAGTGAAGCTGCTATGATTGAGCTTTGTTTGGGGCATATGTGTGTTTTTTGTTTTTGTTTTATAATGGCCTAGTTAATTTTTGTCAAACGAGCTTTGACTGTTGCAACAGACAGAACTCTTTAGTTGCTAGCAACAGAAACTGACTGTGGTTAAATTAAACCCTATTGCCATCAGGATAACAACAGCAGCAGCAATACAACAATAGTTTGCTGTTGTTGCTGATATTGTTGTTGTTATCAGAAGAAACAGCTAAGCTTCAGAAAAGAAGGAAACCAGAGCAGTTTAACTTCAGGAAGCCAGATAGCAAGATATAACAGACACTTCATCATTAGGATAAATCTACTCCAGCCCAATCCATTCTCATGCCAACCCACTCAGAATGTGAACTCAAGAAGTGGCAGTCTTATTGACCAAGCTCAGATCCCAACCCACCACTTGGCTAAAGAAGGACAAAGTCCTGTGACTGACAGTCCCACTGTAGTTACGTGCAATGGCAAAGGGGTTCTTGGAAGAAAGACTGAGTTACTATTATCAGAAGAGGAAGGACAGCTGGCAGGCAAACACTGCAGGTGCCATTGATGCAAGAAGACATATTTTGTTCTTATGGTTGAACTTTTGTTATTTAAGAGGAGTGTAAATCAGGTCACACCAGCTGTTTTTCTAAAATGAAGCAATATATTTTCTAATAATTACAACAACTACAACTACCCCATGGCCTTAGCAGGTACATCCCTAGGGGAAGAATAACTGCCCACTCTTAAGCATTGATTCTGGTAGGGAAAGCTCAGCAAGGCAGAAGCAGGAGGCAAAAGGCAGAGTGATTAAGAGGATGAATTTAGTGTCCAAGGCCAGGTGCAGTTCACATCTGTAATCCCGGTACTTTGTGAGGCTGAGGTGGGAGGATCACTTGGGGCCTGAAGTTCAAGGCTGCAGTGAGCTGAGATTGCACCACTGCACCCAGGGTGGGTGACAGAATGAGACCCTGTCTCTAAATAAATTAAAAATAAAAATTGTGTCCGACAGAGGTGGGTTGAGTTCTAGTCCTGTTACACACTGACTGTGGAACCTCAGCCAAGTCTGAGCCTCAGTGCTTCATCTGTAATAGGCCCTTCCTTGCATAATTGCTCTCAAGACTAAATAAGAATATATATACCTGACAGTTCCATTATTAAGGTTAGAATACATTAATATGTTAAGGTGAGAAATGAGCATGGTGGTATGGTGTCCATATTGCTGCATAGAAATAGAAGAAAAAAGTTGAATGTTGATAGAATCAGTTCACTCACTGGTCATGGAAGAAGGAAGGTGCAAGATGGAGCAGGGAAAAATGATACAGAGAAGAGAAAGGAAAGTACTTCTGCTCCTAACCTAGCACCACCTACCACAAGGTCATGGTCCTAGATCTGCTTCTGAAACTTTACCCAGAGTCCTTTCCTTTTTGGTGAAGAATATTTTTAAGATTTGAAAATACATTTTATTTTAGAAATGAAAATGCACCTTGCCTCAAAGAAGATAAAATTTGTATTTTTCCACGTAGAAAAAATGTGTTTCAAATGACCATGAAAGTAAAACATGCCCATTATAAAAATAAAGCAGACAATGTAGAAAAATCTCTGCATTTAAATGGCTAAAAAAATACTTGTAATCTCATCATTCTAGATAACCACAACTAAACTTTGGTTTATATCTTTCCAGGTACTTTTAATGTATCTATACATGTCAGGATAACTATTCGGCTTACATATTAAGGTGGGAAATTACTACAAAATATTAAGAACCCGCTTCTTTTATTTAACACAGTTGTTTTCAATCTCCTTTCCCCCTTTACAAAAGTCTCATAAATGACATACTCTCATCAGTAAACTGTATTATTTCCTATGGTATTCTAAATTCAGGGCCATGTTCCTATCCTCCAATCCCACCCCACCCCTGCCATTGGAAGGCTCTGGTCTGTGATAACCATGTATCATGGACATCTTTGGATGCTAATGAAAAAATATTTATCTTTTTTTCATGGCTGCATGATATTCTATTAAAAAATAACAGCTAACTTGTATTACATTCTTAGCCTGTGGTAGGCAATAGGCTAACCAACTTATATGCATAATATCACTGAATCAAGATTCAGGGCTCACCAAAATCCTACAAAGAAAAGTTGTTATAATGCCCATTTTAAAGGTGAGGAAATTAGAGCCCAGAAAGATTAAGTAACTTGCTCAGGTGGCAAAGCTAGCAAGCAACAGAGCCAGGATTTTAACCCAGGTGGTCTAATACCAGGGTCCATCCTCCTAACCATAACAACTACTCCTTTCATTAGTTATGTGCCATTTATTAATAGCGACAAGCTTTGTGTTTCTTGTAAATCTTATTTGCTCCAGCATCTAGGTGTTTTTCTTATTGATGTTGAAAGGATATGCTTTTTTCAGAGCAGGAATGAATCTGCCCTGGCTTCTGGGCAGGGAAGCAAATGGGAGCTAGGACAACTTCATCTGTAGTGTGAACAGTCACTAAGTACTGCTGTGTTTCCGTGTTTCTAAAATGACCCTGAGGTTGCTTGGCTCTGGTGATGGAGGGAAGGACTGATGGATGAGGTCGAGTCGCTGAATTGACTGCCCTTCACAATTCCATATTTATTTGTTTATCTTCCATCTCTCATTATGACCTGTCTGGAAGCTGGCAGAAAAGCAGGGAGGATTTACGGATGTGCCCAAATAGAATTGGGCTTCAGGTGAAGGTCTCTTGTGGCAGCCACTAAAAAGCAAAAACAGAAACAAACACACATACAAAATACAGAGAGAGCTCCCGACACAATTGAGTTCGAATAGTTGTTTTAGAGACACACAGGCACATCAGTACTTAGTGTTTGTATTCATTACAGGGTGAGGCTGGCCCAGGCCACACTTCCTCTTTGACAGACTGAGAAGCTAAGACAGATGATGTGCCTGGAAAAATAGTTTCCTGCTGTCACCTTCTCTCCCCATGGCTGTCTTGCCTTCATTGGGCAATTCATCTTTACTGTCTCCCCCAGTTTTCAGCCTCCTTCCTCCACGTTCTTGACATTCCACGCATCTCTCCTCCTTCTAGGATCTGGCAGTTGCATCTTAACACAGGACAGATAGACCCCCTCCACTTTTCAAAGTCTTCTCAGAAAGAAGAAAGGCTGGATTCCTTCATTGTTGACTGTGAAGGATAGTGAGATTGATGGAAGTTAGGTGACTT
The DNA here is from genome assembly GCA_036589455.1 of Ateles fusciceps. NCBI lineage: Eukaryota > Metazoa > Chordata > Mammalia > Primates > Atelidae > Ateles > Ateles fusciceps. The sequence continues at coordinate 15,856,095 of JAZHEH010000562.1, forward strand.
GTCTTCCACTGGTAATTCAGAAGTATTTGTTGAGTAGCTACTATGTACTAAGGAAGGGACTATGTGAAGCAGATGGCATGTCCAGGATTCAGGGTTCACCTGATACGTTTTGGCTGTGTCCCCACCCAAATCTCACCTTGAATTGTAGCTCCCATAATTCCCATGTGTGATGGGGGGGACCCAGTGAGAGGTAATTGAATCATGGAGGCAGGTTTCTCCCATGCCGTTCTCATAATAGTAAGTAAATCTCACAAGATCTGATGGTTTGATAAAGGGGAGTTCCCATGCACACACTCCCTTGCCTGCTGCCATGTAAGACGTGCCTTTGCTCCTCCCTTGCCTTACCCCATGATTGTGAGGCCTCCCCAGTCATGTGGAACTGTGAATCCATTAAATATCTTTCCTTTACAAATTACTCAGTCTTGGGTATGTCTTTATTAGCAGCCTGAGAACAGACTAATACATCGCCCAACCAGTAAGACTCCAGCTGGCCCCGAGTGTTGGCACTGAGTGTATCTTAACACAGGACAGATAGATCCCTCCACTCTTCTAAGTCTTCTCAGTTTGAATCTCATCAAAGAAGAAAGACAGGATTCCTTCATTGTTGACCAGGAAGGAGAGTGAGATTTCTTACCCCTTGTTATCAGGTCCCATGGAAAATCTAGCCTGAGTCACTTATTTTGAGAGACCAATATACTGTGCATGCTGGTTTCCCCTTAACCTTCTCGCCTCCATCCAGACATAGTCTCACTCCATAGTTTCCCTGCTGGTGGAGTCTGCTTTGCTCTTACAGTTTCACTCATTCCACAAATATTTACTGAGCACCAGCTACATGCCAGGCATTGTCTCAAGCACTAAGAAGGAGTAATAGAAACAAACAGTGACAACCCTGCCTCCCTGGAACTTATTAGTCTAGCTGGAGATCAGATATTTACCAGTCATAAAAACAATGGCAGATGGCAACTCCGTAAGGACTTTGAGGGAAAAGAGTCTGGGGCTGAGAGCTTGTAACTGGGGCCCACTTCAGGTTTGCGGGATAATGATATGAACAGACGTAGAGGAGAGTATAGCTTCATTGTTGATTAAATATTTTCAAGTCACCCCATATGTTTATTAGCACTGACAACAAAGGCTTAACCCCTTAGTGTCCCCACTGCCATCACATGCACCTGTTCTCCTACAAGCACCTCTCAACTGACTTCCCTAACTATTTTCTTGGCTCCCTTCAGTCTGTTTTCCACATTAAAGTCCAAGAATGTGAACTGGTTTGTGCCATGTCCCAGCTTAAAACTTTCAGTGGCTTTCCAGCACCCTTAAAATGAAGACCAACAACCCTAATCTCCTCTTCCTGACTGCCTCCTCCTCTTCAATGCCTCCCTGGGCTCTGCGGCCCCTCCCTGCCCATCTCACATCCCTCACTCCCAGCCCTCATTGCCACAGCCACACTGACTCCTCCTTATTTCCTCAGGCAGTTGGGGTCTTCACACATGTTGTTCCTTCTCTCTGAAATAACTTAGAGCTCTCCATTCACCTATCCATCTTTCGTACATCATCTCAAAGGTGTTTTCTTTCAGGGAGGCTATCTTGACCACATATTAGAATAGATTCCTAGCTATAGGTTCCCATGGACCCCTTGTCTTGATAGCTCTTGTTCCAGATCATAATCATATTTGCATGGCACTATTAGGATTATGTCAGTTGGACTCCATGAGAGCTAAATCTGTATCTGTATCTTCCTCACTATTGTATTCCTAGTACCTGGTACAGTGTCTTCCACCCAGGGAGTACCGAAAGAAACATGTAAGATGGGCAGGGAGGGGTCACAGAGCCCAGGAAGGCATTGAAGAAGAGGAGTTCAAGACCAGCCTGGCCTACATGGTGAAACCCCATCTCTACTAAAAAAAAAAAACAAAAGTTAGCTGGGCATGGGGCAGATGCCTGTAATACCATCTACTTGGGAGGCTGAGGCAGGAGAATCTCCTGAACCCAGGAGGTGGAGGTTGCAGTGAGCCAAGATTGCACCACTGTACTCCAGCCTGGGCAACAAAGTGAGATTCTTGTCTCAAAAAAAAAAAAAAAAGAAAAAGAAATTAGAGAATCAGAGAGGGGGAGATGATTTACTCAAGGTCACACAGCAAGTTGGAGGCAGAGCTGGCCTGAGATCACGATTTACAGCTTCTGCCACAATGCTCTGTTGCCGCTCCAGAGACTTCCTTCGCCAGCCTCAAAAAGCTGGTGTTTGGGATCTGTAATATGTTGGTTAGATGGAGAAACCATCCCCATTAAGTGTTACAGGTTTGCAGGTAAATTGTTTAGCTCATTAAGGCTCATAAGGCCTGAAGATTCATTTAAAATTCTTTTTCTATAATTAATTTTCAAATTAACTCTAAGATCTCATCTGAGTACCAGTTCCCAGTCACAGGGGGAGCAGGCCACGGCCTCTGCCCTGTGAGGCAAACCCTCAGCCCTCCTTTCTAAATTAGTTCATTAAAGTCAACAATAAATGGTAGCCTTTTTTAAAAAAACATTGCTTCACCCCAGAAAGCCTTCGTGATGAAGCATGAGGCAGTGAGATCCCTCCAGGCAATGCTGTCTCATGGCCAACAAGTGCATTTCCTGAAATCTGACAGGGGAATGAACATTTGCTCTGTATCTTGAAGGATATTTATGCACCTTCTGAAGTGTGACCAGGACACAGCTCAAACGTGTCAGATGCTTCCTCTCTGTGAATATGAAATGGTGACTTCACTGCCTTGTATTACACCCCAGAACCATGTAGCTTGTGTAAGCTTCTGAATGGTGGGCAGTGGAGCGAAAGTAAGACATTCTTAATAGAAGGCTTGGTCCCAGGACTCGCACAGCACCAGCGGACCAATCAGGGATTTTCTGCCAGGTGGAAGAGGTTCTCATGAAGCAGGAGAACCCTGCAGGGAAGGAAGGGACCAGGGTGAAATAAAAAGACTATCCATTTGTAGTTAGACAATTTGAGTTACCAAAAGGAAGTCCCTTCCCCCTCTCTGAAGTCTCGGTTTTTCATCCACAAAATAAAGTGAACATAACACCTATGTTCATTGTTAATTCACTTACAAAGTGTCAGGTACTGAAGACATTCTAGGAACTGAAGACATTGTGAGGAACAAGAAGGACACATTCCTTGTCCAAGTAGAGTTTACATTTCATGAAGGAAGATAGTAATTAAATATATGTTTACCTGATACTTGCGTATTTTCAGTTAAGAGTATCATTGAAGGGATAAAGGAGATGCAAAAAGTGGTTAATGTTTAATGCTATGTGCTGGCTATCATACCAGACACTTTACATGTAATAATAATAGCAACAACTATAATATGGGCCAGGCATTATTTTATTTGTGTTTTATACATTAACACATTTAATCCTCATTTCAAAATATGTACTGCCCTGGGCAACACAGCAAGACCCTGTCTCTACAAAAAGTTTTAAAAATTATCGAGGCATAGTGGCACACACCTGTAGTTCCAGTTACTTGGGAGGCTAAGGCAGGAGGATGGCTTGAGCCTGGAAGTTTGAGGCTGCAATGCATCATGATCACCACTGAGGTCTGGCTTAGATAACAGAGCAAAGCCCTGCCTCTATTTAAAATAAAAAATTAAATACTGGGTGCATTGACTCACGCCTATAATCCAGCACTTTTGGAGGCCAAGGTGGATGGGTTGCTTGAGCCCAGGAGTTCAAGACCAGCCTGAGCAACATGGTAAAACCCTGTCTTTACCAAAAATAATAAACAATTAGCCAGGTGTGGTGCTATGCATCAGTAGTCCCAGCTACTCAGGAGACTGAGGCTGGAGGTCACTTGAGCCTGGGAGGTGGAGGCTGCAGTGAGTCGTGATTATGTCACTGTACTCCAGCCTAGGTGACAGAGTAAGACTCTCTCAAAAAGAAATTAAACATTAAATAAATACTACCATCCCATTTTCTAAATGAGAACACTGAGGTACAAAGAGGTTAATTTGCCCAAAGTCACACAGCCACTAAAGGACAAAGAACCCATGCAGCCTGAGCACAGGTCTGTATACTGTGTGCTGCCTTTCATTATAGTATCATCTCATTTAATCTTTGCAACAACCTGGTATGTGTAATTATTATTCTCATTTACAGACGTGGACACAGAAGCAGAATGTGTAAGTGACTAGTCTGAGTTTGCACAGCTAGGAGGTGGTAGGGCAGGACAAGACCCACAATGGTTTCTCCTGGGATGCACGTGAGGTGGGCTGGCCCAGTGTCCAGCCTCAGAGAACTGGTCCCTCTGTGGCCAACTCTCTCACTGGCTTTCCTGTCCCTGTTCTTGCTCAGGTGTTCCTGAAGAGTGACCGCGTGGCCCGCATGGTGCAGAGTGGAGGCTGTTCTGCCAATGACTCCAGAGAGGTCTTCAAGAAGCACATTGAGAAGAGGGTGCGCAGCCTGCCCGAGATTGACGGCCTCAGCAAGGAGACTGTGCTGAGCTCCTGGATGGCCAAGTTTGATGCCATCTACCGTGGGGAAGAGGACCCTCGGAAGCAGCAGGCCCGGATGACGGCCAGCGCAGCCTCTGAGCTGATTCTGAGCAAGGAGCAACTCTACGAGATGTTCCAGAACATTCTTGGGATCAAGAAGTTCGAACATCAGCTCCTGTACAATGCCTGCCAGGTAAGGTGTTTCTCACCTGTGCCCAGAGCTGTGGGTAAGCAGAGCTACATTCCAACTTCTGTGAGATGCTTCTTGATTTTTTTAAAAAAAGATTAAAAGTTATATTTTATTACTGTATTGGTAAAAAGTTGAATATAATTCAGGCTATATTATACTCATGCTTTTCTTTTGATTAAAAAAAAAAAATTAAAACATTTTTGTGAATCCCTAAAAGTCTCAGGGCTCTAGGCACTGAGCTCATTGTGTCTAATGGGTAAGTTGGCCCTATGAATAAGGCCTGGTTTCCATGTGTCAAAAGTGCTAAAAATCAATTTAAAAAAAAATATGGTTCTGCCTTTGGTGTTTCCCAGTTGAAGGGCTTGTGCTTCCTCAGCTGGGAAGACAACTGAACTTAGTACCTGCCTGTCAAGAATAATTATTTAAAATGGAAGCTTGCCCAAGACCCTATACCTATGTATTAGTCACTTCATGAATTTCTGAGTGGTTCTGATGAGGAAAGCTGAGGCTCTGCCTGCGTCCACCCCTAAATGGACCTCTATTTCCTCTAGATGGAGGATTGGGGAAGTGAGGTTTCCTTTATCTTGATATCTTACCTAACCTTAGCATTATATTCATTTATTCAACAAGTATTTATTATGTGCCTATATTGCAGTCTGAAATTCTTACTGGGTGTCACTTAGGAGCAATTTAAAAATGCACATTCCTAGCCCTAGAGATTCTCATTCTGCAGCCTCAGAGCATGGCCCAGGAATCTGCATTTTAAATAAGGGCCTTCCTTCCTGGTAATTATGTTGCCCTTCCACTTCAAAGAACTATCAAAGAGATTCATCTTTGCCTTATTTGCTAATATTCCCAGTGTATAAAATCTTGGCACACAGTGAATGCTCAGTAAATGTTTACGGAATTAATACATGGATAATGGAAAATTATTTTAATTGGTAGATAGGGTCTTATCAACTATGATATATCACGCAGAACTTTCTGGATATTTTAGTAAGAGTCTGTTTAGTGTTTTGTAATATAGCACATGCATGACATTCAAAGATATTGCTGGTATCAACTTTCATCTCATCCAACTGTAATTCAAAGCATTGATCACAAATCTGGTGATGACAGCTTTCTGTGATGGGTCAAGAAGTATTCTGAAATTTCAAATCTCAATATAAAGTTAAATTTAATTGTTCTTTTATTTAAAATATTACTATATCCCACCATGCAGCAGTTTTAAAATGGGATAAGCAGGTGGTGTTAGACTCTACCACCGCTGTCTCCAGCAGCGTGTCTACAACAAGAAGGTGTCATAGCATCAAGACTGAAAAATCATCCACCTGAGTTATAAGTAAGATTCAGAATGACAGAGAGAGTCAAGTGTTCCTAAACCTTCTAGGTAGAAAATTATTCTAGGGATTAATTTTTCTTTGTATTGCAACAGCTTATCATGAATATTTTCTGTGCTTGCTCAAACCTCAGCATCATTGGAATGAGTCCATTGCTATGCCATTCTTGTCTTATCTCAGTGTTTTCGCACTTGTTGAATTGAGTGGTCAGATTATATTTTACTCTTAAAAAGTGAATTAATCCAACTCATGTTCAACATCTTTTTTGTGTGCAATAGAAAAAAGTATAATAATATTTAAAAAATAATGTCTTCTTTCCCCAGAATAAAGGTTGTACCCTTAGCCAAACAAGAATTACAAGATAAGCCAGGCATGCTGGCTCATGTCTGTAATCTCAGCAATTTGGGAGGCTGAGGCAGGTGGATTACCTGAGGTCAGGAATTCAAGACCAGCCTGGCCAACATGGTAAAACCCTGTCTCTACTAAAAATACAAAAATTAGCTGGGCGTGATGGTGGACACCTGTAATCCCAGCTACTTGGGAGACTGAGGCAGGAGAATCGCTTGAACCCAAGATTGCGCCACTGCACTTCAGCATGGGCAACAGAGAAGACTCCATCTCAAAAATATATATATATATTACAAGATAAGGGGAAGTACTTCTTGGGATGGGAATACTTAAGACATTTAGTATTTTACTCTCTATTCATACCTAAATCTGATTATTGTTTCAGGGTTTCATATCAGTAGAAGTTAGGGCAAAAGAGCATATGTAAGTAATTCACACATACAAATATACACATGAATTCTAATGATATGGTTTTTTGACTTCTATGTCTTTAGTAATTTAAATTTAGGAGTGTATTGGAAAACAAAAGCATTTTAAAAGAAAAACACTGGTCATGATAATATTTCACAACATATAATGCCCATTTCTATGACAATACAGAAATGACTATGCTCATAACTTACTGTGACAATAAATTCTTAATGCAGCTTTTCTGTAATCTGTTAGCAGCAAAACAAATCTTTTGACCTAGGAGCTCCACCTTTAGGAATTCATTACAAGTAGGTACTCAGATGTGTGTGCAAGAGTGTTAAGTCCAAAGATGTTCGTTGCAACCTTTTATATGATAGTGAAAAAATGGAAGCATGCTTACTTCCCAACAGCAGAGGATTAATTGCATTTTTATTTAACCGTACAAGGGAATACTCTTTATCCAATAAAACAGTAATAAAAGTTTTTAAAGAAGAAAGCTTGCCATGCAGGAAAATGTTCCTTAGATATTGCTAAGTGGAGAATCTGGCTGTGAAGCACAATATGGAGGCATAGTCCCATTTCAATGGGAAAAAAAGGATGGAAGAAGGTACTGGACAGCAAATAACAAAATGTTAACTGTGCTTATGTTTTTTGTTGTTGTTGTTTTGTTTTTTTTTTTTTACACAGAGTCTCACTCTGTGGCCAGGCTGGAGTGCAGTGGCGCAATTTCAGCAACTGCAACCTCCACCTCTCTGGTTCAAGTGATTCTCCAGCCTAAGCCTCCCAAGTAGTTGGGACTACAGGCGCATGCCACCACACCCAGCTAATTTTTTTGTATTTTTAGGAGAGATAGGGTTTCACCATGTTGGCCAGGATGGTCTCGATCTCTTGACCTTGTGATCTGCTCGCCTCGGCCTCCCAAACTGCTGAGATTGCAGGCATGAGCCACCATATCCAGTCAACTATGCTTATCTTTAAAGTATGGGATTATGGTTGATTTTTATGATTTTCATTTGTGCTTTTTTTATGTCTCCAAATTTTCTACCTTAAACACAGTTATTTTGTAAATGAGAACAAATACCAAAAGTCTCAACAAGGGAAACCATCAGAACAATGAAATATGAAGAAAAAAATCTTCCAAATTGTTTTTTAGACATCAGGTGTTAACATAACACCTTTATGATTTTTGCCATTTCCAAGTACTACCTGGATGATTATTTAATATTTCTTATTAAACCAACTCCCAAATTCACTTTTTTTTTTTTTTTGAGATGAAGAGTCTCACTCTGTCACTCAGGCTGGAGCGCAGTGGCCCAAGCTCGGCTCGCTGCAACCTCCACCTCCCAAGTTCAAGCGATTCTCATGCCTCAGCCTCCTGAGTAGCTGGGATTACAGGCACGCGCCACCATACCCAGCTAATTTTTATATTTTAGTAGAGATGGGGTTTTACCATGTTGGCCAGGCTGGTTTCAAACTCCTGACCTCAGGTGATCCACCCACCTCGGCCTCCCAAAGTGCTGGGATTACAGGCATGAGCCACTGTGCTCGGCCCCAAATTCACTTTTTAAGCCCCTCTTTATCTTAGGTAATGTACATAAAATCACATCTTTGATATATTCTTTTTACAAAAAAAAATAGTATGCATTAAAGTGAAACCTATCTATTAAAATAGAAACTTTTCATTGGCTGGCCCTCTTAGATCATCTCATACCACAGTGATGCAGAAGGCATGGTGGCTGTAGCCGGCGTGCTGCTGTACTGGTGGCACAGAGCTCTCTTATTCCATCCCTGAAAATAGCCCCAGACTGACCACAGCAGCTTTCATGCGAAGTCTGCGTAGGCAGGCAGTAAAGCAGAGATTTAATTTACCTCCCTCCTCTTTTTTTGCTGGCAGCCTGTATGTAGACAGGCAGCAAAGATGAAGTACCTGTTATGCCTTACCATCAGGTGTCAGGCACTTACCATCAGGTGTCTGAAATTATAGATTTACTCTTTCTCGAAGACTACACTCTCAACTCTGCACAACTCTTATCAACTCACAGGAGTAAGAATTACAGAAATGATATATCACTTTCTTCCTCACTCTACTTAAATTGTTTCTTGTTTAATTTTGTATTTTCTGAACCTTCTTCTCCTTACCAGACAAAGCAATTTCTAGGTGCTTCTCAAACCCAAAATGTGTTTAATGTTTTCCTTTTATGCATATCATATCCCAGGGGAAGCTGTAATCTGATTTCTGCTGCTGCTTTGTGAAAGTTCTCATGCTCACTCTTGGTTCTGCCAGTAACTGCCATTTTTATCTCAAATGAGAAATGACATTTATCAAAGAGCGATTATATCAGTTACATTATCAGTTGCCTGTTGTAACATGAACCATGTCTATCAAAACATAGGAGAAAAGAGAGTTTAACAAATGTCTCTGAATTTGCACACGGAGTTTTTTAACGTCTTTTTTGTTTATTTAAGAATTAATGGATAAATCTCATAGAAGAAGTTCATACTCAACATAATATCCGAAGTAAAATGACAACTCTTATTATGAATCAGTGTTGTTTTTATTTTTCCTAGACCCTTGGGAAGATACAGTCAATTATATAACTATTTGAGTTGAATTCTAAAGATAACTCAAAAAAAGTAAGGTGGGCTGAGCGCGCAGCTCTATTCCAGCACTTTGGGAAGCCAAGGTGGGAGGGTTGTGTGAGTCCGAGAGTTTGAGAGCAGCCTAGACCACATCTCTCCAAAAAAATCAAAAACTAGCTGGGTGTGTACCCATAGCTCACTACTCAGGAGGCTTAGGTGGGGGGATCACTTGAGCTGGGAGGTCAGGTCTCAAGTGAGACATGATCTCACTGCTACACTCCAGCCTGGGTGACAGAGTGAGACCCTGTCTCAAAAGAAATTTTTTAAGTGAAAGAATTTGGGAATAGGTTGTATTATCTGAGAAATGAGGCTAAGGCAGACCTGCTTTCCATCTTCATGAAATGCGAAGTTGACAGTGATGATGATGTCATGATATTTAAAAACATTTTCAGGAGGCAGCATCTCTCCCCTTTCCCTTTAGTGACCTTCAAATTTGGTGTCAGTTTGATTCTCAGTTGCACCAGCTGTCTACTACTTTCTACTCCTCTGCTTAACTTTATAAGTTATCCTTAACTACCTTATTCAAAAATGTGTGGATATTTTCCCTTGAAAAATACCTCAGAGGTGCATTTTAGGAGTAGGGTCTACATCTTCATCTATTTTTAAATGCAAATAGACTCTTCTTAGTGAAGCAATCCAGCTAATTTTGAAGAGATGTGATGAATATGAGCTAAGGATGTCAGTCGTATCTCGATGTTTCCATTCTGCTCTTTGAAAATGCCATTTCTAGTTGTTCTGTTGCTCATCACACTCTTCCCTTCTAAACTCAGTGCAGCATGACTCCAACCTTCTCCTTAGCCATTACATGTGCCCAGCTGGCAGCAGGGATAACATGCACACTCCAACTAATGGGACATGGCAATAATCTCTTCATTTCTTCTCTCTGAATTTCTAGAGATTTTTCAGATAAGTCTGAAAGAAGAAAGAAATCAAGAAACTTGATTTATATATAAACACCTTTGCATTTTCGATATTGGATTCTCTATCATTATTGGACTGCTAATTTTCTTAACATTTAATTTCCTTTCCTTCCAACTAACACCAGCGTGGCCTTTGATGATGTGGTTATCTTATTACAGTACTGTCTTCCTTTAACTTGATGAGCACTTGGCAGCTTTTCAGATAGTTTATTAGACTCTGAAGAGAAACCTCAAATTATCAGGCTTTCAGCTGTGACCCAGATTGCTGGGTTGTATCCATACCTGATTACAGAGTCCTTAATATCCATTATAACTACATAGCTTTTTCCTGGTCCAGAAGTTTCTGGTAGGTCTGTTGACTGAACATTTTGCTTTGGGGAACCAGACTCTATTGCTTCATCGCTTTTCTTGATCCTGTAACAACAATATAGTTCTTTACATGAATGGTCTTTCACTGAATATCTACAGAAAAAATGTTTTAAAATCTGGAGATGGGAAGTGGTGATGGAAGGCTAATTTTAAACGCTTTTATTTAGAAATGTACTTTCATCATTCATTCATTCAACAGATTTTAGCATCTGCTGTGCACTAGGCATCACGTATTGTATGCTGAGAGCCTAAACTTTCTTACTTTGTCTTAGAATGGCCCATGATGTGACTCCTGACTAATCATTCTCCTGGTTCACTACACACCTCTCAATGACTTTATAGTTGTCCTTCTTAGATTATTGCTTTTGTCATCCTGGCTGTGTAACAAGTTGTCACAAATTTAGCAGCTTTAAAGAATTCTCATTTATTATCTCTAGGTCAGAAGTTTTCTAGGTCAGAAGTCCAGGCATGACTTAGCCAGGTCCTCTGTTAAGAGTCTCACAAAGCTGGAATTAAGGTGCTGGCCAGGTTGTGTTTTCATCTGGAGGCTCAACAGGGAAGGATCCACTTCTAAGCTCCTTCATGTTGTTGGCAAAACTCCTTTCCTTGCAGATGTAGAATCTCCAGATCCAACAACAGGGGGAGAGAGAGTCTCTGGTGCATCAGATCTTTGATTTCTAGACCCACTATCAAAACATTACCTGGTTGGGCACAGTATCTCATGCCTGAAATCCCAACACTTTGGGAGGCTGAGGAGGGAGGATTACTTCAGGCCAGAAGTTTGAGAACAGCCCGGGAAACATAGGGAGACTCAGTCTCTACAAAAAAAATTTAAAAATTAGCCAGGCATGGTGGCCTGCATCTGTGGTTCCAGCTACTTGAGAGGCTAAGGCGGGAGAATTACTTGAGACCAGGAGGTGAAGGCTGAAGTGAGCCATGATCACACCCACCACAGCACTCCAGCCTGGCTGACAGCCAATCAATAAATCAATGGATTGCTTGATTAAGTCAGGCCCATGAGGTTAGTCTCCCTTTAGATTAATTTAGAGTCAACTGATTAAGAATTTTCGTCTGTAAAATGTCTTCATTCTTGTCATATACTATTGATTGGAAGCATATACTCTTGATAGAAGTTATATACTATTGATTAGGTTCCTCCCGCACTCAAGGGTGGAACTATAGTAGAGCAGAACTCAATGTGGGAGGCATCCTAATGATTTTTGCCACATTGTCTTTCCCCTATCCCACAGGCTTTCATAAGGCTGGCTCCTTCAGGTGTTATTTTAAGTGTAACTTTTGTAGAGAAGTTCTCCCTTACCATTCTGCCTAAAATGGGCTCCTCAGTGTTTGCTTTTTTCCTTCCTGAAATAATACCCTATTTATATAGCACTTAATGCAATCTGATACTGCTTTGCACACTTTTCTTTCTTATTGTCTATCTCTTCTTCTAGATTTCATTAAGAGGAAGACTGATGTCTGTTGCATTCACCACTATACAGCCAACACTTAGCACAATGTCTGGCACAAAACAGATGTGCAATTAAATATTGGCTAATTCAGTAAATGTAGTCCAAGGCAGTTATGGCCTCGAGGGGCTTAAATGCCGACATTACACAAGGTGCATGTTTGGTCATTTTTTTTGGTTCAACAAAGTGCAAAAGTTTCACCGGTCTTGAGTATTCAACCTGAATTCACCTGCCAGTACTCCTGTTTTATAATGTGGATATCACCTGAGGGTCACAGTAATCTTTCAGGCATAAACTTTCCTTCTGACCACACTCAATCTGCCTCTTCCATCACATGACTGGCCAAAGAAGGACAGAAATTAACCTAGTCTTTTCAAAGTCATACACTGCCCCTAAAAGTCATTGGATATTCAAGGGACTGCCAGTTTTAAATGGCTGCTTGCCAGATGTACTTTTATTTCAGCCATCTTCAAATGTGAAAATAGATTAATATGTATATACTGGCCAGGTGTAGTGGCTCACATGTGCAATGCCAGAACTTTGGGAGCCTGAGGAGTGTGGCTTACTTGAGGCTAGGAGTTCAAGACCAGCCTGGGCAACATGGCTAAATGCCATCTCTGCAGAACATAATACAAAATAATTTCTCTGGGCATTGTGGCTCACACCTGTGGTCCCAGTTACTTGGGAGGCTGGGACGGGAGGATTACTTGAGCCTGGGAAGTCGAGGCTGCAGTGAGCTGTAATTATGCCGCTGCACTCCAGCCTGGGTGACAGCAAGACCCTCCCTGTCTCGAAAAACAACAGCAAAAAAGATGCATATACTCAGTTACTAGGGACAAATTTAGAGGTATTAAATATGTGATTGGTACAGGGCCAGAGAACAATATTTAATTTCCCAGAGCAACAATTTTCTGAAGACCCTATCATGGTTTTTTTTACTTTTCTATCACTCATTTCTAGAACACATGGCCAGATATTTCTATCTGATTGCACCTGCTGTTACCAAGATGCTAACAGCAATGGAAAGTAGAAATTGAGAGACAGTTGGTATCCTGCATCTAAGGAGCAGGGAATTGGGCATTTTCTATGCAGCCTTCAAAACTGCTATAGACATTTCAGCAATCTCCTTCCTTTGTTGCCGAAATGGAATCATAAATATGCTTGTTTATTCAAAGTCTTTTCATATGCATTGAACTGCAAAATTGTAATCAGAGATGTTAAAGAGGTGTAGTTTCAGAAAAAATACATACAAGAATAATATTTTCTGATTTTTTTCTACCTTTTGCCAAATGACAAAACCTATAAGCCATTTATCACAGCCTTGCAAATAGAGATATTTTACCAGCCTTTGGACACATTTTGCCAGTCCAGATTCCCCATGCTAGTGATTTGAATTTTTCAAGCTGCCTTTTTGCTTCCTCAGTGATTCAGACCTAAATTAGCAGAAGCTTAGGTAATGGAGTATAGTGTGTTGATTAAATTTTGTTGTTAACCCTTTGTGTTTCAATCCTCTTTTTGAAAATATGAATAAAATACATTAATTCCTTTTTCTTGTTGGCTAGTGAATGATTCCACATCTTTCTTTTAGAGCAAACTCTTAGTGGAGGCTTCATAATCTACGTTCTGACCTCTAGTTTGGACCTCAATTATACCTACCAAGTATTAAGTACTTACTATGTGCCAGACAGTAAGCCTAATACTTTATATGCATCATCATATTTAATCCTCATAACAAGCCTTTAAAGCAGACATGTTTACCATATTTTAATAAAGAAGCTAAAAGGCAGAGGGATTAGACAATGTTTCCAAGGTCAAGCAGCCAGTCAGCAACAAAGCTTGGATCTGAACTCAGGATTTCAAGACTTCAAAGCAAGTTCCTAAGTAGCTATCTTTTCCACAGAGAAGATTTTGGAGATTAAGTAGAAAGTTTATTGATCCTGTCTATACTTTAGGAAGGTGGTAGGTATGTATGTATTTTGCTAAGTCTTTTATGAATTTCTTTTATTTGGTCTGCTCTTTTTTTCCCCTAAAATTTGTTGAAGGAAAAGAAAGCTTAGTTGAAGACTCAATTCTGTGTATTGGCTACGCATTATTTTAATGGACGCATCTATTCAATAGAGATTGCTTAGATTTGTTTGCATTGCTCATTTAGATTCTACTCATAGCAATCCAAGTGTTTCCTGATATAATTTTTAAAAACATAGTTAACAAAGCCCTGCAGTCTTCAGAGGATGGTTATAAGATAGGGAATGCTCATTTTTCTTATCTTGTCATTGCTTATACATGATCTGGCCAATTGGGTGACCTGAGAACTGTAGCTCTTTCATGGTGTTTCTTAGCTGGGCCAAATTTTTAAAAAGTTGTTCTTTGGAGGAAGAACATACCCACAAAAGCACGCATAAAATTCCAAATTACAAAGCTTTTCAGTTAATGAATAAACTAGGAGTTGGTAAATATTTTAGGCTTTGTGAATCCCATGATCTTTGCAACAACTACTTAATTGTGTCATTGTAGTGAAAGCAGCCACTTATAATATGTAAGTTGTATGGGCATGGCTGTGTCCTAGTTAAGCTTTATTTACAAAAACCGGCAGCTGGCATATTGACCCAATGGCTGCAGTTTGTTAACCCCTCAATTAAATAATTATCACATCATAACAGTAATAATTATTTACTTTCAAAAAATTATTCCATGAATGTAAGATATTACCTTTTCCACTCAAAAGCATTCCTTTTTCTCCACAACCTTGCGAACGTCTGTTATTTTTTGACTTTATAATAGCAGCCATTCTGACTCGTGTGAGATGGTATCACATTGTGGTTTTGATTTGTGTTTCTCTAATGATCAGTGATGTTGAGTTCTTTTTCATATGATTGTTGGCTACATGTATGTCTTTTGAGAAGTGTTCATGTCCTTTGCCTACTTTTTAATGGGGCTGTTTGTTTCTTATAAATTTGTTTAAGTTCCTTATAGATGCAGGATATTAGACCTTTGCCAGATGCATAGTTCACAAAAATTCTCCCCATTCTGTAGGTTGTATGTTGATAGCTTATTTTGCTGTACAGAAGCCCTTGAGTTTAATTAGATCCCATTTGTCAATTTTTGCTTTTGTTGCAATTGCTTTTGGTGTCTTCATCATGAAATCTTTGCCCATGCCTGTGTCCTGAATGGTATTGCCTAGGTTGTCTTCCAGAGTTTTTATAGTTTTGAGGTTTACATCTAAGTCTTTAATCTATCTTGAGTTAATTTTTGTATTTGGTGTAAGGTAAGTATCCAGTTTCAATCTTCTGCATATGACTAGCCAGTTATCCCAGCACCATTTGTTAAATAGGGAATCCTTTCCTCATTGCTTCTTTTTGTCAGGTTTGTGGAAGATCAGATATTTGTAGGTGTACAGTCTTATTTCTGGGTTCTCTGTTCTGTTCCATTGGTCTTTATGTCTGTTTTTCTAAAAAAGTACCATGCTGTTTTGGTTACTGTAGCCCTGTGGTATAGTTTGAAGTCAGGTAGAATGATGACTCTAGCTTTGTTTTTTTTTTTCCCCTTAGGATTTCCTTGGATATTGAGGCTCTTTTTCATTCCCTATGAATTTTTAAATACTTTTTTTCTAGTTATGTGAAAAATCTCAATGATACTTTAATAGGAATAGTATTGAATCTATAAATTGCTTTGGGCAGTATGGCCATTTTAACAATATTGATTCTTTCTATCCATGAGCATTGAATGTGTTTGTGTCATCTCTGACTTCTTGGAGCAGTGTTTTGTGGTTCTTCTTGTAGAGATATTTTACCTCCCTAGTTAGCTGTATTCCTGGGTATTTTATTCTTTTTGTGGCAGTTGTGAGTGGGAGTTCTTTCCTAATTTGGCTGTCACCTTCACTGTTGTTGCTGTATAGCAATACTAGTGATTTTTGCACATTGATTTTTGTATCCTGAGACTTTGCTGAAGTTGCTTATCAGCTTAAGAAACTTCTGGGCTGAGACTACAGGGGATTTCTGGGCTGAGACTATGGGGACTTTTAGATATAGCATTATGCCATCTGCAAACAGGGATAGTTTGACTTCCTATCTTTCTATTTGGATTCTCTTTTTTTTTTCTTTCTCTTGCCTGATTGCCCTGGCCAACACTTCCAGTACTGTGTTTAATAGAAATGGTGAGAGAGGGAATCCTTGTCTTGTACCGGTTTTCAAGGGGAATGCTTCCAGCTTTTGCCTATTCAGTATATGTTGGCTGTGGATTTGTCATAGATTGCTCTTATTATTTTGAGGTGTGTTCCTTCAATACCTAGTTTGTTGTGAGTTTTAAACGTGAATGGATGTTGATTTTTATTAAAGGCCTTTTCTGCATTTATTGAGATAATCATGCAGTTTTTGCCTTTAGTTCTGTTTATGTAATGAATCACATTTATTGACTTGCATATGTTGAACCAACCTTGCCTCCCAGTGATAAAGACTACTTGATAATGATGGATTAGCTTTTTGATGTGTTGCTGGACTCAGTTTGCCAGTATTTTGCTGAGGATTTTGCATCAATGTTCATCAAGAAAATTGCCCTGAAGTTTTCTTTTTTTGCTGTATCTCTGCCAGGTTTTGGTATCAAGATGATGCTGGCCTAATAGAATCAGGCAGGAGTTCCTTCTCCTCAGTTTCTTGGAATAGTTTCAATAGGAATGGTACCAGCTTTTCCATGTACAGCTGGAATAATACCCACTTAATAAGGTGGTTGGTGCTAGTTATTATTAGCTACCGTTAATCAGATTCTCACATCTTAAGACAGTTCCTTTCTGATGAATAATGTAGTGTTGGCCGGTTCTCTGGAATCAGTTATTGAAACAATCAATTAAATTGTGCCAGGGAACAACCTGAGGATGTGCCTTCAAGAAGTATACAATGCAATTTGAAGGAACAAAATCCATCCACAATACATTCTAACTGTTAAAAAATCAATATGTAAAAGAGTAGACAAATGTAATATATAGTGGCAGCGTGAATGCAGGCTTAGCTATTTATTATCTATGTAAACTTTAGCAAGTTAATTAACTTTTCTATAAAACAGATATTAATAACTACTAGGTAGAAATAAGGTATGTAAGAGCCCATCACATTATAGAAACTCAGTAAATGACAGCCTGCGTTGGTAACGGTAGTTAGTGGCATGGTGATGGGGGCAGTAAGGGGGATAAAACAGTGGTATAATTTTCAACAACTGGAGCACTTTAGCGATATCAGATAACAATGGGGTTTTATTGTTCAGCTGCTGCTTCACAGAGGAGGTACTAGGTGAGCTAGGTTTGAATGATGAAGTAATTGTTTAGGCTGAATAAACAGAAATGATCTGAGATATCTGGTATCTTGTTTTACCTAATGATAGAACAGAGTAGAGACAAAATTGTATCATAAGTGTAATATGGTTGATTGGAATAATTGCCTCAATTCTTTGTTACCCTCTATTAAAATTAAATACCCTACCATGGCTCGTGGGGCATTAAGCGAGCTTCTGCACCCCTTGACTTTGGTCCCAGCCATCATGCTTGCTTTGTCAGTGGGCTGTCAGCAGACTAAATAAGCAGAGGTCTTGAGATGAGCTTGTGCACATGGTTTTGCTGTCATTGCACTTCGGGAATCTTCCAAGAGAAGACCATGCCCCAGACAGGTGTTACCCCTCTAGCCTGGGCCTCTGCATGTAACAGTGAAACAAATCTAACTCAACCCACAGCCTGGAGCCAAGCCCAGCTAAGCCATCTCTAAAGCAGCTCACAGTCTAAAGTCTACAGCCATGCCCAGTCTAGGTCAACAGAACCACAATTAGCTCACAGACCCATCAACATGGCAGTAAACATATGTTAGTATAAGTCACCAATTTCAAGGGTAGTTTCTTACCCAGCATTATTATGTTAATAGCTTATGAACACAAACAGTATTTAAAATAAACATTGTGAGTAGTAGATGACTAGTAAAATACAGGCGTAGCTATAGTGGGGTTCTAGTGTTAGCTACCAACTTCCCTTTACTGTGGCAACTGTAAATTCCTAATCTGGAATCTCTTCCTTTGTCTCTTTCATTCCCTGTCTTCAACTTGAATTGTCCACTTTTCTGAACTCTACTGGTGTGCTTACTTCCTGGCATCAATGCTGATATGCTAGCTTTAAAAGACTGCCTCTGTGAAATTGGAAGGGAGGAGAAGATAGGTTGGCTGAGGTAAAGGAACTCAAGCTAGATGGAGTTCCTCATTATCCAAGAGTAAGGGTGGAGTCTGAGTAGATTTTGGAACTGGACGAGAGATAAATCTGAAATCCTTATTTATAGGGAGGTCAAAAATACTTAACAAGGATCATTAGAAAGCTGCAAAGCCCTTGCCTTTATAAGGGATTTTTAATTTTACTGTTGTAATAATACCTCTACGGGTCAGCTGTTGCTGCATAACAAACAATCATTAAACTCAATTGCTTAAAACAAGAAACATTTGTTATTGCTCACAAACCTACAAATGAGATGGGTAGTTCTTATGGTCTTGGTTGGGCTCACTTACTGAGTTTGTTGTGTTTGTTGTCAGCTGTGGGTTTGGTAGGAAGCTTTGTTCTGTTTGAAGGCCAGATGACTATAGATTGATCTAGGATAACTTCAGTTGGAATGATTCCACACTCTAGACTTTTTCACATGGTCATTAGACAGGGTTCTAAGTAAAAGTGTGGAAGAGTACAAGGCCTCTGGAAGTCTTGTTTCAGAACTGTCATACTGTTGCTTCCACTGTATTCTATTGGCAAAGGAAGTTACAAGTTCAGCCAAGATTCAAGGGGAAGAGAAAGAGACACCATCTCTTGATGGGAGGAGCTGCAAATTCACATTGAAAATGGTGTGGTTATAATCAGAGTGAAAGATTGTGGCCACTTTTGAATCCACCATAGTTCCTCAAATTATTATTATTGTTGACATGCCCTGGCATGCAATTGTTTAAAGCCAATATATGCCCAACTTATTTTACCAATTTCTTTTAGTAAACAGGCAATGTTTTATTATAAAATAATGTTTTCTACTGCTAGAGTAAATAAAACCACCACATATAACATGGGATTAAGATCTGAAGGTAATTGACCTCTCCTAATGAAAAAGAAATCCATTTATTTTATTTTTTATTTTATTTTTTGAGACTGAGTTTCACTCTTGTTGCCCAGGCTGGTGCAATCTCCACCCACTGCAACCTCCACCTCCCAGGTTCAAGTGATTCTCCTGCTTCAGCTTCCCAAGTGGCTGGTATTACAGGTGCCCACCACAATGCCCAGCTAATTTTTTTGTGGTTTTAGTAGAGATGGGGTTTCACCATTTTGGCCAGGCTGGTCTCGATCTCCTGACCTCAGGTGATCCACCTGCCTCGCCCTTCCAAAATACTGGGATTACAAATTACAAATGAGGTGGTAGGTAGTTCTTATGGTCTTGCCTGGGCTCACTTATTGAGTTTGTTGTGTATGCTGTCAGCTGTGAGTTTTCGGTAGGAACCCACCACACAAGGCATCAATTTTTTTTTTTAATGCAGAAGTATTTTTTCTTCAGAAATTATTAGCAACTGTGGAAAGATAAGTTCAATAATGTTTTTAATTGGCAGCTTTGAGAGTCATTAGCTTATTATATCAAATACCTTTTGGAGAAAGTAACATATTTTCTCTCTGATCCTTTTGTCATCAAGAAATACTAGCTACTTCATTATGTCACTCTGAAATGGGCAGGCACTGCTTTTTCCATCTTAAAATACTGCCTTGATTACAATAAAATCAGAAGAACCTCATAGAAAGTGAGGTGAGAGTGAAAGGTGTGTCAGACTGGATGCATCATTAATGATAAAACAACATTCAATTGTGCATTTATTCAATGTAGGTTGAGTGCCTATCATACACCAGACACTGTGTGCTGTCTATCATACACCAGGAACTGAGGATACAGCAGCATATCTAACAGATGAGGTTTCTGCTCTCACAAAACTGATGTTTAATGGGCAAAACAAGACAAAAAAAAGGTACACCATGTCATAAAAAGATATAGGCTATAAAGAAAAACACATCAGAATGAGGGGACAGAGGATAATGGTGGCATTTGAGATTATGTAGACAGAGAAGTCTCTGTAGAGTTTGTGATCCTTCTGCAGAGACCTGATGGAAATGAAGGAACAGCCCAGGGAAGATCATACCTGGAAAAGGAAGTGCTTTTGATGAAACAAAGCAATGAGCTTGGTTCAAAGAATACCAGAACCATAAGATCAGTGTGGATGGAGCACAGAGACCAAGCAGAAATGTGAAGGAAGTACATTTGGAGGACTGGGCTGGGGACACACAGTTCATCTTAGGCAATAGCTCAGAGCTTGGATTTACTCCAAGGATTATAAGAAGCTCTTAGGCATTTAAAAGTGAGAGACTGACAGATCTGATTTGCCCAGTCGAAAGAAAGATGAGAACATCATTAATGTCTATAGAATCTTGATACGACTTTTTCGTTTATTTTTTTTTTCTTTTTTTCTTTAAGAGACAGGGTCTCACTCTGTTGCCCAGGCCAGATTGCAGTGGTGCAATCTCAGCTCACTGCAACCTCTACCTCCTGGGCTCAGCAATCCTCCTGCCTCAGCCTCCTGAGTAGCTGAGACTACAGGCATGTGCCACCACATCTGGCTACTATGTTTTTGTTTTTTTGTTTTAAATTATTGTAGAGAGTGGGTGGCACTATGTTGCCTAGGATGGTCTCAAACTCCTGGCCTCAAGTGATCTTCCCACCTTGCCCTCCTATATGACTGACTTATTTACGTAGATTTTTCTAAGTTTAATAAATCTGTTGTTTGGAGATAGAATTGTTTGCCATGGTTTTTGGATTTCTGCAACTCGTACAGGTATGAGGAATATAGTAAGAAATCCACTAGAAAGAAATAAGGACTTCTTTTCATATTCTAGCATTGTTTCCCCACTCTTTCTATCTAACTCAGTCTAACTTCTTTTAAAGAAACAAACAACATAAAGGTGGCAATTTATTTTTTCCTGTATAATGACTCAACACTTTCCTTAGGTTTATTCTAAGTATTTGTTTCTTTCATGGAATAAGATAGAAAATTGTAGAATTTATGGATCAAAAATGTTTATGCAAGAAATTATAAAAATGCTTATTCAAAAATTTGTCTACAAGGATAATTGCCTGCAAACTCTCCCAGATGATTAAGTGTCCAAGATTTGCTCTGTAGATGTCTTTCCTATAAATGGTCTTTTAAATAATATGTTCCTGTTGTTAATTCTTTATGAACCTATTGGAATGAACTGTGTTTTTAAATTTGTTTAAAAAATAAGGTTTTGTGGAAATGGTATCAGGTTGTGAAGTACGTTTCTCTTCATGCTAATTTATTTTATACCAAGTTAGGCAATTGGCATTATTTTATTTGGTCTTCACAGTTCCCCCAACAAGGCAAGGAGGACGTCTTCCTATTTCCCCTTAAAGATAAGGAAAATGATATCTGGACAGGTGAAGGACTCACTCAAGGTCACACAGCCATCCTTAGAACTTGCTTCCAACATGTCAGACTCCACATGTGAATCTTTGCAGTCTTGCAGTGCTTCCCATGCCTCATCTGTAAAACTGATTCCCCCTTATGGTAATCGAGGAGATCAATTATATCAGTTAGATACCACTGGTCCAGCTGACTGTATTATAATAGTTGGATATAGTCTAAACTACTATAACCTAAGAGACACAAAGAGCTTTATTCTTCTGCGATGCAGAAGTCTGAGCTAATAGTTCTTCAATTTCATTGCACCATCATTTCCTATGGTATCATCTGTGTACATGGGACCAAAGCTGTCTTACCACCAACATGTTCATATTCAGCCCAAAGTAAATAGAAGGAAGCAGTGATAGACAAGATGTTTCTTTTTAAGAATATAAACTGGAAACTGTACTCACATCTGCTCAGATCCCATTGGCAAAAACTCCGTGACATGACCACATTTCTTTACCACAAACCTGAGACACACAGTTCTAGCTGGGCGGCTGTGTACAGGATTCAACTCTTGTAAGGGTTGAGGGATTCAGGTATGGAATAGAAGGAAGTGCAAATGCGTACTAGAGCAGGCTTAGCAGTCTCCACCGCTTTCGGAATTCTTTATTATTATATAATAATTAAGACATGCAAAATGATACTTAATGTAGCACCAACACCTCTGTACTCATTACACAGGTTAATAAATAAATGTAGTGGTGCATTTGAAGTATCTTTCCTTCACTCTGCCCCAAATGCAGAATAATCATTTATTGCTTTGTTGTTAATTTCTTAATACTTTCATTACCAATATATATAACCTTAACAGATCTATAGTAGTGTTTTAACTATTTTAAATCTTTTTATACACCATATTGAACTGTACTTTTCTGCCACTGCTTTTTTGAATCAATATATTGGAGAGATTAATTTATATTGATACGTATAGCTCTATTTGTTCATTTTTCCGGATGATATCGCAATATGGATAAGCTGTCATTTACTCAATGAAATACGTGTATTTTTTTATATTACAAAAAAATGCTGTTATAAATATTTCTGTACATGTCTCCTTGTGCATATATATCAAGAATTTCTTCAGGGAACATACCTAGAAGTAGAATTACTGGGACAAAAGGTAACTGCATCTTCGTTATTAGATATTAGCCATAATACTTCAATTAGTTGTACATTCCCTTGAATATAAGTAACTATTTTACTCTTTACAAATAGCCATGTTGCAAATGTAAAATTTTATTATAATACAGCTGCTAGACATTTTTTACATTGCTATGGGAAGGATAAGCCTCAGTAGATCCACCCTTTGGTAAATACCCAGGAGAAATCAGCATATTTGTCCACCAAAAGTTATACACAAGAATATTTGTAGCAGTTTCATTTCTAAAGTTAGAGAAAAACTAAATATCTATCAGTAGTAGAATGGACAAACTATGGCATAGTCATACAATAGAATACAGTAACAATAAATTTTAAAAAGAAGGACAATGCTGCCACATTCAACAGAAAAGATGAATCTCGTAGACATTGTATTGAGGATAAATGTCCAAACCCAACGAGTATATATTCTGTGCTTTCATTTATATGAAATTCAAGATCAGGAAAAACTAATATATGGCAATAGAAATCAGAACAGTGGCTACTTGAGAGGGAAAAGGATGGGGCATCGGGTAATTACTGATTTAAAAGTGCACCAGGGGGCTTCTGAGATGATGGCAATGTTCTATGTCTGTAAAATCCAAAATGGTAGCCACTCCCTCATTAAATAAGTGTCAAATTCAGTTTTTCAATCACACTAGCCACTGTCCATTTTAGCAGCCACAAGTCACACATGTAGCAAAGACATAAAACATTTCCACCATCACAGAAAGCTCTTTGTGAAGCATTGGTCTATATCTGGAGTTGGGTGGTATTTATGAGTAGGTACACATGTAAAAATTCATCAAACTGTGCCCTTAAAACTTGTCCATTTAGAAGTCATTGTATGAAAAAGATACATGCATATGCATGTTTATAGCAGCACAATTCACAGTTGCAAAAATATAGAACCAATCTAAATGTCCATCAACCAACAAGTGGATAAAGAAAATGTGGTACATATACACCACAGAACACTACTCATCATAAAACGGAACGAAAGAAGTAACTAGGAATGGAAAACCAACGATTGCGTGTTTTCACTTATAAGTGGGAGTTAAGCTATGAGGTTGCAAAGGCATAAGAATGACAAAATGAACTTTGGGGACACAGGGGGAAGGGTAGGAGTGGGGTGAGGGACAAAAGACTACATATTGGGCACAGTGTACACTGCTCGGGTGACAGGTGCACCAAAATCTCAGAAATCACCACTAAAGAACTTATCCATGTAACCAAAAACCACCTGTTCTTCAGAAACTATCCAAATTAAAATTTAAAAATTTAAAAATTTTTCCCTCATATGTATACCTCATAAATAAAATATGCTTTAAAACAAATATGCCTCACAAAATGGGAAGAAAACTAAGAAAAGAAAGAGAAAAAAGGAAAGGAATAAAACCAATTATTTCAGTGCCTTTTAAATTTGAATTTTGAACGTCATACATGTCATGACTTCAGGAGAAAAATGTACAAGAGCTCTGTACGAAAGTAACAAGTTATTAAGACTTTTAAAATGGAGATTCTTTCTCATTAACTTTAATTAGAGTCCTTCTAGGTTTGCAGATTTGGCAAATTATCAAAACAAAGTAAAAACATTAGGCTCATCTCTCAGGCAAGTTCCTTCAAATTCTGAAGCATCCATAGATGCTCTTCTGGCATCTTTGCCTTCGTTACATTTCTATGTAACTAATTTCTGTTGCTAATTTGATTCCATCATGAAGTATGGTGTCAATCATTTTCTGACCGATACCAGCATCTTTGCCTCTGTAGAGATGGGTGACCCCAACTGTGATCAAATGCATACGGGGAGATTAGAGTGGTCTGATTTCTGGTTTATGAAAGTTAATTGGAAGTATACTTAATCTTTGTCACAGAACCCTAATTAACCCATTGCCTAATTTACATTTGCAAGAAAGAATGCATTTCAGCATATAGTTTCTAGATTAGCAAGGAGCACAAGAGAAAAGCCACCAAGTATTGTAGGTCAAAATAGTCTTGCACTGGAGATAAACGCACACCCTCCATCACAACTGAACAGAGCAGAATGCATCAGAAGAGCTCTGTGATCTTGGGCAACTTCTTAGCCTCACTGAGCCTCAGTCTCCTCACTTCCTGCCTTCTCTGACTCTGCCAGACAGTTATTATCTCCGTTATATTTGTTTCCACCACAAGACATTGCAACCACTGGAAAAGTACAGAGTACACTAGTCCTGTCATTTAGTACCAAGCACACCATTCCCTCTGAGTCTATGAGACGGCAAGGTGTATGTTTATTTCCTTAGGCCATTGCCTGGCATGCGGGAAATCTCAAAAGGGATTTGTTGAATAAGTGAATCAGTGAATAAATGCATGAATGGTATATTATCTATTGCCGTGTAACACATTCCTTTAAAATGTAGTTGTTTGAAACAACGCACATTTCTTATCTTCCCATTTCTGAGGGTCAGGAATCTGGGCACGGCTTAGCTGAGTCTGCTTCTTCAGGGTCTCTCACAGGCTGCAAGGAAGGTGCTGGCCAGAGTCACAATCCTCCCAACGAGGGCTGGATCTGTATCCAAGCTCACTCAGTGGTTGTTGGAAAGATTCGGTTCCTTGTGGGCTGTTGGACTGAGGTCTTTGCTTCCTTCCCATGTGACACTTTCCAGCTTGACAGCTTGCACCAGCAAGAGAGAATCTGCTTGTGAGAGAGCAGTTACAAGCTTTTCTAACCTAATCACTGAAGTGACATTCCATGGTTTTTGCTGTGTCTGATTTGTTAGGAGCAAGTCACTAGATCCAGACCTCATGCAAGAAGAGACTACACAAGGTCATGAATACCAAGACAGAGACAATTAGGGGCCTGTTAGATGCTGCCTACCACAAACGTGTCCTTCACAAGACTATGAGGAAGTTCAAAATGAGACGATGTGGATAAAAGGTCTGATAGGACTGCCTTTCTCTTTCTAGATTGTTCTTTCTCCCTTGAAGATACTATCCCTACATACTTCTCATTTCTTATGTTTGAGCTTCCATGGCTCCACCTCCAGGGGAGCATTCACTGAATATGAAAGCGTGATCACTGACCCATTCTTAGCCTAGCATCCTTTTATTTTCTTTTCAGCACAAATTACTATCTTTTTTCTTTCTCCTTTCTTTATTCCTTCCTTTTCTTTCTGTTCTTTCTTTCTTTTTCTTTCTCTTGTTTCTTTCTCTCTCCTGCTTTATTTCTTTTTTCTTCCTTCCTTCTTTTTCTCTTTCTCTTTCTCTTTCTTTCCCTTTTTTTTCTCTCTCTCTTCCTCTCTCTCTCTTTCTTTCTTTCTTTCTACATATGACCAGTTTCTTCCACCAGGAAATCAGCTCCACGAGGGCAGGAGCTGTCCTGTCTGATTCACTCCTCGCTCTTCAGTGCCTCACGTATAGTAGGCCTCAAGAACTATGTGTTGACAAATTGTATTCCTATCTCACATTGCAATTCATTGGCTTTGTAAAATTAATGCCAGTTGGAGAGCTAGTACTTGTGATAGTTTTTCAGAAGTTTAGAATCCAAGCTGTGCCAGTATAGAGGACTCTTTCTTGTTCTGAGATTAGAGAGTATACATCCCAACGAAGCAAACTAATTTGGGGCACAAGTGTGCCAATGACAAATGTGGACTACCTCAGTCTGGAAGGTAAGACAATATTAAGGCACCATCACACACATGATACTGACATTTGAGATTTTTGCCATCTCCCTACCTTGCCTTCTCCAGACTTCTTTATACCTCTAAAGAAGGCAGCAGCCATCCCTCTGTGCCATCCCTCTCAGCTCCACACTCTGCCCTTTAGTAAGGGCTAAATTTCCCAATGGTGTAATAGCCACCATTTAGTGAGTGAGAACTACCTGCCAGACATTGACTAAAGATTTTACACATGTCCTTCCTGATTTTCATCACAACTTTTATACAGGAGACTGAAATATGGATAAAGTAAAATCAAAACTTCAGGGCCATCAGAATTGGAAGGCCAAAGTAATTGCACTATGCACTGTATTCATCACCCACTCACCAAGCCCTCTTTCCTCTCCAACTTAGATTTAAAGACTAAAGATGAGGGAATGAGCAGGTCTTGCTTGTGGTCGTGGTTATATCTCTAATCATGTAACCTTGGACATGTCATTTCTAAATCTCTGCTAGTCAGTGTCTTTGAAAGAGGTCTATTAGAATATCAGCTCAAACTGCTCACAGATACTGGACTGTCAGAAGCCTGGGCCCAAATGGCTATCTCATACCTATACCAAATTCCTCTTCCCTTCCAAACCTTCAAACTAAAATGTGTCATGATCTAGAATATTGTTTTTGTGCAATTTTGCCAGAAGACACCAGGAAAGTATACAACTCAGTGGCAAAATAACAGCTTTGCAATGGAAGAACAGAAAGAGACCTCCGCAGGAGAAAGTGGTTTTGTTTCTCCTACAGTGTCTGGTCTCCCAGTCTGGTGCAACCCTGAAGGTACCCTTTGAAGGAGTGGCCTGCCGAATATTCATGACAGAATGTTTATTCGTCCCATCTTAGTTGTGAGTGTCCCGGGACACCAAGCTTAGAAGTTTAGTAAGGAATGAGCATGTGCCTGCGGTGGACCTGCCACTCCGGCTATATTATCCAATCATAGGAAGTGAGATAGGGTGAGCAGTATAAGAGGCTGAGAGGAGCTCGGTATTGGACTAGAATACTATTCACATCTTTCAACTGGATAATTCGATGTTTTAGAGGCTGTGCTGTGCATTATAGGATGTTTAGCAGTGTCCCTAACTTCTACTCACTAGATATCAGTAGCACAACCTTCTATTTGTGACAACCAAAATGTCCCCAGGCATTGTCACGTGTCACCAGGAGATGTGGCAGGGGCTAGAATCACCACCAGTTGGGAAGCCCTAGACCAGGGGTAGGGATGTGATGTCAGTCGTGGTAGGCCAGATATGCCATAGCAACAACCCCATCATCTCAGTGGCTAAAAAGACCATCATGAAGTGACAGAAGGACTGTACTTCACAGACACTTCATAGATTCACAGTCTACTTCAGACACTCTGGCTGATGGAGCAGCCAATGTGTCCAATATCATGAATTGCCATGCCGGAGGGAATAGAGTGCTCTGAAGGGGCTCAAACCAGAAATTAAATGCTTTATGCCGTAAGTTTCGTATCACTTGCTCTCACAACCCACTGGCCAGAAATAGACTCACTCAATACAAGGAGAGCTGAGAGTATAGCCTTACCACATGCCCAGCAGAGAGGAGAACCAGAACTACCTGGCAAGCGGCACTAATGGCCACCACAGATGCAAAGAACATCTCCCTTCCTTGTTAATGTAGAATGAGAAAGTGTTAAAGGCAGGATATACAAGGCTACCCAGCACTTGCGGAAAATAACAATGATAATAACATTGAGGTGACAGTGACTACAATTTGGATTATGCTTATTATGTATCAGACAACTTAATTCCCACACAACAACCCAATAAGGTAAATACTTTTATTCTTTTCATTTTAAAGATTGTGAAATTGATATGCAAAATGCTTAAGTAACTTGCCTAAAACCACACCAGTGAGTAGCAGACCTGAGATTTGATCCAAGGTCTCTCTGATACTAAAGGCTGAGCTCTTAAACTTCACTTTATAAATCAGTTTGGCTGGTGTGTAAACCACCTTCTCTCATGGGGTTGAATGAGCAAGTTATCTCCCCTATAACCTGCTCTGCAACTTTGTGGTTTCAGTTAAGGGCATTTGCAGATGGCTTCTATCCTTCCACTCCCTGACAATTTTTCTTAATGGATTCCACCATTCCTAGAGCATTTGAAAGAAGCCCTTAGTCACTCAGTCGTGAGGGTGATCATGCTCAGAGAAACAAATGAAATCTGTTTCCAAACATTGTAAGACAGCACTGAGCTCCACATCAATTTAGGTGCTAAGAAAACCGACACACTAAAATCAGGTAGTGGAGTCAGCAATGTGAATCTTGTAGATGCTGTGACCGCCCTGCTTGAAGCAGATCCAGATGCTAAGGCCAAAGGGTTAAATACAAAAGCATGCAATGATGGAAAGGATTGGCATTTATGCTGGGGGTTAGTATAAGTGTGCATTATCTTCTGTAGATAGTGTTAAGACCACCATTTTAGAGATAAGAAAACTAACGTTGTGAAAAGTTAACTAACCAAGGTCATACAACAGGTTTTTGGAGGGATTCCAGATTTCTTCCAAATTGTGAGCATTTATCCACACTATTGGACACAAGAGGCTGCTTAAAGTTTTGAGCATACCCTGTCATCTCTTCCTAGTTTTGCCCCTGCACCCAAGTCAAGCTTACAATATTTATTTTAAAGATAACAGAGAATAAAACACAGATATTTATTTCACTTTCTTCTTCCTTTGGTTAAAGGGGTTATCTGAGAATATGAAACACAAGCAGTCAGGCTTGGCCAAGAAGCTTCCAGAATGAGATAACTCAGTCACTTATATTATTATCACTAAGAGAACATTTACATTTAGAAATGAAACAGCAATGAGTCCAAAATCTCTCACAAGCTCCAGCTCTAGTTTTCAATGCCATATTTGAGGTGGGTGCTGAAGACCTTTGGTAACAATTATTTGTAAAGAAGAAAGTTAAGGAAATGAAGATACAGCCAGAAAAGGGAAAACTCAGATTTGGCTCAGTATCTTCCTGAAAAATTTAATGAATTTATTTAAGGAAAATGTGAGATGAGTCTTAGATGTATGAAACTTTCCTAATTAGATTGTAAACAGATTGTTAAAGGTAATAAGGAACATATAACATCTACCTCTCTGCAGATGTCCGGGAAGAGGACAGTCTTTACTGGGGGAAAGAAGCCAGGTGGTAGAAAGAACATAGACTTTGCTAACAGACCCTTTTGGATTTGAATTTCAGCTCTGCACATTTATTACATCGGTGCAAAAGTATTGCTGGTTTTGCCTTTAAAAATAATTGCAAAAACCACAATTACTTTTGCACCAGCCTAAATATTAGCTGTATGACCTTGATCAGTGACTTCACCTTGATAAGCCTCATTTTCCCTACCTGAAAAATAGCAGTACCATGTGCTTTATTGGCCTCATAGAGTTATAAACGTAATCAAAGAACGTAAAGTATGTATGGCCATTTCTAATCTTATAAGAGCTAAGCAAACACAAGTTGAACCAAAATTGAGTTTGTGTCATTTCTTAAAAACTACTCTTGCTCCTGAACTTACAGAAAAAGAACAAGACCATCAGCCAGAACATTTTCATTTTAATGTCACTCTGGGTATAAGTGAGCTAAGAATTTAGGGGGGAAGCATCGTCAGAATTGCCATTTCCTGTATCCAATTCCCATCAGATGAATCACAAACTCTCAGAATGGAAATGTTAGTTTCTAAGTGAATGTTAGTCGTGTCCCTCAAGACATTGGTTACAAAAGGGCTCCATGGTTTTCTCATTCAGTGTTGTATTAGTATTATAATTGCCAAAATAATTCCTCTAAATAAGGAAAAGAAGGAAGTGCCACATCTCTGCAGGTGCCTCTTTAACAGGGTATTGCCCACTTTCACAGGCAGCTGTTGAGAATGATTATTTCTTTTGTTGAAGAGGCTACCCATTTTAGAGTCTGTGACTATTGCTATGGAGACAACTATGAATCAGAGAATAGCTGGGTATTGAGCCTGTAAAATCGACAATATTCCACAGATTTCTCACCAACTAAAAATGTTCTTACAAATTATTTTTGCCTGCTTTGAACTTCTGATAAATGAAATTATATCTACCCTCCCCTCTTGTGTCTGCCTTCTCTTGATCAACTTCACATCTCAGAGATTTATTTATATTATGCAAGTAACAATAGTTTGTTCTCCTTCACTGCTATGCAGTATTCCGGTGTGTGTGTGACTAAACCACAATGTATTTATTCATTCTACTGTTGATGAACATTTGGGTGCTTCTAGTTTGAAGCTACTATGAATAAAACTGTTCTGAAATACCCCTATACATGCTCTTTAATGTATGCTAGCACTCAATTCTTATTTCTTTTGGGAAGATGCACAGGAATGGAATTCTGGAGCTAGGTATTTAGATATCTATAAGTAGATACTCAGCTTTAGTAAATAGTGCCAAGAAGTTTTCCAGGGTGCTTTTACTAATAAGTGCAGCTACCAGCAATCTAAGACAGTCTAGGCGCTTCCTGTTTTCACCTCCAAAATAGGCCTTACCCGTGTGATCTTAAAGCAATGACTTCTTTTTAAAGAGTTGCATGCAAAAACCTGTATAAGTCCATGTAACTCCCAAATGCATACCAATGCCAAATAGAAACTTGAATAGAGCAAGAATTTGACTCTGTTGTGGAAAGTTTTACTAATCTTACTGTGCCATTAAGAAAGGAGAATTTTTGTCTGAGGGTTTATTGGTTGGTAGGAAACAGAAGGGTTAATTACTTTTGGTAAATAGTATTTTTGCTTCCTTTGGCCAGAATCCTTTATTATTTATCATTAGCAATTGATCAATACACTTAATGGGTCACTCAAAGCTATTGCACATTCCCTGAATAACCAGACACTGAGCAATCTTGGATTCCTGTAATTAAAGATAAAGCAAATTAGCTTTCCTAGCAGAGATAATTCCATGTCTCCACTAGTGAGGACTGAGTCCGTGGCCCTGACATAGGGAGGTAAATACTCAATCCACCTGATATTTGTGTCTAAGGCCTGGTCTACTGAGAGACTCAGGGTTGTCATTCAGTCCAAGGGGTATGAATCTCTCATTTAGTCTGGAACCGAAGTGTTATTACAAATTTGAATATAGGAAAGTCAAGGAGGTGCAAATATGTTACTTATTCTATGAGGAGCAATGAAGGAAATTCTTCCAACCAAATGAATTCCAAAGCTCTTCATGGACCCAAAGTGGTCAACTCTGTCTCTGTCGTCCTTCCCAAGGTGGATCTATGCCAGGCCGGAGTTACCAACAATAGCAGCAGACAGTGACTGCCCAGAGGCTACTCATCCCTCCATCCTTTAGTTATCCAAGGATAGAGCTTTAAAAATATCTGCTGTGTCCTGAGACTTTGCTGAAGTTGCTTATCAGTTTCAGGAGATTTGGACTGAGACGATGGGGTCTTCTAGATATACAATCATGTCGTCTGCAAATAGAGACAATTTGACTTCCTCCTTTCCTATTTGAATACCCTTTATTTCTTTTTCTTGCCTGATTGCTCTGGCTAGAACTTCCAGTACCATATTGAATAGGAGTGGTGAGAGAGGGCATCCTTGTCTAGTGCCAGATTTCAAAGGGAATGCTTCCATTTTTTGCCCATTCAGTATGATATTGGCTGTTCGTTTATCGTAAATAGCTTTTATTATTTTGAGATACGTTGTGTCAATACCTACTTTATTGAGAGTTTTTAGCATAAAGCCCTGTTGAATTTTGTCAAAGGCCTTCTCTATATCAATTAAGATAATCATGTGGTTTTTGTCTTTGGTTCTGTTTATGTGGTGGATTATGTTTATAGACTTGTGTATGTTGAACCAGCCTTGCATCCCCCGGGATGAATCCTACTTGATCATGGTGGATAAGCTTTTTGATGTAATGTGTCAATCGGTTTGCCAATATTTTATTGAAGATTTTTGCATCTATGTTCATCATGGATATCGGCCTGACGTTTTCTTTTCTTGCTGAGTCTCTGCCGGGTTTTGGTATCAGGATGATGTTGGTCTCATAAAATGATTTGGGAAGGATTCCCTCTTTTTGGATTGTTTGGAATAGTTTCAGAAGGAATGGTACCAGCTCCTCTTTGTATGTCTGGTAGAATTCGGCTGTGAACCCATCTGGACCTGGCCTTTTTTGGGTGGTAGGCTCTTAATTGCTGCCTCAACTTCAGACTTTGTTACTGGTCTATTCAGGGTTTCAACTTCTTCCTGGTTTAGGCTTGGGAGGATGCAAGTGTCCAGGAATTTATCCATTTCTTCCAGGTTTACTAGTTTATGTGCATAGAGTTGTTTGTAATAATCTCTGATGATGGTTTGAATTTCTGTGGAATCTGTGGTGATATCCCCCTTTATCGTTTTTTATTGCATCTATTTGATTATTCTCTCTTTTCTTTTTTATTAATCTGGCTAGTGGTCTATTTTATTGATCTTTTCAGAAACCCAGCTCCTGGATTTATTGATTTTTTGAAGGATTTTTTGTGTCTCTATCTCCTTCAGTTCTGCTCTGATCTTAGTTATTTCTTGTCTTCTGCTCGGTTTTGAGGTTTTTTGATCTTGCTCCTCTAGCGCTTTCAATTTTGATGATAGGGTGTCAATTTTAGATCTCTCCTTGCTTCTCATGTGGACATTTATTGCTATATATTTTCCTCTAGAGACTGCTTTAAATGTGTCCCAGAGATTCTGGTATGTTGTGTCTTCATTCTCATTGGTTTCAAAGAACATCTTTATTTCTGCCTTCATTTCATTGTTTATCCAATCAACATTCAAGAGCTAGTTGTTCAGTTTCCACGAAGCTGTGTGGTTCTGAGTTAGTTTCTGAATTCTGAGTTCTAACTTGATTGCACTGTGGTCTGAGAGACTGTTTGTTATGATTTCTGTTCTTTTGCATTTGCTGAGGAGTGATTTACTTCCAATTATGTGGTCAATTTTAGAGTAGGTGTGATGTGGTGCTGAGAAGAATGTATATTCTGTGGATTTGGGGTGAAGAGTTCTGTAAACGTCTATTAGGTTTGCTTGGTCCAGGTCTGAGTTCAAGTCCTGGATATCCTTGTTAATTTTCTGTCTTGTTGATCTGTCTAATATTGACAATGGGGTGTTAAAGTCTCCCACTATTTTTGTGTGGGGAATCTAAGTCTCTTTGTAAGTCATTAAGAACTTGCCTTATGTATCTGGGTGCTCCTGTATTGGGTGCGTATGTATTTAGGATCGTTAGCTCTTCTTGTTGCATTGATCCTTTTACCATTATGTAATGTCCTTCTTTGTCTCTTTTGATCTTTCTTGGTTTAAAGTCTATTTTATCAAGAGAGGAGAATTGCAACTCCTGCTTTTTTTTGCTCTCCATTTGCTTGGTAAATCTTCCTCCATCCCTTTATTTTGAGGCTTTGTGTATCCTTGCATGTGAGATGGGTTTCCTGGATACAGCACACAATGGGTTTTGGCTTTTTATCCAGTTTGCCAGTCTTTGTCTATTGATTGGGGCATTTAGCCCATTTACATTTAGGGTTAATATTGTTATATGTGAATTTGATCATGCCATTTTGATGCTAGCTGGCTGTTTTGCCCATTAGTTGATGCAGTTTCTTCATTGTGTTGATGCTCTTTACCATTTGGTATGTGTTTGGAGTGGCTGGTACTGGTTGTTCCTTTCTATGTTTAGTGCCTCTTTCAGGAGCTCTTGTAAAGCAGGCCTGGTGGTGATCAAATCTCTGAGTACTTGCTTGTTCGCAAAGGATTTTATTTTTCCTTCACTTATGAAGCTTATGGAATATTATGCAGCCATCAAAAACGATGAGTTCGTGTCCTTTGCAGGGACATGGATGAACCTGGAAACCATCATTCTCAGCAAACTGACACAAGAACAGAAAATCACACTGCATGTTCTCACTCATAGGTGGGTGTTGAACAATGAGAACACATGGACACAGGGAGGGTAGCATCACACACTGGGGTCTGTCGTGGGGAAATAGGGGAGGGACAGCGAGGGGTGGGGAGTTGGGGAGAGATAGCATGGGGAGAAATGCCAGATATAGGTGATGGGGAGGAAGGCAGCAAATCACACTGCCATGTGTGTACCTATGCAACAATCTTACATGTTCTTCACATGTACCCCAAAACCTAAAATGCAATTAAAAAAAAACTACTGTGTTCCTCCTTTACCCTGTTGATCCCCCTCATCTTTTCCTTCTATGATCTGCCTTCAGTCAAAGTAGCATTCTTCACCGTAGGCCATCAGCCTCTTCCCTTCTCAGTGGTCAGGGAGCAGGCAGTTTGGCACCCTGTGATGAGCCTAGTGTCCAAAGCCAGACTCTGGCGGGTTCTAGCAATGTGACTTTGGACAAACTGCTTATAACTCTATGCCTCATTTTCCCTGTCTTTGAAATGGAGAGGGGTGATAATGCCTGCTAGGAGGGCAGTGAGTGTCAAGTGAGATCCTGTAGAATGCCATCATAAATGTTTGTCTTGGCCACTGCTACCATAAGTGAGGGCAACTCCTCTAAAGCATTGATTTAGGAGCAGGACCTGGTGTATTTTTTCAGCAGTTAGCCCAGACTTGCTCATGAGCTTCCCACATAGTATGAACTAAGCAAATAATAGCAATAGCAAATGTACCAGTGCTTCCTATATGCCAGCAGTGTCTAAACATTTTGCGCATATTAACTCATTTTATCATCATGCAACCCCACGAAATGGGTGCTATTATCATTCTTGTTTTAATGGTTGAGGAAACTGAGTTGTTAAACTGTTCGAGATCACAGAGCTAATTGGTGCAAGAGCCAGGGTTCAAACCTAGAGCGTTTAGGCCTGCTATACTAACTTTTCCTTTGAATATTTATGGGATAATTGATCCGGGCTGAAGATTATTGTTAGGAATTAAATGTACAGAGAAATATCTAAACGTGCACTGTCCGGTACCATAGCCATTAGTCACTTGTCACTTATGCAACTTTAATTACAATTTACTCAAAATAGAAAGTAATTCTTCTATCACACTGGCCACATTTCAGATGCTCACTAGCCACTTAGAGCTATAAACTACCATCTTGGACAGTGCAGGTGTGGACTGTTTCCATCATTGCACACCGTTCTATTAGATGTTACATTTTTAATAAAGGAAGTAAGAGAGAGAAGTTCAGTTTGGGTTTTGAGAAGATTGGGAATTCCAAGGCTGGTAGTCGAGAAGTATGAGAAAGGAGCAAAGACAGACAACTGGAAGTCTTCCAGCAGGCAGACAGGCTGGCCAGGCCACCTGGGGAGCCTGGGGCTCACTGGCACAGAGCAGTCTCACTGCAGTCAGACATGCCTGGAGTCCAAACCCAGGCTCTGTCAAGAATTAGCCATGAAATTCAAGCAGATCATTTTGCATCTATTTCCCCAGGTGTGTTTCAGCTTATCCTGAGGAGAGCTGAGGGGCTGTTGGAGGGTTTTTCAGCAGTGGAGAGGTATGATCAGATTTGTCTTTTCAGAAGCTATCTTTTGAAGGTTTCATGGAGAGGAAGAGAGAAATATGAGTTGGGGAAATGAGGATGGTGGTTTTCATGTGTGGGCCCTTGGACTGGTGACAGTTCTTGGCAGAGTTTTCACTGATGCATTGCTAAATGAGGCTGTGTGTGTGTGATGCATGACACCACATGTATGAGAATACCAACAGTCACAATTGTACTTTCTTGAGGATACTTTATTATTTCGAGATTACTGCTTTTCTACCTTTTTGGCACTAAAATTGCTTTTGTTTGTGAAATAATGTTCACAGTAGGATATTAAATAGTAGGCATTTTTTCATGTCATTACCAGACAAAATAAATATGTCTGTGTGTGTCACTTGATTCGTTTGTTTTTAAACTGTTATTGTTTCTTAGTCCATGCAATCCCCAAATCTGGGAACTTTTGAGCTGCATGCTATTGCAATGGTGCCCAGGTGAGAGCTGATGTGTTCATAGGTAAAAGGGAGACAGGTTTGAGAGTGACTGAGATAAAAGCTTGTAGACATATAGATGAGGAAAGAAATCGAAGAGGAGGGAATACAGGAAAGGCAGTAGTCTCCAAAGAGCCCATGGTGAATGAAAGTGCAGCACAGGCAGTGAAAGAGGACCTTTAGCCCTGCTGCACTGTCATCCCTGTTTCTCTTTGCCCGTTTCAGGGAAGCTCCTGAGCATTCTTCCTGAGTGCACATACACCAAGGTTAAGTGCTTGCAGGGGAAACAGCTGGCATCCATCTCACTGCACCAGGAAGCCACAGGCACAGCTCCCTTGGACACTGCAGTGCCCACCTGAAGCCACCTGAACTGTGACACCCTCCACCTAGTGCTCTTCCTCCACCCTGCCTTGAGCATGTGGCCCTGAGGCAAAGGCTCTCCAAAGCCTTCCACTGAATTCTGACTCTCTGAGACCACGGGCTACCTCGATGCCTCTCCAGACAGAGCGAAGTGTCAGTGTGCAGGGAGCTGCCAGGCTCAGAGCAGCAGGCTTCTCGCATTTTAAGCAGCATATGCAAATTAAATTAGCAAGGGTTCCACTTCATCTCCTCAGCGGCTCAGACACACTCCCCAATAATTCCCAAGCCAAAGTGACCCAGTTTGAAATTAAAATCAGTTTATTTTTAGAGGGATATATTTTCCCTTGCCTCGGTCTCAGTGGATGTTTTGTTTTTCTATTTGGCCTAATAAACATCCGAGTACATTATCCCTAGACCTGTGGAGTCCTCTGACAGCTACTTGATAGATCAAAGGCATAGTAAAGTCTAGCTTATGTATATTCAGACAGCAGAGGTGAGCCCCACATGCCCTCTTGTGTGCAAGGAAGGCTGTCTGCACTGTGTCCATTTTCCTCCGCCTGTCTGTAGCCTTAAGGCTGGCATCAAGCTCCCCTGAACTGGAAAAGCTTTAGAGTTTAAGATGATTTAGAGCCTGGTCATACTCAGGTTCAGCAGAATCTACTGGCATTCACTGGAGACCAATAACGTCTTCTCTGGATAAAATCTAGTCGATATGAATTGTCTCCTTGCAGCTGGGTTTAAGAATATTTTTCATCCTAGCTAAAGGCACGGTACTTTTCCTTTGTAGCACTTTCTACAATAAATTATTCCCATAATTGTGTGGTTAACATCTGCTCCTTTTCTTCAAAACTGGGAGCTCTCTGATGGCCCCAGCTTGCACCCATTACCGTCCTCAAAGCCTAGTACTATATTAAGTCCTCAGCAAATGAATAAAATTAGCTGCTAGATTGGTGGTTCTCAGCTAGAGGCAATTTTCACACTACCACTCTCCTCTCCCAGACATATGTGAGTTTTTTATTCAGCTGGGGGTAAGGGGGTTTTCTACTGGCATCTAGTAGAGGCCAAAGGCCACGATGCTACAAAACATCCCACAGAGGTCAAGACCCTTGCACCCCCCCACCACACACACAGACACACCCCCCACAGCAAACTATTACCCAGCCTCAAATGTCAGTCATGCCAAGATCAAGAAACTCTGTGCTCTATCAATCTGTTCATGTGTGGTTATGCCTAGGCTGGGCAGGTTTGCTCTTTCAATTATGGAAACTATTGGGTAATAATTTTTGGTCATAGTTGGAGAGACAAACTCTCTCACAGGAAAGAAGCTGTTTATCTTAGATTTTCCCGAATGGAGCAAAGACAGAAGTTGATTTGCTCAAAGGCAAATGAGCCTGTGAAAGCATTGCAACAACTCATTTTTCTGGCTCCAACCTCCACCTGCGTCACGTGGGATCTCAGCTGGCCCCTGAATCTCCCTCAGTTACTTCTGAGATGTTCACCTGGGCTTATGTCCTTGTTTATGAAGCCACGTGAGGGTGGTCTTCATCACGCCCCTGTTGCCACTCCCTCCATAAAGGTTCTAGCTCCCTTCCAGGATCCTGTCTGCAGAAATTTCCAAAGCTGCCGAGCCTCGAGGTGCCCTGCAGCCCTCGCCTCACCAAGTCAGCACAGCCGTCTTCCACAGAGAGGTAGGAGGAAGCCCATCTCTCTAATTCTGTGTGGAATCTTTGCTCAACACAGGCCACAGTGAACATTCTAGAGCCAGACAACCTAAGTTAAAGTTCGGAGGCTGCCACTTACTAGTTTTGTGACTTTGAACACGATATTTAACCCTTCCAAGCCTCCATTTCCTCAACTATAATGACAGTGCCAACCCCATCAGGTGGTTATGAACACTGAAAGAGAAGATGAATGAATCCATCCATTACTTAAACATCCCCTGCCTCAGTTTCCTCATTTGCAAAATGGGGATTTAAAATACCTACTTCACAAGGTTGATAAGAACATTAAATAAATGAAATAATGTGTATAAAGCGCTTAGAATAGTGCCTGGCACGTAGTAATAATTATTTTCATATAAAATATTAATTATTACTAAAAAATAAGTAATGTTTTGTTTGGCTTTTTTGTTGAACCTAAGTTAGAAAGATCTCTGTCAAAC
The DNA here is from genome assembly GCA_036589455.1 of Ateles fusciceps. Classification (NCBI taxonomy): domain Eukaryota; kingdom Metazoa; phylum Chordata; class Mammalia; order Primates; family Atelidae; genus Ateles; species Ateles fusciceps. The sequence continues at coordinate 15,895,038 of JAZHEH010000562.1, forward strand.
TAGATACTGGCAATGTCGTAAAGCAGCAGAGCAGTCTGGAAGTTGTCTATTTCAGGAAGCTTCACAGCATTCCAATTAAAGTGTTTTCTGAGTCCCTTAAGATGCAGTGATATGGTGGTCTCCAAATCTTTCTGGTCACCTACCCATGACTTGGAGCACTGAACTTCAATTTTCCAAGTTTTCTACTGTTGTTTGGGCACAAGGACAGATTATCCTCCATGGTAAAGTAAATTCCTCCATAAAATCTGCTCCGGAGAAAACGCTGGCTAAAATGCTCCCTGGTGAACAGTATTGTTAGGCATATTCAGCTAGGGGTCCCGGTGGTTTTTCTCACCAACAAAAATTTGTTGTGGGAGGATGGTCCCACTATCCTGAGATCCCAGCTGTGCTGAGGAGCAGAAGCACTTTATGCCTTCCTCCCTCACACAGAGACCTGAATGTCTATTTTCACTTTCTTTCTTCTTCTACCTTTTTTAAAAAAAAAAAAAAAAAAAACCTAACAATATAATAGATAATATGGATAGGATGGTAATTAACAATACGTGACCTTTGAAGTAAAGCAGAATCGGGCCCCATCTCTTGGAAACAAGCTGACGTTGCACAATTTGCTTGGCTTCCCTGAGCCTAATGTCTCCCATCTGTATACCTTAATTAAAAATGTTTCTCCCTAGGGCCAGGTGCAGTGGCTCGTGCCTATAATCCCAGCACTTTGGGAAGCTGAAACAGGAGGATCACTTGAGGCCAGACTAGACAACATAGCAAGACCCCATTTCTGCAGAAAATAATTTTTTAAAAAATAACTGAGTGTGGTATATGCATGTCTGCAGTCCTAGCTACTCAGGAGGCTGAGGTGGGAGGACTGCTTAAGCCCAGGAGTCCCAGGAGTTCCATGTTATGATCTCGCCTAGTCTGGGTGATAGAGCGAGACCTTGTTTTTTTTTTTAAAAAAAAAAAAAGCCCCCCGATACCATTCTTGTGAGGTGAAAATGAAATAGATAATTCCTATAAAGCCTATAGAACTGTATCTGACACATGATAACTTTTCAGCAAGTTTTTCTGATTGTTGTTGTTGCTGTGGTTACTGTTTGAGTAAGGAAGTTTGGATTCAGCTCTTCCATCAGTCAGGGTAAGCTACGTTGTACTGTGGTTACAATTCAAACTCTCAGTCCCTTAAAAGAGAAGAGTTTCTTTCTTTATGTGTTTTGTGTCCACCATCAGTTGACAGAGACTCTGTTACCCTGTGTTCCAGGCTGATGGTGCAGCCCCCATTTCAAATGATGCTCCCGCTGTGCCAGAGCACAAGAAAGTTCTGGAGGGTCTTTTACCAGAAAATACAGGTTTCAGCCTAAAAGGGACACAAAGCACTTCTGCTCACAATTCATAGGCCAGAAGCAGTCATGTTCCTCCTAAATCCCAAGACTACAGACAGTCAAATTCTACCATACTCCCAGAAGGTAGAGAGCTGGAAATGTTTTCCTAACAACTGAATGGTGAATTACCACCATGGCCATTTAGTGTAATGGTAGAATGAAACTTTCCTTTGGCAATGGCTACATTTTTCAGGATATTTATTTTCTAGGAATGCATTATCCTTATTTGCAGTTTACTCAATTATTTATATGCAACAAATCCTTGCTAAAGGTGGACACTGTGCTTGGCACTGAGAATCTAATGGTAAGCAAACACAAGCAAAGTCCCTTGTACTGCATACCCTGCAGACTATCGAGGGAGACCCAAGTTAATTTAAATATCACACCAGGGAGTTTATTAGTTATAAATTGAGATTAAAACTCTGACAGAATCTGGTATAGTCTGTGGGGTCAGGGGTAGTTTCTCCTAACTGTTGCTGAGTTTAGTTTGTAAAAGGTGAATAGGCTTTCACTAGGTGAAGTAGGGAGGGCAGGAGAAACAATTGGGACAGAGGGGACAGCATGTGCGAAGGCCCTGGTCCAGGAGAGTGTCTAGAAGTCACAAGAGTTGAAAGGTCTGTGTGGCAAGGAACAGGGCCTAGCAGAGGTATGATAAAAGACCGTGGGGCTAGGCCTTGCAGATCCCAGCTGAGGTCTCTTCAGGGTCTGAGTCGCTATCTCTACTGAAGAAGCCTTTGAAGGACTCAGCTCATGTTAGGGATTGACATATAAACCCAGATGGCATTGCCAGGACCTCTGAATGTACAAAGGAGTCCCTGTGTTTGGAAGGCCTCTGATTCCTTCCCCCTCACCAAAAATGATCTGCAATCATAGGTCCATACTTTATCTGCCACATTTTAAAGCTAATATCCTGAGCCTCTCTTCAAACCCGAAGCCCGCTTCTGTACAACCAATGTGTCCCTCTCTGTTTGCACTTCTCACATTCAAGGAGACCTCCCACGGACTCTGGGAAGGAAATGTGATATCCACGCACAGCAGTGCCACTGCCTGCAGAGAGTAAAATGCTCCTAATGCAGCTGACAATATGTTATTCCCTCCTGGGAATGTGGGTTGCACTCCGTCTTTCAGAAATGTAGGATTGGAATGTGTCATCTCCTTAACCTTGGAGGATTGGAGTTTGTAGATCTGCTGCCAAACTGACTCAACCTACTGAGCCCACCCCAGTCTCATGTCTACACATGAATGAGAATAACTGAGCAACAGTTACTCAACTAGGAAACATCTAGGATTCTCTGACTGGTTTTCTAGGAATTTCACCTGGCTGTGCTAGAGAAAAGGAGTTTGGATTTTACCCTTTGGACCTGTACAGAAAAACAGCAGGTTCTCTAGTTGTTTCTCTTTGAGTTGAGGGATAACAGTCTAGAAACACTTTACAGGTAGAAATTGTTCGACCTCCTCGTTCGTAGTGGTCTCTCAAACATTTACATGAGTAGATTTTTTACAAATGTATACATTGACTCATTCACTCACCAAGCTACCATGTATTGAGCATCTACAATGAGTTAGACAGGATGCTAGAGAGGTAATAAATGGGTTCTTGGCTCCAGGGAGGTTTCATTCTGCTAAGAGCACAGCCAATAAACATGTGACTAATAAATAAGATTATTGCAGATGGTAGTAAGTGCTATAAAACAAGTAAAAGAAGACAATAAGTTAGAATGTCCAGAAAAGAGAGGAGTGATTTCTTCAGCTAGAGGAGTGGTCAAGAGAAAAAAAATTAAGGTATGAAATGTGGCCCGAGAACTAAACATTGAGAAGGAGGCAGCCATGAGCTAGATGGGAAGTAAGTTTTCAGGTAGAGGGGACAGCAAGAAGAAACTGAGTGTAATATGTTGTGAGAACACATGTGACAGGAGGATGGTGGTAAATGATGAAGTCAGAAAGGTGAGTAGGATCTGGATCTAATGGGGTCAATCGTGTAGTTCATGATGATGGGTTTGGATGTCAATGGTGAATTTTAGGCAAAGTAGTAATAGGATTTCATTTATGCCTTGAGAAGATCACCCTAGCTATTTTAGGGAAAATGGTCTGAAATGTGGATGTAGGGAGACCAGGTAGGAAGCTGATGCAGCGAGAGTTGATGGTGGCTTTGGATATCGAGAAGCTGTCAAATTCAGCAGAACAATATGTAAACAAGGCCAATAAGAATGCTGAGCTAGATATGGAATGTGATGGGGGAAAAGGAAATAAGGATGATGGGCTGAAATGGGTTGAATGTAGGTGTTATTTTCAAAGATGAGAAAGGAACAGGTTTGGAGGAGGGCGGAGTCAAGATTTCTTTTTCATGCATGTTATCTTTGATATTTCGATTAGATATCTAAGTGGACATTTAAATATACGTGGAACTCAGGACCAGAGATATGATTGGGTTATTTGGTTGTCTAATAAATGCTAAACACCACAGGACTCATTTGCATTGTTACTAGACCATTTGGCATTCAACAAAGATGTGTTAACACAACAGCATATGAGATTCTGTACTGAACTCTAGCAGATCTGATCCCATCTTGGCTGGTGATGAGCTAGTAATCCAATTCTTTGTTGGTTGTTTTATCTGTCTCGTCTTCAATGCAGTGGGCGTTCTGAGTGAGAGGTGAATGATATGGAGATATTTGCATAGAGAAGAAAAATACAAAATCAGTCTGTTCCAGTATGTAGACTTTTCTGTGGCTGTTGCCGTGGAGAGAAAACTATCCTGCCACAAAGAAGTTCTGAAATAAGCAAAAATTAAAAGTGTGGCTTGGATGGTCCACATTGTGGGCTTCACTAGTCATTTAATTATCTCTGCCTGCCTAACATTGATGTTTTGAACAATTAACATTTGGAGAATCTGCATGTGTATCACCAAGAAAGTAGAAAAATTGTTCCATTTGGGATAAGGGCACTAGCTTTTCATGATTTTGTGATGCTTTGACTGTCTCCAAAGTATCTACTTATTCAATCAAAAAATCAATCAAACTACATGATATGTGTTAGATGGTCAAAATGAGCAGATGATGGAGGACCAATATACAATTCGGCTAATTGGTCTGATCCCCCATGAACCTGATGTAAAAGATAAAGATCATGTCATTGCTCTGTCCCAATTCTGTCATTTTTTAAAGGTTTGGTTTTGATATAGAGTGGTAGAAAATTACAGTAAAGTAGTCTTGTTTGGGTGACAGTATCTAATATAATGCCACCTTCAGAAAAGAGCAAAGTGCTTTGATCTGTCAGACCATGTAGCAAGCAAATGATACGGAACATTCTGAGTTTGCATAAAGGTCTTACTTCACACTTTAAAAAACCAAACCAAAACTATCATTTAAGTACCTGAACCCTAACCTTTCTAGATTTTTTCAGAAATTTCTCTACCATTCTCTACTAAATCTCGATGTATTATCACAGGCCAGGCACAGTGGCTCACACATGTAATCTCATCACTTTGGGAGACCAAGGTGGACAGATCACTTGAGGCCAGGAGTTTGAGACCACCCTAGCCAACATGGCCAAACCTTGTTTCTACCAAAAATACAAAAATTAGCTGGTGGCAGATGCCTGTAGTCCCAGCTACTCGGGGAGGCTGACGCACAAGAATCACTTGAACCCGAGAGGTGGAGTGTGCAGTGAGCCGAGATCACGCCACTGCACTCCAGCCTGGATGACAGAGTGACAGTCTGTCTCAAAAAAGGAAGTGATTTTTACAAAATAGATTTATAATCATTATAAATTGAAATGTGGTAGTACATATTACAATCTATTTTTTCTTGTCTACAAGCAAGAGATAAATGTGAATTTGCATAGTCTGATAGTATTCCAAATGTCATATACTGTATTTTAAATAACTAAGGGGAATGTCTTAAATTTTATTTAAAAAGACTTTATGCCGCAAGTATTATAGCATTTATGATACTTAATATGCATGTGTTAATATGTGGCAGTGATTTCTAAGGTTCATGGAAACCACTTTTATACTGAAATGTGGTCTCTTTTGTGACTCAAGCAAATGTAATATAATGCTTAATTTCCCAGCCAAAAAAAAATATATATATATACATACATATAAATTTTTCTATTATTCTCTATCAAATCTGGATTTATAATCATAGGCCAGGCACAGTGGCTCACACATGGAATCTCAGCACTTTGGGAGGCTGAGGTAGATTAATCACTTGAGGCCAGGAGTTTGAGACCAGCCTGGCCAACATGGCAAAACCTCGTCTCTACCAAAAATACAAAAATTAGCTGGGAGTGGTGGCAGGCATCTGTAGTCCCAGCTAAATTCTCACATGCACTAAAATAAAGAGAATCATATAATAAGCCCCAGGTAGTTATCATCCAGCTTTTATCACTTGTCACCTAAAAAGTCATGGTCCTTCTTGTTTCATCTTGGTGCCCCCCATTCTCCCATCCTGAGATGATTTTGAAGCAGATTTCAAATCATGTCATCTGTATTTATTTCAGAATGTGTCTTAAGAAGACAGGACTTTTACAAGAACAACCACACATAGTCATAGGTTGAAACTGTTATGATGCCTATAACAAATTTACATACATTACTTATTTGCTATCAAATATGGTTACATTTCCATGTTTTTGTGTATATCTGGAAATTTTTTTGAAACTTTGTTTAAATTGTTCTCTGAATGAGGTTTATACATGGTGAATTGGTTGCTATCTTTCTCTAGCCTCTTTTAGTCTATAGATAAAAACTTAATTTTTTAAAAAATAAAAGTTTTACCGATCCCAGAAAAAATCTGTGTTACACATGTCAGGAGATCATCATCGACAATATTAAAATGACAGTAATATTTTGCTCCTGGGGCATCTTTAGGAGTCTAACCCAATCATATCTTGTTTATATCTGTGATTTTGCCAAACAGTATTTCTTCGTTAGCTAATTTTTTCTGCCCTTCTAAGTGGGTACTTTGTGTTTTGAACCACCTGATACTTTGAAGACAGGCTTCTTTCTAAGTCTTGCTTTACACAAAATGACCTTCCTCCCTCCCCTTCATGCTGCTCCCCACCCTCATTTCTTGCCTTTGCTTTTGGAATCGCAGGCCTACAGTGATTGGCTTTCCCATGATTTTTCTGGCCTACATTTACCAAAGCTGAACACCAGTTCCAAAACAATAAGTGGAAGGGAAGAGCAATCCCTTGTTAGGACCCCACAATTGACCTCATAGAGATCCTGGCTCCCCCAAATGACCTCTCCACATTAGAAACCTGTACAGTATCCAGTCACAAAAAGGAGGAAAATGGACAATGAATTAACCATGATGCAAAGTTATTTAATGTCATATATATAATTCCTTTATTATGAAAATGACTTTTTAATTCAACTGCTTTGTAACAGAGAAATTAATAGAAATTTCCGAGATTTTTCGCTTGCCTGTCTGCTTGCTTGCTTTTGTTTGGTACCAACTAGCTGTGACCTTGGTTACATTACCTGCATTTAAGAGTTTTTTGGTATTGAACAGATGTTTGGTAGTTCCCAGCTCCTTAATTTATAAGCTGGATGAGCCTCAAGTGCCTCATCTCTAAAATGGGGCTAATAATACTATATAAATACTCAGGCTGATTTAACCAAAGGTGAAGGTACTGGAATAATATAAAGAATACAGAGAATTTTTTTAAAGCTGCAAATGAGGTTCAGAAAAGGCAGAAATTCAGGTGGCTATAAGGCTATAAGTAGCAGGAATGAATGAAATGTCCCCCCCAGGGCACAATCCCTGAGAAGCATCAGCTCCAACAGGGAAGATTCCAAGTCCCTGGAGAGTGACACTGACCAGGGCTGGGTTACAGTATCACTCCTTGACAAGGCTCCTTAATTAACAGGCCCCACTGATGCAGGCCAGGTGAGCCCCAAAACTGAGGCTTGGCCAAGGAGGGGTCTTGGCTTCACCCAGGAAAGAACAGCAAGCCAGAGATGTTAGACAGCCACTTTAATGGAAGCGCAGGGTACAGCAGCAGCAGAGGTACTGCTCCTTGCAGAGCAGGGCTAACCCCCAGGCAGTGTGCCCAGAGTAGCAGCAGTTCAGGGGTAGTTCTGCAGTCATATTTACCCTACTTTTAAGTACATGCAAACTAAGGGGTAGATCATGCAGAGATTTCTAGAAAAAGGTGGTCACTTCCAGATTGTTGCCCTGAAAAGGGGTGGTAACTAGCAGGTGTTGTCATGGCAATGGTAAATTGTCAGGGCCCTGGTGGGCAAGTCTTATGGAGAGGTGCTTTTGTCTCTTACTTGTTTCAGCCAGTCTTCAATCTGGTCTGAGCCCTGCCTGAGCCCTGCCTCCTACCTCACCACCACAAATAAATACAGTGAGGAAGAGGTCATCCCTTTAAAAGAAATAGTAGTCCTTTACTAGGAGAAAGAGAAATGAATGGTCTGGGTAACAAAAACCAAAACAAACTCTCATCACATTATCTCACAGAGTTTTAATGAGTATTAAAGAAGGTAATACATACCAGTCACCATATCAGACATTTGGTAAAACTCAGCAAAATGGTAGTCAGTATTACTATTACAGTATAAGAGAAAAAATGAGTAACAGTTCAGCCATGCTGCAAGGCTGTATAATCATTAGCAATTCCTTCACTATGAGAAGGTCCTGATGTGCTAACTTTAGAATTCTCAGAATTGGCCAGGTTTGAGGCTGGCTCATTTGCATCCATTAACTTTATGACCTTCAGTCTTAACCTTTCTGGCTTGTTCCTCCTCTCACAAAAAGTGGTAATAATACCAAGCTAAGTCAGAGGACTGCTGTAGCGCACAATTTTTGACCAGTTGTCAAAGGCTCAGGGGAAATCCACGGATTTTGGTGCCAAACATCTCCAGTGGAATCAAAGGGAAGAACTTAGGCAAATTGCATGCAACCGTGTTTCACATATTTTTCAAAGTGCATTTTATTTATAACACTGCCTCATTCCAAAAGGATTCTTGGCTGCTCATATTTTATATAGGTAGCAAATGTTTCAATTCTTAACTAATCAAATTAAGGATGCCAGATGCAGAAATGAAATTAAGAGGTGAACAGTAAGGCTTCATTTTTAATTCATCATTTAAGAAGCATGTCTATAACCTAAATAGAAAATGAGCAAAGGGCATAAACATTGAATAAGTACAAACATGCAATAAGTATATGAAAAAAGTTTCAACATTGCTAGTACACAAGACATGCCTACTTAACAGCAGTATCAGATTTTTCACCTTATTGGAAAGGATTTAAAATAAAGTCTACCAATATCTGGCTAGCAAGGGTGCGGGGACTTGCACCTTCACACCCTGCTGGGGGGGGAGTATAAATAGGCACAACCTTTCTGGAGAACAAATAAGATGATATCTGTCAAAATTAAATTATAAAATACCATTTGACCCAAAAATTTCACTTCTAGTAATCTTCTTTAAAGAAATATTCATGTATGTGATCAAATAAATATATACACAAACATACATCGTTTTTAATAGCAAAAAAAATTTTTTTAACTATCAAAATGCCATCAATTAAGCTGTTTAAAATTTTGATGCAACAATACAGATGAAATTTTGTGTGGTCATCTTAAAGAAGTGTATATATCTCCTGAAATAGAAAGATGTCAAAAATATATTTTAAAGTGCAAATACTAAGTTGCAGAAAATTGGCAGTATGATCCTGTTTTGTGAATATGTGTATCTAGATGTTTTAGAAGAACTGAAAAGCTTTTACTCAGGATTGTGCTCGTTTTTTAAGTTACTATTGAGTGGCCATGATGGGATTAGTGACGTAACAGAAAGATAATGAATTCCTCAGTCATGCATATAGCTATTAGAGTATAAAGCAATACCATAGATGAATGAATAAACAAATGAATGAACTGTGCAAATCTGCTACAAACCAAAAGATCAGATCATAACCAAGCTGCTAGGAGTGTTAATATGTGGGGAGACTTGTGATTCAGTTTCACCTGCCAGTTTCGGCTACCAGTGGACAATCCCTTCAGCCTTCCTATCTCAGCTTCCTTGCAGGGAATATCACCAAACTGGCCAAGCTAATCACCCTGAATAGCTAAGCCTCATAGTCCAGAAAGTAGCAATTAGACAAAAACTTGAAACAGTCTTACACAGAGAATTCAGGGGCATTTTGAGGGAGTCTATGAATTACATTTAGGAGGTCTATGAATTCAACTGAAAATAAAATTGCATCTTTATTTTTACTAACCTTTACCTGAAGTGTAACGTTGCATTCAATTATGAATGTAGGCAACAAACCAAAATAATACTAACATACATTTATATCGTGTTAACACTTGCTGTTGATACCTTGAAATACTGTTTACCCTTATCAATATACCAGATTACTATAGATATTAGGTTTGTTGCTAGATCGAGTTATTTAATGGACACCTATTATTTAAAATGATGTTTAAAATTATTTTCATAAATGTATATCAATAGAATTGGTTGCCTTTGTAATATCACATATTTTATGCATTTTAACACCTTACACTGAAAAGAGGTCCATAAGCTAAATAGGACTGTGCTGAGGAATTCTTGGCCCCAAAGAAAATAAGAACCCCAGTGCTTTTTATTGTTAACTTTCCTGCTGCAGAAGCAAGGGTGACTGGCTTCTGGGGGAGGGGCACAAACCTCACAAAGGTAGCAATTCACTGGGGAATCCTAAGAACTAGGCACAGAGGAGTGGCCGGGTGTGGTGGCTCATGCCTATAATCCCAGCACTTTGGGAGGCCAAGGCAGCTGGATCACGAGGTCAGGAGTTCAAGACCATCCTGGCTAACATGGTGAAACCCTGCCTCTACTAAAAATACAAAAAATTAGCCAGGCATGGTGGCATGTGCCTATAGTCCCAGCTACTCAGGAGGCTGAGGTAGGAGAATCCCTTGAATCCAGGAGGTGGAGGTTGTAGCGAGCAGAGCAGAGATCACACCACTGCACTCCAGCCTGGCAACACTCCATCTCAAAAAAAAAAAAAAAAAAAAACAGCACACATAGGAAGTCATAAGTCAGGAATTAAAATAAGCAATAAGCATGGGGAGGCAGTGATAATAAACTCAGATTAGCCTGAGTGTTTAATTTCCTCTTTGCTCTAATAATTACTTAATCTTACTATTTCCAATTCTCCGTCACCTCATGAAGAAATTACCCAAAGACAAGTTCACAAATGTGATGGGGGGGTGGCAGAGGTGGGACGTCCAATGTTCTAGAATCTAAATTGGTGACTCTGAGCCCTAGCTGTGCATCAGAATCACCTGGGGAGTTTTAGAACTCTCTCAGTGGGAGGGAATAGGAATAATGCGTGTTACTGAGAGCAGCATGAGGGGGCCTTCTAGAAGGCTGAGAATATTTCACATCTTGATCTGGCTGGTGGTTAAATGTGTGGATCCATATATAAAAATTCATTGTCCTGTATATTTAAGATTTGAGTTTATGAGGAAAGTGAAGCACGGAGAGGTTGAGTAATTTTCCCAAGGTTTATCTCAGTTTTTTTTTTTTAATTATATCTCAATTTAAAAAAAAATAGCAATTCCCTGGCCCCACCCCTGAAGAGTCTAATATAATTATCTGGAGCAGGACCCAGGAATCAGTATTTGTTTAAAAACTTCTGCCCCCTCCCCAACCCCGGTTGAGGCCATTGGTGCATCCAGGATTGAGAACAACCTAGGTGCTTCATGAGATGGAATCATTCACTCAGTCAACAAGTTCACAGATATTTCAGTGCTAAGTAGCAAGGACAGAAAGATAATCTCTGTTCTCAAGACTTTTAATTAAGGGGACTAAAGTAATTATTACCACTATTGAGATATTAACATAGAACCTGGCTGAGTGCAGTGACTCACGCCTGTAATCCCAGCAATTTGGGAGGCCGAGGTGGACAGATCACTTGAGGTCAGGAGTTTGAGACCAGCCTGGGCAACATGGTGAAGCCCTGTCTCTACTAAAATACAAAATAATTTAGCCGGGTGTGGTGGCAGGCGCCTGTAATCCCAGCTACTTGGGAGGCTGAGGCACGAGAATTGCCTGAATCCAGGAGGTGGAAGTTGCAGTGAGCCAAGATCACACCACTACACTCCTGTCTGGGTAACAGAATGAGACTCCATCTCAAAAAAAAAAAAAAAAAAAAGCACATCGGTCCTCCATCTTTAGTGTCCATCCTCAGAATTACTTGAAGAGCATGTTGAAATGGCTCCCAGGCTCCACCCAGAGATTCTGATTCAATGGCTCTGGAATCTGCTTAAGGAACAGTAAATAGGTCTGGCATATGCCTAATGCATAGCAGGAGAGCAACAAATAGCTATTGAATGTAGGAGTTGTGGGGCCAAGTACTTTCTATACAGTATCTAAGTGAATGATAAACAACAACCCAATAAGGGTCTGTACTAAAGAAAACTCACAGGAGGAAACTGTAGATTGGAGACTAATATTAAACAAAAAAGTTGTCCAAGGTCCAACAGTTAATAAAATTGGAAAGTGGAGATTTAAGCACATGTCTCTAAATTCTCCAAAAGCAAAGCCCTGCACCCTGAACCAGCGCTTTGCCGCACATTTTCTACAATTCTAAAAGTCTACATAAACTTTTTCAAAATCTGATCGTGCATGAAGAAATGCAGTTTTATTTTGCTTCCCCCTGAGGGAATTAGAGTTAGGGGAAGAGAAGAGGGAGTGACCCAGTTTGTCACATGATTGCTTGATACACCCTTTGTTTGAGCCAGAACTGGAGGTATCCTAAATGAAGCCAGTATTAACTGTAAGGTGTTGGGACAGGGAGTCTGGAAGCTGTTTTTAGAATTAGCTCTTATAAGTACCTTCAAATGCCTTTGCAGTGAAAGGGAAGGTGTTCCAGCATGGGAGCTCGTTTCTTCACATTGCACGTAGCCTCCTCCCAGGGTGAAGCCATTGCAAAGAGAGAGGCTTCAATAGCTAATTGTTCTGTGTCTTCACTTGCTTTCTGCTTGACTTCCAGTCCGGAGGCTTCCCTGAAAGTCAAGATGCTGTTACTCCACCCCACCCCTTTCTTTATCCTGTTCAGCTACTGCAGATGCCACAGCTGCTCAGCATTTGGCTTTCTCATTGATCCCACAGTGGAGGCAATTATCGCAGGGTCACAAGCGACTTGGCTCAGCTTCTTCATTATGTCTGATTTCGCTGCCTCCTAATAAAGACTGGGAAGGAAATAGGATTCTCTGAGTTCTACATTCCCCAACTCAGCCACTCTTTGTGTTTTATCCTCTCCACAGAGATAGCTCTCTCAAGAAAAGGAAGCAGGGCCTGTAGGAGGGGCTCAGGGGACATAAAAAATGGTAGTTGAAGTAAATAGAACCACGGTGAATACCACTAAATTTCCTTAGATATCATGAAATCATATGTGAGCAACAGGGTGAATCAAATGAAAGTCAAACTTATATTCACATGATTATAGCACAGACAAATATCTCACAGCTATAATTTACCAGGAGTGATTGGTGGAACAGATTCAGAGTGTAGGGAAGGAATATTCTCTGAGAATAAAGAAGAATGAAGTGGCTGGGCACAGTGGCTCGCACCTGTAATCCCAGCACTTTAGGAGGCGTAGGTGGGCAGATCACAAGGTCAGGAATCTGAGACCAGGCTGACCAACACAGTGAAACCCTGTCTCTACTAAAAATACAAAAACTAGCTGGGCGTGGTGGTATGTGCCTGTAATTCCAGCTACTCAGGAGGCTGAGGCAGGAGAATCGCTTCAACTTGGGAGGCAGGGAATGCAGTGAGCTGAGATTGCATCACTGCACTCCAGCCTGGTGACAGAGTGAGACTCTATCTCAAAAAAAAAAAAAAAAGAAGAATGAAGTTACTTTCTGTCACTCAGGCCAGGAGAAATGCCCCTATACAATTAAACCACCATCTCATGTAAGCACAGACCTTGTTTGAGTCATTCATTGCTATGTCCCCAGTACCTAAAATCTTGCCTGACATGGAGTACTTAATATTCCTGGTGGTAGGAAGGAATGAAGTCAGTTAAGTCCTTCAGCAGGATGAGTTAACATTATTTGCCTAAAAATTGCCTATGCTCCCAGGAATTCACCTGTGGACACCCTATTATACTTGAGGGAACTATCAGAGGAACATGGCTATGTAAATGGGTCAACTGGATTTAACACTGTTTTTTGTGTACTGACTGCTGCATTGGGAATTTTTAATCATCTTTCAAAATTACACCTTGTGCAACTAAGGGAAAATATGACCAGGCATTTTATCTCAGCGTGATTTGTCTGCTTTTCATCCTGAAGTAACACATTATATGACCTTTGCTGGTCTCCTGTAGCTGTGCCACCTTACCCTAGGAGCCACTGGTTCAAATCTATTTTAGAGCTCGTAATTCATTCTAACTCCTCCCCCAGGGTATGACACTTCTAAGATTTTTCTCTTCAGCTTGCCACTAATCCCACTGAAGAAAAAACTGGCATTAGAAATCAATTTTAGCTTCCTGGCAGGACAGGCCAAATGTCAGCAATCTTTGCAGATTGTAGAAATATGTTCCCAGAAGCATTCTCAAATCCACACAACAGAGTCCCTTACTGTGAGCTCTAATGCCAATTCCCTATACTGGAAGTCAAAAAATGCCCACTGATTTTCCTTAAATTAACTAGGGACTATTCTCCATTCCTATCAAGAGGTCTTTTCCTGGATTAAGTGACTTCTGGTAGAAAAGCATCTGGAGTTCCCAGAATTTATTCATTCATAGGGTCATTCAGCTGGAGATGTGAACTGTCTCAAGTAAATGTTCATAGATTTCCCAAAAAGTTGAATCAGGGAGTACATGCATGAATTCATTTAAAGAGTAAGCTGCTTTAATGCTTTGTAAATAATTATAATGCCAAAATATCACAAGCTTTTAATAATAGATTTGTTATATAAGGATGCTTACATCTGTAAAAAGATGTGTATGAACAGAATTCCGACATAATTATGAAGCAGTCGAGAACATGGGCTCTGGCACCAGGATATCTCAGCTCAAATCCCACTTACTTGCTACGTCATCCTGGGCAAGTGACTTCACCTCTCTGTGCTTCAGCTTCCTCTTCCATGAAATGGGGCTAATGGTACTACCTAACTGCATGGGATCATTGTGAGAATTAAATGAAGTAATTCATGTAAAGTGCTTAACTATAGAACCGTGCTGTCCAACATGGTAGCCCCTACCCATACAGAACTGAATTTAAACTTGAATTAATTAAAATTACATGCAAGTTTAATTCTCCAATTGCACTAGCCACATTTCAAATCTTCCACCGTCATGTGTGACTAGTAGCTGCTATAATGAACAAGGCAGAGAAAACGTGTCCACCGTTGGAGAAAGTTCTTTTGGACAAAGATTGCCAGAACAGACTTAAAACCATCCTAGTAACTCCAACATTTCCTTTGTTTCCATGCAGTCAGTCACCAGGTACTATTGAGTCCTTATATTTCATGTTTGTTTCCTTCTCTGTGTTTCCATCATCACCAATCCATTTATTCCTTGATGATGCTGCTTAGCTGGTCTTCTGATACCTCTCTGCCTCTGTGACATCCTGCAGAGCCTCCCAGGCCTGAACTCCACTATCATTCCTCCCCCCAGCAGGCTCAGTTCCTGGCAACATAGGCCTTGGTCTTCATGCTCCTTGAAGGCAGAGACCACATTTTATTTATATCTATATCTCCCACAGTCTTTGGCTTATAATAACCATTCAAATGTTTGCATGAATGAATGAATCTGTGAAGCAAAAGGTATCTGAGACAGGTTTCAATTTATTTAGAAGTTTATTTTGCCAAGGTTAAGGACATGTCCTGGAAAAAGGTTTGTGACTTTCTCCAAAGACGATTTTGAGGGCTTCAGTATTTAAAGGGGAAAATCAGGCAGGAGGGGAAAAAGGGAGGCTATGGTAACATTACTGAATCCAATGTTGCAAGATAAAAGAAACAGGTAGAAGAATAGTCAATTAGATATACATCTGGCGCTCAGTAAATAGGCATTTTACATAAGGTAAGGTGAACATAGAGTAGCTACCTGTGGAGATATTTAACTTTTATCTGTAGCTATCTGCTTAGGAACAAAAGGAAAAGCAGTTTCTTGCATGCCTCAACTTTCAGCCTAACCTTTTCCTTTTGGCATAGTGAGTTGGGGTCCTGAGCTTTTGTTTTCCTTTCACAGATCTATAGATAAATGAGCAGACCATGCTCTGCCAGGGAATAGGAGGTGCTCTCTAGTTCATAGTCATTCTGCAAGGCATCCTTCTCTAAACCACATCTGTGCCCTGAGGCAGTACCCACAGGTATAAGCTGGCAGGTGCTTTGAAATCAGAGGGCAAGCAGGGCATCTTTGCTAAGCATTACTTTCCCCTTGAGCTTTGCAAAGAGACTCCTCAGTGGTCACAGGGTTCACTGTCATAGTCCAGAAGCAGAGCTCTTATCCACATTCTCTTCATACCCGCACCTTAAGTGGGGTGGCTTTGGGCCCATGTATTGGGATCTTCTATTTCCCCCCCAAGAAGAAAACCACAATGCCTCTTTATGACCAAGTTTCTAGTGTCACAAACCATCACTTCTGCTGAAGAATTATCCTTAGAAGCATGTTGCCAAGGTCCAGCCCATACTAAGAAGAATTAAGCTCTACCTCTTGGAGGGAAGACCATCTAAGACTTTGTAGACATGTGTTTTAAACTACTACAGATATAAGATATATTTCTTACCCTAGGTTGTAGCCTAAAAAGTTTGAAAGCCACTCCTGGGTTGTGTATATTATTTAATTTATCACATAGGAATCACAGATCCATAGTGTGGTAGAGATAGAGGACCCATAGAGTTCATACAGACTCGTAGAATAGGGGGTTGGTAAACATTTTCTATAAAGGAGAAACTAGTGAATATTTTAGGCTTTGCAGGCCACATGGTCTGTGTCATAACTACTCAGCTCTGCTGATACAGCACAAAAGGAGCTATAGACAATATGTAAGCAAATAGATGTGTCCGTGCTCCAATACAACTTTACAAAAACAGGCCAGGCATGGTGGCTCACAGCTGTAATCCCAGCACTTTGGGAGGCTGAGTTAGGCAAATCACTTGATGACAGGAGTTTGAGACCAGTGTGATCAACATAGCAAAACCTCATTTCTACAGAAAAATTAAAAAATTAGCAGGATATGGTGGTGCACGCCTGTAATCCCAGCCACTCAGAAAGCTGTGGCAGGAGAATCACTTAAACTTGGGAGGCGTAGGCTGCAGTGAGCCGAGATGGTACCACTGTGCTATAGCCTGGGTGACAGAGCAAGACTCTGTCTCAAAACAAAACAACTTTATAAAAACAGGTCATCAGCCAGATTTGACCCAGGAGCACATTAATGAACAGTGTTTATCAATTCTGGTTTTAAGTAGACTCACAAGGGGTTTTTTCTTAATGACCAAGGTCTAGGTCATGCCTCAGTTCAATTAAATTAGAATCTCTAGGGGTAAAAACCCAAATATCATTATCTTCTTTTAAATAAAGTTCCTTAGATGATACTAAAGTATAGCCAAAGCTAAGAAGAACCACTGACATCAGGCACAGTGGCTCATGCTGGTAATCCCAGCACTTTGGGAGACTGAGGCAGGAGGATCATTTGGACCCGGGAATTCAAGATGAGGAGTTCAAGAGCTGGGCAACATAGTGAGACCCTGTCACTACAAAACACTTTTTTAAAAATTTGTTGTGGAAGCCAAGCTATGAGAATGCAAAAGCCATAAGAATGACACAAGGGACTTTGAGGACTCAGGGAATAGGGTGGGAGGGGCTGAGGGATAAAAGACTGCACATCTGGTCCAGTGTACAATGCTCAGGTTAATAGGTATGCCAAAATCTCAGAAATCCCCACGAAAGAACTTATTCATATAATCAAACACCACCTGTTCACCAAAAACCTATTGAAATTTAAACAAATAAAGTGCTTGAGCCATAATGACAAAACAAAATTATTATCAGTCAGAAATTAAAAAAAAAATTAGCTTGACATGGTGGTATGTAACTGTAGTCCCAGCTACATGGGAGGCTGAGGCAGGAGGATTGCTTGAGCCCAGAAGGTCAAGGCTGCAGTAAGCAGTGATCATACTACTGCACTCCAGCCTGCGTGACCAAGCAAGACTCAGTCTCAAAAAAAAAAAAAAAAAAAAAAAAAAAGAGGGAGGGGGAGGAGGAGAAAAAAACAATAATCAACCACCACCACTGATATGGGAGGTGATGACTCTACTTAAGGAAATTGAGGTCCCACAGGGCAAAAGATGAGCCCTGAGTCACACCCACATTGGTGTGCCTGAACCAGCTGATGTTTACCAGAAAGATGCACCTGAGCAGGTATTTATAGACAAACTATGTGTAAAGTGTTGCCTACACAGAACATCATACCTGGGCAGGCCAGGGTCCTGCACCCCTCATAGAGGGGCTTCCAGAAGAACTGTGTCACAGATGAAACAGTGAGAGGTAACTTGAGTGCAAAGAGACAAGTGCAAGTCCTAGATTTCTCACCTAGTAACTTTGGCCGAATATATTTCCCTCTCCAGATCCCTCTTTCTCATTCATGAAACAATAGCAAACATTTTAGAGCATTTATTGCATGAGGCAATATGCTAAGTGCTTTATGTTCTTTCTCTGAATGATATTTCCTGTCTCTCTGCCATTACAACAAACCTAAGGTGGGTGATGCTACAGCATCCATTTTAAGGAAGAGGAAACTAAAGTTCAAAATATTTAAGTAAAAGAACAGTCAGCAGAGTAAAGAGACAATCCACAAAGCTGGAGAAAATCTTTGTCATCTATACATCTGACAAAGGACTAATATCTAAAATCTACAAGGAACTCAAATTAGCAAGAAAAAAACAATCCCATCAAAAAGTGGGCTAAGGACATGAATAGACAATTCTTAAAAGAATTGGCCAACAAATGGCCAACAAACATGAAAAAATGCTCAACATCCCTAATGATTAGGGAAATCCAAATCAAAACCACAATGTGATTACACTTTATTGCTGCACGAATGGCCATAATTTAATAATAACAATAATAATAGATGTTGGCGTGGATGTGGTGAAAAAGGGAAGATTTCTACACTGCTGGTGGGAATGTAAACTGGTACAACCACTACTGAAACCAGTGTGCAGATTCCTTAAAGAACTAAAAGTAGATCTACCATTTGATCCAGTAATCCCATTCCTGGGTATCTTCCCAGAGGAAAAAAACCATTATACGAAAAAGATGCTCGCACACCAATGTTTATAGCAGCACAATTCACAATTGCAAAAATGTGGCACCAGCCCAAATGTCCATCAGCCAACCATTGGATAAAGAAATTGTGGTAAATATACAATAGAATACTACTCAGTCATAAAAAAGAATGAACGGCATTCTCTGCAACCTGGATAAAACTGGAGACTATTATTCTAACTGAAGTAACTTAAGAATGGAAAACCAAACATTGTATATTCTCACTCATAAGTGGGAGCTAAGCTATGAGGATGCAAAGGCATAAGAATGACATAATAGACTTTGGGGACTTGGGGTAAAGGATGGGGAAAGGGGTGAGGGATAAAATACTATGGATTGGGTTCAGTGTATACTACTCGGGTGATGGGTGCACCAAAATCTTACAAATCGCCACTAAAGAACTTTCTCATGTAACCAAACACCATCTGTTCCCCAAAACGTATGGAAATAAAAAAATTTTTAAATATATTTAAGTAACATCCCAAGATCCCATGACTGGGAGGTGATTGAGGCAAGATTTGCACTTAGGTCTTTGTGTCTCCAGAGCCAATATACTCGACTGCCTTGCTGCATCTCCCAGGGTTCTTCTAAGAATTGAGTCAGATAATTTGTGAATATGTGTTATAAACACCAGGGTACTGAACATATGTCAGGCTTTATCACAGAAGGTCAATTTTCATGTTCCAGAATATCAAGGAGGGGTGCTCTGGAAATGTTATCAATCAGATTATCGTTACGTGCAAGTGATCCTATTCTGGTCAGCCAGCCCTGTGTCCCCTAATTGATGAGGACGCCTTACTGAATCGGTAAGGGCCAGTCAGGAGACAGAAGCCAGTCTGTTATGTGAACAGAGAGGAACTCATATTAAGAATTGTTAGCAACACATAAAGTAATTAACTGGGTAACTACAAAGGTGAAAGGATAACTTTAAGATATCATATAGGCAACAATGACGGGCAGCAGCCCCATCCCCTAGAGCTGAGGAAACAAAGGGAATGGGTTGGAATTATTTAAACTTAGCTTAAGGGAGGGCGGAGGCACACAAAGAAAAACAAGCCCTCTGAGGAGAGATGCTGGGCACTGATGCTGGTTCCTCTGAGCTCAGAGGCCCTATGGGTCTAATACCCAGAATTCTGAGGCAGGGATGCAATGACGTGCAATGAGGCTGTATCTGCAAGTGTTGGAAATGTGGCAAACTGGAGTCCATTGCTGCTGGGGAAGGCACTGCTGCTGCCAGTGGCAGGGGGGTTGCTGGGATGTAAAGGAAGAAACCAGGAAGGAGCAAGTACCAGGTCCCTCTTCCACCCTGCAGCTTTCCCTGTAGCATCACTTATTGACAGAGCATAGCAGGGAGCAGTTGGCAGAGCAGAAGCCTGGTTTGCAGAGTCCTGGCCCCAGAGTTACACAGCCAAATACAGGACTTATAGCTAAGGCAGAGTAACTTAATTACTGGCCCAGGTCACCTCTTTGGCTACTTGACATCCAGACTTACCCTTTTACATGTAGGGGCCAAGGCCTTTGGCCCCTTGAAGTTTCCCTGAGAAATCAACTGGCAAAAGGCAGATTAATTGGAGAAAAGGCATACAAATTTATTTAACATGTATACGTGGGAGCCTTCAGAATAAAGACCCAACCCTCCAAAGAGGTTCAGAAGCTTATGTACCAACTTGAAGTTTCAGAAATAATATGGGCTCAGAGCATGGCCAAAAACAGGTATGGGGGCCAAGCTGGTAGCTCATGCCTATGTCCCAGCTGCTGAGGAGGCTGAGGCAGGATCATTGAGCCCAGGAGGTCAAGAATGTGGTGAGCCATGATCATGCCACTGCATTCCAGCCCGGATGACAGAGTGAGACCCTGTCTCAAAAACCAAACAAAATAACCAAAAAAAGGATAGTCAAAATAATATTATTTTCACATGGCTATTGATATCTTACTATTATTGCCAGAGATTTTCTAAGAGTGGCACTCAGCAGTGGCCTTAGCCAGGCCAGCTTTGGTAAGGGGAAGTCTGTGTTAAGCCCATGCATAGCTTCTATCCCTGCCACCATGGCTTCTGAGTACCTGGACCCATTGAGCAAGCACTGGGGTGACCAGGTAAAGAGGCTTAGTGACACAATAAATATGGCAGCAAATTAGGTTTTAGTGACAAGTTATAGGAAGGAGAATGGAGGAGGCTTGGCTAGCAAAGGTGGTCTTGTTAGGTATCATAGCTGAAAATTCACAGGTACCAACTTTTAGAGAGGACAGTCAGGTAAATATTTCTTTCAGATCTTTAAGGTGTCAGACTCAGTTTATCTTTCCTAGATATGGACAAAGAAAGGCCTGGATGCATTAATACAGATTCTCTATAGATGCAAATTTCCCCTACAGAAGACAGCTTTGCAGGGCCACTTCTGTTTGCTGGGTCTTTGGCAGTAATCTCAAAATATGTCAGATAAATATATTTGGGGGTAAAATATTTTTATTTCCTTCATATGCATATTTGAATTTCTGTACAACGGCAAAACAATTGTCTTCTCCTTATAGGATGCAACTATCCTTTGTACAGTTGAAAACATTCTTTCCCTAACCCCAAAATCAGGGGGTAAAAAAATCTCAGCAATCATCACATCTATATTTGAGTTCTGTTAATTCCCTAAAATTTATCATAGTCACAGCTGAGTTTTCTATTACCTAAAGACTAAACTGTAACTTTAATCCCCAGTAAAACTCATATAATACAATGAGTGGAAGGAAAAACTAAGACATGGAAACCAGCAAAGCTCAAAGGTACAGGATGGAAAGACAATATTCTGTGAATGGCCTAACCTGTGAATTCACTTTCACTCTTGATTCCTGGACCCGTGAATTCTGATGCTGGAGAAAACAGCACTATATAATTATCCAATTGAAAGCATCTACTTCATTCTATAAGACAGAGCCCCATTTTTTTAGGGTGATATCTCCTAACCAGCAATATAAATGAGTCTTCAGTAAACCATTCCACTTTTAAGTGAGGCCATTTCCTTTCATATACTGGGGTATGGGTAAGGACCTATTAATTCTGTGGGCAGAAGCCTGTTGCTGCACTTACTTTGCTGTGAAATAAGTTCCTGGATCCGACATAATGCTGTCAAAATGCTTTGTCAATAAGTCAGGCATTCTGTGAGTCCAGAGAGTAGTTATATCAGAAGCATTGTGCACCAAGAAGACAAATTCATATCTAGAATATTACAGTGAGAACTGATTTCTGTCCCTTCCATGATAGAAGAGGTCTAATGTAACCCATCTGCCCCCCAATGACTGACTACTCCTCCAGGATATGGTGCCATATTAAGGACTCAGTGTTGGTCTCTGGGTTTGCCTAACTGTGCTAACTGAAGTACAAAGACAATTAAAAAGTTTAAAGTAAACAATAGTGGCAGAATTAGTTAGGTTGCCATTAAATAAATGCACCAATAAGATAAATACCTTAGAGCATCAATCAAACCAATTGTGGCATGGAATTCAGTTAAACATAGATTTATCTGATCCAATGGACTTTGATAATCAAAATAATAATATTTTCACATGGTTATTGATATCTTAATATTATTGGCATACAGATTTTCTAAGAGTGTCACTGAGTGTCACAAGGCACTCAGCAGTCGCCTTAGCCAGACCAGGCTTGGTGAGGAGACGTCTGCGTTAACACCACGCATAGCTTCTATCCCTCCTACCACGGCCACTGAGTACCTGGGCCCATTGAGTGAGCACTGGGATGACCAGGAAAAGAGGCTTAGTGACATCAACAGAACATGGCACTTTTTCCTCCTGTCTCGTGATACCCTTTGTGACTGGTTGTCCTTTGGTGAGCCTTCATGCGGAACACAAATGAAATGTGTTAGAACTGATAAACATGCACTTAGCAGATAAGGTCACAAAATAGCAAGTGAAGAAACTCAGGGTTTGTATTGTTAGCTCATCCTGGTGGTAGAAATGAAGGAAAATATAATTTTTTTTTTTTTTTTTGAGATGGAGTCCACTCTGTCACCCAGGCTGGAGTGCAGTGGTGCAATCTCAGCTCACTGCAACCTCCACCTCCTGGGTTCAAGTGACCCTCCTGCCTCAGCCTCCTGAGTAGTCGGGACTACAGGCATGTGCCAGCACACCTGCCTAGTGATTTTGTATTTTTGATAGAGACAGAGTTTCACCATATTCCCCAGGCCGATCTCGAACTCCTGACCACAAGTGATCCACCCTCCTCAGCTTCCCAGAGTGCTGGGATTACAGGTGTGGCCCATTGCACCTGGCAAAAATAGACTTTAAAATATGTTTTCATTAGTTTATTCATCAAATATGTATCAAGAACCTGCTCTCTGCCTGGCATGAGGCTGGGTTCTGTATATACATCTGATAAGCATGACAGATACTGTCCCTGTCCTTGTCCTGTGTAGCTTGCAACCCAGGATGAGAAGCAGACATTTTAAAAGTAAACAAGTGAATACACAAAATAATCATGGCTATGCATCAGGACAGTGAAGGAAATGAACAGAGGGAGTTACAAAGAGCAGTGTGGTGGGGGTGATGAGCACTCCTGGGGATGAAATGGTCAGGGAGGACCCTTCTAAGAAAGTGGACTGAAGCAAAGGCCTGAGGGAGGGGGCAAGAACTATGGTGGAAATAGGGAGGGACCCAGCGTTCCCAAGAGAGGGATGAGAAATTGTAGGCAGGGTTTTGGGATAGGGAAAAACTCAATGGCCTAGAAATGGGGAAAAGGTTGAAGAAAAAACAACCAGTGAAGGAAAGAGTGCCTCAAGATGAGAGAAGATATTTGTGAGCTTATCATCTACTAAGAGGCCATGATCATTTCTAGATACAGATAGAAGAGACCTGGATGGTTTTTAAGTATGGGCATGACATGACCTTCTTTACATAGCAAATATGTCAGCTCTACCTAAATTAATCTAAAAGTCAAATGAATCCTAATTTAAAAGCACCAGTAGATTCTATTTTATCATTTTAAAAACCTAATTTGGACTGTGTGTGTATTATAGGAGTCAACATCAAATCAGGGAGACCAGGTAGATGTTATTGTAACCATCCTAGTAGGTAATGATGGTAGCTTGGACTAGTGAGAGTTGAAAGGAATGATATCTTTCTAAAATACGTTCATAGGGTTAGATTTATGTTTGTGATAGGCCGGTGAGATGTGGGCTTATGGATTTCCAAAAGACTGGAATAATATATGCATAAGTTTTATTCCTGGGCCAACAAATATGTTTATCTCCTAAGCCAACTCTCTTCAAATGGTAGTTGTGGTAAGCAATTCTGAGCCTCATGGAAAAGAATGCAAATGAATTAGTGATGTCTGCTGCTATGCAGGAAAAAACTGTATTAGTAAGTGTGCCAGGTATTTGCTTTCTCTGGATTAAATGGTTCCTTTAACCTCAGTGATTCTTATCCTTTGTTGAGCAGAAGAATGACCTTGGAAGTGGGGTTTAAAATACAGGGACTGGCCCCCCATCCTTTTAAAACTTTAATCCAAAGACTTGTGGTGGGTTCTGGGTAGCTATATATATGTTCTAAAACAAACTCTAAGGCAATTCAGATGTTGACCAGAGTTTGAGGACCTGATCTAAAATACCATCAATCATATTTCAAAAGTTTTTGTAAAGACAGTGGTACTGAAAATTTCAGATGATGGATGCTAAATGACAACGTTTATGTAAGAAAATCTCATGCATCTGGAGTTATAAATTTATTTCATAAGAGAAGACCATATTATTATCAAAAATATCCTCTATCATCTTCTTTCTTCAACTTTTATTTTTAGTTCAGGAGTACCTGTGCAGGATGTGCAGGTTTGTTACGTAGGTAAACATGTGCCATGGTGGTTCACTGCACAGATCAACCCATCACCTAGGTATTAAGCTCAGCATCCATTAGCTATTCTTCCTGGTGCTCTTCCTCCCCTGACCATAACCCCGACAAGCCCCAGTGTGTGTTACCCCACCATGTGTCCATGTGTTATCATTCACCTCCCTCTTATAAGTGAGAACATGCGGTGTTTGGCTTTCTGTTCCTGCGTTAGTTTGCTGAGGATAACGGCTTCCGACTCCATCCATATTCCTCCAGAGGACATGATGTAGTTCCTTTTTATGGCTGCCTACTGTCTCTTTATTCACTGTCTTAACTCAAGGACCTCTAGGAAAGGAAGCACAGCACTGACTGCTGTTGAAAGAATATATATTTTTTAAAGTAAACCTTATTTTTCAGAGAAGTTTTAGGCTTACAGCAAAATTGAGCAGGAAGTACGGAGGTCTTCTGTATTCCCCCTTCCCCTACACATGCACAGCCTCCTCTACTATCAACATTCTCCCACCAGAATGATGCATTTGTAACAGTTGATGAGCCTCTATTGACACATCATTACCCCCAAAGTCCTTGGTTTGCATTAGGGTTCACTTCTTGGTGCTGTACATTCTATAGGTTTTGGCAAATGTATAATTAATTACATGTATCTATCATTGTAACACCATACAGAGTAGTTTTGCTGCCCTAAAACAATCCTCTGTTCTCTGCCTTTTCATCCCTGCCTCCCCTCAACCGCTGACAACCATTGATCTTTTTAGTCACCATAGTTGCACTTTCCAGAGTGTCATATAGTTGAAATCATACAGTATGTTGCCTTTTCAGATTGATTTTCCTCACTCGGCAACATGCGTCTAAGCTTCCTCCACGTCTTTTCAGGGTTTGATGGCTCACTTCTTTTCGTGCTGAATAATATTTCATTGTCTAACGTACCATAGTTTATCCATTCACCTATTGAGGAATGTCTTGTTTGTGTCTAAGTTTTGGCAATTACAAGTAAAGCTGCTATGAACAGCTGCGTACCGGTTTGTGTGTAGACATAGCTTTGACTCCTTTGGGTACATACCAAGGAATAGAAGGAATCATTGTTGATGTATGTTTTCTTCTGTGTGCAGGTGAATGGACCTTTAAGAAATTCTGTGAGTAGGCAGGTGGGCTCTCCCCCTTACCTCTCACTTAAGACTCATGCAGTAATCCAGTTTAAGCATTAATTTAGGTTTCTAAGCTGCAGCCCTAAGATCCAGGACCCAGAAAGGTTGGTGGGTACCAAGCAGAATTTGGTGAGCAGGAGCATGCTTCCTATGATGCTGCACGAACAGAGGGACAGCCCAAGTTCTCTTTTTAACTTAACAGTGATGAGAATGGAGCTGCTACGTTTTATCGCCAAGGCAGGCACTGACTTCCCTGCGGCCTTGGAAAGTTACTTAGTCTTTCTCTATCCAGAGCAAGGGTCATGATCTCTAATGCTGAAAGAGTTCACACAAATGAGTGAAATGAGCTTGATGTAAGAAAAGTCAACTTTATTTTCCGTGACCTACAGCGTAAGCACAACACAACATGACCATGCATCATCTTGGAGATTATGATACTCTGTCATAAGAAAAACTTGACAATAAATTACAACTTTTTTTTCTGCTCAGTGTATTAAGAAGACACCAGGAAATGGTGGGGACTGTGGCTAACTAGAGAGTTAATATTCCACTTAACAGGGGCAGCTGCCAATCAACTCCAGCCCCAACATTGTTAACAGATATTCCAGAAAGACAAGAGAAGCCAAAAGTTTCCACTGAAAAAAAAAATGTGGATTGCACAGGACAGTCAAACACACCTTTACTCCAAACATGGTCAACATGGTAGCTGCTTGGAACTGCAGTCCAGAGAAGAATCAGTACCCCTCCAAGCTAAAATTCTTACTACTCCTTTCCAGCTTTGCTCTGTGTCCATACCAGACTAGTCATCACTCTGCTGAACTTGCCTCAGGATCTCCTCCAACCTATTTTGCTTATCCTATTTTCTTCTGTCTTATCCATCCTCCCATTTCAAGAGCTACTTCTTTCTAGAAGCTTTTCCAATGATTAAAAGGGAACGTATCTCCCGGGAAAGATGACTCAAGGAGCTATTAACACATTTGTGTGAATTGATTTAACAATCAGAAGCAAAATCTAAGACTTTGAAAGATTAGGACAAGGGTCTGATAAATTTTGGTGATTTAGCGGAAAGAAATTCTATAATGCCAAGCACATTAGTGTCCAATGGGTTACATAAACATATCATCCAAATACAAATTAATATTTTGTACCCTCCAACCCCCCTCCTGAGAATGGCTTTTTTTAAAAAAAAGACTACATTTTGTAAAGGAGTAATTCAGTTATCACTCAGGGAGCCCCCAGACACTGGCATTCAAGGAAGGTCTTGGCTAACACCCAACCTGTATTTCTAGACATTGATTTTCTTCTCCTTGCACAGCAGTTTAGAGCAGTTGGAGGTTATAATCTCAAGATGGCATCCTATTCTCTTGGCATTATCTCTTGATTATGGTTACATTAAGATTTTAAAGTTCATTGTGTATGGTCTCTAGATTCACGTTTCCTTTTATAGGTAAAATGTTTATAAGCCACCTAAGGTCATAACAGGAAAAAAAAATGGAATAGAGAAATGCATTTCTTTTTCAGCTCAGGTGCAGCATGGAAAAATTAATTGTGCTGTTCTGCCTAGAGAAAAGCACTTCAGTGCTTGAAGGAAATCAAATGTCAGCCATTCTTTATTCAACGTGTGTTCGTTGTTAGAACTAAGAAATTTTTCTACAAATAAATATCACTAAAACTCTTGAAAACTGTCAAATCACAGCCTAGTAACAAAAGAAGTCAAAGGAAGCATCATTTGTCACACTATTATTCCTATTCACATGCTAGAAATACTTTTTCCTGGGACTCATCTGGAGAAAAGTGCTGACAATGTCAACTTGATTTGTCCTCTTGCTCTCTTCCAACATCATCCATCGCTGTGCCATGGATGCCCTGTGGAAAGTAGGTTCCAGTCTCCTGAATCCCTTCTGCCACCCAGACACTCTGAGGGCTTTATGATCCATTGTGAGGGTTGTTGGTGAGAACGGAGAGCAAGGTTGACACCCAGTGTCTGAGGATGGCAAGTTCTTACAGGTCAGCCTGAGAAAAGCCTTTTCAAAACAAACATTTCCTTACAACTTTGGCAACAAGAGATGATGACAGACTAAGCCAGGAAGATATTTAAATATGGCAGAGCAAGAATAAAATGAGGCTCTTCACTAGCTGGGTGTCTTAGAAGAGTTAGCAACTGCCAGAGCAGATGGAACACTCTTTGTGGAAGTTAAGACCTGAGTTTGAAGCCTGAGTCTGCTTCCACTTTCCTGTTTGCAGTGGCACATAGTAGGCACTTTAAAAATATCTGATGACCTGGATAATAATAGCAATGCAGTAACAACATCTCCCACTTATTGACCAGTTCCAGGCAATTCACTAGCTATAACAATGCTATTAGACAGAGTATGCTATTCCCATTTGAGAGAGGAGAAACAGAGGCTCACAAAACTCTCTTAGCTCCATGGTTCTAACTGAGAAAATTTTGCCCCCTAGGGGACATTTGCCAAAGTCTAGGAATATTTTTGGTCACTACAACAGGGGAAGGAAAACTAATGGTTTACGTTGGGTAGTGGCCAGGTATGCTGCTAAACATCCTACAGTGAATAGGACAGGCCCTGCGACAAAGAACTATTCATTCCAAAATGTTAGTAGTGCTGCAGTGGTGTAAAACCTTGATTCTTGATTAACTGATGGAAACTTTTTATTAAATCCTAATCTCTCTACATCCAAGCATATTCTTGTAACCACAGTGCTTTACCACCTGAGCAGTATAATATGATTGGGCAACTAGCGTAGCACATGCTCAATAAATACCTGTTGATTAAATGATAAAGGGATTCAATGAATCGTTTAGCAATTTTTCTTTACTTTTCTGGGTCTCGATTTTCTCAGCTATGAAATGGGTTAGTGACTTTTCACTTGCGCCTACTTCACAGTATTATTGCGCAGTTCAGGTGGGCTAATATATTTGAAAATTCTTTATTAACTGTAGAAAAAGAAAGCATAATAAGAGATTTTTACTTTGAAAGCAAGTGTTAGAATAGAAGCAAAACAGGTTTTGAGGGAACCCAGGAAGTAGAAATAAAAACTCAATACATATTGTTGAAATTTAAGGATAAGATTTCAGTATACACAATAGATAATATGAGCAGAAAGAAAAAGTACTCAGGATAATCACCCCTGAAAACTGAAAATCTTCAAGCCGATTCATCCTGGCCCTAAGTCCCTGGTACCCTGGGGTCTCACAGCCTTCTCTTTCTGATTATTTACCTCCTAGTCATTTAATTAAAAACAATAAAGTCCTTTCATTGGCAGCAGTTAAGTGCTTTTTCTTAGGTCTTATTAACAGTCACTCAATAAAATGCCCCTGGCTGTTGACAGAAATTATTTTTACTTGAATCAAATGGCATTTTGCAGTATTTCTTGCTCCATTTGGGACTGTTTCACAAATTCCCTGAGGTGGTTGTTGTGAACTTACAAACCTATGATCTGATGTTGAAGGCAGTTTTCTATCCTTGTTTTGAGTGGTGAATTTTAGCCATTTTAAATTGTTCAGTGACATCAGCCCTTCAGAAAAACAAGAACAGATGGGAGGGATTTGCCACCCCCACGTTGGGCCCCCCTCAACCCTGATCCAAGCAAACAAGACTGTTGATCCCTCTTCTCTGCTGAAACAAATCTCCTTTTAGTGTTTTGCCCTTGGCCATAAAGGAAGCAACCCATGCTTGTGGCTGTTCCCAAGCTGTTGCTATAGCTGCTGCAGCTGTGCTACTTGGTGGGGGCCCACAGCTACCACCATCACTGTGATCGTTTTATTAAGAATTAGCATGAGGCCAGCACCTTTTGTGCATTACTCCGTGTGGAGGAGCAAAGGATACGCGCACTAATGACAAATACTCTAGTCCCTGATGGCTTAAAATACATTTCTGCCTAACTATCCAATGCATTCTGGGAAGGCTCTCTAAGCGAAAGATGCTATCAAAATGCATAATGTTAAATAAAAGGTCATTTTAAAATCCTACTAAAATGCAAATTAGTTGGGCTTTACTTATTATGAGGCTCCAATACAAGACAGACAAGGCACATTATGAAATATGTTCCATAAACAGGACATTCAAAAAGGCAAAATCAGAAAGAGTGGGAATGACACATCCTTAAGTACATACTGTTAGGAAATCTGGGATTATGTTAGCCTTTGCTTGTCTGCAGATCTGTAGATTAACAATATTTTTTTCCTATGTCATCACTTGCAATGTACATTAGCTCCATTTTTCCCCGCTAGCCACAGAAAAAAAAAAAAAAAAGAAAAACTTCAGCAATTCAAGGAAAATAACTTTCAAGTTCACAGTTAGCATTTAAATGTGTTTCTGTTATCTGGGGTCAAAGACGCCTTTCCGCCCGCAGATGTCAGCTGACCCATTGACTTCCTCCCCTACCTGACTTTCTGAAAACACTTTAAATAGATGGGCTCTTAAAAGTATTGTTTTCCCTCTGTAGGAAGGCATAGATATCATATGCCTCTGAAGTGTTACAATACATAGAGAAAACAGAAATGATCTTCTGTTTGCCAAAACATGGAAGGTTTTTTTTGTTTGTTCACTGGAATGTAGTTAACTTATTTTCTTTGCATTATTCTTTGTAGCTGTCTTGCTTAAAAAATTTAGTTGACACATAATAATTGTACATCTTTATGGGTTACATGGTGATGCTCTGATATATACATCAATGTATATTGATCAGATAAATGTAATTAGTATGTCCATCATCTCAGATTTTATCATTTCTTTGTGTTGGGAAAAATTCAATATCCTCCTCCTACTATTTGAAATTATGTAATATATTGTTAATTATAGTCATCCTACATTGCTATAAACCAGGGGTCCCTAACCCCCAGGCCACAGACAGGTACCAGGCATTACTGCCTGAGTGCCACCTCCTGTCAGATCAGTGCCAGCATTAGATTCTCATAGGAGTGCAAACTCTACTGTGAACCGCACATGCGAGGGATCTGGGTTGTGTGTTCCTTATGAGAATCTAACTAATGCCTGATGATGTGAGGTAGAACAGTTTCATCTCAAAACCATCCGCCCCACCAACCTCCCTAACCCCCTGGGTGAAAAATTGTCTTCTATGAAGTTTGGTCCCTGGTTCCAAAAAGGTGGGGAGCACTGCTATAAAACACTGTAACTTCTTTCTCCTATCTAGATGTAATTTTGTATCCATTTTTTCTTGACTCCACCACTTTCTAGTTATATGGATAAGTCACTTCACATTCTGGACTTCAGTTTATTAACCTCCAAACTGAAATGCTAGGATTAGTCTATTTTTTAAGGCCCCCTTCTCCTCTAAACATTAACATCATTATCACCACTTCTTTGATCTAGATGGTACATTTATACTTCACCAAACATTTCCATATAAAGTCTAGGCATTGTTTCTTTGATTATACATTCCTTTAATCGTGGTCACTTGTGTTAGAAATGTCTGTCTGTGTGTGTGCCTGAGTGCGTATTAACAGGCCAAGTTAGGAACTCAAAATTTTGTTTTTGTTCAGTTTCATTACGTTTCCTTAGTTGAAGTTTTTGAGTGAAATCACCACTCCCAGTTTTTAGCTGCTTCAGAGATTGGTTGCACTGCGCCTTGTTTGCTTTTGTGGAAGCAAGGTAGGTGTGTTGTGACTTACAAAAGTTATTAAATGGGTGAATCTCTTACTATCTTTCATCAATAGCAGAATTTTCAACTCTATGAAATCAAAGTAATAAAATCAGTCTACTTTGATTGTGAACTCTAAGTTCAGGGACAGAGTTTCCCTCACAATGCACTGCATAGTCTTAACCTGCCATAGGGTTTTCTTACAGTTCCTTTCACTTCTATCAGGAAGAGAGCATTCTCCTCCAGCATCTTTCTCTTAAGAGTCTGAAAGCCCGTTTCCCAGAAACCCTCTAGTAAATGTGGTCTTGTATATGATTGGTGCATGTACTTTGTACAGAAGTATCCTGTCCCTAATTCCATTACTGAGACTATGTGCATGGGGTCTGCTGAATGGCTTAAACCAGGAAGACACTCACCTAGAACTGAGGATGGGTTCAGCATTCCCCAAAGTACACAGGCCATGCCAGGAAATCATGGATATGAAATGAAATTTAGGATATTTTTACAAAGGAAAATGGAGAAAATGATGTTTAGTTGAATCTTGGGTATGCCATTTACTCGGGCAAGTCACTTAAACTCTCTAACCATTAATGTTTTCATCTGAATTGAGGATGAAAATCTTTCTTTCCCCAGTAACAGTGAGTACATCTAGTGCCCACATCTTGGTTGCTCCCATAAAAAGAGCCAGGGCTCCTTGTTTGAAATGGTTGATTCTAGGGCTGTGGTAGGCAATATACAAGCTGAACCTGGGTCATCATTAGAGCCAAAATGTTGAAAAGTGCTGCAAAAAAATCCCCCCCAAATGATGGGCATATGTCAAGGGGACATGGGAGCCAAGAGAAAGAATTCTCAATGGCCAAATTTGAGCAAAAAATTAAATAATATACCGAGTTATAGCTCAAAATATACAATAAATTTTCCTAAGTCCATACTGTAGTAAATAATTGGTTGAATAAATAAATTAGGAAGGAGAGAGAAATGGAAAACAAATTTCCCATACAAAAGAACTCCAAATAACTTAAACAGATATACCCCAAAGACGTGGAGAAAAACTTGCCCCTTAAGTTTGGACTTTATGTAGTGATTTACTTCAAAGAAAGCAGTATAGAGTGGGAACAGAAAAAAAGTAACTGTACAGTAAAGAAATCTGGTAACTTCACCTTAGCCAGGTGATCAGGTTTGCTATCAGTGAGAAGTCATGTTGACAGCATATACCCTTGATATGATGTATTGAAAATGGCTCTTCACTTCTGTAGTCTTCTCCCAAACCCATCAACAAACCTACCCATGAGAAAAACTCTAGACAAACCCAAATCAAGGGACATTCCACAAAATACCTGACCAATACTCAAAACTGTCAAGGTCACCAAATGCAAAGAAAGTGTGAGAAAATGTGACAGACCAAGGAGTCTGAGACATGATAGCAAAATGTAATGTGATGTCCTTAATGGGATCCTGAAACAGAGAAAGGATGCTGGGGGGAAAAAAAGCTAATGAGGTTCAAATAAATTGCAGAGTTTAATTAACAATGAAGTATCAATGTTGGTTCATATATTTTGACAAATGTACCATGGTAATGTGAGATGTTGACAATAAGGGGTGCTGGGCGTGGGATAGACAGGAACTTTCTGTACTGTCTTTGCTACTTTTCTGTAAATCTGAAATGACCCTAAAATAAGATGATTTAAATACAAAAAAAGAAACTTTCTTACAGAATTCTAATCACAAATGAGTTTATGTATGCTATAAAGTACCTAGCCCATGCATGGTAGGCGCTTGGTGTATTTGGTCAGTTCGGCCACCTTTGGCAATAGCTGTACTCACTCTTAACCCTTCCAGTCCATTCCCTGCATGAGCCAGAATGATGTTTATGTAATGCCTATCTGAACTTCTCATCCCTCCTCCCAACTTTTCTCACGTTAATTTCTAGCTTTAAATCTTTCAATGACTCCCTCTTGCTTCTAGCATGTTCATAGAAATGCTTAGCTTTCTCATGACTTACAAAGACCCCACACACAACTTGGCCCTGCCTGCCTTCCCAAGCTGTTCCCATTTCACACTCCTCCTCACCCTTACTCCAGCCACACTGACCCTGCTTGCAACATTTCCTTTGGCCACAGGCCCTTAACACATGCTATTCCTGTCTGAAATGCTCTTCACTACTCTTTGCCTGGTTAGCCTCTACTTATCTTTAGTTCTCAATTTAAGAGCTGCTAGGCCAGACTTCTTTCATAGAATCTTGTTTTCATCCTTTGCAGCAATTATCTCTTGATAAGTTTACATTAAGGCACATGGTTACTTGATTAATGTTTGCCTTCCTCACTAGATTATCAATTTTACGAGGGAAAAACCGTTTCTTTATCCTCTTCATTGTAGTCTCAGGACTTGCACCTTGTCTGGCACACTCTGTGCTTAATAAATATTTGGAGAAAGAAGGGAAAGAAGAAAGAAGGAAAGAAGAAACTGCCTCTGGTACCATCCTTTTTAGAAACTGGTTATATTCTAGAGATCCAGATCTCTTAAATAAGAATTTTGTAATGTTAAACTAGTTTCCTGACCTCTCAGCTTCCAATTCTGTTCAGTAGCAAAGTGAGGGAGAGTATTAAAATGGACTAGTTTGAAAATCCTGTCACTCACTGAACACTAGAGATTTCACGGATGATTTTTGAAGTACTAACATTTAGAATGGGAAGAGAGTGCCTGCAGAAGATGTACACAAGGCAGTCATGAGTAGTTAGCATCTCTAGTGCTTTTTGGGCTTCCTTGCAAGAATTCTCAATGAAGCTCCAGTCCATTCTGGCATTTTCTGGTCATTTAGTGATTCACTGCTTCCTAGGGGTGTAGATTCCCTGTGCTAAAGTAGAATAAACAGTGAAAAAAATAGCTCTTGCACTTATCCTTAATGTCCAAAAAAAGTGGAGCTCTTTCTTTGATTCCAGAAATACTTGTATTGTGATACAGCCACAAAATCTGTGGACTGTGAAACAGGATTTCAATTACTTAAGAAGGAAGGCTCCACCTTTCCAAATTGTCTCTGTCCCTTGCGCTGCCAAAAACAGCTCACTAGCATTTCCTCTGATTATTTTCTTACTGCCTTTGAATTCATTAGTTAATAAGACAGTCCGACAATAAATACTTCTTAATGCATCAACAGATACAAACACAATGGGTCTCTTTTGTTATGATTTTCCCCAAATGAGGTCCTCAAGAGAACAAGAGGCCTGAAGTGCCATTTTCTCCTTCAGGTTTCATCCACACCCAGCCCCCTTATTTTCCTTTACCTGTTACAGAAGTCAGTCTGAAATGAAATGTAGAATAATGTGGAGGAATCTTGGGGATGACGTAGACGTGCTACAGTCATCGAGTCAGTGACTGAAGAACCTGAGCTCTTCAAAATGACACTTTCTAACAAGGACCCTGAGGGACTGCATTACATGGGAACCCAGTGTAGGTTTTTGTTCATGTAGATTTGTCAAACAATAAAAATCTTGCCCACCGTTTGTTTTTTTCTTCTAGCCCTTATGGAGATCAGGTGAGAAACCAGATATAGTTTCTTCCCTCAGAAGTTTCTAGTCTTGCAGGAGGATTAGATGTGTGTGCAAATAATAATAACATCAAGGTAGAACAAAGTGAGGGCCACTGAGGTGGCAATAGAAGGAAGATTCACTTTCTTCTTCTTTCCACTGCTACTTATTTATTGAAGTTTTAACAGAGGCCAGGTCCTGTGCCAGTATCTAAGGTGATGATGTTGAGCAAAAACTCATATCCTAATGGAGAAACAGACATCAATCAGGTGACCACACCAACAGATGTACAATTATAAATTAACCTGGGGTCTGTAATGCAGAGGGCATGGTTTTTAAAAGTCTTTTAGAAGAGTCTGAGAGAGACAGGCTGTGATGAAAAGCCTGCCCTAGGGCAGATGGATGGCCAGTGCTAAGTTAGGGAAGAGTAGGGGAGGAGCCTGTTAGACAGGGCAACAGCACATCTGAGGTGGATTCTGAAGCCAGGAGATCCTCGTCATGCAGAGAAGAGTTCCTAGCCAAGAAAACCAAGTCAGCCAAGACAAGGAAGGGAAATGCACAGAGCAGGGTTGGGGAACCACCAAATGGTCAATTCAGCAGGATCACAGGGCACATGGCGGGAGTGGAGGCTGGAATGATGGGTGCTAAGCTCAGACCATGAAGAGCCAGGATATGTACTCATCATTTTAAAAGATTAGCTCATGGAATCCACATGTTTTCAGAACCTCTCAAGGCTGTAGTGTGAGAATGAGCCTCAGAACTCCTGCCACCACCACCAATATTGTCACTATTTCACACAGAGAAATTCTTGCTTTTGTAATTTTGTATTATGAGCATCTGGATGGTGCTTCTATTTTTAAAAGAGCTACACTGCTTTTCTAAAAATTGAAAATCATCTTCATGGACAGTGGGGAGACACAACCAGATGTGCTTTAGATCAATCTCGGGGCAGTGGAAAATAGAGAGGAGGCAGAGAGACAAGTTGAGCCACTGTCACAGCAGTCCACAGGAGATGTGTCAAGGGGCAGAAGTAAGGAAGAAATATGGAATGAAGAGAAAGACACAAATATATGAAGAGCTGCCAGACAGAGGAGGACAGGAGCACATTTGGCAAATGATTAGATGTGTGTGACGAGAGAAGAAAGTCAAGGAGATGCTGAGGTTTCAGGCCTAAATGCCTGGAAGAGCCAAAGCCATTTATATAGCAACAGGTAATTCTGCTTGAGGGCCAGCTTGGGGTAGGGTGGGCCAATGTGTTCACGTTATCTATGTGGTTTCATTGAATCCTCATACCAGCCCAAAGAGGGGAGGCGCTGTTCTTTTCCCCATTTTTCAGAAAAGTAAATTAGCCTTATAGACATGAAGCCACTTTTTCAAGCACAGATATTCCAAATGGCTGACTCAACTTGGCTCGTAGCCTCTGTCATAATATCTCACCTGGACAATTTCTGCATCTGCTCAACGTTTTTTCCTTGCCTACTCTCCATCTTCCACTCCCTCAAGAGTCATCCAGAACACAAACCTGATTATGGTACTCCTTTCCTCAATAACCTTCACTGGCTCCCCATTGCCTATAGGGGTACTTTTCCCTTTTTTAAGGCATATAACATTTTTATTAAAGGGAAAGTTTATGGAAGGATCTTGATAGAATTTATAATTAGTTTATCAATGATTCTGCACCCAGCAGAGGACAAATATGAGACAGCTTTATTTTTTTTCAGGTTTTACCTTCAGCATTGCTGTGCCAGAACTTCCTCTTCCATCTCCTAATGACTCCTTGTATAGACTTCTTAGCTTTCCAGTTGCTTTCAAAAACCCAGTCTCATTTTTACAATGTCAATTTTATATCCAACTTAAAGCTCATCACCTCCCTGCCTCTTCTGTGAATAGTTTCTCCAGGGTCAATGCAGGGAGTTGAAAAGTCTTGGGCAGGGCTGAGGGGGGAAAGGCAAAGGTCATTTTACTTAATTGGGCTGGTGACTGCGATCTCCTCTCCAGTTATTTCACTACCTCTCCATTGGCCCCACTGTGTGATAGCAGCTAAGTGCTGGTGCTCTCATGAGAGACATGGATGAGTTACTTGGGAGCCCATCAGTGAGAGCCCCTACTCTTAGGGAGATCTTCATCAGCTTCCTGTCTTCCAACCCACACATAA
Organism: Ateles fusciceps; assembly: GCA_036589455.1. NCBI lineage: Eukaryota > Metazoa > Chordata > Mammalia > Primates > Atelidae > Ateles > Ateles fusciceps. The sequence continues at coordinate 15,931,968 of JAZHEH010000562.1, forward strand.
GCTCCCATCTCTGGGACTTCATTCTAGAGTTTCCTGTAGCCAGGACTCCCTGGACCAGCGTCCACTTCTGGGATGAAGCTCCAGCAAGATGGTCCTAGTTCAGCTGTAATACCTTCCTCAGTGTGCATTTGGCCTAAAAGAAACCCAAACAACTTTGCCACACCAAGTAGTGGCAATAGAAATAGAGCCATAAGTACCCCACTCAAGCTGGCTGTCTCCCTCCAATTCTTTGTGTTTGAGATCTGCTAAACTAGACACAAGGGCAGGTCAACCAGCTGGCTGCAAAGCAGACTTCCAACAGAACCATAAAAACAATATGCTCACTCTTTTTTTCAGGAATCCCAATCTCTAAAGGTTATTTTTTTGAAGGGAAGCAGCAGGAAGCACCACGGGTGGGGTAAAGAAAAGCCACAGCAGTCTCCTTTCTCAGGCTAATGCCTTGGGAACCCTGAGGGGTTTCTTTTCTTTCTAACCAGTCCCTCTCCTCTCCTTTCACGGTTTTCTTCTCATATACATCTGATGAGGCAAGTCATTGGAATGATAACTGGGGGATAATAGAACCAGGCTGGACACCTTTTAATAAGCTCTGGAGGGTTTGAATGTTCCACCAAAATTTATGTCTCCAATTCCTGAACAGCAGAAAGAATCCCATTCAACACCTGCTGCAGAAGCTTCCTTAAGTCAACAAGGTTTCTTTTTTGCAACTTTGTACATATAAAAATTGTATGTAACAATATGCATGCATTTAGACTTAAAACATTTTTTAGAAGGGAAACAATGCTATAAACTTGGGGCCCAGAAATCTCAACTTCTCCCTCACTTATCAGGGAAGAGAAACTGGCTTAAGATGTTCTTCTGTAAAATGAATTCATTGCAAGCTCCTTCTTCTATACAAGTGTGGTTTCTCATTCCAGTGGGGGAAAAAAATCCTGAGAAGCACAGATGCTAGAATCGAGCATTACTTTTTTTTTCTTCCTTATGAAATAGTGACATTAGCAAACTTTAAAAGTTAACTAAAAATGAAATTTAGTGAGAAAGGAGGGCAATATATTTTTCCTTACTGGAAAAGGAGTGGGGTTTTTCCACTTTTATCTTAAAGTGAAGTAAATAGATAGTATGATTGCCTTCTAGAAACCACTTCATTGCCCCTATTTTTACTTCACCCCAGGTTTTCTGCCTCTCTTGTTCTGATTCTGTTCTGTGCAGCATCTCAGGCTTTTAAATCAAAGAGTGGTGATTGTGTGTTTGCATGACCCTTTCCTTGCAAGAGACAGATTGGGGGTGTGATTTGTGAGTGTGTCGGGCCCAGCATCCATGTGGCAGAATGTTAGAAGATGGTGAATGTTTCCAGTCACTTTACTGCAGCTGTCTCCTTGAGCAAGAAGGCTTGCAACATAAATATGCATACAACACAGGGATCAGCAAGACCCCAGTAGTTGAACCCATGTGTAAGGCATTACTCACCTCAGTGAAATAAACTCCAAAGCAGAATTCTGAAAATACCTGTCTGGATTATTCTTGCAAACCTGGTGCCTTCTTGAACAAATTTCTTAACCACATATGAAATGTCAAAATTCTCATTCTTATCTCTTTTCTTCCTCAAATTATTTTAGATCTCAGCCCAGCTGGTAATACTGGGAAGGATTTAACAGCTAGAGGATTAATATTATGAAGTTAAGCATCTATGTCAGTTTAGTAATGTTCTCTTTGCCCCCATAATCAAATGTTGCCAGGGCAAACATCTTACTTTCCCGAGGTCAGCATCTACAGCAGGGTTTCTCAGCCTCAGCACCAGTGACATTTTGGGATGGACAATTTCTTGTTGCAGGGGCTGGCCTGTGGATTGTATGGTGTTGAACAGCACCCCGGCCTCTACCTGCTAATGCCAGTGGTACCTCTCTCCCTTCATTGTGACAACCAAAAATGTCTCTAGACTTTACCAAAAGTCTCCTAGGGGCAAAATTGCTCCCCCTTCCCTACCCAGGTGAGAACTATTGACTTCTAGAAATCATAGAATTTTGTCAGAAAAATCCCAATCTGAGTTAGTGTCAAATCTAAACCTTTGTGGTTTTTTGGTTTTTATTCATTTGGTTTTTTTGTTTGTTTTTTGGTGCTAGTGGTGAAGAAGAAGGTGAAAAGACTGGTTAAGGAGAGACTTGATCCCTTTGTCTTATAAATTGTGATGGCCAATGTCACAGTTTATGTTGAAGACTGTTTCCTGAATTTCTGCAGCTCTGCTTCTCTGATAAGAAACTGAAGGTTGCCATGAAATTAATCACTCTAGAGGAGTTTGCAGAGAGAAGTATAGCTCCAATTCTTGGCTCTTCTCCAGTGTTGGCCAGTATAAATTGCCAATGCTTGTTGATTTAGAGATTAATTATTAACGATAAGGAAGCCTATGAATTTTTCAGAATTTTCTCCTCTTGGGGTGTATGTCTGACTTCGTATCAGGAGCATAAGATCCCTTCCAACACTTCCACATCAAAGCCCCAGGCTGTCACCCAGGGTGTTATCTTGTTCTGTGCAGGCTGGCTGCATATGTTGACTCTAAATTTTTTAATCAGCCATTTTCCAACTCAACTGCACATGTCAGGCTGTAGAGACAGAATCTATTAAGCACCGTCAGAAACCAGCAGGAGCCTTGTGGCATCATGATTTGGTATCTCTATGGCAGAATTTCACAATAAAAAATTCATAGGAGTATACAATTTGCTGAAATGTCAGCAAAATTCCCACAGGACTTAAAAGGAGGTGAAACACCATCAACAACAACAATACTAATCTCTGAACAGTCCTTTCAACTTCTGGAAGAATTTTCACATCTATTTAGGTATCTGATTTTCTCCAAACCCTATACTTTCAGATCACCCACTTATTTTTATGAAATAAAATGAATAGGTGGCTGATTCTATCATCCTTAATCAATTGAGTTGATCGTGATGACCATTATGGGTTGAAGGATGAAAGCATAGATAATTTTTCAACTTCAAAAAATCACATAGATCATCTTAGGATATTGAGAGTTCCCTGTTACATGGAGGATAAAATATTTACAGGCAATCACTCAACAAATATACATTGAACACCTCTTTTGTGTCAGGTACTTGCTGAGATATAAACCTGAAAACCATTTGGGTTTCACTTCATCTTAAAGCCATTTCTCAAAAATGTACTTTTTCTCCTCTCTTACCTTAGAATACAACAAGCGTCTTGTTGAAAGGCATCATTTTACAAATCAATTCTGTGTCTAGGAATGTTAGCATAAAAGGACAGGGTATTGACCTGCTATATATATTTGATAATGCTTTTTAAAAACACAGTTGCCATTGTACATTTACTTTTTTGTAAAAGTAAGTTCCTTTTGTCAAGGTGGTTACTTAAGTTTCCTGGATACGTTTTTGTTCCTCCTGAGATTTTACAGTAATTGTGGTAGGAGGACAGGAGGGATTTGCTGTAATCACTACAGAGTGTTTTCTCTGAAGACCCTAAAAAGCATTCTCTTAGCTTTTGCAAACATGAAAGGGCAACATAAGCAGATAAACTACCTAATCTTAAAAACAGTTTCACAGGGGATTATCCTGGTGTCTGGATTACAAATACAATTTCAAGAGATGAGAAGTCATCTGTCTTGAAGTTGATTTACCATTGAAAGTTTTTCTCAGGCTGGGAACTTGTAGGTACATTAGAAGTAAATTAGATTACGAGACCCTAGGGCCATCTTGATTTGAACTTCCCCAGTGCTGAATATGTGTATTGCAGTCAATATTGTTTTAATTTATATTGGTTAAAATACTGCTTATTTGCAGGTTTCTCTTTCAGAGATTACTACTTTCTTTTGTTTCCCTCCTCTAAGCCAAGGTCGTATTTGCCTTTCACAATGCAAATTAAATTATGTTACACTGTGTTCACTTGAGTTAATTAAACTCAAGTTAAGTTTAAATTCTGTGTAGAAGTTTCCACATAAGCCAGGTAAAATAAAGAATCAAGCAATTTCTAGATATTCAAATAGATTCTGTATTTTAAACACTTTAACCATAATCTATTATCTTTTTGGAGGTGAACATACTAATGCTTATGAAATATTTTGTGTATTTTTTTGTTTCATTTTCTAACTTCCTTTGCAGTTAGGTAAGGGCCATATGATTAGTTTCAGCAAACTGGCTTTGAATCCTTCATGTTGTTTTCCCTGTCACGTTGAGCCAGAAAGCCACATGTTGAGGTAGCAAGAGTCACCAAATGGTGGTGCTTCCATGTGCTTGGATCCTGAGTGATTCTGTGGAAGAGAGTCCCCCATAATTGGCACCCAGTAAGTAGAATAAGCAAGAAATAAATGGTTATTGTGCTAAGCCACTGAGATTTTAGGGTTAATTTGTTACCATGGGATGAATTAACCTATTCTAATTAATTTGTTTTCCCTTTTCAGTTTATTTTTCAATATTTATTTTGTTTTCAGTGCAACACATAATTATCCTTGCTTATGACTGACCTGGGATTATTGACCTCAACTTCATCAAACGTACAAAATCTACTTCCAGCTTCTTGAATATAATGAGAGTAGGCGTCTATATAGTTCAACACATAAGAACTGTCTCATGTGTTAGAGTAGCTGATACCCTGAGACCTTTGCGCATTTGCACACAATACAGTATATTACAAACAGGACACATTTAATAAATGCCAATAATGTAATTTGGGGAATTTCAGCTCATTCCTTTTCTCCCATCTGTTGGAGAATTTGGGCCCTTACTCTTTTTAATACTACCTCCTCTTCTTAAGCACAGATATTTTTAAAAGAACTCATTTAAAAATCTGCTTGGTTATGGATTTGATATCAGGAACAGACTGTTCCTTTGACAGGTCTTAAGGTGAAACTCACCCTTTTTAAATATTTTTGACTTTGAACAATGGCAACCCCACAGTAGACATACTCTTCAGGGCAAGCAAAATGAGATAATGATGTAGGTGGATAGACTTATGAATAGCCCTTTTCCACCAGGTACTGTTTAATGATCAGCCTGGGATTGGAAATTAAGCACATCTTATATTTGTGACATGTTGCTCAGAGGAAATAGTGGTGCATGTGACAGTTCTCAAGTACCCCGGAAATTATACTTCCTTGCCTACTTTTAATTGACATGGGAAGCTCTGTGATTTATAGATCTCAGTGTTTTCTACTACTTGAGAGCTTTCTTACGCAAATGCGCACACACACACACACACACACACATGCACACACACACACCGCTCACCTGCATGCACGTACACATTTGCTAAAGCCATAATTGCAGAAGCTGGAAAACTCAATTTCATGTTGACCTTGTGAGTAATTTTATACTGTGCTATCAGTGTTTGAAAATAAGGTTCACTTCTCCTTAAAATAAAGAGCAGGTATTTTTTAGTAAAAGCCTTCGATTTGATTAGAGGTATTTTAAACATCACTGGATGTTTTTCTGGACTTCCTGTTGAGCGCATTATTTTTGCCATTTGTAGAGTGCTTTTTACCATGACTTGATGCTGCTTAAAGAGCAGAATTATTTAACAGTACAAAAAAAGGCATTTTATTTCCTGTAATGTTCATGTCAAAATCTCTAGAGAATATAATCACTTCTGGCTTGTTTTGAAAAAGTGACCATTTCCCATCAAATCAGCTGCCCAAACTAAATTTCAGAAATTAGTAAAAACTAAATTCAAAACCTTTTGGCAATGAAAATAATCATTTATGTGCAATGTTTTACTAGTTTTGAAAAAAATCACTTTTTGTTGAAAGAATTACGAAAGTTACCAAGTTCTATATTTATCCTGCTTTCATAGCTCGTAGCATAATGCCTAAATCAAGGCAAGTGTTTAGTGAATATTTTTAAATGGTGAGTTGAATACTAATATTTCCCATTTCCAGTTAAGGAAGCGGGAACTCACAGAGTTTAATTCACACCTCTATTATTCACACCACTTGAGTCAGTTGTTCTCTATCCTTTCTGCACTTAAATACTCACTTTCATTTATGCATTCAACAGAATTTAACAAGTTTAAACCATTTACATTCAGATTTCTATTTAGGTCATGATTTGAGCACCTATTAAGTGTCATATACCACACTAAGTGCCTGGAAAAAAACATCTCATTAACTCCTCAAAACATCCCTGCCACATAGATGTTATTATCTCTATATCTCTATCTCAAATTTAACTGTGCAAATATTTCTTACTCCCGTACAATGTATCAGTCATTGGAGATTTTTATAATGAACAAGATAGACAAGGTCTTTGCCCTGAAGGCACTTACAGTCTTGAACAGAATATGCCAAGAAGCAGATCACACAAATGTGATGGGAGTGATAAAAGAGGAGGCTCGTGATGTTAGGGAAGCCTAGAAGAGGTGACCTTGGCTGAGACCAAGAAGGTCCCTAAGGTAGCAATTTTGAGGCTGGACTTTGGGTTAATGATTTAGTGTTCACCAGACAAAGATGACAGACGGCTGGGTGCAGTGGCTAATAACTGTAATCTCAGCACTAGAAAGCTCATGTGGGAGTTTGAGGCCAGGAGTTCAAGACCAGCCTAAGCAATGCAGCATGACGTTGTCTCTACAAAAAATACAAAAATCAGCTGGACGTGATGATGCCTGTAGTCCCAGCTAGTCAAGAGGCTGAGGTGGAAGGATCACTTCAGTGCAGGAGGTCAAGGCTGCAGTGAGCTATAATCTTAACACTGCATTCCAGCCTAGGCAACAAAGAAAGACCCTGTCTCAAGGGGGAAGAAATGATGACAGAGGAGGAAAGAGAACTCACGTTGACCAGGGGCCAAACAAGAGTATGTCATGTTTGCAAACCTAGAAATGCAGAGTGGCCTGAGCCTAGAGAACAAGACAGAGTGGTGGGAGATGAGGCTGGAAAGCTGTGCAGGAGGCAGATGGCAAAAGCTCTCAAAGCTTTGACAAGGATCTCAGACTCCTACTGCCAAGGGAAATGGAACGTTATTGACAGGTCCTAAGCTGGAGAGTAACATGAGAAAATGCACGTTCCAGAAAGATGAGCAGCTTGCCTTGCAGAGCATGAGTTAAATCCTTGTTCCATGGTATGTGGTTCACAGCATCAGCACCACCCAGGAGATGTTTAGAAGGATGAATTCTTGGGTGTCACCCCAGGCCTACTGAATCAAAACTCTCCACGGGTGAGACCCAGGACTCTGTGTTTTAACAAGTTTTCTGGTTGATTTTTATGGGCACCAAAGTTTGAGAACCACTGGATTTTGATAGACGTTCTCAATCTTGGCTGTACATTGGAGGGTTTAAAAAAAATACTGCTGCCTGGGCCCCAATCCAGAATATCACATTTAGTTGGTCTGGGTGCAGCCTCAACATTAGGATTGCCTTTTGTCTCTCTCTGGGGATTCAAATATGCAGCCAGGGTGGAGAACTGCTGTGTATCAGAGGGAAGCAAGAGAGGATGAAGGTGAAATCAATGGTTGAGGATGGAGATGATGGCAGCCTGGCTTAGGGAAGTGGATACATAGCATAGCTGGAGTCAAGAGATATTTAGGAGGTGACTGCACAGCTAGGAAGGGATAGATCAGGCCTAGTCCCCTGCATTTTTCTTCACAAAACCACCTGCTTCCTCTGTACCCTGGGCTTCACCTGCCACACTCACCCAGAAAGAAAACACCCATTCTCTTCTTTGAATGGCTTCAGGATCATGCAGGTGAAACGGATGATCTCCCAACCCCAGCTATAAAGATCATTAAAATAATCCATTACAAAAACACAGCTATCTCTTCTATGCTGGATAGAAACATAGTCTCTGGCCTCAATAGTACTAAATTATAGCCTTAACCTTGCAAACCCTCATATTCAAGACATCATGCTAAGTGCTGTATGAGTACCGTCTTCTTTCATTTTCATAACAAGCCTCTGCTGTTGGCTTTGTTACTGTTAGGATTCCCACTTTGCAAATAAGGCCACGGACAGAGAGAGCTTAGTATATTTTCCAATGTCACAGAGCTGGAAAGCGTCAGAGCAAGGATTTGAAGCCAGAGCTTCAAATGGTCCCTGACTACCGTGTGCTGTGGCTGCTTTGGTGTGGAAGAGAGAGCTAAGGCACAGGGCACATAGAAAGCTTGCTAGCAGTTCCTGTAAAAGCGGGTTGATGCCTGGCTAAAGTAATCAAGGGGGGGCTCTTGAAGAAAGGCCTGAAGCCAAATGCTGAATGATACATCAGACTTGAAACGGTAGAAAGAAGAGGGGAGGTCATTTCAGGACTGCGGGGAAATGGGGAAAGACTGGTTGAGCACTATGGGATCATAAAGAGCTAGATTGGTTTTCTGTTTGGGTTTTTTTTTAATGTATTTATTTGCTGCTTGCTCAGAAAATTGCTGCATTTGGAGCTTTTGGGTTATATTTACTGCATTGCCAGAAGCCAGCAAAGACATAAAACCAGTGACTCAAACGCAGGCAGGGTTGTCATTGGCTGGCAAAACCTGGGAGCTAAACCCTGCATTTTGCAATCAAGGAGAAGTACATCGTGCAGAATGGAAACTTTGACCTACCCAAGGTCTTCTCTTGGAGAGGAAATAAGGCATGATAAAGAAAGACACAAATGATCTTATTTTAACTCTTCCACAAATTAGGTAGTATCTTCTCCTTGGATGACTTTTTATAAAAACAGAATGTAATTGACTGTGCATGGGAGATCAAACTCCATGTTCCTTCTACAAATAACCCTGAAACAGAGCCCTTAGTAAAGACTCAGATGGATGACAAGGCTGTAGATTCCATCAGATTCTCCTCCAGTTTATAATAGAGTTATTTATATCTACAATGTGTTGAACCCCTGCTGTCTGAGAATATTGATTATCATTGTTACAATACTACTTTGAGGTTATTATTTTAGTGCTGCAGCTACAGATGCTTAGAGAAGTTGAGCGTCTGGCCCTGATCACACAGTGAGTATGTGTCACCGGCTGCATTAGATCTCAAGGTTTTCTGATTCTGAAATCCATGGTTTTTTTTTTCCTAAGGATTACCCCCCTCTATCTAGAGCTAATTATCTCTGGATTTTTAACCTTTTAAAACTTGGTTTCTTATCCAAAAGGGGAGGAAATCTGTTATACTTCTTTAAGTGCTGCAGAATCAGAATTTTTGTAAGGGAGAATATATGCAGGCCGTGGAATGCCAAGGACTAATAGCTGCTAAGATTTACTGAACGTGACTGCATGCTAAGCACTCTGCTAATTGTCATACACAATACACATCTGTTTTATTCAATCCCTTATCGATCCTCTGAGGTAGGTATTACCATTATTATTCCCATTTTAGAGTTAAAAGAGTTGAAAAAAGTAACAGCTTTGGCTCAGAGAGGTCCAATCACTTGCCTAGGATTGCTCAGGTTTAAAGTGGAAAGGCAAGGATTTGAACCTGGACAGTGGAGGAGGGCACCTGCTAACCATGTTCTATAGGCTCTACATTAAAGGTGGACACGCAAGAGACAGGCTGTAGGAGATGAGAGAAAGGAATTTGAAGGTAGCAGCCAGACCTTGAATGCTGCAATACAGCCACAGTCCACAGCCCAGTGCAGTCTTAAGGCAGGAGCTTGGGCACCCCCATCTCCTGGTTGGGAACTGACACTGTCCCAGCTGTAACTTTCCAGACTGCAGTGCACCAGGAAGGCAGCATTTGCTGGAGCAGCTTGTCTCTGAAGGAGGATAAAAAAACATGGGGCTGCGAGGAAAGGAGGGCCCTGCCAGCTGATGGGAGTGCCTTATGGGGAGGTGCCTCCACCCTCCTCTGCAGTGGCTCTTGGAAGCCTCCATCTCAGATTTTAATCCCTAGGAACCCAGGGGACATGCTGGGAAGTAAAGAGAAAACAAAGTGAACAGATTGAGCTAAACCCAGGTCAGCAGGTGGCTTGCACCACAGCTGCTTATAGAGACCCTGTCTGCATCCCCCAAAGTCCAGAATTAAGAAAGCTATAATCAGGAAAGAGACTGGTTATAGGCCAGCAAAGTTTAGTCTTTTCTGATTTCTGCAGAGAATGGCACTTGCTGGAACATAGCCACTAGGCAGCAAGACAGAGCAAACTAGAAGTTAGCTGATTGGGAGTTTGGTCTCAGCCCTCCCTGATCATTGTGCGACTGTCTGTAGTTCATTCTCCCTTTTTGGGTCACAGCTGATCAACTCAGTCCTGTATCCAGTCAGGCAGTCATTTTATTCATCTGCCAGGCATTTACTCAGAGCCCACTCTGTATTTGCCACTGAAGCACCTACATAAGTAGGTGCCAGGGATGCAGAAGTGAGCAAAATCACACCCATCCCTGACCTTGTGGAGCTTACAGTCTAGCAGGCAAACATCAACTCACATACATACATATAAGTTATATAATGATATATGTTAATAAGGGAAAGGTACATAATTATCAGGAGAGACAGGAGAAATTCACAAATCTGGAGAGTGCAACAGAGTTGCTGCAAAGCTGAAAGATGAAGGATAAGAAAGGGTTACCAGTCAAGGGAGAGATAAGGAAGAGGGCTCCAGGTATGAGGAACAGCCTGTGCAAAAACCTGGCAGCAGAAGAAAGCTAGCCCTCCCAAAAGCCTGAATGAAGTATTCAGTGGAACATACTGAGGGAGGATGTGGTGCCCAACAAAGCTGCAAAGCTCGGCAGGGGCCACACACCCAGTCTGAGGTTGCTACATTATCCCTGAAACTCCTTCCAGCCACAGTCTGGATCGCTGTCACTTTAGTCCTGAGGCTGAAGCTGGTTCATTTACTCTAAGGCTGAGAACCACAGATTTTTCCAGAAAGCAGAACCATTATTCAAATAAGGCATAAAGTAATCTGCCTATTTCTGTTTACATTTTCTGTGTATTTGAATCACACCCTTTCTTTGCTTGACCGAAGACTGCTTCTTGGCAGCGACACTGATGACTTTGGAAGAGTCTAGAGTTGAAGTTGCCTCCTTATCTTCGTTAGCACGCAAACACCAAAAACTTCAAGCATCCCCAGGGGAAGCTGGTACCCAAGGATGTCTTCCAGGCACACTGTCAAGGCCAATTCTCCAAGGCCTCTGAAGCTAAGGAGGAGGCTCCAGGCCCAGGCCCCCTGACAATTTCTTTATCACCCTAGAGGTTATCCAGAGCATTCCCAGGTGTGAATTCTTTTCTGCTGACATATAGACCTATTTGCATAGTGGGATTGCTTCCTCCTTGTCCCCCCCGCCCCACCCCCTATCCCCAAAATTCTGTCTGCAGACATGAGAAAAGTAAAGTACACAGGAAGATCGCCTGGGTGAGCACATCCCAGAATGTGTTCCTGGGAACACATGGTCAGATACATTTGGGAATGTGGGGCTGCCTGAGGTTGCCTTGGTGTAGGATTTCTTGATCATGTGTGTTGTAGCTCTCCAGGAATGGGCTAGAGTGAGCAGAGTTTCCAGTTTTTATTTGACCACAGAATCTTTTCTCATCGAGGATCTAGAGGACCTGCAAGACCGATATTTCCTAGAATACAACTTTGAGAAATACTAGTCTAGACTTTTCAGAGAATCCTGAAAAATAATAGCTGAAAGCTTGTCATTTCTCAGATGAAGAGACTGTGCATAGAGAGGTCATGACTTTGGCTCAAGATCCCACAGAAAAGACAAACTGAGGATGAGAACACAGCTTCCTAATACCCATTCCAAGATCCCAGGATTCCTCACCCTGGTCTGATTTCTTTCATAAATCATAAAGGCAAGGAGGAGGATTAACATCTGGTTACTGCCCATTCTAAAATAGGGATAACTCTATAAACTTTGCTAAACTGTAGGACCTCTGCGTGCCAGCATCTACCTCACTGGGTGCTTTAGATGTACATCATCTGACTTAATCCTCATCATATGCCAGGGTAAGTATCTTATCCCAGTCTTACAGATAAGGAAATGGAGGCTCAGAGAGGTTCAATTGCTTATTTAATCCCTGTCATTAAGGAAATTGCAAAGCCAAGATTGGACCTAAGTCAGTCTGATTTCCACTGGACAATGCAGCACATTTTGTCATTTTGCCCTTTCAAATAGCTGTGCAATATAAAAATGATGTCCACTCTGCAGATGAGGAAACCGAGGCACAGTGTGGTTAAGAAACTTGACAAAGTTGCAGCACAGCTAGAGTGGGGTAGATGGCTGCAACTTCACTCTGCTATATCTCAAGTCTGTGTTTAAATCAGCCCTACAGTGATAGGATAGTTTTCCTCTCTGCATTGACAGAAAGAGTACCACCCATGAGCTAGAGACAATCGTCTCTGGTGGGCTTGAACTGATGGCTCAGGCAATACCTGTCTATCCTTAGGCAGTGCTAGGCTTAGTTCTCCATCACTTTAAAGGAAAAGCCAGAGGAAATACTTGCCTTTGCTTGACCGACAAGTCAAAACAACCACACAGCCTCTGCTTGACCTCTGCTAGTAGGAAGATTATTTGTCTAATTAGGTAAAGAGCCTTTATGCACGTGTGCATTTTTGAACCCTAATGAGCTGTCAACATGAAAGCCTTGCCCTTGGCTCGATTCTCCAGCTGATCTTTCCTTTCCTCAGTGGAAAAGACCAGTGCAATAAACAGAACCTCGTTTCCATGGAAGCTCACTCTGGCTTTTTCTTTCCAGTCCTTGAAAAGGTAATTACTTAATTTCTCTTTATATTTTGGGATTTCGTACAGTGGAGCTGTCAAGCTCCTCACTCGAGGATGGCCTTCTCTATCATGCCAAGCTATTTTAGGGAGTTTCAGTTGCATTTCCCTTTTCATCTTCTCTTCAGATCATTAGCCGTCAGGCAGCAGTGGCCACCTTCTGGTCACTCCTGCTAATTAAAGTCTAACAGAGCAAGGGGACTCAACCCCAGGGAAAGTGGGAGACACAAAAAGCCAGGGAAATTTGTCAAGAGATGGGAGCCTCTGATCACATCATCTCTGCTGCACAGACTGTCAGACCGAGACCCCACATCCACGCCAGTGAGAAACACAGTCCCATCTGGCACCTTCTTTCTGAACCTTTGACGCCCCATTGTGGCCCATGTCAGAAATGCAGCCAACATGGACTGCTCTAAAATAGTAACACAAGGAACAGCACCCACCATTCATGAGGGTTTGCTGCATGCCATGCTGTGGGCTGAGCACTTTATATCCGTTGTCTCCGTTGATTCTCACGACAACCTCAGGTCGCATTAATTAACTGATTATTCGGATGAGAAGAGCTGGAGCACAGAGAGATTAAGTCACTGTGCCCAAGGTCACACAGCTACTAAGTGGCACAGCCAGGATAAGGACACACCCATTGCTATTATTTCTTAGGGAGGAATCCAGCACTGCTACAGCCTCCCCAAAAGAAATCAATCTTGACAAGTGACAGAAGGTTGACATTTCTCTTCCCCCAGTGGTGGCTCTTTGGATCAAACTGGCCCGTGTGTATAAGGAACAAAGTGGGGTTGCTGAGCTAATTAACTGTCAGGATTGATTAGAAAAACAAACAAGGCACTTAAGTATGAAACGGACATAATGCAGAGCAGAAGAATTCCAGTTTGAGGCAGAGCAGACTTGGTTTCAGATGGCTACTACCACTTTACCAGCTGTGTGATTTGGGGAACATTCCTCTACCTTGTCAACACTCGGTTTTCTCATCTGTAAAATGGAAGTAATGATACCAGCCTTACAGAGTTGTTGCTTCACATTTGGAATTTTTCATACTGCTCTGTGGAATCTTTGATTTTTGGTGGAATAATTGTGTAAAAGACAAGGTTAAATGCAGTTAAAAAGAATTATTTACTCTAGAATTTCTCAAAGTCTTGATTATGCTGACATATTTCAGATTTTCAAGAGGAATTCTCATTTCCTCATCCCAGAATCCTTTTTCCTGTGGGAAGGCACATTAGTCTCTGTTTCTTGGGACCCTTTAGAAAAGGCTGTAAAACAGGTCATAGGGTATTTAGTGTTTGGTACAGGCATCAATAAATGCTAATCCCTTCTTCTTTACGCCCAGATCATGCCTGTTCTTGCTGGATTTCAGTTCCATGGAGTCAGGGACTAGGTCTGTCTTGTTCCTTTCTTATTCCAGTATCTTGACATATCGAGACATTCCATAAAAATTTAATGAATGAATAACTTAGTGAACTCATGAATTAAAGAATTAAGCTTAATGTAGACCTTGCCTACTCATCTTCATTGCCAGCACTTTCTGCTGTTTCCAGTTGCATTCTGTGAAGTCAGTGGGAGAATCAAATGCCTCTGGAAACTTTAGTAATGGAGCTGGTTCTGTTGAGCTGTATTTTCCCTCTTCTGTTTTAACCTGTATGAGCACTGTATCTTCTGACAAAACTCTCCTAACCAAATCATTTCGCTGTTAACCAACTTTAGCCAATAACCAAATCATTTTGCTGCTTCCTGGTGAAGCAGTCAAATGTTTCATTTGCTTATGTATTTTGAACAAGACATTTCTGAGTGTTCCCAGTGGATTTGCACTTGGAGCTCAAGAACTCTTGGGCTTCCCAAGGGAATGAAAGAAAAGCAGCTCATTGGAGCCTAAAAACAGCACTGAGGACGCTGTGTTTCCCATGATGCGTGCGTCTGTCAACAAGTGGTTACTAGGATGGAGCACTGGTCAGTCATGTGACTTCTTTTTGGGTGATGTGCTTTACATTTGTTTAAAATACAATTTCCAGCTTGTGTTCTATGAGCATTATGCAAAAAATAAAAATTCTGATTTCAGTTTAAAAACAGTTAAGTTGGGGCCGGGCACGGTGGCTCATGTCTGTAATCCCAGCACCTTGGGAGACCGAGGCAGGTGGATCATGAAGTCAGGAGTTTCCCAGGCCAGCCTGGCTGACCTGACGAAAACTGAAACCCCGTCTCTAGTAAAAATACAAAAATTAGCAGGGAGCAATGGTACACACCTATAATCCCAGCTACTTGGGAGGCTAAGGCAAAAGAATTGCTTAAACCAAGGAGGCAGAGGTTGCAGTGAGCTGAGATTGTGCACCACACTCTGGCCTGGGAAAGAGAGCAAGACTCAATCTCAGGGGGAAAAAAAAATAGTTGAGTTAGTTGAAGTCTAACAAATTTTCTTAATGCAGAGCTTCTCAACGACTTTATAACAGAACATCCTTTGGAAAATGCTGCCTTAGAATACTTAGCCAAATGTTGCAATCCAGTTTTTATGATCTAAGGAATAGTCCTTCTTCCAAACTCTGGAAAGGGAAAGATAAAGTGATGCTGGTTCTTGAATTGAACAGGGTGATTAAAATGTACAGCGTAAAGCCAAATTGATTTTTTTTTTACTGTCAATCTGTTTTATTCCTTTTGTATATAAAAGTAAAAGAAGTTTTGCCAGTGGTTAAGCTAATATTTTATTTCTTAAAAATTACATATTTTTATAGCACTATTTCATTGTCACTAACTTTAGTTCTTTTGTCTGTTTGGGGTGCAGAAAAATGGTGACTAATGATCTTTCCAAGTAGAAGTAGAGCAAAATAGTTGATTTCTTGTGACCTTTAAGTTTAATGTAACTGCGAAGGGGTGGTTTGGTGTTCTGGTTATGCACACAGACTCTGGTGCCAGACTGCCTGGGTTCGAATCGTGGCTCATTAGTCTAAGATCTGGGTTACTTTGGGAAAATTACTTAACATATCTTTGCTAAATTTGCCTCACCTGCAAAATGAATAAAACAGTAGTACGAACGTGTTAGGGTTGTAAGAATGAAATAAATAAATCAAATGTAAAGGATTAGAAACTCTATACATTATATGTATATCACATATACTTTATACATATAAGCTAATTTGTATACAGGATACAGATAGGTGTTGAAATTTTTTGAAAACTGATAGTGGTGTCCTGGTCTGCATGGGCATCCACTTCAGGTACTTTGTTGTGTGTGTGTGTGTGTGTGTGTGTGTGTGTGTGTGTGTGTGATTTTTGTGCCGCAGTTTTTGCAAATGTATTCTTTTTTTTTTTATTGCATTTTAGGTTTTGGGGTACATGTGAAGAACATGCAAGATTGTTGCATAGGTACACATATGGCAGTGTGATATGCTGCCTTCCTCCCCATTACCTATATCTGGCATTTCTCCCCATGCTGTCTCTCCCCAACTCCCCCACCAGACTGATTTTTAATCTGTTTTGTAAAATAAACCAAGGAAGATTAATTATGATGCTTCAAAAGTATGACCATACATTTTCTTGTGTTATTGTTTATATCATATTCCAAATAACTTATTTGCTATATCATTTCACGGCATAGGTGAGAATCTTTTTTTTTTGGAGGCAAGGAGCTTAAAACTTTCTTCTAAAACTAATTTCAGAAGAAAGTGACTTAGAAAACACATTTTTCTTATGCTACTTTTTGTTGTGAGTTAATATATACTAAAAAGAGGAATAAAATCCATTTTATTTGAATGCCACTGTTCCTTAGTAAACTTTTCTGTGAATAAAATATAACTTGTTGAACAAGCAGACCCATTACAGCTTGAAAGACGATGCTAGGGTTTCTTGGAAATAATAGTTTCAACTCATAAAATGGAAATGAGCAACTATGGCCTGCCACCTGTTGTAATAAAATTTTATTAGAAGACAGTGGGTCTCATTCACTTACAGCCCTTACATTCACTTATATATTATCTTCACTTACATATTGTCTAGCGCTGTTTTCACCTGCAAGGGAGGAGTTGATTTATTGCAACAGAGATCTTATGGCTCTCAAAGCCTAAAGTTTTGAATTTAGGGTCCTTTACAGAAATGTTTCCTAGTCCTTTCAAAGAGTCACAGAAAGATGTAAAAGGGATGAAGACTACATAACTGACCCCTTTTTCTTTAGATAGAAAAAAAACTGAAAACAGATAAGTTAGGGAATTGTCCAGGCGTATTTATGCTTGGCTGTTCTGATCTTTATATCCTAATAGCTCTCATCATCAGGGAAGACAGGGATACATTTCTACTTAGATATCAACACCAGCTGATTGGAAGTAGCCATCTGGAGGGCTGGTTGAGGTCTCAGGGTTCAAAGAGAAGGAATGCAATGACATTAATCTTCCATGGTCCAGAGGTGGAGAGCAGCTGGACACGTGCCATGTGTGCACTGGGGATAAGCACTATGTCTGCTCCTGACATTTCTAATAGTTATATTACCATCTTCTTCCTTGTACATCTGCCATGTAAGCACTTTCTTCATTGGGCCAAAAAGAAGTGTGCATTGGGTCCTCGTTAGAAACACTGCTACCTAACAGTTCAGAAGAGATCGATGATTCTTGTGCAAGGTCATTCAAATGCCTGTCTTAGCAACTGCCTACCACATCATGCTCTGCCTAGAATTAACTTGGGATTTCACTCAAACTGGATTCGTCGGTTACAAGAATCTATCTTTAGTGAAATACATCCATGGAGCACAGTGTGGGGGCTGTAAAATGGAATGTCATGAGTTTATTGGCTTTTGTGACCCAAACTGAAAGTCTCAATGTCTGTGCTTTTGTGCAGCTGGACAATCCAGATGAGCAAGCAGCCCAGATCAGACGAGAGCTGGATGGACGTCTCCAAATGGCAGACCAAATAGCCAGGGTAAGGAAACATGGGCGATGTTTGCTGGGGTCCAGGCCAAAGTCCCACTCAGGAAGCACACTGATTATTGAGAGCCTCTAAAGGATAAAGCTGAGAAGCAGAGAGGAGGGAAGATGAGGACAATCACCCCCATTGGGCCCTCAGCCTACCTCTCTCAAGGCAAGCTCTTCCAGAGATACCTCATGCATTTCCTATGTTCCAGTGAATACCCAAGCTCAGACCTCCAACCTTCCTTCAGAGTTCCAGACTCATAGCGCCAACAGTCTACTGAACATTTCCGCTTAGACATTTTCCTGGCACATCAGGTTGAATGTATTCACAATCTGGCTCCTTGTATTCTTCCTCCCACCACACACACAACTATATTCACTCCTCTTTTTGTGTTCTATATCCAATTGCTGTGGATGAAACCTCCTAGCCATTGTCAATTTCTTTTTCCTCCGTGCTATGCTCCACACTCAGTCAGCCACCAGCCTCCCATGACTGCCTCCTAAATGTGGGTCAGAGATCTCTTGACTGTTTTTCACCACTACTCCTGGTGCTTTGATATAGACTCTCATCTTCAGCACCTGAATATTACAATAGCCTCCTAATGGGTATCCCTGGCTCCAGTTCCCCCCATTTTCTATCCATACTGCACATAGTTGCCATACTAAAACTCATGTATAAACATCTCAGTACAGAGCCTCAAAATCCTTCAATACATTCCTTCGCTGCTCCCAGGACAAAATCTAACCTCTTTAGAATGATATTCAAAATTCTTAGCAAACAGACTCTACCCTTTTTAGCCTCGCCTCGCACAACTTTCCCACTAGAAATCCCCAGTCCAACTACAGAGAATGTCTCCTTCCGAATATACCAGGCCCTTTCTGGGCTCGGTGTCTTTATACACACTGGTGTCTCAACCTGGAATGACCTTTCTTCTCCCCTCTGCTTAGCAAACTCAGCTACTCAGCCTTTAGTACCTGACTTAAAATGTCTTCTCTAAGAGCTTAGCAGTTAGTCCTTTCCACCTTTTTGCTCTCGTCAGACCACATATCAACCTTCATTATAACAGCTTATTGAATGGTGATCATTTGTTTAGATGTCTGAGAATCCCATTAGATAGGACTCCTCAAGGGCTGAGGTTATGTCTTACTGTTTATGACTACAGTTAATTGTAATCTATTATTATTGCTATCCCTGCCATTTGTGATATTACTAGTAGTCATACCAGACAAATTTGTTGAGTGCTGATTCTGTTCTAGCATGCTAAATGCTTCATGTCTACTGACTCAGTCAATCCTCAGAACAGCCCTCCAAGGATATTTCAGTTATCACTCTTGGTTTAGAGATGGGAAAGTCCAGGTCGAACCTGCTGGGCACCAGCAAAGAGGCTGTGCCACACCCTCAACTCAAGTCTGTCTAAATATCAGGGCTAGCACCAGGCTGAGGCACTTACCTCAGGTACAAAATTTAAGTAGGCCTCCGGTAATCAAAATAAACATTATTTTAGTAAGGTATTTTTAAATTAAAATTAATACCAAAAAATCCATGAAGAATAAAATATAAAAATGTTAAGTAGCAACAGGCTCCTGCTGATTCCTACTGTATTCACAGGCCCTGTGTGCATGTGAGGGTGGGGGTCATTAGAAACAGCAGGGTGGGCAAAGGGTAGAGCTTTTCTCTTTATAGAGAGAGGTGTCCCAGGACTTGGACATATAGAAAAGGATCCTACTGGAGGAGAAGCCAGAGAGATTCTAAGAAGCATCAAAATCCCTCTGAGCTGAAGCACTTTTACTGAAATGTTTTGCATCTTGTTTTTAGACATCTTTAAAGTTAATAGTCAAGTCAGCCTGGTGGCTAAAAATAGTATGTGCTTATGGATTT
Source organism: Ateles fusciceps (assembly GCA_036589455.1). NCBI lineage: Eukaryota > Metazoa > Chordata > Mammalia > Primates > Atelidae > Ateles > Ateles fusciceps. The sequence continues at coordinate 15,951,392 of JAZHEH010000562.1, forward strand.
GGCTAAAGGTATTATAAAAGGTTCTGTTTTAAGATCCCACTTAATGTGAGAATAAACATTAAGAAGGCTTTAGAATTTACTTCTCCTGTAAAAATGTTTCCTACTGGTGGATTATCCAGAAAATGAAGGTCATTTGACCTATTCATCTGACTTTTAGGCAACAAGTATATTCCCAACTAATAAGTATTCATCCCATCTAAATAAAAATCACACACACACACACACACACCCCTCAGAAACAAGCTCATGGCACCTTTAATTTAGTTGGTTTGTTTACTCTAAGGCTTAACAAGATAATTTAAGAAACTGGTGTTAGGCTAATTTTAATTTTTAATAGACCCTAGATGAACAATTGGTATAAATGAGCTAAGGTGCTCATCTCTGAATGGTAAATCAAAGAAATCTCTTCCCCAACCCCCACCACTAAATATTCTAAAGCTAAATTAGATATTATTAACAACTTAGAACTAAGCATTCTTAGACAATGAAATAGGAAATTAAAGTGAATCTTGATTATTATTTACAGAGCATGAAGAATGATTTCAGTATATATGGGGGGGTCCCTGTACAGGGTATTGAGGGTTTCTATGAGATGGAGTGCCTACTACTGTCTCCTTTTAGAAATTGATTCTCTTCTGCAATGTTCATTCATGCCAGTGGCCCCCTTGCCATAGCTAACTGGTCCTGGAGCGAGCTCTTCTTCACCCAGTCACAGTTCCCAGCCTGCCCTGGCCACAAGTGATTGGTCCAGAAATGGGAACTTGATGCAAACTACACCGATTAATTCCTTGATAGGCCCTGCGGACGGTGGGCCAGGAAGGCTGTGTCTTCCAGTGGTAGCAAGATACCTGTAGCAGTGGTCAGTTCTTCCATATAGGGAGAAGATGATGAGAGAATAAAGCCAACACATAGAAACAGAGACAGAGTCTACACTGAGATGTCAAGGGGTCCTCAGTCCTGAGGACATCCATTTAAATCCCTGATTCTAATTCTTCTTAAGCTTCAGCCATGTACCTGCTTTTCTCTCAGTTTAGTCAGATCCCAAGAAAAATTCTCCCTTTGCCTAAACCAGCCTGGCTAATACTGATGAAAGTTGTGAAATATCTCCTCCACTAAAAATTAAATAAAATATCAAGATCTCAAATATTGGTTAGTTCATGAAGAGAGATTGAGACAAAGCACCTCTACTTATCTTCTTTTAGCATGCCCCGATTTTTCTATTTCCAGCAACACAGTGAATTTTCGTGAGGATGTGCAATTCAACCCATATGGCTGAACGTCAGCTCCTGTAAATATCATAACCAGAAATTCCTGGATATAGATGTCATCTATCATATGCAATTCACTCTGTTCTCAGAATTAAAAGATGGGTAGAGCACTTTTGATTGCAAATAAGAGGCACCAACTCAAGCAAGCTTATGTAAAAGAGATCGGAGATGGAGGAGTATCACAAAGCCTGCAGACAAGCTGCAGCCAGAGCCCAGGAAAGAACAGCCAGGGCCTGCAGAGTGATCAGGACTTTCCCTGCATCTCCCATCTCTGTATGTCACATTCATTATCATACGTTTCACATCCTCTGCAAATTCATAATGCTAAGAATCAGAACTCTCAGTGGCCCAACTTGGTTCAAAGGCCAATCCCTGGTGCAATTAACCAATCCACAGTGGAAAAGGGGTGAAGGTCTCATCGAATACATGGATGCTGGGGATATATCACTTAGGGTGAGGGTGGGAAGAAGTAGGGCTGTGGGCAAGGTGGACATTATGAATTGGGAAACACTCCAGGTGTACCTAATAGTAATAACTACCACTTACCTAGTGTTTTCCCATGTGCCAGATACTCTTTTAAGCATTTTACATTTGAGAAGCTATCTAACCCTCCAAAAACCTAATGAGAAAGATGCTATTATTATTCTCATTTCACAGATGAGGAGGCTAAAGCAGAGACAGAAGAGGACCTGGCCAAGGTCACTCAATGGCCAGAATCTGCACTCTTAACCAGTATGCATACTATCATTACAAAATATCTTCCCAAATATAGGCCCTCACTTGCCTCCTCCTACCAATCCAAGGATCCATTATGCCCTTCACCCAGGCTTTTACCTTGCCTCATCCTGACCTCTCTCTGCTATTCAGTCCTTTATTAAACGTGTCAGGCACTGGCTGTGCAATTCATATAAAATCTCATTTAGATTTGTGATGAACAATCCTTGCAATCCTTGGAGTTAATATTAATTCTCCCCCGGTATAGGCAAATCAAGGTGTTTACATGCTATGTTCAAGTTCACACAGCTAGTAAGCAGAAAACTGAGTTGCCTAATTCCACATTTCATGCTATTTTTTTAGAATACTGAGAAGAGAGGCAGGGAATTACTCCAGGACAGGACTCCCTTCATTCTTCACTCCCTGCTGGTTACCCCTCCTGGAAATTGCTTTCTTTTCTTCACTAGGAGTTGCTGTGTGTTCCCTTCAGCTTATCTAGAAGCCCAAATGAAGCAGCAGTGTTAGGCAGATTTGGCTCCTAGAATTCAGAATCCTCTCTGCTTTGATTTTTTTAGAATCTGGAAAAGATATTGTAGGGACGCTGGTTATTTTGCCAGTAGCATTCTCATTATCACATATTTGCACTGAAAGGCATGTTGTCCTCTCTTCCTAGGAGGGAAGGGAGGCAAGAGCAAGCCGACTTTCCCTTACCCACGACCTTGCACTATAATATATCAATTCAATCGCACCAGCATCTCACGAATCATCAGACAGAGACGGCTGCACAGGAACATCAGACAGAGATGGTCTCGCTGTGAACATCAGTCATGCTGCCTTAAAAGTTCCAGAAAGAGATACGAATGCATTTTTTAAAATCTGGTAGAAAAGACTTAGTAATCCCTGCTCAAACATTTTCCCAAATCCTCTCATGTTGATATTAAGGTTTTCCCAAATTTCACCCAGGAATTAAGTCCAAGTTATTTAAATTGTGTGATCAAAAGTTGACATTTGAGCTTAAGCAGGGAGATTGTGGCATTAGTGCTGCTGTGATATTTGCCAGTTCTTTTGGCCAAATTTTAGTATAAAATTCCAAAATTCTTGAGCTAATTATTTAAGACAAGTCATACAGCTTTTGTAGTGTCAGTGGCAGAGGTCTAGGAGTAAAACACCATTGGTTCGTCAAGCCATCATTTTAAATGTGGAAATGCCACTTAGACCCCTATTCCATGCAGAGCGCAATTAGTAGCTCATATCCTGGCCCTATTGCAAATATCAGTGAGAAATAATATCCAAACATTTCTCTGATGGAAAAGTTCTGTTCCACACATTGCCAAAAATCAGATACAAATGGGATCTTCTCCTACCAGAGAATGATACTAACCCCCAACTTTCAAACTAATGTGGACATGGCATTCACGCTGTGTTATGAAGTAACATAAATGTCTAGCACACAGTAGGAATTTATTTCAACTTGTTGCCTAAATATTTAAAAAAAAAAAAAAAAAAAAGTGTGTGCAGCGAGCCCTTCTCTGACTCTGGCCTTTGTCAATAGCTAAAAATCCAGGGAAATCTGAGCTGATGGAAAACTATAAATGCCAGGGAGGTCCTCTGAAGCTTGTTGAAGTGGAAGGAAGTTCATCCAATTCATAGAAGCTGAGGAAGTAAGACCAATTGGATAAATAAGCTAGCCTAGAAAACTATAACGCCTGAGCCAAAAAATGCCTTTCAATGTCTGCGGTGCTGATTTTGACAAATTAATACCAAGACCTCCTTCCCTCATTTAACCTACTGGTCTCTTCCTCATTACTCCTTGGGCTTAACCCTACACAGTGCACATTGGCTGGGCAATGGCGGAACAGCCATTGCTGTGGAGGACTCAACTGTGACCAGCCTTCTGCTGACCGCTACAAAATGAGGTGATGCATACAGGTTGCACCATGCAGAGAGGACTCCTAGAGTCATCTCAGAGCTATAGACCTTTGGAGCCAGATAGTTCTGGCTTATCCTATCATGGCTAAGAACACAAGCTCTGGGGCCAGTCTGCTAGGTTTCAAGCTCAGCTCTACTAATTCTTGCTTTTACATTTCTGCATCATTTTCTTCCACAAAAAAAAACAGGGGAATAATAGCAGCACGTGCTTCAGTGGGTTGTCGGAAGGATTAGTGAGGTAAAATAAAGCATGTAAAGTGTTTCACTTAGTGTCCAGCACAAAGTTAGCACTCAGTAAATGCCAAATAACATTATTATCTTTACTGTAGGCACCATGATTAGTAGTAGTGTTGCTGTTTATAGTGGTGGTGGTAGTAGCATAGTGTTTGCAAGGGTGCGTGCGTGTGTGTGTGCATGTGTGTTTGTGTGTGTCTGTGTGTAAAGAGAGGCTATATGTGTCAGTGATAAAGTATTCATGTTATAATCTCTAACTTTTCACAATAATTATATCCTCATTTCAAATGTAGGTTTATTGTCCTCATTCCAAATGTGAGAACCAAAATTCAGATGGGTGAAGAAATCTGTCCAAAGTTACAGAGGTAGTAAGCAACAGACCCAGCATTCAGGGTTGAGTCTGTTTCACTATTGTGTAGTGGATGAGTTCCTTGCTGCCCTCTTTGTACTCTGTATGCCTCTGTTGCTTCATGTGTCACTAACTGGTCACTTTCTGGCATGCCCCCCATACCATCCCCTCTCGGCTGGCTCTTTCATCTCCAGTGACAGCCATACTTCCTGACACATGATAGAAGCCCAGGAAGTGTCTGAGAGATTGGATTAAATAGCTGCAGCACTGTCAGTGAGCTCCAGTGTCTAGCAAGTGTCCCTCTGTCACATTTCTCCTTTTGATCGCCTACCAGCTTTTGTCATTTGAGCCTTCAGGGTCTAGAGAACCTCAGTCTGAGTGAGGGCAGGCTTGTCAGCATTTACACATACCCCATTCATCCTCTCCAGGTAAAAATCCAAAACCAGAAAAGAAAAGTCAACAGCTAAGGGAGGCATTAGAACTTTCAAATGCTATTTTTCAAGATTTTCCAAAATCCCTCAGAGCGTAAGTGACCCTAGTGGGAATTGTCCTTGGGAGGCTATCTCCATTGAGGAATGTTATTAGCCCGAAACAAAAATAAATGGCCAGCAGAGATTTTTTTCTGGAGGACTTTGCCCACCCATATGCTATGTCTTCCATAAAGCAATATGAATAAACAATTCTTCTGTCAAGGGTAATCTATTTTTGCGCTTGATCTATTGATGGACGACTGCATTTTCCTTATTTTGGCACAACTTCAGCTTTGAAATGTGTTTGTAATGGGTCTGCCACTGAAAAACTCCACTCAAGAACCTTAGCCTGGATTGACAGAATGCTATTTCTTCCCAAGGCTTAAGTACTTGGAGCAGAAAAATGTCCTTGTTTTCCTTGCAGACTTCAGTTTTTATGAGCCTCTTTTTATGATGTCATTAGGAACTGTCCAAGTTCTGCCAGGAGTGGTCATTCTTTGGATTTTTCCAAAACTTTGCTACATAGAATTTGGTGGAGCTAACTCTCAGTCAGAACGGTGTTATCTGTAACCACCGGATCTGCTCAAAAATCTCAAGACTGTGGAGTTAAAAGGCACTGAGTGAGTGCCTAAGACAAGTTGTGATAGAAGGAACTGAACTTGACAAGACAGTCTCTCTAAGTTAATTAGCAAGAAGAACCCACTTCAGAAACACTGGCTTTTTTCTTCATCCCCCTGGCAACTACCAAGTCAGCAACTGGCATTAAAATCAGAGATACCTCTTACCCAGTTCCTCCACCCACAGCAAATGCCATGTAGTTCACTGAGGTTTTGACCCCATAATGAGGAGGCAAAACGCAGGTAGGTGTTATGAGCTTCAAGCTCTTGGGATGTAACCTGTGCTCCTTGACAGCCTTTAATGGGGCCTAAGGACTATCCTGAGACCATGAGTTAACCTACCTCATGCTTCCCTTCACTCCCCAGAGAGGCTGTATTCCAAAAAAAAAATAAGGAAATATTGTGTGACTATGTACAGTTGTGTAGACCTTCTTGGATTTATGGTTGCCTATAATATTTTCCATGGGAGGGAGAAAAAAGCAGTGGCCCTATCTTAGCCAACTGAACCTGGTGGCAAACTCTTGTTTATCTATCATCACCTCTGGGAAGCCCCTCTTGATTCTCTCAGGAAGGATTTATGTCACATTATACTTCCATTACAGAACCTACCTTGATGTTCCTTTATAGATCTTTCTCCCCCAGTTGCTGTAAGCTAACAGAAGACATTTTACATCCTCTCATCATGATCCCCCAAGTGCCTAACACTGTATCATACACAGTGCTTATGGCAACAAATGTTTTCTAAGTGATAGGGACCCAGCAGCTAATTCCTTGCATCTTGATGATATTTTGCATGAAAGATATCCCAGTTCTGAGGTTCATACTTGTCCCTGATCAAGTCCAAGAATGACAAAACGTCAAGGCCACTATGCAGAAGTTTTAGAGAAATACGAATTTCGAGATTCTTTTGTGATGAATCATTAGTAGCTCTTGTCAAGATTATCAGTCTATGATCTCTTTCAGAAGCATCCATCCTGTTCTTCCTCTCACATTCACCCACAGTGTGTTTAGAAAGCACCACACAGAGGGCTGAGCCCAGTCTTAAAAGCAGGACGTGATGATACTAAAAAGTTCCAGAAGGAACCGGTACTGTGAGGTTGCGGAGTGGATTTCAGACCCCTATATTTATTCACATGGAAAAGCAGAATCTCAGTGTTCTTCCCCCAACTTAGTTTATCATCTCTCCACCTCCTCCTCATAGCTGAATTTTCACTACAATGATATTTAATATGGGCATTTTTGACATGCCATTGATCTGTTTACTCAATTCATACGTATTGAATACTTACATGCCAAACATGCTAGATACAGAGAATTCAACAGGAGTGTTAAGATAGATACTGTCCTGAATCGTTGCCCAGCAGTAAAGACAGACATTAAACAAACTTCACAATTGAATCATTAATTATAACAAGTGTCTTAGTCTATTCAGGCTGATATAACAGAATACCATAGTGACATAAACAAGAGGAATTTGTTTCTCACAGTTCTGGAGGCTGGGAAGTTCAAATCAAGGCACCAGCAGATTCAATGTCTGATCAGGGCCCACTTCCTGGTTCATAGGCAGCTGTCTTTTTACTAGGTCCTCACATGGTGGCAGAAGCAAATGAGCAGCTCTCTGAGGTCTCTTTTATAAAGGCACTAATTCCATCATGAGGGCCCTCATGATCAAATCACCTCCCCAAGGACCATCTTCAAATATCATCACTTTGAGGATTGGATTTCAATATACAAATTATGCAAGGACACATACATTCAATTCATTTCAGTAAGTGTTATCAAGAAGGTGAGTTAGCAAGTACAATAGGAGGACCCAACCCAGCAAGGTGAAGTCTTGAAGCTAAAATATGGAAGATGACAAGAAGGCTGTTGGTTATGCAGGGAGGTAGGGGGAGAGGAGAACAAGACTTACGACAGCCTTCATGTAGGAAGGAGACTGGCACTGGCACAGCACAGAGACATCTCCAAGCTCTATGGAGAAGAATCACCCTGTGTATTTGAAGCTGTGAGGTGGCAAGGAAGAAAAACCCTTTTAACTAACAGGTGGGTGGGGAATTACTGAAAGAAAAATAAATTCTTAAGGAACCAAAGTATGGGAGAAATAACTAGGCCTGTGGAAATTAGAAAACGATAAAAGTCAGAGCTCTTTCTGTAATGCTAGACAGCATCTTTCTTTTCTTTTCTCTCCCTTTTCCTCCGTCCTTCAGTCCCTACCTCTCTTGCTTCTCTCTCTTTGTCTCTACCTCTTCCTCTCTCTTCTTTGTCAAGTGTCTTATTCTGCTTTGACCTGATCCAGTATGGCAGCCAACCCTGAGTCTGTAAGATCTTATTGTTTCAGCTCTATGAGCCAATTGTACTCTCATTGTCTCTCAGTTCAACTGCCTGAGAGAGTAAATCTGATTGGTGACTGGCCTCTTAATAGAATTATTTGGTTCATCTTGACTCAGATGCCCATGTATGAGACAGCTTATTTTCTTGCCACACAGAATTGGCATATCAATTCATGTTCCATGGGATCTAGGTGGAGTTCTATTCCCAGCCACAAGGACAGAGGACATAAGCCATGCCTATGCAAATCACACAGCATATTACTGGCCATAGAAATTGGCCAGTAATTTCCCCTGTTTAATACATGGTGTCGGGAAAACTGGCTAGCCATGTGCAGAAAGCTGAAACTGGACCCCTTCCTTATACCTTATACAAAAATTAACTCCAGTTGGGTTAAAGATTTAAACATAAGACCTAACACTACAAAAACTCTAGAAGAAAACCTAGGCAATACCATTCAGAACATAGGCAGAGGCAAGGGCTTCAATACTAAAACACCAAAAGCAATGGCAACAAAAGCCAAAATAACCAAATGGGATCTAATTAAACTTAAGAGCTTCAGCACAGCAAAAGAAACAATCATTAAAGTGAACCGGCAACCAACAGAATGGGCAAAAATTTTTGCAATCTTCCCACCTGACAAAGGGCTAATATCCAGAATCTACCAAAAACTTAAACAAATTTATAAGACAAAACAAAAAGTGGGCAAAGGTTATGAACAGATGCTTATCAAAAGACATTTATGCAGCCAACAAACATATGAAAAAATGCTCATCATCTCGGGTCATTAGAGAAATGCAAATCAAAACCACATTGAGATACCATCTCACACCAGTTAGAATGGAGATTACTAAAAAAATCTGGAGACAGCAGATGCTGGACAGCATATGGAGAAATAGGAAAGCTTTTACACTGTTGGTGGGAGTGTAAATTAGTTCAACCATTGTGGAAGACAGTCTGGCAATTCCTCAAGGATTGAGAAATAGAAATACCATTTGACCCAGCAATCCCATTACTGGGTATATACTTGAAAGGATCATAAATCATTCTTTTATAAACACACATGCACACGTATGTTCACTGCGGCACTGTTTACAATGGCAAAGACTTGGAACCAACCCAAATGCCCATCAAAGGATAGACTGGATAAAGAAAATGTGGCACATATACACTATGGAATATTATGCAGCCATAAAAAAGGATGAGTTCATGTCCTTTGTAGGGACATAGATGAATCTGGAAACAATCATTCTCAGCAAACTTACACAAGAACAGAAAACCAAACACCGAATTTTCTCACTCATAAGTGGGTGTTGAACAGTGAGAATACATGGACACAGGGAGGGGAACATCACACATCAAGGCCTGTTGGGGGTGGGGTGCTAGAGGAGGGATAGCAGGGGGTGGGGGGGATTGGGGAGGGATAACATTAGGAGAAATACCTAATGTAGGTGACAGGGGGATGGATACAACAAACCACCATGGCATGTGTATACCTATGTAACAATGCTGTATGATCTGCACATGTACCCCAGAATTTAAAGTATAATGAAAAAAAAAGAAATTGGCCAGTAATATAGTCAATTGGATATGTATATAAGTTAGAATTTGGGTAAGAATTTTGGAATGAAAGACTGTCTCCATCTTCCTTGCATATTACAAGAGGAAATACTCTTCCTTTAGATAGCATGATGTGATGTTGTACAGTCCACATCTTTAGCAACTTATCTGTGACAACAGGGGAGCCAAACTGAGCATGAAGCCACCCCAGAGGAACCAAAGCCAAGATTTTAACAAAAATCTCAGTCGTAGTGATATCCTCTGAGCCCCGATTCCAGCCTTGCCTGAAGCTGGATCTACCCCAGGATATTTTCTTTTGTTGTTTTAAGCCAGTTTGAGCTGGATTTTTCGGTCACTTGCGAAAAAAAAAAAAAATGTCAATCTGACTTGGCTTGCTTCTCGCTACATCAGTTATGGAGTAGGGCTTGGGAGGAAAAGTTTATGTTTCAAGTGGTAAATGATTGTTTGAGATGATCGATCCAAAGCATATTCTAGGTACCTGAGTAACTTAGAGGTATGAAGAAACAAATAGCATGGTTAGCACATGTTGCAATTACAACTAAATTTATAAACAAGAAAAGAAAAAATAGAGGTCAGTTATGATACCAAATTGCTCTGTCTTCTAAAGAATTTTAATCATGTTTTTCATCACTTCATTAATTTGTTTCAATTTTTTTTGAAAACTGTAACTATTATTCTTAGAAATAGTCTGTGTTTGAAACATCTCAAATGAGCTCCTTTTGAATTATTCATGTGAGAAAATCTCTGTAGATATCCAGAAATAGGGTCTCTTTCTGCTTCCCTCACTTAAAAACAACTGACTGCATTTTACTAAAAAGAAAAACTGAACTGAAACCAGATTGAAAAATTTCACCCCATTTTTCTTTCTACAAAGCAAATTTGCTGAAGAAAAGTGGGGGGAAAATAGAACTATAATAAAGCATTTCAGTGTTTCTTACTGGATGTTTATATACATGTTTCTTACCTGTTAGAATGTGTAAATAGCAAGCAGGCAGCTGTCTACCCAACTAGGCTGAACATTTTTCTAGCACAAGGCCATGAAATCTGAGTGAATTTCACTAGTAGTAGATGTGGTCCTAACTCTGGGCCATGAGACAAAGACCTTCTATATAAATCAATTCTTTATTTACTCCTCTGCTCATACTTTTCTTTTTCTTCCCAAGGAACGCAAATTTCCCAAGTTTGTATCCAAAGAAATGGAAAACATGTACATTGAGGAACTGAAGTCATCTGTCAACCTGCTCATGGCCAACTTGGAGAGCATGCCGGTATCCAAAGGCGGGGAGTTCAAGCTCCAGAAACTCAAACGCAGCCACAATGCTTCCATCATCGACATGGGCGAGGAGAGTGAGAACCAGCTATCCAAGTCAGACGTTGTGCTGTCTTTCTCGTTGGAGGTAAAAAGCCGTGAGCCCTTGAAAGTTTCTTGGCACAGCAAATAGGACATGGGTGATTAGATGCATCACAATCAGCTTGTTTTTCTTTTGCACCCCAGGAGCAGTTATTAAAATAACAGCATGCTAAGCATAGGTCCGCTAATCAGCAAGTGATTCCCCATCTCCAGGAGCCCACATTTTTCTTAAGGAAATGCAATCTGAAAAGCCACCTACTAAATTTAATCTTGTATTACTTTCTGTCTTAAAACAGTGCTCAAGGATTTTATAAAGACCTTATATAATTTAGAAAGTTAAAAATGTTGGCAATCTGTGTTACACTTATGAGAGGCAAGCTAGCATCACTCTGTAGTGAGTTGTAAATTTTCTTTCCCATTATTCTTCCTGTTGGCTACATAGTTGAGAGTCCCTTGTGGTGGGGTCTTTTTTAGTTTATCTCAGCTCCCAAAGTAAGTACCCATTCAGGCTAGTTTTGTGGCAAAATACTCAACATGTCAATAAGTTTCTCTGTAATTTTTCTTCACACATTTTCTTTTCATATGTATATAATCTAAGGAGTAGTTCTCATCTAGCTATGTCAGAATTACCTGGGAAGGTAGTTCAGTATGCAGATTCCTGGGCACCACCCAGACCTACTGAGCCAGAGTCTCAGTAGGGAACATATTTTATATGGGAATATAAAATAATGCAACCACTTTGGAAAATAGGTTAGCATTTTCTCAAAAAGTTAAACATAAATCTACCATAGATCTAGCAACTCCACTGTCAGATACCCAATAGAAATGAAGACACATGTCTGTACAAAGTCTTGACTGCAAATACTTACGGCAGCATTATTTGTAATAGCCCAAAATGGAAACAACCTAAATGTCAATCAGCTGGTGAATGGATAGACAAAATGTGGTGTACCCATAAAATGTAATATGATTCAGCAATTAAAAGGAACATCCCACTGATACATGCCACGACATGGATGAATCTCAAAAATATGCCTAGTGAAAAGAGCCAGGGTTGGCATGGTGGCTCACATCTGTAATCTCAGTACTTTGGGAGGCTGAGGTGGGAGAATTGCTTGATCTCAGGAGTTTAAGACCAGCCTGGGTAACATAATGAGACACTGTCTCTACAAGAAAATAATTTTTTGATTAGCTGGGTGTGATGGTGTACACCTGTAGTCCCAGCTCCTTGGGAGGCTGAGGTGGGAGGATCACTTGAGCTGGGGAGGTCAAGGCTGCAGTGAGCTGTGATCATGCCACTGCTCTCAAGCCTGGATGACAGAGTGAGACCCTGTCTCAAAAAAAAAAAAAAAAAAGCCAAACACAAGAGACAACATATTGTATGAGTCCCTTCATATAAAAGGTCTTAAAGGGAAATCTACAGAAATAGGAAGTAGATTAGTGTTGTCTGGGGTTAGGGGTGGAAATGGACATAAGGAATCTTACTAGGGAAAACTAATTTATGATGATTGTCACACAATTTGGTTGCAGCCCTGAACTGTGTACTTTAACAAGGCCCTACATGCTTCTTACTCCAAAATTTGAGAACCACTTGTAACTTATTAAAGTTCAAAACCCCACAAGGGTTATAGATTAACCCTAGATTTAGGGAGACCAAGAGAAGAGATCAAATTTCTGCACAATCAGAATGTGTAAAGACGAAATGAATTTTCTAGAACATCATTAAAACCTGCTGTGAATTAACTGCAGGTAATTTGTTTTTCTGTGCTAAGTTTGGAGAGATACATTAGGGTTTTCAACATGTATTGTGCAGTTGGAAGAGGCAGTGTTCAATTAACTATAGAGCACTTAGTGTGTGAAAAATTTTCAGTGTAACTTCACACAAACTTTTTTTAAAAAAAACAATACTGCCACCTGAAATACTGAATGTATTTTCTTAGGTGTCTGAATTTGATTATTGCCAATTAAAGGTGTCAATTTATTCCCTACTGCCTCTGGTCTTCCTACAGAAAGGTGGGGGGAAGTGGTTTATTGATTTTCATCAATGTTTTAAATCTGTAATGTTTCTTTCCTCATTTTCTTTTTTTGACATAAGGTCTCACTCTGTTGCCCAGGCTGGAGTGCAGTGGTACAGGTGCAGTCTTGACTTACTGCAGGCTCAACTTCCTGGGCTCAAGTGATCTTCCTGCTTCAGCCTCCCAAGTGGCTGGGACTGCAGGTGCACACCACCAAATGCAGCTAATCTTTGTATGTTTCATAGAGATGGGGTTTTGCCATGTTATTCAGGCTGGTTCTGAACTTCTGGACTCATGCTATCCACCCATCTCAGCCTCCCGACGTGCTGGGATTATAGGCGTGCACTACCACGCACTGCTAAATCTGTAATTTTCTAATTCTTTGTCAGTACTCAATATTGCACAGCTGATTATCTGAAATATAGTTGTGAACGTGTCCATACTCCCATGTGTATGTGATTCAAATAGTTTGACTTGTAAATACAAGTACAGAATGAAATGTCCTAGGATTCCCAAATACTTTTTCATTAGAACACTGAATTGCACATCATAGAAAACTGCCAGCAAAAACCATTGCACATCTGTTTGTGAATGTGTTTTGGTGGGCACAGTGAGAGGAGGCAAGAAGAAGGAGAAAGAGGATTGTCATCTCCTGGGAGCAGACTAGGATTTGAATTTGCAGGTTGGTGCGAGACATATTTTACATAACTATACATTTGCATGGCTGGTGGGGGACACCAGGTAGTAGTTAACTTTGCAATAAGGGAAGGAAGGTCCACAGTGTCCAGCAGCAGGGCCTTGGGCAAAGGGAGTGAGCTGATGGAAAGCAACAGGTGTTTGTAGAATGCCACTATGATCCAGGTGCTTTTCATTATAACACAGTGAATCCGCACAACAGTCTTTTCAGGTGTTTGCAGGTATGGTAACTCAGCCTCAGAGAGGATAAGAAACCTGCACATGATTACACAGCTCGTGAAGATGCATAATCAAGATGTGAAGTCAGATCTTTTAAATTCGAAAGTCTGTGCTCTTTCATTGTGCCTTCCATTTCTTTCTATTCATATGGTTCTTCTTAGCACAGAAATGTTCAGTTATGTACATCATCGCATTTGATCTTCACATGACAGCCACAGAGTACATATCATTACCCCTACTTTACAGATCAGGAAACTGAGGCCCTGGAGATTTGAAAGAAAAATGAAGTGACTTCAACATAAAATCATTTGCCCCACATCACATGAGTGGTACCATGGTTCTCAAAGTATGGCTTCTGGGTCAGCAGCATCAGCATCACCAGGAAAATTGTTAGAAATGGAAAGTCCTTGGCTCCAACCCAGGCCTACTGATTAGAAACTTTGGGGGTCATAAAGCCTAGCAATCTCTGATTTAACAAGTCTTATAAGTGAATCTGATTCACTTTAAGTTTGAGAACCAGTAGCAAAACTGACTTGTGGAATCCTGATTCAATGCTAACCCTATTGTGCTTTCTTGAATCTGGTCCACTAAGAAGTATACAATTTTGCACACTCACATTCTTCTCCTTGTGTAATGCCATTACATGCTTTCAAGTACAACTGAATGATTTTTTCATATATAGGACTAATTATATATCTCTGATGTGGGTCATTTGTTTGAGAGTTTTAAATCAATCTCTGCTTTCCGCATTCTTCTCCCTCCCCCCATCTCTCATGACAAGGCAGACTCCTAAACATCAGAATAACAGGTGATTACATGGAGTTGGGGTAGTGGTAGGAAGCGCCAGAAAATGAAAATGATACATCTTGGTCCATCATGTCACCAGCTTTTTTCCTCAGTCTGGGCCAGAGACTATGCAGCTGCAGACATGTTTTTGTTTTGACTCAATAATGTCGGTCTGTACAGAGTTTGTGCATTTTATTTCTCCCTATTTGAATTATTGTCAACATTTCAAAATCAGCTTTCTGACTGTGATTCTGATTTAGTTTTCCGTTTTCTGGAAGGCAAAATTGGAGTATCTGGTAACTCTAAACTGAGAAAGACAAGGCAACAAGGTTGTAACTGACAGCTGCTCCCTTTAGAAGGAACATGTGCCCTCCAGTTTGCCGTAGTCCTCGCTACTCCCTATTGTATCTCTGAGTCTAATGCTGAATGGTACTTGACCTCTATGTTCATACTTGCACTATTACTTATCTTACTGTGAAGAGAAAAGTGAATTTATGAGCCTGTGTCTCTGTTAAGTGCTGAACCAAAAGCCAGACTATTTTTAAAGGAAATAAGAGCCTCTTTCTTGATAGAAATGAAAAACTGATCTTATTTGCTTAACACAGAAAGAGTAGCCCATTTTATATGCCTGTCTGGCCCCTGTGAGCATTTGAATCAGTGAGCCTTGTCTTTCTATCTGGTAGGCAATCAGCTACACTATAAGGAATTGCATCTTCGTGCTAGACTGGTCCCAGCATGACTGATACAAACGTCATAGAAGCCATCAGATACCTGTTGGTTTTTTCTGTAGCTTCACATCTATGTATTTTGCTCTGGGTGATGCTGCCAGGGTCCTTGCCAGTAACCTCCATTATGTGAAATTCTCTTTTCAGGTGGTAATCATGGAAGTCCAAGGCCTCAAATCCTTGGCTCCAAATCGCATCGTATATTGCACAATGGAGGTGGAAGGAGGAGAGAAACTACAGACTCACCAGGCCGAGGCTTCTAAACCAACGTGAGTTATGTTTCTCCAGGGTCCATCTTATAGAGGGTTGCTGCCGTTAGTGCCATTTTGGCCAACTCCAAGGTAAAGATCTGGTTTTCCCAGAAGATCCTAGAAGATATAAACCTTGTTTATTTTCAAACAAGATGACGTGTCTACATTTTATTTGGCAGCCATAGCAAAGGTTCTAGTTCCTTCAAAGCAGAGAACTGAAGAAAAGGAACAGTCTCCTTTCTGGTGGTTTTAAGTATTCACCCTCAAGAGATTAGTCACAGCTTTCATTCATCAATATAATGTGCAGGAAAGTTTGATATGTTCACTTTATTATATTTCCTAAGTAATATTTGGCTTTCAATATAAGACTTTAAAAATTTTTTATTTCCATAGATTTTAGGGGAATAGGTGCTATTTGGTTACGTAAGATCTTTAGTGATGATTTGTGAGATTTTGGTGAACCATAACCTGAGTAGTATACACTGAACCCAATTTGTAGTCTGTTATCCCTCACTCCCTTCCCACTCTCCTCCTGAGTCCCCAAAGCCCATTGTATCATTCTTATGCCTTTGCATCTTTATAGCTGAGCTTCCACTTATGAATGAGAACATACGATATTTGGGGTTTTGTCTAATTTTTTCCTGTCTGTCATAGTTATGAATGTATTAGCAGGGCGGTAAATTACATAATACATTAATTCATTGGTTCAATACAATTTTGTTAAATGCTTACTATGTGTGTGTACAAGGTATTATTACACAGTGGAAAGGAAAGTAGTCACTGTTGTAGCCCTACACAGCTCACAGTTTCATGGAGCGATCAGAAAAGTAACGGCACAAATATATAAGTATAAATGGTTATAAATGCTGACAAAGAATGCTTTGAGAGGAGATAGTGGGAGGGACCTGAACCAGTCTTTGAGGACAGGTGCAGAATCGGCCTTCCTCAGGACATATGAGGTATTTGAGCTAATATTATTAAAGTTGAGCAACGGGAGTAGGGATGGGTGGAGAGCATTCTAGGCAGAGTGAACAGATTGTGCAAAGGTCCAGTGGTCAGCAAAGGCCTTGGGCAAGGAGAAATTCACAGAAGGCCAGTGGGGCTGGAGTTTGGAGAACAAGGGGTGCCATAAGCTGCCAGAGAGGCAAGCAGGGCTATATCATGAGGAACTTGTCAGGCCTTGAAAAGGAAAGCATGGATTAGAGATGTGTTTTGAAAAGATGACTCTGGCTGCAGTGGGTGGGGACTGGGCGGGCAGGGTTATGCAGGAGGTCATTTAGGGTCTTGTTTTAATAGTCCACAGGAGCAATGATGGGTTCATTCATTAGGGTCAGTAGACTCTCAGGCTTCAAAAATTCTTGAAAGATCATTGCTCCCTTCCCTCCCTACCCACTATTTTTCTCTCCCTTCCTTTTCTGTCTCAGTTAAGCCCATCTAGACTAATGAGCATCTTTTTGTGTTGGTGTTAATTCATAAGAGAGTCATCAAAAGAGGAGCCCCGAACAGCAGCTCACTGCCTCTCCTCCCCCCAGAGCATTATGAGCTGTTTGGCAGAACATGAATAACTTACCAGGATGTTCAAATAAAATAGTTCAAAGAAAGCACTGAATGTTTCCTGGACTAGAGAAAATCTGAGGGCATTGTATGCCTTCAAGTGGCTCTTTGCATGAATAGGCAAAAGCCTCAGATGCTCAAAAGCTGGGAGAAATTAATGAGTGTGTACAAGAGGAAATGGAAACCAATGCACCTTGTCACATGCCACCCTTCCTCCCTTTTTTCACAACCGAGTTTCAGACTGACAATGAATGTGGTTTCTTTTTAACTGCCATTGATGAAATCCCAGTTATTCCTCAAATGGTCTGATCATTTTCCATGCTATTATGTAGTACTGCACTATTTATTTGTGGTTTTTTAAAATGTGTGATATATGGGGGGAGAACAACCTATCTATTTGGTGTTTTTTACCAATCTTTTAAGTTGCTGGGCCCAATATGGTGTTATAAGATTGAGAAGGAAGAAGAGAGTTCTAATTATTCTAACAGACTGTTGTTTCATGTAAGCTCTTATAACTCAAAACACACTTTGTAACATTTTATCAGACTCTATGGTTTCAGTTACCAGGGTGAATGATGAGTTGGTTTTCCTGTGCTTATAAATGGTTAAAACAGAATTTCAGATTACAAATAATTACAGGATGCTTGGGTCCACCTGCTTGAAACATTCATGTTTCACACACATACTTACAGCTGTACATGTGGATTATAATGTCTATATACAGAAACATCTCACATTGAAACATTTTGCTTTGCCAGCAAGAAGTGTACATTTTTTTATTCCTCTTCAGGCAATAGGTTTGTTGATTTGTTTGTTTTGTAATGCCTTAAGGAGGCAGGTTTCACCACCGGGGTCAAGTCAAATTAGTCAGTGGTAGCTACCTAAAGTGCTGTATTGAGAAGGGTTCTGAGGCTAAATCCATACTCAGAGGAAAATAGTGCCAAGGTCAACTTGTAACATCTGCTGTGGGAGAGGAAGGAGTGCAAGTGCCCTGTATTTGCCATTTCTATAGTATCCCAAAGGGATATTCCCAGAGCTTGAAATGGAACAACACTCGTGTGTCTTCCTGACTCTTCCTTTATTCTTTCCATGTAGACCCTCCTTATATCCTTTACTTATTTTCCTTCTAAATCCACAATTCTGTACTCAATACTCTTTTTAACCATTTTTCTTTGTCACAGTTCAGTTCTAGTAGTTTTCCTCTGCCTCCAAGTGGTTTTGTTTTGTTTTTGGGTTTGGGTTTGGGTTTCGTTTGTTTTGTTTTGTTTTGTTTTGAGACAGGGTCTTATTCTGTCACCTAGGCTGGAGTATAGTGGTGCGATCACAGCTCACTGCAGCCCTGATCAACCTGGGTTCAGGTGATCCTCCCACCTCAGGCTCCTGAGTAACTGGGACTACAGGCCTATGCCACTCTTTCCCCCTCCTACTTACACTTTCTCCTATTACTAATCTCCAGCTGTCATCTCTGCTACTTGATTTTAATTATTCCAGAAATTATCCTTTCAGGGATCATCTTTAATTTGTCCTAATAACTGCACTCCCTCCTCTGACAGGCTTAGCCCTTTTCCTGCCCTATTCATCTTCTGAATCTTATCTTTGACTATACTTGTGGCCAGCTGGTGCCCATACTTGATTTATCTATTAAAGCAAAATTCCATTCAAGCATGTTTTGTTTATTACTGAAATTCCGTGGTTGCTGCTACCAAGTATTATACCCCATAACGGGAACCATAACATCGTGCCAGAGCACATGTCTGCAAGGAATTTGGCTGTTGTCCTTTTTTATCTTCTTCAAGTATAGCCAAAAATTCAGGAGTACATTCATAACCCAATTTGTCTAAGAGTGTGTTCTTTGGAATCCTCATATATTGAATGCGACATTTCACATCCTTCACCTCCTTTTATCAGTGCCATCACTTCACTTATAGCCAGGACCCTGGTCAACATGGTCATATTGGATCAGCTGCATAAGAACGCTGTGTTCACGAGTTAAATATAGTAATATTTTGTGGTTGGAAAAAATGGTGTGTCTGGTGAAGGCGGCAGCCTCTTTTGCTCTCAGCTAAATTGTGGCCCCTATTCATCCTTCAGTTAATCAGTCTGTTTGCTACCTGTGGGTTATTTTCAAGCAGACTATATCCTCTCAATTCTGTTGCCCTCCTCTCCTGAGTTTTTAACATAGAAAGCCAGGAGAGTATATGATCAAGACTATATGATCAAGTTTCCATGAGATGTATTTATTTTAAAAATATTGTCTCCATTTGCAATAGATTGTTTCTGCTTCTGATGGGAAACCAATGGGGATACTGAGGCAGAAGTGCTTGAAATCCTGCCATTAGGTCAGCAGCCTCAGGAAGGCATGGAGATGGAGAAGGGAAATGCTTTGGGGATTCCAAAGCATTTGGAATACATTTTCCCACTTTCTTTGAAATAAAGCAGAGGGTTGTTCTTGCTCTAAAGTGATACTTTTCAAAGAGTGGCAATCTTACCTTTACTAAGAACAGAGATTGTGTTAAGTATTACCATAACGTGACATTGAGTGACATCAAATTATGTGAAAAGGGAGACACTCCTTTTCCAGTTATTTTTCAGTTCTTCTGATCAGGTCAAGGAGAACATTTTAATTTGGTGATAGTAGGTCGTTAACACGTCCACAGGTCTCAGCCTCAGCCTTCTGCAGGCAACATCATCCAGTTAAGGTTTTATAGCCTTGTTTAGATCCCATTACACTTACTTTTCATTCATGGCTGGTGGTGCTGCTTTGTCTTTTGTAGCAATGACATAAGTTTTCCTTTTTAAAGAAATATATTAACATTTAAAAAGTGAATCAATTTAAATAAAATATCTTAAGTAAATAATAGCACAGGTGGTACCTGGATATGATAAAAAGCAATCATGAAAGTATCTTGTGTTGGTACATGGAAATGGAAGAGATTGGGAAGATGGTAGGTAAATTACGTTAATTTGAAAAAAAAAATTGATGTAAAGGATCCCGTCCTATTCCCTGGGTAGAAGATACATTACAAAATTATCTTTATTGGTAGTTTTGTACAATGTAAGTTACTCTCTATAATAACCATGCCCCAAAGATTAAATACTGGAACATTTAAATAATTTTGCTGAAAAGAAAGGAAGTTTGAATTAGCAACCAGTATTGTGCTAATGTATCTGAAATTATATTCTACTGAATTGAAACCAAAGATGCCACTTGGCATTTTGATTATTTATCGAGTTCTTTACTCCCTGACAGGCCATGGGCTTCATGACATATGGATTTTTTTATTGCCAGGAATTAGAAAACACAGCCAAACTTGGACACTTGGTATTTTCCAAGGGAATCAGAAAATAAAATGCCCTAACTGGGAAATCTTGCCACAGCCCTAGTGTTCTTCAATGAAAGCTCATCTGATGCGACCATATTAAAACAAAAGATAAAAACAAAGCAAAATGCCGCAACTTTCTGTAACATTTTTCTTACATGAAATATACTATTCATCCTAATGGTACAGTGCAGAGTGGGCCAGGCTTATTATGCCCAAATTATTCACAGAAATGGAGTTCCATTAAATTCTTCCCACATTAAGTCAGTTACAAAGTCAGAAAAGAAAGTTGTTCCCTCCAGTTGCTTGCCTCGTGTATTATCTTCTTAATGGTCCGTCCTTTTTCAATTTAACCAAAATGTTTTCTGTGTACTGGGCCATGGAATGGTTTAAATGGAGGCAGAATATCTTTCCTGAATGGCTTCTTTGATATTTAGATGTGATAGGATGATATGAAAGGGTAGATACTCGAATTCCTTCAGCAAGTGTACACAGGATGCTTTCCTTGTGTCCAACCAGTGCTGGTGCTACAGCTATGAATAACATATCTCACACCTTGGCCTGTGTATCAAACACTCAAGTAAGGAATATGGACAATAAACAAATGAACAAATGAATATATAAGGGTAACAATAGATTATAATTTGTGTTCTGAAAGAAATGAGCAGGCTGCTATGATAGAAAGTAGTGGGAGCATAGGGAGGAGGAAACAGCAAGTCCAAAGGCTTTGAGGTAGGAAGGGGCTTGATGTGTTCCTGGACCAGAAAGGGGAACAGTGTGAGTAGGAATTAGTCATTGAGGGAGAGTGTTTACAGGGAGAGTGCAGAGAGCAGGGCAGGGCCAGACAACCTAGGGATCTTAGGGGCCATGAAAAGGGTTTAAACTTTATTCCCAGACCCTGGAGAAGCCATTGGAGGAGTTTAAGCCAGGGAAAATATGATTGTACTTCCATCTTGAAACCTAAAATATCTTTAAGCACTGAAATAAACTTGGAACCATATATTGGTCAACTAGTCTTTACTGAGCACATGCTGTTTGCCCGGCTTTAGTGTTAGAGTGAAGGATGACACAGACATGACCTTTGAAGTTGTACACCCATGGAGGCAAGTTGATTGGAAAAATCTGAGTCCCTCACATGGTCTATATTCCAGGAGCCGCAGTAGCTTTTGAGGACTTTAAAGGCCACTGAATGGGAAAGGGAATGAGGATTCCTGAGAATCAGTTCCTTCCCTGTCTTGACACTCCATGTTCAAGTACACAGACCAGGAGATATTTATGTAGAGACATTATGTAGTGAGAACTTGGAGCTTGGATACCATTTATCTTGTTTTTCCTTCCTGGAAAAAGGTTTAGTTTCTTTCCAAGTTAATTAAATCATAAATGGTAAAAGTCAACACTGACCCAGAAATTCAATTTTGCTAGGCTCCCAGAAGATATGTGGGTTGGGAGGAAGTAAAATTATAATGACGGTTTGGGATTCTCAGACACTGTCCTGCTCTCAGATCAGAGTGCTTGGTCCAGGATTCCCAACATTAAGACCAGCTGGTGTGTGTCTGTTAGCTGGAGGGTGAAGGTGGGCAGACTGGCAGGACAACAGACAGTAGGATAGACAGTGGAAAGAAATCAAGGTGCTAGGGAACACGTTTTGGAGAGAGAGCTCCTAGTTCTGCTCCCAACTACATCATAAATTTGCCAACCTGTCTATGTAAGCCACCAAGCCTTCCAACTTCACCAAGTCCTGAAAAGTGGAATCCAAGGTCCCTTCTACCTCAACAAATCTGTAATTATTTCATCCAACTAACTGGTCCAGAAAAGAAACATAATGTCAGAATTTCAGACAGAGTTTTCAGGAATAGTTTCAGAATTGGACGATCAAGTAGTGTCTGGAGTTTGTCAGTTAGACGTTGATACTCCATCTAAACGTGAAAAATCTATGAAAGTTTGGATTTCATGAGTAGTCTAATCTTGTGTAGCTATGAAAAAGGTGGTACTCTTCTTAAATAATTCTTAAGAACTAAGTGACTGTAGGCCATTTCCTTTCTGATTCAGCTTCTCTAATATCTTGCCTGAGAAGATTATCTGCTACTTATATCTGAAGTAATCTAAGCACTGGACTGTTTTTCTATCACTGTTCAGTAGAAATTCAGTTTTATACATTTCTCTCCAAGTGTGAAAAACCACTGCATTTGTTATTTAGTGATCAGGGAGAACACAGGAAAGCATGTCATAGAGTTGTTTGCCTGTAATGACAGAATAAGGTCTAGAAACTCTAAATCCTCACTAGTAAGAAAATAACAGATACTTGATTTAGATTCATCAGTGTTCATAAGCAGTATGGTGTCATGGACAAGAGTACAAAATTGGGAACCAGAGCACTGGGTTCATATTTCTGCTGTGTGACTGTGGGCAGGCTGCTTAGGTCTTTGTGCCTCCATTTCCACACTCTTATGAAAATTAATTACCGTATATAGAAAATGCTTAAAACACTGCTTGGGCAGATAGTAACCCTGTTGGTTATTACAATCATGGCTTTATTGTTGTTTGGATGGAGGAAGGGGATAGGAAGGGGAAACAAGGTGCCCTGAGTGTAAAATAGTAATTATTAACATTGATTCAATATCTTCTATGGACCAGGTGCCATGCTAGGTATTTCATCATTTTATTTAATGCCCTGCCATAACCTATGAGATAGGTACTATTGCTATTCCCATTTTACTAAGGGAAATCTTGAAATCCAGAGAAGTGAAATGACTTAGTCAAGTTGCAGATAGAATAGCTAAGCCAAAAGTCAAACTCAAAGCCTGTACTTTTCACCCATTCTGCTCCCCTACCTTTCTAAAAGAAATTAGATCTCTAAAATAGGGTAATTTAATTAGCATTGAATATTCAACAAAACTATCTAAAAGTGTGCATTTCCTTTCCATAAATTCCGTTTTTTTGTGGATTAAAACCCTGCCCAAATTTAAAGGTGATGAATGTGCTGACGCACACACCAGCACAGGTGTTCCACCTCAGTGTACACACTCAGCAGGTATTATTCGACCCACATACATTAGCACTGTGAGGTGTAACTCATGTGAGTCTAAAAAGAGAATCCCTGCCCTTGAGGCATTTACACAATCCCAGGAGAGACACTAGTGATAATGATCATCATCCTCAAGGGAACCACTGTCAATAACCACTGCCCCTACCATTTGTTGAAATCTAGGTACCAGGCAGTGAACTAGCTGGAACCATATGACTAAGATTCAGACAAACCTGGGTTTAAATCACAGTTTCATCACTCACCAGCTGGGTAACCTTGGGCAAATAGCTTCTCCTCATTAAGCCTCAGTTTCCCTAAATTTGAAAGAGAGAAAAGAACACAACTGCCCCATGAGATTGTTGTTGAAAAACAATCTGATCTATGTTAAGGGCTGAGTTCAATGACCAGAATATTGTAACCTATCAGGAAATGGTATTAATAGCCAAAAATGAACTATAATTACACTGAATCTCTCATGGTACTGTTAAGAAATAGAAGGAAGAAGAGACACTCAGAGAATTTAGGAAGGCTTCCCCCAAATCCTACAACTCCACACCCCCATGCTCCAGATACCTGGAAATCAAACAGCCAAGGCTGCCAAAGGAGAAGTGAGTACTGTTGCCAAAATGCTTACCAGGGCCAGAGGACATATTCTGAGGGCAAACAGCTTTTGATTTGATGGTAAAAGAACTAGTTCTCAAAGGCAAGAGGAATCCAAAAGGCAACATCCTCCTTGAGTCCTCACCCAGAGTCACAGCCCTGTACAGCCTGGGTCTCCCCCAAGCCTGTCCTTCCAGCTTCTTTCTGGATTACAGCCATTGTTCAAGAGGCTAGAGTCCAGCTAAGATAATACTTTCTTTGTGTTTGTCACTTACTTATTTATCTTCCCCTGTGCTATGATACGGAACTCACCTCAGTCTAAGGGTACAGATGAGCGTTGGCCTTCGGGGAGGACAGAGCATCTTGGCATGATGCCAATTATCAGGGAGTTTGGAAATTTCTAGGCTCTGGTGTTTAAACTTGGAAGTCCTTCAGAGTCACCTGGGTTCTTCGGTAAGGATTCAAAACCTCTCAGGCCAGCCCATAGCTTCTGGTTTAGATGGTTTGGGATGAGGCAGCTATTTCAGGCATCCTTTAACAGCTGCAGTCTGGGTGGAAGCATTTCAGTGAATATATGAAAAATAAAGGTTCAGCACAGGCATAAAAGCAAAAGCTTCCAGGTGATAGAACCCCTAGTTTGAATCTCACCTGTGCCACTGACATTGTTATGGTGAGTGAGCTACTAAATCCTTCTAAACCTCAGTTTGTTCACTTACAAAATAATACTGATGACACCTACACCATAAGCTGCTTAATAACGTTTCAAATTTAATGTATACAAAGCACTTGGCACAAATGTAAGAGATATTATTCTTATTTTAAACATTATTGCTGTCAGTGGACCCAAGGTGAAAAAGGAAACAGCACAGACCATCAGAGTCAGTTGGTGTGAACTAAAGAAACTAAAGACACTTTATCTTTCAGTTAGATGCCTTTTTCAGTTTTGTTTGGAATGTGTTCATTTATGTGTAGATCCCTTACTTGTTCTTGGAAAAATCTATCAGGCTGGTATTCCTATAATGCCTTACTTGTTAAGATGATCTTGGTCGATTCAGAGCTAAACCTTAGCAGCAAGTGGTAAAGGGGTATGGAAAAGCTGAGAAGGGGCCCAATGTAATGGGCTTGAAAACCTCTTTAGAGTACTGATGACCATAAAGATAATTATAGTGCATATCTCTCCACCTAAATGAGGCTCCATACCTAAAAGAAGAGAATATGGCTGCAAAGTATCTAGGGGTGAAAAACAGAGAAAGCTGGAAAAGTAAAACGAACCCATTGCATGAGTTCTTGACACAAAACCACTATCACTTATTAAGTAATAAATAAAATACATATACTCACACACACATACAACTAAACACACCAAGGAATTGCTAGATGCAACACAAGTAAATCTCTGTGAATTTGACTTTTGGCAAGTAGGACGCTATACAATTAATAATGACAGGGTTTTGTTTTGGATGTTGTTCTTCTGTAAATTTACTAGAGAGAGGGAACGAATAAAGAGAGAGCTCTTGTCTCCCATGCTTTATGCATGCAGCGGTACAATAGAGTTGCAGGGTCAATAGTTGAGGACTCTTAGAGGTAGGAGGCTCTAGGTGTGATGTCCCAGTTCTGCCCAGCCACGTGATGTCATCCTGTTTTTCTCCCGGCTGCGTCAAATCACTCAACCTATTTCTACCCCAAGAGCAGAAATAGGTGATTTTCTGTTGAGCCAAATGTAGCAGGATTGGGACCTAGAAAATGTTTCTCTCCTTTTTACCTTC
Source organism: Ateles fusciceps (assembly GCA_036589455.1). Taxonomy (NCBI): domain Eukaryota; kingdom Metazoa; phylum Chordata; class Mammalia; order Primates; family Atelidae; genus Ateles; species Ateles fusciceps. Next base: position 15,977,190 of record JAZHEH010000562.1, read on the forward strand.
CTGCTTCAAAGAGACCTCAAATAAAATGAATCTCAAAGCCAGCCTGGTCTGTAGAAATGGCAGCCTGTAGAAGAACTCAGTTTGCTCTTTTTGTCATTTGTAATCAGAACCAAGCATCCCATGCAGATCTCACAAATACTTATAAATCAGGGGGGGGAAAATCAGATCACAGAGAGAAGTGCATACGATGCTACTGGCCAGACTCCTGGGTTCATTCAGTCAGCCCTTCGTTCATCTCACTTACCTGGGTGGTTGCTATGTGCTATAAACACTGTGCTTTTGAGGCGCTAGGGCTACAACAGTGAATAAAAGCAGAAATGTAGCTGTTATGGCACCCACAATCTAATGGGACTAACAATAGACAAGGCACATGTAAGTCACTGGGCAGAGATACCTTCAAGTTTGGCTTTGGCCTTACTATTCAGTTAAAATCTCTTATATACCTCTGGCTTCAACTTGCCTTTAGGAGACCCAATAGTCAAGTGTTATTTCAAAGTCATTTCTGAAATTTCTGGACTTATACATGCTCAGTGATCATGGAAACACATAGATAATCATCAGAGCCAATCAATGTGATAATGTCTGTAATACAAGCAAGGCATATCATTCTGACTTATTGTTAATATCTGAATATTCTTAAAAAAAGATGAGCAGTCCAAATGCATGTTAGAGTAAAAAATCTTCATATGTCCTTTATATGTTGAATTCTATTAGTGGAACTACAAAAATATATACAAGTATGTATTATCAACATGTTGACATGTAAAAATTGTTCGTTATAAAACTATATGAATAAATAAATGAATAAGGAGATAAATAGTAAAAGAGTACAACTTAATATCTTTAGGAAGAACATTATGTCACTTTTGAGCCAAGAAATCTTCAAAATATTGAAATAATCATGCAAAGCAGAAAAGTAAAGATTAGGCTAATATCATAATGCTAATCTCGCTAGACCTGTTTGAGGCAGTAGCATTCATCATATTAAATGAAATAAGATAAGGCTTATCTGAATTCTTTTCTATCTGGAAGGAGAAAAAGCTTAACCCACTATCAGTATCACTGTCAGCAGTCGACCATACTGAAAGAGCTGGCCCCATAATATTTCACTTCCCACCAACCTCAAGTGAAAGTAAATGTCCGTTTGGCATCTGTCATAAATGTGTTGTATAGAGGCAGCAGGGAGAAGTAAAAAAAAGTTTAAATTTTGGCTAATTAAGTTTTTAATAATAACATTGTAATAATAACTGAAGTGTTAATTTCAATTTATTCTTGTACCCTCAGGAGTTTATTCAGTGATATCCATATTCAGCTTTGGCCAAATACTCATTTTTAACCCTCAGCCCATTTAGCATTCAGCCAAAATGTGGGTTCAGGGCTCCTCCACCACTGCTGTGAAGCAAAGATGCAGGGTGGTGATTCAGTGGAGATTTACCAAGTTAGGGAGAAGCTGTTTTAATTAGAGGGGTCAGAAAGTATCCCCAAGAGGTGGCATTGCACTTAAACCTAAGCAAAAGGGAGCCAGTCATGCGAAGAGCATGGTGGTCAGAGAGAATTGTCAAGTCTTGAGACCCTATGGCAAGAAGGCACCTGTGAAGGGCAAGAAAAAGACCTGAGGGTGGAGCACAGGGGAAAGGGAAGGGAGAAGACAGCAAGGCGCTGGCAGGGCCAGATCCCACAGGGCCTGGAGGTCAAGGCAGGAGGTTTGGGTTTTACGTCCCAAAGTAACCTGGTTGGATTTACGTATTTAACAGATCAGTGTGGCTGCTATGCAGAGAATGACTGCATGAGGCATGAGCAGCAATGGGAGCGGGGGACACCAGCTGGGAGGTTGTGGCTGTCATCATGTAAGAGAGGATGGTGGTCGATGATGGCAGACGAAAGCAGGTTCAAGATACATTGGGACGTAGAACCCAAACTCTCTCCTTTTCATTCCCATTGTCTGCTCTTTCCAAGGGTGGTACTATGCCCTCTGGAGGTTGCATTCTAGCAGTGGAAAACACTTGGCTCTTCTCTTGGGAATTCGTAACTGTTTATTTCCACCAAACCCTGCTCTGCACACACTGCTTGCCAATTTGTAAGTTGTAGTGCTAGCATCTCAGTGAATGACCTTGAGTGAGTTGAAGTCACCTGGCATCTCTCGCAACTGTGTGGGTAGTGGATGTACAGCTGTGAACTGGGGCAGTCAGTTCTCGAGCTGGTCCTTTTATTCCCCAAAAGGATTATTCTACAGCTGTACCAAATTTGTTCTTTTTCCACTTTAGCAGAGACGTGTCTTTTACAGAATGTTACATGCTGACATTAGGGTGACATTGACACCAAACCAAAAAAGAAAATTAACGCATTCCCTTCCCCTTCTAGATTTCATTTCCTGCTTGGTTTATAAGTCAGATTGCACTGTGCTTGTGGTCATGCTTGCTGCTGGGTAGGGAGGTATTATTAACGGGAAACTATTTCGAGGAATTACCTACAGTGAGTCCAGTCCCACTGAGCAAGTGAGCCATTCTCTGTAGATAATGTCAGTGTTGGGTACTTGAAATCTTTCATGAGGATAATGTCTAATTACATGTAAATAAATCAGGCTTGACTCCAACTCTGCAGTGGATTCTTGGACTCAGGACTCTCCCAACAGATGCAACCGCTAAAAAGTCTGAAGGAAAAAAGTATATTTTGTGCATACACTTCAAATAATATTTATTTGGTAGCTATTTTGCACAAGGCAGTGTGGTTGATCTTATTATTGGCTAAGTTTTTAAAATAATATTTGGTGTTTTCTGACCAAAAAATTACAATGCTTGTTGCAGAAAATTAAAGGAAAGTGTAAGGAAAAATTGAATAGTATTCATGATCCCAGTATCCAGAAATAATCACTGTATATGTTTTGGCGTTGTTTTCCAGTTTGTTTTTCTGTATCTATGGGTGTGTCCACACCCATCCACAGATATATGCATATGATAGATAACTTTGTATGAAAATCTGCATACTCATACTTGATTGTTCCTTTTGCAACAATTCCTAGAAATGGTATTATTAGTTCACAGCTAGTTATTTCCCCGTATGTTGAATAGGGTGACAAATCGTTCTAGTTTACCCAGGACTTTTCATTCTTGGCATTGCCCCATCCTGGGGCAAACTGGGACAGTTGGTCACCTTATTTTAGTAGACACATCACATCTGCTCAATCCTCCATCATCCTATATACTAGGAGGAAGTGAATGGCTAAAGTCCACTTGCTATATTTGTTTTTGGGAGACCTCTCTCTCTCCAGCTTCTAGCATTAGAAAGCTGTCTCTGTCTCTGGCAGCCTCAGAGAATTCATTGCAGCTTTTAAATTTGAGCCTGGAATTAAGATGTGGTTCAGCTGTTTGTATACAAACAGCAAGCAAATCATTGTGCTCAAATGAAGGTCACTGCCTGGCCTCACTGAACAATCTCAATTTGCTCCATTTGTCTGGATACATAAAAAGCTGCGCAATTAGAGTTATTATATAAACAGCAGAGTGATACTTCATGTAACTAAGCAAGCAGATTCCACTGTGGTGTTTGTACATGGAAGTGAGGGCAATTAATGTCTGAGCTATGTTTGTGCAGGATCTTGGGTGGAAGCATCAGGAGAAAACAAAGTCATAGATTAAAATACACAGGGGAAGAATGCACAGGAAACAAACACAGTCATTGTGGGAATTTTCCAGGTCTTTCACAAGAACTAGTAACAGTATAAGTCCTTTTGTAAATAGAATGTTTTTGTTAGTTTCTTCCTAATGTTTTAAAATCCATCAGTGATCAGGCCACCAAATCCATACTGCACATGTTAAGTTCAAGCGGCAGTGAGTCTGCATAGCAAGTATTCAAACCAAAGTTAATACAATTAGTTTTAATTACAGTGAACTCGGATTAGCGACCAACTTCATTCCCTACCACCTAAATTTTTCCAGGCTCTAGGAAAAAATATTACATATAAAAAAAATAAATGTGTGTGTGTGTGTGTATTATACAGATATATAATTTTTTAAATATACATTTATAATTTGAGGAAAGACCCTTCTTTTCATTTTGGCTTTTATTATCTATTTTAAAAAGTAAACTGAAAAAAAAGGTTTGCCCCATATTTGAAATGGAAAATTTAGGCTCTTGGGAAATAAGATGAGAAGCCTACATAACCTTGAGGACACTCGAAATAAGAGAGGCAGTTAATAGGGCTTAATTCTAAACCTAGGTTGCCAGGGTGACTGAAACCACAAGTCTCTTGAAATTTACATCAAACACCTTTTTTAAAAAGTGGGAGAAAATCACACAAAACTCAGCATTATAACATGTTATTTGCTCTGATTTTTTTTAAAACCAAAGTACAAATCAAAAGTACATACTTTATCTGTATGAGGTTAAACCAATCAAGGGACAAGTGATTATATTTTCTTCATAGGAATACTTAGTTTAAAAAGAAAATAGGGCTGGGGACCTTGGCTCGTGGCTGTAATCCCAGTACTTTGGGAGGCCAAGGTGGGTGGGTCACTTGAGGCCAGGAGTTCAAGACTAGCCTGGCCAACATGGTGACACCCTGTCCCAAAAATACAAAAAACAAAAAGCCAGGTATGGTGGTGCACACCTGTAATCCTAGCTACTCAGGAGGCTGAGGCACAAAAATGGCATGAAGCTGGGAGGTGGAGGTTGCATTGAGCAGAGATCATGCCATTGCACTCCAGCCTGGGTGATAGAGTGAGACTCCATCTCAAAAAAAAAAAAAAAAAAAAGAAAGAAAGAAAAGTACAGATTCAAATATATTATCAGTTCAACCAAATTAAAGACTATTGTTTGATGTGGGTTTATTGTTTATGTGTTTTACCTCTCCAGAATCACTTTGCATTCTGATTAACATATTATCTGTTTCCTTATTCAATAAATGTTTACATCAAACTATGTATTAGATGCTGCTTTAGACACAAAGGATACACCAATGAACAAGACAGACACAGTCCCCACCCTCAGCAAACCATTATTCTACTGGGTGGAGACAAAAAGTACAATTAGTTCAACAATTGTGAAAGACAGCATAGGGATTCCTCACAGCTCTAGAACCAGACATACCATTTGACCCAGCAATCTCATTACTGGGTATAAACCCCAAAGGATTATAAATTGTTCTATTATAAACACACATGCACACGTATGTTCATCTCAGCACTGTTTACAATAGCAGAGACTTGGAACCAACCCAGAGACCCATCAGTGATAGACTGGATAAAGAAAATGTGGCACATATACACCATGGAATACTGTGCAGCCATAAAAAAGGTTGAGTTCCTGTGCTTTGCAGGGACATGGGTAAAGCTGGAAACCACCATTCTCAGCAAACTGACGCAAGAACAGAAAAACAAACACCACATGTTCCCACTCATAAGTGGGTGTTGAACAAAGAGAACACATGGACACAGGGAGGGGCAAAATCACACACCAGGGGTTGTTAGGGGATAGAGGGCTAGGGGAGAGATAGCAGGAGCTGAGAGGATTGGGGAGAGCTAACATTAGGAGAAATGCCTAATGTAGATGACGGCGGAATGGATGCAGCAAACCTGTTACATAGGTATATACATGGCACGTGTATACCTATGTAACAAACCTGCAGGTTCTGCACATGTACCCCAGAGTATCATTTAAAAAATGGGAAAAAAAAGTATGTAAACAAGTAAAATAATTTAAGACAACAATGAGTGCTATGAAAAAAATTAAACAGAGTGGTATGATGGAAAAATCACTAAGTGGGGAAAAACTGGCTTGAGATTGGTCTCAAAGTACCTCCCTATAGAGGAACTACTTGAGTTGACACTTCAGTGTCAAAGATCCACTCACCTGAAGATCAAGTGGAAGAATAGTCAAGGAAGAGAAGGAGCAAGTTTAAAGTCCCCAAGGTGGGAAGAAGCTTTTAATGTTCAAGGGACGGGGGGAAAAAACTACCAGTCTGTGAGCAAGAGGTAAAGTAATAAGAGACATAGACAAGGACCACATCGTGGAGGCCTTGTAGGACATGAAAGAACTTTGATTTTCATTTTAACTGTAACAGGAAGCCCTCAGAGAGTCTTACACAAAGAATGGCCACGGTGCTGGTTACTTTGTGGGAAATGGATTGCAGGGAAGCATAGGGTACTTAATAGCTTTGTAATATTCTATTTCAAAGTTGGGTGACAGCCTCCCAGGTGTTTAACTATCATGCTTCGGAAATTACATCTATGGGTGTACTATTTAGCAATAAAAAGGATTGAAGTCCTCATACGTGCTCCAACATTGATAAGCCTCCAAAAAATTATGCAGATTAAAAGAAGCCAGAGGCAAAAGTCCACATATTATCTGATTCCATTTATAAGGAAAATGCAAATCTATGGAGGCAGAAAGTAGATTAGTGGTTGCCTAGGATCGTGGGTGGGGAGTGTGGTTGACTACAAACAGACACAAAGGATCTTTTTGGAGGTGATGGTCATAGTCTAAAATTGGAGTACAGCAATAGTTGCACAATGCTATAAATTTACAAAAACAGTCATTGAATTATACACTTAAAACAGATGAATTTTATGATATGCAAATGATTTCTCACTAAAGCTTTTATTTAAAAAAAAATCATCAGGAGAGAAAATTTTATCCATGTTACATATGTTCTTTCTTAAGAGAGTAGACATATGGAGACAAGTAAGGCGCCTATTGCAGTCCTCCAAGCAAGAGACATGGTGGCTTAGGCTGGACTGACAGTGAAGAAAAATAGATGTTTTACAGAATGATACAAAAAGCCTCATGGTTGAATTAAGAGAGAGAGAAAGAGTAAGAGAGAGAGAGAGAGACGTGTGTGTGTGTGTGTGTGTGTGTGTGTGTGTGTGTGTGAAGGAGTAGAAACAGTAGGGGCGACAGGAATCAAGTATATCTACGTTTGGAGGCTGAGCAAGCAGACAGTTGCAGAGAAGCAGGTTATTAATTTGTCACCCCACCTGGGAAGTCATTATCAGTACAAAGCACATTACTAGATTTTGCAGACATACAGAAAATTTTAATTAAATATAGAAAATTCAGAGTTATCTCTTTATTAATATCTCTGTAATTCTCTTGTACTTTTGTAAGCTTTTTTTTTTGAGCCCAGAAGAAAATGATTGCATGATGGCTAACATGTGCAAAGAATTTGATCTCATCTGCATTCTGCCGTATCTGTGTGAAGGTCCCCAGCCGGTGACTGCAGCTAAGGAAGCATTCACTGTTGGAGTAATAGGAACCAGTATAGTGCTTTATTCCTCTGCGTGTGTCAGGAAATGTTCTTTCCAATCTGGTTATGCTTATAGGAGCAAGTCACACAAAGAATACCTTCCTACTTTGTTTCTTCCTAAATTGTGAATCTGAACAGAGGAGGAACACTCTACTTTACCCATAATGGAGAAGACCTAGATTTTTAGGTATGATTACTATGAAAATTTCACCTGCTAACATTTCCTTAGGAAAAGGGATGGATTGACTGATTTATGAACACGTTGCTCACCATGAGGCTCGTCAATTAGAATTTCACATGACAGTTTGAGGCTGAATAACGGGAATCCTGTTTCCTCCCATTGGTTTTGGACGCATCAGTAGTGACCCAATCCAGACGAGGGAGGGAGGGAAAGAAAGGCAGACTGAGTGATCGTGAGGATCAAAACCAAATTACCAGAACTTCACAGTTTAGAGTCTTCTGAACATACAGATTCTTAAACAGCAGCTTACGAGGTGAGCATAAGTGATGTGCATGTATACATTTTTAAAATTCTATATTGCCATATAATTTAGAAGAAAAACATCAAATAATGGTCTGTTTTAAAGATTCTCAGATTATCCTGAAAGCATTAGTCTGTGTAGTCATTTCTATACTTAGGACACCAATATAGTTGATGTCTCTTAAATCCCTACGTTTTAAATTTCCAGTTTAGTAAACAGGCCATAAAGTAGGTCTTATTTGCTTTCTAACAAAGAAGGCAGAACAGCTTGCCCATAGGGATTTAAATCATAATTTACATTATGTTTATTTTTATAGACAGGCCGTAAGTACAATTTGCAAAGCTGGATAAAACTAAGGCACTAGAAAATTAAAAAGAGAGATTTATTTTTTCCTTTAAAATTGAACTCAGTTATAATTTAAAACTAACTGCTTTAATTATACTGAATAATTGAATTAGGTGGGGGTTTGCATAATTTGTCAGAATCAGAATATGACAATTAACGTTTGCTCTTCTGTTAACTCAGGATACACACACACACACACATGCACACACACACAACTGGAAAGTAAAATGTAACATGGAAATGATTCAGAGGAATTAAGAACTTAACGTTATGTAAGAATAAATCCTCATATATACATATTAATGATGAGGTTTCATAGGCAAATCTATTCCAAATATGGCTTTGAAAAGAATTAGGACTTATATCTGCTTGTAAGACACCCTCCCTTTTTCAAACGCAACACATATCTTTAGCATTCATTGCAGTTAAATATAATGTAAAGTACTAGGTACATTCTTCCAAACCTTCAGTCATTTCGGTCTACCCCTCACAACATACTGGTGCACATTGGTACTATTATTTGTTTTACATTTTTCTTTAAATCCAAAAGTAGTCTTGTTCTGTCTGATTGTAAATATAGAGTAGCCATAAAAATAACTTCAGTAAAAACAATGTTAGTAAATTCTAGATTGATTCTGTTCCCTGCAGAAGGAGCTCCAAATGTCAACACAATTGTCTTCTTTGTAGAACAAAAAAGGCTTAGCAAATTTAAGACATTCTTTTTTCACACTGAGAACTTCTTCCTGGGGTAATGAGGAGAAATAAAAGGGAATGACTGTCTCACTGTCCCATTTGATGTCCCATCTTTGTGCCACCTCAAGTCATCTCCAGGGGTACAAGATCTGTGCTTTGAGTGTCAAAGTACTCAATCTCTGCTTGCTGAATAATTTCACAGTAGTCTATGAATTTCTCTGGTTTACACTCATCCTTTGGGGTGGTTTTCCTAGAGCATTCCATGGTTTCTTTTCTGCTTAGTAAATCTTTCCATGCCAGCTTGCAAAGTGAAGTGAATGACAGAGATAGAATTAGTAATGTTGTTGAATGTGAACACTCAAGACAAAAGAAAGAAAACATTTTCCTCCATAGCTGGCTTTGTCTTCCAAATTACCTGAATGAAATGTCAAGTGAAAGTGTTAATTCTTATTGGGAATACCAAGGAAAGCTTCAGGGGAAGAAAACATTTAACAGAGACTCTCACTTTTCTCTGAATTTTGTTTTGATAGACGTTAGCATTTTATTACAGCTTTGAAGTAGATGAGATGATAATTATTGAGTTCCCCGGGACACAAATAAATAAAATGAATAATTTGTTTATTTGATAAATTTCAATTATCTACAAGATGCAAAACACTATGGATGCCAATGATTAAAAAATAAAGAGCAAAGACCCTGTTTCCAGGATGCAGCATACTCACAGGGAAATAAATCGTGTACATTTAGTAGTGAATATAAAACAGTAAAGATTCCATTCTGGGGAAAACCGCAGATTGTTTCTGGTTGAGAAAACCAAAGAATGCTCAGGGAGAAGAAGGCCCTTGAAATGGCCCTTGAATTTGGCTAGGAGGCATTTGCAAGTGCAGAGAGGGTGGGAAGGGCATTCCAGAAAAAAGGAAGTAGTATCCGCCAACACCTATAGTCTCAGAAGTGCCGGACTGTGTAGGGAACGTAGATTCTAAAAAGGAGGTATGAAAGGAGGAAGAGAAAAGAAATCTATAAATATAGGCTGAGTCAAGGTATAAAAGAGCCTTGCAGATAAAACTGAGAGGAAGAGAACTTAAAGAAGCAAGTACATTTAGCATGGGAGAAGATAAACACTGGAGACAGAGAGCGCCTGAACCAGTATGACCTGGCTCCAGGGGGTGTCCTGTTTCCGTGCCTCTCCATTTGTGTGTGTTTGTGTGGGTGTGTGGTGTGTGTGAAAAACTTTTGTGACAAAATTGAAACGACATTGTTAGTCATACATTTTGACATTGAATTTTACAATGTTTATGCTTCTGTGCTTCTAACCATTATGCTTGAATAATCTATTTCTTTATGTGTCTCTGCTATAAAACCATGTTTTCTCTTGGTGTGAAAATTCACTAGTTGTTTTTGTTTTTTTAATGTGTGTAGTCTTTTAAAAATTTTTTTTAGCTTTTATTTTAAATTCAGGTGTACATGTGCAGGTTTGTTACATAGGTAAACTTGTCATGGGGCTTTAGACTAATGAAGGAGCAAAGACCCTACATGCATTACCCACACCTCCAACTAGCTGTAGTCAACCCAAGAAGAGGGGGCCACTCTGTCTCCCATGGGTCCTACACACCCCCCTCTGCTCATCACCTGACAAGATAAGACTTAAAGAGAACTTAAGAGAGAACTTAAATTCTATATTATCATATAATTTAGAGACTGATCATGCATCTTTTCCGAAAATGCCAGGGTATAACAACGACTACCAAGGCTGAGGAAAGTTTTTGTCTAATGCTACGGATACTTATTACCTATATATTGCTATTATGCCCAAAATTTTAAAAGTTTGCATTAACTTAGACATATTCTTTCTTAGAAATAAATTGTCCTAATCAAATGTCCCTTTGGCCCTGTACAAAAATATCCTGCAAACAAAAACAGACATCTTAGGTTTTACAATGGTCTGTTTTAAAGATTCTCAGATTATCCCGAAAGCAGTAGTCTGTATAGTCATTTCTATACTTACGACGCCATTATAGTTGATGTCTCCATTCTAAGTTTAAATTTCAGAATGTGGTGATGATTGGCTTATCCTGGGACAGGTGCTTATACCTGGATCAAACAGCTGTGGCCAGGAGGTCAAGATTATGTACTACAGACATGGCTCCTGGAGGTCCAAACCCGGGCATAGAGAAAGGATCACCCTGAGCTATATCCCACCTCAGAACAATTATGTGAAGTAGATACTATCATTCCCACTTTGTAAATAGGAAAAACCAAAACAGCACCATCAGGTAGCTTGCCCTATAAAAGGGGAAGAAACTTGAAAGTACAAGATAAAGAAGATAAACAAATCTGTGTCTGGGAATTTCCAAATTCTCAGTAAAGTAGGAAGCAAGTTCATCTGAAAAAAAATGGGCAACTTAATCTCTTAACCAGAGATTTTTTTTTTTCATGACTCTTTCAGAGACTGAAGACATTTTGGAAGAGGTTTCTTGAAAAAATATATTACCAGCATTAGTTTAAATGGTTCTTTGCAAAGCTGTGTACTTAATAGAGAACAATTCATTTGCATTTTTGGAATCTTTTTTTTTTCCAGAAACATATGAATGATCTGATGCAACTCACCAACAGCTGGAACTGGGAAGGGTTTGCAAATACACTGGGATGGGATGAAGAGAAGAGATTCAGAAGGGCAGAGATTTTGGGCCCAAACACTGTATTCCACAAAAGCAGTTGGATACAACCCCATCATTCCTTTATGGACCTGTCCAACTCCTAGAACTACTTAAAATTTCCCTACCACAGATGAAGGTGAAAGATTTGGCCAAGGTTTCTCAGCCTCAGCACTGTTGACATTTTGGGTCCGTTAATTGTTGGTTCCAGGAGGCAGTCCTGTGTATTGCATTGAGGCTTAGAAGCATCTCTAGACTTAAAAAAGTTCTAGAAGGCTCTCAAAAGGCATAAAAAGACTAGAGAAGAAAGAAATCTATAAATACAAGCTGAGTAGATGCCAGGAGCATCCCTACCCCTAGTGGTGACAACCAAAAAAAAAAAAAATTGTCAACAGATATTGCCAAATGTCCCCAAGAAGTAGAAGGGCAAAATCACCCCCAATTGAAAATTATCTATTTTAGCCAAGAATTCTTTTTATTTATGATATCAAATCATTTTAATTTATTTGCATTGACTGAAACAGTGGTTTAAGAGAATGTTTGTTCAGCCATGGGAAGTTGCAACTTACGTTCATTGTCCTTCTTAGCAATATTTTCATGAAAGACAGTGCTGAAAAGTCTGGTTACCTGGTGGTTAGCTCAGGAAAATCATCCTTCCAGGAACTAACACTCCTCACACTGTTGACAAATAGGGACCAAGGTACATTTAGCATGCAGGAGGGCTAGGAATTTATTGTACGTCAATTTAGGGCTTGATTCCTTGGGTCATGTTATCTTCTTATATGCCAAAAATAAATAGAAATCCATTCTGGTCTAGTCTATTTCCTGATGGTATCCAGGGATAGAACTTGATTTAAATGATTCAATCAGAGGAAATGGAAGGATTGTATATCAGTACTAATTAAATCAGAGGGAGTTATCAACTACCAATAAAGAATAATCCAGTGGAGCGTTCCATTCCAAAAAGTCAACTCTTCGTCTCTCTGTCTCCTTGACCTCAGTTTCGTATTCTGTAAAGAATAAGATCTGGAATGATTCTGTATTGACCTTGTGTCTCTTTCTTCTGGGTCAGCTCTGGGCAGAGCCACGTGGCCTAGATGTAAACCCAGGAGCCCATCTTCACCTCACATGTGGGGGCTTATTTCCAGAAAAAAGGGAATGAACTTTGTTTGAAATACACTTACCTTCCATATCACTGTTATGGAACAGAATCAAAGTTTGCTTTAAAAACAAATAACAAAGGTGCATTTCAAAATTACATTTGAATATTGGGCATAATTACAGTTCCTCTTTATTAGTTGATTAACTCTACTTGGTTGAATTTAAAAGGTAGTTAAGAATGCAGAGGACTTATTGTGTTCATGAACATTTCCAAGCCAGCTGAAATATTTCTGCAGCAAATGGAAATGTACTTGGAAGTGCAGGATTAAAAATGCACTGTGGGTGAATTTTAGCACAGGTCTTTGAAGTTGGCTATTGTCAAACTTGGGGGAGCATTTACAGCCTGGTATTGCCATCTAGTGGCTAAATTCTACCATGACTCCTTTTCCCCTGGATTTCAGCAGCCTTTTATATCTTAGTGTCTTACCAGGGAACAAATCATGAAATGAACCAGTGTACCCATGCAGCTCAGCTCAGGGATAAAAAACACAGCATTATAAAAGAAGGAACCAGGATCCCTAAAAATGCTAGCATCTAATTTTTCTTTGGCCTCTTCCATTTCTGAGATTTTTTTTTTTTTACATTTGTTATTTCATCAAGGTTAACCCCTACCTTTAAAATTATAGCTAAAATGGGAAAGTCTACAATTGCCATGTCTGGAAAATAAATCATATGTGCATATGCATATAGGACTGATTGTTCAGCTTTTGGAAGAAGTTTCAGGGGCCCAGAAAAAACTAAGAGGCCTGGGAAACAAGTAACAATGCTATGTTGGTCTTGCTCCCTGTGGAATCCCTCACCAAGCCCTGGACATGGTAGAAATTCAGTAAACATTTATGGTTGAGAGTGGGAAGTATCCAAAAGTCAGAGGCATTGAACTCCATCCTTTCTCCTTTCACACCCAGACCCTCTGAGATGCCAGGAGGGCCCACTCAGCATATAGCCCAGGGCTGATTATCTGGACATACAGGCCAGCTTGAAGCCATACCAACCCAGGGGAACCAATGAAAGGCAGCTGAGAAATAAAATATGCATGGGAAGTTTGACTGCAAGAGGAGAGAGAGATGAGCAAGGGCTGGAATTATCCGGAAAGGTGCACAGAGGACATGAAACTTGTAGGAGGATGGGTGGGATGAGTGGGATTTACATAAGAAGGAAGTGAAGCACCATTACTGGTGGAGAAGGCAGCCTCCGGAAAGGTTTATAATTGAGTAGGACTGCCATTATCCTTAGCAAACGAACACAGGAACAGAAAACCAAATACCGCATGTTCTCACTTAGAAGTGGGAGCTAAATGATGAGAACACATGGACACATAGAGGAGAACAACACACACTGGGGCCTATCGCAGGGTAGAGGGTGGAAGGAAGGAGAGGACCAGAAAAAATAACTAAAAGGTACTAAGCTTAATACCTGGATGATGAAATAATCTGCATAACAGATCCCCATGAAACATGTTTACCTGTGTCACAAACCTGCACACATACCCCTGAACTTAAAAAAAAAAAAAATCACCTAAAAATTATAATTATGTATATTTTTGTTAAAAACTGTACCCCGTAAATATGCATACATATAACACATTAAGTTTTAAAATTACAAAATAATATATATTTCTAAAAAAAAAAAGTGAGTAGAACTTTGGGGCTTATGGGGGAATGAAGTCACAGTTAGGAGTGAGAAAAAGAGAGTTTTGCTCACTGGGATTCTGCCAACCCACTAAACATTCCCATGCCTTGAAGGTAGATGTTCTGATCTGCCACAGGGGCACACACAATTCAGCTTCCTCTAAGCAGTATCATAGACTAACAACCTCTTTCTGCTCCTCTCTCCTATCCTCCATGCTTCCCTCCAGGTAATAGCCTTGGGAGTGGCACCAAGTTTCCAAGAACACAGCAATCAAATTTCACTTCCCAGAGCAATCTGTCGTGCCCCCACATCCAGAGATTTGTCTTTTTAATTCACACAGGATTCATTGAGAGATTTGTCTAACTTTTAATTCACACAGGATTCACAGGAAAACCTATGACATCTTGGTCAGAGATTAAGTAACAGAAACAAAGAAGGTGGATCCAAAAGAGAGTGTTGAGTCCGTCCTGTCTAACCTCACTTTACAGATGAAATGATTGCCAGAGCATTACACAACACTGAAGAGGGGCTAGAATCTGGGCCTCCAAACTCTCAGTCCAGTGCTCTTTCAAATCCATCATCCTGCATCCTGAGAGAGGCAAAGGGAGACTGAGTTTGTCTCCCACTGTGGAATTCCTAATTGAAGTGAGGAATCCCTGTCAGGCCCTCAGCCACAGGTACCAGGCTTTGGCAGGTGGTGGAGGCCAGCTGTAATGGGAGAGCAAGAGTGTTGGTTTTAAAGAGTGTTGCATTTGCTGAATGCCAGTTCCACTCCCAACTAGCAAGGACATCAGTACTAGCACAGGTTTATAAAAAATGACTCTGAAGTCAAACTGGGCTTCAATGTCAGCTTCACTCCTCACTGGTCCAGTGACCTGGAGCAGGATCTCTGACTTCTTTGGACATCAGTGTCTTGTTGTAAAACATGGAAGCAATAATAGTACCTGCTCTATGAGGTTGTTGTGGCAATTAAATTAGACACTGTGTTTGAAGTGTTTCATACAGTACCTAGTATATTAAGTGTTCAGTACATGTTAAATTATAATTGCTATTGTTTTCATTGTTTCTTGGTTGAATGACCTTGCTCAAGTTACGTAGAGACTCCAAATTTCAATGTCTTCATCTGTAAAATGGGAGTTAAATCTCCAACTTGCTGCTATCACAGTGCTGATTCAATGAGCTCCAACAGCAAAAGCACTTAGCACAGCCCCAAACACATAATAGGCCCTCAATCAGTGTCTTTAATGAGTGAACTGGACGAGATTCCTAAATGACAACAGTCTGTCAGCCCTGCCTGCCATCCCTGTTCCAACAACAGGAAAAGCTGGCTCGCTCTGACTAAGTGATTCTCTTTCCGATACAGTTAAATGAAACCTAATGATATGAACAGATCCCAGTTTTCCAAGAGTCAAAAAAAATCAATAGCACCCAATAAATAATGAATGCCCTTTTGTGCATCAATAACAAATGCAACGCTCCAACCACACAGAGCAATCTTTCTACCACCAAGCATGCCAAACAAAGGCAACAAAATAATCCATAATCATAACCTCAAACCAAGAGATGTGTCCTGAAACGGCCTCTGTTCACAAATAATATACTGATAGTGTCCAACAAAGCACCTCAAAGAGAAGTCACTAGGGGAAAGAAAATAAAGCACAGTACACTGAATAATATCAGAATGTCTCCTCTCATTAGGAAAATTGTAACACTTCAAAAACCTAAACAAATAGTACAACCAAAACTTTTCTCTGTCCCTTGTAATTTACAAGTATTCTAAAGAGGCCAATAGGGCGTACCGGGGCCAAAAATTACCTAGAAACAGTGGTCTTTCCTGATTGCTGTTGTCTCTAATGGGAGGCAGAAGGGTTGTGGGAACTAGGGAAAACCTCCTCTCCTGTAAGCCACAGTGTGAAAAGTCCCACATTAGAGATATGTTGTTTCTAATTCAGACAGTATTTTTTTCAAGCTGGAACCTGAGGTCACAGAGTTCAACAAGAGCATCTTGTCATATTAATGTATTGGTAAAATCTGAAACATTTTTATATTGAAACAATCATGTTATGGGGTAGAATGCAATACACGTCAGGCTTTTAAAACCAGAATACTTCAAATAGATGTGCTTGCTGTGTGGGATTTCACATAGTGCCAGCAAGCTCCTGAGGGTTCAAGTTTACCTTTCATTCACTTTCGCCATTAAGAAGCACTGAACTAACACACTAGATCGCTTGGGATCCCATTTATGCTATAGATACCATTGTAAGGAAGCAAAAAGACCAGTGGTCAGCAGACTTTTCTGTAAGGGCAAAATAACAAATACTTCAACTTTGCAAGCCATACAACCTTAGTTGCAACTAGCGAACTCTGCCAGTGTAGTGTGAAATTAGAGACAGAAGTTATGTAAGCAAATGGGCATGGATTTGCTCCCAATTAGACTTTATTTACAAAACCAGGCAATAGGCCAGAATTGGCCCAAGGGCCTTAGTTTGCCATTTCCTCTATTAGACCGTCCCTAGTCGTCAATACCTAATTAAGATAAGATTATTGTACAGCAGTCCAGACTGTTAGCTTCATGAGAGCAGGGATCTTTTTTAATCTAGTACTTGAAATGTCTAGCATAATACCTGGGCCCGCTAGGTACCAACAAATGAATACATATATAAAGGAAATTTTAGTTTCTCAAACTAGTCTGTGTTCTATTAAGAGCCTGAAGGAATGGAACTCAAGAGAGGTGAGATTTGATTAATAGTTCTTAAGAAATTTCCAAATAATGCAGTAGTGCCAGTCCAGTGGGAAGAACAAAATATCAGCCTCTGAGAATGAAAGAGTGGGCTCCTGAAAGGAAGGAAAGCATGGAACATGGAAGATGGGAAGAAGCAAATGAAAAAGGAGGAGTCAGGTGAAGAAATACAGATAGGTGGGGGCTCTGCTTTACTAGTTTTCCTCTGGTGCGATTAACAGACTCCAATTCTTTATTTTAACTTTTATTATAAAGGGAACATGTGCAGATCTGTTACATGGGTAAATTGCATGATACTGAGGCTTGGGGTCCCAGTGATACCTTCACTCATGCCATAAATATTGTATCTAACAGGTGCAGAACCCTAATTCTGATAGGATTAAACTGAGACAGGATTCGTCAGTTCATGTAAATGAAGAGTCTAGGGCTATAGGCGTGACTGGATCCAGATGCTCCAACTATGTTATTAAGAATTTCTCTCCTTCCCTCAGCTGTTTTCCTCTGGGAGGTCTTCATTCTCAGGCAGGCTTTCTCCTTGTCGAGGCAAGCTGATTGCTACCAGTAACTCATGGCTTGCATTCTGCGATGTAGTAACTCCAATGGGAATAGCTCTCCCTTCCCTGTGGTTTCAGCCTGAATTTTGTGGCTGACTCTTATTAATCATTTGAGTCAGATATCCACCCATAAACCAGTCATCATGGCCTAGGAAATGCAGTGTCAAGAATGACCGTCTCTCAATTCAGAGTGGGGGTCACCTTCACCCAAACAATGTGTACCAAGTTCAGGAAGAGGTAGTCCCAAAGAAAAATTAGAATGCTGTGACCAAAAACAGGGGCAAGGATGTTGAGCAGGCAAAAACAACAGGTGTTCACAAACGTTGCCTACTTCACCAATTTTCCTGGGCCAACTCTACCTACCCTCAGATAGCTCATTCGTTCTACCCAACCTACAGGTTTCTACCCTTTCTTCAGCAGCCTAAGTCAGCCATCTTCCATAATCACCAGCACTTCTCTGTGAAAGGGAAGAACTGACGCCACATGTTTTAGGTGTCATTACAGGGATACTGAACAGCTTTCCCCTCTCTTATCCCCAAATTAAATAAGCTCCCACATTATATGATCCTTAGCCCCTCAACTTTTGCCTTCATAAATCTCATCACTCATGTCTTGATCCATTGTGGGGTTTCTCCACCAGCCTGTGAGCCCCATGAAAGGAGGAACCATGTCTGCACTAACTCTAAGCATAGAGGGTACTTGATAAATATTTACTGATTGAAGAAATAAACACAGATTTTGAAATTTATCTTGAGAGCAAAAGGAAAATACTCAAGGATGCTCAGTAACCATTGCTTTCAACTTCCCATCTCCAATATACTTGCTCTGTTCATCCATATTTTTTTCCATCCTGAAGATCCATTCTAGTTGCCCCTTACCCCCAGTAATGGGTTCCCAAATCCCTGGTACCACATCAGTCTCGTTCTCCTCTGAACCACAGTGTTCATTAGCACTATTTTTCATTTATTGGCTCATTGTGTTCTGCCTTGGGACATTTCTAGAACTATATTAAACTGTTTAATTCCTCTGTGTAGCTCTCTAATTGTTCAGGTAATTACTCAGTTCTTCAAATGAACTAAGACAAACCATAAGCTAGACATCTTTGCAGCACTCCAAAACTTAACATTGTGATATACCAAGGGTAGATTATCAATTAATGTTTATTGAGATTTTGATCATGCACCTTTTCTAAAACTGCCAGGGTATAATAAAATTATAAAATCCAAGATGTGCGTTTTGTCTGCAGGATATATTTTATAGGGCTAAAGGGACATTTGATTTAAACAAATTATTTCTAAGAAAGAACATGTCTAAGTTAACACAAACTTTTAAAATTTGGGGCATAATAATATATGGATAATATGATAAGTATCTGTAGCATTAGACAAAAATTTTCCTCAGCCTTGGTGAGTCTCTTTGACACTTCACATGCACAATAGCAGTAATCATATCCCTATCACAGGACTGTTGCACATGTATCTTATGCTATATGCACAGTGCTAGAATTATATTGAGGACATAGAAAACATTTAATACATGTTGCTGTTGTTAATACACAAAAATGTGGGATTGCAAACAGGATGTACTGTGACATGATAATAGATAAAACATTGACCAAGCCGGGGTCCCTGGACATGACCAGCCAATTGTGATCTAAGTCCACATGGTAAGGTCTGAATATAAGTCCCAGAACACCACTGCCATAGGAAGAGCTAAACTGTGTATCAGTCACTCATTTGTGTCATGTTTCGGATGTTTTTGGCATTTTCTCTCACTTCCCCAGGAACGTGGCTTTGTTTTTTTGCCACGCTCCACAGAGAAGAGAAAGTTTCAACACACTAAACATCACCAATATATGTGCCTGACACAAGACAGAAGGAGAAAAAGAAAGTCTATCTAATCCAAACAGCTCTGAATTTTCATGTTGGACACATGCCAAGTTTTTAATGATGCAAATAATTCATAAAAATTTACAAGCAATCAGAATGGATAATGAAATTATCATTCTGTGCTTAAAGTGATGAAATTAATAACTACAATTCTATGAATTTTCTTCGATGATTGATGGAGGGAATAAACTGGATTTTATTGTGCTCATAATGAACTGTCAGAGCCTAAGCTACTGATAAGAAAGGCGGAAAACGTGTAGGCAAAGGTTAAAAACACATAGACATCTTTAGAGAGGGATGGAGACTGGAGTTTAGCTGTAAAGTGGTGCAGTATCGAATCTGTTCTTCTCCATCATGGGAAGGGAGGTGAAGCTATATGACACCACTCAGAAGATTGCAGACTTGTCTTATTATTCCTATAAATCTGAAAGCTATAAGAGGAGAGTTTAAAACACAAATAGTCACAGAATTCTGATTTTCAACATATTTACTTACAATGTTTTACTCTAGGACAAATGCATTTTTCTCCACTTTCTCATTCTCTTCTCATTCCTCTGTGTGTGGGGGTGGGGCTGTGGTGGGGGTGTGGTGACCTTGTATCCATCAGGTACTTGATATTTCCATGATATTGTGAGACAGTCACTGTTAGCCAAAGCATTCTTTGCTCATCCAGCTGTTTTGCTGAAACTGAGTGTAAACTGGGGTCCCAGACATGCTTCATGAATCAAGCCTTCTTGACTGTGTCTGACCTTGTGAGACATGTAATAGTCAACGTTCATTCAACTCAGGTTCAATTCTTAATTTACTGAATGAGATATTCCATGTAAAAGCATTTAACACAGTCGCTGTCTCAGAGTAAGAATTCAACGGATGTTTTGTTACTGTCATCATCATTTGCTGGGAAGTGGGGAGCGTCACTAGTATAACTCCCAACTAAGAGTCACTCTTGTAGTAATCCTTTCAAAGCTGCCATTGCAATAGTCACTGTTCCAATGTGCCCATTGACAGCTAGAAATTGGAGAAGATGGTTTGCCCCAGGGTCAGCATCTCAAGAAAACTCAGTCATTACTCTTTCCTTCCCTCATGATTAGATAACCAAGACCTGTCCTGCACAGTAGGTATGGAAGGGAGCCTAGAAAGCTCTTTCAATACCACATCCATCCTCCCTGCAAACCATAATTCTCAGACCATTATCTTGTCCCGCCTAAGCTATTACATGCTCCTCAGCCTCTCCTTACTCTGAGCTCCTGTATGCTTGACGAATTTCATCCTAAATCACATATTGCTAACATTTATTGAGAACTCTCAATGGTATCTGACAGCTTGCTAAGACCTTAACATACACCGTCTCATTTAATTCTCACTTCCCCGAGACAGAAATGTTATGTACCCATTTACAGACAAGTAGAGAGAGGCTCAGAAGGGTAAGGGTACATATCCAAGGTCACTTAGCTGGTTAGTGATCTGCATATATCTGGTTTTGCCATACCTATATAGACACAAATGCCTGACACAGGAAACCCAGGTGTGTCTGATTCCAGAGTTCCAACTTCAAAATGTTACATGATGATAATCACATCATTATGTACACATTGTATGCAAATATGCATCATGTATATATCTACACAGGAATTATAATATCACTCCCTTGCCAAAGACATCTTATTCCCTTCAACAGGGATCACAAACATAAATGTTTACAAGGGACGGACAATAAATACAGAATACAGATGCCTAAAGCTGGGCCAGGGGACAAGATATAGGAGCTATAGTTTTAGTGTGTAAGCATCATGCTTGCCCAGGTGTGATGCCTTTTCAAATATAGTGGCCAGGTCCTTACCTCTCTGCCTTCAGAAAATCATCATTAATATGCTCTACAAGGATCATTGACTGAAATAACCCACCGTGAGATCCTGCAGTGGATTCATCAGAGTAAAGTGGATAAGAGTGAGACTTGAACATAAGATTGGAGACAGGGTAGAGGGTCACATATACCACTTAGCAAATGTGACTTTTGTCAAATTATTTATTCCTAAGCTTCAGTTCCCTCATCTGTAAAATAGGGCTAACAGCTCTCACCACCCCATAGCATCACTGTGAAGATTAAATAAAATAATATGTGGAAAGCTCTTGAAACATTACCTGGCCCATAGTAAATGCTCAATAAATAGGAGCTATTAGGCTGAATTGATGATGACGGTAGATAATTAAAACATTACCTTACTCAGCCTAGAGTTTAACAATGTGAAATTTTCCCAGGCCCTCCCCTGTAACAGTCAGGGAGTTGGAGGTGGGAGCACTCTCTCAGGGTCATGCAGACTGGCAATCACTCGGGGAGCACAGAGAGGAGTAGGGAAAGATGCATAAATAGAAGTCTCTCCTCTGTCCTCTTCCTTTCTCTGAATCTCCCAGATAAATTCCACCGATAACTCCACCCAGAGCAAATTGAATGGCTGACCTCCTTTCTTCTAACCAAGCCTCTTAAGTGGTTTGATGATTTCTCCTGCATTTCAGCTATCAGTTTTATCTGATTTCACCAAGACACCAACACATGTCTAGGAGAGGATACCCCGGGGCTCAACATCCCTTAGAGATTATTTTGGTTATCTAGAACTGATTATTAGCTAATAAGAAATTCTTTGGTGTATTGATCAAACTCGCTCAGGTTTCTCAAGGTATCCTACACCAAACGCTAACCATTCATGATGCTCTTGGAAAAAGGGTTCTATAGTCACAAAAATTTGGGAAATGTTATATGCTATGACCCCTCTTGAAAATCTGGAATGCACGTTAACATAATAAAGGCTCTGAGAAATCCTACATGAAGGAATCGATCTTTGTTCAAGCCAGTGTTTTCTAAACTTACTTCCTCATGAGGCGTTTCTTTCTCATAAATACCTGTATCGCCTGCTAACTATACTGCCCATGCTTGAGTATTACCACCTAGGAACTCTGGAGCTGAGCCACAGAGAGAGATTATCATCCAAATGAATTTAGTCACTCAACAAATACTTTTACGATGCTGGACTCCAGAGACAAAGTGAAGACCAGGAGTTTAAGTAGATCCCTTCCTTCCGTTGACTTTGAAGCTGTGCTTCCGCACCCTGTTATCCCTTTAGTTCACTAAAGGAGGGAACACAGAAGGAGGAGCAGCTTGTTAGGGACCCCTCCTCCATCTGGTCTCAGCTCAAGCACCATGTTTTCAGGCAGGATGTACCATGACTATCCCACGTAATGTGGCCCTGCCTCAGTTATTCTCTGTGTCCTGACTCTGTTCTACTGTCTTCACAGCTCCTATCATTCTCATTTGTTTATTTGATTATTGTCTGCCTTGCCCACACACTATGAACTCCTTTCTGCATGCAAGGATTTTCTGTCTTATTCACTGAGTCTTGCCAGAGCCCAGAACAGTGCCTTGGGTGCTCACTATGGTTTGGACAGGTGGGTTAATGGATGAATGGAAAAACATCAACAAATAGGGACTGAGGCGGCTCAATCAGTAAGCTCGCCCCATCACTGGAAAACTCAGAGGATACAGCAAGGACAGCTGTCCAGTCAATTCCCTGTTGTCTCTCATTCTCTATCACTGCTCCAGCTCTCATCTTGTGCTCCTCACAAGCCCACAGTAGAAGTCATTTGGTTGGGACCTGCTGACTCATCTCCATTATAGATACAACTATTGCCTTCAGCAATGAGTCCCTTACTGAATTAATTTATTTGGATTAAAATATGGGGAATCTGAGGGCTTAGAAGTCTGGGGGGACCCTGGAACTAGCCTGGAAAGTCCTACAGTGGATGAATGGGGAAGGGGCAAGTGGCAACATGCTGGTAGAGGTTGGGCAACTGCAGAGGAAATTCTTCTTGTGCTCCTGTACAGACTAGAGAAAATTCCTATGTGTAGAACCATTTAATATCACTGTGGCAGCTACTAGTTGAACAGTGCTTTGTATACGCCCAATGTTTTATGTGTTTTATTTCATTTAACCTCATAATACCTTAATATGTGATTTTATCGAACTTCATAAGAGCTCTGATAACTTTTCAGGTGAGGAAAATGGAAGCCCAAAGAATTTAAGTAGCTTCTTATATAGCATTTAAGTGGCAAAGAAATGATTCTCATTTGAAGTATTCTATATGTAATGAATGAAAATTATTCTGACATTGTAACTCTAAAGTACAACTATTTCAAAATTGATGATTCACTCAAAAATATTTAAGTGTCTGAAATGTGTCAGACATTGACCTAGACACAGATACAACAGAGAAAAAAGCAAGATTCCTTGTCCTCCACAGACCTTGGCTTCTAGTTGGGAGATACAGGCAATAAGCAAACAAAAACAGAAATAAAACATATGTCGGGTGGCAATAAGTGATAAAGGAAAAAAAAAAAAGCAGGAAAGAGAATAAGGAGTGCTGGAGAAGACTTTGCTTTCCTGACCATCCTGCATAAAGTAACATCCCCCAGCACTCATGGAACAAGCTGAGTTATTCCTGCAGAGTGATGAGGGGAAAAGCAGACTGTGCATAGGAAATGGCAAGCACAAAGACCCTGAATGGAAAGCATACTTGGCACTTCTGAAGAAAAGCTATACGAGATTGATGCAGGTGAAGCTAAATGAACCAGAATGAGAGTGGTAGATGAGGTCAGAGGCAATGAGGGTCCAACTCATGTAAGGCCTTGTAGACCATGGTGAAAACACTGCCATTCATTCTGAGTGAAAGAGAATGCATTTGAACAGAGGAGTGATGAGAGCTGACTTGCATTTTAAAGGATTACTTTGGCTTCTGGGGGCTGGGAAAAATAGGGCAAACATACAAAAACAAGTTAGAAGGCCATTGCAATAATTCTGGGAGGATATTATGGAAACTTGGTCCAGGGTGAAATGAGTGTAAGTGGTGGGGAAGTGGTCAGATTCTGCATTAGATCAGATCTACATTTTGAATCTCAGACCAGCAGGTTTTCTGAGGTATTAGGAATGGGATATAGGCAACAAAACAGAGTCCCAGTGACTCTACACTTTGGGCCTAAGCAACTGGAAGGATGGAACTGCCAACTGCTGACCTGAGGAAGACTTCAGAAAAGCCAGTGTGGGTTTGGGATGGGGAGGGTCAGAAGATGAGTGTTTAACATATTCAACATGGGGTGGCTATGAGACAGTAGGTTGGTCAGTGCTGACCAGGATTTCTCAGCTTCAGCACCACTGACATTTGGGGGTGGGTAATGATTTGCTTGGGGACTGCTCTGTGCACTGTAGGATGTTTAGCAGCATCCGTGGCCTCCACTCACTAGATGCCAGTCGTAGTCCTACTTTCTCCCCCGACACCTCCATGTAACAGTCAAAAAATGAGTCTCCAAACACTGCAAATGTATTCTGGAGAGCAAAATCACCCCACCCACTGCACCCACCAATTGAGAACCGTTGGTATAGACAGAGAAAAGAAGAAATCTAAGGTCTGCTAAGTATGCTAAGGTTTAGAGAGGAGATGAGGAAAATCAGCAGAGGGGACTGAGGAGGCCTGGCTGGTGAGACAGGAGGAGAGTCAGAACAGGGGGACTCACACTCCCCCTGCTATTCAAATGATTCTGAGTAGTTATCTTGATAAAGACCTCTACAAGCCAGTCCATCATGAAGCATAGCATTTTATGGTGAGCTGATTATGGCTAATGCTGAATGACCCAGCTATACCAAAGAAAGGTATTTTTAAGTTTAGTTATGGCCTTCGTCAAGAAAAACTCTGGCCAGACACAGTGGTTCACACCTGTAATCCCAGCACTTTGGGAGGCCGAGGCAGGTGGATCACTTGAGGTCAGGAGTTCAACAGTAGTCTGGCCAAAATAGTGAAACCCCTTATCTACTATAAATACAATAAGTAGCCAGATGTGGTGGCAGGTGCTTGTAATCCCAGCTACTGGGGGAGGAGAATTGCTTGAACCCAGAAAGCGAAGATTGCAGTGAGCTGATATCACGCCTCTGCACTCCAGCCAGGGTGATAGAGTAAGACTCCATCTCAAAAAAAGAAAAAAGAAAGAAAAGAAAAGAAAACCTCCAAATTCAACCACGTGGGGGTTTTCGTTTTTGTTTGGTTTTGGGGGGTGTTTTCGTTTGTTTGTCTTTCAAGACAGGGTCTCACTCTGTCACCCAGGCTGAAGTGCAGTGGCTCAGTCTTGGCTCACTACAGCCTTAACCTCCTGGGCTCAAGCAATTCTCCTGCCTCAGCTCCCTAAGTAGCTGGGACTATAGGCGTGTGCGACCGTGCCTGGCTAATTTTTTGTAATTTTTTGTAGAGACGGGGTTTCACCATGCCCAGGCTGTTCTCTAACTCCTGAGTTCAAGGGATCCACCTGCCTCAGCCTCCCAAAGTTCTAGGATTACAGGTGTGAGCCACTGCACCCAGCCTCTCTACTTGGGTTTTTAAAGGACCTTTTAAACTTCTGTCACTTGTAGGACCTTGTTAATAATAGTAGCTACATTTATTCACTGAAGCCATACCATGTGTTCATGTTTTAATGCTTTGCCTGAATTATCTAATTCAATCTTTACTAACAACCCTGAAGTAGATGCTTTGCTTATTCCTACTATACAGATGAGGAAACTGATGCTCAGAGAAGTTACATCTCCTGCCCGTAATCACCCAGCTCCTAGTAAGTGAAACCAAGATTCAAATGAGGCCGTCTAACTACAAAGTCCACATTTATAACCACAGCATTTCTAGATTTCCCCCAGAGGCTGTGCCTGTCTTTACTCTCCGCTACTTAATTTTCCAGAGCCCTGAGCCTCACTCAATGTGGTGGAAAGCTTAAAAAGTAAAACAGAGCACCTGACAAACAGAGTGGTGGGAATGCAGAGGTACCCAGAAGCTGACAGGCTCCAAATGAATTTAACTGTACACCATGAATCCATTTTTAACATAAGAGAGAATGCAGGAAGGAAGGAAGCAGGCAGGCTAGATGTCTCTCTCTCTCTCTCTCTCTCTGTCTCTCTCTCTCTCTCTTTCTCTCTTCTCTCTGTCTCTCTCTCTCACAGACACACACACACACACACACACACAGTCCACTGAAGAAGATCAGCTAACATCTGTAAGACCCTTAGAAACATTAAAAGGTTTTACAAATATTATCTACCCCAGGGGTTAAGAAAGCAAGTTTTGTTACTGTCAAATGCATTGAAAGAAAAATTCAGAGGTGAGTGATTGGCTCTTGTGTTGGGCACTTTAGACACACTTTGTCTGAACCTACCCTCCCTTATGTTTACATCTGTCTCCTTGGGACTGAGATAAAGGAGAGTATTAATACCTTTCAGGAGAAAATGCATGGCAGAAATATCTGCTCACTTACTTTACCTGGGCAAAGGACATGAAGGTAGTTTTTGTTGGAAGGAAGCATACAAGTTGGCATTCAAGGAAATTAATTTTGGCTCTTATCAGTTGGTAAGCCTTCAAATTTATTATTTCAGAGGAAAAACTGAGTACCAGTCATCAAGTTTTAGTTATGTCTGGACTTAAGACATTTAGCCAGTGGGGCCCCAATGTTTTTTAAGACCTTAGGAAACTATCTGAATCTTAAAAGGAACTGTATAAACTCCAGAATATATAAAGACAACTATAAAATCAAAATGATATTTAATTATATGTCTTTTAAATTTAACCTATGTCAACTAGTCAATTATAAATCAATTCAACTTTCAGCTGGGTGCAATGGCTCATGCCTGTAATCCCAGCAGTTTGGGAGGCCAAGGCAGGTGAATTGCTTGAGCCCAGGAGTTTGAGACCAGCCTGGGCAACACAGTAAAACCCCATCTCTACTGCAAATACAAAAATTTGCCTGGCATGGTGGCACATGCCTGTGGTCCCAGCTACTCAGGAGATTGAAGTGAGAGGATCACTTGAGGTGGAGGTTGCAGTGAGCTGAGATTACACCCATACTCTCCAGTCTGAGTGACACAGCAAGACCTTGTCTCAAAAACAAAAACAAAAAACCTTTCACATACTTTTGTTGGTTTTTTTTTTTTCAAAGATAGTCTTAGTATATTTGTTATTTTGTGGGTGAGGTCCCAAAGTAAGGGTGGCTAGGCCTTGTGGAGAACTTAACATAGCCCTAGTGGTCAGTGTAAGGAGCCCCAGATGCAGCTGGAAACTCAGGTACTATTTTTCTCTGCTGTGATGGTGTCAGTATACCAGGGTCCAGTTATTTCTCTCCAACTGAGATTCATCACTTTTCAAGAACAACTCTCTGGCTGCAGGTTGAGCCTATGCCATGCACTTGGCCTCCAGAGCCATTTCCCCAATTCTTTAAGACAACACCTCAGTCCTTACTGAAGGGCATTTAGCCAGCTGTTCTCATTCATCATTTCCTTTTGAGATTCCTGGCATTCATGACCACTCCTAGTGGTTTCTCATAAATGTTGAAAAGAGAAAATAAAAACCAAACCCATAAGCCAGTCCCTGGGGAAGAGAGAAGCATGGCTTACAGTGTCCTCAGGGGTCCCCTTTAGTAGGGTGATGGGACCCAGCCCATGAAAGCAGCCAGCCCCCGCCCAAGTGCACACCAACAACAGCTTCCATAATCCCCTCTATCAAAGGCAACCGGGAGGTCTCACGGGATGGGGCTGGCTGCTTGGAGTACAGCCAAAGCCCTGAATGGCTATCCCTGAGCACTCCTTAGCACTGCTTCTGTGTGCCCACCACAATTTGGGTCCCCACTCAGAGCCACAAATGTTAGGGACACACAAGTGCTATGAGGTTGGCTTTGTGGTCATTGCTTCCATGTGAGATGCTCTGTCGGGAGTGCCTTTGATGTGGCTAGGGCTTTTCCTGGGAGCACTTGACCATTCGTGATTTAAGAGACATTGGCTGCCTGCCTTAGCTCTGGGAGGTGTTGACACGCTTGCTCATTCCGGAACCTAGACAATGTCTGCGGCAGGCTTGGCCAGCATAGCCAGGCCTCAGTGCAGCTCTCACACAGTGGGTAGACCCTGCCTTCTTTGACACTGGCAAAACAGGGATGTTGTTTTCAAGCCACCAAAATCATTAGGCAGGTGTTTACTGAGTGGCTTCCATGGACTTTATATAATATGCAAGGGCTATAAAATATGTCTGGGCACTGCATAATATGACTAAGTGAGGACTCCAGACAAACCAACAGAACATAAGAGTAGAACAGGATGGTGTGATTAAGTAACAGATAAAGAAGTTGTATCAGTTCACTATTGCTGTGTAACAAACCACCCCAAAACTCAGAGGCTTAAAGCCACAGTCATTTACTCTCATTTGTCACCTGAAAATTGGTTGGAGGTTGGCCGATCCCTGCCATGATCAGCTGAGTGGCTCTGCTTCAAGTTCTGGGTCTGGCTGGCTTTGGATTCTCACTGTGGGTTGGGCCCAGGTTTACCCCACTAGTTCATTCTGGGATCCAGGCTGAAGGGACAGCAGCTACCTGGAGGAGGCTTTGCTCACAGTAGGACAAAGGCACAGGAGAAAAGCTCAACCACTCAAGCACTATTTTAGGCCTGTGCTTGCATCACATCTGCTAACGCCCCATTGGCCAAAGAAAGTCACGAGTAATTTTTTTTTTTTGTATTTTTTTTTTATTATAAGTTAAGTTCTGGCGTACATGTATAGATCATGCAGGATTGTTACATAGGTATACACATGCCATGGTGGTTTGCTGCATCCATCCCCCAGTCACCTATATTAGGTATTTCTGTTAATGTTATCTCTCCCAATCCCCCCACCCGCTGCTCTCTCTCCTTTAGCGCCCCACCCCTCAACAGGCCCCAGTGTGTGATGTTTCCCTCCCCTGTGTCCATGTGTTCGTCACATGAGTAATTTTAAAGTCAAACTGCAAGGATGTATACACTGCCTTGGAGACTATCTTGGTCTATTTTCTGATGTTTATAACAGAATACCTGAAACTAGGTAATTTATAAAGAAAAGGAATTTATTTCTTATAGTTATGGAGGCTGAGAAGTCCAAGGTCAAGGGGCTGAGTCTGGTGAGAGACTCTTGCCGGTGGGGACTCTCTGCAGAGTTCTAAGGTGACACAAATCATCCCATGGCAAAAAGGCTGAGCACACTAGGTCAGGTCTCTCTTCCTCTTTTTATAAAACTACAAGTCTCAGTCAGATTAATCTATTCATAAGGGCAGAGTCCTTATGACCCAGTCACCTCTTAAAGGCCCCATTCCTCAATACCGTCACATTGGAGATTAAACTTTAAAATGAGTTTTGGAAGGGGACAATATTCAAACCATAGCAGAGGCCAAAAGAAGTAATCACATCAACAAATCTCACATCAATTGGGCAGGAAAAAAACTCCTCTGTTAGAGAAGGCAGGAGAGTGTGAATCCCATTGAACAATAATCTGACCTATTCCCTGGGGTCAGGAAGGGCCAGTGAAGGAAGATAAGAGGATTGGGAGTGAGAAGGGTTCCAGGCACTCAGAGAAGGAAGTCAGAAAAATAAGAACAAGTCCTTTTACCATCGCTGCCAAAAAAACTCAAGACTCAAATTCAAGCCCCCAATTTTATTTTTTCCCGGACTGAGAAAACACAAAAGCCATTGCTCAGATGGTTTGGAAAACATTTGCAAGGTCAGCTCATATCTTGATGTTTCATTCTAGTACTGGCACTTGGACTAACTTCTTGTGCATCTTTGAGATGTCACTGAATAATTATCACCACCCTTTTAGGATTTATTGAGAATCAGGCTAGTAAATATTTTCTCATCTCACAAAAGAAAGCTAGGAGAGAAGCACTGTAGACATCTCCATTTTACAGGAAGTAAAATAGAGTCTGAGGAGAGGTAGTCAACTGTTGAGCATCATTCAAGTAGAAAGTGGCAGAACTGGGTGTAGAAGCTAGGCTGCCAGATTCCAGAGCCTGCGCTCTTAATCCCGTGCTGCCGGGATAATGCTAACTGCTTTGTATTAAGAACTTACAGTCTTCCATTTAATTGGGGGGCCAGGCAGATTGGAAACCTTATAAGGTAGATGCTATTAATGTGCCCACTTTACGGACATGAAGACTGAGACCTGAGAAGCTAATAAATTTGCCTGAGATCATAAAGCTGTTAGATGATAGATACAGAACAGTCTTGCTCCAAAATTTCTTCCCACTGCACCAGCTTTCTCATCTGTAAATGAGGGGCATAGCCAAAATTGTCTTCTGGGACTTCTTTCAGTTCAGAGGCTGTTATTCTGTCTCTCCCAGTTTTTTTCCCTCATGGCTCGTGCTTTCAGAGAAGGTGGTTGGCAATGCAAAGGGGTTTGCAATGCATTTGGTAATTCCCCTGGCCCAAGCCTGCCAGTGGCTTTTGCCTAGCTGACTGTAGTGTGGGTTTTGTAAACTCTTGAGTCTTCTGGAGCCTGCAAGTTTCTGTCTTAAGGCAGATTCAAGTTCTAAAGACACAATTAGCCAGAGTCTCCCAGTTGTTTATGGGAACCACAGTTGCAACCATAATAACCAGCTCAGGTTACAAAAGTAATTATAGAAAAACACCCAGTGTTGGGAATTAAATAAGGAGCTGATTGGCAGAGTCACTGAGAGGAGGGAATAAATGAATGCTTTCCCTATAACTTCATGGGAGCTCCTCTGTGTGTCTGCCATGCAGTGAGCAGCTCATTTTCTCTAAAGTTACTCAGAAATTCAGAATAAACAGATGATTAGAAGAAGGCAACTAGGTGATGGAGATGGGGCAGAGAGTCATAGACTGGGAAGACAGAGAACATTTCCAGGGACAAAATCTCACCTCCCTCTACAACAAAAGGGGAGATCTTTGGGCTGCACCGTAAGCTCCATTTCAGAGAAGGCAACACTGAAATTCAAATCAGGTGATGTGCTGTCATCTCTCTAATTTAGCCTTTGACAGTTCTTCCCTATGCCATCCTGTTGCTTAGTTCAAACCTTGGAAAATGTAGATTTTCCTGTTGCCCACCTCTTTATTTTCTTATGAGTCAACCTTCAATGAATAACGCAATCTAAGCTTTCACAGCTGAATAGGATTTCAGAATAATATAGGCTCAGCTGGACTTCCAGTCCCCAGTCCTGCATGTGAAGAGCTTGGAAGTTATTGTTCCTGTCCTCACCACAAGAAAAAATGTTGAACAAACTGAAAATCAGCATCTCTTCTTAGATCCGTCAGAGAACTGAAGTTACAGGGCAAACCACTGCCCCCAAAATTGGAGAGACAGGTAGGCAGATACAGAGAATCACACCTTACTGGTGCAGAAACTCAAGAGCGGAAAATGCCACTGAAGCCAGTGCTGGGTTTCTTTTACTCAGTACATTAATAAAAATTTGCTTTCAACAAAAATTAGAAATCATACTTAAAAACAAACACACACAGCATACAGAGAGAGAGCAAGCATCAGAACCAGACTCAGATATGGCAGAGATGTTGAAATTATGAGACCGAGAATGTATAAAAACTATGATGAATATGCTTAAAGTTCTAATGGAAAAAGTGCAAGAAGAGGTGGGTAATATAAGCAAAGAGATGGTAGCTCTAAGAAAGAACCAAAGGAAATGCTAGAAATCAAATACCCAGGGTCTTGGTTTTAGGACAAAAAGAAAAAAAAAATCATCCACCTGCTCCATTACACAGGTATGTAGACTCTGCCAGTGACTTGGCCAAGGTTACACAGTTAGTGAGAAAATAGGGATTGAGATGCAGGTGTTCTCTGTGTGCATGAAGTGTGGGATACGTTATTCCCTCCAGCCTTGATTCAGTAGGCTTTTATTGAAAGTTTCCTCTGTGCTGAGCATTGAGCTAAACAACTGGAATGTAACAGTAAGTAAGATGGACTTGGTCTCTGTCTTTATGAAGTTTATAGCATACAATTTTCATCACTTCCTCTTTATCCATACCAATTAATGTCTGTGGATAATCAAGCATTGTTAAATGTCATTTTCAACTTGAATCTCATCTCCACACATTTGTATGTGTGGAGGAACTCACAATTTCATGAATTCATTTTTTCAGCAAGTGCTTATCGAGTGCGCCCATGTGCTGGACACTGTGCTAGAAGCCAGGAGTACAGTGATGGGGGAGACAGGCATGGATCCCTGCCCTGTCAGCTTACATTCTGGCCAGAGACCAAGCAACAAAATAAAGGAGTATGTCATATAGGTGACGGTTGCTCCTTGGTGCAGTTTTAATGTTCCACCTTATTTAAATATCCCCCTCTGCCTGCTTTCTGGTACTTTCAAACTCCATTTTCTGCTTTCTTTTCCTCCATAGCAATACCAGATTTGTGATATATATAGGGGCATTAAAGATCTGGTGACAAGGTGGACGTGTAGCAAAGAAAAGAAAAGAATGATGTCTGGGTGGCTGGCAGTTCCTTTGACTAAGCCAGGGAAGCCTTGGAGGAACAGATGTGAGGGAGAAAAGTTCAAGCTGAGGTTTGGACACATTTGATCTCAGACTCCTGGAGAGGAGACATTCCAGCTGAAATGTCAAGGAGGCAAACCAAAGCCTTCATCTCTGCCCCCCAGACAGCCCAGTTTCTACAAAGCAAACGCCTCACTTATGTAGATAAGAGGTAGCTTAGCTTTTCCAGTACACTAAAGAACCCAAAGCCCAGCCTGTCAATTAGTTTGGATGGGACACACTGCGATGGCACAATTGATTTCCTTGGAGTAGAATATCATGCGGTCTGCCTCAAAGGCAGACCAGAAGATTTTAATGCAGCTGTCTCCAGGCAATTATTAACTTTCCTTCTTAGCAACGGGACCACGGCACTTTCATTCCTTGAAATGACACTTCTCTCTCGTTAAAGCCTGCAGTTAATTTTATGAACTGCACCAATTTAACACCCAGTTCACGTGAGCCATATACCTTGAATAAATGTAAATCCAGTCTCCGAGACACGAATTATGGCCTTATGCTGAGCATCACCATGGCAACTAATGACATTCCCCCACCCCTGACCCCAGCACCAACCTGCACAAAATCCAATTCTCCAAGGGTCCTTATTTGCCTGACGTGGATGTGTTCTTGGCTTACTCACATATGCATTCGTAAATATCACTCTGTTGTCAAAGGTTTGCAGTGGATGTTTACTGTCATTTTGGGAGGTATATTCCCTGTGTGGCAAATGTTGTTTTTTGTTCATGGGGGGAAAAATTCTAATGAAAATTACTGTGTGTATTTGATTAGCAACATTTGTTGATAACATATGGTCTGAGGAGGCTTCGGCAAATAAGAGGCTTTAAATAGTAAACAGAGATGTGACTGTGATCAAGCAGATGCTCCCCAAACACACAGAACAAGGTTGCTTTATCCATAGATTCTTCTGAGCTCCACTCTCCCAAAAGGCTATTCCTCTCCCTCCTTTTCTCCCCCCAGATCAAAGTGTTCTCTTTCAAAGTGGTGGCACTGTGGAACAGGTTTGGAGAAAAAATGTGCTGAGACTTTAAAAGTTACCCCCATCCCCCCCCAAATATGAATTATCTGCTACTCATGTTTATTATTTGATGATGTAGTGTGACTAAATGAGTCAGCCAGCTCCAGTGGATCAGGAAGGAGCATTTGGGCACCACGTGTCTGAAATGCTATGATACACAAGCCCCAATTTTCTAATAAACTAAGAGTGCTAGAAAGAATGCCATGAAGAATTTGGAGCAGCAAATTGGATCCCCACGGGGTGAGCTGTCCTTGTAAGCGCATGTTTACAGTGTGTCTTTATGGATATGCCCAGGTGAGCATTCTGCTAATCTGCTAATGAAAATAAAAGTATTTCCATTAGGCCAACTCAGCAATTTAACTGTTTGTGACAGAGATTTGCAAGCTTTTACTATAAAGGACCAGAAAGTAAAAATTTTTGGTTTGTTGGCCATATGGTCTCTGTCACAACTACTCAATTCTGCCATTGCTGCACAAAGGCAGCCATAGATGAAACATAAATGAGTAGGCTAGCCATGTTCTAATAAAACCTTATTGATGACCATCAAAATTTGACTTTCATATAATATTCGTGTGTTATATGATTCCTTTGATTATTTTCAGTCATTTAAAATAATAAAGCCATTATTAGCTTATGAGGTATACATAAGCAGACCCATACCCATGAGCCATAGTTTACCAACCCCTGGTCTATAATCCTAAAATGAAGACTTACATTTTTTTTAGTGCTTTCTATATGTCAGGTATTGAGGTAAACACTGCATATGCAATAGCTTATATCCTACATATCCTTCCATCAAGGACTCCATCCTCTGGGTCAGTTCTGTATTTTTAAGAGACAGGGTATCAACTATGTTGCCCAGGCTAGCCTCATACTCCTGGGCTCAAGCAATCCTCCCACCTCAGCTTCCTGAGTAGCTGGGATTATAGGTGCAGACCACTATGCTCATCTGGCTATATTTATAATAAAAATAAATATTCTTATCCCAATTTACAGATGTGAAAGCTGAGACACTCTCATACCTAATAAGTGTTATTTCTGCATGTGGCATCTCCCCCAAAAGAATGTAATATCCATGAGGGGCAGAATTTACATCTGACTCACCTTTGGATGCATACCAGTGCCTATCACAGTGATTTGCATACAGTAGACATTCAGGACATGTTTCCTAAATGAAGCACTAACCAGAGATACAGTTCTAAGCAGTGAAAGTTAGAGCCTCATCTGATGCCAATATGGCACTTTTAGGTTAGTCATTACGCTGTTCACCTGCTTATTTGCCACCCTCTTACAGGAAGTATTTGGCTTGGAATAGACACACATGTCCCAATGCACATTCCTTCATATTTGGAGGTGCCACTGTGGGCGATGGCATTTCTACAGTCTGCTTATGTGCTTGTGGCTGAAAAGACCAAAAGTAATAATAGCAGCTTATTGTATAACTTGGTGGCACTTTCTATTACTATGCCGTTGGCAGCCACAACGCTGCCAGCCCTTGGAGAGCCATCCGTCAGCCTTCATGGATTGACACCTTGCTCCCTAGAGAGCTGCTTTATGCTGAGTATCCTTTGCATGCTGCCAGCTGCTGTGTGCATTTCAGAGAGTTAGTTTGCTCAAAAAAAAAAAAAAAAAGATTCAGATCCTCAAAGAGATAAAACCCTCAGTTGAAGGTAACAGTCACACCTTTGGTTATTTCATGTACCTCATCTCTCTACAATCCCCCTGAATTTAGTGACATGGTTATTCTGAATTTGTCAGTTATTTCTAGTTACTAAGAAATGTTTATTGTGTTCCAGGTCCTGTGTCGGGTGCAAAAGATACATATATATATATATATATATATATATATATATATATTATTTTTTTTTTTTTTTTTAAATAAACCACAGTAAAGCCCTGTGATTTAATGCATGGGCTTTGAGGTAAGAAACTCTGAGTTTGAAGCCCAATTCTGATCCTAGCCCTGTTACTCAATTTCCCTAAACCCTAGTCTCTCCATTTATAAAGTATGGGAAATAACAGAATGTACTTCACAGAGCAGTCAGAAAGATTAATTGAGATGATTCATTAAAAGCACTAAGCCCAGGGCCTGGCAAACATAGGTACTCAGTAATTGGTGGCTTATTTTTGATGTTTTTATAAGCTAGTCATTCAGTGTGAGTACAGTGGTAGAAAGGATGGAATCACAGAACAGGGACACCTAACCCATTTTACATTATCTACTTTGTCTTCAGAGAGAATTTAGTCAGTTAACCTTTCCAACTTCTGCTTGCAATAAATATCATCCACCTCTGGTCTTTTCAAATCAAAGTGCAATTGTATTTCAGTTCTGGGAAACTTTTAAGAGGTATTCATCTTAATAGCCACAGTCAATTGCACAGCAAGGGCAAAGAAATGGGCAGAGAACAATGTAACGATGAGAAATAGATTCATTTTTGGGTGTGTGGCCCCACCAAAAGGCCAAGGTTTTTGATGCTTCTTCCACTGGCTAATTTGTCTGTATGGGATATAGTGCTCTGTGAAGTATGTTGAACATGTGAAATAAATTCAAAGTAAAAAGGCAGAGTGGCACAAAGTCCCACCAGTCTTGAAATAGAACTTTCCCTTTGAGTTGCAGAAATAACTTATGTTGATTTAATCAAGACGTAAAGCAGTGAATGATGGAATGAGCAAGGCAGGCAACAAACATGGTGGCCTGATTAAGAGTTTGAATTGTGAGGTCTAACTGCCATTTACTCCCTGTGTGTGACCCTGAACACATTACCCAGCCTCTCTGTGCCTCATTTATAACTCTGGAGGTGATAATTGTAGACATTTCACAGGATGGCCAAGAGGCTTTCAAATGATCAAATGCATGTATGGCTGTGTCACACCTTTGAGATAGGAATTTGTGCCTAGCATATAGTAATCTGAATAAATATTAGCTATTTTTATTATAAATATAGCCAGATCTCTCCCTGGCTAGCAAAGGACAAAGAATGAAAACTTTCATGGCATTTTTCATTTTTTTCTACAGGGGGAAAGGAAAATAAGGAAGGGTGCAAATGTTTAAACCTTCTTGATTTTCCTAAGAGTAGGAAGCATTGACAAAAGGAGGCCAGAATTTTCACAGAATCCCGTGACTGTGGATAAGACCAGAAGTTTCATGTTAACAGCCAGTGCCAGCCAACACCTACCCCAGTCCAGGCTAACCAGACTGGAGTGGCATTGGATGATAGCTAGCTTGATGGACATGTGACCTGTACAGCTGCACAGCTCCTATACTCAGATGGGGCCCTCATTTGGTTTAATGCTCTTTTGTTGCCATCTTGAAATTCTTAATCATTTTTTCTTCGAGCTTGTGTTTGTGACATCCCATGGAACAATGGAGTGTGCATTTGAGCAGAGGAAATACTCAAGAAAATGAAAATGCTTTATATCTTAGTACCTTGAATGGCACTTTTTCTGTGTGTTTTGTTTTGGAGTTTTTGGAGTTTGTTTTTTGTTTTGTTTTTTACAAGGAGGCCTGCCTTTGTTATTTGCACAGGGCCCTGAAAATTACACAGCCAGTCCTGATTAGATGAGGGAACTTCTCTTTTGGCCCGCTTCACTGGACCGGGTTAACATTTTGAAATCTGATAGTTAAATAGTTAAAGTGGAATTCATTAGTGACCTAACAACTTGAGGTGAGCCAAGGGTCATGGTGGGAAGCACAGCTGTAGGACCTGGTAGAAGGGAAAAGCAGCTCAGTGTCCAATAGGACAGGGTTGTCAGGGCAGCCTCCAGCGGCCTGAATTCCGTCCAGCTGATGGGCTCTCGGAAGCAATGACTGCCCCACAGTCTGATGCATGTTACACGCCTTATGAGCTGCGCATCTTTGGGTAGCAGCAGG
The DNA here is from genome assembly GCA_036589455.1 of Ateles fusciceps. Lineage (NCBI taxonomy): Eukaryota > Metazoa > Chordata > Mammalia > Primates > Atelidae > Ateles > Ateles fusciceps. The sequence continues at coordinate 16,014,851 of JAZHEH010000562.1, forward strand.
GGTTCAGGCATCCTGGGTTGGTACCCACTGATCAGACCAGGAAATCCATACACACTGAGAACAGTACCACGGAAACACACAGTGGAGTATCCCCAGGACACTGGGCTCAGGGCTCTTTGTGGCTTAGTGTTAAAGCTTCTCATTTCAGAACTCTTTTGGTTTCCAGCAGGAATCTTTCTCATCCCCATGACCAAGTATAATGAATGCCCAAAGAGATGTCTTTTCTTTTATTTTTATTTATTTATTTTCTTTTAGAGACAGGGTCTTGCTCTATCACCCAAGCTGGAGTACAGTAGCGTGATCATAGCTCACTGTAACCTCAAAGTCCTGGGCTCAGAGTGATTTTTAAGCCTTGGCCTCTCAAGTAGCTAGGACTTCAGACATGCACCACCATATCCAGCTAATTATTTTATTTTTGTAGAAAAAAAAAAAAAGCCTGGGTCTTTCTACGTTGGCTACTCTCAAATGCATGGCCTCCCAAGGCACTAGGATTACAGGAGCCAGGCACCACACCCAGCCATCCAAAGAGATTAATAGTCCAATTAATCATAAATAAATTCGTGGTCACATTTTTTGCAATTGTTGCTAATCACTAATAATGCTTATTACTGATAATTTTTACAATAATAGCAGCAAGAGCTGTAAAATGAGATTTTGGGTTCTGGTCCAACTTGGTCACAATTCCCTGGAATAAAATAGGCAAGATCTTTGTGTATCTTCTCAGTTTTCTCATCTGTGAAATGGCAATGATAATAGCTATTTTACCATTCAACTGTGTAGCAGAAAGGGCAATGCCAATCTTGCGTTCTTTACACAGGGTCAGATACGTGGTAAGTACTTGATAAATATGTGTTGGGTAGATGTCACAAAGGATACAAAAGTGCAGCAAGATAAAGGGACTGAGTTCCAGTGTTCTAAAGTACTACAGGGTAACTATAGTAAACAATAATTTTTAGCATATTTTCAAATGGCTAAAGAGGATTTTGAATGTTCCCAACACTCGAAACAATGATAAATATTTGAGGCAATGGCTATGCTTATTACTCTGATTTGATTATTACACATTGAATACATGTATCAAAATAGCACTCTGGGCCAGGTGCCATGGCTCACGCCTGTAATCCTAGCACTTTGGAAAGTGGAGGTGGGTGGATCTCTTGAGGTCAGTTCTCAACCAGCCTGGCTAACATGGTGAAACCATGTCTCTACTAAAAATACAAAAATAAAATAAAAAAATAACCAGGCCTGGTGGCAGGCACCTGTAATCCCAGCTACTTGGGAGGCTGAGGCAGGAGAATCACTTGAACCCAGGGGGCAGAGGTTGCAGTGAGCGGAGATCATGCCACTGCACTCCAGCCTGGGCAACAGAGCAAGGCTCTGTCTCAAAAAAAAAAAAAAAAAAAAAGAAACACTCTGTACCCTATTGTGTTAGTCAGCGTTCTCCAGAGGAAAAAAACTAATAGGATCTGTGTGTATGTGTGTGTGTGTGTGTGTGTATACACACACACACACACATACATATATGGGTGTTTATTGAGTATTAACTTACATGATCACAAGGTCCCACAATAGGCTGGCTGCAACTGAGGAGCAAGAAGAGCCAGTCTGAGTCCCAAAACTGAAGAACCTGGAGTCCAATGTTTGAGGTCAGGAAGCACCCAGCACGGGATAAAGATGTAGGCTATAGGAAGCTGGGCCAGTCTCTCCTTTTCACGTTTTTCTTCCTGCTTTATATTCACTGGAAGCTGATTAGATTGTGCCCACCAGATTAAGGGTGGCTCTGCCTTCCCCAGACCACTGACTCAAATGTTAATCTCTTTTACATAACCCACACAGACATACCCAGGATTAATACTTTGTATCCTTAAATCAAGTAGACACTCAGTATGAACCATCATACCTATAAATATGTACCATTATTATATGTCAACTAATCATTAAGTAAGTAAATTTACATAGATTAGCAATTATCACTATTACTAGAATACATCTCCTTACTTTGGAAGGGAAGGCAGCCAAAATTTGTTGGGTTCTCAACCTCTTCCAAACTTGCAGCTGTTTGTTCTTTACAGCTAGTCTGTGAAATGAGCTTATTTTATAGCTGAGGAAATTGAGGTACAGGGACACAAAGTCCTTGCCCCAAATGTCATAGTTTGCAAGTGACTAAGCCAGGATTTGAACTAAAAATATCTGGTTCAAAACTCTTGCCATTGCTGAGACAAAGATTTCCCTATCTTGGGGTCTTGCTGCAGTTGCTAACAACCACTTAGGAGTTTCTATCTGTACCTCAAACATTTTGCTGATGTGTTTGAAACCTGTCACTTTTTGTCCTATCTCATGGCCTCCTCCATGTCCTCTCTGTCTCTACTATAACTGATGTGCTTTCTCAGTGGTTTCATGCACTGAGATCCCCATGGATCTGGTTTCCCCTCATCTCAATTTTCCTGGTCTTCTTTTGTCAGCTCTTACTAGATTCCCTGTGTCTTTGAGTTAATAGGATTTATTTGATTAAAGGCAACACTGAGACTAGTAGGCAGGTTTCCATAATTTACCAAAGAAGAATACAAACTTCCAACAAACACAGGGTAAAATGTTGAAGCCCACTGGTAGTCAGCAAAATATCCATGAAAATAACAATGATAAAATAGGCCAGAAGAAAAGGTGAATAATGATACTCAGGCAAGAAGGAAGCCTGTGATTTGCACTCTCATTTCCAAATGGTGGCAGGAGAGTCACTGCCTTTGTGTAAAGCATTTTGGAAATAGGCATCTCAAGCCTGGAAAGTGTGCATAGATGAGCACAGCTCCTGGAACCGTGTAACATCTCTAAATGTTTGTTGATGAATGAAGAAATGATCTCCCAGCTAGGTCTCCATTCCAAGGAAACAATCAGAGATGAAATCACAAATTAATATCTAGCTCCTAGCTACTCAGGAGACTGAGGTGGAAAGATTGCTTGAGTCCAGGAGTTCAAGACCAGCTTGGACAACAGAAAGAAACACCCATCTCAAAAAACAAAATTAATGCTCATTTCTATTTCAATAATAGAACAATGGCTAAATAAATTATGGTGCATATATAAAATGTGATATAGAGTCATTAAAAATTATAATAACCATTTTAAAGTATGAAAGTTGATCATTGTATAAAGTAAAAAACTTCTCTATATGAAATTGTATCTATGATGTTTTCTAGTTCTGTAAAAGACATTATATTTGGCATCATTCATTTATTCAAAAAATACTTATTAAGTGCCTTCTATATGTCCAGGACTGTGCTAAGTTCTGGGTATGCAACATAAACACACAGTCCCTGTGCTCATGGAGCTTACAGAATATTAGGGGATTCTGCTATAAAGCAATGACACAAATCAATAATTACAAATCCAGTGATTGCTAGGATGCAAAATTAAATAGTATGCTAAAGAGAGATTCATACCAGAACACAGTTTAGATTGGGAGGTCAAGGGACAGTGGCTTTTAAGCTGAGTCCCAAAGAGGTAGCCCAGTGAATGGGTGGGGTGGGGAGAAACACTGCCAACAGAGGAACCATACATGTAACAGGCCTGAAGTGGCAGAGTCAGGAGGCCTGTGACATTGGAGCAGATGAGTGGCAGTCCATAGGTAAGGGTCCAGATTGCCCCTTGAGTGCTGTGGAACAGGTGCCATGGACCTGGAGCTCAGTGCAGTCCAGTTAACACTTCTGGAGGATCACTCTGTTTGGAGGCACAGAATGGATAGCGATGAATTCTCTGTAAGAATAATAATGAGTGAATGAACAGGCCGTATCTGAGGGGCACATCATCAGGGGCTCATGTGAGCCACACCTGATGCTATACCCAGATTCTGGGTAAGCCAGGTTTCAATGTGGGAAAAACTGAAACTCAGACATCCACGAACTATGAGCAGGGAATGGCATTTCCCACATTCTCATCCTTCTCCCTTCCAGTCTCTCTTTGACCTTGACATCGTGGAGCTCCATAATCTCCTTATTCAACTCCTCTTTGAATGCCAGTGGAAATGGGCTTCCCACCTCTCCACCACTACTGCTGAAGTCTCATTTGAAAGTCAGGTGCTGGCTTGAACCAAATGAAGCCCCATCCCAAAATCTAGAACTGCAGTTTCCACAAACAAAGAAGTCAAAGGATGCAGTGAAATGTTAGTGATTGCCCTGGAATAGTTTGTAGATATGGCAAATGCACGGGGACAAGTTCTCATCAACTTGAGTTTATGCTGATTTCAAGTGATTCCTTATAGTGCTTTGTGAAGACCATGGCAACTTTCTGAGCGTCTGTCTTGCATTTCCCTAACAAGTTAATTAACACTTTTGTTACTCTGGCAGCTTTAGAGGGGAGGAGAGGAGGATGTGACAAGCAATGCTGCCTCCCGTTAACCCTGCATTCACCTGACCTGGGAACAAGGGAATAGTTTAGCCTCGTCAAGGCAGATATGTCTACATTGACCTCTTTGATTCTTTCTGCAGCTGGGGCACCCAAGGTGACTCTCCACAACCCATGCACTGCCAGCTGTAAAGGTGAAGCTGTTCACAGAGAGCACAGGTGTCCTGGCCTTGGAGGACAAGGAGCTCGGGAGGGTAAGCACTTCCCATCACAAAGGGGAGCTCCAGAGAGTGGATTTCCCCAGCTAGGTCTCCAGTGCACAGGACACCAGCAGGCAGCATTGCCGTGTGCTGAGAGGCTCAGTTTTGAACATTAAATCCTGGGCTCCACTCTAAATTAGCTGGGTGACCTTGAGCAAGTTCCTCAACCTCTCTGAGCCTCAGATTATCTTTTACAAAGCTGGGCTAACAAGTGTGTGCACTGCAGGAGATAGAGCAGGAGTTCTCAATACTATCAGACCCAAACAGCCTTTAGGGTTAAGATTTGTAATGCCTTCTACTGTCTTAAAGTGGAATTCTTAGATGATTTAACTGCCTACCCACCTGACAATGTTAAAGTCAATGCAGTGATATAAGAGAGAAACAAAAGGAAGTAAATTAATAGTAAAAAATCTTCAAAATGTAAATACTCAAAGACCTAATGGAGTAGTGCTTTGCTTGCTCCCATATGAAGAGTCACTGTGAAGGTGACAGCTACAAAATCCACTGTGGGGTGTGGAGGTGTGCTGCACGGGTGACTCCCAAGCCTGAGCCTCAGTAAACTGATTTAATGAAATGGTAAACAATACTTGGTAAAGTTTCCTTGATTTCCTTGGAAATGTGCCAAAAAGACTTTGATTTGAAATTGTAAGACAAGAGTTCGGATCTCCACGTAGTTCATTATAAATAGACTTTTTCACCTCAGCTAATATCTCATGGAAGTATTCAAAAGTCAGACGCAGGAAGATGCCTCACTAGGGAGCATCATCTCGTTCCTTGCAGGATGTTTAGCACCCCTGGCCCCATGCACTCAATGCCAACAGGGACCGACACCATTATTTTGTCAATTAACATGTTGTTAAAATTTCTGAGACACCCCTGAGAGGTGGTGGTACCAACCCCCTTGAGAACCACTAAGATAACAGTGAAATTTCTCTTTGCATATGAACCATTGACTCTCCACCAGGAAAACAGTAATATTTTCACAAGTTGATTTTGCCAATGACTCCACCTGCTTATGGTAAAATCTGAACTCACTCATTTAATTTGGCTTCTGATCCCCTCTTCACCCCCATCCACTGCCACGTTCCTCCCCCGTCCCCAGTATCATTGGCCATATTTCAATCCCTCATATAAACCAAATTCTCTGCCTTCCTCAGGGGGCTTCCTCTCTACCTGTTGTCCTCTCCCTACCTCCCGACCCTTCAAAAAGCATAAATGCCTTCTCTGTATAAATACCACCTCCTTGGAGAGTCCTTTCCTGACAGCCCAGCCCCCTTCATTTGCTATCTCAGCTCCTCATTCACGTACACCACTGACCTGATCACCAATGAGTGAAAGAAACAGAATTGACAGACATTCAGACTTCTATCTGCCCCACTGGACCATAAAACCTCTACAGAGATAGAAACCTAAACTATTTTGTTCACTACCTTATACCCAGAGCCCAGAACATTGACTTTCAATAAATTTTATTTCATACTGGTTGAATGCATAATCACTCCTGAAAGCCACATGATCTCAGCCAAGGCAATCTCTCTGAGCCTCTGATATTATACCATCTATAGCATAATGAGAGACCACCCCAAACAAACACATAGGCACACACACTTCACAGTGCCAGTGAGAACTCATTTCCTGTGCTTCCTTTTTTTTCTCTTCCTTTCTTTCCCCCATTTTCCCAATCTGGCTTACCTCTATAGAATCAACCTGGAGTCATATTACTACAGCGTAGACCATAGATGGAGGTTAAATGAAAAGTAAATAAAGCTAATAGCAAAAACAAAAACAGTGTCCCTACACAGAAAAGTGGGAGTAGAGGGGATGAGGAAAGAAAAGAAAGGTTTAGCTGTTTTCTTTGAGAAATGATAGGTACTCATTTCTGTCCCTAGAGAAAGAGAGACACACACAGAGGGGAGGAATTATCCTGCCTTTCATTTTTCCTCAAACTTCTCCTTTTCCAGAAAGGCAGATGTTAAGAATCATGAGTCTCAGAGACCCTGTATATTGGTGTTAGAAAGAACTAGTGTAACTGACCAGCCCAGGATGTTCAACCTGGGTCCACAATGAGCCTCTGAAGACCCTGGATGCCCTGAATTTTTTTTTTTTTTTTTTTTTTTTTTTGAGACAGAGTCTCATTCTGTTACCCAAGCTTGCTGCAACCTCCACCTCCCTGGTTTAAGCGATTCTCATGCCTCAGCCCCCCAAGTAGCTGGGATTACAGGCACACACCACCACACCTGGCTAATTTTTGTATTTTAGTAGAGACAGGGTTTTACCATGTTGGCCAGGCTGGTCTCGAACTCCTGACCTCAAGTGATCCGCCCACCTCCACTTCCCAAAGTGCTGGGATTATAGCCCTAAGCTACTGCACCCAGCCTGAAAATAGTTTACAAATGTGTGTGTGCCTAGGCCTATATGCATTTTTCCGGACTGTCTACCAAAGCATTCACCAACTTCTCAAAGTCATTTCTACTCAGAAAAGTTAAAGCCACTGGCATATTGAAATCCTTTGTTTTACAGATGAGAAAACTTACTCCCATGGAAGGTAGGAGACTCCTCCAGAGCCGCCAAGCAGTCAGGGCCCATGCATGGGCCAGGCCACTGTCCCAAAGACTTGCTGCACAGCCCCTCAGCTCTCTCAAGACAACCCTATTGAGGCAGCCACAGTCATCACCTCTCTTGTATAGAGGAACATACTGAGGCCCAGAGGGTTCAGTTACTTCAGGAATCGTGTTGTCTCATCTCCAGGGCTATTTGTACTACACTGTGTTGTCCCTACACAAAAATAAAACCCTGGGCTCTGCTTTGGTGGTGAAAGCCATGGGCTTGCCACAGTTCCACACGCACTCATTTCATAATGATCCATTCTTTTCTTCAGGCTCCTCATACATTCCCCCAGATGCTAGTTTACCACTCCTTTGTGCCAGACACTGTCTGCCGGTTGCAGTAATGCTGGCCTGACTGGCCCTCGTGCTGGCTGGACACCCTCTGCTGGCAGTATCTTCATAGGCAGCATTTAGGTGACCCAAGAGTGCAGTGAAGTCACACTTGGACCTCACAGGAGAGTGTTTCTATGCTCTAATTCTTCCCACACTTAGCAGAGCCAGTTTAGAATCCTGGTCTTACATTTATTCGTTCAACCATTTTTTGGTTTGTTTCTTTAGTGTTATCCTTTGTTTTTAATTAAAAAAAATGCATGCACATTGTGAAAACAAGTTAAAATGGATATATAGAGAAAAGTAATTACCTCTTCTATATCGTTCTAGTGTATCTTCCCAGAGAAATATCTTGTTTTCAGTTTATTGTTATCCTTCCCCAAATATTCTCTGCATGTACAAACACAGCATATATAAGCACATATGAGTATATTCCCCCTCTTAAAAAAAAAAGCACAATTGGAAGCTACTATATATGCACTTCTCTACATGCTGAAATCATTATTTTTGATGATTAGTTCATATGACTCTAGACTGACTTGTCTTCTTTTTACATAGCTGCATTATATTTCATTATGCAGATATATTTTATTTAACAAATCCTCCGTTGATGAATTTTTAGATTATTTCATCTTTGGCTATATAAACAATACTTCAGTGAATAGCCTTGAATTTACTTTCTTTGTATATGTATGGATACCTATAGAATAAATTTCCAAAAATATTTTGCTGACTGAAATTTGAAATTTGACAGATACTGCCAGATTGTCCCCCAAAGTGCATGCACCAACTGATCCTTCCACAAAAGGCATAGAGTGCCTGTTTTCCTGCATCTTTCCCAACCCTGCAATATTACAGGATTCTAAGCCCGCTGTGTCCAATCATTTGTGCTGTGCACAGAGCAAACCGGAATAACAACAAGCAAAAACCCTTAACCTCATAAAGCATAAGGAGCACAGACATAAAGCCAGAAATTACAGTGTGATATGAGAGGTGTTTTGTTAGGGGGGAGAAAAAAACCCACCTGGAAATGAAGCACTTAGCAAGAAGGCAGAATCCAGTTTGAGGGGCAGGGATTCCTTCCTGGGGGATGCAAGAGGTACCAAGAGAGATATAGGCAAGCCAGGGAGGGGATCCGTCAGGTAAGGCCCAGGGTAAAGCGGTCCCCCAGCAAGCCCCGACTGTGTTCGCAGGCAACTAGGAGAAGCCACAGGCTGGCTGCAGTGCAGCTACTGCAGGGGGTGGGTCCTTGTGGCCACATCAGCATCCCCCACATCAAAGCACAGCACACATGGGCCTCGGCTGAATTGACAAAGTGCTTGATTAGCAGCCTGGAGTGTCCAGATGAGGTGTCTGTTCTGCTTGGGACTCATGTGCGCCCAGAAGGACCCTCATAATTCAGCAGCACTGACACATACAAATGAGTCGCCAGCTTGTCAGGGGCATGGCAGGGTGGGGACAAAGACAGAAAAGAACTGTGGTCACTTCATCTCTCCATCCACCCTGGAGAAGAGGTCTCCCCAGGAAGCAGTTGCACAGGGGGAAGAAGGCTTTGTGGTGCAGCCAGTAATGAGCTGTGGCCATTGCGTCACGAATGGACACCAAATTGCCAGTGGGAAGCATGCCCAGAATCCATATGGCAAAAGGCCTGTTAATGAGCTCCGGGTGCCCAGAGCACTGCTCCCTCTGTGATTTTGCCAAACAGGCAGGAGCAGACGGAAGCCCAGGGCCTTTCTTACTGCTGTTCTGGCCCTGGATGGGGTGTCTCTTACCAGCACCTCCCTTCCTGGCTTCCCAGCATCACACCCCTACCTCTCTTAGGCCAGACCAGCCTCAGGATGGAGGGTCAGCTTCACTGAGATTGGCAGCTTCCTCAAAATGTTGGGTCTCAGGATGTGGCACATGATACAGGGTGACATGTAAGAACAGGCAGTTCCTGGAGAAAAGGGAGAGGTCTCCACAACCCAGCAGTGCCCTGACTCACTCATTTACTCCCAGCATCGTCCTATGACATGTTGCAGTTCTCTGGTGCCAGTTAAGTGAATTTATACATTTTATGCTGGAGCTCTAACTAAATGAACTCTTACAAAATAAACAAGTGGCCTCAGAAGATAGCTGCACAGAAGCTCTGATTTGAAGGTAGTACTGGCAGTGCAAGCCTGGCAAACAAGAAAAATGGTGGAGCCAACACCTGACCTACTGGCAGGCGCTCTGTCACTCACATCATGAGATAAAAACAGTGCCAGTGTAATCAGATGGGACAAGATGTCAGTCAAGACATGATGAAATTATTTAGAAGACTACTCTAACTATGGATTTATAACCAATGTCATTAACAATGTGCCTTACCCTAAATATATGTGATACCTTAAATATAGCTAATAGCACAGCCACCATAATTAGCAAGTTATTTAAAAATATAGATTTGTAAATCTTTAGCCCATCTTTGATTTGTGTATATTTTATGATATATGTGATAAGGTAATAATACAAAGTAAACTTATGTAATATAAAATGTTAGCATACAGATACTGGGCTAATTGCTCAAGAACATTTTACTAAAATAGGATATGATCAAACAACATTGACAGCCTCTGATCTGAAAAATCAGGCTTTTCTGTATTTCAATCATGTCGTAAGACATTGGGAAGACTTGAAATTTGTGGTTAGCAAGAAGGTATATTTCATCAGAGATAGGGAATTTAATGAAGACAAAGGGTCAGGCCCAGAAGAGAAGGGCTGAGAAATCAGCATAAATGAAGCACATCTAAGTGGGTTGATTTTTCTTTTCTGCCATGGCCTCCTCCTCCTCCTCTCTGCAGTCTTGTTCCACAGTCACACAGGAAGCCATATGTGTCTACCCTTCAAGCATGGGCCAAGCTTGCATGACTAATGAAGCTGATACAGCATCCAGAAGGCCAGAGTGTCCGCCCCCTCAGACCCTGAGTCCCCTCACGGCCACCTCCAGAGGTGAAAGAAGCCCAGGAAAGGGATCCACCATCCCTGCACCTGGAGAAAATAAATACTTTGAAAACAGCCAAAGCAACATGCAACAAACCAGGGCATGCTGCCATCACAGAAGCAAATCTTAGCAAGCCCAGCTTTTGTTGTGCCTATATTTAGTTCATGTTCCCTTAGTTTCAGGGATTTTCCAAATATTCCATTCCTCCCTAAATGCATGTTCCCCAGATCCCATGTGGCTCCTGAGAACTCTGTGATCACAAGGCAAAAAAGTGGATTTACTGAGTTACCCACTTCCTGTTTCACTCTCAGAATTCCAGACAACAACAATGGGTGTAGAAGACCCAAATCAAACTGCTCTTTCTGAAGCACACTGGTGTAAGGCATTTCCTAAAAGCTGATCCTTCTTCAAGTCGTGTGTGCTGTCTTCCATGCCAGGGCAAAGTTGGATGTTGTATGAAAAGATACCCAGGCCAAGTGAAATTAGGTTGAAATGTGTGACTCTAAGCAAGTCCCTTTGCTTCCCTGAGTCTCACATTTCTCATCCATCTAATAAGGTTTCTTCCATTTTCCCCTGAGGGCCTTGAGGAATTTCTCCTCTTGAAAAGTGAAAGAAATCCTAAATAATGGAGAAAAAGAGTGGACTAAAAGGACTCTCTAATATATAAGCATATTTCTTCCTTTTATGCATCCACCTTCTTATGCAGAGATGTAGAGTAATGGGTGGACAACGTTCTCAATTCTGGGTTTGTTTAGTACTTCTGAACAGTAGAAAAGTCTAAGGAGAATCACAGAAATCATGATTTTCGTGACAGAATCATTACAGAAACACGGAAGTCTTTACTTTTACAAAATTGGCCAGGAAGAGAAGGAAGGAGCAAAAGAATTTGTTTCTGTCCACAGGCAGTGGAAACTGTTCGAGCTAGTCTACTACTCAGAATCAAAGTTTCAAATCTATAAAAACATAATGGTGCTTCTGTTTTCTAGCTGCTTGTCCTTTTTCCCCTACAGGTTATTCTCCATCCCACCCCGAACAGCCCCAAACAGTCAGAGTGGCACAAAATGACAGTCTCCAAAAACTGCCCTGACCAAGATCTCAAAATCAAACTTGCTGTCCGAATGGATAAGCCTCAAAACATGAAGCATTCTGGGGTAAGTGTTTCTTCCCCAAGTGGCAGTTTTGGACACACGTCTGTTCATTTCAAACACAAGACCTTCAGAGAACTATGTAGAAGGAAATACAAAGGATTCATGAGAAGGTTTTAAAGTGTTTGACTTTGATATTTACAGTAATCTTCCTCAATTCTTATGATTATTGTATTTGCATTCTTGCTGTCAAGATAGAAGAATGTCCTTCTCTTTCTCTAATAGGGTTTCTAGGACAATTCAAAACTTTCTTAGCAGCATGCTAGGTGATTTTAGTTTGGGAAGGTCTTGTAGGCTCCACATACCTTGTCAGAGGCATCCAGATCATTTAAACTCTGCAAATCACTCACTTGCGCCTCAATCAGCAACCACATCTTTGAGGTGTAAGCAGCAGGCAGAAGTCACCTTCAGTCTAGTCACATTTAATATAGTTTAGTATTTAATGCAGCATTTAAATGAATGAGAAAAAATAGAAAATTTGTGATTATCTTTATCTTCTTAAAGTCTAAAAAAAATGACCAATTAAGTTGAAGTAGAGCAAAAAGAATAGGTAAGTTGTCATTTTTTTTTTTTTTTTTTTTTTTTTACAAATAAAACCAATGATTTTCCTAGAAAATGTTCGTTAGTGACTGAGTAGATACTGAGCCATAACCTATTAAACTAAATCACATGGATCCCATTATATCAGAAAACATGATAATCTTGTAACTCTGAAAAGGGAAAGTTGAACTAGTTGAAGGGAATGGACTGTTTGGTGGATGTTCTGTAGGTACCCACTGCCAACTGGCTGTTATTCTGCTTAGCCCCTCTGGGCCTTAAAGGGGTCTCATTAATTCTTTTTTGGGTATATGTGTATTGACAATAAGGCTTGAAGTGCTGAAAATGCCATTAAAATGAGGGTTTTGCTGGGCGTGGTGGCTCACACCTGTAAGCCCAGCATTTTGGGAGGCCAAGGAGGGCAGATCACCTGAGGTCAGGAGTTCCAGACCAGCCTTGCCAACATCGTGAAACCCCGTCTCTACTAAAAATACAAAAAAGTTAGCTGGGCATGGTGATACATGGCTGTAATCTCAGCTATTCAGGAGGTTGGGGCCAGAGAATTGCTTCAACTCAAGAGGTGGAGGTTGCAGTAAGCCAAGATCGCACCATTGCACTCCAGCCTGAGCAACAGAGTGAGACTCCATCTCTAAATAAATAAATAAATATTAATGAGGGTTGGTTAGATGTCCTAGAGGTTTGGGGAATTCAGAAACCCTATTTCAGGACCTAGCCATAATTAAGACAGATTTAAACAGAAGCCCACGTGAAGTCCAGGAGGGCATGACCAGGACAGGAATTTTGAACATCCCAGTGGATGAGCAGACCACAGCAGCATGTGGTCTGAGAGTAAAGAACAGGAGCCTAGCCGTGGTTACTCAGAGTTCTAGGAAGCAAAGAAAGCCCAAGCTTCCAGAGAAGAATAGAGACCTAGCTGTCAGGGCACCAGAGAGGTTCAGGTATGAAGGGTTCCAGAGAAAGCAAAGCTCACCTGTAGCTGGAGACCAGTTACTCAACCCAAGCTTTGATCTGGATTTAGAGAATTTGTTTTGCATCGTCTTGAGGCCAAATTATTCCAAGCCTGAGATGGGATTATGGCAAAGCTCTTCTGCCTGGGGTGTGAAAAGGCCATGGGAGCATGTGCAGGGCCCTAAGTATACACTTGGTCCTTTGTCAAGTGTCCAGGATGAAGTACAACCAGGTTTTCTTTGATTAAATTAGAGTGCCATGAAACATTGCTGAGGTCCACCTTTCTTCCTTCTTATCATGCTCCTGCCATATATTCTGACAATATTCATGGAATTTCTCCCTAATATCTCTTTCCCCTCTGTGCTGAGCCTCCTAGTTTGAAGACAAAGAGGTTGATAATTCAATTAGGTTTCTGTAATATACAAGAAAAGATCTGTACCTTTAGTAAAATCCTGCCTCATAAACACCAGTAAATATTTGCTGAAGGAACCAGCACATGAGTGAGCATAACAGACGTGGAAAGAGAGAGAGAGAAACAAAGACGAGAGGGCGGATCAAAGAGAGAAAATAGAGAACAGAATATGAATGAATGTATCTGTCCTCTAAACTGCTATTTTTTAACTTCCCTTAAAAAAACGATCAGTGCCTCAACCCACATTCAAGTCCCCTTTGAAGCACTGTACTAGGAGTTTTACTCTGCCATTTATTCTCCACAGCAACCACTTGACACAGGTATTATTTTCTCTATTGGACGAATTCCCATTTCCCACATTCTCTTCATTCACTCTGCTGGAAACTGAACTAACTGATTTGGACTGGGTAATTTTTGTGTTGATTTGTTTGTAAAGTTATTAACATATTTCAGGCTACCTTGACCCTACAGATGACAGAAGAAATATGTAGCTCACTTCTGACAGGTTCCATAACTATTTCATATTGCTAGACTGCCATTTTAAAATTCCCTCTGCCAGGAAATATACCAAGAGAGCTTAAAATAGCTCTGAAAAGTGAACGGTGGCTGCCTTAATAACACCATCAGACCCAATATGGTCTAAATTAGGGGTGAGCAACCTTAGTTGCCTAAGGGACTATTCAGGAAAAGTAAAAATGTTTATGGACTACGTTTTTTTCCATTAAAATAGTTTTACTGAACCCAGTTGTATAAAGGAGGACAGAAACAGGAGAGCAATATCACAGCTTAGAAAATGGAAGTCAAAAAGGAAAAATAATTTTTTTTTTTTTTGAGACAGGGTATGGCTCTGTTGCCCAGGCTGGAGTGCAACAGAGTGATCTCAGCTCACTGCGGTCTCTGCCTCCCAGGCTCAAAGCATCCTTCCAAGTAGCTGGGACCACAGGTGCACACTCACCACACTCAGTTAATTTTTGTATTTTTGGTAGAGATGGGGTTTTGCCATGTAGGCCAGGCTGGTCTCAAGTTCCTGAACTCAAGTGATCTGCCTCCCTTGGGATTACACGCGTGAGCCACCATGCCCAGCCAATAAAGGAATTTTTAAGAAGCATAGCTGAGATTATAAATTGTTTCCACATTAAGGTCATTTGAAACATAAAAGAACATCAGAATCACTGGGAATTATGACTGTTGGCATGTGCTGTGGTTCTTTGAATGAGCCACTGGGCCATTCAGAATAACTTTATTGAATGGAAATGTATCAGTGGGAAAAATCAACACTGCTTCTTGACCTTAAAATGTTAGTATCTGGGCATATTTGAGAATTAGTAACTCCTAGGTGGCTTTCTAATTTTCATCTCTTATTATCCGTATGGTGTTTTCAAGTTCGGGAAATGCATTCACATCCATTCTCTCATTTTATCAGTGAAACTGCCTCACAAGGATTAGGTATTATCATTCTCCCATCTTAATAAATGATCCTCTCTTCACCCAGATACCCAGACCAAAAACCTTCAGGTAATCATGGACATTTTTCCTTCTCATCCACAATCAAATATTTTTTTTCTTTTTGAGACAGGGTCTTGCTCTGTCACCCACACTGGAGTGCAAAGGTGCAAGCCTAGCTCACTGCAGCCTTGACCTCCTGGGCTCAAGCAGTCCTCCCACCTCAGCCTCCCAAGTACTACCACACCCAGCTAAGTTTTTTTTATTTTAATTGCAGAGATGGGATCTCACTATGTTGCCCTGGCTGGTCACAAACTCTTAGCCTCAAGCAATCCTCCCACCTCAGCCTCTCAAAGAGCTGGGATTATAGGCATGAGCCACTACAGCTGGCCATCATCAAATTCTTTTCACTCCATCTTCAAGATAAATCTAGAATTCAACCCCTCACCCCTGCCTGCATCTCACCATTGGCCTCCAGGCGTCCATGGCTGCTCCCTTTCACTTGCTGCTCCTGCCTCCTGCTTCCGCCCCTGCCTCCCAGTAGTCTATTTCCTACCGTGAAGCAAGGGGAATTTAAAACACACACACACACACAAGTCAGATCTTGCCACACGAATGCAGGAAAACCTCCAGTGATTCCCCATCTCATTCAGAGTGAAAGCCCATGTTGTTACCATGACTACAAGGCCCTACCTTCCTGGTCTTGATCACTGCGCCGGCCACACTGGGCTCCTTGCTCTTCCTCCCAGGCACCAAGTCCACCCCCCGTCTCAGGGCCTTTGTCCCAGCTGTTTCCTCTTTCACCTAGATCTCCAGTGTTTCTAGACTTTATCAGAAAGCCTTACCTGGTCCACCTGTGTCCTCCCTCCCTCTCTTACTCTGTTTTGTTTTCACCAGAGTTCTTATCGTTATCATATATATCATATACCTCTTTATTTATTAGTTTGTTGTCTGTCTTCCCCACTAGACTGTGAGTTGCTTGTCAGAAAGGACATTTGTCTCCTTTTTTCACAGAACCTTCATACAGAGAATGACATGTAGCAAAAGTCCAGTGAATTATTTATTATTTAGATGAATAAGTGAATAAATGAACCCCCATTTACTCTTAGAGAAATTGGAGCTTAAAGTGGTTAAAAGACTTGCCCGAGTCAGAGTAAACATTAGAGCTTGGTCCAGAGTTATTCCTTTCAATCCAACCTTAACTGAAGTCCTGAAGCTTGACTGAAATAGCTCCTCGTGGCTCCACATTGAATTTCTTCAGTGAACCATAGTCCACCAACCAGGAGTAATTTGCAGCAATTCTGATATTCCTTTTATATTTTAACAAACTTCAAAAGGGATATAGTTTGTAATGCTCAGCTGTCTTCTTAAAATCTTTTCCCCTTCCATTTCTGTAGCTGTGCCACTGCTCTAGACCTCTTGTTTTTCAAAATCATTACACTTCTCTCATCATAGGTCTCCAAGACACCACTCTCTTTGGCATAAACTCTAAAACTAGGCTACTGGACTAGACTAATCAAATATCTTTAGTGTTTCACTTTATCTCCCTTGTTGATTTCTTATCTATAAATGTCAATTAGATCAAGTCAGTTTATAGTGTTCAAATAATCTATATCCTTACTGATTTCCTGTCATTTATTTAGAGAAAGCTCTCAATCTCTTACTACAGTTTTAAATTTGTTTCTCCTTGTACTTCTGTTTTTGCTTCTTATATTTTGAAGCTTTGTTATTAGATGTAGAAACATTTAAGATTGTTATGTCTTCTTGATTGACTTATTCCTTTATCATTAAATTTCAACAGCAATATTCTTTGCCTGAAATTTACCTTGTATGACAGTAATATAACCCCTCCAGCTTTTTTTTTTTTTAACTAGCATGGCAGATCTTTTTTTCTATCTTTTTATTTTTAACCTATTGTGTCTTTGTAAAGTGCATTTCTAATAGGCAGCATAGAATGAGGTCTAACTTTTTAACTCAAACCTGAAGATCTCTGCCTTTTAGTTGAGATATTTAGCCTATTTACATTTAATGTGATTATTGATAGGTTTAAACTTATCATTTTGTTATTTGTCACCCTTTTTATTTTCTGTTTGTCCCATCTGATCTTTGTTCCCCTTTTCCTATTTTTCTGCCTTCTTTGGAATTAGCTGAATATCTTTATGATTCTACTTTGTCTTCTTTATTATTTTATTATCCCTAAATGCCGATTAGATCAAATTGCCTAGAATGCAATTCTTGCCACAACCACTTACTAACTGTAGGCAAGTTGCTTAACCTCTCTGTACTTCCTTTTGCTCAATGTAAAACAGAAATAACAAGTGTTTGTCTTGTAGGGTTGTTGTGAGGACTAAATGAGCTAATACATGTACAGCATTTAGAACAAGGTCTGATACATGGTAATAGCTACAGCTATAAAAGAGTTGTTGATAGTGGTGGCTGTAATCATCATTGTTATTTGCTTTCATCTATTCTTTGTACTTTTCCCCAGCCCATGCTTCTTCTTGCTGGGCTGCTGCAAGATGGCTGAGGTACCTGGAGTCTCCCTGTTCTCCACCTTCTCCTTCACTACCCAAGGAGAGGACAAAAGCATCCCTGAGAAATCATGGTTCTTGCCTCTCTGCAAATTCTATTCTTATAAGAAGTTCTTATGAAGAATTTCTAACAAGGAGGAATGAGTTCAAGAGACCTATTGTACAATATGGTGACTATGATTAATAACAATATATTGTATACTTGAAAATTGCAAGGGAGTAGATAATAAACAGAGCTATGTTACTAATTTACATTAAATTCACAAATACCACATGAGAGAAGACTGTCCCATTTTTTTTATTCAAATGAAAAGTTACAAGCATTGTCATGGGTGCTACCCTGCCAAGTAGTCGTAGGGAAGAGGGACACTGAGGCCAGGGGCATCTTCCATGATTCAGCAGTTTTGGGGGATTCCTGGAACTTTAGTTGAACACAAATTAATCTTCCTCTTCTTTTTTAATCCTTTGTAGCTCGTCGCTGTGGCCTCTCATACAACTAAAATGTCCCCAGTGAATAACAGGGATGTCAGTGACACAGTAGCAAGGATTTTTACAAAAATGTCATAAGAGAGGATACATTCAAATCATGATGTAAAATATGGCCTGGAGCTCCAAACCCAGACATGTGTGTCTCACTTTCCTTTCCAACAGATGTGTACCCAAAAGTTGAATGTGAATTCAAATAAAGAATCCAAAGAGAAGCCCTTTGCAAAGTCAGTAATTATTTACTCTTTCCACTAGGACTGCTTTTCTTTCTTTCTTTTTTTTTTTTTTTTTTTTTGAGATGGAGTCTCACTCCATCACTCAGATTGGAGTGCAGTGGCGTGATCTCAGCTCACTGCAACCTCCACCTCCCCCACCTCCCGGGTTCAAGTGATTCTCAACCTCAGCCTCCTGAATAGCTGGGACTACAGATGCACACCACCATGCCCAGCTGATTTTTTTTTTTCAGTAGAGATGGGGTTTTAACATGTTGGCCAGGCTGGTCTCAATATCCTTACCTGAAGTGATTATCCACCTCAGCCTCCCAAAGTTCTAGGAGTAGTGAGGACTGCTGATTTTACTAATACAAATAGTAGCACACACAACAACAACAACAATAATACTTATCCAGCCCTTACCACGTGCCAGTGAGTATGCTAAGCACTTGACATGTATCACCCCATGAGTTCTCATAAGAATTCTGTGAAGAGGCTGTTATGTTATCCCCCACTTCACAGCTAAGGAGACTGAGGCACAGGGCAGCTAAGCCAAAGGAAAGTTTATGACAGGGCCAAAATTCACATTTAGGTGTCTCTCCTTTAGTCTGAGATATAATCACTGGTCTAAACTTCCACTCACTACATTAGAATACTGCTTTATCTATTGGTAAATCCAGATTTCCACATATCCGGACAGCCTGAAGACAGAGAGTTGAGGGCCACGAATGCCCACACAATTAGATCTGCCTGTAGTGTGAGGAGCTAGAAGGGAAGCCACCTGTATGTCTGCAATAACAGAACTTCCATCTGCTCCAGGTACTGTGCATCCTATTTAATGAGCATGTTTCAACCCAAGAAACGCAGAGCCGGAGCTGACTAGACAGAAACAGTACATCTCAGCCCTCAGTTTCTTAGTTTTGACACCTTCTGGTGTGTGCCAAATTAGCAATAAATTCTGAGAAAAACCTCAGAGGGAAAGCCCCTCCCTCAAGCAGACTTTCTGTAGGAAAATTGTTACTTTTTCTCTGATCCCACCAGCTTTCCCATTCAGAAGCCTTTAACCAGAAATCCCCTCCGTTCAATTAGAATCATGACTCATGTTCTGACTTCAAAAAAGAAACCAAAGTTTGTCATCTAGAAGGGAGGAGGAAGAGTGTGAAGAGGAAGCTTTAGAGTCAGACTGTTCTAGTTTAATTTCTGGCTGTGTCCTTCATCAGCTGTGGAACCTGGGAAAGTTACTTAAACTTTCTCAGCCTCAGCTCCCTCAACTATAAAACAGGAATAATAGTATGATGATATAGCTAATAGTAAGTGTTTACTTTAAGCTAGCTATTGTTCTAAGCACTTTATATTTCTACTTTAATCCTCACAACCCTTGAGGTAGGTACCCTTATTATTATCCCCATTGTATACATGAGAAAACTGAGGTAGAGATGACTTTAGAAATGTATTTGCCCAAGGTTGCTCATGAATCTATGCAACATATCTCCAGATTTAAGCTCTTAACTCCTCCACAGGAGTGTAATAAATTCACATAAAGTGGCTGGCCTAGCACAGAAAACTCGTAACACTTCACTAAGCAGTAGCTGTGATTTTTATTATGAAGGGAGAGTTAATGATTCAGTATGAATTACATTCTGTGGGTTCTAGTGAACTTCTTTTCCTACTTTTATTCACATGTATTATGATTATATACACAATAGATGTTGTAGCTGTATTCATTGTTGCAAATCTCTTTCTATGGATGCAAAGTAAAGGGAAATGGGTAGTAGCTGTGAGATAGAATTCCAGAAAAGTGTGAGGCTGTTACAATCTTGCTAGTCATTACTAAAAAACTACAAAATTTCTTGCCCACTTCCTGAATTTTATCTTTTATGTCATCTACTTTCCTATGCAAGTAAGTCCAAGGAAATTTCCTTTCACATATTTAAGTTATTGATTGCTGCTAAAATGATACATTTTCCTCTGCCCATGGAGAGATTCTGTAATAAAGCTGACATTTGTTGTGCATCTACTTCCTGACATGCCTCAAGCTTATACTTCACAAGCACTGTCTCATTTAATTCTCACAACAGACCTGTGAGTGAGGAACCATTACTGACCTGTCTTACAGAGCACCAAGAGGTTAAGAATCTTGACTAACATCTCACAGTAGCTGGTAGAACTAGAACTGGAAGATTATACGCTTAACTGTTACAAGCCAATAATCTCTCTCCTTAGCCCTGGCTGAACCTCCCTTTTATGTCCATTTCTGCCATAAATACATTAATATATCATTGTAAGCACTGACCAGGACAGTTAGATGATTTATGTAACCTCAGAGCTATTTGCACTGGCCTCAGCAGCAGCACAGGGCTGATAAACTTATCAGTCATCCAGTCAGTGTTTCCTGCATCAGCTTTGGTCCAGCCAGCACCTCTCTTGCCTGAACTCCTGTAACCAGCTCCTCACTGATCTCTCTACTTTCTCTCTTGCCCCTTCTTCCTACAGTGTATTCTCTACCCAGCAGCCAGTGCGATCTTCTTACATAGAAATACGATTGTGTCACCACTCCCCTGCTCTTAAAACCATTCCATAGTTTCCATTCATATTTAGAATGAGCATATTGGTGATCTGATTTACCCATTTAAGAGGTCAGTCTAGCTGCTGTGGGATGAATGGAGCATAGAGATGAGAAGGAAAGTGGGGAGCCCAGTTAGCAGATTCCTGTCATGGTGAAGGTGGTGGTGATGGTGACTTGACTGGAGAGTTGCAGTGGCAATGGAATGAGGTGGAACACATTCGGGAAGGAATGCTGTGGGTAACACCCCCAGAGGCACCGAGGAAGGAGAACTGTGCAGACCCCAGGCACGATTAGTGCCGGAAGTATAACTCACTGCTTACTTATATCTAGCTTATATATATAATCATACTTAGTCCCATATGATCTTTCTGTATAATCATATAATAACTTACCGCTTACTATATCTAGCTTATATATATATATAATCATACTTAGTTCCATATAATCTTTCTGTGTAATCATATAGGTATTGTAGTCGGAGCTGTACTGACACATTTAGTGCTGATTTATAGAATCCTTCTGTATAACCATATAGTAGTTTATAGTAGGAGGAATGCCTAGAGCAGTCACAGAACAGAAGCAGTACATGGGAAAACAGCCAGACCAGGACAAGAACCAAAGACCCAGGCAGTGTCGTCCCTGCCTGAAAGGGCATATGCTGTATGGCAGGGTTGGAGCAAGAGCCTCTCCTCCTGATAAAGGAGTTGTAGTACCTTGTATCCAGTTCCTGCGGAAAGTAGGCCTCAGGCCTGAGATCCTGCAAATAACCGAGGGAGAAGAACCACTCTGGTATGACCAGTCATGGGGGCTCTACACCCTGTCAGTCTTTTCTCGCTTCTGTGCTAGCGCAAATCATCCTCCCATAAATATCTTAAGAGAAGAGCACAAGTCTGTCAGCTCCCACTGCGTTGGCTTATGGTATCTTTCTATTAGAAACCCTTTGAAGTCTCCAGCCCCCTCACTTCTGATAGGAATTCAGACAGAACAACAGGATTCTGTGATAGGTGTTTAGAAAGCAGAATCGGGGTTCCTTCCCTCCAGAAACTCACAGTTCAATAGGAACAATAAATATCACAACAAATAAATTAAAGCTGTGCAATAGTTGTAACAGCAGAATTACCTACAAAGCCTAGGAGGTGATGATATCAAAGTAAGGTTTTAAACTGAGGGAAAAAATATGAGTTTTCTCACGAGGAGCAGTGAGAAAGCATCCCAGGCAGCATCAGTTGTACCAAGTTACAGAGGTGTGAAACTTTATGGTGTGGTCAGGAATTCCAGATACACAATGTAGATAATACAATGTGCAGAAGCCAATTCAAGGGGGTAAGCAGGAATAGAAAATGAAACATTTTTTAGGCTAGGTCCAGATGCTGGACTTTGTCCCTATAGGCTAAGGTTTTCCCAAGTATATTCATGCCACTGATAGTACGCAAGATCATTTTAATGTTATGCAGACTAACATGGATCAAATATAGTCAGCCTTCCCCTATGCACAGGTTCTGCACCTGATAAATCAACCAACCATGGATGGAAAATATTTTGGGGGAAAAAAATGAAAAATAAAAAATACCATAATAAAAAATAATACAAATTAAAAAATACAGTAGAGCAACTATTTACATAGTATTTACTTTGTGCTAAGTATTATAAGTACTCTAGAGATGTACTTAAAGATTTAAAGTATATGGGAGGGGCCTGGTGTGGTGGCTTATGCCTGTAATCCCAGCACTTTAGGAGGCTAAGGCAGGCAAATTGCTTGAGGTCAAGAGTTCGAGACCAGCCTAGCCAACATGGTGAAATCCCATCTCTACTAAAAATACAAAATTAGCCGGGCATGGTGGTGCGTGTCTGTAATCCCAGCTACTCAGGTGGCTGAGGCAGGAGAATCACTTGAACCCAAGAGGCGGAGGTTGTAGTGAGCCGAGATTGTGCCATTGCACTGCAGCCTGGGCGATGGAGCCAGACTCCATCTCAAAAAAAGAAAAAAGTTCAAAAAAATAAAGCATATGGGAGAATTTGCTTCAGTTATATGCAAATACTACACCATTTTATATAAGAGCATCTGTAGATTTTGGTGTCTGTAGGGGTCCTGGAACCAATTCCCTGTAGATACTGAGGGACTACTGTAATCATTTATGTATTTTAATATGTGCTACATAAGTATAATTAGTATATCAACCCTATAATATAGTTTCATTTTCAAAATAAATTTATCCATGTTAACTAAGTTAACTTAAAGAAAAATAAGTAAATCATGGAATAGGTGAACAGATATGGGACCAATCATGAAAATGAAATGTAAGAAGCCAAAGTTTGAGGCACCTTTCATATAAATGGTGGGGAGAGGGGGGCAGGCACTGAAGGAATTTTAGCATGGAAAAGGCATGATGAGATTTGCAGGTGGTAAGCTCTGTCTCATTTCCAGGAATAGGATGAAAATCATTCTCGTGTCCCTGAAACCAATTAAGAGGTTCCTCTATAATTGTCCATGAAAGCAAAAATTGTGGGTGGGGACTGAAATAGTGGAAGTGGGAAGAGGGAAGACGGAGCCGTGAGGAACTCCCCAGGAGGTAAAAATTCAACTGCACTTGGCAACTGAGGAAAAGGATGAGGAAACAGAAGGACCCAGGATGACTCCTGGGTTTCTGGCTTGAAGGTCTGAGTAGATTTTGGCTGCCAGCCACTCTTAAGAGCCCCTGACATTTGTCAGGCAGTAAACATTTTAATTAGGTGCATTCTTCATTATGTTCCAAAGCAGAAATTCTGTCTGAATTGAGGTGAAATGCTGATTTGGAAGTTGTCCAGTGGGTGTTGATGACAGTAAACAGGTAAAGCCAGTTTCAGAACTCAGTATTTGAATGTATTTGAGTATGACCAGAGCTCCCCTTTCTTAGTTGGATGCAGCCTGAAAAATGCCAGCCTTGATTCCTAGATCGATGCCAGTTCAATGTGTAACAGTCCACAAAGTAGACAGGCTAATATGTGAATCGATTAGTAATATTGATCTTAACATATCCAGACAGTTCTGAGCTCTGCCTCTGTAGTTCTCGACCCTCCTTCTTATTTTATTTTTCTGTATAAAAAAGTAATTTCTTTCAACAGAAGAGCTTTTGGAGAAGGAGGAAGGAAGTGGGGGAGAACTTCCTATGTTGACTTGGAACTTCCTCCCTGTAATACACCTGCATTCCTCCCTGTAATACACATGCAATACAGCAAAAGAAAACAAGGGAAGGTTTCCCTGGATGAAACGTGACAAGAGGTGAAAGAGTTGTGAAATTTAGCACTCTCTTTTTTCTTTCCTGTGCAATGTCTTTCAGGAGTTCCCCTACCTAAAAGACTTTTAGCACATATACAAATTAAATTGCAGCGTAACATTTTCCAAGGTGCTTTCTGGAATCAGTCAAGGAGTCTAAGTCTCATGATGGGCCTCAATTCCTCCGGTAGGTGGAAGTGAGCCATGCTTGCTGTTCTTTATGCTCAAACACAGAGCTCCAAAATCTGTGCCCTGTTCCTGAGCCATGTGCATTTCCTTGTTTATAAGTACGAAGCTTCATGACAAAGTGTGTTCAGCAATTCACTCACTCAAGCATTAATGCAGCTCTGGTCTTTCTCCTTTCCCTTAGGTATTTGTGGGCCATCGGTAAGAATGTTTGGAAGAGATGGAAGAAAAGGTTTTTTGTATTGGTGCAGGTAACTAATTCTTCAACTCTAATAATACCAGTCTTAAGAGACATCAGTATTAAAGATTTGCTAGAATGAATGAATGCTTTTTAACTGAGGTATAACTTTAATATACAGAGCTCATGCATTTACCTCAATAAATTTTCACATATATCCATGTAACCACCATTCAGAGGAAGATACAGAACATTTCCAGTACCCAAAGGGCTCCCTTGTGCGCCATTTTCTAGTTTTATATCACCTTAAATTTTTAAAAAATTAATGCATACTCATAATTTTTTAATTCAAACAATCCAGAAGTATGTGAGGTAAGTCAGGGAGAGTAGACTCCACCCCTGCCCAGTCTCCTGCCAGGATGGAGGATTCCAGCAGGATTGCCAGGTTAGGGCTATAGGGACATTAACATCGGCTGAAAACAATGTAGTATTTTGAAAAGCACTGAGATAGGCATTATGAGTGAAGTCAGAATTTAGTTGGACTTTTTGCCTCTATTTTATTATTTAGCATGTTTGAATTTGAATTACCTGTGTGGGAGTGCTCTACTCCACTTGGTACCTGGTGCTTCCAAAAGTCTTAGTCAACTTCCCATAACTATGTTTAATATCTAGAATAGATCTTTCCAGTAAACTTTTTGTTTAACTGAAACAAACCAAATTCTTCAAGTTGTTCTGCAACTTGCTTTTTTCACACAAGTGATATAGCGATTTCTCCATATTTGCACATACAGCTCTGGCTCTATTATCTGTAGACTTTTCTCTTTTGGATAGACTTCTGGACTTTCCCAATTTGGGCTATTCTTAACAATGTTGCAGGGAACATCTGTGTATATGGATACAAATGTAGATGCAGATACTGATATTAATACATCAGTTATATACAAATAATATCTTTACTCTTAAGCATTTCTTAAATTTTTTTCCAGAAATAGTAATACCTGTCTTTGAAAGACCCCATCTTTTTGGTCGGGGGAGGGGTGTTTGTTTTTTGCATCAGGATTTTTCCATTTACAAAGAAATTTTCCAGTGCGTCCTTTTAATTTCTGGACTCCACCAGACCATTTACACTATCATTCAATTTGCAGAAATCTTATTTATTCTATACTCTGAAAGATGTCACAAAGTGAGTCAACTTGTAACTGTGTCACAAAATATAGGGTTACTTGACTAGGATTAATATTTAGAGAGCTACCAATATTTAGAGTACTTTATACTCAGAGATCTGACTATAAAGCAACTCCCTTTCAGGTCTAAATGACCTTGAGGGTTTCACCAACTCTGAACTTCTAAGACTAGACTGTCTGTAGATCTACTTGTATCTGCTGTGCCCCTAAAGCAAAATGTAACTCTCTGGCTCTAATAAGCAGAGGCAATCTTTGCTTTTAGTATTGTTATGGGTACAACAAAAGCTTAAAGTGATTTAGCTGCAAGGAACATTTTGGAATGATGCCCATCCCTCAAAATAACTCACGGCTAAGCAATGAAAGCTATTTTAGCCTGTGATACATTTCCTCAGACTAACAACTGACCAACATTTATTAAGCACCTTCCTTGCATGGAGCACATTGAGAGGACATAAAGAACTATCATGTCTGGTATTTCGCTCCTAGAAAGGAATCTGTTAGAGTTCCACATATGCAAACAGCAGAAATAGTCTCACACTAATTAAGGTTTAAAAAATGAATATATGAAAGGCTTTGGAGAAGATAACTCACAGAAATGTGGAAAAGGCTGAATTACCCATCCATGTTAAGAACAGGGCACAGCATATTTCCAGAAATCCAAATTGTGTTAGTCAGCCCTCTCCAGAGGAACAGAACCAACAGGATATATGTGTATAGGAAAGGGTGTTTAGTAGGGAGAACTGGCGCACACAATTACAAGGCAAAGTCTCACAATAGGGGTCTGCAAGCTCAAGAAGAGAGAAGCTGGTAGTGGCTCATTCTGAGTCTGAAAGTGTCAAAACCAGGGAAGCCAGCAGTATAGCCTTCTGTCTGAGTCCAAAGGCCCCACTGGTATAAGTCCCAGTGTCTCAAGACCAAAGAATCTGGAGCCTGATGCCCTCGGGCAGGAGGAACAGAAGGAAGCATCTAGCACGGAAGAAAGATGAAAGTCAGAAGACTCGGCAAACCTATCCCATCTCCTTCCACCTGCTTTGTTCTAGCCACACCGGCAGCTGATTGGATGGTGTCTATTCACACTGAGTGTGGGTCTTCCTCTCCTAGGCCACCAACTCAAGTGTCAGTCTTCTCACAGACACACCCAGAAACAATACTCTACCAGCCAGCTAGGCATCCTTCAATCCAAGCAAATGGACACCTCATATTAACCATCACAAGTCCTGGGAACCATGGCCAATGCTACTGGTGTGGTCATGAGACAGATTGGCACTGACCACTTTCTATTCTTGCATCTCTCCTTGAGGGTCAAATTTTATAGAGGGGGAATTGGTTTAGTACAAACTAGTTCACTCCCAATGTTTAGCAGGAAGAAGGGGTGGCACTTGGGTTGAAATGAAATCCCACTGGATTTCTTTCATGCAAAATCAGGATGCCATTGCCAGAAGGAGAAATGGATACTGGGAAGGCAAAAATAGCTGGTATCCACTTTAGAGCTTACAATATAAATGAAAAGACAAGACACATCAAAAGAGGCAGTGCTGGCCAGGAGTGGTGGCTCATGCCCGTAATCCCAGCACTTTGAGAGGCTGAAGTGGGTGGATCACTTGAAGTCAGGAATTTGAGACCAGCCTGGGCAACATGGTGAAACCCTGTCTCTACCAAAAATGCAAAAACTAGCCAGGCATGCTTGCTTGTGCCTGTAATCCCAGCTTCTGGGAATGCTGAGGCAGGAGAATTGCTTGAACCCAGGAGGTGGAGGCTGCAGTGAGCTGAGATTGTGCCACTGCACTCAAGCCTGGAGACTCCGTCTCAAAACAAAAGAAAAAAAAAAATAGGCAGTGCTGAGTCATGCATAGTTCTCACCACTCCATGCTTCTCATTGCACTTGGCACAGCAGTCTCTCTTAGAATCCCTTGGTGGGAGCATGCCTGGCCTCCTCAATAGACTGTGCTCTGTTTCAGGGCCAGTTCTGTTTCTGATTCTTTTTTGTGTTCTTCCCTCTCTTCCCTGCCACACCCATACACAGTCCCTATCCCAGTGTCTGGCACAGGCAGTCAGGAAATATTTTGTGGAAGAGAAAAGAAGAAGAAAGAGGAGAAAAGCTCAGGCAATGCCTTGGGTGGTGCTGAAAAGGAGAGATCATGTGCTCCGAGAAGTGACTGGTGAGAACCATTCTCAGATTTCTGAGAACCTTTGATATGATGAAGTACTTAGGAGAAGTAGATTACCTCTTATATCGGGAGAGGAAACTCTTCAGGAAAAACAAGAGGAAATGTGTGGAAAACATTAGTAAAGCCATGTCTGTACAGTAAGTACAGGGAGAATCAAAAGGGAGAGATTTTTTTCAGGCAACTGGAACACAGATGTTTAGAGTCTTCACACTGAGCCTTCTACCAAGAGAAGATGAAAGTCACACAGCAGCTAAAAAGCAAGCTCTGTGCTCACTTCTGAGAATCATAAAAGGGTACATCTCATCTAAAGTTCAGTATCTTTCCTAGAAGGGCAGGAGAAAATAATTTTAGAATTTTGTGAGATTTTTCATATACATATGATTCTCATTAACTTTAAAGAGCCATCGAGGTACATTGGGTACCTCCATCCCCCAAAGAAAATCTGTTTCAGCCTGAATCAGATTTCTCCCTTAACAACCTCTGTGACATGCTGAGGTGACACGAGAGTCCCATCATCACAAAGATAATGGGGGAGCCAGGATGACAACTGGGGTCTTCTCTTTCAAGCCTTGTCCTGTTCACCACAACAATGTCCAAAAGCAATTTGCTGGCATACCCAGAAAATACTGCATTATTTTTTAATCTTTCCATTTTTTTCTTCTCCCCTATTTAAGTGATCACATTTAGAAGCACTTTATCAAAACCATAAAGAAAAAAAACACACTCCTTTGAAACAACCCCAATGCCATCATAGCTGCAGGAGGAAAGTTCAAGGTCAACCGATTCAGAGGAAGCAAAAATGTCCCAGGTTATCTGAAGGAAAGGATATCAGTCTAAATGGTGACAGTCAGCCCCCAACAGCTACATGCACTGTTGAATTCCGTCGTACGTACAAACGATTCTCAGTTTTTCTTTAGCCACCAAACCCTTGCTTTGAAACTCAAAATGCAAACATGAAACCCAGAGAACTACCTGGTCCAATTTGCAGAAGGGTGAGGTGCTAGGGGAAGGAAGAAGATTCCCCTAACCCTGCCCCTACTCCAAGGCAGCCTTAAAGGGAACTCCGTGGAAAACAGTGTGGAAACCACCAAACAGAAAGTATGTCTGCCCAAGCCACTTACTGAATCTTTGTGTCTTTCAATTCAGATGTTACATCTTATGGAATGTATTTGTATACAGAGCTAGCAGCACACAATTTCCAGCATAATTGTGATCTAATACATTAGATTTAAAACAAAGTAAATTTTCTGAAAAAACAAAGATGAAGAGAGGACATCCAATGTTAGTCTCCTCAAAATTTATGTCCTGCTCTGCACATATATGCAAAGTCTACTTTTTTGCTTAACAATTAAAATTCTCCCTGACTGAGATTTCCTTTAGAGCTACTACCTTGGGGAACCAAATGCTAGACTGTTAAGGGACTTTCTACGAGCCAGGGACAAAGGACATACTCAGAAGAGTGTTGAACCAAAGTAGCAATTCCCATTTTTTAAGGATCCGAGCTAAAATTATTACAGATCTGGCTAGAATCTACCCTACTAACTGTGAAGGGAATGAAGCAGTTGTAAGGAGCTTCTGTGCCAGAGATTCAAGCATTCCTGTACGATGAGACAGTGTCTGTAAATGTGGGCCTGGACCATCTGCATCAGGTGTTTAAAATGCAGATCCCAAGGTGCCATCCAGAAGACTCTGATACAGTAAGTCTCGGGTGAGGTCCGATAATCCATACTTATACCAAGCACCCCAGGAGATACTGATGCAGGTGGTCCAAAGGCCACCCCTGGAGAAACACTGCCTTGGAGGTCATTATTCCACTTAAAGTGAAGGGTCTCATTCCCTTCAGACTACACCATCTTAGAGTTTATGTTCTCTATAGAACCAAGCATCGGAGTAGCTAAACAGATATGCAAATGGCAATAATAAAGCCTCCCTCTTGCCATGTTCCTTGAAATTCCAATATATGTCCTATAAACTTTGCTGGCTGCAAACCCTAACCCAGAGATTAAGGAAAAATGGGTCTTCAGCACCCTGAATCAAGAAATTACTGGGGCTTTATTCTAAGCCCTCAGGTCCATGGTAAGAACCAAATACAATGGTTACTACTGTTACTAACTCTAATGTGACCGAATGAACGCTAATGATAAAGATGCCAATTCCACAGAGTACTGCTGGATAGCCAGAATGCCTCACCCTGTGTGTGTAAGGAGAACAGTGAAGACAGGCCCACTTATCACCCATATCAGGTTAGAAAGTCTTACCTCTATCATCTTTATATTTAAAAAATATTTTTATTCTGTGCTCAAAAGATTTCTGGTTAAAATCTTATTTTTTTGATTGGTGTTCAAATAATTTCTGAGACATTTCCCCCATTTTAGCACTATACAAACTATATTCTGTGTTTCCTCTAATAATGTGAGCAATCACTTATATGATCTCTTAGAGTTTACAAAGCAATCATCAAGCTGGTCTTCACAACCTTTCTGTACTACAGTGAGGACAGAAAGGCTGTTCTCAACTTCACATTAGAGGAAACTAGGCTCATAGTGGTTAAGTGACCTGCTCAAGATCAATGGCTTATAAGCAGCCATATATGAACCCTAACACAGGTCTTTTGACTGCAACTGCCTTCAGTAACTCCAAGCAGTTAGCTAGGGCTGGTACTCAAAGAGATTGATGCATGCAGAATATTATATATATATGATGGAATACTACTCATCCATAAAAAAGGAATGAATTAATGGCATTCGCAGCAATCTGAATGGGATTGGAGACTATTATTCTAAGTGAAGCAACTCAGGAATGGAAAACCAAACATTGTATGTTCTCACTCATAAGTGGGGACTAAACTATGAGGATGCAAAGGCATAAGAATGATACAGTGGACTTTGGGGAATCAGGGGAAAAGGGTGGGGAAGGGGTGAAGGATAAAAGACTACAAATTGGGTTCAGTGTATACTGATTGGGAGATGGGTACACCAAAATCTCACAAATCACTGCTAAAAAATTTAGTCCTGTAACAAAATACCACCTGTTCCCCAAAAATCTATAGAAATAAGAAATTAAAAAAAAAATTTTTATAAAAGAATGTTCTAGAACTGAATTACTTTACTCAGATGGAACCAACGTGGCTCCTCTGTTTCTGATTCCCAGCTGAGAATGTTACCAGAAATTATGTTCCAGCTTTCAGAAAAGTGGCTACATGAGAACAAGATAAAAATATTAATATATAATGCCTTGGAATACAGTAGTAGTCACCTGGGAATACCATATTGAAATAAGTTAACCACAAAAATTAGTTGTAAGACATATGAGTAGTTGAAGGATTGGTAGCTCTGAATGTTTGTTTTTCCCACTCAACTCCACAACTGCCATATAAGACATTTATATTTATATTCTGGTTGCAAATGGCAGATAGCAACTCCAACAAGCTTAAGTTTTAAAAGAGGAGAATTGTATTGGTTAGCTAATTAAACTAGCAATTAACTGGAGAGTCTGCTGTCATGGCTAGATCCAGAACTCAGACAATATCATCACACCTCCATCTCTCAATATATATAATCTCTTGGCTCTGCTTTCCTCTGAATTGACTTTGCCCTCAGGCACGATCTCTGGCAGCTCAAGCCTTACGAAAGTTTGGCAGCCCCAGAGAAAACTTGCCTTTCCCATGTACCCCAAAACCTAAAATGCAACAAAAAATATATTAAAAAAAAAAAAAGGAAAAAAAAGAAAACTTGCCTTTTCCAATTCTTCCAGTACAGGCCTTCAGTGAGCTTTTTTTTGGCCCAGTGTGGTACCAAATCCTTGCATCAATCACTGCAACCAACGAGTACTATGTTGACTGGGGAGGCATGGGCCAAGAGTTCCACCCACCCTCCTTCCAGCTAGAGGTGCAGTTAGTCCCACACAAACCACTTGCACTGAAAGTTGAAAAGAGAGTGGTTCCCAGAGGAAGGCCAGGATTCAGTTGTGGGAGGGAAATGAATGCCCTGCATGCACACATGAGAAATGCCCCAACAGAAAGCCAGGTGCAGTGGCTTGTATCTGTAATCTCAGCATTTCAGGATACTGAGCTGGGACGATCACTTGAGGCCAGGAGTTTGAGACCAGCCTGGGCAACATAGTGAGACCCTATGTCTACAAATAAATTCTTTTTTAATTATCAAAAAAAGAAATGTCCCACAGATGTTATCCTCATCCCCATTTAAAGATCACAAAACCATGTCCCAGAAAAGTTAACTGAACTGCCTTGGGTCACATAGAAAATAATGGATCTGACAACCAAATCCAGTTCGGCAGGATTCTAAAACCTATTCTCCTTCTACTCCACCAAATGGCCTTCACTTCAGTGTCGATCAAGAGTCTGGGATTTAAACACTGTGATCCTTCATTTGCAACTACATCGCACTAAAAATAGTCCTTAGTCTCCAGGAACTGTGTGATTCACACCATAAAAATTTTCTCGGCCGGGCACAGTGGCTCACGCCTGTAATCCCGGCACTTTGGGAAGCCAAAGCGGGTGGATCACCTGAGGTCGGGACCAGTGTGACCAACATGATGAAACCCTGTCTCTACTAAAAAATAAGAAAATTAGCCAGGCATGGTGGTGTGCGCCTGTGGTCCTAGCTACTCAGGGAGGCTGAGATAGGAGAATCGCTTGAACCCAGGAGGCAGAGGTTGCAGTGAGCCAAGATCGCGTCACTGCACTCCAGCCTGGGAAATGGAGTGAGACTCCATCTCACAAAAAAAAAAAAAGAAAAAAGAAAAAAGAAAAATTTCTCCATCTTCAGATTTTGGCTCAATTGGCCAGTGCTTCCTCAGGAATTCTTTGCCTAACCACCTACCTAGACCAAATCTCCAAGCTCTTATAGTACCATATACCTCTCATTTTAATATTTGCCACTATTAAAATAACACGTTTCTAAAATGTGATTAATGTTTACCTTCATACTAGACATGTGGGCAGGAATCATGTCTGGTTTTCTGCATATTTACAGTCCCAAAACCAAACACACTACCTTTGTATTTGTTGAATGAATGAATGCATCTATTATAAACAACTCTTTTCTAAAATATGTATGTGAATTTTGGACAAGGGCTAGTGACCGGGGTTCAGTAAAAAAAAAAACAGCTGATTAATTTTCAAAGCATGATGGTAAATGCAAGGAAAGGGATTTAGATAAAATGCATTCCACCGTTGTATGTCCAAGTATTTTAGTCTCCCATAGGTGATAGGAAGAAGGGGAGGGGACAGTTGGGGATAAGAAGGTCTAACCTTCTCATCTCATCACTGGAATCTACTTGCTAACTATAACTGAAACTCAGGTGCAAACCTTAGAGGTTCTGGCAGTTCCTATGTATTAAAACAGCGGTTCTGACACTTCAGCATGTATTAAGAAATATCTGGCCAATTGTGGTGGCTCATGCCTGTAATCCCAGCACTTTGGGAGACCAAAATGGAAGGATCGCTTGAGCTCAGGAGTTCAAACCAGCCTGGGTAACATAGTGAGACAACCCACCCCTATCTCTACAAAAAAAAATACTAAGAAATTAGCCAGGCATGGTGGCACATGCCTGTAGTCCCAGCTACTGGGGAGGCTGAGGCAGGAGGATCACTTGAGTCCAGGAGGTTGTAGTGAGCCATGTTTGTGTCACTGCACTTCAGCCTGAGCAATGGCAAGACCCTATTTTGAGAGAGAGAGAGAGAGAGAGAAAGAGAAAAGGAAAGAAAGAATCTGAGACAATTATGAAAAATGTGTAATCTTAAGGCCCACTATGACCTGAGATTCTGATTCTGGTTTGACCTCCTTACCCACTCCAACACACATTGTCTAATAATGAAAGGCAGCTGCTGCTGTTCATTTTTCACTCTTTCTTTTTTTTTTTTTTTTTGAAATGTAGTTTCGATCTTTTGCCCAGGCTGGAGTACAGTAGCCTGATCTCAGCTTACTGCAAACTTTGCCTTCTGGTTTCAAGTGATTCTCCTGCCTCAGCCTCCCACGTAGCTGAGATTACAGGCGCCCACCACCATGCCTAGCTAATTTTTGTATTTTTAGTAGAGACAGCGTTTCAACATGTTGGCCAGGCTGGTCTCAAACTCCTGACCTCGTGATCTGCCCACCTCAGCCTCCCAAACTGCTGGGATTACAGGCGTGAGCCACCATGCCTGGTCTGCCATCCACTGTTTAGGAACTATTACTTCAAAGCATTTTCTAGTTAAAACAAGTGACTGGAAATGAGCTAAGGGTTTTTAAAGGTATATCTGAGGTGCAGCCACCTTTAAAATAAAACCTCGCTGACTGTTCCCTCAGAAGTCCCAATTGTCTGTCCCATGATTCCATGAGAAGGTACCTACCCACCAAAAATCCCAAGGATGGGAAAGGCATAGTCCTTTAAGCCTTCTCTCCAGCGTGCACTTTCAGATGTCTGCTGGCCATTTGAGATCACTAGATCCATATGCTTTCTGTAGTAAGCCAGGCTCTCTGACAGGGGTGGCCGACTTTCTCACTTCTAACGTGCATTCCAGGCTTTGCTGTGCCTTTATTACAACAGTGTTCGCTGCCTCATTAATTTTTCATCAACAAAATACAGTCTTAAAATAATTCTATGACAAAGGAACATGCATTTCATTGGAAATGGCTTTCACTTAGTGTGGTCTTGTGGAAGTTTAAAAAATAAATTTAAGACTTTCCAAATATTTGCATTTCTCCCACCATTCAAGCACTCTAGAAAAACCAAGATTCCCCCCCCAAAATTTTCAATAATTCGAATCATTCAAAGAGAAATCATTCCTCCTCCCCTCCTTTATTTCCTAAAGTACATTGTGAAATCCTAAATCAAGATGCTCCCAATGAACCAACTCAGTTTGGTTTACCAACTCAGACCAGTTCAGTTTGTCGACAGTGACTTCAGCAGTATAACCAGAAGAGGGCATCAGCATACAGCTCTCCAAGAAGCAAGCCACTGAAATAGAAAAGGACAAAAAATAAAAATAAAAAAGCCCAAACCATGTAGTAATAGTAAATGCATAAATCTTGAAATAACACCCTTCTGTTATGATTTTTTTTCATCTCCAGTGAGTGTCGGCAACTCTCTGTTTGGCTAATCACATTAATAAACTATGTCATTTTTCATGTTGCCAGATGAGAAATGCCAGGTTAAGAAAAGAAATCCCCACAGGACCGTTCTAGCAATATCTATGATCGTTGTCATGCTGAGTGTCACAGGGAATCTATTATCCCTAGGACCAATAATAACAAGTTGGAAAGGCCTGGTGCTGTACTTGGAATACCGTGTAAATTTTGGAGGGGAAATCTCTTTATTGGATTGTATGTACTCAACTTTCTAGAACCAATCAGATTCAATTAGTGAATGCCCATTATGTGGCAGATTTTGCTTATGGGAGTGAAAATACAACCAAAACATACGACTCCCTGGACCTGCCTTCAAAGAATTTATAATCCAGTAGGTAAATCCACCTATTGAGCTATATTAGAATGTCTGTCAAATTCGAGGAAGCTGCCTATATAAATGCGTGTGTATATGAAGTGTTTGCTCTGTGGGTATCACACATGGTATGTAAAGCTCAATTAATTCTCTAGCAACAATAAGATGCAGGTAAATACAGATGAGGACTCCAAGGCTTAGAGGGCGGACAGCTTATCAGAGCTGGGATGGGACTGCAGGCCCATGGAACCCCTAGCCTACACTCTTAACCTTCCATTTTAGGAGAAGAGAATGTTGTTGTTTTGTTTATTACAAAAAATTAATGTATGTTCCTTTATGAAAATACTCTTACTGACCCAGCCTTAGGTTTCCCTGGTTGTTGCAATATAAGGAAGAAGTTCTGCAAACCCTATGCGTTACAAAGTAACCCAAGTGGAGAGGTAAAGTTTCCATCAGGAGCCAACAGAGGGCAGCAACAGACAAACCAACCACCAAAAACATCCTCCTGTGGACACCCTTCATCTCTCCACTGGGACCCTCAAGCCTCGGACAGTGCAGGAGATGCACGTAGCACCAAACACAATTTCTTATCGCCATTAAAACAACACAAACAAATCTCACCATAGAAGAGACTAAAAATGTCCCCCACTGGGATCAAAGTTCACTTAGAAAATGTCTCTTTTAATAAAGGGAACTAAGAAATGAGGGATGTGGCACTCCTTGTCCAAGACATTTGACATCCCCCGGATAGTAAATACACCCGAGAGCTTTTAGCCCAAAGCTGGGAGGATGCTTGCTTTCCCACAGGCTCCTTGCAGACAAGCCAGATGCAGAAATGCTAAGTGTACGTGCTGGGTCTGGATGCACTAGAGCGACAGGATCCTGAAGGCAGGCCTGCAGCTGCGAGCACCCGCCCTGCACTGGCATGGATTGTGTTGGTAGAGTGAGGCCTGCCATTAGGGCACCAGTGACAATAGCCACGCCATTGGGGGCTGAGGATTGCTCTATTGTGACTGGCACCTAGTGACCGAGTGCTCATTGCTTGTGACAGCGTGTCACTCCTGCACTTGTCTGAGATGAAAAGAAGACTTCAAAGCAACCAAAGTATTCCTTCAGCAGGAAGAAGAAGGGGACGGAACATATAGTTTGATGCTGATCAAAATGCTGCAAAAAATGAAATACTAAAATAAAAAGGCATAAATAAATGAATGTCTAGTCTCTAACTTCTGACCAAAAGGTCTGCGTTGTATCTGCAAGCATGGTAGCCTCAGCCAAGGCCACGGTCACATTAGGTCGGACCTACAACATTGCTGCCATTCAACCACTTTTGACCTACAAAAATGACAATTGCATGTAGCTTAACCCAATTATATTAAAAGCAATAATGATAGTATCTAACATTCATCAAGCACTTACTAAGTGCCAGGAACAGACTCTGAGATTATTCCACAGGGGGAATTCATTCAGCCCTCACAATAAACCAATAAGGTAGGTTCTAAGATTATATCCAGTCTACAGATGAGGTTATGAAGGACCAGAGAGGTTAAGTAACATGCTCAATGTCACACAGCCAAGAGGTAGCAAAACTCAGTTTGAACCCAACCACTCAGTCCAGATCCTCAGAGGAGAAAACATGGGGGAGGGATTTTTTGGAGAAGACAGGCTCTAGGGGACCAAACTCACAATCTGCTTTTCCTTACCAGGTCAGTCAGTACACATTTGCCATGTGCAGTTATCGGGAGAAGAAAGCAGAGCCTCAGGAACTTCTACAATTGGATGGCTACACCGTGGATTACACCGACCCCCAGCCAGGTACCCTCCTATTCTCTAGGCCACGAGCCCACAAACCCTCAGCCTTCCCAAATCGATGGTCAACTAATATTTGCTGGGCACTTATTCCATGCTAGGTACTAACTCAGTTTACTAAGGGTTTCTGCTGTGACCATGACAGCCACAGTCCCTGATATTATGCCGTTTTCATCCCGGTTGGTTAAATGCTATCCTAACCTGGGGCTTTGGTTTTACTCAAGGGATTCCCTAGTTTAAAACCAAAAAAGTAAGAGAGCATTTTTCTTTTACCTACCCGTATCCACATCAACTATGGACTCCACCATACAATGCCAAAAAAAATTTCAGAAAAAAGAAGTAGTCCTACATGTACACCAAAAAGTGTGTGTGTGTGTGTGTTTTCACCAGTGATGTGTGGGCTTGGCAGATTTCAGTGACCAGGTGAGCCTGCCCGATATATCCATATTTCCTAGCTACAATTCAAAAGCTCATAAGGTTAGCTGGCGGCACTTGAAAACCATCCCCAAGTGTCTTTTTTCCTAAGAAGACACCAATCCACAAGCAGAGACAATGAAGCTCTTAAGCCTTATGTAACTCAGAAATCTACGCGAATGGTAGTATTTCTTATAAGTTCTACACTGCATAAGTTCTACATCCTGCCCCCTCGCACCTCTCCCCCCTACCCATTTTATCTTTTTCCCAGAAAAAAAAAATGAATAGAAATCAGCCTCAAAGAACCTTCAAAATGGGAGGGGGGTGCGAAATCATTTCAGCATATTAATGAACAACAAGCACCAACAGCCCTCTCCCGGAGAAGTTTATTTTTATGCCAAATCTGCACAAGGAAAGCATTTCCAACCATACTGCATTATTTGGCCCAAAACCTTTTTTTCTACTCCCATATTGCTCTTCCACATGCAACAAAATACACATAAAAGAAAAACAGAGTTTGAGAGAAGATGGGGTGCTAACCTGAAAAGGTGTGGCAGGGAAGGCCTTGGGCCCAGCCCGCTTAATAAAATTAGCACCCGAATCTCAACCCTGAGTGACGGGGCCCAGCCCCACCCCTTTGGACTTTCACATGTTATTTGTATATTGCCAAAGCAGAATGCAGAGCTGACCACATAAGGCATGAATTAAATGCTCTGCCTGGAAATCCTTCATAATGAGTAGAACCTATGAGTTTGAAACAATTTCCTGCAACTTATCATGGAAAGGATGGGGCTCCTGCCTTAAGAAACCAGTCCTTAGGACGTTCTGTGATGGTTTGTGTTATTCTCAAGTCATTGCGTTTCCTTCAAAAAAAATAGATTCAGTCCTCCTTAGGACTTGCATTTTGAAGTAGAAGGCTAGGGCGAGGTGTGGTGGCTCACATCTGTAATCCCAAGGTGAGAGAATCGCTTGAGACCAGGAGTTCACAACAAGCCTGGGCAACACAAACAGACATCATCAATACAAAAGCAATTTAATTTTAACGCAGGCATAGAGGCACACATCTGTAGTCTAAGCTACGAGGGAGGCTGAGGTGGGAGGATTGCTTGAGCCCAGGAGCTGGAGGCAGCAATGATCTGTGATTGCACCACTGCATTCCATCCTGGGTGACAGAGATAGATGCTGACTCAAAAAATAAAAAAAAAAGAATTGTAAAAAATAATAAATTTTAAAACATAAAATGGGAAGCTACAGGACCCATATGAGAAAGGCAACCAATACCATCTTGTAACAATAATTCCCTTTAAGCCAGTTCATTCTCCTTTTCCCGCCTATGATTGCATTTAGCCCTCACAGTAATCCCGCAAAGTGGATAGGACCAGATTCATTACCCGGTTTTGTAAATGAAGAAACAAGGTTCTGAGATATCAAAGGATATCTAAGTTCGAGACATCCTGGTGGCCGAGCTGGGACTCCGGGTCTAACCCATGCCATGCTTTGGCACTTGCAGTAAAGCGTAGCTGCATGAACAGCTATACCAAAGCTAGAGTTGTTATTTTATCAGATGAAAGCAAAGTTATCTTCCCTCAGTGGGGAGGGTAGGAGTGGAGAGAGCTATTCTACCTACATGTGTAAGGAGTAACTGTGCATATATATTTTTAAAACTTATTTCTTTTTACGTAGATCCCATGGGATATAATTTATAAATTTCTTTGCAAAAGATGTAAAATGTAAATCAATTATGTTCTTGAGAATAATAAGCAGCTTATTCTATCTTTCCAGGTGCTAAGTCATATTTATTCCCCAAGTAATGTTTGATTGAAAACGGAGACTTAAACTCTCCCAGTTGTCATAGGAAAATCGAACTCAGAATTTCTTAAAGAGTAATTATTGGCCAGACACCGTGGCTCTCACCTGTAATCCCAGCACTTTGGGAAGCCGAGGCGGGCGGATCACTTGAGGTCAGGGGCTCAAGACCAGCCTGGCCAACATGGTGAAATCCCATCTCTACTGCAAATACAAAAATTAGCCAAGCATGGTGGTATACAACTGTAATCCCAGCTACTCAGGAGGCTGAGGCGGGAGAATCGCTTGAACCTGGGAGGCAGAGGTTACAGTGAGCCAAGATCATGCCATTGCACTCCAGCCTGGGCAACAGAGCAAGACTCTGTCTCAAAAAAAAAAAAAAAAAAGTAATTATTAAATTACTTTTTTCTGGGGCCCCACTCCTAACCTGTGAACCAGTGGGAAAGGCAGGTCAGAATCCTTGTATTTAAAGAAGCACTCCAGGGGATTCCTGGGCACAATAGCATTTGCCAGCTGGAGAGCTAAGTAACGTACATTTTAACCCATGTCCTCAGATTTGAGGAATCTCCTCAACTGCTCCCTAAAAGGTGAGTGTGCAAATGGGGAGGATTTCAGACTCTCTCTCTTTCCCTCCTTCTCTTGGTTTTATCCAGGTTGTCAGTGGACCCAACTGGTGGCAGTTTTATGGGCTAAGAACCCTTGTGGCCCATTGCTCTCTGCCATAGAAGGGAGGGATGCAACTAGATATTGTTGCCTTAGTACCAGCCTTTGATCTAGGTGGTTCCCCAGGACACAAGCATTTCCACTGAATAAACTCTACTGGGTCCTTGAAGTGTTAATTTGGTGAATTGGTAAATTGTAAAAGTTTCACTTACGAGCTATTCCTTTTAAGCTAAAAATAAAAATACTTCACTTTACTTTTCCCCTGTGTATGGTTTGGAAAGTATGAAACAGTCTCTCAATTTCTATCAGAGTAGATAACTGAGTCTTCAAATAAAAGAATATTAATCCAGAATAATTCAATGCCACAGTTTATCAAACAACTAAATTATTCTTACATGACTCATAGAGACCATTTTTACCCTCATAAATGGACCTCGGCCATGCAAGTTGTTGGAAGAGCAATCCCTTTCCCCTAGAGAGTTGGCCAACACTCCCTTGCCAGGTCTGCCTCTGTCTATTCCCAGACGTATCTTTTTGTCTTTGACTTGTGGGACTGTGCTCCTCACTCTCCAAGGAGACCCCATGTGAAGTCACATATCACATTCTTCAGATTCAGTCCCCAGGAATTGTTGCTTTTTTAAGACTGATGCCCTTGCCACACATGTGGATGTTCACTTGCTGAATGTTCA
The DNA here is from genome assembly GCA_036589455.1 of Ateles fusciceps. NCBI lineage: Eukaryota > Metazoa > Chordata > Mammalia > Primates > Atelidae > Ateles > Ateles fusciceps. The sequence goes on from JAZHEH010000562.1 coordinate 16,055,438, forward strand.
CTTTGCTTTCTCCTCTCTTGGTTCTCTTTCATTGGTTGCTTTTCTGCCTCCTCCTTGCTTTCCTTGGTGTGTCCTCACTCTCTTGTGCTTTCTGAAAAAGCCCTGTTGCCCTCTGCTGCTCTGCTTGTCATTGCTTCTGTTGCTTTCCTTGTTCCTCTTTGCCCTTACCCACTCCAAAATTAGGCTTCATTTAATTGTTAATAATGACTCTTCAGAGAGCTGTTAGCGAGGGCCAGGCCCTGGATTCATGCTTTAGTGCAGTATAGCACCACGCTTACAGTCATCAGCTCTGGAGCCAAACAGCTGAGGTGAGAAGCCCGCTCTGACACACACCACCCAGCTTTGTGTCCATGGGCTAGTTGCCACCGTTCCTGGGACTTAGTTTCCTCATCTGTAAAGTGGAATAATAGTACTTACATCATAAGGCTGTTGGGAGGATTAAAGAAAAATAAAAAAACTTCTTGCTGTCTTTCCATCTCTACCCCTAAATAACTGCACAGTGGAAAGGGCTCTCCACTTCCCCAAAGTAACTCCATGAACTGACTTTCTGACAGTAGCTCCAGGAACACAGAACCCCCACCCCAGCAGCGGGCCCTGGGGGAGGGCGAAGGCTTGGGGCTGGTAAAAGTGATACCAGTGATGTCTGTCCTGGCATTCCCTGACCATAGCAAAGTAGCTTATTCCTAAGGATACCATGAGACTAGGCTACAGGTCTGTTGACCCTCTCTTCCTTTCAGCTCCTTATTGCTCACTTTCCAGGCTTAAAGCACCTCTCAGAGCTCTTCTTCCTCCTCCCTCTCCTTTCAGAATTTTTCTTTTCATTGCGCTATTCATTAGGTTCATCAGGTTTTCCCAGCTTGCTAACTCCCCATCATCCTACTCAAATTACACATTTTAAAACTTTCCATATGAAATTAAGCAAAATAGTCCCTTATAATAAATAACACCAAAAATATTTTAGTAAAGCTTTATTGGTGTGGTATCATCAGACCCTCCATATAAAGAAGTAGCTATTTATTATCCTAAATGCTTGGCCATTCCAAGTGCAAAACTATCAACACACACCCACACTTGCAGTATAGACACCTCAATAAATAGCATCAATGAAGAAATCTTAATGTTACCAGAAATCTTTTCCAATGACAAATGTCAAACAGGTTGCTGGCTGGACCTCATTGGAAATTTGGAGATTCTAATCACTCATTCATTCTTCTCTTAGCTTTTAATAATTGAGGAGGTGATGAGGAACCTGATGAAGATATGAAGTATTATTTCCAGCTAGAGAATACCCAGTTACCTAAAATGAGGTTTCTGGAATATGTTGATGGACACGATGTAGCTTTGGCCTGAACCCAAAGAGAAGTTTCCACCTATTTATATTTATAGACGTTTCCACCTATTTATATTATATATCAAATCTCTAAAATTTAACCTTGAGAACCGCTCATGGAGAAAGATGATTTTGGAGCACATTCATTTATTCAACAAATACTTGTGAACACACTATATGCCATGTACTATTCTAGGCACCAGGGGTACAGCAGTAAGTGAAACAGACAGAAGCTATCTGCACTTATGAAGCAAAGTAAATTATGTAGTTTGCTAAAAGTAATAAGAGCAATAAAGAAAAATTAAGCAAGATAAGAGATAGGTCACAAGAAGTAGAGGTCAGGGAAGGTATCAACAAGAATGTGATGTTTAGGAAAAGACGTGAAGGAGATAAGGGTGTGAATCATGCAGATACCTGAAAGAAGAGTGCTCCACGCACAGAGAAAAGCAAATGCAAGGTCCTGAGGTGAGCACATGCCTGGGGTGTTCAAGGAAGAGCAAGAGGCCAGTGTGGCTACAATGAAGTGAGTACATGTGTGCATAGAGGGAGAGAGAGACTACTAGGAGAGAAGGTTAGAGGTGGCAGAGGACCAGTTCATGGGGCCTTTCAGGCCTTGTCAGAACCAATGCTTTTCCTCTCAGTGGAAGCTGGAACTCCTGGCAGGTTTTGAGCAGAAGAGTGACATGACCTGGCTCTAGTGCTAAATCAAGGACTTTGGCTGCCATGTGAGAATCAACTACAGAGAGTGAGGATAAAGGCAGACAGGTCAGATAGGAGGCTCTTAAAATAATCCAGGGATGATCATGGCTATATTTATGATGGCTGCAACTGGAGATAGAAGAAGTCGTCAAATTCTGGTAATGTCCTAATGGTGGGACCATCAGAATTTTATGATCTGTTTGAAGTGGGTAGTGAGAGAAAGTAAAGAGTCAAAATTGACCCCAAGATTGGGGGTTTGGGTGGCAAAAGAGATGACTCAGCTTTGCTGAGGAGGTCAGGGAGAAAGACCAGGAGTTCAGTGTTGGATTTGACAAGCTTGGGATGTCTATCAGATATCCATGGGGAGAAGTCAAGAAAGATATTCAAGTCTGGGGTCCAGGAGAGAGGTCCAGGTTGGAGGGAGAAATATGAGGGCCATCAGCATACTCGTGGTACTTAAAGGCTGGATGGTATCACCATGAGAGAAGGTATAGCTAAAGAAGAAAAGAAGGGCAAAGACAGAAGGCCAGGGCATGCCCGCATTTAAAAATCAGGAAGAAGAGGAGTCGGAAACAGCAGACAAGACTAAGGAGAAGCGGCCAGGAAGGTAGGAGGAAAGTCAGGTTTCCTGACTAAGCTAAGTAAAGAAAGCACCTGGAAGAGAAGGGAATGAGTGCAAATGCTGCTGATAGGTGGATGGGCCCAATAAAATGAAGACTTTGAATTGATCATTGGATTCAGCAATATGGAGGCCACTGGTCATTCAGCAATGTGTCCACTGAAACCTGGACAAGTTGCAGTGGGGCAGCAGCCCGATTGGAGGGGTTGTAAAGCAGAAGAGTAGGGGAGAGACCCTTGCCACTCAACATGCGTTCCTCAGACCAGCACCATCTGTATCATCTGGAAGCTTGTTAGAAATGCTGCACCCCAAGCTCTATTCCAGACCTACTGAATCAGAAGCTGCATTTTAACAAGATGCCCAGGGAATTCAAATGGGTACCAAAATTTGAAAAGCCTTGGTAGAGGTTTTCCTTTCATTATAAAGAGAAGAACAATAGAACAGTAGCTGAAGAGAGAGATGAGGTAAAGAGAGGTTTTGTTGTTTGTTTGTATTTAAAGGTGAAGGAAAAAATGGTATATTTATAGGCAGATGTTTGTCCAGCAGGCAGGCAGCCTGCTTGACGGTTCTATCCCCAACAGGACACAAAAAAGATAAGAACCAGGCTCAGAGACACTTCTTCAACATCACAGTCCCACTCTGTGGCCAAGTGAATCGCAGACTTCCCATCCTAAGTTAATCGCTACCCTCCTCTTTTGCCCCAAGGAGAAGCAGCAGAAACTGCTTTTCCAAGGGCTGAGTCCAGTTGAGAATGTCGCAGCTCAGCTTAGTAGAAGTTGTTACTCCCTTTTCTTCCAGGTTTGGAGGGTGGCCGAGCCTTCTTCAATGCCGTCAAGGAGGGAGACACCGTGATATTTGCAAGTGACGATGAACAAGACCGCATCCTGTGGGTCCAGGCCATGTATCGGGCCACGGGGGCAGTCACACAAGCCTGTGCCCCCAACCCAAGTCCAGAAACTCAATGCCAAGGGAGGAAATGTGCCTCAGTTGGATGCCCCTATCTCTCAATTTTGTAAGTAAATATGCCATTTTACAAAAATAACTCTTAGAGTAAACCTTGCAAAGTTGAATTAGAAAACGTAGTTGCTTTTATATTTAAAATTTATAAAATCAGGTTTGCTGAAAACATATAGTGAATTCAGGGGGGAAAGTTGGGACAAACATTAGATGAAAGTAATTTTAAAGTGCAATACTTGACCTTCTCCCATAAGGACTAATTGAAGGAAAGCGTATTTTAGGTGGATTTTTATCTCTGTTTTGGTGAGAGTATGGAATTCACAGCCAAACATGTATTTGTTTGAGTCCTTCAAATATAGTAGATTATGTATGTCCTTGCTTCATTTCTTCCTATTAAAAGTAATTTAAAAATAGGGATGATTTGAAATCAACTTAAATCTGCAATTTAGAACCATTTAAAAATAAATGATGACATTATCACATGCAGTGAAAAAACAAAACATGGTACCTAAAATCCCATTCTGAGCTAAAATACCAGAGACCCAAAAATGAAACCGTCTCCTTAAACAGCCCCAGTTCATAGTCGAGTTTTTTCTCCTCTTACCTCTGCATATGTTTAATTTCTTGCCCCCTTTCTGTATCTTCCACCTAAAATGGCTTTTATCTATCAATACTTCTGATACACAGGGTAAGGTGAAAGCCAGTACATGTTTGGAGACATTTATTAAAACAAAGAAAACGAGGAAATAACGTCATTCTTTTTGTTCCGAACATTCATTCTAAATAGAATCTTTTGCCTTATGCTGAATATCAAGTCAATTAGAGATAACTCAGGTACGATAATCTTTAGCAATAATCATGATGATTTTTTACTTTAGTATGGAATTCGCTCATCCATTATAGGTCACTGAGCAACTGTGTAGAGAAAAGACACGCTAATGAGAAGGACAGACAAGGTACCAGCTCCTATAATACCTGCATCCCCACTGGGGAAGCCTAGATAGTAAACAAGTGAACAGATCAATAAGAGTTTCAGACACTGACTGGTAAATACCATGAAGTCACACACTTAGCGGTGGCTGAGTGAGAAGGAGAGATGTTAGACAATCAAAGAAGCTTTCCCTGAGCTTAAGTTCAAATGATAGGTAGTCAGCTCCGCAAATATTTGAGGAAAGAGAATTGCTGTTGAAGGAAAAGCAAACGCAGAGACTTAACCTCTAACACAGTGCTTGCACGATCTCTCCTCTGTTTTCTTAAACAAAATATGGATGTGGGTGGAATAATTTTGCAGCTATAACTACTAAATAGAGGTAAACTTGCATTTCAGTGAATTCTACAGCCATGCCCACTTCTGTCAACAAGCCTATATTCTTACACTTTGCAACACCCTTGCTGATCAGGAAATACAAATTCTTTTGGATCGCAAATTCTATCAGATGCTCCCAGGAATTCCTGTCCAGTACTGATGGTGATGCATGCCCTTGTGGAACAGTGTAAATAATCATATAATTAGTGTGAGTTTCCACACAGAAAATCATGAAAGAATAAGAAAGAGATTGGGGTAGGACTTGAGGGAAAAGGAGTAGCCCTCTGCCCACGCCTACCACCAAGTTCTCCACTCTCTTCTTATATTCTCTGACATCTTCTGGCACTTAGGTTTACTTGGGAGCAGTAAAGAGAGTCATAGCTATTAGTTGAGATAAATCATACCCAATATTTGTTTAATTGTTTGTTTTTTAAAAAAAGCTATGACAAAAACCCCTCCTTCCACCTTGCCCAATATGCTCCTCAAGTTTTTTCTTCTCTTACTTCTGCATACATTTAATTTCTTGCCCCTTTTCCATGTCTTCTTGCTACCTAAAATGGCTATCTAACAATACTTCTGATACACAGGGTAAGGTGAAAGCCAGTACATGTTTGGGGACATTTATTAAAATAAAGAAAATTGAGAAATAAAGTAATTCATTTTTGTTCCAAACATTCATTCTAAAAAGAATCTTTTGCCTTACACTGAATATCAAGTCAATTAGCCATAACTCAGGTACAAGTTTCATTTTTAGCAATAATCATGATGATTTTTTACTTTAGTGTGGAACCCACTCATTCATTCTAGGTCATTGAGCCACTGTGTAGAGATAAGACATGCTAATGAGAAGGACAGACAAGGTACCAACTCTTATAATACCTGCTTCCCAGTGGGGAAGCCTAAATAATAAACAAGTGAACAGATAAATAAGAGAGTTTCAGACACTGGTAAATACCATGAAGAATGTCATTTAGTGGTGACTGAGTGAGAAGGAGAAAGATTAATACATTTGGAAACAACACATTCTATCATAACCTCTTGAAAAGGAATTATCCATGTATCAGAAAAAAATTCTAATTATAATCATTCAAGTCAACCTCATAAAGCATGTATCTCAGATGATATTTGGAAAATACTGGTCTTATTTCCAAATAATCTTCATTTCCTCTAAAGTCATTTCACCTTACATTCAGTGTCTCTGTTCTGTCATCTGCCCGGATTAACAAACTGCTACATGGTTTGCTATGGACCCTACTTTTTCCTCTCTAGTAAAAGGAAGAGGAAGGACATTCAGGAGTAAAATTAGAGAAAGACAGTGATTAAAAAAGAAAACCTGTGATGGAAGGTGCTGAAGAAATGTCTTTTCATAAAATGCACAGGGGCTCTTGATTTAGATTTCTCTCTGTGGATAGGATTCATTTAGTTGTGAAATTAGAATGCTAATTGTTAGGCATCAGCAGAAAGATTCCATTGAATACACACAGCTTGGTGCATATCACTACTCTAGTTGAAACAGGGAACTTTTATTAAATGAAGCATCCAAAGCAATATCCTAAAAGTGAAAATTTGGGGAGTTAATGATATCATCCCTAGGGAATATATGTAAAGTAGGCTGAGAGATGAGTGAGAAAGCCAGATCAGGCATGCCTCTGGGATTTATCAGTACCTGATGGTAGATCTACCTTCTTCTCTACTGTCTCCTTTATCACTGCCTAGGATAGGAGATCACCAGAGAGCCCAAGGCCCTGCTACATCTACTAGGTTCTAAAAGAACAAGCTACTACAGTCATCTGTGGAGACTGTGTGATGCAGGAAACACCTTGCACATACACAAAAATGTGAATGGCACACATTGAGTTCTGCAGTGCCCAGTCTGCACAACTGTACACAGTGGCCAGGTAATAAATGGCAGCCCTCACCCAGAACTTCAGTCCAATGGCATTGATCCCAGTCGTCCTATGACTACTTTATTATTCCCTGCAACAGAGCCTCAACACTGCTCCAAATTCTATCTGTTGCTAGTTTAAACACTTAATAAAAACTGTAGCCAGATTACCAGCCACTGTGGCATCTGTTCCTAGAATTTACAAGCCAGAAGAGAAAACCAGTTAGAATTTAACCAACCCAAACTTTATACCTGAGCATCTACAAAAAGATCAAAAAAGGAACCAGGAATTTTACATTCCATGGTATCATTGGGTAGTTATGCACAGCAACCAAAAATAAAAGTGGCTAGATATGAGGGAGTACAGTCCTCCCTCAGTAGAAATTGGCTCGAGGACCCCATGCAGATACCAAAATCCATGGATCTTCAAGTCCCTTTTATATAATGGCATGGTATTTTTATGTAACTTATACACATCCTCCCATATACTTTGAAAATTATCGAGATTACTTATAATACTGAATACAATGCGAATGCTCTGTAAATAGTTATTATACCGTATTTTTCAGGAAATATGACCAAAAAAGTCTGTACATGTTCAGTACAAATGTAATTTTTTTCTGAATGTTTTAGTCCACCACTAGTTGAATCCATGGATGCAGAACCCATGGATACTGGAGAACTGATTGTATATCATAATTTTTCTTGGAGTCTGCCACAGAATGGTGGTTAGTTCATAATTACTTCACAGCTGCTGTAATTTGTAAAATTTCAATGGTCACTACTAAATAGATTAAGCCTCACACATGGATATCTCAGTCAAACCCACAGTGTTGATTCTTACTTAGGGTAACAAACCCATCCTGGTTTACCCAGATGTCTCTGCTTTTAGCACTGAAAATCCGGTGTCCCAGGAAATCCCTCAATCCTGAGCAAAGCAGGATGGTTTGGTCACCACATACTACAAAGCAAGAAAGATGAAAAACAGTCATAACATAGTTGTAAAGAACAAATTTTAGTTCTTCACTTACATTTGGTTGCCAATCTATACATTGATTTATTTTAATCAAGTCACATCACAAAAATTAAGTTAATCACAGATTCTCTAGCTAAGAAAAAAAGTGAAAAAAAAAAAATCAAGTATTGCATTTTAAAAAGGTTTCCTTGACTTCCAAAAAGGTAAGGGTCGTTGTTAAGTATTTAAATCTGCACACATTTCATTAAATCTTGTTTTTGAATATTTGTTCAAAGTACTTCTTGCCATTCTTACTAGTGAATAAGTTTTTAAGAACATCCACCTTTCAGTGCCTTAACTTTATAATCGCTTTATTTGTATTTACAAGACAAATGGAAGCTATATAGAAATGGAAAGCTACATACAGAAGGGAAGCAATATGGAAATATTTTGGGGGTAGAGAAAAATAAACACTCCAGTCTTGTCATGTCGCTGTCTGTTTAAAGGAAACTTAAGAATGGACCATTTTTACAGTTTGGAAAACTTGGGGAGTAATTGTGAGTTTATTTGGGTCTTTCTAAATTCAGTTTAGCAGTTTTTATTTTTTGAAATTTCAAAAGCTCAATTTTAAAATGAAAAGACATGTCTAAAAGAGTGGAGTGGGGTATTTTTGTGGAATTGTAAAAACTGAAAAAATAGATCCTGCTATTCGTTAGTTTGTGTGTAACTCTACAAAGATTTTTGGGAGGGTTTCACCAACCTTTAAAACTTTTTTGTTCTTTTGTAGTATTTTTATGTGTGTCATTGTTGATTTAATTTTTTTCTTTTTTGTTAAAATTTAACAAAATTAAGTCAGTACCTAGCCATACAACTTTTTTAAACAAATACTTGCAATTCTCCAATTTTTAAAGCCAATGCTGCTTACCTGGGAAACAATGTCCAGATCTGTAATTGAGCGTTCCACGATTTATTATGCCATGTGGCCTCTCATTGAGACACCTTATCCCCTGTTGATTATGTGTTAGTGGAACAGTAAAAATTAGTACTTCAGTTCTCATTTGGATTAGGGTTGGGGTGGGGGGAAGAGGGTATTTTAAGCTTTGACATTTGGTCAATGTTTATTTAATATATCACTTGCAGTGAATCATTCTAATGTCTGTTTCTCAACTAATAACTGTTAATCACATCATAGAACCCCAAAGTTGGGTATTTTTGAGAATTGTTCTACTTTTTGCCACCACCTGAACGTCTTCAATGGTTAGGGGGATTTGGGTTACTGTTGGTTTGGGGGGAGGTTGATTTTGTTTTTTTGTTTTGTTTCGTTTAAGTTTTCTTGTTCAATCTTTGCTCGAACCCAAGAACTTAGGCTGCTAGGTTAGAACTCCTGTCTGCTTTCCTGAGCCTTGTTGCTAGTCTTTATGTTATTCTGGTTTGTTCCTTCTTACCCTGCTAACTTCTAGCTGGACTGAAGGGTAAGTGCTCCCCTATAGCTAGCACAGCTCAGATAATCAGACTAGATTATCTGACACCTGCAATGTGCTTCCCCACCCTTAAATCTTCCTCATGTCTAGACTTTGTAGTACAACTTTTCGTGTTATTTTCCTGATCTTAGGTTTGAAATGTAAGTTTCCATACTGAAACTAGGATGCATGTGATGTGTGCATAATTGCCTCCTCTCCTTGGCTTTCATATTGGCATCAAATGATCCTCTGAGTAAAGCCAACCATTAACATCTAATTTTTTTTCATTCCAAGAATATTAATTAACATCACAACAAAATGGCAAATAATGCCTTTGTTTCATGGAATTCACAGCTACCTGACTGCTTAATGCCTGAAAACAGATCATTTTGCACTCTGATAATGTGTTGTTGTTGTTGTTTTTATTTTCCCATTCCAAAGATCTGAATGGTCAGAGTACCGATGGTGTGGTAACCATGGATACCTTAAAAAATAAGCAGGGTAGGAAACCCAGAGATGTTAACTGAGCAAGACTGGAAGTAATTGTGAAATACAATTAAGAAAGTAAATGCATTATCTGAACACTAAAGAATTCATTCTACCTGGCTTAAGGGTGTGTTCTAATGTAAGACCCAATAGAGGATTAATTTTGAAAGGAGAGCTAAAATACATGGGAATACCACACACAAAAACAGGAAATTAAGGACATGACTGAATCCATGTCGCTCATTTACAAATGCTTTGGATTCAAAATCTTACAATGCCAAGGAGGGTTTTAACCTCTGGTCTCAAATGTCGTTCTGCTACTCCCCCAAGAACAATGACAACAATAACTTTTTTGACATCATTTGTATTTGTATTTTTCTAAAAATACCCATTAAGAGAAAAAGGAAACTTTAAAACTTTAGAAAAATCTTTCTCTTCACTATTTGAGTTATTAATAAAAAAAGAATACACACTTCCTTAATTTATATAGAAAAAAGCTATCAACCAAAAACGTGTTGAGGAAACTTGACATTAGAGGGAGTTAGAAAAATTGGTCAAGAGAGCAGGCAAATATGTATTTGAGTATTCTGAATGCTAATTTAGAAGAAGTAGGTCATATCGTTTCTCCTGACCATTTAATAATAGTCTTTACTTCAAATTCTTTTTTTTTTCCTTCTTTAATTTGCTTTTTCCTCCCTTCCTTTCTTTTTTCTTTTATTTTGCATAAATGTACCCCTGGCTAGCAGACAGACTTTTTTCACCACTTCAAGCAGATACTTAATTTAACTTTACTTTTCTTGAATGTCTGATAAGGCATTTTAAAAGGCTTATCATAGAACGTAAACTTAGTGGGGATTTAGGATTTTGCTATACATTTTTTAAAGAATGAAAGAAAGGATGGATCAATAGATGACTGAATTCTGTTCTAAGCTAATTTACATGTATTTGCACAACAACGCATTGCTATCCTAGTAGATTTTTAAATAGTTCTTTGCCTTAATTCCTTTCTGTAGCTTTATCTCATAAAATTTTTGCTATATCTTCTTATATTGTCAACTTGCAGTTGCTACGTTGCAGGAATGCAATATCAAATAATTAATTCAATATTAACATAATTCATATGACCCAAAGCCATACTGTAAACCATGTTCCTTTTCATTGTAAAAGGAAATCACTTTTTAAAAAAATAGATTCCCACAATCAGGTCTAAAATTTTCCAAACACTGTAATTTGACCTAAACAGACCATATTAAATGAAGGTTCACCTCACTGTTAGCTACTTCAGACATACTTAACATATTATTTATTAGTCAGTTGAGTAGTTTCATGCCCTATAGTGATTTATAGTAAGAGTATTAATCAAGTATAGAAAATTTATTTTTGCTCATGTTGGAGTGAATATAAAAACATTGAGTACTCTGTAAGTTAACATAACTACAGCAGGAAAAAACTAAGATCACTTATATATTTTGCTTGAGATCATTGACAAAATCTCTGTTATGATTTTTACTCAAAGCAGCTGTCCGACAAAGAATTATAGAAATTAACATTGACATAAACATCACACACTTATTTTCTTGGGAGTATTGCCATAGTAGTTTTAAATTCAGGATCTCTGCATGATGCAGTGTGAGCCTTGAGAGCTTCCAAAGAAGCCATCCTCTCTTGACCATTCATATTAGCCCAGTTTAGCTGAAGGGACCATAAAGGAATTAACTTGTTTCTCAGTTAAGTGGTCCATCTGTGCCTCCGGGCAGCAGGCATGGGAAGACCAGTCTTTTGCTTGCTGTGCAGAGCTCAGGCAGGGCACAACATCCCCTTGTTACTTGACTATCCCAAGAAAAGCTCTTCTAGAAAAATCTGTAAACAACCAGCTGCCATCAATCATTGTCATTTCTTTATTTCATGTCTTCTGATGAGGCTGACTACTGTCATTGTTCGTTATTGTCCAAACCATACATTCACTCTTGTACTGTCAAGCAGATATGACAAGCACACATTTTCCATGTAAGAGAGATACAAAGTCACCTTCTAATTTGCAGTTTGGGTTCACAGATGACTTTAGAGTTGCATTAGCTATTCTCTTGCCTCTACCATCCATCAGGAGTAGCAACAGCCATAACTGTGCTCTAAATTTCAAAGTTAAAACAGCTGCTTCTAGCTTATTACAAAAGGAATTTATATGAGAGAGGACCCTCTTTCAGACAATTTGTTAATACAATCATAATTATTTTCAACAAAGAATTTCTTTTTCACTAGCCTAGAAATATTTCCAAAATGTAATCTTATAAAATAAAAAGGTAGCTTTGACCTTTTACCTTCAATCCCTAAGCTGTTGGAGTCATAGGAAAATTTCAATAAAATAAAAATCTGAAAACTCTACTATTCTTCCTGGAAGATTACATTTATTTGCTAGACATTATTGCAAGCCTATCTAAAAATATATATGTTAGAAACAAGATCACGTAAGTGTTCTTGATATTGAGATAATAGATCATGAAAAATAGTATATGGAAAAAAGGAAAAAGCTATCAAACATGAAATGAACCCAAATATCATGATCAAAGAACAACATAAATGACAGAGTAGTCAATTAGGGACCGTATCACTTGAATTTTAACGAAGTAAATTAAATGAGGGTATACAACCCACATAATAGTATCACTTTAGGAACCAGTGTTTTCCCAACATTCCTTAAATGTCAAACCAAAATTGTTTCCAAGCAAACTTGGGGCCAAGGTTTAGACTAGTTTCTGCTTGAACGTGCACCTGCTCTCCGTAAATCTGTGTGTTCATCAGCCTGCGTCTGTATCGTGGATACCATTGACAGTGCTTGAAGTTTCTTAATGTAGGTACCAATATCAGCGTTACCCATCCAAGCTTAGTTTGAAGTCAGTCTCCTATGCCCATGTCATAAAGGACTAAAAAATCCTTATGCAATTAAACCCCCGAAGTGAAACAGGTAGCAATGTTTGCAAGGTGTGTTGAATTATGCCCTAGCTACAGAGCCTATAAAATCACATAACTCACTGTCAGTACATCGGTACATTCAGAGCCCTTGCAGACGAAGCAGGACTTATGAACTACTTCCTAAGGCTAGATCTGACAAAGGTAAAGATTGAAGTTTGTTCTTAAAATGTCAATCTTTGATTTCTAGAAAACTAATAAATACAGTTAATGAAAAGAGCGTTGGTATGCATCTTCCAAAGCAAGAGATCATCCAAACATCACTGGGGTTTTAAGCAGCCGCTTTACCCTCCTAATTCTTTTTTGCTTAACCTGATGTTCAAATTTATTTTCATTCTCTTGACACATGCCAAATATTGGCAAAGGAAGTGATCCCAGAATGTCCTGAATTCAGGAATTCACTCTTTCATACTTCTTGCTCTGTGCTGTTTTCCCTCTGCTAATGCCAATATTGGAGTTTTCTTTTTCTTTAATCAACCAATTCCAATTGTTTGTACAGGGGGGAAATGGAGTTGCAAGGAGCATTTATTTTTTATGTTTGACACTGTGGAAGAACAGACCGGGACAGTGCAAGAATGACTGTATGGTGTTGCTTGGGAAGCGCCCACAAGTTCTTTGAAACAGAATTTGGAACAGCTGGACCACTGCAGTGTTTTATTTTAAAATAGACAACATATGTAATGCATATGGTCCTAGACATGTATGGAGACACAGGCAGACAATCTGAATGGTATCCAAAGACACCTGCACCTAGAATTCTGTTTCCTTCTATAAGATTTTTTTCCCCCTAAGAGCACATGTTCCTACTTTTGGATTTGCAAGATACCATCTGAATCCCCATGTGTGTGACTCCTTAATAAAGTCAATGGGAAGTTTCCTGGGATGAAGGTGTCAGAGTAAGTCAGTTAATAACCCCTCCTGAAGACATGGCTCCTCTAAGAGCTGGCAGGGGAAATAACAGATTAGAAACTTGCCCTCAAGGAACATGATATCTACCAAGGGATTCAATTTTATGTCTGTGTCTTGACCACAGAGAAATTGGAACATAACCCAATGAAAACACAGAGACAGGACGTAGGAATTGGTTATAGAGGGGCAGAAAAGAAACATAAAGCAGAGAGAAAGGGAAGGACTCCCAGCTTCCTAGAAATGATAAGATTTAAGAAGCAAAGAAGGAATAGAACATTAGCTGTAAATTCAGAGACATCCTGGCTCACTAAGAACTAGAAACAAACTGGCTTTTCGAACACTAAGGATCCTGCTTGTTTACTCCTACCTAATGTTTATTGAGATATTAATATATGCCAGGGCCCTAGGTACTTACTGAGTACTTCTCATCAGATCCTCTCAACAGTCCTCTGAGGTAGACTGGAATATTACCTTCAATTTACAAATGAGGCCAAGGAGGCCCAGAGGCATTATACAACCTGCCTCATGTCACATACCTAGTAGTGGCAGAGCTAGTCTCAAATATATTGTTTGTGACTTGCCTAGACCAAGTCACTTAACTACTTGCTATGCTAACTCCCATTAAATAAGCTGTTTCCAGTGAATTTAGTATATAAATATTCCACAAAATCAAGAAATAAAAATATTTGTTAGTAGAGTGAATTTCTGTATTCTGATAAAATAAACACATTATTTTAATAAATATGTATTTAGTACCTTCTATGTGCCAAGCACTGTTCTAGGTCTGGGAATGTAGCAAAAACAAAAACTACCAAAGTCCCTACGTGGACAAGCTTAAACATCAGATTTTTTTCATTAACACCTTGAAACCGCACTCCCGGCTTACTCCTCCTCCTTTTTTTTTTTTTTTTTACAATGAAATAAGCTCAGTAAATATAAGCTCAATGAAACTCAAAGATTTTGTGGGAGCCAGCCACTCTTGTAAATGCTCTTGAGTTGTTGAAACCATTAGAATAATGAGCCCAATTCTGAGTAAATGATAATTTCGGACAAGTAAAATCCAGAGGCTGCTCACTTTACTTGCTGGAAATTCCCAGCACATTAAGCTCCATTCGACACGTAGTGTGCAAGGGATCTTAAGGATCATTAAATTACAGCCGATGACAGCAGGAAGGGAACTGAAAATTCAGCTCCTCTTACACACAGGGAAACTGATGCTCAGAGAGATAAACAATTCAGCCAGCATCCTACAGTTATTTAAAAACAGAGCTGAAACTAAAATCCAGACCTCCTAAATCCAGTCCTGGGATCATGCTACAAGTGGATCGGGAGAAAGAGGAAAGAAAAGAAGGGAAAAGGAAGTTTTATGTTGACAAGGTTACTTTTTGAAAACGAAAGCAGGCTGATTTTAGGCTTATTTTTCTCTAAGCTTGCTTTAAAATGTTAGTAAAAAATGAAATTGTTCTTTAGATTTACTCTTAGCCTAGAATTAGCACCACAAAGCTACATTCATTGAGCCATTGTGATGGATTGAGGGGTGGGGAGTGGGTCTGAATCCAGGTCTTCATAGAGGAGCCAAGTCGCCTTTTCAGATCCATTTTTCTGAGTGGCCAGCAACGCGAAATAGGTCATCAGCAAAGTTTTCCAGAGTTTCAACAAATAAACAGAGTAAGAGTCTTGAAACATGTGCCATATTCTTTTATCAGCTACAAAAGAGCCCCCCCTTTCCCTGAGCTAAATGACCAGTTGTATCATCATAATTGAACAGCAATAAAATAGCCAAGCCAAACTGGCAGAGTAAGGCTCCGGCCGGTTTGTCAGCTTGCAGCCTTTTCTGAGAAATCCGAGAGCAAGAAGCTGCTGCTAGCCAAAATGCCTGATCTATCTGTTAAAATTGGGAGGCGAGAGATAGATAAGGCTTTTTATGAGGATGAAACAGCATGAGCAATTCGTGTGTACCCCATGCTTAATTTTTCCCGAGTTAAATTGATCTGGGACTGCCAGGTTGGAGGTGAGAGGGCAGAATCTATCACCAGAGGGGGATAGAGAAGTATCACCTGGATTGCACGAGTGTCATTATGCCAAGGGAGATTACAGTTGGAGCAGGTTTAAGACACTTGCCTTGGGCCGGAGGAGTCACACACATGCCCTAGAAGCAGCTAGCTTTCCCCCCAAGCAACAACTTTCTGGCCATCCTAAGTCAAAGAAGAAATGTAGTTTGGAGACCAAACAACCGAACTGAAAGAAGCCTCCTAGATGAAGCAGCCAACCTCAAGCTGAAAACACTTTCCTGAGAATCAATCTGAGGCAGTTAATGCAGCAAGGAGGATTCTCTCATATTCACTAATATAATTCCTGCACATGTGATATCCTTTCAAAAAGCTGTGTTTTATTATTCTAATGGAGTGATTTGGCTGTTAAAATACACATTCTTCAACTTGCCTTCTGGAAACCGTTGCTTCTGTGAGTCTTGGGCATAAACGACACATCTCGTTCAAACACGAACCACTTGCTGCTTCTGTAAAGAATGACAATATTATTTTAAAAATCTAACAAGGAGGTATAAATCTGACAATACCATGCATTTAGGTTTGAATGATTTATTCATATAATATCAATAATAAAAGGAGAAATGATCATTTGAAAAGTCACACTGCTAACCATCACCCAAGCTAACAGCCATAACCCAAGCCTGGGAGAGGGAAAAAAAAGCTGCCTGGGACCGAGGCCATGTATGAAAATATTGCCCAAACTACTCCCAAGTCAGAAATTGATTTTTCCCGTGTCCTGACAGCATCGCTAGTTCCTGGCAGGTCCCCGTATTCCAGTAGAATGTTGCATACAAGAGGGTGAATAAAATCCTTTGCTTGATTTGATATAAGATTCTTTTCTCCATAGTCTGCATATCAGGAGAGTCAGTAAAGATGAGGTGAAGTGAGCCAATTTCTTTAATGGAGAGTACCTTCATTCCTGCCTCTTTAGGATTTGCCTGGTCACACGCGAGTTGAATTCTCTGAGTTATTTTGCCAATTGAGTATAGTATATTTTGTTACACATGTTGAGATTAATTAGTTAGCCCTTAGGAGGTTTTGCCTACAGCCTTCACCCCGTAAGGAAAAGTGTGAATATATTGAGACTATCAATTCACAATAAATGGCAGATCATAGCCCTTGATGAGTAAATCTGTTTGTCTCTTTCCTAAGCTTTGCTAAGTGAGTAAGCACAGTATAAGGCAATGTCCTTGATTATCACAAACTAAATTCCCATTTAACTTAATCTCCAGGTTTCAGTGAAAATCTTTTTTTTTTTTTTTTAATTTTGGAGGGTGGGGACTCAAACATTTCATGAAACCAAATTGGCAACGGGGATTTGGAAGAAGAGCATACAAATATTGTCACTTTGCTGAAAATCAGCATAACCCTTTTTCCAGATAATCCCAATAATTGCAGAGAAATTGCTGTAGACATAACCACTGGAATGGCAGAATCTATTAAAAACCTACAAAGCTAAATAGGCTACCTTAAGCAAAGATCCGATCTGCTTTCAGTGTTTGGTGAAATGCAGGCGAAGTTAAGGTCTTGTGCTTAGTTTTTAAAGAACAACATAAATGCACTGGAAATGTGATCATTTGATAAACATGTTGATGCCAATATATTTTTGCCTAAATGCAATAAACTCATCAGTAAGTGATGCAAGTTGACAATGGGAGGTAAAAAGAATATCTTGGGGATGTTAGTGGGAAGCAACGGGGAAACAGCTAACGTTCATAATGTCTAGTGAATTCCTGTGTATTTGAAATGTCAAAGAAAATGTGATGTGTTTCTCTAAATTGTGTCTCTCTCTACATGTATAAATGAACAGACGCAGATAGAGCTCAAAAACATGGCATGGATGAATTTATCTCTTCCAACCCCTGTAACTTTGACCACGCTTCCCTCTTTGAGATGGTACAACGCCTTACTTTGGATCACAGACTTAATGATTCCTATTCTTGCCTGGCAAGTATATTCTTTGGTCTACAGCAATTTAAACATTATATATTTTTTTCATTTAAATATTTCTCTACCTTTATGTCAGAAGCTCTTTTCTCCATTACAAAATCCCTTTAACAATTATAAATGTGTTTCCGATTTCCTGGGTTGAGATAGTTTTACTTACCAAAGAAACAAGACTGAGCGGGGAGGAAGTTATCAGTAGAAACAGATCCAATTCCCCAGCCTCCCTATCTTAGCTTCCTCCTTTTCAGCTGCTACATGAGAAATATTCCCAAGAGGGTAATCGAGTTTGGCACCTGCTTATGGAGAACTTGTAAAAATTGCCTCAGTAGCTTAGAGTTTACGATGCCCTTCCCTCCCCATCCCAGACCTGGTAATCCTATCTCATTAAATGAATGTATTCTCTCTGTGTATTTTCTTAAAGGTTAAAATGATTTGTAAATAAACTATTTTTCGTAAGCTAAATTGATTTGGGTTTGTTTGTTTGGATGGCTTTTTTTTTTTCTTCACAATATTCGCAGCATTTTTCACCCTTGGAGAGAATTTTTTTATGGTGCTTAGATATTTGGAAATTCAGCTATCCAGCAGGAGTATCAATATTTCCTGAAATCCTATTTTAAAGCTAGATATAAATGATTTAAATTCAAGGGAGTGCTATTATATCTTTATTGGATTTCTGAAGATACATTTTTGGCTTTAAACTATCAAATTCAAAAGTCTAAAAAAAGACCCAACTTACTTCCTTCTCAAGCCATAAATTGTTATTTCATTTCTTAAAGGTATGCTATTAATCCCACTTTATAGATGGGAAAGATGAGAGAAAAAGATGAAATGTCTTTATGTAGAGGAAAATTCTCATCCCTGATTCTAAACACTGAAGTTAATATATATAATATTTATACTACATAATAACTAGGGTTAACATATTATTGATACTAATATGTATAATGACATGTACATATACTTCTCTAAATGACATGGCTATATCCTAACTCTATTCTAATTTTTATTTTAAATTTCTTTATTTTTTGTACCAAAAGCCAAGATATAAAAAAAAAAATTGTAGATAAAATAGTCTTAAAAACAGAAACAGAATTATGTGGAATAATTTATTAATCTGTATCTCATGAAAGATTCATTGATTATCTCAGGTTTAGAATTCCTTCATCAAAAGAATCTGAACTTTGCCAAATTGGAAAGGAACACATCACTTTGACTTAAAAAAAAGAAAAAGAAAAGAAAAAAAAAGAAAAAAAAGCTTACCTTGCATTGCAAGGCAATTTTTTCTCAAATGTGTTTTGTACAATTATGTGATCGTTCACATAATTATAAATGGCATTCATGAAACTTGTAAGAATATGCCTCTGAACTTAAATCATTCCCGTGTGTATATAATCACTATTCCCTTAAGGAATTTTTTGAGGCACATTATTTTCAAGACTTTTTTCACATTTTCATTTTTTAAAACAATTTTCTTTGTTTTAAGGTTCACTGTGAAGAAGAGTTTATAAATTAGATCAGAAATGAAATATTCAAACTTGCTTTCCATTAGTTACTTATAGGCTTAACATCATGGTCCAAAATCTAAAATTAATTATGAATAGCATAAAACAGCTTCCTTCCCCCGTTTGTATACCTGTATATATTAGTCATTATTCCAAAATTTCAGAAAATAACAGAAATTAAAAGGACCTTATCTCATGCCTCTATATATTCCATTTTCTCATTATTACAATCTTTTTTTTCAGTTAGTTTTGGAGACCGACCAGCAGGGATACATAAATTTTTCTGTGTCTTCGACTGAGTTCCTAATTGATATTTCTTCAACTCTTTTCAAAGCAGCTATTTTGGCATCTACAAAAGACTTGGTGTCATCTGAGTCGTAGAAAATATATTTTAATCTTTCACAGCAGTGTTGTTTCTAAGATTTAGCATTTGGGGTAGCAGATGGAGTGGCAAAGAAGTTGCCTATAGGGGCAGCCCACTGCCTCGACTACTCTCCGCCCTCTGCAGTAACTTATGATTTGAAATAGGAAAGATGCCGTCTTTCGTTGGATGCATCACTGAGCTGCATGTTGTCAATTGAAGATTCTCAGATCCCTAATACAAGATTAGAGTGTTGCAAAGGCCTGTCTCGCTGTACTTCTGTGGCCTCTGCCTGGCCCCTAGTTACTTTCTCTTTTTGCCTTTTCTCTCCCAAGACGGAGCAATATTCAAAAGATGACTCAGAGAAGACCCTCAAAGTAAAATTAAGTTTATATTTAAAATAGCCCCAAATTTCTAGCTTACAAAGTGTCACCTAAATTGGTTTATTTCTTGCTTTTTACAGACCCTAAAACCAGAAAATGCAACTTGATTTCAGGCTTTGCCTGAATGGCAACTCACTTGGCCTTTCTGAGCACCTGTTTTCTTAAGTGCATAATGGGGGTAGCAATTTCCATTTCATCATGCCACCAAATCTGCTTTAAATTGGAGATCTGAAGTCCCATTCTCTTGTATAGCAGAGTTTGGACTGGTCCCATAGCAAGCAAAATAAATAATAAAAATACAATTACCAGAAGAGAAAGTAAAACTCTAAACCAGAGCCCAAGAAGTTCCTCTCAGTTTAATGGAATTATATCTGATTCACAACTTGAAAACTAAGTCATGCTGTTCTCTTTGGAGAGTTACGTTATTACCTTCATTTAAAAATTTTTAAAACACTCCTTCCAAAGTGAAAGGATTTATGAAGTCCTGGCATGTATGTAGACCAACCCTAAAATTTCCTCATGCTCTAGAGTAGAGAAAACAAGAAGACTTGGAATAAGACAGAGCTGGATTTGAGTCCTGCCTCTGTTTTGTATTATCTGTGTGAGTCACTTAACAACCAGGATTTCCATTTTCATGTCTATGAAATAAACCTTCTCTGTCTACCTTACAGAGTTGCTATAGGGCTCATCTGAAAGTTCTCTGCTAAGTGTAAAGTTCTATATCAATGTAGAACCTTAATGTCATGATTTCCTCTTTATCAGTACCACCACTTTGCCACATCCCCACCCCAGTACTTCTTTAACGTGTATGGTTCAGTGTTTGAGCAATAGGTTAGACTATTTCTGGAACCATGCTGTCTGCTAATCCTGCTCCATCACTCACTAGGAAATTTTATGTCTTTCCTGCACTCAATCTTTCCAACCATGTAACAGGGATAACAGAATGTACCTTATAGGTCCATTGTGAGGACTAAACCACAATGTGTTGTGCACGGTGGCTGGCACATAACAGTCAATCAGAGAGTATTAGCTCTGGCTATTTTTCAGTCCCCTTCTCCAGCCCACCTCTAGCAGCTCTCCAGAGAACAACCTGTATTTAAAAGAAAGTCTCTCCCTTATTCTTTATATAGGGCTGGTTCAGTCCTGGCCAGGTGTTTGTACTAGACGAGTATTGCGCCCGAAATGGAGTCCGGGGGGTGTCACCGACATCTCTGCTACCTCAGAGACTTGCTTGAACGGGCAGAAAATGGCGCCATGATCGACCCCACCCTTCTTCACTACAGCTTTGCCTTCTGTGCTTCCCATGTCCATGGAAACAGGTAAGTGGGTGTTTGTGTGTCTAGAGATGATCCTTAAAAAAAGGCACTGGCAATGGTTTATGGCTGGTCTTGCTTTTAGTATCTGTTTGTCCTCCTTCCTTCAGTAGTATGCACACACGTACACATACACACTGGACACACACACACACACATATACACAAAAGGCACTAACTTCTTAAAATAAATGGCAAGCAGGGCTTCTAGGACAGGCTCAGAAGTTAGACCAATCCAGGTTCAAATCATAGTTCTTCCATTTACTGGCAAAAACCCTGGCTGGTAATTAAGCCCTATATGCCACGGTTTTCTCATCTGTAAAATGGAATGATTGTATCCCCCCTGGGGTTGTTAAGAGAATGCAAGTACATATAAAGGGCTCAATATAGTGTCTGAAACACGGCAAAAACAATAAATACTTGCCTTTATTTTTGTTATTTATTCCGTAATTGCTTAATGAAGACTTCCTTAGTGTCAGTCACTCTGGTACACATTTAGTGTATGTGTTGAATAAAAGCCAGACATCGAACAAGGGCAGAGTTACATTCAGATTGGCACTCTGACTCTGAGGAAAGGGAATAAAATTCCATGACAGAATTTAATAAAGAAACATGACTCAGATGGAGTGGCAAGATGGCAAGGAGGGCCTCCCTGAGGAAGTGATGCTGGAGCTGAGAACTAAAGCATGTGTAGGAGTTGAGTGATTCCAGGCAAAAGGAACAGCATGTACAAATGTCCTGCAGAAGGAGGAAGCCAAGTACATTTAAAGAGCTGAAGCAAGCTAGGTGAAGCTGGAAGGCAAAGATGATGATAACACTTTTAATTTAACCATAGAGCCTGGAAGAACTTTTGAGATCACAGTCTAATCAACCCTCTCATTTTGTAGGTTTTATATACAAGCCCAGAACGTCAAGTCTCCTGACTCTGTACTAAGTACTCTCTTTCTTTAGACCTTGCCCAGCTCCTGGAGGAAAAGATCCATGTTCTGAATAATGCAAAGCAGCAAATAATTTAAGAACATTGCCATTTGGCTCTGGAGACAGGGAATAAATTCCCACGCTGCCACAGCCAGTTAGTTTACTATCTCAATGTATGTAGCCTTGCATTAGTATGAGGACAAGCCTATATTATCTCAAAGCTCCCCAACCAACAGCCAAGCCACACCCAGGGAACACTAGGTGGCTTCAGAAACCCAGCCTCAGATGCAAAAGTCACTGCTCTGGAGAAATCCACATGTGGGAGAATCCAGAATTGACTACATTTATTTTAAATCAGAACTGTGCCAGTCATCTTCATCTTTGCAAGCTATACGACTGAAATCTCTGTAGGATTTTTCTGTGCTTTTCCTCCTTCTAGCACTGGTGTATTTTTATAAAATGCAACTTCAACATTTAGAGCCAGATAACAATAGCATTGTAGGTTTGAATATTTAACAGGCAACAAGGTTATCATCACCTCCCATTGTTATAAGGTTTGCTAGCCCAGCACGTGACCTTTTATTTGCATAAAAGATACTCATGAAAACTCTGATACCTGGGGGGTATCTGTGCATAATTCTGCTTTTTATAAATATGTACACTTTGATGACTATCTGTTACAGCCTCTTGGACTGAATTTTTTAAAGAGAGAGAGCGAGAGAGAAGTTGCATTATATTCTCTGGGTTGTCACACTGTATTCTACATATGTTACTGAATAAGAAAGTGTTACAAAATAATGAAGTGTTTTTGTAAACTCCCTGGTAAACATCATCATGAATTATGATACACATTGTCTGGATTTCATATTGTAAGACTGCCACTTGATTCACAGTTAGGTTTATACATCTTGTCATGGAAACAGTTTTGGATTTCTTATTTTCTTTTCAGTTCTGATTTTCCTTATGCAAGTTTGCATCTTTTTTTCTTATTATTTTAATTTGAATGCATTTGTGCTTGCTTTTTCATGCATCCTTCTTTTTCTTTCTTTTGTTTATGCATGTGCCTGTGCTCTTGATTCTCCTATGGCTGGTCACACTCTGTGCATGCCTCATGCGACTACCCCCTCCAAAGTCAACAAATGCATGTGTACCTTAGTGGGCTGCCACCAAATACAGACCCTGAAGGGAGCAAAACTCCCTCCCCACCTGAACCAGAGGCTAAAAAAGATACCAAAAAGGAATCGAAAAAAAGAAAAGATTCCAAAACCCAGGCAAATCAAGAGCAGAAAAGGTAAGTTATATGTGTATTGGCTTGCGTTTTGCAGTATCTTTACCCTTTCCCCAAGCCTCCATCACTTCCACCTTTGCAAGCTTTGAGTAATCCTGAAGTCTCTGTTTCTTTAAGTATTTTCAAAGGTCCAATTAAAAAGTCCTAGCATTGGGCAAAAATACTGTGTATTGGGACTGAATTTGAGTCAGGTGTTCATTGACTTTTAAAACATGTTCATATTGAAAAGACTAATTAAGCAATATGTAAACAGAATTGTAAGTCAGATTGCTGTTTTAGTGGCATCTAGTTAGGGGTCTGATACCTTACCAAGTCATTCATAACAAGCAACCCATGCTTTATAATTTTGAATATATTTAAGGAACAAACAAAATGGATTGGCATAAGATGGACCTATACATTTATAGTAGTGCCATCATTTTCAGCAAATACCCATTAGTTCCACATTCATCTCATAAAAGATAATTCATCCCAAATAATGATTTATGATAATGGCACAAGATAAATTCCATTACTAAATTAATGCTTCTTAGTAGAATCACTTAAACATCGGTATGTAAGGCACTTTTAAGTTCTAAAACTTTGTTTATCCTGTCCTGTTTCCTATGTCCTTTCTTTGTGGTTTTATAAATTGGCAAATTGGTGACCTTTTTTCCCTTTTAAACTAGGTTTACTGATTATTTACAATTTTATTGGTGACCTTTTTTCCCTTTAAACTAGGTTTACTGATTATTTACAATTTTATTCTATGTCCTTCACCTTTTATACCCTCACCCCAAATTAAAAGCAACATTTTAAAGTTTTTTTGTTGTTGTTGTGGTTTTAGAACTGATAATTCTGATCCTGGCATTACCAAGCTACCCAAAATTCTCAAGCGTGTATGCTGTATGCTTCTTCATTATAAATTTATTCACTGAATATTCCTAAGTCCTGAAATGTATTCAGTTTACTTGTTGACAGACCAAATGAAAATGCAAACTTTTGCTTTCTAGAGAATGTGGCAGGCTGTCAATCAGTATATGTGAGTCCAATAGTGAAGGTCAAAGAAAACCCTGATTCCATGTGGCCATTCATCTCCTTCACTGCAATATGTAAGGATAGAGGTGAAATGCAGTTTCTGTTTGTGTTTCACTGTAAAAGTTAGATTGCAAGGCAACAGTAACTTGCAATTAGGAAGAAAGTGCATACAGAATGTTGTAGGTGCTTGAAGGTCAGGTCTGACAGAATGACAAGACTTCATAGAGGAAGCCTTCCTGGCTGCTGTCCAAGGTGCTGCTTTTGGAAGGCTCAACATCCAAGCAGAACAGAGAACAAATGGCCACTGTTGAAAGGCACATTGCTTGAACCCGATCTATTTCTTATGCCATGAAAAACTAACCAAAAGGATCTTGATTGGTCCCATTGAGGCTTATGTGTGTGTTTCAGAATCTATGTTTGCATAGCACTTTTTTAATAAAGAAGAAATCATAATATTAAGTAGCAGTTGTGTAGCATTCTACAGTTTACAAAGTGCTTTCAATCATTTGTTATAAAATGTTCAGATCAGCTATTTTTATATCTATTTTTCAGATGATAAAATCAAACATCTGTAAATTTAAGCAACAAACCTAGATGTTCTAAGTCCAAAGCTCTTTCCTTTTGCACTACATCAGGACTATACTTGTATGCTGAGGACCTGAGTGTTAGAGCCTCTTCTGTGTAAATCTGGGAGTATTCGATCCCGTTTCTGTGCCTCAGTTTTCTCCTTTCTGTAAAATGAGCAGACTGAATTATAGTATCTGTAATATACCTTTAACCTCTAAAATTCTCTTCTATGGATTACAGTAACAAGTGAAATAGCCCATCTTCAGGTTCATAAATAAAAGTGTTTTCAAAGGTGCAATTTTAATAATCATAAATAAAGTTTAATTAAAATAAGGATAATTACTACCATTTCATAAGTACTTGCTATATTCCAGGCACTAAGTGAAGTGCTGTTGATATATATTATCTTATTTTATCCTTATTACATTCATATGAGATACGTATCATTATTACCGTCACCCAGTAGATGAGGGGCTTGAGGCTCACATAAATTCAGTCACTTGCCTGAAGCTCCATAGCAAATAACTGTCTGAGCATGATTCAAACATGGATATTCTGACTTTGGCACTTCCATTTGCAACCACTCTACCTTCCCACCTGTCC
The DNA here is from genome assembly GCA_036589455.1 of Ateles fusciceps. Lineage (NCBI taxonomy): Eukaryota > Metazoa > Chordata > Mammalia > Primates > Atelidae > Ateles > Ateles fusciceps. The sequence goes on from JAZHEH010000562.1 coordinate 16,080,960, forward strand.
AGGAGTAGCACTTGTATATGGTGTGAGATGCCAAACCTGGTCATTTTATATTTGTTTCAACATTTCCAGGTGAGATACTACAGCAGTCATCTGAATTAAAGAGTAGCCTGAAGATGGCCAAAATTAATATGGCCTACCTGGAGATTTTAGCTTTGTGGAGAAAACCAGAGTTTATCTGGAGTTTTATACCACTTAAGGAGAGAGTCTCCTTTGAGAACTAATTAACTGCTTTTGGGATTGGGGAAACCACATTCCAGACCTTTCACCAACATGACCAGCATTTGAATGTGGAGATGTTGCCTGTTCTTTGTTCCAGATTTAAAAGGAATTCATGACTCATGAAAGCAATTGTCTTTTAACTGCCTTTAACTGAATAGAGCCCATTCCCACTGAGATCTCAAAACCAGATTCAGATTAAGTAAAAAGAGTTTTTTTTTTTTTTTTTACCTATTACTAACTTAGCATTTCCCAGGCAGAGGCAGAGGCAGAACCTTGCCCTGCTGCAGCTAGACATCATTAATGACCACTGAAGAGGCAGTGACCAAGTTTCTCCCATCTGCTCTGGAAGCTTGTATGGCATCTCTATGAAAAACTATGCTCTGTGAGTCAAAGATACTCTAATCAAGAGTAGATACATCTGGTCAATCAGGAAGTTGTTTGCTGTTCATAATTTCAAGCACTGGGATATATGGAACTGTCCACATGTTTGGCATTTTTTAGAATAGTGCCTCTCCACTGGGGGTAATCCCCCCCACCCCCAACACACACAGGACATTTGGTACTATCTGGAGATATTTTTGATTGCCACAGCTAAGAAGGAGTGGTGCTATTTTTACCTAGTAAGTAGAGGCTAGGGATGTTATTAAACATCCTATAACGCACAGGAGAGCTTCCTGAAAACAATGCCAAAACTGTTAATAATGCCAAGGTCAAGAAACCCTGTTTTAAACCAAACTTCCTGGTGATGAGCTGACTTTTTTCCTTTATATGGATTTGTTGTTTCTTTTGCACAAGACTTGCCCTATGTCTAAAAGCATAACAGGTGCCACCACTGATTTTCAATTTGTGCAGTGATTCTCACACTCCAGTGTGCACATAAATCATGTGGGGATTTGATAAAATGCAGAGTACTTGGTCCCATCCTCAAATAATTTCATTTGGCAAGTCTTAAATGGATCTGGGGGCCAGGCATGGTGGCTCATGCCTGTAATCCCAGCACTTTGAGAGGCCATGGTGGGTGGATCACAAGGTCAGAAGATAGAGACCATCCTGGATAACACAGTGAAACCCTGTTTCTACTGAAAAAAAAAAAAAAAAAAAATTAGCCAGGGATGGTGGCTAATTTTTATTTTTTTATTTTTATTTTTTTAGTAGCCTGTAGTCCTGGCTACTCAGGAGGATGAGGCAGGAGAATTGCTTGAACCTCAACCTGGCAGGCAGAGGTTTGCAGGAAGCCTAGATTGCACCACAGCACTCCAGCCTGGGCAACAGAGTGAGACTCAATCTCAGTAAAAAGAAAAAATAATGGAGCTGGGAATCTGCACTTTCAATAAGCACCCCTCTTGACCATGATTCTAAAGCATTTGGTCTTCAGATCACATGTATTTAGGATTTTGGTTGTCAAACTTGGCTGCCCACTAGAATCACTTGGAGAGGGTAAAAATGCTAATGCCTAGGCCCCACCTGCAGAGATTCTAATTAATTCGGAATGTGGCCCAAGTATCATGAGTTAAAAATCTCAACTGATTCAAATATGTAGCAAAGTTTAAGACCCACTGATTGAGAGAACTAGTTTGAACTAACTCTTTAAAAGTAAACCCATTTTCTCAAAAGAGAGAGGAGAGAAAAAGGAAAATGTGAGCATGTTCAGCTGGTTGCATTTGGCGATCAGAATCCACAGATGTAAATTGCTACATCTTCTAATTTTTAAATCAGCTTCTAAGGTTGCAGTACTTAATTCTCACCATAATATTTTTAGTATTCTTTCTAGATGACATTTAGATTAACATCACTTTGGTCACTGTCCCACAGTGACAAGGCAATCAAACAGCTGATGATTGCAAGTTGCGTCAATGTTCCTTGGATCCCTTTATTATTGGGATTGGATTTTTTTCTCATTTACATTATTATTTAACATTTCTTGAATGCCAGTGCTGCTCTTCACATATGGCCTGTGTAGAAAGTACATTGTATCAGCAATTAAAAAATCTATAATGCCAACCACCCCAATCAAAACTACGCTGCATAGATTAATGAGTAAAGCAGATGTACGAGGGCATGAATCTTAAAAATCTCTGAAAGTGTTGTCCAAAGATATCTTTTGGGAGATGTATCCAGAGCCAAGGTGCTGCCCGTGTTTGGAGACTATGTGATCCCTTGTGGGTTAGGATTTGAGTAACCAAACAATGAAATGGAACTAACTTTTCTCCTGTTACTCTGCCAGGATTTCTAAGTAAGTAGTTTTATCTTCTCAGTTGCCCAAGAGAGACCCTCAAGAGCCAACCCTGACTTCTCTTTCTCCCCAGCCAGTGTGTCACAACAATTCATTTTCCATATCCTGACAACACCCCTAAGTATCTCTTAAGTCCATCCATTTCTCCCTTTCTTCAATGCCACTACCATAGTTTAGGTCTCTGTTTTCTCTCCCCTGGACCACAGTGATTGCCTTATTGACTGTGCCCTTGCCTCTAAGGTTGGGCGGCCCTTTCAATCCATGTCACATAATGGTTCCTTTTATTTCTTTTTGGTGAATGCCTTCCTAGTAGTAAATGAGTAACACACATTTTTTTCTTTCACTCTAACTCTCTCCTCTCTTTCTCATACACAGGCAACACACACACACACACACACACACATACATACACACATACGCTGACATTATATCTGGTGCTTCTCATCTCTTCTTTCCATAAAGATAAGTGGCAAAAACTGTGTAGTGGAGATAGCTCTGTTTTACTGACCTCTGCATATAGCAGTTTATATAGCAGGCAGGCATGGATGGGGTATAACAAACACCCCCACACTCTTGGTCTCATGTTACATACTGAACACAAGGATTATTGGACTTGCAAACATGAGCATGTCACTGGCTGGCCTTCCAGTTCTGAGCAAGTGCTGGCCTTGCACGTGGCTGAGTCATGCTCTCTAAATTCTAAAGAACCAGCTTTACTTAATAGGAAGTACTTGGAAGAGAAAGTGGGAAAAATTTTCAAACAAATTTCAAGTATAAGTAGGCATCCCAGATGTCCAAGGAGAAATTCTCTTTGGAACTTGTCTCCTTTTAACCCACGTGACTCTCTTCCTGACTTTCCCCATGAGAACAGCAGATTTTCCCATCGAGACATGAAATCTTGTGAAATGTGCTAAATTATCTATTGAATTGGTGCGATCTTCTGGCCCATAACCAACTATCAAATAATGTACATTTTCCTTTTGAAATTCCAACAATGTGTCTTCATTCCATGGTCACTGAATTAACTGGTACAAAAACATATTTTCAGATGTCACACCTCTTTTAGAGTGGATGCAGTATCAAAAAGCCACACATATTACTGGTCTGACCACTCAGAATTTTATATATAGTATCTTCAGAATGGAATGTAAAGCTTAATTGTCTATATTTGTCTAGAAATAAAGAAACACATCTCTTCTCCTCTTATTCCTCAAAAGGAAGAATCTATGTAGTGCCATTTCTTTTTTTTAATCTCGCTCTGTCACTGAGGCTGGAGTGCAGTGGCATGATCTCAGCTCACTGCAACCTCTGCCTCCCAGGTTCAAGCGATTCTTCTGTCTCAGCCTCCCAAATAGCTGGGACTATAGGCACGTGCTACCACACTGACTAATTTTTTTTTATTATTTTTAGTAGAGATGGGGTTTCACCATGTTAGCCAGGATGGTCTTGATCTCCTGACCTGGTGATCTGCCCACCTTGGCCTCCCAAAGTGCTGGGATTACAGGTGTGAGCCACTGCGCCTGGCCTATAGTGCCAATTTTTTTTTTTTTTTTTTTTTTTTGAGATGGAGTCTTGCTCTTTCGCCAGGCTGGAGTGCAGTGGCACAATCTCGGCTCACCGCAACCTCCGCCTCCCAGGTTCAAGTGATTCTCCTGCCTCAGCCTCCCAAGTAGCTGGGACTACAGGCACACACCACTACGCCCAGCTGATTTTTGTATTTTTAGTAGAGATGGGGTTTCACCATGTTGGCCAGGATGATCTCGATCTCTTGATCTCGTGATCTGCCTGCCTCAGCCTCCCAAAGTACTGAGATTACAGGCATGAGCCACCATGTCCGGTCTATAGTGCCAGTTTTTAAAATTGGTCCTCTTGGTGGTAAAATCCATGCTTTCCTGCATTGTGTATACTTTCTCTAATCATCTGTTATGGTCTTGCATCATTCAGTACCTGGACTGAGCCTCAGCCACTCTGAGTAATGTCCTTGTGTCCATAGCAACCATAATCTTTGCGATTGTTCAGATGTGGAGAGAGACTTCTCAACTACTTCCATCCTTTAATAGAATTAATGACACCTTCTGACACTGTTGGGTTATGACCACATATTTTGAAAAACTGTAAACAAGTCAAGACAGTCCTCACTGGTACATTTTTGCCCCTTCCAAACCTCATTTGGAAATTAACTAATAGCCCCAAGAAGCTACAATGCACATTTATAATATTGTAGAAACTGCTTATTGTTGCTTCCTATCTTACTCTTTATGATACAAACACTTTGATATATTTGTTTTAGCAGCGTGTCTGAGCCCCAGGGCATCAGGGCATAATTAGAAAAGGGCATGGGCTGGAAGGAAAGGAGAGGAAGGGATGAGGCTGGCTTAAGCAGTAACTATGGGATGTGAGGGCCCTAATTATAATTTATAATTAACATAGGATTGTACAGACCTTACAGATGAGCAAACAGGGCTATCTCCTTTTGAGAAGACAATGCTTTGGCGCTATTTTGAATTTATGATTATTAATCACTTAAAAGAGACAAAGGAAAACATTCCATGCAAGGATTAAATTCAAAGGTATCATTCTAAAACTAGAAATAATAAAGAGTTAGTTTCTGGGAGAAGTCTTTTTCTTTTTAAGTCAGGGGTGAAAAGAGGATGTTTGGTCTAAATGTCCTATTTAGGGAGCACTGCAAAGAACATCTACTAGTATATTCTGTCCCTCTCTGGCCCTTTAAGCTCTCCTGTTTCTGGGCTGGAACAATTTCGTAGCAAGTAGGATTCAGTTATCATGCTTGTTTAAGGACATTTTCATGGATCCATAATGCGGTCTGCAGGCATGCATCCATTTGGAGAGAGAGAATATATCATGTTTACGGTGCCTGCACCAGCATATGTGGACATTTGCATTTGGAGATGAAAGTATATTCCCTCTTCAGCTGGAGTTTTACCCCTTGTTGGTAGTGACTGGAGCCTGAAAGCTGGTTGTACGCAGAGCAGTGGACCAGACATTCTTTCCTCTTCTGTTGAATTCATACATTTCTTTTTACACCTGGATTCTGCCCTTAATCACCAAATAGGTGCAATATCAGAACATATAGATCATTGTAAGCTTTGAATTAATTTAGCATCCTGACCCTCTTAAAAAGACTTCTTACCTTTTAAAAGGTTTTGTGGCCCAGCTTTTAACATAATATGGAGAATCATTCCGGCAAGATAATGAATTGCTAAGAATCTGTGTGCTCACCTGGGTGTGTAGTGACAATTTAACAACACTAAAGAGGTAAATTCGTTTCACAAAACACATTGCATCTTGAATCCTTTGACTACATTGTTAACACTTAATTTCAAATATTAAAATGTTTCACATTAAAAGCTCAGTACTTAATTATATTAATCCTATAATAGATATTAGTTAATAAGCTCCAGCTCAGAAGCATTTGGGAGAAAGAGCACAATTTGCATAACCAGTAACTCAAAAGATGGGCAGCTGGGTTATGGTAGTTTCAATTTGACAAAAAAAGAAAAGGAAGAATGCAACTCTAGATGTATTATTATTTGTGACATGGCTCAAGATGGGAGACTGTGAGGAGAGTGAAGATGACAGAACTGGTGCTAACCACTGTGACAAGAACTTGAAGAGCAGCCGACGTGACATGTTTCCTATCATGCTGCCGAAAATGTCAGCTTTGTGAAGGACAGTGAGAAAATGGTTTGCCGAAAACTTGAAAGGTGGATTCCGGAGATGCCTGCCGTGTCAGATGCAATATAGTCTGCCGTGGCTGGAGAGCCCCATTTCTGGCTCCGGTGATGGCCTGCAGGTGGGAGAGCTTCCAGTCTTCAGCACAGCTCCAGAAATGACTGCGCTTGACCTGCCTCTTGTCTCAAGTTTGCAGGATCATGACATACAAGAAGTGAGTTGTTAACCAGTGTACAGTTAGGTGGAACCAGAGACCAGGGGCTATGTTTGCATGTGTATGTCTGCACATGTGTCTGTGTTTCTAAAGCTAAGTTTGAAGGCATCGTCTATTAAAATTTGGAGCATGGGGAAGGAAGGGATATGTGCTTTATGAACTTACATCAAGTTCAATATGAGTAACAAAAACTAACTTTGGGTAATATAAGCAAAGGGGGAGTTTATTAGGATGATGCTGGGGGCCTCAAAGGGAAGGAAAAACTGGAATTAAGTCAGTTATGGCAGTGTAGAAAGCAGGACTGATGCAGTGGTTCTTACTGTACCTTAGAGTAAACTGAGAAACCTTAAAAATGCCCACGTCAGGCTGGGCACAGTGGCTTATGCCTGTAATCCCAGCACATTGCAAGGCTGAGGTGGGAGGATTGCCTGAGCCCAGGAGTTTGAGACCAGCCTGGGCAACATAATGAGACCTTGTGTCTACAAAAAAACAAAATTAGCCAGGTGTGGTGGCATGCTCCTGCAGTCCCAGTTACTCAGGAGGCTGCAGTAGGAGGATTGCTTGAGCTTGGGATGTCAATGCTGCAGTGACTGAGATGGTGCCACCACACTCCACCTTGGGCTGAATGAAACCCTGTCTCAATGGATATATTAGATATAGACAGACAGACAGACAGACAGGCAGACAGATAGATGATAGTGTGTCTAGGTTCTACTGCAAACAAATTAATTCAGAGCTTTGAGGATGGGACCTTTCGCAATTCTAAAAAACAGACAAGATAAAAAAACTACTGACCTGTAAGGATAGTTCAGTCAAGGCACAGCTGTTGGGACAAGCAACTTCCATCTGTTTCTTCTAGCCTTATATCATTTACTCAATGCAAAGATTCCAGAGGAGAGTGTCCTGGTAGCTGAACTGAGGTCATAGACCAGCTTAGATATGGAGTGGCTGTGAAAGGGAGAGGCTGGCCTCTAGGCAGCCCTTCAGCATTAATAGTAGGGGAACAGGCACCTCAATTTACCCTGACACAAGAGTGCCCACAATGTGGCTGAGGCCACTCCTCCAAATCCAGGGGTGGTTAGAAAGTGGCAATGGATGCTAAGAAGCCTGAAAGCAAGAAGACCAGAATATTCACAGTCAGGACATGAGAGGGAGAGAGTCAGCCTTCTGGAGAGGTGTTCTTTGTAGAGATACATCTCAGCCTAGAATTTTCTAGCTCAAAGTTTAAAATCCAGCTTCACCCCCTCCTCTTCGTTCATTCTTTGTGTCTCCTTCAGTGATTTAGTATTGAGAAAGGAACAAGATGGAAAACTAGTTTTATGACGGTTGTAGAATCACCCCCAAATATTTTCAGAAAGACAAAACAAAAGCATGGCATCTGAAAGATACCAACATAGTTCTACTATTTATTTTGCAACCAGCACTACTTGGAATGGCACTTTGTAAACAATACAAATGCCACTTTTGGAAGGGATTCATAGCTAAATAATACCGTGTATCTCTTGCAGACTATCTCGGGTTCCAAATTCACTCCAACCTAAGAGATTTCTGGAACCCTGAATCAAATATACCCTCTCTGCCACTGGAAGAGCCACCCACCTAATATTTTTTTTTCTCTGTAACGGTGGCTCCTAGGGTGTGGTCCTCAAACCAGCAGCACTAGCAGCACCAGAAAACTTGTTAGAAATGCAAGCTCTCAAACCCTGCCCCAGCTCCACTGAATCAGCAGCTTTAGGGGACCCACCAATCCGGATTGTCACCAGGTGATGCTGAGGCTCACTCAAGTTTGAGAACCACTGCTCTAGGAAAAAATATCTTGTTGCTTCTGTGGAAATTTTGCTCTCCATAATATGTAACCTGAATTTTTCAGTTAATAGCGCTATAGAGATCTATCTAAACCTGTACAGTTAACATTGCCAAATTATAGGAGTCAATGAACAAGAAACTAGTGTTTGACAGCATTTTCAAAAGCAGTGAAGTGAAATCACACAAAACAAAGGATTATTTTGCTTTTTAGCTGACCTGGTTACAACCTAGGATCTTTGACAAATTGTTATTCCTACCTATCTTTTCTTCACTTTGTAAAATAGCATCTCCTGTTACCAATACTGTTTCAGAGCAATTCTGGCAGTTACAAACAAATTTACATTTTATGTCGAAATCATTCGACATCAAACTGTTTAAATACCTGCTTTTATTGGTGAACTCTGTACTTGTACCTTACAGACTTTGCTTTATTTTTAAATAAAAAGTAGTCACACTGACATAGGTGATCAAGAAACAAATTTAAGAGACGACAACACTAATTTCTCGTTGTTTACTTTTATTGGAATAGTGAGATTAATGGTGTTCAGAAAGTAGTCCAAGGAGAGGTTATCAGGGAAGAAGAAGCTGCTATCTGATACTTTTAATAATTATAAATGGGAATCATCAGAACAAAAGGAAAAAATATAATCCAATGTTAGGTTTGTAATAATATCCTTTGTAGTGAGAATTAACTGAGAAGGCCAAGCATACACTAAATGTTCACTCTTTATCATCTCAGACACAAAGCAGAAAGCTGCCTTCTAATTGCCTAATTGCCTTAGAAGGCTTGTAGGGTAATGAATGAATGGTTTTATTCACAGAGAGATTTATCTCCTAATAATGACTGCAAATATCCTGGCTGTTCATGTTAAATGCTCTCCGTGCTTTTTGTTGTCATCTTTAAACCCCTTCTGAACTGTAAAATTATATTTAATAGCATTTTTCTCTGGGTTAATTCTCCACTAAAAAACAAAATGCTTTAAATTGCTCCATTTTTCCCCTAGTTGAGTGTGTGCATGCACACGCTAATCATATAAACAAATGTGTGTTCAGTGCATTAACAAGCTGAATTTTGTTTAAACAAATGTAAAAACCACAGCTTAAGGAAGTTGTGGATTATAGCGTATATATGAAAAGTTACAAACAAAAGCATCACGTGTTTTGTGGAGGCCGATAAATTCAACCTGAGATCTAACTGTAGATTCATGGACATTTCATGGAAAAAAAAATTTTGTTGTTGTTGTTCTTAACCATGGTAGCTTGCACTTGTAATCCCAGCTACTCAAGAGGCTGAAGGAGGAGAATCACTTGAGGCCAGGAGTTCACAGCTGCCGTGAGCTATGATCACACTGCTGCACCCCAGCCTGGGCCACAGAACAAGACCCTGTCTCTTAAAAAATTATTAAATAAACTTTGTCAATTAACATTTGAGATTTACCAGAGAGTTTGAAGACAACCTACCTGTTGTTTATCATTTTGCCTTCTTTCTTTGGAAGAGTATGAAGAAAGGGACTGAACAGGATTTTACTGTTTGGGGTTATTTTTTATAAAGTGGGAGAGAGGAAATTTTCTCATTTTTCAAATAGGGTATTTTTATTATCAAAAAAGAAGGAAAGCTGACAGATTAACCCCTCCCAGGAGGTACATTGCTGTCATTTGCCAAGTCTTTTGTACAGTCAGACTGGTCTAGTATAAAGGATTTTCCCAACTTATGCTGGATCCTTGAGAAGGCCTATAAATAAGACCATTTGTTTGGTCTCAAGATGACTTGCATTTGCAAACTGAAGAATGTTCCAATGGAAGTTTTATGGTGACACACCAATCTGCAAACTGGCTCAGCCAGTAGTCAAAACAAGTCACTATGAGATCTGGGAAGCTGAAGACTTTGAATGGGTCAGATTATCCTGCATCTAGTTTGAAACAGATAAATGTGAGCTATAAATATATAGCCTCCCTTTATATTTTCAATTTGAATGGTCCATAACAAATAGGGGATATATGTACCCACCTAAAGGTGACACAGAACCATGAGAATACGATGATCAAACTGAAATCACTTATTTAAGCTGGAGTTATTTTTATTACAATGAGCAATAGTTTACTAAAATTGGAAAACGTGGTTTGTTCTTCAGTGAATACATGAGCACTTAAATCAAACATCTGTAGTTAATAAGCAGGAAACTGAGCAATGTAAGATGTTTAACACTGGGAAAGACAAAGACTTACAAGGCATCTGATTTTCATAGGAATTTGTGTGCATAATTAGGGATCCCAAATCCAAGTGCCTACAAGAGAGATAGGTAATACAGTTTAGCAATGTGGACCAGGTGAGTGCTTGCCCCAGGTAAGGAAGAAGCTGTTAGCCACCAATTAATAATGCCAGCTGTTTCACATTTTCAAGAAAAAAATCAGAAATCCGAATTGTATTCTAAAACTTCCCTGACTTTAAAAAATGTTGCCAAGTAGTTCAAATTTCTTAAGAAGCTGTGAGCCAAACAGAACAAGTTCAGGGGCTGGAGTTAACCAGCAAGCCACCAGTTTGTACATTTTACCATTTTACAAGAAGTGAGCTACAGCTCTGTATGTTTCCAAAATGATAACCCAAACACAACCCAACCCTTTTGGAAGCCAGCCCTGAATAGCTGGGCTTCTCCTGAGGTCACATCTATCATTGTAGTTGTTCCTTCTAAAATGGACAGTTTCCTCCTGCTAGAGATTTGATTTGATGGTGTCAGCATATGAGGTCCCCGTCATTTCATGACATGTCTTCTTTAGGCCTGATGGAATCGGAACTGTGACTGTTGAAGAAAAGGAGCGTTTTGAAGAAATCAAAGAGAGAGGCTCCGAGTTCTGTTGGAAAATCAGATTACACATTTTAGGTAAGGATCTGGGGCTTGAGGGCTTTGATGAGGAGACGAGAGTGGAAAGGGATAAATAGAGGGCTTAATTTTCCAAAACCATCAGTCTACCAGAGGATAAATTGGATATTTGGAAATAACTGAGTAGAACAAGCAAACCAATCAGACATGGTTCCACAATAACCAGGAAAACTTTGCATTCTTAAGTTCATGTTATTTCCACTTAAAGAACAAATCCTGCCATGTTTGAGCTGACTCTGGTCATCAATCTATTATAAAAAGTTGAATTTGAAACTTCTTCAAAGTTCCAGAGCAAAAAAAAAAAATCTTGTGAATCAGACAGAACACAGTGAACAAGGAAGGAATGCAGTAGTACTCCTAGGAGAGTTTTCATTTTCTCCCCTACCTCAGAAAAAGGACTAGCTGGCTGCACAGGGAAAGAACGAACCTTGGATCCACCTGGGTGGATTGAATCTCCCCTGCATACTCGAGAGAGCCAGGAGATTCTGCACTTGAGCCTTACACCGCATTGCCCACTTCTCCCTTGGAGCAAATTAGGTGTTTTTAATGCTGTCCTGGTGGTTCTGGACCAGAGATCCCGAAATAGTAACTGAAAAATAATAATTGCATTTCTAATGGTTCCTATTTATTAAACACAGATATATACTAAACACAGTTGTGTGCCAGATATACAACTGGAGGATGGAGAAGTATTAGCTCATGTTAGAACAGCTTTGTAAAGTAGTTATCATAATCCCCATTTAAACCAGGAATAAAATGAGACTAAGAGAGGTTAAGGAACTTACCCAAAGCAAGCCAGCCAGCAAGTGGAAGAAGTGGGGATGCTTACATAAGATAGTCCGGGTTTAAGTAGCCATTCTAGTCTCTCTGTCCCATGCACAGTGTCCTGAAGGGCCAGTGACAACCTGAAACCAGTCACTGGAACTCATAGTGGTATCTGCCATAGTTTTTTCTGTGCCATCAAAATCCTCCTGGATAAATCTTTATTGATCTTACACTATATGTAAAATGCATTACCAGTAGCAGAAGATCCATAACAACAGCAAACCGTAAGGAGGGAAGGACAACTAGCAGAATCAATAATTTGCTCTAAATCCACTTTAATATTCCGTATATCAATCTTTTGGGGACTTAAGTTAATGTATTTGAATTTGAGCCTATTCCAACTAGTACTTTTTTAACGCCAGTCTCAATAATAACATATAAGGTCACATTTGAGCTAACGAATAGTTCTCCTTCACAATAGAAATCTAAACAGAGCCTTATGTCACCACTCTGAATATTCTTTTCTGCTGCAGACATTTGCAGAGTCTCTCTTTAGTCATTATTCACACATACACATATATACATTATATACACACATATATGGTGTGAATTCAGATTAACATAACACAACGTGACAAAATAAAAAGCATTTTCCATTCCTCAGAGAGAGTTGCTATAGGAATCAAATTGCAGCATATTTCATGCTAAAATGTAATAATTTAGGCAACCTGAAGAATTTTGTCTTTTTTAGGTATTGCTTTCCATTTGGTCGACCTGAAGGTGCTTTGAAAGCTACTCTCTCACTCTTGGAAAGGGTAAGAATAAAAGTAAAAGATAGATCATATATATATAAAGAGACATAAACATAATTGTAATGAAATGTTTTGGTTGAATGACCTAGTTGTAATTTTTATAGGATTTGTTTACCATTCAACAAATATCAGAATAGAAGCGAGGAAACTGCCAAAACTCATGATATTCTATCTTCAAACTCCCAAATAGGATATACTGAAGATATGTTCCTAGCCCTTCCCTGATTCATGGACAGCCTTTGCCAATGCTTCGCAATTCTGGTGCTTTCTCTTTAAGCATGGCTCTCAATCTGCATTAAGTCACAAAGAACTGATTTTAAACTTGCACGCTTCTAAGAAATGTGGATGAGTGACACGTTTGCTTGAACCTTCTTAATAATCCTTCTTTTTTCTACTTGAAGGTTTTGATGAAAGATATTGTTACCCCAGTGCCACAAGAGGAGGTAAAAACAGTCATCCGTAAATGTCTGGAACAGGCTGCGTTAGTCAACTATTCTCGGCTCTCAGAGTATGCCAAAATCGAAGGTAAGGCTCCCTTCTGCCCCCAGTTTTGAATTTAAATTTTGATATGCCTCCCTGGGGAAGTCTTTCTTTTTTCTGAAGGGCACCCGAAAACAGTGGTCCATCTGAGTATATTAAGCTGAAACCCGAAAGCACTTGAAATGTGGAATCTTCCCTGGCTGTGGCCAAGTAAATGAATTAGAAGACATTACAGGGGCTCAGAAAACAGCCTTTGTAAGGAAACAGTATTGAAAATAAGATGTTATCAGATAACTAAGGTCCTTCTGAGAGTCTGTGTTGGCCCCAAATACCGGCTCTGTGGCTGATGTTTTCCTATGAAGGAATTCCGTAGAATTGCCACCTTCTTTAAACGGAGGAAAATAAAGCAGTCTGTTGTCTGTTGCTGATAGCATTGGAAGTAATACAAGAACTGAAAAGAACAAGATCAAGGTTTTGCCTAACTCTTTCTTGCCCCCGAAAGTACCTTGTCTTTTGGTAGTGTTTCAAGCTCAATGGCAGGTTAGTGCTGAACCATCTATGATGACTCTGGGTTGGCTTTAGATCTCATTCATTCTTGTTACACCAGACCTTTGAAGCTTGTTACCACTGCCCTCTCAAGTTTTAGGGAAAGCGGTCACTGATGACCCAGTAATCACCAAAGGTGTTTTGAGTAAATTCTGCTTGAGAAGATATGGTTCTCTGGGACCTATTCATTCATGAAGGTATTAATCACTTTTCATTGTTACCCTGTTGGCTGCTATAGGGTGATTTGAAAGCCACACCCAACTTGACCAGTGGTGTAAGTGTATCAATGTGGAAGTTCTGTGTGCAAAACTCGATGTGTCCGCATTCTGGAATCTGATGTTATCTCACACATGAAACACAACACCTGACTAAAACTAGCAAATACACATTGTCTGCCTCAAGACAACTGGGGGGGGAAAAGAAACTAACCAACCACCCAGACCCCATCACTTACTCTGCCAAAATCCTTGTTTCCTTAGAGAATTAGGTTAAGATTATGTCAAATTCACAGTGTTCCGTACATTACATGTCCTCCCTCTCTCAATTTTGTCTGTCTGACAATGCAAATTGTGTACCAGTGGTAATGAATTCATTGTTATGCATCCAGGGAGAAACACTTAAGAATTGGGCACTAAAAGGATGTTTATCAACTCTTGACTTGGTAATGAATAACAAAAATAGAGGAACAAGAGGTCGTTGAAGGGCTATATTAGCAAATAATTATTCCAGCATTTACTGTCCCAGGACGTAATGATTGGTTGTATTTGGTAAAGTCAGCCAGGTACCTAATAATTCCAGGCAAGGCCAGAGTTGGGATGGGATCAAGAAACGTTCTGTTGCCATGGCTGCTGCCTCATAGGGCTTGGTCTAGCTATTACTAGTCTTTTGGTAAGATCTGCTCTCTTCTTTCAGATAAATCTATCCAAAACAAACTTTAAGATCTGTAAGTAAAAATGCATTCATTTCCAAAGTAGATCAGCTGGTCTGTAATTTCCTTTTGTGCCTCAATTCTTCTTGGTTATGTTAATTATCTTTTGCACTGTGACTTTTAGGTCTGGGGATTCTTTGAAGAAACCAATCCTTTTTTTTCAACTCTCTTTTCAGAGAAGTACCTCATTCCACACTACCTGCTCTCTTCTGCTTCTCTCCTTCCTTGTCCGTGATTGGCTCAGCCACTTTAATGTGACCTCTGCAAAAGTGACTGAGACACCAATTTCAAAGCATGCTGGGATTGTTAATTCAGACAACCCAACATCCTCTGGCTGCATGTATCAGGTTTTCTTTCATGAACATAGTCCACCACAGGCTGAGACATTGCAGCTTGAAAGATATTACTACCAGACAACTTTCTTTTACAAGGCTCTGATCCTACCCTCAGAAAGGAAATCTTTCATGTTTTACGTTTGAGCCCCTCTGTGAGAATTAACAGCTTAGTTATCTGAGAATTCTGGAAAGAAGTTGTAGTAATATTGCTGGAGACTATGTTTATGAAGAAATACCTCAAGAGCCTTAGATACTAAAGTCTGAAATCCTTAGTATCTTGGAGCCTTAAATCAATGAAATTTTGTTTCCCTTTACTCATGATGTTTTGGTCATTGTATTCTTGCAAACAGCTCTAAAGAGACGTGTAAAATCATGGTCACAATCTCTCTCGTGACTCACGGCATGCTGAATGGTTAATCCAGTAGATCTCCAATTTTGAAGCTCCTTTTTCTTTTATCCTGTGTTTATCCCAAAATACTCTGTGGCTATTTTCCTTTGAGCTAATGTAACGTTTTCCTCTAACCTATGACCTCTAACCTCTTTACCTCTGACCTAAGCCTCTTGCATGCCCAAATCCTCTTTTATAGGGAAAAGAGAGAAATGTATGAGCATCCTGTCTTCTGCTTGGCCTCCCAAGTGATGGATTTAACCATTCGTGAGTACCTACCACCTCCTCACCATGCTGTCTTCACTCTTTCTGTTTTCATTATTTCAAGAAAATCCAGATCCAAACCAACTCACTCTCCTTGCTTCAAGTTTTTTAGCATTGGCTTGTCTGTTGGTTCTGTCTGTGAAACCCAGTGTGAGAAGTCCAGTCACTTTTTATCAGCCTAAAGCAGGTTAGACAATTAAGCCATTTGTTTGTGATAAACTCAGATTTGTCTGTAAGTTTTTCAGTTATTCTCTGTCTGTGACCTGAATGCATTTTTACTTTGCTTGTGTGTAACCCTAATTTGTAAAGTGCTTGACACTGGTACACAATCAAAAGGTAGCAGCTAGGCCGGGGAGCAATGCATTAGGCGTCAGATAAAGGACATTTGGGGCAAAATCATGCCTTCTTTCCCATGTTTAAAATGCCAAACTATTATGAGTATGAGATCACACCAGGTGGTCCATTCTCTGTAAAATTAGATCTTATATGCCTCCTGTCTGTTCTCTATCAAGCTGGGAAGCTTTTCCTTGTTCCCTCTGGAGATTTTGACTTGTCCTTCTCCTCTAAACTTTGCCTAGAACATATGACTTAATTGTCACTTGAAGAGTTCATGTATGTTTCATAGCTTGATTTCACATTAAACTTAATTTTACTAATTTTCTATTTGTGCAGCATTTTCCACCTCTGTGAAGGAGCCTTTTTTTGCTGGCCCCCAAACTTCGTGGCGGTGGGGAACCCAAGGGCAACCTTTTCTTTCCAATATCATGTATCACACATAAATGGGGGGCATTTTGGTCCACTTGCTCATTAATTCTGCATATGTGTTCTTGTTTCTCTCTCTTCTCTCCTTGTTGTGCTCTCTCTTTCAAATAGAGAATCAAAAGGATGCAGGTGAACCAATTGTATATGCATTATAAATTATCAGGACTGTTGAGTTATATTCGGTTTTTGTTTATTGTTTTTCAATAGCTCCTTAAGGTATGTACTCCCAGAGAGCCATGTGGAGTTGCAATAATACTTAAGGAGTTAATTTGTGCTGTCTAAATACATCTCATGCCCATTTAATGTTGACTTTCATAGAGTAGAATTTCTGAAAAGGCATAAACTTTAAAGGAATAGAATTCTGGTTTGCTGCGGAGCTTCATTTCATCTTTGGATATAGGATTCCAGTGATTTGGCCTCATGTGCATTTTTTAAAAAGTTTTTTAACCAAATGAATCTTCCTCCTTGTTTTTAATTTCTTTTTTCTGTTTTCTGCCCTATTGAGAAGTTTGTGTTCTTTGATGAATGTTTATCAGCCAAGACAGAGAGAAGTTGTGTCGATGTTGTTCTTGTATGTATCGCGTGATAAAGCAGGAAGCATGGACAGGATGACCAAACAGGGGCCGTTGCTGGAGGTTTTATTAGAGGAAAGCTCTTGGAAAGTTCTGGCTTTGGAAATTTTCTTCTTGTTGGTCCCCAAACTTCTGATTCTATTTTGAGGAGAGCTCTGACTTAAAACTTTAATAAATTAGAATACTGATCATTGTTTTTAAAGCCTAAAGGGTTCTCAAAAATAACCATCAGTTAATCAAAATTAACAGTTGAGCATATTTCAAAACAGTTCAGAAAGCATTCCTGGGCACATTCCAAGTATAGGGCTACTGATAAGTATTTGAAGACTCATAAACCTATGTTCAAAACACATGAACCTTTCTCTCCCTGGTAAGGAAGATATTTATTTATTTATTTAATCATTTATTCACTCATTCATCCATTTATTAGCCAAGTGGTTAGTGAGAGCCTACCCTGTAGCAGGTAAAGTTTTAAAAGCCAGAGACTATGTAAACAAGAGGGGAACAGCTGTTAGCCTCATGGAGTATATGTGGAAATGGGTGTTTATGTGTAAATCAGTACATTGCAAAGCCTATTGGTAGAATTATGTGTAAGAGGAATGGGGTATTGTCAGAAAACCATGGAAGTCTTCACGAGATGGTAAAACTTGAACTGCATCTTGAGACATGAATCAGAATAAGGGAAGTGGAGCTAGGATTGGGAATGGAAAGTCATGCTACATCAAGAGAGTAATATGGGCAAAAATGTAAAACCAGATAGCTAATAAAAATAACGAATGCTTATTTAATGCATATCATGTTCCAGGTATGATTCTAAGTGTTTATCTATATTATTAACTTATTTTTCCCCCAAAAGCCCTTATAAGAGGGAACTATTATTATTCCCATTGTAGAGATGAGCAAACTGAGGCACAGAACTTAAAAAACACACATCTAGAAGTATAAGTGGTGTAGCTAGACTCTGAGCCCAGGCAGAAGCCACACTTTTAACTACTCTGTCATTAATTCAACGTAGCTGCAAAACAGAGTGAAATGACAGTAGTGGGCGGATGCTGATGATGGCAAGGTAGGCAGGGACAGTATTTCAGAGGTCTTCCCATGCCATAATAATTCTGTGTTCAGACTATCTCATGGTTCAAAGTTTCTTAATTTGAAATCTATGCCAACTTTTGCATGCGTATGGATTTTTTAAGAGGAAAGATTCCACAGGCCTCAACTGCAAAGGTGATGAAGAGTCATTGAAGGCTGTTTATGCAGAGGGATGGGTTGGTGGTTTACACTGCAGAGAAATCACACTATCAAGAATAAAGAGAAAGGACTGAAGAGATGGAATAGGGTAGAACTGGGTTTAAAAGTTGAGGTCAAAGCAGAGAAGAGTTTGAAGCTTGGTATAGTGAAGCTTTTTCTAAGTATATCAGGTCTCAGTTGTAATCATAATCATAATCACTTCTTTCCTGGCCTTTAAATTTTTTCTTAGCCCTTTCCTCCCTTTTCAATTTTCTTAATGAGAATAGATCACGAATACATGGATAGGTCTGCATAACCAACCATATGGAGGTGGTGGGGCACCACCGGAGTTACATATGCAAATTAGGGGGAGGTGGATAAAATACTGGGGACTGAAATATGGACAGCTGCTGAGTCCTTTAGTCAGACTGTGCTTTAAGAATCTACGGGACTATGCAGATGGCATTTTGGTGGACTTATGCTTTATGTCTGATGGCATTATTAGAAATTAAATGTTCAGTTTAATTACAGTACCTCCAAAAAAAAAAAAAGATGCAAAAGCCTGCTAGTCTATGAAAGAAAAGCTGTGACTCCTGCAAATGAATTCTATTATTTTAAATACGTTTCCATTTAAACCGTCACACATTCTGAACCCAGCAAGCTCTGAGAAAGTCTACACTACTATTGCTGTTTTGCCTCCGTTCTTGGCTAAATACTTGCATAATTTTCTAAGCATCATAACGGTTCCACTGGAATTTGAAATAAAACAACTTTTTCCTTCAAATATGCCAAGGATTTGCAAAATCAGACAGATGATGATTTGTAGATAGACAGCAGATAAATATAGACAGAAATAAATAAGTAGGGAGAGAGAAAAAGAGAGAAATAGATAGGAGGAAAGGAAAGGAGAGAGGAGAGGAGAGACGAGGTGAAAAGAGGAGAGAAGAGGAGAGTGGGTAGATGGGTGGTTAAATGGATGAATGATGTGTAGGTTGGGAGAGAGAGAGACAGAGAGAGAGAGAGAGAGCAGCCACCTATGAACCTATGGGCCCAGGCCCTGTGCTAAGGGCTTCTATTCAATCTTAGCCTTAGACTCATAAAGAAGGCTTTATTTTTGCACCCTTTACAGATGAAGGTGATTCAATGAGGATAAGTAACTTTCTCAAGCAGGATTTGAATTCAGGTCTGTCTAAGTCCGAATACAATGCATTTTTGTCTCTTTCTACCATGTAGACTTTTTAGCTGGTGTGGTGAGCACTTAGATAATATCCATTCATTCAGTGGATAAGGTCAAAGTATAATACCCACCAGTTTTATGGGAAGACTACAGATTAACAGAGCAGTCCTTTCTGGAACAGGATCATTGACAAAATCTTTACTTTGTAAAGTTTTCCCAAGGGCAGTTGAGATTCTCCAAGATTGTCAAAGAACTGAGGACTTTTTTCTCACAAGTTGACTGGCCGTTCTGAGATGAGGACCATCTCATGCTTCATGCCTTATACATGGGGGACTAAGTGTTTCTCTCTTCCTTCCTTCCTTCCTCCCTCCCTCCCTTCTCTTTCTTTCTTTCCTTCTTTCTTTCTTCTTTTTGAGACAGAGTCTTACTCTGGGGTGCAGTGATGGGATGGCAGCTCACTGCAACATCTGCCTCCCAGGTTCAAATTGATACTTTTGTCTCAGCATCCAAAGTATCTGGACTACAGGCACATACCACCACATCCAGCTAATTTTTTGTATTTTTAGTAGAGATGGAGTTTTACCATGTTGGCCACGTTGGTCTTGAACTCCTGGCCTCAAGTGATCCGCCCACCTCAGCCTCCTAAAGTGCTGGAATTACAGGCATGAGCCACCACAGCCAGCCTTTTCATCCTTTTTGTTTCGGTGGTGCATAAATTAGGGTTTCCCAGCCCAGATAATTCTGTGGACTAGCACCTCATCTATACTTTACAATAGGTGAGGGGGACAAGGAGAAACATGTTTTAAACACTGTCACCAAGAAAGATTTTGGAGAAAAATGATTTGTTAAAATGTGCCATGAACCCACAAATATGAAACCAGTGTCTTTCTCTTCTTTCAGAAAAAAACGATATGATGCTGCAGATGATGATAAAAACTGTCATTTATTAAGAATTTAGTATGTGCTAAGTAGTGATGCATATCTCATTTAATTCTCACCATGACCCTGTGAGATAAGTGTCTTATTACCATATTTCATTGACTCTAAAGGGCCATCAATCATAAGATGTACCATTCATATACTCCTAAGAATGAAATAATGCTGCCAACTATATTGTGACATGCTATCAAATATAAAATGCATCCGGATTTCAGAAATGTTAAAATGTGCCTCTTATTTCAATGAAATAAGAACTTATGCATTTATGCATGGAAATCCTGTAACAGAAAAATGTTAAGTCACTTCCCCAAGGTTAAACAGCTGGTTAGTTGTAGAGTCAGAATTTGAACCTGAGCCTATTTAATTCCAAAGTCCACACTTTCAACTTCCACACTATAAAATGCTGTGACTTTTTAGCAACAAAATTGTATGACACAAAAGAGGTTTCTTGATTATTGACAGGTAAAATAATCAAGGCCTAGAGAAAAGAAGCCAGGTTCAAAATAAAATGAGTGGTCAGTGACTCTCCAGTCTCTTGTCCTGTGTACTATTCAAGAGTCATCACCATGCTGCCTTACCTTTCAGTCAAGACATAATGGCCCTATCCACAATCCATTGACTGGTCTGAGCTTCCAGTAAGACACTTGATGACATCTGGAATCCACATATTAGAATCATATATTTGCAATTCCAAGAAAACACCACCCAACCAGCCTGAGCACTCAAGGACTATACCCCAAATCCAAATCCTTATCTTGGCTCCACTGGGCTTTCTAACCTCTATAACCTCACTTTTATTTTCTGTAAAAGGTGCCAATAATTGTTCCTCCTCCAGAGGATTGTTGCAAAGATTAAAATACATATTCTGAATAAATGTCTTAGCACAATGCCTGGCACATAGTAAGTGCTCATTGTATATATTGACTTATTTGTTTGATAATATTTAAAATGATATTCTTCAAAATTAAAATGTATAATATAAAGATATTATTTGATTTCGGAAATGAATTATAAAACAGTGCTTCTTAAATTTTATTGTCCATCTGAATCCCTGGGGATCTTGTTGAAATATAGCTTTTGATTCAGTAGGTCTGGGGTGGAGCCTGGGACTATGCATTCCTCACAAGCTTCCAGGTGATGCTGAAGCTGCTGATCCAGGGATGGTACTTTGAGGGTCAAGGGAATATAAGAGGTATTCAAATTGTCTTTTTATTGTAAATTTCCAACACAACATTGCAATCTCCATATATATTCCTTAAACACCCACTAGGTTCCAGGAGCTATGGCCAGGCACCAGGGGAGTATGTGATGAGCAAAAGCAGTCATGGTCCCTACCCTTGTAGAACTTACAACAACAACAACAACAACAAAAATAGGCATGAAGCAAGCAATCACAATCTGATGATGATAGTAAAAGTAACAAGTGATGTGTCACAGGAATGCAGTACAAGGGGATTTCACCCAGGCCAGGGTCTTTGATGCATTGCAGAGTAGGGGATAGTGCCAGAGGAGGACACAGTGTAGGTCAAAGGCTGGACTCCAAGAAGAACTGACTAAGGTGTTCCCTAGCCTTGTTGCAGTGTTTCCCTCTATTCATCATCCCTCCAGATGCCCCAAGCTCCTCCCCCAAGACAGCTTGTGGCAGTGTACATAAAAGTTTATTTGGGGACTAGGTGGTTACTTAGTATTACTACTAAATCAGACAAAAAAGAACTCAAATAGCTTAAGCAAGAAAAGAAAATATTTTCAGTTCATGTAGCTAGGAAATCCATGGAGGAGTTGGCCTCAGAAATGAAAAATGTTCATATATTTTCATGTCTCCAACTGCTGACAGGCTTCTTTAATATGACAGGAGCTAATGGTTGAAGTTTGGGGGAGCAACATGCTCACAGATAGCACCAACCTTTTATCCTAGCTAATGACTCTAGAAGAAAAGCATTCCTCTCCAAGAGACTGTATATAATTCCAGAGAAGGGTCTCATTGGCCCAGCTTGGGTCACATGATAATCCCAGAGCCAATCATAGTACCCATGATGGTATGAGGTACTATGGTTGGCCAGGTGTAGTTCATGTGACTGCCCCTGTAGGATACTTTCCTTGGAAGTCCCACCAAATAAGAGAGTAGGGTAGTCAACTCCCCTGAGCAAAGTTCCTGCACATACAAGGACAGATTTCCAATACGATGTCCAGAATTAAGCCCACTTTTCTTATGTGCAACAGCTCAGCCCCAGAAACAAAGCCTGAGTTGGCATACGATACCAAATTAGAGAAGAAAAACATCACAAGAGTATTATTTCTTTCCTTAAATTATTTGTATTAACTTAAATTATTTTTAATTGTCAAATAGTTTTTAATTGCATTAAGACACCTGATGTTATTCTCTGGCTCGGAAGTTTAAGTTATGATTCAAGTTTTACTATTCAAAATTCAGCTTAGTACATTTGTTAAGTAACCAGGGACTTTGGATAAGAGATAAGAGTTCCTGTGTAGTTTATATGTATACTGCAAACACAGAGCATTTTATTTTTCATGAAAGCACTGCATTGAACAGGATCCACTGAGGATTCCCTTCTACCAATATTTGATGACCTACCCTGGCCCCAGCACTACTCTAGACCCTAGAAATATAGAATTCTCTGACAGGAGGAGGTAGAAAATAAATGTATATAATTTCCTATTATCAAGGGCCAGATATGCTCAAGTAGAAGCATCGACAGAGGAGCTGAACCTTTGCTGTGAAGGCACTCTCTTGTTATGGCATATGAAGGCATAACCCTCGTCATGAAGGGAAGCTCTCAAAGGTTTTTAAGCAGGAGCATGACAAATTCAGATGTGTATTTAACAGAGATCACTCTGACTGTTCCATGGCGGAGAATGAACTGCAGAAGAGAAAAGGGACTGAAGACTGCCTTGGAGGCTTTAGCAACAGTTGAGGTGGAAATGATGAGACCTGAGTCACATGTCCACCCCCCTCAGCAAGAGTGTGGATGGGCATGTGATCTAGTATGGTGTGAGATAAAATCAAGACATTTTGGAGGTAGAATGGACAAGCTATACCACCTAGGTCCTTACAGGGAAGAGACAAAGATGGCTCCACTGAAAAGGATAGGAAAAGTGATCCATGATCCATCCAATAGCCTTTAACACATACTTTAGGCTGGCCTAGAGATGGAATCTTCTGAAAGGGAGTGGATATTGGAGAATCAAGGGGATCAAGTATACGTAATAGACAGTCCCACTAAAGAAATTATATTAGATTTCAACCTTGCCTGTCTTTGGCCTATGTAGCCATCATTTTAGGGAAGACGGGTATTCAGGATAGAATGACGTGGCTATCTGCTTAGCTTTCTCTTCCTACTTGAGCTTTTATCTACACCTACCCCCAAATCATAGCAAATTGCTACAGGCTAGTTATTTTCAGTAATTGCATAATACAAACACTAGCATCTTCGGCAACATATCAATAGTCTGGAACTTGATAGTAAGTGGATTTTCCATCAGTCATACTCATCTCTCATACGGTATTTCAGAGACTGGCAACTCACTCACTGGAACCAGAGTTGGTCAGGTTATTTAAGGGCTAATTGGAGTGTCTCTGGTTCCTGGATTCATCTCTTCCTTGGCTTAGCTGAGCATGCAGCGGAATTCTCTTTTTGTTTTTCTGCAGTCACATTTAACTCTCTCTCTGGAAGCCAAGCAGATTTAATTGTGTAAACATGAGCAATGGTAATTGGGTAAATGAAGTTGGAAACCAAGGTATGATGTTTTTGTTTTGCTCTGTGAGGAGAAAAAAATAGGGAGCTTGTTTTTCTATGGTGGCAAACCTCACTGTCAGAATTCTGGACAGACAGTTGGCAGGAGGAAATCCCTTTATGAATTTCTCATCAAGACCCATTTAGCTGAAATATGTATCTGCTGCCTCATGGGTGACAGATCAACCCAGGGGGTGCTTCATTGTTTTTATTCACCACCAGATCAAGTGTTTCTCTATCCAGGTTCAGTTAACTGGGTGAGAATGAGTCAGGAATTTCCCTGAGAATTGCACATGCAGGTAGCATGCATTCATTAAAAGAGCCCATAAGGATGGATTATCAAAATGCGCCTAACTTTAGACAGTGCTGTCAGTGGAAAACCAGATTTTAACAAAATATAAAATATGGAGTACTATTTTTTATGATGAAAGGATTAGTAGTTGTCTCCTTTTAAATAGCTGTCATTTAAAACTGAGTCTTTTAAATTCTATTTACACACATTTTTTCCCAGACAATTTCAATAAGAGGAAACTGGTAAATTTTTTTTGTCCTGTCTTCTAAACATTGAAATGGTCCAGCAAGAAAAGGATCTCATCAACTCTTGCTTTTTTAATAGATGATTTTTGCCAGAATATTATATTTATCCGTATTTCTCAATCTTCTTTATTAATGTCACTAGAATTCCATTTCCTATATGCCTGCAGTAAAATTAAGTTTCCCAGTTGAAAATTCAAGCAAACCAAGAAGCAAACTTGGCAATGGAGTATGTCCCTCTCACCATACAGATTGCTTTATAAACCAGAACTATTAGAAAGGAGCAGGTCCAAAGTTCATGAGACGCTCATTAAAGAGAGAGAATTGCAGAAGCTGATAGTGCTCTGTGCCTATATTGAAGGAGAGTCTATTGTTATAGGATGTTTGCTGTGCTGATATTGTAAACCACATGACAGATGGGTCAAGTGCTGATTACAGTATTCTAACATTTGGAATAGCAAGTAACATATTTGATAAGCTGGCAAGTTTTTATATATGATTCAACCCACAATATAAAAGCCACGAGAATTCCAAATTGAAAATAATTAAATGAGCTGGAAACAATCAGATACCACACATTTTCCTCTAAAATGACAGATTTTGACATGTTGAAATTCCACAAAGGGAGCAAGAATATTTCCTAGCTCACTTGAACTAATAACGGCCCTTCATCTGCTTTTGCAAAGCGGTTAATTGCAGCCTTCTCACAATGTGGAGGTAACAATAAACATGTGAAGGCATCTTGAGCTTTACAGAGGTCTGTCCCTTAGATCACTTTATTTGCTCTTATCAGCAACCCTGTAAGATATACAGAAAAGATATTCTCAATTTATAGATGAGGAAAGTAAAGCACAGAGAGGTTCAAGTAGCAGGTGCGAGGTTATGTAGAAAGTAAGTAACATGGTGGATGACAAGCCAGGTCTTCCAACTATTAATATATCAAGTCCTATTTCTGGTCATCTGTAAGGAAGAAGCAGCTATTAACGTGTAGGTGTTCTTCATTGTATGAAGTGTATCTTTTTTCGGTCAATGCTGCTGCTGCCATCATTCATGTGTATCCATCTGGATAAAGCATCCGATATTTGCGTTCAGCCTCTGAGTGTCTTGGTGGTGGTGATGGGTGGGGGTTGCTGGTGACACTGGTAAGAGTCTTTGTCAATGTCACACCTCCGTTGTGTTTACGTATCACCAAGAAAGCAGCGGCTTTCCATTTGTGTTTTATCATTTTTGCTTATTTGGTTGTTCTTTTCAGAGTTTGTCATCTTACTTGTCACCCTTTGTTAAAGTCACTTTGTCTCTACTTTTTTACTGTCTCTCTTCACCTACCCAAGCAGCTCCCCTGCCCCCTCCTGGGCCTCCTTTTCCACCCATCCAAACGCAGACCAGCATGTTATATCAGAGGCTCAAAGGCATGCCTAGGCCAAAATCAAGTACTGTAAACTTTCATCATTCCTCTACTTGGCAGCTTTCTAGTTGAGTTTGCTTCTCTGTTCACCTTTCTTCTTGAATTTTTGTTTCAGTTTGGAACACTAAGCTGAGACTCAGGCTCTCAAGTATAATTTTATAGGCTTTGAGATACTCAAAAGAGAGCATTTATTTCCAAATGTGCACATTTTTTTGTCTAGCTATGTCTGACATATGCAACATTTTCAAATCTCAATGTCAGCACAAAATAACATTGTTGTTACATAACATTTTGCATGACAGTATTTTCTGTGTTACGAGCTTCAGTTCTATTGTATGAAACGGTTCTTAAGTAAACCATGTTTTTAGTTCCATTTTATCAGTGCTCCAGCTAGTGCAAGCTTGGGGGGATAGGAATATTGTAATACATTTCAAAGACAGCAGAAGAGTGGCCAAAAAAAAAAAAATCATTTCTGAGCACAAATTTCTCCTTGACCTCTGTTGGGGAGAGGGAAGAAGTGCTAAAGGATTTTGCACAATATTTTCTTTAAAGACAACATCTTAGAGAATTCACTTTTAGTTCCATTTTGCCACTTAGCTAGTAGTACATCAGCTATGCAAACAAACAAGAAAATAGTGTGGTGTCTCACTAACGTGGCTTGAACTGCAGATAATGGAATCACAGCTAATTAATAGTAAATGAAAGTCTGGCTACATGGGGTTAATTGGCAGATCGAGTGCTCTAGATTAAAGGATCCTTAACCTGCTTACTTCAATGGTTTTATGTTCAGGTAAATTTGCAAAGGGTTTTATTAAACATACTGTCTGTATATATACATCAGGCATACACATATCTGCGTACATGTGCACACACGCATAGAATGGCTGCGTGCACATGCACACTTTATGTGTATCTATTGATATCTATTTTAGTCGATCTAAGAGTACTGCCTATTAAAACAAATCTTCAGGTGGTCCCAGCTTCAGCATCTTGGATTTCTCCAAACATAAAAATTATTGACTTTTTGTAAAAGTGCATAAAAATATTGGTAGAAATTATTTTATTTCTGTATCGTATGTCATAAACAGCCAGAATTCCCCTAGATTTGGTGAGTGTTCCACCCAAAAGGACAGTGCTCTCTGTTTTTAAAGCAAGAGATTTCAAAAATTTGCCGCGAGTGGGATTTCCTGCAGATTTGTATTAATGTGCAGGCTTGTCTGTTACTAGAAAATGTATGTAAGTGTGTGATGTGTGTATGTGGGTGTATGTGTCAAATGGGTAATAAGCATAGGATGAGGAATTTGCAAATTGATGTGTAAATGTGAATATCAACTAATAAAAAATAGTAGCCTATGCATATTTACTATCAAAATGCAAATACCTCGCTCTACACATATTACCCAAAAATATATACACAGTATGTTTGTAGAAATGCCTGAAAGTCTATGGATGAAATTATGATCGTCTATGAAATTACTAACAGGTCAGATGCCCAAAAGCACAGAAGTCAGTTTTGTCATACACTCTTTCTCTAAAGATTTATTGCTCTAGACCAGGCAATGGGGCTGTCAGCACCTAAGCTCCACCATCTCCTTACTCTGAGTGTTGGTTATTCTCTGCCTGATCCACATGCTTATATTTCCCACAGTCCCACCTTCAGGCTCTAACCACATCCAGCTACATTTCCACCAGGGTATGGCAGAGACAATGGAGCTTTCCGTTGATCTAAATCCAGGAAACCCATTTTCACACTAGCCATCAGGCCTTGTTAGACTGAGACTTTCAATACCTGGCTAATCTTACACTGTCCCACTCATCACCCTTACATCCCATTGGCTAGAACACTTTTTTTGCATAGTATCTCACTGAATTTATTTTTCATTATTAAATCCTAAATTACTAATGACCTGATGTGTTCATTACCTACCTAAGAAATGCATAAAAGAATATTAAGAAACTTTTTTTTAATTAGCAATCTCTTATGATTTTGTTTAAGTCTGCCCTCTTCCTCCCACCCCCTGCTATGTGCCAGAAACCTTCTTATTTAGTAATAGGTAATTCTTTCTAGTAAGAAGCATCCTGAAGCCAAAATATACCTGCTTCAGATGAAGAGATGAAAATGAGTTTTGGCAGTTTTTTTGCAAATGTATGTACCTACTTGGAGAATCCTACTAAGTAATGTTTATTTCACTATATCCCATGTGCTCTGATTCTGAGGCTTCAAGGTTTGAAGGGGGCTAAACATGAAATGCAAATTCCCCTGTGAATTCAGACTGAATCCAAGCAGTTTCATTGACCAAGAAAACCTTTACGTTTTGGCTGAGCACGGTGGCTCATGCCTATAATCCCAGTACTTTGGGAGGCTGAGGTGGGCAGATCTCCTGAGGCAAGGAATTTGAGACCACCCTGACCAACATGGTGAAACCCCATCTCTACTAAAAATACAAAAATTAGCTAGGCATGGTGGCGGGTACCTGTAATCCCAGCTACTCGGGAGGCTAAGGCAGGAGGATCACTTGAACCCATGAAGCAGAGGTTGCAGTGAGCCAAGATTGTGCCACTGCACTCCAGCTTGGGCAACAGAGTGAGACTCGGTCTCAAAAAAAAAGAAAGAAAAGAGAAGACAGAAAGAGAAGAAAACCTCCTTTATGTTTTAAATATTACTCTTTTCCCCCAAGAAAAAAGTTTGTAATTTTTGGAACATAATGACATCGTGAAATTCATGATCTCATCTCCGAAAGAGAGCAACATAAGTCAGGGTTCAGGTTCTTCTTGAGCTGGGTAAAAATACAACACTTTCAGTGTAAGAGAAACTAAAAAAAAATTAAGTACATTGTTGCAATTTAACTGATAAAATTTCAGTTGTAACAACCAGTAGCTACCACAACCTGTTCAATAATCTACTCCTAACACCATGTTAACAATTATTATTCCTGACTATATCCAACTTTTCCTTTCTATCTCCTCCCTGGACAACTTGAAGCAGACATTTGACTCTGCTTTTTCAGAATGAACATTCCAACCTACACAGGCCTGAAATGAAAAACTTAGGCTGTAGCATTTAATTAGTAACTAATCTAAAAAAAACAAATGTAACAGCAATCAATATTAAACTCCTATTAATCTTCCCACTTCAGGTAGCATAAATACAGTCTAGCGAGTGATATAGTACTTTTATGCTGTCTTTAAAGAACATATGTACAAAATGTCACTAAATTTGAAATGGGGTGTCATAGACTTAATAGAGCTTCATATGCAAATCTGACGCTGGAGCACTGCTTTTTTCTAATACGTATCATAATGATGGTGATAATGATAAAATGGCTTTATGGTTTGCTCACTACTAATTACATGGCACTTAACATTTGCATGAATTCTTTAAAAAAAAAACTGATAACTATTCTCAATTTCTTATCCACTAGTTCTAATGGCCATAAAAGTAGCCTGCCACTTTCGCTGAATTTTAACACAAACTCTTGTACTACAGAAAATGTAGGCCGATTAATCACTCCTGCCAAAAAGCTTGAAGATACAATACGTCTTGCTGAACTAGTCATTGAAGTTCTTCAGCAAAATGAGGAGCACCATGCCGAGGTGAGCAGGCTTGGTGGGAAGTGTATGTTACCGTTCCTTAGCTGACCTTGCAGAGCTGACTTTCCCAGCCAGATTGTGAATAAGATGCCTTAACACTCATTTTATTTTAACTGGGATTGCAAAGAGAATGAAAGTGGAAGTTTTGCAAGAAGTCTTTGGAAGGTTATTTTGAACAACCAAAAGGTGGTTGCATGTTGTATGTTTCAGCCTAAGTTTTCAGATGTTTCTAGCAACGAACGAATGAGGTGAGTGCTTTTTCATCATTCAAACAGCATCTGGTTACCATTGTTCAGAACACACAAAACAGTTTTTGTTTTTTTGTGGTTGTTTTTGTTGCCACCACTGTTGTTTTTATTAGTTATTTGGTATGTGGACCACAGGCCTTCTTTCTCAGTTTATCTCTGTAACTTACTCTGCTTGTATTAGAGTCTTCATTTTTTTTTAAATCCTGGATTGCCTGGGTTGTTAAACGCAGTGACAGAAGCAAATTATTCTGTGTTGTTCAACTTGTCGATTCTCCAACATACATCTAAATAAAGATAGCTTACTCTTTTTTTTGACAAACCACTATCAAAATGATCCTTTTGATAATAATTATAAACCAAGGGATTTCAAGGCTAACTAAATCCCAAACCTATAAGGACTTAAACAACCTAACACCTCCAAGGAAAGATTCCAAGATTTCATGATCGTTAAATGGTTTTATCAATGCTCGTTTCAAAATTGAGATTTAAAATAATCTCTCTCAGAATAATCTTTTTGAAAATTGCATAATTCTTCCTCTTCTCTACATTCAGATTTACAGCAAAGGGGAAAAATTACATTTCCTAAAAGTAATTTCTCAAGCACCTAAAATGATCATTCCATGACTAAATGGAAATTTCCAGAATAGTTAAATAATATATAATACACCATAAATCCAACCATCCCGACTAATGCCTGATTGCATATTTAAATTTCCTCCCTGTTTTTCTACTATTTTATTCAATCTTGGCTGATCGTGGCAGGGGAAAGAGGTATGTGACTCAACCGAATGAACCAGCCACCTGCTGTCATACTTTGTGCATGCCCTTACAATACCATGTCTTCTAATGGGACTTTTCCTAGTGCTCCTGCTTTCTAACACTGCCCCAAGGAATGTAACAGCAACTTCCAGTGGACTGCTTGTGAAATGGGTGACCCTCCACAGCAGGGTCAATGTGGGTGATTCTCTTGTGCGTGCATGAAGCAATTGATATACTTAACAAGAACTGCAGTTACATCCCAACAGAACGCCTCCTACCTGCCTTGATTCTGTCCTTAGCCTGGTGTAGTTTCCTATGTCTGTCTGTACTTACCTTTATTACAGCAGATGAGTACCAAACTTAGTAACCAGTGGCTTACCGGAGTGATACTAATCTTCCTCAACAACTGTCTCTATGTGAATCATATATACAGTATTTATATATAGAGAGAGTGCTGAAGAATTTTTCCCCTGAAAACCCCTCAAAGAATGGGGGTAAGATCCCTTGAGGCAGGTAGAACTAACTCATACAGCATCTATCAGCAATGAACAGCCATGAGTGATAAGGAAAAGCAAATCATAACCTCCAAACATGTAAACCTAGGACCGACTTGTAAGGGCATAAAATTCAGTGGGGTTAGAATATTTTTTTCTATGCTGTCCTATAGGACGTTCTTTTCAGATTGCCGGCCTCTAGGGTTCCGGTGATGGTGTGTTCTTCCCAGGTGTCTTCAAAGTCATCTCCAGAGGCATAGAGGGGATCCAGCCTGCCCTCCTCTTATCTGAGTGGTTGAGGCTCTTCCCATGATGCTGGACCAAACACACACATTCTCAAAGAGCTAGATACAAAGAGGACAGTTTTCTCAGTCACGGTTGTGCTTTTAAGTGAATCATAGAAGACAAAAAATGACAGATATACTTGATTTATAATCAGGTTATTTTTGGAGGCTGCTACAGGCTAAGAAAGGATGTATATTTGTCTAAATTACTCGAAAGAAACACCAAAGGAGGGCTTATATGCTAAAGAAGTCACTTTTCACTTTTCCAAAAAACACTTTTTCACTGTTAATCCATATCCTAAACTACCCTAAAAACCATCATTACAAAATATTTTAATCTTATATATTCAAAAGCCATGCAAAGTAAATAAATAGGGTAGACATCAACTCAATTCTGTTCCCATGACCAACTTTAAAACCTAGTAATGAAACTTCAGCATACTTTGCAGCACCTGAAACCAAATTTTCTTTTAGATACATGTACCTGATTCTTTCCATAATTAGTAATTTTACCCAATCACAAAATCTTCTCCATCAATCAAAAGCTACCTAGTGAGCATCTTCTCTCTGCTGAGCACTGAAGCAACTACCTTGCTGCCTTTTGAAAGACAACCAGGCATAAGGCAGGCTGTCCTTCAAGCAACAGAATGCAGGATGTCCAGGAGCTTAGGCTTTGTACCAGAGAAGTCTGGCTTTGAATCCCAACTTTGCCTCTTCTCTTCCAGGATAACTTCTCTTCTCCTGCAAAGTGGAGATAACAATAGATGGTCATCGTTAGGGTGGAAAGCCATGTTCAGTAAAGCATCTGGTGTTACTGCTGGCACACAACACTCCACAGAGCTTGGCTCTTGTGTTATTAGGAACAAAAATTGCTAAGAATTTGTTCCTAATAACACAAATATAAGAATATCTGGTTATCAAAGTGACAAAACCTATGTGGAAAGTACCAAATGAGAGTGGATTCGTTTCAAGGTAGAGTGGGCCAGAAAGGCACTACCACCTGTTCCCAACTTTCACTTACAGATTGCAATCACATGGACAGCTCTTAAAAATTCAGATCTCCAGGTCTTGCCCCAGCTCAATTTATTGGAATCTTCCGGGGAGGTGCTGAGCATGGGTAATTTTTAAAAGCTGCCCAGGTGATTCCAGTGTACAACCAGGGTCAAGACTGGTTGGAGTACAGGTGAAGAGATAGCATTAGCTCTGGCACACTAAACATGGGGCTTTTCTTCCCCAAAAGATAAAGTAAGACCATTTTTTTTCTGCTCATCAGTACTCACTACTATATTCTCTGGGTGTTCAGTAAAGTTAAAAAAAAAAAAAAAAGAAAGAAAGAAAGAAAAACACTAAATCCTAAGCTTGGATCTTGGCTGTGTGGCCATGCTGTTTGGTGGTACCACGCAAATCAAAGTGAGAAGTAGGCTTGCCTCCTCCACCTAAAAAAAAACAATAATCCTTAAAGACATTTTTAATTCCAAGATAAAGTAATTAAATGTCCCAAGAAAAGAAATCTCACCAGCTAAGAATACATCCTATGTACACCCATGCAGTATATGACAGCAGTAGTCACATTTATCTCTTAATTGCAGTTTAACTCTGTCCCAGAGCCTAATCTATTCACACACACACACACACACACACACACACACACAAATTACGCTTTCATGTAGGGTTGCTACACCTTCCCAATCTCTCTCTATGTATATGTATGTATATGTATATATGTATTGTGGTATATAGAGGAGTACATATATACATGTTAGTTTGTGTGCAAAATGTGCAGTGCATTTGATGTAGACTGTACCCCTAAAGCACACATCTTTGTCTTTGAATAGTAAGAAACTCTGGGTAAGTATTTAGAAGCCAAAGTATAACTCCTTATTCTCCTTATTGTCTTTGGAAAAGGTTTATAAGACTTTAGATGCTCACGAACGTTGTGAGTTAGCTCAAGTACAAAAATAGCATTCACCTGTATGAGCAAGCATGAAATAAATATTTAAGCCTGGTCTTTCCCAGCCCAGTCACACAGACTCTGTTCATTTAATTGGAATGACACTTTGGCTTTCTGGTTGTTACTGCCCTTGCTAGAATCATTTTCTCCTTCTTGGAGAGTCAGGTTTGATTATAAGGTTTTGAAAAGAATTCCCTTGAATGTACAAAAATTGCTCTGGTCCTCACTGCCACCGTCCCAAAATTTAAATTCTTTTGGTTGACAAGATCCTTAAACTGTTCCACTAGACTCTAATAGCAATGATTCATATCACAGTAGTCATTGTTCTTTGTAAGGCTATTAATATCTAAATGATGATTAATGCAAGAATGGTAGATATTTGCTCAATAATATATTAAATTACTAAGTTCTCTAAAGATCATAGAAGTGGCGCTTCTTATGACCTCTGGTTTACAACTTTTAAGTAAAAAAGCTGGTAAGAGGCCAGTGCAGTGGCTCACAACTGTAATCCCAGCAGTTTGGGAGGCCGAAGCAGGCGGACCACCTGAGACCAGGAGTTTGAGACCAGCCTGGCCAACATGGTGAAACCCTGTCTCTACTAAAAGTAAAAATAAAAATAAAATTACCTGGGCATGGAGGTGGGTGCCTGTAATTCCAGCTACTCAGGAGATTGAGGCAGGAGAATAGCTTGAACTCGGGAGGCGGAGGCTGCAGTGAGGCAGTGAGCCAGGATCGTGCCATTGCACTCCAGCCTGGGTAACAAGAGCGAAACTCTGTCTCAAAAAAAAAAAAAAAAAAAAAAATGCTGGTAAGAGCCAAGGATGAGGTTAGATTAAAGAGTTTTTAATTTCAAACATTTGAGCTTGGTTTTTTTTGTTTTGTTTTGTTTTTCTGTCATTCTAGGGCAAATTGTGTCTGGGAAGGCAACTCAATCTTCCCAGTAACTTTTCTTGGACTCACCCTGAAGATGTAAAGTTAGTCGAATAACTAAAGAATAAGCACTAGCCAACATTTAGTGTACCTTTGTGAATTTTTTAAATATTTGGGATCAGGATTGATAGAGTCAGCCCTCCATATGGGAGTGGAGATGGAACTTCATCTAGAAAGTTGCAGGACTTAAATGGTCTCTGCCTAAAAGGCTGGTGGCTGGGAAAGTTCTGGGGGTGGCATGGAGGGTTTCTTTCTCTACTGGACATAGCTAGGTAGTCAGTGGAGTAAGCGCTAAACTCCAGGGCTCTCATCTGCAGGTGGTAAAACTACAATAAAACCTCATCGCTTCAGATCCAAATACTTGGAATCTGTGGCAATTTGATTGCAGATGTGACTCTTAATTTTTCTTATGTAATATATTTGACTTGATCTCAACTTCCTCAGGAAATTCTAAAGACTCTTCTTACAAGTTAGAGGAATCCAATACCCTTTTTCCATCCTAGGATCTACGAAATTAAATCTACTGTTTCTTGACTTCAATTTATAAGTCAACTTATCTATAATTACTAGATGCTTAAAAAACTTTTAAACTTAAGCATTAATATAACTAATGTAGACTTCATGAATACTTTTTACTTTAGTGTCCAATTATAGGCTGCATTCAAAAATAGTAAAAGGATATGTCTTTTTAGAAAGCCCAATAAGTTAGGCTTTTTTTGCTGACAGGCCAGCATCTCCCCCTCTCCCATTACTCTGAATCAGTGAGGTTTTACTGTAAATTAAAATGGAAACAGCAGGTGTCTATTTCCAGTCAAGCCAACCTTGCAGAACTGTCCATGACTTGATTTTTTTCATTTAATTTGCAAACCAGCCACATGTTGATAAAGGAGA
The DNA here is from genome assembly GCA_036589455.1 of Ateles fusciceps. Classification (NCBI taxonomy): domain Eukaryota; kingdom Metazoa; phylum Chordata; class Mammalia; order Primates; family Atelidae; genus Ateles; species Ateles fusciceps. Next base: position 16,116,038 of record JAZHEH010000562.1, read on the forward strand.
AGTAAGTAAAATCTCATGAAAGAAGAGAGGTGGACCTTTATTCTGCCTCCTAGTGGCTGTTAGAATATTCCTCTAATAACTAATAGATCACAGAAGAGCTTGGCCATTGAACAAACCCTTTCATTTATGGAATTATTTCCATAATCATCTTTCATATTTTGAAATGCCTTCCCATTTTTTTTTCTTTTTTTTTTCTTTTTTTTCTTTTTTTCTTTTTTTCTTTTTTTTTTCTTTCTTTTTTTTTTTGTGTGAATGCTCCGGAAAGTGTTTCCAATGTAAATACTTTGCGGCATTGAATGGGGAGGTGGGGGACCAGAAGGGGCTGGCAATTTGTTTTTGTTTTTCTGCTGTCTTTGAAATCGGCAAAACAGGGCCTGTTGACACTGCCACTCATTCTGCATGCTCCCTGCCAGAAATGATTAGTCAACATGCATGCATGCCTTTGAATTGAATTCACATCTGGCCCAGTCTGATGTGAATGTCACCCCCGAGACCCTGCACAATGATTTCCAAGGGCCCATGTGCATGAAAATGAGTTACTTCACTGATATTTTTTGGTTTTCAATGTACATATGTGTCCAACTCCCAGAAAAATAAGTCCTGATCTTACTCAGTGTTTTCTAGCCTAAGCCTGATGTTTCCTCCAGACTGGATACAAAACCAAAGGCTCCTTGCTTAAAAGATTTCAACTCTAAAGTTTTGTGACAATTGCAGCAATGGTTTTCTTCGACTTAGTATGAAATAGGAGTAACATTTCCAGTGTGTAGGGAAACATGAGTTTTTGAGTTTTTGTATGAGACCATAGACAAGCCCCAGATATGTAGATATAAGTGAACAATAATTTCAGATTTTCAAGTTAGACCAGCAGAAAACCCATAAACACAGTGAAGAAACTCCCAGATTTTAATACTTTAGAGCAAGAGCCAGCCAACAACGATGACAAAGAGCATGACTCAAAACACACTGAATTATTGTAAACTGAACAGAAGTTCCACGTCTGTCATTTCTACTGCAGCATCCTCTGACCCACAGGTCAGAATAAAGGCTCTCTATGGCAGGCCTGGAATCACACAAAGCACTGCCTTAGACACTTAGAGGCCCAATTGTATCAAAAATTCTGTTCTCTTTACAATAAAATTACCAAACCCTGCTGGATGCGCCATTAATTTTGAACAGTGAGGGCTGGAGTTCACATCTCATGTCCAAGAAGAAGCTCATCACCTCTTTGTCTATTGTTTTTTCTGCCAAATTTCAAAGGCCTTTGCGTGGTGGTCAGATTTAATGGTGGAGCATGCGGAGACGTTCCTGTCACTCTTTGCAGTAGACATGGATGCAGCATTAGAGGTGCAACCCCCAGACACATGGGACAGTTTTCCACTGTTTCAGCTGCTGAATGATTTTCTCCGTACTGACTGTATGTATCATCTTTGACTGTTTGACTTTCCTAAGTAGTGTGCAGATAAACAAATTGCTAAGATATCTTTATTCCAAGCAGACTACAGGCTTAACACAGCTCTTCATGGTTTTATTATTACTAACCCCACCCCCTCAAAAAAGAAACATACAGCTGAAGGGTGTTCCCTTTCTTCCCAAAAGTGTCCTGTTCTAGGGAAGCTCTCTCTTAACTAGACAGAAGTACCTGAGCGTTCTGTGAGAAGAGATATCCATTTTTTGTGTGTTCTATTGGCTCTCAAATTAATTAACCTCTTCATATTTTGCGATTTTTATCAAAAGATGTGTTATAGACGAAAAACAATTTCCACGTAACATGTCAAGCATTTCAGAGTATTTTATAGTGATAACAGCCATAAAATAGACCTTCCTCCCCAGAGAGGGTGATGAAGGAGGAGAGAGTATAAACAGTGTTCTTTCTTCCTGGTAACTCAATGGGAGGAAGGGAAGTGGGGTGCAAGGAAAACAGAAAAAAATGGTGCAGATTGTTGTTTTTGTTGTTTCTTAAAGTAACACGATCATTTTTCCTTTTAGAAGATCAATGCGAAGGGGTAAAGTGTTTTTGAATTTCATTTCAATGCTTTTTATGTACTTTTTTTCCTTCTCTTTTTGGCTTCCTTAGAAGCAATATATTTAATGTAGGAGACAATCAGTCATCTGTGTGTGTGTGTGTTGTACATTGGTAAAGTAGCTCTGGGTTCTTAACAACCTTTTGCTTATCTGTTCTAGATAATTTGTGCAATGGAAAATTTCACAAACACCTGCAAGACCTGTTTGCCCCACTTGTTGTTAGATATGTGGATCTGATGGAGTCCTCAATTGCACAATCCATTCACAGGGGCTTTGAGCGGGGAGTCATGGGAACCAGTCAAGTAAGGAAACCTTTTTTGATACCATCGGAGTTTGGGTACAAATGGCTGGAGAGTCATACAGAAATGGAATAATGGTGTCATATGAGTCTCATTGTTAGTATGGACAGAGAGTAACACCATACATTTCTTCTAATATAGTGCCCATAGCTTCCTTGCCCAAACGGCTGGAGGGTGAGGGATGGAAGGGGTGGGCAGGGTGCAGGAAGAGGTTGAAAAATGTTTTATGAAATGAAATCTTTGTTTTATTGCACAAGATAAATAAGTAAGAAGGAATATAAGCTTGGCTGTGATATTTGTGTGGTGTGTCTTACTCCAGTGGTGTTATCTCTAAGAATCAGTGTTTCCCAAAGTGTGTTCGGTCGGGTTCTAGGCAGGGGAGGTCAGCAAACTTTTTCTGTTAAAAGTCAGATAGTAAATATTTAGGCTTTGGAACCACATAATTGCTGTCCCAACTACTCAACTCTGTCATTGTAGCATGAAAGCAGTCATAGACAGTATGTAAAAGAACGAGTATAACTGTGTTCCAATAAAACTTTATTAACAAAACATGGCCAGAGTTTGCCATTCCCTGGTCTAGGCCTTTTAGATGCACCTTTTAAAAAGACCTCTATGGCCAAGTATGTTTAGGAAACACTATATTTCCCACTAGAATTTTGTGTAACTGTGTTTAACCCGAATTTTCCTAAATGTATTTGACCACAGTGTGATTTTTTAAAAATGGGACATACACCCTGCAGGATAAATTATGGGAAATCTTGTGGGTTGCAAGTTTGTCAGTTTCCACAAATGTCTGGCAAATTTTAGATCTTATTTGAAAATGTTTGGCAGGCTTGGTGCCACCTCCACTCCCCAGCCGGGAAGAGGGTTTGACTCGAGGCTCTAGAGGGTCAGTCTCAGACTCCTCTTTCTGAAGAAATACAGATTCCTATATGGAGAGTTTGATGGTTATGGTTTGATGGTTTGAAAAGCTCCAGTAAAGCCTAGTGTTGGATTTGCCCTGTTCGATTTTTTTTTTTTAAGGAAATCATTTTGTTCATGCTAGTCTTTTATATCTTTATGATGCAACAAACAGTATAGAGCAAAGTAGAGGGATGTTACAGCACATTTTAGGAACTCCAGAACAATATTCATGAGGCCGTTCCTCAATTTGGAAGCCTTTATTTGCAGCCTGTTTTAAGCAGTTTTCGGAACTGAGATCCTCCTCTAATGTTATACTGTGTTAAGACTCTCACTGATAAATTAATGCCAATAGGTTTCTCTGCCCCCCCTTCCACATCTGAGCCCTGAGCCACAAGAGAAGTTTCCCTACTGCAAGCAGGTGAATAAGCAGTAGCTCTTCCTTTGTAAACATCCAGAAATTTAAAATTTAGTTTGTTATTCTCAAGTTTATAATAGTCTCCTAATATGGCCCTACTGACTTGTAACTCATGAGGGTAGAACTGGGTCCCTTGATGGTAAGGCATTAATGAGAGACTAGTTTTTTAAATGCTCAATATAATTAAGACAGTTGTGCTGGAGAAGAGTTATTAAGAGGAAAAGGTTAAAATGAGTAATATTTACGTTTTAAAATAGTAATGGTCTTGAAATAACATTTACTTACTTGCACTTAAATGTGGAGACTGTTATGACTAACACACGTGGAAGAGAATGATTGGCATCCTTCACTGTTCCTTGAAGAGCCCTAGATTTAGTGCCCTGTCTTCCATTTACTGGCCAGAAGTCAAGGGTTTGAACCTCTGTGAACTTCTTTGCTCCCCTGCAAAACTGGAGTTTTTGAAATGCTCCCAGCCAGTGTCTGAGAATTGTTGTGAAACCTTGTGATAATGTCACTAAGTCATTTTATAATCTGTTAAATTTCTCAAAAGTCAAAACACATGACTGCCACTGCTGCTTCTTTAGGGACATTAAATTATCTTAATACTGTAAGAAATAAAGATAGACTCAAAGTCATCTTCACACCTGGAAGTCTTAGTCTAGGAATGTTTTCTTGGGAATTTTTTTACCAATTAAAACAATAAAATCTGAACTCTTGCATGGGCAAGTTAAAGGTCTGCAAATTGTGAATAAAGGAATAGTACTTGTGAATAATAACCTGAGAATTATGCAGATATGTGTGTGTGTGTTTAGTAGCTTTTTTGCCATCTAAAACTGTGCTGCTAGAGAATAGGATTGTGGTTTGTTCAATTCATGCTAAATAGTATATGCCTTTCAGAGTATGTGGAGATCTTTAAAAGTGCCAACTAAGGGCTGGGTGCGGTGGTTCATACTTCTAATCCCAACACTTTGGGAGGCTGAGATGAGAGGATGGCTTGAGGCTAGGAGTTCAAGACCAGCCTGGGCAACATGACCAGACCCCAATGTCTACAAAATAAAAAAAGTAGCTAGACGTGGTGGTGTAGCATGTAGTCCAAGCTACTCAGGAGGCTGAGGTGGGAGGATTGCTTGAGCCCAGGAGTTCAAGGTTACAGTGAGCCATGATCCTACCACTATACTCCAACCTGGGTGACAGGGTGAGACCCTATTTCTTTGAAAACAAACAAACAAAAACAGTGCCAACTAAAATATAAGCTAAATTAGTTTTTTTTAAACCACACACATTTTATTAGCCAATTTGAAAACAGAGTGTGGATGTCACAGGACAGCTTTGCAGAATGGAATAAAATGGAGTATAAAAAACCGCTTGGACACGTTATGTGTTAGGAGGAGTGAGTCTCTCCGTGCTTCCTACAATGTGTATAGAAACAAAATGTGAACTTCCATCTGACCACTTACCGGAGGGTTGATGAAGAAGCAGATTCATTTCTCTTGGATTTTTTTTCCACGTGAAGAATGATCTTTTTGGAATACTTCTCATCAAGCTCGTCCCAAAATGAGAAGCTAACTTAGGTAAACAGATTTAGTTGGCTTAGTCTTTTCAGTTTCTGCCGCATGATCTTCCAATACACGCACACACACACACACAGTCTTTCTCTTAAACGATTGTTATCCTCAAGTACTACTGTTCTTTTTCTTTCAGATTTTAAATGTACCTGGTTATAAGTAAAATAAGAAAGGCATTGTAATGTTCACTTCAAAATAACTAACATTCAAAATGCTGAGGAAAAATAGCAATCTGATAAGAAAATTCTATCAATGTATTGAGTTTGCTAAAAAGAGAATTTAAAATATTATTTATTCTTCAGATTTTCTTATTTAAAAATATGGCCCTGTAAAAGAATATAGAGATGTCATGGTTTAGGCTTGATACAATTGAAGCTATTTAAGATAAAAACAAAAACAACAACAGCAAAAATAAAGCAACTGAACTTATTTGATGGAAAGGGTAAAATGGTTGAGTCCTATGGCAGCCTTTCCCTAGAAAGACAGTCTTCCATCTCTTCAAAAGAGAAAATGGAGGCTACATCTGTTTCCATTAAGCCCGATACAGACATGGTTAGAATCTCTGCAAATTGGTGGAAAATGTCACTTATTGCTTCTAACCACAGCCGAAGATAGCTTCTCAAAGACAAGCACAAGTTGTCAATAAAATCTGGAGCCCATGGACCTCTCATGGGTTTCCATGTAGTAGGGTCAAGACTCACAGTTGGGCAGGTTGCTTGCAATCCTTCTGGCAGCTATGAATATGAGCCTTTGGTCCCAAGAAGAAATGGACAACATTTCCACCAGCTCTTCAGTGTCAGCTCAATAGTAATAAGCCATGGTGGCCTTCAATATGAAAAAAACCTAGAAGCAACTAATTCAAAGTCTTACCAAGTCTAGTACCTCCACCACCTTTCCTACTATCTTTTCCCTGACAAACGGTCCCTAAGTCTTTACTTAAACACCTCCAGGCATGGGGAACGTTTGGCTGCATGGTTGCCCACTTCAGGTTAGGACTGCTTTGAGGTAGGAGCCAGGACTTGACTCTGGACGTGGGGTTCAGACGCCAGACCAAATTGAGAACTAGCTAAAACAAGGTTGGGGCAAAAGTAGCTCTCTGTAAGACATGCCCACCAGTGTGCCACGTCAGTTTACTATTGCCATGGTGTTACTACTCATTTCCATGTCAGTGACCTAATGACTCGGATGTTACTATCTTTTGCCTAGAAATTTCTTACATAAACCTCTCCTTAATCTCCATGTAATTAAAAGCATGTATAAATATGACTGCAAAACTGCCCTGAGCTGCTACTCTAGGCACACTGCCTGTGGGGGAAGCCCCGCTCTGTAGAAGCAGTCACAGCACTGTAACACCACTGGAGTTGTAACACTACCACTTCAATAAAGCAGTTTTATTCCACCTTACCATTGGCTCACCCTTGAATTCTTTCCTGGGTGAAGGCAAGAACCCTCATGGGCTAAGCTCTACTTTGGGGCTCACTTGCCCTGCATCAGCTCTAAATGGTAGAACTCAACACTGCTTCTTTATATATACACACTGTAAAATTCAAGTTTCTCATTTCTCAAAATGCACTTCTCACTCTGCCCGAGATATACATATTAAAAAGTATTTTTTAATGTCACCTTTCAAACAGTCATAGATATCAATATATTTTTTGAAAATAAGTTACATTGTATATATTTAAGATACAAAACATAATGCCGTGAGATACATCTGTAGTAAAATTGTTACTACAGTGAAACATATTAGCATATTAATCATCCTACTGATAATAAACCGTCAGACCAAAGACACCTTTAGCAATATATAGGTGACCTGGTATCAAATAGACAAGTAATGTACTTGGTGTCAGATCTCATGATTCTGCCAATAACTTGCTGGCTGACCTTGAACCACCAAGTTTTCTGAGTTGAGATCCTCCCTCAATTCACCTCCCTGAGGCTCAGTATCCTACTTTGTCAAACAAGGACATTGAACAACCAAAGCTTTTCCAATGCTAACATTCCTGAAAGTATCACTCTCCATAGTCAGACACATATACGCATTTGATCATTGCCTTCCTAACACCTACAACAGGGCCTGGAACATAACAAGTGCTCAGTAAATGTTTGTTGATTAATTGCTGTATTTGTTAGAGAACCCATACCGGCTAAAAATTGTAAGGATGTCATGGCAAAACCATGGGGATGTTTCCCCAAATGAAGATTTCAATGTAGTTGGGTCTGAGCAACATACACACAAGAAAAATGACTTTCTGAAATGTCAAAATTATCATAAAAAAAGAAAAAATGACTTTAAATATTTACCAATGTACAATTTACAAATAACATAAGGAAAAGTTGTAAGAACATAGAGTAGAGGGGGAATAAATTTCCACTAAGTGGTCATGAAAAACATAGCTTGAGAGCAAGATTTCAAAAGGGGTAGAGATGCTGGGAAAGTTGATGTGCAAAGGTACCTCATAGAAATATGAGGGAGGGAGAGCATTCAAACACTGAGTGTTCACCAGCATGGATTATGATGGAGGCAAGCCATAAAGTTGGAGAGATGTTTGGGAGATTCGAAAGTCCCATGGAGTTTGGAATGTTTTTTCTGTAGGTGATATATTCTCAATGTGGGCTTCACAGCCCTTAAGTTGGTGAAAATTGACTCGGGCCGGAGGGTGGTGCTTATAAACATCTTACTCTTTTTATGTATAAAGCACAGATCTACATATAATACCTAAACATATTCTATATATCTGTGGTATTAAATTTTCATGGAGAAGGAAGTTGATGGGCAGGGTGATAATGAGTAAAAGATTGTGAAATAAGATATTAGAGAGTGCCCCTGCCCCAAAGTAGGGATTAGACCTAGGAACGAACACTGAGAGAGACTTCGGTGCTCAGAGCACTAACAGAAGACAAGAGGTACTATATATATGCATTCAACAACGGACTCATAAAAGTAGAAAGCATTTTGTATCTTAAATCCAAGCCCATTCATAAACCTAAAGCCAAAATCTTTGAGAAAAACACAACTACATCCCTTCTGCATGGAGGCAGTGTCTTGATTAGAATCAGTTCTAGAAAGTAGGAATGACTTCACCTCCACTCATTTCCATCCATAGACATGATGAGACGTGCACACATCTGTGACATTCATCCATGTAAGAGTGAGTAGATGAGAATGTTTCTAAACCATCCAGGGACGGGCCCTTTGACTTAAATGGAAGCTATTCTTTTCAAGAGTCCCCAAAATGAATGAAAGAGTCTAAATTTTTAATGTATATAAGTTGTTAGGATTGCAATTCACACTTCTTGTACTATCCAGAGATACCTAATTATGATGCTCTCAGAGAGGCATGGCTAACTCGTTTTAAGGTAGCTGCTAAAAGGGCCCTCTTTAAAGTAATAATTCATAATAGTCATCAGCAGTTGCAGGAGCCTGATTGGAACTAAGTGCTACTTGAAAATTTCCCCTTTTCACATGTATATTAGTAAAATATTATGCTTGGAATTACCTCCTTGATTATTTATGTTATTAATATCCAAATGAAATATTAGTAACCCTAGCAATACACCACATCATTTTGCTAAGAGCAGAAATATCAAGCATGTTTTATCCTTTTAAAAGTAGAGCATTATAAAATGTCACATGAAGGAAATGTTTCTATGAGTCCAGTGCAGTAGTCCAGCTGAAATGTCATATTTTACAAATACAATATGTTTTGATTAATATAAGTACTTTTTTATTTTTGTGTGCAAAATGAAGCTCGCTTCTAATCTGTGTACCTGCCACCCGCTAATATGTTTAAATTAAATTGCTTTTGCATACATTTGTATGTTATTCACTCCTAGCTACTTTTAATTTGCTCAGAATTGACATTTTAACTTTCCAGGCTGCCATCTCTAAGATCTTCTAATTCCTTGATCATTATTCAGTGTGTGTATCATTTAATGATCACATTTGCTTATATAGGCTTACACATGTCTCAGTGGAAATCGCCAACGGTTTTGTTACATGGCAGTGTTTAAGACTGAGAGCCACCAGGGACTGAATTCAAAAGCAAATTCCCCAGTTAAACAGAGACACGTGAAAGGAAAAGTTCCGTTTTCCCTTCTATTTAACAGTCATATAGTTAATCTTTTCTTGACCATTTGCACAAGAGCACCCTTTAGTTTCAAGTAGAGATATATAATTGGCTTTCCCAAAATGTGAGGTGTAAAGGACAAATCTGTGAGACACCTGTTTCCCTTAAGGAAGAGAATTTTGCATTCTAGGTTTTTCAGTCTATGAGCTGGGGCTGTATTGCCTTTGTGAAAGAATAGTCTGTTTCTAGAAGGAGACAGGCATCCAGGTGATCTTCAAGGTCCAGAATTTCTGACTTAACAGGAGACATGTACCCACCCCCTCCTCCATTCTCCCTTTCTCCTACCGCCCTATTCCCCCCACTCTCCTAATCCCCCCACTCCCCCCACCCCCCCACTCCCCCACCCAAGCAAGCCCAGAGGCAGCTCCAGCTCTTGCAGGAGTCCTGTTAGTCAAACACAGCTTGCCCAGGGCAGAGCTGCTTTGGCAAAACTTGCTCTTCTCCTGCAAGATCCAAAAGAGAACCTCAAGTCTTTTGCCAAAGTGCTGTCAACTTCACTTAAACAGGAAGGCTCCTCTCAGATGCAGAGTTAGGCTGGGCTCTACCGTGCCAGTGACTTTGGCTGGATGGAACACCCTTAAAATGCCACTACTGAGACACACGGTGCCAGCTTGTGGAGCCGTGTATGACACAGTCCTTCCAAAGAAATACAGTTGATTCAAGTTGCGGGTTTTGTTTTGTTTTATTTTCTCTCTCTACTTATAAAACCATCCATCTCTCTCTCCGTCACATCAGTTGATCCGTCTTTGTCCAAAAACAAAAGGCTGGTACGAGGTAACATTTTTAACTTTTTAGTCACTTTTAACTTATTTTAACTTTTTACAAAAAATACACAGCTTGATTAATTTTCACAAATTGAACACACACCGCATGTAAGCCATCACACAGATCAAGAAGTAGAACCTCCCCAGAAGCCTCTGTCATGCTTTCTCCCAGTCTCTGTCCCACTTCCAAGGGTAACTGTTATGCTATGAAGCCACATTTTAAATCCACTTTTGGTCAAAGAGTCTAATACAAGAGCTGAATTTGGGATTATTTTCATTTCCTTGGTATCTATTTCTGTGTATAAACATTTCTGCATTTTTATTGAACTTAGTTTGGGAAAGTTTCTATTTTCTTTAAATGTTCTATGAAACTATTCAAATCTGATCCTTCTTCTTGATACAATTTCTTAATTTCATCATCATCAACTGACACCTCATCACCCATATACCTGTCTTTAAAAGCAGCAGTTGGAAAGAATCTGGTTTCTGTACATCACCATTAGGTGTGCCTCCAAGTGGGTGAACTTAACTACCCTATTTTGTACCTAACATCTGATTGAGAAATATGCCTCCATCAACAATAATTTGTTTCAAAAATAAGAAAAGTGAAGCAGTCCACCATTTCTATCAATCCCAGTGACTTCACAGCAACCCCAGCCCCAGCCACACCAAGAATTCCAGAAACTTCAAGTTCTTAGCATGAGAAAAGTTCTAGACGCTTATGGCAATGGATAAGGAAACCAAAGGCCCCTCCCAAAGGCATGTGATCATTGTGTATGGGTGCTCCGCAAGTGTCTGCACTTTTAAGTCACTGTGTGGTTAATTTTTTTCCATTAACTTTCGTCATTTCTCTGGATACAGAGCCACACCACGGCTTCCCATCTGTAAGCTGCTTTCTCAAGTGTGTCGCTTGAGTTTTTGCTGTTGTCTTGCTGTGGATTTCGTCGATTTATTTACAATTGTCATGTGCTTCTGCTACATCTGCATTGTCACTGTGATGGTATTTTTTCTTTCTGTCTGTTTCTTCCACAGGAGTTTAACCAGTAACCTACCCAATGTGAACCTACCCAATGTGAACCTTCCCAAAGTACCAAATCTACCAGTTAACATCCCTCTAGGCATCCCACAAATGCCTACTTTTTCGGCACCGTCATGGATGGCTGCTATATATGATGCGGAGTGTGTATTCAGTTCACATTAGATCTCATTTAAATTTAAGTGATCTTGGCATGGATATGTATTGTTTATTTCTATACATCCTGTATAACAGAGATGGAGATGGATAATTAGACATATTTTGCTGATCATACAGAGACAATATTGTTTATTTCTGGCATACATCGTGTTTATAAGATGTTTGCTATATATACAGCACTAACAATTTGTCTTACGCCCACTGAATGCTGGAGGACTATGTTTCACTTCCTGAATTCTTTTGCGAAAGGATTCTACCCTTTTTGGCAGGTGACATGACTTTAGGAGCTAGACATCCAAAAATAGTTGAGGAAACCTCTTTATGGGCTGGCCAGTCATCTCTGGCCTGATCCAAATCTAAGAGGGAAGCACACCTACCTAGAATCTGGGGTGTTTTCTTTTTAAATAAAAATAAAAAATTCCTAGAGAATGTTTAAACCATAAAGCATATTTCTGGTGTCAGCAAATGGCAGGATATAGTAACAGTATGTTCAGGGCTAAATGAAAATTTCTGAATGGATCAAGCCTTAGTCATATAAATGTTATGTAAAAAATATAGTATGTACTTTCCAAGGTCACAATACAATACGGTGCTTTGAGATCTAGGTAATGAGAAGTTCGCTAAATCTTGAAACACAAGATTCAAACAACAAATAATTAAAATTTGGGGAGCCGTGTCATCTCAATATAGGGCTATGCTTTATACTTATCCACATGAAAGTCAGCATTGCATGGGCCACTTCTTGAAAGCCAGCAGTTTGGGAGAGTGAGGGTTGATAAGCCGTTTCTTCTAGCTTAGAAAATGAATCTTCTCTCTTGTTTTGTTAGCAAGAAGATCGAGCACCCCTAAACTCTACCTCAGGGAAATTAGAACCACGTGCATGATTTAATAAGTGAAATAAGGGTTAGTGATTGTATACCCTTCTTTGATCCTTTTCTTAGACCACAGCTAATTATAGGCCAGATAACCTTTTTTTTTTGAAAGAATAAATTGGCACATTTTCAAAGGGAAGTGTTATTATCAAAGGAATAAAAAATGGTCTGAAACTGGCAGTGATGTTTTGAAATCTCAAAATCACATTAATCAAGATGGCTCTCAGCATTTTTATTTTTGCAGTAATCCAGGTGGAGGGCAGACCATTAAAATGACTGCTCTAACTGGCTCCTCCAAAGCTGCCTAATATTTTTACAACCTATAATTGCTTACAACTTCACAATGAAATCATATGGTCAATGTGTCTGATTCTCTTTTAAAGGCAAAACCTCCAAAAATGTATATCTGAAAAAAAAATTCTAAAAAAGAACACAAATCATATTCATGCTAAGATGACTATATTTTAAAAATTAGATTAGGTAGTATCTGTGAAAAATTTAAAAATATCAGATAGCTTCTCTTATCTTCCTCTGTGCATGCTCTGTGACACTGTTTTTGAAAAGATATGAATCAAGACATTGTAATAAAGCAGATAATGGTCTCCGTTCAATTAATTAAGGCATGAGTGGGAACACATTTTGGTAACTGCTCAGCAATCAAAATAATCTTGGTGCTATTGCCTTAACATTAACAGTTTATCTTAAAAATAAAAAGAAAATATTCTTTTCCTCATGTCAAAACTTAATAATAAGCTCTTCAAAGAAAAAAAAAAACCCTACAAGAATTTTTTGAAACTCTGAAACCAGATGGGTGTCAAAATGTTGTTGTAATAAATACCAATTATTGCATTCATATGTACTTAATGATTTAAAACATACAACCATGCAGTTCCAAAACGGGGCTTAGACTAGACAAAGTTGGGGTTTCTTTTTCCCAAGCATAGGTTGGGGTAGGGGAAGGCTGAACGTTCACGCAGAAACAATGCATTCCCCCCACTTCTGAACAATGCTCATGGCAGTATCTGAGAAGAAGGCGTGGATTCTCAATCACCCACCAGGAAATGCCTGATTCTATATCTTTTCATAATTCCAGTTTCTTCCTTTGCCACCTTTCATTTTAAAGGTGTGTTTCTATGTTACCTGCTCCTTCGTGTCAGATACATCTACGTACTGACCTCAGACTGGTCCGTCCTTGAAAACATTACCTTGTTGGTCCAGGTCGTAGGCCCCCTCTCAGCATGTTTGGGCGTGTGCCCCCTCCCCGCCCTGCAGTAGCTGTGTATGCATTTATGCACTAGCTATATTTCTCTCTGAAGCATTAATTCAATGCAGCTGGCATCTGTCACAATAGAAACACCCACTCTCATCTGTTTCTATAGACGATGTCAGAACAAGTGGTAATGCATGGTGTGTTGGACATTTTATAAATTACTGTGTTAGCATTAGTGGTATGCGAGGAAGTGGGTTGGGGGGAGGACACCCCTCATAGCTCCAAATAGGATTGTTACAAAAGAGACAGCCAGAGAAGGGCAAGAGGGTGAGAGATGGAGCATTTCTCATACACAGGCTTTTTGTAGATGCCCCAGGTAAACGTTTCTTAGACGTCATCGTACAGAAAGTCATCAAGACCAATTTCCCCCATCTGCACACAGGACTGGGTAAGATGGTGCAATGGTAAAAGAGCTCAGGTTTTGAGCCCTAAAGCATTGACAATATCCCTTGTCTACTAAGTTCCCCCCGCCCCGACTCACCTCATCCTGGTGAGGACCCTGCCTATGCAATGGGCTATTCTATGAAAATTGGAACAGTAACGAAACTGAACTAGAATTTTGGATTCAAGCTATCCAGGTATACCCCTCTTGACCTGAGTCACCTTAATTTCTTTCCAGCTCTTCAAGAGAGAAAGCAGGTCCTCGCTCACCACTTTGTTAGCACTGTCCTTTTAAAACGAAAAGTCTTGTGCAATCTCCAAGAGGCCTCCACTCTGGAGGGGGAGCTGGGGAAATGCATGAAACCCTGAATTTTAATAACTGCATGTTGCCATGTAGTTATTATCCGTTGAGACTTCTCTCTCCCCCTGGTTCGTGGCCTTCATCTGAATCATCACATGTGTTAATGTGGTTATTACCAAGAAGGCTGATTTTTACCATACACCATTCTCCTGGTTGTTATGGGGCAACACCTTCCCCAGACATCTCACTGGTCTGGGTAATTGGCTGAGCAAAGTGTACTAAGTCATGTATGGTAAAACTCAAAATCTGCCGGTGGAGACTTGCCCCCGCCTCCACCGCCAACACACGTTGTTTTGTATGTTGAAGCTGCTGTTTGCCTTCTAGCCCCCAGTTGTCTCTGTGTTAGTTTTTGCAGAGCCTGAGGCCAGTGGGTGACTGTCATTTTCTGATTTTTATCCTGCCAGTAATGGGTCAGGCACCTCGGAAGATCTGTTCTGGAAACTTGATGCGCTTCAGACCTTCATTCGGGACTTGCACTGGCCTGAAGAAGAGTTTGGAAAGCACCTGGAACAACGGCTGAAGTTGATGGCAAGTGACATGATCGAATCTTGTGTCAAAAGGTAAGCATAGGTGGCTGGACAGGTTCTCCACACCTTCCCCACCATACACAGGCTCAGGGAAGGGTAGATGTCTGCTCTTTCAGTTGGCTATAATTTGAAATTAATTGGAGATGGTGATTGCTTATCAAAGTCAGCTGGAGTAGTGGCTGTCAATGTCTAACTTTCATTCACCTGCCCTCTATCTGTCCCAAACCCAAAATAATCTGGCTACTGATTTTTTTCATGGTTGTTGGCTTTAAGAGGAAAAGATCCCTGTCCATTCTTATTTGTATCCCTGGTACCTAGCAGTATCTGGCACAAAATACTTCCCTGTAAGTATTTGTTAAATGTATGAATGTGTGCATGAGTGGACAATTGGAAGGGAAAAAAAGAATATGCAGTTCCGGAGCCGGCGTATCCAGTATAGGTAGCAGGAATCTAATGGTTTTCTAACAATGTAGATAGGGTCTCAGCATTGTCATTCACTCCATATATAAAAGATGAGCATATATATGGGCCAACTTGTAGTTGTCTTGTTGAAAATCTAGCTGGATTTCAACAGGGGGCATGAGACATTGAACATACATTTTGCCCACACATAGATTCCCCTGTTTATCACTGTGGCTTTTAGGACTAGGGTAGGAATGCTGCACTTGAAGTTCCCAGGCAGACTGTTCTGAGAAGGTGAGGAAAAGAAAATGAGGACAATATTCATCCATTCAGCAGACATTATTTGAGCTCCTCCCATATGCCAGGCACAGGGCTAAGTTGTTGGCATACAATGAGGAATGAGAGACTGCATCCCTTTCCTCATGGAGTGTCTCTATATCAAATACAGAAATAAAATTCCACTGATGTGACATCATCATCATTACCCTGTCTACCCCCCAGATACACATCCAAGTTTTTTTCTAGTTCGTAACTGTTCCATTATTTTTCCTCATTCAAAAAGAAAAATAGATCGCAAGCAGCACAGGCTACTCCAAATCTCCAGATGTTGTGTAGCTTGGTTGATGGATCAGTTGTGGGTGATGGGGGCTGGGTCTGCCTGGAAGTTCTCTGAATTTTTTATTTCATATCTTGGAAGAGGAAAGGTGAAGTAATATCATCAGAGCTGGAAACCAAAAAAGCAAAAGGACAATGCAATCCCAGGTAGGTGAACAGCATCTCGGTAGGAATTGAGAAAGGAACTATGTGATATGGAGAATCTGGGCAGGTGTTTGAGGCCACTTCCAGAAGCTTAAAGTTGTAGTAATCCAGATTTTTTAGTATCGCTCTTTTATTCTCACTCTTAGAACTGAAGGCAGGCATACTTCTCAAACTCAAGATCAAAATATTTCCTTAGGGTCTTGAATTCCACGATCTCCTAGATAGCCTATATCAATTTTAGGAAAAGCAGTGCTTTTCCGATGGCCAAACCATTTCATTAAAAAACTGTTTCCATGATCTGTCCTGGGGTGAAATGCATTACAGTGAAGGCTTACCGGTTTCTAATCTGTGCACGTAATTGTACAGAAAGGCGTGTGTCCTTCACTGAGAAGCCAGTCTTCTGGGTAGGGAGTAAGAAATGGGAAGATGCTCAGAGAAAATGGAAAGATATGAGGATGTCAGAGGTAGATAGGGACTCATATCCCTTACCATGCTGTAATCATGTCTTCATGGTTCAGACACCTAAAGAGGGTGAGCTGCACAGAGGCAGGGAGTGGATCTTGTTTATTTGGCGCTCCTCACCCTCCCCAGGTCTCAGCATCATGCTTGGCACATAGTAGCTGTTAAGCAACCTTTTATTGACAGAAGTTGCTCCACTGCACATGTATGGCTGCCTGGACACTTAAATTTCCTGATGCCCCTTTTAAAATTAAGGCCCCATACATCAGCCCAAAGCAGACAAGAGCAAAAATGGGTGGAAATATCCCCCAGACCTACAGATTCAGAGGACGGAGCAGGGAGGAGTTATTGGATGTTTTAATACTTAGAATCTATATTAGATGAGCCTAGAATCATTGTTTTCTTCAGTAGAACAGACTATATAACCCTTGTTCTAGGCCAACATAGTAAAGACATTGTTTTATAGATATAAATATGCAATGCCAGAAAGTCAAGGTACTCCTCATGTTTCAGTGCTCAAGAAATTTAATTCATTAATTCGACAGACATTCACAGAGCCTCTAGTCTAGTCTGTATCAGGTTACTTGTGCTGAACACAAAACAAGGCGTGCTGTCTTTTGACCTCAAGGAGTCGGTTGAGTTAAATGACCTCTCCTTTTCTGGCTTTTTGGTTCTATAGAGCCCTCTCAGTCATATTAATTTTGCATTCAGCTTCCTCTTTTCACAGCCCTGCACTCCAAGGGCTATGAACAGTTCTGTGAAAACTGAAGACGATTACTTCATTGGAAGGGAGCAATTTAGCATTTCCATTTCTCAAATTGGGCCGGAACTGGCACACAAGCCTCAGAAGATCAGCACAGAGACCTGTCCAACTCAGTCCCCATCAGGCCTCCTTTTCACAAAACCGGCAAATGATGTATTTTCAGCGTAGCTTAAAATGATCAGCATGATTAGAAAGCTACTTCAGTGCACTGAGTCTTCAGAAGCCAAGATACACTTATCTTTAACATGATCATATAATATATAGGGGTGTTTTAAGGGTTTGGGTTTTTTAGTTGAGTTTTTTTTTTTTTTTTTTTTTAAGAACTGGGCTCCCAACCTTAGAAATTATACTTGGCTTCCCTGCATGCACTCAGGGTGTGTTAGCAAGCTGGCATCCTTTCCTGAGCTAACTAGCTGTGTGGTCCTCCTATGCACTGTTAGAAAACTGCTACAAATTCCTCTTAAAGCAACGCTTTCCTGGTGGCTGCATGATCTACAGAACTTAACAGTGAACAATGCTAAAAAGATGCATCAGACAAATGTGGGGCTTTAATAAAGCCACTTACTAAGCAGGTGCTTTTCTTTAAAGACATGTGATGATATCCACTTCCCTGAAACCTTTTAAAATATAACTAGGCCACTTTTACAATGCTAATGTCGAGGATAAGATCTCACACCTGTTATTAGCAGCCGGCGGTGTCAGGCTCGGCTTTTCCTATGAGTTGTTAGCACATTGCTGAGATCATAATTTGACCAACGTCAGAATTATGTTACATTCAGATTCCACCATTACACAATTCTTGAATTTTATATTATTCATATTAAGCACACATATAAAATAGTTGTATATTATGACATTTTAAATCATAAAAATAGTATATTTTATTGCAAAATAATACATTGACATTGAAAACAAAACACAGTGCAAGTCCCCCCAATACCACGCCTCCTAATTTCACTCCCCTCCTCAAAGATAGCCGTCTTTAACAGCTTGATGTATTTCCTTTTTATGTCCTTTAACACAAAAAAAATTTTTTTTCAGTCTTTAAAGCAATGTAATAAACTTGGTGGATTTTAAATTTTTTTCTCTTTCAAAACCAGAAAGGGGAAAAAACCCCACAACAATAAATGTCATTTAAGACTTTTTTCCCCCACCACGAGGTTTTGAAGATTAGAAACTGCTTTGGTTTTTTTGTTTGTTTTATTAATGAAGTAATTCAAGGTAGGCAGTTGTCAATGTGAGAGAACTTACATATGCTATACTGCTATCATCGGGTTTTTGTGAATTCATTCATTCTCCTGGAATTAAGGTTCTCCGTAGCATGTAAACTATAGACAGAAATACGCCAAGCTACAGGTGTTCCGTGTACTGCCGAGAAAGGAAGGGTGTGCATGGCTGTCTCCGTGAATAGGCCTTCCTTAGTTGAGAAAGTCATTTCAAAGGGAACACATGTGAAGTCATTGTCGACTGAAACTGATTACAGCCTTCAATTTTCTTTTTCACTGACCTCTCAGAAAATATCTCCTCCACCTGCTGCCATCTGAACACTGAATTGGTCTTTTCCTACTTTGTTTTAATAGAACCAGGATTGCATTTGAAGTTAAGCTGCAAAAAACCAGTCGATCAACAGATTTTCGAGTCCCACAGTCAATATGCACCATGTTTAATGTTATGGTTGATGCCAAAGCTCAATCAACAAAACTTTGCAGCATGGAAATGGGCCAAGAGGTAAAAAAAAAAAAAAAAAAAAAATACAGATTTTTTTCCCCCTCTTCATTGATCATGTAGAAGAAAACTTCACAAATTCCTTCCATCTACCCTAGTCTGCTAGTTTCAGAAATATACTATCTCTAACATTTGTGGATTAAGCCATGGATGAGTGTTCAGTATCTGTTTGTCAAGTAGATTTCTAAGGCATGTGCTGATGAGAATGTCAGTCACTTGGAAGTGATTCTTGGCTGGAGTTGGGGTGGCCATAAAGTTCCTCTAAGCTAAATGAAGTTTGACGACCTTATTTATTAGGCTGGTGTCGCCAACAGATCTGTATTTGCCCGAGTGCAAGTCATTTTCACATTTGAAGTGCTTTTTATCACTCTGAACATCTGGACAGCAAGAGAGCCCTTTCTTGCATTAAGCAACTTCCAGGATGTATAACGTTAGATCACCCTGCTACCCAATCCCCAGCCAGCAGGTTTTGAATTTCAAAAAAAAAAAAATCGCAGATTTTCAATTTTTCTTAGACTGAATTGATCGTGAATCTTCCCTGACCAAAAGTTTAGTCCCTTGCTAAGTTTGCAATTCCAAAGCAGTATTTAAAATGTAAAGAAGAAGGAAACAGCAACTTGGGCTTGATTAAAGACTATCATGATCATTTTTCTCTGATGGCCTTAAGCCAGCTAGATATTCATATACCAATTTAGAATTAATTCAGAAGCATTTCTGGCAACTCTATGTTGTTGCCAATTGGCATAAATTGCTCCTAAATCAGATCTTTCGATACCAGCCTTACATGTTCAGAATTTTTACTAAATTATATTTGCTCCTTATTCGTTATTTATTTTCTCTTTCGGCACCTTCCATTTTTAAATGTGGGTTGGTGGTATTCTCTTCCTGGCAAGATCATCTTCAACCTTGTTTCCCCTACAAGTCAGCTTCCTCAGCCCCCACCCCCACCCTGGTTAACTTCTGTTCCCGACTGATTTTCTTGTCGAGGTTACATTCCAGGCACTGGAGTCAAATGCAAGTGGCCCTTGGTTCTCTGTCCCAGCATCGTGTGTTTATGTGAATGATCTGGAGCAGTGGCTCTCAAATTTCAGTGTACATTAAACTCATCCAGAGAGCATCTGAATACCTGGATCGTTGTTGAGTCTCACCCAAGAGTTTCAGATAGGTCTGGGTGTGGTTCAAGGCTTGGCATTTCTGGCAAGTTCCCTGGCAATGCTGATGCTGCTGGCTGCTCCAGAGACCGCATTTTGAGAACCACTGATCTGGATACTCAGTATGTAAACCTGACTTCAAGGGAAGGGCTCAGGTAGGAAGGAGAGCCCCCTTGGGGAAGACCTGGGTTCAGTGTTCAGAAACCTGGATTCTTCCCCCTGGCTAAGCTGAAAGCTGGGGTTTGACAAATTACTCAGCCTATTTGGGCCTCAGTTTCCTCATCTGTAAAATGATAGCACTCTTCTAGTTTTATTCAGGCTGTTCTTAGTGACAGAATCTGTTTTTCAAACCAAACTAAGAAGGCCAGCATGTGACACAAATATAAGTACAGCTGCTGTGGATGGAGAGGGGGAGGAGGGGTCTAGAGTCCAAGCCGCCAGGTGGCCCTCTGCTCTGCATCTCTTCACTGCCCGCCACCCACCTGAGCTGCTCTGTGAGATTTAAACAATCCCTTAGCCTTCACAGAACCCACTTTAAAAGCCCTGTTTTTGGTGATCTCATAAATTCATTGAGATATCTTTGAGTTCATATTTTCCAGAATCCTATCCCTCCTTATTTTTTCTCCTCTTGGAGCTACTATTTTTTTAATTGAAATATAATTCAAATACCCATAAAATTCACCCTTTTAACATGTACAATTTAACAGTTTTAGTGTATTCACAAAGTTATGCAGCCATCACCACAGTCAATTTTAGGACATTTTGATCACCTGAAAAAGAAACTGATTACCCATTCTCACTCTCCTCTCTTCTCCACAGCCCTAGGTAATCACCAATCTACTTTCTGTCTCTAAGGATTTACCTATTCTGAACATTTCATATAAACAAAATCATACAATATGTGGCCTTTTGTGTCTGGCTGCTTTCACTCAGCATAGTGTTTTCAAGATTCATCCACGCTATAGCGTGTATTGGTCATTCCTTTTTATGGCTGGGTCATATACTCCATTTTATGGATATACCACATTTTGTTTATCCATTCGTTGATAGACATTTGAGTTGTTTCTATTATGATTAATGCTGCTATAAACATTCATCTACAAGTTTTCATGTGGACCTGTGTTTTCAACTCTCTTGGATTCATACCCAGGATTGGTGTTGCGGGGTCATATGGTAACTCTGTGTTTAGCTTTTTGAGGAACTTGCAACTTTTTTCTCCCATTCTGTGGGTTTTCTTTTCATCTCAATGAAACACAACAGGCTTCTTTAAAACATAACAGGCTTCTTTTAAATTTAATAAAATCCAATTGATCTGTTTCCCCTTAAATCTTCTTGAGATACAAATTTTGAGTTTTCTAAGGATGGTGCTAGACCAGGGTGGGGAAGGGTTGACACAACAAGACTGGTCTTGCCTTCTCCTCAGCAGCTTTTGCAGTCCCTCTCCAGTTTGATTCAATAATAGCCATGTTTCCAAAGCTCTCATATACCTAGGCAGATGGCTAAACAAGTCTTCCAAACAAGCCAAGCCACTTTAATCTGAGCTTTTTTCTTTTTAAGCTGGGGTTTTGAGAGAGTAGTGAAAGTAGGGGAGTTACTGCCACAAACTTCACCGAGAATATAAAAACAATTATGGAGCTATTTCTCAGGGGGAAAAAATGCTTTCACACATTTTTGCTCTACAGTTTCAGAGGAACTGGAGACCTCCTTGACCAAACCATAGATCCCGGTTGGAGACAGCTGATGAGAAAGAACAAGTTAACTTTTATCACAATGGTGGACCCTTCTTTTGTCTTTAATCACTTGTGGGCTAAAGTAGAATAACCTTAGCTTGACCTTGGAGTGTGGTTTTATAGAATAAGTTGCCTTTTGGTTTAATCATGACATCTACGGACGCCATACCTTAGCTACCAGACAATGTGTCATCATTTGCTGAATAAAGGATATAGCATACAACACAACCTTTGGGAAATATGTGGTTTGTTAAAATTGGGTATTAAAGTCCCCTAATTCTGTATATAAAATCAAAACATTGTCTTGGACTGCAGTAACATTTTTGACATGAAACAGCAGTGTCTATTTCTTTCTAGACATTGTTCTATTTGACAAAGTAGAAAAGACTACACATATTCTCCCATATTGACTCAACATAATTTTTTTAATGAAAACAAATAACTGAAGCTTGTAAGCATTTCTTATTTTTCCTAAAATAGCATGGGTGCGTGCACACACACACACAACACACACACACACACACACACACACACACACACACATATCTAGACTAAATATCTTTATTAAGGGCCCATCCAGTAATGCATCCTAGTCTATGATTCTTATTGTAAGGCTGTTGGTTTTTTCCCAAGCCATCCTAGAGAGATCTATTATGAAAGGTTCCCTTAGTGTAATTGAATCAGAGACATTTAAATGACCAGCTGTGGGAAATGAGGCCTCTTCTTTGAATGCCAAGTGGCTGAGAACAGGTGAGAATAAAGCTAGCTTGACTTAATTGTCTGTAAATATGTACTTCTTCTAAGTGGCCTAGCACAGTGGCTGTAACCTTAATCAGAACTTCAATGGAAAGTCATATGGAAATGTTTCCTCCTTGATTTTTCTCACTTTGTAGAATGGGAATATTCATCTCCAAAGTAAAGCTGAGTTGCTAAAATGAGATTTAACAAGAATATCTGGAAACATCCTGAAACTGGGATAAGAATAGATGAAAGTCCAATGTTTTTATGTAGTTTGCATTTCTGAGTATGGGATATGAAGCCCATATTATAGCTCTAGCTACTAATACCAGCCTCCACCTGGGTCCCAACTCCCTCAACCTGCTTTAGATACTGGCCAGGTGATGAAATCTCCAATTTTAAGATCACATCCTGGATTTCATCACTGGGTAATATCACATCTAAAGGCAGCTGCTGAAACATTTGTTAAGCATAGTTTTCCATCTTAAATATTTTTTTCATTAAAATTTGTGAAGTACCAATAGAAGGGAAATTGTGTATTAAATAGTTTCTCACTTGGTCTAGTGTGTTTTCATATCCTTTCCAAGGTCAGATGGTCTTAACAGAAAGACAACATACACACAATCTGTTCTATGACAAGGCAAAACATGTAGCACAGGAAGTCAAGTGGAATGATTTTCACACAGTAATTGTGAATTTGCAGCTCAGCCCATCAGAAGCAAAAGAGAACTGACCAAAGTTTCCATGTCATTAAATATTAGTATTTCCCTCATTATCATCTTGGGCCCCAGGATATAATTTAGGAATACAAGGCAAGTTAATCTAAGAAGGCCAGCAGGGAGGACTGAAAAATGGGAAATTGGGAAAGCTCCCCTCTCTGTACCATATTTGGATAGTCAATCAGACTGCAAGAGATTGTATAACAAAATTGTCTAGTAGGAATGTTTGGCAATTAAAAGATGTCCCAGTGATAGATAGATAGATACATACATTACATACATACATACATACTCTTCATGGAGCTTCACATCTGCACAGAACAATGTAACTCCCAAGAAAGATCAAGGAGTGAAGGCAGAGTACTCACTATTGCTCCAGAATCCAGTAAGTCTCATATATCAGGGAAAACTGGCAAAAGGGATTCACGTATTCTGTAATTACTTGAATAGGAGTGGGGGCTGCTTTGATATGTACCTCTTTGCTACATGATAAGCCGAGTAATTATTACCCTGTTCTGCTATCTTCCCCAAAGAATGTTTTATTTAAATTGAGGCATAATTTACGTACAATAAAATATAGAGATTTTAGGTGAGTTTAGAGAAATGTATATACACATGCAACCACTCTGTTAATCTATTAGTAATAGTTGTAGTAGTAATACTGCCACATAGTACTTCTCAGTTTCTAAACCACGTTTCCATGCATTGTTGCATTATTTGGTTAGGTGACTCTAATGTCTATATACAAGTTATAATTCTAGCCCCACTGCAAAAATGAGGAAATAGATCAACAGAGATTGACATGCTAAAGTTTCCCCTGGAAGGAGAGACAGAATAATCATATCAAAACACTTTGTTTTATAAGCAGAAAAAAAGGAAATGCTCATTATAACAGAAGAGGAATCGAGATTATAATATTTGTATGGAGTGAAAGGGAGAGATAGTGGGACTGCCTGGAGAAAAATTAAGGCCAAATTTGGCATGGAAGAATTGAAGATGGGAAGAGGTTCGCATAAACCATCATATTTCCATAAGCCACGGTGTCTCCACTGCGTCTCCTTATGAAAGGGTTTGAGGTTCCCAGCTCCTGAAAAGAAAGCTTGTTTCTCTTGGGAGAAAGAATGACATCATTAACTCCTGAGAGTAAGACCTTAAATCTTTCTTGGTGTGTGGGGGAACAATTACTCTTATCTCTATTTGCCACTTCAGCCCAGTTTTTCAAGAGAGTGTTTTGTTTCTCAATGATGTTCTTCTTTGCTGGGGTAGAAGCCCCTCATTTTGTATTTCATATTATTTTGCACACGGCTAGCTTTTCTGATTTAGTTTACTCCCATAATTAATAAATGTGAATCATTTATAGCAATGCAAAGAAAACCTAGATGAGTGAGGCAGTCACATGAGGAGGAAAACTAAGCATGTGATTCTGGATCTTATCTCAAGACCTAAAAATGAATTTGGAGCCCTGTCAATTTTCCTGAATTCTTTTGCTCTGACATCTTTCTTTGTGTTTCTAGCAAAGAATTCTGCAGATAATTTTTTTTTTTTTTTTTTTTTTTTGCATTTAGCTTCAGGTTTATGCCACTTAGGAGTAAATTCCTTTTTGAATCTAGCAGTATAGTCAACATAGGTTCTGATTCATTGGGACTACAACATACAAGCCATTCGCTCTATTGTTTTTATTCTAATCAACTAAAATGAAACTGGAGGAGATGACTAAGTAATAAGACTGTCTTTCTCTGTCCTTATCTTCTACTTGAAGACTTGAACTACTAACAATATTTGAATCACAATCACAGTTGACAAAATATTTGCACATCTAGACTCTAATCTTCAAAACAGAGACTTCTGAGTCTGAAAGCATGGCTGTCAGGAAAGGGCTTGGGCAGTGGATTTTTGAAATAATAATACTAGCGTAGACCTGCTAAACAATCTTTATACGGGGCTGGCTTTATTCCCGTTCCAAAATCAGAGTTACTGGTTTCCCCCTTCTCAATGGTCAAGGATGATAGTGTTACTATCTCTTTTGTTTGTTTCTTACAGATAAGGAAACTGAGTTAAATTTTTATAGGTAACATGACTTCCCAACTTTGCACTGGGACTTTATCCAGGTCTTCCAATTACAAACAAACCTCGCCTATGATTCTAAATGGATTTACCTACTTCACATCCCTTTGCTCACGCTCAATAATTCTCATTGCCAGTTATCAGAATATTAAACCACATTACTATGGCTTATTTCCATATGTTTACATAGACTTTTGAATATTTTATTTGATTTTTATTTTCTCATGTGTCCTTTTGTCCTAATTTTTATTTGCACTGTTCCTTTTTTTTCTGTTCCTAATTAACCATCCTTCTGAAAGTTTGCTAAAACGTGGGTAAGTGCATTTTCCTTTTCAAATAACAATGTTTTGCATTGTTATTTTTCATCAAGGAAATATGGGATAATTCAAATGGATACTAAAATGATCTAATAAATGTCAAGGAGCTGGCATATAATACTTTGTGTTGAAATCACTTTTCTTTTTTCCCTGGCATTTACAGCAGATTTTTATTTGTGTGGGGGTTTGTTTTCACATTACTATTTAAATGTAATTGACAGGCACAGTTAGAGAAATTTAAAAACTTAGCAGTGGTCTCAGTGTAGGCTTTAATACTGGGTCTGCTTATCCATGAATGGAGAAAACGAGTGGCTTGCCACAAAGGTTCAGAAAGAGACACTGCCTTGACACTGAATCAAGACTTGGAGATAAAATTGGGGGATTATGAGGCATCAGCCCAAACCTGAGGGTGTCAGAACAGTTTTTGCAAAATGAGTCACAGTGTCTTCATTGAATTCCCTTTGGAAAGGGACTCTCCTACCTAAGCCACAACCCCCAGCAGTTTTCCAAAGATAATTTTTAATCTCCTGTATTAAATTATTACGGTATCTTGTGCTTTGTAAGATCCAAATAAACACACTGCTGGGTCATTAAGCCGTTCATGTGTGCTATTCGTAAAAGTGTTTATGTGTCTACACACATTAGCAGCATCGAAAGCCTTAAGTGAGGAATAATGAACTTGGTAATATTTTTAAGAGCTTCAGATCTCTCTCCATCAATGAACTGGAGTCAGGATCTTACATATATTTCTGGGACTAAGGAAATAAACGGGGTCTGCAGGCCAGGTTTTATTTGTAAATGATGTTGTCTAAAAATTACTGATGGATGCAATGCCATCACCTCCCAAACATGCTAATATTTGTCTTTCTGTGTTCTTAGCATCAATACCATTCAAAAATAGACGAACTAATTGAAGAAACTGTTAAAGAAATGATAACACTCTTGGTTGCAAAGGTAACCTCCAGCTTCAGGTGAAATGTTTCATTGTGAACATTGCTTTGTTATGTCTCCATTTCCATTAAAATGTAACACGTTAAAAAGTTGAGCTGGATACTTGTGTCTCTCAGGAAACAAGATTGTACATCACCCAGCCTCAGCTCTAAATGATTTTCCGATGATCTCGAGCCGTGTGAAGATAAATCGATGAAGTGGCATATGTTAACTTAATAAGAATTTGTCCCCAAACGTTGTGCTAGGTTATACGGGAAATGTTTGTTTTGTTTTTCAGCACTGACAAAGTTAGATTTTTAAATACAGAAAGTTAAACGGTAATAAGGAATTCTGCCATCATGAAAACCCCTTTTCCTCTAGTTTCACATGCAGTGAGAGTCATAATAAAACATAAAAGTCAGATAAAGCTATTTCAGTCACCCTCATGAATTATAGAATTTTAACTAAGTAATGCTGAATGGGAAGACATTTATATTTGCCAGTGCTAAACTTCTGTTCCCCCAAATTACTGATAAAATACAAATAAAAATAGATTGGATTAAATGTAGTGCTAATATGTAACGTAGAAACTGCTTTGCGCAGTTTTGGATTTTAAAAAGTGCATTTAATATTATCGCATGCTATATGCAACTCAATAATATTTTGTCACTTTGCACTTCTGTAACACTCTATATTTGCAATCACATAATAATGAAGAGAAAGCCGGGATAAGTCAAATATTTCTATGTAAAGGCAGTCTATTCCTTTCTCCGAAGTCGGGAATCAAATAATAGACTGCAGAAATGAACGGAGGGCTCCATCCCAGCCTTTATGTGGTTGGGAAATGATGTTCTTTATTGTGAACAATTAAGTTTGAAATAACGTTTTTTTCCTTTTTTGCTGTTTTTCTAGTTCGTTACTATCTTGGAAGGAGTGCTGGCAAAATTATCCAGATATGATGAAGGGACTTTGTTTTCTTCTTTTCTGTCATTTACTGTAAGTAAAGAGCTTCTTTGTTTCCTGGCTTTTGTTTTAGTTTTTGGTTTTGGTTTGGGAGAGTAGTTCTGTTGTGGCATTTTGTTTTTGGGATGGGTGTGTATGTTAATTATAATAAACTATTATATAATATTAACACTGTGTGAAAAGTCAAACATTTCGTAACAGCAGGTAATCCAACATCCCTTCTATTTCATTTGTAAATGTACAGTATGTGTATATTTTTATGAACACACACACACACATCTCTATATGTATGCATCCAAAGAGTGGCCTACCTAACCCCACCTTAGCTAGCTCTGGCAAATTACTTAATGTGGGCTACCATTTCCTCATCAGTAAATGTGCAAAAATAATTTTAGAGTTTGTAAGTGAAGACCTGTATTCAGATGGGCCTGCAAATATGTTTTATATGGTCCTCGCTGTGTCAAGTACATTCTTCTTAACTGAATTGCCTACATTTAAAAATCAAGAGGATTGACAGCAAATTCTGTATTTCTGGGGGTGCCTGCGTAGCATGCTAGGTGCACAGCAAGTCTGCTGGAGCTGTGTCTTGGGGGTCTTGGACTGAACATGTGTTTGCAGTTGCTAAAGCCGCCTCCTGGCTGTTTCACTTATTCACATACCTACCTGGGCTTCGGAGCCACTAAAGTTTACAACTTCTGGGACTTACGATCTAGTTCTTTGCAAATTCTGAGAGGCTCTGATTCTGTGTCAGAATCGGGCAAGGACATAGAAATGAGTTAGTTAAGGCTGGGCAGAAACCAGCATTCTTGTCTATAGTTAAAGGATCAGTGGAGATGGTTGCTATAAATGAACTGCTTTGGGGGCCCAGTTCTCCCACCCTTCCTGATGCTAGGCAGACACCACAGCTGCATGCTTCCCTGCCATTTCTGACAGCAGGTTCCTGCTGGCTCTGAGACTAGCTGTTTTCCTCTGACAACACCACAGGAAAGGCAATCAATTTACGACCCACTGCCTGTGGGTCTTTAAAACAGCCTCACTGTATGAAGAATCTTCCAGATAATGATTTAATGCCAAGACAAAGCCCAGCACAGGGTAGTGGATAGCACATGATTGTCCTTGGAATCCAACAGATTCAGGCTCAAATTCCAATACCAATGTTAACAGCTGTGTGATCTTGAGCAAGTGTCTCATCCCCTCGGAGCCTCAGTTTTCTCATTTGTAAGGGAGTGTGTGGCAGATAATGTCTTCCCTAATGAGCTATCGTGAAGATAATAACGTAGGTGAAAGAGCTTAGCATAGGCCTAGCTCATAATAGATTTCAATAAATGGCAACTATTATTTTTAAAAAGTAACGAATACAATTATTATAAAATGCAAACAAAAATGCACACAACTTCTTTCCAAATATACCCTACTTTGATCTTTCCCCATCCCATACATTAATCTTCCTTGGAACTAAGGGAAATGTAAAAACAGAAAACATTTAAAACAATTTCTTCTGATATCAGTTCCGACCTTCCCAGGTATAAGGATTGAACTCAATCCCAGAAGCGTGATGGCCCCCATCCCTGGAGTTTATTGGTGAAGGTGAGGTGGGAAGGGGAGGATGACAGTAGGAATTCCATCCAATTTCACTCTGTAGAACCACCTATAATGTGTCACAGCTGAAAGAAAACCTATCCAACCCACTCGTTTGACAAACAAAGCAGCCAAGGCCCAGAGAGGGAGATGATTTGTCTAAGGTCACACAGCAATGGGCAGAGTGGGGACAGGAACTCGTGTCTCCTGCCAGCTTTCCCCCACCACTGAACACAGTCCTGGAGAGAGTGGGATTCAGCTGGCAATTGCCTGGCACTGGAAGGCAGATGGGCAAATGAGTGGGAAAGATTCCTAAAGAAGGATTCAGGGCACATGAGTGAGAAATATTAGACAATGTTTCATTCCTCAGTGAAGTCCCGGAAACGGTAAAAATAAACTGAACTCAATGCAACATTTCTGGAAAATGTTCCCCTGACACCCATAGATGACATGGCTTTCTTTGAGTCTTCATTTTGAGCAACTGTTTTTATTCTATTGAACTTGAACCTGTGAAACCCAGGAAAGCTCCCCTGCTCTTTACTGAACAGAATTCAATCCACCAAGGGCCCCACCCTAATTACCGGCCTACCAAGAGGACTACTGGAAGTCCAGGGACAGCGATATCAAGAATAGGGCACCAGAGAGTCTCGCAGGAGGGTTAGAAACAGAACACCCAGAGCATCCTATGCAGAAGTGTTCAAGCTGAAATTCCCATCCTCTCATCTCCCTTTTCGGAGACATTTTGCAGCCTCACCGCATGCCTAGCAAAGGCAGTGTAATGCAGAACACTTCGGTGCCTGTTGCTGGGCCTGTAACTTCCCTCCTTAGTGACACTTCTCCCACACACTTGGCCACCCCAGGCCAAAAGCACCCACTTATCATTTGCAGCCCATGTTCTCATCTTCTGCCGGTATTCCAGTATTAGAGAAAGTGAACTGTGTTTAGAGGTGGCAGAATATCTCCACATATGGATTCTGAGTTCCTGCCCAAACTCCAAATGGCCTTTGAAGGTTTCCTTTAGCCCAATTGTGTTAATTCCCCGTGAGTGGAGTGGAAGTAAAAGGGTTGAGCAGAGGCAGTAGGTATTGTGCAAAGAGCTTGAAACCTGTGAAAGAACCAGCTGTGAGTCCTAGGACCCTGCGCAGAGGCATAGAGATAGTGCCGTCGCTCTGGCATGAGTTCCTTAACTCCGCTCCCATTTCTGATTCAATTCTTCAAGTATTACTGTGCACTTACCACGTCCCCACCTCAGCAGGGCTGCCAAGGATGAGCCATGTGCTCTGCCCCCCCAGAAAGCTGACGAGTATCGACAAATATGCCACCCTTTCCCCCTCTTTCTCCCGCTGAGCGCCTCCTTTCCTGGGTGGGCTTGATTTCATGGTCCAAGCCAGACATTTTGGAAAACGTCTGCAGTGGCACAGAGCAGGCAGGAATATTTATTTCTCGTCTCCATCTGCATTGCTTCCTCTCTTGGAGAGGAGCTGGGGGGAGGAGGGAGGATGAGATGTGGCTTCTTCGTGCCAGCCCGAGAGGCGCCCAGCGCACCCTCCTCTCCTCCCTCACCAGCTTCAGCAGCAGTAGCAGCCTGGGATTTATGGAGGCAGGCGCCTTTCGAACTTTTGAAAGATCAGCCCAGTTGGAAGACACATTATTAGCAACTATCTGCCCATTTCCCTTGACTGCAAGATGTGCCTTTGCGTGGGATGCCTGTTTGGAAGGGTCCCTGTCTTGTGGGGTAGCCGCTCGCTGTTCTTTTCGGAGGCCAAGAAGAGGGGCAAGACGGTACCTAGGTCCCTCCCATAGAAAGTGACAATGCTTTCCTCTGTCCTCTGCAGATGTTAACAAGTATGCTGGTTCAGGAATTCATTCATTCATTTATTCAGCTTCTATTTACTGAGCACCTGTGTATCATGCACTGTGCTAGGTGCTAGGGACACAGCATTGAGCTAGAAAGGTGTGTTCTCAGCCTTTTTGGAGCTTACATTTAGTAAAGGAGACAGGCAATTAAAAATGAAAGAAAAGTATCCAGTGGGAGAAGAATTTCACAGGACATAAACTGGAGAGCAAGAGAAAGTGGGGAGGTGACATTACTTTAGCTAGGATGCTCAGGCGACATCTCTCTGCAGAGGACGCGAGAGACTTGAGCTCTCAAACTTGAAGGAGTCAGTGATGGATACAGAAGAGGGGGAGAACCTTCTGGACAAGACAGCAGCTGCATTAGCCAGGAGGCAGGAAAGCAGGAGGCATTTTTGCAGGATATTTTGGAGTTCATATAAACATGGCTTAGGGATTAAGTGGATGTTGGTGGTGGAGACTTGACTGGAGAGGGCAAAGGTGGGAGGCTCAAGAACTGTGATAACTGAAGAGCTCAACTGAGCTGAGTGAGTCCTGAGAGTACGTGGAATACAGTGAAAAAGACAGCACAGGGTAGGGAGACCTGGGATGGTAACCCAGCTCTGCCCCTTACCAAGGAGCTGTGTGACCTGGAACTAGGGACCACATCTTGGCTTTTAATTTCCTTCACTGTAATATGATGATGGTTATATTAGATGAATTCAGAAGTTCTAAAATAACTATAAGAGCTACAGCTCCTATTCCTTAAACACTTGCTAAGTGCCTGGCACAAAGCTACATGCTTTAAATGTATTTTTCCTGCCTGAATCCTCAGAACGATCTCATTCCAACAACATTCTTCTGCAGATGTTGAAACTAAGGCTCGGAAAGGTTAAGCCCCCCAGCTCCATGTGAATTCTTCCTTCACTAAACCCTGGGCCCCCACAGAGGAATAAAGATGTAGGAGTCGCCCAGGCCCCATTGCAAAGCAGACAGAACCTTTATCAGGTTCTGTCTGAACTTTATATTAAGTCCTATGAAGCCCCCTAGAATTCAGACATTCTCCTCCAATCAAACAAAGCCATTCAAGGTGGTCACAACACAAAGTGGAAGCCACTCACAACAGGAAGAATAAAATCTATCTTAGGGCTGCCAGGAGCCCAAAACCTACTGTATGTCCAGTCTTCTTTGTATCAATTTATCCTCAATCACCCTGTTTTCCTTTTGCCCGTATTTTGATTGTCTTGCCACTTGGAAATGAAACAAAACAGATAGGTTTCTCCCCCGCTAGAATTTGCGAGAAGGGTTGGAGTTTGTGTAAATCGGTAGCGTTGACTGCTTTTGCGCAGAGCTCTTGATGCCATGCCTTAGAACAAGAATGTCACCTGGGTCTAAAGCCGGAACTGGATCAGTGAAACTCACTTCTGTTCACAGAACATTTTGGTTAGGAGGCAGTTTGAATTCTAGAGTGGGGTGAATATTCCTCAGAGTTTGGTAGTATTTTTCTGATGGCATTTCACTTACGCTTTGGCTTCAGGGGATGTCCAGGGTGGAAGAGACAGCTTTTTGCGGTGTGGGTTGAAGATGAGTGATGCTGACAGAGGTTTTGGTTCACCCTGCAGAGGGTAACATCACCAGATTATTCACTGCCAAACACGTGTGATTTTAAGTCAGTTGGCTTCTACATTTCAGAGTGGAGGTGTCTGCCTTGGACAGAAGCACCAACTGTGGTAGTAGTAGCTGGCATTTATTGAACACATACTATGTGCCAGACATTGTGCTAAGTATATGCATGCGTTTTCTCGTTTGATCCTCACGATCACTCTATGCAACTGATTCAATTATCATCCCCATTTTATAGATAAGTGATGTTGAGTGATTTGTCAGTCACATAGTTACTAAGACTAACCCTAAATTGCTCTTTAATTATTTGAAAAATGTAATTTCCCGTAGATACACAGAAATCTGTAGGTAAAGTCAATTAGTGACTTTTCCAGGGACTATCCACTAGCTGATACCACTCCTAAATGAAAGAGTCATCTATTTTTCATATATTACAAGCAAAAATAATTTATAAAGATTTTACTCACTAGCCAGCTATTTTACCATAACACGGAAGTAGTAGACATTCAAAATTCCCCCACTTCCTTCGTGCTGTCTAGATAATCATTCGTTTTACATTAGTCCTTCATTCCACACCTGTTTATGGAGTGCCTGCGATGTGCTAGAAACTGGGGGCTCAGCAATGAACAAGATGGGCGATGCTGTTTATTAGATATTTGCATGAGGGAGATACATATTCTCAACAAATAATTTAAAGCATGTTGATTACTCAGTGCCGTGTAACTGTGGACCACAAGGACCCAGTCTCACCTGGGAGGCCATTGAAGGAAATGACATTTGAGCTGAGACCTAAAGAATAGAGTTTTGCCTTGCAAAGGAGAGAACAAAGAGTATTGCAAGAAACAAAGACCTGGAGGTAAAAGGGAAGATCTAGTACATTCCAGGAACTAGAAGTCTGTTGTGACTCACGGAAAGGCCAGGCCAGAAGGAGAGAGATGACAGAGATGAGGCTAACGAGCAGTCAGTGAAGGAGTCCCATCGTGAAGGAGCTTGCCTGTGGTACAGATGTTAAGGGTTTTGAGCAGAGAATTTACCAAAGTCAATGCAGCTGGAGAAGTTAAGCGAGGTTTCTTTATCTATACAGTGGGAATGCTGATAGCTGCTTCAGAGAGCCACTGGGCTAATAAGAGATGAAATAAACAGTAGGCCTTTCATAACACCTGGTATATAGTAGGTGCTCCATAAATAACCGTTCTTAGCCTTACTGTCAAATTATTCAAAACTGTAAGAAAGTTTACTTGACCCTGGTACTTTTAACAAAGCATTTTCTCACCAGTTCAGTCTTAACATACCAATCATTTCTCCTGTAAGCAACCCAAACTATTATCCATAACAAGATCAGTCAAGACTCTTGTGACTTCTATTTCAGCATATTCTTATATTCAAAAATTTCATTCATCAAAGACATTTTCCGTTATGTTTAGTGTATTTTTAGCATTTTGTATGTTATCTTAATGCTAAAAGAATTTTTCATTTTTACGTGGTCTCTAAAATACCTCTTTATAAATCAAAATATTTGCCTAACTAGAACTGAATATCGCATTCTCCAAGCATATTTTGGTTTGAATCAGGTTTATTTCAGTATGCACAGGGGCTTCTTGTTTGTCCAATTCTGCCACTTCCAAAAGTATAATCTTAGACAGATTGATAATCTCTGACCTTAGTTGCCTAATCTGTAAAATGGGAACTATAAGACCTCCATTATGTAGTGTGGTTAGAATTAAATGAGAAAATGGTGGATTGGAGTAAGTATCTGATACTTGTTAGATATTGTTGCTATTATAATTATAAGTGTGGCTCTATCAGTGAGCACAAGTGTTAGCATCAGTTACTCAATGAGCCACTGCTGTATGTAAATTACTGAACTGAGAGTGGTAGAGCTAGATTAAAACAAAAATCTTACTGCCTGGAAGTCACTGTCTACAGTGCATTTAATAGAAGGAACTTTCTAGACTTTCCGGTGCAATGTTTCCAGTGATATGCTAGAGTCTGCTTGACTCCTACCTGCTGATGAGAGCCAGTTCTCCATTTCTCTTCCTATATCCAAAGTTAGGGATGTCACATTGGTAGCCTAAAACTGACCACAGCAGGAGCATTTTACTGAAATTGGCAAACACTGTATTACTTATATTTCAGCATATTCTTATATTGGGCTTTTTTTTTTTAGAGAGAGACAGAGAGAGCCTTTCAGAAACCAGCATACCACTGAATATATATCCCAAGTATAGGATATGTACCACATTGGACCTGAGATGATATTGGTGTCAGATGCTCCAAAAACTCATCATTAAATAAGACCAATCACATTGTGAGAGGGTTATTAATTTTCTAAATCTCTTTTCATCTTTAACCTTATATCAAGAAGAAAGTTTCCACTTGGTGCTTTTTTGTCTTTCACACTTTTCTAAAAATTTCAAATTTTCCTATGTAACAGAGGAAGGGGGGGAGGCTTCAGGCTCAGGACCCTTAGCAGGCAACCATGTCTACCCAGGATTTAATACCATTATTTAAGGTATATTGTATTTATTTCTACCCTGGCTTTTTTCTTGAGAGTGATACTGATTTTTCATTTATAGTAATATGTTTCCTTTTATAATTGAGTATTTTAAAAGTGAGCCAGTTTAAAGAGCAAGAATAAGTAACTATAGTACAGATGGTGCATGGGTTGGAGCCAAAATCAGGAAGGTGTATTGATGCTAACGGCAGAGAGCCGGCCCCCGGGGGGGGGGGGGGGGATGACTTGCACACCTCTTAACTCATCCCTTGAGCTCTGCAAAAATCCTCTTTGGGATTGCTTGTTTTCCTTACTCTTCACCTGAGAAAATGAAAAAGAAAAAAAAGAGACAGAGTGAGAGAGAAACCAAAGCACTGTGTTACAAACCTAGGCTATGATAGATAAGTTGTCATTGGCAGCAGTGACATAATTTATACTTTCAGACTCAGGCTAAAGCAGCCTGCAGGAAAAGCCAAGGACATCAGGAGTGACAAGTGACCCCTTCGTGCAGAAACATTACTATTCAGCAACAACAATATAGCCCTCACTTGCTCAGCACCAAAGCCATGTGGAAGCCAGGGACACAAGTAAGACATGGCCCTTGTCCTCTTAGAGCTTGCATTCTGTCACCCTTCTTAGTGTTGAGGGATGTTCAAAAGGCAAACAAAACGCAAAAATGCCAGAAGTGGACAGGGCCCCCACATAAAATCAGCAAAAATAAGCTTACATGTCTGCTTGGAGATTTTACACATTTAAAACTTTTGAATTTGCACTTCCAAGTTTCTCTTAAAATGAGAGTATGTCACAAAAATAGACAGAATGGAAAAGCAGGCAATGTGGCCCTTAGGAGGGCCAACCCCGGAGTCCAAGCCACCCGTGTTTCAAATACCAGCTCCATAATGCCACTTGCTGTGGAGCTTTTAAGAAGTCGATTAACCTCTCTGAGCCTCAGTTTCTTCACCTGCAAGTGATAAGAATTTCATGCCCACCATTGTGAGGGTTAATTCTTTATAAATTGCTTAACCTTGTGCTAGGCAAAGAGTAAGCATGAAACCATTGTTAAGTGTCAGCAGCATTAAGAGGGTGGGTCTGAAGAAGCCCTTGAGCCTTGGAAAAATCCTCTCTGGGAATGAGGGATTGGGACAGAAATGAGGAAAACTGGAAAGAAAAACAGGTCTACTTCAATCGGGCATCTGTTCAGAAGCCCCAGGAGGTGGGAGGTGGGGGTAGATGAGAACATACACTTCCTGGATCTAGTCTCAGAGCACAGTACCCTGAACAACAGGAGATGAGAACAATTCTCTTCATTAATGAGGCTGTAGCTCCTAATCGGAGCATGGAATAGAATGCGTTTGCTTAATAGAGATCATTTCCTTGCCTCTTGCCCAACTCCCCCAGCAGTGCCAGCAGCCCTTTGTTTAATGAAAGGTAAGGACTTTGAGGAGTGTGGTGGGATGGGCTGTAGGAGGCATTACTACCCTCATTACTATGATAATAGTTTAATCACAATCAATATTTATGAACATGCACAGAAGCCAGGCAATCAACCAGTAGCCCACAACTTAGTTTTTATCTTCTTGCGTAAGGATGCTTTGCAGGAAAGCCTGGGCTCTCTCCCACCTTCTCGTGGGCCCCTGTGAAGCTCTACAGTGGTTCAGAGGTCATTTCAGAATATTATCCTTGATGGTTACATACTTATATATATGAGGCCTTATTTGTGGTCGGTGAATATTATAATACATTTTGTTGTTCAAAATACTTCCACAGTCATGGTAGGACCTTTCCCTTCACACTTTGTTAAATTGTCTTGTGAAAAGATAATGCAGTGTAGGGACAACTTGATAGAGTAGAGAATCCTTTGAAGTCAGGTCCACCCACTAGGGTTCAAATCCTAGCTCTGCTGCTTCTTGACTGTGTGCCCTGAGGACAGCAACTTAACCTCTCTGAGCCCAGTTTCCTCATTTGTAAACGGAGGAGACAAGTTCCTAGAAGACTTGAATAAGATACTGTAAATTAGATGTTCAATCATTGGGAAATGCATCCATAATTTTATATATATGACTATATATTTTATATACCATATTTTATAGATGACTTTTTAAATATTTCTGTATTGTTCATAAGAAATCTGAGTTTATGGCTTTTCCCAAGGTCACACAGACAATAATTGAGAAAGCAGGAGGAATAGTCAAGACTTGGCTAATATTCTCTTTTCCATTATCTGAAATGTTTTTAATGCTTGTTCCATTTATAGGCAACTTAGAGAAAACTTATTTTAAAACATCTTAAAGTTTAACTCTTTTTTTCAAATAGGAATCAAATTTTGAAAGCCATTGATTATTTTTTGAGCAATGGACATCTGGTGAGCTACTCATGAGAAATTTTCAATGTCTCAGTTCCCACCTCTATAAAAATGGCATTTATAAACTCTTTCCCTCTTTAAAAAGGAAGCAATGGACAACGGCCTCACAATGTATGTGCATCTCTGTAGCGTTTGACCCAGTGCTCACCTGGTCATAGTGCTTCCCCATTGGCCCAGCACAGTATTGACCTTTAGTAAGCAAGGAAGACATTCTAGGCCTTCTGATGACAGAGCCCTGGGGCTCTATCATGCTGTCTATGACTTCAGATGTACTTCAAGGGTTGTGTTTTTCTCCAGTCCTCAGAAAGTACTAAAAGGGGCTTTCACCGTAATTGTCACTTGGCCCCAAGCAGAAGCCACTGAGGTTTGCTCAACTGCTCACCCGCACACGCAGTCCCAGTACATCCGCCCACTCACACATTCTGTCTCACCCAAGCAGTCGGTCCCTCAGTTGGCACTTAAAATTTATTCATCTTCTCAAGATGCACTTAGAGCATCCAGATTATATATTGAGGGTTGGTTCTGTTAGGTTTTAGTTTTGCCTTTATGGAGGACATATCCATAAACCATGATTTAATTAAGCAAACACCTAGAGAAAGTTACCCCGAGAAAGATACATTCTTCCTGCAAAATGTCTTTCTCCACTAAAATGGAAAATTCTATCACTTTTGTTCCTTTTTTCAATAATTTTTAGTGAAAGTCATATCGGCACATGTTTAAAAATGAAACAGTACAGAAACATTCATAATTTTTTTTTAAAAAGCACAGTTCTTTGTCCTCCTTTCTGCTCCCAATCCCTTCCTTCAAAAGGAAACTTTTAAATATTTTTTTAAACACCTGGAGTGCTAAGTACTATTATTATATTGCTTTGTATTATTATTATTTAGAGATAGGGTCTAACTCTGTCACCCAGGCTGCAGCACAGTGGCATGATCACAGCTCACCACAGCATTGAACTCCTGGGCTCAAGTGATCCTCCTGCCTCAGCCTCCTGAGTAGCTGGGAATAATTCGTAGCACACCACCATGCCTGCTAATTTTGTTTTTTTCTTTTGTAGAGACTGAGTTCTCGCTATGTTGCCCAGACTGGTCTTGAACTCCTGGTTTCAAGCAATCTGCCTCAGCCTCCCAGAGTGTTAGCCTGAGCCACTGCACCCAGCCTTTGTTGTCCGTCCGTCCGTCCTTCCTTCCTTCCTTCCTTCCTTCTGTCCGTCCGTCCGTCCGTCCATCTGTCTCACTCTGTCGCCAGGCTGGAGTGCAGTGGTGCAATCTCGGCTCGGTGCAATCTCGGCTCACTGCAATCTCTGCCTCCTGGGTCCAAGCAATTCTCCTACCTCTCAGCCTCCCGAGTAGCTGGGACTACAGGCCAGTGCTACCACACCCGGCTAATTTTGTATTTTCACCATGTTGGCCAGGATGGTCTCTATCTCTTGACCTCGTGATCCACCCACCTCAGCTTCCCAAACCGTAGGATTATAGGCATGAGCCACTGTGCCCGGCCCTGTTGTCATTTCTTGATTGGTCAATCTTAGTGATTATTTGACTCCCTACTATAATAGATAGAGCTTCAGCTCACTTTACATGTTCCACTTCTCCCCTACTCTCCTCCTGTTACAGTTGCACCAATATTGTTCTTCCTGTCTTGGTACCGTTATAACTTTAAGCTGTACCCATCTATCTTTATTTCCTGTTTCACCCACAAAATGGGACTATGACACCCATATCTTTTTTTCTTCTCCTGCCTTCTCCTCCAGTTAATTTCAATTTCTAACATAGGAATTCTTAATTCATATCACTTAAAAATGCAATAACCTATATTTATGAATTTCCCTTGAGTCTAGACCAGCACCGTCCAATAGAACTGTCTAAAATGGTGACGATATTCTATATCTGAGCTGTCCAAAATAGTTGTCACTAGGCACATTTAGCTCTCAAGTACTCTCCACTGTGACCAGTGCAACTAAAAAGTTGAATTTTAATTGCATTTTCTTTTAATTTATTTAAATTTAAGGAGCCACATGTGTAGGGTCAGACCAACCTTAATATACAAGTGCAATTCACTAGAACAACCTGATTTTCCAGCAGAAATGACAATGACTGCTGGCACATAGGTCTTACTATGCCCAGGGACTGTTCTAAGAACTCAGTTAATAACTCAACAAGCTTATGAACAATGCTATTATCCCCATTTTACAGATGAGGAAAATGAGGCATAGAAAGGCTAAGTAACTTGTCAAGTAAGTGGCAGAGCTATCAAAAATAATGGCAAAAACCCCCGATTATTTTTGCACCAACCTAATGGAATGTGGCCCCATGCAATCCAACTTGAGTCTACGCTCTTAGCCACTTCCCTATGAATAGGCTGGGCTGGGGCTGAATGTCTGATAACTTGGTGTCTCTCCATGTGGCTTCTTTCTCTCCAGATGGGATCTCATCCTGCTGGGCTTCTCCATGTGTCTTGGGTTTCTGGCGGCATGGTAGTCTCAGGGTAGTTACATTTACATGGCAGCTGGCTTTCAAGAGTGAGGAAGCAGTAGCTGCCAGACCTCTTCAAGACTAGGCTCAGAATTGGCATGGCATCAACTCCATTATATTCTCTTGGTCAAAGCAGTTGCAGACCAGCTCAGACTCCAGGCAGATGGAGGAATAGACTCCATTTCTCAATGAGGGAAGAGCTTGCACCTACGGGAAGCAAAAGAATTGATGGCAAGCATCTTTGGAAAGAAACTATCACAATGTGAACTGGACTTCAGGTCTACATTCCAATGCAGAGAACTCCACGGAGCCACAGTGGTCTCCAGGGATCTCTTACGAGGTTAGGCCTGACAAGCCAGTGAGAAAAAGAATCAGAGAGGTCTACAGCATACCTGGAACATGGCCAGTAAAGAGGAGAGGAAGTAGAATGGTCAGGCCTCTTACATGCTCTTACCTAAAGCATTCTAACCTTGAAACAGAAGCAGCATACCCAAGTTGCAGATATGTAAAGTTTAATGACCCCAACCACTAGGGAACATAGCCCAGCCAGTGCACTGAAACCTGACCAATCAAATCAGCCCCTTGGAAGATGGAGGGAAAAGGTGTATAAAAATAATAGCCAATACTAATTAAACACATACTATGTGCCAGGCTCTATGTAAAGATGTTTACATGTATTAGCTCCTTTAGCCCTTTACATGCAGTAGATGAATTAATACAGGAAAAATGCTTAGAATACGGTCCCACCTGTGGTAACCACTTAAGAAACTCATCTTTTTAAAAATTAATAATCCACACAACCATCCTATAAGGCAGAACTACTATTGTTATTATCTCTATTTTCGAAAAGAAAGCTCATGCTAAGAAAGTTTAGTTACCTGGCCCATAGCTAGTGGGTGATGAAACCAGATGCCAGATCAAGCATCTGTCACCTGAACCCAAGTCCTTACCTTGTATACTGTACTAATTAGGGTATACCGAAACAAGAGACCCTTTAAGCTCTTTTTATACACGCACCAAATATCAGTTCCTTTTGAATTGATCATGTATAGTGGTACTTTCTTAGCTGTCCTATAAGAGTGCTACAGCTCAAACACCAACTGTAAGAAAGTGCTAGAAATCTCTACCCTGGGTATCAAGTAAAGAGTACTATACTCTAAAGTTCATTCATTCAACATATTTTTATTGAGCCACTACTATATCCCAGGCAGTGTAGACACTAAGGAGAGAGAGCGCCTACATTCTAGATAAGAGGCTGGTGAAAGATAAAAAATCAAACCCACAGGAGATGAAATTATTTTAGGGATGGTGGTGGCACTGAGTAACATTTCTACATACTGAATTGCCTTGACTAAAACAATTTTACATTTCTAAATTTCTTAGGTTAGGGAAGTGGAAAAGGGAGCAAAAATAGCATCATTAGCCTTGCAGCAAAAATTTCAAAGGCCAAACATTGGAGTAAATTTTGCTAGCCCTGTGAAATGGTGGTGTGGTCTGCAGTTTCTAGGTAAAGGCCAAAAAAAATGAACTCAGAGCTCTGGTGAAGTCAAACAGGCAGGGGTGGAGTCAGCTCGTGCAGAGTTTAAATCATTTCCTTGATTGTTTTTTTCATTTTTTTTTTTTTTTTAGAGACCATGGGGTGCTTGGGCAATCGCTAACGCGGTGGTATCTGTTCAGACTTCTTTCTTCTTCCATCTTTGAGCCTTACCCACCAGATTTCTGTTTGCAAAAAGGGCCTAATCCACTTTTTTTTTGTCTGTGCATTGATTTAATAGTATCAGACCCTGAGGTCCTCGTGGTCTGCACCTGGGTTGCTTTTTCCCCTAATGAAGCAAGAGAAGTGGTTTGAGCCCCTGCCGCGCTCCCTATCAAAGCTGCACAATGATTAACTCAGGTCCCCTTTTTAGGGCCAGGCAGAAGAAAATCCCTTAGTCATCAGCATTGTGAAAATCCCAGAATGGTGAGTGTTCAATGAAAAGATTACCTTGGGCACCTGAAAAATAATGGAAGAGCTCAATAGAGAAGCCATTAAGCCTGTCTACACTGGCTAAGTGAGGTGGAGGGTCGAGGTAATTAGCTGGGACATTCAGGCCAGAGAAACTATTTTGGACCTTCTGCACTGACTCAAATGTATTCAAGTCCCTCATACATTGTTATTTTTGGAGAAGCCATTTGAGGTTATATAGACACACACAGGAAAAAAGTTAACACTTAAATGTAACTGGTTAATAAAAGTGGTCTGATCATTTTTTAAAAAAGAAAAACTGAATAATAGGATAACAGGCAGCTTAGGGAATGGGAGGTCCAAAGCTGTAAGTTACTAGTTATGTATCTTCAAGCCAAGTCACTTATCTCTTTTAGCCTCAGTTTCTTCAACTGTAAAATGGGAATATTAGTGGGATCCCCCTCAAAACGTTGTTGAGGCAGAAAGCGTGGAGCAAGCACCTTCACCCTACAGCTCCTCATGTGGCGCCTGTACATAGTAAGTGTTCTTTGTTTCAGGCACATGACAACATGACCAATCGCTCCACTCACAGCTCCTCTTCCTAATTTATCCTTAGCCTCCATCAGCCTCTCTGGATTTGCGTCTCTTCTTCTAAGCTTTTTCCAGAACTGGCTCTATCTGGGGGAGTTGGGGACAAGAGGGCTCATGAACGCTGCTAGAGAAAGAATATGTGTTGTCCCACCAGAGGGGATGGTCAGAAAGCAGGGAGTCCCGGGAGATGAAGTTCTGCTGAAGTTCCAGTTTTTGCCTCTCCTTTGAGGGCAGTTGAAACCCACCCTGGTCAAGAGGGATGCCAGACCAGGTATCTGGGGCAAGCCCTGCCCCCTCCCCTTTGTCTCCTGTGCCCTAGGGTACATGGCTATGGCTTGGTCCCAGAGATTAATAGATTATGTTGTTGATTATAACCCAGGGCACTGGCCTGGGGAACTTCCCTCTCACTTATGCCCTCACATTTATGAGTGTGCTCAACTGTATTTAGGGAAGAGAACAGGTCTTTGCTGTTAGCCTCAACGTTTAGAGGGTGAGTTCTCAGTGTATAGGGTGTCACAGAATTGGCGGAAAGCGTGCCAGACTGACAATCAGCTCAGACACCTGTTGGTAACCTGGGGAGATTC
Organism: Ateles fusciceps; assembly: GCA_036589455.1. Taxonomy (NCBI): domain Eukaryota; kingdom Metazoa; phylum Chordata; class Mammalia; order Primates; family Atelidae; genus Ateles; species Ateles fusciceps. The sequence goes on from JAZHEH010000562.1 coordinate 16,158,949, forward strand.
CAGCATTGTTTTTATAGCAAGAAATTGCCCGTGGGCCAGAGGTGGGGAGTAAAACAGATTATCACGGCCGGACTGGGGAGTATGTGTTTGCCACGAGGCCAATATTACCAGTAACTATGATAAGCATAGCTACATTTAGTTGAACCCTTTGGGTAGCATTATTATTGTCCCATTTACAGAGGAGGCTCCGAGAAGTTAAGTAATGACTAGTCACCAACATAAAAAATGGCAAAGCCAGAGTTTTAACCTAGCTAATCCTGAACCCATTCTCTTAGCCACTTCACTAGATTTAAAGTTAAAAAAGAAAGCTATACAAATACACACTTTTGACAGCCATTGATGGAAAAAATACATAAAGGCAAAAAAGCTGCTATATCATATAGTGCTTTTTACTAAAGCTACTATATATGTGTTTTATTCACATATATACACATTTATATACAATAAGTGTGTTTTATTCACATTTTTAAGAAAGCATTATATAATATGTGTGTTTTATTTATCAAAACAATTTCTAATTACAGTGGAAAATAGTCTTGTGTAGATGGTGAGGGCTATTGATTATTTGATCTAGATATAGTGTCTGGTGCAGGCTTAGATTTTCTGGCAATAATTCCAAAGCTCTAGTGGGTTGAGAGAATCTGGTCATTCCCTTCTACCTGGAGTATAGCTGGCAAAAAGACATATTCCTATGGATATGGATCACTTAAGAAAAGGTAATGCTTCAAGGGAGCACTGCTGACAGTGCAGGAAAATATCCTGATCCCGATTCTGTCGATTTCTCCACTCTGCTACATTTATCAACTGTAAAGAATGTAACTGGTGACAACTTCCCACCTCTTAAGGGGACTTGAATCAGAGAATGAAAAGCAGCCTTAGATATAACCTCTCATATAGGTAAAGAAACAAATCCAAAGAAAAGAAAAGAAAGAAAACCACATCCAGAGCCTTCTACCTAGCCTCTGCTTGAGCTTCCCCAGTGAGAAGGAGGTCTCCATGACCAGACATGGCCAGTTCCTCGCTGGACTGTGATAGCTGTTTAGACCTTTTTCTAGGGCCCTGTAATTTTTCCCATTCATCCTGATTCTATGCTCTGGAACCACTGTGAACAAATTCATTTCTTCAACACTGAAGCTCCTTAATTAACCACCTAAATATTGTGGTTTCCTTTGCAATTAGCCCATCCTTTTCTAGCCAAGGCTCTTTCACTTTCCTTATAGAGCATACTGCAAGACTCCCCCTTTTCCTCATCATCAACATCCTTATTAAAGTTCAATATCCAGTGGCTGGCCACGGTGGCTCACGCCTGTAATCCCAGCACTTTGGGAGGTCAAGGCGGGCAGATCACCTGAGGTCACGAGTTCAAGACCAGCCTGGTCAATATGGTAAAATCCCCATCTCTAATAAAAATAAAAAAATTCACTGGGCCTGGTGGCAGGTACCTGTAATCCTAGCTACTTGGGAAGCTGAGGCAGGAGAATCACTTCAAGTCGGGAGGTGGAGGTTGCAGTGAGCCGAGTTCATGCCACTGCACTCCAGCCTGGGTGACAGACCAAGACTCTGTCTCAAAAAAAAAAAAAAAAAAAAAACACTTGAATATCCAGAACCAAAAATGATACACACATGTCTATAAATAATAATAGACCACAGTTTACCCTGGGTTCTTTTTTCCTTTTATCATGGGATGGGAGGAGGATCAATAAGACTAAGTGCAAGTCATCATTTATTAAATAAAAGAACAATCCTAACAAACTGAAGGCTGTGCATGAAGGACAGTGGATGATTTTCGTTCGTGACAGAAACTTGCCTCATCCCAAATTGCCTGTAAAGGAACAGAATTTGGCTGGGGTCATTCTCCGGATTGTAACAGCATGTTAGTGGTAAATGGAGAAGAGATGTGTTTAAAGGTTGATCATTACAGCAGTAGCAAAACCCCTACCAAATGCCAAGCTTCAACATCACAGAGTACAGGAGGCATTTTCTAGCTGAGAAGAATTGTTTTGCCAGCACCTGCTCTGACCACTGATGCTAGAATTCATCATACTTTTCTACCAGTATGAGGAGATCAAGGGTTCCAAGGGAGAAAGTTGGGCTCAGATGACCACACGGGAGTCTTGGTTTCTCTGCCTTCTGGCTGTGATCATGAGCAAATAAATTCTTTAAATTCTATGGATTTTAGGTTTCTTGATTATAAATAAATATGATTGAATAGCCCGCCTTTTTTGCAGGGTGGCTTAAAGAAGAAACTTCGTAAAAGTGTTTTGCAAATGAAAAATATGACAGAAATGTTAGATAATATTATACATGGGGGGAGACATGATAAAAAAGGCAAGCCACCTTCTTTCCTCAACTAAGTTCTAGCATAGGAATGGAGAGGAAAGATTTGGGGCTTAGAATCTTTTAGCAGAAACAATAACTGTGCAAAATCTGGAGAGCCTGCCTCAAATCCCTTTAAGGACTAAGTGTGTTCCCCTTTACTCATTAGCCTCTGCAGGTGGTCAGCTTTCTATACAACTATGTTGGTTTTCAGACTGACCAGTGCAGTGGTTCCTTGATCCGATCTTGCCTCTGCTTACTTCTCAATCATCCTGAAGCCAGAACTGGTCATTAGCTTTCTCTCCTTCCTTCCCCCTACAAATTTTCCCTGAGTTCCCTTTCTAAGCCAGGTACCAGGTGAATCAATGAGGAGACAGCCATGAGCAAGAACAAGATAGCCTTTGCTCTCATGACATTATATGGGAGGTAGACATTGCACAAAAAGTTACTGAATCACAGTTTCAGCTGAATTGCAATCGGTGCTGCAAAGAACAAGTGTAGGGTTCTAAGAGACTCTGTAACAGGAGACTCCAGGAATCATCTTGGGTACTGGCAATGATTCAAGAAGATAGAATGCATTACCCTCTCAATAATTATCTAATTGATGTGTGTTCCTTGCTTTAAAGTTTACAAAGCACTTTCTCATGTGTTTTCTCACTTCATCAAGTTTTCATCCCTGCAAAGTACACAGTATTGTCACCTTGGTCTAGAAATCTGGAAACGAAGGCTAAGGTACTTGGCATGATTTCCCCCAGGGTCAACGAGTTCTGAAACTGAAAGAACTTTTGACTCTAAATTCTGGGTTCTTTCCACCCCCACCCTATTCGTTCATTAGCTGTTTTCTCTTGAGAACTGACGTTTTGGAAAGTAGCATTGATAAAAGAGCAATAGAGGAAATCATTCCCCTGGGTATTTTTCTGGGAGACATTTGGGTGAAGCTGTGATTTCTAATATTGATCTCAGCCAAATTGCAGGAGGAAGCCTAGCTGAGATATGAAAAGACATCCTAACTGCTTTTTGTGCATTGCAGCTCTGTAGTTTCCAGTAAAAACTGGAAACCCTCTCTGACCCCAAATGTAGCCCCTTGGTCTTAAATGTGCCTAGAGAAACTGTGTGACCTGAGTCAAAATGAAACACACAGAGTATCAAACATACTCCCATAGGCTTTATTTCTCAAACCCAGCTGTTCATTGCCTTCTCACAGCACCCAGAGCTCACCCACATTTGCTTATGAATTCATCATCTTAGCTGCCATTTGTTCTGTGTTTATATCCTGGGACTAAGTATGAATTCACCCTTATCAACCTGCTGAAATAGGCACTATTATTAATAATAACTCCATTTTGCAGATGAGGCAACTGAGGCTCAGAGGGATGAGGTACCTTGTCCAAGGTCACACAGCTTGTAAGTGGTAGAGTCAGGATTAGAACCGAGGTCTGACTGCAAACTCCGTGCTCTCAAACATTACACTGTACCACACTACCACACTCCCTCCTTACAAAGCTAAAAATTTTGTGACTACTTCCTGCACTTCCCATCTGAATTTTTTAGCACCTGAACTCAGGAGATATAACAGCAGCCTTTGGACAGTCCCCCTACCCACAGACACCCATCTCCCTCTGGGTTGCGGACATCCATCCTCCTCTTAAAAATCTGAGTTAATGAAAAATTGAGAACAGAGGCATGTAGTTAGGACAACCTGCAGCCAAATTACACAAAGACCCAAGGAGTAACAGCGGTCTTAGTTCCTTCTCTAGACTGGTGAGCCCCTGACTAATCCATTTTGGTTTAGCTAGTCACTTTTCTCCTTTTCCAAGGGAGCGAAGAAACGCAAAGCTGCCACTCGAGCAACAGAATCTGAATCAGTAAAATTGCGTGTGCATTCTCTCTTTCTGCAAATCCGTGGCTATGGCTTGAAAAAAATAGCAAACAGATTTTATTTTCTAGTACCTTTTTGTTTTTCCTGGTCAGCTCCGTGTGCCAGCATGTTGTTTTGATTCTGATGGGTATACAGCATTGAGCAGTGAACAATTAAACATAAACACCAGCCTCACTTCCATCCTCTTCTTTCCTTTTTAGGTGAAGGCAGCTTCCAAATATGTGGATGTACCTGTGAGTATTTGAAAATTGTTTCTTGTGGAGTTTTTGTTTTTCATTTTTATTTTTTGTTTTCATGAGAATTTTGATAGTGCTACTCATAGTAATTGCCACTAGCTAAACTGTGTGTTCCTGACTTGGAGCATCAGAAAGATGCTAAGAATATTTTGTAGTAGAATTTTTTTTTTTTTCAGATGAGAAGAGGGTATGGTTTCTTTTATCAGGGAGAAAGGTCCTGTTTGAGGATAAACCCACTTCACTTTCACTTTCACTTTCATTTTCACTGGTTCCTCTGGTGTTTCATTCTGTTTTCATCTTGTTCACCAACCCTCCTGTGTATACACCTTCGGAGGAGAGCCATGAAGCTAGAAACTTGTACAAGGGTGTCAGTATTTTTTGTTAGGTTGGTGCAAAAGTAATTGTAGTTTTGCAATTAAAAGTAATTGTGGAAAACACAATTACTTTTGCACCAACCTAATAAAAAAACTAATAAATTCTAAATTTGTTCATTTTGGGGTCAGTTCTGCAATTGTTTTAAAAAAACCTCACAAAACTGCTTATAATTAGTGCAGGCCTCATTAATGAAGATAGCTCTCAAAGTTCACAGATAAAGCACTCCAAGTTGCCCAAAATTTACATTTAAATTGAGGTTAAGTACAACACATGAATGCTGAAGTGTGGGATTACCTGTGATAAATCAGGATACATTTATAGACAGACTTTGCCCTGCCTATTAGCAAAATAAAATTGGAGAGATTTTAATATATTCCAATAAAGCGAAAAAGAAAATGATTTTGTTTCTCCATTTCTAACAAAAGAGGTGTGAGTCTATTATAAAATATTAAATTTAGAGAGCTTATCTCAACAGCCACCAAGGGTCTTGTGCTAAGCATTTCTCATTCTGAACGTGGTTAAGTACCCTCCTTGTTCAAATACTTATTTGTTAAAATTTGTTTTTTTCTAAAAGGATTTATATTAACATTTAAATTCATTTCCCCAGGAAGCTAAGTGTGTAATGGTTTATTGGCTTATTTCTCAAAGGAAGACAAAATAGAAAATTGGAGTGAATTTAGCATTAGCATATATTTTGTTTGTTTAATGAAAGAATGTACAATCAATAATTAGGCTTTGAATTTATATAATACTTCTCATCAACGAACCTCAGACTCCTTCATGTAGACAGTTCTTATAATGGAGAATAGAAACAGCTCACATAACTGCAGCAGGGAGAGAAGTTAAGTAATTTACTTTCTCAAGCCCCTAAAGTATAAATTTTCCTTTCATGGGGAGCTAACTACTCAAATTCTCTGGCCCTATTTCTCCATCTTTAAAACAGAGATGATGATAATATCTAAGTCATGGGTTTGCTGTGGAAATTAGATGACACAACATACATAGAACATCCAGCACCATACCTGGCACTTGTTAGGAATTTTAGTGTAAGAGAAGGACATGTGGTAGTGGTGGTGTGATGCTCACACTCTATTGAACACAGGTGGATAGGGGATGCATTTGCTGACATCAGCCTTTGGCTCCACTGGCCTTCAGCAGTGATAGAAATTGAAATTCTAGGCTTTTGACCCAAAGATTTGGTAGCTGTGGTCTGTTCTCTATAGGATCCACAGCAAAGGGGGTATCTCAACCAGGTTTGAACAGGTGACCGGTAGATAAGGCCCAAACACCTAGAGAAACTTGCCCCAGCCATTGATACTAGCATCAGGTTATGTTAGATTGAAACACATGAAACTGGCATATTGGCGAGGTCAAAGAAGTCAAATATCAGCCATTTCCTATGGTTCAATCTAATAATTCCTGCAAGCTAGCTTCAGATTTATTATAAAGATGGGAGTACAGTAAATGGACTCTATATCATAATGCGGGGTACCCAGATACTGTGCTCATTAAGTGTTTATGGATTAATTATGTTAAATCAGAAACGTCATTAGGTATATTAGTCCATTTTCATGCTGCTATGAAGACTTACACGAGACTGGGAAGTTTATAAAGGAAAGAGGTTTAGTTGACTCACAGTCCAGCATGGTTGGCGAGGGCTCAGAAAACTTACAATCATGGCGGAAGGGGGAAGCAAATATGTCCTTCTTCACGTGACAGCAGAGAGAAGAATGAGTAAAAGGGAAAAAGCCCCTTATAAAACCATCAGATCTCCTGGAAACTCACGCACTATCACAAGAACAGCCTCCAGGTAACCACCCCTGATTCAATTACTTCCTACTGGGTCTCTCCCATGACACTTGGCGATTACGGGGACTACAATTCAAGATGCGATTTGGGTGGGGACACAGCCAAACCGTATCATTAGGCTGCGAGGGAGCAAATTGAAATAGTAGAGTTTTCACACTCTTGGGGGCAGAAGACGTTGATGCAGCATGTCCCAAGATGTGGTACATTTACCACTGGCGATACACAATATAATAACTACTACAGCTGTTATTACAACCAAGCCTTATAAAGCACTCACTAGAACAGTTTACATTTTATCTTCACAATAGCCTCACTTTAAAGATGAGGAAATGAAGGCACAGAGAAGTTAATTTGTTCAGGATCCCACATCGGGTTAGTGGAAGAGCTGAGATTTAAGCCAGTGCTCTTAAATATTCTGCTATACTGCAAGATAATTTCATCCAGTGCGTAAACAAACACCTTGATTTGGATAGTGATAATTATTGTAGTGCATATTAGAAAAAGTATTTTTTTTACCAGCTATTAATGACTTAAGACAAAGGTAAACTTTAAGTTAATTAACATATACTTTAATAGCTAATAAGATTAGCTATTATAACCAATAATAAACCTATTAGTAAATAAATAATAAACCTTTTAGTAAATAAACCAATAATAAACGTTTTAATAAATAACAATTTTATAGAAAACAATAGTACATAATACACATATATTCTTTATGTTCATTGTTTATATATGGTAGATATTAATCATTTGCTTCTGAAATCAACCCTAGGAGGGAGTTAATACTATCATCCTGTTTTATAGCTGAGGAAACTGAGGCACAAAGAGGTTAATTAGCATGCCCAAGGTCACCTGGCGAGTAAGTGGAGCGTGAAGATCAGGCCCTGTCGGTTGGACCATAAAGCCTGCACTTCCAGGGGAGTGGTAGAGTTGCTAGCACTGGCTCCCAAGAGTCAATTATATGCATCTCTCTCCAATGCTGCCTTCAGTGAGAACACATTGGTAGCTCAAAATTAGTCTTGTTGGGAGTATTTGCACCATGCAAATTGGCAAGCACTACAAATTAGGGCGTCTTGTTTTGTTTTGTTGTTGGTTTTGAAGAGCCAGTTTGGGCCAGGCGAGGTGGCTCATGCCTATAACACCAGCATTTTGGGAGGCTAAGGTGGGTAGATCACCTGAGGTCAGGAGTTCAAGACCAGCCTAACCAACACTGTGAAAACCTGCCTCTACTGAAAATACAAAATATTAGCCAGGCGTGGTGGTGTGTAACTGTAATCCCAGCTACTCAGGAGGCTGAGGCAGGAGAATCGCTTGAACCCAGGAGGCGGAGGTTGCAGTAAGCCGAGATTGCGCCACTGCACTCCAGCCTGGGCAACAAGAGTGAAACTCCATCTTGGAAAAAAAAAAAAGAGCTAGTTTATTAGGATACCACTGACATTGCCTATTAAGTCAGCAGTCCCCAAACCAGAATGTGCACAGTAATACTTGGCAAAGTTTGGTTTTGGTTTTTATTAATTAATTTATTTAGCTTTTACTATTTTTAATGGGCACATAATTGTTTTTATTTTATTAATAAAGAGTCCCAGACCCTCACCTACAGAGATTCTGATTCAGTCATACTGGGGTGGAGCCTGGACATTGCTTCCAATAAGTTTTTCACATGATTCTGATAAGTAGTGCAAGTTTGGAAACCAATGGACTAAATCAGTGATTCTTGACCTTGGCTGCGTATTGGAAACACCTAGGGAGCTTTTGCAAGCATTATTGCCCAGGTTGCTTGCTAGACAAAATTGAAATGGCATCTCTGGGGTTCAGGGCCCAGGCATCAGTATTTTTAAAGCTCCCCCGGGTCCTTCATATTTGCAGGCAGGCTTAAGAACCATCATAAAAAATCATTTCTCAAGTCATTTCTACCTCTGAAGCCTCTGAGTTCACCTGTGTTGCCCTATGAGCAACATTTATTGGTTTAGTTCCATGTGGGCACTAGCAGTTAGTCACCTTTGAGATTTGTCTCTTAATTATCCACACTACTGGAGAGAAGTTCTAGTACCAGTCATTTGAAACATTGCATAATCCCCAAGGCATATCTCTTTGTCTTAGATGTAGTTTTTGACCCATTGGTATATATAGGAGAATTTGCATTCATAATTAGGACTTACTTAGGATGCTGAACATTAGAGCTCATTTTTCTCAAGCTCGGAAGTATTCTGGTAGGGGCAACCTCAGATTAAAATGTTCTTCTTTTCCTGAGCCACAGAATCGCTTATTCACAAATTCTGTCTTCCACACATGGTTGGAGTTAACTATACAGATATTTGTTTAAATGCTCTCTAAAATCTATGTCATATTCTATCAGTCTGTCAAAGCCACATTTGAAATAAACAATGTCATTATGAGATATTTTAAAAAATCTAAAAGTTTATCCCACTGCGCACAAGTAGCACTATGATATAAAAGCATAATCTAATAATATCAGCTGTCTGCTCATCTATATTTTTTAGCTGTAGCTAAGAGTGAGCTTATTTGTGAACAGTTTCTTATTTTAACTGTTTTGATTGGAAATCTACTTGAAATGCATTACACCTCCTTCCTGCCCTTTTAAACAGGGTACTGACTGTAACTTAATCTTTTCTCAATGACCCAGGATCACCATTGTGACTGTGTCTTTCCCCAGTGGCTGCATAGTGACCCGCTCCCCCGCAGGGCCTCCTGAGATATAGGGGAGGCTTGCCCTTGCCCTCGATTCTCCCACACCCCAGCGGTTGGTGAGTCTACATGTCTGGTGTTGCAGTTAGGCAGCCTCCTCCCTCACCACCAGGCATATGGAAAAATGATAGCTCTCTTTTGTCCACACAGTTGTTTCAATCCCCCTCTTCCCTATTTCCATTCCATCAAGGGATGGAAACCAAACCTGTTGGAATTGGATGGGAGTGGGAGCTTGAGGACTCTATTATGAGAAAACTATCCTTTTTTTTTGTGCTAAGGCTTTATCATTTTTTGACATTGGCTCCTCTGAATCCAATATCTTGATTCTAGAGTAGATTCTAAAGGTGGGTAAGGCTGTGGAATGGTAAAATATTATGGGAGAAAAAATCATAGTAGTTCATGTTTGTATTACAATATATGGCTTTCCAAATATTTTCACATACATTATTCTAGCCGATGACCATAACAGTCCTTGAAGGTAAGTAGGGGAGCTGTTAGTAATCCCATTTTATAGATAGCGTAACTAAGGCCCAGAGAAGTTTTTTTTAAGTCTTATTTTACAGAAAAGTTTAAATGATTTGCACAAATTCCAATTGGTGGGAGATCCAGTGAAAATTCACACAGTGTGACTGAAGAGCTTGAAATAGGAGATGGAGAAAGGATTTGCTCATTCATTCTTGAATTTGTTTATTCAGCAAATATTTACTGGGCACCTACTATGTGCTAGGTGCCATTTTGTGTGCTGGGGATACAATAGAAAATAGACCAAACAGAATTCCTGTGTTCATGGAGTTTACGTTCTAGTGAGAGAAGACAGGCGACAGACTAATAAATAGTGTATAATACAATATCAGCTATTGGCAAGTGCTGTTGGAAAAAAAAAGTCAGAAGATAGCAAATCATGGAGTTTCTTAACTACCTGGGTAAGATGAACCACACTGATTTTTTAAAATATCAGAGTTTTTGAAACTTGATTGAAATGCCCCTTTGAAGACAGTGAAACTTCATGAAAAGAGAAGGAATGGTGGAAATAAGCATCATCTGAGATCACTGTTTCTTCTCATATTTTGGGTTACTGATAGATCTGCTGCATTTGACTTTGCACCTTAGCTCTAAGATGGCTGCATGTGCCCAGGAAAAGGCCATATGGCCACAAGCATCACCAGGGGAGAAATGGAAACAATAATGATAAGTTTCTCAAGTCTCACAGGTAGGGGTCCCCATCCCTACTGAGAATGCCCTTTGATGCGCAGTTGCCAAAGGGAGAGAAGGAGAGAGGTTCCTGCTTAGAACTGATAGCTATCACTTACATCTCATTGGAGAACCTCTATTGTTTAGTATCATAAAGCTGCAACAATTATAAGACCATCATGGAACCTGCTCAATCCATTCACTGAAAATTGCTTGAAAGTGTAACACTTGACTACTGTGGCTTTGGGTTGTCCTCATTGTTTTTCAAATTAATACCTTGTCATTGTTTCAGCAGGTGTTAAGAAATGTTACTAGCATCCCAGGGGCCAAGCATTGGCCCTTTGCTTGATAATTGTTTGCTTTGTATCAGGAAAAAAAAAATACAGTCCTACTGTTTCTAAACCTTCCTCATTTTCACCCTGGAAATTACACAGAAGTGTTAACTAACTCCAATTTGCAGTGCCTGACAGTCACGTCTAGTAGAGAAATGATATTTTGTGATCTAAGGTAAATCACAGTAATGAAAACTAATCTTTTTAGTTATTAGCAAACATACGTATCTAATGTGGAAATTTGAGGGGTTTGTGGCTATTCTCCTAATGACCTATATTACAGTGTTTTAATAGGTTTCTTTGGAGGTAACTTTGATTGTGACGTCTCAAGCAGTGTGCTTTCTGAGTTTCTTTCTTTCTTTCTTTCTTTCTTTCTTTCTTTCTTTTTAACTTCCTTACAATAAATCATTTCCTAACTGCTTACCTTTCCAGAAAATCTGATTTATTTAAAAATCAAATCCTCTCCTCCTTCTCCTGCCTTTCTTTTCTTCTTCTTTTTTAATCCTTAGACTTGAAGCAGCCTGCACTGGAAGCAAAGACAAATGATTTAGTGTTTCCTCTGAGTGAACTAATTAATTAACAAATACTATATCCACTCAGGTTAAGCTACACACACACACACACACACACACACACACACACACACACACACATACAAATGAGACAGGTAGGAAGTGGTATAGATTGAAATACAATTTTTTAACTTAGTATTTTCTCAGTGTTTTAAAAGAGGAAAAGGGAATGGGAAGGCCATCACCCTTCTAATAATATATTAAAGGCAGACAGTGGAAAACGGTATGTTTGGGTATTCTTTAATGGGGGTTTCAATCCAAGGCAAAGTCAGAGAACATCTCTGGATTATGCAGTAAAGATTTATCGATTAGATCAATTTGCCAAGAAAAAAAATAATCATAGAAAAATATTTGTAAAATCCTGCAATCTCAATGCCCTTCTTAGCCAGGGCTTGATTTCTGGAAAGAGGAAGCAGTTCTAATATCAATTTCTACCAGCCCAGGCTATGGACAGTGATCCCGTGCCTACAGAGGTGATCCAACAGAAACATCGCAGGGTGTGTAGGGGCAAGGAGAGGGTAAAAATGAATGGTAACCGCGGAAGAGTGACTGTCTGAAAATTCATTTTCATGTTTTCCTGTTTCTTTACAGAAACCCGGGATGGATGTGGCCGACGCCTACGTGACTTTCGTCCGCCATTCTCAGGATATCCTGCGTGATAAGGTCAATGAGGAGATGTACATAGAAAGGTTATTTGATGTAAGTAAATGCCTTCTCCTCCTTGAAAACCAAGGAGGAGACCCTCCAAAATGTGACAAAATAAGAGACAGGAGGATAAGTCACATTTTGAGAAAATGGATTGGTTCTGATTCAGACTGAATCTTTTCCTCTCCCTCTGCCTTAGGCTCTTATGTGTCTTGTGTCTGTTCTGAACCTACTCTGGTGTGGCAGTGTCTCAGTCCCAATCTGTGTGATACGTAGGACGCCGCACAGCCTCTCAGCAAGCAGTCTCATTCCTGCAGGAAGCTTGTGAGGCAGCTTTCTCTAACTGGCAAAAACCCCCCTTGGTCATGGTTTTCCTCCTTGCAATCTGGCCTTACTTTAGGGAGATGTTCTCGTCAGGGAGGCTGAGACCAACTCCCTCTCCTGGGAGTGGCGCCTCCCTGACACCAGCTGTGGCATGCAGGTGTGCAGTAAATGTCGCATCGTTATCACTTCAAAGATAATTTCGTTCCTGGAAGACTCGAAATCCTTCCCCCTGGATTTTGGCAAACATTTATATTAGCGTTGCTCAGTCAGTTGCAGCTTAAACCATGGTGCCCCCTGCCCACCCACCGGCTGAAAATTTGCAAGAAGCAGCTGTACAAAAAATGAGTACACCGGGCTGCAGACCCAGATCGAACTTCAGAAAATGCACATTCCCAAGGGTTAATCGTTTTTGAGCAATCTTATTTCCACTGGGACTGCATCTGCACGCAAAGCAAGCCACTGAGGCAAAAAGAAAAAAAAAAGGAATCTGCTTCCGTCTCAAATTGCCTGTCTCTTTCAGGCCAAAGCAGACGGGGCTACCTAATTTAGCCGGATATTTTGTCTCGGGTTTCCACCGAATTTGCCAGTATAGACCCGGCCAGAGTGCATGGAAGCCGATGTTCTTGTCTCCGTGTGGCTCTGAGTGTGCAGCCTACTTCTGTCTTGTGAAACGTGAGCTCCTCCCGTCCAGGTTTCCATATTTTTAGTGCCAATGCGAACATTAATGTTTTGGTCTACTATAGAATCCCTGTTCCTATTTTTTTTTTCTGTGATTGTGTTCAGCAATTTATATTGAGTTTGTGTGTGTGTGTATGTGTGTGTGTTTTTGTTCCACAGCTAAGTGAGCTCATTGTTGGCACCGCTTTCTGATTCTGCGGCTTCTGACTTTTATATGCTTTGTCTTCCAGCTCATTTGCTTTCCTCGTGTGTTGAAAGGCTCCTTTCTTTTTTTTTTCTCTCTTTTCCAGTCATCCCCTTTCTGTGCTTGATACCCCTCTTTCCCCTGCATCACCTTTCCTCGACAAAACCCTTCTTACTTTTTAATTCCCACCCGTCCTCTCTCGGATAAAAATGGAACTTATCTCTCATGTCAAATGTTTTATCACATTATATCAAGTGGCATGAATTAGAATCAAATAATCTTCCTGTGTACATCTTCTAGCATGACCCACATCCACTGAGAATGCCTCATACATGCATAAAGCTCACCAGCGGGTCCTCCCCCTTCTCTGCATGCATGCCTTATATGAAAGTACTGAGCATAGAATGTCGGGGGGCACAATCACCATCCAATAGGCATTGAAAACAGAGACAGGCAGGACCCTTGGGTCTGCAGTTAGGAATGTGGACACTGTGCCCATCTCCATTGAATTAAATTCCAAACCACAAATTTTCAAGAAGCCTGTGGATTGTTCTTTTCAATGCCTAGGCTGCCTTTTTTTCCTTTGATCAGTATCTTCTGATTCTCAGTTTTATGTGGCCCGTGTGTGCGTGTGTGTGTGTGTGTGTTACTGTGTGAGTGTGTGTGAATAACCAATAACCTTGTATTCTCTAAAACTTAAAAAATCTAGTACTGAATTTGATGCTTAATATGCAGTTTGACTGTTACTTCATTGACAAATAATCCACCCTTGCTTCTCTTTTTTTAAATTAGAAGTACAAGCAAGGTAGCCTTGTTGAAAGCAGCAAGGCAAATTATCTTTTTTGTGGCACTTCTTAAAGGAAAGTACAACCAAATCTTCATTTAAAAAGTAAAAGTGCAGCCTTGGCTAGCACAGATGGTAAAACTGGACTTGCCTGACTGTCGAAGACCACAGGCAAAATTAAGCCCTCCAGCCTTTAATGTAAATTAATAGTAAAAAAGAAATATTACTGAGAATTTTTTTCCCAAAAGCAAGTTATAGTTAGGGTCATTCAAAAATTCACTAGTACCTCCAGTCCCTTGTTGAATTTCATCGATCAGCATAAAATGTCATTCGCAACATTGTGGAGACCCCCACAATTTAGTCTCATGTTGTCCTAATTTGGTTTTCCCAAGAGAGTCTTAGTTATACCCCCTGAGTATATCTGATTGTAAAGGCTTAACTATTACAGTCATGTATTGCACATCACTCCCGGCCCCATGGAAAAAAAATTTTTCAGGAGCTTATTTAGATATAACAAGTGTCTTTGCCATTTACTTTCTTACTTTCTAAATAACCTGATCTCCTAATTTACAGAATATTGGTGCTAGGCAACCTAACTGACATGCAAAAAAAGTTATTGAATCTGTCATGGATTTAAAACATTTGTCATTTTAAAAACCCAGAGCTTCTCAAAAAGCTTCATTACCATGCAGCCTCAGTAATTTAATTCAGTACTTACTGTTTTTCTATAATCTAGCAGGAAAACATCAGATTACCAACATGTTTGATTATTTTCGGCTTCTGTTTCCTCAAGCATGGTGTTTATTTTTTTCGTATATATGCTCTGCAAGACTCTTGTGTCCACCAAGCTAAACAAGGGAATAGGAATATCAAGGCAGAAGGGTCTGTGAAAGCTGCCACTCTAAATTTCTTGCTGCAAATGAACTTATTCTTTAAATTCCATTCCTTAATGATAGCGGTCCTGGGGCAGGTTTCTAAACAATTGGCAGAAACCTATTGAGAAAGACTTGTTGATCTGTGAGATTTTTCTTCCAAATTGTTGCATTTTGATAAATGGCAAAAATGAATAATAGCAAATTAACATTTTGAATGAAGAAAAATAATCTATATCTCCGAGATTGTTTGCTGTTTGGGGGTTGTTGATTCTGACTGTTGTGTCATTCTCTGGTTTTTAGTTCCTGCTGGCATCTGTCTTTCAGAGGCATGTTCTAAGAGTTCCTGTTGTGTTTTTAATTGTGTTTCAAGTCTCGGTTTTATTTACCTGATAAGTCCTTTAAGTTGTCGATATTTGGTATTGTTCCCTTTTTTGCCCTTCTGAGTGTGCCCTTGTAGAAAAGGCTGGATGGTTTTAGTGTGTGTTTGTATTTGAGAATATTTGGATTAATAGCTGGTCATTTAATGGTGCATTTTCTGCTTTAACTAGGCCCCTACCCAGTGCTCTCTGAGCTAGTTTTCTCTCTGCCACGTCATTGTACTTTTGGCTGGAAGTGGGTGCTTGTGGGAGATTATCGGCATAGCATTTGGGGCTCTATATTTTGATGTTCTGCATTTTTATCTATTTTATTACGTAACTTAAGAACAGGCTTTCCAAATTCATCTTCACCGATTTTTTTTTTTTAACCAAGCATTCTCTAGGTTTATTGGAGAAATACATTTGGACGTAATGTTGCCTAACTGGTTTGTTTTTGCAGTTAAGATTTCTCTGTTTATTAATGTAATTGGTTTACATAGTCTTTCTATAAAAATGCTAACAACTTTTTTGATAAAGCATCTAAGAAAAAAAACTAACCAATCCAAGACAAAGTGCTGATCAGAAAAGAATCCGCAAACTGTTTCCCATAATATTTCAGCTGTGCAGCTGTACATTTTTTATCTGTTTCTATAATTTTTTTCTTAAAAAACAAAGTATAATTGTATATTGTTTTCACTTGCCACAAAATAATAGTTTATAATATTTTGAAACAAAACATTCTGAGATTTAAAACAAGATAATATTCCAATCTACACAAAAACAATGAATTCAAATATATTAAAGATGCTGCATTTTTAAAAGAAGATCAGACTGCTGTGAGACTCAAGTAGAAGCTTGGCCTTCTTGAAAATTATTGTTGACATTCAAAGAAAACATAAAACATGGATATGAAATAATCTCCATAGTACTAAAGCAGCAGCTACAGAGGAAAGCACAAGCTCAAGAAGTAACTTGAAGACAATGATTTAAAGTTGGAGTGTCCATAAATCATGCAGATGGCTTTCCCCCCCCTTCTCTAGTGATTAATTCAACATCTTCCCCAAAATAAAAACATGCTTTTTGAAATTAGAGATCAGATCATCAAGAGAAGCACCTAAGATTTCAAGGTCTAAACAAAAATTAATTTTCTTTCCTACTTGTACTTCTTGAAGACACAGACTGAGAAGAAAATCGGGATTAAAAGAGATGTGCTTAGGGTGAATTCATCTGCTTAAACCTCACAGGCTCGGAGATGAGTGATTAAAAAGCCATCTCGAACTTGGATGGAATCCACATTGGTGGTAATGCTGCATCCGTGCTGGCTTTCTTCAGGCCCCGTGTCGTTGTGAACCAGGCCCAGGGAACATTTGACTGGAGATGATACATGGATTATATAGGTCAATTATACACTTAATCTGCCTTCTGGAGGATTAAGTATTTGCAGATTGACTCTGCATTTGGCTTCTCCGTGGCAGTTATCAGATCAGGAAAGGGCCTCTTACCAAACCACCTCATAAGAACTTAATCAGGCAGTGTGGTCAGCTTCGGAAGGGGCTGCTGCTCAGTATTCTTTGCCTCACAAGGATTTTAATTTGTTGTTCCATTTTCAAATCGTATATTTGTCCAGTTTATGTGGCAGAACGATAATTGAGTGTTACTATTTCCCTTGAAAGGGGTAATCTGAAAGATGAAACCTTTGCCTATCAAAATATATTTGCTATATTTATATATGAAACGACAGATAACCTTATTTTAACAACCTTATTAAATTGCTCAAGCACCATACGTGTAGCATATATCAATCAAAGTAGGAATCATCCTGCTGGAGGATGAAAGTGCCAAATACTAGGCTGCAAGGAGAGCATTACACTGTATCTATAAGGTATATCACCAGCTGTCCAGGTAAGGGAAACCATTTCCAAAAATGTGAAATGGGAAGAGATGCATAGGATTCACTAATACAATAAGTTGTACTTCTAAGGGGCTGATTAAAGAAAATCAAGGCATATGGCATTCTAGACACTGAGACAGTGAGTTATCTCCTCTCTAAGCAATAAGCAGACTTGAGTGCCCTGAATGGGACTTACTGTGCAGTGATCATAGGCCCTGCCTCTGGATCCTTCAGACCTGATCCTTACTAGCTGGGTGACCTTGAACAAGGCATTTAATCTCTACGAGCCTCAGCTGATTCATCTATATAACAGGGATGATAATCGTGGAGTTATTATGAGGGTGAAATGCCATATGCATCTGCAGCATCGAGCTCTGAGGAAGCATTGGTAAGTGTAAGCCACCACCACCGCCACCATCATCATCATCACTATCATCATCATCAAAATGGAAATGCTTTTCCCAGCCCTCATTTTTTCCTTGATAAGCAAAGCTTCATATCCATGTTAAGGTGCTATAAGAGTCTCCTCATCACTTTAAGACATTAACCCCAAGTTTGCTTAGAATTGCTTGACGTACAGCAGCCTGGTACCTTTTTTACTTTCGGTAAAACATCTTTCTGAAGCAGGCAAAATAACGATGGTCAGGAGTGGGGCTTTGAAGTAAGACGGATAGAAAGAGGAAACTTGGTTTTACCACTTTTCAGCTTTCTAAACTGAGGTCAGTTATTTCACCTTCCTGAGCCTCAATTTCCCCATCAGTAACGAAACTGGCTTCTTACAGTTTTCATGAGGACTAAATGATATAATGAATGTAGATAAGCATAGTTAAAAATTCGATGAGTCTTTTATCATCATCATCCTTATCATGTCATAGAACTACTTGTTCCTTCAAGTGATTTTGAAATAACCTAGCTCTACCCCCTCAACAAAACCACACTGCATTGCCAAATAAATCAGAATTAACCTTCGGAACTTCAGGAGTTTTGGGGGTGAGGGCAGAAGAAGGGAGTAGTTAATACCTTTTACTATTAAAATGCAGCATATGTGTGTGTATTGTAGACATTTAGA
This sequence comes from Ateles fusciceps, assembly GCA_036589455.1. Taxonomy (NCBI): domain Eukaryota; kingdom Metazoa; phylum Chordata; class Mammalia; order Primates; family Atelidae; genus Ateles; species Ateles fusciceps. The sequence continues at coordinate 16,177,174 of JAZHEH010000562.1, forward strand.
AAATATAGCTAAGCAAAAAAAAAAAAAAAAGAAAGAAAAAAAAAAAGATGTTGTATTCCCAGCACCCGAAGATTATTATCTGTGGGTTTATCTTTTTGGATCTTTTTTCTATGTAATTATATATATTATGTACGTTTTTTCTAAAATGAGTAAGCAAAAAATTTGCTTTTTACAGTTAATGATCACTACTTCCCATGTCAGTAAATGTTCCTCTAATACACTGTATTCAAAATTCCCCATTTGTCCCCAAAATATTCTTTACAGCTGGTTTGTGTTAACCAGGATTTGATATAGGGCAGGGCTGTGATGCCCCCTAAATTTATTTTGAACCAGCACTGGCCCTTTTTTCATGATCTTTACTTGTTATAGGGACTGCCGTGCCAATTGTTCTGCAGACTGGAGGAGTTTATTACTATCTAAACATAGAACTGATTTGCTGAGAAAAAAAAATCAAGCTGAATTCAACCAAGTAGTTCTTTTAAACATAATTAGTAACTTAGCAGAATTCAACCAGGGTTTTTTTAAGCTGTTCTCTGTATGTAAGGAAAACTTCTGAAGCTAGTTACAAAAAAAAAAGATGGGGGGCAGGGCTAAACTGTAAGAAACTCACAGAGGCCAGGGTACAAGGTGCCCATCTGAAGAGGTTCAGAGATTTTATCTGCTGGAATAAGGCACAGCTATCTGAGCTGGGTAGGTAAATCAGATGTTCACAGTCCAGCATTTCTTGTGTCACTGTAACTGCTTTGAAGTCTTAGGGTGGTGACTTTGACACACACATACCCATACTATTGGGAAGGTTCCTTTGTTTATTCTACCAGGATTTTCCCTGAGGTTATCAATCTGAAATTAAGCCCTTCAAATCGGTCTGAAGCTGAGCTTTTCCATACTCTTTAGATCAAATTTTAATTGAACTGTGACCTCATCTCTACCATCCTCAATTATGAAGCTAAAGAGCATGTCTACCAGGCTACTAGGACATCCCTTAGAATCTGTGAGATGACGTATATTGAAACTGGAAAGCTAATCCAAATGAACTGGGAAAGGCATTTAGAGGAAGAAGAGACAGTTGATTCTTTCACCTATTTTTGAGCCCCAAAGTAAATTCTGGCAGTTAAGTCATGGCCTAGGCCATGCATTAAAACTGTAGAGTGTCATTTCCCAAAAAGAATACAGAAACTGGAGACAAGTTGGGGGGGGGGGGAAATGAGAAGCCCATCACTCTCTCACCTTGATTGGTAACATGACCTACTGAATATTGTTACATAATGGGTATCTATATATATGATATATATTTTAAAATAGGGTATATGTGCATGTGTTTGTATGTATATAAGATATATACCTTATTAGGGAGTTAAGTTTCCTTGGCTGAGGAAAACCATGTATTCGGTCCCAATCTAAGCTCTGCTTGGGTTCTTGGAAGTGAACCTCAGGATACTTCCAAGCTAAAATTATAAAACAATCCAAGTTCTTCTTCATGACTTATACCCTCCAGTGCCATTCAGATTCCCAGTGTCTTCATGCGTTCTCTACCTCCCCACCATCCAAATCTGCTTTTAACAGATTTGATCATTCCTCTTCTATTAGGATAAGAGGAGATGAACAGAGTGTTTTGATGCTTCTGATGCCCTGTTGCAGTGAATATTATTCAAATGTCAATCCCCTCTTACCCCATGGACTTCACAATAACAAGTAAATGATAACAATTAATTCCTTTGCTTTTGGAGTCTTAGGTATAGAAACATATTTCCATTCCACATAAACTTGGGAATTCTTCACTCCGTGCCTGGGTAATTTGAGCTTTCAGCAATCCTGCATACAAAATATAAGGAGCATTAATAGATTTGGATTAATCATGTTAAATGGGTTAGTACTATCCAAAAGAAACTGAGGGTCTTTTTTTGTTGTTGATATTCTCACAGATTTACATTTCTGTAGCATATCTTCAAGTAGTTTTCTAATCTAGCTATTTCCTTTCAAAGCCATTCATAGAAATAGATCTCTTTTACTTTCGGGCAAACCTTACATAAAGCCAGTCTTGAATTTTCTCTAGAGTTTGTAGGCAATGAAGAGTTTTGCTAAGTGTCTTTATCAGAACAGCTTTCTGTGTTCCAGAAGACATTTGGTGAAGACAGTTAATTTGTTTTCCTTTCCAGAGGAGAATGTTCCATTAATCATTCTAAGAAGCCAAGCTGATTGCTCTGTTACGTTAAGGTCACAGTATTCTTGTTAACATGACCCACACAATACTTCTGTGTCTTAGAACAGGGTTTTTTTTCTTATGGCAGACTTATGGCATGGAAGCAGTAAGCAACAGACTCAAACACATTACACATGTGCAGGTACGCATGTGCACACGCACACACACACACACACACACACACACACACACAAACACACAGAGTAGCCAAAGCACATTTTGTGGAACAAATATTATCACATTGCATTGCAGGAGATGAGCTGTGCTAAATCCTCAAGTACTTCTCATTTATTAACCAAATAACTATTTCTCTTGCTGCTGGCTGGGCTCCAGATAGGCTATCAAAAGATTTCACAACCAATACCTAGTGACATAGTTACTGCTCTAATTATTTTAATGAATGAATTTAAATTTTCATGCATAGGTTCTTGTTATTCAAAGCGTGATCCACAGGCCCTCAGCTTCAGCATCATCTGGAAGCTTGTAAGAGATATATAGTCTCAGCCATAACCGCAGCCTAAATGAATCAGAATCTGCATTTTAACAAGAGCCTCTTTGATTCAAATGAACACAAAAGTTTGACAAATACTGGGCAAGATCAATTACTTCAAACTTATTTGCCCCAACTCACAATAAAACAAATTTTACATTGCAACCCAGTGCACATGTACGCACACATGAAACAAAAGTTTATAAAACAATATTTACTCTTACTATGTGATGCAGTCTGACATTTCCTGTTTTTCTTTCAAAAATTTCAGTGGTAACAGATTAAATGATTCTACTACACACAAATAAGTTTACAATCCTCAGTTTTAAAAACACTTCTAAAGCAAAGTTTCTCATCCTTGGCACCATTGACATTTTGAGCCAGATAATCGTCGTAGAGTGCTAGTCTGTGTATTAAAGGATGTTGAGCAGCATCCCTGGTTTCTCCTCTAGATACCAGGAGCAGCCATTGTCCTTTTTAAAATGAAGAAAATGTCTCCAGATATGGCCAAATTTCCCCCAGGGGGCAAAATCATCCCCCATTTGAGAACCACTGATCTGGATGAACTAGAAAAGATGTTACCACTAAATGTGTACGGGCAGACCTTCCTCTCTGGATGTAATACAGCCCTCTGCCACCCCCATCATCATACAAAAATGTGATGAGTATGATGTAGCGATAACAACAAAGTTGAGCTTAGGAATTATTAAAATGATGACTCAAGAAGTACATGTGTCCATCTGGGAGTTAACTTTGGAGCCTGTGCCAGTCTCTGAAGGAGATTGTTTGCGGGACTTCATGCAATGTTGGGAAAAATTTGTGAGACATCCAGGACATTCTTCTGCCCGCACTGTATCCAGAATAGTCCCACTTGGAGCCAAAGGAAGGAACTGGAACAACACGTTAGATCAGCAGTACAGCTTCCCGCTTTGGCCTCCCTTGATTACTTCTCTTTCCTTTCCTTTTTATAATTCTACCCGGACCTTGATTTAAAAAAAAAAAAAAAGTCTTGCTTCCACCAGGTGGCTGCAAGTTATTTTTGTGTTTCCAAAACCTGAAAGAGGCTCAACTTAAATACTTCATTCATTCCAAATTCTCAATTCAGAAGAGAACAGTTAACAGCCTCCTGTTCTTCTGTTAAACTCCTGCTGAGTTGACTAAAAATCCAGTTAATGGAGTCTAGTGATTTGCCTCCAGTGTGAATATTCCTGTATCAAAAGGCTTACAATGATAGTGTCACTTGCCATATTGGGTTGCCTTGACTGCCTTTGGCAGAATTTTTCATTCTGACCATCCCTGGACTAAAGCCAGTTATACCAACAAAGCTCCAGGTCTTGCCCAGGATGGGAGTTTTATTAATTACCAAATCTGTATGCCAACCAAGGTATAAAGCCCCTCTCATTATTCGCGTGGAGAAAAAGATTTTTTTAGAAAAGAACAAATAATATGTAAAGTAAGCAAAGTTAAATGCATGAGTTGCTTTCTAGTGAAGTTCTTTAAAATCATCTTTTACGGAAGAGAAATATCACTCCCTTTTGTTCAGAAAATTCATTCTTTGGCCTAGGAAACCATCCTGTTAAAGAGAAAAGACTCAGTTATTAGGTGCTTCATTAGTTTGGGGAACTCTGAGTCAGTGCTTCTCTCGGTGGTAATTTTTGTCCCACAGAGGACTTTTGGCCATGTCTGGAGACATACTTGGTCGCTACAACTTGGGGGTTGGGGGCATGTTACTGGCATCTATGGAGCAAAGGCCAGGGATGCTGCTGAACCTCCTGTAGTGCACAGGACAGCCCTCACAGCAAAGAACGATCCAGCTCAAAATATCAATAGTGTAGAGAGATTGAGAAACCATGCTCTATGATACTTCCACCTACGCAAATCATTTGTCTTCAGTGGATAGATTATTTGCGTTTTCGTGGGGCTTTTTGTTTTTTGTTTGTTTCTTGTTTTGTTTTGTTTGAGACAGAGTCTTGCACTGTCACCTGGGCTGGAGTGCAATGATGCAATTTTGGCTCACTGCAACCTCCGCCTCCCAGGATCAAGCAATTCTCCTGCCTCAGCCTCCCGAGTAGCTGGAATTACAAGCGCCCGCCACCGTGCCTAGCTAATTTTTTGTATTTTTAGTAGAGACAGGGTTTCTCCATGTTGGCCAGGCTGGTCTTGAACTCCTGACCTCATGATCTGCCCATCTTAGCCTCCCAAAGCGCTGGGATTACAGGAGTGAGCCACCGCACCCAGCGATTATTTGAGTTTAAATCATGAGCATAATCTGTGGGTCATCATATCATCAAGGGACTCCAGTGATTGTCTCTAAAGGATATTCTACCTGGCAAATATCTCAGACACTAGTCTCCCTTTTTGACAAGCTTCATCCAAAAACACTTTTTTATGAGCTTAAAAAATAAAAATCAAGCAGTCATTAACACCTAAGTTTGTCAGCTTGAACTTAACACTAACCTGTGTATAGTTCCCATGGAGCACCAGTGCTTCAACAAAAACTCATATCTTGTCAGTTCAATGAGTCACTACAGCTTCCTTCTACTGAAAGGTGCCCTGTCAACTTTTCAAGGGACTGGTTCCTTTATATCAAGCAGATGTTAGGAGTATAGGCTTTGCGGTCAAACATTTCTAAGTTTAATTCCTGGGTCTGCCACTTACTAGCTGTGTGACATCAAGTAAGCTACTTTACCCTCTCTAAGACTCAATTTTCTTCTCTGTAAAAAATGTAGATAAAAACAGTAGGTAGCTCTTTGAATTGGGAGGACTGAATAAGGCAACCTCTCTAAAGCACAAGCCACAGTTCACGGTACGTAGAAATGACTCCATGAATATCTTCTTATCATTGTCATCATCAGTAGCGGTAGGGATGTAAAAAACCAACACGCATCCTTTCCTAATACTAAGGTAGGCTTTGTAGCAGAGAGAAAAGCAGCAGTACATTCCACACCAACAGGGATCTTTACCAGAGATAAAATGATCACAAAACATGAGAGCAAGTAGCAGAGGGTCCAGCTGTGCCACAGTATCACTAAAGGAAATCTTTCTTAGAGTAGAGCAAGATCCCAGTGAGGTGGAAGCCCCAGAGAAGGGGCTTGATCTGCAGATGTCTTGGATTTGAGGAGAAAGAGGCAGGAGTCTATGCTTAGGCACTAAGCAAGGAGACATTATTGCGTCCTTTGGGAGTGTCCCTGACTTACCAGTGCTATATCTTCATTAGCCTTAGCAGGGCTTTTCCTTGGAAATATTCTTTCAGAAATTAAACAAAGGATGGCTTCACGCTGGTTATGATGACTCCACTCTAGGCATGTAGATATCTGCTTTGTAGGCATTTGCTGCTTGAAAACCTTGAGGGCTAAATTCTTTTTATATTATATGTGTCATTTTGTCTTTTAATGTTTGATTCTTAACCAGGGGTGTACATCAGAACTGCATACGTACTGTTTTATTTTACAAATGTATTCATCCCAGTTGTACATTAAATATTCTGATTCAGTAGGTCTAAGGTAGGGATTAGACATCTGTTTTTAAAATAAGTTCCAAGGGTTTAATCTGGTCAAAAAACCGCTAATTTAGAGCAGTGGTTCTCCATTGTGGGTGATTTTGTGCCCTACAGCACATTTGGAAATGTCTGGAGACAGTTTTGACTGGTGGCGGGAGTGTGCTGCTGGCATCTAATGAGTTGATGATGAACATCCTATGATGAACAAGACAGCCCCCCGTAACAATTACCTGCAAAAATGTCAATAGGGCTGAGGTGAATGAACCCAGATTTTAATGATAAAAGATACTGAAATACATGTTTATTTCTATTAATACCCTTCCTACTTTGTATCCTACAAGACTTCATAACTTTATTTATTCTGTAGCAACACTGTGGAGAGATGGGAAGGGACAGTATTATTTTCATTTTAAGACAGGAAACCTGAGGTCCAAAATGAGTTTGCCCAGATCCTCGGGGCCCCATCTTCTAAAATTATGCTCTTTTCATCCCCACCTCTGAGAGCACTGTTATTGTCTATCTAATTTACCACTAGTGTCTGGCATCTGTAAGCCCTCGATAACCATTTGCTAAATAGGTACTGATGACTTCCTAGCCTTTGTAGAATCTTGTGTACTTTGTTGAATATATTTGGTTTCCAATTCTAACTCAAAAACATGAATTAAGTCCTTTAAGAATCTCACTTTGGATTTTCGCAGTTGTCAGTTGATTTTTTGTAAGCCTTGAAAATACAGTATTCTGGTTCATGTAATGGGGAATGAATCACTTTGGCCCATTTGACTTTTTGGTGAATTTGAAGATTCATTGGAAAACCTTTTCTGTTCCGACAACTTTTGAAACAATTTTGTAAATGTTTTAGTTCTGCTTTCCACATTATTGAGCATTTGAAGCTGAGTCTAATTCTCTGGGTCAAGATCTTTTAGGACTCTGGCTTCACACTACTTAACCCCAAGTGTCACTATCCAGTCTTAAAGATGTTAAAAGACTGAATTATCTAGAACTGCACCACAAATAAGTTCCCCAACTCTGAACACAGTGCTCTTTCTGCCATACTTTATGCCTCAAGATGAGGCCACAGTGTTTGTCAGCCGAAAGCACATTCTGAAAGCTGCGCTTTTGATACAAATCCCAAAGAGGGCTTTTAGGGGGAGAAAAAAAAAAGGTAGTTTTCTCCTAAGAGGAGGAAAGATTCCAATTAATTGAAGTTTCTAATAAATGGCTATTTAATAATAACAATTATAACATTAATTTAGAGTTTTTTAAATGTATGTTTTCCTGACTATACATTAGAGATAATAGCACCATCTTGTTAAATGTGTTATTTCTTTTAAATCCTCTTAGCAGCCCTAGGATATAGGAACCTTTGGGATCTCCGTGTTACAGGTATCGAGGCCAATGAGAGCCAGTATTCACTGGGTGCTGTCTATGTACCAGGTACTGTTCTAGGCACTTAAGTGTAATGATACGTGTAATTTTCATGATCTCCTCGTGAGGTAGGTTTTTATAGATGAAGAAGTTGGGTCACTGGGTGGCAAACTGACTTCGCCAAATTCAGAACTCTGAGAAGTAGTCAATCCGAGATCCAACCCCTTTCTTTCTGACCACAAGAGTAGACTTGTAACTATAACATCAGGCAAAAACTTTATTCAAATATGTGCTCCGCAGCCCCAAAAGCCCCCACTATACCGAGTGCTATGTGTCCCGAATTCATCCACTGGAGTTCTTACCATAATCACTATTTCCCACATGGCACCACCGCAGGATATAAGACAGAAAGTGTGATTCTATGACCTACTAGGTAGAGTGTGGCTTATTAGTCACAGCTTGTCCACTAACAATGATGGGCGTTGCATAGCTAATCAGAGAGACCCCTTAATGAAAATTCAGCCCCACTAGGGCAGGTCTTTTCCTGAATGTAAGGACATTGTCACTGGACTCAAGCTCTGTAAATACCAGCAGACCCTAGTCCTAAAGATCAATGATCCCAGAAAGCCCTTCTGTAACCCACTTAGAGTGAAACCCCATCCCCAGCTGAGAGGGACTACAGCACAGTAAGGAATCTTGCATACCATATATGCTGCAAACTCCACTTCTACCTCGGCCTAACCAAGGGGTGGGTCTCAGCTTTCAGTTTATCTCTCCCTCTGTGCTCTAAGATCTTTATCCCATAAGAATTAAGTTTTGTGGTATATTTGAGGGGTAAAATGATGGAAACACAATACCATTACATCCCAGACAGTCGATAAGTGGTTTAGGGTAGCAGCTTAAGTTCCTTAAGCAAAGCTTGACACAGTGGTGTTATTAAACAACAATGCTCGAGATTTTCCAATGAGGTACTGTTGACTCTTTAAAGCTACCCACATAGCTAAGTTTTCAGTGGCACTATGAGGTTTCAGATTGGCAATACTTTACGGAGAGGGGGAGGTGAGTAATCTACAATTATAGAATAACATGGTTATACAATCTGTGCATAATAGAAATGGAGTTGCAACTAAATCGTTATGTGGTCATTATCCAATAATGCCTAAGATGTCAGTAATGTGAAAATTTGTGATCAGGTATCACCAAAGTCCTTTCTTATTTCTAACCAAAGCTTACACTAAACAGTGTGACAAGGTGATGAAAGAGAAAAGGAAGGAAGGAAGAAAAAACAGAAAAGAAAGAGAGGAAAGAGAAAGAAAGGAAAGAGAAAAGAAAAAAGAAAGAAAGGGAGTTGTTTTTTCTCTTGGAACTTTTAAGAGCTTACCAGATAGGTCGTCAGCTGTTAGCCAACTCTTGAAAGTGGCAAATCCCTTGGCCAATGGGAAGTGGTCTATATGCATTGTTTCTAAAGAGTTTGTTTATTCAAAATATGTCTGGTTTTGGCATTCAGGTTGAGGGCTCAGGGGCAGTGGCTGAGGTCAGCACTGCGTACCGTTTAATGAAGCTCACTCTTGCCTGTGGTTTCTGAACACCACCGAATAGTGGTAACTGAGACAGAAGGGTAAGTGGATGTGGACGTGAGGGAATTCTTGTAAAGGCTCCCCACTTGGCTTACACAGAATTAGAGAAATGGAGGCCTGCTTGCATTTGTTGGTGCACATTAGAAATAAATTTGGGCATTCAACTTAAAGAACTCACTAACAACAAGATACACAAAGAAATGCTATTATGTATTTAGCACAGTCTTTGTAAGCTTGGCCAGGCAAGGAGGCTTATCAAAAGAAATATGTAAATAACACAACCTGCTTTACAAAGGAAAAAAGAATAAAATTAATCCAAGACATTCATGGCGTAATACTATTTTCTGCCCTCGGCTTTTCTTTTTATAACTTGAGACATGCAGCCTAACAGTCCAGCACAAACAATAGCACACTCCAAAAAACCCCAGACCCGGGGCATCCCTCCGTCCCTAGGAAAGAACTCCAAATGTGTCTCCAGCCTCACACACAATATTATTATGAAACCTGACATTGCCATAGCCAAATCCTTGGCTTGGGCAAAGTCCCCCCTTCCCCCTCCTCTGGGGGGAAAGGGGGAAGCGTCGGGAGGGGGTGGGGGAACCAAGCCAATCAAAGTTAAAATAAAGTCTCTTTCTAGCAAGACTACTGTCTATAACATGTTGTTCCTTATAGAAAGTGGGATATGGTGGCATTTGCTTGATTAACTTGCTCGACAAAAGTGACAGCTGCTGTGGGTGCATGCGGATAAGCTGCACGGCGCAGTTCCGCCTTTGTACATCTGTCAGCAAAAGGGAAGAATAAAGAGTGAAAGAGACAAATTGGTCCCAAAAGACACTCCATTCAACTTAGGAGGTTTGCCCCATTCAGGCGCTTGCTGTGCGCCTCAAGTACTGAGAGCTTATTCAATTTCATTCACTCTTTCGAATGAACCCACAAGTGTTTAATTTCTTATTCTGTCACCTCAAAAGGGTGGGGGTTGTGGGGGAGGAAGGGGGAGGGAGCCTTGTGGACGGGAAGCATTGACGGCAAGGCAGAGTAATCCAGGCCTGACATATTAACTCATGGCTAATTTATGGTTTAACTCTCTGTGCTCAGGCCCTAGACCCATCTTAACACTTCAATGGGGAACCTGACGCAGACTTCTTGCCCCCTGGCTGGTGGATCCCAAACCATCTGTAGCTATCGAGGGCACCCAGCATGTTGAATGTGTATCTTGTGTAAGGACAATGGTCTGAGGTTTGTGCCTTTTACAGAAATGAGATGGCTGGCTCCCCAGGGTAAGGTTTGGGTAAGTGATCTGGCAAGTGTGGGGGGGGGTGTGTGGGGTGTGTGTGTGTGTGTGTTTTCTCCCTTGCATGAAGAGAAATAAAATAGAGTCATATTCAGTGAGAAGTAGCAAGAGGGGAATATGGTTTCCTGAGAGTAAAAATAAAGCAAAAGGAAAGGGCGCCATTGGAGGCAGAACCCAGATGTACGCGGTGAAAACACATGTTAACTTTGAAAAAGCAGCACTTTGTCTTTATTTTCCTAATTCCTGGGCCCCAGGCATCAGAACCTGTTTTCTGGACTCCCTTAATTGGGCAGTCACTATGGGCACCCAAATGCTTCCTCCCAGGAAATGAAGATGCCGTCTCCATCCTCCTGTGCTGCCTGCCCTGCTCTCCCCAATCTGCTGCCATCTTCCCTTCTCCAGCCTTCATGCCACTCTGCCTTCTCTTCTGAAACCCAACACCCCCTCCCAGCTCCTGGACCACCATCTGAATATTGTCCCTGCACCCAGGCCTTGTTTGTTGACTGCTTTTAGGGGAACCGCTCAATGTCATATCCAGCTCCTAAAAGATCATGCTCTTTCCTTATGAGAAATCACTCCCCAAAGAGCTCATGTTCACTGAATTGAAATAGATCTCATTTCAAAACTGCTTAGAGGACTTTGGAAAGTGTTCTTAACCCAGTTAGGGTTGTTGGGTCTTATTGTCTTCAAATTCTGGGATTCCAGACAGTACCTTCTAGATGGTATATTTGTGTCCTTTCATTATCGCTTGGAAACCTGCTGTGTGGTTTGACATAAAACATTCCATTTACCTATTCGCCTGAATCTTTTCCATGTAATAGCCTGGAAATTATGTGCATACGTAGACCATGTTTTTTTTACATACAGAGTAATGAGGAAAACTGTCTCAGCCCGGGAAACCAACTCCCTAATCTCAATTTGAATTTTCCTAAGTAAGAACTTCAACTTTGGCTCACAAAACTCTAATGATTCATGACTCTAGAAAGTTTAATGTGTGCAAATTATGGAATTAGCCCTAATATGATTAACCAACCCTGTTTTAAGAAGGCAAAGTTGGCACTCCACTTTATCTTTCCGTTCTGTACATGAGTTACAATCCTTATTTTAGAGTATGATTTCTATAATCATTTCTATATGGTATGCAAATTTCTTATTCAGTTGCTTACGTCAATCTGCTTGCGAATTAATGCAGTTCACTCTAAATGCAGTTCCCATACCTAAGAAGCGATCAGGGGGAGTGGGCAGATGCTGTTCGTGAACAATCTGAATTCAGTTCATACGCTGAATCCTTCTCCTACATCTTAAGTTCTTGTATGCATATCAGAGAATAGTTTTCAGATAAATTATTCACACTGCTCACATGGATAATGGGTGGTAGGATGTGCCACCCAAACTGGAATTTTGTTTTTGATATAATCGAGCTTTAAATGATTGAGATGACTTGAAAGTGCAAATTCAGATTGTAACTATACACTTTCTCAAAACAGGAAGTTCCTTTGAGAGGATGGAGACTAAAGGCATGGGGGTCCGTTTTCTCAATGCACAGGGAGGCCTATGAATGAATCCCCCAACATATCCAGAGAAAAATAGGCCCCAGTAAAAGGTATTGTTAACAGTAGTCAGTTTGCTAATGCCCAAACTGCACACCTGCCCTGGGAGACCCAGATGGCATACAAGGCTTGGTTAGAAGTTGATTGGGGCTTAATCACATTGGACTCATTATTTATGTCTCTTGAAGAAAGAAATGGTCGGAACTGAGAAATTCAGGTACATAAGAGAGCAATTCCTTTTCTCTTACATATCACAGTTCCTCTGTTTGCTTGCAGAAAGTAAGGTGTCAGCTTCTGATGTTTGCTACAAAACTTTTCTATGTAACATGTCACACAATTGAGTTTTCTGATTTTGCTGTGATCGGTCCTGCTGTTGAGCCAGGGCTATTAGAGCAGCTGGTGTCTGGCCCATGTTCCATTTTTCATTCAGGATTTGACCACTGGTTAAATTTTTATTTAATTTCGCAGACACTCAGCAGTTTCAGAAGTTATACAGATAAGCACAGATCTGATTTTGACATCTAAGTTAGATTCTTTCTTTCAAGGCAGCAGGGCCTTGGAGGCTAATCAAAAGAGATAGAGGGGGGAAGGTATATTTTGATATTTGGGTACCTTGAGTTCAAAGGTGGGAGGGTTTTGAAGGTTTTTGCCTCTTCATTTAACTTGATATTAATAGGGCATTCATGGAGTTATAGAAAACATTATTTATCTACCAGGGTTGGTGGCTCACGCCTATAATCGCAGCACTTTGGGAGGCTAAGGCTGGTGGATCACTTAAGCTCAGAAGTTCTAGACCAACCTGGGAAACATGGTGAAATCCCCATCTCTACAAAAAATACCCGAAAAAAATAGTGCATGGCGTTGCATGCCTGCAGTCCCAGCTACCTGGGAAGCTGAGGCGGGAGGATCACTGGAGCTTGGGAGGTCAAGGCCGCAGTGAGCTGAGATTGCACTCCAGCCTGGGTGGCAAAGACCCTGTGTCAAAAAAAAAAAAAAAAAGAAAGAAAGAAAAAGAAATCGTGGAACCCATGGGCTTCACAATCTCTGAAGGCTCAGAAGCAATAAAAGTACCATAAAAATTGAAAGCCAACTTATTACATATGAGATTACATTTCTTTTTCTTCCTTTTTCATAAAGAACAAATTCATATAAATATTATATACTATAGAAATGTAAAATAGGATTTAACAAGTCATTACTTCTTAAGGTTGTTAGGAGAAGTCAATGAGGTTAAGTCATATAAACTGGTTAGAACAGGGCCTGATACATAATACGTGCTCACTAAATATTTTCTATCTTTTTTTTTTTTTTTTTTTAAGATACTAGGATCTCACTTGTTGCCCAGGCTGGCCTTAAATTCCTGGGCTCTAGTGATCCTCCCACCTGAGACTCCCAAGTAGCTGAGACTATAGGCACATGTCACTATTCCCTGCCTACTTTTATTATTATTACTGCTAGTTTTTTGGTTTTTTTTTTTTTAATTTTATTCTTTTTACTTTTTTTAAGAGACAGAGTTTCACTTTGTTACCCAGGCTGGAGTGCAGTGGTGCAATCATAGTTCACTGCAGCCTTGGAACTCCTGACCTCAAGTGGTCCTCCTGCCTCAGCCTTCCAAAGCGCTGGCATTACAGGTGTGAGTCATTGCCATATTATTAATGTCACTATAGAACTTTTTTCCAAATCAGATTTAATGAGACATAAACATCCTGAGAGGATTTAATGAGTGACTGGTGAAGAATCACAGTGGCTCATGCCTGTGATCCCAACACTTTTGGAGGCCAAGGCGGGTGGATCACTTGAGGCAAGGAGTTGAAGACCAGCCTGGCCAACACAGTGAAACCCCATCTCTACTAAAAATACAAAAGTTAGCCAGATGGGATGGCACTCACCTTTAATCCCATCAACTCAGGAGTCTGAAGCACAAGAATCACTTGAACGTGGGAGGCAGAAGTTGCAGTGAGCTGAGATTGCACCACTGTACTCCAGCCTGGGTGACAGAGTAAGAATCTGTTTAAAAAAAAAAAAAAAAAGAATAGTTATTTTGTCAGAAAAACACTAAGTTAAACAGACTTCTCTACTACAGGACTTCTCAGAGCATTTAATATGCTAATGTAGCACAACAAATCAGAATCACCAATAGTATTCAGAGTACAGCATACCATATGCACATATGTATTCACATATATATTCACAGGCCAGTGAAAAATGCAAAGTTAGAAAAATGTATGCTTAGCCGGGCCTTATGGTGCATGCCTGTGGTGCCAGCTACTTGGGAGGCTGAGGTGGGAGGATCACCTGAGCCCAGGGAAGTTGAGGCTGCAGTGAGCCGTGATCCCACCACTGCACTCCAGCCTGGGTAATAGCAGCCTGGGTGATGACAGAGTAAGACCCTGTCTCAAAAAAAAAAAAAAAAGTATACTAATGTCACTTTTAATTCATTTTTAAAACTTAGAGTTAAATCCCTCTGAGTAGTCAGTGTGTCTTGTTTGTGTTTAGTCCACTGATGGGATAAGATAGCAACGGTCCCCCAGGAAGAACCTCCAGTTTTCCTCCTACCAAACTTTGAGAGACCGTAGCTGGAGACCCAAGTGGGAAACATAACTTTTTCTGCAGCTGGGAGGCTGCTGCTCTCTGATGTACACATGTTCTTTTCTTTTTATTGGGCATTGTTCGGTGTCTTCATGTTTTTGAAGGCATTCCACGGCCTCAAATCCATAAACTTCCGAACCACCTCAGAATCAAAAGATGAAAGGCCCTTACTCAAAATTTCAAAACAAGTTCTTATCCTAGACAAAGAGAGGAGTAGACTCTATTTGGAGCTTTCCAGTCCAAGTATATGTCACCGTTTAAATAAATAAAAAGATACAAATTCTCTGGATTGGTTCAGCTGGGCTGGGAGCCCTGTGATAAGAGGTCACTGGTGTGAGTTACTATGGTAATTGAGTAGTATCAGCAATAGTTTTGCTCTCATGAGCATTAAAGCACATAATAATAGGCAAACAACAGTGGTTAAAGCAAGCAGGTAGGATTACTATGTTCTTTTGTCAGAAGTATATAATGTCTTGTAGTCAGTTTTAAAGACTTCTCAACCCCCAAATCCACCCCACTGTCACCTGCTGAGTAATTTTGTATGCTTAATCTCCTGCCCTCAACTCCAAGCTCTCTGCTAATTTGAGGCAAATGGGTATTTCTGACATTAAATAGGGCAGCAAGGAAGCTCTGACCTAGAAAACCCGCATTCTGAAGCACTGAGAAAAATATTCTTTCAACAATTTTGTTAAGACTCTTTTGAATGATGAGGGGAAAAAGAAAAATAGCTTTCACTGAAACATGTAGCCTCCCAAGGAAGGGTATTTTCCAGAACAAGAAAAAAGGAAAGAAAAAAGAAAGAAAGAGAAACTTGCAGAGCATCCCCCACTCCCAACTTCCCCCATAAAACTTGTCACTTCGCATTGCCATCCGCTACCCCAACAATAATCACTCCGTGCCTATTGCTAATTGCAAGCACAGCTGAGGCCCAGCAGGGAACCCTTGCACAGTCTCAGGCCTTTATACGAGGCTCAATCTGTTGTATGGCACTTGTTCACACACAAAAAAACTACCAGCAAAGGCAGAAAGAGGCAGAGTCACAGGTTTCTTGTAATCCCTCTGCCTCCCCCGCTGACAGCCCAGCCCTAGAAGCATTCCTGGTTTTGTCCTCCTCTTTACAAAATCTGAAGTGACCTTAAGCTACGAGCATGTCAGCTTCTGAATGTCGAGTTGCCGGCTTCTTCAGGTGCATTAAGGAATGGGGGGGCTACATCTGGCTTCTGCGTGTCTGTTTGCAGCACCCCTGGGGCGAGCTGTGGCTTCCTGTAACATGTAAAATATGAGTGTGAACTCAGGGTTCATGGCAAGGAACAGGAGGTCATGCCTCCATTCAGTTCTAAGTAAAGAAACTGGGAGTTTGCAGATGTTTTTCTGTATGTGTAATGACACCAACCCCCTCCCCAGCCACCGAGCAACCGAGCGCCGTTTTTTGATAAAATGTGCCACAATCAGTGTGCTACTTGCAGATTTATTCATATCAATTTTTGCAATTTATATATTCAGAGACAAGATTGCTATTTCGGCAACTTTATGTTGGATGTCGTACATTTGCGTGTAGGGAAAGAGGGAAAGAAGTATGGGGCGGGGAGGGTGGGCAGAGAAAGAAAAGAAATTAAGCCTGTGCCTCGGGCCACCAGCTGGGGTGTTGTCAAGGAGACAAAGCATCAGACGGGAGGGTCTGTGTCCCGCTTTTGCCCAGCGGTCACTTCCTGCCCAGGCTTGGAGCTGGGGTATCTATTGCTTCTGGCCCAGAGGAAGGCCCATGAATGCCTACTTTGAGGGGGAGAGTGGGTTTGGGGGTGTTGGGAACAATCCCTCAGTAGACAAGGCCCGGGCCACTTGAAGAAAGGCCTTCCCATCCTCCCTGGAGGTCAAGCACAGGTAGGCCCGAAAAGAGTTTTGGTGTGGCCTCTCTTTGGGCCTGGTGGGGGGCTCCCAGCCCTTCCTTCCCACCTTGCCACCCTCTGAGATGAGAAGGGAATTAAGCCTCCCGCAAAATTCCCGCTTGCAGAAATTTCTATTCCCAGACCCCAAAGCCTCACACTGTATTTTCACCAACAGAAGACATTGGTTGGGCGAACAGGGAGATTAATCCTCCCAAGCCTGGGGAATAAATGCTCCTCAGTGGGGTAGTGTTAATTGCTGAGCTTGGTGCAAAGATCATTTTGAGGCATTTAAGAAATACATGATTTTTATTAGTATAACTGTTCCACGTAGGAGTTATTTTTCAGCAAAGGGCAAAAGCTTTGCCTGCCTTGCATTATTAGCCTAATTCTACTTAATTGTTTCCTAAAAAAGGGCTTCCTGAACACACATTCCAAACCTTAATAAGTCTGTTATGGTGGGAGTGATTCTGGATGGAGAGCTGTTGCCCTTTTGGGCAACTGGGGTCTCAGGGCTGAGTATTGCTTGAGCAGATCTGTGCTTGGAAAATTGGAGCGGGGGCTGGTTTGCAAGGGACAGGGGAGTCTCGGTGAAAACATATGAGGTGACGTGGTACACAGTGTAAAAAATGCATCCTTCTCTTCTTTGGACCCAGTCCTCTATGAGGATTCTCAGTTCTCATCTCTGGTTTTCATTTAATTCTATTTCACAGATTTAGAAATGTTGGCCCCGTGGCATGTTTTAAATAAACCAAATAAATGACTGAGCAAATGCTACCAGATTTATTCTTTGTTCTTCCTCATCTCAAAACTGTGGAGCCTTGAGAGTTTGAGATATTGCCTCAGTCCTGGGAGTAAATGAAATGACCACACTCATCTTACAAAGAATTTTTTTTTTTGCTTTTTAAAAGTGTGGTTGGGTGTGCCAGATTAGAATATGTACATTGCTACATACCTGTTCCTTCTTAGGCAAAGTTTGATAGTTTCGTTTTAAGTATGGGAAGTGATTTTTATTTCCTATCTTTTTTTTTTAATTGTCATAAAAGCACATAACAACAAATGTACTGTCATAACCATTTCTAAGTGTATGGTTCAATAGTATTATATAGACTCACAATGTTGTGCAACCAATCTCTAGAGTCACTTCATCTTGCAAAACTGAAACCCTCTACCCATTAAACAACTCCCATTTCCCCCCTCCCCTTAGCCCCTGGCAACACTGCTCTACTTTCTGTTTCTATGAATTTGACTGTTCTAGATACCTCATGTAAGTGGAATCATACAGTATTTATCTTTTCATGACTGACTTATTTCACTTAGCATAATGTCTTCAAGGGTTATCTCTACTGTAGCATGTGACAGGATTTCCTTCATTGTTAAGGCTGAATAATATTCCATTGTATGCATCCACCAAATTTTGTCATCCACTCATCCTCAGTTGGACACTTGAGTTGCTTCTACCTTCCGGCTACTGTGAATAAAGCTGCTATGAACATGAATGTGGGAATATCTCTTCCAGATCCTGCTTTCAATTTTTTTTTTTCATCTATACTCAAAAGTGGAGTTGTATCTATACTCAAAAGTCCCTCTTTTGAGTAAGTATAATTGCACTTACTCAGGTTGTGGAAACTGGAAGAGTGTTACTTGCTTTTGGGTTGGAGGTAGTGATCCTAACTGAAAATTCACAGCAGTGCCTCTGCTTCCCCATCTTATGTCTTTGTGTCTTTCAGTTGATATCAATGCGTTGAACTTTGGCTTAGTTTTCTCATTTGAAGAGGGTACACCATTTCCAGCAATATCTTATGATTATTAGGAAACATAGCCTTTCTGAGACTATCACACCTCCTCACTGATGACCACCCACCATATTGAAACATGGGATTGGGTAGGATAAAGGGGGATTTTGTGACTTGTTGGGTTTCAGACGATCAGATTGATTCAGAAGCAACATACTTATTTGTATTCAGGTTTTGGCTAGCTAAAAAAATCCCCGCAAGATGTATCTTCCAGAGAGAGACCCCTAGATTTTTCATGTAAGCTAAGCTTTGGATTCAACTCCCCTGCTTGATTTGCTTTTAGAAAGGATCCTTCTGGACTCTTACCTCCCCTTGAAATTTCCCCCCCATGCAACAGGACTGACTTGGGTTAGAAGGCTGCAATGCATTAAGTCGGGAGTCCACATACGGATTCATACCTTTAATCATTCATTTGAAATTTTGACGCTAAAGAATTACTTATTGTTGAGTATTTTCCCACATTTTAGAGACTTGAAATTTGGTCATTAATAGATAACTCCTTATTTTAATGAAAAATCAAGATATTTAGGACCTTCCTAAAGGGGTTAGAATAATGTTCCCAAATGCTAAATTCCTTATACCTTCCTATAAAAGCAGCGAACATTTTAAGCAGTAACAACTTAAATATATCTTTTAAATTATTTTGTCTTTTGCGTTATCTCTTCCTTATGAGAAAAGGCTAAAGGCAAAGGTGAATTCTCTCAGCAGCAAGTTATAGAAAGCCATAGTCTCTGAAACTGTGGTGGTAGCATGTTGTCTCAGACCCCTCCAACAGTGAGTCCTCAGGGAGATGCCGTCCAGACTTTAGGACCCAGCCATCCTGAAGAGCCGCAGCACTGATAACTTTGTAAAAACTTCAATGGGATGGCTTTTTAGGTATCCAAAGAAATATGGATGTAAAAAAAAAAAAATCCTACCCTCAACTTAAAATGACTCTTAGGGTACTTGGGAAGGTCATTCTGATTATCTGTATCCTCTGATTTTGGTGTCTGATTAGAGCTTCGGTGTCTAGTTATAACCTTGTGCTGTTAGCTGCGCATCCTGAAGCTGTGACTGGGAAATACCCATTTTTAAGAGCAGTTGCTTTTGAAGGATGAAATCCTGAATTATAGCAACACTCAAGTAAGGCAGAAGATTGTGTCTTTCAATGGTATACTGGTTTTTGAACGCATTTGGATGATATGCCCTTTTAGAAAGTATTTGTTCTGCCCTTGGGGAGCTTTGAGAGATCTGAAAACTTGCTATGAACTGTGTGCGGTCCTTTAGTGCTTTGCCCACTTGGCATAGATGGCTTGAACGTGCCAGGGTTGCTTTGTCAGACCCTCTGTGAATCTTTGATTAGAACACCAAATACAACCAGATCCCCCGGTGATCGTTAGACCTGAGAGACCCAGGGGGCTGTGGAATTTTGGCTTAGGTTAACGAAGCTACGGGGACTTTGGTGGAAGTGTAAAGAAACCCTGAATGATGCTTTTCACGTGTTCTTAAATTACCCAACTTGCAAGGAAGAAATACTCATTAAAACTTCAAACATAAAATATTTCATTACAGAATTTCAATACAACAATTTAAATAGGTTGTAGGGGTTTTTTTCCCTTAACAAATAATCGTTCACTTTTGTCACCAAAACAAAATTAAGAACTTAGTCACATGGGCTTGGTCAAAGTATTACCTTCCTCTTTGACTCTTTGCCAACAAACAAAATGTTATTTCATTAGCCCCTCTAGGCAAGACGCTGTGCCAGTTTCTCTGAGGTATAGCTGTGTTGGGTTAGAGAAAGAGAACTTTCCAAAGAAAAGATAAAAATCCTCCAGCATTCAGTTCAAAAACACCGGTTGGTTACCAAGCAGTTACCAAATTACCTGCTTGCTCAGGTATTTTTAGAAAAACAGAAGCTGCTCAAAAAGGGGTTTTTTGTTTTTTGTGTTTTGTTTTTCGGAGACAGGACTTTGCTCTGTTGCCCAGGTTGGAGTGCAATGGCACAATCATAGCAATGTAACCTCAAACCCCTGGGCTCAAGCAATCCTCCCACCTCAGCCTCCTGAGTAGCTAGGACTGCAGGCACATACCACCATACTTGGCTAATTTTTAAATTTTTTGTAGAGACGGGGTCTCACTTTGTTGCTCAGGCTGGTCTCAAACTCCTGGCCTCAAGTGGTCCTCCCATTTAGCCTCCCAAAGTGCTGGGATTACAGGCATGAGCCACTGTGCCTGGCCTGCTGCTCAGAAAGTTTTGTACAACCCTGAGTAGCTCACACTCAAGGAGATGTGATTTCTTATTTGTGAAGTAGAGTAGGATAGCATGGCTCAGATAGTAATGCCCAATATTTAGTATGTGCCTGGCACTGTGATAAGCACTCAGCACATAAATAAGTCATTTAATCCTAAGTAGGTTTTATTATTATCTACACTTACCAGATGAGAAAACTGAGGCACAGTGGGAGGTTAGGAATTTGTCAGGATCCAAACACAAGTGGTCTGGGTCATTTTGTTAGCCACAGGACTTCTCAGAATTTTAAGTTGATGCTCTCATCTCTTGCTAGCTGCTAGACCACTTTGCTTCTGAGTCTCAGTTTCCTCATCTGTGAAGTGAAACTATGGATAATAATAACGATTTAACTACAGCACTGTTGAGAATTTAGACATGAACTGCCCAGGTATTTAATGCTTTGTCTTCCTAATATAGATGGTTTGAACATGCCAGTTTCAAAGGAAATACATTTTCAGAAATGAACTAACAGAACTCAGTTCCTACTGAATTTCAACTATCACTCAGGATGGAGATATGTTGGACTGAGTCACAAGCTTTCAATCACAAAAGGTGTGTGAAGATGTGTGTTTGTGCATGGTATGGTTATTGGTTCTCAGGCCAAACACTATTACTTTTTAAAGAGCTCGTTTTTATGATACTGGGCTAAATATTTCCCTCACTTATAGGCATGGGGCAACATGTCTTGTTGGGAGAGAGAGAGAGAGAGAGAGAGAGAGTGTGTGTGTGTGTGTGTGTGCCGGCACACGTGCGCGTGTGTGTGTTGCTAGAAGTACTTGCTACAGTATGTGTGTTACACTTCAATCAAATTTTTCTGTGAAGAAAAATGCAGCACAGGAAGAACTGAGTTTGGACTAGACTATTTTCACTGAATTTGTGACTTTGCCTAAAATTCTTCTCTCCTAGTGCTTCCTGATGACATCTTTAATTTCACGTGACACAGTTTTTTCCCCTGACATGAAAAGACCTACCATTTTGCTCTCCCTATTCACTAAAAATGTTAAAGTGTGTGATATATAATTTTTCAGAAATTTTGATCCATGTTATATAGCTTTTCTATCTCTGAAACTCTGTTAGGAATATTCAATCATTGTGATGAAGGCAACTTTTCTAGTTTCTCCCACTAGCAATTGATGAGTTACCAACCTAAAATAAAATAAGAATTGGAGGTAGGATGATAGAGAGAAGAAAAAAATATGTCAGTGCTAGTTGAGAAGTGGTAGCCTTAAGCCTTATTCACCTTTTTCTAATCATTTCTCTTAAGAGTCAGCAATGATTGCCTCTCATCTATCAATTCTTAAGGCTGTTGAGTGGTTTTCTATGGGGATACCCCTGAGTCCCCACACTCTCCGTAGCAACTTTCTATGCTCATAAAATGTAGAATCTTTTCAACACCAAGCCAAGTTCAGGCTCTGAGAAGAACAGGTTTGACAGCATTGTCCTTCCCATACACTTCTTTGAGAACTTCAGAGCTGAATGAATTTGCTCTAGGGACACCTTGGACTAGAGCTGTTTCTATGTAACCAATCCATTACTTTTATAAAGTACCAAGTTGAATGAAAACAACTTATACAGATTTAGTGGTAAATAACCAACTTGAAACTTGTCCCACCACTTAATAGTTCTGTGACCATAGGCCGCTTATGTAACCTATCAATGCCCTTGCCTCTCATCTACAAAGCGAAGCTGTTAATAGTGTCAACATCTTGAATTCAATTCCATGATTAAACAATATAATGCTTGTAGTAAATTTTGTGCATTCCCTGCACATTATAAAGGCTCCACGTTCAATGACTAGGCAACTATCTTTATGAATTATACATGCACATGAGTGCATATGGGTGTGTATTAAGAATCCTGTACAAAGTAGTACTTTGCTGAAAACAGTGGACTCTAAAGTCCTATGGAATAGTCTGGTCTGACAGGGGTTTGTGTAGGTTAAAGGGACAAATTACCCTTGTGACAAGTGAGTATGAAAATACAGTGAGTGGTTCTGTCTCCTCTCAGTCACTATTCCTTGTTTCCACTGCCACTCATCTGTGATATATGGCTTGTTCTGAAAACAAATGTACCATTAATGGTAATGTCTTTTTAGGATGTCAAATTAACATCAAGCTGTTGGGGGTCAGGAATTAAGACTCATGTAAATGGGAGTGACAATGATGACAGAAGACATAACTGCAGTAGCAATCATTGTAGCAACACTCTATATAGCTGATTAGATATTATCCAGAGCTAAATGAAAGCCCATTTTCTGTGAATCCTATACTGTCCAACAAGGTGTTAATTAATCATCTTGTCTCTCAAACCTACATCCTTTCCAGGGGATGAAGTTTCCAGGGGAACAGTGAACCCAAGAGCAGGACTAGGGAGAGGAAAATGAGCCACTTTTCGATCACAAAATTTATGGGAGAGTCAAAACATATAGTAATCAAGATAAGACTTGAATACAACATTTTAAAAAAATCAAAATTAGTGCAAAAATCTAAAATCCATGATGACTGAAATATCAAAATTTTGATTAAAGACAGGATCTGATCCTGCACTTGTACAGCCCTGCCTCACTGCCTCACCCTAATCCTGGCCTTAGTGAACCCAAATGTTAGAGAAGAAACATTTCATGTTAAAGGATTTCTCTACATGAAGTCACTATGTTTGTAGGGCAGAATGGGTGACCCAAGTGATCTAAGCTTCTACTAGAAAGGGAAGATCAAAACAATGTCTTTCTGTTATATATTAAAAGTATATCCATGGGCCGGGTGTGGCGGCTTATGCCTGTAATCCCAGCACTTTGGGAGGCCACCGAAATGGGCAGATCACCTGAAGTCAGGAGTTCGAGACCAGCCTGGCCAACATGGCAAAACCCCATCTCTACTACAACTACAAAAAATTAGCTGGACCTAGTGGTTCGTGCCTATAGTCCTAACTACTCAGGAGCCTAAGGCAAGAGAATCTCTTGAACCTGGTAGATGGAGGTTGCGGTTAGCCAAGATCATGCCACTGTACTCCAGTTTGAACACAGAGCAACACTCTGTCACAAAAAAAGAAGAACAAACAAAAAGAAAGTATGTCCATGATGTTTCTGAGAGGAGTAACAACAGAGGATACATTTTATGGAGTCCTTACTATGTGACACTCACTCTGCTAGGCACTCCACATAAATGATTTCTTTTAAAGCTCACAGTAATCCCATGAAGTGAGTGCTCATATTAACCCCAAGAGGAGACTGAGGGTCAGAGTGTTAAGCAATTTCCTTGAGGTTACCCAGCTAGTAAGTAGCCAACATAGGCTGAAGCTGCAATTCACCCCACAGGGTTTGAGAAATCACTCACTCTGTGTCTGAATCTTTTTAATTCAAGACTTAAATCTGGGTCAGTATAGTTTAAAATGTGCTTTATGAACCCAAAGTTTGGGTAATGATCTACCAGAAAACTTTACAACACAATTGCATGGTTAAGGAGGCTACTTGTGTGTCCTGTAAGGCATGCATACAATTCCAAAAATATTCCAATGGGAATAGTTTTCTTCACCACCACATGACTTTCCCTGGTAATGTGTTCTGCTTTCTCCCTTGTTTTTTGGAATCTTTTAGGTTGAGAGAGGGAGAGGAGAAAGATGATGATGATGATGATGATGAAGATGATTATTGCAGTGGTGGAGGTGGTGGTAGAGGTGATGAAGGTGGTGGTAGCTAACGTTGATTGAGGCTTTATCCTGTGCCAAATGCTGTTGTGAGTGCTTTATGAGCATGATTTCATTTACTCATCAGAAAAAGGCTACTTAGTCCCCAGTATCATCAGGAAACTGAGTCTCTGAGAACATAAGTAACTTGCCCAAGATCACAAACCCAGGTGGGTATTAGGGCCTGTGCTCTTAACCACTACGCTGTGGAAAGAAGGAAGAATTAAATGGCAGATTTTTAGATCAGCCTTCCAGCTCCTTTTAAATAGAGCCTTCAGATCCAGTTCAGCCACTGAAGAAGTCCCCACCTTTCCGAGGGCCCTGTTGTCATCTATAATGGGCATCCTTTTGGGTGACAAGTTCAAAACCTTCACAGAATTATCCCCAGAGGGCATATTTTAAAGGTGCCCAGGCTGTTGGGGGTTTTTTCTCTTCGTGCTTTTTTAGGATTAAAGTAGCTTTATTTAGCAAGCTTCAAATTAATATACTTGAATTAACGGGAGGCAGTAAAGAAATTGAAATTGTACTTGAAATACTTAGTACATGTCGTCAGCCCACAATTCTTTTTTCTACAGACTTAGAGTCTGTTTTACCAACAAGTTAGTGCCCAGGTGTTAGGGTAGCTCTGGAAAAGGTATATCTGAACCAAGAACTAAACACAACGGGGAGAACTTAAAATATTTTATTAATTTCCTCTTTTGAACAATCATAACAAATCTGCTGCATTCCCGTCCATCTCAGATAAAGCAAACCCGATTAATACTCACTGTGAGCCCCTGTGAGGAAGAGCAGAACAACCCAGGCACCGAGGATTGTGCTGATAAATGTTTAATGACTGGCTTCCTGGGAGGGAGAAAGCCCTGGCTGTGGCATTTGCCAATTCCCATGATGAAAAACCCCCACGAAGGCCTATTTCTAGCTATCAATGTGATATCCCTAAATGCGAAGTTGGGAAGACGTGTGCAAGATCGGCTGTCATGACCAGCAAACACACTACTCCATCCTTTAGGGAGGAGGAACGGAAGGCAGTCTGCTCTTTCAATGCAGTGGCTATCCTGGAGAGCTGCTGCTTCTGGAGGCACTCACTGTGTGACCTTGGGCAAGTCACTTCACCTCTCTGGGCCATTGTTTCTCCTCTACAACAGATAATGTGGAAGATCCCTTGTACCTCTAACATTTTAAAGTTCTAGAAGACAGTGCCTCCTGCTTTTTCCGACATCCAAATGCCTTGAAGCGCCTTTCTGGAAAAACCAAGTTAGCACTGTGCTGCATCCAAAAGTGCCTCCAATTTCATCTCCTGAGCATAAGGTTTGGAAAGGAGTGACTTACTCCCTTTTGCCTCTTTAAATGTGTAGCCAATGGGGCATCATACATTTTTTACACTTCTTTTGCTAGATGTGAGATCCAGGAAGGAAAGCATGGATGTTCCAGGGCTTTCTTGTTCTCCTGGGGTGGGAGGCTGCGTGTGATGCACTGATCCGTTGCTGTATGCAATTTCTACCTCCCTACCCTTTCAGCAGCCGAGCAAGATTGTTGATAGTCTCCTACCTTTTTATTTTTATTTTTATTTTTTTACTATCCAAAAGCCATTTACAAGAGTGGGAACTGCTTACATAAAATGGAGGGGTGGCAGGGGGTTGCGTTATTTTTTTTTTTTCCCCGAAAGGTGGCACGTCTCTCAGCAAAGAGAAAAAGGCATGTTGCACAAGGCTTGCTGGCAGTGATATAAGCCAGCGCCGGTTTGCCTGTTGTCACAGCCAAAGCAAAATGCCACCTCTGCCTAGAAGCCAGAGTGCCACACTCCTCTTTGTGTCCCTGAGATGTACCCATCATGAGACCGTGGAATTGTAGGTTTGCCCAGGAGGTTGCCAGGATCGCTTGAAGGTCATCTTCTAATCCCGGGAGGCTGGGGGTAAGGGGGAGGTTGATTGTAGCTCTCAAAATAGATCTTTTGAGCCCCCCATGCCCGATTACATGTTATCTACAGCCAGTAACTGTGGAATTTGAGGCCTGAGGTTACCACAAGAGAGCCCCCAATTGCCAGGAGTAAGGTAGGTCTGCAGGAATACCAGTGACCCAGTGATCACCCTGTCCCGGCACCCCTTCTTAACAAACCTAGATGCAGTGACAGCAAAAGCTCCAGAATCCCAAGGCAGGAGGTGCCAAAAACACTCCCCCCCCCCAACAACCACTACCAAAAAAAATTTTTCAGTAAAATATTCTCACCCCTAGAGGGGAAAACCTGTCCATGCCTGAAGCAGCTTGACCCCAGCCAACACCCTCCCTCCATGGAGTGAACTGTAAATCTCAAAAAAAAAAAAAAAAATTTCCTACTTCCTACCCCTCCTGCTCCCTGGGGAGGGACAGAAGGTTCCTAAAACTGACAGTTTCGCCTCCATGATCTTTAAAAGAGCAGAAGTTGGCTGTGAGGCTGCAGTGCTGCCTCGATTGGGGTAGTGTGGTCTCTGTTGCGGCTGGGCTCCAAGGAGAGCCACAATTGGCTCTGATGAGGAAGGAGCCTCGAAATGAAAGATTGCAAAGAGGGCTTCTGTACGCCATGGCTGAGACTGTGCCGTTTCTTGCAAGGTGAAACTTGGCAGTTCTACCTTGCAAGTAAAAACCTAAATTAATTTTTTTTAAAAGAAATTAAGTCAGAAACAAGGCTTCGGAAAAACTGTGAGTGTTAGGCATAAACTGATTTTGGATGATCTTTAGGTGAGAAAGGGTGGAGTTACCATCAGAAACATGTTTTTATTTATGCTTTTCAAATCCCCCACTGGTGTGCGATGTGTGTGTGTGCGCGTGTGTGCGTGTGCGTGTGTATTGGTTAGCATGAGAGTATGCATCATCTCAATTCTCTAACCAGTCTTTCTTTTTTGCATCTTTTCTGTGCACAGTTCATATAGATGCCCTATAAATAAATACATAGGCCCATCCACACCTTTTCATTTTATTTGTAAATTGTTTGGTATAAGCGCCAGAGCGTAATGAAACCTGGTGAAGTTTAAAAGATTAGATTTTTTTTCATACTGACACTTCATAACACTGTTCATATGTCTCCGAGTGAGATTTATGAATATATGAGCAGTACTGCAAAATTATACTGCACCAGAGACTTCCTGCACCACAGGGGTGGCAGTCTAAAGTGACACAGCTTCAAGCATTTTTCACAGACAAGAAGCAAAATTTAACCCCCTTAAGGGGATGTATGATTTCAACAGCTTGAAATGAGCTCATTTGTAGATGGTTTTTTTTTTCTCATCTTCCATAATTTTTTGGTGTTAAGATTAAAACAGATTGCACAGCCAATGTAAGGGCACATAAGCTGCCCAGAGTACAGTTTGGCCCTTAAAGAGAAATCCTCATTCATTGTCTTGATCAGCACTCCTCAATCAGGTATATGAAGATAAACTTGCCCCTAAATTCTTAAGGCGCTCAGCCCAATTCCCAGAATTGTACTCTAGCAGGCAGGGTGTGGAATTTTCAAACGGTAAGTGGCAAAGGACATCAATTGGTCCAGTGGAGAAGCTCTCATCTCTCTGGGCACCAGAGACAATGACATTAGAAAATAATCAGTATCTTGAATCTAAGTGGTATAAAATTAACCAATCAAAAAGATCATCAGAAGAGCGAAAGATGGTCTCTATGAATTGAAACATAGGAAATGACTATCAAGAAAGACTTCTATTAGATTCAGAGTCCAAACTGGTCTCTCTTAGATTGGTCCGTATCCAGTACCTTGTAATTTTGTATAAATTAATGTTCATTAATCTCTATTAACCATTTTGTTTCCTCCTGGAACAGAGTGGGGTACTCAAACATTGCCTGCTTCCTCTCTGCCCTATAAATGCTCCATGATGTGTTGGCTGGAGAACTTTTGTCTCTTTTTCAGCAATGGTACAACAGCTCCATGAACGTGATCTGCACCTGGTTGACGGACCGGATGGACTTACAGCTTCACATTTATCAGTTGAAAACACTAATTAGGATGGTAAAGGTAAAAGAAAAAAAATAATGACTCTTCTTTGCAAATAGCTGACTGAAATACTTTTTATTGGCGAGCTGCGGAGCTTGCTTACCACAAATATTAGTTTACATAGAAAATGGCATCTCATACAAGAAAAACCTATGCAATTGTTTTGTGATGCCTGATAAATGTGTTGCTCAGACAGCAAAAGGAATTTAATACAAATAAATTTGATATCTTTTCCAGAGAGGAAAAATACTTTATGTTTTTACCGTGCAAAAATACTGCAGAGGCCACCGTGTCCTTTGCATTAGACTTTCAAAAACTGGCTTTTGGTGCCATTATGTTAATCACATCAATTGCCAATTTCATTTATGGTTTAATTAAATAAAATTTTGCCACTATTAATTTAATAGAAGTATTTACCCCCAGCTATTTCTAAATATGTCCCGTGATTATTATCAGAATGCAAATCAATATTGTTCTCATAGTTAATTGAAGTAGTTCCTCTTACAGCGCGTGTATACAATCAAATATAAAGGATCACAAAGGTGAGATAACATACCCTGAAAGTAGCTTTTTTCCTTGTTCTTGTGTGTGCGCCTTGGACTAATGATAATTATTTCAGCGTGAAATCTGAGTGGTTTACATGAAATAATAAGATCACAGAAGGGGGTAAATACGTTTTGATCATTTCAGTTTCCATTTGATGCTTCACCATAGAGGGTTTTAAAACATTCGTATGCAAAAATCTCATTCAAAGCACAGAGTCCTTTAAAATATTTTAACAAGAAACGTAGCTGAATGTCTATTTCTTAACAGTTTTCCAAAAGTCCCTGCAATACCCACTCCTGGGCACCCCACCCCCACCCCATTTCTTAGTCACTTTTGGATCAGCACTTTACCCCAGTGCTGACTTACAACCAATTGCTGTTCCATTGTGTGTAATTAAGGAGAATTATTATTATCTGCATTTGATCTCACAAAGCATCTGCTCAGGAAAGGTTATAGACAGCAGCGTATTACAGCTCTTAAAAAAGGAATGTATACACTCAGACTAGGGACCCAGCCTCATTTTCACATTTTTTTACTTCAGTTTCTTAGGACCAGCTCAATAGTCAAGTGGTCGCCTGACCACTTGAATTCCATTTTCTGTGCATAAATACACTTTGGGGAAATTTTCTGTCTGACCCTTATTGGGTAGACATCAAAAGAAGGTGTAATTTTAATAATTAAAAATTGTCTTCCCGTTACTGTTATTCCCAGATTGATGTTGGAAATTACCAATATCTTATGAAGGAAAAATATAAGTCAGAGGAGAGGTTTAATCTT
Organism: Ateles fusciceps; assembly: GCA_036589455.1. Taxonomy (NCBI): domain Eukaryota; kingdom Metazoa; phylum Chordata; class Mammalia; order Primates; family Atelidae; genus Ateles; species Ateles fusciceps. The sequence goes on from JAZHEH010000562.1 coordinate 16,206,663, forward strand.
AGCCTTTTGCCAAAAAAAAAAAAAAATGTAATATGAACCACAGAGAAGGGATACAGAAATGTCACTGCCAAAGGAACCCCTTCACTTTAGCAAAAAGTGGGTTCCGCTTAACTAATGCCACAACTCTGAGCTATGAAGCCAAATTCACAATCTTTTAACCAAAAACATCACCCAGAGGCCTCCTCCTCCAGGGCAAATTTCCAAGGATAATTGGCTTTCTTTCTTGCATCAAGAGCCACTTCTTTTATTCATCCATTCATTCATTATTCAGCAAGCATTTATTCATTCATCCAACATTGGATAAATATTAGGTGAGCCCCTACTTGTATGTTACCAGATGGAGGATTCAAAAATGACTAGATGTGGTCTCTGCACTTAGGCATTGAGAGTCTAGTTAGTAAACACACTGCTCTCAAATTTGAATAAAGGAAAGAATACTCAAGTGCTTTTTACCTTTATTTTCCCCATCATATTCTGGCAACAATTATGTTATTCTAAGTGGCAACAGAATAAATGATTGAAAAGTACAAAAATTTAAGTTGTCTGGAAATCTGGTCCACAGCATGCCTAACATTTACTCAGTCTCTTACCCTTTCCCATTAAAGTGAAAACAAGTAGCTGTCTAGCTTCCTATTCTCAGCGAGCCTTGCATGTTGATGCATGATTGATAATAGCCTAATTTAATACCTAAACCAGATTACTTTTATGTTATTGGACTTCACTAAGCCAAACTGGGTTTACTCATGAACTCTACAGTGATTACAACATGTGACCTTCAAGAGGGGTTGACATTGTGATTCTTGCTACTATGACCGCATTAGATGGACTATTAAAAATAGAAATAATGATGGGAGTGGTATTGATGTATGTTAGCCTTCCTTGTCTTGCCCCTTTAGCAAGTTTCCTATATCAACAAGAGAAACAAACAGTAGCTAAAATGATATGCAGTCTGATAAGGAGAGTAGTAGTTAGAGAGAGACCTTTAAAAAAAAAAAATTATGAAGTAGACAACAGCAAGATGCTTCTGGTCATATTCAATTAACACTGAAGGATTTCTAGAAAAACGGTCCTTGAGATACCTAAGGAAATCTGAGAGAAACCGCCTGAAGGAACAAAGAAAGAACTTGTGGTGCAGTAATACCAAGCCATTGTTCTTGAAAAAGAGCCAAATTTCTTCCCTGGACCATAAAGTTGTGAACAGAATAGATACAGTTCTTTCCCAAGGAGATAAGAAATGAGTCACATGCCTGCAACATATTGATGAGGCATTAGTGCTCCATCTTTCTCATAATTGCTGCTGCCTGTAATAGGTTTCATATACCAACATACATATGTCTGTCTTGTGAATGAGACAGAGGGATATCAGTACAGCTCATGCAGTTATAAGACTCAAAAATACTAAAACCAGACTGCAACAGAAATCACAAAATACCATCATCACTCAATCCATTATTTATATGTTACAGCCCCTTCCACTGTCTATCATACTACATTACACTAACCTAAGAGAAAAAACCAGTCCACAAAAATGAACCAAAACAATTATGGAACATTTCCCTTTATGGAACTGGATAAACACAAGCTTATGTTCTTTGCTTTGTCTCATCTAATATAGTTTATCCTGTCACTATTTCTCATTTTCTGTCATTCAAAGAATCTCAATACAAGTGAATTTCAATACAAGTGAAATCCAAGTGCAGTGGCTTTTTATTTGACAATGCATAAAGTATGATATTTAGCTGAAGGTCAGTGCTCTCACACCCATACCTGCTTTTTACCTTCTCCCTCCCCATCATGGAGATGAGATGTCTCTTATTACTCTATCTTTTCTCTCCTTAGAAAACGTACAGAGATTTCCGATTGCAAGGGGTCCTGGACTCCACTTTAAACAGCAAGACCTATGAAACGATCCGGAACCGTCTCACTGTGGAGGAAGCCACAGCATCAGTGAGCGAAGGTGGGGGACTGCAGGGGATCAGCATGAAGGACAGCGATGAGGAAGACGAAGAAGACGATTAGATCATTTGGTCCTAGAGTCCACTGGGACAGAGTCCTGTAATCAGTGCATGTCCTTAGTCTGTTAGTGAAACCCATTAGGGAATTTTCTGTCAACCACCATGCCCATGAGATGTTTATCAATACAATTGCCATTTTAGCTATGTGGTACCAAGATTAGCAAATGACCTTCGTATCCACTGATTTTCCTGATTTCCATGTCTATATGTTTACAAGCAATATGAAGCACCATTCTTTAAATACTGTTCATGAAGAATACATAGTCTAGCCACTAGGTGTGTCCCTGTTATCAGCAAAGATCAATGATGCTTCATTCATGTACTGTGTGTGCATTGATGGTAAATGGATGTGAGGGTGAGTACATCAAGTACATTTACTTCTTTGTTTCACATATGTGGATGCCAGTTAATTAAATGAGTACGTAAATAAATAAATTAAAACACATAGATCTGCTTTGTGTTTTTATTTTTTTTAAACAAAAGGCAAGTCTCCAACAATCAACTTTTGATTCTTTCTGTTCCCCTAAAACTAAAAACTGAACCCCTTGTGTCTTTGTTAACCCATCCTTTCATTTACTCATAATTAGCCAAAAACAAAAAGGATGGCTACATACCAATGGATTGATTCTCTTAATTGCCACGGCAAGGGGGCAATCCTATCATGACTTAACATCAAGCACATGGTTCAGAGCAACTGTCTTCTGTCAAAATTTTCTCCTCTTAAATGTTATTTTGCTTTTATGTCTCAATAACTGTGTATGTAAAAAAAATGAATATTTAAATTACAACCCTAGACTAAAAATGTGTTTATAATAAGATGTGGATATTTCCTTCAGTAGATTGTAACCATAATTTAAATTATTTTGTTCCACACTGTTTTTTATATCTGTCATGTACATTGCATTTTGGTCTGTAACTGCACAACCCTGGGGTTTGCTGCAGAGCTATTTCTTTCCATGTAAAGTAGTGGATCCATCTTGCTTTTGCCTTATATAAAGCCTACAGTTATGGAAGTGTGGAAAACTGTGGCTTCTCAATAAATATTCAAATGTCCTAAGAATATACGTTTGGGTCTGTCTTCCTCTGTCTCCTTTGAATGTCAGAACTGAAACACAACAAGAAGAAATAGGAAAGGGGGAGGGAAGAGGGTAATTTTTGCAGAGTGTTCTTGAAACTGTTGGAGTGGGTCGTTTTCAAATGCTCGTAGTTCTCCATGAGAGACTGCCTAAAATTCTGTTAATTCAGACTCCACTAATTCAGAATCCGTGGGCATTTGGACATGTTGGACAGATTACGCTTGCATTATAGGATAAATAAGGGTTTGCTAAGCAAGTAAGTAGTGTAAACGAGAGAAATGTTTCTCCTGTACGAAGAGAAGGCCAACAAACTGTTTTTAAGCACCACTTTAACAGCAGTGTTTGCATTCAAACAAAGTGTGTGCCAATTATATATGATTCTTATATATTTGTTAAAGCATTTTACAAGATTCTCTAAGATATGGAGTACTCTAGTCGCTCCTCAGGCCCTGTCAGCAATATGATCACCTAGGTTTGTAATAAATTAAACATTTTGTAGCCTTGTTTGCTTTATTTGCAACTGCCACTAAACCAGGCTGATCTTTCCTGGAAGCTGACTAAGGTTTTAGGGAAACAGCTACTTTTCCAATAGAAGCAGGTAGAAAGGTTGCCAGTTGTTCTCTACAAAACAACCCCTTTAGACATGTCTTGCTCTGTTTACTTGAGGTCTGCGGGTGCAAAGCATCAGTACTTCCTGCCTTTTATGGGCTTACAAAAGAGTTCTCGTTTATTGAGCAACTCTGCTATGCCAGGCATTCTGTATGTATTACCTTATTTAAATCTTACAACAACCGTAAGAGGAGAGAACTGTTGTTATCCTCATTATAGATGAGGAAATTAAGTTCAAACAGGTTACACTAACTTGCCCAGTAGTTACTCAACTCCATGCAGAACCATTAATCCAGAGATAAGAGCATGAAACTGTTAATACAAATGGTGGGAATATGTCTTTCAGGTGTGACAAAACTTTGATTACTCAGGGACACATAGTTAAGTCAGAATAACATAGCCAAGATTTTTTAAAACACATTTTTATTATATTTTGAGTTGCAAAATGAAATCATGTATCTTGCAACAATTACATTTTTTTTTAATTTTTATTTATTTTTTGAGATGGAGTTTCTCTCTGTTGCTCAGGCTAGAGTGCAGTGGTGCGATCTCCGTTCTGCAACATCTGCCTCCCGGGTACAAACGATTCTCCTGCCCCAGCCTCCCGAGTAGCTGGTACTACAGGCATGTGCCACCATGCCAGCTAATTTTTGTATTTTCAGTAGAGATGGGGTTTTGCTATATTAGCCAGGCTGGTCTCAAACTCCTGATGTTGTGATCTGCCACCTTGTCCTCCGAAAGCGCTGGGATTATAGCTGTGAGCCACCGCAGCCCAGCGTACAATTTTAAAACATGCAAAGTAAAGAGAGAACACCTGTCCAGTGTATATAAGTTAGCAGAAGGAGGAAACTTTGGGAGCCTTGGAGGAGAGCTAAGTAAATAAGTTAGATAACTAACCAAAGGGTACAATGTAAAAATCATAAGGAAGACTAAGTCAGAAAAGACTGTATCTCCAAAACCAAGGTGAAATTTAAAAATTCCTTCAAAAGGAGATTTCACTGCCTTGCACTGAGGATCCTGTTAAATAGCAACCCTGGAAAAGGGGATATGGGTAAGGAAATGACAGCAGAACACATCAGAAAGCACTGACCAAGTTATCCTTGACCACTGCTGGCCTCAGTTTATGCTGACCACAAATGCAAAGTCAAGAAGACAGCTTTGATATTCCTTTTCATTTCTTTGGGATGGTATATTGAGCCATCTTCCTTACTTTTTTTTTTTTTTTTAGATTTTTATTATACATACAGAAGAGTGCATGAATTCTAAGCCTCCAGCTCAATGATTTATCACAAAGTGAACACACTTGCAGAACTACCTAGCTGAGAAATAGAACATACCGAGGCCCCTGAGGAACCCATGCCCTTTGCCAAACTGTACCCACTCGTTACATGCCAAAGGTAGCCACTATCTGATTTCTAATGGCATAAACAGATCAACTTGCCTATTTTAACCTTTTTGCCATTGCAATTACAGCACATATTCTTTCATGCCTGGATTCTTTTGCTCTACATTACATTTTTGGTGTAGATGTGGTTCATTTCTTTTCATTGCTGTATAGTAGTCCAAGGTATAAATAGACCACAATTGATTTATCCATGTAAAAATGTTGTTTTTCATTTTGGGCTGTTTTGAATAATACTGCCATGAATTTCCTTGTACATATGTTTTGGTGCAATTGCTGGGTCCTGAAGTAAAAGTATTTTCCTTTTCAGAAGATGTTGCCAGTTTTCCCCAGAGGATGAACAAAGTTGTGCTCTCGCCGGCAGCCAATCAAAGTCCCTGTTGTTCCACATTTTTGACAACATTAAGTGTTGCCACTCTTTAATTTTTGCCATTCTGGTAAGTGCCGTGGTGGTTTATAATTGTAGTTCACTAATTATCAAATGAAGTTGATTGCCTTTGAACATGTGTATTGGTAATTTAGACAGCCTCTTCTGTGTAAGTCTTTTTAAAATGTGCAAAGTGAGAGGTAACATCTGTCCATTGTATAAAATTTAGCAAAAGTAGGAAAATGTTCAGGAGACCTGGGAGGAGAGCTAAGTACATTTTTTATTTAGATAACCTCTTTTGTGAAGTGCATGTTTAAGTTTTTTTCTTTTTTTTTTTAAGAGGAAAATTTTAGAACTATTTGAAGGCTGATAGGAAGAGACCATAGGAAAAAGTGCCAGTTGGATGGAGGAAATATCAAGGACATTGTGAACCAAACAGAAAGGCATTCACCTTATGAATAATTGGTCCACAAATACTTGAGTACATACTGGTCAGGCAAGCACTGTGCTAGGAACACCAGGACTTTTTCTAATCCATTTCCCCTCATCAGCCAGAGAGACCTTTCTAAAGGCAAGTATGATCCCGTTCCTCCTCTAATTAAAAGCCTCCAATTGTTCCCCTCCCCTTAAAATGAAACCCAAACTCCTTAAGGTGGCATTCAAGGCCAGGAACAACCCTTGCCTACTTCTCCAGCCTCTTCTGTTAACCCTACTCCTCTTACTCCCAGGGTTCATCCACACCCACCACCTTTAGCTTCCTGCTGTGCACCATAGTTCTTCCTACCTGGGGCCCTACCTCTGAACAACCTCATCTCATCCATCAAACCCCAGCTAAACTGGATCTCCCCCAAGGAAGCCTTTCTCAACCCCACCCTCAGTTCAGCATCCATCTCCTTAGCATATATCCTCATAACAGTATCTACTTCTTTTCTTAGTATTCACATTACTCATGAATGGGTTATATGCATCATTATATGTTCCATAACTCTCTTCTCTACTGCAGGAGGGTACAGGCTATACCAACTTCCCCACTCTGTGCCCAGGGTACTCAATAAATATATGACTAATAATGAAGGCTGAAAGTAGAGGGATGAGATGATCTGTTGCTATTCTCATAGAACTTTTAGTCGAGGTAGTATGAATCTTCCAAAGACACAGACTAAATATTATAAGATTCAGAGGAGGGGAGAAGGAAAGGAAGGTTTCCTTGAGGAGGTGGGCCTTAAAGAGCCCATAGAGAGGATTGGGAAGGACAAGAACAAGACCAGAGGGAGGCCAGGGGATGTGCCACTTGGCTGGAGCCAGGGGATGTGCCACTTGGCTGGCTCACCATAGAAATGGGAAACTATTCTCTTCTCTGGTGGATTCCCAGTGCACATAGTAAACACTCAACATATACATGTTAACTTAAGACATTAATGAATATGCCCACTGTGTTTAGGAAAGCCTGCTTCATGGGAAGGTTTAGGCAAGAGGTTGAGAGAGATTATCATGGAAAGAGTAGATTGAAGTGTCAAAGGAGGACATTTAGTTCCACTTAGTTTGGGTTTGTTGGTCTGCATAGCCAAGAACTAACTACTATTTTTAATTTTTTCAAAACATTTAAAGAAATTTTTTAAGTTAAAAAAAATCAAATAGAACAGAATTATATGAAACAAAACGTTCAAGCCCCCCCCCCCGCCCCAACACCCATTTCCCCAAAGTAGCCATTGCTAACAGATGGGCATATATTCTTCCAAATATGTTCAAATCATATACAAGTATATTGGAGATTTTATATATATATAAATGATCCCAATATATAAATGAGAATCATCCTGAGCCTACTATTTGGCAAATCACATTTTCCATTTATCAGGTATAGATAGGATCATTTTGTACTTCTGCACATATAGACTTTCCATATAGACCATATAGACCACATATAGACCAGTACTTTGGTAATGGGTGTGATATATTTAAGGAGATTTTCTGGTCAGAGAAGAAACAGGAGCAAAATAAGATAAACTGAAAATCTAGGATGAAATTAGGATGGATCAAAACATAATGGAGGAAATGAGCCATCTGTGGAAGTGACCCAAAAGACTGTTTGAAAATGTGTGACTAAAGAATTTCTGAAACACCCCAAATCCAATCCCAGTCTAACTGCACTATATCACAGTTATCTGTTTATGTGTCTGTCTCCCCTGCTAGACTACTGCCAACTAGTTGAGGTCAGGGACTGTGTATCCATTTCTGTATGCCAGTCTGGTGCCTGGTATATAGTAGGCACTCAATAAATGTTGGTTGAATTGAATGGGTGCACATAAGCAATGTACACCTGATTATGATCATGACCAAGAAAGCATAAACTAAATTTATTACAATGTACTCTGTCTATAAAGAAAGAATTACAAAAGAAAGTGGGGAATCATGATGGCTTTAGAAAATCCATCCACCTCAATGCAGGCATGAACAGCCATACTGTCATAAATTTGAATTTCTATAAAAATTTTAGGAAATCAACAAAACAAGAGTCGTATAACTAGCGTTTAAGCACAAAATTGAATGAGTTTATTTCCTTTAAATTTTAAAATCCAAAACAAGTGTGTTCTCTTTGTGGCTAATTTATATCAGACACATAATTAACAAATCTGAAATTAAGTCAAATTAGGCACAATTCTGTCATTCTTGGTAAACAAATTTTTAAAAATCAATATTCCTCTTTTATTCAAGGTTGTTTTGCTTCTTCATCTGAATACTAAAATTATCATCTGTTTTCCTTCTTATGAAACCGTGCATTTCATCTAAAGTTGTAAATCTGCATTTGTTGTAACTAAGCAAAACATGAGAAAAGGGCTGATGATAGTGCAGTCTGCCAGCAGAGTTCTCTACCCTGACAGTACGCTGAAGGTCAGAGAAAAACACTGAACAACAAATTAATCACGGCCACCAGCTAACAGAGGGATAAAACGATGACAATTAATACACACAACTACAAATTAAGAGGAATGCAAAGGCGACAACAAGCAAAAAGTACACAAATTGAATTTTTCTTATTTCCTAAGAATTGATGGTGAGATGGCCAAAGGCAATTGTAAACATGGTTAAGTTGGCATATTTCCCTCTGTCCATCAAAAACAAGTTGGCGTGTTTCCTGGGCAGTGAATACAATTGCAAAGAATAAACAAGACTTTGCTTAAAGCAGAAAACATGTGATTAAAGATAGTAGAAATTTCAGAGAAAGTGTCAGAAATTTTGGAATGTGTTTAAAAGAAAATCAAAGTCAGCATAAGAAGACAAATACTGGTAGTATTTGGTGCAAAGAAAAGTACAGTTTATGTGGAAGCTATGGCTAGGTTTCAAATTCTAATGTCATTATATTATTGTAAACAGGACCACTGAACTATGCATCTCACTTAATCGTCTCCATCACCTCCTGGAATAGGGCTTTGAGCATGATAAATTCTTCCACCATATTTTTTTGGTTCAATTAGCCTAATTTTGAATAAAATTTTTAAAATCAGACATCAAGATTATAAATTAAAAGTTCCAGGGCATATGAAAAGTGCTGACATCACAATGTATTTGGAAAATCTGAACTCTTCAGAGCTCTAATTAAATGACAATTAATAAACTCAAGTTGCATCTACTCTTTGTCATCTCCAAAGCTCCATAACAAGGCTGCTATACACACGGTCTTGGGTTAGTATTCTCTTAGAGAGCACAAGGAAAAGTTGGTGGTGTCGTCGGGAAGAAACTTTCACAAAGTGAACTGAGGGGTAGAGGTGGAACTAGGGACTTAGGATTTGATCCTGAAACAAGCGCTCATTTCTCCCCCAGTAAATTACAGAAAGATGATCTCTGAGAATAGGGAGGGCTAGATCTTGTTATTGCAAAGGATGGGGCTCAAGCCACTCTATTTAAATATTGAAGTAAAGATGAAAGCAAAAAACTGCGGGATTTGTAGACTGTTGGGTGACAGGTATCACAGGAGTGAATAGAAGGAAGAGGTTGTGGGCATAGGTTCTGATAGGTTCTGGGGTCAGGATGACCTTGATCCAGATGTCAGATGATCAGTGGTAATCATTAGCCATGTGATCTTGGGAAAATTATGTTATTTCCCTAGGTCTCAGTTATCTCATCTGTAAGATGTAAATAGTCAGAATCATACTCTAGTTATTACATGTCATTATAAGCTCCTTGGGTTGTCATCAAGAGTAAATGTATTACTATGTGTGAAGTGCTAAAAAAAGGCACACATGCAAAGTGGTCAGTAAATGTTAGCTAATATTTTATTGTTAATTTCTTTCTTTCTTTCTTTCTTTCTTTGACAGAGTCTCACTCTATTGCCCGTGCTGGAGTGCGGTGGCACAATCTCAGCTCACTGCAACTTCTGCCTCCCAGGTTCAAGTGATTCTCCTGCCTCAGCCTCCCAAGTAGCTGGGATTACAGGTGCCCACCACCATGACTGGCTAATTTGGGTTTTGTTTTTTTTTTTTTTAGTAGACATGGGGTTTCACCATGTTGGTCAGGCTGGTGTCAAACTTATGACCTCAAGAAATGGGTAGCAAGAGTACCTTTCTTGATGCTGCTTAACACATTGCTGCCCGATCCACTGCTGATCAGGAGCTGTTCTTTTGAAAAGAAATGCAATGAGAACAGTGAGTAGCAGAATTCAGCTTTCTAAGGGTAGTGACTTGACCATATCTGTGATCTGTTCAAAGCCTGAAACATGTGGCAGGCTCTTAAATGCCTAAGAAATTAACAGTAGGCCAGGCAGGCACAGTGGCTCAAGCCTATAATCCCAACACTTTTGGGGGCCAAGGCAGGGTTAACAGTTCTCCTGCCAGAAGCATTGCCTGGCCAGGCTAGATTTGGAAGCTTCCCAAGGCTGGTGAAATAAATTCCAGCCTTCAATACAGTGGAATACAATGGAGCCAGGAAAAAGAACAAAGTAGATTTGTATATGCTGGTACTGAAAAATGTTCAAGATATATTGCTGATATTTTATTAAGTTGAAAAAAATTGAGGCAGACCAGCATTTAAAGAACTCTCCCATTTCTTTAAAAAAATAATAATAATAAGCAAGTCTCTTTCCTTTTTTTTCCCAAGAAATTAAATGAACAGCTATCATTTTGGCTTCCCAGCATCCAAATCCATGGAAACTGAAGAGAAAGGGATGTTCTCTCTCCTGCCCCTCACAACTAGAATGTGGCTAATAACCAGGTGCTCTAACTCAGAACCTTGACTCTTGAGAGAAGAACCCAAAGGCATGGCAGCATTGAAGAACTTTCCCTGGGTCTCGGGACCATGGAGGGGCATCCAGTGACTGGTGAATGGGCCCAGCAGAGTTGCCCTGTGGTTACTTTAGGCTGTGCCTCACCTCACTGATCCATTGGTTCCTGATGGAGCCTGTGTCCCAGCCTTCAGTACATTCTGGGAGCTACTGTGTAAACTCCTTTTCTGCTGTCAAGTTCTGCTGTTGGGAACTGAGAACAGTTCCCCTCAGCAGTGGCTGATGTAGGAAAAAAATTTAGAAGAAACTGATAGAGTGGTTATCTCTGGGAAATGGGATGGCAAACTTCAGGATGGAAAGGAGATTTGTTTTTCAGTTTATTTTTAATTTTATTATTGTTTGATTATTTCAACCCTGTTCATTTACCATTCTTTCAAACCTAAAACATTTTAAAATACTGCATTTTAAGTAGCTTAACTTTTAAAAAGTGTCCGGCTGGGCGTGGTTGCTCACACCTGTAATCCCAGCCCTTTAGGAGGCCAAGGCGGGCAGATCACAAGGTCATGAGTTTGAGACCAGCCTGACCAACCTAGTGAAACCTGTCTCTACTAAATATACAAAAAATTAGCTGAGCCTGGTGGTGGGAGCCTGCAGTCTCAGCTACTCAGGAGGCTGAGGCAGGAGAATTGCTTGAACCCAGAGACGAAGGTTGCAGTGAGCCAAGATCGTGCCACTGCACTCCAGCCCAGGCGACAGTGCAACACTCCATCTCTTAAAAAAAAAAAAAAAAAAAAAGCGTCCCAATAGAGGCAGTACCTGGAAAGGAAAAATGTAGAATTACAGTGTAGTCCTAGCAGCAGGCACAGGATGGAAGGTTAAGTAACACCCTCTTACCTCTGCTCAGGTCCTCTTACAAAGAAGAGCTTCTTAACCTGGAGAGTTTGGCTAGGACTCAAGAGGTTTGTGAACTTGAATGCGGGGGTGGGGATAGGAGGCAGCAAGCTACAGTAGCATTTGTAGTATTTGTGACACTGTCACCAATGGGAGATCAGATATTTTCCTATCACATTACAGTGGTTATGAGTTCTCAACACTCATCAGTGCTTCTAAGTTATGGTAATTATTAGATCGGCCACTAGATCTTATTTAATGCATTAGGAAAGAAGCATACCAAAGAGATATCTGCACTCCCTTGTTTACGGTAGCATTATTCACAATAGCTAAGGTGTGGAATCCACCTTAGTGTCCATCAATAGATAAGTAGATCAAGAAAATTGGTGTCTATATAAATGAAATACTACTTAGCCTTGGGAAAAAAAAAGAAATTCTGTCATTTGCAACAGCATGGATGAACTTGGAAGATATTATGCTAAATGAAATAAGCCAGGCACAGAGAGACAAATACTGTGTGATCTCACTTATGTGTGGAATCTAAAAAAGTCAAATTAATAGAAGCAGAGAGTAGAGTGATGGTTACCAGGAGCGGTGGTAGGGGATGCAGGGAGATGTTAGTCAAAGGGTACAGAGTTTCAGTTAGATGAATAACTTTAAAATATGTTTTTTTTTTTTTAAAAAGAAGCCTATATATCACTTTATTTTTTAAGATTTTGATAACTATATCATTAATATGATGGATATCTTCTAGAATACTACATATTTTATTCATTTAAAAGCATTATTCTGGGCAAGGCATCATGGCTCACACCTGTAATTCCATCACTTTGGGAGGCAGAGACAGGAGGATCACTTGAGGCCGGGAGTTCAAGACCACGCTGGTCAACATAGCATGAACCCATTTCTACAAAGAAATTTTAAAAATTAGCCTAGCGTGGTGGCACACATCTGTAGTCTAAGCTATGTGAGACAGGAGGATTGCTTGAGCCCAAGAGTTTGAGGGTGCAGCAAGCTATGAGTGCATTATTGCACTGGCAACAGAGTGAGACCCTGTCTCTAAAATAATAACAAAATAAAAAATAAAAATGAAAGCTTTATTCTGAGAAGGGGTCTACAGGCTTACCAAACTGCCAGTGGGGTCTACGGTGCAATGCCTATGTGCACACACACAGAAAACTTGAGAACATCTGCCAAAGCTCTTCATCTTTCTCTTCCTCATCTCACTTTTTGCTTTATCCATCAACTGTTATCCTAATTTCTTTACCTATAAAGTGGCAACAGTGTCCTTTTCTTTTTTTTTGTGTGCAAAGCACATAAGCTATATGCTTTTGTTTGTTTTTAGCAACAGGTCTCACTCTGTCACCCAGGCTGGAGTGCAGCAGTGTGACCATAGCTGACTGCAGCCTCGAACTCTGGGCTCAAGAGATCCTCCCATCTCAGCCTCCTGAGTAGCTAGGATTACAGGTGAATTCACTGTGTCTGGCCTTCTTTTACTTTTTTTGAAAGAAAGTCAAACAATCAAACTGGCCATCACAATTCAACAAATGATAGTCTATAGTTTATTGTTTGAGGATACTGATAGGTCATATTTTTGTGCCTCTTGACAGGATGAAACTGAATGGATGAAATTAGTGGTTATGAGCAAGGAGAAGGGCAGGGTGGTCTTGACTGGCTAGCTATGAGTTTCCACTCTGCCATTCAAATAAACATGTAGCCTTAGACTAATCACTAATACCCACCAAAACTCATTTACTTCATCTAAAGACGAGGATAGCCAGTCCACCTGCTTTATAGGGTCACATTATTGATACAATAATAACAATCATTGCATATAATTACCATACCACAGGTCCAGAAACCAGTAACAGTGGTTGCCTCTGGGGAAAGAGACTAGATATTTGGGGTGGGAGACCTGATTTTCACTATATATTATATTACGTTGTTTGAATTCAATTAGTGTTAGCAATTATTACTATTGTATCCAAAAAAAAAATACAGGAAACGCAAAACTTTAATCTACTAATGGTGTCATAGCTGATCAATATTCATTTATTTACTCCTTTATGCTAAGTGAAAACTTAACTTCATCTGCAGAAATCAAAAGAGGATATCTACCAAGCAAACTCTGCTACATAAGCAGATGCTCAAACTTAATTAAATAGGGGCTTGCTCAGCTTACCTTTATTCTCCTAGCAAGCCCTTATTCATAGGATGTTAGGTTTCTCCTGTACATTACTTTGACCACTTCCACTCCCAAGGAATCTGCGGAGGTGTGGGTGGTAGTCAGAAGAACCTCTAAAGGAATTCTTTGTTATGGAAATAAAATAAATATTTTCTTGATATTCAAGGGACAGTCTGGGAAGACTTCCTTCTCTTCAGTTAAAAACTAAGTACCTGTTAAAATATTAGTAATGGCCAGGCATGGTGGCTCACACCTGTAATCCCAGCACTTTGGGAGGCCGAGGTGGGCAGATCACTTGAGGTCAGGAGTTAGAGACCAGCTTGGTCAACATGGTGAAACCCCATCACTACTAAAAATACAAAAATTAGCCGGGTATGGTGTTGAGCACCTGTAGTCTCAGCTAGCCACGCCACTGCTTTCCGGCCTGGGCAACAGAGCAAGACTCCATCTCAAAAAAAGAAAAAGGAAAAAATAAAAATAAAAAATAAAATATTAGTAAGGAGAATGAAAGCACCAGCGTACACATTCCAGAGCTGAAGAAAATGGAAAGTCAGTCAGCCTGTTAGCTACCAACAGTGACTAAAAATTTCGATTTGTGCTGAGTATTGTCTGCAGGACTATGGGGAAAAGGTCTATATATTTAAACCAACATGGAGTTTGTCCTGTCCTTTGACACTAAACACGCATGTGGGGAAAAAAAACAGTTGTACAAAATACGCTGCTCTAAGTAGAGTGCAAGGGTGTACATGCCAGAAATATAAAGAAAAGAGACCAAATTCTTTGAGTCATTTGATTCATCAACAAACCAAGCATAACTATGGCCCAGGTAATGAATGTAACTGCAAGGACCAAAGCTGAACAAGACAGACCCCTGTTCTCCAGGAGTTCACAGGCCAGGGGGCTTAAACAGCACAGTTTTACCCCCAAAGGAATATTCAAAAGGGGTGGTAGAAGAACCGCATCCTAAGAAGTGAGTCTTTACAATCACTGTCAACAAAACATAGACTGTGGGAAACTCTACATGACAAACATCCTGATTTTCTCAAGAAGTAAATTGCAAGGACAAAAATAAAAATAAAAAATAAAGGCCAGACGCGGTGGCTCACACCTGTAATCCCAACACTTTGGGAGGCCAAAGCGGGTGGATCACAAGGTCAGGAGTTCAAGACCAACCTGGCCAAGATGGTGAAACCTGTCTCTACTATAAAATACAAAAACAAAATTAGCCGGATGTGGTGGCAGGCAACTGTAATCTCAGCTACTTTGGAGGCTGAGGCAGAGAATTGCTTGAACCCAGGAGGTGGAGGTTGCAGTGAGCCAAGATCGTGCCACTGCACTCCAGCCTGGGTGACAGAGTGAGACTCTGCCTCAAATAAATAAATGAATAGAATAGAATAGATGGAGATAAATATATAAATTAAAAGAGGCTTAAAAAGCAGAACAACTAATCATAATGTATGAACCTTATCTGGACAATAATTTAAACAAGGGATTTTTTAATTATGACATTTATTTTAAAAACTAGAAACGTGAACACTATTTGATGAGGTTAAAGACTTATTGTCTTTAGGTGATGGTCTTTAAATAATGTATGGATGACAAAGTATTATGTCTGGGACTTGCTTCCGAGTAATATGAGGAGGAAATAGGTAGATATGTAAATGAATCAGGATTGGCCATGAATTGATCCTATTGGGGCTGGGTGATGGTATATGGGTTCATGATATTATTCTGTGCTTCTTTTGTGTATATTTAAAATTCCTCATAATAAGATTTGGTTATTTTTAAATCACAACAAGAGATATGGCAGAAATCAGAGAAGTAACTACAAGCATGCAGTTCTCTGGCTGAAGGGGAGCTCAAATTCAGCACAGAAGTCTAGCTGTTGCAGGTAAATAATCCTACTCTTTGTGCCTTCTCTATTTGCAGGATATGGGCAGGACCCCTCTTCTTATTTCTAGTACTTCCTTTGGCTGGAGCGTCTGATTCTTTTTCTAGGCATGGTAGGCATGGTGAGAAGTTTGCACTGGCCCAGCTCTTCTTATGAGTGTCCCCACTTTTGGCCAGCCAGGTTGCAATTTGTGAACCATCTGGCCAAAGCCAGAGCCCAGTTGTTTGGGAGCCCTTTGGAAGAGGCACAGACCACCATGGCCTCATTAGCCCAAGGCTCCTGCTCACTAGGCTCGAGTTCAGGTGGCCAGATGAGCACCCATGAGCAAAATGCAGAAGAGAAGGTCTAGAAAGTATAGAGGGGCTGGACATGGTGGCTCATGCCTGTAATCCCAGCTCTTTGGGAGGCCAAGGCAGGCAGACCACTTGAGGTCAGGAGTTCAAGACCAGCCTGGCCAAAATGGTGAAACCCCATTTCTACTAAAAATACAAGAATTAGATGCTGTGGTGGCACACACCTGTAATCCCAGTTACTCAAGAGTCTGAGGCAGGAAAATTGCTTGAACCTGGGAGGCAGAGGTTGCAGTCAGCCAAGATCATGCCACTGTACCCTAGCCTGGGCAACAGAGGAAGACTCTGTCTCAAAAAAAAGGAAGGAAGGAAGGAAAGAAGGATGGAAGGAAGGAAGGAGGGGAGGGGAGGGAGGGAAGGAAGGAGGGAAGGAGGGAGGGAGGAAAGAGAAAGACAGAAAGAGAAAAGGAAGGAAGGGAAGGAGGAAGGGAGGGAGGGAGGGAGGGATGGAGGGATGGAGGGAGGGAAAGGGTAGAGGGTCAGCAGCCCATTTTCTGACTAGGAGGTTCTGAAGAGCAGAGAGAAGTGAGAAGGCTTCTCAAGAAAATGTTCAAAACCTAAAGCAATCTAGAAACATCTGCATGCTCATGCCAAAAGGGATGTGACACAGTCTTCTTTTTCTCTGGATCTCTCTCTCACTCTCTCTCTCTCTCTCTCTCTCTCTCTCTCTCGATGTCTTTTCCCACACGTTTTCCTCTTTTCTGTTACCTAGGTCTGCACCATTATTTCTAAACTCTAAGTTCTCTGTAATTTGGCACCCAAGTCTGCCCTGGGTAATAATACCTGGGCAGACACAGCAATAAGACACCAATAAGATACCATATGGAGTCTATCAAATTGCTTTTTTTTTTGAGACAGAGTCTTGCTCTTTTGCCCTGGCTGGAGTGTAGTTTCATGATCTCAGCTTACTGCAACCTCCAGGTCTTGGGTTCAAGCGATTCTCCTGTCTCAGCATCCCAAGTAAGTGGGATTACAGGCACCCATCACCATGCCTGGCTAATTTTTTGTATTTTTAGTAGAGTTTCACCAGTTGTATTTTTAGTAGGTTTCACCATGTTGGCCAGCCTGGTCTTGAACTCCTGACCTCAGGTAATCTGCCCACCTCAGCCTCCCAAAGTGCTGGAATTACAGGTGTGAGCCACTAAACCCAGCCTTTTGTTTTGTTTTGTTTTTTAGACAGGGTCTCCTCTGACACCCAGGCTGGATTGCAGTGGTGCAATCTTGGCTCACTGCAACCACCACCTCCCAGGCTCAAGCGATGGTAAGGATTTTTAAAATGATTATACCTAGTATTTGTAAAGGTACTGGGAACAAGGAATTGTCACGTCCTGCTGATTGGAGTGGGACTAAATATGTATCCTCTTTCTGAAGGGCAGTTTGTCAGTTGGTATCTAAAGCTTTAAAAATGTGCATATCTTTTGCCATAGTAATTCTGCTTCTGGGAATTTGTCCTACAGGATTAGTTATGCACAAAATTCATGTGTGAGAATGTTCCTGATGGAACTGTTGCAAAAAAAAAATTGTAAACAGCCTAAATATCCAATGACAAAGGACTAACTCACATGAAAGACATAAAGTGAAGTGCTACAGAGACATTAAAATTATGTCTTAGTAGCATATTAAAAGCATGGGAAAATATTCGTGCTATATTAAATGGAAAAGCAGATTATAAAGCAGTATGTATCATATGATGTCATCTTGTTATGCATAGAAAGAATATACACCAAAGACTTGTCTGTGGTTTCTGGGTGGTAGGATTTGTGCAATTTTAATTTTTCTTCTTTGTAATTCTCCACTTTCCCAAAATTTCTCCATTGATTGCTTTTTAAATCAGAAATAAAAACCCCACCTTATTTACAAAATCAATTGAAAGAAGTTAAGAACAGAATAAGAAAGAATTTTTTTGCCCTCTTCTTTCCTCTTCTCCTCTGCTCAGCCTGAAGAACCATTGTTATCAATAATAATTATAATAATAGTGAATACTCCGCTTTCTACTGGCCAGCCATCAGTGCTGAGATCCTTCTATGCTTTTTCTTCTAGTCCTCACCTATGATAAAGCAGGTACTGCTCTCTTGCCAAAGATGGGCAACTCTGGCTTGCAGAGAGGTTTAGTAACTTGCCTGTGGACACACAGGACTGACAAGCCAGGCTTCTATCTTGATCTGATTGCAGAAGCCACACTGCCTCAAAGACACTTACCCCTACGAAGCCCAGAAAGGAGTTTTATGTTGTGTCATAATGCTTAAGAAATGCCCTGCTCCAAGGATACCCAAGTTCCACCTAGGCCAGAAATCTGTCTCTAGAAAAAGCACCAAGCAATGAGCTGCCAAAGGGTGAATCTACCCACATATCATGGAAATGCCTGCAGAAATTCATTAGTTGTGATTTTAGCCTGTAACTTCTGTTGGAGTGAGAAGTTTTTAAAATTTGTTAACCTACTGCCAGGGAATTCTTTGGGTTTGTTTCTTGTACTTTTTTTTAACTCCACCCTTTCTGAGAGTCTTATATCACCCCACCATGCCCATCATCCATTCTTCAATACTCCAATAACAGCACATAGCTGGTTTACAGAGGATACTTACTTAAGCATGCCTATTGGTTGAATGATGGAATGTTAAGTTCCATGAGGGCAGGGATTGTGTTTCTCTCAGGAAGCACTGTACACATGGAATCTAGATGGTGCCCAGATTAGAAAGGCTCAAGATACCTAAAGGCTCAAGATGGCTAACTAATGAATGAACTATTTTGCCTTAGGTCCTATCTCAGGACAAGAATTATCTTTTTAGTTTATGTGAATTGGAGCACCAGCTTTTACTTTTTCCTTGCCCCAGCCTTAATTGGTGTAGTTGTAGGTTCTTGGTATCTTTCTTGAAGTGCCGAAGTCGAACTTGTAACCTTTGCTCCTGGCAGGATTCACAAAGGGACTGGGTTTGCACAAAGGGATTGTCAAGTACTTGGTTTGGTTTCTGTGTTCCAAGGCTTTTTCTTGCTAAAATAAACTTCCCCACCCTCTCCCAGAGCAAAATTACCAGTTCTGCTAACTGGGTCACTTGCCAAGGAGCCAAGATTCTGTCTTTTTTAGCTCTGGTCTTGTCTAGGGCCAAGACCCAGTGAGTTGAGCTGTAAGGACTTGCCAAGGCTTTCTATTAATGCCAGTTCCTACAAGCATCCCAGACCCTGTCCTCCTGACCTCAACCAGATCCTCCACCTCCAAAGGCAACCTGCCAAATAGTGTCTCTGGAAAGTTTGAGGCAGTCTCTAGCCTGAAGTCATTCACCTAGAACCCCAGGGCAAGTGGTACAGGTTCAAGTTCACAACTGCCACCCCTCTGCTGAGGTTGTGGGTGAGAAGAACGTTTCAAATGAGCTCCCTTGATTAAGCATTCTTGAGCTTATTGAAGCTTCCCTGAGAAGCTGGATCAACTGCCCAGATCAGAAGACAACTGTGTTAGAAGTCTGGATCCAGCTTGTTTTAAAAGTCTAAATGAGAGGCCAATTAATCGATGTGGTTGTCTGGTCCAGAGAAAGAAATTAAAAGAGCATAACTCAAGAGGCAGGTGAGGAGTAGTGTCTCTCTGGAGAATTGGGGAATGGGGACAAGTCAAACTAACTCATACTGATTCACTAATTTAACAGATATATAGGTATTATAATATGTATATAGAAATATAAATAAGTATACTCAACAGATAGTTAGAAAAGTATAAAAATAATAAATGTACATAGCTTGATGAACATTCACAAACCAGAACCCAGATCGAGAAACAGACCTTTCTCAGTACCCTAGAAGCCCCTCTCTTCTATCCCCAAATGTTGCCTATTTTGAATGGAATCATGTAGTACCAAGTATTTGGATCTGGCTGCTTTTGCTCAACATTATTTTTGAGACTCATTCATGCAGCCAAGTGTAACCGTAGTTTGTTTATTCTTATTGATGTATAGTATTTCATTTTGTGAGCATACCACTAATTATTTATGGGTTCCACTCTTGACAGTTATTCAGTCAATTTTCAATTTAGTGCTTTTACAAATAGTGCTGCTATAAACATTCTAGTACATGTCTGTTGGTGAACACAGATACGCATTTCTGTTGGGCATATACCTAGGAGTGGTGTTGCTGGGTCATAAGTAATGCAAATACTCCACCATAGTAGATTCTGCCATGCAGTTTTCCAGAGTGTTTGTCCCTATTTCCATTCCACCAGCAGCACAAGCCAGTTGTTTAGTTTTGGGTTTTTAGTGTGGTGCTTAGGAGTACACCGCTGAAAACCTCTTTCCAGTTACATGAGCTTGGACATGCTATCCAGCCTCTAAGAACCTCAATTTTCGCATTTGTGTGATGGAGATATCTATTATATACATGGCTTCATAGGATGATGTTAAGGACTGACTAGGGTGGGTATCAAACTTAGTGCTGTGGCATATAATAGGCCCTCAATAATAAGTAATCATCTACTAATTGGTACCTAGCTTCATCCCAAGGAGGGAGAGTCTGTTGTGCCTTGAAGGCAGCCATGGAAGCAGAAAGAAAAGATTGATTCCTTGATTGATGGATGCGCTCTTAGCAGTATTTTAGAGTTCTCATTTTGTCTTCACCTGGGTCAGACTATAAACACCCGGGGTGGAGCATCAGGGATCTTTACCCAGGTAAAGAAAAGATGGGATTCTGCTGAGAGCTCCAGAGATGCGGGCAAGGAGAGCTTTTCCGTTTGCCGTACACACGGGAAGTTCTTATCAAAGCCAAACAAAACAGACAAAACAGAGCCGAGAGATTCACTTGCAAAGCGATCACAACGCTCAGGTTATTCAATGCACCATCCAACTCAGACCTACATTGCCTGGCAAACTTACAGAAGTTTGGGGAAATCTGAAATCGGTTTCCCTCACCCCTGTATCCCTTCCGGTCCCTTTTCCCTGCCGGCTTAACTCCTGCTCTCAGCACTTAACGCTAATACCTTTGGGGCAGGCTCCACCGCGGAGTTTAACCAGCTGCCAAGTTAAATAACGCGGAGGATCCTAAGCCGTCTTCCAGGGAGTCGGAAACCGACATTCTCAATTACGCAGGGCCAGTCAGTCACCAAAACGCCTTTTAATGTTAAATATACATATACATACACGTATGTGTGTGTTATATCATATATAAAAATATATCATCATCGTTCTCTATAAACGATTATTTCCTTTGGGTTGCACACCAAAATCGCGAGGCAAGTGGAAAACTCAGGTAGGCGAGATGACTTCCTTCCCTCACTGCGCCTTACAAAATGACACGTTTGCTGGCAAATTGCTGCACGCGGGTATGGATCAGATTCCTAATTAAATAGCATTTCTAGCGATGGGTTGTCGATAGTATACAAGATATATATATACATATAAACAACATGCATATATATGATATGCATATATATGTTTGTGAATATACATACATCCAGGGCAGAGAGGAGAGCACCAAGCTTGCACGGATAGAGTGCAGATCTGCTCTTTAGGAGAGTTCTTGGCCTAGAAGGGCGTACGCTGCCCAGATTTCCGAAGACTCAGTGAATGTCCTCTGATGTGATCGCGGAGGGAGTTGGGAGGATGCTGGAAATCATGATAGGTTTGCACCACCGCCCCCTCCCCTCCGCCTCCGCCCAGGGCTGCAAAGCCGGTTGCCCCAGGCTAATAGGTGCCTTTCCTGCTCCAGGGTGAAAACTAGTCTGTGGTGCATTGAGATTTGCAAACCAGTCCCTGAATGCCAGGGGCGCTGCAAAACAGCCGCCGGGTGCAGTGGGCCGGGCGCTCGGCCACCCTGGCTGCGATCATCGCAGCCTCCCAAAGGATGCGGGCAGATGCAGACGGCTCTGGCCCATCTGTCCCTAAAGGCCTGGGACTGTGCTCGCGTGCTCCACGAGGGTACCCGAAACCTGGGAGCTCTCCGGCGCGCCGGGCCTCGGGTATCTGGGGCTCTTTGTCTCCCGACAGCACTAATCCTGAGAACAACGCGCACCGAAGGCGGAGGCCCCTGTGCTTTGGACAAGCCCGCCACGGGCAAGCCAGTTCGAATGTTTTCAATAAAATGCTTCCTGGGGAAAAAAAGAGAGGATCGCAAAAGAATTTCTCTTCAGAAGTTAATCTATTTTCAGCAGCGGTTAAGCGCGGCACCAAGTAAATCAGATTCTAAATGTTCCTTTGGAAAGAAGGAAGAAAAGAAGAAAGGAAGGGAGGAAGGAAGGCGGGCAGGAGGAAGAATGAGGGAGGGAGGCAGTAGGGAAGGACATTCCTTAAACCACAAAGTTTGTTTTAGGGTTGGTTTTTATTTTCCGAAAAAAAAAAAAAAATGTCAGGAAGGAGCAGGGGTGCCCAGTGCGTGTTTTCCCAAACTCGGGAGCCGTGAGCAAACCTGCTCCCTCCAAGCTGCTCAGCTCCCTGGGGGAGATGGCATACACAGGGCGATGTGTTATGTATTGCAACCAGATGAGAAAATAATCACGGTTTTAAAAATACTAGTGCCCCTTGTCATTCAGAACCAAGATACGCATGCCACCGCTGCTGAAATTAGAACACCTTTATGGAGTGGAAATGCTTGCCTTTTTCTTCTGTGGTGCAAACGCGTGAGCTTTTGCGCAAGAAAGGGATATTCTTCTGAGGTTGACTACACCGCGAGAAGGCATCTGCTAAGTTATTTGTCCTAAAGTGAGGGCGATTTCTGGCATTTTAAAAAAAGGTTTTTTAAAGCAAAAATCATCATTACAGTGTTTCGGGCTAATGACCATAAAATGGCCAGAGGGAAAAGGCAGGAGGAGAGGCTCCGCTCTAGCCGCGCCAGTCATATTTAATATGCTTCCCATAAGAGAAGCTCCTGTAAAATCAATAGACAACCGCCAGCTGTGCTTAAACCTGCGATTTCAATTAAAACACTGCGCTCCAGTCCTTGAGGTTGGGCCCGGATCCCCAGTCAGTGGTGTGCCGGTCTCTTGGCCAGGGCGCAGCGTCGCACCGCCGCGGATCCCAGAGGTCGCCGCCCGGGTCAGGCCCCGCAGAGCCGCGGACGCGCCGGGTGTCGGCGCCCTGCTCTTCGGCGTGGGAAGGACACAGAACGCCGAGGGGCTTTAGGCCTAACTCTGATTCTGTGTCTCCCTGCCGCCGGGAGGTTGAGGCCCGAGCTAGGGCCAGATGGCAAAGAAGCCAAAGCGTCCGGCTCTAGGCTGAGGCGCGCCGAATAAAATAGGCCTGGGGCTGAGGCTTCGGGCTGGGGAAGGCGCCAACGTGGATTCGGGCCCAGGGGGCCGTGCGTGATGAGCTGCAGCCCACTCCGTGGAGAGCAGCGGACGGCCAAGGGCCTGGGCGCCCGGGGATTACCCAACGCATCCCAGGACTCCCGCCCTGGAGCAGAGCACGCGCTGCGGCCTAGTAGGCCTTGCTTGGGCCGCCACCGCGTGCCTCCCGGTCAGGCGGCCTGCTGGGTCTTCCTCTTGACCCGAAGGCACCAACACCTCCAACGAGGAGCTTGTGTGCCAGTTTGGGTTGGGAAAGAGACTGGGACTTCCAGAACGTCACCATAGCCTCAGCCCACTTCTACTGGAAAATCATGCTTTGAGGGACAGACTTCTTGAGGAGGGAGGGAGGGATAAGATCGCTTTATTTTCCGTAAATGAATCCACAACCCTGAAACATCTGCTTAGCTCTGGAGCCCCGTGTTCCCCTTCATGTCGAGTTTTTGGATTTTCCTTTGCTGAAAATGTGTAGATAGAAAAGTCATCCCAATCCCACAGAACCCTTCCATCAACTCCCTAAAATTGTGAGATTTTAATTTCTATAGTTGTCCCTCTTTACAAAAAAAAAAAAAAAAAAAAGGCAGTTCAGCCTAAAGCAAACAAAAAAAAGATGCTGCATATAAGAATGAATTTAGAGGATTTGGGGACAGCGATGGAAATCTCAGCACTCCCTCCACCATTCGCTGCATTTCCCTAGTCCTCTATTATTCTGCCTGAAATCATCTCGTTTACAGAAAATATTTGTTTGCACTATTAGTTGGTACTGGAGTTAATTACTCAATGTGTTAACGTGAAGTAATATGTATAAAAGTAGGATCAGTGTTTATTGTGTGGGTGAGCTGTTGAGCGGTGCTTGAATAAACTGCAATTAGGGTTAGATAGAGATTAATTAACATGTGAGTGGCAAGGTGTAAAATAGTTTCCAACCCTCCACTTCAATATAATCTGCAGGCAAAGGAAGGAGAAGTTTGTGGAAGCTAATTAAATACTTTCATAAAAGCCAGTGTATTCACCCAACATTTGGAAAGAGAGGCACATTAGGGGCAACTTGTTTTTACCCAAATGTTTTCTTTCTGTGGAGGTAGCACTCCTTTGTAATGGCGGAGAGAGAGAGATGGCTTATGCAGCCACAGAAAAGCGATAGAAATGGCAAGGCAGGTTCATGGGAAGCCCTTGGAAGCCTTTCAGCCTGATGGAGCTTTCAAACCAGCAGATCTTTCGAGCTGCTGCGGAGAGCAACAATTACTCAATTTGGAAAAGGGCTGGGGTGCAGTACTGGTGGCAAACGGGATCCACAGGAGAACCGGGATAGAAGTTCAGGTTTTGAGATGCTGCAGGTGTATTGATATTGTTTCAATATTGGGGTGAGTTGGTTTGTTTCATGTTTGGTGGGAGGAGGGAGTAATCTGTTCTCTTGTGTTCACATTGACACAGCTATGGGGGTACCCTGGGTTTGCAGTTCTGTCTCTCTGAATATCTTCTAAAGTGTGGGGTATATGGAAATGTTCTCCAGAAGAGCAAGCCTCTTGGCTTAGAAATTTGGAAGTTTGGGGAGGGGGTGGGAGGGTGACATTAAGGGAACAGACTTATGATTGTGGAATTTGGGGGCAGTTTCAGAGTTTGGCAAGGTGAGAGCATTAGCCTATTGCAGTCCACCCCCAGGCCACTTTCCTTCAGGGACCTCTCTCTGTTCCCTCTCTTTTCTTTCCAAGTACACGTTTCCTTTTCCTTACCTGCTATGTCCAAATCCTGTCTAAAATTGAACCTCAAAGGAGCTGCAACTGGCTGGGTGAGTAGAAAGAAAGAGAAGTTCTCAAGGGAAAAAGGGAGTGATTTGCCTGAAGTTAAAACTAGAGCTTTTCTCCCCCGTCCCGTGACGTTCTCCAGGGATGTTTCCCAGCACCCCGGAGGGGCCTAGGAGGGGGATACTCAGCCCCCTCAAGACTTGTTCCTGGGTGAAGAAACAGGGTTTACCTCTACCACCACTTTCTCTGGCTTCACTTGATCGTGTGTCTTTGGAGATGGAATTCACTATCAAACCCTATTTGCTCATATTATACCCACCGTAATCCTCTTAAACTGTGGTTGCGGCTATAAAGCTCGTGGTCTTGCAAAAGCTGGCTGGCAAGATATAATTGTCCCGCGAACAAAACCGGCCAAAAGTTTTCAAAAAACCCCTGCACCCCCTCCTCCCCCTTTCCTAAACCTAATTCTCTCGCTCGCTCTCTTGCTAGCCACCCCCCCCCCCCCCATAAGACCCTCAGCTTCGACCACTTTTGTTGTCGCCAAGAGCACCCGGCCTGTTGAAAGTGCTGGAGCGTCTTTGAGCAGTTTGTTGTGATACGCAGGTGGAATGGTCTGCAAACAGATGAATTCAGCCCCTCCAAACCAAGCGCGGAGCGCTCTGCTTTGTGCGCCAGGCACAAAACGCTGAATTCCTCCGAACTTACTTGGGGCCTGTCTAGAAAAGGGTCTTTTCTTCCCTCTGCTTGTACCTCTGGCCACACTAAGTCTCTGCCCGCCCCCCTTCAGGCCCCCTCCCTCTCCTCTCTGATAATCCTTCTCTTTATTTTAGAAAAACACAAAACCCGGGTTCCACGCGGTGCTTTAGTGGCTAAAAGTGAAAGAGCTGCCTTGGCAGAATTCAGCTCTATGAATCACTTCGGAAAATTGGTTCGACTGAATGGCCTTAGGAGGAAAAACGTTTTAATAGGATCCAGGGGAGGTTCTGCTGTTTCAATCTGCTCCTTAAACAGGTGGAGATTGGACCTTCTCAATTATACAAACAGTAAGTACCCATCAGCTGGGAGAGCTGCCCTCCGAATCCTCCCCGCACGCAGCCCTAAACCAGAAGCAGAGCCCGGCTTTGCCTCAGAAACCCGATCATAAATCAACAATTCTGATCTATTAGGATCTCCAAAAGTCTTCCAGCTCTCGGTTTAGTCTCCCCTAGCCTGAGACCCAGAGCCGGCCAGAAAGCTGGGGGCGCACCCGCGCGGCCCCGAGGCCCCCGAGATCCCGGCGCGCGGCCTGGCTCTACGTGAAGCTTCGGGGTCGTCCTTAGGCGGCAGGAGCTCTCTGCCGACCTCCGACGCCAGCCAAGGCGAGCTCATTGCTTTTGCATAAATTAATATTTCCCCATTAACAAGTTCCCCCCCCCCTCCAAACGCGGCGCCCGCGTCCATGCGCCACATCCTAATGAGGTAATTATCATTTGCGCGTGTTCGGGGCTGGCGCCGGTTCCGTGGGTAAATGGCAGTTTATTAGCACGATGCCCAGCTCGGCTGCGGAGGGCTAAGGGATACTTCAGCTACTAGACTGACACCCTGGGGCCCTTTGGGGCGCCGCGTCCGGGACCCTCCGCCCTCCCCCGCGTCCCCCAAACCTGCAGGCCTCCAAAGTTGTGAATCACGCACGGAACTCTGCCTAGGTTTGGGTTTGGGTTCCCCCCCTTTCCTTCCACCGGCAAAACCATCACGATTCCTCCCCCTCCCCCTCCTGTCTCTTCCCTCTTTCCCGATTCGCAAACCGCTCGCACTTTCCCGAGGGGAGAGCGGGCGCCAGTTGCCTCCTTTTAAAGTTTGAGGGGCGGTGGTGGCGGCGGCCGGCAGGCGCGGGGGAACACAGGGGCCGCTACGGGAGCGGCGCCGCCGCCCATGTCATTCCACTTCAAGTGACTTCATGTGATGTCAGCTGAATGTAAAAGACAGTGATCTCACGCGGAGGGGAAGATGTTTGCCATCAAAATGTGACAGAAGAGACACGCTGCATGGCTCGGAACGCATCTCCTTGGTGGTGGGGGAAAGAGGTAAATGCGAGGTGGCTCTCCGGTCTTCTTTAACTTTGCCCCTTCACTGTCCAGTTCCCAGCACGCGTGGCAGAGGCCCGGGTCCAGGGAAGGGCTCTGGGGGGGTTAATTTGAGACTCTTTTCTCACCCCCTCCTCCTTTTCTTTTGTAAACCCTCCCCCTTCTTCCTCCTTTCAAAGTCCCAGGGCAGAGGCTGGTGGGTTCCTTTGCGCGCCGGGTTAATGGGCGGTAATTTGGTACCCTTGGGTGCACTTTGTTTTGCCCCTGTTCATTTGAATGCAAATGGGTGACCCGGGCCCGACTAGGTGCTTATTAAATTGCAGTTTTCCCCCTGCCTTTTCCGGAATGCAGACTTAGAGGAGAGAGGCTGCGCCCTGGCCCAGCCTGGCTCGGCTCGGCTCCGCGCGCCATGGCAAGCTCGGCTTCCCTGGAGACCATGGTGCCCCCGGCCTGCCCGCGCGCCGGAGCGTCGCCAGCCACTTCCAAGACACTGGCCTTCTCCATCGAGCGCATCATGGCCAAGACGTCGGAGCCCCGCGCGCCCTTTGAGCCCCGGCCTGGAGCGCTAGAGGCAGATGGCAGCCAGGGCAAGAAACTGCTCAACCTCTGCTCGCCGCTCCCCCTGTATGATCCCCCCTCCAACCCCTAGGCTACGAGGTCCCGTCAAAGACACTGCTCAGTTACTCGGAGCTCTGGAAAAGCAGCCTCCGGGCGGGCGGCGGCGGCGGAGGCGGCGGCGGCGGCGGTGGCGGCGGCGGCGGGGGGGCCCCAGTGTGCGGCGCCAGCGGCTTGTGCAAAACCAACTGTGGCGTGTGCTGCAAGGCCGAGCTGGGCCTGGCGCCGTCTGCGCTGCCCGCGGGCAGGGTCATCAAGCCGCAGGTCATCAACCAGGCCGTGGGGCTGCCGGCCAGCGGCTCGCTCTACTACTTCAACTACCTGGACTCAACCGCGTACCCGCCGTCTGAGCTCCTCAGCGGCCACCTCTTCCCTTCTGGCCTCCTCAATGCGCAGGCCCCCGCCGCCCTGGCTGCTCACCCCAAGCTCTTTCTGCTGGAGAACGCCAAGCTGGCTGGCCTGGCTGCGGACAAGTTCCCCCATCCGGCTCCCTATCCCCCATAAGGAGCGCTTGCCGGCGCCGCTGGAGCAGGTACTGAAGGAGAACTCAGCCCTGACTGCCGAACGCGGAGGCGTCAAGGGCCACAGCAAGCTGCCAGGGGGCTCCGCAGATGGCAAGCCCAAAAACTTCACCTGCGAGGTGTGCGGCAAGGTGAGGCCCAGGGTTCGGGGGAGCCGGGAGGGGCGACCGGCAGCGGCGGCTTCCCTGGGGCAGCGTGGAACGCCCCTTCTTCGAGCTGAGGAGCTTCCCAGCAGTTGACTACCCAAATTGGGAGCCTAGTTGGGCCTCAGTCTCCTATTCTGTAAAATGGGGGATGCCCTTGTCAGCGGCCACACAATATTGGGGTAAGCAGCAGTTTGGGAAGCACTTTACAAACTGGAAAAGGCTCTGGTTTCTGAAGGGGATGTTGACTAGGGGAGGTAGGCTGTGCCCCCCCCCCCCCCCCAGGGCTGATTGAAGGCCCTCGGACAGACACACTACAAGACCCTCCATGTCTTCTATAGGTGTTTAATGCTCACTATAACCTCACCCGCCACATGCCGGTCCACACCGGAGCCAGACCGTTCGTGTGCAAAGTCTGCGGCAAAGGCTTTCGCCAGGCCAGCACGCTCTGCAGGCACAAAATTATCCACACCCAGGTACGTGGCCCCCGGGGTCGGGCCCAGCACGCGCGCAGCCCCCAGAATCTTAATAACATTGGGATTAAGAATGTCCAAAGATTATCCCTTACCCACTAGGGTTGAGTGGGGGGGGGTGCCCCTTCCAGGTGTTCCCGAGGTGGCCTCTCCGGACCAGGGTCTTGGTCTTACTGTGCGCGCCCCCCTCTCCGCAGGAAAAGCCGCATAAATGCAACCAGTGCGGCAAAGCGTTCAACCGCAGCTCCACTCTCAACACGCATATCCGCATCCACGCGGGCTACAAGCCCTTCGTCTGCGAATTTTGCGGCAAAGGCTTTCACCAAAAAGGTAACGTGCCGGGCAAGGCCTTCTCCTCACCTCACGTCGGGACTCGGGTCGCGCCTGGCTGGCGGGAAGGCAAAGAGGGATCTGGAGAGAGGAGGCAAGAGCTGCAGGCGCGGGCGAAGCATTTCTTTAGAATCGGGTTGTGCCTGGTGTAGGGGAAAGCTCTCCTAGCGGGGTTAGTAGACCATGCTGTATGCAAGCTGGGTGCACAGAGAGACTCCGAATTCGGGAGGTGGGAGGGAAGTAAGGAGACAGAGGAAAAGGATGTAGGAAAAAAAAAAAAAAAAAAAGAGGATATTGCCCTATAGAAAAAGGTTCCTTTTGTATCAGGGACTCCCCTTTCAAATGAAAAATATTGGAGGCAGAACCACTCTCCCGGGAACAATTTAAGACTGGGGGAAACCGGTATGATCCTTGGCCCCCGGCTGGGATTTTCCAAGGCACTTTTGGATCTCGAGGTGGTAGTTGGGGCACTAGAAGGAAGTAACTTTAAAAATGAGAAAGCAAAAAAAAAAAAAAAAAAAGAGGGACGAAGCCCGGGTTCGTGCGAATTTCTTCTAGCGAGGCATCAGCCGGGAGAAGGACTCGGTGCGTCTCTGGGCTGCGCAAAAGTTTCCCGGCCGGCGGAGCGCGGCGGGAGGGATGCTGCACCGGCCTCTGTGGCGGGTAGGGCAGGAGTGCAGAGCGGCTCCGCGGGACTCAGCCTCGGTCTTGTCGGGAGAGCACCCGGCTTGACGCTTACGAAGTTTGACAACTTCTTCACTCGAAGAGGTCGCGCCCGCCTAGCCAAGCGTCGCCTTTTTGAGCAGGCACCTGGGATGCCCGCCTCTTCCTCCCCACCATTCTACTCCATACCCCCACTTTTTTTGTTTTTGATCTGTTGTAGGGAACTACAAGAACCACAAACTGACCCACAGCGGCGAGAAGCAGTACAAATGTACCATCTGCAACAAGGCCTTCCACCAGGTCTACAACCTGACCTTCCATATGCACACCCACAATGACAAGAAGCCTTTCACGTGCGCCACTTGCGGCAAAGGGTTTTGCAGAAACTTTGACTTAAAGAAACATGTGCGCAAACTCCACGACAGCGTGGGCCCTGCTGCCCCCTCCGCAAAGGACCTGACTAGGACAGTGCAGAGCTGAGAGCTACTGCTTTGCCCTTCCTTCCCTCCCTGTACCACCCGAAAACAGATCACACATATAAACTTATTTCTAAAATTAAAAGAAAAAAAAAACTATAGCAGAGAGGCTAAAATCTATTTATCAAAACCAGCATATTTTTGGAAAGCTAAACGTTTCCTCGATGACTGGCAGCAAACTCGTGGCCCCCACCTTTGTATATTCAGGAAACTTATTTAAATCCAGTGCGCCGAAACGTATTTAATTCCAGGCCTCCGCTTCTCCTGGGGCAGCCAGTTTTAACCCCACCCTGTCACCGTGAGCGCCCCAGAAGATTGCGGCGCCCCTAGCCATCTTTATACAGCCATGTAAATCCTCCTGTACAAGCGAACACGGAATATATACATATATAACTCAATAAACAGAATTATTAGTGCGCGTTTTTTCCCCCTCTACCCTCGCGGCGAGGTCAGCTCAGCAACCCCAAAGAACGAGAAGGACTTAGGTGTTCATAGCATTTCCTAAATGCAGTAACACTGGGGCGCTGGGGCCAGGGTTGAGGCTAAATCGGTGTTCTTGCTACGCTTGTGTGCTAAGGCCCCCAGGAACCAGGGCGAACAGGCCTACGGCGGCCTACAGGAGGTGCCAAGTTTTTATTTGATGACTGTTCAGACGCTTGGGATTCTGGGTGTTGCCTTATTTGGGTAAGCAAATTCAAGTAAAAGGGTTAAAAGCGACTGGGTGTTGGGGGAGTAGCTTTGGGGATTGTCTTTGAGCAAAGCGCCACGCCCTCGAGGGTAAGCGGTCGACTCACTACCCCACCAGAGCGCTTCTGAGCACATCCCCTTCTCCGGGAGACCTAAGGAGGGCAATCACTGCTCCCAATCTCCCTTGGCGGCGAGAACTGGAGGCTAAGGGTCCCCAGCCCAGCCAGAGCCTCGGGGCCCACTGGCCTGCGCCCTTGGTCTGCGGTTGGCCTCTGGGTGCCGTGAGCCCTGCCGCGGGAGGGCGCGCCCGGGCTCCCCGAGCTCCCTGCTGCCGCCGCCGCCGCCGCCGCCTTCTGGGTCCTGATTACCGCTCCGTTAGTCCATTTCCTGAATAGCTGTCTCCGCCGCCGAGCACGCTGATGAAATGATCTCACGCTTGCTTTCTAAGTAATGACCCAAATTAAGAGAGAAAACAGAGACCCTTCAAACAGCATTACATTAATCATCTAATCATTCCCAGGAGGGGGCCGGCCGCCGCCGCCCCGTTTGATCCGAATCTGGATAATCAAGAGCTCGGATTACTGGCGCGTCGCGCCGGGGCTCCCCCCACACACACTTTTAATATCCGCGCGGCGATTCAGCCCACGTCTTTTGGAACAATGTTCCCCAGCGCCAGGAGGAAGTGCGGTGCGGGGCCCGGGAGTGCGCTTCCACGCAACCTCCCCATTGAGGGGGGCGAGTGTGGCTGGGAGCTGACCCCACGCGGATTTCCAGTGCGGGTGAATACTATTTGAAGGGAAAGATGCCTAATGCAAAGGGCACTCCCTCACTCCCGCAAGTAACTCGGAAAGTGACTGGAGTGCCGGTTAGCCCAACACCTGGTATACAGTAGGCGCTCAGTGCTGAGAGTGCCAGTGGTTTCCACAAGCGAAAACCCTGTCATTTCCCGAGGGCTTGCTCCATGCTAGGAACTCAACACACATCCTCTCGAACGGTGACTACAACCCGCAAGCTGGGCGCGATTATTCCCACTCTACAGACGGAGAAATAGAGGCAGAGACGACCTATGTGACATGCCTGGGGTCACCAGGCTTGGTAGAGCAGGGATCCGAACTCCGGGCTTTTAGGAGACCTACGCTTCAGTGGAGGAAGAATCTCGGGGTTGAGGTCCGGAGAAAGGTACTCTGGGGCAGGGTGGAGGTTCGGTCCCGGTCAGCCAACGGTTCTGTCCCCCCCCTCCCGCCGCCCAATTCGCAGACCCATTGCGCGGGGAAGGAGAATTGTCGATTTTGTTTGCACAGAGGACGGCGACAGCTTCCTCAGGCTGTCGCGGGGGTATTTTTAGTACCTCCGATTCAGAAATAGGAACGCGTACATTAGAATTCCATTTCCTGAAAGGAGAGCGTCCTCGTTTTTTTGTATTCCTCCCCCTCCTCCCCTCAAGTCTAGGAAGACGCAGCCAGGGGGAGGGGGGAGAGGAAGCGAGGGGGAATTTAAATGTTAGCTCGTTCTGGCTGCAGTTCGCTGAGGGGAGATTGGGACCCAGAGGAATATGCAGATTTAACTCTGAAATCTCGGTGGATGCCACAAACCCCAGGAAACCCCAGGATGGGCGAGGAGGACTTGGCGGCTAAGGATATGAAAATATCGCCTTGCTTTTTCCCAGACATCTATCCCCAGGGAGATTGCAGGCCGGTTTAAGGAGTCAGCATCCTTTCTTTGACCTCAGATAGTATAATAGTGTTTTATTAGCGCCTCCCCCAATTATGTCTGGGAGACGTTGGGTGCTCTATGACAGCGCCCTGTGACAGCCATCTCAACCAAAATCTTTTCCTTCCTCTGGAGAGGAGCCTTTGCAAATGTGGTTCTTGAAGACCAGACAAAGACCCTGGGAAGCCCACTTTTTTCTTAATTAGCTCCAAAACTTTGGGTGAGGGACAGATACCACAAAATTTAATGCAAAGTCATCCTCTTTTAAAAGTTATGGGAAAAGTTGGCCTACACGTGGAAATCAAAGTCAAGTTCTCTTTAAGAGGGAAAGATAAATAAAAGAGGGAATGCCAGACCAGACCACCACCACTACCTCCCAGGGAAAGAACTTCCTAACCATCAAGTGAGAGAACGTTCTTTGAGAAAGTCTGTTTTCATGGAGAGAGACTGAAAGGGTCCTCCATCTCATAAAACTGGAGAAATTTGCTTCCAGGCTTACAATTCTGAAGAGGGGTGGGGGCGTGCTTGCTTGCAAACTAGGCAGCAAATAATATAAAACTCATGCGTAGAGGTGGAGGCATTTCTGTCATGGACTGCTCATCCCTGCAGTGGCGGGGGAGGAACATTAACTGTAGCTCAGGGGTAAAACTGAGTAGAGTTTCTTGCACACAACATCCTTGAGGTTGTTTCCTTATAATTTGATTGTTACTTAACCTTCTCGCCAGCTTCTGTCAATTCCTCTCACCTGAGAAGGTGT
Source organism: Ateles fusciceps (assembly GCA_036589455.1). NCBI lineage: Eukaryota > Metazoa > Chordata > Mammalia > Primates > Atelidae > Ateles > Ateles fusciceps. The sequence goes on from JAZHEH010000562.1 coordinate 16,240,102, forward strand.
TATTTCACATCTGGCTGTAATTGTAGATAAACAGAGTTCTCTGTATCTATGGGGCTTGGTTCTACTTTCCACAAGTTTGAAGTCACTCCCAGGTTTAAGGTGTCAGCTTCCTTCAGGTGTGGGATTCAGGAAAGGATTCCTTCACCTGAAAAGTAGTTCGAGGAGAAGAGGAACCTTCTGCCTGAATTACAAAACACCTTTCGCAGCCAGCACATGTTCTAAAGCCAACACTAAGCCCTTTCAGTAACCATCTTAGCTATTCATCCTTCTTAGTTATTCACCGTGCATCGGAATTGATGGGTGAAAGGCTCTGTTTTCTGATTTTCCCCCTCTTAATATTAAACTGTTTACATGACTTGTAGTTTACAATATTAATAAATGACTTCAACAAGGTAGTCATCCACTGCATATTAATATTCTAACCTTGATTAAATTGAAGAGGCCGCCCTTAAAAAATATTTTTAAAAAATCAAATTGCGGGGGAGGGGAATCCTGTCACAGACACAAAAAAGACTCCAATTATCTTTTCCCCTACAAGATGTTTGTTCTGTCCATGACTGCTCACACTTCAGCAATCTTGCCAGCAAGACTCAAAAAAAAAAAAAAAAAAAAAAAAAAAAACCTTCTTCCAAAGCCACAGCCTTGTACATAACAGATTGTACAGTCCTATTGCCTTAGGCGGGTTAGAGGTTCCTCTCTGCAAAGAGTGACACAGAAAAGTTGCCAACATCCCAGTCACATTTTGGGGGGCACTGTGCTCGTTCTTGCCTTAGTCGCAGAAGTGATCTAGATGGTCCCCATTTTGGTATTTGGCTCACAAGCGAGTAGGGGGCTGCTTGAGCCAGGCCCAAGAGTTACAGCAGTAAGGCGTCCAGGTGTGCTGGTGGTGAGTGGGCCAGGGGAGGGAAGGAGGTGATAAGAGGGAGGGCGGGGGGGGGGGGCTGCCAAAGAGAGGACAGGAGTCTTGAGAAAATGCTGGGAAATAAACAACCTCAAGGCAGCTGCGTTGCCCTTTTCCCTGCACTTCCCTCTCAAACGTCTGAGCAACCAGTTTGCTCCTAGAAACATGTTAATTGCCAACGGAGCTCATTAAGGCATGCACATGCAAAACACAGCAAGAAAGATTAAATGGACAAAAGCGCAATAATGAACTGTCAACAATCGGGCCCATCTACGCGACCAGGATCACTCAAGAATGAGGCATTTAGAGGCAACAAAGGATTGTCTGGGACAGGAAGAAAGACGACCTAGACTTTTGTTTAGTCAACACAATTGATTACAAATGAGAGATTAACAGGATAGCTTCAGATTTTTTTTAAAAGAGGCAGAAAAGAAAAGTCCAATTAAGTCCACCGAATGTTAACTACATTGCGTTCCATGCCTAGCCCCAAAGAAATTCTCATTAAACCATCCCTGGCGATCCCTTTTGGAAAGTAATTTGTCTCCCTGATGGAGCAGAGAAAGAGAATCGTGTAAAAGAAAGCGTTAGTTCTTGGCACAATGAGCTTAGGAGACACACTAGAAAGAGCCAAAGGGGGAGTTAATGAGCATCTGACAAACTGCTTGGATTCAGGCCTAGAGAACAGCGATGAAAAGATGAAATTGGCCAACAACTATTCTTTATATCAAACATAAAAAGGCCAATCTGAAATGGGGCTGCTCAAAACTGGTTGCAAGTACATAGCCCAAGAAAAGGGAACCACGGCCAGGCCCCTTGGTGGACAGTGGACAGATAGTGTGAAGAACTCAACAGGCCAAGAGTTAGGAAGTAAGCAGAAGGGTGGACTGAGTCTCCCAGGCAGAGAAACTCCAGCCACCGGCCCCCAGGCCTTTGGACGTGCTGATTTGAAGCTCTTGTTGCCCATCCCCCACCCTCTGGATGTTTCTTTCATGAGTGAAAAATGAATGTATCAGGCTAGCATTTGAGGGTTCCCCAAAAGTTCTGATAATTTGGTAATTAGCTGCTGGCAATCAGCAAGCCACCCCCCCTCTCTTTTAGACCCATAGGCCTCCCAAGGGCACCATATGTTACCAGCTCACATTCAGTTTTTCTACCCTCCTTTGTCCTAGTGACCATTCAAAACCCTCACCCTTAGGTGACTGCCTTCCTAATTCTGCATGGAGCAGAGATGGCAAGGAAATGAAGACATGGATCCTGCCACGGCTTTGTGGAATAGGTCATAAAGCATTTAAATTATTTCTTATAGTTGCTCCTCTGGCTTTAACTATCTCATTTTAATGTTTAAAATACATTTTAATGTTTAACTACCTCATTTTAATGTTTCCTTTTTTGAACAAAGTAGGTCAACAGTATATGTCTATATGAGACACATATTACATTTTAATTAAACATAAGCGTCCAGGCATCCCCAACAGCAGAAGTGTTAAAGAGGTTCTTTTACACTCGGTGTTCAGCAGAGCCAGGTAAACAGAATCTAGAGGTGTGACAGGGTTTTTAAGTTTAGTCCATCAGTTAAGCAACTCAGAACAAATTCTGTGGTTTCTTACTGATTGCCTTGTTGATTCCATCATTGAGGTGGATGGGTGCCATCTCAGATACTAGAGTGCAGCATTTAAATCTTGATTCTAGGTTTTGTATTCTTACTCTCAAATCCTTGGTAACAGCTATCACATTTCTGAGGGCTTGGCTTGCACTTCCAGGCTTTGCTCATGCTTCATGGAAAAAAATATATTAGTGTCTGGAAGTTAGGAAGGAGGAGAGAAGAGGTATACCAAATTCAAAATAAAAACAGTTATCTAAGATTAGAGACTAGCTCTGGTTTTCAAACCACAGAAGTGTTACAGAATCAAGAAGGTGTGTTTCAGGAAAGGGAGGTGAAAATGAGACTTTTCTACTGCAGAGAGACCAGAATCTGATACAGTTAATTCTTCACCAAGGCATCCTGTTAAAGCTGCATGGCCCAACATGACTGTCATTGTTTCTCTCCTTTCTTCAGTGTTTTTCAGTCCTAGGTCTTATTTGGAGTTATTTTGCCTCAAAAAGTTTCAGTGATGTCTCCAGAGTTTCCAAGTGTCCTCACTTTGCCACAGAAGTGGCTGGTGGGTAATTGCCTAAGGAAGGATGGTATGTTACCTCTAAGAAGAAAGCAGTGAGTAGTTACAAGCCTGGGGTCTGGCATACAAGCAACTGAGTTCAAATTTTTTCTCAGCCACTTCCCAGGAAACAACTTTTATCTCTGTGTCTTCAGCTGCAAAATGGAAATATTAAAGGTACCTATCTCTCAGGGTTGTAGCGGGGGTTAAATGAGTTAACACATACAATTAGAACTGTAGAACAACACCTGGCATGTATATAGTAAGCATTTCAGAGGCTATTATGAGAAAAACTCAAGTATTACAATTTTTATACAATACTTTATAAAGAAACCACCAGTGTTATCTTGTTGACTCCTCATTCCGTTTTTGTTTTTTTTTTTTTGAGATAATGTCTTGCTCTGTCATCCAGGTTGGAATGTGGTTGCTTGATCACAACTCACTGCAGCCAAGGGATCCTCCCACCTCAACTTTCTAAGTAGCTGGGACCACAGGCATGTGCCAGCATGTACCACCATGCACCACCATGCTCAGCTAATTTTTAAAATTTTTGTAGACAGTGTCTTGCTACATTGCCCAGCCTGACCTCGAACTCCTGGGTTCAAGCAATCCTCCCTCCTCAGCCTCCCAAAGTGTTGGGATTACAGGTGTGAGCCACTGCACCCGGCTTGCTACATATTTATGAGGTAGTTTTCTTAGCCCTATTTTAAAAGGGAGCAAACTGAGTTGCCGAAAGGGTATGATTCCCTTTAGTTCACATAACTGACACACAATAAAGCTGGGACTCACACTCAGATGATCGTCTGATAGTGGTCTCACAGTTCCAACAGAAACGTACATAAGAATCACATAAAGATTTTACTAAAAATGGAGCTTTTCTGGACCCCAATTTCATGAGATGCCAAGTCAACAGATCTGGTTTATGGCCCAGGAATCTGCATTTGATCTGATGCAGGTGGTTCTCCAAACTATACTTTGAAAAACACTGATTTGACGTCTGTGGTCATTCCTCTTCACTGTGGTGCTGCCTTTCAAAGAAAGATGTAAGATGAAATACCATCCGCTCTTCTTAAATTAATACATTTGACATTCACTCAACAAATACAGCTTGAACATCTCTTATGTGTCAGGCACTTTATTGGGTGCTGGAGGCCTCTGCCCTGGAGAGGTTTATAGTTTAGTGGGGGAGAAAAACACATACAACAAAAATCCCCATACAGTGAGTGGTTAAGAAGATGAAATTGGGCATTCAATCTAGTCTGGGTTGGTGTGTGTAGTGGACATCTGTTATTTTTGCCTGCTGATCATCATTCTCCCTTCTGGTAACAACACCCAATATTTCCTTTGGAAAAATCACCCCTCCCCAACTATCAGTCTGTATGGTTAAGGTGAAAGCTATTCCAGCCCTCCACGTGGGCATGTGACCCAGGCCTGGCCAATCAGAGCACAGCACCTTCCTGGTCACAGTGAATGGCTCAGAACTGGGCACCTGATCCAACTAGGGCCAATGAGAGTGCTACATAGGACTTTTGCCAGGGCGGAAGTTTTCTTCTGGGTTGATACATAGGTTATAGTTAGATGTTAAGTCTGGGGATCTGGTGTGCTACAGTGCTAGGAAAGGCCTTCCTGTGCTGAGAATGTTAAGAGAGTGAGACGAGTTGCGACTTGGCCCTTGACCTCATTGGATCCTGGTGTTACTGAAGACAAGTTACACGTGGACTTAGGTATTTGCTTAAATAGAGTCTCTGCTCTAACTCTAAGATTCCTGACTGATACTGGGCAGAAAATGGGAAGTCTAAAATGCTTCTCTTGAGGAAGTGATGCTTACGTTGAGACTTCAAAGAGCAGCAGTGTTCGCTATGGAAGGAAGGAGGAAAAGATATCTCTGACAACCTAAGTGAAAGCACAGAGGCAAAAAAAAAAAAAAAAAAAGACGGAAAGTTGATGGCACTAGATGTGGTTTGACACGGCTGATTTAGTATTAACAGATCTGACTCTGAAATCTTGTTCTGCTTCTGAGCAGCTATGGGACACTGGGCTAGAGGTTTGCCTTCTTTAAGCCTCAGGTCCCTCATCTGCAAAATGAGGACAATAATCTGCCGCACAGGGCTGTTATGATGATCTAGTGCAACGGGACAAGCTCGAACACCTGAGGCATTGCTGGCATTTAGGTAAGTGACTACAAATGTTATTTCCGGAAAGTGAGGGGCCTTTCGAGGGAGTGACTGGTCGGCAGTCTAAATTTCCTAAATAATCCAATGGAGTGGACTTTTGGAGCTAGAGAGATGTGTTAGGGCACAGAGAACAGTTGCTGAGGCCTGCTTTTTTCTGAGTAAAGCAGCAGGATATAGACGAAACGTCTTGGGCTTTGGACTCACATAACCCAGCTGATTTCAATACTTACCAGCTGCATGACCAAAGGTGATTCCTCTTAACATTCTGCAGCTCAGTTGTCTCATCTTTGAAATCTTTAATATTAATAGGGTAGTTGTTAGAAAGATTTTTTCCAGATAGTTCATTTTGTTTTAGATTTGGGGGGTACATGTGCTTGTTTGTTACATGGGTATATGGGATACTGGTGGAAATTGGGCTTCTAGTATACACATTACCCAAATAGTGAAGGTTGTACCTGATAGGCAATTTTTTTATTCTTACTCCTCTCCCATCCTCCAATATTTTGGAGTCTCCAGTGTCTTGTTAGAAGGATTTAAATGACATAAAATGTGTAAAGCACCTGGCACATAGATGTTGAATAAATTACAGCTATTTACTCTTATGATTAATTACTGCTGCTAATGTTATTACCACTCTAATCTTGGGATACTTGGTTGGCAGAGCAAGTAGGACTACAGTGTTCTTTAGCAAATAAAATGCTCTAAGCACTATAAGGGCAGGGACTGTGTCTGCTTTGTTGGCTATGTTCTGTCCAATGCTTGGCGTATGGTAGGTACACTAAATTTAAGAGGTGGACATCAGCTTTCACTCCTCCCTGTGGGTGGGAAGGTTACCCAACCCAGTCTTATGAACAGTCATGTTGCACTCCATTCTGTAGCACTTTAGTCGTAAAACAAATCTTTATTGAAGGCTTGGTCTGTGCTGGGCATTGTGGTGGAGACACAACTGTGAAGAAGACAGACTTCGACCATGTGGATCTCACATCCTAATGGTGGGAGACAGATGATAAATATGCCAAGTAACATGAAGTAATTTCAGATGATGCTAAACACCAGGAAGGAAATAACAGAGGGTGACCAGCTAGGACATATCTGGGAGAAGGCTACTTTAAATAGGTGGCACGTATCAGTTTTGGTGCAATTTAAGTTCCCAGTGCACCCAGGAACTAAGAGAAGCATCAATACAACTCCATTTGGCCCCTCAAATTAATCCACTTGGATTTAATAAAAAAGCCTCCCTTCCCCAGAGCTCCAAATTGCCCAGTGATTGATCCAGCTCAAATCTGCTTTAGGACTCAGAAAAGGAGTTTTTCAGGATATGCCACAGAAAACAAAGAACATTCCTGGCCAGTGGGTGGAGTAGGCCATTGACCCACATACCGTTTTCCCACTGAATGGAATGGTAATTGATCAAAGTAAAAAAATTTATAGAAAGAGATACTGCTGCCATGTTTTTAAACCGTGCATTTCCCAGCCAAGTCTCCAGATGGAATCACCGAAGCAACACATCCTTGACTTAAATGTGACTGTTTAACAGTTATATTGGGTAGGCCATATTTTTCCACAAGGAGGTGGTTGCTTGTCTTAGGAACTTGAGACTCTTAACAGACTTTTGGGTGAGAGCTTTCCAGGATACCACTCTTTCTCTCACACTTCCTGAAGTCACAGAAGTCGGAGACCTAGCTGTAGTGTCAGAAGGGAACGACAGAGCGAACTGTTACACAAGCTCATAGAATGATGAAGTTTGTAGGGTGTCTTAGTGCCAATGACTGTCACTAATGAACAATTCCTAAACACAAGGATGATTTATTGTTTGTTTTTGCCTGAGCAGCATCCACTTTTCCTTCTTCTGGTTATCAGCAGTCTAATTTGCTTTGGGATATCTGCCCTTCTCCACTGAACACAGACCACTAGAACTGTGAAGCAATCCTGCTTTCCCCCTATGCCATGTCCACTGGCCAAGGAACAGACTTGGGACCCAAGCTAGGTCATACAGATGCTTTCTCTGGAATTTGACCCTTGAGCAAAGGGATAAGGCTATAAATAACTGACGTTCATTCATTCCAAAAAGACTGTGAATCAATTTATTTTAAGAAGTCTGTGGACCTGTTACTTATACATCCTGAGTTGCTGTAATTTTTGCCTTTCCAAATCTGTCATTGCAACCTTTGTTTTGTTCTATTAGCTGTCCAATAACATTCCATTGAATTCCTTTTGCGCATAAATTGGACAGTGTTGTCCTCTATGGCTTGCCACTGAAGATGCAAATGAAGATAGTCATTTTCCTTCCATGACCCGCCTTCGCTTTCTGGTCCTGGAACCAGGACATCTCATAGTCAAGATTGGATTTCCCTTTCCATGATTTTTATTGTCTACGAATCCCTTCTTATACTCCTGAGGGTCTTTCAATGAGAATGGCTTACACATTCAGCGCTCTGCTTTGCTTCTTGAAAAAAAAAGTTTGGAGGAAGAAAACACTATTCACACCCCATATTTATATTCAGAATAAAAATGTCTTCAGGGTAAGGTGGGCTGACACTGGGTCAAACAGCTTAGAGAAGAGAGAAGTTAAAAATACAGCACAACAATAATGGGAGTTAGGATTGTTTTGGTTAGAAAGAGCTCTTAGGATATAACCTGGTTATCCCCACCCCCACACCCCTCCAGCACTCCCACGATATAAAAACAAGTTGCTAAATGTAGTCTACTAAAAAAGAGTACATCTTAACCCAGACTTTAGAAAGATAGTTGCCTGAAGCCAAGCAGTGAGATGGGAGGAAGGCTAGCTTCTAGAATCTGAGCTTAGAAGTCTGTGCTTTGTTTACTGAACAGAGATCCTAAAACCTTGTACATTTGGGAAAGAAGTTTTCTGTATCTATCCTTTGTTCCTTTCCGAAAATGAACACATATTTCAATAGGGTTTTCTATATATTCAACAAGATTTCATATATTCAAATAAGGATCCCATATATTGAATAAAGTTATTAGTATAAATAGAAAACAAGGTTACAAATAGGAGAAAAATACCGTAGCTACAAAGATTACTGAGAGAGAAGACTGGCTCAATAGACACTGAATCTCCTAATGCCTAAGACAGAAAAGTAAATGACAATTATACTGTTAATCTTTAAGAGACATCAGAAAACAAATACAACAGCTTCTTTGATCAGATTTTCTTTCAAGTTACCTCTTCACCAAATATGGTGAAGTATGTGTTCATAAGCTCTCATATAGGCTTGTAAGTCTTAACCTGTAAGAGCAAATTCTTAGCAGTTAGCGCCAGTTGTGTTGCCTAATAACACCTAAAAGGTGCCAGCCAGCTTCAGTCATGACCTAGAGTTTGTGGAAAGAGAAATGAAGGAAATCAAAGCTCTCTGATTATTGTGACTGATTCATAAAAATGCACGACTTTTAGTAAACTTGCCCTCTTGGCCAAAATTTTCTCTCATATACATTTCTCATATCTTATACATCTGTGATCAAATTTGCAAGGCTTCTCTGGGGATGAAGGCAGAGCAGAGTTGGATGTTCCACCTGAGCCAGCGTAAACATGGGATTTAAGCTGTAGGTCTAGGGTTCATTTGAGGAAGACGCACAAGGTCTCTACGGTTTTCTCTCAAATCTATAAAATTGACATAAGACAACTGATTACTACTGCAAACGAATATTGTGTTGTAAGAGAATGTACTGATGTTTGCAATTGCATCCCTCAAGGGGTGCTTTGTAGAACTCACAAGTGGCTGCTCTAAGCTTAAAGTACTCATCACATCACTTCTGGTTAGATCATGGGAAATCAATAGCTTTGGAAGTAAGTGTTATATATTCTGTCCTCTGGGAAAATAAATGCCCAAGTGTGTGCTAGAGAAAAGAGATTTGGGAGTTTTCAGTTTTCCCTAGGAGCTGTTTAATGGGGGCTGATTTCCTCCTTAGTTTCCCACCTCTAGTGTTTTGAGGTGAGCCCAAGGAGTGAGCATCCTTCTCCCTCTTCCACCTCAGTTTTCCTGTGGCTGGCTCTCTCTCTTCCTCGGAGCATCACATTTTCCTAAAAAGAAGGGAGCTAAATAATACCCACTGTAGTAACACTTGGAATAGTTTATCTTACAAAGAGGATTTACTTTAGAAAGAGCCTTTGTCTCCTCTTACTTCATATCATTTTCTTAGATTTCTTTCCTTCTTCTTCCATCCTTTTCCTTACTCATTCTACATTTCTTTCATCCTTTTCCTTCACAGTGCTTATCACAAGTCATATATTTCCTTATTCCTTTGTTTGCTTCCCAAGTACATTGGAAGTACCACAGGGCAGGGTCTTGTCGTCGGCAGTGTATGTCCAATGCCAAGCGCATGCCTGCCACCTTGTAGGCACTTAAAAATCCAGGCTGGAGGTACAAATAAAATGATGTGTTGAAAATGATTTGCAAGGTTCAGATGGTGGCTGTCACTGTCTCTGTGCTTTCACTCAAGCTGGGGGAGTAAAAACTCAAATCAACAGAACTCATATTCTATCATAACTCTCATTTATTTGGCACTTAGAATACATGAGGAGTTTTATGAACGTTATTTTTAATTCTCCCACACCTGCAAGGCACATGTCATTTCACATGGGGGAAAACAGAGGCTCTCAAAGTGTCAGTTTAGCCACAGCTATTACGGCTGAGTAGGCATTTGAAGGCAGGTCTGATCCCCCCCATGATGTCATCTTCTCATAATGTCGTCTTTCCTTCTGGACATGGCCAGATTCTGTACATGCACAACATAGAATTCAACACTGCTCCCTTCCAAATGCCCCATGCCAGCTGTTTTTCTTAAAAACTAACAGGTTTTTCTTTTTTTTTTTTTTAATCTGTAGTTCTCTTATAATGTCTGACATTTTGTCTACTTTGGGTCATCAGTTTCATATTCAGGTCCCTTTACTATCCTGGTGGAGCTCCAGCCTATAGCTACAGCCTCATCCTAGCTTCCTCTCTCCCCACATGTTCTGGAGAACAGCTGTACAGGTTTCTTTCTCTCCTTGTAACAAGCCACACCCTTTTGTTTCTTGGGGCCTTGAACATGCAGTTCCCTCTCTTTGATAAACTTCTCTCCAACTTTATATTTAGCTAGAGCTGGTTCCTTTGCATCTCTTAAGACTCACCTCAAAGGTCACCTCCTCAGGGAAGTTTTCTTTGATGCCCCTACACAAAGTAAACTTCCCTGTACGTCTCACCCCATCTCTCATTATTCAAGTGCCTGAGTTTCTGGTTTTGTTTTTTGTAGCCTTATCACAAGTAGAAATTCTTTTTGTGTGTTGTTTTACTTGGTTTTCTTTCTTTCCTACTAGGATATAAGATCAATGAGGACTGGGATTGTGTCTGTCATGATCGTTAGTATATTCTTAGTACCTAAGTATAGGGGCTCAGCACAGTACTTAAGTCGATCTTTGTGAAAAATATTGGATCATGTCACTCTTCCATTCAAAACGCTTCAGTGCTTTATCATTTACCACTCAGACTAAAAGGCTTACTGTGACTTGCAAGGCCCTCACCTAATTCCCTTCAAATGAATGTCTCTGAGCTCACCTACCTTCTTCCTCTTCTCCCTTCCAGCTACACTGGCTTCCTTATGTTCCTCTCACATGCCAAGCACATTCCCGCCTCAGGACCTTTGCATTTGCTGTGCCTTCTTTGGAACCCTTTTCCCCATGGGTCATCCTTCTCTTCCTTCATGTCTTTGCTCAGATCTTGCCCTTTGAGATCTTGGCAGGCTTTCTTCTACCAATCTACCCCTCTACAGATCTGTTTGAAATATGAAATCTATGCTGATGGCACCTTCTTTCTCCCTCTCTCCTTTCCCCACACACAGACGCCCTGTCCCCCTTCCATGCTTTATTGATTATCTTTCTCTAGGTACTAGACTGTAAGCTTCATGAAGGCAGGAATCTTTATGTAGTCTCTTCACTTCTGCATTCCTCAGATCCCAGAATGCTACCCAGCACACAGTTGTGTTCAGTAAATATTGCATGAATGACTGTCTTGTCCCTTCTGATCTGCCCCATTGCTTTTCATAGCCTCCAAAGTCCCAGCAAGTCTTCATTTAATATCATTTCAACAACAACAACAACAAAAAAGCCTGACAATAGATATTAAATATGGTACTTATTTTATTATTTTATTTTATTTTGAGATGGACTCTCACTCTGTTGCCCAGGCTGGAGTGTAATGATGCAATCTCTGCTCACTGCAGCCTCCACTTCCTGGGTTCAAGTGATTCTCCTCTCTCAGCCTCTCAAGTAACTGGGATTACAGGCACACACCACCACACCTGGCTAAAATCCAAGCCTGAAATAATCTTGTACAAGCTTTAGCTTTTTGCTTTCTCTTGTCATTGATGAGTCTGGCCCATCATCAGTTAAACAAAATAATGGCTTCTCTTGCCATCTTTTTAGTAGAGATAGAGTTTCACTATGTTGGCAAGGCTGGTCTCCAACTCCTGACCTCAAATGGTATACTCACCTCAGCCTCCCTAAGTGCTGGGATTATAGGCGTGAGCCACTATGCCTGGCCTGAATATGGTCCTTTCAAAGAGTATACTAGACACACCTCATTAAACTGGTAAACTGAAGAAGATCTTCAGCAAACACCTGTAGGACTTTCAGAAAAATCCAAGCCTGAAATAATCTTGTACAAGCTTTAGCTTTTTGCTTTCTCTTGTCATTGATGAGTCTGGCCGATCATCAGTTAAACAAAATAATGGCTTCTCTTGCCATCTTTTTTCTCCCCTCATGGCTGACATCTCCTGTGATTTCCCCTCTGCAGACCCACAGTTTCTTTTTGTTATAGATCATCCCAGGCCTAAGGAGATGGCTTCTGAAGGCAAGGAAATTCTAGCAATCCTTGAGTTGTATAAACTTGTGGATTCGCTCTGCCCTTACAAGGGAAAACAAAAAGCGATGAGAAAGAGTTGGAGATATTTTAAAAATCTCCCTTCAAATTCTTCTAAAATTCAAATGTTCTATTAAGAATAGTGATAAGTAAAGAATGAATTTAGGAAGGACTTTTCCAATGCTATTCATCCTAATCCAAAAGCTGCATTTCAGGGGTTATTGAAATAGTGTGGCTTTTAATAACTTCCGATCACGAGGAATGGGATGGTGTCAGCTTATGTGCCAGCTGAGCTCTGTGATTCCACCATATTAGGCAGAGTTGTCTGCGTGTTTTGTCTTTAATTAAGAAGAAGCCCTTTTAGTGTCTACAACTTTTTCTTTTTGTAGAGCCCTCAGGATCCTTTCCTCCACCCGTTGCATTCTTCCTATGTGCTCTGCCAACACCTTCAGCTTCTCTCCACGGGAGCGCTTACCAGCCTCCGCTACACTTGTCTGTTTCCTCTTCACGGCCCACCCTCATCTATGAGCTTCTTGAGCAGGGATAATAGGGGTTCAAAAAAAATTCATAGAAAAACAATTCATTAATATAATTTTTTCCTTCTTTTTCTTTCATGAGTGATTTGGGTTGCTAACTTTATTTGACCTAAATGTGTGGCTCACCCTAACTACTCTTCTTAGGTAACTGATGACCATAGAATGTCTCATTTCAACTTTTTAGAATATTTTTAGATAAAATACAAACAGGATCTGTACTTATCTAACTGCCCTGATTTTTTTTTCTTTCTGGAAACAATATGTTAGCACAATTTAAATGCTTCCGAAGGAGTTCTGATAAGGAATTTCTTCTTTGTTTTATAAAGTATGAAAAGTTACATTTTTTAAGGATTAAAGATTTAAAAGCCATGAGTTTCTGTGAAAACCCATCTTCTGTTAGTCACAAATGCCCCAAAAGCCAAATAATTTCTAAATCCTGCTCCAGAATTTGCTTCTGTTCAGTACTTAGACTGATCAATTTTCAGAAATTGTAGGAGAAAAAAATAAATTCTGCCTCCAAATGATGTTTATAATCTCATATCTAAATTAAAACATGTCGATTCCACAGCAATAGTCACTATGGAAATAGAAACATATAGGCCTCGATTCTAAATCAAGAGAGTGTTTAGCTGGGTGGTATATATTTTCCATCATGTTTTTAAAAAATCTGTTACAGTGTATGCATTTTCAAAGGTCTGGATTTGATAAGCTTTTAAGAAATAGTACATGTATGGGTCAGGTTAGAATTAAAGGTACTGTGTATGGTTTCAAATGTGGTTTATAATGTCCTGCCACATTAATGAAAATTCTATTGAATTATTAAACTTACTTTGTGGGATTTTTAAAAATAAAGCAAAAGCGTATTTGAAATAAATCCATGGAAGCCTCCATAGCAGGCAGATATGCCTAAACATTATCTCCTTTCAAATTCTTCTAAAATTCAAATGTTCCATTAAGAATACTGACAAGTATAGAATGGATTTTTAAAGTGTTTAAATAGAATTGCCACTCACATCTCAATTTACACCTAATTATCAAGCTTAATTTAGTTTTAGAAACTGTTTAAAAATATATTTGCTAGTTTTAAAAATTGTCAGCTTAAAAAAACCCAAAGGTAATAATAGAAATAATTTATTCTTAAGTTATATTATGCAAAAAAAGACTTTAAACTTATTTAGAAGTTTTAGAAGTTAAAAAAGGCTTTTCCTCCCTATTCAGATGAATAAACAACATATCTTTATCCTTTCAAACTTTTTTTTTCTGGCAATTAGTTAACAAATATTCCTTCAACCAATATCTGTGTGCCTACTGTGTACCAGGCAATGTTCTAAAATCGAATGTCACTTCCCAAATCATATAAAACAAACATATGCTGTGATCATTTTGCTTTAAATATCATAAGCCAAGCATATAACTCTTTTACATAAAATATATATTTATTCTCATTTTAAAATTACATAGTTCCTTTCTTTCAAGGAGCTCAAGATGTTTCTAGAGTCAAAACACATTATCTTCACATTACCCCCCTGAAAATGGAAACCAAGTCCTACCTACCTTTTCTTCCACTAGGCATGCTTTTCTGAAAATTAGAAATGGAAAGGAGTAATTATACAGTCCTTGGTGAAGACAGAGTGATACAGCAATTCTGCTAGTTCCCTGCCCACTAATTGCTCTTCAGTTGCAGAATGAGAGCGGCCTAGTCTCTCCTTTACCATAAAAAGATCTGTTGTCAATATTCAATTTTCTTTTTACCCTCTGTCTCCAGGCATTAGAGCAGCATCTCTCTCTGCTGATACTTATGTTCAGAAATTGCCTACTTGTACATACTGTGCAGTACCATGTAATGAAATATGTAGGTCAACCCATCTTGTGTATGTGTTCAGAACTTCAGCCATTTGGACGTCCTTTTAAGAGTATAGCTTGTCTCATAATTGGCTAAGATCTTTCCCAGTAGGAGCTAACATCTTACAGTCATGCCTTCGAATGCATTGAGGATAATGATGAGTGAAATTCAGATGTGTGAGGTTCCCCCTCTCCCTTGTTCTAATAGGGTTAACTTAGTCATCATTCTACCTCTATCTTTTTTGCTCTTCCTATTTACTTCATTTGCCGAAGTACCCCTAAACTTTTCAGAGACCTGTACTGTGAGAATCTTTCCTCAATACTTTATCAACTTGTATGGTTATTTGTTTGCTTTTGAGATGAAGTCTCCTCTGTCGCCCAGGCTGGAGTGCAGTGGTGTAATCTGAAATCACTGCAACCTCTGCCTCTCGGGTTCAAGCTATTTTCCTGCCTCAGCCTCCCAAAAGTAGCTGGGACTACAGGCACGCACCACCACACCCAGCTAATTTTTGTATTTTTAATAGAGACAGGGTTTCACCATGTTGGCCAGGCTGATCTCAAATTCCTGATCTCAAGTGATCTGCCCACCTTGGCCTCCCAAAGTGCTGGGATTGCAGGAGGGAGCCACCGTGCCTGGCTATTTGTGTTTTGTTTGTTTTTGAATTGACAGGACCAGCTGTTTGGGAGTTACACAGATCTACTCTCTGTTTAATATCACAAATTGCTTAACAAATAATGGATTTGAAGTTTTGCCTGAAATCCTACAAATTGAATGTGTCATTTAGAACTCTAAGCTGCAAGTAACATGCAAGTGGCTTAACAATAAGGAAACTGATCATTTCATTTTACAAGAAACCCAGAAGTAGGGACCTCAAGTCTGTTTCTGTGTTAATTATTTTAGACTGCCCATCCTCTGTGTGAGGTTTTCCTCGAGGCTGGTAGAAAGATACTGCAGGAGTTCTGGCCTCATGTGCAGCTTTGAAAATGTCCAGATGAACAAAGTATGCTGTCTCTTTGGAGCAAGAGAATCTTGTCCAGAAACCCTCTTTGCCAACTTTCTCTCCTGTCTCATTGGCCAGTATTTTATCACATGTTTAATCCTAAATCAATTAATGGCAAGGAGAAGGAGATTAGCATGACTGGTTTAGATCAGTTGGTATGTAGCCCCTGGAACTACCAATTGGGATGAAGCAGCTTCCCTGGCGTACTCAATGTCTTGGAAAAAGATGCTATGTGAATAAAATTTAATTGTAGTTAAGTAAGAAGAAGGTAAATAGTACGGATGTTAGATAGCAAGCCAATGGTTTCTGCTACATAGGGTTTTGGGAAAGAGGGCGACAAAGATATTCACAAAATCAGAGTGACGTCTTAGAACCGATGGACACTTTCTCCTATTAGCAAAAGTAAGGTAGAAAGTGAGATATTTATTTTTTGAACTAGAGGCTTCTTTTTAAAATCTAAATCTCAGCACAATAAAAACACTGGGTATAGATAGATTGATTTAATGTTGGAAATTCCCACTTTGTATAAAAATAGAATTTGCCTTTTAAAAAATTTTGGGTTATACAGTTAACTTGCTTTGTAAGTTAGCAACTATAAGTAACAACAGAAATAAAGCATGTAACAACCTTTGTGTCCAAAGTTCAAAATATTATCAATGGGGAGAATTAATTAGCTGAAGTCATCTCCATACACTTTGTAATTTGTTTTCCTCTAAATTTAATTTGACATTTAGATTAAACTCAGATTTAAAAAAAAAATGTCTTTGATGCTGCTTGGCATATCTTTGTACTACATTATGTGTTGCTGCAGAATTTACAAGATCAACATTTAGATGTCACCAGAGAGACATACATCCTTGTACTGTGATAGACATTATCAGGCACTCCCAAAGTAGCAGCAGCTATTTACATTGAACTTAAATAGACAACTATGGAAATGTCAAGAAGCATTACATTTTTGGAAGTTGGAAACAGAATTAGGCTTTCTGTTTTGAATTTGCATTCAAGTGACCAAAAAGTGTCTTTTGTGTTACAGTGATTTTGTATGAGCAGAGCAGAGACAGAGGTAGCTAGCATCTCAAACCGTGCATCACAAGGCTTTAGTGCATCAAGAAATCAACCTGGGCTAATTAGTAGCATTTTTTGCTTTATATTATTTAGTAAAAAAAGAATCAGAAAATATCAGAGGGCATTGTACATAGAGTAGGTTCATTTCATTTGAACTTAATTTTATTTATTTTTATTTTTTGAGATGAAATTTCACTTTTGTCACCCAGACTGGAGTGCAATGGTGTGATCTCAGCTAACTGCAACCTCCACCCCATGGGTTCAAGCAATTCTCCTGCCTCAGCCTCCCAAGTAGCTGGGATTACAGGCATGTGCCACCACGCCTGGCTAATTTTGTGTTTTTTTAGCAGAGACAGGGTTTCACCATGTTGGCCAGGCTGGTCACGAGCTCCTGACCTCAGGTGAGCCACCTGCCTTGGCCTCCCAAAGTGCTGGGATTACAGGCATGAGACACCATGCCTGGCCGTGAACTTAATTTTTTTTTTTTTTTTTTGAGACAGGGTCTCACTCCATCACCCAGGCTAGAGTGAGTGCAGTAATATGTTCACAGCTCAATTTTAGTAGGGCTCACTGCAAGCTCCACCTCCTGGGTTCAAGCGATTCTCCACCTCAGCCTCCCAAGTAGCTGGGATTACAGGCATGCCCTACCACACTCGGCTAATTTTTTGTATTTTTAGTAGAGGTGGCGTTTCCCTGTGTTGGCCAGGCTGGGCTTGTACTCCTGGCTTCAAGTGATCTGCCCACCTCAGCCTCCCAAAGTGCTGAGATTACAGGCATGACCACTTCACCCAGCTGGATGTAATTTTATATTATAAAAATTTCAAGCATATATAGAATGAGAGAATAGTTTAATGAACTCCCACATACCCATCGCCCAGATCAAATAATTAAGTTTTTTCTGCATTAGCTTCTTCACATTAGCTTGTTTTTCTCTTTTATGAAATATATTTTAAAGGGAACCCCAGGTGTTACTTCATTTCTCCCCTGAGATTTTGTATGTATCTTTTAAAAGTTTAAAAAAATAACCACAGTGTAATTATTATGATCATTAGTGAAAATAATAGGCCAGGTGTGCAGTGGCTCACACCTGTAATCCCAGCACTTTGGGAGGTCAAAGTAGGAGGATTACTTGAGGCCAGGAGTCTGAGGCCACCCTGGGCAACATAGTGAGATCCCATCTCTACAAAAATTTTTTTTTAATTCACCAGGCATGCTGGCACATGCCTGGAGTCCCAGCTCTCAGGAGGCCAAGGCAGGAGGATTGCATGAGCCCAGGAGTTTGAGATTGCAGTGAGCCATGATCCTCCACTGTACTCTGGCCTGGGCAACAGGGCAAGACCCCATTTAAAAAAATTGATAACTGTTATTTGATTTAATGGAATATCTAATCTGTATTCCCATTTTAAAAATCTTTTTACAGGTTTTTTTTGTTTCTGTTTTTGTTTTTTTGAGAGACGGAGTCTTGCTCTGTTGCCCATGCTGGAGTGCAGTGGGGCACTCTGGGCTCACGGCAACATCCACCTCCCAGGTTCAAGTGATTCTCCCACCTCAGCCTCCCAAGTAGCTGGGATTACAGGTGCACGCCACCACACCTGGCTAATTTTTGTATTTTTAGTAGAGATGGGGTTTCACCATGTTGGCCAGGCTAGTCCCGAAATCCTGAGCTCAGGTGATCTGCCTGCCTTGACTTCCCAAAGTGCTGGGATTACAAGGTGCTGGGATTACAGGTGTGAGCTACCACGCTCAGTCCAGTTGTTTTATTTGAAACACAAAACTTGTTTTATTTATGTATCTCTCTATATGTCTGTTCGTGGCATGTCACAGTTGAAATAGATTTCTTAATGTGGATTATAGTAAAAAACATTTTAGGAAATCATTGCTGAAGACATTGACACATTTTGGTTCAGGAATCAGGAACAAACTTTTCCTCTTGTAGATACACAGCTTCTAATGATGTCAAAAAAGATACATTAAGGTATAAATTTCAGCAATCAACTGCTTGTTTCTTTTATGTGGAGCTAAAGAAATGCTTTGACTTTCTTTTTTTAACATCAGAATTTCCTTATGATATGAATACACAGCTATTCATTCTTAGTGGCTACTAATTTGACTATTTGTGGTAATTTATTAAGTAACTAGAGACTAGGTACTTTACTAGAGAAGATGAAGTCTCAATTTTAAGAATGTCATCTTTAAACAGATAATGGATTTAGAGCCTTGTCTGCCACTAAAATAGCATTATGTGGGGCAAAATGTCAAGGTCAAGTGCTTAGGTTTATGCTCGATTATATTCTTTCCATCTTTCTCCAGGTCAACAAATTAGGGAACATTAGAGAACAGCAAGAAATTTTAAAAAGTTTTTTTAGAAACTTTTTTTTTTTTTTTTTGAGATGGAGTCTCAGTCTTTTGCCAGGCTGTAGTGCGGTGGTGCAATCTTGGCTTACTGCGAACTTCACATCCCGGGTTCAAGTGATTCTCCTGCCTCAGCCTCCCAAGCAGCTGGGACTACAGGCACGTGCCACCATGCCCAGCTAATTTTGTACTTTTAGTGGAGATAGGGTTTCACCATGTTGGCCAGGATGGTCTCGGTCTCTTGACCTAGTGATCTGCCCACCTTGCCCTCCCAAAGTGCTGGGATTACAGGCCTGAGCAACCTCGCCCAGCCCCGTTTCATCCTTTAAACCTCACTCGCCCCTTCCCCAGCAAAACCTTCCCTGACCTCCCTAAGTCATATTCCCCCATTATGTGCTTCAACCATCATGGGCCACTGCTTTATAATACTTATTGGTGCTGCATTTTTATATTTCTGGTTGCAGTAATTCAACTAATATCCATTTCTCTGCTTAGATTGTAAGCTCCATGAGAGTGGGGATTGTCTTTTTCATCATCCAGCCTCAGCATGTGACACAGCTGAAGTCAACAAATATTTGATGAATTAATGAGGTGCTGACTAGTGGACTGAATGCTGTCACTTGTAAACCAGTTAAATATGCAGCCTGACAATATCTTTTTCTTTTTTTTTTTAAACGAAGTCTCGCTCTGTCACCCAGGCAGGAGTACAGTGGTGCAGTCTTGGCTCCCTGCAACCTCCGCCTCCCGGGTTCCAGCGATTCTCCTGCCTCAGCCTCCTAAGTAGCTGGGACTACAGGCATAAGCCACCACACCCAGCTAATTTCTGTATTTTTTAGTAGAGACAGGGTTTTACCATTTCAGGCTGGTCTCTAACTCCTGACCTCAAGTGACCTGCCTACCTCAGCCTCCCAAGGTGCTGGGATTACAGGAGTGAGCGAGCCACCATGCCTAGCCTGACAATATCTTTGATCAATGAATTAATTGATTAATTATTTTGAGATGGAGTCTTGCTCTGTCACCCAGGCTGGGGTACAGTGGCATGATCTCTGGTCACTGCAACCCCTACCTCCCCGGGTTAAGCAATTCTCCTGCCTCAGCCTCCCCCGTAGCTGGGATTATGGGCTCTCAACACCACGCCAAGCTAATTTTTGTATTTTTAGTAGAGACAGGGTTTCACCATGTTGGCCAGGCTGGTTTTGAACTTCTGACCTCAAATGATCTGCCCACCTCAGCCTCCCAAAGTGCTGGGATTACAGATGTGAGCCACCAAGCCAAGCAACAATATCTTTATAATTAACCATCATTGTCTTTCCGTTTAATTTTTTTAATCTCAAGCTTCCAAAGAAGTAGGTCATAGGTGATTTATTACATACTATAGTCAGTTTGTTGTTTTTTAGGATGTTTAAAATAATATGGCTTTAGCGGGTAACTTTTCTAAATTGTGAAAGGGGCTTATAGATAATGATTGTTTTGCAAGGCTACAAGAGAACTCAATGGTTTAAGATGTATTTTAGGCCAGGTGCAGTGGCTCACGCCTGTAATCCCAGCTCTTTGAGAGGCTGAGGCAGACAGATCACTTGAGGCGCCAGGAGTTTGGAATCAGCCTGGCCAACATGGTGAGACCTTATCTCTACTAAAAATACCAAAAAGTAGCTGGACATGGTGGCATGTGTCTGTTGTCCTAGCTACTTGGGAGGCTGAAGCACAGAGAATTGCTTGAATGTGGGGAGGCAGAGGTTACAGTGAGCTGAGATTGTACCACTGCATTCCAGCCTGGGTGACAGATCGAGACTCTGTCTCAAAAAAAAAAAAAAAGACATATTTTTAAACATGGGTAAAGTAAACCCTGGCTACTGAGAAATTTCTCATCATTCTCAAAGCTATGACTTATACTAGAGACATGGATGAATGATGTGGAATCATTGGATAAAGTCCATGAGCCTTATCCTGGCACACAAGGCCGTCCACAATCTGGCTCAGACAGCCTCTCCAGTCTCAATTTCTGCCACTCCTTACTTCAATTTTTATGCTGCAACAATATGACCTATTTGTTCTTCACACATGCTAAACTATTTCATGGTTTCTTGCTGTTAGCTTTATTCTGAATACCAACCCTATTCCAATTTTCTGTTAATTTCCTTATACTAAAAAAAAAAAAAAAAACACACACATATATTCATGTATTACCTGTGAAAGAGTAAAGTGTTACAGAGAAAGGTGAGGTCTCCTATGACAATCCACTTCCTTTTGTACTCTCTAACATAAGAATAGATTATCTCCTTATAAGACACGTGGTCATACTGTGCATATATATTTTTAATAGAAATAATATATTGAATCATTCTGCAAATTGCCTGTTTTACTTAAAAGTGTGTCTTGGAGAGACATATGTCTTGGAAATATGGAAGTCCATATTACCATGTATAGATGTACTTCGTGCCTTATAACTATTATATGGTGTTCCACTGAATGGCTAGATAATGGGTTTTTACATTTTTAAAGTTTCTTTTTAGTTCTTTATACATTCAGGGAAACTTCTTAATGTTGAGCTATAGAAATGACCCCTTTGACTCAATAAGGCCAGATTTTTAAAAAGAAAGAAATGATCAATGAAAGTATATTCTTGACAGTGAGGACTTTATTCACTTCCGTACTGAGGATATTGAAATTGTTTCCAATTTTTTAAATTAGAAATTCAAATTTAAATGCTTACTGAAGCATTCTTGTATATGCATCATTGTCCAACTGTGTTAATGTTTCTCTAGGATATAAATGAAAATATTGGGTCACTGGAGGTGCATTTTCAGGTTTTGTAGATACTGCAAAATCGCCCTTCAAAGTGGCTATACCTATTTACACTCCTACCAGCATCATGTGAAAGGACATTTTCTTCCATCTTTAGCACACTTAATACTATCAGACTTTGTTAATTTTTCCAATGTGATGAGTGAGAAATGGTATCTTGGGCAAATTCGCATTTCTCTGTTTATATTTGAGATTTAGCACCTTTTCTTGCCTTTATTGGCTGTTGTCATTCCTTTTCTGTGAATTCTTTGCTTCTGGCCAACCTCTCTGACTGCTTCTTGTTTAGGCTGTGGCTACTGTGGCTGCTCTGCTCTCACTGTTTCTGGCTCTTTGATGTTTCTCTTCTTGTTTTTAAACAGGGTTGTATAGGTATTTACATCTTTTTCTTTTAATTTATTCAAAATATATTCATTGAGTGCCTTCTAGGTGCCAGACAGTGTGATGGGGCTGATGATATGGTGGTGACAAGACAGTTTCTGTCATCATGGAGCTTACATTTCAGTGGCAGACATACATAACATATTAATAAATGGGTATATGATACAATGTCACTGTATCATTGTTTCATTCTTGCATTGCTATAAAGAATTACCTGAGACTGGGTAATTTATAAAGAAAAGAGGTTTAATTGGCTCAGAGTTCCACAGACTGTACAGGAAGCAAGGCTGGGGAGGCCCCAAGACACTTACAATCATGGTGGAAGGCAAAGGGGAAGCAGGCAGGTCTTACATGTCCAAAGAAGGAGGAAGAGAGTGCAGGGGAAGGTGCTACACACTTCTGAACAACCAGATCTTGTGAGAACTCAGTATCACAAGAACAGCAATAGGGAAGTCTGCCCCCATTATCCAATCATCAGGAGTCTGCCCCCATAATCCAATCACCTCCCACTAGGCCTCTCCTTCAACCTTGGGGATTACAATTTGACATGAGATTTGGGCAGGGACACAAATCCAAACCATGTCAATCATGAAGATAAAGCAGGTCAGATGTTTCACTACCAGATGATACAAAGTTATGGGACATGTGGAGATAGTGTCTTATGTTACAGAGGTTGTTCAGGGATGGTCTCTACCGAGAGGTGAGATTTTGAACAGAGATGCAAAGAAATGAGAGAGAAGAACCTTCCAAGCAGATGCATTAGCAAGTGCAAAAGCACAGAGGAGGGGGTGAGGGATGGGCAGAAAGTGTGGTTGGAGCTCAGAGGTCAGGGGTAGAATGGTAGGAAAGAATGTTGCAAACATGGTCAGGATCCGGGTCATGTAGGATTTTCTAGGCCATGATAAACAGTGTATTTTATTCGAAGGATATTGGGACTCCTTGGAGGTTTGTGGGCAGGGCAGTGTCATTTAGATGACTCTGGGTGAAAAGAAGGACAAGTGTGGAGAAGGTTCCAGTGGGTACTGCAGTCATCAGGCAAGGGTGTCAGGATATTGGGGATCATGGTGGTGAGGACATATTTGGATATAGTCAGATTTGGGACATATTTTGAAGGAGGCACCAACACGATTTGCTGATGGATCATAAGTATGGTGGGAGGGGAAAAAGCATGGGTTGAGGAGGATTCCAAGCTATTTTTTTGAGCTGCTGGAGGGGGTAACGACAGCATTTGCAAAGAGGGGAGAAGACTGTGAGAAGAGTAGGTTTGAGGGGTGAAATCTAGAGCTGTTTTGGACATGTTAAATCTGAGATGCTTATTAGATACCCAAATGTCAAGTGTTGATTCAAATCAAAGGAAAAATCAGAGCCAAAAATATTTACTTGAGAGTTGTCCCCTTAGCAGGTATATTTAAAACTGTGGATGGGTAAATATCACTGAGGGAATTGCTAGAAAGGGGAATAGGGTCCAAGACTGAGCTGTGAGGTATTCCAAGATTTAGGAGACAGGGAATAGGCAAAGGAGCCAGTAGACTGAGGAGTTGTTGGTGCTGGGGAATACAAATAAAGAAGCATTTCAAGAAGGAGGGAGTGCTGGGTGAGGTGACTCACACTTGTAATCCCAATACTTTGAGAGGCTAAAGCAGGAGGATTGCTTGAGACCAGGAGTTCCAGATCAGCCTAGGCAATATAGGGAGACCCCATCTCTACAAAAAATAAAAAATTAGCCAGGTGTGGTGGCGCACAACTGTGGTCCCAGCTACTTGGGAGGCTGAGGCAGTAGGATCACTTGAGCCCACAAATTTGAGGCTGCAGTGAGCTATGACTGCACCACTGCACTCCAGCCTGGGCAACACAGAGAGACTCTGTCTCAAAAAAAAAAAAAAAAAAAAAAGTGTGATAAATTGTGTCAAATGCTGCCAAGGGATTGAGAAAGATGAGTGCTTAGGACAAACATTGGATTCAGTAAGATTGAAGGTACTAAAGACCTCCAACTAGAGTAGTGTCAATGGAGAGAGCTGGGGGAGAAAATCAGAGGTGAGAAAGTGGACATGTCCCTCATGTATAAGGGTTGCAGAGGGGGAGATGTCAGTATTGCTTACCTGCCATGTTGATACTGGAAGGCTAGTTCGTGTAGCACAGGTTTCTCCTCTTTTCACTCCCAGCTCCCTTACCTCCCCCACCCCACTCCTCTCCATTCCCCAGGCTGTGTTAGAAGCCCTACCTTGGTCTTTCTGTAACACTCTACTTTTTCTGTGTATCCAGCTGACTCCCAAGAGACAAAAAGATCTGAGGTAGGCATATTGTTTATCTCCACTTATAATTTCTAGTCCACTCTGGATCTAAACAATAAATATTTGTTCAGTTGAACTTCACTTCCGGTTCAGTTTGAAAAGGGGGAATGTGGTAAAAGGAAGCTTTTTTCTAGTTATGGGAGTTTCTGAATTTGACAAACATGTAAGACAATAAAGAAAAGGTCTGTTAGATGAGGAAGCAATTGCCTAATTGCAAAAACAGCACCATTTCTCAGGTTATTGGTGTTGCTAACAGCAGCATGTCAGGGCACTTTAAGGACCTGGTGTATCTGTAAGTTAAAAAAAAAAGGCAATTTTAATTGAAGGTTAATGCACACAAAGGTCTTTGCTCAGAGTCTTCAACTAGTTAGTGTCAATGATATTAATTCCATTTTGGACTCTCAGCCTGTTAAGTTTATGAAGTTAAAATACATGCTTTGTGAAACCAGTGTTTTCTTTCAACCTAATTTTAACTGGTAATTGCTTCTCTGTGGTTCCTCTGGAGAACCTGTCAGTGTGGTAGTGGGAATAGGGAAGAAGGAAAAACTAAGAATGCTGAGACTCCAGGTATAAGAGGCGAATCCCTAGTGTGACTTTGACAGTCACTTAATGTCATACTGCTTCCATTTCATCATCTATAATTTGATGATTAATAGTATTTATCTATAACGTACTTTTCCTATAAAAGATGCCTTGTTATCACCAAGTATTAACATTACTTCCAGTGTTTATCAAGGTCCTCCAAGGAAAGACAAACCTTTGATTTCAGTATCCAAATTCTTTTTATCTTGTACCATACAAAAACCGAAGCCAAATTATTTTCTCTGGCTTGCAGCCTCATGCTGTTTCATCTTTAATAAATGTTCTCATCAAATGTACTTTAATTAAGAGTCTGGTCAAAATGCAAATCCTGGTTTTAATATTCATCCAAAATACTTTTTGAGCATCTAATATCTTCTAGGCTTTCCACTTGGACTTGGGATTCTAAAAATGAGCACATTCAAATATAACTCTGAGAACAAAATGATATTCTGATTTTTCAAACACAGTAACAGTATTAGACACGAGATCTTGCCCTGTTGACAATGGTGGTCTTGAACTCCTGGGCTCAAGTGATCCTCCTGCTTTGGCCTCCCAAAGTGCTGGGATTACAAGTGTGAGCCACCATGCCCAGGCTACTCTGGCATTATAAACTATTATTTAACTTCATTCTTCTTTTGCATTCTGTTTGAAGCATACAGATATTAATTAAATAACAAGTTTCCCCCCCAAATTTTGCAATTATGGGCTTCTAGTCAAATAAAATGGTGCATTTAAAAAAAATGCTTATAAAGATATTGACTCAGGCTGGGTGCACAATGCCTATAATCCCAGCACTTTGGGAGGCTGAGGCAGGTGGATTGCCTGAGGTCAGGAGTTTGAGACCAGCCTGGCCAACATGGTGAAATGCTATCTCTACTAAAAATACAAAATTAGCCAGGTGTGGTGGCAGACGCCTGTAGTCCCAGCTACTTGGGAGGCTGAGGCAGGAGAATCACTTGAACCCGGGAGGTGGAGGTTGCACTGAGCTGAGATTGTGCCATTGCATTCCAGCCTGGGCAACAGGGTGAGACTCCATCTCAAACAAAAAAACAAAAAACAGAGAAAAAAGCAAAAAAGATATTAACTCAGAGAATTGCAAGGGCTCTTAGGAATTGTCTAGTTTAATGTTGTTCAATAAACTATAAAGTAAGTTACATACATAAGACTGAATTTTCTACCGGCTACTTTATAAGAAGTAAAAAGAAACAGGTAAAATTAATTTTAATAATATATTTGTTTACTTCTGTGTTAGTCCTTATGCTGCTAATAAAAACATCCCCAAGACTGGGTAATTTACCAAGGAAGGAGGTTTAATTGACTCACAGTTGGGAGGCCTCAGGGAACTTAGAATTATGATGAAAGGGAAAGCAAACACATCCTTCTTCACATGGCGGTAGGGAGAAGAAGAATGAGAAACAAGTGAAGGGGGAAGCCCCTTATAAAACCATCAGATCTTCTGAGAACTTACTATCACAAGAATAGCATGGGGGAAACCATTCCCATGATTCAGTTACCTCCCACTGGGTCCCCCCCCCCCGCCAACACATGGGGATTATGGGAACTACAATTCAAGATAAGATTTGGGTGGGGACACAGCCAAACCATATCACTGTCTTTGAAATCCAGTGTGTATTTTGCACTTATAGCATACCTCCATTTGGGATGCTAAATTTTCATTGGAAATAGTTGATCTTTTGAGATTTTATACAATTTTAAGTTGAAAAAGTAGATTCACACACCCAAGTTATTCTAAGCATACTTAAAATTTTTCCAATAATTGAAATTAAGTAAAATTTAAGTTTCTCAGTTGCACTGGCTTCATTTTAAGTGCTTAATAGCCACCTGTGGGTAGTGGCTGCCATATTGGACATTTCCACCATTGCAGAAAATTCTGTTGGACAACTGAGGTCCAATTCAGTTCACCAAAGAAGCTGAGCAGTAGCTAGTGGCAGAACCAGGACTAGAAGCTTGTTTGCAAGGTGTTATATAGACAAAAAAAAAAAAAAAAAAAGAACACACACACACACACACACACACACACACACAAACCAACCACCAACCAAAACCTCAGAACACCAACCTTTCAAAAGGCAGACATTCAACTGAATTTGAAAATGTGGAGGGCAATGTTTATAAAGGTTTTCTAGAAAGAATTAACTTTGCTTATATGTATGCTTATATATGATCACAAATAAGAATTAAATAGCTTAGAATATGGAAGTGTTCAGGTTATGTTTAGTGAGGGACTTCTTTATCATGGTAAAATACAAATAATATAAAAAATGTTAACCATTTTTAAGCATGTAGTTCAGTGGCATTAAGGATATTTACACTGCTGTACAACCATTACCACCATCCATCTCTGGATATTTTTCATGTTCCCAAACTGAAACTCTATGCCCATTAAATGCTAACTCCCTATTCTTCTTTCCCCCCCAGCCTCTGGTAACTACCGCTCTATGAATTCAATTATTCTAGGTACTTTGTATCAGCGAAATTATACATTTGTCCTTTGTCTGGCTTATTTCACTTAGCATATGTCTTCAAAGTTCATCCATGTTGTAGCATGTGTCAGAATTCTCTTCCTTTATAAAGCTAAATAATATCCCACCATATATATAGGCACCACATTTATCCATTCATCCATCAGTGGACATTTGGGTTGTTTTCACATTTTGGCTACTGTGAATAATGCTGCTACGAACATTTGTGCATAAATATCTGTTGAAGTAGTGAGAATTTTTTTTCATCCTTTGTCATAAACCTATTCATTAAGCTTGCACAATTTACAAATAAGTAGCAGTGGAAATGCTGCTTCACTGGAAAACCCCAACTCAAGATCCCTGAATAGAAAAAGAGACTCTCAGTTCTATCATATTACTGAGAAATTACAAAGTCTGCTTTATTTTCTCGTACTAAGACATTTTAGATGTTCATACTGTATTAGCCCTTCTTGCCATCTGATATACCACATATTACGTTTCTGTTGTTTACATCTGCCTTTAGCCCCCTCTACCAGAATGTAAATTCTACGAGGACACAGATTTTTTTTTTTCTTCATTGCTGTATTCTTGGTGCTTAGAACTGTGCCTGCTACAAGGAAAACAGTCAATAAGATCTGTGAATGAATGAATGAATGAATGGTGTCCAAGTGTTATCTACCTCTGTGTTTAGTGGGTATCATTTTAAGGGCTCTAGATTTGTCTTCTTTTAAACATCTTAGTATTGGTTTTACTAGGCTATAGCATTCTACTCCAAGAAAATGTTTATAAGTTCTACAGACCTTAAAAATGTCTGGAACAAGGTATGAAAAATAATTAAGTGGTATTGGGAGATGAAAGAAGATAGAGCTGTTCTAGACAAAATACATGAAAGGAATCTCATCTCCCCTAATTTAACTGCATTGGTCCCAAAGTGGTAGTGTATAAAACATCAGAAAAATTTCTGCTTTGATAACCTAGATTTAGGGAGAAATGACAAAAAATCCTTTGACTTTTACAGTGGAGGCTGAATGACCAGTTACTATAAAAAAGAAACAAATTAAGTCATCACTTTCTAAAGTAAGAACATTTCATTGTTTCCTCTCAGTGCGACTATTTACTGGTTTTTCCTGTAGTCAATCTAGATATGACTGTGTGGACCGTAATCTCTTTGAGATGTGAATGTCAGTTTTAAAAATAGCAAGAACTTTAAAACATTACTATAACCTAGGAGACCTGGTCCCTTTTCTTTGTAAGCAGGGAAACTTGACTCTGTGAGGTAAAATGATGTCCGGAAGCATTTTGAGCCTCTGGTTTTGTTGGAGTCATTTTCCTTTTCTTGGATTTTGGTAAGGATATAATCTCAGATCCAGTTAGAAAGGGAGATCACAATACCAGGTGTCAAATCCACAAATCAATCCTCTTCTTAATTGCCAAAGTTTGACACATCCCTGTGTTTGTCCCAGAAAACTCTAAATGCCCTTTTATTAACAACGGGGAATTAAATTTCCCATATAGACAAATAAACTTCTAAATTATAAGAGAAACAAACAAAAACACACATGGGACAGGATGGGGGTGGGAGGGACCCTTGTTCCAACTTGAAGGTTTCTCACAGTAATCTCTTCTCTTTCTCCTACACATTTTTTTCCAAAGACTTTCCTACTTGAACCCATCAACTTGTTATTACCTTCTCTGAAGAATAGGTTTTGGTTAGGAACACTTTAAAAAAGATATCTCTTTATACTAATTACAGTGGAAGAGGTAAAAAAAAACAACATAGGTAACTATTGAAATGTAGAGTGTTTAAAACCATGTAGCTATTAACTTTATATTTGGGCAGTGCGTGAAAAGGAGGTGGGGGAACTCCTTAGTGGGATTGAAATCTTTATTGTGTTTTAAATAAAAGACTAACTTAAAAGAAAAAGATGTGAATTGGCTTAGAGTAAAAAAGATAATACACTAATGAAAGGAGTGGGGAAGACTATATTTTGTAGCTAAGCCAAATTTATGGCCTTGTGCATTAGCTTTTTACACACTAAAAACCTACTTCCCAGTGGGTTTAAAGCTTAATATCTTCCTGTTGAATAGGTGATAGCATCCCTTGGTTTCTGTCTCTCTTTCTCTCTCTTACACACACACATGCACACACTGTGTGTTCCCAATTATCTCAGAAGTGACAAAATAATCTCTAAGTTTAATTTTGATTCAAAATAAATATGCACATATATTCACTTTATTTTTTTATAGAAAAAGGGGGATGGTGCAAAATAGCAAAAATTGTAAACAAAGTTAATCTTCTTCTAAACCTTAAGCTGACAATTTCAAACACCTTGTGCATAATG
Organism: Ateles fusciceps; assembly: GCA_036589455.1. NCBI lineage: Eukaryota > Metazoa > Chordata > Mammalia > Primates > Atelidae > Ateles > Ateles fusciceps. Next base: position 16,269,867 of record JAZHEH010000562.1, read on the forward strand.
CAGAAAAAACCTGTCCGTTTGACTTCACTTTCATTCACACTGCTCCCTACGCATGAGAAAGACCAGATGTCTGGTTTCCAGAGTATTAGGCTTTTTCCTTAGTACTTAAATTTTATTTTTTTCAAGTTTAAAGAAAAACTGCAGCTCCTTCTGATCTTTAGCATTTTATAGTTTAATAATTTAATGTAAGCAGAAGTGTTTCAGCAGAAAATGAGCTTTAAATATTTATGCATTTTCAACAGTCCACGAACAGCTTTGGAAAAAAAATTATTTGACTTTCATTTTGAAAACTCCATTTTTCTTAAAAAAAAAAACCATAAATTCATAGTTTTCATGGAGAATAGTGGTGTAGTACAGTGGAGCATATAGAAAGAACACTGAATTTGGAGGGGAAAGGTATGAGCAGATGACATTTCCTTTTCCTTGTCTGATTCCTACTAATTGTTGAAAAAAATATACATTCTATATGGTGTTCCTCCCTTCTTAACAGAAAACAATATTTGGAAATTCCTGTATAAAGCTAATTTGCCATCAGGAATATAAAACCCATTAATGGGATATCCAGGTCCCTATGGGAATTTTTTTTTTTTTTTTAAACAGACACCATGTGGTGCAATCTGTTATAGTTTACAAGGTGGGGGGTGGGGAGGGGAGCTCTTCAGGGGCCAGGAATCAAGTCATCTCTGGGAGTTTTTGAGGTACTAACAAAAATGGGAAAAAGGGTACAGCAGAGGCCTTGGAAATACCTTCCCTTCTGCCCTCAATCGTAACCCAGAGTGTACTGCATTTATGCTTTTCAGAAATTATTTTGCAAGTTACTCAATTTGGGGGAGAAAAAACCTGAACCTTTTCTGAGATGGTTAGATTGCCATTAGTTTTGTATTTTAATCTAACCTACTGGTGATTTAATTTACAGATCTCAAAGGAAGTGTATGCTCAAATATTTGAGGATGTTAAGGTATCAACCACTGTGTAATTTTGGAATGTGCCTACTCGCTTGACACAATATTTTACCATCTAACAAATGTTTAGCCTTTTTTTCACTTGACTAAAGAGAAATAAGTTTCACATTGCTTCATTCACCTTCTTATGTGCATATGCTGGGAAAGACTGGATGTTAAAAAAAAAAAAAAAAAAAAACAAACTTCCTCATGTTCCTTTCTACTACATCTAAATCTGTTTACCAATTCAAAGCTGCTAAAAAAACCTGCATTCTCCTGCTAAATCAACTGGATGGCTAGAAACCAAACTGTAATGTAACAGAAAAAAATTATCAATTTATTTTCATGACAGAACATTCTTGAGAAGGTATAAAATTGTTCTGGTTGCTATGCCAGTTTTCTTTTTCTTCCTTCCTCTGTCTTCTTTTTTCAAAGGCTTTCAGCTTTTAAGCCGATACTTTTTATAGTTATATAACAGTTCTAATATTTTGTGACATTTTGTATTGTGACACTATAGATGAAATTGTCATCGGACTGACACCCTGTGCTGTTTATTCCTTAATTACAACTGTTAACACTGCAGAGAAGTGTGCTAATCTGCCAGCACATATTATGAAAACAACATTATTGTTACCCACACCAACACCCACTCAACAGGATATTTCCAAGATGGTAGTTTAAAGGAACTTATCCACACAATGGACATTTCAATATAGTTGTTGTTGCTGTGTATTTAGCTTTTCCTATTGTCTTCTTTTAAAAACATACACCAATTTGCGATTGAAAACATTTCGCTGTCATATAGCATAGTCTAAGCAGAGGCTGCCTCTATAGTTAGAAAGTTATATATATATATTTTTTTAGTGCTCAAGCAGTGGTGGACTGAGTTATCTCAAAGTTGTTTAGGGTTGTGACCCAAAGCTTTCTGACTGAAGTTTTTTTTTTTTTTTTTTTTTTTAGGAATAATGAAACTAGAAGAGAGGGGAAGGGGAAGTTTAAAGATGAAAAGACAAGAGTGGGGTTGTTTGCATTCACAATATTGGCAATCCTTACATAACCAAGTCAAAAATCCAATAAGCATTCCTAGCTCTAAAATGTATCCTTTTTCAAAACTATGTCTGAGCCTTTCTCAAACTGGCTACTTACTGACTTGCTTTATAGTTCAGTTCTTTCTGTCTCCAGAACTTTAAGAGGTTTGGTTATCTGTGAGGCATAAAATCCTATGAGTTTACTTTCTCATAAGTTATTTTACTAAAGCAGTTTAGGTGTCATTGTCTTTTCGTTTGTTAAAAGAAACAATAATAGTAAAAAAAAAAAAAAATCACATTGATCCTATACCTTGTCCCCAAAATAAAATAACTAAAAAGTAAGGATTCTAAAAAGCTTAAAACTAGAACCAAGGTACTTGCTTAGAGGAGAAACACTGTAAATTATTTTTTTAAAGCACACACACACAACACTGACAATAATTAATAAAGAGTCCACTTTTTAATATTAGTGTTTAACACATCTATCGGTTTGGTAGAAAGCAAATTTGGGACCTTGAAATAGTAACAGGTGATAACATGAGGCTTGCCAGTAAATTCTCGTATCTTTACTGTCACTTAGGAGATAATGGAGAATATGAACATGTTTAATTCCTAAAGTTCCTGCAATTAGCTACATACTCCTTAACACCCAGCTTTATTAAACAGGCTTTTCGAAATACCATGGGAAGAAGTTATCGCTATGCCTCATTTTGAACAGTATTTTCTGCTTCATTTTGATTTTCAACAGCTAAAGGATATGGTGCTTTTCCTAAAAGAAACTGTTCCCATTTGGGAATATATTCTTCTACTGATGCCCAGTAACGAGTCTGGAAAAAAAAAAATCCAAAAGTAAAAAAGCATATCAAGCAATTGAACTTGGCTCTTCATAATAGTCTAAATGTTTATTCACTTAAGTGTGTGTGTGCGTGTATACACACACACACACACACATATACGTAGAATGCATTTCCTCTACAGAATATTTTATGTTAATTTTAGAAAAAAATCTGGCTACTTACTAGTGTTAATTTTCAAATTTCTCAGTAAAACCAGAGCCTGGCAGAATTACAGGTTTTAGAATTTTATTGTGATTTTACACGCCCTCTTGTGGCCAACTTCATGATTATTGCCAATAACATCATTTACAGTGATATGATCATTAAATATTTTTGTTTAATATTCCAAATCCCATACCAAATGATTACCCCATACTGAAATGATCACAATGAAATTATTAAACGTAAATCATGCTTCAGAATTAACATCAAAAGATTTGACCTGAGATGAGATCAGGAACTGAAATATAACCAGTATGTTATATATAGGAATCAGATACATTGGCCCCTAAATTGTGTAGGAAACATATATACATATAATTTTCCCCATTTTTATGATACAAAATGTCAATATAATTTAACCATTTTTAGTACAAATAGCTTGGAAGTTGAGATGCTACATTATTGGTCTGAGTGTAGAAGTCTATCGGCTTTAGAAGCTCATGCAACATTGCTGTGTTGTGTCTAGCTTTGGTTTCTTGGGTGACTGCCCTAAGGAGGTCAAAGAGAACTAAACAGCCCAAAGCTCTGTGTCATAGGAGGGCAAATGATATTAGATCATCACTATCAATATCATTTTTGGAAATTCAGTCAATGAGTTAGCACTAGAAACAGAAATATTCACTCCAAGTATTAAATAGAGCAGTTCTGAAAGTCGAAAATGGTGAGGGATTCTCTACGTCTATATATCTACGGGGTCTGAGAGACAGCCTGACATACTTAAAATAAAGGTCATCCTGCTGTGCAAGACTAGTTAAGAAAAATACCCTCTGAGGCCCGTGATGGGGAGTTTCCCTGACATTCCCAGCTGGAGGAATTCCTACTGTGTGGGTCCTGTATAGGCCAGAGTAAGGTACTGGAGAATCGAATAAAGAAAAAGATATGTCCAAGGCTCAACTTTGTACCAGAGTTTTTCATATCCTTGATCACTGCCTTGTTTTTTTTACCCTAGATGATACAGAAAATTGAGGGGAAAATTCTCAGCCTTTAATTTTGAGTCTATTCATCTCCATTGGGCAGAAAGCAAAAGTGTAAAGGTCATTAAAAATACAAAATGAAACTATTCTATATGTAGTAAATTCCCATTCATCACAAACATATTCATATACCAAATATAGTTTATTTTTTGCTAACCATCTTCCCAATCTGTTCTTGAACTGAACAAAATAAAACAGACAAAAGCCATGCTATATTGTATGATAATATGCATTTAATTAGCTCTGGTTAAATTCTAACTTCTAACATCAGCAAGCAGAAAAAGCATTTGGGTTAAGCATGTTGTCGTCTTATGATTTAGTGCATATTGTCTGTTAAGGTTTAACAGAATAGTTGTTTCTAAATGACAAGGTGAAAAGATCCCTATCTTCATGAAATTTGCAATTGCTAAACCTTTTAAAATCAAGATACTTCTCAGTTAGCTACTATATATAAAGCACAGTACTGTGGATATAAAAAGATTAAACAGGCATATTTTCTTTAATTTACTCAATAAATATATCTGGAAAATACATTTAAACATTGTTTAACTTATAGTGCACTGCTGACAGACAGGGTCTTTCTTTTTACGTTTGTTCCTTAAGATGCTCACCTCAAGAGAAACCACCTCAGGCCGCGGAATTGGGTGAATCCTGGTCTGTAGTGACTTTTCGGCTGCTTCTATATCCTGTAACAGACATCGGCATTTTATACTAAAGTGTATTTACATAAAACAAATGGCACCTGTACTAGCAATATCTGTATCCCAAATCTCTCACCTCAGCTCTTCTCTGGATACAGTTTAAATGGAAGGCATACCACGGCAGGAGAACTGATCATTGTTCAATTAATCCATTTCAGATAAAGAATACAGCGTTTCTTATTTTAAAATAGAGGTAGGGGAGGTAGTACTTCTAGGTTCTGCCTTTTCACTTTTGAATAGCTAGTAAATGTCAGTAATTCATACAAAAAGAGCTTCTTATAATACTGCTCATCAGAGCATTAATTTAGCTCTAACACCACCAAAAAACAGCCAGAAGGATAAAATAATAAAATGTTCAGATACAAAAACAGTCAGATACTCAGACCCACCCTATGCTAATCTTAAAAGTGAAGAGTTCTAGTCTCTTCAGATGATGTAAATAGCATTATCAATGGCACACATTTCACTGGTTTCAATATTAAATTTTAAAATTTATATGTATGCAAGTATTCCATATATTTAATGGAAGCTCAATGAGGTACCTCAGTACTTAGTGATTTTTTGTAGGACTAGATTTCTAAGCTAATTTCAATGGCAAATTTTATTGCTAGCTAGTATATCATTCAGCTGATAGCATTCATGAACCAAGCTTTAATGTGTAGTTTAACTTGTAGATATGTATATTTTCTCTTATAGTTGTAAAAACACCAAGGTAACTAAACTGAATTCATACCCTGGTAAAGATTCTTATCTTGATACATACATGAAGTGAATGCTCACAAATGCAGGACTCTGCAAATTCTTAGTGAAACATTTGAGCATTGTTTAATAAACACTACCAAAATCAGCACCTATGTTGTCTTGTGCCTGCTTATGTCTGTCAAGTTCACAGTGGCCTTGGTCAAAGGCCATGTAAATTTTGTCTCTCTTTTGAGCTTAGTGAGTTGATAGAAAAGAGAGAGTTCTCTGATTCCAGTACAAGCATTGGAGCAATCTAAGTAGAGGGCTGTTGGACAGACGGAGAGAGATGGAAAAGGGCGTGGGAGTGGGGTGTGAAGAAGCCAATGCTGAACAGGAGAAAAGAGATAGCAGATGGTAGCGGCGGGAGCAAGGAATGGGTGTGAAATGTAAAAGGGAAAAACAGGAAATTCCCTAAAGGGACTCCCCAAAGTTGCACAACCATTAGTGCACCTGCTGTCTACAGGAAGGTGATTTGAAGGAAAAAAGCCATCAATTTAGGGATAAAAGCTGATTTTTAGCATGTCTATCCCATACCAGAAGTTTATAGCTAAGAAACATGACAAAGAGTTTTTGATGCTGATGCTATGACAGATACTGAAGCCTAATAATGTTTCTGTGATTACACTGAGATTTTTATAAGGTCCTGGAAAAAATGTTTTTTACCTTTATAAATCAAATACACACAAATAATCACAGGTCCAATTATGGTCATTATTCTAAGAACCGTTATAAGATTATTGTTAGTGGTAGATCTTGGTGCCATTAGCATTATAGACAATATTATAAACATTTTTCTTGAAGACCAGAAAATAATGATACTTAATATCTCTCTTATAGGAGAGCAGATTTGTAAAAGGAAAAGCAGATACAAGTAGGAGAGATGTGGCCTGGTAAAGCAGGCCTATTGTTAGACACTTGACTGTTACCTCTGTAGCATTCTAACTACAAATTATCAGCCCTCTGAAACACTTCCTTCTTAGCTTAAGAGATACTTGCTTTCTTAGATAATATGCTTACCTCTGATTCCTACTTTTCTTTCTCTTTAGCTGGCTTATTTTTCTTTTCTTGTTCCTAAGTGTGAGCTTTCTTAAGATCTGTGGCAGCTGTTCTTGTATTTTTACCTTATCTCTCTCAAGACTGTGTCCTATCTAGCTTCAACTAACTTTTAGTGTAGAGGCATGGCTAACCTTTCTTCCTAGACCTCATTTCTCAACCAAATGAAACTGAGCTCATCTTATTCCTACTGCATATAATAAACAATAGTGGAAATTCTCTTCACTCAGATACCTGCACTGTATACTCTATCTTCATCTCTTCTTACACCTGCCATTTAAATTTTCAAAGGTCTATAAATTGTTCTTTCAGGGTATCTCTCCTATCCTTTCCATTTCATTCCCAATGCTATGGGTTATTATTACACTTATTCATTCAACAAATACTTGAGAAGTACTTACTCTATGAGGCATGACTACAGTATGTCTTGTTTTACTTCCATCCATACCTAAGAGGGGATCAATTCATTTTTCTAAAGAACTACTTTGAATATGTCTTTCTCTAGACTTAAAAAATCATCAGTACCCACTACATAGAGGATGAAGTGTGAATTCCTTAGCCTGACTGAAAAAATAAAAAAAAAAAAACTTTGCAATTTGATCCTAGCCTTCTGTAGCAAGTTATATATACCCTAATACTTCCATATAAGAACCTTCCCTTTGATTATATACTACCAGAAGGTAAGGACTGTGTCCCATACAACCTTTATGCATCTGAGTATCTAACAAAGTGCAGAACATGTACTAGGCATTAAATATTCACTAAATGAATAAATAAGATGTCAGAGTTTCCTAATTATAAACCAAAACTTTTTTTTTAAAAAAATGGTACCCAAAGCAGGCAGAGGGAAAGGAAAAAGGTGGTGAAAAGGGAGGCGAGACTTACTTGACTATACATTGTTTCTTTGTCTTATAGACTTGCCACTAGAACATTTAAAATTTTACACAGTTAAAGGACAAATAAAAAAGCAATTCCACCCAAATGGGAAACCAAATATGACAAATCTAATTATTATGTAGTTGGTGGTAAAACCACACAGAAAAGAGCTACATCAAGTATTCTTAGAACACAGTATTGACTGGACACCCTTAGTGGGGTATACCCTGGGGACAAAAAGAAATTGTAAAAGTTATCTTACTGAAAACCATTCTCAGTAATCATATTATTGGTGATAGCCATGTCTGTATCATAGGATAATTCTTTGGAAACAGATTCTTGGTTTTAGAAAAAGAAGGTAGAGGCATAAAATCAGTGATTTTAAGTTAAATCTGCAATCGTGTAATTGAATTGGATATACTGATATGAGCTCTTGATATGTTTTTTTCTAAAAAAAAAAAAAAACCCAAAAACCAAGAGGCAATAAACATTCCTAGTGCCCAGATTGAGGGCTCTAAATATGTTTTCTGCCAAAAGGAACCAGGGAAGAAGCAATGGCCAGTTCCAGGTCTGGGCAGCAAAGAGACATAATGAGCCTGGAATAACTCATCATATCATAAAGAAAGGAAATTATCAAAGACTGTTAGGATCATGTCAAAGACATTCAGGAGTTAACTTGCAAAGGCTTCCACATAGTTAAAAATGGGACACATTGGGCATAAATAAGAATAAAAACTGCAAGAGATTGAAACATTTCAAATCCCAGATAAATTAAAAACAAAATACCACCTCATTCGTCACCATTAGAAGATGCCAGAGAACCAAACTATGATTTTGAAAGCTATAGAGAAAGTGTCCAGCAGTCATCACACTCTTTCCTACATGAACTGTACTTCAGTGTAATCAAATAAGTGATGAGGGGAAGATTCTCTTCATATAAACAATTAGCAATTGAAAGAGAGGGAATAAAAGAATTTGAATATTCTTTTTGTAACCTCTAATGAATATATCTAGGCAGTGATCATCAATGACTACCAACATTCCAAAATGAGAGACAGCCAGGGATTAGGGAAGTGTTCTTCTCCCAGACAATGAACCTGAATCTGATCCAGCCTCTAGAACGTCACTGCTCATGTGATAGTCATTAGCCTCATGTGGCTACCGGGCACTTAAAATGTGGCAAGTCCAAATTAAGATGTGCTGTAAGTGCAAAACATATACTGAATTTGGAAGGCTTAGTAAGAAAAAAGAATATAGGATATTTAATTACAATTTTTTGGTAGAAACATTTGAAATATTTTGTATATGCCTCATTACATAAAATGTTATTAAAATTAATTTCATCTGTTTCTTTTGACTTTGTTAAAAGTGGTTACTAGAAAACTTTAATTACCATATGTGCTCACATTATATTTCTGTTGGACAGCACAGCTCTAGATCAATTTATAGGAATTACAGAGAATACAGGAACATGAAAAATGATATCTAAGAGATGTAATTAGCAATATCCAAACTGGAAAATGCATAGGACAAATGACCTAATTCCTTTAACACATAAAAGTGGATGAAAATGTCAGAGGGTACTTTTAAAGACTTATCAATCAATTCCAATGTTAGATTTTATTTGGATTTCGATCCAAACAAATGTAAACATGCCTACAGATTTATCAGAGAAATGTGAACTCTGATTGAATATTTGAGGAATTACTGGTAATTTCTTATTGATAACAGTATTGTGATTTTGCTTAAAATAGTAAAATAATCCTTATCATTTCGTGATATACCCTGATAAAAATACAAATATATACAGAAATAGCTATAGGTAAAACAATATAATTTCTGCAGAATACCTTCAAAATAATCTGAATGGTGGAGAAGGGGATGAGGTATACAGAGGAAGCAAGATTGACTATGTTTTGATAATTATTGAATCTGGGTAATAAGCACATGTAAGTACATTCTTCCATTTCTTCTTCTATATAGGCTTGAAACTCTTCATAACAACTAAAAAACAAGTTTCCAGTGTGGATGATGGAATAAATGTTACTCTGTGGCAGAAGTGAGAAGGCTATATTTAAATGATTCAATTCACGATTAGGAAAGGTAAAACATGAGCACAGAAAGTCAAGTGCTTAGGTCTCTTTCTCTCTCCACCCCTATACACGCCACTTCTCCCACTAGAAATCTAATACCTCACTATAAATATACATAATGAACCCAGCTATGGCCAGGCTGGTTCTAATCTTTTTATCTGCTGGAGGGACAATTTCTAGGATAGGAAAAATAAGACACTAAAGCACGAGATACAGGGTCATTGGTACAAGAACATGTAAGCATTTATTAAATGTATTCTTCAAGGAATTAGAGGTGTGAAATGTAAGAAGGAAAGAGGAGAGATGGGGTCCTGTAAGTCACCGGCCATCCTGGGTGGCAGTTTGTTGAAGTCCCTGTTTAACTGCCAAGTGCCCCATGAAGTCTTCCAGGGTGTTCTTCAGTGGAAGCACTCACTGTATCTCTAACCAGCTGTTGCACTTTCTCATTGTTTCTCACCCCAGAGTGTTTGTCCAGCTTACTCACGAGATGATGTTAACTTACAAAATTGCCTTCCTAGATAAAACTAAATTTTATGGTATGTATGTGGAGACAGATGTCAGCTTACATTGTGGCAGTACTTATAGAAACACAATTCTCTCTTTCTCTTCCAAATCTATACCAATTGTTTATGTTCTTAAAAGGCAGATAAAGTCCATTTTACTAATACTAATGGAAAAATCACCCATCCTGTGTTTTCAAAGTTCACTATCTTTTATGATAGTTACTGACTGAAGCCTATTCTTCCCTACCTACATTCATATCTAGTCATTTACTAATATGTTCAAATATTTGATGGAATTGGTCTCTTCCTCACTGCTCCTTTTTAAAATACATTCTTTGATATTTTATATTCCTGCTATTTTTCCAAAGGAATTTACAGAAATTTTATTGAATTCAAGGCAAATTCTGTTGGAACTTTTGAATCTACAAATAATATTGTGACAGCTGTTTTTTAATTTTATTTTTAGCTTTTACAAAGACTCAATTCAGAGGCTATGTGTAACAGCTGACTTTAAAAAAACAGTAGTCTCCTGGCCAGGCACGGTGGATCATACCTGTAATCCCAGCACTTTGGGACGCTGAGGCGGGTGGATCATGAGGTCAGGAGTTCAAGACCAGCCTGGCCAAGATGGTGAAACCTTATCTCTACTAAAAATACAAAAATTAGCCAGGTGTGGTGGCAGGTGCCTGTAATTCCAGATACTGGAAAGGCTGAGGCAGATAATGGCTTGAACCCAGGAGGGGAGAGGTTGCAGTGAGCGAGATCACGATAGAATGACACTCCGTCTCAAAAAACCAAACAAAACAAAACCACACAAAAAGACAACAACAATAGTTTCCCTAGTCAGGATTAAGGCATATGTTTCCTTGTAAGTTTTCTTTTAAATCTTCCATTTTAGTGTAATACTTGTCTTTACACCTATCATGCAAACCCCTTGTAAAGATCATTCCCAAGTATTTTAGAATTTTGTTGCTAATGTGAATGTGATTTCTTATATTTTCCAGTTGTATACATAAATACTATTGATTTTTGTACCTTTCATCCATAAATTTTACTTAACTCATAATATATTATACTACTTTTAGAATAATTTAGAATAAATTTGGTTAAAGTATATAACTGTATCATTTCAAAATTCTAGTGTTACATTTTCCTTTTCAAAAGTAAAAGCTCATTCCTTTTTCAATGTTTATTATATTGGTCAGAAGATCTAAATAAGGTCAAATAATGGATGTTAATAGAGGTCATCCATATTTTGTACTCTCATCATGTTTATTGGAAACATTTTAAAGTGTAGGCTGTACTTCTGAAGTACCTATACTAGATATAACTTAACTTGTCCTGAACAAGTAGTAACAGGAGTAATTGCCCTATGGTTTCCTCATCTTTAAAGCAAGGAATTAGCCCAGATCAGTGGTTTTCACAGTTCCTTAAAGCCACAGCTGGGCAGTCAAGGAAAAACTGAACAGGTGAGGCTTTGGCCCAAAGCAGGTCCATTTCTATCTATTTTAACATCTTTGAAAAAAGTTTTAATGCTAAAAAAAAAATACATTTAGATGAGAATTGAATCTAATATACATACTTTTTGAAAGTGTCTCCCAACTCAAAATTCTGCAATCAAGTCTCATTTATTTATTTATTTATTTATTTTTTCTGCAGATACAGTCCCACACTGTCACTCAGGCTGCAAGTACATTGACTGCTGTGCATGATCACAGCTCACTGTAACCTTGAACTCTTGGGCTCAAGGGTTCCTCCTGCCACAGCCTCCCAAGCAGCTGGGACTACAGGCATGCACCACCATGTCCAGCTAATGTTTAACTTTTTTTCAGAGACAGGGTCTCACTGTGTTGCTCAGGCTGGTCCTGAACTCCTGGGCTCAAGCGATCCTCCTGCCTTGGCCTCCCCAAGTGTAATCCAAACATTACAAGCATGAGCCACTGTGTCTGGCTAAATCTCATTTATTTTACTTTCACAATGACTTCTATGGTAGAGCCACTAAAATTCTTTCCAAAGTTTAAAAACATATGAGAGAAAGTAAGATTTTAAAAACAATGACTCAAAGAATGCAAAAAAAAAGAAAGAAGAGACAGCATCTCTAGCAGCAAGCACTGTGTGTGTGATATAACAGGGGCTCAATAAATGTTTATTAAAGTACTGAAAGAAAATATACAAAAATGTATTCAATTTTAGATCAGTGGGATGATATGGAAGGTAGGCTATTTCATCTTTACTCTTTAATTTTTTTTTTTTATATTCAGTGGGAATATATTGCTTTGATAATCAGGGAGAAATACCATACCCAATTGAAGTTTTTCATGACTATGAAGCCAGGTTCATTATCTTCCTTATATATGTATGACTATGATTTCTTAGCTACCCTCCTGAACTCTATTCTCTCCATTTTTTAGGTATTTAAGAAAGATTCATTTGCATGTAAATAGCAAATGACTCTTTCTTAAATACCCACTCATTTATTTCTTATAGGTCTGTATTTTTCTTTTGCTTAGTCATTTTCAGTGCTGAATTATGTCTATATGTCAAGTCTCGACTTCTTTGGTCCCATAACACATAACCAACTTTGCTCCTTGTGAATTTCCAAGCTAGTTGTCATACTCCCAGGATCATTAACAGGGTCATTGAGTCTTCTGGTTTTGACTCTTTTGTAAGAATCCAACAGTATGCCTTGCCTTCTGCCTATTCAAACACAGGCTAAGCTTAGCTTCTTCTCTGAGACCTTTTTGAATATTCTAGCTGTCAAAGATTTTTTAACTCTTATTTCTGTAGTCCTGACTCTATTCTATGTAATTTCATGTTTGATCACACAAAGTCTCTATGTTCTTGATATCAAGAACTCTGATTTATACTTATTTTGTTGTCCCTACTTTCTGCCCAGAACTAGCTCAACAGTAAGGACACTCTAAGCATTCATCAAATACTTGCTCATTAAAAGGAAAATGCTTGAAAACCAAGTATCACATCACGTGCTGCAGGTAGGTAGCAATTAAACCTTCTAATTTAGTTTTTCTAACTTTTCAGAGCAAATTCCAGATTATCCTATATATTTCCATTTAAAAATAAATATTGCTAACACCATTGGGCAAGTAAGACATATGGCAATATAGAATGCTTTGGTAGCACTATGGCTGTGACTTAAATTACTGTGGATCAAACTGCCAGAAGCTGAGAAGATAACTGAATTTTCCTCTTCCTTTATCCTCTAGTGAGGACAGAAGATAACTATATCATGCCTATCGATGAAAATATTTAACAATAAAAAACTGAAAACACTGCTTTATAACTTAAATAATATAGTCTTACTACCAAATGTTTTAGTCATAGGATCTCTTGGAAGCTTGAATGGAAGCAAACTTTAGGGTTTTAATTATGGATGAAGCCATACAATTCTGGAAGCAAAGTATAGCAAGCAGCCAAAAATGTTACACATATGATTCTACTCCAAATGGGCACATTGGCCAAATGGTGAGGCCCTGCACAATCATACACTTTGACCACTCCTCCATATCCATCAAGAGGGAGGTGGGAAATCTGTTATCATAGATATGAATTTTATGTGTCTGCCTAGTCAGGCAAAATCAAATTGTTCTTGTTTTTATGACGTTTGATAGTGTTGACTTGGCTCTCAATATGTTACAGGTATTTTATGGCCTTTCAAGATTTCCTTTCAAATAAAAAGAAGATGAAAGATGGAAAAGGTACATCTTCTGTTTCTTAGTTTTTGCAAAAGGGAGACCTTACAATTCCTTCTGTAGTCGTTGATTTTTCTAGTTGATTGAAAACATTTAGCTAAAGCAATTTTTTTAATTAAAAAAATGAGGATACATATGCTACTTATCTAACTGACATGGGTTTTTAAAAAAGATGCTGCTTTAGTAATTCTACTTATTACTCAGAACCAATAAATTATATAAATATTATAAAATTTACCTAAAAGATTTTTGACAAGGTGGGATAAATCTCTATATTCAAGTCATGGAAACTTACCTTTAAAAGACTAAGATTCCTTTTAAAAGCAGTCTCAGCTGTTTGGAGCTGAGATGCCTTTTCTGTGTGTTGATCGTCCAATTTATTCTCCATTTGTTGAAGTAACATTAATCTTTGTGATAGTCTAGAAAAAGAAATGAAGATTACATAGAGTTAAAAAAATGAAAATCAAACATTTTACTGCTTGACCAATATAAAAAGTTCATTTCTTAATTGTACCTCACTTCAAATCTAACCTATTTTGAAAGTCGATTACTATGTCAACTAATAAGACAGTGAAAAATCTGAGGTAGTTCAATAAGTCTTAAGTCAATCTGGTTAAAATTATTTTTATTTTCATTAACATATTCTTTATATATGCCATAAGTACATGCTTCTGTTTTTTTAGCCTCTCTGGTCTTTTGAAATTATTTTAGAATGTTGAAGATATGTTTTAATTTTTGGTGAAAATGCAAACTGTAATACATATCCTTTTGTACACATAGTTATATATACCTCCCGACACACATACATTGATATAACTTGCTATATGAAACCTTCTGCTTAACACTTCAGTACCCCTGAATCTCATGTTACACATTTAGAATTGTGCTAAACTTCCATATGTTTGAAGAAGCAATAAAAATATTTTTTCCCTCTTTTCCAAGAGAAAGATGATGGTTTGATATATGAGTGAGAGGCTGTGTGTATATATGCATACTCACAACAAGGTAAAACAGTAATTGAAGGAAGATGTAAAAAAATTACAAGTAAATATCTTCAAACTACTTTGTTATAGATAATATACTTTGAAAGTTTCTTGCAGGTCAAATGTTTATTTTATACGTTTTGGTTCTTTTTAAATGATTAATAAGACAATATGTAAGATGATTAAAAAATACATAAGTTGGTATACATAACAGTCAAACTGTTTCCAAAATAGTTATGGAGGTTCTCAAAAACACTATGTTTCATCAGGCTGTCTTAAAGGTAGAACTAAAATCGCAGGTCCGTGAATAGTCAGTTTTTTGGTAAGGAAAGTATCTTAGGAGACAAGAAAAGAAGGTCTGGTAATTAATTAAGAAAAGGAAAACCTGAGAGCTCAGACACAGGAGGAAAGAGAGAATAATATCAAACGAAGAGCAGGACTAGCTATACAATTTGCAGGGACCAGTCCAAAATGATTCAAGACAATGTCATGAGAGCATTAAACCAAATCCAGGACCTGTGACTGTATATAAGTCATAATACCAACGAAGGCAGCCCTGGGTAATAGGTTTAGAGAAGTCCAGTAAATACCAATGTGGAGCCTAGAAAGGGTGGAAGGAGGAGCAAATTTATCTAGATATTAGTTACAAAGAGAAAAAATACATAGAACATACCTTTTAATCTTGCTTATTCATAAGAGACAATGAAATTCGATAACACTAAAACCTCTTAGTGTCAGAAAATTAAAATGACATGCTTGCAAACTTTTACGTCATCTGTGTATACAATATTTCACTAACAAAGCCAGTCTAATTTCTATATCCGAATCATCCTTTTAAAAAACTTACATTACTTCATGTCTTTTAGAAAGGCGAATTTCTTGAGCAAACAAGGAAGTCATCCTTAAAGCTGTTATAAAGAATAAAAACATTTAAAGTTACTTCTACCACATGTCTTCAGCTTTGCAACACTTGATTATTTTAGTACCTTAATCCATTGGTTCTCTCAGAAGAGAAAATAAAACTTAAAATGTAATAATGTATAGAATGAAAGAATGGAATTAAACACATTTTTATTCAGCATGCAGTTTTCCATATGCCAGATACATCTAAGAACACCACGAATTAGGTAAATTCAACATATTTCTTATTGTCTCTTCTTTTCTTTCTAGACTCTAACCTTAATCAGAATTAAAAACAAACAAGCAGCTGGTACTAAGACTAGTAAACGTTTTATTGCATCAACAGAAAAAAATCCACTCTGTAAAATTCAACACAGGAACACCATCCCTTATGCATGTGCAAACACACATAGAAAGGCAGGCAAACAAGTATGAGAACCAACTGGAAATTCAAGGTCTTTCCTTTATTGGAAGAGTGCCCAGTTCTACCATCTCTCTTCTAAATGGGAAAGTACTTCTCATGTGTAACTGTGAGGAAAGCACAACTAGATACCTTCCCCCTTCCCCTGGCTGCTCAGCACTCTATTTGTGGAGTGTAGGAAAGCCCATTTTCATGGTACATTTAACGCCGCAAGCAAGCTCACCTTGGCTAACTGGACCGATACAGACAGAGGTCTAGTGAAATGCGCTGAAGGCCTCCAACCTGCAGGCAAATCATCTGGTTGGGCTTAAAGGCTGAAGGTGCTTGCCCTAAGGGAGAAAAAGAGGAATAAAATTCCTTCCTGAAATGAAGCTTTCCTAAATTTTATGAAATTAAACATCTATGCACTCTATAATGATTGTCTAAAGATTGACACACTGCCTGAGTGTCCAGCGCTGCTGGAAAGCCCATGCCTGTTGAGTGTAGGGCGCTGAGCCCTGCCAAGGAAAACGGAAACACCACCCTGCCCTCATCAGGTTTTCTCCTCTGGCGTGGCAGCCTTTCCTTCAGCACCGCGGACAGCAATCGCTCACAGGCCCGCCCTCCAGGGTCTAATTACAGATATTTTCCGCTAGTATCACCGCAGGCCGATCCTCGTCGCCTTCCTCTCGGTCTCCTTTTGCAACGAGGCCAATTAATGCAGCGCCAAGGGAATTCCGGAAAGTCGGTTCATGGTAACTTTTCTGTGAGGCCCGCCATCAGCACTTTAGACAAAACCCAAGTCAAATTCTCCCCTTGGAACCGAAGATCCGCACCTTCTGAGAGTCATCTGCCCTCCAGCCGCCCCAACTCCCGCTTATACCCGAAGGACTCAGGAACCTTCCTCATCAGCCTGGCTCTTTACGTTAACAACATCCTCCCCAGCGGCCCTGCAGGCCCCTGCGCGGCCGTCGGGCAGTCAGGGCACTCACTCGCGAACCGACTCCACTCACCGAGCCCGCCTTTGAGCCCTTCCGGGAAGGCACCAGCTACTGCGCCGACGCCGGGGCCTCAGCGCAGGCCTGGGCGTGGTCACGCTACCATATTGGCGCACGCGCGGCGCACGGTGACGTCACCGTATCTTTATAAAGGGCCGCCAAAAGTTTCCTAGCGTCTAACCGCGAAAGTTTCCTGAAGTGTAGCCGCAGCGGCCGGAAGGTGGGCTTGTGGTAACGCGGCGGGCGGGACGTTGGCTTGAAAAGGCCTTTATGAAGCCTAGGGAAAGGCCGTCTGGTAGTAGCTCAATTTCAAGACCTTTTAAAGTTTAAACTTTTACAAAGGTTACTCTGCTGGTAAACGCTTCAGAGAGTGAAGCTGGTTTCTTTGAAGCTGGAATGTCCCAGCAGAATGTAGAAGTGCGAAAAACTCGACAGAGTAGTCCAAAATTAGTGGAATTTACAGTCAGTCGGCTTATTCAATGAATGCCTATGGAGCAGCTTCGAGGTGCTTCGTCCTGGGCGTCTCATACTGAGCAGAGCAGCAAGAAGCCCCTGCCCGCTCATAGTTCGTAGCCTGCGTGGTGACAATAATATTGCTCAGTCACGTCTTGAGAGGTTTCTCAGTGTCAGTCGCCATATTTGCGTGGGTTATCTCCTTGAGTCCCCGCAACGCCCTGTAAAATAGGTACCATTAGCTTCATTTAGCAGCCAAGGAGACAAGCCTGTCTTTGTAGTATCGGTACTGTAAAGTGCATTTCTTAAACATTTTTTATTACTTGAAGTAACTGAAGTACGCGGTAGTGTCAGTCCTGTAGTTTACAGCGGAAGAAACAGGTTCAAGAGAGGTAAAGTTGTTTTCTTTATGAAGGTTACTCTGCTGGTAAAAAAACAAAGAGCTAGGACTCCAATCAAGTGTATTTTTAATTTCTTCTCCTAGAATATCTACATAAAACTTAGCTCTTGCTTCAGGACTTCTGCACTTAATGTTTCCTTTGCTTGGAAAGCCCCTTCTTTAGACACTTACATAGATTCAATTCCTTGTATCTTTCAATCTACTTCCTCACAGGAGCATTCCTTCAGTCCCTAACATAAGATCCCCCACCTCCTGGCTCCTTAACCTCCTGCTTTATTTTTTTCCACAACACAGTAACATTGCATATATTATGTAATCACTCGTTTATTTGTTTACCAGTGCACTCACCACTAGAATTTGAACATGGTAAGAACAGATATTTTTGTCTCTGCTTTGCTGCTGTATCCTCAGCAGTTGGAACTGCCTGACATGTAGGTGATCAGTAAATATTTTTGAATGAATGAATAAAATAATTCCTCCCATTCACATTCATCCTAATTTCAAAGCACTCTATCTTCACTTTAGAAGAACTTTGATTTTGCTGTTCCATACCCTTACCACTTAGTAAAGATGAAAAGTAGACCCTTGAGTGGTCCTGCGTTCTAGGAATGAAATAGAGCTTTTGCACGTTTACAAGAAATGCTTGTTTATTTTTTATGTACATTTAAGGATTTTTCTTAAGTTGGTAATGAGTTGCGTGAAAACAGTAACTGCGAGCTCGTTACAGCATTTGTATGTTGCTTGACAAACTGCTGACCACCCTGCTTTGTATAAGTTTGCATAGTAACACGGTTGGGACAAATCCAGCTCTTTCAACTTTGAGCCCAACTTTTTTAGGTTACCATCCGCCTTAGCTGTGTACAAAGGAATACCTTGGGAGTTTTCTGGCAGTTTTTAGAACAGTAATCAGGAATATATCACAGACATTTGGAGGTTATCTAGATAGACTTTGATAATTTATTTTATAGCATCCAATAAAAGTGCTTACTTTCTATTTAAAGATCTGCTGCAGTAGCTGCCCTTCTCATGATATTGCCCACAGCTGATCCTTTCTGTGAGTCACCAAGCTGGTGAGGAAGAATCTCTGGCAACAGTGTTTCTATTAATATATAGCTTCTATACTTATCAGATAAGTTTGGGTACTTTCTGGAGTGAGGTATTCATAGCCTGCCATGAAAATTATTGCAACCTACTAAGTAACAGCTGACCTGTAATGAGACAATCTGCAAAGGTGTTGTGAATTTAATGTTTCCTATCCCCTGGACTAGTTCTGTGCACCAGCATGCTATGATTATTTCCTCAGCCTCATGTAATCTTCTGTAATTGCCCCCTTAGCTTCATTATTTAGAAAACATTGTATCATTTAGTCATACATTCTATAAAGATGTATGTTTTAAACATAGGTAAAATGTAATCTGCCCTTAAGAGCCTAGAATCTGGCTGGGCTTTTAAAGTATACACAAAAAGCTGGAGGATGATGGCCGAAAACATAAAGATGGTTTTATGGAATGTTTATTCCGTACCAGGCACTTTCCATGAATTACTTATTCTCATAAAAACCCTGTGAGCAAGGGTTGCCGAAATCTTATTATCCTCATTTTTATATCTGAGAAAATTGAGGCTTAGAGAAATGATTTACTTAAGGTCACACTGCTAATAAATGAACTCCAAGCCGTTTGATGTTAGTATTCTAAGTAATTCTGTATGTTATCTTGAGATTATATCATTAAAAAGTATGCCGATTATGAGAATGATAGAGAAAAAGGAGAGAGCACTATGAACTGGAATAGTGTAGACAGCATTTTGAAAGACTGAGGTGGACCTTGAAAAATGGGCTGATTTGGAAGTCTGTTTTTGTGATTGGGCATATCAGGTGGCAGGAAAGTGTGGTGTGGAGTGGTCTAAGTGAGGGAAGCAGCTTGCATAGAAATGTGTGCATGAGAGTACACCTGGTGTGAGGCCCAGTGGAAAGGAAGCATTGGGAAGAATGTTTTCTCCTCATTTTTCTTAATTTTGAAGATTTCATTTCTGGTGCCAAATAATTTGAAAATGGAGGTTTGATAGTAATAAGGAGACAAAATTATTGGAGGAGGTAAGACTGGTGAGTAGAGAATAGAAATGAAGACAGAAAAGGAAGGCTTGAGGATGGAAAAGGAAGGACAAGCTTTAAAGAGTAAGACATAAAGAATTGCAGAACTCTTGACTATTTCAAATACTCCAGGTTATTAACAGTAAATTCTGTTATAGTTTATATAAAGGCCATCTTTATAGACCCCTTTGAGTTTACTCTGGGTAGACAAGTACTAAAAAAATAGCTCATGACTGACATAGTTTTTCTTCGTATTTCAGGAAATCCCAGATGAAATTTGGTAAAGTGGGTCCAATTGTTTGTGTGCTTTTCTTTACTTCGAAATAAAATCATCAGAAATTTACCTTGTTTTATATTTGTAGTATGTTGACTTTATTATGGTAAAATATTCTATACTCAAAATAAATCTGAAATGCTTTAAATTGGCCCTTGATGGATATTGAGTAGAGAGAATTTATAAGCAGATTCTTCTTTAGAGCTTTTGTTAGTGAACCAGGTATAAATTTAGGTTCAATCAGATAAAATGCTGCAATAGAGAAATCATTCTCACAGTTGATGCTTATGTTCTAGACTTTCTTGGCTGAGATAACAAGGCTTTGCTGATAAAACTATGCTCAATCGTAGAGACTGCCAGTGAGACTTTGCATGTGCCTTCCTTGGAAAAACAAAAACCTCAGTAGTTGTAAAATGCACTTGAGAAAATATTAGAAATTTTAAATTGAAAGCACACATGTTGATTCTTAGGAAATCATTTGTTGTATTATAGTGAGAGAGGGAAAGCTTCCTTTTCTCTTTGAAGGTTTGTGGAAATGACTGACAAACAGATTAATAAAAGGCATATGATATGCTTTGGCTCTGTGTCCCTACCCAAATCTTACCTTGAATTGTAAGAATCCCCATGTGTCAAGGGTAGGACCGCATAGAGATAATTGAATCATGGGGATGGTTCCCCCATACTGTCCTCCTGATAGTGAGTTCTGGAGAGATCTGATGGTTTTATAAGGGGTATCCCCCTTGGCTTGGGCACTCATTCTCTCTCTGACACCCTGTGAAGAGATGTCTTTCGCCTTGACTGTAAGTTTCCTGAGGCCTCCCCAGCCATGCAGAACTGTGAGTCTGTTAAACCTGTTTTCTTTCTAAATTACCCAGTCTTGGGTATGTCTTTATTAGCAGTGTGAGAATGGACTGATATAGCATACAAATCTACTTAATGTGCATAAACACAGGAACCATATGAAATATGAGACTCAAAGAGGGGCCAGATGGCTGAGGCTTAAATACTGAGGGGGGGAGAGGGGAAATGGTGTAAGGGGTGCTGTAGGCAGTTTTTAGAGAAATGATAAATGATGAGGGAAGATGAATGGGCCTGGGAGATAGAAATATTAGCTTGTAAATGATTCTCTTTGTAATTTGAATGAGCCCAAGGGGCAGAACGAAATCCCTTCAGGTGTGATTACATGCCTCAATCTTCTTTCCTGGTAATAAAATTTCAAGGAGGAGATGGAAGGCAATTATGTTATCTTTGGTGGGCCGGGTCTTAAGGCCTACCAAAAGGAATATTAGTTAAATTTCACCCTGTAATGTGGATGGGGAGAAGGGAAGACAGGAGAGATGAGAAAGTCCTTGATTCTGGGATTATAGGTGTCCTGTGGTTTACAGGTATATTCCCAGCACTTTGGGAGGCTGAAGTAGGAGGATTGCTTGAGGCCAGGAGTTCAAACCAGCCTGGGTCACAAAGCAAAACCCTGTCTCAAAAGATTACAAAAAAAAGAAGAAAGTCCTTGATTCTGAGGTAACTTCTAAGGCCTATTCTGTTATGGTTCAAAGTGTTCAGCATGCCAGAACACCATACATTTTGCAGCGTTGTGTTCTAAGCCCCAACAGTATACAAAAGCATATATAGTAAATGTGTATGCACATGTTCCTTAATGTTTGATTAGGTTACATCCTGATAAACCTATTGTAAGTCAAAAATATCATAAGTCAAAAATGGATTTAATACCCTATAAACCTATTGTAAAGTCAATAAATTATAACTCGAACTGTTATAAGTCAGGGACCATCTGTGCTTTTTACTTCACAAATTTCAGTAATTTAGAGCTCAAACAAACCCTTTGTCTTAAACAGAAACTTTTTCAGCTATATATAATTTATAGAAGTTTTTTTTTTTTGGTCCTATCTCCTTGATTTTCCAGTGGCTCTCAGTACATTTACTAGTCTCTCTATGACTGTTTAACTCAGGCTTTAGTTGAAGCAGGCATTTTCTCGCTCATGGCCTTCAGTCTTGTTTGTTATTTTTTTTCTTCTCTATTCCCCTTTGATTCTTATGATCCTGTAATAACTTTATTAGTCCACAATTGAGCAAGCAATTAAGAACCTTCCTAAATGTGTAGTTGAGTACTGTACTTGCTAAGTATTATATGCTGCCATTCCCACCCACCTTTTTGTAATTCTCTACAATTGTGTTTATTGAAGACATTCAAGGCTCTTTGCACCAGCCAGTTTTTCATCATCACCGTTTGCTGTGTTCATCCACTTGAAAACTTTTATATAATTTCCTTTGAAAGAACAAGAGTTGCGGTTTTACTGGATTGCAACTTCAGGATCTAATGATGTGTAAAAATATTGTTAGAAAAGGCTGTTGTGGTTTAATGCATTTGGGATAGTTAATTTTAAAAAAACCTATACCCTTTATTTCTATGAGAACAGTAATGTTTCACCTAATTTTTGGAACACTTCATGTGAATACATTTCTTCTAAGGCATCAAGTCATATTTTCAAATCTAATTTTATTTTTCCCTTCAGTATTCCTTTTTAAAATTGATTTTTAATAATGACTTTCTTAAATTGAAAGCCGAGTAATTGTACTGATGGCTTAGTCTTACAAACTCCCTGCTGAAATTGGGATTTGAATGCCACTTTTAACATAAGAATATTAAAAAGTTTAATGAGTTGAGTATGTACTTGGGATTTAGCTAATTTTCATAATATTTTTTGATGTGAGAAAAGGTAACTACTGATATGTTTTTGAGTCTGCTTTTCTCGGACTCTGGAAAAAAAAATTGTAGGCCATGAAATAGACTGTAAATTAACCTGAAGTTTTCAATGTATTTCCCAAAGTCCAGATGTATATTAGGTTGTTCATTGTCTTGTTTATATAGTCAAAAATAGTGTTTTAATTAGTTTAAATGTAAGTTTCAATTTTTAGTCAACTTAAAATATTTCCAGCAGGTGGAATTGTTAACAGTAATTTGAAAAATTGGATAAAGTTATCCTTTTACAGTTTTGTTTTCTGATGAATAATTGTTTGATGTGAAATAGAGGTTAAACATGTTTGCTTGTATGCCTAAAATTTTGAAGAGTAGTATTAGAGGGGAAAAGAAATTGATTCATTTTAACTCTAGATGGCAGTTAAACACAACTAACAAAGACCAACTTTTTTGAAATATAGAGAAAAGTAGTAAAACATACACATACGTTCTGTTTTAGTAGCCAGTTAATTATATTCTCAAAATGATGCCTCAGATTGATATTACTAAAAAGCATGTGTAAGATGTAATCACATACAAGTGAAGTAAATAATGAAAGACTGTAATTGCGAGAATTTTTTTCACCTGGTAATATGGCATGCACTCATGTAATGGTTTATATTGCTAGTATTTTGTCACTTTTACTAACATTTAGTTCAGTGTAGTTTCATTTTATGTACAATTATTTACCAGTATCAATTCAAACCATATGCCATTGGGAAAACTATTACACATTTAATGTTTTGAAATGTTTAAGTAGAAGCAAAGCTTATTTTCATGAAGTGTGTTCCATAAAAGTAGACTCCAAAATCTGCCATAGATATTCATGCATGTACGTTTGAGATAACATTTTTATTTCTTTTGCATTAAAAAATATATTTTCCATCTATTTAAGTCGTAATTTTAGCTTGTTACTTTCTGGGGTGCTAAATTATGTTTCTGATAGTATTTATGAGGAAAAAGAAAAGCTTGTCAGATAACACTTTGTTCTCATCTCATGGTCTTAGCTTGTAGTGTACTGTCATTTCTATAGACTTGTAGAGTACCACTGTTTCTTGTTTTTGAACACCGTACATTGATGTGTTATCTAGCAAATAGTACAAAAGTAACTTAAAGTAGGCCTAAGGAGTCTCATCTGACTTGTCAGATGGCTTAGAAAGGAAAGGATGTGTACGTTTTTAAAATGCTTTATTGTAGATTTTATATGAAATAACATAATCCTTTTGAGAGGACTTAGTTGATTTGATTCTCATTTCCTATATTTAGCAATTTATGCTCTGAGTATCTATCTGAATAGTGGATTAGCTCAATAGATGGCAGCTGATGCCCTGGGCAAAGGGACTTGCTCTACACTTTTTTAAGGCCTGTGAAGTTGTAAGAAATATTGCTTTCGTGCATAAAGGTATGGAGGTACAGGTCACCTTGCCGGAAACTAGGAACTTATTGGACACCTCAGATCTTGGAATCAGCATTTGCCTTTCAGGTTGGTTGCACAAAAATGTTCACTAGAATCTCCAAGTGTTCCTGTGCCTTTGGAATTATTAGTACTTTTTTAGACGGAGTCTCGCTCTATCGCCCAGGCTGGAGTGCCATGGCATGATCTCGGCTCACTGCAACCTCCGCCTCCTGGTTTCAAGTGATTCTCCTCCCTCAGCCTCCTGACTAGCTGGGATTACAGGCACGTGCCCCCATGCCCGGCTAATTTTTTGTATTTTTAGTAGAGACAGGGTTTCACCATGTTGGTCAGGCTGGTCTCGAACTGCTGACTTTGTGATCCACCTGCCTCAGCCTCCCAAAGTGCTGGGATTACAGGCATGAACCATAGTGCCTGGTCTTTGCCTTTAGAATTATTTACCTGGACTCCAAACTCTTCATAGTAGTGTTGTTTCATGATGGGTTCTTCATAGATGTAGTGGAATATATTTAAGTTGGCAAAAGGATAAATGCTTTCTTTTCTTTTTAAAGCAACATAAAAAGTCCCATGTTACTCAAAAAGTAAAGTAAAAGAATTTTTTCATGTATTTTTAGAGAAGCTTCTAGTAGAATTTTGTAAGAATAAATAGAGTTGGTCACGTTCAAGATTGTTGCCTTGCAAGAATAAAAGGTGCTATAGCTGCTGAATTTTGAGGTAAAGACAGAAACCTGGATTTTCATATGAAATCATCTTACTTCTCAGTGTTAGCAACTAATTCAAATAAAAAAATACAAAGCAAAAGATTTAAAACATACCAACAGACAGTTTGCAATCTTTAATGTATAGCACTCTAATTTTTAACTCATTTAAAAAATAACATATATTGTAAAACCGATTGCTTAAAATCTTTTAGTTACTGGATACAATCCAGTAATATTTATTTGAAATTATACTTTATTTTTGGAGTCTTTCTAAAAGACTTCTATTTCATATCCACCATCAGTGTCTTTAGTAATATCTGTGGATATCTGATCCTATCCTTTACATTTTTCTTCCTAATTTCATTATCAGAGAATAACCTTAAATTAAGTTTTGGGAGTCTGTTGTTATAGGTACTGTGTGCTACCTACGTTGTGTCCAAAAATCCAAGAACTAAAGAAACGTGATACCTTCGTCATTAGTTTTCTTTATCATATGTTTTTCCTTCTACAGTATTCTCTATGGTCTTAGTGATTTTTTAAAAGCGTAAATCAGAATTTGTACCTCCCCTCCTTAAACCCTATAGTGGCTTTCCATTGCCCTTATAATAAAATACACACTCCTTGGCATGGCCTCTAAGGCCCTGCTTGATCGATCCCTGCTTACCTCTCTCTTAACTCATTTCTTACCAGGTTCCCCTTTCTTCACTCTGATCTTGCTGATATACACGAAGCTTAGTCCCATTTCAAGGACTTTTTCACCTGATGTTCTCTTTCCCTGGAGTGTCTTCCACAGAGCTTTTTATGTTCTTTGCTGGTCACTTCCCAAGAGAGGATTTCCTGCCTACCCTACCAAAAACAATCCCTTTCGCCATCATTTTCTGTCTTCTTACCTTGCTTGCTTGCTTTATTTATTTATTTATTTATTTATTTATTTGACTCAGTCTTGCTCTTGTCCGCCAGGCTGGAGTGCACTGATACTATCTTGACTCACTGCAACCTCCACCTCCTGGGTTCAAGTGATTCTCCTGCCTCAGCTTCCCGAGTAGCTGGGATTACAGGCGCCTGCCACCACACCCAGCTATTATTTGTATTTTTAGTAGAGACAGGGTTTCACCATGTTGGCCAGACTGGCCTTGAACTCCTGAACTCGGGTAATCCTCCCACCTCGGCCTCCGAAAGTGCTGGGATTACAGGTGTGAGCCACCATGTCCGGCCTGTTTATTTATTTATTTAAAGTAATACTTATCTTCATCTGATGTTTATTTGCCTGCTTGTTTGTCTGTCCTCTCACTGGCATACATACATTTTGTGAACACAGGAACCTTGTCTATCTTGCTGACTGCTGTATCCTTAATACGTAGAAGAAAGCCTAGGCCTGTTCAGCTGAACAGAAGTGTAAAATAAATGAATAAATAAAGTCTAGGTAACCACTGTGACACTGAATGGTAGAAGAAAGACCTCAACTTTGGAAAGGGCTGCAGAAGCAAAACTAAGAAGACACTGTATGTATGATTCAGGTACCTCAATGCTATCCATTTGACATATTTACCCACCATGTAACCCATCACACAATAGCTTTTATTCAGTTTTAGAAATTTGGCTTTCTATATGATATAATTAAAAATTGGTATGTTAGCCAAGGCAGGTGGATCATGAGGGTAAGAGATCGAGACCATCCTGGTCAACATAGTGGAACCCCGTTTCTACAAAAATACAAAAATTAGCTGGTGGGGTGGTGTGCATCTGTAGTCCCAGCTACTTAAGAGGCTGAGGCAGGAGAATTGCTTGAACCCGGCAGGCAAATTCAGTTTGATTCCAGCTGAGATCGCACCACCGCACTTCAGCCTGGCGACAGAGCAAGACTTTGTCTCAAACAAAAAAAATTGGTATGTTAAACATCCTTTCTAGAACTGCATTCACATAAATGACTTACTAAATTCGTGAAATGTGATTTTTACATGTTTTTACATGTGGACTACAAGAATATGAGATGTATTAGAAAGTTATCCTTTCTGAATCAACAATATAATGTTAACATTTGAATGTCACAGTATATCCTAGGGATGTGTTTTAAATGTTACAGTCATGCACTGGCTAACAAAATTTCTGCCAATGAGACTGTATATAAGAAGGTAGTCCCATACGATTATAATACCATATTTTTACCTTACCTTTTTTATGTTTAGATATGTTTAGATATACAACCACTATTGTGTTGCAGTTGTTTACAGTATTCAGTATGGTAACATTTTGTACGGGTTCATAGCCCAGAAGCAATAGGCTGTACCATATTGACTAGGTATATAGTAGGCTATGCCGTCTAGGTTTGTGTAAGTAACTCTGTGGTGTTCACACAACAGTGAAATTGCCTAACAATGAATTTCTCAGAACATATTCCCATCGTTAGTGTAATGTATGACTGTATTTTGAATTGTTACCAGATAACTAAGGATTCTGAGAAATAAGATTAAATAATTATTTGTATGGTATTTGCTTTGCTTTGTACATCCTTAGTATGAGTAAGTTCTTGGTAGAGAAGTAATTCACAGTAGACGCAGCACAGAAAATAGGTTATGTAGTTAAATTATTTCAGCATTGTTGAAAGATTTTCTTGAATAGTTTTTTTTTATAGTTTGTTTTGCATGTGAACTCTTTATGTGTGTGAGAAAATTCTCTACAAAAGATGGTTTACGGGTATGATGGTGGAACGTTCACTTATTTCATGTGCCCAAAATATTATTTATCTCTCAAAACTGTGTAATCTTATGGTTCAGATGAATTTCTGACAGCTGCGGATGCTTTCTAATTCCTTTTAAGATCACCATTTTTAATTGATATTTTAAAATACAGCCTGTTGAGAGTACTTATGTGATTTTTATGGAAAGGTTTGTGAAAAAAATCGGTTAATATAAATTTACTTCTCTGCCAACTTTGCTGCATGTAAATATATACCTACCAAATTTCAACCTTCATCGGGTAAGAATAGAGTACCCTTAAACAAAGTATGTACGGAAAAAGAAATATAAAATCAGTAAACTCATCTTCATATCCCAGGCATAATAAAAATAACCCAGTTTATGCTGTGAGTAGAACTGGGAGTTTTACCTTTACAATTGAAATGTGCTGAGCCCTTACACTTACATTTGCTAGACAGGCAGTATGTTGAATGGCCATCTTATTGAATGAGAACATGCAGATTCCATTTCTAGATTTGCTGCTAACAAAATTTTTCATAATTGGTAAGAAAGACAAAAATTACCTTCTTTCTCTATGTTACAGGCTACTTGTGAGGGCCAAATGAGATAATGCATATGAAAGTGCTTTCAGAATTGAAAGGCACTATAAAATGTAGGGTTTTCATTTTAGAGTGGCATTAACAGTAAACTAGATCTATTTTCTTAGACTGTGTCACACATAGTCTTGTTACTAAGGTGATGTAAAATCCTTATAAATTGTTTAACTTAGATTGTGGGTCGATCTCATGGACTGGATTTCCTTGATAGCAAGATTGCGGTGTGTTTTAGTCCTGATTTATTCTATGAATTTGCAGCCCTTGTCTTTTCAAAGATAATGGTTTTTCTCGTCTTTGTAATAGTACGAGCTGAAAAGACTGATAAGTTCTAAAGTTTACTTAGCAGGTGAATAAAGATATTTATACATTGATTTGGCATGCAAATAAAGGTTAACTTTTTACAGTAAATCTTGCAATAGTGTCCTTAGCTTTGTTTATATTTTTCATTCCACTTTGTTAACTAATTTTCCCGTGTCTTTTTAGACTCAAAATTACTGGGTATTTATTGTTCGTCCTGGAACTTACACAAATAAATTCTGAAAAGTCATTGACAGGTAAATAATTTAAACTTAATTTTAAAACATTTTTAATTCACAAAGTTTCTGAGAAGAGTAGAATGAACAAATCTGTTGGATTTTGAGGTATATCTTGAAAACACAAAATTATAATACTATTTTGTCTCCAGATATATGAAACAGATTTCATTCTTTTTGACTTACTGCTTAAAAGAGAACTGTACTATTTCTATTTACATTTCATGTTCTCAGAGACACTTTTAAGTAGAGTGAGCTGTATGTAAAACTGTACAAGAAAATTTTGATCTATCTTTGAGAAGCAGTGTTTTCAAGGAAAATGTGAAAAAACTGTACTGTCTTTTACTTGAAGTTCTGGGATACATGTGCTGAACGTGCAGGTTTGTTAATAGGTATACATGTGCCATGGTGGTTTGCTGCACCTATCAACACATCATCTAGGTTTTAAGCCCTGCATGTATTAGGTATTTATCCCAATGCTTTCCCTCCCCCATTCTTCTCACCCCCCCAACAGGCTGCAGTGTGTGATGTTCCCCTCCCTGTGTCCATGTGTTCTCATTGTTCAACTCCTACTTATGAGTGACAGCATGCAGTTTTTGGTTTTCTCTTCCTGTGTTAGTTTGCTGAGGATGATGGTTTCCAGCTTCATCCATGTCCCTGCAAAGGACATGAACTCATTGTTTTTTATGGCTGCATAGTATTCCATGGTATATATGTGCCACATTTTCTTAATCCAATCTATCATTGATGGGCATTTGGGTTGGTTCCAAGTCTTTGCTATTCTAAATAATGCTGCAGTAAATATAAGTATGAATGTATCTTTATAGTAGAATGATTTATAATCCTTTGGGTATATATCCAGCAATGGGATTGCTGGGTCAAATGGTATTTCTGGTTCTAGATTCTTGACGAATCACCCCACTGTCTTCCACAATGGTTGAACTAATTTACACTCTCACCAACAGTGTAAAACCATTCCTATTTCTCCACATCTTCACCAGCATCTGTTGTTCCCAGACTTTTTAATGATCGTATTCTAACTGGCTTGAGATGGTATCTCATTGTGGTTTTGATTTAAATTAATGACCGGTGATGATGAGTATTTTTTCATATGTTTGTTGGCCACATAAATGTCTTCTTTTGAGAAGTGCCTGTTCATATCCTTCACCCACTCTCTGATGGGGTTGTTTTTTTCTTATAAATTTAAGTTCCTTATGGATTCTGGATATTAGACCTTTGTCAGGTGGATAAAGATGGATAGATACCAAAAGTTTTGTCCCCTTCTGTAGGTTACCTGTTTACTCTGATGATAGTTTCTTTTGCTGTGCACAAGCTCTTTAGTTTAATTAGATCCCATTTGTCATTTTGGCTTTTCTTGCAGTTGCTTTCGGTGTCTTAGTCATGAAGACTTTGCCCATACCTATATCCTGAATGGTATTGCCTAGGTTTTCTTCTAGATATTTTAGGGTTTTAGGTTTTATGTTTTAATCTTTTTTTTTTTTTTTTTGAGATGGAGTCTTGCTCTTGTTGTCCAGGCTGGAGTGCAATGGTGTGACCTTGGCTCACTGTAACCTCCACCTCCCCGGTTCAAGTGATTCTCCTGCCTCAACCTCCTGAGTAGCTGGAATTACAGGCACCCACCTCCATACCCAGCTAATTTTTGTACTTTTGGTAGAGACGGGGTTTCGCCATGTTGGCCAGGCTGGTCTTGAACTCCTGATGCCAGGTGATCTGCTTGCCTTGGCTTCCCAAAGTGCTGGGATTACAGGCGTGAGCCACTGCACCTGGCCTATATTTAAGTCTTTAATCCATGTTTAGTTAATTTTTCTATAAGGTGTAAGGAAGGGTTCCAGTTTCTATTTTCTGCATATGGCTGGCCAGTTTCCTAGCACCATTTACTAAATAGGGAATCCTTTCTCCATTGCTTGTTTTTGTCAGGTTTGTCAAAGATCAGATGGTTGTAGATGTGTGGTGTTGTTTCGGAGGCCTCTTTTCTGTTCCATTGGTCTATATATCTGTTTTGGTACCAGTACCATGCTGTTTTGGTTACTGTAGCCTTGTAGCATAGTTTGAAGTCAGGTAGCATGATGCCTCTAGCTTTGTTCTTCTTGCTTTGGATCGTCTTGGCTATACGGTCTCTTTTTGGTTCCATATGAAATTTAAAGTAGTTTTTTTCTAGTTCTGTGAAGAAAGTCAATGGTAGCTTGATGGGAATAACATTGAAACTCTAAATGACTTTGGGCAGTATGGCCATTTTCATGATATTGATTCTTCCTACCCATGAGCATGGAATGTTTTTCCATTTGTTTGTGTCATCTCTTATTTCCTTGAGCAATGAATGGTTTGTAATTCTCCTTTAAGAGGTCCTTCACATCCCTTATAAATTGTATTCCTAGGTATTTTATTCTTTTTGTAGCAATTGTGAATGGGAGTTCACTCATGATTTGGCTCTCTGCTTGCCTATTATTGGTGTATAGGAATGCTTGTGATTTTTGCGCATTGAGAGACTTTGCTGAAGTTGTTTATAGTCTTTCTTTGACAGTAACATTATTGATATATTTTCCTTGGTTGTCACCTTCAGGCAAAATCAAGTCCAAACTCTTTAGGTTAATATTTAAGATCTTCCTTATTTATTTATTAAGACAAAAAATTTTGTTTATACAAGTATTTCTCTAACATTGACATTAACAGAATGTCCTTCATTACCTATTTTTTCACTCAAGATTTATCTATTTTTTAAGATCCAGCTGAAGTATCACATCCTTCTTGAAGCTTTTCCTGTGAACTCCTGTGGCACTTATTTATGTTAATAATATTAATCTATTTGGAACCCAATGATAAATTGTCGTATAGTATTATTTAACTTTTCAGGTCTGTATATATTTTATTTTTTAGACAGTGTCTCAGTCTGTCATCCAGCCTGGAGTGCAGTGGTGTGATCTCGACTCACTGCAGCTTCCACCTCCTGGGTTCAAGCAATACTCTTGCCTCAATCTCCCAAGTAGCTGGGACTACAGTTGTGTGCCACCACACCCAGCTAATTTTTGTATTTTTAGTAGAGACGAGCTTTTGCCATGTTGGCCAGGCTGGTTTTGAATTCCTGGCCTTAAGTGATCCACTCACCTCAGCGTCCCAAAGTGTTGAGATTACAGGCGTGAGCCACCACACCCAGCACAGGTCTGTATATACTTTGCGGTGTGTGTGTGTGTGTGTGTGTGTGTGTGTGTGTATGTTTGTATAGACACTACATATTATTTTACATTGTTCTTATCTTCTGCAGGTCTTGGAGTATGTAGAGATAAGTATATAAAATATGTTCAATAAATGTTAACGTGGGGGTGATTGTTACCTTCCCAAGTATTGTAGTTCTTGGTTGGAAGGCTGGTTTAACATTTAAAGATGGTGTGACCCCAGTCCATTCCTAGAAACTAAGGCGTGGATGCTTAGCATAATATTTCTGTCTCTGGAGAACAGTACTCTCATTTTAGAAAAACTTAGATAAAAGTGTTTAAAAGATTAGTTAGGACAGTGAACGATATTTACTCATTATATATTCTCTTTATATAGCTCTCAATTATTGAAGGCCCTCACTTCACATAGTCATAATTGAGAGGTCACCTACCTGTCAACTTATAATGTTAAAAGAATACCACCCCCTCCCAAAGTGTTGGGCATTTTGTATTTCAGTAGTAGTTTCATATCTCATGCCTTCATTCACTCATCACCTGTAGCTTCTCAGAGACAACTCCTGCATAACAAGATGAAGAATAGGCTTGGGATAATTTGTCCTAGCAGGAGTATAAAAACAAGTGCTTAATCTTACTAAAAAAAAGTTACAGAAGTTCAAATCCAAGATGGCCGAACAGGAACAGCTCTGGATTGCAGTTCCCAGTGAAAACGCAGAGGGTGAGTGATGACTGTATTTCCAAACGAGTTTTTACTTCCCACAGACCAGGAAATTCCTGGGTGAAAAACACGAGTCTCCAGCGTGGCTGTTTCAGCCAGCTCAGCAGGTCTCCACACAAAAACTCACACAAATCCGGGGCACTGTTTCAACTGGTGACTGGAACACCTGGGGAGACAGAGTCACCCGTTCAACTGAAAAAAAAAGGGGGCTGAAACAGGGAGCCAAGTGATCTGGCTCAGCCAGTCCCACTCCGACAAAGACAGCAATCTGGAACGCTCTGGATGGAGAGTTTCACAGCAAGCACAGCTGGACCCGGGATGGTCCAGCTCTGTTGTGGGAGGGCGTCTGCCATTACCGAGCCAGTCCACCACTACCGAGGCAGTCCGCCATTACCGAGGCAGTCCGCCATTACCAAGGCAGTCCGCCATTACAGAGACAGTTCTGACTATACCCCTATAAACAAAACTGCAAGGAAGTTCACACAGCAGCTGGGCAGAGCCCACGGCAGCTCAGCAACACCTCTGCTGGCAGACTGTGACTAGGCTACCTCCTTGCTGGGTAGAGCATCTCTGAAAAAAGGCAGCAGAATAACAGGAACTTATAAATAAAGCCCCACCTTCCCGGGACAGAGCACCTGGGGAAAAGAGGCAGTTATGAGTTCCGCTGCAGCAGACTTAAACGTACCAGCCCAGCAGCTCTGAACGGAACAACGGAGCTCACAGCTCAGCACTTGAGCTTCTATAAGGGACAGACTGTCTCCTCAAGCAGCTCCCTGAACCCCGTATATCCAGAGACACCTCATAAAGGAGCGCTCAGGCTGACATCTGGCGGGTATCCTTCTGGGATAGAGCTAACAGAAGAAGAAACTGGCAGCAACACTTACTGTTCTGCAGCCACTGCAGGTGATCCCCAGGCAAGCAGGTCTCCAGCAGTCCTACAGCAGAGGGGCCTGACTGTTAAAAGGAAAACTAAGAAACAGAAATAACTTCATCATCAACAAAAAGGATGTCCAGAGACCCCATCTGAAAGCCACCAACTACAAAGACTATAGGTAGATAAATCCACAAAGCTGTGAAGAAACCAGCACAAAAAGGATGAAAACACCCCAAACCAGAACGCCTCTCCTCCAAGGGATCACAACTCCTCACCAGCAAGAGAACAAGGCTTGATGGAGAATGAGTCTGATGAACTGACAGAAACAGGCTTCAGAAGGTGGGTAATAACAAACTTTTCTGAGCTAGAAGAGCATGTTCTAACACAATGCAAAGAAACTAAGAACCTTGAAAAAAAGTTTGATGAAATGCTAATAAGAATAAACAGCATAGAGAGGAATATAAATGAATTGATGGAACTGAAAAACACAACACGAGAACTTCGTGAAGCACACACAAGTTTCAGTAGCCAAATTGACCAGGCAGAAGGAAGGATATCATAGATTGAAGATCAACTCAATAATATAAAATGAGAAGGCAAGATTAGAGAAAAAAGAGTAAAAAGAAATGAATAAAGCCTCCAAGAAACTTGGGATTATGTGAAAAGACCTAATCACGTTTGGTTTTTTTATAGGTGTACCTGAATGTGACAGAGAGAATGAATCCAAGCTGGAAAACACTCTTCAGGATATTATCCAGGAAAACTTCCCCAACCTAGCAAGGCAGGCCAACATTCAAGTCCAGAAAATACAGAGAACACCACAAAGATATTCCTCAAGAAGAGCAACCCCAAGGCACATAATCGTCAGATTCACCAGGGTTGAAATGAAGGAAAAAATGCTAAGGGCAGCCAGAGAGAAAGGTCGGGTTACCCACAAAGGGAAGCCCATCAGACTCACAGCAGATCTCTCAGCAGAAACCCTAGAAGCCAGAAGAGAGTGGGGGCCAATATTCAACATCCTTAAAGAAAAGAAATTTCAACCTAGAATTTCAGATCCAACCAAACTAAGATTCATAAGCGAAGGAGAAATAAAATCCTTTACAAACAAGCAATTGCTCAGAGATTTCATCACCACCCGGCCTGCTTTACAAGAGCTCCTAAAAGAAGCACTAAACATAGAAAGGAACAACCAGCCACTCCAAAAATGTACCAAATGGTAAAGAGCATCAACACAATGAAGAAACTGCCTCAACTAATGGGCAAAACAACCAGCTAGCATGAAAATGGCAGGATCAAATTCACACATAATACTACTAACCTTTAAATGTAAATGGACTAAATGCCCCAATCAAAGGACACAGATTGGCAAATTGGATAAAAAGTCAAAACCCATCAGTATTCAGGAAACCCATCTCAAATGCAAGGATACACATAGGCTCAAAATAAAGGGATGGAGGAAGATTAACCAAGCAAATGGAGAGCAAAAAAAAAAAAAAAAAAAAAGCAGGAGTGGCAATCCTAGTCTCTGATAGAATAGTCTTTAAACCAACAAAGATCAAAAGAGACAAAGAAGGGCATTACATAATGGTAAAAGGATCAATGCAACCAGAAGAGTTAATGATCCTAAATATATACGCACCCGATACAGGAGCACCCAGATACATAAAGCAAGTTCTTAATGACCTACAAAGAGACTTAAACTCCCACACAATAGTCAGAGACTTTAACACTCCCCTGTCAATATTAGACAGATCAATGAGACAGAAAATTAACAAGCATATCCAGGACTTGAACTCAGACCTGGACCAAGCAAACCTAATAGACATTTACAGAACTCTCCACCCCAAAACCACAGAATATACATTCTTCTCAGAACCATGTCACACCTACTCTAAAACTGACCACATAATTGGAAGTAAATCACTCCTCAGCAAATGCAAAAGAACGGAAATTGTAACAGTCTCTCAGACCACAGTGCAATCAAATTAGAACTCAGAATTCAGAAACAAACTCAGAACTGCACGACTTCATGGAAACTGAACAACTGGCTCTTGAATGTTGACTAGATAAACAATGAAATGAAGGCAGAAATAACGATGTTCTTCAAAACCAATGAGAATGAAGACACATGTACCAGAATCTGTGGGACACATTTAAAGCAGTGTCTAGAGGAAAATATATAGCAATAAATGCCCACATGAGAAGCAAGGAGAGATCTAAAATCGACACCTTATCATCAAAATTGAAAGAGCTAGAGGAGCAAGATAAAAAAAAAACTCAAAAGGCATCAGAAGACAAGCAATAACTAAGATCAGAGCAGAACTAAAGGAGACAGAGACACAAAAAACTCTTCAAAAAATCAATAAATCCAGGAGCTGGCTTTTCAAAAAGGTCAACAAAATAGACAGACTACTAGCCAGATTAATAAAAAGAAAAGAGAAAATAATCAAATAGATGCAATAAAAAATTATAAAGGGAGTATCACCACAGATTCCACAGAAATTCAAACCATCATCAGAGATTACTACAAACAACTCAATGAACATAAACCAGTAAACCTGGAAGAAATGGATAAATTCCTGGACACTTGCACCCTCCCAAGCCTAAACCAGGAAGAAGTTGAAACCCTGAATAGACCAATAACAAGGTCTGAAGTTGAGGCAGCAATTAAGAGCCTACCACCCAAAAAAAGCCCAGGTCCAGATGGGTTCACAGCCGAATTCTACCAGACATACAAAGAGGAGCTGGTACTACTCCTTCTGAAACTATTCCAAACAATCCAAAAGAGGGAATCCTTCCCAGATCATTTTATGAGACCAACATCATCCTGATACCAAAACCTGGCAGAGACTCAGCAAGAAAAGAAAACTTCAGGCCACTATCCATGATGAACATAGATGCAAAAATCTTCAATAAAATACTGGCAAACCGATTGCAACAGCACAATCAAAAAGCTTATCCACCACGATCAAGTAGGCTTCATCCCGGAGATGCAAGGCTGGTTCAACATACGCAAATCTATAAACATAATTCACCACATAAACAGAACCAAAGACAAAAACCACATGATTATCTCAATTGATGCAGAGAAGGCCTTTGACAAAATTCAGCAGCCCTTTATGCTAAAAACCCTCAATAAACTAGGTATTGACAGAATGTATGTCAAAATAATAACAGCTATTTACGACAAACCAAGAGCCAATATCATACTGAATGGGCAAAAACTAGAAGCATTCCCTTTGAAATCTGGCACTAGACAAGGATGCGCTCTCTCACCACTCCTATTCAATATAGTATTGGAAGTTCTAGCCAGAGCAATCAGGCAAGAAAAAGAAATAAAGGGTATTCAAATAGGAAAAGGAGGAAGTAAAATTGTCTCTATTTGCAGATGACATGATTGTATATCTAGAAGACCCCATCGTCTCAGCCCCAAAATCTCCTGAAACTGATAAGCAACTTCAGCAAAGTCTCAGGATACAAAATCAATGTGCAAAAATCACAAGCATTCCTATATACCAATAACAGACTTAAAGAGAGCCAAATCAAGAACCAACTGCCATTCACAATTGCTACAAAGAGAATAAAATACCTAGGAATACAACTAACAAGGGACATAAAGGACCTCTTCAAGGAGAACTACAAACCACTACTCAATAAAATAAGAGAGGACACAAACAGATGGAGAAACATTCCATGTTCATGGCTAGGAAGAATCAATATCGTGAAAATGGCCATACTGCCCAAAGTAATTTACAGATTCAACGCTATCCCCATCAAGCTACCAATGACCTTCTTCGCAGAACTGGAAAAAACCACCTTAAACTTCATATGGAACCAAAAGAGAGCCCGCATAGCCAAGTCAATTCTAAGCAAAAAGAACAAAGCTGGAGGCATCATGCTACCTGACTTGAAACTATACTACAAGGCTACAGTAATCAAAACAGCATGGTACTGGTACCAAAACAGAGATATAGACCAATGGAACAGAACAGAAGCCTCAGAGGCAAAACCACACATCTACAACCATCCGATCTTTGACAAACCTGACAAAAACAAGCAATGTGGAAAAGAGTCCCTGTTTAATAAATGGTGTTGGGAAAACTGGCTAGCCATGTGCAGAAAGCAGAAACTGGACCCCTTCCTGACACCTTACACTAAAATTAACTCCAGATGGCTTAAAGACTTAAACATAAGACCTAACACCATAAAAACCCTAGAAGAAAACCTAGGCAAAACCATTCAGGACATAGGCGTAGGCAAGGACTTCATGACCAAAACAGCAAAAGCATTGGCAACAAAAGCCAAAATAGACAAATGGGATCTAACTAAACTCCAGAGCTTCTGCACAGCCAAAGAAACAATCATTATAGTGAACCGGCAACCAATAGAATGGTAAAAAAATTTTGCGATCTACCCATCTGACAAAGGACTTATATCCAGAATCTGCAGATAATTAAAACAGATTTACAAGAAAAAAACAAACCCATTCAAAAGTGGGCGAAGGGTATGAGCAGACACTTTACAAAAGAAGACAAACATGAGGCCAACAAACATATGAAAAAATGCTCATCATCACTGGTCATTAGAGAAATGCAAATCAAAACTACATTGAGATACCATCTCACGCCAGTTAGAATGACGATCATTAAGAAATCTGGAGACAACAGATGCTGGAGAAGATGTGGAGAAATAGGAACACTTTTACAATGTTGGTGGGAGTGTAAATTAGTTCAACCATTGTGGAAGACAGTGTGGCAATTCCTCAAGGACCTAGAAATAGAAATTCCATTTGCCCCAGCAATCCCATTACTGGGTATATATCCAAAGTATTATAAGTTGTTCTATTATAAAGACATATGCACACATATGTTCATTGCAGCACTGTTGACAATAGCAAAGACTTGGAACTAACCGAGATGCCCATCGATGATAGACTGGACAGGGAAAATGTGGCACATATACACCATGGAATACTATGCAGCCATAAAAAACAATGAGTTCGTGTCCCTTGTATGGACATGGATGAACCTGGAAACCGTCATTCTCAGCAAACTGACACAAGAACAGAAAATCAAACACCGCATGTTCTCACTCATAGGTGGGTGTTCAACAGTGAGAACACATGGACACAGGGAGGGGGAGCATCACTCACTGGGGTCTGTTGGGGGTAATAGGGGAGGAACAGCAGGAGGTGGGGAGTTGGGGGAGAGATGGCATGGGGAGAAATGCCAGATATAGGTGATGGGGATGGAGGCAGCAAACTGCATTGCCATGTATGTACCTATGCAACAATCCTGCATGTTCTTCATAGGTACCCCAGAACCTAAAGTGCAATATATATATATATATATGTATGTATATAAAGTTACAGGTTAACAAGTCAGAAATAGTTTCAAGGAGAAGGTCATCATCTGAGCATTGAATAGGAGTGAAGGGGAGAGCCTTTCAAGTGAGGGGTATGAGAGGTAAACATCTCAGTGTAGGAATGAAACACTGTGAATCAATGAATAGATTGGGCTTC
Source organism: Ateles fusciceps (assembly GCA_036589455.1). Taxonomy (NCBI): domain Eukaryota; kingdom Metazoa; phylum Chordata; class Mammalia; order Primates; family Atelidae; genus Ateles; species Ateles fusciceps. Next base: position 16,309,038 of record JAZHEH010000562.1, read on the forward strand.
TCTAAAAAAGATTGTGATTTGAAGAGAGGAGGAAATGCAAACCTGGATAAATGGTAGTAGTAAAGAGAGGAATGGTGCTATCATTAAAGAATTACTGGATTCTCTAAGCAGGATTGACAAGATTAAATTAGTTGATTTTTAAGGGAGATTAAGTGACAGAACTTTATATTTGCATTTAAAAAATGTTTTTCAGATACATCCATTAAACACAGTGGCTTTTATCCCTTTTGCTGTATATCTCATGTGGCTTACACATAACCTGTATGATGCAAACTTAACGTACTTTAATTTCTTCAGACGCTCTGTCAAAGTGTTTTTTTTGAAGACACACTGGTTATTCTTTAATAGTGACATTAGTCTTGGCTTTTTGATTTGTTTTCCTGCTGGTATAATGTGGATGTGAATCTGAGTATAGGTTTCTGTCTTCATTTGAGCTTTATTAACAAAGCAACATAAGCATTCCTTCTGCTAATTTTAGCTCAGTACATAGGGATTGTGGTGATTGCCTAAGCTTTTTTCCAAATAAATACCTTAATGGCAACTAATTAGGCTACCATTAAATCGTATTTGTGGACCATCACCTTGAGTGCAAAAACATACCTACTCAAGTATTGACTTTCATTTGGAAAATAAAAACAGTATATGGCTTTAAATAGAAAATATTTTTACCTGTTCACATAAGTTATTTTGGAAGAATAACCTCCTATTCACTGGGTATAGAATTCTGAATTGACAGAATTCAACACAAATGTGCTGCTCTGTTGTCTTTTGGCTTGCATGGTTTATGACAAGATGTCCTCTATAGCTCTTATTTACTTTTAGATAATGTATTTTTTAAACTCTCTCTGGCTGCCTTCAAGATAATTTTGTTTTTGGTATTTACAATATGAAAATAATATGCTGAATTTTTAGGGGGTGTGTGGGAGGCCTGGTCATCCTGCTTGTTGTTCTCTAATCTGCTTGGATCTGTGGTTTGATGTCACGAATACAGGAAAACCTGAGCCATAATTTCCTCAAGTATTTCTTTTGCCTCTTTATCTCTTTCTTCTCCAGTTATACAATATGTATATCATTTGATATTGCACAGTGTTTGGATTCTCTACACTGTTTTCATTCTTTTCCTCTCTGTATTTTATTTTGGGTTATCCATATTGACCTGTTTCCATTGTAGTTTTATTTTGCATTTATTTAATGACTAAATATATTGAGCATATGTTTGTTACTTGCCAGCTGTGTATCTTTGATGAACTATCTGTTCAGCTATTTTGCCTGTGTTAAAAAATTGTATTATTTCTTATTATTAAATGGCAGGAAATAAAGAGAAGTCAAGGAAGACAGCTAGATTTTTAGTTCGATTACCTGAGTAGATGTTACTACTGTTAGATGATAGAAGACTATGGGAAGAACAAGTTAGGGGGAGAATTCCAGTTGTGCTTTTATGTTAAGTTTGGGATGCTGCTTAGATATACAAATAGAGATGATAAATATTCAGCTGGATATAAATCTGGAGTACAGGACATAGATTAGGATAAGATAAATACTTTGGGAGTCATTGGCATATAGAAAGTACTTACTTCCATGGATTTGGTTGGAATTACCTGAGGACAGAGGCTATAAATGGAAGGGAAAAAGGGCTATTTTAACAGAAGCTTGGGGCATGCCACTGTTTAGATGTAAATCCAATAATGCAGATTTCAAGTAGCAAATAGTGAGGTATGGTAAAATCTCATCAAACTCTTTGAGTAATTTTCACTCTGCAAAGGCACCTAAGGGAGTTGCATTTTTCAGACCCCAGGGGGTTCTTAGCATGTCCTAACCAGTGAGGTAAGAGAAACATGACAAGAAAATCTCAGAAAAGAACTGCTAATCATGTTGGAATGTTGTAACACAAAATCCAGTTCACATATTCTTAAGCAGTGTGTCTTAAGCAAAAGGTGTCTTAATAAGAAATATGAATGATAAATTCTGTTTAAGTTCTCCTAATATGTCCATCTTTCCATGGAAAATGATGTTTCATATCTAATCATCTATTATAAGAGCTCATCTCATATAGCTATTTTTAAATGGTCATTTTGAAACATTGTCAGGATTCCTGAGTCTGGAAAATGTTAAATATGTTACTGTTTAAACACCAAGTGTTTTAACAAAACTAATTATAACTTATTTAATGTAGTTATTTCTTCCTTCATCCAATGCTTTCTGTGGAGAATCTCAAAACTCACGTTTCCAAGCATAATCCCGTTCTGTACAAAAGAGCACTAAAACTGCCTGTAAAGCATAGAAGAAACGTATCTGTGAAACTGCTATGCTTTGTGTTGGTTCAACTAAGAGAGTGGAATCTTTCTTTTGATTCAACAACTTAGAAACGCTTGACACAGGGGAACAGATAACAGATACTTATATGGTGAGATACTTTCACCATATAAATACTAAAACATGAAGTACTTCTAACTTATGGCCACTTCTTCATATTATAGTAACGAATGGCTAATAAGGTCAAGTAAGCCTAGGGTAAGGGATGATGATGGTTATGATAATGACAGTGATCTACAGAAAGTAGCCAGAGATAAAGGAGATAAAAATCGGCTGAGAAGAAAAAGAATGATCGTTGTTTATATTGGCTTATAGAGTTTGGGGGCAGAGATAGAGCACTGCTGCTAGTAAAGGAAAGAACATTCACCTTTTTCATAGTATTGTGCAATATTCTGTGCTTGGCCTTTGACACTAAAAAATATTATGAAGCCCTCTGTTGCACTTTTCTGAAATTATGGAGCTTTTTTCTTTTTGGGAAAAAAAACTTTCTTAGAAGACGTGGAGTGGCTTAAATGCTTGCAAGAGAAATATTCAAGCTTTGGGGCATCATGTATAATTATCCATTCCCTTCTTCTGCCACTCTTTTCTGGACAGTAGTCTATATATGTTGCTTTCTCTACCTACCTTCATCCCCATTCACCTCTCTTGGATCTTATTTGACTTTGTTTTGTTTTTTTTGAGATGGAGTCTTGCTCTGTCGCCCAGGCTGGAGTGCTGTGGCAGGATCTTGGCTCACTGCAATGTCCTCCTCCCCGGTTCAGGCGTCTCCTGCGTCAGCCTCCTGAGTAGCTGGGATTACAGGTGTGTACCACCACGCCTGGCTAATTTAAGTATTTTTAGTAGAGATGGAGTTTCACCGTGTTGGCCAGGCTGGTCTCTAACTCCTTACCTCAAGTGGTTGGCCCACTTTGGCCTCCCAAAGTGTTGGGATTACAGGTGTGAGCCACCACGCCTGCCCCTTTATTTGACTTTGTGAGCTTCCTCATTAGTGATGGAAATTTCTCAGTATTTCTATTTAATTGGGCAAGCTTAGGTAGTTTGACTCATTATTGACAAAAGGTCTGCCAAGCAGTTAGATAAAGGGGAGTTATATGATTCTTAAAATGGTTGATATTGAGTACTTACTATCTACTATCCCAAGATCTTTGCATGCATCATCTCATTTACTCCTCAGAGCAGTCCCATTAGGTAAACATTAGTTTCTATATTTTACAGACGAAGAAAATGGAACTTAGAAAGGTGAAGTAACTTGCCTTATAACACTGTAAGTGGCAGAACTGACTGGCACCCTTGGCTTTTTGACCCTGTAGTCTTCCTCCTTCAACATTTTTTACTGTATGGAAAAATGTTTTCCAAGTTCTACTAACTCATTTAATATAGAATAAACAGAATTTTGTCAGCATAGTATGTAATAGAGAGTGTCTGTGATTACAGGTTTTACTTGTTTGCTCACATTGGTGCACAATAGTCTTTTTTATTCTCTCCCTAAAAACCATCTCTACTGTAGTGCCAACTAAATATTTTGGAATAAATTGAAGAACTAATTTTTTTTTAAGACTAAATTATCATCTTTGTCTCATCTGACTTGAAATGCCTCTGCCAACAACTTTACATTCTATATAGAGTACAACTAGCATGTGGTCTGTCGTAGACATGCAGGAAATGCTTATGGAATGGTTCCTAACATAGTGCTAAAGATGTCTCTGGTTCAGAATGTTCTCTTAAGCTTTGCAAGGCCCACTGGATATTGCTACAAAGCCTGCCTTTACAACCCGCAAGTGCAGGGTGTGGGGAAAGGGAAAGTAATTAGTTTATAGGCCAGTAACTACAAGTCAAATGATTTGAAATTACCACTAATTAGATGAAGTTAATTTCTTCTTTTCAACTTTTGAGCAACATAATTGTTATATTCAGATTAACTGTTGCTGTAATTATCCTTTTCTGCCAAACTTAACTTCATAATCACAAAAGCCAATTTTAACTTGCTAGTAACCAACTTCTGGTTACCATCTTCTAGTGTCTTTATGCGATTTTACTAACATAGGCAGAAATTTAAAGCCATCATCTTCAATCCTGTCTCTGAATCCAGGCATGGTCAGTAGTGATTTGTTTCTAAACCTTCAAGTTCCACAATTAGCTGTTTAAAAATAGAGTTTTGGACCAGTTGCTTTTTGTACTCTGGTTTCTTTCTGCCATTTGTAGTAGCATAAATGAAGCTTCCTCATCTAGGATTATGTCCTGGGCAGTAAAAGCCATAGAGTAGAAAGTTGACTTTTTTTAATGCTTTTGAATAGTCATAACTGCTGCTTAATGGAATCATCTCGAGTGGACTTAGAGGCAGTTAGTAATGTGGGAACCCACTGTGTTGCATGCTGGTTGTCTAGGATTTTCATGATGAAAGACTTAGAGATACTTCTACTGCCACACTTGGTTGTTGGTTTATTAAACTGAGATGGAAGATGGTGTCAAAATTCTTATTGGATATCTCAGAGGCAACTGCTCACAGGATCCAGGCAAGTTAATTAAATGACTGATAATGGCTAGGCCTAAGGTGATAGGAAGCAATGTAGGCTGGTGAACTGGAGAGCATATATTCCACCTAAATAGGACAACTGCTGTTCATTTCCACCTTTTTATTGCCATGGGAGAGTGTGAGCCTGTTACACCAACACCCAAATTTTTTAAAGGAGCTTGAAACCTGAATCTAAGTGCAAAAGTTTTCACTTGTTAAATATTGGTAACTCATACAAATTTTAAAATTATGAGCCAAATACAATATATCTGTGGACTGAACACAATCTACCAGCCATCAATTTGTGAACCTCTGGTAAATCCTATGATATAGGGTAGTAAGTTTCCCCATGGGTACAGTTTGAGGAAGACTAGGGTTATATCCTAAGAGATTCATTCTTTTGTGCTAGCGTCATTCTTCCACATACTCTTCACACATTTTTTCTTAAATTCCTCATGTCTTAGCGAGAGTGAAGCATCAGCTCTTATCTCTATGGGAAGAAAAACTGGGGCCTTGGTAGGAAGAATTGAGCACCTGATCTGGAGTCACTAAAAGTTAAGACAGAATGGTAGACCAAAGCTGCCATGTTTGGTACTTGTATGCTTGTTTAGAAATGTCAAAATTCCTTGTTAAGTAGAAGCAGTTGTACTGATCCTACACATACAGATTCTCCAGAAGTCTTGCCAGGATATATCCTTCATCCTACATAGTAAATATTAAGAGAGTTGTTACAAATCTAGTTAATATACTAGAGAAAATAGTAATTCTGTTTACAACTTAGCAGCAGAGTCATAAAGTGAATAAAGTTTGATTTCTTAGACAAGCAGATGAAACTGTCATTGTTTACTCTTTAAAGGAGAAAGAACATTGATAAATCAACCCAGCAAAGACCCTTCTTTTTGGTTTGCTGCCTGTTTAAAGATAACTACCATTGTTCATTTTACTAACATGAAAACTTAGAGGGTTGGTGGGTATTCATGTGATCTGTTAAGGGAGACTAGTAACCTGATTTTATTGGATATAAACATTTGCATAGAAATGCTCAACACTGCTGAATACATCAAAAACCATACTTTATTTTATGTATAGCAATACAATTTACATATTAAATAACACTATAATAGAATGATTTGATATAGTTTAAACAGAAGAAAAAGGGAAAATTTTCAGGTTACAAAACCCCTCCCCCCGAACAAATTAAAAAAAAAAAAGCACACTTTTTCCAAATGGGTCAATGCAACAAATGTATTCGGTGACTATGTCTAATTCCTATTGCACAAATGGTCAATGGAATTAAAAAGAAAACCCAACTTTCACAATCACTGCCTCAAAGAAATAACACATGTTGGATTCTTTTGGAATGCAAAGATGGTTCTTGCTACTTCAATACACAGAAAGTTGAATTCACATATCCACCACAAAAAGGAAAAAAAACTATGACGGAGTTGAAACTAGAAAAAAATTAGCTTTATATGAAAATATAAAATTCTATGATTATATACCATAGATACAAAGTTCCCAGAAGATGTTTACCCAAGCAACAAAATATTTACAGTTTTAATGATTTTTAGCTATTTCAAAATGAAGTGAAAGAAACATGAGTCAACATGAAGGCAGAATTCTTTAGAAACAATGGCTGCTTGCTAGTTTCAAATGTCCTAACAAAAAAGGAGTCACTACCCCAAATGTTGGAGAGTTGCGACATTTTATAAAATCGACTGTCTCCTTTTCTGGAGATGTTTATTTCTTAAAACTCAAGATATTTTTCTTGAAATTAATTATCCTCTGTAGAAAATGCTTCCCTTTGCAAATATTTAACAAAAATACTAAAAACAGTTTAACAGCTAAGACAAAGTAGAGGCCAAATATCATTATTACAATTCCTTCCTATTTGTAGCATGCCTTCTTTCTAGAGATAAGTAAAGCCAGTATTATATGTTAAATGGCAACTAAGGGAAAGCACGAAGGGTTAAGTGAAATTGCAGATGTTAAAAAAAAAAAAGCAGGCATTTTCCCTTCATATAAAAAGTCACTGGCACCATTTGAACATAAACTTTAGAACATAGGAGTTGAAAATGCATTTCCAGTATAACCACTAAATTCTTAAGACAAACTACATTTTGATTATTCTTAAATTATGATGTTTGGGTTTTTAAAAAATTTTTGCTTAGAATTAGTAATATGTATCTTTGGTAAACTGGTATCTATATTTTAATTTTAAATATAGTATATATGCATTTAAGAAAAATTCATAACAAGGCAGTTGTGCTGTGACTTTCTAAGATAATTAAAATTATTTACTGATTTCAGTATGTCACTCTGGGCTAAAAACTCCAACAGCCAGACCTTGAACACCATAACCTTTCTTTGACCTTGCTGGACTCTTCTACTTGAAATAGACTCCAACAGCTCTAAAGGCATAAAAATTAGGAAGACCAAGTAGCTAATGTTATGCTTTTTGAAAATCAGAATCTAACATTTTTCATATTAAAGAAGATATCTTGGCTATCGGATGTAAGAAAGAGTTCTCCTGATGGCAACAACATGTCTTTTCTTTGATGTCCAGCACAGCCACTTGGTCTAATCATTGCAATTCATTTTTATATGATGTGTGCATTTTGTTTACATAGTGCTAAATTCATATACACAGTTTATTTTATAAAGTAGCACACATTAATTTGCAATAGCTGTTTCCTTTCCCCTGAGTGCAAGTGTTAATAACCTTGTTTTGTACTTAAGCAATGTGCTTATGTCTCAAAGAAAACTCTGTCTTTGAAACTCTGCCTCTGGAAAGATGCAAGCTATGTATTTGCCAATAGCACATGAATAGTGATAGTGAGGATATGCTCTCTGCTGCAGGGGTGAGGACCTGCTAAATATAACTGTCCTCACTGAAGTGTGTTTGGACCACTTTGGCAAGATGGGCAAGTAGCAATTGCTTATAATTTAGTGGGTCAGGATATGAAGACTTTGGTTCAAGCTCACTGGAGACACACACAGATTGCTCACAGGGAACTTCTAAATTATTTCTTTTATTGTTTCTGTTTACTAGCTGTTTTATCATGATTCTGAAACCACTGTAAGAGATAGCCACAGAATTGCATTGGAGGGTACACCTTTCCATGAATTGAGTCTATAAATAGCACAGGAGGGAATACTTGCTATTTGTTTTTGAAGCAATGTTTACTTTTATTAAGAAAAAATTACTGAGAAAGGGACCATGAACCCTAACTCGAAAATTACTTTTGAACGTCAAGCCCACTTTGCCATCTATTAAAAAGAGTTAACTCATATCAGTACTCTGTACAACTAAAATAACCCACTAAATGGACTAAAAAAGTCTGGCTCGTTCCTTTCCTGATTCTCCTCAGCATCTGGCAGTTGTAATGGTCCTGTGTTCAAGCTCTTTACTTGTGTTAGGTAGAGCTTTCTGTGTTACCTCTGGTGGGAGCAGAGGGGCTGTAAAGGTGTCTGTGATTTAGCACATGCAACAACTGAGATGCTCTCTTGAACATCTTTCTCAAGACTAGCTTATACAGCTCTTGAAAAGCAGAGTATTCCATTTTGTTGAATCTATGTATTTAAAAGATGAAATTAACCCTGTTAAGTTACACAGTTCATGAAAACTCCATTGACCTGGCCTTTGCATTCAAATTCTTTAACTTAGCCCGTAGCCTCTTTCTCCTTAGCCATTCTGGTCCTCCAGCGCCATTCTGACAAACATTATGAAAGGTAAGTCAAGATAAATAGAACCTCAGTGCTGATCATCATTAATGTTTAATGCCTACCCAGATGGCATGATAGCAGCCAGTGTGGCCTTTGTGTTGAAGTTAATTGACATAAAAAAATAAACAAAACCCTATTCTTCTTAACAGGCCCAGTTCTGCTGGTGATTGCACTTTGGACAGAAGCTGTCCCTCAAAAGCAAACGTGCGATAGAAGAAACAGATCTCAGTAAGTAGCTTATTTTTCTAACAAACACTACTGAAATTTCTTATTAATGCTGCTAATTTTCTCATTATGTACTGCAGGGTCAATATGGCTCCAGAGGCTGCACCAAATAACTTCCTTGGGCTCTAATGATTGTTGGTATCTTTTACTGATGTGTATCTGTTCTTGACACTGAACTACACAAAAGCATACAAAGCCATCTCCCTCTTTTAAAAACTTGAAAATACGGGTATCACCTTTAATTAAATATTTTCATTTTCTCTCTCCAAATCAGATTTATCTATGTGTGGGATTTAAATAGTCCCAAAACTTTTGCTAATATCGTATTTCCAATTTAATCTTAAGTAGAATAATAATTAAGAGATTTATTATAAAATATTTGGCAAAGAAGGAAAGAAAAGAATAGTAACTGTGTAGGTAGTTTTTATTAGATTGCTATACGAGTAATAGGGAATTTTTAAAGGACTAGTTTCAAAATTAAACACCTGCAAAACTTTTCATTCTTCTACCTACTGTGAGGTGTGGTATTATAAACCAATAAGCATTAATGGAGAGTAACTAAAGGGTCTCACAACTGAGTTGTATCTAAAATTGCCATCTCACTATTGTCAAATATAGCCCTGATTTTAGGATGTAGTTATTTTAGAGAGTCAAAATGGAAATAACACACATTGTCCACATAGCTACTGTGAAAGCTGTAATAGAGTTATCCTTTATTTTGACACATTTTTTAAAAACTGTGAATATCACTTTGTAACTAATAAGGGATGTTCACATGAAGCAGTTCTTAAGCCTTCTATCTTCTTAATGGATCTCTTAACCATCAAAAATTGAACTGTTTCAAGGCCATGACATTAACAGACCTTTTTAGCTCCCGGTAGCTTGCTAGTCTGTAAAGACAACAATGCTATCCACTCCATTAAAATACAGAAGGCATACAGTATTGAACAGTGCCTAAAAAAATAGGAGAGGAGGACTGAAGAAGAGTACAGCATTGCCTGCTAGTAGAATGCAACTGCTTTAGCAATAATAATAATAAAATCAATATTCACTGTCATAACAAAGACCTTCACTGTATTGAACTAAAAAAAAGTAGCATGTATGTTGTCATGGAATGTCACATCAGGGTTTGCTGTTGTATAAGATTATAGGCAGTAACACTGATCATATAGTGCAAACTAGGTAAAATTGCATGTCATTGTGTGAAATGAACAGAGGTGCAAATGCTCAGTAGGATACCATTAAGACATAAAATGGCAAAAAATAAATATCAAAACTTTCATCAGTGTAAAAAAGTAACTGGGTTATTGTATAACCTAGAGTCTGGCAAAAAAGGCCTCAAAAAAGTTCTCAGTCTTCAGAAGTTTACAAATTAAGTGCCCTTTCAGGATTCCAGTCACACTAGAGACTCCATACTCTCGGCAGGGTCTGATTCATCTGCAATTAGAACAGCACCATTTTTGTCCACTGTCATGGGACCATTTCCATTTTCTTTAGTGCTGACCAAGCTGAGCATTGCTTTATAGACGAACTGGTATTGTTCCTGAAAAACAAGAGGAAGACAATTTGAGCCAAAGAACAGCTTAATCATTTCATATAAGGTGGAAATACCAACTAAAATGGTAAATGTGAAAACGCACTAGAGAAACAGCAATAGCATAAATGTTACCTAAGAAATTTTTAAAAAATCATTTTAATCCATTAGAATCAAGACCTATACCTTCTTCATGTCCTTTTGATCTCTGTTAGCTTGGAACCAATTCTCAATGTTGATAGTTCATCAAGATAACCAGAGAATACTGTCCTCTAAAGCAGGGCTTCTCAACCTGAGCACTACTGACATTTTGGGCTGGATAATTCTATGGTGTTCAGGGGCTGTCTTGTGCTCTGTAGTTTGCTTAGCAGCATCTCTAGCCTGTATCCTCTAGATGCCATCCATCTGCAGTTGTGACAAGCAAAAAAGTCTCCAGACATGGCCAAATGTCCCCTGGGGGCCAAAATCACCCAGTTGAGAACTACTGCTCTAAACTGTGAGTCTGAGTTTCAACTGATGTAGTACAGGTTTTACACATAAGCAAACTACTTACAATGTCTGTGAATACTCCAGGCCTCATAAGATTGATCATTTTTGCAACCTGGAAAACATCCACAGCGTTTTCATTCTCCAGTTGCTGGGACAGGGTGGTAAGGGGCACATAACATTCCTGCTGAAACTGCTCCGTATCTGGGGGAGGGAAAAAAAAGATGTGATTTCAGATGTACAAAGGAGCGAATATATTAAAATGAAATTACTGTCATCTATTGACAAAAACGTCTTAGAAAGGTAGTAGACTGTTTCATCAGGCCAGGTTGGGAACTCCACTTTTCACAGTAAACTGTGATGGCACATAGTTTCCACATTAGTGATGAGAAAACAGATGGATTAAATGAATTGTTCAAGATGATGTTGCCGGTTGGTGGCAAAAATGAGAGTGGAGTTCAGATGCCCTGTGCCCATTATTTTTTGAAAAACTATTAAATACGTCATTTCTGAACTCATTATTATATAAAATTAAAATGTTACATGTTTTACATCTTTAATACAAATAAGACCATAGTCCCCCTTGACCACCACTCCAACTTTAGAGGTAACCTCTCCAGAGGTAAAAATTGTTACACGTTACACAGCCTTCCAGATTTAGGTATACTACTACATTTCAGTTCAGCTCGTTATTTCAACTGCTACATGCATACCAGATTTACCTTCTTGATGGACATTTAGCTTGTGTGAATCTGTGCACTTTAGCATAGGTACTGAGTAGAAGGGCTAGGGTCACAGGTATGCCCATTTTTAATTTTAAAGATACTGCTGTATTTCTTTTCCCAAGTAGTTGTTACCTGTTCATATTACTCCCAGAATGAGAATACTTGCCTCTCCTCATCATTTTAGACATTTAACACTTTTGTCAATCTGATGAATGGAAGACTGTATCTTACCAGAGTTTCAATGTACATTTCCTTGATTACCAGGGAGGCTGAATGTCTTTTTATGAATGTTGACCATCTGTATTTGCTCTTCTGAAATTGCCTAATTCACACTTTTCTACTGTATTTGCTTCCTTCAAATTGATTTACATAGGAGTTATTTTTATAGTGTCTGTAGTTCTTGTGAGTTTTTTTTTTTCCCCAATCTATTTCTCTTAACATTGTTTGTGGTCATTTTGTTATACGAAAGTATAGTTTACATGTAATCAAGTTGATAAATATTTTATTTTTGGCTTTTTAAAAATCTTGTTTGAGAATGTTCTCTAACCTTGTATTTTAAAGATATTCTCCTACATCTTGTAATTTTACTTTTTAACATTTAATTGTTTAATTCACCTGACTCTTATTCTAGCTTTGGTGTAAGGAAGGGGTCTGATTAGAGTTATTTTTCCATTGGTTAACCAGTTGTCCCAACATTTCTTATTTTACAGTATGATCTTTTCTCATTGACATCAGATTTCTTTTTATCATATACTAAATTCTTTCATGTGTGAGCCTATTTCTGAACTCTATTTTGATCCTTTATTCTATTTGTCTATTTTTTTGTACCTCCCCACATGTATCTCAATTCCTTCATAAGTCTTGATATCTGATAAAGCAAGTTTCTGTAATAGTCTTGGCTGTCTCTACATTTACTTCATATTAATTGTTTTTAGTGATTCAAACATAAAATTTTCATTTTTTACTTGTATACTCATTTCCAAATAACTCTAACCTTCCACTCCACTCCGTCTTGTTTCATAATAATTTTGAAACCAGATTGTTAAGGGACACATTTTTGTTGGGATTTTGATTAGGTTGCATTGATGGATCTGAGGAAATTACCATCTTTTCAGTCTTGAGTTTTTCTGTTCATGAACATGATATCTTTCCTCCATTTATTCAGACCTTTTATAGCTTTTAACTAGGTTTTATAGTATTCTTCATAGTCTTTGCCAATTTCATTTTTGGTTAATTTTTAGGTACTTTAGAGTTTGTTACTCCTATTAATGGCTTCCTTTTCTAACAAGATTTTCTGTTTAATTTCACTTCATGCATAGGAAGGTTATTGATTTTCACATGGTGAAATCCCCAGTCACACAGAAGAACCCTGCTTAAGTTTTAATAGTTTGTGGATTCCCCTAGGTAGTTGACTACATCTTTATCTGCCAATAATGTGAACTGTCCCTCTTTTCAACTTTTATCCTTCTTCTATCTTCTGCTTTTTTTTTTTTTTAAAGTTCTTTTTTTTTTTTTTTTTTTAGTTTAAGTTCTGGGGTATACATGTAGATCATGCAGGATCGTTACATAGGTATACACATGCCATGATGGTTTGCTGCATCTGTCCCCCTGTCATGTACATTAGGTATTTATTTTTTATTTTTATTTATTTATTTTATATATATATATATATATATTTTATTGCATTTTAGGTTTTGGGGTACATGTGAAGAACATGCAAGACTGTTGCATAGGTACACACATGGCAGTGTGATTTGCTGCCTTCCTCCCCATCACCTATATCTGGCATTTCTCCCCATGCTATCTCTCCCCAACTCCCCACCCCCCACTGTCCCTCCCCTTTTTCCCCCCGACAGACCCCAGTGTGTGATGCTCCCCTCCCTGTGTCCATGTGTTCTCATTGTTCAACACCCGCCTATGAGTGAGAATATGCGGTGTTTGATTTTCTGTTCTTGTGTCAGTTTGCTGAGAATGATGGTTTCCAGGTTCATCCATGTTCCTACAAAGGACACGAACTCATCGTTTTTGATGGCTGCATAATATTCCATGGTGTATATGTGCCACATTTTCCCTGTCCAGTCTATCATCGATGGGCATTTGGGTTGGTTCCAGGTCTTTGCTATTGTAAACTGTGCTGCAATGAACATTCGTGTGCATGTGTCCTTATAGTAGAACGATTTATAGTCCTTTGGATATATACCCAGTAATGGGATTGCTGGATCAAATGGAATTTCTATTTCTAGGTCCTTGAGGAATTGCCACACTGTCTTCCACAATGGTTGAACTAATTTACACTCCCACCGACAGTGTAAAAGCGTTCCTATTTCTCCACATCCTCTCCAGCATCTGTTGTCTCCAGATTTTTTAATGATCGCCATTCTAACTGGCGTGAGATGGTGTCTCAATGTAGTTTTGATTTGCATTTCTCTAATGACCAGTGATGATGAGCATTTTTTTCATATGTTTGTTGGCTTCATGTATGTCTTCTTTTGTAAAGTGTCTGTTCATATCCTTCGCCCACTTTTGAATGGGCTTGTTTGTTTTTTTCTTGTAAATCTGTTTCAGTTCTTTGTAGATTCTGGATATCAGCCCTTTGTCAGATGGGTAGACTGCAAAAAATTTTTTCCCATAAAGTTGGTTGCCGATTCACTCTAATGGCTGTTTCTTTCGCTGTGCAGAAGCTGTGGAGTTTGATTAGGTCCCATTTGTCTATTTTGGCTTTTGTTGCCAATGCTTTTGGTGTTTTGGTCATGAAGTCCTTGCCTATGCCTATGTCCTGAATGGTTTTGCCTAGATTTTCTTCTAGGGTTTTTATGGTGTTAGGTCTTATGTTTAAGTCTTTAATCCATCTGGAGTTAATTTTAGTGTAAGGTGTCAGGAAGGGGTCCAGTTTCTGCTTTCTGCACATGGCTAGCCAGTTTTCCCAACACCATTTATTAAACAGGGACTCTTTTCCACATTGCTTGTTTTTGTCAGGTTTGTCAAAGATCGGATGGTTGTAGATGTGTTGTGTTGCCTCCGAGGCCTCTGGCCTGTTCCATTGGTCTATATCTCTGTTTTGGTACCAGTACCATGCTGTTTTGGTTACTGTAGCTTTGTAGTATAGTTTGAAGTCCGGTAGTATGATGCCTCCAGCTTTGTTCTTTTTGCTTGGAATTGACTTGGCTATGCGGGCTCTCTTTTGGTTCCATATGAAGTTTAAGGTGGTTTTTTCCAGTTCTGCGAAGAAGGTCATTGGTAGCTTGATAGGGATAGCGTTGAATCTGTAAATTACTTTGGGCAGTATGGCCATTTTCACGATATTGATTCTTCCCAGCCATGAACATGGAATGTTTCTCCATCTGTTTGTGTCCTCTCTTATTTTATTGAGTAGTGGTTTGTAGTTCTCCTTGAAGAGGTCCTTTATGTTCCTTGTTAGTTGTATTCCTAGGTATTTTATTCTCTTTGTAGCAATTGTGAATGGCAGTTGGTTCTTGATTTGGCTCTCTTTAAGTCTGTTATTGGTGTATAGTAATGCTTGTGATTTTTGCACATTGATTTTGTATCCTGAGACTTTGCTGAAGTTGCTTATCAGTTTCAGGAGATTTTGGGGCTGAGACGATGGGGTCTTCTAGATATACAATCATGTCATCTGCAAATAGAGACAATTTGACTTCCTCCTTTCCTATTTGAATACCCTTTATTTCTTTTTCTTGCCTGATTGCTCTGGCTAGAACTTCCAATACTATATTGAATAGGAGTGGTGAGAGAGTGCATCCTTGTCTAGTGCCAGATTTCAAAGGGAATGCTTCTAGTTTTTGCCCATTCAGTATGATATTGGCTGTTGGTTTGTCGTAAATAGCTGTTATTGTTTTGACATACGTTCTGTCAATACCTAGTTTATTGAGGGTTTTTAGCATAAAGGGCTGTTGAATTTTGTCAAAGGCCTTCTCTGCATCAATTGAGATAATCATGTGGTTTTTGTCTTTGGTTCTGTTTATGTGGTGAATTATGTTTATAGATTTGCGTATGTTGAACCAGCCTTGCATCCCCGGGATGAAGCCTACTTGATCATGGTGGATAAGCTTTTTGATGTGCTGTTGCAATCGGTTTGCCAGTATTTTATTGAAGATTTTTGCATCTATGTTCATCATGGATATTGGCCTGAAGTTTTCTTTTCTTGCTGAGTCTCTGCCAGGTTTTGGTATCAGGATGATGTTGGTCTCATAAAATGATCTGGGAAGGATTCCCTCTTTTTGGAATGTTTGGAATAGTTTCAGAAGGAGTAGTACCAGCTCCTCTTTGTATGTCTGGTAGAATTCGGCTGTGAACCCATCTGGACCTGGGCTTTTTTTGGGTGGTAGGCTCTTAATTGCTGCCTCAACTTCAGACCTTGTTATTGGTCTATTCAGGGTTTCGACTTCTTCCTGGTTTAGGCTTGGGAGGATGCAAGTGTCCAGGAATTTATCCATTTCTTCCAGGTTTACTGGTTTATGTTCATTGAGTTGTTTGTAGTAATCTCTGATGATGGTTTGAATTTCTGTGGAATCTGTGGTGATACTCCCTTTATCATTTTTTATTGCATCTATTTGATTATTTTCTCTTTTCTTTTTTATTAATCTGGCTAGTAGTCTGTCTATTTTGTTGACCTTTTTGAAAAGCCAGCTCCTGGATTTATTGATTTTTTGAAGAGTTTTTTGTGTCTCTGTCTCCTTCAGTTCTGCTCTGATCTTAGTTATTGCTTGTCTTCTGCTAGGTTTTGAGTTTTTTTTTATCTTGCTCCTCTAGCTCTTTCAATTTTGACGATAGGGTGTCAATTTTAGGTCTCTCCTTGCTTCTCATATGGGCATTTATTGCTATATATTTTCCTCTAGAGACTGCTTTAAATGTGTCCCAGAGATCCTGGTATGTTATGTCTTTGTTCTTGTTGGTTTCAAAGAACATGTTTATTTCTGCCTTCATTTCATTGTTTATCCAGTCAACATTCAAGAGCCAGTTATTCAGTTTCCATGAAGCTGTGCGGTTCTGAGTTAGTTTCTGAATTCTGAGTTCTAACTTGATTGCACTGTGGTCTGAGAGACTGTTAGTTATGATTTCCGTTCTTTTGCACTTGCTGAGGAGTGATTTACTTCCAATTATGTGGTCAGTTTTAGAGTAGGTGTGATGTGGTGCTGAGAAGAATGTATATTCTGTGGATTTGGGGTGGAGGGTTCTGTAAATGTCTGTTAGGTTTGCTTGATCCGGGTCTGAGTTCAAGTCCTGGATATGCTTGTTAATTTTCTGTCTCGTTGATCTGTCTAGTATTGACAATGGGGTGTGCAAGTCTCCCACTATTATTGTGTGGGAGTCTAAGTCTCTTTGTAAAGTCATTAAGAACTTGCCTTATGTATGTGGGTGCTCCTGTATTGGGTGCATATATATTTAGGATCATTAGCTCTTCTTGTTGCATTGATCCTTTTACCATTATGTAATGTCCTTCTTTGTCTCTTTTGATCTTTGTTGGTTTAAAGTCTATTTTATCAGAGATGAGAATTGCAACTCCTGCTTTTTTTTGCTTTCCATTTGCTTGGTAAATCTTCCTCCATCCCTTTATTTTGAGCCTTTGTGTATCTGCATGTGAGATGGGTTTCCTGGATACAGCACACTGACGGGTTTTGGCTTTTTATCCAGTTTGCCAGTCTATGTCTTTTGATTGGGGCATTTAGCCCATTTACATTTAGGATTAATATTGTTATGTGTGAATTTGATCCTGCCATTTTGATGCTAGCTGGCTGTTTTGCCCATTAGTTGATGCAGTTTCTTCATTGTGTTGCTGCTCTTTGCCATTTGGTATGTTTTTGGAGTGGCTGGTACTGGTTGTTCCTTTCTATGTTTAGTGCCTCTTTCAGGAGCTCTTGTAAAGCAGGCCTGGTGGTGATGAAATCTCTGAGTACTTGCTTGTTCGCAAAGGATTTTATCTTTCCTTCATTTATGAAGCTTAGTTTGGCTGGATATGAAATTCTGGGTTGAAAGTTTTTTTCTTTAAGGATGTTGAATATTGGCCCCCACTCTCTTCTGGCTTCTAGGGTTTCTGCTGAGAGATCTGCTGTGAGTCTGATGGGCTTCCCTTTGTGGGTAACCCGACCTTTCTCTCTGGCTGCCCTTAGCATTTTTTCCTTCATTTCAACCCTGGTGAATCTGACGATTATGTGCCTTGGGGTTGCTCTTCTTGAGGAATATCTTTGTGGTGTTCTCTGTATTTCCTGGACTTGAATATTGGCCTGCCTTGCTAGGTTGGGGGAAGTTCTCCTGGATAATATCCAGAAGAGTATTTTCTAGCTTGGATTCATTCTCTCCGTTACATTCAGGTACACCTATCAAACGTAGATTAGGTCTTTTCACATAGTCCCATATTTCTTGGAGACTTTGTTCATTCCTTTTTACCCTTTTTTCTCTAATATTGCCTTCTCGTTTTATTTCATTGAGTTGATCTTCGACCTCTGATATCCTTTCTTCTGCTTGGTCGATTCGGCTGTTGAAACTTGTGTATGCTTCGTGAAGTTCTTGTGTTGTGTTTTTCAGCTCCATCATCAATTCACTTATATTCCTCTCTAAGTTGGTTATTCTCGTTAGCATTTGATCAAATCTTTTTTCAGCGTTCTTAGTTTCTTTGCATTGGGTTAGAACATGTTCTTTTAGCTCAGAAAAGTATGTTATTATCCACCTTCTGAAGCCTGATTCTGTCATTTCATCACACTCACTGTCCATCCAGCCTTGTTCCCTTGCTGGTGAGGAGTTGTGATCCCTTGTAGGAGGAGAGGCGTTCTGGTTTTGGGTGTTTTCCTCCTTTTTGCGCTGGTTTCTTCCCATCTTTGTGGATTTATCTATGTGTGGTCTTTGTGGTTGGTAATTTTCAGATGGGGTCTCTGAGTGGACGTCCAGTTTGTTGATGATGAAGTTACTTCTTTCTGTTTCTTAGTTTTCCTTCTAACAGTCTGGCCCCTCTGCTGTAGGACTGCTGAGGTCCAATCCAGGCCCTGCTTGCCTGGGGGATCACCTGCAGCAGCTGCAGAACAGAAAGGGTTGCTGCCAGTTTCTTCTTCTGCTATCTTTGCTCCAGAAGGATACCTGCCAGATGTCAGTCTGAGCTCTCCTTTATGAGGTGACTTGTTGGATATACTGGGGTCAGGGAGCTGCTTGAGGAGACAGTCTGTCCTTTACAGGAGCTCAAGTGCTGAGCTGTGAGTTCTGTTGTTCATTCAGAGTTGCTGGGCAGGTACGTTTAAGTCTGCTGCAGCAGAACTCATAAACCCCTTTTTTTCCCCAGGTGCTCTGTCCCGGGGAGTTAGGGCTTTATTTATGAGTTTCCCTTGTGCTGCTGCCTTTTTCTCAGGGCTGCCTTGCCCAGCGATGAGGCAGCCTAGTCACTGTCTGCCTACAGAGGCTTTGCTGAGCTGCTGTGGGCTCTGCCCAGCTGCCGTGTGAACTTACCTGCAGTCCTGTTTATACTGGTGTAGTTAGAACTGCCTCGGCAATGGCGGGCTGCCTCTGCAATGGCAAACTACCTCCGTAGTGGTGGATTGCCTCAATAATGGCGGACGCCCCTCCCCCCACAGAGCTGGCCCGTCCTGGGTTCAGCTGTGCTTGCTGTGAAACTCTGGATCCAGAGCGTTTCCGATGGCTGTTTTTTTGTGGGGGTGGGCCCAGCCGAGCCTGATCACCTGGCTCCCTGCCTCAGAGCCTTTTTTTTTTTAGTTGAATGGTCGACTGTCTCCCAGGTGTTCCAGTCGCCTGTTGAAAAGGCGCCGGGATCTGTGTGATTTCCCGTGTGGCGACCCACTGCGCCGACTGAAACAGTGGGCGCTGAGATTCGTGGTGCTTTTTTTGCCTGGGAAATCTCCTGGCCTGGCTGCCTGTTTCAGTCCCCTTTTTTAATCAGATGAATGGGTGACTCTGCCTTCCTAGAGCTCCAATTGCCAGCTAAAATGGCACCCAGACCCATGTATTTTGTATGGGGAACTGCTGTGCTGGGGCGCTGGAGAAAACAGTTGCGCTGGCCAAACCAGCCGTGCTGGCAACCCGTGGGGCTCCTCCCCCCTGGGAATCTCCTGGTCTGTGGGCAACAAAAATCCGTCTGGGAATGCGGCGTCTACTCACCCTCAGCGCTTTCACTGGGAGCTGCAATCCTGAGCTGCTCCTAATTGGCCATCCTACATTAGGTATTGCTCCTAATGTTATCCCTTTCTCAGCCCCTTCTACCGCCTGGTATCCCTCCCCTAGCTCTCCCACCCTTCAACAGGCCCTAGTGTGTGATGATCCCCTCCCTGTGTCCATGTGTTCTCATTGTTCAATACCCACTTATGAGTGAAAACATGCGGTGTTGCATTTTCTGTTCTTTGTCAGTTTGCTGAGAATGATGATTTCCAACTTCATCCATGTCCCTGCAAAGGACATGAACTCATCCTTTTTTATGGCTGCATAGTATTCCATGGTGTATATGTGCCCATTTTCTTTATCCAGTCTATCATTCTCCTTTTACTTTGTTGGCTAGAACCTACATAGGCTTATGTACTAGCACTGAGAGCAAGTATCATGTGTCTTAAATGGCCAAGCTTCTCAATTTTTAATATTAAAATGTTTGCTAATATGCATCTGGTAAATAACAATTATAAAGGTAAAGAGGATGCTTTCTATTTTTACTCTGCTAAGTGTTGTTTTTTGTGTCGGGGGGTCATGAATTGGTGTCATTTTATTGTACGCTTCAGTGTCTATTGATTTTTTTTTTTTGGAAATGTCTCTAAAAATGTCCTGAATTCACTGATAAACTTTTGGTAATATATCAAAAGCTTAACACCAGCTCTACATTACCAGGGTAAGTGTTTCAAGATATGTAATTCTTTTAATATAACATACTGGGTTTTATTAGACAGCATTTTATTGACGTTTTTGTATCAGTGTTCAAGTAAGTAAGCTTGGCCTATACTTTTCCATTCGGGTGCTAAGCTTTGTTTGTTTAAATCAATGTTGCATTAAATCTTCTGTGTGTTGTTGTTCAAATGCAGCCTTGGTCAGGACCTAAGAGGTGGAAAACTGATTCTTTTATTCAGTTCTTACTGATCACTAATGTATGTTGTGCTTTATGTGCCAGGTTCTCTTCTAGGTGTTTACATGTACTGACTTAATCCTCACAGTAACCCTATGGTATGGGTACTGGTATTATCTCCATTTGAGGTTGAAAAAATAAGGCATATTCAGGTGAAGTAACTGGCCAAGATTGCACAGTGAGACTAGAGCTTAAAATTGAGCTGATACATGTAAATGGCTATTTTACTATGCTTATTTCTAGGCTTAAACATTTATTAGTATAGAGTTATACAGTCTTAAATGCTTATTTTATTTCTTTTAAAATATCTATTATTTTTAGCTTTTTATTATAGAAAATGTTAAACAGACACTGAAGCATAATAATAGTACAGTAACCCTCATGTAGTCATCATTCAGTTATAATGTTCAACAGCTCATGGCCATTCTTGTTTCATTTCTGTTTCTTCCCCAATATAGTTTTAAGCAAATCTCAGATATTTTAGTCATAATTTATTATAAAACTCCAAAAGATAAGCACTTAAAAAACATACTATCACACATAAGCAAATTAACAACTCTTGGATTCTTTTTTTTTTGAGACAAAGTCTCACCCTGTTGCCCAGGCTGGAGTGAATGACGTGACCTCGGTTCACTGGAACCTTCACCTCTTGGGCTCAAACGATTCTCCTACCTCAGCCTCCCACCACCATGCCCAGGTAACTGTTGTATTTTTAGTTGAGACAGGGTTTCGCCATGTTGGCCAGGCTGGTCTCGAACTCCTGACCTCGTGATCTGCCCGCCTCGGCCTCGGCCTCCCAAAGTGCTGGGATTACAAGTGTGAGCCACCATGCCTGGCCAACTCTTGAATGTTTTTAATGTAGCTACAGATAAATGGTAGACTTTTTTCCTTCGTATTTCCAAAACTATATCTCTTATTAGACTATGTATTGCTTAAATTTTACTGTTGCTTTCCAGCCCCCATTTTCATTACTATTTGCTTTTAATTCCTTGTACTTTTTTTTTATTTATCTGGTGCTTTTTCTGGCTTGAGTTGAATGCTTAGTCTGTTTAACTTTTCAAATATGTATAGTTTACACAGGTTATATATTTTTTTCCTCTAAGTACAGTTTGTCTCCATTCCACCAGGTTTTGAAATGCAGTGCCTTCATCATCATTTTTTAAGTATTTTGCGATGTCTATTTTGGTTACATCTTCAATCCATGAATTATTTATAAGCAATCCTAGATGTAAGGATTTCAGTTTCTAGGTATAAGGATTTGGGATCTTATTTCACTGTTGGTTTCTAATATAAGTGGGTTGTAATCAATGAATGTGGTCTTGTATCTGTTTTGGGGGAATGTATATAGATAAACCATTTGTGTTTGAAGAGAATCTGGGTCTCTCTATACAGTCTTTCTTGGGTGCAAACTTCTCTATATCGCTATTAAATCAGGCTTGTTAATTGTGGCATTCAAATCTTCTCTCTGCTGCTGATCAGATGTATCCTGGTCACTTAGTTTACGAACTTAATACTTGATTCTGTTTTTAGAAAACCTCAGCTGTTAGTTCTTCCTCTTAACCTTTTATTGCCCCATGGATCACTTCTTCGACATATGTTAGAACTTCTGTATCTGGCTTCCATATTCTAGTTTTATTTCAGTTCTGTAGTCCACTAGTATCCCATCTTTTAAGTTTTTAGTTTCATGAGTTAATACATTTTTTCATTCTTAGGCCTAATTTGTTCCTGTTTCATAATAAATGTTCTTGATTCATTTCATGAACTCTTCCTTTAGACCTCTGAGCACATATTTTAATACCCTACTATGATTGTTCCATTAACTCTGATGTGTTGTGGTTTTTGGTTCTTGTTCAGCATGTTGTCTTTCCTCAGATTCTAAATTGTACTGAGTTGACCTCATTTTAGCATTGTATTAAAAAAAATTATTTGTACTGATTTTGTTCAGGAGGGGGAAGAATTTAACATTTGTTTAATCTGTTCTAGTGAAATGGTTACACTTAAGATCTCCCCTTTTTTCTTAGCTTTTTCAAAGCTGTCTGTGACAAGTCAGATAACATGTATCTTTGTTACACAGCATGCACTCCATGTGGGATTACTCTCCCCTTTCCACGGGTTGCCTTTCCTGTATTTAGCCATGCTTAAATAAGCAGTTAAAGTACCTGTACAATATGGCTTCAGTATGACAAGAATCTAGAAACTCAGATCAATCAAATGCACAGATACTTTTAAATATCTTCTGCATACCAAATGTAATGACAGAACAAAAACACAAAATAAAGGCCATTCTCTTTCAGAACTTTAGGAATTAAGTGGAATTAAAGGATGTTCATTGAGTTTCATGAATCTGTATTTAAAACGGCAGGGACTTGGTACAAAAGTGATACAAGTAATCTATAACCTAGATAAAATGAGAGTAGTATATAAATTCGCTGGCTTTGATATTTTGTTTGCCACTTCCTCTAAGGGTTCCATTAAAAGTAATGGTTATTTAAGTAGCAGTGTTAAGAAAAAAACCTGATATACTTCAAAGACATTACAAAAGAAAGTACTTTAAGTTCCTTATGTACGGTAATGTTAGATGCTCTGTCTATATTCGTTTTAAAACACATTGTGGTTCCCTGAATAGTCAGGATACTATTTGTGGGCATTTAACCATTTTTTTCTATTTCATATATTTACTTATAATTATTGTAGCTTTTAAGACTTAAAAAAAAAATCATAACCAAGAATGCAATCTTGACTTATAACCCTGACACTGTGAAGAAATGTGGCTTCCCTTTGAAATCAGTAGGGTAGAAAAGGAAAACAAAGAATTGTAGCTTAAAGAAGTGTCAGTTTTGGGAAAGAATGGCAACATGAAAGCCTTCCATAAGGCTCACAAAAAAAAGGAAAATACTGGAATTAGTTATGATTTGTGGGTGTCTTGGCAGCCTCTGGTATAGATACAGCCTTTGCTATACTATAGTCCATATCCTTTTTGTGTCTCTTACAGAATATCTCTATCTATCTCAGGGCCAAATTAAAATAAAAAATTATTGAGGACCTCCAAAGAGTTTATTTGGGCTGTATATGTCAATATTTACTATATTAGAAATTAAAACTGATAAAATACTAGCCCTGAAAATGATGTTATCACAAGTCATGTACCTCTGGAAAACTTTCATTTACTGTCCACTCATGACACAGGGGTGTGAATAAGGTAGATGGTGTTTTTATATTATTATGCTATCCAACAGGGTGACAGATGTATCTCCAGAGTGAATAATCAAATATTTGCGCAGAAAAGTCTTCTTCAGTCTATGAGTAAATGGAGTAATTTGGGTGAGGTCTGATCTACAGCTGTCTTGTAAGACTTTGTGAGAACCATGCTTTTATGTTCTAAACTTCTTCTGTGGGAACACAGGCTATTTTTAAAATTTGACAGTAATGATGCAGATCAGCCTCTGAGCAGAATAATTTTGAACAGATGACTATAGGATGCTGAGAATGAAGCAGTTTGCCTTTAAGCTGTGCCTGTCCTCAAATAGAAGCAGTTTACTTTTTGGTTTAATTTTATTCTTAGCTCACTTATCTAGAAATGTCATCCACTTGGGACATACCTGAGAACCCCCGCCCCACCCTGCCACTGCCCCCGAAAGTAGGTGTTAAAAAGATCTCTATGAAGACCAAATAGATGTCACGGCGTTTGCACACTAAAGTTCAACTCTTAACTCACATACCACATGCGTGCAGGCCTTTTCTCCAAGCCTGTTCGCTCCTGCTTTTGACAGAGCTTAAAATCACTTTGAAAAGAAAAATTTAAGCAGCCAAAATGACTTTGAACACTAAATGAGGCAAAAAGTGAGGCTTTCTGAGGACAATTTGTATAGGGGTACATATGCTTAATAGTTTGTAAGTCATCACAATTTAAAACACATACCCATTCATGCAAAAATACTTATCTAGCACCCACTCTGTCCCAGGCATTGGGTTTCACTCTGGAGACTGGGATGAATAAATTAACATTGCTGGCCTCAGCAAAGTCAAAGTGATAGTCATGTACACAATTATGGTGTGACATTATAAGCAGGAATGACATTTAGCTGGTATGCGTTGGTAAGGATGTGATGTTGATGAGTTAGAGATTGTCTCAGAGAGTGACTTTTGAACTGTGTGTTGAATGAAAGGGTGCGTAGAGGAGAACATTTGCAGGGCCAGGGTGGTATGCAGGAAGTAGTACTTCAGTGGCAGATTGGGGTGAAGCTGAAAATGTAAACTTACACTAGATTGTAAAATATTTTGAAAAGTCTATTGAAAGAATGGATAGCACCAACCAGATGTGGTGGCCAGTTACGCGTGGAGGTGAGGGAGACTCAAGAAGAACTCTGATATGTTTCAGGTCTGTACAATTAAGTTGATTAGGGGCAGGCAAGGAAGATGAGTTTGGTTGTAGCTATGCTGAATTTGAGGTGTTTGTAGGCTCTCAGGAAGTGATGTTTAGAGGTAGAAAAAGTAGGCAAGATGGAAAAGGAACTGGTGTTGAGAGTATTACACCAGAGCTAGCAACTTAAAGTTGCTCTTCAGCAATTTCAATAGAATTAACTTATCTCCACAGCTAGTAGATAAATGAATTAATACATTTCTACTGGTGGCTTTTAAGGCAGCTCACCTATATGTTATTTGCAGATCCACTGCTTTAGGATTAATTTGCTCTTTTGTATATAGGCCTAAGAATGAGCTACATCTGATTAATTTCTGAGGCGATATATATTCAGCACATGGCATAAAAATCACTGAATAAGAAAAATATACTCAAAAGTTGAATATACGTAAGTGAATTGAACACTTCTGTTTAGTATTCAACTGACGGTGGTTTTTCTTTTCCTCTTCCTTACTCTAAAATCTAAGATTAGGTGCATTACTGACTTCAGTACAAAAAAAAGTCGGAGTACTACCATAACGGCAAAATCAGTCATGTAACTGGGCAGTAACATTAGAATTTGATGAAAAGAGATGATAAGAGCTGGTAAAACCCAGCAGAATTCTAGAAAATGCCCTGACTTTATGTTTTAACTGCATACCACAAAGTTTCATAGTTCAGTAGCAAGTCCCCAGTTATTTTGAGGCTGGCTGTGCTATTTAAACACTGTTGGTGGTTGTCACATTTCCAGTGATCCATTTAATTAATGTTTCAACTGTAATGCTTTTCAAATCTTAATTTTTCATCTTACTAATTAAGAGTCAGGCCAACATTCTGAAAGACTATAAAATTTTTTGGAAGCAGCTAGTACACATTACTTCAAGTGGAGAGTACTATACTTTGAGGTGAAGGTGCTGAGCCCTTGTGTACTTCATGTTACAGCATTAGTGCAAGGGAAAAAAGGCTTCACAATAAGCTCCACTTTCAAATTTATTAATACTTTATGCTACTTGGGTAGCTGGTAATTTAATGAACATAATGGATACTGCTGACCAAGAGCTACCTTGGAACTAAAATAAAAATGGGCATGTATAATTGATTCCATATTGGCTAAAGGTTTGTGAGATTTGAAACGATTCAGTTATACAACTGACTTACGGGCTGATTCCAGCCATGAAGTTTGGCTCCAAATATCCATATACAATAAGAAGTATCTATGACCCTTTCCTTCTCATTAAAGTGCAA
The DNA here is from genome assembly GCA_036589455.1 of Ateles fusciceps. Lineage (NCBI taxonomy): Eukaryota > Metazoa > Chordata > Mammalia > Primates > Atelidae > Ateles > Ateles fusciceps. The sequence continues at coordinate 16,335,264 of JAZHEH010000562.1, forward strand.
AGGTGTTGGGTTGGGATACCATTCTGACACTTAGAAGCTCCGAGACTGGGGGCAAGTAATTTTTCTCTTTGAGATTCATATTCTTTATCTTTAAATCCCAAAGGACAGTACTGTAGACTTTAAAACATATCATCAACTTTAAGTATTATCATTAATTCTAGTAACTTTATCCCTACTGATCAACTAAATCATCTCTTAAAAGGTTATTTCCCTAACAAGTGTTTGAAATTCAGGGTAAAGATTTTAATTAATGTAAACAGTTATTATTATTTGTTACTAAGACATAAAACCTCTAAATGCATGCAGGTCTACTTCGTTGGCTAAGATACAATACTTTTCCCTTTCTAGAACATATACTCTAGAAGAACCTGGAGTCTTGGAAGAGTTTGACATATTAAAATGTAAACAGAGCACTAACACTTTGTAGCTGTCCACATTAGAAGTAATATAGAGTTGTCACAAGCTGAGGTTGGGGATAGGTTTTAAAATTCTGGCTTCATTTTCAACAAGACATTCAACAACAACAAAAAAACTGTTTACATCTTAAAATTAAGAAACAGATACATACTCATCATGAACAATGGTGGGACCATCCCTTGTTAAGGCCTCTTCCTTGATGACGTTGATAAGTTCAAAGGTACTACTTATGGGGGCATCTGGGTTAGGCCATTTGGGACACTGAAAGTGCCGAACTTCTAGAACATAGTCATCCTGTAACCAATACAACATGAGTCAAATCCCTTCCTTTATGTCACATATCTACAAGCTAATGACTAGAACTTGCTCCTGAGAAAGCATGTGCTACAGGTAACTCTCAACAATGTCAAGTTAACCAAACCGCGGCTGGTAAGAAGAAAAATACCAGGGAGGTCTGCTTGCCTTAAAACAAACAAACAAACAAAAACAAGCATGGCTGGATGTAGTGGTTCATGCCTGTAATTCCAGCACTTTGAGGGGCCAAGGCAGGAGGATTGCTTGAGGCCAGGAGTTCAAGACCTGCCTGGGCAACACAGGGAGACCTCTGTCTCTAAAAATTAACTAGGCATGTGGCACGTGCCTGGAGTCTTTGCTACTCAGAAGGCTGTTGTGAAAGGATTACTCGATCCCAGGAGTTTGGGGTTACACTGAGCTTTGATAATGCCACTGTGGGCGAGACCCTGTCTCAAAACAAACAAAAAACCAAGTAGGGCATGCTAGTAAAACAACTTCATTTGTCTTAGTCAAAAATTTCAAGTGACAATAAATTATTAAAGACCTTACAGCCTACTCTATATTCTTATTTATAAAATGAAAGCAAAACAAGGAAGGGGTAAGGAGCTCATTATTTAAATTACTAAAAGAAGAGGCCTCCCCGCTTACTCATCCCACAAGAAGGCAGCAAAATATTTACTTAAAAAAAACAGTATTATCATCTCTGCAACACATTGCAAGGCTTACATTTCTGATGGCAAAGAAAATATTGAGCTCTAGTATATTGTTTTTATAATTAGGTCAACAGACCTATTTGTATGCATGCTGAATCGGAAGAACCGTTACATTTCACCTAGCCAGCTGGAAAAAGCAAATATTTGAAGGAAGTAGAAAGGAAAATGTACATATTTAATATTAAGTCTTACTCAAATGCCTGAGCCTGGCTTGAGGGTGGTAAATTACTTCATTATTACTTAGAATGATCCACGGCCCAGGTACGGCTATTAGTGAGGAACCGCGATTTAGGTTACCTGTGTAGCTTCAAGGATAAAGTCATGGATGATAATTTGTTCTTCATTAGAGAGGCACAGTCTGTCTTTGCTGATAAGGGTGACGGTAAAGGCCTCACAGTTCATGGATTCTTCTCGACTTGGCCAGTACACAAACTCATCTTCCGCCTTTGGGAACCAAAAAAAGCCTCTGCAGTTCTGTCAAACATTTGTTTTTTATTTCTTGCATACTGATTTTGTCATTTTCCATACCTCTCAAGCCATCTTTTCAACTGAGTTGATAGAATTATGTGTTCCTGTGTAACCACACCAACTTAATTGGTTATTGTATTCTATTGTAAAACATATTTGGTAGTTTCCTAGCACCTCTCATCTGTTACTGTAGCAATCTAAAACAATCCCTCTATAGGGGGCTTATTACCCCAGTTGAGAAGTGTTCTTTAATATAACTGACATAGCAAAAAGGGAAGCAGGATCTAGGTCAGTTAATTTTTTAATTTCACAATTGCTTAAGCAATCAAGACATCCTAATTATTTCCTATGGATTATGCTAATAACAAAGGACTTTCATGAACATTATCTTATTTAATTTTTACAATATTCTAGTAAGACGAGAGACTTAAAAAAAGTTTTCTTGTATATTTTTAGTATGATGATGTGGGATACATATAGATAGTAAGAAGGAACTATATTAGGAGCAAATTAACATACCCATCATCTCACTTTTGCTTTTGTGGCAGGAACAGCTAAAATGTACTCATATTGGTATGAATCCCAAATATAGTGCAATTTTATTACTTGTAATCCTCATGTTAGACATGAGATCTGTAAACTGGTTCTTCCTCATCTGTTGTTTTGTATCCTCTTGATTTATTTTACATCTACCCATTTCCTCCCCACCCCACAATTTCTTTATCCATTTATACAGTGATGGAAACTTAGGTTGTTTTCATATCTTGGCTGTTGCTAATAATGTTGCAATGAATAGGGGGAGTGCAAATATCTCGATTCCATTTCCTCTGGCTATATGACCACAAGGACTGTTGGGTCTTTTGGTAGTTCTATTTTTAATTTATTTAGAAACCTCCAGACAGTTTTCTATCTTGGCTCTACCAATCTACATTCCCACCAACAGTGTATGAGAGTTTTCTTTTCTGTATTAACCTTGCCAGCATTCGGTATCTTTTGATTTTTCTGAATAGCTATCCTAATAGATGTGAGGTATTTTGATTTGCATTTCCCTGAAAATTAATGAGGTTGAGCACCTTTTCATATACCTTTTGGCCATCTTTATGTCTTCTTTGGAGAAATGTCTATTCAGGTCTTTTGCCCATTTTTAAATCAGGTATTTCATGATTCTACTGTTGAGTTGTATGAGTTCTGTACAAATTTTGTATATTAACCCTGAGGAGATTATCATCTGTCTTTACAGATGAGGACATAAAGGTTTTGGGGAGCGGGGTCCATAAATTATCTAAAATCACACAGCTAATAAATGGTAAGGGATAGAACTTTTTTGGAAGATTGTGTGTGAATAAGTAGGTTGGCTGTATGTACAAGACAGTCTTTAAAAGAAAAGTAAATCTGTCAATGTTATATTTCAAGAGGGGGATAACACAGAAAGTCTTTCAGCCTTGAATCAGGCAAGCTTTAAATGTTCATCCATTTTAAGATTAAAAATAGATATGCAGACTTGGTACTTGAATTCCATCCCTAAAAACTATGGATGCCTAAGAGAAAGTTAATTGTTGCACAGGTTGGAGACTGTGAGAAATATGATTATGATGTATACCCCCTGTTTTCTAATTGGCTCAAATGGCAAACTGTAGTTCTCCTGTAGTAGATAGGTTTCCATGGGCATTTTCCTGAAGATGCCTCACTACTATCATTGAAGTCAGAAATAATTCTGAATAATGTTCAAAACAAAGAAGGCTTTGTTTAATCTTACATTGTTGCATTAGAAATGAGCCAACAGTCCAATAAGACTTATCACCCTTTCAAGTTTCGATATAGCTTATTGCCAAGTACATTTTTATTTTTAAAGCTAAGCATAAGGGGAAACAGATTAGCAATTGGGTTTAGTCTATACAAAAGAAGTCTGTAACTGTCGTGGGTTTTAATAGGTTTTGTCCAAGGACACAGATATCAAACACATAAGGTAATGAACAGGGCATCTAAATGCAACAAATATGCACAGATTAAGCATAGGATTCATGAGTGGATGTGATCCTAGTTAAATTAATCTGAGCCTTAATTTCCATATCTGAAAAGTGGGAATAAAAACTGCTTACCTTAAAGAAATACTATGATCATAACATGAATAGTAAATGAAGGAGTTTAAAGGCTACCAAAGGGATTTGAATTATAGTAGAAGAAAGGTAGAAAAATGGTTCATCTTGCAAGTCTAAGAAAAATACTAGTCTTAATTTAGCAGGCACACTGGTCTCATGACTGTTTTGCTTACAAGTATATTTACAGATTAAAGATGATATCTGGGCATCTATATCAGTATTTTGTGAGTTAGTTAGGAACCAGTGACTTTTGGGCTCCTTACAGAATTATGACCTGGTAAAGGTATAGCAGTAATAATACAACCAACAAAAAGAACTTAGAGATATCAGTCTTTAGGAAAGACTGTGCAATGATGAAACTTTCCATCTCAGAACTGAGAGGTCAGTTGTATATGATTCCAATCTAGCCTTCCGAGGTCTCAGAGAGACACTGAGATGGTATGTTCGTATATCCTCCGTGTCTGCAGAACACGTATCCACTTATTTGGTCCAGCAGCCTCTACGTATAAATGAGCTGCTGGGTAGACACTTTATGGTGATTGCCCTTTGTTAAGTGACAATAACAAAATACTGATTCATCCAACAAATGAACGTTTTAACAACCCTAAGTGCCTCCAATTTCCACATGCCAAACAGAATAGACCCTATTGCCAGCTAATTTGAAAATTTACACTCCAGCTTTTAGTTTAAGATTCTCAACTTTGTTGCCATTCCATCATACAGAAGCAGTCTCGGAATCCTGAAGCTGGAGCAAAATGCGACAAAGTGAAGAAGTTCCTACTGACTGGGCACACAGTCAAATGCATGTCACCAAGACTGGGGGGTTCAGTCACATGCTGTTCTTCCTTGATTAAAAACTCATTAATCTGACTATCACAAAGGCAGATCCTCACTGTTTTTGTTTTTACCTTATGGGCTTACATGTCCACATAGTAACTTTTGTAGACTCAGCTAATTCTGAAACTTAAGTATCCAGGAGATCTAAGAAAAAACATTTGAGTCTGTTTTATAAACTTGCTCACCCTTCTGTATAGAGACTGAAATAGAGGAGGACTCAGGGAGGGGAAAGTAGTAGCAGCTTAGTCTTAAAGACCTTTAAGTTGGAACAAAATAGCCTATCCCTGCAGGAGATCTGACTTACCTATGTAAGAGGAAAAGATACATTGTTAGCACTTTTGATACAAATTTTGCAGGTAGGACATACAGTAAAATTATTAACAGCACAGTCTCTGGCGACATATGACTCAGGTTGAAATCCTGGCTCCAGATACTTGCGTGTGCTCTTGAGCAAGTTTGTTCCCTCAGTTTTCTTAGCTATTACGTGAGAAAATAATAGCACCTATGTCTTAAAATTGTTGAGGATTAAACAAGTTAATGCATGTAAACATAGTTACTCAGTACCTGTTAGCTACACTTATTATTTACTTTTCAAAAGTGACATACAGCAGGTAAGATGTTGCTTTAAAGTCATATATTAATGAGGTTACTAAAAGGACATTTTCAAATCCTTCTACCACACCGCCACAGACAGTACAACTGAAAGGTGATATCAATAGCATCAGAGAATCAAGTGATGGAACTGATAGACAGTATTGTGAGACTATGGAAGGAATCTCTATAGACTTCAAGATGAGAATTTTAAATTCCCTCCCTAGCATATATGGATACTATAGCTCTATGGCAAAGTATCAAAGTAATTTATGCTTGTAGCCTCATGGGCTCATTAATATATAGCAGATGTGCTTTACTTACCAAGCTCTGGTTGTCTGGCAGCATGACAATGATCTGTGCGTTATGATCCCAAATCATTCGCCAGAAATCTTTCGTAGTATGTGGCAGAGGATGCTGAGTTATAATAAATTCATTGCTCCTATAATAGCCCTTCAGTTGGGAAGACAAAAAAAGTCAGTGAATATGAGTGTTTTATCCTAACTTTGTGGCAGTAAAATATATTCATGAAATAAGATAGCGTTGTTTTGACTACACTAAAATAATTGAGAAAGGCATTCACTACATTTGGCTAATTTTTAGATGTACTTCTGCTAGCATTGTGCAGACAATTTTCTCTCCATGTGCAGTTCACTTCTAGTTACCCCTGCTGTTTTCACTTAACAGAAATTTCAACATTTATTCAAAGACTAGATGTATGAAATTAACAATAAAATTGATTCCTTAAGAAGCATTTTGCTTAATTTAAGCATTTTGTACCCCCAGTGATTAGGTTTCTCTTGCTGGAAATGTCTACACTTTCCATATTACACACTGAGAAATTATTTCAAAAATGAATTCATATTACACATTGAAAAATTATTTTAAAAATGAAATCAGTCACACAGGTAGTATCTGCTCTTTAACACCTTTCAGTTTAATTGACTTTATTTATAATTAACTGTTGACTCTCACCATGATATAAGAAGCATTAATGTAATCTGTTCCTTTCATTCCAGGCAATGGTGCAAGACCCACTCGAGCACGCTCAGCTATCATGGAAAAAAACAAAAACACCACATTTGCCTTATTATACCCACAGAACCAACAGCTCTTTCTGAGATTTGCTTGATGAATAACATATCCTCCTGGCTTCCCTTTCTAAGACTTATCTATATTTTTAAACAAGCTAAAGTGTTATCAGCTGAGGCAGAATGTAAAATGAAATTTTGCTGCACATACACAGAAGGACACAGGCATTGTAGGAATACAGTTTTACTGTCAGAGAGATTTTTACAGTAGATCAATAACAGAATACTCTATATGGACCCAACAGAGGGTTTCAGATAACTTTTGACTCTAGTTTGTTATTCCTACAATTATACCAACAACATATACTTTGTCTTTCTGTCCATGATGGGCTTAGAAAAGAGTGGTCTTTTTCATTAGAGATAAATCTCCCCAATGATCACCTATGTCTACAGCACACAGACAGTATCCTCTGCTATGTCCTGAGTTATTTACACAAAGGTCACCACCAATCAATCAACAGCGCTTTGATCTCCACAGCCACAGTAACTGAATAATGTAGTTCCAGTTGTAAGATTAATCCAAGATTCTAAGTTTTAAAGGAATGTTAATGCCACAGCTATAACAGCTTTATTAGTGTTTTATGTTATAATATGTTAGAAGTAACGCAATTCTTACAATCCAAGGTGAAATGAAGCTAAATTCTACATCAGATAGATGGAGCAACTTGCTAACTCTGACAGCCACCTCTCCCAGTTTCATCAAACTTCCTTAGTTGAATGAGCATAACATTTTCCCTTTCGGCAGTACCAGGTAAGAGGCTGGTGTAAAGTCATGTATTAATGAGGTTACTAAAAGGACATCTTCAAAACCTTCTACCACACAGCCACGTACAGTACAATTGAAGGGTGCTATCAATAGCATCAGAGTAGTAGTTGCCTCTGTACATAATACATACAATCCAGTTTAAAAGATCACTAACTGATTTTAAGGTCTTACATGGCACAACTGAAGAGTTTCTGTTCTTTTCTTTGTTACACTCTTTCTGAGCACTAAAACATTCCACATATTTTGCATTACATTGTGTGACCAGCTGAAAAAGAAAACAACATTTTAGTCTTCATTCAGAGATATAATTGATAGCATCTGCTTGACACTTTGGCAAAAATCCCAATCATCAGATTACTGATAAACATTTAAGACCATTTTTGTGCCACAAAGAACCTTGGAAGACACAGTGTCTTCCTTGCTTGCCCAGGCTGGAGTGCAGTGGCATGACTGTAGCTCACTGTAACTGTGTTCCTCCCACCTCAGCCTCCTCAGTACCTAGGACCACAGGTGTGTTGCCACCACAACCAGCTAATTTTTAAAATTGTTTCTAGAATTGGGGTATTCCTATGTTGGCCAGGCTGCTCTGGGATTACAAGGGCTGGGATTACAAGAGCTAGGATTACAGGTGCAATCTACTACACCCAGCCCCAAAGAACACTCGGGCTTCCCTAGGGGTACTTCTCTCAGTAACTTTGATTATATCTTTCTTATTTCTACTATCAGGCCCTAAACAGGTACCGTGTGCAATACATATTTATAGAACTATGTGGATTTTTCTGTTATGGTGATGTCACTGCTGTTGTGAGTTTTTTTCTGTGATTCCTCAATGCACAAAGGACCCAAGTAAGTCTACATTAAAAAAGACGGTTTAATGTTACTTATCATGAGCTAATCGTGTTTCTTGAAGATAAAGGAATACTTAATTAGTTCTCAGTACATTTCTGTTGAGCTAAACTAACATTGTTCTAAGGCTGTTATAAGTAACCAGCCTAGTAGTTTGGTTATTATTCCTGTTAATGTAGCTTGGGTGAACCATTTTGTCAATCCTATTTTGGGGGGGGGTCTGGCATCGATATTAATGGAATATATGAGATCAGTGTTCTTCTCCAGATGCTTTAGTAAAACTCATGGTCCCTGAATATAATTTTCATTTTCAAGTTTCTGATTCTTGTTTTTTTCTTCATTTCGAGCTCTAAAATGGTGAGTGCCTGTGTCACATTTCTTCAATTAATTTTTAAAGTATGTATACACAAATATTACAAAAATGAAAAAGGCCGAATTTAAGAAGTGTTGGTACTTAATATTTTGTAAGAACTCATGTTAAACATTTAAAATGATACACTGTGTCCTCATTATTAATTACCTCATAGTTTTCTGGTAGTTAAAATTTTAAATGAGGAACAAAAAATGTAAAATTACTTTTATGATTGAACTCAGTGAAACTAAACTATTTTTCATTTGATATCACTTGGTATAATTTGCTTGGCAGTCTCATTTCTTCAGCTGAGATTCAAAGCAAAGTTTCAGAGTCTATGGAAAGTTTTACCATGGAAACTAATACTGCAGAATCATCTCATTCTTTGAATCTTGATACAAAGGGAGAAACTATTTACATACAGAACAATGTGCAAAATAGAATTTAAAAGACAAAGGGAGAAACTATTTACATATAGAACAATGTGCAAAATAGAATTTAAAAGACAAAAATAAATAGGAAAGCACTTGGTAACTGGAGAGATAGGTAATATTTGCAAGTTAGAAGCAATTTTGATGTATTATCAGATGACAGAGTCTTAATTATTTTAATAGTACTTATAATCGTTCTTTTTCACCTTCACTTTAGTCAATTCCACATAAACCTTAACTGCCTTTTTTATTTGAGACAGAGTCTCAGCTCTGTTGCCCAGGCTGGAGTATGGTGGTGTGATCTTGGCTCACTACAACCTTCACCTCCTGGGTTCAAGCAATTCTCCTGCCTCAGCCTCCCAAGTAACTGGGACTACAGTCCTGCCACCATGCCTGGCTAGTGGTTTTTATTTTCAGTAGAGACGGGGTTTCACTGTGATAGCCAGGATGGTCTCCATCTCCTGACCTCATGATCCACCCGCCCTGGCCTCCCAAAGTGCTGGGATTACAGGTGCGAGCCACCTTGCCCAGGCTTTTAACTGCTTTTAAGCTGCTTCATGTCCCTATCAAAGAAAAGAGGTACAATCAAAACCATTTAGGAAAAGTTACCTTTCTCTAATATTATTTAGTAATTCTTTTTTAATTTCTAAATTATCTATTGGAATAGTTTTTGAAATAGGCATATTTTTAGGACAATATATCTACGGGTAATCATTCTTTTTTTTTTTTTTTTTTTTGAGATAGAGTCTCACTCTGTCACCAGGCTGGAGTGCAGTGGTGCGATCTCGGCTCACTGCAGCCTCCTGGGTTCAAGTGATTCTCCTGCCTCAGCCTCCTGATTAGCTTGGACTACAGGCACACGCCACCATGCCCAGCTAATTTTTTATTTTTTAGTAGAGACGGGTTTCACCACATTGGCCAGGATGGTCTCGATCTCTTGACCTCATGATCCGCCCACCTTGGCCTCCCAAAGTGCTGGGATTACAGGCATGAGGCACTGTGCCCAGCCAAGTAATCATTCTTAATAATTAAGGTAAGATAGATTAGTTCAGAAAAAAACAACAACACTGTACTATCTAATTGAATACCAATGATTCATACATAGGTCAAAACCATATTTTCTTTTTCATTACATTTCAGGCATACAAGGAGTACAAATCTATTTCACTGTAGACATTAGTGCAAAGAAGACATAACCTCCAAACTCAAGGCATTTAAACACTTTTTTGCTTTATACCAAAAACACTTATTCAAAGCACTACCTTGAATTGCTTTTCCAGTCGTGTCTTTCCTCCTACTCCTGGTATAAGGATGCTGTTAACATAGCTGTGCAGCTGATTTGAAGATACTTCAGTCTCCTTTCCAAGAATGGCTTCCAACAAGGCATCATGGATGAAAATGTACTGCTCCTAAGAGGTACAATATATGGTAGTCACTCAGGGAGTGTTAAGGGTTAGCCACTCACTCATGAAGTCTACCTTAGTTTAATTCTGCCCCTAACAGGGACCTCCCAGTGAATTCCTTCAAGCACTTACAGCTAGGTGATTTGTTCCAATACTCAACTTTCTTATCAATCCTAACCTATTTTAGGGTAGAGACTGTGTTAAGTTTAGCTCCATATTCTATACTATGCCTGGATCACAGTGTTCTGTACTGTGTGATAAGCAATCAAGAAATACTGTTCAATGATGGGTTTTAGAACCATCCTCTCCTATGTGTTTCTCAGGCCAGATAACATGTTTAACTCCCCCTACCATCTAACACAGCTCTTCAAACAACTGTATCTGCTTTGTGAGTGCTGGTGTAGTTATTTAGGAATCCAAATGTTAAGATCCATACAGAAATGTAAAACTGTGATCCACAGAATAGTATCACGGTCAGAGTATCTACTACTACAAACCTGTAAATTACCACAAGCCCTGAAAGAATGAATCTGTCTCTTCACTATCATTTACCTTTCAGTTAAAGTGTGTGCCACAATCTCATGAGGACACTGGCAACTGCTCCTTACCTCAGTCTGGACGAGGTAGTTACGCTGTGTCCTGATATGCTTCAGGAATCCCAGGACATTAACTGTGCTTTTGTCTTTTATCTGTTGCAGCATGCTGTCTATTACAATATAGGTGCCTGTCCTGCCCACACCAGCACTGTAAGAAATGAAGACACTCAACTGGCACTTTTGTTTTATCATACTGTGAACTTTGATTCCAAAAATTACAATCTAAACCCCATTTATTTTATTATTATTTTTTGAGACAGTGTCTTACTCTGTTGCCCAGGCTGGAGTGCAGTGGCGCAATCTCGTTTCACTGCAACCTCTGCCTCCCAGTTCAAGCAATTCTCGTGCCTCCGTCTCCCGAATAGCTGAAATTACAGGTGTCCAACTTTATACCCAGCTAATTTTTGTATTTTTAGTAAAGACGAGGTTTCACCATGTTGGCCAGGCTGGTCTCGAACTCCTGACCTCAGGTGATCTGCCCGCTTTGGCCTCCCAAAGTGCTGGGATCACAGGCATGAGCCACTGCGCCCAGCCTAAACCCCAGTTAGATAACCTAGTAAAGTTAACATAGGTAGTATTCACTTAGCATTGCAACATAAATCATGGAACAGGCCACATTTATTTGAGTACCAAAGTGCGGGGGGGGTGGGGGAAGAGGCAAGAATGCATTTGCAAATCAAACAATAAAAGCATTTTTAAACAACCAACTAAAGTCATTTAGTGTAGCTGACAGAAAACAAGCTTTATACAAGGATTTCCCAGTGCTTTTGAAAAGGTATTTTATATGGAACTTATAAACTAAAAATTTAAAAATGAAATCTTTTCATATATACGATAAATATTGTTATTTAGAAGAATCTTTCAGAAAAGCCATTTATAAAACCACAATCTGTAGTTCTTGTGTTTAATACCAGGTTTTTATTTATTAGGATAAACCTACAATTTTCCTATAAACAATGGGGATTTTTTTTTTTTTTTTGAGTCAGGGTCTTGCTCTATCACCCAGGCTAGAGTGCAGTGGTGCCAACACAGCTCACTGCAGCCTTGACCTGCTGGGCTCAAGGGATCCTTCTGTCTCAACCTCCCACGTAGCTGGGACCACAGGCATATGCCACCATGCCAGCTAATTTTTTTTTTCCATTTAATTTTTTTGTAGAAAAGAGGTCTCACTTTGTTGCCCAGGTGGTCTCAAACTCCTGGGCTCAAGCAATCCTCCCACCTCAGCTTCCCAAAGTGCTGGGATTATAGCTGTTGGCCTCCACGACTGGCTGATATTATTAATAAGAATTTTTAAAAAACCACAGAAGCAGCGATGAGTTCTTAATGTTACAGGAATAGAGCCTCTTTAAAACTATTGTAAGTCTTACCCATCCCAGTTTCTAGTGGAAGATTCAGCTTCTAAGTTAAAGCAGTAGTAGTAATTGTGGTCCAAGATCACTGAGTCCTAAGTCCCCTGCCCCACCTACTTCACATATCGAATCCCAGGCCCTACCTGCAGTGCACCAACACAGGGCCCATTTCTGGCATCCGAGCTGCTGAGGATCTCCTCACGAAAGTCAGTACTGGAAGAGCATACTCGGGAACTCCCATGTCAGGCCACTGTGTATAGTGATACTGGATCACTACCCTTTCATTCTGACGACCCTTGGGATTTCCCTTCTGACCCTGTGAGAAAAGTGAAAAAAGATGTCTTTAAGGTGAGGGGTGGACATTCTGGAAAAAAGTAATGTAAGGCTGTCAGGACACATGACCACTGATCTCATTCACCCTAATCACTTTTCCCAGGCTAGGTTATTTCCTCTTGTAGCCAACTTTCATGCCATTAAATGAAGTATCACTATCACTTAGAAGAGAAGACTAAGACTGTATTAAGAACGAACATTTAGTGTTTAGTATTAGTTTTTTTGGATTTGGAACTATCCAAAGCACTTGTAATTTTCTTGCAAGTCCTCCATTTCCTGACTTTCTGCCCCAAGTCCAGATCTTAGTACTTTGCTTTCATTTCTCTGTGGGCTATGATTCCCATTCCCTCTCCATTGTCCAGGCTGGACCTTCAGGAGCCAGAGTGCTGGTTGCTGCTGTAAACTATCCAGGAAGTGATGGGAAGATTCTAAGTGTTGAATACTTCTATCTTTAGTTTAGAGTCAGAGGCAGTGTCTCATTTATCTGTCACTTTCATAAATGACTTTTTACAGAGTAGTTTTCCTTTACGTGACTGAACTTTTTATATAAATTTTAAGTACTTTAGATGAAAAACTTCCCCCAAATAGATGACATGCTATATGTTTTCTTATTATCAATACCTCAATTTCTAAATTTTTTTGGATGACTCAGGGTCATTAATCAACATTGAAGTTTGAAGGGTGTCTTGTCCTGTGCTATTATACATAGGCCCATGATAGCTTTAATTCTTCTGTTAACTCTCATTTTTCTACTTTTTCCTGTATGTAAAACACCTAAACTTCCTACTTGACTTCTTCCTCTGACTTAAGCTTTTCTAAAACAAGAGTAGGTGGGCCTGGTTTAAATACCTGAAAGATTCCCATTAGTTGGGATTTTTACGTTTTATGCTGGTTATTGATTATCTTGAACCAGCCAGCAGGTCTATTTTATAACAGAGAACACAGATGTTGTGCTACACTACTGATATTCATGTTATTTCTTTCATTTTGGGAAATAAACATACATAGAAGGGACTGTTAACCTGGGATCACAGATGGGCTTTGGAGCCCCTGAATTTTATATAAAAATGTGAGTAAATGTGAATGTAAATGGGGCAAGGAGGGTACAGTTTTATCACATTTTCCAAACTGTCCAAGACATCAAGAAAACAAAATTATCCCACTGCTGCAAACAACTGCCATACCTAAGTTCTGTGGAGGAACTACATTTTTTTAATGAGCATCTATTTACAGTTCTTAATACAGTAGTTCCTCCTTATCTGCAGTTTCATATTCTCGAGGTCAACCACCATCCAAAAATATTACAGTATTTTAAGAGAAAGAGTATACATTCATATAACTTATTACAGAATATTATTGTTCTATTTCAGTATTATTAATCTCTTAGTGTGCCTAATTTATAAATTTTATCATAGGTATGGATGTATAGGAAAAGACACTGTATGGAAAAGACATTGTATAAACAGGCTTCAGTACTATCTGAGGTTTCAGGCATCACTGGGGGTCTTGAAACATACCTTACACAATTAAGGGGGGGATTACTGTACTCCTGTGATGATTGATCTAGGATTCTTGTTGTGACAGTGGATTTTGAAAAAGAAACTGAGATAACCTGAAAACAGTATTTCCACAAGTGTGATGCTCAGGGTATTAGTAGTTCTGTAGAAAAGGGTTTTATTTTTAACACCAGTGCTTTGGTCACTTAAGTTCACTGTAAATTTCTAAAATGGCAGGGGGATATATATTATGTAGCATTCATTTTCCATTCTTAGTGAATAGCAGAATCTGACTTTTACAAGAATCTTACAGGACAAGTATTTCTTGCAACACACTTTGGGAAACAATACTTTAAAGCTGTCAGAAGATTGGAATTAAAAAGCTAAATCAAACAGATGCTGCCATATTTGCTATTACCAAAATCTAAGAGGATGATTTTTTAAAAAATGAAGCCTGTTCACATAGAGATTAAAGAGCTCAATCAGGCCAGTTAAATTCTATTATATGCTTTGCCAGTACCTTTCACAGCATACACTGATGTCAATTAAAACAGTCATGAAAAATGTTTTAAAAATACTTTTTAAAACCCAAGTTGGTTATGAGATTTGGCTTTGGTTGTACAGTAACTTTCATGCAAGTATAAAAAGGAGATGCCCTGGCAGCCTACCCGATTCCTTCCATACCTTTTTCATTTTTGTATTTCTGACTGAAAAACGACGAACAGTATAGCAGGCATGTACTTTTGTGCTCTTCAGTGTGACAATAATGTTTCCATACTCCTCACTATTCTCTGTTGGCCAATACTGATCACATTTTCGCTGCAAAAAGAAAAAAAAGTTGTAAAGTAAAACTGCAATCCGTGCCACAATTCTGTTGATAATGTAATTTCAAACGACAATGTTAAAACACAAGTAAGAATGCCATTCGGTTGACTGAAAAAGGAATACATGAGTTTAACTGCTTTAAGGCAGGTATGACCTCTGATGAGGTTGATGGCTTGGGAAAAGTTTGTGTAAGACCATGTGAGAAATGGGCCTAGTAATTATGACCACCTTTCAGTATATATGCATTTTAAAAAGGGACTAAAAAGAAACCTCTATGTCTGACCTGTAAGAAATGTGGGTAGGCTTTGTTATGAAGGGAGCTTAACTATCATTTGGAAAGCTGGGTTGAATTTATGGAAGGTCTCTTCTGACTGTGAGAATCTTCTTGTTATAACTTGGATCACCAAAAGCAAAACAGGGACTCCACAACATGAAGCAGTGGTGATTTTGAGCAGGGAACCTGAAGTGTAGCTTCTTTTATTTTTATTTTTTATGTTTTTAATTTTTAGTTTTAGTTTTGGGGTACATATGCAAGACGTGCAGGTTTGTTACATAGGGTAATGTGTGCCATAGTGGTTTGCTGCACCTATCAACCCAGTGTGGTGATTCCCTGAAGTATAGCTTTTATTCCAGCCTAAATTAGCATCATCTAGTGTAAACTTAGAGTCCAACAAATTATACAGCATTATTTTTTTAAAAAGGTCCTCTTAATGACGGTCAAACTGTTTAAGCAATTTTTGCTTCCCCCCCACTCTTAACTGTTAGTAGTTCCTTCACTACACTATGCTTCCTTCAACTTCCCTATTTACTATTCTGTCTGTCCCCTGCCCTTTCCTTCTCTTCTTAGCCTGCATAACTCGTCTAATCATTGCTCAAGTCTCATCTCAAGTATTAGCTCCTTTAAAAAAAATTTTTGTACAGAGGAATGTACAGAGGATACACTGATTCATTTTGCAGCATTACACTAATGCCCTATTCATCTCTTTCATCACATTTAATTATTCCTCTAATGCCTTAGCTCTCCTTCCTACTGGATCATAAGCAAGGTAAGAGCAGAGAGAACACTTTCCATTTCTGTAACTCTTTATAACCTTGTTAAGTTACTACCTTACAGCAGGTACTCCATAAATATTTTTTGAATGAAGGTGCTTTAAGACAGTGAGTCAAGAAGCTCTTACTCTTCCTTTTTCCACGAGGTTTGTAATCATCACAATGATTCCAGTGTTTTGTTCCCAAATCATTCTCCAGAAATCTTCGAATGTAGACTTCAAAGGTCCTTGGGTGGCAATGTAAGCTTTTGCTTTGTTGTAACCCTTCAAAATGACACAGCACAAATTAAGATGAAAGCACTATCACAGAAGACCAGTAAATAATTCAAATACTTTCCATACTGAATAGGCTTTGTTTTTAGTAAAAGCTCTGTATAGTATTAAAAGACATTAGTTTCTTCTGCATTCTTCAATTTCCAGAAACAGGTTTATGATAACATTTCTGACTTACATCAACATAGTTTGCATTAATGTAGTCGCTGTGCTTGGAGTCTTTTCCTGGTAAAGGTCTTAACTTCACCCTACTGTGATCATCTATAGAAGATAAGAAAAAAAGCAAAAATATAATGTATAATTCAGAAACTAACAGCATTCTAAAGCACAACACAAGGCAATCAGGTAGTCCAAGAAAACTTTTGTTAGAATAACAACTAAATAGAGCATTCAAAACCGTCCCCAAAATATAGAGCCACTTCTACATCTCCTGCTCTCAGGATGCAAATTCATTTAAAATGATTACAAATTGCAGTCCTCCAAAATTTCCTCATTCTATATTTTAAAGCCAGGTTCAAAGGTATTTGCTTGTTCTGTAATTTGGAGTTCAGACGGCTTTGATTATGCCCTATGCTCCAATTCCCTCCACATTAATACAAATATAAAAGGGTGACTGATGATAATATGAAGTCCAAAACATCTATTAATATTTCAGGCAGTTCCATTGCTAATTCACTTGGATTCCTGGCTACCCCAACAGAACCTAAGTAATTGAGGAAACCAGAGCTTTTCTCAAGAGTAATCTCATTATAGGAATCTGAAGTTAATGTTTAGATTTTAGGATCCACTTAACCTCAGTTTATGAATAAAAGTGGGGGAAAGTGATAATGTGATGTGTATCCAGTTGCCCAACACAGTGAGCCTCCTTCTTTAGGATAGCAAAATAAGTAGAAGGAAGATAATTTTATTTTCCCTAGGTAGAAACAGAATAGGCAAAACCCAATTTATGTTTCTGTTTATAGTCATTGTCATAAAACGATAGTTCAAAAAGAAGTCCAATAAGTGGATCAGCATAGGCATTTCCTCAGAATATACCAAGCAGTTTTTGAGAGCCCTCTACATTCTTGGAGCTGTGAACTGCTTTAGTTGTTCTGACAAACTTTCAGTGTAGGGTTGACATGAAACAGGTGTTGCTTGATACAAATAGGCCCCAAAGGGAAAAATTTATTCTAAGGCATCTGCCTCCAAACTGTTATGCCTTAGTATCCATTAGACCGTATAGTGTTAGTTCTTAGACTGAGAAATAAGACATTAATAGACCAATATGGGAGGTGATTTGGTGACATCCACACATACCTTGAAAGTTGTGACAAATCTGTGAGAGGTTTTTCGTACAACATGTTTCTGGCACATTCGTGGTCTGATTTTACTTGTTTCTGTGATATTTCTATGCTATTCTTTGGTATAAAAAGCATTAATATAGGTGTAGATGAAGGTAGGCAATGTGCCCAGAATCTGAGTAACCAATAGAACACCAAAACCTAACTCCCTGAATGTTTGAAAATAAAACCACATCTAATTTGAAATTGTGAAAGTAAAATCACAAATGAAGTTGTGAAAGTGCAACCCACATTTAACCAGAGAGATGGTTTTCTACTAAAACACCATGACCTTTGGGCACATCGCAAAGAAGTTGCTTTGATTTTTCTCCTCCTCCTCTGCCACAATACTTTTAGCAAGACAATAAGGCCATTAGAAGTAAAGGATGCTGTGGTGGAGAGAATGGTGTGTGTGTGTGTGTCATAGATGTGTATATATCCTTGCCTGATTTCTCTGGTTAGAAAGGAGGCATATCTGGATAGACAAATCCTCATAGTCACAGCAGTGGTGAGCCTTGATTGAGTTGGCCAACAAATACTGCGAAAGTCAATCCAAAGACTGGGGAGAGGTTTGACTTTCTTCCTTGTTCTCCCCCTGCCTTTTTTAACCTCTTCATTTTCTCAGAAAAGTAGAACAAACAATCCTATTCAAAAGTAATTTGGAGTTTTTGTAACACGTTATTTAGATGTAAACTATCTCTGTTTATATTGGACATCTTGAATACAGAAGTTCAGGGAATCCACAAAAAATAACTACTAGTATAGATGGGTTCAGCAAAGTTTTAGGATACAACCTACAATTGTATTTATATACACTAGGAATGAGCAATCCAAAACTAAAACTAAGCAAACAATTTCATTTACATTAGCATCAAATGGAATAAAATAATTAGGAATAAATTTAACAAAAGAAGCACAATAGTACAATTCAGACTACAAATAATTGAAAGAATAGCCAAAACAATCTTGAAGAACTCAGATTAAGAAAGTGAAAAGACAAGGCACAGAATGAGAAAATATCTGCAAACTATATATTCAATAAATGATCTGTTTGCAGAATATATAAAGAACTCTTACAACTCAGCAAAAGACAAAAGTAATCCAGTTAAAAAATGGTAAAGGATCTGATTCAACATTTCTCCAAACAAGATACACAAATGGCCAATAAGCATGAAAAGACACTCAATGTCACTAATAATTAGGGAGATGCTAAAATCAAAACTGTAATTGGATACCACTTCATACCTGTTAGGATGGCTATTATATTTATTTAAAAAAATAAAGAGTTGGTAAGGATGTGGAAACATGGGACCCTTTATATATTGGTGGGAACGTAAAATGAATAGCCACTTTGCAAAAGAGTTTGATAGTTCCTCAAAATTTTAAACACAGAATTATCATATAATCTAGCAATTCTACTCCTAGGTATATACCCAAGAGAACTGAAAATGTATGTCTACATAAAGACTTGTACATGAATGTTCATAGCAGTATTCATACTAGCTGAGAAATGGGGAAAAAAAACAACTGTCCATCAACTGGTGAATGAATAAACAAAATGCTGTATATTAGAGTATTATTCAGCTATAAAAGGGAATGAAGTACTATATATGGTACAACATAGATGAATGCTGAAATCATTATGCTAAATGAAAGAAGCAGACACAAAAGGTCACACACAGTATGAATCTGTTTATATGCAATGTCCAGAATATGCAAACCCACAGAGACAAAGTAGATACAGGGTTTCTAAGTGCTAGAGAGAAGGAGGAATTGGGAGTGCCTGCTAACAGGTTTCTTGCTGAGGTACAAAAAATGTTCTAAAATTAGCTGTGGTGATGATTGTACAACTCTGTGAATATATTAAAAGCCACTGAGTTGTATACTTTAAATAGGTAATTTTTTTTTTTTTTTTTGGAGACGTCTTGCTCTGTTGCCTAGGCTGGAGTAGAGTGGTGCCATCTTGGCTCACAGCAGTCTCCACCTCCTGGGTTCAAGTGATTCTCATGCCTTAGCTTCCCGAGTAGCTGGGATTACAGGTGCATGCCACCATGCCCCGTTAACATCTGTATATTTTATAGAGACAGGGTTTCGTCATGTCGGCCAGGCTGCTCTCGAATTCCTGGCCTCAAGGTATCTTCCTGCCTCAGCCTCCCACAGTGCTGGGATTACAGACATGAGCCACTGTGCCCGGCCTTAAATGGGTAAATTTCATATGGTATGTGAATATTTCACTAAAACTTTAAGAAAACATTACATATTAGTGTTCAAATTTTAAGTGGTCCAATTTAAATGCACTATTATATATAATTCTGTGTAAAGTAGTCCTTAGAATAGTATATGTTAACTATAAATATCTATGCCCCTACCCTTAGTATCAAAGCATCTATTAAATGTCAGTGACCCAAGCCCCACATATCAATGAAATGTGGTCTTCTAGCCATAAAAGTAGCTTGTGCTCCTACAGTATTCCTTAAGGCTCTGTATGAAGAATGTCCATTTGTTTGCGTCCCTAACCTACAGAATATTCCTGACTGTGGTAATGTGATAGACAGGGTAAAGGCCTGCAGACTCATCATTTCAGGTACAGACCAATTATGTAGTCTTTGAAAGAATGCTCGGGAGGCTGGGGCAAGAGAATCGCTCGAACCCTGGAGGTGGAGGTTACTGTGAGCCGAGTTCACGCCATTGCACTCCAGCCTGATCAACAAGAGTGAAACTCCATCTCAAAATAAATAAATAAATAAACGAAGAAGGAAATAATGCTTTGAAATTCAGCTTGCTTCATTCAATTCCCAGTATTTTCATTTGTATTTAAAAGATTTGGCTCCTTACTGTCACACTGGTCTTTTAAGTGGGGGGGAAAAAAAAGGATTTGGGCCTTACAGGTTAAAACCATTGTCAAGATAGCCAAATGACATGCAAATTTTGGCTCCCAACATTTCATACGACATCACTTCACGTGAAAATAGTGAGGCTCAGAACATTTTCTTTCAGTCACCTTATTAAGCTCTTTGAGCTCTGACAGCCTAATGAAAGACTAAGGGGGAAGAAAATGTCCCTACTTCTACACAGTTGAAGATGGGCTAATGAGAGGTTAGCTTGCAAGTATCATTCTTTCTTGGCATCCTGCTTCTGATTGCTTGGCTTGCAGCTTATACTCAGCATGAAAATTTAAGTTCCTCACAGTTGAAGATAGTTTAAAGTTTATTACTCACATGCTAAAATGTTGATGTATCTGTTTTTGTGCTTGTTTTCCGGATGATTGGAATGTTCTGCAGTGATGTTCATATCAGCAGTACAGCGCTGGACTTCCTAGTGAAGAAAACAGCAGGATTTTAGACACAGTTTAGAAACAAAGGAACACCATATACATTCAAAGGCATAAAATATTTACTCACTCCCTAGCCACAGCTACCATTACCTCCCCAATCGCAACTTCAGATATAATTTATAACAAGTTTATGAAGAATGTGAAGAAGGTATAAGTATTTCATTCTTTAATATTTCATCAATCATCTACTGTATTCTAGATTTTGACCTAGTCACTGGGATGTAAAACAATATCTCTTTTTGAATACATCACAGTCTATGGGTGAGAAAAATATTCAAAAAGATAGTCAAACATGGTGAATAGAAAAGAGGCCTGAAAAAGCTGTGATGGGAGCACAGAAGAACAGAGAAAGGCTTTAGACAGGTGAAAAAATGTACCTAGTCTTAAAGGAAGAAAGGGAATTTCTAAAGTATAATCTCTACGATGATTTGCAATATGCTTAGAGGCCTGATAGCCTCATTTATAATTGTGAGGCTGCAAATTGACTCTGAAGATTCAATGCTGAAATAACCCTAATAATGGCCCAACTAATGGTCATATCTCATATATACAGTCTTGACAAATTATTTATGAACTCTAATATTTTAAGTTATCCTTCTTTGGAAAAAATAGCAATAGCAGAAGCAACACTCTTACACCACCTCGGTGGTGCATATAAACATTATCCATTAGCCTAACACAACGTTGCTAAAAAGCCAAATTTTTCTATACTATATGCTTCAAACCCAAGAAAGTACTGGAGCTAACTAATAAGGGAAGTCATTAGTGGTGCACAGCTGCTACAAAGAGCCTGAGCACAGTAACACAAAATTATCAGGAGAAATGTTTTACACAGAACAGATGTAGCAGAATTTAGGAGCATGCAGACTTTTTTTTTTCCACAAAGGAGTTGCATAGCAATTAGGGATGTTTTCCATAGTATTTATATTAAACATAATGAAAACAATGAACTGGTTGTCTTTTATATTCACAAAGTACTTCCCAGTGAGAAGTACACTTCTTCTAAGGAGGAAGTCACTGTACTCAAAGAATTTAAGGTATAAAAGCAAAGAATTTCTGTCTGTTCAAAGAAACAGTATTCGATGACTCTCTAATTGTTGGGCAATATATATTGAAGTTTCCGTAATTATAGTCCTTCCCAGTTGTCCATTAAAAAAAAAGCTCCCACAGGCATGAACTGAATCCACCTTTTTGGGGAAAGTATGTTTCATGATAGTTTTTACCCGTTGCTTACGCTTACTAAATTTAATGAACTCCAATATTTTCTGTTCTAACATAGTTTATAACCGATGCTTTGGAAAACACTGGTTTAAGGAGCATCAAGGCTGCCCTTTGGCTGTTCTCTAAAATGAGATAATAAAGTGTGGTAACAAATCATTCTACGTAAGAACATGAGCAATGCTAGCCAAACTTAGAATATTGGGACCTGCCTTTGAAACTGCCTTAAAAGACCTAAGGCATGCTCTTTTGAATAGTTTCAGACAACTTTTGAAAATGGATTTGAAACAAGTTATTCTTTTGTTTTCAGGTTTCGAAGGTCACACCTTTGGCATGTACTCCTTTAGGGTTGAGTTGTTCAGATATCTTATGCTGAGAGATTGTGGCTTTTACTACCTTAGTCTGAGATTTACTTTTTTTTTTCCTGTTGTACAGCTTTGACCACCCTAGCTATGGACTGAAGTTGGAGCCTCTTTTCTAATATAATGCAGTTGACCAAGACTGCTTGGAAGCAGCTGTCAGCATTGTTTAAAGCTGTCGATTCAATATGGCCAATCAAACTCTTTGTTATCTAAAACCCCTTGTCTGATCTGTTGCCTCTATTTCACTTTTCCAATTATATGAATGACAGAAACAAAAAATAGTAATAAATATTGTCAAATCTGATTTTATTAGAACCCATAGGGTTTGGCCTTCTGATTTTGTTTTGTAGATAATAATGTCATCTGTAATTCCTTGCAGTACTGCTTGGCTCATTTAGATGCTGATAATATCATCAGATCCTGGAGTGGCTTTTCACTATCAGAACTGCCATTTCAAAGTTAACATGATTTTAACAGGTGTTGAAAGCTCTTTAAAGAGACGCTGGCCAATGGAGTATGCATTGTAAAGTTTACCTATTCAGAACTCTGATAAATTCAGAACTCTGTTTAAGCTTGTTTATATTTTACTCTCTATATAACAAAGCTAGAATTCTCAAAAAGAACAGTCTGAATCTAAACAGGCACATAAGCAAAGGAGAAGGCCAATAGAAGACAGGTTTAAAATAAAGCAAAAAATCAAAGACTGAACAAACCCTAAAATGTGATACCCCCAGAATTCTAGGTAAGTGACATAGGCTAAATCACTCCCTACCTAGAGTCACCGATGCAAGAGGCTATCTAAAGAGCACTTAAAAACTTGGCCTACTATACTGTGGCTCAATTAAAGAAAAAATAAATAAATGCAACAGAACATCTAGAAATCTTTCAGATTGCTCAGTTCCACAAAGGAAGCTGAGAATAAATTACTTGGATCTGGTTACCAAGTATTAGACCAAGTAGGGGTAACATTCTCAGTGCCTGAGTTCAGGCAGCCTACAGTTGTGTTAAGGAGACTGTTCCACAGAAGACTGATGGGTTTAGGTCATAGTAGTGACCCAGTGCATGTACAGTGTCAGACACAGAACTGGCCTTTGACAGGTGCTGGTCACACTGCATCTTCTGGCTTCTACTCTCTTCTGCTCAGGGTATAAACTGCTGCCAGACTGATTTTCTTCAAATGTTGTACTGACTGTTACTCCCTTCCTCAGAAACATCTGGAGAGATTCCACATTTCCTTAGCCAGGGTTTCAAGGTCCCATCTTATCTTCCACTCCCTTCTCAATCCCAGACAGTATTAACTCCATACCCTTTGAAAACACCATTGGATTTTCTGCTCTTTGCTTTATTGCCATTTACCTTGGTAAGAATGACTGTTCTCTTCCTCTGTCCAAATCTATGTATCTTTATCTAAAATAACTGTGTTTGCCCCCCAGAAAACTAACCCATATTTGGAAAGTGTAACAGCATTATTATCCTGCAGCTGGTCTGTAACATAATTATTTTTCATGTTTAATCAGGGAAATCTGGCTACCTCCCTTTTATCTCCCTCTTCACAAAAACCTCAAACAACTGTGATTTATCTCATAACCATTTAAAAATGTTTTTCTTAAGATGTTTAAGACCAAAACCTGGCATTTTTGTCCAAAAGGCTCAGGAAACAAACTCTACAGCAAGCTTGTCCAACCCATGGCCCACAGGCCACATGTGGTCTAGGATGGCTTTGAATGCAGCCCAACACAAATTCGTAAACTTTCTTTAAACATTATGAGATTTTTTTTTTGCGACTTCTTTTTAAGATCATCAGCTACTGTTAGTGTATTTTACGTGTGGCCCAAGACAATTATTCTCCCAGAGTGGCCCAGGGAAGCCAAAGATTGGACAACCCTGCCTACAGGCTCATTTTCTGCCCTCTTGCAGGCAGCATTACATCTCTGACCAGAGACTTCCCTATTGTAATGTCATCAGCAGCCTTGGATGTCTCCCTTCATTACCTAAAGTGACTGTGGCCACTGGTCCCTCAGAGCATGGGCTCAGGTGGACAAAGCTTTGTTCTTTTGATTTAAGATGAACAACTGCCCCAAATTTAGCACAGCTGGTTAACTGCAATAGAGGCATTCCCCCAAAGGATCTTGTCAAGGGGCTGTGGACCTCTGGCCTCATCTTGTACTCTGCTTTTAGACTTCTGATTCTCCCAGTGCCTGCCTGTTAATTCTTCTGACTCACGGAGCTTTGGAGTGCCTTCCTTTTGAAAGAGTATACTAGCACTGCTTCTTTGGAAGGCTTCTGCATTATGATTGTGTGGGCCGAGGAAGAGGCTGTCAATCCTTTTACTACTACTCTGGGAAACTACTCCCTGGGAAGGACAGTGAGGTTGAAGTTAGCTCAGGTAGCCAAGGGAATGGTGTCATCCAACGCTATTACAAGAAAAGGACTGACGTTATTTCTGGTGACTGCAAATACTGTATGATGTCGCTTTTCACAGTCTCTAGAATTTATCTGACAAGGACAAAAAGCTGGCTTTCAGCAACACTTCTGGACAAAAACTCAAAATTACCTACCAGTGAATTGTTTTTCTCATTCGCCAAGCAGCAAAGTTCTGAAACTACGAAGTTATTCAACATTTTGTGCTTCCAAGATGTTTAACCATGATGGGAGAGATTTTTGCTGAAATCTCTCCTTTGTCCTTTGCACTTTGTCCTTTGTACTTTGTCCTTTGCACTTCTTTGCACTTTGTGCCTTTGTCCTTTGCACTTCTTCAGAACTTTATGCCTGTACAATAGCACTTACTTTGCTTTGTCCCATTTCTGTTTTGGTTGTGTACACCCTGGCCTCCCCCCAACACCACACTGAACTCTTTGAGGGCAAGGACTGTAATTCATTTCTGTACCTTATATTATGTCCAGAGAATGGTAGATCCTCAGTAACTGTTAGATGGGTTTAGTGCCTCTTAATGGTCAGTTGTTAACTTTTAAGTTGTATTTCTCCACAATTTTAAGATCAATACTTTGACTAATGTTAGGTCTACATGTTGGATAAGATGCTGACCTAACATTAGTCAAAACGTTAATATTAATCTTTAGGTATATTAATCTTGTAAGTCACATTCTCAGCTATCTGGGAAGGCTAGAGACCATAAAGATCATGTAATGGTCACCTAATACTCCTAGTGGGGGGGGGAGAGGTTCCTAATTTGACTGCTCTCCCCACCTTTTTGTATTGTCAAGGCACAGCGGCATGATCATTTCTAGTCACTTGCAAGCTTGCTTATTTCTCCTTCTGACCTTGGCTCATTGCAGGACATTACTCTGGCTTTTTGGTGTTCTTTTCCTGAGACAGGGTCTTGATCTGTCGCTCATGCTGGAGTACAGTGGTGCAATCATAGCTCACTGCAGCCTCAATCTCCTGGGCTCAAGTGATCCTCCTGCCTCAGCCTCTGAATAGCTAAGGAGACTATAGCTGTAGTGTCACCACACCTGGCTAATTAATGTATTCTTTTATTTTAGGAGATATTCAAACTTGAGCTAGCTGTGAATGCTGTTTTATCTATCTACTGGGAAGAATTATTCTGGAATTAGAGAATCAGTAAATTTTCAAAAGCACTTAACTTCTGAAAGTAGGCTGGTTGAACCCCTGGTATCAAGCCATCCTCCCGCCTTGGTCTCCCAAAGTGTTGGGATTACAGGTCTGAGCCACTCTGCCTGGCCTAGGGCACTACTTTGAAGAGTCTGGATGGTGTCAAGGTGAACCATGTGGGTTCAAGTCAGATAGGAACTTAAACCTTAATGCTTAAAACTTACTGCTGCCGTTTCAAAATGCAGCCACCCACAGCCTCAGTTTTTCTCATGGGTAGTTTCATCATCAGTAAAATGGGGACAATAAGACAGCACCTACCTCAGGAAATAGTGGAATGATCCACGCACAGTGCTAACTAGTAAATGCTGGCCATCATTATTCCATGTAAATGGGTCTGGAAATCTGAGACTGAGATTACCTTAACTCTCTTACCATTAAGTTTGTTTTTAATTACACAAAATCTTTTTCTATCCTTTCTTACAAAGCCTGTTACTATCTCTGTTTAAAAAATAGCTGTAATAGCTTCTTATGTTGCCTATTACCAGTTTTCCCTTTAGCAGTTACCCAAAAGGAATACTACTCTTTTAAAATACTTCAGATTTTCACTTAATTATAAAGTGACAATAATATTGGTGAGCTTTTCTATTTTCTTATTCTCCCCTTTATGTTGCTGCTTTGCTGTTCTTTTTAGAAGAGATATCCTTCCTATTCTGAATAGCTCTCATTTTAAACCTTTCAAACCTGAAAAGATTGTGAAATGACAACAGTCATTTCACCTTCCTGTCTGCCCTCCCCATTCCACTCCCGTAAGTATCAGCTAATACTACTCAAGCTATAAAGTTCAACGTAGGTGATTAAAGCTTTTAGCTGCAGTATATTTTGTTAGGACGGAAATAGGGTACAGATGCCCAGGATTTGTTAATAGGCATGATTTTGATGCAGCAAAGCCCATTTTAAGTCAGATCAAGTTTACAGAGGTGTAGCTGATTATTTTGAATAATTAAATGGTGTCAAAACCAGCTGTGATGAATAGCACTGGGGTCTCAAATCATAAATAATTGAGAGACTGGAGTTGCATTTGATCATCCTGATGAAACTCTGCTCTCTAGAGGATAAATGTTTGTCCTGAATGCCATCAACATTGTTAAATGCCTCAATATTCTTGTTCAGTCATCCAGCCAACAGGCAATTGAACTAAATCACTTTACCACCACACACATTTGCTGTCCTCATGAATACAAAATGTTTGACTTAAACCATGTTCTTTGTAGTTGAATCGGCACCTTTTTTAGTAAGCATCTAATAGCAATAAATACTTGATATGCTTTTGTTGGTTCCATGAGACATATGACTTCATAGAATAAATCAGAGGTTCTTTCGACCACCTTTGCTTTCATTCTGCTCAAGACAACAAAAACTAACAAAAAACTAAGAGAAAGACTTAATTTAAAACAAGTCATCAATATAATTGCCTTTATGATAGCCTTTGGGGATTCCAAATGTGCACAGACGGGTTTTTTGTCCTGTTTTTATTTCTCATTGTTCATTCAAGGTAACTGCACCTTCCAGCTGTATGACTCCTAGATGATCTTAAAGTGCTTACCTCCCATCACTTCATTTTGCCCCTAACCAATTTTGTTGAAAGAGGTGGATAAGGTTAGCGTCATCATCATCATCATCATTTCTATTTTAAAGTAGAAATGAGACAGAAAAGGAACTGACTTACCCATAAAGCTAGAAGACAGCTGAGCTGCCATGAAAACTTGGCCTCCTCGACACAACTCTTGCTGCCAGAGATGTGCCTTAGTTAAGCGCCTCAGTGAAGAAAAGGGCAGTCTGTTTAATAGCTCCTCATTGACACCCTGTCACTGCTGAACTGGCACAGAACCCAGAGTTGGCAGGGTGGTGCATGCCTCTCTCTACCTTGTTTCCTACACACCAGTTCTTAAAATCAGAAGGCTGTCTTAACCCAAGTCTTCTCTCCACGGATTAATAATCATGAAAATAACAATAGTCAAGCTTTGCAGAATTCTTAACAATAAACTCAGCACGTTCAAAAATGTTATTTATTTTCTCCAACAACTTTACAACGTAGGTGACATTGGTGCCATTTTTTAAAATGGGAAAACTGGGGACCCTGAATGAGGTGATTGGCTCGAGGATTATGAAGCTCACTACTGATGAAGCCAGCATCATTTTTCAGACACCAAACCTGCTATCTTCACTACACCATGTGCATTGCAAAAAAGACACAGAATTAGGGAGCTTTGTATTATGATTGCTGTTCCCAGTTAGAATTAGATGAAGCAAGAACCTGAAAAACAATCCCTAACCAGTTTGCTTCTTTTCTGTCACTAAGTCTGTTCTTTTGTAGAAATACAGGTTCAAGACCATAGGTACAATCACCTCCCCTTTCACCTAAATTTTATTGGGAAAAGAATGCCTATTAAAATTATAAATGAAAAGAAAAAAACTCTCCTTTCCACAGTTAATTGTTTTGTTATGCTTGGAATGAATTCAGTTCAACTTTACAAAAATCTGCATCAAGTACGAGTTAGGTTTCTGGAACTTAACTTCCAGCTTTGAAACATACCTCAAAATCCTCAGAGAACCCATGCTGGTTATTAGAATAGAGCTCACCGATGTGTTTGACAAACTGTTTGACAGGAATGGCTTCCATGTCATCTGGGGGAATACAATAATATTCAGAGTTACAAAGAATACTTCCATAAAACAAATCACACTGATAAAGCACACTTAAGACAAATACTTGATTTTGGCAAAGAGCAAAATAATATCACCCAAAATAGATGTCCTGAAGAAAAGTCTCAGGATTTATTTTACATTAGGATCTCATTATGACTTTAATGCCTACAAGCTAGGTTAAATACAGTTTTTAAAAAAAGGTACATAGAGAATTCCCTTTACTTTTTATATTCAAGGCAATTTACATAGTTAAATTACCAGAGCATATTCTTAACTAAAAGTGTGAATTTATCAAGGGTACCCATTTGCCAAGAAATTTTATCACACACACCGGGGGATTTTGTTTTTGTTTTTGTTTTTAAATTGCTGTTCAATGGAGTCCAGCTTGAACTTCAAGCAATTAAGTTCTATTTCCAATCTTTTAAATCTTAAGTAATCCTTTATACACAATTGTAGATAGATGCCATTGTACCAGCTGGCTCTGGGTACAATGCCATCTATCTTTAAGTGTTCAAAATTTTAGCTCAAGACAGCTGTGTCTACATGATGCCAAATAATCAGTTTGACTGAATTAACTGGATTTTTTTGGTGTTGACAGACTAGGTATAGATTCAGGAAGACTCCACATTCCAATTTATTTCTTGTTGTCACTTCAAAAGGGGACTTTCAGTTCATAAGCCCAAAGTATGTTTTAAGCCTATTTATCCTGATACTTGAGTACTGCTGTAAAATAGCCACACCCAACTAACTGGAGCTCCCCAACCTCCTCCTGCCCTTCTCCCTCGACCCTCCCCCACAAATATTTCCTTTTAAAAATACTCTGCTGAATTTGAGATAAACAACAGACATGACATTTACTTTATTCAGAGTGAAAGATCTTTGGCAAACGCACAAACATCTAAACTGCCACAGATGCTTTTCTTAGCAAAGGGTATGAAGATCTGTATGTGTAAATGAGGTCCTACTTTGGCAAGAATTTTATAGATCCAGGCCTGACAATCTGATTTCTCTTCATCTGGTGACAGTTAACATTGACTATGTCATTCCTTCTCTTCTTTCTTTCGAGAGAGCAAAGCTCTAGGGTGGCTTTTTGCATCTATTGACATTTTCAAACTTGAATCATTCTTAAGTGGAAAATAGCATCTCTTATACTTTGTTTTAGGAAGGTGACTTATATGTTCATAATCCAAATTGCTTAGCATAGAAATGTTACTTATCAAATAGGTGGTGCTCTGTAAGCACAAATTCTTTCTGTGTGAACAATTAAAGTCCTAATCATTTTAATAGGCAACCTTATGAAAAAAATTGCCAAGTTATTTACAAATATTTCAGAATTGAAGATGTTCATGAATATGCAATCATTCTGCATGCCCAAGAAATCTATAGCTCTCATGATGTAACCAGCATTAACAGAGTAAGCGGAGCCAAAATGTTTCTCCAGAATATTTAGCAGAATGCACAGTTCAAGAAAAATTTCCAAAATTATCTGATCACTTCACTTAAAATGTTTAGAAGTAAGCAAATTCTACAGTTATGATCAGTGGCAATGAAAATGATCTCAAGTTGAGAAAAGGGTTACTATGTACAAAGCTAGAGAGTCTCTAAAGGTTTAGCCCAAGAATTCAAACAAGGGGTAAAATGGGTGAGACGGGACACATTCAAACAAGGGGTAAAATGGGTGAGACGGGACACAACCTTACCACAGAACCTCTCTAGTATATAGACTACAACGCTTTCATTACTTAGAAATGACAGATACAACACTGTTTTCAAGGGCAGTGTGACGTATTTAGTAGAGTAATAGGTTGAAGGCAACATTTATACGATAATGATAGTTTAAATTTCAGATTCCCAAGAACTTACAGTGTTTAGCATAATAAGTGATTAACAACATGGACTCTAGTTCAAAATAAGAAAAAACATGTCAGCTTTAGAGCCGTTTTACTCTGTAAGGTAAAAATCACAGCATTTTAAAGGCATAGCCCACCTCAAATCATTGAAAGAAATGCTTTCAGGTTAATGGCTTATTGTTTTTTCTGCAAAGTGCTCACCTGTAATATCCAAGCTAACGTCACACACACATGCCCAGAAATCAGTATGACTGCTACCACTATGGCTAGAAGCAGCAAAAATCCAGCAGAGCTCAGTATGATAATCATATATGACTCACAAGTCTCTCCAATTTGCATCTTTATCCAAGGAAGCCTAAGCACACCCTCTGGGTTTCCAGGCACCACCAATAACGTCACAAAGTACCAGACAGGCAGATACACATACAGATGCATGCTGTACTGTCCACTGTCAGCTACCCAGATAATATAGCATTTGCTCTGCGGTCAAGATAAATAGCTGAGAAGTCATAAATCTTTTTTCTTTATATTGAGATGAAACATAAGGCTATGACTAATTATTCTAATCATTCTCTTCTCATAATTTTTCTATTACATTCTCTCAACATGAGCCAGATGATTATAAAATCAATGTAACTAGTAGAAGGCCAAGCAATTAGGACAGCATCAGAGGCCTGATCTACTCCGTTTTTATCTGAAAAGGCCCTGTGTGTTTTAAGAAGACATTCATCCAAAACATGTTATCTCCACCTAAATGTCTGAGTTTCCTTAATGATTGCAGAGAATATTAGCAGCACTAACTAGGGCAGGCACTTTCTGGGTAATTTACATGTATTAACATGTACTCCAAGAAATGGGTACTCTTTTCATACCCATCTTGCAGCTGAAAAAAGTTTAGAATGGCAGAAAAAGCTGGCTGCAGACCCTAGATAAAAAGTGCTATGACTCAGAATGGGAAACCCCTGGATGAAGCCTTTTCTGACCACCCTAGTTCTCAGCCAGATATTAGGGAGATAGTCTCTGCTCAAGGACATTTGTGTTGGTGAAGAGATGAACACAAGGGAGAACAAGAGCAGTGTAAGTATGTGGTAAAGACTACAAGTGCCATTCAAAGGATGGGTTTGATGACTTAGGTGAGAATAAATGTCACTGATGTGGTGGTGGTGGGAGGAGAAGCATAAATGAAAAAAGGGGCTGGAATCAAAGTGAAGATGTTTTCACTGACTACAGATTAAATGGGAATTATGGTATAACAAAAGCAAGATAATGATAAAGTTGGCAGAGTGAGAGGAAAACCACCATTTATTAAGCCCTTACTGGTTACCAGGGACTATGCTAAAAGTTTTTCACACATTTATCTCTGTAAAAACCAGATGAAGGGAACATGGCTATTCTCACAGTACACATCATAAGGAAACTGAGGCAACTTGTCCAAAAAGACACAGTTAAGTGGCAGAGCTAAGATTTGAACCCAGGTCTGTTGAACCCAAAGACTGTATTCCTGTGTACTTTAATGTACTGTTTATCTTCATTCTCAAAGCACTGCAATTTCAAGGAATAATAAGAAATTAAACTTTTCTTAATATCTTGGTTAATCTGATAAGTATCACTTGATAATTTTGTGCTAATTTTTTTTTTTTTTTTTTTTTTTTTTTGAGACATGGTCTCACTCTGTCACCCAGGCTGGCTGGAGTGCAGTGGCTCAATCGTAGCTCACTGCAGCCTCAAACTCCTGAACTAAAGCAATCCTCCCAACCCAGCCTCCTAAGTAGCTAGGTAGTTACTATGCCTGGCTAATTTAAAGAGATGGGGTCTTGCTATGTTGCCCAGGCTGGTCTTGAACTCCTAGCCTCAAGAAATCCTTCCATCTCAGGCTCCTGAGTAGCTGGGACTACAGGCCCATGCCACCACACCTGGCTTACATTTTTTGTATAGATGGAGTTTTGCCATGTTGCTCAGGCTAGTCTCAAACTCTTGGGCTTGAGCAATTCTCCTCCTTCTACCTCCTAAAGCACGGAGATTATAGGCATGAGCCACTGTACTCAGCCACTGTTTGTACTTACAAAGTTTTCAGATACCAAAGGTTTAAACTAGGCAAAAGTGGGACCACTACTGTTATCACTAAATCACCCAGTTATAAAATGACTGACAAAGAGAATCAGTACCTGAAGAGGTGGGCTTATTGTTATTATATATTATGTACCTTAAGTTCCCAGATTTTAGCTTTTTGTGGTTAGAATTAAATTATGTACGCATAACTGGCCTTTTACTTTGTTTAATCCACAACAAAACCTCCTTATGTACCATTTTTGATGAAGTTTGAAATTAGGTTTGTAGGTACCAAAAGCAGAGCTTCAGAAGAGGGTGAACTGATGACAGCAACTTCTACTAAGAAGAGAACACCAAAGCTGATAATACGGACCTCAAATGCAACACTGTAGGAAATAAAGAACAAGGCATTTGAACATAAAGCTGTTTCCAAAATCTACAGTTACATATCTGCTGTACTTGTATCTTCAGAACTGTTAGAGGGAAATCGCCAATATGTTAGGCCTCTAACCTACTCATATATGCTAAATTTGCTTTGTCTTAATCTTAACGAATAACTGATAAATAAAAGAGAAACTGTTAGCTTTCTTGCCCTTAGTTTATTTATTTGATATAAGAAAGGAAAAATAAGCAGCCAAAGCTATCCCTGAACATACACCACAGGGAAGAGCAGCACAGAGGGCCCAGTCTGAATACACTGCTCCTGGTAAAGCCATTAGCTTATAACTCAGTAAAACTGAGTATCTGTGATTCTTAACAGCCACCAGTGATGGGATACTTCCTGTGTATCAGGAAACCAGAGGCAGTGGTATGACTGGAAAAGCCAGAGCCAGACTGCATGACTCCACTTCTCTGATTCCCTTTCCTCATCCGTAAAATGGGAGTAACACTTCCTAAGTCATAGAGTGTTATGAAAAGTATACGAGATAACACAAGTACTTATGAGTGCCTGGCATTTAGTAAACATTTCCTATCTATGATTTATTGTTAGATGCTACTTGCTTTACATGCACAACTTTATGTTCGAGGAGCTGTGATTACTCTAATTTTCTAGGTGAGGAAGCTGGCTAAAAGAGACCAAGGAGCTTGCCCAAGGCTGCTGTCATTATCAAGTATTAGGCCCAGGCTAACTGCAAAGCCTGGGTTCTTCCTTATTATATTACTTCCCTAGAGCTTACATTTCAAAGAAACTTTTCTTTTTTCTTTAATTTTTTAAAATTGTACTTTAAGTTCTGGGGTACATATGCAGATCTTGCAGGATTTTGTTACACATGTAATACACATGCCATGGTGGTTTGCTGCCTCCATCCCCCCATCATCTACATTAGGTATTTCTCCCAATGTTATCCCTCCCCAATCTCCCCACCCCTGCTATCCCTCCCCTAGTCCCCCACCCCCCAACAGACCCCAGTGTGTGATGTTCCCCTCCCTCTTTCTATGTGTTCTTATTGTTCAACACCCACTTATGAGTGAGAACATGCGGTGTTGGGTTTTCCGTTCTTGTGTCATTTTGCTGAGAACGATGGTTTCCAGCTTCATCCATGTCCCTACAATGGACATGAACTCATCCTTTTTTATGGCTGTATGGTATTCCATGGCATATATGTGCCACATTTTCTTTATCCAGTCTATCTTTGATGGGCATTTGGGTTGGTTCCAAGTCTTTGCTATTATAAACAGTGCTGCAGTGAACATACGTGTGCACGTGTCTTTATAACAGATTGATTTATAATCCTTTGGGTATATACCCAGAAATGGGATTGCTAGGTCAAATGGTATTACTATTTCTAGATCCTTGAGGAATCACCACACTGTCTTCCAAAATGGTTGAATTGATTTGGCTTTGAGGGTAAGCTTCAGTTACCTGGAAAATTCACACCGGTACACTGGTCACCTTGATGATGCCAGGTAGATGAAGTGTTATGGTATTTACCTTCCTGCTGAGATGCTTAGCTGCTGTGGTTGATTGGTTTAAGATCTATTTAATAAAATATCCCTTCTTGCTTACTCTGGAAGTGTGTGGGTATTTATATAAATACCATTAAGATTCCAGAGGTCCTTAAGTCACCCACTCTATGCACAATCCCTGTAAAGTTCATTTAACCCTTAGCAGATCTCTCAACCCTGTCCCAAATTCCAACCAAATCTCCATGGGCAGAGAAAACATACAGAGCCCTAGCATAGTACTTGGCTCAAATCAGTGCCGCTCAGCCCTTGTCCCCCCTCTCCCGACTTCCCTCTACCCTGCTCCAACAACTGGCCTGTTACCAGGTACTGTTAACCGCACCTCTAGTGGATAGACCTCATTTTCAGGAATTCAGTCCCCTGCCACTCCTGTCTGCCCTCGCAGTCTCTCAGAGGCCAAGTTCAGGTCTCTCACGGTGTTTGGTAATACCTTTGTGTCAACTTGGGAAGATAAAGCAAGTATGAAATAAAAGGACATTATCAAGATTTCCTGAGTT
This sequence comes from Ateles fusciceps, assembly GCA_036589455.1. Lineage (NCBI taxonomy): Eukaryota > Metazoa > Chordata > Mammalia > Primates > Atelidae > Ateles > Ateles fusciceps. The sequence continues at coordinate 16,370,366 of JAZHEH010000562.1, forward strand.
AGGACACAACAAATAGATTTTTGTCTAAATCACACTCTTAGGATGCATGGAGTGTTGTGGAGGTTGGAACATTTTATTTCCTGCCATAAAAAAGAAATCTCTTTTCATTTATGACACAATGAAGTCAATAAAGAAAGGGCTTCATTATAGTCAAAAGACCAATGAATCTCCTTTGGAGATAATCTCTGTATAAATAAAATATGCCAACAAGGTTGGTTTAATCCCAAGGGTTTTAAACTGCATGTTTAAAACCCCTTTATATTCTGGCACCCTGCTGAAGCCAGTGACCTTCAAATTATTAAGATGTATTTTAACTGCTGGAAAGGCATGAATCATTTCTGAATTTCTAAGCTACTGGTTAGCAGCAACATTTTGTTTTGTAATGCTCTTATTAGAAAGTTAGCTTTTCTAATTTCCAGAGAAAAGCATTTGTAAGGACATCTGTGTCTGATAGTGCACATATTTAGGAATGCCCTTTCAATACACTCTACAACAGGTTAATTTCATGAGCTACGTTCTGATTTTTACAAGTTTATATATAATGAAAGTCTAAAAGAATAACAATGTAGTGAATGCTTCATTAATAACTGCAATATTATTCGTTTGTTTTTTCAAAAGCATATTCTTGAGTCACTAGATTTTTAAAAGTACTTGTCAATGTTAAGAATATTATGGATCTTAAAGAGAATTTTGTGACCACTATTTTAGAAGATGGAAAGCATATGAGGGGATTGACAACTGTGTTACTGCATTCAGTTATGCTTTATCCTCACACCGAAACAACGGGAAACCAGTAACCAGGGAACATTTTCTTTTGAAAAACCCTTAGTGAAATACATTGAGTCAAAGCCCCTTTCATTCTCCTGCAGAAGTCACAGTTTAACTTCTCTCTCCTGCTCCTGCTTTTCCCATACGTCATGCATGGAGCAGGCACTAACAATTCAAAATCTATCTGATAAAAGAATTGATACTACCTTTATAGTGACTGGAATCCTGGAAGCCAACCTCAAAAGCACTTCTTTCAAGCTGGATAAATACTCTTGCATTATGAGTTTGTTTTCCTAACGTGGCTAACTAGCCTCAGCCACCATATATATTCACAGTCTCTGTCTAGCATTTCTACATTTTGCATAAGTGTTAGGTGAGACCAGGGAGAAAAAAAAGTCTTCATTCTTAAAAGCTGTCTTTGCTATATTAAACCAGAAGAATACACTGAAGATTCTAAATTCCTGTTAGATTTAGTAAAACTGATCATTCAAAATTCTTCAAAAACTCCTATAAACTGCTATCTCAAAGGGATGAGTATCACAGGGTTAGCAAAGCTTTCTTTAATCATTTGCCTATTTTATAATAGTTTCCAAAAGTCAGTATAACTTACTGATTCCATGTATGCTTTGGGATTTAAAGATACAAGCTATTTGTTTATGAATTTTAACCACAGCAGAATCATCCAAAGTTGCTTAGTGTCTAAATTTGTTCAACATGGCTGTGACTTGTTTTCTAAATCATTTAAATCACACAGACCTGTTTTTGTGCAGGGAATGGATATCTTGCTGAGTTGAGTCTTTTTCTCAGGAAGGAACAGAATAAAAATAAGTAGAGAACAGAGATGAGAGGGGAGAATTTTTAATATGGGGAAAATGTCAACCGAAGAATTATGCCCTCCAGGAATATGAAAGAGAATTTAATGGAAAAGCAAACGGTCAGTGTTAGTGAGAGAAGTTAACGATCAAGGAGTCAGAAAAAACTGAAGAGAAAATTCACATGTATTTGAAGATGCCTTGATTTAATGAAGCAATACCCAAATGAAAACTCTGAGTCTTGAGATATCAAAACTGTCACAGTCGTATGCCAAGAGGTGGTAGAGCCATTTCTAAGCAGCTGTGCTTTGAAGTCACACAGAGAATTCCAGTGTTAGCCCCACTGTTTAGCTCTGTAACCTTGTGCAAATTAAATACATGTCTCCAAACCTCAGTTTCTTCATCCAGAAAATGGGGGTATCAACTGTACCTGTCTCTTTAGGACTGTAGTGAAAATAAACATAATATACTTTGTTGGTAAATGCTCAATAATTACTAGATAATGATTTTTTAAGAGGCTAACTGTAAAATAAGTTCTAGGAACACAGTGGATTATGTATTCCACAGTGATGACGCCAGAGCTCTATTTTTACCATAGCTTGGTACTTGAATTTTCAACTTTACCCTGTTGCCCATATTTTAACCAGTATCTCTGGTTATGTCCATTGTCTAGAGAGTGAAGAGCCCAAGTGGTAAAATAATTTGATAAATCTGGCACCCAGTACTCTTGTTATTTAGGTTTTGAGCAAGGATAAAATATAACTGAGATTGAATGGGTAGAATAAATACTTCATAGGAGCTCTGTAAATCTCATATTATTTTTAGAAAGAAAAACAACTAGGTAATTTCAAAGAGAAATCATTTAAAATGATTCCATGGAGGTCTCCATTAAAGAAAAGTTGTGGTAAAAGCTTTAGTAAAGTGAAAATAACTCACAAGTTTGTTGAAAATTGTTTTTCTTATATGAGACACAGTTGTACTGTTGTAACTAGAAGAAATCCTAAATAATAGAACACTGAATTGTTTAAAGTGCTTTGTGAATTACAATATTTTCCAAAGGTAACTATGAAATAGTACTGTGGGGTTTTATTTACCAAAAATACAAGATTGTGATCAAGCTGAAAGTTTTTAAGAAAAGGTCATTTAGGGTAACTCTCAGTTAAGGGTGAAGTAAGTTCGTTTGTTTAGGCATGCTCCTAGGAAGGCTATGATAGCTATGAAGACCTGAGAAAGCAGATTAGCCTCACTCGTCATTTCACTAGGTAAGCCCTATAACATCACACTGCCTTACATTTACAATAATTCATTTTTATAAACGTGTTGCAGCTTGTCAAGAATGCCTCGCCTGTGCCAAGTGAGGTATACGACTGAATACATGGGCTTCTCAGTCAGTGGAAAACGTGAAGGAATTGTCTTTTGATATAGTTATATTACTAGTGAGTGAGTATGAATTAGCAGAAACTCATATTTAAAAGGGAAAAAGACACATTTAAAGAAATGCCTCTGGGTTTTGAGTATTTACCTTCTTAACTAAATAGGTAACTGGAAATGAATCAGAAAACATTCAAAAGCAATTTCTGGTCTAAGACACCTACTCAAAGGTGTGGCATGACATATTCAGAGGATCCTAGTGAATTAAAAAGTTCTAAAACCTACATCAAAGAAGAGTGATGCAAGGTAGGGCACACCCAGTGGATGTAGTTCAGTGTTCCGGAAACACAATTTTAACATGAGAGTCGTGCAAATGCTCTCTCTCCATGACTTCTGGGATTAACAGTACCATGATCTGGGAGGGAAAGTTGCAACAGCTTACACTTCTGGCTTAATGTATGGTTTCCAGAGTGCTTTTATACGTATCATCTCCTGGGGTCTTAACAGTTACCTCAAAAGGAAAGGAGAATACGCATCCTATTTACTTTACAGATTCTGGAAACTAAGGCTCAGAGAGGTTAAGGCACTGACGAAAGATTTCAGGGTGGACCTAGGGATTCTGATTCCTAATCCAGTGGTAAAAGAAAATAGAAAAGGGAGAACAGCCCAGTAAGTATTTCACCATTTAACTCTTTAAACATGGATTTCAATTACACAGCTACCAAACAACTGAGTCTGTCAGACCATCAGGTCAGAGGGGGAGAAAAGCTGCCAGGAATTTTCCAGTGGTCAACGCACATTGTAGGTAATGCAAGAGGAAAATGTATATGCACACTACGGTACAAATCCAGTAGATTCAGTGAAACTTCTTATTTCATGGTGATGAAGACTGATGATTCCTGTCTGCTTTCTCTACTCTCTAAAGAAAAGTAGTTTCCTTCAGCAAGGATAAAGGGTAAGGTTAGTGGAGAACATACAGTGACACGAAACTTATACCATCTGTATGGGAATTAATTTAGCAGCCACGAAATGATCCAACAGGAACTTAATCAGAGACTTTATGTTAATCTTCTTGTTTCTGTGTGACAAGTTTTAGTGAGAAAAGCTGACTAGAATGTACAAAACATGGACAATCCCAGTAATATCTAATGACTTAGCAATATACTAACACATAACGGGGCAGTTAAGTCCACAACCATAACCACACCTAGTGACAATCTGCAAACAGAAGCATTTCTCCGTGGTACCCAAAGAATGACTGTACCTCTGAGTTTCACAGCCAAGACCTTTTAAGAACTTTAAAGAAATTTTTATAACATTCATTCATTTAAGTACTTAAAGAATACCTACTATGTGCCAGGAATTATTTTAGCACTGAGCATATAGCCACTTGCCCTCATAAAGCTCTCATTGTAGTGGGAAGAGAGCCAACAAAAAAGTAAAACATACAGCACATTAGTTGGTGGAAAGCATTGTGGAGAACAGGGCAGATCAGCAGGATGAGGGAGCTTCAGGTGTGGAGGAGGGGTGGCATTATAATCAGAGTGATGCTTCTGTTGGCAAAAGAGTAATATCAACAAGATACATGTATCTAAAATATCTGAAGATATGTATTTGGAAGCACATAATGAAACCTGGACATAGAAAGTTAAAATCTGGCAAACAAGAAGGGGTGCCAAATAAAAATGGTGGATGAGATCGTCAAATCCCACAACCGATTACACCTAACCCACTGCTGAACTGCTAAATGTCTACGGCATTTGCTAGGATTCACTACAGTGTACATTCCACCAGTCCCTACCCCAATACTAACCAAGCATTTTATCTTTTTACCAAAGGACAAGTGAAATAATCCACCAGACCAGTAATGTATCCCTATATTTCCACACAACCATCCTAAGAACCAAACCTTTCAACATGAAGACACATAATTTTCAGAGGCAAAGAATCTTAGAAAAATATCACCTTTAAAAAAATGTGTCACAAGTTGTGATTTTAAAATATAAGCACAAATTGCCCATGCAAATGAAATTTAATCCCAATAGATACTAAGAATGTTTTTGTATGGTTTTCCCTTTTTCTACTGTACTTCCCTTCCCTCCATATGACTAAATATTACATTAACTCAGTTATTTGTTCCTCTAAAGAGAGTTTTATTACTTTGCAGATATGTAAAGGAGTATTCATTAAATTCTCTTAGTTAAGGATATCTTAGACGGGGCAAGCTTTAAATGGGTATAAAATAGTATTTTGTTGTTTTATCACATAAAACTGAGAATAAAAGAGAAAAACAATTAGCTCGTTGGAAATAAGAGCATGTCTTACTTACCTGGAATAGGAATAATAGGAATACTTTCATTAGGGACCACTCGAGGTGAATTGCTGTCTTCCACATAGAAATGAGCTGTCTGAAAACATTTTCTGTGTAGAAAGGAGAAAAACATGTCAACAATAGAATACACTTTGTCTGAGTTCCTCATCTTTTAATACTTCTTTTACAAATCTTCCCAGCGTAAAGATCACACAGCACTCAGGGCAAACTCATGTAAAAGTAACAAGATAGAAGGACAACATTCAGCCTCTTGGAGGGGCCTCAAATTGCTAAAGAATATCCATTTTCTTTTTTATCATCACCACATCCAACCTGATAGTTGAAAGGGAAAGGCTTAGTATTTAACTACTCAAATACGTGAAACCATGGTAGTGAGTAAACCTGCCACATGGACTGCTAGGATTATCGCCACAATATTTCTAAATTTGATATGTTGCAGAGAAATAATTTGCTATTCTAAACCCACAGTCCCAAGTTCAAAACCACACCTTGTATCCCCTTCCAACATTGTCATCAAACAGCCGAAGTACATAATAACACCACATTGTTCATGGTTAGCAAAGGCCCCCAAAGCCTCAGACAGCTCTTTAAAGAGGTCAGAGGGCTTCAGGAAGGCAAGCACTCAGACTCAGAGGCCCTTGTCAGACAACATCTGAGACAAGGTCTTGAAGCCCTTAAGTGTCATCTGCTTGTTTTTTTACCTGTATTTCACGCAAAGCAGAGAGCATACACTGGTCATCATAGGACAGGCGGTGAAGAGAAAAGCCATCAGCAGCTCACTCAGCCTCTGCCTCCGATGCTGGCTAGCCCTCAGCTTTCCTGCATCCACGTCACTGCTCATTGCGGCCCTAATGAGCTGCCGGAAGCACAGGCTGAATATTTAATGAAGCAGCTCAGCGTGAATGGCTATTGTGACCAGAGAAGGGTCCCTGTTCATTTGGCGGAGGGACTTTACAATAGCTGGCCCTACTGCTGGGTCTTTTAGCCAAGCAGGCGGCATCCTTCTGGTGCTGTGTCACTGGGATCTGTCCTCCTCCTCTGGCGTCTCACACCAAACAACATTTACACACATTACAGCTTTGCTTTTTCTGGGGGCCATATTCCAACTACCAGAGTAAGTCCACTTTTCTTCACATTTGTCTTTGCTCACCTAATCAAAAATATCCTAGCATGATTCCATTGGGTGTACCCTGTTTCTGTGAGGCCAAAGGAGGGGTTAGGGTTGGGAAGGTTAGAGAAAAATCAAGAAACTATAAAAAAACATCTCTGTGGGGAGTGAAAAGACCTCAGAGTTATACAGATGTTTCTGTCTCAGCTTTTATATAGGCTATAACCACATGCAATCAGAAATGATCACATGTCATAGTATGAAGTGCTGTTCTTTAAGCAGTGCCTATTTTCAGATGCAAAGTAGCTCTAACTAGTTGTCCATTTGGATAGCGCTCTAGAATCAATCTAGACTGCTGCTCCATACCATTAGAAGATTTTGAACATCAATTACTACAGCTCTTGGCACATGCCTTCCAGGACTACCCTTACAGAGGACTGAAGAAAAAATGAGTGGTTTATTTTTTTCCTATGAATTGCTAAATTCAGCATTTGTAATATAAATAATAAAACAAGTTTTCATCACTCTTCACTTAGCTGCCTTTACCTAAATTTGCGAAGAACATGAGTTAGACTTAAGCTGCATAGCTATGAAATGCACATAATATAGGGCTCTAGTGCTAACCAAATCTTCTAAATGTAAAACAATGGAAATCTATGTGAAAAAAATTTTGATGTTTGAGATGACTTCCTTCTCTCTCTAAATGAGTTATTAAGTTTTCTACTCTTGGATTCCTTCCTCTCCTCACCCACCTTCCCCAATTTGCACAAATTTCCAGAATGTAACATTAAAGTTAAAACACAGGTTATGGACTTCAGAAATGAATGACAGCCTAAACCACCCAGTATCATAGCTAAGGAAAATCTGCTTTTGTTGAGTTAGAGGACAGCTATTCAATTACTTAATAGCCCAAAGAAGTGCTCTAAGTCACTGAGATTAATGGGATGCAATTTACTGGGTTAGCCTTTAACAAAATGAAAAAAACAAATGCATGCAAGAAATAACTTTGATTTTAAGACTATAATGATTATGGCTATTAGACTTCTAAAATATAAAGTTATTAAACAGAATTTTTACTGACCAAGTTACTGTTAAAGTGACTTAGAAAGGATATATATACTATATTGCAGATTTTTTTTTTTCCTACAAGACAGGCAGACAGTTCAGCCGGTCTCTCAGTTACATGTGGAACTACAGGCTCCACATTATCTTTGAAAAAAGCAGTGTGTACTGAAGCAAATCACACTCTAGTGCCCCATGTGCTGCTGTTTATAATGGATTTTCCCTGGAGCAAAATAACTGTGATTGCCAGAGAAAAGCACACGACTTCGGATAAGGATCAGAAACTCTGGAGACAAAGCTCTGCATCTGTACCTTGCTGCACGGCACGCACTTGCCTCCCACACAAATACATGGGTGGGCAACTAACTACAGAACTTTGTGGGGAATGTCTTCCTGTAGAATAAAGATTTCAACGGATTCAGCAAATGTTTATTCAGCACCCAATGCACAGCATCAAGTATGCAGACAATGCATTCTCTGCTGCTGTCTGCCATCCTTAAAACTACTTCTGTAAGCCTGGCTAAACACTGGAGTAATTGCTAAATCATATAAGCAACAGATGATCTCTGCAGAAAAATTAGGAAATACAAATGAACAAAAAGAAAAAAAGACAATTAAAATCACCTAAAATCTTTCTCCCAGTGATGATCACTATTAATATTTTGGGTCTAACCCTGTATACTTCTCCTCATTTATTGACTATTCCTTGATCATCTGCAGTGAGGGGCTGGAAGGATAATGATAAACAAGACATACAAGGCACCTGCCCTCCTAGTACTTACGTCTTCATAGGGAAAATCCACAACAAGCAAACAAATAGCTTCAAATAGTCAAAAGCAATGAAAAAAATAAGGCAATGATGTGGTGATAACTGAAGTAGGCTGAAGGGACTTCATTGAGGAGGTGGCATTTGCGCTGAGGCCTGATTAAGGAGGAGTAACCCTGTGAAGTTTGGGAGGAAGACCATTTTGGGCAGGTCAAGCAGCTAGTCAAAGAACCTTACAGCATAGGGAGCTTAGTGCATTTTAGGAACTGGAAGGAAGCCAGAGGTAAGGGAAAGGCTGTGGAAAGCAAGGTTGGAGAGGTGGGCCAGACCCAGATCATGCAGGATCCGGTAGACTACAAAGAACCTTCATTGGTGTCTAAGAGCAGGGGAAAGCCAATGAAGGGCTTTAATCCATGGAGAGGCACCATCTGATTTGCTTCTTTCAAAAAGCTCATTTTGGCTACTACATGGTGGAGGGATTAGAGGGCAGCAGGAATCGAACAAGGAGATCAATCTGTGGGCTATTATTATAATCTCACCCAAATATAGATAGATGGGCTTTTTTCCTTTTTTTTTTGCAGGCAGGGGGTGTATTTTATTTTGAGTCTCACTCTGTCGCTCAGGCTGGAGTGCAGTGGTGCGATCTCGGCTCACTGCAGCCTCCGCCTCCCGGGTTTGAGTGATTCTCATGACTGTGGTGCCTAAGGTTCCCGAGTAGCAGGGACTACATGGGGGGGTTTATTTTTAAAAAATGAAATGAGATCATTCTATATGTATCTCTTCCTTGATAACAAATATAGACTGGCATCCTCTTTATTAATGTTTGCTTAATCTTCCATTTCATGGAGGCATTACAATGTTGGTATTTAACTTAATTTATTCATTTAATAACCATCTATTGGGGGGGTCTCCTCTGGGTCAGGGACTGATGAAGGTGGTGAGGCTGTTGTCAAGTTTTCACGATCCTTCACAATATTAAGATCCCTTTGCATGTACAAATTTGTGTTTAATACCTAGGAAAAGCAGCTTCGTATCACATGACATTGTATTTTAACTTTCTCATTTCAGGGAATTCCCATGAGAAATTATGCTTCTTGACCTTCAGAGATATCCAGGAATAAAAAAGCAAAAGCAAGGATTTTGGAGAAAAGGAAAGGAAAACACAAGTTTTAATACTTCTAAACTGAATTCTGTGATCTGCTTAAGGAGGCAGTATTGTCTCTAATTTTGAGCTCAGGGGAATGGAGATAGAATTTCTCAAAGTGCGTAAGTGTGTGTCACTGAGCGTGCTATTTCAATTTTCTACTGAGGTCTAATTCTCTTTCAACTAACTTACCCTTACAGACCCTCCCTGAATGAATCAGATTTCTAGGATCACGAAGAGCCATTTTCTAAAATTATAATTTCTTTACAGTGAACATTTCTATATGTAAAAAGGGAAACCAATGAAATAGATGTTTATAATGAAAAAATATATTTAAAAATTTAACTACAAAATATAATCCAATGATTCCCTATCATATATTTCATGCTTCCACCTCGCCTTTTTTTTTTTTTTTTTAGATGGAGTCTTCCTCTGTCGCCAAGCTAGAGTGCAGTGGCGTGACCTCAGCTCACTGCAAGCTCCACCACCCAGCTTCAAGCAACTCTCCTGCCTTAGCCTCCTGAGTAGCTGGGACTACAGGCGTGCGCCACCATGCCCAGCCAATTTTTGTATTTTTAGTAGAGATGGGGTTTCACCATGCTGGTCAGACTGGTCTCGAACTCCTGACCTCGTGATCTGCCTGCCTCGGCCCCCAACAGTGCTGGGATTACAAGTGTGAGGCACTGCACTTGGCTGCCCTTTCTTTTTACTTCCCATCCCCTTCCCCACTCCTGGGCGCTGTCTGTCCCCTTTAAGAAACTCAGGCCAGGTAACATTATTTTCACTGACCCTGACAGGCCTAGTAGTGACCTGAATTAGTTATCTTCTACTTCCCCCTATTGTACATTTGCAGCACGTATCTTTCTGACACTTAAGTTCTCTGATTTAGGTATGCCTTAATTTTGGAGGGCCCTGAACAATCAGTCAGTCTCTCCGTCTCTCTTTATCAGTAAAGTGTCAGTCAAATGGTGGTTATTAACAAACACTACATAGCTCTTTGGCTTAGGGAGCTTTTAGAATACCCAGGCAGGGTAAGCCCCATTCCTGGTGATTCTAACAGAGCAGGTGCAGGGTGGGGCACAGCTCTGTGTATTCTGAAGACTCCCTCTGAGGATTCTGGTATGCACTGTGTCCAATTATGAACCACTGTGAGAAAGGGAAAATGGTTCCTGAGAGTCCACCCTTGTGGATTGCTATACTTGTCTGGTAGGAAAATTAATTTCGGTTCCTACGAAGGTACTGAAGTATTTACTTCAATATTATTCATAAATATTTACTTCAATATTATTAATAAATATTTACTTCAATATTATTAATAAAAATGATATTCTGGCATCCTGAATTCCAAATTTCCTGCCACTTGAACAAACTGGAAAATCACTGTCTTACATGGCTTTCTAAAGCCCACTCATTCACAAGGCACCCAAGATAAAGGGACTTACGTGAAATATTCACTGAATGCTCCCAGATGAGTGCAAGAAAGCTCAGTTTGCATGAGGTATTTCCTCAATTCAAACTCAGTGGGTGTGTAAGACAGAATGAAAGTGAAACAGAAGAGGTGAATCTGTTGGTCCCTAACTTGGTCCCATTTCTCATATGCCTCTCACAAAGTAAGCATTTTGCCACACCAAAGGAGAGTCCTGTTCAAAGAATGCATTTTTCTTACAGTATAGCCCTAAATGCTACTACCCAAGTGCTTCTAGTGCTTGACCAAAGATGACCAACATATTAGATCTATGCACATTTCTACAGAAAGTTCCAAGTAGCAAAGTGGAAGCAAGCTCCCTATTACTACTCTCCAATCATTCATCCCTTTTTAGAAAACCAAACATAGGCCCATATATCTTTAAAAGATTTCTAAGAAAGGTCTGATTGGAAGTCCAGAGGGTAATGTGTCATATCCTCCCAGTAGCTGATCAAATCTGTATGAATTCTGGTTAGCAGCTTTCTGGGTCCCAAGCCCACAACCCACACTTGTGGTCCAGATCTGTGGAGTGTCTGAAGGCCTGATGGTAGGAGTATGCAAGTATGCATGGCTTCTTAAAAGCCCACATGGGACACATAAAGCTCATGATTAGGAATATTTTCTCTTGGATTGAAATTTCTAAAAATAACCTGCCGTTCACTCAAATAAGGGAGATATTTTAAGGATAAGGACCTTTTTAAAAATAGTCTACTCTTGGGGAAGCAAAGCACACACACGTGCAGAGTACATCTTTCAGTTAGGATGTGGAACACATCGGCCAGTATCAGCTGTCAACGTCAAGTCCCTGAGCTCCCCGCTGAAAAATACACACTGCCAGCACATGACAGGCTCCAGTATGTTTAATTGGCCTTCTTGACTAATGAAACACACACACACCCAGCTGCTCTGACAGTCCTTTATAAGTATTAATAAAATTCCAGTTATAGAGACTTACTAGCCAAACAAAAATGTAGCAAAATAACCAAAACAAACAAAAAACCCTCTAGACCTCTGACCCCCAATTTCCACCCAGGAATTTGATACATTCTTAAGGAAGAACACCCAGAATGACCAAATTTCTGCATAAAGGCCTTTTTTTCTGTGGCTTCTGTTTTTCTGGGTACCTGTTTAGATAACCTCTGATACAAGCTAACAATTTTCTTGTATCTCTTTCTGCCCCTCTGACAAGAACCTGGAAATAATTTAGGGACCAATATTTTTCAGAAGCAAAGTGCTGAACTTGAGTGCTGAAAGACTGAGCATTAGAAATGTTGGAATTCCACACAATGCTGTTGTATTTAAAACACACACACACACACACACACACACACACACACACACACACCTTAAAAGACAGGTATCCAAACCTGCTTACAGGAAAAAGGGGTTCTTGGGGTCTACACCCACTTTTTACAAGCCTGGGATCTCATCCGTTCTCATCCAAGGTCCTCGGCTTACTACAACCTGCTCAAATGTGCTTGGCCGGCCGGGGGGGGGCCACAGCATGGCCTCCAGACTCATCTGACAACCCAGAGTCATGAACTAACCTAATGTTGATACACAGGAATTAGAAACCAAGTCACTGTCTTCAAATTAAACTCAATGGGTCTATAACCACATTAGGGTGACAAAGAGTTTATTAGCAGTGTGTAGCTCAAAATTCTAATTGCAGACTAGAGAGGGCAGTTAGCTGAGCTGCTGCTGAATATTAATTATGTAATCTTAACTGATTTACACACTGCCCTCATTTAAATTTTCAGTGGCATACCCGCTAATAATCCCATTTATTTTCATGCTGTCAAGAAGAGAAATCACATTAATATTTACTTTTGTAAATGGATCTGTTGTAGTAAACCCTGCATGAATAACCGCCACTTACAAATAGGAAGCTGAAAATGTTCACATGCCTTCAAGGGAGATGATTGAGAGCTGTATTTAAAAGGCATGGATTAAAAACAAAACCAAGCAACAAAAAAACTAAAAAAATAAATAAAAAATAAAAGGCATGGATTGATTTATTAGGGCAAAATGTTTCAAGAAATTAAAGTGACAAATACAACAATAAAAGAAAAAGGCTGTAGGCGTTGCTGGGCTTTTCCTCCAAGAGGAGTGTCTGAAATAACTCTGGGATTCCACTTGGAAAGAAGCCCAATGTAAGTTCTAAGTTGAGATTTTTCATATACAACAACTCACTTGCTGTTAAGTTTCCTTTACGGCATGTTAAGTGATTCAGTTTATAAAACTCAGTTTACACTTGTAGAAGCTTTTCCGCAAGGGATCTTCTAAAACGAAAAACTCAAACCAAAATATGTTTCTGGTGGCCATATTTTCCAAATCATAAAAGGGGCCGTGAAATTTGACAAATGTCAATGTGCTTTTGGGGATAATCAAATGGCAAGTTTCACATGAGGGCAATGGAAGTCCCAGGCCATATGGTTGTCATACCTTAGATAAGCAGGGCTTATCTGATACGAGGAGAGAGAAGGGGAATAAGGGAAGAGCAAAGAGAACAAAACCTTCCAAGAGATGGATGGGGTGTGAAAGAGGAAACATACTAAAATGAGGAGAGAATGTTTCAAAAATATTTTGGATTTCACATGAATAGGAGAGATGACCTAGTCAACTTTTGGTACAGTTAGACGTGACAAAAATCTGATTCCCATAGTAAGAATTTTATTGGATAATTCAAATTGCCTGCAATTAACATCTTGAGGAAGGTTGGAGAAAAATGATCAAATTATAGGCATAAAAGTGGTCTCAAAACTATATTCTCTTGCTAGGCATTAGGTCTGCCAAGAAATCCTTGCAGATACCTAGGCCTGACTGAAGTACTGGTAATACTTTCCAGGAGATAAGAGAGAACACGTCTCTTCATAAACCACATTTTGACAAGACTGTGACAGTTCTTATATTATAGCTGGCTTTCAGAAAGTGAGCCCCGGACAGTACCTCCCAAGGCTTCCAGCTATTACCTAGAAAGGAAGGCTTGAAGTCAGGGGCTTTAAGGCAGCTGTATCACCCTTCAGACCCTAGACTGGAATGTTCTGAACATCTGGACTGAGGCTTCAGGGACTCCCCCACCTCATTTGCCACAGTTTTAAGGCACTGACACAACCCCCCACCGATACAGGAAGGTTAATGGTGATGTGATAGTCCAATTCGTCTTGGGGAGGAGGTAAGAAATGAAATTCACATTTTATTTACTGCACATATTTTTCAGTATTTATAATCTAAAATGTCTGGGTAAAAGCCTTTTGGCAACTCCTTATTTTGTTAATATACTGATTGACTGTATTTTGCTGTGACTGATATTTTAAGGATCTAAGAAGGTATTATATGCATCTTCACTAAGCCCCAGATTGCGGTATTTTTTTAAAAATACTTGAGACCATCTGGGGAAAGAAAAAGTTGATTCAGACATCACACTATCAACCAGGTTAAATTCCAACTGAATTTACTATTAAAATTTGAAACCATAAAAGTAATTTTAAAAAGAATAATCTCAAAATGGGGAGACTTTTGAAAGAAAACTCAAAATCTAGAAAATGAAGCAGAAAATACAGATTAAATCTGATTATATAAACATCAAAGAAGAACAGTAAATACAGTTAAGAGGTAAACTACAAATTGGGAAAAAATCTTTGCAACCCATATTGCTACCAAGAGATATCTCTCTCATTAGGAAAACACCAATAACTCAAAGAAAAAATAAGCAAGAGATATAAACAGTTTACAGAAAAACAAATGGTTTAATCCCACTTATAATTAAGAGACAACACATTAAAACCACACTGAGACACTCCTTCTTTTTCACCTATGATGTTAGTAAAAAGGCCAAAGTGTGACAACACAGTGTGCTGGGTTGGCTGTAGGGAAATAGGCATGCTCATATACTACCCAGAGAAACCCACCTTGGTACCCCATCATGGAGGGCAATTTGGCACCATACATACACAATAGCACGTACCTGTGATACAGCTAATAAATTTTCCTCTGAAAACTTTCCTACAGACATGCTTATCCCACTTGCAAAATGACACATAAACTTATTCATCACACAACTGTTTGTAGTAACAAAAGACGGAGAACAATCAAAATGACAGCCACAGGGCATTGGTTAACTAACTAAATCATGAAACTTCTATACAAAGGAATATCATGCTTCTGTATAAACGAATGACGAAATTATACAGGCATAGGGAAAACTTGCGTTATGTGAGAATAGCAAGGCACATGATCGCATATGCAGTATTTCATTGTGTACAAGGGGATAAACGGATATTCATTATTTGCTTATATATTATATATACATAACAATCTCTGGAAGAATAAACAACAAACTAGCAATAAGGGCTACCTATTTATGAGGTAGGGAGCAGGGTGGGTGAGTGATGGGATGGTAATTTAGGGGTGCATATAATTTTAAACTTTTGAATTTGAATCATGTCAAGTATTACCTACTCAAAACTGAAATCAGCTTTATTGAAAAATTAAGTACTTGCGTCTCATTTTTAATGTTTTTTTCCTCTCTTTTCTGGGAGGATAATCACCTCTGACAGCCGTTGTCCTGCTTTTAGCAATTCTCTGTGCAGCGCACCTTACTTAGCGCCTCCCTGTCCTTCCTGCTGTGGGAGAGGGGAAACAATAGGGGCAAAAGAGTAATGCCACGTGAAGTTAATGTGCAGGGACTCTCTAACAGCTCTTGCAGCTGTTTGGAGGGTTGCAATTTAGGCATCACTAGGGGCTCTTCTTCTGATTCCTGGCCATAGTTTGGGTGGAGATACAGCCAGGAGAGAAAACGAGAGCAGACTGAAAAAGGCAAAGGTGAGAGAAAGAGAGCCTGCTGAAGTGCTGGCATTCCAGACTCCTGCAGATGCCTGGCAGAGGTAGGGGCACCCTGTCTTTCAAAGCCTTTTCACAGAGCAGCAGCAGGATGGACCATAGGTCAGGAAAGGAGGCGGCAAAAGTGCCTGGGGGGGGGGAGAGCATGGGGAAGGAGAGGGGACAACGGGCTAGTGGAGAATGAGGAATTTTACAGTGTGGCAGGGTGGCCAGCATAAGGAAGAGCACAGACATGGAGCCCCTTGAGGACAGGATCTATATCTGGCCCATATCGTTTTCATGGAGTAGTTAGCACAGCACACGGAGCCATGAGAAGGGGTACTGCTCAGGACTCACGCCACTGCAGTGGAGTCCCAAGGCAGCCACTTAGGCAGAGTGGCCTAGCTAAGTGACAACTTCTCAGAGCGTGAATTTCCACATCTTCTCAATGGGTTAATATATTTCACACACTAAGCATTTTACATATATTACCCCCATTTAATCTTCACAACAACCTCATGAAAAGGAGCTATCATTAGACTCATTTTCTAGATAAGGAAACAGAGGCCCTATGGGCCCTTCTTAGTCGTAGGGCCAGGAAGTGGCAGAGCTGTGGTTAGAACCCATATCTCTGTAAGCCAAAGTCTGTCTTTTAAGCTACTACACTATTTTAAAAAGTAAATGATAGGATTTACAATCAGAGGGGATTCTATAAATACTTGTAGTTTCACAAGATGGTTCCCGACTCCTACACCTAGATGAGACTGATTGTGTTTCCCTCACTGAGCAGCAGAGAAGATACCAGAGAGACTGGGGCATCTCTCTTATGATCCAAAATATGTCTACCATGGGCCCACTGACATGTGGGGGTCCAGATACGTAAAAGAAATAGTCTGGCAGGCTACAGCATCACTTCTGGGGAGGACTTGAAATGGGATGTGCATTTATCTTTGTGATATTCATAAGGTGCTGCTGGCTCTTTCAGCATATTATAATCAAAAACACAAAATTTATTTATAACGGACTAGGTATGACACTCAGGCATTTAAGTGATGTCCAAAGTCTTCCTCTCGTAAGATTAGTCTTTGAATCCAAAACTATACAGAGAAGTTTCTATTTCAGTTTCTAAGAGTTTTGAAAACATATTAGAAAGTAAAGACATTAATAAACAAAAAGACATCACAGAATAATTTAGTTACCAGTGTTAGCAGTTACTGCTTTCCCTGCAAGGCCAAAATTGCACCGTGCAGTGTAAAAGAAAATAGATCATGTACCTTCTCATTAATCTGTCATAATTCTAAACTATACCTTCTCAGATTTCATAGGTTTATCTGATCATAATAGTTGGATATCTAAAATTTTGTCTTAGTACTCGGATTTACCCACAACCAACGGAGATGAATCATTCCATATAAAAATTCTAACGTAAATCCTATAAATTGGTTCATTGAAAGTAAAAGGGACTGCTCCTGACATAAAATGGATTTGCGAATGAGTCTAATTAGCATTTTAATATTAAAATATATTAATATTAAATAGAGTTTGCCTAAGACAGGCCCTACAGAAATATTATCAAGAGATTCCACTGTGGTGATTAAGACTGTACAGTCATGAGTTTCAAACATTTATTATAAATGTTTCCAGGACAATAATTTTTCCAAGTATTCAAACTATCCAGAACTCGTATGTGTGTCCTTTTTCAAAAAACATTTCACCATTCTTAGGGAAAAACACATCCATGTTTGCTTACTTCTTCCCCGCTTCCTACTGTTCATCCCTAACTTATCTACAAATTTAGGTTTCTAAGAGGTATTTTTCACATAAGACCAAACGCATGCATTATATGTTTATTTTTAAAGCTCAAAAACATGCAAATATCTGAAAATTTGGAAAGAAAGTGGATGCAATACATATACAGACACACATAGAGCACCCCCAGTACATACAAACCCAGAAACAAGTAACACCCCCAAAACTGCAAAATAAAGCAAAGCAAGCACACACAGGAATACTTTAATTGGTACCAGCTACACACAAGCTGAATTGATATTTGCAAGTCTTACTTTTGGGAATTCAGGTAAAACAGGTCAGTTTCAGCACTGTGCCATCTACAAGACTTTCATCCCCATGGCAACAAAACAAAAATTTGGCAAGCCAGTCCCGGCCATCAAGACGCCCCCCCACTTAAGCTTGACCGCCCCTCACCTGCTCCCCTTCTCTCCTCTCTCCCCAGAAGAAGGCACTTCACGGAAACGTCTGGGAAAGCCCTTGGACTTTATTTTGTTACACCCTCTAAATGGACAAAAAACAAAAGAGAACAGGTGTAGAATACAGTATTTTCAATTGGCCACCAAGAGTTCCACACAAATGCCCTCCCCTGCCCTCTAACACAGACAGACCCCGTCATCAGGCCTCGTTAATGACATTTTCAAAAGAGGATGCTTATGCACAAAGCTGTCTGGACTTTATGAAGAGCTTTCATGCTGAGGTAAGAAATACCCAGTGGGAACTTGACTCTTGTAAGTCATCTTTACATATTCGCAGCCTCTGTTACCCTGGTGTTAATGGAAGGTTGGGATATCACAAACACAGTGATGACCCCTGTCATTCATATACCCACTCTTCCACCTTTGACACACTGCCCTGGCAAATTGAATGGTTTAAAATATCATTGGAGTAAACAGAACTTGGGGATCATTTGGTCCTCCCTTCTGCCACAAATGTCTCTGAATCTGGTGCCATTAGACAAATCTGGGGTTCTGTCTTTTACCCCATGCTTTCCTCTCATCTCAGAACAAACATTTTCCTAATTCACAATACAGATTGGAGAATACATAGGAGAGGCACCTAAGGGAGATGGGAACAGCAGTTGGCAAGTTATTACTATATATTAAGTCCTATATTTAGTTTCCCCTTAAAACTTAAATAACTGTAGCATCTGAGACTTGGCTGCAGAATTTGCAAGATGCACTTCTGTCACACAAGAACACTTGAAGTATTTATTTAATTATATTTAGTCTCCCAAACCAGCTGGGCTATAGGATTTCACACTGAAATGATTCCTATTCTTTCCAAGCTCTGTTGATAAAATAGCAATGACAAACTCAGATATATGGAAGTTCTCTTTTTTGGAAGCTGTGTTGATTCCCACACACAATTCTGAAGCCAGGTATGTAATTCCAAAGGAGTAAACATTTGGTTAACTATTGAGTCCGCTGGTGGTTTTTAACTTCTAGGAATGAACATTCTCTAATTCCTGAGTCTCAGGTTTTCTTCACCCTTAATTCAAGCTTCCAAGTATTGTGTTAATTATTAGACTCCATGCCGGGTAAAAGTGCTTGGCCCAGGAACCAAAACTTTGAGAGGTCAAACTTGGAATATGATTAAAAGGGGGAGGGATTGCTGTAACACAGAACTTCTTGTCTCCCTCTATTGAGTGCATT
Source organism: Ateles fusciceps (assembly GCA_036589455.1). NCBI lineage: Eukaryota > Metazoa > Chordata > Mammalia > Primates > Atelidae > Ateles > Ateles fusciceps. Next base: position 16,389,458 of record JAZHEH010000562.1, read on the forward strand.
CTGGAACTACAACAACTGTCCTACACACATCATGGATATACTCACTGTGGCTACGAACATTAATCTGAAGAAATCGTGAGTGTGTTGGAATGTTTTTACAAATTCTCATAAAAACTTGAAATTTGCAGCTTCCTAAAATATTTAGACTTTTTCTCAACCCTTAGCCCTACTCTGAATTCTGCCAGATTCACTCTTTCAGGAATTTTGGAGCGGAGCCGGCTATCTCCGCAGTTTTTCCTCACACACAATCACAGGCGCTTAAAACTACCACCCGTAAACTGACAACACTTTTGCTGAGAAGCAAATGCCACACAATCAATAACTAATATCTTGAATAATTGAGATATTTGAGGCTACCTGAGCAAACCAGAAGAACAGACATAATCAACCCTGGGGGGGGGAGAAGACAGTTAATTCTGAGAAATCCAAAGAAAGATGGTTGTTACCTAGAATAGACTGAACATACAACGAGTTTCCCTTTCCTGAAAAATGAGCTTGGTTTAAAAACTTACCCACCCACCGCTTCCCTAACAGAATCAGTCCAGCTTTTTAAGTATCATGGAGCATGTTTAACTGGCAACCTTTAGCAGTGAATCTCTTTCCACTTTTGTCTAATGACTATGTGTTAGCTTGTTCCAAGAGCTTCCACTGGCATCTCAGGGCCAACTCGACAGCAGGGGGGGCGGTTACTATAACAACTGACAGCTCTCGTGAATTCTGAAAGGCCCCTGAGTAGCCATTTGGGAAACAGTTATTGAGCAAAAAGTGGCCTGGGATCGGCAGCATTAGCTGCCATGTGAACCAGATCTGCAACCACAGCCACACAGAGAAGAAAAAAAAGAGGTGACCACCTCCAGGAACAGCTGGGGACCTCAAAAGACTCCCTGCCCCATCCCTTTTAGCATCTTAGAGCAAGACAGTTTAACACCACGGTGTCATCATAAACTCAAACCCTCTGAGGCAAGCCATATTTTGGCATCACAGAATGCGCTTGAGCTCTCCCCAGTGGCTTGACACATTGTCAAGCTTTGAAAAGCTGAATTGTAAAAATCATTCCTAATGATTAAAAAAAGTCTTGAAATATGGCCACAGATATGGGTTCCAAAAGAAAAGAATGGCAGACTCACCAGTTTTAAAAGAAAAAAATGATGCCAGAATACCTGTGGTCCAGTAAATGGTCTGTTGGTAGAAAAGATAAAGGTGATCACACAAACCCACCAAAAACAATGACTTAGAAGCTCAGAGTTTTCCAGATTAGAGAAAGTTTTATATACACCTACCTTTTTGATTCTCTCTCTCCCTCAGCATTAAAAGGACACTCAGCAACTAGGACTGACCCAGTGTCTTTGCACATGTAGAATCTTCCAGAAAAGAATCTGATTCTACTCCTAACAGTGGACTTTTCTTTGCATGAAGGAAGCGCAGTTTGGCAGCGTTTGCCCTAAGAAACAGTGAATGCGCCATGATCCAGTGTTTGTGGGTCATCTACACAGCGACCTCTGCTTGGACCACTTCTCCTTTTTCTTTGTTTTATAAAAAATACAGCCCAAACATTCTCTCCTCCAAGAAATTCTTCTTGGCTCCCTCTCCTTCTCACCTAACCCTGGCTGTGGTCAGAGTCCCTCCCAGAACACACTATTTTCCTTGATCACTGTTGCAACCTAGGGGAATGCAAATTCAACCACACACAGGGGCCAAACAGGCAAGGAACAGCAGGGAGGGCAGAGACTGGCAAACTGGCAAAGGAGTGCCTCTCAACAGTGGGCCACCACGGCTCCATCCAGCCACCAATGACACGAGGGAATCTGAGAACAACGTGGCTAAATTTTCCGGTTTATCACAAGAAGCCAGACAACTGAGGTTTTTCTCAAATCTATTTTCTAAATAATTCAAGATTTAAAAAACTTGTCAGCTAAATACAACTGGTCTGGAGGCCACTAGTTTTCAACCTCTATTTGGGATAACCTTGGTTTACCTGCTCCTCTCTTCCTGTAAGGTCTGAGCCCCTTAAATGCAGGAACTCTGTCCCCTCAATGCCTCTCCAGTGCCTGGAACTAACCAGATGCTTAAGAAAGGTTGAATGAACTAACAGAGGAGTCAAGAGGCCAGCCATAAAGGGTCTTAGGTCAACAAAATACCCAAAACCCTAAGTCTGAGAAATTCCAAAACTTACAAGCTGTTTGATCCTGGACAAGTCATTCCCCCTTCTGGAAACTCTTTCCTCTCTTGGGAGAAGGATGATGCAGGCCCTGATGTGCCTTACCTACCACGCATGGCTGCTGGAGGATTCAATAACATAAGGTGTTCTCTGTATTAATTCAGCCATTACTGCTGGTTATTAACAGGGGGTGTTTTCCCTTTCCTATATCTTCACAGTCACCTGCATGGGAGAAATCATTCTTATGACACCCGTCTCCTTTATGACTTTGCTGGGGTGAAAAGGGGACAAACACCTTTACCAAAATCCAGTCATCGTCAAGTAGGCTCGGAAGTGTCGGCCGCTCGAGCAGATGGGTGAAGAGCATGTGCCTGGGCTCACAGCAGCTCTGGTGTCATTGTTGCTACTGCGGCAGTACAGGAGGGATCTGCGTTCCAGTGAGGCACATGTGGTCAGTCATCCCTCAAGCAAAAGAGGGGTGTTACCACATGCCACCCTCGACTCTTGCATGCATCTGTTTGTTTGCCTGAGCCTCCATTATGCCAACACAAATCCCCCCACACATTTGTGGTTTGCATCCCTTCATATTTATTACACTCTGTCTCCCACTGAACATCCAGGGAAGAAAAAAAATTGCAATGTCAACAAAACTCACTTGTTTTCATGAACAGCATTCTTAATGAGGAGGCACCAACACATGGCAAAATTTCTGAAAATCTAAAGATGGGACTTTGAATAAAGAGAGACCTTTTCCTATTTGCATACATGGCTAAATTGGTGTTGACTGATTTGCCACAGAATTTACAGATGGCTCGGTCATGTGCTGAAGTGAATCTACCAGATCAGAGTGTGAAATCCTTCTCATACCAAATTTTAACAAACCTGGGTCAGATGTTACAATTCCCACTTAGAGAGTTTCCAGTTTTCTGTTCCAGAATCTGCCGTTAGCTCAGCCCTATCTGAATTTGAGAAGTAAAGCTGCTCTATACTTTTGGAAAGCCTTTTTCCAGGCTAGAGTTATGGTCAATAAGATATTACATTTAGCATCAAGAAAACTAGCACTGATCAGCTGGGACTAAGATAGACCAAATAGGTTAAATTATTCAACATCAAAATCTTCTCAAATAATGGAGATATAACTGAGTGAATGCCACGAGTCCGCTTCCAGAACACCTGAAACTATCATTGGTTTTTTAAGTTTTCGTCCACGTGATTTTGGCAAATCCAAAACAAAGGATGATTTATATCTGGCTTTACTACCGCCACATACAGCAGCGGAGACATCCCCCTTTTCCTGGAGTATGTTTTTGACACACACTGTAAGAGTAGGCTGTGGAGGGAATGCCTCCAGGCACACTACTCCTCCTCCGGACAAGATAACGTACTGGTTAAGACAGTGGACTATGAAATCAAATTGGCTGGGTTCAAATCCACAGTCCACCCAAAATTAACACTGTGACTTGGGCATGTTACATGATCTTACTAAGCCTAGTTTTCTGATCTGCAAAATGAACATAATACTAATTATTTCCTAGGATTTGTATACTAATTAGGTGGGGGTGTAACCTGCTGAGTACATGTCTAGTGTGATACGTAGTCATAAAAGGTTCTTTGCTTGGCTGGGCGCAGTGGCTCATGCCTGTAATCCCAGCACTTTGGGAGGCCAAGGCAGGTGGATCACCTGAGGTCAGGAGTTTGGGACCAGCCTGGTCAACATGGCAAAAATTTTTGTATTGTACTAAAAATACAAAAATTAGCCAGGCGTGGTGGTGGGCGCCTATAATCCCAGTTATGCAGGAGGCTGAGGCAGGAGAATCGCTTGAACCCAGGAGGTGGAGGTTGCAGTGAGTCCAGATCGCACCATTGCACTACAGCCTAGGCAACAAAAGTGAAGCTCCACCTCAAAAAAAAAAAAAAAAAAAAAAAAAAGGTTCTTTGCTTAAGAACCTTTAGATACACAAAGCCTTTTCAGATGTACAAAGCCATTTCAGGGGTGAGACACTACTCATCAGAGCAGTAAGAACTACCTTGTAAGCAACGTCCCTCAGGATTACAGAAAAAAAATTAAAAATATCTTTGTAATACAATTCTAAGCAGACAGAAATGCCTTGCTCATAGTAGCTATGCTATTCTACGGCACAACTAATAAACAAGCTGCACCCCCTAGCACACTGATTGGACACTAGGCACATAGTTTCTCTCCCACCATTTACCTCAAATTATGCAAATCAAAAAGAAACCTTCCAAAAATTTTCCTCTTCTCTCTGAGTGGCAGCAGCTGTGCTGCTCCAAGTCTTTTCAGGAACGTCAGCACATTAGTGCCATATAAACAGTTTCTCTTGTCCAAGATGCGGAGCTCCTGGAATGCAATTTTTGACTGCTGCAATCCAAAAGGTGTGTTTTACTACCATCTTAAGTAATAAGGCCAAAACGGCACACTTCGAAAACTTCTGAATTGATTTCTTTTCCCTTATTTCCAATAGCTCCGAACCACTACATGGTTGATGTGGACTGCAATATTTATAAGGCACACAATAGGGCGCCATTAAAGCTGTAACTATTAGTTGATTTTATTTTTATTATCTGCCTCACAACCCTGTCCCTTGTCCAAAATCACTTTGCATACATTTCTTCCTAGTTCTATAGCAACTTCTGTGTTATTACAGAGTCCGGTTCCTACAGCTCTTCGAGGCAGACCTTTGCAAGGGCCATTCAACCTACCTGTACATCCTACCTGAAACATCTCAGTTAAAACATTTTAGAATAAATGTCTCCCCAAAGATCCATGGTGCTGCCTATAAAAACACTGCTCAAATAGTGCCCGATGAGACTGATATCTGAGGTCTCTCAGACATACAGGTATCCGAGGTTTCTACTCAGTTTTTAGTTTCAGTCAAATTTCAAATAGACTAATGATTGGTCTCCAAAGTTCTTCCTTTCAGGAAACATATACGTAACTCGATGCCAATGGGTCTAAATATTTAATAATACTATGGCAGTGCTTAACAAATACCCACGTGTTCTACCTACATCATCTGTGTTCTTGGGGCTGTTTGACCATCTGTAGCCAGTGGTGAATGAAGGAGTGAAGGGTTCCACTTCTAGGCCAGGCAGTTGAGAGCTCGGTGCCCTTCTTGACTTCTCTTCCCCTGCTACAGCAATTTGGGAGATACGTGCTCCAGAAGAGAAACCCCCGGTGGAAGAGGGCTGCCCAACCCTATCAGACCTCACGTGGGTGAGCAGTAAACCTCTGTGTGCTATGAAGCCACTGGGGTGTTAGGGTACCTCTGCTGCAGCAGCAATGAAGCTTACTCTAATACAGCCAACTGGGAATTAATAAGGCTGGCCACTGGGTTTCACAGTTGTTTCCTGGGGTTGGGGGAAAGGAATGGGGTCATGTCTTTAACCCAGTTACTTAGGAATGTCCTCCTCTGGAATTGCCTTTAAGGCCTATCAGGAGCATCACCCAAACCAATTTCATTAACTTGATAGTAACCCTTTTCCTTTTTTGTCCCAAAGTGTTTCTGCTCAGTTGGTTAACCTACATTTATGCTATATTTAGCTCCAAACAGATGACTTTTATCTGTTTCTAGGATAAATACTTCGCACAACTGAGATTCTTCAAAAGAATGAACTCTATAAAGAAATTCCAAAAGTTATTTTCAAGCATGTTGTTGCAATGGACATATTGGAAACTGTACAGCTATACAATGTGATGACATTTAAAGGACAAAATTCATTTAGATCTGTGCATTTGATTTTATTAAAAAACAACTTCATTTGAAGCGTACCAGGACCCAGAGTTGTATTTTCCATTTTTCCCTCAAGTCAGATCTGGTATAACACAACTAATGCCTGCGTATTTACCAGGAGCCAGGCACCAGGACAAGCATTTTCCATAGCTTGCACCGGATCCTCACGTGAACTTGTGGCCCATTTCTTAACTATATTTTGCAGATGAGGATACTGAAGTTAGTGAAGAAGTCTTTGTCTAAGGCAGCGTTTCTCAACCTGTTTTTCACTGGCAGCTCCTCTAAGGTGGCCCTTTGAGACTTTATTCCCATAACTGCCCAGTGCCAATTTCAGTACCATGAACGCACAGTGCTATTTATGCATATGTATATCTGTGCTTTATACGCAAAATAAGTTTATAAAAATCTCCCCAAAACAAATTCACACCTTGAGAGATGATAGCACTGCTGGTGGGAAACATGTCCCACAGCTGCACAGATAGACAGTGTCCTGGACTGTGGCTCCAAATCCAAGCTATGTGACTACAGGCCCATGCTACAGTCTCCGGACACAGTAGTGTTTCTTTTTGATCTTGCCCTCCTGCAGTTTGGCTCCTCAATGCCTTTCCATCATCCTCAGGGTAAGGCACATCTCCCTTCAGTGAGGCCCTCATGATCTGCTCCAACAACACAGAGCCACATGTATCTGCTTGCAGGAGGCCAGGCTTTTTCTCCCCAGCCTGATTCTTCCACACCCTCTTCACCTGGCTTACAGCTACTTGTGCTTTAAGGCCCAGCTTGGACGTCAGGTCCTCCAGGGAGCTTTCCCTGATCCCCAACCCCCATTCCAGGCTGGGCTGAAGCCCTTCCTATGTGCTGTTACAGCAACTTGGATTTACATTTCTCCAAATACTCCCCATACTCTATTATATTTACTCATCTGCCTCTTCCAATGGACTATGAGGGCCACGGGACCTCGTCTCTAAATCTCTAGGCCCACCAGGATGCATGGCAGGAACTCTAAGCATTGTATAAGTAATAGGAAGCTGAAAATGGCTCCAGTGCACATGCAACAGAAATAGCTTTATAATTTTTTAAGTAACACAATATTTGGCTGAACTTCCTACTCACTTTTTTAGGTCTTGATGGTCCTTTGGGAAACCACCCCTTGTGGCTTCAGTGCAAGGTTCTGATGACAAGGCACTGATCCTCCTTCTGGGCTCCAGAGTTAAATATAAGACCTAGGCCTGACAAGACTGTTCTATTCTTTTGGCCACCAGATGACTCCAGGGATGGACAAATGACATACGTCAGTAATAAGAGATACCATGTTGAGACTTAAGTGGAACTATTAGAGGAGAAAGATTCCCTTTCCACTGAGGTGGAGGCATGTAAGTCTAACACGGCCAGAGGCTGCTCTGTGGAAATAGGCAGAGGGCCTGCCTCAGCGAGAAGACCACACAGAGAGCAGATCCCAGGGACTGAGGGCAAGAGAAACACAGACAGACCAAACCAGCCAAGTCCTGATGCTCCATCCTCCAACTCCAGCCAAGCCCAGTGCTCCTGAACTTCTCAATTCCATGAATCAAACTTTTTTTTTTTCCCTTAAGCTTAAGGCATTTTGAAATGGATTTCTGTCAACTGCGACAGAAAAGGCTTCTGACCAACACAGTGGGCGATGACACTGCCAACTATTTGGCCCACGGCAGGCATTCAACAAATGTGAGTTATCTTTCTCTTCCTTGGTCAAAAAATGTGGGTCAAAAAGAAAGGACAGTGATAGTACCTACCATACAGATCTGTTGTGTGAGACGGTGCCCGCCACGGGTCTGTCACAGTGCCTGGCACTCAAAAAGGACTCAATGAACATCAGCACTGACACCATTGTACAGAAGGAGACTTGGAAGACACAGATTCAGAGACCTTGAGTTTAGTTTTCCACTCTTTCATGAACCTATTAAATTGTAGTTATCAACAACCCAGAGTGAACACTCTGAAAAATCAGAACAATAACTGCAAAGGGCCGGTCCTTGGTTGTGGTGGAAAATGCTGCCACAGTGAGTAGGTGTGAACCTCCCCGGTGCCAGGCCTGCCACCTGAGGAAATGATCCAGAAGGCTGTGATCTGCCTGAATGCTCTACTTATGTCAAGTCTGTTTGCCAATCCGTCCAGTCTTACTGAGCCTCAAAAGGCAAAAGAGAAGCGCTGTTGTTCTAGGTAGGTAACTGCATTGCCAAAGGGAAACACACGTCTCCTCTGTATTTACCAGTTTTCTATGTCAGCTCCCCAATGCTTCCTTCTTTCACATTAATAATAATTTTTAAAAAGTTGGACTGAAAAAAGTTCCTTGTCCCCTCTAGGCTGTATGCTTAGCCAACTCATTCATCTTACCATAATTTAATTTCACTTTCCTTGCTCTATAAGAATTTTCTTCACATTCATTTTTTGTGCTACTGGGATTAGGAATTTGGTAAAAGCTCAAGTCCAGACTCTGTTGGATGAAGTTTAAAGCTCTGGTTACTTTAAACAAAGCTTTTGAAGAAATACACATATATAATAAACATCATAAAAATGTTTCAAACAGGAAATATTAAGATATTGTTCAATCCATATTTTCCATTTGGACTGAGTTTTTCAGAAGTATAAACACTTGTCATTTTCTAAAGGGAAAACACATTTGAATGGAAGGATTTTAAAGCTGTTTACTGTGTCACGTAGCCCTTCCCTATAAGAAACTTGTAGTCAGTACTCATGTTTTGGCCGGTCTGGTATTGACGCTTGTTTGGCCCCATGCCCCATGGTCTTTCTTGGTCACAGTGATCCAATTAGGGGTGGGTAGAGGATCCAAGGTGGGCCAGTCAGAAACAATCTGCAGCGTTTCGCTAGAATTGCTGCGTACAAGGTGTTTCTTTATGCTGTGGCAGCTGTGGGACCTCTCTGCTCCCCTGTGGTGACGGTCTGAGACTAAACCCCACAGCACTGAGCAGAGCCAAGAGACAGGCATACTGACCTTTGTTAACCTCAACTGATTAGTTAAACTCACACTAGATGGCCTCCAATTTACCAATAGGCTTCACACACATTTGCAAAACACTTTTTCCTGGAGAAGGGATGACGTGGAGGTGAGACTAGCTTTCCTATGCTCACCCCAAAATACAACACGCTTCATAATCTAGCTGGTCTGCAGCACTGAAGTACTCATGGTTACCATCAGATGCCTGGGGAAACCCAAGACGACTTCCTTCCTTATTCTCCTGTTCCAGCCAATTAGGAACAGACCCAAGGACACACAACCAATCTGCCAGCAGATTCTCTTGCTCCCACCTTCAAAATAGATCTATAGTCAATGAATTATCACCACCTGCACTGCTACCTGCATCTGAGCCACAATCATGTCCTTGAACTACTCCAGTGGTCTCCCCAGTGGTCTCCGATTCTGCCACTGCTCTCTTCAGTCTGTATTTAACACAGCAGCCAAGTAATCTTGAAGTCAAATTACAACATTCTTCTGTACCACATCCTACTCATCCTCGAGTGAAAGGCAATGCATTAACAATGGCCCGCAAGGCTGTGCATGACCCGTTTCTTTCTGATACCCTCTTCTGCCACCTTACCCCTGTACTCACGTCTCAGCCCCACAGAACTCTGGCTGTTCCTGGTACACACCAGGCATGTCCCTGCCTCAGGGCCTTTGCATGTGCTGTTTCCTCTCCTTGGAACTCGCCACAGATGGAGCCCATTTGGTTCCCTCCTCCTTTAGGTCCTTATTCAGGTATCATCTTCTTGACCCCTCAGAACATTCCCCTAGTCCCCACAGGCCCCTCTCTTTTTCAGATTTAGTTTTCTCCATTATCCACTGACTACCATCTTAGAAATTACATGTTTTAGTTACTTGCTTTGTTTATTGGCTGCCTCCTCCACTAAAATGTAAGCTCCATGAAAGCAAGGACTCTTATCTGTTTTGCTCACTTTTTCAGAAATCGCTTGTGCCTAGAAAGCTGGCACACAGTACGGGCTCAAATTTAATTGAGTGAATGGAAAGAAGGGAGGGGAGAGATGAAAATATGACACCTGTTTCTCACTGGTGAAGCCTGCTGGATAAAAGGCAGAAGCCTCCTACGTTAGTCTGAGAGGTGAAGGCACCCAGGCCAACCAAGTTGGCCTGATGGAGTTGCTCAGCTGAACTGGCCGAGATGCTCCAGCTGAAAAAACGTAACTTCTAAACAGGCTGCAACCTGGCGCCCCACGGGAAGCAGTGAGAACCAGGATAGCTTCTGCCATTTTAATCTTCCATGTATTAAATACCACACAAAATGCTAAATGTTTTCCTATCATCCAATTTAATTTTCAGCAAAAGATTATGAAAAAAATTCTAACGTAAAGAGTTATTATGTGGCTACGACAAAGTAAAGCATCATTTCAGAAAAACTGCAAATGTTATGACTTATTAACTCATTTTGCTGGTTCTGAAACTAACATTCAAAATGGTCATGGGATTTGGATTTAGCAAGTAGCAGAGCTGGGATTTGAACCTAGATCTCCCTGATTCTCAAACAAAAGCCTCTTTGGTACTAAATCCCAGAAGCCTACCAGAAGTGCCTTGATCTCAAAAGTGGCTCTGGCCCTGCCATCGTCTAACAGAGACACGAGGGTCTCCCAGGTGGCAAGACAAGAACACTCAAGCGGTCTCACCTTCCTGAATGCAGAGGCCACGGGATTCCCCACCCACGAGCGAAACCCTGGCCAGCATCTGGCCCCCATATCTACTCTGTAGGTGCTGCCTGGCTTACCTCCAGTAAACGAGCACAGCAATGAGAAGGATGAGGCACACGAAGGTCAAGGCTGATACCACAATCAGAGGGATGATCCACTCCATCCTCCCTGGAGCAGGGCGGCTTATCATTCCAGAGGTGTTTTTTTCCGCTGCCAAGAGAAATCATCCCAGTTAGAGGACAGAGGTTAGTGGAGGTGGGGAGCCAGAATATGATGCAGAGTTCTGTTCCAGTTTTGTGTGGTTTCTGGAGAACTGGGGCACTTCCGCTGGGCTGCCCCATAACAGGAGGGGCAATCTGCAGCCCTTACCGTTTCCTGCCCTGACCCAACACACACACACAGGGCCTCTTCTGCGGGCTGCATTCTGTAATTGGCAGTGATATGGATTTACAGATAGAGTTCGAGGAGTTTTTAAAGACAGTCGTACAGAAGACACAGACATTCCAGCTTTACTCCAAGAACATGACCGACCCAGAAGGGCCTCTGAATGTGCTGAGGACATGTGCTCGTCTCTGAAAGAAGTAAGGATGGAATGGCTATCCAAGAGCCTCTCACTTCTCTAGTGCAAGGGCAGGAGGGCTAGCATGATGGATTTCACCAGGGTAACTAGGAGAACTGGCTGTGACTACCGCGGCCATCGGTTCTTTGCTGCTCAGCATCCGTTACCCCTTCCTGTAGTAACAACTACAACCCGATTCTGCTTTGGGAAACCACTTTTCCCTAACAGATACAGTCATGGTGGGACAATCATCAGAGTTTGGGGCTCCCTGCTCTGGCCAATGAAGTGGCACTGAAGCCAGGACAATGGTATCTCGCCCTGGAATCTCAACCACCGACTCTAAGACTGAGCAACAGTGTATCCCACCAGCAGGAGCACCTAGGTGCTTCTGTCCGTGGGCTCCCACCACACAGATCCCCAGAGATCCTGTTTTTCCTAAAATTTGCTTTTCCAGTTTTTCCTTTGATCCCATCACCTACCCCAGAGCCTTCCGAAAGCTCCTATCCTCTTTCCTAAAGACAGGAAGCCATACCTCACTCTCTTCCCAGAGCGCGTATGTAACTAGCAGCCACAATCTAGAGGTTAGCAGGGAAAGCTTGCCAAATAGTTCAGGATTTTCTCTGGTCAGCCAATACCTGTTAACAAGGCAGTTCCTTCCTCCACCTCTCCAGGCCCGAATATCTTCAGAAGTCCCCGGGAGCCTCAGCAGAAGATCCTATCTTCCCTTCTACTGTGGAAAAATGCCTGGAACGTGCCAGGTGGCCCAAATGAAGCTCAGGCGGGGGTGCTCGGGCTGGGAAGAGCACAGGTGCACAGAGGCAGGCAGCGAAAACGCAAAGGTCGTCTGTGACCACAGGGAGAAGCCCCTTGAAAAATCGAACACTGGCTACAGGCTGACTCGAGCCCAGCAAGGATTCCTCCTGCAATGCAAAAATGAGGCCAGTGTTCACCCAGCCCCGAGTGTCCCTCTGCAGGATGGACTAAATGCGGAGCTAATCAGGCTGAGTTTCCAGGTGAGAGAAGGTAGGCTGAGTAGGGAAGAAAGAATTGGCTGTGAGAGCAGATTTTTAAAGAGGCAAGACTCTCGAATCAGGAAGAAGTGTGTTATGATGCATTTCACTGAATTTCCTCTAATGCATTTTATGTTGACCAACTCCTTTGTTTCAGGCACAGGCCTGTGTTGCAGGTGGGACCTGATGTATCCCCAGCTCACAGGTAAGAAGACAGAGTCAAGTAGGTGAAGCACACTCTGATTAAAAACTACCACATCAGGCAGGGCGCGGTGGCTCATGCCTGTAATCCCAGCACTTTGGGAGGCGGAGGAGGGTGGATCACGAGGTCAGGAGTTCAAGACCAGCCTGGCCAAGATGGTGAAACCCCGTTTCTACTAAAAATACAAAAAAAATTAGCCAGGTGTGGTGGCGGGCACCTGTAATCCCAGCTACTTGGGAAGCTGAGGCGGAGAATTGCTTAAACCTGAAAGGCAGAGGTTGCAGTGAGCTGAGATCACGCCACTGCACTCCAGCCTAGGTGACGTAACAAGACTCCATCTTAAAAAAAAAAAAAAAACCACCACAGAGCACTTTGCTGTTTATACAGTGCCTTCCTAGCTGTGCCAGGCCATTTTCTTCACCTCCTGCTCCATTTTTTTATTAGGATAGATTCTTACCAATCCCCCACTGTTCACAGGCCTGGTACAAGGGGATGGGGACACAGCAGTACATCAGACAGGAGCACTGCTGTGCCATGGGGAGGAGATTTTTAAAGGAGGCGAGGTGGACACATGAACAAGTAATTAGAATACAATGAATGTGGCACCAGGGGAAGCACAGGGGACCATCGGGGAATAGCTCTCCAAGCCCAGGTCTCCATGAGCTCCCAAATGAAGGCAAGTGTTGAAGGACAAAGGGGAGTTAGCCAGGCAGACACTGGGAGACGAAGGGTGTTCTGGTCGGAGACCATCAAATCAGTGGGAGTACAAGAATAAGAGGGAGGAGAACTAAGATGGAGAATTGGAAGGCAAATGCTGCCAGGGCCTTGTAGGCTGAAATTAGCATACGGATTTTAGTTCTAAGGGCAATAGAAACTACTGCAGGGTTTTAAGCCAAAGCAGACATGGATCAGCCATGCCTTCTCTCCATCAACATAATGCTTTTTTTGCAAAGCTCTGGTGGCTGGCCAGAGGAACCAGAGTTGCAAATAAGAATAATTTCGTGGGGCCTCAGAAGGGGGCAGCCCAGCCAGGGGTGGTGGGGGGATCTTAAAGACCTGGAAGTCCTGTTAATGGAAAAAATGTTGGGAGGGTTGACACCATAGGCCACATGTTCAATTAAATCAGTATCCACTCTGGGAAGCCCTTGGGTACAGGTCGGACTCTCAGTGTCTTATTTCTCTCCTTGCTCCTTACACACTACACAGAATGCAAACTCCATGTCCTATTCATCCCAAACCACAGAAAACTCTTGGCCAACATAGTCTCTCTCACTTACATTCCTAAACAATCACTGGCAATACCACCTCTGTGTAATTTCTATTATTCTTTTCTTCTTTTTTCGAAACAGTCTCACTCTGCCACTGAGGCTGGAGTGCGTGATCTCAGCTCCACTTCCCAGGCTCAAGCAATCCTCCTACCTTAGCCCTCCAAGTAGCTGGGATTACAGGCACATGCCACCACGCCAGGCTAATTTTCATATTTTTAGTAGAGATGGGGTTTTATCATGTTGCCCAGGCTGGTCTCGAACTCCTGACCTCAAGTGATCCTCCTGCCTCGGCCACCCAAAGTGCTGGGATTACAGGCATAAGCCACCGTGCCCAGCATATTTCAGCCATTCTAAAACCAGTAAAAAGTGACCACTCCAGAATTTCTAGGCCTTGGGAAGGGGTTAGGGAGTGACCATCTGGTTGTGTGGATCAATGGCACCTTGTATCGTCCCTGATGCCACAGGGGCATCTCTGTGTTGATGATAATGTCTGTCCCCCCTCTCTTCCTCCACAGGGTGAGTGTTTAGTTTTCATCAGATTCTCAGAGAGGTCCAGGCCCCAGAAAAAATATGAACCACCAGCAAGGAGAGAGAATGAAGGTCCAGAGGACAAGGCTCTTGAGGTCACAGCCGACCAAGGTCAGAGCTGGGCTCAAACTTGACTTCCATGATGGAGTGAGTCATTTCTCCCTCTAACATTTCCTGAAAGTGTGTGATTATTGGCGCAGGGGTTCCCGTATGGGGCTGGAGCCTGTCTGAAATCCCACTGTGGACAGTCCCCAAATGGCAGTTTCTGTGGAGTAACTCTGAGGTTGGGAATAACGTGTAGTGTGAGTGAGAGACCAAAATAAGTTTTTCTGGTAAGTTTCACTTTGACCTTGACTAATGGCAGGCAGTTTCACTGGCTTGTGTCTTTTACATAAAAGCCAAGCAAAAGTAAGAGTGTGACTGAATTTCCACGTGGGGCATGATAATGTTGATTTCATTTTCAAATTCACAGTACTGCTTCATCTTCCTGGTGCCAGGAGGCTGGAACTGGATTCCATCTCCAGGTGACCAAGTGAAATCTGCTCCTGTCACCTTCCTAAGCAGCCCCTCATGATACCCCTGAGTGGGGAAAGCAGGGCCCTTCAGGAGCAGGGCCTTCCACCACCCCCTGCCCCAGCATCATCTCCTGCTGTTCCCCCTTCACGGTTCCGGCCACACTCGCCCAATGAGTGACCATGCTGGGCCACAGTCCCGCCTCTCTGTCTTTGCCCCTCCCATTCCTATTGCAGGGAGTGCCTTTCCTTTCCTGATGGCAGAATTGATCTTATTGATCCTTCAGTCCTGGTTCAAATGCTGCCTTCTCTGTGAGGCTTCCCGAAGCCCCCAATTTGTACTATCATCTCTTAAGGGCAGAGTAGAGATTACAGGTTCAAATCCTGGCTCTGCCATTTTCTGTGTGACCTTTAGTCCAGTTTGGGCCTGGAGTTCTTCATCTATAAAATGGGATAAAAAGAGCCTGCTTCATCGAACTGTGGGGGAATTCAACGTAAGAATGCCTAGAAGGGTGCCTCGTATCAAGCAAATGCCAAGTACCACCACCACCACCATCATTAGCCTGTGTTATCTTACTGCATACATCACACTCAATTATAATTGCTCTTTTGTTACTCTAGTCCCCAGAGGCAGGGCTGATTTCCATCTCTCTATGAAAGAACAGTAACAAAGCTCTGCCTCCTACTAGCTATGCACCTCTGGGCAACTGACCTAACCTCTCTGTGCCTCAATCTCCTCCTCTGTAAATGGAAATTATATTGCATACAGCATTGTGGTGGTATGAAGATTAAATGAGCTAATGCATACAAAGCACTTCGAATGTTGCCTGGCACCTGGTTAATGTTAACTATTGTCATTATTGTCATCATTACACACCCCAACTTCGGCAACACCATCATCCGCCACCATCCTAGCAGGGGCATCGTTACTTATCATTAGCACCACTCTCTTCCTCATCAGCACGCTCACACAGCAGCAGAAGACGGTGAGTGCTCACTGAGTGTTTGCTGAATCTGACTTCTCTCTGTAACATCTGTGTGTGTAAGTGGCAGTCATACAGAACTTCAGATGCGCTGGGCATCAGCACAAGGGGCTGCCTGTGATGAGACTCTGATAAAGAGCTATGTAGGGCTGTTGGGCCCCACAGGGTCATGGGGAGTCCCTTATGCTGTGCTGAGGTGCAGGATCCGAGAAGTAAACAGACAGGACACTGAAGAACTGGTGAAGAGTATCTGGACTCGGGAGGCCACGCCACCTGTGAGCGGAGATCAGCAAGTGCCCCAAACGCCCAGAAGCATCTGTATTTATTAGGAACAAGCAGGGGGCAGGGTCGTGAGTGAGGTCATCATCTATAGGCGTAGCAATAGGGTATACATAATCACGTGAGTCACAAGCGAGGGGGCCACACCATTATGTCATCTGGGCAGAGAGGTGGGCTGTGCGCAGTAGGGGCCCATGCTGTGCGCCGTAGTAGAGGGTCGTGTATAGAAAAGGGGTCCACCCCCATTAGGTCACCGAGGCAAGGAGGTGGGCTGTGTGCAATAGGTGTCGTGCGCAACACTTCTTATCTGGGGGCTGGAGACTTCAAAGGATTTCTAATAGGAGGATACTGTAAGTCAATGCAGTGGGAGCTGACCGACTTGTGCTCTTCTCTTAAGATATTCATGGGAGGATGATTTCAGCTAGCACAGAATCGAGAAAAGACTGACAGGGTGTATAGCCGCTGTGACTGGTCACAGCAGAGGGGTTCTTCTCCCTTGGTTATTTCCAGGATTTAAGGCCTGAGGCCTACTTTCCACAGGAACTGGATGCAAGGTACTACAACTCCTTTATCAGGAGGAGAGGCTCTTACTCCAAGCCTGCCATACAGCATACGCCCTTTCAGGCAGGGACGACACTGCCTGGGTCTTTGGTTCTTGTCCTGGTCTGGCTGTTTTCCCATGTACTGCTTCTGTTCTGTGACTGCTCTAGGCATTCCTCCTACTACAAACTACTATATGGTTATACAGAAGGATTCTATAAATCAGCACTAAATGTGTCAGTACAGCTCCGACTACAATACCTATGTGATTATACAGAAAGATTATATAGAACTAATGCTAGATATAAGTATTAAGTGTGATTATATAAGCTAGATATATGTAAACAGTAAGTTATACTTCAGGCACTAATTCTATAGACTAATATATGATTATATATAAAGGATTATATAAAGGAAATAGCTGAGTAATAACACTATAAGATATTCTTCAGGCACTAATTGTGCCTGGGGTCTGGACAGCTCTCCTTCCTCGGTGCCCATGGGGGGTATTACCCACAAGCTAGAATCTCAAAGTTTGCCCGGAGACTAGACTGTACCATACTTCTTTTTTCCCCATGTTTTTGGTAGAGACACTTTCCTAGTATGTTGCCCAGGCTGGTCTCAAACTTCTGGGCTCAAGGGATCCTCCTGCCTCTGCCTCCCCCTCAAAGTGCTAGGATTATAGATGTGAGCCACTGTGCCTGGCCCCCATACTTCTTGCTGTGTCCTTCAGAAGAAATACCCATCCTGCTGCCTGACTCAATTTGTGGCCCTAATAAAACAGCAAACTGCTAGGACTACTAGGAATACACAAAATGTGACACTGAGTATACACCCACCTCATCATATGCCCTCAGACAGCGGCAATGCACGAGGCCATCCTTCCCCATGCCTAGGCCTCTAGAGACCAGAACATGATGGAGGCAGTTCTACACTTCAGACTAAGGCAGACCTGAGTACAAATTCTGACTTAGTTCTTTCCAACTGTGTGGCTTTGGGTAAATGACTGCCCATCTCTGAGTGTCTGTTCACTCCTGTATCAAAGCGAGAAAAATGATGATACTCACCTCTCAGGGGAATCGTGAGGATGAAAGAAGATCGTCTATGTGAAAACAGACTGTGTAAGTTATGGCTGTATAACTTATAGGACCAGATGCAAAACGAAATCATGGGGCCCATTCAAAAGTTATTAAACACAGTTTTGAGAAGGTGACAGTAGCGTATGAGAGTATGAAGGCAAGCATAGGCGCTTCCGAGCACAGGGCCTATGTGAGTGCACAGGCTGCCTGCTCATGAAGCTGCTCCAGATCGGTCAGGCACCAAGCACAGTGCCTGACACAGAAGAGGTGCCCAAGAAATGTTCTTTCTTTTCTTTCCTTCAATGGAGCCAGTATAGTAACACTAGACACTCCCATCTGCCAGGAGCAGCACACGTTTACGCAGCGCTTTGCTGGTAAACTTCGTGCCCCCTAAAGGGTCCAGTGGAACGGAGCTGCCCAGTGACTGGGGGTTGCTCCCTCCATGATGCCCAAAGCGTGACACCAAGATAAGTACAGGACCTCTGGGCTCACAGAACTCCTCCTCACCTCCATCTCTGTTTCGTCCACGTGATGCAGTTTCCCCAGCGGAACTAGTCCTTCGATTCCTGCCTGACGTGGGTCATGAACTGGCAACCCTGGTTTGACACCCCTTCCCAGTAATTATTTTTTAATTGTGAAATAGCTGCCAACATTTAAAAAGCAAAAGAGTTCAGATAAAAATCAGCAATGGAAGCTTCCACTGGAAAACGTTCAAAGTTGGGAACAAAAGCCTGAATTCCCACATGGCAAACGTCGTCTGGAACCAAGAGGCACATTCCCTTCAGACAGGGGTGTGTCTCACTGGTTTGCCACAGTCGTCACTACTCCCTAATGTCACACACCAGATCAGCTTTCCTCACCCCCCAACTCCCATTGCCAGCGCACTCTGGACAGCCTAGTTTCAGTTTGCAAGATGGCACTCTGACCCAGTGAGTCCGCAGAACAATACTAACTCGGGTCTTTTAAAAAGGCCTCAAGATCGGAAGTACAAACCATGGTTTAATAAACTCACCACGATCCTGATACCACTAACCTGGCTCAAGAGAAGAGGCTCTTTCTGTACAAAGCGGCTTTCTCCAGTGGCATTTATTTTTGAAGGGATTTTATTTTTAGGCCAATTAGAAACTAACCATGCTGTTGCTCTGCCCATATAACATGGTCCGTTTTCCTCAGTGCATTTGGATCTGTGTGTAGAAGATGACAATGAGGAAAGGAGTATCAACTGATACCCAGTACTTCCCCAGCGGATGTGATGTGCAGGTGAACAGCTACTCAGAGGGTGATGTGAGCCCAGCTAGAGCCCAGGCTCAAAGAGTGAGCCTGCTCCCGAAAGGCCTTCCACATGAAACTTGGAGAAAATGCTAACAAACCCTCTCTGAGCATATGCAGGAGAAAGGTAAGGTTACCAACCTCCCCACAGCCTTTCTTTCTCTCTGTCTTTATTTCAGCACCCAGCAGAATCTGAGTAAAGTGCCTCCATTCTGCTTTTTAAAAAAATTTAAAAAAAAAGAAAAGAAAAACAGTTTTCAGTGGCATATGTCATCACTGAATTAATGCTGTTTGCCTTTTACTGGCTTGGCTCTCATCCCAGTAGAAGCAAATAAAAACGGAGTACAATGTACTATAAATGCTACCGGCAGCAATACATCAGATGGACCCATCTGAAATGCCTCCTACCCTCCAGTAAGGGCTCAACTTCTGCTACAGGACAAGAACCCCTCTGGTGTCAAGACCAAAAGTAGCTTGGATCCAAAAGGCCTCTATCAGGAGTAGGGAAGAGCAAGATTCTTTAATTTGCAAGAAAGATAAAGAGAAGGACGATCTGCATACTCATAAATTTAAAGCCTGTTCCCATCGTGGGGGAATTTCACCATATTTGTTCTGAGCCATACCACTCATTAAAAACCTCCCACATCTGTGAATTAAGGTGGCTGCTTAAAAAAAAAAAAATAGTGGTAAAAAACACATAACACAAAATTTACCATCTTAACCATTTCTAAGTGTCCCATTCAGTGAGGTTTAGTATATTCACACTGTTGTGCAACTGATATGCAACTTATCTCCAGAACTTTTTCATCTTGCAAACCAGGAACTCTATATCCATTAAACAACTCCCCCACTTCCCCTTTCATCAGCCCTGGCAACCACTATTCTACTTTGTTTCTTTGAGTTTCACAATACTAGGTATCTTATATAGGTGGAATCATGTATTATTTGTCTTTTGGGGACTGGCTCATTGCACTTACCATAATGTCCTCAGGGTTCATCCATGTTGTAGCATGTGACAGGATTTCATTCCTTTTAAAGGCTGAACAGTTATTTCATTGTGTGTACTCTGTGCCACATTTTGTTTAGCCATTCACCCACTGATGGACACTTGGTTGCTTCCACCTCTTGGCTACTGTCAATGATGCTGCCATGAACATGGGTCTACAAATATCTCTGAGATCTTGCTTTCAATCCTTTGGCTATACAGTTAACTCATGAACAACACAGGCGTTAGGGGTGCTGATCCCTCAATAATCACAAGTTCATGTATAACTTCTGAGTCTCCAAAAACTTTCCTACTAATAGCCTACTGTTGACCAGAAGCCTCACCAATAACATAGTCAATTAACACATATTTGTATATTATTTGTATTATATGCTGTATTCTTACAATAAAGTAAGCTTGAAAAAAGAAAATGTTATAAAGAAAATCATAAGGAAGAGAAAAGATTTCTATTTACTATTCATTAAGTGGAAGTAGGTCATCATAAAGGTCTTCATTCTCATCATCTTCACTTTGAGAAGGCTGATGAGGGGACAATGAGGGAGGGGTTGATCTTGTTCTCTTAGGGGTGGCAGAGACAGAGGACAACTCACATATAAGTGGATACATGCAGTTCAAGAGTGTTGTTCAAGGGTCAACTGTATACCCAGAAGTAGAACTGCTAAATCATATAATTTTATTTTTAATTTTTTGAGGAATTGCCATACTATTTTCCACAGTGGCTGTACCATTTTACATTCCCACTAGCAGTGCACAACAGGTTCCCATCTTTCCACGTTTCTGCCAACACTTATTTTCTATATTTTCGATAGAAGCCATTCTAAAGGGTGTGAAATGATAAGGTGGCTGCTGTTTTTACAGGGCCACAAAATTGGCCTTTTATTTTTTCTGGAGCTTTGACATTACCTAAACCACTGCTGCAGAGAAATGACTGTTCATCAGTTACAAATATGTATGTTCTCCTGCAACAGGACACTGGCTCTGTGTTAACACGTGTGGGCAGGATTAGAGCATCATTCATTTCCATTTATATCACTGCCATGAGTTCCTGTGACTAAGTGCTCCCTTACCATTTCACGCAGAACTTAATTCACCAGACTCAAACAATCAAAATGATGGGCTGTCATCTTTATTTCAATTAAGTGGTGGGGAAAGTAGGGGACATTTGATAAATCTTAATTTCATTCCAAGCCCCCAAAAGATGGCAAGTCCTAACCTACCAGACTGCTACCACTGACAGTTGGTTGCAACATTATGTGGTTCTGCAATCAGTCAGGGACAGAAGCTGTATACCAATCTTACACCAAATATGCCACCTGCTGCAACCTGAATTCTTGACTTCAGCCTCTCTGGAAGAAACTAATTGTTCTTGGTGAGGTCTGGTCTTCCATACCATGAGATTTCCCATCTGTCTTAATTCAAAGGTCATTCACTGGGCAACAGAAACTCCAAGGACCCAGATAGTTTCTGAGAAGAAACTAAACCGTACTGGCAGCTGAATAACCCCTTCGGCCTACCCTGAGCTTGTTCTCCATGAACAGGCCAAGAAGATGACAGCCCAGGCAGGGGTGGGCAGAATTATAAAGAAAACATTTCTCTAGAAAGAAACCTGACCAGCAAAACTAGCCCTGGCTGAAAACTACTTCTGATAGTCTGTGCAAGTGGCCAATGTAACTAATTTTAAATAAAGCATGCTGCAGTGCTCCCAACCCCTAGACAGCTGGGTATTGCATTCATGATTTCTGCCCCATCTGCATGAACCTGCACTGTTACTTATTTTTGTCTTTAAATTACTACTCTATTTGTCTTCAAGTAAACTTCTTCAAAAAGGAAACTACATGAATGCTGTAAATCAGGGGTTCTCGGCCTTGCATTAATGACAGTTTTGACGAGATGGTTCCTTGCTGTGGAGCTGTCCTGTGCACCGTAGGACGTTTAGCAACAGCCCTCTACCCACGAGACACAAGTAGCACCCCAGTGCCAGTTATGACAACTAAAAATGTCTCCAGATGCTCCCAAACGTTCCTAGGGAGAAGGACAGAATTGCCTCTGGAAGAGAACCGCTGTCACAAATGGAAAGTTGGTCTCTTTTTAAAAGCACACATTAAAATACTCACTTAATAATTAATACTACATCTGAAATCATCTGGCATTGCTCATTCTGGGAACCAGCACCAAAGCCAGCACCACGTGGGGAGGATCCCCCCTGGACAACAGAGTCAGAGCCCATGTTTGGGCTTTGTCCTGCCACGTGCTGTGTGGTGGTAGGCACGTTCCTTCATCTGAGCCTTGCTTTCCTCACCCGCATGACGGCAACAATGACAGCATGACATGCATGGGAGTACTATAGGATCAGTGACATACACAGCTGGCCTTCTGCACAGGCTAGCCTAGCACAGAGCACATGTTTGCTGATGACGCTGGTATCATTTCCTAATTAAAGGTTTTCAGGTTGGGTTTCTTGGTGCTTGAGAGTTCCAAAGAGGCACCTCAGGGGTTGCCCAAAGGAGCAGAGTGGCTGGGGCTTTGCACTGTCCACTTTGGCTCAAAGCAGAATGGCAGCCCAGAGCCTCTGTCCAGCTCTGTCTATTCTCAGCTCATGGGCCATGCAAATGCAGGACAGGGGACGGATGTGGCCTGCTGGCTGTGGTATGCTGACCCCTGAAGTGGACTGTCCCCCTTAGCACGTGACTCAGGGCTAAGCCAGAAGAGGCAGTTAGTAAATCTTCAGCAATGAGTGTTCACGTACTGGGGTTCTGAGCAAGATTCAATCTGAAAAAAAGGGATTCCCTAATTTAAGGAAACAAAAGTGGAAAATCCCAGCACCAAATGATGGGTTTGTAGACGATGCCCACTCTGAAATGTTTTTCTAGGGTCTGCTGTACTGCACACTGCCCCAAGAACATTTCCTTGCATCAACTGGCTTCTGGGTTCAGGCCATGGCTCCTGAGGGTGGGACCATATGGTAGATTTCTATGTAGCGGACATCCCAATGAGGGCTTTGCACTAAAGAAACGCTAGAAAAAAGCCTGGTGAGAGGGAGTGAGTGCATGTTGGCCTTCAAGCCTCCTGAAAGGCTTCCGGGGGCAGTTGCAACTCTAGCAATCAACACTACAGTAGAAGTTGAGCACCAGCGGGTTCCTACCTGGCCCAACGATGGGTTTAGTTTGGCATACATTTTTAAAAAGGAAAAGTTGTTTTAAAAATTTGAGCTCACTTAAAAGTTGGGGAGTTCTGCACAAAAACCTGCATTTCTGGCTCACTGCACCTTCTCACTGGTAGTAGTGTGTTGGAGCTGAGATGGCTGTCTTTAGAAAGGACACGTGCTCTTTAATTTGCTGCAGTCCTTACCACTCCGTAATGTCTAACACCTGGTCCTTTTTTTTTTTTCCTCATTAGTACTAACTGGTTTCTGTGGGTGCCTAAGTTTGCCACTTCTACAGAAGGATTCCCTTCTTCTACTTCCCTGGGAGATAATACATTAAAGTCACTACTTACAGTACTTAAAAAGATGTTATGAAACACCAAAGGAATTTCAACAAGCCATTTGGAGATACTCATAAAAATATAAGTGTGTAACTTTACATATTATCACTCTTTTCAGAGATCAGATATTGATTAAAGTAATTTTTACTTAATAGGAAGAAAAAATAAATGTGGAACATATTTAAAGCAAAGGTATACACAAAGTCCTTAAAATACATCACCAAAAACATTAAAATGATGGTGATTTCATTAAAAAATAAATACCACCCTGGAGAAGGCAGACAGGGCAAAGGATGGAGTGAATGAAGTGAAGCAAGACCTTCAGGATCATTGACTGATGTGGGTTTGCTTGCTTTACCCTCAGGCCACTCATCCTTTACTAATCAACAGGCACAGGCATCTTTGTGCATAAACTAGGGGTTGGCAAATGACAAGACTGTGAACCATATCAGGCCCACTGCCTGTTTCTGCAAACAAAGTTTTAATTGAAATACTATCACATCCACTCAGCTGTGTATTGTCTATGGCGGCTTTGTGCTACAAGGCAGAATTGAGTAGCTGCAACAGAGACCCGTGGCCTGCAGAACCGAAAAATATTTACTATCTGGCCCTTTGCTGAAAAACTTTGTTTATCCCTGGCTTAAACAGTCATCGCCACCATTTTCAAATCTGAATTGCCTGAAATTCTGAAGAAAGTGTCTTTTTAGCTGTCAGAAGAAGTGAACCTTCCCACTGAGCTGAAGGTGATAAGGATTTACCAGTTGAGTTTCAGAAGGAAGTCTTTTTTTTTTTTTTTTAATGGAGACAGAGTCTTGGAGTCTTGTTCTATCATCCAGGCTGGAGTGCAGTGCATGACCTCGGCTCACTGCAGCCTCTGCCTTCCAGGCTCAAGTGATCTCCCACCTCAGCCTCCTGAATGGCTGGGACTACAGGCATGAGCCACTATGCCACGCTAACTGTTGCATTTTTTCTAGAGATGGGTTTTCGCCATGTTGCCCAGGCTGGTCTTGAACTTCTGGATTTAAGTGAGCCACTCTCCTTGGCCTCCCAAAGTGCTGGGATTACAGGAGTGAGCCACTGCACCCGGCCATCTGGAGGTCATTTTTAATGGCAGCTACTTGGGGGAACAGTAGCTTTAATGTCCACAGACAATAGCAAAGGAAAGGGTTGTGAGGGGCCTTCTCACAGCCGCCATCATTGTGTGGCATCTGGGAAGCTGACAGTTCCTATTTGTCAATGACAGTAAGGGGGTCTCCACAGCCACGCCACCTTCGGCATTAAAGATGATCATTAGTTCCACTTTACAAATGAGTACCCAGGGCCAAGACTTACCTGAGGACCCCGAGTGAGTAAGGGACAGAGACGACTTGGGTCGACGTGACTCCCAGAGCCACTCTGCCACGATTGTAGATGCTCAGATTTCTGTAGGGCGGAAGCTGAAGACCCACACACCTCACACCTGGAGTGGGGAGCCCCCAAAGTCTATCGTCCATTTCTTATCCCATTCCCTGGAATCTGGAACCTGACTCCAATAACAATAACTCATTTCCACTTACCCGGGGGAGTTCCAGTCCCTACCTCTCTCCTGTCTCTCAGCCTGTGAATACTCCCAGCCTAAGCTCTCAGCAGCCATATTTTTTCAGGCATGTGGTCAAACAAATGTTTAAGAGGAGCAGACTGAGAATGCTAGTCTGCCAGAGCCCCGCAGTTCAGAGGCTGAACACTCAAGCCTGAAAATCAATTCCAAGTCCACCTCCTGTCTTTGGAGAAAACACACTGGTCCAAGTCACCATTACCACTGCCTCCTAACTGGGCTTCTTTCATCCATTCTTGCCTTCCCTATATAATGTCCACGCAGAGGCCTGAGGGCTCTTTCAAAAAATTAATCAAGAAACTCTCCAGCCGAAATCTACCACTGGTTTCTCATTTCTAGCAGAACAAAATCTTCAGCGTGGCCAACCAGCACCTTTCCAGAGCACCTCCGTCAATCTCTAATTGGCCTTCTGATAGCTCCTCAACTGATCCAAATTAATCACCACTGTAGGGTCTGTGGACCTGCTGTTCCCGCAGCCCAGAATGCCCTTCCCTGCATCTTTCCATGGCTACGTTCTTCTCACCACTTGGATCTCTGCTCAGAGGTCATCCTTGGCCACTCAGGGCTATGCTGTCCTTCTGCTCCTCGACTCTAGCAATGAAGGCTACTTAAAGGTATGTATTTGTTTACTGGCATAGTCTCAGGCTCCCCCACTAGAACGCAAACCCCAAGAGAAGAGAAGGCTGTCTTGACCTATGTTCTACTCCCAAAGCCTAGTCTGGTGCCTCTTCTAGAGTGGGCATTCCATACATGTTTCTTCAGTATCGTCAAATGCAAGAAATTCAACTTTTCCAAAGTAATTCCTAGAGGGAATGTCACTGTTCATAAAGAAACAGCTTCGCAAGTGGCCCCATATTTCCTTCACTCAGTTCCACCAAAGGCTACCCTGCACCTTTCCCCCAAATCACAGCAAAACTGAGCAATACCCTCAGGAGACCCTCACTTCAAAAAATTAGTTCATACCAGCTTTAAGAGGAAAGTAATTCAAAACATGAAAATTTATTCTAAGTTGTATCTTAACATACGAGATCTCAGCTTTAGATGAATTTTAATGTTTACAAGTGCAAAAGCAAATAAATATTTACCAGTTGCTTTTTTTTTTGCACTCTTATAACTCCACAACAGCTTAGACGCAGAAAAAAATTGTTGCTAAACATCTTGTAGTCTGGCAAAATGAAGAATTTCTTATTAAGAAAAGCCCTCACAACAATAACAACTCTTCATGCTTATGGCTCCCTTGCAGAAACTATCAGGATGGTTCATTAAGATTGGAGCATATGACAGAGCAACAAAATTGCCACCAGTAGGGGTGAGATGAGGATCTCATGCCCTGGTCTCACTGTCTATACACTGGCTCATTCCCACAGCAACGGGAGCTCTGGGAGAGAGGGCCATATTTCTTGGGCAAGGACCACGGGCTAATACCAGCTCTCCCCAAGCTGAAGCTTTTCATTCTGCAGGTTTCCATGAACGTGTCACTTCTCCAGAGTGGCCTTTCTTGGTTAAGGTAGGTCCCTATCCTCTCCATAATTCTCTTGGACAGCATCCTGTTTATTTCCTCTATTACCATTTCACAATCGGAAACTTCAGTTAGCTAGTTTTCCGGCTTGCCAGTTAACCATCTAGCTTGTCGGCTTTCTAACGTTCCTGCTACCTAACTTCCGGGCACACGTTCCAGCTAGCTGCTCTGCCATCTCTCTGCCTTCCCCTTTACACTTTCTAGGCAGGGACCAGGCTCCCCTGGGACAGCACCCTGCCCAGTGCCTGGCACCAAACTAGCCATTTGTAGATACGTGATATAATGAATATGGAATGAAATCTTAATAAATAAATTCTTAAAATCTCTAGCTTTTTAATTCATTTCTATCAGTGCCCGGTTGAAGTCTTTGGAGTTATTCTGAGGTAAGAAAACAAGTATCAAAGAAGGACTCACTCCAGCCTGAGAGGGACACGCACGCACATGCACATGTGTGCACCTTTTCCATGATGGACATACATAATTCTAAGAATACTAAGTACTTTCGGAAGCTTTACCTCCTACTCCCAATTTTTTGAAAAAAGGTACGACTATTCACAGCAGCGTGTACCCTCAGAGAAGACCGGCGCCACTTACCTGGATTAACAGTGATAAATCTGCTATCTTCAGAAAATCGGTCCCCGCGGGACATAGGCTTTTTAGATGGCATCTCTGGCCTCTTGGGATCACTCCCTGCATACTGCTCCTCTGTGGCGGTGGGGGGCACTTGGGTGGAGGTGACCACATCAGGGTCCAGGCCTGGGCCGGCATCCCTCCTTCCGCCCGTCTGGTCTGTGGGGACGGCAGTGCGGTCCTGCTCATGCCCAGGTATAGTCTGATGCCCCCCCCTCGGCAGTCCTGTTCGGAGACGAGGGTGCGGGGCTGGGCTCCGTCTGGTTCCGCTCCTCGGCAGCGCGGGTCACCCCACTCTTCTCCTTCTTTTCGGAGTCCTTCTCTCCATCCTCCTCGTGTTCCCGCTCCCCCGTCCTCACTCTCGCTTTTCTCATCCTTCTCTCCTTCCTCTGTGCCCTCGCTGTCCTTGGTTGGTGACGAATCACCATCTGGCCCTGGAGAAGCCAAGGCCTCTGTGGCGGCGAGGACTGGCCTAGCCGCCTGCTTGCTGGCCGAGGCGGCTGTCGGGGAGGCGCGTGGGCCACACGGTGCTGGGGGAAGGAGGAGATGCCACCACCGCCGAACCCCAGGCCGGCAAGGAGTGTGCTGGTGACCACCGAGGCCACTGTGGCCTGGCTGCCACTGGAGGAGGGGCCCATCCCAGTCGCCATGGAAACAAATGAGAAGGGGATGCCAGAGGACGTCCAGGTAGAAGACCCCGAGCTGATGGGGGCCATGTCGGCTGAAGAGGCAGGAGATGCTGTGGGCTGGGAAGGGTCACCCGGGAAGTGTGGAAAAGAGGCAGAAGAAGAAAAGCAGAGAAGCATCAGTAATTAAGGTTGGGAATGAGGTTCTGCTTGTCACCCTCTGAGGATTTTACTCATCTACGCTATGGAGTTTTCCAATATATGGGTGTAAAGTTGACATTAGGTGGTCCATGGGTGACCAACTTTTATTTTAATGGTTTTATAACAATTGTGAACATGTCAAAAAGCACAACTAGTGAATCAAACTCAGCTTTACACCGATATTACCCAAGATGAGGCCGAGTGCCAAAAAAAAGTTAGAATGTTAAAGCTCACTTAAACAACAAAGAAGTCATGAACTGGAAACATCAGATGATCATCTGTTCTTGGGGTGATGAGAGGCAGAAGACCTTTGGTTTTATGTATATCACTGATACTTGAGGAGATACTCCGCTCTAGGTTTGAAAAGATACTGGGTGATCCAGTCCAACCCCACTGTCTTCCAGTGAGGAAATGGGTGGACCAGGAGGGGAAAGCAGCCTGCCCAGGTGTGCAATGACGGGGTCAGAGGCCATGCTCTGCACTGCATGCCCTGGGCACTGGTTTACATTTCTGCATCTCCATCACGGGCATTGTAGAGTCAGTGTACCTGTCAGTCTCTAAGTTTAGCCATGGGAAAATCTGAGCCCATACAGATGACAACATCATCAAGAATAACAAGAACTCCAATCAACAAGTGCCCGCTGTCCTAGGGCTTTCCATGCTGGAGGCAGGCATGATCATCACCCCATTTTGCCGGAGAGGAAACTGAGGCACAGAGATGTTAAAGAGCTTACACAAGGCGCGTGGCCTGGAAGGGACAAATGCAGGGCTGCCTGGGTCCAAGACTCGACTCATTCTTGCCACCACACTAAACTGGGGCTCAAATTTGGGGGTTTTACTCATATGAGGTATCTTAGGAAAACAAGAACTGCTGCTCTATTAGTCTAATTTTAGCTTGCTCTCTGGGTGATGCTGGACACATGACTTTAACTCACTGAGCCTTGGTTTCCTCATCTTCAAAATGGGAATAATAGTAACACTGACTTTGTGGGCTGCCTGGAGAATTAAATAAAATAGTCTGTGCCTGAAACCGTGGAAGAGCTTAGTGAATTTTAGGCTATTATTATCACCACCACTGTGATTAGTATTTTAATTATTCATTATACCAACCAGGACTGGGGAAAACTAAGATATCAGTTCAGGTTCCAGAAATTTTCAGAGCCATATAACTTTAGGCAAGTGACAATCTGAATTTGAGCATATGTCAAATGAAGGGGTTGGAACAAATTTAACCCCTTTGTGGTCCTGCATTGTACAATCCCACAAATCATAAATAAAAATATGAAGAATGTTTACCCTCACAAAATTATACAATATAACCCTCTAACACTGTTGCACAACCTGTGTTCATAAGGTACTGAATTATAAAAAGTGAATAACGTAATTTTCTTCTCTACCGCAACCTCTTTACATTGAGCAGTTTAATAACATTATACTGCCACCTCGTGGTAACAGTTTTAAATGCATGCAAATGAATAGCCAGCCACGACAAAGCAATTTACCATTCTCTACTTACCACTCCTGTTTTCACTATTCTGGTCCCTTGGAATATTCGAGTGGTATTAGCTGAGAAACAAAGAGATTACATTTAAGCAATTTTGAAAAAATTGAGAAAAAAGAGATTACACAAAGCATTGTTTGTGGCTCCAACAAGACATTCCTTATGAACACAAATCTGAGTTACATATAATTTTCATATGTTAAAATACTATTCTGTAGATTTTTTTCCAGCCATTCAAAAATGTAAAACGCTTCTTGGCTTGTGAGTCATAAGAAAACATGCAGAGAGCTAGATTTGGTCTGTGGGCAGTAGCATGCTGACCCCTGCCTTAAGCTGTTAGTTAAAAAACTGTTTTTCAATTTTTATTGTTTTCTGTTTCATGGAGGTAAAAACTTACCGTAAAATGCGTAAGATTCAGGTGTATAGTTAAATGAATTTTACATATGTAAACACCTGTGTAACCACTCCCCATAATAAGATAAAGACATTCCCCGTGATTTGTTGGAGAAAAGGTGTGCCTGTCCCCTCATCTAGTCAATATCCACCTCCACCCCCAAAGCTAACCACTCTTTGGGCCTCTGTCAGTTTTACCTGTATTTGAACTTCATTTAAATGGAATCATATTACACCACTGTTCCTCCTCTATTATCTTTTTGGTCATGATTTCTTATCCTTTTTGTGATTCTAATTACTCGTCATTAACTTTTTGTTTACCTTAAATTGGTACTTTCACCACTTCTTAAAAATGTAAGAACTGTACGATAATTTAACTCTATTTGCCCACCTTACGTATTGTGTACTGTTATACTTTTACTCCTACCTATATTTTATAATCCTGTGAGATACTGCCAATTGTTGTAAATGGTCCAATGATTTTATCTTAACCATACATTACCCTTCCTGGTGTTCATTTCTTCCTGTAGCTCTGTTTCCTGTGTGTTATCATTACACAATATAACTTAGAAAACAATTTTTAAGATTATGGTAAAATACATGACACAATTTATCATCTTAAAAAAGTAAAAAATTACCATTTTAACCATTTTGTTGTTGTTGTTTTGAGGTGGAGTCTCGCTCTGTCGCCAGGCTTGAGTGCAGTGGTGCAATCTCGGCTCACTGCAACCTCCGCCACCCGGGTTCAAGCAATTCTTCTGCCTCTCAGCCTCCCAAGTAGCCGGGACTACAGGCATGTGCCACCATGCCCAGCTAATTTTTATATATTTTTTAGTAGAGACGGGGTTTCACCATGTGACCTGAATGATCTCCATCTCTTGACCTCATGATCTGCCCACTTGGCCTCCCAAAGTGCTGGGATTACAGGCATGAGCCATCGTGCCCAGCCCATCTTAACCATTTTTTATGTGTATGGTTCACTAGTGTTAAGGTTGTTCACACTGTTGTATTACTTCTATCCATCTCCAGAACTTTGTCATCTTGCAAAACTGAAACCCTATATGCATTAAAGAACCTATTTCTTCCCTCCCCCCAACCCTGGCAACCAGCACGGTACCTTCTCTATGAATTTGACTGCTCTGGCTACTTAATCTAAGTGGACTCATACATATTTGTCCTTCTGTGTCTCACTTATTTTGCTTAGCGTAATGTCCTCAAGCTTCATCCACATTGCGGCATGTGTCAGAATTCCCTTCCTTTTTGAGGCTGAATAATATTCCATTGTGTGTATATAGCACATTTTGTTTATTGCTTCATCAGTCAGTGGACATTTGGGTTGCTTTCACCTTTTGGCTATCGCAAATAATGCTAAACAATACGACTTTTTAAAAACCCCATCAAACTTCGTGGTTCTTTCAAAAAAAAAAACAAAAAAAAACAATACTGCTATACAACTGAAAGGCTGCCTCCTATATACAATGAGAGATTAGCAAAAATGCTAATTACCGAAATAATAACACTTGTACCTGCTGTGATTTTTGCCAAAACCAGAAATGGCAAGTGACCCACATATATTTCTGTTTGGCCTGCAAGCTTTTATTAAAAAAACCAAACAAAACAGAATTTGCCACCAATATTGTAAATGGTAGCTTTATCTAAAACTCCCAATCTCTTGCTTATCTGAAAACTCACAGTATTGGCAAAACTGGGCTCACCTTCCAGCAGGGCATCATTCAGCTGGGGCTGAGTGTCTGTCACCCCGCTTTAGGTGGCCACATGGTCTCCAATTTCCCGCTGATAGCACTCCCCCCATTTGTATATGCCCCTGCCTAGCCCCATGGGCACTGGAGTTTGCAACCTTGACCTCATGATACATCCATTTTGCATAGCTGGAAAGTCAAATGTGTGTAGAGACAAATGTGAGAAACAGACCCATCTAAATAAAATAACCCTTTAGGTCCTAGATCAAATAAGGCAGCAAAGAAAGCAAATAACAGGGGTCTCACCCAACCTAAATATAGCCTCTCATGATCACTGACCTGCCCAAAGATCAATACTTCACGCTTCAGACAGGTGTGCATGCCTCCCCTAGTTAAGACAGGAAAAAAGGTTCCAGGAGGACTACTTAACCTGCCCTTTAAAAAGGGCTCTAATTAAGGCCAAAAAACAGAACAGCCACTCCCATCAGCATGTGGCTTTCCACTGGTCCTGAACAATCTCCACTGGTCAATATCCACGGAGATCAGTGATAGCCCTGGTGACTAGAAGCTTCTACAGAAGCTTTCAGATCAGGAGTGTTTAAGCTAGGGTCCTTGCCTAATGGGATTTTTCTAAGCTTTCACTGCAACGGTGCCCTTTTTTGCACTACGCATTTAGGCAACCAATCCCAACTGCATTAGCAGGACCTGCGGCGTTGTCTCTGATTGGAATCTTAGATATTTTCATACTGCCTTAGAGCTGTTGTCGCTATTTTGGAATATCGCTGATGTTCATCACTACTCAGAAATCACGGGAGCTAACACACTAGCCACTTGTCACTGAATACCTTAATTTTAAAAAGCACATATATTATTATATCCCAAATGTGTTTAAAATATTTTTGACAGCTTTATTGAATATAATCGGTTCTTTTCCTATGTATTTTACTTATTTATCTGAAGCCATTCTGAGAGAGGATCCATGGGTTTTGCCAGGGACAGGTCTGTGGCTCAAAGAAGGAGCTTATCAACTCCCATTTTCTATGACTGTTGAGAACTGCAAAAAGGCTTCGAATACCTAATCAGTATTTTCACCCTTTAGTGGAAGACTGCGGGTATTTGATCATTTTTACCCTTTAGGGTGGGCCATTGTGTGTTAGTGACTGGGCTTTGCAATAAGAAAACCCAACTCAGCTTATTAGCAGAGGTTTTCTGAAGTCACCTGCACCCAAGCCATCATTTCCCTGTTTGTAAAATAACCCCTACTGCACCAGCTGCCTTAAAGTGAGATTCAGATGAAATAAATTTACGTCAAAATGCTGTGTCACCGTGAGCCATTCCGCAAATATTGCTTGCTATTATTATTGTTATATTTTCCACAGTAAGGTAAACATATTTATTGTAATGTTTACATTGTATGTTTCCTAAATAGTGTTATAAATTTATTATGGAGATACCTAATTATTCTGAAAAAGGAACTATCTTTTTTCTTGCCCTTTTAAAACTTTTTTTTTTTTTTTTTTTTTTTTGAGACAGGGTCTTGCTCTGTCACCCAGGCTTGAATGCAGTGGTGCAGTCATAGCTCACTGCAGCCTCGACCTCCTGGGCTCCACTGATCCTCCTGCCTCAGCCTCTTGAGTAGCTAGGACTACAGGCATAGGCCACTGCACCTGGCCTTTTTTGTTTTTTTTTTTTTTAGTTTTTGTAGAGACTGGGTCTCACTGTGTTGCCCAGGCTTGTCTTGTACTGCTGACCACAAACAATCCTCCTGCTTCAGCTTCCCAAAGTGCTGGGATTACAGGTACGAGCCACTGCACCTGGTCTAAAACGGAAGTCTTAACAGTTGATTAATTTTGTACATTGGCCTCTACTGCTTATCAGCTCCACCCTGGCTCACTGGAAAAGGTCAGCTTTAAGATTTAATGTTTTATATTCCCTGCTTGGATGTTGTAAGGGAACATGCTCAACCCATTGTGGGGAGGTATAAAGAAAGGATCTTGCCCCCTATCAACACAGAGATAAACACCAATACAGTAATGAGTAAACTCACGTCCACCTCTGAGCAAAGCAAGTCTGCAGACGGGGGAGACACTGGCGGTTTTCAGCAAATCATCATGATCAGACATTTAAAATATTCCATTCTATGAACTGATTAGCTGACAGGGCCTTTTTGAATTACATTATATTATAAACATTTAATTTTTCAAAGTCCATGCAGAAGCCAGGGAGCTCTGGGCCTATTAATCAGGTAAGGCAGTTCTGCAGATTCTAGGCTCTTGGACGGAGCACATGGGAGGCCTAATCATGATTTATGTGTCCAGAGTTCCAGGGACCCGGCCTCAGCAAGCTCCCAATCTGGCTTCCTTCGTTCTGCCTTGGCTGGCACAGACCTGGCCTTGGCCTGCAGTCCTTCCTCAACACAGGGAAAGGAACCAACACATTCAGGGTAAAGGTGGACACAGGGAGTGTGATTTATCTATGAAAAAAACACAGCTGTGCTCATTTCCATTAGTTTAAATGGAAGGATGAGATCAATGTGAACATTAACAAAGAATATTTAAATACTTAAATGCAAAATTTGCAAGTCAGGAATTGGAGGAAATCTATGCTGGAGAGCTTCTTATCCTAGGTTTATTATTTATTATTTTTATATGCTAATGCTAAGTGGGGGATTTATACATAGTGCCAGAAACTGGCACTATGTGAAAGACTTAACATGCATTATTTTTTTGTTCTTTTTGAGACAAAGTCTCGCTCTTGTCCCCCAGGCTGGAGTGCAACGGTGCCATCTTGGATCACTGCAAACTTTGCCTCCCAGATTCAAGTCATACTCCTGCCTCAGCCTCCCAAGGAGCTGGGATTACAGGCGCACACCACCACGCCTGGCTAATTTTTTATTTTTAGTAGAGACCGGGTTTCACCATATTGGCCAGGCTGGTCTTGAACTCCTGACGTCAGGTGATCTGCCTGCCTCAGCCTCCCAAAGTACTGGGATTACAGGCATAAGCCACTGAGCTTGGCCTATCCATATCATTTTACAAAGACCCTGTGAGGTAAGTACTATGAATACTGCCACTTTTTGGACTGGGGAACTCCAGGTTCAAGCAGTTAAGAAACATTCTCAGAGTGGCACAGCTTCTAAGAGGCAGCCAGGACTCAGTCCAGAGGTCCTCACTCCAGAATACTTTACTTTACGGTGCATGCCAGTTCCCAGGGCCATCAGGGCCATCTTGTGAAAGCTCAGATTCCTGGATAATGCCCGGGCGACCCCAGGTGAGATTCTGATGCAGTTGGTCTGAGAGAGGCCCCTGAATGTGTACTTCTCAAATGAGGCTTCCCAGATATCTGCTGCTGCTGCTGCCGCCGCTGGTCCACAACTCACACGCCTTACTGGGTCCCCGAAGTTGTATGCAAAATTCTGGCACTTTGTAGGGAAAATGTCCAAACTTTTATCAGATCCATAACTCAAAAACGGTTAACCACTGGCCTGGCTGCCCTGGTGTGGGTTTCTTATTTTACAGATAAGTTTTCCCCTTAGGGAAACCTGAGGACTTGAGAAGTTAAAGAGATGATCAAAGAGGACCTCAGGCTGGCAAAGCAGAGTCCAGCACCCTGGTCCCTACTTCCATGCTGGTCTTAGTGCCTATTATAAAACCAAATCAGCAAACTACGGCCCATGGCTACGGCCCGTGGCTGCATAAATAATACTGGAACCAGGACCAGGATTAGGTTAGGGCAAGTAAGACAGAGTGTATCCTATCTGTCTCCACTTAAAATCAGATATTTTATTCATGAGATTTTTTACATTAATTTTACTTTAAAAAAAACCCCATTAAAATGTTATGTCTCTTGATCACTGAATTTTTTGGTGCTCCTTAAAATTTTGAGTGAAAGCAGATGTCCCACTTGCTTCATGCTCGGTCTGACCCTGGACCTTTCTGCTAGTCTCTAAATCATCAGGATCATATATCTAGATCCCAGGAATCTCTAGGACCCTGCACGCAGCGGGTTGTCTGTGTGGCTTGCAAGTCGGAAGGGTGAGGCATGGTTGTTCTGAGCTGCAGTTTTGAGAACCGCTAACTCAATCACGTTAGAAGACAGAGAGGATATTTGACAATACAACCTGGAGGTGATTTTGTGATCTGACGCGGTGCTCAACAATGACTGACAGAAAGGCCTGAGGACTTGGTGCCTCACAGTTGGAAAATAATAAAACAATAAAAAAATGCTTTGTTTTTTCTCCCCTCTTCTGACTAATAAAACCTCCAACCTAAAAGACAGACCTAAATTACTGGGGCTTTCCGCATAGGCTTGAAAACCCTGCACTGACTCTTTGGCCAGGCCTGTTGGATTCTGCCCAAGCACCTGAGGAGGGAGAAGCAGAAAGCACTGGGAGTCAGTCTCAGCGGCGCTGCAGGCCACAGGACGGGAAGCCAGCCTCACCTTGAAACAGCATCGTCTGGCTGAAGTCGCTGCGCATGTCATTCCGACACACGGCCTGGACTCGGAACAGGTATAGGCTATCGGGTGAGACATGGCTAATGGTGGCTTTCTGTAGGAAACGAAGGAAAAGGCAGTGAGTTAGATTTGAAGGTCAGGGCATACTTTGCATTCTAAAGCCAAACATGGGTGCCCCAGCAAAGCCTGACAGCCGTGATGCTTCCCTGCTGACTGAAGGCTCACTTTGGAAGGAAGGATTTTCAAACCTGGCCTGGGAATCTCTTTTTATGAACTTCTCTGTTTCAGCACTAAAATGTGCAGGACACAGGAAAGAATAACGTTATTCTTTTTTTTTTTTTTGAGACAGAGTCTTGCTGTCACCAGGCTGAAGTGCAGTGATTTAATCTCAGCTCACTGCAACTTCCGCCTCCCAGGCTCAAGCAATTACCCTGACTCAACCTTCCAAGTAGGTGGGATTACAGGTGCCCCCACCAAGCCCAGCTTTTGTTTTGTTTTGTTTTGTTTTAATATGGAGACTTGCTCCATCGTCCAGGCTAGAGTGCAGTGGCGTGACTTCAGCTCATGGCAACCTCTGCTCCCAGTTCAAGCAATTCTCCCGTCTCAGCCTCCAGAGGAGCTGGGACCATAGGCGCCTGCCACCACGCCCAGCTAATTTTTGTATTTTTAGTAGAGACAGGGTTTCACCTTGTTGGCCAGGCTGGTCTCGAACTCCTGACCTGAGGTGATCCACCCACCCTGGCCTCCCAAAGTATTAGGATTATAGGCGTGAGCCACCATGCCCAGCCCAGAATAACACTGTTCTTTTTTTTTTTTTTTTTTTTTTGACACAAAGTCTCACCCAGGCTGGAGTGCAGTGGTGCGCTCTTGGCTCACTGCAACCTCCACCTCTGGGGTTCAAGCGATTCTCCTGCCTCAGCCTCCCAAGTAGCTGGGACTGCAGGTGCACGCCACCATGCCCAGCTAATTTTTGTATTTTTAGTAGAGACAGGGTTTCAACCATTTGGCCAGGCCAGTCTTGAACTCCTGACCTCGTGATCTGCCCACCTTGGCCTCCCAAAGTGCTGGAATTACAGGCATGAGCCACCATGCCCGGCCAAAATTATTCTTGATGATGGCTTAGAATGTGTCTTCAGCCCTCTTCATACACACAAGGCTTGGACTTCTGTTGTAATTCCCATACCATAAAGTATAAATATTTATCCTAGACAGCCTCTTGAAGTATCAAGTGTCCTGAATCTCCAGAGCCATGCAGCTTAGAAAGTCGATAACAAAATCTCGGCAGGTCAGTTTCTTTCTTTCCTTCCCTTCTCTCTCTCTCCCCACCCCCCCCCCCCCACCTTTATCTCTCTCTCTTTCTTTGGAGACAGTGTCTCACTCTATCCCCCAAGCTGGAGTGCAGTGGCGTGATCTCACTGCAACCTCCCCCTTTAGGTTCAAGCAATTCTCCTGCCTCAGCCTCCTGAGTAGCTGGCATTACAGACACCTGCCACCATGCCTGGCTAATTTTTGTATTTTTAGTAGAGAGGGGTTTCGCCATGTTGGCCAGGCTGGTCTCGAACTCCTGACTTCAGGTGATCCGCCCGCCTCAGCCTTCCAAAGTGTTGAGATTACAAGCATGAGCCACCACGCCCGGCCAGGTCTGTTTCTTTACAGTTTAAAGGACTCATTGTCTTTTGATTACGCAGAGTATAGGGGCATGATGCAAGGAAGAACACCATGCTAGAGGGCAGAGGACATGGCCGCCTCATACCACTCATGAGCTATGTTCTGAGCCATTGTTATTTCAGCCTTTTCTATCTTCTGTAAAATGAGAGAGGAAGAGCTACTTTATAGGTTCTTGTGACAATTATATAATATAAGCCTGGCAAACCTTACTCAGAGGTAGACCACACCAAGCAGCAGAAAGAGTGCCACTTAGCTAATGTAGGGGTGTCGGCAAACTGTGGCCCACTGTCCGCTTTTATAAATAAAGTTTTATTGGCACACAGCTATGGCCATTCGTTTATGTAGGTCTATGGCTCCCTCCACTCTACGATGGCAGAGTTGAACAGTTACACCAGAGACTGCATGACCTGTAAAGCCTAAGATATTTACTATCTGGCCCTGTCCAGAAAACATTTGCCAACCCCTGGTCACAGATCAGCCAAATCCAGGTCCCTCTTCCTAGCAGTTTCATTCCAACAACCTTTAAAAATGAGAAAATGGAAACTACCTAAAAAGCAGGCAGCACTTGCTTCCTGAAGAAACAACAAAAGCAACTGATTTTGAAAGACTCTTCCTAATGGATGAGTTGTCTTATCATCAAAGCATGTATTCTGGGCCAAGTATAGAAGCAGCTCTGTGCGTTTAACCACCAAGTGGGAGTGGGTTTTCCCGATACAGCTATTGAAAACTTCTGAACTGGTATTAAAATGTTATTGTGGGCCAGACCTGCTGCTCTTGCCCTGAAAGCAGCTTCCTGGTGGAGAGGGGTAGGCTAGGGCCGTGTTATTTAATTTTAAGGCTTATTTATCTCTTATGGAAAAGGTGGGCAGTTACACCTGCCCACAGGTTTGTGGTGAAGATGTGGAGAGGGACGCCCACTAAAAGATGCTGCTCAAATGATATATATGAGTTTCGGGTCTCTGGGCCACAATAACCATGAGTTAGAGAATAGCTTTGTTGTCCCTAAGTCAGCACTGTTCACTGGTTGAGGAAACAGAAAGATTAATTTTGTGTGTCCCAAAGAAAATAACCACCCCTAGAAATTCTTATAAGAAAGAAGTTGCTGTCAATGCTTGTTTTTCTCTACATCTCTCTCTTTCTCTGAAACTAATTTATGCTTCATTCTCTAAACCTCTGACCCCATCTTCTGTTCAGAGTGAAATCTTCACTGCATCTATGCAGGGATGTATTAGAATTCACTCCAAGCCGGTATCTATTCATCTTTGCATGTTTAATTATTTTCCACTTAGAACAAGAAACTGCATAAGCGCCTAGATGGTTTCTGCTGATTAATGCAAGCCATCTTTACTTCAGAAAGAGAAAAATCCCTTATGGACTTCCAGTTGTGACGAGAGAAAGGTTAAAATACATCATAACCTTGGGTGCCTTTCAATAGATTCCTCTCTGATTTCACGAAGCTCATCATTCCCTAATGTGACCCAGATAACAATGTCTAGTGGGGGAAATTGAAAATATAAATGGAAATGAAGTAAAAGAATCTTCATCTAAAGAAATACGAAAAGTATTATTCTATAACTGATGGAATGGGCCCGGAGGACTCCGTACCGGGGAGAAAAAAAGCGGTAACAGTCATTAAGAATCGCACGTGGTGCTACTGCATTTTTCATCTGCATATACAATTACAGCTTTCATTATTCCAGAGCTGTCCTTTGATTAACAATAAACGCAAGGCTTTCAAACCCAAATGTGTCACTTTGAGTTTTTCGACAAAGACTTAAAGACAGTAGTTGTGGAGGGTTTGCTTTATGGGGAAGGAGACGGCTTCTGCAAACATCTGTTCTGGAGGGCCTTATTGGGTGTTGGACACTGAACATGTACGTAAATTTTAAGAGGAGATGTTGAATTAGGCACGTGTAACTCAAAGTGAGGTCAGATAGTATAGTATTTGAGTGTCTGAGAAAAGAGATGAAATATTACACAGCCACAGGGGTTTGGGAGGTATTGGAAATGTGTAAGGCAGAACAAATGTGACAAAGTGGCAGAGACTGTGGACAGGGGTAGTGGTGACGTTAGCAGCAGTAGCTTTAGTAGGGGAAGAGGAGGAGGAGAAGGATTATAATAAATAATAGTTAATATTTATATAGTTATATAGGACCTGTTGAATATTTGCACAGCTCATTTAGTATTTATGATAATCCCATCAGATGAAAAGGGCCTAATTGAGGCTTTTTGTTTGTTAATAATGAAAGAAAAAGCAGTCAGTTTTAAAGGACCCAATCTAAAGAAATGAACTGGCTCTCCGAGTTGTGTAGCTGTTACGTGGAAGGTCAGGACGGTACCCAGGGAGGCTCTGTCCACTGTCTTCCCTGACACTCTTGAGGAGCCTGGCAATGGCAGTACCCATGTTTACCAGACAGCATGAGGACAGGCAGAGGGCTGCAGCAGGCGTCCCTCTCTGCAGTATGTACCCTGAATCAGAGCGTGGGGCTCATACCAAGTCTTTGTCGCTGTCCTTTGTAAATGTCTTCTCCTTCTCGTCCTCATTCTTGGTCCAGCTGTAGGAGATCATGTAGTTCATGATGGGTGGGTGGTAGATGGTCTCTGGCTGGCTCCAGGACACCTGCAGTGCCGTCTGGTTCAGAGGCTGCACCTTCATGTGGATGGGTGGAGAGCTGCAAACTGAAGATACACAGGGCTCAGCTCAGGGAGCTGTCAGCACAATGCACCATCCAATCTGTGCCCCTAAGGACTGCAACCTCAAAAAGTTGAAAGAGTAATACAGGAGACACCCATACTCCCTTCCCGTGGGTCCTTTAATCATTTACCACATTGTTCTCCCCGCCTCATCTACACACACACACACACACACACACACACACACACACGCGGCTGTTTCTCTGCTAGGCCGGTGAAAGCACTTTGCAGCATTCTGACACTTCTCCTGTAGGTTCTGTCCTGCACCTCCCAAGATAGAGGACACCCTCCTATGGAACCATAACATCAGTCACATCAAAGAAACAAAACATGAATTCAATACTATGATCTCACATATAGTCCATATTCAAATTTCCCCAGCTGTCTCCAAAACATCCTTTATCGCCGTGTCCCCCTGACTTCAGCCTCATGGTCCTCCGCCTTTTTTTCATGATGGACATTTTCAAGAAGCCAGGCAGCTGGACTGGTGGAGTGCCCTAACTAAAATTGTAGACGAAATTGCATTATCAACAGGTCTGAGCGTAAATAAATAAATTTAAAATGAGCCCTTAAATAATTTTAAAGCAAAGTCGCATAACTCAAGGATGACTTTCTCTGAAGGGCAGAACCCCGTGTAATTATCCTGACGTGGGGTGTAAGGAAAGTCAGGCTAATTCATCTTCTTATTCCTTGAGGCTGAGAGGTTTAAGGGACACGGTGGATCTAAAGCTATTTACAGACAAACCTATGAAAGTGCTGAGACCTTGACAGGACATTACGGTCGGCCGTAAATGTGTGCTTTCTCAGGTGTGGCCAGGCCGCTGTGGCCGTGCTCCCTGCCTTCATGGAGCTGATGGTCCAGAGCAGGGATTCTCACCCTCAGCACCCAGGACCTCTTGAGCCAGACACCGCCTCGCTCTTGGGGGCTGTCCTGTGCACTGTGTAGCAGCAGCCCTGGCTTCTACCCCCTAGATGCCAGTAGCGCCCCCGCCCTGTCCTTGACTTGTGACAATGAAAAGTGTCTCCAGGTATTGGCAAAGGTTGCTTGGGGGGGCCAGTCACCTTCGGCTGAGAACCTCTATTCTAACGGGAGATGGGGACTCATCAAAATCCCCCTGCGCAGAGCCAAAACTGGGAAGGAAGTTTCATGTTACTGAGAGCTGAGAGCTTATGGAGATGAAGGGGGTAGGAGCTGTAAAGGGACCTTTGGGAAGGCCTGAGGAGCTGGAACAAGGCACGGAGAAGACAGGCATGCAGGGGGGGCAGGTGTAGGTGCAGTGAGAGGCCTTGGGGCCAGATTCACTCTGGCCTTTCTCCACAAGCCCTTGGAGTCCCCTGGAAAGAACGGAGCCTGAGAATGACCAATCAGGTTGGTGCTTTACAAAGATCCCCTGAGCCTCGGCTGAGTGTAGAAGGCCCCAGACAAGTCAACTGTGGAGGAGGGGGCCTGTGAGGAGGGGCTGCGATGGCCAATTCCTGGAAGACCAGGGAGGAAGGGCTTACAGTTAGGAGGGGGAAATGCAGAGGCCTGGTGACTTGCCGGGTAAGGAGGGTGGGGGGGGGAGAGGGAGAGCAGTGAGGAGGACCTTCTGGTTTGGGTGCAGGAACCGGGTGAGAAGTAGGTGGGCGTGCTGGCAAAGACAGGCCAGGGGACCGTGGCTCGGTTCTGACCGGCTGGCATCTTCCAAAGCCCACCCACATGCCCTGCAGCCCACCAGAAGCCAGACTTCCGTATTTCCTACCCAAGAGCCCCAAACCCAAGGCAGCCCTGGGGAACAGGGGTGGCTTTCCTGCCAGAGAAGTGCAGCCCAGCTTTGAGGACCTGGCTGGTGGAGAAGAGCAGGTTGGTTTTGGCAGGGAGGCCACCTTTGGCTCTTCAACTGCCAAACTCCAGTTTAGTTGGTGAGGTTCGCTTTGTACGACACAGACAGGAAGGAAGGGATAAATTAATGAGGCATTCCCACAGCCCCGCTGAACCCCTGGGAGGCATCACGCTGCTGGCCACGCAAACGCCACTAGAGCGGGGACATCAAACCAAGAATCTGAAGGGAGGCTTCCACGGAGACACAAGGGCGGATGACAGAGTGCAGACACTAGGTGGCGCCAACCTACTGTTTTTAAATACCCCGGCTTCTAAGTGGCTTCATAGTTTCTCAAGACAGAACATGGAGGAGGCAGGGAGGAAACAGCTACACCCCCAGCTTTCCAAATACTAGTAACGAACCGAGGAGATGTACATATTGGGAAGCTTCTATATCTCATAATGATGACCATGTCAGATTTCCTAACTTCTCTATCTTTTCTCACCTCCCACCATGTTCTTATTTATCTTCCTTATTCTGAAACCATTCATTCCCCCTGCTCCAAATAGCAATGAATGCTGTATGGGGAAGCATCCCTCTCTAGCAATTACATCATGCCCCCATAAATAATTCTGTCACCCACATACAGATGCAACCATTCTTCTTATTTTTTGAAATTAAAATAGCTGGGTTGTTCCGTGTGCATTAAGATGATGCATGTTAATATTTTTTAAAAAGGAACCCAAGTAATACAAAAAAGTAAAAAAAAAAAAAAAAAAAAGTTAAAAGACAAAAAAAATCACCCCAAATCTCATTGCCCAGAGATAACAACTGTGAACATTCCAGGGTTCCAACATGTAGTTATTTCTTTATACACATGTGAAAGTTCATATGCACAATTTGATGGAAATGGAATAGGATGTGGATGGCACTAGAATGTTCTGTTTGGTTTTGAGGTGGCCTCTCAGTCACCCAGGCTGGAGTACAGTGGCTGCTGGATCACAGCTCACTGCAGCTTCAATCTCCTGAGCTCAAGTGATCCCCCCACCTCAGCCTCCTAAGTAGCTAGGACTACAGGTGTATACCCACCACACTTGGCTAATTTTTAATTATGCTACCCACGCTGGTCTTGAACTTCCGGGCTCAAGTGATCCTCCCTCTTCAGACGTGAGCCACCATGCCTGGCCCCAGAATTTTTTGTTGTTGTGTTTTACTCAACACTCATAGATGTATTTCCTCGTCAATAAGTAGAGCTTGGTGTCATTATTTTGAATGATGGTACAGAACCCCAGTGTATTAAAAAATACTGAGTCAAGCTCTCAAAGGAGGTAGATCCGGTCACACTCTAATGGGGAAAGGAGGTAGATCCTGGCCACACATCTGCCAGGAAGGGAATTCTGTAACTTAAGGGCTTCCAAAGATCCAGGCTTGTCCCTGATTACACATCAGAGGAGGAGTGTGAGGCCAGGACTCCGCAGGCTGAGGAGCTATACAGGAAGAGCAGTCTGATCAGAAATGTCTCTTCTGCATTCTACCCGCCATCCCGGGTAATGGCTTTTTCTAGGTATACAAAAGCCAGATTTGGAGGATGCATTTGCAGAGTACTAGGAGGACCTAGAATAGAGGTTGGCAAACTTTTTTCTGTAAAGGGCCGGATAGTAAATATTGTGTTTTGCAGGCCACGTGGTCTCTCATAGCCACTACTGATTCTGCCTGTGAAGCACAGAGCAGCACAG
This sequence comes from Ateles fusciceps, assembly GCA_036589455.1. Lineage (NCBI taxonomy): Eukaryota > Metazoa > Chordata > Mammalia > Primates > Atelidae > Ateles > Ateles fusciceps. The sequence continues at coordinate 16,433,297 of JAZHEH010000562.1, forward strand.
GTAATGTGTAAACATGAATGAGTGTGGCTGTTCCCCCAACAAAGCTTTATGGACACAAGTTCAATTTTATATGATTTTCACGTGTTGAAAAATATTCCTTTGATTTTTTTCCCAACTGTTTAAAAATATAGAAGCCATTCTTAGCTCATGGCTACACAAAAGGTGGGGGAGTGAGTTTCGGCCCGTGGAACAGTGCTGTTCCCATACCAAGACGTTGAAGAGAAGCCAAGCCCTTATTTGAAACACAATTATCAACTGCACTGTACTCTTGGCACTGAATTCTGCCCCCTCAGCACAGGCTGACAGGCCTGCTTCTTCACAGAGCTTAGATTCTTCCCAGCACTTACTGGTACCTGGAGTTGTATTACTGACTTCATTGACAATCTGTAATTATCTATCTCCCCCACTAGATGGAAGCTCCACGAGGCTGGTGCCTTTTCTGTCTGGTCTGGTTCATTACCCTCGCGTCTAAGACAGTGCCTGGCACGTAGTGGGCTCTCAATCAATATTTGCTGAATGAACAGAAAGTTGGTTGTACATGGTATAAAATCCTTAGTCTTTTCCCTGGTCCACAGGTCCTGTGTAACATGATTCCTTTCCACATCGTCAACCTCATGGCTTGCCATCTTCTTCCTCACGGACTCATCCCTGGCCAGCCCCCACCCCAGCCCCCTTAAAGATCCGGCTTCAAGGCTAAATGCATGGCTCATGCCCATAATCCTAACATTTTGGGAGGCCATGGTGGGTGGACTGCTTCAGGCCAGGAGTTCGAGAGCAACCTGGGCAACATGTCAAAATCCCAGCTCTACAAAAAAATGCAAAAATTAGCCGGGTGTGGTGGCGCACACCTGTAGTCCCAGCTACTCAGGAGGCTGAGGTGGGAGGATCACTTTAAATGATCCTCTCAGGAAGTGGAGGTTACAGTGAGTGCTCCAGCCTGGGTGACTAAGACCCTATCTCAAAAAAAAAAAAAAAAAAAAAGAAAAGAAAAAAATCCAGCTTCAACACCCTGCTTACCCTCAGGCTGATGGGCCACCCGTGTTCTCCTGCACTCTCACTGCTTCCCTCCTCACAGTGCCCATCACACCGGGTCCTCACCAGCTGCCTGCCTCTGTGGCCCTCTGACTGAGCTGTAAGCATCTCCTGGGCAGGGAACAAGCCCCTTATCACTGGTAACCCTGGCAGGGGCTCGCATTTCTCTGACAGAAGGGGGGGATGCTATTTGAGTGTCCTCCACTGAGGGGGGAGTCCACGTACAAAATCAGCACCACACAGTTCATTCCTGGGGTCACTGCCGGGAGCCTGAAACTTGTTGAGGCTCTTGTCTCTGGTCTTTACCTCATGCCTTCTGCTAATAAGAAAAGCATTCAGTCTACAGAGGCAGCAAAAACCCCAGATGCTTGGCGGCTAGGGGAAGATAGTATCAGACACCTGTCAAAGAACTCACGCAAGCGAGCAGGCAGACACCACTGTGCCTGGTGCTGCCAAAATTCTGCTTGCTCTTTAAGTGATGGAAACCCTTCTTTCAAACAACACCTCCCCCGAAAGTCCAAATAGGAAACAGGCAAAAGCAGCACAAAATAGAATTTTCTAGATCAGTCTGGAAGAGCTGGTATAACAGACAGTGTGGGCTTTGAAGCCAGACCCATACAAACCCTGTGTGCTCATCTGTAAAATGGGTGACTAGGGTCGAGCGATTACCTTCCTGACAAGGTTGGGGTTAGGATTACTAGGGAACGCTGTGGATAAACCCAAAGCTGTGGGCCTCAGGCCCAGTGGCACATACGTGGACACACTACATGGCCCACACACGTTTAAAAATGATTTATTTTATCTATAAATCTGGGTTTTAAAATTAGGCCTGCATCCACGCATGGCAGTGGGAAGCTAGAGCAGGAGAGCAATCATTTGCAGACGAGAGTGTGTACTCAAGTTTTTTTGCCATAGCCCCCGGCACTCCCCATTGCCTCTGCTCAGCCCACTTCCCTGGCAGCTCTCTGACCCCTAAAGCCAGGTGAGTTTTCTACTGGTCTAAAATGAACACCAGGAGCACTCTTTAGGGCACACCATAGGCGCCCAATACTTGCAGTTTTCTATTTCTTCTCAATGGTCCTTGCAAACTGCACATAACAAAGGGAGTCTGACAGACTTCCTGATACGTCCTTTTGCACAAAAGTGAAGGCTTTTAACCATGCGGGAGGTGCCACACCCTGATGTCTCAACAAATATCCGCTGTGAGGTGCTCCTGACGTCATCCTGGCCCTTCTCAGGGGCCTGATTATGTTCCCACTGGGGTCTGATTGCGTCTCACTGGCATCCGAGTGCTGCTTCTCACCAGCTCCGAGAATTTCTGCCTTCACTCTGCACCACCTTTAATTATGATTCCAGGCTTTGTTAAATAGTGAAGAGGCTTCTAGCGGAGCACCCAAGGTCCTCCGATTCTAAATCAATATCAGGGATGTTTTCTCAGTGGTTCCGCAAGTAAATAGTAGGTTCCCTTACCCCACCCCATCCTCTTCATTTGAGGCTTTGGATAAACTAATGTGGTATGCTCTCTCTGAAAGTCAGTAGAATTTCCGAGTGCCTTAAACTATCTGGAGCTAAAGGCGCCTCCAGGGGCCTTCTCCTAGCACCTGCCCCCTCAGAGTTTCACACCCGAGGCAACTGGCCAAATATTGATCAGGAGTCAAAGAGACAGCACTGCTCAAACAAAGCAGTTCGGTGCAGATTCACTATTTCACAGTGCTTGTCAACACAGATGAAACTGCCGCTTCCTGGGTGGGGAGGTGTTTGCCACATCATATGCCACACAGTGGTGGTGTCAGAGGGAACAGCTTAAGCCAGTGGAGGACCGCAGGGGAGATGCTTCTTCCTTGGGGACTGCCTGGGCCTGGCGGGGAGAAGAGCAGGAGGTATCGCCTCTTAAAAGCAGGAGGGAACCAGTCAGGTGGAACAGAGCCCAAGCCTTGCCCTAGACTGCTTCAATGCCTGTCATTTCTTTATCACCTTCAAATATGGAATCCTTTAGGGGGAATTTCCAAAGAAATGGCCTCAGGGAGTGATTCTCTTTTTGAAGGGCTGTATCAAAAGGTCTAGGTAAACACAGAATCCTCCTCAGCAGCCCTCGTAGGACTTTAAACCCGAAATCTTGGTGCTTGGGGCGTTGACTCCCCCATCCCTGCCCAAGTGGCTCAAGACGGGCAAACCACACGGAGAAAGGAACTGGGAACGATCGAATCAAAGCAGGACCCCAGCTCCAGTGTAATTTGCATTTCCATCTGAGTCATTTCTAGCTGGAGCGGCAGCTCCCATGCACAGGCTCTGGGCTTGCCTCTGTGCATTCCTCTTGGATCATCCCCGGCACGCAATGCATAACTGAATCTGAGAGCCAGGCTCCATTCTCCCCATGAAACATGAGCACAGCGGGCTCCAGAGAGACCAAGTTACTGGGCTGGGCCAAGGAAACAGAGCGGGAGGAGGATGGAGAACCGAAACCCAATTGGCCAGAGTCTGAACTAGAGTGGCCGGGGACTCCATGGAGCAGTCCTGTGTGTTCTTGGCTCATACGCTTCCCATAACTGTTTTCTTACCTTCAAGATACTAATAAAGATGTCAGGAGCATTACTGCAAGAGCTTAAAAGGTGAAAGCCATCCCAGCAGGTAAAAAGCTTCCTTCCTGTTCCCTTCTCCCTCATCCTTCCCCACCCTCACTCCCTTCTCTGTTCTCAATGACAAATGAGAATGTGGGGTTTCTTGACAATTTCCAGAGCTGAACGCAGCCCAATTGCCATTCTTCCCCCATCAGAAATGCATAGGAAGCTCATGGTCCTTCAAGTCGTCATAGGATGCTGGAAATACACAGATTGCTGCTAGGGTGTCCATCCACCAAGGCCTTTATTCTGTACCATTTTTTTTTTTTTTTTAATTGAGACAGTCTCCCTCTGTTGCCCAGGCTGGAGTGCAGTGGCATGATCTTGGCTCAGTGTCACCTCTGCCTCCCGGATTCAAGCAATTCTCATGCCTCAGCCTCCCGAGTAGCTGTGATTACAGGCACCCACCACTACACCTGGCTAATTTTGGTATCTTTAGTGGAGTCGGGGTTTCGCCATGTTGGCCAGGCTGGTCTCAAACTCTTGACCTCAAGTGATGCACCCAACTCGGCCTCCCAAAGTGCTGGGATTACAGGTGTGAGCCCCGCGCCCAGCCTATTCTGCGCCATTCTGTACTGACATATTAATAGTAACGAGTTCTATCTGATGAGCCCGGATCTGGGCTGTTAGTACATTTCACAGAGTATGTCATCAAATCCTCGCAGTAATTCTGTGGGGCTGCTGGCTCTATCATTACCCTTGTTTTAGAGACCTAGATCTAAGAGGGTCATTGATTCACTTACTTACTCTAGGGTCAGACTGCTTTGGTTATAGACAAACCAGCTGTGTGGTCTTGGATAAAGCCTGGGTAAAAGCTTCTGGGATAAATGCATGAAATGTACAAATGTACACGGACTGAGATATAGCAAATGCACTGTAAGAAATAGTTACGTTACATATTTGTTCAGCACCTGCCATATGTCAGGGCCTTGATCAGGAACTAGGGTTAAAGATGAACACAGGTTGTCATGGTCCTGACCCCCTGGAGATGACAGTCCAGTGGGAGAACACACATCAACAATGTAATCTCCCTAAAACAGAGGTTTTAACTTCAGGCTCCTTAGGAGATCTGGATAGAATTCACAGAAGTCTGTGAACTTAGATAGCGGAAAAGTCCACTTTTATTTTCACTAATCTCTAACTAACATGTAACATTTCCTTACATTTCGAATGTTGGCAAGTGTTACGGGACTTGTGTGACAGAAACCACAAAGCTATTCCTGTCAGATTACAGTGATTACCGATACAGGTGACTCCTGAACAACACAGGTTCGAACTGTATGAGTCCATTTACAAGTGAATTGCCATCCCTGAGACAGGGCAACAACTCCTCCTCTCCTTTCTCCTCCTCTGCCTACTCAACATGAAGATGACAAGGATGAAGACCTTCTTGATGATCCACTCCCACTTAATATGTTTTCTCTTCCTTATAAGATTCTTAACATTTTTCTTTTCTCTAGCTTATTGTGAGAATATAGTATATCACACATATCACAGACAAAATGTGTGTCACTCGGCTGTCTATGTTACTAGTAAGGCTTTAGTATTAAGTTTTTGGAGAGTGGAAAGTTGTATCTGGATATTTGATTGTGCAGACACTCCAACCCCCATGTTGTTCAGGACTCAGTTGTATTTCAAAATGTCCTTCATGTTCATCATCATTTCAACATTATAATGGTTATTAGATCTGCTGCTGGATCTTGTCATTTAATGCCCTCATCAAGAAGCAGATAAATCAGTACATCACAATTTTAAAGATATTTTAAAAATATCAGAGAATAACTGGTTTCCTCTGTAATCTGATAGATTTTATTTTAAGCATCTAAAACCATCAATATGAGAAGAGGCTAAAGGGGTCTTTGGCACCAAAATGGTTACACCCATCTAGCACTAAGGAATATATAATTGCATGCTTTTAAGGAAAATGTCATAGCAGTTCTGTAGAAAGGTTTAATAAGGAACCCTGACCTAAACTTGGGGAGCTGTTGAGCACAGTCTGAACTGAAATCTGAAGAATGAGTGGGTGTTTATAGAGGAAAGAGGAAAAAAAGAGGTTTGGGTGTGTCAGACAGAAAAAAAAAACAGTGTGTACAAAGGCCCTGTGATGGGAAAACTGGGAAGGAAACTCGTGTGGCCGGGGAGCAGGGAATGAGGTAGAGAGCGGTCCGAGACTAGGTCTCAAAGCTAGGAAGCGTTGGAGCTGGGGTTCATCCTGGGGTAGATCTGGCTGCCAAGGCCAGAATTTGCTGGCTAGCCAGCCACTTTCTTCTGAGGAGGGACCCTGGTGCAGAGCTATCCTTAGTGCAAGGACAACTGCTTTTAAGTTTTAAATCCATGGTGTCTTCCCTGATGCTACCTGTTACCCATGGACTTTTCTTTTACACGATACAATGACATCTCCTTCCTTTCCATGAACAAGCCCTGAATTACGATTCAGTTTCTCAGCAAACAAATGAGTATTAGATGCTCTGTGTTGCAATTACCATGGAAGAAAGCAAATTCGAAAACTGTTTCTTATCCTGTTGGCTGTCCCTGCTGTGCATGTAACAGAGCTACATGCTCAGAAAACAGTAACAGGCAGTATCCGGGAACGCAGAGGCAGAAATTCAGTTCTCCAGTTCAAGCACTGGTTTCGACTTTCCCACATTATGCTACCCCTGACCTCTCCTACCTCCTTGGATTCTTTTTCTATATGATATCCCTCTTCCTGAGAGCTAAAAGCCATGGGAGGTGTCCATGTCCTGTGCAGGAAAGAGCATTGTTGAGCTCAGCGCTAAGGGAGGTGACAAAGTTCAGGATGATGCATATTCCCAGCCTCAGTTAATAACAGCTGCCTGCATCTTGGACGTTGGGTGGAAGCCTGGATTCCATGTACCCTGGGGCCCTTCCCTCCCTTTCAACTTTATGATGCTGTGATTTCCTGCTAGGAGAGCGAAGTGGACCTATCCCACTTTAATTGAGCACATCATCCTTCCCACGTGGTGCTTCTGAACTTCCCCCTTCTCCCATGTCTTGCCCTAGTGAAGGGCTCCAACTGAGGGTCTGAATCAGAGACCCGGCTGCGGAGCTAGGGTGGGTAAATGCCCAGTGTCCTTGCTTCATAGTGATGTTTTCCTCCTGTTTCCCACTGCTGAGATAATGTTGTAGTCCCCTTTACTCTGAAGAAACAGCTGCGTCACCTAAAATAGAGTTCTAAACCTGCGCTTAGCAATGTAAGACTGGTATGTAGACACCATCCAAGATCTAAGATCCCATGAGCTGTCTTTATCAGTGATCTCAACAGCCATGTCAAGAAATCAACCAGTGACCCACACAGATGGCTGTAGCCAGGATTGTATATAAAGAATTGATTCTAGATTATTACGATGCAATTAGTTAAGGTGCCCTCATTTGTCTTCCATCTGCTCGGCTTGGTACCTACTATGCTTAAAAGTAGTGTCCTGGCTCATGCATGGTGTTCATCTGTTAACTCTGGATCTCTGCTACTTCTCCAGCCACTTGCTACTCTTACTTGTTCTCTATTCTGGCTGAGTGTGGCTGAGGTGGTAGGATGAACTCCAATGTTTGGATTCTAGCCTCATTTACATCCCCAGACGTGGCATCTGAACCAACTGATCATTTGGTAAGGATGGCCCTATCTTGTATGGTTTCAGGGTCTCCCACACCAGGGTACTGCCCTCAGGCCAAGACTTGGTCAAAGGGACTCAAGAGGGAAACAGGAGCCTGTCAGTTGCATGGAGAGATCAGGCCATGAGCAGGCACTGCCCGATAGTGGGCCCAAGTGGAATCATCGATTCAGCACATGGCAGGGACTGAGCCACCCGAGTCTCTTGGCAGCCCCCTGGTGAAGGGGTCCCTATGCTTTGCAGCTGGTGGGTGAAAACCAAGTTTTAAACAGTCAGCATACTCCTCACCGAGAAGGCCCCTCTGTTCTAAGAAGCCTTTCTTGGTGCCAGCCTGGAAGCAAAGGAATGCATAGCTCTGTGCACTTGATAATACCTGATAGCATTTAGTCTCAGACATATAGGCAGCGCCTTCTCAGCACAGGCAGATATTTGAAATGTGACAGCCAAGATACTCATTTGGGTCCAAGCCAGTGCTTTGGAATCACAAAACCAGTCAAAAGAGCTGCCCAGGAGTAAGGCCAGCAACCGTAACAACCACTGGCTGTGCTGAGAAGGAATAAGAAAAGCCTGACTCAAGAGGACGCCACACGGGCTCCCACTTCTGTGTCTTAACACTTGTTCTTTGATTTTCAGGCTGCCGGACCAGGGAGGTAGAGACCGTTTCTTACGCCCTAAGAAAGTAAAGACTCTGTCCATACTCCTGGACAGGTACCTGACAAAAACAGCTTCAACAAACCCGTGTTTGTCTGAGGAATAGTGAGTGGGGTGAATGGGGAAGATACATAGCTTGTCTCCCAGCCAGATACCTCCTGTGACTCCAAGTCGAGGCACACCGTCATGTTTCATAGGCTGTGAATGCTAGTTAGTGAAAAAGGGGAAGTGTGCTGCTCTGAAAGGAAGGAAGGAAGCTGTTGGCTTTTATTAATTTCCAGATTGCTGTTCACAAGCACCATGATGCCCACATAAATAAACCCAATGTCAGAGAAGATTTTTCTAGTGCACAAAGAAAAGCAGAAGCCAGAAGAGGGTTGCTAAGTCAGCCTTGAAGATCCAACTCTGCCTACCTGCCTGGAGATGTAGAGGATTAAGTACTTAGGTAATATTTATAAAGTGTGGAAATGATAGATGGACCCTGGAGTCTGCTCCCAATATCAGCTCAACCACTCCCAAGCCAGAATGGCCAATTCTGCCTGGGAGTATCCTGACACTTTAAGTGACTCCATTCTCTGCTTTTAGGCTGTTCCTTGAGGGTGACAGAAAAGCCCTTGCTCCATGTTTTGTTGAAATGTATGCTTCCATCCAAGGTGGCTTTTGGTCAGAGTAAAAGGTGGCTTCCCCAAGCCCAGGAGCCTCTCCGATTTCAGGAAGTAGCACTGACATGAAATCCTACTTGAGATGCCTGGAAATGCTCCCCCAGTAGGAGCACTCAGCCTGGGCTACATCATACATGTCCCAACTGTGCCAACTCTTTTGGTAAGAATTTTTTATTCCTGGCCACCTGGTATATATAATCCATCCATGCATTCCCTCCATCCTCCCATCCATCCATCCATCCCTCCATCCTCCCATCCATCCATGGATCCACATGTGCATCCATCCATCCATCCGTCCGTCTGCCTGTCCATCCATCGATCTGTCTATCCAACCATCCATCCATCCATCCTCCCATCCATTTGTGGATCCATGCATCCATCCATTCGCTTATTCATTCATGGATCCACATTTTCATCCATTCATCCATCCACCCACCCACCCACCCAATCTAATATTTACTGAGGAGTCAACAGTGATCATAGCACCCTTTCCCCCAATAAAACAAAGGATTATAAATCGCTCTACTATAAGGACACATGCACATGAATGTTCATCGCAGCACAGTTTACAATAGCAAAGACCTGGAACCAACCCAAATGCCCATCGATGATAGACTGGACAGGGAAAATGTGGCACATATATACCATGGAATATCATGCAGCCATCAAAAACGGTGAGTTCGTGTCCTTTGTAGGGACATGGATGAACCTGGAAACCATCATTGTCAGCAAACTGACACAAGAACAGAAAATCAAATACAGCATGTTCTCACTCACAGGTGGGTGTTGAACAATGAGAACACATGGACACAGGGAGGGGGAGCATCACACATGGGGGGTCTGTCGGGGGAAAAAGGGGAGGGACAGCGGGGGGGTGGGGAGTTGGGGGAGAGATAGCATGGGGGAGAAATGCCAGATATAGGTGATGGGGAGGACGGCAGCAAATCACACTGCCATGTGTGTACCTATGCAACAGTCTTGCATGTTCTTCACATGTACCCCAAAACCTAAAATGCAGTAATATATATATATATATATATATATATATATATATATATATATAAAATAGAAAAAAGGAAAACAGTCTCACCCCTAATGGAGCTTATGGGGTAGTGGGAGAGCTAGCCATTAGGGGAAAAAGCACATATCACATAATTGGATATAAAAATCCAACTGTGGTAAGTACTATAAGGGAAAGGTACTGGTACCTTGAAACAAGTGTCTGGGTCAAGGCAGTCAGGAAACTTCCTGGGGGAAGGGACTCTTGAGCTGAGTTATGAAGGCTGAGGAGGGGGTCAGTTAGGTTCAGAGGTGGCACAAGGGCCTTCCAGGTAGAGGGAACAGCCTGCTGGGACTGCAGAATGGCTACTGGACTGAAGTGTAGGATGCCAAAGGAAGGAGAGTACAAGATGGGGCTGGGGGAGAGGGACAGGACGTGATGTGTGGATGACCTTAATGATTATACATTTCATTAGAAAGGTTTGAACAAGTTCAAACATCCTGGCTTCACACTTCTAACAGGAAGAGGGCATGGCACCCTTATTCTGAAATATGTTCTCCAATGATCATGTCACATATAACAGGTTATCTTGGGAATACAAAGAAGCTACTGCTGACCCAGAGATAAGAAGACACAGTTATTTGCAGAGTAATTTCCATGTCAAAGATCCCACACTATAAGTCTCATTTAAAAGGCCACTGGCTGAGGAAGAGAGTGTGCAACTATTATCTCCATGTTATTATTATTTTTTGATACAGGGTCTCACTGTGTCACCCAGGCTGGAGTGCAGTGGGCACGATCATGGCTAACTACAGCCTCAACCTCCTGGGCTCAAGTGATCTTCCTGCCTCAGCCTCTTGAGTAGTTTAAGGACTACATGTGTGTGCTACCCTGCCCAGCTAATGTAAAAATAATTTTTTTTAATAGAGATGGGGTCTCGCTGTTGCCCAAGCTGGTCAGACACTGCTGGTCTCAAGTGATCCCCCTGCCTTGGCCTCCCAAAGTGTTTGGATTACAGGCATGAGCCACCGGGCTCTGCCTTATCTGTTTTAGAGGCAAAAAAATACAAGCTTAGATAGTAACTTGAGCAAGGTCACAAAGGAGTGAATGGTTCCTAGGATTTGAGTCTAGGTTTGCATGAATCCCCAAGTCTGTATTCGAACACTGCCTTATCCTGTCTTATTATTTATTCATTCACTTAGCAATGACTGTGCACCTACTATGTACCAGGTACCATGTTAGGCCCTCCTGATCCAAGGATGCACAAGCTCTTCTGCCTAAATGGTCCCACAGTGCAGATCAAGTGGGTGCAGGACTCCCAGGACTGACCTTGTGACCAGGGCCTCAGTACTCTATGTCCTGAGCACCCAAGATAACCTGACAAAATAGATAAAAGCCAAGTAGATAAAGACTGAGCCCAGTGATTACTTTTAGAAAGGTAAGAGCACCTGACTCCCACAAGTATGTTTAGTTTTAAAGCTCCTTCATTCAGGGAAGGAGTAATAGACTGTGCTGCTCAAGTCATCGGAGGACATCCAAAACACAGAGGCCACCACTTGTGGATTCTTGTGGAAGATGGCGGTCCCGTGGACGATGGGAACAATACTGCATTTGGACATAAGAGGATATTGGTTCACATCTGAGTTCTACCGCTTCCTGGCTGAGGGGCTTTGAATGATTCCCTTACCCTCTCTGAATGTTAGACCCTTCAGTTGTTAAAGAGAAACAATAAAAACTCCATTTTTCTCCTTGTTCACCCCATCCACTCCATCCAAACTGTTAGTAAACTCCCAAAGCCCTCCTCCAAAGTCCATCCCTAACTGATCACGTCTACCTTTACTATGATCAACCTGTGATATGTCTATCAGTCTCTTGCAGGTCCTGTAGACTCCAATGCAAGTCCTTTGCAAGCATTCTTCACACAGCAGCCAGAGTGATGGGTTTACAGACTGTTCTGATTACTCCAGAGCGCTGCTTAAAACCCTTCAGAGGCTTCCCATTGCTGTAAGATCTTAACTCCTAACAATGTTAACTCTTTCCCAAAAGAAGTCTCTGCCAGAGTTTCTCTTACCTACTTTTGCAGCCGCTTTTCTCTGATCTTGCTTCCCCTTTGTTTACCTCGCTCTAGGCTGGATCCCATGCCTCAGGGCCCTTGCAAATGACCTTCTACTCCAGATCTCTGCAGGGCTGGCTCCCTATTCTCACCTGCCTTATCCCAAGAAGGGCTCCTCCCCATTACCTCACCACACACCGCTGCTCTTAGCACAGGACTTGATTTGATTCCCTTTGGAACAACACTGAAGTCTATCATTAGCTGACTTGTTTATTTCTCCTTTCTAGAACGTAAACTCTGTGATCAAGGGCGATCCCTCGTTCACCTTTATTTCTAGTGCCTAGAACTTGTTTGTAGTAGATGCTCAAGAAATATTCAATGAATGAAAAGCAAATCCTGGCAGAGGCTGTTTTGAGGATTAAATAAAACATCTGAATAGAAAACGCTAGCAGAGCATCTGGCACACAAAAACCTCTTCCTAGACTTTCTCTTTTATTTTTAAGAGAGGTAGCAGGCTCACTATGTTGCCCAGGCTGGGCTCAAACTCCTGGGCGCAAGCGATCCTCTCGCCTTTACCTCCCAAGAAGCTGGAACTACTGGCGGGTACCATAGTATCCGGCTCTCTTGCTAGCCTTTCTAACCACAGGTGTTTCAGGTACAACTCCTAGAGTCAATAAGCTTTTCAAAGCTATACAAAACTGACACATGACAAAAAATTTACTAGCTACAACAGTTGAAACAAAATATTTAATGTTACAATAAAAGTCTATAAAATATCAACATTACATCAACCAATCAAATGCAACTTAATCTTCTGCCAGGATTCACTTTTCATTCATTGAATATCTATATTTACATAAACTTACAGTGATCATGAAATGTCTGAGCATTCAAAAACAACGTGGCAGGACCTTCAAAAGTATGAGAGTCTAGAATGTTCCAAGGGTCTTGAAACAGACCTGCTTTTTTTTTTTGTCCTCTTTCTTAAACACGCAAGGTTAAAAAAGAATGACAAATCAAAGTTATTTTTGAAAGAAGGGGGTTAAAAACTGTTCCTGGGGGCTGCATGAAAAATATGTTTTTCTTAGCACTTTCCTATGCTGAAAGTTTCTGCCGGTAACAAGATAACTTTTTGGAAGTCTCTGGGAGGGCAGCTGCCTACAAAGGCATTAAGTGTTCATCTCAGAGCTTCTTTTAATAAGTAATTCAAGCTCATTAATCTGGTGAGTAGAAATGATTAAAATGAAAATAGAACAACATTAATATTTTCTCCCCAAATAGCAGAAAACCATGATTTCAATGTCAAACTCCTTTTTAAAGCAATCATGGATTTACTTCTTTCTTTGCTAATTTGAATAGAAAATGTGACCCTCTTCTCAATGTACTGATTTTTTAAATAGGCTAGTTACTCAGGCATTCTTGCACTGTGGCACATGTCCTTTAAAACTGCTTTTAACCAAAACAGGAAACAATGTTTAGCATTGAAAACATCACTTAAAAAAGAGATCCCTCCATCAGCAGAGGCAAAAAACATTCACCAAAAAAAAACCACATGACATTGGCTTAGGAGCCCAGAGGGTACACAGGCAGCCCCGGTGTCCTCTCCATTTCCTTTGCTTTTATCACATTATACAGTGTCATTTTAATTAAGCCATCAAATCATATTATCAGATCAAGTAGTTTTGATTCCACTGTGGTTTGAACAGGTTTGGTTAAATAAATAAACCATATGTTTCACGTTGTTGGAAAGAAAGTTATTTTTCTCTGTTCACTGTTCCAAAAGTCTTCGCAATAGAGAGTAATTCAGCACTTAATCACCGAATGCTCTTCCCTGTGCCCGGGATGTGTTGCGGAATAACTGAAATGACAGCCCATTAAATCCTAAAGTCTGTCCAAGTTATTTACCGACAAAGGGCAGAGTGGCAAATCGGATGTCCCTTGAACAATCCACCAAGCATAAATATTGTTTCCATTTACTGGAACTAAAGCTTTATATTTTTTATGGATGACACTCATATATAAGTCCTTCTTTGGCAAAATACAATATTAAGATGACTTTTCCCCTATTCCTTTCTTGTCTTAAGGGGGGCCCTGCCTCTTGTGCTTGGCACTGAAAGGCTGGATTCTATATTCTTTATTCCAGGAGGTCTAATCATCCTGACAAAATACAGGTGCATGAACACAGGCCCCCATCACTGGCTGCTCAAGTTCACGATCACAGCCAGGGGAACAGTGGAGGCAGGGAGCTACATTCGGTCAATTGAGGCTCTGGTTACCCCTCTGATACGAAAGGTGACTGGGTGTTAAAATGAATTGGTAAGTGGGTGGTCCCCATGTTAATAAACCTCTAGTTGGTCCTAGGGTCTTTCAGTGGAACAGAAACACAGATCCAACAAATTCACAGTCATGGCCACGACCACCTTGAAGACAGAAAATATTTTTCTTACAAAAAGCCTATGATTTCCCCCGTTTAGGTTTCTCCAACTTAGTTTAAGCTATTCCCTAGAGTGGGGCTCAGTAAACTACAGTCCCAAGGCCAAATCTGGACTGCCACCTTTTTTTTGTAAATAAAGTTTTACTGCAAGACATTTTCTACACTCATTTACATATCATCTGCAGCTGCCTTCCTCCTATACTGGTAGAATTGAGTACAGTTGGCACTTGTATCCATGAGTTCTGCATGCATGGATTCAACCAACTACGGATCAAAAATATTTGAAAGGAAAAGAAAAGCCAATAAAAAAACAGCAATATAACAATAAAAAATAGTACAAATAAAAACCAGTAGCGTATAACAACTATTTACACGGCATTTACATTGTGTTAATATTATAAGTACTCCAGAAATGTTTTAAAGTATACTGGCGGATGTGTTTAGGTTATATGCAAATACAACACCATTTTGTTTAAGGGACTTGAGCATCCAAGGATATTGGTATCCGTAGGGGTCCTGGAACCAATGTCTCACAAATACCCAGGATGCAACAGAGACCATATGGCCCACCGAGCCAAAAACATTTATTATCTGGCCCTTAACCAAAAAAGTTATATGACTCCTGCCTTATGTAATTAATTTATTTTTCCCTCTTCTGTGACAACAGCCTGATAAATGCATAAAACATCCTAGCTTTCCTGGGCATTGAAAGCTTCCAATAATGACCGGATAGAGCATACCAATCGGGCAGGCTTTGCTCTTTTGGATTACCTGAAGATTACAGGATACCACTCCTTCTCTTTTTAAAACTCTTTTTGTGGAAGAGTGGAGGAAGAAATAGGACTTGTTCCTTGCTTTGGCTCTTTCCTGCTTACATCTCTAAGGTCAATAATCTAAGCCCTCCAGGCTGTCGGATGATGTGTCAGCATCTTTTGGCCTATAGTGCTGCTGAATTACCTGAGTCTTCTTGGGGAAAAAAAGGAGAAACATTTGGTCATGTGGGCTATGGTTCCGTGACATGTACATTTAAAAACAAACAGGGAGATCATCAGTCATTAGGGAGATGGAAATCAGAACTACAAAGAGAAACAACCTCATCATATTTACTAGGTTGGTGAAAATAAAAGAGACACACAATAACAAATGTTGGTGAGGATATGGAGAAACTGAAACCCTTATACACTGTTGATGTGAATGTAAATTGGCGCCACCACTTTGGAAAATAGGTAGTTCCTCAAAACTGTACACAGAAAGTTACCATATGACCCAGCAGTGCTACTCCTAGGTTCACATCTAAAAGACTTGAAAACATACATTTACACAAACACTTGGACATGGATATTCACAGAAGCATTATTCATAAGAGCCAACAGGTGGAAAAACTCAATGTCCATTAATTGATAAATGGATAAACAAAATATGGCATCTCCACATATTATGTGCTATATTACTTGGCCATAAAATAGAATTAAATTCGATGAACTTGAATCAATACAGATGAACCTTGAAAGTATTATGCTAAGTGAAAGAAGCCTGAGACAAAAGCCATATATTATATGATCCATTTATATAAAATGTCCAGAATAACAAACCCATAGAGACAAAAAGTACATTAGTGGTTGCCTAGCCCTGGAGGGAGGGAAGCAGGGACCTGGCAGAAGAAGGGAAGGAGAATAGGAATGACTGCTATAGAGGGAGTTTCTTTTTGGGGTGATGAAAATGTTCTAGAAATAGATGGTAGCAATGGTTGCATGATTTTGTGACAACAGTAAAATTCACTGATGGGGCCGGGCGCGGCAGCTCACGCCTGTAATCCCAGCGCTTTGGGAGACCGAGTTGGGCAGATAATGAGCTCAGAGGTTCGAGACCAGCCTGGCCAACATGGCAAAACCCTGTTTCTACTAAAAATACAAAAATTAGCTGGGCGTGGTGGCGGGTGTCTCCAATCCCAGCTACTCGGGAGGCTAAGGCAGGAGAATCGCTTGAACCCGGTAGGCAGAGGTTGCAGTGAGCTGAGATCGTGCCACTGCACTCCAGCCTGGGCCACAAGAGCAAGACTCTGTCTCAAAAACAAAACAAACAAACAAACCACTGATGTGTACACTTTAAAAGAATGAATTTTATGGTATGTGAATTAAATCTCAATAAAGCTGTTATTCAAAAAAATAGAGACACTATTCAGCAATAAAAAAAATGACCTATGCCAAACATGGATAAATGTTAAAATCATTAACACCAAGTGAAAGACAAAACCAGACCTGAGGTTACCTGGGGTTGAGGGCAGGAGAAATAATTGACTGCAAATGGGCAGGAAGGAACTTTCTGTGGTGATGAAAACGTTCTAAAACCAGACTGTAGTGATGGTTGCACAAGTATAAATTTACAAAAAATTATCAAATTATACTTTTACCATAGCTGTATATTATGGTCTGTAAATTAAGCCTTTAAAAAATGCTGTAAAAATAGGAAAATTTCCTAAACTGCTGGCAGAAGTAAAAAGTGGTACATACAATCACTGTGGGAAGACATTTGGCAGTCACTAACCAAACCTGAAAATATGTTTACTCGGATGCAGCCATTTTACTCCCAGATATACACCCAATAGAGATATACCCATGTATTCATGGCAGGTTCAAGAATTTTCATAATCACTAAAACTTGAAAATATTCTACATATTCATGTATACTAATATGGATAAATCTATTCAGGTATAATCACGCAGTGGAATTTAGCAATACGAAAGAACAAACTACTACAGGCAACAGAGAGGATGCTTAAAATCTCCGCAGAACAAAAGAAGCAAGACACTAAACAGACATACTGAATGATTCTATCTCTATGAAATTTATTAAACAGGCAAAGTGCATTTCTCAAGTGGTTACCCTCGGGAACAGAGAGTGACTAGGAAGTGGGATGAAGAAAACATTTTAATATTCTCATGTCTTAAAGAGTCAGCAATGAGCGCTATGATAATTGAAACAAACCTAGCAGAATGAAGAATGAATGTGCCAGATTTAAGGACGGTTCCGTGGTTGTGGTCAGATTCAGGGAAGGCCTGTTCAGTGGAAGATCTTGCCCACTTTGACAATGTAACACAATGGAAACCACTATCTTCCCTAGCTTTCTTGGATAATAAAGGCCATGCGTTTTCACTGCACAGCTGATATATCATATGCTCGGCCCATTTTTCAGGAAAGAGCTTTGTATCTGTCACCATCTCAGCAGTTCTGCAGCTCCCAGATCTTGCACTCACTTGTGATATGAATTCCTCAACCCCATAATTCATGTAACTCTCACAA
Source organism: Ateles fusciceps (assembly GCA_036589455.1). Taxonomy (NCBI): domain Eukaryota; kingdom Metazoa; phylum Chordata; class Mammalia; order Primates; family Atelidae; genus Ateles; species Ateles fusciceps. Next base: position 16,450,673 of record JAZHEH010000562.1, read on the forward strand.
AATCCCCAGGAGACCTGCTTTCCTCAGGTGAGTTCTCTTGGGAGAAAGCTTTCTAGCTGGGTTATTTTCTCTATTTTTTTAGCTAGGTCAAAAAAAAATTAGCTCATGTGACGTTTTCCATGGCAGCCCAACCTAAGATATTTCACAGGTTTGTGAGCTTCTTAATTCTCCCATTGTTCCCAGAGAATGATGCCCTTGACAAACTATTGTCCCCAAATTACTTGAATCTCAAGCATTTCTCAAGGGAACCTGGCCTGACTCATTTCTCTTCACTAACCTCAAACAAAATCATACAGACAGGAAGGAAATGATCACATTCTTACACTCCCTCTCCTCTTCTTTAGCTCCTTTGCAGAAAGGTGAGCCTAGAAAATGGGCTCATTCTTACCATCAATCAAAGTGCATGTCACTGCAGTTACTTGTGGAACAGAATCTCATTCCCCCTGTTCCTACAAAGTCCATATGCCAATAAACTGGTCCCTTTTGTTGGGGGTAAGGACACTCTTGAAAGAAAACCTCCCCACATAAAGTACCACTCTAACAATAGCCCAGTCTACTTCCAGTGTTGATAAATGACACAAGCTCTCCCTTTATTACGCAAGCTCATAATTTTGAATAAGGAGAGCACTGGGTTGGGAAACATCCCTTTTCACACCAAAAGAAAATTCCCTCTTTTTCCTTCCTCCCTTCCAAGTCATAGGGCTTTGATAAGCCTTGCTCCCCTCAGCATTTCTGGAGCTCTGCGCCACAATTATGACAAATCCCAGAGCCTGAGAGGAGTGTGAAGGTAGAACCAGACGTTCCAGTTTCCTGGGAGAGAAATTAGTATTCATTTCACATGAGAAAGTAGAATGCCTGAGATGCCTGAAAATGATAAACTTATGTTTATCAGATACAAGGACTAAACTGTTAAATAATAGGTTTTTTTTAAAAAAAAAAAAAAACAAGTTATTTACAGTAGGGGATGAACCTGGAGTGGGGGAGTTCTTGCCTGGGGTGGATGGTAGTAAGACTGTAATATACTGGATATTGGGACCAATTCAAAGGTCCTGGTGATATGGACAGAGACAGGGAAATACTGGGTAGAAGAGGGCGGTTCCCCGGCAAAGGCCCCACGCTCCAGCCTGGAAACCTTTGGTCCTAAGTGAAAACAGACATTCCTGTCTTCATGCTCCAAAGTTGCCTTTTGGCCCTCTATGGCCCCCATGCTGCACCCATATATACCCTAGACCCCAGGCTCCAGAAGCAGACAAGGGGAATGAACAGAAGAGCAGAAGAACAGCAGAATGGCATAGCAGGGAGAAGAGAAGCAGCATCTGAATATCAAGAGGAGTTTGACTAGAGACAATCAGAGAGAGGAGATCGGCCACTGAATGGGCAAACTCCACCATCTTCCCACTCCATACCCCTTCCAGCTTCCCATACATCCTGCTGAGAGCCACCTCCACCACTCAGTAAAACCCCCACATTCATCCTTCAAGTCCACGTGTGACCTGATTCTTCCTGGATGCTGGACAAGGACCTGGGTACCAAGAGGTCATTGAGCTGGTTAACACTTTAGCTGTCCACAGACAACAGTAAGGCTCAAAGAGTCCACTGTAACACACGCCCACTTGGGCTTCGGGAGTCACAGACATACAACCCTAGTGCCAAAGCCCCAAGGCTCTCGCCCTGGCTCCTGCGCCTGCCCCTCTGTGCTCCCCCCTCCCATTAGGTGTTTGAGCAGGGAGTGGTGATTGAACAGAGGAGCCACACTCCTACTGTAGGTCCTTGGAAGGGAGAGTCAGGGAACTCTCCAGTGTCACTGATGTCTGAGCTCAGGACAGGGGAAACATGTAAAAAGTAAGACACTTTTCAGAAAGCTTTCTCTAGACATTGCTAGTAAGTTTTGAAGTTACAAGGCAGAAATGCAGCCAGAATGACCTATTATTGGCCAAAAGGACAATTTCTATCATATCTATTTAACAGAAGTTATTCCCACAACTGCTCCTATTTTTCAGCCAGACAAGTTCCCTTTAGCAGAGAAGCATATACATTTAACACCAAGTTCCAATTCTTAGCTGGCTTTGAATTTCTTTTAATTTAAAGTAATTTATGATAAGGAATCTTCCTCTGTGCAAGGCACTTAATCCAAATATACCTTTAGAGGCTTCTGTCCCCAGTGGGTTTTCCAAGAAGTCTGTCATGTCGTGGTTCCAGGCGTCACGGACGGCGGACTTGGACACCACCCTGTCATGCAGATCCTGCTGAGGTCGAAAGTTATTTCTCAGATACTCCACCGACTTGACATGGTCTTGCTGCTCCGTGGTGAAGATGGAATAAAAAGCCTCAAGCTGAACAGAGAACGAGAGAGGGAAGGAAAAAAAAAACCACACACATCAATTAGAAAAGCTATTTGGTCCAAAGCAGGTGGGGGTGATAAGAGCAGGAAATAGTAGAAATTGCCCGATGCTGCGGCTGCTAATCCCAACAGGACCCGAGGCTGCCTGCTGGAAGCACTGCCAACAGGCTCATCTGGCTGTGGTTTCTGTCCTGCCAACTAACCAGGAAAACAGTTCATTTGAGGGCTGCACCGCGCTCTGAGTTTGTGCCTCCCGTGAGAGTCCCAGTCTTTCTTCAGTGCCCTTCTGGAAAGGCCTTTAGCATTCTAGGAAGAAACACGGGGTCAGGGTAATACTGGTACATCCCAGATCAAGACTGCCTGGGTATGAATTCTAGTTCCATTGCCTACCCACTCTGTGACCTCAACATCCTGCTTACCCTGAGCCACCACTTGTCCTCAATAAATGGTGATAATCATAACACTATTTACCCAAAAGGACTTGTGTCAACATTAAGTGCTGACAAAATATTTACTCTAAGGACAGTGCTTAGAACAGTTCCTAGCATATCATAAGAGCTTCATAAATATTAGGGATTTAACTCTTGGCATCTTCTGACATACTAGTGATCAAGTTTGGCAAAGTCTCCACGTCGCTACATGTGTGTCTTGCAAGTCAGACTGCCTAAGTGCAACATTTACCAGATGGGGAATCAGAGAGAAATGATTCAAGTTTTCTGTAACTCAAGTTTCCACAACTGTAAAACACAAGTATTAAAATTTATGTCAATTGCTTAATACACAGTAAGTCCTCAGTTAAGGTTAGCTGCTATCATTATTATTAATATTATTAAGAAACATCTCCTACAAGACTGCTGATCTAACTTTTACAGGAAGTAAAGGAAAAAAATCAGGGTTCCCAAATCATATTTGTATTATCAAAAGGGATTCTTGGGTTAGGTGTGGTGACTCACAGATATAATCACAACACTTTGGGAGGCTAAGGCGGAAGATCGCTTGAACCCAGGAGTTTGAGACTAGCCCAGACAACATAGTGAGACCCTGACTCTACAAAAAACACAAAAATTAGCTGGGCATGCTGGCGCACGCCTGTATTCACAGCTTCTTGGGAGGCTGAGATGAGACGGTTGCTTGAGGCCGGGAGTTACAGGCTGCAGTGAGCTATGATTGCACCACTGCACTCCAGCCTGGGTGACAGAGTAAAACCCTGGCTCAAAAACAGAACAAAACAAAAAAGGGATTTTTTGTGTGTGTGTGGCCCTCAACATTATGATCATTCCCGAAATCCCAGCCCTTTGGGAGGCCAAGGTCGGCAGACAACTTGAGGTCAGGAGTTCAAGACCAGCCTGGCCAACATGGTAAAAACCTGTCTCTACTAAAAATATAAAAATTATCTAGGCATGATGACACACGCCTGTAATTCCAGCTACTTGGGAAGCTGAGGCACAAGAATTGCTTGAACTTGGGAGGTGGAGGTTGCAGTGAGCAGAGATTGCGCCACTGCACTCCAGCCTAGGAGACAGAGTGACACTCTGTCTCAAAAAATAATAATAACATTTTTTTAAAAAATAAAAAAGGTAATTCTATTACATATGAGGAATGGAACAGCGACTGAGTGACAGACACTTGTCCTCAATGGGCCACAAAGTTATTCTTGTCACCAAAAAAAAAAAAAAAATGAACTATAATTTGAAATACGCAGTCACCGAAAATACTAATAGGAGAAGAAAACAGAATGAAGAGAAAAGCTAATGAACTGTTTCTGGCCCATCTGGATCCTCCGGTGCCAAGTAGAGAGTGCTTTCTGCAGGAGAAATGGTGGAATGGTGCTAGAAAGATGCTTTCTGTGCATTGAGTGACTGTCTAGACTTTGGGGAACCAGAGGGCAGTTAACACTAATGTGGAAAATAAAAAAGGAAAATCACTATCTGGGTTTCTGCAAATTCTAGGTGGTCATCCTGAAGCCTGGAACTAACCTCCACTGTTTCCCAAACAGCCTCAGAGAATGACACAGAAAAAGACCTGCTTCCAACCAGTGTGCCCTCTCTTTGCATGAGAAAGCGATGAATCGAGGTGATATTAGCCATGCAAAATCATTTAAGTATATGGATTCACCTATCATTCCCCCCTCCCCTCCAATTCCACAGCTTATGTAAAATGATAATTAACCCTGGAACTTGTTCTGCCTTTTACACAGAACCAGGACAGATTCGCAAGCAGCCTAAAAGCCAAAGCAGCCTATTACCCTTGTGTTACTTCAATTCTCTATGAGTTGCTTTACTTCCCATAACAACTCATAGGGTCTCTAGGTTGAATCTACCTGCCTTTCCATTCTTTCTGTTATTCGTTCTTTATTTACAGAAAAGAGGGAAAAGCAAGTCATGACAGAAAGATTAGGAAAACTGGACTGATTACTTTGTCCAACTGTAAGCCACTCAAATGAAGACAACTACAGATGCTGAAAAATCACCTCCACCTGCTGACATGAACTCATTTGACAGGACTACCGAAGTCAGAACTCAGTACATCAAATGGGAGAGCAAGTTTCTGATTTTCTCAGAGAAAATAACTTCTAAAAATTATATGAGAAGTACTAACAAAGACCCTCCGGAGACAGCCCAGAAAAAGACCAATCAAAATGATTAAAAAGATAGAAAATAAATTCTGTGAGGAAAGGTTAAAGGACGTGGAATTGTTTAGCCTGAAGAAAAGGCAGGTAAGGAGTAATTTGATTAAAGCCCCTCATATGTGGAAGATGCTGACTAGCTCTTCTCCATGTCCAGAGAAGACCAAACAAAAGAAATTGGCTTAAATTAAAGCCTTAGAGACGCGAGTTGAATAGACAGGAGACATTCCTTAACTTTCAGGATGATTTTTTAAAGAAACGGATTGGGCTGCCATACATCGTGAATTGGACCGGAAATTTTCTGGAAGAGACAGCCATCTGTCCCGAAATAGATTAAACTCTGAGATGCCAGAAAAGAATGGCCTGGAAAACTGTCTCGGTAGTACGACTCTGAATTTTGTTTATTCTCTAGAATGCTTGCTTCTTTCACAGCCAGCATTAAATTCTCCTAAAAAGTTTATTTCTGAAGCCTCAGGAAAGAACAAGTCACATAACTGTAAAAAAGAGGCAGGTTCTGAATTTAACACAAAAATGCTTTCACTTAAATTGCTCTTACAGCTAAATGACACGCTACGGCTTAAAAGTATGGCGGCTTCCTTGTTATTAACTCAACTTGCCCCAAGATTTTGAAGAAAGGATGTGATGGTTCTGGGAGTGAACTGATGACCTGAATGATATTATATTGTCAAATGGATCATGGCTGCGCTTGACAGTCACACAAAACAGGGAAAGGAGGACAAGCTTAGCACACTCATCAAATGTCCTTCTGTGGGTTGGCGGCATTCACTAAAACCCTGTCATTTTTCTAAGTTAAATGAAAATCACCAGTGGCCTGTCTCTTTGGTAACTGGCAGGCCTGGCCCGTGAGTTAAAAACCTCCATGAGCCTTGGATTGGTGAGAGGAGTCCACGTTTCTCACTTCGGCAGGTGAGCACTGATGAAATCTCCTGATACATCATTATACAGCAATTTCAGTCTGTCCCTAGACCCCAGCCCTTGCCTTGGACCTCCACTTTGTTTGATTCCAAAAGGTGCTATAAGACCACCATGAGAAAGTGTCCCCTAGAGTTGTGTAACATGGAAGTAATGCTGGAGCCACAGAACAAACCATGCAGACAAAGTTGTGTCTTTCCGGGCCTTTGACCAGTTCATATGTTTGGTGCTTAATCTGTTCTACTTTTCTAGATCTGGTTAACAGCTAAACAGTCATTCTTGAAAGATATGTATAAGATCATGTCACGCCTCTCTGTTCAATACTTTTTAACAGCCTCCCAGCCTCAATGATGGGGCCCTTATGATCTGGTCTGTGCCTAATTTTCCAAATTCAAAACCCTTACCCCTGCTACCTGGGTTCAAAATCCTGTTTTTAAACCCTACTTGCTAAATGTGTGACCTTTGTCAAATTATTTAATCTTCTGTACCTCAGTGTCTTTATCTGTACAATGGAGGTAAAAGCATTACCTACTTCCTGTGGTTTTTGTAACTATTCAATGAGTTGTTACATATAAAGTATTTGGAATAATTCCTGGCACACAGCAGCTGCTCGGTATAAGTACTATCACTACAGTCATTATTATTTTATGAGGAATGTGGTAACTACAATTGTACTCTAAGCTTACAACAACTGTAAAATGCTGTATCAACCTTTCCCTCCTTGTCCCCCCTATATTTATCCAACCTATTATGTGCCAGGTACTTCTTTAAGTACTTTACAGATATTATTTTGGCTTCTAACTTCTTTTTAGCTTAAAGTAATAACATTAAAGTAGCATTACAAGAACACTCTTATTATATCATGAACACTAGCAGCTAATATTTACCGAGTGCTTATTACATGCAAGGCATTGTGCTGAGAGTGGTATGTGCCTTCACTTAATTTGCAGAAATCCCATGAGGCTGGTGGTATTAATAGCAGTATTAATATTAGTGTTATTGAACAGCAAGAAAACTGGGATTAGAGACATTGAGTAACGTGCTCAAGATCACTGATATGGTTTGGATCTGGGTCCCCACCCAAATCTCATGTGGAATTATAATCCTTCATGCTGGAGGAGGGGCTTGGTGGGAGGGGACTGAATCATGGGGGTGGATCTCCTCCTGGCTGTTCCTGTGACAGTGAGTGAGTTCTCATGAGATCTGCTTGTTTAAGAATGTGTAGCACCTCCCCTTTCTCTTTCTTCTTCCTTATCTAGCCGTGGAAAGCATGCCTGGTTCCCTCTGCCATGATTGTAAGTTTCCTGAGGCTTTCCCAGTCATGCTTCCTGTACAGTCAATTCAGCCTCTTTTCTAATAAATTACCCAGTCTCGGGCAGTTCTTTACAGCAATGTGAAAATGAACTAAAACAGGCACGGGAACCAAGAGGTGAAGTGAGGCTTAGAACAGCAGGTCTGTGCGACTCTTATTTTGTATGCTCTCAGATACTTCGTGCCACAGGTATAAGAGGTCTTAGCATTATTCACTGAAACAGTCACACTGCATGGAGAAATGGATGCGGTAACAGTAGAAGTCTTGAAACAATTCCCTTTAGCTAACCCAAAGGCCATTCCACACAGGGCACCCTGCATCAGCAACATAAATCTATCTATCTGCACCCTTCAGCACTCTGAATGGGAACTGCCAATGGCCCAGCACAGCAAGAACTGAGAGGCACGAACAAGACAGCAGGCCCAAGGAGAAAATACTGTCCACCTCCCAAAGCCCTTACTTTTCTTCGCCTCATCCTTTGCCACGGCAGGGTAATAAACTCCCTTGGATTTATCTTGACTTTAATACAACTAATGAAGTCTTTATCATTTAGTAAAAATAAATGAAAGTTTTTATTTCTATGATATTAAATTGACTCTTAAACTTTTGAAGTGAATGTGTAAAACATTTCTTTCTTTTATCCCTGCTTGGGGATTTGTAATTGCAGTGTAACTGGTGCCGTTTCAAGAACAATTTTAACCTTGAATTGCAAATGTGTTGGCTGGAAGTGTAAATAAATCATTTCAACTTAGTTTTTACTATAAAAGTATTATAGAGAATAATTAGTTTTTAATCTGTCAGTTCGAATCAAAGGCAAGTCGAAATCTATTCATGCCATTCGTGTACAGCAAGAGCTCCTGTCCACAAGATTTGGGCAGGGCACCATTGTGCATGAAAGGGAGAAATGAGGGAAAACCAAGAGTAATATAAGTACAAGCCATCAAAAGACTGGTATGCACCATACAGTAAGAGATGGACATACAATGGCAATTAAACAAAACCAGAGTCCATTATTAGCACAGTAAGAATCCCAAGGATACAAACTAGGAACTGGAAAATCTTACCTAAGGTCATGGAGATTATTTTAGCTTCACTATACATCTGAGGGATGATGGGGCAGGTCCTGTTTGTTGCCTCATTATTCAGCAAGACAATGATAACGGAATATTAAATTCCCAGTAGCCTGGAGCATCCAAAATTTTACTTACTGAACCACAGCTGCCAACATAAAATCTAAGGACAGCTAGCTAAATGCAGGGCCATGTCCCTCCAGTGGCTACAGTCTGTTCTGCAGGAAGGTGATTACAGAAAGGGCTTTATAGAAAGAAAAGGACTTAACCATAATTAACAAAGAAAGCTATCTCTTTTGGATTAATGATGGCATCTTCGCCCCACCATTTAAAAATCTTCTTTATTCACATGCACTGCACGTCATGTGTGGAAATAGAAACGTTCTGAATTAAGTGACTCACCAGTTGTCATGGCCCTGAGACAAACCTTACAGTTGCGACAGCCAGTAGCCACATATGGCTGTTCCATTAGAAATATGGCTAGCCCTACATTTGCAGTGATCATATTTTGGATACATTAGAGTCAATAAACTATACTATTAAAATTAATTTCACTTGTTTGTCTTCATATTTTTTAACATGATTACTAGAACATTTTAAATGATGAGGCTTGTTTTACTTCTACCAGAGAGTCCTGCTTTAGAGACCTGGTGATCGTTTAAAACCCGCAACAACAAACAACAACGCCTAGTGTCTCCCAAGCACTTCTCGTGACGCCAGGCACTAGTCTAAACATTTTACGCATATTCCATCATTTAATCTTTATTGTGACTCCATGAGGTGGGTATTATCATCATCACGTTACAGATGAGAAAACCGAGGCACCAAACAGTACTTGAGTCATTTGGCCAAAGAATGAAGCCATAAATGGAACCCAGGCAGTTTGCCTCCAAAGCACATGGGCTTAACTTCAAGGAGCTGCTCTACTCTTTCTGACAGATACCTTTGATTAAAAAGGGTCATGCAAATAAACCGTCTCTGTCTACTCCAGCTTACTGTCAGAAAAAAAAAAAAATCAAACATCTAAAGGTAAACAAAGTAGACGCAATCAGACTTATTTATTGCCTTTTGATAGCACCCCCTACAAACACTTAAGTAAAATTCATGCTGGGAAGATCATAAGTAGTGCCTTATTTTAACCTTCAAGATGCTAACAGTCCTGGAAAGGAAGGGTTAGGTTAGCTGCCTATTGGCAAAGAACCATCATCTGAGAAGCAGTACTCTAGAATAAAACAAATCCGAGTTCACTGGACTGAAAGATAGTTGTTTTCTATGACTGATCATGAACACGCCGCAGGCAACCATCTGCATGTTTTCTACTCCTCTGACATCCCACACAAGGGCCGAGAGTGCTGCCATTTTGTTTGGGTGACACAGTCAAGGCAGGATTTTGGCTCAAGATTTTCAGAAGATGTTTAGAGGGGCCACTTAAGCCATGCTGACTACCTGGGAATCCCAAGCCAATGTGGGGTTCCATTAGCAATGCTGTATTTTAATCTAGATTATCACATAAGCCAGAGGTACAAGTGCACTGGCTGGTAGGACTGATCTGAATGTCCAGCTGGACTCACAAAAGGAAACAAGAGAGGAAAGATTAGTGGTTGCCCATATGTACTCTGAAAGGCTTCAAAGAAATCCGCATCAGACAAGTCAACACTTTGTGCTAACCATTATGTTTTATGGTGAACATGCTTGAATTTTCATTGAGTGCAGGCACCAGTGTTGGATGAGAGGGGAAGAAAGAGAAAATAATACAGAAGTAGAGGAATGAAGGACTAAGAATGTTTTTCTCTGTCAGAGGCAGACATGGAATTCCTGACTACTTGGCTTTTCCGAACTGGCTGTTCGCCTTTCTGAGATGAACATTCTGTGCTAACTTCAGAAAGAATGTTGGCAGGGTCAGCATGGGAAGGTCTGAAGCGATAATACTTGGATGGTGAATGCTTTCCTTTCCAAGGGCTGACACAGCTGTGACCTCCACAAAGCCAGCCAGCAAGGATCCAGTTTGGCCACATGAATATGAGCTGTTTTCCTCCTTTGGGAGACAGAGAGGGACACATGAAGCAGCGTCTGATAAAAGTAAAGTATTATCTTAAAATGGTTTGTAGCAAAGAACCTGGAAAGCAAATATGATTAATTTCTTTTCTATTTCCCTGAAACACAATACCTACAGAGAAGTTATATATTGGAAGGCAAATAAACATCTTCCATCATTTCTTCTCTTTGACCACATGAGTGGCAGAGAGTGGAATAGTGAACAGATATTTTAAAAACACTTTCTTAGAACCCCAGTTACAAAAATGGTGCTCAAAATGCTCCTAAAAGGCAAACACTTGGCAAAACATCCAAGCCCCAAACTCTGTTTTTTGTTTCAAATCTGGAGCTATAATGAAACCCAGCATATGTTAATGGTCATTATTTCTCTCCAGCTAATCAACTTCAACTCTCTGCCTCTCCTTACATGGCATTCTACATAAAAAGTAGCCAAATCAGTATTTCTTAACTTCATTATCCCTAATCGTTTTTTTTTTCCCTCTTTCTCTCTTTTTTTTTTTGAGATAGAGTCTCATTCTGTCATCCACACTGAAGTGCAGTGGCGTGATCACAGTTCACTGCAGCTTTGACCTCCTAGACTCAAGTGATCCTTCCCTCTCAGCCTCTCATGTAGCTGGGACCACCAGACACGTGCCACCATGTCTTGCTAATTTAGAAAAAATTTTTTTGTAGAGATGGGGGTCTTGCCATGTTGCCCAAGCTGGTCTCGAATTTCTGGGCTCAAGGGTTCTTCCCACTTCATCCTAACGAAGTGCTGGGATTACAGGCCTGAGCCACTGAGCCCAGCCACAAACCTTTCAATCTTTCAAGACAAAAGTACTTATTAATTAACAAAAAAGATCTTGAAAAAAAAATCCCTTCCCCCAATCCTGCATATATAAATATTTGGGTTGTAGTTTTATTTTATTTTTTTTTAATGAAATAATGTTGGCATCACCATTAGGAAGAAAACTCATTTCTTATTTTATTATCTCCCTAAGGCTGGCAGATCCTGTTCCGAAACCAAATCACCAGTCCTTTCTTTATTGTCAGGGTCAGATTAAAAGGAAAAAAGAAAAATCTCAAAGTAAAATGATTGCCAAAACAGCAGTGAGGCCAAATAAAGTTGTTCAGCCTGGCCTTACATGACCTAACTTGGTTAGAGGGATAGTGTCTCTACTGCCCCTACTTCTTCTAGGGAACTGCCCCATTTACCCACTGAGAGTAACACTGGATGTTGCAGTATGCTATCTGGCATCTCTGATGACTCACTCAGAGATGGACATGCGACCCAAGGCCAGCAAAGTAGTTGGTTGGCTAACGTCTATTCAGACCCACCTACTGGAATACTTGACATAAGACCCAGAAGATCAGCTGGTACCAGAACAATCAGACTGGGGGGAAGTAGTCATTTCTATGAATGACATCGTGAGTACCTTCCAATGTGGACAGTCCTGATTAATGATTCAAATCCACTGTCTTACAAATCCTACCCATTGTTCCTGGCTCTATTTTCTGGAATAATGCAAAAGGAATTTTACTCTTTTTGTAATTCAATCCATGCTGAATTTTGTACAACTAACACGTCCCTTCTAAGAATCATCCCCAACCATCCATTTAAACCTCATGAGGTGATTTAAAGACCTTGCATTCCCCCGGATGGTTCTCCTTCCTCTGACACTGCCTCAATCCCATCTCCCATTCACCAGTTCCTACCCACAGTTAACTGCTCAGCCTGAATCAAGACATCCCATGAAATGTGCTCAGGCCACACTCAGAAGGAGGCGGTACAGTTTAGTGGTCAGGAACATGAGTTTTGGAATCAGGCAAACCCAGGGTTAGCTTTTGGTTTCATCATTCATTAACCACGAATCTTTGGGCATGTTACCCAATCCCTCCACGCCACGATGTTCTATGTGAATATCCATCTCTCAATGTTGCGTTGCCACTGATTAAGTTGGTATATGGAAAGTGCTGAGTAAAGCGCGTAGCACACAGAAAGAACTCAATCAATAATATGTTTTATTTCCTTCCTCCGCGTCCACAAATCTCTTTCTTTTCTGAAGTGTGGGTAGGCTTAGTGGTCAGAGCATAGTCTTTGGAATCAGACGCCATGGCATGGCTACCAGCTTTATGACCATGGGCAAGTTACCTTCTGTGTGGCTTGATCTCCTCTATAAAATAGGGGTATGAACAGCACCTACCTCATAAGACTGTAAAATGGGGGTAACAAATAGCATCTAACTCATGAGAGTCTCGTTCATGAAGATGAAATGGGTCAACATATATAAAGCGCTTAGAAGAGTTTCTGGCACAAAAGGTCATTATCATCAAGGATAGCTATTATTGCCTCCTCAAGATTGAATACTTAAACAATACTCAGATTTCATGCCTGCAACTCTCCTTAGTGACTTAATTTCATTTGCAGCTAAGAAATCACGTTCTATAGCTTGCAGTTCTTGGGTTCAAAAATGTGTTTGCTGGAAAGACTGCAGGAATCAATGACAAGCACAGGATCAAGAACAAATTCCTTACTGGTATATTCTAGTCATGCTGGATCATTACGTCAATATCAAACAAGGAAACACAGAAGCCCCACTTGAGGCAAAAATAGCTACCTGATGGTAAGAGATGGGGACGGGTCTCCGGAAGACTATCCACTCCACTATTTCGCTACATGGTGGGGTGGTCAAGAACCTGTGTACCGATAATAGCTGCCCAGGGATGCAGGCAGGAGGTCCCGGAGGACGAAAGGATCCAGAAAGGTCTCCTTCTCTGTTTGGGGGAGAAAGGGAAAAGAAAAGCACAATGATAAGTCATGCCGTTCCGAGCCGCAGACACAGTCAACACCCTCCGCATGCTGGTGCCACATCACAAGCCTTATGTTTGTTTACATCCTGAGAAGCACTAGCATTTGGTGGTGGGAGAGCCTCAGTAAACAAAGCAGCAATTCCCAGGGTGTGCTCTGAGGACACCAGTACCACAGTATATTTCAATAAAAAGCAGGTTCCACCATGAACACAGTTGGGGCCCATTACAGTCCCTCCCCCCTTCCCTAGGAAATAGACAAAATACTCTAGCATAGCAAAATCTCTGAGAAGTCTTGCAGAAAAGAAATGAGCTTGACTTTGTTTAACCCACCCCTTCCCAACCTTGTTTCATCATAGAACTCTTCTCTAAGATCTATGAACAGATAATCAGTGGAATGAACTTTGGGACACAATGAGAGAATCATTATGAAAAGAAAACTGTAAGTCACCAGTACCATGCAATTCCAAAGCTGGCTAGATTTCATTATGGTTTCACTCAAGTCCTGTCCAAATCAAAGTGAAGCCCAAGCAAGGTGCAACCATAAACTGAAAAAGAATGGCCCCAGGAACCAGCATTCTTTTTACAAAAATGGAGGTGTCTTCCCTTAAATAGAAGGAATGACATTTAAGTTCAGACCCAACAATGATAACATGATTAATCTATGAGGAAAGCAAGGCATGGAATGGGTGAGTGTCTGCTCAAGGTCACACAGCTCCTAAGAAGCAGAGCCAGGGTGTGAATCCACGTGTCTTGACACCAGAGACTACACACAGTTCTGACTCAGCTAAAGACGGCACTGAGGTTAGCCAGGTGAAAATGGAAGGGTGGGGGCAAAAAAAGGTGTAGAAAAACACTGTAAGCATTAGAAACAGCATGAGCCAAGACCCTGGAACACGAAGGAACAGTGTCGCAGAGAAGATGAGGGGAACTGTGTTAAATTCTCCCAAGCAGGCCCAGCAGACTATCTAGCTTCTTTCAGGAGTCAGAGAAGGTTGTAGTCTCTCCATATATCTCCAGAGATCTAGACTTGAATGTGTATCTGGGATTCTCTCCTCTTCCCTGTTAGAGATGTAATAAGACTACTGAAGTCCTGCTCATGGGGTGCCTTAGCTCCTTCATGGCTTCCACTATGAGCGCCGGGACAGGGTTCCAGGTGACTTCATAGACACACCTGTGCCTACAGGAATACTCTTCCCAAGCCTCCTCCCTCCTCCCTCCTCTCCTCGTTTTCATGAAAAACAACTAGTGCAGGCATTTGGGCAACTGTGTATCCCCCAGACTCAAGAAGTCTGTGTAACTAGGGGATAATGTAAAAACCCCAACAGAAATCAACTATATTATAGTTGAAATTGCAATTTCCTTTTGGAAAAGATTAGTTGAAGAAGACTTAACATTGATTTAGCTTTACCTATATGCCAGGCACTATTCTGAGTATTTACATGTTGCAAACACTTTAACAGAACTTACTATATGCACCAGGCCCTGTTCTAAGAGCTTTATAAAGATTAATTTATTTAATGCTTAAAATAACTCCATGAAGTTAGTCCTATTATTATCCCCAGTTTACAGAGCTGGGATACAAAAACAGGAAGCTGGGTTTAGAATCCAGGCTTTTACTCTTCACATCACTATGCTCTCTGAGTTCACAGCTCTGTGAAGTATGTGCTTTCTAATATTCATTTTATAGGTGTGGAAATCAAGGCAAAGAGAGGTTAAATAACCAAGCTCAAGGTCACTAGTGAACAGCAAAGTAACAGCAGTTACTCGTGAGGCTCAGAAACCTTGGCTGATTCGCGGAGAGGTGTTCAATTCATCTTTTTCTAAAAGAAAACTTCAGTATTAACCAATAAACACAAAAGTCTTCAAATCATAGGGTTCCATAATCAAAATTACAAAAACAATTTCTGTTGTACAAAAGGCTAGAAATAATGGAATTGCCCCTCCGCCCACTGGCAAGTCTGGGCTTTCATTTAAACCTGGTTACCAGCAGCCTAATGACAGGGGAAATCTCTGCAAGCATGCTTGGTGGGGACTGCTTTGGCCGGGAGAAGAAAATATTTTGGCCTTTGCTTGCTGCCTCTGAGCTTCCTGGGCTGTGCAAATAGTCAACACAAAGCCCCAGGCGACACAGGGTGTGCGTAGGGCTTGGCACCACCAGCAGCAAAACTGCTACCTTCAGGTCTCCCCCCATGTTGTAGGTGAACTTGGGGTCACACCACAGCACACCAACCTGCCTTAGGATCAAGGCTTCCAGGCTGAATGGCTTTTGAATCAGAAGAGTTTTCCACTCGGGCCCAATCCAATATTAAGGCTGCAGTTAAGCATGCTGTATGCTGACAGGAAGTGACAAGACAACCCCAGCAAATCCCCGGCAGCCAAGCCCCCATCTACACATACTCTAGGAAGAGGCCACGGCTTTAAAGAGCATAAAACGATAAAGCAGAATCACCTGCCCCACCCGCAGGAGATTACATTTCAAAGGGGAGTGCTGATTGGGCAGGGTCAGGGATCTTATGTAAGTTCTCAGATGGGCTCATGGATTGAGCAGGCATGATGGAAACTGCGTGTGATATCTGCTGTAAGCTCAGAAGGACCTCTCTGCTCTTGACCAACTCCAGGGCTTCAGAGGCAAGTTCTGGCTTTCACTGATTAGCATGTGCAGTCAGATCTGTGGCGAGGTGCGTAGACCAGGTACAAGGGATGGAGGTGGAGGACCTGGCTTCACTGCTAATTCATTCCACCATGATCGCTGCCACCAAATCTTAGGACTCCGTGATCTGGAAGGGCCTTAGTTCAGTGGCTTATTTCAGTGGATTTGGGGGCCAAAGAATGGTCTCTTCAAACAAAATCTTACCCAAGAGCCTGGCAACTCAAATAACTAAGTCAGCCCCAGTGGCTGAAGCTGAGCAGGGGACCGAGGGACACTTTGAAAACCATCGATTTAGTCCAATTCTTTAACTTTAGGGCTGGGTAAATAGAAGACCAGGGTGAAGTAACAGACCCAAGGTCAAAAACACATAAAGAATACAGAGACTCACATGGGATTCTTTCTTCAGGAATCTGGAATAATATTCCCGAAGAGCAGGAAACACCCTTCAGTGCTGAAAATCTACTGCCCTCATCAGCACCCCCAGCACTTGTACATTCCTTCAAGGGTTGCTGAGGAGAGCAGATTTTCAGCCTGCTCAGGTGCAAATCCCAGCTCCGCTATCTGTGAGCTGTGTGAGCTTAGGCAAGTTATGAAACCTTCCCAGGCTGTAGTAATGAAGATTATAAATAAGGCAATGCAAGAAAGGGGGATCAGAAAGAGCTCAGTACACAGTAAACATCTCATACGTGATAGACATTATTCTTACTCGGACTGTTATTACTATTATTATTCCTCTAAGCTACCAGTGTTTTGTCATGTCCTTTCTTTAATGTTTTGTGCATGTCTTTTTTTTTTTAAACTGGATTACTGCTTGTGTCCTTAAAGGCATACCATGTTAGATATATTGTCCATCAGCATGAGCAGTCTAGGTTAGAGCTTTCTTTGCCAAAGTTCTAGCATGAGCTTTGAACTAGCTGACATTTGATGGCTGTGTGATCTTAGGCAAAGGCCTTAACCTCTCTGAGCTACTTCCATCATCTGTAAAATGGGAAACATGAGAATATTTGCTCTCAGGGTCCTGTGACAATTAAGCAAGTTAACAGACATAAGGGGCTTGGTACAGTTCCCGGCCCATTGTAAGCCCAGATTTATCAAGGCAAGCATGTGGCTGGGCACAAGCCCAGCTGAAGTACAGCCTGGCTCCTTCTGGGTTTATAAGCTAGGAATGAGCAACTGTTTTCCGTAAAGTACCAGACAGTACATATTTTAGGTTTTGCAGGCCAAGAGGTGAATTTGAAGACGTTATGTAGGTACTTAAATAACAAGCACACTTCTACAACCTTATTAACTGAATTTGAAATGCTATTAATAACTGAGAACAATTTTCAAAATATATGCCTACTTAATGAGAATAATATGATTCAATTTGGGGGGGAATAACATTTTACTTAATTAGGGATTGAATGTAAAAACCATGCTTAGCTCAGGGGCCATACAAAAATAGATGGTAGAATGAATTTGGCCTTCGGTCACATCTTGCCTGCCCCTATTTTATTTAATTTAATTTTTTTTTTTTTTTTTAGACAGAGTCTTGCTCTGTTGCCCAGCTGGAGTGTAGTGGCGAAATCTCCGCCCACTGCAACCTCTGCCTCCTGGGCTTCAGCAATTCTCCTGCCTCAGCCTCCCGAGTAGCTGGGATTACAGATGCACGCCACCATGCCCGGCTAATTTTTTGTATTTTTAGTAGAGACGGGGTTTCACCATGCTGGCCAAGCCGGTCTCAAACTCCTGACCTCGTGAACCACCCGCCTCAGCCTCCCAAAGCGCTGGGATTACAGGCATGAGCCACCATACCCGGCCTGCCTGCCCCCCATTTTAACACAAGTGTCGGGAGTGGGACGTGGAAAAGGAATCCCAAGTATTAGAAGGTCACCTTGGTTGCCACAGCCAGACTTGTGGGGTGGGGGGAATTATGCTACATGTTCAGGTGCCTCCATTACTAACTGACAACGCATTACAGAATTCACATGAACAATACATTATAAAATTAACTCTTGACTTGTTTCTTCCCACGTCTCAGTTCAAGTTGAACTTCAGTTTGCAGTGATCTTTCCGAAAATTTCATTGCCTGCTCAGTACCACAGACAGTGCTCTGCTGATAATGGGGTGCTCACAATGCTTAATTACAAATTAGAAACAATTTTAGAAATGGAAGCCCTATATTTCTAGTACTACCCATGAGGCCTGCTTAGGTCAGAGGGGCTCAACTGGCCAGACTCAAGACTGGTAGTTCCTGAGCACAGCCACTGGGAAGAAGAAATAAAGCACTCTTCAGTTGAAAACTTAAAGTCTTCCATTTATAAAATGTTTTTTTTTTCTTTTTGTAAATTAGAAATAGAGTCTCACTCTGTTGACCAGGCTGGCGTGTGGTGGCACTGCAGCCTGGAACTCCTGGGCTCCAGCAATCCTCCCACTTAGCTTCATGAGTAGCTAGAACTACAGGCATGTACCACCATGCCTGAGTAATTTAAAAAAAAATTAGTAGACATAAGGTCTTGCTGTGTTGTCCAAGCCGGTCTCAAACTTCTGGCCTCAAGCGATCCTCCTGCCTCAGCCTCCTAAAGGGCTGAAATGACAGCTGTGAGCCCATATGCCTGGCTAATAAAATCGTAATAAATGTAGATATTATAAAATGGGGAGACGTGCTAGAGCTAGGTCTCCTGGATATGAATCCTAACTGGTCTACTTGAAGGTTTGACCTGGAAAGAGTTATTTAACCTCTGTGTAACTGTTTCCTCATCTGTAAAATGGGATAATAACACTGACATTATGAGAAGGTTCTGAGTATGAATTAAATGAGTTAACATCAGGTAAGGGCTTAAGAGAGTGCTCGCCACAGTAAGCATGCTTAAGTGCTTGTTAAATAAATCTTGCTACAAAAGGGCAGTGTGACTCCATGCCCATCCTGATCAGTGCATTCTGCCTTCAACTTTTATCATAATTAGTCATTTGAATTCAAAACATTCCTGTCCCAGCCACTTACTAGTTGAGAAAAATATTTGAAACACTATTTATACCACCATTCATTCCATTATATCATAATAAGCAGGTACTGTGCATTACTAGATAAAAGAATTGAAAAGAAAGGAATCTTGTCTTCCACTTTCAAGGATCCCGGGTGCTGTATGCAGACAATATTATATTTTAATAATTAATTGTTCATCAAAGAAAACGATGATGAACAGGAATGCTAAATTCAAAGTTATTCAGATTGCAAAGATGAATAATGTATGACTTTTATATTAAATACACACTGCATTAAGTAGTCTACATTCCACCCAACTCTTCCTTTCATTTTTAAGCATTTTGAATGACAATATGAATAATCAGTTAGGGGAGGTTTATTTGGAAAAAGAAATACCTTATTTGAATGCAAATGGTTTATATCTGAAGATGATTAAATTTTTCTTATCAATTAGGAAATTTTGTATGAGGGCTTTAAAGTCATGGTCAACCATTAAACCCAGCGCAGCCCAGTTATCCTTGCAGTTTCCTTTCAACATTAAATTATATCTGGCTGGTTCTGTTCAATTTCTTATTTCTGATAGCGGTGCCAGGAGGCAATTTTTAATTAAAGAAAATTTGAAAGATTCAAACATGTGTAATTGGATTAAAAATGTGATCATTAAAACATTAGATGATAATCAGCTGATTGATTGCATTTCTCGGTGTGTTAATAACCTAGTATTTTCAGTGCTTTGGTTATATAGGAAAAAAGAAAGCTCTTTATAAATATGATGAACAATCAATGTATAGAAGAGACCTGTGCAGTGGTCAGGAATTGTGGAAGTACACTGAACACCCACTCACACACACACACACCAATAGAAAATGTATTACGTCGGAAGATTGTAGGGTATTTGGACAGGATGTAGTAATTTCTAGGGGGAAGAAAACCTGAAGCATTACCCAAACAAAGGACCAATTAATTTTAGGAAAGTGTATGAAAGCCCAAGCTTCTGATTTTAGCCCAATGATTATTTGGTTTCTTCAGGGTTTCCACAACTTTTTTTTTTAAAAGAAAAGCAATGAACTTTTCCTTAAATGCCTCAGATCAATGAGGCAGGACTAGCCTCTGCTTGGCGTTCTACAAGGAGGAAAGGAAGGAGTGGATAGTGGAAAGAATTGGGCATTAAGTCATTATAAATGAAAGATGATTTATAATAGTGCCACTCAAACTTCTATGTGCATGCAAATCATCTGGGGAGTCTGTTAATATGCAGATTCTGATCCAGTAGGTCTGGGGTGAGAGCTGACATTCTGCATCTTTTTTTGAGATGAAGTCTTGCTCTCATCCCCTAGGCTGGAGTGCAATGGCATGATCTCAGCTCACTGCAAACTCTGCCTACCGGGTTCAAGCCATTCTCCTACCTCAGCCTCCGGAGGAGCTGGGATTACAGGTGCCCACTAGGCTCAGCTAATTTTTGTATTTTTAGTAGAGACAGGGTTTCACCATGTTGGCCAGGCTGGTCCAAAACTCCTGACCTCAGGTGATCCACCTGCCTTAACCTCCCCAAGTGCTGGGATTACAGGTGTGAGCCACCACGCCCGGCTGAGATTCTGCATTTTTAATAAAACAGATGCTGCTGGTCTCAGGACCACACCTGACTAGTCAGTTTCTACAAGGACTGTATCAAAGGGTTCCTACATCCTGTGCAGCCTCATTCACTTCTACTTTCTGATTTTTAGGTATAGCCCCACTGGCCTCCTTGCTGTTCCACAAACACACTGCCCCAGCGCCTTTGCACTGGCTCTTCACTCCATCCAGAACATTTGTACATTACTCCACTCATGGCTGGTTTCAGACCAGATGTTCTGCAGCTGCTAGCAACTTAGTCATTTGGAATCGCGATTTCTCAATAAGGTCTACCCTGACCACTGTTTTGCAAATAGCAATTTCAAGGGCAGGATCACTGAGAAGGAAACATTTGATTAAAAGCCTGAAGGCAGTGAGGAAGTGAGCCATGTGACTACATGGGGGAGAACATTCCAGGAAGGCAGAAAAGCCAGTGCAAAGGGACTCTGCCTGGTTTATAGGGAAATGGTTGCAGTGAAGTGAGCAGGAGGGGAAAACAGAAGGAAAAGATCAACAGTCCAAAACTTCCCAGGTTTGAGGGGGGAAAATCAGCTGTTGGGTAAGTACAACTGGTAATTCCGCTAAGAACTGTGAAGAGGTGACACAACTGAGTAAAACATTCGACACGGAGTCAGTAGCTCTGGGTTAAGCTACTGAATGCAGTGTGTAATCTGGGAGGAATCTTAGGTGTGACAGTGGGTTACAGGAGGGTCTGCCAAACACAGGGGTGAGAAATGGCAAGTTGGAAGGAAAGAAAGAGCCTGAGGGTGAGAATCCAGAAGGCACCAGGGAGGTGAGAAAGTATTAGATCAGAACTAAAATGGATGGGCGCAGTAGTTCACGCCTGTATTCTCAGCATGTTGGGAGGCCGAGGTGGGTGGGTCAACTGAGGTCAGGAGTTTGAGACCAGCCTGACCAACATGGCAAAACCCCATCTAAAGATACAACAATTAGCCAGGCATGGTGGTGCACACCTGTAGTTCCAGCTAGATGGGAGGCTGAGGCAGGAGATTTGCTTGAACCCAGAAGGCGGAGGTTGCGGTGAGCTGAGATAGCGCCACTGCATTCTAGCCTGGGCAACAGAGTGAGACTCTGCATACTCCCCCCCGGCAAAAAAGATCATATCAGAGGCCTCTCCAGGATCCCAGAAGAAGTTAATTTTATGATCCAAATGCAAGCAAAAATACTTGCTCTATATAGCGGGGTGCTGATTATCAAAGCATGTCATCTTTCTGTCATCAATAAGGAAGATGAAATGGGAATGACAGGGCGTGGGAATGGGGCTGTCCTGTTTGCAAAGTAGGGCCATCCACTAGGCTTCATAGTAAACAATTTTAAGGAACAAACACAAGACTGAAGTTATGACTGGGTGATGGGGAAATCACTCAAGAGCCACAAAGAACTGCGGAGTTCAATGAGGTCTCAAAGACACTAGGTTTTCATCTTATACATGAGAGGAGAACAAGGTTTACAAGGAAAGAGACTGGACCACAGTCACACTGTGACATGGGAAGGGCATCCGGCTCTCCTCCTGCCCATCTTTCTACCACCCTCATTCTGGATCCCTGGGCTCTGGGGTTCTTGTCTGCAGGATCAGGTGAGGACATCGCACTGAAGACTAGACAACTCTTTTAGCTTTTTATTTTTATTTTTTGTGGAGACGAAGTCTCGCTCTGTCCCCCAGGATGGAATGCAGTGGCATGACCTCAGCTCACTGCCACCCCTGCCTTCTGGGTTCAAGTGATTCTCCTGCCTCAGCCTCCAGAGTAGCTTGGACTATAGGTGTGCCACCATGCCTGGCTAATTTTTTGTATTTTTAGTAGAGACAGGGTTTCACCATGTTGCCCAGGCTGGTCTCAATCTGCCTGTCTCGACCTCCCAAAGTGCTAGGATTATAGGCGTGGGCCCCACGCCCAGCCTCTTTTAGCTTTTTAAATGTAAACCAAACCCTGACACTGCCCAGCTTAAAATCTTCCAGTGTCCTCTTGCTTCATTTAGAATAAAATCCAAGCTCTTTCCTATGGCCATGAGGCCCTACATGACCTGTCCACCTCTGCAGCCTGTCTTCCCTCTCTCTCCCTCGCTGACCTGCCTTCTGACCTTGCTGTTCCGTCTGCTTGGAATGCTTTCTCCCCACCACCCTCCATAGAGATGATTCCTTTTCATCCTTCAGGTCTGAGCTCAAATGTCATCGCCTTAGCCCCCCATCCCAGGAGGTTTCCTCTGTCATTAACTATCTGTATCACACCTTCATCTCCTTTCCAGCATTCATTTACTTACGGTCTCCCCCAACTGCCTGATTATTCCACAAGAGCAAAGACCTTGCCTGCACCTATATCCAGCAGCTAAAACACTTCCCCAGAACACAGTAGGTACCTAATAATTATGTGAAAAGAGAATGAAGAAACAAACAAGCACAGTAGCAGTTGGTATATTTTAAATAGCCAGTAAGTCCTAGTAACGTTTTCCTCATCTCTAAGTCATCATCAATCATAAGATGCATCATTATTCCAATACCACTAATAAAGGAAATACGTTGCTAATTAAACAATGATTTGATATGAACTCGAAGATGCATTCCAATTTTAGAGCTGTTAAAATATCAAGACATGAGAGTTGCAGAACTGATTGACTAAGATACTGACATTATTCAGCAGGACTCACAGCAAAGGGCCCCATCAGCTTTCTGAGTCTAGCAGAACTCTGGTCCAGGGATTGTTGTTTTACATGGCCACAGTAAAGGGTGTGCATAGGGCCAGAAAGCAGTGGCATCGACTCTCCTCTGTTTACACTGACTGGGTTCTCTAGCCTCAGTTTACCCTTCATTGACCTGCACCCCAAGACTGCATTCCACACTGTGGGATGTCCTTCCGTTCACCTCCCTTTCCCAGTTCAACTTATGGTTCAGAAATCAGGTGCCAGGCCTGCTGTGGTCTTTCTCTAAGTGAAGCTTTAAAACCCTGTGAAGTAGGAATCAACAGCTTAGTGAGGGCTGAGAACTTACCCAAGGTCATGGGTTGTACCGACCTGGGTCTCAGTCTGTGTAATTGGTTAATATGGTCTCTTTGCCAGGCTGTAGGCTCTGTTACAGCAAGACCATGCCTCCTGACCTTATCCCCAGCACCCAACACATCACGTTACAAAGTAGGTCCTTTATACACGGCTAAAGGAAATTGACCAAACTAAGTCACTACGTATCTCTAAGTCAAAAGTGGGCAAACTATGGCACATGAGTCAAATCTGGCCTAGTGGCTATTTTTGTAAATGAAGTTCTGTTGGTACACAGCCGTGCTCATGTGTTTATGCGTGGTCTGTGGCTGCCTTCAGGCTACCACTGCAGAGCTGAATAGCTGCAACGGAGAATATATGGCTGGCAAAACTTAAAATATTTGTTATCAGTCCCTGTACTGAGAAATTTTGCCAAGCTCTACGCTCCTCTATAAGGGCAGGGTATGTTTAAAAGATAGCAACAGGCAACACATGTGAGCACGAATAGGGCCAACTCCATACAGTGGTGGAGGTGTAGAATTTACTTTTGCCTGTGAAACACCCTCCAACAGCAGGCAGAGGAATAAATGCATGCCTCATGGCCTTCCCTATAGGCGCAGTCCAGAGAAATTCCCAGAGGCCCATACTATGACATGAGTAACTAGTGTTGTGGGGTCTGAACCAGGTAGCCTGGGAGGGAGACAGCCCACCTTATTAATCAGATCCCTGTGTTCAAGCACCCGGAGAAGAGCAATCCAAGGTCATGAAGCAGCCACCCTACATGGTTCAAAGACATCTAGCCTCCTCCAACTTTATTAGTGGTTTCAGTTGACCAAGGGTGGTATTTTGATTTAAGGGTTTATATTTAAACGAAATGTATGTTGACATTAATATTTCCAAAGAGAAATCACATAAAGATTGCAGTCTTGTCAACAATTAAGGAAATGAACATGACATTTAAATTATACAGAGTCATACAGTGACAAAAACCCAATATTATCACTGAACGGTTTCATTGATTGCCTTTCTCCCCTACAGGGTGCTGGTGGCCATAACTGACATGATATGTACATTCTTTTAGTTTCCTTTTGATGCTCAGTCAATGACCTAATTCACAAAGGAAGACCAAGATATACAAGAGTTAAGTGCTTTTGACAATCATCGGAAAGTCAGTCAATGCTGGGATTCAGAAGCTGGCCCATCAGAGCAGTAAGGAAATGTGATTCAGAGCCCAATGCAACTGGGTTCAAATCACTGTTCCACTGCACGGCTGGGATACATCTCTCTAAAACCTCACTTTACCTATTTATAAAACGGGATTAGGAATTCTTACCTCACTGTGTTGCTGCTGGGATTCAGTAAGATTGTATTTACAGAACATCTACGTAGAGTTAGGTGCACAGATAGAGAGGTTAACAGCTGCAGAAGCAAAGAGGCTGCTGCTTCTTGCTTTCACTCACTTCCTGCTTTTCGTCCACTACTCTTTCCTCTGATCTCAGAAGAAACTGGCTACCCAAATCATCTTCGTCACCATCATCATCTTTACCATCTTATTTTACTTTTGTATGGCCCAACTAAGCTGAGCAACATGTGTTCTATTTTACTAGCCGGGCAGTGATGGTGGCAGAACCCAGAACTTTGCAGTCATTCCTGTCATCGCTTGCTTTCCATATTCAAGTCCACAGGTAACAACAATAGCAATGACAATGGGCTGGCTGCGGGGTGGCGGCAGCGGTGACAGCTATCACTGAGTGCTCACCATATACCAGGCACAGCTATGCACAGTGGATTCTCAGGCTAAACCTGCAAGATTGGTATTAGTATTACCTCACGATGCAGTTGAGAAAACTTAGCCACAAAGAGGTGAAGTGATTTGCTCAGGTTGTAGGACTAGCCAACCGCAGAATTGGATTTCAAACCCACTATGCAATAGTGTCTGTCTCTCCTACACCAAGGTGGCATACATAGAGCATGCGAGCAGGGTAAGAAAATCACCCACGGTAGTCCCAAGTGCTTTAGCAGGCACTTTTGCAGTAGGCAAATGCAAGTATCTTTTTAAATGCTCTCTTTGCTCTTCGCATCCCACTGAAACAAGCAGGAAAAGGGCATTTCTCTGGATTCCCATAATCATGTTCAAATGATAAAATACTGACAAGGCAGGCTGAATGAGAACTGGCCTCAAATTCAAACCCAACCTAAAAGGAATCACTTTTGAAGTCTTTTTACGTCTAACAGCATTGTTAACAATACTATTAGTGATAAAACAGAAGTTGCTCAGCGTTCCATTTCCTGACTAAGAAAAGAAGTGGAAATAGCTCACATCTATGGTGGTGGTTTTGATGCAATGAAATCCAGGAAACGGTGGAAATGGCTTAAGTGTGCCTGTTTCTAGAAGATTTTGAGATCAAACGTGTTCAGATAAGCATCAGCCCTTCCTGGATCCTTAATAGACATGAGCCAATTAGCCAAGACCAGGGTGCTGCATATTTATAGCACATTTCAGGAAAGTTCCATGTAATTAAATGCTGGAAACACAAACCTCAAACGGGAAACTTTGTCGCATGTTAAGATGTTCAAAATTATCCGTGAGCTACAGATAATACAGCATTGGTTTTCCTGTTCAAAAGGGAGAAAATAATTTGAAGGATTTCTTTCTTTAAGTTAAACATTAAAACAGAACCCTCATTAATTCAGTTGAAACGTGATGATCTAGGCAAAATGAAAACTGAAATCTATCTCTGTAAAGTCTAGCAAATGTAAGTAATGACCTGAGTGGGTATTTACATTGTCCAAACATAAACAAATTACTGGGCAAAGGCAACACTATTAGTAGAGCGACTACGATAGCTACGGTTTAGATGAGGTGGGACTGACAAACTTTTTTTTTTGTTCTTTGAGACAGAGACGCGCTCTGTCACCCAGGATGAAGTACAGTGGCGCGATCTGAGTTCACTGCAACCTCCGCCTCCAGGGTTCAAGCAATTCTCCTGCCTCAGCCTCCAGAGTAGCTGGGATTACAGGCACCCGCCACCACACCTGGCTAATTTTTGTATTTTTAGTAGAGACAGGGTTTCACCATGTTGGTCAAGCCGGTCTCAAACTCTGGAACTCATGATCCGCCCGCCTTGGTCTCCCAAAGTGTTGGGATTACAGGCGTGAGCTACCGGGCCAGGCCGATAACCTTTTTCTTTAAAGGGCCAGAGGTTAAATACAGAAGGCGGAGCAGGCCAGCGTCTCTGTCCAGACTACTCAAGTAGTCTGTGCAAAAGGAGCCATAGATGAGCGGTAAACAAATGAGTGCAGCTGTGTTCCAATGAAACTTTATTTACAAAAAACAAGCAGTGGGCTGGATGTGGTCCACGGATTATAGTTCGCTGACCAATGATTTACAACACATACCGGGCACACTTTCTTCTCCGTGTTTTCCCTGTCTTAATGCATTTAGCAGTAATACTCAAGAGATAGGCACTTTCATTATCCTCATTTTACAAGGCAGAAACTCAGGGACAGAGAGGTTCAGTAATTTGTACTGGGGTCACACAGCTCCCAAATTGGGGAGCCAGAATTCAAACCCAGGCCAGCCTGAACTCTGAAGTATTTCTCTATAAACCTTGCTCAGTTGTGTCTCTAACAGTCTAATTTCAAGTGAAAAATAACAGAATTCCATTTCTTTTAAAGTATTCCATGATGCAGACTTTTCATAAAGCTCATTCCAAAGGTCCAACATGAGATTACTCTGTAAGCAAGTAACATTTGTCTTTTTCAGCACCAAGAAAGTCAAGGGCAAAAAAGCAAAAAAAATTTAAAAAAAGATTCTTCATGAGACTAAAATTTTTCCAAGGACCAGGGAACTTGTTCATTTTACCATCAGCACCTTAGGCAGTCAGCTGATGGAAGGATGGGTGGACTCTACGATTCAGGGAGTTTGCAGTTCACACGCACAAAACAGCCAAGAACCCCTCACAGCCACTCAGCTCTGCTCCATTTTCTTGCTGCTGGACTATAAGGACGTTTCTACCTCAAGATTCATTTTTCCCAAAAATCCCTTGTTCTAGAATTTGTCCTCTTCTTCCAAAGTCCACAAAAGAAATTTTCAGAAACTTCAGCCATTTGGCCTCAGACGGTTTATTTCAAGATCTTGGACCACAGGGATAGTCACAGTGGTATCAGAGTGACAGTTCTGTTCAATACGTCTTTACTTGCTTTTTCAATAAAATCCGTATGATGAGTTTCAATCAAGATGGAAAACGGTAGGTGAGTGGGGGACCCTGGCAGAGATCTGAGAGGGCGAGGACCTGGGAGTCACGAGAGCCAGTGTGAAGTCAGGAAGACCTTGATTAGACTCTGGGCCGGGTCAATTCTCATGATGTGACCCCAGGGCAAGTCGCCCAGTCTCTGACTGCTTTGCTCGCCTTTCTGTATGATAGGAACCATGGTGGTGGTTGTATCTCAGAGGGTTTCTGGAGTATGTAGTGATGCCTGCGGGGCTAATTAGACAGAGCAAGCATGCCCGGCACAGCAGCAGTGAGGCGCCCTTTGTGTTTAAACTTGTCACTTGACACCCCATTCCCTTTGTTTCTGATTTCCTTTTTCTAATCTCCACAAGGAGATATTTGCTTTCAGAGTCACCTCTTAATGACACAATTCCAAGGCAGGCACAGTTCTTTCACTGGCCTGCAATCAATTTGTGAAGAGAACAAACAGCCTGTCACGGGTAGTTACGGTAAAAAGTTTTTAAAAAAGTGCTGTCACTACCCTTTGCTTGTTGTGTGGCCACTTGGAACTTGATGTGTCCCAGAGGAAGGCAATGTCTGAATCTCTGACTTTCTAATGTAAATCATTGTCTTCTTTGATTGTGAAATATAACATGCATGCAGAAAGGTGTGCAAAATCAATGGACTGTTAAAAAATGATTCTGAAGTAAGCTGTGGTGTGTGGGTGTGTGACTAACACCACAGGAGAAGACCTTGCCTCCCCTTATCTGGCCAGCCCCTTGTCACTTTCTCATCTACCCCCAAGAAGTCACCACCATCCTCATTTTGAAATCATCACTTTACTTTAAGTTTTACCACCTACATATGCACTCCTAAGCAATATAGGTTAGGTTTTCTCATTTTTTGAACTTTATCTCTGGGAATGCACAATGTTTTCTTCAGAATCTTGCTTCCCTTGCTTAAATTACCAATCTTGGATGCACCTATGTTGTTGAGTGGGCCATTCCTTTCCATCACGGTGAAATGTTCTCTTCTATGACTATACCACGTTGTCTTTATCCAGCCTGCTAATGATGGGCACCTGAGGCATTTCTAGGTTTGCAGAATTAGAAAAAAAAAACCACAAACATTCTTGTCCACGTCTTTCTTTCTTTCTCTCTCTCTCTCTCCCTTCCTCCCTTCTTCCCTCCCTCCCTCTCTCTCTCTCTCTCTCTCTTTTTTTGAGACAGAGTCTTGCTCTGTCACCCACGCTGGAGTGCAGTGATACAATCTCGACTCACTGGAGCCTCGACTTCCCGGGTTCAAGTGATTCTCACGCCTCAGCCTCCCTAGTAGCTAGGACTATAGGCATGCACCACCACAAACAGCTAATTTTTTTTTTACTAGAGACAGGGTTTCACCTTGTTAGCCAGGCTGGTCTCAAACTCCTGACCTGAAGCAATCCGCTCACCTCGGCCTCCCACAGTGTTGGGATTATAGGCATGAGCCACTGTGGCCAGCCACATGTATTCTTTTTTTTTAAGACAGGGTCTCGCTCTGTCACCCAGACTGGAGTGCAGGGGCACAATCTCGGCTCACTGAGCCTCTGCTTCCTAGGCTCAAGCGATCCTCCCACCTCAGTCTCCAGAGTAACTGGGACTAAAGGCAGGTGCCACCAGGCCTGACTAATTTTATTTACTTTCTGTAGAGACGGGGTTTCATCATGTTTCCAAGACTGGTCTCAAATTCCTAGGCTCAAGAGATCTGCCTGCCTCGGCCTCCCAAAGTGCTGGGATCACAGGCATGAGCCACTGCACCTAGCCTAAACATCTCTTGGTACACATATATGAGTTTCTTTAAGGGACATACATAGAAACGGGATCTCTAGATTCATTTTACTAGATACTGCCAAAATGTTTTCTAAAGAGTGATCATACTAGTTAACCTCTTACCGGCAACATGAGAGTTCCTGCATTCATATCCTTGTCAACACTTGAAAGTGTCAGGATCTTTAATATTTGACTATTTGGTATGTGCTGCTAATTTTTTTAAGCTTTGTGGATGTAATCTCTTTGGGAAATTAAAGTGTAATATATATGGGCTATTCTTTAAGCTTCAAACAGTCAAATGCACAATTCTAAGGGGACAGCATGGCAGATTTTTACATTACACCTGTGCAATCATCCTCTGGATCAAAATATATTGATATTTTTAACAACCAAGAAAATTTCGTCAGGTTCCTTTTCATTTAATATACTCCTCCACCCACTATTCATTTTTTTTTTTTTCTTGAGACCGAATCTCACTCTGTTGCCCAACCTGGAGTACAGTGATGCAATCTTGGCTCATTACAACCTCTGCCTTCTGGGTTCGAGTGATTCTCCTGCCTCAGCCTCCTGAGTAGCTAGGACTACAGGCACATGCTACCATCCCCGGCTGATTTATTTTTAGTAGAGATAGGGTTTCACCATGTTGGTCAGGCTGATCTTGAATTCCTGACCTCAAATGATCTGCCTGTCTCCCAAAGTGCTGGGATTATAGGCATGAGGCACCACGCCCAGCCCCTCCACACCACTATTCTGAATTTCATCACCATAGATTAATTGTGGGATAGACCTGTTCTCACACTTTACATATATGGAATCATGCACTATGCACTATTTTGCTTCTATGTAAATCCATAGTTCATTATTTTTAAGTGCTGCATAATATTCGATTGTATCAATATTCTACAACTTCTATATATATGTGTTCCCACTGATGGACATTTAGGCTCTTTCCAGTTTGTGGCTATTATGAGTAAGGCTCATATGCAAAAATCTTTTGTCAATATTTCTGGTGGGGGATATACCAAAGCGTGGCATTTCTGGCTTAGAGGGTGGGGTGCATGTGTAACATCAGCAGAAACAGGCACACAGTTTTCTGAAGGGGCTGAGCCAAATGCATCCCCAGCAGAAGATTTCGTTGTGTCTGTGGCAATTTCGTTTTTTTTTTTTGTTTTTTTTTTTGGTGAGGGGGAAGTCTCCTCTGTCACCCAGGCTGGAGTGCAGTGGTGCGATCTCGGCTCACTGCAACCTTCACCTCTCGGGTTCAAAGGATTCTCCTGCCTCGACCTCCCAAGTAGCTGGGAGTACAGGCACCTACCACCAATGCCTGGCTGATTTTTGTAGTTTTAGTAGACACGTGGCGTCAACATGTTGGCCAGGCTGGTCTGGAACTCCTGATTTCAGGTGATCCACCCACCTCAGCCTCCCAAGATACTGGGATTACAGGTGTGAGCCACTGTACCCAGCTGTCTGTGGCAGTTTCTGACCGTCTCCCTCATATTTTCTCTGAAAGAAAAGAAGCCTACTGCACCTCACTAAGATGGTACATTCACCAGGAAAGGAAAGTGACAGTGAGGGAGGTGTGGGGAAAGAGGACAAACAAGGCTAAGATACCAAGCAATCATCACAGGCAAGTTTCCTATCAGGACTACAAAAGTGATCTGTTTTAGACAATTGAGACAAGAGGATGGTGTTTTGAGGCCTTTTGACCGTATATGCGTGTGCACACAAACAGCCTGCTGGATTTTCCTGGTGGGAGTACTATAAAAAGGAAGAGAAACTGTGTATTCCAACAACATGAAATAAAAAAACAGATAACTTTTAACTGACAGAGGACTTAACGCGCATACACTAGATACCAGCCAAAAGCACGAGAAGCAACGTATAATGCACATACATTTCTTCTTTTTTTTTTTTTTTTTGAGACAGAGTTTTGCTCTTGTCACCCAGGCTGGAGTGTAGTGGCACGATCTCAGCTCACTGCAACCTCTACCTCCTGAGTTCAAGCTATTCTCCTGCCTCAGCCTCCCAAGTCACTGCGATTACAGATGTACAACCATGTCAGGCTAATTTTTGTATTTTTAGTAGAGATGGAGTTTCACCATGTTGGCCAGGCTGGTCTCGAACTCCTGACCTCAGCTGATCCAACTGCCTCGGCCTCCCAAAGTGCTGAGATTAGAGGCGTGAGTCACCGCGCCTGGCCCACACACATCTCTTAACATGGACTAGTTAGGTAAAACTGTTGGTGCAAATAGATTGGTGCAAAATGAACTGCAGTTTTTGCATTGTTGAAATTTGCAACGATACTGGAATACATTCTTCAATAAATACGGTTATGTTATACATCATTTTAAGGCCCATTTCTCTCTGTTTTTTTTACTAATGACTTAGTACTTGCTGTTTATTTTATATTTATTTTAGACTATGGAAATGATATTAAACAAAAAGCAAATTTGAGCAATTTTCTTATTCGAGTTCAAAATGGGTCATAAAGCAGAGGAGACAATTCACTTAATTAACAATGCATTTGGCCCGGGAACTGCTAATGAACATACAGTGCAGTTATGATTCTCAAAGTTTTGCAAAAGAGATGAAAGCCTTGAAAATGAGAAGCATTAAGTTGAAAACAACCAATTGAGAGCAATCATGGAAGCTGGTCCTCTTACAACTACCCGAGAAGTTGCCGAAGAACTCAACATCAACCATTCTACAGCAGTGCAGCATTTGAAGCAAATTGTAACAGTACAAAAGCTCGATAAGTGGGTGCCTCATGAGTTGCACAAAATTTTTAAAAAATTGTTTTAGCCCGGGTGCAGTGGCTCACGCCTGTAATCCCAGCACTTTAGGAGGCCAAGGCGGGCGGATCACGAGGTCAAGAGATCAAGAACATCCTGGCCAACATGGTGAAACCCCGTCTCTACTAAAATACACACACAAAAAATAGCTGGGCATGGTAGCGCACGCCTGTAGTCTCAGCTACTTGGGAGACTGAGGCAGGAGAATTGCTTGAACCCAGGAGGCAGAGGCTGCAGTGAGCCGAGATCGCACCACTGCACTTCAGCCTGGCGCCTGGTGACAGAGCAAAACTGTCTCAAAAAAAAAAAAATTTAAAAAAAAATTGTTGTTTTGAAGTGTTGTCTTCTCTTATTCTACGCCACAACAATGAATCATTTCTCAATTAGACTGTGACATGCGACTAAGAGTGGATTTTATATGACAACTGGTGATGACCAGCTCAGTGCTTGGACTGAGAAGCTCCAAAGCACTTCCGAAGCCAAACTTGCGCCAAAGAAAGATCATGGTCACTGTTTGGTGGTCTGCTGCTGGTCTGATCCACTACAGCTTTCTGAATCCCAGTGAAACCATTACAACTGAATAGTATGCTTAGCACATCGACTAGATGTACCAAAAACTGCAACACCTGCAGCCAGCATTGCTCAACAGAAAGGTCCCAGAAGTCTTCTCCACCACCACACCTGACCACACGTTTCACAACGTAAGGCTTCAAAACTTGAACGCATTAGGCTGTAAAGTTTTGCCTCACCCGCTATATTCACCTGAACTCTTGCCTCTCACTTAGTGAGAATGACCTCTCACTTAGAAGGAAAGACTATATTTTTACACCAATTCACAAACAGAATTTTTTTTTTTTAAATGGATTTTAAACACATCGGAACTAGACCAACTTCTTAGGAATCAGTATTCTTATCAGAAATGGCCACTTGCAACTGCTGGTTTTTAAATACAGAAAGTGCTGCTAATGACTGAGCCAATACAGTGAATGGGATTTACAGTTTTCCCCCATCTTCCCTGTCCAGTGGATGTTGATAATTGGGCAAATAAAAAAACATAATTAGATACATTTTAGTGCTTCCATGTATCACTCCATGAATAGACAGATGGGATAGATGGGAGTAGAATCAATGGCAAATCACCTCACTCCATTCTATTTATATTTCCTCATCGCTCTTGAGTTTGTAAAAATTGCAATTTGCCTAGAAAAATGAACACATAAGATACAGCACTTTATGTGGTCAAGAGGTTTCCAGGGTGTCTCTCCCTGGAAAAGCATTAGAGAAGCAATGTTACTGTATTAGTCTGTTGTGATGCTGCTGATAAAGACATAACAGAGACTGGGCACTTTATAAAGAAAGACATTTAATGGACTCACAGTTCTATGTGACTGGGGAGTCCTCACAATCACAGTGGAAGGTGAAAGGTATGTTTTACATGGCAGCAGACAAGAGAAGAAAGCTTGTACAGGGAATCTCCCCCTTTTAAAACTGTCAGATCTTGTGAGACCTATTTACTATCACAAGAACAGCACAAAAATACCTGCCCCCATGATTCAATTACTTCTCACCGGGTCCATCCCACAACGTGGGGGAATTCAAGATAAGATTTAGGTGAGGACATAGACAAACCATATCAGTCACCATTCTCCAGGCCTCAAAGATATGACATCCTCTGTTACCAACAGACACCTTCACCTATACTGGTCCAGCTTGCAACCCTATTCTGCCTGGACAATCTCTATGCATTCTTTAGGTCTTAATGTTTGCTTTTTCTGAGACACCTCCAGTCACCAAAGTTTGAGTTAAGTCTGCTGCTTCCCACATTTTTTTTTTAAATGAAAGGTCTCACATATTTCTTACTGAACCCAGCCAACCAACACCTTCACAACAGATCCAGAAACTCTGTTCAAAATTCTCCAGATAGTGATGACATTTTCAGCTTGATTTGGTAACATGATTGTGGCCTTCAGACAGCATAAATATGGTACCATCTCATGTGTAATTTCTTAAAGACCCAGCTTGGTTCTTCTCTAATGTCTCCTTTTGGAGTTGCACCTGATTTTATTACCGGTTTTCATGCGAATCCACTGGGGGGATGGGTCAGGGGGATGCGAATCCACTGGGGGGATGTGTGCTTTTGTTTCTTGGCCAGGAATCGCTTAATCCTGAAAGTCTTGTGAGAAGACCGGGGTGAGAACTGGAGTAAAGCACACACCATGATGGCGAAGAAAGGAAGAGAGAGTGTGCTTCCCACATTTTAATGTCATTACATACTTCATGGTACATCTCTCCCAAGCACATGCAAATGTGGTAAGGGTAGGTCTATGCCTCAATGCCCAGCTTCATGATATACTGAGATTAGGCACTCAATAACTACGGACAGAATAAGCCAGGACTGCTCATAAGAATCTCTGAGCACTATGGGAGTGTGATTAGAAAGATGCCTCTGTAAGGAAGATGAGAAGCTCTGTAGCAGTCTTAAGTATGCACCCCTGAGATCCCCCTTCCAGAGACAAGCTGCTGTGAGGAGCTTGCTGAGCTGACAGCCTGCAGCAGCTGCAACTCCAGGATCTGCCCAGTGTCTACAATCAGGCTACGCTTGCTGGGGAGGCTCCAGTCAATGACAACACATGGTGGGGGAACAAGGGCTTGGCCATTCCTCCCAACATAGGATTCCTTTCAAGGGCAGTCTTTGCTCTGGGGCTCTCTGATAGCTTGGCAGAGACTTCCTTGGAGTTGCCTTCAGCCAATCCTCCTGGCTTACCTCTCTCCTTTCAGAGGTGTCAGACCTGCACCATGCGTGGCCCAAACATTCTCCCCACCAGTCCCTGGTCTTTCTCCATTTAATTCTTCCAAGGCAGTCCCTCCCTGCCAAAAATCTCTCTTGCACTTCAAATTCCACCCTGGTGTCTGCTTAACTGAGGACCCTAATGACCAAGTGCTAAATACCACTGGCTGATATGATCAGTTTACTCCTTCACATTTCTGCTGAAGGAACATATAAGATGCTTCTTGTTTAAAAAAAAATTAATGAGAAATTAACATTCTAATATGACTCCCAGAGCTGAAGAAATAAAAGCCATTTCTGAGCAGCAACAGAAATCCATATTGATTTTTCTCTTTACATGTCTCTATCATTGTTCCCAAGCCAGAGATTGTGAAGGATATGATTATTTACGTTCCTTCAAATTAATAGATCATTCAGATCCCTTACAGGACTTTCAACACAAATGCTTCTAGCACCAACAGTTTTTTGTTTTTTTGTTTTTTTTTTTTTTGAGACAGGGCCTCACTCTGTCACCCAGGCCAGAGTGCAGTGGCATGATCACAGGTCGATACAGCCTCAACCTCCTGGGCTCAGGTGACCCTCCAACCTCAGCTTCCTGAGTAGCTGGGACTACAGGCATGTACCATCCATCATGCCTGGCTAATTTTTTTTTTTTTTTAATAGAGATAGGGTTTTGCCATGTTTCCCAGGCTGGTCTTGAACACCAAGGCTCAAGTGATCCACCCACCTCAGCCTTCCAAAGTGCTGGAATTACAGGCATGAGTCACTGTACCTGGCCTCCAACAAAGGTTGTTTTTTCTTCTTTTTTTAAAAACTCTTTCTAATGTCTTCCATTCCCTTTAGAAGGAACAACATCTGCCCACTCCTTTCTCTTCCCAATCAAAGCAAAACCCACATGGACTTTAGTTCCTCCTTCCCTTCATCCCATTTTATGTTTTGAAATTTGCACTTATTTATTTGTGTGTTTACTTGATTCAGTCATTTGGCTGAGATTTACTGAGCACCTACTATTTGCCAGATATAGCGTGCCACACCAACACGGTTTTCTGCCCTCAGGAAACTGATACCCAAGTAGCTGATAAACGAGCAAATACACAAATGCAGTTATTTCAGATACATTCAAGTGCTTTGAAGAAAGAAACCTGGGATGGTGTAACAGAGATTGATGGGAGTGGGGGTGGGAAGAATGTTTTGATAGGATACTCACAAAACAACTTTCTAAGGACGCAAGATATGAGCTGAGACTTGAAGGCACAAGAGGGAGACACCCTTGGCACAAGCAAAGGAAGAACTCTGCCGACAGAGGAAACAGCAAATGCACAAGCTGGGAGGGGCTGCATACCGGGCAGGCCGGCAGGAGAGGAAGGCAGCACTTCACTTCCCGGCTCGGTCCGGGAGAGCTGGCCTGTGTCTTTCTTAATCAGTGTTCCAGATCTGGGTTTGCACGGCGTGGGCATGCAATGTATGTCTGCTGAATAAATAAGTGAACTTCCTTTGCAGGTCAGCAGAGTTTGCAAGTCTCGTCTGACTTCCCACAGTTAGAGAGTAGGGTTGAAACCACACCCTGGGCATCTCTGCAACCCTCCCAGAGCCAGATACAGTTTTTTCATATGTAACAGCCGCTGCTGTGGTCTGAAGGTTTGTGTCCCCTAACCAAATTCCTATGTTGAAATCCTAATCCCCAAGTTTATGACATGAGTTGGCGTCTTTGGGAGGTAAGAGCCCTCAAGAATGGAACGAGTGCCCTTCCAGAAACTGAGAATTGGGAAGAAGCAACAGAAATATTTTAAAATGAAAACCTCTATGTGGCGTTTTCAGTAACCGTATTTTTCTACTTTGAGTAGGTTTATTATTGCTACCTGCTGCATGACTGTCCAATTTTGAGAACGGAACAATTAATCCAAAATCCTTCTTGCTCTAATTGGCCCCTGACAACTGGTTTTCATTTCACTGAAAGAGAGGTGGAAGAGAAGTGGAAGATGTTTGTTAAGCTCTACAGAGTTGGCTAATGTCTAAAGGCAATCCTCCCCGAAAGGTGTGAAGATGTTTTATCACAGCTGTGGAGACGAAGGGGAGATTTATTATGGTTACTAATGCTATTTCTGTCAATGTCTCTGGAATTCTAATTAGATTATTAAAACTTTGCATGTCATTACATCTAGACTGCACACCTCACTGCGACAAGGGTACTTTTGAAATTAGAGGATCTTGATGTCACAGGTAATGATGCAGTGCTGATAATAAAGTCGCAGGGAAATTCTTCCAATAAAAACCAGTTGGGAAAGACAGAACCCATTTATCTTACTTTCTCTCCTGGTTTTATGCCTGAGGATAAGAGGCTGCAGCACAGAACAGCAGCCTGGCCTTTTCCATTCTAGTAGCTGCATGACGCTAGCTCACATGCTGCAAAGTTTAATAACTTGTCTGGCTGCTTAAAATGCCTCCCCAGATCTGAGACGCAAACCCAACGTTTATAGGTGAAAAGACAACTGTAAGAAGAATATTTTTAGGAGAGATATGAAACAAACGGCAAGTTCAACACATAAGAGTAGTACATCTTAGTGTGTTCTGATTTATAACATATGCATTCAAACTGGTACCTGAAGAGAAACAAATTGCTTACTGTTAACCCAGACCCATTTGCAGGTAATAAATGGGCGCGCTCTTTACCCATCAAATAGTGGCTCTAATGCCCTTCAGCATCAGGGGATGAGGAATGGGTGTCACCCTCTGTCCTCTGCAAGATAACCCGATTTCTTTAGGTAGAGATCTGAGCCCTTCACATCCCAGCAAAAGGAAGGGTATGTGGCATACTTACCATGATGTACGACGCCCTTCAACCCATGGATAATAGGATCCAGTGCAGAATTGTCCCTCGGACTGACCTACATGTAAAGGAAACATGATTGGTTAAATCTATTCTGGCATCAGGCACAACAGTCTCAGTTTAATCTTCTGAAGAGAAGGGGAAGAACAGATGTTATCTAGCAAGCTGCTTAGGTCTCACATACACCATGGCTCTCACCAAATGCAGGAGATTTATGACATCATAAAATCAAGTGAGGAAGTCTAAATCAAAAGAAAGAAACTTCTCAGAATACATTATAACAGGAGAGAAATACTATAGTCCTAGAAAATCTTAAAAAGCAACTGCAAGATTTTCTTCTTGCCTTGTTTTATTAAAAGTAGGCCCAATCGGCTAAAAAGTCATTGAAAGTCATAGAGAGCAATCTATCATTGACTGAATATTTCAGTATCTTCTGGTGATTGTGTTTTTCCTTTCTTTTTAGAAAATGACTCTGTTTCCTGCCAGCCTATTCTCCTTCGTAAGGATCTCTGTCCCCTGCGAAAAATCACATATTCTAGGGGGCATTTCTAACAGCTATGCAAAGCAAAAGAGGAGGGGGAGAGAAGCTTGAATAGACAGTGTTTCCCGCCTTCATTTCCTCCTGGGGTTTTTAATCCCCCCCAAAAGTGGAGCCTCTTCAGTCTTCCTCCCACCTCTTCTTTCCCTTAACTTTCTGATACTACTCAGCAGAACTCCTCATTTTTGCCCATTCTAGAAGATTAAAATTCTAGTAGCACATTACAATTTTGGCATTCAAGTACTTTCTTTTACACATATAGAGATACTTACAAATGAAATGAAATGACGTCTTGAATTTGTTTCAAAATAATCCAAGAGTGAACAGCAGGGGGAGTGAGTGGGGTACACACTGATTCAAGCCACAGGATGGGCTTGAATCAATCATTTATGACCTTGGGTGATGTATATAGGATGGGTCATTACACAATTTTCATGACTTTTATGTATATTTAAGTTTTTCCAAAATAAAGAGTTTTTCAAAAATCTATTATCTATGACCAGCACAGCTCCTGCTTCCCCCAACATCCCCCATGGATAGTATTTACATCTAATCCACTTGTCACATAATGAAGTTGAGATATTGATGAACCTTTCACTGTGCAGCACAATCCAATTTGATGCTTTCAAGCTCATGTAGAAGAATCAAGAGCCACCCCTAGAATGAATTTTAAGGTGACTGAAAATTTTCCACATTCCTTTCTACGCTTACAAATTTTCCCTGTTGGATTGCTGTTCCTAGTGTGTCCTCTCTGAAAATAAACCACACTCCACACATTTCCATCTCTCCTAAGCCTCAGCATCTCCAGGTGAGAGCAGTGGTTTCTCAAATGGGGGAGATATTGCCCCACTGAGGGGACATGTGACCATGTTTGGAGACATTTTTGGTTGTCACACAGCAGTGGGAGAAGGATGAAAAGAGAAAGGGCTACTGACATTGAGATAGAGGCCAGGGCTGCTGCTAAACGTTCTGTAATGCTCAGAATAGCTCTCTACAACATCTTATCTGGTCTAAGATGTCGATGGCACAGAGCTTGAGGGTGAGAAGCTCTTGTTAGATGCTCTATGAGTTAACAGTGATTACGACTTAATGTCTAGAGCCTAAATTCAGAATACAAGTGCTATTAAAAACAGGATTATGTTTATAGACTAATAAAATGACATGGAATTTGCTATTACATTGCAAACACTAGAGATACCAAAAAAAAAAAAAAAAAGGAAAGAAACATCAGTGACTAGGAACCCAGTGTATCAGATCATAAAGGTAGAATCCTGGGAGTTGGCACAAGTGTGCCTGCAAATTGCCTGAGAAGAAGCTCAAGCCAGGGACTGAAGCATGAAACATTCTTGAAAGGTAACCATGCACAGAATACACCAAATCAAAATTGCATCTGAAGAAACATCGTATTTGTACTACAGCAAGTAAGCGATCAAAATTTTAAAACCTGGTCAAAAGTGGAATCATAGTTCAGAAATGCAAGGAAGAGAACTTAACCAGTAAATGTGGCCAACTTTCAACAGCCCAGAATAGAAGAATAAAATAAGGATCCCAGAGAATGCTTCCACATCAAATTGAAGCTATAGACAAAAACATGGTCCCTTTGATTCAGTCTGGTGGAGATGCCAGCCTACCTACCTGTAGTTAGTTACTCTAGTATCTGTGAGGAATGACAAAATGGTCACGCATTCCTTCTATCCCTGCTACATGCACCTTTACAACTTGACTTTGCCCTCCTCCATGAAAAGTGTATACCAATTACTCCATTCTTTGAAACTGGTTTGTCTAAGTGTCTTGCTGTAGCTAATGAAAAATTAGTGAATATGATGCAGATACAAGCTCATAAAATATATGGATTCTCTGGAATGCAAAGATGAAGTGAAGAATACTAAGTTAGCCTATTAAAGGATGAGAGACTACAAGGGGTAGACATAGGTAGTCCTTGTTAACGTTCTTCTAGAATCGCCATCCTGCCAACTACCAGACAGGTGAGTGAGTCCATTTGAGACCATCCAGCCTCAGCGGAACCATCTGCAGTCTACAGAGATGAGCTGAACTGACCATACCCAAAAGAACTGACCAGCCAACCTACTGACCCATAAAATGAATGAATTGTTTTAACTAATTGGAATCATTTGGTACAGAGCAAAATTTAGCCATTAGAGTTTCTATGACTGCATGCAAATGTAAAGAATGGGAAAGAGGCTATGATATCAATATTTTTTTAAACCAATATACCTTGCTATGGTTTGTCTTAAAGGTTTTCTAGTAAAATTCCACATTACAATACACAGCATTTGCTGGCCACCTGATCAACTCATGTGGTCCTCTAAAACAGTGTCATCCCTTCTCTACCATGGCAACAATTCTCAGATACTCTGATTTTGGATCCTGAATTAGAGGGAATATTTTGTAGTCAGGGGGACCGCAGTGGTTTGAATACATTCCCCACATTTCATGTGTTGGGAACTGAATTCCCAATCAACAGTGTGGAGAAGTGGGCCTTTTAAGAGGTGACTAGGCCATGCGGGCTCTGGTTCTGCTCTCATGAATAGATTATCATCATTATTGCTAGAGGGAATTTGTTATGCAAGTGAGTTTGGCCCCCTTGCATCCCCCCTCTTGCTCTCTCACATTCCCTCTCTTGTTCATGTGATATGCTCTGCCATGGTTATGATGCAGCAAGAAGGCCTTGCCAGATGTCAGGGCCAGTCTCTTGGACTTCCCCCGCCTCCAACACCATTAGCCAAATAAATCTCTGCTCATTATAAATTAACCAGTGTGGTATTCTGTGATAGCAGCACAAA
This sequence comes from Ateles fusciceps, assembly GCA_036589455.1. Taxonomy (NCBI): domain Eukaryota; kingdom Metazoa; phylum Chordata; class Mammalia; order Primates; family Atelidae; genus Ateles; species Ateles fusciceps. The sequence goes on from JAZHEH010000562.1 coordinate 16,491,785, forward strand.
GAAGACGAGGACAGGAACTTTTTAATACATTTAGTCTTATCTGATAATATGAAGGCTCAAAGAAAGTGTTTCTAACCTTCCATGACTGACACACACCGATAACATCTGTAGGCTACGCAAAAGGAAAACAACCAGTCAGCCTAGTCCAGGTTCAATTTTTGGTCATTTCTGATTACAGCTTCTCTGTGTCTGATACTCAGACCTCACACCCCATCTGAGCTCAAGAATCTGACCCCAGATTCTAAACCACTGCATAAATGAAAAGCCTTCTACAACATCCATTCAGCTCTCATAGCCTTCATCGGTGGTTAACATGGCGGGGGTTGAGAAGATGAATGAGGAGAAAAAGAAGATTATTGGCTGGTCAGAGCAACTTACTAATAATACTGAGCTCATTCTCTGGTCTATGTCTTGGTTTCAAAACTCAGGGTGGGGGAATCCAAAGAGCATGCTAATAAGTGGATTTGTTCCAGTAAGGCATAACCCTAACTGAAATAATCCCTTTCACTCACTGTTTCAATCAATTTCCCACTTAAAAAAAGTTCATGGGCATAAGCTAAGCAATTCTGGCAGCTTTTAAATATGACAACAGTGAAGAGGGCTGTATTAGTGACCTGTGTTTACATTTAATTCTCCATCTAGGATCGAGGAGGTCAATGGATGGGGATAATACGGAATTCTGAGTCAGGTATGGATGCTTGGAGCTTCAGTGTCCTTGCTGTGAAATGGGTATACAGTCTCATAATGTTGTTATGAGGATTAAATGTTTAACACTTAGAGTATAATGCTGAGTACAAATGCCACATCCAATAAAGGACAAATAACACTGGGCAGCAAGTTGACCTAAACACTCAAATTCAAATGAATGACAAACAAATGCAATTTATCCCTGAGTTTGTCAATGTGCTTGGCTCTGAAAGTAATACCTCCCTGAGTTCAAATTTCAAAAGATCCAAATTTATGTTTTATTTGACACCCACTCAATTTTATAATATGCTTTCCTTTTAAAGCCACATGAGGAGTGTTCCTGGCTCTTGAAATTTGCTTCCTTCCACTTTAAGATCAAAGGAGTTACGCAGTAATACTGAGAAGGCAGCAATTGCACAAATGAGCTTAAAATGGACTAGAAGAAACAGACACCCCCTTTCCCTGCAGAGTTTGTGCTCTCATTGCAAAACTTAGCTCCTGGCACTTCCACTTCAGAGCAGCTTTCGTGGCATTAGTCATCTTCAAAAGGATGGCACACAAACTCGACAGAGGGCTCTGAATTAAAGCTTTTCAGTTGTCTTTAGATATAACCAAAGTATATAGAGACACTGACAATACAGAAAACCATGAAACGTAGGTTTGGACTAAAGGCCAGATTCATATAAATGCTCATGAAATCTAAACTTCGTAACATGTTATTTTCAATTAATAGCCCACCATAAAGATCCAGGCAATTGTCAAATTAGTAGCCAAGCTATCAACAATCTCTAGAGATGTATTTATCTGGAGGCTCTACAGGAGGGCCTGCATTTATTCTTGCTTGAAGTGAAATGAAAAGGAAGCAGAGAGACCCCAAAAGACGGCATGTGCCTGCATTCAGATGTGTGCTGCCATTTACTTCTCCTGTCCCACATGCCATTTGGTCCTTCACGTGGATCCTAATAATTTTCAATCTATCAAGTCCTGGCCATCTGCTACATAGGATGGCCAAGACAACCTACTTGCCTTGAATCCGACACCACCAGCTGCTCCTTTAGTCCCATAAATGACACATCCAACCGATAACCTCTTGTAGGAAAAAAGGATTTATGCATGCTGAGGGTGAATGGCTGCACCGTTCACCATGGCTGCAGAGGAAGTGACAAACAGCAGGACCAGAGACTCCACAGGGCCTTCCTGAATTGCAGAGTTGAGGACTCACTCACCCCAGCAGTTAGCAGGTAACTGTGTATTTAGAAGCTAACTTGCTGTATTAGGACAAGGGCAAGCACTTCTCAGGTGGTCAGATTTCACATCTGAATCTCCTTTCCCTCTGCGGCTCTTCCCTAAAGAGCCATGTGGCAAGGATGCTGTAGCTTCGCTGATTCTGACTTCAACATCCTAGTGACCACTAGCCAGATTTTGGTTCACATTGCTGTCACAAAGCATTTATAACATGGCTATGTTGCATCCCTGCATTTTAGTTAGCCCTTACCCAGAAAGAGATTGCTGCCCGGCTTCCTTTATTAGTAAGTTAAACACTTGGCAATAATTTAGGGAATGTGGCTATGTTCAAGAAGACAATTTTAGCACGAAACCACTAACCACTGAGCTATATTGAAAACACCTTTCTTCTGACTTTTCTTTTTAGTTTTCACAAATATTACTTTCCTTCCTGTATAGCCAATGGTCTTAACTTCTGATACGGAAATGTATGTTTTCCCTTTTGACATTCCGACGTCATTTCCTAGTGTCTCCTAACTATCACTGCTGCAATGGGATATTACAAAAAGCAGAATCAGAGGTGTTGGCACATGTGGCATCCCAAACTACCATGAAATAAAGTCGGAGAGGAACATAGAGACGCAATTCAGAGTGATGCATGGCAAGGGGAAAAGGCGCGCTGCAAACCTGTAGGACTTTTCATGAAATTCGGCTAAAGATGAGTGACCAAGTGTGGATTCCTGGTCTAGAGAATTGCTTTAAATGCAATTACTACATTCCAGGATCATACATTAAGCCTAATCTAACAGATGTGCAAAGTGTCACCGAGGCTTCTCGCAGAAGTGCCCCTGTTCGAGGCGAAAGGTATGGCCCTGTATCATCATCTATTTTCCAGCATTTGACAGGGATATTCTCCTGGGACTGGTTTCCATTGGCAGACGAGAAAACTCCTAATTCCTCAGCCATGGGAAGGGATTAATATGAAAAGGAAACACAATTATAAATGCTAATAGGATTCACCCTCCCCCCTTCAAATGCAGCTTGAGCACAGACACGGCTTACTTACCGTTAATTCATAATACTAATGGAAACCAGTTAATTCACAGGTTATTCATCTCCAGAGAATTGAGATTCATGGTCAGAGAAGGCAGCTCGAGGAAATGAATTTTGTGCTTTTGATCTACTTAAACTGACCATTCTCTGGCCCCCTGCCCCTGCCTCCCCAACCCACCAGAGTATTTACCATCTCATTGCCAGACTTGGCTTGGAGGAGTACATTACTGGAAAAACCTATCCCTGCAGGGCAACAGCAAGGCTGGTAGAAAATCCGTAAAAATGGCAGATCTTGCCAGGAGCAGTCTTACAGATTGTCAGTATAGGTGACTTCTCATTTTCATGAGGATCAAACTGTCCTGGGCTGGGCATACAATTCCATTTCCCCTGGCTTTGGATTCACCCAACACGCCATTTCAAAGCCAGAGCAGAAGAGAGGAAGGAAGTGGGATGGCTGAGGCGCCTGGCAAATGGTACTCCCATAGGGGCCACAGGGTGATTTCTGTCCTTCTGTCTTTTTAATGCACTGTGTTTCAGAGCCAAGAAGGTGTTGGGAAAGCCTTTATAGCATTTCAAGCTGGAGTCCCAGAACCTGTCTATCCCACCCCCACCAATCTTCTCAAAGTGCAGGCTGCTCCTGAACTGGAGAGAAGCAAAACAGAAATTTCAACCTCGCAAAGCATGACCTAGAGTCTTAAGCTACAATGCAAACTGTTTGACACAGATATTGTTATGACCTTTGAATTAAAAAAAAAAAAAAAAGTATGAGATCTGGGGAAGCCTGGGACAAGAGAAGCTTATTTCAGGTTCAGTGACTTTCCTGCAAGTTTCTCCCAATTCTGTGTGGCAGTGCTGGATAACTTTGACTTTCCCTTGTTAATAATCTCGCCATGCACTGAAAAGCCCCAATATCAAAGGCTTAGTGGAGAAGGCAGAGCCGACTATTTTCACATGTAGCAAGTGACTTCAACCAAAACACACTAGATGTGAACTCTCACTCTTGTTTTTCATTCCCTGGAAGCAAAAAGCTTCTCAGGGCACTCCGTTTACAAAAGGCTTGAAATCCAGAAAACAGTGAGTGGGGATGGCTTTAAATCCCCATCACGTATGCAGCATGAAAAACATAAGAGACAAGACATATTGGATCAAAGAGGTTGCCAGATTGAGCCTTCTGTTGAAAAAAAATCCCTCCAAAGGAGTAGCTAAGATTATCATTTTGCATTATGAGGAACGGGGGGAAGACCATGTAAATATCATGTAGGTATCATATGTAAAATGTTAAAATGATCTAAATGACCTTAAATACCCTTTTATAGTTATATAAACAGGTGATGGGGGGAAAATGCTATAGGCCCTCAGCCCAAATGACAAGCACCAGCTCCTTAAGCTCACTGATTCAACCAATATGTACTGAGTGTCTACTGCAGGCTGTGATGGGCTCACTCTAAGACGACCCTCCAAAGACCCCTGACTCCAGGCATTCAGGCCCTATGTCATCACATTCCCTGGAGGGTGGGCTAGATCTAGTGGCTTAGTTTTATTCAGTAGAATAAGGTAAAAGCAATGGTACAAAAGATTCTGGCCATGCACAGTGGCTCATGCCTGTAAAGCCCAGCAATTTGGGAGGCTGAGGTGGGAGGATAATTTGAGCACAGGAGTTTGAGACCAGCCTGGGCAACATAACTTCTCTAGAAAAAATATTTTAAAAATTAGCCAATGTTTGGTGGTGCACACATGTAGTCCCAGCTACTCAAGAGGCTGAGGTGGGAGGATAGTTTGAGCCCAGGAGTTAGTGGTTACAGTGAGCTATGATAATGCCACAAGGAACTAATGGTGGCCTTTGGCCAACAGCTAAGGAGATGCTAAGCTCCTCAGTCAAATAGCCCTTGAGGAACTGGGCTCTGCCAAGAATCCAAGTAAAATTAAAGTGAATCATTCCCCAGTTGAACTTTCAGATGAGACCATAGTCCCAGTTGACACCTTGATTGTAGCCCTGTGAGAAACCTTGAATCTGAGGATACACAAAAACTGTGAGATGATAAATGTGTCTTGTTTTAAGCTGCTGAGTTTGTAGTAATTTGCTCCAGGCAGTAGATAACCATATGCCAAGAACTGGGTAGTGGAACAGAATATGTCATTGAACAAATCCCAGGACTCTGTCCTCATAGAGCTGATGGTCTAGTTCTAGCTCCTAGAGAGGGGGTTGGGGTCCTTGGCCTCTGTAAGGAACCCACATATCACCATTTTCCTTACACTGCTCCATTAGCTATCAAAACGCAGCTCTCCTCCTTCTAGATGAGTTATTGCCCCTCATGGACCTCAGCTGCTATGTCGCATCACTGTTTCTAGAGTTTGAAAAGAAGCAATTTGTTTAGAATCCAAGTTCCAACCAAGAAAACTTGGCAAAAATAATGAGCAAACCCCAGAGGGAGCAAATAAACATCGCTAATCAATTCTGGGATATAGAATTTTCAGTAGCTTTTATGTTTAAACAAACATAAAAAACCAATTAATTGCAGCACCGAACCTAAGTGAAAGGTGCCCTGAACAAGGTGCAGGGCATAACGCAGTGGCATGGGTAACTGTTGTTTCATATCCACGGCAATCAAGTTAAGTGTAAACTAATTACATACCCCAGCACTTTTCTTTCTTTTAAGAGGGGGTATTTTTACTCTGTGCTTCCTTTGCAGCACTGAATGATTACTCCCCCTAATGTAGTCTCTGAAGATTGATTAAGCATCAGTTCACTCTCCTAAGCAATACCTCACAGGCCATCCTCTACTCCAAACCACAGGCTCATGCAAGGGGTCTGCTGCCTGACACTCTACGAGAAACTTAAGCTCCTTGTTGTCATCCTCCATGAAATAAACCTGCTAACTCATCCAAACATTGTACTTCATTCACAGACAAACCAGTGAAAATTGCTTTTAGGGGGCTACTGTTAAAGCTGCCAGAGCATCTGATTTAAAGGCCTCAGTTAAGCTATGTTTTTTTCAGGGTAGGGGGTTACAGATAGCTTATTTAAGTGGACAAACATCTTAAAACCCACAAATTAGAGAAATTTCTTTCTAGTAAGTGGCAGTCTAAACAAAATCCAGCCCCACTGCAAGGAGGGCATAGATTAATGCTAACTGAAGAGTTCAGCTTTATATTTAAAATGCACCTGAGTTCAACAGAGGATAAAATTAAATTGCAATGAGGAAAGACAAAATCTTTCCCAGCAGGCCTTGATTGATAGCACGTGCCATTTGTAGCAGAACAAAATGGAAAACCAGAAAGCTTGTTCCCAGCAATCACTGCCTCACTGGGCCAACTCTCTCTCCTCTGAGAAAATAATATGATTTCTTCATAGAGCATGTAGTCTACTTATTTAAGCAACTGTGCTCAGGATCTTTCAATTCTTCTAGCAGTTAGGTTGGAAAAAACGGTCCCAGTAGGGAAGAGGAAGGTATAGGTAACATTTAGCCAGGAAGAGGCTGATCTTGTGAAAACTGCCATTGACAGTAACCTGGGAATAAGTAACTCCATAGAAAACACCCAGATGAGTCCCCTGTAGGTGAACACGATGAGCTCATTTTAAACTGCAAGTTGGGTACATAAGACTAGTGCAGTGGTTAAGTGCAGGGCTTCTGAAATCAGGATGCTAGACCCTGATTCACAACCCAGCTCTTCTGCTTAGCAGCTGTTTGGTCATGGGGAAGTGAATTACAATCTACTTGTGCCTCAATTTACTCATATGTAATGTTGAGATCACCCCCCCAAAAAACCTCATAGTGTTGTTAAGAGGATTAAATGAGTATTTAGCACAGTTCCTGACACATCAAAGATCCTTAAAACCTATAGCTATAAGCCATTCTTTTCCCCAAAGAGGGAGGCATGCCCTGCTGATACCCAACCAGGAATACACAAAGTTCCAAAAATACTCCTACTTCTGGTTACAGACAGACCAGTCATTTTGGGGTCCTGAACTAAATTCAGTCAATCATAATTCTCTACCCATCCAAATCTTTCATCTTCTAATCTTTTTCGGGGGGCGGAGTCTGGGTCTGTCACCCAGGCTGGAGTGCAGTGGTGCGATCTCGGCTCACTACAGCCTCTGCCTCTGGGTTCAAGCGATTTTCCTGCCTCAGCCTCCCCAGTAGCTGGGATTACAGGCGTGCGCCATCATGCCTGGCTAATTTTTGTATTTTTAGTAGAGACAGGGTTTCACCATGTTGGCCAAGCTGGTCTCAAACACCTAACCTCAAGTGATCCACCTGCCTCAGCCTCTCAAAGCACTACAATTACAGGCGTCAGCCACTGCACCTGGCCTTGAATCTTTTAATGTAATTTTAACATTTTTCTACCCAGGAGGCTAAATCCCCAAACCTAGGAATTATTTTGATTCCACCTCTTTCTTGACCAACTCACTCCCTTTCTTGCTGCCCAGAAAGTCTGGAAGATTCTACCTTCTAAACACATCTTGAATCTGATCACCGCTTCTCTGCAGTTCCTCTGGCCTAACCATATCCTGGATCAACACCATCTTGAACCTAAACCACTCCCAGCAGCCTGACCTAACTGGTTTGCCTGCTTTCTCTGCTGTACCCTCCAATTCTTTCTCTGCCTAATTGACCAGCAGGTATTTTACCCTGGCTGCCCACTGGAATCATCTTTAATCAGCTTTAAATAAACAAATAAACAAACAAAACAAAAAACTAGAAACAAAAGTAGACAACAACAAGGACAAAACACTATTCTGATTGACCTGAGGGCGTGGCCTGGGCATCTGGATGTTGAAAAGCTCCCTGGATGATTCTGATGTGCCGGCAGGGATGAGAACCACTGAGTCAGAATGAGCTTTTAAAAATAAATCTAATCATAACCCATGCCAGTGTAAAAGCTTTCCAAGATCTGGGCCCGGCTGAGCTCTGGATTCTTCCAGGATTTCCATGGTTCCCTACAGGACCCCTAGGCCTCCTTCCTCTTCTTAAAATATGCTGAGCATTTCACTGTTGCCAGGCCTTTGCCGCCACTGTTCCCACTGACAAGGCTGCTCATTCTTCAGCTCTTTGCAGGGCAGGTGCTCAGTCATCCGAGCTCAGCTCAATGTGGCTCCTACAGGAAGCCTTCCCTGGCCCATTCCAAATGCTTGCTAACTCAGTACTCTGGTTAGTTTCTTCCTGGCACCAGTCTCAGTGTGTCAATTCCTGAAGCTCAGGGTGCAGCCTAGCTGGTTGGCTCAGCTGAAGAAATCCAGGCTGGAGAGTCCTCGAAGTGTAAGCAGGTCAGAAATCCTCACATCCTCTGGGTATCACAGGGATACTACCTGTAACACATCCTCTCTCCTAGCACTTCCTATGCTCCATTGTAATTATCTGTGTAGACATCTGCTCCCTTGAATGGACTGAAGCTCCCTAAGGGCAGGGCTTGCACTTTATTTAGTTTGTTTCATATTCCCAGCTCCATTTAGTGCCAACACAGAGCTGGTGCTGACAAGATGCTTGCTTCCTAGAGGAATAGCAGGTAGCTATTAAAGAGGTGAAGCAGGAGAAAGATGTCAAGGGGACGAAGCTAAAAGAAGACTTTAATGAGGGTATCTATAGAGTTCAAAGACTTCTGGGATTTATGCCCAAAAAATGTGATCCATGTCTTAGCTGTGTGACCTGAGGTAAGTGACTTTAATCACCCTAGGCCAGTAGACAATGACGCACACCTCCTGGGTGACTCTGCAGGGGAAAAATGAAAAGATACATGTGACACAGGCATTATTTTTCACTGTATACAGACCAGGGGATTATCACATTGTGATGGGATTTGTTTTTATTTTCTTTTAATCTGTGACTGAAAAGTGGTATGGAATTAGGAGGGAAAGGCAAAAGCAAAAAAGATAAAACTTTAAAAACAATAGTCATCATTATTAACAAGGACTGCTAAAGCACGTTTCTAGCCTTTTTCCTTTTTCTAGATCAGAATTTCCTCCTATCACTTCTCAGCCTTTTGGCTAAGATCAAGTGCAGAATTTTCTCCTAACTGGTTAAACACATGGTCTTCCAAATCAGGTTGCCTTGGTTCAAATTACACTTCTATCACAGATGAGGTGTGACAAGGGCCAGCAAACTATGACCACCAAGGCAAATCCCACCCACAGACTGCTTCTGTAAATAAAGTTTTATTGGAAACAGCCAGGTCTACTCATTTACATATTATTGGTGGCTGTTTTTGTGCTACAAAACCAGAATCAAGCAGTTGGAACAGAGATCTCATGGCCTGCGAAGTCAAAAATATTACGATCTGGCCCTTTATAGAAAAAGTTTGCCAATTCCAGTTTTACACACACAAATTACTTAACTGTCCTAAGCCTCAGATTCCTCAGTCTGGAAAATGGAGATATTAACAAGACTTCCCTCTTAGGGCTGAGAGAGGCCAATGAGATAATCCACATAAAATACTTCATACAATGCCAGGCACACGGGAAGAATTCAATGATGAAATTATTGAACAGTAAACATTACTGTTAAAATTATCAGTGCTAAACTCCATCCATCTACCTGTTCATTCATTCACCCACTAATTCATACATTCAACAAATATTTACTAAGCACCTAATAAGGGCCAACAATTATACTAGGATGTATTGTACTGCAAATATATCTATTAGACAAACAAAAAGCACAGACAAAAGAAAATGAAATTTTCCTGCCAATCAGGTGCTCAAACCCTGTGAATTGTTAACTATGGTATCAGTAGATAGAGTATTAATACTATGTCAGCCAGACTCTGAGTTTTGTTTTGTTTGACGACATACTGCAATAGGAAACCTAGTGCCTCTCCCACAGTAAGCCTTCAAAATATCTTTGTGGAATGACTGAGAGATTGAGAGTTGTTACCAACCAGTGAGGCTTCTTAATGATGCTGTAGGAACTTACAAGTTTTATGGCATGGTAAATGAACCATACCTGTGAACATCACACGAAAATCTCCAAAAATCTAGAAACAGCTTTTCATAAGTGTTGTGTTAATCAGATCCTGGTATCCCTGCAAATGTAATCAAAAGACTAAGCACGCTCTCAGAAATGTGAGAGTCATTTTAGAATGTTAAATATGCAAAGTTCAACACTTACACAGGGCACAGTGCAATAATTCTGTCGGTAGAACAACATACAGAATTAAAGCAGTTTGTGAGCTAACTGGGAAGTCCCCTTTAAATTCTCAAACTTTATTCTTACAATTTCAGATGAAACCTTTGTAAAATGTATTGCATGCTTCATTGCCTCCTTAAACATAATTTAAGCCTCTATAAATGACTAAAGATGGTCCTTTTGAATAATAATTGGGTGACCAGGTTCTAATAAAGCATAAGTCTCAGGGTACATGTTCCCATGCAAGTTTCCTAGTAAGTAAAGACACACAGAACTGTGCAGAGCTCTCTAGTGAATGGAGGATGTGTGTCTTAGTATACGGATACGGTGACATATAAATTGGTGCCTGTGAACCTTTAAAATTATTTTAAAATTATTGTCTGTGCATTAGCTTCTCAAGACTGTTAGGTAACTGACCCACTTGTAAGCTGGGTGACTTTTAAGAAGTCTCATTAGGAAACAACTCTACAATGCAGAGGTTCTTAGTTTAAAATGGTCTTCCCATTAGACATTGAGGTCTCAGATGAAATATGTGTTGTGATTTGCTTGTTAGTTTTTCATGGAGGTATAACATAAACTAGTAAGCTACACAGATGTTAAGTATATAGTTAGATGAATTTTCACATCTGAATACACCCATGCAACCTCAGCCAGATGAAGACAAAAATTTCCTGAACTCTAGAAGGCTTCTGTAAGACCCTCCAGTTGATAGCCCCATATTCCATACATATGAATGGAAACATACACCATAATCTTATCTCACCTTCTTTCACTCATCATTGTATCTGTGAGATTCACCCACGTTTGTCCAAGCAGTAGCAGTCATTTTTATTGCTGCAGAGAATACCATTATGTGAAAATACCACAATTGATTTATCCAATGATTTGCTGTGTTCTGGGTAAATTATTTCTCTTTCTGCTGCATAAAGCATCACCAACTTGATGCAGTTTATGGAAAGAAGATTTTTAGCCAATAAAGCACATCAGAGTAGGGTACAACATTTCAGGAAAGGAGGTAGCACAGCAATCATGCTGAATTTTACCTTTTTCCAAAGGGTACCAAAAGGCCTACCTGACAGATTCTCAATCTGTCCTATGACAACGGGAGTCAGCAGAACCTCACAGGCAAGTGCAAGGAGTTTAAGAGTTGGGCAGACAGGCTCTGGCTAGCTGGCTGACTTTGGGCAAGTAACTTAACCTTCTTGAGACTCAATTCCCCACCTCTGAAATCAAGACAACATTGACAATAACCTCTTATAGCTATCATGAGAGCTGCTACAATAATCCATGTATCAAATAAACACCCCCAAATACTGGTTATTACTATAATTGACAAAGTTGCTTTCAATACACTGAAACTTTGACTGGCAAATTAAAAACACCATAGGAAATTTATTTTTTGAATAACTCTTTGCAATTGTATTCTTTCCCACTAGGAGAATGTGCCTTGGGGCCAGGAGTGATGGCTGACATCTGTAATCCTAGCATTTTGGGAGGCCTAGGCAGGTGGATCCCTTGAGCCCAGGAGTTCAAGACCTGCCTGGGCAAAATGGCAAACCTCTGTCTCTGCAAAAAATACAAAAGTTAATGCCACTGTACTCCAGCCTGGGTGACAGGGTGAGACCCTGTCTCAAAAAAAAAAAAAGTGCCTTGGATCAATCAATATGGTGCCCGGTACAGTTACGCTCTAGAATCCAAGTTGAAATTCTGAGATAATAAAAAGAAATTGATAATACTGACTTCAAGCAGATATATAAGTGACATATTAATTCCCTTTGGGTTGGGGTTTGCTGTCAGTAAAGAGCAAACATGAGTTTCAGTCTTTCCCCCATTATAAATCACTTTTCATAGAGCGGTCACCTACCTGCTTATATTCCCGACCCCTTGAAAACCTCTTGATATATGCTACCAAACAAAATTTTAGTTGAGAGACTGCACCCAAGATAAACATTCTTTAAGTCACCCAAGGGAAAGGGATTATTTCATGTGTGATTTCTAGTCATCTGCATTAATGTTGAGCTGATAAACCAATAGGAAGGTTATCTATGAATTTTAGATACTCTGTACACCACCTTCCATGAAACCTGAGGGGAGATTAAAATTCTGTCTGGCTGGTAGTCAGGTCAGTCGGGTATGGATCAAGACGTAGGAAGATAAGAGATGAGAAAAATGTGATGATGCCCTGAAAATCTCTATTTCTCTGATGCCCTGAAAATCTATAAGCTTTAACTGTGCCGCTGTACAATTGAAACATTCAGGTGAATCTCAGTTTAGCAAAACTATGTCAATAAATACTAGTCCAAGAATGTAAATTACCATATTTTTTGAGGCTTTAAAAGATAATTATTAATATTTTTATGGCTGGGCGTGGTGGCTCATGCCTATAATCCCAGAGCATTGCGAGGCTGAGATGGGAGGACTGCTTGAGGCCAAGAGTTCGAGACCAACCTGGGCAATACAGTGAGACCCTGTCTCTACAAAAAATTACAAATTAGTGGGGCAAGGTGGCATGTAGCTGTGGTTATAGCAGCTCAGGAAGCTGAGATGGGAGGATTGGCTCAGCTCAGGAGTTTGAGGCTGCAGGGACTTATGACTGCACTAATAGACTCCAGCCTCAGAGACAGAGCAAGATCCTGTCTCAAATAAATAAATGAACACATTTTAAAAATTATCTTAGTATGTTTAGAGGTTAACATTCCTTATTCTTCCTCTTACTGACTCTGTCACATAACTCAAAATGTAGGAAAGAGGAAGAATGAGATGTCACAACAGCACAAGGAACTTGTGAGTTAAAATAATGACTCCCAGACAAACATACAAAAATGCACTGTGTTAATGAACATATGGTCAACTGATTACTGGTGTACTTGGTAAAGGGGATTAAATGAACCACAGCCTTTCAAAATTAAAACTGAGTATACTTGTTGACCTAGGAAATCTTCTTTCTTTTTTTTTTTTTTTTTTTTTTTGTGTGTGTGAAACAAAGTCTCACTTTGTCGTCCAGGCTGGAGTGTAGTGGTGGGATCTCTGCTCACTGCAACCTCCTCCTCCCAAGTTCAAGTGATTCTCCTGCCTCAGCTTCCCAGGTAGCTGGGATTACAGGCACATGCCACCATGTCCAGCTAATTTTTGTATTTGTAGTAGAGATAGCGTTTTAACCGTGTTGGCCAGGCTGGTCTTGAACTCCTGACCTCAGGTGATCTGCTCACCTTGGCCTCCCAAAGTGCTGAGATTATGGGCGTAAGGCACTGTGCCCGGTCAGAAATTCACTTCTAAGACTTAAAAAAAAATAATGTGGGTAAGTGGATATGGGCATAACCATATAAATACAACACGTCAGTGTTGTTCATCAGAGAATGAAAATCTGAAGCTACTCTAATAAATCCATGAATAGCTACCTAGTTAAATTATGGCATCACCATTTATTGTCACATTTGGAAGTAGTTAAAAAGAATAAGGAAAATCTCTATCTACTAACATCAAGACACGATTATTACATATGACTAGGATCAAAACCATTTTATAGCAGTTTCACTGTATTTAGGTAACATATTTATAAGTGTTTTTAAAACTTCTGACAGCAGAAAGGCAAACCTTAGTCGTTCCCTCCAGAGAGTAAGATTCCCTTTTCCTTAACAGTCCCTCATGTTGCTTGACATTTATACAAGCGCGATTATTTTAGAATCAGAAAAAGTGATCTGCGTTTTGAAAACACATTGTATTCATACGTTGATATGCTGCATATGTCAATTTTAATATATTTATATATAATTTTGCATAGTTGTATAAATATCAAATTTGGTATGTGTATTTTATGATTTGGATCCGTACATATATCAAATTTGGCATGTTTGTATCAGCCATGTAAATGATTAAATGATAAATAAATATTTATATATGTCTATATCACAGCAAACGTTTCAGCAAAGAGCAACCCAGGGTGAGTGGCAGGAACTAGGGTCGTGTTGGCCGGTTTCCAGCTGGCTGCTGTGTTTCTGCCACAGTGTCAGATGCTGTCAAACCAGAGCTGGGCTCCTCTGTGACGGGGGAATAGGAACAGGCCATATTCCCACACAGATAATCTTTAATCTGCTTCTCCTCCCATGAGGAGCTGGATGAGGTCAGGAGATGTCAATATGGAATTTCTCAGCGAACTTCTGGGAGCCTGGCCTCATCCTGACCTGGGTAAGGAGCACAGGAAGATGTTGCACTAAACATAAGAAGGTGGTTTCCCAAATAGGCCCCAAGTTAAATCAACTCCCAGACACGAATCATTATTTTCCCCAAGAATTGTGATGTATCTGATTCTCTGTAACTAATAGGACCTGAGGTGACACGGTCTGCTCTGAAAGGTGAAAGAGACCTAAAGAAATATACCCCAAAGTGACTCCAAAGAAATAGTCACAGAAGAAGAGTCAAGCATGGACATGTGATGCCCAATTGGAGAAGTCACCTCGGGTATGAGTTGCTGTTTTTCTTTCCCATTCCATCAGGACCACTACTCACAGACATGAACGCACATACACATCTTAGGGACATGGTCATATTTCCAGGTGTTACCCTGATATCAGTTGTGATCTCTTTCATTTCACCAACAGAACCTCTGAAACCTCAGCACAAATGACTGCAGTCACGGCCTCTAATGCCCAGGTAGGACTCGTAAAGGTCTACCTTCAATGCCAGAAGCAATCTGTTCCTCAAATCATAATAAGAGTTAGTATCCACCGGGAGCTTTTAAGGAACCATTCACTATACTAATGCTTTACATTCATTATTTCGCTTTACCTACAGCAACTCTAAGAGTTAGAGCAAATAATCATTCTCATATAATAGCTCTGCCAATTAAGGCTTTAAGAGAACAAATGTTTGCCTAAATGCATAGCTAGAAAGTGGTAGTGACTGGCAGGGTGGGGTGGCTAACGCCTGTAATCCCAGCACTTTGGGAGGCTGGGGGGGGGGGGGTGGATCGCTTGAGGTCAGGAATTCGAGACCAGCCTAGCCAACATAGTGAAACACTGTCTCTACTTAAAAATACAAAAATTTGCTGGGCATGGTGGTGTGCACCTGTAATCCCAGCTACTCGGGAGGCTGAGGCAGGAGAATCGCTTGAACCCAGGAGGCAGAGGTTGCAGTCAGTGAGCCAAGATCATACTACTGCCCTCTAGCCTGGGCAACAGAGTGAAACTCCATCTTAAAAAAAAGAAAAAAGAAAAACAAAAGAAAGTGGTAGTGACTGGGCTTAAGCCTGGGGCCGTGGTGTTTCTGGTACAACCCAAGCCACTGCCTCCTCATCATAATTCCTATACCTCATATGCACGGTTTCCTTTTAGGCCTCATGACCATTTATCTAATCCTTCAAATCCTTAAGAATGGCAGGAAACACCAAAACAATTTTTTTTTAAATTCCTACTGATTCACACAGACACACACGTAGATGAGGGCTCTGAGGACAGACATGAAAAAACAACATCCTCAATTTGCGTAGGGAAAACCATGTTTCTGTGGGACAACTGACATTTAAAGGAAAAAAGGATCCAGAGTGAGAATATTTCAGGAATACTATGTTAGAAAATGGGCCAGGTGTGGTGGCTCATGCCTGCAATCCCAGCAATTTGGGAGGCCAAGGCCAGAGGATTACCTGAGGCCAGGAGTTTAAGATCAGCCTGGACAACATAGTGAGACCCTGTCTCTACTAAAAATTTGAAAATGAGTCAAGCATGGTGACCCATGCCTGTAGTCCCAGCTACTTGGAGGCCAAGATGGAAGAATTCCAGGGTTACAGGAATTCAGTGAGCTATGGGGAGGTTCCAGGCTGCAGTGAGCTATGATGGTGACACTGCACTCCAGCCTGGGTGACGGAGAAAGACCTTGTTGCTAAAAAGAAAAGAAAATGGCAGATTCCTTTTACTTCAGTACTTATCAGAGAGCCTTTATTATGTTAATGCACACTGTCTCTTAAGAGGAAGCTATGCTAGACTAGACAGCACTTTCCAGGACTTGAGGGAGGTTGAGCATCTCCCGGTGATCCTCATAGGATGTTCCGGGAAAGGCTGGCCTGGCAGATTCCAGAGTACCACCCTCAGCAACAGCTTCCGAGCTCCACAGGCACTGCCTGCCGATTTGCCTTAACTTCTCTATAAGAACCGCACAGAGAAGGGGACACAGTTCCACTCTAAGAACTCACTAGAATAATTCTGGAATAATAACATCTTAAATATTATTCCACATAGTGTACATGCATGGAAAGAAACCACACTCCCTGCATCTGGCCAAGAATCTTGGCTGTGTAAAGGTTCCAAAGCTAGAATCACTTCCCACAGAGCCCTACAATCTCCAAACCAATGACATTTCGCAAGCTCTCCTGCTTTATCCCACACAGCCGGCTTCCAGTAATTCATACAGCAAAAGAGATGCCTCCTAAAGCCCCAGTCTGCATATTCAGACACCATTTCAAAGATCTATTGTCAGCAACTATTTATTTTCACTGATTACAGAGAAGCTACCAACTTACAGCCCTCGCAATTTCTACCAGCAAGTATTGTGTATGCAGAGAAAATGGAAAACAATTGAAAAGACAAACGAACACGCATGCTCTTAGAAATGTGAACGGATTGCACAGAACAGAATACTGGTGTTCTGCAACATTACTTAGCCTAGAAATATGAAGCAATACAAATGCTAATGGGACCGTATGCTGCCTTGCAAACTCTATTGCATTGCTGCTTAACTTTTCACACACACAGGTCCTGTCTCTCTGACAAACTTGCAAGGCAGAGCATCAGTATCATTCCTTTTTGTTTAAAGCATCTACTCCAGTGCCAAGCCTGCACACGTTACTGAATAAATCTCTGCTGAGTGGATAAATGCCTTCATATTACAGAAGCGTAAGAGGACATTTACTTATTTTGTACTCAGTACAGTCATGCTGAAGAAAATATTCAGCACCTGATTACGGAATGTCTGA
Organism: Ateles fusciceps; assembly: GCA_036589455.1. NCBI lineage: Eukaryota > Metazoa > Chordata > Mammalia > Primates > Atelidae > Ateles > Ateles fusciceps. The sequence continues at coordinate 16,508,834 of JAZHEH010000562.1, forward strand.
TGTAATCAGACTGAAATCAAATCAGTTATTGAGCACGCTGAACAAAATAGCTGTTGGTCACAAGTTGGTAGTTTGGTGGCAATTCTTTTTGTAGGTGGCTTCTCTCTTAGCCCGTCTTTCAATTAAGGTCCTGTCAGGGAACAGAAACCATGTCAGTAATTTGAGCAGGGAAAATTTAATATATGAAGAATTGCTAACAAGTAAAAGGTAGTTACCTACCAAAAAGGGGGAGAGAGGTCTCTAAGGAGTAAAGGAAAAGCTACTGCAAAAAAGAAGGGGAAAAAAAGCTATTATTTCTAGAACAGAGAGAGAGAGTGAACAAGAAAAAAACTAAGAACTCAGAAGAAGACCCTCCCGACAAGGCTGATACTTAGACCTTGAGAGGGCATGAATGTCACAGGAGCATGGAACTGGTGACAAAAACTACTGCCACAGGGTGTGTTGGTGATGGTTTATAGGAATGGCTCACTAGGTGTTAAAGAAACTCTGGAGTGAGAGCTGACCAGAGCATACCCAGAAGAGTGGCTCATTGGGCCACTCATTGTGGAAAAATTCATCAGAAAGCACAGGTCAGAAGGAGCGGCCCAGAAAGACACCTGCTGGAGAGTGCGGGTTGCAGCTGTTTCAAGAGCTGCTGAGATGAGTGGCACTGGCTGGGCCTCCCTCTTGCTGAACAGCTGCCTACAGGGCCCTTAAGCAGCACAGAGAGCAGGAGAGGGAAGCCCCACCTCCAACTTTCCCTCTGCAGCGTCCCCTGCATTTTCTATAGACACAGCCCACTGCTGCGCCAGCTATAAAAGGAGGAATGTTTCCAGGGTTCTGGACCAGGATCACAAAGCTAGGCAAGGAAAGATAAATTTGTAACTGAGAGGTAATAAAGGACTAACTGGCATATATTTCATTAGAGAGTTTGAGTGAGAGGGCAGAGATTTCCATGGATTTATCATCAGCAGATGCTAAACATTCTATAAGGCATTGATTAAAAGCTTTTCCTCTCCATTAAGGAAGAACGGGAATTTAGGAAGTAGTTAGTACAATGGCTAGCACAAGCAGGTGCTCAATAAATACATAATGAATGAATGGATGAATGAATAAAAAAAATAAGTTTTTACTGTTTTATCTTTGACCATGACTCTGGTTAGTTTTCCAGTTTGAGAAAGAGTATCAGCATTCAGACACCAAAATATGTATTTGGTACATTTTCTCTGTTACAAGATCAATTAAGAAACGTTCACTATAATATGTGCCATTTATTATTCAAAACTCAATTCACATGGAAAAAAATCTCCAGAAGAGGTCTTAATCCATTTTATACACTGGTATTTATAGCAGAAATAAACAAGTCTTCAAGTTAGCAGGTTATTGCCTGGGACTTAGAAACATTTGTTTGAGTTATTAAAAGCTATCTTCTTTGTGTTATAACAGTATTTCATGTGCATTTATTATGCTGTAGGCATATCACTGTGTCTTTAACAGCCCAGAGGCTTCCTTTTAATGAAAACTTGGGGACACAAAAATCTCAAATTAGGAGGTGACTAATCATATTACAGAAGTATACTTCATGGTATGAGTGATTTACCATATAGATCACTGGAACAGTTGGCTCCCATGATGTAACTATGAATCTGATTCTATTGACAAGATTTGGATGGAAACATAATTCTTAGTAGGCATGCCAACTATAAAAAGTGAGATATAAGCAACCATATGACTGTCATTTCTATTTCTATAATTGCTTCACATTTCTCTTAATTGGAATACCTCTAACTTACAGGTGAGAGAGATCCGGGTTCAAAATAGGAAATCAAGTTCTTAATGCTGAGAGTAGCCTGACACTGATATTGCCACTGAAGGTAATCCAGAAAAGGCAGTTAGCATTTTCCTCTTCAATAAGGTGCCTGTATTAATACCAATCATTATATTCTTCCTATGGAAACCATATGATTCCTTAGAAAGGAGACCGGATATGTTATACACCCAAAGATAGTGCTACGGAAACAGATACAATTAAAATATTTTTAGGTATGTTATACACCCAAGATATTCAGTGCTACAGAAACAGATACAATTAAAATACTCTTAGGTATGTGACTTCCATCAGAGGAAGCCAGGCCAGATGAAACATACCAGTGTCTGTTTCTGTTCCTAGAGGAGTATATCATTTCATCAAATATATCAAGAGGCCTTGATGAAACCCCCTCTCTACAAAAAATACAAAAGTTAGCAAGACGTGGGGGGCACACGCCTATAGTGTCAGCTACCGGGGGATGCTGGCGTGGGAGGATTGCTAGAGCCTAGGGGAGGTCAAGGCTGCAGTGAACCGTGATTGTACCACTGGACCCCAGCCTGGCCAACAGAGTGAGATCCTGCCTCAAAAAAAGAAAAAAAAAAAAGAAAGAAAAAAGAAAGATCTTTAAAAGTTTACAGGGGACCGAAAAAATCAGGACTAGGACTCTAAAACAATTATCTATTAATGCATCAGAACAGACAACATTTAGCTATTGGATATCTGACAGAGATCCCACACTCTGATCTTACTTTCCTGAATTATGACTTTTAGCAATACACTTTTTGCTTAGTGTATGGTGTCTGCTGAGATGTTCCACTAATGTGCTACGCACTGGGATGTCAGAGTCCAGTAACATAAAGAAAAATCACTCACTATGAATTGGTGATGCCCTCCCCGACCTTTTCTAGGTTCTACCTCTGTTTCCAAGATGGCAAAACTATAGATTTAGAAAATCTGCCCATAACCTTCTTTTCAGTTTTGCTATAGATAATATAGTTTTATCTGGGAAATACTGTATATGTTATACACCCAAAGACAGTGCTTTGGGTGTATATAGATTAGTAAGGTTACCATGAAAATAAAACTTAGTAACTTCATTTTAGATGGTGACTATAAAGATCAGTTACTGTGATACAGTCTTTATATTTATAAGAAAGTTAAAAATAATCCCTAAATGTGTTAATGTTTCTACAAAAATAAGTCTACCAGACATCCTTAAAGCACAGATTGCATCTGTCATATTCATGGTTGTTCCCTGGGCACATAGTATAATGTTCATTAAACATCTATTAAGTGAATGATTTAATGACATTGAGAAGATACCAAGAGATCCAAGTTGATAGATGAATGTGGGGAACAGGTTACTGGATAACTGACTAGCTCCTGATTCCCAAATTACATGTTATCAAAGACTCCATATTATCTCTAAACATGGTAGAATCTGTGACATGTAGAACCTCCACTGCCCAAACTGAATAATACCAAATTCACCCATATTGTGGCTCTACTGCATGTTCCCTTAAGCTAATTTCTTACGCACCCGGAGGCAATTCCATCAGCCTCTCCTCCAGAAAGTCTTCAGGAAACCTTCTATTCTTAAATGCCTCTCTAGGCAAGTAAACTAATGCTTATGTGAAGAAAAGTAAAAATGAAAATGAGGTTGCCTATGCTGTGTCTATGTGAGATCTTCACTCTCCTGTTGACAGTATGGCTTTCCAGTTGTTGATTTTAGTTGTCTATATTAGAAATTCATTTGCAGCAACATAATTAATACCAATCTTGAATTTTCTCAAGTTTTATTTGCTGGAAAAGAAATCATGTCGAAGTCTAACAAAACTATGGCAGTAATTAACTCAAATCACACACCAGAACATTATTATAGCTATTTGGCTACTGCTAATACAGATGCCCTGGAAATACAATGAATTTTCCCACTGAAATGACTAAAACATGTTATTTGTCTTTGTGTAGCACCGTCTGTAAATATCTGTGAACGATTATTTCATTCCCCCAACATCACGCTATAGCAATGAAGTTCCCAGATCCATTAATAAAAAATACAGCAATTCACCATTCCAAAATGACCACATTTCTTTAACTGAGGTGTTTCTCCCCCTGAACTATATTGCTTAAGTAATGATGATTTCTTTATTACATTATTAACCGCAAGAAATGAGGAAAGATGAATAGGCAAACTAAAAATAAAAGTGTATCCTATGACCTAGATATAAACAATGTTACTGTTTTGATTACTAGACTTCTAGTCTTTTTTCAGTGCAATAGTGCTAGAACAATGCAATAATCCCAGCATAATGCAAGGTTAAAAAAATCTGCAAAGCTCTGAAGTTTTTACATATAACATATGACCTTGCAGATCATCAATTCCAGCTTTCGTTCCCACTCATAGAAATGTACATGGGAAGACCTTTTCTCAATGAAATGCGTAAGTGAATTCCGTTCCTCATCAAAAGCAAGTCTAATGAAGAAGCAGAGAGTTAAGCTCAAGTCCACTATTTAAAAAGGTCCCTAATTGACATAAAACACAAATATTAGTCTACATTTCTCCAGTGGACACTGAAATTGCTATGAAATAGCCTATTAGTGCCTGTTGCATACAAGGTACTTCATTCATCATGATTTACTAAGTGAATGACTGAATGAACAAATAAATAAAGCCAAGAGAATTATCCAGAGAAAGACAATTTCCAGATAACAAGGCAAAGGGCTGAAACCCCTTTACGTCAGGATTCTCAGTATTAGGTAGAATTGTACTGACTTTGAGTGATTAAATAAGTATTCTGGAATTTCTAAAGCTGTAGGATTTCATGCCCAAATCTCCCATTTGGCTGACAAAACGAAGCAAAAGAAGACAATAGCCACAAATCATGGAAGGAGTACCGGATGGAAGGCCAGCAGAGATATAATGCAAACATTTCACCATGACCCTGTGCCTGAGTCCATGAGTTGTATAAAACAGTACCATAACAGTGTCCTTCTGCCACTGGCAATTAAAACAAAACACACACAAAAAAAATCTCTACAAGGCTCCAAATCAGTATTGCCATAAAGTGCATTTTTGGTTTTGGCAGGAAGTAAAGCAAGTAGAGCTCCCTCCCACATAGCAGCAAGCTTAGGCTCCATAAAGTAACCAAAATATACCTGACACTCTAGACCCTGAGCTAACAACGTTGGTTAATCAGAGAGATGGCACAGTGTTGACTGCGCTTTTCATTTATAATTTTATTGCAACAGAATTCTGCACCTGATGGTGAGAATAGCAAGTGAGAGGTTGAAATGATGAGCAACTCTTGGTAAGATGCAGGTTGCTTTAAGGTTTGGGTCTACCCACAAAATTATATCAAAACTCTATTAAGCTGTTGAGACCACGATACAACTCCTCAGCTGGTGGGGTTTCTAGGCTGCCCACTTCCTCTGCCTCATCTCTGGATGCTGCCTCAGCCTGTGTGCCTAGATTCTCTGGTGACAGTTGTCATCAAAATGCAGACACAGATACTCTGCCACCTGGCCTGGGCTGGCCGCTTTTATTCACCATCTGTCCCAGAATGACATCAGAATGAAAAGAGGATCTATCTGTAGGAGAAGGCATCATCAGCTTGAAATTTCTTCACGGGAACCAAGGCGATGGACCAAGCTAGAAGGTAATTATGTATTCCTTTCTAGGGCTGGCCTCTCTAGGCACACCTCAGATTATGGAAACAGGAAAAATGTTTCAAAACCATGACACTTGAATCCCAGGCACTTGAGATGGATAATTCTTATTTTACTCTTAGTGTATTCTTTTAGAGGAATTCTAGTTAGACATATAGGAAGAGAAGGCAAAACCCTGCTTAGCACTGAAACTGATGGGGAACTACTGAGAGTTGGGAGCATTTCATTAACACCTTCACTATTTCATTAAGACCTTCATTTAAGGGACTTGTTCCTAGAACAACGCAAAAGACAGGCTTCCACAGGCCACCAGTCCAAGCATGCCACAGAAAGATCACAGTCTCAAGGGTGAATGATCCAGTAGCTGGAAACACAAAATAAAAGACACCTGATGAGGAACAGCTGAAGGTTAGGAAAAAACGTCTCTTTAAAAAAAGCGATTTGATAGGTCTAAAAATCTTCTTTTATAGAAAGAAAACAAGAAAAGCAAAGATGCCATAAAAGATGGCCTGGTAGGATACGACAAAAAGACTTGTGATTTAACTCCTGATTTTTAGTACCAGTGGGGGGAAAAAATGACACTAAGTAATCTAGAGGAACAAGCAAAAAATGCCTTTTCAAAACTTCTTAACAATACTAAATCTTCAATTTAGACGACAGCATGAATTCAAGAAAAATTACTGGTAGGTGCCCTGTAATATGAGCAACTTTTATATTTTAGCACAATATACTTCTTTTTCTAACCAATGCTCCTGATATGGGGAACAAAGCTTACAAGTCAGAAGAACAATTATTCTTGTGTTGTAGCCACTGACCTCTCAGACCTCTACAGGGGTCACTGCTAGACAGTAGTCATGATTTATTCTGCAGGAAAAACAAAACAAAAAAAAAACAGATTTCCTAGCAACCAGTATTACAGAAATTCCCACTCAAAATGGACGCCATTCTATTCATTTTCATTTTTCAAAGAAAGGTGTCCAGGCTGGCACAGCGGCTCACACTTGTAATCCCAGCACTTTGGGATGTCGAGGCGGGCACATCACGAGGTCAGGAGTTCGAGACCAGCCTGACCAATATGATGAAACCCCGTCTCTACTAAAAATACAAAAATTAGCTGGGCATGGTGGTGCACGCCTATAATCCCAGCTACTCGGGAGGCTGAGGCAGAATTGCTTGAACCTGGGAGACAGAGGTTGCAGTGAGCCAAGATTGTGCCACTGCATTCCAGCCTGGCACCTGGCAATAGAGTGAGACTCTGTCTCAAAAAAAAAAAAAAAAAAGAAAAGAAAAAAGAAAAAAGAGATACCATTTCTTTGATTTGTATCAGGAGAGATTCTGAAAGATAATAATGCCTGCTGTTTATTTGTGTACGCCAAAATGGGCAGAGTTACATACTTGATGGAGTGCAAATTGGTACGATTGTTTTGGAAGACTTTGGAAATAAGTATCAAGAGTTTTTAAATAGTTCATTATTTTTGGTCTATGTGGTTCCATTCCCAGGAAGTGGTTCACAGGAGAAGGAATAAATCAGCAAGGTTAGGTTTGGGCCAAACTAAAACATCTGGATTTTATTCACCGGCCACTGGAGGCCACTGCCAAGTTCTCCATGAGGATAACGATGGAAGAAAAGTGCTCCTAGTTAGCATCAAGGGAGCATGCAGGATGGCCTGGAAGGCTGGGAGTCTGCAGTCAAAGTGAACATGTCAGATACTTTTATAGTAGTAAAGGGTAAGGAGTGACATGTTTATGAAGGGCTTAAAGCTCAAAAGCCGTAATTAAACATATCAAAACTGATTAATAATATTATTGTGGGTCAGGCGCAGTGGCTCACGCTTGTAATCCCAGCACTTTGGGAGGCTGAGGCGGGCGGATCACAAGGTCAGAAGTTCGAGACCAATCTGGCCAACATAGTGAAACCCTGTCTCAACTAAAAATGCAAAAAATTAGCCAGGTGTGGTGGTGTGCACCTGTAATCCCAGCTACTCGGGAGGCTGAGACAAGAGAATTACTTGAACCCAGGAAGCGAAGGTTGCAGTAAGCAGAGACGGCACCATTGCACTCCAGCCCAGGAACCAGTGTGAGACTCCGTCTCATAAATAAATTAATAAATAAATAATATTCCCGTAAAGTTAGCGAAGTTGAAAACAAACAGTTATTCTTTGGCATGGTATAGGTCCTGTATGCACATTACGTGATGGCCTGTTGAAATTTTCTACATCTCAATTGTTTGTTTTGGTTTGTACAGACTAAAATTCTGTGTTACTTTCCTTAAAATTACCCTATCAAACTAAATTTGCTGCATCTCATGATGTAATAGAATTGCTGAGATAGTAGTTAAGTGACTGCTTTATTTTTTTTTAATGATAATTGTTCAACATAAACAAAAGTAGAAAGAGTAAGTCTAATGAACTCCTACATACCCATTACTCAGTTTCATGACCAGTCTTCTTGAATCTACATCCTCACACTCCTCCAATTATGCTAAAGCAAATCCTCAATCTTATTTTTCTTTTCTTTTTTTTTTTTTGGGGGGGTGGAGTCTTGCTCTGCCACCAGGCTGGAGTGCAGTGGCGTGATCTCAGCTCACTGCAACCTCCACCTCCTAGGTTCAATCAATTCTCCTGTTTCAGCCTCTTGAGTAGCTGGGACTACAGGTGTGCACTACCATGCCCAGCTAATTTTTGTATTTTTAGTACAGACGGGGTTTCAACACGCTGGTCACGATGGTCGCGATCTCTTGACCTTGTGATCCGCCTGCCTCGGCCTCCCAAAGTGCTGGGATTACAGGCGTAAGCCACTGTGCCCGGCCAATCATTTTTAAGTAACAAATATTTTCATACATATTTCTAGAAGAAAGAGATTCTTCAAATGTCTTTTAACACACTCCTTGAGCATTTTGGATGCCACTTTATCATGGTAAATTATACTTTATAGAATATTAAATATAAAAGAAGATTTATCAGAGAGGTAGAAAAAGAACAAAAAAGCCTGGTTCTACTTCTCACCAGCAAAAGACTAAAACAAAACAAGAAGCTGTATATGAAACAGCCGATAAACAACCCATCTGTCCACAGCTCAGCGGAAACACTGCACCATTTAAAAATGCCTCCTGTTATTTATTCCATAAAGTCTTTACTAGTATTTATTCCACGCCTAAAATGCCCAAGCATTTAGCCAAACAACTAAAAAATTATGATAGAAACTGAGAGATCCAGAATTCGAATCATACAGTCCTGTGTGGCTCGTTTTTTTTTTTTTTTTTGGCTTATGATTGGAAAGCAGAAAAACACCCAGGCAAATCTGGCATGTGTCCAGATGCACTCTCTAACTGAAGGGAGGCCAAATCCATGGTGAAGAAAGCCCGCTCTCTGTGGTCGGACTGCACAGAAACTGAAAGACGTGGAATGACAGCGTAGGGGTGGGTTTTCACTCGGCAACGAGGAAATTCCAGGAGGTGTAAAGATGGCTCCTGCTTATTTACTTAAAATTGCATTATGATGTAGTAATTACAGTGTCGGATGATCTTTATAAGATACAGAAATAAGTCACCCAAATGCCCACCACTCAGGTCACCAGTGCTGGGAATTGGGTCACAGACCCTTCCAAATTTTTCATACACACAAACACATTTTGTGTCATGATTTGTGGACCTTATTTGGGCAAAACAGCAGTCGTGGCTGAGTTCAGGTGTTCAAATTCCTGCTCCTCCCACTTATTAGGTATGTGACCTACTAGCTAGATTTCAGTTTCCTCATCTAAAAATGACATTATTAAAAGATTTATCACTTAAGTACTATGACTACCTACCTCAAAAAGACTTGACATGTACATTAAATGTTTTGATGAGTGCCTTGTAATAAGAGCCATACACGTGTTTGCTATTCTTAATTGCAGTGTTTGCTAACAGTGTTAACATTTTATCAATAATAGTATTAATTAACAACACGGCTCATGTAATTAAAAGTCTCTATAAAACATAATTTTTCCTTTTTTTTTTTTCCCCTCCACCTTTCTGTGTAAGGACATAAAGCATAATTTTTAATGGGTATATAATTCCAACTTTGGGATGGACCTAATTTATATAATAATTTCCAAAATGTTGGGCACTTCTGTTTTTTTTCCCCAACAATTTTCACTATCATAATAGTGGAATCAACACTTTCGTGCCCACAACTTTTCTAATATTTGAATTATTTTCTTAGGATTAATTTTCAGGCCTAAAATACCATTTTGAAAGGAAGTAGTGATGGTAAGGAATGAAAAAATGAGATAGGGCTTGCTCACACCGGAATTACCGGGGAAGCAGAAATAAATTGTTATGAGAACCTTCAACCATGGGACCTCCGAATTTTAGTGCTTTTTACTCGGGTTCTCAAATGCAGGCAATTCTTCCTTATACCATCAAATCCCAGACAAACTGGGACAAAAAGCCCCAGTTTTAGCATCAATGGTGAAAATTCCTAAACATGAGAATTTCAAGAGCAAATAAGAAATGCAGCTATATGTGTAGGCAGGTGGGCATCAGGGACACGTCCTGTTTCAAACAACTCTGCATTCTAGATTATAACAAAAACGCATCATCTCACAATGTGTCTGTCTAGTGACACTAAGGTATGCCTTTTGTTTCTAAGACGTCGTGCATTTCACACTTCTATCTCTGGAGTCAGAACATATTCTGTGGCCACAACCCTCCAAGTTTATGGATTCCATTCAGTTCTACCATCTGCTAATAAGGAACTATAAGTATGAAAGGTTGGAAGATAGCAGACTCTGATATCTTTCTGAGAAAAAATATAAACATACTTAGCATGTCTTCTAGAATATTCACAGAACCTGTCCACTCATAAAACCTAAGAAAAGGCCAACTACTACAGAAAAACCAGGTTTCCTGGAAGGCAGTAAAGAATACAGGAATAAAAGCTACAGGGTCTGGGTGTTAGTTCCAGCTACGCAACCCTGGGCAAGTTACTTAAGCTCTGATCTTTTCTCCCGTTTACTAATTTTTTTTAATGGCCAGAAAAAATCAGAAGCCAAGGTGGAGAGTGGGATACAATTCACGATGCTTTATTTGCCTACAATTATCCCCCAGTATCCACAGGAGACTGGTTCCAGGAACCCCACAGATACCTAAATCCACAGATGTTCAAGTCCCTTATATAAAATGGTGTAGAATTTCCATATAGCCTATACTCATCTTCTTGCTAACTTTAACTCATCTCTAGATTACCTATAATACCTAATACAATGTAAATGATATGCAAACAGTTATATTATTTTTTCATTTGTATGATTTCTTACTGTTGTATTTAAAATTTTTTTTCAAATATTTTCATTTCCTGGGCTGAATTTATAAATCTGGAACCCACAGATATGGAGGGCTTGTACTTGTCTTAAGGATCAAATAATATAATATAGGTAAAGGCACTTGATAAATTGTCAAGCCCTATAGAAGAATAAATTGATGTTAAACTATTTTTTCTAATTCTTTTATCAGTCATGCAGTCATTCAAAAGCTTAGTTAGTATCCATAATGAAGATAACCTCAAATTAGAATCATTATATCTCAGTGATAGCAGCTATTCAAACCTGGGAAAGCATGATGGCAATAGTTGTTAGTCTAAGATACTTTTCGCTTTAATAACTGAAGTTAATTTCTTAGCATTATATTGTGCATTTAAAAACATTTCACTGAAAGTGCTTTTGAGAATCTCAAATGCCTCCTCTTCTAAAAATTGCTTCACGAGATAATACTTGGCCATGCTTGTCGTCCCACTAAAATATTCCTAAAAACAAATAATATACTTTGTGTACCTTATAAAATAATCGAAAAGAGAAAGGGGACTGAAGAAGAAAATCAACACCACGTCTCTTTATTAAAAATGCACACTGCTCCATTTTATAAGTATGCTAGATACAGATGGTACAAAAGACTGAGTGAAGTTTATTTCATATACAGGATATCATCTAGAAATTCATTTTTTGAACAGATTCCTATTATGCTATGGCATTTTCTAACTTGGGGAAGGGTGAATGAGGAGTCCTCTCCTGCCCCCCCCAAAATATGCCCCCACCACCAATCCCATTCATATACCTGTCACATGAGCATGTTGAAAATGCACCATTACTTATGAGTGTTAGTTTATTTTACGTGAAAATGTCAGACCGCAGTCCTTTAGAGAACACTCAGTGCTGTCGTGGGGGTTATTTAGGTTTTCATTTGCTGGAACGGACACAGGTCTGGAGTAATACCGCCTTTGGCAGAACATCCTGAACTGCATTTAATAGGAGTTATATTCTCACTTCTCAGCTGGAACATTACATGAGCAAGATCTGAAGGAACTGAAAAGGCCGTCCTTTACCAAGCCCATCTTATACCGTTAGGTTTTACAGCCAATATCTTCTTTATGATACTAAGTGGAACAAGGCAATCTGTTCCGAAGAAGACTGAGTTTGCCCTTTGCTTAAGTGCGTGATAGTAATGGCTGGCTGGGGGCGTCTTTGTGTTTCTGACAGCGGGTTACTAATGTTGTCAACTTAAGCCTGCTTGGCCCATAATTTCACTTTTAAGATGGGTGGCGTTTTGCTTCGTGTTTCTAAGACGGGCTAGTAAACTGTGGACATTTAAAAATGCTTCTGTACTACAAATGAAACCTAAATGGAAGGTCTTTGGAACTGGAAATTGTAATCCACTATAAAATGTGATTGGCATTAAAGCCCAATGCAGCTAGGGACCATCCACCTAATTTGTTCTTTTATTTGGATAATTATAATCAGGTTTCAGCCTGGTCATCAATCTGTCCTGAAACTCTGAGGGTGGAGAGATAATATGATGCTATATGAATGCCAACTGTCATTTTTATATATTAGACATCTATGGACTATTTGCGGAAATACACTAATGAAATCCCCCAAGAAGTTCAATCTATGGGTTTATAGGTTTTACAATATGGCTTCAAAATGAACATTTACAATGGAAATCAGTCAGTTGTATTTGCAGAGATAACACATGGCAAAACATACACACGAGCTGATCATCATACTCATGCCCTTGTCCAGCTCTCCAGACAGAACCAGAAGAAAGCAGAAAGCCTATTCATTACACTCACATAACACACATAAAACAAGAAATAAAGACAACAGGAGAAAATACCAAATGAGAAAAGCAGCAAAAAGGGAGCTCAGAAAAATCACCAGTATTCAAACAACAATAAGAATGTTTCTATAAACCTGATTGTGAGCAGCATTTCTAAAGCCCCTTCTGACCTGCTTTCATCCTCCAGAGTGCTATTTTCATTAGTCACCAAGTTTCTTCAAATGCATGCTCCCAAAGCCTGAAACGAATTTCCTTTCTCCTACATAAGAACTAAAATCCTTACAATCTTGGTAATAGAAAGATATCATTTTTCCCGAGTTCCCAGCTACCACCATCTCTCCTCTTTTGACAAAGGGGGTGCCCATGCGTCCTCCCCTGCTTCTCTCTAGCTCAGCTCTCCCAGTTGTGCTCCTCATCCGCTCAAAATGCCAACCAAGTTAGACCCCTTGCTCTGCCAGTTTTTCATTGGCTTCCCAAGAAACATCCAGAGCTGACGGCCTTCAGGGCTCTTTGTGGTCTAGTGAAGCCAGTGCTCTAGCTTGAGCCCGGGGGGTGGGGGGGCTTTTCTCTCTGGTCCTTGAGCATTGAGTTCTCCAGCTTGAAGCCATCGCTCATGCTGTTGCTAGCAGCTAAGAATCTCTTCTGCTCAGCCTATGATTCCCACCCAAGTTAACGTCAGCTGAATCCTGTCTTCTCCCAGAGAGCCTTTCTTGACCCCCAAATCTGGGTCTGATCCTCATCACATGCTCTCAAGGCAATCAATGTCCCTTTCCTTCACTAGATTTCACACATGTTGAATCATATATCCACTGGCACATTTACATGATAAACATCTATTCCCCCAACAGACTGTGATGTCCACAGAGACCAAGACTACACAGGTATGTTCTAATCAGGGCAGGCTTTGTGCCTAGCAGAGTGCCGGGCATACAGTTGGCTACAAGAAATATCTGATAAATGAATACTGAAGAAGGCCAGATTATACTACATATGTGTAAGCTAGACAGGCCGAGAGTAACACTGTATTTTTACTGAGAACGCAGGATGGTGCATGATCTCCTATACTGGCGTAACATCTAACTGCTGTCATTTGTATCCCAGGGAACCTCGTAAGTCCCCAGCAAGCCTGCATCCATACCAAGTCACAAAAATCTCCTTGTAGACATCCTTCCTTTGCTTCACTGAAAGCCACACAGGGGATACAGCTTTGACATTCTCTGTTAGTGATAGCATCACTGCCTAAAAGGGTCCCCTCTGACACCAAGAATGTCTGCTTAACAACTGGTGATGGTACACCGTGCTCTCGCTTCGCTTTATGACCCAAGAATTTTTAAATGAAGCTTTTATAACAAGGATGTAATGGAAGGCATGGTACTTTGCTGGGTATATCCGGGCTGATTTTACATGTTTGCCCGACAGAAAACCCCGAGTGACATTTCATCATTTATAAAGCCAGAGAGGAGATTATGATGTTGGTGCTCTGGAAAATAAAGGCACAGAAGGTAGATTACCATTCTGCACGGCACAGTCGGCCTGTGGATACAACTGCTCCTTTGCGGCAGGTCGCAGCCTTCCTGATGTGGGAATGTCTCCAAGTGCCTCTTGGCAGAACACAGACAGGCATGAGCAGACTGCTTCTGGGCTTCCAAAAAGTTCTAGCAGCAGCTGAGGGGTCCATTAGCCTCCCGAGCCTTCCCAGTCTCATAAGACGAGCATCTTTCCTGGCCCGGTGCAGAAATAAATTCTCGGCACGGGCCCTGGATAGCCTCAGTGGGGATGCTGGACTGGAAGAGACCTGGCTCTGGATACTGAGCAATTCAGCAGGTGCTGCCAGTGCCTGGAACATCCTAGCACAGAATATCCAACATCTTTTACTGAAGCAATGGGACCAGGGGAGCTGCATGGCAATAACTGTCAAAACCCAATTTGTACGAGCTCAAAGTGAGATTCCATAGGTAGTCAACTGAATGTCTGGAGGCAGATAGTGGGAAACACAAAGCTCTCACAACCACAGCACCGTCCAAATTTCAGGAGAGAGCAACCTGCAGGAGAAGTGGTTCCAAAGCATAAGATCTCCCCTAAAAAAGACTTTTCCTCAAAGTCCTAATTGCCTTAGGTCCTAAATACTGTCACCAGAGCACCTGCACCGAGGGATGATCAGAAACACACGGGAGTAGCTGATCCTACACTAGATCCACACTCCTTGGAAGAAAAAGGGGAATAGGGAGTTTATAGGAGGGTAGGAGGCAGCCTAATGTTGAGGCTGAGAAGAGGCAAAGGGCCTCCAGAGTAAGAAAGACAGGCTTTCAAATCCTACCATTTTCTAGTTGAGTGGCTGTGGGCAAATCATTGAATATCTCTGTTCCTTGGTTTCATTTCTCAATTGGGGATAGAGTTCCTACTTTACAGGTTTGAGGTATCAAAGCAGATAAGGGATAGGAACTGGCACACAAAAATACAGTTTTCTTCCTGAGTACTAGCGGTGATAGGAGAAGCAGGAGGAAAAGGAAGAGAGAAGGTAAGGACTTGCCCTTCCTCTCTCACCAGAAGTGGGAATTTGTAGCAAAACTAATTTATTCCAAAGTGCTTGGGAACAAGCTGTCTCTCTTCCCTCCAACTCTCTACCCCCAGTTACCTTTCTCCAGCGTAAAGATAGGTCCCTCTCAGGAAAAGCAAGGCAGGGCTACTCACAGGAAAAGCAAGCTCAGCCCTTTCCTCTGGAGCTGTCTTCCCAGGCACCAGCCAGAGGGGGATGATCTTAACTTCCAGCCTCCAGTATATGCAGGTCCAGGGGCCAATCCTGCTGCTAATCCCTTATACCTAAATTGATGGGCCAGGCGGGCCTCGTTCCATGTGCTCATCTCCAAGGGAGGGAGCATGAAGACAAATACTGTCCTCTGGTGTCAGTCATATCCTCCGGTCCACCTTCTCATGAGCAAATCTCATAACCTGGGTTTCTTTTGGCTCCAACGAGGTGGGACAAACAGTCATGCTCCCCCTCTACCTGTGAGCTTACTACTACTTTTTGTAATAAACCAAGGTGGGGAAACCAATAGACAGGGCACTTCTGATCACTTGGCTTCCTGCCGTTCACTACGAAATGAGAAGAACATTCAAGGTGGTCTGGTGTGACTCTGAGAAGTGGAGGGCAGGAGGATCATGAATCTCAGGAGTTAAGAACATGCTCTTTAAGAAACTAGAGTCCCCAGAGTACGGCCTAAATGAATCATCAGCTACCTAAGCAGTGGGCTGACGCGATAGGATCTGGGGTGGAGAGCAATTAAGGGGACCCAAGGGAGCCCTGATGAGCTCTGCTAGTTCTCAACCTGTGTGCACTATTTAGAATCACGCAAGCAGCTATTAAAATACTGATGCTCAGCTGGGCGCAGTGGCTCATGCTTGTAATCCCAGCACTTTGGGAGGCCAAGGCAGGTGGATCACGAGGTCAGGAGTTCGAGATCAGCCTGGTCAACACAGTGAAACCCTGTTTCTACTAAAAATACAAAAATTAGCTGGGCGTGGTGCCATGTGCCTGTAGTCCCAGCTACTCGGGTGGCTGAAACAGGAGAATCGCTTGAACCCTGAACCCGGGAGGCGGAGGTTGCAGTGAGCCAAGATCATGCCACTGTACTCCAGCCTGGGAGACAAAGGGAAACTCTGTCTCAAAAAAAACAAAAAACAAACAAAAAAAAAAAACTGATGCTCAGGCCATCTCCTGGGCCATTTTCATCTAAAACCCAGGGGTGGAACCCGAGCATCGGCATTATTTAAAGCCTGCTCAGTGGTTCCAATGTGAAGCCATGATTGAGGAAAGGTGTTCTACACTTTCTCAGCTCACAGGGTTTGGAGAGGAAGAAATAAAAAAATAACAACACATCACAAACCTGTTAGGTGAGAATACCTTTCCTATCTCACACATGCAGGTTAACAACTCTTCCCTCTCCACAACTGTTGTACATGGTAACTACACATACGACAGGCACATGCTGTTGTTTAAATTAAAATGAGAGCTGATATTTACTGGGGACTTACTACGTACTCGTCACATGTCAATTTCACCTGTATTAACTAGTACAAACCTCACAATGACCTTCCGAGGTAGGTCTCTTATTACTGGTCCTATTTCCCAAATGAGGAAACTGAGGCACAGAAAGGTTAAGTGGACTTGACTGAATTTTACTCCTGTTAATGGGCAGAACTGAGATTTAATGAGCAATCTGCATTTAGAGTCCATTTTCTTCATCAAGCTGACTCTCAAGTAATCTGTCTTATTTTCATTCATTATCTCTCCATGATAGGCATTGAGGATATTAACCCCAAACAAGTGAAGGTCCTTGTCTTTTTCTTTTTTTCTTTTTTTTTTTTTTAGATGGAGTCTTGCTCTGTTGCTCGGGCTGGAGTGCAGTGGCCCAATCTCGGCTCACCAAAACCTCTGCCTCCCAGGTTCAAGCGATTCTCCTGCCTCAGCCTCCTGAGTAGCTGGGATTACAGGCGCCTGTCACCACGCCCAGCTAAATTTTGTATTTTTAGTAGAGATGGGGTTTCACCATGTTGGCTGGGCTGGTCACAAACTCCTGACCTCAGGTAATCTACCTGCCTTGGTCTCCCAAAGTGCTGGGATTACAGGTGTGAGCCACTGTGCCAGGCCGGTCCTTGTCTTAAGGAGTTTACAGAGAGAGAGAGAGAGAGAGAGAGAGAGAGAAGAGTGAGTGTGTGTCTGTGTGTCTGTGTGCACATGTAGGAGGTAACCTCCCTAACGATAGGGACCATGTTTTATTCAATTCTCTGAATACCAGCTGAACCACCATATATGGGACAGCATAGTGATTCCACAACATTGCAAAGGAAATGAACAGAGAAGGCAAGAGAAGGGACATGTGAGAAGGTGGGCAGGGTGGTGTATGGGGTGATTTCATCCCTTTAGACCAGGGGAACTCAAGAGTCAAAACTGCCCCATAAAGAAGAGAATGACATCTCCTACTCAGCTCCCACCTCCCCTCCACTGCAAACACCAGCACTAATGAAATAAATTGCCAGAACAGGTAATAATTCACACACCCTAGAATTCTAAAACCTCCAACGATCACATCGTTAGTGCGGGCATTGTCTCTAACCAGGTAGATAGTAATAAGGAAGTTCACAGGAAAGGATACATCTCCAGCACAGATAGGGCCACATAAAGGATCCCCGTTTTACAACTTGGACCCTGGAGAGGAACTCACTACTAGGAATTAAGCAGTTCCTTGGGGTCCACGGGAAAATCTTATCAGGCCCTTTCACCTTCTAATAGCCTCACCACCATCTGGAGGCATGTGGGTCCACATCAATGTGTTACTTGTCTCTCTTTCAGCTGACTTGGCAGCTCCAATTAAATATCTATTTATGTCACACTTTAAAGTAGTAAGAGAGACATGCAGATGCTCCTTGAGGAAATTTGAATTTGGTTACCTCCTCCTGAATTACTGAGTTACAGCACCAATAACAACCACTTAAGACTTTGTCTCACAGCCAACTGCAATCAGATCTGAAGCACCCTCGACCAAAACACAAGTAGGCTAGGAAGATGTGTGTATCTGACATATTGAAGCAATATGTTCCAGTGTATATGTCCTGGGACAGACTTCAGGGTAGGGGGAAGTAATGGTTCAAAGTATTCCCTTTTATTTTGGCATTTCAACCCTAGTCATTGCTAATTATCATCATCAACATTATTTTAACTATTTTTATCATCAAAATGTCTTTTGGGTCAAAGACCTCTCCACAGTACTTTCATAGACATTATCTCATTTGAAGTTCACAGCAAATCAATCAGATATTGGTATTTCCATTTTATGGACAAAGGGATTGAAGTGGACAGGGATTAAGTAGATTTGTCCAAAGGCACAAGCCAGTAAATGACAAGTTTGAATTTATACACAGACGCCACACTCCAAAACCTTAGACATTGATTTCAGAATCAAAGGGACTCAGCATCTGTGGAAAGCTGTAGAATCAGAATGTCCTTCTCAGAGGGCTGTTATAAGCATGAAATGGGAAAATGCATATAGAATGCTTGGCAGAATTATCAGAGGAGCTGATACATGAACAGAGTCCATAAATATCACCTATTGTTATTTTTACTACGGTTAATATTCAAAGAGAATCAGATACTGAAAGTCTCTTTTGAGAGGACTTGGGATTTTACCTGTCTGACCTGTTTTAGTGGGATGGGACATTTTTCACCTATGAAATTCAAAATAGAGAGAAACCACAAAACTTTGGTCTGACAGCCATAAAAAGGCAGCAGGGGAGTAGCTGAGCTACTAAGTTCAGATACAACGCTAAACACTCATCTCTTTTCCTGAAAGATTTAGGAATTGGCTTTGTGTTAGTTAGCTGCTTGCATTGCTGAAGCATCTGGCACTAAACACTATAATCGGTTCAGTTTTTTCAAAAAAAACTAGAACTGGTGTCTGGCAGCCACCTTTGAAGAGTGCCTAAAAATAGAAGTAATTCACTGCAACCTCATTAGAATGGTGTTCAGGGATGCCAAGCTACCAGGGAATACGCTGCAGTGTTGACTATGACCTCAGCAATATGGATGGAGAAGTCCCTGGAAGTGAACGATCAAAGAGTCAGAAGTGAGTATTGTTTCAGATACAGAACATTTTATTTTATTACATGTAGGGCAAACCAATTACCGGTAGTGTAATTTTAGAAGTATATCTCACCAAATCCACTTGTGTGAACACGTAAGAGTCCTCTTTTATAACCAAGGGGCTATATTAAATGAATAACACATAAAACGGCTGACAATGCCCAGTTGATACATGGAGTAAGCAACTCCTCCCATTGCAATTTTATTCATAGTCCTGATGTATCTAATTAAATGCCTTCTTAAAAATGCATAAGTAATTCTTGACTTACATGAACTTTGGACAAATCCAAATTCTAAATAAGCAAGCTAAAGAATTCTAAATTAGCTCTCTTATTTCATTTTCATAAGCTACCTAGGAATTTGCACACACACAAAAATCATTTAACTTAATACACACTCAGAGAACAAAATGAGCTAAGAAAAACAGAATCTGCTGTACCAGTGAGTCCAGGTGAGTCAATGCATAGGTATGCTCAAAGCTCCCAACAGACCCCAAACGGGGATTTGATGCTAAAAATTTTCTCAGAAGACACCTGTACAATCATAATAAAGAGATGATATGGGCACCAACTACTGTGTCTTTTACTATATCACGTTGAGATTCTGACCTATGGCAAGTTAAAAGGCAGGAAGGATAAAATATTTCTATCATGGACATTCTTGCAATAGACTGTTTCCAAATCCTTTGCAAACCACTGGAGTTGAATTCTTGAAAAATATCACAATTTGCAAAACAGTGTTACTGAGATCAAGATGTTTACAGAAAAGAGGAACATGGGGAAAATCATGAAAAGTCTCACATGGATAAATAAAATTAAGTTTCTTCCAAGTTTGCTATCACATCACGTAAAAATGGTTGAATGTATTTCCATAAAATCAGAAAGATCTGTGCAGACTGGTCTGTCTTAAAATATAATCTATGTGATCTACATGACATCTGCTTTAGGAATGTGGGTCACAGGGACACTGAAGAGACAGGCAGGCATTATCCAGAAAAGACAAAGAACAAAAGTTCTGGGCTTCAGATGGGTTCAGACACGTCATACACGTTAAGATGCTGTAGACAGAGAAAACAAACAGTAGCTTCAGTGTAAACCCTGAACAACAAAATCGAAAGAGAATCAAAAGGTTCTTCTCAAACGGGCACAGGTGAGTAGCATCTGGATGCATACAGCTAAAAAAAAGGGTAATAATTCTAGCCCTCAATGCGTAGATGGCCAGATAGTAAAAAAGATTTCACAAGAGACAATAATAACCCTCTAAAATAAGTCAGCATGAATCATTTTAAAATCCTGCCCCGGGCTGGGTGCAGAGGCTCATGCCTATAATCCCAGCACTCTGGGAGGCCCAGGCTGGCGGATCACCTGAGGTCAGGAGTTTGAGACCAGCCTGGCTGACATGGTGAAACCCCGGTCTACTAAAAAAAAATATGAAAAAATAGCCGAGTGTGGTGGCACGTGACTGTAATCCCAGCTACTCGAGAGGCTGAGGCAGGAAAATTGCTTGAACCCGGGAGGCAGAGGTTGCAGTGAGCCAAGATCGTGTCATTGCACTCCAGCTTGGGCAACAAGAGCGAAACTCTGTCTAAAAAAAAAAAAAAAAAAAAAAAAAATCCTGCCCTGGGAAAATCCCTCTACAATGCTAAGGAAACTGTGTAGCACTGTGATTTGCAGAAGCAGGTTCTCCTACAACCTCAGCAAGGGAGTTTCATTGATCTTCTTATGAGTTTTTTAAACTAGCTCTCGCTAATTTCAAGTTCAAAAGCATTCGTACATGCTCTTACCTTCTTACCTCTGTTTACTTTTCTATCTCTAAGTCAATGTTCTATCAAATTGGTGCTTGTTTTGAAAATTACTGCAGTGTCTGAAAACAAATACCCACATGGGTGCTTTAATTTAATGGGGCAGAGGTCAGCCTAGGATATGTAGGAATAGGGCAGATTCAAAGATTTTGGCATGCAAGTTTTGCATCTTATGTTGGAATCCCAGTTGTCCAAGTCTTGGTTAGCCAGGGACTATTGGAGTTCTTAGGGTTGGGATTATTAGTTATTCTTATGGCTTTCAACCTGCAGAAAATAACCGAAACAGCCCTAACTGACCCCCTCTACTGAAATGAAGATATTCTGGTGTCTTCAGTCACTTAGTTCGTTGATGACCACAAACCTGAGTTTCTTGACCTCAGCCAGCACAGACATTTTGGGCTGCTAAGCAGTGGCTGTGATGGACTCTCTCGTGCATTGCAGGATGTCCAGCAGCATCCCCTGGGCACTATCCGTGAGATGCCAGTAGTGCCTCTGGCCTGACACACCTAAAGTGTTTCCAGACATGGACACATTGCCCGTGGGGGCAAAACTCCCCCATTCCCTCCCTCCCTGCATTAGAACCACTGCCATTAAAAAACTAATACATTCCATTCAAAGTTCAAATCTTTACCTCATTCACTCATACTATGCTTACATAATGACACCATTCATTCTGTACTCTTTATAGCCTTTTTATAAAATGGAGGACACTAAAGAAAAAAGCTGTCATCAAATCTATAAAACAATTATAGATACAGAGCCTAAGAGAATTTATGATCAAAGGTTTAAACTATGGACAAAAAGAAGAAGAATATAATTTTAAGTTACAAGAAAATACCTCCTCGGCTATCAGCAAAACTGAGAGGCCTGAAAGCAATTACATACACATGACAATAACTGGGACCAATGAGATACACTCCTCCCTCTATCCTGTGCAACAGAAAACCCAACTTTTTGTATTCAGTTCTTCACTGAGAGCCTAGATCCTGGAAACTTATTGGTCTGTGTAACTTTGAGTAATTTATACTGAAAAAAGCTCCATGCCTCAGCTTCCACATCTATAAAATGGAGTTAATAATACCTTGAGGGGCCCCAGTGAAGATTAAGTAAGATATCGTACAGTAGCTGTCATTAGGGTTTTACCTGAGTTAAATCCCCAGCAAATGTTAACTTTTATTGGTAGTGTTTGTATTCTATTTAGAAACATCTTGTCAACTAATTTATCTGGGGAAGGAGAGAGAGGTAAGGAGGCTTGTGAATATAATGTGCGTTAATTCGGGAGCTCTCACATGAAATCTAATCAGCTAAAGCATCCTACTAGGTCATATTCCAGGAAGACCAAATTCAGGAAAAAACAAAGCTTCTGGACTGGGAGTCACACAACTCAAATCCTTGACTTGGCAGACTGCTAAGAGCTAGCGGACCATGGTCAGTCGCTTAACCTTTCAGAGGGCCAGGCCTGTCATGTGTTTTAGGGAGGTTACTACAGAGTGCCTAAGATCTCCTCTGAGTTTACGAAAAGCAGATTCTGTGACTTATATTAAAACTAATGGCCAAAACAGTTTTAAACTATCATTCGATGATGTACAAAAGCGAAGTACTTGGTAATGTCCTTGAAGTGCAACGATTTAATTAAAAGAGATTTTCACATGGTCACATTCAAAGAACTCAAAGTCTCTTAATTATGTAATGCTTCGCCAATAATTAAATAGTCCTCTGTAATGTCCACTAAAAGGAAATTTGAATTAAAGGCCATTTGCAGACAAGAGATGTGCTGAAAACACCTGATAGGCTATAAATTCAATGTTGTACATCCGCGAAGCTATTCCAACATTGCAACTGAACATTAAGAATGACTCTGGCTTTCACTTAATGGTAAGTCCTATGAAATCAATTAGCTGTTAAAACAGTTTAATTGGAACATATGTATTTTAATTTTTGTGTGTATATTTAAAAAAGTCTTCTTAATCAACTCAAAACATTCTGAAATTGCATGTCTAGGTCATGTAGTGAAAAAATTGAACTTATATCTGGATAAAACCAAGGATGTGGAAAATGTCAGAAGGATGGTATCTAAACAGCGGCAACTGGAAAGGAATAAATTAGGAATTATATTAGTTTACCGCAATTATCCTGTAAAACAGTCTAAGAAGGAAGTTTTAAATAATCCGCCACCATTCTCCAACACAAACTCATATTTTCTCAGACCCAAAAATAGTTATTGGTTTTTTTGGGGTTGGAGACGGGGGGTAGGAGTTTGGCAGATGGGTAAAATTTACTAATTTATCCCTTCTCTCTCTCTCTCTCAGTCTCTCTCTCTCTCCCCCCCACCAAGAGTTATAGGCCCTTATTTTACACTGCCATCAGAACCATGAAAATAAAAAAATAATTAAAACTATCTGTAACATGATAGAAAATTTACTCTTCATCAAAAAAAATGAAAGACTCTTTGGGGATAGTTAAAAAGAATAAAAAGATCAATTTAGGTCACCATGAATAAAAGGAATGAATTATACTTTAATAGCGGTATTCTTACTACTAGAATAGAAGAGAAATGGAGAAAGAGGAGTCCAATTCTAAAATGTACAACTAGGAACTTCATACTCTCAAAATGAAATATTTATCATTTTTAAAATATAAATATTTTTAAAGATATAATTTACATATAATTTACAGATATAATTTTTATTATTCTCTTGAGATTGTATCTGCCTGACTTGATCTGTCCTCCCCTATCTCCCAATGATAAAATGAAGCTACTTTTGAAAAAAGAATCGTAAGGCCCTTCTGAAAACTTACTGTCCCTCAATTACTTTGAGGGCAGGATACAATTCTGAGGATATCTCATGATTTCCATAGAGCATGGCACAGAGAAGGTGCTTAATAAAGATTGCAGAGTGAACAAATGAGTTAGAAAATGAATGCAAGAATGAATAAATAAGCAAGAAAGTCTTACATTCTGTTTGCACAGAAAATCTAAAGGAGAAAGGGGGAAAAGAGGCAGAAAAACATAGATACGTAAAGAATAGCAAGAGCAAGAAAAAGCAAATGGATGCACTGAAACATACAGAAACTAGCTCATCAACTATCACAGAGCCTAGTTAAAAAAAAAAAAATGTAAGAAAGAGGCAGAGACAACCAGAAAGAAAATTAGCAAAATAATCCAAAAAACCCTTTTCACTCATCACCTACTGAGATAAAACCATTTTGGTGGGAAACCTTATAAAAAATACATCCAGATATTCTTTACAGTAAAACACTCCTTTAAGGCCTCTGAATGCACTACAGAATGGAGATGTGTCTCTTTAACATGTTAGACCCAATTGAGCCCCAGGTAAGAGAGTTACCATCTGCAATGAATCATCACACAGTCTTCATGTTCAATGTTTTTGACCACTTCAAGAATCTTACACTTCTGATATAAACAAGATTTTTTGGATGAAGCTTATGCAGCCATGAGATATATGCTTTTCAAAACCCCAAATAATTAATGATGTGATAAAACACAGAGGTTTCCTTTAGCTCAACCCACTTAGTATGTATTTCCTGATCAATAACTGAGGTCAAGGCACTGCTGTGAGGGCTAGGGAATGGTGGGTGGGTGGGATACAAAAGAAGAGGACCAAGACACAGACTTCGACTTCAAAGAACTTATACTTATATACTCTAGTAGTCTCAGGTTCTACACCCCCTAGTGCCTATTTTTCATAATTTGTAGCTGATAAGCAAATCAGGCTCTACCTTTCCAATCTAGACAATGGAGCCTAAATGTGTTTCCACGAAATTCAGTTAAGTATTTACACAATCAAGCCACAGTGTTAGCCGTGTGCAAGAGACATAATGATGAATAAAGACTCTCAGGCCTCAGTGATCTCACAGTATTAAGGCAGAAGAAAACAAGTAAAATAACAGCTTTAATACAAGACGGAATGCTACGAGTCACAGGGGGTCAAAGGAAGGACAGATCATATCTCCCTATGGTGGGGGAAGGAACGGGAAGGTGAAATGCAGGAAAGTGGAGAAAAAGGCTTCCTTGCCAGCCCTGGATGGATGAGTCATCAAGAATTCCTCCTGCCTTCTCAATGTCTATAAATAATCCCAGGTGCTGCATTTCATTTAATTACTAAGCCTCTCCAGATGGAGAAAAATAATTAAGCAGTCTGTAACACCGACATGATATAAAGAATGGGTTAGCAACTTGCAAAACATTTGAGTTCTGAAGTTTCTTTTCAACTATGAAAGAAGGGTAGAAATGAAAAGAGGGCAAATGGCTCTACAGACCTGCGGGAAAGACCAAAGGACTGCAGTCATATTCTGGGTAGAATTTAAATAAAAAGAAGAACTACTGGTACAAAGGAAGGCAGCTCAACTGTCCCAGTAGAAGCAGAACATTACACGAGGAAACCGCAATAGAGTTGGTGAAGATAGTTTGTCAATAAGAAACACTTTAAGAATGATGAATAAATCAAATGCAATTCACTTATTTCTCAAATGTATTAAGAAATATACCTATTGACTAGATCTCTGGATACAGACATGAAAATAATTTTGTATCTTTGTTTCTGATGCAATGATCCAGAACTGACCACACGGCCAAAAACGAAGCTGGAAACAATGTCACATGAGAAACGTTTCTAAATGTGGACACTCTTGAAGAATCATGCATTTAAAATCCCAAAGTTCAATGGAATCAATGAAATATAAATGAAATTTCAAATATTTATATGACTATGGCAACTGGGTAATGAAATGAATGAGATGGTCCCCTCAAGATAATAAATTCAATAAAAATGTACTTCATGAAAAAACACAATTAATCAAAGCTAAAGAACAGGGATACCAAACTTCAATGAACATCTGACTGAAATCCATTATGAAGGTTGCATGGTTAGAAGACACTTTGGTCCTGATGGGAAAGTAGATGAAAGCATTTGATGGTGAAGGAATAGATGGAAGCCAAGGGAGAAACATCAGAACCCAATTCTGAGGGTGATGATAAAAGATTCTTGGCCTCAAAAGAATAGGATTAGTTAAAGATGAGGTCATTCTGAGTATTGGGCACTCTCTCTTCTATCAACTTAAAAAGAAACCAATGAAATCGTTCTGTGAATTATAGTTTTATAATTTTTATTTTTTTAAATTATACTTTAAGTTCTGGGGTACATGTGCAGAACATGCAGGTTTGTTACATAGGTATACATGTGCCATGGTGGTTTGTTTCATCCATCACCCTATCATCTACATTAGGTATTTCTCCTAATGCTAGCCTTCCTCTGTTCCCCCAACCCCTACAGGCCCCGGTGTGTGATGTTCCCCCTCCCTCTCTCCATGTGTTCTCATGGTTCAACACCCACTTATGAGTGAGAACATGTGGTATTTGGTTTTTGTTCTTGTGTCAGTTTGCTAAGAATGACGGTTTCCAGCTTTATCCATGTCCCTGCTAAGGACATGAACTCATTCTTTTTTGTGGCTGCACAGTATTCCATGGTGTCTATGTGCCACATTTTCCTTACCCAGTCTATCATTGATGGGCATTGGGGTTGGTTCCAAGTATTTGCTATTGTGAACTGTGCCGCAACAAACATACGTGTGCATGTGTCTTTATAATAGAATGATTTATAATCCTTTGGGTATACACCCACTAATGAGATTGCTGGGTCAAATGGTATTTCTATTTCTAGATCCTTAAGGAATCACCACACTGTCTTCCACAACGGTTGAACTAATTTATACTCCCACCAACAGTGTAAAAGCATTCCTATTTCTCCACATCTTCTCTAGCATCTGTTGTCTCCTGACTTTTTAATGATTGCCATTCTACCTGGTGTGAGACATTTATGCAGCCAACAAACGTAAAAATAAGCTATCATCACTGGTTGTTATAGAATTAGTTTTTTAAAGCAAGGTGTCCTTCCACACATTGCCTAATTATTCTGCTGACTCCATTTCATGTAAACAAATGGGTTTTTATATTTATTTGTTTCACCAGATAACACACATAGGGTGTTATCAGAATAATACAATATTCTGAAACAGCATTTTAGATTGGTGCAAAAGTAATTGCAGTTTTTGCCTTTAAAAGTAATGGCAAAAACCACAATTACTATCGCACCAAACAAATAACTTCTCATATTTTATATTTTTACGGTATTCAAATTAAGTTAACAACAGAGAGCAGGAGAAGTTATACTTCAACAAATGGAAAGTAATTATTTTCGTTTTTGTACTTACATAAATTAAACAAGTATTTATTCTCTTGAGCGGTTTAACAACAAATTCCTCTAGCCCCTAACTTCACTCTTACCTATTCCTCTATGCTTTACATAGGGAACAAGCCCAAAGGTGATCTGCGTGAACTAGAAAAAGGTGATCCTTCCTCCAGACACATTACTACCATGTGTTGGAAAATTGTAATACATATTCCACTTACCAGTGGCTACAAAGGGAGTGCACCTTCCAGAGCTGTGTGGGCCAAGATGCGGCTGCCTTGATTCACTGTCTTCCACACGTGGAGTTGCTGCTTCCTTCCTTCACTTGTGCTCAAGGACAGACCTGGCTCACCATCTTTCAGCACTGAGAGTGACCCTCAACTCTGTCTGTTACCAAAATATATCAGCTGCCATTCAGAGTTACTGAGGTCCAGGCCAGGCATCATGATCTGAAGATCACGTTGACGTGAACACATGAATAAGCCCGCTTGATGATTTTTGCTGCAATGGGAATGCATGCTCCCTCCAAAGTAGCCACCAGGCAGATCTTGATGACTGCGACATCATTAAGACATTTTCTGTAAAACCTTCCATATTTAACTGAAGGAAAGAATCATGAACACTGTGTAGGTTCAACAAATCATTCCTCTGAGCCACAATAGGGCAAAGTGTAAGGAATCTCTAGTCTAGGCCAAGGTGTGGGTTCATTTGTGCCTATTTTGGTGCTTTTCGGGGGGACAACATTAGGAACTTCCTCATATCCAAGCAAAGAAAAGGCAGAGAGAAAGCCAAAATTACCAAGAATAATAGGCACACGTTGAGAACAAAAACTGAGGCAGAGACAGTGAAAAACTGAAGCAGTAAAAAAATTATTCTAGTGTATGAAGTAAATCAGCATCCAGACTACTGGTATTTCCACAGAACTTGGCCTTGCCTAGGCCTGGGCTTTTGGGTCATTCTCTTTGTGTCGCTCTGGATAATCAATATGTGGTTTTATAAGCATCAAGTCAGAGTATAGCCTTTTTTACAAGTAGAGGGGTTCAACTCTGCTTAGTCACTATTTGTGGGACCATGACCATGCTGTTGTAGTGCACAGGAAAAGATTGTGTTTATGACGTTTAACATAGCAACTTGTACCATTCCTGGCACAGAATAGATGTCGATTACATAGATGACAAACCCTTCTTCAATACCAAAATGTAAGATGCCAGGTTTGAATTTGGAGATATGTACCGAGATTCCTCTATTTTGGGAAGAAATATCAAACTCTCAAATTTATCATTCTTATAGAAAGATTCAAAATGCAAAAATACCAAAAAATGAGATCTAACTAGAATGCCAAATTTGAATAACAATATTTTTTTCTTTGCAATGGACAACATAGTGAGAATTCAGGCGTATAAAACACATGCGTGTTTACAAGAAAGACAAAGCGGTGGGGCACAGTGGCTGACACCTGTAATCCCAGCACTTCAGAAAGCCGAGGCAAGATCACTTGAGCCCAGGAGTTTGAGATCAGGCTGGGCAACACAGCAAGACCTCGTCTCTACAAAAAAAAAAATAAGAAAATTAGCCAGGCGTGGTGGCCTGCACCTGTAGTCCCAGCTACTCGGGAGGCTGTGGCAGGAGGATCCCCTTGAGCCCAGGAGTTGGAGGTCGCAGCAAGCCATAATTGCACCGCTACACTTCAGCCTGAGCAACAGGGAGACTTGTCTCTAAATAAATAAATAAGACAAAGGAAGCAGCTTAATACAGTTGCTATCTACGTAAAATTGTGTTCTATTTTTTTTAACATCTGACCTCTAATTTGCGTCTATAGGATAGCAAGCCAAATTGAGAAAAGGACCTAACAAATGAAATGCACATTAAATGTCTTTGTATGCGAACTAGTAGTCGTGTCCTCGAAATACTTTAAAAATTCAAAACCTAGATTTCACAGTGCAGTATTTTGTTGATTTGCACACCCATGTGTCTTGCCTGCCTAAAATTCTAATTGGTCTTATATTTAACAGAGTTTATGGAGCTGAAAAAAATAGAAAGTGTTTGGGTAGAGCATGCTGCAAACTAGTCCTTCCAGTACTCTTAAAAACATTTTAACATTTTTTTAAGTTTTCTTTAAGAAAGGGGCCCTATGAAGTAGAATCTTGTAGGACTGGGCATAGGTGGGCGTGAGACAGAAGAAAGTAAGGGTGGATCTAACGGCAGGGCCACAGGAGCGGAGGTCCAGCTGCATGAAAAGCAGCATTCCAAGGAAGCGATGACAGAGAACCAGGTGTTTGCCAGCACATGGGAATTGTTTAAGGGCAGTTTGTGTGGTCCCAGTGCTGCCAAAGGCAAACCCCTTACAGTTCAGGAACAGAACAAAAGGGGCCTAAACAGAACTCAAGTCATCTGCCAACAGGTCAGTGTCCAGAACATACTTCTGTTCATGAAAAAAGATTATGTATGCCACGGGGGTCTCCATCCCACAGAAACAGATGGAGGGCTACAGATGCATATTATTTGGCATTTTCCAAGTGTCCACTACATTCCAGGAGCCATACTAGGGACTCCTTTAAACACTACAATCTACATGATGTATTAGTTGTTCTCTTGCTTCACAGATAAGGATACCGGGGTTGAAAAGTTTAAATAACTACATTACCGTTATGCAGTAGAAATCACGGAACTCAAAAGCAAATATCGTGACTCCAGTGAACAAGCTCTTAAAACACTACGCTCTATTGTGTTCATGAAAAGTAATCAGGAAAAAGAGATGTCTTGGAGAACAACGGGCAAATTAAACCAATACATAGCATAAACAGATGACTTCCAAAATATCTGACCGCGACTCACAGTAGGCAACACACACTATATCATGACCCAGTACACACCCAGTATGCGTTACTGTGCATAAACAAGTTCTACAAATACATTTATCCTTACTATGTGATATTTTCTGACTTATTTCCTATTCTATATTATTCCATGTCATTGTTTCTAAAATGCCGATCAGAACTTACTGAAAAATTCCATAGCTCAACAGTAAGACAGAACCCACTGTTTGAAAACCAGTGCCATAATCAACACTGACAACCATTGTTCTTATTCTAGGTAGAATATCAAGCTTTTCAAATTTTCGTATCTAATCTCTCACTTGAGCCTTTATCTCCCTTGAGAAAAGGGAGAAAGGTAGTTAAAAGGGAGAGAACTGTCACTCATGTGTCACCCACTGAGAAAGGTAGTGAAATTAACATACTCCAAACAAGAATGGCTCCACCTCAATACAAAGAAACTTGCTCAAAAAGGCAGATGTTAAAGACATGTGTTGGAGAAGGCTCTTACGTCTAACATTCTTTCAGTGGTCAAAAAGCCACCATTTTCCACAGAGACTCACTGGTGAAATGAACACCTTTACGTAGTTGCTAGGTCAGCTTTAAGATTGAAAGACAAATCACAGATGCCTACTACTCAGACAACCTTCCACACGAAAAAGCACCAACGTCTCCTACAGGCAAGTTGGTCAAGACACTTACTGATCAACACTAGTTTGATCTGACGTATTGAAAAACCGGAACAGCATTATTTATCGAAAGATGTAACATTTGGATTCTAGGTGCAGAATCAACACTGAGTTATGAGCATTCATCAACGTAATCATGTTAAAAGAGAGGAAGGAAGGATAAGAGTTCAAAAACGTACTAACACAGAGATAGTCGCAACAGAAACTTTAGTTACCATAGGGATTTCTGAGAGGCAAAGAGAGAGGGTCTCTTAAGAAAAGTGACTGATGCTATTTATTAACTTACTTGCAAGTAATGTCAAATTTTAAAGTTGCTCAAAAAAACCCACCTTTTTTTATATCAGTCTCTTAATATGCTGAAGGAACCTGTTCAAATGCTTCAGCGGCGAAGTAACTTAGATGATAAATGCATTCTTCAATCTGTGCACCAGTCAAGTAGCAATAAAATCAGAATAATTCATGCAAAAATTTTCATTATGTTTCTAAACATACTTATTTACATTTTAAATCACACATTAGACAATATGAAATATCTTTCATTTGGACAGGTGTGAACTAGAAAACAGATGCATTCATTAAACATGGAACAATTCGGCGAATTACAAAAAAATCCTCAAAGAATTCTTTGGTCGAAGTACTTCAGCCACTGTTAACTTACTTGAAAAAATACGGCCATGGCTCCAATTATTCTGTTCTCAGAAATGGCGGTTTGAAAACTGTCAAAGTCATCTGGATTGTAAAAGAAAATCTGCATCTGTAAGAACAATTAAAAAATGTATTAGGAAAATTTTCAAACATACACAAAAGTTGAGAGAATAGCACAATAAATGTACATTCTCCAGTTACTAAGATTTTGCCAAATGTATTCACCTATCCATATTTTTCCTTTGCTAACTTTCTGCTTTTTTTTTTTTTTTTTTTAAGACAAAGTCTTGCTCTGTCGCCCAGGCTGGAGTGCAGTGGTGCGATCTCGGCTCACTACAACCTCTGCCTCCCAGGTTCAAGCAATTCTCCCGCCTCAGTCTTCCGAATAACTGGGATTACAGGCACCTGCCATCATGCCTGGCTACTTTTTGTATTTTTGTAGACATGGGGTTTCACCATGTTGGCCAGGCTGGTCTTGAACTCCTGACCTAAGATGATCCACCCACCTTGGCCTCCCAAAGTGCTGAGATTATAGGTGTGAGCCACTGCACCTGGCCCTTTGCTAACATACTTTACAACAAACCTAGACATCATGTCATTTTACCCTTAGATAGTTCAGAATGTATCCCATCTTTTCACGTAACTACAATGCATTCAGGCCATCCAAAATAAGTAAAACTAATGCCTTCTTATTTTCTAATACCCAGGTCATGGTGAAATTTCCCTAGTAAGAAGCAAAATTTTAATGGAGTTAACCACCTTTTTATAAAAAGCTAACCCACACATTATTTTGCTTAATCCTCTTATCAATCTATGCAAAAAAAATTAAGGCAGAAATTACTATACTCAGTTACAGATGAGGAAATAGTGCTTCAGAAATTTGATGTTAATTTGCCTAATATTACACATCAGAGAGACTCCAAAGTCCATGTGCTTTCATCTCGACCTTAACCTTAAATATTTCCTCTTACATTTGGTTAGCATTATGTTTTCTTTTCTTTTCGTTTTTTTTTTTTTTTTTTGGAAACAAACAAACAAACAAACAAACTCACTCTCACTCTGTGGCCCAGGCTGCAACGCAGTGGTTGCCATCACGGCTCACTGCAGCCTCCATCTCCTAGGGTCAATACATCCTCCCACCTCAGCCTCCTGAGTAGCTGGGACTACAGGTGTAAGCCACAATGCTCCAGCTAATTTTTGTCTTTTCTGTAAGGATAGGGTTTTGCCTTGTTGTCCAGGCTGGTTTCAAACTCCTGGCCTCAAGTGGTCTGTGTGTCTCAGCCTCCCAAAGCGCTGGGATGACATGTGTGAGTCACTGTGCCTAACTAGAATTTCTTATTCAAGAAGCAGAACACAGGTAAGTCGATTCAGAATCATAATACAACGTTAATGCTTGCAGACACCTTGACATTTAGAAAGATGCAGAGAGTAGCTCGGCACGGTGGCTCACGCCTGTAATCCCAGCACTTCGGGAGGCAGGCAGATCACCTGAGGTGGGAGTTCGAGACCAGCCTGACCAACACAGAGAAACCCCATCTCTAATAAAAATATAGAATCAGCCAGGCATGGTGGTGCATGCCTGTAATACCAGCTACTCGGGAGTCTGAGGCAGGAGAATCACTTGAACCTGGGAGGCGGAGGCTACAGTGAGCAGAGATTGCGCCATTGCACTCTAGCCTGGGCAACAAGAATGACACTGTCTCAAAAAAAAAAAAAAAAAAAGAAAGAAAAAAAGATGCAGAGAACAAAATGAACCATAGGGCATCCCCAAAAGCCTCCATATTGATGAAAAGAATAGATCTGGGTTCCTATTCAGCCTCCTCATTTACTTAAAAGCATCAACTTTCTTGAGTATAAAGTCAAGTATTTCCACTTAGCGGGGTAACTGTGAGGCTCAAATAAATTAATGTAGTATATAGCACATAGCACCATGTTAGACCTCATCGACGCTCAACAAATCGCCATCATCATCATCATATATACACTTTTCCCTCTGAGACAGGGTCTCATTTTGTCACCCAGGCTGTAGTGCAGTGGCATGATCATGGCTCACTGCAGCCTTGACCTCCGGGGCTCACACGATCCTCTCACCATGGCTTCCTAAGTAGCTGGAACTACGAGTGTATGCTACCACATCGGGCTAATTTTTGTATTTTTTTAGAGACAGGTTCTCACTATGTTGCCTAGGCTGGTCTGGAACTCCTGAGTTCCAGCAATCTGCCACCTTGGACCCCCAACCTGTTGAGATTCCAGGCATGAGCCACTGTGCCTGGCCATCATCATCATCATCATCATCATATTTTAAGATTAACATTTGGCAAACATCTTAAAATTCCTAGTAAGAGTGTGATTCCACTGAACCTTCTAGAATGATGCTACTCCTTACAGAAAATGCTATCTTCTATATAATTAGTTCTTTCATGACCTCTGTTTCCCCACTTTTCCAAAAGGCACCATGCTATTTTCTGTAATAGACTGAACAACCACACCCCATATAGATTTGGAGATTAGACATTGAACAATGAAGTCCCAGCAGGCAAAGCTAAGTCAGAATGACAAACTGAAGTACAGGTCAAAGGAAAACAGAGTTCTGATGACTGAATTAATCCAAACGCCAAGAATACGATGGCATTTCTTTTCTGAAGAGTAAAATCGGGTAGCCCAAATCAGGACACTTCCTAGAAAAAATTCAGATACCTAAGTACATGGGAGAGGGATGGGTAATTTCTTTTGGAGAATTTTCTTTCTTCAAGATAATTCATTTTCTTAAGACTGTGAATTTGCACCCATTCTGGCAGTTTCTTACAAATGTGTTACCTTATGGTTTGGACAGCTTTAGACATCATGAATTTTTAGAGAAAAATCCATTCAATAAGGGGCAGATTAGAATGGTTTAATATTAGGTGAATTGCTTTGAGTACAATACTACTAACCCAAGAAAGAAACTTCACACAGGTGGATTCAGAAAATTACACTTCACTTTCCTTTAAGCCCATGTCCTCAAATTAAGTAGGTTCACAGAAGGCTTTCTTATACTTCAGCCCAAATGCAGGGACAGCATTGTTTAATGCATCACCCGAATAGTGTGTGATACAAAATACTTTAAGATCTCTTCGAGGGCCTTTTCATTTACAAGTGGGGAAAAAATGCATTTTTAGAAAATGTGTTTGAGTCATGGCTCCACCCATGGATAATAAAATGTCTCATAAAAAGGACAGGAGCACACGTCTAAAATTATAAATTTTTCTTACTATTTTTCCTCACGTTGTAGTCGACTGAATTATGGTAATGTTTGAAGCTCTCTAGAATATAAGAATAAATAAGTAGATGGGTTTTGCTGAGTGAATTGGACTTGAGTCAACTGAAACGTATTTTGTCGGCGGTGGTGATGTCCAAATTTGGACAGAGGCTGGAAACTATTTTCCAAAAACATCTTTGACGGGTGTTTGGGGTAGCTACCATCAATTTCACCTTCAAAATGAGCTATGCCCAGAGCCCTCCCTTCAACATTCTGGGCTCTAGATTCCAGAGTCCTCCCTTCAACATTCCCCAAAGTGTGTTCTTTCAAATGTGAATCTAAGTGATGCTTACTCTACAGCAATCCTTCTATGAAGAAACACGGTGTACATAAGCTGAAGAAAAGATCTAGGGTCAGGCGCGGTGCCTCATGCGTATAACCCCAGCACTACAGGAGGTCCAAGAGGGAGGACTGCTTAAGCCCAGGAGTTTGAGGCCGGCCTGGGCAACAGAGTGAGACCCCATCTCTACAAAAAATAAAAAAGTAGCCAGGGGTGGTGACTGTAGTTCCAGCTATTCAGGAGGCTGGGGTGAGAGGACTGCTTGAGCCCAGGAGGCTGAGGCTACTGATGGCTCCACTGCACTCCAGCCTGAGCGACAGAGCAAGACCCTGCTTCAAATAAAATAAAGTAAAATAAAACAGTGATCTACTAACTGTTCCCTATCTCCTTTACCCAGTATCACCAATTATTTATACTATACCTAATTTGCCCCTCTCTCTGCATACACATGCACGCACACACACAGACACCCACCCACACACACACTTTTTTTCCTCAATCATTTGGGAGCACATGGGAGATAATAGGCCCCTTTACCACTAAATACTTAAGGGTGTAATTTCTAAGAATAAGGACAATCTCTTACATAATCACAGAATAATTATTAGAATTAGCAAACTTCACATTAATACAGTACTATTATCTAATTCACAGACTATTTTCAAGTTTTGGCAAGTGCCCAAATAAAGTCCATTACAGATGATTTTCTGGTTCTCAGTCCAGAATCCCATCTAGGATCAAACTTTGTATTTGGTTGTCATGTCTTTTTACACTGACCTCTTCTACCCCCCATCTTCATCTGGAACAGTTACTCAGCCTTTGTCTTTCTTTACTCTGACAATTAGAAGTGTACAGGGCAGAAATTTCATAGAATTGAGATCTGTCGGCCGGGCGTGGTGGCTCATGCCTGTAATCCCAGCACTCTGGGGGGCCTAAGCGGGCAGATCACTTGATGTCAGGAGTTTGAGACCCACCTGGCCAATATAGTGAAAACCCATCTTTACTAAAAATACAAAAATTAGCTGGTTGCAGTGGCATGTGCCTGTAATCCTAGCTACTGGGGAGGCTGAGGCAGCAGAATCGCTTGAACTTGGGAGGTGGAGACTGTAGTGAGCCAAGATTGTGCCACTGCACTCTAGCTTGGGCCACAGAGCGAGGCTCCATCTCAAAAAAATATATATATATTGAGGTCCGTCTCATGGGTTTCTCATGACTAGATTCAGGTGATGCATTTTAGGCACATTACTACAGCAGTAATATTATATCTTCTCAGTGCATTATATCAGCAAACACGTTATGTGGGTTTATCCTGCTATCAGAGGTATTTATCTTGATCACGTGGCTAAGGTGGTAACTATTGGGCTTCTCAACTATGAAGTTATTAATTTTCCTTTCATAATTAAAAAGTACATTGCAGAAAGACACTTTGAGAGGACACAAATATCTTGCTCCTTATTTAATGCTGACTCACTAGTATCCTTGGGTGACTTTCTAACTCCACCATTCCTTCTATATTCATTAACGGCATTCTAGAGTAAGGAATGCCTTTCCCTGCACTGCAGTTTATTCATTTATTCATTCATTCATTTAAACCCATATGGACTTATTTTTGTTTCTGTTTATTCAATCCATTATCAGATTCCATTACTAACATTAAGTATTCTGATGCTCAGACTGTCCCAGATTTGCCCAGTAGGAAACCCCTTCAAAAGAATTTATCTGTCACTCTGCCATGTTCCCATCATATTTTATTTTTTAGCACTTCCTATTTTTGGGGCTCATCCTGTATTTTCCCTGCCCTGGCCCGAGAATTGGCCACTTAAGTCCTGGTTCAAAGATTATTCAAAGACCTAGAAACTTTAACTCAATATTTTCCAAACATAGTTGAAGTAGAACACTTCGGGCTTGATTCTTAAAGAAAACCATATAGCTTAAAGGTCGATAAGTCTATTCCAAGCAGACCCCTCTTTTGCAAGGGAAGGAAAGCTGAATCAACCCTGTATAAATAGATGTTCCTTCATCATGTAAAGTTCCATGAAATAGAAGATATATATCTCTTCAAGTACAGAAACAAACTCGATGAAGCTCAATTAAAAAGCCACTTGATAGACCGCATGCACTAGGGCACAATCATGGGACCAGTTCTGTCAGAGTTTTCAAAGTCATGAGTGAGAGTCACTGGCCCAAACGGATCATTCAACTCTACCTTGTGGAATGGCTTCACTGCAAAACCCTCCAGGTGTTTTTCTAGCCAGATCAAGGTGATGGATAACCTGGAGTATCATACAGCATAACTTGACATTTGGAAAATGGAATTTTACAGGGACAAAAGAAATCACATTAAAAGCATCATCATCAACCAGGAAGCATGTCCTAAAATACAGATGTGACAAATGCCTGCATGAATCCCAATACTATCAAGTCATGGGAGGGAGGTGAAAAGGACACTGTGAGTACAGGGTTGACAGCAGTCAATGGGCCACTGTTGCAGAGTACTAGTGTGATACATACAAAGTCACAACAAAATGCCCACTTGGTTTCCTTGTTCTCCTGCCTTGTGCAACTTTCCCCTTACATTTAAACTAACTCCAGTTGCAACTTGATTTTACAAATATGTATATGTCTGATTTCCAATATGCATCAGTGTCCACGTTAAGCTGAATGAAGAGAAAGCAACAAATCTGAAAACGTGAGCCTTTGATACTATTATTGGTTTTCAAATATTAATTTTTAATCATATCAAAACATGTTTTTTAAACCTTTAGCGAGTGCCTACTGTATGCCAGGTACTATACTGTGATTCACTGACACTCAGTGAGGTAGGTACCAGTATGATTCTCATTTTATGGGCAAGGAAACCAAGGATTTACAAAATTCATCATTTCCAACTTACAAAGCTCTTAAGGAAGGAAAGTGGGGTTGGGGCAGAAAATTGTCTTTCCAATCTCAGAGTTCAAGGTCTTAATCACTGTGCTTCCTTCCAGTTGGCAGGAGTATTGCTTAATGCTTATTCTCTGTAAGTCACCATGACAGATGAAGATACAGTGTGTACTCAGGAAGACTAAAATATCATTAATGAGACAAGGTTAACTTTATCTTTCAGTGCCAAAGTTGAGTGACTGTATCAAAAACGAAAAGCACAAGGCAATGAATGGCTCAAGGTCAAGTGAGACATCTATTAAACAAATACTACATTTATAAAGGCAATGGGCAGGAGGGGGCATTTTCCAGAAGGTGAACTTTTTATTGTCTCATTTTTATTTTCTTTTGTATTTTTATTTATTCATTTATTTTTGAGATGGAATCTCACTCTGTCATCAGGCTGGAGTGCAGTGACGCGAACTCGGCTCACTGCAACCTCCGCCTCCTGGGTCAAGCAATTCTCCTGCCTCACCTTCCAGAGTAGCTGGGACTACAGGCGCACACCACCATGCCTAGCTAATTTTTGTATTTTTAGTAGAGACGGGGTTTCGCTATGTCGGCCAGGCTGGTCTCAAACTCCTGACCTCGTGATCTCCCACCTTGGCCTCCCAAAGTGCTGGGATTACAGGTGTGAGCCACTGCACCTGGCCCTTTACTGTCTAATTTATAGTTGTGTGTCTAAGTCAGCTGTCAGGTTGCTGTGACCCTGGAAGCAAAAGGAAATGATCCCAACATGAGAATAGAAAACTCAAGCTCTACATTTTATTTCCTCTCAAAAAGCTATTTCTCCCACATGCCCCCAACACATGGCCCAAGAAAAAAATCATGATGGAATAAGTAAGTAAGGAAATAGCACACAGATAGCTCAGGGGGAAGGCAATCTCCTGAAAGACTCAGTAGACATTTCCAGGATACCGCTGGGGATTTTTATTAAAGTGGAAGAACACACAGGCAAAAGCTACAGAAAAGAACAGATGGGGATGAGACGTAAACAGGACGAGATAAAGAGGGTAACCAAAAAGGCAACAGCAGAATTAAAAATCACATAGGAGGCAGCAGACAACAGAACTGAAGAGGTGGAAATGTATTTTTCTTATCAAGCTTGGCGTTAACCTGCCAGTCGGGATCGTGGTGGTGGACAAGAAACAGTTGCCTAAGAATAAAGAAGTGAAGTGAAGGCAAACTAAATATCCAAACACGGTGACTCTGCCAGCTCTGCTTTTCTGATGATTTGCATAGGATAATGTCAGAGTTAAGATTTTTGTAAAGTAAGTTCTTAATCTAACTTGATTTTAAAATTATTCTGTAGCAGCTAGTATTAAGTAAGCCAGGACGCACACACTCAACGCACTACCGTCTACTTCTGCCATTGCCTGTAGACAGAAAGATGTATGCAGGCAGGACCTCTGCCCAGCGCAACGCTGTGTCCCTAACACGGTGCTGCTCATTGTAAATACTATTCATTTATTTCTGGAATGAATAAAATGAGTGGGAGCTCTAAGTGGCATGAAGCAAGGACATCCAAGTGATAAAGCCACAAACACTAACATAGTCTGTGCCATCTCTTGGAATAAATAACAAAATCAATGGCAAGGAGGGCTCAAGATATTGACAGAATGAAGGAATTTAAACTGCTCGAGTAAATGCTCAGAAAAGTGCAGATACAAGCCAAAATCCCTGTGAAATGGCCACGTGACTCCAGGTATGGTTCTGCTAAATACAGATTATATTACTTTCTCTTTAATCTACAAGGAAGTCAAACCATTTCTAAGTAATTCTGGCCAATCCAGGGGATGGCCTCATCCCCTAGAGAATGTAGCCCCTGTTACAGCTCCAACGAAATAAGATCTATTCATTTAAATTATGGAGAAAAATGACAAAGAGACATTATATATATTACATTAAAGTATATAACACAAACACTCTGAGTATTTTGTTTTATCCTAACGAAGTTTTTATTCTTAGTTACTTTTTAAAAGGATCATTATTATTTTTTGTGAAAGTATTTTTTACATATGATGAACATTTAAATCCGTAGACCTTACAAGTAAAGCTGATTACCCTCTATAAAGTGGGTGGGTCTCATGCAATCAGCTGAAGACCTGATGTCTTTTTAAGAGGAGTTTTGCCTGCAGACGGGAACACAGATTGAGCTCAAGTTTCCAGCCTTTAGACTCAAGGCAGCAGTATCAATTCAGCTAGACTAACTTAGCTAAAATTAGTTAATAACAGCCCAGAGTTTGCGTGTGTGTGTGTGTGTGTGTGTGTGTGTGTGTGTGTGTGTGTGAGAGAGAGAGAGAGAGAGAGAAGAGAGAGAGAGAGAGAGAGATCCTATCCTATGGGTGCTCTTTCTCTAGAGAACCCTGACTAATATACTCCCCAA
The DNA here is from genome assembly GCA_036589455.1 of Ateles fusciceps. Lineage (NCBI taxonomy): Eukaryota > Metazoa > Chordata > Mammalia > Primates > Atelidae > Ateles > Ateles fusciceps. The sequence continues at coordinate 16,549,062 of JAZHEH010000562.1, forward strand.
AATCATTACTGGTTTTAAGCAAACATATACAGGTATGTGTGTCTGTGTATCACATTGTAAAACCATTTTGCAACACATCATTGTAAAACCATGTTACTTTTTGGGCTTCTTTGAGCTCTGACCTCTATCATCTTCTCTCACCTCTTCATAAGAGGATTCTCCCCTGGAGAATGTAGCCCGTTACAACCCAGTTCACACTCTTACAGCATACAGAAAAATATCCATAAAGTTGACAGTATTAGCTGAAGATCTAAGAGTATTTGCTATAGAATAAAACCTGATTTGTATATTGAAGAGCCTGGAGATCTCTAAGGCCCAGTGTCCCCTTCAGTGAAACAGAGGTAATACTCATACCTCATGGGGCTGTTGTAATACATTTTCACTAAGCACTTGCTTTGGAAAAGTAAAAATGAATGAAATCGCTCTCATTTTTCTATTACAATATGTCCTTATTACTTTCTTTATGACTAGAAGAGATATGTAAAGTAAGGTTCAAATAAACCATTTCCACAGGCCAGCCACCATCCCAATGAATCATGCCACAGGGTGTGGTGAAGAAACCAGTGTGTGGCCTTCATTGGAAGAATATTTTTAGAAGAACCAAGCTCTGAAGAATAGCAAGTACTGGGTATCTTTGCAGGCAAGGTGGCACTTAAATAAACATTCTGAAACGTTTCCTTTATACAGTATCGGTATCGTTAATCACAAAGTATACCAATCCTTAATTATTTCCTGTTTTCATTTGCTCTGTAACATGGAATTATCTTCAACTACTTTACAGCAGGAATCCTAAGATCTGGAGAAGAAGAACTCGGGGGCCAGGATGTTTTTGGGATCTCTTTTAAAAGTCTCTGTGTGTAACTTGTTTATTCCATTATACATCTATTTATTAGCTGATTTTCAGGATTTCTGGTTCAGTGATGCATCTGATTAATCAGATACGTATATGTTTGCACTTTTCCCTTGATAGGAAAGAGTCCAGGCTCTTGGTTGCAGTAGTAAGTTGAGTTTTTCAGGGATTTACTAGGCTTGATTCATGAATTACTTCTTACAGGTCAGCATAAGTTTGAGCACAAATGAAGTAAGCTGAGTTTGGATATAGCTTATCCAGAAACTTTCGCCGTGTACTCAGGAAGGAAGGAAGTGAGCTCTAGCTCTCTTATTTAATAGTTATGTGACCCGATTGAAGTCAGTTACCCCCTCGCTGAGCCTTAACATCTCCAGGAGTACACTGAATTAAAAATATGTCACTGGGTTACACAGAAGATTAAATAAAAGAACTCAAGTAAAGCGCCTTCCACCGTGTCTGGCACACTCAGAACCACTCATTTACTTTCATGTCTAAAGATTTGTTAAAGGGGGGCAAATAAGAAAGAAAAAACAACAACACATAAATTAGTGAAAGAGGTATTTGCAATATCCCCGAATTGGAACCTACCTAAATAGTAATCAGTAATGGAATGGACAAATTGTGACACAGTCATACAATGAAATACCTAGAGGAATGCACTACAACCACAGGTAACAATATAGACAAATCTCACAAACAAAGCTGAACCAGGTAAACCAGATTTAAAACAAACACACACACACACACACAGCCCTGTGCGATTCCACTGGAATGATGTAAGAAAACAGGAACAACCAAGCAGTTAGAAGCCAGCACAGTGGCTATCCCAAGTGGCAGTACCTGGACAAGGACATCAGCAGGTACAACTATGTTATCTTGTAGATGTGGGCACTGGTTACAAGGGTATGAAAATTCATCAGCTGTACACTTATTTGTGATTTTTCTCCTTTACATATGGTATTTCAACAATGAATAAATAGAAATAGTGAAATACTTGTGTTTTTGAAACCAAGAGGAACAAAAGTATAACCTCACATAGTAACAGGGCTGAGGCAGGAGGATTGCTGGAGCCGAGGAGTTTCAGACCCGCCTGGGAAACATAGCGAGACCCCATCTCAAAAATAAACATTAGCTGGGCATGATGGCAAACACTAGTAGTTCCAGCTACTCGGGAGGCTGAGGCAGGAGGATCACTTGAGCTGAGGAGTTAAGGCTGCAGTGAGCTATGATTGCATCACTGCACTCCCACCTGGGTGACCCAGTGAGACTCTGCTTCGATTAAAAACCAACCAACCAACCAAAACAGAGCAGGGCCAAGTTTACTGCCCTACTTTGCGCCCATTCCACTTGATATAAGCTACTTTAAATCTGACAGTAGGATCAGACTGAACTTACCTACTTGACAGAGCAAGTTTCAATGACTGGCCTTGAATATACAGAATCCCTCTAGCCTAGGACCCAATAACTATTATAAGAGCCAAGCACTGCCCCTGCCCACTCTTTCCCCTGAGGCAGCTGCTGCAAGTGAAGCCAAGAGGCAGCCTCAAGCATAAAGCTCTCAGGAGCGCTGCTTAAATGTACCTGATTCTGAACACTTTGCATCAATTAATTCCTTAAATCCTTACTACTACTTTCTAGGGGTGACACTCTTATTTTTCCTACTTTATACAAAAGGAAATTAAGGCTGAGATAGTAGGTCTTGTCTACGAAGTAGTAACACTGGGACTCAAATCTAGGCATTTACTTGTAGAGCCCACGTAATTAAAACTGTTCTAGCATACATACCCTGATCAGAATTCCCATTAGCAATGAGCACTACCTGTTAGTTCTCTCTAGGGTCCTAAAACAAAGCTTTCAGAGCAGTGTTTTAACCTGGGGTGATTTTGTACCCCAATGGAAATGTAGCCATTTCTAGAGACATTTTTGGTTGTCACTCCTTGAGGGGGTAATAAGCATCTAATGCAGAGGTCCCCACTCCCTCGTCTGTATTTACAGCTGCTCCCCCACAGACCACATTACTGCCTGAACTCTGCCTCCTGTCAGATCAGTGGCACCATTGGTCAATTCTCATAAGACCGTGAACCCTAATATAAACTGTGCATGCAAGGAATCTAAGGGCGCTCCTTATGAGAACCTAATGCCTGATGACCTGTCACTGTCTCCCATCACCCCCAGATGAGACCACCTAGTTGCAGGAAATCAAGCTCAGGGCTCCCCCCAGATTCTACATTATGGTGAGTAGTATAATTACTTCATTATATATTACAATGCAATAATAATAGAAATAAAGTGCACAATAAATATAATGCAACTGAATCATCCTGAAATCATCACCACCCCCGACATGGTCTGTGGAAAAGCTGTCCCCCAGTGCCAAAAAGGTTGGGGACCGCCTACCTAGCAGGTAGAGGCCAGGGGTGTTCCTAAACACCCCAAAATGCACAGAATAGTGCCCCACATCATGGGAGTTTCTCTGCGCCAACTCGGGCTCTGGAGGTTGACAGAAGAAAAAAAGACAGGAATTATCCACCCAAAATGTCCATAGTGCTGAGATGCAGAAACCTTGTCCTACACCCACTGACAACATGAACATGATCGGTGGGTATGGTAAAGCACTTTGTTTATCTTTCCCTTTCCCACTACTACTGAACTTTGAGGCAGAGGATCAAGTCTGCTTTGAGGGGGCTTGAAACTGGGGGAGCACTTTTATTTATTTATTTTTTGAGACAGAGTCTCACTCTGTTGTCAGGGTGGAGTGCAGTGGCGTGATCTCGGCTCACTGCAGTCTCCACCTCCCGGGTTCAAGTGATTCTTCTGCCTCAGCCTCCTGAGTAGCTGGGACTACAGGCATGCGCCACCATGTCCAGCTAATGTTTGTATTTTTAGTAGAGATAGGGTTTCACCATGTTGGTCAGGATGGTCTCGATCTCCTAACCTCGTGATCTGCCCGCCTTGGCCTCCCACAGTGCTGGGATTACAGGCATGAGCCACTGCGCCCAGCTGGGAGACCATTTTTGTCCCTATACATAAACCAGTCACTTCAACTACTCTTGAGGTGACTGTAATGGCTTTCTTTTCTAATGAAACAGCGTTTCCTTGCTTGCATGGCTATTTTATACACAAAGCTGGTTCTGAAATGCAGTGGAGGTTACTGCCTTGGACACAGTGGAGGGGGAGGGGTCCCTAGGTGCATCTGGAACTCATTTGTATTTCAAAAACAGGAAAATCACTACCACAGTGTTTGTGCTCTTTGTAATATGAAACTTTTTAGAAATTGCTTTGTACTTGGGAGTAACAGCCACATGATTCACCATGAAATGAAGTCTGGAAAATCATTTTGGATAAATGGACCTATAAATTCAATAGAATTTCCATGACAACATAGACTGCAACACTCAGCCACAAATAAAAGATTATAAATCATTCAAAACCAACTAGGAATCAGCAGTATGTCTCCCATTTTGAAATACAAGAAACCCCAAAATATTGTTGATTTGTTACTTAACCAACCAACGTTCCCATTAGAGATCTTTCCTCACTTCTGATATTGCTGTATTCTCTACCTCGTCATAGGTTTTGGGTGAAATGATGATGTCATGAACTTGCAATTAAGCTAAACAAAATTAACACAGGTATAGAGTTTGTTGTATTCCCTCCCCCTTCTCCCAGCCAGAGACCTCCAAGAAAGCTTGTCTCAAAGACAAGTTATGGTCTTTTATCTGGAAAACTGCATTTTGCACGATACAACTGAATGTTGCCACATCATGGTTCTCCATGAGAAAAAGGCCGATGCCAAACATTTCTGAGAACACACATGCAAGGCAACTGGAGGCTTCCAGAGGTTTCTGAGTTCTAGCAATCCAAACCACACCCTTTAGTGTCCTTGGGAGAACCTCCACAGTGAAGTATTTTTAAGGTTAGCTGGGTTGACTGGTCTAGAACATCTGTTCTTTAAAACAGCTCTCTGTTTCTGGGGTCATCTTCTCATTTCTGGTGGAGAGCCCCTTACAAGAGGCTCTTCTGAATACTGTATGATGACCTCTCCCACTGGGAGGGTCCTTACAGAGCTAAGCACATAGTAGGCACTTATTAAATGACTGTGGAATGAATGAATGAGTTATTCCTCACACAGGAGAAAATGTGTTGCATTGCTCCACTGGGAATTTTTTTCTTATTATTCAGTCTCCCTTGAAATAACCAACAGCTTTGGGCAGACGACTGGTCAAGGGGGAAAAACAAATTTACGGAGTTATGAATCTGGCTTCCAGCAGGGCTGCAAGCCCCATGAAAGACTGCCGAAGGTGGTACATGCATTCACTGAACAGTGTCCATTACTTCTCAACAGTTCATTGATCAGACAGACTTTTATGGTTCCATCTACAACCACGTGCCCAAACACCCATTTTCAGCCCTGGTCTCATGTGGTACACAACCATGGCCTTCACTGGAATCTTCGAGGGCTCCACAAGCCAGAAAAGTTAAAAATCACTACCTCCAAAAAATATGTAAACATGCCTCAATGAGCAAAAAATCCCTTCTCTAAGACAGATCTCTAGAAGCAGATCAAACCAAACCATCCCTGAAAAGACTACACACATTTTTTTTACTCTAATCAACAATGCAGGAGAATACCAATTTTCCTATACCATTACTAACTGGATTCATGGATCCTTCTTATTTTTTACCATTGGATGGATACTTCTGTTCTCATTAAAAAATTTCCAAATAAATAAAAAATTAGCTGGGTGTGGTGGCGCACACCTGTAGTCCCAGTTACTCAGGAGGCTGAGGCAGGAGAACTGCTTGAACCCGGGAGGCAGAGGGTGCAGTGAGCTGAGACTGCATCACTGCACTCCAGCCTGGTGACAGAGTGAGACTCTGTCTCAAAAAAAAAAAAATCCAAACAACCAATAAGAACCTTTACTTATTTTTTCCTAATGATTTTCTGTTTTATTATTTAAGGAGCTCTTTATTCAGATTGTTAATACTTTGTCACAAGTGCTGCAGATACAAAGACAGATATATAAGTATCTTTGCCCCACCATTGATGGCATCAGGGGAAGAAAAATTTGATATCCATAATAAATAGGAGAATGGTAAAAGAACCTATGGAGGGTGAAGGAAGACACTAGGCACTAATTTGGGAGACTGAGGCAGGAGGACTGCTTGGGGCCAGGAGTTCAAGACTAGCCTTGAAAGTTCTCATATATATTGTTAGAGGAGAAAATCAAGTTGCAAAATAAAAACCCTGTGATCACATTTGACTTTAAAAACGTCATACAACTCAATACTGTATGTGTTCTGTGTGTGTATGCACAAATATATAGAACTAAGGCAATGGAAGGCTCGCGTCTGGAAAAATAAACTAATAGTTTTCTCTGGGGACAAGACTTGTATTGATTTGCAGTCAAGAAACGTGGTTTATCATAACTGTTTAAAACACCTGCTGGGTCTAAAAATACTGCTCATCTGGAAAAGAGTCTCCCTTGAAATGGGCAGAAAAAAGAAAAGTCAAAAAAGAAAATAACAAAACCCAAACCCCACCACGGCTCTAAGAAGAAGAGGGTAAATCTAATAAATCCATTTAGGGACCCAACTCAGAAAACCAGCCTCATAAGCAAAGTACTCCAGAGGAATGCATCCATCAGCCCCCAGCAACAGACAGCTCCACATCAGGCAGGGTCTAATCTTCCTTTATTCTTGATCTCACTGTCACACATTTCACTCTTCATGTATTTCTGACTACAGGGAAATGCACAACTAAGCAAGTTTACTAACACTCCAAAGGAAACAAAGAAATAAAAGATTGAGGCTAGGTGTGGTGCCTCTCACCCAGAATCCCAGCATTTTGGGAGGATGAGGCAGGAGGATTGCTCGAGGCTTGCAGTTCAAGACCAGCCTGGGCAACAGAGCGATACTTTTTACAGTTCTCTATAAAAAATATAAATAGATAAAAAAAAAATTACAGGTACCATTTCAGATTTATGCAGAATTTGATTTACTTAACACAGCTGCTCTACTAATAATGTGTATTTATTTAGTCTAATAATTTTCCACCTACCTAGTCACAAAATTAGAGTGCGCATTATAATTTTACTTTACTTTATATAAACACAAAGTATTAATATTAATTCTCCCAGACCAGATCTTTGGTCAGAAGAACATGAGAGAATCAGAGAGAAAAACAAGGCTGCCCAAAGCTTGGCAAAACACCAGCCTTCCTGATATATTGGTTAAAACCCGACAGAGATGATTTAGAGAGAGGCATTTTAGGAAGTGGTTAAAGGCTTTAGTGGTAAAAGAACGGAGGGCTGCCACCACTGTAGCTGTGATCATAATTCAAAATCTTTGGGTTAATGATCTTTCTCTCCATCAATCTCTGGAAAATGTGGGTTTCAGAATCTCATAATCAGAGAAAACATATGATGGAATAGAAGAGATAATAATTAGAAAAAAGACGTTCAAGTTCAAGCTCTGCCTTGTCTGGTGCTAAGTTCAGGGGTAAATCATTGAATTATTCTGGGTTCCCATTTCAAAATATGCACAATTGAGATGACGCTTTTAAATACATTTGAATGATGATGACTTAAAGTTTGATGATTGAATATAACTTACATAAGTATGAGGTTAGTATTTAACACCACAAGGCAAATAAGAATGTCATAAAACTGCTGCGCGTGGTGGCTCATGCCTGTAATCCTAGCACTTTGGAAGGTTGAGGCGGGTGAATGGCTTTAGTTCAGGAGTTCAAGACCAGCCTGAGCAACGTGGTGGAACCTTATCTCTACAAAAATTAACTACGCATGGGGGCATATGCCTGTGGTCCATGTTACTTGAGAGGCTGAAGCAGAGGGATCACTTGAGCCCAGCAGGAGGTCAGGCTGCAGTGAACCATGATCCCACACCAGCCTAGGTAACACAATGAGATCCTGCTTTAAAAAAAAACAAACGAATGCCATAAAATCTATGAGATGAGATTAACATTATCTTCTTCTTCATTATTAGTATAGTTATAATTTCTGTAAAACTTCTTTTCAAAAAATACATGTCTCTGTTAAACTGGTTACTTCATACTGAATTCATCTACTTATGACTCAGATCAAGTCCCTTGTTAAATTACATTTTCCCATTTTCTTACACCATTTCATATGCTTTCCCCAAACATTTTATTATGAAAAATTATTAAACATAAGAGCAAAGTTGAAAGAATTTTGCTGTGAATACGTGTATACAACCCACCTAGATATCTCCCTTAACATTTAAATGTACTTGCTTTATCAAACAACGGTTCATCCCACTATCCATTCATTTAATCTCATACTAAATTTTAAGGGAAAATGCTATCAGCACTCTCCAATAGCCAGCCATTGTAAAAGCAGTAACCCTGGCATCAAGAAAAAGCCAGGCGGTCGGGTACAGTGGCTCACGTCTGCAATCCTAACACTTTGGGAGGCTGAGGTGGGCAGATCACCTGAGGTCATGAGTTTCAGACCAGCTTGGCTAAAAGGGTGAAACCTGGTCTCTATTAAAAATACAAAAATTAACTGGGTGTGGTGGCATGTGCCTGTAATCCCAGCTACCCAGGAGGCTGAGGCAGGAGAATTGCGGGAACACAGGAGACAGAGATTGCAGTGAACTGAGAGGGTGCCACTACATTCCAGCTTGGGTGACAGAGTGAGACTCCATCTCAAAAAAAAAAAAAAAGAAGAGAGAGAGAGAGAGAAAGAAAGGAAGGAAGGGAGGGAGGGAGAAAGCGAGAAAGCAAGCCAAGCAATGTTTTTTAGGCTTTGAGTCCCAGCCAGGAGATAGCCTGCTGGTTTGCAAAGGGGTTAATAACTCTATTAATGACAGCATCTTGAGACTCTGATAGATAAATCTCAGCAGGCAACTGCTAGTAATTTGGAATAAAAAATAGAGTTTAAAGGAGGGGATACAAATATCAAAACAATGACTTTATGAAACCAAAAGTCTACAGGAGATGGTGTCACGCAATAATCATATTACAGAGTGCCTCCATTCATGACCTATCTTGTTAGTGGATATAGAAAACATTCAGAGAGACTATACATTAAATACAATCGTGCTCAAACACTTGTTTCTCTCATTTGTTTTGCATTTATAATAGGTAACAGTGAACACACTCAGAAGTCTGCCCAGGAAGTCTGGTTTGTAATTCCCAAATTTAAGATTTCAGCCACCAGAGAGAGTTACGCCCATTAAAATCTCCAGGAAAAAAGCTTAATTTCAAAGAAGGTATTTTTAAATCAAAGGATGGTAAAACTAGCTACCTTAGTTGGGATTTGGGCAGTATCACAAATGTTAGTTGCAAGGGAGATTCAAGTTCAAGAAGCATTATTTATAAGAGCAGAAGGATGTAGACATGTTCATTGACAATTTAGGAGAATAACAAGATAAATTAGTGTACATTCACACTATGAAATATTACGCAGGTACTAAAAAGAACTATGTTGATTCTGTTTCTGATATGCAAGGAAGCCAGTGATAGGAGGGAACTCTGTGTACATGATCATCCCATATTTCAGATAAAGGAGAAAGTAGAGAAACACATATAAAGAGGGAAAAACATAAACAATCTATAAGATATTTAACTTTGGTTACCTCTGATAACTGAAAATGCAGGCAAGAATAGAGAGAAAACAATGACTTCAATTTCTACTCCATATCTTCAGTACTGTTTAAACATTTAGCAAGAAGAAGAATTTCTTTTGTAAATATTTGAAACAAGTACAAGACAACAAGAACAAAGAAAAACTAAAACAAGAATCAAACAGCACAGGACGACAAGATTTCTTTTCAAACTTTACTAAATATTGACACACAGACAAAACAGTGCATAGCTCTAAGTGCAGTTCTGAGCGATCTCAATGAAGTCTCAGAGTAGAGCACACCCATGTAACTGGCATCCCAATGAGGAAACAGAATGCTTCTTGCTCCTCCAGAAGCCCTGTGCAACTTCATCTGGTCACCACCATCCAACCAAGAGTAACCATCTACTGACTTTCTATTTACCTATTATTGCTTGCAGGAAGTATAACAGTAGCCATCAAATTATGGTCCCTGATCTGCAGTTTCCTGCTTAGGCTACAGCCACTAAGGGTGCAACTCATTCTCCTCAGCAGGAAGGTTTTGTTGTTGAGACAGGGTCTCACTCTGTCACCCAGGCTGGAGTGTGGTGGTGTGACCATGGCTCACTGCAACCTCAACATCCTGGGCTCAAACAATCCTCCAGCCTGGGGAGTAGCTGGGGATATAGGCTTGTGCCATCATGCCCAGCTTGTATTTGTTGTAGAGATCGTATGTATTAATCCATTCTCATGCTGCTAATAAAGATATATCCAAGACTGGTAATTTATAAAGGAAAGAGGTTTAATTGACTCACAGTTCAGCATGGCTGGGGAGGCCTCAGGAAACTTACAATCATGGTGGAAGGGGAAGCAAACACATCCTTCTTCACATGGCAGCAGCAAGGAGAAGTGCCAAGGAAAAGTACGAAAAGCCCCTTATAAAACCATCAGATATACGTGAGAACTCACTCACTATCGTGAGAACAGCAGCATGGGGGTAATTGCCCCCATAATTCAACTACCTCCTACCAGGTCCCTCCTACCACATGTGGGGATTATGACAACTACAATTCAGGATGAGATTTGAGTGGGGATATAGCCCAATCATTATTGTGGGGTTTCACCATGTTGCCCAGGATGGTCTTGAACTCCTGGGCTCCTGCAATCTGCCCACCTCGGCCTCCCAAAGTGCTGGGATTACAAGCATGAGTCACTGTACCCAGCCAACTCCTGAATTTCAATAGCAGAGATCTGTTCTCTTGACTAGGTTTTTAAGCTCATTCTAAACATGAGATTCTATAATGCTTTAAAACAAATCTCTTTTATATCAGGCCTCAGTCCACATTTCTTACAAGATAAGATCAAAAGCTGAGTTCTCATTCCTGACCTGTTTTATTGACAATGGGGGTTTGGGGTAATGAGATCAGAGTCTTCAGAGGGCAAGTTTTAGAGCCGTTTTCAAGTTGACTGCTAGTAGTGGAATGGGGTTCCAAGGAACCAGAATTTCGAAAGTCCAAGTCTAAGAATCGTCTATAATTTTGTGAGTTCCACTTATGAAGGAGTCCCCCAGGGGACATGGGCTTTATGAAGATTAGGAAATTTTATCTTGATGACAGTTCTACATAGCGGGTATGACTGTCATCACCATTTTAAAGACTGGGAAAGGGAATTTTAGGAAGGTTAAGAAATTTCTTCCAAAACAGCTGGTGAGCAGTTAGGGATGAGGTGACTTGCAATCTGTGCCCCTTCACAGCAGAGCGGACAGCTGGACTGGTGCTCCACCAGACCAGACACTGGAAGATCATTCACTTCTGCCTACCAACAGCAGAGTTCCGTGGTGGAGTCCCCATCTCCTTATGGTGTGACAATCGCTTATAAGCAAAGGGCAGGACACAGCAGATATCGTAATGTGCTTTAGGGAAGAAAAGAGCCCTTCCCTTGGGATTAGAGCTCAACTTCAGTGGGTTCAGATTACTGGGGCTCTGTTTTCTTCTTGCTGGACCTAGTCTGACTCAACAACTGCCTTGGTCAGAATTTAAGTCTAGTCCTATCTGCCAGATGCTGATATCAACACTGCATTCAACCTTGTCCCTACTGCCTACTTGGGTCATGCTAACACCACCACCTACATATAGACTGCTTCCCGGGACAGACCCATGGCTGCATACTCAGGACATAAACTTCCCAGATCCATAAATACAGAGCAAGAACTTAGGCTGGCAGAATCCATAGGCAACATTATGTAGACACCAACAAAAAGGTCTGTATGGCGTGTGAGGGGGACGACAACCTTCAGCATAAAAGACCTGATATACTTAAAAAGAATATCCAGCTGGGGCCAGTGGCTCACACCTGCAGTCCCAACAGTTTCAGAGGCTGAGGTGGGAAGATCACTTGAGGTTAGGAGTTCCTGACAAGCCTGGTCAACATAGCTAGACCCAGTCTCTAAAAAAAAAAAAAAAAAAGTATGGCCGGGCGCGGTGGCTCACACCTGTAATCCCAGCACTTTGGGAGGTTGAGGCAGGCGGATCACAAGGTTAGGAGTTCTAGACCAGCCTGGTCGATATGGTGAAACACTGTCTCTACTAAAAATATAAAAATTTAGCTGGGCATGGTGGCTCATGCCTGTAATCCCAGCTACTTAGGGGGCAGAGGCAGGAGAATATCTTGAACCCGGGAGACGGAGGTTGCAGCGAGCTGAGATCGTGCCATTGCACTTCAGCCTGGGCAACGAGAGCAAAAAAAACTCTGTCTCAAAAAAAAAAAAAAGTTTAATAAAAAATAAATAAATGAACATTCAACTGTCATCACATTGCCAACTTTCCATCCCACCGTAGGGCAACTTATGCTCCCCTTACAAGATTGTTAAAGCAAGGTTAGGAACGAGGTTGTATTAGACACCGCACAATCAAGATAGATAGTTTATGAGAAGAACTTGGGCTAGGTACACACAATTTTCTATCCGGCTTTCTGAATTATACAGAGAAATGCAACGAGGCTGGATCCATGGGGAATTGCATGCCACAGTAAACACATTCATACATGCACTGCTGTGTTTTCAAAGAGGTCTCTGGTAGGGATTATGGTTTTATTCAAAGCATTGTATTCCATCTGTAGCCCCAAGTCCTGGTCTAAGGGTTGGAGTGCTGAGCTTTATTATTTCTTGAAATGCCTACACCTCGAGTACTTTTAACATGCTAGCTCAATAATTCTACCTACCAATATCTCCATATGATCATCTATTTGCACTTCACAGAAATGCCCTGTTTTGTTCCCAGTCTAGGGGCACAGAGTGGTGTAGAACTTAAAGCTCTGAGTTTTCTGAGTCTTAAACAGCACATTAGGACCCATTTGGAGTTCTTGGGCATTACCTTTCCAGAATGTTAACAGCACAGCAGGTGGATTTTTTTCCTATTTTTTTTCTTTCTTTTAAGCATTCTACTGTACCCAGACATCAGTGCTGTAGCTCTCAGAGCTGCAAACCTGTCCAGGGCACTGCTTTGGCAGAGTTATTTTTGTTAGCTGGCATTCTTTGCAGTAAAGCTCAGAGTTCATTTTTCAGTTTTTTGAGCTGTGACCAGTGTACACAACCACATTACTGGCCTGGGGCCAAGAGAAAATGCACTGACTGATGTGTGGATATGGTAACACCACTGTCTAAGATACCTTGACGTGTCTTGGGAAATGGCATCCTTTGGGAGTCCCACAAGGCAACCTACAGAAAAGCACTTCTTTTGAAAAAAATAAAATAAAATAAAGAGATACTTCTGCATCTTCACGGACAACAGAAAATAGTGTAAACTGGAGGATGAAGGATGGATGTGGGTAAGCCTTCAGTCAGAATTTCCAGACAATGTTCAATGGTTGCCTGAGATTGGCTGTGGCTTCTCACTATAAACACCAGGGTTAAAAACCCACAGGTGTAGCCAGGGTTAACTACCCCCACTGCCTTTCCTTCTCAGGTGAGGCCCATTAAAACTCTTGATCTCAATCGCAAATATCTCCCAAAATAGTAAATCAAAACATTGACTTTCAGTCTGCCATCAGAGTCATTTGCCTTTCTCTGGAAACACGGATAATCCTTGTTGTTTAGATGAAAGATCTTTACTTTTTATCTCATGTCGATTCCAAAGCCACTATCTTGCTTTGTAAAAGTCAAGTTATGCAGACAGCATGCGTAATGTGCTTTCAGTCTTCAACTCTCCACTCCATCTGTGGACCGCCTTCTCATGTCCATGAATGACATAGTGCCTCAAGGGAAGTTCAACAGGAATGGTCTGTTTTCTTCACATTCTGCCAGCAACCACCTTAAATAGACACAAAGTCTAGGCAAAGCACAGCAAGTGCCAGGCTGGCACAGTTTAGCCACATGCCATTCTTCTCTTTCTAAACCAGTGGTTCTCAAACTGCAGTGATCTTACCCCAGGGGACATTTGGTAATGTCTGGGAATATTTTTGGTTGTCACAACTGTGTCAGGGGTGCGACTGGCATCTCTTACATCTTAGATATTTTAGGCTAAGGATACTATTTTACATCCTACAATGCACATGACATAACAAAGTCTTATTAAGCCCAAAATGCTGAGGTTGAGATAAAATGTTTTGTATTTAGACCAGGGGTGTCCAATCTTGTGGCTTCCCTAGGCCACAATGGAAGAAGAATTGTCTTAGGCCACCATAAAATACACTAATATTAATGATGTGCTTAAAAAAAAAATCACGAAAAATCTCATAATGTATTAAGAAAGTTTACGAATTTGTGTTGGGCCACATTCAAAGCCATCATGGGCTGCAAGTGGTTAGAGGGCTGCAAGTGGTTCGTGGGCCGCAGGTTGGACAGGCTTGATTTAGATTAAATACAAGACCACTCTTACGCCCTTTGTATATAGAAGGAGGCACAAAACATGTATCTCAGTGGATAGCAAACACCTACAATTCCATGACAACTGGACTAACACTTCCTACCAGGACATATTCGAAGTCAATCCTGTCTGGATGAGACCTTTGTATCCTGATATTTGCCCACTCACTGCTACTTAATTTTAAAATGTACAATATTCTTGGATATGAACGCATTTCCCTAACGTATAATGGCACAGTTGTTAGAGCCTTGGGCTACAGAGTCATACGTACTTGGATTTGAATTCTCTCTACTGCTTACCAGCTGAGTGAGCTTGGGCAATGTTATGGTTTGAATTGCATCTTCCAAAAAGATTTTGAAGTCCTTATCCTCTGTATACCTATGACTGTCACCTTATATGGAAAATTTGGAAATAGGGTCTTTGCAGATGATCAAACTAAGATGAGGTCGTTAGAATGATACCCAATCCAATATGACTATGTTCTTTAAAAATGAGGAAATGTGGATGCAGAGACAGACAAGGAGACTGCTACAGGAAGATGAAGGCACGTGATGCACGTACAAGCCAAGGAATGTCAAAGATTGCCTGCAAACCACCAGAAGCTAAGAGCAAAAGCACAGAAGAGATTCTTTCCCACAGCCCTCAGAAGAAACCAACCCTACTGACACCTTGATCGCAGACTTGTAGCCTCCAGCACTGTAAGACAACAAATACCTGCTGTTCTAAGCCACCCAGCTTGTGATAGTTTGTCAAGGCAGCCTTAGGAAATGAATACAGGGAACTTCATCTATGTCTAGGTTTTCTATATCTGAAAAACAGGATTAGATATAACAAGCACCTAGTTATTGAGGTTGCTATGGAAAGAAATTGTGATAAAGGAAGTCGAGTGACTAGGACATGTTAGAAGCTCAGCAAACAGTAGCTGTTCTCTCATTAGCATACCCAGCCTCGATGATTTAAGCCTTATTAGCTATATTTCCGTGATGCCTTTACCTTTTTTCCTGACACATTTTGCAATTTTAATCCAAAATGTAGAAAACTAAGTATGGTATCATCTTTAAAATGAGTATAATGGTATAATAATAGTCCTATATTAATTACTGCTTTAAATTTTGCAATGCGGTGAAAGCGTGGACTCAATTCCACTGATACTTGAAACATAATTGGGCCTTAATTACAATATTAACCACAACAGCAATTTATGATGTGAGTGTATCAATTCAGAACAACCAAAAGCAGGAAAGCTTGAGATATAATTCTACCTGAAAAACTCCTACTCATCATCTTTCAAGATCCAAATGAAGTGCTACCTGCTACATGAATTATTTCCTGATTCCAATGACCAATCACCCCCCTGACCCATTTCCACATGGAACCCCGAAAGCAGTGTCTACCTTTTGCTCCCAGTAAAGCCTATGGTTCCATCTTTACACCTCATCCATAAACTTATCCAGCAAAACACATGCCTCTCATGTAAGCACCGTATAGCGTGAAAGCACATCTTTGCCCTGTCACATACTAGCACATGCTTGATGAATGAAGGAACAATGCAGTTCTTTTAAGACTGCAAAATGTAGCTCGAAAACAGTACAAAAACAAAGATTTCCATTTCTGCTTCCATTTCCAAATACCTGGAAGAATTCAAATGTCCCAAAGAGACACATGATTAGGCAGCTACCTCAACCTCTATTGCTAACCTGCCTCTTGTTCCTTACAGTCTGCTGTGGCAACCAGGTGAAGCCAGGTGACATCCAGAAGAACCGCTGAATTTCCTATTTCCCTCTCTATCAAATTACCTGGCCCACATTTCAATTCCTGGAGGCTCCATCCACTGTTAGAAAACAGCAAGCTATTCAAATCAACTGATCCTTCCAAATGGATTTATAGACACTAAAACGACCAGTTATTCCAAACAGGAGGCATACACATTAAAGACCAACTGGAGAGCAGACCAAATAGAAGGATAAAACCATTATTCAAAATAGCAGCTAACAAATAATGAACACCTTGTATATTACTTAAGGCCTACCAGGAGATTCTGAAGGCAGACGGGCCTTTTCCTCCTATTGGAGCTACCAGAATTTTAGAATTGTCCTATAAGAGTCCCAAGAATAACTCTGAGTCTAACAATAAGGACAACAATAGCAGCAGCAATCATTGTTGGTCACAAATAAACAAAAAAGGACAGAAGAAGCCTGAGTCAGCACAGTCACAGATGTGCAGTGACTGGTTAAGACTGAGAAGATTCACTTGGGAGCCTTTCACAGTGATGGACATGTGCCATATCTTGAACCAGACAGTGGTTACAAGGGTGTATACACAGGTACAATCCATCATGCAGGACCCTTAACATTTGAACATTTCATTGTATATAGGCTATACCTCAATAGAAAGTTTAAAAAATTTAGCACTGTATGAACAGCTGGGCTTGGCAGAGTTAGCAAGTCAAATTATCCAACCACCAGTTTGAGCCTTGCAACTCTAAAAGCTCTCATGGGGAAGGAAAATCTATATTTTAGTTTACATTTAGATGAGAAAAAATCCCAGAACAGAGGCCATTCCCTGAAGAACCTGCAAAGGTCCCACAATATAACTTACTGAATACTCTTTATCCCCAACACCACAGGTGTGAAGCAGATGTCATGCTTATCTTTCTTACAGCAAACAAATTCATGCCTTCAGAATATTAAGCACCAGCTAGTGAAGTAAGTTTCAAATATATTTAAAGCAAGGCTGGGCACGGTGGTTCATGCCTGTAATCCCAGCACTTTGGGAGGCTGAGGCGGGTGGATTATCTGAGGTCAGGAGTTCAAGACCAGTCTGGCCAACATGATGAAACTCTGTTTCTGCTGAAAATACAAAAATTGGCTAAGAGTGATGGCGGATGCCTGTAATCCCAGCTACTTGAGAGGCTGAGGCAAGAGAATCACCTCAGCCCGGGAGGCGGAGGTTGCAGTGAGCTGAGATCGTGCCATTGCACTCCAGCCTATAAGACAGAATGAGACTCCATCTCAAAGAAAAAAAAAAAAAGCCAAGGCAGTGAAGTTCAAAAGACAGATAATCTCTTACAAATTACTGATTTCCTTTGGAGAGCAATTACATTTATAAATATGAATAGTCTATATTAAACCATGAAAAATGACACTCAAATATCTATCAAGAGTTTGATGTATCCTTAGGAAAAAAAAAAAATCAAAGCCAGAGAAATGCACATGAACACATTCCTTTTGTCAAATACTATTGAAACTGGAAAAGCAAATGGATTCAAGAGACATCGTGATCTAAGGAATGGTTTAAAAATTAATGTGTGGTGTGGGCTGTGCTTCCTGGCTACTCTGGGTATCTCCCTCTTTTCTATCAACAAAGTGATATGCAAATGTATCTAACAAACAGAAAGAAGGCAAGGATCAAAATGTAAATAAATACAGATAAGGTATTTTCCTTATGGTTAAAATCTAACACTAAATTTATTTTTTCTTCTTATCTTTTGTCTTTTAAAAGTCAAGTAACAAGGAAATGAAAGGCTAACCAAATGTACTAGAATGTGAACAAGAGCTCCAAGGACTGGCCGTTTCTTTTCTTTTGTTTTTCTTTCTTTTTAGGGAGAGGATCTCACTGTCACCCAGGCTAGAGTGCAGTGGTAAAATCATAGCTCACTGTAGTCTGGAACTTCCGGGCTCAGGTGATCTCCTGCCTCAGCCTCCTGACTAGCTGGGACCACAGGCATGTGCCACTATGCCTGGCTACATTTTAAATTTTTTTGTAGAGATGCAATCTCAGCTATGTTGCCCAGGATCTACTGATCCTCCTGCCTTGGCCTCCCAAAGCCTTGGGATTACAGGCATCAGCCACCATGCCTGGTCCCTTTTTTGACAGAGCAGTGATCACTGCATTTTTTAGATCATGTATTACCCAATGTACACAACTTCTGTGTAGGTGCCTAAGTTCTATTTTGTTTACTGATAAATTAATTATATACCTGGATTACTACAAAATATATTCATTCTAAAAAAATCACAAAAGAAGAAATGAAAAACTGATATGGTGAAAATGAAAGAAACATTATTCTTAAATACCACACTAATCTTTAACATTTGGATATAATTCACAAAATATATTGCAGATGAGGCTTATGGTTAATGATAGAAGACATATATAAAAGCATATATCAAATTGTCTTGATAATTTATAATTTCCATGCCCAGCTCCATGTCAGATCTGATTAGATTCTTTTTTTACTCAGAAGATGGCTGACAGAGAACATGTTGGTTAAGCCATTTGTCTATTCTGGGAGAGGTGGTTTAGTTACAAAGGTATATTAACACACAGTTTCACTTAACAATAGGCATGCATAAAATGCAATTGATTGCAATATGTTGAAAGCAACTGAATTCTCATGTACACTGGTAGTCCCATTCTTTCCATTGGATACCTGCCAAATAAGACCTGTAACCACCTGGCACACAGGCCACATGAAGGCGCCGGCTGCAACACATATATCAAATTTAACAAAGCTGTCTTTTAATTGACAAAACATAAAACTAGTATTCTAATACTTTCCTCTGAACCACCATGATTCAATGTTGTATATCCCACTTTGGAGAACAATTTTATCATGTATCAGAATTCACCTGGGTAGCTTACAGAAAATGTAGATTACTAGGAACAAGATTAGAAATTTGAATAAGTCTTGAGGGGGGTCTTGCCATCTGAATTTAACATAATTATTCCAAAAAGGTACTTTCTGCCTCCTAAGCTTTGAGAAACTCCAACTATGACAGAAATAAGCTGCAAATGGCTTTTCCAAAGACATTTATACATGTTCAAAGCACTCTTTTATTGCACAGTAGCTCCTCAACCTTGCTTACAACGGTGTCACACCGGGAGGCTTGTTGAAAGAGCCGACTTCTGGGTTCCCATGCCAGGAATTCTGATCCAGTGGGTCCAGGGCAGCTGTGCCAAATGCTCCTCCTAGCAGCTGGCTTTGAAATTAGTACCCAGAGCAATCCAAATTGAAATCAATTTGACAGTGAGACTTTTACTACTTTCTACATTTCGCTCATGGATGACACTCAATAAGTATTTGTTGGATTAATGGTCCCAGTAGGAAGAATGGCAGCCTGATGAGGTAGAATGGCAAACCTGGAGGTATGCCTAGTTATGCCCAAAATGTCTTTCGGTACTTTGTAAGAGACACCTGTTGACTTGACCTCCACCTAGTAACCAAGTTCTGATTTCCTTTGGATAACAATTCCTTCCCCTCCCTTAGAAGAAAACTTCCTGTAGAGCCTTGGAGTACAGGGATGGAAATGAGATCCATTTAGACAAAGTTGGAGTATTAATAGAGAACTTTCCTGGAAATATTTAGAGAGGTATTCTCTTTTCCATTGAATTTGAACGTAGGGGCATGTAAGATGGAGCTGTTCTATGTAACCCCAAGAAGACGGCTTGCTTGGGAATGAAGGTAATCCAGGAAAACAGGAGTCTACTAAATAAACAGACTCCTGATACCTTGTCTTTGGGGCCAGAAACCAATGATACTCCTAGACTTCTCAGTTATGTGAGTCATTAAATTCTCGCATTTTTCTTCAGCTAGATTGGGATTGATTAGTTTACAACCAAAACAATACAATGAACAAAACTGTACCAGGACCTTGATATCTCTGTTTCTCAACTTCCTTATTTAAAAAACATGGCCGCTTGGCCATCTCTCAAGCCTCTTCCAAATCAAGGCAGTCAAGTGTCACTTAACAGCAGGGATATGTTCTGAGAAGTGCACCGTTAGGTGATTTCATTGTTGCTGAATACATCAGAGTGTACTTACATAAACCTAAATGCCATAGCCTGCTATACACCTAGGTTAAGTGGTATAGCCTACTGCTTCTAGTAAATCTGTAAAACTTTATGACTATATCAAATACTGCAGGCAGCTATAACATGATGGTATTTCTGTATTTAAACATATCTAAACAGAACACGTACAGTAAAAATACAGCAATATAATCTTCTGAAACCCGTCACATATGTAATCCATTGTTGACCAAAACATTGTTATGTGGTACATAATTGTATTTCTATTATCCTCCACACCAGTCAAGAGTCTCTGTATCCTATTTTCTTTCATATAATAGATTTTCAGTCTTCTGTTTTACCTATTGCACCTCTTTTAACAATTTCTCTACTTAGAGACACTATCCTTTCTCTGATACTGCTAACATCCACCAAAGTACTCAACAAGCTTAATTTTCCAGTTCACTGGTAGCTTTCAGAACTTCCTGCTGTCACTTTAATCCCACATTCAATTATTTCTAATATTTCTCCAATTCAACACCACTTTTTGATGTTTTTCAAGGTCTAGCAAAAACAACAAAGTATGAGAAAGTCTATAGAAAGTCACACGGAAATTACCTTCTAACACCGCTTTATTTCAACCAAGTAGTTTCAGTTTCCCTCAGAATGTAGCTCAACAGCTCCGTAAAATCTTCCTTCCCTACTCTCAATTCCCTTTGACCTACCATGCAGTCTGAGTACTGCAGAACTCATAAGATATTATACATGTAAGTTTCCCCAGAAATGTTCCCATCAACATATTATGGTATTTGAACCTATGCAAGGTTAAAAACAAATTACCTCCCAGCATCTTTTGCAACTTATTTAGCCATTCCACTCCAGTTGATGATTGTAACAGGTGTAAGACAATGAAAATCCTACCCAGAACGTGGAAAGTTACTGAGTAAAAGACGCATTCGATTATGTGAAACAGCGAGCATCATTCAAAGCCAATTTTCATTATAGGCAGAATTCAATTTAAATATTTCAAATTGGAAAGACATTTTTAACAGACTGAGATTTTCTAAATTACTTCTGAATAACCGTTCTCTACCCAGTATACCAAATGGCTAAACATTGCATTAATTTATTAGAAAATGGAGATTCCTACAAACTAAAACCCATTTTCACAGTGAAAAGTGGCATGCATAATCGGTGGTACAACCTCAAAACAGAGGACATGCTGCTCATGTTACACCGATCTCAAGTGGACAGGGAATAGCCTGAGTATCGAGCCAGGCAAAGGATACAAAAGAGGGATGAGGACAGATGCTTTTCCCCGGCTTCTGTTTTCTTGCTTTGTTTCTTTCTTTTTTTTTTTTTTTTTTTACTTTTTAGGATCTTCACCTTCTTACTCTGTTTCAAGGTTATCAACTTCAAATTTGTGTCAAAGTCATTTCTTCTATTTTATATTTCCTTGTTCAGTTCACAAAATATTCAGTTATATATTGTATCCCTTTTGAAAAGGCCAGACAGAGGAACAGGCAGCAGTCTACTTGTGCAAGCTTATCTCAAACTCCCTTTACTCAGCGCCTTTAATTAAATAAAAGTTATTGCCTTTACTGGACCAATTTTTGAATTATACATATTCTCCAGCTTTGTTCCTCACAGGAGGGGAAAAAGAACACGTTCACCTTTACAGATCAAATAAAATGTGATGACACAGCAGTTATGTAATGCAAGAAACTTATATGATTCTAGATGGAGAATAAAAGACCAGAAGCATTTTCTGAAGATAGTAATAGTCTGCTAACAGCACCCTTTACTCCAATCTCAGTATACAAGTGTTCACGGGGACTCCCAGGCACCAAAGAAACTGGGTAATATATTAAAAAGGTAGTAAGAAGACCTAAGTTTATATAAAAAAGGTTGCCCTTCCTGTGGATCACACTACAATGTTTTCCTACATCCTGACTTTACAAGAGGTAAAGTTATTATATATGACGATTGTAGTTTTCCACTGCACAGACAGAAGGATTTACTTTCTATCCATTTTGTCTACGCTTAGAGGTCACAAAATACCTATCTTGGGAGAAATAAGAATATACTCTAAACTGTTTTGTTTTTTCTTCCACCCCAAAGACTCAACAGCAAGTAGGAGGAAAGTTGTAAACTGCCAAGCAAGCAGTTTACAATACCCATTACCCACATGGACCTGTTTTTAGCTTGTGTAGACACTGCCTCATGTGGATGTATTTTCTCTAATTCTAGGAAAGAGCAACATTCATTGCTTCCTTGTTTTCTTTCTTTTTTTTTTAAAGTGGGCTTTTTATCATCAGTACATAATTCATCCTCTTTTCTCCATAAAATAGCATTATTATGTTAACATGTTTTATTAAATATGAAACACTCAGAGGCAGCTTGCAGAGGTAATTGTCTGACTTTCAGCAGGTTTCTAAGAAAAGCAAGTTTAGCTTCCCAATATGAAATATTGTAATTAATGGAGTGCCAGGTTACTAATGCACATTAAAAAAATATGAGTGAAATTAGCTATGCATCCCACTGTTTTAGCTGCAGACCGGAGCTGAACAACTGTGCTGGCTTTTTTGCAATCCTGGAAATCTAAACCTGAAATCCATTTTTAAAAGGCTGGGGGAGGGAATGGTAAGGAAAGGAAGAGAAAAGCTTATTGCATTTATGAACTCAAAGGCCCCTGCTGGAATGATTTATATCTAGGACGAAGGGGTCCTACCATCCTGAGGCATGTACTGTCTCTGAGGAACTCAGCATTGATATCCAGCATTAAATGAGAGAGGAAAATGTGTATTACATAAGGTGACAGCTGAATGGTTAGAGAACTCTTACATAAAGCTTGAACTTCATGCAAGTCTGGAACTGTGAGCAAGGCATTCAAGGATACTATTTAAATACCAGTAAGCTGGGGCGGGGTGCAGTGGCTCTCGGCTGTAATTCTAGTAATTTGGGAGGCCAAGGCAGTTGGATCACCTGAGGTTAGGAGTTCAAGATCAGCCTGGCCAACGTGGTGAAACTCCCATCTCTACTAAAAATACAAAAAAATTAGCCAGGCATGGGGGCTTACGCTTGTAGCCTCAGCTACTCAGGAGGCTGAAGCAGGAGAATTGCTTGAACCCAGGCGGCGGAGGTTGCAGCGAGCTGAGAGCATGCCACTGCACTCCAGCCTGGGCGACAGAACAAGGCTCCGTCTCAAAAAAATAAAATAAAATAAAAGGAAGCTGGGTATGTAAACCTGCATTCTAGAAGCTACTTTCAAATACAGCATAAGGCAAGAATATAGAAGTAAATGGGGTTATGTCACACAGTATGTTTTAACCAGAAAAACTATGATTGAAATGTGAAATGAAGTCTTTGGGGTTCTAATTCTGGGTTCCGCTTACTACTCTACACTAATATCCATGGGCAAATTACCCTCTCTAAGCCCCTTATATCATCCATAATATGGGATGGTAATATTAGCTACTTAGCACATTTGAGAGAATGGCATAATGTTCATAATTAGCTCAGCACACAATCTTGCATCCTGTAAGTGCCGCATAAATGGCAGTAGTTGTAACTAGCATACTTTTCTCCATGCATACCGCAGTTCTAAAATATCTTTCCACATAAGGAAAAGTCAAAACAATCCAGATAAATAACAAGCATTTACCTTTCAACTTAAGGATCTCTTCCCAAAGGCTTTTTCAGTACAAAAATCTTTGTTTGGAACTAGTTCAGATAGTAGGTGATACATGAATTCTGAAAGTTTGATTAAAAAAAAAATCAGCACCTACTGGTAAGAGCATAATACAGGAAAGAAAGACTTTGACTTAAAATGAAGGTGGCAAATAGGTTTGATCTAGAATGTCAATGCTCATCGGTGGTGGCTGCTTGGCTCCCTTCTTTGAGAAGGATTAAGAAGCACTAACAGACTTGGGAAAACATTCTATGATCAGTTAGTGAGGCCTGGCATAGGCTCAGAAAGTATATACATAAAGTATTTGTTATTCCTCCATTATATACTGCTGTTAGCCTATCAAAAGAAAGAAAGAAAGAGAGAAAGAGAGAGAAAGAAAGAAAAAAAAGGTCAATGAAAGAAAAGGTCAATGAAAGGTGGACAGTCACAAAGAAGGGAGAAAAAGCGAAGAAATCCTGGAGGGTCCACCCCCACACACATAACTTCAAAGCATGGATGGACAGAATGGATGAGAGAACACAAGGATATGCTTTGGGGAGATGAACTGGTATCTTCAATCGGATCATCAATATCATGCCATTTCAGTGTTAATCCAATTTCATTCTTGCCTAACGGGTTATAATTGGCCTTCTGTGGAAGATGTAGAGTAGGGAGAGGGTAAGGTAACTAGAGCATCCCAAAGTTTGACAGTCACGGTCCTCACATAACAACCAAGAAAGAAGAATGCTGCTTTATGTGACCACCTTACGGGGGAAAGAAGGACAGAGCACATCTTGGAGAGGTCAATTACCTGCTACTGATGAATCTACACCATGGTGCCCCAGCTGGAGCACTGTCCCTGAGACATTCTGGTTGAATGGTCATTGGGTCCTGTCTGGCCCTATTACTTTGCCTCATCTTTTCCCCATCCAAAGATAACTAGTCTCATTTCAGATAAGGTGTTTATGAATTAATGCAAAGCTTGCATTACAAAAGGTAAAGCTAGAGTGCCGTTTTCCATGGCATCCCATCAGAATTAGTGGGAAGGAGACACTCAGAACCTTGAGTTCAGGTCATGACCTGTTAAGAGAAAACCTAAAGCATTTTGTTCAAGGTAATGACTGGCAGTGGTGATTGTTACTGTTCTACGCATATTAAACTATTTTAACAAATTACTAAGGGTGTTTGACAGGTACAGAGAACAGCAGCTTTAAGGACAACATAATCTACTTCCCTGTACCATTTATAAGCTTCTGATTTGCAGAGATCTAATTCTAAGAGCTGGACAAAATGAAGTTTGACTCTGCATAACACATGTCTGCTAAAGAATTAAAAGGGGAAAAAAATTTTAAATCGAGGAGAAAACTGCACTGGTTTCCTTCTCTGTTTCTTGGCTAAGGGCGGTACAGCTAACTCGACACCAGCTTTGTAGCCTCCAAGTGGGTAAATTTAAATTTCCTTCAGATAAATGTTTTCCCAAATGAGAAAATGCTATTTTTAATGAAACCAAATAGCCTTAATTGGTTGTGATGGGAAGTAAACTCAGATATAAACACTGCATAAATAATTCAAGGCTTTCCATCTGGGGAAACTTCTTCCTGAATTGGAGAGTGAATATTCAACCTAAGACAGTGTTTGCATCATCTGAAAAGCAACAATTGACATCTAAGCTACCTTCCAATTGCAAAGCTAACACAAGGCAGCATTCTGAGACAACTATTGCGACTTTTATGAAATGGTTGCCCTCACCCCGCACCAACACCCCCTCCCCATTCTTACAATGAATGCAAATTAAAACACTCATCCGGTCACACTCTTCTGTCCTCTCCTCTACCACAATGCTGTTTAATTTAAAATAATGACTATGCTCAGGCTTGATTAAAAGGATGGGAAAGGAATGCTCCCAAGTTTCCAGGACATACATAATAAAATCCATCAAGTATTAAAGGGCTACAATAAACATACAGGACAAAGTAAATAAGAATACAGAAGGGTAATTAATTCCAATGGGTGAAAGGGAAGGCTTAATGGAAGAGCTGGCATTTGGGCTGAGCAATGACATATCTGAGATTAGAAGGATATTAATAATAATGAAAATACGGCTGTACAATATATGTTATTGATTATTTTTATTTTTATTAATAGCCACAGCTAAGATTTCAGGAGTAGTTACTGAGTGTATTAAATGCTTTAAATACAATAGCTCATTTAATCTTACAATCATCTCATGAGATAAGTATTCCTATAAAAGCCATTTTTTTTAATTGCGATGGAATCTGGCTCTTTCACCCAGGCTGGAGTGCAGTGGTGCGATCTGGACTCAGAGCAACCTCCGCCTCTAAGGTTCAAGTGATTCTCCTGCCTCAGCCTCCCGAGTAGCTGGGACTACAGGAGCGCACCAGCACGCCCAGCTAATTTTTGTATTTTTAGTAAAGATGGAGTTTCACCATATTGGTCATGTTGGTCTTGAACTCCTGACCTCGTGATCCACCCACCTCGGCCTCCGAAGTGCTGGTATTACAGGCATGAGCCACCATGTGCAGTCAAAAGCCATTTTCAAGATGGATAAACTGAGAAGACAGAGGTTAAGTGACTTGCTCAGTACTGCTCAGCTAGTAACGGGCAAAGCTGAGAAGCAGAACCCTTAATCAGATTCCCGCACTCCTGCCTCTGGCCAATGCCAAGCATTTGAGATGTGGCAGTACAGAGGAAATGTTCTGAAGAGAAAGGAAGAAGGGAAGTTAAGAGAGAGTGCTCATGGCTCCAAAGAGGGTGCTGACGTCATTATCATTGGGGAGCAAAAATTATCCTCCAAACACCTTACTGAGAAAACTGAAAATTTTCACCACAATCTTTCATGTTGCTTCCAGCTTCCTGTACATACTAACAATTTGTACTAGGCCACTATGATATTGATAAGCTGCCCTGTTTTCTTTTCTTTTCTTTTTTTTTTTTTTGAGACAGAGTTTCACTCTGTCACCCAGGCTGGAGTGCAGTGGCATGATCATGGCTCACTGCAACCTCCGCCTCCCAGGTTCAAGCGATTCTCCTACCTCAGCCTCCTGACTAGCTGGGATTGCTGGCGTGTGCCACCACACCTGGCTAATTTTTGTATTTTTAGTAGAGACGGGGTTTCACCATGTTGGTGAGGCTGGTCTCAAACTCCTGACCTCATGATCCGCCTGCCTCGGCCTCCCAAAGTGCTGCGATTACAGGAGTGAGCCATCGCACCTGGCCAAGCTGCTCTGTTTTTCTAACGGCCTCTGATGAAGATTTCAAAACTTTCCTCCACCGACAACTTTGTTTCTTCATTCATGTATTTTCTTCCTGATTGACTAGATTATACCATCCCTTAGATAAGGGTTGAATTTTCTACTGTTTGAGAACTCGAGTCTATCCTTTAACAATCATAAACCTGGTAGAACTAAAAACAAACAAACAAAAAACTACAACTCATGATCAAAGCTTGTTCTTCTTGTTCTTCTATACCTAAAACCAAGATGACCTGACTTTGAAGTAGATGAGCTACTTCCCTAAATTGCCAAATATTCCACAGAGAGCCAAAAAGGGCCTTTGGAAACAGAGGATGTTTTATCTGCCCTTTTAAAATAAAAACATTTCCTTCTTACTGTCTTCGTTTATTCTCTTATGAGAAGGGTTCTATACTGATGCATAAGGGTAAAAAAAATTCTAATTGCATTATTCCAAGGCAGATATAAAAACTCTTCAATAAAATAAACATGACCACATTAAAATCATTCTGAAATAGGCAGAAAAGTCATTTAGTGATAATTGAATGTTGATTTAAAAAGTATTGATGTGTGCAGCTGGAGAGAGAAAATAAGATATGAAAATAAACAATATTACGTTTTGGAGAACAAAGCACTACAGGTGTATCTACAGAGCTGATTCTACAAGATAAATATAGAAACCTAGTGGAAAAACATATTGGGCTTCTTTGGATTTGTTGAGATAATTTTATATGATCAAATTAAACAGCACAGGAAAATTAGTTTTGCCATTCTTATGCCTTCTGTTAAAAACAAAAATTTCAAACTGATGAACTTACCCTAACCTAGCCCAATAATCTTGACACATGTCATTAATAAAGAAAAATTGTACCCTAAAGGGTATCTTTCAATTGGAAATTTATTTTTACCATGTGTGCTTAATTGTACGTAAGTAAAAGATTTGACCCTTTTTAATATGTGGGTCAAAGGATAAAGGTCACAACCCTAAATCCTATCCTGTGCTCCTTGATGTGTTTCTGGGACACAAACATGACATGAATTCAATGCATTCATTCAAGCAGGCAATTAATCTTTACTGAACACCTAAATGCTGACCACACAGGGATTCGTAGGGCCTAAAGGGTTAGCATCTCAAAGTCTCAGGAGAAACACAGCCGAGAAAGCAAGCACTCACAGCACAGAATTACAGAAGTTATGAAATGAGAAGCCGCCACAAGATCACCTAGTGGAAGAACTGGACTGGAAGTTGGAGGAGACCCCAAAGCCTTCGAGGATGAAGCAGCTAAGCTGAGACCCAAAGGAAAGAAACAATAACAAACGGTCATGCAGGGTGGAGGCACGGGGGGAAGAAAGCTTCAGGCAAAAGAACATCATGCTTAAAAATTCATGATACAGAAAGAAAGGGTGAGACCTGGAATCAGATCTGAGTAATATCTGAAATAAGACTGCGAGATCAGAAAATCTAAATGCAGCAAGGGTTTCGGCATAAGGAAGACACGTTGGAGAAATCCCTGGTCTTTAGGCCCGGCACGGTGACTCACGCCTGTAATCTCAGCACTTTAAGAAAGAGGCCGAGGCGGGCGGATCACGAGGTCAAGAGATTGAGAGCACCCTGACCAACATGGTGAAACCCCCTCTCTACTAAAAATACAAAAAAATTAGCCGGCTGTGGTGGTGCATGCCTATGGTCCTGGCTACTTGGGAGGCTGAGGCAGGAGAATTGCTTGAAACTGGAAAATGGAAGTTGTAGTGAGCCGGGATCATGCCACTGCACTCCAGCCTGGTGATAAAGTGAGACTCTGTCTCAAAAAAAGAAAAGAAATCCCTGGTCTTTAAAAATATGAACAGTCAGACACCCCAGGGACTTGCTCCAAAGGCACATGGTCACTTAGATCCTACCACTGAAGCCCAGGTTTATTCCATACCTGTTCCTGGGTGTGGCTTTATGACAGGCCAGGACAAGGTTGGAAATACTACTGTTCACATCTCTGACTCCATAACTGGTGTGGAAGCTCCAGGTTATACTTGTGCATTTCTAAGCTTGCCCCAAATCCTAGAGCTCCAGAAGTAACTGGCATGCCAGCAGTGCAAGATTTTCTGTGACCCTTTGAGAGGCAACATGCAGAGCAGTTAACAGATGAGGCAAGTCTGGGTTCTGAACTCATTTCACCATTCCCTGGGTATAGTCCTGGGTAAACTAAAGCCTGATTATCATGCAGAATTAAGAGGCAATGAGGGTTAAATGAGATAATGCAAGCACAGCACTCAGCACTGTTAGTCACATGGTCATAGTCAATAGAAGGAAGCCACCAGCATTATAGTCACTATAATCGCCACCACCACCACCATCGCCACCACCGCCACCACCATCACCACCGCCACCACCGCCACCACCGCCACCACCATCAAAATCCGGATCAGCACCATCACCACTATCACTGTCATCTCCATCACCACCATCACAATGATCATTACCACCATCATCTGGGTATATGACCTCTAACAGAAGATTTTGCAGGTGAAAATGAGAAGTTCCTTTTAGTCACCACTTCAATCCGGTATAATCTCCCACAATGTCAGAAGTGGAAGGGGGTGGGGGTCGGGGAGAGGCCAAAAGGTGGGTGAAATCTAAATATTCAGAGTTAGGAGTGGCAGGTTGTATGTGAAGGTAGAGGTTTTGCAGAATTTCCTCACATTACAAAAAAGGAGAAATTCAAGGACATGCTCAATCCTTTATTAATTTCTGACTAAATGTCTTGTCCTGTGTGTTTCTAGAATTCCTGGATGGCATCATCTCAGTCTTTAGACAACAATCTGCTCACCCATGAAAAAGAGGCCAGTAGTCTTTAAGTACTACGGGGGAAGAAACAACGTTCTGTCTCCTGGATTTATCAAATTTGGCATCTGAAGAGGCTTCTAAGTCTTCAAGTCAATCCTTCTCTGAATCATGGCTGCAAAGAATTTACTCTGCTAGTCAGTTACACACACAAAAAAAGAGTAACTGTAAATGTTCAATAAACACTTAATATATTAGGTGCTGAGAACAGAAAACTTCAGTTACGTATCAACTCCTTTAGTTCTCACAACCACCACCAGCATCAGGTACGACTACTCACATTTTACAGAGGAAGAGACTGAGACACTGAACGATGAAGTCTTGACTCAGACTCACAAAGAAAAGTGGGCAGAGCCAGGACTCAAAGTTTGGTCTGTTCAATGGCATCCCAGGGGCTGGACCTCTATGTCTGCCTCCCGCATTGCCTCCAGTGCTTAGCCTAAGTCACCCAAAGATGGCAAAACTGCTGAAACTCCTCTATACATGCAGAGCCCACACCCAGGCTCAAAACAGAAATCAAAGTGTGTTTCCAGCTAGCCCCAATGTCCCTGACCAGGCTCTGGCAAGCTCTTACACGTCGGTGCTCTACTTTCCACTTAAAAGCTGGACTCACGAGAAGCACGTGCAACTCTGAATAAACTGTGAAGACAGACGAAATTTCTATACTATCGTAGAGAGCTTCAGTGGAACACAACATTACATGTCTTCATCATTATCCTCAGCACATTTCCCATAGGTGCTTGATGCCAGATAAGTACATTTCAAATGTGCCTCTGTTTCTGGCATCTTACAAGATGTTAGAACTGATATTTGGGTGGAAATTGTCTCCAATTTGTGAAACTTGGAATGTACTTTGGTATGTGAAATATAAATATACTTAGAAAATGAAAATGCTTTCTTCTTGGGTTCATTAGGAGGAGTCTTTCAAAATTTAGAGGCAACCCTCATGTTATATTTTATACACAGATGCACCAGACAGCTATAAAAGCAACTTTTTAAATATTAAAGACTTAGAGCTGGTTGTCGGCGGGAAAAGTAACAACCTATAAAAAATACTTAACACTGAAAACCATCAGAAACTAACAATTTCTTATTAAATCTATTTAATGTCAAGAGTCTCTCACTGAGTGGGATAAGTTTTTTAAATATTTAACACATAGAGTCACTTGGAGGCTGAGAAGATATTTTTTATTAAACATATTTAATGATTAGCACTGCTCTAAGGCTGGTGGGGGGGAAGGCAAGCGCCGTAACTGTTACAAAGCAAAGGCGCCAAGTGTTTACAGCTGTGCTGGCAGCGAACCGGAATCTTTATAAAGCATATTTAAGGCTCACCAGCTGCAGGAGTTGCCATGTTGCTAATCACCCCAAATGCATTCTTAAATCAAATTTAAAACATGGCCACATTTGTTTAAACGATATATCTATGAAATTAACTTCTAGGGATGGCAAACAATAGTTCTGTACATAGACTCTCTTCATAGCTACCAAAAATTAAGACCTGAAGTTCAAATTTTTGTACAAGCCCATGATTGGCCTTGAGAGAAGGAAAATGTGGGATAAACACCCACCGCAGTATTTGGAAAACATATTATGCTTTAGTGTAGTAATTACTCATCTTGTTTTCACAGTTTTATTAGAAAAAAAGAGATTTGTTTTCCCCTTCTTGAATGAAAACACTTAATTGCTACCAGAGATGATAAGGAACTTCCCAGAAATTTCTTACTAGCTTAAAAAAATTTTTTAACTTAAGTTGTACATACTTATACTCTTTTGTGTTAGAAGAGTAGACATACACCACTTTAAAAAAAAAAAATCTCTTGGCTAGGTGTGGTGGCTCACGTCTGTAATCCTAGCACTTTGGGAGGCCAAGGCAGGCAGATCACTTAAGGTCAGGAGTTCGAGAGCTGCCTCGCCAACACAGTGAAACCTCATCTCTACTAAAAGTACAAAAAGTAGTCGGGCATGGTGGCACGTGCCTGTAGTTCTGGATACTCGGGAAGCTGAAGCAAGATAATTGCTTGCATCTGGGAGGCGGAGGTTGCAGTGAACCGAGATCATGCCACTGCACTCCAGCCTGGCTGACAGAGCAAGACTCACTTTCAAAAAAAAAAAAAAAAAAATTTCTCTCCAATCAGGAAAAATAACTAATGAGTACTAGCCTTAACACCTGGGTGATGAAATAATCTATGCAACCACCTACCATGATACAAGTTAAGCTATATAACAAACCTGCACATGTGCCCCTGAAGTTAAAAGAAATTTAAAAATAGAGGCAGTTGAAAAAAAATCTATATATATATCTCTCTCTCTCCATACATGTACATAGGTTCATTTGGGTGAGATGTAACAATTGTGGTCATTAACAAAGCATGGCCAGGTATGGTGGCTCATACCTGCAATCCCAGCACTTTGGAAGGCCAAGTCAGGAAGATTGCTTGAGCCCACGAGTTCAAGATTAGCCTGGTCAACATGGCAAAACCCTCTCTCTACAAAAAATACAAAAATTAGCCGAGTGTGGTGGCATGTGCCTGTGGCCCCAGCTACTGAAGAGGCTGAGGTAGGAGGATCACTTGAGTCCCAGAGGCTGAAGCTGCAGTGAACCAAGACTGTGCCACTGCACTCTAGTCTGGGTGACAAAGCAAGACCCTGTCTCAAAAAAAAAAAAAAAAAAAAGTGTAACTATTCATTAGATAAACAATAATAGCGCTTAATCAAATGCTCTGCAAAGACCACACCAGAAGCTACAAACTCTCATTTTACTATGATTTTCCAACTTTGAAGGTGGGTACCAACTTAGGGTACATGTGGAGACACTGTGGGAACAAAAAGAACAAAAATCACTTTCCTGATAAAAATTACACATCTTGGGATCGATCATCCCATTGAATTTCCAAAACAAACCCCAGACCAAACTAGTTTTATCCCATTTACTAGGTCAGAACATAGGCTAAGAAAGGTTAAGTAACTTATCCAAATAATAGAGCTGGGACATGAACAAGCTCTGGCCTATTTGACTCGACATTCCTTCTGGATCTCCTTCCAACATATCAAGGTTCAGTGTTAAGGACTAAGTGTTTGCCCACCCCTACCCCCCT
Source organism: Ateles fusciceps (assembly GCA_036589455.1). NCBI lineage: Eukaryota > Metazoa > Chordata > Mammalia > Primates > Atelidae > Ateles > Ateles fusciceps. Next base: position 16,582,004 of record JAZHEH010000562.1, read on the forward strand.
GAAATTCTTATACTGAAGCCCTACTTCTCAGTGTGATGACATTTGAAAATCAGACCTTTGGGAGGTAATTAGGATGAGATGAGGTCATGACAGTGGGGCCCTCATGATGACATTAGCACCTTTATAAGAAAAGACAGCAAAGAACTTGCTCTCTCCCCCAGGAATGCACAAAGAAGAGGTAAGGCCTAATGAAATCTTGTCTGCATTTTGACCTTGACCTTTGCAGCCTTCAGAACTGAGAAATTAATTTGTTATGTAAGCCATCTAGTCTGCAGTATGTTGTCATGGCAGTAGGAGCAGATTAATACACTCAGCCACAGCCAAGCAGTTCCTAGATGGATTCGAAATTTGACTATAGATGAAGACTTTGATTTTGGCACACAAGAACGGGTCTATGTAACCAGAACATCTGAACCAGAGGTTCTCAAATGGAGATGATTTTGCCTCCCAGGGGATATCTGCTAATGCCTGCAGACATTCCAATTGTCCCAACTTAGGGGCTGCTACCTACTACCGGCATCTGTTGGGTAGAAGCCACAGATGCTGCTAAACATAGCAAAGAACGTCTCCTATAATGCAAAGAACACATGGGCAGGGAGAGGTAGATTAAAGGTAAGAGATGAGGACTGGAGATATCAATTGAGCCAATCAGGAAGTATGACATCAATAAACAAATTCCACCAACCCAGTGATCTGGCATCACGTCAACAAAAATGACTTGTTTCTATAAGAGCAAACGTGTCCTCGTATGACCTATGGGGCCAGAATGGCTGGACTGCCGCTCTAACCCTCTCATTTAACTAGCTGTGTTTTCTGGGCTTCAGTAATTTAACTACTCCTAGCTCCAGGTTCCACATCTGTAAACTAGAGATAAAATAAGTACTCCTCTGATACGGTCATTGGGAGATTAGACAATGCACGCAAAGATGATTATCATTAAATAATTACTATTACTGGCTTTGGTACATTGGGGAACTGTGTGTGTGTGTGTGTGTGTGTGTGTGTGTGTGTGTGTGTGTGTGTGTGTGTGTGTGGTGGGGAAGTGGTGGCAATGCAGCGTTATCTGAGTGCAGAGCTATGCACAGATGTGTCATCCCACAACCACAACAAAGAGGAATGGAGTGTTCCCCCGGAGGCCCCGACGATTTGCTCATGGCCATTTAATCAGAGGATGGTACAAATTACCTAGCATTTGTCTTCTAGCTTGTTTCAAAGCATATTACCTTAGCTATGGTGTTTCTTGCTGTTTGTTTACACCATTTCCTTTTGGACCAAAATCTCAGTAAAATTGCTCTAGGGACATTTTTATCTTTTTCCTTCCAAAGAAGTTGCATATCTAAGTGTCCCATTAGAACTCATTCAGGTCAGTGAATCACACTGAACACCAATAAAAGTGAGGTAAAAGCATACCTAAAGCCAGCACCCTTGACTTATTTAACTCTTGAGTGGATTTTATGACAAACCATGAACATCACACACACACGTCACATTCCGCATTCTCTTGATCCAATTCTCATTAGAGCGAGGAGTGGCAGGAGAGTTGGCCACTGCTCCCAAATAATGCCAGGGCTTGGACAGAAGGAAAGAGGATTCAGAAGCTGGGAAGAAAAAAGAGGAATGCATTTTCAGTTTGCAATAACCCAGGACTTCTTATTCTCCAATATGGATTTCCTTTTTATCACATCGTCTGGAACTCCTTGTGGAGTTCTGAGATATTTCAAATCAGACTCACCTCCTTCAAAGCTTTCCTTAAAAGTCACCTTCTTAATAAGGCCTATTAAGCTATAACCCGCAACCCCCAACAAATCTCTGGCCCAGCTGGTTTCCCTTAACCTATGCTGTATTTTCCAAAGTACCTCTCACCTTCTCACATGTGCAATTATTTATAATGTTTTTGCATCTGTCTACCGCTTGCTAGAAGAGAAGCTCCACAGTGGTAGAATTTTTTTTGGTCACTGACACATTCCAAGTGCATAGAGCAATGTCTGGCACATATAAAGCACTTGGTAACATGTTGAATACATCCCTGAATTAATATGACATCAGTTCTTCACCCATAAAACTCACAGTTAAAAATTACACCAATTTCTGGACATAGGCCCACAGCCATATAAGGCTTAGGTACTATCCAGCACCCAGGAAAACAGCTACTCTCAGCAAGGACTGCATTTAAAACAAGAAAATTGTACAATGGATGCACTCGTCAACTTCCACCTAGAAGCTATGGCTCCTCCATTAGAGAATGATAAATGTCACTGTCATAATCAGAAGTTTTCCGTGGTTTCCAATGTGCTCACTTTTATGCTGAAAGCCAAAGCATTAATAAAGCAATTGAAGGGGTAGGATTATAAGTCTATGAATGTCAGTGGCAAGGTTTCACATATGTCACTTTGCAATAATAAAGGACTTCAGACACAGTGCTAGGGACTGGGCTGAACAGGACTACTTGTATTTCTGAAATAGGAGATAGTGAAGACAGGACCAAAAGCAAATAAATGAGAAAAATGAAGGCAAATTCAATTAATCATTTCACCTACTGACACTTTAATGCATTATTGTTACAACTACTCTGAAATGTCCTGGAAGATTATTCACACCTTCTCACCCCACCCCACCCCATCCATTTTTCAGGGCAGGAAAGTTGAACTGCAGCCTTTCTGATTGGCTTTTACGTCTGGCAGTGCTATTCTCGTTTACAGGTGATGCTGAGGTTTTGGAAATACCAGCCCTGCCTGATGACCATGAATTCATGTTACTTTCTTCTAGCTCTGGCTTTTACTTGGGGAAGAGAAAATAGTCTCCAAATTCAGAGTCTGAAAACAGTACCATTTTCAAGCCCCAAGCAGATCTTTGGTGTTCAGATTTTAACGTTAAATGTACCGGAGGGTTTTGTTGTTCCCTGATCTAGCAGAGCTAACTCGCTCAGAGGCTTGGGGGCCTGCCTTGGTGGAGCCCCCAGTATAGGACTCCTGTCCCACCTTAGAACGTTTAATATTCTTATCCATCACCTGAATCAATACAGTGCAGTCCTGCTCCAGAAGAAGAAGTCATGGACTGGGATGGCCACATAGACTAAGTTAATTTAAAAGTAATAGAGTGAGATTGCTCCCATTACATTTATCGAACCAGCACCTCCAGCAGCTGGCTGCGGGGGTGGCCAAGTCTACTGTGGAGAAACTTATAGAAAACCCGCCAAAGCCAAGGCTTTCATTTTATTTATTTGTTAATCATTCATCCTTGTTCACTGCCAGCATGGACATTTTGAACATTTCCTTTGAGTGGAGAGGAGCTGACTTCGTACCGTTGTAATACCTTTCTCTCAATCACCTGACTACAGAAGTCACCATCAGAACACAGAAATGTATGCCAACTGTTAAGACTTTTAATGGACATCCAGCTCTAAGTATAACTGACGAACCAGGAAGACCACAAGAGAGAAGAGTTTGAACGACATTCTACCAACAGGCTCACACATGGCTCTGAGCAGCTAGCTGCCTTTCCTAAAGACCCCACAATCAGGCCTCACCTAAGTTCTACACTGTATCAGCACCACTCACTGGACTTACTAGCTGAGAAACCCACGGCTAGTAGCCTCATCTCTGTACTGCAGTTTCCTGATATGATGTGTATGAAGATAATACCAACACCACAGGTTTCCTGTGATAATTAAAATACACTTGACCATTGAATAACATGGGTTTGTACTGCCAGGGGCCAAATTGTTGTTGTTGTTTTTTAACAAATGCAGATTGAAAATACAGTATATTTAGGATGCAAAACCCATGTATATGGAAGACTGACTTTCTGTATACTTGGGTTCCACAGGGCTGACTTTGAACTTGAGTATGTGAGCATTTTGGTATATGTGGGGGTTGCAAAAACAATTCCCTGTATTAGCTTGTATTATCATTTTCTCCATAAGAATCATTAGTCAGCTGAGCACGGTGGCTCGCGCCTGTAATCCCAGCAATTTGGAAGGCTGAGGTGAGAGGATTACTTCAGGTCAGGAGGTTGAGACCAGCCTGGACAACATGGTGAAACTTTGTCTCTACTAAAAAATACAAAAATTAGCTGGGCATGTGGTGGATGCCTGTAATCCCAGCTACCGGGGAGGCTGAGGCAGGAGCATCACTTGAACCCGGGAGGCACAGGTTGCAGTGAGCTGAGATCACGCCACTGCACTCCAGCCCAGGTGACAGAGTGAGACTTTGTCTCAAAAAAGAAGAATCATTAGTCAACAATGAGGGTTGCTGGAAATCTCAAAAGAGTAGTCAAGGTAGTTGTTACTAAATTCTCTCCCTCTGGCCGGGTGCGGTGGCTCACACCTGTGATCCCAGCACTTTGGGAGGCCGAGGTGGGCGGATCACAAGGAAAAGAGATCAAGACCATCCTGGCCAACATGGTGAAACCTCGTCTCTACTAAAAAATACAAAAATTAGCTAGGCGTGGTGGCACACGCCTGTAGTCCCAGCTACTTGAGAGGCTGAGGCAGGAGAATTGCCTGAACTCGGGAGGCGGAGGTTGCAGTGAGCCAAGATTGTGCCACTGCACTCCAGCCCGGTGCCTGGTGACCGAGTGAGACTCTGTCTCCAAAAATAAATAATAAATAAAAATAAATAAATTCTCTCCCTCCTTAATTTGCAGCTACACCAAAAAGTACAGGGAAACCAGGTGTGGTGGCTCATGTCTATCATCACGACACTCTGGGAGGCTGAGGCAGGAGGGTTGCTTGAGTCTAAGAATTCAAGATGAGCTTGAAACACAGGGAGACCCTATCTCCGGGGAAAAAAAAAAGGGAGGGGCATGGTATGTGTGCACCTGTGGTCCTAGATGCTTGAGAGGCTGAGGTGGAGGATCACATGAGCCCAGGAAGTTGAGGTTGCAATGAGTTGTGATGGCACTACTGCACTCCAGCCTGGGCAACAAAGTGAAGAAAAAAAAGAGTAGAGAGCAGTTGAGAGCAGATACCAGAGATACCAAATCTCAGCAAGGAAGTAAAAGAAGGCTTCCTCCGAAAGTGACATTTGAACTGAAGCTTTAAATAAGAAGAGTTTGGAAAGACTCTTTGCAGAGGTAGGACAAAGCAGGAAAGCAGATTCATAGGTCCTGAGGTGGGGAAGAGGCAAGGTCTTTGGAAGAAGGTCATTAAAGGTGGAGCAGGGAAAAAAAAGGGAAAGAGTATTTCCAGATGCAACAGGGCTGGGAGGCAGGAGCTGGGTCACGCACATATAATATTTTTATAGAGCATCTACACCAGCATGTCACAGGCAAATTGAACATCCAATGTGAGATTAAAACAAGATGAACTCATCGTGTCTCTATCTTAGAACTAGGTCGGTCATTCAACCATTTCAATATTATCTTGCGGGCGTGAATTTATAGATAAGCCTGTGCAAATTCTGCCATCTGATTCCCCTTAGCATTAATAGTTCTGCCTGACAAAACCATCTGCACCGGCCTAACACTCCAGTCTTAAAGTCTCTTTCACATGAAGTGGCGTCATGATTTTTCACTGATCTGAAATTAAAATTTCCAGCCATAAAAAATATATTTAGATCCAAGGCTACATGTCACTCCTGAAATCTTGTCATTTAAATCACGTTAGGCGTTGAATGAGATAGAGGTGAAATTTAACTTTCACTGCATTTTAGTCTTGATCATGGCAAATTTATAACTCTGGAGTAAATCCTGCTGTCAAGGAAAATGTCTTCACTAAATCAGATTTGTTGCTTCCCTCCTTCCTTCAATACTTTTGTAAAAAAACGGGAATGCTCTTCAACAAAATCCAGTTGTTTCGTCTCTTTCTAGCCACAAAGACTCTACTGGAGTTGCCAGTTTAGCCACTGGAAACTCCAGAATTTCCTATAACAGTATATTCGGTATTCAATTTGCTCAGCAAATGGTATGTTGGATATTTTTACTCAAATCCATATTGACTAAATCTAAAGCAATTGCTTGGGGGAAAAGGTCACTAAAAAGCTTTCTTGTAGCTGAACTCCATTTCGGTCCCTGTCCCCACACGACTTTCTGGGAATATGTGGCACTACTGACTAATTCTACATTTCTCAAAGCAAATGGGTCCATTGGCTTCTGTGAACATGGGTTTTCTTTGTACTTCTCTGGCTAGTCCAACTCTGTGTTCTCTGCAGCCCCACCCATCTTCCCTGAGATGTCTTCTGAAGGCTGGTGTAACTCACAGCTCAGGGGAACCAGAACACACCCAATCCATCTGACCCAGGCATTCTCATTAACCCTAAGGCATTAATTTCCATGTGCATACTAATGACTCTCGAATTTTTATCTCCAATTCTGACTTGCGTCCTGAGTGGCAGACCCGTCCAACCAATTGGTTTCTTAGACATTTGCAAATGAATGTATCTATGTATATCTAAAACAGAATTCATCCTCTTCCTCCGATGCCTGCCGCTTCCACAGGCCTCACTGTCTCAATGGAGCACCACCTTTGACCTAGGTGCACAAATCAAAACCCTTGAAATAATGTCTCTGTCTTCACTCCATAACTAACACCAAGGACTGTCAACCTCATTTGCCAAATATCCCTTAAATCAGTCTAAACCTGGCCCCTGCCTCCAATCAGATCTAGATCAGTAACCACCATCACTTAGCTGTATTACTTTAAGAGCCTCCCAAGGTGACTTTACACTGCAGACATCCTCATTCCATCTCACCATCCATTCCCCATTCCCAGTCATCTACCAGGAGCAGGTAGCTCACTATGCTACTTCCTTCTTCAGAATGCTTTGAAGAATTCTCATTTCGCTTAGCATAAACACTGCATGTTCTCACTCATAGGCTGGTGTTGAATAATGAGAACACATGGACACAGGGAGGGGAGCATCACACACTGGGGTCTGTTGGGGGGTAACTAGGTGAGGGACAATGGGCGGCGGGGAGTTGGGGAGGGGATAACATGGAGAGAAATGCCAGATATAGGTGATGGGGAGGAAGGCAGCAAACCACATTGCTATGTATGTACCTATGCAACAATCTTGCATGTTCTTCACATGTACCCCAGAACCTAAAGTGCAATAAAACATATATTTTTTTAAAAAATCCAAACTCATTACTGTTCTGTCTCCTGTCTACCTCCCCATATCGTGCTAATCTTACTTTCAATCTGTCCATAGCCATCCCAGGCTTCTTCAAATGTGCCATCCTCTTCCTAAACACTAAGCCTTGCCTTAGTTTTCCCTGGACACACCTTTTCCCCAGATTACCCCATCTAACTCCTCTACATTCTTTCTGTTTCAGAGAATATGTCACTCCTCTGTGGAAGTAATCCCATTGCTTTTTAGGGTAGGTAAACTACTCATCTCATTTTCTTCCTATGTAGCCTGCAGATCTCCTGTTGTACTATAATTGTAACTACGATATTAGTTCTCTCACTCATCTAGCACACGGGCTGGTATACAGTTAGTGCTAAATACCTACTTGTTGATTAGGATTTGCTCATCCTTCCTGCAATACGTTTGTAAAAAATATTGAAATCCTTTTCAATAAAATCCAGTTGTTTCATTCTTTTTCCAGTCACAAATACTCTATGGGAGTTGCCAGTTAAGCCACTGGAAATTTCAGAATGTCTTACAATAGTGCAATTGGTTTACACCAACAAATGGTATCTTGGATATTTTTATTCAAATCCATATTGACTAAATCTAAAGCATCTACTTTCGATTGACCCAGGCAGTGGGGGGTCAGTCAAAGTTCCTGCCCCATTCCAGAGGCAAATGAGCCTCCATCCCAAATAGATTAAATGACAATTCCTTGTCCCGTTCAGTTTTTTGAACAAGTAATTCCATTACAGAGACTCACATCGTATCCTCACACTTGTGTACAACTCAGCATTCCTCATTTCATACTGTTTGCTGTTCATTAACTGTTCATGAGCGCATCCCGCCTCCCAAACTGGATTTTGTGATTTGTGAATCTCCCACCATTCCAAGATCCATCCCTCCTCCTGTGCTCACCTGCAGGTCAACTGATTGATCAATGATGACATCTCCAGTAAAAGTGTGATTCCCTTTACCCATAATCGTGAAACATACCCAAGCTGACTAATACCCATTTAACCACAACTCTACAATAAATCCTTAGGCTGAAACTTTCAATTTATGGAAATGTTCCCTCCATTAAAAAATACTAATTAGTCTTATGTACATATTTTTCTTCCTCCCTACCTCTAAAAGTTCCTTAAAGCAATATTTCAATTAGACTGTTTATATAAGCAATGAATTCATGAGGAATCTGGCAGGTGGATTTTAGGATGCCTGATAAATATCAGTTTGAAAAACTAATTAAGCTTTGGGTGAGTTGTGGAGTAATGTGTCAACATGGCCTTAGTTCAAAAAATGCAGAAAGTAACTTAAGTTAAAAAAAAAAGGGAGGGGGGGGATTTTTCCATCATTTTAGAACTGTGTGTGTATGTAAAAAACCTATCTGCATAAAGTTAAACCTGTATTTGGATATACATGATTTCACTAAAAGCCTCATGCAATTTAAAACTTGAGTAACTCAGGATACACAAATGATAGAGGCAAATTGCAAACAATATATTTATTCATCAAACCCCTATCCTTTAACAGAATGTAAAGATTATCATGAAAGCAATTTATAAAGTCATTCAACCAGAGCCAGAAAATTCAACTTAGAAATCAGATTGGACAATGTCTTGTGACAGGTGGAAGGTGGCCAGGCAATATGAAATGCACTACGTTATTTTAGGAATATTACCCTTGCATGTTATTCATAATGTGCATTTTATCATCCCTTGTAATATAAAGTTTAAAATAAATGCAAGGTCTTACAAAGGAAGACCTGATTTTACTGAAGAAAAGAAGCGGTTGTGTTCATGTGGGTGAATATTTTCCCTTCATCCTCCCCTCCCTTCAGCACAGTCAGAATGGGAAATGCCTGGCTGAAATAAAAGAGGTTTGAAGGTCGCCCATGTTGTAGTCAATTTGCCTTGGGTTTTAATTTATGTGTTTTTAAAATGTGGACAGCATCCAGATGGTAAGTTTTCCAATGGAGATGGATAAATTAATAAATAAATAACCCAAGCATCCTTTCAGAGGACATGCTGATATCTGACTTGTTCATAAATAATATCTAGTGTATTAGCAGATTTTAAGGGCGTGCTAGGAATGTGAATTGCAAGCAGATACCTCTGGTCACCTTTTGATAATGAGCCCATCTTTTAATAACAGACACCTTTCTCTTGTGTTCTGCGAAGGCACATTTGCAGCTTGTGAAAGTGAGAAATGTACTTGTGAGAATGAAGTCAGCAGTATCCCCCAAATGGACTCTACCTCGGACCTGTGTCAGTCCACCTGCATTCAGATACTAAACTGTGTCCAGATGATACACAGAGAATTTTTGCAAGACCTTGAGATTTGAGGCTACCCTAGATGTGTCTGGCCCTTGAGAAGTCAGAATAAACAAGTTCTCAGTGTGTGAAAGAGAAGACCTTTTAGGGAGTCTGCTAACTGCCCCATTTTCTGGAAACAGAGGATCACAGGTATAGGCCCATGTCTTCCATGTGTGTTCTGCATTCCCTGGCCACAGCCAACTGGACCGGACCAGGTATGGACCACCTAACCCAAGATGGACCAATGAGGTTGTCTTTCCTGGGTCTTTGGCATTAGGCCAAAGGACTCTCAGTGAGTATCAACCCATAGTCTGCACACTCAGAAAAGCATTAGGAACCAGACTACATGACACTAACTGAGAGAAGCTGTTTATAGCAGAAGAAGGAGGAAATGTCCAAGACACAAACAGAAATTAAAGATGCAATAAAAGACTTGTCTCCTTTCTAACCCCTGTCTAGCCACATTTGTACCACTGAGTTTCATGAGGTATTCCTATATTTTAAAAATAAACAATCTTGCTTAGGATTGTCTTGGCTATGTGGGCTAACTGTTGGTTGGAGTGTAAATTAGTTCAACCATTGTGGAAGACAGTGTGGCGATTCCTCAGGGATCTAGAACTAGAAATACCATTTTACCCAGCAATCCCATTACTGGATATATATCCAAAGGATTATAAATCATTCTATTATAAAGACACAGGCACATGTATGTTCACTGCAGCACTGTTCACAATAGCAAAGACTTGGACCAACCCAAATGCCCATCAATGATAGACTGGATACAGAAAATGTGGCACACAGATACCATGGAATATTACGCAGCCATAAAAAGGATGAGATCCTGTCCTTTGCAGGGACATGGATAAAGCTGGAAACCATCATTCTCAGCAAACTGACACAAGCACAGAAAACCAAATACCGCATGTTCTCACTCATAAGTGAGTGCTGAACCATGAGAACACATGGACACAGGGAGGGAACATCACACACCAGGGCCTGTTGGGGGGTGGGGAGGCTAAGAGAGAAATAGCAGGGGGTTGGGGGATAGGGAGGGATAGCATCAAGAGAAATACCTAATGTAGATGACGGAGTGACAGATGCAGCAAACCATCATGATACGTGTATACCTATGTAACAAACCTGCAAGTTCCACACACGTACCCCAGAACTTAAAGTATAATAATAAAAAATAATAAAATAAACAATATTTTCATGTATAAGCTGACTTGAGTGTGTTTCTGTTATGTGCAATCCAGGAATGCTAACAAAGCCATGGTATACAACAGTGTTCTTCCAAATTGTGACCCCAATTCCTTGATGGCCAAGATGCAAAACAACATAATACGGTGGTGAGGCTTGGCTATGAATGAAAGGTCTGTGCATATTCGGGAATGCAATCATAATACCTCAGCATTCTTGTTCCTCATATGAACTAAACAGTTTTCTTCTGACTGAATTAACAACGGGATTTAATGAAATCCACGCATTTTATAATGTGTTTGGTCATGCATTTCAGTTTTGTTTGGAATCAGAATCACTCCTCTCCTTGAATATGACAGATTCAACTCTTAAAAATGTATAAGCAGTAATTAGTGTATCATTGCCAGAAACATAAGAACACTTTCCTAAGTAATGTAGATGTCACTACAGAAAGATCATTTTGAATAACTCTTTATGATTAAAAATGCATACCTTTCAAAAGTATATTTAAAGGGCATCTTTAAAAATGGCTCTCCCTCTCTACCGAAGACTTTTTCTCTACCCTTTAGAACAAAGAACATGCAGATTCTGACTTCCAGTAAACCACTGTCTTATCCTTTCAGTAATTAATGGATGCTTTGAAACCAAGGAATCCTAAAGAACGTTTTTCAAGCCTTAAATGCAGGCTGGGCTGATTCACACATAGCACATCTAAAAAGATCTGGGGAATAAATAATCACCAGTTGCAAACGCTTGGCCCGGAGCAGTTGGGCACCAACCAGATTTCCAACAAGTGATGTGATTTTTTATTATAACAAGGAAAATTACTTACTGAAACACAAGAAAGTGCCTCTCTTCCTGACCCCCAGCCTTGTCCTATAGACGAACACACACATATCCTGGGTGATCATTTAGCAAATCCTTTTTAAAAAAAAAAAAAAAAATCACAATGGCTCTGGGGCACATTTTTGATAGATTTAAAAATCTGTGCTCACAAAGGAAGTTTATTTCATTGGCTAGGCTTCCGACTAGGTTAAAATCTGATTAAGTTAGCCTACAGGTAAACGTTTGTCAGCTGCTTGGCTTAAAATATGAGTCGGCAACTCGAAAATATTTGGAAAAATTACATTTTGCAGGGTGGAGAGGCTTTTTCAGGTAAGCGACAAATTATTTTTAAGCAGACACTTGCTTTCAGCCAGGATCTCGAACGCTGAAGACAATGGCGGGTGAATGGGGTACCTAGGAGCTGATTTATGCTGACACAGCCTCTGCATTTTTCAGGGGATGGTAGGGTGGCAGGAAGAATGCGACAGAAATGAAGCTGCCAGTCACCTTCTATGACCAGGATCAGAAGAAATAGAGGGACTGGAGGTCAGTTTAAGGAACACAGCTCTGGAGACATGGCACAGGGTGGGCAAAGACTTCCTTGCCCTCATAATGTTCCTCAGAGCTAGATCAGCCTGGAAGGTAAGTCTTCTCCACACTATCGATTAGTGATTTATAAATCATTTGCAGAAAAACCATTTTAGATGAATATTAAGCTTCATCCCCAGTTTGTTCTATTAAATAGCCATGGAGAAGAGGGATCTATGGTTAAAAAAAAAGGGGGGAGGGGGAACATAATTTAAACAGAGAATACCTATACTGACTCTAAATGATTCCTGTAAGTCTTGCTTTGACTCACTAGTAGTAACAACAACAGGAAGAACAGACAATAATAATTGCTACTATTGATTTGCCCATATGTCTGGCATCTTGTCAAGTACAATCAACACAGTGTTTGTTTTGTTTTATACAATAATCTAAGCCGAATTTTCTTTTTTTTTTGAGACAGAGGCTCGCTCCATCACCAGGTTGTAGTGCAGTGGCAAGATCTCGGCTCACTGCAACCTCCGCCTCCCGGGTTCAAGCGATTCTCCTGCCTCAGCCTCCCAAGTAGCTGGGACTACAGGCGCACGCCACCATGCCCAGCTAATTTTCGTATTTTTAGTAGAGATGGGGTTTCACCATGTTTGCCAGGATGGTCTCGATATCTTGACCTTGTGATCCACCTGCCTCAGCCTCCCAAAGTGCTGGGATTACAGGCGTGAGTCACCATGCCCAGCCTATACCTATTTTTAAGGTGAGAAAACTGAGGCTTGCATAAGTAAAGTTATATGTCTAGGTCATGCAGGCAGCAGTAAAGGGCCGGGTGTTCAAACCCAGGAACGTATGTCTGGGTTCAAATCTCACGCTCTAACTCACTGTGTTATTTTTTGTGCCTCTCAGGTGATCATAAGGCAGGTGCCCATGGCAGCCATAATACTTTACTGAGATACAGAACAGTCAAGATACATGGAACATAAGGGCTTGTCTAGGAAGTAAAAAACAAGAAACAAGTAGTTAATATAAAACACACTTGAATGTCAAAAACACTGCATTTTTAATCTTTAAGCATGAAGTTTCTAAGACCTCTGTAACCAAGAAAGACTAAGGCTAATCAAAGGCCAACATTTAATACAGCCATCATCAAACCCTTGTATGTGATAAAAGCTGCTTCAGCCTAAGAAATCAATTCCATTATGGCTATTTATGCAGTGATGCTAGTAAATCTATGAGAAATAAACTGGCCTCACTTACACCATTGATTACCCAGGCTTAAGATAGATGGCACTGCATACTTTAATGCATGGGTTGCAAAATCATTTTTCTCTTTAATAACATACCCTTTATTGAAAAAGAAATCATTTAAGCATCATGACAATAAAGCATTGCAATTTCCATTAACCTTTTCAAAAACTTGTGATTAGAAATTTATCAGTAAAATATGGGAAAGAATATAAAAATGGTTTTGCCTTCTAAAAGCCGATACTTAAGAAAGCCACTGCTAGAGAATTTCTTTTCTAACTCTAATAAAAATTAGTTAGGTCATCACTGAAGACAATACAGAGCCTACTTCAACAATTTTTTCAAACTAGATAATTTCTTATTCTGCCTTTATGTGAAAACATTTATAATTTTTACATTAGTTCACAAGAGAATTATTCTGAAATATGGCAATTTTTAAGGATAGGTAGATACTTGAGGGAGAAACCATTTGAAAAATCGAGGTCACATGAAAAGACTTAAAAGGGAAAAAGATTACTCCATAATGGTTACATTTTACAACTGTCAATAAAACAAAACCTTAGAACCTTTTTGAGATCTTAAGCAATTCAAGAAATAATAAATGAAAATTTGGTTACTGTTAAATAAGAAAGGTAGTCATCAAAAGAACTGAAAAAAATGGTTTTTCCATTGTATTGAATTGAAAATTCCAAGCAAATAATTGGAGATGAAGAAACACAAACATTAAGCGTTCTCAGAATCCTTCCCAGTCCTTTTGCCAAGGTCGCAAAACCAGTTTCTCAAGACATCAAAGCAAAATGTAAAGCAAAATTCCCCATAGTAACATTAACACATCTGCATCAAAAATATGTGTTGCTATATATATACATGCATTCAGTTGTTTTTTTGTTTTTTTTTTAACAATTAGTTCATTTCTTAAGCAACGAGGTGGGTAGTGACAGCTAAGACACCACATATTAAAAATTTTTAGTGTTTCATCCTACTCTCTGTTACAGTGTCTAACTCTGACTTCACTGCCCACATATGAAAACTGGTCCAGCTCCCAGCCTATTATATAAAGATCTCCCCTTCTAACTGGGGTCACAAGCATGACTTTCATACTCCTGGAACATAACTTTTATGCTAACAAATAAGAAATTGCTAGGGTTAAGTCAACACAACAGAGGCAGCAACCTGCTTTGAAAGACAGATTATTATTGAAAATACGGTAAACAATTACCGATTATCTGATAATGATACATTGGAAAATCTCACGTCGAAATTCACAAAACAAAGCCCTATTAATGTCCCTAAACCCAAATACTATGAAGTCAAGCGTAAGCATTTATCAGATCTACTGAGTTCAAATTAATTCATTAATTAATCAATCCTCATCTATCAGATAACACATTAGGGGTTGGAGAAGGAAAACTTGCATCTGATAATTTTTACTTTCTTTAAAAGCCCACTTGGTAGAAAGGGTAACAAATGAAATGGCCATAAAGATTCCATGGAGAAGGAAATAAATTGGAAAGTTTACCCATAGCTAGTGAAACTGAGATCAACCCTGACTTGACTTTACTTCCATTCCATCTCTGCTTAAATACAGGAAGTGCAGGCTACCTAAGCTTGATGGAGTAGGAAATTACGATCACTTAATCACAGGAACAGTGCAAAATACTCTTTTGACAGTGGCATTAAAAAGCATATGCTCTATTCCTTTTCTAACAAAAATCTCACAAAGTAGTGACCTTTCATTATCACTATTGCCAAAATAATTATATCATGGAAAAGTGGGGGGCAGCGGTTCTGTAACAGTATCTTGATAAAAGGAGAAATTCATTCCTTTCTATTACCAGGTTGGGTTAACCAAAGCACTGAATTAACACAAAAAGGACTTGAAAGTCAGTGTCTAGAAAACAGTTGGCAATGTATATGTTAATTACCTTAATTTAGCCATTCCACAATGTATACATATATACATATGTACATACATATATCAAAACATCATGTACACCATAAACATAGTTGTCAGTTAAAAACATTTAAAATTCAAAAAAGAAAACAAAGAAAAGTACACTAAACAGACACTCTCAAACAGGCTTATTTCACTTGTCTTTCCAATAATGACAGAAAGCTAGAACCCCTTTCTTGTTTTTGAACCTCTTCTTGGCTAAGAAAACAATTAGGGTATGTCCTAAGACAAGCTTTTCATTGAGGATTCAAGTATTCCCCAACAATAATGTGGACAGTAACACCATTATTGAAGGATTATTGCACAATATCTCATATTCTTATGAGTATTTATGAAAAACTTTACATTTACTCAGGGTTCACTACGTTCCAAAACACTGCCACAACTAGTGCCTTCTTTAACGTTGATCACAAAACAGAAGAGTTGGTTTTAATCTCTTCGCATTGAAGATTTGGTTTTGCCAAAGTTAGCCTTGGAATCTCAGAACAGTTTCCCTAAGCTTCCATGTCTGTAATAAAGGCAGATGTTGGATACATCTAAATTTAGCCATTTTTAGTAACCGTGCATTAAAAAGATTTTTGTTTATTTGTTTGTCTAGGAGTAAACAAGGATGATGGCTAGAAGGGGAAAGGAATGCATACTCAAAAATATACTTGGAGGAGTGCATAGCAGTAAGAAAGATTCCAAACCAGATGGAGCACTTAAAACTTCAGAAGAAAAATGACTGGAGAAATCCCAGCAAGAAGGTAGAAAAGAAGTGAAAAAAAACAGGGTCTTGGGCTGAAATCTGCAAATACACACAGTGAGATATACATTCATAGTAACAGTGCTAATGAAGAGTTGAGGGTAAATTTCACCATAAGTCTGTTTTTGATTAATTCCATCGTCGGGCCAAGGAAAAGTTCTAGTTTCCTGATGTTTTCATTAGTATCATGTGGGAGAGAACCACAATATCTGTCTATTACCATATTTATATCTGAGGCTGATTCAAAGTTGTGTTTAAATATAATACAGAAGTGTAATTTACTCATAATATGCATTGTTAGCATTGTTACTGTTTTTTTCTGTTTCATTACATTATTTAGAACAAGTAACTTAATCATAACATAGCTGCAAAGGTAAGCTGCAGACTTTTGAGGTTAAATTTAATTAATTAGTGACATATTTTCTTAATTTTGTTTTGAATGTATTAATTACATTATTTTAATAAACATGCAATAAGACAATTGAAGAACAAATTTTAAAATAATAACAGGTAAGAAAAATAAAAGGCTTCAGATGAACAATATATCACCAAGAAATCAATTATCCATTTTTATCAGTAAAATAATAGATTTTATTTTTGTAGAAATAATAGTTCTACAGAAAAGCCACTTATAGCTTATATATATATACCTTTGAAATGCAAGTGCCAGTAGGTTTGTTATCTTAAGCTGTTGCTAGGTAAATTTCAGACCCAAAAGGTATATAATTCCAGCTCTTAACAAATCGATTTGCTAATCCACCCGAGACACTATCAATCCTGGAGCCAATCTTCCAACTATCACCAAAACCAGGGTTCCATCCCCACTCGTAAGAACATTAGACACGTCAAATAAATTGAAGGCCCTATTCAAATCCCAGTTCCCTGCCAGTTCTGATCTCTACCTCCATCATTCACACCATAATCTACTTAAATTGCAAAAAGCCTGTTGGGTAAGACCTGTTGAACTTTCCACCCTCTCCTGAGCCAAGAGAAGGTGATAAGCATTACGTCTGCCAGTCAGTTATGTCAAAAGAGAATGCCCATCAATATGGGTATTGTTTCGCCAAGTCCCAGCACCGGAACTAGATTTAACTAAAAGATCAAACATTTTATGATCTAGTTCTTACAAAGCTTGGCTGGAAGACTCTTCACATGTTGAAATTAGTTCAGACAAAGAATAGTGGATTCATTGTTTTATTCCACAAACAATGTAAATAGGTCACCTATAACATACACAGTACTACACTCAGCACTGAGGTTACAGAAATTAACGAGCCAGCAATGGTACCTGCCCACAGGATGCTGGCAGAATCGTCAGGTACAGCAGCCTTGGCTGTGAGTTTTAGACCTCTAGAAATTCACAAGACCAGTAATGAAGTTATGAATAAAATTTAATGTAAATTTTGTGTGTGTGTGTGTGTGTGTGTGTGTGTGTGTGTTGTATTCTCCACATGGAAAGTAAAAGACAAATCAGTTCTACAGAAAAAAAAAATCTGTTTCTCTCTCTCCAGATACTTTCTTTTTGAGGGAGGAGGGAGAAAGGAAATCAGAAAACAATACAAAGTCTAAACAAAATACTAAATAAAAAAAAAATGAAAAGACCTATACCGCCAAAATTTTACATATAACTTCAAGAAATGTATTAGCCCCACATTAAGAACCCATATATTGCATCCTGGTGAAGGAAAGTAACAATTATTATAGACAGTTACAGAACTGACATATAAAGCTATATCCCACAAAATCAAAGGGATTCACTTTTAGCACAGCAACCCAAACATCTCAATTCACGAAGGTAAAGGTGGACACAGTGCACCATAACACAAAGAATTTCCACTTTGAGACGAAACATTTTGGATTTAAAACCCTAACCGATCACTAATTCTAGCCCATGGGTACATCATGAAGGCCGAGACAGTGTATTATATTTTAACAAAAAGGGTGTGGCACGCACATAAACATATAGTTTTGGCTTTTTCAAACAAGTTATTAGCTTCTTTTGAAAATGTCAGATGTTTCTGACGAATGTTGGCTTATATTCTCAAACGTCAACAAGTCAAATAGCATGTTAGATATCTCCTATCTTTCATCTTCATGTCATATACACCTGGCTCCTTAAAAACCTAAATTTATCCCAGATATATGATCTATGTAGCTGTGATGTTTATAAGACAGACCAACAGAAAGAGCCAAAAGGTCCAACAATGTATTGCCTCCACACCATGGAGAAAAGCAAAAATTTATCAATCACCTACTATGTGACACTAAACTAGATGTTTCTAAGTATTACAATTTGACTCCCACAAAAACTCTTATCAGCTAGATATTAGTATTAAATGTCATTTTACTGATCAGAGAACAAGTTAAACAGATGAGCAGAGTCACACTCACACAGTGGCAGTGATGAAATATGAACTCCAGCGATCTGGCTCAAGGGTCTCAGCTATGCAGCATTAAAAAACAGAGATGAGGCCGAGTTTCATGGCTCACACATATAATCCCAGCACTTTGGGAGGCCAAGGAAGAAGGAGTGCTTGAGCCCAGGAGCTGAAGACCAGCCTAGGCAATATAGGGAGACCTTGTATCTTTAAAAAAAAAAAACAGCTATGCATGGTAGTCCCAGCTACTTAGGAGGCTGAGGTGGGAGGACTGCTTGAGCCCAGGAGTTCGAGGCTGCAGTGAGCTATGATTGTGCCACTATATTCCAGCCTGGGAGACAGAGCAAGACCCTGTCTCAAAACATACAAACAAACAAACAAACAAACAACAACAACAACAAACAAAAACAGAGATAAGCCCCTGCTAAGCACTTGCTGCTGGCCTGGGTACTGCCCTCTTAGCCATAGGTATAGATAGTTACTTACTGACAATGGAAGACTCCCATTATCTACTAAGTGGAAATGAGTTTATAAAACCATACTGGCATTTCTAAAGAGTGCTACTTGTGGCACACATATTTTCTTTAACTCATACATTGTGTGAATTATTTCGTAATGAACATATACTCCTTTGATAATCAAAAGACCATAAATAATTTGAATTTTGAGAAAAAACATTTTTATATCCTGCCTCTATACTTCTTCTAGCTTACAAAAATAAGGTCTTAGAAATGACATTCGATGCGACTCATTGTTCTGGTATTTTTTTTTTTCTAATTTAAAGTAAAATGTTTTAATTGTGAAAAATCTGTAGAATGCAGCAGGGTACAAGTAAGAAAATTAGATTTAATTTTTGAAGGACTAAGAGATATTACAAAATGTAGAAAATATTCCCAACAGGCAAAGTGCTAAAGCAGGCTATGAACACACTAACTTGACATCCACTATGCTTTTATCTCCTCCTACCCTCTGCCAAATACTGGAAGGAAATGAGTCAAAACGACAACACATCACTCTGTGATCAACAGAAAATGGTACCTAAATTCAGACTACTACACTCCTAAAATTATTTCTATCAAGACAGTGTTAGAAGCTCCACTGAGATTTCTATAAGGATGACCTCTCTTCCCTCGGGTTCATCTGAAAAATAGAGATAGAGGTGACTGCCGGCTGTTTTTGTGAAAAAAGTGTTTTTAATAAGCGATGATTAAATGACACAATGCTTGTAAGTGCTCTAAGTATACACAAGAAGTACTTTTCAAAAAGTTAACTATCATTATTATCCTAAGAGTTTTTCTTTGTTTTTAATTTTTTTAAGTTGGCAAATAAAAACTGTACACATTCATGGCATACAACATGATGTTTTAAAATACTCTGTACAATGACTGAATCAAGCTAATTAACACATCCATCACCTCCCATACTTACCATTCTTGTGTGTGTGTGGCAGAAATATTTTAAAACCTACTCTCTTAGCAATTTTCAATTATACAATACATTGTCATTCATGATAATCACCCTGTTATACAACATCTGAACTTTTATTCCTCCTCCAAGGATTTTTTTAAAAAATTTTTTTGAATCTTTTTGAGATGGGGTCTCACTCTGTCACTCAGGCTGGAGTGCAGTGGCACATTCTCAGCTCACTGCAACCTCCGCCCCCTGACCTCAATCGATCTTCCCTTCTCAGCCTTCCAAGTAGCTGGGACCACAGATGTGTGCCACCACACCCAATTAAGTCTTTGCATTTTTGGTAGAGATGGGGTTTCCCCATGTTGCCCAGGCTGGTCTCAAACTCCTGAGCTCAAGCAATCCACCTGCCTTGGCCTCACAAAGTGCTGGGATTACAGTTACCCAGACCAAGGAATTGTTTTTGATAGAAGCATGGGGAACATCTCTTATTGCTCAACATTTGATTCAGGAGGTCTGCAGAGAGACTTCAGGAATTTGATTTTGGAAAATATACCCTGAATCATGTGAAACAGATGAGCACCTGGTTAGCACCTGCTATTAGCCTGGGTGCTCTACCCCAAGATGTAACCAGTTTCTTCGGTAAGGTCAGCTTCTACAGGTCCTGGTTCCATTCTGGGACCCCAAAGACCAAGTTGGTTCCTTCTTCTAAGAGCATCCCTTCAGAAACATCAAAACCCACTCTCCATTCTGACACCACTATCCAGTCCAATCATTTCTTCTAGAACTGAGGCAGGCTCACTTACTGTCTGTGATAAATCCAGTGTGCCTTCTATACCTAATGCTTCCTCTCCCAATCCATACACGAATCCATACCGTATCTGTGGGTGGGCCCTCCTGCTTCCCTGGGATGTGGCTCATGTAGGCCCACCCATACATTGTCCTATTAGAGTTGACCTCCTATGAATCTCATTCCAAGGGATGCCTTGAGCTTTGTAATGCTACTGCTGGGGCATTACCTAATGAGTTTTATTAACGTATTGGAGGCAGTTTAAGTGCCTACATTTTGTTCTTTCCTTAGACTACCATTTGAAGAGGAGGTAATATCTTACATCAAATAATGGAATTTCTGGCATTTTTGAGACTAACTTGGAGACTTTGAATCATTCAAAAGATTGAGATTGGCCAACTGGAAAGAGAGGGGTGTCACCCCTGACGTCTATAAATCATCTGTTACGTGACTCCAGTTCTCGCTGACACTGTGGGATTCTAGTAAATTTTGGAGGGGAAATGGTGAGGCTGAGCGCAATGGAGAGGCATCATATCCACATTCAAGATGCACGACATTTGATGTGAACGTGGAAAAGCAAACTGTTGGCTGAGGGTTTTTGTTTTTCTTTTCATTTACCAGTAATAAAGAATGAACAAAAATGGCTCAAATTTGGCTTCGGAAAATGTAAAAGTGCCCACTCAATTTTGACGTACATTCAGGTTACAATTCATTCTGTTGCTCTCTCAGGTTCTAGGAGGTCAAGGAGCTTGCTTGTCTTGTTCACTATGAAATTCCCAAACGTTCAGCATATTGCCTGGTTCTCAGTGAATACAAAGGCAGGCAGTGTTCTGAGATGGTATGAAGATTGGACCAAGGAAAGGAATCTGGCAACTTCATAACCTCTGGTGTGTGGGCACTGGAGAAGCTTCTAGCAAAGGAACTTGCAGAGAAATGCAGCATATAATTTTCATGGCTTCTGTGTTGGCTTATGAATGAAACTGATAATCTCAATCTAAAATTCCCAAACGCACGCCTTTTAACTCTGCTACAGTAATTGCTCATGTACATATTAACAGCTCTCAAAAACGTGGACCTCATTGACTAATTGAAACAATCTGTCTTGATATGTAGATGTAATGGTTGTTAATATAAGAGCTACACTCTGGAAGAACAGACCTTAAAAAGATCATTTTCTGAGCTGAACGATTAACCCTTAGCCTCACAGCATGAGGCAAGAGGATGAATGTGTTTATTTGGCAGTAACTAATTTACGAGGGTCTTTCACATTCTTAATACAAGATGTAGTTTCGGGGTAGAATTTGCTTTCTTAAAGTTCTTTTTATGAATGAATTAAAAGTTTTCGTTCTCAGGAATTAGATTTTCTTACCCTTTAAACCAGCAGGCCCACAATATAAGGATACAATACAAGAATGTTGGTTTCCTAATGGCTAATACTGCTTACACTGTTAATGGGACTATGTTAATTAGCAGCCAAGATTCAGTAGCAAACAGACAGACAGACAGACAGACAGAAAGACAGATCCCCTCCTCTAAAAGCTCACATGCAGTTTATGAGGGTGAGGAAGGGGAGAGGGAGTTAATAAAAAAGTAAATAAATCAATAAGTAAGTAACTTCCAAAAAGTGAAAAGTGCAATGAAGAAAATAAAACTGTAATACAAAAGAAAGTGACTTACTTTGGAAGGGGGAGAGAGCATGAAATTGTATGATGGCCTAGGAAAGGAGTGAGGGATAATCAGGGAGAAGAACAAAGCCAGTGAAAAGAGGGTGGAGAGAAGTATGGAGGTGGGGGGTGGGGGTGAATGAGGGAGAGCAGAAGCCAGATCAACCAGGGCCTTGTAGGCCAAGGTAAGATCTTTGGACTTACTCAGCATGTGACTGGAAACCACCGGCAGATACTAAGTGAGGGGAAAATGGAATGCAATTCAGGTGTTTAAAAGAAAGCTTTGGTAACTGGATAAAGAATGGATTATGAAGGGCAAGAGAGACCTTTTGAAGAATCTATAACAATGATTGAAGTAAGAAACGGTGTTGACTTGAACCAGGGTAGAAATAGTGAAAAAGAAACAAACCAGATGGATTGAGGACCTGCTGCTTCATGTGACAAGAGACTATGGGCTCATATAACAGTTAACATAAAAAGCTCTAAGAATGCCAGGTCCTGCTCAAAGCACTCCATGTCTATTAACTCAGATTCATTCTACGAGGAGGGGTTTGTGTTATTAATGTGTTTAATGATCACATCTGTATGTTACATTCTTCTTTAGTGTATAACATATTATGCAGTGAAAACTGATCTCTAATAATTATTACACAAAATTTGAATACTAGATAGTCAAAGTTTTAAAAGACTTTTAAAAAACTAAATGAAATGTTTTAAAATATTACAGACTGGTCAGTTATCCATGATTTTCTCTCCTAAATTACTCTTTTTAAAGCCAAGAAGTAATGTTAGATGAGATAACATCACCATCATATTCCCTCAAAAAGTATGTTCTGCCTTCAGAACAACTGGAATCAGACGTTTTTCTCAAAACACTCATGTGTGGCCCACCCAACCATTATCTCCCCTGAAATGTTATGATCATCTTGTAGCCTGGCTCTCACCACTCACAGGTCTTCACCACTCTCAACTGTAGCCAGAGGGGATCCTTCTAAAACATAAGCTAGATAGACTGGTGTGGTGGTGTGTGCCTGTAGTTCTAGCTATTCAGGAGGCTGGGGGTAGAACAATCGCATTAGCCCAGGAGTTCAAGGCCAGCCTGGGCAGCATAGCAAAACCTTATGTTGTAAAAAAAAAAAAAAAAAAAAAAAAATTTTAGGGGCCAGGAGCTGGTGGCTCACACCTATAATCTAAGCACTTTGGTAGGCTGAAGCGGGCAGATCATAAGGTCCGGAGTTCAAGACCAGCCTGGCCAAATAGTGAAATCTCGTCTTTATTACAAATACAGAAAAGTCAGCCGAGCATGAGTGCCTGTAATCCCAGCTACTCAGGAGGCTGAGGCAGGAGAATTGCTTGAACCAGGGTGACGGAGGTTGCCGTGAGTGGAGATCATACCACTGCACTCCAGCCTGGGCGAGAGTGCGAGACTCCGTCTCAAAAGAAAAATTAATGTTTAAAATAAAATGTTAAAAAATGTAAGTTATAAGACTGGGAAGGTTCCCTGCTGAGAACATTCTAACAATTTTCCATCTTGCCTGCAGTAAAAGCCACAGAGCTTCCCATGGTCTCCAAGGCCTCACACCATCACACTGCCCATCTGACCGTACCTCCTAAACTCTGCGTCTTACTCCCACTGCTCCAGCAGCCCTGGGGTCCTGCCTCTGCCTCAAACAGGCCAGGCAGGCTCCTGCCTCGGGGCCTCAGTGCCTGCTGAAGAAAAAGCCCCTTGAGGCCAGGGCACTCTGTCCTCCACAGTGAAGGCGCTATTAATCAGCCAAATGAATAAACCCTGTGGATCATTTGGAACTGTCTCTAGAGAAGCCAGTATGGAAGTAATTTAAATATTCTACATACTGTATCATCATGGCTGAGAGAAAGCTCCCACTGAACTATCTGGGGTTTCCCTACTGGAATATGTCTCAGGACTATGTCAGCCCATTATCAAGCTATGAGAGGAAGACATGTTATGCAGCATTTCCTAAGTTGCTTTATTTTTATTTTTTGAGATGGAGTCTCACTCTGTTGCCCAGGTTGGAGTGCAGTGGCGTGATCTCAGTTCACTGCAACCTCCACCTCCCGGTTCAAGCAATTCTCTGCCTCAGCCTCCCGGGTAGTCGGGATTACAGGCTCCCACCGCCACGCCCCCGCTAATTTTTTTGTATTTTTAGTAGAGATGAGGTTTCACCATCTTGGCTGGGCTGGTCTTGAACTCCTGACCTCGTGACCCACCTGCCTTGGCCTCCCAAAGTGCTGGAATTACAGGTGTGAGCCACTGCGCCCAGCCTCCTAAATCATTTTTTATGCCAAGCATTTAGACAGACTAACATGGATCCAGAAAATATACTGGGGGCATCGTTTTCGATGGGTGCTGACTACGTATGTTTAGGTATTTCAGTACCCACTCATACCCTTCCAATAAATGACACAAAGAATGATGATGAAAGACAGAGATAGGAGTCAGAGACAAAGACAAATTCAAATAAACAAACATAGACGCAGACTAAGAAAGAGCAAAGGACTGCGGATGAGGTTTCTCTTATTCCAAGTGTTCCCTAATCAGGGAATGGTGAACATAGAGGCATAAACTCAGAAAATTCCCTGAAATACTGAATTTTAGAGACCAACAGAGTGAAGGTTTTAATAGGGAGATTCAGAAGTTGAAGCTCTATCTGTATGGTAATAGCTGGGATTTAGAAGTTATTTTACTGTTAACCCAAATATCTTCCACATATTCACCCAAGTTTTAAAGTACCCTGTCTTGTTAAGATATCCTCAAACACTCAAGAAATGAAATTTATATTTTTAAATAAGACAGGGTTTTGGTGAATTTGCCCAGCTGGTCTCCGTCCATCACAGTAAAAGTATCCAGAGCAGTACGTGTGCTCAATACAGCGTCAGGCCAAACAATCCCAGACTGAGAAGCTTTTGAAACTTTATTCCCATTCCATTAAAGGGGAATGCAATGAAATTCTATGCCAGGGATTTAAAGGAAAGAGAGGAAATAGACTTTCTTTCAAACTTGACTCCTTTCTATTCCTTACAAATCTTTCTGACTGTCCCATCTGAGTGACGGTGGCACTAAATAACTTGCTAAAGGCTTTAGATTTAAGATGGCTTGAAACCTCCCCCGCTCAAATTTTGACAGGACAAGAAAAAAAGGCAGTTGGTGGTGTTGCTGATACACAGGTCCACAAATCCGCTTGACCTGAACTTACAATACATCTGATCTGGCTGCCTGAAGTCTCTACCTTCAATGCACAAAGGTCTCCCCCAGACAGCTTTATTTGAGTTCCTGAGCTTGGAAGTAGATTCTGAGAAGAATAGTGTTCAAAGCTCCAGGAACAAATGTTGCAAAAAGAATAAGAGGAAAAAACTTAAAGCTTATAAGGAAAAAGAAAACCCGTACAGCATCTTAAGTGAAGCCTTTTCAACACGGAAGTCAGACCCCAATATAAAACTGAACTGCTATTTGTATATTTTAAAAACAAATTTTAAGACATACATTATGAGATACATCTAGATAGTAAAATAATTACTATAGTGAAACATATTAATATATCCCTCATTTCCCATAGCTACCCATGCCCCACTGCAAGAGCAGAGATAATCTACTCATTTAGCAAAAATCCTGAATACAATACATTCTTATTAACTATAGTCCTGCTGCTGTACATTAGTTCTTCAGACTTGTTCACTGTACATACCTGCTACTTTCTATCCTTTCACCTTTTTTGCTGTCATTGTTGGAAGAGAATAAGTCAAAATTACCAAAAATTCAATACAAAAATTCCTCCTAAAGAATTTGTTAGTCTCTCAGGTAGTGTATTACTGAAATTCCATTATTGCGGTCTGGAATCAAAAAGTTGCAAGTTTTAGTATGATAGTAACTATAAAATACAAACTGGATTTCAAGGACTTAGTATAAAAATAGAATGTACCTGGGAGCAGGAGGCAGGCAGATCACGTGGTCAGGAGTTTAAAACCAGCCTGACAAACATAGTGAAACCACGTCTCTACTAAAAACACAAAAATTAGCCAGGCGTGGTGGCACGCACCTGTAATCCCAGCTACTCAGCAAGCTGAGGCAGGAGAATTGCTTGAACCCAGGAGACGGAGGTTACAGTGAGCCAAGATCACGCCACTGCACTCTAGCCTGGATGATAGAGTGAGACTCTATCTCAAAAAAAATAAAAAAAAGAATGCACTATGTCTCAGTGATACTTTTTATATCGATTTTATGTTAAAACAATATTTTGGAATGTATTATGGGAAATGTAGATTATTAAAATCAATTAAAATTGAATTCCTTTTATAAGAAATATTATTGTATAATATAAATTATACTATAATATGAAAATGTTTGTTAAAATCAAATAAAATTATCTCTTCCTTTTTACCTCTTTTAATGGGGCTTCTGAAAATTTAAAATGACAATGTATGGTTCACATTACATTTTTATCAGACAGTATTGCTCTCAGTGATTAAAAATAGGCTGAAGTGGTGAATCCAGATAAAAAGTAGACTATTTTACAAAGATAGCTCTAGGCATAGAGCTGACTACATTTTCTGTTCCCTTCTTATCTCTGTGTATATTTTACCACAGGTTCAGCCATCTCTGAACATTTGACAGCCTTTCATTTTTTTTTCTTCCCTATGATACAGACTGAGCATCCCAAATCTTAAAAATCCAAAATCTTAAATGCTACAAAATCTGGCACTTTTTGAGCTCTGATATGATGCCACAAGTGGAAAATTCCACACCTGACCTCATGTGACGGGTTGCAATGAAAATGTACTCACAACTTTTTGTTTCATGCATAAAATTATTTTAAAATTATATAAAATTAACTTCAGGCTATAAATATAAGGGGCATACGAAACATAAATGAATTTTGTGTTTAGACTCTGAATCTTATCCCTAAGATAGGATTTGTGGTCCAAACATTTCAGACGGGGAACACTCAACCGGTACAATAAGCAACAGTTAAGATTCTAAAAAAATTTTTTCTATGTATTGCATCAGTGGTTCTCAAAACAACCTAATGCAATGACAAGAAAAACAGCAAAATTCCTTATCTAATAAAAAGAATTATGGTTAAGGTGTTGGAGACATCAGAGCCCAGATTCTGGAGTACTAATAGTAAATCTCAGCGAAGGCACTCACCATTGCAGAAGCTCAGTCTGTCCATCTTTAAGATGGGTATGGGAAAGGGTCCCTCTCTCATAAGGCTGACATAAAGAAACATTTAGAAAGTGCCTGACATTTCTATTAAGTTGCACCTATAATATCATCGCCATTAATACTATCAACACCAGTATCAGTGACTTCAACCACAACCACCGCTATCCTAAGCCTTCTATCTGGTTGTGAGGGCCACCACGGTCACTAAGTTTCTACACTGAGAATATCTCCAATTTAACCAGGTTTTCTTTTCAGAGCATGCCATCTTCTTAACTGTAATTCTCAGTATGATTCAATCAGCTATCAGCACACCACATGTTGGTGATACACCATCAAACAGCTCTGAGCCAAGTTCATGTCTAAGGGTAACTGTGATGAGGTCTGCAAGACATCACAGAGCTTTACCAAGCCAGGGACAAAAGCTGTTTTATCTCACAAAACATGCACGCTTGCTTTGCACAACCAGGCATTAACTTCTCCACTGAGTATTCTCTAAGTACTAGGACCTCCTCAAATGTTTCTCTTAATTAACACAGGACATACACATAAAAGATCAGCCAGATGGAAATTAAACATTTCACTAGCAAAGGATGAAACATTCTGCTCTAAAATGGAATCTTTATTTCAATAAAGTCATTAACTAAATTTCAACCAATTCCTTTCCCATTTGATGGAAGTCACTACAGAGCAAAACATAATTGGCTCCACCACAGAACAGCAAACACCAGATAACCGTGGGATGATCTCTCTTAACACGTCCATGCTCCATGAAGAGGTAGGACAGAGAAAACAGGCATTGTCTTAAGCTTCATTGACAAAGGACTGTGTGAAAAAAGCAACTTTTCAGAGAACCTATGAAAGGAATTAGCCAGCTTACTTTAGGCAGACAGTAAGGGAAGGGTCCCCATAGAACCTCCCACCTGCCCCATGTGTTTACACCAGATGTTTTGTGCAGTTAAGGGAGCTTGTACAGGAAGCTTGCCTAAACATGCCCGTAGTGGAAAATTTCATTCCTTAACACATGTGCAGTAACAGAAATAAATCAATATGAAGCAGCTCAGTCTAAGGGCCCGCATGTGCACTGGGAGGATCAGGGTGAAGCCACCAGGAAATTGAGCCATATAAAAATAAGGAACCCAGCCCCATCAGTTTTTTTAGATAGAAGCCCTGGTATTCAACTGGGAAGAGGGTAACTGGAAACTTTTTTTCAGGACCCTTCTCTTTGCTGAGAGCTTTCCCTTCGCTTAATAAATTCTACTGCACTCACTCTCTGGGTGTCCAGGCACCTAATTTTTCCTGGTCATGAGACAAGAACCTGGATCTCGCTGAGCTAAAGGAACAAAAAAATCCTGCATCACCTATAATAATTCAAGGAACTGATATAAAGTACACAACACAGGGGGGAAAACTATCATACTGAAAAAGTTATTTTGAACAGAAAATATCTCAGATCCTCTCTGATGCCAGTTCTCTCTAATGATAAAGCAAGATAGTATCAAGCTCATAAAGATGCTAAAAACTGTATGCTGAACAACCAAGATGTCTTTATAATTTTCTTTTTAATTTTATTTTATTAGAGATAGAGTCTCATTATGTGGCCCAGGCTGGCCTTGAACTTTTGGGCTCATGAGATGCTGCTGAGTAGCCAGCACTACCAGCGTGGGCAATACAGCAAAATTTCATCTCAAAAACAAAATAGAAAAGAAAAAGAGAAACCAAAACAATTTATCTGAATAGGATCCCATTTCTTAAAAGGAATATGGACTAAAGGTTGAGAGGAGGTAATTATAAACCCACATTTCCAAAACAGTGATCTTATGAACTCACACACAAAAAAAGAAGAGAGGGACAGAGGTCATATAAGTTTGGGGAAACATCGTGTTAAAGGTAACAGATTCTGCAGTGAAGGACTCTTCAAAGCCCTTAATATGCCAATGTACAAGTAAATCTTCAAGAATGTATTTCATCCATCCATCTAAACTTATTTCCAGGCCAGGCATGGTGGCTCATGCCTGAAATCCCAGACTTCGGGAGGCTGAGGAGGGAGGATCGCTTGAGATCAGGAGTTCAAGACCAGCATGGGCAACATGGCAAGACTTTGTTTCTACAAAAAATAAAAACATTACCTGGGCATGGTGGTGTACGCTTGTAGCCCCAGCTACTTGGGAAGCTAAGGCAAGAGAGTCACTTGCACCCAGGAGACTGCGGGCTGCAGTGAGCTATGATCACGCCACTGCCCTCCAGCCTGGGTGACAGAGTAAGACCTTGTCATTCATACACACTGCAAACATATATACATAAACTTATTCCAGCAGTGAAGGAGGGATTATTTAAGGGGTGCTACCCAACCTGACATGTAGTCTAGGCTTTAGAATATCATGGTGCTGAAGGTCAGGATCCATGTGGGCCTCAAACCCTAGATGGGCTGGTCCACATCTGAGTAAGGCAGGAACCTGAGTGCCTGCGTCAGTGTGGAGAGGGTGATGCTGTGCAAGGCCTTTGTGAGTGTGACGTAACTAGATGTGCTTAACAAGAGAGAAGGAACACGTTCTCTCACCTGGCCAGAATCTAGGGGGCATTACAAGACAACTGTCAAATCAGAATGTGACGGACGTATTACAGGGAAGAGCCCTGATCTACTTCATTAAACGGATGGCAAATCATTAGTTTGGCTCTCCGGAGGAAGGCAGGATTTGAGCAGACAGGAGAGAGTGCAGTAGTAGGTCAAGGTAACACACCTGAAGACATGGATATTGAAGACAATTGCAGGCCCGAACGGAATGTTCAAATGAGAATCAATCACAGAACAAGGTCAGCCTAAAACTAGCAAGTTCTGGCTGGACAGTCCTGAACTTTGCCTAAGAGTGCTGTACAATATAAAGACAAGGAAGGGAGGAGGAAGAGAAGTAACAGGACACATCCACCTTACAGGCAGACAAATAATTTAATCTGCGTGTGTCTTGGTTGTAACTGCCCAGTAGTGCTCTTTAGACATAAGCCATTGAGGTCACTCAAGAGATACAAGACCCACGCAAAGGCTCTGGATACTTTTTCAAGACCAAAAGGTGTTTTGTTGCTGCTGTTTACGAATTTGATACAAAAACTAATTTGGAGGTAAAACCAGGTATGAAGAAATATGAAGCTATGTAGACTACTGATATTTATACTTAGCATGACTGTTCACTTGCTGGCTATAGAAATATTAATGAATTAAGGGTGTAGCTCCAGACCTTACTGGTTGTCTTCTGAAATATACACGGCACATAGGCTGTAACAAGGCCAGTATTAGTCCATGATCTGTTAAGAACTGGGCTGCACAGTAGGAGGTGAGTGGTGGGCAAGGAGCATTACGCCTCCTGTCAGATCAACGGCATTAGATTCTAAAAGGAGCACAAATCCTATTGTGAACTGCACACGTGAGGGATCTAGGCTGCACTCTCCTTTTGACAATCTAATTAATGCCTGATGATCTGAGGTAGAACAGTTTCATTCTGAACCCTGCCCCTGCCCCAATCCATGGAAAAATTGTCTTCCACGGAAACCAGTCCCTGGTGTCAAAAAGGTTGGGGACCGCTCTCTAAAGAAAGATTCTGAATTCGGAGTTTTAGACAAGGGATTGCAGACCTGTACCCAGGTGTACATGGTATATACTAGGAAAATGCCTTTGCTTCTATTCATTCACTATGATGTCTCTAAACAGTGCTGAAATAAACCAGCTGTGAGTTTCACCAGAAGGGGCACATACAATCAATTTGGATCATTTAAGCTTATTGAAGACTTCCACTCATAAAGCACCACTAAGTCTGAATCAACGACTCCCGTGATCTTTTATTGTCATAAATAAGATTTTAATTACCTCAAACAACAAGCATGCAATGAACCCCCACTTTAATGGAGCTCTCAAACGTTTTATCTGGAGGCTTGTCTTTGTATTAGCTGCAACTTTGGTTATTAGTGGAAATACAGCACAATTCAAATTCTATTAGTGTCATATGAACCTTTATTTAAGTTACCAACCACGGAACAGGAATGAGCGTGGAATAAGAAAAACGTTCACGATACGATAGAAGGTGTCATAGACCAACTGTGGCTGGACAAACAGAAAGCTAAGTTGCCACAGAAGAACCCGAACAGGTCATCCTGTTTTAATGACTGGAATATTCTGAGTTTTTTTACTTTAAGGATACTTAATCACATCTGCAAAGTCTGTTGTGCCACATAAAGTAACATTTACAGCAGACATTTGGAAAAGAGATATTATCTGGCCTACCAAAATCTTTACTGGCCTCTTTATTCCTTAAACTTAACAAATACCTGCTGCCTCAGGGCTTTTGCATATCCTTATTCAACCAGGAAGCTCCAATTCATCTTTTCCATCTAATAAATATTGATGTCTCCATAGAAAGCTTCCATCCCCTATCAAAATGTCCCTCCACTTTAGAGACTATATCACAAATGCAATTACACAGATATTTACATGACCAGTGTTCAATTTCTGGGTCACCACTAAATACCTTGAAGGCAGGAACTGTGACTTTCTGACTTACCTTTGCATACTGGCACACGCACCACAGAAGATACTCAAGAAAGATGTGCATGTGCTGCCAGGCAAGGAATAAAGCTGAGTAACAGGAGGTGAGGGCATCTGAGGATCCAAATTGGGTTTGGTCTCAAAGGCACGTCATTGTAATCTGACTTCAACTTTGCTTTGTAACTTTAACTGAGCTGTAAAGAACACTGGCAATTGAAGCGCTTTCACCTTGTTTTGCTATTTTGTTTGTACAAGGACTTTTTTTGTTAACTATTAGACTGGATGTTTTTAAGTGTAGCAACTACAAGACTGAGTCCCAGGATTCCAGCTAGGAAAATTCAGAGAGCTTTAATTTCTGGAAACCTACAAAGTTGTCTTAGATGACCTCAAAGAATTCCTGGGAAGCAACAAAAACTACAAAGTTGAGTTTGCTGCCATTTACCCTCAGGGAGCAGATCCAGCTTCTTGTGGGGCATACGTTTAAAATTCAGCCTGCAGAGCCGCGGCCACGGAGGGGAGCTGTTAAAATTCCCAAGGTCGTGACTGCATCTCAAGCAGGGACTAAAGAAACCAGGAACGGCGTAAGGCAAGGTACATTTACTCTCTAAAAACCAAAGAGGATGGAATGACTTCCCAAGAAACAAGTCCTCCTTATTCAAATGTATTTTAAATGATGCTACTTAGATCAAGAAATGCTCCGTTCCACTAAACACACTGCTTTCTCCACTCCAGAATCTCACCACAGTGACACTAGTAACATTTTGGGGCTAGATGATTCCTTTTAGTAGGGGCTGTCCTTTACATTGGGATGTGTGGCAGTATTCCTGGCCTCTACCAACTAGAAAGTAGTAGCATACCACTTCCAACAATGGCAACTACCAGAAACATCTTCAGACATTACCCCACAGGCTGCAGGGAGAGATGTGTCCCTAGGTGAGAACCACAGCTGTATGCTACCAACCTTAGTACAATCTTCCAACAATGATCCTTCTGAAGCCCTCACGCATACTGCATGCAAGACAAATAATTAATGTCCCCAATGCTGATAAATTACTCCATGATAAATTATATTTCCTCACTTTCATTCTAGTTTTTTGGAAAACAATGTAGTTACATGAAAAGAAATAAACCAAGCATAAGATGCTCAAACAGTATAAAAATTGCAGGGAGAGGTGGCTATTAATGAAGAGCTCCAATAAAGCAACTTAACATTAAATATTGCAAACACACTTTGGGCAAAAGCAAGCAACTTCTCTTGTGCGTATTTTAAAGTTAAATTTAATGCAGTTACTTAATCTCTGAAATTCAAGTTCCTCCAAATATACCGTTAATTTATCACATTTTTAGAAAACAAGCTATGAGTCAGACGGACTTCAATGAGGAACCCACTTGATAGAGGCAGCCTTACCATCTGACATTACTTAAAAGAAAATATCCAAACAACCTGGTCAAACAAAAAACCTGGGCATGGTGGCTGCCATTTATAATTAGCTTCTGAATTCAGTGGCTCTCTGTTAGAAATGGAAAACTGAAATATTCACCAAAAGTCATAGGTTTCAAAAGAATATTAATCTCTGGTCAGGCACAGTGGCTCACGCCTGTAATCCCAGCACTTTGGGAGGCTGAGGAGGGTGGATCACTTGAGGTCAGGAATTCAAGACCAGCCTGGCCAACATGGTGAAACCCTGTGTCTACTAAAAATACAAAACTTAGCCGGGCGCAGTGGCACGCGCCTACAATCCCAGCTACTCCGGAGGATGAGGCAGGAGATCGCCTGAACCTAGGAGGCAGAGGTTGCAGTGAGCCAAGACTGTGTACCACTACATTGTAGCCTGGGCAACAGAGTGAAGACTCCATCTCAAAAAAGAAAAAGAATAAAAGATATTAAGTCTTTGATACATGTTTCCCAGAATCAAATGTAAAGAGGAAACTGGCCATTTCTGGCATGAGGAAATATAATTACACAGAGGCAAGGTTCCCAGTTTCTATCTAGCTCTAGAGGTCTTCTTTTCCAAGGCAGCCATCTGATTAAGTTTTTAAGCTTTCAGGACAGGTCTTTTGTCCGAAACAACATGAACTGAACAAACGGCAACCCAATTCTAAGGCAAGAAGGCTTCACAGCAAAGCTGGCTGGACACAAAGCTACCCCTTCAACTCACACTGCCAGTGGGAACCTGTCAGCAAGACCAGAAGGAAAACCCCACACTTAGGGACATCATGTAATTTTGCTTCTAGGTATCAAGTTTTCCAAGGGCAAATAAAGCTAAGACTTCTAAGATATGATTCATTCCATTTAAAGGGTGGAAGAGAACCCATTAAGTAGAAGCCTAATTCACAAAACATATCATTATTGTGACTAGGACAGGAGGTCCCATAGATAGAGGAGTCCGAGTGCAGGAAGAATCCTGGTACTGAGAATCTGTCAGCTAAGCAAGAAAAAACATGAAGCCTTTTCTCAGAGTGGTCATCTCTGGTTTCTCCAGGAATAGTGAATAAGAAACAAATCTACATGGCCGTATAAGCATCTACAGAAAAAGAAATCTTACCAATTTTATTATTGTGTAGGGATTCCTCACCACAGCTTCAAAGATACTTAGAGGGTTCAAAAATGGGCCTGAGGAGCTAGGGAGAATGATGAGACCCTATCAGTTACATGTAAATCTATGGGCAGATATACACATGTGTCTTTTTTGTGAAGGGGGATCTCAAAGATTCATCAAATTATCAAAGCAGGATAAGACTTGGTAGAAATTATGAAATAATAACAGTTGAAAACTTTCCTTGGCCATGTGGCTCCCTTGATTAACACAAGTTACCAGTGCAAAGTCACTCCATGTTTAGGACAGCCACAGGCTGGAACTGTTACTGAAACACCAGGGGTTCAGTCGAGGTCCAGTCTGCTCCCTGCACAGAAGGCCAATCACTGAGGTGACAAGTATTGCCAAGGAAGAAGGCTTTAATTGGGTGCTGCAGCCGAGAGAGGAGATGGGAGCTCAGCCTCAAGTCCGTCTCCCCCGACTGACTAAACTAGAGATTTATATAGTAGGGAAGAAAGGTAACAATGTGTAAGAAAGCAAGAACTAAGGAGGGGGCAAGGAGACATCTGGTGCCATGGTCTGGTGCGCTTCAGTCCTTTGATACTTTTTAAAGAGGCCTCAAGGTCCTCTCCTGAGGAAGAAACTCAAATAAAACAAATACAAGTTTTAAGCTTTAACAGCAGAAGGGTCAATTTCTATGTTTATCCAAAACAATTGTCTATGGGATTATTGGGCAGGTTTCAGAAGCACATCCATTTTCTTCTTCCACACACTTGTAAGGCTTACCACATGGGGGACCTATCAAGAAACAAACATGTTCATCACAACAAAAGAATATTCACACAACAATCATGATTAAAGGAAATACGTAAGGTTGGCATTGCAAGAGATGTGCTGTCCTTACCCAACATTAATAAAAAAGTTGGAGATGTGCTCCTTCCCTCACCCGGCTCTAAGCAGATACACATCAGCATGTGGCCCAGGGCACCCAAGCAGGATGGATGAGTGAGAAGACTGACACAGCAGAAGCAAAATGTCACCATCAATCCTCACAAAATTAACGGTGACTCATACCACCACAGCCTCTTTTCAACAGCCAGTGGGAGCAAAAAACCTTACAACTTCGCTACCAAGAGAAGGTTCTGAGACTCCTCTTCATGTCGCCAACTTTTCTATTTTTAAGGGTGAAAATGAAGTCAACCCAGTTTCTTACAAAGTGTCATCTTTCAAAAACAGGAATGGACAGTGAAAAGAAACTGTGTCAAACGAAACACATGATGAACGTCATCAACCAGTAGTGAGTCTACTCAAATCATGATGCCTGTGGCTTCTGTGTTTCTCCAGTTAAACAAAGGTGAGAAACAAGGATGGATACCCACCTGCCACACTATGGATAACGGGTTTCCAGAGAGACGAAGTTAGGTACTGTACAGGTACCTACTGTACAGGCAAAACGACCGAAGGTAATGACATAGCATCTGATTAACATAAAGACCGAAGCACAGCTACATGTTGGGGATCTTGACTTTCTCTCACCTCAACGGGATACCTCCTGCCATTGATGCTGTGTTCAGAGCCTGCTGAGCCATTGCTGTGGCCCCAGTGAAATTCCACCTTCTCGGCTTTGAATCTGCCAGGCAGACCAGCTCCACTGACAAAATAGTCGTCTTTCAGAAGGATGGCGACTGTGTGAAACAGGTGAGAAGAGAGGAAAACAGAGTGAGTTTCAAAACCAAACAGAGTTTTTCTGTTGCTTCTAATGAAGTTCATGATTACCACAGTGTAAATTATGTCCTCATGTACCTGTGAAAAAACACGATGAACACACCCGCCTGAATAAATTAGTTCATTCTAGCTGCAGAATGCTCTCAGAGCACCAGTTGGCCCTAAATCATGACACTTCCCAGGGAATGATCTCAGAATTACTTATCCATTTAACAGATTAAAACAAAATGGAGACAATGACAGAGTAAGTTGCTCTGAATCAGCGTCTCCTAAGTCTGCCTGATGGTCAAAATCATCTAGAGAGCAAGATTTTTCTTTTTAAGCAATGATTCACGGGGCTACCCCAAGATTCAAGGTCTGGAATGAGATAGGAAATATATATGATCAGCCAGATGCAATAGGCATGTTTCTTTGGTCAGAAAATGTAGGCAAGATACCAGGAAATAAAAATTTGTAGGTGGGAATATTAAGGCATTAGTAAGTGGGAAGAGAGCTGGAAGTCTGTATTTGATAACAGTACCCAGGAAAGTATAATACAAAATCTACTCTTGAAGTCACTCAAATACTGACAGATAACTAGTTTTCTTTACTGTTTATTTTAGTTCCAAGCACAAAATAATTTCCCTTAACCCATCCAAAAAGAACACATAAGAACATCCACAACACAGGGAACCTCAATTAAATTCCAACTCTAAATTTCAAAAATATACTGCTCTTTTCTGAAATACAGGAAGGAAAATTGAGAATAACTTGGATTTACACTGACAAAAAACGATTTTTCCAAAAGGAATATAATGTCTAAACGCATAAAAAACAAATTCAGGGCTCAGGCGGGCAGATCACGAGGTCAAGAAATCGAGACCATCCTGGCCAACATGATGAAACCCCGTCTCTACTAAAAAATACAAAAAATTAGCTGGGGTGTGGTGGCGTGTGCCTGTAGTCCCAGCTACTAGGGAGGCTGAGGCAGGAGAATTGATTGAACCCAGGAGGCGGAGTTTGCAGTGAGTGGAGATTGCGCCACTGTACTCCAGCCTGGCACCTGGCGACAGAGCAAGACTCTGTCTCAAAAAAAAAAAACCACACAAATTCAAGTGATATATTCCCTTTTTTGGTTCTCTAAAAGTGGATTCATTCATTCATTCATTCATTCAATGAATACTTATTGGCTGCTAAATACATGTAACATGCCAAACAATATACTGAATGGTTTGTGATCAAAAGCCAAGCTTGCGTAAGCCATGGGAAAGTGCTCCTCCTCATTGTATCCTCTTCCTAAAGAGATCCTAGTTAGAGCTTTAGAGAGAAATCCTGCATGAAACTTAGGTCTCCATAAAAGATAGGGACTAAGCTAATGACCCATTTCTAGAATACTGCCATTAGTTTTAGTACTTCTCGAAATAAAGGAAGCATTAAAAGCAAGTGAAGGAACCCTTCTCATATAAACCCCTTTTTATTGCATTCAAAAGGCAGTTTTTCCCCAACTTCTGAAAAAATACATAAGGAATGTTCAATTCGTACAACAGCTAATCAAAGGATAAAATGAAGTAAAAGCAAGTGTTTCTTGTGCCAATTAAACATGCTGCAGCATTGTGCCACCTTTACCCTGTGTTGGGCATGTTTTAGAACAGGGGGTCATAAACTTCTCTTGTAAAGGGCCAGTTGGTAAATATTTTAGGCTTTGCAGGCCAATTGGTCTCTAGTGCAACTACTCAATCTTGTCTTTATAGCACAGAAGCAGCCAAAGAAAACACTTAAATGAATGCGTGAAGCCATGTTCCAATAAACCTTTATTTAAACACACTGATACTTACATTTTCAATGTGTCATGACATATTACCTCCTTTTGATTTTTAAAAATCATTTTAAAATGTAGAAATGAGGGACCTATCATTGTGACCCCTAAAATATAATATCTTAGAAGAGAATATCTAAAATCTTATATAAAATACATCTATATATACAGATATTATAAAATATCTTCTAAAATATTATATTATACCAACCACATACCTTTAGTTCTGATGTCAAAACATCTAGGCATTAGCTCAGTAGTGTTTCAGACATTGTTGATTCTTCTCAACCAGTTATAAGTTCCATACATAACGTTTTGAATCCAAAGGATGAAGGCAAAACATTTTTATTACATCTGTTATAATACACCCAGGGAATCAGCAGCATCTTATAAATATTTGATTTTACCTAAATCATTTATATCTCTGTCAGGGGTCATTTTACTTGTTTTATATGAATAATTAAAAGCATAATTAGGGAACTGTACAATCTGAAACATTAATCTCATTTTTCACTTTACAGTATTTCTCACCAGAGCACACAGCATGTTACATGTCCACCCACCACTTTCAAAAATGTCTTATATTTTTGTTTCCACATGAAACTGGAATGAGTGACCTTTCCCAGCTAGCACGTTTTCTGATGACCAGTGATAACACTGAACTGTTTTGAAACAGAATGTACTGAAGGTAGTCACTGCAGAGCACAGGGTGTCATGCATATGAGCTCATGACAGGCTGGGATTCCATTCTGTCACTTAACAGTGGTGTGATCTCAGGCAGGTTACCCAACTTCTCTGTGCCTCAGTTTCCACCACTGATCAAATGGTGATAATGATTGCAGTGCCTACCCGGCTGGGCTATTTTAACACCTGGAGAAAAATGACATTGGGAAAGCAGATGACCGAGGGACAGGAAACCAGCAAGCACATATTTAGTGGCAGTTATTTTCCAACTCATCTCCAGAATCAAGGCTGGAGTTCCTGGGCAGCACGGAAGCGTGGCCACACAGGTATAACTCTGTTTTCAGAGAAAGTTATATTTTAAAGCAATATTGTCTTTCCCACACAATAACAAGTGTCATCAGGCAGGGACAAAATAGCAAGAACAGGGGTGGCCCAAATACTATTTGAGAGAGGAGAACTTTTATTTATTTATTTTTTAGATGAAGTTTCCCTCTGTGGGTTCTGAAAAGCAGGGAAGTGAAAGGGCTTCTCAAGAAAATGTTCAAAACCTGAAGCACTATGGAAACATTTGCATGCCAAAAGGGATGTGACACTGGTCTCCTTTTTCTCTGGATGCTTCTCTCTGGATGTCTTTTCCCATGTCTTCCTCTTTTGTTACCTAGGTCTGTACCGCGATTTCTACATTGTAAGTTCTCTGTGTTTTGGCACCTGAGTCTGCCCAGGGTAAGAATACATGGGTAAAAAGAGCAATAAGATACCATTTGGAGTCTATCAAATTGGTAAAGGTTGGGTTTTTTTTGTTTTGTTTTGTTTTTTGGCAGGGGGAGGACAGAGTCTCGCTCTGTTGTCCAGGCTGGAGTGCACTGGTGCGATCGCCACTCACTGAAACCTCAGCCTCCCTGGTTCAAGTGATTCTCTTGCCTCACCCTCCCAAGTAGCTGGGATTTCAGGCATAAGCCACCATGCCTAGCTAATTTTTATATTTTCAGTAGAGACAGCGTTTCACCATGTTGGCCAGGATGGTCTCAAACTCTTGACCTCCAGTGATTCGACCACCTCGGCCTCCCCAAGTGCTGGGATTACACAGGTGTGAGCCCCGCGCCCAGTGGGGCAGGGGACTTAAGTATTGAGTAGCTGCTTTTAGTTCACTAAAACACAGAAGAAAA
The DNA here is from genome assembly GCA_036589455.1 of Ateles fusciceps. NCBI lineage: Eukaryota > Metazoa > Chordata > Mammalia > Primates > Atelidae > Ateles > Ateles fusciceps. The sequence goes on from JAZHEH010000562.1 coordinate 16,621,757, forward strand.
ACGATACTGTCTTTTCTGAATTATTTCTACGTTTTTGATCATATCGAAGAAAAGAAAATCATAGTTGGGTGCTAACATTTCCCTGGTACTCACTCAATTTTCCCCTTTACCCAAGAGTAAGCATAATGATAAAATTTAATAACGTGGGCAAGGTTGATTTATTTTTGTAGACTATGAACATATTTCTAACAGTAAGTCTCTCCCAGTCAAACAGAACTGGTTTTTCCAATTATAGTGTTGATGAAGAGTTTTCATTTAAAAATCAATTCATTTAATTAAAGTGAAATAAGTAAATTAGAAGAAAAACAGTACTACAAAAATAATAATACAAATAAAGTTGAATTTAAAAATTATAACAGCAGGAAAAGTTGAATCTGGATAAGGCCCAAATTGGAAGGTGCCAAGCCAACAGCTCAAGACTGGAGAACAATGAATGGTGTTATTGACTGAAGGTTTGTGTCTCCGGAAACTCACAAATTGAAACCCCAATCCCCCATGTAATGGTATGAGGAGTCACGGCCTTTGGGAGGTGAATTAGGTCATGAGGGTGGAGCCCTCATGAATGGGATTAGCGCACTTAAAAAGAAATCCCCAGGCTTGGCGCAGTGGCTCACACTTGTAATCCCAAGCATGATTTGGGAGGCCAAGGGGGGCGGATTACCTGAGGTCAGAAGTTTGAGAGCAGCCTGGCCAACATGGTGAAACCCCATCTCTACTAAAAATATAAAAAATTAGCTGGGTGTGACGGCAGCTGCCTGTAATCCTAGCTACTAGGGAGGCAGAGGCAAGAAAATCACTTGAGACAGGGAGGCAGACATCGCGATGACCAAGATCATGCCACTGCACTCCAGCCTAAGTGACAGAACAAGATTCCATCTTAAAAACAAAACAGAAACAAAACAAAGAGGCCCCCAGCCAGCTGCCTTCCCTTCTACCATGGAAATACACAGGAAGAAGGTATTATCTATGAGTCAGAAAGCAGGCCCTCACCAGACACAGAATCTGCTGGTGCCTTAATCTTGGACTTCCAGCCTCCAGAATTCTGAGAGATGTTTATTATTGAGGCCACCCAGTTTATGTTATTTTGTTACAGCAGCCTAAACTAAGACAGCTGGGCTAGAGAGAAAGACGGGAAAGGTCTATGTGGTGAATGAACTTTCTAAAACTATCTTGATTGTGACTAATGTAGATTGTGATTAAATCCAAGCAGAATGATGGAGAGTGTAGAAGAAGTTGGAAGCTTCAAATTCAGGGTTTCTTAACCTAGAGTCCAAAAGTCCATAGCCCTGGCTGCCTATGGGCTCTGGAGGTCTATGCCTTCCTGATACAAGAAGTAAAATTCTGAGCACAGTACACACACGGAGCTTAGGAGCTGGACTCTGCAGCCAGTAAGTCCAAACTTGAATCCTAGCTCTGCCACTGTCCACTGATGAGAAAGTTAATGAGCCTCTTGGTGCCTTCATTCCTATTCTGTAAAATTGGAATAAGAAGCTACTTCACAGGTTAAGAGGTTCACAAAGGCTGATATACGAAGAATACTCAGAGCAGCAATTCATACACATCATAGACTAGCATTGGTGTTATGCAACTGTTAGAAAGGTTATTATCCTAGAGAAGGATCCCCCAGCTTTCACCAGATTCTCCCAGTGTCTGGGGCTCCCCCATGATGTAAAGACATTCCAGGCTGTGCAAAGGGCCAGGGCAAAGTGCGGGTCAGGTAACATCTTAAATAAGGAATTCGTTTTCTCTTGAACTGGAAGGGCTGACCAAGTACCTGGCATTCATAGCATTCTTTGCAGGACATCCACCAACTGTTTATAAAGTAAATGTAACATGTGTGTAAAACACAGGCAAAAGCAAATGTTCACACTAAAATCTAAATAAACAGCAGCAGGTGCTAAAAAAGTAAAGAAAAAAATGGAGGAGAGGAAAACTAGCTGCTATCATATCCTCCTACCCCCATGCACCACTGTGAAGACTGTAAGGCAGAAAAAAAAAGCCTAACACCTAATGGTGAGATCCCCAGACCACTTTCCACAATACCTGTGACATCAGAGGGATGCCTTGGGGCTCCAGGTAAAAGGGAAATGCTCTTGTCTGAAAGTCAGAATGCATTGGCTCTATTTCCAGCCTTCCACGAATTTCCCTGTAGACATTGACATTTATATTTTTCAAATACTCAACAAATACTTACTGAGTAATCACTGGTGGAAAAGGCGGGTAAATCAGAAACAACTCTTGTCCTTATGGAACTTATGGCTGATGGGAAATACAGGTCCCAAGAACTAACAGAAAACAAACCTGCAAGAAATACCACCTGAGCATCCAACCCCAGAGGAGAGAAGGGGAGAGCGTCAAGGTCTGAGCTGAGAGTCAAAGGAGCTACCCCAGGGACATGCCAACAAGATGGGAGAACATCAAGAAAGAATTAGCTCAGGCAGTGGCCCCCTGGTAGTGGTAATGAGCAAGAAAAAGCCAAGGTGACAGGTACTTAGAGAGCAGGATGGGACGATGAGGGCATGAGGCAGGGACAGTGAGCCGTCTGTATCTGTCCCAAGAGAAATGGGAAGTCTTTGATACTGAGAAAGAGAACAAGAAAGAAAGAGGGAGAGACAGAGAGGCAAGATCAGATTAGGGAACTAAGTCGATTACTCTGGCTATGCTGTGGAGAAGGCCTGGGAGGAAAGCAATGCTGGTCAGTACACATAAGCAAGGAGCTGGTATCAGTAATCCAGTGACAAGTCACTGGACGTGCTGAGTCAGAGCAACCTCCGATATCCAGGAGATGATAAACCTCAGGATTATCCTGGGTCTTGTTAACTCATCACTAAACTGAGCAAGATGAACAAGGTGGATTAGCTAACACTTTAACCATAGAAGATATGAAAGCCAGGCGTGGTGACTCACACCTGTAATCCCAGCACTTTGGGAGGCCCAGGTGGGTGGATCACAAGGTTAGGAGTTCAAGACTGGCCTGGTCAAGATGGTGAAACCCTGTCTCTACTAAAAATACAAAAATTAGCCGGGCGTGCTGGTGGGCACTTGTAATCCCAGCTACTCAGGAGACTGAGGGAGAGAATTGCTTGGACTAGCGAGGCAGAGGTTGCAGTGAGGTGAGATCGTGCCACTGTACTCCAGCCTGGCTGACAGAGTGAGACTCCGTCTCAAAAAAAAAAAAAAAAAAGGAATGAAAGATGGGAGGGGTCTAGCAGAGAACACTGTACCCTAAAAAAGAAAAGCGTCTTCAAAAATGACCTGTGACCTTCAGGGTAAGTGGATAATTAGGCTTCTGTCTACACAAAAACTAGTTCCTACCACCTGAACTTGGGGACTGAGGTTGTGGGGATAACAGAAAGAAAACTGAGCTTACCAGACAGGAAACACAGCTTGCAGAGTACCTAGCCAAAGAGAGATCCAGTGAAATAGCTCCAAGCTCATTTCCAGGGTTCAGGTAAAGCTGGATAATAATCGAATAAAAGAACCCAAGAATGTGGACCTTTGAAACATGAAAATGTACAAAGTAGAGCAAAAGCACAATTAGCATTCCCCAAAGAAAGAATGGATTTTTAAAATTAAACTTAAATTTTCTTTTTTGGGGCAATCTTAAACTAACCAGAAATGCCGCAGGGTACTACAAAGACACGGTTTATATTAGGCACAGCCAATATAAGCAATGCCCAGGACCCAAATATTTCCAAACATCTGTCTACTTGGCCGATGTTCTGCTCTTAATCAGAAGCTTGGCAGCCTCTTTGTAAGTGAAATGACCGATGCATTAGTGACACAAACAAAACTCAGAGTAAAAAAGCAACTGCTATCAAGGAATGATGACTCCACAATGGTCTACCATCACCATCCCATATTTACACCTATTAAGGATCATTACACTGAGGAGGCTATGGAAGCATTGTAATAAAAATAAAAGTAATGATTGGTACCAGGTGAGTTTGAGACCCTCTCAAAAACACACTTGGGGAATCATTCATGTATTTCACTTATCCAGACCTTCCTCATCCAATATTATCAGGGATAAGAGAGGTTTTATTGAAAGAAGAACACACTTAGGTTACTGTTGTCAATATCAAGCTATACTCCATAGATATGATAAATAAGAACATTTTTTAAACTTCTCTTCTGTGGCTAGCTCTAAAGAAGGAAGAAAGACAGGAAGAAGGAAGAGAAGGTGGCCGATGCTAGGAGCAGGAAGTGAAAACAGGCACAATCAGGCAGAGAGACAAAGACATGCCCCAGGGGGAAGCAAAAGCAAGGAGAAGACACAGAGGAAACGTGGGAGAGAATGAAACCACAGAAAAGGTAAAAGCTCATGGAGAGCTCCCTAGAGAAAGACATACCTAGTCCAATAGAATACAAAGAAGAGAAAAAATAGAAAGCCCAAACTGTCAGAAATATATGAAGATGGCCAGCTGTGGTGGCTCACGCCTATAATCCCAGCACTTTGGGAGGTCGAGGCAGGGGGATCACAAGATCAGGAGTTCAAGACCAGCCTGGCCAAGATGGTGAAACACTGTCTCTACTAAAAATACAAAAATTAGCCTGGCACGGTGGTGGATGCCTATAAACCTAGCTACTTGGGAGGCTGAGGCAGAGTTGCTTGAACCTGGGAGGTGGAGGTTACAGTGAGCTGAGATTGCGCCACTGCACTCCAGGAACAGAGTGAGACTCTGTCTCAAAAAAAAAAAGAAAGAAATATATGAAGACACACACCACACACACACTCATACCCACACACCCAAATCCTCCCCCTCGACACAAATACACTTTTCCTAGAAACTTCCTAACCAACCTCTCGATTACTAAAGGTATGCATGTTACACTTGAGCAACCATGCCTCTGTGCGATCACATCTTGCATGGGGGCTAGGCACAAAGTCCATCAGTTTTGAAGGGAAATCAGACATCATGAAGATTGCTATTGAAAATCTTGCAATGGGCTAGGCACAGTGGCTCAAGCCTGTAATCCCAGCACTTTGGGAGGCCGAGGTGGGGGCAGATTGCTTGGGGCTGGGAAATCGAGACCAGCCTGGCCAACATGGAGAAACCCCGTTTCTACTAAAATTCTAAAAATTAGCCCGGTGTGGTGGCATGCACCTGTAATTCCAACTACTTGGGAGGCTGGGGCGTAAGAATCGCTTGAACCTAGGAGACAGAGGTTGCAGTGAACCAAGATGGTGCCATTGCACTCCAGCGTGGGCCATATAGCAAGACACTGTCTCAAAAAAAAAAAGAAAAGACCCTGTAAGGTGCCCGTCTAAACTGGTAGCCTGGTACTGACTCTCAGCAAGGCTTACACATCCTTGTCTCCACAGACCTTAGAAGAGAACAGAGACTCTTCAGGGCTGCACAGAGGCAGCAGTTAGCTTGAGCAGGGTTCTACAACGAACAATAGGGCAAAGAGTATCTTTCAATACTCGCTTGACCTTGGGGGAGGGGGTGGTTACCCCTGGCCTGTGTCTGAGCAGAGCAGCAGAGCCACATCCTCCTCCAACACTTAGCTTGGGTCACAAGCTCAGTTAGGGAAATCGCTTGTGGAAATGACCAAGGTTGTTAAGATTTTATTTTTCTCTTTTACCAGCCTGCAATCTGTTTGTTCATTACTTAACTTGCTGAAAAGTTCTAGGTAAAATAAAGTCAATACAACAGTGTCCTAACACTCATCTCAGTTTTATGGGCTCAGTAACATACTACAAAATGACTCCTGACCTCCCCATCTACACACAGTTTCCCTGCCATTGATTCTTGTGTGATCAGAAGAACCATTTCTTGAATCCATCTGTGTCAGGAACTTTGGCATATGCAGACAAATAGGAAAGACTGTAGGCAAGGAAAAAATACAATAAACAAACAATGTGGGAAGATGAAAGTAACGTGCCTTGTGGTAAACACATTTACTATTTGCCCTCAGTATGGGATGTAAGAAAAAATAGTTAAAAAAAAAAAAAAAACCCTCCCAATAGTTAAAATTCATAGGAGGCCGTGTCTTATTAACATACATCAGAAGCACTGTCTAACTCTTAAATTCATCATTTTGCTGGAAGCTAATGCTAGGAACAACAAGATTGTCTTGAAATGTTCTTGATGAATGCATTATCTTTTCATTCTACAAAAATTAAAGAAAGGGAAATAACTTTAGATGAAATCAAATGGGAACTGGCACAATAGATAGTTACAGCTCCTCGGGAAGAAACAGAGAGATGCTATCTGTCTTGTGAAGATATTGTAGACAACTTTCGAGAAGTGGGCTAGGTACAACCAAGTTGCTCTATTGATTATGCTGGATTGGATATATAGCACTCTCAGGGGCTTAAGACAGATCTGAACATTTAAGCTGTTTTATGGGAGAGTTACTGTCTGTGTGTAATAGGCCACTTTAAATATTAACTTTCACTATTCATATTTTAATATACAAAAGACAGAGTCTATTTTACAGAGAAGTAACCTGTAAATTTCCATCAGAAAAAAATAAATACTCTCTCTTTATTTTCTGGAACTACAAAGTTACAGAAAATACTTTCATAGAAGAAAAATATGCGTTGCTTAAAAATTAATGATTTACCAAAGTTCATCTAGGTATGCAAGATAGATATAAAATGAATGACGGCAACAAAGACAGACCCTGTGGCTCATGATACATGAATTTTTTTTTAATTAGACTTTTAATTTTTCTCAGAATAGCAGATTCACATGCAGTTATAAGAAATGATGCAGAGATACCATGACCCCTTTAACACATTTCTCTTAACTGTACCATCTTTCAAAACTATAGTACAGTGATAGGTGCTTTCTTTAAAAAAAAAGAATTATGCAGGTTTCATATCAATATTATTCCATGTGTAAATTATCAACCCCATCCTAATTTATCCTGTACTAATATGCACTGTTCAGTTGCATTTATATGAATGATCTAGACGAACAGAGCAAATGAATACTAATTTCTCCAAAATGCTAAAAAATTTATAAACTCACGTGGCACATTAAGACCTACAGAATAGCCGAGCATAGTGGCTCAAGCCTGTAATCCTAGCATTTTGGGAGGGTGAGGCACGGGGATCACTTGAAGCCAGGAGTTTGAGACCAGTCTGGCCAACATAGCAAGACCCTGTCTCTACTAAAAATACAAAAATTAGCTGAGCATGGAGGTGGATGTAATCCCAAGTACTGAGGTAGATAGATAAGGCACAAGAACTGCTTGAACCCAGGAGGCAGAGGTTGCAGTGAGCCGAGATCACACCACTGAACTCCAGCCAGGGCAAGAGAATTTGACCCTGTCTCCAAAAAAAAAAAAAAAAAAAGACCTATAGAATGAAGGAAATTTCTATTAGTGCTTAAAACAAAACAAAACAGGTTGATTTCTACACCCAAGTTTCTAAACCACCATAAGTTAAAACTCAAAAGATTTTTTTTTAAATGGCATGTTCTTTGTTTCAAATTGCATATAACTGGTTGTCACTTTTTAAAAACCCTTCCTACAGAATCATCATAGAGTATTTATGAGATATTGGCCTATCTAATATTATGCCATGGATTTTACAGTAATAAGTAGTATGAGAGTAACAAAGATTTATTTCTGCTTCTCAAAACACTGTGATTCTCAAATCTCTGAGACCTATGGGCTCGTATTTGGATAACTTCGCTCTAAAATCAAGTGCATATACTCAGAGATAGGCAACAAGTTGTGGATCACTCTAGAAAGTCAGCAGAGTGACACAGATTGATAATCAGCTTCTGGAAGACCAAGGTCATGAATCAACTTGCATTGAGTGAACCCTACATACGTCTAAAACCTGTCATTGGTGATACCAAGCTGAAAGCTGTCACTGAAACGCGTTATCTTTGCGGAAGGCTGTCAAGCGTTGCAAGTCAAGCAGAAAACCGTATCAGAGAGCCCAGTGATTGTTTCTGACAGCCTTGCAGAATGTGGCATTGAGGCACACTCAGTTCCAATCTCTGATTGAACCCAGTGTAGCAAAGCTCTCGTCCACTAGATTTAGATGGTCTGAAGAGAAATAATCTCATTGCAGTTATCCTAAAAACACCATATTTAAAGCATAACGTAGAACAACTGATAGGTAAATTCTGAATTGTAACAATGAGCACACAATCTGTGCTGAGGTAGTAGAGAGGTGAGGATGAAAAGGCATGTATAGGCCAGGGGCGGTGGCTCATGCCTGTAATCCCAATACTTTGGGAGGCCAAGGTAGGCAGATCACCTGAGGTAAGGAGTTCGAGACCAGTCAGTCCAATGTAGCGAAACCCCATCTCCACTAAAAATACAAAAACTAGCCAGGGGTGGTGGTGCATGCCTGTAATCCCAGCTACTCAGGAGGCTGAGGCAGGAGAATCACTTAAACCCAGGAGGCGGACGTTGCAGTGAGCCGGGATCGTGCCACTGCATTCCAGCCTGGGCAACAGAGTGAGACTCCATCTCAGAAAAAAAAAAAAAAAAAAAAAGATATGCACAAATAACATTACTGGATGAACAGTTTTTCCTGAGCAGCTACTCATATAGATGAATCAAGGAACAGGGAGATGGTCGCCTACTATAACACAAGAAGCAGAATTGTTTCTGGGGACATTATAAAAGAGGGCCCAAAGCCAGGAATCACTGCCCTGAGTGAGTGGGAAGTAATTCTATGAACAGGCCAGGCAAACTCAAAGCAAATGGCCATGAATAATCTCAGATAAATGCTGGTTTGGAGAAAGAAGGAAAAAAAAAAGGTTCCCTAAAGCTGCCCATTTAGCCAGTTAGGTTAAAAAAGAAAAAAAAAAAAAAGGCAATTTTGTGACCTACAACATAAATAGGACCAAAGGGCTGGGAGTGAAGTCATTTTAGCCCAGCATGAGGGCTCTGGCCACCAAGGATCCTGAAAGGGATTGCTAGCAGTGGTTTGCAGTGACATCCTTAGTTATGAAGGGTTCACTTTAAAAAGAGTTAGAGGAAAAAACTTGTTTTAATGGGCCAAAGCTATAAGTAGTTAAGTAATAAGAGTGAAAAATATCTTTAGGCATCAACAGAACCCCAGGTAGAACTAAGCAGAGATGTAATATAACATCCCAGAGCTTATTTTCAGATCGTACAGTGGGGCACAGCAAGGCACTCTCTGGTACTTACAAGGACAATCTATAAACTGATACTTGCACAACAGTAATTGACAGGGAGGCAGCTCTTCACATTAGCAATGGTAAAAAGATGACGCTGCATATTCACAAATCCCAAAATGACAAGTGGAGGAAATGGAATAATCGAATCGCTGGTCTGATACACAAAGGGATGAGACAGTTCATCTGTACTCAGAAGTAATAAAAAATATTAATAAAGCAAAATCTCAAGGAAGATAAGAATTCTGCCTATTTGCATATTTGGCACAATGTTACCTGGTAGAACTTTCTGCAATGATAAAACGTCCTCTGTCTGGGCTGCCCAATAGGATAGTCATTAGCCACATGTGGCTGATAAGCACCTGAAATGTACCTCATACAACTGAGGGACCGAATGTTAATATTATTTAATTTTTAATTAAAACTTAAATGGAAATAGCCACATGTGGCGAGTGGCCACCATATTGGGTAGCTTTCTGACAGTTCTTCTGTGTACCTTATATCTATTAACTCATTTAATTACTACAGCCCGAGGTCTAGATGTATAATATTTTATTATCTACAGTTAATATTTTTTTAAAAAATGAAGCCACAGAGTGATTAGCCACAGAGTGCTTTACCCAGTCACATAACTTGTTCTCAAACTAAGGACTCATTAAGCTCCCTACATAGCAGTGTGCACTATTTAACGAGCAAGTCATGGTTTAAGGTAAACACCAGAGACATCCAAAAATATTTTATGTTGCTCTGAGCACAAGTAAAGAAGCCAATGTCTACCTGTTTTCCCTGTGTTTTTCATCCAGGTTTTGTTAGAAGACTCATTGTCGAAGCCATCAAGTTGCAGTTCCTGGTATTCTTCCCCAACACGTGCATCCTGGTCTAAAATGTCAATAGGAGACTGGTGATGACCCCCACAGCTGACACTAGACGTGACCCAGTGCTCAGGACCATAGGCACCTGTTGAAAGAAAACAACTCTTCAATCCTCATGGTTCAAAGGTCAGAGATGAAATGAAGAAATCTTAGGAAGCAGAGCACTGCATCTCTCAATGTGTCCCCAATCCAAAGAGCTGAATGTACTGAAAACTACAAATCAAAGCCATTTGCTTGATGTGGCAAGATTTCAGAAAAGATATATTATTTAACTTAGTTTTGCTTCTTGCTTTACAATCAAACATTTACTAACTTTATCTTCCATTAGATTAAGAGAGTTGTGCAGAAGGACTGTCAGGGTTGTTCATATTTCTGACAATTTTTAAATGTTTCCTAAAATAAGCAGACCATTTATTCACAAAAAGGGACCTTCATCAAGTTAGCATGTTTTGCTATCGGGAACAATATCCTAAACACAACTTTCTTCTTAGTCCATAAATGTTTGTAAACATGAAAAGAAAAAAACATTAAAAGCAACAGAAAACTAGATGAGAGGCATTACAGATGATGGAGGCAATAAAGGCAGATTTATCCTTTGGCTAATTGTGAAACATTTTTCAGTTTGGCCCTCATTTGTACACTTGAGTGTTAAGGCACTCATCTCTCTTTTTCAGTCTTTCCCTTTCCTAGGAAATGCAGGTATAAAGTTACCTTCAGATTAGGCTCTGCACTCATATAAATAAAGACTCTGGAGGGACATATGCCTCAGAAATAAAGAAAGAAAGCACAACCATGAAGCATAATTCTAATAGGTACCAATCAGACATAAACACAGAAAACACACTGCATTTGCCTCCCTGCCCTATTTGGAATTGAAATATTATGGGAGCAGTTTCTATTATGTGGACTACAAGCTGTTAGACTTTTCTGCATCCTACTTTTAACCTTGTTGACACAACAAAGTGGGAGTAGCCTGCTGAAGCAACTTTTGCTGGGAAGATTAAGATTTAATCCTTTATTGAGAATTAGGTAAGAATAAACTTTACCGCAGGGTACGGGTGGCTCATGCCTGTAATTCCAGCACTTTAGGAGGCCGAGGTAGGCGGATCACAAGGTCAGGAGACCGAGACCATCCTGGTCAACATGGTGAAACCCTGTGTCTACTAAAAATACATGGTGAAACCTCGTCTCTACTAAAATTAACTTGAACCCAGGAGGCAGAGATTGCAGTGAGCTGAGATCGCACCACTGCGCTACAGCCTGGACAACAGTGGGAGACTCTGCCTCAAAAAGAAAAAAAAAGAATAACCTTTACAATTTTTAGAAGGTAAAACACAGGCTTCCCAATCAGAAAGTTTAGTGTGTGTATATACATTCATATACAGAAATATCGACTGATGGGTGGGGATTTTTGTGCCTCCCATATACCTAGCCTCGTACAATAGAAGACACAAAGAAATCTTGTTTATTAGTAGCTAAGTCTAACTACCAACCTTGTTAGTTTAGTAGTAGGTAAATCTCCCTACAACTAAATAAGAGCCCACGTGAGTGACCATCCTGGCTACCACCCAATCATTTGCCATGGCTTTCCCCATTCCCGAAAACGGGTAGCAGCTCACAGTAGATATAAACAATGGTACAAGAAAAATCGGACAATCACAGAAAGTCTTTCCTGTCATGGTAAGGGAAGTTTCATGGCTGTAAGAGTAATGGATACAGCTCCTTAAAAATGATGCATATTAGGGCCAGGCGCAGTGGCTCACACCTGTAATCCCAACGCTTTGGGAGGCCGAGGTGGGCGGATCACAAGGTCAAGAGATCGAGACCATCCTGGCCAACATGGTGAAACCCCGTCTCTACTAAAAATATAAAAATTGCCCGTGCGGGGTGGTGCGCACCCATAGTCCCAGTTACTCCAGAGGCTGAGGCAGGAGAATCGCTTAAACCCGAGAGGGGGAGGTGGCAGTGAGCCAAGCTGGCACCAGTGCACTCCAGCCTGGCAACAGGGCGAGACTCTGTCTCAAAAAAATAAATGAAATAAATAAAAAAAATTTTTTTTAATTGACGCATATTTTTGCTATCTGGAAAATACCTCAGCCTCACTCCAATGCTTGGGTCATTCTCCCAAATCCTCATCCCAAAGAGTAAGATAAAAACAGACTATCCAAATGAACACATTCATTGATTGGCAAAGGTCTAGCAATCTTGGGGCACTTTAAAGTCATGCTACTATCTGGAAAAAGTTAATATCACCATTTTCTTCACTGCACAATTCCAACAAATTGTCAAGGCTTTTCACTCACATATTTTTTTCCCTCTTTGTCAAATTCCCTATGACTGTGATGAGTCACAAAGGGACAGTATGCATTTGTCATATATTTAGCCAAATTTTATTTTGGCCAAACTTTATTTTCATCTCGCATCTATATATTTGAAGAAAAAAACGGAGGGGAAAGGAGACATGAGGAATGGCTCCAGTCATCCTGTCTACAGTTTAAATTTACTTCCAGATGCTAAAAGAATCCATTGAAAAACCAAATAAAGTGATTGTTAGCCGGGCACAGTGGCTCACGCCTGTAATCGCAGCACTTTGGGAAGCTGAGGTGGGCGGATCATGAGGTTAGGGGTTCGAAACCAGCCTGATCAACATGGTGAAAACCGGTCTCTACTTAAAAATACAAAATTTCGCCAGGCGTGGTGGTGCACACCTGTAACCCCAGCTACTTGGGAGGCTGAGGCAGGAGAACTGCTTGAAGCCAGGAGGTGGAGGTTGCGGTGAGCCCACAACACGTCATTGCACTCCAGCCTGAGCGACAGAGCGAGACTCCGTCTCAAAAACATAAAAATAAACAAATAAATACATAAATAAAGTGATTGTTGATTTATTAAATGGCTGACCAAGATACGAATTTTACTTAGCCACAATTGAGCTTGTAAATCCAAACTATGGGTATCTAATGTTTTATTATCATATGTGTACATATGCAAAATGCCTTCCAGAAACTTACAGTACAGTAAAATTACACTCAAAAGAGAAAAATGATATGGGACACAGTAAAATAAATCCAAATACATCTGACTCAAGTAATAGATGCAAGCCATCATTTGTAAAAACACAAATACCTGATAATTGTCCTTCTACTGCTAACAATTTAAAAAATACTCTGCAATGTCAGAAAAGTACTTGCCATTCATCTCATTTCTCATAACCTTCTAGACATGGGTGAAATACAATTTATCACTCTATAAAAATATAATCAGAGTTCATACCAGTGGGATTCATTTATTCACTGGTATGAATAAATGAATCTGAAGATTTGAGCCGACTACATGCTTGCTTTCACACTTCCACCCAATATACATTCAAGTGCAATTTTAATTGAAACTGATCTTCCACTTCAGATTTCAAATTAATTCTTTTTTGGAGTGCTTCATGCTCCAGACACCCTTGCCTTGCAAAAACCCCTATGTCATTAGCAGAGGAAATAGAACACTTTTTCCAAGCTTGCAGGTATTGATTACCTATTCTCACATCGAAGCACCATTGCCATTCCACACTGTATAAATCTCTTTGGTGTTAAGACACTTTATAAAAGACTGAGAATTATACCATTAATCATTTCCAGTTCCGTAAGACTCATGGTATTGAATGCTTTGTTTTTCACAACTCTGAATACATGCTTTTAAGTAAAAAAAAAAAAAAAAGATACTGAAGACTTTGGTTAACTTAAACCTAGTTGGGAAGAGATGAACACTTAACAAGAACCTTCCTCTCTCAGACATGGTATTACCCATCTGAAATAAGAATGAGAAGTCACTCGCACTTTAGTTTCCTCTTACTGACGCTTTCTTAGAAGTAACAAGACATCTGTATTTTGGCAGTAAGACCATTCTGAATGGCTCACCAACTCCGACACGTCACTCTAGTACACGAGTCTGTGTTCTCAAAAGGGAAGAGGTAAGGGCAGGGGTAGAAACCACAGGGCAGTTTGAGCTGCCAAAAGTCATTTCCTGTTCACCTGCTAAAAGTCTTAAAGAAATGAGATTTTGATTGAGACATACTGCCAACCTCTAAGTACCAAGGGAATCTCATAGTGTTTCTCATTCAACATATGATGACAAATGTATTCTTTTTAATGAATTCAATGAACACATCTGAAACCCCTGGCTAAAATTTTGATCTCGGAGTAAACGTCCCTTTGTGAGGGAAACACAGGGGTTCTTGGTTCTTTGGACCCCATTATCACTATTGTATAATTTACTATTTATACCTAAATGTCTGTCTTCCCCACTAGTGGTAAACTCTGAGAACCGGTTCCTTCTATATCTTGTACAATTTCATTCCAATGCCTATCACAAGGGTCCACATAAAGTAAGCCCTTAAAACACATTTTTAGATACAAATAAATGAATTGAAAGAAAAGATTAAAGAGTGGCAGAGTTCCACCTTCTAATGACACTACTGTATGTTCTCGCTGCATTCTTTTAGTTTTCGTTTACACATCTATTTACTGACTTCTTGCTAAGTATTCCTCACTCCATTGGTCTCCAGAGCCAGGATGTCAACTTCAGGAGTAAATACTCCTTTTCTCTCTTCACTAATATAGTAAATGAGTTTGAACTGCGAAAAGGTAAAATAAGCTGTAAATACGCAATGTGCATGAAAGAATCCACGTGTAAATTTAAGAAGCCCAGCAAAGGTGACTTATGGGTTTTTTAAGAAAGGGTGCAGTAGAACTCTTGCTTTCAATGCCTTCTGTGAAGTATCATTATTTTTAAACCGCTCTTATTTTTTCTATGCTTTAGAAGACCTCTGTAATCAAAGAAGGTCAATCAAAGAGGAAATCTAGTCTTAATGATCAATCCATCACTGTATCAATTTAAATACAGAATCAACACTTGCTCAGTCCTAGACACAGTGCTGAGAAATGGATGCTAAGGAGCAGGTCTGACCTAGTTCCCTTGGACAATTTAAACTGCCTGTGGCTCACAGGCTCCTCCTCTGTACAATGAGGTGCCCAGATACCAAAAAGTGGCTGGAAGGATTATATTAGATCATCGATGTGCTTAGAGCATTATCAAACACTGCAAGTTCAGTAAGTGCTGCCCGCAATGATTACTGCCTTTGTTACTGGCTTGTAAAGGTACAGCGGACTGTCAAGAAACTCACCAGGCAATGGATGGAACTGAAAGAAGACATATCCCACCCAATGGCTAAGGCAGGTAGGTGCAGGCATTTCATGGCATGCAAAGGGAGAGGAGGGGCCCCACCTACCCAGGAGAGAACTTACAGGGGAGGTGACACTTAAGTGAAGTCACTTTCTGCAGTGCCGACAAGTTTACTGGCCTGTGGTCATCTTACGCATTTCCCACTTGGGCAGAGGCCAAGAGTCAAAAGTAGAGTTTGCCCCTCTGGGAAATAGAGCTTAATCCCATCTTTGGCTAGATTTAGTGAGTAACTTCCCAATGGACAAGACTGGCAAACATCACCTTAATCAAGTGACAAAAGTTAACATCCCCAGTGAGACCACGTGGCTACCTTGGACATCTGACAGGAAGCGATAAGAAGGGCACATCACCTCCATGGTATTCTTTCCAAAAATCCACAACCCTGGTGTAATCATGGGGAATACATCAGACAAACCCAAATTGGGAAACATTCTACATAATTGACAAACGCTCCTCAAAAGTGTCAAGGTCATGAGAAAGACTAAAACACTGTCAGAAACCAGAGAAGATGAAGGAGACACAGACAATAAATACAACGTAGTGTTCTAGATTGAATGGTGGAGTAAAAAAACAAAAATGAATGGAAAAACTCATGAGCTCTGAATAAAGTTTGGAGTTGTTAGTAGTAAATACACAAATATTGGGTTCCTAGTAGGTCTTTGCCAAAAGGTCATTGTTTTGTGGTTACTCTGCCAACAAAATGAAGGAATTATGGAGGAAGTTGCATAGAAGCCAAGTAAAATCTAAGTTGTGTTAAATGGGTTAAATTTTACTATCCAGGTTTTACCAGATTTACTACTGTGCACTTAGGCCGTATCTATGGCTTCATAGATGAGGGAGACGGGCACTGATTTATGGGTAATACTGGGATGATTGTCACATCCTTTTTGGATAAAGGGAGCCTGCACACACAGAAGGCGAAGAAAAAGAGAGACTAGGGTAAAGAAAAAAATCAAGTTCATGGGTGATATTATCTAAGCTTATATAAAAACAATACATGAAGTTGGAGACATTGTTTTTAAAGCTATCATTTAAAAAAGCATCATTAGCTTAATATATAGCTCATTTGTGCATTAAAATCGCCCACTTCTACCTTTTTGGCGTGCCATTCGCAAGTCACTGCATTTTTCTTATTTTGAGATGTTACAATTCAGTAGACTAGCATCAGGAAGACATATTTCTACAGTAGACAGGATAAATCACACAACTGGTGATTAATTCCAACTGGCCTGTTTAAGGCAGACAGAATTCCTCATGTGAAAATAATGGCAAACACTGTAAATCTGGGCTTGAGTCTGAGACCTCACTTCACGCTCAGTTTCTTTAAGGTAGATTTAGCCCGAAAGACTTGGTCAACACATATAAATTTTAAATCAATACTAGTCAATTCTATTCAAACAAATATCAAATAAAAAGTCTGAGAGAAGCACCTTAATTTTGCCCTACCACCACCCCCAGTGATACTACTTGAAAAGTCCAAATAAGGACAAATAAAACTAGTCAGCAACAAGAATTTTCTACAATTTAAGCAAACTGTTTCACTTCAATATAGTTCTCTGTTAATAACTGACCTAAGATAAAAGTTGTATGAGCATAGAAATCATACTTTTGTTTAAAAGCAAGGAATTTCACATACCTGTCTATGATTCATGTTCCAAACAGTGGTTTCTTTAAATACATAAGAGGTACTTTGCTGAAAATAAGCATGTACCTTGAATTTATTTTACCACAACAGATCCAAATAATGGTTTCTATTCACTAATGAAAAGCCATTAAAAATAATGAATTCTGTCTAAATCTAATTAAAACCAAAACTAATATACATGTTACATGCTATTTCTAGTCAAATATGCTTATTAATATCTCCCCCAATAAACTTATATTAAAAATATTACCTGAATCCAGGCTTACTACTCTGCATCTTGTCTACTTTTAACCAACTGCAACAATCCAAAACTATGTGCATTCATTTTTTCACCTATTATAATTAATGCATTTTATCCCAAATCTAATACACATGTTTAAATTATTCCATGTTTTAATTAAAATCTTTATGGGATTCAGCTTACAATTCTTTTGCATTCTCCAGTACTGGTAGCTTAATTACTTCTTGTGCATTTACTGTTTGTGTGTACAGGAGAAATGGAAAAAGGCATGCATAGTGCTGCTTGCCACTATTTTAACTTTATTCATATTCAATTATAAAGCTGTTCAACTTTGTTGATAGACATATTCTAAATTTTAAGCCAGTGAAGAAAATGTAAAGTTACTTTTCAGATAATGAAATATGCTCACACATTTTTTGGTTTTAAATTTTAGGTGTAAAAACTTCAATACTCCATTTCATATCAATGGTGTGCTTTAAGGAAACTATCAACAACTAACCATAATACAAGACATAATATCAGACAGTAACACCAAAAATAGAAACTACTTTGCTCATTTTTTAATACCATTATCTGTCTAATTTTCCACAGTGTCTATTTCAGGACTGACGATAAATCTATTTTCAGGTAAAATTTCATTCAGTACCAATCCCTAAACTGGAGGTCCCAAATTCTATCCTGATGGTAAAAGCTTCTCTGGAAGCCTATTTAACTGTTCTGGAAAAGGAGTATTAAAAAGAGTGAAGATCGCAATAATGGCTACCTTTTAGTTCTGAGCCACAGACCTCCAGGATGAGTGAAGGCTCAAAAGGAGTTTACTGATTAGTGATGCCTACATGGGTGTGTCATATGACATTATTACAGCACAAATCACGAACATGCATGCGATCCATACACTGCAGGATTCTGAAGGTCCTTCAAAGACTTAAAGTCTTTGATCTATGCATGTTTAGGTGTATCTGGAATTTAAAAGTTATATCTTTCAAGTTGAATCTACCCCACATCCAAACATTCAATAAAAATTTCTACCACCAATTAGCATCCTTTATTCACTCAAAACCTAACTAGTCTGACTTAAAGTTGCACCAACTTTATTTCTGCTTCTTGTAGATACGACATGGAATTGGTTTCAACAAGCATCTGAGATACTAACAAAGTTATCGCAATTCTTACTGTCCAATGCCGAACATCCTAAGTGTTTGTAAAATGGAGATGAGTTGGTTCCAGACCTGAAGTTTTCAACCTTCAAGGTAGGTATACCCTCAAATAGTCAACATTTTGACAAAAACTGTTATTTTAGAATCCTGACTTTACACTGAGACATAACAAAACAATCCTCCAAGGACTAAATAGGTCACACAAAGTACAAAGAGCACTGGGCAAGGTGACTGGCAACCTGAGTTCTAGTTCAAGGATAACAAGTAAGCTTGACCTTGCATGGTGGCCCCAAATAATTCACAAATTATATGACTAGTTATTCATAAAGACAAGATTAATGAGCAGTATCTTTCAAGGGGAACAGTCATGACACATATTTGCTCTTTCCATTCCAATTTCATCTCTGGAGAGTGAACCTGAATGTGGCAATGTTGATGTTTTATAAAAATTCAATGTTGTTACATGTAAATTACAGGGTTACATTAGATCATCTCTAAAGTTCCTAAGAGTTCTAAATTCAATCAGAGCACTTCCTGTGATACCTGGAAGAATCAAATAGACACAAAATATTTGTTGATAGTCCAGCCAACCTCCAAACCCCACCAAGTACCTTACTAAAAGTAACCATGAGGATGTGATAAGGATTTAATACATGATTTACACCAACAACATGTCCAACAGTACTTGGCACGTACCAAGTATTCACTAAACACGATTATCCATACTTTCCTCTAGGAACCCACATCCAAATACTAACATCTAAACGGCATGACCCTGCCCGAGCTTCAGAAATGGCACCTAACTACTATATGGCAATTAGTGGAATCCCATCCTCCTTCAAAAGAGATTAAATCAAGAAAGGGTGTTAATCCCGGTGTAAGCCAATTAGTACCTGGACGATTTCTCAGGTCAGAGGGTGATATGGTTTGGCTGTGTCCCCACCCAAATTTCATCTTAAATTGTAGTTCCCATAATCCCCATGTGTCGCAGAAGTGACCAGGTAGAGAAAAGTGAATCATGGAGGTAGTTTCCCCCACCCTATTCTAGTGATAGTGAGTACTCATAAGATCTAATGGTTTTATAAGGGGCTTCCCCCTTCACTGGGCATTCATTCTCTCTTCTGCCGCCCTGTGAAGAGGTGCCTTCTGCCATGATTGCAAGTTTCCTGAGGCCTCCCCAGCCAGGTGGAACTATGAGTCAATTAAACTGCTTTTCTTTATAAAATACCCAATCGCAGGTGTTTCTTCATAGCAGCATGAGAACGGACTAATATAGAGGGACTGATTTAGGTTGGTACTATTCACAAGGCAAGGCCCAGAATTTTGTTCAGAGCTTGGAGGGAGAAGGGGCCCTCCTCCCTTGAATGTGAATGAAGAAGGAAGGGAGCAGAATGACCTGCAATCAGGAGGGAAGCAGCTGAAGGCCAAAGCCGAAAAGTAGAAAGACGGTAACAAGAGAAAGGGGGGAAAAATAGGGAGAGCTGATCAAACCATGTCTGAAATTTAAATTTTATCTCTAGACTTTTCAGTTTTAACTGCCTTTGTATTTTAACCCCTCTGAGTAGGCTTTCTGCTATTTGGAACTAATAAATATAGGACATAATCAAAATGTTGTTTTAAAAAGACCAAGATTTAAATTATTCAATGTTTTCAACATTCATCACTAAGACGAAAATGTCAAATTATAAAGATAAAAATCAGGAACACATGCTGGATGGAATGTATAAAAATAACATCCCCAAATTCCCTCCTCCTTCTCTCTCTTCTTCCTATCTTCTTTCCCTATAACAGAAGGATGAACTTGGGTAAGGTTTTAAAGATCTCATTTAGACAAAAGAAGAAGAAACAAGCTGTGAAGTGCCTTGCTGTAAATTTTTACTCTGTTAACACAGCAGTCATGGGATAAGAATCCATGAAGCACTTAACGGGAATAGTTGCCTCTTACTGAAGTTTTCTGCCTCAGAGACATGCTACCGCTCAAGTTATCCCATGGGAGAGACTTGCTAAGGTGAGCACACATTATTCTGAAAAGTCATAGATGCAACCCAGAGAGCAAAACAAAACTGACCATTTAGGTCTGGTTTAAACGTGGCCAGGATTTCCTGTCTTGGTATGGAAGGGGTTTTTCACACCACTACTCTCATATCAGTATCATAATCCACAAGGTTTTGTTTACTATTAATGTAAGATGCTTAAGCTCATGAAAAATTTCAATCGCAAGTAGGAAAAGGGAAAAATTCCCAGAGATGGAATTTGGGAGTTTGGTGTTCAAAGGGGCTGAGAGTCTGTATACCAACCCACTGACATACGGGCTGAGAGGAAAAGAACGAGAAATTAAAAACAGTTTTACAAGGCACTCGCTCAACAGTGCAGGGGCCTGCTGTGGATGGCATGTGGCACTAGGAAACCCTTCAGAGGTTGCAGACAGGATGACTAACTCACGTCCTGTGACAACCATAAAGGGAGGAATGTTTGCTCCAAAATATATTAACTATTAAATGCTATCTGGGGAAATGTCTAGACATAAAGCTTACATTTATGAGGGAAAGCCAAAACAACATGATGAATTCTGTGTCCCAGTCACACTGTGAATAGTGGATTTGAACTTGTACTTCTCTCTATTTCTATAAACTCATACTGTAAGTAACTTCCAGTAAATGGGACCTAGGAAAAAAATTAGAGGGATTTTAGCAGAAATAATAGTCATATCACCTAACTGTCTAAAATAGCACCCCCAGCCACTCTCTATTTTGTTTGCTTTGTTAATTTCTCTTCCTAGCACCTTTGTTAATTTCTCTTCCTAGTACAAAGTCCATGAGAAAATAAGCTTCATGACATCAGAGACTTATCTATTTTCAATACATATCTGTTCAATAGGGATAGGACTAGGGTAAGGCAAACAAGGCACTCACAAAAACTCAGTTATCAAAATAAATAATATTTCAATAGTGTTGTAAAATTTTAAATGAGTTCAAAAAAATCTATCACGAGCAGACAAAGAAAGATATGATCATCAATGCTATACAAAGACTATTGGACTCTGAGCCAAAAGGGAAAATCAATAATCAACCATATTGCATCAAAATCTAACTTATCTTGATAACTGAGTTTTTAAACATCCAAGTCCTACCTCTGCTCTCAAATGACTAACAACAACAATGCATCATCCATTTGGAGAATATTCACTATATTCATTGGAATGAAAACTTTCTACATTTTATCTTCTTCGATCCTTTCAACAACTTGTGTCAACTATGCCCTAGCTTCCCCATTTTCCAGATAACGAAAGCGAGGTTCAGAAGCTAGAAAATTTGCCCTCGTGTAGTATGTGGAAGATCAAACAGTCAATTCCACATCTATGGGACTAAGCCATGCTCCAAAACAGGGGTTTGCAAACTATGGTCTGTGAGTCAAATCCAGACCACAACTCGTTTCTACAAACAGTTTTAGTGGAACTTGGCCATGTCCATTCATTCATATATTGTCTAAAGAGCAGATCTGAGTAGTTTTAAAAGAGACAGCAAAGTCTAAAATATTTATCATCTGCCCTTACAGAAACTGTTTGCTGACCTTCGCTCTATATCACAAAATATTGCTTCTCTTGCAGAAATACAGCATATGGGTAATATGTACATCTGCATACCTATGTCCCAGAAATTTTAATATAAATGTTTACAAGAAAGCATATGAAATTTCAGCAATGTTTATAATATGAAAGAATTAGCAATAATGCAAATATCCATTACTAGAAACTTGCTAAGCAAACTTATTTTATTATGTAATACTATGCAATACTTCAAAAGCAGATGACCTTACTCTAGGACAAATCTCTAATGAATCCAAGATTTAAATATTTAAAACAAATACATAAAGGTATAAAAAGCAGTTGTGGCAAGAATTAGAGTAGAGAAAGCATTTCTACGTATGTCAGAAAAGACTGATAAAATCAAATACAATAAAGAATACTTAATGTTCTGCACTGGAGAAACCACGGTCAGAAACATCAAAAGACAAATGACCAGCAAAACACATTTGCAATCAGTACTGCAAGAGGAAAAGTTCTCTAGCACACAAAGAGATTCTAGAAATCAATAAACTCTAAATGTCAGCCGGGCGCGATGGCTCACACTTGTAATTGCAGCACTTTGGGAGGCCAAGGCTGGCGGATCACCTGAGGTCAGAAGTTTGAGAACAGCCTGGTCAGCACCACACAACCCCATCTCTTCTCAAAATACAATAATTAGTTGGGTGTGGTAGCAGGTTCCTGTAATCCCAGCTACTCAGGAGCCTAAGGCATAAGACTCACTTGAACTCAGGAGGCCACGGCTGCAAATAAGCCCAGATCGCATCCCTGCACTCCAGCCTGGGTGACAGAGCAAGACTCTTCTCAAAAAAAAAAAAAAAAAAGAAAAGAAAAAAATATATACCCCAAATCTTATATAAAAATGGGTAAAGGATATAAACAGTTAAAGAAGAAAGAAGGAAATACAAATTGCTCCTTAATGTAGGAGAAGTTGCTTCTCCTCAAAAATAATGAGAAACACAAATTAAAACTATATAGGTGAGATTTTCACCTACTAAATTTGCAAACATTCAAGACTTCTGATTACACACAGTTAGCAAGGATGTATTCAAATCAGCACTTTGTTTTATCACTACTGAGAGAGTGATATAATTCTTATGGAAAAAAATTTGGCAATCACTATTAAAATTATAAATGTGCACTGCTTTGAACCTAGCATTAATCCTACAGATATACTTTGCATTTTTACAAGGTGAAACTTAGTCATAACAGCACTGCTGGTAGTATCCGACACTGGAAATAAAATAAACATCCATCACTCAAGGGCTAGTTAACTAAATTATGGCAAATCGATACAATGAAATAGTCTGGAATTCATGGGGAAAAAGAAACCTCTTTACACTCAAATAAAAACACCTCCAAGTTACATTTTTGTAATTGAAAAACGCAACATGCATTATGTTATACCATTTGTGTTTCTAATATGAGAAAATAAGTGGCCCTATAGGTTCATTTTTACATGCATACAGTATCTCTGCAAACATATTTAAGACATTATAACACTAATAGAGGAAGAGGAAATAGAGAAGAGCTATTTTTTACTACTTATTATTTTACATTCTGAACACTGAATCATACAAATATTTTGCCAGTTTAAAAGTTAAATTTAAAAAAAAAAACAGAAATTTCAAATGGAGGTAGAAGTATCTGACGCCATTTTGTGAAAAAAAGCTAGTTGCAGAACTATTATTACAGAAATACATCACATCATGTAAAGAAAAAATAAATACAAATCAAAATCAGCAATGGCATATACACAAAGATTACGAGGAAACTTCCTATCCTATTAATGATGATGACCTCTGGAAAGGGAGTCAAAACATACAAGCATCATAATCCAGGGAGATATTTATTTGGAAAATACATGTAATACTTCTATAATTAACCAAAAAAGTATTACAAAATGTAGACATACAAACTCATCAGACCTTGACCTCAGAACATTCTCGATGAACTTTAAAACCCCTGAGGCCTTATCACATCATAGCATCCATTCTAACGGAGGTGGTACTGCTCCCAGTGGGGTGGTCTTGCCCCCAATAGGGTGAAAGTTTGTTCTTGAAGTGGGGTGGGGGCAGAAATATCTTACTCTTTTTACCTTTAAGACACAAATATATATACAGAACATAATCAGATATACAATCTATCTGTGATATTAAAATCGCATGGACTAGGGAGTGATTAAAGGGAAAATGTCTGAAAAGACTCCTGGGGGATGGGCAACAATAAACAAGGTTAAGAAACAATGCATTAAGGAATTATGTGGGAGGAAAAGACCCTGCAAGCCAGGCATAGTGGCTCACGCTTGTAATCCCCAGCACTTTGGGAGGCTGAAGCGGGTGGATCACCTGAGGTCAGGAGTTCAAGACCAGCCTGGCCAACAGGCTGAAACCCCATCTATACAGAAATTAGCCAGGCATGATGGTGGGTGCCTGTAATCCCAGTTACTGGGGAGGCTGAGGCAGGGAGAACTGTTCGAATCCGGGAGGCAATGAGCTGAGAACACGCCATTGCACTCCAGCCTGGGTGAGAAAGAAAGACTCTTCTCAAAAAAAAAAAAAATTTTTTTAAAGACGCTATAGTCTTTTTCATGTGACGTTTTATCAGATCCATATTAAAACAAATACTTCATTTGAAACTAAAAATGAGAAAATTTACTATAAAAAAGGAAGTCAATATTATATTTTATGTTAACAGCATATGAGAACCCTGTAAGTTACTAATATACCCATTAGTACAAGTGAACAATTAAGCTGATGCTGTGATTTAGACCCAAGTCTATACAACTGTTTCATTACACCACACTACCTGTTGCTTCTCTACTGCATTACATTTAAATTTCCACCATCAGTTTGACCTCCTGGGAACTACGGAGATCCTGACTGTCATCCAATTTCTGACCTATGTCTCCTGGCAACATTCACAAATTTAATAAATCCATCGCCTTTGTCAAGTTGTTTGATAAAAATGCTCAAAAGGCCAGAGCTAAAGATAGAACTCTCCATCATTACAGTAGTGCCTTATCTAGAATTCCCCGGGAAGGGTTTTGCAATCTATTATGAATCCTCATTTCTCCATGTCAACTCTGAGACTATCAAGAGATATTCTGTCAAGGATCTTGCTGAAATGCATCCATGTCAGTTGCAATTGAAAATCTTTTCCAGCACACTCCAGGGTTCCCCCAACCATAGGCAACAAGGGACCTCCCCTGTGGAAGATTAGAACATAGTTCTTCAAGGGTAGGACATAGAACTTCACCTTTGTAACCTAGCACGTGACAGCAGGGATATTTGGTAAATAAAATGGCATGAAACAATGGAGGTATACAAGGAGAATACATTAAAAAGAGCAAATCAATGAAAACATAAAAATGTCCAGCTTTCTTGTTTTTCACTGTGTCTAAATTTGTGATCAGCATAAAATGTTTGACGAAAATCTTTGCAGACCACAGGAATCATTACAATTGTAGGGACGAAACGGATCATTGATGGAGAAGAAACACATCCAGCTGTGAATGCTACAGACGGGATATATTTATATTGACAGTAAACAAAGTGGCCACCATAAAAAAGGTATCCTTCAGAAAAATATCTAGAATTCTATTTGTAAGTGAAACACAGTTCCGTTTTAGGACTTCTATGGTGAGATGTGGCAGCTCACTGACAATGGTCATGGATGATGAAGACAGCATTTCCCAAGTGCTAAACCAAAGACTAGTGCTGGGAGTTTTGCAGTGAAGAACTTCATTAAAAATAAAACATATTTCTGAGCCCCCATATAGCATCTCCAAGAGTGAGGTCAAGGAAACTGCTTTGAGAATGATGAAAACAGCCAAGAACAGTATTACGGGCTGATACAGATTCCTAGCTGTCACCAGAGATTTGTGCTAAGTGCTTTCCAAGAATCATCTCAAATATAATTTGAGCTTCCAAGAGTCATCTCAAACGTAACTCTCAAATTGACCACAGGTCATAAACTTCACTATTATCCCCCATTTTATAGATGAGGCATGTGAGGGCCAGAGGTTAAGTGACCTGTTCAAGATCACTCCTCTAGTAAATGGCTTTTAACCCTTCACACCAATTCTTTATTAACAGTTAACATTTACAGTCCACTGACAATGGACCAACGTCCACAGATTACCTTATTTGCTTCTGACAATATGACCCTCATTTTATGAATGAAGAAACTGCAGTGAAGACAGGTTATGCTATTGGTATTTAGATCACACCATTAAGCAAGTGGTGAAAGCAAGATTCAAACTCAGATAGATGGCTCCAGAGACTCCTATTAAACTTCTTGTTATTGAACTCAGACTTCAGGTCTGTGTCCAAGAGCTGAGTTCAGCTGCTCCACAAAGGACAGGATCTCTCAGCTAAGGACATGCACTGGTCAGGGTAAACTACCAGTATTGGGATCTCTGACCTTGTGTCTTCATAATCGGCAAAAAATAGTTATCATTATCAATGTATTAACAAAAATACTAACATTTCCAATAGAACCGTATGTTTTTAGGTGGGGCACAAAGCTAAGTAGGTGGATATGAGGAAATGAAGTAAATAAGCAATTGTTTTTGCTGCCCAAAGACAGTGACTAAAAGACTCCATAAAAGACATACTTTTTTTTTTTTTTTTTGAGAAAGAGTCTTGCTCTGTCACCAGACTGGAGTGCAGTGGTGTGATCCTGGCTCACTACAACCTCCGCCTCCTGGGTTCAAGTGATTCCCCCTACCTCAGCCTCCTGGGTAGCTGGGACTACAGGCGCACGCCACCATGCCCAGCTAATTTTTTGTATTTTAGTAGAGATGGGGTTTCACCATGTTGGCCAGGGTGGTCTCGATCTTCTGAACTCGTGATCCATCTGCCTCAGCATCACAAAGTGTTGGGATTACAGGAGTGAGCCACCGTGCCCAGCCAAATAGTAGGTCTTATTATTATTATTATTATTATATTATTTTTATTTTTTTTAAGACAGAGTCTTGCTCTGTTGCCCAGGCTGGAGTGCAGTGGTGTGATCTTGGTTTGCTGCAAGCTCTGCCTCCAGGACTTAAGCGATTCTCCTGCCTCAGCCTCCCGAATAGCTGGAGTTGCAAGCACCTGCCACCACGTCCTGCTGATTTTTGTTATTTTTGGTAGAGATGGGGTTTTACCATGTTGGCCAGTCTCAAACTCCTGACCTCAAGTGATCCACCCACCTCGGCCTCCCAAAGTGCTGGAATTACAGGTGTGAGCCAGCATGCCTGGCCATATATATATATATATATATATATATATATATATATATATATTTAAGACAGAGTCTTGCTATGTCGCCCAGGCTAGAGTGCAATGGCACCATCTTGGCTCACTGCAGTCTCTGCCTCCTGGGTTCAAGCAATTCTTCCACCTCAGCCTCCCGAGTAGCTGGGATTACAGGCACCTGCCATCGTGCCCGGCTGATATTTGTATTTCTGTGGAGACGGGGTTTCACCATGTTGGCCAGACTAGTCTTGAAATCCTGACCTCAGGTGATCAACCCACCTCAGCCTCCCAAAGGACATGCTAAATTTGAGAATATTAATGACATAAACATTGCAAGATTAAGGTGGAAATAAAAACTGGTAAAAAGGTTCCATGTACAACTAATTAAAATAATGGGCCTTTGTGTACTAAGAGAGTCTGCCCTGTTTAAGGTATCAAAAGATTAAAAAATAGGGCCGGGCGCGGTGACCCAAGCTTGTAATCCCAGCACTTTGGGAGGCTGAGGCAGGCATATCACGAGGTCAGAAATTCAAGACCAGCCTGACCAACATGGTGAAACCGTATCTCTACCAAAAGTACAAAAATTAGCTGGGTTTGGTAGCGCACGCCTGTAATCCCAGCTACTGGGGAGGCTGACGCAGGAGAATCGCTTGAACCTGGAAGGCAGAGGTTGTAGTGAGCCAAAATCGCGCCATTGCACTCCAGACTGGGCAACAAGAGCAAAACTTCGTCTCAAAAAAAAAAAAAAAAAAAAAAGTTTAAAACAATACCAACCCACTCTAAAGAAGACAGTCATGAGGTATCAGAGTAACTGCGGTAAACACTTGTTTGCCGGAAATGAAAGAGAAAACTTTGGCTTTGAGTAAAGCTGTGTGGTGTTGGTTCCTTAGTTCTTCAACTACATGTTTCATGTTTAAGCATCACTAATATCATGAAAAAAAAATCCCTAACAGTGTTCTATGTACATTATCAAGAAGGTAAAGCATGATTTGACAGTTTTGTTGTGGGCTCCTATATGACTAAGAGTTATTTTTGTTTTGTTTTTAAAGGAGAAGAAATAAATCATTTTCTTTTGTTGTTGTTATGTTTTGTTTTTTGTTTCTGAGATGGAGTCTTGCTCTGTCACCCAGGCTGGAGAGCAGTGGCGTGATCTCGGCTCACTACAACCTCTGCCTCCTGGGTCCAAGCAATTCTCCCTGTCTCAGCCTCCCAAGTAGCTAGGATTATAGGTGCCTGCCATCACGCCTGGCTAATTTTCACATTTTTAGTAGAGACGGGGTTATACCATGTTGGCCAGGCTGTTCTCAAACTCCTAACATCAGATGTTCCATACACTTTGGCCTCACAAAGTGCCATAATTACAGATGTGAGCCACCGCACCCGGCCCCAAATCACTTTCTTAGATACAATGAAGAGTCCTATTTGGCAAGATGCATAAAAAATAGGATTAATAGGAAATTGAAGTTAAGATCCACACCTTGCCAGTAAGCAGTAGACAGCACATACATTTTTCCTTTTAGATTCCAGAACCAAACCCTGAATGATGCAAGCATACGTCAATTCCCATCCACCACACTGATGAACCTAGCTGCAATACTTTAATTCAGGAGCTCCCATTCCAGAGAAAATGCTTAGTGATTTCCAAAACAGTTGGATTCTGGTTGTGAAAAACAAGTGCTCTAATTAGCAATTTAGAAGTCCTTTCCTTGCAGATAAAACTGCTAATTCAGACAAAGCTTCAATATAAAATAACCATTTTCAGAAGATGCTGGACAAGAGGATGAAGCACGCTGTAATCAGCTTTCATTCTCTTTGTATCTTCTCAACTGCAGGACTACTTTTTAAGGGGACATTTAGACCTTTCGAGTGTCTAGGCAGGGAGGCTTGTTTTCATTTATTAGCATTAAATTTTCTCCCTAACTCCCTCTCAGATAGCACAGCAACCAAATTCTTGGTTGTACATTCACAGAAATCCTAGGCCAGGCACAGAAATTCATGTCTGTAAGTGCAACACTTGGCTGAGATGTGAGGATCACTCGAGCTCAGAAGTTTGAGAACAGCCTGAGCAACACAGCAGGACCCTGTCTCTGCAAAAAAATAAAAATAGGAAATTAGCTGGGCATGGTGGCACATGCCTGTGGTCCCAGCTACTCAGGAGGCTAAGGTGGGAGGATCACTGGAGCCTGGGAGATTAAGGGTGCAGTGAGCCATGATCCTGTGACTGTACCCAGCCTGGGCAACAGAGTGAAACCCTGTCTCAAAAACACAAAACAAAACAAAACAAAAACAAAAGAACAACCAACAAAAGAAAGAAAGAAAAGCGAAAGAAAAAGGTCCAGAAGCTACTCCTTCTTGCCCTTTCTAACTACTAACACTCTGGGCCCCATGCCACCATCACCCCTCTTAGAAATGACTGCAATAGTCTCCCACCCTGACTCCCTGATCCAACCTCCCTTCCCCTTCAGTCTATTATCACCACAGCAGCCAGGGATCCTGTAAAACCTAAGTCACATCATGTCACTCACCTGTATAAAACCCCCCCAATCGCACCCTACATAATTCAGAGTAAAAGCCAAAGACCTAAAAAAATTGTCTACAACGCCCTACACATCTGGCCTCTGCCCCCAGTTTACTTCCCTGATCACACCTTCTACTTCTCTCCCCATGGATCCCTCTACAGATGCCAAACAGGCCACCTTGCTGTCCCTTGAACATGACCAGCATTTTTCTGCTGTCCTCAGCTCACCTAGAGTAACAGGCAATGCAGTTACCTTCTGAAGGTCCTTACATGTCACTTTTTCAATAAGACCTGCTCTGCCACACAAATTTAAACCCCTCCACTGTGCTCTCTTCCTCTTTTTGATTTTTTCCTTTGTAGTACTCACCTTCTAATATACAGTCCACAGTTGTTTGGTATATTGCCTCTTGTTCACTCACTGCCCTAAGGGAAATTCTAAAAGGACAGGGATGGGCGTATTATATTCTGACACCATCTAAAATCCTGAGTAATAAATCCTGAGTAATAAACCCAGGATTTTAGATGGTGTCAGGAATAAAATGGCAGGTGTAAGTTTCCATGTATAAACTCATTTGGTTGCAATTCCTTTATTGGGTGATTCTTTCCTAGCCTCTAACCTACCACTGCAGATGTACCAAGTTCAAAGCCAAGAATTAAATATGACTTTAAGATGCAGATCCAGATCCTAGAATTTTTTTGAACATCTACTTTAAAAAATCACACTTAAGTCATCACTACTAACCTACCTTTACTATTAATTATTCCAAACAACTCCTTCTAATCCCAAAGGGTTTCTTCCCCTTGCATATTTATGGATACTGTGTTGCACATTAACAACTACAATTTCAAAGCAAAACACATATCGAGTATTTGTCCTTTCAAGTACTACTTATAATTTGCACATGAAGCTATTTAATTAGCTTCTAAAACTAGCAAACATTTACACCAAATTTCAAAATAAGGCAAGTGTGTTTTCTCCAGACTTCATTAGATGTTCCCCTGTTTTCTGCCTTTCTTTGTCAGTGATTTTTCTAAACAAAGAAGAAGGGAAAATTCTTTAAGTATAGTCTTTATCCTGACACTAAAACACAGACAGAAGTCAGAATATGGCCAAAAAAAAAAAAAAGAAAATTAAAAGCCTTCTTTGCTTCTCCTCATGGTTTCTCAATGCCATCCAAAAAGCTACCCAGGTACCCTACTCTGGGTAAATCACATTAACTTGAGTTGACATTGGAAACACAATCAGAAGATATATCTCACATGGTTCAAAAAAGTGGCATTTCATTATCTTGCTTAAGAATATTTATGACTGATGTCAGATGAACAATTATTTGTGCTAAAAAGGAGTGATAGGAATCTATCTATGGCTGAAGATTGATCTGCCTCACACTTTAACTCAAAATTATCTCAAAATCATTTTGAAACGTAGTATTAATCTAAAAAACAACCTCACTGGTTTCATATTAAATTGCACATTCATAGAAATTAATCTATTCGGCCGGGTGTGGTGGCTCACGCCTGTAATCCCAGCACTTTGGGAGGCCGAGGCGGGTGGATCACGAGGTCAAGAGATCGAGACCATCCTGGTCAACATGGTGAAACCTCGTCTCTACTAAAAATACAAAAATTAGCTGGGCATGGTGGCACGCACCTGTAGTCCCAGCTACTCGGGAGGCTGAGGCAGGAGAATTGCTTGAACCCAGGAGGCGGAGGTTGCGGTGAGCCGAGATGGCGCCACTGCACTCCAGCCTGGGTAACAAGAGCAAAACTCCATCTCAAAAAAAAAAAAAGAAAAGAAAAAAGAAATTAATCTATCAGATACAGGTGAAGTGATACATGCTTCACCTGTATCACTGATAGATACAGGTAAAAATCATTACCCCTGTATCTCTCCTGTTCTATCCTAGTCTTGAGGCATGCCACGCCAGGTGATTCGCTCCCCCAGGCTGGATATATGCAGCTGACGGATGCCGAATGTTTTAGTCCCAATGACCAGATATGCACACCAGGGTCGATGCAAGATGCAAGTAACGAGGGTAACGGAGTCTGCAGGTTATTTGTGGAAAAAACTTCTAAAAGGTGCCAGTTGTAACTCTCAGACATACCTCACCTCCTCACTTTACTCCTGGATCACCATCTACTACCCATCTCGCCCTTGAAGAAGACTTCATCTTCTCCATCTTCTTCAATACTTTTTGCTGAGAAGGATAACGCGCGCCACACAATTCTGTACTGGACTACTGTGTGCCCAAAAGGTTTTATTATTTCATGTCTTTAATTAAAATTCCCCAAGAAGAAAAATTAATCCATTCACAAATTATTTATTATACTACTCCTATTATACATTCCTTCATGCAAATATTCACTCGGGGTCCCTCTCCCCCAGACTGTATATTTACTGAGCTCTGCAGCCAGGGTACACTGGCACATGGTTGAGGGACAAGGTTCTTGGCCCAGTGGAGAGCACATTGTCATGTGCACACCTGTTGCTACTCTTGCTGTCACCATTGCTACCTATCATTAATGAACCATTCACTGAGCCACGCAGTTGGCCGGTGTGTTTCATTTTACTCCTCACCCCATCCTGTGTCAAATATAGTACTACTTTCCCATCATAAGGATGTGTAAACTGATGTATGAAGGAGTTAAATCACATGGACTGGGAGTACAAATTCTGGTGAATCTGAGACTCAAGTCTGTGCTCTTAGTTTTAATCATACGTGACATCGTCTTTTCAGTGAAATGTACAGAGCACAGACAACACCATATCTCAAAGAACTTACAGGTTTAAATAAAGGTGAGCTATGAGAATAATCACCGTACAAACGTTCTTTAAAGTTGACCAACTGCATTAGCATAGATTTTCTTTACATAATCCCATGAAGTATCACCATTGATACCAGTGATATCATCATGACCATCTTCATACGCCATTCCCTCCCCTCCGCCATCTCCCATCTAACAGATGAAGAAAGTAAGGTTGAGAGGGCTTAAAATGAATAGCCCAAAGTCAACCCCCAGATGGTAGCACCTTGATTTTACCTGAAATTTTAGTTTGAAATCTATATCAAACAGATCTATAGAAAGCTACCAGTGGCCAGGATACAATAGCAGAAGCATTCTCAGATAATGCCAAAGGCACTAAAATTCACCACAAATATTTTGGGTGAGAATTCTCACAATATATAATAAAGCTTTATCAATTCTCACACCTAAACCCAATGAGTCTACATGTGGGAATCTAAGAACCTCAGAAAATCCAACTCAGCAAAGGAACAGTTATGCACAGATGGGCTTTGTATCCATATTCTTTTTTTTTCTTTTTTTTTAAGACAGAGTCTCGCTCTGTCACCAGGCTGGAGTGCAGTGGAGCCATCTCAGCTCACTGCAACCTCTACCTCCCGGGTTCAAGTGATTCTCCTACCTCAGCCTCCTGAGTAGCTGGGATTACAGGCGTGTGCCACCACACCCAGCTAATTTTTGTATTTTTAGTAGAGACGGGGTTTCACCATGTTGGCCAGGATGATCTTGATCTCGTGACCTCGTGATCTGCCTGCCTCGGCCTCCGAAAGTGCTGGGATAACAGGCGTGAGCCACAGTGCCCAGCTCCCGCATCCATATTCTTAATGTCAGAAAGAGATGAAGAAACTGCCTGTCCCAACAACGCAAGTCTATACTCACTGATGGACTATGACATAGCTCTGAAATAGAAGCCCTTCAGTAAGTGAAAGGATTATGAAAAAGCAAAAAAAGCAGAATGTGAAATCATACATCATGATTGTATAAACCACCACACCACAAACACTTGACAAAATAAAAATCTTTACATTTAATAGTCCAGACCATTGTATTAGCCAAATTTAGTACTTGCTTATGGCCAAAATGACATCATCCATTTAGCTTAATGTCAGAAGCATTATTTCATGGGAGAGTAACATGTCATTGTAAGGAATTTCTCCTCTTCTTACTCCACTTCCAATAAGACGTGCTTGATAAATTTTAACATCCATATTTCCCTCCTTTTTCTCCCCATGGAAGACCAAAATTTTGTATATAAACTTAGTCATATACTATTATTAAAAATACTTACTGTACATGCTCACTAGAGAAAATGTAAAAGTCATTTGTGTATACACAAATACGTAGGTATTCACAAATACACACACAAACTTTTGTGTATATATATATATATATATCTTTAAAAATATCCATTCATTTTGATCCAGAAATTCCATTTTAAATGTTTTACTACAATAGTAAAGATAGACATAGCTATCTTAACCAACAAGGAAAGCCTTTGTTCAAATGAGCCAAATTTATAATCAGTGTTCAGTGGCAGTTACATGCACTAAATTTGGAAGAATGTCACTCATTTCTAATCAGAACACCACGATTATAAATTATTATGCCATTAGTCCTTTTCTGCTTTTAACTATATACCTTTCCTTCCCAGTAAGGGAATGAATTTAGACATCTAAAATGCAGCTAATATAAGTCTTAGGGTTTTGATGCATTACTAACATTTGAAATGAGGCGTGAGACCATTCCTATGGTGGGTTAATATTTCTTACTACTTCTGACAAGTAGAATGGAGATGAGGGAGTTGAAAAAGCTGAGATGAATTGAAGGTCTTGCTGATAAAATGAATAATAATAAAATGTTTCTAATGGAGGTTTTGAACATTCGACTCTGCCTAGTTTGTTAAAAAGCCTTTATAGTTCAACGCAAGAGATCAAATCACAGAGAGTCAGAAGCCCCCGCTGAAAGAAACATCTCCCCACCAGAAATGCGGAGAAAGGGTAAGGTCTGTGATAACCGCAACAGGCCCCATGTGTGATCTCATAATGGTCCATGTCAGGCCTAGACTTTGCATCCCATGTCCAATTTGAGCAGAAGTGTCACTTATTCAAGGAAGTTTTCCTTGAGCCACCATTCCAGATCAGTTTACTTTGTCACACACTTCAGAAAACCAGGTGGGACCACCGATCTGAGTTTCACCGACCCACCTGAGAGAAATTGAGTCTACGTTGTTTGTGACAAGTCCTACTTCCCACCAGCCCAACTTTAAGTTTCATGGCAGAAATGGCTAGGAGAGAACTTTGGCCACAGACCTCCCCAATGTGGCCTTAAGAAACAACCAAACTAAGATAAAACAAAGTGCCTGCTATGCCAGTGTTGCTTCAAGACAAATCCCACTAGATCCACTTCTACCCACCCTGCAGTAGCAGGATCTTACATAGAAAATTCTAGAGCCACCTGTCCATTTGGCTTCCCATTGTTCCCACAGAGTGTAGCAAAAAGTGTTGGCATATATAAACACCCAGTCAATCATTCTTGAATAAGGAAAGTGAGAAAAAATAACATGAATAAATGAATGAGAACTAAGTCAGTGGGTCCTAGTCATCTTAACATGTTTTTCATGTTATAAATACTGACTCCCTATCACCTAATTCCACCTGAGCCACCGGAAGGCAACCTCACAACAGCACACCCCAGCATAAAACAATGGTTTGCTTTACAGCCCATCAACATTCCATCTGAACCAAAATTCTATCAGGACAGAGCCCGCTTGACATACCCCATTCCCCACTCACGTCACTCATAGCAACAGCTCAGGTGTCTCAAGTAATGTCTCACCTCCGTATTGCTAGTGGCCACCTGTTTCAGTGTTGCCTGCTGTGCACACAAGTAATTAACTTACAATGCTCCACTGGCTCTGACACATTCCATGGCATCAAAAATTTCACCAGCAGGTAGTCAAGCATGCAAGGTGATTCCTTAGTTAAACTCGATAACCAAATATCACATGTAAATGTCAGTCAATATGGAAGACCTTGTTGACACACAAGTCACATGTCAGGTACAGATGTATAGTAGCTATGGTTAAAATCTCCTTCCTTTGAAATCCGTTCATTTGATTTCTGTGGGAATGCAGATGGAGCTAGACTAGACTTGTTTTTGCCATTGAAGAATGGTTTGCTTTGAGAGTCCTGAAAACAAAACTGTAAGGGTCACATCTGACCAGATGACAAGTTCAATAAAGAAACAAGCCACGCATTGCATAATGATAAAGACCATGAATTCTAGAACCAGACCACAGAATCCCACTTTTGACACTTGGTATGTAAGCAGTCCTGGGCAAGTTACCCAAACTCTCCATTTGTTTCCTTGTCTGCAAAATGAGAATAACTGCAGTACCTAACTCCCTAACTCTTAGAACTACATGAGGAGAAATGCTTAAATAGTGTCTTGCAAATTGTGAGCATGTTACATGTTAAGTATTAGCCATTATTATTACCCAGTGCTGAAAACACAGTTGGACCACAATAAATAGTTGTAGAAGAATCAATGAGGATACCTAAAGCTATTTCTGCAGGTGCTTTAGAAGAACACTCTTGAACAACTAAGCTAATTAAAATAAGTCCACCCTAAAGGCTTTAGCTTAACATTGTAGTTATCCCGCTTCTTTTCTTTTTAAGATGGAGTTTCATTCTTGTTGCCCAAGCTGGAGTGCGATGGCATGATCTTGGCTCACTGCAACCTCCATTTCCCAGGTTCAAGCAATTCTCCTGCCTCAGCCTCCCAAGTAGCTGGGATTACAGGTAAGCACCACCAAGCCCGGATAATTTTTTGTATTTTTAGTAGAAACGAGGTTTCATCGTGTTAGCCAGGCTGGTCTCGAACTCCTGACCTCAGGTGATCCTCCCGCCTTGGCCTCCCAGAAGTGCTGGGATTACAGACGTGAGCCACTGTGCCCGGCCCGGATTCTTTACCACCTACAAAATTATTTCATTTTGATTGGATTTTTTTTTTTTTTTTAAGGAAAAGGCCGAACAATTCAAAGAAACACTAATCTAGACTGCATTTCCTTCTAAAATTCTAGGTCAATGAGACACTATGCAATCAAATGACAATAGTGTGAGTTGGAACTATCCAGCGACTCATCAAAAAGGCTATAAAAAAGCAGAGAGAACAAAGCCTGAAGCTCAGGCTGAGCCACGCGTGTAAAACCATGACACAAGGACGGACAAAGGAACTATAATAAAGAGAGGAAAAAAGTGGCAAGGGCAATAAAGACAAGAGGAGATTCACATG
The DNA here is from genome assembly GCA_036589455.1 of Ateles fusciceps. NCBI lineage: Eukaryota > Metazoa > Chordata > Mammalia > Primates > Atelidae > Ateles > Ateles fusciceps. Next base: position 16,658,453 of record JAZHEH010000562.1, read on the forward strand.
AATGGAGAATTACTGGCTTTATAGGTGCCTGGAGAAAGGCAGAACAGGTCATATCACTTTCCCTTCTACTGAAGGGCAGTTCGGCAATTTGGAATTCAACAATGTTTGATAGAGAGTTTTGATCTCAAACTAACATTTTGCTCTGGCAGCAGCAAGGGAGGTGGGTCATTAACTCAGAACCCCGTAATAAATCAATGCACGTGACAATGCTGCCCAGGAGTGGACACTGCTGAAGGAACCATCAGAGAAATTCCCCCAGTACACAAAAAAAGATCTCCTTTCCCATGACAGCTCCCACCTCATTCACAATTTATACTTCAGTGAAGATTACTGATTAATTTTATCCTCTCCAAGTCATGGTTTATGTTATAAAGCCATCCTGCCAATAACTTTGGGAAAGTCTCCAAACCACTTTAGTGATTACAGAATAAAATTGTCCCCTCTTTCCCATCAAGGTACTTCTATGTTTCTGAAAAGATAAGATATCAACCATTGTGCTCTATACCTTCTGAAGCAAATTCCACATGATACAATTCTACCTACACTAGTAAGGTTTGTTTTCCAGCTACCCATGTGTTCCCTGCATATATTAAATGAGCAGCTGCTGCTGAGGTACGGCATAGAATGCTATCTGCAAAAACACTGTTAAATTGCATTCACTTAAACATAACACCTGTACACTGAAACCACATGTTTAGAATACAGATACCAATTTCTACCAAATTCCAAATATACCCTTGCCTTCTGAGGTCTACTTTCTTTTTACATTGCATATATTTTCAACAAGCATTCCCTTAGTATTTCCATTGTTTAGGGTAAGATTGAATTTTCTCCCAAGGGAGAAGCTCAGATCAAGCTTTCAACTTGTCATGAAAATGTTTATTTAAGTAAAACAAACAAAAAAACGGTCCTCTACAAAGTATATTCTACAGCTCAAGTTATCCAATTACACAAGTTACAACAACTATTAATAATTTTGTCATTTTTATTTGATACAATAGAGGTCTATGAAAATAAAATACTGGCCTAAAATTCTAATGTGGATTAATAAGTATTTCATTTGGTATCTTATAAGTATGTAACTGGGTAGTCTCAAAATGAATTAATCATGAATATTTTCTAACATTTCCAACTATCAAAGCAAAAAAATTACATTGAACTCATTAAATGCATATTAATTCAGATGCATTTTTCCATATATGGCATCATTTTCTAGCCTTATCTTTTACTACAGTTCATGGTTTGTTAAAAATCCAGGTGTTTGGTATGTAATCTGTAAACTCTTATGAAATAGTAACTTTTACCCTTTTCAGGGGTCATAGACGACTTTGAAAATCTGATGCAAGTTTGACAGATACATTTAAAATCGTATTTAAAACTTTGAGGGAGTATGTTTAATAACACCTTAAAAGCTTATGCCGGTTAAGAACTCCTACTTTAAAAGTGCAGAACAGCATGTATAGTACGCTACCTTTTATTAAGAAAAGGCAGAAATTATGAACAGATATAATTTAATTATATTTCCAAAAAGAAACTTTGGAAGGATAAATGAAAACTAATAAATATGGTTACCTGTGTGGGGACAGGGTGGGGACAGAATATATAATTCACCAACATGGTGGGAATAAGACTTCTCTGCATATAGCTTTCTACATTGTTTTGACTTTCAAACTCTGTACATGTATTGTCTACTTTAAAACATTAAATTATAAAAACTAAATGATAAATTACAAAAACTAAATGAAAGCATTCAACTATAAAAACTAAATGACTCAACAAAGAAATCAACATAACACTTGTTTATTTTCTTTACCTCTCCATTTCCAAAGTGGAATATGAGCACCATAAAAACACAGATCTTTTCTAAACAGCCCTCTCTGGTGTCCCAGCTTTTAGAACAGTGCCTGGCACATAATGAGCATTCAAAAGATGCTGACGGTAAATGTGGTTCATGTCTGAGGTATTATAAATAATGCATATATAATTCATATAGGACAAAATATATAGCATATTGATTACTCAATACATTCCCACTTTTACTTCCCAAAGTGTGTGTTTGTTCTTCAGAAAAGCTTCAGAAATTTGACTGTGGATACAAAAAACAGAGCCTTCAGACCACAAGGTCAGGAGTTCAAGACCAGCCTGACCATTTTGGTGAAACCCGGTCTCTACTAAAAATACAAAAATTAGCTGGGCGTGGTGGCACACACCTGTAATCCCAGCTACTCAGGAGGCTGAGGCAGGAGCATTGCTTGAACCCAGGAGGCGAAGGTTGCAGTGAGCTGGGACCCCGCCACTGCACTGCAGCCTGGGCAACAGAGTGAGACTCCGTCTCAAAAAAATGAAAAAAAAAAAAATGAGACTTAAAAGCTAAGGAACAGCTTCCTATACATGCCACACTTAACTCTCCCCATTTCACTTTGCCATAGGTTATATAATTCCCATTTCACAGATGAGGAAAGTTGTGCTCAAGAGGTTAAACGTGTTCCCTCAAGTCATGCAACTACAGGAACAAAGGAAATATATCGAAACTAGGTGCACCTGACTTATAATACCACCATTTCTAGTGTACTTAAGAAAAACTGATATCCTTATACCTTAAGCAATAAAATTAACACATTCCTTTTAGACAGTCTATTATCCTGATCTTGTCTTGAGAGTCAACACAGCTGTCAACAGTCTTCCACAAGGTTAAACACACACTTAGAGACACATCCCTCTCACCATGTATTTCTTAGGCTTAGAGGAGCTTAAGGGACTTAAGTAAGCTTAAGGTGTCAGATATATTGAGGCAGAAGAGAAATCAACACACTTACAACCCGACTCTAAGATCCCAGCGGTCCCCAGACAAAAAAAAATGCTTCATGGCATCAGGGAGGCAATTTAACTCAGTGTAGGGATCTGAGTGTAAGACAGCAAAGAAGGGCAGAGACTGAGGAGGACAGAAGGTGGAGCTCTGTCTGAAATAATGCCTCTCAAACTCCAGCCACATGGGCATCACCTGGAAGGGTTGATGAAAACAGTGGCACCCATCCCAGAGTTCCTCATGTAGAAGCCTTGAGATGGGTTGCAGAAATGTGCTTGCCGTACAAGTCCCCTGGGTCGATGCTGATACTGTTAGTCCAAGGGACCACACTTTGAGAACAACAGGTCTAAAGAAAGCAGCTTCCGCTCAGCTCTACTCTGTTGTTGAGACTCAGCAACGTAGATCCATGGGAATCTTAAGATTTTTCAAGCATGGCTGGATTTTCCCAGTCTATTTTTATTTTTTAAACACTCTAAAGATTAAACAAACAAGACTTCAAGACAAGGAATATCCAACCTTTGAGGAATGATGTGCCTGAATTTTCTTATTTAGGGGACAAAACAGAGCCATCAAGCCACGATTACCCTAAGAAAACAGATACCAATCTGACCTGAGCAGGAAAATGAAGTGAAATGGTTTATTTTTCCTTATTTAATTAAGCCTGAATTTTAAGACGCCAGTGTGTCCTGCAACCAAATGTTTATCCCCACTGCTGAGAAAAACTGCACACACGCCTGTCCCTAATACTTCAACCCTAAAAGTTTTATTTGGAAACAATAAGGAAAGTTAAATTCAAACCAATGAACAATAAATGAATCCATGTTTCTGGACACTTACGCTGCCCAAGATAATGTCTGTGGGTATTAGTCCCACCTTTTCCCCTTCCCGGCCCCTCCTTCCAGGTAACCTCAGTGTCACTTCTAAAGGGCCTCCTGAAGACATGGAGAATGGAGATGATGATGATGGGAATGATGCTGATGCCAAAGTTGTTTTTTGTTTTTTGTTTTTTTAACATTTTACTGCCTGTTTGGCCTTGTGCAAACAACACGTATCATTGTAACAAAGACTTACCAGATCCCTGCTCAGACAATATATTGTTATCCCTATTTTACAAATGAAGAAACACAGGCTAATGGATTGCGTAACTGGCCCAAGTTAACACAACTGATCATTGAAGGGTGTAAGATTTGAGCCCAGTCTCTATTATGCAAGCTTTTACACATACCATTCCCTGCCCTGAATTTTAGGAAATTCAGAAGCTGAGCTACCCGAATACAGGGGACAGTGGTCCGAACACAGGGATGCAAGATACCCCCTCAAGACCCATTACAAAGCTATGATTACTTAATGACAAAAGCAATCAGCCTAAAACCATCTTGCCTTCCGATCCAGAAGCAAGGGGGACAAAACTGCCTAACTTGCTCATCAAAAAATCCCACCCTTGTCATATCTGGATGATTAGACCTGCACTTAGGAAGGAAAACAATGACTCCAGTTGGCTGTCAAGCACAGTGTATTAAATTTCTTGTTCCCGAGACAGATCCCATTGATCAGTTTTACTTAGACTCAGTCTCCAGAGTAGACTTCATAACTTAGGTTTATGACTTGATCAAATGATGCAGAAAAACAACCCCAAAAGCTAAATGATTGTATTATGCACATTACAGAGTGCCACGTTCACGGCAGGGCAGCTGACTACACAAACAGGGAATTTATCACCCTGATACAGATGGTCTAACAAAGGGTTCCGTTTCAGTCATTCAAGAAGAAGACGCCTTCTTACCCCTCCGGGAGATGCATGACAGCCAGAGAGTTGCACGTTAAAGAGACATTTACGTGGCTACTACTGGATACCAAGGGGTCGAGATCCAAGGTGAACAAGACAGAAGAGCCTTCGGGGGTTTGCATTCCAGTGGGGGGAGGAAGGCATGAAGCAAGTAAACTTGCACAAACCTGAGTAAATGCAGCTTGTGAAAAAGAACATAATTGAATGTGAAATAAACACATCAAGGAGACCCTACAAAATACAGCAACTCCCGAGAAGGTGACACATAAGCAAAGCCCTGATGAATATATAAAGATGTGGGGAGGGGCATTCCAGGCACATGGAACAGCATGAACAAAAGGGCAGAGAAGAAGGCAGTGATGAGAACAGCACAGAACGTGAGGGAGCAGGACGGGATTCTGCCCAAGCAGATGTGACATGAATGGAATGTAACATCCTCTTAAAGGGCGAAGAAGAACAAAATGACACCAGGCTTTAGTGGTCCTAGAGGGTTTTTCACACAGGTAGGGACCCTGATCAAGCATTAGGGTGTAGGGGGTATATCTCAGAGGAGAAAACACAAGTTTTGTGAACATAAGAAATTTTGAAAAGAACACCACAACCAATACGGCTACTATTTTCCTCCTTCCAAATCAGTCATTGTCCAGCACCTTTGAGTGGCACAGGTGCACTGCAGATACCAATCACTTGCTTCCAACAATCATTTCTGCTCCTCCAAACCCATCCCTTAGTGTTAGAAACCAAGCCACTCAGCAGGATTCAGCATTACTGCTCGAGCTCCGCCTCCTGTTAGATCAGCGGTGGCATTAGATTCTCATAGGAGCACGAACCCTATTGTGAACTGTTCACGCAAGGGATCTAGGTGGCGCGTTCCTGATGAGGCTTTAGTGCCTGATGATCTGAGCTGGAACTGTTTCATCCTGAAACCATCCCCCACAAACCCCAAGGAAAAACTGTCTTCCAAGAAAACCAGTCCCTGGTGCCAAAAAAGGTTGGGGACTGCTGCCTTAGGGAGCCCGTCTGCTTGAGGACAGGGTAGTCTCCAAATTAGGTGAGGCTTTCTTAGATGTCTTCATTTCTTCAGGGCCTTGGCTAAGCTAAAACAGGTGGATTCTTGACCCAGAGAAGGCCGCGATATTCTCTCTGCAGGGAATTTAAAATTGGAACACATAACTAGTTATATTGAGGCCTTGGATTTGCAGGGAGTGGAGGGAGCAGCATTCCTGATAAGTCATTACTTAATGAAAAAGAACAAAAAGTAGGCTGAGCACAGTGGCTCACGCTTGTAATCCCAGCACTTTGGGAAGCCAAAGAGGGTGGAGGTCAGGAGTTCCAGACCAGCCTGGCCAATACAGTGAAACCCTGTCTCTACTAAAAATAGAAAAATTAGCTGGCGGGTACCTGTAATCCCAGCTACTCGGGAGGCTGAGGCAGGAGAATTGCTTGAACTCAGGAGGCAGAGGTTGCAGTGAGCTGAGATCGCACCACTGCACTCCAGCCTGGGCAACAGAGCTAGATTCCATGGAGAATGGAAAGAGAGGGAAGGGCAAGGGAGGGGAGGGGAGGGGAGGGGAGGACGTGGAGAGGAGAGGGGAGGGGAGGGCAAGGGAGAACAAAAAGCTTGACAATCAGACTGACAGACGCTGATACCACGGTATCGCAGTACCATCGGTCCAAGAGACAGAAAGATAGTGACTGGGGCAGTGGAGTGGGGCTCCTAGGACTTTCCCAGAAATGGCCCCTTTCCCCACTGAGTCCTGGCTAAATGTACTGGCTAGCCTTGAGAGTGAGAGACATCCTTGTATTCCCCAAAGAACCTCCGCCTTTGACTGAAGTAAATTGGTGTGGATTTCCATTCTTGCCACTAAATGATCCTTGAATGACACAATACGAGTTCTTTCAGAGGGCTATTAGGCTAGAAAAATGTGACCATCTCCAATTCAACAAGCAATTAATTACAAAGTGTAATGCTGTGTTCAGCAGGAGAAAGCAAAGATGGATAAGACTCAATCCCTACCTTTGAAGACTCTGTCATTCAGCAGAACAGATGATGATAAAGAGAACTTATGTAAGGCAGAGTCATGAAACAACAAAAGAAAAAACCTGTAACTATGGAAGCATACAAAAGAGGGCAATTAATTTAAACTATAAGAATCAGGGATGGCTTCACAGGAGAGGCAGCATCAAAAACCCTTGACCTTCACATGTGCCTTCAAATTACAGGCAGCATTACTAGGTTGCTATGATTTTACCTGATTCAAGAAAATTCCAGCCAGGCATAGTGGCTCAGGCCTACAATCCCAGCACTTTGGGAGGCGGAAACAGGAGGATAACTTGATGTCAGGAGTTCGAGACCAGCCTGGCCTGGCCAAGAAGGTGAAACCTCATCTCTACTAAAAAATATAAAAATATTAGCCCAGGCTGGTGCCACGCAGCTATGGTCCCAGCTACTTGGGAGACTGGGGCAGAAGAATTGCTTGAACTTGGTTGGCAGAGGTTGCACTCAGCTGAGAGGGCACCACTGCACTCTAGCCTGGGCAACAGAGCGAGATTCTGTCTCAAAAAAAAAAAAGAAAAGAAAATTCCTTGAATATTTGTAACCAACCCCTCAAAAGGCAGAAATTTAAAAAAAAAATAATAAAGTGTAACATGGCTTGCTTGGGAGAATGGAAAGGATAACTAACAGACCAGAAAAATACATAAACCTCATTAAGGCAAATGCTCCAAGCCAGGTAACAAAAGGAAAATTTTACAAGAGTCACAGGTTATTAAATGGATACAGACATCTGCTTTCAGATTCAGAAAGGCGTGGTTAAACCACCTAAGTGTCATTGTTTCAGACCAAGAGCCCCTCTCTGAGGCTTTCAACTGATGGGATTCAATAGCGCAAAACTGGATGCTGCAACGCAATTAAAATGGAATCGCACGAAAATAGAGGCTCTTCACAAATTGCCTGTAAGACACAAGATGAAACCCTTTTGACCAGTTACTCCAGGACTCTGTGGAATGCATTTCCTCCACTTCCTCCTGCAGAAGCTACTGAATGACACCAGCACTAAGACAGGCGAGGAAGGCATCCCCTTGGAAGCCATTTAATGATCACCTAACTGCTACCGTGGTTGGGAAAGAGCTGGCAATTACAACAGCAGAAGACGTGTGTTTAGTGATTACATGTTTGCATGCTCTCCATAAAAATGCTGCATCCAAGTCAATAAATTTGTGGAGTATATTATACAGCACCGTGCATCATTCACCTAGAACCGCACAGGCAAAGAAGTGGAGCAGATGGCAAGTGAGACAGAAATATTGATCACCATGAGTAATTTTTACTAAAAAGCATATAAAAACTGGATTTTAAAATATTTCAAAATAATTTATTCACTGTGGTCTCACTGTTTTACATTTCTGTTTATAAATATTTACAACGCACTACCTTCGTCAAATAATTATTATTCAGTGTTCACAGTAAAGAGAAAGGCATCGGAGACTGACTGTTTGTGTGTATGCCTCTCCTAATCTGTGTGACAATATTTTAATTTAGCATTAATTCTCAACTCTTCTCAGTTAAACATACGCGGCTTTATTTGCTCTCTGTCTCAGGTGATATTTATAGACAAGCAGCATGCATCACAGTACCAGTTTTTATTTGCAGTGATTTAGTGATACAAGGGGGAGACTTTGACTTAATATTAATGTGGAATACTAACATGTTTTCAACCTAACTTCCTATGTACCCTAAACAAGTCAATGGAATAAGACAGGCAAAGCACAGAGATGGGCATGATTCAAAGCGATTTCATTAAATAATGTTTTGGCTGGGCTTGGTGGCTCACGCCTGTAATCCCAGGACTTTGGGAGGCCAAGGCAGGCAGATCACGAGGTCAGGAAATTGAGACCATCCTGGCCAACATGGTGAAACCCCATCTCAAAAAAAAAATGTTTTAAAGGAGTAAGAAACACACTGTGTTACTATTCCAGGATAAAGAGGAAAATAGTTAAAGACCCCTCCCTGCATGTCACATGACCTTTCCAATCGGAAATGTCACTACACCCTGCAGTGACTCTGAAAATAAAAGGTAACTGTACTTGATCATTGTGGGCAGGAAAAATCTCAATATATGCATATGGGAAGTCTTAGTATAATCTTTAATTTTAATGTATCAATAACGGTCCTATTTGGGTTGCTTCATTTTCCTCATTTCCTTTCAATTTGCCTACATGTAACCTCTAGATATGGTGACTGGCTTATCTATTGAGTTAAATGTTGAGCTGGTTTTTTAGAAAACAGATTAGTAAATGATTGATCTGCATTCCTGGATCTCTTTAACCAAACTAGAACTTACTAGATCCACACAAAATATTTTGTCAATGAGTAGTAAGGCTGAGGTGCAAGAATAGTAAGTCTGGGAAGAAGGTTGTGAAATGAAAGTTCTGGGAAGAAGGTTATGAAATGGTTCTGCTGAAGACAGCTGGAATATTAGTGTCTCCAACTGTCTCTCTTCCCTGTAGAATAAATGTATGAATATGTAATGAGTGTGTGTGTGTGTCTGTGTGTGTGTGAGTTGGGTGTTATGGTGACATACACATGCTACATAAATAATTAATGGAATGAAAATTAAAAATTTCTCATGGTCCTCTTTGGAGGAGAATCACATATCTGTTGGAAATAAAGATATACAACTAAAAGACAGAAAAGTCCCCTTTTCTAATACATATATTTCCTTAGTCCACATGCTCTTTCATTTTCAGATTAAACTAAGGGGTTAATATTTGTTCCTTTCTCCAGAAATAGTGAACTTGGCAATTTTATCTCTGAAATTGAAATTCCGTTCTTTAATGAGCATAACATATTATGTTGTCTTACCTATTTTAGGAGTAAAGAAAAAAATAAGAATTCTATTGACACTCCACAGTGACATGAAACAAAGCATTTTTATTTTATTTCAAATAATATTAAAATCACCTGTTTTTAAAGGAAAACTTTCTCAAGTATATTGGTATATACGTACAAATGTGTGTGTGCCTACGAATGCTATTATTTCAGTGGAACTGAAACATAATATAAATCTTTAACTCCCCAGAGTAACACAATATGATAATCACCAAGAACATTCCCTTGCCAAAGTAAATTTAAGACAAGGGTATTTTTAATAACGGCTAACTGTGGGGAATTTGACATTCAGTTATAACGGCACAGCCAGCTTTCTAGCCAGAAACCTATATTGTTAAGGATCCAAGCATACATACAAATAGATTTAAGCCACAGTCGCACTTTTATGTAATTTTATTTCTGGAGCCTAATTCACATACATTTATGTAGATGCTCATAAATTTTTGCTAAGCCCAAAATGAGACAGCATAGCATTGCAGGTTACAAACATTATTTTAAAATTAAAAACAATTTGAACATTACCATTGTCATTAGCTAATGGTTTTTATCTTCCTGTGGGACAATAAAGCATTAAAAATCAATTTATATAACATTTACTTCTCATAGGAGAAAAAAAATGGCCATTAACATTTTCCAGTTAAAAACATCTAACATTCTATTGGGTCACAAATAATAAAGACTTGGGCTCGTAGATGAAGGTCTGAAAAACACTGAAGCAGAACAAAAATAAAGTTCCAGGCTATGACGTATCGTACACAGATCCAAAGCAGTCAATAATTCTTATTCATCATGTTTTCAGCCTAAACCATAGTTTATTTTCAAGAACTAAGGTGGGAGTTAATGTTAGATTAATTGCTGGGAGATGTCATTATGTATGGCCATTAAATTGAAATAATACTATCACGATAAATTACCACAAGTTGATTCCATCAGACGATTATTAGGAAAGTTTCCTCTCTTCCTCAGGACATGTTGGTGCTGTTCATTCAAACCCAGATGCATGCAATCGCTTTTACCTAAACTGGTTTCTCTTCAAGTCTGTCCTTTCTCCTCTGATTTGTTAAGTCCTCCACTCCACATCTCATGGAGATGTTCTCCTCTGTACATCCTGATCTGTCTACTTTATGCTGAAGAATTCCCATAATATTGCCACAGAACATTTCTAGTGGCCCACTGCTATAACTTAACTCAAGAAAAAATAATGGATACAGTCTGGGATTTTGTGAGGGATAAAGGGTAGTAACTTACAAGTGTCAGTATCTGAAAAATCTTCATCTTAAATTCTCCCCCTGGCTTTGCTTGAGTCTAGCCTCCCCTCTTCAATCTTCCCTGCTCATACTGTCCCATTTTTCAGGGCTAGAATAAACATCTCTCCCACAAATCTCTGCAGGTCTCTATTGCTTATTTCATTAAATAGAGAGGCTCTACAAGCCAGCCCCTATACAGACCATCAAAGTGATGAGAGAAGATGGTATTGATAGCTTTCTCCAGCCCTAGGAGTCTGAGATCCTGCAACAACATTGCCTACCCAGCCTTCTCAATATTGCACTCACCTGTAAACAAACATATACAAGTTTACCACTAATACACTTCCCGGCACATCGCCACTAATATCACTAATACATTTCGCAGCACACCACCTCGGGTTACAAAAAATGACCCTCAAACAAGAAGTTTAACAGGGAACCAAGCATACGTTCAAACCTGAATAACGAACCAGTATATTTCGTGGGGGGCAGGAAGTTGGGCAGGGAACGGATTTAGGTGCCGAAGTCAGCAAGAAACATGAAACCAAGCAGGGCATCATCAAAATTACTTTCAAGAAATCGTCTAGGAAAACAAACTGGAAGACCAATGGGTCTGTCCTCTCCCCAGGTTTCCAATTCAACACTCTTCATCTGAGGGAGTACTACATATTAGCAGCTGGTTTGCAACTTAGTCTTATGCAGGCAGAAGAGCTATCCTTAGAATCATGTGACAAAGTCACTATATGAACAGGTCACAGCATCTGAGAGAACAGATTATATCACTCCCTTGGATTTCTCTGGGGTTTTTGTGCTTTACAGTAGCAGAACTTCTTACTGTAGGTCCATGGAAGGGTTTTTGTTTCCTGCCCCTGGCCCTCACAGAGTGTAGTTTGCTGTGATGAGCTGAAAGAATGTAAGGTGCATCTCCATCACCCTTCTATGTTGGAGGAGAAAATGCAGGAGTGAACCTTGGGGCCAGAAATTATGTTAATTAGGCAAGCAGCAGCAAAGGAGCCCAGCCTGTGGGAAGAGGCTCCCCTCCCCATAGAACCACCACAACAATCACATTTACTACACTGCTTAATTGCCACTGCAATATCCAATCATACTAGGGAGCCCTTAGGTAACCTTTAGAAGTGCTCACATTCCTACAGAGGCCCTTATACCAGGAGACCTGCCTAGGTTGTTAATTACCAAGGGACAAAGTCAATAATGGCAAAGTTGACCTGCTTCCTTTTTTCTAACCATTCCTTTTGCCTGCGTGCCTGTGTCAGTATCTAGTTTCTCTCTCTTTGCCCCTTTCAAGCAGTCCTTCATTGTCAGTAGCAGAGCAAGGGTGGGTGGGGAGAAGAGTAAGGCTCTGACTTAGCTCGGGGCGAGAAGCTTCCTGAGGGAAGTGACTAAAGCTAAGCCTCTGAAACAGGAGCTAGAATTGAACCAGGTGAAGCAGGTTGGGAGGAGGGGAAAGGCTTTCTGAGTAGAGACAGCAGTAGGGGAAACTGTGGGCTTGAGTGGGGCAGGGGAAGAAGAAAGGGTGAGAAACTAAAAATAACCATTGCTAGCTCCCAGAATGTATCCTGAGACCTATGGGAAGCCACAGAAATGGTCCTAGAATAGTTACTAACACAAGGGTGATACAGTCACATTCCCATGTTTAAAGGTTCCTCCGTGGCTCACACCTGTAATCCCAGCACTTTGGGAGGCCGAGGCGGGCAGATCATGAGGTCAAGAGATCGAGACCATCCTGGCCAACATGGTGAAACTCCATCTCTACTAAAAATACAAAAAAATTAGCCGGGCGTGGTGGCACGCGCCTGTGGTCCCAGCTACTCGGGAGGCTGAGGCGGAAGAATCACTTGAACCCAGGAGGCGGAGACTGCAGTGAGCCGAGATTGAGCCACTGCACTCCAGCTTGGTGACAGAGCAAGACTCTGTCTCAAAAAAAGGTTCCTCCAGATTTTCTGTGCAGACAACAGTGGGGTCACAGAGAGTAAACTTGAAGAGATAGTCTATGTCTTCCACAGTCATCTAGGCAAGAGATTATGATTAAGTGTTGGCAGTGAGGAGCGGAGAAAATATAAATTCAAGTGACGCTGACAGGAGCTAGCTAATGACTAACTGCAGACAGAGCAAGGGAAACATCCCATGTTTGAGGCTAGGACAAATAGACTTATGTTTCTGCCATTCGTGGGGACAGAAAGGACTGAATGAAGAACAGATTTGAAGGTGAGGTAGCAGAAGTGGGGGAGAGATACTGAGCTTGGTTTTAAGGTGTTCTGAGAACCCCAATGTCAAGGAAGAAGTAGGTTATATGAGCTGTAATCTCAAAAGGGAGATTTCGAGCCAGAAATACGAATTTGAGCATGCTCTTGGAAGAGATGGTAATTTTAGCCATTATGAGGTTGCCTGGGGAGCCGGTGTACACAGTGAGAAGAGAAGGGGCCTAACAGATCGATCCTTAAAGGAATTCCAACAGTTAATGAATTTAATGAACGACAGTGGTTCAACCCCTTTATCATTCAAAGCTTTGATGTGCATAAAATAATGGCTTGTCACTCCCAGATCACAAACTTGTAAAGAGTTCCCTAACACTGCTTAAAGTAAAATTGCCCACAAAAAGTTCAAATCCTGGCTTACAGGCCAGGCACCAAAGTGGTCCTGAAGGTCAGTGGTGGCTCCCGGGGCCCCAGCCATGCCCTGCCTCCACATATGAGGTCTGAGGAAGACTGGGATTCTGATTCTATCATTTTTTAAATTTGGGTTTGAGTTACTGGTTAATACCAGTCAGAAAAGAGTGCTTCACAGAATCAAATAAACAACAGCAACAGAGCACAGCCTCTCTGTACTTTGTAATACAGCAGTAGTCAACTATTGCCAAGAAGAAATCCTTGCACATTCTCCAAAAAACACTTTGTGTAGACTATCTCAGAACCAGACACTGGAAATACACAGGAAATTAGCGGAGTCCTCCGCCCTCAGGGAAACTAGAGAGGGCAGATTGGGAGGCATCCTCCCACAAAATAATCTAGAACTAAATGTGAAGAATCTTACAACCATACAAAGAAGAATGTTTCTTTAAAAGGTTGCCTGAACTATCTGCAATATTGAGTCAAAGAATATCTTTCTACAAAGAGCACCACAGTAAAGTATAGTCTACCATAGGTCAAAGAAACACACATTTCAAGCAAATTTTGAAAGGATGAGATTATTGCAAAACCAAAAACATTAAAAGCTACAGTTTAAGAAGTTACCCAGGTCCAATTAGGACATCACACTTCCTAAATAGTTTCAGCAGAAAACTCTGGACAGGCTGGGATAGAAGTGATTGCCGCTTCCAATCCTACAACTAGGAAAAAGAGTTCAACTTCTTTGAACTCTTTTTTCAAAAGGGAGGGGAGATTACTTTTCTAGTACAAAAGACCAGAACTGAAACATTCCTAAAATCTATAGAGTTATGCATTATCACTGCTAACAATGAATGACTTACTATGTTTAAGAGTATGGGAGCAATTTATAGCTTATGGTACTACTTAGGAAAATGATTTTTTAACCACGTCCATGTTCATGCAATGAAAATTCCACAGAGCCAGTGGGCTGAAAGGGAGACATGGCATGTCTTGGAGACAGCAGGGTTGAAATACTTGTCCACACGACAGATGAGATGGAGTCTCGCTCTGTCGCCCAGAATGGAGTACAACGGCATGTTCTTGGCTCACCGCAACCTCTGCCTCCCAGGTTCAAGCAACTCTCCTTTCCTGCCTCAGCATCCCAAGTAGCTGGGATTACAGGCGCGGCCACCACACCCAGCCAATCTTTGTATTTTTTAAGTAGAGACCAGGTATTACCATGTTGGTCAGGCTGGTCTCGAACTCCTGACCTTGTGATCTGCCTGCCTCAGCCTCCCAAAATGCTGGGATTACAGGCGTGAGCCACCGTGCCTGGCTATGAAGCAAGACTTCTTAGGTGAACAAAGAGGTTTGTATCCAGTTACCAGAGGTACAAGAAAGTAAATGTAATCTGCCTCTAACACAACTGTACAGAAAGAACCTATAGCCAGTGCTTTAAAAAATATATATTAATAAAAACTATTTAAGGTATGGTTACTGCTCCTAAAGTTCTTCTGGGGCTTCTGTCTGTAACAAATACCAAGACCAATTACCCTTCTCAAATCTACCATTTATAGTTGTCTTTTTTTTTTTTTTCACTGGTCACCCAGGCTAGAGTGCAATGGCATGGTCTCGGCTCACTGCAACCTCCGCCTTCGGGTTCAAGTGATTCTCTTGCCTCAGCCTCCTGAGTAGCTGGGATTACAGGCATGTGCCACCATGCCCAGCTAATTTTTGTATTTTTGGTAGAGATGGGGTTTCACCACGTTAGCCAGGCTGGTCTCGAACTCCTGACCTCGTGATCCACCTGCCTCGGCCTTCCAAAGTGCCAGAATTACAGGCATGAGCCACTGTACCCGGCCTATAGTTTTCTTTCAGCATTTACTTCATTGAACACCTACTATGTCTAAAATCATGGGGGCAAAAAAATGCAAGATACAACTTCTGCAAGACTGGAACTCCCAGAAGCTCTCAGTCAAGCATTCAGAAAAAGACAGTTTGGAGGCATAGCTGTCATAACAGAGGTATAAGCAAAATTGAGCAGGCACGAGAGGAAATAAGTAAAATGGTGGAAAGTCAGATGGGAGAGAGGTGGGGGAAAAGAACATCAGGAAAGACAAGAGTTTAGCAGAGGCCTGGAAACTACCTCCAAGAGTAGACTTAGAAATGACCTTGTAATTCACACAAAATATTTTAAGACTTTATGTTACTAGCAACACAAGGCCATTCATGGATTTTTCCGGAGGAGGGGTCTTGATCACCTTTGCAATGTTTACTAGAAGATTTGAAGTACTGAAGGCAGTGATTAAAAACCAAAGGCTTGGCTGGGTGTAGTGGCTCATGCTTGTAATCTCAGCACCTTGGGAGGCTGAGGCGGGTGGATCACGAGGTCAAGAGGTCAACCTGGCCAACATGGTGAAACCCCATCTTTACTAAAAATACAAAAATTAGTTGGGCATGGTGGCGGGCGCCAGTAGTCCCAGCTACTCGAAAGGCTGGGCAGGAGAATTGCTTGAGCTAGGAAGCGGAGGTTGCAGTGAGCCGAGATTGGGCCACAGCACTCCAGTCTGGCAACAGAGTGAGACTCCTGCTCAAAAAAAAAAAAAAAGAAAAGAAAAGAAAAGAAAAAAAAAAAACAAAGGCTTTATAAACAAAATAGAAAAACCCAAAGGTCTAGGAAGGGGAAAAAAATGTCCTAGGTTTCAGGACCTGAGCTAGCATTTGATAGCCATGGAAACTTCTTTCCTTAACCCGTCTCTGTTACAAACTCCTCCCATGTGAAATTAGGACAATACTGTTTTTCAAGCAGGGTGAGTTGCATAAAAGTAAAATATACTAGACCCTCATTGAGGCATGTGGCACATAGTAATGCTACCCAAATCCTCACCACGATTATGGTTTCTCCACCAACAATCCTCAGCCCCTGATTCTCCTTTACCTACTTAATTTTTACTGCTTCTTTCCTTAATCAGACAGCCTGTATCAGAGCCTCTACTTCATATTGTACCCCTCAAAACATAAATGGCTACATATTTATTTCATCCTCATTATGCTACCATCAACAAGAAAAACTGCATTATTTTTATTTTTCCACCTGTTCATTTAAATCCATTTTCCTTCAGTTATAAATACCCCATCACACCTGGTTTTTTGTTTGTTTGGTTGGTTGGTTGATTTGAGTTTGTTAAGCCATCAGGTCATACTCTACTAATCCCTTGGGGGTAAAATCAGGCCATTTGAGACCTTTTGAGCATTCCCACTAAAAGCCAATGCCAGACCGGCTGAGCATTCCCACTAAAAGCCATCACAAGCTAAGGTCCCGTGGCTTTTTTTTTTTTGGCTTATCTTTTTTGCTAAGTGCCTTCTCTCTTCCTTAGAGTGTTAGCAGGTTGAGCTCTATTACTGAAAGTGAAGAAGAAATGCCTTTCTCTTTCCCTGACAGCTATATTCCCAATGTGACAAAGATAATCATAGACATTAACAGTGGTAACAAGTTATTAGATCATCAACTCAGTGCTTCTTCCAGGGCAGGCAAAGCATCTAAAATAACACAGTATCATGTCTACATTCTCAAAGGTAAATACATTAACTCTCACTCCCAATTAACAAAAAGGCTCTTTACACACCTACGCTAAATCCTCTGTGCTTGATAATACTCCAGGTACCCAAAGTCAGACTCCACTTTGGAGATATTCAAACCTCTCTCCATCCTTCCCCTCCTTTACTCTAATATACCCAGTCTCCTGTTCCCTTGATTACTTTTCCCACTCCAGAATCTGTCAACCCCTCTGCCTTTTATTGTAGCTATAGCAACCAATCACTGCATATCTGGAGGACATAACCCACCCTTGACCACCCCCCCCACAGCAGTAGCATGAAAAATGTTATAAGCTTCATGAAGAAAGGAATATAAGGTGTTTTGTGCACTACTGAACTCCCGGCACCTGAAACAATGCCTGGCCATAGTAGGTGCTCAATAATTCTTGGTAGGAAGGATAAGGGAGTGAATGACTGAATGAATGAACAACCTACAGTTTCTTTCTTGATTTCCTATGGGACAGGTGTTTTCTTGCCTGGCCGTCATCAATTCTTCTGAGGACACACTCAGATTTCCTTTTAGGAAACTATTCCCTCAATCCATAATCAGTCTTTCTGAAAGGTAAGCAAGGCCTGGTCAGGACCTCCTCCGAAAAAGGAGGCAGGCAGACATCCAGACCTGGCAATTAGACAAGTTGATCCCTCTGGATGCAGTGACTGGTCCAAGGATAAGACTTCTGCAGGAAATTTTAGGGAAAGAAGCTTGTTCCATGGGCACTGCAACTATAAGATGATTTTAGCCTTGCAATGCCAGGGGCCACCAGGAAGAAAGGGCCTGCCTAGAAAGGAAGCCGACCCAGGCAGAAGCACACAGAGGCAGGAAGCTGAAGGCCAGAACCAGCCTCAGACTTTTCAGTTACTTCAGTCAATCAATTCCAATTTTTTGCTTCCACCCTGCTTGTCCTGGCTTTTCTGTTACACGTGCCTGAATAAATCCTAACAGATACAAGTCACCTTCATCTGGGCAACCTCCAAAGCTTCAGAGTTCCTATACATCACTGACATTCCTTCACTGAGTGCTCTGTGCACTTTATCTCAATTTATCATTCCCACATTGCCCTGGCACCGGTCAGAACCATTGCTGCTAAACTGAATCCCTCCTCGTGTCACGTATTTTGTAAGTACGTGTCATTCCTCAGGTGTAAATCAAGTACCATCCTTTACATCGTAACTGGTTTCATAAATCGTTGTGAATTTTTAAACAAGTCTTTTATATACTTTGAACAGATGCTCATTACACAGGCCAACCACAAAACTGACCTTTACTCCACTTAGTTTATCTTCTTCTGCAGGCCCACAAATTAGCATGGGGATCAAAAGCCCAAATGCCCACATGATTAAGCTGGACTAATTATCATTGCTAATAAAAACACTGTCACCCTGGTCGGTCCACTTTGGTGATTGTTAAAGGAATCGAGGGCCTTATTCTATAAAGGATTAAATCTCTGCTGGAAACCTCTGAAACTCTTCCTTACTTAACCCCAAACATACATCCCCCAAGAAGAGATTTTAGCAGAACACCCTTCCTTTTAATAAGCGCTGTCATTTCTCATCATACCATGTCTACATTTGTTCAAATGTTTTCACTCATTTTCAATAAAATTATTTAAAAAGTTCTAGAAGAGGCAAGATACCGCAAGGAGCTCTAACGTAAGAACAAGCTTATGTCCTACAAATTTAGTGTGCTTAAAAAGGTCTTTGAGAGTTGAAAGTAAACAGATGTCTCCAAATTTCTGCAACAGAAGAGAGTAGTGCCAAAATAGCACACTGATGCAGTAAGCGACACTAATTACCGAGCACCGGTATTTTTGGCCTCTCATTTACAAAATCAAGACGGAGCTAAACCCACCAGAATGGAATATCATACCTGAACTTGGTTTACCTGTAGATAAGCATCCCCTGTAAATTAAATCATGTGCAACACAATTTATGTAGTACAGAGGACACTTCTGAAGGTGGGAGTGCTCACTATCAAATAGGCCCACAGAAAAATGTAGCACTGTGGGGTTTGATGCTCTTCCTTCAATCTTCTTAATTAGAATCTAAGTCTTTATGAAGTCATTTCTAAATTAAATCTTTCTCTGCTCCCTAAATTAAATCCTTCTCCGTTCCCAGTTCCAACTCTCACAGGCATGGCAGGAATTAACATTTTTATTTATTACCTTTAAAAATGTATTTTGTTTCTCAGCTCCTGCCAATTGTAGAGTTGCTGTCAGAGCACAGACTTGATCACACATTTGATAGACAGAATATTTTAAAATTATCCAGTGTGATTTTATTGCTAGGGAAGGTGGAGTTGACTCTGGGACTATATGAGGAAGACGCAAAATATTAATCCCCAACTGTGTGTTAATAATATTGCCGCCAAGTTTTTAACTACGTGCTGTTGAAATAATTAGTAACTGTATCAACAAGTCAAGTATTGTAACAATTTGTAGTCTGATACAAAGAGATAATGGTTAAAAAAAAATGAATGAATCAATTAATCAATGAATGAATGAATCAGTCAAGAAAGTTGGCTGAGCAGAGGAAAGCTCATTTCACCAGTGATGTCTAATGAGCATATAAGCTTGGGCAAGCCACTTCAGGTCTCTGTGCTTCATTTTTCTCACCCATGGGACAGAGAGAGCAATCCTATCTGTTGCCATTCCTCCTCTCACGGTCACTGTCAGTATTCATTTTATATTCAGAGTTCTCAGGACAATGCCTAGGTATGCAATATGTTCTATTAATGGTAGCCATTGTTGATCTTATGAATTTAGCAAAATTAATTAAGAAGAGATGACACATTTAGGTTTGCAGCCTACCATTATACCTCCCAGAAAAGTTGGTAGATGCATCTTTTCTGGTTCAGATGATTTCACTCAATCTTCCAGCTGCACCTCCATTTAAGTTTTTCCTTTTTTTTTTTTTGAGACAGAGTTTTGCTCTTGTTGCCCAGGCTGGAGTGCAGTGTTGCCATCTTGGCTCATTACAACCTCTGCCTCCCAGGTTCAAGCAGTTCTCCTGTCTCAGCCTCCCGAGTAGCTAGGATTACAGGCGTGGGCCTGGCTAATATTGTATTTTTAGTAGAGATGCGGTTTCACCATGTTGGCCAGGCTGGTCTCGAACTCCTGATCTCAGGTGATCCGCCTGCTTCGCCCACCCAAAGTACTGGGATTACAGGCGTGAGGCACGGCACCCAGCCTCAAGTTTTTCCTTTTACGGACTTTTAATGTCCGTAGGATCAGATGTTTGTCAAAAGGATACAAAACTTCCTACTAGATTAGGAAGTTCCTGGTATTTTGCTTACAATTTGTTTGCCAAGACTACATACCTTATAACACGTACTGATATTCTGTGCAATGCTCGCTAATCACCTCTGCCCTGGTGCTGTCCACTGCTGATACATTTCACAGAAAAGCAGGGTGGAGAAAAGAAGAAGAAACACACCCACTGTGCAGACGCCTTCATGACACATGCAACTTGCATAGAATTCTGTTCTTTCTCAGCAGAGCCACTGCAATCTGTAGGACAGACAGCAGGGAGCACCGTACAAAACACCTCTCATGCCACAGGGAATTTCAGTCCAGGTGCAGGTGGGAGGAAGCCAGCCGGCCAGTGATCTCATCCTGTCAGGGTCCCAAAAGATTTTGATTCAATAACTAAAATCATACAGATAAATGCTACACCCTAACAGTAATTTCTTTAAAAAGAACCAGAGCCAGTTTATTGCCAGTGATAGTACATTCCAGCGGGAAAGACTAGATTAAAACTGAAAAGAAATTTTGTTTTCAAGATTATACTTTGGCAAGGCAGAGGCCGACAACTAACCTAGCCATTCCCTAATGAATCCAACAATCTCGAACTTACAAACAGATCGATTATCATGTAGCACGAGGCTAGGTCTGGCCCTGTGAAGAGGGGATTTTCAGGCTGTGATAAAGTCACAGAGCTCTTCAAACTCAGAGGGACTTAAATTCACCTTCCTCTAATCCCCAGACTTCCACTGCTGCCAGCTGACTGTGAGCTCTGAGAAGGAGCTAACTCTAAGAAATGAGCAAGATGACTGAAGCAGGGTGTCCACCTGCTGTACAGTGCAACAAGCCAAGAAGAATCCCTCTACCAATCCTAAGAACAAGAGGGCATCTGTTGTAGATGCACCCCGATCACAGGGACATTGATATGTGAAAACTATACAACCAACAGCTCAGTAGCTCTCAGCCAGGGGTGGTTTTGCACACCAAAGAACATTTGGGCAATGTTTAGAAAGGCTTGGTTGCCACAAATGGGAGCTGTCACAGCAGTATCTAGTGGGTAGAGACCCAGGATGCTGCAGAACCTCCTGAAAACGCACAGGACAGCCCCTACAACAACAACAAAATTAGCTGAAAATGTCAACAGTGTTGAGGCTGAGAAACCTTGATGTAACTGACGAAATGTGGTTCTTCGTCTGCCGCTGGAACCAAGGCACATAGCAGCTGCTCAATAAAATCAAATGAGAAAAAAAAAGTTAAATTACTTGTAGTGTAAGTGAACTAAAGGAAGTATAAGGAGATAACCAGATTTGAAACTGCTACCCAAACTATGGGTTCTCTGTTTTCTCTATTCTTCAGACTAGCGAGGGGGATATCCTCTGTCCCATTAGTTAAGCAGCAGTTACCCAATCCTCTGGCAGCATAGGTCCTGCCATTTCATTCATGCTTTGTTCAAGGGACCGACGCCAAGTGACTCATATAAGAAATTTCGAGGTAACCCATGAAGAGAATGATAGTACTTTAGGGCATGATGACAATGACAACAAATCAATGACATGATGAAAGCTCCCCTGTATTAAGAACTTTTTTATTGCCATGTGTTCTTCAGTATTGCATAGGCAATGTAAACCTGCAAGGTAAAAAATGATGATGATGACGATGATTATTTGAGACAGAGTCTCACTCTGTTGCACAGGCTAGAGTGCAGTGGCGCGATCTCGGCTCACTGCAACTTCTGACTCCTGGGTTAAAGTGATTCTCCTGCCTCAGCCTCCCGAGTAGCTGGGATTACAGGCATGTGCCACCATGCCTGGCTACATTTTGTATTTTTAGTAGAGACAAAGTTTTGCCATGTTGGCTAGACTGGTCTTGAACCACTGACCTCAGGTGATCTGCCCGCTTTGGCCTCACAAAATGCTAGGACTATAGGCATGAGCCACCACGCCAAGTCTATTACATGTATTTTTGTTAGTATTTTTAGAAAACAGGTTCACAACAACGGATATGGCAAAATTCCCAAGCTAGATGTGCTTAGACCAAGAACTCCAAAACTCCAACCCCTAATGCAATTCTCTTCCTACTATAAGAATCTGTTTTTCACATAAGGATTTTCTATATCTGGAATGTGAACATCAAGAAAAAAAGCTGTCATGAAAACACAAAGACTTACACACAATTCAGTTGGACTCTAGAATGACCAATAAGCATACCTGGTGTATTCAATGTTGCAAAGCAAAGTCCTCATTCTGCACCTGGCACGTAGATCTGCACCCAGATGTGAGACAAATCTGTATACACTGGCTTCCCTATTCTAGGGAGAATACTACCTTTCTTCCCACTGGCAAACAATACTTAGAAAGCCTGAGATGTCTATTTCAAAAAGATTTCACTTGTTGCTTCCTATCATAATATATGTTTGGGAAGGAAGTTTGCTCTGAGTCATATAAAAATTACATTTTCTATTCTCTGGGTCAATAAGAAAAAAAACACTTAATAGAGAAGCAGTAAACTTTTGAGATTTGGGGCAAAGTTTCTACGTTACAGTAAACATAAATGTGACAGAATTGTCCAGGTCAGAGTTTAAGACTTAGATCTTCTGGTTAAGAGCTGTGTAACAGCTGTGTTCACAAACCTCTCTGAGTCTCAAGTTTCTTCGTCTCTTAAAAAAACTGAATTCATGGTCATCATCATTATCTACCACAAATAATGACTGGGAGAATTAAATAAGGTATTCAAATGTACCTAACATAGTTCTCATTATGAAGTGAACAATAAATATTTGTTGAGCCTAAATCTGACTCAATAAATACAGACAAAATGACAAAAAGGGCCATGCGGTACACTCACATGAGTGAATGGAGTCAAGGGAAACACTGATTGCTCTTGGTCTAATTTTTGTTTTCTCTTATTTAATAGGTATATGAAGAAAATAGGTATTTCACTTCCTCTTAACTCTGCTGTTTGGAAAATGACATCATATGCGTGGTGACAAGTGGAAATTGCCTCTGAGTTAGAAGGTAGTAAAGAGGGCTGGGGACCATGGCTACTGGGGTAGCACCCAGGTAAAGGGAACAGCCCCAACATGGCCACGGCCAATTTCTGTTCATGATACAAAGCATTCTTTTTTTTTTTGAGACAGAATTTCGCTCTGTTGTCAGTGCTGGAGTGCAGTGGCATGATCTCTGCTCACTGCAACCTCCACCTCCCAGGGTTCAAATGACTCTCCTGCCTCAGCCTCCTGAGTAGCTGGGATTGCAGGTATGCTCCACCATGCCCAGCTAATTTTGCATTTTTAGCAGAGACGGGGTTTCTCCATGTTGGTCAGGCTGGTCTCAAACTCCCGACCTCAGGTGATACGCTGCCTCAGCCTCTCAAAGTGCTGGGATTATAGGCATAAGCCACTGCGCCTGGCCCAGGTACCTATTTCAGCACTGAAATCACATGGTGGCTTATACCTGTAATCCCAGCACTTTGGGACGCTGAGGTGGGAGGATCACTTGAGCCAAGGAGTCCAAGATGAGCCTGGGCAGCAAAGTGAGACCCTATCCCTACAAAAAATCAAAAGGTTACCTAGGCATGGTGGTGTGCATTATAGGCACCTGCCACCATGCCTGGCTAATTTTCTGTATTTTTAGTAGAGACGGGGTTTCACCATGTTGACCAGGCTGGTCGCCATCTCCTGACCTCATGATCTGCCCACCTTGGCCTCCCAAAGTGCTGGGATTACAGGCATGAGCCACTGCACCCAGCCAGCATTCTGACTTTCTAAAGGAAAAAAAAAACTGTTTTTACATGCTGGTTAGCACATCAAATATTTCTTAAGAAACAAAGCATAAGCCAATAGAGTGTGAGTCAAACTTTTTAAGAATGATATACAACCAAGATAGCCAATTTAAAAGCTGTTTTTAAAGACAAAAAAAGGGGGATTAGAGGGGAGACTACTGGTCAAATGTAAATGGTTAGTTCAGCACAAAGTCATATTTTATGGCATTTATAAATCACCGACGTCTTAACTGATCATCTGGCTTTCTGAGATTACCCGATAGAGAATCATAATGATGAGAGTCATATAATACAGGCACTGGGCAAAGCCCTCTAAATGAATGAAGCATGTTGGATCACGAATGGTTCCTGCATTATTATGACAAGTATGGCAATTTTCATACTCATGAACGATTATCAACTTGGATCCATATAAGTTTGTGAGATAGCACTATTCTTTCCATTTAATACAGAAAGAAGAATGCACAGAGCTGTAAATTAATTTGCCTACAAAGAGCCAATAAGTAATGGCTGCTGTTGAGATGAGAATGTCAATCTGTCTGACCCCAAGTACAGAAGTCCTTCTACCAGACCACATCGGTTTGACCACTATATAAGAAGTGTCTATTGAATCCATAGAAGTCAGTAAAAACCAGAATAAAATCCCCTTTAATTCTACCAGGAGAATGGAACTAGATCATCACAAGACACACAGAGCACATGCCAAATCAGATGCAAAAACATCTAGGGCAGAAAGGAGCAACTGGTGAAGCTGAAAAGCAGTCTTGGCACTTCCTTCAGAGTATCCTCACTGCTAGGAGATTAAATGTTCTCAAGTCCAGCATGTCTCAAGTTTCATTCATTCATGCATGACCTTTGCCTTCAGTGATATATCACCTATCTACTGACAGATTACTTACTCAGTATTTTCCTAGGAAACGTTATTTTTCATTTAAAGTTAAAGAAGGTGTAGAAAAATAAGTAATGCAAAGGGCCAGCGGGGGGTGGGGGAGGGATAATGAGGGGAGAAATACCAGATATAGGTGATGGGGGGATGAAGGCCCACGTTGCCATGTACGTACCTATGCAACAATCCTGCATGATCTGCACATGGACCCCAGAACCTAAAGTACAATAAAATAAATAAATAAATAAAAATAAAAATTTACAGAAAAAAAAAAAGTCAGTGGCTGAGTGCCGTGGCTCACACCTGTAATCTCAGCACTTTGGGAGGCCGAGGCAGGCGGATCACTTGAGGTCAGGAGTTGGAGACCAGCCTGGCCAACATGGTGAAACCCCATCTCTGCTAAAAATACAAAAATTAGCCAGGTGTGGTGGCAGGTGCCTGTAACCCCAGCTATTCGGGAAGCTAAGGCAGGAGAATCGCTTGAACTTGGGAGGCAGAGGTTGCAATGAGCCAAGATCGCACCACTGCACTCCAGCCTGGGTGACAGAGCAAGACTCTGTCTCAAAACAAAACAAAAACAAAAACAAAAACGAGTCAGTGAGGAAGTCAAGACATGGACGCCACCAAGGCTTCTTTCCATTCAATTCGAAAGTTATCAAAAATGTTATTCTCTGTCTCCATCAAACACGGGTGGACACTGCAAAGGCACTGTGAGCAGGGGACACCCATAGAGCTGCACATGGTATCCTAGCTGCAGAAACTCCATCTCTTCATGAAAGGGCAAAATAGAGTTTCTTAGTTCGTTTTGCAAAATAGATGATTACTTCTTAAATAATAAAATCTAACATTTTATTGGACTCTTTGGATGGATGAATGCAGGAGAATAAAGTTAAATAGAACCCTCAAACCATTTCATGTACTATTATTGAAAAGTAGAAGCCCATCATTTCAGAAATAGAGTATAGATTATCTTCTCCCAAAATGCAGCACCTTACTTCTTTTACACGGCTAAACCTCAAACAACCTTATAAAATCTTCAGCAGTTTCTCTGTATTTGCCTGGCGTTTTCCTAGGACGATACATTTAGCAATCTATCTTCACACTGCGATTTTATTAAGCATTGGCTTTTTCTTTAGGTTCCATCACTTACAACTTTTTATGAGCCCTGTGCATATTTACTCAGTTTTGCTATGTAAGCGTCCTCTTTCTAAGCTTATGGGAAGCAAAGAGCTTGTTTGAGGTCTGCTTAGAGGCACTTCATGTCAAATTATTCCACTGAGCTTTGCAATCCTCGTGTGGGTAAATATAGAGCTGCTTTCTATCAGAAAACAGTGTTTTATTTTTAAATCCTTCCTTAATTTGTGCAAAAACTGCTCCTAAACACACTGTAAGTGTGACTGCCAGTTTGAACGGGATCCAAACAACTGTCAAAAATGGTGAGTGTGGACATCATGCCTGTACACAGTTCTGGTTATTCCAGTTGCTGCAGTCATTTAAACCTATTATCATGGAAATGACACATTTATGCTGAACTGCAGGGGGTGATCCCAAGCAAATATGATTGATGTCTGAATCTACTTTTCCATTCATAAAGCTCAGTTTTTACATTAATTATTATGGGAATTCCTGGCCACTTATAAAATATTTCACCCCCAAAGCAAAAATCTGGAAACCAATTACACCTGGATATTGAATGGTGAAAGTGTTAAGCAATGCCATTACTTCTCATTCCAGATCTACCTGTTAATTTCTCCTAGAAAAAGAGACAAGTACAATGAAAATTTTCATTTTCCATTTAGACTCAGTTTATAACATAATATAAGCATTAGACTCTATTAAACTAAAGAGCAACAGCAAATAATTCAATTGACCGCAGCTTAAATGAAAAAAAAAAAAAACAGGTACAGCTTTCATTGGCAGACACTTCTGAAAGGTTATTAGGAAAAATAACTAATGTAAGTGCAATACTTATACATTTCAAACATGGGGATATTCATCATAGAGTGCTGAACACTAAATCAATTTCCCTTCTCAACTGGCATTTACAGATTTCTCAAGAATACCTAAAATTGAATTTGATTTATAATAAATTTCAATTTACATCAAACTTCAGGGAAATATATGAGGCATACGAAAGTCTTTCTCCAGATCAGAAAGTTTCTAATTTGCAGGATAAGATGGTGCAAATGCTTTCTTAAAACCCATTTTCAAATTTTATGATCATACAAAAAAGTTTTGCTTTTTTTTTTTTTTGAGACGGAGTTTCTCTCTTGTTGCCCAGACTGGAGTACAACGGCATGATCTCAGCTCACCGTAACCACCACCTCCCGGGTTCAAGCAATTCTCCTGCCTCAGCCTCTTGAGTAGCTAGGATTACAGGCATGCATCACCACACCTGGCTAATTTTTTGTATTTTCAGTAGAGATGGGGTTTCTCCATGTTGGTCAGGCAGGTCTCAAACTCCCGACCTCAGGTGATCTGTCCACCTCGGCCTCCTAAAGTGCTGGGATTACAGGCATGAGCCACCACGCCCAGCCTATAAAAAAGTTTAGACACCCATATCATGTGGTTAACCAACCAAATATAAAAAATTTTTTAAAGTAAAACATAAAAAGGAAAAAGAGAAAAGGTTGATAAGCTACCCAGGGGGAAAAAAAAATACATATTGAAGCTTTGATAAAATGACTCATTCAGATTTAGTTAACTACAGAGAAAAGAAATTTAAATGCAAAGGAAGAGTATTTTTTAAACCTTTACTAAGATAAGATAGACAACGTCAAATGCGATCTTAGAACAGTGGGAAACCCTAAGTCCAGAGAGAAGGAAAAGGCGGTATTATAGTTTTAAATTCCAATAAAAGCACTCATGGCAAAATTCTATTCTAAGATAATTCACTGAAGGGAAAAAAAAAAAATCCAAGATCAAATGCAGGATTGTTTTTCCTTTTCATTTACAGCTAAAAGCTTCTTGGCAGCACCAGTGATCTGTCAGAAAGGGTGAAAAATTGTGCTTAATAGATAATTTTAAGACTTTACTCAAAAGATGTTAATAAATATACCGGAGCTGGGAGGTGGAAGTGGTGCAGCACTTCGATGAGCACAGTGTTCTCCTTTTGCCGTCACCTGTTGTAAATCTGAAACTGTGATCATTCTGACTGCATGTTTCTTGCCTCTAAAATAAGCAAGAAGCTGTGAAAATGTTTCCAAGTTTCCAGGCCTCAAAGAAAAGGAGAGAGAACTTACAAAGTATGATGGCTTCAGCTGCCTTCATCAGAGGCAAGTTGGTTTTACATTGTTTTTAAGCATATGTTCTGAACAATGAAAATAAGATCAGCCTTAAATCGTCAATGAGGGGTATTTCAAAAGGCTTCTAAGACTTGTTATCTGATGATATCTAGAGACAGCCTCGACCAGAAACTGGGTTTAGCTTATGAGAGAACAGCAACTCGATGTCTGGGCTGTGAAATGGTAGGACGAACCTTGCACAAGCTACCACGGGATTCAAAAGGACACTTTTGAATATACTGTGACAGCAGTGAAACCAGGGTCAAAATGAAACAGCCAGCAGGTCTCACATTCAAAGGCAGGCCAGGGATGCCAAATCCGGTGGGCATATTCAAGCACTTTACTTGACCAGGTTGACGCTCCAGAGAGCAATCTCTCACACAGGTGAGGTCTCCTTGAAGGCTTGCATCTTTCAAGGAAAGACTTTAGCAACTGAATATCCCCAGTAATTTCCTTTGATGCTACATCTCATCTAATGACACAGCGACAGTGCACTATATTTAGAGAGGATGATTCCCATTTTACTTCACAGCATTCCCCAAGGGATGTGTCAAAAGAAAACCTCCTCTCCCTGGTCATTTGATTTGCCAGATACCCGTGAGGATTAAAAGCATTTCTTTTGGCTGGGCATGGTGGCTCACGCCTGTAATCCCAGCACTTTGAGAGGCCAAGGTGGGTGGATCATGAGGTCAAGAGATCAAGACCATCCTGGCCAACATGGTGAAAACCCATCTCTACTAAAAAATACAAAAAGTAGCTGGCCATGGTGGCGTGCGCCCGTAGTCCCAGCTACTCAGGAGGCTGAGGCAGGAGAATTACTTGAACCCAGGAGGCGGAGATTGCCGTGAGCTGAGGTTGTGCCACTGCACTCCAGCCTGGGGCCTGGTGACAGAGCAAGACTCTGTCTAAAAAAAAAAAAAAAAAAAAATGCATTTCTTTTGTGTATATCGCTTGTCTGAACTTCTTCAAGGATCAAGCTTTGCTTCTAAGCCAAACATCCTCTCCCCTCATATGGCTTTTTTAAGGAGATGTTTTCGCAGTGGTTGTTTTTGATAAAGTAAAATCACAGAAGGTATTCCTCCTCCATTATCACTGCTGGTAATTCTTTTCAGGTGTCAGCTATAAATAACACACCATTTCCACATCCAGAACTTAAGGATCTGAGATGCCACAACCTAAAGCCCTCACAGCGTTAGGAAGAACTCAAACGCTATAATCCCCTTTCATAGCAGACATGTTAAGGAAAAGTAAAAGGCAGAACTGGAGCTACAGAGCTAGAGTGAAAATTAGCCCATCTCAACACACAGCTCCTGTTCCGCCAGCAGACTGAGCACAGCTCTGTTTTGACTGGTAGGGGTGGGTGGGAGGTAGAACGTGACTACTTTCTGGCTTTCATTTATTTGATGCACAATAAACTATGATAACACCCATAGTCCCACCTGGTCAAAGCCGAGCTTCAAAGTCACAAATAACCATAGCAGAGTTTAATGATTGCTCAAGATTATGAGTTCCACATTCAAGTCACCTGGTACTAAATCTCACCTCTGAAAAGAATTCATGGGGAAGTTGCTCACCTCACTTAAAGAGGAGAGAACTAGTACCTACCCCACAGGGTTACTGTCTTAGTCCATCTGTGCTGCTGTAACAAAATTCTGAAACTGAGTAACTGATGAAGAACAGAAATCTATTTCTCATGGTTCTGGAAGATAGGAAGTCCAAAGTCAAGGTACCAGCAGGACTGATGTCTGGTGAGAGCTGTTCTCTGCCATTACTGCATTCTCCAGAGAAGAGGAACACTGTTTCCTCAGGTGGCAGAGGAAATAGAAGGGCAAGACAGCACTTCATTCAACTTTAATCCCTTTTATAAGGGTGGTAATACCATTCATGAGGGCAAAGCCCTAATGACCTCATCGCCACCCAAGGCCACACCTCTTAATACTTTTGCGCTGGGGGATTAAGTTTCAACACACATTTTGGAGGGGAACACCATCGTTTAAACCACAGCAGTTATTAAATTAAATTTGCTATATGAAGTGCTCAGAACATTGTCCTGGACAGACAGGATTAGGTGAGGTTGGCAAATATTAAGATAATTCTAAGATACACATACTTTATATGTATGGTGACTTCTTGGATTTGGGACATCTTGCAAATATATAGAAATTACAACATTAAAGAAGGTAAAGGTTTCTGAGAATAAGATTAAAAAGAGATCAGCAGCAAAGTCAGTGGTCAAAATAAAACCCTACATGGGCACTAGTAAACTAAGGGTGGCACAAAATGTACCCATGACCAGCTGCCCTTATGCCTAGACTATCTACACTACTTCGGGTGGCGTTCTTCCAGCATCTGAAGAAGGATCAGGAAAGTTCATTTCTTTTCCCTGCTATGAAGTTTATTTAATGTGTATTTTTGGTGTGGTAGGGTGCGTGAGTGGGTATGTGTGCACGTGCCTATTTTTGCCACGTTCTGTGCCACACAGAAGCTGTAGTCAAGCGTGTGGAGAAGACAGGGTGTCCATCAAAAGCACACGGAGCAGGACGCATTCTGTCCATCTGTTACTTGCAAAACTGAGAAGCTGTGCTCCATTATGTAGATCACACTTTTAAAGAAGAAATGAGCAAACTGGAATGTGTTTGGAGGTGAGAGACAAGGATGGGGGAAGGACCTCAGCTTATGAAAATGTACAACAGTTAAAAGGAATGTGGGTGCAGGGCCTGGTGTAGGGAGAGGTGGAGAGGGGGCTGCACGTGGCAGCTCTCTTCAGAGCCAGGAAAGGCACATGCGTGGGAAGGAGAGGAGGACGTCTGTAAACCCCTGGAATGGAAAGAAGAGCTGTGAAAGGAGGTGGAAGGGATCTGCTGGGAACTCCACGCTCAGGAAGTTCCAAGATGAGATGAACTCCATTTCATTCATTCATTTAAGCAATACATTCCATGCATCGTGATGTACCAGCCCCTGATTTGAGCGGCAGGAGCATGATACACACTAGAACAAACAGGCTCCCTATGGTCAGAAGATTATGTCAACTTACTTCAACAAAATAAGCAACAGAACCCCCAAGTTTTACCTGGGCTAATGGCCACCCAAGTTTAAGACTACATGTCCCAGCTTCCCTTGCAGCTAGGTATGTACATGTGAATAAATTCTGACCAACAGGACAAGAGTGGGAACAGCACACACTCTTAAAAGGGAATGACACATACTCTATACTTGGTGCCTTCCAGCTGGTCAGAGTGCAGATATGATGGCAGGAACTGGGGTCCCCACCTGTGATCATGAGACAGGTGGTGGATAACAGAGTAACAAGATAGGAGTAGTCAGGATCAGCTCGACATAGTCACCAGATCAGCCCTAAATTGCTGGAGGGCGGCCTATTATATGAGAACAAAATTCAGCATATTGTTTAAGTCACCGTTGGACTTAGACTATTATTACAGCAGAAAAACAGGATTCCAAATGCACATGCCTAGAAGAGACATTTGGATTCTGTGAGCAACAGAGTCAATATTAGAAAATCCAAGTTTTAGAGCAAATGCAAGGAAATAATCCACTCTGCAGATTACTTAAGCAGCCACCTCCTGGGGCATTCTGACATACATCAGAATACGCAGTGTCAGTGATTCCAATTCATACATTTGAAAATATAGGCCGGGCGCGGTGGCTCACGCCTGTAATCCAAGCACTTTGGAGGCCAAGGCGGGTGGATCACCTGAGGTCGGGAGTTCAAGACCAGCCTGACCAACAGGGTGAAACCCCGTCTTAAAAAAAAAAAAAAAAAAAGAAAATATATACACATATCTCTAAATATGCATATATAAAACTTAATGTGATGAGAGCTACACTTAAGACTGGCACCTTTCTTTTGTTCTTGTTAGAATCCACATCTCCACGCCACTGAAAGTCTACACACCCTGTAGAACAAGCTAAATGTCCCCACAAAGCGAGGAAATTGTAACTGCATCTTTAAGTCCATAAAATATTCAGGCACGAAAACACAGGTGCACGAGTGAAAGCCTGAGCCTGCGTGACCCACATGTGGCTCACTTGCAGAGAGGAAATTTGCTTTCCCTGGGTTTGATGGCACAGATATCTAATGGGGTGAATTTCTGCAGTGGAGACTATTTTCAAACTAGTTGATCTACTGATTATATGTTTGATATAAATGCCAAAGAAAGAAAAAACTGGTATCACTGAGGAGACAAGGCGGAATCTGTTTGATTATCTCATCTTTTCCTATGGCTACTGGTGAGATAAAGTGTCTAAAAAACACTCTAGAAAATGGAGAGAAACCATGGGACTGAAGAGCAGCGGAAGAGGGGCATCAGCGGCCACGGTCAATGTGAGTTACGCTCTGATGGTCTTAGGTGTACCCTCTACGAAAGGTCATTGCTACGAAGGAAAGCATGGAAGAGTGACATGGTAATAATCAATTAATCAATTAGTGGAAATTGTTATTAACAGTCAACATTTCCATTATCACTTACACTCACCAGACACTAAAAGCAAAGTGTGTTTGGTAGGGAATCTTATTTTATCTCCTGAGCTGTGAACTCTTATCATGGCTATTTTATAGATGAGGAAACTGAGGCTTACAGTGATTTGTTCATTCATTCACAACATATTGAATGACCGCCCATCAGGTACCCAGTAGAATTAATAGCTGAGAGCGAGAAAAAATAAAAAAGATCTCTGCTGTCACAGACCAGCACTCTCACTGCTGAGGGCACCAAATCACATCTCAGCATCGTTTTCATTCACCACTGGGTTTTTAGGATTTGTTGTTACTACTTTTTAACCTGAAGTTGAAGAGAGAATGTACCTTTCCATGTAGACCCAGGCTCCGCCATTTCCTACTGTCTTTTACCTCTTTGTTTTGCATATTTATAATTTCTGACCAACTCCCCGCAGACATTCGCTTTGGGGACCCTAATCATAGGATTGCAACAGAGGCTGTGCTCAGATTTGCTTGTCTGACCACAAATTTTCAGCCATATGGGTTTCCTTATTGGCAGTCCCTCTCCAGACGGCCAATTTAACCATTTTGTATTTTTTAGCTAAAAGTGAAGTAGAAGTAGGGGGTTTCATTCGTTTATTCTAGCCCTAGTCTTGGTCCAGATTAGCCTTCCTCAAGGCTCTGTGGCACTGCCTACCTCCCATAAATTACTGAGACGAGAAGAACACAGAATGTTCCACCTGAAAAACTCACAGGGGAAAGCCAGTCAAGACCAAAGAAACCATGAGAGAACCGTGAGAGAAACTGAATTGTTTCTGATCAAGATTTTAGTGGTGGTGGCTACAAGTTTTGAGTTAAAAGACACAGGTTCAAAACCCACCTTTGGGCCTTACTGTGCAATTCTGCCAAGTCTCATGACCCTTCTGGGCTTCTATTCCCTCAGCTGTAAAGTGAGAATATAACGCACTACCATGCTGGCTTGAAGTCAGGCTGTGATGATATAAATGAAAGTAAAACAGCGCCTTGCACACGTGAGAATTCAGCAAATGACAGTATTAGATGTTTTTATATTTGACCCTTTTAAAGGCTGGTGCCAAAGGTACTTGATCAGCTCATGTGGGGAAGCTTATATTTAAGTATTCACAGTCTCCTACATCTTCCTCCTAGCTAAGACGCCTGAGGCTGCCAGAAATAATCACACTATTTGTGATCCTATGTTTATGCAACAGAAATGAAATGGAATTTTATGGTCTGTTGTGTTCAACACCGATGCCCACATTGGGATAATTCCATGCAGTGCTGCGTTACAAGAATCTATGTAATATCCAATCCAAAGATGCAACTCTCAGGTCACAAAGCTTTACCAAACCATCAGCTTAAGAAAGGACCTAGTTGGCAGTGCCTCCCAGAAGATCCAGTGAGGTTAGCTTAGCTCTGGAGGTAACACAGGTAACAAGGCTACCACTTAGTAAGGCAAGAATAAAAAAAGACTGTGGACACACTACCACCACGCATGAAATGGAAGAGCAGTGTGTCATTAAGCTATTTATCAAATATCATATTTCTATTTATCAAATATCATCAAGCAGGCTTCCTGAAAAATAGCAGCAAAGTAACTTGAAGTTAGTGACAAGTAATAAACCTTTAAGCAGAAATGTTGAGGGTGAAAATGAGCTCAACATCGCAAAACCTTTCCAGAGCCCTCCAGGCACAGGGAGCACAGAACAAGAATGCAAATCAGAAAAGAGCCAAGTGGCCCAGCAGCTGAGTGCTGCAAAAGCATAATGAGCAAAAGCAAGCAGAGAAGATCAAGTTGGGGGAGGCTAGAGGAGCCACGACACATGGGCCACGGGCAGGAAGGTGCTTTGGGCCCTTCTAAGCAATGAATAATGGGCTACACCGCCTTCTTTTACTTGTTCTCCTTCATGGTGGTTCAATAGCATTATTACCTATATTATGTCTCTAACTGTAATTTTGGAACACCCATAGATAATGCCACAATGATGCTTGACTCCTGAAAAGAAGAACTACTGTATATCCAGAGCTTTGAGGTCTTGTGCTTTCATACTCTTTTTCAGTTTTCCATCCTTTCCTCCTTGGAATTTGTCTTTAACTGGCAGATGAAGATAACAGTTGTTCACAGTAAGTCAAAAGTAAAGGCAATGCATAAGATGCATGTCTACATCCCCAAAGGGAATGGAAGTGATCGCCTGTGCGCTGGGAGCCCCTCATCACCCTGTTGAGAAGACGGGGAGACAAAACTCTGACCTCCAGGAAATCACTGACATTCTTCCACGTGGAATTGTAGGGATAACTCTGCTGTCCCTGGGTCAACAGATCTTTCAAGTCACCCTTGAAAGTATGAAGCCATGCAAAATACAAAAAATAATTTATATAAACACAAATCTTCCTAAAAACACGCATAGCTGTTACAGGCAAGATGGCTGTCACCATCAAATTTTATATGTACAGCTGTATTTATAGATACAGTGTAGGTAGCTCCATCTTTATCTTTCTCTATAAATACTTACACTGGCAATTGTCAACCAGATCTTAGAAAATTTAAAAGCAATTTGTAGAAGTGAAAAAAACAAATATCACATTCTCTGTTATTCTATCATTAAGCATGTCAATATGCAAGTACCCAGGGCAAGAAAGAGCATTAATAATAACTTTAATTAAAACAAGATATTTCATTACTGACCATTCAATGTCCTTTATTTAGTCTAAACTGTTATCCATGACTCTGTGTGCATATGGCACAAATGAAATAAAGGAAGAAAACAAAAACCTTAATCAACTGCGCATGTGAAAACCTTCATGCAGCCCAAGGTCCAAAGGACATCATGTTACAAAGAACCCACTGCTCGCTCTTGCTCCTGAATCAGTGCAGTCCATAGGGCTAGAGCAGCAGACATCTACACTGACTCCGAAGTGTGAGGCCGATACAATTGTCTCATAAACAACCTGTGCTTCCTTTTTCAAATGCACTCTATTAATCTCAAGGCACATCTAAAATGAGTTTAACAATTTAATTCACTTTTTTCGGGAGTAATCCACAATGAAAAACTCACATCCAAAGAACAGTTTGGTGCAACGCATGGGCTTTTCTCAAAGGAGGCACGCAATAAAAAGCACATGGAACCGGAATGGGCTACTCATTTTACAACTAAATGTTGAGTTTCAGTCGGGAAAAGGAACTTTAGGGCTAAATATGGGGTCACTTGAAAATCACTGGATTAGAAGAGAATGCCACTAAAAAAATGCTTGATCTGGTAAAAAGCAATGTATTTTTTTTTTCAAATTCAAACATGATTCTTCAGTAACTGAAAATTGTATAATGTGAAATAGCACCTCGGTATTCATTCCCAGAGAGAGAACAACCTCTAGGAAAAATGTGGCTCAGGAGTCGCACATCTGGTATTTTAAAAAAGAAGGCTTTATGCATGTGTTAAATGGCTGATACATTTGTGACATGTTTTTGGTGATGTTAAATGTCACTTTAAACGCCAAAATCTCAGGGCTGGGTATTTATTAAAGCATTTGGTTTTGGTTATGTCACTCCAGGGTTTCTCATTTGGGGCCGAGACTCCTTAGCTATGGGGGTTGTCCTTGGACACCGTAGGATGTTCAGTAGCATCCCTGGCCTCTACCCATTAGACTGCCAATAGTAACATCCTTCCCGCTGGGAGAGCCACACATATCTCCATCCACTGCCAAATGTCCCCAGGAGTAGGGAAGAGAAAAATCACCTTTGGCTGAGAACCACTGTACGACTCCAATCCATTGTTTCATAGTGAAATATTTTATTACATCTATAGACTGTCACAATACATCTGATGTCTTTCTAAAACTATATATCAAGCCTGAAAAGAGATAAGACATTTTCATCTTCCTTATCTCCAGCACCTCTAGAAAACAGATTTAAACTTTTAAAATAGAAGTAAAAACTAAAATAAAAAAAAAAAAAATCAAACCAGTGTCTTTGTCTTCTTAGAAGCATAGTATCACAGTATAAAAGCTTTTGTTTTAGGGAGAATCCCAAATAGCATCCTATAATTTAAACGCTCATAAATTTCAGCAACATGTTCCAGAATATACTGGCCCCATCCATGAAAGATGAATACATACCCTCCTCATGCAGTCTGACAATTGCTATGATTTTTCTTTCAGTAAATTTAAGCAATTGCGTTTTTCAAATAGAAAGTAGGGGATTTAAAAAAATGGACTCAGGCAAAATAAGTTTGGTTTGGAAAATGTGATAGGGTTTCATTCGAATTCACTTATGATAGAAAACTGTCAAAGTCTAAGGTCTGGGTGGTAAACCAATACGGGGTCGCATTATTCTGCGGGAGAGACTAGGCATGCTGTATTTCACACTTACAAGGTTTCTTGGGCACGTCCCAACTCCTAAGAAGGAGAACGAAACAAGGCATCAGCAACCAGAGGGAGCTCGAAGGCCACTCAACTCTCGGCTTCATCCTCCCTCTGACGAAGATGTGACTGTCTGGCCTCATACCCCTTACAGCAGAAGAGAAATAGTTTACCTTCTACCTCGACTTCACAAAAAACTCTCATTCAGATTCAGATAGGTGGCCGATGCATGAAAAACACCTGAGTTACAGATGGCTTTCTTGCCTGCCACATCCCTCTGTGAACACAAGTATGCTTCACCTGGAGAGGGGAAGAGGTCCACCTTTACCAATCAAACAACTATGAAATCTTTACAGAGGAACTGTACCTTCAGCTTCTATTAAACATCAAATGACTGTTGCAAGGAGAAGATAATCCGATTTAGAAAGCATAGAAATGACACAACCTTCGAGGCCTGAATTCTATACAGCAGTAAGATCCTATGTGAGCTTTTAACCCTTGCAGACAAACCACACCAAATATAGCTCCAGGGTTATTCTGTCCTGGTTCTGCTTAAAAGGCATCATTTTGCAGACTCACATGGTTAGCAGCAAACCACAGCCCAAATGAAAGCATGCACTTCTCAAAACTCGTCCAGCAAGGCCGCAGAAATGGGATAGAAGGCTTCTGGCCCACACTCATGGCCAAGTTCATCCTGTTTCCATAGTACAGGATATAACAATTCTCAAAACACCCAAGTGGGAGACCTGCCCAACTGGCAGGGACTGTCCCCCAATAGGCCTCTCTCCACAGTTAACTCAAAACAGCACACCAGTTAATGAAATTCAAGGGACATTTGAGAGCACCGCCTTCGAATGTCACACAAGAAGACCACAAGCACAGAGCTGTCCAAGATCTGAAGATATACCATGAGACCAACCACATTTCCAGTTAGCCAGGTATTTACTTCCCAGGGAAGCCCTCAGTGTTTTGGGGAGAATACAAAGCTGGGAGAAAAAAAGTTCTTCATGCTTTGTAAGCTAATGTGCCTACCGATGGAAAAGATCAAATGAACAGAACAAAAATAGAAGCGGATTCTGAAATGGAATTTGGTTGCTTAATTCTGGAGTTTCCTGTATTCAGAAATAGAATCCAGACACTTGACAGTCATATGTACTCACGCAGTTGCATGCACATCGTGAACGATGGCAAATGATTTTCAAACTACAGACAAGAAAGAAATGCCCTGTCACCTGCATGTACTACGATACAGGTGGAAAAGGACAACATGGACATATTTTTGTTTTCTGGCCCCTCAACTGTTTTTTGTTGTTGTTATGTTGTGTTGTGTTTTAATTTTCAACCTCCTAACACTATGAATACTGCTAGGACTTGCTGGTGGCAAAACTGAGTAAAGAGTGTCTTCTAAATAATGGCAGCCCACTGTGAACACTAAACACCATACAATGTACTAAGATGTGTGGATTAAATCTGAGATATCATTACAAACTGGAATTATAATGGCATTACGTGAATGAGAGTCAAGGCTGGGCTACTATATTAGTCTGTTCTCACTCTAATATAAAAAAATACCCTATGATGTTGGGGTGGAGAGGGGAGGGGAGGGGAAGGGGGAAGAGGGGGTAGGGGGAGGAGGGGAGGGGAGGGGGAGGGAGGGGAGGGGGGAGGAGGGGGAGGGGGAGGAGGGGAGGGGGAGGGGGAGGAGGGAGGGGGAGGAGGGAGGGGGGGAGGAGGGGAGGGGGAGGAGGGGGAGGGGAGAGGGGAGGGGAGAGGGGAGGGGAGGGGAGGGGAGGGGGAGAGGAGGGGGAGGGGAGGGGAGGGGGAGGGGAGGGGAGGGGGAGGGGGAGGGAAGGGGAAGGGAAGGGAGGAAGGGAAGGGAAGGGGGAGGGAGACAGAATGAGACTGGGTAATTTATAAAGAAAATAGGTTTAATTGGCTCATAGTTCTGCAGGCTGTACAGAAAGCATGGTGTTACCTAAAGCCTCAGAAAACTTACAATCATAGAGGAAGGTGAAGGGGAGGCACACACATCACATGGCCAGAGTAGGAGCAAGAGAGAGAAGGGGGAGGCACTACCTACTTTTAGACAACTGGATTTCATTATCATGAGAACAGCGCCAAGGAGATGGTGCTAACCATTCCGGAAAAGCCGCCCCCCAGATCCAATCACCTCTCACCAGGCCCCACCTCCAACACTGGGTACTACAAATGAACATGAGATCTGGGCAGAGACATAGATCCAAACCATATCAGCTACCAACCACTCAAGCTACTCGTTCTCCAAGTTGAACCACGGATTTCCTTAAAACAGCCCTCCATTACCTCTCCAAACCAGCATGTCTCAAACGTTACTGTGTCTGTTTATGACCCGCGGATCTTGCTAAAATGCAGATTCTATTCTGATGTAGTAGTTCTGGGAAGGGTCTGATGTTCTGCAGTTCTAACAAGCTAAAAGATGATGCTGGTGCTGCTGGTCAAAAGTCCAGGCTGGGAGTAGCCAGGAGCTTGAGTTCCTATGGAAACTCTGCTGGTTACCTCACCAACAGGGATTTTGTTGGAATAGTAATATATTCATCTCAAGGGATAAGTCATCATCGGGCCAAGCCAGTTATAAAAATCCTAATATCCTCTGGTGAACACTGGTGTACGGGTTGGTAGGTGCTGCAACTTTTACATTATATATATATATATATATTTTTTTTTTTTTTTGGAGACAGAGTCTCACTCTACCACCCAGGCTGGAGTGCAGTGGCACAATCTTGGCTCACTGCAACCTCCACCTCCCAGGTTTGCAAGCGATATTCTTCTGCCTCAGCCTCCAGATTATCTGGGATTAGAGGCATGCACTACCACTAATTTTTGTATTTTTAGTTGAGATGGGGTTTCACCATGTTGGCCAGGCTGGTCTCAAACTCCTGATCTCAGGGGATCTGTACGCCTCGGCCTCCCAAAGTGCTGGGATTACAGGCGTGAGCCACCGTGTCCAGGCCTTGATCAATGATTTTTAAAGAGAAGTTGGCTGAGCTTCCCATGATGAAGACGTTTTCCCTCTTCCTTCAGCTCCTGCATTGGACTCTGCCATGTGAGGCTG
This sequence comes from Ateles fusciceps, assembly GCA_036589455.1. Lineage (NCBI taxonomy): Eukaryota > Metazoa > Chordata > Mammalia > Primates > Atelidae > Ateles > Ateles fusciceps. The sequence goes on from JAZHEH010000562.1 coordinate 16,698,496, forward strand.
GGCTCCACGAGGCTAGTGAAACCATTTTGAACCCACAGGGTGACAAGGATAAGGACAAAGGAACACACACAGAGGACAACAGAGAAAAAGCACCAAGACGATGGGTCAGCAGATTGTAGCCCACGGGCTAAATCCAGACTGCCATCTGTTTTTATAAATAAAGTTTGACTGAAGGAAGCCATGTCCGTTTGTGTACTGACTATTTATTTACGATTCTGTCTTAAGTCAGCTTGAGCTGCTACAAGAAAATGCTACGGACTGGGTGGCTTAACCAACAGAAATTTATTTCTCACAGTTCTGGAGGCTGGGAAGTCCAAATCAAGGGACCAGTGTGTTCTGTGGGGTTCTGACAAAGGTTTCAATATAACCTTCCTGGCTTGCAGACATCATCTCTCTTCTGACTCTTCCTACAAGGGCAATAATCCTGTTTTTGACAGCTCTATGCTTATGACCTAATTACTTCCCAAAGGCCCCCACCTTCAAATACCATCACATTGGGGATCAAGGCTTCAGCAAATGAATTTCAGAGCAACATACACATTCAGTCCACAACAGCTGCTGTTGTACTACAATGACAAAGATAAGTAGTTGCAGCAGAGACCATATGACCCTCAAAGCCTAAAACATTTGCTATCTGGCCCTTTTCAGAAAAACTCTGCTGACCTCTGGACTAGAGGATTAAATCACCTACCCAAATACTTCATCCCGTCTTCCGTTTTACTGTCATAGTATTTTCAGCAGGAGCAATTATTTCTTCCACAGCTATCTTGTTCACTACTACATGTGAGTGCTTAGCGCAGTGCCAGGCACATGGGAGATGCTGAATAATTTGTGCCAATTATAATTAAGCTCATACTTTTTAATCAAGGTGCTTCAAAGTTTCCGTTTCCTTCTCTGGCTCTTCAATATAAGGCATTTATTTAGAACATGCTAAAAATGACAGTGCTTAATATAACCTCCTGTTAATAACAATAGCCTGAATTTCTTCCACCACAAACTCCATTTCCTTCCTCCTCGGTTGGTGGTAGGCGGGACGGAATCCAGTTTCCAAATGAGGACTTGCCATATCCAGAAGCAGCTGACCTTGTGACCTGCATGTGTAGGTCAGGATCCGAATGGCCACAGGACCATTTTGGCAGGCAGAAGGGCAGGCGGGCCGCCTGACTGCCAGCCAACTGGAGCCATGGCACAGAGAGAACACGCCACAGCGGTTCGCCTTTGAGAAAAGGAAAGTGAGCCCAAGAGGAAACATAAATTTTGAGTAGTGGAAAAAAAAGAAAATCCAGTCAGAGATCCAATGATGGGAAGAGCCGTAGCTTTCTATAGCATAAGAACACAGGATATCTTAAACCTCTAAAAATGTCTATAAAATTGTCTTATTGAAAATAGTATAATGGAAGTGGATGTTTCTCTTAGTTATTCTCAAAGATGAATAGTTTCTTTGATAAATTAATAGTTAATACATCCCCTTTAGTATATTTTGTAGCACAATAGCATAGTGATAAAAAGAAAAAAAACACAAAAAACAAGGCTGGGCACAGTGGCTCACACTTACAGTCCCAGCGTTGGGGGAGGCTGAGGTGGACCTCCCAAAAGGCTTGAGCCCAACAGTTCGAGACCAGCCTGCGCAAGATGGTGAGATTCCGTCTCTACAAAAAAAAAAAAAAAAAAAACTTAGCTGGACATGGTGGTGCACACTTGTAGTCCCAACTACTCTGGAGGCTGGGGTAGGAGGACGGCTGAGCCCAGGAGGCTGAGGCTGCAGTGGGCCATGACTGAGCCACTGCACTCCAGCCCAGGGGACACAACAAGCCCTGTCTCAAAACAGCAACAACAACAACGACGACGACGACACAGGCTGGAGAGTCAGAACTTGGCTGGAGCTCCTGCTTGAGGGACTGAGTCAATTATTCAGCCTTTCAGAGCCTTGGTTTTCTGACCCATAAAATAGGCATAATGATGATATCTCCTTTATACATTTGTGACATAATTATAGATGGTAGCAAGATGTTACTGTTATTTCCAAAATGGAAGGGAAACTCCTTTCTCTCTTCCCATCCTCCTCCTTCTTCTCTCTCTCATGCCCTCCCTCCTGCCCCTCCCCTTCTTCTCCACCCCGACCTCCTATTATTTACCTGTCCCTCAAAAGATATTACAAGTAACATATAAGCTGGCCAATTAACAATCTATTGCAGGCTGTCTCTGCGTATTTCTCCTCAAGGAATCATGAATAAGGAACACACTTTCAGTAGGAGTGTCGGCTTTTGGGAAAACCCTGGCGATTTCATTCAGCAAGTAAAGACAGGCACAGGAACAGCAAATATGATGTATGGTTACGTCAATTCTTAGCACTTTTCTAAAGCCATCGCTTATGTTCACACAGCACGGGGTCTCCACCTACACGTGTACGTGCAAAATAATGATTAATTTTGTGAAGTTTGGGGAAGATACAAATAGTTTATGGGCTCAAATTGTGGAAAAGTCACAGCTGATATGTCACAGAATTAATTAACTTAATACATTTTAATTGGTACCTACTAAGATCTAGGCAGTGGGAAAACAACGGGGTATAAAGAGTTAAATTCTACTGGGGAGTGCGAGACAGCAAAGATACAATAGCTAGTGGGGGATAATTTTATGAAGAAAATGCAAGGCATGGGGGGCAGAAGGGAACAGAGTAGCATAAAAATAAAATTTTAAAGAGGTTAATTTGGGCGTGGCGCAGTGGCTCAAGCTTGTAACACCAACACTTTGGGAGGCCGAGGCAGGCAGATCACCAGAGTCCAGGAGCCCGAAACTAGCCTTGGCAACATGGCAAAACTCTGTCTCTACCAAAAATACAAAAATCAGCCAGGTGTGGTGGCATATACCTGTAGTCTCAGCTATTCAGGAGGCTGAGGCAGGAGGATCACTTGAGCCCAGGAAGTCGAGGCTGCAGTGAGCCATGATCGCACCAATGTACTCCAGCCTGGGCCACAGAGTGAGACCCTGTCTCAAAAGATAAAAGACCTGAACTGAGGGAAGGAGTAAGTTGTATGACAGCTGAGGGTCAGGGAGAGTGTGCTCCAGACGAGAAATAGTTAAGTGCAGGCTTCTGAGTCTGCACCAAAGAAGGGCTCCCCTCAGGTCCTGCAGCAATAACGAACGTGCACGTGCACACGCACACAACACATTCCTATACGAGCGTATGCACCTCCATGCTCCTTTGGCTCCCTGAGCATCTCTGCTACTACTGCCAGCTTTCGTGTTCATCTCCCCCATCCAGACTGCACATCTTTTGAAAGCAAGAGCCTGCATCCCAAGCATTTGGCACAAACATTCATGAAATGTGTGTTGAATGACTGAACACTGTTTCTATGTGAACATGCAGGAAAGAGATCCAGGGGAAGAATGCTTTCCAGAATTATTTGTGAGTTATATTTGACCCACGAATCAAGTCCCCTAAGGTGACTGTAGTACCTTTTGGCTGAGAAATAGCATGCTGCTGGGGAAAAGGAATCCTAAGGGCAGATCACATTCCCTTAAAAGCACGTGGCTCATAAGCAGGATACCCCTGCAGAAGGAAACTCAACAATCTGCAAAATGTTGGCTAACTGGGTAAAATTTACATTTCTGGAAGAGCTTCCTTTATACTAAACCTAGGGTCATGCTTAATACATTAAAAACAGATCTGGATGCTTAATTTATTATGTTAAACCAACAGAGGTCGTAGAATCTCAAGTAAAGTGACATGTACAAATGTTAAGATATGGTTTAATTAAGCTCAATATGCATAAACTCTGCTTTATGCTTCACATGAAGAGGTTACAGAAAAAAAGCAATTTCCTAACCTGTAAGTACAGAATTCAGTACAGGCTGAGTAACCTTTTCCAAAATGCAGTGTTTCAGATTTCGGATTTTTACAATTTTTGGAATATTTTCAAATAATAATGAGCTATCTTAAAAATCTTGAGTCTAAATGTTAGACCAAGTCTAAACATGACATTCACTTAAGCTTCATATACCTTATATATGCACATTGTGTCAAGGTAATTTTAAACAATATTTTTGCTAAGTTTGTGCCTGAAACAGTTGAAACGGCGTTTTGACTGCAACTCATCACATGAGGTCATGTGTGGATTTTCTACTGCAATGTCATGCTGACCCTCAAAAAGCCATGAATTCTGGAGTGTTTTGTTGGAGCTCCAATTCCCAGATTAGGGACACTCAACCTGTAACATCACTTACCAAGGGCTAAAGATCTACCTCATTACATACTAGCTTTTAGCATGCTATATTCCATCTCAGCTTTCTGTCAGCATCTTACTTTGATATGTTCCAATTCCCTCATCGTTTTGTTTTCAACAGTTAGCTCTTCATTAGAATTTACCTTTACCAATATCTTAAAGCTCAAATTAAAATAAAAGAAAATAAGACTTTCCTAAAGTTAAATAGTAATCTGTCCTATCTTTTTCCCTAAGTTGGTGGAAGGAAGGAAGGAAGGAAGGAAGGAAGGAAGGAAGGAAGAAAGGAAGAAAGGAAGGAAGGAAGGAAGGAAGGAAGGAAGGAAGGAAGGAAGGAAGGAAGGAAGGAAATGGATGCAAGACAGAGAAGACAGGAGAAAACAAAGAAATTAATTGTTAATTTTATTATAACAAGACCCTTAAAGTTTGCTGTTACACAAAGTACCTATTATAAGCCAAGATTTTTAGTATCCAATGAAAGATAGCTTACCATTGAATAGGAGACACCAAAGAAAAACATCATATTTCACCAAATCGAAGATAATATCAATTCAAAATTCACCCTTATTAAATGTCCCATTAAAATTTTTAAAAGTATTTCTAATTCTTTAATAAACAGTACATCAATGTTTAAAAATTACATACATTGGCTGAGTGTGGTATCTCACACCTATAATCCCAGTACTTTGGGAGGCCGAGGAGGTCGGATCACCTGAGGTCGGGAGTTTGAGACCAGCCTGACCAACAGGGAGAAATTCCATCTCTACTAAAAATACAAAAGTAGCTGGGCGTGGTGGCACATACCTGTAATCCCAGCTACTCAGGAGGCTGAGGCAGGAGAATCGCTTGAAGCCGGGAGGCAGAGGTTGCTGTTAGCCGAGATGGCACCATTGCACTTCAGCCTGGGCAACAAGAGCGAAACTCCGTCTCAAAAAAAAAAAAAAAAAATTACGTACATTTAAACAATGCTAAAGTATGAAAATATGTACATTTCAGGGGGCATAAATTTTGCTGTGGACCTAAAATTGCTCTTAAAAAAAAGTAAAGTCTTGGCCAGACGCTGTGGTTCATACCTGTAATCCCAGCATTTTGTGAGGCCACGGCAGGCGGATCACAAAGTCAGGAGATCAAGACCAGAGTAGCCAACATGGTGAAACTCCATCTCTACTAAAAATACAAAAATTAGCTAGGTGTGGTGGCGCACGCTTGTAATCCAGCTACTTGGGAGGTTGAGGCAGGAGAATCACTTGAACCTGGGAGGCAGAGGTTGCAGTGAGCCAAGATTGCGCCACTGCACTCCAGCCTGGTGACAGAGAGAGAACACGCTTCAAAAAAAAAAAAAAAAAAAAAGTCTTAAAAAAAAATCTACTTCTAAATGGAGAATTACAACTATCCTAACACCCAGCAGAAGCTCAACCATGTACAGACTATAACATTTTGAGAGAAGCCTGGGAGTAAGGAACATTTCCAGACATGGCCTCCAGGAGGAACAGAACTGGAAAGACTCTGGACCGTGTTGAGGTTAGAGACAGAGACATGGCTGGTCACGCAGTTAAGTAGGGGAGTGTTCTGAGTCTTTGACAAGTGAGAGAGGGTTTATTCCAGAACTGAGATGTGGGGACGAGTGCAGGCATGCATGATCTCCCTATGGAGAAAAACATCTCATCCAGGGATCATAATCCTCTTCCACAATAGTATCTCACATTTTCCACAAGCACTTCTGTAGCTGGTTACAGGAAGGAATCAAAAAAATTTCCTAACTAGTGCCTGGGATCCTGGGTACCATCACACAATGATTTTTCTTCTTCTCTTGACTAATCAACAGGATTAGAAGATAGCAGCTCCTAGTGATTGCTTTTAGGTAAACCCTGCCCACGACTGGACTGTTAGTCTTTATAAAGACAGGCTTCACAGCTGCAGAGGTAGGGGTGAGAGAAAGCACATGTAACAGCTTTTTACGCAATTCCTGAAGCTCTTTTATTTAAAAACCCTATGGCTAGGTACAACAGCAGATTAGAAGGTCCACAGAAAAACCGAGAGTCTATGGCTAGGTAGAACAGTAGATTAGTAGGTCCACAGATCAATCAATTAAAAAAAAAAAAACTCTTCCCTTAGAAGAGGTACATGAAACAGATAACCTTCCCCATGACTAGATGCAACCATGATTCCCTAGGGAGCTGAATAGGACAGCTCAGGACCATTCCCATTTGTCCATCTTCACTCCCCAAAGGGAGCAGTTACCCCTACTGGCTTATGACAGTAAGCCAGTTTTGCTGTGGACAAAACCCTCTTCCAATTTATGCTCATCATTAAGTAGGAAACTCCATCCTGGAGGGAGGGACAAAGCTGTTTAGACCCTGGAATTTCACCTATAGCACAGAGATGCACACATCTCGGATGACCACATGGATATTGTCTGCATTTTAATTTGCTTTCTACTTTTGCATAATAAACAGACTCACCATTTGACCATTCTTTAGAAGTATTGCTATTTCTGCCACATCCTTACTTTGCAGAGACCCAAAATACTCCCCTACTCAATCATGCATGACCCGTCACATCTGAATCTCCAACCTCAACACAGCACCTGAAGTGAAGCAGGAGATGAGCCAGTACCTGAGGGCTAGCCTCCACGTAAAAAGCAGCGCTCCTAGGCTGGGTGCGGTGGCTCACACCTGTAACCCCAGCACTTTGGGAGGCCGAGGCGGGTGGATCACCTGAGGTTGGGAGTTCAAGACCAGCCTGACCAACATGGAGAAACCCCATCTCTATTTAAAAGAAAAAAAAAAAAAAAACGCAGGGCTCCTTGGCAGTTCAAAACTGATGCTTACAACGGACTCTAGTTCAGGTCTCTGACTTAAAATGCAGGGATCACAAGAATTACAAGCATCAGTGTCCTGACCTTTGGGAACATTTCAGGCACAGGGAACCAAGTGCAAAACCAACTCTCCTACTACAGTATGGGAAGGGACTACAGAGATTGCCTCGTCCCACTGTCACAACCACGGACTTCTCCTCAAGAAGCCTTTAATAGCATTTACACAAAGATAAAGGAGTATTTACAGAACCACGCTTTCCCACCAGGAAATGAGGTAGCCTTTTGACTCACAGTGTAAAATAAATCAATGAAGGTAAGTTGGCTGGCAATATAAAGTGTATGTCAGACAGAAGCAAAGGAGAGGTAGAGAGAAATGGTTTAAATCCCTGCCACATTCAGTGGGTGGCAAGGGCACGCCCCGTCCCCACTCCCCAATCCATTTGTGGTATCTAATTCAAATACAGCCCTTTCAAAACCTTAAAGGGATAAAGGAAGCTATTCTTGCCACCTTCCTTGTCCATGTGATTTCTGAGCTTAAAGCTACAATAAATAGATGACATTTATAGGTTTTACTAAATAAAAGGAGCTTTTTCATACTATTTCCTGTCCTCAGTACTATTCGTACAGGGGAATATTCTTCTTATTTTTAGATGTGGTGCCCAAAGAATAATTGTTACCTCAAACACCCAACAGTATTTTCAGAGTTCCACAATACATCATAGGATAATTAAATACACACACACACACACACGCATTCAACGTATGCATATATACCCTGTGTGTGTGTACACACACATATATTTCCCATTCAATAACTGATTTCCTTTCTCATTTATAAGCCAGATGAGTATAAATGTATCTGTGTTAGGAACAACTTGTTCTTAATTCTCATTTCTTTCTGAGTTAGTCCCCTGAGAATGCCTCGCTTTCACATTGACATCAAAATTTCCATCATTCTATCCTGGTCTCAATCCAAGGGTTTTTTTTGATTAGTGTTGTTTCTTGGAAATTCTCTCTGCCATCCTGCCTTTGCTCCATATTTTCCTTCTCGTCTCATTTATCACTGACCAAGTTACAGGGGGAAAAAATTCAAGAGTTCTTTAAACTGCTTCTTACTTCTAACTTCTCTTTTACTGATCTCTAAGCTACATGATTCATTAGTTGCGGGATGCTGCCTCGTCCTTTATCAACACCTGCTTGGATTCTTCTTCTGTTTTTTTTTTTTTTTTTTTTAGATGGAGTTTCACTCTTATTGCCTAGGCTAGAGTGCAGCTGGCACAATCTCGGCTCACTGCAACCTCTACCTCCTGGGTTCAAGCGATTCTCCTGCCTCAGCCTCCCTAGTAGGTGTGATTACAGGCGTCTGCCATGACGCCCGGCTAATGTTTTGTATTTTTAGTAGTGAAGGGGTTTCAACATGTTGGCAAACGGGTCTTGAACTCCTGACCTCAGGTGATCCACCCGCCTCAGCCTCCCAAAGTGCTGGGATTACAGGCAAGAGCCACTGTGCCCTGCCTTTGCTTGGATTCTTCTGACAAGGAACCTTAATTCAATGTCCCTTGTTAGCAGGACATGTAACCAAGATTTTAAGACATGTTTGTGCAGCTCTGAGGACCCTCTGAACACTGACAAATTAAAATAAAGCCTGTGTGAGAGGTATGTTACTGAACTTCATACATGCTTCACACTAAGGTAGGGCGTGATTTTAGCAACACGCAAAGAACCTACAAGACGAATATGAGTTAAACGTGGAGCAACTGCCAGGCAACGTGGCATGTTCACCGCTTAAACACTCCATTTCATTCCAAGGTACCAAAACGATAATAGACTTTATTCTAATTGGATTGTCTGCAATGAGCCAATTTAAGTGCTAAATGCTGCGAATTATTCAGCCTGACATAGCAATACACTGATGTGAGCCACTGCAGGGCAGGAGGTTTGTGGAACATGTGAGTTCCCGAAACATAATGAGGAGCCTCGCGTCTAACTTGGCAGACCTGCACTGCACAGATTCATATTGTCTCAACAGCTGCAGGGGACCCAAAAAGAAATGGCTGCCACCTTGACCCAAAACACATCTGCCATCAGCCAGCAGAGCCAATTCTGTAGCATTCCAGCCCCTGCATCGTGGGATGAAGACAGGTTAAAGGCTTCAGAAGAAAACAGCTCAGAGTGCAAGGAAAAATTATCCACAAGAATGGGCATCATTCAGCATCCATTTCGTCTCATTATTTTGACGTTTTCAGAATGTTATAATGTTTAAACTTACAAAGGCACTGGGTAGGGTTTTATAAAGAGTGATTAAAAGCTTGAGATCTGTAATGGAAATGGAGCCACCACACACCAGCTTGCTTGTCCCATGGCAAATTATTTTAAGATTCCTATACCTCAGTGTCTTCATTTTAAAAATGGACCTCATAACAGTTCCTATATGCTACATAACTGTTATGAGAATAAAATAGATTTTGAGCATGTATGAAGCCTAACACATGTTAGCAATTAAAAATATATAGCTGTTAAAAGATAAATATAATACTAACAATATTATATACTTATAAGATTTTTTCTAGAACAGATTTAAAGAGTTGACAACTGAATAAGCAACTATGTGCCTCCATTTTCAATCTAAAATCTCATGTTAGAGCACACGTAGAAAGGTGCCTGATTTTGACAGTGAGGTTTTTATTCTCAGCACAGTTTTGTCACAGCTTAACCTCTAGAAATCATTTATTTTAAAACACACAAGGGGGGGGAGTAGGAGGTTAAAACAGTATCTTTGGTGCCATCTAACACGAAAATTAGAATTTTCAAAATCAGTTTATAACTATCATAATCTCATTACTAAAATAATTTTCAACAACACCCCCCTATGTCTGAACCAAACTATATTTTCATTAAATAGTGTGGCTCTATACACACAGAGCCAAAAATAAGTCTAGAATCCTGTGAAAAACTCAGTTTACAAATGCTAACAAAGAAAAACAGGCAGCCAACTTTTAATGGCTCAAGAGGAGACAGGCCTCAGCTTCCTGACTAAAGTTGAAATGAAAATGTCTTACATGGCAAATGTAATTGCCTGCATTTGGGCTAAGGGATTTAAGTGCTGTAATATCCATATCTAATTTAACAGCACTCTGTATACCTTAATGCATAAGAATTAACAGCAGTTGAACGGTTTACTTGATTACTTTTCCCTCCTCTGTGCTAAGTGACATAGACCCAGACTTATTAATTCAGGAAAGGGGTGCAATTATTTGTGCTGTTCAGCTAAGAGTTACAAAATGCAACTCAAACTGTCTTAAATTCAGTGTCACTATTTGGGATTTCCTATAGTATTCTGGTTCAGGTATTTGACTTTAAATTAAGTGACAATATGATGCTTTGCAAACACCAATATTACCCTCTATGACTTCATAGTCTTGCTGAAATACTAATTTCCACTTAATGTAGAGCATCAGAAACATAATCAGACACTACCTGGACTTCTCAAAAAAATAAAATAAAAAGAAGAAAGAAAGAAAAAATATGTTCCTAAAAGGCCTCATTCAGCAAAGGCTCAAACTGTAGCTTCTGAAAAAGGATTTACAAACTTTATTGTGCTGGTCTCGAGAAACAGGCCAGGAAATAATAAGATGATAACAGATGAGATGTATTTCACGACTCTGATTACAGAACAACAATGCCTTCCTCTACCTTGATGCTGTCTCTTGCTAAAAAGAGTAAGGAAACATGAACAGTTCCACATTAATCAGGATTTCAGCTCAACTCCTCTGCCGCCACTGCCATATTGAAGTCAACAGAAAAGAAGTGAGAGAGAGGTCCTGAAATATTCAGAAAACACAGAACAGGAAAATAGGGAGAGAAACACTGCCCTGCTTCCAAACATGCAAAGGAAAGGAAATGGAGAACTAACAGAGCGCTAATTAGGTTAAGAAAATTTTTCAAATGTTGCCCATTTAATTTTTTGTTTGTTTGTTTTTTTGAGATGGAATCTTGCTCTGTCAACCAGGCTGGAATGCAGTGGCGCGATTTCAGCTCACTGCAACCTCTGCCTCCCGGGTTCAAGCGATTCTCCTGCCTCAGCCTCCCAAATAGCTGGGATTACAGGCGCATGCCACCATGCCCGGCTAATTTTTTATATTTTTAGTAGAGATGGGGTCTCACCATGTTAGCCAGGATGGTTTCGCTCTCCTGACCTCGTGATCTGCCCACCTCGGCCTCCCAAAGTGTTGGGATTACAGGCGTGAGCCACCATGCCAGGCCAAGCACTGAGGTTACAGAAATTACCGAGACAGCAATGGCCAATTGCATTTTTTGAGACGGAGTCTCGCTTGCTCTGTCACCCAGGCTGGAGTGCAGTGGCACAACCTCAGCTCACTGCAACCTCAGCCTCCCAGGTTCAACCAATTCTTCTGATTCAGACTTCTGGGTAGCTGGGATTATAGGTGCCTGCCACCACGCCCGGCTAATTTTTTTAGTATAGATGGGGTTTCACCATGTTGGTCAGGCTGGTTTGGAACTCCTGACCTCATAATCATCCCGCCTTGGCCTCCCAAAGTGCTGGGATTACAGGCGTGAGCCACCGCGCCCGGCCCACTTAATTATTATGTATGTAATACATGTGCTTTAAAAAGACTCAAATAATATGGTAACATCTGGAGAAAAATAAAATGCATGCCATATAAACCCCATGTATTCCTCCCTGCCTATGCCCATCCTCCTCATCAAAGGAGAGTTAACAACAATTTATTTGTTTTGTGTATATCTTTCCCAACCTGTTTCTATATGTTAAAATTACTTACATATTGAGGTAATTATACCTCAATAGGTGTCAACATTGTAACTCCCTGGTAATAAGCTAGGAAGAAGATTGAATTAATGAAACCAAGAAGGTACTTGACTCTAAAGGAGGAAAACTAGTATCATTTCAGAACAGCATGTTTATTCATAAAGGCCAAGACCGTTCTGACTAATTTACGAAGAATACTTTCAGATGCTTAAACTTGGAAAGTGAAAACAAGGAGATGGGCAAGTATCTGCCTCCTACACTGCTGTATTCATAGCAGGAAAGAGACGTAGTCAGTGATGACTCCCAGATGGCAAGGAGCTACCAAATATTGCCGGGAGTCACATTTCTCTAGAAATGAGCAGGGAGCAGAAATTCAAAGTCCTCGGGTGAACACAGATTTGAACTGGGTCTTAAAGTAGAAGAATATTGCGCGAATATTAATCAACTTTATACCTTATTCCAGCACCCCACATGGAATCACAAAAAGAAATGGTTACTTACTTAACCCTTTCCAACACAGAAAATGTAGGTCAAATAAGTCAAAAAGCCAGGGATCAGTGGAATCTTTAATGTTGACCTAATCATGATGTCAATTCTAGGACCACTGAACTGTGGATGAGAAGAAAAGTAACTCCATGAACCAAGGTTTCCACTCAGATGGGACATAAACCAGAGCCTTTGTGATCCCACTGTGACATATACTCAGTTATGCTGGAAAAGGGGGGTAGGTTTTCCTTTTGTTATAACACAGACACAAAATAGGATTCTTAAGCAAATTTGGACTGATCTTGAGAGCTGAGCTCTTCTCTAAGACCACCCATCTCCGCATCTCCATTTGCACAGCTTTAAAAACCCAGACATTCACACTGGTGAGAAGAAAGTAGCACACAGAACTAAAAGTTGGGGAGTTTTCCTTTAGAGATTAGTCACATAATCAAGTATGTTCATTTCAGGTATAATAAACAAGGTAGTGCTCATCCAGCCAAGGGTGATGGTTACTTAGTAACCAATATGCTTTGAATGAAATAAAAGGCACAGACCACTGGATAACCCTTTGCAAAGACCACAAAAGCAAGGTTACAAAAAGACAAAAACTCACAGGGAAATGTAAGATCTAGAAAACTCTGAGCAACCACTTAGGTCATACACCCTTATGAGGGCTACTAGCTCGTAGAGTGCGTTTGTATGAATTAGAAAAAGGTGTCCCTCAAGGGTTGAAAAACTACCTGTTGGGGACTACGTTCACTATTTGGGTGATGGGTTCATCAGAAGCCCAAACTCCAACACTATGCAATATACCCATATAACACACCTGCACATGTATCCCCCAGATCTAAAGTTTAAATAAAAAGAAAGGAAAAAGGTGTCCCTTGCTCTGATATGCAGCCACCACTGGTCTCCTTGGCTGGTGCTCTCACATAGTGAGCAGCCTGCCCAGCTGTCCACTGCAGTCCTTCACATGCATATGTTCATGTTATTTTCAGCATGAGAAAAACCAGGAAAGCAAAAAGAAATTGAGAAAAAAAAAGAAATACTAAAAACTGGTGAAAAAAATAAATAAAACCTAAACATCAGTGACTTGTTTCCAGAGTCTGTTGCCTCCCAGTAATCTAAAATACCCCTATCAAACCACTCTTAAAATGATTCTAGGCTCTGTATAATTCAAATGCTTTAGAAGAAACCTAACTGCATGGAGAACAAAGAAATGCCAACCTTGGAAATCTTGGTCCCGATGGACAAGAATAAGGGGAATTAAATATCAAACTATGCAGATTATTCAAGAATATCAAACAAAAAGGCAAAAGATCAAAAAGCAGCTATGAAACTTTTAGAAAAGACTGTCGGTCTTCTGAGCACAAAAATCAATCACGATGACCAATTCCAAAGGATTTTTTTCCTTTACTTTTTCCTCTTTTTAACATTAAAGGGTAATTAAGTCATACATGAGTGAAGCTTTGCAGTCTGACTTCAGTAAGCAAAGCCTAATTCTAAATGATGCTGAGACACTACAGAATGCAAATCCATAAGTAACTTTAAAATTTAAAAGGGAACCAAGAAAACACACTCTTCATTATGCGAATTCCTCCTACCTTCTCAGTGGGCTATTTCTCACCCAACTAAAGAGAAGTGTTACTGTTTTGTTTGTTGACTGTTTAGGTCTTTGTAGTGGTAAGGGGCTGTAACTACATTCCCATGGAAATTATATATAAAGAAGGGTATTTCTAAAGCTGACTCTAAACTGTTGTGTATTTTCTAAGAGTACCAAAGACTACTCTTAGAAGCAAATCCTATGAGGCTACAAAAATACTTCAGAAGATAGAAGGCAGCTAGATAAGATCCTGACGACTCGCTCCTTATACCACTCACAAAAAGAAAAGATTTGATTACATCAGGAGGACCTCAAAGGATGCACACTGACAATTTAAATAGAAGAAATTGGGGGCGTAAATCATCCTGGTGAAAAACACACAGATTTACCAGGAGTAAAAGAAATGCGAATTGAAGTAACTTTAAAGTTACACTTTAGAGCTATTAAACTACAACGAAATTATAAAACTCAACTTTGGTGGAGCTCTAGCTAAACAGGTACACACTGCTAGCAATGGAACCAACTTCAATCTTTCAAAACAGTCTAGCAGCCTTTAATGAGAGCTGTTCAAATGCAGTCATGTCAAAGAAATAACTCGGGGAAGACAGAAATTAATTTATACCAAGAAATATTACATTTCATTATAAAATAATGAAATTGAAAACCACTTAATGCTTCAAAATAGAGAAACAATTATACAAACCAAGACACGGCAGCACGTATATTTAATGACATTTAAGGTAATGACATGCACAATACATCCCCTATTAAAAATGTCCTTATAGACAATAATAACAGAAAGATATGTATTTAATTACATTTATTCAACAATAAGAAAAATGCAGTTAACTGTATCTTCATAGTGAATGTGAAAAGCAGAATCGCAAGTGGTCCAAAATGGACAAATAGGTTCAAATGTTTAGTAAAAATAAAATAGAAAGCCAAAGTGATGGAATTAGCATGTAATGTGCCTACATTTTTATCCCATTCTCAACAAATATTAATTGTACTTCTATGTCTCTGGTACTTGGCTAGATGCTTAGGATACAGTAAGGAGAAACAAAGGCACAGATACTGACCTCATGATCATGAAGTTCACAAGGGAAATGCCTCTGCCCCCTTCCCCCTCTTTGTCTTGAAGCCAAAAATGTATTAAATATCAGTTCATAAGTATGCAAAGAGTTTCAAGGAAGGAAATAGAGGTTGTCATGGGAGAGGGGAGCACAGAGAGACCTAACCTAGTATGAAGGTCAAGGGGGGCTTCCTCAAGATGCTATGAGAAACGTTATCCAGGTGAAAGAGGATGGAGAGAGGACAGCAAAAGGAGCAGAGGGAACAAGATGTGCTGGGCCCAGAGAAGGTGCTGGAAAAATAAGGCAGAGGTCTTCTGTGGCCAGAACATAAAGAACGGGGGACAACGAAAGTCACAAATTAAATTATGGGAGATGGGGTTGAGACCCAGCAAAGATTCAGGACTTCCACTTAAGTGTCAAGGGAAGCCCCTGACAGTTTTAATCAAAGCAGGGCCCCTCTGGGGCTTGCTCAGGTTTCCTCCTGGCTGCACTGCAAGGAGGCAGTAGGTTCTGTGGGGGAAAGCAGGTAGGAATCAACAGCACAGGGAAAAGCACAGCCTTGGGTTGTTAAAAGACAAAAAGAAATTCTAGGAGTAATCTCAGGAGGTATCTCACAGACACAAAGGCTGCACCAGGTACTACAAGGATCTTCACTCTCAATTTCTTAAACACAGTTAAGAAAACAGAGTCACTACCAGCATGGAAATGAAAGGAACAGGAATAGACTGGAATAGGCAATATCCAGGAGAGGAAAATCCAGTGGTTAAAGGTATAAAATGATGCTCATCATCACCAACAATAAGAAAAAGAAACGGTAAAACAGTGAGTTACTATTTCATACCCACTGGGTTGGATCACATTAGCATATGAGGCAATGCAAATCACTGGGAAGCTCATGTGACTCTATGTTCAAACAATGGTGGCAGCGAACAACAGTAGAGTCATCCTAGGAAGTGATGGAGCACATTTTGGTGACATTCAGCAAACAAATTCACTAAATTTGCAACATTCATCGGGACAACCAAGGTATCTCCCTATGGGTAATGGGTAAGAATGGGATGGATGAATACATGAAATAAGACACAACAATGAAAAGCAATGAAGACATATGTAAGACATGTGAACAGACTTTGAAAGATAGCATAGACTTAAAATGCATAATAGCATAATGAGATATATCACACAAAAATACATAAATTAAAAATACTACTGGCCGGGCACGGTGGCTCACGCCTGTCATCCCAGCACTTTGGGAGGCCAAGGCAGTCGGATCATGAGGTCAAGAGATCGAGACCATCCTGGTCAACATGGTGAAACCCCATCTCTACTAAAAATACAAAAAAATTAGCTGGGCGTGGTGGTGCACGCCTGTAGTTCCAGCTACTCGGGAGGCTGAGGCAGGAGAATTGCTTGAACCCGGGCGGCGGAGGTTGCAGTGAGCCGAGGTCGCACCACTGCACTCCAGCCTGACGCCTGTTGATGGAGTGAGACTCTGTCTCAAAAAAAAAAAAAAAAAACTACTACTAACCAGAATCTATGGGGGAAAACAAATGGAATATGAGTGAAGGAGAGAAATAATGAAGTAAAGCAAAACAAACCATAAGGAGCCCTTCACAGACCAAGGAGGACAGTATGTCATGAAGAGTATGGTAACTAAACTCTCTGAACCTCATGTTCAAATTTTTAAAAATGTTTAAATGATTTTGGAACAGACTTCAATATTTATCAGCGATAAAAATCTTACTTGGTATATTATTGTATACAAATATCATGGCAGCAATATTAGCAATCCTATTTCTCTAACAAATCTCATATATTGTAGTTTCTATATTATTACTTTGCTACCCTTCACGTTTAAACTGTATAGTCTCAAAGATTTTAAAACCTGAGTTGAGGTCAGATGCCATGACTCACATTTGTAATCCCAGCATTTTGATAGGCTGAGGCAAGAGAATTGCTTGAGCCCAGGGGTTCAAGACCAGCCTGAGAAACAGTAAGACTGTATCGCTACAAAAATTTTTTTTAATTAGTCGGGTGTGGTGGTGTACCTGTGTTCCCGGGTAACTAGGGGTGGGAGGTGGGCAGTGCTGAGGTGGGAGGATTGCTTGGATCCAGTAAGTTGAGGCTGCAGTGAGCCATGATCGCTCCACTGCACTCCAACCTGGGCAACAGAGTGAGACCCTATCTCAAAAAATAAATACATAAAAATTTAAAAATTTAAACCTATGTTGACACAGATTCATATTAGCTAGCTGGAAATGGTACATCTATCCTGAGAAAACTGCTCCTTTATCATCCAAGAAACACTTACGTAACGTGTACCATTTGCTTGACCTCTTACAACAGAAAATCTAAAATTCTCAGTGGCTGGTCTTTGAATTTTCTGCTGAAGAATCGCCACTGAGCATGTGGGCTCCAATGTGCTTAAGAAGTTATTTCAAAATTGACCAAGGAATGAAACCAAGAATAGCCTTGCAATTAAAAGTACCCCACTATCAAAACGGGTTGAAAATCCCGTTTTGTTCCTACTCTCTACAAACACAAAAATCCTTTTTAGTGTTTCTGAGAAAAGATAGCATTATTTAGTGAAAGGGCAAGTCAGTGAAAGGATCAGTAGGAAATCTCACTTGGAATAGGGGGCGATATTTCAGACCCTTCTGTCATATCTCAGCTTCCATCTTAAGACCTAACAAATTAAGGAACTAGAGACTCTTAAGTGTAAGCCTAAGCCCTAAAATGATTTACATCTCCAATCACTGCAACATAATTGATGTCCTTTCTTTTAATGTCAGTATTATTCATTTTTATGTAGACTGGTGGTAACTTCTACCTCACCAACAGATTCTCATTATGTCTCCTTAAGCACATAAAATCAAATTAATTCATGTTTGCTTTCTTTCTACCTGCCCTTAATTCCTGCAGAGGAGAACACAGGAGCAGAAGGTTCCAGGGTTTATTATGGCACTAAGTCACTAAATTACACAGGATTGACCGTTGATCCTAAATTACTCAAACTCTAACCATGTCCTCCAAATCTTGTATGTGGAACTATGGTCAAATGCAGCCAATGACCTCCCAACACATATTTCACAACTAGATTTCCATTTCTAAAATACTGATTTTTTTTTTTCAGAGAGGGGATCTTGTTCTGTCACCCAGGTTAGAACAGTGGCACAATCATAACTCACTATAACCTTGAACTCTTGGGCTCAAGTCATCCTCTTGTGTCAGCCTCCAGAGTAGCTGGGACTACAGGCACACACCACTACACCTAGCTAAATTTTTTACTTTCTGCAGAGATGGGGGTCTCGCTTTGTTGCCCAGGCTGACCTCAAACTCCTGGCATCAAGTGATTTTCCCATCATGCCCTCCAAAGCACTGGGATTACAGGCATGAGCCACCATATCCAGCCCTAAAATACTGACTTTAAAAGTTGCTTCAGACCTGAACCTTGGTCTCTGCTCAGCAGTTAGAAAGAAAATCGGCTCTTCAGCTTTACCACAATTGAGAAAGAAGTCCCACTGACAGTCTGATTTCAGATAAGATCAAAGCAACCAAGAATTCTCCCAGGCCAATCGTCATCATCTGTGTCCCCTTAATTACAGGAACTTTTATCTGCATTTTGCTTATAGTTCTACCCAGTGCTGGAATAATCTTCCTTACTAGACTTATACATTCCCAGAAGAAAGGATTTTCTGCACTTCCCTTCAGCACAGGGTTTTGCTCATAAAAGGACCTTCAATAAAAACACATTCTCATTCAAGGATGACAAAGAGATTTCATCGTGAGTACCAATTCGACATGACTGATGGAGGCAGCTTACGGAGCAATGCTGCGAATAATCAGGAGGGCACATCTGGACTCTGCTGGGAAGACTGCCTGATCGATTAGTGATGTCTTCCTTGATCATGGGGGCAGGGGAGAGAGACCACGTGCCTTCGGATCCAGAAAGGAAGCTTCCCAACTATTGGTTTTAGAATTAGCCTGAGATTTGAGAGTCACCCTTGAGCTTTTCTTAGCCAGAGTATAAACCAGGCATATGGTAAGAATCAGGCCAGTAGTTATTATATTCTATAATAAATACTTACTATGAAATACCATTTATGTAAAAAAAAAAAAGGAGGGGTAGGGAAAATTGGGGAAAAGAGTGAATAAGTAGCACACGGTGATGGAATACGTTACCCCAAATAACAACTTCTTGGAAAAATGCTTTATAATTTCAAACACCATGTGTTTTAGGTTGTCCAACTCAAAAGTGCAATAACTTCGTTTATTGGTTTAACTAATTCTGTTTTCTATGAAAAAAATAAAAATATCACTCTTTCCCAAAAAGAAAACCAGAATACTTTTTTTAAAATGTTGTAGCCAGGAGCAACAGTAGTCAGACAGGGTTTTAAAAACCTAACTCAGATATGTTAGATTTCTACAATATGAATACAATTCTATCTATCTATCTAGTTACCTACCCACCTACCTACAGGGTCTCACTCTATCTCCCAGCTAGAATGCAGTGGCTTTGACTGCGACACATTACAGTCTTGACCTCCCAGGCCCAAGTGATCCTCTTACCTCTACCCTCTAGAGGAGGTGGGACTATAGGCCTGTGCCACCATCCTTGGTTAGGACTTTATTTTTTACTTTTTATCTTGTAGGAATTGGCTCTCCCTATGTTGTCCAGGCTGGTCTTGAACTCCCGGGCTACAGCAATCCTCCCACCTTGACCTCCTAAAGTGCTGAGATTACAGGTGTGAGCTACCACACCAAGTCCCCATAATTTTTAAATCCCAGGTCTTAAAATGTTTTCTTCAACTATGACTTCACTTTCTCCACAGCAAAAAAAAGGAAGCACTCAACTTTAATAATGTCACATGTACTTTTAGAGCTAAATGAAGACCTAAAAAATAAAACTCCATGTATTCATGTCTCTCTCAAATAAAATGCACTAATGAAAAAATTAATACTTATATGATTCTTTCATAAGAGAATATTTTCTGCAAAGTACAATAAATGTTATTCCTGGAGACATAATAACGTGTAAAATTAGTATTAAAATATTGAATGGTCTATTTCATCCAGAGAAGAAGTATTTGGGAAGTTAAATGGACACAGATAAAGGGTGAAGAAGCTTTGGACCTTGCTTTTATTTTCGATTCAGTTGAAAGTTTTCTAATAATACCTCTCAGCTGTCCCTGCTCACCCTACCATAGAGAGAATGAAAATCAACAAAGTTGGGCAGATATCTAAACCTGCCTGGTTTGATTTCAGAAGTTCTCTCTTGATTTTGTAGATCTTTCACTGAAGTACAGACCAAAACACAGAATGCTCTGGAGATGCTTTTAAGATACTCCTGGGGATTGAATATGCATTATGTATCTAACAAAGAAATGGACAAAGGCCAGGTGCGGTGGCTCATGCCTGTAATCCCAGCACTTTGAGAAGCCGAAGCGGGTGGATCGTGAGGTCAGGAGTTCAAGACCAACCTGGCCAAGACAGTGAAATCCCATCTCTAATAAAAAATACAAAAATCAGCTGGGTGTGGTGGCACACGCCTGTGATCCCAGCTACTCAGAAGGCTGAGGTAGGGAACTGCTTCAACCCGGGAGGTGGAAGTTGCAGTGAGCCAAGATCACACCATTGCACTCCAGCCTGGGTGACAGAGAGAGATTCCATCTCAAAAAAAAAAAAAGAAGAAGAAGAAGAAAGAAATGCATGAACATGCAAGTATGCTAACTGTTAAAGACCACCTTTATTCTGAGAAAATGAAAAGTTCAATACAGCACATGAAATTTTGAAAGACAAAGAATGCTGAAGATTGGATAAACAGGGTCAAAAGATGGAAGGGGAAGTGATCCATTAAAAAATGGTCCCACCACTAGATATGGTCTCAGACAGCAGATACGAATGTGACTCCTGAATACGGCATGACAAGAGCATTCAGAGGATAAAGAATCTTGGGGGTTGTGGGTTCACCATATACTTGGAATCACAGTCAAGCTTCCTGTGTCTCTAACCTCAGTTTACCAACTGAAGTATATATGTCCTGCCCAGCCCTTATGTGATAACATACATGTGAGAGTAATATAGGCCACATTGATCACAGCAGCCAGGCTATCAGAATAGCTTTCTGATTACTGCATCTGATTTTCAAATATCTATAGTGTGGTGATCTTTTGAGCAGGGAGAATGAAGCTGTTCCTTCAAAAAGCAGCTCCTTTGAGGTCTTCTAGGGGCTGAGGAATAAAGCCCTTCCTTCATCAAAGTGCAGGAAAAGACAGCAGGAACCAAATGGACAATTTCTACCCATTTACAACATTACTTTTCAGCATCAAAAAAAAAAAAGTCTTTCTGATTAAAATCAAAGATCGCTTTATACTTTGGTAATATTTAACAATTTTCTTTACTAGGATGAAAACCCAGGGTAAGAATGCTGGGCTGATTTTTGTCAACTGGAAAAAAATATATACGTGAAATTAAAATACCAGCTATACATCTATGCAATGCCTTGCATGGCTTTACAGACTGGATTTACACCTTTTTTAAGCCACCTAGGGGACAGAGTTTTAGAAAGATGACATTAAATTCTGAGTAACAACTTAAATGTAGTGAAAAACCCAGCTGTATGCTTGGGGATTAGGTAAGAGTTAGAAAAGCTGACCTAGGCAGATATGAGCCAGAGGCCTGTGGGCATCTGCCAGGAAGGTTTTAAATCCTGTAAATCGGCAGTTTATAGGCATGCCACAAACAGTGAAATACTGTATCACCGTCACCCTCAAAGAGTCCCAGGAAGCAGACTTGATCAGCACTGCCCACATTTGCTTGGGCCTATGGGGAGATGGTGAGTCAAAGGACATAAAAACACAGCACTGGAAACCACTGACCCTGCTTTAGAGACAGAAAACAGGATGTTTGCACTTCTTTCTCTTGGCACAAAATTTTTTCAGACTTTCACAGTCTCTTGAGTCCTAGAAAAAACCCCCAGCTCCTTCTGGATGGAGACTTACAATCACAGCAGGGCCCAGTTTCAAGTGGTGGGTACTGGCAAGTCTGAGGCGGATGAAGGGCCCCGCAGCTGCACTTGGGTGTTAAAAATGAGGAAGGACAGGATGAGGTTATGCCAGAGCGGAGGCACAGAGCAGCACAGGCTGGATCAGTCCCGGGGATGGAAAAAAATACCCAAAGCTCATCAGATTCTCTCAGCCCCAGAAGGAGAAACTGAACACCCAGATGTGAAAGAGACTATTTACAGAAGCATCTCTTCCTGCCAATACCTGCATGACATCCATCTTTCTAGCTGACAAGTTTAAGTCAGTCCAGACATGTGAGAAGACAGAACAGACATATACAAAAAGGAAAACGGTGTGGGAAGAGCCATCCGTGCTTAATTACACACTTCCTGTTCATAAAATATAAAAGTAATTAAGTATAGACCACTATATGACCTGACTGTAAGGTCACAGACTTGATTTGTTTAATATACAGACTATATGTTTATATAATTCAGTGTGACGTGCTGATTTGCATTAATAAAAACATGTATCTTTGGCCTGCAATTATTGTTCTTTTTTTTCTTTTTAAAAAAGACGGGGTTTCACCATGTTGGTCGGGCTGGTCTTGAACCCCCCACCTCAAGTGATCTGCCCACCTTGGCCTCCAAAGTGCTTGGATTACAGGAGTGAGCCACCACGTCCAGCCTTGCAATTATTGTTAAGTGAGTTTCTTCAAGAAGCTGGTAACAGCCAGGGCTGGGCGGACGCAGTGGCTCACGCCTGTAATCCCAGCACTTTGGGGAGGCCAAAGCAGGTGGATCATCTGAAGTCAGGAGTTCAAGACTAGCCTGGCCAACAGGGTGAAACCCCATCTCTACTAAAAACACAAAAATTAGCCTTGCGTGGTGGTAGGTGCCTGTAATCCCAGCTACTTTGGGAGGCTGAGATACAAGAATCGCTTAAACCCCGGAAGTGCAGGTTGCAGTGAGCTAAGATTGTGCCACTGCACTCCAGCCTGGACCATAGAACAAGACGCCATCTCAAAAAAAAAAAAAAAAAATTAAAAAAGAAGCTGATAGCCACGTGACTACAGCATCAGTACTGCATTCAGTGAGTACCATCGGAGGAACAGATGTAAAGCGGTGCCATGTGGAAAGCCTAAGGTGGTAAATTACACTCAGATCAGAGGACGAGGAAAGGCATCACAAAAGAAGTAGCTCATGGGATTCGCTGGGGAATCTGCATGTTCATAGTGGGGGACACAAAATACCAGATGGAGAGAACAGCACGGGACAGGTAAAGGGAGAAGGCACAGAGCATGGTTTGTTTGAAGCAAGGTACACCATCAGCTTAGGCAGAGTATAAGGTACACAAAAAACTCTGGAAGGCAATGAAACTGGAAGGAGTTTGGCAGGGCTTATATGTGTCTATACTACTGGCACACACATTCAACCCCAAAGACAAAGCCAAGTGAAACAGCTCCTGGTGGAAAAGGAGAGCTGAGTTCGGGGCAATTCTCCCGGTTATGGAGATGGCAGGTCCCTAAGTCCACGTTATATCCATGATATCGAAAATAAGCACCAGAGCTACCATCCACGTTCTACATTGTTTGCTGATATATGCCAGATACACAAAACAATGATAAATACATATTACGTGTTCAAGAAAGATTTACCAGGTAACAAGTATTTACCAACACTACCAGGAGAGAGGGCTGAGGGTAGTTAATGATTACTGAGTGCTCACTATGTGTTAAGACACTGCTGATATTTTACAGGTACTATCTAATGTGGTCCTTAGAAATTTATGATGTAATTGCTTTTATATTTTACGACTTACATATTTTATCTCTGTAATCAGGACAGATCTTATTATTGATGGTATCTTAGCAATATAGCACAGTTTAATTGGTAGTGAGTTTTCTTCCTTAGTGGTACATAAAAAGATAGCAGGTCTTACATTCAATGGTGTCTTCATTTTGATGAATCTTAATATATAGGTGATGGAAACTAAGGCTCAATGAATTACATTTTTTCCCTTGGGCCGAGATGCACCTGTCTACCAACCACCTGCTTCCCTCCCTCCAGTGCTATATAATCAGCCCTGAGGTATTAAGAACCATACAATGCAAAGTAGTTCTCAGCATGTTCCTCCCACCTAATTTTCTTTCCTCACAAGCAGGCAGAAAGACGATCTTGGAACACCCTAAAAGTCATGCCCAACCCTTTCAGTTTCAAATCAGCCTGGAAACAGAAGAACGTGGCACCTCTCCAGGTCCCCAGAGCAGGCTAACAGTCTACATATGGTACACCCCATAGTGAGAAGGTCAGTTCATCCTGGGTGATAACCAACAATTCAGTGTATACCTAACATTTTATTTCATTTTCTCCATACCAAGCTGGAAGGACAATAGAGTACCTTCTCATCCAATATGCTCTTTATTACCATGTTTCATTACAAGACAAAAACCTTCATCAAGGAAAAATGGGGGAAGAGGCATAAAAATAGGCAAGCATAATTATCAGGTAATCGCATTTTAAAACAGCATTTTTATTAAAGAGATTTTTTTTTACTGTTTTAAAGGTCCAGATATCTAGCAGTGATATCAATGTCACAAAGTAAAGGAAAAAGAAAAGGCATTCTACAAACCATGGAGCCTGAATTCATCTAAAATCAGATGGTTCAGACCCCAGGAGCAGGTGGTCACCCTAGGAGAGCAGTTGGCAAATTGGCTTATCTCAGAAACTGTGTGAAAAGGCTCTAAAGCTTGCCGGATTGAAGAATCTGGGATGCTATTAACACTTCGCCCAGTCTTAATAGACAGTGCAAAACAACAACCCTCCTCTGTGGGTTGAGGGAACTGCCGTTGAAATTGAGGAGCATATATATTTTGCACATATCCTGCAAATTCACCTTTGGATTTATAGTTTCCAAGGGAGCTGAAACACTACATCCAAGGTTGTTCTTATCTGTCTCATCTCAGTGTATACCACCCAGAGTGAACAAGCGGTAACACTTTCTTACCATCAGCAGTCAATAGACACATTAATTAAGAGTCGAAAGCCATCCATTAACTTTTGTGCCTCACAGAACTCAAAAATGGAGGCAGCTCTTTGCTTACCCACCCCAGCCTTCACACTCCTTGTTTGTAAGAACACTCTGTGAAAGGATGCACAAAGCATCGTTTATCTGCATGAAAAACCACAGATATATATACAGACATGGCAGCAAACTAGAACTTAAGAGAAAACCAGGCAAAACATAAGCCACAAGTTTATTGGGAGCCGAGCATAAAAATATTTAAATGCAGACAACTATGACATCTGAAATCCACATTAGTCCATATGGTTGGCCATCTATTCCTACAAGGGCACCACTGCCTTTGTCAGCAGATGAAGTGCACTCAGCTATGTTGAACACTTAGTATGTTCCAGGCGCTGAACTAAGAAGTTTCTATGCTTACTTCCACTGACCTTCACAGCATCGTTACGAAATTATTACTGTTAGCATCCCCAGATTAAAGACGTGGTAATGGAGGCTTGGTGAGGATCCCTTGCCTAAAGCCACAACAGGACCAGCATTTTTACCTGGCCGGTGCCACTCCAGAACTATTCTATACTGACACCTACAATTTTTTTTAAAACTACAGCACACATATAGAGTGACAAGTGCCTAAAATAACGTGTTCTGAATTCACATGGACTCTTTCCTCTAACTTGTCTGATATTTGTTACCACCTCAACAATCCTGCCACCAAGTTTGGAGGTGGAAAATGAGCTTATTAATCCATAAAACCCAAATCCAGTTCATGGACCTGGGCATTAATGCACCTCCAATTGTCTTAGCTTTGGAGACAGGGTGATTAGAGGATTGTATTGCAGCAGATTTGAAGAGGAGGTGTTTTGGTGCTCCTGCAGGGATGGATGAATGACGGGAGAACACACCTTGCCTCAGAGGACGGGGACTTACAGAGTCTTCGCCAACTCTGCAGGTGTGCCTCCATTTACAGACTTCTAACAGATCCACAGATGTGTCTATGACAGGAGGAGCAGGCCTTTAATTGAGAGATTGTGAGGGGGGGAGAATTAACAGCACAGCAGCAATGGTAGAAGTCATTTATTTTTCTAATTGAATTCTCAAATTCGTGGGAGTAGCCTATTAAAAATACAAAAGAAAACAAACCGGAAAATGTGGATGTGAGAGGTTAGTGTCAGCATTATTTTTTAATGATGATACAGATAAAAGAAGACATTACAACCTTGTGTTGTTTCCTTATTGCCTCTAACTTTGGGCATTTAAAAAAAAAAAACCCACTATTTCTAGCCACCGTACCATGTCATTTGATACTTGTAATTTGAGCTGATGCACTCAACAAGACTATTTGTGTTTAAAACTGTGTTAGAAAATTACATTTTTTTAAAAACAGACATTTATAGAGCAATTTCTATTTGCAAAGTGCTTTGCAGTCATTTTTTAAAGTAATTCTTAACAACCATGTAAAGTAGGTCAGAGTTATTATCCCTTATGCCTCCTCGTTCAGGCTGAGTCAAGGAAGGTAGAAAAAGGTGAAGTGATTTTGCTGGGGCTACACACAAAGCTGGTAGCAGAAACGAAGATGCCACTAGCTGCTAAATCCCACGACTTCCCAATGGATCCCACTGACACATTGGCCCCATTTCAGAATTTCCTAGGATCTCTGTTTCAAATTATATATGGATGCCTGTCACTCTGCCCCCAAATCTACTGAATTAGAATCCACAAACAGGTTCTGAAAATCCAGTAGCAGGATTCCCCGATGCATCTATGGGGAAGTGTAGTTTGGGACCTGTTACCGGGGAGTCTTCTGGAAGGTTCACCCTTTTTCCATAGGCAACACTACAACAGACAGCAATGTTCAAGCAAGACGGAAATGACACCAAAGCAGAAACCGACAGCTCTCTCTCTTGAAAGGGCCTTTTAAAAGGCCGTATGAAATCACTTTCAATTCACAAGTTTTCACCATGTTCACTCTCAAACACAACTGTTTCAGGCATTTTGGCCTTTTTCCTGAAATGATGCCCCTTAGGTTCCTTTTACCTAAAAATATTAGCAATTCTGTCTCAGCATCCATTCCAAAACCACCTCCTATTTTTCATTCTTCTTCCCTGTCAGAATTATTCACCCAGTCCACGTGTAACTAACACACCATTATCAGAACTAACCACCATTTATGGAGAACACACAAGGAACCTACGCACTGAGCAGAGTAGCTGACTTGTATTATTTCATTTAATCCACCCAGAGAGATGTCCCTATTTCACAAATTTAAAAAATTTACAGCCTGAGTAACAGTGTGAGACTACGTCTCTACAAAAAATAAAGTAAAAGTTAGCCAGGCATGGTGGAATGTGCCTGTAGTCCCAGCGACTTGGGAGGCCCAGCTGGGAGGATTGCCTGAGCCTAAGAAGTCAAGGCTGCAGTGAGCCATGATGGTGCCCCCACACTCCAGCCTGGGCGACAAAGCAAAACCCTGTCTCCAAACAAACAGACAGACAAATAAATAACAAGGGTTTGAGCAAGTTGTCCAGGGACACAATAATATTTATTCCCAGAACCAAGGTTCAAGTCAGATTAATCTTACCCCAGAGTCAACAGAATCATTTTGGTTTTTTTTTGAATTCCTCTTTTGGCTCTTCGTTCTTCTTTATTGATTCACTTCAATAGCAAGTAGACTATCAAAAGAAGATTCTTTCCATTTAAAGACCTTTGCCTTCGTTCATAAGAAAGAGACTCCATTCCAAAATCATACAATGAAAAGGGGTAATGCCTGAGGAAAACAATGCAATGTAACTTATCATGCCTATTTCAACCACCAAACCAGCAAAGCTGGGTTTAAATACGAACTCAGATGATTCTGATGTATCATCTAACAGAACCTGCTTCAACTTTCCTTGCCTGAATTGTCTAGAGCATAACCTCTAGAGATACAATAAGAGAAACAAGGATAAAGTCAGAACAAGAGGAAAGCAAAGAAAAAAGCACCAGCATAAGGGCAAACAATGAGGCCAGAGCACCTCCGTGCAATGTTTAAAAAGATGCATACAACCAGGTGTGGTGGCTCACACCTGTAATCCCAGCACTTTGGAAGGCTGAGGCGGGAGGATTTACTGAGCCCCAGAGTTTGAGACCAGCCTGGGCAATATAGTGAGACGTTGTCTCTATTTTTAAAAAATGTAGACTACATAATCCTCCATATTAACAAGGTAAATAAAAAATATCATTATGATCATATCTATTGACACAGAAAAAGCATTTGACAAAATCCAACATTCATTCTTTTTTTTTTTTTAAGATGGAGTTTCGCTCTTGTTACCCAGGCTGGAGTGCAGTGGTGCGATCTCGGCTCATCGCAACCTCTACCTCCTGGATTCAAGCAATTCTCCTGCCTCAGCCTCCAGAGTAGCTGGGACTACAGGTTGTGCTACCATGCCCAGCTAATTTTTGTATTTTTAGTAGAGACGGGGTTTCACCATGTTGCCAGGATGGTCTCGATCTCTTGACCTCGTGATCCACCTGCCCCGGCCTCCCATAGTGCTAGGATTATAGGCATGAGCCACCAAGCCTGGCCCCAACATTCATTCTTGACAAAGACTCTCAGCAACTTAGAGAGAGGAATTACCTAAGAATCATAAGGAGCACCTACAGAAGGATTTGTAGCATAAGTATAGCTAGCATAATTAATGATGAAAGACCGAATGTGTTCTTTCTAAGACTGGGAACAAGGCAAGGATGTGTGCTCTCACCACTCTTATTCAACACAGCACTGAAAGTTCTAGCCACTAAAATAAGGCATGAAAAGAAATAAAGGCATAGAGAAGGAAAAAAGAAGAAATAAAACTATCTCTGTTTGCAGACGACATGCTTGTCTATATGGAAAATTCCAAGAAATCCATTAAAAAAAAAAACTCCTAAGACTAGTAAGTTCAGTAAGGTTACAGAATAAAAGATCAACCTCAAAAATCAACCACATTTCTATACACTAAAAAAGCAACAAATGGAATAAAACCACCATTTATAACTGTACTTGAGAGGAAATATGTAGGTATAAACAAAACATGTACAGTATCTATATGCTAAAAATTACAATGTGATGTCAAAAGAAATCAAAGACCTAAATAAATGGAGAAATACACTGTGTTCCCACAGACTGTATGACTCAAAGTAATAAAAATGCCAGTTCTCCCCAAACTGTTCTATACCATTAATATAATTCCTATTAAAATCCCAGCAAAGTTTTTGTAGATTATAAAACTTACATAGAATAGCACAGGCCCTAGAATGGCTACAAAAGTCTTGACAGAAGAATCAAGAGAAAAGAATCTACCCGATACTGACTTAGTATACAGCTATCATAATCAAGACAGTGTGATACTGGTGGAGAGATAGGCATATAAATCAATGGAACAGAAGAGAGAATACAGAAATAGACTCACACAAATATACTCATTTTTAAAATTTTTAAATAATGGAATAATATCCTTTTCAACAGATGGTGATAAAGTAACTAGAGGCGGGGCCCCCGACCGCGGGGGCGGGGCGGGCCGGCGGGGGGGGGGCGGGAAGGGGGGACCCCCCCCCCAAAAAAAAAAGGGCCCCCCCCCCGCCCCGCGGCCCGGCCGGGGGGGTGGCCGGCCGGCGGGCCCGGGGGGGGGGGGCGGGGCCGGGGCGGGGGGGGGGGGGGGGGGGGGGGGCGGAGAAAACCTTAGGCAAAATAAGAGAACATCAGCCTAAACCTTACACCTCATATAAAAATTAACTCAAAATGGATCATCTATTTAAATTTCAATTGTAAAACTATAAAACTTTCAGAAAAGCACAGGAGAGAATCTTTGGGATGTAGGACTAAGCAAAGAGTCCTTAGACCTGAACTCTCACAACATGATCCTTAAAAGGAAAATTTGATAGACTGAGCCTAATAAAAACTAAAAACTTTTCCCCTAAGAAAGCTGATACAGACATTATCACAGAGGATAAACACAGTTACAGACTGGGAAAAATACCTGTGCAGCACAAATTCAACAAAGGACTAGTATTAAGAATATATAAAGCGCTCTCAAATTTTAATAGTAAGAAGGAAAAAAATACAATCAGAAAAGAGAATTGGCAGAAGACATGAATAGTTCACCAAAGAGGATATACAGATGGCAAATAAGCACGTGAAAAGTTGTTCAACATAATTACCCATCAGGTAAATGCAGACTCAAACTACAATGAGACATCACTACATTGATGATCCAAAAGGCTAAAGTAAAAAAATCAAAAATTGGTATCAATATCAAATGGTAATATCACAAATTGGCAAGGCTGCGGAGACAGGTTGCTGCAGGAACGTAAAATCGTACAGCCACTCCAGAAAACCATTTGCCAATTTCTTATAAAACTTCACAGGTAACTACCATACAACCCAGCAATTGCACTCTTAGATATTAATCCCAGAGAAATAGAAATGTAGGTTCGTAGAAAAAGCTCCTGTTCCCAGGTGCTTTATCTGTAATAACCAAAAACTGGAATCAGTCCAGATATCCTTCAACAAGTAAAAGGTTAAACTGTGGTACATCTACACCTTGGAATACTACTCAGCAGTAAAAAGGAACAAACACTGATACACACAACATGGATGAATTTCCAGGAATTATTCTGAGTGAAAGAAAACCAATCTCCAAAGATGACATATTGTATGATTCCATTTATACATAATTTTTGAAGTGACAAAAGCTTTTTAGAAATGGAGACAGATTAAAGGTTTCTAGGAGTTAGAGATGGGAGGAGGAAGAGGTAGGTGTGGTTATAAAAGGGAAACATGAGGGATGCTTATGGTGCTGCAACTGTTCAGTATCTTGACTGGGATAATGAATACACAAACCTACACAAGTGATAAAATTATATAGAATTTATACACACATGCACACACCTACATAACGCACATAATAAGTATAAATTAAAATCAGGAAATCTGAAAAAGATCAGTGAACTGTGTCCATATCAGTAACCTGTGATACACCCTAGTTTTACCTGAATGCTACCGTTGAGGAAACCAGGCAAAGTATATAAGCAATCTCTCTGTATTATTTTTTACAACTGTATGTGAATCTATGATCTCAATAAAAATTTAAATTGAAAAAGTGCAGGTTGATAAACAGAAAAGAGAAATTCAATGGTGAGAATCCTGAAATATAAATGGCATCACTTTCAAATTTTTAAAGAGAATCAACTCTTATCTGCAGCAACAGAAGATATCACATCACTAAAAGGAAATTTCATTTTGTAATCATCGTGTCAGCCCCTAATCCCAATAAAACTTTGTCTTAAACTGCTACCAAGAAGTCCAACAAACATATTTCAAAACACAAAACTTGACTTCCTAAAATAAAATACCAATGCCATCCTGGTAATATTTTCAAAGTCAAAAAGTGGCCTCCTCTGTCTTAAGACATGTGGATAATTGCTCCTCAGTTTATAAGGTCAAAATCCTATACATTTATATGCACGGCATGAGATTTTACAAGCTGGGAAACCTGTAGCAAATCATTAGCTAAACTGTAAACTTAATCACTAGCAAGATAGGCCAGTAGATCTAAGAAAAAAAGGACAAGAAGAAACGCATTTTAGTAACCATGAAGGTACTCTATGCTGTTGCTAAGCAGGAAGCTTATATGAAAGGGTGTGAGGTTCAGCTCTTTGTGGCTACTTCCCCTAAAAGTACGGTCCAAGAACCACCCTGCATCAACCACTTTCCAGATCCCTTGGCTCCCACCCAGACCAACTAAGTCAGAGTAATGCTTGCAGAAAACCACTATGACAAGTTATCAAGTGACTCATACACACGGGTTTCAGTAAATTATAAACTTACCCGTTCATAATTTAGTGCTATCTTCTTCGAGTAGAAGAGTGATGCTCATCAGGGATCCATTCTGCCCCTAGGGGACATTTAGCAATGTCCATCTGGAGACACTGTGGTTGTCACAGCTATGGGGGTAGAGGGCCCAGGGATACTGCTAACCATTCCACAATGCACAGGATAGCTACTACAAAGACTTATAAGGCTCCAAATGCCAATGCTGCTGAGGTTGAAACTCCGGACAGAGAGGGATACTTGCATTGGGTTTAACACGAGGATCACTAACACATATAATTAAAAAATATATAAATGAGATCAAGGTTAACAACTTAAAGCTATTAAGTGGATCTGATCTCTAACGGCAAAGGTAACTGTTACTTCCTTGATCTTCTCAAATCTGATTCATCCCCAGGAAGAAGGTTTTCTTTGTGACCATGTTTTAAGAGCCTCAATTCTGGAGCCATAAAGCCCAAGTTGAAATCCCAGTTTTGACACTTAATATCTAATATCTGGGTGACATTGAGTTAGGCAATTACCTTTAGTAAGTCTCTATTAACTGTAAAGGGAGATTAATGACCGTTCCTTACCCTAAGAGCTGTTAGAAAAATGAAAATAAATAAGCGATGACTGTCAAACACCACAGCATGGATATGCCAAAAATAAAATGTTTTGTTATTACTAATGAACTCTTTGCCATTCTTACTCCAGTCTTTTTATTTCTCAGCTGCCAACAGAGTAAACTATTTTTTTCAGATTAAATTTGGTTACTCTTTTTTTGAGACAGAGTCTCGCTGTGTCGCCAGGCTGGAGTGCAATGGCGCCATCTTGGCTCACTGCAACCTCCATCTCCCGGGTTCAAGTGATTCTCCGGCCTCAGCCCCGCGAGTAGCTGGGACTGCAGGTATACACCACCACGCCCAGGTAATTTTTGTATTTTTTAGTGGAGACGGGTTTCACCATGTTCGCCAGGATGGTCTCGATCTCCTGACCTTGTGAACCGCCTGCCTCGGCCTCCCAAAGTGCTGGGATTACAGGCGTGAGCCACCGTGCTCGGCCTGGTTACTCTTTTAAATAGTTTCCACACTCCTCCAGTACCAGATAAAAGCTGACCATTTCTTTTTTCTTTTTCTTTCTTTTTTTTTTTTTTTTTGAGAGTCTTGTTCTGTCATCCGGGCTGGAGTGTAGTGGCACGATGTTGGCTCACTGCAACCTCTCTACCTTCCAGGTTCAAGCAATTCTTTCACCTCAATCTCCCGAGTAGCTGGGATTACAGGTGCACACCACTACGCCCAGCTGAGTTTTTTATTTTTCGTTGGCCAGGCTAGTCTCGAACTCCTGACCTCAACTGATCCGCCCATCTCAGCCTCTCACAGTGCTGGGATTACAGGTGTGGCCATTTCTCATTAGCCTGTAAACTTAGTGACAGCTGGTTTCTCTGCAAATAACCGCACCCCCGCCCTCCACCAGGTTCTCTATCAGTCCCAAATACTCTCATGTAACAGTTAACTTTAACAAAGTTAAACCACCACTTCTACTATTCCAGCAGTAAACGACCTGACCAACACTAAAGAAAGGTTTGAAAGACAAATCCTTTAAGAGTTGTTTGCATAAACAAAATGTTTCTCTTAAAAGTCCCCTAACCACACCAACTGGATGCCCCAGGCTCAAGAATCTAAGTCCATTCAACGAATATTTATTATATAGCACTGAAGTCCTGATGATAAAATGGTGAAGACATAAACATAGCTCCTGCCCTTAATAAAGTCATGATTTAGAAGAAAATGTGTCTACCTAGAGACTCCAAAACGCACCTTGTTAGATGAAGGAAAACCTGTCAGTTCTAAAGTGGATTTTGGAATGAACCATCAAAACTGCAGAGGCAGCTGAGCCACAGTGGTTAAGAATACAGATACTTATGCTACATTATGGGCTCTTCTACCTACAGTCAATAATCACTCACTCTGGGTCTACTTTGCCAAAAATGCTAAAAAGAGATATTAACATTGACTACCTTATGGGGTTCTCATGAGAATTAAGTTATTTAAACAATACCTGGTGCTCATTTAATAGTGGCTATTCCTATACTCATCAGCAAAGGGATTTCACCAACCTGCATCCTGCAGTTCATAATTCTTCAACAAGTCTGCCATGACATGTTTCAGCAGCTTGCAGACACATTCGCTTTCCCAAAATATGCTACCTCCTAACACACTGATAAGTTCTTAAATTTTCTGTACTCAGAGCACTCCAATTAGAACTTCCTCCACTACCACACACAGCTCCCAGCAGCATTCCTCTGCACCTCATCAGCAGTCGATGATAGCGACGTGCCACCTATCAAGATAACAGTCTAAAAGCAAGAACATCTGTTACATCCCTGCATTAGAAACTGGGAATGAAGGTTTTGAATCGAGTTGGATTCTTATGCTCAATTATATCTACTCTTCTGTTATTACCCAGCCTAAACCCTTAAGATGGTCTTATTAAAAACTGAGCAAAGTGAGCCCCAATTTTTATTTCACTCATTAATACACATACATATCAATAATCAATTAGAGGGACCCAAGTGCCTTTTTTTTTTTGAGATAGAGTTTCGCTCTTGTTGCCTGGCTGGAGTGTAGTGGCGCAATCTCGGCTCACCGCAACCTCGACCTCCCGGGTTCAAGTGATTCTCCTGCCTCAGCCTCCCAAGTAGCTGGGATTACAGGCATGAGCCACCATGCCTGGCTAATTTTGTATTTTTAGTAGAGACACGGTTTCTCCATGTTGGTCAGGCTGGTCTCGAACTCCCGACCTCAGGTGATCCGCCCGCCTCGGCCTCGCAAAGTGAGGAGATTACAGGCATGAGCCACCTCACCTGGCCCACGTACCTATTTCAGCATTGAAATCACCATGTTGGCTCATGCTTGTAATTCCAGCACTTTGAGGGGCTGAGGCGGGAGGATCACTTGAGCCGAGGAGTTCAAAATGAGCCTGGGCAACAAAGTGAGACCCTAACTCTAACAAAAAATCAAAAGGTTAGCTGGGCATGGTGGTGTACACCTCTGTTCCCAGCTATACAGGACACTGAAGCAGGAAGATCACTTAAGCTCAGGACATTGAGGCTACAGGGAGCCATGATCGCGCCACTGCGCTCCAGCCTGGGCAATAGAGCAAGACTCTGTCTCAACAGAAAAAAAAAGAAGAAAAAAAATCACATGGTATGGGCTGGAAACCTGGTTTCTACTACTTGAACTAGTTGAATGGATTGGACAGTGTTCTATAAGCACTCTCTCTGATATATACTATCCCATCTGTAAAATGGAGACAACAATATTAACTAGTTCACAGAGGCTTTATGAAGATTGAATGAAAACTCTTTCTTCAAAATACTCCAGTGCCTCACACGTTATCAGCAGTTAGTAAATTTGCACTATTTTCAAAAAGGCAGCTATAAAATTATTGTAAAGATTAGCTAAATGTATTTATACTGAAAATGAATATCCATTTCTATTAATTTACTGAAGAAAAAAGAAAAAAAAATGGTGAAATCACACAAATACTATTCGCAAAACGCTAATTTCCACGAGGAACAACACATAATTGGTGAACATCTTACACAGACTATCTTCATTAAAGTAAGAAACTGAGTCTCCCCATAATAGAGGATCAAAATGTTTCAGGAAGTGCTTTGTGTATAATGGCTTACAAAACACTCTGCCTCTCTTTAGATTAAAATGCCTTTTCTAGTTTAAAAGTAGCCTCTGATGATCTCCACTGCTCTTAGTTACCTCATGTGCTTTCCAGACGGTTAGCATCTGCAAGACATTCTTGATCTTAAAGTTCATTCTTCGAATTCTGTCTCCATTAACCATCATTAGGTGATTCTCAGGTTAATTCACCAAAAAATGGCGATGAATAAAATAATTCTTTTAAATCTATACAGCTATGTTTCCACGACCAGACTAAACTTACATGGTTTACACATAGCAAATCTCCACATTGTCTTCCAGGGGATTCAGAAAATTGGTCTTTCAAGGGATAGAGCAAAGCCGGCTGGGATCGAATGCAGCGTAGGATGGAACATGAGAAAGGTCACTGAGAGTAAGTTTAACAATTTTTAAACATAGACATCTGAAAAAAAAGTTGCTATCCCTAAAAACATCAAATTTTCAAGAATCAAATGTAATATTAAACTCATCAAAGTTGGCAAAAGTACTTACTAATTAAAAAACAAAACCATCTTTTCATATGGATGTAAAGTAACAATTAAAACACTATTTGTAGAATGCTTCGCATTCTCTCACACTTATATAAGCAATGTCTCCTTTTAAAAACTGAATGGCAGGTGGAAAGGACTCATGCTCTCAAAGGACAAGGAGATGATTTTCAAAACTGAGGGCCAGTGTAGGGCTCAGGTTGGGTTTAGACCTTTTTTAAAAGTCAATTTTTATGCTGAAAACTCTTTCCCAAATGTAGCAGTCAGAGGTGGAAATAATTTCAAATCACTACATGTGTAGAAAAAAAATGGATAGAAGGTAGTAAAATGGCTGTTAAAATATTAACATTAATATAAAAATAGCTGCTTCAAGAAATGTTTGTTATTTTGTTGTTGGCAAAGCTTCCGGCATCTTTGCTGAAAGACTATAGAGTTATTGAGTTAGGACCCGAAAGGAAAATTGACAAAACCTGACCCTGAAAAAAAAACAATAAAGAACAAAAACCACGCCCCCCCTCCACCACACCCCCTCTGCCCCACCCCAAACCCATAAATACTACTGCCCATTGCCTTGCACAGTAAAATGCTGTGCCTGGTTAATCAAACAGACTAAGATATTCACAGAAAAGGGAGACAAGGAGAATCAAAGTATGAATGACAACATCCTTTGCTAAATTGTTCCCTTAGTTAAATCTGGTCATTCGGTTAACCTTAAATACCAAGCTATGGATGATTTTTCCATCTAATAAATACCTTAAGGATAATAATTGAATTTCAAATCTGACCTTCAGACTGCAAAATGAATCACACTCTGTTACTAAAAAGAATGCAACAGCTGTCCCCATATACCCTGCAGAAAAGCTTAAGTGGGAAAAACTTAAAATATCTTCGTACAAAAAGTATGAGAATAGTTATGTGCAAAATCTCATGATTTCGCAGCCCCTTAACAGAATACTTGCTAAAATAATTCCATGTGTTTCAGACAGAATCCCCCCCCGCATCATCCGTTTCTCTGACATTCTTGTTTGCAGGTATGTCTGTATTATAAATCGGGGGTTTTTAATTAAATCTAGATTATGAATATTCGCCTTCTGCAGAACTGACAAGGGAAATAAGCTAAATATTAAAATAACAAGAAGAAAATACACACTAAATCACATCTGCAGTTTATTACGGAAATAGCTGAAGAAGGCATGATTGATTTCTGAGGTAGAGCGTGATGCCATCCCTCCTGAAAAACCATCTACCTATAGGAAGATTCCATTTTAAGACAATATAAATTAGCTTTAAGTAGACTATAATGTTCAAACCAGGTAACAACTCAAGCATGCAAACCAGAAGTGATAACAGCTTTTCATATGGGTAACATAAAAATACTGACAAAGAAAACACGGCAACACTTTAATGGTTAAGTTTTCACATCACAGAGTATATAAACCTGTCATTAACATGTTAAAATTTAACTTTCCTAATCAAGTTAGACATGTACAAATTAGGGTCATGGATATGTAACACAAGGATCAGCCTGAAGAGAGCTCACTGGTCGAATCTGGAACAATCAATCTGAACAGCAAAATAATAATAGTAATAGATTATAACCCACTGAATAAGGCAAGAATACACAAGCCCTAAGGATGAAAGTCAAAGAATAAATAAATAAATAATTGGGAGGAAATAAAGTGCTTTTTCCAGTAGAATGACAACACAGGCAAAGAAATAAACATATAGAAATCATAGAGTTAGAAAACCACTACTTGGCAACCATCACAGTAATAGCAACAATTATCAAAGTATGTTCAAGTTAATGTTTAAAGGTTTGAGGAAAAATAGGATATTCACGCAGATTCAAAATACCATCTTACAAATCATTTTAACTTGGGAAAATACAGCTTTACAGTTGAGAAATTTTACAAACTGGCATCCACTGCCTACTGATAGGCACCGAGAAAAACACAATATCACCTATAATTATTCCTGCATGACCCAAATCAAATCACAAAGACATATCAGGGAAACCTAATTTGAGGGACATTCTGCAAAATAACTGCCATATACTCTTCAAAATGTCAATTTCCTAAGATTCAAAGACAGACTCAGGAACGGTTCCAGATTAAGGGAGACTAAAAGGATATGACCACAAAATGGAAATGTATGATCCTGGCTTGGGGGAGAAACCTCCTACAAAGGACATCATGGGAACACAGGGATAAAGGCTGGGATTGAAACTCAGAATACGGGTTGAGAGAATAAAATCCTATCAACACTGAACTTCCCAATTTAGATAATTACATTTTTGTTATACAAGAAAATATTCTTTTTCCTAGAACACAAAGAGAAAAATAAAAATAAAGGGCCATAATATATCTAAAACTTCACTAATAAATACACACACAGACACACACACACACACACACAGAGACACGCACACACAGAGAGAGAAAGATTTAAAAATTAGTGAATAGGCCAGGTGTGGTGGCTCACGCCTATAATCCCAGCACTTTGGGAGGCTGAGGCGGGCAGATCACCAAGTCAGGAATTCAGGAATTCGAGACCAGCATGACCAAAATGGTGAAACCCCATCTTTACTAAAAATACAAAAATTAGGTAGGCGTGGTGGCACATGCCTGAAATCAGCTGCTCAGGAGGCTGAGGCAGGAGAATTGCTTGAACCTGGGAGGCAGAGGTTGCAGTGAGCCGAGATTGTGCCACTGCACTCCAGCCTGGGTGACAGAGCGACACTCTGTCTAAAAAACAAAAAAATGAGTTAATCTAGATCAAAAGTATACAGATGGTTTTTGTACTATTCTTTCAACTTTTCTCTAAGTTTGAAATTATAAAATGATTCAAAGGTACTCCAAAACCTCTTCACAGTGTAGAGAAAGGCATGAATAATTCACCATCACATAATACCTGTTTTAGTGCCTTCTGTATCTTTGACTTTTTTGGCTCTATTTTTTTTGTTGTTTCTTGTTTTTTTTTTTTTTTTTTTTCACTTGATCTTACTTTAATCCATTTGGGTATTCTCCAGAACTCTCTGATTGAATCTATAATGTCCCTATGAAAAATTAGATTTTAAGTAATGTTCCTCTAATATCTTTGCATTTCCAGGAATATGATCTCAGCAATATAGATGAGTGGTGTATTAATTTTTGTTTAAGAGTAAAGAATACATGCAAAGATTACTCTGAGGTCTTCATTTTTGCCCTAAATAAATATGGATGACTTAACCATCAACCTTTTTTTTTTTTAACTTACTGAAAGCCATCATCCATAATCAAGTCTGGTAATATATGGCATAGAATTTGCAAAACAACAGTAGTCAAACCACATAATGTGATTACTGTCCAAAACTACCACACAGCAATCAGAAGGTTAAACAGCGGCTCACATAAAAAAGTTCCCGAATTTCATGAATTGGTAAAGGAACTTCCTTTCTGGGTGTGTGTGTGTGTGTGTGTGTGTGTATGTGAGTGTATTTGGTTTGTTTTTTGTTTTGTGTGTGTGTATTTGGTTTGTTTTTTGGTGTGTGTGTGTGTATGTATTTGGTTTGTTGTGTGTGTGTGTGTATTTGGTTTGGTTTGTGTGTGTGTGTGTGTGTGTGTGTGTGTGTGTGTATTTGGTTTGTTTTTTGTTCTGTGTGTAATATTTGGTTTGTTTTTGTTGTGTGTGTGTGTGTGTGTGTGTGTGTGTGTATTTGGTTTGTTGTGTGTGTGCGTGTATTTGGTTTGGTTTGTGTGTGTGTGTGTGTGTGTGTGTGTGTATTTGGTTTGTTTTTTGTTTTGTTTTCCTAGCCTAAAGAAATCTGAATACACTTCAAGACTGGAGACATGTTTGTAAACAGTGCACTGGGAAATCTCTAAGTGAGAAAATCTTCAAAGTTCTGCTGGACTCTTTACACTTAGCATGCGTTTTTCACTATGTCTGGAGTTCTGGTTAAAACTGGTTTAATGGCTCTTTGTTAGGGCAAAGAAATGGTTGCCAGGGGCATAGAAATCACAGCAGAGCACTGTCCTGTAAATTTTTTTTTTAGCTTTCCTTCTTCTCCTCACCAAAGGTTGATGAAATTGTTTTACTAGGCTGAAATGAGTGTTCGATGATGGCATTAAAAATAAAACAAGATGCTATGGTTATTTATACTTTCAAAATAGTTTTCAGAGAAAATGCTTAAGTAGAAAGCAATCAGAAAAATAAGAGGTGTTTCCTCTTATTAGTGGCGCACACAAGATGCTTCGCTGGTTTGCTCAATCGTCCATGAACACTGTGCACTGTTTGACTTTGTCCCTAACCAAAGCTTCACTTAAAAAAAAAAAAGTCCAGTCCTCTTCTGATCAATTCTCCAACAGCAGAAAAAACCCAGGATACACAGAGTCTATGAAGCAAGCATGTAATCAATTGTTTACACCCAATTAAGCACAAAATAAAACCCTTCTATTTGAAAGAAGATTATCTATAAAACATGAATTTGGAAACAGAAAATGGAAAGGCTAGTTAACGTAGTTTAAAATAGTTTGGGGAGCCATGACAAGCTAGGAAGTATATACCCAGCAACATGTCTCGGGTCAACTCCCCATCTTCCTGATTCAAGCTTTCTATCTTTCCACCTTTGACTTCTGCAGATCCTAATAGCAATGGAGGTGGCAAGGCGAAGGGTGAGGGGAGGTATACAGGACAAGCTGCAGACCATCCAACATCAGACATCAATATGCTTGAACAGTATCCTACTGACTCCTAGTCACTGATTGTTGCAACGATTTCCTCATGATCTCAAACCAAAATATTCAAAAACACAAAAATACTCTTTACATAAAAAGACATATGCAAGTATAGATAAGTAAATGAACTACTAGGTCGTCATTGAGACTTGAAAACTCAATTGCAGAAAGGTTTCTTTTGTGTGTCTCCTCAAGTAGCCATAAAAAGTAATAGTTTTATCCTCCATCTCCTGTAAGAGGAGGGTTATAATTTCTCCATCTGAATCCACTTACCCACTTTTCTTCCTCAGAAGGAAGATGGTTCTTTTGATTTGAAATGGGAAGAGAAGATCTAGCAGGAATAGTGAAGTTATCTCCCAAGTTCTCTCAATTGTGGGATAACTTTTCCATGATGGGTTCTCCTCTCTCCTTCTCCAGGTAGTACATGACACGTCACTGTAGGGTGGGGCTCAAGTTGTCCTGGGTCAGTGTTGAAGGTTTCCCTCTCTTCCTGTGTGTGCATGTGGTGTTTTCCATCTACCTGTGGTCCACTCTGAAGGCACCATAGGTGTGAGAAAATGACTATCAGTGTAGTTGGTTCAGTAAGAATCTACCCTACATTCCCCAGCTCTGTATAAACTGACTCAGCAAAAAAAGGTGGTGAAAAGTTGTGGTGACACAGGCCAATAGTCCCAGCTATTCAGGTTGAAGTTGAAACATCAGTTGAGGCTAGGAGTTCAAGGCCCTAGGAAGCTATGAGAGTGCCACTGCACTGCAGTCTCAGTGACAAGCAACACCCTGTGAAAAGAAAGAAGAGGGGAGGGGAAGGGAGGGAGAATGAGAAAGAGAAAGGAAAAGGAAGGAAGGAAGAAAGGAAGGAAGGAGGGAAGAAGGAAAGAGAGGGGGAGGGAAGGAAGGAAGAAGGAAAGAGGGGGGAGGGAAGGAAGGAAGAGAGGGAGGGAGGGAGGGAAGGAAAGAGAGGGGGAAGGAGGGAAGGAAGGAAGGAGAGAGAAAGAAGGGAGGGAAGGAGGGAGGGAAGAAAAAAGAAAGGAAAGGAAAGGGAAAAAGGAAAGGAAAGAGAAAAAGAAAAGAAAAGGAATGGGAAAAAATAAAAGAAAAAGAAAAGAGGAAAGGAAAGGAAAGGAAAGGGGAAAAGAAAAGGAAAGGGAAAAAATAAAAGAAAAAGAAAAGCAAAGGAAAAGGAAGGGAAGGGAGGGAAGGGAGGGGAGGGAAGAGGAAGAGGAAGAGGAAAGGAAAGGAAAATTCTATAAATGCTGCACTGTATTGGTGGATCTAAACTGCACTGTCCAGCATAGCATCCCACTGATAAAAGGGATAGTCTGATCTTTAACAGCTGGCCTTTACTGCAATTGGTGTAGACATATTGGCGTTAAATGTGAGAGGATAACAGCGAGGCAAGATAGCAAGGCTGCACTCACAGGAGTCCTCACGTGACTTAGTGCACATATTTACATACAGAAAAAGAAATTTAAAAAATCAACACCAACAGTGGCCAGCTCTTGGTGGCAGAAGTATGGATTATCATTTTTCCCTCTTTAATCTTTAGCAGATTTTCCAAATATTTTACAGTAGTAAAAAGAAATCCACACAGGTGGTTTTTTGAAACAAACAGCAGAAAAGAGATCTGCAGCCAGCATTCAGAATACATTTTGCCCAGTATCTGCTGCTGAGCAAACTGTCACAGTTTACCCTGTTATATGATCTATGAAATTTACAAATTGAGTGAAAAGACAGCAAAAACCTCACCTCTACACCTCATCTACTTGTATTTTCATAAAAGAGCACAATTTTCAAATTGGCAGAATGAAATAAATGACATTTTACTACAGCCGACAATGAAAGCAAACACCACGTGTCAAGATTATTTATCGAAAGCACACACAGGACAGATCTGTAAGCGGCTCTGGGCAGAAGGACAGGTACTGTGATTAAACCTGAAGCATCCCTCTTGCCTTAGCTTTAACCATGTTTTTACCCCGGGATTTTCTTTTGCTAGGGGCATATTAAATCTGTCAGGAATCAAATTCGAAGATCACTCCCCTTAGAGTTTAGTAGTAGTGACAAGTGGAAAACTTGAACCACAATGTAGCCTTGTGTAGATACCCCTGGTTTTTCAAATCAAAAGAGACGAGTTATTGAAAGATAAATAAACTTCATGCTTTTAAAGAGAATTTCAACTTTTCCAAAGAAAAAAAAGGTAAAATACGATTCCAGTTACATGAACATTCTCACCTTTCCAGACACATCAAACCTTTGCCAGCCCTGAAGTCTCTGTGTTAACTGTTCCTCCACCAGGCACAAAATCCTACCACAACAAGCAAAAAATTTTCCACTTTTCTTGATTCACCTTAAATGCAACCTGGAAAAGAACTCCACAGCCTTACTTCCAGGCAGATCGCCTCTATCAAAACTTTCCTCCACATGACTTGACACGATTTCCAACCATTTAATGCATGTGTTTGTTTACATAACTTTTGCTATCTTCTCCACCAGACTCAATTCCCTGAGGCCTGACCCATCATATGCTCAGATAACCTTATAACCTTAATATTCATTTCACCTTGCTGGTATACCAATGTGCCTTCATATTCAGTGAATGACACTAACTTTAACCCAGTTACTAAATCAGTATTCTGCCACCTACAGCATTTGATTGCGGTAACATAATTATCAATTTAGTAACCACACAGATAGGTTTCAAAAGGGGGATAAAGAAACGGCACAGGCAAAAAGAAAAAATAAAATAAAAAACAAACAAACAAAAGAAACGGCACAGGAGAAAAAAATGTAAAACTCCCAAATCAGTTCAGCAGAGTCAAGAAGAAAGCGGTGACTGTAAATGTCCTAAGCACGTCACGGGCTTTCCATTGTCTTCTGCCATTTTAATCACCAAAAGCTTGTAAGCAAAGACGACAAGCGTACATCTAAGAATGCCGTACACCTGTAATCCAACACTTCACGAGGCCAAGGTGATAGGATTGCTTGAGGCCAGGAGTTCAAGACCAGCATGAGCAACATGATAAGACCCTGTCTCTATAAAAAACAAAACCAAAAATTAGCCAGGTATGCTGGCACGCACCTGTAGCCTCAACTACTTGGGAGGCTGAGGTGGGAGGATTGCTTAAACCTGGGAGGTAGAGGCTATATACAGTGAGCTGTGATTGTGCCACAGTCTGGATGACAGAGAAAGAGCTGGCCCCACCTCACCCTGCCTTTCAAAAAAAGAATATGATAAGGTAACTACTTCAACTCATAAAAGGTATCTCAAACTTTATGACACGTATTTTTATATTAATCTCATTTCTAGCCCTGTTTTATAACCTAACACTCAGGACCTATTTTTTTGTCCCCATGGAATTCTTAATGACTCTTACATATTCCTATAAGCTATTTTAATTCCTTTTCTGGAATGAGAAGAGTTTTGAATTACTAAATGAGGACTCTTATTTTACA
This sequence comes from Ateles fusciceps, assembly GCA_036589455.1. NCBI lineage: Eukaryota > Metazoa > Chordata > Mammalia > Primates > Atelidae > Ateles > Ateles fusciceps. Next base: position 16,742,714 of record JAZHEH010000562.1, read on the forward strand.
GGTATTTTTAAAGGACATCCTAGCAGGAGAAGTTATTTTGCCTGGAATGATCCCGGGGAAGATTTTCAGAGAACAGGATTTTTGCACTGGTAGGCCCAGGGAGGAGGCTGCAGCTCCCCAGGTGGAGAAGCACAGGGGAAGGGCACACAGAAACAACGACCGTCAGGAGCCTCACCAGTACACAAGCGACAAAGGGCCTCATTTATTAATAAGACCATAAGGAGAGGAGTGGTTTGGTCAGAAGACAGTGCATGGTGTTCAGCAAATAATTTTTCATCATTATTCTATGCTTCTCCAAGGTTATATCACCTTTACAATGATAATTAAAGTTAAAAGAAAAAGTCCCCAAGGACAGACAACCTGGAGGTCCAGCCTTGCACACCCTGCGTGTGTGAACTGCCACAGTACTGAGCTGTTGGTGACCACCTGTGGATGTTACCAGCTGTAATGAGAAGTTCCGAACATGTGGGTTGAGGGCTGCAAAGTGAGCTCTGTGGGCTAAGGAGAAGAGCGGCACTGGGCGTACCCATCAAGCATCCACTAGAATCCCCTATCCAAGATGGAAGAGGCCTGAGATGGCAGCAGAGGAAATGGACAATGGAGGCTGAATACTGAAGGAGATTTTAGAAGAAGAACAGAGGAGACTGGGACACCCATCTAATCAGCAAACAACTCCTGTGAGTCTAGTCTTTTTAGAAGCATGTATGATACAGAAACAAATAAAAACATGTACTCTGGAGTACTCAATCCAATGGGAAAGACATACAGGTGAACAAGCAGTGGCAGCACAGTCACAGGGATTCTGGCAGAAGTAAACCCAGAGTGCTTCGATTTCAGAGAGGAATGCTCTGATTTAAGAGGCCAACTAGCACGATGTGAAGGTATTTAGATATGTAATTCTAAGACATCGCTTTTGACATTCATGAAAGCATGCAGGACTTTTGTAGAAAAACACAAATAAGTGAGATGGCACACAGCTTAAATAAAAGCCCTTAGTACCTCATACTAACTGCCACCAAGACAAGCCTATGACAAATCATCCTCTCCAAGATCAATGACTCATCTATCAAATTTAATTAAGAGCAACTCCATAGTAAATACTTTCACGTAATTTCAAAATATGTCAGCTCAGAACAGTACAGTTTCCGGGACAATTTTGGCTTCCCAAAAACAGAATACAAATCTATTTAACAAATCTAGCCTTTTAGAAAGCAATTCCAGCCGAGTGAGTCCCTACTCAGAGGAAACAACTTCCCAACTAGTCCCTGGAATTGTGTGCACAACACACACAGATGACCAACCTGCCATTTATAAGTTACCCAAATACTCTCTACCTATATTTCAAAATGCCCAGTGATTTTTCCATTCAGAAAGTTGTTCCCAGATTTTGTTCTCAGAAAATGAAGGATCTGACATGTACTTCCTTAAAACTTAAAAAGGGGACACACTGTCAGTTCTAACGGCATGTAACTAGGGGTCAATAAAATGTAGAACTCCCTTCCCACAAAGTCTTACTGCCAGCAGGACACTCCGTGAGGAAAAGCAGTAACTCTGTTATACATGCGTGTAGTTATACACGTGATGACCGGAACTGACAGAGTTGGACAGGACCGTGAGGGGGACCAGAAAGCCAACAGGGCTGAGGTTGAGAAACACTATTATGGAGGAATACAGATCTCCAAAGTACATCAGAGTCTGTGATTTTCCAACTGTGTCTGAAGAGCTCATCAGGCGCCATCTAAGAAAATGGAAAAAAGCCAAGAGGATAAGTATCCGAGCTAAGGTTCTCTCTTCATTTCTATATACAGGAAGGAGAGGAGAGGAAGGATGCTGTGTAAATGTATTTGAGGAAAGTGTCCTGCACCTAAAATAAATCTAGTCAACTCCAAAGAAGCTTGTATCACTTTTATGATATTACTAACTTGCTCTGGACAACCCAAAAGCCTAGAAAAACCTCCTTGTAAAATGATGAGGACAGGGCCACAGATGACATAAGAATGCCAAGAGGGTAACGAGTGAGTGGAATGACCATCAAAAGGGACTGTGACAAAAATTAAAATGAAAAACAATAAAAGACAGCATAGCATGGTCTCTCTAAAAGATCAGTAGAAACTGACCCATTGGAAATCTCACTGGGATAAAGAGACCCAAATTTCTATCATCACTTCAACCCCATTACTGGCCACCACTTTGAATGCTAATGCACGTTACCGTGTCCACAGGACAAATATTTACAACCAAATCAATCAAGTCTCCTCCTCTTCTCCTGTATCCCAAGATTTCTGGCTAAACATCCAGTCACTTTCTCATTCTTTTTAGTTCTTCTTCGCATGAAATGGCTTCACACCTCACCACCTAGCCACAGGTCTGTTTCTTTTTTATTTTATTTTTTTTTGAGACAGGGTCTTGCTCTGCCACCCAGGCTGAAGTGCAGTGGCGCAACACAGCTGACTGCAGCTTCGACTTTGCAGGATCAAGCGATCCTCCTCCTCAGCACCCCCAGCAAGAAGCTGGAATCACAGGCGTACACCATCACACCCAGTTAATTTTTGTATTTTTTGTAGAGATGGGGCTTCACCATGTTGCCCAGGCTGGTCTCAAACTCCTGAGCTCATGCAATCCACTGGCCTTGGCCTCCCAAAGTGCTGGGATTACTGGCATGAGCCATTGCGCGCAGCTGGTCCATTGCCAAATGTATTTTAAAACACAAATTCTAGAAAAGGTAGTGATGAGGAGATAGTCTAAAAATGTTACATTAGTCAATTTCTTAATGTGTCAGCCTCTAGCAATGAGACTCTAAGTTTCTTAACTGTTATTTCCCCCAGAATATAAATTATGCCTGGTATTTGATAAGCACTCAATACATACGTGATGAATAAATGAATTAAAATATCCCTGTTAGTTTGCCAGTAGTGACAGTTGTATTAATGGAGCCAAAAACTGGTGGTGCTGTTTCAGGCCATGATGCAGTAAAGCCGCATAGAAAAGGACCTGTCAAAGGAACCGTCACTAGGTCATTTTTGAAGTGAGTATTTCATGTGAAAAATCAAAGGCTGCAGTGGAGGTAATCCTTGGTCCAGTTCATCCTCAGTTGTAAAATGAATTTTGATTTGTTTCATTATAATGTAAAGGCTTATAAAAAGCACCACATTAAGACTGTATATACAGACTGAGCTGAGTTATGAAAAAATATCTACACACGCAGATAGTAGAAGCATATATACCCTAAAATACATTAGAAAAGCAATAATGTCCATTCTCACTATTCTGTGCAACACTGCACTGGAGGCTCTAGTTACAGCAATTAGGCAAGAAAAATAAAAGGCATACAGATTGCAAAGGAAGAATTAAAACCACCTCTACTCACAGAAGACAGGCTCTTGTATAAAGAAAATTCTTTAAAATCCACAAAACAACTATCAGACCTGATAAACTGATTCAGCAAAGTTTCAGAACACAGAATCAACACATAGCCACGTGCTGTGTAATAATGCTTTGGTCAATAACAAACTGCATAGACAACACTGTAGCATGAGATTATGATTTTTTTTTTTTTTTTTTGAGATGGAGTTTCACTCTTGTCACCCAGGCTGGATGCATTTGCGTCATCTCGGCTCACTGCAACCTCTGCCTCCCAGGTTCAAGTGATTCTCCTGCTGCAGCCTCCCGAGTAGCTAGGCTGACAGGCGCACGCCACCACACCTGGCTAATACTGTATTTTTAGTAGAGATGGGGTTTCACCATGGCCAGGCTGGTCTCAAACTCCTGAGCTCAGGTGATATGCCCACCTTGGCCTCCCAAAGTGCTGGGATTACAGGCATGAGCCACTGTGTGTACCTTTTCTATGTTTAGCTGTGTCTAGATACACAAATACCAGTGCTTTACAACTGCCTACAGTATTCAGTATAGTAACTTGCTGTAAAAGTTTACAGTTTATAGCCTGGGAACAACAGGAGATATCATCTAGCCTAGGTATGTAGTAGGCTGTATCATCTAGGTTTGTATAAGTTCACTGTGATAGATAAAACGAGGCAATCACCTAACAATGCATTTCTCAGAACATATCTCTGTCATTAAATAACACGATTGAATAAAATTCAGTTGTTTCACTGTGTACTATCAATGAGCAATCCAAAAATAAGATTAAGAAAACAATTTGGCCTGGCGTGGTAGCTCCCGCCTGTAATCCCAGCACTTTGGGAGGCCGAGACGGGCAGATTACAGGATCAAGAGATGATGCCCATCCTGGCCAACACGGTGACATCCCATCTCTACTAAAAATACAAAAATTAGCTGGGCGTTGTGGTGCATGTCTGTAGTGCTACTTGGGAGGCTAAGGCAGGAGAACTGCTTGAACCCAGGAGGCGGAGGTTGCAGTGAGCTGAGGTCACGCCACTGCACTCCAGCTTGCTAAAAAAGTGAGACTCTGTCTCAAAAAAAAAAAAAAAAAAAAAAAAAAACGAATAAAAAGAAAAAACAAGAAAAAAAAGTAAACAATTCCATTAAAAAAAATCAAAAAGAATAAAATATTCAGAAATAAATTTATCCCCCCAAAATACAAGACTTATACACTGAAAACAACAGAAAACCATGGAAAGAAAGAAAAGAAAATCTAAATAAATGGGAAAAGACTCCCATGTTCATATATCAGAAGATATAAAATTGCTCTAATATTGCAGTCTAAGCTCATCATAAGGACACAGAGAAAAACACAGTCTAGAAGCATAGCAAGAAATCTGTCCCTGTAGGTTTTCACCGCCTTAGTAATCAACACTCAAGGTGTCTGATCACCATGTAAAGTGAATAGCATTATAGTCCTACAGCTGACACTGCCCAGGGACTTTTGCGAGTTTTTACAATTTTGGTTCATTACTTATCCAAAAAGGAAGGGGGGTTAATGTCACAGGATTTGTTCCTGGTGAATTTATATTGGTTCTTAAAAATCACTACTTTTCAGTGTTTTCATAGTCTTGATTAGATTTCCTTCCTGTTAATATATTAAGACCAAGGAATTCTAGTATGCATAGGTTAGTGAAATAAGACGCATTACTAGTTAAACCACGTCACTTGATGCATGTAACAAACTATCAAACCATATTAAAATATTCTGTAGTCTTACTCTGAATATATAGGACGGTCCAATTGTGTTTTATACCCCTGGAGGCCAGGCACAGTGGCTTATACCTGTAATCCAAGCACTTTGGGAGGCTGAGGAGGTAGGATTGCTTGAGTCCAGGAGTTCAAGACCAGCCTAGGCAACATACGGAGACCTCATCTCTACTAAAAATAAAAAAAATAAAGTAAGATTAGCCAGGCGTGGTACACACGCCTGTAGTCCAGCTACTTGGGAGACAGAAGCAGGAGGATGGTTTGAGCATGGGAGGTTGAGGCTACAGTGAGCCCTGATCATGCCACTATACTCCAGCCTTGGTGACACAGCAATACCCTACTTGTCTTAATGAAAAACAAAAATAAGCCAAAAAAACACCTGGGGAGATGTCAAGTCACAACCAAAACAGAAAGGCAACCTAAAAACAACAACAAAAGAAACCTGGTGTTCACACTCTGTATTGCTTATCCTGACTTGGAAATCAATAATCAAACAGAAGCCAAAGCAAGAGATAAAAGAATTCAATCCTCCCAGCTCGCATAAATCCTCCCAGCTCACATTTCCCATTGTTATTGTGTGGGGAAGGCACTGCAGGGCAAATGGACCTATCACTCAGAAGGCTTGTCAAGTCTTCCGAAATTAATTTCTTTCCATGTGACATAGCAAATTCCCCAATATTCAAAAAAGGCTCCATCAATAAAACAGAAAATGTTAAGTGTTTCAGTGAGTTTGTGTGATAAATGTCAGAATATGAACAACAATTCTGATACCCTAACACTTCTAGTGAAAGTTATCTCATACAAAAAGCCCCAAATTTAACAACAGAGATCTCAGGAAGTACTTCTCTCACTTAATGAGCCTTGGCAGCATTTCGAATTAAACACTCTATTGTGCAAGGAGCTAATTATATTAAGATTAAACTCAAAGAATGATAGGGACATTTACTGTACTCTGAGTAATTATGCTGGCCTTCTATATTCAGAAATACAACTGTTCTTCCTAATTCTGAAAGGTCGCTAACCCAATGTATTCCACAACACACACGGCTTGCTCAGAGTTTAAATACTTTGGAAGCAAAGAGAAGACTTTTTTCTGGTATCAACTAGCATTCATTTTATACTTTCTCCCTTTTACCATCATCATTTCCATTCTCACGGTCTCACTGCATCATAAGTTTCTGTTTGCAAACATGTTAACATCCCATGAGCACGTTTCGGATGTGCAAGTAGGCAGTTTCTACTTTTTCTACCAAGGCATACACAAAAACTATTGAGATTTATTCTGTTTGGTATGTTTGCATTAACCACTCCATTATGATAAATGTCTGTGAATTGGTTGGTCAGCTGTTTCCCCCTCCTCTCTGGTCTAATGATAAACTACACAACAAGCACATTTGGGCACCTTCATGGCTTCTCTATGGCTTACTTATTAACCCCCTGCCCGTAACCTAAGCATTTGCACCATAGTTTAAAAACCCTAAAATAACTTCTGAGGGCCAGGCCAGGCCAGGCCAACATTCCCAAACATCTCCCCACTGCTGGAAAACGTCCACGTTCTTTTTGTTTGTTTTTTTGTTTTTTTTGTTGTTTTTTTTTTTGAGACAGAGTCTTGCTTCATTGCCAGGCGCCAGGCTGGAGTGCAGTGGCATGATCTTGGCTTACTGTAACCTCCACCTCCTGGGTTCAAGCGATTCTCCTGCCTCGGCCTCCCGAGTAGCTGGGACTACAGGCTCTTGCCACCATGGCCGGCTAATTTTTTGTATTTTTAGTAGAGACGGGGTTTCACCATGTTAGCCAGGACGGTCTCGATCTCCTGACCTCGTGATCCACCCGACTCGGTCTCCCAAAGTGCTAGGATTACAGGCGTGAGCCACCACACCTGGCCTCCGTACTTAATAAACCTCCAAATGCTAAGGCATGCTTCTGTGTTCCCTGTATAACCACAGGAGTCCAAAATATGTCAATAAAAGCCAGAAACTGCAGAGGAGTTTAAAATATAATTTTTCTTCTCTGAAAATGAAAATGTGAAATATTCTTATATTTAGACCCAGATAGTTAATGTTTGGAATGCTACACTTTAGAAACAAAAGAATTAAAAAAGAATGCAAAGACTGCACAAGGCAAAGACCTCAAATCCCCACAACACAAAAATGTAAGCCGGAATTACAAGCAGTATTTCTTAATGTCAAAAAAAAAAGGGAAAAGTACAAGAACGTTCAATACTTCATGACCTCACTCTTACAGACTACTGATGTTAAGTAAATACATTATAATAAATTCAAAAAATGTAATACATTAGGCAGATGAATGATATCAGGTAGAATTATGTATACTGGAAAAAAAAACATGAATTTCTATTAAGTGGTAGTGCGGGAAGAGGAGGTAGCTACTTATATTAGTAGAAGGGCTTATACCTTATACAACATGATCCCAATGTGTTATATATGTGTTACATATAACACAGTCTCCTTTGTGAAATAAAAACCCTGGAAACTTTTGCACCCAACTTAACATTGGGAGGTGGTCCAGTGTAATGTGAGGGAGAGTCAAGATAGAAACTGAGCAGGATAATCTCATTTCTACTTTATGGTATTTAAATTTTCACAATGTCTATTACTTGAGTTCTTAAAAATGCCAGGTACAAATAACCTTTAAAAAGTTTACTAATGTATCCTCTCAATTTTAAAGATGAATTTATCATTAACTATTTAGAACCAACACTTTTCTGATTTTGTACCTCATAAAACTAACACACTTGTGACTATTTATGTTAGATGCTATTTAAATTGCTATCTGGATGAGAAGGGAAAAGAAATGGTTTAACTTCGTTTTGTTATGCATACTAATTATTACTTTTTAAAAAAATAAGTTTGTATTGAGCAACGTTTAGATTTATAGAGAAGTTGCTAAAACAGTACAAAGAATTTCCATATAACCCTGACCCAGCTTCCCCACATGCTGACTGCGGCCCACAAGCACAGTACAATGATCAGAACCAGGAATTAGACACTGGAATGACACCACGAACTGAATGAAATATCTTATTTGAATCAGACTAGCTTTTTCCCTTAATGTCCATTTTCAGTTCCACCAACTTATCCAGAATTCCACATTACATTTAGCTGTTATTTCTCCTCAGCCCTTCCCAATCTATAAGAAGTTCTTCAGTCTCCTGGGATCTTGACAAAAGAGTCCAGATCACTTACTGTAGAATATCCCTCAATCTGGAGGTCTATGATGTCACCCCAGGATTGGAGTGCAATTATGCATTTTGGTCAAGAATACCACAGAAGTCATGTTACGTCCTTTCTAATTACTGTTTTTAATTTTAAACCACTTCTTTCATTGACTGACATTGGGCTATCAAATACTCAAATCTTGAAAGCTTTATTTGTAATGTGCTTTTTTTTTTGGTAAGAAATACTGCCTTTAGTCAATCATAATTAAGATTTTCAAAAGTAGAGACTGGATTTCAGTTATAAAGTTTTCCCAATGGGGGAAACCAGTGAGGCCCAGTTGGGTCCCTCACCTTGGGTTCTTATCAAAGTGGGTCAAAAATGAAATGGAATTCAGCCTATATCTCATCTTAATTCCAGCCAGAAGGTGTGAGTAAAAAGAATATATATCCAACCGCCTCTGCAAGCTTTGTTCTCCAGTTACATCTCTGTGAGAAATGATGGCACTCTTAAAAGAAAGAACAGAAAGACCTTGGCAAAGGCATGAAGCGGCCTATAAAGTGTGCGTTGTGTGTGTGTGTGTGTGTGTGTGTGTGTGTGTGTGTGTAGCTGAGGCATGACTCCAACCAGACAGCCCTCCATCTGATAGATGTCTGAATCGTCAGCAGCCCAAGTCCCAAAATATAAATACAGAGCAAACATCTCTTTCAAGCCGCTAGGTACTCTTCATTTTGAAATACTTCCCAGTTTCCCTTATGTATAAAGATGGCACTTAACTGATTAATCGAGTAGCCTGTATAATTAACATTAAAAACATTATGATTCCTTTAAAAGAGGATCCTCTCTCTCTCAAAACGTTTTGCCTTGCAGATGGAATCAAGTACTTAGAACACCATCCCCAGGCAGCACCAGGGCCCTCCTTGAATGGTATAAACAGGAAATACCTCAAGTGCTGGTTGAGGAACCAGAATGTGGTCTAAAAGAAGGCTGCTGCCTCTATTAACACTCTCGATATTCTAAGCAGGTCTGTGCTTTGACATACAACTTCTACAAACCGAAAGAGAAGAAGAAACTGAGAAGAGGGATCAAAAGCTAGAGCAAAAGATTTCCTGAGATCTGTATCCACTCTGAATCTCCTTTCTTTAGATAAGAGCTCCTGGCAGAGGAAAGAGAAGAGGGAATTTCTAAAGAAAACAACTTTCTGTTCCCGCTCATCCCATAGACCTGACGGAGTCCTCTAATATGTGTGACTTAACAGGCTTGCTTCTCTTCTTCCCTGCTTTGTATCCAGCTCTCCATAAGACAAATTCTGTGATGCCAGATTTACTCAACGCTGGAGCAATGCCGCGGTGAAGAAGTCTGGGTACTTCAGCTACGGGTATGGACGTACATCTCTCTGGTTACACTTAGGGCACGGCTTCTCAAACTCAGCTCTGTTTTTTGGGGGCTGGGTCATTCTTGGTAAAAGACTGTCCTGTGCTTTATGTTTATAACATCCCTGGACTCCTCCCACTAAATGTTAACAGTGCAGTCCCCCCTGTCCCAAACTCTAACAATCAAAATTACCTTCAAACATTGCCAAATGTCTCTGGGGGAGAAGGAGACCCATTCCTCGTTAGGAATCAACCACTGTCCTATACCAGGTTCTACAAATTTAAAGTGGTTGATTATCTGTATTTATGTATAGGGAAAAAAAAAGAAGAAGGGAGAAAAGAAAATGGAATGGTGGGCATTTCAGTGAAAAGAAAGACATTTACCTCTCTGCTTTAAAATGTACCCTATCCCCGTGAAGTCACAAATTTGAAATTATCCTGGTGCCTTTAAATACCCAATTTACCAGCTCCAGTGAAAAGACATTTGCATTGGCTGGACAAATTGCGGGGAGGAATGTTTTTGGTGAGACATGGTCCAGCTTGAGAGCATGAGCTTCCCAAAGGAGGTTGAGGGAATCCAGCAAATGCTTTTAGGCCACCCCAAAGTCTCAAGGCACAAAAGAGAAAAAAAACAGGGACAGCACCTGAAGACGGTGCTGTCTGGGGGAGGGCTGAACCTGCAAAGACAAGGTGAGGCTCGAAGACATGGTGCAGGCTCAGTGGGATGCACTCTGGATTCTCATGGTCCCGAGAGTCTGATTTGAGCATCTATTATCAAGGTCCTGTAACTAACTGCATTTTACAGTTCCCTCTTCCATATCGAACTACAATACAAAACAGCTAACATTTATTCTGTGTCAAACACTGTCCAGTACTTGAATCAACAGGAATAATCCAATTGAATCCTCACTACTCTACTGAACAATTTTACAGGGGGAAACAACAGGGCAGGAAGAGGCTGAGTCTCTTGTCTCCTATCTCACAGCCAGTAAGAATGACAGCTGGGACATAAACCCAGAAAGGCAGCCTCAGCGCCCTGACCACCTAGCTACTCATTCATACTGCCTCAACTGAACTGAAGCATCATTCAATTTTTCTTAGAGAGTTAATGGTAATAAATAAATAAATAATAAGCAAAGAATACGGTGGGAAAAAAACTACCCCTTCCCTCAATTACCCATTTCCATACATTACCAATTTATTTTCCTAAAAATCACAACATTGTATAACATAAAAATGCCAAATGCAACCCATAACCCATCCTACAATACTTTTCTTCTTTTCCACCAGCTATCTAAAAGTAGGATATGCTGCAAATGCCCAGAAACAATAGAACCAGCAGCCATATAGTCACTACTAAACTTAAAATAAGATTTCATATTTTGCTATTTCTGTATCAGATGTTTAAATATCTAAAAATTGAAATCTTATAAGTAAAACTAAAAATGTATCCGCATTGATCTGCTGGTCCTATTTATTCATTTTAGCAGTTGCAAGGTCTCCCAAGGTATAAATAAACAATATCGAATTCACCTATTGCCTGAGAATGCCACTGAGATTGTAGCCAGTTTTCCCATTACAAACTACTGTTACAAATATTCTTGTACATGTCACCCAGGCTACATGTATCAAAATTTCTCTAAGTTACAAATGAAATTACCTGATTCTAATGCATAGAAATATGAAACTTTACTGAATATGTATAGCTCCCCCAAATGGCTGTACCAATTTACTCAAAAGAAAGAAAAAGAATCACATTTTTTATAGCTCTAATTCATTCTTTCACTCTGATGGGCCTGACCCACAATCAACTCTTTAGATTTTTTTCTAGATGGATCTCCAAAGTAGAATGTAATTTCAAGGAGAGCATCTTCCTATCCAAATGTAGTGGTTTCACACGGCTGGGTACTTTACTTCTATGTCCGTGACTTAGGATTCTTCCGGAAATATATGGACTGGACTTGAAAAAGATTCACATTCAAACTGGCCCAAAGATTGCTCACCTTACAAGAAGAGCGCATTAGTGCAGCTCACTAAGGCAGATGGCTTCAAAAGCTCCCTAAGAAAAACCACTGGGGGAGAGAGAACTGAAACCCTTTCCATATACATGATAATAGACTGCACAAATCATCAGGAAAAAATATAATTGTGGTTAAACCTCTGGGGAGAGAGAACTGAAACCCTTTCCATATACATGACAATACACTGCACAAATAGTCATGAAAAAAAATTGTGGTTAATATTAAGTGAGCACTTACTCAGTGCCAGGCACAAGCACTACCTATATCATCTTACTGCATCAGCAAACCATACTCAGTCATGATTCCCATTTTACAGATAAGGAAATCGAGGTTCAGACAAAGTAAGTAACTTGTCGAAGATCACAAGCTATTGAGCCTAAGGGCCAAACACCAGACCCAATTCATTCTGACCCCAGAACCATCATTCTTTACCTTTTTCATTTTTGAAAAGGCTGGGTCTCACTATGTTGCCCAGACTGGAGTGAAGTGACTATTCACAGATGTGATCACGGCGCACTACAGTCTCGAACTCCTATGTTCAAGCGATCCCCTGCCCCAGCCTCCTGGGTTGCTGGAACTACAGGTGCCCAACGTTTCACCCAGCCAGAACCAACATTCTTACTGTCTTTCAAACACTAGCTGTAGTAGAGAGGCCATCCTCTACTACACATTACTTTCAACAGGAAATATATTTATTTGGTCCAATCCTTTCCATAACAAGACATTTTGAAAAGTGTTTCCCTTACTGAGATTTCAACAGTCAGTGGAATATATGAGAAGAGCTCCGTTATCCTAGAAGCAAGCACTGCCGCACTGGCTGAACAGAACAGAGCAAGCAGGTATTTCAGCTGTGGAGAGCTTTGGCTCTGAGCTCGACTTCTGAAACATTGGAGAACACTCAGCTCTAAAACCCAGATCTCTGGATCCTTAATGCCTATGGCCTTTAAAGTTAAATAGTCTTACTGAGAAACGCTGGAGAGAGAGAGCAATTTATCTCCTTCAAAAGGGAAGGCAAGCAGGCGATGTTGCTTGGGAGATGCGGTTCCAAAAGGCCTTGGTGATTTCCAGGCCCTGCTTCCCTGACTACCAAAGCTACAACCCCCAAATCAATGGGAAGTGAAACCCAAGATGAATTCTAAAATATAAAACTAAAGAAAAACAAATCTTCACATCCACAAAACTTTCTTCTTTTCATGGAAGCCACTACAGATTCTGTCAAATTACATCAACCATGATCCTTTAGGGCCCAGAGGATCAATTTGTTTCTATTAGAATCAAGTACTCAAGGAGAGTCAGCGGTTTATGCTTTCTAATAGTAGAAGGGGCCAGGTGGCTCATGCCTGTAATCCCAGCATGTCGAGAAGCCAAAGTGGGAGGGCTGCTTAAGCCCAGGAGTTCCAGACCAGCCTGGGCAATGGGACAAGACCCCATCTCTTAAAAAAAATTTTTTTTTTCATTAGCCAGGTGTGTTGGTATGTACCTGTGGTCCCATCTACCTGGGAGGCTGAGGCAGGAAGATCAACCCAGGAGGTTGAGGCTGCAGTGAGCTGTGACTGTGGCACTGCACTCCTAGGTGACAGAGCAAGACCCTGCCTCAAAAAACTAAATTAAATTAAATTGGAACATAGGGAAAATGGAATATTAAATGGGACCTTCAAGAGACTTCAGTGATTGTCCCTTCATTCTAGAAACAAGAAACTGAAGTACAGAAAGACTGACAAGTCTAAAGAAACAATTCTCATCAGTTTTTCCTGAAACCCCCGATTAGAATATTCATCTGTAAGTAACTCACTTTATCCAACTGCTGATTTCTAAGTAGCGATTTTTTAAAATTTCCTAGTCAGTCATTAATTGAGCTTTTAGTAAACGACCTCATTTATTCCATAGAAAGAAACCTAGTATGATGCAGTTATTATTACATTGTTTCCATCTATTTTATCCAACATTTCCACAGAACTTTACCATTTATACAGACAGCACTTTCACAGATTTTATATTATCATTTGATGCTCAAAACTGGGAGCTAAGAATTACTTTTCCTACTTGAGGCCGGGTGCGGCGGCTCATGCTTGTAATCCTGGCACTTTGGGAGGCCGAAATGGATGAAGGCCAGGAGTTTGAGACCAGCCTGGCCATCATGGTGAAAACCCCATCTCTACTAAAAACACACACAAAAAATAGCTGGGTGTGATAGAACATGTCTGTAGTCCCAGCTACTCGGGAGGCTGAGGCAAAAGAATCGCTTGAACCCAGGAGGTGGAGGCTGCTGAGCCGAGATCGCACCACTACACTCCAGCCTGGGCAACAGAATGAGACTCCTCCAAAGAAAAAAAAATTATTTTTCCTAGTTGACAATGGAAATATTAGCATCAGCAAACTATGTTATGTACCAAAACTATGTTTATATATTTCCCAACAGAAAAGCTAGGAAATAGAGTATTTTATGCAATAGCATCTATGTACCCTTTTGTCCTAAGGTCACAGAAACAATAATGTTGGGCATGCCATACTGCTGTAGACTAATGTCTGTGTCCCCCCCCAAAATTCTTATCTTGAAACTTAAGCCCAAGGTTATGGTATTGGGAGGTGAAACGTTTGCCAAGTGAAAGCTCAATATGCAGGCGGGGGGGGGGGAGGGGGAGAAGGGTGATGGGGTCATGGTGGCATGAGGTATATAGGAGGACACTAGAATCTCAAGAAGGAACCTTAAGGTGATGTACTCAAGAATGACACCCAGAACCAGGTGCAGTGGCTCATAATTGTGGTCCCAACACTTTGGGTGACTTAGGCGGGTGGATCGCTTAAGTCTAGGAAAGACACAAAAATTAGTCAGGCATGGTGGCATGCACCTGTGGTCCCAGACACTTGGGAGGCTGAGGTGGGAAGATCAGTTAAGCCCAGGAGGTCGAGGCTGCAGTGAGCCATGAACACATCACTGCACTCCAGCTTGGGTGACAGAATAAGACTCTGTCAGAGAAAGAGGAGAGGGGGAGGGGAAAAGGGAGGAAAGAAACAGAGGGTGGGTTAAAGAATGGCACCCAGGGCTTCCGGGCATAGCACAGACAACCCTGGGGTGTTCACATGGTAAACACATTTAAGAAGCCACTGGAGCCATCTTGAAACATGTTCAACCACCTGCCTAAAAAGCAATATTCATTCGGGGTCATGATATTTTTTTAGTCATGTAGCCAAAATAATGAAACGTGACTTTATTTCTCCCAAAGATTTGCACACAGTTTGCAGGCAAGATGGTCTTTCATTCTGTGCTTCTTACAAAAGACAGCCACACCCAAGGATTTGTACCAAGATGCTCTTCAGCCAAAATAGAAATTAAATTCTGAATTACATGAAAATGCTTCAGAGAAGTTGGCAATCTCTATGGAGAGAGAACAGAGTGCTGCTGCCTGTCTGAATCCAGTCCCTACGGGTCAGCCTCATTGATGGAAACGCAACTGATGGTAAAGCTGGGTGAATACCAGATCCCCCAGAGCTAAAATAAAATCAGCAGGAGGTAAGGCTATGGGGACCGGCAAGTGAAATGCCGTCCTCCTAATGCTCCTCCTAAGGAGGAAGCTATGGAGAAGAGCAGACTCACTCAGAAAAAAAAAAGTTATTAGAAGTGACCAGTCCAAAGACCAGAAAATCCCACAATTCTACCAAAATTGTAAACTAAAAAAAAAAAAGACCCTCTGAACAAGTTATCAAATCAGACCTTGTTATAAATGTGCACATTGAATTAAACGTGAGGTTATTTTAGATACACAGACCGATGCCCAAAGGAGTTCCAAGTAACATGAGAACTAGACAGCCTGGCCTTAGAAACCTTGATAACTGTCAGAAACAGCATTTGAACGCAACCCTGAACAGTTTGCTTTGTTTGTGCCGACTCAGACAAAAAACTGTCCCATTACACAGAATTTTCTGTAACAAATTAGCCTCAGGGTGATTCTGTAAGCTGAGTGTGTTCACTTTGCCCAAAAAAACCTTCAACATCAAACTGACACAAGGCAAATTTAAAAGGAGGAAAAAAAGTGATTAGAAGGGGGAAGGTGAACAAGGAAAGGCAGAGTGTTGAATGCCCAGACCCAAGGCAGGCTGGACACAGTGCACCAGGCAGCAGAGAGGCCAGTGAGCTGGGGGCAGAGGGTAAGAAAACAAACCCAATGAGATAACCAGGGGCAAGATGATATGACACCTTTCTTCTAGCACTCAGGGATTTCGGAATCAGTTCTGAGAGAGGCAAGAAATTGTGAGAAGGTTGTAAGCGGAGATGTGACATAAAAGATACCTGAATCTCTAATCTTGGGGGTTTTCCTCTGTGAGATAAGATCTAACAGAGTGCACCGCATAGAGTTGTGAGGATGACAAGAGATCCCTAACACTGTAAACTCTCAATCCAGAGCCTTGCACAAAACTGGATCCCAAGACAAGCCCTCTCTCTTCTCCTTTGCACTTCTTCACATGGTTAAGGGAGAAATGTGGGAAGGGGCTTATGTAAAATAGGGGATCACAGGTATCAGACTGAACCAGTCCTACCTGTTGAACTGTAATTACTGGATGGCCAAGGTTGCAGGGAACACCACCAGCTTCTCATGCCCTGGGTGCCCTAGAGAAAGGTACGCAGACCAAGGTCTCAGACTCCCTGTGGAAGAACGGCCACTGCACCCAAGCTTTACAAACGCATCCCCGGGGCCCCACGCACCACATGCAACTCTGGGCTTCCTTCACCTTACAAAGGTGAAAGCTGTCTCTGCAAACTCAATTTTGAGTTCCTTACGGGAAGTCCTATGTCCTCTATCTCTGGAACTGCATTATCAACCGGATACAAGATAGATGCTCTGAGTATCTATAAAGAAGAGAAGGAGAGAGGGCTGGAGAGATGTAAAAGAGGTACAGGGTGAAGAGCTTGGACCATCAAGTGACAGGAACCTTGCCCTGAGATTCCATTTTTGCCACTCACTAATATGTGTGACTTTGGGTACTTCATTTTACCTCTCTGGGCCCCAACTCCCCCATTTTTAATATGAGTCATGGAAGGATCTAAGTTAATAAATGTGAAGGGCTTAATGCATGGCTTAAAAAAAGCAATGAATCAATAAAGTTATTATTATTGTTAAATAAAAAGGGGGAAGAAGAGAAAGGAAAAGACTCACCTTGGAATGGTGATCAGCTTCAGCTATGCATGCACAGCCCCTTACAGTCACCAGTTACCCAGCGGGTACCTCCTTCCCTTGGCTTTTTGCTTCCATCAATTACTCATTTAACCATTCTCACTTCAGGCAACCAAGTCAGCTCAACAGGGGCTGCCGATATGGCTCCACATGCAATTGCTCCTTGGCCATGGAGGAGGGCCGCAGGTTCTGGGACACAGGGGGTATGAGGCCATGCCAGGCACCCGGTGGGGCCACCATCAGTGCCTGCTGTTGCTGAATCATAGCGACAAGAAAACCCTGTTCAGCTCCAGAAGGAACTTCTGGGGCCAGGAGGCCATCTGGTACTGATCCCTTTCCAATCTCAGGCAATCTGACAAAGAGCTACTTCTGGCTAGAAGGCTGATATTCTCCCCAACCAAAGAGAAGCCTTCAAACTCCTGTCAAACCGTTCCCTGAACTCAGGCTCTAGCACTCCTGTGGTCTCTCTTCCATTGCAACCACAAGACTTTGTTAGGATAAAAGAGCAACCAGTTTCAAAGCCAGGAAAGCTCTGTATAAGTGTAATTTTTACCCAAAGGAGCTATACTGACCTCCCCCCAGATCCTAGCCAGGTGTTCTAGAATGGGGATTTGCTCTTGCTTTCTCCTTCTGAGTCTCAGCCACAGCCTCAACCCCAACCCAGCCTGGGCAGTGGTGTTAGAGCTTGCAGTTCCTGAGGAGCACCACCTCTGGCTCCTCTGTAAGGCTAGAGTTAGAGAAAATGATCATGATCACGTGCAAAGAGGAGCATGTGTTACTGTGGGCGAAATAAAATCATGTGCATCAGGATGGGGGAAGGGGAGTACAGGTGTTTAATAAGCAGTATAATAAAATACAATTATACTTGTGCAAGTAGTTGGAGACAGCATCCCTAAAGAGGGACCAGATCAAAGTCAGCCCATTCCTGGATGCAGGAAGACCAGCATGGCACGATTTATCCACACCACATACAAGCAGACACAGAGGAGTTCCCTGGTTCAATTATAAAACTGACCCACAGGAGGCCAGGCACGGTGGCTCACGCCTGTAATCCCAACAGTTTGGGAGGCCGAGGTGGGAGGATCACGAGGTCAAGAAATTGAGACCATCCTGGCCAACATGGTGAAACCCCATCTCTACGAAAAAAATTCAAAAATTAGCTGGGCGTGGTGGCGCACGCCTGTAGTCCCAGCTACTCGGGAGGCTGAGGCAGGAGAATTGCTTGAACCCGGGAGGCAGAGGTTGCAGTGAGCTGAGATCGCGCCACTGCACTCCAGCCTGGTGTCTGGTGACAGAGCGAGGCTCTGTCTCAAAAACAAAAACAACAACAAAAAAACTGTCCCACAGGAGCCTTCCCAGTATCCTCATGCTGGCCCTTCAACGGAGGTAAAGATTCTATCTGTGAACAAGCCAGAGCCCTTCTGACTGACAAAGGAAGCCTATCTCAGCACTGACTTAACTATGCAGACTCGTGGCAACTGCCTATAGGATGATAATTAGATGTCAGTGCCTCTTGAGCAACTGCTGAATCTCAGCATTTTCTAGAAGAGTACAGATGCAGCCGGCAGGAAATAAAGAGCAGCACAACACCGCAGGCCTTCTGGGGCTGCTCTGGCTATGTGGCCATCAGAGGAAATATGTTTTCTTTATTTATATATATATATATATATTTTGAGACAGTTTCACTCTTGTTGCCCAGGCTGGAGTGCAATGGCGTGATCTCGGCTCACCACAGCCTCCGCCTCCCAGGTTCAAGCGATTCTCCTGCCTCCGGAGTAGCTGGGATTACAGGCATGAGCCACCACACCTGGCTAATTTTGTATTTTTAGTAGAGACGGGGTTTCTCCACGTTGGTCAGGCTGGTCTCAGACTCCCAACCTCAGGTAACCTGCCTGCTTCGGTGTCCCAAAGTGCTGGGATTACAGGCGTGAGCCAACGTGCCCAGCCTGGAAATCCGTTTTCTAGAGCAGTGGGCTAGGAAACCTGATGATGTGTATAAAGAGAAGAAGAACAACTTAGCCAATGAGAAGGCAAAGGGGCTCTGTCATGCTCATGTGGTGGAAGCAGCCTGCTACAACCTGCCCTGTCAGCGGGTGGGGAGACCAAGGCCAAGAAAGAATGATTTTATTATGACCAGGTATGGGGCCATCCATATGAGGGTAATACCCCTAACTCCACCTATTCCCTAGTTTAGGATGATAGGGAATAATGCAAAGTCAGTACAAACTTGGGTACTAGGTCAAGGTTACCAGAATTCAAATCTTAGCTTCACCATTTACAGGACACATGCTTTGGACTCAGAACTCTAACATTCAGTTTTCTCAGCTAGAACAAGTAGAAAATAATAATACGTTCCTTGAGGGATTTTTGTAGAATTAAATGAGATGCACAAACAAGGCTTCACGTGTAGCTCTCTGACTGGTAGCTGCTATTATTATTGCTGTTGCTATCACTATTGTCATGGGGGTTTGGCATGCATGGCTATAGTTGGGAGCAAGCAGTGACTGAGAGCATTCTAATTTGCCTGGTATGTCCCACAAATATCCAAGGCATTTCTCTCCTGGCTACACATACCTAAAGCAGCTCTCTAGTTTACACTTGGCCAAAAACACCATCATCCCCATTCATTAGCAAAAATGACTTCCAGTTTCCAGAAACCCAAACACAGCCAAATGCTTGAAAACACAGCCTAGGAAGAGGCAAAACATAAAATGATCTCAGAGCAGGTGGGCAAGGGAGTGAATGACTGAATGTGACCCCGAGACAGTGGCATGCTGGCATGGCAGGCCTTTCTAAGACATTGAAATATCATGACCGAGCTTCCCTGGGACCATTTAAATTAGAAGTGTGGAGAGAAACTCTGTAGAGCAATCTGAAAATGAAAGAACTGATCCCACACATTATGAGGAGCTGGAACCCCTGGTCTTCCATGCCCCCCTCCTCAGTGTATTCCTAAATTGTGGTCTCTTCTCAATTTCCAAAGCACAGATGTCGAAGTGAAAACCTTAAAATGCCTGGGTTATTGGAACGCTACGGGTGGCTGGTGAACCGGATTTAAAGACAGCCATAGCAGCCAGAGAATTATAGCTACAAGGTAAAAAATTAAGAGCTGAAACAAATTCAGTTCACCATGCAAAGCTGAACTTGCTCATTTATTAAAGAGAGATCAAGTGACAAGCAAATGACTCTGGTTTCTTAATCCCCCCTAGGATTTGCCTTAATTCTCCCGGAATCCTTGAATGCTCAGTTTCATTACTTTCCTCGCAGTTGGAGACAATCAGAAGCCTGAGAACCTCCATACCCAGCGATCGGGGAACAGAGGAAGCACCTGTCCACCCATCATACATGGGCATCTTTAGAGATCAATGCCACAAGGCAAAGTCTTGACATTTCCGTGAGATATTAGGACACTTGTGTCTCCTGGGGTACAAACAGAAACCCTGGGTAAAGAAGGGGTAAAATGATAGAAAAGGTTCTACTTACGCAGCAGGGAGAATTCTCATTACCTCAGATGACATTTATTGAGAATTATCCATGACAGTTTCAAAGAGAGGATTTTGAAGGGATTGTTTGATTGTGTCCTCCTAATAACCCAGGAGGTAGGTATTTTTACTCTCCCCATTGTACAAATGTGAAGAACTGTGGATTCAGAAGTTAAGTGACTTGCCTAACATTCCCTAACTTAGGAGAAGATAAGATCCAGGGCTGGGACTCAAAGCTACCTGGCTCCAGCACCATTTTCCTCAACCAGCATGAACCTAACCTTAGGTAACTTGCTCCGAATTGATGTTGTTAAAAGAGTTCTATTAAATACATACGACAACACTGAGGTTCATACTAGGTCATTCCCTCAACCTGCTGAACTGTCTCTTTCTACGGAAAGCGGGAAAAGGTTGAACTGCACATTCAAAGGTGGCCTTTCCTTTGACCAGCTTAAATGGTATGTTCAGAATGCTATGACAACCTGGAAAACACACTGAAGTCGCCCAAGGCTTGCAAAGAGCAGCAGGGAGCAGAGAGCCCTGTCTTAGGAACTCAGAGTCCTATTGCCCAAGGTAACACAGGGGCTCCTGAGGCCCACACTGAAAATCTGGAATAATTGCTTTGCATAGCGAATAAGCAGAAAAGGCAAGGGGAAAATGAAGGCATCCTTCAACCATTACAAATTCCTGTCCTGTCGACACTTGACATCTGAGAGAAGGCCAGGAATTAAGTCTAGGCTACGGGGATCTGCAGCTAAACACACATTCTAATTGACTTGCTCCCAAAGTTTAAGCAATTAAATTTCCACCAGGTTTTTTCCCCATCTAATATTATAAAAATGCTCAAACATACAACAAAGTTAAAGTAATTTTAGAGCAAATGCCTATATACCTACCCACCACCTAAACGCTCTCACAAACGTCTCCAGGGAAGGCATAAGGTAAGGCAGATGACACTGATCCTCCTTAAAGAGGAGGAGTGAAGAAGGAGATTCCACTGTCCAAGTCCATGATAATTCATTGCAGAAAGAGCGGGAAGCCCAAGCATTGGTAGCCCAGTGAGACACTGAACTGGTTCCTTTCACTGGACAGGCAGTTCCTGGGTCTGCACATCTTGTGCAGTGCATTCAAAGCAGCTACACTATATAGTCAATCTGTCTTTAGAAAAAGGTGCCAGGTCTTACAGATTGCCCTCATAGATTTTATTGACTGTTAAAACTAGATGAGAGTTTAGAAGTCATCTAGTGAAATCTGATCATTTGCTTTTATACTTGAGGCAACTGAGACCCCACAAAGTTAAATGTCATGTCCAAGGTCACATAGTTGGAGGGACTTGGAAACTTCCAACAAACCATTGAGTCTTTGCACTTATACTAAGTGCGCTGACATCAGACAGACACTAAGAAACAGGAGGAAACTCCCCCGAAATAGATTTTTGCAAGCAGGTCTAGAAAACAAAGTCCAGATGAGTGAAAGGTAACTTTTTGCAGCAAATGTAGCTACTCTTTAAGTCTGAGTAGGCTGGGCGCATTGGCTCACACCTGTAATCCCAGCACTGTGGGAGGCCGAGGGAGTGGATCACCTGAGGTTGGGAGTTTGAGACCAGCCAGACCAACGTGGAGAACCCACGTCTCTACCAAAAATACAAAACGAGCCAGGCATGGTGGTGCATGCCTGCAATCCCAGCAACTCAAGAGGCTGAGGCAGGAGAATCGCTTGAACCCGGGAGGCAGAGGTTGCAGTGAGCAGAGATTGCACCATTGCACTCCAGCCTGGGCAACAAGAGAGAAACTCTGTCTCAAATAGATAAATAAAGTCTGAGTAAGACAATTAAAAAAGCCAATCCTAACAGGTTACTTACTATATGATTCCATTTATATAACATCTTGAAATGACAGTTTTAGAAATGCAGGATAAATTCATGGTTGCCCAGGTTGGGGACAGAGATGGGGACGCGGAGGGGGTGTGGTTGTGGCAACACTGCCTGTGGTGCTGAAACTATTCATGATCTTGACTGTGGTGATGAGTACATGAAACTGCACCAGGGATAAAATTGTGCAGAACTTAATACACACAAATGCACACCCTGGGAAAAGTATCTACATTAGCAATAATCTTTAATGCTAGTTATGGTTCCTTGGCCAAAGGAGGCCACTATACTGCGTGACAACTTCAAAAAGTTTCAATACAGGGGTTACGCGAGCAGTCCCCTACCTTTTTGGCACCAGGACCTGATTTTATGGAAGACACTTTTTTTAATAGGCATTAGCATCTCATAAGGAACAAGCAACCCAGATCCCTCGCATGAGCAGTTCACAATAGGGTTCACGCTCCTATCAGAATCTAATGCCATCAGTGATCTGACAGGCGGCCAAGCTCCGCCTGTAATATGAGTGATGGGGAGCAGCTGTAAATACAGATGAAGCTTCTCTCTCCCCTGCCGCTCACCTCCTGCTGTGCAGCCCAGCTCCTCACAGGCCAGGAACCAGTAACAGTCTGTGGCCCACGAGTTGGGGACCGATGTATTACATGATGATACAACTTTGAAAGTACAAAAATATTTACCCCTTTCACCTCTGCTTGTGTCGTATCTTAATTCTACCCCCATAAGGTTCTTTCAATCTAATTTCACAACTCATAATGCATCTCTAAAACAGCAGTATGTTGTATGTTCCTACCGTTGGGATGCACGGCAAAAAATTTAACTGATGCAATAAAACCCATGGGCATGCATTAAGTGCCCTACTGTAGCAGTGACTGCTGAGGAATGCCCCATGCCACTTGAGGAAACTCTGCATTGATTGAGTATGCTAACACATGTCCTCCTTCTCCCATCTCTGACTAATTAACACCACTCTAGGCCTTCCTATCAGGCTTGTGAAAACTACTGTGACTGATCTGGGCTCACCTAGAGCTGAAAATTACTTTGCCAATAGCAGAGAACAAGACTTTCTGCATAAACAACAACAAAGACAAGCCTCTTAGGTGGCCCCTGATTCATTTTCTTTTATGTGAAGCATTTCTCCAAAGCTTTGAAGACAAAGGACAGGACTCTACTAACAGGTATAGAGCAAGACAGTAAAAGGAAGACAGAATTTTCTGCCCTCTAGGACTTCCTCTTACGATGCTATCTTTGATCAATGCCTTCATGAGATTTTGTTTTGGCCCCCAGCTTGACAAAAGCTTTGAGGAGCAGTGACTGTGCCAATTTTTTTTTTTAACTAAAAGAAAGCTACTCAGTGGAGACTCTGGAGAACAACAATCATAGCAAACGACCTCCCTTTACACCTGTGTGACTGAAACTATCATAACACAGGCTCAACTTCCTAAAGGATCTTCTTAAAATAACATTCCGTATTTTAAAAACTTGGCAATAAAAAGAAACCAATGATTGATATCTTCAACAATGGATGATTGTCCAGAAAACCAGATAATTTAAAAAGCCAATCCTAACAGGTTACTTACTATATGATTCCATTTATATAACATCTTGAAATGACAGTTTTAGAAATGCAGGATAAATTAGTGGTTGCCTGGGTTGGGGGACAGAGATGGGGACGTGGAGGGGGCGTGGCTGTGGCAACACTGCCTGTGGTGCTGAAACTATTCATGATCTTGACTGTGGTGATGAGTACATGAATCTATACTAGGGATAAAATTGTGCAGAACTTAATACACACAAATGCACACTCTGGGAAAAGTATACAAGGGACCTCTCTATTATTTTATACAACTGTCTGTGAAACAATAGCTATCTGAAAAGCTTTAGTTTAAAAAAAAAAAATGGGCCAGACATGATGGCTCACGCCTGTAATCCCAGCACTTTGGGAGGCTGAGGTGGGTGCATCACTTGAGGTCAGGAGTTCGAGACCAGCTGATGAACCTGGCCAACCTGGCGAAACCCTGTCTCTACTAAAAATAAAAAAAAATTAGCCGGACGTGGTTGTGTGCACCTGTAGTTCCACCTACTTGGGAGGCTGAGGCAGGAAAATCATTTGAACCAGGGAGGTGGAGGTTGTAGTGAGCTGAGATAGCGCCACTGCACTCCAGTTTGGGTGACAAAGCAAGATCTTGTCTAAAAAAAAAAAAAAAAAAAAAAAAAACAATCGGCTATCCTTCTATGCCTGGGGGAGAAAATTCATATGTATATATTTTTTTCTTCAAATGATGGCTTTCAAGGGCTGGGAAGGAATCATGTAAGGGTCTGTGATAGGTGAAAGGACAAAATCAACTCTCAATAAGATGGAGTATCACGACTAGGAGACATACGAAAATTCAGGGCAAGGATTCCCTTCTCAGTGCAGCCCACTTACTATCAACTGTTTCAATTTCATATCCTACCCTGAGGAATTCCTTTTCACTCTGAAATGTACATAGAGTATTTCCTCTTCCGTGTCTCAACATCTTTAGTAATAGGACTAAGTAATCACATGTGATTTTACTGATTGGTGTACAAATAGGAACCTCCCCCAATGTTTCCTAGAGTTTACTAAATTATAAAGTAAATGTAATTAATAAATGATACAGTCTACCGATGCAAATCGAGGATGTCACAAGAGCAGTTGCTTATGAAAGAATAATAAAACACTGGTTTACTGAGCATCTATGTGCCACAATTATATTAGGTGCTAGAAATATACAGTAGGTGGGGGAGTTTATGTTGCAGTGCAGAAGGAAAACAAGAAAAGAGACAATAATTACCACACAGTTTAAATGTGGTAGACAGCAGTATCTTATTACTTAAAATCAGGCCAACAAAAACGTAATTTTGGTAGAGTCTCTCCTAAGACTTGGGTTCAGCTCATAAGTTCTCCAGCAGTTCAATATGGGAAAATTCACTTGCCTTTCTATAATTCAAGTTCCTTGCTCATATAGAACAAACAAACAACAACGATGAAACTATGGGACTATCAAACCAAGATCTCAAATGAGAAACTCAGTCCTTGTGTCAATTGTCCTGGGTGCTTTCACAGAATTTTGCTTAAACAAATTTTTCCAAAGCTAAAGCAAGGAACAAGAGAGGGACAGAGGCATAAGGGGGAAGAAAGAGGAGTTCATGACGGCTCTGATTTTCCCTTGTGATGATATTCCATGATTTTAGATAAAGGATAATTCAAAATCAGACCTCGGTTTGAATCTCAGCTCTGTGGCTTAGTAACACTGTGATATAAACTATTTAATAATCCTCCTTGGGATATAATGTTCTAATTCCCATAAATGACTGTATGGATTGAAGAAAGAAAATGTCCTAAAGTCTTTGATATGTAGCACATAATAGGTTTGTAATAAATGACCAATAGTATTCTCATTTAAAGAACCCCAGCATTAATAAAAGCTTTAAAACATTACTATGTAGTTAAAACATACATATTTTGAAAAAGAGTGACACATCACTCCTTTTGAGAGTCTCCACTACATTAACTTTTATTTTACTTTCAAGTCTTAAAAAAAATCAACTCCTAAACAAGTCAGAGACACAACCATAAAAATAAAAATATTCACCCAGCAACTTTTTGTCTCTGTCTCCTGATTCTTGTATCATGCTCTGCATACTTCAAACATTGGAAGTGATAATTACTGAAACAGGAAGAGAGAGCATTTATTTTTAAATTGATGGGTAGAGAGTTTATTAAAAGCAGTTTGTAATAAACTAGTCTCTGATGCCAGCTCTGAGTACCATGGTTATAATCTTTAAATTTCAATTTACAGTCTTCTCCAAATACACACTAAGGCATCATCCTTAAAAGTTTAAGAGATTTTACAAGAAAAGAAGGCATTGAGCTGCCCTATTTTCAGCTCCCCCCCAATTGGTATCGCATATCCTGTTTTCAACAGAAGTCATATATTATAATAGTGTGCTTCTTAAATACGAATTCTTAAGAACTAATAGAGAGTAAACATCCATTTACTTGTTTCAAAAAATACACACAGAACACCTAATATTCCAGAATAGCCAGAAAATGTCTTTTTCTATAATGCACTGAAAAAATAATTGACATCAAAGTTAATCCCACAATTATATGACATCTCTATTACAAATACCATATTGACTACAGGTTTGTTTTACAAAGCAAATGGCAAATTTGTGCTCCTTTTAAAAACCAAATAGACTTTAGAAAGATTGTTAAAGCAAAATATGCTTTTTTAAGCGGAATAAGATAAAGAACCTGGGAATATTGTTGATAAAAAACGCCTGAAATACATTCACTTATAAAACTGTCTCCATCTACTTTCTGAAGTAGGCTTCTGGTAGTAGTGTGCCACCTATTGTTGTAAAATGAACTTCTGTATTTTGGTTTTCCTATTCGGTACTATAGAGAAGAAAAGCTTCCCACTATCTTACTAAAGCTTTTGTTTTCCTTTATGCTTTTCTGTCACTATTCCAACACCCACAATACAAATCGGCCATAGAGAAAATTACCTTTTAAAAAACTTATTACAACCCATTGAAAACATGTATCAGTTTAACCCAGTGGTTCTCATACAGGGGGGGGTTTCTGCCCCGGGGGCAATGTCTGGAGAAATTTCCTATTGTCAAGATTAAAGAACGACCTGGTGTGAAGCGGGAAGTGTTAGTGGCTTCCAATGGACACAGGCAGGGGTGTTGCTAAATATCAGAGGAGAGCCCCCCACAACAAAGAATTATCTACTCCCAATGTCCGTAATGCTGAGACTGTCATAGCCGAACTTCACCCAACTTACGTCATTTCTCCCAAAGGAGAAAGAAAGCCATATTTGACTGCAGAAAAACAATGAACAAGCCAACAACACAAACCCAACATTCAGCATCAGCATACGAATAAAGCAGGGACGAAACATTAGGAACTATATTAGTCTCTGCAGGATTAGTAACTAAAGCCACTGTTGGTTAGCTAGTCTCAAAGCTTTGTGATATACCGGCTCTCAAACCTGACTTTGTGATTGGTCCCCAGGCTTACCTCTTAAACCCTTGAAATAAAATAATTATCTAGTCACACTCAAGAATCATCACTGTCAACATGCTGTGCTGGGGCAAAGGTAACCCATGGCACATGTACCACCACTTAGTTATCTCTCTAGTCTACTCCCTGGCCCATCCCATTCATGGCAGACATCATTAATCAATCAAAATCTCAGATTTATTCACACATGGGTCTGTAGAGAGCCACTACCAGTTGTTGAATGTGGCTGTGGGAGCTGCTGTGCATCTGTCATCTATGATGGGCTGTGCACAGAGGTGGGTTCAAGTCTTGTCTTGGCCACTGGAGGGCTGTATGAACTTGAGCAAGTCACTGAACCTCTCCTGTATTTTCTTCAGTTGTATAGGATTTTTTAATTCTAATTTTAAACAAGATTTTGCAATATGAGATTTCTGGAGTAATAAGGCCTTGGTACCTCAACTGTAAAACTGCCAAATACTAAATGAGGCTACGTGGAGAGAGGAAAAAAAACAAAAGACATAAACACACACAGGAATATGAGAATAGGACGGGAAATGATCAGAAAAAGAAATGACCAACATAAAGCGCATTTTTTTCTTTAAAAATACAGGAAATGTAGAGAAAATGCAGTGGAAGACTTGAAAGACATCAGTTTGAGTGACAGTTGTCAATATATCATATATCAGTACTGTTTCTATGACTTAAATGATTTACCTTCTGAGGCTCAGTGCCCCAAAAGACAAAGGGGCTGTTTCTACCTGTCCAGTCCTCCTCATAGGACTTTCTATGCATCCATTACTAATTCTTCAAAGTGCTTCCAAAAGCAGCATAATGAGTAATTTATGGAATATTCACCTTATGAAATATTACATAGCTACAGAGTGAATAAGTTTGAGCTGTTTGTAATGACCTGGAGACATGTTAACAAAACCTGTTCAGAAAAAGCTCATTGCAGAGGGATGGGTACACTAGAGTTCCATATTTAGAAACAATCCAGAAAGTGAATCAAAGATATGGGAATACATCTGTATCCATGCAATGAGGGAAAAAAGTGGGATATATTCCAAAATGTTTTGGTACCAAGGCTGGAGTGGTAAATAGGAACTGATAAAAAGGAGAATGAAATCGTGGAGCACACTCTGGGCTTCGATTCCATATAACTGTTTCTTTTGGCTTGTTCTTATGCTATCGCTTAAAAGATAAATTTTATAATTTCTAAAATACCTTGTAAAATTCTTGGTGTTAGAAAGTAGAGGAGTGGTTGCCAGGGGTGGTGGGGGAATGGGAAGTAGGGAGTGACTGCTGAATGGGTACAAGGCTTCCACGTGGGGTGCTGAAAACGTTCTGGAACTAGATAATGGGGGATGCGCGCATCACGCCAGGAATGTAGTTAGTGCCACTGAGGTGTACACTTTGGTGAAAATGGTAAATTCTATGTACTGTGTATTTTACAATTTAAAATACCATTGGTCGTCATATTCTTCTTAAGTGCAAGAGACTGAGGTCATCACGCTTGACTGTCACCAGCATCTCAACCCATCAATATTGGGATAAAGGAAAACATGACGGAAGGAAGGGAAAGCTCTCCTTGGAATAGGAAGAAGTAAAATTTAAGTTATGTGACCAGAGGGATGTAGAGATACCTGTTTCTTCCTAATTCAAGGGAAACCCACTCCCCAATTCCTCAACACCTTGGCATCCACTGGCCATCACTCTGTACATTTCCATGGTTTACTGGCCACCTCCAAGGTCCCAGAGCCCCCAAACAAGACAACATTCAAACCACATGGGGCCGGGCGAGGTGGCTCACGCCTATAATCCCAGCACTTTGGGAGGCTGAGGCAAGTGGATCACTAGATCAAGAGATCGAGACCATCCTGGTCAACATGATGAAACCCTGTCTCTCCTAAAAATACAAAAATTAGCTGGGCATGGTGGCACGGCCTGTAGTCCCAGCTGCTGGGGAGGCTGAGGCAGGAGAATTGCTTGAACCCAGGAGGCGGAGGTTGCGGTGAGCCGAGATCGCGCCATTGCACTCCAGCCTGGGTAACAAGAGCGAAACTCCGTCTCAAAAAAAAAAAAAAAAAACCACCTGAGGCTTGCACCTAGCAAGCTTCCTAATGTGAGGGCTGAAGCACCAGTAAACCAAGAACATGAAAGCACTGACAGAAATAAAGTAAGAAATTACTATAATTACATCAGTGCTTTGTTTGAAGAACAAAAAAAGTCTACCCTATCATATTATTTTATACTCCTAAGTAAAACGTTACAGGACCATAAAGTCTACTTTAACATGAACTTTTTAAAGCTATTTTAGAAATCTTTCTTGAAACCGAGTTTTGAAGTTTTACAAGGAAGACCAAAATATAGGAAGTAAAATTCTATAAGACTCCAAGGAACCACAGAATTCCAGAACACACTTTGAAAACCACCAGATCTGGGCAGAATCCTGCTGTTTCAGAAGGGGTGTGAGAACATCTTCTCTACACCATGAAAGCGCAGGAAAGATTAATTACAAAACATTGAAGGTACAATGTGTAATGAGATGACTACAAAACCCATGGTTCTCAGAGTTCTTCTTAGGGAAAAATTCCTACAAGAAAAGGGTGGGCGGTTAATCTAGGAGAAGAGCCCAGTTATGAAAGCTTTCTACACTATTACTTTTACCTTCCAGGTGGCTCACATCTTAAGATCGACAGCTGCAGTCCCAGAGAGCTTAGTGACAACTTTAGGGACCTAAGCATAGGGCTGGGCACATAGGCAAGGGAAAGGCTTGTTGTCAAACAAGAGAACCCCACAGTAATTGCGCTCACCTTCTGATGCGGTAAAAAGAAGAAGAAATTAAATCACAGCCATCTCCAAAAATACTCCATCCCACTATAAACCAGCAGCATTTCATCTTTACTAGAAAGATGAATGCAAATGTGCGATTCAGGCAGCAAAGAAAAAATGCTAAAACATATGGAATTTGGAATCTTAAATTCAAAAGTGTAATATGCAGTTTCATTAATAAGCCAGAAATAGAAATGAACCTTCTCTACCATACTGTCAGCGTTATCCTTCTCTACAACCCTCATATTATAGATTTTTAGGATATGTAGACCTTCAAATAGGTATAATCTTACCCTATACCTAGTTTCGATCTCAGGTAAGTATTGCCCACTCACACGAGACTGCTCATATTACAGGAAAAGACCTTTCTGTGTCTCGTCTATGTCCAGTCCACTAGCACAGTGCTTGATAAGCCTGCAGGTTAACAATGCTGCATGTATATTACAGTGCACCCCTGCAGTTTCCCTAATAGGGCACGTTTAAAAAAGCGTGTGTGCATACGTCCATGAATATGTATGTGTACACACTGAACAGGCACAGACCTTAAGAGAACAAAATATCAATGCTACAAAATGGGGTACACAGTTGCAGGGAAAAGAAATAAACAGAGAAGACAGAGCAATTAACTTCTCGCCAGGTACTTTACCTGTCTTCCCTTATTAATTTTTCACATCCTGTAGATGAGGTGAAATCAGATCCATTTTATAGATAAGAAACTGAGGCTCAATGTTTTTATAATTATGGTTAAAAAAAAAAAAAAAAAAAACTCAGGGCACTGCGTTTTAAGTGAAACCATCCCCACCTCAAAGTGGTCTAAACAAAACAGAACTACAGGCCAAGGAGGTTATTGTCTCACGTAACTATTCAGGGGGTACAGTTTTGCACACGTGGGGGAGTACTGCTCTAGAAGCACAGGGCTGCTGCTCTCTCACGAGATCTTATCCTCTCTCCTGCTGTCAACTCAGTTCTGCATTCCAGTGCTGGCTGCACTCTCAAGCAAGCCTTCCTCTTTGAATGGCCACCAGTTCCTCTGAGCTTATGTTCTGATAAGCACAGAAACCTCAGCACAGAAAGGTCTTTGATGTGACCGTTTGAAGTAAAGAAAGGAGACTTTCATCAGACGGGCCATGTCCATCTCTGATCCAATCAAAGCAATCTTAGCGACCTAAATGACCAGACCTGGGTCAAGAGTCCATTCCCAGAGCCTGGAGAAGGAACACAGCTCACCCCAGAACACATTGACTTGGAGGAGAAAACGAAGGAATCACAGTGAATTCCCAAAAAGGAACTCTTTTTTATTTTTACTTTTGAGATGGAGTCTTGCTCTGTCACCCAGGCTGGAGTGCCGTGGTGTAATCTCGGCTTACTGCAACCTCCGCCTCCTGGGTTCAACCTCCGCCTCCTGCCTCAGCCTCCTGAGTAGCTGGGATTAGAGGCATGTGCCACCATGCCTGGCTAATTTTTGTATTTTTTTTAGTACAGATGGGGTTTCACCATGTTGGTCAGTCTAGTCTCAAACTCTTGACCTCGTGATCCTCCTGCCTCGGCCTCCCAGAGTCCTGGGTGTAATTACAGGCATGAGCCACTGCGCCCGGCCTATGTAAAGGCTTTCCTGGCATTCAGCATCTTAGTTGTTATATGCTGTGTAAACAAATCCCCCAAAACTCACTAAGTTAGAACATCAATAAACATTTATTATGTCACCATCTCTACAGGTCAGGAATGTAGCAATGGCTTAGCTGTGCAGTTCTGGATCAAGGTTTCTAAATGATATTGCAATCAAGATGTCAGCTGGGTCAGCAGTTACCTGAGGCTTAACTTAGACTGGAGGATCCATTTCCTAAGTGGATCAATCACATAGCCAGCAAAATGGTGTCCGCTGTTCTTCTCCAGTGTTCTAATGATACTGGAGTGAGCTTGTTCCAAATGAAACAATAGTAAGAGCAAGGCAGAAGCCACAATTCCTTTATGGCCTGGTTTAAGAAGTCACACACTGTCATCTCTGCCATCATCAACTGATCACACAAACCAACTGTTTTTGTTTAATAAGACAAGAAAAGGTGTGAATAACTGGAAGTGGGAGTTACAGGGGCCATTCTGAACCTGGCGCACACCTCTTCTAAAGTTTCTATTTTCTCAAACCCCCCCCTTTCCTGCTTTAATGTTTTCTATTTAGAACTTATCACCACACAACACTCTTTACGCTGTCTGTTTCCCACAATAGAATGTAAGCTCCACAAGGACAAGCATGTTTGTATGTTTTCGTCACCATCCTATTCCCTGCATGTCACACAGCAGCTGTAACAAAGAAATCGTTCAATAAATGGAATTTAGATGAACAGATGCAAAGAGGAAGGGAAATGGATGTCAGGTAGGCAGTAGCAATTGATGTCTACTTTACTCATAAAGCTGAGGTCTTTGAGAAGTCCAGCTTTTGGGACCTTTGCAAGTCCATGCGTGTATGTCCACATGCTTTACTGAGAGAACATTTCTAAAATAGGCTCCTGGAACCAAGAACAAATCAGGCAATTTTCATAAGGCAAACTGTGGCACAGTGCTTTCACACATGGGCATCAAAGCTCAGGATCTTCACAGCCAACGTGAACTTGACAAAGACATAGGCACGATGATACGAAGAGCACAAAGTAACTTGGAAATACAGAGTCTCCACTTCTGTCTTGATTCTGCCTCTAAACCAAAGACTCATCAATTCACCTCTCTGGGACTCAGCTTCGATGTTCATAAGAAACACAGTATTTATCAGTAAGACCTTACCAAATTATAACATCAGTGAAGCTGGGTGCTAACAGTGTATGCCCATGGTTTTTAAAACACTGTTCAGGTAAGAAACTCAGTATTATGCAAGTAGGTTTGTCTAAACATAGATCTGTATCTTAATGTAAAATTCCACTTTTAAATTGTGATCCCAACTACTGGACCCACCTTATAATCACTGTATAACATGCTTGAAATATAATTGCCATGACAGATTCTCCAGAAAGGTCCAAATAATCCTTATTACAACTGTATAACTGACCATCAAAAGAGAGTCAGACCCCATCCTTCTTGGTAAAGCACAGCAAACAAGCAAAAAATGCCTCCTTTTCAAAGATTATGTTTAGTGAAGGACAGAGGCAAAGAGAGAGAAAAGTATTATCAGCTAGTACTGTACTCAAACACCTTAAAAAGAAATTAACAAAAACGGGTTTGTTAAACTCCCTAAAATCTAGTTCCAACAGAATTCAAAATATTTTACCATCAACCAAAAATACAGCCCCAAATGTGTCAATATTGTATTAGTTATCTATTGCTGTATAAGTTAAAATGACTATTTAACCTGAAAACTACTACTGAACTACTCCTTCTGATTTTTCACCTCCAAAATTATGCTACTGAAGGCAAAGAGAAGAAACTAAATGTAGTAGCTGTACTAGAATCTCAATCAGAATATGTCTCTCTCATCATCAATAAGTAACAACAAACCCATCATGAATAGTCTAATTTTATAATTCCAAGACTCCTAATGACAATTCTCAGGCATTTAAAAATTTAAATGTGCTTTAAATGTTAAGTGTACTTCACCCTAATCTAATTCCATAAAAATAGATACCTAATTCAAACAACCCATTCCTCCACCATGCAAATAAATATTAGATGTAAAAAGCACATTTGGAAAACGTGAAGTACATTTATACAGATAAAGCACGCCATGAGATTTATCGGTCAATTTATTTGATGGCATCAGGTAATCTTCTGGCCACCGAGCATCTGTATTTCTAAAAGCAGCTGGGTTTTCTTTTGTGTTAACAAGTTTTCCCAACTAGATCCTCTCTTGAGGAACCATTCAAGCCAGGTATTCACCCTCCTATAAAATAGACCCATCTTACAATGAAGAAACTTGAAATACATACAGTTAAAAAGTTCCAACTAGATTCTTCTCTGAATCTAATCCTTTCTGAGCTGGAGTTTTCAGCTCTGCTAGAGATTCACCAACTCCCCTTTCTCCTGCAAAGTCCATCTTTGCTTAAACTTAGACACAGCAGCCTTCCGTTGTTTGCAATACTGACACAGCATAGGTTACTTTGTATCATTTGTGGACTCAGTCTTAGTACCATACAGTGGTCGTTCAATTGCCAAGGGCAGTCAGCTATCAGTGAACAGAGTGAAAGAGGGAGAGTTAGCATTAACATCCTGAGAATCCTACTTAACCTGACACCTATCGACAGTGCTGGAGCCTCTCAGAAACCTAGTCACAGGTGCCCACGCAAGCTTCCTCTTGCCAGATGCATCACAGGAAAGCAAAATTGAGATGTACCTTTAAATATATCCTATTTCATACAAAGGCATGTTTTGCTTTGCAAAAAGGGTCTCTAAGATTTGCTTAAAGATGGTACTCTCATTTTTGCAATGTCTATTAAAATTTTAAATGTGTCTACCATAAACTGTAGCATATGTGTACAAGGATGCATGGAGACGGATGTTAGTAAAGTACCATCTTAATGTCAATAAAATATAAACAATCTAAACATCTAGTAATGGAGAAGCAAATAAATAACTATAAAATACCCACAATATATGAAAATACTGTGCAAGTTTAAAACAGGAAGTATATACAAATTAAAGTAGATTAACATATACAAGGTACAGATAGGATACAGTCTTTTTTTTTCTTTGAGATGGAGTTTCGCTCTTGTTGCCCAGGCTGGAATGCAATGGCACAATCTTGGCTCACTGCAAACTCTGCCTCCCAGGTTCAAGTGATTCTCCTGCCTCAGCCTCCTAAGGAACTAGGATTACAGGCATGCACTACCATGCCCGGCTAATTTTGTATTTTTAGTAGAGACGGGGTTTCTCCATGTTGGTCAGGCTGGTCTCGAATCCTGGCCTCAGGTGATCCGCCTGCCTTGGCCTCCCAAAGTACTGGGATTACAGGTGTGGACCACCACGCCTGGCTGACACAGTCGTTTTTTAAAAGTATAAAGTTCATATAGACACACGTACACACAAAAACACATATATCATACCTTCTATGTTTAAAAATAAAATAACAAGGTGGCTTATGCCTGTAATCGCAGCACTTTGGGAGGCCAAGGTGGGTGGATCACCCGAGGTCAGGAGTTCACGACTACCCTGGCCAACATGGCAAAACCCCATCTCTACTAAAAAATACAAAAATTAGCCAGGTGTGGTGGCGGGTGCCTGTAATCCCAGCTACTCGGGAGGCTGAGGCAGGAGAATCGCTTGAACCTGGGAGGTGGAGGTTGCAGTGAGCCGAGATCACACCACTGCACTCCAGCCTGGGCTACAGAGTGAGACTGCAACTAAAAAATAGATAGATAAATAAATAACAAGGATATGAAATATTTCCCAAGAAAATATAAACATACATACATGTTAAAAGCAAACTAATAATATATGCACAAAACCAGTGCTAGCTTTTATTTGAGATGAAGGGGAGAAGGGTCTGGGGTTAGAAACAAGTAAGGAAATGAGGTTTGTATGAAACATTTCAACTTTTTCCCCCAGAGAAAATAACTATGTATTGCTTACAATAATTAAAAATCAATCATAAAAATAGAGTAGCCTTAACAACTCTGCTTAAGTCAAATCAGCTATCAGGACTTTGCAGAAACAGACCTGAAATAAAAGGAATTTCAGCAGTTATGGAACAATGACTTCTGGCAAAGTCTGTGGTTAAGCAGTTAAGCATCCCAGTCCTTGTAGACCTGCCATGGGTATACGCAGGATTTGCTCTATGTGTAGTTGTGGCTACTCCTCTGTAGCAAAGAAAAGAACAAATACAATGTCTCAGTGCATTTCTCTTTTGATTACTGTGTTGGCTTTTCTCACACTGCATCATCACCTTATTTCACTAAGGTCATCACATTCTCTCACTAATTAACCTTTAGCAGCACCTGGGTGTCAGCCAGCCAGCATAAATCTCATTCTCATAATTTTGGGTGCAAGACTC
Source organism: Ateles fusciceps (assembly GCA_036589455.1). Classification (NCBI taxonomy): domain Eukaryota; kingdom Metazoa; phylum Chordata; class Mammalia; order Primates; family Atelidae; genus Ateles; species Ateles fusciceps. The sequence goes on from JAZHEH010000562.1 coordinate 16,778,769, forward strand.
TGTTTTATTTCAAATCCATTTTTCAGGGAGAGGTTTCAAATACTTTGAATCCTACAGAACGCTTTTCATCACCTACACATATCTTTTCACTGCACTTCCAGTTTATGAAAATAAAACCCTGTAAAAATTTTTCATGAAATTTCCCATGCTGCAGGTTCCCATAACCTATTCAGGTAAGAAACGCAAAAAACAAACCATCCACCATTATGTCGATTTGAAAGCATTAATTGTGGCCATGGTTTTATGAAGAATGTTATCTATTTCCATCCTGTACAAATTTAGGAGAAACTGTGGTTTCCTGTTCCAGGGTGTTGTCCAAAAATGACTCCACAGAAGTCTGCAAAAATAATCCTTGACATTTCGTTTCAAGAGGAATATTTGGAGAGTTTCCCACTGAGAGAGGAAATGGGCTTGTCCTAACTGCAAAAGGCCCAGTGTACTCCAAAGACTGCAAGAACAAACACAATGTAGGTTTAAACAATGCTTAATGAAATCATTATTTCACAGACACTCTGGGAGTGAACCTTTGCTGTGATATCAAACTGTTCTCCAACCAGGTGGCCTGACTTTCCTGAACCTCCGTTTCCTCAATTGCAATGTGGAGATGAATTGAATTATCTGCCTCTTTATCAGATTTATTGTAAGAAATAAAACAAATGCTTTGTGCTTGGCAGAGTACCTGACACATAGTAGGAGCATAGCACAGTGTATTTACTTATGTATACACATGTGTGTATGCTGTGCCTTCTCCTTTAATAAAGCATTAGATTGAGCATAAAGACGACCCAAGATGTAGTATACTGAGCAATTTAAGGAAGAGCAATTCCTTATGTTCCATGTTCATTATAGAAGTGACTTGGTTTAACAAAAGGCATAATGAATAAAAATAGTCTGAAATAATTCTAATATGAAAAGATAAAATACATTTGCAAGACCTGATGAGTTGCTATAAAAGCTATATTGAGATACTCTAAAGTATAACGCCACTTTTAAAAGAACAGCCTTAACTTGGAAAAGATAAAAAATGCAAATGTTCCTTCAGCATTTTCCTTTAATTCTGACTCACTGAATGTGAAGTTTGCCAACAGAGGATTTCAGGGCCAAGAGGGGCTGTTCAGAGGTCAGGCACACAAAGTGCTTTCCCTTGACCACAGACCATACAGAGCCTGCCTAGGGTAAAGGCTGCAGCAAGGCTGTGACTTCAGCCCCAGTCAGCAGTTCCAGGAGAGAGTGCAATCACGCAGGGAGGTTTTCGCCTCTACCCCAAGCCTAAGAGGGTTTTCACTGCCAGTCCCGTGGCATGAGCCACTCCAGGACATGCACTTCAGCCAACGCAAAGGATGCAGGAGAATTGCCTATGTCCTCAGCCACAGATCAAAACCAGGAAAGGCTCCAGGATCCCTAGCACTCATCAACTAGAGTAACAAACCCTTCATCTGCATAAGTATTTACAGCTCATGGCAAGGGATGAGGAGTCTCTGCAAACACTTTCATAAAGTCTAAGGAAGAAGACACGAGGAAAAGCAAGCTGGATCCAAAGGGAAGCTCTATAAATAGAATGAAATTATGTAAGAGTTTAACGGTGGAAGCAGAATCAGAAATTCATCCGTCACAGGAGAGACGTCTGTGTTAAGCCTCTGTCTCCACCTCTTCCAGAACAGGAAGTCCCTGTGAATATCTGGACATGCTGACCAGCCCAATTTTAAGGCAGAGATTTTTTTCGGAGATCATTTATTTGTTTTGCTCTGGATTTCCGGACAAAGAACATGCTTCATACAACTCATATGAACCTCTTCTATCTTCTTGGCTTGAGTTTTGGAGCAATGAGCAACCTGGAATCCCCAAAGGAGTGAGGTCTATTACAGTTTTCTGCAGTGATGGCCATGCTCAGTGTCCTCACTGTCCAAGATGGTAGCCACATTCACTCCTGAGCCCTCAAAAGTACAGCCAGTCAGACCGAGTGTAGGAGTGTCCTGGGGTGCCAATAGCAACACGCCACAAACTGGGTGGCTGAAACAACAGACAGTCATTGTCTCACTGCTCTGGAGGGCAGAAGTCCAAGATCAAGGTGTCAGCAGCATCAGACCCTTCTGAGAGCCATGAGGGGAAGCTCTACTCCATGCCTCTCTTGAAGTTTCCCATGGGCTGATGGTAATCTTTGGGTTTCTTGGCTGGTAGATGCCTTGCCCTGATCCATGCCTTAACATGTGTGTGGTGTTCCCGTGTGTGCTTGTATCTCCGTCCAAATTACCTATTTAAATAAGGGTACCAGTTATACTGGATTAGGGGCCCATCTTACTCCACTATGGCCTCATCTTAATTCATTATATCTACAGCGACCCTATTTCTAAAAAGGTCACTTTCTAGTAGTACTAGGGGTTAGGACTTCAACATATGATTGGGGGCAGGGAGGAACAATTCCACTCAAAACACTGAAGAACTGAATTTTTAATTTTATTTTTTCATTCTATTTGAATCTGAATAGCCACAGGTGGCTAAGGTTACCGTACTGGACAGCACAGTCCAAAAATATTGTCCCTCTCTCTCTCCCTTTTTTTTGTTTTTGTTTTGAGACAGGGTCTAACTCTGATACCCAGACTGGAATGCAGTAGCACCATCTCAGCTCACTGCAACCTCCACCTCCTGGACTCAAGCAATCCTCCGATCTCAGCCTCCTAAGTAGCTGGTACTATAGGCATGTGCCACCATACATGGCTAATTTTTCTATTTTTAGTAGAGATGAGGTTTTGCTATGTTACCCAGGTTGGTCGTGAACTCTTAGGTTCAAGTGATCTACCCACCTCAACCTCCCAAAGTGCTGGGATTACAAGCCTGAGCTACCATGCCCAGTCAAAATATTGTCTCCCTTTCACTGTACTTTCACCAAGAGCTTGCTGTGTTCTAGGCACTGTGGCAAGCTCTACGCATAGAAGGCTTCGGTGCCACCAGTTACCCAAGGAGGAAGCCCAAGTTCAGAGAGGGTAAATAACTGTACTTTATTCAAGGTCAGTGAGCCTCTAAGCAAGAGCCAGAGTCAGGATGAGAATCCAGACAGGTGTTTTCTTGACTCCAAAGCCTGTTCCTTGAGCTGCCCCAGAGGCTGTTTCCTTTACAATTAAACTAAGAAGCCACCCTGGGACCTGCAACTGTCACATGGATGACTACATTCCTAGCTGCTTCTTATAGGAAGACAATTCATCACTCAGATATTAATTGCTATTGTATGAATTAATTACTTGCTATTATAGCTTTGAGTCTTCACAATGTAACAATAATGATATCTTTTAAATTAAGGTACAAATAATAAAATATAGCAAATAAAATATTTAGAGCATTTATCAGAGATGAGACACTGAAGTAAGTGCTTTAATCGTCTTTAATCTTCACAATAATTACTATTATTATCCCTATTTAATGGATGAGCAAGCTGAGGCTTTCAAAGGTCAAGCACTATGCTCCAGGTCAAATGAATGTAACAGCGCAAATGAATGTAACATCTGGAATCCAAATTCGCATGCCAAACTGGGACCCTCCCTCGAGTTTCCTGCACCCACTAAAAAACCTTGACAGTTTATTCACCAAGCACCTATCAGGTATTTGGCAGGTACCTCTTTAATCACGAATACTTTAAAAACACAAAAGAAGAATATGAAACAACCTCTACTCACAAAACGCTGGGATTTTAAAACTTCATCCCTGAACCTCCCTGACATTTGATTTCATACAACTTATTAATATATATGCTTATGGACCAAAAATAATGGAAAATACATTATATGATATGAAGTACTTCACGGTCTCCGAAGCAATTCACCTTGCAAAGCAGCCACCCCATGTAACAAAGAACCAAGAAAGCTTTCTTTTTTCATCTTCCACAATACACACCTTTACACAGAGAATGCTCCTTGAAGACATTTCTGGTGAGAGAGGTTTTAGCTCGAGTAGTAGCTTTGCATGAGAGTTTAAGGATGAAGTATGCAATTTTAAAAACAGCATCATGGGTTTTCAAGGGGAAAATTGAAATGTTATTTCAAGTCCCAGGATAATACGATCAACAGATAACTTCCCAGTGGAGACATCTGCCTTTGGCTGCCTAAGGCAACAGTCTGTGCTGTTTGTTTGCCTCAAGAGGCCACCCCATGGTTTAATCGTCCTCACTGTTAATTTATTTGTCCTCATCTATAACCTAAAATGCTTTCTGTTAAATTTCAACATGGTAACCACAAGCTGCTCTCCCAAATCATCACCTCCCTCAGTTTTCTGCACCCATTAAAAACCTTGACAGTTCATTCACCAAGCACCTACCAGGTACCTGGCAGGTGCCTTTGAAATCACTAATACTTTAAAAACACAGAAGAAGAATATGAAGCAACCTCCACTCATAAAATGCTTAAGACAAGTTGCTGGGGAAAGTGTGACAAATCCAAAAGAAAAAGAGTGACAAAATGAATTAATCAACTTTCCCTTTATTGATAAACAACCACTTAAGAAATAAATGGTTAGCAAGTATGTGCCAAGCACTGTAATAAGATTAGGAACAACAAATAAGGCAGATATAGCCTTGCCCTAGTTTATATAGTTAAGAAACCTTTCAACTATTGCCAATTCTTTGATGTAAATATCCCTATTACCATCCAACCATTCAATATCCCCTTAAAGTCTGATGAAATTCTTCTAAGAAACTAGGGTTGCCAGATTTAGCAAATAATATACAGATGCTGGCCAGGTGTGGTGGTTCCTGACTGCAATCCCAGTACTTTGGAAAACCAAGCTGGGAGGACTACTTGAGGCTAGGAGTTCGAGACCACCCTTTTCCAATACAGCAAGATACCCAGCTCTACCAAAAAAAAAAAAAAAAAAAAAAAAAAAAAAAGCCAGGTGTGGCAGTGTACACCTATAGTTCCAGCAACTTGAGAGGCTGAACTGGGAGGACTGCTTGAGCCCAGGAGTTCAAGGATGCAGTAAGCTATGATCACACCACTGCACTCCAGCCTGAGTGACAGAGCGAGACTATGACTCTTAAAAACAATAACAACAAAAACCGATGCCCACTTAAATCTGAACTTCTGATACAGGACAAATAACTTTTAGGATAAGTATGTCACAAACACTGAATGGGACATACTTATCCTAAAAAATTATTTGTCATTTATCTCAAATTCAGATCAAATTCAAATTTAACTGGCATCCTGTATTTTATCTAGGAAGCCTAACATGCCATTTGAACAGTAATGTAAACCTGCAAAATAAATATAAAAACAGATCTTTTCTTGGCTGGGCACAGTGGCTCACACCTATAATCCTAGCACTTTGGGAGGCCAAGGCACCAGTGGATCACCTGAGGTCAGGAGTTCAAGACCAGCCTGGCCAACATGGCAAAACCCCATCTCTACTAAAAAAAATACAAATATTAGTCGGGTATGGTGGCTCATGCCTATAATCCCAGCTACTTGGGAGGCTGAAGCAGGAGAATTACTTGAACCCAGGTTGCAGTGAGCCAAGATCGTGCCACTGCACTCCAGCCTGAGAGACAAGGCAAGACATCATCTCAAAAAATAAAAATAAAAAAAATTGTGCCAGAGCTCTAAGAGTTAAAAATTTCAGGCAAATTACCCATAAAAATCCTGATGATGGAAGGGTGGAACAAGAGAACCGGGTCACCACACACTTCCATGACAGTCACTGTAGATGGTATGCACAGGGGTTATTGTAACACAGCAACCCTGATAAGTCAACAAGAAAATGGAAGCCTTAACTAAATTTTTCTTTATGGAACTGCAATTTCTAGTTTTATTTAATAAACACAGTTACAAGAACCAGTGCAGCAGTGAAGAGGACAAGAGATAAAAAAAAAAAGCCTGTCTCTGAGTACAAATCACACCCTATACATTTAGTTCAAAACAGTCAAGGTTAGAAACCTGCCCCTTCAAACATCTTGCAATTCTACATGCATCCATCACTCAGCAGCAATAACATTTCTTATTGTTTCTAAAGGGAATGCCATACACTTGAAACGCTGTAAATTCACTGCAACACATACATGCACACTACATGCAAACACACTTATATGCTCTCTCGCCAGTCTGTTGAGCAGCAATCCTTGGCTCAAGTCTTCAAACTGCACCTTGGAAAGTACCAGAAATGTTTCCTTAAGAAGACTGTCCAGATTTACCTTCATTCCATGTCCCCCCCCACCACCCCCACCCCCCACTTGTATTCCAGGGCAAGAGAGGAAAGATATTAGACAGAAAAGAAACTGAAGGCCCACATTAAATCGACCCAACTTACATTTAGTATGTGCAGGATACATTTAAATTTGCTATAAGAGAGATTTCTACTGCTACAACAAAACTTGCTTCCTTTTCTTCTGGAAGACAAAGATAAAGTGAATTTCTCAAACTCTCTAGGGCAGTCTACATGTGGAAAAAAAAAAAAAGCCAATGGATTGTGGTAGAGTAATATGTACTACATCTAGGCCTGACCCATATAATGTTCCCAAGCTAGATGCGGACAGCAGAGCTACAAGACGGAAGGAGCCTGGGTCCCTGAATGACAACCTGGAGGGGAGACTAGTGACTCACCACACCTGCATTACTAACTTTGCATAAGTTAAAAGCAAACTTTTATTCTGTTGAACCACTGAGATTTGAGAGCCTATTACAGCCATCATCATTATTAATATATGCCCAAGCCACTGCAAATCAAATGGAAATCCAAATTATACTTCATGAAATGTCTGGTATCTCTCCTACAATTCTGTTGCTCCAGCCTGATTTATACTACTTCCCACTTTATAGAAAAAGTTTCTTATCTCCCAGTTTCATATTGATTCATTCTGCAAAGAAAATCCAGTTTTGCTGCATGTCAATTTAAATTTTGATAAGCCACAGTCCCACCAATATTTGAAAATGGCCAAGTTAATCTATAGTCCATCTGAAGCAAGAACCATCAGGAAGAACTTGAAAAAAAACAAAAATAAACACCACAGATTTATATTTTAAGAAAAAGCATATGCTAAAGTTAGTATTTAAAACAGTGTAGTACTGCCAATATAGACTATTATTATATATACACACATACATATATATCACACACACGTATCCTAGAAACAGACCTATGTACAAATAAAAAATAAGAGAGATATAAATGGATACAGTATAAGATAGTACCTATCTTCAGAGAGTATTCTGAGACAATTCAAGGTGGGCAAAATGAAACGTTAATCAAAAAGTTTTGGTAAAGAAGAAGTTAAAATGATGACTAGGGTTGTATGTCAGATATTTTAATAACATTGGCAGTTCCTAGATTCTACAGTCTTTCCAAATCTAAGAGGTTTATCCCTGAGGCAATTTTCTTCTCTTTTCACTACCATACGAAAAATGTTTATTCTATCGCAGGTTTCCATTGACTAGAAAAATTTCTTTCTTAACAACTCTGAAATCTTAGCACAAATCATTTTCTAACAGAGCTAAAGTAAAACACGTTATTAGTTGATGCCAATACCAGCAGAACATCTCTAAAAAACAAACATTTCTTTAAAAAAAAAAAAAAAGGGAGAGATCCAAGATGGCCCACTAGCAGCAGCTCAGGATTGTAGCTCCCACTGAAAGCGCAGAGAGTGAGTGGACGCCACATTTTCAGACGAATTTTTATTGCCTATGGACCAAGAGATTCTTGGCGGAGGAGCCCCACGGGTCACCAGCGCGACTCGTTTGGCGGGCGCGGCCATTTGCAGGCGTCCCAGCGTGGTGGTTCTCAGTCCGGAGTATACGGGACTGAGTGCCCTTTGGTTGGCGTTTGGGGCTCCGGGAAGACAATCTCCCATTCAGCTGATTGAAAAACGGACTGAAGTGGGGGAAGCAGACCCGGAGATTCCCGGGCAGAAAAGCGCCACGAATCTTAACGCCACTGTTTCAGCCGGCGTAGTGGGTCACTGCAGGGGAAGGCTGGTCCCCCCACAAAAAAAAAAACAAAAAAACAGCAATTGGAACTGCTGAGGATTGAGAGTTTCACAGCAAGTACAATTGAACCCGGGAAGGTCCAGCTCTGTGGTGGAGGGGCGTCCGCCGAAGGAAAATTAAGAAATAGAAAAAACTTTATCACCAACAAGCTGGACGTCCACTCAGAGACCTAATCTGAAAGTCAGCAATTACACAGACGACAGGTGGATAAATCCACAAAGATGGGGAAGAAACCAGCGCAAAAAGGCTGAAAACACCCAAAATCAGAATGCCTTTCCTCCTACGGAGGATTGCGGTGCCTCATCACCAATTGAACAAGGCCTGATCGAGAATGAATGTGAGGAATCAACAGAATTAGGCTTCAGAAGGTGGATAATGAGAAACTTCTGTGAGCTAAAAGAACATGTTCTAGCCCAATGCAAGGAAACTAAGAACTTTGAAAAAAGGTTTGATGAAATATTAACGAGAATGGACAATTTAGAAAGGAATATAAGTGAATTAATGGAGCTGAAAAACACAATACGAGAACTTCGAGAAGTATGCACAAGTTTTAACAGTCGAATCAATCAAGCAGAAGAAAGGATTTCAGAGGTCGAAGACCAACTTAACGAAATAAAACGAGAAGACAAGATTAGAGAAAAAAGGGTAAAAAGGAATGAGCAAAGTCTCCAAGATATATAGGACTATGTGAAAAGACCTAATCTACGTTTGATAGGTGTACCTGAATGTGATGAAGAGATGATCCAAGCTGGAAAATATTTTTCAGGATATTATCCAGAAAAACTTTCCTAACCTAGCAAGGCAAGACAATAACCAACTCCAGGTAAAACAGAGAACACCACAGAGATATTTCTCAAAGAGAGCAACCCCAAGGCACATAATCATTAGATTCATCAGGGTTGAAACAAAGGAGAAAATACTACGGGCAGCCAGAGAGAAAGGTCAGGTCACCCACCAGGGGAAGCCTATCAGACTCACAGCAGATCCCTCAGCAGAAACCCTACAGGCCAGAAGAGAGTGGGGGCCAATATTCAACATCCTTAAAGAAAAGAACTTTCAACCCAGAATTTCATATCCAGCCAAACTAAGTTTCATAAGTGAAGGAAAAATAAAATTTTTTACGTACAAGCAAGTACTCAGTGATTTCATTACCACCAGGCCTGTTTTACAAGAGCTTCTGAAAGAGGCACTATATACAGAAAGGAACAACCAGTATCAGCCATTCCAAAAAACCCATTGGTAAGCTGCATCCAGACCCATCTCATATGCAAGGATATACAGAGACTTAAAACAAAGGGATGGAGGAAGATTTGCCAACCAAATGGAGAAAAAAAAAAAAAAAAAAAAAAAAAAGCAGGAGTTGCAATTCTCATCTCTGATAAAATAGACTTTAAAAAGTAATAGAAACCAAAAGAGATAAGAAGGACATTGTATAATGGTAGAGGGATCAATGTAACGGGAAGAGCTAACGATCCTAAGTCTATGCGCACCCAATATAGGAGCACCCCAGATACACAGGGCATCTTCTTGGTGACTTACAAAGAGACTTGGACTCCCACACAATAATAGTGGGAGACTTTAACACTACATTGTCAATATTGGACAGATTAATGAGACAGAAGGTTAACAAGAATACCTGGGACTTGAACTTATACCTCAAACAAGTAAACTTAATAAACATTTACAGAACTCTCTACTCCAAATCCACAAAACATACATTTTTTTTCAGTAACACATCACATTTATTCTAAAAGTGACCACATGGTTGGGAGTAAATCACTCCCCAGCAATTGCATAGCATTTCACAGGTTTAAATGAAATATTTGTTGGCTGTTTGTTATTTTCCTCCCTTATTCCTTCCTGTCTCCATTGTATAACACAATAATTAGTATAAAAGAGCTTTTTAATATCCATTTCTAGACTGCATTCTAGCCTGGGGCAATAGAGCAAGATTCCCGTTCTCTCTCCCTCTTTTTCTTCTTCTTTTTCTCTGTCTTTCATTCTTTTTCTTCCTTCTTTTCTTTCTTAAAAAAAAAAAAAAAAAAAAAAACCCAGCTCTCCAAGTTACCAATTCCATGCACTTAAAATGCTGCAAATTTCAGGTGAAGTAAAATAACATTATAGTTTATGTTCATGTCATCAATAGCTTGAAAAATTCACGTTTTACAACTCTTAAACACCTTTCCAAACTCTTCTTTTAGGTGTAACGTCAAACAGCAAGGTAGAAAGTCTAACTACTTCTCATTTGCATTTTAAGTCGACTTAATGTATAATTTACATAAAATAAAATCCATTCATTTTAGGTATACGATTTGGTTGCTTCATAATACAATCATATAACTAGGATCAAAATCAAGATATAGAACATTTCCATCACTCCCACTGTCTTTCTTCATGTCATGAAATTGTAGTCAGTTTCTCCATGTCTAATCCTTGGTGCCTGGAGACCACCCATCAGATTTTCATCATCATAATTTCATCATCCATTTATCTTGTATCTTGAATTTTGTATGAACAGAATCATACAGTTCATCATCCTTTATGTCTGGCTTGTTTCACTCAACATAACGTTTTTGTGATTCATCCATGACACTGTGTATATAGGTAGTAGGGTCCTTTCTACAGCTGGGTTGGATTTCCCTGTTGGATGTACCATCATTTTTTTTTTTTTTTAAGGCAGAGTCTTGTTCCGTCGCCCAGGCTGGAGTGCAGTGGCACAACCTCATCTCACTGCTACCTCTGCCTCCCGGGTTCAAGCAGTTCTCCTGCCTCAGCCACCTGAGTAGCTGGGACTACAGGCGTGCGCCACCACGCCCAGCTAATTTTTTGTATTTTTAGTATAGAGATGGGGTTTCACCATGTTAGCCAGGATTGTCTCCATTTCCGGACCTCGTGATCCACCCGCCTCAGCCTCCCAAAGTGCTGGGATTACAGGCATGAGCCACCACATCTGGCCCTTATGGATGTACCACAAATTATCTGCTTACAAGTTAATGGATACGTGGGTTATTTCCAGTTTTGCCAGTTATGAACACTCAACACACAAGCGTTTTGTGGACTTCATGGTTTTGATTGCTGCATCACAGTAAGCCTTCATAAGAGACAGTTTGGGTCCTCCAACTCTGATCTCTTTCAACTGTGTTTTTGGCTAGCCTAGGCCTTTTGTATTTATGACACATTTTTTAACAATGTCATCAATTTCCATAAGAAACCTTGATGGTGTTTTGATGAGTTCTCCTAGAATCTAGGCATCACATTCTAGTGCTTCTTTGCCCCCAGCACCTCAAAGTAGCTTCTGAAAGGATGACATTACCTAAGTCAATCTCCCACCCAGGTGGTGGGGAGGATACAGCGTACTCATCCCACACTAAGCTCCCTTCGCCAGGGAGACTGGCCCAGGGTGAGAGGCCCAGACCTGGTCCTGGCACATTCCCTCATCAACCTGTATTTACACATCTTTCTGTACTCAAGCAGATTTACTATTCCACAGAAGTACTCACTTCTTCTCTTACTTTTAGTTTATTTCACTTAGTAAATGGTCAGTGGACAGAAGCACATGATTGTTCTTTTGTGGTGCCATTTCCTAAGCACGAAAACATTTCTTAAGGGCAGAAGGGTGAGGTGGAGGTGGGGGTGGGACGAGGACTAAGTTTAATCACATCTTGTTTGACCTGACAGTAAAAAGGATTCAATAAAAAGGTTTGAAAAGAGTCCACCTTGTACCTCCGGTTAGTTCAATGCCCCATTAGTCTGGATAATGACTTTATACCTACAGGACAAAGAAATTTTTTTCCCCTTCTTTTAAAAGAAAGAAGAAACCTCACAAAACTGAGATCACTGTAAAAAGAGCAACCTGCTCTTAATTTCTCCACCTAGAGAGTGCACCTGGCCTCCTTGCTTTAACTCAGGGCTTTTCAGCAAACACATGACAAATATTAAATAGAAAGGATCTTCCTTGCTCACTATAATATGACTGTGTCAAGTATATACAAAATATCTCTTTGGCATTTTTGGCTTAAACATCTATAACAGCCACAATATGTAAGTTGATGCCTTTTTATTGTTAAGGTTGGTAAGACAATCAGAGGATGGAAAAGGGATTATTAAGATGGCCACCTATCGGCCAGGTGTGGTGGCTCACGTCTATAATCCCAGCACTTTGGGAGGTGGAGGCCAGTGGATCACTGGAGGTCAGGAGTTCAAGACCAGCCTAGCCAACAGGGTGAAACCCTGTCTCTACTAAAAATACAAAAATTAGCTAGGCATAGTGGCAAGCACTTGTAGTCCCAGGTACTCAGGAGGCTGAGGCAGAAGAATCGCTTCAAACCAGGAGGTGGAGGTTGCAGTGAGCTGAGATCGTGCCACTGCACTCCAGCCAGGGTAACAGACGGAGACCTCGTCTCAAAAAAAAAAAAAAACCTCTCTCTGAAATTCTCTATATCCTGTATATTTGTTTACTTGCATTTAGTTTGTCTCCAAACTCCAAAAGTAAAATACATTTTCTGCCCCATGTACCCACACACAGAGTACCCAGTCAATGATTCTTTGATGAATGAAAGAATATTTAGTCCTAGAGCTTAAATTAGCACGAACAAAGCAAGAAATCATTACAAGATTCACAGACACCATTTGTAATAAAACCCAAATCGTCCTCATTACATACTTACAAAGTGCTTATTAAATCACTTTGTTTAATAGATGAAAGCTTAATTTTTTGCCCTAAAACAATGATGCATTTGCCCAAATCATAATTCAACATATAAAACATTTACTTCTTGAATTATATGGGTTTACGACCCTAATATTTTAAATTAAAGATTTAATAACTAAAGAATACAGATCAAAATGGGCCCTGGATATTCAGACAGAAAACCAGCAAAAAATGTTCCTAAGAGTGTTAACTATGCTTTTAAAAAACTAAAAGCAACCAAAGGGACTAAAGCAAAATCACATCAATTAAGTCACAATCACATAAAGTAATATGATTTAGACATTATAAGCGCCTGAACCCTAATACTACTAGGAAATGTTTGTGATATAATATCAAGGGGAAAATGCAGGCATACATCTAAATATAGATGTGCACATAAACTATAAGCATATACATAAATATGTGTGCTATATTCCCTAAATTCTAAGACTCCATGAATTCTGAAATATGTAGTCATTTTAACAGCAGCTTTTTTGGAGGAAAAAGAAATAGTACCACATAAAATGCATACAACTCTAAGATGTTTTGGGATTACAAAATAAATATCAAATGCATTGAGGGGTGTGAGCTTTATAATGACAAAAATGCTGTACAGCTAGGTGGAAGGGGTAAAAGAGTTGAGGGGTGGGGGAAGCAGGTAGAGTACAGAAAGAAAATTCACGAAATGTCAAAAGCAATTCTTTTTCCCTAATGTAATTAATTGCTATTTTATTTCTCTGTGTATTTTCCAACTTCTATGAAACATGTGTTACCTCTATAACCTTAAAAGAGACTTGATCGAAAATATATTAAAGGCATTTTTTTCAAATAAAAAAGTACTGTTGTTATACAGTTCTACTTTAAAGCAATTCCTATCTTTTCAGTTCAAGTCCCAAGCTCTGTCAAGCTCAGTTTAAAATGTTTTAGGCGGTGGTTCTTGGAGCTGGTCCTTCCTAGAAATTCCAACCTTCTAGTAGCTGAAGAATATTTACTATTTTACTTGTTTGTTTTTGCATTTATCTTCGTTGTTGATCTGGGGCTTCCAGGAGCACCTGGACTTTTTTTTTTTTTTTTTTTTGAGACAGAGTCTTGCTCTGTTGCCAGGCGCCAGGCTGGAGTGCAGTGGCGCAATCTCAGCTCACTGCAACCTCCGCCTCCCGGGTTCAAGCAATTCTCCTGCCTCAGCCTCCCGAGTAGCTGGGACCACAGGTGCGCACCACCTCACCCAGCTAATTTTTGTATTTTTTAGTAGAGACAGGGTTTCACTGTAGTCTCGATCTCTTCACCTCGTCATCTGCCCTCCTCGCCTCCCAAAGTGCTGGGATTACAGGCGTGAGCCACCGTGCCCGGCCCAGCTGGACATATTTTTAAGAAACAGAATGCTATCATAGAACAGTTTCTTGTGTCTACTACTTTCTACGCATCTAAAATAAGATTCATTCCACAGAGGCCAAACTCTAATCTACCTAACAGTAAATATTTTTCAGGTGTAATCCACTTAGGAGCTAGTTAAATATATTTAACACATTAAATAAGCTTTTCCTGCCTCCGATAAAAGTAATTTTCTATGAAATTTCTTTTCTCGGTGATGTTATTTTCTTTAAAGCCCATAATTGAAAGGTTATCTATTATCTTAAAGGATATAGGCCTTGTTGGTTTTAGACTTGCTTACAATATTAAATTTTTTCTGGTACGAACACATAAATCAGAAACCTGCAAACTCCTCTCAATCCTTATTGAATTCATAAAGCTTTGGTTTTGCAGACACTTTAATTAATATGTGCTAACTAACTTCACACTATTGTTCACTTAAAGACTAGCCTATTAAGCATGAAAAGCTTAGATTTTATATAGCTCCTTTTAAAATGCAAACTCTCAGAATTCTGGAAACAAAGACACTAATAACATGCTATCAATTTTATTTACAGAAACACAAGACAAGAACTAATTCCAAATGACAGTTTTAGCAGGAGAAAGCAAATGAAGAAGAAAAGGCTCAGGGAGAGTGGTAAGAATACCCAATTTCTCCCTTTTTGACCAGTCATTTGATATGGAATATGACAGTGTTATTGAAATAAAACTTAGTCAACTATTTTTAAAAAGTCATTCTGGCATTTGGTTCAAAAGGTCCAAATACAAGTAGATTTAAGCCATCACTTGTTTAACAGATCGTTTTTATTTGAGGGACTCCCAGCCATAAACTGTTACAGTTTTAAAGGAAAAGCCTGATTTTAACCACCATGTGGGGGCCAGAATATCACATTATAGGCCCTCTGTTCATTCACGCACATGAAAAACTCGAAGATATGATGAAAATTTAAGGTTAAATTCGGCAATCTTATTTTGAAAGTAAATCCGAAAGGACCTTTCAAAGGGAAAAAAAAATTACATATACCTGTCAAGTTTTGGCGGCCTAAGTCTCCAGTCAGGCCCAACTTTTAGGATTAATTATTTGAAACAAAAAACAATTATTCAATTGATTTCAGGTAGATGACCAAACAGCACAACCTTCCCCATTTAACTATTTCTCATGTACTGAGTTCAGGACAATAATTCTGAGTGCCTTCACCATTTGTCCTAGAAACCAGCTTTTAGGCCCAGTTCCCTCCCACCTGTCATCTGAAATCTCAGGGCAGTCGTTTAACTATCCTGGTGTTATGAACTGAATTGTCCTCCCCCATAACATTCATGTGTTGAAGTCCTCATGAGGCTGTATTTGGAGACAGGGTTTTTAAAGGAGTAAATAAGGTTAATTGTGGGCCAAAGTGTGGGGGCCTGATCCACTGAGGCTGATGTCCCTATAAGAGGAAGAAAAAGACAAAGAAGGCCTTGTGAAAATACACTGAGAAGGTGGCCATCTCCAAACCAAAGGGAGAGGCCTCAGAAGGAAGCAAACTTGCAATATGTTGATCTCGGACTTGCAGCGCCTGCACTGTGAGAAAGTAAATTTCTGTTGTTTAAGTCACGAGTTTGTGGTGTTATAGCTGCCCTAGTAGACTAACACACCTGGTTTCAATATCTTCACCTATTTTCGATAATCCCTCAAAATTGATCACTGAAAGCAACCACAAGTGAAAAACATGGTACATGTGTACCTATACAGACATTCCTCATCCCCTTCCTTTACCTCAAACACAAAAATCCAGGCTAAATCCTTGCTATTATTCAATCAATGCCGCTGATCCACACTTGTCTATGGCATACTATTCAGGCTGCACCTCGTATTCAGCCTTTAACAGTCTAGTACCCTCTGCATCCCGAATGCTCAGCAAGACAGGGGCAAATAAGAGCCCTGCTTGTGAGTCAGCTTCCAGTTACTCTATCACACATTTCAGCAGATTTTACTGGGTAACTGTCAAAAGGTCAAGAGCTAAAGATAAAAAACCTGGATTCAGGCTGGGTGTGGTGGCTCACACCTGTAATCCCAGCACTTTGGGAGGCTGAGGTGGGTGGATCACTTGAGGTCAGGTGATCCACTTGAGACCCACCTGGCCAACATGGTGAAACCCCATCTCTACAAAAATACAAAAATTATCCGGGCATGATGGTGGGTGCCTGCCTGTAATCCCAGATACTCAGGAGGCTAAAAAGGGAGAATTGCTTGAACCTGGGAGGCGAAGGTTGCAGTGAGCCCAGACTGTGCCATTGCACTCCAGACTAAGTGACTGAGCGAGACTCCATCTCAAAAGAAAAAAAAAATTAGCTGGGTGTGGTGGCATGTGCCTATAGTCCTAGCTACTAGGGAGGCTGAGGCAGGAGAACTGCTTAAACCCAGGAGGCAGAGGTTGCAGAGAGCCAAGATTGTGCCACTGCACTCTAGCCTGGGTGACAAAGCAAGACTCTGTCTAAAAAAAAAAAAAAAAAAAAAAAAACCCAACAACCAAAAGACTGGATTCCAACTGAACTTTACCCATTTATAAACTGCATCATCTTGAGCACGTTATTAAAACTCATTACACCTCTATTTTCTCAGCTATAAAGTGATGGCAGTAGATATTATTATCTGATATGCCTAATTCGGGCCTTGATGAAGTCAGTAATGTCTTGGAGGCATTAAGGAAAGTATCTGGAAGGTCGTAAGAGCATAGCAAATACTAGCTACTATATTTTATTATCACTATCCCTAAATAAAGCTGGCCTCCAGGAGACATGAAAGGCTCGTGTCTTCTTCGGAATTGAGCCTACCATCTTTGTACATCAACACCAGGCCCCAAAATGTTACAACTTTAAAGTGCATTACTTCAACTACATTCAGGCACTTACTATGTACTACACACTCAGAAAAAAAAAAGGAGAAAGGTGAGGGGTACATGAATGAGAGAGGTCAGAGGGTAGTGGATGAACAGACAATACCTATATTCTAGAATAAAGGCCTAAACAAAGAACAATGGTTTGGAAAGAGGAGAAGAGACAGGGAAGGTAAAGACTCACCAGTGGTTCCTACACACAGCTGTAAGAGAACAAAGATCAGGCTCAAGGCCTATAAATATCCAAAGAGCCTGCAGTGCAGCTCAGGTGTGTATATTTTTAACCTATGCCCAAAGTAATCCTGATAAAATGGCTGGTTTGAGTACCACTTGATGTGACACTTCAGACACAACAAGGCCAGGCCATTAAGGACTTAAACAGTAGGAACCGGCCAGGCACCATGGCTCACGCCTCTAATTCCAGCACTTTGGGAGGCCGAGGCAGGCGGATCACGAGGTGAAGAGTTCGAGACCAGCCTGGCCAACATGGTGAAACTCCGTCTCTACTAAAAATAGAAAAATTAGCTGGGCGTGGTGGTGCACGCCTGTAATCCCAGCTACTCAAAAAGGCTGAGGCAGGAGAATTGCTTCAATCTGGGAGGTAGAGGTTGCAGTGAGCCAAGATCATGCCACTGCACTCCAGCCTGGGTGACAGAGCAAGACCACCTCTCAAAAAAAAAAAAAAAAAAAGTAGCAAGAACATGATCCCACTGAATAGGAAATTGACTGCCACATTTATGGAGGAGGCTGGAGCAGGGGAAAGCAACAGCAGAGTCAGGAAGGGCTGACCAGAGGCTGACGGAATAACCTAAGCCCTTTTCTCCCAAAAGAATATTGAGGTAGAGGCACAGTAATGACCAAAGGAAAACAGCCTGCCTCTCCTGCAATGAGACACCTGGAAACTACCAAATTTGACAGCATAATTCTGAATACAAATATAAATAATCCTTCAATGAATCTGACACTTAAGATGCTGAATCTTAGGTATATTTGGACTTCATTTCTGTATCTAGCTGAATTTAAGATAACACAACCAAAAGGACTGTAAATGTGAAACACAACCAAAGTCATTATTGTAATACACCCCACAAAGGTAAGCTTTCATTGGCTTGGGTGGGAAATATGGCTGAAATATAATTCAATTGTCTAATTTCTGAGGCCTGGATTCCCAACATGTTCACCTTAGAAAACTTCCAGGATGAGACAAAATTAGCAGCCCACATCAGAACCAAAATTGTCATGTTTTTAAGAAAAAGAATCTCACCAGGCTGGTCTTGATCTCCCGGGCTCAAGTGATCCTCCCACCTCAGCCTCCTGAGTGGGACTACAGGTACATGCCACTGTAACTGACTAGAAGCACATTTTTAAATCAATTAAGCTCAACAGCAAAGATCTATACGCAAACTGCCCCCCTTGCCAGGATAGCATCTTTGAGAAGGAAATAATCTTAAGGCCATAAAAGAATTTTTATGAAAAAATTTGACAATATAAATATTTCAGATAATTCTGAGACCAATTTTTAATCAAAGCTCCATCTATCCATTGTAAACACAAGAGATTTTTTGTGAAGAAATGACTCAAGGGAGGCAACATGTCACACACAAAAAAAATGCTGTAACAATTTCCTTCCAAGGCAAATGTGTTTTCCACAAATAACGTAAAATAAAGAATATATAACCAATCTGGTATGTTTACTTCCGAAGAAAAGTATCTTCTGAAATTCTAAAGCTAACCTCCATTTCATTAATCATTTAAGCTACTGTGCTGTGACTAATTGAAGCAATAAAGTAGATGAGAAATAAAGAAAACCCATAGCCTTGTGGATAAGAATACCTAACATTTACACAGAGCTCTTCTTTCAAAGATGAGCTTCCACAGAAAATACTTCAATACTGAAGGAATGAGGAAAGCAAGAAAATTGGCAAGGAATAAAGGATTCACCAGGACCCCCGTACAAGCGCTTACTACATCCTCGCAGGGACTCTCGTTAGGTATAGAATCACAAAAACCACCCCAAGCGAAAGATCTGAAATAAACTAGATTAAACCAGTAAAAGCCCTTGAGAGTTCTTCTGCATGTTTTCAAGCAGATTTGCTATATCCAGCACAGGCACACTGAATTTTGATAGATGCAGCAAACTGCCCTGCAAAATTGGGGGCATTATAGTAAAAGTCCTATAGTATATATTTAGGGTCATATGTAAGATTCAATTTAAAACTTTCCATCAAGAGACTCTATCTGCACCGCCGGCTAACTCCACCCTTCAAATCAAAAGAAGAAGGAATGCCCAAAAATCAATGAGTGGGTAAAGAAATTGTGAGAGATTAACACACACACACACACACACACACACACACACACACACACGATGGAATACTACTCAGTCATAAAAAGGAATGAACTAATGGCATTTGCAGCAACCTGGATGGGAGTGGAGACTATTATTCTGAGTTATGTAACTCAGGTATGGAAAAGCAAACATCATATGTTTTCACTCATAAGTGGCAGCCAAGCTATGAGGATGCAAAGACCTAAGAATGATACAGTGGATTTGGGGACTCAGGGGGAAAGGGTGGGAAGGGGATGAGAGATAAAAGGCTACAAACTGGGTTCATTGTATACGGCTCAAGTGATGGGTGGACCAAAATCTCACATATCACCATTGAAGAACTTACTCATGTAACCAAATACTACCTGTTCCCCCAAAAACCTACTGAATTACAAACTAAAAATAAATATTTTTTTAAAAAAGAAGGAATTAAAAAAAATCAAAAAAGCAAATTCTGCATCTCAGTTTTCTCAGCTACAAAAAGATAATGATACCTATCCTATAAGGCCACTGGGGGAAGAGGGTGAGATGAACACCTGATACCCTGAAGTCAGTACACACACCAGTTAACAGAGCTAGTTCCAAAGCCAGAAAGCCTGGGTTCAAGTCCAGGCCAGTTTCTTCCCAGCTGCATGACCCTGGCTCAAATGATTACCCCCTCTCTATGCTCTAAAATCTCCTCTGAAGATGACCACAGTACCTAACTCATAGGATTATGAGAATTAAATGAGTTAGTCTAGGGAAGGGGTTTTGAGCACATAATAATGTTTTTAAAAAGAGATAGTTATTATTTTAGGCAGCAAATTCAATATTCCAACTCTATTTCCACATCCAATAATTTTCAAAGTGGAGCTTCTATCCCCATGTCACAACCAAAAGCACAGCTGTGGGGAGAATGTGCCCATTACAGCTAAATGGAAATGTGAATTCATTTGCATGGAATTGTGCATGCAAAGCACCCCCTTCTTGTTAGGCTGAACGACATGATTACACTTATTTTGGCAGATATAATTTTTTGATTGACTCTTTCTGGGATATTTATAAGATACAAATGTATAAATCAATGTATAAATGAAATCTGTCATCTAGAAACATTATTTAAATATTACATTATTTTTAGAAGAACAAACCACCTAGGGTAGTTACAGAAAATTAAGATGTTGTTTATTATCTTTTAAGTAATTTTTGAACCTTCTCATCTGAAGCGATTAGAAAACTTTTACTATCCATCAATATCTATAATGTGTGTGTATATCTGGATACACAGTTTGAACCAGCAATTCTTATGAAAAACTGTCTCCTTTTGTCAATAGAGAGAAAGGCTCAAAAATATCATTTCCCCATAAAAAAGAAAACTCAAAAAAGCCCCCCCAAATTTGGTATACCTTTGTCTCTATTTCCATGGTCCTTGGCATTTTCCTAACCCATCCTTTCCTGAAATTCCGAGATCATTATTAACATGAGAAACAACTGTAGATAGAGTAAGTGAATTAACAAAGTATGAAGATAGCAGATGGACGCTGTCCTCCACAGAACGAATGAATGGTGGCTTGACTCTGCTTTCACTTTAAGCTGGGTTGAACATCAAGCAAGGGAAGCAATATGAGGTTAAAAAAAAAAACAGGTGCCACTTGTCATATTTAAAATGGAACAAAAAGGTCCTTTCTGTGTGTGGCATATTTATAATAAGTAAAAATTATCCCAATGATTTTATGCAAGTCAAATGACCAAATTATTCACTTAACTGCTTCCTTTCTTAACCGCTTACTCCTTCTCTTCACCATAAGTGGGTATTACGAACCCACAAGAGTTGTGGGACAGATGTTAACACACCTATTTCTGTATTTCAGTGAAAAATTCTGCAACAGCAGCTAGGAGTATCCTGGGTTATGTCTGAATAATCCCTCCATGAAAACAGGATAGATACTCATATGGCCTCACATCAGTGAGATTAAATAGATGGATCACTAAAGGAATATATTTTGCAGCTAAATGTCCATCACTGACCCAATAGTCCTCAAAAACTTGAGGACATCAGACCATACAAGTTAAGGCTTCAAATGTTGAACCAGGATGTTTGTTATTTACACATTCTCATTAGGTCTTTAAAAAAAAAGAAAGCAATGCACCATGTAAAAACAAAGCACGAATTTCACTTTAGCTCCACAAATTATGATGCATTTATACCTCCTAATAAAGAGAACCATCACCCATTTTAAATAAGTCAAAGATGAGAGAATTGTGGGCAAATCTGTCAAGAATCAGCAAACCTGGAGTAGCCCCTAAAGTCTGTTTCTATTTAAAACATACCTACAGAGAGACAGATAGGATAGATTGATAGATTTCTGGGTTTTATGGTTGAAATACAATCATACAACTCAACTAAACATTATAAACCTAAAAGATGGTAGTATTCTTCCATGACAACAGAGGAAGACAGTTCACACCGTATGATTCCAAAGCACAGCAGTCTTGAAATTCACACAGTGAAGTTTCCAAAAATACGGCAATTCTGATTTGCTACACAGGTTTTCAGAACTGGCAGTATTCCCCAGGGTTATGCCAGATGACATCACAGCATTTCTCAGAGCTGGCTTTCAAATGCATTTTTAAGTGAATAAATTTGACCAGCGTTTGATATAAATCTAACTTTTAAGGACAACTACCATGTGTAACAAGGATGCTGTCTTCACGCTGCAGTGTTTAAATCACCACATGCAAAGGTTTCTCCTCTTCTTTTCTGGGAGCTATGCACCATGTGGAGGATACAAGAAGCTGACAGCATTACAAAAACTAAAATGAAGTGGTCTTCTTTAGTTCCAACAGCCCCAACCAGATCACAAGCAAGACAACCTCTTCCTCCAAAATACACAGGCGCTCTGTCTCCTTTTATTCCAAATTCAGGACCATGTTATACCAGCTAAATTCATCTACAGAGTGATTTTCTGGACTGTATGCCTCTCACTTGAAGAATGATAGAAATTTTCAATGAAAAAAACAAAAGGAAGCTGTGTCACACAAGAACAATACAAACAAAAAACCTGCAAGAGTCATCGATGTTGAACATATAATTTTCCTGTGGATTAATACACTCTCCCTGACAACCTGTCATGTGGTTTGATCCAAACTGTAGTGGCATCAAATCTGAGAGAAAGAGGCAGCAGGAAGGATTGGACAGTATTTGCTTTTGGAGTAGTTAACCCATGCGGGCTTTCTTAGGGCCTGATCCTTTAAGCCCGATTATGTCCCTGGTGGTGTCGTTTAAGGCAGTGATCGGGCTAAGTGAGGCATGATAAATGGCCCCCAGCCTGCACCCGCCTCGAAGAGGGCCTGTTTGGCCCTGGCCGTGGAAACAGAAAGGTCATTCATTACCCAATGTGAACAAACAGAGTGTACGTTTGTGATAAATAACGGTCATTATTGAACTACAACACTCTCTGGGAATTCCTCAACACTTCCTTGACATTAATGTACTATTTCTGGAGGGCTCAGCGAGGCTCTCTCAATATTATTTAGTGTTTCGTGTTTTATGTGGGACACCACAGAGACATTTACTTCGCCTTTGTTGGGATGCATGAGGTGGAACAAACACTAAGCATCTTCCTTCATATCCCATGCCAAGTACGTTCCTTCTTTCTCACTCACATGCACAGTCGGGCACACACAGAAATGCTCATGCACACACACACGCATGCACGCACACACACACACACACACACACACACACACCACATGCTAAGGATATATATCTCTAGAACACAATCAGATGCTGGCAAAACCTACACTTAAAATATTGGAGACACTGTCCGGTCTAGGCTTTGACCTCTTCTGAGTAGAAAGTCACATAGGTAAATATACCCGTGACCAAGAGGAAAAAAAGGAAATATAGAAGTTATTGGCCCAAATAAACAGATCCCTCAGGGAAATGAAAACCACAGCTCACCTCTTCTCACATAATCCTTGTCACTGTGCCTTCACACAAGCTGCTGTCACTGCAGGCAAGGTTTGTCACCGTGTCCCCTGGAGATCTTCACCAAGTCAATTCCCATTGGCTCAAGCCAATCCTATCCTATGTGAAACCTTTCCAATGCATCCCTCCCCAACCATGTGCAGTCAGCCCTCCTCTGGGTTCACACAGCACTTCCCTGAAAGGCCAGATCAAACACATGTCAGTTACAAGTCCATGCATTGAATTCACTTTCTTTCTTTTTTTGAGACGGTGTCTCACTCTGTTGCCCAGGCTGGAGTGCAGTTGTGTGATCTTGGCTCACTGCAACCTCCGCCTCCTGGGTTCAAGTGATTCTCCTGCCTCTGCCTCCCAAGTAGCTAGGACTACAGGTGTGCACCACCATGGCCAGCAAATTTTTTTTGTATTTTTAGTAGAGATGGGGTTTCACTGTGATAGCCAGGATGGTCTCGATCTCCTGACCTCATGGTCCACCCGCCTCAGCCTCCCAAAGTGCTGGGATTAGAAGCACGAGCCACTGCATGCATTCACTACCTGTGTAGTGTTAAGCATGGGCCAGGCACTGTGCAAATGAAAGGCTATGTGCAGAACAGACCTTGTGTACTTTGTTCTCGGCTAGAGGCATCTTCTCCATGAAGTAGTTAGAACTTAGATTTCTTCACTTCTGTATTCCCAGATGTTACTGACTATGCCCGGTATGTTACAGTTGCACAACACGTGTTGCTGTATGAAAGAATAAACACATGTATGGACAGATATTAAACATCTTCCATACTGTGTCACCCAGGTTTGACTGCATATGGGAAAATAACTTACTGCTTTGCTAGCCTAGGAATTTAAACCTTTAAAATGTGAGTGACAATTATTGTATCTCATAGAAATGCTTAGAATATAGAAACCATGTAATGTACCTTGATAGACTGATAATAAAAAAAAAGGGCATGTAGAAGACTGAAATCACATGCCAGAGAAAGATAGCAATGACTCAGTACTACTAGCAAAACAAAAACTAATTACTATACATTGAATTGAAGTCAATAATGCATAACTGACTTGATCTAAGAATCAGCAGTTAATTTAAGGAAAAATATTTTAATATAAGAAATTACCTAAAATTTCCAAATAAATACAGTAAAATTAAGTGTCTCTCTTTAGATAGTATATATGAGCTAATGCACTATTTTACTATCTCTTAGACATTTTTAAGGGGTACTATATAATAAGCAAATATAATACCTTATGTCTTTAGATCTCTAAAGTAGCTGTATCAACATAGGATCACTAGTGATGACCTATATCTTAGAAGAGAAAAACTTGTATTTTATCTACTTGATATTAAAAGGTATATCATGCTGTTTATCATGTATGTATAACCTAAAGAGGCAAAATACTGGGCCTTCCCAATATTTGAAAAAATATATATATATATACCCTTCCAGCCAGATGAATATAAAAATATAGATAGCTACATGAGTAGATAAGACAAATATGACTACAGCCAGGGGCATTTCCATGGACTGAAGGACAGATGAGGGACATCACAGGATATCATGAGGTCACAAGAAGAACTTTCAGTGGTAGAGAGAGCTGAGGAAGATTTCTGACCTTGGATCCATGAGTGAGGCTGGGATCCCAATTCTGTCCACCTTCTACCTTTCCTATAGTATGATGGGGGGTTAGCAACAAGGTATACAAAGGTGGGAACTGAGATTGAAACCCTTCTCTGAAAGTGCATTCAATTATATGAAAGACTAAAAATAAAAGCCTTATATTTACCCCAACTTCTCTGGGTGAACTATATTATGCTGCAAACCAAACAGTCCTCCAAAATAGAATCTTAAAACAAGGTGTTTTCTTGCTCATGCTGTAAATATACCACTTAGGGGACTGGGCTCAACATCTCCCTCACTGGGGTACCCAGGTTGAGAGGGCAGCTCCACCTTCACGCTTCCCTGACTGTAGAGGATAGAAAAACACAGCAAAGCATGCCCTGACTCTGAAAGATTCCACTTAAAGGTAACATACATCTATATCCTCATTCACATCGATATTCTCATTCCAGTTGCCTGATCGAGTGTGAGAGTCATGCTCAACTTAGAAGAGGCAGGATATGTAAGGTTACCACATACCTGGAGATGGAGAGCTAAAAATATTTCTAGAAGCAGAGTAATTACTACTTCAATCACCGAGTGATTTCAGGACAGGTTAGGTTTTGCTACTACATAACCAAAAAAAAAAAACTTTCCATTTTTAGAATGTTTTATATTTGGCTATCATGTCTAATGAACTCTAGACCTATGATACTTCACAGATGAGAAACAGAAGAGTCAAGCATCTTTGCTTACAAAAAGGGCTATAAAGAGAGGTGTAAAAAGCAAGTGGTAGAGTAAGAAGCAAGTATTTTGCCTCACTGTAAAAAAATCATTCTTAGCTTCAGGCTGCCACAAACACAAATATCAAACAGCTGGCCATTCTTACATTTTTAACAAACTGGCAGTCACTAAAAGTAGAGGAGGGAGGAAATGGTACAAACATTAGGTTTACAAGTTCTGGAAGATGTGGAAGAAGGGACTGGGTGACTCCAAGATTAATGTAAATCATTTTTGTGGGGTTGGGGGTCAGGTGAAAGGACAAATGCATTTCCCAATGATTCTCCAGTGACCTGGACTAATCAACAATAACCTCCACGTCATTATCTTGTCAGTTCTACTCAGCATCACTGCAGGTTGGTCCCTGATGCCTCCACAGTTTGAAAGTATCTCCACTGATATTCACTATATGCTACCCACCATAGGGGAAACAGTCCCTTTGACAGAAGAAGAGATAAACATTTTTAGCAAATACAAACTAAATCTCCATGGGAGAAACAAATCAGGAGGCTTCTCCCTACTCTATCCCATGCAAAACTACACAACCAAATAAAAAAAAAATTTTTTTTAACTTAAGATATGTATTTAATCCTCCTTAAACGATAGGATAGCTGGTAATGATAATGGCGGTTAAGAATATTTAAGTATTTTCTATGTGGAATGCAGACTGCTAAGTAATTCATATGCATTATTTCCATGAATCTTAAAAAATGGTTACTATTATCATCATTTTTTAACGAGATGAGCTGGGCACGGTGGCTCACGCCTGTAATCTCAGCACTTTGGGAGGCTGAGGCAGGAGAATTACTCCAGTCTAGAAGTTCAACATCAGCCTGGACAACATGGCGAAACCTCACTTCTACTAAAAACAAAAGAAGAAAAAGTAGCCGGATGTGATGGTGCACAGCTCTAGTCTTAGCTACTGAGGAGGCTAAGGAGGGAGAATGGCATGAGCCCAGGAGATTGAGGCTGTAGTGGGCTGTGATCATACCACTACACTCCAGCCTGGGTAACACAGCAAGATCCTGTCTCAAAAAAAAAAAACAAGATAATGGAATAAGCAGTGGTAGAACTGAGACCATATCTTGGTCTTATTCTAAATTTGTGAAATTTATTTAACTACCATGCAATAATGTCTCCTGTTTCATACCTAGAATCCAGTAACTATTAGTTCAGCTTTTAAAATCTACAATATGCATTGTAAAATCACCAAAACAATAGGTATAAAACTCTTATATTTCCACTTTTCCCTCTTTGTATTATGTTCTGGTCTTTACAATTTCTATGGATCATGACTAAAACCAACTTCAAGTACCTATTTGCATTTTTCTGTAATTTTTCTATTTAATCTGTGTTCAGTATGACCAGTCTTACACTTGAAGTATTTAACTAACTGATTTTCAAAATAAAACATAGGGGAATCCGATAGGTTTCCCTTAATTAGTAATCCCTAAAAGTGTTGAGAAACATGAACGTGAAGAATTACTGAATTCTGACCAATAACCCGAAAACTTTCTTCAGCCTTTGGGACTCCAGGAGTACATTTACTGATACATCGCCAATATTCTTACCCTTTTCACAAATCATCCCTAGAGCAGATGGGAGTCAGGGTTAAAAGACAATCCTTTACCTCTACTCTGGAAGGCCGCCTTTTGCTTCCGATTCTGCACTGCCCACATCTGCTGGCAGCTTCAAGACCATACCTAGTTAAATTAACTGAATGTCAAGGAACACATCTCCACAAGGGTTCTCTGTCCTAACTGGGTTGTTAAAATCTAAGGAAGCCAATTGGACTTTGTATGACTTATCAACGTGACCAGCAAGTAGCTGAAGGATTAGGGTTTATGTCATGCACAATTTTCGTGACTGTGGGGGAAATCACAATTATTTTTTTAGGATGAGATCTTGCTATGTTGCCCAGACTGGAGTATAATGGCAAGGTCACAACTCACTGCAGCCTTGACTTCCTGGGCTCGGCTGATCCTCCTGCCTCAGCCTTTTGAGTAGCTAGGACCACAGGCATGTGCCACCACACCTAGCTAATTTTTGTTTGCCCAGGCTGGTCTCAAACTCCTGGGCTTGGGCAATCCTGCTTCGGCTTCTGAAAGTGCTGGGATTACAGGCATGAGCCACCACAATTGCTGAGAAATCAAAGTTTTACTTAAGGATTCCATTGACATTGAAAATCCTCAAGGCAGAATTAACTTGCAGCTACGGTTTTCTCTGCTGCAAGGGGAGGCCTCTTAGATGTAAAGTTTGGTTTTCTTCCATCCACCTACCCTACCTTCAGCAACCTGGTGGTAGAAGACTGTGTGGGGTTTGTGGGGGAAGGTTGCTTATACTCTTATGAAGCACCCAAGGAAGCAAACAAATAAAAATTTAACCTGGCTTCTCAGACAAAAATTAACATACTCATCTACAAATATGACAAGTAATTTCACAAAATTAACATACTCATCTACAAACATGACAAGTAATTTCTGCAGGAAAGCCTAGAAAATATTTTAAACTAACTCAATAGGAATAGTATAGTCTAGTTTGGAAAACCGTTCAAAATCTCTGACTCAAATCTCATAACTGTCAACTCATTTTTCATCATCTTTATAACACTGATATTTATCATCAGTACGTTTGCTGGACAGACATATCCAAGAATGAAGGCATTTCTGCATTGTCCTACATTATCAATTTCTACTTGCATTATAAATCCATGTGAACTTAAACTCAATGAAGAACAAGGTTTTTTTCTTTCACCTTAATAGCTAGTCTACAACATAAAAAATATATGAATTATCACAATAATCTTTAATTTTTTCATCACTTCTGTTACATTAACATCTATTCTAAATGCATAAATTTCTTATACCAAAAATGCATCACACACTTAAGTTCTACTTGCTCCTCTGCAATGAGCAGTATGATGCTACTAATTAATATCCCCTGTGCAGCCAGGCATGGTGACTCACACCTGTAATCCCAGCACTTTGAGAGGCCAAGGCAGTGGATCACCAGGTCAGGAGATCGAGACCATCCTGGCTAACATGGTGAAACCCTGTCTCTCCTAAAAATACAAAAATTAGCTCGGCGTGGTGGCATGCACCTGTAGCCTCAGCTACTCAGAAAGCTGAAGCAGGAGAATTACTTGAACCCAGAAGGCAGAGGTTGCAGTGAGCCGAGATCATGCCATTGCACTCCAGCTGGGCAACAGAGTGAGACTCCATCTCAAAGAAATAAAAATAAAAATAAAAAATAACCACTGTGCAACTGGCTCATCAATTTCAACTCCATGAGTCTCCCAATGTAACCAAACCTCTGAGGGCAGAGTACACATGATGGGATGGAGTGGATGGTAAAATATGTTAAGCCCACGGTAATCAAATGCCCCAAGAACTCCTAATTAAGAAAGGCAGCACGATGAATAGCAAAGGGATGTTGGCCCTCCAGTCGGAGCAGAGAATGAACACTCACTTGTTCCTCTCTTGCTCTGAAAACACACACAGGGAGGTGTTCTCAAGTCACCATCGGCCATGTGATGGATCAGTCTCAAAACAAATATTGCCTTTCCTGTCTCTCCTTTTTGGGGAAGATATGAGAACTGTGAGAGAAGAAATTCTCCTACTGTGTGTGGCTGGAAGAATAAAACATTTAACTAAAAGGGTAAAGCTTGCTACACCAAGGACCAGAAACTATTTTTGCACCAAAAATGCCCCATTAATGGCCATGTAAAAATAGCTTCACCATTGGAAAATTCCTCTTTGCTTAAATTGGAAAGAAAATCTCTAGGCTATGAGAATTTTCACAAATACAACACTCTAAAGGATGCGGCTCCTTTCCTTCAAGTGCTTGATTTATTTTTCTTGTCCATTTGGTTTTTCCAAACAAGACGGATCCCTCTGAGGACAGAAAGGATTTTTTTTTTTTCCTTTTCTACAGAAGGTCGCTGTTCTACATTCATTACCAGAGCTGGCTGTGAAACCTTCCATTAGTGAATTACCGCAAATAAAGTTCAGGGACAACATTAACATGTTAGTCCTCATTAAAGAAAAAGTTAAATCTAAAGTCAGAGACAAGAAAGAAATTCTCAAAACATCAAGCCAACATTCCCAACACGCCAGAATTATTTTCAGGCTGGCTTTTACCTTTTCTAATTACGTGAAACCCAAGGGCTACTTACTGTGCATTTGGGGATGTGGGTGGAAAGAAAAGTGCAGAACAATAAAAAACAGACACAGAAGTCCAAGAAACAGAACTGAAGAGGCAAGAATGCTGCCACAGAGGAGCATTACCAAAAACAAACTCACTGAGCAAACTCCTAACACTTCCAGGTCAGAAAAGAGAGATTCTCCACTTGGCTGTGCCAGTGACTGAAACTAACTGCTTAGGCAAGTTACTTAGCTTGTCCGTGGTACGGTTACTTAATCCCTGAAGATGAAGGAGGAAGATAGATTACTATGATGCATTTGAGAGGCAGTTAAATTACTGGGTCATGCTTCTGCACTGACTTGCCAGAGGCTGTCCAGTGCACATTACATTATATTCTAACAGCTCTGTTTACTCATCTGTAAAATGGAGAAAATCATTGTGACTACCTTATAAAGGTGCTTATAATACTGGTAAGGCGCTTAGCATGCTTCTTAAGTGAACATTCTCCATCTTTATCATATTCAGTATTGTCATCACTAATACTGCTATTCGTACACTCACCTCGCGACCCCTCACCCTCTATTGTTTATCACTCTCTAACCTTCATATTTCCCCTCCTCCTTTGCCTCTGTCTTCTATGCTTCGGGTCATACAAGCCTTCCCTCATTAGCTTTGTAACTCATAGCACATTACTTACCATTTAAGCTTCAGTTCTCTGGCATTCAAAATGAAAGAAATACTATTTCCCATAAAGGATTAAGAAATGTAAAAACTGTAAAACTGCTTTTCTGTCAACTTGAGAAGAGCAGACAAATGAGAAATGATCATAATGATGAATATGATTTTGTGCTGTTGTTTTAATCAATTATTACTGAAAAAGTTAAACTTGCAAAACTCAAGAAGTAGCCATCAATAGTGAGGGGGAAGCCTATGCTGAGGAGAATACTGTAAAATGTAGACAGAGACCATAAGAAACACAGCATTTAAAAATTCTGGATAAGGAAGGGAATATTTGAAATGCTTCATGTAGTGAAAAAAAAAAAGCCCATAAATGTTCACAGTGAAATCAAAAAAACACCATGTCCAATAAAGGTGTTAGACGTAACAAGTAATCAAGTTCTCCAGCATGACCAAGGAACCCTAGGAAGTCTCACTCACATACAATTTCCCACTGAGGTAACAGAGGAAGTGCAAAACAGGAACCCCTGAAGATGAACGCTACCGCTACCTGTTACTTGAATAATCCTCAGCAGCCAGGAGCCTCTATCTACCGAACAGCAAAACCTGCTTTTTCCATTTTAATGACCACAGTGATTCAACACCAATAAATTACTGTTTCATCCCTACAGCTGCAGGAAAAAAAAAAAGGACACAGGAACAAGAAATTAAAAGGGGGAGTGTTTTCTACACGATGGGTATTTTTGTGTGTCAACTTGACTGGGCCTTGGGGTGCCCAGATATTTGATTAAACATTATCTCTCAGTGGGTCTGTGATGGTGTTTAGCGACTGATTCAACTGACTGTTTAAAGCAGATGACCTACCTCAACGTGGGGTGGGCACCCATTCAAGGCACCCTGAGAGTCTAAATAGAACAAAAAGGGAGAGGAAGGGAAAACCCCCTTTCTCTGCCTAAGTGTTTAAGCTTAAGCAGACATCAGTTTCTTCAGGCTTCCAAGACAGATAGGAATTTACACCATTGGCTCTCCAGGGTCTCTAGCTTGCAGATGGCAGACTGTGGGACTTCTCAGCCTCCACAGTCACACCAATTCCTTATAATAAATGTCTTTTAAAAATATATGTCCTTTTGGTTCTCTTTCTCTGAAGAACCCCAACTCATATATCTACTTAAATTTCAAATGAGTGATTCAGCATCCTGTGTTTGCTTATTGATGACTCAAACCCTTTTTATTCAATGTATTGTTATTATTAATAAAAACCAAAATATCAGGAAACACCTACAAAATACGAATGATCAATTCCTAAAGATCCAATAGTCACACACATTTTCCCAACTAGTTACAGTGTTTTCCATTTTACAATTTGTTTGCTTCAATCAGGATCCAAATAAGGTCCACACACATTAATATAAATCAAGGTACTCCCCTTTTATCTCCATTTGCCCCTTTTTGTGCTAAATATATTTTGTACCCTCTGTTATATAAAGATTCTCATGTTATGGATTTTGTCAGTTTTGCTGATTATATCCCCATGGTGTCATTAACATGTTACTCGGTTTAATTCCTGTAAATCGATAGATCTAGAAGCTTGATCAAACTAAAGTTCCATATTTTGTTGGCACAACTACTCCACAGGTAGGACTGCATACTTCTTTAGTTTTTTTTTTTTTTGAGACGGAGGCTTGCTCTGTCACCAGGCTGAAGTGCAGTGGCACTATCTGGGCTCACTACAACCTCCATCTTCCAGGTTCAAGCAAATCTTCTGCCTCAGCCTCCCTAGTAGCTGGGACTATAGACACGTGCCACCACTCCCAGCTAATTTTTGTATTTTTAGTAGAGACGAGGTTTCACCATGTTGGCCAGGATGGTCTCAACCTCCCGAGCTTGTGATCTGCCTGGCTTGGCCTCCCAAAGTGCTGGGATTACAGGCTTGAGCCACCTTGCCCAGCCTACTGTATAGTTCTATAGAGAATTATATAAAGTCTAGATGTCTCTCTGTTTGTGATGCTAGAGGCTGATGATAATTATTGCCTAGATCCACAGATTTATTCAGGTGGCAAAACTGTGTCACCTCTAGTGCTATCTTCCCCAAATTCACTGGAAACTTCAATTATGATTATCTGAAACACTAAATGGTATCCTTAGTAGATAAGATAAAGAGCCTTTAGCAATCATTTGGTTACCGGCCTCTACTTACATCATCAATGCTTCCCCAAGCTTTGAGGTTGTGCGAAGCTTGTTCTCCACTAGTTCCTTCAAAAAGAGCGCATGGGAATTATTATTGTCTGATTTCTGGCACACTCATAATCATTTAATATTCGTAGTTGAAGATCAGTTTGGAGAGTAAAATTCATGGTTCACATTTTCTATCTTTGTGTATCTTAAATATGATACTCCATTGTCTTTTTGGCATATAACACTACTGTCAAAAAAAACGTTTCACAAGAATCCAATTTTCCTTTCCTTAAACAGTGAGAGAGTCTTTTGGCTGGGATGCTCAAAGGACTTTTGTTTTTCCTTTTCATGAATGAATCATACATTCTCTGTATTATTTCTCTCAGATGATTTGAGAAGATTTTCCAAGGAACATGGTGGCCCTTTAAATGTAGTGTTAAGGACCCCTATTTCAATACATTTTTCTTGTGATTTTTTAATATATATATTTTTCTCTTTACTTTCAATTTCTTCTTATAGGACTCCTATGACACATATTTTAGTTCTCCTTTAGGCAGCCTCTATACAACTTCTTCTTTTCTCCTTTTCCTGTTTTTAAGACAGGGTCTTGCTGTATTGCCCAGGCTGGGGTACAGTGGCATGAACATGACTCACTGCAACCTCAAACTCCCAGGTTAAAGTGATCCTCCCACTTTAGCCTCTCAAAGTGCTGGGATTACAAGCATGAGCCACCACGCCTGTCCTATACAACTTTTTCATTTCATTATACATGTTATATGACTTTTTCATCATTTTTTTGTTATTAAAATGTTCCATCTCCTCCTCTACTTTTCTTCAAGTATTAGCAATTGTATTTACTTGCTCTTGCATTCTAATTTCTGAAACATAATTTTATTTCTACTTCTTTCCCAAATCCTGCCATCTTTTTTTTTTTTAATCTGGCATTTCTGAGTTTCTCTAAAACTAATGTATAATGCTCTTTTATACCATCTATCACATTCTTATATTTTAATCTCATTTAAAAACATCAGGTATATAGTTTTCAACTCTTTTATGAGTGCCGCTCCATATTCTCTTTTTTGGAATAACTTTATATAGAGTTCAAGTGTAATCCTTTTCTTTGCTCATTTTTTAATGTAAAATAAATATTCCCAAACATCATGGGGTTGGGGTGGGGGCATAGTGGAGCTGTTCTAGTTGTAAACACGTAGATCTTCTACTGTTATTATTTTCACAAAGTGATTCCAAGCACTATGACCTTCTGCTTTTACAGACCTGTCTTCTCAACGTCCACACTGTTATCTGAACCTTGTGTTTACTTGGCCCTGACTGCCCCATCTTGTTCAACATGACTTCTACCTCCAGCAGTTCCTCCTCTTTCAAGTTTTACCTTAGAAGGGAGATTCAGGTTATTGGTTTGGAAAATGATGGCACTCCGAAATCAGCAAACCTTGCTCCACTGTGGTCTCCTTGCCCTCATCCAGAAACCAAGTGTCCTATGGAAGCATGCCTACTCTTCAGTGCACATCCCAAGTTGGCCCACAGCACTTTCCCATGGGCATCTGCAATACGCAGCTGATCTGAGGCTTCAGGTCCTCTGTCTCTTCCCTCTGGGGCCAATTCCACGCAGGTCTCGCAGCTGCAGGTGGTTTGTCCCATCCACACATGTTCTGAGACTGATGCAGATACCTACCCTAGTTTCATTAAAGGTATTGTTTGTGAGTTTATAGTTTAGCTTTCCTAGCTGCTTTATGTTTTTCATGGAAGAATCTGGGATTTTGAACCTGTCATAACTGGTGTTTTCTTCTCAGAATTCACTGACAACTCAAACTGATTCTAAAGCAATCTAAAAATAATCAACTATTTTATTTTTCTTAGAAATATTAAAAGGTACTTTAAATTTCCAACTCCCCCAAAATAAAAATCATCCCCTACCAGTGTTTTCTATGAAATTGTTCAGGCCAGGTGCAGTGGCTCACGCCTGTAATCCCAACACTTTGGGAGGCTGAGGTAGGCGGATCACCTGAGGTTGGGAGTTCGAGACCAGCCTGACCAACGTGGAGAAACTCCGTCTCTACTAAAAATACAAAATTAGCTGGGCATGGTGGCTCATGCCTGTAATACCAGCTACTCGGCGTCTGAGGCAGGAGAATCGCTTGAGTCCGGGAGGCAGAGGTTGCGGTGAGCCAAGATCACACCATTGCACTCCAGCCTGGGCAACCAGAGTGAAACACCGTCTCAAAAAAAAAAAAAAAAAGAAAAAAAAAAGAAATTGTTCAACCATTTTTTCAAAAAAGAAATTCAGTGATTTAAAAGGTTTAGCACTTACTTTTGATGTAAATTACCAATAGCTCTCTATTAATGTATCACAAAATATATATACAAAAAAAGAGAAGTGATTACTGAAACTCTCAGGTACTATGAACAAGCTTCATAGCATTACATTTCATTCCTTTTTACCAGTAAATTATCTCTACTAAAAAGCTGCCTGTCAATACAAATTTCCAGCTGAAACTTTTCTAATCAGCACAGTGAGGCATCACTTTTATCTCACCAAGGTCTTCAAATCTGGTCACTACTCTATTATCTCCCTCATGATCATCCTCAACCAAACTTTCATCCTATCTCATCAAGACCGCTGCAAAAAACAGCCATCCCTGTCCCACCCCGATACATTTTCAAAAACTGCATAAAGAGTTTGAATACATGTAACCATGGAGATTTTTCTGTGGGAGATGTCCAAGGAATTCTTGGCCCTCAAAACCTTAAGAACCAGTAGAGCTACAATCATTCTGATAGCTGGATGGGACCGAGTTAACATTCCAACATTTTTTCTGGTTGTTTTTTTTTTTCTTTTTGAGACAAAGTCACCCGAGGTGGAATGAAGTGGTGTGATTTTGGCTCACCGCAACCTCTGCCTCCAGGGTTCAAGCAAGTCTCCTGCCTCAGCCTCCAGAGTAGCTGGGATTACAGGCGCCCACAACCACGCCCAGCAAATGTTTTGTATTTTTAGTAGAGATGGAGTTTTGCTATGTCGACCAGGCTGGTCTCAAACTCCTGACCTTAAGTGATCTGCCTGCCTCGTCCTCCCAAAGTGCTGGGATTACAGGCATGAGCCTCGACGCCTGACCTTTTTCTGGGTTTTTGAAATTCTGTTCAAGAATGACAAGACACAAAACAACGTGTCACAATTCCTACTTTGAGCGGAGTTGCCATGCGATCTGAACTTCATCCCTTGGATCTCAGTTTCCTCACCAGGTAAAGGTAGGAGCTTGACTAGATGATACTGAAGTCATGCTACAGATTTCTTAACAAACTATTCAACAGCAGGCAGGGAACACTTAAAGTCATCAGTTTTGCTATCAAGAGGTCTTCACTTGCGGTACTGTTTTCAAGGGTTAAAGATGGCCAGTAACAAGTGATTTTAGGAAATAAAATAGCCTAAAATGAAATAAAAATGAAAATAATCAGAGGTCGCTTCTAGAATTTCCAAACACTGGCTATGGGTCTAGGGCAAACCAGGAACCTGCCCTGCTGTATTCATTCCTATATCCCCAGTGCCTGCAACAGTGCGCAGCATGTAACAGGAGCTTTATAAATATTTATTGGATAGATGTGTGGGCTTCCCTTAACCTAATAAACAGCCGCTGTATGTTTCATCTTGCTTGGTAATGATTGAGACCATAGAGCAATGAGGTTCTCAATAAGCACTCGCAATAAAAAAATGGATAAACTACTTTCACACAGTAAAACAATGAAGCCCCCTCATCTGGGTCCCTACAATCTTGCCAATACATAACCTCATATTCTCTGATTAGATCAAATGAGAGATGACACTGAGACTTGGTTATCCCCATAATAATGTATTCCATCTCAAGACTGCATTGGAAACAGGGTTAAAGCCAATCAAGACAGTAAAATGAAACAATGAGATTTCTTTATTTTTATTTTTTTGAGACAGAGTCGCCATCTGTCGCCCAGTCTGGAGTGCAGTGGTGAGATCTCGGCTCACTGCAACCTCCACCTCCTAGGTTCAAGCGATTCTCCTGCCTCAGCCTCCCAAGTAGCTGGGATTACAGGCACACACTACCATGCCTGGCTAATTTTTTTGTGTTTTTAGTAGAGATGGGGTTTCGCCATGTTGCCCAGGCTGGTCTCGAACTCCTGGGCTCAAGAGATCCACCCACCTTGCCCTCCCAAAGTGCTGGGATTACAGGCGTGAACCACTGTGCCCAGCCAGATTTCTTTTAATAATAAACAAAACTAAACATGAGAAAGCAGCCACCATTAATGACCCAATTAGCAGGCCGGTCACAAAAAACCCTGAGTCTGAGGCAGCCCTGCAGAGGAGAAAGCGTAGTAGATAGGAAGCTAGGCATATGTGAATTTAAATCCTGTCTCTACCACTGGCCATTCTAAGCCTCAGCATCTTCATTTATGAAATAGCAATAAAAACTGCTGGTTCCCTGATAGAGCTGCTGCCAGAGGTAAATGAGATCAGGTATGCAAATCACTTAACAATATGCTTGGAACAAAGCAGTCATGCAATGACATTTATTTCCCTGAGCCCCTCCCAGTCATCCTAGATGAATACAAGGAAGAAAAAAGTAAGATGAAAATAGAAAGCAAGAGCAATATCCTATCAGGGCACACAAGTTTTTACATAGATTATTTCTCCTTTTGCTTATGCATGAAATAAAGAAACTGCACCCCAGGTAGCTACTACTGACTTTTTAGAATTTTAAGCATCTTCCCATGTAACTCAGTTTCCTGAGGTCTGAGAAAACCTTAAGAGCAGATCTTAAAGAATAAACAAACAAAAAACAAGCAGAACACATATGGGGATACTAGAGAGAAGATGAACTACAGTAAGTCAGATATCAGCAAAGCAAGTTATCACTAGACATAAGTCTGCAGGTGGATTTCAGATTTACTCTCTGTTAAAATACTAGCAAATTCTGACCTTGCAACTGTTCTTGCAGACAAGAAGTGGAATACTCCAGCGGTTACGAATTATAAGCTCTTTAGCAAGATGGTATAAGAGCAAGAGGGTCTGGTTCAAATCCTGCTCACCCGCTTATTAGGGATATGAGTTTAGAAAGGTGCGTTAGCTTTTTCTCCTCCAATATCTTCACTGTAAAAATAGTATCTCGCTGGGCGTGGTGGCTCATGCCTGTCATCCCAACATTTTCGGAGGCTCAGGCGGGCAGGCTGCCTGAGGTCAGGAGTTCGAGACCAGCCTAGTTAACATGGAGAAACCCCATCTCTACTAAAAATACAAAAATTAGCTGGGCCTCATGGCGCACGCCTATAGTCTCAACTACTTGGGAGACTGAGGCAGGAGAATCGCTTGAACCCAGGAAACGGAGGTTGCAGTGAGCCGAGATTTCGCCACTGTACTGCAGCCTGGGTGACAGAGCGGGATGCCTCAAAAAACAAAATTGTATCTCATAAGATGTCTGTAAGAATTAATGTAATATGTGAAAAGCACATGTTATAACACTACACAAATGTTTGGAACATAAACCACTTTGAGACCTTGCTTCTCTTGTCACATGAGAATATTAACAGCCCCTTCATAGGCTTGTTAGAATAAATCAAACAAGATGTTCCATGGAAGAGCCAAGAATATAGTATGCATTCAATAAATTATTATGACTACAACTACAGCTACTGCTATTAAAGGCATCTAGAACTCTTCAAGGCTGAGAAATAAGCCAGTACAAACACGCCCCGCCCCCACACACAAAGATTTTCTTTTTTTTTTTTGAGAGGGAGTCTTGGTCTGTTACCCAGTCTGGAGTGCAATGGCGCTATCTCAGCTCACTGCAACCTCTGCCTCCCAGGTTCAAGTGATTCTTGGGCCTCAGCCTCCCACGTAGCTGGGATTACAGGCACGCACCACCACACCCAACTAATTTTTGTATTTTTTTAGTAGTGATGGGATTTTACCATGTTAGCTAGGCTGTTCTCGAACTTCTGACCTCAGGTGA
This sequence comes from Ateles fusciceps, assembly GCA_036589455.1. Taxonomy (NCBI): domain Eukaryota; kingdom Metazoa; phylum Chordata; class Mammalia; order Primates; family Atelidae; genus Ateles; species Ateles fusciceps. Next base: position 16,817,321 of record JAZHEH010000562.1, read on the forward strand.
TCCACCCACCTCGGCCTCCCAAAGTGCTGGGATTACAGGTGTGAGTCCCTGTGCCCAGCCATATACACAGATTTTCATTTTTAAATACCTTACTCTTTCTACCACCTCAGACTCCATGCTCTACCTTTCAGTTGAACCCCACGTAACCTCATGCTAGAGAGAATCTGTATTATGTTCTTCCTCACTCACCTGTTCCAGTATTTCAATACAGCAGTCTTTCCCAAACACTAATTGGTGGGAAACAGTTTCAGGTGATCTACACAAGTATTCATTGCACGTAACAAAACTGTAGGATTTAAAATTTTAAATGTCTCCATAAAGCAAGGGGGCATTTAAGACCCTAAAGGCAGTTATGCCCATTTAGATGAACCCCGCATCCTAAACCAGCAGGTGCACATTAAATATTCATCAAACCAGCAAAACAGTTGTTCACAGCATTTTTCTCTGCCTGAGTGCCCTCCCTTACTTCCTACACTCTTATCTGCATCAGAGAATTATCTCAGAGCTGGACCAACATGGGCAGGGATATGAAGGGTAAACATCTGAGGAGCCCTTGTGGCATACATTCTTCTACAGAGTCAGAGCCATTTTGCTGGTCTTGTGGTCCCTTAAGAGTTTCTACTGTGGAAAGCAGCTAATGAGGACTTATCTGGAAGGCTAGATATGATGAATCACCAACTTTAAGTTGGTGAGCAAAGGAGGACGTTTCTGTTTCAAATAATCTTCAACCTCTATTACAAAAAGGAACAAATGGAGGGAGTATGTGGGAACTTAGGAAGTTTAATGACAAACCTGAGCTTAAATTGGTGGTTTTCCATTGTACCATAAAAACGTACATACCCGTTTTGAACAATATTCAAAGTGTGAAAGATTATTATGTGCAAAAGAAAAATTGATCACACCCTGAAAAGTAGGTAGAAAATAAATATTTGTTGAATGTCTCACAGATGGATTGACAAAATGAATTAATGAACGAATGAATGAATGAATGAATATCAGAACCATTGCTAAATTACTCTCAAGCCAGCAAATCTAAAAATCATGGTTTTCACACATACATACATACACACACACACACACACACACACACACACACACACACACACATCGAATGTAGATACCAGGAAGAAGTTGCCAGAAAACCTGTTATCTGGAGCAAGGAAACACTATTGGGGTACAAGCATCTCTTCATCCTATGAAACCACATATTTATATCCTAGCAATTCTACCTCCTGAAAAACTAAGGCTTAACTCATGGTACTCCCCCGCGATGTCCTCAAGCACATTCTGAAATAAAAGCCTTTTTTGAAGACAGGCCTACTAATAAACTAAATTATTTCTGTTATGCCACAACTAATGGAGAGAAGCGCAGAGCTCAAGATGAACAATAATCTAAACCGTTAGATCTGATTTGTAACCTAACGATATTCTGGTACTGGCAGAGGAACAAAACAAAATGAGCTGTAATAACAGGCAAGGTGTGCTGTCAGCACTCTTGAGGGAATTTTTATATTTTAAGCCTGTGGGAATTTGGAAAAGGTCCACAGTACTATTTTTTCCCTTATCTGACTGACATGGCTGATTACACCTTTAATTTAAGTCTAATAACGTATATTGCCTATGTTAATCAAGATATAAAAGCTAAAGTTGTGTTTTATGAAAAAGCAGATCACTTTACAATACTGGACTCAGGCATGACTGAATGGACACTTCATTGAAATTCAGCTTTGGTCAAATGGAGGGCAAGTTACGTGGCCCCAGATGAGACTGATTCATTTCCCACATCACTGTCCGTTCCGGCTCTTCTTGGTTTTCTGGCCAAGAGCATATACATTAGTCAAATTGCCTGCTGTATTGATGAGATTTTCACTGCAAAAATACTGTGGGACCAAAAGGAATGAGAAAAAAAGAATTTTGGTAGTGGACAAGAGTAGGTATTTATTTCCTGCTCACTAGTGTTTGGGTACACTGGGTGATTGACCTCCCAGTGTACAAACAGGTTGGGTCCAGAAAGTTCCACCTATGAATCTAGGACATGCCCTTCTCATGGTACCTAGCACAACAGAGAGGTCAAATAAAGTCATGCAAGCACATTCAAGCCCTCTATTCATGGGCCTTCCATGACATTCCACTGATCAAGAGAATCACAAAACCCAGCCCAAAGTTCAGCCGAAATTGAGCTGTCCACAGCAGGCCCAATTGGGAGGCATAGCACAGTCACAGACTAAAGGGGCTGCTGGGCTACGACAGCCAGAAAGTGTCACATCTGAACAATCATCAGGTCTACCTCACCTGGGCTGCCACATTCTCCCTAACCTGCCCTCCTGGTGACAGCCTTGCACTCCCCACCCCCTGGTAGGAAAAGGAGAACCGTCCCTGGCTGGCAAGGTAGCCAATCAAATACTCATTCTGACATCATATGATGTCACCTTGACGGTGGGACACTGAAAGTTAAAAGCCCACAAAAGCAAATTCAGCTAACCTCATGACAACCTTTCTTGAGGACTGGATTCTCCATTTGTCCTGAATTACTTATAATAAATGCCTATTCATTCTAATTAGTTTCTTTGGATCTCCATTACTTCTATGTCAAAGGCCATAGTAGGGACAACCAAATAAGACAGATAGAGCTGAGAAGAGAAATCTGCTCAAAAGAGGTATGAGTTAGGTGGCCAGGAGCAGGAGTGGGAGCCAGACCTGGGAACTTGTCTTCCAGCTGGGTTTGCATCATAAACACATTGCTGCCTTCCTGAGGTCATATGCCTGTGGAGCACGCGAAGAGGTTTAAACCACGCTGAATAAGGAATCCCTTGGCACTGCCATTGCTTATACAGGGCACCTAAAAGAAATCATTCCTTTAGGTTTGTTATCTAGTTCTTACCCATTCCTCTCCAATCTTTCCTCACCTCAGATTCTTAGGGCTTTACCATCATCTTCCAAGTCAATGATTCCCTGATCAATACTCCCAGCCCTGCACTCTAATCCTAAATTACTCCTGCCTATGCATCACTTCTTCCTGGATATCCTACCTGTACCCTAAACCCACTGCTGGTCTAGAATTAAATTTGCCAGCTTTCATACAAACCTTTACCCCTTCCTCTATTCTGTGTCCCAGTGATATTGTTATTTTCTTCTGCACTCCCTATAGAGTACACTTTGGCCTCCAACATGCTATTATGCTCCCAGTTGTAGATATCACTGGCTGCCTGGCCACAGGCCAAGAGCCATTTGTGCTGGGCAGGCACAGCCCACTTCCAGCTACAGAGGCTCAACAGGCTAAACCCTGTCCCCGCCTCCCTTTGCAGCTATCAGGTGGGTATGGCCGCAATTCCAAGCACACACTTGAGGTGAAGTATGCAATGGGGCTTCTGTGAAAGCTCCGCCTCCCTCGAAGAGAGGCTGGGGGGAAAATCTCTTCTGCTGCTGAATTACCTTGAAATCAAGACAGCACAGAGCTTAGTAGCTGCGCATCTGCTCAAAAAGCTTCCGTGGCTCTCAACTGTCAAGTAGATAAAATCTAAACTCCTTAGTTCAGGATTCAAACGTTTTCATTATCTGGTTCCACACTTATGTTTCAAGTTTATGCCTTTCTATTCCCCTTCATATGAATACAGAATAACCATATTATTTTCTTTACGGGCTTACAATGTGCCAGATAATGTGCTAGATACACGACATACAGTATTCACCGTCTGCACTGGCCCCTATGTGGTCAGTGTTAGCATACTTATTTTATAGAAATTAACAGGACCAGAACTCACGTGCAAGTTTCTCTCCATAAAGCTCCAAGCTTTTCAATCCTTATTTCTTGGGTATCTTCTGTGTGCCAGACACCAGTACACCCTACCACTTCCTCTTCCAGTTGGGGTTTCTATCTGTCCCACTCCTTTAGATCATTCCTTCTGGGATCAGCTCAGAAAACTGTTTTATGGGCAATATCTCCCTTCAAAATGCAGCAAAAACCCATCAGCAATCGAAAAACAATTGCACCTTTTTTTTTTCCTCTTTTAATCCTTCCTACTTCTAGTGTGGTAATATAATTATATCTTACTCCAAATTTGAGGATGCAAGCTCTTGACTGAGGCAAAGACTGCTGCTTATTCATTTTGTAACTTTCCCCCACTCACCTCCCCCCATCATGATAATAAGAGACAATAGTTATGGGCCTTCACTATGTGGAAGGCGGTGAAGTGACATTTTACATATTCTGTTACTTATGATAACTCCATGGATTCTATTACCCCCTTTTACAGGAAAAGAAAAAAAAATGTAGCAAAGTTAAGTCATCTGCTCAAGGTCACAAGCCTACTAGACAGCAACAACAGATTCCAGTCCAACAGGTCCAATAGGTGTAATGGTATATTACACCTCAGTTTTCATCAACGAAGATACGAAAGGTCTAAACTTTAAAGCACTTGGATCAAAAGGCTCCATTAGGAGTGGAACTGTTTTCACTGCCAGGATTTGAACAACGGGGATGGGTTTAAGAACAACCTTTCCTGAGCTTCTCTGGTCAAATTCTATGTGGGAGGGCAGAAAAGGGAGGAGTTTAATTCAGTATTATCTAGGCTAGGGGATCGGTGCTCAATCAACGTATGTGCCAAAGATTTTAGACTTAAGTTGAAATTCTTGTTTGTTTTTGCGAAAAGGATGGTCTGTCCTGCATAATTAAATCTGCCTTTAAATCCAATATCATATTATGGAATTTGAATGGCTTACACTCAAAGAAACTGATCCCAAACTGGACCAAAAGCCCACCTACATATGATTTATCTGGGGTGGATTTTAAAAATGTATAGATTTCACAGTTACAGAATTGGGTGGGGTGTCACTTACAAAGCTCACCAGGGGTTTTGACGAGCTGCAAGATTTGGGAGCCACTGGAGTCTAGTTCACTCCACATCTTAACAGCTAACCCCTTTGTAACTCTGTAAACTTTGTTTAGTTAAAAATAACTAAACAAAATATCAGAACGTTTTCTCCTAGTTTCTGACTTTAGTTTCTAACAATTGCAATTTCAAAAAGCCCCACATTATGATTCCTAGGTCTCCTTCATATTTGGTTACACACACAAAAGGCCCGATCCTAAAGAATCCACTCTCTGGATTTCAGCAGTGCCTATTGAGTTTTGTTTGTATAACAATATCAGGAGCCTGCCTGGATAGGATTACACAGAGTCAGGGAGAGCAAGCACATTCTGAGGAAAGCAGCTTGCCCTTCAACAATCTGATAAACAGGCGTTAACAGAAGCACCACACGTACTGGATGCCCCAGTCTTCTAGCCTTTGTTGAACCATATGTCAGAGTGCTCCTAGCTCTGCACAACATCAAAAATTCGGTCGCCCAGATAAAGTCACTCTCTGGGCTTCTTTGTAGGAACAAGAGGGAAAGAAAGGGCTTTGCTTATAAGAATGGCATAAATAGTCTCAACACACAGTTCGGCGTCTGAAAGGGTAAAAAAATCATCCCAACACGATTCAATAATACATATTTACGCACACACACATACCTATATGTACACATTTATGATCCTGTTATCAAACGGCATTTACACACATGTACGTATGTGTTTGAGGTTTACACATATGTATATAGGTATATATATGTTATTTCCTAGCAGTCTTAGATTATTCCAACAACTTAAATCATTATCAGCTAAAAAATAAAGAAAAACATAAAACTCAGCTAACTTGCACTGATCAAGACCTGTGTCACAGAACTGATCACAATGTTAAAATACACATCAGCTTCTACGTGATGAAAGAAGAATCAAGAGGGAGTAAAAGAACAACGCACAGCTCTCAGGGTCAAATCTAAGTTCTGACAATGTCACCGGTGTACCATACACTCTGACCCACAGACAGACTGGATGTACACTTGAGTAATGACAAGTAACTTTAATTAAACTCTCCAATTGCTTCGAACTTCAAAATGTACTTGCTCACCAAGTTAGGGTCTCTCAGAGTGGTAATCCTTTCTTATTAATGTTTGACAAACTATTAAATTTCCCATTTTTCCCCTGACCAATGGTAGCATGCCCTCTCTCCTTGTGATTTACAAGTCGTCTCAGAAATTAGAAAATGATGTACAGCTAGTGCAATTCATTTTAATAGGAATTTGAATGGCTTCTCTTTCCCTTTTTCGAAATACAATATCCTGAATTGTCCTCTCTGTCCATGTGATAAATAACTTGAGTGCAGAAAATGAAGAATTTTTAAATGGCAAGATAAAAGACGTGATTCTGTGTTCGCTGTTTATGAAAGGGCTGCTCTTTGAAGTGATAAAAGCTGTGGTCCTGCTGTGTTTCCACCTGCAAAGCTCCTATAAAATCTAATAGAACTTAGAGGGGTACACAAGGCGCAGAGTATGAAACCTAATTTCCATCCCAGTTCATTTGATTTCCTAAAATTACATCAACAGCAAAATCAGATAGAGGGTAGACACTGGTTTTATGAGGCTTCTAATAGACAAAACTCTATTTCAGTATTTAAAGAATAATTACCACTCCGTAATTCAGCCACGGGCCTATCGGAGCCTATTTCTGTCATCTCCCTTCATTTGCCAACACGCATAACCCACACAACCTGCTAACTACCCTATCATATTTTTTAGATAATTTAAGAAGAAGAAAGTGATATTCATTAAGATGCAACATAAATCCAGAAGTACAAAAATCAAAGAAAATCCACAAATCATAAACCAAAAGGACTTAATCATTAAATTCAATTTTCCACTCACTGCATCTAAAATGAGCCACAGAGCAGACAGGGCACGTGCATTTAGAACCTGGATAAGGATGACGATGAAATGAAGTCTTTATTAACCCATCAATTACAACGCCCCTTTGAATCATTCCAGGGAGGCTTTACCTACATGCACTTGTGCTAACGCATCTACAGATTCTGTAACTTTAGAAACTCAACTTTGTTTCTCACCAACACTATTATTTCCCACAAAGTTCATTCTAAGATCATTCCATCAAGTAGGCTCACTATAACTGGATTCTCCCCTCTCCCCCCTCCCTCCACTCTGAAAGACCAAAATGATAACACTGAGTTCAGGCTAAAAATGGTATGCAAGTTCTAGAAGAGACCTAGGCACACAAAACTATATTTAGTATATTCGATGCTTGTTGATTCAACAAAAACCAGCTACAAAGGGCCTGCTCCAGAACTTTAGAATCATCCCACCAAATTATGTCACCATATACTAAAATCTGAAAAGAGATTTGTGCCATATTTTTCTTAAATGGCAAAGAGAGAATATGATCGACAGCTTAATAGAAAACACAGCCCACAACATAAAAACAAAAGGTCATGTCATCTTTTGCAAACTCCAAGATTTGTAAATCCATCCCCATACTCCACTTCACCAACATCTATCTACCCTTCTCAAGAAATCACATAAAACTAGAAAACACGAGTTTTGCTCTAGGTAAGAATAACTAAAGGGAAATCTCCCTTCTGTCCTTCCAATCACACAGTAAATACAGCACAAGATTTATTATTATTATTTTTTTAAATAGAGATGTGGTTTCACCATCTTGGCCAGGCTGATTTCAACTCCTCACCTCGTGATCCACCCATCTCGGCCTCCCAAAGTGCTGGGATTACAGGCTTGAGCCACCGTGCCCAGCCTACAGCACAAGATTTAATTGCAGTTTATACCATCATACGTCCCAGTGGGGTGGCTCATCTGGGAGCTGAATCGGTGACGCCCTTTAACTTAGACTCCATGACCTTCCGGGTTGTGTTAATTACCCTAACCCAGAAAACAGTCCTCAGAGGGAAATGTCATCAGTGGATAACTTTTGCCACGGGGCCACTTTGATTTTATTTTGTCTTTCCCATTTTCGGGAACAGTAGTCCTGGGATTTCTTTTAAAAGGTAATTTATAATGAATATACTTCATGGCTTTTGCTTTGGCAGCATATTTCTTTTTTTGAAAGAAAAAATAAGGAGAAAAAACCTACAAGCCAGAGTTTGAGCCTAGAAAGCATCCGTTAGAGGAGGTTTTCTTAACCTTAGCGCTATTAACAATTCAGGACAGATCATTCTTTGTTGTGGGGACAGTCCAGTGCATTGCAGAATGTTTAGCTGCATCCTTGGCCTCTACCCACTAGATTCTGGTAGCTCTAAGTCCTGTTGTAACAACCAAAAATGTCTCCAGACACTTCCAAATGCCCCTTCTGGAGTAAAATCGCCTCAGTGGAGAACCACCGCTTTAGGGAGGGGGAAATAAGAGGAAAAAAAGTTCCCTTAGAACGATGAAGGTCAGCCCTGGCAAGGTCGGAGGAGAAGTGGCGCAGATCCACCCTGCCTCTGTGATTCAGGCGCCTGTGTCCCCATCACCAGTGAAGCTGGGAGCCGCCATGAACAGGAAGCACATCAACAGATCTTTATCTTAAAGGATCTGTCAAACTCTTTGTAATGTGCTATCATAAAACTAAAACTGAAAAGGGGAAAATGCCTGTGTCTGCAAAGGGGAGAAGAGAGTTGGCATGTATACGTCGGAAAGGGGGAAAATCCTATGCTTCAAAACTGCTGCACTGGCAAATGCCTGATGCTGTGAGACCGATTTCTAAAAGGGGCACAGGGGCACGAAGAAACAGAAAAGTCAAAGTATGTTTAATGTTTATAACATCTTTTTTATCTTTTTGACATGCCAATGAAGTTTTTTATTTTTTTTGGAGAGAGAAAGAGACAGGAAAAGAAAAAGTCAGTAAATCCTGCAGTAAAAATAAAGAATGAGCATAGGAGCGAGTAAAGTTAACCATCAGCACTTTTATGCTATCCTGAAACAAAAAGACACTGATGAGACTGATCTGTTTTAACCCTTTCACAGAAGAGGTTGCCGAATACAGTCTACCACAAGGTACCATTGGAATAAAGAAGGTTCCAGTTCCATTTCAGGATATAAAAGCAAATCAAGCCTGACACCTTGAAAGCTAAGACCTGAGATTACAACCCTTTACCAAGAAATTGGTTACTCAGGTGACAGAGCTCACATCCCAGTAAGAAGGATACAATCTAGTTCCGACTATTAACCCCAGATTGCCCCTCCCAGTCAACAACTTTCTAGTACGAGAATAAAGATCCTTCTGGGCAGTCGCATCTTTATCCGTCAATCTTAAACAACAATGGAGACCTGAGATTAGTCCTGACTTGGCTCAGGGTAATTAACACTACGCTGTTCCCTGCTTTTGTGTGGAATATGCTAGAAAACCATAGGACTGCAGATGTTTACTTATAGAAAGCCCAAGGCCATTTAGGTGACCAAAAGCTTTTTCCCAGGAGCCCGGGAAATTGCTATTTCTCTTTACTTTGAACTTGCATTCCACTCCTTCTCCATGAATGAATGTGGTCTTGTTTGCTCTAAGCATTTTCCAGAATATCCCTCTGAACCATAAATCAACTCGAAGGGAAAGGTAGTGATTAATACAACAAATGGATCTTGCCATGGTTAATTTTTCATACCTGACAACTATGTCCTAGAGGAAGTATAAAAGACCCTGGCGTTGCAACTTTTAACTATCCAAATGCTTGGTGATTATTCTAACAGACCCAGAAGACCCATGAAAAATAGGTATTTTTCAATCTCTTGAGGAAGAAATTACTTTCAATCACCTGAAAGCTAGTATATGGTGGTGTGTCACCCAGTGAGAGAGCCCAGCCAACCACCAGATGTTCACATCTCAACACTGTTTTATTGTAAAAGAGCAACATTCAGGAAGCAACAACAACAACAGATCCTTTGGAGGGAAAAATAACTCATCAAGGATGCAATCGAACATGAACATAACTTGAAATAGTATTGTAGGTTGCAGCGTGCTTAGCGGAATGTTTGAGGCATACCTCCTTCGAACCATGCTGTCCAATACAACGGCTACTAGGCACACGTGGCCAATTAAGCAACTGAAATGTTCCTTAGTAAGAAATGGGATGGGCTTACAGAGTGCAATACACATCAGATTTCAAAGACTTCACAGGAAAAGAGAATGTAAAATACTTAACGAGTAATTTTTTTATTGATTGCAGGTTGAAAAGATACTATTGTGGAGATAATGGGTTGAATAAAATAAACTATTAAATTTAATGTCACCTTTCTCTTTTTACTTTTTTAGTATGACCACTAGAAATTTTTAAATTACATGTGTAACTGGCATTGATGGCTCACAGATTTCTATTCACAGCAAATTTTCTGTAAGTGCCTGACAGGAAGTATTTTAGGCTCTGGCTCTGTCTATGGTGCTAAAGCAGCCATGGATAATACGTAAACAAATGAATGTGGCTATGTTCCAACATTAGTTCATCAGACAGCTGAATTTGGCCTGTGTGCCCTAGTTTGTCTAACCAGGGTAGAGAACATTAACAGTTCCCTGTAAAGAGGAAGATGAACCTACCAGGTGCCTGTGATCTGAATTTGGCCAGCAAATGTGTTTTTGCATCCAGCGTGAGTTTTGCACAAATCTGAACTTGAATTACCTTTAGAATGGGCATGGGTAATGCAGGTCCTCACAATCCCCATGACTCCCGAAATCTAACTGGCCTTCTTCCCATAATGGCCATGTGCATGGGCATTCCTGCTGCAGAGCTGGTGTCCTACAAAGAGGCTCTCCAGAGAGACAGTCAGAAAGTCAGAAAATGTGCCTTTCTACCTGGGACTAATAAATGGTCCAAACCAAATCAATTTTGAGAATGAAAGAATGGACATAATTAACAATTACACCTGGATAACAGGCTCCAATGAGAATGCATATAGTTATCCTACTGATAAAGAAAGCCAGGCCTGCAATAAGAATACTGGCCAACTTTCTCTAAGAAACCAACACAAACCACTAAGTATTTCACAACACTTCCCCTGTAACACATTGTATTAATGTTAAACAAGCCTCTCCTCTAACATATCGAAGAGGGGATAGACACCCTTAATGTCTATATACTGAACACTGTGCAGCCAGCATTCATTTCATCTTCTCTTTGGTCAGCTTCGCAAGCTCTATTTTGCCATCTCTGGAAAATAGTGTTGATTTTCCTCTCAGTAGTCACATCTTCCCTATTCAAATCATGGAATGATGATTTTTAAAAGTTCCACCCAAGCTGGCAATGAGTATACCAGGGCTCATTCTCCTACTCCTCCTACTTTTGTATATTACTGATCAGTTACATTTTTTTATTTGATTTGAGGTCCTACACAGACTGTAGGGTAGGGTGCAGTATTTATCTTGATCCTAAGATAACCAGCTGAACAAATAATGGAGCTAATTAGGATTCAATGGACACCACCTGAAATACTGAGTCTCTTTTTTTTTTTTTGAGATGGAGTCTTGCTCTGTCGCCCAGCCTGGAGTGCAATGATGTAATCTCAGCTCACTGCAACCTCCATATCCTAGTAATTTTCCTGCCTCAGCCTCCTGAGTAGCTGGGACTACAGGCACACGCCACCACAGCCAGCTAATTTTGTGTGTGTGTATTTTTAGTAGAGTCGGGTTTTCACCATGTTGGCCAGGCTGGTCTCGAACTCCTAGCCTCACGTGATCTGCCCACCTCCGTCTCCCAAAGTTCTGGGATTACGGGCATGAGCCACCGCACCCGGCCCTCTGGGCCTTCTGAGAAAATTCTTCTTCCAAACAATCCCTGCTAATGGACAGTGAAGACCCCACCATAATGCAAAGCCAGAATTAAGATATTGCCAGCAATATGGATAGCAGAGTCCAGAAACAGAGAGAAACAGTCCCTGACAGTCTTGGGAAGCGGAACCCAGCCCTCACTGAGGTCAACACAAACGTTACTCTTTTTCATCATTCTACAAGCCGACTTGAGTTTCTGTTGTTGCACTTGACAAAAGTTATTGGTGTAGACATCACTCTCATCTGATCCTCCCTTTCTTCCCCCTCTCAAGCCCCCTTCTGTGTATGTATGTGTAAAAAAACTATACTTACATAGTCCCAGCTACGTGGGGGGCTGAAGTGGGAAGATTATTTGAGCCCTAGAGGTCAAGGCTGCAGTGAGCCGCTTTCACACCACTGTACTCCAGCCTGGGTGACACAGCAAGACTCCATCTCAAAATAAAAAAAAAAATTACGTGCACACACAAGCGCAGGCACCTCCCCCACTTCCCACCAGTGGTCTGTACCTGGAGAGCACCTGATGGCGTGTGTGTGTGTGTGTGTGTGTGTGTGTGTGTGTGTAGACCACTGGGGGGGTAATCATAAAAATATGTGTGCTTTTGAAGCTAAATTAAGCAGTCAGAAGCCATTTCCCACCTCACAAGCACTCCCCTGAGCTGCCAGTGCATCTGTTTTGCAGAAGCAGCTGGTGACATAGTTTTTACCTCACCAGGAAGTCACTTCCCAGAGGGAAGCTAAAGCAGGCGGTGCCAGGGCAGGGACTTCACCAGAGAGCACTGCAAAGCTTCAGCGAATTTCTGCTTCCTTCCGCCTTTCTTCTTCCTTAAAGGTACTGTGCAGAGTTCTGGCCTGGCGTGGTGCTCCCGACTATAATCCCAGCAATTTGAGAGGCCAAGGCGGGTGGATCACTTAGGTCAAGAGTTTCAGACCAGCCTAGCCAACATGGTGAAACCCCATCTCTACTAAAAGTACGAAAGTTAGCTGGGCATGGTGGCAGGTGCCTGTAATCTCAGCTACTCAAGAGGCTGAGGATGGAGAATCACTTGAACCCGGGAGGCAGAGGCTGTAGCGAGCCAAGATTGCACCACTGCACTCCAGCCTGAGCGAGACTCCATCTAAAAAAAAATAATAAGAGAGAGAGAAAAAAAAATAGGTACTGTGCAGAATTCTGTCCCCAACACAGATCTCCCTTCTTCTCCACTTCCATTATCTCAGGACACATCACTTTCTTCAGCCAGCTTGAAACATTAATCCTGAGAAATCAGACTAGGGATTGAGTCAACCTCATAGGAAAGTCTCTGGCATACAGGTAACTTGGACACCATCAAGAACTAGCACCAACCTCTAACCCAGCCAAGGCACCGAGAAGCATCCTTGGGAAACTGCCCAAGTTCATGTATCTACTAAGCTTCAAATAAAAACTCCTTATCCTCAGCTAGTGCTTAGGGTATTTTTGACCCACAGAATTTTTTTTTTTTTTTGGTCTGTATTTTTGAAATTGGAGCAGCAGTAACAAGTCACCTGTCTTCGACTCTCATGAAAAACCTACCACCTTCTAGAAAACTGGCTCTATGAAAAAACGCACCACATCAGCTTAAAACCAGTAATACATCTGTCACCATCCTACCCTCCCGCCCCACAAGTTGACATACATAATCACAACAATATTTATTAAGCAATTAGAATTTTCCAGGCACTGGTCTAAGCATTGTACCACAGAGTCATTTATTTATTTATTTAGAGATGGAGTCTCGCTCTGTTGCCCAGGCTGGAGTGCAATGACACAATCTAGGCTCACTGCAACCTCCATCTCCTGGTTCAAGCGATTCTCTTGCCTCAGCCTCCTAAGTAGCTGGGACTACAGGCACGTGCCACCATGCCCGGCTAATTTTTGTATTTTCCTTAAAGACAAGGTTTCACTATGTTGGCCAGGCTGGTCTTGAACTCCTGACCTTGTGATCTGCCTGCCTCAGCCTCCCAAAGTGCTGTGATTACAGGCGTGAGCCACCATGCCCGGCCAAGTCTTTAATTTATTCTTCACTATATTTCCATTGTTAGATCCATATTATAAATGCAAAAACTGAGGCAAAGAGGGTTTACCTTAATTTCCCGGTACACAGCCAGGAAGTTAGCAGGGTTGGAACTCACACCCGCCTCAGTCTGGCTATAGTGTCCATACTCTTAACTGTGATAGTACAGCATCTCCCAAATTGAAAATTCAAATCCTTGAACAATAAATACACTTATTGTTCTGGGGGAAATGTTATGTCCACACTCTCAAGGGGGTAGTGTATAACTCCCCAACTCCTTAAGTGTGAGCTGCACATAATGACTTTCTTACAAAGAGTACTGTATGGTGGGGGGGCAAATTTACAGTGGAGAAATCTAACAAACACTAACTCAGTCCAGCAGATGAAGGTCATATATTGTGTTGAAAGCAAGTACCCTTGATAGGATGTGATTAAAATGGCACTTTACCTCTGTTATCTTCTACCCCAAAATCTATAAGCCTAGTCAAATTGTAAGGAAAGCATTAGGTAAACCCATATCGAAGGACATTCTTTGAAATATCTGACCAGTACTCAACCTTGTCAAGGTCATCAAGCACAAGGCAAGTCTGAAAAACTGTCGCAGCCCAGCAGAACCTAAGGAGACATGACAACTAGATGCAATGTGGCATCCTGTATGGAATCTTGGAAAAGAAAGGACATTAGGTAAAACTAAGGCTATTTGAATAAGTAAGAACTTTAGTAAAAGTATATCAATTTTGGTTCTTTACTGGTGATAAATGTACCAACCTAATGTAAATGGCTAACAATAGAAAAAACTAGATTAGGGGCATATAGGAACTCTCTATTTTCATAATAGTATTTTATAATACTATTGGAAAGACAGTTATTCCTATAAGAGATAATTCATGCAATTATCATAACAGTGTTTCATAATGCTATTATGAAAACAGTAGAGTTCTGTAAACCAAAAAGTATTTTAAAATAATTTTTTTTTCAATGTTTATGTCCCTAATAGTTGGAGAGAAGGTGAGAAAGACCAAGAAACTCTCAAGGTTTCTGGTTCTAGTAATGACAAGAACTCTGTTCAGTAACGGGAGGCTGGCTCAGTACTGCACAGCTCTGCTCCATGAACAGGAGCCCAAAGGCTCACCATGCCGGCCGAGCGCAGTGACTCACGCCTGAATCCCAGCACTTTGGAAAGCTGAGGCGGTGGATCATGAGGTCAAGAGATCAAGACCATCCTGGCCAACATGGTGAAACCCCTTCTATACTAAAAATACAAAAATCGGCTGGGCGGGACAGCGTGTGCCTGTAGTCCCAGCTGCTTGGGAGACTGAGGGCACGAGAATTACTTGAACCTGGAAGGCAGAGGTTGCAGTGAGCCAAGATCGCACCACCGCACTCCAGCGTGGCAACAGAGCAAGACTCCATCTAAAAAAAAAAAAGAAACTCACCATGGGTCTGGTCTGTTCCACTGACTGCTTCCTTCTTGCTGCTCATCCACAAAAGCAGACCATTTCATTCACTAGTCAAGCCCTTGGCTCCAACTCTTGAATGATCAGATTGGCTGTTTTTGAGCCAACTACTACTGAAAGATGCCACAGATGAAAAGACAAGGCCTTTGCTAAGGGTCCCTTCCAAAGGTAAAAGTGAAAAGATTCAAAATAACTCAAAGTATTTAAAAAAAAAAAAAAAAAAAAAACCAGCAGCAACAACAACAGCAATTTGAATGCCTGTTGAGGGTGGTAAAGAACAGGCTCTTTAAAATGCAAAATGACTGTGAAAAATGTTTTCTTTCTTTCTGGGAAATGTCTTGGATATTAAGTCTCAGAGGAAGTGTAGTGAGCTGGCAAGTGATTTTGATGAGCATTACACTGATAAAGTAATTTCATGCCTGATATTACTGTCCATACCCTAAAAGCCCTTCTTAACCTAACCAAAGAATTAACTAGGCTGGGTGCAGTGGCCCACGCTTGTAATCCCAGCACTTCCAGAGGCCGAGGCAGGCAGATCACCTGAGTTTGGGAGTTCGAGACCAGCCTGATCAACATGAAGAAACCCTGTCCCTACCAATAATACAAAATTAGCCAGGTGTGGTGGCGCATACCTGTAATCTCAGCTATTCGGGAGGCTGAGGTAGGAGAATCGCGTGAACCCAGGAGTCAGAGGCTGTGGTGAGCCAAGATCACACCACTGCACTCCAGCCTGGGCAACGAGAGCAAAACTCCATCTCAAAAAAACAAAAATAAAAAACAATTAACTAGTTGTAATTTACTGTCCCATACGGTATTTTGGTGGGAACCTATATGGTGGTAAAGCGTGCATGGGGGAATTGATCCTAACATGTTGAGCTGTTATTTTAACATTTATAGCTACAGTTGTATCTGTTTTCTTTCCACAATCATCTAAAGTGTTTCTTTCCTATATCACAGCTAATAAACTCTTTAAAAGCTCCCCCATGATACTGGGGAGGGTTAATCTTCGTGGAAAGACAGTTTATTCCCATAAGAGATAATTTATGCAATTGTCTGTATTAAAATGCAGACAAGTATTTTAAGAATGAAGAAAAAATTATTCAACCATAATGGTCTCAACAGTATTACTATATGCTTGGATTCGGCAGATAGACTCAAACATTTTTCTGCCTTCTTTAATCTTATGTTGGGAAGAAAGGTCCATTGACCTGGTTTTCAAAAATTTCATCCTCTTCCTTCTTTATCTCATTTTCTTCTCTTTCTACTGTTTTTGTCCCTCCTTCATCTTTCCTTCTTTTTGACATTAAAAATTAGAGTTGAGGATCAGGTAACCCAGGAGGGAAGACTGAGGGCACTGCCAAGCCTCCTCCACACCACACCCCGAGCCGTCAGCACTAAATGACTCTGGCACCAGCATACAGACTCAGGACCTGGCTTCACAACTCTACTTAAACACGGAGCTCTAATGAGCCACTGGTAATCAATGGCTCTAGATGGGAAACCTAGTTCCATATCTGAAAAACCAAAAACCTGATTTACAAAGGAAGACGGGATGGGGGCGGGGATGACACCAAGCTAGTGACAACACCAGAACTGAAAAAAACCCATCCTTCCTATCCTCAGGTCCGTGCCTTTCCTTCCACGGAAAAGAGCCTTCCTTTCACATAGTGATGTTTGTATCAACATTTCTTCATTACTAAGGAAAAAGATTACTAACATTTAGTATCAACCTAAGACCAATGTGCCTCCCATAATTACCTTATTTCATGAAGTCAGACACCACTGATTTTAAGACTCAGCCCAATCTCAGTGATGTTCAAATATGGGGGTGAACCCCACAATTGTCAAACATCACTAAATGAAAAGTATATTCTGATTTCAGAGATGTTAAAATATGAAGAAGAAATTTCCGTATCGATGAGATCTGTTAAAAGGTTTAATCCTTAAGGGAAGCTACAGCACAGTAAGCACCATCTCTGTAGTTCACAGATGATGGAAACTTCGCTCAAAGGGTTCATGATGGACATCTCAGATCCTGGGAGGAATATGAACATTGCTGTGCTCCCTGGCCTCTAACAACCTCACAGAACTGGGAGCTGCTCTACCTCTTCCTACAGCCCCTCACTTGACTTTTTATTTCCATATATATAAAGCTGAATCCAACAACTAACCCCTTCACCTGGGAGAAGACAGATGAACACAATGGTTTCATAAAAACACATGGAGTAAGCTGCTAACTGGCATTCAGTCTCTAAAGATTTTGGGGTATTTAGTATGTGCCACCACCAGGCCTTGGTTAAGCCAGAAAAGATAGTGAAGAGAGAAACAAAAAATCCTTGCCTTGTATCTGGTAAGACAGACAAAAACAATAAAGTTAACAGCAACAATATAAACATATAAGGCAAGCGACCTCTGGAGAGGCCACGCTTCAGAATCAACACGAAATCTAAAAAGACAGTAGGATTCATCCACAAAAGAAACAGAGAG
The DNA here is from genome assembly GCA_036589455.1 of Ateles fusciceps. NCBI lineage: Eukaryota > Metazoa > Chordata > Mammalia > Primates > Atelidae > Ateles > Ateles fusciceps. Next base: position 16,834,924 of record JAZHEH010000562.1, read on the forward strand.
AATCCTGCACACAGGGGCAAAGGTATGGGCAGCAAACGCAAAGGGGAAATCCCCACCCCACCTTGCTATCCTATGACCCTTGCCACAATGGTCAACTTGCACACAGAGCGCCATGCAGACTTTTGTCCTACCTAGGCAGCTGCTGCCCGAGGAACCAAGTTCTGCCCACTCCAGCTCTGGAGCTGGCAGCTATCAGCTCTCCTGGCTCCTGAGTCCTCTTCAATCACCCCAGGAGTCACCGCCGTTATTTATTACATTCCTCTTGGTTTTGAGTCATGTAAGAGGAAAACATATCAATAATCTTTGCTGCAGGCCAAGTTTCTATAATCTCCTTTCTATCTCTGCAGCCAAGATTAAGGGGGATGCCCGGGAAACCTAAGGAGTTTTAGACTATTGGATTAACAACACCTACCATCAGCCTCGAGGGTCATCTGTCTCTTTAATCTTGCTCAATAGATAACATTTGGGAAAAGCTCCCTTGTCTCCTAGAGACATCATTTTCAGTTATAAGCTATGAGGGACGTCCCCCTCTAGTCATCAAATTTAATAGGATGATTATTACAGGGAATTTGCTAATATTAATGCCCACTTTCAACTTGAGGGCCTGAGCTACAAATTTTTCCCCATTTTGGCTGGTAGGGAACTGACCAAGGACAAAATCTGAATCAAGTTAAAGAGATATCTGCTGCTGTTCAAGTATTTAATACATCGTGTAAGGCAAAGGTAGCGATGTATTATCTACCCAAAGATACAATTACACTCAAAGTCATATGAACTTTTACTATGCAGAGGCCACTTCGTAATGGGGGTGGGGCAGCACGGTATATACAAAGTTCTACAATACAGTAGTAATCAACAGCCTTAAAAATAATAAAAAGCCAGTATATATTAAGCACTTACAGCAACCAGGCATCTGTATTTTGTCATTTAAACTCTCAACACTGTGAAGGTAGATACTATTCCAGCTTACCTTTTTTTTTTTCAGACAGAGTCTCACTCTGTCACCCAGGCTGGAACGCAGTGGTGCGATCTTGGCTCACCACAAACTCTGCCTCCCGAGTTCAAGCAATTCTCCTGCCTCAGCCTCCCGAGTAGCTGGGATTACAGGCACCCGCCATCATGCCCGGCTAATTTTTGTATTTTCAGTAGAAAGGGGGTTTCACCATGTCGGTCAGGCTGGTCTTGAACGCCTGACCTCAGATGATCTGCCTGCCCTGGCCTCCCAAGATGCTGGGATTACAGGTGTGAGCCATCATGTCCGGCCTATTCCTGCCTACTTTTTTACAGATTAAAAAAGTAAGATTTAGTGAGGGGACTACTACTCGACCTTCACAGTCTGTGCTCTTAAGCCCTATACCACAATGAAGAAAGGCAACACAGTGGTCAAGTCCATGAGCAAAAGACTCAGATCACCATCGCTGAAATCCCAGCCCCACTATTTATTAGTTGTATGATCTCACAAAAGCTATTTATTCTAAGCCTCAGCTCCCTCATCTGTAAAATGGGATAATAAAAGGGATTAACAGATAAGGCTGGCAGGAGGATTAAACGAGACACCTGGCACCATGTCAGGAATATATCAAGCATGCAATGAATGTTGGTCATTGATACTGCTGCTCCTGCCGCTACTACTAGTAAGAGTGAGGTTACTTTCCTAGTTGACTTTACACCACCGACAACTTCCTATTCATTTATTTTAACCCTTCATATTACAATCAAATAAGTACAAATACCATCATTAATATAATACGAACGAGAAGTTACAGAGTACAGAACATACCCAATTCCTTTCTCATTCTCAGGTGGGAGACTGACTCTATCCACAGGTAAGTTCCCACAGCTGAAGACCAATTCAGGGAATAAAACACCAGCTTTTAAACAAAAATCTTCATTATAAGCTGATGAATGTACTCAGTGTTCAGAGTACACAACCTGTAGATTATGGTTAAAATGCATAAGGGTATGTTCCATGTTTTAAAGATGCTTGCATATTCAACTTGTAAGCAGCAATCTGCTCTGGTGTAAGCAAAGCATGCTATCACTGACGTCTTATATTTCAATTTTCTTTACACCAAAACAACAAAATATTTAAACAGTTAACATCTGCTCAAAGACCTAAGAGATGAAAGACTTCAGAAGGCATGGGCGGTATGTTGACTACGGGAAAAGTCAAATTACATAGGGACCAGATTTTTGAAAGCCTGACCTATTGTGTCAGAAAAGGAGAGTCAAATGCCAGAAAATATATGGAGGGAAAACCGAAACCATAAACAATCCGAGAATATTTAAAATGAACAGATGGCAATAGAAAAATAAAGACAGGAAGACTTTGTAAAATAATAGTCATTCTAACACATCCTTTAGAAAGAAAGATACCACCCCCGACACAAGTCCATAATAATTATACAAATTCCATTCTGATTTTTTTCTGTCGAAGTAAAATGGAGATGGGGGTGGGTAACAGGGAAAGTAACGGGAAAGAGAGAATTTAGATAAAAGCACTCATCCAAAATGGTCTTCTGTGCTCAAGTCAAGGCAGTTGGGCAAATGAAACGGAAAAGTGAGTCCTTCTCCAAGGCTAAGCAAATACTCCAAACTCTGTGACATTAGTTTCCAGGGACGTCACTTCCTCTACAGCAAAATCACTTTGCTCCAACAAGATATTTAGGGGAAACAACAGCAACATGCCACGGAAAAACTTCAGGCCAGTTCTAATCGAATAATGAAAAATGTTTATTTCAGTGTGGCAGGAGAAACAGAGAACAGATGATTCTCACAGTGTCTTTTTCACAACCTAGCCAAACCAGGAATTAATTTTGGTCCTTTTAGTTCAAAGGAAGCTGGCAAGGGGTGGAGGCAGTGGCCAGAAAAAACAAGCAGACGACTGGCCAACACGGCATCCAGAAAGCGGTACTGGACTGGACTCTGTCATTGCGCAGGTTAAGGCCTTGGCTGGTAAGAACAGCTTGTTATTATTATTATTTTTATAATCAATAGCTTTTTGTACCCGCTTTCCCAGTTACTGCTTGAGTATTTTTTGACAGAAAAGAACATAAATATAAGTCAAATAAATAAAATAAGGGAAAAAAGGAATTGACCCAAATACTTAAAAAGTTTAAGGTACAAGGCTCCAGGTACAGCTGGTTCGTGTATTATCATAGCTCTGGTTCTCTTTCTACCTTCCAGGCCAACAAGTTGCCTTCACAAAGCCAAAACTGCAGCATGCTCTTCTTTGGATGAGAAACACATCCAAAAGAGGATAAATTCTGTTTGGGAGAGGACTAGCAAACTCAGAAAAGATGGTCATTAGCCTTGTTTGAGACACATAAGCAGTCTTGAAATCACCACTGTGGCTAGGTACACCACAAGCCTGGGTGACATATCCATTCAAGTGAAAGAGACTGGGCTGGGTACGTGGTCCATTCCCATTCTGGTCACAGTGATGGACAGCTGTACTAGAACTGTGAGAAGCAGGGACCGATAGGGACCCATGGGCTGGGCCAATGAAGAGACAAATCCTGACATGCATCCAATATTCACCATCATTCATTGAACTTTGGAGCCCTTTCCTCCACTTGTTTATATTTCCTGTCTTATTTTTCTTGAGCCACTCTCAAAGTCTTTCTGTTTAAAAATGATAGCTTTCTACTGATTTAGTTTTCTGAATGCCAAGCTATGGGCTGGAAGAAGAAGAAAATATTTGACGGCTGGGCACTGTGGTTCACGCCTGTAATTCCAGCACTTTGGGAGGGTGAGGCGGGCGGATCACAAGGTCAGGAGATCAAGACCATCCTGGTCAACACAGCAAAACCCGTCTCTATTAAAATACAAAAAAAATTAGCCAGGCATGGTGGCACATGCTTTCAGTCCCAGCTACTGGGGAGGCTGAGGCAGGGGACTCGCTTGAACCCGGCAGGCAGAGGTTTCAGTGAGCCAAGATTACACCCTGCAACACTCCAGCCTGGTGAGCGAGACTCCATCTCAAAAAAAAAAAAAAAAAAAAAAGAATAGAAAAATGTAGGTTTTTTAAAACCCACAAAAAAAGTTCCTGAATTCATTGGTGAAATGGGCCAAGAACAGAGAAGAATGTGGCATGATCCAACATGAGCCCACTAAGTGTAGGCTGAAGGGAGAAGTAAAACCATTTAGGAGGCCAAGGAGGCAGAACTGCTTGAGCCTCTGAGTTTGACACCAGCCTGGACAACATAGTGGGTCCTTATTGCTACAAAAAACTTTAAAATATTAGCTGGGTGTGGTGGCACATACCTGTAGTCCCAGCTACTCCTGTTGCAGAGGCGGTTGGCGGATGGGTGCCTGCGGGGCTGAGGTGGGAGGATCACTTAAGCCTGGGATGTCAAGGCTGCAGAGAGTTGTGATGATTCCACTGCCCTCAGCCTGGGTGAAGACTAAGACCTGGTTCCTCCCCAGCCTCTAGCTCCCCACCTCACAGAAGAAGTAAAGAAATAAGGTCACGTGCCTACCAGAGTCCCCTTTGCTGACACTACACCAACTTTAAGACTACAGATCTCTCATCTTCTGTGCTCCCCCGCAAAAATTCTGTACTCTGAGGTCACAGCAACCCAAGCAAAAAGGGGAGCTCTAATAAGTGAAGCATTCCAGTGTCTAGAACTAAAGATCCTACTTATTATTCCAGAAGACACACTCAGTAGGTACTTTTCTGCTTTCCTTTTCTCTTAAAACTCTGCAAATCATTAACAAAATCTAAAAAGTGAGATAAAAATCAATTCATTAATAAATAATACCTTTGAAAGCAAGAGAGGACCTTACATAACATCACAGCTAGCACAGCCACTTGTAGTTTATAGAAGTCACTGAATAAATATTATAAATTTATTAGAAACAGGCCATGCGTGGTGGCTCATGCCTGTAATCTCAGCACTTTGGGAGGCCGAGGTGGGTGGATCACCTGAGGTCAGCAGTTCGAGACCAGCCTGGCCAACACGGTGAAACCCTTTCTTTACTGAAAAAACAAACATTAGCCAGGCGTGGTGGCGCATGTCTGTAATTCCAGCTACTCGGGAGGCTGAGGCAGGAGAATCGCTTGAATCCAGGAGGCAGAGGTTGCAGTGAGCCGAGATTGTGCCACTGCACTCCAGCCTGGGCGACACAGCAAGACTCCATCTCAAAAAATAATAATAAGTACATAAATTTATTAGAAATATAGCAGTCCTACACATCTGAAACAGTTACAAATATGTACCCAACTCTTGCCTCAAACAGGTTATCTACGTAAAAGAATCATTTTGGTTCCTAAAGTCACTTTGTAAGTTTCACTCAAAGGCTGGAACAACATGCCTCAAGAACTTATCTTTGCAAGAAAAATAATTAGGCTTGCTCCCACAGTCTAGGAAAATTACAAAACTAAGAAACAATACATTGTAAATACCCGAGATAAATGCTGACTTTGTTTTTCCAGCCCACTGAGAAAGGATAGTTTCTTGCTTCCCAAAACTATTCTCAAAGCTTCAGATCTAATAGCTTAGGATCAATTACATATAAATACATGTGCAGAAGTCAAGTCAAATAATAAAAATTACATCATACTTCTTCCCTGTTTCATGAATAATTTAGCAACACAGCAACCATTGATTAGACTATTGTTTTAAACTGTTAACCAACATCTTTATCTTAACCACAGTAAAAGGAAAAAGGAGGTGCTGACTGATAATTCACTTTAATGACAAATATCCTTGCTAACACACAACAGATGAAAAACTCGGATTTTATATATACTTTGTCTTATTGATATTCAAAAATGTATCAACAAATCAATCCTTGCACCTACCCATGTCAGAGGTGAATGACTTATGCAGACATTTTTTTCCTACATAAAATAATTAAATCACAATGTGAATAACTGAATTTCAGGAAATAAATTGCCAAACCAAAAAAAAAAAAAAATCACAGAAGCGGAAGAATTTCGGAGATGAAAGGGATTCTCAGACTGAGAAGTTCTCCTGTAATGCTTTAGTGAAACTGTGAAACCAAAGGCAAAGTAAGTAGATACAAAGTTTTGCTCTAGTACTTCCTCATGTGTATACATGTATACTTCCTCATGTAGGGAAATACACATCTATAACCTTATACACAAACTTAGCCAAGAAGCAAAACACATCAGCAGCAACTCTGTTTTGCATGGTTATTTTTCTTTGTTTTTGCTTTTGAAACGGAGTTTCACTCTTGCTGCCAGGCTGAAGTGCAGTGGCGTGATCTCGGCTCACTGCAACCTCCCCTAATGGGTTCAAGCTATTCTCCTGCCTCAGCCTCCTGAGTAGCTGGGATTACAGGTGCCTGCCACTGGGCACAGCTAATCTTTGTATTTTTAGTAAAGACAGGGTTTCACCCTGTTGGCTAGGCTGGTCTTGAACTCTGGACTTCATGATCCACCGCCTCCGCCTCCCAAAGTGCTGGGATTACAGGAATAAGCCACCACGCCTGACCTTCCGTGGTTCTTTCTCTAACACCAAAAGCTCTAGTAAAGTCACTATTGATGTTTTCAGTAAAATAGTACATGGTCTGAGTTTTGTCATGAACTTTGATTTTAATCCAAACCACCGGACTAAACATTTCTGTTCAATTCCAAGTCTGCAACAAATAGGTGCCCAAGATAGTGACAAAGACAAGATGGCGTTCCCGAAGTATCCTGTGCTTAAGGAAGGGACAGAATGGAGACGAGAAGGTGACAACTCGAATGGTTCACCAACCCAGCAAGTCCAGCAACATCAGGGGACAAAGATTTTCTAAATTAACAGAAAAACCATCTAGCCTCAGGGCTCCTCCAGTATAAGAGTGAGATGGGGAGAGGGCAGCCACCCTCTGTACTCCACTGCCCACAACAGACACGGCTAAGTGATCACACCAGTTTATCCCACTGAGCTAGGCACAGCCTGTGAACTCGACCACGCAGGGAGAAAGCGTCCACTGGAATAAGCACATCAGTTGAAGCCCATGGCCATGGTGACCCCAATGGTGCCAGGCAACAGCTGCCGAAAATGAAGCACTAAATCATGTGATGTACAAGATCTCAACCAGGCTGTGCATATTCACTCCACGCACCAAATTTACTGCCCCCAGATTAAAGGACTAGGTTTGAAGCATTATCTTTATCTCACCTCACTTAACAACAGAAGCCTCAAGTAACAATCAACTGGTGAAACAAAGTACCTCCAGCGTAGTAAGTTATCATTATCTGTGAATAAACTTCCATTACCATATACAAACACTTAGGGTTTCAGAACTCTTCATCGTTTTCAAATAAAATACTTACTTAAATAGAGACACACTGATCGTCACACATGTCAGGTCATGGAAAGAAAAGACTATCCATATAAAGTACTGAATGCAAAGCACTGAAGGAACCCATGAAGGAGGAATACGTTATTATTTTTGTCCTCCTCATCGTTCCAGTAATACTTCATGCTGTCCTACTGTAGCAATTATAACACTATATATATAGTTATGCATTTGTGTGTTGGTCTATCCAACTAGTGTGAATTTTTGTAAGGGCAAAAAGTATGTCTTAATCATCTTTGTATTTTAAGAAACTAGAAGCTGGGTGCAGTAGCTCATACCTGTAATCTTAGCACTTTGAGAGGCTGAGGCTGGAGGATCGCGTGAGACCAAGACCAGGAGTTTGAGACCAGCCTGGGCAACACAGGAAGACCCTGTCTCTCTAAAAAAAAAAATTTTTTTTAATGAGCCGGGCATTGTGGCACGCACCCATGTTCCTGCTACTGAGGAGGCTGAGGTGGGAGGATCACTTGAGTCCGAGAGGTCAAGTGTACAGTAAGCTGAGATCCTGCCACTGCACTCCAGTGTGGGTGACAGAAAGAGAGAGAGAGGGAAGGAGGGAGGGAGGGAGGGAGGGAGGCAGGCAACAAACTAGACATATCAGTGCTCAACAAAGTTCATTAAATATAAGAAAAAAAATGAAGACACAGCACCTAAACACGAGAAAAGACATGCCAAATAACAGAGAAAAGCAACAATGACTAAGTCCCAAAGTGAGAATTTGTCAGCCAGAGCAGGGAGCAATCTTGGCAAGAGGAGCCTTCATCTAGAAAAGGGTTCAGCAAACTAGGGCCAAATCCAGCCCTCTGTCTGTTATTTCTAAATAAAGTTTTATTGGTAGTCAAAACTGACAAACTATTTAGGTATTGTCTATGGCTGCTTTCACGTGGCAGAGCTGAACAGCTACAGCAAAAACTGTATGACTCACGACGCCAAAATATTAACCATGTGTGTCTTTATAGAACAAAAATATTTGCAACCTCTGGTCTGGAATAAATTGTAGCTAGAACTCCAGCGATCTGTGAACTTGCATTGAAAAGGAAATAATCTTTATTTTCAACAGTCTCAAACTGGTTACTGAATTCAGCATTTAGCATTTCCTTCAATTTACCAATGTAGGAAAACCTACAGTACTATTAGCAATACTTGAGAATTCGTCATCACGAGAAATAACTCACATTACAGTTGCTGCAGGTATCTCAAAATGTCACAGGCACTCATGACAACTTTAATATTATGATAATTGTTGTACCTGCTACTAGATCTTATAACGTGTTAATAAAATGTTCACGCATTGCCAATCACAAATTTTAATATTTTGATAACTAACTCAATAATATTAGTTCCCTCTGTAACCCTGTGTACTCTGACTGACAAGCAAAACATATTTTTATTACATATCGAATAGTCCTAGGCACCTGACCGTCTTCCAAATACCCAGGAATGAAAACTGCATCTCTGCTTCGATACTTAGAAGATGCTATGCTGCACACATTCATGCTGAAAACAAGTCTCAACCATGGGTGTAAATTACCATTAAACTGGGAAAAGGAAAGAAGTTGGCCATGCGTCCTCTGAGGACAGGAAGACACAAGCAGCAAGGGGCTCTCAAACTGGGAGCTCCTGTTTGTCAAGCTGGGAGCATTCTGAATACTGCTACAAAGCCTTTCTTTTCCTCAGACAAACCCACCCGTGTGTCTGGGACAGCAGGAGGCATCTTCCAGAAAAAAGGACACCAGCAGAGACAATATCCTTGAGGGAATAAATGGCCTAATTTCAAGACTTTTAACAGGACTCCACTGGGTAACGAGGGGTATCACTAAAGCCATCGTGGTCACAAAAGTCTACCTAAGAAGGTAATTCTTGTAATAAACGGAAACTGCTTTACAGTCCATCAAGCCAATAAATCGGCCTTTTAAGAAGTTTTTAAGAACAAATCGACTTTAACAACTCCATAGGAACCATTGTGATATAATTGTGTCCATCATACCAAAATTAAAGGCTTCCAATAAGGAATGAACATTAAGGTCTGGGGTGAGTGATCAAGCGTTTATGGGCTTCCCAGAAGGACCTAATAAAGCAGACTACGGTGATTCAGTAACTGTCTGTACTGTCCCGCGTTACTTAGGGGCTCTTCACTTCACAGATCACTGAAAAGCGAAACTAATGATACCACTCGGAATCTTTACCATTTCAAATGCCAGTGAGATAACCCATCCACTAAAACTAAACACAGCCAAGTTTTTCAAATAGAGGCAATGTGATGCTACTGAAGTTGCCTTAGATTCATTCAGGGAAAAGGCAGGAAAGGAAGTAACAGCATACATTAAATAATTCTTGCGATGGAGATTTTCTTGTTTTTGGATTCTTTCCAGAGTAATTATCCTTAATCATTTACAGGAAATACAAATGAACATTAAAAGGCCACCAGGAATTATTCATCATTACCATAATTCCTTCTTTATCAGTCACTTTATCCGGGGTTGGGGTAGGGAGAAGAACAGACACATTTTTCAACTTAACGAAGTATTAATATTTGTTTCTAAGGTTAAGTAACTCTTTTGTTTTGCATACAAAGATTCAGTTTTGGGGAAAGTTTAAGAGATTTTTAGCCTATGTTATGAAGAACTTCTGAAGAAGGATACCATATCACTAACTCTTTTTCCTTTTGGGATATATGTTAAAAACCAAAACTGTGTTTTGCTTAGAAAAACGGGCATCGAGGCATGGGAGATCATGGTGATAATTCAGAAAGAATTCAGAAGACATCTGTTTTCTCCTTGTCTTTAAGCAGCTATGGTGCTTACGGTTTCTATCCGTAGTAGGACATTTCAAAGACAATGCTAATTTTCCTCAAATGTAGCATATTCTAAATCTACACAATGTAATCAGACAGAGAATGATCATTTAAAGATATATTAGTTTCAAAACTTGATAGACATATGTCATTTCTGGTGTCTTAAAATATCAGAAGACATTAAGTATAAAAATAGAACCACAGAGGTAAAAGTAGGTCTTTTCTCCAAAATAATACTCCTGCCGGTTTCTGATGCTATCAGTGATACATATCCAGTTTAGGGGTGGAATTTCTTCCTCTTTTCTAACTCTTCGCTATCTTGACTCTCCAACCACCCTTGAATTCCTACAATAGTTATGATAACCATCCTGGCTGTTTAAAAATTTTTCTTAATGCCCTCTAAAGATAAATAACCATAACTAGTGACCAACTGCTGAAATAACTCATGAGGCTCAAGGTAAAAGTCAAACCATGGCCAAGTACTAAGTCAAGTTTATTCGGATCATGTGCTTCCCATGCCATGAAGTAAGCCCAAGCCACATTCTGTGTTTTTTTCTCACATTAGAAGCTAGGAACAGTCGCCGGGCATGGTGGCTCACGCCTGTTATCTCGGCACTTTGGGAGGCCGAGGCGGGTGGGATCACCTGAGGTCAGGAGTTCAAGACCAGTCTGGCCAACATGGTGAAACCCTGTCTTAAAGAAAAAAAAAAAAAAGCTAGGAACAGTCAAGGAAGAAGAATAAAACAAACTTTTTAGAAATGAAAATAAAGTGTCCACCGGCCAATGCAAATCGTCCTCTTTTAATTTTTGAACAACCACCATAACAGCTACATCTGACACTACCTCCTCTACCTAAGATTATGGGGGACATATGTTTGTTTTTATTTCCACAGTAAATAATGAGAAAAAGGCCAGAGGCACATATGACTTGGAAAACCTACATATGATGTTCATTTAAGGTGGCTTTTATTTATAAGTCTAATTAGTAGTTGTCATTTCCTGTTTAGAGAGGGGACTACAAGAAAAAGTGTGATTGGGGAGAACGGGTGGTTACTGACAGGTCCGGGGAAGCACAGGAATCCAAGGAAAGGAAAACACGGAGGAGAGAAGTGCCCCTACTTCCCTAAGCTGAGTGTGTGTGTGTGTGTGTGTGTGTGTGTGTGTGTGTGTGTGTGTCAAAGGCATGTGTGTAAGGCAGGTTGTTCATTAGTGTATTACTATCATGACCCTACCTATATGTTCAACCCTGCCTAGGTAACTTCTTATGAGTTCTCTATTATTGTCAATGTATATCTGTATATAAAGATTTTATACTACATTCTAAGAAGATTTATCAACATGAGTACCCTCATGCTTTCAATTTGACATAGTTTTTTTTTTTTTTTTTTTTTTTAGATGTAGTCTCACTCTGTCGCCTAGACTGGAGTGCAGTGGCACGATCTCGGCTCACTGCAACTTCCGCCTCCTGGGTTCAGGCGACTCTCCTGCCTCAGCCTCCTGAGTAGCTTGGGACTACAGGCGTGCGCCACCACGCCCAGCTAATTTTTGTATTTTTTTAGTAGAAATGGGGTTTCACCATATCGGACAGGCTGGTCTCAAACTCCTGACCTCATGATCAGCCGCCTCGGCCTCCCAAAGTGCTGGGATTACAAGCGTGAGCCACCGAGCCCAGCCGACATAGAATATTTTATACTTCCTATTTCATTTTCTCCCTGAAAAACCATCTGTTTATCAAGTAGACACTATCATTTGAAGCCAGGTCTACGCCAGCAAAATAGAGCAAGCCTGATGCAAAATATAAAGCGAATTTGACACCCCAAATATCTGCTTTTACCAGAAGCATGCAGCTAACGAAGATCTAAGGATTTGGGAAGGTCTTTCATTAGCCTGAATTATCTAGATAATTACATTGATTTTTGCTAAAGTCAATTCATTCTTAATCGGTGATGCTAATTATATAAATATATCTCTCTTCTACCACGTTCTAGATTTTTCAAACCTAACAGTTTTCGGTTTAATTTTTTTAGGTAGGCGCTGAATTGCACATTTCATATAAACAAACCCCTAGTGTGGACATGACCTAAAAAAGCATGCATATCTCCTGAACTGTCCTCCCTCTAAGAGCATCATTCTAAAAACCAAATACAGCAGAGGTTAACGTGCAGAACCTATACTTAATTCACAAACGTGGCTTGGAAAAATGGTTAGCAGTTCCTGTTAGAAGCATAGCCATGAAAATTTCTGTAGCATTTCTGCATGTAATTAGCCTCTTTTTCCCTTAGCTATTTATAAATGCATAAATATACCTGCACTCTACGTAATGATGATAGATAGTGACAACATATTGATATACAGTGCCACTTCGTACTTGGAAATGAATATTTCATTAGCTGAGTTATCACTGCTGGGTTACGACCTTCAACTCTCTAATTTTAAATTCATCCGTTTTCAGACTATTAAGCTGTTCTTGAGCACACCACAGAAATTACAGATAGAGAGGTAAATTTTCAAGATAATTTTTAATTTCAAAAAAGGTCAAGGATATGCATACTAAATTCTTTAAAAGAATTGTAACTCATAATGAGAGCAAATGGGTCATTTTGGTTGTTAACGATATTTGCTTCTACATGTAAAAATGGAAAGGCTAAAGAAACAGATCATGATCACTGAACGAAATTATCAAGCTCCTAATTTACCAGCACTACGCATACGAAACTTAAGAACAACTACACAGATGATCAACTAAATAGATCTGGCTTAAGTCTTGTGGAAGCTTAGAGTGAAACACAGATGTCAGTTTCTAACTCAGCCTCAACATCTTCAACCACAGTACATACCCCTTCCAGAAATAAACTCTATGATTCATTTGACTCACTCACACGCACTCTCTCCCCAACCTCCTTAAGTTAAAGCTATGTCTTTATAAAATCAAAAATATTTACATATTATGGTGTGCATTAAGAAATTAATAACTGAAAGAAATGAAGGAAGGGAAAATTCTTAGTTGAATGACAGCTGCTTTTCCCTCAATCCAGCATCACCTAACCCCATCCTGCAATGCCACCACTCAGCGTGTAGCCTTGCCCTTCAGATCACCTCCTGGGAATAGGATGGCAGGCAGCTATGAGTGTCGCCCCACTGACATCACCAATTATTCACCTCCTTACAAATTCTGCAGCAGTTTCTGGCTCACCCACTACTCTTAGGTTCACAGTGTACTCTTCATCATTCCTAGGCTTCTCTATGCAGGTTCCTCTTCCCTTTCCGCTTCTTTAATATTGGTGTTTCTCAGGGGATATGCTCTATAATTTTCCTTCAGTCATCTAAGCTAAATCCCAAACTTCTGCCCCCATCCCATGCTCAGGTTCAAATGGCCAATGAATGGCCAGATGGACTTTTCCAACAGTACATCCAGCTAGCGCCTCTAATTAACTCAACCATTGCATAGATCCCTGTTACGTCTCCACTTCAGAGTCCAAAACTTGGCAGAAAGGCTCTCCACGATGAGGTCCCTGATATGCAACCCAAGTTCATCTGTCTCCAGTACTTGCCTTTACATTCCTTCCAGGGCACAGGACCTGCCTGTGGCCCCCGGCATGAGCTATGCTAGTCCTGGCCTCCACCCCTTGCTCACACTTTATCTACTGCACCAAACATGCTGCTACCAGCTCCCCACTCCAATCCCAACTCAGTGTCAATCTCAACCCTCAGTACACACCATCGCAACCCTCCTCACCCACAGCACACACATCACCCCAGACACACAGAAATCTTCCCTGTCCACCAAGCCATGCCCTAGGATACATTGTAGCTGGTTCTTATAGCAACCAGTGCATTTCTGCATTGTAGTTATCACATGATGATACTATATGAACTGTGATCTGTATCTACTCTACCCTAAATACAATAAACACCTTTTAAGTATTTTAGTTCCCAGAAGTGCTTGGTATGAAGCAGATATCAATAAATATATTTTTATTTTTTCTTTTGACATGGGGTCTCACTCTGTCACCCAGGCTGGAGTGCAGTGGCACAAAGCTCATTGCAGCCTCAACCTCCTGGGCTCAAGCAACCCTCCCACCACAGCCTCCCAAGGAGGTAGTACTATAAGCACATGCCACCACATCCACCTAATTTTTATTTTTATTGGAGATAAGGTCTTGTCATGTTGAAATGTATTTTAAAAAGTGAATTACAAATGGAATAATCAACCAAACTGAGCTGGGGGTGGTGGCTCACACCTGTAATCCCAGTACTTTAGGAAGGTGAGGCAAGAGGATTGCTTGAGGCAAGGAGTTCTAGACCAGCCTGGACAACATGGTGAGTCCCCATCTCTTAAAAAAAAAGATTGATTTTAATTAGCCAGGCATGGTTGTGTATACCTGTAGCCCTAATTACTTAGGAGGCAGAAGCAGGAGGATCAATTGAGCCCAGGTGTTTGAGGCTTCAGTAAGTTATGACTGCACCACTGCACTCCAGCCTGGGCAAAAAAATAATTAAAAAATTAAATCTATCTATTAAAAAAAATTATCTCCATTAAAAAATTTAAAAAAAACAAAAATGATACTTATTCAGTCTCATGCAATTATTACCATGAAAGAAACAGCATATCCCAACCTTCAGCTTAAAATGAAGGGTTCTAGAATGCCCCAGGTCAACTAGGCTAAATAGTCCTCTTCAGTTTTCTCTTTCAGCCCTTGTTTCATTAGAGCACTCTGCCTCAATTAACATCAATTACTCTTGTCCTTAAAACTTCAGTTTCTGGCTCACCTAGCACTTTTGTTTAGCTATACACCAAAGGTCTTTGCAAGCACCACACTTTTAAATCAAAGATAAGTGAAATTATATGTCCAATGTCTGTCTTTCTTTTTCTTTTTCTTTTTTTCTTTGAGACAGAGTCTCGCTGTGTCGCCAGGCGCCAGGCTGGAGTGCAGTGGCGCAATCTCGGCTCACTGCAACCTCCACCTCCCCGGGTCAAGCACTTCTCCTGCCTCAGCCTCCCAAGTAGCTGGGACTACAGGTATGCACCACCACACCCAGCTAATTTTTGTATTTTTAGTAGAGACGGGGTTTCACCATGTTGGCCAGGATGGTCTCGATCTCTTGACCTCATGATCGGCCCGCCTCGGCCTCCCAAAGTGCTGAGATTACAGGCGTGAGCCACCGCGCCTGGCCCAATGTCTGTCTTTCCTATCAAGTTTTGTGAAGGCAGGGTTCATCAGCTTGGCTGATGGTTCACACTCAATTTACTGACTGATTTAACACATGACTAAATTGATGAATAAAGCATTGTGTTCATCTATTATTAAATTAGCACTGATTGGTTTGTCAGATTAGCCAAGTGATACCTTGGAAAATAGACAACGTCTGACATTGAGGAGATGGTAGAAGAGATAAGTGCACTTGAGTAAGCTCATCTTTAAACAAGTTTAATGCAGGCCACAGGAAGATGGAAATAAAAAGTACCTTGCCCCTTGGCCTTAGAGGTCTCAAAGTCATAGTGGAGCTCTACAATGGCAGGTCTCAATATTTTAAAGTACCTACACAAAATAACAACCTACCAAGTGTCTCTGCTTAGACCTGAGGATTATACCCATTCAATGAGGTTGCGATGGTCATGTCCTGCTGAGCTGAAGCTATGACAGATTTAAATCATGTTTATGAAGAAAAATGGGTGGGAGTTTGAGGCAAGAGAATTGCTTGAGCCCAGGAGTTCAAGGCCAGCCTGGGAAACATAGTAGTACCCTGTCTCTCTGATAAATTAAAAAAAAAAAAGAGCTGGGCATGGTGGTGCACACCTGTGGTCCCAGCTACTCGGGAGGCTGAGGCAGGAGTATCGCTTGTGACTGGAAGGCTGAGGCTACAGTGATCTAAGGTCTCCACTGTACTCCAGCCTGCATGAGAGAGTAAGGCCCCATATCGAAAAAAAAAAGGCCAAAATAAATGAAGAGAAAGTAATAAATTCTGTTAATTTAGTAATCAACATCTCATAATAATTCAATTGAAAAATCAACTGTTGGTCTACATTCAGAGCCGAATAGTATTATCATACTGATAAAAACAAAATATTTGTCTACCGAATCAGAGAATCAAGAGACAAACGTGGTTTGCTTGTGATTTTGCCTCATGCAGGAAACTCATGATAGATCCATTAAGCATTCTCAAATTTTTATTCATTGGAGAGGCCAGGCTGCAGGAAGTGATGACATGTATCCCAAATTCACTGAGCCACATAACACAGAGTAGTCTTTATTAGTTTCAAAACATATATTAAATTATAAATAATCATCAAAGGACAGTTGTCAAACGGAAATTATATCTTTGATCTATCAACTATTTCTACAAAAACAGATTCTAAATGCTCATATGCCCAGTCATCTCTCAACGTTTTATCTGAAAAGCACACACAACTAAACCTATTTTATGTGAAACGCTCGGCAAATTCTATTTCATTGGCTCTTCTACTCCTAACTTTTTTAATGCAGGTGGAAGGACGGGAATCAATACTAAATTTCGCAATAGATTCAGCCCCAAGGCATCCTTCCTTCTACAGAGGCCATCACTGAGGCTTTCGTATCCAAATCCTTTTACTATATCCACGTGTTCCCTCAATTTTTCGCAGATACTCTCAAGTCATGTGAAATTAGCTAACATAAATAAAGAGACCCAAGTCAAACACTCTAAGAGCTACATAATTACAAAAATTCCTCCCAATTCTCTCTGGAGGCCTGTTGGAGGAGATCGCTAAGCTAATCGTGGTTTTGTTAGCAAAATCCCATTAACTTATAATATCATACCATCAAGTACATTACCCTCAAAAACAAAGAATATATACATAGGCACACATTTTAATTTCATGGACATTTTATCTTCCTATTTAAAGCTCATTGGCAGGAGTGCCTAAGAATGAAGTTTTTCAAATGGTTAATGAACTGAAAGCAAATTCTTAGATCAATGGATGCAAATTCAACTGTCTCATGGGGTGAGGCAGATCCTATAAATGACTGAGTTTGCAATATTACTCATCTGTAGGGACTGACTAGGAGGAGGCACTGCTGTTATGGAGGAATGCGGGCTCCCTGCTGCCCCACTGCCTGATTTTACTGTTTCAATTAAGAATGTGTGCACTGTGATTTAAGGAAGATATTCATATTGACCTTTTAAATTAAAATCCCCAATTTTTAAATATTGGAAACGAACTCAAGGATGTTAAAAACACTGTATGAACCAATACACTATTTGTGGACTAAACACAGCCCAAATCAGAGACGAATCCAGTTTGCCTGTGATTTAGTCACAAGCAGGAAACTCACAAAGCTTCATTAAGCGTTCTTGTAATTTCTTCCTGGAGGCCTAAGTGGCTGCCTGCCCCCGACTCAAGTTTCTGGTATTTTCCAGCTTCATAAAATAATTCCTCCCACAAAACAACAAAGCAAAGTCTGATTGTCATTACCCAGAGCTGCTGATTAAATGACTAATTTCAAGTAACTTGTCATCACTTGATTAAACTTTATATAGTAACGCTGACTTTGTCTTATTCAGAGAAACACATTTGGGTTTCATATGTGACTTCCACGTCCGGCAATGAAACTTTTTGGCCATTAAGTTCTTGTATCAACTTTTCTTAGGTAGAGTGTCTTAGTCTGGCTTTCCCAGAAACAGGTCCCGAGACAAAGATTGCAATAGTGTACTTTCTTTGGGAGATGACCCAGGAAACAACAGGGGAGTGATGAACAAGAGAAAGTAATACCTAACTCTAATCAATTATAGGCTCAAAGCTGCTAGCTATAAGACACGGACTCCCCCAGCCCTTCTGGATGGCCACATGCAGGTACCTGTGGCTCCAGAGGGCCCTTGGATAAAGAGTTGCAAAGGCCAGCAGGTGGACAGCAGGTCAGCATACAAAAACTAAAAATATAAGTGCTTGGAAAATGAGAAAATGATTTAAGAAGCTAATCTTCTCGAAGCTAATCTTTCTACAGCTAAAAGGTTTGGTAGGATATCTGCCCTCTCAGGTGGAGCATGCCTAACTAAAATGCCTGGAGACCATTCACATAACTTATATCCCTGCATCTTCATTGGCTGGAGAGCTGCAAAAAAAAAGGCTCACCTTAGGGAGATATTTTAGCCCTATCTCCCTAGAGACAAGTCATCTCTGATGTACAGCGCCAGGCACCAAGCCTGCAGCTTCCAACTCCGCCATGTGTCATTAGGAAGGCAATTAGGAGCAATCACACTCTTCCAGACAATTACTGCCTCTCACAGGGGGGCTCACTCTTAAAATTAGACCTGGAGTCAAAACCTACTTGTATAGTATTATATCTTCCACTTTTGTCTCCCCAAGGATTCATCAGATGTTTCCCCAGTTTGCTCAGCTTCAAGCACTCTCAGGAGAATGTACAACTCTGTGAAGCTTCTTAATGGATTTTAATCTATGGCCAAAATGAAGTATCTCAAAACAGCAACATGACTGACCATGAGAAGTGTTCAGTAACTTCGAAGGTAAAGTAAAACTTTGCAAACGTCCGTCCCTTAGAACGTGTGTGTGAGTGTGTATGTGTGTGTGTGTGTGCAAATCCTCCTAAAATGATCGTTTATCGTCATCCTTAGGATTTTATTGTCTTTAATGCATTCTACATGACTCTGCAGGATCCAGCTCCTTCCTTCCTCCTTCCCTCTCTCTCATATGTCATCTCACACTATTCCCCCTCTCTCTCACTTTGCTCCTACCTCCAGGGTCTTCAGTCAGATGCTAGAACAAGCCATGTGCTTTTCCCACCACGTGGTCCTGATACGTGTTGGTTCCTCTGCCTGGAATTCTTTCCAGACTCATCACATGACTGGGGAGACCTTCCCCTCAGCATTGTCTAAAGTCAATCCTACTGCTGTTATCTGAGATCCATTCATTTCATTCAAGGCCACAATAGATCAGTTCTATCTATTGATGTGTTCACTAGTTTCTCACCTGACAGGCCTACTAAGATGGGTCTCAGGGTAGTAGCAGGGACCAAACTGAGGTAGGAGAATAGGGTCCTGGGGCAGGGTACCTAAAGCCGATTCACAGACTTCCTAGAATGAAATCAGAAAGAAAAACCCCAACGTTCTACTCCTAAGTGACAAAAGGACCAGAAGCTACTCCCTTTGAAAAACCACTCCCACCCCCAATTTTCTGCCTGGCAGATGGAAAATTGAAAGTATCTCTGATTAGCTGCTTTCCCCAACCAATCAGACGTTTGCATAGGAGTGCAACTTTGTAATTTCACTTCAGCTTTCTGCAACCAATCAGGCTGACTGGGGGCCACTACTTCATTTACATGTGGTGTAACCAAGTGGCCAATGGGAAACCTTAGGGGGCATGTGGACCCCAGAAGATTCTGAAACAGGGCCCTTGAGCCGCTACTCAGGCTGCTCCCCCACCTCCACCCGTGGAGTATACTTTCATTTTCAATAAATCTCAGCTTTCGTTGCTTCATTCTTTCCTTGCTTTGCTGAGAGTTTTGTTCAATTCTTTGTTCAAAACACCAAGAACCTGGACAACTTGCAGTTGAGACCCTCAGCTAAGAATGTAACAAAATGGGTTACATTCTCCAGTGGAGCCACAGTGTTTGGCAAGGAGCAGGCTTCCAAGTATCTTGTTATATGAATGAATGAATGAATGAATGACAGGTGTTCTGCTAGGCACTGAAGAACCAACTTGGTATCTGACACTGGAAATTTAACAGTGTCAGGGCTATAGAGTCAAATAAATGGACTTCACTCTGTTTTTTATTATGTGAGACCTTCTACAGAAATACGGTGAACAGATCGGGTGATTACCCTCTGCCATGTTTCACGTTATCTAGAAACAGATCAACCATGAATGGCCTCCCCACTCAGGGCCCATAAAATATGTTTATATCAAGTGATCCTCCTGTGTGATACCCTCCTTGACCTCTTTAAAAGTCTTCTCCCATTTCCACGATTTTGGCTGCAAATGATCCCTGGCTTTATAACACTCTTTTCTAAACGTATCCGACTCCCTGCTAACCCTAACAGCACTGAATTTACTGTCCTGTGTTAACGACTGATAGGATCCTATTGGTCTCTCTGCAGTAGTGAGACAGTTGTCTCAGTCCTGGAATTAACAAATACTTCTTGGTATTTCCAGGGCCTAGGAAGCATATTGTCACCTAATAAGTGCTTAATAAAGACTGCTGAAATCAAAGCGGAAAAGATCAAGATTGAAAGCTTATTTCTCTGCCTGTGCTGTACAATATGGTAGCCACCAGCCACATGTGGCTATTTAAATTTAAATTGACTTTAATTCAAAATTCAGTTCCTCAGCCACACTGGCAATATTTCAAGTGCCTCATGGTCCCATGTGGCAAGTAGCTGCTATGTTAGACAGCACAGAATAGAACATTTCCATCATTGCAGAAACTTCTATTGGACAGCACTTGGATGGATCTTTAAAAAATAAAGCTACCAAGTAAACACTTTATTATGTATTGACTAAGAGAAATGTCATTTCTGATATTCCAGAGACACAGAATTCAATAAAATGCTTCAAATATTTATTTGAGAACTTCATATTCAGTACTGGGTTAGGCCCAGCAAAGATTCAAAGAGGAATGAGACTTGAACCTTGACCCCCCCACAAATTTCACAAACCAGTATGCAAAGCAAAACATGCCTAGTCAACAGTTAGCTACAGTTCAGTGCAAAAACAGTAAATCAAGTTATACAGGCATGCGATAATTAATTCAAATTAAGGGGTGGAGCAAAATAAAAAATCTGGCAACATTTAGACAAAGAAGTGATTTTTAAGCTACTCTTAAAGATACAGAAGGCTTTAACAGACAACAAGAACACAATTACACACAATTACATAATGTGTGCAAATCAGCATTCAGCGGGAGAATGTTCAAGAATGACAAATGTTCTTGGTGCTGAAGTACAAGAGAGATGATGGCAAAATATAATGCTACAGATAACTGCAAGCAGAGAGCATTAAGAACCTAGACACTCCAGTTAAAAGGACAGAATTGAGGTTGGGTGTGGTAGCTCACATCAGTAATCCCAACTCTTTGGGAGGCCAAGGTGGGCAGATCAGGAGGTCAGGAGATCGAGACCATCTTGGCCAACATAGTAAAATCCCGTCTCTACTAAAATACAAAAAATTAGCCGGGACATTGTGGCACGCGCCTGTAATCCCAGCTACTCGGGAGGCTAAGGCAGGAGAATTGCTTGAACCTGGAAGGCAGAGGTTGCAGTGAGCTGAGATCACACCACTGCACTCCAGCCTGGCGACAGAGCAAGACCTCATCTCAAAAAAAAAAAAAAAGGGGGGGGTAGAATTTCTTGTTTAGGAAACTGGGTGCTGCCATAGCAAGGTCTAGGATAGAAAGTATTTTCCGTTCACTATCGATGTACTTTCTCCTCTGAAATTTTCTGAGGCTGTGGAACTGGTCTGACCAAGGGAAAATAATTAACAACAGACACAAATGGGTTCTTACCATGAGCATAAAGTGACACCTGGGATTTCAAAGACTGTTTGGCACAGAAGGGGAAAGCACCTGTGTTGATTTTAATCTATGCCATACAGCTAATTTTATTCCAATAATAATGAGAACTTGGGGTTAAAAAAAAATCATCTAATCTTTTGAGGAAGTAAGTCAAGCTCATGGTTCTCATTCTCCCAAAGAAAAAAGCTGACAAAAGACTTTTGGTTTCGCCAGCAGTTCCATTCCCTTAGCAAATAGTATTCTTTAGGCTCCAAAGCACTCTGGATGCTAAAATTCTAGATAAAAACCTGGAGATGTGGAGTGGTCAGACCGACCTGACCAATGCACTGACTTGTATCAGGTCCTTGAATTCGTAGCCAAGACCTTAGGTGTTTGTTTTACATGGAAACAAACTATTTACATGAAGCTATTTCTAGGATTGTTCAGCATTTCCTAAAACTGCTTGTCTTTTAATATCAATTAAACTATCAAAAGGAAGATTTCCATTATGAGGTGAGCATTTCTCCCATAACTTTATTTTAATACCATTTAAAACATCTGCCCATATTCGGAAAATAAAGCAGGCCATGTTGCATTGCAAGCTTTGCTACATACAGTCTTGCAAGCTGGAAATTACTGAAAGAATTTTCTTTAAGGGGCCTGGTGCAGTGGCTCACGCCTGTAATACCAGCACTTTGCGGGGCCAAGGCAAGTGGATGACTTGAGGTCAGGAGTTCAAGACCAGCCTGGCAAAGATGGTGAAACCCCGTCTCTACTAAAAATACAAAAATTATCAGGTGTGTGGCTAACACCTGTAATCCCAGCTACTGAGGAGACTGAGGCAGGAGAATCCCTTGAACCCAAGAGGCGGAGGTTGCAGTGAGCGAGATCACGTCTCTGCACTCCAGCCTGGGTGACAGAGTGAGACTCTGTCTCAAAAAAAAAAAAAAAAAAAAAAAAGAATTTTCTTTAAGGGATAAAATATCACACACCATCACATATGCGTTAAAATTAATTGGGTTTGGGAAGGAGGTCACCTGTTGGGAATTTAGAACTATGGAAGGCACAGAAAAAGAGGTGCAACTTGGAAGTGGATAGACTGGGCATTATAAAAGAATACATTCTCCAATTTGGGGGAAAGGTCAAAAACAGTGCAATCTCTGGGTCACTCAGTCATCCGTTCCCATCTTGTTTTAACTAATAACCTTTTTCAAGCTGTGTTTTCTTAACAACCCGAGAAGCTGCTCAATAGCCATCTGTGGATGGGGAATGAAGCAGAGACACCAATAGGCGAGCATCCTTCACTCTCCACTGCCTGCATGCACTAATCCACGCAACATTCCTCTCATGTCAATTATATTGATGCTAATTATAAAAGAATGATTTTAACTTTGAAATCTCCCAGGAGAGTGTGCTGGACACATCCAGGCTTTTAAACGGAAAACAAACAGGAACAGACTTGAAATCTGCATACAAGTGAAGTTGCCAGAGTCTGTAAGGCCTTGTCCTCTGGTGCAACTCTGGTTAGGCCCCAATTGATCTCACTGCATTTGTAAACTCTTTGGACTCTATGCAACAGCTCCAGTACCAACTCTCACATTTCGTGTATGTAATACAGCCAAATTTTCAAGTGCCAGCAAGCAAACTCCAAATGGGATATTTATATTCATGCATTCATCTGCAAAAATGATTAGCTGAATGCATATAAATGAGTAACTTCTCCTCCCGGTCCCAGGCACACATTCCCGGTGTGCTAGCCAGACTAGCATGAATGTTTCACATTCTGGGAACCCTTCAGTCATCAAACTCATTTGCACTTTGTACTCGAGAATTAACTCGATTTTTGACAAAATCTTCCTTCAAGGTCATGCTTTGCTGTGTTCTATGCGGTCAACTTTGGGAAAGGATTGCAATCTCTTAGACACTCTCTAAGCCTGGAATGAATGAAAAAGTAAATGGGTAGAAGGTTTTAAGTTTTTTATTTACGTGACAATTTGTTTTCTCTAAGCAAACACAGCATGCTAGGCTCTTTCTTGGGATCTCAGGATACAGCAGTGAGTTTTGGAAAAGTTTTTTAACTTTATGAACCTCAATTTTCACACCTATATAGTAACAGCAGTAACCATACTCTCCTCTTAGGATTGATAGGAAAAATTAAAAGACATTATTCACCTGAAACACCTTTACACAAAAGAAGTGCTCAATACATTATTATTTATCCAATAACCGTGTTTAATCCCAAAAGTCTTTTATTGTGGCCACATGTATCAATCTTCCAAATCCACAGCATCCCTGGCACTTTTCCGCCATTTTTTTTATCAAATTGGAATCTTTTACTATTATTACATTGCTATCAATGTTCTGTAGTTAGGCATTTATCTTTGCTCTTCCTCTTCAGCTCAAGCAATGGATCACTTTCATTTCTCAAATATTCTATCTGGTAAAATTTCATCTTATAAGTTTCTAATTAGTACTTAACTATCATTGTATGGTTTTCATCACTTTTTTTCTGAACAATTTCCACCTGACTATATCAATTAATTCCAAAGAATCTATTGCGTATATTCAACCCCTCTGCAAAGCTACCACCACCCTACACTACACACCAGCCCATAACACATATACTTCCTAAGATGTGCACCTGCATGTTTTAAGTTTGGCAAACCAACATCTAATGTTTCAAATGTTATCTTGTCTTTCAAATGTTGCCTATAAATGCAATTCCTTTATGGTTGATCAGTTCACTTATTTTCAGTCTATATTATTATGGAGTTCTTCCATTCATGTCTCCCATTCTTTGTGATGGAGAAATAATCAAATCTGAAAATTCCCGTACTGAAGGACATGGGAAAAAGTAACAGCATATTCTTTGATCTGGCAACCCTATTTTTGACCTCTCCTACAAAAATAAAAGCACCAGCACACGAGGATGGATATTGCAGTGCTTCGGTAGCGTGAAAAGGCTGGATACAAAGTGAATGTCCATCATGAAAAAAATGTTTGAATAACATATGGTCTATCTACGCTGCAGAACAGATGTCGTTATTTTTAAAAACATGGATTTTTATGTGTTGACTCAGAGGGAGATCTACTCTACATTGTGAAGAGAATGATGTCACCAAAGGCAAATGCTTAAAAAAGGAAAAGAGTGTATGTACAAAGATTACAATCATTATCTCAGGAAATTAGGCTTGGGGAAAAGGAATAGCAGGTCACATTATTCGTTTTTCCATTGATTGATCAGCTATAATAAGAAAATCAATATAAATATTTTATACTTTATAAAATATAAAAATATTAATAGTACAGAAATTAGACATTACAGAAAAGAATTAATGTGAATGAGCAGGGTGACTTTTAACATGTTTTAATAATCCTATACATCACCATGATTGGCAGCAACAAAGGCCAATTATTCCTAAATTCCTCATTCAACACTAATGTGAACACAAGTGCTTCACAGATTCTGGTAGACAAAATAAGTCTCCAAGAACATACTTTACGCCTCCCTGCTTAACTCCCTCCCTCAACTGTATAATTTCCCAGGAAATCCGGAGTCTGTCCCTGGTTGACCCCAGTGGGAATCGGCAAAGAAGGCACATGAAGGTAATTGAGAGGTCATCATAATTTTTTCTGTTTGAGACGCAGTCTCGCTCTGTCACCCAGGCTGGAGTGCAGTGGCATGATCTCGGCTCACTGTAGCCTCCGCCTCTCAGGTTCAAGCAATTCTCCTGCCTCAGCCTCCCAAGTAGCTGGAATTACAGGCACTTGCCACCATGCCTGGCTAATTTTTGTATTTTTAGTAGAGATGTGGTCTCACAGTGTTGGCCAGCTGGTCTCGAACTCCTGACCTCAGGTGATCCGCCCACCTCGGCCTCCCAAAGTGAGACACCACACCAGGCCTGATCATCACAATTTTCATATCTGCTCACCTCTGCCTACTATGGTTCAGGAAAGAAAAAGGATGAGAGGAGATATATTTTTAAATCGTTCCAAACAAACACAGTTCACATAGGAACACAGGAAGCCAAGGTGGGAAATAAGAGTTGCATAATTACAATAATTATTTTTGGTTCAGATTTATATCTCATCTCCAAAATAATTTAACTGCAAAACACAAGTTACAAGGGATGCCAAAGAAGTCAAATAGGAAGTCTAAGCATTTGATGATCTTAAATGTGACTGCACACATAGAAGTCGCATGTCATGGTCAGCCTGTATAGTCTAAATGAAACTCAAAGAAACACTGAAATGTAAAATTACTATGCTTTTTAACTTACATAGAAAGTTTCTTTTTAAGACAAAAGTAAAGGACAACAAGATAAAGCTCTCACTTTTCTGCAACCCCCCCATTTCTCTCCTCATTGATGCCAGAGCAAACCTGAGCTGAACATAGAGTAAGAAACTTGGCAGATTTTCTGACCTACATGCAACTCTATGGGAACTAAAAGCTTCATTATCGAAAAGTGTCAAAGATCCATTATAATGCATCTTATTTCTGTTCTTATTGTTGAAGGCATTGTTCTGCATAAAAAAGGTAAAAGTCCACTTTCTTTTCATTGAGCTCAACTCTCCTCACCTTGCGGACCACTCCAAGTACAAAAGACGAATAGAAGGAGAAATAAAGGAAACCAAGGCAAATGGTGAGACGTAGCTGTCTTGGGATGGAAATAAGAGACAGAAGAAGGGATAACTCTATCTCTAGTGAAGGATAAAGAAGAAAGGGAGAAAAATCCCCACCAGAAAGAATTAAGAAGCCCAAGACACAGGGCTAGAACATAAAAAGAAAGAGCACTCCTTGTCCATGTCAAGGAAAAAAACACTCCCTGGCAGGCAAAAGTAAAATAAAACAAGCTTGCTTTCTGCCCCCAAATTTAAAGAACCAACTTTTAATTGTTTTAAGATATGAATCTGAAAACAACAATAAGAGCTATTAAGTTAAAATCCTAGATTAAATTCTAACCCAGACGAATGCAATTTTTTCCGTTTTTAAGAGTCAATCTCAAATCACAGATCATTTCAAAATCTTTATGAAGTTGCTTCCACAGAAAGTAGACAAAATCTGAATGTAAACTAGATTAAATGTGGAAACAAAGAAAGTACATGCAAGTTGAGAAAAATCATTTAAGTAATTAGCCCCACCCCCACACAAATATGTGTGTGTGGATATATATTAAGTTGGCGCAAAAGATTGCAAACTTTTGCACCAACCTATGTAAATTCAGCAGTTTAACATATTCAAATAATTAACATTATGACCTTGTCTAATGTTTTGACTTGACCTGTGCAACAACTTTAGTTATTCACGTGAGGAAATATACCATGAAGCTCTGTCAACTATCATCCTGGTAAGGTAGTCAGTGTCTAAAAACGAACCCAATCATTTATCCCTAAATATTCATTCACCTTAAACAATGAATTGCACAAATTGAGGACCAACACATACCCCATTCATAAGCAACTCCTGGCTATCTGTCATTTTCAATCTGAGCTACAATCAACATCACACATGCTCTCCACAGCTGATATAGCACAAATCAAAGGGAAATACAATCCATCTCACCACATTTAACAAATGCTAAGGAACGCTTAAAATCTGCCCACTTTGCAATAAGGAAACTTCTGGAAT
This sequence comes from Ateles fusciceps, assembly GCA_036589455.1. NCBI lineage: Eukaryota > Metazoa > Chordata > Mammalia > Primates > Atelidae > Ateles > Ateles fusciceps. The sequence continues at coordinate 16,862,144 of JAZHEH010000562.1, forward strand.
TGCCTAAATGAACCTAGCAGGTCAAAATTCATGGCCACATTTACCATGTAATAATTCTACACTCTCCACACTATTACTACTTATTACTATTTCTTCCATGTTCTACAGCACAGGATTCTTAACCAAAAGGATTCCACCCCTGCCTCCCTAGGGGACATGTGGGAACATCTGAAAACACGACTGATTGTGTGCTACTCTTTACAGTCAGAAAGAACAAAAGGACAGTTAAGAATTACATCACCATATTTTATTCTTTCCCCATGCTCTCTATACCGTTTTTTCCTCTTCCCTCTAAAGTTTAATTTCCAAAGGTAATGTTCCTTGGTACTCGCACTGCTGAGGTCCAATCACATGTATTCTGGCTTGACTAAAATCTTCAATTCCTTGTTACTGAAAATTCAGTTCTTAGAGGGTTTAGGCCTTTCACCAAACCATTTGTGGGCAGCTAAGTGTGGTGGCGCACATTTATAATCCTACCACTTTGCGAGGCCAAGGTGGGAAGATCGCTTAAGGCCAAGAGTTCGAGGCCAGCCTGGGCAATATAGTGAGACTCCATCTCTACAAAAAAGAAAAAATCAGCCAGGCGTGGTGGCACACACTTGTAGTCTTAGCTACTCAGGAGGTTGAGATGGAAGACTCATTTAAGCCCAGGAGTTCAAGGCGTTAGTGGGCTATGACTGGGCAGAAGGATACTGCACTCTAGCCTGAGCAACAAAGTAAAACCCTGTATGTAAATAAAAATATATAATAAACATTTGTGGGTGACAATTCTATTATTCCCAAATTCATGGAAAGAAAACCATACCACACACCCATATATCATTACCCTTTTAAATATTACACAAAATTCATGTCCATAAATGTAAATGTCATTATTTCTAGTAAACATTTTAATTTACGGTGGCTTGAAAACATCTTGTCTTCACATTAAACTAAATGGCATTTTATCCCCCCAAGGAATTCTTTCATTCACAAATGCTCCACTTCCAATAAATAAAGAAGCAAGGAAAATAGTTCTCATGTAAATTGGCATAGTTTTTCCTTTTACTACTTCACAGGAGGTGTGTGACTCTTCATGTGGAACTCATCTTTGCGGACTGAAATTCCCTCCCACCACACCCCCCAACAGCAGCACAGCCCTCATCAAGCTGCGGGGAAATCTTTATGATAGCCAACTCGGGAGAGTTAACCTTATCCTCCCCCCACACCCCTCTCCCCTATGCAAACACACCCTCCGCCACACACCCGTTTTCCTCTTTCCCTCACTTTCTAATGGGGTGCGTAACTGCACAGTGGAGAAGTTTCCCATTCTGTTCAGAGTGGACTATTAAAGGATCTGAGAAGTCCTGCAGCAAAGCAACCTGCGTTACTATCTTTACTACAGCCTTTCCCAATCTTCCACGGTCACAGAAGCCTCCTGCCATAAAAAGCCTGTGAACAGCCTCCTCAACGAATGTTCCAGGCACAGATTTTCAGAAAGTGCTCTCTGAGCAACCACCTGCACTTAGCTACTTGCCGGGAACTTTCTACACACACTCAATACTGAGGCTGGCAAAGAGGGACTCCAACAGTTGTGTACTGATGACATTATTTTTTCTTTTTTTTTTTTGAGACAGGTCTCGCTCTGTCGCCGGGCGCCAGGCTGGAGTGCAGTGGCGAAATCTTGTCTCACTGCAACCTCCGCCTCCCAGGTTCAAGCAACTCTCCTGCCTCAGCCTCCCAAGTAGCTGGGACTACAGGCACGCGCCACCATGTCCAGCTAACTTTTGTATTTTTAAGTAGAGACAGGGTTTCACCATGTTGGCCAGGATGGTCTCGATCTCGACCTGGTGATCCGCCCGCCTCGGCCTCCCAAAGTGCTGGGATTACAGGCATGAGCCACCTCGCCCGGCCTGATGACATTCTTTTTGTGCAGAGAAACTCTACTCCCAGAGGCTAACACAGAGAAACCAGTAAAATTATTTAAGTCTCTAGGTAGCTAACAGTTAAACGGCTATAAAAGTCTCCCAATGTCTGAAATTAATTCCTGCAGTAAATGCCCCTACCAAAAAAGACATACATCATACCTGTGGGTTACAGAGATATAAATTCACGATTAGTTGTGATAAATGGTGAGTCTAGCAGCTTTTTGATGAATAACTCTCTGTCTCGATCAAATTCAAAGACCATAAACATGGATTCTAGTAACTGCATTTATGACTAGCATTTTACAGACAAAAAGCTGAAATCAATTAATATATCTCTAATTATTATATTTCCTGTCCTCCCAGTACATAAATCTATTCTGTTCTGTAGTGAGAACTCAAAATTAAATAACAACTTTTTTTTTTTTTTTTTTGAGACAGGGTCTTGCTTTTGTCCACCCAGGCTGGAGTGCACCCATGTGATTACAGCTCACTGTAGCCTCAATCTCCCAGGCTCAAGCAATCCTCCTGGGTAAGCCTCCAGAGTAGCTGACACTAAAAGGGTAGACCACCACACCCAGCTAATTTTTTTTCCTTTGGTAGAAACGGGGTCCGATCCCCCCCAACAGGCTTCCTAAAGTGCTAAGATTACATGCATGAGCCACTATGCCCAGCCAAATATAAAATATTCATCTTAACTTCATTTAAGGCATTCTGTAGTCCACTAAAGTGTCTTGGAACACTGAAAATGTATGTATTTTCTACCTTTTATATTATAGCTTTACCTAATTTATTAAAATAACTTAAACATCTAAATGCCAACCAATTAATGTGAAAGAATACTTTAAACACATTTAATATCCTGTAAAACATATTCTGCAAAGGGCAGTGCTCAACTGAGGTTACTGCTAGACAAATTATTTAAATGATGATGTATATATTTTGGAGCTGTCTACATGAGAAAAATGAGAAAAAAGTATTTACTAGAAGAAAATCATCATGTACAATAAGCAAAAACAAAATAAGATTAAAAGAACATGGTATGCTGATCTTATCATAAAAAATTACTTAGTTAAAAAAATGGAGTTTGGTAATTCTTCTACTTTCTAAGTAACATGTTTTAATAGTCAATGGCTGGGTTGAGCACGATGGCTCATGCTGTAACCTCAGCACTTCAGGAGGCTGAGGTGTACAGATCATTTGAGGTCAGGAGTTCGAGACCAACAGCCTGGGCAACATGGTGAAAACCCATCTCTACCAAAAATACAAAAAAATTAGCTGGGTGTGGTGGCAAATGCCTATAATCCCAGCTACTAGAGAGGCTGAGACAGGAGAATCGCTTAAACCCGAGAGACGGAGGTTGCAGTGACTAGAGATCATGACACTGCACTCCAGCCTGGGTGACAAGGTGAGCCTCTGTCTCAAACCAAAAACACAAAACAAAACAAAAATTAATGGCTGCTTTATTAATTTATTCATTAAGAAAACATGTTAACATAATAATGGTGTTAATACATGTGTGATAGGAACAAATCTTCCTTTTTATACTGACAGTTGAAATCCCAAAATCTACTCCTTTAATATATAGATGTAAATCTGGAAAATGTGATTATCAATCAGAGATGTTAGAATCAAAATCTAAGAAAGAAAACTTAAAAGAAAAAATATCTCCAAAAATAAAGTCTCTTGTCAACAGCACTGACTGAAGAAACTCTTTTGGAATAACTCTGGGATGTGAGAAAGAATCCAGGGTAGAAAAAAAAGATGCTAAAATAATGCCAACATTTCTTTGGGGAGAAAAGTGGTTCTCACATGACCTTCTCCAATCTGAGCTCCAAACTGTAGGAATGGAGGAAGCTGGAGTAACATTCACAGCTCACAATTATAAACAGATATGTCAATACTTTTGGTAAGACATTATCATTCCAATTTAAAGAAAAAGTATTTCTGAGCCACCCTGATGTATAAATAATCTTACACGTTTTCAAACTCCTTGCAGATGTACAAGAGGAATATGGAGATAAATATATTAGATGTTGGTATGTTGAACCTACAACTTCAGTGGCCATCGATGATAAAAACTGGCTTTCAATAGAGAAAAGAGAAAAAGAGCCTTTGAGCTTCCTGGGGCGGTGACCACATGAATCTATCTTTATATTCAAATATCTACAAGAGGGTTTGGGAAGAAGTGAGTACAAACAGCCATCTGCTCTGTGGAAAATTCAGGCCACCATAACACGTGTAGATAAATATACATGCGTTTTTATCCCATCACAAGGCACCTTTCGCTTAATTTATACAAAAAAGTGAGAAATCTGTTCTGGAAGAAATCTGTGGCCATTATTACAACACTTACGTAACCCTTATCAAATATTAAGGTGCTGACACTTGACAAAAAGCTGCATCATCAGAGCCTGTCAATCACAATTCACAGCTCTGGTTTCCTTTCCATTCCTTTTGTGAAAAGGGATCATTTAAGAAACCGCTATTCCCTGCCATCCCTGAAGTGACATGTCAAGGTTCCCAACTGGGTAGCTGTCAGTTTTCTCAGGGTGCTGTAGTGGCTTTTGGCCAGCTGATCCTTTAGGGTCCTTCATGGTTAGCAATACTAAGATGAATATTATTTCCTAACAGCCTCTTAGATCAAAGAGTTGACACATGGCATAGTCACAAGAGACCTCAAAAATAAAACAATAATAATAAAAGCAATCTCACCACCTCTTTACTGCAGCACAGTCAACATTCATCACCTCCATGTGACATTACGAGGTGGGCTTTTCACCGTAACCAGAAGTATGATTCATTTCTTTATGATTTCATTCATAGCTTTCTGAAATGGTCAACTTGCTAAGGTTTCTATTTCTACTCTTTAATCTCCAAAGAGGATTGAACACCATGACACTCACTTGATTCTCTAATACCTTAGCCACTGTGCACAACACACAGCCTGCTGTGTTTGTACCACAGAGTACTCATTCAATTAAGGACTGGCTTAGAACCTCACAGTTGCATGGACACCAACTGTGTGAAAACAATGAATTCTCGAGAGCCTTCAGTTTAGGGTTTGTCAATCTTGGCACTATTGGCATTTTGGGCCAGATAATTCTTTATCGTGGGGGCTGTTCTGTACATTGAAGGATTTTCAAGAGCATATTGGGCATCTACCCACTAAATGCCAGTGGGCCACCCAACCATTCCCAACTATGACAACCAAAAAATGTCTCCAGACTGTGTCAAATACTGCACAAAAAGGAAATAGTCTCCAGTTGAGAACTACTACTCTAGAACAATGGAAAATTTATCCTAAGCAATCCAGGGCCAAAAGGTTCTAGAATGAGGCCTAATTAAAACGCGCAGCATAGTTTTGGGTCTAACGTCGAACCTTTCCGAGTGCTGTTCTCTCCTCTGCTTCCTTCTACCTGTAATGCTTACCTCACATATCCACAAGGTTCAGTCCCTCTATGTTCAGATCTCTGCTCAAATATGACCTTATCAGAGAGGTCTTCCCAGGCTAAAATAACCCCCTCCTTCCCCTATATCCTTCTCTAGGCACCACTTCCCTTCACACTTTACTTCACAGAACGATGTGATGAGATTACATGTGACTTTATATATGCTGCACTGTAATTTTATATGTTTTGTTCTCTGTTGTAGTCAGCTCTAGTGTCAAAATGAGCTTTCCCCCTGGCCCGTGCTTGATAAACACTTTCACTGAATGACTCAATGAATGAAGACTGATATGAGGATGCCCTCACACCTCCTCATCCCTACAGTCCACTCACTGTAAGTCCCTAATTTATTTCTCCAAAGATTCAGAACCTTGATAAAAACAAAGCTCAGAAAATATACCCTAGGTCAACTTCTCAAGACCTCCAAAAGGAAGAGGAGGGAGGTCTACCTGAAGCTTGTAAATTGGGCCATTATGCAAGATTTTCAGAAAGGTCTTATACCCACATCTTCAGTACTCAATTGAGCAACCATCAGGTTCCTCCATAATGCCTCTATCCTCTGCACACCACTTCCTACCAGGATGGAAATGTTCACTATCTATGCAATACAAAAGTGTAGTCACTAGCTATGCGTGGCTCCTGACAACCTGAAATCTGGCTAGAGTGACTGAGAAACTGAATCTTAAATTTTATTTCATTTTAATTAAATTTAAATAGCAACATGTAACTAGTAGCTACAGAAGTGGACAGGGAGCTAGGAATAGCATAAAGGACTCCAAATTCGTGGAGCTTTATTATTTTCTTTGCAATGATGTCAGGCTTTTGAAATCAAATTTTCACTTCAAAAGTAAACACATTTCTTTCCTATAACGTTTTCCTTTATGAAGTGCCATGGGATTGCTTAGCCTTTAAAACCTGAAAATGGGCCAGGCATCATGGCTCACGCCTGTAATCCCAGAACTCTGGAAGGTTGAGGTGGGCAGATCACCTGAGGTCCGGAGTTCAAGAGCAGCCTGGCCAACATGGTGAAACCCCGTCTCTACTAAAAAAAAAAAAAAAAATGAAAATAAGCTCAGCATGGTGGCAGGTGCTTGTAATCCCAGCTACTTGGAAGGCTGAGGCAAACGAATCACTTGAAACTGGGAGGCGTAGGTTGCAGTGAGCCAAGATTGCGCCACTGCACTCCAGCCTGGGCAACAGAGCAAGACTCCATCTCAAAAAAAAAAAAAAACAAAAACTGAAAAAGATGACAAGGGTAGCAGCCACACAGGCTATATTTTCCAAGACCCATTCCCTCTGCTACTTCTGGACTAGATCGTAATTAGTCTAAGGCAGCGGTGCTGCTATTCCTGTGGCCAGGAATTGGTTTAAGCATGAGCAGATAAGCCAAGTCCGGCCAACAAAATACAAAGGTTGATTCACCAGGGGGTGGGATGCTTTCAAGAACATGTTACATGCTGTGCAACAGAGACATAAGAAAGGGACACTTTCCCTTTCTCTTCTGAACTTTGTACTCAGTTGTTGACATCTAGAATTCTGGAAGCCATGTTAAGACCACAAGGAAAATGATTCTAAGGACCAAGCCTACCCACTAAGGATGGCAACGTCTAAACAACATGGGGCACCCCTTAAAGATGGCAGAGCACAAAGACGCTGCCCAGAGGTGTCCTGTCTCTAGGTGTGCTATGTAAGACAAAAAACTCCCTAACACTTAGGCCAAGAGAGTAAGAGAGTCTTTTCTAGAGGCTAAAACAGATCCACAAACAAATCCTTACACTCAGTCATACTCCCGGAAATGCCTTCCATGGGAATTTAAGAGAAAAATCCTAGTAGTATTGCTAGCTATGGTGTACTTATATGAAGGAGAAGCAAATGTTAACTAGTTCTTTCTGGCACAGCAGGTATGCAGCCCAATTGGCCTTGAGTGTTGAATCTTCCTTTTTCACACCCCAGTAGATGGTGAGAGAAAAGATAACTCATTAGGAGGTGGTGTAAGAATATAAAAGCCACAGGACCATCAAAAAGTGTCAAAATCACTCCCCAAGAGGAGAGTGTGGACCATGTACTTAACAACAGTGAGAAGAAAATACCTCCCATTATCACAGAGAGCCCCAGAAGCAAAAACACACTAAAAATGCCTTTGCCCATCTCTGCAGGTCCTAGTCAAACAGCCAAGAAGAGCTTCATATTTCATGTTCCTGCTAAAATCTCTCAATGACCAATCAATACCCGGTATACTAATGGCATGCACACCCTGCTAAAAGGAAGAACATCACCCTAACACTTGGAACTAGAGGGAAGGGTGGGACAGAGAAACACAGTTTCCAGGAGGAAAAGTGGCCAACAATAATTGGGGCAGAGCTACTGAATGTTGCCTTTGAGAGCAGCAAAATTTCATGCAGCTTTAAGAAGCAGCTTGTTTCCTCCCCCAGAAAAAGGGCTTCAGCCTGGGAGAATGTGGAGCAACATAAACAGGAAATCTGGATTAAATGGCTTTTTCCCATGTCCAAGGAAACGCTCAAGATCAACTCAAGAAATGGATTGCAGAAATCAAAACTACAGTGAGATACCATATCATGCCAGTCAAAACGACATTTTTTTTTTTTTTGAGAGGGACTCTCACTCTGTTGCTCAGGCTGGAGTGCAATGGCACGATCTTGGCTCACTGCAACTTCTGCCTCACAGGTTCAAGCGATTCTCCTGCCTCAGCTTCCCGAGATTCTAGGACTGTAGGTATCCACCACCTCACCTGGCTAATTTTTTTGTATTTTTTAAGTAGTGATGAGGTTTCACCATGCTAGCCAGACTGGTTTTGAACTCCGGACCTCAAGTGATCTGCCTACCTCAGCCTCCCAAAGACCTGGGATTACACACATGAGCCACCATGCCTGGCCAGAATGACGATTATTAAAAACTCAAGAAACAACGGATGCTTGAGAGGCTGTGGAGAAATAGAAAGACTTTTACACTGTTGGTGGGAGTGTAAATTAGTTCAATCATTGTGGAAGACAGTGTGGTGATTCCTCAAAGACCTAGAACTAGAAATACCATTTGACCCAGCAATTCCATTACTGGGCATATCCCCAAAGGATTATAAACCATTCTGTTATAAAGATACATGCATGCCTATGTTCACTGAAGCACTATTCACAATAGCAAAGACATGGAATCAACCTAAATACCCATCAATGAGAGACTAGATAAAGTAAATGTGGCACATATACACCATGGAATACTATGTGGCCATACAAAGGAATGAGACCCTTCATTCACATCCTTTGCAGGAACATGAAGCTGGAAGCCATTATCCTCAGCAAATTAATGCAGGGACAGAAAACCAAACACTGCATGTTCTCACTTATAAGTGGGAGCTGAACAATGAGAACACACGGACACAGGGAAAAGAACAATATACACTGGGGCCTGGGGAGCAGGGAGAAGTGCAGGAGAGCATCAGGAAAACTAGCTAATGCATGCTGGGCTTAATACCTAGGTGATAGGTTGACAGGTGCGGCAAATTACCAGGCACACGTTTACCTATGTAACAAACCTGCACATCCTGTACATGTACCGCTGAACTTAAAATTTAAAACAACAAACAAATGGGTTGCAGAGCATAATATAAATCCCAAAACCCTACCAAGTCAGGCCTATTGCTCTGAAATTCCTTCCATCATGATAAGCAGAAATGATACTTAAATTATTTAACAAATCAGAGATAATAACCAATCATAAGGATGGTTGAGAATGGGTGTAGAGGTCTAAGGAAGGGTTTTTACAAGATCCCAAAATAAGAGAAGGAGTTTCCAGGGCAGCAAGAACCGGGAACAGAGGGGACTGGGCAAGTATGTATTGAAGGATTTAAACAATCTGCATGGCTATACCAGAACCAGCACTTATAATGAGCCATAATTTTTTAACTATTTTCCTTCATTTTAAAACCAATTCTAGGAAATTGTATACCTTTTGCCATTTTTCAAATCACAGATATAGTTTGATTGTAAGGCACAAAACAAGAGGCTTTTCAATCCTGCCAAAATAGTGGTATCTCCTACAGAAAAAGACTTATTCTGCCATATTGGAAACCCAGCTGTAAAACTGCTTAGATAAAATTTTTCTTTAAACTGGTCCACTTTTTATAAAATCTCAAATATAATTTAATAGGAAATGTAACAGATCAAAATAGAAAACTGGCATGGCCTGCCAGACACGAAGGGTAGCAGGATATAATGAAATCCATGAGATCAAATTCTACATACTCTCCCAGCGGCCTGAGGCCAGTCCTAGCTCTTCTTGATAAAAAGAGCTATGAGCAAGTGACAGAGAGAGGTTAAAGACCTATTAGTACAAAACTCACTTTCTCCTCGATTTTAAAAAAAAAAAAAAAAACCTCAAGAAGAAATGACTTTATTATGTTAGAGTCAAATATTTGTATCACAGTAGAGTCACAGAGTCATTTTTCACATGACATAAAATCCTAATGACTACTACACTCAAGGAACATATATTAGTATTCCTATTCTGATTATTTTTTGAGACAGGGTCTCACTCTCCCAGGCTGGAGTGCAGTGGTGTGATCAGGGTTCACTGCAGCCTTGACCAGCCTCAAGCAATCCTCCCACCTCAGCCTTCCGAGTAGCTGGGACTTACAGGCATGAGCCACCATGCCCAGCTAATTTTTAAATTTTTTTTTATAGAGACAAGGCCTCACTATGTTGTCCAGGCTGGTCTCCACTCCTGGGCTCAAGTGATCCTCCCACCTCAGCCTCCCAAAGTGCTGAGATTACAGGTGTGAACCACCACACCTAGTAGAAAACATTATTATATACTATAGCGACATGAATGAAAAGTGAGAATTCCTGAAGTTATTAGACAGCATTTCTCAAGAAGGCAAAATTCTATGTTATAGACATACCACTGATACGTTTTTAACCTACACAAGGTCTCAGTTACATAACAGAAAATGGGCCTTGGCCAGGCGTGGTGGCTCACGCCTATAATCCCAGCGCTTTGGGAGGCTGAGGCAGGCGGATAATGTGGTCAGGAGTTCCAGACCAGCCTGAACAACATGGTAAAACTCTGTCTCTACTAAAAATACACAAGTTAGCTGGGTGTGGTGGTGGGTGCCTGTAATCCCAGCTATTCTGGAGGCTGAGGCAGGAGAATCACTGAAACCTAGAAGGTGGAGGTTTCAGTGAGCCAAGATCGCACCACTACACTCCAGCCTGGGCAACAAGAGTGAAACTCCGTCTCGGAAAAAAAAAAGGGCCTTAAAGTAAATGAAACATAGGATAGGTAAGGTTTAATAGCAAGAAAGACAACCAAGAAGATAACCACCCTTAATGCGGCTAATTTCAAATAGGGTCATAGGCAATTACCAGCTAAGAGACAGAAGTGATGGTCATTTCAAGATTAGCCAACAAACCACTGAAACTAACAACACCACTTTACAGTCAAAGAACATGCCAGGTAGACGGACCACAACAAGATCATGTAAGACCTAAGATTTGCATAGGTACAAGATTATACTTAAGCTTGTGACTGAGTTACTTTCTTCGCTTAAATAAACAGCGGGAAAATTCAGCATTTAAGTATATATTAGACATGTATTCCACTACATATTGGCAATTCTAAAAGTTCACAATCCAGTGAAACAGGTCCTCCTTACTTTCTTCTTACTCCTACCAAGACCACCCCACCAAGAGAAGGTACAACATAAGGAATGAGAGTTCAATTCAACTTGATAATTACAACATGAAGCCGGGCATGGTAGCTCACACCTATTATAATCCCAGCAATTTGGGAGGCTGAGATGGGTGGATCGATTGAGGTCAGGAGTTGGAGACCAACCTGGCCAACATATTGAAACCCCATCTCTACTAAAATACACAAAAATTAGCCAGACGTGGTGACACACGCCTGCAGTCCCAGCTACCCGGGAGGCTGAGGCAAGAGAATTGTTTGAATCCAGGAGGCGGAGGCTGCAGTGAACCAAGATTGTGCCACTTCACTCTAAACCTGGGCAACAGAGTGAAACTCTGTCTCAAAAAATAATAATAATAAATAAGATAATTTCAACATGGGAAATTTCAGCCAACAAAGTATTATATAGCATGATATACACCAACAATATGCTATCTGCCAAGCCAAATTCTACGTAAGTAGCTTAACAATATCCAGAGGGAAAGACAGAAAGTTCCCCTGTTTTCTATCATCAGAAGATGGGTTTTAGCCCGGCTCGGTGACTCACGCCTGTAATCCCAGCACTTTGAGAGGCTAAATCCGGGGTATTGCTTGAGCCCAGGAGTTTGCGATTGGCCTGGCCAACATGGCGAAACCCCATCTCTACAAAAATTAGCCAGGTGTGGTGGCACATGCATCTGGTCCCAGGCACTTCAGCCTGGGTCAAAGAGTGAGACCCTGTCTCAAAAAAAAGAAAAAAGAAAAAGAACGAAAGAAAACAAAGTGGGTGGGCTTTATGAATCAAATCAGATATAATGAAAGAGTATGTTTTGTTAGGTTAGAAAAAAAAGACCAGCAGCCCTTAAGCAAATCACTGTGTTCCAATTATAATACATGTATTCTGCTAGGTGTATTTCTCCTTTGAACCTTTGAATTAATCACGTCCTTCCACCCACGCACACACCCCTCTCCCCCAAGAAGCTAGTTTCAAAGGAGAGAACATCATCCTTTCAAATTTATACCCAGGAAAAAACATGTTTGACTTTAATCCATGACAGATATGAAAAATATATATTTATATACAACTCTCTGTATACCTTGTGTTGATGCAATAAATTTATAGATTAATGAATATTAGGATTTATGTTATGTCAAAGTAAATATTGACCTTATCTTTGGCTGGGTCAATATTTACTGCTTTGCTCAATAAATCTTGATGTTCACTTTCAAACTAAGTCAATATCAGTTCATTAATTTCTGCATGGTTCATATCAGCATTTTATAAAATTTGAAATGCCAATGAAAATGTTTCACCTAAAAAGTTTAGATACAGCCAATTAAAGAGACAAAAAGGTTTTTGGTTTCCTTCTGGCTTCCCTTTTAGGTTTTTCTTCTCTTTTTCTCCCCCCTCAAAATTGTTACAAAGAAAACTGCTTGGATTTGATACCATTTAGCCATCTATTCTAAAATAAAAAGGTCACCTAATATTAAAATATTACAGAAATGCAAGTATTAAAAGGCAGTATCTCTCATTTGTCATGATAACCACAATTAAATGTTGGGTGTAGTCTCTGGATTCTTCAGCTTTATTCATTAATGGGACCGTATAACCCATATTATTTTAATATATCTTGTAGTTCAACCTCCTTCATTTTGATGGATGTTCAGGTAAGCATTTCCTTGTAAGGATGTATTGTAATTAATTACCCAAGTCCCTGTTTTGGTCAGTTAGGCTGTTAAACACAATGCTACTTTGGAGACTGCACACGTGTTTCAGAAAGACAAATTCCGAGAAGCAGAAGTGCTGGATGAAAGATGAACAATATTTAATATTTTCACAGATATTGCTATAGAACCCTCCAAAAAGCCTCCATCACCCCACTACCTTCAGAGTCACTTTCAAACCCAAACTCTCAGCATTCCATTTATCCATGTATTAAATGGCCCATCACAGCAACAACTGAAATTGTTACCACTGATAATGTATCACTTGATATCAACACAGCACTGAACAATATTTCACCTTACTGCTAGACTTTTCCAAGGGTCACAAGGCCCCCAGGGAATGTATTCATGTCCTCTTGTAATATATTAATACATTAGCATCTGTTAACTTTACAAACACTTGTGAAACCACCTCCAGAGAAAAAATGCCAAGAAACTTTAGAACTCAGGTGGCAAGGATTAGAGTTGAAAAAAATAAGAAAAGAAAGGAACTCTAAGTAGAGCGAACAATTTCTTTCAAACAGTGGAGAGAAACTCACCAAACTAGGCCAAGTATTGAAAAATTCTCAAGGTAACTAAGCATATGGCAACACAGTTTTCTCTTTTGTACATAAAGTTCGGATTAGTGTGTGACCATATGTGTTTTTTCTTACACGATCCATTCTTGTAACCACACATCAACTATAAAAGAAAAAGAGTACCTGTAGGAAGAAACAGTTTATTCTACAATTTGTTCCCTACCTTGAGGCCCTCCTATCCAAAATTATTTAGGTAGAAACAGGGAAATACAATGATTAATCACAGACAAAGGTTCTGTTCAAAGAGCATGAACTCTGAAGGGCGTAAGAAATGCAGACAAAACACAATACTACATCTTAATAGGTTCTAGTCCAAATTCTTTATCTTTTCAACCAACTTACCACTGCTCATTTACTCATTTCAAATTAAACGCAATGCCATGCTCAATCATCTTGGGGGTAGTCCTACACAATTCATTTTGTCTTCTCCTCCTTGTACAAATGATAATGAACTCCCATGAGCTGTTCTCTCTCAAATCCCCGGTCCTACAGTCTCATCATTTTTCATCCTTCCCTCTTCCTCCCACTGCCCAGTCCTTAACCCTACAACCAGTGGTCTTAAACATAAAACCAGCTATAGTCCAATTCCAGGTGAAGCCCTTTAATTACTCCCTATCACCCTAGAACTAGACAGAAGTTCTGTGTTACAGAAGAATATCATAAGGCCCTCCATAGTCTAACTCCGGTCCTCTCCGTTATGCCCTTAACTTTCTCCTTCCCCCTTTCAAGCTCTAGAGCTTCTGAGCTGCTTCTAGTTCTCTAGTCGCTGCCAGAGTCCTCCATGCTCAAGGCCTGTGTGTGTGCTGGCAAACACCTGCCCATCTTTGAAGATGGGAATCTGGCGAGAGCAATTCTATGAGCAGCTTCTCTGGTCACTCCCATTTAGCACACCGCGTGGCACACAGTAGGCAATCAATAAGTGCGGTAAACAAATAAGTACTTCTACTTGAAAACTGTTAGTAGATTGAAAGGGATATATAGAAAAGACATAAATTAATTGTAAAAATAAATAAATAAAGGGAAGACTGAGGAATTTAGGCAGAAATGGATCGAGCTAAGCACCAAAGCAGAGAGAGCCTCCGAGCTGAGACAAAGACTCTCATGGCTGATCCCTCCGCAGTGGTGTGGTTCCATACCATCAGAAGGTCTCTATTAGGGCCGGGTGCAATGGCTCTCGCCTGTAATTCCAGCACTTTGGGAGGCTGAGGCAGGCAGATGACCTAAGTTCAGGAGTTCAAAGACCAGCCTGGCCAACATGGTGAAACCTTGTCAGTACTAAAAATACACAAATTAGCTGGGAGTGGTGATGCACACCTATAATCCCAGCTGCTTGAGAGGTTGAGGCGTGAGAATTGCTCGAACTCAGGAGGCAGCGGGTTGCAGTGAGCCAAGATGGTGCCACTGCTCTCCAGCCTGGACAACAGAGCAAGACCCTGTCACCAAAAAAAAAAAAAAAAGCCTCAAATTTCTATTCGAACTTACTCTAGATTTATTTTCATTTCTCTTTCCTGCATTGATTACCTAGCTAGCATGTGATACTCTTTGTGCAATAATTTTAGAAGTTCTGGGCAAACTCCAAAATTCATGAGCTACCATCACCTCAAGAAACACAGAAATATACTTTAGTTGAGTAAAATTAATAGAAAAGAAATTGTTTTATTATTTCCATTGAGATACTATTAAACTATGGCATTTTTTCCTGTATAATTCTACATGAAACATATAACTCATTCCCATTTTTGCCTGTTATGTTGGTACAAGGAAAAAGAAATCCAAAGATATAAAGCAATCAAATTACATTGCTATTATTATATCAACAATATCTTACATTTATGTCCCATTTCATACCTTCTATAACATTTTCATGTTAAACTCAGATATTATGACCCTCTTTTTTCACTAGCAGATGAAATTAAAATCCAGAGAGACAACCCATCTTCCAATGACCACAAGAGAACTCTAATACACATCTCCAGGTTCCTCAATAAATAGTTCTCCATGCTAAAATTACAGGTATTCATTCACAAAGGCATTGTTTGATAGGCCTATAGAGACAAAGTTTAACATTTCAAACATAAATAGTGAAATGGAAATAAAGTCGGCTAGTCTTAAAGTGACAAGTAAAAAGTTATACTACTAATAATGAACTACTATCATGACAATATCCTAAAAACAAGCTCATGACATCATTCTAACAGCAAGCTATCCAGTTGCAAAGCTCATGCCTCTTTAGTGACCAAAAGGGAACGCCATGAGAAAAACAGGGTCAGCATTGTTTACCAGACCCACTCACACAACAGCAAGCTTAGGAGCGGACATAGTCACCCCAGAACATCCCACACCCACTCATCTCCCTGATCCACTTCCTGCAGCACTGCCCTCTAAACTCATCTTTGGCCGGTAGCAATAGCACACACCTGTAATCCCAGCACTTTGGAAGGCCGAGGTGGACGGATCACCTGAGGTCAGGAGTTCGAGACCAGCCTGGCCAACATGGTGAAACACCGTCTCTACTAAAAATACAAAAATTAGCTGGGCATGGTGGTGCATGCCTGTAGTCCCAGCTACTCGAGAGGCTGAGATGACAAAATCGCTTGAACTCTGGAGGCCGAGGTTGCAGTAAGCCGAGATGGCACCGCTGCACTCCATCCTGCGAGACAGAGCAAGACCTTGTCTCACAAACAACCAATAATGACAACAAAATAAACTCATCTTTGACCCTCCCAAGTCCCTTCCAAAAGCAGGATCACAGAAAAACTAAAATGCTATCTAGAAGACATGCTGAGGATATTCCAGCTTAAGGGAAATGCAAGACAAAAAAAACAAAAAAGCTTCCAAATTTCTGAAACAGTTCTGTATGTAAGTCAGACTGACATCTGCTAAAAACCCAGGCTATATTACTGTCAGCAGGAGTTGGCAAACTTTTTCTTTTTTTAGAGTCTTGCTCTGGTCACCCAGGCTGGAGTGCAGTGGCACAATCTCAGCTCATTGCAACCTCCACCTCCCGGGTTCAACGGATTCTCCTGCCTCAGCCTCCGAGTAGCTAAGATTACAAGCACCTACCACCACGCCTGGCTAATTTTTGCATTTTTAGTAGAGACGGGGTTTCACCATGTTGGCTAGGCTGGTCTCAAACTCCTGCCCTCATGATCGGTCCACCTTGGCCTCCCAAAGAGCTGGGATTATAGGCATGAGCCACCACACCTAGCCGGCAAACTTTTTCTGTAAGAAGCCAGATAGCAATATTCTAGGCTTTTCACTATTACTAGATAGTCAATATTCAATTTTACTATATATTCAATATTACTAGAATAGTAATATTCTAGGTCCCTGTCACAACCACTCAGTTCTGCAACTGTAACACAAAAGCAGGCGTAGATAATAAGCAACATGATGAGTGTGCCTGTGTTCCAACAGAATTTATTTTATTAAACACAGCTGCAGTTTGTAGTTTGCTGACCTCTGACTTAAGGATAGTCTGCTTAACCCTCATTCCCAAATCCCAAACAGTCACCCCTTGTGAATTATGGCTGAGAGAGTCTAACTTATTCAGCTCTCAGAATTATCCAGTAATCACCCACTGTCAATTGGGACATTGTGAATTCCAAAAACAACAGTAATTGCAGCAAAAGTAATAATAACTGTCTCAAAAATAAGCAAGAAGTAATATCAGCTACTTAGTTTATGCCAGAGACTATGTTAACGTTTTCACAAATATCACCTCAGTGAATTCTCGTAATAACCCTACATGGGAAGTGCTATTAATCATTCCCAGTCACAGTTTTCCAACATCATCAGGATATTAACGAAACTTCACTTTAAACTGTGGTTTGTCTACATGACTTCAAAATTCATACTCTCACTCACTGCACCCCTAAAGCACCCCTGGCATTATTTTAGGAGGAAATAAGACAAATCAGAGAATTCGAGGCCTGAGATTGAAATCTAGACTTTTAAACCAGTCTTTCAGGAACTGCCTGCTTGATTTTGCCAAATTTAGAAACATTTCCCTCATTAAACACGAGCCTTTTTTTTTTTGTCAGTCCCACTTTTCAAGCAACAATTATATCTAGAGGACTATCCCTGCAGCTAACAGTCCCACATCTCATTGGCTGTGGTTTTTAAGGTGCTGGTCTGATGCACCCACAGTAACAGACCTCAACTCTTACTCCTTCCTGGCCTTACACATTGGCCAAATGCTAAGGAATGCCTGTGATGAACTGCAAGACTTCTTGACATGAGAACCAATACCACACCCCTTCAGTATGAGGTAACCACAGATACTGTCAAATTAAGTGTTGCAAGCGTAAGAACTGTATACCATCAGTTGATACCTGTCACATCCTATTCTTTTTTTACTCTTACTTTTTCCATTATGCCTAACAAATGACTCCATTCATTCTTCCAAACCAGTCCACACCCTTCCAAGCATTCCTCAAATGATTCTCCTATCTGATTTCTAGGGAAAAAAAATTAACTAGAACAAGGGTTTACCCAACTATACAACCTGCGGACCCTATCCAACCAGTCACCTGGTTTTGCACAGCCTGCAAAGCAAGAATAGTTTGTATATCTTTTAACGAATGAAAAAAAAATCAAAAGAAGAATATTTCCTGACACATGAAAATTATAAAATTCAAATTCCAGTATTCATAAATAAATGTTTATCAGAGCACAGCCAACCTGTCCAGAATTGTCAGCGGGTGTGTGTACGCTACAATGGCAGAGTTGGGTAGTTACAACAAAGACGATATGGCTTTTAATGTTTATTACCCGGATCTTTTCAGAAAAAGGTATGCCAACTCTTGAACTTGAACTCTTGGCCCTTCTGCTACTGGAGGCAGTACCCAAATTCAGATACAGTGCATTCCAGAAATACAAAATGGAGGCTTCTTAAGTCCACCAGAGTTAAAGACATCCACGATCACTCCATCACAAAGATGGCGCCACTTACGGTCATTCTTAACTATGTAATGGGAAAAGTTTAAGGGCTTTCATCTCTTTGCTGCCATTTGCAATTGGACATGCTAATGGGATATAGCTTCCAATTTCCTGACTAACAGCATTATTATTCTAAATTGATGAACTGTAAATAGCAGGCCACTCTGTGCCTCCTCCTGACTGATGTCAGAGCCACAGAGTACAAAATGATAAATTTTCTTTGGGTTTCTTGGCAAGATGCTATATATACGTAATTTTGGCTTTCATCTCCCAATTTCCTTCATTTATCAGAAATGGTGACAAAAAGCCTCTAATTAGATAATTCTAATCACAAGGTACCCGATGTGATGGAAGACTTCAGAATCACTATCTGTTCACTGCAAAACAAAACAGATAGGCTATTCTCCCCCGCAGGGCAGGAGATTTATCAATAGACAAAAGGATGCAAACAGCCAACAGATAAGGTGTAATTAAAGATCAGACCTATAAATTTTATACTGACATAAATTTAACAGAATTTGCCGGGAGAAATTCAGGATTTAAACCCAAGCATCATTATGAAAAGAATACTTTCAGTTCTATATGCAACAACATTGCATAATACATAGATTTATTATTAAGACTAATACTCTGTGCCTCCAAGCTCTTTCAAACAAGGAATTTGAATTATTCAGTGCCAAAGTAATTTCCAAAGTGGTCTATCTTACTCAAGCATTCCTCCTTAATTAGCTTTAATACATTTTCCATATATTTTTGAGCATCAAAAAGCTCTTTTAGAAATAACAATCCACCTCTCATATTTTGGAAGTTGTGGGAAGCCTAATCCAGAAAGGTCTGTACCTAGTTTTAGGTCTTCATTTTTGTCCCCTTAAAATGTAAGAAAATTATTTCCAAAGTAATATTCGACACAGTTAGAACAATGCTCTCTCCCTTCACTAGCTCAAAGGGTAAAAAAGTAAAAATAAAAATGAAAAGAACTGCAGATTACCATTGAGTAGACGGCTAAAATATATTTAAATAACAAGATGTGATTTAAAAATAAAGTTGCATTTCTTGGCTTAGAGCCTAATAGAGCATTCTGATATTTGACGTTCGTAATGTTTAGCAGACATTTAGCAGCTCAAGACTAGCCATATATTTTCTGCTCTCTGAAATCACAGCCACTGAAAAGACAGAAAAGACTACTTCTTTCAGAAAATTACTAGTTTGGTACAATAATTCATTAACAGCAGAGTTCAGAAATAAATGCAAATTGAGGGGAAAACAGGTTGAGGAAACAGGTGGTAGAGATAAATTAAGGTACTTATAACCTTGAGGGAAAACAGGCTCGAATATTTCAACTTTTAGTGAACTACGAAAGGTTTGAGCAAACAGAACTTGGGCATAAAAGTGATTGAAAGTGTGCTTTCAAGTGAGTTGAATGGGATGTTAACTGGCCTGTGTGATCTCCATCAGAACTGGACTTACCAGAGTAGGCCCAGTACGGGTCGCCCGAAGCCTTGCGCCTGCGGATCTGCACTGCGCTGCCGTGTCTATTCTCGTGCAGGGCTCCAACGTAGCCTTCTGTCAGCGCTGCAAGAGAGGGAGACCCGCAATGAGACAAAGGCAGCACCCCACTGGACACAGAAAGGGTGTGAAATGAATTGGGCGACTTCACAGAATCATAGTCTTTGGAGATGACTGACTAGAATCAACTTATTCTACAAAAATACAAAACTATAAGGAAGTCCAGACAAATTATTATTACTAGTAATCATTCATGAGGAACCTTCACTTTGTGCCAAGAAATGTGGCCCACTAAGCACTTTACAGACATCTTATTTGATCTACAAAACACCACCAAGCAGTACAAACAGTGATCCCAATAACGGGGCCCTTTTATGGATAAGCAAACTGAAGCTTCAACAACTAAAGAACTTTAACTTGACCGAGGTCAGACATACAACTAACTCGTAGACTTCCGGTCCAACTGCATGTATAAGATTATGACCTATGTGTAAAGACGCTCTGGCCCCATTTGATCTTTACAGAGCCAGGGTCATTCTATCTCTTTCACAGATGGAGGAACTAAGGATCAGAGACACAAAGTAACTGGTCCCAGGTCACACAGTAGGTATGCAGTAGACGAGAAAACCAGACTTAAGCATCCCTGCATCAAAGCCAGGGCTTGCGCCACCCAAACACAGCACAATCTGAAACCTAGGAGACTCCTTGGGATTAGTACCAGTCTTCTATATCCTTCCTGCCACCAACACTCACCTGTGGTGCCCAAAGATACGAAACAAGAAAAGCTTCCAAAGCCCACAATGCCCAGAAAAGAAACAGTGATTAGTGTTATCGATTTGAAATCTCAAAATGAGTTCAACCCACCAAGCAAAAACAAAAACACTCCTCTCACCCATTATGGAGAGCTTCCATTCGCCTCCTATAGCATTGACAGCTCTCTCCTCCCTGCTACCTTATGGATGCGGATTTCTTTTGCTGGGAGCCCACACCTGAAAACACTGACGTGTAAGAAGACAAATACCACAGGTGCCCAAAATCCAAAGTGAAATGGAATTATACGCAAACAATATACCCCAGCTGAATATGACAATATTTAAATGCACCAAAACAAAAGCAAGCATGCTTTTAAAGAGAAAAAAAATTAAAGTTTTGGGAAGCCGTATATTCAATTGAAGACAAAGATGGTAACAGAAAAACACAACACATTCTGTATTCCAAATTAGCCAATGGAATAATATCACCAAGACAGCATTAGCCTTTTTAACAATGTGACAGTCATCAAGAAAAATGAGAAACCCGTGAAGTACTTTATGCTTATACTTCAATTAAAAAGACTAGCAGCTGGGCGCAGTGGCTCACACCTGTAATCCCAGCACTTTGGGAGGCCGAGGTGGGTGGATCACCTGAGGTCAGGAGTTCAAGGCCAGCCTGGCCAATGCGGTGAAACTCCATCTCTACTAAAAATACAAAAATTAGCCAGGCGTGGTGGTGGGCACCTATAATCCCAGCTACTCAAGAGGCTGAGGTAGGAGAATCATTTGAACCCAGGATGCAGAGGTTGCAGTGAGCCGAGATCACTCCATTGCACTCCAGCCTGGGCAACAACAGTGAAACTCCGTCTCAAAAAAAAAAAAGACTAGCATTAAAAGATGTAGTACTTGATAAAAGATATTCCATAGAGATGAGCCCTTTAGAGGGAAATGAGAATCCTATAAATTCTAAACACACATCTAAAAAGTAAACCTGATGTCATTTATGTCTGCTGATTGGTCCTCAGTGAAAATTCATGCCAAAATCTAAGATTCTCTACTCATTTTTCAAATACAAGGAAGATTAAGGTGCCTTCCACCCAATCCATTTTACAAATAATTATTCCCCATTAATCCTTCCCCTTTCCATTAAAACAGTGAGTAAAACAGTGTCTTGACTATGCTAGTAATAAATGTGGCTTCCATTAGGGTATGTGGTTGAGCCTCAATTTCCTTGACTATAAAATGGACTTAAAGCTGGGCGCGGTGGCTCACGCCTGTAATCCCAGCACTTTGGGAGGCCAAGGCGGGCGGATCACGAGGTCAAGAGATCGAGACCATCCTGGTCAACATGGTGAAACCCCGTCTCTACTAAAAATACAAAAAAATTAGCTGGGCGTGGTGGTGCGTGCCTGTAGACCCAGCTACTCAGGAGGCTGAGGCAGGAGAATTGCTTGATCCCGGCCAGCGGAGGTTGCAGTGAGCCGAGGTCGTGCCACTGCACTCCAGCCTGGCACCTGGTGACAGAGTGAGACTCTGTCTCAAAAAAAAAAAAAAAAAAGGACTTAAAAATAGCCTCCTAGAACTGTTATAAAAACAAAACAAGTTATGGTGAGCAGAGCACCTAATTCAGCATTAGGCATATACTGCTTCTGTTTTTGTTTTTTTGAGACAGGGTCTTGGTCTGTTGCCCAGGCTGGAGTACAGTAGCAAGATCATGGTTCACTGCAGCCTTAACCCCTGGGCTCAAGCAATCTTCCCAACTTAGCCTCTTGAGTAGCTAGGACCATAGGCGCACGCCACGATGTTCAGCTGATTTTTTATTTTTGTAGAGACAGGTTCTCCCTATGTTGCCCAGGCTGATCTCAAACTCCTGGGCTCATGCAACCTTCTCACCTGGGGTCCTTCCAAAGTGTTGGGATGGCAGGCATGAGCCACTGCACCCAGCCCTAGTGCCTTTTAAATGCCTGAAAACATAGTGGAAATTTGCTGTAGAGGATCTATTTTGTAATAATCATATCCCCCACTCCACCTAGCTGTGTGTCACGATTAGACAGCTAACTCCTGTCACCACCATCACTGTTAGCTCTAGGGGTGGGCCTTGTTTGGTTTAAGCCAGTCAGTCACTTTCAACCATTCTCCTGGCCCCAGTGATGTAGTCAGGTATGGGCACGCTGGCCAATCAGAGAGATTCTTTTTTCCTGAAGGTAATAGACAAGGCAGAAGCGTCAGAGGGGTGGCTGAGGACCTAGTAAGGGATCAATGGAGGACCTTAAAAATAAAACCAAGCCAGGGGGCCCAAAATTGGTAAATCAATTCTGTTGACAAAATTTAAACCCTGCCAGCATAGGCAACATGGTGAAACCCTGTCTCAACAAAAAATACAAAAATGAGCATGTGTGGTGGCACACATCTATAGTCCTGGCTACCTGGCTGGCTGAGGTGGGATGATAGCGTGAGCCTGGGAGGCTTAAGTGAGCCGTGATTATGCCACACCACTCCAGCCTGGGCAACAGAGCAAGACCCTGTCTCAAAAATAAATAAAGTTAAATAAAATAACTAAAATATTTAAATCCTGGACAGAGCTGATTTGAAGCTAGCCCTCTCCGAGGGTCTATAGTTACAGGGGACCAGTTCTATCTGCTAAAGTACATTTTTCTCTCTCTTGTACAAGAGATCCTCAAATGACACCCAAGGTGTGCTTTAAACCATCACTTGAACTCTTGGTCATCAATTTCTCCATCCAGAAAAGGCCAATGTGATACTAGAGTTCTGACTCTTAACCCTGGGCTACTTTAAAACCAACCAACCCTATGCTTGGACTTCACCCCAGACACACATATACGTCACACTGTGGTATAAAGAATTGGAGCTGAGCAGCAGGACTGCCTGTCTAAAGGTAATTCACTTAAGACAGAAGTAAAAGGTATGTTTGCTATATACGACCACTGACAAGAGGAAAGAGGGGACAGGGCCATCCCAAGTAAAGTGGGTTAATCTTGTCTTCCTCACACTACCCCAAGTATTGAGGTACAGTGTGGGTGATCCACAGCAAGGTCAGAATGGTCAGGAAAACTGGCTTCTAAAGGGCATGCAGCATGGCACATGAAGGGCTCTAAACTCCCTGGAAATAGGACACAAGCATATTCCTGAACTACTACTGTCAACCTACCACCCACAATGGAACTCAGTACATGTTATGTGCTCATAAACAGTGAGGGAATGGAGGCCAGGCACAGTGGCTCACGCCTGTAATCCTAGCACTTTGGGAGGCCGAGGTGTGCAGATCACGAGGTCAGGAGATCAAGACCATCCTGGCCAACATGGTGAAACCTCATCGATACCAAAAATACAAAAATTAACCAGGCATGGTGGCGCACACCTGTAGTCTGAGCTACTTGGGAGGCTGAGGCAAGAGAATTGCTTGAACCTGGAGACAGAGGTTGCAGTGAGCTGAGACTGTGCCACTGCACTCCAGCCTGGCAACAGGGCAAGACCCCACCTCAAAAAAAAAAAAAAGCAGAGAGAGAGTGAACGAATGAACACATGAATGATTAAAAAGCTGACAGTTTCTGTGTTCTGGAGGGTAGTGATGGTAAGAGCATGTGTGTGTATCTATGCATGTTATGTGAGTGTTTACATAAGCCATAGGCAAAACCACCACCCAGAACATCACTGACTCTCTCTCTAGCCACTGCCCACCTATCAGAAACAGCAAGTGCTTAATACATGAAGCAGGAAGGAAATAGCCCTGAGTGACCAATAAGCAATTACTTAGGGAAGCAACTGTTCAGAAATGCACAGGGCAGGACTTTTAACCTTGGCACCAGATTTTATTTTTTTAATCAACTACTCATTAAAGGTGACTATATTTTATTCCATCTATGTCAATCATGTGTGACTTCTCCCTCTTCCCTATCTGTAAGAGCATTATCAAGTCAAGTCATGCGCCACGTGATAAAATTTTGGTCACTGAAAAACTGCATCTATGACACTGATCCCATAAGATTTTTTTTTTTTTTTTTTTTTTTGAGACAATCTCGCTCTGTCGCTAGGTGCCAGGCTAGAGTACAGTGGCGTGATCTTGGCTCACTGCAACCTCCACCTCCCGGGTTCAAGCAATTCTTCTGCCTCAGCCTCCCAAGTAGCTGGGACTACAGACACATACCACGACGCCCAGCTAATTTTTGTATTTTAGTACAGACGGGGTTTCACCATGTTGGCCAGGATGGTCTCCATCTCTTGACCTTGTGATCTGCCCGCCTCGGCCTCCCAAAGTGCTGGGATTACAGGCGTGAGCCACCGCACCTGGCCCCATAAGATTATAATAAGGTCTTTTTACTGTACCTTTTATGTGTTCCAATACGTTTAGATACACAGATACTTACCATCGTGCTACAATTACCTACAGTATCCGGGACAGTAGCAGCTTGTACAGGATTGTAGCCTAGCAGCATTAGGCTACACCATACGGCCTAGGTGTGTAGTGGGCTATTCCATTTAGGTTTGCTAAGTACACTCTATGATGTTCGCAAAACAAAAGGGTCTAATTATCATTATTACTGGCACTCACATAATTTAAAATATGACAACATTTTAAGTCCCCTCCTCAAATGCGTTTTAATCAATGATGAGGTGATTTTTTTAAAAAACCAACTTTTAAAACTGCTATTTGAATAGCAGTAAAAAAATTTATATAGAGTATATTAAGCAACTTAATATTTTATTGGCAAGGAGCAGTGATTTGAAAATAGAAACAGTCTGTGGTTCCCAAGTAAAGCTACAGAGTCAGCACACCAAAATTCAATCAATTTTAATACTCTTTGTACTCTCCTAAGCTCAAACAGGCAACCAAAGGCGGCGTGGCAGTGATATGGTATGGCTATGAATCATACTATTGATTTTCAATATCTTCTGTGCAGAAAATTAAATTATGCAAATGAATGCCCTTACGGATCCTCACCTTAACGTGAAATTACATACTCGCTTACGTCAGCAACATAATTACACAATTAAAAACGGAGCATGCTTATGAAAATATGTAGTTTCACTCTTCAGAATAGACAATAAGTGTAAATCTGCCTATGGTTATCACGTGAATAACAAGAGGGAGGACATGGTGTTATGCAAACATATATTCTACCAAGTGCTACAGCACCAAGCCCACTATGGTTTATGGAGGGGAAGTCATTTTTCAGTGAAAAGCTTAGGAGGACTTTTTTTTTTTTTCGACAGAGCTCGCCCTGTCCCCAGGCCAGAGTGCAATGGCAAGATCTTGGCTCACTGCAACCTCCGCCTCCCAAATTCAAGTGATTCTCTTGCCTCAGCCTCTGGAGTAGCTAAGATTATAGGCACCGGCCATCACGCCTGGCTAATTTTTTGTATCTTTAGTAGAGACGGGGTTTCACCATGTTGGCCAGGCTGCTCTCAAACTCCTGACCTCGTGTGATCCGCCTGCCTCAGCCTCCCAAAGTGCTCAGATTACAGGTGTGAGCCACCATGCCCAGGAGGATTTTTGGCTGTATTATAGCCCAGAGAGAAAGCAGAATATCAGTTACATAAGACAGGGCAGCCCAGCAGTATATGCTGTACATTGCTGCATTCTTCTCCTCAAAGAGGTCATCTCTCGTGCCATTTTAACCAACACACACACAAACACACACATACACACTCACACCCATGGCCTGACACACCTGGGCATCAGGAATAGCAAATGTAAGTAGTCTGTACAGTGTAATAATGAAACAGGTTTAGAAAGGAAGAATACAGTGACTGTCACCATACAGGAAAATTTGAGTCTCTCAATTTTGACAAGATAAAAGTGGAGATTTCAAAACCAGTAGTATTAACTAGCCAATGATGCTTACGTCTCACTCAGCAGGAGGAATCTTAAGTCAAGTTGGTTGCTAGGCAGAGAGGTAAATGAGTGACAGGTATTTTCATCAGGGAGTTTCCACAAACTCCATCTCTTCTGGAACTACTACTGAGCCTACCTCATTTCCAGCCTGAAGCAAAAAAAGATAAAAATGTTTCCAGACCCAAAGGCCCAATTTCTTCCTATAAAAATATCCTAAGAGTCACCTACTACTGAAGATATCAACGCAACTGTTCCCTATGTGCATTATTTAATTTCCCAGAGCCACTGGACATAGTTTATAAAAATAAATGTTTTTATTCTGAGAATAAAAAAGCAGATGTGTATCCCATCTGCCTTAACTGTGTCTTCAGGAGGATTCTGTGTAATCCGTACTCCCAGTGTTCCACAGAAATATTGACTTGTGGGGAAAAAAGACTGGCAAGCTGTGCTAACTCTTCTGTGTTAATTTGCAGGCTAAACATTTTTTATACAAAGAGCCTGGCTCCTCTTAATACCACATTAAACAGCATTCTTGAGATAGATTTCTTTTTTTTTTTTTTTTTTTTTTTGAGACAGAGTTTCACTCTTGTTGCCCAGGCTGGAGTGCAATGGCGTGATCTTGGCTCACCGCATATCTCCACCTCCCGGGTTCAAGCCATTCTCCTGTCTCAGCCTCCCAAATAGCTGGTGCCCACCACCATGCCCGGCTAATTTTTGTAATTTTAGCAGAAATGGAGTTTCACCATGTTGGTCAGGCTTATCTCGAAATTCTGACCTCATGATCCGCCTGCCTTGGCCTCCCAGAGTGTTGGGATTACAAGGCGTGAGCCAAGGAGCCCAGCCTAGATGTCTTAAGTTTTACTCTCAGATGAAAGGATGACTGAATCTATATTGAATATGAATAAATGTTGTTACATAATATATCCACAGAGAATATGTTTCATATAAGATTGCAAATGCATGATTGAAATTAGAGTACAAGGAATGTCTTATGTTTTTTAACAAAGGTGGTCTATTTGCATATGCATTTGTATATATGAATGTGAATGAAAGTCTGAGGTGTCCACCAAGAGAGGAAGATACATGGCCACAAAGGATTCCAAAATAACCCTGGCATTCATCCACAACACTGGTTTATCTTTTTTCTTTTCTTTTCTTTTTTTTTTTTTTGAGACGGAGTCTCGCTCTGTCACCCAAGCTGGATGGCAGTGGCGTGATCTCAGCTCACTGCAACCTCCACCTCCTGGGTTCAAGCAATTCCCTGCCTCAGCCTCCTGAGTAGCTGGGATTGCAGGTGCCTGCCACCATGCCCGGCTGATTTTTGTATTTTTAGTAGAAACGGGGTTTCACCATCTTGGCCAGGCTGGTCTTGAACTCCTGACCTTGTGATCCACCCACCTCGGCCTCCTAAAGTGCTGGGATTATAGGTGTGAGTCACTCCGCCTAGTCTGGTCTATCTTACTGTATTGAACCAGCCATGCCCAGCTGACCTCTGCCATGTCATTATCTCCTAGAGGGAAAAGTGATTCTATGACAAAGGTTATGCAAAGGTGAAAGCAGAGTAAGTCTGTGATGAGAACATCTCAAAGTCCCATTTACAGTATGCTGCGCATCCTGTAATCAAAGCAAAACAGTATAGTAACACATAACGGTATTTCTCCTTAACTGTATGTCCAATTCTAGGTCATTCCAAAGGACTTAGAAGCCTGGGAGAATAGGTCAGCTTCCATCTAAAATTGAAAACATAAGAACAAAGAAATTCTGGTTCTCCAGTGCCAAAATAAAAATTACTTAGGGTGATGGATGGATGGCTCTCATACGCGGAGTCCTAGTTCTTCTGCCACAGTTACTGCCAAAAAATGAGCCCACTTAAAATAAGCAACAGGCACTCACATTTCCAAACCCAGAACACAGATATCCAGAATGGCACACAAGCAGTTAAGTAGGCTGTTTATATCTATTATAACAGCACATACAACAAACAAACTAAAGATCCCTCCAGGATGGCGAAATCTCCATCGAGCACAATTTTCTCTAAATTTTAAAGAGCTTTAAGAACATTAAATCCCACACAATAGTCTAAAATGAATAAATCCTTATCTTTTTTGTACCTACAATGGATGAAAGTATCAAATTATAGTTAAAAGTAATTAAATATTCTGATCAGCCGCTCATTTTCTTTGTGCCTGTATTTCATTCAATTGTAGTAGAATGTGCTTGGTGAGTGTCCCAAAAAGTAGATTAAAAAAGTGTGTTCCTTTGAAACTACTGCATTGCAAATGATCCTTCTAGTTGTTTGTGATACTGAGCTAACCTCAAATACAATAGATTATATTACAGTAGATTACCTATTTTATCATATTCAAATATATTTATTGTCTTAAACATAAAAAATTTTTTTCATCATCTTACAGGAATAAGAGACCGAATATAGAGCCATGATTTTTTTTAAGTAAAATAAATTACTAAAACTCAGAGGCAATTCAAGGGAAAGAGGAATCACACAGTAATCTCGTATCCTAGAGGAAAAAAGAAACAGAAAACAGTGTTTTATAAATGAGCTAAGCCAGGCAGAGAACAAAATACCGATTTCTCTATTATTTTACTCTAAAATAATGCCAGTTACAAAGGGCAGAATCTATTTAAAAAAAAAAACAAAACTAAGGGCTAAAAGAGACAAAACATTAGAGTCATTCCTCTGTCAGTAACTGTCACAGTTTTAAAACTTCAGAAATTAAAAAATACGCACTTTCCTACAGATCTCAGACAAGATACACTTATAAAACTGATTTATAATGGAGCTCATTATATGTTTGTGATGAAAATCTGAAAAATACCAGGTTCACTCTTTCTCAGAGGCATCTTCCTAAAAAAAAAAATTGGGCTCACGGCTTCAAATACCAGACAGAAATAAAACGACCACTCTTTCAGACCATTTCAATATTGTTTGATTCTCAAGGAATCAAGTCTCTTGATTCTATAATACTACCAGGAAAATGAAGATTAGTGATGGACAGTGTTGTGGTAATATCAAATGCCACAGACCTGTACTTTCCATTTTACAGTTGTGGCATCTCTTTAAATCTTCAATGTCCAACAAAAATGGCAAATAGCGGAGAGATTGCATGCTGGTGTCCACCATGCTGAAAGCAGCCACCCATCTGAACTTTTGTTTCGCCCACTGTAATTGCCAGTGTGGAAAACCACAGGAGAGAACACCAATACCTGTATTTTCTTTTCTTTTTTTTCTTTTAATTTTTTATGGAACGCTTCACGAATTTGCGTGTCATCTTTGCGCAGGGGACATGCTAATCTTCTCTGTATCATTCCAATTTTAGTATATGTGCTGCCGAAGCAAGCACCAATATGTGTATCTTTATATAGATATCTGGGAATATGAGCTGGGTCATATTCCCAAATGACAACAATATACTATATGAATAGAAAGTAGCTCTTTAGAGAAGAGTCATAAATATCTATATATGGTGGTTTTTTTTTTTTTTTTTTTTTTTGGACACAGAGCCTTGCTCTGTAGCCCAGGCTGGAGTGCAGTGGCATGATCTCAGCTCACTTCAACCTCCGCCTCCTGAGTTCAAGCAATTCCCTGCCTCAGCCTCCCGAGTAGGTGGTACTACAGGTACATACCACCATACCTGGCTAATTTTAATATTTTTAGTAGATACAGGGTTTCACCATCTTCACCAGGAAGGTCTTAAACTTCTGACCTCGTGACTCACCCACCTCAGCTTCCCAAAGTGCTGGGATTACAGGCGTGAGCCACTGTACCCGGCCTTCTATATTTCTTAAAGAGTTCCTATGGCCATCTGCATTTGCACCCATGGCCTGGCCCAATCATAAGTTATTTACTAAGTCAAGTCAATTATTGCTTATGAGGAAGGCATTATTAAAATTAACATCAGTACACAGGCTCAGTAATTCTTCTAATAGTCTCGTACTTAGGAAAAATTATTCTGAAAAGGTATGTTACTTACACAAGAACACATAGGTCTGAACCAGGTATTACTCTCAATCTTGTATAATTGACAATATTCTACAACTATTCTTCACAAAGTTGAATTTTAGGCATCATAAAAATATCTGTGAGTTAATATGAATAGCTACTCCACTTGCTCAAAGGTAAATAAACGTCACTAAGTGAAAAATTTCTCCATGAGCCTCATAAAACTAAAAATGTAACAATTCCAAAAGAAAGAAGTTGTCTAGGTTAGTCTTTCCACCACTCCTGGCAATTGTCTAAGATAAAATCATGTTCTAAATATTATTCACAGTAAAATGTAGAGTGATTTTTCTAAATTCCAATTACAACTATACAACCCTGGTTATTGTCTATAAATAAGTTACTTTCATGCCAAGCAGAAATATGTATCAAAGTGAGCACAACCAGTAACAGATTTCTTTGTTCTTTCTCCACTCCCACTGCTTCACTGGATTAGCCTTAAAAACAACTTTTTTTTTTAATAGGCCAAGCACCTGTAATCCCATCACTTTGGATGGCCAAGGCGGGAGGATCGCTTGAGCCCAGGAATTTGTGATCAGACCAGGCAACAAAACAAGACCCCATCTCTACCAAAAAAAAAAAAGGCAACAAAGCAAGAGACCCCATCACCAAAAAAAAATAATAATAATAATAAAAAAAATTAATAATTAGCCAGGCAAAGTGGTTCCAGGTATTCAGGAGGCTGAGGTGGGAGAATCACTCGTGTCAAGGAGTCTGAGGTTGCCGTGAACCGTGATGGCACCACTGAACTCCAGCCTGAGCAACAGAGCAAGAGCTTGTCTCAAAAATAACGTAAAAATGAAGAAGTAAACATTAAGTTACAATTTCAGTTAAGGAAGCAAATAAGAAAGTGACACATTGAGGAGGAGGATCAAAGATGGCCCGATTAGGAGCAGCTGACGATTGCAGCTCCCAGTGAAAGCTCGGAGGGTGAGTGGACGCTGCATTCCCAGACGGATTTTTATTGCCCACAGACCAGGAGATTCCCAGGGGGAGGAGCCCCACGGGTCGCCAGCGCAGCTGTTTTTCGCCGGCGCCGCTGTTTTGGGCGGCGTCCCGGCGCAGCGGTTCCCCATACAAAATACGTGGGTCCCGGTGCCCTTTTAGCTGGCAATTGGAGCTCCGGGAAGGCAGAGCTCCCCATTCATCTGATTAAAAAAGGGGACTGAAACAGGCAGCCAGGCCAGGAGATTTCCCAGGCAAAAACGCCACGAATCTCAGCGCCCACGGTTTCAGCCGGTGCAGTGGGTCGCCGCACGGGAAATCATACAGATCCCGGCGCCTTTTCAACAGGCGGCTGGAACACCTGGGAGACAGTCGACCGTTCAACTAAAAAAAAAAAGGCTCTGAGGCAGGGAGCCAGGTGATCAGGCTCGGCTGGTCCCATCCCCCACAAAAAACAGCAATCGGAAACGCGCTGGATCCAGAGTTTCACAGCAAGCACAGCTGAACCCAGGACGGTCCAGCTCTGTGGGGGAGGGGGCGTCCGCCATTATTGAGGCAATCCACCGCTATGGAGGTAGTTTGCCATTGCAGAGGCAGCCCGCCATTGCCGAGGCAGTTCTAACTACACCGGTATAAACAGGACTGCAGGGAAGTTCACATGGCAGCTGGGCGGAGCCCACAGCAGCTCAGCAAAGCCTCTGCAGGCAGACAGTGAGTGAATAGGCTGCCTCATCGCTGGGCAAGGCAGCCCTGAGAAAAAGGCGGCAGCAGCACAAGGGAAACTCATAAATAAAGCCCTAACTCCCCGGGACAGAGCACCTGGGGAAAAAAAAGGGGTTTATGAGTTCTGCTGCAGCAGACTTAAACGTACCTGCCCAGCAACTCTGAATGAACAACAGAACTCACAGCTCAGCATTTCAGCTCCTATAAAGGACAGTCTATCTCCTCAAGCAGCTCCCTGACCCCAGTATATCCAACGAGTCACCTCATAAAGGAGAGCTCAGACTGACATCTGGTGGGTATCCTTCTGGGACAAAGATAGCAGAAGAAGAAACTGGCAGCAACCCTTACTGTTCTGCAGCTGCTGCAGGTGATCCCCCAGGCAAGCAGGGCCGGGAGTGGACCTCAGCAGTCCTACAGCAGAGGGGCCAGACTGTTAGAAGGAAAACTAAGAAACAGAAATAAATAACTTCATCATCAACAAACTGGACATCCACTAAGAGACCCCATCTGAAAATCACCAACCACAAAGACCACACATAGATAAATCCACAAAGATGGGAAGAAACCAGTGCAAAAAGGAGGAAAACACCCGAAATCAGAACACCTCTCCTCCTACAAGGGATCACAACTCCTCACCAACAAGGGAACAAGGCTGGATGGACAATGAGTGTGATGAAATGACAGAATCAGGCTTCAGAAGGTGGGTAGTAAGAAACTTCTGTGAGCTAAAAGAACATGTTCTAACCCAATGCAAAGAAACTAAGAACCTTGAAAAAAGATTTGATGAAATGCTAACGAGAATAACCAACTTAGAGAGGAATATAAGTGAATTGATGGAGCTGAAAAACACAACACAAGAACTTTGCGAAGCATACACAAGTTTCAACAGCCGAATCGACCAAGCAGAAGAAAGGATATCAGAGGTCGAAGATCAACTCAATGAAATAAAACGAGAAGGCAAGAGTAGAGAAAAAAGGGTAAAAAGGAATGAGCAAAGTCTCCAAGAAATATGGGACTATGTGAAAAGACCTAATCTACGTTTGATAGGTGTACCTGAATGTGATGAAGAGAATGAATCCAAGCTGGAAAATACTCTTCAGGATATTATCCAGGAGAACTTCCCCAACATAGGAAGGCAGGCCAATATTCAAGTCCAGGAAATACAGAGAACACCACAAAGATATTCCTCAAGAAGAGCAACCCCAAGGCACATAATCGTCAGATTCACCAGGGTTGAAATGAAGGAGAAAATGCTAAGGGCAGCCAGAGAGAAAGGTCGGGTTACCCACAAAGGGAAGCCCATCAGACTCACAGCAGATCTCTCAGCAGAAACCCTACAGGCCAGAAGAGAGTGGGGGCCAATATTCAACATCCTTAAAGAAAAGAACTTCCAACCCAGAATTTCATATCCAGCCAAACTAAGCTTCATAAGTGAAGGAAAAGTAAAATCCTTTGCGAACAAGCAAGTACTCAGAGATTTCATCACCACCAGGCCTGCTTTACAAGAGCTCCTGAAAGAGGCACTAAACATAGAAAGGAACAACCAGTACCAGCCACTCCAAAAACATACCAAATGGCAAAGAGCAGCAACACAATGAAGAAACTGCATCAACTAATGGGCAAAACAGCCAACTAGCATCAAAATGGCAAGATCAAATTCACACATAACAATATTAACGCTAAATGTAAATGGGCTAAATGCCCCAATCAAAAGACATAGACTGGCAAACTGGATAAAAAGCCAAAACCCATCAGTGTGCTGTATCCAGGAAACCCATCTCCCATGCAAAGATACACAAAGGCTCAAAATAAAGGGATGGAGGAAGATTTACCAAGCAAATGGAGAGCAAAAAAAAGCAGGAGTTGCAATTCTCATCTCTGATAAAATAGACTTTAAACCAACAAAGATCAAAAGAGACAAAGAAGGACATTACATAATGGTAAAAGGATCAATGCAACAAGAAGAGCTAACGATCCTAAATATATACGCACCCAATACAGGAGCACCCACATACATAAGGCAAGTTCTTAATGACTTACAAAGAGACTTAGACTTCCACACAATAATAGTGGGAGACTTGAACACCCCGTTGTCAATGTTAGACAGATCAACAAGACAGAAAATTAACAAGGATATCCAGGACTTGAACTCAGACCTGGATCAAGCAAACCTAATAGACATTTACAGAACTCTCCACCCCAAATCCACAGACTATACATTCTTCTCAGCACCACATCACACCTACTCTAAAATTGACCACATAATTGGAAGTAAATCACTCCTCAGCAAATGCAGAAGAACGGAAATCATAACAAACAGTCTCTCAGACCACAGTGCAATCAAGTTAGAACTCAGAATTCAGAAACTAACTCAGAACCGCACAGCTTCATGGAAACTGAACAACTGGCTCTTGAATGTTGACTGGATAAACAATGAAATGAAGGCAGAAATAAAGATGTTCTTTGAAACCAACGAGAATGAAGACACAACATACCAGAATCTCTGGGACACATTTAAAGCAGTCTCTAGAGGAAAATATATAGCAATAAATGCCCATATGAGAAGCAAGGAGAGACCTAAAATTGACACGCTATTGTCAAAATTGAAAGAGCTAGAGGAGCAAGATAAAAAAAAAACTCAAAACCTAGCAGAAGACAAGAAATAACTAAGATCAGAGGAGAACTGAAGGAGATAGAGACACAAAAAACCCTTCAAAAAAATCAATAAATCCAGGAGCTGGTTTTTCGAAAAGGTCAACAAAATAGACACACCACTAGCCAGATTAATAAAAAAGAAAAGAGAAAATAATCAAAGAGATGCAATAAAAGATGATAAAGGGGATATCACCACAGATTCCACAGAAATTCAAACCATCATCAGAGATTATTACAAACAACTCTATGCACATAAACTAGTAAACCTGGAAAAAAAATGGATAAATTCCTGGACACTTGCATCCTCCCAAGCCTAAACAAGGAAGAAGTCGAAACCCTGAATAGACCAATAACAAGGTCTGAAGTTGAGGCAGCAATTAAGAGCCTACCACCCAAAAAAAGCCCAGGTCCAGATGGCTTCACAGCCGAATTCTACCAGACATACAAAGAGGAGCTGGTATCATTCCTTCTGAAACTATTCCAAACAATCCGAAAAGAGGGAAATCCTTCCCAAATCATTTTATGAGACCAACATCATCCTGATACCAAAACCTGGCAGAGACTCAGCAAGAAAAGAAAACTTCAGGCCAATATCCATGATGAACACAGATGCAAAAATCTTCAATAAAATACTGGCAAACCGATTGCAAGAGCACATCAAAAAGCTTATCCACCATGATCAAGTAGGCTTCATCCCTGAGATGCAAGGCTGGTTCAGCATACGCAAATCTATAAACATAATCCACCACATAAACAGAACCAAAGATAAAAATCACATGATAATCTCAACTGATGCAGAGAAGGCCTTTGACGAAATTCAACAGCCCTTTATGCTAAAAACCCTCAATAAACTAGGTATTGACGTAATGTATCTCAAAATGATAAAAGCTATTTATGACAAACCAACACCCAATATCATACTGAATGAGCAAAAACTAGAAGCATTCCCTTTGAAATCTGGCACTAGACAAGGATGTCCTCTCTCACCACTCTTATTCAATATAGTACTGGATGTTCTAGCCAGAGCAATCAGGCAAGAAAAAGAAATAAAGGGTATTCAAATAGGAAAGGAGGAAGTCAAATTGTCTCTATTTGCAGATGACATGATTATATATCTAGAAGACCCCATCGTCTCAGTCCAAAATCTCCTGAAACTGATAAGCAACTTCAGCAAAGTCTCAGGATACAAAATCAGTGTGCAAAAATCACAAGCATTCCTATACACCAATAACAGACTTAAAGAGAGCCACCTCAAGAACCAACTGCCATTCACAATTGCTACAAAGAGAATAAAATACCTAGGAATACAACTAACAAGGAACATAAAGGACCTCTTCAAGGAGAACTACAAACCACTGCTCAACGAAATAAGAGAGGACACAAACAGATGGAGAAACATTCCATGTTCATGGCTAGGAAGAATCAATACCGTTAAAATGGCCATACTGCCCAAAGTAATTTACAGATTCAACGCTATCCGCATCAAGCTACCAATGACCTTCTTCGCAGAACTGGAAAAAACCACCTTAAACTTCATATGGAACCAAAAGAGAGCCCGCATAGCCAAGTCAATTCCAAGCAAAAAGAACAAAGCTAGAGGCATCACACTACCGGACTTCAAACTATACTACAAAGCTACAGTAACCAAAACAGCATGGTATTGGTACCAAAACAGAGACAACAGAGGTCTCTGAGGCAACACAACACATCTACAACCATCTGATCTTTGACAAACCTGACAAAAACAAGCAATGCGGAAATGAGTCCCTGTTTAATAAATGGTGTTGGGAAAACTGGCTAGCCATGTGCAGAAAGCAGAAACTGGACCCCTTCCTGACACATTACACTAAAATTAACTCCAGATGGATTAAAGACTTAAACATAAGACCTAACACCATAAAAACCCTAGAAGAAAATCTAGGCAAAACCATTCAGGACATAGGCATAGGCAAGGACTTCATGACCAAAACACCAAAAGCATTGGCAACAAAAGCCAAAATAGACAAATGGGACCTAATCAAACTCCACAGCTTCTGCACAGCAAAAGAAACAGTCATTAGAGTGAATCGGCAACCAACAGAATGGGAAAAAATTTTTGCAGTCTACCCATCTGACAAAGGGCTGATATCCAGAATCTACAAAGAACTGAAACAGATTTACAAGGAAAAAACAAACAAGCCCATTCAAAAGTGGGCGAAGGATATGAACAGACACTTTACAAAAGAAGACATACATGAAGCCAACAAACATATGAAAAAATGCTCATCATCACTGGTCATTAGAGAAATGCAAATCAAAACTACATTGAGATACCATCTCATGCCAGTTAGAATGGCGATCATTAAAAAATCTGGAGACAACAGATGCTGGAGAGGATGTGGAGAAATAGGAATGCTTTTACACTGTTGGTGGGAGTGTAAATTAGTTCAACCATTGTGGAAGACAGTGTGGCGATTCCTCAAGGACCTAGAAATAGAAATTCCATTTGATCCAGCAATCCCATTAGTGGGTATATATCCAAAGGACTATAAATCGTTCTACTGTAAGGACACATGCACACGAATGTTCACTGCAGCACAGTTTACAATAGCAAAGACCTGGAACCAACCCAAATGCCCATCGATGATAGACTGGACAGGGAAAATGTGGCACATATACACCATGGAATATTATGCAGCCATCAAAAACGATGAGTTCGTGTCCTTTGCAGGAACATGGATGAACCTGGAAGCCATCATTCGCAGCAAACTGACACAAGAACAGAAAAATCAAACACCGCATGTTCTCACTCATAGGCGGGGTGTTGAACAATGAGAACACATGGACACAGGGAGGGGGAGCATCACACATTGGGGTCTGTGGGGGGGAAAAAGGGGAGGGACAGTGGGGGGGTGGGGAGTTGGGGGAGAGATAGCATGGGGAGAAATGTCAGATATAGGTGATGGGGGAGGAAGGCAACAAATCACACTGCCATGTGTGTACCTATGCAACAGTCTTGCATGTTCTTCACATGTACCCCAAAACCTAAAATGCAATAATATATATATATATTAAAAAAAAAAGAAAGTGACACATTGATTAATAGATTATCTTGATTCATATTTTCTTTTGTTTAAAATGTGTAACTGTGACTAACATATTTTTATCCTCGAGAAATAAGCTTCATAACATAGGCCTCGTAAATAGTTGAATCATTTATACCTACATATTCCATGTGAAATACTGAATGAAATAGGTACTTTTTTTATAGAAATGGACAAAGAAGCCCTATTTAAATGTTGTTGGGTACCCATTTGAAAACCTCAGCATATCCACCACCTCTTGCAAAATGTGCCAGCAGCAATCAGGTGATTAATAATTCCAGAACTTAGAGATGAATAAGCTTCACAGTAACAAAAATATCTACCAAGATAATCCCCAAACATGGTAGATAGTAGACAACACCCTGAATGCACAAGCTCTAGGCCCTGTGTCTAGGGGTCAAATACAGGGTACACTCCAACCATGACACCCCTCTGCTCAAAACACCGTATCACGAAGTGGGTATACCTGATTCCAAAACTGTCTCCCGAGTAAACCCAGAGACCTCTGACTTCCAGGGCCAGGTTTAAGAAACCACTTGAATCCTGGCTGGTCAGCTACTGAACAGCCCATCACTGTCTGTCTATTCTATTCCCCCGAGCTTTGTGCTTCTGGTCAGCAAACTACTCACTCCACCTCCAACACTCACCATCTGCCTAAGTAGCTCCTAACTCCTTCTGATCAAAAAGATAATTTCTAGGGAGTTTGGTAAGATTTAGGCAAGTTTTCATGGTCTCTCCATGGCAGGATGCCGCCATGGCATTCAATGGTGTATACTCTACACCGTTTCTGCCCTCTTGGAGCTTCCAGTCCATGAGGAGGGCAATCAATAAATACATAAAGCAAAAGTTGTACACATGGTTGAACAACATGAAAATGAAGTGAAACAAACATGATACAGCCACAGAGAATACAAGCGGGGGAAAGGATGTACCTAGAGATAGGAGGCAGGGAAAGAAACATCATTTGGAGAAAGGAAACTCTTTTTAGTTGAGGGTGTTCACAGGGAGAGATGATAAGGTTCAAAGATAGTGGAACAGCACACAGCACACACATGAGGATGTTGTGACAGCAAAAAGGGTGGCATGAGGAGGCCTGCCTAGTAAATATTGATGAGCTGGTGTCGAGGAGAAGTGGGAGACTGAGGATTCACCAAGTCAGGATCCTTCAGGACCTTAAAGGAACTTGGGAAGGCAATGAAGGACCAACGTGGCAGTCAATATGGTCTGATATATAGTTTCCTTTAAAGCAGCGTTATTGAGATATAATGGATTTTAGTGTAATTACAGAGTTGGATAACCATTACCATAATCTAATTTTAGAACATTTTTACCAATATATGCTTTGTAAAAATGACTGCTGGGCAGGGAACAGACTGGAGGGAGGCGGGCAAGAGCAGAAAGCAGTGGCTCCTCTCCGGATCCCCAGGGTGAGTCAAGACGAATCATCGTTAAGTGTGTACTTGCACCTGTGCACGGGGACTGGGGTGGGGGTGCTCCTGGACGCAAAAGTTTGGAAAGCAAAACACATATTCAACTCATATATTTACATTCACTTGGCCAAATGCCTACTGAATGTGGTTTTAGATTTCTTTTAATATTATTATTATTATTTTTTTTATTATTTCGGGTCTGCAGGCTCTGAACAGTTTTCACCGGTACCTACTCTTTTAATATTATTTTTACAAACTTCACCTTTGCCCTTCTTCATCTGAATTAGAATTGGTTACAAAATGAACTGCTTATACAGAATCAGTGGGGAAAACAATGGTAACAGTTCATGAGAATCAAGTCAAATACAAGCATTCACAAAGAAAATGAAGAAAAGAAGGAAGGAAAGAATACACATTATTACTAAATTTCCCCTTAGCTATATAGTACATAAAACTACACCCTTGATATCATAGAAGAAAATAAACATCCTGCCTGTATGATACTTGTAGAGGTACAGAAGTCTCTGCTATGGACTTCAGAGGAACCTTATGTTGGTGATGATTAAGAAAAAAATTATCCTTGTTTTAACATGTATGTGATCATGGCTTCAACTTCAACTCTGCCTCCCAAAACAATTCTAAAAAGAACTATTCCATAAGTCGGTGTGAGCAAATCTAAGTAAACACTAATTAATAAATTAAACCTACATTAAGTTGTGTCTGCACAATGAGAAAGATTTTGTCTTCAGCACCTGTTCAGGATGGCTTTGTAATCATGCATGTGTATTCAGGGACAAATAGGCTTTGGGGCTGGTAAGGAGAACAATACCAAATATACTGCTCTCTTCCCCCACTCCAAGTCTGTAGGACGATTTCTTTCCCCTCAAATACATGCCTCTCCTCGGCTTTGTTTGATTCAGTCAATGTAGGCCTGTCCCTGGCATTTCAAAGAAAAAAAAAAATAACTCAAGGAATTGGAGTTAGTATTGCCCAGGCAACCACTTTGATGTTGCTAGTCAGAATGTCCCAGGGCTACAGGTTCATTTTTGTTATGTCCATTTTTATTAGGTGTTAGATTTGCTTCCTTTCCAGCCAGAGTGAGGCTGGCTTTGTTCTCTTCATTTGCAGAAAGAAATCATCAGAAGAAATACATTGCATTTTGCTTTGCTTGAAGAGGAGTTATTAACTTGAAATAACACAATACAAATCTCAAGGAAAATAATTTAAAAGAGCTATTACAATCTTAAATAAAGTGATTTAATTAAAAAAATTCTAACCACATACAAATTTTCACTAGAGCACATCAAGATGGCTAAAGTACTTATCTCTACGTCTGTTTAAATAGCTCTAAAAGCAATTTCTTAAATTAATTACATGGGGAAAAATATTTTGCCTTTTTGGGAAGAAGAGCTATTTAACCAAAGTCCTTTCCTGATGAAGAAACTGCAGCTATTAAAAAAGTCGGGCTTGTTTCCTTTCTCTTTTTTGGCTATGCTTTTTCAAAAACCTTCTCTGGCTCTGACCAATTACCCTGTAAGATCCATCTGAAGACTCAGATGGAAAAGCCGTTTCATGACTTTGGAAAGCTCACATTCAAAATTGAAAGTTTCAGTTCAATATTTTTCCCCCCCCTCTCAATCTCTATTTGTATACAAGAAGCTGAGTGACATCAATTTCAAGGAGACTTTTCAACTCTGAATTTAAATCCTTTGATGACTCTGCAATACAGTCAGTCAAACTTGGGATAGGAGGGAGAAGAAAAAGACAGTTTCTTTTATTTTTTAAAATAAATACACTAATGTTGAAGAGGAATTTTGTATCTTTGGGGGCTTTCCTATCAGGCAGAATCGAATGAAATAAATTGTTCCTTTGATTTGTAGGAAGCAAACAAGAAAGACGTAGCATTTGCAGTGAAATACTCTGGAACAAAC
Source organism: Ateles fusciceps (assembly GCA_036589455.1). Classification (NCBI taxonomy): domain Eukaryota; kingdom Metazoa; phylum Chordata; class Mammalia; order Primates; family Atelidae; genus Ateles; species Ateles fusciceps. Next base: position 16,903,320 of record JAZHEH010000562.1, read on the forward strand.
TGGGACAACCAGGTGCGAAAGCCAAAGAACCGCAGATCACAGAAATCCTGGGTGAATTCTGAAAAATCAACACTCCTCTAAATATTACTTACAAAGGTTTATTAAACAGAGTTGCTCTTAAATATCACCTCTGCATAATCAGTCAGTGGGTATTAAGTGAAAAGGTGAGAGAAATAGATGGTATTAGGTGCAAGTGGAAACCTCCAGTGTTTCTTTCGTGCCCGTCCATTCATAGTCTGGTTAATCTATTCTTTGATATTTAATATAATGGAACCAAGAACTAGAGGAGAAAAATGTCCGCAGATTTTAGGCATTTCAGAAATCATACATGATTATCTGAGGTTTATTCAAGAACCAGTATTTCAGAAAAAGCAAGAAAGAGAAAAAGTACTTTGTAAAGTGCATTTAGGAATTTTCTCTTTAATAGTCATGCTCTAACCAGAGAGTGCTTATTAAAATAATTTACCCAAAGTAAACACATGTTGGCTGGGCGTGGTGGCTCATGCCCATAATCGCAGTACTTTCGGAGGCTGAAGAAAGTGGATCAATTGAGCTCAGCCTGGGCAACATGGTAAGACCCATCTCTTCAAAAAATGCAAATATTAGCCAGGTATGGTGATGTGTGCCTGTAATCCCAGCTACTTGGGAGGCTGAGGTGGCAGGATCGCTTAAGCCTGAGAGGCGGAGGTTGCAGTGACCTGAGATTAGGCCACTGCATTCCAGCCTGGGTGACAGAGCAAGACTCCGTCTCAAAAAAATAAAATAAAATAAAACAAACAAAGTGAAGAGATGATCGATCCCAGGATGAAACAGTGGAGGGAAAAGGAAAATGAAACTAAGATATTGTGGCAGAAACAAAGATTTTTAACTGATGTCTTGGGAAGAAGTCAGGAATTCTTCGTAAAGCTCCAACTCAATGTCAAAGACATATATCCATTCCTACCATTTCTCCTGCTCTGCTTTAGCTGCTAAAATTCACAAAGAAAATGAGTAATGGTGCTGGTGACAGCTAATACTTCTTCAGCACTGACCCTATACCAGGAGGCACTGTGCTGTATCCCTTCAACTGGAATATCTCATTTAATCCTCACCAGAGCTTTCCAGGATACATGTTCTCATCATTCCCACTTCAAAAACCAGGCAACCTAGGCACAGAACGGTTAAGGACCTTGCCAAAGTCACATTGCACATGGCAGAGAAAGGAATATACACCCAGACACTCAGAGAAAGGGAAAGGAAACTCCACTGGGACCCCCTAATTAAGTGTGAGGGGCTACAACATAGAAATGAATGGTGTGGATTTGGTTCTTCAAAAAAATATACGAAGTATAAAGACACAAATATGAACTACCAATATAGACATGTTTGAACTGACACAAACTGACCTTTGAACTGGGTATCACCTGGACAATTCTAATTTCATAGAATCTGTCTCAAGAGCACTGCTAGGTACTTAAATGCCCAACACTGTGTCCCACAAGAAACACACTATGTTTTTGACTGTCCTTTTAAGAGATTTCACACTGTAAAAACTCTCTAGTTACACTAAAAATACTATAATAAAAGTGATCATCCCTGAAAATTATTACAAGGCTTGCAAAGAGAATTCTAACACTACAGCCTACACAGGAAGGCATTATGCTAACACCAACTAACTGCTGCGAAAACAATTCACTTTCTTTAAAACAGAAAAAGGGAATGTTCCACGCAGGCATATGTTCACATTTTAACTGAGCAGTGGGGATAAGAAGCAGCCTTCTGAATTGCATTGTCCGATACAGTCGTCCCTAGCTGATACAGGATTTCAAATGCTTAGTAAGAAACAAGAAAGCGAGATATCTTATTAACATTTTTAAAATCCTGATTACATGTCAAAATGACATTTTAGATATACCGGATTACATAGATAATTCTAATTAATTTCACCTGTTTCTTTTTACTATTTCTGGTTGCTACTACAAAACTTAAAAATACCTATGTGGGCTGGGCGTAGAGGCTCACCATTGTAATCCCAGCACTTTGGGAGGCCAAGGCAGGCGATCACTTGAGGTCAGGAGCTCAAGACCAGCCTGGCCAACATGGTGAAACCCCCATCTCTACTGAAAATACAAAAATTAGCCAGGCGTGGTGGTGGGTGCCTGTAATCACAGCTACTCAGGTGGCTGAAGCAGGAGAATCGCTCGAACCTGGGAGGTGAAGGTTGCAGTGAGCCAAGATCGTACCACTGCACTATGGCCTGGGCAACATGGCCAGACTGTCTCAAAAAAACAAAAAGGGGGGGGCCATGTGGTTCACAATCCATTCCTACTGGACAGTGGAGAACTAGAAAAAAAGCCGAAAAAATAAGTGAGGAAAAGAAATCTCTATCTAGAATGGCTGACACGTGTGGCTTTAAAGCCCTGCATAGCACTGTGAAAGTGAGCTTCAGTGTCTCCTTCATGGCATAACTCCACTAATGCTCCCACTCCCAAGCCCAAAACTAGTCAAACCCTCTGTCTTTCAAACCTCTGCCTATCCCATTCCCACAATTTAGGGGAACTCTACACTTCTTCTCTATTCCTTTTTTCTATTGGAGAGACTACTAACTCAATGGGGGTTGAAAGTATTTTTATGGAGTCAGCTCTGTTCCTTGGTCTAATCATTGCTTTAGCAATGGAAATGTGAGGCTCATAAATCCATCAGGAAGCCTAACACCTTGGCTTGGCACTGAATAATACAGAAACAGTAGCGTAGTGTTCAGCAGGTTTTCAGAGGGAACTGAGTTAAGGGGGCCCACCAAAAATACAGAAAATAGGACAATTTCATTACAGACATTACTATATCTGAAAAGCACAACAAGATGAATCAATGTTGTACCCTAGAAATCCAGTTCGCAATTTTTCAGTGGCCACACTCTGCAAGCAACATGACTCTGGAACCCTTTTCTCAAGTTTACTCTCCCCTTTTCAGTAATGTGATAAGTGAACCAATGCAAACTTTCTAAGAAGTCTAGGCACTCCTGGGGGCGCCCAGTTCACCACATGACCATTCATCTCAGTGTCACCTTTCTAACTTCATGCCTACCCGTTTAAAAGAGAGTGGGCAGGGCACGGTGGCTCATGCCTGTAATCCCAGCACTTAGGGAGGTCGCAGTGGGCAGATCACAAGGTCAAGAGTTCGAGACCAGCCTGGCCAACATGGTGAAACCCTGTCTCTAATAAAAATACAAAAATTAGCCAAGCTTGGTAGTGCATGCCTATAATCCCAGCTACTCAGGAGGCTGAGGCAAGAGAATTGCTTGAACCCGCGAGGCACAGGTTGCAGTGAGCCAAGATCCGCGCCACTCAAGTGCGGGCAACAGAGCAAGACTCAGCCTCGGGAAAAAAAAGAGAGAGAGAGTGCCTTAGGGCACACAGCCCTAAATGCCCACATCACTGGTTTAAAATGTGGATGGACAAACATACCCCTCAGATCATGATTCCACTGGACTATTGTGAGGCTTGAGAAGAATATTTTTCACAAACTCCTGTGATCAGATGCAAGTGGTCAACAAACCACTTTCTGAGCCAGGCTAATTTGCTCAAATCGTTAACCATGAAACTCCACTGCTAATGGAACACAAGAAAAATGAAAATCTTTTATAAAATAAGTTTAGGGAAACATTCTTAAACGAGCCCTCTAAAATGATGTGTTTGCAGAAAGCCCGGAGATAAAAATGTGTTTTGCGTTTCTTTCTGGGGTAGGTTTTGAAGGTCACAGGAACCACAACAGATGTGGCCTGGTTAGAGCCATAAAGGTCTGCATGGCTAATGACAGTTTAACAGCACGACAGCTGAGGCACTGTAGCTGCAACAGTTGGTGGGCTCCAGCCCAGCAGGACAAGCCCCTGGTTCTGCCAACACAGACGGTGTATCCCTTACAGGCAAGCTGCCCAGGAGTGGCACCAGCAACTTACATGCCCCGTGGTGGTCACAAACCCCTTCAGTCAAAGAAATCGCAGCAGACCTAAGGAAGACCCGTCTAAACATATCTCAGATGCAAAATAAGACACACTATCATTTTCACGGAGCAAATGACATAATGAACCACCACGTTACGGGCAGCAATCTTGGGAGCCATGAAACTAATCAATCATTATATTATCACGTATCTAGGCATTTCCATGATAAATTCTTTTTTTAATAGCATTCATTGCTTTTTCTGATAATAAAAGCAATAAATATTCACTATAGAAGCACATTAGACAAAGTACATTAATGAACAGAGTACATTAAACAGGCAAGAGAGTACATAAAAAGCATAAACAAGAAAATAAAAATAACCATAACCACCGTTCAGATTTTGGTGTATTTCCCTCCTTTGTTCTAATAAAAACTAGGCTCGTGTTTTCAATGCACGGTGAATTGTTAAAAAATGAGTATGTTAAACCAAATGAAAGAATGTGTAAAAGTAAAGATCATTTCCACAAAAATTAAAAGTATGGCCACTAACAGGCCATGTGACTGCCCAAACCTACTCCCTTGTCTGTGAGAGCAGAGGACTGGGAAAATGATTGCTATGGTCACAGGTCTTACAAGGTCTAAATTAACTATTTACCTTTACTGTCCAGTAATCTAATTCGACCCAGAGCAAAGACGGCAAACTGATAGCCTACTCTATGAAACCCAGAAACATAGCATTTTTTAACTGTCAATCAGTTGCCAACCTTTACAAAGAAGAAAGAACACAGGACAATCAGACTTTACTCATTCAAGATGTTAATATCAAGCCATCTTGAAACATACAGCAACAACTGGCCCGGATGCACAGTTGTGGGCCACCTTCACTTAGTGCAAATGTTCTCTTTTTCACCACTGACCCTACTAATCACTATTCTCCCTTCAGCGGGGGATGCCAGGTATCAGGTGCCAGTTATCCTTGCTCCTGTATTTAATTTTGTAAGCCCCTTTAGTTACTTACAGCATGCCTCCCTATTTTTTTTTTTTTTTTGGAAACAGGGTCTCTCTCTCTGCCGCCCAGACTGGAGTGCAATGGTGCAATTTCGGCCCACTGCAGCCTCAACCTCCCAAGCTCAAGAGATCTTCCCACCTCACACTCTCAAGTAGCCAGGAATACAGGTACATGCCACCATGTCCAGCTAATTTTTTTTTTTTGTAGCGGGGGGCGAGTATAGATGAGGTCCCACTATTATGCCCAGACTGGTCTAGAACTCCTGGGCTTAAGCAAGGCTTCCATCTCAGCTTCCCAAAGTGTTGGGATTATAGGCATGAGTCACCATGCCTGGTCCCTGGTCCTTTTAAGCATACGGGTTTTCAAATATGTTAGAGCATCTAAGGTATAAAATAAGAAGATACAAAAGTTAATATATAGCTCTTAGCTAAATCATCTTAATTGAAAACTTACCGTGTGTTAGACACCATTTGTAAATCTTTTTTTTTTTAACCATTTTTTTTTTGAGACAGAGTCTTGCTCTGTCTTCCAGGCTGGAGGGCAGTGGTGCGATCAGAGATCACTGCAGAAAGTTCAAACTCCTAGGTTTTTTAACCATTTTTTTTTTGAGACGGAGTCTCGCTCTGTCACCCAGGCTGGAGTGCAGTGGCGGGATCTCAGCTCACTGCAACCTCCGCCTCCCAGATTCAAGCAATTCTCCTGCCTCAGCCTCCCGAGTAGCTGGGACTACAGGCATGTGCCACTACACCTGGCTACGTTTTTGTATTTTCAGTAGAGATGGGGTTTCACTGTTTAGCCAGGATGGTCTTGATCTCCTAACCTCATGACCCACCTGTCTCGGCCTCCCAAAGTGCTGGGATTACAGGCATGAGCCACCGCACCCGGCCCCCTCACAGTATTCTTTTAAAGTAAGCACCAGACTTGCTCAAAGTCGTACAGGTGAGTGCCGAGGCATGTCCACCTAACTCCAAGACTGTGAAGACAGTAAATCATTCAGGACTCTGTAATTCGGTCATCTCCAATAGCCTGTTCCTCTTTGCCAGCATGCTAGGCAAATTTCAGAGGCATAAATGCCCTCTAAGATGAAAGAAAGACATGGAGATGGAAATGGGACTGAAAGTGGCAAATGTCAACAGAGAAGAAGAAAAACAATGAAAATACCACAAATGGTTTAGCTACCAGCTGGTAAAGTGCTTCGCCTCACAAACAGGTAGACCAGCCTTCCACACCAGCCCGAAGCAAAACTGTAAAGTAGATAAAACCCAGGCATGATCAGTAGCCAAGAAGCTTCACAAACTGCTCAGGAGAAAAATTATCCGAAATTGGAAATAATAAGAAGACATCATGACCTTTCAATGTCATGGTAGGTGAAGAATTTAACAAGCTCACCCCAAATTATTTAGTTACCTAGAACATACCATTGTTTGTCTTGATATTACTATGATTAAAGGTAAGACCTGGTGATCTACACATGAACCTGTAGATTTATATCCAGTTTAAAGAAAAACAGGCAGCAGCTGTATTACCCTGTAGGACATTAACCAGTGCTGGATCTAACCTAGCAATCATATTCTGGCATTCCTTTGTAACTTATGAATACCCAGTGCCTCCAAATGCCCTTTAAACCAACTTTACTTGATAATTGTTTGCCTTAATAATGATCTGCATTCGACGTGCATTCATTTTGTTTGTATAAAAGCCATGTTTTAAACTTTTTGAAAATTACGGGCCGTGCACAGTGGCTCATGTCCATAATCCCAGCACTTTAGGAGGCCGAGGCGGGCATTACCACCTGAGGTCAGGAGTTCAAAACCAGCCTGGGCAACAGGTTGAAACCCTATTTCTACTAAAAATACCAAAAATTAACCAGGTGTGGGAGCAGGCATCTGTAATCCCAGCTACTCGGAAGGCTGAGGCAGGAGAATCACGACCTGGAAGGCAGAGGTGGCAGTGAGATGAGATCGCACCACCGCACTCCAGGCTGGGCAACAGAGTGAAACTCCATCTCAAAAAAAAAAGAAGATTATGATTTTACGCAGCAATGACTTAAACCACTTTCCTGAACAACCTGGGCTCCAGGCCTATCCCTCTCCCCTCCGACATTCAAAACTACAGCACTCAGAAAAATGCCACAGAAAATCAAAATTAAATTCAATAGCTCAATCTCAGTAAGTTAGAACAGCTTAACAAATCACAAACTCAAGGAAACTGTCAATCTAACAAAGAAGATTTCTGGGGATGCAAAAATACAATAATAATAATCCTTAATGGCAGAACTTCAGGCATCAAAACAGGCAATTTAGGGGGCATGCATTGGAGAAGATATAATTCTATCAGCAGTGTTTTTAATGGATTATAAAATGGCTTTATGAGTATCTTATATGTCCTAGGTAGGAAAGTGCCTACTTACAATTATATTTAACAATTTTTTGTGTGTTACCCATCTAATGGCAGTATATTTCCATTATACAAATTCTCAATACAAGTGAGATTTTATATTTCCCTCAAATTAGCTCAATTTCTCTAGATATACTCTAACAACCAAATCATAAATATTTTCGACCATTAACCCATACATACATCTATTAATGCTGAAAAGGATCCCACCAAGTCGTAAATCAAAAGACCCTTTCACTTGAAAGAGATGGTAAACAAGCAGACAGCAGGATAAGCAGAAGGCCCCAGACAAAGCCACTACACATAAACCACAGTAATGAAACTTGACTGAAGTCTGAAGATAAGAACTGCAGCTCTGTGCAGATTTATGTCACAAGGTCACAGAGTATGATGATTCACTGGAAATATTTAAACTACAGAGGTTAGATTGAATGTATGCGGAAGGCTTGTTCTCTACCACTCATCCATAAACTCCTGGCTCTTCTCCAACCAACACTCAGCAGTGCCTATTTGATACCAGTGAGGCAAAAAACCCAGCTTTGTTGATACCACATACCTATCCTAAACCCAAGTTAGATAGGACTTAAGGATCAGAGAACTCTCCTGCTGTGCCAGGCTTTGTTCTCTTGGTCTGACTCAAAACTGGATTCTAGAAAAAGAATAAAACAGATGATAAGATATTACCAATCCATTAGAACTGGCCCTCAGGATTAAATGTGTCATGTGAAAAGGAAGATTTCTCCAGGAGTGCTGTGGTCATTTGCAATGAATGCAGTAGCCTTTCCAAGCCAAAAAATAAAAAATAAATAGAAAAAAGAAGGTTGGGAAGAGTGGTGAAGGCAGGAGGCAAGGAATCGAGTCTTCAAAAGAGAAGAATAGAGTGGGTAGAATCACTCTATCCAAATTCAAGACTTGTTCTATATCTAGTGTTATCAAGACTATGTGGTACAGGCAGAGATTCAGGCATAAAGATCAATAGAACAGAATAAAGAACCCAGAAGGAGACCCACAGAGTACAGCCAACTGATTACTGACAACGGTGCAAAGGCAATTCAATGGCGAAAGGATAGTCTTTTCAATAAATGGTGCTGGAGCAACTGGATATCCATAGGCAAAAAAAATAAAATTTAAAAAAAGTGTATCTCACACTTTGGGAGGCAGAGGTGGGTGGATCACTTGAGGTCAGCAGTTCCAGATCAGCCAGGCTAACGTGGTGAAACCCTGTCTCTGCTAAGAATACAAAAATTAGCCAGAAATCGCTTGAACTCGGGAGGTGGAGGTTGCAGTGAGCCCAGATCACGCCACTGCACTCCAGCCCAGGCGACAGAGCGACTCTGTCTCAAAAAAAAAAAAAAAAAAGTATATCTCAACCTAAATCTTACAACTTACACAAAAATTAACTCAAAATGGATTGTACATTTAAAGGATGAAACTTATAAGTAGTAAAAAAGGAGAAGAGAAAAATCTTCAGTACCTGGTACTTGGTTAAGAGTTTTCAGATATGACAGCAAAAGCATCGGCCAGAGAGAAGAAATTAATCAACTGGATTTCATTTATAGTAAGAAAGTTTGCGCTGTAAAGGGCCTTGGTGAGAGGATGCAAGAACAGGCTCCAGACTGATAAAAATATTTGCAAACCACACAACTGATAGGGAACTACTATCCAGAGTGTGTGCAGAACTCTCAAAACTCAACAGTAAAAAGAAATCCAATAAGAAAGTGGGCAAAAGACACAAAGAGAGGACAGCGAAAGAGCACATGGAAGGATATTCAGTATCATTAGCCATCAGGGAAGTGCACATTGGGACCACACTGAGATATCACTGCATACCTATCAGAATCGCTAAAATAAAAAATAGGGGCAATACCAAAAAACTGCAAGAAGTGGATGCAAAAAAACTGGATCTCTCATGCATTGCTGTTGGGAGTGTGGAGGGGGGAAAGAGTCTGGCAGTAAAAGAAACTCAATATACATTTACCATACACCGCAGCAACTGAATTCTGGGGTGTTTATCCCAGGGAAGTAAAAAACTTATGACAATCCAAAAACGTGTAAACACTGGTAATATTTGACTTTGGAGCAGCAGGAAGTGAAAAAAACCAAAATCTCCCTCAAAAGGTGAAAGGTGAAAGCAGCTGCAGTGCATCCACGCCACAGACTACTCTACAATAAGGCCAAGCAGACTACTAGTGCACACAGTGACTTGGATGGAGATCAGGGGCACTATGAAGGTCACATACTGTATATATATTCTATGATTCGATGTATCTAGCTTTCTTTGTTTCTTTTGGAAATAGGAGTCTTACTCTGTCATCCGGGCTAGCGTGCAGTGGCACGATCTCAGCTCACTGCAACCACCGCCTCCCAGGTTCAAGTGATTCCCGTGCCTCAGACTCCCAAGTAGCTGCGATTACCGACGCCAACCACCACACCCGGCTAATTTTTGTATTTTTAGTAGAGACGGGGTTTCACCGTATTGGTCAGGCTGGTCTCAAACTCCTGACCTCAAGTAATCTGCCCGCCTCAGCCTCCCAAAGTGCTGGGATTACAGGCATGAGCCACACTGCCCAGCCCAATATTCTCAAAATGACAAAATGAGAGAGATGTAAGACCCATCAGTGGAAGCCGCGATTTGGAGGTAGCAGAAGGAAGGATGTGTGTAACTAAAGGGGCAGAACGAGGGAAATCTTTGTGGCGTGAGAATCATCCAGTATCTTGACTTCAGCAGTGAATACACAACACATGAGAAAAAATGTCCAAGAACCACAAACATACATTGCGCCAATATCAAACTCCTGGTTTTGATATTGTACTTCAATTCTGTAAGATGGCACCACTAAAGAAAACAAAAAAGAGGGGTATGTGGGACCACTCTGAACTATCTTGGCACCTTCCTGTGAATCTGTAATTATTTCAAAATTAAAAGTTAATGATATTTTTAATATATATATCTCTTCTAAAGATAATCTAACAACAGCCATCATTTTTACTTTCCATCCAACCCTTTTTGATAGAAACAAGGACCTCACACCATGAAAAACTACATATTTAAAAACAATGAGACCATACGGGTTTTCCTTTTCTTGTTTCACCAAAAATGTGCACATGTATCCTATTTAAAATGGTAATACCAAGGGGGAGGGAAGGAGGAAGATGAGGGCAGATGAAACTTAGCAACTTCTTGGAAAGGTATCTCCACACATAATCAGGCCATGACAATTTAAAGCTGTTGTGACAGTAAAAAAAAAAAGCAAGGAAAAAAAGTAGAAAAGTCACCATGACTTTAAAGCTGTAATTTCCTGTTGATTATCCAGTAAAATACAGGGAAATAAAACAAAAGTTTACTGCCACACATTACCAGGCCTTTGAACAATGTACCAATTAAAGGATGGATTTCTAAATTCTACAACAAAGGCATTTCCCGAAAATAGAGAGGAAATTAAAATAGTCCAAAATATTTCACTTCGGCTGAATACTACATAGTTCTAATCTAGGGTGGGTCACAAAACCAACTCCTCTAAATTGATCATCAACCTCTGCACACCCCAACAAACCTTCTCCCCAAATAATTTTTTAAGTTCCGCTTGTTTCTCTCAAATCATTCAAATTAAAACATGACTTTCAGAACTCCAACATGAGTTGGCACCTTTATACTGTTATTAAGAACAGAAAATACATTTCCATGATTAAACAACTATGTATCTGTGTGCCCGAGAGTACACTCCATCTTAAGGAAAATTTTAAAAGAAGTTTAAAAATGTAACCAAAATAAGCAGACATAACATAAAATTGACCATTACTCATTTCCTAACAAAAATCTCAAGTTCCCTTTGAAGTTACTGTACTGAAATTAAAGGAAAACAAGACTAGAAATTTGATACTGACTTTCATACTCTTTATAGTTGCTTTGAACATAAGCCTTGCGGGGGAGACTTACGCATCAACAGAGCTCCAAAAGCCCAATTCTAATTCTAGCAAGTAAGTTGGATGCCCCATCCTGCATCTGATCCCCTCCCTGAGGCAGACTGCCTCTGCTACATCAAAATCAATTTAGCGTCCACATTGCCCTTCAGCTCAATTGCGAGTTTTGCTATGGTTTGACTGTATCCCCGCAAAGTTCAGGTGTTAGAAACTTGATCACGAATGCAGTGGTATTGAGAGGTAGAGCCTAATGGACGTATTTGGCCACGGGGGCACTGCCTTCATGAATGGATTATGAAGGGAGGGGGGTTCATTATAAAAAGACTAGTTTGGCCCCTTGTGTGTGTGTGGGTGTGTGTGTGTGTGTCTGTGTGTGTGTCTGTGGTGTGTGTCTTGCCTTCTGTCTTTGCCCTTCCACCTCTTGTTATGCAATGGACACAGCAAGAAAGCCCTCACCAGATGTCAGCCCCTCAATTTTGGATTTCCCAGCCTGCAAAATCATAAGTCAATAAATTTCTGTGCCTTATAAATTACTCAGTCTGTGCTATTCTGTTATAGCAGCACAGTACAGATTAAAACAAGCTTAAAGGGTCCGAATTGGTCTCCTTTTTCTGCTGGTCTCAATGCAACACTTTGTGTTGCTGCATCTTGTCACATTAAAGAGAACTATTCTAAAGCCAAATCTGATCCACAGAGGACACAGCAGAAAGTTAGAAACAACCTGAAGTTTCCAATGACGTTTGTTGGTCACTGATTGTCTGGAAATACACTACCTCTAGATCTCCAGTGTGTACACTAACTTACTTATTTTCTCATTGTTCTGAGGTGGGTCTTCCCTTACTTGAACCGAGAGCATCCCAAGTGACAGAAGGATTTTGGGGATAACCCCTGCGGATTTTAAGAAAAAAAAAGTTCTCCACAAATTTCTTGATTTAGGAAAATATGCAGGACATGGTTTTAAATATGAAAAACAGGACACAAAGTTGATCCAAAAATATAATGTTCTTCTTGATTGTTGAATTATTGTATAATACTTCATCTTACAGACAGCCAAATCCGATAGTCAGCTGTGTGACTTTGCGTGAGTTAGAAAAAGGTACTCCCTCCTCTAGACACATCTCTGCCATCTTCGGATAAAGGCCCAATAACTGTATTGATCAATTGCATAGTGACTCTGCAGTGAATGGTACGTCTTTGAGTTTGTAAACATCTCCACAGCTAGAGGCACCTCTAATACTAACTTCTAGGAAGCTACTGTATCCTTGAACTCATCATCAAATTTCAAATGGTTAGCAACACAATCAAAGGTGATGACACTCTATTACTTAAGTGCTAAAACACTTCAGGTTGCAATTCTAATGTAGGCACCCATCTGGAACAGTAATCAATTCTCAAGTAGTACCAGAGAATGGCCAGTGACCAGAAACAGAAATGTACAATAATTCCAGCTAGGGAAGAATCAACACTGAAGGGTAAAATTTGGTTCAAATTTATTATGCTTGGTTAAATTTACAATGTAGCTGAAAGGCAAGAAGAAGTTAAATAATCCTGTAAGACAATCACCAGAGAGATGTCTGATTAAGTGCCAGCAAATAGAATAGACAATAAATTAAAATTACAAGCAAGAAGAGTGGACTTAAAGACATCACAGCTAAAATACTTAAATAATCAAGGCCATCGCAGCAGAAACGAGTGACAAAGCTAATGGTCTGAGTTATGATGGCCAGTGTCTTGCCACCGGATAATATTTCTAAAGCCTCTAACTGCATTTTCCATTGATGGGGATTAATCCATCAAGTAAGGTCAGCTTTAGAAATCCAGCTACTTCAGAAATACAGGTCTCTCTCCCAGTATTATTTTAATCCACTCAATTAATGTGCACTTTGTGCCTACTATGTCCTGCACACACAGCAGTGAAAGAAACTGACGTAAGTTCTTGCCATCCAAACCTCATCTATGATGTCACAAGTCAGGATGGTAGCAGCCCTTGAAGTAGAAAGAGGGGAGCATGGGAAGGCCTTAGGGAATATTAGTGATACTGTTTTTAGATCTGGGAGTTGGTTACATGGCTGTGTTCAGATATTGTGGTTATTCATTGAGTAGTTCACTATAATGTGTACATTTTCCCACATGCATGTTACATTTCAATACAAGCTTAAAAATTCCCCTGTTGGCCACATGTAGTGGCTCACGCCTATAATCCCAGCACTTTGGGAGGCTGAGGTGAGCGGATCACTTGAGGTCAGGAGTTTGAGACCAGACTGGCCAACATGGTGAAACCCCATCTCTCCTAAAAATACAAAAATTAGCTGGGCGTGATGGTGCGCGCCTATAATCCCAGCTACTCAGGAGGCTGAGGCAGGAGAATCTTTTGAACCCGGGAGGCAGAGGCTATGGGGAGTCAAGATCCTGCCACTGCACTCCAGCTCCAGCCTGAGGGACAGAGCAAGAATCTGTCTCAAAAATAAATAAATAAATAACAACTCCCCTGTCATCATGGTGTTTAACTCCTAAGTAGGACAAAGGAGGGAGAATTAATAAACAAGATAAAGTAAAACACACAGAATGACAAACGGTGCCCAGGAGAAAAAAAAGCAGGGAGAGGAGACAGGACAAGTCAGGACTGGGCTGTAATGTGAGCGAGAGTGGCCTTAGGAAAATGTGACATTTGAGCAAGGACTCAGAAGCAGTCAAGAGCAAGCCTTCCCCGTCTCAGAAAAGAATGTTCCAGGAAAGGGGAGAGCAGTCACAGAACGGTGAGGCAGAAGGGTGTCTGGGAAGTGTGAGGAACAGCAGGCAGGCCAGGGCGGCTACAGCAGAGTGAGTGAGGAGTAGAGAGAAGTGGCAGAGGTCAGACAGGTGGTGGGGACCAGATGTCCTCCGTGCTTGCCGCTCCCTAGAAGACCTCTCCCTTGAGAAAGGGGCAGCTGTTCATGGGAGTAGCAAGGTGATAATTCGCTTTTTCACAGCAATGCTCTGGTGGCTATTGATTCTAGATATGCAGAAATCTTTTCTGAATAATGCAGAGAAAATATTGCTAGTACTGTATATATGAGAGTGTTTCTGAGAAAGGCAAAGGCTCTCCATTAGAATTATTTAATTCAGTCCCTTTACCGATCCAATGATTTGAGAAATGAGAGCAAGAGAACCAACACCAAAACAAGTTTTCTGCCTCTGAGTTTCCATTTTCCCACCCTAATTTCTTTTGTAATTAAGCAAGGGTGCTGTCTTCTGGTTTTCCTTGATTTCTTCATCCTACAAGTGTTTTAGAGGCCCTCCTAGCGGGGAGGCCCTACAGGCCGGAGGAGCTGGCCCTCAAAGTCACAACAAGCCACTGTGATTAAAGGAGTTCAGAGTTCTGTTACCAGGGGTGCAGGTACACAGGAGGGGCATCTGACTCTGGGCGTGGGGCATCAAGGAAGGCTTTGGGAGGAAGCAATGGCCAAGGTAAGGCCCAAAAGACAGCGTGGTGCAGGAGAGACCAGAAAAATAAAATAGCACGTGGCTCGGCATGGTCGGCTGAACTGATCACAGATATTATTACCTGGATTACTCCATAAAGTCAAAATTCCTACTCTTACTCAAGTCCATAGGATGCTGGTCAACTACATTGTAGATTATTCAAGTATCCTTATCTCAATGATGGATCAATGGAATGACTCCCAAGTCATAAAACCTCCAATTCTGACTATTTTAGAACTTGTGGTCCTTTTGGGCAGCAATTTGATTGGCCATATCTAGAAAGAGAGTTTCCAGTACAAATTAAAAGGAAACTGATTAACTGGTTGAATAAAACCATTTTGTACACTCCAGACAGCTAAATCAGCAAATGAGGCATGTTCCAGGCAAAACAGGCTCGTGTGTTGGCCCGGGAGATGTTTCAGTAGAGGAGGGTTTCTCAACCTCAGTGTTACTGACATTTGGAGCAGGACAATTAGTTGTAGTAGGGGCATGATGTGGGCAGTATTGGATGTTAAACAGCATAGCTGCCCTCTACTCCACGAGATGCCATTAGCAAGCCCCGCTCCCAGAGATGACAACCCCAAATGTTTCCAGGCATTGCCAAATGTCCCCGGGTAGCAAAATCACCCCCAGTTCAGAAACACTGCAACAGAGTGAAAACTTCAGAAGTTTTTTATTTTTGAAGGAATTCTGGCAAGAACAGGGAAGACAAGGCAGAAGGTGCCACTACTCCAGGCCCAAGACACTTCTGTGTTATTCAATAAAGCAGCAGAAAAGTGATGAGCAGACCCAACCTACCAGTTAGCCCTGCTTTTCCAAACCCCAAACCCCCATGGATGGCCTCAGTTCAGAGAGAAGACTTCAGCGTTGGTTAACGCAAACTTTGAGGAGGAATAAACAGGATGAGGGACTAAGAAAAGGAAAAAGAGAGGGTAAGGAACCACAACAGGAAAGGGCCAGCCCCACTCAAGTCTCTTCCACCTTCTCTCTGTTCCCTGTCTCTGCCACTGTCCAGCCTGCTGACAAAGACATGACCAAAGGCAGCATTATAGAGGAAAACTGGCAATGCGGAGACCCAGGAGAGCCGAGAGTCATTACAAAGGACACAGAGGAGGAGCACGTCCCCTGAGTATGCACCCACTTCAGCAAGAAAAGGCCTGCACACCAGTCATCCCCACAACTCCCAGTTAGAGGCCCAAGGCTGCAGGGGCTTGGAAAATACTTGAGAACACTTGCAATCTTCTCTTTTAATTAAAGAAATGAAGCCCAGGGCCTTTCCTTGATTACATCTTCATAGAAAACACAAGTCAGCGAACAAATTGCTTCCCCCAAATCTCTACAATTCATACCCAATTGCCATTTCTGTCTCCATTGTAAGATCATACAGCTCCATAGCAGGCAAAACATCACAGTGTCTCATTTCCCAAACAGAATCCTTGCTGTTTGGGAAAGCTTTTGCAAGAGAAGTGGAAATCCTTGCCTAAAAATGAGGTTTGGGGATGTCTATTGGCTTTCAGTGAGCCAGATGATGGCTTGTATCTGTACCATTCTTGATGGATTGTTGGGGACAATCCATTAAGTCAACAAAGCTAAAACAGGTAAGAATTCAATGTTGATTGTTTATCCCCTTTCAACTTAAGAATCAAACTCCAAATTCACTGCGTGTGTTGCAATTCACTGACTGCTGGGAAGTCAACAGCATTGATTTCCATGCTTCTATTACAAATGGGTAAGGACTAGATGAGGGCAGGGCACCAAGCCAAAAAGGTTATCAAAACCTTGCTGCAAAGCCCAATTCTATCCAGCGAAATCATCAGCCCGTCATGAGTCTCTGGGCCACTTCAATGCCCACGGCCTTCCCAAGTCCCTGGTTTCTAACTGCTTTTAAAAATCTACTAAGTTGCAGTAGCACAGAGGACGGAACACGAGTTGCTGCTGGAGGTACCGTTTTCCTGATTTTGTTTCAAAGCAACAGAGACACAGGCAAAAATTCCGCCTTCTGCGCTTTCTGCTCACTTCCGTAACTAATATAAAAGTCTCAGATTTGTATTAGTTTTATCAATTGTGTACTCTTTTAACCCACTGAGCCACAAAATGTGTTAAAGTGGATCCACACCGTCTCCAGTATACAGTTTGAATCAACCTGGCATTTGTCAATTTATTTCTATGGACCATTACAGCTTGCTAAAATGAAAAGTAGCTAAGAATATAAAATGAATTTTTAAAAATAATGTAAGCAATGTCACTGATCTAACAAATTCTTCCTTGAATCAAGTTTCCAAATCTGTCTTGGTTCTCTGAGTCATAGTTTGGGGTGTTTGTTTGTTTTTGAGACTGGAGTCTCACTCTGTCACCCAGGCTAGAGTGCAGGCATGATCTTGGCTCCCTGCACCCTCTGCCTCCCAGGCAAGCAATTCTCCTGCCTCAGCCTCCCAAGAAGCTAGGACTACAGGTGCCCACGACACCACGCCAGGCTAATTTTTTTATTTTTAGTACAGATGGGGTTTCACCATGTTGGCCAGGCTGGTCTCAATCTCCTGACCCCAAGTGATTCGCCCGCCTTGGCCTCCCAAAGTGCTGGGATTATAAGCATGAGCCACCATACCCAGCTGAGTCCTAGTTTTCAAAAAGCCACATGGTCAAACGGTAGCTTAATATGTTCTAATATCTACAATAAAACACAAATCATTCTTTACAGTAACACCTACTAGTTCTCCTTCAAGTAAAAAAAGTGTATGTATATCACTTTACTCATTGTGGGAAAACACAAGAGTGATTTTGAGGCAGAGACCTCTCAAGTTCTGGGTTTATTGCCTTTGGCCATGAAAACTCAGGCCTTAGTTTCCTCATCTGTAAAATGGGAATAATAACAGTACATACCTCAAAGGGTTACGGTCAGGATGATGCATTGCATATCGGAAGCATAAATAAATTGTAACCATTACTATTATTGCTACTATTTTTCTTTTCTGTGGGAATTCAGCGATTACCCACAAAAGGCAGAGAAAAACGGCTTGTATGGACTATTTGACTTTTAAAACACAGAAACCTTTTACAACATGTGAATCCAAAAACAGTTATATAAAAATTAAACAAGAGCATCAATATATCTTTTGCAATAAAGACTACTAGAGTTTAAGACAAAGAAACAAGTCACCATAACTGGTTATGGAGCCCATGTCCCTGGGAATTTTTTTATTTATTTTATTTATTATTTATATTGAGATGGAGTCTCACTCTGTCGCCCAGGCTGGAGTGCAGCGGCACGATCTCGGCTCACTGCAACCTCTGCTGCTCCCATTCAAGCAATTCTCTCGCCTCAGCCTCACCAGTAGCTGAAATTACAGGTGCCTGCCAACGCGCCCAACTACTTTTGTAGTTTTTAGTGGAGATGAGGTTTCATCATCTTGGCCAGGCTGGTCTTGAACTCCTAACCTCGTGATCCACCCGCCTCAGCCTCCCAAAGTGCTGGCATTACAGGTGTGAGCCACTGCACCCGGCCGGGAATTTTTATTTAAAAAGTAAGCAAGTATTTTGACCAGGTAGTTTACATACAGATTGTCTTTTAGCTGTAAAATGCTGTGAATTCAGGACACTTCATAATCCAAAGAAAAGATAATGAGATAAAAAAGAGTACGCAATGGGGACACATATTAGATGAGTAATAAATATAACACTTTCTTTATGAAAAGGACAATAATTTCTTTATCCATGTATTCTTGACTTAAATAATAATAATCCAGAATGCTTCTAAAACAGATTGTTTTCCCATAGGGTAGACGATCTTTTGTTTTGCTTTTGCTTTGTAATAAGAAATTGATTTCTCTCTTCCAGTGGAGATACATCTTTGATGAACAACAAAATTCACTGTCTTAACAAGATATTAGGACTCTACGGGTAAATTATTCATGGGAAAAAAAGACATTAAATTACCACAAAATGGCACTTCAGAGGCAGAAACATACTTCTACAGAGTTTAAGATGAGTTAAAGGAACCTCAGAGTTGAGGCATGATCCCCAAATCTGGGAAAAAAGCAAACAAACCATTCCCTAAAGAGTTATAAAGGGAAAGGGGAGTGGCAATGGCAGTGAGCTGAGAGTTCGGAGCCATTTCTGCAGCTTCCATGTGATTCTGGATGCCGTCACACTAGATGCATTTCATTGCTCGCAGCACCCTCACCACAGGAGACTCTCTCCATCCAGGCTGTCATTATGTCCCTCTTAGGTCTAGCAGAGGACCCTACACAAAGCAGCGAGTACTGACTCTGCTGATCTATCTGGGGGACTAATAAATACAGAGTTAGCACTTCGCTTCTTGAATAGTAGGGATTTAAGAACCTAAAAGAAAATAAAGGGCCGTTAGTGGGAAACTAGCATGCACTCTATTCCATGTCTAATCTAGAGAGCACAGAGGCGTGTGGTCATGTGTCATCATCGTTGTCTTCTTTTACTTCTTTCCTGTTTTCTCTATTTTGGTTACTCAGAATTCATCCCGATCCTACCAGAAGCTTCATTTCCTTTTCAGAAACCTGCGCTCCCTCCACTGCAGGCAGTTAGACAGTCAACCCAGTGGCGCTCACTCCTGCTCTAGGAACTGGTGGCTAAGAACCCAGGGCCGACTTCCACCCAACCCAGTAGAGTCAGAGGGCAAGACACATGATCTGGGCCTCGCCAAGTGGACAGACACATTTCTGAGGGCCGGATACAGTGGCTCACATCTGTAATCCCAGCACTTTGGGAGGCCAAGACAGATGGATGTCTTGAGCCCAGGAGTTCGAGACCAGCCTGGGCAACATGGCTAAACCTGGTCTCTACAAAAAGAAATACAAAAATTAGCCAGGTGTGGTGGTGCACACCTGTAGTCCCAGCTACTAGGGTGGCTGAAGTGGGAGGATGGCTTGAGCCTGGGAGGTGGAGACTGCACTGAGCTATGATCATGCCGCTACACTCCAGCCTAGAGAAAGACAGGGCAACCTGACTCAAAAGCAAACAAACAAAAAAAGAATGAGCTCCTTAAGGAAAAAAAGAAAAAAAAATCAAGCAGGAGCTGATTCTCTCTGTAGCAGGAGCTGTACCTATGAGCAGACCATCCCAACTTTAAGTACGCTGCCCTCTAGCACTCGCTTCCCAGCATCTGGACTTCCTTGCCCGTGTTCCTTCAGTTCACCTCTCTATTCTGGGAGCTTCCATAACCTTCCAAAACACTTCAATTGAGTTACTCAAATTTGATTTCTGTTTGTGAACAAACAAAAAAAATCAAAGTGACCCTTGCAAAGAAAAAGACAGTGATATATTTATCAGGATTAGACTCAGGAACCAGTAATGGAAAATATCAAAACAGGAGTAGCTAAGACAAGAAACTTCTTGTAACTTGTAACACTCTCTACCATGAATACAGTTCAGAGGTAGGCAAGTCTGGGATGGTGGAACATTTCGCAGTATCAAGGATGACGTGGGGCCTCTGAACAAATGACAGAAAGGTAGCCCTCCTGGTGGAAGGAGCCCTTCAGGTATGAAAATACTTTTGTGGAAAGTAAAAGGCCCAGCCTTTCTCTAAGAACACTACTTGAGAAACAGAGCCTGGACTGAATCTCAGCCCCTAACACCTTCCCTCACTCGCAGACCTTTCTGCAAGCAATACTCTGCACAACTGAGTATCCACAGCTGCCAGACGGGTTCTATCTTGTGGCTCTGCCATCTTCGGTACATAGTATCAATCTCGTGGTCCTAGACGGCTGCTTAAGATCCAGCCATTGTATTCACATTCCCGCTATCAGGGAGGAAGAAGAGACTAAGGACATGACACGCTACCATTGAGGAAACTTCCTAGAAGTTGCACACTTAAACCATGGCTAACTACAAGGAGGATGGAGGCTGGTCCTGATTCCTTGTGGCTATGGGTCCACCTAGAAAAACAGGGCTTCTATTATTTAGAAATAAGAGAAGACATTCAACAGCCTCTAGTCCACTATCTAAGGTTCAATTAATATACAGGCATAAGACTAAAGATAGGCTGTGGCCTCTCCTTGAGGTTTGCAGAGGTGTGGCACAGTTGACAACTCACAAAATATATTAATAGTCACAGAGCTCCTATTTTAGAAAGCCAGAGAAGACATATTAGCAAGGATTTTGGAGATCATTCAGTTCAAACCTCTCATTTGGATATTAATGTTTCATAACATATATCATTTTGCAGATATGTAATGCTGTATTTTTAAAATACGGCATTATCATTTATTTGTAACCTAGCAATCTCTTTGTTAATTATTACGACAAATGCTTTAATGCCTTTTTAACATTTAAATCACCCATGCAATTAGCATAATGTCTAATAACAAATAGAAATGGGCACATAACTTTTGCAGGCCATTTAATAAGAGTGTGGATGCCTCATTGCCACATAATATATAAGGTGACCACCTTCTACAAACCAAAAATTGGGACACGCTGCCTGCCACACACAAGAAGATGGTAACTGCTGAATGCTGAGGCCAGCATGTAAAATCTGGGACTCTATTTAACAACAAGTATTACTTTTAGAAAAAATCATATTAAATTTGGGGGAGGGGTAATAAAAATTGTAATAACCTGAATTTAAGGTCCATGGGAAGGGGAAGCGTTATTTATCTGCCTCATTCTCTACTGTAACCCCCTTGCCTAACAAACGACCTTACGATACATACAGAGGGTTAAAAATACTTGATGTTTCAAATAATCTAACAAAACCCTGATAAGACCCTAAAGCTCTGAACCCAAACACATGCATTTAGTTGAAACTAGAAAAAAAATAAACAACAACAACAAAACTTGGCTGATGAAAGGGGGGACTTGGGATGCCAGATAAAAATTCCTAAAGTTCGTATGATGTTACAATGCCTACAACCTACCCCCTCCGTGAACATCAAGATAGCTCATTCTCTAATCTTGTCACCTCCCACCGTGTCGACATGAATTCAATACATCATTGATTATAATGTCATATGCAGAAGCTGCTACATATGACCTTTCATGCATGTTTTTGTAGTTTTCCTCTAGATAAAAGTATGCATAAGCAAAAGAAGATATTACTTTGAGATAGGTGTATTAGTCTATTCTCACACTGCTATAAAGATACCACCTGAGACTGGGTAATTTATAAAGAGAGGAGGTTTAATTCACTCACAGTACCGCAGAGCTGGGGAGGCCTCAGGAAACTTACAATTATGGTGGAAGGCGAAGGGAAAGCAGGCACCTTCTTCACCAGGCAGCAGGAGAAAAGACAACCTGCCACTGGTAAACCATCAGATCTCCTGAGAACTCCCTCACTATCATGAGAACAGCATGGGGAAACTGCCCCCAGTGATCCAATCACCTCCCCCACCAGGTCCCTCCCTCCACACCTGGAAATTACATTTCGATGAGACTTGGGTGGGGATACAGGGCCAAATATTATCAACAGAGAAGAAAGGGATATGGATGTTTAGGAACTTGGCAATTCTCTAATGTTTTCTCTTTCAAAAAAAAAAAAAAAAGTCTTCAGCCACTGTGACAAGATATTAGCATCTGTTCAATGTCTCATATATTTGCATGAAATTTTTTATAATTCAAATTTTAAAAAATAATTGATGGCAGTTAAACTAAAGGACAATTTTTTTAAAGAATATAATAACAAGCCAGATGCAGTGGCTCACGCCTGTAATCCAAGCACTTTGGAAAACTGAGGCAGGCAGATCACCTGAGGTCAGGAGTTCAAGACCAGCCTGGCCAACATAGCGAAACCCCGTCTCTACTAAAAATACAAAAAATAACTGGGCACGGTGGTGGGTGCCTGTAATCCCAGCTACTCAGGAGGCTGAGGCAGGAGAATTGTTTGAACCCAGGAGGCAGAGGTTGCAGTGAGCTGAGATCACGTCACTGAATTCCAGCCTGGGCGACAAGAGAAAAATTTCATCTCAAAAAAAAAAAAAAAAAAAAGAGAATATAATAACATCACTAACTTTGTATCTGATCGGCCATATCTTTTCGAGAGTAAAACTTTTCTAATGTTTTAGAGACAGACAAATATATACTCATGCAGTAGCCACGGGGGAAGGTGAAAGCTGAGTGTTAAGAAAGTAAAGAGAAAACCTGTAAATTTCTTTAAGTTCCTTACAAATTCTGGATATTAGTCCTTTGTCAAATGAACAGATTACAAAAATTTTCTCCCATTCTATAGGTTGCCTGTTCACTCTGATAGTTTCTTTTGCGGTGCAGAGCTCTTTAAAAAGTAGGCAAAGGATATGAACAGACACTTCTCAAAAGAAGACATTTATACAGCCAACAAACATATGAAAAAAGGCTCATCATCACTGGTCATTAGAGAAATGCAAATCAAAACCACAAGGAGATACCATCTCACACCAGTTAGAATGGCGATCATTAAAAAGTCAGGAAACAACAGGTGCTGGAGAGGATCTGGTGAAACAGAAACACTTTTACACTGTTGGTGGGAGTGTAAATTAGTTCAACCATTGTGGAAGACAGTGTGGTGATTCCTCAAGGATCTAGAACCAGAAATACCATTTGACCCAGCAATCCCATTACTGGGTATATATCCAAAAGATTATAAATCATTCTGCTATAAGGACACATACACACGTATGTTTATTGCAGCACTGTTCACAATAGCAAAGACTTGGAACCACCCCAAATGCCCATCAATGATAGACTGGATAAAGAAAATGTGGCACATATACACCATAGAATACTATGCAGCCATAAAAAAGGATGAATTCATGTCCTTTGCAGGGACATAGATGAAGCTGGAAAGCATCATTCTCAGCAAACACAGTAACAGAAAACCAAACACTGCATGTTCTCACTCATAAGTGGGAGCTGAACAATGAGAGCACATGGACACAGGGAGGGGAACATCATACACCAAGGCCTGTCGGGGAGTGGGGGACTAGGGGAGGGATAGCATTAGGAGAAATATCTAATGCAGACGATGGGTTGATGAGTGCAGCAAACCACCATGGCACGTGTGTACCTATGTAACAAACCTGCATGTTCTGCACGTGCATCCCAGAACTTTAAGTATAATAATCATAATAAAGGAAGCAAACAGAATGCTGTATAAATAAGGGTCTAAATCAGGGTCCAATTTTCAGCTTCCCTCGGCCACACTGGAAGAGGATTTTTGGGGCCACACATAAAATACACTAATACTAACTATAACTGATAAGCTTTAAAAAATTGCAAAAAAATCTCATAATGTTTTAAGAAAAATTTACGAATTTGTGTTGGGCCTCCTCCAAAGCTGTCTTGGGCTGCCTGCTGCCATGGGCCATGGATTGGACAAGCCTGGAATGACCTGGGGCCAACTACCAGTGAAGAAACTAACAGAAGTTTCTTCTTACATCTGAGCCTTTGTTTACCTATTTTTAAAATGGAGCTACTATTATCTAACCTCATAGGACTATTGTATGTATTACACAAGATTTGACATGTAAAGAAATATCAATAATTGATTGATATTTCAGTCAGTTTAGAGGGACTTGCCTGGCGCATAGTGAAATATCAATAATTGAGGCTAATTATCATCATTTAAGGAAGAGGTTTAACTATAGATCTAACCACACTTAAGATTAAAACAGTAAGGTAGAAAAAGGCTGAAGTTCTTCCATACTAGCTGTTTCCATTTTCAGAAAGCTGCTTCCATCATATTTTAAATTTCTTCATCATCAAAACAAAAGCTTTCTGTGCTTAGTGCATGATTTTGTCATGCAATAAACCTACGGTTCAAACTTGAAGGGGCTGCCACTACTGCCACTAACTGGAGTGAAACACTCTCACAGTTCCTTCACAAACACCCACAAGTCCTGGCTCATCCTTCCAGCTCAACGTTACTTCCAGTGTCGTCCCAGGAACGGCAGCATCAGCAGCACCTGAGAAATCGTTAGAAATGCCAGTTCTTGGGCCCCAACCCAGATCTTGAGAATGAGGCCCAGCAATCTAAGTTGCATCAAGCCCTCCAGGTAATTCAGGGCCCTGCTAAAGTTGGAGAACCACTGGCTTAGCTAACTTGCATAGTGAAAAGACTTCTTTTCAGTCTTAGGAAATGAAGGACTAATAGTCAAGAGGAG
Source organism: Ateles fusciceps (assembly GCA_036589455.1). Lineage (NCBI taxonomy): Eukaryota > Metazoa > Chordata > Mammalia > Primates > Atelidae > Ateles > Ateles fusciceps. The sequence goes on from JAZHEH010000562.1 coordinate 16,928,132, forward strand.
GAATTGCAAAATTATTCCATACAGGGCTAGATGGTAAATATCTTAGGCTTTGCAAGCCAAGAAGTCAAGTCAAGATTACGTAAGTATTTATGGAACCAATGCAACTATTTAAAGCTGGGCGTGGTGGCTCACCCCGAAATTCTAACCTTTGGGGGGCCCCCGCGGGCGACTCCCCCGGGGCGAGAGGGCGGGGGGCGTCGCGCCCACGGGGGGTTCTGGCCGTCCCAAAAAGAAAAAAATTCTTGGCCTGGTGGCACATGCCTGTAATCCCAGCTACTCCAGAGGGTGAGGCAGGAGAATCACCTGAACCCAGGAGGTAATCACTGGAGTGAACTGAGATCACGCCGCTGCATTCCAGCCTGGGCGACAGAGCGAGACCCCAAAAATAAATAAATAAATTCAAAAAAATAAATGAAATAAAAAATAAAATGCAACCATTTAAAAATGGGAAAACCATTCAAAGCCAATGAACCAGATGGCTAAGAGTTTTGGGTCAGGCTGACATGTCATGTGCACTGATAAGCTTACACTCCTATCAGCTATATCCCCACCTCGCAAGCTCTACCACAGTGGCCTCACCTGCAAAATGGAGCCAACAATAGCTCTGACTCAGTGGGACTGTGGGAAGGATAAAAACATGAATGAACTTAAACAACAACAGCTCTGACTCAGTGGGACTGTGGGAAGGATAAAAACACGAAATTAGCACAAAATCCTCCAGCATAGATATGCACAGTGCTGAAATTAACATATCTGCAGCTGGTTGCATTGTTTTAACTGTAATCTTACTACCAGTGTTTGCTTACTTCTGACAAACTGCCCAGACCTTGTGACATTTTAAAAATTAACCTGTTTAATTTTGGTTTAGGGCAAGTCCCCCTGAAAGGCTCTAAATCACCTTCGCAGTCAGATGAAAAATAAGTTTCCAAAATGTTTTTCAGAAATCCAGACTGATATCTTCCATTCAGAAATAAACTTTTATGCACTGCTCAATTTAAGATTTGCAGAGAGCGCAGTTCATTAGGGAAGATTTAAGAAGTCAGAGTTTTGGTGAGCTAATGATCCCCCAACTGGGCTGTGAAAGGTGCCCAGTGCCCTGAGGCTCCTGAGACACTCCTGGAGGCAGATCACTGCTTCCATCATGACTCTAAAACATCATGCTCTTCAGTAGTACAGAAGACTATTCAAAGTTGCCCTGACATAGTGACTCAGTATTTCTTAATGAACTTAGATCACCTATTGGCTGGGATATGCAGAAAGAAGGACAGTCCTTTCATACTTTGTTAGTAGGAGAAGCACAAAGTGACACAGCATTCTGGAGAGGCAAAGTTTCCATAAAAAATAAAACTAACCACTGGGTGCGGTGGCTCACGCCTGCAATCCCAGCACTTCCTGTGAGGCCAAGGTGGGCGGATCCCTTGAGCTCAAGAGTTCAAGACTAGCCTGAGCAACATGGTGAAACTCCATCTCTACAAAAAAATACAAAAATTAGTTGGTCGTGGTGGTACACACCTGTAGTCCCAGCTACTTGAGAGGCAGAGGCAGTAGAATTCTTGAACTAGGGAGGTCACTGCTGCAGTGAACCACGTTCCCACCACTGCACTCCAGCTTGGGCAACAAAGTGGCACCCTGTCTCAAAAATAATAATAATATAGGCATTAAAAAATAAAAATATCCTTCAATACTATGACAGTAAAGTTTCTGTGTCAACTTGACGGGGCCAAGATTCCCAGATATTTGATCAATCCATTATTCTGGGTATGTCCTGGAGGGTGTTTGGATGAGATTAACATCTGAATTGACAGACTGAGTAAAGCACATTCTCCTCCCTAATGTGGGTGGGATCACCTAATCAGCTGAAGGCCTGAACAGAACAGAAAGTCTAAACCTCCCCCCCTAATAAGAAGTAATTCCTCTGCCTGACTGCTTGAAAGCTGAAATCGCATTTTTTTCTTGCCTTTGGACTAAAATAGAAAAAAAAAAATCAGCTCTTCCTGGGTCTTGAGCCTGCTGGCCTTGAACTAGAACTACACCATTGGCTCTCCTGGTTCTCCTGCCGGCCAACAGGAAGATCTTGGAACTTGTCATCCTCCATAATCCCATAAGCCAATTCGGTATAATAAATCTTTCTCTATACATAGATCCCATTGGTTCTGTTTCTCTGGAGAACACTAATGAATACAAATACTAACTAAACTTCCGTGCATTTAATCATAGGTAAAAACACACATTTGCATGAAGATGCACAAGCTACTTTTGTTTTTCACTTCAGCATTATTTGTAATAGAACACAACTATGAACAGCTACATACTCCATAAACTATGAAATATCCATACTATGGAAAACTACACAGCAGTTATTATAATAACAATAAAGACACTATCTATGGAATGACCTGTATCGACTTGTAAGAGATACTAAGTAAAAAAAAGATAGACTAATAATATAAATATACCATTCATGTAACATGAAAATTAGGTACTCCCCCTATATAAATGCACGGTAAATATATAAATTCACAGCAGTTATTTCTGAGAGGAAACTGGAACTAGGAGGGGGTAGGTTAAGCATGTTTCATGTATTTTAAGAAATTTTCAAACTTCAATGTATTCATATGTTGCTTTTTAGTTGAAAAAATATTAATGTACTTGCACATTCAGATAAAAATCAAAGAAATTGAGTTAATGTTTTTTCTGCATTCTCCAAAGCAAGAAATTATGACTGTTAGCTTTATACATGCTATTAAAAAAACACAGCTTTACAGATATCATCTCACTACATATGTTTCAATTATTAGTAAGAGAAATGGGTCAGCGTGTTGCTTTAAGTTGCAGATGCAGCTTATATTAGGCACTTACTCAATGGGACAGCTTCCGGCTGTATTCTGTACATTTTCCCAGGTTCTTTTTCTTTTTTTTCTAAGGTTTTTCTGGTTTTAGTTTGCCTTTTTTTTTTTTTTTTTTTATGACAGTTAGCCCACAATTTTAAAAGCTCTCTTTAAGGCATTGCAAAGTGTCGAAAGATGGCAAGCATTTAGTCTTGCCTGCATCACTGAAATCATATTCCTCATCATCAGCCATTTCTCTACAGACCTGAAGTGAGGAGGACACTTGGGGGACTTGCTCTTTTTACAACATAACTGTCCCTTAGGGCACATGCAATCAAAACAATATGAAACAAGAAGCAGATGGGAAGTACAACATCTTAGGAGGAATAGGAATGTGCTTGTGGATTGCTACAATCTTACCAGCCACTTCAGAAAGGTCAAAAGCAAAAGATAAAAAGCGAAGAGCAGGAAGAATGGAAGATGAATGCACTGAAGACGGCACCTCAAAGCCTCTGCCCAACCATCAGTTCTCCCCAAGAATGATGAGCCCGGGGTCCCACTGTTCATGAATTCAGTCATCTAATTAGTAATAAGCATATAATCCCTACTATGTGCGGTGAAACAAATGGAGCAGCCTATGATGACATGTTTCCCCCAGTCCTGGTAAAATAACCAAGAATAAGGCCCATAACACCAGATTCATTTAACATAAATGACTCTTCTTATTCCATATTATGCTCCTCCTACTCCTTTAGTGACAAAACATCCTTTCTTTTATTTGGTGATGGCAACATAAATAGTATGTTTTATTTTCTTTAAGCATCTCCATTGGACAAACCTAAAAGTTATTCAGCTACTTTACAGCAGGGCTCCAGTTATATTTTCAACAGATCCATGAAATCCAAAGCCTGAAACCCCTGACAAAATAGTAGCCTTGAGCAAATAATGGAGAATAAAAGCGATAACAGAATCTACCCACTCTCCCACCCTCCAGCTCCCTCTCCCAACAAACAAAACCCATCAGATACTGCTGTTCTGCTCCCTGCTTTCCGAGTGTCTTTTCAGAACTGTAATTTCTACCTGTTCTTCACACCCAGCACAGACATCTTCACTAACTTAATTTCAACCCTGAGGTGCCCCCAGGGCCCCTCTGCAGTGGATACCTATGGGGATGCGGTCATTAATAGGTGATGAGCAAATACCTGGGGCTCAGCCACCCAAAGCCCTTCCTTCAATGCATGTGCTTTTTATCTCAGGCAGCTAAGCTCACTGTCCAGCACCTGTGCTGACACCTCCAGCAGGCTGGGGTTCTCCCAGGAGCTGCTGGGCTTTAACATGATTTAACAGGTCTGCTCTCAGCAAGGACCCATTTGCAGGAAGCCAGGGAAGCTGAGCTGCAAATGGGCAGGTAGCAGAAACTGTCAAATTGCAGGAACCAGGGGCGGGGGCCAAGCAGAAGCTACTGTTCTTCAAGAAGGTGGTGGCTATTAATCCTACCTGAATAAATGCAGTTCATCTCAGAAAGTTTATCAATAATTCAGTAAGCAGGGGAATGGGAACAAACAGACTTTTGCTACTGGGGGTTTTGTTAGCTTTCTATTTTTGTTTTCATGAGCGGGGCACTAGGCAGGGAATTACGGCTTTCTCAGAGGAGATTTTCTTTAAGGCAACAGCCACTAGGTGTTTTCACCGTAGCATTCAGAAGAGAATTTAAGACTAGTGGTTCTCAAAGTCAAGGTGGGGGAGGTGATTTTGCCCCTCCAGGGGACATCTGGCAACACCTGGAGACATTTTTCATTACCACACTGGAGCTATCTAGTGAACAGAGGCCAAATTGACACATATTTGTATCTGTTTTTCAAAGAAGGGGGTCATCCATCAGATTGCCAAGAAAAGGTGAAGAACTCTTGATGTAACCCTAAACCCCCTATTTTTCAAATGCTTAACACCTTGCAATGCACAGGAATTATCTGGCCCAAAGTGTCCAATAGTGCCAAACCAAGAAACTCTGCCTGGACTCGTTTAAAGCCCCAGCAATCCTAAATGGTAGGTACAGTTACTATACCCTTTTTACAGATGGACAAACTGCAGCAGAGTTTTTAGTAATCGGCCCACAAACACCTATGATTTAAACCCGGCCATCTACCTCCAGAACCTGGCCTCCAGATAACCAATGTGTGCCTCTGGTCTCGAAAGCAATTCACCAAATCAGATCCTATCCCTACTGTAAATCCTCTGAAGGTAGAACTGGAGTATGACTTGTTTAATTCTCCACCCTCACAGCACAAGGCTGCCTCAGAGTGGCAAATCTACAAAGATAAGTTATTTGAAGTGTGATCAACAGTGTATCCAGCTCATTTTTGTTTCAGGTAGACCATGGAGTATTATTTTCATTTTAGCTATGACACTGTGTATTGCTGTCCAGAACAATAAACCTGGTGTAATAAAAAAACTTCTACCGCCAGGCGTGGTGGCTCACGCCTGTAATCCCAGCACTTTGGGAGGCTGAGGCGGGTGGATCACCTGAGGTCAGAAGTTCAAGACCAGCCTGACCAATATGGTGAAACCCCATCTTAAAAAAAAAAAAAAACTTCTCCAAAATGCAGAGAGTTGAACTTTCATTAATAATAGAATTGGGAATATTCTTTATAATTAAGAAATCCCGAGCTACTAGGTATCAGCAAGCCCATATGAAATGGGTTTGAAATTTACACATATTTGCATTGGTTTTTCAAAGGAGAGGGTCATCCGACAGATTACCAAGGAAAGGTGAAGTATCGCTGATGCAATCCTATGCCCCCATTTTACAAATGAGCAAACAAAGGCAGGAAAAACTAAGTGGCCTTCCCAAGGCCACACAAGTCTATTAACACCAAGGGAGCATGGAAAGAGAGCATCAGTTCCTTCAGTCCTGTGGAATGCCTTAGAAATACTATTTTTGGTTTCCAAATCTGGATCACCCCACCATTAACACCAATACTATGAAATAAATTTAAGCCAAAAGAGAAAAAGTGTCAGCCTAGTTAACACAGCGACTCTCTCAACACCAATCTTGTGGAATTTGACATTACTGTAACTGATTTCTTTACAACCCTTTCGGCTCAAGAAATACTGATAAGAAGCATTCTTCTGGTGTCCTTTATCTATTTTCCAGAAAGGCATCAGTCTGAAAATGATGAGCAGTCTAATGGTGTGGTACCTATATAAGCAGGGCAAACACAAGCTGCTAAGAAACATCTTAAAGTGCCAGTTCACTGAACTTTCATACCGAAAAAAAAAAAAATTCAACTTCATCACCTGGGGAGAAATACAGATTTTTAAACGACAGGCAGTAGCTGAGGGTAGTGGTAAAGAGCCAAGGCTCTGCATAGAGAATCAGAGTTCAAATGCAAGTTCCATACCCACCATATGAATTACATTTAAACCTTACCCCTTATGGTAGGCACCCGAGGGAACTGCATACAAATGTGCACCAACAGGCAATTACAAGGTTGTTGTTTACAACTTTATTCCTGAAAGCCTAAAACTTAGAAATCAAAAGGTCTAACAAGAGGAAAATTGGCAAACTGTTGTTTGGTCGTATAATAACTAAACAGTAAGTACCTCACAACATCACGTGTGAATTTCATAGACATTCTGTTGAGCAAAAGCAGACAGACACAAAAGAGCCCATACTGTAAGGCCCCATAAGTTCTGTGGGCAAATCTAACTGTACGGTGAGTGGAATCACAATAGGGGTTACCTGGTGGCGGAGGGGAGGGGGGGAATGACAGATGTCCCTGGAATGCTAGAAAGTATTCCATCTTTATCTGCAAGGCAGTCTCACTCAGGTGAAAGCAGTAACACACCTATAGAAACACACTGAACCACATACTTAAGGTTCGTACAATTTACTATGTGTATGTATGTGTGCATGTGTATGCACGTATGTGTATGTGCATATAAATGTTTTAACTCTAATTTTTTAAATTGTTTAATGCAAAGTTTTGTAAAAATGTAACTCTCCATAAGAGAGACCTAAAGCCAGTTACTTTATTTCCTGGGCCTCAAATTCCTCTTCCCTATAATGAAGAAAGTAACAGTTCCTATTCTCAGCATGTTACGGTCAATATTAAAGAAGGTAAGGATGAGTCAAGTCTTAGTGGGGTGCATCAAAGCACACAGGTTACATTCACGGCTGAGCACGGTGGCTCACACCTGTAATCCCAGCACTCTGGGAGTCTGAGGCAGGCAGATCACTTGAGGCCAGGAGTTCAAGACCAGCCTGGCCAACATGGCGAAATCCTGTCTCTACTAAAATACAAAAATTAGCCAGATGTGGTGGTGCTTGCCTGTATTTGTAACTGCTTGGGAGGCTGAGGCAGGAGAATCACTTGAACCTGGGAACTGAGGTTGCACTGACCCAAGATCACGCCACTGAACTCCAGTCTGGGCAAGAGAGTGAGACCCTGTCTCAAAAATTAAATAAGTAAATAAAGCACATAGGCTACTTTCTTTCCTTTCTTCCTCCCTCCCCACTCCCCTTCCTCCCTCCCTCCCTCCCTTCCTTCCTTCCTTTCTCTCTTTTTTAGACAGGGATTGGCTCTGTCGCCCAGGGTGGAATGCAGTGGCACTCACTTCACCTCGAACTCCTGAAAGCTCAATTGATCCTCTCACCTCAGCCTCCTGAGTAGCTCGGATGACAGTCACATGCCACCACGCCTGGTTAATTTTTACATTTTTAGTAGAGGTGAGGTTTCACCATGTTGCTCAAGCTGGTCTTGAACTCCTAGGCTCAAGGGATCCACCCATCCTGGCCTCCCAAACTGCTGGGATTACGGGTGTGAGCTACTGTGCCCCGTCTTCAATTCTTTCTATCACCATCATTATTATGATAACAATTCTTAGAAATGTTTCTGCACTCACTTCTTTTCATTAACACACTGTAGCCACTAAATATGAGATTTTTTCCTCCTGTCTTTATGCAAAAAAAAGTTTTCAAATATTATTATTATAATCATATGAAAGTAGAGATGCTACATAAATAAGAAAATGTGACCTGGGCCTCCTCAAACTCATTGCTACCAGAGATCTGAAAATTAAACAGCACTAGCCCGGCAGCATCCTGTGCCTTGCATCCAACGTGATACTGAGTTGTCAGATCCCTTGTTAGCAGTGGGTGCAAATGTGAAAAGTATCACACTGCTATTCTGCATGTTCTGACAAGACCATGAGGAAACACAGTCCCCAAAGAATCAGAGAGCCCAGCGTGCAACCTGATTAATCACCAGAGGAAAAAGCCCATACGGTGTGATGGTAGAGTATTCTGTGAAAATAGAAGAATATGGAGCTAGCCTTAAACAGAACAAAGGGGCAAGCAAGGCGGGCAGGGAGATAGAGGGCAACTTATTAAAGCTCCCACTACATATGTCTCCAGAAAACCAGGAGTCTTTCCCCTCCTAGACTGCCTTCACTTCCTTGCTAATTGCTGGGATTCCTTGTAATGGTAGAGCCTTTTGACTGGGATAGGGACAAAGCTTACAGCTGTAGCTTTAATGATAGGGATGCGCATTTGTTTCTATCTGAGCGGTTGGGATGTTTTACATGTATTTCCTGTGGAGTATAAAAGTAACAGATGTAATAAATGGGAAAGGGATGTATACCCAGAATGAAAATGACACAGCTGAACATGAGTGTGAAAAAACAGGGGGAGTTTTCCTTCTACATTCAGAAGAGAAAACCCAAAATGTGAACATTCTGCAACAAGGCTAAAATTGTTTCCCTGACTTGTTGTTTTGAGAAGCCCTGGAGTTCAACCTCCCAAGACAGTCAAGTTCACCTCACTACCTTCCAAATACATACTCGCAGCCTCACTGCAAGAGGTAAATTAAACAGAAATATGTTATAATGGGTAATAAAAGTAGGCAACCAGGGAATTCATTGAGCCCAATTTAGTTATAAATTTCCTTTAAAGTTAAGCTAAATATAAAGAAAAGGCAATTACGTACAAGCTTTTAGCACTGTGCTGAATTACTTTAATATGCATTTCTATCTAGTCAGGGCTGTGAGAAATCTTACTGTTGAACATTCTCAGCTTATTTGTAGTTTTATCCCCTAATCTATTTACCTGCAAGTAGCAAAGAAGAAAACAGATCTGGATGAAATAATTTTGTCTTTGTGAGAAAAATCTCACATATATAGGTTTATATGAAGATCCCATCGCATTGTTCTAGCGATGCATGAGTTGACTTATTTCTTGGTTGAAAGGCCAAATTTTAGCAACATATGGAAATCTGGGGGAGATGGTAGAGGGAAGAATAAGGAGGTCTCTGGGTATGAAAACTCCTCAGATTTTCAGAACTACCCATTCACTATATAAGGATCAATTCCAAGAGGGCCACACAGACCCCCTCACCCCTGCCAAGAACCCAGAATCCCAGGTATCTTTGACCCAAAGTTCAAGGGCCCTCAAAACTGAAGTATGAAACATTTGTTCTTGAAAACCCTCTAGAAAAGTTATTTCAAAAGCAGCCACTCTAAGGTTGAGTCTCCTTTTGTATTTAACCTTCTTTTCCTGGAGCTTTTCAAGTGTTTCAGTTTTATGCAAATCATTCTTTTAGGCTTCTTTGTCATCACAGGCATTTTCCTGTTCTGAAGCTAGCTTCTTTTGTTCCCTTTTACTCCAATGAATTCAGACTATCTCCTGGCTTTTGTTTCTCCACAGTAGTAAAACTCTATTGTGATGCAGCAGCAGACAATTTAAGCTAAGGTGACAATCATTTCAGAAAATAAAGCAAACCTGCTTTCATAAACACCTACCACACGACTAAATAGGCCTTCTACAGCAGGGGGAAGGGAAGGACACTGAAATGTTCACTTTTAGCTCAGAAAAAAAGATGACAAAGAAACTCTGAAATAATAGGTAAAAGCAACTGGCATTTACAAGGTAATACCTAACTTAATTTCCCTTAATGATGTCTATAGGACATAGATTCTCCAACTGTGGTCCACAGACCCCTGTGGGTTCCCAAGATACTTTCAGGAGATGCAAGGGAGTTTTCAAGAGACAGTGTGACTTGTAATATCATAACAGACTGAATGCAAAAGCAGTTATGAGAATCCAGCTGTCTTCTGCTGAGGCTGATGTTAAAGAGATTTGCAAAAATGTAAAGCTATGCCACTCCTTCCACTAAAATGTGTTGTTTTGGAAAATAATTTCTTTCTATAAAAATGTGTTATTTATGTTAACATGCTATGGTTTTACTAGTTGTTTTAAGTAAACAGTTTTTCAATTTGTCAGTTAAAATTTTTAGAACAATAAATAGCCACAGATATGATCCACATACACAAAACCTCTTTCAGGTCATATTCAATAATTCTTAAGAGTATAAAGAAGATCTGAGATTAGAAGGTTGCAGAACCACTACTACGTAAGGATCAGCCAACTGGGTCTCATGGGCCAAATCTATCCTGCCTGGTTTTGTAACAGTTACATTTGTTCACATACTGTCTTCAGGCCAAAGCCAGCCTGCCTGTTTATGTAAATAAAGTTTTACTGGAACACAGCCACACCCATTCGTTTACATATTGTCTATGTCTGCTCTCCTGCTACAAGGGCAGTGTTGAGTAGTTTTGACAGATAAGGTATGACCTGCAAAGCCTAAAACATTTTCGATCTGGCCCTTTACAGAAAAAGATGATGATGATGATGATGATGATGATGATGATAAGCAACACTAACTGACCATCTCTTATGAGCCAGGCACTGTGCCATGGAGACTTAACATGGATCAAATTGTAGGGAAAAGAAATCTCTTTCTGGCTGGGCATGGTGGCTTATGCCTGTAATCCCAGCACTTTGGGAAGCCGAGGCGGGTGGATCACAAGGTCAAGAGATAGTGACCATCCAGGCCAACATGGTGAAACTCCGTCTCTATTTAAAAATACAAAAAATTAGCTGGGCATGTGCCTGTAGTTTCAGCTACTCAGGAGGCTGAGGCAAGAGAACTGCTTGAACCCGGGAGGTGGAGGTTGCAGTGAGCCTAAATCGTGCCACTGCACTACAGCCTGGCACCTGGTGACAGAGTGAGACTCTGTCTCAAAAAAAAAAAAAAAAAAATCTCTTTCCTTTTCATCCTAAGTTCATGGTTGAGGCCCCTATAACAAAAGGCAGATTAACAAGAGAAAGGTATAGACATCTATTTAATGTAAGTTCTATGTGACAAGGGAACCTTCATAAGGAACTGAAGACTCTCAAGAAATAGGTAAACTTATGTGTTTTTATGCCTGGGTTTGATGAAGAGTGAACAGTCATGGAGAAATATGATTGGAGGATAAAGAGTATGGTCTAATGGGAATAAACTCAGGGAAATTAGCAAGGCCTGTTTGTTCAAATTCTTCCTGGTGTTGTAGGGGTGAAAGGAATTTTCCCTGTCCCTCTACTGGACAACAGACAGATTAACAGGAAAAAAGGCATTAACATGCATAAGTACAGGAGCCATGCAAAATATGAGACTCAAAGAAGCGTCACATGGTTGAGGTGTAAATACCCTTTTCATAGGGGGAGAGGAAAGTGGGAGGCTGTGGACCATTTTGAAGGAGCAATAAATGATTCATTCTCATGGGGGATAAATGAGCCCAAAGGACAGAAAATAGCTTGTAAGTGATACTTTGGAAACTGAATGGGACTGAATACTGGAAGGTGAGGAGCGGAACTGCACTGCTACCAAACATTATCTTATTATGCAGATAAAGTCTTCCAGGTAATCCCTCAAAGCTGACTCAGAAGAAGAGATGGAAAACATGCTGGGCGTGGTGACTACCTTTAGTCTCTTCTCTTCTCTGGTGGTTCCTCTTGCCTGGTTATTTAATGAGACTCCTAAGGAGGAGGTTTTAAGACCATTGCATTTCTTTTGTAAGAAACTTTCTAAGTCACATATGGGAAATTCCAGAGAGACCATTGGGGAGAAAGGGAGTACAAGAGAAAGCTCCAAAATCCTTGCTTCTGGGGCAATTTTGAAGCCCTTGTAATTTCCTTTAATTCAAAAGTACTCAGCATGCTCAAGCAGGAGACTTCGGGGTATTGTTCTCTGAGCCCCAACAGTAGCTCAGTGTCTTCAGTGATAAGGATGCTCCTTTCCTCCGGGTAGAGGGAGGCGCCTCTGGAATCAGGGTCTTAAGACCTACTTCAGTGAAGAAGAGCAGGAAAAAGCCAGAGAGTGGCCTTCCTAGGTTTCATAGTCTGTCTCAGGGGAGAAGGGTGAAGGAAGGTAAAAGTGACCTTCTGTTTCTGTTTTCTCAAATTTCAAGGTGCCATATTTTGGGATAGTAAGTCCTGAATCCCATCAAAATCAATCTTGCCAATAACTCCAGGAGAGAGACTCTGTTATCATCCCCAATGAATAGATGAAAATTTAAAGCTCAGAAAGTTTAAAAGACTTTCAGTCACAGACCGTATCAATGGAGAAGGCAATATTCAAACCCAGTCTGACTCCAAAATCAACCATTACCAGATTAAAGCAAGAAAAATAAACATGGTAAGTTTTCACAGAGCCTTCTTGCACTCTACCCTGCACCAGTCAAAGCCAGAAAGGGATTTCTCCATTGAAGAAAGCCAGGGCTCCAGTCGCTTCCCCAGCAAAGAGCAATTCTCAGATCCGGTTACCTGCTCCGCCAAGCACCTACCCACCAAAGTACCTGGCCCGTATGGATATAAAATAGTCTATTCATGTAGTCCATCAGTGAGAAGGGCTTATAAAACCAAACGTGGGTTCACATTGGAAATAAGCATGTGGCTAGATTTTTTTTTTTTAAACGAAGCCTCATTCTTGTTGCCCACGCTGGAGTGCAATGATTCAAGCAATTCTCCTGCCTCAGCCTCCCAAGTAGCTGGGATTTTTTTGCGCCACCACGCCTGACTAATTTTTATATTTTTAGCAGAGACAGGGATTCACCATGTTGGCCAGGCTGGTCTTGACCTCCTGACCTCTAGTGATCCACCCGCCTTGGCCTCCTAGAGTGCTGGGATTACAGGTGTGAGACGCTGCGCCTGGGCTGGCTAGAATTTTTTAATAGATGCGTATTCATGTCAATTTGCAACAACAACGAAATAGCACGATCATGCAAGCATTAGGGGGAATTTTGGGGCACTACTAGTGCATGAAAGTGTAAGGTCGATAGCCTCGCTGGCAGCCGGATGAACAACAACCCACCCCTCTCCATGTCTGATACTCAGCATCTGGCTTCTCCATGCGGGCTCCCCTCACCCACACCCACTTCTGTGTTCTGCTCCCAGATCTATAGTCAGCACTAAACTATGCATTCTCAGCACTAAACTATGCATTCGAATCCCCCAAAATTTACAAAATCCCGCCAAGCCTTACCCAATGGCAGCTCGCACCATATGTCCTTAGCCAGCCCACCTTATGCCTTGTTTCCCCAATATCCAATCAGTTGCCTCTAACCCCTATAAAACCCCACGCCCAAGAAGAGTCAAGCTCGACTTCTCTGGCCCCCCCCCTTTCTGGACCACAGAACCTCGCCCGAGAGCTTAATAAATTGGCATTTAATTTTCCTATGCTGGCCTCAGTTTCCTCATTTTAAACTCGGCAATAACCCTCACAGAAAGAACCCCATTTTTTGGTTTGTTCTTATAGCAACACCCTCAAAGTCTTCATTTTAAGAACATGTAGTTATATCCCAAACAGCTCAACCCCATGTTGACTGTACCTCAGAATGTTCTCAAAACACATCCTTAAGTCTCATTCCATCCCTCTTGCCAACACTTATTCACTCATTCTAACATTTCTGAACTAGAGATGTATTTATTAACGTTAATGTAGATTTAGTATATAATATACAGTAGTTTTAATCTGAAAATTGTATATCATATAATTAGCATCTTTGATTACAATTATGTGTACTTGGCAAAAACAATAAAATTAAAATGAAACAAACATAAAAAGAACTTCTGAACTATACCACTACCACCTGGAACATGTCATACCTGGAACATGTCGTACTAGCTGTAGAACTCATCATATCTTCAATGGAAATGTGGGACATTTTTAAAAATCTTGTGAATATGCAAAAATCATAAAACAACAAAACAAAATCAAATCAAGCCAAACTGTAAAATCTCGAATTAATGCCTAAATGCAGAGGTGTAATAAAGTGAGATCCTGCAAGAGAATGGCTATCAGAGGAAGAAAGGGGACAGAGATCCTTTAGTCATAGAAACTTGTTATCATAGAAAGAACATTGAGATCTAAAAACTACTAAATTAAGCCTTTCATGACCCTATCCATAACCCTGAGCAATGGTGGTCCACCCATTTCAATGCTCTTAAGATACCAGGAGCCTCAAGCCAATGCAGGAACTCTTACTTCTGAATTTTGAAACAATGGAGGACCTTGTAACAAAAAGCCAAAGGCCGGCCGGGTGGCTCTTGCCTGTAATCCCAACACTTTGGGAGGCCAAGGTGGGTGGATCACCTGAGGTTACGAGTTCAAGACCAGCCTGGCCAACATGGTGAAACCCTGTCTCTACTAAAAATACAAAAATTAGCCGGGCGTGGTAGCGGGCGCCTATAATCCCAGCTACTTGGGAGGCTGAGGCAGGAGAATCCCTTGAACCCAGGTGGCAGAGGTTGCAGCGAGCCAAGATCACACCATTGCACCCATCCTGGGCAACAAGAGCAAAACACTGTGTTTAAAAAAAAAAAAAACAGTTCAAAAGCATACACAGTGAAAAGTAGGTCTCCTCCCTAGAAGCTACTTTGGTAACTGTTCTTCCATATCCTTCCAAAGACAGTATGTGTGAGTGAATGAGAGAGAGAGAGAAGAGAGGGGAACGGCATGTGCCTCATGCTTCTCTCCCCCCACAGTCTTAAACAGAATACCATACAAATTCTGCACATAGTCTCTTTTCACTCAGTATATAGATGGAAAATCATTCTAAATCAATACATCCAGAGTCTCCTTTCTTATAAATGGCTACATAGTGCACCAGTGCACAAATATATCACAATTTGAAATTCCCTAATTAGGGATATCTAGGATGTTTTAAGTTTCATGCTATTCCAAGTTGCTTCGATGACTATCTTAGTACATAAACCTTGGTAGAGATATGCAGTTTTTCCATGGGATAAATTCTCAGAAGTGGGATCACTGAGTCAGAAAGTATGCATATTTTTACTTTCTGTGGAAACCGACAGATTCTCAACCAGATGTACGTTCCTACTGACACAGTTGTAGTCTAGGAGTAATGGAGTATTTTTATTCATACCCTTACCAATTGTATTTTATCCAACATTTTGATCTTCATCAATCAACATGAGATAATGTTACCTCACTGTGGTTTTACTATGTAAGGGACTTTTTAAAAACCTGTTACTTAATGTCTTTAAAAGACTCCCAAGGCCCTTCATGAATGGGCCTCTTGCCTGTCTAGCTTATTCCAGTTTTGTGATTGGCATTTTTGTGCCCACATCTTAGCATGCGGTTTTCTCTCTATTCAAAATGCTATTCCCTCTCTCTGAAATGGCATGGTAGATTCTCAAGCGTGGCTGGTTCATCCTCTACTCAACTCATGAACAACACCTACTTTTCTTTTTCTTTTTTGCGATGGAGCCTCACTTTGTCACCCAGGCTGGAATACAGTGGCACGGTCTTGGCTCACTGTAATCTCTTCCTCCCAGGTTCAAGCAATTCTCCTGCCTCAGCCTCCTGAGTAGCTGGAACTACAGGTGCCCGTCACCACACCGTGCTGATTTTTATATTTTTACTAGAGACAGGGTTTCACCATATTGGCCAGACGGGTCTTGAACTCCTGACCTTGTGATCCACTGCGCCCAGCCTGAATACCACCTACTTTTCAAAGCCTTGCTTCTCTTAATGCCTCTCCACACACAAGCCTGGAGTCAGATTTCATTATGTCTTCATCTTCTCCCTCCCACCACTGAACACACACCCCTTGTGTACCTTTATTCTGTAGCAGATTATACCTGCCTCTTACTGGAGTATCTGAGCACACCTTTCTAGGGCAAGAACTTAACCCTGCCTGGGTACTCCTCAGCACCAAGTCCAACCCCTAATAGGCAGAAAATGTCTGCTGAATCTACTGGAAACTGGCTGACAGACACTACTGATAAGAACATGTATTCAATTATAACACATTACCTACGCATTTAACCATGAGAATTTGGAATATATTAGAAAAAAGGAATATCATGCCAAGTTTACGAACACCTCATGGGTAATAAGCAGAAGCATTTGAATTTTCTCTTACATAAAATGTATTATTTCCCATCACAAAACCTAATGGGAACATAAAAATCATTTATTCTAACAAGTTTTGGATGGGTATTAAATTCATAATTTCTCATATATTAATCATTTATACATCTTGCTAAATAGCTGGACCTTAATATGATGCCTACCTTGCCATAAAACCGAGACATCTGATGTAATGAATGGGCAAATTGTACTTTTAATATTCTTCCGTTGTTAATCTTTTTTTCATTTTTATTCCAAGGAGTAGCAACCAATTAATAATAAAGTTCTTAGTTTCACATCATATCCAATTGCTATAAAAACAACTGTTACTGGGCCAGGCGCGGTGGCTCATGCCTGTAATCCCAGCACTCTGGGAGGCCAAGCGGGGGAGGATCATGAGGTAGGAGATGAAGACTATCCTGGCCAACACAGTGAAACCCCGTCTCTACTAAAAAATACAAAAAATTAGCCGCGGTGGCACGTGCCTGTAGTCCCAGCTACTCAGGAGGCTGAGGCAGGGGAGTTGCTTGAATCTGGGAGGCGGAGGTTGCAGTGAGCCAAGATCACGCCACTGCATTCCAGCCTGGTGACAGAGTGAGACTCGGTCTCAAAAAAAAGGAAAAAGAAAAAAAAAAATCTGTTACTAACAGGGCTGGAAGACACTGAGGAAGAAAATGTACAACATACTCAAAAAAGCTTAATATCTGCTTGCACAGAAGTAGCCAACTTTTGTCATGAATTTTTCAATTCTGCTCATTTCCAAATTGTAAAACATAGTAATGGCAGCTAATATCTACCAAACAACATGTGCCTCAACCTGTAACTTACATCATTTTTGTACACTATTTCACTTAATACATCAACTCTATGAGTGAAATAATTTTATTATTCACATTTCATAGCTGAAAAACCCCAGCTGGAAGTTTAATGCAAGGATGTATTACTACTAAGTGGTGCCATGGAGACTTGAACACTGGTTTGTCCAATTCTACTGGGTATCCAAGTAAAAGGAATGCTATTTGCAACTTATGTGCAACATAAAACTCTTCATCAAACCATTAACTAACACCACACCTGTTGAAGGGCAGCTGAATCCTTAAGGAGAAAACTCTGCATAGGAGCAGAAGAAAATTCATTATGTATCATACATTATTCACTGCTTAGCACTGGAATGTACTCAAAAATTAATAAAACTAAAAAAATATATCATGAAACATTCCTTCATTCTACTTACCTTATGGACTTTCTGCAAACCTAAAATGCATTTATCCTCAACGTGTGTATGATGTAAACATCCCCCTTTTTATCCTCCCAGTACTAAATTTTTAACGAATCAGAGGTTTAAACATAAGTCCTCTTTATTTAACATGACTGTACTGTACCTATCAGACCTTAGGAAAGTTCCATATGCTTTCTATGGTATTAAAATTTTACTGAAATATTTGATGCTACCATCTGTTCTTGGTGAGACCCAAAATGGTGGCCTCAGGGAAAGCACTGTTGCATTACTAACACTGTTGGGATATTTTCCAGAAATTGTTTATCTATAATGTATAAATATTTCTCATTATAGATCAGGACAACACACAGATGTAAACAAAACACAACGGTCACCCTTTGTCCGCTTCCACCCAGTGTTGCCTAAAGGAACACGTTTGATTCATACCTTTTTAGTTATTTTTCTAAGCAATTACACAGGCGCACACAGAGATATACATACATACTTAGGATGGTCCTGACTCTCTCGTATATGAAGCACAAACAGGATCACACTCCATTTTGCATATTGTTCTGCAACTTGTTTTTTTTGTGTTGAGACAAAAGTAGCCAAGGTAGACAGTACCTACATTTCCAACGTCGTCCCCTCTGTCTCCCAGGCTGGAGTGCAGTGGTGCGATCACAACTCACTGCAGCCTCAATCTCTTGGGCTTAGGTGATCCTCTTGTGTCAGCCTCCAGAGTAGCTGGGACTACAGGCATGTGCCACCACACCCAGCTAATTATCTTTGTAGAGATAGGATCTCTCTATATTGCCCAGGTTGATCTCATACTCCTGGGTTCAAGCAATCCTCTGACTTCAGCCTCCCAAAGTGCTGGGATTACAGGTGTGAGCCACTGTGCCCAGAATGCAACTTGTTTTTAAGTCGCCCAACCACATCTTAAACATTTTTCCTTATCATATATACATAGACTTACAACATTTGAGGGTGCCTAAAGTTCCACATTGATGGCATGCCATATTTTATTTCCTCTATTGACAGATGCTGTGGTTTTATTTTGTCTATGTAAAAACATAGCAATTCAGTCCCAAAATCAATCATTCTCTGAACAGTTTCATCTGAGAGATGTAAAGAAACAGTAACGTACCTTTCAAGGAAGACAGCTCTGAGATCTAAAACTGTCTACCATTGAGTGTATCATCTATTAATTTCCTTGAAAAAAATCACTCTCTAGCAAAAGCCTGACACAAGCTCAAAAACCAAAAAGCTTTGTTTCTGGCTAAATACTTAGAAGGGCATTTCAAAGAGAAGAGGAGTCATTACCAGAAACCATCTGAGTGAATAGTTTTCTCTGAGATGTGGAATTATAAATGGCACAATGCATGATGATGGGGAAGGAAAATGGACGAATCTACCCCTTCATGGGCCTACAGGGTAAAACACACTGAGTGTTTTAGTGACTCAAGCTTTAACTGTTTTGGTGCTTGTGTGTTTAACCTGTCTTCCGGTCTTTGCAATACTTCCTCTTCTTCCATGTATCCAGGTATCAGATGTCCAGGAGATGGAAACGAGGCAGACAGGGTCCTGAGACAGCTGTTGTATTTAACCTGTCCCCATCAAGCACTAAGCAATTGCCTTCTGTCCTGGAGAAAAGCAGCAAATGAGCCACCCTGCAACAAACAGGAAAGGATCTGATGCTGTTCCTTAGGGGGTCTTTGCCATCTCACACTCTCTCCCTTCTTGGGTTTAAGGGCCTTGAAGAACCTGGAGGCCCTTGCATTTCCAAGACGTGATAGTGAATCACTGCATTCCAGGCCATTGGCTGCATGCAATGAGAGCTGGTGATACTGTCACAAGTAAAGTCCATTGCCCAGTTTGGGATAATGCCAGAAGGAAGTCTGGCATGACAGCACCCAGGGGGAGGGTTGGGACAATGCCCAAAGAAAAAAAGAAAACAAAAGGAGGCTGAACAATAGCATGGGAAAAACAATGACACTTGCTAGAAAGTATGGCCCTTGTTGATGGTCCTTCCAATGAAGAATGCTCTCATTCAGAAGCAATTGAGAGGACCACTATTTCTGACCCCACTAAAGCCTTCTAGCTAGAAAATCTTCCGAACACAAACTGAGATTTCCAAAATGCTTCTATGAGGAAA
The DNA here is from genome assembly GCA_036589455.1 of Ateles fusciceps. Lineage (NCBI taxonomy): Eukaryota > Metazoa > Chordata > Mammalia > Primates > Atelidae > Ateles > Ateles fusciceps. Next base: position 16,947,587 of record JAZHEH010000562.1, read on the forward strand.
TAAATGGAATCTAGTTAAAACCTCAATTTCTCTGATGAACTAATTTCAATGATGGGATAAGAATGCTGTAAAATGAGATAGATTTCTTCTATTTTGTCATCATTTGCATACTAGTTTGTCCCCCTCCATTTCTGGGGGGAGAATTACTCACCATCAATAAATATAAAGACTAGAACTCCAAATGCTACTTTACCTGGGTTACAAAGAAACGACTCTGAGAGAAGCAGATCTGATGTAAGTCACACTTGCCCTCACCACTTCAGCGTCAGTGCCTACATTTCCAAGGTCCTCAGCATCCTCTAACAGAAATTACATCTTCCCACATAAGCAGCCCGATAGCCCTCTCACTGTTTGTCAGTTTCAGCCACCCTAGCAGAGACTGATTGCCTATATATTTAGTTGAGGTGCTTGCTCAAGACTCCATTCCCTCCAAAGTGAATTTCATACATGCCACAGCGTCTACATTTTAAGTCAGACCATCATAAATACGCATCCAATTTTATTGAAAATCCTTCTAGACTTTTTGTTAAGACCCAGTAAAGAAACTACCTTGTGTGTAAACGTGTGAATGTATACGCATAGCTTCAACCATTACAGATGATGATAGGAAAGCAGGTAACAGGAATCACTCTCCAAAATGGGTAATTACAATAGCCAAATCACTTCTGGCTGGTGTTAGGGATGTTTGTTAAAGCAGCCTCAAATATGAATTACAGAATGTTTTTCTTAGGCCAACAGTAGATACGATTTTCATTTCTAGAACATAAAGTCCAGAGTGATGGATTATTACAGTAAAAACAGTCCTCAAATGGCAGTCAGAATTCCTGGGCTAAGTAAGGCCTGATTCGCCAGCACTCGTTCCTTAAGCAGGTGCAGGGGCACCGCCAAACTTCCTCAGCCCCTGCCCTCTCTGTCAAGTTAAAGGGCATGCCAGCATGTTAGGAGATTTTCCCTGATGCATTGAGAAGAGAGGCAGGGCAGTTCAAGAATATGGCAAGTCAGCCAAGGTCAAGTCGCCCTATCTAAGCTTCTGCTACTGACAAGGCTCACACAAGACAACCCAGAAAGGGAAGCCGGGATATGGCAATGTTTACCGTTTATTAGGCAATGACCCAGAAACAGGCAAAGGACACAGAATTTAAAGTAGCAGCTGACAAGGGCGCTGACAATTGAATTTTGCAAACATAAGCATTAAGTCCTCTGGTATGGAAAACACAAGAGGGTGGTGGGGATACTGGCTCCTTTCTTTGACTCTGACTTCCTGCATCCCGCTCAGTGAGGAGCCAGATTAGCCTGCCCCAATCCACCAGAGAGCCCCAGAACACAGGAAAATACGAAGAGCCTTCCCTGCCGTGCAGCTAATCACCGACAAAGCTTGAGACCCGCTGCCACAGCTGGTGGCCTCTGAGTCTCTGCAAAGATAGAGGCGACTGAGAAAGAGAGCCTCTGATGAGCTCCTGCTTTATCTAGCTCCAATTCCTCAAAAACTTCCAGCTGGGATGACAAATGCCAGGATACAGAGTCTAGGCTGCCCCGTGGGAAGCTGTTTCCTCGGCTAAGTCAGCATGCAGCCCTTTTTCTGACTTGAGGTCCGAAACAATTTTCCAGGGCAACACCCGGCTAAATCCTGGTCCCTGCCTAATACCCTGTAAGGAACATAAATCTGGCTGGGAAACATGGATTACTCCAGGAAAGGTCTCTCTGTCTCTGTTGAAGAGAGACACGGTTCTGGCAACACACCTTCCCTGACAACCACCTCAACAGACCCAAGGTCATAAAAGTGACGTCAGCCACACTCAGGAAGGACAGAGGCCCTTAGACAAAGGGGCCAAATAGGGACGTCTCCAAATCAAGTAATTATCGAATTCTGCTAAGAAGCTTGGAAAAGCTGGGTACCCAATTCCTCTTCTAGAAACATGTCTCAGCTTCCCACACCCCTATGAACATAATGGCATGTGATTAAATTGTCTTATTCTGTTAGCCTTTTTAGCAGACATGGAAACAAAAAAAAAAAGGCATAATCCTACCATAAAACTGTCATATTCTGATGGCTATTTAACAAATTCATTTCCCGACAAGGAGCAGGTGAGCAGGTATTGCTGCACATGTTACACTCCACCCCCCACAAATGTTTCTTTAAGTGAATGCAAATTGGCATGTAAATAATTTGTCTAATGTGTTAATAAAAAGATTTCCATGATCAAAAAAGCCACAAAGTCTTACTTAAAAAATAATTCACGCTTTCCTAACTTCTCATTCTTTTTCATACTTTTGTATAAATTTAAAAACTCCTTTTTCATAATTTTATATACCTATCATAGTTCATAGTTTTGTTTTCTTTTCACTGCAGTGATTTGGTTTGAAAAGAATGAAGAATGTCAACTAGAAACTTCCAAGAAGGTCCCAAAGCCATGTTTAGCCAGATCAAACCAGGCCAGGTCCCTTAATGTACAGCCCCAAAGTCCATTTACAGCATTGACAAAGGTGGACTCCCTAGTAAGACTGTCTAGAAGAATCAATAACCAGTGTTAGATGAATAAATGCCGGCTGTTACTCTCAACAGGCCTAGCACAGCACACATGTTTTCCACTGCATATCTGAGTCTATGGGTACCCATGATGGATGGCTAAGGACCAACTTGAGGTACCACTGAAGGCCCCCTAGAGCAAATTCCAAATAAGCCAGATAATATGACGTTTAAATCAAACCATTCCCAACACTTCCTCCAAATCTGGTGAAAATTTCCTAGGTGTTTTCCTGTCAACTGGAGACAAAAAGAACCTTTGTTTCATTTCAGGGTAGGTATTGCCTAACTGGTAAGCTTTACCTGATCCCTTCTTCCTATTCCTACTGGGCAATGCTTGATGCATTTGGTTGGTTGGTTTGGGGATTTCTTTTTTATTTACTTTTCTTACAGAGTCTGGCTCTGTCGCCAGGCTGGAGTGCAGGTACAATCTCGGCTCACAGCAACCTCCGTCACCCGAGTTCAAGCCATTCCTCTGTCTCAGCCTCCTGAGTAGCTGGGACTACAGGTGCACGCCACCAAGCCCGGCTAATTTTTTGTTTTAGGAGAGACGGGGTTTCACCATGACCAGGATGGTCTCGATCTCCTGACCTCGTGATTGGCCCGCCTCAGCCTCCCAAAGTGCTGGGATTACAGGCGTGAGCCGCTGCGCCCGGCCCTTGGGGATTTCTTTATTAAATTTCATTTCCTGAACTGAAAATGTATGTATAATTCTATAAATCAAAGTCAAATGTACAAAAGCATGGACGCCTTATCTCACCTCTTCTTCATACCTCTCAAGGCAACACCAGTTATTAACACCGTGATGCTGAAGATAATCCTGTCTGCGCCCCATAAAAAAAAGTAGCTTCCTCTAAATACGGTCGTGCACACTGCTTCTCCCCCACTCGATTAACAAGGTATCTAGGGAAACAGAGATTTAGATATATAGACAAACATATGTATCTGTTCAGAGGGTGATGCTTCTCTATTGTAACAGCTGCACAGATGCCATTATGTAGCATCGCGTAATTTATTAAAACAGCCCCTATTAATGGGCTGTCAGGTTATTTCCAATCCCTTCAAAATCCAAACACTGCTGCAAGGAATAACCTTGACATGGGTCATTCTGCACTGCAGCCAAGTACATCTGTAGGGCACAGACCTGGGGGCAGAGTTTCCGGATCCAAGGGTAGAGGCAAATCTGATTATGATGGACATGGCCCAGTCGCCTTCATAGAAGCTGTGCTAATTTAAGGCCCCCAACAGTGATATCTAAGACCACTCATTTACCCCACGGTCTCACCAACTACTCACGGCACAGGCCAGTTCTAACCTGAACCCTGGCATAGAGAACAGTAGGAAGTATCAGAGGGCTTGGGCAGGCCAAATTCTTCTTGCATTCATTCCCTAGCTCCCAGCTCTACCTGCCACATGACAGCGCAGGCATTAAGTTGACAGGCTCGGTGGGCAGAAAGAGCTGAGGTCCCACCTCTTCCACTCCTGAGCTGAGTGGCCCCAGAGAGCTCAACATTTAAGTTCTGTAAAACTCAGTTTCCTTACCCATCAAGTCAACATGCATGCATCTCTCTACCAAAACAAATGCAAACAAGTCCCTCTCCATGCAGGACCATGGGAATGAGGTAAGAAGCACCCGGTGCTCCCCCACAGCGCGCAGTCCTGGTGGATGCTTTGCAAATGTTCAGAATGACGGTACTCCAACTCACCACCCGACAAGCGGTAACTAATCTTTCCAAGCTCAAAAGAGAACACGGCAGTAAGAAACCTGACACCATTATATACCCAGCAGTGTCCTCTCCTGTGCCCCTCAGTGTGCCAGCAGTCACTTACACTGACAAAGGCCACACTCTGGGGGCACAGACTAACAGGTTACATTTTTATTATCTTTTCATTACAGTTGATGAAAAAATGCTGTGAAGGAAATAAACTTGATGTGACAGAAATAAGGCAGAATAGGGACCTCAACAAAGATAGCAGAGGTATCTCTAGCTAGTCCTAGCCAGAGCACAACCTGGAGCTCCCTTCAGCAAAGAACTTGCTACTCAGCTGCAGGGAGCCTTCAGCTTTTGTGTAAAGGCAAAGCTCTTCTCCAGCCAAGGGCTGCAGGGGATTGGGGTACTGCTGGGTACTGCCTGTTTCTGCCCACTATGGCAGATCTGCAGCACATTCTCAGATTCTCCCTGTCCAATCCTGCTTCTTCCCTTTTCTTCTGCACAGGCACTCATACCCAATGAATTCCTTGCACTGCTCTGTGTTTGTATCCCTGAGGCAGTCAGATCCCTATTGGGACTATCAACACTATTTTTTTTTTTTTTTTTGAGACAGAGTCTCACTCTGTTGCCAGGCTGGAGTGCAATGGCGCGATCTTGGCTCACTGCAACCTCCGCCTCCCAGGCCCAAGCGATTCTCCTGCCTCAGCCTTCCAAGTAACTGGGACTACAGGCTCGGGCCACGACGCCTGGCTGATTTTTGTATTTTTAGGAGAGACAGGGTTTCACCATATTGGTCAGGCTGGTCTTGAACTCCTGACCTCATTATCCACCCGCCTCAGCCTCCCAAAGTTCTGCGATTACAGGAGTGAGCCACCATGCCTAGTCCATCAAGCATACTCTTAATTTTAACCAACCCTCTTCTCCTCCCTGGTCAGACCTTCCTTTCTAACCAAGCTAACATGCCCTCCACAATAGGGCACTTGGGGTCTTCCTTCTCCATCAGCACGCCTGTTGGCACATGCCAGTTTCCTTGTCTTGCACGCTCTCCTGCCTCCACTGATAATTCCAAATTTTCAACGTAGCAAGTGCAAACACACCGCCCAATTCTTTAAATGCACTATCTCATTTAATCCTCATAACCACCAGATGAGGGAGGTAGGCAGTCTTGTAAGAAAGAGAGAATGAGAGAGGGGCAGGAGGGGGGGAAAGAAAGGAGGAGAGAGGGAGGGAGGAATAACAGAGAGAGGGAAGGAGCCAGGGAGAGAGAGATAAAGACTCACTCAAAGAGAGTAGACTTGGATTAAATAATATGTCCCAAGATCAGTCAATGGCAGGGAAGGATTTCACACAGAGGTGTCTCTGGTGACAAATATCACAATCATCTTCACCACCCTATACTGGTTCATTTAAAACCTGGTTCCCAAACTCAACTATTCTAGGAAGTCTTTCCTAGTCAACTGTACAACTCAGATTTCCAAGTCCCTTGGAATCTTACACGCAAGTTTTAATCTACATTAATCCACATTTGCTAATTCTTGCTTCTGAAATTGTTCTAAGCTGTTTCACATGGTCCAGTTTTGGCTCCCAAACTAAGCTGTCAGTGCCCCAGGATCAGAGGCCCACACTTTTATGACCTGTGTTTCCCACAGCCCTGGGTAATGGACTTCCCACAGTAACAACCACACTAGGCCTGGACGCTCCTGTCACGTGTTAAGACAGAGCCCCTCTGGGCTTGGATGTGTTCCCTTTGTTTCTCCCAGTATCACTGGAGTGTGGCAAATACTGGCTCAGAGAAAACCCACATGGAAATGACTGCATTTTTAAAAAGGGCTGTAAATGTTCCAAACCAAAAGATGCCAAAAGGAAAAACTAAATGTACGCTCACCTTGAAAGAACAGGCAGCCACTTCCTAACGGGCCACATACAGGCACATAGATGCGTCCCAACAGCACAGCCTGGAGAAGAGCCGGCAGCAGCACGCTGATGTGGAAAGAAGAGCAGGAATCCCACCAACACCAACACCATACACACTCCCAAACGGGAAACAGGACAAGCAGTGGCCACCTTACAACTCAGAAGGCAAAACTTCTGTCTGAGCTGATCTTTTTTTTCTTTCTTTCTTGAGATGGAGTCTCGCTCTGTCGCCCAGGCTGGAGCGCAATGGTATGAGCTAGGGCTCACTGCAACCTCCACCTCCCAGGTTCAAGCAATTCTCCTGTCTCAGCCTCCCAAGTAGCTGGGACTGCAGGCGCATGCCACCACGCCCGGATAATTTTCGTATTTTTAGTAGAGACAGTGTTTTACCATATTGGTCAGGCTGATCTCGAACTCCTGACCTCAAGTGATCCACCCGCCTCGGCCTCCCAAAGTGCTGGGATTACAGGCAAGAGCCACAGCGCCTGGCCTGTCTGAGCTACTCTTAAAAGTCCAAAAACACCTCTGATCACGTATAGGAGACAGCAGTAGCAAATGGAGCCATGATTCTCTCATAGCTCTTCAATCTCCAGGGAATCTCAAACTACGGTACAACTAACAGCAAGACCATGTTTATGTCAGGATTGCCGGTAAGGTACCATGGAGCTGGGATGAAGTTACATTTCCAAATGTTACCAATATGTAGCAACACATTCTAATCACAGCCCCAAGATAATAATCACATAATTTGTACTCTGTGCATAAAGGCTATTATTAAATGCCTAGCGTCGAACGGGAAGTCTCCTTTATAATTCAATTTACCAAGTTTTGAGAATGTGGTTTTATTTGCTCTGTGCCCGATGCCAAACTGTAGCCTTAAGTCTTTCACCAGTGTTTTTCAAGGTTTCCAATATTCAAGGGAGGGTTAAGCCATAAGTCGAGAGAGAGCTCAAGTACGACAGAGAACTAAATATATCAAAAGGAAGAAGGGGAACACTATGTCCCATGAAGAGGAAAACAATTCAAAGGGATTTCCAGTTTAGTTTGGCTACTGCATCCATGGTTTTAGAAAAGGCCACAAACTCAAAAGTACTCCTGAGACAGCCAAGAAACCCCAAGGATGACGGAGCTGTTAAGTGTAGAGAAAGATTTGGAGGCTTGGTTAACTGCATAGTATGGGAACCACATATTTCCTAAAAGGGGAAAAAAAAACACATCCTTGACTTAGAATTGAAAATGACGCTCCACAGAGAACTGCCTACTATTTCTAGGGCAATCCACAGCAACAGCTGTTACCACTGCTTCATTTACATGTAACCCATTCAGAAAACTGTCCTGAGTGACTGATGCCATTTGGCTCTGCTGGCCTTACCCCAGGGTTTCCAGGTTGGGACCGCTGTCAATTATCAGCCCAGCTGTCTTCAGCCATCGTGCTGATCTTTATAGCCTGACTTCTCGAAATGCTCACTGCAAAGAGCAATTCAACTTTATGAAAAATAAAAACACTGCAAACGTTTCATAATGACTCACTTTTCAGCCCAGGTGTGACATCCCTATAATTAGTCAGCAACACACCTTGAGCTTTGTTAGGCCTAAAAACAAATCCATTTATCTACCATACAGGACCTATTCAAACCACATGGAAAATTAAGTAAGGGGAGAGAGAAAGAGAGAGAAAAAAAAAAGCTTTCCACTTAAAGACAATTTAGCTAATAGATCACATATGTTCAGCTTTGTCTTCCTCTTGCCTTTTTCTGGTTTTAAATTTTATTACCCTGGGGCATTTGCACCAAACAGAATCTTCTTCGTTGCTTAGGAATTAATCCACCCCTGCTGTTTATTCCTCATTTGAGTCATAATCCTCCGTTTGTGACATCACAATTAGCCACTTGTGGTGATGATTATAATGTCATGAACAAAGGATTATGACTGGGGAGTTGGAAACAAAACAGCAGGGGCACTGAAAGCTGGGCAAGGAAGTTCTTTTCAAATAACCATCTCCAGGAATCAATAATTGAAGGGTGGGAAAGAAGAACAGGATGGAGAAACTAACTGTTCTCCATCCACCTCTGGACAGAAAAATCCACCTTTGGACAGAAAGCTCTATGAGAAATGAACCAGTAGTTCTGACCTAGTGAAAAAATACAGAATGACATCACCAGCTACATTTTTCCTCGCCAGCCCACTTTATTAAAAACTTTGTTTAATTTTACAACAAACTCCTATGTCCCTATTACCCATACCCATTACTGTCAATATTCAGCAACATCTGCTGTATGTTTCTATGCATATATTTATTCCTCGACCATTTGAAAATAACTTGACAAGATCATGTCCCTTTGACCCCAAATACTGAGTGAATTTCTTAAGACAAAGACACTCTTGTATATAATCACAGTAGAATTATCAAATTTAGAGAATTTAACACTGATATAATATGGTCTAATTTACAGTCCATATTTGCATTTCACCATTATTCCCAAAATTCATTTCTCATTACTAGCTCACTTTTTTTTTTTTTTTTTTTTTTTGAGTCTTGGTCTGTGGCCCAGGCTGGAGTGCAGTGGCACAATCTCGGCTCACTGCAACCTCCGCCTCCCAGGTTCAAGAGATTCTCCTGCCCTCAGCCTCTCAGGTAGTTGGGATTACAGGTGTGCACCACCACATCCGGCTAATTTTTGTATATTCAGTAGAAACAGGGGTTTCACTATGTTGGCCAGGCTGGTCTTGAACTCCTGACCTTAAGTGATCCACCAGCTTTGGCCTCTCAAAGTGCTGAGATTACAGCAATCAGCCACTGCGCCCGGCCACTAGTTCACTTTTCAATCATCAAGAAAATGAAGCCAACATCTTTTTTCAATTTTCCTCCATGGTCAACAACATTGCTAAACCAAAATTCAGGATCTTAAAAAATTTAAATCCAGAGCAAGAAAAATCTTAACGGCTACCGTTTCTTTGGTGCTTCCTATGTGTCCATATCAAACCCTACACTGTAGGGTATTATCTCATCTAAACCCTACAGAAACTCCATGGGGCATGAGTCGTTATAATCCACATTCTATAGAAGAGGAATAAAAACCACCCCAGAGAATGAAGCATATATTGGGAAATATATCAAGGTGAAACAAACAGCTGAGTCCTCTCTATATGACAATGCTTCCTCTGAAGAGCTGAATTCATGCTGGTCCTAGCAGGCAGTCTGACATGAAAAGATTACAGAGATCCAGTCAACCTTCAGGACAAACTGAAAGCAGATCAATACCCCACTGTAAATGAAGGCTGCAATTAAGAATGCAGATTGCAGGGTCAAGGCTGATTGTAATGTTTCAGCATTGGATCATTACAGAATTTTCCAATACACATCCTGCCCTCTGAGCAAGTTTTATGGTTGAGTGTGCAGTGGGTAGCTTCTGTGGCATTATTAACTGCCTATTTAACAGATCCAGGAATGCCATTTATTCTAAACACAGAGTGAAGGTTTTAAAAGCAAGAAAAGAAGCTTTTCACAAGCTAAAAGCTTTTAGGATGGGATGGACCTTAAATTGCCTATTTCACAGAGACAGAAATGGCTCCAGGGACGCTTGGACATTGTTACTTTTTTTTTTTTTTTAAAAGAACATAAAGATAGAAGATTAACTCAACCTCACTCAAAACCAAAGCTGCTCATCTAAACCGGTTTTGGAAAGGAACAAAAATTCACAAACTGAAAGCCATGACCACATTTGAAAATAATGATTTCTATACAGCTCCTGTCTCCCACATTTTACACACATCCCACAGTGCACATGGCATGTGCCATATACAGATTTCCAGCACCAAGCAAGCTACACAGTAGGCACCCAACACCAACTGGGTGCCAATAACTATTCCATTCCCTGCTGTGCCCCTTAGCCATCCCCATCCCCCATCCCCCAACCCCACCTCCCTGCAACCTGCACTACACCTCATAACCAGAAACAGCTCTAGGAAAAGTTTGCTCACCAATGTACCCCCAAAGCCTGTACCAGGGGCTGGTTTTTCCATGCCCTCTTTTTGTCCTTCTTGATCTCCTTTTTCCTTTTTTTTGAAGGACAGGATGGAGAACTTCATTCAAAAGCAGCCAAGGGTCACCCACATATTTTGCCAGGCTATCCCACCCCATGCTGCTTATTTTTTTATAAAGCTGAATAACTGCCAACATGTTAACCTCAAAACATTCACCTTCCTGGATTTAGATTTTTATCCAGATTTCTTGCTTCTTTTGATACTCAGCCCGGGCAAGGCTAGGAGCACACTCATGCGGGACGATGCTGGTGCAGGTCCAGCCACCCTGAGATGAGGCCCTCTCCCATTCACACCTCCACCTACCCTGCTTCCCTCACGCCAGTCATGCAATGGTGACCCCACAATTAACTGTCTGGACAGGGACTCTTTGGAGAGTGAAAGGGGACACTGTTGATAATTACACTTGGACAAGCCGGCATTAACGGGCACAGTGGCCACCCTCTTGGGTAGCCCATTTTGGGTCTGGCTTCAATTCCCTGCATCAGGTATGTCTTTGCTCTGTTCTGGCCCAACTGCTCTGGTTTGCTCTGCTCATCAGTTTTGCTTTGGGATTGAGAGAATAGGAAGTCTTAATGTCTAATTAGTAAATTGCTTAAGGGGACAATCAAAATAGAGAAAGAGAAAATGTTCCAGTAGCAGGGCAGTTGAGGAAAAGTGGGACAAGCTGAAGGGGGTAAGGTGTCAAGATTTTTACTTCTTCTTGGGATCACCCTTTGCTTTCCACCGCTTTCCATTAAATCCTGTGAACCTCTGACCAGCTGAGGTCTTATTCACTGGAATCTTTCTTTGTTTTGAGACGGATGTTTCACTTTTGTCGTCCAGGCTGGAGTGCAATGGTGTGATCTTAACTCACCGCAACCTCTGCCTCCCAGGTTCAAGCAATTCTTGTGCCTCACCTTCCTCAGGAGCTGGGATTGTAAGCGTGCACCACCACACCCAGATAAATTTTTTATATTTTTAGTAGAGACAGGGTTTCACTGTGTGACTGTTCTCAAACTCCTGGCCTCAAGTGATCCACCCGCCTCTACCTCTCAAAGTGCTGAGATTACAGGCATGAGCCACTGCGCCTGGCCTTATTCACTGATAGCTAATGAGATCTTACAACCACATTGTTAAGGTTCTGGCATGTACTGACCCAGGTCATTCTGTGACTTACAAGCCTGGCTCTTGGTCGGACTGCTAAATTTCTGGTACCTTTTAATGAAAAACAACAGCAAGTCCTCTGCCACTGAGCAAGCACTCAAAACCCTAGCATGCATTCTGTCCTCTTGATGTGCTGTCAAGATCTCCTTTAGAATGAACCCAACGCCGTTGGCTCCTTGCCAAATGTGATGGCCATTAGTTTGAAAACAGTTTGAAATACTCAAGCTTTGGAGTCGTACAATCAAAATCAATTAATGTACCATTTGGGAGTTTGTATATACAGCCATCTCTGAGGCAGCAAGCTTTCCAGAGTCTTTGATTTGACTGTGACACAATCTTGCCACATTTCTGTCTCTCACCCACATGAGACCGGTGCCCTTTGTGAATATTCTTCCTTCTCCCAGTCAAATAAACTTAACTTAGGATGACTGTCCTTAATTTTTTAAAAAGCCATTATTCCAGAAAAGATTTCAAGGAAAAAAAAAAAAAACTGTTATCTAATACAGAGATCTTAATTGGGAAGCGTCCCAAAACTTACGGATGCAAATTAAGAGTCAATTGGGTATTACGACAGGCATTTACTTTTGGAGAATAAAAATAAAGTTTTACACAAACAACCAATAGAAAGAGTACAAGTGTTTGAGGCTATTTTTAATAAGCATCAAAATGGGACATGGTTATGACAGGTCTGGGAGGTAGCTTGGGTACTTTTTCTAGAAACGTGACATGCCAAGCGGAGGCACCTGGAAGCCAGGATGGGCAATTCACACTGAGCTCTCAACCAGGGAACTTTTTACCAGGGATGAGCCCATCTCATATGGAATGCTCCAAGCTGGAGAAATCAAAGATGGAAAGACAGAAGGTAAAGCTACAATGGACTGCACTTCTTTCCAAATAAGAAGGGAATGTGGGGAGATACCATCAGGTCGTTCCCATCAGTTTCAATCCTACCCGATGACTCTGAATTCTTGACTCCCCCTGCTGTGCAGTCAGACAACTCGTAAAGACTAGAAAACTATGCCAGACACTGTACAACACATGTTGACTGTTTCTTCCCTGGACAACCCATGAGTATCCATCCCTCCTTCGTTTTTAAAACCCATCGGTCTACTGCTTCAAGTATTTGGAACAGTTTTCCCAGCTGCTGGTTTTCAAGTGTCTTTTAGAATGACAGTCATTTCCATTCATCTTCTGTCTTCCTTTGGCTTGCAGGAGGGCAGCCACATGCATGCCTTTGGTGTGCTTATGAGACTGGAAACAGCACAAGCGGAGCTGGATCATCCCAGCCACAGCCCCTCATTTATGGTACTGTTTGTCTAATGATGATAAAGCATCCTAATCTGCCCAACATCAGGACTCTGCTCCAGCACTGCACACAGCATGTTGTGCCACCAAATGCGATGCCTGTACCTCTGGGTATCGAATTTCCCAAACAACTTTCATAAATTTTAATTCATGAGGAAGGGCTGTACACAAGCTACCTTTTGAAACTCTAATCAGTCATTTCCCCACCCCCTCCAATCCATGGACCAGCATTCATAAGGACTCTTTATAACTGACTTATGGTCTAGGTGTGCCACATCAAGAGGGGCTGCTGATTTCCAGAAATCACTAGCTTAAGAAAAGTGGCTTGTGCCTGTAATCCCAGCTACTTGGGAGGCTGAGGTAGGAAAATTGCCTGAACTGGGACCCGGGAGGCGGAGGTTGCAGTGAGCCGAGATCACGCCACTGCACTCCAGCCTGGGCTACAGAGTGAGACTCCATCTCAAAAGAAAAGAAATATATCAAATAAGCAAGCCACTCTACCACTCTGGAACTCTGTGCGTTTGAAGCTTGGTTTGTTCCAAATCAAAGTAAGAACAGAAAATAGAAAGTGGGAAAAGTTTAGCTACTGTGGCACAGACAGGAAGGAAACTTTTAGACACAAAAGCAACCGGCAGATTTTAATCACAGGGCTAGATCTATGGCTTTTAGATGCATACATTATAATTAATAAGGAAATACGCATCTACCAAAAATTCATCACTGATTTAATGGCATCTTGATCCAAGCTACTGAAAGGGTTAATTAAAGCGTCCAAAAAATCTGTATCTAGCTGTGCAACCTTAACTAACAAGTTAGTTTCTCTCTCTAGGCCTCCTTTCCTCACTTGTAAAGTGGGAAGAATAAGAGACTGCCTCTGACGGCCTTCATAAAGATGCAGTTGTTTAAGGTAAGTGCCAGGTATAACACAGCACCTGTCTCACACTAAACACACGTAAGAAGAGGTAGTGATTCTTTTTTTTTGTTTTGTTTTGAGACGGAGTCTCACTCTGTCACCCAGGCTGGAGTGCAGTGGTGCGACCTTGGCTCACTGCAACCTCTGCTTCCTGGGTTCAAGCAGTTCTTCTGCCTCAGCCTCGGGGTAACGTACAGGCGCGCACCACCATGCCCAGCTAATTTTTGTATTTTTTTTTAAGTACAGATGGGGTGTCACCATACTCACCAGGCTGGGCTCGAACTCCTGACCTCATGATCTGCCCACCTTGGCCTCTCAAAGTGCTGGGATTACAGGCATGAGCCATCGCGCCCAGCCAGAGCTAGTGATTCTTAATGTATTATTTTCACCCAGGCTAACTGGAGGCTCACAGGACAGATAATACCCCTCACTCAGGATTCTCAGTCTAACTAGCTGTGGAAGCCAGTAAGAAAGAAATTGCTGGTCCACGTTCCAAGAGTTAGTTAGCCAATCTCTATCCTATCTGGCTCCAACTGTCCCTGATGAGGGGAAGGGCCTATAATAGCTCTCAGCTGAGAAACGAGAATGAGTAACTTACGGTAAATAAGCAACAGAGAGATACAGACCATGCATTAACTATCCATTTCCCGACAGAAGTCTTCAGAAGAATCACACGCAACCGCAACATGTTAAAATATATCAAGGCACCATGACATCTGGCAATAAAAATTACTTGATACACTAAATTGTGTGTTTGTGTGGGTGTGAAAATAAAATATTCAATTGAATTACAATGAAGCATTCAGAAACTGTACTAATTTCACAGACTTCAGTAACTTTCTAAACAAAGATTTTTTTGTGATTGTTTTGTTAACTAAGGCAAAATATGAGCCAGTCTCTTCTGTGACCATAATTCCAGATTCCTTGTTGGGTAGTGAAAACTAAATAAAAATTTAACCTACAAATGTCTTCTTAATGACTAAACACATTTTCCTCTATTTGCAAGAATGGTCGAAGAAACTGAGAACAGATGTATCGAACAATAGGGTACTGGTTAAATTATTAATATGATCCACGCTACAACGGAATGACAGGTGGCTCTTAAGAATGGTGTTCACTTTGGGAGGCTAAGGCAGGTGGATCACCTGAGGTCAGGAGTTCGAGACCAGCCTGACCAATATGGTGAAACTCCATCTCTACTGAAAATACAAATATTAGCCAGGTGTGGTGGCATGCGCCTATAATCCCAGCTACTCAGGAGGCAGGAGAATCCTTTGAACCTGGGAGGCAGAGGTTGCAGTGAGCTGAGATCGCGCCACTGCACTCCAGCCTGGGCAACAGAGCACAACGGTCTCAAAAAAAAAAAACGATGGTGTTGATGTTGATGTGAATGTGTAGATCTGGGGAGATGTTTATGACTTACTGAACACTTAAAAGAATTTTATGAAGGATAATTCAAAATGTATGCAAAAGCAACAGTATAATAAACCCTCATTACCCAGATGCGAAAACTATCCTAAACTTAGGGCTAACCTTGCTTCAGTTGCATCATTAGCCATAGACCCCACCTCTCTCTCCCCCTGGTTATTTAGAAGCCAATACCAAATACCATATCAATCATGATATTCTATTAAATGGCAAAAAAGACATAAACCTGCCTAGGAAGCATAATCCTGTTTTTAAAAGATAACCAAAAGTAGGCCGGGCACGGTGGCTCATGCCTGTAATCCCAGCACTTTGGGAGGCTGAGACAGGCAGATCACAAGGTCCGGAGTTCAAGACTGGCCTGACCAACATGGTGAAATCCCATCTCTACTAAAAATTCAAAAATTAGCTGAGTGTGGTGATGCGTGCCTGTAATCCCAGCTATTCAGTAGGCTGAGGCAGGAGAATCACTTGAACCTGGAAGGTGGAGGTTGCAGTGAGCTGAGATCATGCCACTGCACTCCAGCCTGGGCAACAGACCAAGACTCTGTCTCAAACAAACAAACAAAAAAAAGATAGCCAAAAGTACATACATGCTAGGGAAAAAAAGAGTATTTACCTACAAATGCTAACCGTGATACCTGTGGGTAAGAAGAACACAGAACTCAGTTTCTGGATGATACATTTTTAATCAACTTTTCCTACCATGAACCATACTTTACTTTCATTATAAAGACAAATTAAGGTTAACATGTCCTAAACAATAATTTAGTACTAGAAATGAAACAATCTCAGCCATGACTTCCACTAATAATACCCAAATTTACTGCTAAATCTTATTTTTCTACATTTTCCTAAACTTTACCATTCTAGTCTAACCCATCTCACATCCTTCCTCCCCCAGAAAAGTTATCCAAGCCACCAATATCAATGTATCGTCAAGGGGAAAAATTAGACACAGAGAGATATGTGGAAATATCATTTGTATAAAAAATATTGCTTGCTATACATCACATGCCAGTTTTTACTAGAAAAGAAATTGTATTTCAAAAAATGTTAACAGTTGATGCAAATTTACAGGCCAACAGCGATGAGTGACAGACATCTGCGGTAGGGTAAAGCTAGGCTGTTTCTTGCTTTGTTGATTCAACAATCAGCACTGAATGTCTCCTGTTCTAATTTATTTTAACTTCTGCCTAATTAAAAGCATAAAAGAACTAATGTGTTGGATTTGGGGATTTAAAATGACTTTCACCCAGCTGTTTTTAAATGCACTAGGAAATTTCTTGAATATAATTGTTCTTTTAGAGGCAAAAAAGCAGACTGTAACCATGACACTCACACGGGGGAGAATTATCACCTAGTGACACTGGCTGACAACTTGTAAACAGTAATTCCCACCCCAGAGTTTGAAACACATTCCAGGACTTCTCCAGCTACCTCACGAGGTGACGTTAAAGTTACAAAGAGAAAGGTCAAGATAAAATTATTTTTAATTCATTTTCAACCAATTCAACAAACAGCTGCTCAACAAACATTTACTAAATCAAACAGAAGTCAGTAGCACATCGGTCGAGTTTTTTTGGATAACTGGGGAATCTTTTCCTACCTCCTATCTTTTTTTTTTTTTTTTTTTGAGACAGAGTCTTGCTCTGTCACCAGGCACCAGGCTGGAGTGCAGTGGCGCGATCTCAGCTCACTGCAACTTCCGCCTCCCGGGTTGAAGCAATTCTCCTGCCTCAGCCTCCCGAGTAGCTGGGACTACAGGCGCGCGCCACCATGCCCAGCTAATTTTTGTATTTTTTAGTAGAGATGGGGTTTCACTATGTTGGCCAGGATGGTCTCGATCCCTTGACCTCGCGATCCGCCCGCCTCGGCCTCCCAAACTGCTGGGATTACAGGCGTGAGCCATCGCACCCGGCCCTCCCATCTTTTTTTAATGGAGTATTTATAGCGTACTAATATGGCTTTTTTTCTTTTTTTTTGAGACGGAATCTCACTCTATCACCCATGCTGGAGTGCAGTGGGGCAATCTCAGCTCCACTGCAGCCTCCACCTCCCAGACTCAAGCAATCCTCCCACCTCAGCCTCCCGAGTTGCTGGGATTACAGGTGCCTGCCATCACTCACAGGTAACCAATATGGCTTTAAACACATCTGGAAACAGTAAAATCCAAAACTGAGAGGGCATGGAGCTCGAGATCAGTATCCAGATCTTTCTACTCAAGCCAACATTAACATGTCTACCTGAGACATTCAATAGGCTTTTCTCATGGAAAGCCATGTTTCTTTTTCCTACCACATCTTAGCATAAGGAATTTACATTCTTCTTACTCCAACCCTCCCAATCCAATCAACTGTTGCTCAGAGTTGGATATTTAGAAAAGGGGCTAGATGGTAAGAAATTACTTAACTGGGTACAAGGTACATGGGTGATGTACACCCTAAAAGCCCCAACTTGACCACTCCGTAATCTATGCATGTACTTCATAAATTTATACAAACAGTAAAAATAAACTAGCACAAACAATTATAAAAGAATTCCATATTTAAAAAGAAAAACATGTAGAAATATACTTTCTACTTAGTTTGATCCCTAATGCCGAACTGGCTCTCAGTAGTAATAGCACTGAAATATACCATCTAGGGTATGTCATCTTCATTTTGCAGACTGAGAACTACTCAATGAGAGCCCTATTTTGTAAAGTCTCAGGCTGGTGTTTCAGCCCATGGGACCATTCAGGCTCTTTGTTATTTACCAAAAATCTCTTATCTCAGAATTTTAGAAATAACCTTCGCCAAGCGGCCCATCCACAGAAATTTCTATTACTTTCCAGAAAGCCCAAAGACTGTGATTCACATGCAGGGACAGTTTTTGTTTTACATGCAGGGGACAACTTATAACTTGTTATTTATCTGTTTTATTTTTATTTTTTTAATTTTTATTTTGAGATAAAGTCTTGCTTTCTTGCCTAGGTTGGAGTGCAGGTGCCAGGATCACGGCTTACTACAGCCTCAACTTCCCAGGCTCCAGTGATACCCTGCACCTCAGTCTCCCAAGTAGCTAGGAGTACGGGCATGCACCACCACACTCAGCTACTTTTTTATATTTTGCAGAGACAGAGTCATGCCATGTTGCATAAGCTGGTCTCAAACTCCTGGGCCAATCAAGAATCCTCCTGCCTCGGCCTCCCAAAGTGCTGGGATTGCAGGTGTTGTGCCCTCACACCTGGCTAACTTTTTAGACTCCAAACCATGAGCGAAGCTTAAGAAAGTTTTCTCTACAATATATTCACACAGTACCAGGAAAACTCCTCTAAGATCTCAAACAAAATAATTAAGCTATGGAAAAATCTTCCCCAATAGATGCCTAAGATTTTTCATTCCCCATCTCCTAGACTCCGTGACAGCTTGGATATGTGCTCTACCGTGTTCTCAAATTGAATCATGTTTTGGGCTGAATCCAACTCAAGCATGGCCTTACCTAACCTGATCACTCCAGTTTTACAGCGTCTCCACCTCCCACTCCCCACCCCAAGTCAGGGCAAGCCTCTGGAGAGCTGGAATTCTGATTGGCACAACACAAACAAAAAAAATGCCAACGAAGGTCTCTTTTCTGCGATTCTACTTAAATATACCTCAAAGAACGAAGCAGTAATTTTCAAATGACAGCAGACTCAACCCATGACAAATTCCCGCAGGGTTGTGAAAACTTGAGCCCAGTCTAATGCCTACAGCCAGAGGCTCAGGAAAATGCAGGGGGCTACGAGAGATTTTAAACACTCTGATGCCTCCCATAGCTGGTCCCCTTCTGGAAGGTTTCTATTCGTGTCAGTGAGGTTAATGAGTTAGTGGGTCTGCTCTAGGTCTAGCCTTGGAGTATGACCATATGGAAAGCAGAGATAAGCAAGTAAAAGATGCAGTGCTGATCAATATGGGGGCAGATAATACCATTTCGAAAACAGATTACAAGTCTGCAATGCGCTGTAACATAATTTAAACAAATATCACAAAATGGATTCTTACAAGGCAAGGTGCTCTTAAGAGTAACTCAGGTATGTCTGGAAGCTACAATGACATTTTTAAGACCCCCAGGAACTAGTTAATTTGCAGACATTCTTAGATGACACCTTGTTGGCCAGAAAGAATTAGCATATTTTCAAAAAGAACCTGATTTTTAGGATAAGTCAACCCCCCTCCTGGGTCTTCCCAAGTTTTTGAACAGAAGCCAGTGACTACAAACTGAGTCCCAGTGCAATTCAATCAGTTCAAATTCGGCTGAAGAAAAGCTAACGGTCAGCATTTATTTGCCCCTAACACAACCCAGAGTTGGGGTTTTACATCTTCCCACAAGGCTATGTGTGAAGCAGATATTTATCCCCATCCAAGAGACAAGGAGACTAATGTTCAAAGGGATTGAATCAAGCTGTCCAATGTCAAACAGCCAGTGAGCCAGGACTGGGACAGAAGTCTATCTCTGCCAGACTCCAGTAAGGAAACTCAACCACCCTACCAAGCTACCTCCTCCACGAAGAGTAGTAGTCCTACATGACTGCATGCCCTGATCACCACCTGCATTCAAAGGTAGCACATGTCTGGTCTGTGAGCCCTTCCCTCCTACCTATCACATCAATGCCCAACCCGTTGTCCACAGCGCCAAGATGTGCCCCATTCCTCTCTCAATCAGTGCCAAACTGTCTCTAGTACAACTGATGTTTGGAGCAATGAAAGACGCATTCTAAAAAATGTGTGTCCTACAGAACGTTAAGAAAAATCTGTGCAGCATAGTTCCAAGTAGTAAATTCCTTGCTTCAAAGGAGAAGAAAAAATCAAAACATCCATTCATTCAACGATACACTGTAGGCACTGGGGTCCAATAATACACTTAAATCAATTAACTCTCTATCTGAAATGGAACTGTAATTAACAGAGATGGTAAAGTGTAGGAAGAGACGTAAAAAGGGTAAGACGGATGGGAATGGATGGCCCTGCAGACACTGTAAGCCACAGGCCAGCTGTGACTGTGCTGTCATTACTAGGAGCATGTTCAATGTTCCTCTGAGCCTCTTAATACCGGTACCAGCATCGAAGCACATTGCAGTATTTGGAGTCAGTCCTCTGACCTGATTCTCGGTGAACAACTCATAATGTCTCAAGCCCTAAGCCACAAAAATCCATCAACCCCATCGGATAGGAGGCACTGAAAAAATCTTGCCTGAAACAAACACTTCTGCTAACACTTTTTATTTTGAACTACACTAGATTAGTCTACTGTCAAGCAAAAGTCAAAGTTTAAAATAACCAATCCTAGAGAGCAGCAGCTCGGCGTCCTTCACTCAAGGGCCTAGAAGGAAATGTCAGTAATACAAATGCAATGCACAGTGTTAGTTCTACCAGGGGACAAAATTGTAATTAGAAAGCATTTCTATATTATCTAAAGTTCAGGGTAATAAATGAGCTTTAAAAAGTAGGCCACCACTGATTTAGCAAATACTAAGTATTCTGTGAATTTGGCATGAGCCAAAAGCTCTGTGTTGGAGCTCATCGTAATTTCAGATAGAGGAGCTTCTGTGGTAGAGTAAATCCTCCTAAGAAGTGACAGCCTTAGTGTAACATACTTTCAGCCCAAGATAATACCAGTCTTGAAAATATTTGAGAGTCACATTTGTTGTGACTCTACTCCGAGATCTCGTTAAACTTCAGGAAGTGTCTACAATGTTCAGCAGAGGGTTATGTTCACAAAGTAACCTTTTAAAAAAAGCGATAAACCCACAAAACCAATTAAAGCCTTACACATTTCCTCTAATACTTTTTGTAAAATTTGCATAATTTCTGATTTAACAAAAGAAACTCAATTCTTGGTCTCCCCCCCCACCTAACCTTGAGTCACTCTGTTATAAGGCACCACCCACACACTGCCATTTGCTTTCTATAAAAATGGGCCTGTCAGTTTCTATTCTGAAGCTGTTGCAGAAAAGCAGCGAGAACGGAAAGTTTAAGAGTGCTATTTTCAAATTTTGGAGAGTTAAAGCCTGGCTTTCTAGAGTACTAGAGTTCCCACCCTCTCCCATTTTTCACATGTTTATCTGTTCCTTTCTCCTCTCCCAAATGCCCTGACGAAGAGTGGCATCCTGTAAATGATTTCACATTCATCATAACACTGGAGAATGGCACCAAATACTTGGACCTTCCATGTATAAGATGAGTTTTAACTACATCTTACTGGAAAGTATATGGAATTAAGATTTTAAAAAATTTGTTCCTACCTTTCTGGACTATACATATGGATGAGAATGGTCTTCTGTATGGGTAGACAGACTCTTTCTGTAAAGAGCCAGACAGTAAATATTTTAGGCTTGGCAATTCCACTGTTGTAGAAAGAAAACAGCCATAGACAATAAGTCAACAAATAGTAGGGGCTCTATTCCAATACAACCCTTTTTTCCTCACCCTTACACCTTGACCAATACAACTTTATTTATAAAAAATAGGCAGTGGGCCAGATGTTTGCCCATGGGCCGTGTTTTGCCAGTCCCTGATCTTGTGGATCAAGTCTTAGAATCAGCAGAATGGAGTTAAAGACTAGTAGCCAGATTGACTTTTTTTTTTTAATTAAAAAAAATTTTTTTAAAGAAACAAAATCTCGCTGTGTTGCCCAGGTTAGGTTCAAACTCCTGGGCTCAAGAGATCCTCCCACCTCAGCCTCCTAAGTACCTCGGACTGCAGGTGTGTAGCACCACACCAGGCAAGACTGACATTTATTAACTGGTAATTCTGGGCAATCGACTTTGCTTTGCTTTAGTTTCCTTGTGTATAAAAATGTAAAGGGCGAGGCAGGCATAACAGGGCCTCCCTCATAGAGATGTTCTGAGAAGCAAGTGAATTAATTAAAAAGGAAGAAGTGCTTAGAGTCGTAGCCGGAACGTATTATGTTGTACATATGCTTGCTATAAGCATCATTTTAAATCTAATGAATGTCATTATCCAGAACCAGTACCAAATATATAAATTTTTTTCTTTCTGTTACACTATGTCAAAGATGCCAGACTCTCCAGGAAAAGTTAGAAGGAAGTTTTCTCTCCATCTCTATGTCAATACCTTTATATCTTAAAAGCAGAAAATGTTATAGATACATAGAGGTTAAAATGTCACATCAAATCCATAAGCTATGTGATCCAAATTTAAATTGTTGAGGAGGCATTTAAGTTTTGAGCTTCTTCATAAGCCACTTGTGGTTTTCCTTAGGATCTGAGTTCTATTATGATTTGGGGTCATCGGAGACCGTTTCCGCTCTTGTTTCCAAGCCCATTCTAAAGCAATTAATGCTGGTTTAAGGCAACAGGAAGGAACAGATGGCTGGGCCTAAGTTTTAAAAGTACTTTTTAAATTATTAATTCAAATTAATGGGGTGGGAGTAAGAGAGGGAAGACACTACCATTATGTAATTTCTTTACTAAATGTAAAAGCAATTGTTAAATTGAAATTGCCCATTTATTCCAAGTACTGTTCTACACCATTTTTGAACAAAGAAAAAAACCTGACATCAGCCATTAGCTTTTCTGAAGTAGACTTCTGTCAGTGATCAGAAACAGGTTAGTCTTGAGACATCTCTGGTATCACAAAGAGGATGAGTGTGCTACCGGCATCTAGGAGAGAGGTTACTAAATACCCCACAATGAACAGGATGCTCCTCCCACATCCTGGATAATAATCATCCAGCCCAAAATGTCAATAGTGCTGAGGTTCAGAAACCCTGCCTTAGGTTTTGAGAAAACCAGCGACAGTAAAACCATATGCCAGGTGCTTGGTATTTATCATCTCAGTTCACCTTCATCACAACCCTACAAAGGCTGGTTTTCCTTTCGTCCATCACTAGATGCCAGAAAAGATGGCACAGAGAGGCTAGGTTACCTGCTCCAAGTCCCACAGCCTCAAAGTAACAGCAGAGAACTGAACACAAGCTTGTCAGATTAACCACATACCCTTCCCAGAAGTGGAAATTATTTGGCAAATGAAGACTGGTAAGTTAAACTTACAGGAAATAAGATCTCCAAAGTCTGTGAGCTGCTATCAAATGAGAGTTCCCATCTCTGTCAAGCCCAGAAGTAATTCAGACAGATAGCAGAAGAGAAATCTCATCACCTTCACACCAGTAAGAAGCCTTCAGCAGCTCGGCAGCGGCAGCCTTGATCTTCACCAGCCGGCATAAGAGGAACAGAGGTTTTTATTGAGCATCCGGGAGTTTATTACACTCTGCAGCTCTTTCTCCTTTATAGGATTTTCTGCCGAAACTCAATAGTCACCAGCATTCTGGAGAGGTTAACATCTTTCTTTATTTACTGAATAAGATACACAGCCACCTGTTTCTAGTTCCCAGTGTAATTAGCCACTTTACTTGGCCAAAAAAAAGAAAGTAAAGAGTAAGGCGTTAAGAGCTAAAATTCTAATCCTTTCCAATAGAAGTCTAATTTTATTTCATCTTCTGGACCTCTCAAATTCATATATAAAATTCCAACTAAAAGAGTTTCATATCCATAATTCATTTTTAGAAAAAACAAGATCTTTTCTTTCTTTTAAGAGATGCGGCATCACTCTGCTGCCCAGACTGGAGTACAGTGGCATGACCATAGCTCACTGCAACCTCAAACTCCTGGGCTCAAGCAATCCTCCCACCTCAGCATCCCCTGTAGTTCGGACTACAGGTGCGGCCACCACACCCAGTTAATTTTCTTTTCTTTCTTTTCTTTTTTTTTAATATAGATAAGGTCTCTCTAGGTTGCCTAGGCTGTTCCTGAACTCCAAGAATCTAATGATCTTCTTGCCTCTGCCTCCTAAAGTGCAGGAATGACAAGCATGAACCCTTGTACCTGAACCCAGCCTAGAAAAACAAAGTCTTTAATATATTTTTGTGTGTGTGTGTGTGTGTGTGTGTGTGTGTGTGTGTGTGTGTCTCTATGTGTGTTTATTTATTTAAAATTCACTATCTAAGCTTTGGGTTTTCAAGTCACAACTTGGCCCAGACTTGCAAGATAACTCTGAGCCTCCATAAAACGTCGACATATCTCTATAAAAGAATCATTGACTGAAACAAACCTATTTGTCTGACTTTGTGCAATGGGATTTAAAACCGTACTTCTAGAAAGAGGACAGTGAAAATACTGATAGACAAGTACTGCAGAAGGCCAGCAATGTATTTCTTAGCTCCCTGTTTCTTATCTCTTCTAGCTCTCTAATTCTGAATGGCAGAAAGGCAGGAGCTTGTGTGGTTAAGATTAGCCCCTACCTACTACACAAGATTTCCTTTCCTAAGAATTTCACCTTGGATCAAAGCTCAGCAACACAAAACGGGACAGAATAAAATCTGACATAGACATGGATCCTCTTGTGAGAATTCCTATTCAAACAGAGGTGACATTGATAGAGACACTAAAATTTATCATAAAACTCCACCTGCTAGTGGTACCAAAAAGAAAAAAATCTGAACAAAAACAGGGGGATGTTCACTTACATAAATTTCACATAACCCTTCAGACAAAAACTTCCTACTACTCAGTATCTTCCATCTTCCTACAATGCTTTTTTTGTTTGTTTGAGACAGAGTCTCACTCTTATCAGGCTGGAGTGCACAGGCACCATCTCAGCTCACTAAAACCTCCAACTCCCTGGGTCAAGCGATTCTCCTGCCTCAGCCTCCCAAATAGCTGGGATTACAGACACGCGCCACCATGCCCAGCCAATGTTTGTATTTTTAGTAGCGACGCAGTTTCACCATGTTGGCCTCGATCTCCTGACCTCGTGATCTGCCCGCCTCAGCCTCACAAAGTGCTGGGATTATAGGCGTGAGCCACCGCAACCCAGCCTTCTTTTGCTTTGGAGACAGGGTCTAGCTCTGTCACCCAGGCTGCAGTACCGTGCTGCAATCTCGGCTCACTGAAACCTCTGCCTCCCAGGCTCAAGCGATCTTCCCACTCCAGTCTCCCTAGTAGCTGGGATTACAGGCACACGCCACCACAACTAACATTTGTATTTTCTGTAGACATGGGGTTTTCACCATATTACCTGGGCTGGTCTGGAACTCCTGAGCTCAACTGACCCACCAACCTTGGCCTCCCAAAGCGCTGGCATTTTATGTGTGAGCCACCACACCAGGCCTTTATAATGAATTTTTAAAGGCCAAAACTACTGCTCATAATTATTTACAGCATAAAGGTAGAAGTGACTTGTTTTTACAGAATATCCAGATTTATACTAGGTTACTTTACTGCCACAATCTTAGTGAAAGAAAGAATTTTGCCATGCTCTTGGACTGAGGATTATAAGACAAGGAGTGACGGCCCATCACACCAAGAGCTCTGGGCTGGGCCACCCTGTCAGTGAGTCCCAGGAATGTGGCTTCCCCGCTGGTTAACTATGAATCACCACTCTAATGCTACCTTCCTAAAAATGCGAGGGGCGTGACACTAGCTTGACTACAAGGAGCATGTAGAGTGGGAACTTGGCAATAATCCACTTAACACAATCCAGATGTGAAGCCAAATCCAACAGTTCACGTTCGGAATCCATCACTCACTACTTAAGGAACTGAATTACAGAAGCAAATTCTGTCCAAACAGAAAGTACAACACGATCACAATGATCACAACTTCACATTTGTTCTCTATCACAAGAATTAATTCTGAGGATTCTGAGAAATACATGCCCGCCTACTGTAGTAAGTACTTTAAATCAGGGGTCCCCAACCCCCTGGAAATAGACCACTACCAGTCTGTGGCCTGTCAGGAACCAAGCTGCACAGCAGGAGGTGAGTGGAGGGCAAGAGAGTATTCCTGGGCAAGAGAGTTTTACCGCCTGAGCTCTGCCCCCTGTCGGTGCAGTGGCGGCATTAGATTCTCATAGGAGTGAAAATTCTATTGTGAACTGTGCATTCGAGGGATCTAGGTTGACCACTCCTTATGAGAGTGTGCCTGATGATCTGTCATTGTCTCCCATCAGCCTCAGATGGGACCGTTTAGTTGCAGGAAAGCAAGCTCAGGGCTCCCACTGATTCTACAGTTTGGTGAATTATATAATTATTTCATTATATATTACAATGCTATTATACAATAATAGCAATAAATTGCACAATAAATGTAATGCGCTTGACTCATCCCAAAACCATCCCCCAACACCCCTGGTCCATGGAAAAACTGTCTTCCACGAAACTGGTCCCTGATGCCAAAAAGGCTGGGGACTGCTGCTTTGAATACACTATCTCCAAGCCTGACAACAGTATTTATCCCCATGGTACAGAGCAGGATATTGAGGCTTCAAAAGATTGTATCATCTGCTCAGAATTATACAATGATGTTCATTTATTCTTTCAACAAATATCTACAGGAACCTTCCATGTTCTGTGACACCAGGTATTTGGGAGTAAACAATATAGACATATCCCTCCCTTCATGGAGCTTACAATCTTCTAAGTGGCAAAGCCAGATTCCATACCCAAACATGAGTGGGATGCCAACGTCCTTGCTCTTTTTTAATTTTTAAATTTTTTGTTTATTTTGAGACTGGGTTATGAGACTGGCTAATTTTTGTGTTTTTGGTAGAGACGGCGTTCGACATGTTGCCCGGGCTGGTCTCAAACTCCTGGGCTCAAGTGATCTGCCCACCTCAGCCTTTCAAAGTGCTGGGTCACAGGTGTGAGCCACCACACCTGGCCTGCTCTTTTCAATAGTTGTGAAAATTAAAGAAATGAGTCATATGGGAAGCTGCTCAGCTTGAACCTTAATCAGAAGCATATGTGTGTGCTCTGCATCTGTTCTGCACTCCCGTGTTCACCTGCATTCCTGCAGACTGACAGATATATACATCATCACCATCAGTAAGTCTTAGTTGGGAGGCCTTTTTAAAATGCTACTGGAACAGATCTTCCTTGTTCATGCTAAGTACCAAATGTGACCCCAAAACATTCCCTTTTCAGCCCCTAGAAAGGCCTTACCCAGGTCCCCTACCATCATTGGATGCCATTTCAAGGGCATGCCAAGGACAATAATCTTCTTATGGATTCAGTGATGATTGTTTGTTCCTGTGTATCTAACCCCCACCACTATCTTGCATTAGTGATCTATTACTGTGTAACAAATTATCCTACAACATAATGGCTTCTAACAACAAACATTTATCATCTCATAGATTCTGTGGGGCAGGGATGTAAGAGCAGTTTAGCTGGGCCGGTTCTGGCTGAGGTCCTCTCACGAGGTTACACTCAAGTGTTGGCTGCGCTGCAGTCAGCTGAATATCTAATCTGGGATAGAGGATCCAATTCCAGGTTCACTCCCATGGCTATCGGTAGGAGGCCTACACTCCTCACAACACAGGCCTCTCCATGGGACTGCTGGAGTGTCCTCACAACATGGTAGGTGGCTTTCCCCAAAGTGAGTGATCCAAGAGGGCAAGTCTCTCTAGAGATCTCGTCTCTAAAGTCACTATCACTTCTACCTTATGGTCAACAGAAGTGAGACACTAAATCTAGCTCAAGTCGGTGAGAGAAGAATTAAACTTCGTCTGAAAAAAGATTTTGGGGACATATTTTTAAATGACTGTTACCTTCTAACCCCTTCCAAGATAAGAAGAAGTCTGGTCTTTGGGAGAACTTGGGTTAATTAACTATAAACCCAGAACCTAGAGGGTAAATGTAGTCTTGGTTTGTACTTGTTAGTGTGCTAACCAGAGCTGGTGAATAGGCTAGCTACACCGACATGTATAATAATAAGGAAAGAAAAGAATACTTGATGAGGCATTAAGCCTGGTGCTTATTACAATTTAAATTATTAATATCTGAAAAAGAAACAGAAAGGGATTGGGTGGTGGTAGTGTTTCTTGACAGGTAAGTATTTGTAAACCAAAATCATTATTCTCTTTGCCACAGTCACATTTCAACACCAGCTAGTAGGTGCTGGCTTTTTTTTTTTTTTTTTTTGAGACAGAGTTTTGCTCTTGTTGCCCAGGCTGGAGTGCAATGGCACGATCTCGGCTCACTGTAACCTCTCCCTCCTGGGTTCAAGCGATTCTCCTGGCTCAGTCTCCCAAGTAGCTGGGATTACAGGCATGCACCACCACAGCCAGCTAATTTTGCATTTTTAGTAGAGACGGGGTTTCTCCATGTTGGTCAGGCTGGTCCCGAACTCTCGACCTCAGGTGATCCACCCGCCTCAGGTGTAATCCTAAAGTGCTGGGATTATAGGCATGAGCTACTGTGCCCGGCTGTTGCTAGCATTTTATGTGCATAGGGCTGAGTTTGTTATGTAAGAATGCTAATATCTACACACAAATCGGTATCTCCTCTTTATTCACTACAAAGAAAAGAGAAGTGATTAAGGAACAAACAAAGCTCTTTAACCAAGGTAAAAATAAAAGGAAGAGGATTTATAAACAAAAATAAAATAAATTTGTTCTTTAATTTCTAGTGTTTTGGTATTTGTAGCATGATAAAATGTCTCAGCCTAGGTAGAGTCATTCACCAAAGATGCTATAATTCTAAAAAATATTCAGTTGCATAAATGCTTTACATATTCTAAACTGCCTAGGAAGCCAGATAAATAAGATATACACAGCATAAAAAAGGGCATATAGACACTAAAGGAGAAATAAGATATTCACCACAGTCAAGGTTTGCTACTCCTCCACTCGGAAATCACTTCTCGCTTAAAAATTTTAAAAAAGGAAACTTTTATAAAAATAATAAGATGATGAGTAATCTCAGCAATCTGTAAGGCCAACTACCCATTTTTTTTTTTTTTTTAATGAGGGGGAGCCTGGCCTAGTGGCATGTACCTCTAGTCCTAGGTACTCAGGAGGCTGAGTTGAGAGGATCGCTTGAGTCCAGGAGTTTGAGGCTGCAGTGGGCTAGGATCCTGCCACTGCACTCAGACTGGACAAGAGAGCAAGAATATCTCTTAAAGAAAACAAAAAAGATTTTAAAATGAGAGGAAAAAAGTGTCCAAACCTGTTTAATATATTAAATTGTATAAGGTTTTGTTTGTTTTTTTGAGACAGAGTCTCACTCTGTGGCCCAGGCTGGAGTGCAAGTGGTGTAATCCGGGCTCACTGCAACCTCCGCCTCCAAGGTTCAAGCAATTCTCGTGCCTCAGTCTCCCGAGTAGCTGGGATTACATGCATGTGCCACCACAGTCAGATAATTTTTGTATTTTTAGTACAGACGGTGTTTCACCATGTTGGCCAGGCTGGTCTTGAACTCCTGACCTCAGGTGATCAGCCCACCTCGGCCTCCCAAAGTGCTGGGATTACAGGCGTGAGCCATCATACCCAGCCAGTTTTTTTAAATATCCAAATGTCATTATCATTGTCAACACATGGACACTGTGTTATACTGAACCAGGTGCTGCTCTAGAAGCTTCCTCTGAAATGGCCCTTTAATCCTGATACCAACACCATGAGATTTTGCCCTTGTTTTCACCAATGAGAAACTGGGGCTTAGGGAAGTTAAATGCATTTATCACTTGCTAATTATGTGAACAGAGGCAAGAGGGGTCTGAAACCCAGACAGTCCAGCCTCAGCATCCACACTCTTGACCAGTATTCTATTCTCTTGTTCAAAGAGAGCTTTGGGGTGACTTTGGGTTCCAAGTTTACCTCCTGGCTAAAAAGAAGTTTAACAACAATGTAATATTTCTATACTGCCTTTAGAAGTCACAAGGAGCTGCCACTTGCACTGAAACCCCCAGAACAATTCTGTTAGGCAGGTAAACATTCATCTCCTTAGCATCTCCAGAATTTCATGCTTTCTCATAGTATGCTCAAAGTTGCCACCATATCCACATGCCCCCTGAAAACCTCAGTTTTCCTTATTTAAAAAAAAAATGCATTCATTTCTTCTAATTAAATAAATTTATTTTTAGAGGAAACTGTATATCACATCCAGGAATTTACTTATTTATTTATTATTTTTTGAGATGGAGTTTTGCTCGTTGCCCAGGCTGGAGTGCAATGGCGTGACCTTAGCTTACCGCAACCTCAGCCTCCCAGGTTCCAGCAATCCTCTTGCCTCAGCCTCCCGAGTAGCTGGAATTACAGGCGTGAGCCACCATGCCCGGCTAATTTTTGTATTTTTTTTTAGTAGAGACAGGGTTTCTCCATTTTAGTCAGGCTGGTCTCGAACTCCCGACTTCAGGTGATCCACCTGCCTTGGCCTCCCAAAGTGCTGGGATTACAGGCATGAGCCACCACACCTGGCCTCATCCAGGAATTTTAAAACTAGTATGATTTGGTTTAGATAAATAGGTTACCAAAAGTAATAATCAATGTATCATGACACTTTCCCACTGCGCCCAGACATGACTTCAGAATCGTTCTCCACATAGTGTTCTAAGCAGTCTCTACCCATTAATCATCAATGACGTTCAAAATGCAACTTACTGGTATGCCACATGGAATCTGATATGCTCTTCAGACAAAGAAGGAACATGACACTCGAAGGTTAACAATAAAGTGTTTATCTTCCTAAGATGTTTTTTGGGAAATGAACACTCAAAATCAGGACCCAGACCCCTACCTTCTCTTCTGACTCTCCTTCCTCCTACATCCCACTGTCTGGACAAATCTGCAAAGGCTTTTTCACTTTTAAGAAGCATACACAGCCTCATCAAACTATCTTCTTCTCCAATGAAGCAGAATGCAGTCCATCAAGAGCTCCCGAAAATTGAACAAGAAAATCCTCAACTGAGCAGCACTGTTTGGACTTGCACAATCAGCGCCTTTGTCGATGAAAGAAAACATACATTGTATATGCCTATATGAAGCCCTGAGAACATCTATTCAGGCTGACAGCTTTGGAGCTACGAGAATAAAACCATCAGCATCCTGTCTGATGTTCATCAGGCCATAGCAAAAGACCCTTAAAAGCAGGGATTAGCAAAGGCTTTCGAGCTGGAGGGTCCCTAAGGTGTGTCTGCTAGGTCTTGGGCACTGTCCAAAAAGGGGAACAGGGAATAGGGGCAGAGGCAGAGGAAACACAGCAGAGCTCATGCTCCTAGGTAGAAAGCTATCAGCAAAAATTTCCAAAGACGTCCTTCAAAACAAGCCATGAGAACCAATGCTACATTCCTGATCTGAACACAGATTCAGAAGTGAGTTTCCAAGGGCATGGGGGCCAGATCTATAATGTATCCAATTTTTGCAGGCATGTCCTATGTTTCTACTTGAAGATGGTCTTTTTCTGGCTTGGGCCAAAAATTATGGACCTGGGAGCATTAGATCATGACCATGAGTGTCCAGCAAATTCATCCTTTCATTCTATAAATACTTCACCTAGTAGGTGCTGGGTGCTGAGACAGAGCAGTGAACAAGACTAATCAAATCCCTGACTCACAAAGAACGTGTATCCTAGCCGGGAAAATAAACAACAAAACAAACATACACTTATCTCAGGAATAAATGACAGAAAGAAAACATGACTTGAAAATAAAAGTGTGATACGGATGAGGTGGGGAGAATAAAAACCAGGGGAACTAAGTTAGACATTAGATTCCTATTTTAAAGATAGAAAAAGCAGCTCAAAGTGTTATCTAACTTTCCCAAGGTCACAAAAAATAGTTGAGGGCAGAGCTGGTATTTGAACCTGTAACTACCTGGCTGTGGGACAAACCAAGCTCTCCGTCGTGACTGCACGTTGCCTCCTCTAACCCTGTACCTGAGGTCCTGAGACCTCACCTAGCCACTGTCCTAGACATCGTCTCATCAGGGACATCTGACTTCATAATGTCCAGCTGCAGTGAATCCATAGCCACTGCTGCCTGCTTGGATCAGGCCAGGACATTCCTATTCTGGCAGCTTTCACAACCCCTGATACAAGCTGACCAAACCGCCAAATACGTGTCAGCAGAATGACTTGATTCGAGATGAACAGTGCATGCAGATTCGATTCCAAATCTGGAATGTCCTTCCTATCTCATCCCACAGCCTAGCGCTCTTGGATCTCCCAAACATTTTCATGGAGTGTGTCTGTCCATAGGGTGGGCACCCAGTGTGTAACCACTGTCCACATGTACACTCTTGGCACCCACAGCAGCACAACCAGGGTCACACTGCCACAGCTGCTTAGCAGCCTTCTGTTTGACAAGCAAAGTACAAAGCATCTTCCCCACCGATGCCTGCTATCCATCAATGTAAGGACAAAGAGAACCAGCTTCGGCAGCACTCTCAGCAGTCATGGGAACAACACTTTTTAAGGGTGGAACTCTGAATACTCAATTGTAAATAACTGCTTCAAAGCCTCCTGATTCTTTCATTTATAATCACTTGATTTCATTTTGAGCAAAGAAAGGTGGAGGCATGAGGGATGGCACACACAGGGGAAAGCAGGGCACAATGAATCCCAAGAAAACAAATCAAACGCATTGTCAGGAATTTAGCTACAAGCACGTACCAGAGTTGAGAACACCCAGTGGGACTGCAGGCGCTCACCACCATGCCCAGCTTATTTTTAAATTTTATTTTGTGTAGAGATGGGGGCTCTTGCTATGTTGCCCAAGCTAGTATCAAACTCCTGGCCTCAAAATGGGGCACCTTGGCATTTGGGAGAACAGCAGAAGCAGGAAGGTCTCTCTGGTCACCTCTCATCCCCCTCTCCCCTGAAATTGGTTATAAAACCTAACTGACCTTCCCCTGAAAGTAGGTCATAGTCAGACCCTGATTCTAGAGGTGTCCTCCCTATCCCCAGAGCATCCTCATCTCTGAAGATACAGAGACACCAGGATGAAATTGAACAAAACAGGCCTTGTTGTGTTCCCCCCGACCCCCACAGTAAACAGTAATATCCCTTTGTCCTCCAATCATACTTTGGCACCACTGTCCATAAAAATACAGTTTTCCCTATTGCTTTGGGTCTTCATTTCTGAAAGCTCCTGTGTCACATAAAATTTATATTCAGGGCCAGGTGCACTGGCTCACGCCTATAATCCCAGCACTTTGGGAGGCTGAGGCAGGCAGATCACCTGAGGTCAGGATTCGAGACCAGCCTGGCCAACATGGTGAAACCCCATCTCTACTAAAAATACAAAAATTAGCAGGGAGTGGTGGTGGGCACCTGTAATCCCAACTATTTGGGAGGCTGAGGCAGGAGAATTGCTTGAACCCAAGAGATAGAGGTTGCAGTGAGCCGACACAGTGCCAATGTACTCCAGCCTGGGTGACAGAGTAAGACTCCATCTCGATAACAAAAACTTATATTCAGTAAATGTGTTTGCTTTTCTCTTGTTAATCTGTTATGGGGGCCTCAGCCATGAACTTTTTGATGAGTAAGGGAAACTTTCTCCCCCTACACAGTTTCTAGAATATCAGCTCTGTACAGGCAGGGATTTGTTCACCACTCTATCCTGGGTGCCTGAAACAAGGAGGTCTGGCATGTAACTGGAAGTAAATATCTGGGGAATAAGTAAAAACATTTTTTATAGTGGCACCAAATTAAAAACAACTAAAGGATGTGAGTCCAGAAAGCAAAGAAGAAACGAAGGAAAGTATCTTCAATCTTTGTTGGACCTGACCCAGGCAAACTGCCTTCTAAAAAGTAAAATTGGCATTCCAGAATCGCAACAGACCCATCAAATGCAATCAGGTAAATGCATTGTTAGAAGGCTGAACTAAGAATATACTTGGACAAGAAATTTCTAAAAGTTAGTTTTAAAAATAATGTTGCCAAAAGGGAATGATTGGCAGTGGTGTCCAGTAATTGGCACCGGTAACTCGGACTGTGTCTCTTCTTTACTCTGGAAATCCGCTCATCACAAGAGTATTCCTTTAAAATACATTCCTAGTTAGGGCTTCTTTTATGACACTGTCAGTTTTGAACTATTCACATGTAAATTGGGGGCTATAGAAGCATTTCCCTTCTAACTCTGCTAATCCCTGAAAGGCCAATTCTGTGTCACCTCACCTTCTGCATCAAATGAGGGATGCTCACACACTCAGAAGGAAAGAAGCCCTTTCTTGTTTTTCTTTTCTTTTTTTTAAGAGACTGGGTCTGACTCTGTTGCCCAGGCTGGAGTACAATGGCGCAATCATAGCTCACTGCACCCTCAAACTTCTGGGCTCAACTGATCCTCCCTCCTCAGCCTCCTGGGAAATGGGACTACAAGGGGTCACCACTATGCCCAGGTTATTTTTTCATTTTATTTTCTGTAGAGATATGGGGTGAAGGTCTTGCTATATTGCCCAACTTGGTATCAAACTCCTGGCCTCAAGCAATCTTCCCACCTCAGCTTCCCACAAAGTGCTAGGATTACAGGTATGAACCACTGAGTCTGGCCCTTGATGCTTTTATGAAAGAAATTACATCTACACTTAAGAGGTAAGCATGCCAGGCACAGTTTCACAACTGGTTGGCCAAGTCAGGAGAATGGCTTGACACCAGGAGTTCAAGACCAGCCTGGGCAACATAGGGAGATCCTGTATCTACAGAAAAATTTAAAACTTAGCCAGGCATGGTGGTACATGCCTGTTGTCCTGCTTACAGGGGAGGCTGAGGCAGGAGGACCACTTGAGCCCTGGAGTTCAAGGCTGTGGTGAGCCGCGATCGTACCACCACACTCCAGCCTGGGTGACAAAGTGAGATCTTGCTTCTAAAAAAATAAAAAGTAAAATAGCCAAAATGTGTAACCATCCATTAGCACAAGTAACTTGAAGATACATATCTTCAAGAAAAACAACTGAGTATAACTGTCACTCCTTCTTGACTGAGATATGTCAATTATAATAATTATTTAGTCCATCTTTCTGAATACGATGTGCCAGGCACTGTTCTGGGACCATATGACACAAGAATAAATAAAACTGGTAACATTCCCTGAAGATCTTACCTCAATCTACGGGACACATGAATATCATGAACAGGTCGACAAGGAAGTAAAAAATGTTAACTTGCAAATATGGTTAAATGCTGGGAAGATAATAATCAGTGATGAAATAAGAACAAAGAAGAGAGAGGACATCATGTCTATTTCCTGTCATTGAGAGGCAGCGCTGTGCCCTTGCACAACTCTGGACGACCTGGCAGGGGCCTCAGCAACTCAACGACCGTCGCTAGCGACCAGGACTCCTGCCCCACACCTCAATAAGCTGATAAGAAAGTGCAGGTAAGCCTTCCTTTGTCAGCAGCATGGGCTGCATACAAGAATTCAGGATAGAATGGTATGATAGTCCAAGTGCGGTGGCTCACGCCTGTAATCCCACCACTTTGGGAGGCCGAGGTGGGCATATCGCCTGAGCTCAGGAGTTTCAGACCAGCGTGGACAACATGGTGAAACCTCGTCTCTACTAAAAATACAAAAAATTAGCTTAGTGTGTTGGCGCACGCCTGTAGTCCCAGCTGCTGGGGAGGCTGAGGCACAAGAATTACTTGAGCCCAGGAGGCGGAGGTTGCAGTCAGCTGAGACTGCACCACTGTATCCAGCCTGGGCGATAGAGTGAGACCCTGTCACAAAAAAATAAAAGAATGATATTATAAATATACATTCACCTAACAATAGTGCTTCAAAGCAGCCGGGTGCGGTGGCTTACGACTGTAATCCCAGCACTCTGGGAGGCTTAGGCAGGCAGATCACAAGGTCAGGAGATCGAGACCGTCCTGGCT
Organism: Ateles fusciceps; assembly: GCA_036589455.1. NCBI lineage: Eukaryota > Metazoa > Chordata > Mammalia > Primates > Atelidae > Ateles > Ateles fusciceps. The sequence continues at coordinate 16,983,195 of JAZHEH010000562.1, forward strand.
AACACAGTGAAACCCAGTCTCTAATAAAAATACAAAAAAAATTAGCCAGGTGTGGTGGCGCCCGCCTGTAGTCCCAGCTACTCGGGAGTCTGAGGAAGCAGAATCATTTGAACCCAAGAGGTGGAGGTTGCAGTGAGCCAACATCAGGCCACTGCACTCCAGCCTGGGCAACAGAGTGAGACTCCGTCTCAAAAAAAAAATAGAGCCTCAAAGCATATAAAGCAAAAACTAACAAAATTCCACCCATGTCTCCTAAATATGCATATTAAGACTTGAGAACGCATGTCAATTATCTAGCATATGGATGCAGGGAGGCAGGGTGTTGGTTAAATAACAAAAGCAGCCCCATTCTCTTGAATGACTCCCACATCCCAGACTCCATGGTAAATGCTATTCACGCATGTGATTCATTTCTCACCACGACACTGTAAGGCACAAGAGTAAACTGAGGTCCAAAGAGATGAGGCAATTTGCCAAGGTCAAAGTGCCCGGGAAGGGCATGTACCTCATGTTCCCTCTATACCTTCAGGTGTGGCACTGGGCTTCCCCCTGGAGCCATCCATGAAAAACAGGACAAGAAAGACACCTAACAGATTACATACCTTAATTAGCTTTACATGTTCCCTTACAGTTCCTCCCGCTCAACAACCCGCACACACGCTGTTTCTAGTAGATTCTGACTCATGCTGATTTCACTAAATAACTGGGAACAGTTTGGGCCAAGGTTAATTCTAAACTCACAGGCAAGTAGATTCTAGAGATTCCCTTTCATAGAGGCTAGGCCCAAATCAGGAAGAGGTTGCCCTGATGAGCAAAGAAAGTTGAAAGGGTAGGGACAACACATATGAGAAAATGGCAGGGCATGACAAATCCCAACGAAACAAAGACATACGCAATGATTTAGCTACACATATGCAGCTGGACTATTTAAGACCCATGAGGGCAGGGATTGGCCCTGTTCACTGTTCTAGCCAAGGTACCTGAAACAGGGGTGCCTGGCACATAATCTCATGTATGTAAACACGTGAGGAACTAAAAGCATTATTTAGAACAAAAGAAAAAGAAAACAAATAACATGTCCAACATTAAAATGACAGAGAAGTAGACAGCGGTCCATTTATTGAGGATCACTATTGCACTTGCTAAAAATGACAAGGAATAGGGGACAAATATACCGCCCATTAGGAAACATGCTGAATAAAAAGGGAATTTAAAGAAATGAGGAAATGTTCACAATGTAAGATGAAAAAGTAGATTGCACAACATCAATCACAGACAGGATGTCTTGACTATCCCTGGATGTACAACACGTCTTTCCTACGCGTAATATGTATGGGAAAAAAAGTATCAGGATGTAGGTGTAGTGACATTCATCTCCAGATTGTGAGATGATTTTTTTTTTGAGATGGAGTCTCACTCTGTCGCTCAGGCTGGAGTGCAACCTCTACCTCCCAGGTTCAAGCGATTCTCCTGCTTCAGTCTACCAAGTAGCTGGGACAACCGGCACGTGCCACCACGTCCAGCTAATTTTTCTATTTTTAGTGGAGACAAGGTTTCACCACGTTGGCTAGGATGGTCTCGATCTCTTGACCTCGTGACCTGCCCACCTCGGCCTCCCCAAAGTGCTGGGATTACAGGAGTGATCCCAGCCGAGATGATTTTTTAAATTGTCTTTTTTTTTCTTATAAGTACTTTTTCAAAATTACTTTTCCCTTATCTTATACATACTTAGAAAATGTTCTGCAATGAATACAAATTAGTGGTTTGGCATAATTTCTACCCCCATGATAGCTGGTGGTTGTAGTGTAAATCTCCACTCCATAGCACTCTGATAGGAAGATTCTGCAGCTGCCAAACAGGCTTCTGATCCTTCATCCAGTGACAAATAGCTGGCAGTTACATTAGAAGAATGGTTCTCTATTAGGGGAGGCTCCCCCACCTGCCAGAAGACATCTGACAACCCTGGATGTTCCAACTCAGGAAGATGCTAGGGGCATCTAGTGAGTAGAGACCAGGGATGCTACTGGGATACCACCACACATCCTACATAATGCACAGAAAAGCTCCAGCAATGTGGCATTCTCGGGCTCCAAAACACCACTAGCGCTAAGGCTGAGAATCCCTGTTTAGAAGTATTAGAATGAAAATCATACGCTGTTATAAAGTGAGGAGGCTGAGATGTATCTTAAATATAAATAAGAGAAGAAACATTAACAATACTTAAAATATTATAACTAAAGGAACAACATTCTCAAAGGACAGAGAAGGGGAACATTTGTTCCACTGAATATCCCTTAACCCCTGCACAGTCCATGGCCCAAAGTAAGAGCTCAGCAAGTATCCTGTCTCTCAGGAAACATGGATTGCACCATAGAGGATATTCTAATTTCAGACTTAGGCGGAGGTAGACTTGAAGATCAGCCCTGCCAATGGCTAACACACTCCGTATCTGCAGAATGAGGAATAAAGTGCTATTTATTTTATTCTTTTTTTTTTTTTTTAATATTTTTTGAGATGGAGTCTCTCTCTGTATAGCGTGCAGTGGTGTGATCTCTGCTCGCTACAACTTCAGCCTCCCGGGTTCAAGTGATTCTCCCGCCTTAGCCTGTGAGTAACTGGGACTACAGGTATGAGTCACCATGCCTGGCTAAGTTTTGGATTTTTAGCAGAGATGGGGTTCTGCCAGGTTGGCCAGACTGATCTCAAACTCCTGACCTCAAGTGATCCACCTGCCTCAGCCTCCCAAAGTGCTGGGGATGACAGGTGTGAGCCATCACACCTGGTTATTTGATTCTCTATATGACTTACATGGATCAATATATATAAAGCTTCTGACACTCTCTAAGATACATCAGAGGTGCAGTATTCACTAGTGGCCTACAAAGTAACACCCAGAAAACCTCCAACATGGTGCATGGAAACTGCTTAGCTTCAAGCTCAATGCCAGTGAATCCAGGTTAATTCCCACATGGATCCATCAGCATCATCTAAAGAAATCTGTATCTCATGAACTAAGTCCAGTCCTCTGGCCTCATCAGGCCCATGCAGGATAAACTACCACTAATCAAATGGCAACTGTGTGAGCATATCAATCAATGGCTGCTATCATCTATCACCAGTATTTTCTTGTGAAACTTCTAAAAAAAAAAAAAAGATTATTAACAATGGGACAAAACATACATGACTTTTTTTTTTTAAAGTAGATATCCAAAGGGGGTAAGATTACCTCTGCTGAGACTGAAATCAACACACGAGAACTTAATCAACTAAACCCTACCAAGATACCAGATGGTCTCTTAAGTATTTTGGGATTTTTATCTTACAGCCAACACACCCATCTGGTAGTATATAGAAATTATGTTATTCCTTAAAGAAAAAAAAGAGAGAGGGAAAGAGTGTCCAAATACACCGTGTATTGAGGTTGATGAATAGGGTTCTAAAAGTGTAGGCAATGAGCAAAGAAATATAAACATACACACAGATAAATGTGTAATTTATTGGCGCCATTACAGTCAGCAGAGGCATATAAACTTTTTACTAGACAACTCCACAGCAAAAAAATATAGGTTCAAATTGCTGAATCATTGTTCAGATGTAAATAGGATTCCTAAAACTTTTATTGGTAGTAAAAATTAGTTTACAACATAAAGTAAACAAGAAAAGCACGCTATAAAGCGAAACAGTGGTAAAAGACCCTCAGATGCACACATTTCACCAAAAACCTCATTTGCAAATCAAGAGTTCAACAATTATAAGGGTTTGAAAATGATTACATTTAAAAATGAAAATGATCACACTAATAAATTTTAAGATAAAACTTGAGTGTGTGTTTGATGAGGAAGTGTTTATTTGATTAAATTTTCACACTAGTGTTAAGAAACATTTATTCCATGGAAAAAAGCACTGCTGGTTAGAAACACACAGGCTCAAACACAAAACTTCTCTCTTGGTTATCACCCTGAGATCTACGGTCTTCCTTGTGAAAACCGCAGGCACATCCAATGGTTGGATAACTATTGCATCCTAATAAAATCAGGTGCCAAATTTCCCTTCTCCTGGCCAGGGCTCAATCTCTTATGAGTTGTTTTTTGGCTGCTTCGCAACAGTTTTGTGCAGAACTTGCCACTGTGTCCTTCGAACATGAGTCTCATTCCACAAAAATCTTGTATTACACAGTCCCACTGGTGTTCCTGGGTGAGTGGCCATGGTCAATTCAGTAATACCTCGCTGACATTCAACATTTTGAGGATTACGGACATGAAGCCCCCACCCTTGACTTCCTTGATTCAGTTTTGTAACCCTTTTGTATTAAAAGATCATTTCTCAGCGGCCATATACAGCTCTGGTTTTCACAGGTTCAATATGTATCATTGCATTTGTACAGGGTGGGGAAAAAAGTACCAGGCATTTTAATCCCTGGTGCTTATGGGTTTTATTTTTCCTTCTGGGAAGAAAAGATGGGCGAATTAAGGACAAGGAGAAATTGAGAGAAACCAGAGATTCCCCTAGTTAAGTTTAGTAGTAAAACCCAGTGCCATGTTTATTAGGACCTTCAGGCTACCATTTGTAAAAGGTGTTCTTCACCGTCTGCTTTTGATGAGCAGATCATAGCAAACCTGCTGAAATAATGATGAGTTCAGGGACATAAAAGCAGGGTTCAAACCCCAAACCAAGGCTCTCCCAGTTTCAAGCCCTGACATCAGCCACATGACCCTCAGCAAATAACTAAAACTTTGTCAGTCTGTGCATCTATACAATAGGACAACCTATTTCTAAAAGGAGCCAATATATTAACATAAGCGAAGTGCCTTGCATTATACTGAACACAATAAATCCTAGTTGTTATATTACTCTGATTGAGCCCTGCTGTGATCTGAACCCTACATGTCTCCTCCAAAATGTAGCTGTTGTCAATGTGGTAGTATTAAAAGGTGGGATGTTTATGAGGAAATTAGGCCATGAGGGCTCCTCCCTGGTTAATGAGATTAACACCCTCTTATAAAAGAGTCTTCAGATGGTGTTCGGTTCCCCCTGTCCTTCCACCTTCTGCATGAGAGGACACAGTGTATCTCCCTTACAGAGGATGCACCAATAAGGTGCCATCTTGGAAGCAGAGAAAAACCCTCACCAGACAGCCAAACCTTCTGACACCAAAATCTTGGACTTCCCAGCCTCTAGAACAGGGAGAAATAAATTTCTATTGTTTATAAATTACCCAAGCCAGGCACAGTGGCTCATGCCTGTAATCCTAAGTATTTTGGGAGGCTGAAGTGGGAGGATCACTTGAGCCCAGGCATTCAGAACCAGCCTAAGCAATATTATGAGACTTCATCTCTTAAAAGTAAACAGAAAAAGGAAAGTGGGAGGGGAGAGGAGCGAGAGAGAGAAAGGAGGGGAGGAAGAGAAGTAGGGAAGAGGGAGGAGGGAATGGAGGAAGGAAGGAAGGGAGGGGAGGAAGAAGGAATGGATGGAGGGGAAGGAGGGAGGGAAAAATAAATTACCCAGTCTCAAGCATAGTCTTATAACAATAAAAAACAAAGCAAACTTGTCAAGCCTAAAGCTAACACTAGGTTTTTTAACCCTGGTAATAAACTCACATGTGAGTGTTCTTTGACACTGCTGTACTATATAAAACGTCTATTTGCTTCTTAACTTTTGGATTTCCTGAGACAGCTCAAGGAAAAGGCATTCTTTACTTTTCATGTAAATAAATAATTGCTTCAACCAAGATCAGAATCTTTAAATTGGAGATTCCCTCACCAGCACCCCCAACCATCATTACTTTTCTTATTTGGAGTCTGAAATATACCAGGAGCACACGAAAACATTCTCTTGGGGAAACATTCAAGCAATATGCCATTATTCTTCTAATACAAGGTAATAGAACCTAATAGGAAAATGTCTGCCCCCCTCTCTTTGAGTGTATTACAGATGGCAGCCAAATGAGGGTGTGTTCTGCAGCAGAAAGCCTGGGGAGATGCAGGCATCAGACGTCCCCTTGGTGCACCGGCCTGGGGTCGCCCCACTCAAACACCCTGCATTTAGCTGCCAACAAAAAAGAAAAGGCTTTGTCTCAGGACAGAGGAACTGAGGTATTTCAAGATGTGTAATTCCAGAAGGAAACCTCTCTTTTGCTGTCCAGTTTCATTTCCCCTTGGGTGAACATGTGTACCCTGATAGGGGGCAGGCTAAGCGTCTTCCACCTGGATCCTTGGTGCCTATGTATGAAACAGGCAGGCATTCAAGGAAGGAAAGAACCAGGTCCTGGAGGGATGCCAGGGAATCCGCAGTAGTTAGGTGCTGCTAAGTCCAGCTAAGATGCAGTTATGAGACCTTATGAATGAAACAAGGATTGCCTGGGTGACCAATATACAACTACGCTGACAAATCTACAAATATTATTTTAATCTCAGAGTGTCTTCATCCCCAGTGTGGTCCACAACACACCGCAGTAGCTTCCTTTACTAATTTCACTGTTAGGCTGTTCTCAGGTGACAATGCACAGCACTGGTTTAATCAAACATGAACCCCCCTCCTTATCATGAAGTTGCAGCATGTCTTGGGCTTCAGGCATCTCAAAAGCAAAACAGAGAACTAAAACCCAAGATGGCAGAGGATTCATGGATAGGTACAAGGGAGTTTCAGTAGTTGGGCAAGCCATCATGAGCCTCACAGGCCACAGTCACAACCAGGATACTTTGTAAGGGGACATCTCGAGGCATCAAGGGCATCAAACATTCAGGGATGTTTTCAGAAAAGCAGCACCAGCTCCAAGGTCGGAGTTTGAATCGCTAACTCTTAATGATCTGGATGAACCTGCACAATGACAGGATCATTCAGCTCATTAATTGTACACACTACGTGACTCAGTTTCCTTCTCTAGAGAAACAACTGTATTGACCCTCCTTTGAAAAGTTGTTAATGAGGCTTAAATTAGGTAGTATGTGTATGGTGCTTAGTATAATATCTGGCATGTAAGAAAACTGCAATGCCTGTTTTGTTTAAAAATTAATCCAGATAATGGTGTGAAAGACGGTAAAATGAAAGATAGGAAGAGCTGTTCAAACATTGCCAATTCCAGTGGTCACATGCCTAGTAGAGGAGAACAATCTGGCAGTTTCCCATAAAACAAAACATGTACTTAATATATGACCCAGCAATTACACCCTTGAGCATTTATCTCACAGAAACGAAAACTTAGGTTCACTCAAAAACCATGTACACAAATGTTCATAAGCAGTTTTATTTGCAATAGCCCCAAACTAGGAAAAGCCCAGATGTCCTTCAACAGATGAATGTATAAACAAACCGCCACATCCCCCACCATGGAATACTGCTTAGCAATAAAAAGGAACAAACAGTTTGGATCGGTCTGAGGAGTTACACTGAGTAAAGAAAGCCAGCACCAAAAGGTTATATGCTGTATGATTTCCTTTACATAATAACACTCTAGAAATAACCATGGGTTCGTAGTTGGTGTTAGGGATGTGGGGGGTGGCTATCAAGGGGTAGCATATGAGATCACTGCAGTTACAGAACTATCCTGTATCTAGATTGTGATGGTGGTCACACAAATCTACACATACAACAAAAATGCATAAAACTATACATACACAAACATACCACAAACGCCACTGAGTACGAATGAGTACATGTAAAACTGTGGAAATCTGAATTAAAGTCTGTGAACTAATAATGTCAATTTATTGGTTTTGATATCACACTATAGTTATATAGAATGTGTCATTGGGGGAGGCTGGGTAAAGGGTACAAAGCACACCTCTGGGGAAGAAGGTTTTGAATGGAAGTATTTCTGGATGTGTAATTCCAGAAGAGTTTTGGACAAAGAAGTTAGTTCGCTTAAGAATTAGATGATCTGGCCAGGAGTGGGGGCTCATGCCTACAATCCCAACACTTTGGTAGGTCAAGGCAGGTGTATCACTTGAGCTCAGGAGTTCAAGATCAGTCTGGACAACATGGCAAAACCTCATCTCTACCAAAAATACACAAAATTTGCCAAGTGTGGTGGCATGGTGGGACCTCTGGTCCCAGTTACTTGGGAGGCTGAGGTGGGAGGAATGCTTTGAGTTCAAGAGGTGGAGGTTGCAGTGAGCCAAGATTGTGCCACTGCACTCCAGCCTGGGTAACAAAGTGAGATCTCATCTTAAAAAAAAAAAAAAAAGAAAAAAAAAAAACATCTACTGCAGAGGATCAAAAATGAGCTATATTTTATCCAAAAGAGCTACTCTTTCTGAATGGAGCAGCCCTTATTTGTGTCTGTATAAAGCAGGTAAGATTTTATGGCCTCTGCACATAGTAAGTTAGACTATGAAGTCTGGAAATAGGAATGAATACCCTAGTGGCAACAAAAATAAACCTGAGCTAAGAAACAGAATTTATTGAAAGTATTGGATAGCTCAGCTCCCAGGATCACTGGTTAGTTGAGATCAGGTATTGGAAAACTACACTCAAATCAGGTAACTGCCTGTTCTTGTGCATGAAATTTTGCTGGAACATAGCCATGCTCATTTGTTCACATATTGTCTATGGCTGCTTTCACAATACCACAGCAGAGACAAATAATTCCAACAAAGATTGCACGGTCCATAGGGCCTAAAGCATCTACTATCATGCCCTTTACAGAAAAAATGTGCCAACCACTGGGCTATATAATGGAGCTCAGGAATCAGCCCTGTTAAGGCAATGTGGCTTCTCCACTACCACTGCTATTCTTGTCAACAAGATATCATAGCAACTGCCAAAATGTCTTTTCTTCTGTCTCTGTGTTTGCAAAACTAGCAGCAGAGCCAGTCTGGGAAAGATGCATGTGATTGGTGGAGCCTGGGTCACATGCCCACACACTAGCTGCAAGGGAGGCTGGAAGCCTGAACCCTAGGCAGACTCTGCATCCCACCAGGACTCATATTATCAGGTAAGGCCAAAACCCAGGAAGGGGTTTCAGACAGCAGGTAGGCAAACACACAGCATAGAAAAGGAATGTGGGGTGTGGACAAAGCTATTAACCACAATCCATCTGGGAGAGCTTTTACTGTCTTCGGCGAAAGGCAAACACTGGGTTTTTTGCCAATTTGACCAGTAATAAACAGGTGTTAATCACTGTCAGTATTTGCTAAGCCTGGGCTTCTATTTGTTTACTTTCATCTTCAGTTTTCCCCTGTACCTTTTATATTATATCCTTTTATATTATATTTTTATCCCTGGGTTGCAAATGCTTAGATTTTTTAAATATTCTTATTATGGGAGAAAAAAAAGCAACATCCAAGATCAGGAGCCTCTTCAATTGTGTGCATTTATGAAGCTAATTTTAAAAGACAAAGCCAACCAGGCAGCTCTAATGTTCTAACAACTTTCCAGCAGCAAATGGCTTATGTCGACCATAAGGCAACACTTTCTTTTCTTGTTGGATTTGACTTTAAGACAAATGAGTATGTTGCCTGTTCAGAGCAGGAGGCGAAAAGTTCCAGCAACCTAAAGTTTACAAGCAACTAGAGACAGAAAGGGGAGAGTGTAGTCTTTAAAAGATTATCTCATTAACACCTTTCTTTTAAATTTAACAGGATTCTATAAATCTCAGATACCATGGATCACATTCCTGGCATCCTAACCTGGTATCCAGGATTTCTAACTCAATGATTTCTTCCAGTTAACAAAAGCCAAACAAGCCCTATTTGGGATAGAGATGGAACAAAGAGGGGCAGCGGGTGTGTGCGTGCACAAATATGAGATGCACATCTTTAGTGATGGAGCTGTCTTGCAAGACCCAAGTTCAAAGCCCTTCAAAACCAGATATCTCCCAAGATATACCAAAAACCCACTGGCCTTTAGAATCACTTCTGAATTCCCTTGAGCAGCTTTAAATTCTCCCCTGGGATTAATCTTAGTTCACTTAGCTCTTCCATCTTCCCAGAGATGAAACACTATGATCACATACAGGCCACCCCCTCTTTGGAAAACAGTACACGGAATTTTTACTTATGGGAAGTCACATCAGTTTCACAGTAAAGTTTTCACAAGGCATAAAAAAATGAAATGAAGACTTGTGAGAAGTGATATTCAAAACCTTAAGCTCCAAAGTTAACTTCGGCACATCTGCCAAAAATGATTTTCCAAAGTTGAAAAGACAGAGGCCTGACACAGTACGTGACACTTCTTTATCAGCTCCAAGAACTCCAGGGCACACAATTAGCACCCAATTAGTTATTAATAACTTAATATTCACACATCTGCTGAAACTCGGTAGGCGCACTGTGTAATTTAAATGTGATCGTGATCGTCTCTGTTAGGGTAGGTGCTGTGTACATAAAGGATTTGGTTCCACAGAGCAGGAAGAAGGAAAAACTTGGAAGCCTCATCTGCTCCTTTCTACAGGGTACAAATGGTCAACTCAGAATGAAAAGGATATCCTAGTTCATCTATAAGAATCCTATTAAATATTATATATATCATCAAACGGACCATTCAGTAAGCATTTGCTGACTATCTTCTATACGCATTCACTGTGTTAGAGTGGTGTTTTTTCTTTCTTTTTTTTTTTTTTTTTTTTTTTGAGACTGAGTCTCACTCTATCACCCAGGCTGGCGTGTAATGGCGAAATTTTGGCTCACTGCCACCTCTGTCTCCTTGGTTCAAGCATTCTCCTGTCTCAGCCTCCTCAATACCTGGAATTACAGGCACGCACCACCATGCCCAGGGAATTATTCTATTTTTACTAGGGATGGGGATTTCACCATGTTGTCCAGGCTGGTCTCGAACTCCTAATCCCAAATGATTCACTGCCTCAGTCTCCCAAAGTGCTGGGATTACAGGTGTGAGCCGCCTCGCCTGGCCTTAAGCGGATGCTTTAACATACTTCAAATAAAGCCAGGACAGCAATAAAAATGTATAAAGCCACTACTACATACCTGATGCTGTTCCAATCATTTAAAAATATGTATTAGTTCATTTATTATTTTATTTACTCCTCACAGACACCCTGTGAGGTAGAGCCTAGTATTATCCACAATTTTACAAGTGGGGAAACTGAGGCACAAATTAATATAATTTGCCAAAGATGACAAACCTAGGTGTGGCACAGCCAGGACTCAAACCCAGTTCTGGCTATACTACAGCCTTTGCTTTTAAACACACAGCTCAAGTTAACCTCTTTCCATTCAGGCCTTTTAAAAACTCCACCAGAGTGGGTTTACGCAAGCTAGGAAAAGGTCTTGACTATGTCAGTCAAGATTTAGTTGCAGTCTTATTCTCACCATGAACACTGTGATTCTAGATGAGCTATTTCATCTCTGTATCATATTATGATTATTTTGAACTGGAGTCTCGCTCTGTTGCCAGGCTGGAGTGCAATGGCGCAATCTCAGCTCACTGCAACCTCTGCCTCGGGGGTTGCATCATATTATTTTTTTAATGGAACTACTACTTCTGTTTTCCATAGGTACAAAAACCCCTACCTACCCAAATGGCAAACCAAACATCTCACTCTATAATTAGTAAATTCCCTTGTCCACAGAGACAGGAAATGGATGGACTTGGGTGTGGAATTTGGAAACACAAACCACCCAGTACACATCAATCTTTCAGGGACCATCCAGTCTCACAACGCCAGGAAGAGGAAAAGAGAGTAACAGGATACAGATATGGGAGAGTGGAGCCCACCCTCTGATCACAAAATACATGTTTCTATGCGGTACCTAAACAGCCCTAGTACCCGGCCACACCCAAGCCACCCAAACCAAAGCATTTAAAACAATGGTGACAGCACTTTATAAAAAAGGTCTTTTTCCAATCTTCTATCATGGAATATAAGCACTGAAGAATCATCTCTTTCTTAGTTTATTTTCAGTGTTCTTTTTTTTTTTTTTTTTGGAGACGGGGTCTCCTCTGTCGCCCAGGCTGGAGTACAGTGGTGAGATCTCAGCTCACTGCAACCTCTGCCTCCCAGGTTCAAGTGATTCTCCTGCCTCAGTCTCCAGAGTAGCTGGGTGTGCACTGCCACACCTATATTTTTTTTGTTTTTTTTTAGTAGAGATGGGGTTTTGCCATGTTGGCCAGTCTGGTCTCGAACTTCTAACCTCAAGTGATCCATCTGCCTCGGCCTCCCAAAGTGCTGGGATTACAGGCGTGAGCCACTGTGCCCGGCTATATTTTCAGTATTCTATACTTACAAAGTAAATGTCACCTTCATACAAAAAAAAGTCAGAACATAGGGGTGGGGCTCTTTTTTTCTTAGCTTTAAGAAAATGTTGACTATTCATTTTAATCTACAGATGCTACCCAACCACACCTAAGTCATAAGCATAGCATCTTAATGTCAATCTCCAGTAGGAATACTGTTTCTTCTGAAGATGAAGGGAAGAAGAGACATCTGGATGAACATCTGTGAACATCTAGACAAGTTCAGAAGCACAAAGAATACTGAAAATATGCGGCCTGGCTTCAGGAAGCTTACAGTTCTGGAAGGAAAAAGCAATTCTCTCAAAAGAAAGTAACAGTTCCTAAGCAAAGCATACAAGCAAAAGCTATCCAAAATGTGGGGGGGGTAAATAATGCCTCAGTGCCTCCAAGGAATTTTTTTTTTTTTTTTTGTAGAGGCTCTTGCTATGTTGCTGAGGCTTGTCTCCAACTTCTGGCCTTAAACAATCCTCCTGCCTTCGCCTCCCAAAGCACTGGGATTACAAGCGTTAGCCACAGCACCCAGCCAGGAATTTATTTTAAGGAAAGAAGGATATGTGAGAGATTTAGTTAGGAGGATTCTCATCACAGCACTCATTATAATATCCAAAATAGTAAGCACCAATTATTGTTACAATAAGGAAATAGATAAAATCAGGGTATAGGCATATGCATTAAACATTTCTATCCCACTGATTCTAAAAATTTTAGAAGAGTATTTAATGGTTTAGGACAACACTCAAACAGATCAATGAGAAAGGCAGATTATAAGACTGCACAATAGTATTCATCTGCATTTTTTAAAAATTGATGTGCATATGTACACAAATTTAAGGTACTCAAAGTAACTCAGATTTATTTTACTTATATTTATTACAATGAACACATGTGGCTTTTATATTAGGAAAACAATAAAAGCTTTCCTGGCAGTATCTTACCATATCTCCTTTTTCATTTTCAATTATGGAAAATGTCCAAAAACATTAAGATAAACAGAATAAAGAAGTCCTACTCCCATGGACTGGCCACCCAGCCTCACAGATTACGAGCATATGGCCAACCCTGTTTTATGGCCACCCACATTCTCCCATATTATTTGAAACAAATCTCAAGTATATCTTTCCATCCATAAATACTTAACATAGGTGCTTTTAAAATAAAAACACAAAGTTATTATTGCACCTACAAAAATGTAACAACTCTTCTCTAATTTTGCCCCATTTCCAATCAAGGTTCAAATCTCTGAATGCCCAGTTTTTACTAGTTAATTCATTTGAATTAGGATCTAAATAAGGTACACATAGAGATCAGTCGGTATGTCTGTCTGTCTGTCTGTCTGTCTGTCTGTCTGTCTCTGTCTGTCTGTCTCTCTCTCTCTTTCTTTCTCTCTCTTTTAAGAGATGGGGTCTTGCTATGTTGACCAGGCTAGAATTGAATTTCTGTGTTCAAGTAATCTTCCCTTTTCAGCCTCCCAAGTGGCTAAGACTACCGACTTTGGTGGATATGTCTCAAATTCTTTCATCTATACATTTTTTATTCCATCACTTTTTCCTTTCTTGGAATTTATTTGTTAAAGAAACCAGATTTTTGGTCAGTCTGGAACAGGCCGATGGTATCCTTAACAACATTGATTACCATGTTTCCCTGTCCTCTGTAGTTCCCATAAATTGGTACTTGGAACAGATCAAGTCTATTTGTTTTTATAAGACTACTTCCTTGGAGGTAAAGTATTCTATGGTCAGGGTCAGACAACGGCTTATTGTTTCTGGAGGATATTACCAAATGTTGATGTCTCATGCCCAGATCCGTCAATGCATTAATGAGCTGCGAAATGGCAATCCTCTATTTCCATCACTCCTTCAACTTCCTCTCATCTATGACTTGGTTAGCCAGTATTAAAAGCTATTCTTAATTTTAAAAATACAGACATACGACACATTCAAGCTTCTACTATAGTATGATCAGAAGCCACAACCAAATGCCTCACTTCCAAGTCAAATCCGGGTTTCAAAGGGTTCCCCAAAGAGTGTAGATGGACAAACCCAAGTCAACGTCCAGTCACTACAAAGGGCCGTAAGGAGAACATGTGGAGTCTGCAGAGAACTCTGGCCTCCCTTTTACTCTCCAGTGCCAGAAGCAGACCTTTTCTGGGTATTGTGGGTCCAGTCACCAGCTTGTAGAACCAGATCACTCTACGTTTGCTTTCCCAGAACCATCTGAGGACACTAAGCCGCTCTCCAAACCCAAAGCAAGTATCTATCACCAGAACAGAAGATCTCTCAAGGCCGGCCAAGAAAGGTCCTCGCATACGGGCAGCAAAGCAGAAAAAAATGATAAACTATACTTGAGAAACATGCAATCAAGTCTGAACTCAACTGAATGACGGCTTTACAAATTGCAAGGCTGATGGGCCCAAGCAGAGAAAGGCCCACACCACAGCCCGGGGTCAGTACCCGTGGCTAGTGGGCAGCTCTGTGGCTGAGAAAAATGGCCGGAGGAGCCGATTTAATAACTCGGGGTCAGCACCAGGGCTTCTGCCTTGGTCCTTTGATTTTTATAAACTAACAATCCAGGCGCATGGGAAACACAAAAACAACTCTGCAGGTGAGCCCTGCAGTGGCCTTGCGGGCAACTGTACCAGGTTTCTCTCTGGGGCTTCCAGATGAAGAGGCTGGCCGTGCCCTCCATATTATCAACAAGGTCTCCCCAGAAGTCATTCATTAGCTAAATGTGCCCCAGCCCACAGGAAAGGCACCCAGGCCATTAAATATAAATGCAAAACAAAATTAGACCCATCCATCCTAAACCTCAGCAAGCAAGGTTTACTTCCTGCTTTGTAATTTTTCTGAAAGGCACTGAAATCATAGCCCATGACTGTGCTTCTGGGTCCACTCCTCCCAAATCAGATTTCATGAAGACATCTGCTGATACTCCAAAACTTGGATTAAGTTTCTATATATACAATGATGACCCATCTTTTAAATAGAACCACAAGCCCATCTATAGTGGAATAAAACACAAAAGCCGATAAGCCTTAAATGAACTGGAAACATTTACCTAAAGGAGAGTTCAGAACTAACTCCGTGATTCTTCCTTAAAAACACTGGGCACAGTGGCTCACGCCTATAATCCCAGCACTTTGTGAGGCCGAGGCGGGTGGATCACCTGAGGTCAGAAGTTCAGGACCAGCCTGACCAACATGCAGAAACCCCGTTTCTACTAAAAATACAAAATTAGATGGGCATGGTGGAGTGTCCCTGTAATCCCAGCTACTCAGGAGTCTGAGGCAGGAGAATCCCTTGAACCCGGGAGGCAGAGATTGCAGTGAGCTGAGATTGTACCACTGCACTCCAACCTGGGCGACGAGAGTGAAACTCAGTCTCAAAAAAAAAAAAAAAAAATCAGTAAAATGAGTGGCACGGAAAGAAGGCAAGGAGAAATAAACATGTGAAAACGTTTTCTCCCCCAGATTAATAAAAATAATTATTGTTTAACAAACTACCCGCTAATACTGCAGTACAAAGGATAACCATGTGCTGGGCTTCTTGCCCTCCTGAGGTTTCCACTTTGTTCCCCCAGAAGAAACATCCCCTAAGGGGCTTTCATCTGTTTCCATTCACTGCTGTATCCCCAAAGCCAAGAACAATGCTCGATGGTGGGTATTCTACATGTATTTCAGGGAGGGAGAAGGAGGAAATTTGGAGAGAAGAAGAGGAAGAAATGGTGCAGGGGGGAGGTAGGAATTTTATTCGTTTCATTAGAACTAGGAGTATGTCAGAGCTAACAGGCTGCTCCAAGGAGATGATGCTCAGAGAGTCAAGATTCAGATTCTTCTCTGTAAATACGCCTCTAGTTGCATGTAATCAGAAAATAACCTGCCTGGCCATCCCCTAGCTGAAGCTCAAAGAATCTTCCCCTGATCTCCTCCCATCTCCACACCAAGTTCCTCAAAGGCACCTCAGACAGCAAGGGGTACCATGCAATCCAGCGATTTCTCTTCTGATGGGCAAACACCTTATGACTTAAAACACTGAGGGAAGAGAAAAGAAACTGTAAAGGCTGGGGCCCTGTTTACTCCAGATCCATTATATTCAGAAAGCGATTCAAGAAGAAACCAGAAGTAGAAACGTGAAATATCCAAAAGCAAGTGGATCTTGATTAAATCACTACATTGCCTTTTAAATAACTGCAGTTTGCGTTAGGCTTCATTTCCTTAAAACTCGAAAGCCCACTTTGTATCATGAAAAGGGTGAAGGTTGCTTAATGGCAATCATTAGGCTCCGATCAGACAGCTCTACCCTTGCTAGCCACAAGACTTTTAAAAGCTAACTTCTTTTCTTTAAGACATTTGCCTCATCTGTTAATGGGATGATAAGAGTAGCTCCTTTTGGAGTCGTATGAGGATTAAATTTGCTAATGTGCAAAAGCACCTGGTATAGAGCCAGATCCTTGGTTTATGTTCAATAAGTTGTGTTCATCAGGAGAAAGAAGAGGAGGAGGAGTATGATCAACACACATGTAATGGAGAGAAAGCACATTTTAGTGTCGGAAATAGCCCTGAGTGTATACCCCAGGTCCTACTCTCATCTCTCCAGAGGGTGGCTTTCATTTTGGGAAAAGACTGATTGTCATCTGTTCTTTGCCCACAGCTTTTTTCCCCCCTTAAGGATGCTATGAATTTTCATGTTCACATAAAGCACTCAACCAGGAAACCGGGCTGTCAGTCATGGACAATGGGCAGGACTCTTAAGAGGGTAGATCAAGCAAGGAAAACATCTGGCTGGTAAGAGTTCAAAGCAGGAGGCAAAGCAGTGAAGCCTCCAGTGGAATACAAACCCAGTTAAAGAGAAACACAGTGTCTGTAATGCTTTGAAGAGTATTCACTACTCCCACTCCATGCTTAGTACATGCTGAGTTTTTACCAAATGAAAAACATAATGGGAAAAAGACAAGGATGCCCACTCTCACCACTCCTGTTCAATATAGTACTGCAAATTCTAGCCAGAGCAATCAGGCAAGAGAAAGAAAAGGCATCCAAACAGGAAAAGAAGAAGTCAAACCATCTCTCTTCACTGCATGGAAAAACCTCCCATGTTCATGGATTGGAAGAATCAGTATCGTTAACACAGCCATATTGCCCAAAGCAATGTACAGATTCAACACTATTTTCAAACTACCAATGTCATGTTTCACAGAATTTAAAAATATATATATATATTTTCTAAAATTCATATGGAACCAAAGAAGAGCCCAAATCCAAAGCAATCTCAAGTAAAAAGAACACAGTTGGATACATCACATTACCTAACTTCAAACTATACTATAAGGCTACAATGACCAAAACAGCATGGTACTATTACAAAAAACAACAAATACACCAATGGAACAGAATAAAGAACCCAGAAATAAAGCCACACACCTACAGCCATCTGATCTTTGACAAAGTCCACAAAAATGAGCAATGGGGAAAAGATTCCCTATTCAATTAATGATACTGGGATAACTGGCTAGCCATATGCAGAGGAATGAAACTAGACCCCCTACCTTTCAACATATATAAAAATTAAGATGGATTAAAGATTTAAATATAAGATCACAAACTCTAAGAATCCTAGAAGAAAACGTAGCAAACACCATTCATGGAAAAGAATTTATGACTAAGTCCTCAAAAATAATTGCAATAAAAACAAATACGGACAACTGGACCTAATTAAATAGCTCTGCACAGCAAAAGAAAATATCAACAGAATAAACAGACAACTTTTAGAATGGGAGACAATATCTGCAAATATGCATCTGACCAAGATATAATATCCAGAATCTATAAGGAACTTAAACAACTGAACAAGTAGAAAACAACCTTACTAAAAAGTAGGCAGGGCAAGGATGGGCACAGTGGCTCACGCCTGTAAGCCCAGCACTTGGGGAGGCCAAGGCAGGCAGATCACTTGAGGACAGGAATTCAAGACCAGCCTGCTCAACATGGCAAAATCCCTCTACCAAAAAAATACCAAAAAATTAGCCAGGCATGGTGGCACGTGCCTGTAGTCCCAGCTACATGGGAGGCTGAGGTGAGAAGATTGCTTGAACACGGGAGGCAGAGGCTGCAGTGAGCCGAGATCATGCCACTGCACTCTAGTTTCAGCCTGGGTGATAGACTGAGACTCTGTCTCAACAACAACAAAAAAGTGGGCAAAACACATGAACAGACACTTCCCAAAGGAAGACATATATGCAGCCATACACATATGAAAAAATGCTCCACATGACTAATCAACAGAGAAATGCAAATGAAAACCACAAGAAGATACTATCTTACACCAGTCAGAATGGCTATTATTAAAAAGTCAAAAAACACAAAAGATGTTGGTGGAGAAAGGAAATGCTTATATACTGTTGGTAAGAATGTAAATTACTTCAGCCGCTGCAGAAAACAATTTGGAGATGTTACAAAGAACTGAAAATAGAACTACCACTCAATCCAGCAATCCCATTACTAGGTATATATCCAAAGGAAAATAAATTGTTCTACCAAAAAGACTCATACACTCATATGTTCATCACAGCACTACGCACAATAGCGAAGACATGGAAACAACCTAGGTGCTCATGAGTAGTGGGTTAAACAAAATGTGGTGCATATACACCATAGAACACTATGCAGCCATAAAAAAAAACAACAAAATCATGTCCTTTGCAGTAACACGGATGCAGCTGGAGGACATTATCCTAAGCAAATTAACACAGGAACAGAATAGCACATACTGTGTGTTCTCATCTATAAGTGGGAGCTAAACAATGGGTAGTCATGGACATAAAGATGGCAACAACTGACACTGGGGACTACTAGAGAAGAGAGAGAGGGACAGGGACACGGGCTGAAAGGCTGTGGGGTACTATGCTCACTACCTAAGTGACGGGACCATTCATATCCCACACCTCAGCATCATGCAATATATCCAGGTAAAAAGTTTGCACATGTACCCCATGAATCTAAAAGTTGAAAATATTTCCAAAATTATTTATAATGAGGGTAATCAAAAAAAAGAGAGAGTAATGCAAAACAAGCTCAACATATCACCTACTTCTCTAGAAAGGAAAGTGGGAATTCTTTACTTTCTAGGGCATATTCTGCTCCAGAAACGTACAAAATTCTACATTTATGCTTTTGCCAACTAGTAGCAATCTAGTGGTTTAGGTTACAGTAATGGGCTAAATAGTAACCCATTCACTCCCCTGCAAAAAAGATAAATCTCATGCAGAATAAAACACCTAGGAACCTGTGGGTATCAACTTATAAGGTAAAAGAGTAAACACAGTTGTCCTTCTGTCAGAGACATTTGAACCAGAGCAGTTCTTCTATCTTGAATAGGAGCTGGGTAAAATAAGGCTGAAACCTACTAGGCTGCATTCCCAGACAGTTAGGCTGGGATATTCTAAGTCACAGGATGAGATAGGGGGTCAGCATAAGATACAGGTCATAAAGACCTTGCTGATCAAACAGATTGCAGTAAAGAAGCCAGCCAAAACCCATAGGGCAACCAGAGTGTCCTCTGGGCACCCTCACTGCTACATTCTTACCAGCACCATGACAGTTTACAAACGTCTTAGCCTATATGGTCCAAAAAGGGGAGGCATGAATAATCCACCCTTTGTTTAGCATATTATCAGGAAACAACCATAAAAATGGGCAACCAGCAGCCCTCGGGCCTGCTCTATGGAGTAGACATTCTTTTATTCCTTCACTTTCCTAATAAACTTGCTTTCACTTTACTCTATAGACTCACCCAGAATTCTTTCTTGCCTGAGACCCAAGAACCCTTCTCTTGGGGTCTGGATCCCCGACCCCTTTCCAGTAATACTTCAGTCTGAATTAATTCCAGGAACCCTACAGATACCTAAATCCCCAGATGCTCCAGTCCCTGATACAAAATGGCAGAGGATTTGCATAGAAGCTATGCACACCCTCCTGTATACTTTAAATCACCTCTAGATTACTTATAATAACTAATACAATGTAAATGTATGTAAATTGTTATACTGCTTTTTTATTTTTATCATATTGAATTTGTGTACTGATTTTACTCCTGGAATATTTTCAACCCATAGCTGGCTTAATCCATGAATGTACAATCCACAGACACAAAGGGCCAACTCTATTACCTTACGTGAGAAAAGATGTGATTAAGTTAAGTTGTGAGAGAAGGAGTTTATCCGAGATTATCCAGGTAAGCCCTAAATCCAATGACAAGTATCCTTACAAGAGAGTTTGGCCAAGGGACATCTGACAGGCAGAAGAGGAGGCGGCCGTGGGACCATGGAAACTGACATGGAGCCACAAGTCAAGGAATGCCAAGAGCCACCAGAAGCCGGAAGAGGCAACGAACAGATTCTGCTGTAGAGCCGCCAGAGGGCAAGGCCCTGCCAACAACATGGTTCCTAGCTTCAGGTCTCCACAACTGTGCAACAATCAGTTTCCACAGTCTGAAGCTAGTCTGTCTGTGGTAATGTGTGGTGTACCCCAGAAAATGAATATAGTTACCTCACCTCACATGCAAGTCCATGTGCAGGTAACAGAGTTCAGGGGTCACCTCCTCCTCCTTAAGTGATCCACGATTCACAAATTAAACCAGGCAGGTACCCAGTTTAGTCATAAAGTGACAAAGCAACTGTGTGCAGCTCAAGGCAGATGGGGGCAAGAATGCAGGGAAGGCAGAACACAATTATCAGGTGTTAAAGGGAACCGCGGATTTCAGCTGCAGATATGAACACCTGGTATTTCAGTTGATAAATCAAATATATATTTGAATTACACACCTATACACACACACACACACAATTTTCTTAAAATTACCCTGCAATTTTGCAACCTTCTCTACTTTACAAAATCCAGGAAGGAAAGATCATCATCTGTGGTCTGATCCCCAAGTTTCATGAATGTACAACCTCCCACCTCCTGGAAACCATCAGAGCCCTCATTTTCCACCTGGGGATCATCTCTGGGCAAGGGTTTCTTAAAATGGCGTTGGAAGACCACCAGAGTATTCCCAGGAGACAACAAATCTGAAGTTTTTTTCAATTCTATAATGTAAAAACAAAACATTCCTATTTATGAACAGCAAGCCAGGCAAGAACTCTTGTAACTGGCAGTCAAAAGAGACTTTCATGTTAAACCTTAGGTTTACCTTATGTTTGTTGGGCTTGGAACGATTCACAGAGTTCCTCCAAGATGCTTTCCCCTTTGATAGGGGGTCTACGCATTACGTAAATGGAGAAATGCTGCTGTACAGCAAGGGCCTGAAATATCTGCTTAACATAACAGAAAAAAATCACCACATACAAACATTAAATATCCTTCTAGTGGGTGCTCTTAAACACTAAAAAAAATCAATGTCATTTCTATATCAGCATCTGAAGAGAATTAGCAGTAAGTCTTTTTGGTTTTTGTAAGACCGCTTGTGAATACTTGCAAATAATAACTTTGTACCACGATTCGGAAAATAGTGGTTGAAGAGTTAAATCTAAGGGCAACAAACTCCTTTTTAAAAAGTTACCAAGAATTTTTTTTGTAATTATGTCCTTAAAATTCCAAGACTGAGTCAGAGTTCCAAGTGATAACCGGAATCTGATTATGATGCTAGGATTGCACACCGTTCTCTTAACGCGATTAGTCCGGTCTGAATAAATAATAATTTACAAACATGAATGGTAAGATGGCTATCCTCATCTCTCAACGTATCACTTGGTAGGCGAGGTTCTCAAAGGGCTGGGCTGTGTTTGTGGGCAGGAGTTTCCTCAGCAGTAGAGTTTAAATGTGACTGATAACTCTGTTTGTGCTGCATGGCCAACAGTGACACACCACACACACACACACACACACACACACACACACACATCCACAGTTGGCAACACTGGTGAGGACAGAGACAGGAAGCAACGCAAGGCAGCCCCAGGTTGACTCCTAAGAGTCTTAAGTTCCACAGGTGTGTGCTCTGCCATCACAAACAGCTTCACTTCCTTCTGAAACTGAAACACGATGGGAACAGGCTCGGAAGGAACAGAAAGTGTGCTGTTTGCTCTGCACAGCCAGTTCTGACACTCAGAAAGCCACAGAAAGTTCTCTGGCCTCCGTTTTCATCCTTGAAATCCAGCCCTTACCAAGGTGCCGAGCACATGATGAGTGTATTATGTGAATGGCTTCACCCAGTTCTCTCGAAAACCTTGTAAGTCCTACTACGCATGAGAAAATTACCCAAGTTCACCTTCAAGTCACTTGCCCAAGATCATTCTGATCATAAGTAGGACAAGCGCCAGAATTCAAATTCTGGTCTGAGCTCTTGGATGAAATCACTAACTAACCTGACCAGAGATACACAACTTACATGAATAATCCCATAATGCCAGGACATCTTAGTTCTGGTAGAAACATAAGGATGTTAAGAATTGAAAATATTTCATATGAATATAAAAATGTGTTAGGCCCCCAACTGCACACAGATCAATGGCTAAGAGAAGACTCTGTTTCCTCCACAGTAACAGCTATGTGGCAGACAGGCCACGCCACTGAGCAGTCAGCATACTGATCACTGATATGGATAAGGACAGAGAATGGAGATTTAACCAACTGGCATAGTACCCAAGGTTGAAATGAACAAATCATATGATCAATCAAAGAATCAAAATTTCAAACTTCCAACAAGGTAGAACCTGACTAATACCAACAGTACGAGATTTTACCAAGTAAAATACTACACTCAGACTAACCAAAAAATCATTATAGTGCAGGAGCAGAGAGAGCAGCATTTCATACAAAAAAAAAAGCATCTGAAGCAAATGTTTACACCAGCACTATTCATAATAGTCAAAAGTGGAAACTACCCAAATACCCATAAAGAAATGAGTGGATAAACAACATGTGGTATATCCATACAATGGACTTTTATTTGTCTATAAAAGGAAAGAAGTACTGATACAACAAGGCTGGGCGCAGTGGCTCACGCCTGTAATCCCAGCACTTTGGGAGGCCAAGGCAGGCAGATCACTTGAGGCCAGCAGTTCAAGACCAGCCTGGCCAACATGGTGAAACCCGGTCCCTACTAAAAATACAACAAAAAAACTATTGATACAACAAGATAGATGAACCTTGAAAAGATTTTACCAAGTGAAAGAAAACAGACACAAAAGGCCACCTATTAAATGAAGTGTCCAGAATATGCAAATTTATAAAATCAGATAGTAATTAGTAGATGCTTGGTGTTAAAAGGAAATAGGTAACTGCTAATGAGCATAAGGTTTCTTTGGGGTTTCATAGAAATGTTCTAAAATAAGACTGTTATACAACTCTATGAATATATGCAAAATACTTTAAATGAGTAAGTTGTATGCTATAGGAATTCTATCTCAATAAAGCTGTTACCAAAAGAAAAAAAAAAAGCAACTGGAACATTTAGTTGTCTGTGTGTTTTCAAACAGCAATATACAGTACTTTATGCTAGGAAAGCTAAACTGACCTTCAGGATGGCTCGAAGGAAGAATTTACGCAAGAATGAAAAAGATTGTCACCATGAAGTAGTGAGCTCTCCAGTGCCAGAAGCATTCAAGCAGAGGCTGTTGGTGAAGAACACTATTATTTCACAGATTCTTGGGATCTGGAAAATAAAATACACTATCAAAAAGATATAACTCTAATTTAGGGCTGAGAGTTCTAAGGAACCATCTCCGAGATACTAAAACTCTAGTATTTGTCATGGATGACATTTAAGTGACTGAGAAATTAGAAAATAAATTAGAATATATTCAAGAGTACAAAATGTGGAAATAGGCTACCTGGAATCAAATTCATAGGCCACCGTAGCCTTGGGGAAGCAATCACGCTAAAGTAAAGTTTCTAGTTTTGTAAAATGACGTCAACAATAATAATAATAGTAATAATAATATAGGCTGGGTGCAGTGGCTCACATGTGTAATTTCAGCACTTCGGGAGGCCAAAGCGGAGGATTGCTTGAGCTCAAGCATTTGAAACCAGCTTAGGTAACATAGTGAAACCCAATCTCTAGAAAAAATACAAAAATTAGCCAGGTGTGATGGCACACGTAGCTACACGGGAGGCTGAGATGGGAGAATGGCTTGAACCTAGGAGGTCAAGGTTGCAGTGAACTGAGATCATGCCACTGCACTCCAGCCTGGGTGACAGAGGGAGACTCTGTCTCTAAGAATAATAATAATAATTTATATAAGTAATATATATATTAATACTATATAGGATAATTTGGTAAAAATTAAACAACATAATGATAAGGCCCTTCTCATAGCCTTTCATTGGAACAAGATTTTTAGCAACTCCATGACAGCTTGATTTTCACCAACTCATTTTACTGGATTTCATTTTAACATTAAGAACAGAAGTCCCATGTAACCAAATCAGGCCTGTAATAGGGCTGTTTGACAGGCTCCATCGAGTAGAAGTTAAGTCTTTATTGCACACTCAGGAAGTCTGTATATGCATTTTACAGGGTCTCAGCTCTCCTTCGAACCTTGTCTATTACAAACACAGACTTTAGATATATTCTCACTTTGAGATCACTTACACTGTCGACTATTTGCAGGGCAAACTAATGCAATCAAACACTAAAGTGTCAAGGAGATGAAAGAACTGCCAAGGTCTAAACTATATCAACAGCTTGAAATCAGCTCACTCAACAGTGTTGTGACAGCATTACACTGGCAAAACAAACACAGCATATCAGATATGGCATCACATCCCAGCAGTTTATTTCTCAGACTTATAGAGAAACATCCCATCATTACAGTTGCTCCCAAAGGATTAGCACAGGCATTCTTTTCAGACAGTTAACTCTGCAACAAATGCTTAGCGACCTCTCAGGAGAAGAGGGGAAACTTTCAAACCTCTGCTGAGTGGTGATCAAAAAGTTTTCTCCTGTGATCTGCTTTAAAAAGAACTCTAGCCTAAAAGTTTAGGTTTCCACAAATCCAACACTGCTTCATGGTTTAAAAAGAAAAAAGGCAGGGTGTGGTAGCTCACACCTGTAATCCTGGCCCTTTGGGGATTTTTGTTTCAGTAAGAAATTTATGTATATAGATCATATGGTGGGTGGATCTCTTGAGGCCAGGAGTTCAAGACCAGCCTGGCCAACATGGCAAAACCCCTTCTCTACTAAAAAACAAAAATTAGCCAGATGTCATGGCACATGCCTGTAATCCCAGCTACTTGGGAGGTTGAGGCATGAGAATCGCTTGAAACCAGGAGGTAGAGGCTGCAGTGAGCTGAGATCACACCACTGCACTCCAGCCTGGGTGACAGAGTGAAACCCTGTCTCAAAAACAACAAAACAACAAAAACAACAACAACAAAACACTCAATCAACTAGGAATAACAGAGAACTTCCTCAACCTGAAAAAGGGCATCTCTTAAAAACTCACAGCAAACATCATACTCAATAGTAAAAGATTACGTATTTTTCCTCCTAAGATAAGGTACAAGATAAGGATGTCTGATCTCACCACATCTATTCTGGAGGTCACCTCACTTCTACACTGAGGTTCTAGCCAGAGCAATTAGGCAAGAAAAAGAAATAAAAAGCATCCAGATTGGAAAAGAAGAAGTAAAACTATTTCTATTTGCAAATGACATAATTTTGTATACAGAAAATCTTAAGGAATCCACAAAAAATACTATCAGAGATAATAACGTTTACCAAGGTTGTAGGATACAAGATAAATATACAAAAATCAATCATATTTTTATACATTAGCCATGAACAATCCAAAAATGAAATTAAAAGCTGTGTTTCACATCATTTTATCCCAAATAAATTCTAAATTTAGAACCTATAAGCTGGATCTATAAACTCATCCCAATGACTTTCATTTTTGGCTCTTGGAAAACTATCTGTATTGTACCCTAAGCCACTAAAGATTCACTTATTTGATTAAAAATGCTTACCAAGTGCTTCCTATATTTCAAGTGCTGGGGGATATAGCAGAGAGCAAAGAATCCCTGCCACTTCCATTATGAAACTCACACTCTAGTTGGGAATACAAGACAACACACAAATGAACAGTAAGGACAACTGATAGTGCTAAGTGCCACAACAAAAATAAAACAGAGAAGAGAAATGCAGGCTCATGGGAGAGTAGGATGTGCTTTAGATACAAAGATCAGGGAAGTCTCCCTGAGGAGGTGACATTCTAACAATGCACTAAATCAAGAAGGGTGGTAGGGATGACTCTTTGTATGTAACTGGAACATCATGTGTAAGAACCCTGAGGCGAAAACAAGTTTCATAAATTCTGGAAACAGCCAGCATACAAGGTAAGCAAGAGGGCTAGTCCTGGAGGAAAGACAGAAGCCGGATCACGTGGAGTCTTGCAGGCCATAGTCCAGAGTGAAAGATTTACCATACAGGTAATGGGATGCCATTGGCGGCGGGGGAGGGGGAAGAAGGGGATGAAGGAAAGTGATGCAATGACTCTAGTTCTTGTGAAATAATTAGAAATGCTCAACTTAAACACATGCTTACATTATGACTTGCTGTGTGGACCTTAGTATGTTGCCCTGCCTCTCTGGGTCATTATCTAAATTATCGTAACTGCCTCCCACAGTTTCAAAATAACTAGCAGATGATGTACTTGGAAGCTTTTGCAAACTGAAAAGGGCTGCTGTGTCTATGGCCATGCCACCCTGAACATGCCCAGTCTCGTATGAAAATAGCTAAATGTACAGCAAAATTATCATCCTCCTCACTGAGGCCTTCCCTAATATCCTCGAACAGAAGTGATTTCTTTCTCTAGAAAGAAAGAGCACTTCATCTGTCAACCTCCTCCCATTCTCATCACTTGTTATCAATTATATGCATTACCTATGTGCCTTATACCTTCCTCTAGACTACAGATTCGTGTGTGTGTGTGTGTGTGTGTGTGTGTGTGTGTGTGTATGAAACAGGGTCTCACTCTGTCACCCAGACTGGAGTGCAATGGCACAATCATGGCTCACTGCAGCCGTGACCTCACCAAGCTCAGGTGATCGTCCTGCCTTAGCCTGCAAAGTAGCTAAGACTACAGGCGCACGCCACCACGCCCAGCTAACTTTTTTGATATTTTTTATACAGATGAGGTTTTGCCATGCTACTACAGGTGCACACCACCATGCCCAGCTAACTTTTTTGGTATTTTTTGTACAGATGAGGTTTTGCCATGCTGCCCAGGCTGATCTCAAACACCTGGGCTCAAGCAATCTGCCCACCTCGGCCTCCCAAAGTGTTAGGATTACAGGTGTGAGCCATGACACCCAGCTGACTCTAGATTCTTGACCCAAATCTCACCTTTGCAGAACTGATGACTCCCTATATGTAGCTCCCACTGCCTCCAATCCAGGCTACAATCACAGCATCTGTATCATTTTATTGCAATTGATTATTTATATTTCCCTCTTTGTCACTGGATTACAAATTCCTTGAAGGGAGTTTCCACATCTGGTTTATATCTGTACCTCCAATGCCTACATCACAAAAAAAACCAAGGGGAAGCTTTTCAGGTATTTGCAATTTTCCTTTTCTCTATTGATCCAGAAACAGTCTCCCCAACAACTGAGTAGCAAAAGCACTTTCATAGTATTTAAACTACTTTTGAAAATACAGAGCTTAAAAACTTTGGCAATAGGGATTTGTAGATAGCAAATCAAATTTTTAGAAAATAATATACAGCAGACCCCCTCCTTATCTGAGGGGGATACATTCTGAAACCCCTAGTGGATGCCTGAAACCATGGATGATACTGAACTCTATATATAGTGTGGTTTTTCCATACAAATATATCCATGATAAAGTTTAATTTATAAATTAGGCCCAGTAAGAGACTAACAATAACTAATAAGACAGAACAAATATAGCAACATACAGTAATAAAAGTTATGTGAATATACTCTTGCACTCTCTCTCTCTCAAAATGTCCTATCATACCATATTCACCTAATTTTCAGAATGCAGTCAACCGCAGGTAAATGAAACCACAGAAAGCAAAACCACAGATAAGGGTGGTGTACTATACCAATTTAACAAATCTGCTAGAAATTTTTACACCTGGCAAAAGGCTGCCACCCATTTTTTTTTCCTTACCACACAATTTAAAGGTAGTAGTAAAAAAATTAATAATGGTCAGCTCTGATTCCTTACTTCTGATAACAATTCCCTCCTTCCAGTAGTCTGAAGATTAAATTTTCATTAATCTTAAAAAATATGTTTTTTAAGTAGGTGACAATTACTGTAGCACTTTGGTGCAAGTACACAAGTATTTCTTTCTACCCTTGTTGTCAAAGAGACTTGAGATGATAAATATTTTGAACTATGCTAAACCACACACACGTTGCAATGAATGTCAGCTCAACTGAAAAATTCCTTAGGTTGAGTCAATCTTTAAAAAGATCCCCTAAAGAGCTCTACAAAGAAAAATAGAAACTTTTTTTTTCCCCCAATCAGAGAGGATGACAGGAGAAAACACCTTTTACTTGAGAAAAAGTCATATTAGTAGGAAAACACAAAATACTAAAGTATTAAGCAGGCATGTGATAGTTTAGTGCTTAAAACACTAAGAAAACGTAAATATTTTATTTCTATGTAACTTCCATATTCATAACAGAAGGTGGAAAGCTAGAAAAGTGGAACTTGTTAACACTATGCAAGCTAGCTCAAGTCAGCTCCTTGAGAAGGAAGTTCATGACATCTCTAACTAAATGAATACATATCTCAAAATCTGCTGTCTACAACTCCATAAAAAAGACCCAGAATATGCTCTAGGAGGCAAGTTTACATTTCTCATTCCATCATTTATTTTGAACCAATAATATAATCTACTTAAAGCACACATCCAGTCAACCAATTCCTAGCACTCTAAGGCCAAGAAACACCACTTAAATGCACGTCTCAGTCATAAGGCCATGGCCAGGGTCTTTGGGGCACTTTACCAAAATTTGAGTAACTTCCTGAATTGTACGGTTTATTGTCCATTACTTAAAAATGCTGCACTCCATCCACCTTCTGTTGAACAATTTTTTTTTTTTTTTTGTATTTTTAGTAGAGACTGGGTTTCACCATGTCAGCCTCGTGATCTACCCACCTCGGCCTCCCAAAATGCTGGGATTACAGGCGTGAGCCACTGTGCCCGGCCCTAATTTTGTGTTTTTAGTAAAGACGGGGTTTCTCCATGTTGGTGAGGCTGGTCTTGAACTGCCGACCTCAGGTGATCTGCCCACCTCAGCCTCCCAAAGTGCTGGGATGACAGGCGTGAGCCCCCATGCCCGGCCTCTGTTGAATAAACATTTTAACACCAGAGTTCATTTCTAACATGGTGGCTCATCACCTTGACAGAAGGACTTCTGAAATGCTAAGGGAGCCTAAAGCTGAAGACATGTACACTTACATGTACACTTAAAAGCCAGTTAACACAGAGAGCCTCTAGGAGATCCACTGGAATCTCTTTTTTTTTTTTTTTTGAGATGGAGTTTTGCTCTTGTTGCCCAGGCTGGAGTGCAGTGGCACGATCTTGGCTCACTACAATCGCTGCCTCCCAGGTTCAAGTAATTCTCCTGCCTCAACCTCCCGAGTAGCTGGGATTACAGGCATGCACCACCATGCCCGGCTAATTTGATTTTTTTTTTTTTTTTTTTTTGAGACAGAGTCCCTCTCTGGGGGGGCCCGGCCCCCGGCCCCCGGGCGGGGCGGGGGGAGGCGCCCCCCCCCCGGGGGGGTTTTGTATTTTTAGTAGAGACAGGGTTTCACCATGTTGGACCAGGACTGGTCTCGAACTCCTGACCTCAAGTGATCCGCCCACCTCGGCCTCCCAAAGTGCTGGGATTACAGGCATGAGCCACCGCACCCGGCTGGAATCTATCTTATTACTTCACAAACTCCACATGCCTTCAAAAGAATCTACAGTAAACTTTTACTCCTTTTATCTCCTTACCTGAGACCAGAAAAGCAGTATCAGTTACAAGGTTTAGGAAGAGAGTGCTTTCCTATCAACATCCACAACTGGCAAGGAGCTTTCTTCACAAAGATCTCTCTCTACTACACCATGGAGACTTGGTCAACTTTGATGTTAAAACAAAGAAGCAGTGCAGATGAAGAGCTAAGTCATTTCACAGCAATTAAACCTATCAGTGTCTGTCTGTCCTTCCTAGGACCCTCTTATACTGAGAAAATATTTGGGGCATAAATCTAACTTATGGGTCGAGCACAGTGGCTCACGCTTGCAATCTCAGCACTTTGGGAGGCCAAGGCAGGCGGATCACACGGTCAGGAGTTCGAGACCAGCCTGGCCAACATAGCAAAACTCCATCTCCACTAAATTTAGCTGGACGTGATGATGGGCACCTGTAATCCTAGCTACTCAGGAGGCTGAGGCAGGAGAATCGCTTGAACCCAAGAGGTGGAGGTTGCAACAAGCCGAGATTGTGCCACTGCACTCCAGCCTGGGCGACAGACAGAGACTCCATCTCAAAACATAGAAATAAATAAGTCTAACTTAGAGAACCTGGAAGTGCATGCAGGTAAGCTGAGAGAACTGCTTGAAGGCACAAATGTCTCTATTTCCCAAGTATCCCTCCTACCTGTCCCTTAACTTCCCAAATGAAATCAGTAAAAAGCAACATCATGGTGAAAATGCATAGCAGACGTTTCATTGAAAAACAGCCCACATTACCTACTGTCTTGGAGAACATATGTGGTATGTTTGTTACAAGCTCAGCTTTAAACAGACCTGAGTGTTTACCAACAAAGATGCTTATGAGCCGTGAGACCGTGATCAACTTGCAAGCTCAGTTTCCTTTCCTTCCTTGTAAAATAGGGGTAATTCTTATCTTGCAGGATTTGGGGATGAATAAATGAGCAGTATGGTGCAGGGTCAGGGCTGGATGAGTGGTAGCTGTTCATCTCCCCCTACCTTACCCCACCTCCAAACTGCTTCAACTTAACCACACCTTTTTCCCAAATCCAAATAAATTACCATCACCTCCGACATTACATCATTGGAAGTTGACAGGACCAGGTGCAGTAGCTCATGCCTACTCACACCTGTAAGTAATACTAGCACGTTGGGAGGCTGAGGCAGGTGGATCACCTGAGGTCTCAAGACCAGCCCGGCCAACATGGTGAAATCCCATCTCTACTAAAAATACAAAAAAAAAAGAAAAAAAAAGCTGGGTGTGGTGGTGCACGCCTGTAGTGCTGGCTACTCAGGAGGCTGAGGCAGGAGAATCACTTGAACCGGGAGGCAGAGGCTGCAGTGAGCCAAGACCACGCCACCACACTCCAGCCTGGACGAAAAAGTGAGACTCCATCTCAAAAAAAAAAATTAATTAAAAAAAATAATAAGTTGACAGGGCAATGTTGCTAGAAAAGAGAAAAATACCAAGAAAAGAGAAGGGAAGGATAAGAGGGAAAACATTAATGTTCAAGCGAAACAAAAGAGCCTTATATATCTAATTCTTGTTTATCTTATTCCCCAGTGCCTAGCACACAGCTAAATCCACGGTCGGCACTCCAAAATATACTTAGAGCATGAAAGAAAATACAATTTGGAAATAATGGCTTAATGTTGAGACTAGGGATGTATCCGTTTGTCCTTAAATCCTGGCTTATCTCAGTTATCTAAACTTAAGATCTAAGGTATGACCGAAAAGCCTTGGCACTGCTCCATGTGAGCCGGGGCTCTCTTCACTCAGGAATGTTTGACCAAAGGGCAGAAAGATTTTCCTTTGGCTTGGTTTACAATGAAGCTGCAAAACATTAAACCACACCTCACTTGACCTTAACAAACCCAGGACACAGGAGAATAGGTTTATTCATTTCCCCCAAGTTCTCTCACTACTTGATTCTTTCATATTTTAAACTTATTTTAATAACTTTCTACTGGATTCAGCAAATAAAGAATCCTCCCATTGATAATTAAACACCTGCTAATTCCTACAAAAGCAATCTAAAATTTAAAAAAGTGAACAGTCTGATGAATAAAACATTTCCTTTATTCCACGGGGCTGAGTTCAAATGAAGGAAAATGGGTCATAAAATAAAACCTGTCAATTCTGCAAGACTTGGTTGTGCAGTTAGTGACCATATTTATACTTAGATTATTTGAGGTAAAAAGGTTATCTATTTAAATATTCATTACCCTACGAAGACTTAAAAAGAAGTAGGCCTGAGAAAGCCAGCAGCCATCATAAAGAATAGAACACAGGTAAAGTCATTATTTTTTAACTTTCTATTATGAATATTTCCAACATTCAGACAGAAGAGTCCCCACATAACCATTCCCTTATCTTCTACAATTATAAGGCAAATTTTATTAAGTTTTTTTACTCCAAACCACACCCTACTCCAACCAAATTATCCTAAAGCAAGTTCCAGACATCATAATTTCCCTTATAACTAATTCAGCATCTATCACTAAAAGATAAGGACTTCTTTAAAAAGGTAATTCCAACACCACTATTTTGTGTATATCTTAAAAGTGACAATAATTCCATAAATCAGATAACATCTAGTACTCAAATTTCCCTACTTCAAAAAAAAAATGTGTTTTTAACATTGATTTGTTCAAAGTCCACATACTGCATGTGGGTGGTAGGCTTCTCAAGTCTCTTGTAATCCAAAGGTTTTTCTCTGCCTCTTGAAGCCGTTCGATACATAAATTGGATATAACAGGATCATCTGTAGTGTAGAATTCCCCCTCATTGTGGGTTTTGCTGATTGCATTCAGGTGTCCCATTTTACATCAGGCTATATCCCCAGCATTTGATCAGAAGCTTGATCTGATTTGAGCTACTATTCCTTTTTCTAAGAATACATCCTGGGAGGCCATGTGGGCCATGGAAATGAAAACTGGATGGCAAATGTAAAATACATCTAATAATCTGCCAGCCAATCTCTCCCCCACCAGCCTTCACCCTGACATTACTGGGAAGTTGAGCATCTGCCCGGCTTTGGCACCCAGCAGCAGGATGTGTGCAATAGTGAAAAGCGAGGCTCTCACTTCCCTGGCTGGGACCATGGTGCTGGGAAGGTTCACGAATCTGTGGATATTGACAATGCTAACCGCAATGTCATCTTTCCATCTCATATTCGAATATTCCAATTCCTTGGTGTATGTGGGTTTTGAACGGTAATACTCTAAGTGGAAAAGACAACATTCAAGTCACCTACCCATTCCACATTCTGCCAATATGTAAGATGCAACCCCTAATGTTTTACATTAAATGAAAAATGGAATTCTGGCTACCAAATCCCTTTTTTAATGGCACACCAGCAGGCAAATACAGATTTTCCAGTAATAAGCAATTTCTGCTATCACTGCTAAGGGAGGGGAAAAGAAACAAAAGGCAAAACACAGCCTTTCTTTTTCGCTGTCAGGATGGACAATTAGAGACTAGAATAATGCATTTTCAGTTTTTAAAAAAGCTTATCGGGAAAAAGTTGCCATAAAGTCATTCATCTAGGAAGCAATAAGAGAGGTCATCAATTTCACCTTACACTTGAATCACACTCTTGATTCCTATTCAGCTGTATTTCAATTATGCCTTTTATTTGAAGACAAGCCCCTACAAACACGTAATGTCACCTAAAAGTGATCTTCCCCCCCCCCAAAAAAAACCAACCCTGTTGGGAAAGGAAAGTTATTTAATGCATTAATGACTCTGCTTTGCTCAGGAGGTAATGACCTCAATGCTTCAAATATTTGCAGAGAAAAAGAAAGCAACCGTAGAACACTGGATTTCAACTCTAAATGGAGTTGAAGAAGTTCTGCAACAGTAAAATCTTCAGCATTTTTCAATTTTTATACACGGAGTGTGATTTAAGCAAGTCCCGCCTTAGTGAGCTAAAATATTGGAGGCTGAAATATTTAAGAATGTTCTTAGACATGTTAAATACCCCAAGGCAGCCTGTCTTGGGCACTCTGTAGTGGACACTCCAGGGCCCAATAAATTCATCAAGAGCACCAAACATCTCATGACGTGTATGACTATGACCACATGAATACTCCACTCTAAAGTATGGAATAATAAACAGTAGACCCTTATATTTCCCAGTCATGGGCTTGAAACACACCCAAGTAAATACTCAAATCCAAGAGTGTCCTAAGAGCTGATAATTACCAACCTAAAACTAACTGGAAATGTGAATGGTCCCTTTACAAGCTCTTACATTCTAGAAGTTGGGTTTAGCTGATGGGTTTAAAATATGAGACCTAAGTTAAAAGTCCTTCTACAACGGGGCAATTTTGAGGGGGGAGGGAAGCAATTTTTCATGAAGAAGTATTTGATTTTTTTATAAAGAATTTCTGTAATCAGAAAAAGGGTGAGACTGAAGTTTGACTGATAATGTTACATATGTACTTTTTTTTTTTTTTTTGAGATGGAGTCTCACTCTGTCGCCTAGGTTGGAATGCAGTGGCGCAATCTTGGCTCACTGCATCTTCTGCCTCCCAGGTTAAAGTGATTCTCCTGCCTCTGCCTCCCAAGCAGCTGGGACTACAGGCACATACCATATCATGCCGTTCTAATTTTTTTCTAACTTCGTTAGAGACAGGGTCTCACCATATTGGTCAGGCTGGTCTCGAACTCCTGACCTCAGCCTCCCAAAGTGCTGGGATTACAGGCGTGAGTCTCCACGCCTGGCCTGTATGTACTGTTATGAGTTAAATCATATCCCCTCTAAAAAAGGTATGTTGAAGTCCTAATCCCCACCCAGTACCTCAGAATGTGACCTTACTTAGAGACAGCGTCCTTATAGAGGTCATCAAGTTAAAATGAGGTATTAGGTTGCACCCTAATAGAATACGGCTGATGTCCTTGAAAAAAGAGAGAAAATGTGAACACAGAGACACGCGTAGAAGGAAGATGACACAAAGTGACTCAGAGAGAAGACGGCCACCCGCAAGCCAAAGAAAGAAACTCAGACAGATCCATCCCTTCCAGCTTCAGAAGTAATCAATCCTGCGGATACCTTGACCTCAGACTTCCATCCTCCAGAACTGTGAGACAGTAAATGTCTGTTATCTGAGCCTCCCAGTTAGTGGTACTTTGTTATGACAACCCTAGCAAATTAATACACGTCTCTATGTATGATAGGTGATAATGGTAACAGTCACTTGAAAAGTAGCAGCTGCCAGTCACAGCGGGAAGTACTGTATATGCAACTATCGCTGAATCCTTAGAATGACCCTAGAAGGTGAGTACTATTATGCTCATTTTGCAGATGGGGAATCTGAGGTTGAGTATCAAGAACTGCATTCTGCTGCTGCTACCAGAGGTTTAAACCTCTAAGGGTTAATCTTCTTTCATATAACAAGAAGTCTGCAGGTATTAATAGAACTCCACACCCCAAAGATGGCTTTTCCCCTCAAGGTCCCAAGATAGATACTGTAGCTCAAACCACCACCTCTGTATTTCGTACCTGAAATGCAAAATGTGAAAAATCAAAAAGAGTATACTTCCCACCTTCCAGTGTCCCTGGAAGCCCAAAACAACTTCCACTTGGAACTCACTGGCCATCCCTACTGGCATGGGAAGTTGGGAAATGTAGTCTTTTAGTTGGGTTCACTGCCATGCCTAATTACAAGGACTCAGAAGGAAGAAGGAGGGGGTAGATTTTGATTCAGCGTATCTACCAGAGGCCCAGGGAAATTAAAAGCCTGCCCCACTTCACAGCTATCAAGTGGGAGAGTCGGGATTCAAATTCACGGGATTGTCTTAATCCCCAACCCATACTGGGACAGGGGACCACCATGGGATACGGCACTCTCAGCAAGCCCAAAACTTTTATCAAGGGTGGATCCAAAGTGTAAGGGAACTGGAGAGGGTTTTGATCTGCTCCTGAGTTCAGTGGCTGCTTCTTTGGAGGCTTCAAGGTAAACTGAGCACCTGAATGCACATGAATGCAAGGAAGCAGTGAGGCTACCAGAACTTTGGATACGCTTCCAACAACAGCGTTCCCAAATGAACACCAGAGGCTGTATTTGGTGACTGGCAATAAAATTTAGGAATAGACTCATCCTGCCTGCTCCTGTCTCCTCAGATGTTTTGTTTCTTCAAGTGATATTTATAATCCTCAAACCGGTGAGGCCTTCCACAGGTAGGCCTGTATGCAGCATCTACAAACAGCAACTGAAGGTTTTGTGTCTTCTTTAATTGCTCTCTTCCAATTATAGAAGCCTATTTATAGGCATCCACTCCACAGCATTGTCAATATTTTCTCTCTGCTAACTGAAAGAGATTTTCTTTCCCAATTTTAGATACTATCACTTAACCAAATTCTCTAGCCTGGTATAAAGGTACAGAAAACTAGGTGTAGCCCCAAGCTATACCTACATCCTGAACAAGTCATTCACTCCCCCAGGGCTTTTGTTAAGGGTTGGGAGCCTCTTCCTGCTCCAATGCTTGAAATTCAACTCTATGATCAAAGCCCTGCATTGGATAACCTTAAATAAAACAAGGCCTACTTGTAATTAAATTCAAGGTCCTTTCCCCCACGACTTCTCCATGTTCTAGTCCCCCAATTTTCATCTGCCTTAACCATGCAGTTGTCCTCCCCCAGCCATCGAGATCACAACCTCTCCCAAGGAGGGATCTGAGTCTTGGGATCGCCATCCCTAAAAACAAAACACGACCCATTCAAAAGTGGGTGAAGGATATGAACAGACACTTTTCAAAAGATGACACATATGAGGCCAACAAACAGATGAAAACATGCTCATCATCACTGGTCATTAGAGAAATGCAAGTCAAAACCACATTGAGATACCATCTCACGCCAGTTAGAATGGCGATCATTAAAAAATCTGGAGACAACAGATGCTGGAGAGGATGTGGAGAAATAGGAACACTTTTACACTGTTGGTGGGAGTGTAAATTAGTTCAACCATTGTGGAAGACAGTGTGGCGATTCCTCAAGGACCTAGAAATAGAAATTCCATTTGACCCAGCAATCCCATTACTAGGTATATACCCAAAGGATTATAAATCGTTCTATTATAAAGACACATGCACACATATGTTCATTATGGCACTGTTTACAATAGCAAAGACCTGGAACCAACCCAAATGCCCATCGATGATAGACTGGACAGGGAAAATGTGGCACATATACACTATGGAACACTATGCAGCCATAAAAAACGATGAGTTCGTGTCCTTTGTAGGCACATGGATGAATCTGGAAACCATTATTCTCAGCAATCTGACACAAGCACAGAAAATCAAACACTGCATGTTCTCACTCAGGCGGGTGTTGAACAATGAGAACACATGGACACAGGGAGGGGGAGCATCACACACTGAGGTCTGTTGGGGGGCACCAGGGGAGGGAAAATAGGGGGGGTATGGAGTTGGGGAGGGGATAACATGGGGAGAAATGCCAGATATAGGTGATGGGGATGGAGGCAGCAAACTGCATTGCCATGCATGTACCTATGCAACAATCCTGCATGTTCTTTACATATACCCCAGAACCTAAAATGCAATACAAAAAAAAATATATATATATATATAAATAAAATAAAAAATAAAAAATAAAAATAAGAAAACAAAACGTGGTAAGACCAATTTATTCCGCTACCAATTTGCCAGTAGCTCCCGCTGTCCTAGTTCCTGCCCCTTCCAAGGTTTAGCATCTCATGATTCTTCCACCCTGCGCGATAAATCTTATTATACCCTTCCAAATCCAAATGTTGGCTCAGGTCAGTCATAATCCATTCTATTGCTTACAATCAAGGAAACCCTGTTATATCAGCTTGATGTGCCCGTGAGATATTTCCCTGATATTAAGATACACAGTGGAATACCAGTCTCTCCATCAGCTCCAGGAGGTGATGCCTGAACTCTAGAACAGGAAAAATAGGACATTATTACTTTTACTAAAAACAGCAAAATAATACTGTCCCTTTTTTATACTTAGAGTGCAAATGTAACTTCTTAAAGACAACTGGGGGAGAAAAGAAGTGACTATGGTACTTAATGTGACTCATTAAGAGGCAGGGACTAACTGGAAAAAGCCAGAATATATTTTCATTTACCTTTGCTTAGTAATTTACACAATTTATACATCTTTCCTACTAAGGTAAGACTATTACCAAAGGCACAAACCCAGAAAACAGATTCCAAAAGACATGAAAAGTTTTACCTTGTCCAGTTCAGGATTTGCAATTATTTGTATAATAAATCAGAAAAAAAAAAAAAACACTTTTCATGCAAGAGGAAAGTAATTTACAAGATTCATAAGTCCCTGTTATTTAGTAAAATTAGATCTTTACCTGCAGTGTCTGAAATTCCAACAACATAATCGTTCAAATCAGAATGGGTGGCAGGTCCTAAAATACATACTGCAATCTGTCACTTAAAAATAATAGCAAAAAAAAAAATTATCATCCAAAGTGACTGACAACGGAAAACTACAGAAATGTACCAACTTCTGTTAGGCACTAATTACAAATAGCAAACTCTCCTTCCTGAAATCCTTCCAGCTCTCCCTTCTTTACCTTCTGTAATTTCAAAGCAAGTCTTCTGATTCAACCAAAAGCTAAGGTTTGAGGAAACTTAAACACAAAACTGTCTTTTTACCTAACAACTAAAAATTAGTTCTTTGATTACCTGTTGAGCAAAGTGATGGAGAGGGAGGCAAGAAAAGTCAACCACAAAAGGAAGTGAAGACTTGGTTTCTACCCCTCTTCCTGGGGAAAAGGAAAGTGAAAGAACACGTAAGTGAATGATGGATGCTCAGCAAATACTGTACCATCTGTCATTCTGGTATCTAAGATGCTCTCAAGTTGCGTAAAGACTTTCAAGAAATACTTTCAAGACTTCCAAGAAGGACAGGGACTGCAGAGAAAATAAAAAATAATTACCCCAAAATTAAATGGGCATTTACACAATGCCAGACCCTGTGCTGGCTACTTTCTGTGTACTCTACTTAATTTTGCAGAGAATCATACACATTAGCAATGATCTCCACTTCACAGTTAAGAAAATAGAATATCAGAGGAACTTACCAGCTTGGCCACCAATCACCTAACCAGCAGTTTGGATGAAGGGATACATCTATTGATTCATTCATTCACTCATTCAAATACTATAATTATCCTAACTTCAAATCTCATACAAATTCCAACTGACCTGAGAGGATAACTATATTTGGAAAATGCTGTGTCCTAATCTCCCCCTGGCAGGAAGAAGGGAAGAAGTCAAAGAGTGAAGGAGTTAAGGAAGACAGAGAGAGGAGGAGGGAGGAAGGGGAAAAAACGAAATTGCTGAGATGAATCAGAAATTAAACGTCTAAGGCACAGCATCCAGGTAAAACATAAGAGATGAGCTTTAGTTGACTTAATCTATTTCAAGCCTACACCCCACAGCTGGGGAGGAGAACGGCTGCTGAAATGTTTAGTATTAACCCAATCTCATCTACAGCTCATACTACATAATCAGTAAAGGTTCAAGGCTAAGTCACTTATTTTAGCAAGATCCCTGCAGGATGGAAGGAAGGACAGCCCAACATTCTCCAGTGCCAGCCTCGTCACCTAAGGCAGGATTCATGCCAGTCATTTCCAGCACTGAGTATCCAGCGGTGCATAAGACAATTCAAAGGGGATGTGAGGAAAAATATTTAACCTTCCATATTCAGAATAGTTTGGACCTCATGGTTTACATTTTTAAGGTTTTGTAATTTACATAAAATTTTAGTATAAGAACATAACAGATAAAATATATATATGCTGGGGGCATGGGTCCAAATTTTTTTTACTGATAAGACAATGGGATCAAAGAAGATCACTGATCCACATTATACTTATTAAAAGACTAACCGTAAGGCCAGGCGCGGTGGCTCACGCCTGTAATCCCAGCACTTTGGAAGGCTGAGGTAGGAGGATCATACCTGAGGTCAGGAGTTCAAGACCTACCTGGCCAACATGGTGAAACCCCCGTCTCCAGTAAAAATGCAAAAATTAGCTGGGCGTGGTGGCATGCACCTATAATCCCAGCTACTCAGGAGGCTGAGGCAGGAGGACTGCTTGCACCCAGGAGGTGGAGGTTGCAGTGAGCTGAGATCGAACCACTGCGCTCCAGCCTGGGTGACAAGAGCGTAACTCCATCTCACACACACATACACACACGAAATAAGAGTAACTGCTAACTTCAAGCATCTTCAGTTGACAAACCAAATGACATTACTTTGGAACTACTCCATTCATTGGTTGGAAAAAAAAATCCTCAAGTTTCATTTCAGTCTCTCCTTGAAAGGTATTTGATTCCTTGAGGATTCTGGGTGCAAATAATGGCTGACCACTACCAATCTGTGAGGCCACCTCATTACGAGTTCATATGGCAACCAAATCCCATTTTCCCTCTGCAAATTCAATTCACATCAATAGCCCCATATATCACTGGCTACTGCTGTTGGCTGCCTGATTTTGAAACATAAAATTTTTTTTGAAAGATTACTGCCAACACATAATAGGCAAACCGCAATTTCAACTCCCTACGACTGTGCTTCAAGGAGGGCGATAACACAAGCTACAAAATGTAAATGAAGCATGTTGTTATCAGCTGTTTAGAGGCCCCATGACATCTTCCTCCCTTATTTGTCCAGTCACGTAGGGCAGGAAAAAAAAATCAAAGCGCCACCATTCAAGAAAGTCCTTTTATTATTCTACTCAATACTAGTTCCCTGGTCTCTTAATTTTCTGAACTGTGTATATAAAATGCAACAAAATGAAGCAGTGGCGGCTCTACACAGCCAGTCTTCATTAGGCAGAGCTCAGTGTGAAGGCACAACTGTGTGATGGTGTTTATTAAGATGCTTTCATCACCACCTGTTTCAGAATCCATCACGTAGAAGAGCTAACATTTAAGGGGTGATGTTTACCCTAAAAAAAGCTAGACTTCCGCAGGCCAGACACAGTGGCTCATGCCTGTAATCCCAGCACTATGGGAGGCCGAGGCAGGCGGATCACAAGGTCAAGAGATCAAGACCATCCTTAGTCAATGTGGTAAAAACCCCGTCTCTACTAAAACACAAAAATTAGCTGAGCGTGGTGGTGCGTGCCTGTAGTCCCAGCTACTTGGGAGGCTGAGGCAGGAGAATTGTTTGAACCCGGGAGGCAGAGGGTGCAGTGAGCCGAGATCACGCCACTGCACTCCAGCCTGACACCTGGCCAGAGAGTGAGACTCTGTCTCAAAAAAAAAGAAAAAAGAAAGCGCTAGACTTTCCAGGTGGTCAAAGCAGTCCATTCCCCCAAAGAGAGCGAGACTCTGTCTCAAAAAAAAAGAAAAAAAAAGTGCTAGACTTCCCAGGGGGTCAAAGCAGTCCATTCCCCCAAAGCCCACTACCAGGCCTGTGGTAAACTACTGGCTCTGTGCACAATACCATTTACCTGCTCTACCACTAATTCATAGCTCACCTTCCTTGCTGACTTCTTCCAGAAAACACCATTTCCTATTAATTCATGTTTAATTTAATACACCCACCAGTACTATAATGGGAAGATGAAATATAGGAAGTCCATGTTGAACCCAAGCCCATTTTTGCAGTAAGACAAAAGGAGGCACTACAGCTCACTGTTCAGTGCTGGGCCTCTCAAGGGCTGCACTATTGACATTTTAAACGGGATAATTCTTTCCTGTGGTGGCTGTCCTGTGCACTATCGGACGTTCAGCAGCATCCCTGGCCTCTACCTACCAAATGCCAGTAGCATCGTCCTCCCAGTCCGGACAATCGAAATGTTTCCAGACACTGCCAAATGTCCCCTTGGAAGAGAGCAAAACTGTTAACCCTCCCTCTGTTATAAACCACTGGTCTAGTGGGTGTACATACTCATCAACAGGCAGAAATTGTATGTATATAGAATTTCATGCAGAAATTCATTACAAACCCAGACTATCATGCCCGTCCTTTTTGGAACACAGAACAAAGGTACGTTTGCCTACCAAAGAGAGTTAGACTCTGTATGCTAAGGCACCTTTTTTTTTCTTTTCGAGACAGGGTCTTACTGTTTTACCCAGGCTAGAACGCAGTGGTGTCATTATAGTTCACTGCAACCTTGATCTCCCGGGCTCCGGCAATCCTCCCACCTCAACCTCCCAAGGAGCTGGGACCACAAGTGCGCACCAACACACCAGGGTAGTTTTTAACTTAGGTTTTTTTTTTTTGTTTTTTTTTGTAGAGACAGGGTCTCCCTATGTTGCCCAGGCTGGGCTCAAATGACTGTCCTGCCTTGGCCTCCCAAAGTGCTGGGATTACAGGCGTGAGCCACCGAGCCCAGCCTAAGGTACTAATTATGATCACTACAAGTCTGGTGGTCAAAAGTACTCTTTATAAAAAAAATGAATACTGTCACTTTTTACTGCATTGACTCTCATCAACAGAAAGCTTCCAGAAAGTTCAGCTTTATGAGCCAAAATTTTTTATCTGATCGACTGTTTAAAAAGCCTAAAGAAAAATTTCTTCAGAGCCAACCCCCTTTAACAAAGATGGACGTGCTGTGACATTTAGTTTCAAGGAAATAAAGAGGTGACCGTTTTTTTCCCTCAACAACCACTGCTAAACTTCTGCAAACCAATACTAAAAAAGACAATTTTTATTTAACAGTTAAAGAAACCAGCTTCCAAAAGCTCAATTGCCATCTGCAATTATAATCAGGCCCAATTTAGAATACCCCACCATGCTTTAGTCTTAATTAAAAATGGCACATCCTTGCAAGGGAATGCAATGTGAATTCACAATTCAAATGTTAGCAGGACGCACATACAAGCACACACACCCCCCTCGCATGCTGGAGTCTAGGCTTGTGAGACTTAACTAATTTACCAATTTCTTAATGGATATAACTTCAGTATAAACTTTAACTTTTTATATTTTAAATTAGAAAGGCATGTTAAGACAATTTGCCAGAAATACAAATGGATTTTTTTAAGCCTGCCATCTTTCACATGGCACATGGCTGATCCTGTATTCCAGCCCCTATTATCTTTACTCTGCATAAAAAGCACACGGCTGCAGTGTAATATTTCCACTGATGCAAGAATAGTTCTTCTACCACACTAAATAATAAGATTTCCCAAGTACCACTTGGCATCTTTGTAAACTTAATAATTCCCTGCACATTTATAATTCAGCAAAATTTTTAGATTTCAATTTTTTTAAATGGTCTCCAGCATTATCAGGCATTTTCCTACAGGACATTAATGCAGATATTATCTGAAAAACACAATACAAGCTCTCACTGTCAGTCAATGTCATTTGCCATTTGAAATATGACACAACAAAGAAGACACAGAATGCAAGCCCTAAGAACAACACAGCCACACCTTTAACTCATAGAACTAAAGAGACCTTTTCATACCTATCCACTGTGTAAGGACTCCTTGTAAAAATCCAACTTCTTCCAAAATTCTTGAGTGTTAGATTCAAGTTCCCTTGCTAGAGCTGAGCCTCTGGCACGAAGACAAGAGGGGGGTTGAAAGCTGTAAACAATAAGCTTGCCTCCCTGGTAAGCCTGTAAAATTAAGCATCTCTCAGTTGGACAATTAGTTCTATA
The DNA here is from genome assembly GCA_036589455.1 of Ateles fusciceps. Classification (NCBI taxonomy): domain Eukaryota; kingdom Metazoa; phylum Chordata; class Mammalia; order Primates; family Atelidae; genus Ateles; species Ateles fusciceps. The sequence goes on from JAZHEH010000562.1 coordinate 17,026,977, forward strand.
TAGCTAATCAGGAAGAAAGAAATGAAAGCCATCTGGTTCTTGGAAGTTCTGTATCTGATTAACACTAGCTTCTTGAAAGTATATTTCCTACATACAAGGAGGCAAGAGAAAGCAAAAAGAAAGGAACACCCTTGTAAATGGCCTGTATACCCTGAGCAACCCACATGCAGAACAAGTCCGACTATGTTATCCAGAAGCAACAGAAGCGCCATTAAATGCTGACACACCCTGGGTGGACAGACTTCATTTAGATCCTACCACTTATTAATGAGTTACCCTTTGGTAGAATAGCTGACCTCTATAGTAGACTGGGTAATTGGCCCTGTCTGTATCTGGGTCCTTCCACAGGAAATTTTGCAGTTCCTCCCACACAGCATAATTCTCTGTCCCTTGACTTGGAGCTTGACCATGTGACCTGTTTCAGTTGGTAGCTTAACTTCAAGAGTGAAAGCTTTTATAACACTGTCCCTCAAATATCAAGGACAGGGATGCAGCCAGCCTCGGATACAAACCAGGATCAGGCACACAATCCTTTTATGAAAACTCCGGCAGTCCTCTTTATCTTGTCTATCGACTTGCTTCCCCTCTTACTGAGTTTTCTCTTACCTTCTGGCATCGATGGTGGAAAGTCAACTACCAGCAACAGCCTTTCTTTTCCTAGGTTCAACAGAGCAGCACCCGAGCAGCAGCACTGCCTCAATCCCAAGGTGGGTGTGGAGCTGGGGTGGGGGCAGAGGCCTCAGGTTTACCACATAAAGTTGCCTACTAACGCAAAGGTGTCTGGTCAATTGAGAGAATGAAATCTAGCCAACACACCTGCTTGCCAAGCCAAGGTTTTTTTGTGTTTTTTTTTTTTTGAGACGGAGTCTCACTCTGTTGCCAGACTGGAGTGCAGTGGCACAATCCCGGTTCACTGCAACCTCCGCCTCCCGGATTCAAGCAGTTCTCCTGCCTCAGCCTCCCAAGTAGCTGGGATTACAGGCGCCCACCACCACACCTAGCTAATTTTTGTATTTTTAGTAGAGGTGGGGTTTCATCATGTTGGCCAGGCTGGTCTCAAACTCCTGACCTTGAGATCCACCCATCTCACCTCCCAAAGTGTTGGGATTACAGGCGTGAACCACCATGCCCGGCCGCCAAGTACTTTTCTCTGGGGCTGCCCTCCGCCAGGAGGAAGACATGCCTTATTTGGCAGAAGAGTACCGTCCATCCAGAAGGGGTAACCAACTGGGATGAGGAAGGTGTCTGTACGTGATGGGAGAAATGCTTGACGTAGAAGTTGGTGTCAGAGAGAGTTGAGAAGAGTGTCTACACGGAAGAGTATCACAACACGCAGTGGGACTGACTGAGTAAACATACTCAACACAGTCGGAGCCCAGTTTCACCCTGTCACAGGACTTAAAAACTCATGAAAGAGAAAAACTAAAATGAAGCATGTGGTGTCAAACTTGTGAATTTTAACACATGAAAACACAGAAATAAATACAGATGTAAATGTGTGTGTGTGGACATGCATATACATATTTAACCCATAGACTTGTCCACTAAAAGGGTCTGGGGGCTGCAATACCCCAAGATATGCTCAGATGTTGGTTTCTAAATACCATTCTCAGCCGGACGTGGTGGCTCGTGCCCATAATCCCAGCACTTTGGGAGGCTAAGGTGGGCTGATCACCTGACGTCGGGAGTTCAAGACCAACCTGACCAACATGGTGAAAGCCCGTCTCTACTAAAAATTAAAAAATTAGCCGGCCGTGTTGGCACATGACTGTAATTCCACCTACTTGCGTGGCTGAGGTGGGAGAGTCACTTGAACCAAAAGGTGGAGGCTGCAGTGAGCCGAGATCACACCCCTGCACTCCAGCCTGGGGAACAGAGCGAGACTCCATCTCAAAAATATAAATAAATACCATTCTCCTCTAAAAGAAATCAGAGCTCCTTGGCACCTCAGCTGCTTGGCCAAATTCAGAGCCGGGGCCAGCAGAGTACAAGATGAACCTGGAACTTCTTGTTCTAGACAGTAAGGAATTACTCGAATAATGATGGGGACATGTCAAAAGGACACAGGAACCAGCTGGCAAGGACTCCCATTATCTAAATGTGGAGAGATCTGAGCATCAAAATAATGATGGTAACAGACTGTAACCCAAATAAAATAATCCATCATCCAAACTGATGAGGACTTATGGATTATTTCAAATAAAGAATAAGTTGAAAGTTTAAGGAAAGCGGTTTCAAAGTACCTGTTTAAACACACTTATTACAAGGGGAAAAAGAAGAATAAGTTTAAATGGGGAAGCCTGGCAGATGCTGCCTTTATCAAGTAATCAAAGTTAACACCACCAGCAATGAGCCAAATCAAAGTCACCTGATAGGATGCCCTGAAAGGAACAGGGCACCGCTCCAGTGGTGTTTCTGTCCCAGTGCATAACCTGAACGTAATCACGAAGAAACCTTAGATAAACCAAAACTAAGTGACAGTCTAAATAACTGGTGTGTTATCTTCAAAAGTATCCAGGTCATAGAGGGCAAGGAAATTCTGAGAAACTGTTCCAGACCTGAAAGACCCTAACAACTGACACATGATTCTAAACGGTCCCTTCTGTCATTGGGACAATCAGGGCGTATTTAAATGGGGTCTTAGGATTACAAAGTAGCGTGGTGTTAAGTTAATTTCCCCACACTGATGGATGTATTGTGATACAAGACTGTTCTTGTTTGTAGGAAATACACATTCAAGTGTCCAGAGGGGGACTGGGTACCAGGTTGGCAATGAATCCAAGCAGTTCAGCGAGGAAAAGTTGTGTTATGCTGTTGTTACATTTTTTCCATCTTTTTAAAACTATAATGGGTGGAGTGCAAGGTGTGTTTGGAAGCCGTAGGGTCTTCTGAAAGTTGGGTGGCGAAGTCACTCTGAAAGAAAACACTCGCGCTGAAATGTACAAGAGAAGGTGTTGCCAAATAAAAACCGAAGGGGCAAAGATAATAATGACGATGCTAATTTTTTAACAAAGCAATGCCACCATCTATACAGTGCTACTGAGCTCAAAGCAATGGTCTAAAATTCCTTCCATATTTTCATTCACTTATTCCTCAACACAAACCTAATTAGAATTATTAAGTATTATTAAGGTAGGCTGGGCATGGTGGCTCACGCCTGTAAGCCCAGCACTTTGGGAGGCTGAGGTGGGTGGACTGCTTAAATCCAGGAGTTCAAGACCAGCCTGAGCAACACGGTAAAACCCCATCTCTACAAAAATCCCAAAAAAATTAGCTGGGCATGGTGGTGCACACTTGTGGTCCCAGCTACTTGGGAGGCTGAGGTGGGAGGATCACTTGAGCCCAGGAGGCAAGGTTGCAGTGAGCCGAGATCACGCCACTGCACTCCAGCCTGGGCAAGATCCTGTCACCAAAAAAAAGTGGGGGGAGCATTACGAAAGTCAAATTATTATTGCACCCAACTTAAAGATGAGGAAACTAGAACACAGGTTTCAGAAACTCATCCAAGGTCATAGTGTTGGTTAGTAGCACAGCCAGGATTGGAATCTGCCAGTTTGACCCCAGAGTCTATAGTTAATTACTCTGCCATTGTGGCAACCCTAGCAACTAACAGAAGGATGGGGGTGGGAGGCAAGATGGAGCCAGGCCTGTTGAACCATCCAGCCATGAAGGCTGGAGCTAGCGAGTGAGTGAGGAACAACAGGGGAAGAGGTGGAAGGCGGAGGCAGGCCGATGGGTGAGATTTTGGATTTTTTTCATGTGTACGAGGAAGATGTTTCTAAAGGGAGGAAGATCACTTAGAGGACTATCACCATATTTTAACCCAGGGAAAAAGGTAGCTCACCAAGTCAGGAGCAGTAAAGTTGGAGAGCACTGATCAGGGAGATTCAAGATTATTTTGGAAGGTAAAGCCAACAGGATGTGGGGATCATTCTAGAAAGCCATGCCCTAAGATCACTTATTAAGTAAAACTATGTTCACCCTCTAAATTCCTTGGATTAGTCTCCACACACAGGGGTCACAGTATATTGCTCATGGTTCTGTGTTCTGGTCACCTCACAATTCTTTCAACAAAATACAAAAGCAATAAACCACCCCTGTACTATTCTATTAGGAGGCCTTCAATAACCCAATAATGGATCATGCTTTTTGAGACTACATCATCTTCAATTTCTGTATCCATTCCCCCCCCCGTAATAAACAAGGCCCAGTTCACTCTGATTTCATAGCTTTCCTTCATACAGAGAATATCTCTCACACAGATTAACGCATTTGTTTTCCCTGAATCTCATCAAAGATTGTACCTGGCACAAAGATTGTAATTGGGTGGGTTTTAAATAGATAATTTAACCTTGAGAGAATGTTCATTTGACTCAACACATCCTTCCAATCTAAGAAACACACAAATTCCCTTTCACCCCAGCATGTCTTTCTTTAATTGTGACAGCAGTGCTAAGAAATTCATCTTCAAAGAGCTGATTGAGCCACAAGGGAATATTAATACCTAAATATTGAAGCAATCCTGATGCTTTGCTTAAAGGAAAGCTGGCTTTGCTAGATGAAAAGCTTCCAAAATGTCTCTGGTCTATGCCTTTAAAAAAAAAAAAAAACATGATTTTAGCATATTTTCATCTCTGCATTAAGTCAGAAGTAAAAGGCACAGTTTATTCCTCTTAAAAATAGAAAAAGCCCTTTGCTTTCTATTGCCAGCAAATGCATTTGCTAGGATGCTGCTAGGTTTTTGAGTGTCCTAGTCTAAAGGGTGTGATTTCCCTCAAATATGGAGAAATAAATGCTCTTTTGACTCTTTGACAGCCTAAGTGTAAGCCACTCTGCTGCACTATTGGTGGCTTTAGAGAAAGCATTTCCCATCGAAGGTGAGCACAGACAGTAAGGAATGGAGGGAGATATCAGGACAAAACTGACCTGTCCTTTGTCATCCTCTGGTTCACAGCAAAGCCTTCTCTACCAAATGATTACAAGCACAAAATAAATAAATAAATAAATAAATAATTCCAGGAACCACAGAATTCAGAACGAATAATAGGATCCCATTCCCCTGAAGCTGATATCATCAAATTCTCTCACATGATTTACAACCTGGCAATCTATCTCTTTCCATTGATTATCCTGCTATTATGGGATGTAACTACTCTCTGCCCATTCCAAGAACTTTAAAGTGTTGCACTGAGAATACACTAATGCACCTTTAATGTAGGGAAGACGGGGGAAAAAAAAACCAGAGGAACAAAATAGGCTGGAGAATGCATAAAGCTGAAGATCCTTTCAAAAGCTGTGGAGAAGTTAACAGCTTTTCAGGGAGGCAATCAGGCAATTTGTGCCCAGCGGCTACCCGGGCTCACAGCGTTAACATTTCTAGCTGGAAATAGGCCACATGCAGTACTGCCGAGAACCACCCGCACCTGAACTGGAGGCACATATGCATCTCACTCTAGGCAAGGGCCATCCAAGGAAAGTTTCTCAACTGGATGGAATTGCAGAGTCACAACAAAGGTTACAGAAAGATGCTTCACATTCCAAGATGCTCACCAGACAAGCTCTTTAAATGAGAGCCTTCTCAACTGCGCAGATCGTAACAGAGCTTATCAAAACCCTTAAAGCAGGGGCTAACAAACTCTGCCCTGCTGCTTCTTTTTGTATGATCTTCATGTAAAGAATGAATTTTATGCCAAGCACGGTGGCTCCTGCCTGTAATCCCAGCACTCTGGGAGGTCGAGATAGGCGGATCACAAGGTCAGGAGTTCGAGAGCAGCCTGGCCAACAGAGTAAAACCCCATCTCTACTAAAAATAGAAATATTGTCTGGTGTGGTAGCATGTGCCTGTAGTCCCAGCTACTTGGGAGGCTGAGGCAGGAGAATTGCCTGATCTTGGGAGGTGGAGATTGCAGTAAGCCAAGACCACACCATTGCACTCCAGCCTGGGTGAAATAGCAAGACTCTGTCTAAAAAATATATATATATATATATTTTTTTAATGGTTTTTTAAAATTCAAAAGAAGAATATTTCCTGACATGTGAAAAGGACATAAAATTCAACTTCAGAGTCTATAAATAAAGTTTTATTGGAACACTGCCATGCCCATTCGTTGATACATTGTCTGTGGCTACTTCCGCACTACAATGCAGTGAGTATGTCCAACTGAGACATATGACCTGCAAAGCCGAAAATGTCTACTGGGCTCTTCACAGAAAGTCTTCGCCAACCCCTGCCTTAATTGACCCACACATTTGGTGAAAACAGCTCCAAATAAACTAAAGGCCCAGTAGAAAAACGTACTCACTAATGAAAGAAAAATCACTCTTTCCCTTCTACATAGGCTCTCTTCTCGGAAAAAGTCTACTAGAAAAATCAGTAAATAGCACAGCATACATAAAGTCCCCAAAAAAGCTTTCAAGTTTTCTGAATTACCAGTCAAGGTGGTAATTAACATTTAGCAGGAAAAAAATGAAAAATGATGAGAAAGGCACTGTGCTTGTCACTTTGCACACGTTTCCATTTGATCTGCACAGCAAGGTTCTGAGGGATGGTTATCCACCTTTTTCCAGATAAGGAGACTGAGCCCAAAAAGCAGCTAAATAACAAACATCCTGATAGTCACAGCAGTATGGTATCTTCAGAGCTCAAGCCCACGTTTCATTGGCTCTAAGTCCCATACTTTCAGCTATTACAGGATGATTAGAATCTCTTTCAAAAATTTGTTTTTGCCATTTAGAAAAAGAGAGAATAGACCACGTGTGGTAGCTCACGCCTATAATCCCAGCACTTTCGGAGGCCAAGGTGGGAGGATCGCTTGAGGTCAGGAGTTCAGGACCAGCCTGGCCAACATGGTGAAACCCCATCTCTTATAAAAATACAAAAAATTAGCTAGGTGTAGTGGCGGGCACCTGTAATCCCATCTATTCGGGAGGCTGAGGCAGGACAATTACTTGAACCCAGGAGGTGGAGATTGCAGTGAGCTAAGATTGCACCACTGCACTCCAGCCCTGGCAACAGAGTGAGACTCTGTCTCAAAAAAAAAAGAGTTGGGTATGGTGGCACACACCTGTAGTCCCAGTTACTTGGGAGGCTGAGGCACAAGAATCGCTTAAACCCGGGAGGCGGAGGCTGCAGTGAGCTGAGATTACGCCTTTGTACTCTAGCCTGGGCAACACCAGACTCCATCTCAAAAAGAGAGAAAAAAAAAAAGAATGAAGACTGAAATGAAAGAATAAATAATATTCAAGTGCGTGAAATGAAAATAACTACCTACCTGTGAAAGGAATGGTCATTTACCAGAGAAATATTTGTCTCATGAAATGCTACATATGCATTAGTGTTGAGTTCTTAAGTAACATTCAGTTCCTGTTCTTACTATCACCCTGAGTACAGCCAAATCCATGTAGGCAAACATATGATATAATCTCTTTATCCATCTGCTGTGAAGACTGCTGGCTACAGCCCAGCATCCTTGCCCCATGGAGGCTCCTTTTCCCAAGCTTTCCTCCCTGGGCAATTTTTTATATTCAGTAGTAAATCACTTGTAATCTAAGAGACAGTGACAATACATCTACCAAATGATTCGGGTCTTCCAAAATCTCTTAGCAAAGACTGATGATAGAGCCAGTAGTAGTACTGCAGATTTTATTACTGTTATTTTGACTAGGTATAGAAGTGAACGCACAGCACTTATAATATGCCAGGCACTGTTCCAAGCACATTAAATGTATTAAATGCATTAAATTATTAATTTTCGCATCCCTACAAAGTTGTACTATAATTGCTCTCATTTTACAGATTAGGAAACTGAGGCAAAACAAGATTAAGTGATTTGCCGAAGTCTCATAGGCACTAGGTAGCCAAGCTAGGATTCAAACCCAGGCAGTGTGGTATCAGAGTTCACACTCCTGACATTACATGCCTCCCTGCCTCTCCAAACAAATAAAAACATTTTAGGCCGGGAGCAGTGGCTCACGCCTGTAATCCCAGCACTTTGGGAGGCCAAGGCAGGTGGATCACAGGTCAGGAGATTGAGACTATTCTGGACAACATGGTGAAACCCCATCTCTACTAAAGATACAAAAATTGGCCGGGCGCAATGGCTCACACCCGTAATCCCAGCACTGTGGGAGGCCGAGGCAGGCGGATCACGAGGTCAAGAGACCGATACCATCCTGCCCAACATGGTGAAATCCTTCTCTACTAAAAAATACAAATATTAGCTGGGCATGGTGGAGCGCGCCTATAGTCCCAGCTACTCGGGAGGCTGAGGCAGGAGCATTGCTTGAACCCGGGAGGCGGAGGCTGCAGTGAGCCGAGACCGTGTCACTGCACTCCAGCCTGGCCTGGTGACAGAGCAAGACTCTGTCTCAAATATATATATATATATATATATAAAAAAATATTATTTATATATTTACACATATACACAAAAATTAGCTGGGCTTCGTGGTGCGTGCCTGTAGTCCCAGCTACTCAGGAGGCTGAGGCAGGAGAATTGCTTGAACCCGGGAGGTGAAGGTTGCAGTGAGCCGAGATCACGCCACTGCACTCCAGCCTGCTGACAGAGCAAGACTCCGTCTCAAAAAAATAAAAGTAAGAATTTTAAAATGTGAAAATAAATTGCGTACAATCAAAACTTATCTGTGTAAATTGATACCAATAAAAAAACAAAATGCAATGCTATTTCTTATTTTATTTATTTATTTTGAGACAGGGTCTCGTGCTGTTGCCCAGGCTACGGTACAGCCACCGCGACCTAGGCTTCCTGGACTCAAGCAATCCTCCCACCTCAGACTCCCGAGGAGCTAGGTCTACAGGTGCGCGCCACCATGCCCAGCTAATTTTTTTTTGGTATTTTGTGTAGAGAGAGTGTTTTGCCACATTGCCCGGGCTAGTCTCAAAGTCCTGGGCTCAAGCAATCCACCCAACTCAGCCCTGCAAAGTGCAAGGACTACAGGCCTGAGCCACCATACCCAGTCTTATTTCTTATTTAAACAAAAAAGAAAGAAACATTTGGAACGCTTAGAGATGGAGGGTGCTTCCAGTTGTTGGTAAACAACCCCTTTCTGTTTTATACTCCTCTAGGAGCCTGAAACTGTGATGATACTACATACAACTCAGCTTTTCCTTGAAAGACAAAGCTCCTTCTCAGATAACTCCACCAGAAAAAATCAGCAAACAGCACAACATATATAAAGTCCCCCACAAAGCTTTCAAGGTTTCTGACTTGGTAGCCAAGATGGTGGTGAGAAATGGCGTGGGAAAAGATGAAAATTAAAATGATAAGAAAGGCACTGGGCTCATCACTTTACATACGTAACTTCATTTGACACACACAGCAAGGTACAGAGGAATGGTTAGCCCTGTTTTACAGATAAGGAGACAGAGCCCAAGGGAAGTCGAGTAACTTCCAATGCCTTGATGAAGGTATATCATCCTGAAGATTAATTTTCATAAATGGAAAAGGTCATAGTTTAGTATCAATCTGTATCTAACCCTCTCCAGAGGCCAAAGGCTTCCACATCATGTTCAGGCTGACCCAACCTCAAACCATCGATGGCAAACACTGGTACTCCCCGCCACTCTTCATGCTGAGCCCCCATGGCAGATGTAAGTGATCATCTTCCCCACTGAGGCCAGACCTCAGATGGAGTGTTATCTTGGGTGATCCCCAAAGGGCCAATAGCAAGGGCTCAGCGTAAAGACGATGAAATCCTTCCATCATCTAACCCTGAATTAGTGGCAGCTCAGCCTGGTATCAGGGAAGGCATCCTTTATCATCAACAGTTCATGAGGTCTAGAAATGGACTGAGGTCTCTCTCCTAGTCTGCTTCCCAGGCCGACTCATGCTGCCTTAAACAATAAAGCATTTATTGTTTCACATAAATGGGAGTCCAGAAGAAAGGCAAGCTTCCAGAGCCAGCTGATTCAGCAGCTCAAAGAAGTCAAACAAGAATCCAGGTGCTTCCCTTCCCTTCCAGGTCGGCTCTCCTCAACGCTGTACCCTCAGGCTGGCAGCAGGATGGCTGTCATGTGCAGTTATGGGAGGCACATCCTGGCAGCACCCAGGCAGCAGACAGAACACAGCTTCCCAGGCTTCAAGGAAAGACGCGGCTCTCCATGGAAGGACCCAGCACATACATCCTCCCATTCCACTGGACATGTGGTGAGATCGCATAGTTGGTCCTGAACCAATCATTAATGATGGCTGTGAACCAAATATAGCCAACCTGGAGCTAGGGTCTGGCTTCTCCCCAGCTGCTGAGCTTCTCCCTAGTTGCTCAGCTTCTCCCTTGCTGCTCAGCTTCTCCCTGGTCGCTCAGCTTCATGGAGGAGGACAGACCTATACAAAACAGGCTCTGTGAGGAAGAAGGGAGACAGAAGAAGGAAGATAGAAATGGATGCTGACAAGGGCTTGAACAGCGGCCCCAATAAGCCTTCTGCCCTGGCAAGTTGGAGACCAGAGATCAAAACTGGCTGCCCACAGGACAACCTTAGCCAAGAGACAATTATTTCAGCCCTCATGCCGTAATAAAAACTGAATTCATTAACGAAATTTAAAAATTGGAATTAGGTAAAGTTTAAGATCCCTGGTTTCTATGGAAACACTAAAATAATCTAACAACACTGGCTGAAATTCCAAGGCAATCCTCAGCCCAAGCCCAACCCGGCTGGGCCTGCAGAAGAGGCAAGTCACATCCAGCTCTCCACAGTCCAGCCCCTCACTGTGGCTCTGCACCTCACTCCTTCACTGTCACTTCCTGAGCCCACATGCCATTTATTTGTTTGCAGCCCCAGTTTCAGCCATCAAGAGACCCACTGAAGAAAGTGGGCCCTCAAACTGACAAAACCCAGATGCTAGAACATCCACCTCTTGGCCTCTCCACAATTTCACTGCTAAGGAGGGGCGAGAGGGAAGAGTCAGGTTAATAATCCAATTTGTAGCCATTCTGTTATCTTTGCTCAGACCCTCCCTCTACCACTACCAAAACAAACAAACAAACAAGTGAGGTTTAAAGAGTTCCTGGAAATGCCTTTCTGTGGGAAAGAAATCTCCTATGAAATAAGAGCAGTAACGCTGAGGCTCAGCGCAGTCTCGGATTGATGCAGTGTTTGATGCATCTCATAAACGTTTGGCCCCGGGCATTTCAGTTTTAATGAATCCCAAAGAACATAGTTTGATCCGATTTCTGAATTCATGTGGCATTTTCTTGGGACGATATTCTAAGTATTTAAAGGATACCCATGCCAAGGAAACAGAGGATTCACACCAAAATGAAAACCTAACAGGGACTGCCCTGTACCCACAGCCTGTATTTCACAGGTGGCTGTCCATGCCACTTCTGTATCCCCCAGCTACAGTGTCAAGGATCCTCTAGAATGCACAATACCAATTCTAGACCCCTGGAATGGTAACCAAGTTGATCTGTATAGGAGGTGCCGTCACTCTAAGTTCCAAACTGGGCACATGTTATCCTCACCTGCCCAAAGCTCCTTCTCTCACCTCTTGGCAGAGACTCCTCTTTCCTAGGACAACGCTTTTCCGTGAGGCTGAAGTGGGGGCTTTTATCCCACTTCAATCACGTAGGTGGGGGACATCATCTGAGCCTGTTCAGTTATTGGTTCAACTGAATGTGACCCAAATCTTGATCATTAAGAATAAGGCAGCTGGGTGTGGCGGCTCACACCTGTAATCCCAGCACTCTGGGAGGCCAAGATGGGTGGATCATGAGGTCAGGAGTTCAAGATCAGCCTGGCCAACATGGTGAAACCCTGTCTCTACTAAAAATACAAAATTAGCTGGGCATGGTGGCACATGCCTGTAATCCCAGCTACTCAGGAGGCTGAGGCCGGAGAATCGCTTGAACCCAGGAGGCGGAGGCTGCAGTCAGCTGAGATCGTGCCACTGCACTCCAGTCTAAGTGAAAGAACGAGACTCCGTCTCAAAAAATAAAAATAAAGAGTAAAGCATGATATCTGGTGCTATGGTTACAGTGTCTGCCCTCCAAAATCCAGGTGTTGCCAATGATAGTAATAATAAATAGGGCCCTTAAGAGGTGATGAGGCCCTGGGGGCTCCTCCCTGGTGAATAAAATTAAAGCCTTTATAAAAGACCCACAGCGCCTCGAGGGAAGCTGTCCTTCTTCCTTCTCCCATGTGAGGACACGGTGTTTCTCCCTTCCGGAGGATATAGCCCTTGCCAGACCAGGGACGCCTCCAGTGCCTTGATCCTGGGCCTCCCAGCCTCCAGAAATAAAAGAAAATTCTTCTTCTAAGTTACCCAGTCGCAGATATTCTGCTATAACAACATACATGGACTAAGACATTGGGACTCTGGAAGAGCTTCTCTCCTTAGAAATAAGGCGCTCTGTTATAACTCCACAGGTGCTAGGGGGTGAGGGTGGCTGTCTTTTACTGACCTCACAGGAGCTGCCAGAAAAGGGTAGTCAAAACCAAAACCAAAACAACCGAACACTGATACATGGTTGCAGGACATGAATTGAGCCATGCCTCAACCAATCGTCCTTCCATTTTGGCACCAACAGGTTCTTCTGTCTGCTTGAGCTTTGTGCGAATTTCTTATCCTTCCAAGTGAAAATATTTTGCTCATAGGAAACAGAGGCATCTCAGAGACTGAGCCAGAAAACTGAGATTCTATGCAAAGAATCTGAAGAAGAATCTTTACACGAAGCCCGAGGATTGGTAAAGCAGAGGCCATCCCTAAAAAGTCTGCCAAGGTGTATGCACTCACTGTCCTCAAACCACGACTTGTACATGAACCATGTGGACACATCTGGCCAAGTAAGGGGAGGGAATAAGAAATAACATGAGGCCGGCACGGTGGCTCACGCCTGTAATCCCAGCACTCTGGGAGGCCGAGGCAGGCAGATCACATGAGGTCGGGAGTTCGAGACCAGCCTGACCAACATGGAGCAAGCCCATCTCTACTAAAAATACACAGTTAGCCGGGCGTGGTGGCACATGCCTGTAATTCCAGCTATTTGGGAGGCTGAGGCAAGAAAATCGCTTGATCCCGGGAGGTAGAGGTTGCGGTGAGCCGAGATGGCGCCACTGCACTCCAGCCTGGGCAACAAGAGCGAAACTCCATCTCAAAAAAAAAAAAAGAAGAAGAAACAACATGAGTCCAAGCCCAAAAGGGTGTAAGAGTGAGAAAGAAATCCCAGATGTGGCAACAGAATTCCAACACAGCCCTGTGATCATCGCCTGGTTTTCTTACCGGTTTTACTGACATATAATTGACAAAGTATGTAAATTTAAGATGTACATTATTTGATAAGTACATGTTGTGAGATGACGACCACAGTCAAGTTGGTTAACACAGCCATCACCTCAGTTACCATGTAGCAGCAAGACCACTGAAGAACTACTCTTAGCAAATTTCAAATATACAATACACTACTGTGAACTACAGTCACCAAGCTGTACATCAGCTTCTCAGAACTCACTCATCTTGTAACTGAAGCTTTGTGTCTTTTGATCAGCATCTCCCCAGCTCCCCCAGCCCCTAGCAACCACCCTTTGACTGTTTCTCTGGGTTTGACTTGTTCAGATTCCACAGCTAAGTCAGATCCTGCAGTATTCTTTCTCTGACTTATTTCATTTAGCATAATGCCCTCATCACTCCTTGGCTACACCCCATGTAATCGCCTTCCTTTGAGTAGGGGGAGGAACCTGTGAGTCACTTACAACCACTACAAATGACAAAAGAAGGAGTGCTGCAGATGTAAATCAATGACCCCAATCAGCTGACTTTAATTTAATGAATAGAGAATTTATCCTGAGTGGGCCTTACCTAATCAAGTGAGTCCTTTAAAAGAGACTACAACTAGCAGAGACACTGACACATTCCTGGTGGCCTTGAAGAAGCGCAAGTCCACATTGTGGAGATGGCCACGTGGCAGGCAAAGGCAGGCAGCCTTCAGGAGCTGAGGCCTCAGTCCTACAAACATGAAGCGCTACGTTCTGCCAACAACCAGCAAGCCTTGGAGAGACTGAGCCTCCGATGAGCTCACAGCCCTGGCTGATACCTTACTTTCAGCCTGAGCAGAGGACCCAGCTGATTCCCAGACTCATGACCCACAGAAACTGCAAGATAATAAATGTGTGTTGTTTAAGGTTGTTGAGTTTGTGGTCACTTGTTATACAGCAATAGAAAATGGACACACCAGATGGAGTGACAGGTGTCACCAACCAGGAAAATGGAAAAGACAGAGGTGGGACCTCATGCCCTTTTAAGGAAGCATGTCAATGGGAGATGCCAAAGCCTTCTAGTTCTGGCAGCTGAGCTGCGTGCAAGTCAGGCTGGGTGTGGTGATTCACATGTGTAGTCCCAGTGCTTTGAGAGGCGAGGCAGGAGGACTGCATGAGGCCAGGAGTTCAAGACCAGCCTGGGGCAACATAGAAAGACCCTATCTCTACAAACACAAAACTAGAAAACTTAGCCAACCATGATGGCGTGTGCCTGTAGTCCCAGCTACTTGGGAGGTTGAGGTGGGAGGATCCCTTGAACCCAGGAGTTCAAGGCTGCAGTAAGCTATGATCACACCACTGCACTCCAGTCTGGGTGACAGAGCAAGACCCTGTCTCAAGAAAAAAACTGACCTGGTGCTGTGGCTCATGCCTGTAATCCCAGCACTTTGGGAGGCTGGGGTGGGCAGATCACCTGAGGTCAGGAGTTCGAAATCAGCCTGGTCAACATGGCAAAACCTGTCTCTACTAAAAACATAAAAATTAGCCAGGCGTGGTGGCGGGCACCTGTAATCTCGGCTATTCAGGGGGCTGAGGCAGAGAACTGCTTGAACTTGGGTGGTAGAGGTTGCAGTAAGTCGAGATCGTGCCACTGCACTCCAGCCTGGGTGACAGTGCAAGACTCCATCTCAAAAAAAAAAAATAATTAATTAATGAAAATGAATGCTTCTTTATAAATCACAACCCACCCCTAACACAGTCCTCAGCACATCATTAGGGTTCTCTCAGCACTTACTAACTGAATGAGAAAATAAACAGAAACGTGATTAAATCCTCCAGCAAAGAGAAAGGACAGCGAATGGGAGACACCAGCTTATCAGATGTTGGATTGGCTGAAGGACAGCGTGTGGCATGATCCGACAAGAAAGACCTTTGGGTCCAGAGAGACCTGGGCTACCTCATCAGTTGTCCCCTTTACCAGCTCTGTGATCCAGGCCAGTAAACAAAGCTCACTTTATTCTCCTCCAGTTCCATTTTCTCATCTACACAGACCGAATGACTTGTCAAGTTGTCATAAAGATCAAATTAGGTCATATATATCAGGGTACCCTGCCTGGTCCCTGAATCTAGGAGTATTGGAAAAAAGGATCCTCCTCTCCTGCTTTGCCACAATGAACCCTCCATGTGGCTGTGGCACAGCTAACCGGGTTCTAGGGGGAAAATCCTCATGGCAAATAAGCTGATGAATGTCAGTGTTACAATACAGTGGTCACAGACTGCGTTCAACTATCCAATATGCCGCTTGTTAGCTAGGACAATTATTCCAGCTTACCCTGATTCCAATTCCTAATTTGGTAAATGGAAATAATGGTACTTACATTACAGCCTAGTTGAGAGGGTTAAAGGAGAACTTATGTGACAAAGAATAATACCCGATGCACAGGAAGCCACCAAAGTTATTAGATATATGGGCTCTTATGTTTACTTGTATGATTTGAGCTGGGCTCCCACAGGCCAGGTGTCCCAATAGGCAACTTAAAACCATGAGCAGAAGTTAAAGTTGAATTGTTACAACCTCCTGCCACCATCAAAGAACAACATATGTTAAAGTTCTATTTTATATATATATATATTTTTGAGACAGATCTCACTCTGTCACCTAGGCTGGAGTGCACTTGTGCGATCTCTGCTCACTGCAACTGCTGCCTCCCAGGTCCAAGTGATTCTCCTGCCTCAGCCTCCCGAGTAGCTGGGAATACAGGTGCCCACCACCATGCTCAGCTAATTTTTGTATTTTTAGTAGAGACAGGGTTTTGCCATGTTGGCCACGCTGGTCTCATACTCCTGGCCTCAAGCGATCCACCACCTCATCCGCCCAAAGTGCTGGGATTACAGGCATGAGCTGGGGTTACAGGCATATATTAACAATTATATGTCAATAAAACCGTGCCCAGCCATGTTAAGGTTCTAGTCCCCAATACCTCAGAATGTGACATGATTGGGAAATAGGGTCATTGTGGATATAATTAGTTAAGGTGAAGTCATCATGGAGTAGAATGGGTCCTTAATCCAATATGACTGGTGTCCTTATAGTAAGGGGAGAGAAACTCTGATGGAGGATGACCTTGTGAACACACAGACACAGGCAGAGTGCATGTGAAGACAGAGGCAGAGATTGGAGCCTGCGTCTTCAAGCCAAGGAATGCCAAGGATTGCTAGCAAGGACCAGAAGCTAGGAAGTGGCGAGGGACTGATTCTTGCCAATACCTTGATTTTAGACCACCTGGACTCCAGAACTGTGAGGCAATAAATTTTTTTTTTTTTAACACACCAGTTTGTAGCATTTAGTAATAGTAGCTATATTTGGCCATTATGGCATTGCTATAAAGAAATACCTGAAACTGGGTAATTTATAGAGAAAGAGGTTTAACTGGCTCACAGTTTTTCAGGTTATACAGGAAACACAGTGCTGGCATTTGCTTAGCTTCTCGTGAAGCCTCAAGATTTCAATAATCGCAGAAGGCAAAGCAGAGGCAAGTGGGGGTAGTTGGGGGATGCCACACAATTTTAAATGACCAGATCTCACAAGAACTCATTATGACATAGAGAGTACCAAGCTTTGAGGGCTCCACCCGTATGATCCAAACACCTCCCACCAGGCCCTACCTCCAGCATTTGTAGATTACAATTCAACACAAGTTTTGGGTGGGGGCAAACATCCAAACTTTATCAGTAGCCCTAGGAAACTAAACCAGAGGATGCCCCAAGTCACTGGTGGTTTGGTAAATACTTGCCATCCAGTTCCAGGAGGGCAGGGATTTATAGTGTTTGCTGATTTCCATGGTGTAAATATTCCCACGATGATCCATTTCAAAGCACCAAGTGAAGTAACATCACTAAATGTGGAGGAAAGATGTGCCGTAGCAAACCAAATACACACACACGCCACAGATACAATCTTCAGAACACAGGTAAGAGTAAAATGTAGCGAAATCATTAGGAAGTGATGAGCCTGGGGTATTTATCACCTCTTAAATGTAATTTAATTGTAAGTTTACAAACGTCTGTGTTTTAAAAGACTGTGTATAATAGCCAGCTCTCAAAATTCCTGAAAATGTAACAATCAGTTCTCATGAGCCTGCACAAGCAGTGACCCAGGGAAGGAAGTAGACGGCAGACCAGAAGCCCAAAGCCTCCACCCTCATCTCTTAACTGTGACTCTGCGAGCATGGCCTGCGAAACCAAGCCCCTGTGCAGAAGAGGGGTCCTGCTGACTGTCAGATGGTAACAGACAGTGTCTGGTTAATTAAGCAGGTTTTACGGCAGCTAAAAACCTTAGCCTATCTTCTCCCTGATCCCACAAAGCATTCGTGGCAGTTCAGTTTTTAACCAATACAGGAGTAATTTGAAATCAATTTCCTCTCTCCTTGATGAACAATGGACTATTTAGTGTGACCCACAGAGAAAATGAGAAGCCCGTGTGTGTGAGACAGCTACCCAGAGCCCCAGCTGCAGCATACCTGGATGCCTGACTGGTCCCACCGTCAGGATGCTGGTCTCATTTCTCTCTGGATTGTGTACACTAGGTTGGATGTTTGAACTTCTCTTTTAATTACAAGGGGGCAGGGGCCGTATTTTATCCTCCTTGTGCAATCATCACATGTAAGTTATGAACGAGACATTCTGGAAACCCAAGTGAGCAAGACAGGAACAGTCTCAACCCTACTGCCTCAGACAGCCAGGTAAAAGGCTAGAAGGTACCCACAGAAATTAAAAACAAATTAAAAATAAAGAAGAAAAGAAAAGAAAAAAGGCTAGGAAGGGCTGAAACAGAAACCTAAGAAGGCTTCCATTAACACAGTCACATAGAGACATTTGTCCGGTTAGCCAGATGCATCTTGCATAAAAGCCACCTGCAGGCTGGGAATTCCACCACTGTTTCCTAACCACTTCATCCTGGACAACTTCAGCCTTGGCTGGAGGTTGACAGCAACGCTCTCCCCCGGGTTGTTGTAAGTGTTCAAATGAGACCATGCATGAGAGTGAGTAGTCTGTTCCCTCTGCTCCTTAAACTTTTAACTTTACCGCTTTCACATTTCTGCTCAGATATCAACTTCTTCCAAAGAGGTCTATTTAAAATGGGTGGTGGTCCACCCAACTCCCACCTCCACCAATTCCTGATTTCCATGATTCTTCTTTCCTTTTTACTGACACTTGTCACCTTCTATCATGTTAGTCTGTTTCCACCTCACTAAAATACAAGCTCCATCAAGGCTGATATTATTTGTTGGTTTTGTCACTTTTCCAAACATCTAAAATAAGGTATGGCACGTAGGAGGTACGCAGTAACTATGAGAGATGGACAGATGGAGAGAAACGAGGAACTCTTATGGAAGAGACTCACTGATCCAACTCCAACATCATTTTTGTTTTTGTTGAGTAGGTGAACAAAAGAATACATCATCAACACTGATTTGAGCCCATAAATAGCTAGAGATTACCCAAAGGATATAATATTGTGATTTTCCTCTAGTTAATAAAACTCACATCAAATAGCAAAGGTCAATATGCCTGCATTCTACAGTGTCTCAATGTCTTCCCAAAGTGTGTTCTCGATGAGTTAGCTCAACTCAGAAAGGTGGGAGGGAGGCATTGAACAGAAGCCGTTACCCTGATTCAGAAAAGTTCTTTTTATTTTGTTTTGCTTTTTGAGACAGAGTCCCCCCTCTGTCACCCAGGTTGGAGTGCACTGGTGCAATCTCAGCTCACTGCAACCTCCGCCTCCAGAGTTCAAGTGATTCTCCCCGCTCAGCCTCCCAAGTAGCTGGGACTACAGGCATATGCCATCACACCTGGCTAATTCTTCTTCTTTTTTTTTTTTTAGACAGAGTCTCACACTGTCACCAGGGCTGGAGTGCAGTGGCACAATCTCAGCTCACTGCAACCTCTACCTCCCAGGTTCAAGCGATTCTCCCGCCTCAGCCTCCAAAGTAGCTATGATCACAGGCACCCGCCACCACACTCGGCTAATTTTTTGTATTTTTAGTAGTTTCATTAGGGGTTTACTATGTTGGCTTTAGGGGTTTGGCTATGTTGGCCAGGCTGGTCTCGAACTCCTGACCTCAAGCAATCTGCCTGCCTTGGCCTCCCAAAGTGCTGGGATCACAGGGGTGAGCCACCACATCCGGCCAAAAAAGAGCTTCTTAAAAATCTGTTTTTATACATTGAGATTTCAAGTAAGATTTTATTTGCAAAACAGGTTCCACTGCTAAAGGCAAGCCTGAAAATACCCAACTTCAAGACATCTAAAAAAACAAAAACAGGCCTGGTCCAGTGGCTCAAGCCTATAATCCCCAGTCCTTTAGGACGACAAGGCAGGAGGGCTGCTTGAGCTCCGGAGTTTGAGACCAGCCTCGGCAACACCAGGAAAACCCAACTCCACAAAAAATAAAAAATAAGCCAGGCATAGTGGTGCACACCTGTGGTCCCAGCTACTTGGGAGGCTGAGGTGGGAGGATCACTTGAGCCTGAGAGATTAAGGCTGCAGTGAGCTGTCACTGTGCTGCTACACTCCAGCCTGAGTGACAGAACAAGACCCCGTCTCAAAAAAAAAAAAAAAAAAAAAAAAACCACATCATCTCAAACTTTAGTAAGAAGTTCAAAAGGCAAAGTAGAAGGTTTCATCCAGAGTCAACATTACCTTGACAAATCCCCTGAATCACTCAGAAAGTACAGTTCGTGTCTTACGTAATGATACAGTACATGTTTTGTGTAATACCAACATTTGCCGCCCACTGAGCTTGACTGACATCAAAGTCTTCATGCAGGTAGGTAACTGGGGATTAGAATTACTATGCTTTTCAGTACCCAGAAATGAACAAAAGATGAGTAGAAGTGTGCCTGCTTGTCTATAAAGTTCATTCTATTAAACACACACACACACACACACACACACACACACACACACATATTTTTTCTTCTTCGAGAAAAGGTCTCACTCTGTCACCCAGGCTGGAGTACAGTGGCGCAATCAGAGTACAGTGGCACAATCTCAGCTCACTGCAACCTCTGCCTCCTGGGCTCAAGTGATTCTCCTGCCTCAGCCTCTTGAGTAGCTGGAACTACAGGTGCACCCCACCATACCTGGCTAATTTTTGTATTTTTTGGTAGAGATGGGGTTTTGCCAAGTTGGCCAGGCTGGTCTCAAAACTCCTGGCCTCAAGTGATCAGCCTGCCTCGGCTTCCTAAAGTACTGAGATTACAAGCGTGGACCACCGTGCCCAGCCATTCTATTATATTCTATTATAAAGCCTTTACAACTTTCAGAAACATGAATGCATTTGTTTGCTGTGGTAAAGAATGCAGGATTGGCCAGGCACAGTGGTTCATGCCCATTATCCCAGAACTTTGGGAGGCCAAGGTGGACAGATTGCTTGAGTCCAGGAGTTCAAGACCAGCCGGGGTAACGTAGCAAAACCCTGTCTCTTAAAAAAAAAAAAAAAACCTGGGCATGGTGGCATGCACTTGTAGTCCCAGCTACTTGGAGGGCTAAGTTGGGAGGACTGCTTGAGCCCAAGAAACGGAGATTGCAGTGAGCCTAGATCATGACTCTGCACTTCAGCCTGGGAGACAGAGCTAGACCCTGCCAAAAAAAAAAAAAAAAAGCAAGATATGTGAAAGCACCTAGAAAAAAGTTTCAGTGCCCAAGCACGAAGGGTCACACCTGTAATCTCAACACTTTGAGAAGCCAAGGCAGGCAGATCACTTGACGTCAGGAGTTCAAGACCAGCCTGGCCAATATGGTGAAACCTTGTCTCTACTAAAAATACAAAAATTAACTGGGTGTGGTAGTCCCAGCTACTTGATGGGCTGAGGCAGCATAATCACTTGAACCTGGGAGGTGGAAGTTGCAGTGAGCCAAGATTGCGCCACTGCCCTGCATCCAGCCTGGGTGACAGCACAAGACTATCTCAGATAGATAGATAGATGGTTTAATGCACAGTAGGTGCTCACTAATTCCAAATCTGTAGGTTGCTTGACTGCCGCCACTATTAACTGAGATTTTAGAGACACAAAACTAGTTATCTTCCTACCATCTGCAGGTGTTGAACTGTGTCCCCACAAAGTTCTACATACTCATTCCCAGTGCCTCAGAATGTGATCTCACTTGGAAATCGGGCCAATGCAGATGTCATTAATTAGGATGAGGTCATTAGGGTGGGCCTTATTCCAATACAACTGGTATCCTTACAACAAGGGGAAGCCTGGACACGGACACACACATCCAGGGAGAACACCACGTGAACACGAACACATACATCGGTGTGGTGCTTCTGTGGGCCAAAGAATGTCAAAAGACCACCAGAAACAAGCCACCAGAAGCTAGGGGAGAGGCACGGAGCAGACTCTCCCTCACCGCCCTCAGAAGGAACCAACTCTGCCTACACTCTCAGATTTCTGCCCTCCAAAACTATGAAACAATACATTGTTGCTGTTAAAGCCACCCAGACTGCTGTATTTCTGTTGCACTTTGTTACAGGGGCCTTAGCAAATGAATATACCATCTAAGCTCACATTTTCTCCTGTGGCCCCACTCAATAGCATCACACCCAAGCTCTTGGGCACTAATGGCTTAGAGTCCTGTGACTCTAAGCAGAGTCACAACTTAACTGATGGTTGAGTTTAATGAGCGTGTCTTTTTTTTTTTTTTTTGAGACAGAGTCTTGCTCTGTGGCCCAGGCTGAAGTACAGGGGTGAGATCTCGGCTCACTGCATCCTCCACCTCCCGGGTTCAAGTGATTCGTCTGCCTCTGCTTCCTGAGTACCTGGGACTACAGGGGCGCAACACCACACCCAGCTAATTTTTTGTATTTTTAGTAAAGACGAGGTTTCACCATTTTGGCCAGGATGGTCTTGATCTCCTGACCTCGTGATCCACCCATCTCAGCCTCCCAAAGTGTGGGATTACAGGCCTAAGCCACAAAGCCTGGCCGATGAGCATGTCTTACAGCTCTTCACTCTGTCAAGTAATAAACCCCCAAAATAAGAGACAGGATGGGACGCTCAACCTCACATCCCAGTTCACAGATAAGAAAAGGAATCTCCAGGGTAAAGGACAGACACTAGCTGCAACTAGCTGCCTCACTGAAGCAAGAAAAGCCGTTCTTCTCAATTTTTCCATTTTGTTGGCCCACTCCTTTTCTTCCCATGGTGAATAAAACACCCAAGGGGAAATGCAGACCCATTCATCAACATTCCCAGCCAGACAGTGAGCTGCTTAATGGCCTTATCGATTCCTTGTTTTGCTCTACATTATGTGTTACATTGGCTCAAGCAGTCCATACAAGAAGAATCAAGATGGTGTTGGCAAAAAGGCATTATTTCATTTTAAGCTTGTTACCACTGAGACCAGTCAACCCTGAATAGAAGTAGCCGAGTTTCAAAACAAGCAAGTGCAAAATTTCTATTCATTCAGTGCCAACAGCTCCTTCCCATGGCCAGTGTCCCTCACTTTCAAAGCCCTATCTTGGTTGGTAAAGAAAAACAAACTGTGGCAACCACCGCACCCTTTAAGTGGATTTTTCATGCTAGAAAAATATTTCACTTTGTTTTATACTCCATGACAATAGTTCCAAAATGCTTTGAGAGGATAAATTTCTTATTAGTAAAATTACAGCTAACACAAATCACTCCATCCATTTTCACATAAATACAAATGTTTAACAAAAATAAAGTGATTAAATGGCTCACAGAAATCTGTCAAAGAAATACAGGGTCTTCAACATCTCTGCAGATTTATCCATGTTAATGGATTAAATTAAAGATGACATAAGCCCACAACACACAGGAAATTCAAACAAATTTATTAAGTTCAGGACAATGACCTAACACCAAATCCTACGTGGTAAAAGGATTAAATCAGACCCTTTAACAAATGTACTTAGATGCCTTAGACAGTGTGGGCAGCTGGTGGTATCCTAAGCTAACAGACCGGGGAAAGTAAACCTCAATATTAAATGTTCTATACCATTTATTTCAATCACAGATCCAGTCAGGCCTCCCTAACAGTAGGTTCCACATCCTTGAATTCAATCAACAGCAGATCAAAATCCAAGGATCCAGAGCACCAACGATAAGGGACTTGAGCATCTGCAAATGTTGGCATCCACAGGGAGTCCTAGAACCAATACTCAGCAGATATGGAGGGCTGATAACCCAGTATGGTCCGAATCTGTCGCCCAAAGTTCATGTGCTGGAAACCTGATCCCCAATTCAGCAGTGCTGGGTGGAGCATAATGAGAAGTGTCTGGGTCTCGGGAGCACTGCCCTCATGAATGGGTAAATGCCATTAAGGAGGGAATGGGTTTGTTATTGGGAGAGTAAGTTCCTTATAAAAGGACTTAGTTTGCCCCCTCCCACCTTTGCCTTTCCACAATGGAATGACACAAGGAGAAGGCTCTCACCACATGCTAGCCCCTTGATCTTGGACTTCCCAGCCTCCAGAAGCCTCAGCTAATAAACATCTCTTCACTATAAATTACCTAGTCTCAGGTATTCTGTTATAATGGACTAAGACATATATTACTAAAATGTAAGTTAAACTGCATAATAATATTTAGAAAATTATTCCCTTCTAAAAAGTAATTGTGTCTTACTAAAGAATAAGAGTAAAATAATAATAATAATAATAAACTAAAAGATTCTAAACTCATATACATGCAACTATTATTTTTATTCATCGTCTTTTCTACTTGCCAAAGAGGAAATGATTATGAACTAGCAAAGAGGAGACTTGGGTTTAAACTCGCTTCTGCCACCAACTCACGGTGACTCTGAATGGGTCTCAGACTTTCTGAATCTGTTTCTTCATCAGGAATGAGAGAAATGTTACACTAGATAAAAAACCAAAAGCTCGCTTTAAAGCCTGAGACAGCAAGTGTCTTGCCCTACACTGTCCCAATTATTTGTCAAATAAAGAGGTCATGCTATGTGTTGCATATACTGTGCTTCAAAAACAACAACAAAAAATCCATCAGAGTTGAAGAACGGATTCTGTGTTTTGAAAACCCACTAGTGAAATCTGTTCCTCTCTCTTGCAAAAAATTCCTGTTGCTTGTATAAATAAATATGTATGTTGTCTCACACGCAGGAAGAGTAATGTGAAACTTACAGTAAAATTCTACTTAATTTAAGCTAAATGTGCATCTGCATTGTCTTCTTACAATGGAATCAAGTTGAGACTCGAGGGTTCAAGAATGAGGGGGATATCCACACATAAATTTCTACATGAACCTCAGCATTTCAAAGATAAGCAAATTTTCAAGAATACTCTTTGTCCTAAAATATCCTTTGGCCAAAAAATTACTAAAAACTGATCTAAGAAGAATACATTTTCCATTTCTAAAACCAAATACAAACTGAGATTCTGCAAATTTGTTTTCAAATGAATTGTCCTTCTGCCTACATAGATTTTTGCCTTGAACATAGGCTGTGTATAAATCACATGAGGTGGGGGAGCTTTCTTTTCAAAAATACCATCAATTTTTCCAAGTCTTGCTAAAAAATACAATGGTACTTACACTTCAGGTTATAGCGGCTTATTCTTTAAACACTTTGTTTACTGAGAGAAGCAGACGTATAAAAGAAAAACATATAAATTAGCTAATCTATTCCCCTGAAGTGAACATTAGATTTCTTGACTATGATATGAACCAGTTACCTAAAGCTATAAAACCAGTAAGACTCTAAGACCCCAACCCAGTTTTACATGTAAATATTAGATAGTCCCACCAAGCTTGAGAGCTGGTGTGTCAAGTATACAAATGATATTCCAGCCTACCAGGAATGAATATAACGTCTTTTCAATTAGGAGAAGGGTCACGGCCTAGGGCCAAACTACTAACGTTACCAGAATGAAATTCTCTCCCACATTCTCTCAGGCAGTCACAGGACATGCCTCCTTGCCCAAGTTCTGACATCTAGTCCCTTTCTTGGAATTGCAACACTGTTGATCGTCTTGGAGAATACACAAACTTTGAGGACACATTCTCAGCTGTAAGAAGAGACATCTTGGGAGTTCCCACAGTCTTACTTCAGTAAATTTCAGTTAATACTGAGCAGCTAAGTAACACTACATAATCAGATTTTTTTCCCCTTGTGCAAAAGAAGTACAGCGTTAATAAGCACTAGCACCTAGCATGGAAACAAATGGTTCACGGCAAACAGAGACAATGCAGTTCCAACATTCAGAGTACAAAGGAAAAAAAAAAAACACATCTTGTTAGGTTTTGTCCAGGGAAGTGGGAAATTACTGCTGCTCTCATTATACAGACACATGCAGCATGTTCAGACAAAAACCAAAAAATGTAGACTGTCATCTGTGAGCTTTGACAAAATGACAAACATCTGTAAATAAACAGACCAGTTTTCTCACTTTTCATCCAGATAGGAAGAACTTTCATTTTCCTACAACAGACAATGAATAGTTAAAAGGAAAAAAAAAAATCAGTGCACTAATTGTAACAATTCCTTGTCGATTTCAGACCTTAGCTATGCTTAGACTAGGCCAATTTTATTGTAACATAGTGTTTCTTCCTGTAAACTATTTCCCCAAACACACTGTGCACATTTCTCAGTCACGCCCTATTGGTAAGAGTCAGGCTTGAAAGCAGGGCTGCCAGATTATTAGCGTAGTATATACATTACCAACATGCAAAATGTTGATGGATGCCGGCGCCACTGGTACAACCAACCCAAGGTAGCTTTGAGGCTCAAACCAAGGACATGGCACTAAGCAGGCACCTAATAACTACTTGCCAAACTGAGTAACACTCTACCTAACAAACGAAACAACTTCATTCCTGGGTGTGCTTCAGCAGAAATAACTGATTGGATGGAGGAGGTGGTATGCAGAGGGGGTGTTCCTCCAACCCTCTGAAGTCGCTCTTGTCCTCTAAATAGGCAGCATTTGTAATCACTGTCTCTCTTCTGCTTGCACTCCCAATGTCTAACAGCCACAATTAAGGCCTGACCTACTTTCCTCCAGCGTATCTGCACCTCAGGCACCAAGTCAATTCACATTTGGTCCACTCAGAATGGAAGAAATGCCCATGTAACTAACAACCCACAGCTGCACCCTACACCTACACAAGCAGAGATGCAGGGCTCTGCATTGTAATCCACCCGGCGCCCTCCTCCCAGATGACTATTTTCATCCCCTCTTTCTGTTTATATATATTTTGGCCCATAGCATTCTGATTAGTCTGTGCTGGGCAGAGGACAGGTTTCCAAATACTTATTCACTCAATCCAAACATTCAGGAACAGGTAGGATATTCTGTTAAGAACCGTGCCTAGTACATAGTTTAGATTCTGCTTTCAACATTGTATTTTTTTCAAAAAGTAATTTTAACAATCAATACACATTCATTACGAGCCACAGCGAACATCCTGAGATGCATTTTATTTTTTAAACACAGCTGTCCGTCTGCTGCCTACATTGCTTTATCAAGCTGTAAGTGATTAAGGAAAAAAAGAGAATTCGTTTGCTGTGATAATACACAAATCTGTGTATCTTTCCAATTGCCTTCAAGGTTGAAAGAAATGAGGTCTTCATGAGTACCAGCTAGCTATTAATTAAATTTAGTAGCAACAAAATATTACTTTTCAAGCACTTTAAATAACTGAGAACAGCTACACAGCTCAGAATTTTTCTGGATTTTTTTTTTTTAATTTTCCTGACCCCCCTTTTCTAACTTCTCTCCTCATTAAAAATGCCTCAATCTGAAAGGAAATGAAGAGAGCAGGAACAAGAGCTGATGAGTAAATGCAAGTGATTATTATAAGAACCTCACTCATCTCTAATTTTTGAAACCCAGTTCATTTTGTGTGCTAAGAAAAGGAGAACTGTATACACAGCTTGTTTTTAAGAATAGATTTTAAGCCTTTAAGCAGTAATTCCCACCCATGTAACCAGTTATTTTGACTGTGAGCAAAATCTGGACCATCTTTTTTGTTTTATCTCATTATTTTTACCTAGCTAACAAAGGAAATGCTGATTCCTGGACTTAAAGCAAACTACAGGAACACCTAAAAGCAATTCATCATGGTGGGGCCTCTCTTGACACACACTGCTTTAGGGTTTCAAAGTGTGTTCCCCGATGGAGGATGGAAGTGCCCAGCGTGTATACAGGGATATGCCATGAAGAAGAGACCGATATGGGCCAGGGTTCCCTGACATGCTCCAGCCCCGCACACATCTCAAATTCCAATGTGCATAAGAATTGCTTGGAGAATCTTGTTAAGAACAGATCCTGATCCATGAGATCCCACAGTGGGGCCTTAGAGTCTGAAAGTCTACATTTCCAGGAAGCTTCCAGGTGATGGTGATGCTGCTGACCGGAGCATGACACTCTGAGTAGTAAGACACAGAATATCCCAGAACAGCCTAGGCCCACTCAGGACCTATATTGTGTTTACCTGGCCAGTATTCATTCTCTCTAGGGAGCCACCTTCAGCACAATGCCATGCGCCATAGTTAGGTCAAAGATGGGGCTACACCCCAAGTGGTGTCCAGTAGGGTCAGCCCCTCCACCAGGGCTTTTGCTGGAACTTGTGGGGTAAAATGAATGTCTATTTCCTATTCAACCTGTGGAACACAAACTTGTGGGACTGCCTTCACCAGAATTCAAGGAGGTGGGCAGGTGATTTTCAGAAACAGGATAAATATGAGAGATCACAAGCTAGACAGATCAGCCCCTTTCTTTAAAAAAAAAAAAGAAGAGAGAGAGATAGAGAAAAAAGAAAAAAATTGGTGTTTCCTACAATGACTGCTAAGAAAATCATATGCAACTATTCTGATTAGGCGTAACTTTATATAAAAGCAAAAACGGCATGTTGCAATATCCATTTACCCTGGCACAGTGTAAGCTTCAGAGAAAGGGAAAATTCAGTCATCTTTTTTTCCCCAGTGCCTCTTGCTGAGGGAAACTCCAAGCAGTCTGGGCTCATCCAACATTGTTTTCATGCTGACTGACTTACACAGCAGTTTCTAGGTCATACTTGCTCTGAAGGCGGGAACACGTTTCAGTTATCCTTTCCAGTCTCCGCACAGAACTCAGCAACTGACACACAGCAGAGAACGACCAATCAGCACTCCATGTGGGAGCACTTCATATCTGTTATCTTCTGGAACATCCCCTTCTACCCCTTTAAGGAACAATTCTCAAGGATCTCTGGGAAATCAAGTTCAGCGTAGGTTGACTAACTTAGCTGGTTATGCCTAGAAACAAGACTCTAACCAAATCTGTCTACCAGTTCCAAAGGCTCTTGTCACCGTCTACCCAGTTCCAAAACCCATGTCCCCAACCCCAACCACTTTATCATGGTGCTTCGGTGAATATTTCTTTCTTTCTTTTCTTTTTTTTTTTTTTATAGAGATGGGGTTTCACCATGTTGGCCAGGCTGGTCTCAAACTCCTGACCTCAGGTGATCTGCCCGCCTCGGCCTCCCAAAGGGCTGGGATTACAGGCGTGAGCACCGCGCCCGGCTGCTTCAGTGAATATTTCTAAGCCAGAGAGTATCATGCTTCCACCACCAAGTTCAAAACCTGAGGTCCACAGGATTCTCTCTGGTTTCTCTACACATCTCACTGCCCTCTCCTCTTCCT
This sequence comes from Ateles fusciceps, assembly GCA_036589455.1. NCBI lineage: Eukaryota > Metazoa > Chordata > Mammalia > Primates > Atelidae > Ateles > Ateles fusciceps. The sequence continues at coordinate 17,055,853 of JAZHEH010000562.1, forward strand.
ACTCCTTCTCTATCTCCTTTCCATGCTACTGACCTAGAGAAGGGCAAGCCACTGGTCCCTCTCCCCTCCTGCTGAAAGGCAATTCAGAAGTAAGGCAAGGACGTCTTATCTGTCCCTCAACAACAGAGGGGAAGAAAACCCATTGCAGGGCCAGTGACACAGCAGATAGGACGTCCTGGATGCATCTACACTTGGCCTGCAATTATCACAGCAAGCTCATCCCTGTGCCCTCTCAACCGCCAAAAAAACAAAGAAAAAGAAATGATATCCACAAGAAGGAAAGCTAAGAGGACCAGCTAGTAGAGACTGAATATTGCCCTAGGGTATCCAGTACCACAGGAAGGGAGAGCTAGCCAAAACCCTCGTTTCTATGATCCTGTGATCCAACAATTCCAGAGCTCTGTACTGACCTGCAACAAACACTGGCAAATGTGCACAAGGAGGTATATATAAAGACTTTTTTCTGAGGTGGCCTTAATGGCTATCGGCAGGAAAACGGCTAATTACATTTGCAGCGTTTATTTTTTTGGGGACAGGGTCTTGCTCTGTTGCCCAGACCGCAAGGCAGGGGCATAAAATATGGCTCACTGAAACCTCCATTTCCCACAGGTTCAAGCGATTCTCTCAACTCAGCCGCTCAAGTAGCTGGGATTACAGGCATGCACCACCAAGCCTGGCTATCTTTTGTGTTTTTAGTAAACACACTGTTTCACCTGGTACCTCTGCAGCATATTTTTAATAGAATACTGTACTGTACCTAAAAAGACTATGCTGAATGTATTAGGGATCAACAATGAAGTATTTTTTAAACTACTACCAAATGAAAAAAGCAAGCAATAGAATGATAAACACAGTATATTATTCAGGTAAAAATATGTATTTGTATAAATATACTTTTGTAAACCTATTAAAATCACTTCATACTCTCGGGCAGCAGGGTGAGAGGAAATAGTCAACAGATGGAAGCCTTAGTTGAACTGTTCTAAGGAAAAAAAATGTATTATGTCTATATATATATATATATATATATATATACAGTGAAAAAAATATATATATGTATGTTTTGTTCTGTTTTTTGAGACAGAGTCTTGCTCTGTCACCCAGGCTGGAGTGCAATGGCTCAATGATCTTGGCTCACCACAATCTCCACCTCCTGTGTTCAAGTGATTCTCCTGCCTCAGCCTCCAGAGTAGCTGGGATTACAGGTGCAGGCCACTGCACCAGGCTAATTTTTGTTTTTTTTTTGTTTGTTTGTTTGTTTGTTTTAGTGGAGACAGGGTTTCACCATGTTGGCCAGGCTGGTCTTGAACTCCTGACCTCAGGTGATCCACCCGCCTTGGCCTCCCAAAGTGGTGGGATTACAGGCATGAGCCACTGCACCTGGCCTATTTTTTTTTAATTAAAGAAAAAAATAAGTGCCAACAATGCCTACTCTAGGAGTAGATGCTCCCCTGCTCCCGGCCCATCCATCTCAATCAGAAATCGAAGATGACGCCATCCTGAGAAAACATGTGCCCAATGGTACACAGACACAAGGGTCTAGGCATTTCCAAAGAGCTGTGTCATGCTCAGTCACCACTTACTACATGCATCTAGGAAAGCGTCAGTCTGATACCCTCTGGCTCCTAGCATCATCTCTGGCCTAACTCCTCAACTTCTCACCACCGATTCCCTAAAACTGTGGGTCTCTTGCTCTAACCAATTTGAAATGGCTGTTTTCTATAAATCTAATCTAGTAACTGACCCTTACTACATACCCATGTTCCACTTTCATTTTCCCTGCTAAGTTTAGGCATCATCCATCCATTCACCTATCCACCCATCCACTGTCCACCTATCCACCCGTCCATCCATCCATCTACCAGTCCACTGTCCACCTATTCACCCATCCATCCATCCCATCCACCCTACAACTCTTCGTAAGCAGCTGCCACGTACCCCATGTGCTAAGCATCCTGACACTCAGACCAGTTTAGCGGCCTGAGCTACGAACACTGATCCCCGCCCTGACCCCATCAGCCACCTGAATTCTGAAAGTTCGGAATGACTTTGAGCCACCAACAGCTAAAATGCAAATGAGTTTCTTTCAAAACCTAGCCCTGCTACTGGCCAGTTGTATAATTGGGGGAAATTTTTTCTGTGAGCCTCAAAGTTTTCTCATTTCTTTGGTAGAGATAGTATCTTAGAAGCAGGTATCTGAGAAGACGCTTGTATCTCATGGGTTTGTGGTAAAGATTAAATTAATAAATGCAAGGTGCTAAGTTCAAGACCTGGAACAAATCATTCAACAAGTGTTAGTTTCCTTAATGAGAGGGTATTAAGAGTTGGCAGGCTTTTTCTGCAACAGGGCATATAATAAATATTTTAGGCATGCAGGCTACATAGCACTCTTCCACTCTGGTGCTGTTTACAAAAAATGGACATGGCTATTTCAATAAAATATGAGCATGGATATTTCAAGAAAACTTACTTATGGGTCTGAAATTTGAATGTCATAAATTATGTATGTTTCAAAATAATATTATTTTAATTATTTTCAACAATTAAAAATGTAGCAAAATATTCTTAGCTTGCTAGTTGTACAAAATAGGAGGTGGGCCAGACTTGGTGGTCCCAGGCTGCGGTTTGCCGACCTGTTTACAGGAAATCCTATAAGCTACAGAGAGATCAAGAAACCCCAACTTAGCACGCTATGAATTTTTCTTCCCTGTAGAAAGCTAACTACAACTGCTGTTTGCTGCAGAAGCCTCCAGCACTGGGCTACTTGAAGAAAACAACACATCATCTAAGCATACATATACATGGATGCATATATGAGTATGTGTGTGTATATATATTTTTTTCATGTACATGAATATGTTAATAAATACTTATCCCTCCCTAGGGCTGGGCACAGCGGCTCACGCCTGTAATCCTAGCACTTTGGGAGGCCAAGGCGGGCAGACGGTCTGAGCTCAGGAGTCCGAGATCAGCCTAGACAACATGGTGAAACCTTGTCTCTACCAAAATACAAAAAAAATTAGCAGGGGGTGGTGGCTTAGGCCTGTAGCCACAGCTACTCCAGAGGCTGAGACATGAGAACTGCTTGAACTCAAGAGGTGGAGGTTGCAGTGAGCCAACATCATACCACTGCACTCCAGCCTGCGCAACAGAGTGAGACTCTGTCTCAATAAATAAATGAATGAATGAATGAATGATCCCTTCTAAATTTTGTATTTCTGAAATGTTTTATGATGGATATAACATCAGTGTAAGAGTACAACTGTAATTTAGGAAAACATGTAGAATAGGGGTATATGTTCAAAACTTTCTCCCTGCAGTAAGAGTACTAGATCAAAAAGAATTACAACAAGCTCACATGCCTCCTTTCAGGAACAGGACATGTAACTGTAATAAACAGCAAATAATAATCTGAATCTAACCACAGGAAGCATCACAAAATCCAAAGTGAGGGAGATTCTACAAAGTAAGTGGCCTGTACTCTTCAAGGGGCAGGGTCGTGAAAGGCAAAGTTTCAGATTTAAGAAGAGTTTTTAAAGAGACAAGACAACCCAATGTAATGTGTGATCATAGATTTGGATCCTGGACCAGAAAAAAGTTTTAAAAAAAAGAAACACTGGGCCAGCTGCAGTGGCTCATGCCTGGAATCTCAACACTTTGGGAGGCCAAAGTGGGAGGATCACTTCAGCCCAGGAATTTGAGACCAGCCTGGCAACACAGCAAGACCATCCCTACAAATATAAAATTTTTTAAATTTATCTGGGCATGGTGGTGCGCACCTGTAGTCCTAGCTACTCAGGAGGCTAGGGTGGGAAGATTGCTTGAACCTGGGAGGTTGAGGCTGCAGTGAGCTATAAGTGTGTCACTGTACTCCAGCCTGGATGACAGAGTAAGACCCTGTCTCAAAAAAAACCGTAAAATTAAATTTAAAACTTTATTGTTTCCTATAAAAGAATAAAAGACATCAGTGGGATAATGAACTAAATTTGAAAAAGGTCTGTAATTAGATAACAGAACTGTATCCAAGTCGGTTTTCTGATGTTGATGACTGTATCATGCTTAAGCAAGAGAATGTCCCTGTTTTGAGGAAACACATCTTGAAGTATTTAAAGGTAAAGAAACATCATGTCTGCAACGTACTCTCAAACTGCTCAGAAAAAAAAAGTGTGTGTTTGAGAGAGTATGAGTCGAGAGAGAGAGAGAGAGAGAGAGAGAGAGGGTGTGTGTGTGTGTGTGTGTGTGGAGAGAGAGAAAGACAAAACAAATCTGATCAACTTAGCATCTGCAGAACCTGAGCAGAAGGGGACATAGAAATCCTTTGTACAATTTTAAAGCTTTTCCAGAAATCTGAAATTATTTCAAAATTACAAATTTAAGGATGAGGAATAAATAATAGCTACAAGTTCTCTGTTAAAAGCTCTTTATATAGACAGCATGCCTGTTTGCTTTCTACGCTTCCACTTTACAAAATAATGGAGGCTGATATTTGCTATCAGTGCTACAAATAAGCTAACATCAAGACTGTGTATACTATCACCATAGGCCATTAATTTCTGCTGTAACATACAAAGGAGCTAAAACACTGCCCCCATCCCCCCTTAACAGCAGCCCCTGCAATGGGCCATAGCAGACTCCTCTGTCCTTGGCATCCACCAGGTGAGTCACACCTGCTGTGTGTTCTACATGTGGGCAGAGAGCTGGAAGCTGACAGATGTATCTGGGCACAGAAATACCTGGGTAACACGTGGTCTACAAATGATAAGGAATAAACAGAGTAAGAACATGGTAGCCCAGTCTGTCTGATGATGCTCTACCATTTATTTCCACATCAATGTTAGTCAAAGAAGCCAAGCAGATTCTTTCCAGGAGGCAGCACCAAGACAAACGGGACATCCAGGTCAAAGGAATGTGTCAATGCCCTCCTGGTCCCACTGCCATTCCCACCCCTATGTTTCCAGTTTGCAGATTCTCACAACCCTACTGCTCTCATCACTGTGGCCAGTTCCTTCCCAGGAAGCCAGACTCTCAAAAGTAGCAACTTTTCAGTAATGCTTGCCCTGCAGACAAGATAACTTTAGAAACTGGTGGTGCAAACGCACAGAAGAACAGTCAGGCTTTAGTTTCCTATCAGTGACCTGTGGAGATCCAAGGCAACAAGTTCTAAAACCACCTCCAATTCCCCTGCACTGGGAAGGTGCTCACTGGTTGCCATATCATCTTCATACACCAGAGTCCAATCCCAAAACCCTTCCATGAAAATGACCTGCTAATTGGGTCCCCAGTGCCTCCATCATAAATAGATACTACAACTGGCAGCGTAATTAGCAAGCTTCTGCTGCCAAGACAACCACCTTTTTTTTTTTAATTTCCCACTTAAGAACTTGTCCTTCCTGACCTTAAGTTTCAAATCCTAGATATTTTGGGATGGAAAAGGTCTACTCAATCAGAGGAATCTATCACCTAATGAAAGCAATTAAAGTAGCAATTAAATCAAAATCCATACTAGAAAAACAAAGCAAAAAATAAAAAGAGAAATTAAGCAGAAAGCAAACTGCATTCGTAATTTCCTTTGTCTCAAATGTCCAGAGGCTTCACTAAAAATGCACGTTATAATCCAGCAGCCCCATCAGTGTCTTTTCATTTTCCACTGTGACTACCAGCTAGATGGTTCCACAAGGCAGGTAGCAGCACCTGGCACACAGTTGGTCCCCAGCAAAGGAAACAGGTTTGAGAGAAGAGAAGACTTCTTCAAGAATTTTCTGCCACTGACCAAAAAAGAACTTGGATCTTCATCATTCGTCTCCTAAGAATCAAACTGCATGCTAAATAAAAGACGTTTTAATATTCCTAACATGGTTCTAACATGGTTTTCCTTTTTTCAGACAGGGTCTGGCTCTGTTGCCCAGGCTGGAGCGCAGTGGCACAATCCCAGATCACTGCAACCTTTGCCTCCTGGGCTCAAGCCATCCTCCCACCTCAGCCTCCCAAGTACCTGGGACTACAGGCACACACAACAGGGTTTTGCCATGTTGCCGAGGCCGGTCTCCAACACCCAAGCTCAAGCAATCTGCCCACCCTGGCCTCCCAAAGTGCTGGGATTTAGGTGGGAGCCACCATGTCAGTCTCTAATATTGTCTTTTAAAAATCTATCAACAACCCACCCAATGGCTACAGACCAAATGGCAAGTCATAAGTTAAGACTGAGTGTTAAGTTTACAGATGATTTCCATTTTCCTCCTTGTACCTATATGAATTATTTCCCTATTTTCTTTTCTTTTCTTTTTCTTTTTTCTTTTTTTTTTTTTTTTGAGGCAAGGCCTCCCTCTGTCACCCAGGCTAGAGTGCAGTGGCACAGTCCTGGCTCATTGCCACCTCTACCTCCCAGGCTCAAGCGATCCTCCTGCCTCAGCCTCCCAAGTAGCCGGGACTACAGGTGCCAGACATCACACCTGGCTAATTTTTGTATTTTTAGTAAAGACGGGGTTTCACCATGTTGGCCAGGCTGGTGTGGAACTCCTAAGCCCAAGCAATCTGCCCACCTCACCTCCCAAAGTGCTGGGATTATAGGTGTGAGCCACCACACCCAGCTGAATTCCCCTATTTTCTATAATGAACATTTGTTACACTTCAATAATCAGTGACAAAATTATGAAAAGCGGAGAGATTAGAATGACATTCCCATTCAAACAGAGAGTAGCCTTCAGACTCCAGCATGTACCAAGTCACCTGGTGATCTTGCTGAAACACAAATTCTGATTCCATCGGTCTGGGGCAGGCCAAGACACTGCCTTTTAATAAGATCCTGCGAGAGGGCTGGACAAACTCAATGGAGCTGTGATTACTAAGTACCTGTAAAACACAAAAATGACTCAGATGCCAACAATCCCAGTTTTAAAGAGAGGATAATGGTAACAAGACCTTAGATCAAAGCAGGGTAACATAAGCAAACTTGTACAAGGAAAAATTAATGCATTTTGGGCACCAGCCAGAAAACGTGAAAAAAAACAACTGAACTTTACTTGAAAGTACAGTGCTCTGCTGGAAGCACTCGTCTTCATAGTTAAAAACAAATGAAATTGCTTCTTATTGATTTTAAGTTGGAACACTTGCTGTCCAATAATTCCAGAAAAGGAAACCGTGAGCGAGGGACAAGATATGATAAGAGAGAACAACTCTGGAGGTAATCAGACACTCTGCTGAGCCCCACTCTAAGCAGTAGTTAAAACATGACAGAAGGATAAGGTGTGGACAGAATATCCGCCCAGACACACAGCTCTGCGTTCATCTCATCCTCCAGGGCCTCTTACCATTATGGACTCTTTTTATTATTATTTTAAATTCAGGCTCTAAATGTTGTTCAATTAAGTTTTGCTCATTTCCTTACAGATCCTTAGGATTCTAATTTACAAATAAAATCAAGAGAAGCAGTTAAGGCTAAGTGTTATCAGCATGTCTCCTCCAAAGAGGCTGTCCCTAGTACCAAAATAAAAGTCCTCAGATTCCCGAAGATAAAAAGCTCAAAATGAATGAATTCAAAAAACCAAGCAGAGAAATGAAACCACTATTATTTTTGGCAGGCAGGGGAGAAGGTTCCCATCCTTCTCAACACTTCTAGTTTAACTATTCTCTTGTGTACTTCCAGCTGATACTGGTGACCTTCGATTGAAAATGACCCAAATCAACCCTTGGTTAATGTAGGCAGAAAAATAATGTATTGAAAGAAGCTTGGACGTCTGAAAGACACCAATCAAGAGCCAAATAATCCACCCTTAGAAAGGGCAAGGATTGGAGTCGCTCTGAGCTTCAGGGAGCAGAAATTGAGAAAGATGAGGGTGTCTTGTGCCATGTGGCTCAAGCCGCCCCTAACCTGAGTTTTGTACCACCCTCAAACAGGTGTGGACAGAGCTCCTCAATGAGTAGATGATCCCATCAAGAACACGGAGAAGAGATCAACACCCAAAGAGTGGCAAAGGTGCTATTAGCAAAAAAATGTTAAAGAGATGCTAGGCAGGCAAAAATAACAGCAGTATGATCAGGACAACAACAATCATCACGTGCTTGCTAGGGACCAGTGCTTTTCTTACATCCTCATCTAATTCATCCATCGGCTCTATGCGACAGGGACCATTATCCCCTCTTATACATGTACTGGGGCCTAAAGACACAAGGCTAGTCCATGACAAAGCAAGGAGACACCACAGTTTACAAGACCACTGTAAGGAAGCCACTGAGCCCTTCCCTGTGCTCGGTCCCCACGGACAACAAAATCAAGTCTGAATGCCTCTGCCTTGCATTCAGGGACCAGTCAATGCATCCAGCACTGGCGTCCATGCCTCTCAACATTGGCTCCCAAGCCTTTCAAATCTCTGCAAGGCCCATCTGCCAGCTGGCAGTCACTAATGGCTTTATACCATGAGGAAGCACCTAGGATTCAAGGCAGATAGGGGTCCAAGTCCCAGAAACGCATGATTCAGCTCTAGGAATTAGCCCATTTACCTCCTGGTCAACCACCTTATTCTCATTATTGCCTCTGTTCACGTCATTGTGTTCACTTCATTGTGTACGTGAAGTATCAGCCAGGACGCCTGCAGGAAGGTATCTATCTCATTGCTCTACTGCTCTTGAATACTCGGGATCTGAATCACTATTTCAGCATGTTATTAGCTTCAGCCTTACACAGCAACACACACTGCTTTAGGGACTCTCTGTACAGATTTTTGAACCCCCAAAACCCCAAAGTGCTAACACATGGAGTTTTCACTAACAGTTAACCTGAAGCCATTACCTTCCTTGCAATAATGTGCAAGAGGAAACTCCCTAATAGTTGAAAATCATAACGTCCCATTGGACATCTCAGGCATTCATTCCTCTAACTACAGTCTGGAAACAGGAAGGTCCAGGAGTCAACAGCTGCACCCACGAGTGAGCCTGGTTGTCCTTCCCTTCACAGCATCCCACAAACACAGAATACATGGTTAAATTTAACATGAATCCCACTCTTATCAAAGGCAAAGCCTCCTGGGTTCAAATCAGGCTACTTCCTGGCTACACTTGCCACTTTGGATAAACTGTTCTATCTTATGCTGTCCTCATCGCTCCCAGAGAAATAGCATCACTCTCAGAGTTGTGCCAGGACCAAAAAGAATGTACTGGACAGCTTTCCACTTTGGCTACATGCGATTGCTACTCTTGTGATTTGTAACATTTATATATAATGACATGTATGAATATATGATATATTTAGCATTCCCAACATACACACACAAAAATAAAGTAAGGGCCAGGCACGGTGGCTCACCCTGTAATCCCAGCACTTCGGGAGGCCGAGGCAGGTGGATTACTTGAGCCCAGGAGTTTGAGACCAGCTTGGGCAACATGGCAAAACCCCGTCTCTACAAAAGATACAAAAATCAGCTGAGCATGGTGATACATGCCTGTAGTCCCAGCTATGCAGGAGGCTGAGATGGGAGGACGGCTTGAGCCCAGGAGGGGGGAGGCTGCAATGAGGTGAGATCACACCACTGCTCTCCAGCCTGTGCCTTACAGCAAGAACCTGTCTCAAAAAAATAAAGATAAAATAAGGGTACAGCACGTGCCAAGATAAAGAAGTAACCATAGGCCAGGCTCAGTGGCTCATACCCGTAATGCCAACAATTTGGGAGGTTGAGGCGGGCGGATCACTTGAGGTCAGGAGTTCAAGACCAGCCTGGCCAACATGTAGAGATCCTGTCTCTACTAAAAATATAAAAATTAGCTGGGCGTGGTGGTGTGTGCCTCTAATTCCAGCTACTCAAGAGGCTGAGGCATGAGAATCACTTGAATCCAGGAAGCAGAGGTTGCAGGGAGCTGAGATCGCGCCACTACACTCCAGCCTCGGCGACAGAGCAAGACTCTTGTCTCACAAAAAAAGAAAAAAAAAAGAAGCAAATGGGTTCTCTCATTTACTTAGCCCTTGCTCCCCCTCTCACATTCTCGTGGACACATGCTCTAAAACTGATAAGCAGAAACCTAAAATCACAGGAGACAAAGAGCCCCATGGCTATGCACACCCTGCACTCAGAAATGAATCAAATGCAGAGTCAGGGAAGTAAGGTGGGGGAAGGATGCCAAGAAACCTTTCTACTAAAACCAGGGCTTCTGCTGTGTGTGGAGAAAGACGACTGATTTGACCTTCCTTCTCACCCCAGAGCTTTTACACTCGAGTCTGATTAGCTAGTGTCTGGAACTAATTAACAGGTGTGGCATGAAAGAAAGACAAAAACAAACCCTGGCAACTTTCTCTCAGGGAATTAATGACTAGATTTACAATGCCTCCTCTAGGCTAGAGCTAACTGAGAGCACAGTGAGCCGGGATTCTTTATTCAAAGAGTATCCACCTCCAGAAAAGTTTAAACTTCATCCCTGGCTACAGGGCTGCTTTCTTGGCTATAGATGGGTGAAAAATATATCATTGACAAAAACACCAGAATGGACCCAGCCCAGGCTTTGAAAAGTCAGAAAGCAAGAACACATGTCTGCTATGCTCTGAAACTAACATGGCAATGAGGGAAACACAAATATTTTCTCTCCGTCAAAAGACATTACTCCCCCTGTAACTACTCGGAAACCTCCGGAAACCAGTACAAATCACACAGTGCCTTGCTAACATGCCCTCTGCGGACCAAGGGTATAATTATACCCTGTTACCCAAGGTAACTTAAGAAGATCTACTGAAGGGTTTCTGCAGCCAAAAGAAAATAATAATCATTAAGTCCTTTTACTTTATTCTTAGCCACAGGAATAAAACACACTTACCCAGTTAGGTTTATCTCCCTTACTTTTATTAACATATGTAATCCTTACTAAGTTGCAAATACATTCTAGTATTTTGTCAACCATAAATCAGAACAGAGTTGACCCTTGAACGACTCAAGGGTTAGGGATACCGACCTCCCGCACAGTCGAAAATCTGAGTGTAACTCCTGTTGGTTTTTGTTGTTTTGTTTGTTTGAGATAGGGTCTGTGTTGACTAGACTGGCTGCAAACTCCAGGGCTCCAGCCATCCTCCTGCTTCAGCCTCCCGAGTAGCTGGGATTACAGGTGCCACCGTGCCTGGCTCAGAGCACAACTTTGGACTCCCTAGAAGCTTTACTAATAGCCTACTGTTGACCAGAGGCCTTGCTGATAACATAAACCATCAGTTAACACATTAACAGACTAGTATCTACATGCATTTTATGCATTTATGACATTTATATTTTTCAATATTTCTCAGCTACATGGTTCATCTGTGATTTTTAAAAAACTGTCACAAATCTCCAAAAAAATCTTTTAATACATTTATTGAAAAAAAATCCACATGTAAGTGGACCCACACAGTTCAAACCGTGTTGTTCGAGTAGCTGGGATTACAGGTGCCACTGTGCCTGCTCAGAGCACAACTCTGGACTCCCTCGAAGCTTTACTGATAGCCTACTGTACAAACAAAGACTTCACCCTATTCCATGTATCCCTACAGTGGCCAACTGTCAAAAAATTAAGATATCAGCCTAAGTTAGCCTTCTGTCCTCGCTCACCTGGCCTTTCCCTTTCCAGAACTCAGCTCTTAGTCTTTAAGTACCCAAAATTCAGTCCAATAAGAGCAATTCACAAGCTGCACACAGATGGCTATCCACCTATGAACAGAAGCATCCCTCTGTTAGAAGGGCACTGGCTTTGGAGTTGGAAGCCTGGTTCAGCTGCTTTCAAAGTTATATGACACGGCGCAAGTTTCTTAACTTTGTAAAACCTCTACTTGCACACCTGGGAAATTCAAGGATGAATTACAGATAAAGTGTGTCCAGCCCCTACCATGAGGTTATTTTATTTTACCAACTCATGCTCACAGTAGGTGCTCAATAAATGGTTTGTGTTAGCCACATTGTAAAAAAACGCCTGTAGGAGTAACAGCAGAATTTCAGGGCACCCTCCCTCACCCCTGGTGAGGGAGATGTCCTCCCTTGTGGCTTATAGTGGAAAATACTACACAAGAGTAAAACTCCCAGACCCTGTGAAGGGACAGGGGAGAGAGGCAGCTGTCACTAGAGGCAGATGCAGGTGATCACAGCACTCCCTAGAAAGGGTTTGCTTTGATAACATGGCAAGTGGAAACTTGGCCAAACTTCTGTGTGGTCAGAAAGGTCTGGAGGACTAGTGTCTTTCAGAGTCACTCTGAAGTCTGGGCCTGCTGGAGAGTTAAATTAGGAAGTCCTCAGGAACTCCTTTTGTTCCCATTCCCACGTGGGCACTCAGAGGCTGCTCTCAGAAGCCCTCTCCTGAGTTTCCAAGGCAGGCTCCAGATGGGGACTGAGGATTTCCAACGTCCCTTCAACACCCTACCTTGAAGAGTTTAACATTATTGTTTATCCCTCATAAAAGAACTTACCACAAAAACCCAGATTCTTATCACCTGCACCAAACAAAGGGCATGTGTCCACCCTGCCAAAAATTCCCTGGGAATAAAGCATTTCCATCAGGAACCTAAAAAACAATCCAACAGGGATGGTTTCTCCAGCTGTCCCTTTGCTTCCCTCCCTAGCCATTAGCCACCCCTGCCCACATCCTTGGCCTGTGGAAGCACATGGACACAACAGGACCCAAGCTAGAAGCCCTTCTGGGCAGACCTAACAATTTTCTCATATGGGTATGCCCTGTCTCTCTCACATTCTCCACATTTTAATTTCCAAATTAAGTAGCAGGCTGGAGAGTACAGAATATTTACTTTACTTGGAAAAGCCACCCATTTTAACATTCTGTTGGAGAAAGGAACCAAACATCCTCAAGGGGATTTTGGATGTCTCCAAACTACTCATATGCAGAGACCACCACCCGATCCAACTGGCCAAATAAATCCACAACTATATTAAAGCATGGACCGCTGATAATACCCTGGAGTCCAGAGTCTGGATCCTAGACGAGCTTGACTATTCACAAAATACCCAGGAAAGCAAACTCAAGGGTCCAGGATTATAAAGCCTCTTTCAACAGGCATGAGGTGCTGAGTGCTGCAATGGATTATATCAGTCTGTCAAGGAGCTTCTGCAAGTCATGTGCAAGCTGTGAAGATCTCCAAGATGGCTTCTACTTTTCAAGTTGCTGAGCAGGAGCTCAAGCAAGATGCTGTCCCTCGATTTCACAGGCAGCAGGGATCTGACTGCAACCCACATAGGTCCCACAGAGCACCAACGAGAACCAGGACAGGGAGAAATCAATGGCAGGAACTCTGCTAAATGTCTACACATGAGCTGGTAAAATATGAATAACAGCTTTTATTTTATTATTATTTTTTTGAAACAGTCTCACTCTGTCGCCAGGCTGGAGTGCAGTGGCACAATCTTGGCTCACCGCAACCTCTGCCTCCCCGGGTTCAAGCGATTCTCCTGCCTCAGCCGCCCAAGTAGCTGGGACTACAGGCACACACCACCATACCCAGCTTATTTTTGTATTTTTAGTAGAGATGGGGTTTCACCATGTTGGCCAGATCTCTTGACTTCATCATCCGCCCGCCTCAGCCTTCCAAAATGCTGGGATTATAGGTGGCGTAAGACACAGCGCCCAGCCATCGCTTTTATTTTCAAGTGTTCCCTAGATGCCAAGGCCCGTGCCAGATGCCTTACATGGTTTACCTCATTTACTCAGGGACTGTTACCTATTTCACAGATGGGTAAACAAGCAAGCAAAGCTAAATGACCGTAACTATCCTCATATCCCCGTAATATCCCAGAAGCAGTATCTTCCAGAAAACAACCTTCTCCATCTTTACAAGAGTTTCTCTTAGCCCTACAGTTTGAAAGGGTAGGGAACAGAAAACAGGTAATCAGTGTCACACAGGGGATTACAGCTGTGAAATGCTCTTCTGGAAAAGGTTGGAAAGAGCTATCTAGACCAGTGCCGTCCAATAAAACTACAACGTGAGCCACAAATGTGAGCCACATGTGTAATTTAAAATTTTACGGTAGTCACATGAAACAGTAAAAGGAAACAGGTGACAGCAATCTCAATAGCATTTCCTACTTAACATATCTAAAATATCATTTTAAGAGGCAGTCAATGAAAAGTTTTAATCAGATATTTCCCATACTCTTTTCATTTGTCTTTGAAATCTGGTGTGTATTTTACACTTAAAGCACATCTCAATTTTGACATGCCACACTTGATTTACTAGCCACATGTGGCTGGTGGCTACCATATTGAACAGAGCAGCTCTATGGACATTTCATAGTAACTAAGGAAACGGCTCAACATCAAAAGGGATCGTGAGGTGAAAAAACTCACATCCAGGAAACAAATATAGGACTACCTGAAGTCATCCAAGTACTTGGTACGTTACCAAGCACCCAAAATTTATCTGATGTCAGCTTCACACATGAATTCCTTTCACCTTACATCCTTACTGTTCAAATTTCTCAACAAAAATAACACTGATCAGACAACCACTCAAATTTTGAAAAACAAGCTATCCTAAAGGTAACGATGAATTTATTCAGAGATAACACAAGATACTTTGTCAGGTATAAACAACAGGGGGAAAGGATCCATTAAGTAAATCACTCTTTTAAAAACTGCTGTCACCAAGCCCATTCTCAACACTTACTTAAATAGCTAAGAATTCAGAATTCAGAAAAGTGTCACTTTGGAATACAACAGTCCTACAAGAGCCATAATCTGATGCAAAACCTCTGGGCTTTGAAGAAAAGAAAAATAAGCAAGTAAATTTAGATCTCTAAACCTCCATTAGTGGATCTCACCAATTAGAATATGATGTAACCACCATCAAGTGACTGAATTTTTTTTTTTTTTCTGAAAAAACAAATGTGAGTCAAATGTAAGTTCAAATCAATTTCATGGACCAGGAAACCTTAAAAACTGCCCATGTAGCAGCACACCTATTTGCAAGAATACATTATCTACTTGGATACACCTCTCCTTCTTATGCTATTTTTGAAGGTTGGCTAATCGGCCTTATTATAGCACAGAGATGACACAAAAGTCCTCTCCCAGACCAACTTTTGCAAATAATCCTAAGACCTAGTTCAGGCTTCAGCAGCAAAGAGCTCTCTGATCAATAAGCAACATCTGCCACAGCTATGGAAATGGGGACCATCAGCTCAAATGCCAATCTCCAATTCCTCTGTAGAAAAACTGCAAAGTAACAAACAGGACAGGGACAGGAAGAAAACATACGCTGTTCACTTTCATTGAATGTCCCTGTCTGTATGGACCTAGCGGGTGTGACTGGCCCCATATTAACACAAAGATACACAACGAGGCATGTGTACCCTACTCATGCTGATAATTTCCGTAATGAGAATATCAACAGTAGCTATAAACCTTTTCCTTCAAGGTGGGGGATATAGGACAAATTAAACCTAAATAGCCATCTTTGCTAAAACCTCTGTCAATAAAAAAACAACTCTTCTTAGTAGCCATGTGAGCCTTAAATTCATCTAACTCCTGCTTTGCATGGAAGAAAGCATGACAGCAGCCAGAAAGCCAGTTCAGATTCTGGTTCTGCCACTTTTATTAGCTGTGGGCTCTCTGCCGTCCCAGCTCTAGCAACCCCATGTCTTCACAGAGTTGCAAGGCATTCGTTAAAAGCATGTTTATGCACACTTTTGTTTCATGCATCTTAGGCAGTGGCTATTAAAACCAGGTACCATTTATAAAATTTCGTGTACCAGCCGGGCACAGTGGCTCATGTCTGTAATACCAGCCCCAACACTTTGGGAGGCTGAGGCGGGCAGATCACCTGAGCTCAGGAGTTCAAGACCAGCCTGGCCAACATAGCAAAACCTCGTCTCTACTAAAAATACAAAAATTAGCCAGGCATGGTGGTGGGTGCCTGTAATCTCAGCTACTCGCGAGGCTGAGGCAGGGAGAGCTGCTTGAACCCAGGAGGCAGAGGTTGCAGTGAGCTGAGATCACACCACTGCATTCCAGCCTGGGTGACAAAGCAAGACTCCATCTCAAAAAAAAAAAAGGTTCTGTGTGCCTAATGCTTTTCTGGTGCTTTGCACACACATTTCATTTAATATTCACAAGGACTCAAGAAGGTTGAAATTCTCATTATCCCCATTATAAAGATAAGAAAACCAATAAAGTTAAGTAACAGGCCAAAGTTAGCAAAGGACAAAGCTGGGCTTCACCCTGGTACCTGCAAAATTCTTTAAAATGCATATTTTTAAATATGCATTTGCCACTGGCCTCTTTCATCAGAATCCACCTGTCTTCAAGTCTCATTCCCTCAACCTCATTTAAAGGTTCCAAGGCATGTAAGATTTATTTTCACAAAATCCTTTGTTTATGTGGTCAGAGTGCTTACATTTCCCCTAGACTCCCCAAATATCAGTTTTACCTCCACTTCACATCATAAGGAGCAGCAGAAATTTCAAGAACCAGCAACTCCCTCGTTTCAGTTAAGAAACTTCACTAGCAACTGAGTTTTTCTTCTAAAAAACACATCCTAAATATGTTCAGAAAGAACGCTACTGCTAGAGTTACCCACTGCTATGGTTCGAGTTTGTGCTCACCAAAACTTGTTGAAATTTGATCCTCAGCATGGTGGTGCTAGGAAGTGGAGCCCAGTGGCTGCTGTCTGAGTCGCAAGGGTGGATCCTTCATGAATGGCTTGGTGTCATTCTCCAGGTAGGGACTGAGAGTTCTCATTCTGGCAAGCCCGAGTCATTTGTCCCCCTGAGCATGGGTTGTTACAAAGCCAGGGCATCACTTGGGTTTTGAGTCTGTTTGCACGTGTCCACTTCCCTTTCCACCTTCTCGCCATGTTATGATACAGCACAAAAGTCTTCACCAGACACCTGGGCCATGCCCTTGAAGTTTCCAGCCTGCAGAACTGTAAGCTAAATAAACCTCTTCTCTTTACAAACCACCCAGTCTCAGGTAACATTACAGCAACATCACATGGACTAAGACCTCTGGCATACAAACCTAGTCTATCCCATTAAATAATTTCCCAGCAGCTTCTGCCTGAATTGACTAAGAAAATGCAGAGCGAGTGCCTAAAACTGTCAAGAGATTTTCTGCACCCTCCACTCACAGCCTTACACACGTAAATAAGAGAAAACGACTAGTTTTAAAAGAGAAAACAATCAGTGGGAAGAGGGATAAACTAGGGCAGGCACTGACGAGCAACGTGTTCGAGAAAACTTAGCTTCTGCCTACGCACGCCTGGAATCACCGCGATGCACCAGCCAACATCTGTCTCATCAAGGGCAGTAGATCTGATGATCAACTAGTATTTGTCAACCAAGCATGATCAGCTCAGGCAAGCCCCTCTCCTAGACCAACCTGCACAAAGCCATTACTGGGCAACAGATCAGTATTCATTTTCCTGCTCTACTGTCAGCCGAGGCAAGCTCTGCTGCTCTCTACATACATACCTCAGTCACCGTTTCTGGAACAAAAGCAGAAATAAGTGGGCTACCTTGTCCTGAATCAACCCTAAGAGCCAAGGCCACTTCTGATACAATAACCACTAGATTCACAGAGTTTAGCTTAAATTATTCCATAGAAAAGAAAAAAAAATAAAGGTTTACAACCACTACAACCATCAAAACATAATCCTGCTGTCCCATAGACATTTGTTCCTTAATTAGAATAGAATCTTGTTTTCAGCAACAGATACCTTCACGGCCAACAGAAGAGCTTCTCTCTTTTTAAAGATAAATTTCAACCCTCATGACAATATATATACTCGGAATTCTTAAGGAAGAAATTAACCTTGGATAGCTTATCTTTTAAGAAGATGCAATATACAAATGTGAGAAATCTGGAAACTACATCAATGACATCAATGTCTTGTCAAACATCCTGTAATCATTTGAAGAGCATTATCTACTCATTCTGTCAGCCCTGAAACATGAATATCGCTACCTAGACATCAAAGATACAGCACAAGCAGGAATGTGGTCCTGACCCCCAAAGAACATAGTCTAAGGCCAGGCACAGTAGCTCACACCTGTAATCTCAGCACTTTGGGAGACTGAGGTGGGCGAATCACAAGGTCAAGAGATCGAGACCATCCTGGCCAACATGGTAAAACCCCATCTCTACTAAAAAATGCAAAAAGTAGCTCGGCTTGTTGGCATGCGCCTATAGTCCCAGGTACTTGGGAGGCTGAGGCAGACTTGAACCCAGACGGCAGAGGTTGAATGAGCCGAGATTGTGCCATTGCACTCCAGCCTGGCAACAGAGCAAGACTCCATCTCAAAAAAAACAAAAAAACATAGTCTAATTTGGCTCTGAATCACATGTGGGGAAATCATGCAAATGTACTACATATGACAGTGCCCACTTAATGAACATGTACTGAAACAAGGGTGAAGGAAGGAATCATCCCCTCAAACCTTCCATCTGTAATAGTCAAAAGCTAGCCACTCTATTGTGTAACAAAGCTCAGGCTTTCACATGTTGTTTTTGGAAAAATTAAAATGTGTATCATTTCTATCATTTATTGAAAATCCATGTGCAAAAATTAGGAAGGCAGCCATACTGTAAAAAAAAATTAAACAGCAAGAGACCCACTAATATGGCATCTCCAACATTAATGTACTCAGATCCTACTATATTAGTCACTGGCTTTTCCCCTTTGTCTCCCCCACATCATACCCTTCATGGGCCATTTGATAACAAGAAAGTGACCAAGAGAACCAGCTCTTAAATGAGAAATTTTTCAAAACACACTTTTGTTTCAGTTGAACAAGCTAACAGAAATTCAGATCAATGAGAGAAGTCAACGCATGACTGTAAAATACCCAAGCAGCAGGCAATTTGTAGAGCCAGAAAAGGACACAACCAGGAGAGCTAAGCCTCAGCTTCATAGGCGTGACTGGCAGGAAAGAAGTCACGTCATCCGCCAGCAATGCACCTGTGTGCACTAGCACATGTGTGCATGCACACATGAAATAATTTCAGGCAATACAAAACCCCAAACAAGCCCAAAGAAAAAAAATCTGTCCCTCAGGAAAAACACCTATGCTTGGGTGACAAACACCTCCAGGGGCCAGCTGCGTATTGTAAATAACCCCTATGGGCCAGGTGTGTGCCCCATCCCAAGGGGTAGCACTATTTAATTTCAGGTTAATGTTGTTGCCAAGCAAGACATAGGCCCTAGGCTGCCAGATATTCCTATTTTTCAAGAGTAACCCAGACTTTCATGGGAATCTCTCAAGAGGACCAGGGCTTCCATCTGTTCCGGTCACCATTGTCTCCCAGTGCCTACAACAGTGCCTGGCATGCTCTAGGCACTCAGAAACTTGTTCACGGCATGTATGCAAAATGACTGATTTTTAATCCATTCTTAATTTTTAGTTCATTTTTTTTTTCTTTTAAACACAGTATACCCAAACAGAACATCTGTAGAATTCCAAAAAACCCAAATGCCTGTCCTTTCTCCATTTCTCCTTTCCAGACAGAAGATCCGGCACTAGCTTCTTGTCTAATTTCAGACAAAGACGACCGTCCCCACCACTCCAATCATAAATCACATTAGTTTCAAAGGCTACACATAACTTTGTTGGCATGAGCAAATCTCTGTATTTAACTTCCGTCTCCAGGAAAAATAAGGTTTCATGTTTAAAAAACAAACAAAAAAAAATAGCTTATAGGTATTCCATTAACCAAGTTCCACTCATCACCTTGTCTGCTACTCCCTCAGGATAATCTGCAGCAAGGTTAGCAAGATAATGGAAGGGTTCTCAATGCCTTAGGAAGCAAACTCATAGGAAAAAGTCAGTTAAGTGCACCTCACAAATCACACTGTGTCCTGGGTATCTGATTTGCATATGGCAAAAGACCATAACCCTTCCAGACTGCCTAGCCTGGAATCAACAATCTCTAAAATTTCAGAAAAAAATTTTAGAAGCCATTTAGTAAAAGGTGAGGAAAACAACCCCAAAGAAAATCGAGGGTCTTGCCCAAGATCCCACAGCTGGTTTGGCTGGCTCCCCACGCTAGTTCTAAACTCCAGAGGAAAAATGCAGAACCCAGCCATCTCTTGCCAAACACAACTCCCTCAGACCTTTTCCTGAAGTTATGATTCAGAGCCTGCAGCCCACACTTGGATGAAATACACGGGATATTTAAAATACAGCATTATTACAAAGTAACCATATTCAAAGTCCCAAACAAAAGTTCTCAAATTACAAAGCAAATCAATTTAGGTAATTTGGAAGAGGAGTAGTGTCAACAAAACTCACCACCAACAAATTCAGACTCTAACCACAGTTATTATCAGCTTATTCAGAAGCTAAAGTAATTTGCTGAAAGGTCATCTCTTCAATGTAACCAAATAAAATCCTATACTAATTGCATTACTTCCTTATTTAATTGTAGCAAGTACAGGAAGACATCTTTATTTCACCCAGTGTTTATGGCACTTGCTTATATGGGAAAAGTAATAGGGTGAAATACATAAAAAGCTCAATCTTTTAATTGGCCCTCCTGTGCAATTAGGAAAAACAGTTTCCATACTGTCTCCAAAAAGCAAATGGTCTGAAATTTAAAAAAACAAAAATCCTGAGCCATGATTCAGAAACACCACAATCACACCCCCTTACTACCCTGGTGATCTTGGACCTACCTCCTTCAACTTTAGTTTCCTCATCCTACAGTGGGAATAATCACAGTTTCTACTTCCATGGATGATTAAAAGCATATAAAAATGCTCAAGCACGGGGCACAGATCACAAGTGCTTGGTAAGCGTAGGCTAATATAACTATTGTTCCCATTTTATAGATTAAAAGGCTGGGGCCCATTTGCCCAAGGTAAATGCTGCAATGAACTAAGTAGTTCAACCCAGGTCTCTGGGGTTTTGGTGTGGATTCTGAATAAGAGATAAGTACATCTGGAACTCCCAGATCCCCAGCACCACCCAACCCTACTCCCACAAGATGCTGGGTAACCACACGAGGGTAACCACCCTTAGCTACCCACAGACAGAGCTAAGCCTCCACACTTACTGAGGAGAAATGCTTCTGGAAAAGTGTCATTTTAAAAAATGGGTAGAACTCATTTATAAATAGCCACTGCTTTGTAAATAAATCCTTTTTGACAATTCTTAAAAAGTCCTCGAGACAACCTTAAAAAGTCCTGAAGACAACCTTAAAAAGTCAGTAATATTTCCTCACTAATCTGGACTACGCTTTTATGCTTGGTCAATTGCTTATGGCTATGTCCCCTATCCAAATCATTCCCAATTAATGAGAAGATCTGATTTAAGAGCACTGCAGAATTCATGAGGCAACAATGGTATGAGAACTCAAATATCTCTTAGATGTGTATTGTAACTAATATGAATTCCTCAAAAGTATATCCACTGCATTATACAACACCCTGCTTCACTCACTTAGATAGTATAACACACCCAAAAATAAGAACCAGTTGTCCTATTTTCTTACATTGAAGTGTTACATATTCCATGAACTATGCTTTCATTTTTTTCTTTTATAGTTGCTAGAATTCAGCAGCCAACTGTGTCACTTTGCTACTCCCCAAAAATAGCTAAACTGAGTAGTTTAAAATCACATTTTGTTGTTTGGCCAGAAAAATATCATGCTGATTTCAGTCTGAAAAAAAAAAAAAAGATTAGAGGGCACGAGGTGTGCATGAGTGTGTGGTCTCTCATATGCTCTGTAGCGCTGAATCTATGAAAATAGGGAGACAGAATATGAGTGTATTCAAATGTTAAACAAGTGCAAAATACAAACACCCAACTACTGTTTGCCTCCCATCAGTGGAGCCAAATTGAAACCCAGTAATGAGAGTAACCTATTTCCCTCCATTACCACACCGGCCAGGAGGCCTGAGAATAGAAATTAACATCTCAGGGTTCAGGACCAAGCGACTCTTTCTACACAGGGATTTTTGGAAGATTCATGAGGTATATTTCAAGCCTGCAGAAAGCATTTTTCCTACTTTAAACTGAGAAAGCAGAGACCTACTTTGCAATGCGGGCAAAGTGGCATCTCAGACTTCATGAGGGCTTTCTCATTTCTTTAAACCTCAAAATGTAACCTGTTAGTAATCTTACATAGGATGTCCTCATGCTGATCCCTACTCCTCCTCACCCTCAACAGCAAAGACAGGTACAAAAACCCATCATACATGTTTACAGAATTTTTTTTAAAAGTGTCCATATACACAGTTGTCCTTTTCAGCTCCACTCTCCTCCCTCTCTCCATATACTCCCATTCAAATCTCTTAAATACACATAAAATAAAAACAGTGGAGGCCAGGCACCGTAACTCATGCCTGTAATCCCAGCACTTTGGGAGGCTGAGGTGGGTAGATCACAAGGTAAAGAGATCGAGACCATCCCTAGCCAACATGGTGAAATCCCGTCTCTACATAAAGATATAAAAATTAGCTGGGTGTGGCGGCGTGCGCCTGTAGTCCTGGCTACTCGGGAGGCTGAGGCAGGAGAATTGCTTGAACCTGGGAGGCGGAGGCTGCAGTGAGTCAAGATTGAGCCACTGCACCCTAGCCTGATGACAGAGTAAGACTCCATCTCAAAAAAAAAAAAAAAAAGAAAAAGAAAATAAATAAATAAATAAATAAAAATAGGGGCCACGAGCAATGGCTGAGGCCTGTAATCCTAGCACTTTGGGAAGCTGAGGTAGGAGGATCACCTGAGGTAAGGAGTTTAAGACCAGCCTGGGCAACAGAGGGAGAGACCCTGTCTCTGTAAACATAAAAAATGTTTGATTAAAACAAATGGTTATTGAGCACTTACTACTTACCATGCACAGTTCTAAGTCCTTATATGCATTCTCATTCAAGCCTCACAAAGACCTTAGGAGTCAGGCTTCTATCACCACCCCATTTCACAGAGGA
Organism: Ateles fusciceps; assembly: GCA_036589455.1. Lineage (NCBI taxonomy): Eukaryota > Metazoa > Chordata > Mammalia > Primates > Atelidae > Ateles > Ateles fusciceps. Next base: position 17,078,720 of record JAZHEH010000562.1, read on the forward strand.
AAAAAAAAATAATGAGGCACAGAGAGGGTAAGTTTTCTAAGGTAGCACACCTATCAATGGCAAAGGTAGGCTGGCTCCAGAGGCCATATTCTTACCTACTTTGCTATATTCTGTACAACTCTCAATAGCCACCTAGTTTAGAAAACAAACAAAAAGTATCAAGTTCCAGACTCCTAAAGGATTTCTTCCTGCCACCTGCTGACAAAACAGTAAGGTGACTCTCATCAACTGGCTGACACACATCAAAGTTTTCATTCAATGTGTAGGTTACCTCCCACCCCACCCAGCCCAAGTGCAAGTGAAACACTACCCAATCCAGTTTGGGAGGCTTCCAAAAGAGACACCAGGCACGTATAAAACCTCATCAGCTGTCATTCCACTTCCTAGCCCTAGAAGCACTATAAAAAAAAAAAAGGTCCTGAGTAGCTGGGACTACAGACGCCCGCCACCACACCCGGCTAATTTTTGTATTTTTAGTAGAGACAGGGTTTCAGCTTGTTACCCAGGATGGTCTCAACCTCTTGACCACGTAAGCCACCATGCCCAACCAAAAAAAAAAAAAAAAAAATTTAATAGTTGTATTAAGGGCTGCAATCATAAAAACCTTTGGCCTGCACAGACCCAGTAAGCCATCTCACACAGAATATATTTTTCTGTCAAAACACCAACTGTCTTGCTACAAATGACACCAGGTGAAATGGTCCCTCCAATTATAGCTGTCCCTATAGGAGGGGACAATCACTCAAGAAGCCCTCTAGCTACTTAAAGAAATCTTGCACAGCCATTACCTAACAATCCTTTTCATACTGAGTAACCATGAATTTATTGGTTATACATCTCAATCATCACAGACTTTACTGAAAGTGAAATTTACCTGTATTACCTTAAGACATTTTTTAAAGAGACCATCAACAATCCTGTGTTCTTGGAAATTTGCAACAGGCAAATTGTAGGAAAAAACAAAGGAAAGTAAATACAGGTTTCTGGTATATACTTATCCTTTTTATTGATTTTTATTGGTTACAACTTCACATAAACACAATACCAGAAATACGTTAAAGCAAAGTCCATAACAAATAACTCTTTTTACACAAGTACAGCTGACTTTTTCAGTGCGCAGAACATTGCCATAGTCCTGGATATAGTTCATTTCCAAGCAAGAGAGTTGCTCCCATTTCTCAGACTGGCAAATGGAGGTATTTTTTTTTTTAGAACAGGGTCTCACTCTGTCACCCAGGCTGGAGTGCAATGGCACCGTCTGCTGCCCCAAACTCCTGCCCTCCACTTGTGGAGTAGCTGGAACTGCAGGCACACACCACCACGTGCAGCTAATTTTTTTATTTTTTGTAGAGATGGGGTCTCACCATGTTGCCGATGGCTGCTCTCAAACTCCTAGGCTCAAGCAATCTGTCCACCTGGCTCACCTAAAGTGCTGAGATGACAGGCATGAGCCACCATGCCCAACCCACATTTGATCTTTTCATCTTTTTTTTTTGAGACAGGGTCTCCTCACTGTGTCACCCAAGCTGGAGTGCAGTGGCAGGAGCACAGCTCACCACAGCCTCAATCTTGTGGGCTCAAGCAATCCTCCCATCTTAGCCGCCCGAGTAGTGGTGACTAAGGAGTACACTTTTGTTTTAGTTGTAGAGGCAGGGTCTCCCTATGTTGCCCTGGCTGGTCTCAAACTCCTGGGCTCAACGACCCTCCCGCCTCCCAAAGCACTGGGATTGTAAGAGTGAGCCACAATGCCCAGCCTTTTCTTTTAATCATTTGCACAGGCAACCTCATTCTGGGACAAATTCAGTGACTATTGCCAAATTCCACAGGAAGCCCTCACAGCTGGCTGGAAGCAGGCTCTTCTCAGCCCCCTCCTGAGCCACACCCTCTGCCTCATCAGTGGCTACTTTACCTAGATCAAGCTCAGGTGGAGAATTAAAGGTGGGGGAGCCGGGTACTCCTTGGTTTCCATCATATTATTGGACACAGCCCTTTTATTCTCTAAATAGGAGAAAACAGTTTCAATGACCACCACCCAATATCTAACAGAGGTCAACTTCAAACCAAAGCAAACCAAGGGCTTATTTCAGGGCATCAAGTGGGAACTTCAGATGCCCTAAATTTTTCCTCTAAGCTCTGGGTTATGGAATGTGACCACATGAAATGTAACCCAGGATGACAGTGTTAATTACAAACGTTTAACTCTCTTAATTGAGAATGTACACACACTGTCATCTTCATCCTGCCTAGAAATGGCATTTCACGGTCCCACATGCTGAATGGAAATCCAGATTTTAAAAGAACAAACAGCGTTTCCCTGTAAAAAGCGAAGTACTAAAGCAACAGCCCAGTAGCAATGCTTAATTTGCCTTCTTCACCCACGTAAGGCTAATTTAAGTACCCAGACTGTCTCTTTGGTTAAGAAGTTTCCAGGGGCTGGACACAGTGGCTCACGCCTATAATCCCAGCACTTTGGGAGGCTGAGACAGGTGGATTACCTGAGGTCACGAGTTTAAGACCAGCCTGGCCAACATGGTAAAACCCCATCTCTACAAAAATACAAAAATTAGCCAGCCATGGTGGCACGTGCCTGTAGACGCAGCTACTCAGGAAGCTCTGAGGCGGGAGACTCAAAAAAGAAGTCTCCAGAAAAAGGTAGGGAGACAAGGGGGTAGGAGAGGCTCCCGAATTACTCTGGAGCATTTTAAATGATCTATCGTGAATGCAAAGAAAGTTACTTGCAATCGGCATTCGGGTATACAACTGATTTACTCTGTTAACTGGGAGCTTTTTAGAATAGAAAGGCAAATCTGAAAGTGCTTTTTGTTTGCTTTGCTGCATTGAATCATCAGCATTCCCTGGATTGTTTCATGTAAACAACAACATAATCTTTTATTCAGTGAAAACAGGTCCATAATTAAGGGGAGAAGCTCACAGCTTTACTATGAGATACTCACTTTTCCCACAGAAGCCAACATTTCCTATGACCTCTTTCTTCCAGTAACAGCAACAACTTCCTCTATTTCCAAAAGGCCCTGTTTATGCCTATCTTTATTAGTGTTCTAAGTCCATCAACCCTCGAATGTGAACACTGTGTTAGAAGGAAACATCAAAGATTTTTATTCCATAACTGCATTAAAGGGACCCAGTTTAGAGACTGAATAAAGATCCTTCATTTTCAAATATGATACATGAGGGAGCCGGGGAAAAAAAACCTGTACAATCTCACATCCTGTAAAGAGAAAGATTGCCGACTTCCAAATATTACTTCTGCCTTTTCCAAAAAAAGGCCATAAGGGATGCCCATCAGGACTAAAGCCCGCACATGCAAATAAAAGCAAAGACCGCTTAGAGGGAGATTCATGATTCTCCCAACATCAATCATGGAGCCTCCAATTCTGACACATCCAAGGCACACAGCTGAGCTTATCCATCTGAAGTGTTTCCAATGGCATCATCCTGGATGTAAGGTAATTACAATACAAAACATAACAAAACCAAAGAGTTTCACTCTGAGGGCTGGAAGACAAAAATCAATTTTTAAAAAAAATCTGCTGAATAGCTTGAGAATGTAAAATAGATAAAAGGTTAACCCTCTCAAATAACATAATTTATATTATGTCAGAGGCAATTAAATTCCCAGTGATTGGAGAGGTATATATATATCAGTTTGAATGAACTACGTGTAGGATTTGCTTTACAATAATAAGGTGCTGGGGAGGAAGAGATGAGGGAAGATTCAGTTTCGAGTTTTGTAGTTGGGTGGGGGATCCATTATATTTTGTTATTTTTGTAAATGTTTCTATAGTGCTTTTTAAATATGTATAAGAACCTAATATGCCTAGTATCATGTTGGGTAACATTCTTGGCTCTGCACTTGGAAAGCATCACTTGAGGCATTATTAACCCTGAATGGATCCCAAACCTGCCACACTGCTGTTGAAAGACTAAAAGCCACTGTTTCCGATCCACTGGGAAAAAGCCCATGCCAGGGCTGTGATTCCAAAGCCCTGTCCAAACTACAGCTACACCGTATCCTGAACAGGAGCTGAGAACTCAATGCAACTGAAAATGCAACTGAAGAGTTACGCGATTCTGAGAGGAAACAAAATACTAAGTAACAAGGGATTTTGGCTAAGACCTCACAAAGAGGACCCTACTCCAAAACAGAAGCATTTTTATCCCTCGTGTCAAACAGATAAGTGCTTCTGAGGCTATGGCAGGCAAGAAGTGGGGGTCCCAAGGCGAACTCCAGCCCCTACCGGGTTTCGAGAAGGCCAGGAGCAGCATTTTCAGGCCTAGGCCGCCTCCTCGCGCCAAGGCGCGTCTGCAGCCCCCAGTCTCGGAACCTGGGCACGCGCGCCCCATTCCCGCGGCGTGGAGGTGGCCGAGGCCGACCAGTGTGGAGGTGGCAGGAGCCCCACCAGCGGCTCGGGGGCGCCCCCTGAGGTCCAGCGGCGTCGCAGCAACCTCGGAAAACGGAAAGCCAGCATCTCCCAGAGCTCTGATATTTTAACTTTGCCTTGCTCCAAAGGCTGCTGCACCCTCTCCGGCTGCAGTTTTCCAAACCAAACCGCCTTCTTCCCTGCGCCTCCCACCACTGCCCTTTCCCTTTCCGACACCCCTCGGCTCCCGGACCAGGAAAGGGGCTATTTACCTCCCAGCGTGGGCGCGAAAAAGAAAATGAGAAGACGAAAATGGTCCAAGCCCCACGAAGGCAGGCTCCCTGGCAAGTCCAATTTTGGATCTCGAGCTTCCTCAAACACCAGGAAAAAGAAAATCACGGTCAGCCCACTGACTGCATCCCCCGAGCACAAAAAGGACATAAGTGGAACTGGAAATTCCTCTAATTTAAAAGGCTGCCCTCCACGGCCTCCCACTGCACCCATAAGCCAAAGCATGGCCCTCACAAAGCTCGACCCCTGTGTGCACCTGAGCCGGCTCAGCTGGCAAGTCCGTGGCATAGCAGAGGAGACTCGAATGGGGAGATGATTAACCCAAATACTGGGCAGTGGTCTTTAACTGAATGAAGGCAGCTGTTTCTAAGGGGAGATGTCCCCATGGCCCGCACAACCGTAGAGGCAGGACTCCAGTGGGCAAACCCCAGGCCCCAGGGTGAGTGTGGACGCACGTCCTCGCTCGGCCTCCGAGCTGGGCTTCTAGGCTGTGGCAGGAGCTCCGTGCCGCTCCGCGGGCAGGAGGATGCGCAGAGAGAAAGGGGGTGCAGAAGACAAGACGGTGCTTTGCCTTTCTGCCCCTCAAGGCCATCCCCGAATGTGCAAAGGGGGCATTCGCTGCCAGTCCCCCGAGAGGGATACCCGAGGGCGGCGAGAGTGCCCGCGCCCTGATCCGGGGCGCACGACGGGACTAGGGGACCCACTGCACCAAAAAAGGGCGCTCCAGCCGCCCGGAGACTGGTGGCTGTAACCAGACAGAGCGGAAACCTCGGGGCACTTTCCTCTTTTTATTGATTCAGATAACCTCCACCTCCGGGTATGCAGGAGCTGGTGGATGAGAGGGCAGAAAAACCGGGAATTCTCTGTTCTTAGGGGGAGCAAGGGATGAAAAGCGAATCGCCCCCTTTCTTCCAGCCCTTCCCCGGGCTAGAGCAGGACTTGGCCTCCACCCCCAGGGAGGGAGCAGGACAGCTACGAGGGAGCTCGGGGCTGCAGCCCAGGGGACCTGCAAGAGAGGAGAGGGAGGCAGCTGGCCTCTGCCCTCCCCAGGGAAGAGAGGAGGGGGGCCTGCCAGCTGAGGGCTGGAAGTGGAGGGTCGCCGAGCCGCACACCGTTACGGTGGTGATTTATTCTAGTTTTCAATGTCCAATATTGTTCCCGTCTTAACCTGGCCAGAAAGGAGAGGCTCTGGGTCTGCCAGCCGCGAACAGCCTGCAAAAGGGCAAACATGAAGGTAGGCAGGGCGCGCGAGACAGGAGAAAATCCGCCCCGGCGCGAACAGCAACCCGGCCGCCGACCCGCCCGCCCCTCCGCGCGCCCGCGCCCGGACCCGGCAATCCATTCGAGCAGAGCAGCTGAGGGAAGGGACCAAGGGCCGGGGCTGGGGAAGACATGAGATCTCTCTCCAACTGCCTGCGCCCTGCCCTCTCACTGCGCCCAAGGAGGATGCCTCAAGCTGGCACCGAAGGGCTGCCCGCGCCCCAGCCCCAATCGCCCCAATAGAGAGGGAGGGCACCCCCGACCCCAGAACGCAGGCTGCTCCCCCACATCCTCAGTCCTCCGCAGCCAGCCTCCGACTTTCATTCCCCGAAACCTAGCCCTCCCAAAGGGCTGGAGAACAGTACCCCCCCCTTCTAAGCTCCTTCAATACCCGCCGGAGCGAGGGGGTCATTCGGGCCCCCCAAACCCACAGAAGCATCCTTTCCATGGCCTCAGTCTCGCCAACCGCCCCACAACTCGAGTTCTCCTGATCGGCGGCGAATCAGCAAAGCAAGTCCCCCTTTCTCCCGATTCCCAGTTCCCCAGGCCCCCAAACCGGAGCGGGAGCAGACCCCCGCGTCCTCCAGTCCCTCCCCGGCCGGCCCCTGCCTCCACCTTTCTCGACCACCAGCCTCCCTAAACATCGCCCAAGCCCGCAGAGCACGTCCTCCCCCTCCTCCCCAGGCACCGGGCCCCCCTCTACCCACTCCAGGGTCTCCCGGACGGGCGCCGGAGCTCCGCACCCAGTCAACAACTCCGCATCCCCAACGCGCGCCGGCCGGGGCCGCGTCCCCCTCGGCGGCCGGCACTCACCGGGGAAGCACACGACATAATGGAGCACAGAACTGGTGATTTTCAGGAACAAAATCCACCAACACGGTTCCAGTAACCTCCGCATGTCCGAAAACGCACATCGAAAGAGAAAACCAGGGGGGGTAAACTTGTTGAATAAGTTCTTGCCTCCGTGAGAGCCTCCGCTAAGCCGGGGCGCTTCCCCGGCTCGCCCGCTCCACGGGCGCCCCGCGCTCGGCGGCCCGAGTCCCCTTGGAATCCGGGGAAGCCGCCGAGCGCCCCCCGGAAAATCTCAAAAAGTGACCGGGAACGCGGAGCCACGCTGGGGACGATCTTCTCGGCGGAGAAGGGCCGCTTTCCGTTCAAAAAAGGAGCGAGCCGAGCGGGCAGGGCGCGGAGTCGGCGGCCGGCGGCGATGCCCCGGGCCCGGGGCAGGCAGGGACCGCGGGCGGCGGCGGCGGCGAGCAGCCGAGGATCCCCAACTTGAGTCGGCAGCGCAGCACAGCCCGAGAGCCGGCGGGCGGCGGCGGGGCTGAGCGCGGCGCGGCGTCTCCGGGCTTCAGGCAGGCAGCTCTTTCCAGGGCCCCGGGAAGGAAGGAGGGCATGTTTGCGAGAGGGGAAGGGGAGGGGAGAGGCGGGGGAGCGGAGAGCCCCCCAAAATAGAAACGGCCGGAGGAAACGGAGAAAAACACAAAGGATCTCAGAGGGGCGCTGGGGCGAGGGCGCCTTCAGTCCATGCTCCTGAAAGTTGTGGCTCCGGCGCAGGCTGGGGAGGAACGAGGAGCGCGGGGCTGGAAACTGGCCATGCCTCCATACAGGAAGTAACATGTGAGCATGGATCCTGGCAGAGACTTTAAAGCCGGCGAGCGAACGAGCGAGCAAGCAGGGGGCGCGCGGTGGCGGCGGGGGCGCGCAGTCCGGGCCAGCTGGCGGCGGGCGCGCGCGTTCCACTCTCTTAAAGCAGCCGCGCTCGGCTCCCGCCTTCCTCCGGTTCCTCCGCTCCGCTCTCTCCGCGCGGAACCAGGGGCTCAACTGAGACAGTTTGGGGGCTGGGGGCGACTGTAGCCCGTGCTCGGAGAGAGGAGGGAGGCTGCCTTCTGCGGCCGGCGTATCTTTTGCCGGATTCCCGTTGTTCGAGCTCTGAAAGACGCCGCACGGTGCTCGATTTGGCGAGATCCCCCGTCCGCGTAGCTCGCGGATCCCGGACTTCTGGGGCCCCTGGCCCGGGCGAGGGGAAAGCGGGAGGGCGGTCAGCTGCCTTTTTAAAGCGAGGGGGTTGCCTGTTCGGCTTCACCACCCTGACAGTGCTGCGGTGGGGCTCACCGTCGGCGGCCCCTGTTCGCGCCCCCAACCCCGCGCATTCCCCCGCCGGGAAACAAAGCCGGGCGGCCTTTGCACTCCTGCTACGTTGAGATTTAATTTTTTTTTTCTTTTTCGGGCTTTCATTGGCCCAGTCCACAGCTGGGGAAAGGGGGAAGGGGAGAAATACTGATCCCAGGCTTGCGAAATCCAGCCCTTCCGAGCCCCACATCCCCTTTCCCGGCGCCACGGTGGATCGGTGGCGGAGTTCCCCAACTCGCAGCTTCTTTGGAGAAGGTTCCCGCACCCCGGCTTGGCGGCGGGGAGGACGCAGGAAGTGCGCCTCTTACCCCCTGCAGGGTGAAAGCAGCGCCGCGGGGCAGGACTGATTTCCTGGCAGCTACCCGGGGAGCGGCTGCTGCTTTACCAGTCGGGGACAGGCGTCCGGGGGAAATGGGAGGACTAGGCTTATCTGTAATGAGTTTTGTCCCTTGGCTCTCGGTAAGAAGATCGTTATCGCTTAGACTTCTAAGCGCCCTATTTCCCTTCTTACGCTGGAGCTAAAAGTGGGGGAGGCGGGCTTTTGATTAAATGTGTAACTGAGCCAAGGTAATTAGCCGTTTGAAATTTTTTGCCTAATTTTTCTGCCTGTGTTTAAAAGCGATCTTGACGTGTTTTTTGTTTGTTTTTGAGTCGGAGTCTCGCTCTGTCGCCCAGGCTGGAGTGCAGTGGCGCGATCTCGGCTCACTGCAACCTCCGCCTCCCGGGTTCAGGCGATTCTCCTGCCTCGGCCTCCCAAGTAGCTTGGGACTACAGGAACCCGCCACCACGCCCGCTAATTTTTTTTTTTTTTTTTTTTTTTTAAGTAGAGACGGAGGTTTCACCATATTGGCCAGGCTGGTCTTGAACTCCTGACCTTGTAATCCGCCCGCCTTGACCTCCCAAAGTGCTGGGATTACAGGCGTGAGCCACCGCGCCCGGCTTTTGACGTGTTTTAAACGTGTCCCTGCTGTTTCATCCCAAGACGGCAGGGTCCTCCACCCACCCCAACATCACAACCGGATGCTAGGTTTTCAAATAATATACAGATGGTCGGAGATCCTCCGCAAGATGTGATTAGGGAAGCAGTTTCACACCCACACCTCCAAAAGAAAAACCTTTGAAAAGTTACGTTTGGGATTACAAACTAATAAAAGCCAGGAAGTTCCCGGGGAGGGCCCACGGTCTATGTTTAGCAGAACGGGGGTGAACACCCTCCCCCAGGGTGGGGAATGAGGCGAGTTTGTTTGCTTTGGAATTTGGTCCTTCCTGGTTTTGTTAGAATTCTGACTTCTTTATAAAAGATTTCGAGGGCCATTTTTCTTGGAAGTGGTGTATTGAGGGATATTCGCTCCTCAGGGGGAGACAGGTTAGAATTCAGCATGCCTGACTACCTTCTTAATGTCGAATAAAATGAGAAAACTCATGGAACACTTATGTCAACATCCTCAGGTGAGTTTCCTCCTCTGTGAAATGGACAGTAAAAGCTGTCCTTTGTGGAATGCCTGTCTACCAGGCACTGTGCTGAATTCATACCACAAACCGCTTGCTCATTCAACAAAGGTATTGAGCACCTACTGTTCTAGGGACACACTGGGAACAAAAGGGCAAGCCCTCAGTCATTATGGGAGTATACCTTCCTAAATCCATGCTCTGTTCTCTCATGGAGTCCTTGCAATACTGCCAGCTGTGAGAATTATTTACCCCATTTAATAGACAAGGAAACATGCTCACAAGAGTGCAATGATGGATCCTTAGCTAGTGGGCAGCAGAGCTGAGATTCAGAACCCAGGTGAGTTTGCTTTCACAGCTGTGAAAAGGCAACAGATTAATGGCTTGAGAAGGCACCAAAATGTGGAATGTAAAGAAAAGCTTCAGAGTCGGGGGAAAATCTCACATGGGTTTAAAGAGTGAATTAGCACTGTCTTAGGAGGCCTCATGCTGAAATTTAACATCAAATTCGTATGGACTGGTGACTGTCCTAGGACCCCAGGCTGAAGTTTAGCCCCAAACTATTCCTAGAAGCACAACCCAGGTCCTACCAGTTCCTATGAAAGATAAAACTTTGCAAACATACCTCACAGATGCCTTTTCATTTATTCTGCAACCAATTACAGAGCAATTCATACACAATAGACACTGTTTCAAGTGCTAGCCACACAATAATGACCTAGCCCTGCCATGCTCCTACCTGGCAATTACAGTTCTAACCCAGGTGATATGGGGGATTGGAGGCTGTATGATACAGTGAGCAAGTTGATGTGAAAAGCCCTGAGAGTGCCAAAGGAGGGACAGCCTCGCTACCCTGATGGAAGATAAAAAGGCTACAAAGAGAAGCTGCTGACATTAGTAACAAATGACCCTCAAATTTAGCAGCTTAAAATAATACATACGGCCAGGCATGGTGGTACACACCTGTAATCTCAGCACTTTGGGAGGCCGAGGCAGGCGGATCACCTGAGGTCAGGAGTTTGAGACCAGCCTGGCCAACATGGTGAAACCCCGTCTCTACTAAAAACACAAAACTTAGCCCGGCGTGGTGGTGCGTGCCCGTAATCCCAGTTACACAGGAGGCTGAGACAGGAGAATTATTTGAACCCAGGAGGTGGAGGTTGTAGTGAGCCAAGATCGCACTCCAGCCTGGGCAACAAAGAGCAAAACTCCATCTCAAAAAAATAAGTAATAAAATAAAATAATACATACTGATTGCCTGTCACTTTTAGAGATGAGAAGCTGGGGCACAGCATGGTGGGGTCCTCTGCTTAAGGTCACATCAGGCTGGAATCAAAGGGTGGGCCATCAGGAGCCTTTCTCATCAGGAGCTGGGGCTCCTCCGCCAAGCACATTCAGGTTATTGACAGTATTCAGATCCTTACGGTTGTAGGACTGAGATTACTATTTTCTTGCTGGCTGTTGGCCGAGGGCTGTTTTCAACTAGTGGTCCAAGCCACATGGCCCCTCACAACATGGCAGCTTACTTCTTCAGAGTCAGCAGGAGAATCCTCCTACAGGAGTCTAGAGAGTGCCTATTTCATCACTTTTGCCACTCCCTTAACCTAGTCAAGGGAGTGCCTATCCTGTCATGTTCACAGGTCCCGCCTACTTTCAAGAAGAAGGAATAATATGATAAGGGTTGGGGATCTTTGGAACCATGTTAGAATCATGCCTACCATAGTGCTGGTGACCTATTTTGAATATAGGCTAGAGGTTAAAGACAGTACTTTCAAGCCAGTCTAGTTAGATTCTGATGCTACTCATATATGAATTACCATAGGCAACTTAATCACTTATGCCTTGGCTTCCTCATTTGTAAAATAGGAATACTATAATAACTGCACCTCTTCCTAAATAGAGATTAATAAAAGGAATTAATATGCATACACTATTCAGAGCAGTGCTCGGGACCTAATAAGCATTTAGTAAATAAAAGCTATTACTATTGTCTCTTCACCCAGCCTATGTAATTAGAAGTGAACATCTGTTTTTTTCTACCTGCTCAGCATCCTTTTCTTTTCTTCTAGTAATAGTGTCCCACTTTTCCTTTGTGCCAATCTCCCCAGATGGTCTTGGGGGACCCCTTCTTCCCCTACCCCTACTTTCACCTCTCCACCTCCCTGGCTCAGATGGACACGTGCCCTAATCCTGACCAAATGGAGCATCTCATCCCTCAGGCCTGACTGGTCTAGGGATGGGCACATGTGTCCAGTAGGTCCAATAAAAGTCAAACTTCCTTTTAGGTTTGCCAGGCCAGATGAACTTAAACCTCAAGCTTCAAGGAGGGCCCTCACTTGGGGTGAGACCACCTGAGGCTGAAGCTGATACACAGAGGAAAGCAGAATAGAGAGGTGGGGGCCAACAAACCCCGATACCTTCGTTTGAGTCCTTGAATCAAATCATACATGAAGCCAAACCAACTCCTTGACTTGTCAGTTACTTGAGCTAGTAAGTTCCTCTTATTCCTGTCCCTTGCATTTTTAGTCATTAAAAATGAAAACCTGAAACCTGGAACCAATGGTGACAGATAAGTAAAATATCTACATTTTACAAAGAAGGAAACCAGGGCTGTTAGAATTAAGTGATTTAGTTGAGGCAATTGAGATTGTAAACAGAAGACTCAAGCTTCTGACATTCTTTTGTATCAATCATTTATTGTTGTGTAACAAATCACTTCAAACCTTAGCAGTTTAAAACAGTAGGACAGAAGTTTGGGGTGGGCTCAGCTGGGTGGTTCTTCTGCTGGTTCTGTGGGAGATCATGCAGCCACAGCACCAGAATCCAGAGGCTCGAATGAGGCTGCATAGTCTAAGATGCCCTGACTCAAATGCCTGACAATTGGTGCTGACTGTTGGTTGGAGCACCTCAGATTTCACCCATTAATCTCTACAGCAGCCTGTCTTAAGAGTTACTTACAAAGATCTCAGGTAGGAGAGTGAGAGTGAAAACTGCAAGGCACCTGGAGACCTAGACTTAGTAGTTGTATGAAATTACTTCTACTTCATTTGACTGGTCAAAGCAAGACAAGGCCAGGGCAGATTCAAGAGGAAGTGGAAATGGACTCCAGTGCTTGATGAGAGAAACAGAAAAGTCAGGAAGCAAAAGGACATGAAGAGAAAGGTAGGAGGAATTTTGTGGCCTTCTTTACAAACAATCTACTTCATCTACTGTTAAAAGTGAGTAGTTCCTGTTATGGGTTGAATTGTTGTGAAGTTATGTTGAAAGAAGATAACTAACCCTTACAAGCTCAGGACATGACCTTATTTGGAAATATAGTCATTCCAGAGGTAATCTAGTTAAAATGAGATCCTTAGTGTGGGTCCTAATTGAATATGACTGGTGTCTTTATAGAAAAGAGAAATTTGGACACAGACACAGACAAGCACACAGGAAAGATGATGTGAAGACACAGGAAGAAGACAGCCATGTGATTGCAGTGATGCATCTATAAGCCAAGGAACACCAAATATTACCAGCAAACAACAAAAGCTAGGAAGAGGCAAAGACTTCCCGTACAGGTTTCGAGGGAGCATAACCCTGATGACATCTTGATTTTAGACTCCTAGCATCCAGAATTGTGAGACGTCAAATTCCTGTTGTTTTAAGTCATTTAATTGTATGTACTTTGTTACATCAGCCCTAGGAAATAAATATAAGACCCATTTACCTTTTACCTTTAGTTTGTTTTCATGTATAGACAAACCACGTTTGTGACTGGGCTTTCAACTTCTCAAGTCAATGTTTGTAAAACAACAATAAAACCCATCCTAACTTTAAATTTGGGGTCAATGTGTATTTTAGAGTAAAAGAACCTAAGACTTAGCAAAGCCTATTTGTTCTGAAAATATATATAATCATAGAAAATCTCTAAGTCCCCTAATAATAACTTCTGTCATTACAGAAAGCCCTATATTCAGTGGCTGAAAGAAAATGAACATGTAGTGGTACTTTTTTTTTTAAACGGAGTCTTGCTTGGTTGCCCAGGCTGGCTAGAGTACAGTGGCATGATCTCAGTTCAGTGCAACCTCCGCCTCCTGGGTTCAAGTGATTCTCCTGCCTCACCTTCCTGAGCAGCTGGGACTACAGGTGCGCACCACCACGCCCAGCTAATTTTTTGTATTTTTAGTAGAGACAGGGTTTTGCCATGTTGGCCAGGCTGGCCTTGAACTGCTGGCCTCAAGTGATCCAATCGCCTCAGCCTCCCAAAGTGCTGGGATTACAGGCGTGAACCACCATGCCTGGCCGTGTAGTGGTGCTTTAATACACTATTTAAAAAATAAGATTAAGGTTGGGTGTGGTGGCTTATGCCTATAATCCCAGCACTTTGGGAGGCCAAGATGGGGAGAGCTTGAGCCCAAGAGTTCAAGACCAGCCTGGGCAACATAGTGAGACCCTAGTCTCTTAAAAAAAATTAGTCAAGCTTAGTGGTGTGTGGCTGTACTCCCAACAACTCAAGAGTCTGAGGTTAGGGGATCTCTTGAGCCTGGGAAGTTGAGGCTACAGTAAGTTGTAATTGCAACACTGCACTCCAGGCTGAATGACAAAGCTAGACTCTGTTTGTTTGGTTTTTTAAAGTAGGATTAAATAGTCATAGCAAATATGACTGATAAGGCTCTTTTGGTTATAAGTAACAAAAGCCCAAAATGAACCACCGGAACAAAGAAAAGACGTGACTGATTCATGTTACTTCTGGGAAGTTCAATGCTTCAGGTAAAACTGGATCCAGGGGCTCCAATAATGGCTCCAAATTCTCTCTTGCACTTCCATGGCTCTACTTTACTTTGTCTTTGGTTTCCTTCTCTGGTTCCTAGTGACTCTTTTTCTCAAAAGGAGATCTTTCCCAGTGTCCATATTGATTCCCTAAAATGTACTGTCTTCTGACTGTTCTTGCTTGGGTCCTGTATCCCCCTGTCTTGGCCAACCAGGTAGTGGAAGCAGGACTCACTCCTGATTGTCAGCACTTTAGAAGGACAAGGAATAGGAGAAGGGTAGGCAGGAAAAAAGTAGCTACAATCTCATTTAATCCTTGACAACAGTCCTCTGAAGTAAGAATTACTGTTATTCCTATTTTTAAAAAGTGAAAACTGAGGCTTCAAGAGGTTAGGTAATTTGAAGTGAAGCCACCAAGGACTAGGGAATAAGATGGGAACTCAGGGCAGATGTAGTGGCTCATGCCTGTAATCCCAACACTTGGGAGGCCGACGTGGGCAGATCACTTGGGGTCAGGAGTTCGAGACCAGCCTGATAACATGGTGAAACCCCAGTTCTAATAAAAACACAAAAAAAAATTAGCCAGGCGTGGTGGTGAGTGCCTGTAATCCCAGCTACTCAGGAGGCTGAGGCAGGAGAATCGCTTGAACCTGATAGGTGGAGGTTGCAGTGCCAAGATCGAGCCATTACACTCCAGCCTGGGTGATAGAGTGATATTCTTTCTTAAAAAGAAAAAGAAAAGTACAATTCAGGTTGGGCAAGGTGGCTCATGCCTGTAATCCCAGACTTTGGCAGGCCAAGGTAGGTGGATCACTTGAGTCCAAGAGTTTGAGATCAGTCTGGGCAACATGGCAAAATTTTGTCTCTACAAAAACAAACAAACAAAAATAAAAATTAGCCAGGCTTGGTGGTGCACACCTATAGTCCCAGCTACTAGGAAGGCTGAAGTAGGAGGATCAATTCAGCCCAGGAGGTCGAGCCTCCAGTGAGCTGTGATTGTGCCAGTGCACACCAGCATGGCCAACAGAGACCCTGTCCCCCCCAAAAAAAAAAGTACAACTCAGTGGCCTTTAGTATATTCACAAAATTGTGCAACCCTCAGTGGTATTTAATTTCAGAAGATTTTCATCACCCTCAGAAGAAACTCTGTACCCATTAAGCATTCACTTCTCTTGTCCCCTTCCCCTAACCCCTGGCAACCCTCATTCTGCTTTCTGTCCTATGGATTTGCCAGTTCTGGATATCTTCTATAAATGGAATTATACAATATATGATATTTGTGTATTTGTAAGTTGCACATACTATATATGCAATCTCAAAGAAACAAAGCTATTTCAATTTGACAAAACAAATTACTGTTTTAAGTCTAGGAATATGTACTGGAACAATTACGAGAAACTCTGTGATAATATAATTATATAATTTCTATTTTTACTACTTGTGAAATAAGAGAGATCTTACATACTTCTGTGCAATCTTCCCTCATTATAACATTGACAAATTATTGACACTACTTGCTTGGACCTATAAATACTAGTTAGGATTCTTATAATCCTAAGTGACAGAAATACAACTCAAATTGGCTTAAACAAGAAATGGGACTTTAAAATCCTCAACAAAGCATGGGCACATTGAGTCCAGTGATATATAACAAGAATAGTACACCATGACAAAGTGTGGTTGACTCCAGAAATATAAAACTGGTTCAATATTTGAAAATCAGTCAATATATTCTGTCATAATTACAGACTAAAGAAAACTACATGTTCAGGCTAGGCACGGTGGCTCACACCTGTAATCCCAGCACTTTGGGAGGCCAAGGCGGGCAGATCACAAGGTCAGGAGTTCAAGACCAGCCTGGCAAACATGGTGAAACCCCATCTCAAAAAACAAAACAAAACAACAGAAAACCACATGATCATATTAATTAAAGCACAAATGTATTAGACAAAATTTAACATTCATTCATAATAAAAACTCTCAGTTAACTAGGAAGATAGGAAATTCCTTAACATAATTAAGGACATCTATTACAAAAAAAAAAAAACCCATAGATAACTCATGCAAGTGTGAATTCTTTGCTTCCAAAACTGGCAACAAGGCAAAGCTATTCATTTTCACCACTCTTTTTATTTTTCTCACTCAAGGCAAATAATACATTCTCAGCACTGTTATTCAACATTATTCTGGAAATCCTAGCCAGTACAATAAGACAAACAACAAAACAAACAAAAAACCATATATAATAGAAAGCAAGAAATAAAATTGCCCCTATACAGATGACGTGATTGTCTACATAGTTGCCAGTGAGTTTAGCAAGATTGTAGGATGCAAGCTCAACCTACAAAAATTACTTTTATGTCCATATATGAGGAGCAAAATATTGAAAACTGAAATTCAAATAAACTCATTTACAATAAACTCCCAAAAATGAAATACTTTAGTATAAATCTACCAACATATGTGTAGGATTAGTATATAGAAAACTACAAGAAATAAATCAAATAAACACTAATTAAATGAGAGATATACCATGTTTATGGATTGGATGACATTATAGCCAAATATAAATTTTCAATGAATCTATACATCTGTGTATTTCCAATCAAAATTTTGTCAGGACTTTTTGTAGATATAGACAAGCTGATACTAAATTTATATGGAAAAGCAAAGGGACTAGAATAGCCAAGCCATTATGAAAAAGAAGAAAGTTAAAAGTCTCACATTACTTGATTGTAAGACTTACTATAAAGCTTCATTAATCAAGCCAATATGGTATTGGTAGAGTTATAGATACATGAAATAGTGAAATAAAATAGAGAAGCCACAAATAGGCCCACATAATATTGCAACTGATTTTTACAAAGATGCAAAGGCAATTTAATATAGTAAGGATAGTTTTTTCAACAAAACATATTAGAACAATTGGACATCCATATACAAAAAAAAAAAAAAAAATCCTCAGCCTATATCTCACATCTTGTGGCAAAATTAACTAAAATAGAATATAAGTTTAAATGTAAAACATAAAACTACAAAATATTTAGAAGTCATAGGAGGAAATCTTTACGTCCTTGAGCTAGCGAAGAGATTACCAATAAGATAACAAAAGCACAATCCATAAAAGAAAAAAAAAAGATAAATATTACTTCATCAAAATAGGCTGGGTATGGGGGCTCATACCTGTAATCCTAGGACTTTGGGAGGCTGAGGCAGGTGGATCACTTGAGGTCAGAAGTTCAAGACCAGCCTGGCCAACATCGTGACACCTCGTCTCTACTAAAAATACCAAATTTAGCTGGGCATAGTGGTGCACACCTGTAATCTCAGCTACTTGGGAGGCTGAGGCACAAGAATCACTTCAATCTGGGAGGCAGAGGTTGCCATGAGCTGAGATTGGTGCCACTGCACTTCAGCCTGGGTGACAGAGTGAGACTCTCAAAAAGAAAAAAAAACAAACTCTAAAAGAGCACAAATTGACAAACATCACAACTCAAGGAACTAGAGCAACAAGAACAAACCAAACCTAAAACCAGCAGAAAAGAAATAACAAAGATCAGAGCAGAACTAAATGAAATTGAAACAAGCAAAGATACAAAAGATAAATAAAACAAAAACCTGGTTCTTTGAAAAGATGAACAAAATTGATACAGCATTAGCAACATTAAAAAACAAGAGAGAGGATCCAAATGAGCTCAATTAGAAATGAAACTGGAGGCTGGGCACGGTGGCTCACACCTGTAATCCCAGCACTTTGAGAGGCTGAGGCAGGCAAATCACCTGAGGTCAGAAGTTCAAGACCAGCCTGGTCAACATGGCGAAACCCTGACTCTACTAAATATACAAAAATTAGCCAGGCATGGTGGCTCATGGCTGTAATCCCAACTACTGAGGAGGCTGAGGCAGGTGAATCGCTTGAACCTGGGAGGTGGAGGTGGCAGTGAGCTGAGATGGTGCCATTGCATTCCATCCTGGGAGACAAGAACGAAACTTCACCTCAAGTAAATAAATAAATAAATGGAACTGGAGATATTACAAACAATACCACAGAAACACAAAAGATCATTCAAAGTTATTATGTACACCTTTACATGCACAAACTAGAAAATCTAGAGAAGACGGATAAATTCCTGGAGACATACAACCCTCCTAGATTAAATCAGGAAGAAACAGAAACCTTGAACAGACCAATAATAATCAATGAAATTGAATCAGTAATAAACAAATTGCCAACATAAAAATCCAGGAACAGATGGATTCACAGCTGAATTCCATCAGATATTCAAAGAAGAATTGGTACCAATCCTACTAAAACTATTTCAAAAGGTAGAGAAAGAGAGATTTCTCCCTAAATTATTCTATAAGCCAATTATCACCCTAATACCAAGATGGGAGAAGGACATAACAAAAAAAAAAAGAAGAAAGAAAGAAAAAAAGAAAACTGCCAACCCATATCCCTGATGAACATAGATGCAAAAATCCTCAACAAAATTCTAGCTAATTGAATCCAACAGTACCTCAAAAAAATAATACATTATGATTGATCAAGTTTCATCCCAGAGATGCAGGGGTTGTTTAATATATGCAAATCAACAAATGTGATATATCACATAAACAGAATTAAAAAGAAAAACCATATGATCATCTCAATAGACAACAGAAAAAGCATTTGATAAAAGCCAACATCCCTTTATGATAAAAACCCTCAAGAAAAAAGGCATAGAAGGGACTTACCTCAAAGTAATAAAAGCCATATTTGACAAACCCATAGCCAACATCATACTGAATGGAGAAAAGTTGAAAGTATTCCTCCTGAGAACTGGAACAAGACAAGGATGACAACTTTCATCATTTCTATTCAACATAGTACTAGAAGTCCTAGCCAGAGCAACCAGGCAAAAGAAAGAAATAAAGGGAACCCAATTTGGAAAAGAGGAAGTCAAACTGTCACTGTTCACCGATGATATGATCATATACCTAGAAAACTCTTTTAATGACTCATCCAAAGTTTCCTAAAGTCAAGTCTCAGGTTACAAAAACAGTGTACACAAATCAGTGGCACTGCCATATACCAGCAATGGCCAAGTTGACGATCAAATTAAGAACTCAATCCTTTTACAACTGCTGCAAAAAAGTAAAAATAAAATATCTAGGAATATATTTAACCAAGGAGGTGAAAGTTCTCTACTCTACAAGTGAAACTGCAAAACACTGCTGAAGAAATCATAGATGACACAAACAAATGGAAAGGCATTCCATGGTCATGGATGGGAAGAATCAATACTGCAAAAATGACCATACTGCTCAAAGCAGTCTGTAGATTCAATGCAGTTCCCATCAAAATACCATCATCATTTTTCACAGAACTAGAAAAAAATCCTAAAATTAATATGAAACCAAAAAAGAGCCCATATAGGCAAAGCAATACTATGCAAAAGGAACAAATGTGGAGGTATTACATTCCTGGACTTCAAATTATACTGCAAGGCTATAGTTCCTAAAACAGCATGGTACTGGTATAAAAATAGGCACTTAGGACAACGGAACAGAATAGGGAACACAGAAATAAAGCCAAATACTTACAGCCAACTGATCTTCCACAAAGCATACAAAAACATAAATTGGAGAAATGACACCCTATTCAATAAATGGTACTAGGAAAACTGTCAAGCCACATGTAGAAGAATGAAACTGGATCCCCCATCTCTCACGTTATACAAAAATCAACTTAAAGATGGATTAAAGACTTAAATCTAAGACCTGAAACCATAAAAATTCTAAAATATAACACTGGAAAACCTCTTTTGAACACTGACTTAGGCAAAGACTTTACGGCTAAGTACCCAAAAACAAATGCAACACAACAAAAAATAAATGAATGGGACCCAATTAAACTAAAAAGCTTCTGCACAACAAAAGAAAATCAGCAGAGTAAACACACAGCCCACAGAGTGGAAGAAAATATCTGCAAACTTTGCATCTGACAAAGGACTAGTATCCAGAATCTACAAGGAACCTAACAAATCAGCAAGTAAAAAACAAACAATTCCATCAAAAAGTGGGCAAAAGACATTTCTCAAAAGATACACAAACAGCCAACAAACGTGAAAAAATCCTTAAGACCACTAATCATCAGGGTAAAACCACAATGAGTACTACCTTAATTAGTCAAGAATGGCATAATTATTATTTTTTTAAAAATTATTATTTTTTGGTGACAGTCTCACTCTGTTGCCCGGGCTGGAGTGCAGTTCAGTGGCACGATCTTGGTTCACTGCAATCTTTGCCTCTCAGGTTCAAGCAATTCTCCTGCCTCAGACTCCCAAGTAGCTGGGACTACAGGCGCACACCCCCCACGCCTGGCTAATTTTTTGTATTTTTAGTAGAGATAGGGTTTCGCCATGTTAGCCAGGATGGTCTCAATCTCCTGACCTCATGATCCCGCCCGCCTTGGCCTCCCAAAGCGCTAGGATTACGGGCATGAGCCACTGCGCCCAGCAGGGAATGTCCATAATTAAAACGTTGAAAAACGGCCAGGCACGGTGGCTCACGCCTGTAATCCCAGCACTTTGGGAGGCAAAGTCAGGCGGATCATGAAGTCAGGTGATTGAGACCATCCTGGCTAGCATGGTGAAACCCCATCTCTAATAAAAACACAAAAAATTATCTGGGCATGATGGCATGCGCCAGTAGTCCCAGCTGCTCAGGAGGCCGAGGCAGGAGAATCGCTTGAACCTGGGAGGCAGAGGATGCAGTGAGCTGAGATTGCGCCACCACAACAATCTGGGCAACAGAGCGAGACTCTGTCTCAAAAAAAGTTGAAAAACTATAAATGGATTTACCCAAAGGAAAAGAAGTCAGTATATGAAAAAGACACATACACACGCATGTTTATAGCAGCACAATTCACAAATGCAAGGATATGGAGCCAACCTAAGTGCCACTGACTAACAAGTGGATAAAGAACATGTGGTACATATACACCATGGAAAACTACCCAGACATAAGAATGAATGAAATAATGTCTTTTGCAGCAACTTAGATGGAACTGGAGGCCATTATTCTAAGAGAAGTAACTTAGAAATGGAAAACCAAATACTGTATGTTCTCACTTATAAGTGGGAGCTAAGCTATGAGGACACAAAAATATACAAAGCCATATAATGGACTGTGGGGACTCAGAGGGAGGTTAGGAGGTGGGTGAGGGATAAAACACAACATATGGGATGCAGTGCACACTGCTCGGGTGATAGGTGCTCTAAAATCTCAGAATTCACCCCAAAGAACTCATCCCTGTACCAAAAAACACCTATACCTCAAAAACTATTGAAATAAAAAATAATTGGCCAGAAATTAAAAAAAGAAAAGGAAAAAGACAGAAAAATTGGCCATGCACAGTGGCTCTCATTTGTAATTGCATCATTTCGTGAGGCCAAGGCAGGAGGATCGCTTGAAGCCAGGAGTTTAGGACCAGCCTGGTCAACATAGCAAGAGCCTGTCTCTACAAAAAAATAAAGAAAGAAAGAAAATTAGCCAGTCATGGTGGCACGTGGCTATAGTCCTAGCTACTCAGGAGGCAGGGGTGAGAGGATCACTTGAGCTCAGTAGTTCGAGGCTGTGGTGAGCTGTGATCACATGCTACACTCCAGCCTGGGTGACAGAGTGAGACTCCACCTTTAAAAATAATAATAAAGAACTCTCAAAAATAAACAGTAAGAAAATAAGCAAAAATGGGCAAAATATAGGAACAGATACTTTACCAAAGAGAATATATGGATGACAAATATGCACATAAAAAGTTGCTCAACATCATAATCCATTACGGAAATGCAAGTTAAAATCACAGTAAGATATCACTACGTATTCATTAAAATAGATTAAGAAAAGAATGACAATACCAAGGGTTGGCTAGAATACACAGCAAAGGGAAATCTTACTAATTGCTGGTGGGAATATAATATGGTATAGCCATTCTAGAAAACATTTTGGCAGGTTCCTATAAAGTCAAACATATACTTACCATATGACTCAGCAATCCCATTTTTAGGTATATACCCTATCCAGATATTTGTAGTAGCTCTCTTTATGATCACCCCAAACTGGAAACAACCCAAATGCCCTTCAAAAGGAGAATGGATAAACTGTGGTACATTTAAACAATGGACTATTACTCAACAATGCAAAGGTACAAATGGGCCGGGTGCGGTGGCTCACGCCTGTAATCCTAGCACTTTGGGAGGCTAAGGCAAGTGGATTGCTTGAGCCCAGGAGTCTGAGACCAGCCTGAGAAACATGGCGAAACCCTGTCTCTACAAAAAATACAAAAATTAGCCATGCATGGTGGTGGGCACCTGTATTCCCAGCCACTCAGGATGCTGAAGTGGGAGGATCCCCTGAGCCAGGGAGGTTGAGGTTGCAGTGAGCCATGACGTCCCAGGCTCAGGAGGTCTCGTTCTGTCGCTCCAGCCCGGGTGACAGAGTGAAATCTTGTCTCAATAAAAAGGTACAAAAAAAAAAAAAGATATAAATGACTCATACATGCAACAACTTGGATGAATTTCAAAGGTATTATCCCAAGTGAAAGAAGCCAGTCTCAAAAACTTACATTCATATATTCATATCATTTGTATAACACATGCTTCCATTTGTATAACATTCTGGAAAAGATAAAACTATAGAAAGAGAATAGATTAGTAGTTGCTAGTGGTTAGGGGTATAGAAAGGGTTTGACTATAAAGAGGCATCACGAAGAAGGGTGTTTTGTTTTTGTTTTTTAAGAGACAGAATCTTGCTCTGTACATTTGTATGTACATCAAAAGCCTCTGAAGCTAGATTATTTCATGTTTCTGCACAGTCAATCACATTAATAGCCACATTTCTGTTCGATCTTGCTTCTCTCTACTGAGGTTTCTGGTTTGTTTGTTTGTTTGTGTTTTGAGACGGAGTTTCGCTCTTGTTGCCCAGGCTGGAGTGCACTGGCGCAATGTCAGGTCACCACAACCTCTGCCTCCCGGGTTCAAGCGATTCTCCTGCCTCAGCCTCCCGAGTAGCTAGGATCACAGGCATGCACCGCCACACCTGACTAATTTTGTGTTTTTTGTAGAAACGGTATTTCTCCATGTTGGTTAGGCTGGTCTCAAACTCCCAACCTCAGGTGATCCACCTGCCTCGGCCTCCCAAAGTTTTGGGATTACAGGTGTGGGTCACTGCACCAGGCCCCTACTGAGGTTTTAACATGTACAGCTCCATTTTCCAACAATGGCAAATCAATCATTACATCATCATCATCCATCATGTCTGAGTTCTCAGTAATGAAGGTGTCTTTCTTTCCGCATTAGCAATTTGGTGGGCGAAAGAGCCATAAAGATGTATGACAGAAGGCTGTAGAACTCAATTAAACAAGGTTGAACAAGATTCCATTTTCTGGGTCCCTGGTGGCTGTGGGAATTTTTGTTGATTCACAGGATGAAGGGGGCAATTGTTTAGAAGCTCTTTTCTTCAAACTCTCAGAAGAAAATTGTACTGAAATCATTTTTTGCTCTACTATTGGAAAAGCAAGAGAGAGCTGGGAATAGCGACCATAAACTGATTTGTTTATTTTGTAGTTTTTAAAGGAAATACCTTATCCATCTAAAATTATAAATTGTAGCAGCTATGGGAGCCAGATTAATTGTTCTAAAGTAACACAATTAGGTGGGCTCATTGCCCAGCCAACATGGCCCCCAAGTGATTTGATGGGTACCTCTAATGCCCTCATCACCTTCTACTCCTCCCAGACCTCAGAATGCTCCCTCCATATCAGCCTCCCTCCTGTTTTTCAGACTTAACAGCTATCATAACTCCCATTTCAGGGTCTCTGCCGTTGCCCATTCCCGACGCTCAGGGTTTCTTACCCTTGGCACTATTGACATTTGGGGCCAGATAATTCTCTGTTGTGGAGGGGCTGGCTTGTGCACTGTAATATGTTGAGCAGCATTGCTAGATGTCAGTAGCAAGCCCTCCCCTGAGACGTGACAACCCAACGTATCTTCTTCACATTGCCAAATTCCCCCACCCCTGCCAGCTGAGACTGCTATTTTAGCTGGAGTTATTTTCTTCCATGTTTAACTGTGCCATTTTCCTCATTTCTCAGCTTGGCTTCACAGAGGCTGTTCCTGACCACCCTAACCAACTGGTCATTTAAAAAAATTAATTAATGTATTGGTTGAGATGGAGTCTCACTCTGTCACCCAGGCTGGAGTACAGTGGCGCGATCACAGGTCACTGCACCCTCCACCTCCCTGGTTCAAGCGATTCTCCTGCCTCAGCCTCCTGAGTAACTGGGATTACAGGCGCGAGGTACTATGCCCAGCTAATTTTTGTATTTTTAGTAGAGACGGGGTTTTCTCATGTTGGCAAGGCGGATCTCAAACTCCTGCCTTCAAGTGATCCGCCTGCCTCCCAAAGTGCTGGGATTACAGAGGGCATGGTGCCCAGCCTTTTTTTTTTTTTTTTGAAATGGAGTCTCACTCTGTCACCCAGGCTGGAGTGCATTGGCACAATCTCAGCTTATTGAAACATCCACCTCCTGGGTTCAAGCGGTTCTCCCACTTCAGCCTCCCGAGTAGCTGGGATTACAGGCACCCACCACCATGCCCAGCTAATTTTTTGTATTTTTAGTAGAGACAAGGGTTTCACCCTGTTGGTCAAGCTGATCTCGAACTCCTGATCTCAAGTGATTCACCCACCTTGGTCTCCCAAAGTGCTGGGATCACTAACCTGAGCCACCACACCTGGCCCCCACCTGGTCACTTTTTTTTTTTTTGAGACTGAGTCTCGCTCTGTTGACCAGGCTGGAGTACAGTGGCGCGATTTCGGCTCACTGCAAACTCTGCCTCTTAGGTTCAAGTGATTCGTCTGCCTCAGCCTCGTGAGTAGCTGGGATCATAGGCACATGCCACCACGCCTGGCTAATTTTTGTACTTTTAGTAGAGGTGGGGTTTCACCATGTTGGCCAGTCTGGTCTCAAACTCCTGACCTCGAGTGATCCATCCACCTTGGCCTCCCAAAGTGCTGGGATCACAGGCATAAGCCACAGCGCCTGGCCCAACTGCTCACTTTCTATCACAGCACCCTGTTCCTTTCCCAGTCAATTATCATACCATGTCTGTGGATGATCTTCCTGGCTTACTGCATTATTGCCTTTCCCCCAACGAGAGCAGGAGCCTCATATGGGCATAAAGCTCATATATCCTCACTCTTCTGGTCCTCGGAACCTGGAACAGAGCCTGCAGAGAATTAGGGCTCAGTACATACAATTAAATATGTTGGGTTAGTGAACAAGAGAAGATGGCTTTGCCGCCAGAACTTTTACCAGCTTAGTCACTGGTATTTCTGCTGCAGAGTGTTTCTGCTTCTTAAGTTCCCCCTCAAAATTTCTCAGTTTCTATCCTGGACTTGATAGGAGCTCCCAATACACAAATTACTTCTCAGATTAGTCCTGCCATACCTGCCTCCACTCTGCTCCTGGTAGCATCTCTTTAGCCTGAATGTCTTCTACTTCATTTTTACTCAGCAGAAGTCTTACCAGATTTGGAGACTTAAATTTCACCTCCCTCGACACAGGTACCATTTTTTTTTCTTTTTCTTCTTCTTCCTCCTCCTCCTCCTCCACCTCTTCTTCTTCTTCTTTCTCTTCATCATTTTTCTTTCTTCTCCTTCTCCTTCTTCCTTCTCCTCCTCCTTCTTCCTCTTCTCCTTCTCTTCCTCCTCCTTTTCTTCTTCTTTCTCTTCCTCTACCTCTCCTCCTCCTCCTCCTTCTCCCTCTCCCTCTTCTCCTTCCTTCTTCTTTCTTCTTTTTCCTTATTTGTTGTAGAGATCCGGGTCTTGCTTTGTGCCCAGGCTAGTCTCAAGCTCCTGGCCTCAAGCAATCTTCCTGCCTTGGCCTCCCAAAGTGCCAAGATTATATGTGTAAGCCACCAGGCCCCGCCTATTTCATAGCCCTGAGGTCAACTCACTCCCAAGTTAGCCTCTCTTTCTCTCTCTCTTCTCTTCCCCTCCCTTCGTATACCAGGCTCTGCTTAGACCACAGAGATAAGAGAAAAGGTTTCTGACCTCGGAGTTCTTATAGCCCTCCCAAGGAGACAGACAGTGGGCAACTAATGACAACACCATGGATAGTGTTTGCATGGTGAACAGAGTGTACAAGGCCAACTGGACCTGGGAAGGCTTTAAGAAACATTTTTTTTTTTTGCGATGGAGTCTTGCTCTGCTGCCTACGCTGGAGTGCAGTGGTGCAACCATGGCTCACTGCAGTCTCAACCTCCCAGGCTCAAGCGATCCTCCTGCCTCAGCCTCTCAAGTAGCTGGGACCACAGTTGCATGCCACCACACCCGGCTAATTTTTGCACTTTTTGTAGAGATGGGGTCTCACTATGTTGCCAGGGCTGGTTGCAAACTCCTGGGCTCAAGTGATCCATCAGTGCTGGTATTACAGGCGTGAGCCACAGCGCCCAGCTAGACATTTTCACATTTGCTCACATTATACATGCTCATGTATGTAGATTTGTCTCTCTTTCTAGGTTTTCAGGTCTTTGGAGACAAAGATTTTATATTCTCATTATTTTCATCTCTGTTGGTTCCTTCCCTAGCACTCAGCATGTTTTTAACACACCAAACACCCAATAATTGCTTATTGAATCCGTTAAAACATAGCACACTTTAAAAATACTGATATGAAGAGGCTGCATCTTTTTTCCTTCTCTAATTTGAATAGAAAACACATTTTCAGTCACTTTACTTAGCATAAAGGCCTCTCTACAGGGAAACAAATAAAAAGTCTTAATTTATTTGATCCCTCAAAAGACACAATGGGAACTTGAAATTGAGAGGGAGTCAGGTGCCTGAATGAGGAGCACATGGAAGAAACAAATATTAAAAGTAATTCAGATAGGAGAGGGCTGTTGAACTGGAAAACTATTAATGGTGTTAATCAGTTTCCACTGTGAACTGTTAACACTCAGAACAACGCTGAAAGCACCTGGAAGGCACACCTGTGAAGTCAAGAAGCTACAGCAAACTTTTTTGTCTGTTACCTTTAGAAAACAGAATAAATATAAAATTCTTTTTAATGTGAAAAGGAGGTAGTTTTTGTTTAGTTTACACGGTCATGTGATTTATAGACTTCCAATTTGTTCCATATGGCTAAAAATAGAGGATCTGAACTTGTAGTTCATAAGTTATGTTAACAGGAGAGTTTCTTTTCTCAACCTCAAGATAGATGAACTCCTCTTGGTGTTTGTTCTGAGCGCTGAAAGTCAGGGCATCGGGTACCTGCTGAGATTCAGACATGGGGGCAAGCCAGGCAGATGGTGAGAAAAGAGGGGTTTTACTTCAACATAGTCATAGAAACACGTGGTGCTGGCTGTGATTTACGACGAAGACAATTAATCCAGAGCACCAGGAGAAGCAAAGTGGGTGGGAAAGGGATCAGAGGTAATGAAGATGAGAGGTGAGGAGACAGCACGTCATGAATCATCTCAAATTCTGCTTTGCCAACCAAGAAGCCTGGCAGCAAGCAGAGAAGAATGGATGCTGGCCTCAGAAAACTTACTTAAATGCCTTGATCTGGCTGGGTGCGGTGGCTCATGCCTGTAATCCCAGCACTTTGAGAAGCTGAAGCAGGCATTTCACTTGAGGTCAGAAGTACAAGACCAGCCTGGCCAGTGTGGTGAAACCCTGTCTCTACAAAAATACAAAAATAAGCCGGGTATGGTGGATGTGCCTGTAATCACAGTTACTAGGGAGGCTGAGGCAGGACAGACAATTGCTTGAACCAGGGAGGCAGAGGTTGCAGTGAGCCAAGACCACGCTACTGCACTCCAGTCTGGGCAACAGGAGCGAGACTCCATCTCAAAAACAAACCGACCAACCAACCCTTGATCTGTCGGTTTTAACAAAGGATCTTCTAGAAAGCCAAACAAACTCTTGGAAATGATGTAATATCAATGGGTGAAGATCTTAGAGAGACTCCACATGCAACTAGCCCCCCTGTGCTATTCACATCAGCCAATGATAGGGTGATGTTTACTGAACACCTGACGTGGGATGGGGTAAAAGTAGGTATTCTTACTGTCACTATATTGTGGGTGTAGAAAAAGGCTCAGAGGAGTGAAGTGACTTGCTGAAAGCCATACAAGTTAGTAAATTGCAAAAGCAAAATTCAAAGGCGGATCTTTTCAGCTTGGTAGTGCAAATTATCCATCGACACCCTTGATACTCAAACTGTTATCCCGGCAACACTAGTATTACCTGGGAGTTCAATATAATGATGAGCCTGGGACTTCACCCAGACCTGCAGAATCAGAATCTGCATTTCAGCAAAATGCCCAGATGATTTATTTAGATTCTAGAAGCACTGTCCTAGATGTCAATTCCTGCTATACCTTAAAATCACCAGGGACCCTTTAAAATCAAACATACCAGGGCCCACTCCAGAACAATTTTATCAGATTCTCGGGAGGAAAATGTGGGTGTTGGTATTTTTTTAACTTCCCCAGGTGACTCTAATTTTTAGCATGACACTCTCTCTGAGGTTCCTTTGCAAGGTTACTTCTAAAATGAAAAATAATTGTTTTTTTTCCTGCAAGTTAGACTTGCGAGTGTGTTGTAGGCTTCGCTCTAGGAAGGTTTCAGTGATTTCTCTTCCTGTTGGAATAAGGGGAGGAGGAGAACTTCAGGACAGGAGGTAGAATAGGCAGAGTGATAAGAAAATGGGGAAGACCAGTTTTGAGGCCTTTAGGGAAAATGTACCTTGTTTCAAGCCACAGTTTTTCTAATTCAGTGCTTCTCTGCCCTTGCTGCACACCACAACGACCCAGAAGCTTTTAAAAGTCCCGTTGTGCACAACATACCCCCAAACCAGTGACCTCAGAAGCTCTGGGGGAGGAATACAGGCATCCATAATTTCTATTTTTTCTCTAAACATGAAGTCTCGCTCTGTTGCCCAAGCTGTGGTGTAGTGGCACCATCACGGCTCACCATGGCCTCAACCTTCCGGGTCAAGCAATCCTCCCATTTCAGCCTCCCGAGAAGCTGGGACTCAGGTGTGTGCCACCATGCTTGGCTATTTTTGTTTATCTGTAGAGATGGAGGGCTCCTTATGTTTCCCAGGCTGCTCTCGAACTCCTGGCCTTATGCCATTCTCCTGCCTTGGCCTCCCAAAGGGCCAGAATTATGGGAATGAGCCACAGTGCCCAGCCCATCAATAATTTTTGAAGCTCTAAGTGTTTCCCATGGGGATTGTAAACCTCTACTCTAATTAGAATCTCTGTGACTCTGAATCTCATCAATTCTCCAGCAATAAATGCCAGTTTACAGGAAATATGGGGAATATAAGAACAAGTAAAACAACACTATAGAAAAGCAATCAGCCAAACCAAGAAGGTCAGACAATTCACCCAGAATAATTGTTTCTCTAACAAGCACATCAACGGCATAAAGAAACGGAAGAGGTCTAATATCCTATTTACTCTGTGTCAGATATTCACATTTTTTAATAATAAAAAGTTTTGGGCCGGGCACACTGGCTCATACCTGTAATCCCCACACTTTGGGAGGCCGAGGCAGGCAGATCACTTGAGGCCAGGAGTTTGAGACCAGCCTTGCCAACATGGCAAAACCCGGTCTCGACTGAAAATACAAAAAAATTACCTGAAGATCGTGGTGGGTGACTATAATCCCAGCTGCTTGGGAGGCTGAGGCACCAGAATCGCTTGAATCCAGGAGGTTGAGGTTGCAGCTAGCTGAGGTCGCGCCACTGCACTCCAGCCTGGGCGAGGCTCTGTCTCAAAAAAAAAGGAGAGAGAGAAAAAAGAAAACGTTTGGGATTAAAAAATGTATATCTGGGGGCAAAGCCCAGTAATCTACAATTTAATCCTGTTCTCAGGGAATCCTGGTAAATAATTAAACTTGAGAACTCTGGCTCAGTAGCACAGAATTCATTATGGCCCTGGGTTTTCTTGGATCTCACCCAGGTGTGTTTCAGTACTAAAAGCACAGTTATTCTTAGCTTACCAATGGCATTTGGACTATGCTAAATTGTTGTAAATGTTGTCTAGACCTGCACATCCAATGCAGAAGCCAGCAGCAACATGTGACTATTGAAATGTGGCTAGTTCAAATTGAGATCTTTTTTAAGTGTAAAATACACACAGGCTGGATTTCTACTTCGTATGGAAAAAAGACTTAGTATGGAAAATAATTTTGTATTGATTATATGGTAAATATATAACATTTTGGATTTTAATATATTTTAGATGTAGCGTATTACATAAAATATATTTACTTTTCCTGGTTTCTTTTTTGTGAGGTAGTTGCTAGAAATTTTTCATTACCTGTATGGCTCACATAATACTTCTATTTAACAGCATAGTTCTGAGGTTTGCTACTCAAAATGTGCTTCACTGACCAGCACCAACAGCATCCTGTAGGACCTTGTTAGAAATGCAGATTCCTAGCCGGGCACGGTGGCTCACACCTGTAATCCCAGCATTTTGGGAAGCTGAGGCAGGCAGATCACCTGAGGTCGGGAGTTTGAGACCAGCCTGACGAACATGGAGAAACCCTGTCTCTACTAAAAATACAAAATTAGCCGGGTGTGGTGGCTCAGGCCTGTAATCCCAGCTACTTGGGAGGCTGACGCCGGAGAACTGCTTGAACCCAGGAGGTGGAGGTTGTGGTGAGCTGAGATCGCACCATTGCACTCCAGCCTGGGCAACAAGAATGAAACTCTGTCTCAAAAAAAAAAAAAAAAAAAAAAAAAAAAAAAGACAGAAAAGAAAAGAGAAAAGGAAGGAAAAGAAAGAAGGAAAGAAAGAAAGAGAAGCCCCCTGTTAGAACTGGAATCTGTTTTTTACCAAAATCTCCGTGCTTCTGCACACCTCCCAGGCTCTCAGTCTAAAATCCAGAGACACACAAGGCCCAACAGACTCATTTAGTCCCTTTTCCTGCCCCAGGCAGCACTGCATTCAGACCTTCTAAGCACATCATCATCATCGTATCATCAAGTTATCTACCTTTCTGCTCAGAGCCAGGAAACGGAAAAGTTCCTCCTCTTTTAAACTCTTTTCTACAATGTGAATCGCTGGTTTCCAGCTCTGTTCTCACTATGCCAGCACCAATGACTATTTTTCTTTTCCTTAATATTTCCTCTTCCAGGCCATCTTTAGATTTGGTTTTCTTTTTCTCGGTTAATTCCATCCTCGTTGCCTAGGTCTCACTTCCCATCTCATCTCATCATCGTTTATCCCTTTTCAAAGGCATGCCGTCCCCCCTCAAAGAAATTCACTAAATGCAGGGGGTGTCACCAGCTTGTTCTTTACGTAAAATCTGAAAGCGGCTGGTGCTTGGGCAGGGCACTTAGGGGACTTTGATAAATAGTCTTGTCTTTGGAAGGTCAGACCAAAGAAATAGGAATAGGGAGGGGTCTATTCTCCCTCGGAGATCAAACAGGAAATGGTAAAGTGAAGGGCTTCTGCTTGGAATGAACTGGGTTCCGCGGAGCAAGGACAGTGGGAGGAACCTAGGGATTCTAATTTGGGCTCGTTCATTAGCTTCCGTTACAAACTCAGGAAAAGTCAGTCACCAAGCCCAACTGTCCTGATTTCCTTCAGTGAATAGAGATAACGTTACTTTTCTATCCCATGGGGGATTTTAAAAAGTTGTGATAAAGAAATAAATAAAAATTAACACTCAAAAAAATAAAGACAAGCAAGTATTCTTGTTCATTAGCAACATTTACTTCAGCGTGCGCCATGATAGTTTATACCCTGTTGGGGATTTTTTTTTTTTTTTTTTTTTTTGAGACAGGGTCTCGCTCTGTCGCCGAGACTGGAGTGCATGCAGCGGAGAGATCACAGTTCACTGCAGCCTTGACCCCCTGGGCTTAAGTGATTCCCCCCACCTACTGAGTAGCTGGGACTACAGGCACACCACCATGCCCAGCTA
Organism: Ateles fusciceps; assembly: GCA_036589455.1. Classification (NCBI taxonomy): domain Eukaryota; kingdom Metazoa; phylum Chordata; class Mammalia; order Primates; family Atelidae; genus Ateles; species Ateles fusciceps. Next base: position 17,110,972 of record JAZHEH010000562.1, read on the forward strand.
ACTTTTGTATTTTTTTTTTTTTGTAGAGATGGGGTTTTGCCATGTTGCCCGAGCTAGTCTTGAACTCCTGGGCTCAGGTGATCCTCCCTACTTGGCCTCCCAGAGTGTGGGGATTACAGGCGTGAGCCACCATGCCTATCCACCATTGGGGATTTCTATGTGAACTTTCCTGGTTAAATGGATACTTCAATTTTGAAAAGTCAAATAGTTCTTTAAGTAAGTCGTTATTCTAGAACACCTCACTGATATAAACCAGCTCATAAAATTTATTACATTGATTCCGTGACTTAGGGACCCTCACTTCCACAAGTGAAATGAGCAATTTAACACTCAACAGAGAGCCCCTTAGTAACAAAGAGAAAACTTGAGTGCTATTATGCCCATATTAAAGCTGGAGATATTCAATAGTGGAAATTTGGGGGAACTGGGAAACAAATCCATTTTACTAAAGGGATTTTAGAGAGAAAATAGTCCTATAAAAGTCCTGTGTGTGTGTGTGTGTGTGTGTGTGTGTATTTAACTCTAATTTTTAAAAACTTGCCTCATCTCCCAAGGTTCTTCTTAGCTCTGCTCAAAATGAACCCAGGTCTCTGGAAGGTAATCATCGCCACTAACATCTAATGTTTTCCTGCACAAAAGGATTAAAACAGTTACATTCTCTCTACAGTGTGATAAAAATCCCATGAATTTAACATTTATGTTCTACCCTTTAAAAAGTAACCATATTCTGTGTTTCCAAAATATTTTACTTCTACTAATTAATATCACAGTTGGGAAAGTGACTTTTTATTCTTTTCTCTAGGCAAACAAGCTGAGCGTTTAAGTGATTTACCCTTTCTGAAAGAGGAGGTCATGAACAGAATTCCAGGATTTGGACCTGTACAAAGACCATTAAGGTCATTTTTCAGGGACTTAACAAATACCCACCTGGTGATGTTAAACTACCTTTGAAGAAAGCAGGTGTTGGCCCAAATTGTGGCCTACAAAGAACCCCTGGGATTTTAAGGGTAAGAAAGATCTGTATGAGGTGGACTGACTTCTCTCCCAGGAGGCAGCCATATGGAAGGCATGTGGCCCAGTGACAACAATAACTCTCATTTATTAAGCATTGACAGTGAATGCACACAAGACTTACATAATCTCATTATCTTTCCAATACTTAGGTACATGTCTAATTATCACCATTTTGCAAATTAAGAAAGAAAAAGCCTAGAGAGATGAAATAACTTGTCTAAGGTCAAAGGCTAAAATTTGAACCAAGAATCTGAAGCTAAAAACCACGTTCTAACCAACACTCATACCCTCTTGATGTAAATCCTGTGTTTATAACTGCAGAAGTCATGTACCTTCTTAAGCCAAACCGCCACACCACTCACTCTGCCTCATTTTCAGAATGTCAGTCGAATGGTTTATTTATTCTTTTAGAGACAGGTTCTCACGCTGTCACTTAGGCTGGAGTGCAGTGCCACAGTCATATCTCACTGCAGCCACAAACTTCTGTGCTCAAGCCGCCTGAGCAGCTGGGACTACAGGCGTATGTCACTACACCTAATTTTAAAAAATTGTTTTGCTATGTTGTCCAGGTTAGCATATGATTTCCTTTCTTTTCTTTTCTTTTTTTTGAGACAGAGTCTCACTCTATTGCCCAGGCTGGAGGGCAATGGTGCGATCTTGGCTCATCGCAACGTCTGCCTTCCGGGTTTAAGCAATTTTCTGCCTCAGCCTCCCGAGTAGCTGGGACTACAGGTGCGCACCACCACGCCCGGCTAATTTTTGTATTTTTTTAGTAGAGACGGAGTTTCACCATGTTGGCCAGGCTGGTCTTGAACTCCTGATCTCGTGATCCGTCCGCCTCAGCCTCCCAAAGTGCTGGTATTACAGACCTGAGCCACCACACCCAGCCCAACATATGATTTATTATTTAAATTTGAAAGCCTGGTAGATTAAATCTTACTTCAACATTTACTGGTTTTTTTTTTTTGAGATAGTCTCCCTCTGTCACCCAGGCCAGATCGTGCAGTGGTACGATCTTGGCTCACTGCAACCTTCTCATGGGGTTCAAGCGATTCTCATGCGTCAGCCTCCTGAGTAGCTGGGACTACAGACGCACACCACCATGCCTGGCTAATATGTTTCTGTATTTTTAGTAGAGACAAGGTTTTACCACGTTGGCCAGGCTGGTCTCAAACTCCTGACCTCAGGTGATCCGCCCGCTTCGGCCTCTCAAAGGACTGGGATTACAGGCATGAGCCACCATGCCTGGCCCAAAATTTACATTTTAAAAGAAAGAGATGAGGCATCACCGTTTCTAGTTCTTCATTGTAAACTGCAGATTTATAACACAATAAATAATTTGGGAGAAAAACAAATGATCAATTAAGAATATTATTAGCGGCCGGGCATGGTGGCTCGTGCCTGTAATCCCAGCACTTTGGGAGGCTGAGGTGGGCAGGTCACCTGAGATCAGGAGTTTGAGACCAGCCTGGCCAACATGGTGAAACCCCGTCTCTATTAAAAATACAAAAATTAGCTGGGCATATTGGTGTCTGCCTGTAATCCCAGCTACTCTGGAGGCTGAGGCAGGAGAATTGCTTGAACCTGGGAGGCATAAATTGCAGTGAGCCGAGATTGTGACATTGCACTCCAGCCTGGGCAACAGACACTCCGTCTCAAAAAAAAAAAAAAAAAAAAAAAAAAAAAAGAATATTACTGGCTCTTGGCCAGGTGCGGTGGCTCACACCTGTAATCTCAGCACTTTGGGAGGCCGAGGTGGGTGAATAACGAGGTCAGGAGTTCGAGATCAGCATGGCCAACATAGTGAAACCCCATCTCTACTAAAAATACAAAAAATTAGCCAGGCATGGTGGCACATGCCTGTAATCCCAGCTACTCGGGAGGCTGAGGCAGAAGAATCGCTTGAACCTGGGAACAGAGGTTGTGGTGAGCCAAGATTGCACCACTGCACTCCAGGCTGGGCAACAGAGTGAGACTCTGTCTTAAGAAAAAGAAAAAAAAAAAAAAAAGAATATTACCACCAGGGCACACACCTATAATCTTAGCACTTGGGAAGCTGAGGCAGGTAGATTGCCTGAGCTCAGGAGTTTAAGACCAGCCTGGGAAATGTGGTGAAACACTGTCTCTACTAAGTTCAAAAAATTAGCCGGGTGTGGTGGTGTGTACCTGTAGTCCCAGCTGTCTGGGCGGCTGAGGGACAAGAGGTGGAGGTTGCAGTAAGCAGAGATTGTGCCACTGCACTCCAGCCTGGGTGACAGAGTGAGACTCTATCTCAGAAAAAAAAAAAAAAAAAAAAAAATTCATTAGCTCTTATTTTTAAGTCACCAAATGCAACAAGCAGGGTCTGTATATGTATTTTTTACATACCATAAATGTTTTATTTTCTGTAAGGGGAAAGGGCAGAAAATTATCTACGGTATTGCATACTTGATTGTAAATTCATTTAATTTAAGTGCTGTCCCGTTTCTTCCACAACATCATTTTTTCCTGCTCTTATTTCCCTGAGATTTTTGTTTTTAAGCTTTAAAAATATTATCAACATCATTTTAAAAGAGAAGAATCAATCAGTATCACTAAGATATCAGCAGAGCTTTCTTCTAAACTTTTATTTAAGCTTTTATTATTCTATGTGAATATTTTTGTCTATTGCTTGATTTAGGCCCACTGACTTTTTTTCCTCATAGTGTTTTATAAACATTTGAAGTAGTTGCTAACATTAAATCCCGAAAATTTTACACACGTGCATATATTTCCACCTTCTCTTGAAAAATCAGAAAGTCTGGAAATACTGAGCAGCCCATATTCCCCGCCGAAACTGATAGTGAAAGCCTTTCTTAGATAGGAAGGTACTCACCTTTTCACCATGGTCCCCACTATTCCATATCCTGACACTTGGCAAGTCCCTTCAGTTGCACTTGAATTTGTTGTTTATTAGCTATCTCCTCCATCCTGTTTGACCCTAACTTCCCCTGCTGTGTTCAGAGCTGTATTCCTAACATCTACAGCAAGGCCTGGCATGTAGTAAGTGCTTGACAAATACTTGTTGTAAAAATATGGAGAGGAGAGGATAAATTCCATTTGATTTGCAAAAATGAGATCAAGTAAGTGCCTTGTGGAGCTCTTAAAATATGTCCACAAATTATTTGGCATTTCACTAATTCCCCTCCCTTTGGATGTGGGACAAACTTAACCACTCACTATAAATGAATGTGGCAGTGATGGTATGTGTGATTCTTGAGATGGAATTGTGAGACTTTTTTTTTTTTTTTTTTTTGAGATGGAGTCTCGCTCTGTTACCCAGGCTGGAGTGCAGTGGCATGATCTCCGCTCACTGCAACCTCCGCCTCCTTGGCTCAAGCAATTCTCCTGCCTGAGGCTCCCAAGCAGGTAGGATTATAGGTGTGTGCCACCATGCCTGTCTAATTTTTGTATGTTTAGTAGAGATGGGGTTTCACCATGTTGGCCAGGCTGGTCTTGAGCTTCTGACCTCAAGTGATCTGCCCGCCTCGGCCTCCGGAAGTGCTAGGAGTACAGGTGTGAGCTACTGCGCCTAGCTGTATTGTAAGACATATTGACACATTCACCTAACTGTGTTTGGATCAGTCACTCTGGGAGAAAGCCAGTCTTAACATTCTGAAGATACTCAAGCAGTCCTCTGGAGAGATTCATGGCAAGGAACTGAAGCTCCTGTCACCAGCCAGCATCATCTCTTAGAGCATGTAAATGATGCACCCTGGGAGCTGATTCACCAGCCCCAGTCAAGCTTTCAGATGACTGCAGCCCTGACTGACATCTTGCCTACAGCCTCATGAAAGACTCTGAGCCAGAACAGCCAGCTAAGCCATGTATGAATTCTTGATCCATGGAAACTGAAATAATAAATACTGAGTGCTTCAAGTCATTAAGCTTTGGGGTTATTACAAAGCAACAAATAACTAATACATGCCTCAAATTCACCTTAGTAAATTTGGTTGTAATTCATGTATTCTTTTTGATGGATATTAGTACCCTCTAAGAATTAGAGTAGGTGTGGCTCTGGTTCTTCTTCCTGACGGTATCACTGAATGAAAACAATGAGGCAAGTTTCAGATTTAATTCTGGTAAGCAAACAAGCAGACACAAAACAATCAGATATCCCATCTTGTAAACTCCCAAAAGTCGCTATTCTCTGTCATTTTAAGCACTTTGATAACATTTTGCATGAGTGGTTCATTCTGAGACAAATGCTATCATGTTGGGATGGCAGGATCCCCCACTCTCTAGCCATCTTGACAACATCTTCAGGTGAAGGATTCTTCAGAAAGTAGGCAAGTCGAGACGACACAGGAGTGAACTGAGTTGTAAACTTTAGGCACCACTCAGGAGGCATTAGACTTCTGGGTTCACCAGAAAATTAGACCTTATCCATGTCAGAGTGAAGATGTCTGTACAAATTTTCCTGCCAACTTCACATTTCATACATGAAAACTTATTTTTAACATCTTTTACGTGAATTATTAAAACTTCTGGTGTTGATTCAATAGGGATATTTGAAGCTGTTGCGGGAGGGGACTTTCTAGTGTGTGGATTCCTGATTAGGATCCTTGAGATGCTGACCGAGTGTGGATTCTTGATCAGGGCACTTTGAAAGTTAATTCACTACACTTAGGGGCTAGAGTAATGTTAGCTTGCATATCTATTACACAACTCTACTGATTTATCTTAGAGCATGTTTTAGACAAGAATAAAAGATGCTGTGTAGGAAATTTCCCTGGTGGAATGATAGCTCCAAACATACTACCAGGCAAGCTAACTAAGAGGTCAGTTAACTGAAAGGCACACAAACCAAATTAAGATGTTCAAATTGTATGGTTCATTGAAGCAATTTAAAGCACCCAGTGTGAAGCAAAGGGGGAGAGATGGGATAGGTTAACACAATGAATATAGGATTTCAATGGGGTGAAAAGTTCACACTGAGTTCTGGGGATGTTTACATTCCCTCTCTCCCTCCTCCTCTCTCTTCCCCTTTTCTTCTCTTCCCCTTCCCCCTCCCTCCTCAGTATCTCTCTTCTGGCATCAGTCTTCACAGTGATGGTATCTTTAGGAGGACCAGAGGTGAGGTTTGAGCAAGGGACCTAACAAACAAAAGATATCTGAGAACATACACATACTTGCTCTATCAGAAACACACTTGCGAGTATTCCTGGCTGACATCTGTAGCCTGCCCAAAACCTGCTAAGAAGCCATAGGTGTTTCTTGGGCAGATACTCTGGGGTATCAGAAAGGATGTCATCCATAGGAGACAATTTAAGACCTCATAGATTAAATATTAAATGCCTCATATACTTGAAGGCAACCATTGCCTTACTGTGATTTTCAGCACAACCTGCCTTTAAAAAAATCTTGTCTCTTAACTTGTGCAGCATGGCTATTTGGAGTTTCTTTGTCCTTCTATCTCTTTCTATGCTGAGTACATGCATTGCTCTACTTGCCTTATCTACGTCTAAGGTGTCTCATAAGCTACTTACTTCTACGTTTAGTTTCATCTCTTCTCCTTATTTGCTTCTCTTCTTTTCCACTGCAGAATTGAATAATCTTAAATAACACAGCAAACACATATTACAAGAGATGATCATAGAATTAAGAGATTTTTGGCTGGGCACGGTGGCTCACGCCTGTAATCCCAGCACTTTGGGAAGCTGAGGTGGGCGGATCACGAGGTCAAGAGATCGAGACCATCCTGGCTAAAATGGTGAAACCCTGTCTCTACTAAAAATACAAAAAAATTAGCTGGGGGTGGTGGCGCGTGCCTGTAGTGCCAGCCACTTGGGAGGCTGAGGCAGGAGAATTGCTTGAACCTGGGAGGAGGAAGTTGCAGTGAGCTGAGGTCGTGCCACTACACTCCAGCCTGGCGCCTGGTGACGGAGTGAGACTTTGTCTCAAAAAAAAAAAAAAAGAGATTTAAAAAAAATTTTTTTTAGAAATGATGATGGAACCTTTTATACAAAATTCATTTAGCTTATCTATCTCTGGATAGCCAAAGGAAAAGTCCTTTTGTTGATGGTTTGTTTATCTAGGGATTTTACCCGTAAAAGAGAGGTCTGTGAGGAAAGCAGACATTGCAGAATTAAATTCTAAGTTGGTTTGTGCAACTGAAAATTAGAAACAGGCTAATTCAATTAATTTCTATTCATGCCGTTAGTGAGACAGGAGTTCAGAACATCAGATCAGATGCAGGAAATAGAGTGACGTAGGATGCATGAAACCAAATGGCTTTCCCAGAGTTTCAGCTCCAGCAACCGCAAGAATACTCCTGGTTGACTGTGTTGATCAGCTCAGTACCAAGACCTGTGTGGTTCATTTCAGAGGCCCATACCTGCCACAGAAAACATTCCACAAGGGGGAGCCGATTTGCCTAAATGAATGAGTTATTTCACTTCATATATCACTTTGCTGGAAATTCACCTGTTTTTCTGGAAAGTCAGAGCTCTTCCAGCTTTTTCTGATAATTCTGCAATGAATACAAAACCAGGCTCTCCTGATGTGGAAGAGAACAGTAAGAGGAGGAAGCAGTTACATATAAGTTTTGTTAGTACAGAGTCTCATAAATGAGCCCCCATTAGGAGACTGTGCTGTTCATAATTAGGTTGGTGCAAAAATAATTGCAGATTTGTCCCTAAAACTAATGGCAAAAACTGCCATTACTTTTGCATCGACCTAATAAAATGCACATTTCTGGGCCTCACCTTAGACCTAATCTCATGTCCAGGAATCTGCATTTTAAACCAGCTGTGAAGATAGTTCTTCTGCACACTGAGGTTTAATCAACAGATCTAAGGAAGTATTTTACTAACAAAGGATGGAGTAATTTTGTTTGGATATGTGTAGAAGGTAAAGCCCTTTCTCATACAGTTGACCCTTTACACTGGCACCACAAATGGGTGCAGCTAAAACACAATGAATATTTTTCCGTCTTTATTAATAAGACATTGGACCAAATTAAAAAAAACCTCATCAGATGACAGCTGTGATATGTTTGGGTTTTGATAACTCTTTTTGGTTAAGTTTAAATGACAGAAGAAAGGCCAGTTGCGGTGGCTCACGCCTGTAATCCTAGCACTTTGGGAGGCCAAGGTGGGCAGATTCCTTGAGGTCAGGAGTTTGAGACCAGCCTGGCCAACATGGTGAAACCTAGTCTCTACTAAAAATACAAAAATTAGCGGGCATATTGGTGTGCATCTGTAATCCCAGCTACTCGGGAGGCTGAGGCAGGAGAATTGCTTGAACCTGGGAGGCAGAGGTTGCAGTGAGCCGAGATCACACCACTGTACTCCAACCTGGGTGACAGAGCGAGACTCTGTCTCAAAAATAAATAAATAAATTAATTAATTAATTAATAAATGACAGAAGTAGTTGGAACCTAATTTCCTTTAGAATAGGGCTTAGTCCTCTTACCTCCAAGCTTAATGACTTTTAAAAGGGCTAAAATAACATTTCCAGATTGAGATTGGATTTATTTAAATGGAAATTTTAAGTTGAGATTTTTTTCTGTCTCTTCAGCTCCCAATAGCCCCGCCCACGTTTTATTCTTTTTTTTTTTTTTTGAGATGGAGTCTTGCTATGTCGCCAGAATGGATCTTGGCTCACTGCAACCTCTGCTTCCCAGGTTCAAGCGATTCTCCTGCCTCAGCCTCCTGAGTAGCTGGGATTACAGGTGCGTACCACCATGCCCAGCTAATTTTTGTATTTTTAGAAAAGACGGGGTTTCACCATGTTGGCCAGGATGGTCTCAATCTCTTGACCTCGTGATCCGCCTGCCTCAGCCTCCCAAAGTGCTGGGATTACAGGCGGGAGCCACCGTGCCTGGCCCACATTTGACTCTTGAGCAAGTTCCTAACCGCTTTGGAGTCCTCATCTGTAAAATGGTAATAATAACAGAGCATATCTACTATTGCTTGCAGGAAGCTTAACAGTAGCTACCAAATTATGGTTCCTGATTTGCAGTTCTTCAGTTTCCTTCTTAGGCTACAGCCATTAAGGGTGCAACTCATTCTCATCAAGATCCAGGAAACTAACTGGAAGTTGTTTGTGGAATGATCATGGCTCACTGCAGCCTCAACTTCCTGGGCTCAAGGGATCCTCCCACCTCAGTCTCCCTAATAACTGGGACTTCGGATATGCACCACCATGCTTGGCTAATTTATTTAGTTTTTGTAGAGAGGGGATCTCGCTATTCTACCCAGGCTGGTGTTGGACTCCTGAGCTCAAGCAATTCTCCTGCTTTGGCTTCCGTAAGTGCTGAGATTACAGGCGTGAGCCACCACTGGACCAGAGTTGTTTTTTTCAAGATAAAATAATACATAAGAACCAAGACCCTTTCAATTATTCATTTGTCTCAAGAAGTTAATTTGTATTCCAGCAATTTGCCCATCCAGATGATAACTATTTCAGTGGCTCTCCAGCCATTAAAACAAGAACTGCAGCCGGGCACAGTGGCTCATACCTGTAATCCCAGCACTTTAGGAGGCTGAGGTGGGCGGATCACAAGGTCAAGAGATCAAGACCATCCTGGCCAACAAGGTGAAACCCTGTCTCTACTAAAAATACAAAAATTAGCTGGGCATAGTGACACGCGTCTGTAGTCCCAGCTACTCAGGAGGCTGAGGCAGGAGAATTGCTTGAACCCGGGAGCCAGAGATTGCAGCAGGGTAGGGTTTTCCAAACTTCCTGGATTAGAAGAATCACCTAATGCACTTAAAAAATAATACAAATGCTAGATGTGTTCTTGGATAATCTGATTTCGGTATGGGAGAAGAGGGTGCAGGTATCCATATTTTTAATGCAGTTCCTTAGGTGAGTGCTAAGACATGTCCACTGAGAGTGTTGCCAGAGGATGTTGCTGCCTCTTACTAATCACAAAACTATTTTCCCTCGGAAAAACATCCTGCTGTTTTCTTCTAAGACAAACTGGTTTAGATGGAATGGGGCAGCTAGGGGACTGACTTTTTATTTGACTCTGAACCTTTCTTGTTATGACTCCCTGCTGGGGTCCATTTCCTAGGAGTAGGCATTTAATGATAAAAGTGCATATGACTGTAACAAGTGTTTTTTGAGCATTCATTGGAGGCTTCTCAGAGAAGGCGCTCAAAAGGTGCTCTTCTGGTTCTGATTTGGCCCACCAGCCTTGGTCTGTGGATTCTCCTAGATTCCAGAATGAAGCCACATTCTGTGAAGTTGGGGTTGGCTGAGGGAGTCCTGTCCACCCACTGTGCTTGCTGTGACCGCCATCATCTCAGCTCACTGCTTGACGTAAATAACGGCCTGTTGGTGAGCCACATGCCAGAACTCGTCTGGAACTTTTCTCACGTTCTTTGATGTTAGATGACCTTGGTGGAACTATTTGTGGAGCCAGACATGTCTTCTGTTTGTATGGCAGGTGGGAGCTCTGGGCACCCTTCCCACCAATGCTCCTTCTCCGACTCAGCCTCAGTGACTCCACATTGCCCGCTGGGCATTCCAAAGAACACACTGACCTTTCCTAAACCCATGTGGAGAGGCGACAGAGAGACCACTTGGGTGTGGATGGACAGATCTGGTTTCCAGGAATACCTCTGTGATCTTGCGTGTCTGGTGCAGGTGTTTCTAGGCCTCTGCGTCCTCATTTGTGAAAGAGAGAGAGTCATGCCTCCCTCACAGGTTCTTGAGATTGAATAAGATAAGATATACAGCCGGGCGTAGTGGCTCACATCTGTAATCCCAGCACTTTGGGAGGCTGAGGTGGGCACATCACGAGGTCAGGAGATCGAGACCATTCTGGCCACAATGGTGAAACCCCATCTCTACTAAAAATACAAAAAATTAGCCTGGTGTGGTGGCGGGAACCTGTAGTCCCAGCTGCTCAGGAGGCTGAGGCAAGGGAATTGCTTCAATCTGGGAGGCGCAGGTTGCAGTGAGCTGAGATCACGCCACTGCATTCAAGACTGGTGACAGAGCAAGACTCGTCTCAAAAAAAAAAAAAAAAAAAAAAGATAAGGTGTGCAAAGCACCTGGAAGACTGTCCAGCATGTAGCAGACAATAACATGTTAGTTGTCCTTACTATTACCAATTTTGTCAATTTTGGCACACCTATTTTTTCCTGTGTTAGTCTTCCAAAATGAGGGTGCATCTTACAAATGGTGGCATGGCACAGTTTAATTGGCAGCATTTTTTCTAGCGGTACATTAAAACGTGACATGTTTCACAAATGATGTTGTCTTATGTTGGGTGAGAAATGGTAGCAGCCGTAATTGTCCTAATAGAACGTAGATTTGTGTCCCGCGGGTTCATGTGTATTTTCTGATGGAACCATTGAGCTCTGAGTGGGTAATTTTTCCACTTTCTGGAATGTGATTTACCAAGGAACTTGGTGTCTTTTTGACTTACCTGATCAATCTGCAGAATGACTCGGAATTCCGAATTCTGGGTGCCCTTTTCCAGAGAATGGGATCCACATACTGGAGTGCTTCTGTTCCTCTCCAAAGAAAGCAGACTGCTCTCTCTGGCTGCAGGGACCTTTCTTCTGGCTCAGGACTGAAGTTTGACACCGATGATTCCTTGTTGTTCCCCTCCAGCAAGAGGCCATAAAATCAGTGAATCAAACAGAAGTGGTTATGGAGCCCTGTGGCAGAAGGCAGAAACAGGTAATTGGTTATGGCATAGACTAATCATTATGCACTGCCCGCTGTTGTGCTCACCTGGAAAACCAAAGTGCCTCTAAGGCCTATGAGCTGCTCATGTCAATCCTGCCAAGAGTCTGCTTGTAGCTGAGTTACGCATCTTGACATTCTTGGTCCTGGAGTTAGTAAGAGTCTATCTTTATTAAGTACCCACTTATCTACATCTACACGCTCCTATTAAGCATCTACATTGTCTCACTTGTTTGTTTAAAAGGTTCTGATTTGGACAGCCAGCTTGTCTCCCTACAGTCATGTAAGGCAGGTGGCTGTAACATGTCATGAGCATTATATACAGCAGTCATAAAGACTTGGGTTCAAATCCCAGCTTCTACCCTTACTAGATGTGTAACTTTGGATAAATTGCTTCACCTCTCTAGGTCTCAGATTGCTGTCTTTAAAATAGAGGTAACCTGAGCTTGGTGGCTCACATCTGTAATCCCAGTGCTTTGAAAGGGTGAAGTGGGAGGATCTCTTGAGCCCAGGAGATTGAGACCAGCCTGACAACATAGTGAGACCCCATTTCTACAAAAAATTAAAAAATTAGCCAGGCGTGTTGGCACAGCCTGTAGTCCCAGGTACTCAATAAGCTAAGGTGGCAGGATTGCTTGAGCCCAGGAGTTGGAGGCTGCAGTGAGCTATGATTGTACCATTGCACTTCAGCCTGGGTGACAGAGCAAGACCTTGTCTCTGAAACAAAACAAACAAAAAAACAGATGTAAAAGATAAAACTTTCCTCTGAGAATTGATATGAGGGTTGAACATTGTTATTCCTGTGGGCTGCTAGACACAGCGTGGGTGCATTGTCAACACTCAATAGTGGTTTCCCAAAAGTCATTACTGCTTTTTCCACCCCCTCATGCTGCTTGGCACACAGTAGGTACTCAATAAACATCTCTTCAGAGGCCGGGCGCGGTGGCTTGCGCCTGTAATCCCAGCACTTTGGGAGGCCGAGGTGGGCGGATCACAAGGTCAAGAGATCGAGACCATCCTGGCCAACATGGTGAAACCCCGTCTCCACTAAAAATACAAAAATTAGCTGGGCATGGTGGCATGCGCCTGTAATCCTAGCTACTCGGGAGGCTGAGGCAAGAGAATGGCTTGAATCCGGGAGATAGAGATTGCAGTGAGCCAAGATCGAGCCACTGTACTCCAGCCTGGTGACAGAGTAAGACTCCGTCTGAAAAAAAAAAAAAAAAAAGAAAAAAATATCTTCAGAGAGAGACAGAGAATGAAAAGAGGCAGCTCAGTAGTTGATCAATAGGTATGAAATATCTTCTCTAATCCTAACCCTGTCCTGGGAACCACAGGGGTCCAGATGAACAATAATAACAAGTTGTATTTATGTAGATTTTATAGTTTACAAAGCACTTAAAGAATTTTCACTGAAAACTCCAAAAATAGGAGACAGAAAGGGTATTCTTCTCAGCATCTCTTGATGTATCTGAGGCCCAGAGAGGTTAGGGAGCGGTAGGGTTCTATATGTGCCTCTGAAATGGAGGAGATTGAGGACAGAGCAGAGGTCAAGGGGTTTAGCAATAAAGAGGCCCTTGGTGACCTTCCAGAACACATGTTTGTTAGAGTGCTGGGGACAGACGCCAGAACTCAGGGAAATGAGGAAGGTGTGGGCGGGGAGGAAATACGAATCAACTTCTTGGCAGCAAAGCAAAGAATAGAAATGGGACTGGAGCAGAACCAAATGATGGCTTTTTCAAAATCAGGGTGACCTGTACATGGTTATCCACTGGAAATGATGTTTTGGCTGATTCGTGACAACCCAAACTTACAAAGGGATAAATCATGGCAGCTGAAGAATCACGTTGAAAAATAATTCTCTGCTTTGCAAAAGAATTCTCAATAGAATCCAAGTGGCCAGTAAACATGGGAAAATATACCCAGTCTCCACAAAAAAATAAATGCAAGTTAAAATAAGAACGAGATGCATTTTCCTTTTTTTTTTTTCAAGATAGGATCTCGCTCTGTGACCCAGGCTGGAGTGCAGTGGTGTAATCACGGTCCACTGCAGCCTCAACTTCCTGGGCTAAAGCAATCCTCCCACTTCAGCCTCCCAAGTGGCCGGGACCACAGGCGTGCACCACCACACCTGACTAGGATTTTCAAAAGTTTTGCAGAAACAGGGGTATCCCTATGTTGCCCAGGCTGGTCTCAAACTCCTGGCCTTAAGTGATCCTATCACCTTGGCCTCCCAAAGGACTGGGATTGCAGGTGAGAGTTACCAGGCTCAGCTGAGATACCATTTTCATTGCTAAGACTAATGAAGATGAAGCATGTGATGACATAGAGAGGGGATGAGGAAGTGGGAATGTAGGGAATGTCATACACTGTTGTTGGGGTTGGAAGTTGGTATACTCTTTTGGGGAATACACTTTGAGAATGCCTGCCAAATTTGACATGCACATACTCTTACCCAGAAATTTTACTCCTGGGAAATTATTCTATAGGTATTCTATATATTATCCTATAGATATGTGTATATTTACCTATATATAAGTATATATTTCTAAGGATATATTTACCATGATGGTGTGTGTGTGCATGTGTGTGTGTGTGTGTGTGCATGTGTGTGGAGAGAGAGAGAGAGAGAGAGAAGAGAAAGAGAAAGAGAGAAGAAATCACCTAAATTTCTGTAAGTAGAGGAATAGTTACATAGACCATAGATACTACATATTGTAGTACATCCATTCTGCCATTGCAAGAATGAGGGGGCGCTCTATTCCCTAATGGGTGGTGTCTATAATGCTTTGATAGATTAAAAAAATAGATTTTATAAAACCATCAAGGAATATGCAATGAAAATGGCTAGGAAACAAGAAAGGGTTAAGTGGATTATGTGGGAGGGGCTGGAAGGAGAAGAGATTATTACCTCTCATTATTTTTTTCTCTACTATGTGTGAATTATTTTTTTTAACCTCGAGCATGTATTACACTTAAAATAAAACACTGGTTTGAAAAATGCCCCTCAAGAACCCTTTAAACCTCTAAGGCTCTTTGTCATACTTAAAAAAATCCATTTATAAAAATTTGATTTATTCATTCTTTTTTCTGGAACACGTCTACTGCATTAAGGTACACCAGTATGGTTAAATGACCCATCACCAATGGGTTTCTATAAGGACTTCCATCTCCACTGGCCATTTCCTCTATTATGGAGACTAACAAATTGCCAGGGAGTTAGTCTTACAACCTGTCATTAGAAACCTTTCAACAGCCCCAATGCAGTCAGGCTCATTTGAAATGAGTTTTATGATTACAAAAGATTGTTTGAGGACTCTTCCCCATTCTGGATTAGCAGATGAAATCTCCCAAATCTGGTTGATCAGTATAAATTAAATAATCCCAGAAGTACTTGAAAAAAAAAAAAAGATGACTCCTTTATCACCAATCTCTCTTTTTGACTTGGTAAGTCAAGGTGAGAATCTTTTTGTTCCTTTTTTAAGTTCTCAAGATGATTCTAATACAGAGCCAGGTAAGGGAACTCCTTCCTGTCTTGCACTGATTAGAATTTCTCTCTTTATTTCATAGAAATTACTATGCAATGGTGCAAGTCACTCTCTCCAGAAAAGGAGTCCCTATTTATTGGCTCAGCAACAGGGACATGTTTACAGTTGCCAGAAGTGCATTGACATGCACAGGGAATGCACTAGTGAGGACAGTGTTTCTTAAGCTTCTCCCATAGTGTTTCTGCCATAGAGAAAGCCTTCTGAAATCTCACAGCTTTGACCTCAGCTGCACCATGATTGCAGGAGGCAGGGCTGATGAGTGTTTTAAAAAGCAGCACTTCCCAGTGATCTAATGACGTTCAGAGCTTGTCAAGGCAGTTTAGGGGGAAGCAAGTACTCTTGCTAAAATAATTTCCCCTAATATCTACCTTTGTCAAAGCCTTGCTTATGATTACTTAATAGAGATGGACATCGGTCTTGGAGAATACTCAGTTTGGTCTTCGATGTGGATACCTTCCCCTCCTCCTCAGTGTGTCATTAACACATTATCCAAGAAAACCGCCTTTTCTTTTTTGCTCCTGGTAGAGACTTAATCTGATTTTCTTCGGCTCTCACTAATTTAAGACAAAACTTGTGGTTTCTTACTGAAAGAAAGCATATCTGCTGGCCCTATCTGTCTCTCCACGTTAATCTCCCACTGTCCCCACTGTTTTTGTCCCCTTAGCTTTGACTCGTCTGAACTGCTTACAGTTCCCTGAATGCTCCAAGCTGCCTCTACCCTGTGGCTTTGTTCTTTCTGGTCTTTCCAGCTTGGCTAACACCTACCCTTCAACTCTACAGTCAGACCACAGGGGAGACCTTTTCACACCAAGTTAGGTCTCCTCCTCTGACTTCATCTTAGTAATTATCATTTTACTCTGTAAAAATTCCATTTATTTACTTATATTTGTGTAGAATATTTCTGGACAGAAATATTAGAAATAAATAACAATTGTTTGGGTGGTTGAATGGCCAGAAAATCTGGTGGGAGACATATAATCGTACATACACTTTTTGTTTCTTTAGAACTTTTGTATTTCATATACTTATTCCAATAAATACAATTCTAATATAAAAATGATAACAAATCTCAGCTGTAGAAGAAATTCTATACTAGTCTCAGATTAACATCTTTTAGGCAGATTTCCATATATACTTAAAAAAACCTTTACTTTTAATTTCACGAGTAATATGTAAATTTTCTCTATTATAAATGCCAATGCAAATTAGTCTTTCTGCTAGCAGACTTTTCTGACATAATATTCATGTAATTTCCATTCTGGTCTTAAATGTGTTTTAAATGGAGTATATTAAAAAAATTGTTTTTTCTGGAGTGTATTACAAATCTCAAGAGAGACAACTATTTACAAAATGTGGACTTGGGGTGTTTTTAAATTAGTAACATTGAGTTTTGTTGAAAGAGGTAACTGTCTCACTTTTCCTGGAACTAAATGGGCAGGCTAGACTTTCAGTGCTAAAACTAGGGAAGTCCTATGCAAACAGGGGATACGTTTGTCACCCCAGATATTCAACCAATCAGAAGAAGGGGCCTGACCAGTCAAAATGAACCCTGACCGAAAAAGAAGAGATGTTTGATGTGAAAACCCACACTGGGTGCTGCTGCATAGCAACTGATTACAAGCGCTGGTTTCACAGCTCTTTTTCATCCTTCTAGAGTTGATTGTTCATCAACTCTATGACATTTTAAAAAAAACCTTAAATTCTACGTTAAACTTCATTATAAAATACGTGGCATAAAGAAGGAATTTCCCTGACATTTGATGCTGTTATGCTCTTAACTGAAGCTTGAAGATTTATCACCTTTAATGGTGCATGCAAAGTAAATCTTATTTTTAACTTGACTCCCTTAAAAAAATACCATTCTGACAGTTTTTTTTTTTCTTTCTGAAATAGTCCAAGGTTTACTAAGAACCACTGAGTACTATTGCGACGGTATGGCATAAATAAATAATTAAAAAGCAAGTTAGCAGATGAACATAATGAGTTTGTGAGTGGGAGGAGCAGAAAGGCCCATAAAAAGTATTCAAGCTGAGAAGAAAGTGAAGATGATTAATTTCAGTTAGAAGTTGCTATAGGAAGTTTATTGCATTTTCAGCCTAATACTAAAATGCACACTGAATATGGCTGTTCCAGACTTCATTAACCAGTAATCCATGTACATAAGAGTGACACTGAAGCAAATAAATGTGGCAGAGCAAAATAAATAAGTTTTACAAAATGAATGTCTTTTAACAGTGGTTGGCCAATTAGTTAAAACAACAGAAGTCCAAAAAGCAAGTCTATGAAGAAGTTTTCTTCTTTGTTTTTTCTTCTCTGTTCACAATTTGATTTCCTCATTTCAGGAAACTACCAAGAAGGGAGCAATTTTATATATTCTATGGTTCTTTTCAAAAAGATGAAAGCTATAGACCGGAGACTCTGTCTACACGTGGGTTAGTCGGATCACATGGAAGATTTTAAAACGGTTTACTCTGGCCATTTCTGATGGTTTTGGGGGACCCAGAATAGGAATTCTTTACCTGGAAACCTTTCTGGGGGGGGGTCAAAACCATTTGAAATTATCTGCAAAATCATCTAGCATAATGTTTACAAGGTTCATCTGTGTTGGCTGTAGTATGTATCAGTACTTTATTCATTTTTGTGGCTGAATAATATTCCACTGCATGTATATACTGCATTGCATTTATGCATTCATCTGTTTTGGACATTTAGGTTATTTCTACGTTTTGGCTATTGTTAACAGTGATACTATGAACCTTCAAGTATATGTTTCAATATTTTTTTCAATTCTTTTGGGTATAGACCTAGGAGTGGACTTGCTGGGTCATATAGTCAAGGCTTAACTTTTTGAGGATGCACTAAACTGTTTTCCACAGCAACTATACCATTGTACATTCTCACCAGCAATGTATGTATGGGAGATTTCAATTTCTTTTCACCTTTGTCAATACTTATTCTACCATCCCCCCCTTTTTTTTTGGTCATGACCAACTTTGTGGCTGTGCTGTATTATCTCATTGTGGCTGTAATTTGCTTTTCTCTAATGACTAATGACATTGAGCATCTTTTTATATGCGTCTTGGCCATTTGTATGTCTTTGTTGGAGAAATGTTTATTTAAATCCTTTGCCATTTCAAAATTGGGTAGTTTGTCCTTTTGTTGTTGAATTGTAGGAATTCTTTGTATATTGCGGATACTAAACCATTATCAGACATATGATCCACAAATATTTCCTCCCATTCTGTTGGTTGTCTTCTCATACTTGACTAAGTCCAATTTATCTATTTTTTTCTTTTGTTGCTTCTGCTTTTGGTGTTATATCTAAGAAACCACTGCCAAATCCAAAGTCATGAAGACTTACTCCCATGATTTCCCAAGTTTTATAGTTTTAGCTTTTATATGTAGATCTTTGATACATTTTGAGGTGTTTGTATATGGTACGGGGTAAGAGGGTTCAACTTCATTCTTTTGCATGTGGATAACCAGTTGTCCCAGTACCATTTGTTGGAAAGACTGTTTTTGCCTCATTAAATGGTCTTGGTACACTTGTAAAAAAAAATCAATTTTTTAGCTCGGCATGGTGGCTAATGCCGTATTCTAGCACTTTGGGAGGCCGAGTTGGGCAGATCACAAACTCAGAGGTTCGAGACCAGCCTGGCCAACATGGCAAAACCCTGTCTCTACTAAAAATACAAAAATTAGCCAGGCATTGTGGCGGGCGCCTGCAATCCCAGCTACTCGGGAGACTGAGGCAGGAGAATCTCTTGAACCTGAGAGTCAGAGGTTGCAGTGAGCTGAGATGGTGCCATTGCACTCCAGCCTGGGCAACAAGAGCAAGACTCCGTCTCAAAAAAAGAAAAATCAATTTTTTGGGTTTATTTATGACTCTCTATTCTATTCTCTTGATATATATGTCTATACTTACCAGACCTATACTGTTTTGATTACTATAGCTTCATAGTAAGATTTTGAATCAGCAAGTTTGACTCCTGTAACTGTTTTGCTTTTTGAAGATTGTTTTTCCTATTTGGAGCTGCTTTTAATTCCATATGAATCACAATTCAGGGTCCACTGCAATTCCATTGATCTTTTTCATTTCTTCAAAAAATACAATTGAGATTTTGATAGTAATTGCACTGAATCTGTGGCTTGCTTTGGAGAGTGACATTAACTAGTTTTGTATGTAAAACAACCACCTTAAGTTAATATTGCTTACAAATATTTAGTCCCTGAAATGCTCTTTGAGCAGGTTTTGACGTATGACTGACTCACTTATTGATAAGCTGAATAAATTTGGCATATATATTTTACATTTGCATAAGAGTTATGATTTTACTTTTTGAAAGTGATATTTTAACAATGAGGTTACACATTATTTAGGAAAGCGATTCTCAACCACATTGGAATCACTAGGACAGCTTTAAACTGTAGTATTGCTTAGGTCACACCTCTAGAAATTGTGCTGTAATTGGTCAGGGGCAGAAATGTGGGCTTTGGGTTTTTTTCTTAAAGCTCTCCACCTGATTTTAATTGGCACCCAGGGGGTGAGAATTACTGTCTTAGAGGAAGTTCTAAAGAAGCTGCTTCTGATTCAGTCTCATAGATGCTATGGGATCCTCACTGGGAAAAGTGGCTGTGAGTAGGTGTCACTGAAGAGATGTAACGTTGGCAGCCCAGTCTGCTATTGGCTGTGAGCATGCCTAGGTGAAAGGAACACTAGGAAAAAGTGATATTTTTTCTTGTATATCTTGCCAACCCTGTGGCTCCTTTCTGTTTAAGAAAACTGAAACTGAGTCCTTGTCATATGCCACCAAAAGTCTTTTGTCACAGTCTTTTGTCTTCAAGACATTGATAAGAAAAACCATAACCTAAAGCTCAAGTCTACAGGGGGCAAATACATTATTAAACAAACCAAAAGTAATGAATGGATAGAGTAAAAGTAGATGCGTTGGAAGAAGAGGTTAGTAACGGTATTAGTCTGTTCTCACATTACTATGAAGAAATACCTGGGACTGGGTAATTTATAAAGAAAAGAGGTTTAATTGGCTCACGGTTCCATAGGGTATACAGGAAGCATAGCAGCCTCTGCTTCTGGGGGAGGCATCAGGAAACTTACAGTCATGCCTGAAGGCAAAGAGAGGAAGCAGGCATGTCACATGACTGGAGCAGAAGCAAGAGGGTAGTCTGGGGGAGGGTTACACAGTCTTAAACAACCAGATCTCATGAGACCCTCTATCACAAGACAGCACCAAGGGGATAGTGTTAAAAATCATCCATGGCCGGTGTGGTGGCTCACGCCTGTAATCTCAGCACTTTGGGAGGCCGAGGCGGGAGGATCACAAGGTCAGGAGTTCCAGACCAGCCTGGCCAAGATATTGAAACCCCGTCTCTACTAAAAATGCAAAAATTAGCTGGGCGCGATGGCACGAGCCTGTAATCCCAGCTACTCAGGAGGCTGAGGCAAGAGCATCACTTGAACCTGGGAGGCGGAGGTTGCAGTGAGCAGTGATTGCGCCACTGCACTCCAGCCTGGGTGACAGAGACTCTGTCTCAGAAAAAAAAAAAAGAATCATCCATGAAGGATCCACCCTCATGATCCAATCACCTCCTGCCAGGCCCCACCTCCAACACAGAGGATTACAATTGAACAAGAGATTTGGGTGAAGACATAGATCCAAATCTTATCAGTAATCTTTGGCAAGTTAGTGAGGGAGACAGCTTGACTGCAGTGATGCTTTCTCTGCTTTTGCAGAAAGAAGAAAGAAATACAGGGGATTAGACTTGGAATGACTTGGGAGTCACTCAGTCACATTGGAATCATTTGTCCACTTGTAGTCTCTCTCTTTCTCTATATCGTCCCTCTACAAATCTGTTCTTCAGGTTAATTCCTTTCTTCTGGCTTTCCCCTTAGATTCTAATGGAAGCTTCTTTCTAAGGAGTTTTGTGTAGACGCTGGGCACACAGTCTTTGGGATTGTATTCCTATTTGGAGCCGCTTTAATTCCATATGAATCACAATTCAGGGTCCACTGCAATTCCATTGATCTTTTTCATTTCTTCAAAAAATACAATTGAGATTTTGATAGTAATTGCACTGAATCTGTGGCTTGCTTTGGAGAGTGACATTAACTAGTTTTGTATGTAAAACAACCACCTTAAGTTAACATTGCTTACAAATATTTAAGAATTGCTAGGGGATTGTAGCCCCAGCTCTGCTACCTACTAGATGTGAGATGCTGGGTATATTACTTTATATCTTAGTGTTCTCATCTGTAAAATGGGAGAGATTGATAATGTCTTCTTTATAGAATTATTGTGAATTAGTACGTGAAAGCACTTAAGCTAGTACGTGGCAAAGAATGAGAGGTGAATACATGTTAGCTATTTCATAATTATTGTTATTATTGCCCAGGAGTTACATCCCTCAGCTGGAGTATTATTTAGGTACAGAAGTCTTCAGGGGCTCTGGAAAGCGAAGTCTCTGAAGAAGGGTTATCCAGAGAGAACATGTGGCCTTGATGCTAACAATGAATAATTCTGCATAAAAAATGACTTGCACAGGAAGTAGATTGGATGGATTAGGTAACTGCTTTGAAAAGCCTGGTAGTTTCTGTCACTGCTGATTGGCCTGGAAGTTGCAGGTTCTTTGTGGGAAATGAAGCTCTGTCTGGGAGAGGGCAACAGGCCTCCCAAAGGGTATTTCCTGCTGCCATCGCTCTAGAACCTTCCCAGACCACAGAGGGTGACCCAAAACCTTTCTTTTTTTTTTTTTAATATGGATTCTCATTCTGTCACCCAGGCTGGACTGCAGTGGCACAATCTTGGCTCACTGTAACCTCCACCTTCAAGATTCAAGCAATTCTCATGCCTCAACCTCCCGAGTAGCTGGGACTATAGGCACGTGCCACCACGCCCGGCTAATTTTTGTATTTTTAGTAGAGACAGGGTTTTGCCATGTTGGCCAGGCTGGTCTCCAACTCCTGACCTTAAGTGATCTGCCCACCTCAGCCTCTCAAAGTGTTGGGATTACAGGCGTGAGCCACTGTGCCCAGCCAAAACCTTTCATTGTTCACATGTCTAATTCTGCTGTAAAACTGTGGTTGTCCTCTTAACTATGACAAAAATATGGATAACACTTGAATCTTCCTCTTTGCTCACAATTTCTGCTCAACTCCTGAGCAGACTAAAGAACCCTCCTCATCCCAGGGCAGAGCAAATAGAAGTATAGAGAGTAGGTGAATCCAAAGTAGGGTTCCCAGCTGGCTGATGAGTCCAGATTCTTTCTTGCTCGTCTGTCATCTTCAGTGTATCAGTGACATGTGTTTCTTCATAGCTGCAAGGTCCAGCTGCATGAAAAAAAAGAAAAAAATCCCTCTCCAGTCATGTCCAAAAGTAGGAAGGGTGTGAGCAAGTATTTCTGTTGTTTATTTCTCGCTTTATTCCACGAAATGTTATCTTGCAGTCCCAATGGACAGGACTTCATCACACTTCTAAGCACTGACTCAAAGAGGTGCAGAAATTGAGTATCTGGATTTTTAGCTTCTTGGAATATGAGGAGAGCTCTGCTTGCAAAAAAGCAGGGTAGGAAAATGGCTGCTAGAAGCTAGGTACATGGCATGTGTTTGTAGTCCTGGCTACTTGGGAGGCTGAGGCAGGAGATCATTTGCATCCAGGAGTTCCAGTCTAGACTGGGTAACATAGTGAGACCACTGTCTCTTAAAAAAGAAAGACAAGAAAATGACTGTTAGATTGGCAATTAAAAGTGTCTGCCACACAATGGTAATACCACTTTCTGTTATATGATCACTTTACATAATAAACGACCACACTTCAGCAGGCTAACATAGCTTGTTGGGCCTAAATAGATCTGCTTAAAGGTGTTACTGTCTGCAAACAAATCCTTCTGTCTTCCCATGGACCATCCTATGAGACCGAGTCCTGATTCAATATTGTGGTGGCCAGGGAGCTCTATGTGTCTTTTTCCTTTAGGCTTCTGTAGAATTTGTGGTCCCCTAAGAACCAATTTAATTTAATTAATCTAATAAAGGACAGCAAAGGAGAAGGCTGCTATTGTGCTGCAATGCTCAGGAGGTAGCTGTGTGTTTGCTTATTTTTTTAAAAGTTTGATTAAAAATCCAATAGAACAAACAGGTTACAATATATAATTATCATTAATCATAGCACAGATTATCTTCGTGAATTTATGAAAAAAAATATTCCGGTAATCTTATCTAGTCTTGTACTGTAGAGGTAAATTTGCTGGGGGAGTTCTCTTTTATCTTTCTCCCAGGTTCTATTCTGTCCCAATATTAGAAACTTTAATTATTTTTAGGGCATATTTTCTATTTTATTATTATTACTGTTCCTATTTTAAAAAGTATCATTTGTCAAATCCAATCAGATTTAGTAGTGGAGACTTATTTCATACCTTTTTGATCAGTTGTTTTTTTGCTTAAACTGAAAAAAAAAAGGTTCAACAATGCATGTTGGTTATACAAGAAAATACAAATAATATAAAATGATAGTAAAAAAGTAAAAATTCTCTCCACTCTCCATCCATGGCTCCCTCTCCATCCCAACTCCCTAAGGCCCCTGCCAGCCAATTCCCTATCCTGAAGTCTCCCTCTCAGAGCTGTCCACAGTTAACGATTTCACTCTTGATCTAGGCCTATACAAATATACATATATACATATGCACCTAGAGAGTTGTATACTTTTTAAAAACAAAACACACTATATATCATTCTAAAATTTTCTTTCTCATTTAATAATGTATCTTGGTCAACTTTTCATAGTCTTATGATATATTAAATATGTTTATTAAGCATAGATATATTTAATTCTTTTCATAATATTATATTTCATATAATGTATCCTTTGCAGTTTTCAAAATATTTTTGTCTCCTACCCACCTCCTTTTTTCATAGAAACAGCTCCCCTTTAATAATAACTTTAAAGAGTTTTAAAAACAGCTCTAATGAACTTTATTAGTACTAAAATCTCAATAGAACACAACCTTCTCTAGCTTGGAACTGGGCAGAAGAAGGTTCTATCTCTGATTTTATAGTGATGATGATTATGATACCTCCTACTTATGTTTATACATTTTAAGACAATTTTCTATAAAGGATTTCATTTAAACTCCATCTAATAATATTTTGTTGTATAAGTGCCTGCAGATTATCCTGATATCTGTTTTTCTTGTAATAAAGTCTTACCATATGAACCTTCAACAGCAAGATAATGTTATTATTACTCACACAATCATTATTTAATAAAGACGAAAATTAGTAGCTCTAACATTACGCCATGCCCAGCCTTACCCAAATTTGAATGTAGGCTTCCTGACTATATATTCTTTTTCCTACTTCTAAGCTTCAAATTACATGAAAAACAAAATCAACAAAATTAAAGGGAAAAAGACAATTCCACAAGTGTAGTACTGAATTTTAATATTCTATCACATCAATTAATAGAAAAACTAGACCAAACAAATGACTTGGAAAATTTGAATAACACTAACAACCATCTTGATGTGATTGACATTTATACACCAGGAGCTACTGAAAACACCTTTTCTTTTCTTTATTTTTAAAGACGGAGTTTCACTCTTGTTGCCCAGGCTGGAGTGTGATGGCACGATCTCAGCTCACTGCAATCTCTGCCTCCCGGGTTCAAGTGATTCTCCTGCCTGAGCCTCCTGAGTAGCTAGGATTACAGGCATGAGCCAATACGCCTGGCTAATTTTGTATTTTTAGTAGAGATAGGGTTTCTCCATGTTGGTCAGGCTGGTCTTGAACTCCCGACCTCAGGTGATCTGCCTGCTTCGGCCTCCCAAAGTGAAGGGGATTACAGGAGTGAGCCACTGCGCCTTGCCTGAATACTCCTTTTCAAGGGCTTATAATATATGGATAAAAATAGACCATAGCTAGGCCATAAAAAAGTCTCAATAAATTTAAAGAAATTAAATTATATAAGGTATTTCTCTGACTGCAGAGGAATTAAATTAGAAATTAATAGCAATACAATGTTGAGGAAACTCTTAAATATTTTGAAATAAAACATATTTCTAAATAACTCATGGGTCAAAGAAGAAATCAGAAGATATTTTGAACTATATGATAAAGAACATATAACTTGTTGAAATTTGTGGGATAAAGCTAAAACAGTATTTAGAATGAAAGATAAAACTTAAAAGTTTTACATCAATGACTAAAGGTTGTACATTTACAAGAAGATAGAATAAAAGGAACAGAGTAAAACCAAATAAATAGAAGGAAGAGAATAACAAAGAGCAGATTAATGAAAAAAATCTCAGATTAACAATAAGGAATATTAACCAGTCAAAAAGTTGATTCTTTGAAACAATCAACAAAATTGATAAACCCCTGGCTAGAATGATCAAGGGAAAGATTAAATACAAATCATCAATATCAAGAATTAGATGTTCTTGTTAGAGATCCTATAGGCATTAAAGAATAATATTGTATTACAAACAATTTTATGCCAATAGATTCAACAAGCTGGATGAAACCAACAAATTTCCTGAAAAATACAACTTATTTAAGCTGATGCAGGATGAAACAGAAAACCTCAATAGCGATACAGCTATTAGAGAAATTAAATACATTATCGAAAACCTTCCTACAAATAAAACATCCTCCAGGTCACAAGGATTTGCTGGTGAATTCTATCAAATATCCAAGGAAAATGAAAAATCTCTATTACACAATCTTTAACAGGAAAAGAGAGGAGAGAATACTTCTGCCACTCATTTTATGAGGCAAGCATAACCTTCATCCTCAAACCTGAAAAAGACATCACAAAAGAGAAAGTTACAGATCAATATCACTCAGGAATATTGATGCCAAATCTTTAGCACGAAATTAGAAAAAAATCGAATCAAGCTTCTGTGAATGTAAGATTGATTTAAGATTCAAAACTCAATCTGTGAGGCGGACAGATCACCTGAAGTCAGGAGTTCAAGACCAGCCTGGCCGACATGGTAAAACCCTGTCTATACTAAAAACACAAAAATTAGCCAGGCATGGTGGCGGGAGCCTGTAGTTGCAGCTACTCGGGAGGCTGAGGCAGGAGAATCGCTTGAACCCAGGAGGTGGAAGTTGCAGTGAGCCGAGATCACTCCACTGCACTCCAGCCTGGGTAACAAGAGCAAAACTCCATCTAAAAAAACAAAACAAAACCACCACAAACTCAATCTAGATGTCTCTTTTTTCTTGACAGACCTACGACTATTTATTTCTGCTAAGAGATACCAAGGTAGGTGTATGGAACTTGCAGGAAAGCCCCAACTACGTCTCATTGCCTGGTCTAGGAAGCGTCTTCATTCCGATGGGCTCAAAACTCTCCTCCCTCATCCAGAGACGCCAAGGCAGCTGGGGACAACAATGGGTAAATCGCACCTCATCCCTGCCTCACTAAGAGACATCTGGTGGCCTGGTCTGAATAAAACTCATCTGTCCCTTTAGCAGCACAAGAGGCATAAACCAAATAGACCAAGATAACATCCCCAAGCTCTCTGAAAATTAAACTTCCATTGAAAGCACACTTCACAAAAGTAGGGGAAGATTTACATGCTAAATCTAAACACGGTGACTGCCAAAATAAAAGATTTACATAGGACCCGGAGTGTCCTAATCAAATAGGAAAATGTACAGAATGAAACCAAGAAAATTACAATTTAATAAAAAACAACTGACACCAACACTGAGATAAATCAGATTTTAAAGCATCCATCTAAAAGTTTTTCAACAATCTATTACAATTCTCTTGAAACAAATGAAAGTGAAAAAAATAGAAAATGTCAAAAAGAAGTAGATGTAAGAAAGAAGAAAATGGGAATCATAGAACTGAAAAATATAATAATAAAATTTTTAAAAACTTGCTTGATGGGTTCTATAGTACTGTGGAGATGAGAGAAGATAGAATCAGTGAACTTGAGGCCAGCTGTGGTGGCTCACACCTGCTATCCCAGTGCTTTGGGAGGCTTAAATAGGAGGATCACTTGAGGCCAGGAGTTCAAGAGGCCAGGAGTTCAAGATCAGCCTGGGCAACATAAGTGAGAGCTCATGACTATGAAAAAAGAAAAAAAAAAAAAGAATCAGTGCACTTGAGAACAGAACAATAGCATTCACTCAATCTGAACAACAGAGAACACATAGAAGAAAAAAGCACTTCAGGGACCTGTAGAAAATAATGTGACAATCCAGCATTTGTACTACCAGAGTCCCAGAAGGAGGAGAAGAAAACAGAGTGAGGCTGAAAGACTATCTGAAGAGATTTGATTGCAAACTCCTAAGTTTGGCAAAAGACACAATCTTACACATCCAAGAAGCTGAGCAAATCCCACAATAAGAAACCCAAGGAAATCCATGCCAAGACACATGATAATTAAATTTGCAAACTAAAGATAAAGAAGAAAAATCTTGAAAGCAGCCAGAAAGACACAATACATTATGTATAGGGAACACCAAGTTCAAACAACAGTGGATTTTTTATCCAAAACCAAGGGGGCCAAAGGAAGTATCACATTATTTCTAAGGTGTTGAAAGAAAACAACTGTCAACCATAAATTCTATAGCTGGTGGAACTATTGTTCAGGAATAAAGAGAATAGAAAAACATTGGAAGACAAGAAAAACTAAAAAACTTTGTGGCTGGTAGAGCTACCATTAAAGATTGGCTAAAGGAATTTCTTAAAACAAGAAGAAAATAATAAAAAATAAATCTTGGAGCATCAGGAATGAAAAGGGAAAAACAGAAAAATCAGAAACATAAATGTGTACCATAGGCTATCCTTTTCCTCAGCAGTTTAATTGATCATATTCGATGATTGAAATAAAAATTATACTATTTGATGCTAGAGGCAATGATATTTAAAAGTAAAGGAACATAAATAGAATTGGGATTCTATACTTAAAAAGGTAAAATGATACTGGTAGGTGCTTAACACATGTGTATATTAAAATACCCAGAGTAATACTGTACAAAGATATATAAACAACATGGGGGTTAGAGGCAGCAATCCCCTGGGCAGTCAAAAATCCATGTTAAACTTTTGACTCTTCCAAAGCTTAAACTACTAATACACTCCCATTGACTGGAAGCATTACTGATAACATAAATGGTGATTAACATATATTTGCATATTATATGTATTGTATACAGTATTCTTATAAGCAAGCTAGAAAAATAAAAATATGTTATTAAAAATCATAAGGAAGATAAAATATATTTACTATTTATTAAGTGAAAGTAGATCAATAAAATATATTTACTATTTATTAAGTGAAAGTGGATCACCATAAAGGTCTTCATCCTTACCATCTTCACATTGAGTAGGTTGAAAAGGAAGAAGAGTTGATCTTCCTGTCTCAGGGATGGCAGAAGCAGAAGAAAATCTACTGTCTTGGTCTCTTCATTGTTGCTGTGAAGGAATGCCTGAGGCTGGGTAACTTATACAGAAAAACAGGTTTATTGGGCTCACAATTCTAATGGCTGGAATGTTTAAGATTGTTCATCTGCACCTGGTGAGGGCTTCAGGTTACTTCCACTCATGATGGAAGGTAAAAGGGAGTTGGCTGTACGGAGATCACACAGTAAGGCAGGGAGGAAGAAAGAGTGGAGACATGCCAGACTCTTTTAAACGACCAGCTCTCAGAGGAACTAACAGAGTGAGAACTCATTTGCCCCTGTGGGAAGGCATTTATCTATTCATGAGGGATCTGTCCCCATGACTCAAACAGCTTCCATTAGTCCCACCACCAACATTGGAAATCAATTTCAACATGTGGTTTAGAATAGACAAACATCCCAACCACAGCATCTGCATATAAGTAAACCTACACGGTTTAAACCTGTGTTTAATATAGTTGTCAGCTATATTTTTTAAAGATTTGCTATAAACAAGTCAGGAGGGAATTCTAAAAAAATGTTCCAGTAACACACAGGAAGTCAAAACAGAGAAATTGTGAAGTGATATCTAGAGGAAACAAAAACAAATGACTCAGGCCAAGATGGCCAACTAGAAGCAGTTACGGTGTGTGGCTCTCAAGGAGAGGAACAAAAGGGTTGAGCAAATACAGCACCTTCAACTGAAACATCCAGGTACTCACACTGAGACTAATGAAGGAAACAACTCAATCCACGCAAGGAAAGCAACGAAGAAAAGCAAGACAGGACAATGGCCTACCAAGGAGCAGGAACATGGAACCAGGGGAACCTCCCCCACCCAGGGAAGCAGTGAGTGAATGTGTGACCCTGGGAAGTCACACTTCTCCCATGGATCTTTGCAACCCTCATCAGGAGATCCCCTCATGAACCCACTCTACTAGGGCCTTCAGTCCGACATACACTGCTGCATGGAATTTTGGCAGAGCTGCTGCTCATGCACATGTAGAAGCTCAGGAGCTTTACATACTCCGGCTCTGGGCTTCTCAGCAAACGTGACTGGTTGGACCCCTGTACGTACTCCTAGGAAGGGGGCTGAATCCAGGGACCAAGCAGCAATGGTCTGTGGGCCCCACTTCCCTGGTGCCTCACAGGATAAGACCCACTGGCTTGGAATTCCAGCCAACCACCAGGAACAGTGTTGTCCCTACCTGGAATGGAGCTCCTACAGGGAAGGGTGGGCTGCCACCTTTGCTGTTTGGATGACTCAGTTGTTCCAGCCTGAGGGCTTTGGAGAGTCCAAACTGACTGGGGGTATACAGGATGCCCCAGCACAGCACAGCCGCTCTACCAAAACATAGCCAGACTCCTTCTTTAAGATGGTTTCTGATCCATTCCTCCTCACTGGGAGGGACCTCCCAGCTGGGCCCTCTAGCTACGCTGGCTGGTGTTCTCCAGCAGATAGAGATTTGAATTCTCCCTGGGACAGAATTCTTGGTGGGAGGGGCGGGCTGCCATTTTGCTGTTTGGGTGACTTAGATGTTCCAGCCTCTTTAGATTTTCTTCTGCCTCTGCCATCCCTGAGATAGCAAGATCAATTCTTTCTTTCTCCTCAATCTACTCAATGTGAAGATGATAAAGGTGAAGACCTTTATGATGATCCAGTTTCACTTAATAAACAGTAAATATGTTTTATCTTCCTTATGATTTTAAATAACATATTTTCATTTTTGTAGCTTGATTATAAGAATACAGTATACAAAACATATAATATACAAAATATATGTTATATTTGCTTTTTAGGAGAGCCCAAGCTAACCAGGGGCAGAAGCGGTACCCCAGCACAGCACAGCTGCTCTACAAAAGCATGGCCAGACTGCTTCCTTAAGCAGGTCTCCTATTCCATTCCTCCTGACTGGTTAAGACCTCCCAACTGGGGTCCTTCACCACCTCCTACAGGTGTGTTTGTGCCGGCAGCAGGTCCATACCTCCCTTGGACGGAGCTCCCAGAGGACGGGGGCAAGTTGCCATCTTTGCTGTATTGCAGTCTTCACTGGTGATACCTTCAGGTACTAGAAAATCTGAGGTGACTAGGAACTGGAACAGAATCCCAATAAACCACAGCAGCCCTACAGAAAAGTGGCCAGACTATTAAAAAAAAAAAAATCCAAAGGTCAGCAACCTCAAAGATTGAAGGTAGGTAAGTCCACAAAGATGAGAAAGAATCAGAGTAAGAATGTTGAAAACTAAAAATGCTAGAGTGCCCTCTTTCCTCCAGATGACTGCATCACCTCTCCAGCAAGCGTTCAGAATTGAGCTGAGGCTGAGATGGCTAAAATGGCAGAAATAAAATTCAGAATATGTATAAAAACGAACTTCACTGAGATAGAAGAGTATGTTGTAACCAATGCAAGGAAGCTAAAAATCATGATAAAGCATTGCAGGAGCTGACAGACAAAATAGTCAGTATAGAGAAGAATATAATGAACCTGATAGAGCTGAAAAACACAATACAAGAATTTCATAATGTAATCACAAATATCAATAGCAGAATAAACCAAGCAGAAGAAAGAATATCAGAGCTTAAAGACTGTTTTCCTTGGCTAGGCATGGTGGCTCACACCTGTAATCCCAGCACTGTGAGAGGTTGAGGCATGCTGATCACCTGAGGTCAGGAGTTTGTGACCAGCCTGGCCAAAATGACGAAACCCCATCTCTATGAAAAATACAAAAAATTAGCTGGGTATGGTGGCACAAGCCTGTAGTCCCAGCTATTCAGGAGGCTGAGGCAAGAGAATTGCTTAAACCTAGGAGATGAAGGTTACAGTGAGCCAAGATCGCACCACTGCATTCCTGTCTGGGCAACAGAGTGAGACTCCATCTCAAAACAAACAAACAAACAAACAAACGAACAAACCCAAGATCCATTGGCATGCTGTTTTCAAGACACCCATCTCTCATGCAATGACACACATAGGCTCAAAAGAAAGGGATGGAGGAAAATTCACCAAGCAAATGGAAAACAGAAAAAAGCAGAGATTGCAATCCTAGTTTCTGTTGAATCACTGTGTAATCAAATTAGGAATCAAGACTAAGGAATTCATCCTAAGCCATACAACTACATGGAAATTGCATACCTGCTCCTGAATGACGTTTGGACAAATAACAAAATTAAGACAGAAACTGAAGAGCTCTTTGAAACTAATGAGAACAAAGATACAACACACCAGAACCTCTGGGACACAGCTAAAGCAGTGTCAAGAGGAGCATTTATAGCACTAAATGTCCATATCAAAAAGTTAGAAAGATCTCAAGTTAATAATCTAACATGACAACTACAAGAACTAGAGAACCAAGAACAAAGAAATCCCAAAGCTAGCAGAAGACAAGAAATAACCAAAATCAGAGCTAAACTGAAGTGGATTGAGACACACACACACACAAAAAGCCACTCAAAAGATCAATGAATCCAGGAGATAATGTTTTTGAAAAAATTAATAAAATAGGTAGACCACCAGCTAATCTAACAAAGAAGAAAAGGAAGATTCAAATAAACACAATCAGAAATAATAAGGGGGATATTATGACTGACCCCACAGAAATATAAACAACTGTCAGAGAATATTATAAACACCTCTATGCACATGAACTAGAAAATCTAGAAGAAATGGATAAATTGTGGACACATACACCCTCTCAAGAATGAACCAGGAAGAAATTAAATCCCTGAACAGACCAATAATGAGTTCTGAAGTTGAGGCAGTAATAAATAGCCTACCAACCAAAAAAGCCCAGGACTATGTGGATTCATAGCTGAATTCTACCAGATGTACAAAAAGGAGCTGGTACCATTTCTACTGAAACTATTTCAAAAAATTGAAAAGGTGGAACTTCTCCCTAACTCATTCTATAATGCCGGCCTCATCCTGATACCAAAAACTGCCAGAGCTACAATAACAAAACAAAGAAAACTTCAGGCCAATACCCTTGATGACATCAATGTAAAAATCCTCAGCAAAATACTTCCAAACCAAATCCAACAGCACATCAAAAAGCTTGTCTACCATGATCAAGGAGTCTTCATCCCTGGGATGAAAGGTTGGTTCAACATATGCAAATCAATAAATGTGATTCATCACATAAACAAAACTAAAGACAAAAACCACGTGATTATCTCAATAGATGCAGAAAAAGATTTCAATAAAATTCAACATCCCTTCATGTTAAAAACTCTCAATCAACTAGGTATTGAAGGACCATACCTCAAAATAATAACAGCCATCTTTGACAAATCCACAGCCAACATCTTATTGAATGGGCAAAACCTGGAAGCATTTCCCCTTGAAAACCAGCACAGACAAGGATGCCCTCTTTCACCACTCCTATTCAACATAGTATTGTAAGTTCTGGCCAGAGCAATCAGACAAGAGAAAGAAAGAAGGGGTATTCAAATAGGAAGAGAGGAAGTCAAACTATCCCCTGTTTGCAGATGACATAATATTATATCTAGAAAACCCCATTGTCTCAACTCAAAAGCCTCTTAAGCTGACGAACAACTTCAGCAAAGTATTAGGATACAAAATAAATGTGCAAAAATCGTTGGTATTCCTATACACCAACAACAGTCAAGCTGAGAGCCAAATCATGAATGAACTCCCATTCCACAATTGACACAAAACAAATAAAGTAACTAGGAATACACCAAACCAGGGAGGTGAAAGATATCTACAAGGGGAACTACAAATCACTGCTCAAAGAAATCAGAGATGATACCAACAAAGGGAAAAATATTCCATGTTCATGGATAGAAAAAATCATTATTGTTAAAATGGCCATATTGCCCAAAGCAATTTATAGGTCCCATTAATTGTATTCCCATTAAACTACCCTTGACATTCTTCACAGAACTAGAAATAAGCTATTTTAAAATTCATATGGAACCAAAAAAAGAGCCTGAATAACCAAGGTCATCTTAAGTAAAAAAGAACAAAGCTAGAGGCATCACACTATCCAACTTCAAACTATACTACAGGGCTACAGTAACCAAAACAACATGGTAGTGATACAAGAACAGATACATAGACCAGTGGAACAAAATAGAGAAACTCAGACATAAGATTGCACACCTACAACTATCTTATCTTCAACAATCCTGATACAAACAAGTAATGGGGAAAGGATTCCCTTTTCAATAAATGGTACTGGGATAACTGACTAGCCATGTGCAGGAGATTGAAACTGGACTCCTTTCTTACACCATATTCAAAAATCTACCTGAGATGGATTAAAGATATAAATGTAAGACCCTGAACTATAAACACCTGGAAGACAACTTGTCAATACCATTCAGGACATAGACATAGGCAAAGGTTTCAAGATGAAGATGCCAAAAGCAATTGCAACAAAAGCAAAAATTGACAAATGGGATCTAATTAAACTAAAGAGCTTCTGTACAGCAAAATAAACTACCAACAGAGTAAACAGACAATCTACAGAATGGGAGAAATTTTTTGCAAACTATGCATCTTACAAAGGTCTAATCTCCAGCATCTATAAGGAACTTAAACAAATTTACAAGAAACAAATGATTCTATTAAAAAGTGGGCAAAGGACATGAAGAGATACCTCAAAAGAAGACATACATGCAGCCAGCAAGCATATGAAAAAAAGTTCACCATCACTGATCATTAGAGAAATGCAAATCAAAACCATGGTGAGATATCATCTAATACCAATCAGAATGGGTAGTATTAAAAAGTCAAAATGTAACAGGTGCTGGCAACGTTGTGGAGTAAAAGAAATGCTTATACACTGTTGGTGGGAATTTAAATTACCTAAGCCATTGTGGAAGACAGTGTGGTGATTCCTTAAAGACCTAAAGACAGCAATGCCATTCAACCCAGCAGTATCATTACTGAGTAGATACTCAAAGGAACATAAATCATTTTATTATAAAGACACATGCATATGTATGTTCATTGCAGCAGTATTTACAATAGCAAAGACATGGAATCAACCTAAGTGTCCATCAATAATAGACTGGATAAGGAAAATGTGGTACATATACCATGAGAATACTATGCAGTCTTGAAAAAGAATGAGATAATGTCTTTTACAGGGACATGGATGCAGCTGTAGGCCACTATCCTTAGCAAACTACCACAGGAACAGAAAGCCAAATACTGCATGTTCTCACTTATAAGATGATACATGGACACATAGAGGGGGAACAACACATTTTGGGGCCTTCAGAGGGTGGAGGGTGGGAGGACAGAGAGAGTCAGAAAAAGTAACTAATGGATACTATGCTTAACTCCTGGGTATGAAATAATTTGTACAACACTCCCCCATGATATATGTTGACTTATGTAACAAACCTGCACATGTATCCTTGAACTTAAAATTAATGTTAAAAAATTAAAAAAAATAAAATGACAGATTTATGTGAGAACATAACAATTACCTTAAATGTAAATGGTCTAAATACACTAATAAAAAGACAGATTGGTAGAGTATGTAAGAAAATGTGACCCAAATGTATGCAGCATATGAGAAACTCAGTTCAGTCTGGGTGTGGTGGCTTGAGCCTGTAATCCCAGTACTTTGGGAGGCCAAGGTCGGAGGATTGCTTGAACCCAAGAGGTCAAGACCAGCCTGGGCAACATAACAAGACCCAGCTTCAAAAAAATGTTAATTAAATTAAAACAAAGAAACTCAGTTCAAATCAACAACATAGGTAGATTGAAAGTAAAAGGATGGGAAAAGCTATACCATGTAAACAATCAGTAATAGTAGAAGTGTCGATGTTAGTATCTAATAAAGTAGGTTTCAGAAAAAGAAAATTACTAGAGCCAAAGAGATACAGTAGAGCATAACAGAACGAATTCATCAGGAAGACATAATGGTCCTAAATGTGTATGAATCAAACAACAGAGCCTCAAAACACATGAAATAAAAATTGATGGAGCTGAAAGGAGAAATAGACAAATTCATGATTATGTTCCCTCCTGGCACATACTATACATGCTATTTAAACAACACAATCACCAACAAGGCCTAATTGACATACATAGAAAACAGCATCCAAAGGATCCATAAGACATTGATCAAGATAGGCCATGTCCTGGCTATAAAGCAAACCTCAACAAATATAAAAGAACTGAAATTATACAGAATGTATTCTCTGATCTTAATGGAATCAAACTAGAAGTCAATTATATAAAAACAATAAAGGAAAAGCTCTAAAATGTGGAAATTAACAGATTTCAAAATATTCCGTTGCTCAAAAAGGGAGTCTCAAAGGAAATTTTAAAATGCTTTAAATTCAATGAAAATGAAATTACAACTTATCAAAATGTGTGGAATGCAGCTTAAAGCAGGGCTGAGAGGGAAATTTATAGCACTATGCTTATATTAGAAATGAGGAAAGATCAAAACAGAGAAAAAGTAAAGTGAGATCTAGAGGAAACACATTTCAAAAACCCAATAAAATGGCAGATTTATGTGACAACATAAAAATTATCTTAAATGTTAGTGGTCTAAATACACTAATCAAAAGACAGACTGGTAGGGTGTATAAGAAAATGTGACTGAATTGTATACCACATATAAGAAACTCAGTTCAAGATGGGTGCGTTTAAAATCAATGCAGTGGCTCATGCCTGTAATTCCAGTACTTTGGGAGACTGAGTAGGGCAGATCACTTGAGGTTAGAAGTTTGAGACCAGCCTGGCCAACATGGTGAAACCCTGCCTCTACTAAAAATACAAAAATTAGCCAGGCGTGGTGGTGGGCACCTGTAATCTCAGCTACTTAGGAGGCTGAGGCAGGAGAATTGCTTTAACCTGAGAGGTACAGATTGCAGTGAGCTGAAATCGCACCACTGCACTCTAGCTTGGGCAACAGAGCAAGACTCCATCTCAAATTAAAAAAAAAAGAAGAAGAAGAAAAGAAAAAATAAAATTAATACAGTACTACTTTAAGAAATTAGAAAAATGGAGCAAAATAAAACAAAACAAGCAGAAGAAATAAAATAAGAAAAAGAGCAGACATCGATGAAGCAGGAAATAATAGAGAAAATCAGTGAAAAGAAAATCTAATCCTTAAGAAAAAAATCAACAAAATGGACAAACCTCTGGTAAAACTTACCAAAATAAAAACAGATAAGAAAGAAATACCCTATGTCAGGAATGAAAAAACTATCGCTATGGATCTTGCAACTATTAAAAACACAGTAAGATAATACTATTAACAACTTTATCATCATACATTCAACAACTCAGAAGAAATGAACCAAATCCTCAAAAACCACAAATTACCAAAACTCCACCAATATGAAGCAGACAATCTGAATAACCCTCTAAGTATTAAAGAAATTGAGTTCATAATTGAAAAGCTCTTGTAAAATAAATCTTCAGGCCAAGATGGCTTCATTGGAGAATTCTATGAAACACTTGAAGAAAAATTAACCTCAATTTTATATAATGTTTCCCAGAAAACAGAAGAGGAAATACTTCTCAACTTATTTTCTGAGGTTAATATTACCCTAATACCAAACTAGATAAAGACAATGCAGAAAGAGACAACTGCATATCAATCTCTCTCATAAACTTAGATGCAAACATCTTAACAAAATATTAAGAAACCAAATACAACAATCTGCTAAAAAATTATTTACCATGTTCAGTGAGATTTATTACAGCTGTGCAAGGCTTATTCAACATATGAAAATAATATAATGCACCATATCAACAAACTATGAGAGAGAACTCATACATATTTGTAATACATCATATATATATATATATATATATGATGTATTACACACACACACACACACACACACATACACACAATACTTAAAAACCTACCAAAGATTTCCAAGACTTTTTTTTTTTTTTTTTTTTTTGAGACAGAGTCTTGCTCTGTTGCCAGGCTGAAGTACAGCCTGGCTCACTACAACCTCCAACTCCTGGGTTCAAGTGATTCTTCTGCCTCAGCCTCCCGAGTAGCTGGGACTACAGGTGCATGCCACCACATCCAGCTAATTTTTGTGTGTTTAGTATAGATGGGGTTTCACCATGTTGCCAGGATGGTCTCAATTTCTTGACGTCGTGATCCATCTGCCTTGGCCTCCCAAAGTGCTGGGATTACAGGCATTGAGCCACCATGCCTGGCCAAGACTTTTACACTGAAAATGTTGCTGAGATTTTAAAGAAGATCCAAATAAATGGAGATATATATATACCATGTTCATGGGTTGTTAAACTAAATATTGCTAAGACTTCACTACAAGTTGATCTACATATTATACTAAATCCCAATCTAAAGTCTACTCATCTTTTTAAACAAAAATTGAGTTTTTATTGACAAAACAGTTTCTTTTAACTTTTAAGTTCAGGGGTACATGTGCTGGTTTGTTACATAGGTAAACTTGTGTCATGGAGGTTTGTCGTACAGATTATTTCATCACCCAGAAATTAAGCCTAGTATCCATTAGTTATTTTTCCTGATCCTCTCCCCTCCTCCCACTCTCCAATCTCTGAAAGGCCCTCAATTTGTGTTGTTCTTTCTCTGTGTCCATGTGTTCTCATTATTTAGCTCCCACTTATAAGTAAGAACATGCAGTGTTTGGTTTTCTGTTCCTGTGTTAGTTTGCTAAGGATAGTGGCCTCCAGCTGCATCCATGTTCCTGCAAAGGAGATGATCTCATTCTTTTTTATGGCTGCATAGTATTCTACAGTGCATATGTACCACATTTTCTTTATCCATTCTATCACCGATGGGCACGTAGGTTGATTCCATGTCTTTGCTATTTTGAATGGTGCTGCAATGAACATACACATCCATGTGTCTTTATAATA
Source organism: Ateles fusciceps (assembly GCA_036589455.1). NCBI lineage: Eukaryota > Metazoa > Chordata > Mammalia > Primates > Atelidae > Ateles > Ateles fusciceps. The sequence goes on from JAZHEH010000562.1 coordinate 17,149,470, forward strand.
AAATGATTTATGTTCCTTTATGTTTCCCAGTAATGGGATTGCTGGGTTGAATGGCATTGCTGTCTTGAGGTCTTTGAGGAATCACCACACTGTCTTTCACAATGGCTGAGGTAATTTACATTCCCACCAATGATGTATAAGCATTTATTTTTCTCCATAAACTTGCCAGCATCTGTTATGTTTTACCTTTTAATAGTAGCCGTTCTGACTGGTGTTAGATGATATCTCACTGTGGTTTTGATTTGCATTTCTCTAATGATCAATGATGTTGAGCTTTTTCGTTTTTTTCATATGCTTGTTGGCTGCATGTATTTCTTCTTTTGAAATGTGTCAACAAAACAGACTTTAAAATTACATGTAGATGCAAATAAATTAGAATTGCCAAAACAAAGAAGAATGAAGTTGGAGGCCTCAGTGTACACTGGATTGGAGCGTATCTATTCTCGATTATTGTATTCATCATGTTTTACTGTAATTGTTACTAAAGTAAGGGATCTGTCTTAATCATCTCTGTGACCCTTCACACAATCACAAATGTTTTCAGTAAAATGTGTTGCATTGGTTTAAAAGTAAATACGATTTTGTATTCGTATGATTTTTATTTGAGAAGAAAGGAAAGACTGGGCATCTCAACAACTGAACAAGTGGGCAGGACTCTATGCAATAACATCAGAAATAGGGCTAGCTTTTCCTTTTTCCAAGAGCAATGTCCAGAATCTTGGGACTTGGTTTCCATTTAACACATGGGGAACATCCCTTGAGGTTATTCAGTGAGTTTGGTTTTACATCAAGGAATTACTTGGAGTCTAGCTTCAGTCAATCCTGGATTGAATTATTCATGGCAATTACTGCTTGCCTGTTAACATCTTTCTTATACTGACTCTGATGATTCTAGTTTTTGATTGCATGTGGCTTCTCTACGTTTAACATCATACATCACTCAGTTCTCTAAGGTGAGCCAAGGGCTCTCTTCTTTCAATATTTAAGGTAAACTCCTTAGTTCTGGACACCAGCCCATGGATTTTACATCTTGCCAATTCTCTAATACTTTATTCTTAATCCTCAGCCTTGTGGACTTTAAAAAATAGCTCTGATAATTCCAAAAGTCCATATACTTTATCTTAACAGAAGTTGCAAATTGGTATTGGTCCATGTTTGTGTATTTCCAACCATTATTCCTACCCAAAGTTGTTTATTTGTGACGAGATTTGACCCAGTTTAGTGCCCATTGAGATTATCCATCATGGCTTTTGAAATAATCTGTTTTTTGATTGTTTATCTCCTGGAAACTTCGCAGCACACGACTGAAGTCATTCCAGCTAAAGCTGGTTTTCCCTTTCATTAGGTCATTCAGGGCAGCATCACATCAAGTATGCAAAGAAGCTTTTTCCATCCAGAAAAATTTAAAGTGCTCCAATTCCATTTTCTGGGTTTCTCATTCTCACATTTTCTAACCAAGAAGATTTAGACAGTGTCAAGGTGAGGCAAAACAAACAATCTGTTTAGATAAATACATTCAACACTGTCTTCTCTGAGGGTAGGTGTAGGTGACACAAATAAGGCGTATGCATTGAATCATCAGACTTAATCTCACAGGTGTCATCTACATGTAGATGCTGGAGTCTGCATCCAACCAATCGCTGTTTGTTGGGCATCTATAGCATGCCACATTAACACTCTGAGGATTCCAAACATGAAAAAGATAAGGTTTCTAGACATAGGTATGCAAATCAGGCAAAGAAGTATGTGATAAAGATCAATGAAAAAGTATAAAGTCATGCTACTGGAACTGAAGAGGGAAAAACCTTCCATTTGGCCAGACCCTAGGAGATTTCATGGCAGAACATGGTATTTGAGCTGGGCCTTGAAGTACGGATAACAGTTCCAACAGGAAGGGAGGATATGCCACATGGATAAAATAGCACATGCAAAAATCTAGAGATTGGAAAGTCATAGGCTATGTGCATAATCTTCTGGTCAGCAAAACGTCAATATGCCAGCTGCTTTCTTTCTAAGGGTGAAGATATAGAAAGCAGTTGATAAGTTTGATCAAGAGCTAACTCTGAACTGAGTGTGGTGGTTCACACCTGTAATCCCAACAATTTGGGAGGCTGAGACAGGCAGATCACTTTAGGGTCAGGAGTGCAAGGCCAGCCTGGCCAACATGGTGAAACCCTATCTCTACTAAAAACAGAAAAATCAGCCAGCCATGGTGGCACGTGCCTGTAATCTCAGCTACTCCGAGGCTGAGGCACAAGAACAGCTTGAACCTGACAGGTGGAGGTTGCAGTGAGCCAAGATCCTGCCACTGCACTCCAGGCTGGGTGACAGAGCCAGACTCTGTCTGGGGAGTGGGAGATTAAAAAAAAGAGTTAACCCTGGACAGAAGCGTTGTAGAAATCGCTCATTTGCAGGAGTAGATACGCTTTCTCAAATAGTTCCTTACTCACTCAGTAGACTCCAATCCATATTTAAAGATATGAGTCCTGTGCCTGTGCTCTGTTAAGGAGAAAAATGAGCCTCAGAGTAGTGATGTGACTTGTCCAAGCCAACCTGCTAGGCTGATGAAGACCTTGATCTCAAATTGAAGCCCCTCAAATTTCAATTCAGTCATTATCCATACTAGGAAAAAGAACTGGAGCGTAACTTCAAATCATTTTACTCAAACTTGGAATGTAATTTTTATGCAGCCATTATACTATTTTCATATAATTCAGAAAGTTAAGGTGACTTAGTACATTTTGTTTGGTTTAAGCTAATATTAACATTAGTTTTCAAATTCTGAGCTTACTCTTCAGGTATGACCATTAGGGATGGGGAAGAAATGAAATGCATCAGGATTGTACTGAGTGAAAAGTAGATGCAAACATTAATATGCAATATTTATGAATACTAACTACATGTAGGGTCCCAAGAGTTCACATACATCATCTCACTTAATGCTTGTAAGAGCACTCAGAAGTTGATACTATCATTTCTATTTTACACGTGAGGAAATTAATGCACAGTTAATTAACTTGACTAAGGTCCCATAGCTAATAAGTGGAAGAGTTAGGCAATCTGGCTCAACTACTTACCCTCAACTGCTAGGCTAAGTACAATGGGGCTGAAAATGGTATGTCTCTCATATAGTTGCTATGAGCATTTCATGAGTTAATACATATGAAGTGCCTACTCCCACATCTGGTGCACGGTAGGTACTCATAAATAATAAAAACTGTGATTGGAAGATGAAGTTCCTTGCCTAGAGCTGTATGTTGTTAGGCTGACTAAAGAGCATCATGACGTCAACCCTTACAGTAATTATAATAATAATGTCATTTGTTGTCGTTTAATTTTGTTTCAGAAATCTTAACTTGTATCTTTTCACAGGCCAGTAAAAGTAAAATTTGAGTTCCATGTTACGTTTATTCAAAACGAAAGTAAATATGCTCGAGTTCATTTTTCGACATCAGGACTTGAGCATTTAAAAATGATATACGCTCTGCTCATATACATAGCAGCATTATTCATAGCAGCCAAAAGGTGGAAGCAACCCAAATGTCCATTGACAAGGGAAAAGCAAAATGTGCTATATCCACACAATACAATATTATTCAGTGTCAAAAAGGAAATAAATCCTGACACATGCTACAAAATGAGTGAACCCTGAAGACATCATGATAAGTGAAATCTGCCAGTCACAAATGGACAAATACTTTATAATTCACTTTATATTAGATACCTAGAGTAGTCAAATTCAGAGAAACAGAAAGTAGAATGGTGGTTATCAGGGATTGCGGAAAGGGAGAAATCGGGAATCACCATATTTGATGGATACAGAGTTTCAGATTTGCAAGATGAAAAAAGTTCTGGAGATTGATGATAGTGACAGTTGTACAACAACGTGAATGTATTTAATGACCGCTGAACTGTACATCTAAAAATGGTCAAAATGGTAAATGCTGTTATTTATATTATACTACAGTTTAAAAGACATATGTGCTGAGATATTGAAATTTTATATATTCAACCAAAACGCAAAGGGCTTCACAATCATCACAGTAAAAATGAGTCATTTTTGAAAACAGGGAGAAGTCATTTCCTTGCTTACTCATTGTGAATGCTACTTGACAAAAGTTTTGTTTGAGTATCAAAACATATTAATTGAGGTCTTTGGTATTCAGCAGTCAAATGCTGGGTTTCGATAATCCTCTTTGTTCTTTCTCTGATGTTCTCATTTCCAGAATCTAATTCTCCTGGGGAATGTACTACTCCCTTATAGCAGGTGATCAGTTTTTATAATCATTCAAAACTTTGAGGCAGTTATAGGTGGGAGGCCACAGGAGGGAGAGATGCTATTATCTCAGGGACACCCTATTAAGATTAAATTGGATTCTTTAGTTCCTTCTAGAAAAAGGAATGAGAGCTAGTATTTTTTGAGCACCCTTTAGCACCTGTGGTTTGAGCAACCATACTGGGCACTTTGTGTATGTTGTATTTAATTCTGATGGCATAGGAATAAAAGAAAATTTCTCGAATCATAAGAGATTGCAAGTGTTTTTCTTCCTCTCATTTCTAAGGGCGGAGTCCTGTTGACTTATTAGTCAGGGAACTACCTTTGTTGTAAACAAAATCAAGAGACGTGGAACTTCAGTTGATCCACCGTTCAATGCTTGGACGTTTTGTACAAACAGTACTTTGGCTTGGGGCTGGCCTGTGTATGTTGTATGTTTAGTGGCATCCCTGGCCTCCACTTGGGAATCGTGGATATATATGTTAAAGGGTTGAGGCTTGGAGGGGACAGGGAAGTGAGACTAGAGAAGTGATAGAGCTGAATGTTTAGGACCATTTTTGGGAGAGAAAAAAGGGGAATTTCTGCAACAATTCAGAAAGACAGAGTCCCAGAATAATTTTCAAGAAGTTATCTATTAAGAGTGAATACTCCCTCTTGCAATTTTCTTGAACATTTACATCAAGATTTCAGTTGTTCTGAACTGTGCTTTCCTATTGGTTTTTCTTTCTTTTTTTTTGGTAGGGGATGGAGTCTTATTCTGTAGTCCAGGCTGGAGTGCAGTGGCACGATCTCGGCTCACTGCAACCTCTGCCTCCTGGGTCCCGGTTCAAGCAATTCTCCTACTTCAGCCTCCCAGGTAGCTGGGATTACAGACATGAGCCACTATGTCCAGCTAATTTGTGTATTTTTTAGTGGAGATGGCGTTTCACTATGTCGGCCAGTCTGGTCTTGAACTCCTGAACTCATGATCCACCCGCCTCGGCCTCCCACAGTGCTGGGATTACAGGCATGAGCCACCGTGCCCGGCCAGTTTGCTGTTTTTATGAGGTGGTTTTGTGCCCAAACTGGGCCACATGGTAGGGTAGTGTGTAGATTTTTTTGTGGGTTATACGTATCACAGTTCTTTGTAAAATCCTTAGGCTTAAATGATGTTTAATTTTCCCATTAGAAAAGTGGTAAGAATTAATTCAATGATAAACACTGATGGAGTAGTGATAGAGTTTTCAATGAAAGGTCAAGTTCTTTAACCTCATTCCTTAGTATTTTCCGCATTTTCTAGAAGTTGCCCTTACCTCTTAGAAAGGTCAAATTGCATATTGTACCATTCTTTTTTTTTTTTTTTGAGACAGAGTCTTGCTCTGTCACGAGGCTGGAGTGCAGTGGCACAATCATGGCTCACTAGTTCAAGCAATTCTCCTGCCTCAGCCTCTCCTGTAGCTGGGATTACAGGCACACGCCACCATGCCCAGCTAATTTTTTTTGCATTTTTAGTAGAGATGGGGTTTCACCATGTTGGCCAGGATGGTCTCAATCTCCTGACCTCAGGAAATCCGCCCGCCTCCGCCTCCCTAAGTGCTGGGATTACAGGTGTGAGCCACTGCGCCCGGCCACATATTGTACCATTCTGTCATTTTTTTTTTATACTTTTACAAGAGCCAAACCATGTTTAGCTTTCTTTTTTTTCTTTTTTTTCTTTTTGAGACAGGGTCTCACTCCGTTGCCCAGGCTGGTGTAGAGTGGTGCAATCACAGATCACTGCAGCCTCAACCTCCTGGGCTCAAGAATTCTCTCACCTCAGCCTCTTGAGTAGCTGGCTCTACGGGCAGGAGCTGCCATAGCCGACTAATTTTTGATTTTTGTTTAGAGACAGGGTCCCTGTATGTTGCCCAGGCTGGTCTCAAACTCTTGCACTCAAGTGATCTCTTGCTTTGGCTTCCCAAAGTGTTGGGATTACAGGCGTGAGCCACGGCGCCCGGCCGTTTTAGCTTTCTAGAGCTTCTAAGAAGACTAGTAAGAAAAGACACCCCTGCCCCCCACCTCCCTCCCCCATTTTTTAAATGATTACATTCAGAGGAAATTTAACATCTGACCATCAGGTCTGTCTGTACATTTCTTACTGCTGCTGTAATAAGTTTTAACAAATTTAAGGGCTTAAAAATATAAACATTAACTCACAGTTCTGGAGGTCCAAAAGCAGTCTCAGTGAGCTGGAGTCAAGGTGTGGTGGGGATGCATTCCTTCCGGAGGCTTTAGAGAGGAGATTGTATTTCCTTGCTTTTCTAGCGTCTAGAGGCTGCCGGCATTCCTTAGCTTACGGCCTTGCATCACTTCAACGTCTGTTTCTCTCATCACGTCTCCCTCTCTCTTTCACCTGCCTGCCGCTTTCTTAATAAGGACGCTTGTGATTACATTGGGCCTACCTGGAAATCCAGGATCATCTCCCTTCTCAAGATCCTTAATCACATCTGCAAAGTACCTTCACATGTTCCAGGGATTAGACTGTCGACATCTTTGGGGGCCATTATTCTAAGTACCGCAGTAAGGGTAGAAGAATGTGCAGTGTGGCAGGGTGCGGTAGCTCACACCTGTAATCCCAGTGCTTTGGGAGGCTGAGGTGAGTAGATCACTTGAGGTCAGGAGTTTGAGACCAGCCTGGCCACCATGGTGAAATCCTGTCTCTAATTTAAAAATGTAAAAATTAGCTGTGTGTGGTGGCAGGTGCCTGTAATCCCAGCTACCCAGGAGGCTGAGGCAGGAGGATCAATTTAGCCTGGGAAGCGGAGGGTGTAGTGAGCCAAGACTGCACCATTGTGCTTCAGCCTGGGATACAGCAAGCCTCCATCCCAAAAAAAAGAAAGAAAAAAAAAAAGAATGTTTGGTGTGAGTGGTCTCATTCTGATAATATGCTTGAATTGTTCCACGGACTTGATTTTTTTTAAATACGTAAAATCATTAGGTTTAAATAACATTTAATTTTTACATTAGAAAAGTGATAAGAATTTATCAACTGACAATAATCTTGATGGAGTACTGACACAATTTTTAATAAAAACTCAAGCTCCTCTTTAACCTCATTCCCAGGATCTAATTAACAGGTCTATCCAGAAGAACAGAGCGATGTCTACAGCAAGTTCAATAGTTCTCCTGAAACATACGACACACTGATAGTTATATCTATGGAATAAAATCTCTCCCAACAGATTCAAAAGGATCACACTGCAAGCACGGTGCATGGCACACAGTAGTGACCCACGAATATTGGCTAAATGACCAAAAGCCTGTACAGTCACACCAGGTTTTATTAATGTCGAAATACATTGGCAGGAGATGGCCCCAAAAGCTGTTAAGTCATTTGTTATATATTTAGGGATAACGTGATCTGATCGGTGCCACGTAACTTCTGGTGACGCTCATGATTTGAGTGTATTAGAGTTTATGGCGTTTCATTTCACCTATTCCTTATGAAGCTTACGCTGAAGCCATTTTCTCTGAAGCTTCTCTTCTTACTCATTTTGATCATACTTGATGGGGCAAAATCCTGTATGCTTCAAAACAGCTCCTTCTGGAAGTTCAGTTGAGGGCGGAAAGGAGTATAGTGTAGGAGTTAAGAGCATGGACTCAGCAGCCAGGCAGACGGTAGGCTCAGATTCTGTCTCGGCCTCTTGCTAGAAGCCATAGGGCCAATGCTCACCCTCAGTTTTCTCACTGGAAAAGGAGAATAGGGCACCCCGATTCAGGGTTGTGGCAAGGATTCAAAGGGAACCATGTGAAATGCAGTCAGTGCCTGCCATTCAGTGCCCACTTAGTACATGAGAACGGATATTTTTCCAATTAGATTATTACCTATCAACCCACTGGGTTGTAAAACAGACCTTCTAGCATTTTTTCTGTCATAGTCCATTTTTTCTAGCATAGTCCATGACTTTGTTGAGGAGGCTTTTTGGGGAAAAACCTGTCTAGACAAGAGGATATTTATGTCTCATCAACTTTTTGGAAAGTGCCGGGAGTAAATAGATAAGAAAATGAATATATCATATGCACAAAATACTAACAAATGCAACAGAAGAAGAGGCTCTGGCTGGCTCTCACCCTTCTCGCCCTTTGCCCAAGGCTTATGGGTAAGTGTGGAATGAACACAACAATCTGCCGATGTTGTTTGAGCTCCTATGATGTGCCGTGCTTGCCAGTGATGCAGGAGAGATAGAAAAGATGTGAAAATGAGACTGTGTGGCTCTGCCTCTTTGCAATTAGCCAGTGACCTCCTATGAGTTTTATAGGAATCACCTCTCATGATCATAACCTGCAATGCCAGAATTTCCCCCTACGTCATAGAAGAGGGAAATGGAGACACCCCTGGGAGGTAAGGCAGCTCGCCTGTCCCATGGCTAAATGGAGTGTGAACTCAGGCCTGCATCTGACTCGTATGACCCAGTTCCTGCTCACTCTGCCTTCCTGCCTCCCACTCACTATACTCAAGGAGAATATTGAGTTCTGGAGAGAATATCTATATGCACGAACAAAATCTATAACACTGAGAGATACAAAATGAGCACAAACTATAGGGTAGAGACAATAGGGTGGCTCTGAGTTCCTAGTAGGAGGCCTGGAGTACCCATGAAAATGGTGAAGTCTGACCTGGGTCTTAGAAACAACAGCCATCAGAAGCTACAAAGAAATGGATAGGGTTGTCCAAGTAAGCAGGATGGCCTGAGCAAAGTGGGGATGAGAGGAGGCGCAGGCAAGGAGGACAAAAGTTTCAATTAAAAAAATTTTTTTTTTTTGAGACGGACTTTCACTCTTGTCGCCCAGGCTGGAGTGCAGTGGCGTGATCTCCGCTCACTGCAACCTCTGCCTCCTGGGTTCAAACCATCCTCCTGCTTCAGCCTCCCGAGTAGCTAGGATTACAGGAGCCCACCACCACACCCGGACAATTTTTTTTTTGCATTTTTAGTAGAGGTGGCTTTTCGCCATGTTGGCCAGGCTGATCTCGAACTCCTGACCTCAGGCGATTGGCCCACTTCGGCCTCCCAAAGTGCTGGGATTACAGGCGTGAGCCACCACGCCCAGCCAAAAGATTCAATTTTTATGTTTGCTCTTGGACTGATTGGTAGTGTACTAAGTTGGAAATTGTGAAGCTGTTTCCGGGTTAGAGAGAAGGCTGATCAATTGGCAATGTGTGCCTCAGGTAGGCTATTAAGTAGAGAAAGAGTCACGCCTTTGATTAAGAATTGTCTACATGACTGTGACTGCATCCATTCAAGTAAAATACAGAGCAACGGGGCAGACTATGGTTATAAGGGTAATGGAATTGACTTAGGGTTTTTAACCTCTTTCAAAAGAAGGCCCTTGATGGTGTAAATGAGTAATGAAATTCAAAACATGAGGTATAAAATGGTGCAGCTGCTAGAGAAAACAAGTTAAATATAGAATTACCATAAGACCTAGCAATCCCGCTCTGAGGTATATACATGCATACCTTGGGGTTTTTCTTTTTTTCCCTTCCCTTTATCATGCCTCACAGATACTGCATTTTTTAAGATTGAAAGTTTGTGGTAACCCTGTGTTGACTGAGTCCGTCAGCATCATTTTTTTTCAACAGCCTGTGCTCACTTTGTGTCTCTGTGTCATATTTTGGTAATTCTGGCAATATTTCAAACGTTTTTATCATTACCATATCTGTTATGGTGCTCTGTGACAATTCATCTTTGATGTTACTATTGGAATTGTTTTGAGGTTCCACAAACTGCGCCCATATTAGGCGGCAGACTTAATCCATAAATGTGGTGTTCTGACAACTCCACTGGCAGGCCATTCTTCTGTCTCTCTCTTCCTCTCTCTCTATGTCTCTGTCTGTCTTTGAACCTCCCTGTTCCCTGAGACACAACAATATTGAAATTAGACCAGTTAATAACCTGATAATGGCCTCTAAGTGTTGAAGTGAAAGGGACAGCTGTGTGTCTGTTACTCTGAATTAAAAGCTAGAAATGATTAAGTTTAGTAAAGAAGACATTTCAAGAGCTGAGACAGGCCAAGCGCAGTGGCTCATGCCTGTAATCCTAGTGCTTTGGAAAGCCGAGGTGGGAGGATCACTTGAGGCCAGGAGTTTCAGACCAGGCTGGGCAACATAGCGAGATCCCAACTCTACAAAAAATTTAAAATTTAACTGGATATGGTGGCACGTGCCTGTGGTCCTAGCTACTAGAGTCCAGGGAAGGAGGGTCACTTGAGCCCATGAGTTCAGGAGAGCAGTGAACTATGATCGTACCTCTGCACTCTACACTGGGTGACAGAGTGAGACCCTGTCTCAAAAAAAAAAAAAAAAAAAAAAAAAAACAAAGAAAAAGCTGAGATAGGCTAAAATCTAGCCCTCTTGTGCCAAACAGCCACGTTGAGAATGTAAAAGAAAAGTTCTTGAAGGAAATTAAAAGTGCTACTGCAGTGAACAGTGCTGACAGGGAGAAAGTTTGGGTGGTCTGGATGGAAGATCAAAAAGTCACAACATTCCCTTAAGCCAAAGCCTAATCCAGAGCAAGGTCCCAATTCGCTTCTTCTTCTTTTTTTTTTTTGTGGGGGGACAGGGGCAGAGTCCTGCTCTGTTGGCCTAGGCTGGAGTGCAGTGGCACAATCTTAACTCACTGCAACCTCTGCCTCCTGGCTTGAAGCACTTCTCACGCCTCAGCCTCCTCCGTGGCTGGGATTGCAGGCATGTACCAGCATGCCTGGTTCATTTTTTGTATTTTTTAGTAGAGACGGGGTTTTGCCATGTTGGCCAGGCTGGTCTCGAACTCCTGGCCTAAAGTGATCTGCCCGCCTTGGTCTCACAAAGTGTTGGGATTACAGGCGTGAGCCACTGTGCCCAGTCCAATTATCTTCAATTGTGTGAAGGCTAAGATAGGTGAGGAAGGTGCAGAAGAAAAGTGTGAAGCAAGCAGTGGTTGATTCATAAGGTTTAAGGACTGACGCTGTCTCCATAACATAAAAGTGCACGGGGAAGCAGAAAGTGCTGATAGAGAAGCTGCAGCAAGTTATTTTGAAGATCTAGCTAAGATCATCGATGAAGGTGGCTACGCTAAACCTCAGATTTTCAATGTAGATAAAAACAGTCTTCTACTGGAAGAAGATGCCATCTAGGACTTTTCCACCTAAAGAGGGGAAGACAAAGCCTGGTTTCAAAGCTTCAGAGTACAGGCTGTCTCTCTTGTTAGGAACTAATGCAGAGCTGATGACTTTAGGTGGAAGCCAGTGCTCATTGGCCATTCCCAAAACCCTAGGTCCTTGAGAATGATGTGTAATCAACTGCCTGTGCTCTAGAAATGGAATATCAAAGCCTGGATGACACACAAGCATGATTTACTGAACATTTTAAGCCCACTGTTGAGACCTAAGAAAAAAGATTTCTTTCAAAATATTATCGCCATTGACAATGAACCTGGAGCTCTGATGGATATGTACAAGGAGATGAATGTTGTTCTCGTGTCTGCTAACACAGCATTCATTCTGCAGTGCATGAATCAAGAAATAATTTCAACTTTCAAGTCTTTTTATTTAAGAAATACATTTTGTGAGACTATAGCTGCCATGGAAACTGATTCCTTTGATGCATCTAGACAGAGTCAATTGAAACCCTTCTGGAAAAGATTAACCATACTAGATGTCATTAAGAACATTTGTGGTTCAAGAGAGGAGGTCAAAATATCAACATGAACGGAAGTTTAAAAGAAGTTGATTCCAACTCTCATGAATGATTTGGAGAGGATCAAGACTTCAGTGGAGGAGGTAACTGTGGTTATGGTGGAAATAGCAAGAGAATTAGAATTAGAAGTGGAGCCTGAGCATGTGACTGAACTGCTGTCATCTCACGATAAAGTTTGAATGGACAAAGAGTTACTTCCTGGGTGAGCAAAGAAAGTGGTTTCTTAAGATGGAATCAACTCCTGGTAAAGAACACCATTGAAATGACAACAAAGGATTTTGAATATTACATAAACATAGTTGATGTAAGTGGCAGGATTCGAGAGGATTTCCTCCAAATTTGAAAGAAGTTTTGCTGTGGGTAAAATGCTATCCAACAGCATTGCATGCTACAGAGAAATCCTTTATGAGGAGTGCGCTTCACTGTTGTTTCAAGACATTGCCACAACCATGACAACCTTCAGCAACCACCAGCCTTATCAGTCAGCACATCAGCACTGAGGCAAGACCCTCCACCAGCAAAAAGTTTACAACTTCCTGAAGGCTCAGAATTTTTGTTAGCATTTCTTTAGAAATAAAGCTTTTTATTTACTTTTTTGAGATGGAGTTTTGTCTTGTCGCCTAGGCTGAAGTGCAGTGGTGTGATCTCAGCTCACTGCAACCTCCGCCTGCCAGGCTCAAGTGATCCTTCTGCCTCATCCTCTCAAATAGCTGGGATTACAGGCCCATGCCACTACATCTGGCTAATTTTTGTATTTTTAGTAGAGACAGGGTTTTACCATGTTGGCCAGGCTGGTCTCGAACTCCTGACCTCGGGTGATCTGCCTGCCTTGGCCTCCCAAAGTGTTGGGATTACAGGCACGAGCCACTGTGCCCAGCCATTTTTTTTTTTAAGACAGTGTCTCACTTTGTCACCCAGGCTGGAAAATGTGATCTCAGCTCACTGCAGCCTCGACCTCCTGGGCTGAAGCAATAGTTCCACTTCAGCCTCCTCACTCCTCAGTAGCTGGGACCACAGGTGTGTGCCACCATGCCTCGCTAATTTTTGTAGAGATGGGGTTTCATCATGTTGCCCGTGAGCTCAAGCAATCTGTCCACCTTGGCCTCCCAAAGTGCTGGGATTACAGGTGTGAGCCACCGGGCCCTGTCAAAGTATATTTTAACTAAGGTGTGTGTATTATTATTTTAGGCACAATGCCATTGCACATTTAATAGACTATAAGATGGTGTAAATATAACTTTCATTTGTGTTGGGTAACAAAAAATATGTGTGTGACTCACTTTATTATGATATTCTCTTTACTGCGGTGGTCTGGAATCAAATCTACAGTATCTCTGAGATATGCCTGTTCCAAAAGAATTGAAAACAGGTCTTTCAACAAAATTTTATATATAAACATTCATAGCAGCATTATTCCCAATAGCTAAGAGGTGGAAACAATGCAAATGTCTGTCAACTGATGAGTGGATCAACAAAATATGGTGTATCCATGCAATGGAATACTATCTAGCCAAAAAAGGAATGAAGTATTGATACAGGCTACCACGTGGCTAAACTTTAGAAGCATGCTAAGCAAAAGAAGCTAGACAAAAAATGTTACATACAGTAGAATTTCATTGATATGAAACGCCCATTATAGGCAAATCCATAGACACTGAAAACAGATGAGTGTTTGCCAGGGACTGGAGGGAGGAGCAAGGGGGGATGCATGCTTAATGGGTGTAGGATTTTCCTTGGAGGCCATGAAATGTTTTGGAACTAGATTGAGGTGGTTGTTGCACAACATTGTAAGTGTATTCAATGCCACTAAATTGTAAACTTTAAAATGTTTAAAATGATGAATTTTATGTTATGTGTATTTTACAACCACCACCACCACAACAAAATATGGGATGATCTGAAGGGTCCCCTTCTTCTGAAGTATAGGAGACACCGATGTTGGGTGAGTATATGGGAATATTTGCATAAGTATCAGCTAGAACTTAAGTGTAGAATATTAGAAGTTAAAAATTTCAGAAATAATGCCCTTAGTGTCTCTTCAGCTTATTTTTTAAAAATTAAAGTCAAGTAGAAGTAAATTTATTATTTTTAAAAACCATCTAAAATAGATCTGATTTTGGTGAAGTATTTCTATTCATCTAATTTATTTATCAAACAATTTATCTGTGTAGCCAACTATCTGTATATATATAGAAACTTTCCATATTAATGTTTGTCTAATACAAATAATAGTAATTTCTGAGTGGTGGAATTCAGGTCATTAAAATAAGCTTTCCTCTTGCCTTTCTGCATTGGTTGGATTTTTAAAAAAATAATAAATGTGTATCACTTTTATGAACACCATTGTGTGATTTTAAGAAATATGCACCAACTAGCTTAACAAGCAAACAAGCCAAGATGGTATGATAATTAATTCTTTGCAAAACACAGTTAATGGATATTCCCTTCTTTGTACTTTCTTTCTGTTTTGTTTTGTGTTTTTCCTAGTCAAGATCTCGCTCTGTCTATCTAGGCTGCAGAGCAGAGGCATGATCATAGCCTTGAACTTCTGGGCTCATTCGGTCCTCCCGCCTCAGCCGCTGGGAGTAGCTGGCACTACAGGTGTGGACCGCTACGCCCAACTAATTAAAAACAATTTCTGTAGAGAAGAGGGTTTCACTATGTTGCCCAGGCTGGCATTGAACTCCTGGCCTCAAGTGATCCTTCCCTGAGGCCTCACAAAGTGTCAGGATTATAGGTGTAAGCCTCTGCACCTAACCCTTCTTTGTACTTTCTTGAGGTACTTAAAAAATTGCCAAAGTAGTATTTTATTTGATTTATTTATTTTTTTGAGACAGAGTCTCACTCTGTTGCCCAGGCTGGAGTGCAGTGGTGCGATCTTGGCTCACTGCAACTTCCGCCTCCCGGGTTCAAGAGATTCTCCTGCCTCAGCCTCCCAAGTAGCTGGGATTACAGGCACACGCCACTACTCCCAGCTAATTTTTGTATTTTTGGTAGAGATGGGGTTTCACCATGTTGGCCAGGATGGTCTCGATCTCCTGACCTCGTGATCTGCCTGCTTTGGCCTCCCAAAGTGCTGGGATTATAGGTGTGAGCCACCGTGCCCAGCCTTTATTTTTATTTTATTATTTTAATTTTTAATTTTTATGGATACATAATAGTTTTACACATTTATGGGTCTATGTGATATTTTGATACAAGCATACAATATGTAATAATCAAATCTGGGTAATTAGGATATACATCACCTCAAATATTTATCATTTATTTCTTTGTGTTGAGAACACTACAAATCTACTCTTATTTCAAAATATACAATTGTTAGCTATAGTCTACCTATTGTGCTCCTGAAAATTATATCTTATTCCTTCGATTTCACTCTATTTTTTGTACCCAATTACCAACTCCTCTTTATCATTCCTTCCTCATTACCCTTCCCAACCTCTGGTAACCACCATTCTATTCACTACTTCCACCAAAGTAATATTTTAAAGATTCATAAAACTTAGAAAGGGAAACATTGAGAAGCTTGCCCAGTGTCACAAACTGCTAAGGGTCTCGGTGACTGGGATTCAGATTCAGATTTGGTTGGCTTCAAAATGGCGATTCTCAGCCTTGAGTTACTCTTGCCATAAGTAATATAGCTTTGTTTTTCAAAAAT
This sequence comes from Ateles fusciceps, assembly GCA_036589455.1. NCBI lineage: Eukaryota > Metazoa > Chordata > Mammalia > Primates > Atelidae > Ateles > Ateles fusciceps. The sequence goes on from JAZHEH010000562.1 coordinate 17,165,100, forward strand.
TCAATCTCAGTGCAATTTTCCCCTGGATTCTAATTACTCACTGAGTCCTACATCTGTCCTTCAAAATGCCAGGATTGCAGAGGAGGGCATTGTTTGCTCTTCCTCTCAAGAACATGTTCCAGTTCCAGAAAATTATCCACCTACTACAAAAATGCCCAGGAACAGAACATCTGCTGCGTACAGGGCACAAATAAGATGCATTGCTTAGCGACTCTGAGCCTGAGGTTGCTGTGAATTAAGATGCCCAGTAGCCCATTGTAGAGGGGGCTTAGTGGTGTTCATTTATCCATTTACTCACTGCTTATAGAGTTCCTGGGAACTATAAATGTTGATCCCCAGTTGTCAGTAATGTGCTCCTTAAGACATTTTTGCTTGCAAGAAACAGAAAGCAAATTATATAAAGCTAAAAAGGAAATTTTGTTATAGAAATATTGGATCGTTTCATAGGATTCAAAGAGAAAGATACATCTGAATTTTGGGCACAGAATGGCAACAGGGGTGAGGCTTGGCGGCTTAGAACAAATGGGCTGAAGTCAATCTGGATTTGAATCTTTGCTCTCACACTTACTAGCCCTTTGACCTTGGAGAATTTGCTTAACCACTCAGTATAACGAAAATAGTCATAATAACAGTGCTTCCTTATAGGTGGTTCTGAGCATTTAGCAGTTAATGCATATAAAGGACTTATCCTAGTCCTCATCCCATATAAAGGACTTATCTCAGCCTGCTATTCAGTAAACACTCAATAACTTTTAGTCCTTTGAATTCTTCTTATATTACTGAAGACTTTATTTTTTAATTTTCCAGTCTACATAGTTAAGAATGACCACTAAATCCTACTGATTTTATAGATCCCTGGTACAGCCACAGGGGACTAATGAACTTGACACTCTCTTGGTTCCAAATCCAGATTTCTAGAAAAGAGATTGTTTGTCTTAATGGAATGGGCATTCATTCTTGGTCCAATAAACTGAAGCCAGTAAACGGGTCTGTTAACTAATATTGGCTTCCAGGAACCCAATGTTGTAACAACATGGATGGAGAAAAGGAGGACAGGTAGTAGACTCACTGGCTAGACACACCAAGAACTGAACAATACACCAAAAATCCTCCTTTTTTTTTTTTTTTTAACGCAGGGTCTTGCTCTGTAGCACAGGCTGGAGTGCAGTGATGCAATCATGACTTACCTTGAACTCCTAGTCTCAAGTGATCCTCTCACCTCACCATTCTGAGTAGCTGGGATTATAGGTGTGTGCCACAATGCCCAGCTGATTTTAAAAATATTTTTGTAGAGTTAGGGTCTCGCTGTTATCCAGGCTGCTCTGGAACTCCTGGCCTCAAGCCATCCCCCAACCTTGGCCTCCCAATGCACTGGCGTTACAGGTGAGCCACCATACCTGGCCACAAAGCCTCTAAATGTATTACTTTTTTTTGGTGGCATTCAATAGGAAAATGGATAACTGAAAAAAAGTTATTTATTTTATCTTGGATGTCCAAAGACTGTCCCTGTGACTTCCCATCTGTCTCCTTAAAACAAACAAGCAAACAAACAAGGTTCTTGGATTAAACATTTCATGACAGAGGCTGAAAATTGCCATGGAGATGATGGAGGAAATTACACACTTGTTCTTTTTTGCTTTTTCTTCACAGCCTATGCATAAGAATGAACTGAGGTATTAGCCTTAGCTCTCTTTCATGGTAAAGTGTTTTAAAATTTGCCACTGTGCTAGTAATAATAGATTTTTCTACATCTTAGTCTTAAAATCTTTTTATTGTAATAGGGTCAGCTTTACTAAACAATCAGGCCATGGTTTCTTGTTGAGTAAGATGCCTTACACTGTCTAAGCTGAGAATCTCTGAGATATCCGGATACTTTTATTCAAACCTGGTTTTTTAAAAGGATGCCTATCTTTTTATATTGTTCCAGTCTCCATTATTAATTAACTAGTAGCAGGAAAATCAACTTAGACTTGCTTAAACAATAAGAGGAACTTACCCGCTTACTTAACTGAAAAGTTCGGTGGTTGGTCAGGCTTCAAGTATAGATTGATCCAGTGGCTCAACCATATCACTAGAGGCCCAGTTTCTTTTTGTTGCTCCGTATTGTTTTTCCCAGGATCAGTTTCATTTAAAGACTGACATCCGTCATGGTCACACAAAGCTGGTGGCAGGAACAGGGTCCCCACTTTTGTTTTAGCAGAGAGGAAAGAGTATTCTTTTGATAGCTTCCATGGACCAAAGAGAACACTCCTTTCCCAGAATTCCTCTAAAACCATTCACTCTGGCTGGGAGAAAGATACACCAGTTGACATTAGCCAGTTAGGGCCTACCCTTAAATTCTCTGGAGGGTTCAATTTCAGCCAAACCTCATGACTACAAAATTTGATGTCCTGTTAAGAAGGCAGAAGGGTAGAAGGCTAGAAGTCAGACAACAAATATTCTCTCTAAAATGCTTCTTTTTCGATTCCAAGGAATAGTCTTTTTATGTTCTTCCCTAAATTTCAATGAAGTATAATGTTTTTGCCAATTTTTGGTGAGTGTGGCTAGGTGTCTGATTTTAGTTAGAGAACAAGCATCCTCCTGCTTTTTATAGACTGCCTTCAAAATAAATTAAGACAGTAGGCTCTAGCTTTTCCTATTGAAGACATTCATCAGAAAAATGAGATTAGTTTTTGTTTATCAAATAAGAGCCTTTATGTTTAATGAAATACTATGCAGACCTGTTATAGTTTGAAGGGAATCATGGTGAGACATCTTGATTTTAGATTTATGATAGTTCCGGCCTGACTCCCAAGCCTCGTTCCCATCATAGAGTCACTAACTATTTAGGCTTTGATGAGCATTGCCCTCATCTCTGTTAATAAGTTCATTTATGGTGATGCATGAATTACTTGAAATTATGTATAGGAGTGTCTGCAGAAAAGGAATGTTGAAAGGCAGGCAAATAGTGGGATAGAGGGGAAAAAAATCAATTTGGATGAAATTTGGAGCCCAGCTATTTAAATGATGTGCTCTATGGTTTTCAATTGGTTTGAACAAATAAAGTAAATTTGAACATCTGGAAGACTGAGGTTGATTGCCAGAGGGAAACATGGATATGTCAAGATAATTGTTCCCTTTATACTACTTTTCCTTGGTGACCTAAATACTTACCAGGATCTAACTTCTTTTCCTCTTGCCTATCGCCTATCTTTTTTTTTTTTTTTTGGTAACAGAATCTCACTCTGTCACCCAGGCTGGAGCGCAGTGGTGTGATCATGGTTCATGGCAGCCTCAACCTCCCAGGCTCAAGTGATCCTTCTACCTCAGCCTCCTGAGTAACTGGGACCACAGGTGTGTGCACACCACCACTCCCGGTTAACTTTTGAGTTTTTTTTTTTTTTTTTTAAATAGAGACAGGGTCTCTCTATAATGCCTAGGCTGGTTTCAAACTCCTGGGCTGAAGCAATCTCCCACCTTGGCCTCTCAAAGTGCTGGGATTACAGGTGTTAACCACAGCACCTGGCCTTGCCTATTTATCTTGTAAAGGCTTTTGAGATGTTCCCAGTGTTAAATATTTGACTTAGGCCCATGGTATCCAGGGGAAGTCTAATATCATTCCTGATCAGTTTCAATATTAATATTATTATAGAAAGTCATTGATGGCCATTAATTTAGCAAACTAACAAGGAACATCATATTACCTTGTTCCAACATAGCCCCAAAAACCTTCTCTCATTTTTCTCATGTGAAAGCCAGAGTAAGAAAAAGAGTTAAGCAAATAATTAAAATGAGCCATTCTTTACATTATGCTGCCTTTAAGCATTTTGCTGTCATAACTAACCTTGGTTGGCTGTCCTTAAAACTGTGTATGATTTCTTATTAATTCATATGGATATGTAGAATTTGTTGATAATTGTCCATATATCTTTTATATATATATATATATTTCATATATGATAGTTAAGTGTACCTGTGTAATAAAGAAATAAATGGTTTTTAAAAATTGTTGTAGTACCATGTATGAAAAACCACAACTTTAAATTATCCTGATCTACTTTATAGTAAATTTTATTCTGAAAGTATTTTGGAATCATACAAGTAGAATTCAGACTGCAAACGCAGGCAGGTGAAGTCTAGTTTGTGTTACAAATTCTTCAGGGAGTTTTTTTTTTTCTCTGCCTTTGCCCAGAGCTGTTTTTCGGGTTCCTCTCGGTACATTAGATTTATTTCTCTTTGTTCCTTGCATGGAGGATATAGCCTGTTTGGGTTTCAGTGTTACATGGGAATATGAAATTAGCACCCCTCTGTGCCCCCAACCTTCTGGCCTGCACTCTGAGCAGCTGTATGTGCCAAAGTTCAAGGTCTCTAGTCTGAGAAAAATGTTTCCCTTGGAACCACGATTTTCTGCTCTTGGCCTCTGGAGAATCCTTCTTTCGACTGTAACCCAGCAAAGCACTTAAACAGACATTTTTATGTTTCTAATCCAGCTTTTTACTTGTTTCATTCAGCAGTGTTGTTTATCTAGTGTCTGCCCTGCTGACATGAAAGTTCTGAATTGCTTTCTAAGATGATCTTTCAAAGCTGTGTTTACAAATAATCTGACTCTTCGATTCGTGAGGTTATACACCAGTAATAGTTTCTAAATCTGCCTTAAATCTCTTTCACTTTTTATTTTACAAAAATTAGGTGACCTCCATAATTATCCTAAACCAGCATTGTTGAGGTTAATCCGGTTCAGCAATTCACTCTTCAAATTAAAACATTTGAGTGCATGTCCTGTGATGAGAGACTTGGTAAGAACTAAAATATAAGGCAAATCCCTTCTTTCTGTATAATTTTTTGAGAAAACATAAACTTACCCTATAGTCATGCATTTATAGTGTTCTTACACAATCACTTTTAGAATACTCTTTTTATTATTATTGTCATATTTTTTTATAGACAGAGTCTCACTCTGTTGCCCAGGCTGGAGTGGAGTGGTGTGATCATGGCTCATTGCAGCCTTGATCTCCTGGGCTCAAGGGACCCTCTTGCCTCAGCCTCCCAAGTAGTTGGGACTACAGGTGTATGCCATCATGTCTGGCTAACTTTTGCATGTTTTTTGTAGAGATGAAGTTTCGCTATGTTGCCTGGGCTCAAGCAATCATCCCACCTTGGTCTCCCAAAGTATTGGGATTATAGGTATGACCCACGACGCCCAGGCGGAATACGCTACATTCTATATTGCCAGTCTGCATAGGTCTTAGTCTTTCCTCACAGACCTTTAGTTCTTGAGGCTAAGGACTGCTTTAATTATTTCTGTGTCTCTTACTGCCAGCATCCCAGCTGGGCTTTGCATCCAGGAAATGATTGAATAAAATAACTGGTTGCTTTAAAGTGTTTCTCTCCATTGTGTTTTGTGTATTCTTGACTACTTCCATGTTACTGTTCATTGGTTTTGGTCATAGCTGGAGCCAGAATTTCCATCCACTTAGCGATCTATGCATTTCCATCATAAGCGTGAGAGAAAACTGATAGAAATAGTAAAAGATGCACCTATCTGGGCTGACTGTAACTTTTCCCCTTTCTGCCAATAAAAGAATAAAATACTCTGTCTCATCCGTTCTCTTCCTTACCAGGACCCCTGTTTCAGAGATAAACAGTTACATATTGACAATATCACTTGGTGGGCAGGGCAGTAAATGTCCCCTTCATTTTTGTGTTTAGTTGACAGCAATTAAAATGCTCTTGCAAGGCCGGATGTATTCTCATTCCTAGCATTTAGCTCAGAGCCTGGCTCATAGTAGTCGCTCACAATATGAAATGAAAGAATTCACATTCACCCTTAGAGAAAACAAGAGAGAAGATTAGATTTAAAAGTCCAGGAAACGCTACTGAAAAATAATAATCTCAACACAACTGCAGAAAACCATAATGAAAACAGGCATGCACTTTTGCTCTTGTCATCAGTAGGGCCATTATTAATAATAGTAGCAGTAATACTGACTAATTATTTTCCATGCTTAAGATCCATGTGCTGTTCTGAGCAGTTGGCATATGTTCCAGGTTGGGTTCTTCAGAAGCAGATGGGGAAATGATGTTTGGGGTGCAAGATGTTTATTAGGGAATAACAAAGTGAAAGGAAGGAGGAGGAAGCAGGAATGGGCAGAGGAAGAAAAACTGTGATTCAAGCTCGAAAAATTCTCAGCCAACTTGCTGGGGAGTTGTGAGCGGAGTATTGACTACCAGGAGGTCCTGTGTGAAACTGGAATGCCACACCCTTGCACTCTGCCTCACTCAGCCGTTGGGTATAGGCTGCCCCAGGAAGCGCCTGACCTTAAGAGAGGGGCTCTCTGCAGCTGAGGCTAACTCAGAGAGAATTACCAGCTATAGCAGCTGCTGCCTGCCCTCCTGCAGCTGGTCAGCAAGTTCTTCCTTGAAGGGGATGTGGTCTATTCATATTTGCCACAGTGTAGACCTAATTGGCATAACAGCTCTGTGAGATGGATATTGTTAATCTCTCCATTTTTCAGATGAAGAAATTGTGGCTTAGAAGGGTTAGGTAAATTGTCCAAGTAGAGATAGAATAGATATATATATATATATATATGTATTTTTTCACACACACAGACATCGATTGTCATATATATGTCATTTATATAAATAAATATATATATATTATTTATTTATATAAACTTGTCTGACTCCCAAAACTTGGGGACTCATTACACAAGATTAAGCCCAAAGACTGAATATCTGTCAGATTCTTAAAACGTCATATTGGAAGGGTATCATACTTGTCCTCACTAAAGTCAAATTCCAAGACAAACTTCTCAGTGAAGACCTCTTCTTATCCTAACACCATCTATCTTTTATAGCCTTTGCCCATAGAGGCACAAGATAGATAATTAAAGTCAGGCCCTGAAGGTGAGAAAAATATGTTAAAAATAAATATGTCAAAATGAACTTTTAAGAGAGGGAATATGTGTCAAAAATTCCAACCAGAATGGCACAATTCCTAAAAGACATTTCCGCTTGTTCTCCGTCATTCTCAAAACAGCACCAATCCTGTGCCATTTGCTATTTTGGGTGTTGACAATACCATGAAGAACAAAAGGAACAAAGCCCCGCACCAACCTAATGTTAATTATTAGGAGGCCAGATAAATACTGGACATGTCATATGTACATGACATTTTTCTTCAAGTAGAATATATACTGAAGGAGAGAAAGATTCCTTTACATTTCTCCGAATTCTCTTCTGCCAAAGAGTACTCACTAAATGAAAGCAACTCAGCATTCAGAATCTGGAACATAGGCTCTGTAACTTGTGAGTTCTTCTATGGTTGAGCTTCGCACATTTTATCTCAATTTTTAGTTGCATATCTATGCCCACCTTTTGTCAGTGAACTTTTCAGAATCTTATTCTGCTGTGTGTCCCAGAGCCTAGCATAGTGAATGAAGAAGAAATGCTTTCTACTACATTTTCCCAGCTTCTTTGCCAAGGAGGTCAGTCATCATTGTACCAACTACATAGTGTGTAGCTTCTAGGAGATGCTTAATAAATAGTTATTGAAAGAATGAACTCTGCAGCCTGGTGCAGCCTGGGGAACAACTATAATGCATCTACCATGCATGACTCACACCACTGTGTTTTTGAGACAGACGAGGAGTCCTGGGGTCTGTTTCGGTTCTGTTCCCAAGTTTTTGGGTGACTGTGCATACCCTCTTAAGTGTCTGCATCTCTGTTTCCTCATCTGTAAAATTATGTGCAGAAACTGAGGGCTGATATGTCAGGGCATCTGGAATCTGACCTTATTCTACCATTACTGGCACCTATAAACCTTGGACAAATGAAACTATTCTGACCCTCTGTTTCTTTATCACTAAAGGGAGAAAAATAATAGTCCCAGCCTCCTGCGGCTGTTACTGGAAATAGGGCAAAACATTTAGGGAGGTGCCAAAAGACACAGGAATTTAGATAAATAATATTTTAATACCACATTTTAAAAATACCAAAATTAATGCAAAAAAAATTCATGATGAAAATACTATCAACATTTTCAATAAAGACAGGATCAGTAACAGTGCTGTGCCAAGCTATATTGGAAGCTGAGGCAAAAAGAATAAAGGATTAAATGAGATCATGCTTGTAAGGTACTTAGCACAAAGCCTTGCACATACTAAGTGTACGAAAATTTAACCATATTATTAAACAGCCTCTGAGGTTTCTTATAGTTATCAAATTGCTTTGCTGCCAATTGTCCCCATAATTGAGAGTCTTTTAAAAAAATGGTAACTACTTACTTAATTTCATGCAAAAATTCTGTAGGGTTGGTGCTATGCCCACTATCCTTCTGTAAAAAAGTAGACTTAGTACTAGAAAAATATAAAATAAACCACATGCTAAACTTCTTTTATGGGCATTCAGGACACAATAAACAGAGACATACCTCATTTTATTGCACTTCGCAGATTTGTTTTTTACAAATTGAAGATTCGCGACAATCCTAGTTGAGCAACTCTATTGACACCACCTTTTCCAACAATTCATTTCATTTCTCTATGTTACATTTTGATAATTCCTGCAATATTTTAAACTTTTTCATTATTATATCTATGATGGTGACCTATAACAAGTGACTGTTGATGTTACTATTGTAAGTGTTTTGTGGCGGCACAAGTCATGCCCATATAAGGCAGAAAACTTAATTAGTAAATGGTGTGCGTGTTTTGAAGTCTCCACTGACTGGCCATTCTCATCTGTCTCCTTCTCCTCAGCCCTATCTATTCCCTGAGGCACAACAATATTGAAATCAGGCCAATTAATAACCTTACAATAGCCTCTAATTGTTTAAGTAATATGAAAAGTGGCTTGTCTCTCACTTTAAATCAAAAGCTAGAAATGGTTAAATTTAGTGAGGAAGGCATATTAAAAGCCAGGATAGGCCAAAAGCTAGATCTCTTGTGCAAAACCGTTTTCCAAGTAGGGAATGCAAAGAAAAAGTTCTCGAAGGAAATTAAAAGTGCTACTGCAGTGAACACACAAACGATAAGAAAGCAAAACAGCCTTATCGCTGATAAGAAGATTTAAGTGGCTTGGATAGAAGATAAAATCAGCCACAACATTCCCTTAAGCCAAAGCCTAATTCAGAGCAAGGCTCTAACTCTCTTTAATGCTATGAAGGCTGAGAGAGTTAACAAAGCTGCAGAAGAAAAGTTAGAAGCTAGCAGACGCTGGTTCATGAGGTTTAAGGACAGAAGCTGTTTCCACAGCATAAAAGTGCAAGGTGAAGTAGCAAGTGCTGATGGAGAAGATGCAGCAAGTTATCCAGAAGATTTGGCTAAGATCATTGATGAAGGTGGCCACACTAAACACCAGATTTTCAGTATAGATGAAACAGCCTTCTATTGGAAGAAGACGTCATCTAGGACTTTTCAAGCTAGAGAGGAGAAGTCCAGGCCAGGTTTCTAAACTTCAAAGGACAAACTAACTCTCTTACAAGTGGCTAACGCAGTTGGTAACCTTTAAGTTGACACCAATGCTCATTGACCATTCCAATAACCCTAGGCCCTTAAAAATTATGCTTAATTGACTGTGCCTTTGTCCTAGAAATGGAACAACAAAACCCACATGACAGCACATTTGTAAATCAGCATGACTTACTGAATACTTTAAGCCCACTGTTGAGACCTACTGATCAGAAAAAAAGATTTTTTTTTTCAAAATATTACTGCTCATTGACCATGCACCTGGTCACCCAAGAGCTCTGACAAAGATGTACATAGAGATTAATGTTGTTTTCATACCTACTAACACAACATCCATTCTGCAGCCCACAGATCTAGGAGTAATTTCAACTTTTTTTGGGGGGGGTCAGGGGACAGGTTCTCACTCTATCACCCAGATTAGAGTGCAGTTGCACAATCTCAGCTTATTGTATCCTCCACCTCCCAGGTTCGAGCAATTCTCCCAAATCTGCCTCCCAGAGTAGCTGGGACTACAGGCGCATGCCACCACGCCCAGCTAATTTTTGTATTTTTAGTAGAAACGGGGTTTCACCATGTTGGCCAAGCTGGTACTGAACTCCTGACCTCAAGTGATCCACCTGCCTCGGCCTCCTAAAGTGCTGGAATTACAGGCATGAGCCACTTTACCCGGCCATAATTTCAGCTTTCAAGCCTTATTACTTAAGAAATACACTTCAGGCCAGGCGCAGTGGCTCATGCCTGTAATTCCAGGACTTTTGGAGGCCGAGGCGGTGGATCACCTGAGGTCAGGAGTTCGAGATCAGCCTGGCCAACATGGTGAAACCCTGTCCCTACTAAAAATACAAAAATTAGCCAGGTGTGGTGGCACCGTGCCTGTAGTCCCAGCTTCTCAGGAGGCTGAGTCAGGAGAATCGCTTGAACCTGGGAAGCAGAGGTTGCAGTGAGCCAGGATCACATCACTGCACTCCAGCCTGGGTGACAGAGCAAGATACCATCTCAAAAAAAATAAGAAAAAAAAAATACATTTCATAAGGATATAGCCGCCATAGGTAGTGAGGGATACGGGCAAAGTAAACTGAAAATCTTCTGGAAACAATTAACCATGCTAGAGGCCATTAAGAACACTTGTGATTCATAGGAGAGGGTCAAAATATCAACATGAACAGCAGTTTGAAAGAAGTTGATTTCAAATCTCACGGATGACTTTAAGGGGTTCAATACTTCAGTGGAGTAGGTAACTGTAGATGTGATTGAAATAGAATTTGAAGTGGAGCCTACAGATGTGATAAAACTTTATATTTGAGGAGTTGCTTCTTATGAATGAGCAAAGAAAGTAGTTCCCCTTTCTAAAATCTTTTTGTAACAGACGTGGTGACTCACTATGTTGCCCAAACTGGTCTCAAACATCTGGGCTCAAGCAATCCTCCTGCCTCAGCCTCCAGAGTTGCTAGGATTATAGGTGTGAGCTATCACACCCACTTAAGTATAACTTTTATATGCACTGGGAAACAAAAAATTTTGTGTGGCTCACTTTATTGCAGTAGTCTAGAACAGAACCCACAATATCTCCAAGTTATTTCCTGTACACTGAAATGTTAACATAATTTCATAAGAAAGGCAAATCTAAATGTGGCAAGAATCACAGTCAATTGAAGCACAAATAGCTGTCAGTTACCTGTGACACCTGCTCAATAAATACATTTTGAAGTCCTGTTGTGTTTCATTGCACTGAGCTAGATGCTGGACTTGCAGGCATTGAAGAGGCACAGACGTGTGTTTGGAGTCTCCAGATATGCTTGCAAATATATCTTACACAGGGTCCACATCGCATGTCAAGGCTGTATCTCAGGAAAAATCCAACTTACAGTGCAAAGACTTATAATGGGAAATTCTTTCCATAAGAATTATTTTTTAAAATGTAGCTACATACTCAGAACCATACCATTCAACACTTTTGATCCATTAACACTGACCCAAAACACATTTCAAAAACACTTAAATGCATTATGTAAATACCAAAGAAATAATAAAGGCCATGTGCAATCATTTGTACCTTCAAATGTTGACCCTTGGCTTCGTAGAGGAATTACAGGGACACAGTAAGATGTCGCACAAATACCACGGCCATAAAAAGCCTCTTCTTCGGTGAGAGGAGCGATGATGAGGAGGAGGTGGGGGAGAGTAAGGATTGTCCGGAACCTTTTTCAACTCTGCATCTATATCAACTCCATGTAGGTATTGAGGGGGTGAGACGCAGATTGGGGGTGAGAAGGAGAAATTAAATGAGGGTCTATGATAAGGTTTTTGTTTCTTTAGATCCATCTTAAGACAAAAGAAGGAACACAGTATGCCAGCCTGAAATGGCAACATATTGTATGATTCCAACTACATGGTATCCTTGAAAAGGTGACTGTGGAGACATTAACAAGGTCAGTGGTTGCTGGGGGATGGGGAAGGGAGAGATAAACAGGCAGAACACAGAGGATTTCTAGGGCAGTGAAACTACTCTGTGTGATGCTATAATGATGGACACATGCCATTATAAATTTGTCTAAATCCATAGAACGTACAACACTGAGAATAAACCCTAATGTAAACTACGGGCTTTGCAGGATAACCACGTGTCCGTGCAGGTTCATCAGTTGCAACAGATGTACCACTCTGGTGCAGGATGTTGATAACAGAAGAGGCATACAACACCAAGAGTAAACCCCAGTGTAAACGATGGGCTTTGGAGAATAACGATGTGTCCATGTACGTTCATCAGTTGCAACAGGTGTACCACTCTGGTGCAGGATGTTGATGATGGGGGAGGCTGTGCCTGTGTCAGTGGAAGGGATATTGGGACAGGTCAGTACCTTCTACTCAATTTTTCTCTGAACCTAAAACTGCTCTAAAAAATAAAGTCTTTAAAAAAAAGTAATAAATCATCTATTGTTTCTTATCTCCAGTCTTAGAATTGTGTGTTAGATGTCTTTCAAAGCTTGTGCTGAGGCCTTGGGTAGCAGTGGCAGGTCAGGGGTGTGCGGTAGTCTCCCTGACAAATTTGGAGAGTGAGGTTCACCTGGCAACTGCTCCCACTGAACACAAGCAGTATACCAGAAGAAGTGTCCCTTTGGTGTATAAATTTCTCCTTTTTATTCCATGGTCATAAAAGTTAATGTGGCTGGAGATACACAGAGAGGTGCCTGGTGTGCCTATTGTTCACCGCCACCCCAGATTTCCAGAGTGGGGTTAAACAACCTAATTTTTGTTCTTTAGAATCTTACATGAGTGACCCCTTGTGTTTTGATGTCTGTAATTGATTTTAAATCATGCCAGCAGAGAGAATGTGATCTAAATAAGTGGTTGATTAGTTTTAAGTTACACCCTAGGAGCCGACAGTCTCTCTGATTGGAAATCTCCTCCGGAGATGGCCAGTTTGCATTTATTCATAAGACCGTACTCCAGATGAATTTAACTACTAGTGTTTCAACTACTTTATATTTATCCTTGACTAGTACCAAACGTTTTGTTAGTTAGCATGATAAACATTAAAAGTGAGGTTTCCTGCTAAAATGCCTAGTGTTCAAGATATGTAAATTGGCTAAAATATTTTACAGATACTTCCTAATATTGCATGAATAGCACATAAAACTCCAGTGAACTTTTTATCCTTCCACTTTCAGACTGGTGCCTAAGCCTTGATTCTAATATGTTGGTCATACCTCCATCTACTAACTTAGATGGTTCTGATTGCCTGATGCTGGCTGAGAGGTTAACTGAATTCTGCTTCAAGAATGTTGTGTCTGTCTCAAGAGAATGTTTCATGCAAAGAATGGTTGGAGCACATAGAGAGACAGAGCGCTAGGGTTTCATTGAGCTTGGCAGTTCTATGTCTGTTTCTGTGCCTGCTTGCTAATAAATGCTTATTTAATAAATGTTTGTGTGACAGAATTTGGTGCTAGACTCACTTTTATTACAGCGAGTTTAGGAGAGGTAGTTTATAGTGACCTACCTCTATGCATTAAACAATTATTTAGCAACTACTTTGTGCCCCCTTGCAATTTATATTCTACAAGAGAAGCAACCTAGAAGTTGTACTTAACCAAACTAACCTGAGTTAGTCAGTTCACATTGCCTCGCTATGTCTTCTTTCAAGCTGGAGACAAATAAATCCATCCCAGTAGAGAGTCTGTGCATATACCAGTGGTTACCATCAAATATGTCCTGTTTCCCTTCTTCCTGGATTTTATTAGTAGAAGAATCATTTAGCTTGTAGGAAAAAAATACAGTAATGCACTTGGGGTTTGAAGTTTGAACATTCATATTTTAAGGGTTTTAGGTTTTTCCCAAATCTTCCTGGGAAGGTCTTGTTTTCACACTGGTGCTCTCGATCACATGCCTTCCCTAGCTCTCAGTGAGAGCTACTACCTCATGATATAACTTCATAATGCAGTGATAGCAAAATATGCTCCACATAAATGAACAATGTTGATTGCAAAAGGAACAGGAAGTGTGAGTTCACAAAGTAGGCCCCTTGAACTGCAATTCAACAAAGTGTTGTGAAAAAGATAGAAAAGCACATGGGAATTTAGAAAAAAGAACAATTACGTTAAGCTGAGGGTGATGAGGTGACATTTGAGCTGCTCCTTAAAGACTGGCTAGAGTTTGGATGAATATCTACACTTATTTTCCCTTGTACTTACAAATAAAGGTAAGAGATGCAGAAGTATTAATGTGAGTTTTTTAAAAGGACCATTCAATATAGTAACATATAAACTGCAAATGACGGCTCATTTCTCTATCATGGGGAAGATCTTTTGTGAATATCAAGATGGTGGGGAGAGATATGGATGGGATTATAGCATACTTGTTATGGCTCTTAGACACAAAATGAGGGAGCAAAAAGGGAATTAGGTAATGCTAAGGAAAATGCAATTAAAGAGCATGAGATGGGCTTTTACTTGCATATTAGCACAGTGAGACATATTTGAGAAAATGGGATTTGCAAATAAATAAGAAGCTGTGTGAAATTAATAAAGCCTTGCTAAGTGGCTGAGGCATTACACACCTTTTTTTCTGATCATGTCTAATAAGACTAATGGAAAGGAGACATCTATAAAATGAGGAAACATGGCAAGAGGGCTGTAGTAAAACGGGCTCTTTCACTTGCTTTCGGCAGGATCGTGAATTGATAGAAACTTTTTGGAGAGCAGTTTCACAGTGTAGCAATCAGGTTATGCCATCGTAAGCAGGAACCCCCAAATGACAGCAACTTAAAACAGCAAATGTTTATTGTTCATTCATGCCATGTGGTTGTGGCAGGTCCGCTGAGGCTCTGTTTCACATAGAACTCACTACGGAACTCAGGCTGGTGGAGCAGCCACTGTCTGTCTGAAATATAGTTGATTACCATGGCAGAAGATAAAGAAGCCCCTGGAAGATTTCAAATTGGCAATAAAATAGTGATGACGTATGTCCCTTGCACTCAACAACTTATTGGTCAGGTCTCATGACCTTTCTACTTGGCAAGAGAACTAGGGGGTTGCAGCCCCGTGAGGCTCTGGAAGGCAGAGAGCTGGAAGTATTCTGGGAGCTCAACAGATAACTACCTTGGGCTATAGCTATTAAAATAAAAAAAGTCTATACCCATTGATATAGCAATTCCATTTTGGAGAATTTGTCCTAAGAAAATACTGCCATAAATACTCAAATATGTATGTCCAAGGATCTTCCCTCCAGCATTGAAAATCTGAATTGAGGCTGGGCATGGTGGCTCACGTCTGTATTCCCAGCACTTCAGGAGGCTGAGATGGGAGGATCTTATGAGGCCAGATGTTTGAGACCAGCCTGGGAAACATAATGAGACCCCATCTCTACAAAAAACTTAAAAAAAAAAAAATAGCTGGGTGTGGTGGTGCATGCCTGTAGTCCTAGCTACTTTGGGAGCTGAGGCGGGAAGATTGCTTGAGCCCAGAAGGTTGAGGCTGCAGTGAGCTGTGAAGAAACCATTAAACTCTAGTATTGGCAACAGAGTGAGATGCTGTTTCCAAGAAAAGAAAGAGAGGAGAGGGAGGGAGGGGAGGGGAGGGGAGGGGAGAGGAAGGAAGAAAGGAAGAAAGAGAAAGAAAGAAAGGAAGGAAGAAAGAAAGTCTGAATTGAAAATGTAAATAACCATCAACAGTGGAATGATTAAACAAATAATGGGACACCAATGTATTGAGATTCTATAAAGTCATTAAAAGGAAGAAGATAGTTATCCCAGATAAATGGACTGAAAAAAATCACCAAAGCTTAGGCATAAAATGAAACCATTTATATTAAAAATTATACATTATGTTACGAAATTATGACTACACTTGCACAGAGGAAGGATAATACAAATCTTTTTTGAGACAGAATCTCACTCTGTCACCCAGGCTGGAGTGCAGTGGCAGGATCTCGGCTCACTGCAACCTCTGCCTTCTGGGTTCAAGCAATTATCCTGCCTCAGCCTCCCAAGTAGCTAAGACTACAGGCGCGTGCCACCACGCCTGGCTAATTTTTTATAGTTTTAGTAGAGATGGGTTTTCACCATGTTGGCCGGGAGAGTCTCTATCTCCTGACTTCACGATCTGCCTGCCTTGGCCTCCCAAAGAGCTGGGATTACAGACGTGAGCCACCATGCCCAGCCCAAATCTCTTAATAATATTTCTAACACAGCCATTGTTTATTGAGCAGTTAGTATTGTCAGGCACTGTAGTAAGTGTTAAATGCTTCATAAGCATAATTTCTATCTGAAAGTAATATGATCTCCTTTTACAGATGAAGAACCCAAGGCTCCAGTTTACTGACTTGTCCAATGCCACACAGATCTGCAGTTCTGCATCCGAAGTCCCAGTCTGCCTGAGAATAGTGGCTACCTCTGGGGGTGGGGTAGGGTTACTGGTGGGGGCAGAAAAGGGAGGACTTTCATGGTCTATTTTATGGTGTTTAATGAGCTTGTATTTGTTTTTCTTGCAATAAGTATTCCTTTTGCAAAAATAATTTAAAAATAAACCTATTCTTTCAAATTTTGAAGCGATGCAAACAAAGGGAAAAAATAGCAAATGTGTAGACAGGATGGAGATAGCTGTGTATAAATAGAAGCTGAAGATCCTTGGGAAAAATTCTACAAATGTACAAAACACCCATCCAAATATGTGAGTTACGGTGGCGGTCGGAAGGAAATCTTATATCAAACTGACTGAACATCTAAAACAAAGATAGGGCAGGGAGCCTGGTGAGAAATGCTGAGAGGATGGCCTGGCAAATGGCTGTAGAGTGTTTGTAACAGCCTCCTGGTGAAAACCGTGAAGGCCATCTTGAGAAACTTTCAGTAACATTGGGACGATGAATCACTGCAAACAAGCAGCAGGGTTCATAAGGAATAACTCATGTCAGGCAAGTTGACAGCCTTTTAAAAATAGAATTATTATGTTGGTGAATAAAAGAGCCATTATGATTCTCTGCATTGGCAGTTCGGTGGGACTGTCTCAAGAACCCCTCCCATATCGTGTTTTCAAACGAGCTGGTGCTGGTGACGTCAGTGTGGATTCAGAGGCAGGTAGAAGGTACTCATTTACATACTCAGGATGCAAAGATGCACACGCAGGGATGCTCGTCACAGCATTGTGTGGAATAGGAAGAAGCTGGAAACAATCTAAATATCACCAACGGGAGATCCTTTAAAAGTATTCTGGAATATCCACAAAATGGGCTATTATGTAGCTGTTTAAATCAGGGGTTGGCAATCTATGATTTGTGGGCCAAATCCACCCCAACAGTGAATAATGATTTTTATAGTTTTCAATGGTTTAAAAAATTCAAAGAGGAATATTTTACAACATGTGAAAATTATAGGAAATTCAAAATCTTGCCTTCATAAATACAGGGTTTTTTTTTTTTTTTGTAACACAGCCTGCCTATTCATCAGTATCTTATCTCAGGCTGCTTTCATGCTGCAATGGCAGAGTTGAATAGCTGTGGTGAAGACCCAGTGGCTTGCAAAGCCTAGCATATTTACTACTGGGCTTTCTTCAGAAAAAGTTTGCTGACCTCTGTTCTATAATAGATAATCAAATGAGATTGTTTTTTTTTGAGGCAGGGTCTTACTCTATTGCCCATGCTAGAGTAAAGTGGTCCCATCATGACTCACTGCAGCCTCAACCTCCCTGGGCTCAGGTGGTCCTCCCTCCTCAGCCTCCCAAGTAGCTGGGACCACAGGCACATGGCACCACACTCGGCTAATTTTTTTGTATTTTTTGCAGAGAAAGAGTTTTGCCATGTTGCCCAGGCTGGTCTTGAACTTCTGGGCTCAAGAATATCTGCCTGCCTTGGCCTCCCAAACTGTTAGGATTACAGGCGTAAGGCACCGCACCAGGCCGTAAAATAAGATTCTTCTTAAGAAGAGCAGGTTCATTTTAATCACCTGCCCTTCCTGAAGTGTCTGCGCTTTCCTTTTCATCATGGCTCTTTCTTAGCTTTCTTTGACCTGGTTTATTTTTTATTGAGTTAGTTTTATATTTTTATTTGTTTGTCTGCCTCTTGTCTTACAGCTGCTGCAGATCATTCATTATTCTAAAAACAAAAATTATTTTTTTTTACACTGGTAATACCTAATCATTATAAAAAAATTAAACGATATGTCAGTATAGAAGATATGTTAGTCTCTGCCACTAGAATGGAAACTTGCCGAGGGCAGGGACCATATTTTCATTATATCTCCTGGCACTTAGCATAGGACCTGGCATATAGTAGGCCCCCAATAAATACTTTCATATTAATTATTGTATGAGTGTATGAACTGTAGTTTATATGTATATGTGTACACATACATATAATACATATGTTATATATATGGTACTTTTGGTAACATACTGTTCTGCAGTGTGCATTTTTCCAAGGGTGATATATAGAGTATATCAATACATGTAGACTATATAGGATGCATGATGAGAGAGTGTTTTCCTCTTTCCTGGCAACTGAAAACACACCCCTTTGCATAGTAGCCAAGGCCCTTTTAGTAACTTGCCTTCTGTACGGCTCAGATGTGGCCTTAGGCCAGCAGAGTGGATCACAGTGAGGAAACATTTTGTTAATCCTTTCTGGGGGCAACACACAGGCAGGGACGCTGGAAAACTGGCAGGGAGCATTTCCTGGCATGGAGCATTTCCTTCTTACTTGAGAGGGTAATTGTGTTTTTGTGCCAAGAGCACAAACCTTCTTTCTCTTCTCCCTGCCACCCTCCTTTCCTTTCTCTATTTTTTGTCTCTATTATTTTTGCTGCTCTGCCCTCCCTTTCTATCCCATGCTTTTTCCAAAGATGCTGTGCATAGAGGTATGTCAATAACACTACGCTCCTGTGTATTGTGTCTTTAATTTTCTTTTTGTCTGTAGAGATGGGGTCTCACTATGTTGTCCACAGTGGTCTTGAATTCTTGCCCTTCGGCGATTCTGCTGTCTTGGCCTCCCAAAATGCTGGGATTATATGTGTTAGTTATGGTTCCTGGCCCATGGTATCTTTTCTTTGAACTACTGATTTATGGATTATGCTGATTAAGTTTGATGAGCCTTATTTTACAAGTAAGGAAACTGGGGCCCAGAGAAGTTAAATAATCTGCCCAAGGTGGAGGTGTGGCTCTGGAAGCAGTGCTCTAAAGCACTTTACTAGGCTGCCCACTAGCACACACACCTTCTGCTTCCTACTCCAGTGCTATTCTTCTCTTCTAGATCAACACAGCCTTAGTGGCCTCTGTATCCTCAGTATCAAGCACAGAGCCTACATCCGGAAGGAGACACTCTGCCCACCTGTTGAAAGGGTGTATTAGAAACATAATTTATGATGCTTCCCCAATGTGTCATGTGTAGCTATTTTTTAAGTGATTTCATACAATGGCTGCGGCGGGGAGGGATAAGGTGCACTTAGTTAGAATTTTTCTGGGGGGCAATTTGGTAATGTGCAGCAAAATATTCTTAGCATTGGGGAATAGCAATTTTACTTTTAGGAATTTGTATTTAGTAAATAATCACAGATATGTGTGCAAAAATACATAATGATGCCATCACACTGTTATTTATAACAATGAAACATTTGAAACAGTCCAAATGCCCAAGGAATTGGAATAGATTATGTTACATTTCTATAATGGAACATTATGCAACTAGGAAAAATCATTTTGAGTGGGCAAATGGTTACTGCTGGGGAAAAGAGAAATGTCACTCCAGAGGGCTAGACATAAAGCTTCAACTGTGTTTATAATGATTTCTTTTTCAAACTGGGCACTTATTATGTTATTCTTTATACCTCTACATATGTCTGAAATATTGACCAATGAACTGAAAAAATAAATTTGAAAAAGTCTTTTTGAATTTTTAGTAATGTGGAAGAATGATCATAAAATATTCCACTTAAACAAAAAGGTTAAACTTAATTGTGTTTATACTTGGGCAGGGTGATTTTGGGTAATTTCTGTTTTTACAATGAATCAGTATTATTTGTTTTAAAAGAAGCAATACTTTAAAATTTACCAGCATTTATCCATGGCTATCGTATTTTCTACTTTATGTCTAACTTTCTAAGCCAGAAACTCCAGCATGATTTCCAGCTTGTCTTTTCCTTTGTATTCACACGACCAGTGATTTTACAATTTTTTCCTTCACATTTTCTCAGTCTTCTCTGTCTATAGCCATTCTCTTCAAGATTTTGGACTTTATTTTCTGTTATGTATCTGAAGCAGGTAATCTTGCAGTTATCCACACCCGGGGCCAATGGTGTTGAAAGCCCCTGTGTGCTTCCTTTAACCAGTTTGAGTTTTGTTTTTAAGCTTCTTGAGGAACAGAGATCACAGGGTTTGGCAATATATTGCTCATGAGTAGTCAAGGATAGTGATAAGCTGCAAGATGACTTTGTAACATCATACTAGTGGGGCTCATTGAGATCCTCAGTAGCTCTATCCCATCACCTGCGAAGGGCTATTAAATATTAACAGGCTAGAGTCCCTAACAGACTAGGGAGTGAATGCACTAAGGAGCCGAGTGGGAACACCAGGATGAGTTTGAGGAGGCAACCCTGACCTGCCTTCCCTCTGATCCATTCTGATGGAGAACTTGCTTAAGATATTAATTACATGGTGGTGCTAAAGCTAATGACCTTGGCGTGGTAGAATTTCTTGAAGAAATCACAACTGGAAGAAAGGCAGCAGGATGAGAGGGGAGGCCAGCCAGTCCACAAAAAAATGAGGTGGTTTCTCGAAGAAAGAGAAGCAGCAGAATCAAGTTCATTTGGAGTGTTTCAGCATATGTTCTGAATTTGAAAACACTGTGCAGAAGGAAGGCAAGAAAACAAGATTTCACCACATAGCTTGGGAAATGTGTGGGAAAGCATTTGCAGCAGGAGGAATCAATTATAAAATTTCCTGTCCTTTTCTTATGCCTGTATCACTTTTCCCTCATAGACCCGAAAGAGTAGTTCAGGAAGTTCCAAATTAATGGGTTAACTATGTCATCAGATAACCTTTGTGGAAGTCAATCTATTGCTTCCTACTTGCATTAGTCAAAATTTTTGGGGTTGCAAGTGACAGAAACCTAATTTGAAAATAATGAAAGCAAAACCAAAAAGGACTTTATTGGCTGATGTAACTGAAAAGCCAACTGGGTAGTGCTACTTCAATCATGGCTAGATTCAAGGGTTTGTATAGTGACATCAGGAATCTGTTTTCCTCAGTCTCTTGGCTTGACTTTCCTCTGAGTTGACTTGATGATTAAATGGAATCTCATTTAATGGTGGTAAACACGACCTGGCTGAAACTAACTCAACAAACTCAGCAGAAAGCAGCTTCTTCTCAATGTAGCAAAACACCAGCTGAGTCTCACTGGTGTGGCTCGTGTCATATGTTCGTCTTGACTCCATCAGTGTGGCCAGGGAAATTAAATGCCCTGACTAACTAGGCCTAGATTCTGTGCCCACCCCTCAGTTAGGGAGGTGGTATCAACCCCACCTAAATTACACTGACTACAATGGGGGAATGGAGGTCTCCCAGAAGCATATTGAGATCCCATCCTCTGAGAGGGAAATAATGAATGCTGGCCTCCGAAGTCCACTGACCACTGGAAGTTCATTCACCCCAAGATCAACAAAACTGCTGCATCTAGTAACTAGTTGTTAACAACACTACATAATACCAAAGTACAGAAGATTGCCTTGTCTTGGAAAAGAGGGCTACAGCCCTTATTCTGTTCTGCTATAATTTGTTCTGCAGTGACTAACTCTTTAGCCAGAAATCTGTGACCAAGGGCTTATTACCATAGAAACTTCCTTTGAGGGTACAATTAGCATCTATTGTTATCATTGGAATGTCATCATTTCATCAGGATTTGCTAAAAATGGCGCTTTTCTGGTTTTCTGTGCTTTCCTAGGGATCTTCACATTGTAATCAGTTCCCTGAGGTCATGGCCCACATCAACATGCTACCAGGCAGCTAATTAGTGGTTTGTCAGATGTCCACTTGGTTCTACCAACTCTTCCTCTACTTTTAGACTAACAGAGGCTCCTGAGGTGCACAATAAAGAAAAGCTAGTGAGGGTAATTCTGGGTTTGCCAGGCCAAGAACAGCATTTTGGAGCTCTCACTTAATAGTGAACAAGAAAAAAAAAAAGATCCATACTATATGCAGAGACTGTAAACATAATATGCAAAGTAGGAAGAATTAAATATTATAAAAACAGGATCTCCCTATGCTTTGGAAAAAACAAGTTCACTCCTGTGAAAATGATGGCTGGAGATAGCTAGTCAAGAGGTAACATGCTTTTTCTCCAAATTATCAAGTAGGAAAGCACTGAAAATTAAGGGCAATGTTTCTTAAAAACTGCCTTTGCATCACTCGCATCTGAATCATCTGAGGTATCCTGGAGTATTGCTTTGGTTGCAAGCATCAAAAACCAACCAGGCTAACTTGAGCAAAAGTCACTTATTGAAAAGATATTTGGACAAGTAGGATGGAGGTTCATAGAACTGAGGGGGAGTCTGAGGTACCAGGTAGGTGCTAAGGAAACTCAAGAAACAGAAAACACCAAATTGTCTCATGATTGGAACAGGACACCACTGCTGAGTTGCTGCATCATCTCTGCTTGTTCCCCTATTCAAAATTCAGTCTTGAGAAAGGGCATATGATTGGCTAGTGTACGGCCAAATCATTGGTTAAAACAATGCATGGAAAAGGGGGTTTGGCTTCTATGGAGGTGAGTGCCTGGACTTGCCTTCCCACCAGGACTAAGCCACGCCAGGGAGATGCAATTCCTCCAAATAAAACAGAGTTGATTTTAGATCAGGGAATTAATGATGGGCAACTATATAACAATTGTATGCTTTATCTACTATGCATGTTGAAAATACAGGTGCCAGGCTGGAAACCGATGTTACTGAATCAGAATCTCAGATTGTGGGGCTTTGGCATTTTGGCTTTAATTTAATTTAATTAACTTATTTATTTGAAATGGAGTCTCACTCTGTCACCCAGGCTGGAGTGCAGTGGCACAATCTCGGCTCACTGCAACGTCTGCCTCCTGGGTTCAAGCAATTCTCCCTGCCTCAGCCTCTTGAGTAGCTGGGATTACAGGTGCCTGCCCTCACCGCCAGTGAATTTTTGCATTTTTAGTAGAGACAGGGTTTTGCCATGTTGGCCAGGCTGGTTTTGAACTCCTGGTCTCAGGTGATTCACCCACCTCAGCCTCCCAAAGTGCTGGGATTACAGGTGTGAGCCAGTAATGCACCCAGCCGCATTTCTGCTTTTATTGTTATTTTTATTTTTTATTTTTATTGCATTCTAGGTTTTGGGGTACATGTGAAGAACATGCACGCATTTTTGCTTTTACTAAGCTCTCCAAGTAAGACTTATGCACACCAAAGGTGGGGAATCACTGGACATTGTGGGAGGGTACATGCACGTGTATACATCTGAACAATTGTAGTACAGTCAGCCCTTCTGTATCTGTGGGTTCTGCATTTGTGGATTCAACCAACTGTGAATCAAAAATATCTGGGAAAAAATGTGGATGGTTGCATCTGTCTTGAACATATATAGACTTTTTTCTTTTTCTTTCTAACAATATGGTATAACAATGATTTACCTAGCATTTGCATTGTATTTATTATAAGTATCTAGAGATGATTTAAAGTGTACAGGAGGATGTGTTGTAGGTTATATGAAAAACCATACCCCATTTTATATAAGGGACTTGAGTCTCATTGATTTTAGTATTTGTGGGAGGTCCTGCAATCAATCAATACCCAGCAAATACAGAGGGGCAATTGTAATTGCTGAAACATGAGCTTGAACAGGCTGGCAAAAAATAAAAGACTGGTGCAATTCGTAACCAACGTTCTAAATATGGATTCTCTCTTCCATCCAGAATTTGCTGGGGAGCATGGAGGACCTACTCTTGGCAAACATTTAAAGACTGCAGGAATTCCTTGAATAATTGGCATACAATGCCTGTAATGAATCCATGATATTACAAAATAGACTTATTGAAGGGTTAGATTTGGAAGGGGTTTCATACTAATTTACGATTCACTCACATTCACAGCATTCATATTCAGTCATATAAAAGGTAGTGGAGTTCAGTGGCTAATTACTTGCGTTTTAAAATAAGATTGAACTGGGTTCAAATTGGGCTCTACCAGCTAGTTTGGTGACCATGAACAAGTTACTTAACATCTCTGTGTCTTACTTTCCTCATGTGTAAAATGGAACCAGTCATTCCAACATCACATGGTTGTCCTGAGAATTAAAATAAAATAGTAGATGTAAAATCCTTAGCACAATTCCTAACACATGGTCTGTGCTAATTAAATAGTATCTATTACGATGATATAACTAATAGCAGGTATATATGGATTGCCCTACAGGCAGACTAAGACCAAGAGAAGATGTCCAGTCTCAGACTCTGGGAAAGAAAGGGAAAGTCACCTTGTGGCCCTTGAAAAGTCCCCAGAATAGATGACTGGAGAGCTTTCTCATTGGTCTCCTTCCTTTTTCTTTCTTTTCATTGGTATCCCCCAGGGTTCTGGTATCAGGTCCTTCAGCTTCTGAGTGCTGCTTCCAACCCTAGCTTGGTGGTAATAGCACAGTCTTCCTGTGCTTTGAGTGAGGGAGCTTTCTGTTCCTTCCTATTCACCAAAGGGGAGTACCTCTAAGAATGTCAGCCCTTTCTGTCATTTACATTGACCTCTCCTCTAAAAATGCCTCCTCTCTTTACTCTTTTCCCAAAGGTGACATTACACCAAAGCTATTGAGTGGAGCAAATAAAAGGGTGAAGAGTAAGAAAGTCATGTTAGGCCTCAGACACTTGACAGACATTCCTCTATCAGTGCAGCATTAAAGAATTTACTAGATGCAATGGGAATTGTTCCTAGCTAATAAAAATCGTAGTGAGACAAAAGTTGGCATTAAATATTGAAGAGGATGTGGAGCAACTAGAACACACATGCACAGTTGATGGGGATATGAAATGGTGCAACAACTTCGGAAAACAGTTTGGCAGTTTCTTCTAAAGATAAACATATACCTACCACATCCACATACCCAGCTAGTCTATTTCTAAACATCTACTCAAGAGAAATGAAAGCATACATCTACGCAAACACTTGAACAGGAATGTTTATCATGGGTTTCTTTATAATAGCTCAAATCTGGAAACAACTCAAGTGTCCACTAATGGATGAATGACAAAACAAATTGTGTTATACCCGTACAATGGACTACTAGTCAGCAATAAAAAGGAATGGACTATGGAAACACACACTACAAACGGATCTCAAAATAATTTATGTGAATGAAAGAAGCTAGCCATGAAGAGTACATACTATATTATTCCATTTATAGAAAATTGTCAAAAATGCAAATTTAGTTAGAGTGATCAAAGCAGATCACTGGTTGCCCAGAAACGGAGGCAGAAGGAGGACTAAAAAGGCATAAAGAAACTTTTGGAGGCTATGGAAATACCTATCTTTATTGTGATAGTTTCACAGGTGAATACATATATCAAAATGGATCAAACTGTACACTTCAAACATATGTGATTTAGTGTATTTTAATTTTACCTCAATAAAGTTGTTTTGTTTTACTTTTCTTTTCTTTCTTTCTTTTCTTTTTTTTTTTTTTTGAGCCGGGGTTTCATTCTGTCACTCAGGCTGGAGTGCAGTGGCATGATCATAGCTCACTGCAGCCTCAAACTCCTGGGCTCAAGAGATCCTCCTGCCTCAGCTTCCTGAGCCGCTGGGACTATAGGCATGAGCTATCACACCTGGCTAATTTTTTTTACTATTTGTAGAGACAGGGTCTCACTGTGTTACCCTGATTGGTCTCAAATTCCTGGGCTTAAGCCATCCTCTAACCTTAGACTCCCAAAGTGCTGGAATTACAAGCAAGATTTTTTTTTAAACATATTAATAAAAAGAACATTGGATTAGAAATCAGAAGATAAGGGTGCCAAGATAAGGATGTACCCCTGGACAAGTCTTTTTACCTCTAGGTGCCTTCATTCTTTCATTTGTAATTTGAAAGTGATAGATCAGTTTATGTCTAAGGTCTCACCTATTTGAAAAATTCTAACTGTATAAGGGCCCTTGGGCAAAAAGGTAAATTCGTCAAGGTATCCTTTCCTTCAATTGATCTTTTAATTCTGGCAGTTCTTTCCCTGGGTTTAATTGATTTACAGATTTCAGATCTCAAACACAAGAGACCAATAGAATAAACTTTATCAAGCTTTGAAGAGAGATCAGTAGAAGTCTAAGGTCTTCATGTTAAGTCTGTTATGAGTGCCTGCAGATGCATAAGTAACTCTCAGATGAGTGATGTAGGTTAAAAATGATTTGTGAGGGTGAGACTCACAAAAGTATGCTCACATTTCCTTAACACCAGCTGAGTAGACTGTACAATAATTGGATGAGCTTACACAGTGTCTCCACTCCAAAACCTTCCTGGAACCCCTTGTGGGACTAACATCTCTCTCCTGGCATCCAGAAGCACTTTGCCTCCATTCTTACTGTACTACTATGATCTTGGGAATATATAACTTCTTCATGTTCCTTATTTGTAAAATAGGTATAATAACATAGCTCCTGCCAGGCAAAGAAATATTCCACAAAAAGTATTGAGAACACTCCCTGGCACAATATGAATCCTCAAATACATGTTAATTGCAATTGTTCCAGTTAATAATATCACTGGGTCATATAGTTATTTAGATATATGTATTGTCTCTTAGAGGGAGCAGTGATTGCTTTGGATTCACCTTTGTTATCTGCTGGGGCTGAACACACAGTAGGTGTTCAGTGAATAATTTTTGGATAAAGGCATAAATGATGACTAATA
Organism: Ateles fusciceps; assembly: GCA_036589455.1. Lineage (NCBI taxonomy): Eukaryota > Metazoa > Chordata > Mammalia > Primates > Atelidae > Ateles > Ateles fusciceps. The sequence continues at coordinate 17,191,927 of JAZHEH010000562.1, forward strand.
GCAAATACAGGGACTCAGGATGTTAATTTCTTCATTGGACACACAGCCTCTGTATGAATGTTGCTGACTGCAAAGGAAATGTCACCAACTGTCAGAGATATAGCAACACATTGCTCAAACATATGTGCCAGGAAAGCCAGAAACTTGTTATTGTATGTGTGAGAAATCCGTAACCAAATCCACAGTCAAAGAAACTCTCTTGGATTCTTCACTGGACTGCAGCAATGTATTTATGCCCATTGCATTCTCTTGTGGGTTTACGAGGAAAAGGTATTGCTGTGCTTCGTTGTGGGAAGGTCATGGGGCACAGTGAGAACTCCAGCGGGGTGGTGTCCCTCCCCCTGTGCTTTTGTACTTGTTCTCTCAAGGCCTTTTTCTTCCCCCAGGATTGAGTCATTCACTTTGGAAGTGACAACAGAGACTTTAAGACTCAGAGAAAGAGGCTTCTGGACCAACGATTTTAGATGCATGCTTGCAGAGTGAGTGATTCTACTCTCCAGAACTGGATACGCCTCTGGCTAGAGAAGAGGTGAGAGGAGGTGGGGGCACTATTCAGACTGGAAGCTGACTCAGTTCCAAGGTCATTTAGGGGCTCCACCCTGGGAAAACCATTAATTGCCAGTGGCTAGCTCATCTGCCACTGTGTGTCTGGCTTGAACTGATAGTTGTAGGTGCCCTAGAGACTGGCTGGTTCTATGCACAAACCTCTACCAACCCTTGTAGCCAACTCTCATGTTTCTGCTGGGGAAATCCTTTAAATAATGAGTGGGAAGCATGGACACGTTTTGGGCTGACAAGTGACACATTAGTAAAGCCTTGATCAAAGTGGAACAGCAAAGACACTGCTGGAATTCACCCTACGAACCATGGCACTCACGGGCATGTCACAACCTCTTTCAGCAGTGAGAGAAGCTTTAAAGTCAGACTGCATGGGTTCTAATCCTACTATCATTTTCTAGCTGTTCATGACCCTGTTTCTCAACCTGTCTTGTAATCTTTTCAATGACTATTAGTTTTGGGTTGTAAGCAACAGAAATTGCCTTAGTAGCAAAAACAGGTTATTGGAAGGATATCCAGGACTCATAGATTTGAAGGCAACATGGGATGCTAAGAAGAAGGAAGCCTCAAATGGTCTCCTAGCCAGAGGACTATGGTTTGAATGCCGTCCCAAATGTGGAATGGAGCATCAACCATTTTCAGTCTCATTGTCTGTCTGCCCAATAATATTTAATTGCTGAACCGATACTCTTAAGGGAAATTATTTGTTTCAATTATTCATTAGATAAATAAATATCATTTATCTAAAAGATATTTATTGAGTGTCCACTTTGTGCCAGGGACAGTGCTAGGGGCCAGGGAGTCACATGATGAATAAAAGTAAACATGTCTCAGGTCCACATAAAATTAAGCATTTGGAGGTACAGACAGACATGTATCAAATACTCACAAATACATGTAAAACCATCTATGGTGGGTATTAGGAAGAGGCACATGTTTTTTATAAAAGGAGGATCTGGCCTTGTCATCCCCCATCAAGTGATGCCTGAGCTGAGAGCTGAAGGATGAGTTGCCATGAACTATGCAAAGAAAGAGAAAAAGAGTAAGAGTTCCAGGGAGCATGAGCTGAAAGTGCATGTTCTCTGAGGCCAGAAGGAACTTTGTGGAGACCGTGAGGACCGGAGGAAAGGCCAGTGTGGCTGGAGCAGGGAGTGTAGTCTGAGATGGGGCTGGAGAGTTGGGTTGCATTTCAGATCATTCAGGGTCCTGAAGGCCATGTTAAGGAGTTTGGTCAGCAATGGATTTCAGTCATGAACATGACCCAATATCACTGGCATTTGAAAAGAAAATGAAGCAGTAATTTGGAAAGGTGATGGAGGAGGTTAGAGTGACAGCAACACCCAGTGTAATAATTGTGACTCAGGAGTCTGCAGAAACATGGCTGGCGTTGGTGCATGTAGCAGATGACACGGAGAACTGTTCCACCAGGCATGCTGTCTCCTATCTATTACCAACAGTTGCTAACTGACAACTCAAATACTGTCTTCAATGCTGCCCTCTATGGAGGCGCGTTAGCAATTAGAATTCTGTAACATCTCTCAAATAGATCACAGTGATTACCATAAAAGGAAATGCGAAAGAAAAAGACGATACATTTATCTATGCCCCAGCTAGATTTTACCCTTCCCATGCTAATTTGATAAAAATAGTTGTAACCTTTCCAGCAAGCCTTCATTGTTATTTTTCATTCACTTATTTATCCAACAATTGAATAGCTGCTATGTTCACTTTTGCTGTAGGTGTTGGTGAATCAAAGATGAATGAAAGTCCCTTCTGTCCTTCAGAGAGAGCAAATTCTAACAGGAGGGGGAGATCAATGTGTAAATAATGAACTAACATGCTTCGATGGGTTCTATGAGTGATAAAGAAAGAAAATATGAGTCTTAGAAAAGAAATGATGCACCAGGCACTGTGGCTTATGCCTGTAATCCCAGCACTTTGGGAAGCTGAGATGGGTGAATCACTTGAGGTCAAGAGTTCAAGACCAGCCTGGGCAACACAGTGAAACTCTGTCTCTTCTAAAAATGCAAAAAATTACCTGGGCATGGTGGCGGGTGCCTGTAATCCCAGGTACTTGAGAGGCTGAGGCAGGAGAATCACTTGACCCCAGGAAGCAGAGGTTGCGGTGAGACGAGATTGCACCGAGACGAGATTGCACCACTGCACTCCAGCCTGGGCGAGAAAGTAAGACTATGTCTCAAAAAAAAAAAAAAAAGAAAAGAAAAGAAATGATGATTGCTTCTATAGAGATGATGAGGAAAGCTTTGCTGAGGGAATAATTTTTGTCTTGGTTATAATAGCTAAGACTATAGTTTAACAAGAGGGAAATCTATTGCACTGGAGGAAGGAAAATATTTTAGGTTAAGTATTAAGTATATAAGATGAATTTGGTTAGTGGGTATACAAATATATAATGTATGCTTGAAAAGTATGTTTGGAAATAATTTGTATGTTATACTGATTTAAATACAATGTTCTAATACTGTCATTATTTAGCATATAGCCACCAGCCCCATCAGGCAATATACAGTCACAATTAAATTAAATAAAATTTTGCTTCCTCAGTAACACTAGCCACATTTTAAGGACTCAATAGCCACATGTGGCTAATGGGTACCCTACTGGACAGGCAGATATACAACATTTCATTACTGCAAAAAGTTCTATTTGAAAGTGCTGTCCTAACCTAACTGGCTTTAGGAGAACATGAATTGATCTGTAGATATAGAAAGACCTTGGTAAGGGTCAGTAAGGGAAGAGTCTGCAGGGTGTTTAGATTCTTGGGACCACAAGAATGAGATGAGCAGGTTGGAAATAAACCAAGTGAAGCAGAGGGTTGGCCAAGGCACTTCTGATTGTTTTGGTTAGAGGGGGTTTTCAACTCATATTAATAACATGATAATGAGAAAAGCCACGTACAAATAAGATAAACAAGAATTGTGAGTGGCCTGGTGAGTTTCATTGTGCAGGACAGTTGGGGGAGAAATTAAGGAAGTTCGTGTGCCAGAGGGACAATAATGGAATGCAAAATGGCTGGTGGGCTGTCAACAGAATGGTTGAACCAAGCCTCTGAGCTTGAGAACTTACGGGTGTGGCTGTGCCAGTGAAAATCAAGTACACGATTGTAAAACCATGCTGTCAGGCGTGTTGAACCGGCAGCCTCTCTGTCAAGAGGAAAGCCAGACTGGGAGAGACAATAGTACTCTTTCTCTGGCAATTAGCTTGGGTAACTAAGTTTTGTCACCTTGCTCCTCAATATTTCCCACATTTTGCTACCGAAAAGAGGGCTCCAGTCTACTGAAAGGTGTTAAGTTGGGTGGAAGATAAAATCAACTTGGGGAGAGAAAAGGTGACTCAGAAGTGCGTTGGAGCGGCAGAAGAAATGTGTTCAAAACCGTGAAAGAGGAAAAAGCATGGAATATTTGGGAACTAATCCTTTGATTGAAACAAAAAGAATATGAGATAATGGTAAATGAGGCTGGAAATTTAGGGTGGGGCTAAATTCCACACATCAAGAGTGTGCTGGCATGCTGCAGTAGGAGAAGCAGAGTGGAAAGATGGTCTTTGAAGCCAGAACTCCCCTACTTATTGTCTCTGTGACCTTGGGTGAGATAAGTTACTTTTTTGTGCTTCAGTTGTCTCATAATTACACTCTATAAGTAGGAGTTTCCTACTGAAATGAGCACCAACACTTTAAACACTATGATTTAGATATGCAAAAAAGTATAGCTTCTTTGTTTCCCATAACTTACCTCAACTTCACGAGCGTCCATTCCCTTAACTTTGCTCACACATTTGAATAGACCTTCAGTTCTGCTTCTCTCAGAGGGTGCCCTTCCTCCTCTTCCTCCTAAGCTTGTGCCTGTGTACATGTATTATTAATACATGTATTGTCACAGACTGGGGCCTGGCCCACTGGACCACAAGGCTCGTCTCTCCAGTCATTGCTGACCTCATGAAGATGTGCTTGGTCCCACTTGGCAACTGCCGCTGAATTTTAGAGATGGTAAAACTTTGATTTTGTTGGATATGTTTTCCTCTCTTCCTGTGTTGACGTGGGCCCTGTGGCTGCAGATCCCCTCAATCTCAGCTACATCTTCCCTCTGAACTCAAATTGTGGTTGACCACCCCAGCCTCACTATAAAGTCAACTCTCAATGGACTCCAGACCCTCAACCTAATGTTTTGTATTTTTCGCTGGGTATATGTAGAAACATCTGGACTCTTCCAGGCCATCTCCTTTCTAAAAATACTCCGTGTTTCCTTTTCCTTTACTGATGCACGTTGTTGCAGGCAGTGTGAAAAGTGTCCTCCTTCCAGGAGTACAAATGGAAAGTGTGTCTGAAATTCCTGAGGCTTCCAGGTGCCCTGTCAAGTTCTCTGGCATTTTTACTGCCTCTCATGTAGCCCCACCCCAGACTCCTGTGCCTATAGAAGTCAGTATCTTTCGCCTGACCTCCCTTCCTTTTCTTCCACATTCCCCCCAGGTTCCCCACCATGCAAAAACACCCCATTTCCTGTCTGGGCAGTTGGGAAATTTCCTTATGTCTGTCCTGCTTTCCAGGTTATGAAAATCCAGCTTATCCTCTGGCTTGTGGTTAAAAAAAAAAAAATACATTCAGATCTTAAAGCTTTACTTTCGATGTGTTAAAGACATATTTTAGAATTCGTTCTTCTTGCTCAACTCGCTGTGGCTCCCAGGATCATTGTTTCACTGGTGTGTCTTTGTCCTAAAGGGGTAATGATTAAAGGGAACATCAATGGATGAGGTTGGAGGATACAGGAATCTTACATGGCTAAGGATATAGAAGCAGACTGTTAGCTCAAGCAGAATTTGTCATTAACTGCTCTCAGAAGGATGGCTTCTCAGGTCCCTCAAGTCTTTCACAGGGACTTACAGCAATGAATGATATTACCAGAGCTGACTGACAAGTCTGTTAGGCATGATAAGCTACTCTACCATTCTAATTTTTATTAACACCTCCTGATCCCTTTCTCTGCCTGACTCATCTGAAGACTCTGGCCTACCAGGTGTGCCATATATATATATATATATATTGGCACAATATAATTCCGTCTCCTTTTTTAGCGTTCACTGTAATCCTAAACAAAGTGAAGGTCAGTTCTCATAACCACCCATCGATCAGCCTCTGAGGGCCACTCATATAGTATAAGACTCTATACCCCAATTTCATGGTTATAGCTGAGCAATATTTTTTATTGTTTTATTGCTGGGTTTCTCAACCTCCCACTATTCACATTTTGGGTTTTGTTGTGATATTTCCTTGTTGTGACGGGCTGTCCTGTGCCACTGTAGGATGTTTAGCAGCTTCCTTGGCCTCCACCCACTAGATGCCAGTCATCTCTTCCCAGTGTGATCATCAGGAATATCTTTAGACATTGCCAAATATCTCCTAGAGGACAAATTGTCCCTGGTTGAAAACCACTGCTCTAATGTGTATCTGCTCTAATCGGGAAAAATGGAAACTGTTTACTCGATAGAAGAAAAGCCACAAGGTACATGATTTAAGGGAAATTTTAAAAACAACATTGTTTAATAATTTAAAAATATTATAATTGTTATATTATTAAATGAAAGATTTACAAAATGCCCAGCATATAAGTTTTTTTTTTTTAAATATGGTTATTATAAGGATTTTGGACTTAAACCAGGAGGAAAGAGGTTTGCCACTATTGATTTTTAAAACAGTATACTGACAATATCAGATTTATGTTTTAGAAAGGTATCTCTGATGACACTGTGAAGGACTGATTGAAGGAGGTGAGGGTGATGACAGCAAGATCAGTCTGTGTATAGCAAGAGAATTCCAGCACTGATGAAAGAGTTTGGGCTAGATATGTATAAATATACTAGTTGGAGTGGAGATAATTACCTGCAATCAAGGCATCATTCAGACATTCTCTCTAGAATGACTGGAAGGCCAATGGTGGGATCTCCTGGCAAACAGGTTGTTTGTAGGACATTGTAGCATGAAAGACTGTAATATACAGAAGCTGTCTATTTTTAATCCTGCAGGTGGACTAGACTTCAATCATACACATTCAATGTGTGTTAATATTATAACAACCCATTTCTTGAAAATAGCTTTCTGCATGTACGGTCACATCATTTACAATGCCCGGAGTTCTCTTCTTTGAAGTAATTCATTGGCAAAATCATTTTGAAAGTTTCCAGAGAGAAATGATGTCTTGTTTGTGTTCAGTTTTAGCACTGGTATCCTCTTCTATTTCATAATTTACCTGCTTTAACAGAAGACTTGGTTCCTAAACATCCTGTGACATAACTCCATTTTGCCACTTTGTACTTTTTGTGTAGGTTGCATTCTAGTGGATGAGAAATGGCTATTGTTGTTGCTAAAATGAACATAGGACTTGGACAGCATGAGGATTAGTAATCTAAGAGAGACAGCAGCAAGCAGCTGAGTTCTGGAAGCAGTATGCAGTCTTTCTGATCCATTACAGATGAAAACTTGTGCATGCTTTTGTTTCCATTTTGAACTGGCAACGTTTATAACACTAGCTGCTTCCCAACCATTGGTGGTTGACAGACACAGTGAGGCCATGTTCTCATTAGCTTTTGTAGGTGTGGTTTTCAACAAAGGACAGTTTTTGCATTCCCCTTTTTCTTTTGTGTTAGGAAATTGTAGAGACTTTTTTTTTTCTGGGCTCTGCCATGTCTCTTTCCAACTTGCAATTTTTAATTCTCTCCTCAATAATTAGAAAAATGGGCATTTATGATGAATTTGCTCTTAAATTATCTCAGAGAATATTCCCATCCAGACTGCAATGCTAAGTATCTTCCTAAAAATCAAGTCCATAAAAAGCTTCAGTGCACTAAGAGAAACGGTATAAAGAAAAGCCCCCAGCATTTTTCTCCAGAGTTTGATGTTTACAGAACCCACTCTTCCTTTACACTGTACAAAACAAATCTCTTAGGTTTTGCTTATTCTGTACTGATTTGCCACTTTGATTTTTTATTTAAGCTCAAACTAGCCACTGATGTCCTGCTGCTCAAACCATATAGTTCCTCTGATTCAGTGCCAGCCAGTCCCTCTCACTATGAAAGTCATGTCTATAATCCACTGGCAGGCCACCCAAAGTGATCTTTCGATATTTCAAAGTTGTTTTATTGTACAGTTCCAGTCTCTGGCTTCATAAAACACAAGTTTCATAACAACTGTAATTGCTGAGTCCATTTTTCTCATACACTAGGCCAAGGTTTTCTGGAACATCTTGCTTTTTCCAAATTAACAGGTTTCCTCTCTCCCTCAGCTCTCACTCACTGACCCCCTTCCACACGGTGCCCTTGGGTGGGGAATATATTGGAAACTCAACTACAGTAAAATAATTTTCTTCTCAAGGAGAAAATAAGGCTCATGCTTGCTTAAAAGAGAACAAGGCAGATGGTATTTGCATTCAAGGATGATGATGATGATGATGCTGATGGTGATGTTGATGGTGATACTGATGACGATGATGGCAGTGGTGATGATGATGATGAGGATGGTGATGATTATGCTACTGTTAATGGTTATTGCTGATATTAGTTGAGGGGTTATCAAATGCCATGCTTAGTGTTAGGTGCTTATCTAGATACTACATTACTGAATCCTCACAATGATTCAGTAATGAGGCACTGAATCATGAGACACTATTACTAATCCCGTTTTACAGATAAGGGAACTAAGAGAAGTTAGGAATCAATGGGGATTATAAAGAGAAGCAAAAGTTGTCCTGGATGTTAACAGTAAAGGCAATACCTGGTGGCATTGATTCATTCATTTATTTATTAATAAAATTTTTATTGTAACTTATTATAAGCTATATACTAGGCCCTTAGTTGAGTGCTAAGTTGTAACACTCTCCAAGGTAATATTTAATGTGCCTAAAATGATGATTATTTTCGATACTCATAGAAAATATCTACATGGAAAATGTGATGATTCTTTTAGGTATTCGGAAAAAATATCTCTGCTGACACCTACATGAATGAAAATTTGCCACATTGGAAGCTTGGTTACTGAGAAGTCTGAAAGACGTAAGTCCCTTGTAGATATCGTAGAACCAAGCAGGGAAGAAATTTAGCTCTGTTATTATTAGTAGTATTTAATCTTTTTTTTAAAATTAAAATTAGCCTGCAGTTATAATAAAGTACTTTGGATGTATTTAACATAAAAATGAAAAAGCCTTAGTTCCATTTATTAATTTTTATTGAGTTTGGATGGAATCTTTGTTTCTAAAGGTATTAATTTTTTTTAAAAGAATAGTAGCAAACTCTGTTTTGCATACATATATATTCCTATTAGTTTATAAATATTATGTCTACTTTGAGTTAAGATGAATTTGTCCTGAAATATTAAGATGAGGGGACAGTCAGATATAAGTGGGATAAAGAAATATTCCATTTTTTTCATATGGGTACTAGGCTAATGGAATAGTGTACCATCCCATATTCTGAAAGATGGTACAACACAAATATTTACATCTCTTTAAAAAGGCTATGTTGAGGTTTATAAATGGCAACCAAGAAAAATTGCCATTTGAATCTGATGTCAGGGAGGCTACGCTTTCTTGGAGCTGTTAATAGCCATCATTTGTTGAGAATATTCCACGTCAGCACTATGTTATGCAACTGTTTGAAGTTATATATATACTTTTATCCAAGCTCCTTTGTCAATAGTGTTATGGAAATAAGAAGTTGTGTAATCACGAGATTAAATCTAGTTTCTCTTAGCCTTTAATGTAAAATGAAAGAAAGAAATACAGAGGTACATATCAATATAGCTATAAGGATGTTCATTTTAGTGTTGATTTGAATGACGGGAAATTAGAAACAACTCAAATGTCCAACAATAGGGAATTTTAGAAATAAATTATATAGCAAGTAGTCATTAAAATGACAGTGCAGAGAACTAATGAAGATATGGCGAAATGCTCACCAGAAAATTCCTCACAGTATTCAACAAGATTCCATATTTTAAAGTTTTAGGTATGCACAGAAAGTTGATTAGAAAAGATATATTCTAAATGTTAGCAATGACAAAACTTAATGTTAACCACCTTATCACTGTGTGGTGAAACAATTGGTAATTTTATGTTCCTATTTTTCCCTATCTTTACTTAAAAAATATCCTACACTAAAGATGGGTTACTTTGGTAACTTACAAAAATAGCAAAAGTTACAAAAAAGAGAGGGAAAGAAAGGACAGAAGGAAGGAAAGAAAGCAGGGTGAAGGGAGGGAGGGAAAGAAGGAAAGAAGGGAGAAGAAAAAGCCAGTTAAGGGCTTTAGGACAAATGAAGAGCCCAGGAAACATAAAAACCTAACATAACTTGTATAAGTTAATGTTTCAAAACATGGAGAACAATATTATCCCCCGTGATTTAGCTTTTCCTTCTTGCATTTCTTACGTTCATTTTTTGCACACTGAATTGTTTTGGACAGAGAGATTTAGATTTGACTAAGTAACTAGACCTTGTGGTTTGCCCTGTGTTATAAATTACTTGACCCAAACATTGCTGTGCTATGGGGATATCTAATGAGCACTTTATAACTGTTTTCATTTCAATTATCACCATAGCCAGATGCTTCAATAACAGGAACCATTTTTGAAATCCTGTTCACAATTTATGAATGTGTAGAATTACTGAATCCATTCTCTGTGCTGTACCACTCCCAGAGTACAAGTGAAATACAAAATAAATACAGAACAATTATGGTGATGAGGATGATTAAACACATAAAAAATGAAATCATAGCTATTTTACTTGAACTTTGGAGAAATTTAGTTCTGTTGTGAAGTGGGGAAAGTGTGCACTTTGACTATAGTTATGCTGGAATTAAAACACAGAAGCTGCTATAATATCAATTTCTCCAATATTAATGTGCTAGGGTGGTTGGAAATTATAATGCTAAAGTGGAATGTGATTAGAAAAGGGTAAAGTTTGTAGGATTGGGGAGGCTGAGTAGGTGGTACCAAGACCAGCTATGTAACTGCAGAGTCCAGTTCAGAATGAAAATTAAGGCTCCCTTGTGCAAAACTTATTAAAAATCTCAAGATTGTGATAACCAGGCACTAAGCCGAGTACAGGGCCCTTCTAAGCATGGGGCCCTGTGTGGGTGCTCAGCACAGTCATGAAGCCAGGCCTTGATGCCAGGGTTCTGGTCCCATGGTGTCACCAACTATGTGACCAAACCAGTTGTGTATGTTCCCTAAACTTTATGTTCTTCATCCTTAAAGCCAAGAGGATACTTTTCAGGAAACACTTTGTTGTAAGTGACAGAGGCCCAACTCCCACTAGTGCAAGCCATTAAAGGGAGATTTCTGGGCTCATGTAACAGTTGAGGCATGGTATTGGCTTTACTTTAGAGCAGAGAATTGGTGAACATTTTTTGTCCATAGCGAGATAGTAAATATTTTCAACTTTGTGAGCCTTATGGTCTCTGTTGCAACTATTCAGCTCTGTTGTTGTAGCACAGAAACAGCCACAAATAAGATGTAAATGAATGAGCATGATTATGTTCCAGTAAAACTTTCTTTATGGACACTATAGAGGAGTTTCATATTACTTTCATGTGTCATGAAATGTTATTCTTTTGATTTTTTTTAACAACCATATAAAAATGTAAAAACCTATGTAGCTGTCTGGTGATACAAAAACAGTCAAAGGGCTGGATTGAACCCGTGGATGTTGGTTTGATGACTCATGCTCTAGAGAAAGAAGACATCTGTATTAGTCTGTTTATACACTGCTGATAAAGACATACCCCGAGACTGGGAAGAAAAAGAGGTTTAATTGGACTTACAGTTACACATGGCTAGGGAGGCCTCAGAATCATGATCGGAGGTGAAAAGCACTTCTTACATGGTGGCAGCAAAAGAAAATGAGGAAGAAGCAAAAGCAGAACCCCTTGATAAACCCATCAGATCTCATGAGACTTATTCACTATCACGAGAATAGCATGGGAAAGACCAGTCCCCCATGATTCAATTACCTCCCCCTGGGTCCCTCCCACAACATATGGAATTCTGGGAGATTCAATTCAAGTTGAGATTTGGGTGGGACACAGCCAAACCATATCAGTATCATTAGATATTGTTATCTCTGTATGTGTTTCTTTCTCACATGGTTCTGTCTTCTTTTGTTGTTGATCTGATTCTTTTCCATTACACATGGACTTCCTGCACATGACCAGGTGAGTGGAGGTAAGATGGGAAGTGAGATTGCCAGGGAGAACTCCTGCCTTGCCATTCCAGCCCAGTTACTTGGAGGAAAGCGTGCTTCTCTGTCTTCCAGTGTCTGCAAGTAAAATTCTCTATGACTGGATTGATTTGGCTTATGTGGTTATGGCTTATGTGATGTCAAGCACTGTGGGTAAAGGAATGGGACATTCTGATTGACCAGCCCAAACTCTTGAGGCCACCCACACCTGTGGCATTAGTGGAGAACAGATTCCATTACATTTTTCAGCCCTGTCAGAACCATGTGACTTAGAGAGGGGATCATTCTTCAAAGATATGAGGCAAAGGACATAGAGAAAAACAGTAGAAGGTTGCTACAAGGAGGATGGAAAAAATATTCGTTAAGACTCTTTAGGATCATACTCAGAAAAGATTATTTTTCTGGTATGTGAATTGTATCTCAATAAAGCTGTTCTTTAAAAGAGATCTTATGGAGATAACTTCATATCACTCCAAGTATGGAATGATTTGCAATGATCCATCCATTATTGGGGGAAAATCAACTTTCCCATAACCATCTTTCCCTCTCCCAAATTACCAAGTCCAAATACCTTGAAAATATTCCCTAGTTTTTGTAGACTTGACTCCTTCCTCTCCCAGTCACTCTTCAACCAATGGCAATCCGGTCTCCATTTTTCCCCCTGCCACTAAAGAGGTTTGCTGAGGCACCAAGGACCTCCAGATCATCACAGATCTGTGTTAACTTGCATACTGTGCCAAATTTTAAAAAGCTGAACATGCTCTTCCACTTGATGTCTCTTTTATTGGCTTTCATAATTCTATAAGGATGATGCATTGCAGTTCATGACAGTTATGCGATCTCACCTAATTCTTATAGCAAACATGAATGTAGAAAAAACAGGTCCTGCTGCCCTGCTTTAGAGATGAGAAGACTGACATTCAGAAACATTAAATGACTTGTTCCAGATGCCACTCTTGGTACTTGAATGATAGTCTTTTGACACCAAGTCAAGACTTTTTTTTTTCCCAGTGTACTTGCCAACATCTTACAGAAATCAATGGATTTTTCTTCCTTCCCTATAACCCTGCTGGGTCCTGTTATTTCTCTCTTAGGGAATTTATAGGTGGTCATCAAGTGTCTCTGCCTTCTCCAGACTCTCTTATTTGGCAATAATTCCATGTGAGATGACTCTTGGAAGGCTTTCCAGGTCTCTATGGCTGATATGAACCATCACTTCCTCTGTCTCCTGCCCCGAGCACTTTTTTATGTCTACCCCCACCATGGCTTTAATCATATGATGTCTTTTCTGTGCTTTACTCTCTAATGATGAGGATCTTTGTTACCATCTTAACATTTCTTTGTGACCAAAGTGCTATGTACACAGATGATAAACCTTTTTTAATAAAATGCAATTGAACTTAAAAACTCTTATGCATGAAAAGATAACAATAGATTGAAAGGCAACTCACACAATGGCAGAAAATATTGCCAAATCATATTTCTAATAAGGGATTAATACCTAGGATACATACAGTACTTCTACAACTCAATAACAAAAACCAAACAACCCAATTCAAAAGTGGTCAAACAACTCAAAATGACTTTCCTCCAGAGAAGATATGTAGATGGCAAATAAGCACATGAGAAGATGCTCAATGTCATTAATAATCAGGGAAGTGCAAATCAAAACCACTATCAGATACCACTTCGCTCTCATTAGGATGAGTATTATTAAAAAACAAAAAATAAACAAGCAATAAAAACCCAGGACAGAAGATAGTAAGTGCTGGTGAGGATGTGGAAGAAATTGAGCCCTTGTGCATTGTGGTTGGGAATGTGAAATGCTGCAGCCACTGTGGAGAATAGTATAGTGGTCCTCAAAAAACGGAACATAGAATTACCAGATGATCTAGCAATTCTACTTCTGGGAATGTGCCCAAAAGAATTGAAAGCATTCATCCAATAGATGAATGGATAAGAAAATATAGTATATGCATATAATGGAATATTATTCTGCCTTAAAAAGGAATTCTGAAGACCACAGGTAGATAAATCCACAAAAATGGGAAAAAAAAAAAGGAATTCTGATGCATGCTACAACACAGATAAACTTTGAAGATATTATTTTACGTGAAATAAGTCAGACATAAAAGGACAAATATTAGATGTTTCTACTTACATGATGAATCTACAGTATTCAAATTCATAGAGACAGAAAGTAGAATAGTGACTACCAGCAGCTGGGGAAAGGAAAGAATGGGGAGTTATTTTAAAATTTAATTTAATTTTTGTTTTTTGTTGAGATGAGGTCTTGCGACGTTGTCCAGGCTGATCTAAAACTCCTGGGCTCAAGCGATCTGCCTACCTCAGCCTACCTAAGTGTTGGGATTATAGGCACGAGCCACCTTCCCAGCAGAATGGGAGAGTGATTGTTAAGGGTGCACAGAATTTCAGTTTAGAGGGATGAAAAAGTTCTGGAATTGAGGGTGGTAACTGTTGCACAACAATGTGAATGTACCTAATGCCATAGAGCTGTAACTTAAAAATGATATAATAGTAAATTTTATGTTATGCATATTTTACTACAACACAAAAATGAAAAGAAATGCAATTGAATCTAACTGCATTCTAGAAGACCTGTTTAGAGCTCTGAGCAGTCTCTACTGTGGTGATGTAACATAATGGGTTAAGTACCCTCATTTCAAAGACAATTAGCCATAAAATTGAACCCAGGCTTGTCACTTACAAGTTGTGTTACTTTAGGCAGGTAACGGACCGCACTGAGCCTCACTCTCCCTACCTCTGGAATTGGCACAATAACAAGTGTAACAACCTGAGGGGTTGGTTATGAGGATAAGGACTGCAAAAACCTTAACAGAGTGCCTGGACTACAGCAAGCCTTTGGTGAGTTAAAGCTGTTATTATGATTCCACGTATTTTACATATGCTAAATAATAAGGGCAATTTATGGAGTTTCTCAATGAGTTCTTTCCCTCCTGGGCTACCATCTGGGATGGAGTCTCTGTGCAGTCATCCATTTTCATAGATGTATAGAGTCTGAATATCTTCACTTCGCTTTAGCCTCACTCCCCCATCATCTGCCTAATGGACTCAGACCTGCAAAGGATGAGTGAACCAGACAGGTGAGGCTTGTGAGCCATCCTTGGCAGATATCCATGACAGGGATATAATTTAGCAGCCAATTTTATACTGTATGTTCTCGCCAGCATGTGCACACTGCAGACTTGGCCCCCATGTGTCTTTGTGTACACTGGGGTTCATGATATTTGGGGGTGCTTTGTAATATGATTAAGCCAGAGGCTACATGGGGTATTATTTAATTAGGATAGATGTGTCTGCATTCCATTTAAGAGGCTGTTTCTGGTCTTGCTACACAATTCCACAGAGCACATCTGAGGGTAGAGTTCCTTTTGAACTCTGCAGGAGGTTTGTTCTTAGATAAGCATCCCAGCTCTTGGAACATGAACAGAAACTGAGCCATTCTGGGATCATAAACTAATGTGGGTAAAAAAGAAAAACTTAGTGTCATGATAATAGTAGCAAAGTGGAAAACCTTGTCTTCAATATGGAGAAGAATATATTGATCAGCCTTTACTTATTAGGAATCTGGGCAAATTTAATCATTCTGAAGTTTACCTTTGTGATGAAGTATGGGTTACCTTTTTAAGTAAATGAATCAGATACGTAAGGTAGTCTAGGTAAATGTTTAACCCATGTTTGAGAATTAGCTATATTTTAAAAAGATTTGGCTCGGCTAGTTTTCAGGAATTCTTCAAAATCCTTTATTCTGGCCAAATTCGTCTTACTCTTCTTCCCTACCTCCTACAACCCCCCACTACTCAATTAATTTTCTTCCATGCTATTTTATTACATGCCTTTGTTCATTAGAGAGGAAAGCCATTTTCTCTCTCTTCTAATGTGGACTAAGTCATAAAACATTGACAGAGTATCTTGTATGTGTCAGAGAGGGTAAAACACTTGGGTCCCAGGGAGAATGAGGCATGGGGGAAAGATCACGGCAGGGGTTAGCATCATGGACTTTGGTGTTAGATGAATGTGGGTTTGAATCCTGGATCTAACACATAATGGCTGTGTCACTGGGAAACATTCTTAATCTCTTTGAGCCTCAGATTTCCAAGGCATAAAAAGGTAGAGAATTCCAATATCTTATCCAGAGGATTGCTATAGAAATCAAATGGAGTGGAGTGTATTTGTTAAGCAGGTATTTCTAGTTGCAAGAGTCAGATGCAGAACTCAAAATGGCATAATTAAAAAAAGGCTATAATGGCTAATATAACTTACAGGTCTACGAGTAGATTTCAGGTATAGCTGAGTCCAGGGGACTTAAGATTATCAAGATTCTGCCTCTTTTTCCATCTCCAAATTTGCTTTCTTTCTTGGCTTCATTCTCAAGAGGTTTCTCCAGGTTTACATGATTTTCTTTACAGCTAGTAACCACAGCAGAAAGCAATCTTCTCCTTCCCCAATAGTTCCAGAAAAACTGGAACTCATTCTTATTGGATAAATGTGTGTCATCCCCTGGCCCATGACTATAGTCAGGGAGATAGAATATTTCAAGAAGTCCAGCCTGGATCACATGCCAAGTGACCTAATCCATATGGACTATAAGTGTGTGTGTTTTGAGGTAGGGGCCTGTGGTAGTGAGTGTAAGAGAAGTTCCTCAAAATAAAATTTGGATTCTATTTCCAAAAGAAGGGGAAATGGATGCCAGCAGATACAAATCTGGTGTCCATCAGAGCAGGTTATCATAAAAGCTGTCATATAAGAAAGTTTGTTCAACCCCAATAAAAAGTGGGCAAAGGACATGAATAGACACTTTTCAAAAGAAGACATACATGCAGTCAACAAGCACATGAAAAAATGACCAATATGATTGATCATTAGAGAAATGCAACTCAAAACCACAATGAGCTCCCATCTCACACCAGTTAGAATGGCTATTATTAAAAAGTCAAAAAAATCAGAGATGCTGGTGAGGTTGTGGAGGGAATGCTGTTGGTGGAGGTGTAAGTTAGTTCAACCATTGTGGAAAGCAGTGTGGTAATTCCTCAGAGAGCTAAAAATAGAACTATCGTTCAATACAGCAATCCCATTACTGGCTATATACCCAAAGGAATATACATCGTTCTACCATAAAGACACATAAATGTATATGTTTATTGCAGCACTAGTCACAGTAGCAAAGTCACGGAATTAATCTGAATGCCCATTAATGGCAGGTTGGATAAAGAAAATAAATGTGATACATATATACCACAGAATACTATGCAGCCATAAAAAAAGAATGAGATCATGTTCTTTGCAGAAACATGGATGGAGCTAGAGGCCATTATCTTTAGCAAACTAACACAGAAACAGAAAATCAAAAACTGCATGTTCTCATTATAAGTGGGAGCTGAATAATGAGAACACATGGACACAGAGAGGGGGAAACAACAGACACTGAGGCCTACTTGCGGATGGAGGGTAGATCAGAAAAAAATAGTATTGGGTACTAGGCTTAGTATCTGGGTGATGAAATAATCTTTACAACAAACTCCCATGACACAAATTTACCTATATAAAACCTGCACATGTACCCCTGAAACAAAAATAAAAGTTAAAAAAAGAATGGTTATTATTATAATTATTACTTCAAAAGGATTAAAATGAAAATACTGCTCAGGTATCCTATTACAAAGGAGAGAATAAGTGGTACATTGGAAGAAATCGGGGTTGTTACTGATGGCATATCAACAGCAGTTGGACTAGATGCTGAGTAAAAGTGACTGAAAATACTTCAAGGACTGTTTGCTCCAGAAAAGTTCCTGAAGGTTATAATTGGATGATAGCACAAGGCAACAACAAATGCCCATAACAATGACTCATCATGAAATATGTTCTTTTGTCATGATGGAGGAGTCTCTGACCACTTCAGAAATATATGACCCTCTACTAGGATAGACTACTTAATAAATTCATTGATTCCTTAAGAAAGCCAGATTTATGAAGTCCTCTTCTGTTTCTCTGGTGTCCTTCCTGGTATTTTGCACATAGGTAGGCACGAAATAAGGAGTTCAGTAAATGTACACACTGGTTGATTAGATGCAAAAAGCCCCCAAATAATACACATTTACAAATGGGTCTCATTTATCAGTTAACACCAGCTCAAACACCAGGTCCCGCACTTTGTTAGCCGTTTTTTTTTTTTTTTTTTTTCATTTCAGGCACATGTACTAGAAAAATAACCTTTGTTTTCTTTTGAAATATTTTCCTGTTCATATTTTACTAAGTTAGACTGGCCTTATCCTTATCGATCAAAATTAGTGCAATATTACAGCATACACACTCTTGAATACTTATTCCTTTGTTCTCACACTATTCAAAAGCTATTTTCTTAGCTTAGTTTTCCAAAACGTGATTATTTCCAGCTCTTCAATTTTAAGCTCAAGTATCTTTTAAATAAACCATGATAAAGATAAATATCTTGCATTATCAACCCATAAAAGACAAACACCTCAATTTCAGACTTTATTCTGTTTATAGCCAAAAAAATTTTGTATATAATATTCTTATTATTGATAATCTTAATATGTCCCCAAGACATTGAGTCATGTAATGTTTTGGGCTGTTTTTTTTTTTTCTCTCTTTTCCAGTGTAATCAGTATCTCAACCTTTGAAAAATGTGTTTCAAGATCTATTTCATTTAAGGTCATAAGATAAACAGGAAATATAAACAATTTTTTAAATCAAAATCTTTTTATGTCTGCAGTGAAGTTTTAATAAGTTCAACCATTGTTTTCCATCCATCATGCCTTAAGGAATATGTTCTGCTTGATTTATGATGCACAGGTTTATTATTTTCCTAAGTGATAATCAGTTTCTACAAGGTGCTCTGGTTAATTAGGAAACATTTTATCATTGGATTTTCTATTTAGGAATCCTTAATTCATTGTTTGCTGTGCATTTCCAGAGACCATGGCTAGTATTTGGCAGGTTTCTCACCCTCTTTAGGTGCTTATTCTTTTGTCTTCTACCTGATGGTAAGACTTGCTCTACCACCTTAAAAACATCTCCTTAACTAGCTTCCTATCACTATCACCATCCTTCCTGCCTACGACTACACTTTATAATGCTAGGGGTTCTCCAAAGGGACTAATCAAACATTTACTGGCTCAGTTGGATCTAAGAAAAAAATCTTTAGAGGATATTGCAATACCTAAAACAGTTGTGTAAAGAAACATTTACACACACATACATACACACATATACTATGTTATTTATTTATTTTTTAGCTAACCAGTCAGCTTGTTTAGAATATCCATAGTATTTTTTTTTAAATAAAGACATTAGTTTTCTTTAAACCATATGTGGAATAATTTATGATCCACCCAGGAGATTGGGCAAAAACTTTAAAAAATTTTTTTAAGAGTAGAAGTCTCTTTGGAAAAGGGTATAGAAAGGGAGAGTAGTGGGTGATTCCTTACTTCAAGACATGTTTTCAAGCCCCATGTGAGTGGCAAGGATGGAGTTAGGGCCACCTGAATGTATAAGAGTAACTGTTTATTGAATTAGAAAAATGTCTATAAAATATGAAGAGATGATCATGATAATGGTTATTTTTAAAAATTGTTATTTCTTCAATGTCATCCCCTCTTTACCACTCAGGAAAAAGGATATTGGTAGCTGAGAAATACTTTGACCATTTCTACAACTGTTTTGTATCTTTATATCATCTTTAGCTTTAACTACATGGAAATATTATTTATGCTGAAAAGATTATAGAAGTATCCCACTATGTACTGGTGAAGAATGTCACATTAAGCACTCGCATACACTGATAATACATTTTGTATTGGGTAATGACATTATGGTTTTTATGGATGCCTAAAGTGACCCGCAGGCTCTATTTTCTTGGGCAAGCAAATGGCCCATAAAATAACAGTATGTAATACTTCCCCAGGCAAATAAGTTGTCTTTATTGTGGGGATTCATTTTACTGGTCATCTAGCCAATGAAGATGAAGAAGAGGCTAACACAATCAATACTATCTTAGCTACAGCTGGTGATAATTGTATACAATTTACTTGCTTTTTATTAGCCAAAATGAATAGGTTGACCACTCTGGTTTTGCTAGGGTCGTTTTGGCACAAACTAGATTGAATAGAGAGTGTGAAACTAACAGTGGATTTTGGGTATACTTAGAAAACAGAGGAAAAGTAAACTTAAGGATCAGCTAAGGGTTTTTTTGTTTGTTTGTTTGTTTTGAGACAGAGTCTTATTCTGTCTCACAGGCTGGAGTGCGGTGGCGTGATCTCAGCTTACTGCAACCTCTGCCCCCCAGGTTCAAGTGACTCTCCTGCCTCAGCTTCCTGAGTATCTGGGATTACAGGTGTGTGCCACCATGCCCAGCTAATTTTTTTGTATTTTTAGTAGAGACAGAGTTTCACTATGTTGCCCAGGCCAGTCTCGAACTCCTGGGCTCTAGAGATCCACTGGCCTCGGCCTCTCAAAATTCTGGGATTACCAGCTGTGAGCCACTGCACCCCGCCAGTCCAGTAGATTTTTTAAAAAAGCTTTATCGAGGTATACTTTGCAAATCATAAAATTTACATATGTTAAGTGTATAATTTAATGATTTTTAGTAACTTTACAGTTGTGTGACCATTACAACAATCTAGTTTTGAATATTTTTATTATCCCCAAAGGGGATGCCAATTTGCAGTTACTCCTTGTTTCCACACTCATCCTCAGGCACCCATTAGTCTACTTTCTGATTCTGCAGATTTGCCCTTTAGGAACATTTTATATAAATTGAATCATAGAATCTGTGGTGTTTGTATGTGTCTTCTTTCACTTAGCATAATATTTTGGAGTCCATGCACATTTTAGCATTTGTCTATACTTAGTTCCTTTTTATAGTATTCCGTTGTATGACTATATCACATTTTGTTTATCCATTCACCAACTGATTGATGTTTGAGTTGTTTCCACTTTTCTACTGTCATAAATAATGCTTACATGAACATTTGTGTGCAAGTCATTATGTATGCATATGTTTTCAGTTCTCTTGGTTAGATACCTAGGAGTATCTGAGTATACATATGTTTTCAGTTATCTTGGTTAGATACCTAGGAGTGGTTTTTGCTGTCATATGGTAAATTTATGTTTACCATTTTAAAAAACTTCCAAACTGTTTTCCAAAGAGGCTGCACTATTTTGTCTACTTGCCAGCAATGCATGAGGGTTCTAGTTTCTCCACATCCTCGTCATCACTTGTTATTTATGTCTTTTTGTTTACAGCTATTCTTACATGGTATGTCATAGGAGTGTGGTGGGCATTCATTCTCAGCCATGCATCATTCTAGTGTTCTTCAGATAACTGCTGAATATCTACTACATACTAACCCCTATACTAGGCATCACATATAACAAAGAAGAATGAAACAACATCCTTAACACCAAGGAGTTCATAGACTACCAGGAGTACAAAAGTACCAGATGTATTTCATTGTCGGCCTTACCCTTGAAGCTTTCTAGATAATATGTCCACCTCCTTCCATGACCACAGCCGCTGGAGGTTGGTCTGGAGATGGACACCTGACTCAAACGTGACCACTGCATTGGTTGGACACCTACCTGTGACTACTAAGGTGTTTCCCAAAGTCAGATGAGTTTACTTAGATACTCACGCAGAGAGGTTATCATCGAAGATGGGCACTAGAGTAGACAAGTCATGTAATCTAGGATCCAAAGGTGTCACTGCTGTGCTATGTTGTGTAAGATGAGTAGGCAGAGGAAGCCAGGTGAGAGGAAGACGACGGAGCTGACTCTGAGATGCATAAATGAGAAAAGCCACATAGAGAAATCTTAATGATTCTGCTCAGAGAAATCTTGGTTATTTTGCTCACCATGCTCTGGTTTGCATAATATCCAACTAAACTTCATTTCTTTTTGGAGTCTGTGAGGTTGCTGTAGCATTGCAACTAACCCCCACCTTTCATTCACTTGAGCTATTTTGAGTAGGGCATGCTGCTGATAATCAAAAGAGCCTTCAGCGTGAGCCAAGAGCCCATGCCTGTAATCCCAGCACTTTGGGAGGTGTAGGTGGGTGGATCACTTGAGGCCAGGAGTTTGCCACCAACCCACCCAACATGGCAAAACTCTGTCTCTACTAAAAGTACAAAAATTAGCTGGGCGTGGTGTCACATGCCTGTAGTCTCAGCTACTTGAGAGCGTGAAGCACGAGAATCGCTTGAACTGGGAGGCTCAGGTTTGAGTAAGCTGAGATAGTGCCACTACACTCCAGCATGGGCAACAGAGTAAAACTGTGTCTTTGTTGTTTTTGTTTTTGTTTGTTTGTTTTTTACAGAGCTTTGAGAGAACCTTTATAATGCTAGTTCATAAGTCTTTCCAACTGGCTCTTATTTATCCCTTTTTTTCTTTCTGACAGTGGACCTACAGATAGCATTTAATTTTCTGTCTTAGTAAAGGTAAGTGGTGAAATGTGTAAGCCAAATCACCAGACCACCTACTCCTTCTCTTCTCAAATTTCATACTCCATATGATTTAAAAATAATTAGTAATGTGACCTGAATACTTGCATATTATCAATTCGACAAACTTGTAAACTGCCCACACATTCCAGACACTGTACATACTATTGGAAAAAAATGGCAAATAAGAGGAGGTCCCCAGCGAGCTTTCATTCCCATAGGTGGTAGCTTGAGTCACAATGAGTTACATAAAAGGATTAAAAATGTTGTGGATCGTTCACAAAATGGATACAAGAAATCAAGAGATGATATTATTGTACTTTATCAGGCACATGATGATGTTATTTCTCTTGTGAATGATGCTGTGATGAAAATGGCTGCCTGGAGCCGATCCTTTCCCCCAGGGCCTGAGGAGTAAATTATGGTAAAAATGAGCAAAAGTAATTCACCTACAACAAGCAGAGAGACTTAATTGAAGGCAATAAACTCCCAGAATGGTGGCCCCAGGAGGAAAAAAAAAAAAAACAGAAGCAAAAAAAATCTCTTTAAGTTTCTAGATTAATTGCAAAGATCCAGTGTGAGGGTTACCCCTAACCCTGGCTCCACAGAAACTGGAGAGTCCACAGAACCCCGAGATTTCTCACAGGCACCCCAGCCTGCAGACGAAGGCATACCAAGAGGTCTCCTTGTCTTTGCTGTTTTCCTTATGGAAGCGCAATTGAAATGGTGCTGTGAAGGCGGTGAACCGGAAGTGACTGATACAGCTGCCTCTCTGAGGAAGGGAAAAATCCCATGACTGGATTTGAGAAAACAACCGGAAGTCTAAGTGCACCCACTTCCGGAGTGGGCACTGCTCCTGGGGTGATTTAACCACAGCTCAGGGAGTCTAATGGCAGCCTCTGCTAGCCTCTGTGAGAAAATGGAGGCCTGGATAATCTCCCGCTGGCACACTTGGGCCATACATAGCCTTGAAGGGAAAGCCTTGAAAGCTATAAGGTAGGAGAAAAAAATAAAAATAAAAGTAAACCTCACACCAATTCGAGGACTATGGAAAAATGATAGAGTTTCCACCAAGAGAAAGATGAATACCAAGTGAGAACGTGAGCAGTAGCTTACCTGTCAAGGCAGACTGTGTCCATCCCTCCTGGGCCATCTCACTACAGATCAGGTCATGCCATGTCTCGGTCTTGGGAGAAAATGGTAAGAGCAGTAGGATAGCAGTCAGCCGAACTAACTGTCCTCCCAGCTAGCTGACCTCGTTTTTGAAATAGGGCACATGAATGCAATCATGATCCCTAAGCTCCCTTAAGCTCTAAAAAAATAATATAGTGCAGTGATTCCGTCGACAACGCTAACAAAGAATGCATCTACTTCCTAGTAAATTCTGCAGCTGGAAGGAAGGTTCTAGAGGCACTTCAGTGCTGACATCACTCCATAACTCAAGGATGGAAACCTTGAACTTCTGAATTTGCTGACCTGTTTGAGATGAGGTGGGGGAAAAGGGCTTTGAATAAATGATGCTCCTTAATCTTTGGTATGTTACTCGAATAACCATCAGTGAATGGAATTACAATCTTTGGGCAGTTTAGCAAGATTCTTTATAGCAAGCTTGGCTCCTACCAGCGGACTATTACTCTAAAAACACTCTGGGAGCAATTACACACTCAGTAACCCCTTATTAAGTAGCAATTTTATCTAACCTTACCCGTTGCCTTCTGAGTGTGAGAGTGAAGGGAGAAATGAATTAAAGCACATCAAGAAGCTCCGTATGCTCTTGGCTTGGACTGTATGGCAAGCAGCAGGGGGCATAATATATGCATTAGCGCCATGGAGAAGTTGAGGGAGGAGAGATTTTGGTTAACAATTCCCACTCTCCCACCACTCACACTTCAAAACAGTCCGAATTCCCGTGCTGTCAGAGAAAAGGGGAGGTGTGGGACAGAAATAAGGACTTGCTGGCACCGGTCCCATTTCAAGTGGTAAATGCATGTAGCATTAATCCTGCTTCAGAGTCGGGGGTCTTACCTCGAGGCTAGAAACAACTGAGAAACAGCATGAGACAAAATCCCTTGAGAAGGGGGTGATCAGTATTTCTCTCTTCTCATTTTGTCTTAATTCTTGATGGTAAGATTTTTAAAATTTCCTGGACAGACGTACATTAATTTATAAACGAATTATACCCATGTAATAGGTGCTGAAGCAAATGCATACAAGATAGGGAGATAAAATAGATCCAGGAGTAGCAGACATCAGGATAATACATTAGACTATTTTTTTACAGATATATTTTTCTCCTGCATAATGATTCCAAATTACCTAATGAAATTTGTTTTCCTTTTTTTTTTTCTCTCTGTTTTATTTTCCCTGTTTGCTCTCTTTATTTCTGGCCACTGAAAACATGAATAATGTTAATAAAGAATGTTCTTAGGATTCCTCCCCTCTCGCCCTTAATTCAGGGATCTGCTACCATTTTCCTTGCCCTTAGTCCTGGAATGTTTGTTATCAATAATCATGAGATTAATAAACAGCATATTTTTCTTTTTCTTTTCTTTTTTTTTTTTGAGACAGAGTTTCCCTCTTGTCCCCCAGGCTGGAGTGCAACGGTGCGATCTCGGCTCACTACAATCTCGGCCTCCCGGGTTCAAGCGATTCTCCTGCCTCAGCTGGGATTACAGGCGCCTGCCACCAGGCCTGGCTAATCTTTGTATTTTTACAAGAGATAGAGTTTCACTACGTTGGACAGGTGGCATTTTTTTCTTAATGGTGTGTGAGTAAGGGCTTGGTAAGGAAAAAATGAAATTTTAGTTCTATGACATTTTTTCAGATCACTTGTTTTTAGAGTCATCTAGTATGAGAAGCTATACAGTGCATGGAGCCAGGCTGCCTGTCCCTTCCTATCCCAGCACTACCACTTACTGAGCAAGTTTCTTAACCACTCTGTTCCTGTTTTTACCTTTTCAAAACAGGTGTGAGAATAGTCTCTATGTCCTATAGATTTACCTGTAGAAAGAACCTAAAACCATGCCGAGCACAAAGTATATCCTCACTGAAAATGATTTATAGAATTTACTTCTCCAACCAATATTTTTTGAGGCCCTGCTGGCACAGGAATAGTTACAGCCATGTTTAAAGATACAGAGAACTCAAATCTTGCTTTTAAGATGCTTTTTCTTTTTAAAGTAAAAAAAAAAAAAAAAATCTCAGAAATGTTCATTTTATCAAACACAGGTGTGGTGGCTGGTGGCCAAGGTGGAAACATTACCTGAGCCCAGGAGTTCAAGACCAGCCTGGACAACATAGCGAGACCCCATCTCTAAAAAAAAAAAAAAAAAAAAAAAATAGCCAGGGGATGTGGGTGTGCATACCTGTAGTCCCAGCTACTCAAGAGGCTGAGGTGGAAGGATGCTTGAGCCTGGGAGGTAGAGGCTGTAGTGAGATTTGATTGTGCCACTGCTCTCCAACCTGGGTGATAGAGTGAGACCCTGTCTTAAGAACAAACAAAGCAAAATGAATCAGGCTGCATAGTATTCTGCAATTCAGTTAATCTGTTGTTTAATCAGGTTGTTGGTTGTTCTCTTTTTAGCTGTGGATGTAGCTGTTGGGAACATTGTTGGAGTGTTCATTCTTCTATGTTGCATGTTTGCATACTGTTCTGTTTTTGAAAAGCATTTTCAGGGATGTTTTGATAACTGGTGCCAGATTAGCAGTGTGTACCTAATTTGATTTTTTAGTGAATACAAACTATTTCAGGATACCATCCGTGATCCCTTCCACTTTCTCTCGACTTTCTTTCTTTTCTTTTAGACATCTGTTGTGGACTCTTCTTTTTGCCCTTTGCTGGATGGTAGGTGGAGGAAGTACAACAGTTATCAGAGCTGCAGAGAATGAATAACCTGTCTGGCATCAGACAGTGATACCGTCAGCATCTAATTCACACAGGTGGGATCATAGCCCACTCCATTCCAGGTACTCAGAACATTCCGGCTTCTGTAGTTGAGAGAAACACTATAGCTAAAGATTCACGACTGAGTGTTAAGTCATACTTCTGATTTGTCTTCAAATTTCTCTTCTTGATTATTGTCATGTGACTTTGTCACTTGATTTGAGTTGCTAGGTTCCTGACTGCTCCCTGAGCAGGAGTCACTGCTTTGGGTCTCAGTTGAGCAACTCTGTGTCCATGGTGGTTCTGTCTTGTCCCTAGGCTTTGTAGGGCCTAGTCCTGTGCTCTCTTCTTAACTAGTTTTCTAGATTCTGCCCCTGCCCTTCAGTTTACCCTGACTGCCCATTTTGCACTGTGGATCAGGCTCATCTCTATCTGACATGAAATGAGAAAAATGAAATGACCAAGTTACTTCTTCTCTCTTTGTGCTGGTTATCTATTGCTGTGCAACATATTACCCTGAAACTTAGTGACTTACAGCAACAATAATTATTTTATCTTTCATATTTTCTATGGGTCAGTACTTTGGGAAGGGCTCAGGTGAGAAGTTCTAGATTGGGGTCTCTCATGCATTTGAAGTCAAAAGATAGCTCCAGCTAAGGCTGGAGCAGCTGGGGGCTTGCCCCACATTTCTCTCTCTTTCTGTAGTCTCGGGGCTTCCCTGTGTGGTCTCTGTATGGGTTAGGTTAGGCTACCTCATAACGTGGTATCCTCAAAGCAGTGGAAGTGCTTACATGGTGGCTCAGGGCTCCCACATGAGTGTTCTGGTGAAAAGGGGAGAAATAGAATTTTCTGACCTAACTTTGCAAGTAGTGTTTTGTTTGCCATACTCAGTAGGTTAAAAACAGTCACAAAACCTAGCCTGTATTTAAGAGGGGGGTCTTAGATTTCATTTATTGATGGGGGGATGTGGCCATCTTTGGAAAATATAATCTGTAACAGCTCTCTGCTAGATACTCTTCTCTAGTTTCCCTCCAACATAACAGCTAGACTGTTTGAAAAAGTGGATGGACAATAGAGACTGTATGTCTTCTCACCTCAAAGGCATGCCTGTTCATCTGTGAAACCAGATCAAATGCCCCTCCATCCTCTGTGAGGCCTTCTTTAACTCTCCATAGTGTTGTTTCTTCTTCTGAGCTATAGAATAACAAAATTCTAGCCTAGTGCCTTATATTTTACAGATTACAGTGTAAAATATTTCACTTTGTATCTTTATTCACTCCGTATTAGTGTGTGTTTCTTTTACCTATAAGCAGGAATCCTGTATTACAAATTTGGTGTTCCTTCCCGCCCTTACTGGCATCCTTGCATTGAGACCCAAAGTGGTTCTCATGGATATCTCTTGAGTGAATGAGTGAATTAAACTAAAAGACAAGTCAAAGAATAGGAAATTATGCTGAAAAACATCATAGTTAACCAGGTAAACTTGACTTTTTTTTCCTGCTTTTATTTTAGGTTCAGGGTACATGTGCAGGTTTGTTACATGAGTAAATTGTGTGTCTCTGAGGCTGAGTGTACAAGTGATCCTGTCACTGAGATAGTGAGCATGGTACCCAATAGGTAGCCTTCCAACCCACAGCCCCCTCCTACCCTGCACCCTCAAGCAGTCTGCAGTGTCTGCTGTTCCCATCTTTGTGTCCCTGTGTATTCGATGTTTAGCTTCTACTTATAAGTGAGAACATGTGACATTTGGTTTAAACTTGGCTTTTAAACGCCTGTCTTTAAAATTGCTGTGGGCTTCAGATGTGCTTGAATTTTGGTAGGTGGTGGCCTAGTCAAAAAATGGCAACTCTCCTCAAGGATAGATGCTCACCAGAGATACCTGCTATTTATTCTAAGCGTTCCTTGGACTGTATTGCCTTCTATGCTCAGCAGATCAGTTAAAAGCAGAGTTGTTGACAGACCAAAGTATAAATTAAAGGGCTGGGATACATCATTAGACATATGGTCTCCTAGGAATTGAGATTTTCCTGTAGTAGGTGGAATTTGTAACACCCTGGCCTCTAAGACCATATGGTTGCATTTTGAGATGCCAGCAGAAATAAATACTTGACTTTTAGTGCAAGATTCTTTTTTGCTGGTCCTCCCCCACAGCTGCAGAGGAATTTCCTGCTGTAAAATCTAAAGGCTCAACATTAATAATTGGTTTAGATCCTTTTACCAATTTGTTAGTGATAATTTGACCCCGTGTATGGAATAGGCTAGTCAAGGGCCATCCCTATTGAGGGTCAGTGACCCTAGGCTGATCCTTGAGGCAAGCAAGTGGTATGATCTATGCCACGCAACTCTGGACTCAGCTACTGATTGGATTGGGCTGATTCCTGACCTAGGACAACTACTCAAGGTAGCACTTTAAGAGTTAGCCCGACTCCGTAAAATCTACCCTTAAATAGAAATAAAACAAAGAAACAAAAAGGAACTTCCCTAGTAGTACAATGTCAAAAACAAGATTACAGCAATATTAGAAAAATTAAATGCTTAGGCATACATTTGACAGAAGAAGTTCAAAACCTATACACTGAAAGCCAGAAAACATTGCTGGGAGAAATGTAAGAATATGTAAATAAATGGAGGCATATACTCTTTCATGGATCGAAAGATAATATTATTAAGGTGACAATCGTCTCCAAATCAATCTATAGGTTCCGTGCAATCTCAGCCAAAATCCCAACAGGTACTTTATTTAATAGCCTAAAATACTTTGAAAATGCGGAGCAGAGTTGGAGGGTAAACGATACCTAATATTACCAATTATTTTAAAGCTACAGTAGTCAAAATAGTATGGAATTATACACAAGACAGACAAATAGGTCAATGGAACAGAATAGAGATTGCAGAAATAGTCCTACACATATTTGGTCAATAGATTTTTGATGAAAGCAATTCAAAGGATAGTCGTTCCAACTAATGGTGCTGAAACAGCTGTATATTCATATATGACAAAATGGACTCCAATCCATAACTCATGCCATATATAAAAATTAGCTCAAAATGAACTATATATATAAATATGAAACCAAAAATTATAAAAATTATATAAGAAGACAACCAAAAATTATAAAAATTATATAAGAAGACAGCCAAAAATCTGAGTGGCCTTGAGTTAAATAAACTGTATTAGTATAATACTGAAAGCACACACCCTAATAAAACTGATAAACTGGACTTTATCAAAATTAAAAACATCTGCTCTTTCTCTTTTTTTCTTTATTTTTATTTTTTTGCCCACCTCCTCCTCCTCGCCTCTTTTTTTTTTTTTTTTTTTTTTTTTTTTTGAGACGGAGTCTTGCTTTGTCACCCAGGCTGGAGTGCGGTGGCGTGATCTTGGCTCACTGCAACCTCTGCCTCCTGGGTTCAAGCGATTCTCCTGCCTCAGCCCCCTGAGTAGCTGGGACTACAGGTGCGTGCCACCATGCCTGGCTAATTTTTGTATTTTTAGTAGAGACAGAGTTTTGTATTGTCAGCCAGTCTGGTCTTGAACTCCTGACCTCAGGTGATCCACCCGCCTCGGCCTCCCAAGGTGCTGGGATTACAGGCGTGAGCCACCGCACCCAGCCAACATCTGCTCTTTAAAAGACATTGGTATGAGAATGAAAACATAAACCACAGACTAGAAGAAAATATTTGCAAATCACATCTTTGAGAAAGGATTTATATCCAAAATATATAAAGAACCTTAAAACACATTAATAAGAAAACAATCAACCCGATATAAAAATGAACAAAAGATTTGAACAGATATCTCCACAAAGATGTATGGAAGGCAGAAAAGCACTTGAAAAGATGCTCAACATCATTATTCATTAGGAAAATGCAAATTAAAGCCACAGGTAAATACTGTCATACCTATTAGCGTGGCTAAAGAAAGAATTGCATACCAAGTGTTGGCGGAGTTGTGAAACTACTGGAACTCTCACACATGGCTGGTGGGAATGTAAAATGGTACAATCACTTTGGAAAACAGTTTTGGGAGTTTCTACAAAATGTAAATATGCACTTACTAAGTGATTTAATTGCCTCACTTCCAGGTATTTATTAACCAAAATGAAAGGACTTGTCTATTTGGAGATTATAGACAAATATTCATAGTGCTTTATTCATGATAGTCCCAAACTGAAAACAATCCAAATAGTCATAAGCAGGTAAATGACTGAAGAAATTGTTCTTTATCCCCATAATGGAATACTACTCAGCAGTAAAAAGTAATGGACATTCAAAATATCCTAGATAAATCTCAAAATCAGTATGCTGAGTAGAAAGACAGAAACAGTGAAAAGGAGTGACTCTATGATTTCTTTATAAGACATTCTAGGAAATGCAACCTAAGTTCTAGCAGCAAAAAACAGATCAGCAATTGCCTGGGTACAGGGAGTGGGGGTGACGATGGGCAGAGGAATGGGTTAAAAGGGTTCAGGAAATTTTAGGGGTGACAGATATGTTCACTCTTGTGATTGTGATGATAAATTTATGAGTATATACATATGTCCAAACTTATTAAACTGAATTTTACTTATTTATTTATTTAGAGACAGAGTCTTGCTCTGTTGCCGAGGCTGGAGTGCAGTGGTGCTATCTTGGCTCACTGCAACCTCTGCCTCCCGGGTTCAAGCAATGCTCCTGTCTCAGTCTCCTGAGTAGCTGGGATTATAGACGTATACCACTGTGCTCTGCTAGTTTTTGTATTTTCAGTATAGACAGGCTTCGCCATTTTGGCCAGACTGGTCTCAAACTCGTGGCCTCAAGTGATCTGCCTGCCTCAGCCTCCCCAAGTACTGGAATTACAGGCATGAGCCACTGTGCCTGACCTCGAACTGAATTTTAAATATGTCAATTATACCTTAACAAAGCTATGAAAGAAAGAGAGGAAGGAAGGAAGGAAGGAAGGAAGGAGGGAAGGAGGGAAGGAGGGATGGAGGGGAAGGAAGGAAGGAGGGAAGGAGGGAAGAAGGGAGGGAGGGAGGGAGGAAGGAAAGAAGGAAAGAGAAGCACAGTCCGAGAGCACCTGGGTCACACTAACAGCAGAGCTCTAGAAAAGTGATTCCCATTGGTGAGACCACAAGATAACCAGCTAGATGGCTAGATCCCCCCTTGGATCCTGAATAAGCCATAGTTCAGTGCTGGAAGACTGTCAATCAAGTTGACTGATCTTTCCCTGAGATTTCTGTTTCCCTCACTGCCACTTGTAGCCCCACACCTTCTCAAATTACTAGAAATAGCTTCAGTACAGTCCAGAGGGACTGAGTTGCCAGGTATTCCGTCTGCTTTGCCACTTTCACATGAACACATCTTTCATGGGCTTAATTGCCACCTAAACTGAAATTTAGTTTTTCCTTTCAACGCTCTTTTTTCAACTGAGCTATATCTTTGTCTTTCTAGCTTGTCTAACCAGACACACATTTGTTATTCTTCACTCTGAGTTTGCAGGTCAACCTGTAAACTTGGAGAGAGAAAGGAGAGAGAGAGAGAGAGAGACAGAGATACAGACAGACAGACAGAGACAGACACACAAACAGCGACAGCACTCCCTGGTTTCCTTTGATGTTTATACATCAGAGCTCGCTGTTCTGTCATGGACGTTTACTTGCTGTTGCATGAGACTAATGGCACTAAACTGAAAGCTACTGGAGGCAGGGACTGTGTTTTGTTTATCTTCATGCTTAGCATAATAGCTACCATAGGTAGGTGCTCAATACATGTTTATTGAATGAATATTTGAAATTGGGGAAGACATTGCTTTGTGTTAAGCCACAGGAAGAGTTTCTATTCTGACTTTTCTAGCCAGGCTCTTTCTACAACGGGCAAGAATTATTTTCATGTAAACCAAGTGAATTAGTCACAGCTCTTTCGATTGCAAGTTATCTCATTTGCTCATTTTGTAAATATGTCTTGAGTACCTACTACGTTCCAGGCACCATTTCAGGTATAACTATGAACAAATAGACAAAATATTTCTGCTTTTGTAGAGTTTACAGTTTAGTTTGGTAAGACAGAAAGTAAATAAGATACATAAGAAAAATGTATAATATGTTAGATTGGATAAGTGCTTTGAAAAAAAGAAAATAAATGAGGGGAAGGAACTTAGGGAGTGCCAGGGTGTGGTGAGGGTTATGAACTTACAGAGGATAAGTAAGAGAAGCCCTATACAGAATTTGGAGGCCTTGCTTTCAATTTGAGCTACTTAAAATACAAAGGGAATTTAAGAGTTCACGTAAGTGTAAACGAGCCACCCCTAGAACAGCTGGATGTAGTGCTTGAAGTTTTCTGAAATCATAATATCTCTTTTAATCTTTTGGCTTTGCTTTCTTTTCCTTGACTTCAACCTCTGACTGATTTCCAGTGACAAGATGGCTGCTAGATTTACAACCGCTCAACAGAGAGGCCCTAGGGAAAAGAGAGATTATCTTCTCCAGGGATTCCAACAATTGTCCTGATGTTGAATTGAGTCTCATCCTTCCATTGGTCTGTCTTGGATCATATGGAACTGAGAATATGCTGATGATCCAGGCTCAGTCAGGTGTCTGCCCATGGGGGAAAGCTAGGAAAGTGGGATCTACTCACCCACATTATAGAGAGTAAAGTGGGGGGTGGGGGATCCCAAAGATAGGAAATGTGCTATTGTCAGCAACGGAGGATAGGTGCTGGACAGGCAGTCACAACGGCTCACCCCCATCCCAGCCTTTGCTTGGAGAGGAGAGAGGCTCACCAAGCATCTGCCATGCATAAAGGGAAAGAGCAGCCATAAGTCAAAGCCACAGTGAAGCTCTGGCTTAGTGCAAACTTCTGCTCTACTGGACATTAGCCTGAGGGGGCTTGCAGATGATCCTTCCCCCATGTGCAAGCATGCCATGTTAAGAATGTTTAATCCTCTGGACCTCAGAGCAATTTGTTTCCAGGTGAGGCTGTTTATTTTTTTGTTTTTATTTATTTGTTTATTTTTTTAAAGGCAAGGTCTCCCTCTGTTGCCCAGGCTGGAGTGCAGTAGCGTGATCATAGCTCACTGTAACCCTGAACTCCTGGGCTCAAGCGATCCTCCTTCCTCAGCCTTTCAAGTAGCTGGGACTATAAGCATGAAAACTTAGCTGCATCTGAGGGAAGGGGTATATGTTATATTTGTAGAGGATTGATGTCAGGGACAGACTTTACAATGAATTCCCTAATGAATCACTTCTGGGATGATTTCCAGGTTGTAAAGTTACTAGTGTAGAGGTAAGAATGTGAAGTGAGAGGACCCAGATTTCATAATCCTTGTATTTTTCTGCTTTCAAAAGACAGGAGATTGGCTGGATGCAGTGGCTAACGCCTATAATCCCAACATTTTGGGAGGCTGAGGCTGGTAGATCAACTGAGGTCAGGAGTTCGAGACCAACCTGCTCAACATGGTGAAACTCCATCTCTACTAAAAATGCAAAAATTAGCTGGGTGTGGTAGTGCATGCTTGTAATCCCAGCTACTCAGGAAGCTGAGGCATGAGAATCACTTGAATCTGGGAGGTGTAGGTTGCAGTGAGCTGAGATCGCACCACTGCATTCTAGCCTGGGCAACACAGCAAGACTCTGTCTCAAAAAAAAAAAAAAAAGAAAGAAAGAAAAGAAAAGTCAGGAGAGCACAGTGGTTAAGGACATGGTTTTGGAGTCAGAGAGATCAGGGTTAAAAACCCAGCTCTGCTACTTCTATTGACTTTGGTTTACCTTTCTGCCTCTGTTTTCTTGTCTTTAAGATGAGATGACCCTAACATCAATACCATATGACTCTTGAATGGATACATATAAAGTCAAGTCTTACCTCTTAGTTGTTGTTATAATCATCAGATGTATGGCCCAACAAATGGCCACATCAGGAATTATCTACATGGTATTATTTGGGGCAGTAAAGGCATGTACTGAAAAGTATTTCTGTCACAAACTTGCTTTGGGCTATAAGGTTCCCATGTCCTTCGTACTTTGGGTTTAAGGTACCAAAGTTTGTTTAATTATATTCTGGGAAATTTTGAAGGTTCCAAGGTTGTATTTTAAGGGTCGCTAAAGAAGGGAATGGATGGGGGGATCAAATAATCCTTGGGGGACCCTCACTTGCCACTTCCAGCAGAGAAGTTTTATTTTTATCTATTTTACATGCTGATTTCACGTGAGAATTTCTCTGACAAAGAGTTCTGTGGCTGAAAAAAAGTTTGGACAGTACTGCTTCAAGGCATTGAAGCTTCTATTAAAACATCATGATATCCTGAACTATGATCTTAACTTAAAAAAAGAAAGAAAGAAAGAACACATGTTGATGTTATCTGGAAAGGCACTGGGTTGTTTTGCTTGAAGGAGAAAAACCACAGGAGGGATGGTGCCCACTCTCTTCATGTATTTGAAAGTTCACCAAGTGGTCCAGAGAATCAACTAGAGGCAGATTTCAGCTTGATGGAGATAGGAGAAAGGTGTTTCTAACAATTCAAGCTCTTCTTCATCATTTTTGGGGCAGTAGTACACTGCTGTCCCTGGAGATGTCCCAGCAAAAGCTTTAGGTTGTCAAGTACAATACTAAGGGGATTCCGTCAAGAGCAGCATGATAGATTGTGACTGCCAAGATTACGTCCAGACTCTGAAATTCTGTGATCTGGAGTAACGCAGCTATTACTGTGTTACACCTCAGTGAATGTCTTGTTAAGATTTCATCACCTATATTATAGATTCTAAGAGTATGGCCTTGAAAGAATGTGCCATAGGATACTTTCATTTTGGATTAGTGGAGATTTACAGACAGGTTTTGAAAATAGTAAAAAACTATTTCATTACCTCTCACCCAGTTTTGCTTAATGTTAACAACTTCGTGACCATAGTACAAGAATCAAAACCAGAAAATTAACATTGGTAGGATACTATTAGCTAAATTAAATACCCTATTTGAATTGTATCAGTTTTTTCACTGAAGTCTTTCACTAAGTCTCACTCCAACAGTGAGAAATGGTTCTTATTATCTACAATATGTTTAGTTACTTGATCACTGCTAGTAGAAACTACTTAAGGTAGTTTAAGATTTATTAACACATGCCCTTGTCAGAAACTGACTTCCTGATTAGATTATACCCCTATTATCCAGAATCAAAGAATTTAGAGCTGCAATGTAATGTCTACAGTCATAGTCTATCCTTTTCCTGTTGAGGGACTCTCCTTGCTATTGTTCTTGAGAGCCCATCTTTTTGGGAAATTTTCTCTTCCTGAAAAAGGGATATTTTTGGCATGATTTTGCATTGAGAACAATATTGTTATTTATTCAACCAACATGTATTTGGCACTTATCTACAGATCTGTATCAGGTACTAGGAATACAGAAATAATATAGCTCTTACCTTCTAGAAATTTGTAGTCTAGCAAGAGGTAGGAGTAAATGGACAATTATAATAGAGTAGAATGCGGGATTGGGAAGAGAAAGCATATGATAATACTGTATGGGCCACGTGCTATGGTAGGTAGAAATACTATGGGAACACAGAATGGGTACCTCACTCCTCCTGAAGTATCCTAAAGACTTTCTGGAGAAGACGATGGCCGAGATAAGTAGAGAGGGACTGGATCCCTAGACTCAATTTATCCAGCATCTCCTCCAAATCTCCCAACTCCAAGGAATCTAATTCTGAAAGTGACCAGAGGATCTATTTATCTATTCAGTGAGCTAGTGATATGGTTTGGTGTGTCCACACCCAAATCTTATCTTGAATTCTCCTTCCTATAATCTGCATGTGTTGTGGGAGGAACCCAGTGGGAGGTAATTGAATCATGGGCGTGGTTACCTCCATGCTGTTCTGATAATGAGTGAGTGCTCACAAGATCTGATGGTTTGATAAGGGGCTTTCTCCCTCCTTCGCTCTGCACTTCTCCTTGCTGCCACCATGTGAAGAAGGACATGCTTGCTTCCCCTTCCACTGTTATTGCAAGTTTCCTGAGGCTTCCCCAGCCCTGCAGAACTGTGAGGCAATGAAACCTCTTTCCTTTATAAATTACCCAGTCTTGGATAGTTCTTGATAGCAGCATGAGAATGGACTAATGCAGCTAATATTAGCACTAAGGTGCTTCTGCTTATTATTTCATTGGCTTCTCAGAATAGTCTTGGCAGATGTGTAGAACAAATGTGGAGAAAAACTGTAAGAGGGCAAGAATAGAAGTTGTGGTTCAGGCCAGAGATGATGAGTCTCAACTTCCTCATCTGTGAAATAAGGAGTAGTAGTACCTATTTCACAGGATAAATGTGAGAATTAGAGATCATATATAAAGTGTGACCATGTAATAAAACGATAGCTGCCACTGTCAATACACATATCTGTCAGAGTCCCAGCAGGAAACAGATGGTGCACTCAAATTACAACAATTCAAAAAGGGTTTAATGAAGGGATGATTTTCAAAGCTGTTGGCAAGGTTTAGGGAAACCCGCAAAGAATAGTGTAGCATCCCAGTTCTTAAAACAGAGCAGTTACCAGAGCCAGGAAGGAAAGCTCCAACAGAGAGGGAGGTCATGAGAAGAGTCGTGATGGTTGGTTAAGGGGCAAAGGGACACCGTTCCTTCCTCCCTTCCTCTGCTGCCAGTGTTACTCACTCACCAAACCCAACCAGATGCTAGAGGGTCCAAAAACTATTGCTTTCATTCATTCAAGTCAGCCTTTTGAGACAGAAAGCAGGGTTTCTAGATTGACTCTATAGGGACAAGTGGAAGATATATGGCTCAACCCATGAGGCAAATGGAGAAAGTCTCAGACAAGGGTAATTCACTACGAAGATATACCCTGAGGAGGGTCCACTACACTTCCCCAGCTCGCTTGTGGGTACGCCTTCCATTGCCCTGACTATCGGCCTGTCTTTTAACTGGAAGTTTCTGTGGACATTTGTTGTTTCCTTGGTGAGCCTTCAGTCTTCTTTCTTCTAGCAAAAATATCTGCTTTTCTTATAAGGATTCATTCTCCCACTACTCTCAATCTGTCTGCTTTCTGTAGGATTTGTACCCCAAGGTGAGCATGTGACCAGGGCCCAAGTCAATCAGCATGCCCTGTTCTCCCGGCCATTGTAGTTGGTCCATGATTGAGCACATGACTGAATTAGAAGTCGTGAGACACTGTGAGTCTCTCATTAAGAATAGAGGGAGAGGGAGAGAAGAGCTGCTGCTTTCATTTTACCAAGCAGAGGGATAATTTTGAAGCTGAAAACGAAACCAACATAGTAGACAAGAGAGCTGAGATCCCCAAATCTAGCTGTACCTGAAGATAGCACCACCACTAAACTTTGTAGTTAGATAGGCCAAAAATTGTTGTTTTCAGTTAATTTGTGTTGTGTTTGATTTTCTGTTACATCAAAAGAGTCCCGACATAGTTCTTTTGTTTTAGATAATAGTTTTAATACAAATCTGAGTTTAAAAATAAATGTAAGGCAGTATCATAGTTCTTAGAGGCTGTTTCATAATCCTGTACTGTGCTATACTATATTCCATGAAATAACAGTGTTAGTGGTGTTCTAGCATAACATAAAGGCAATTGATGTGGTAATCAGCTGTAAATGTAATATCAACGTAGTTGAGATTTGTGTTTTCAAACATATTCTTGCGCAAATACTTCCCCATTAAATTCATAAAGGAAGCTGAGGTTTGAAATCAAGATTGATATCACATATCTGCTGAGTGGCTGTCTGGGTAGAAAATGAAAATCGTGCTAGAAGTTAAAATCCACTATTTGACTGAATTGACAAAATAGTAAAATTCCAATTGATCTAATTCCAAGTGGCCAGTGATTTTACTTTTCCTAACAAAAGCTATGAATTGGGAGATAGGGAGCTCTCTCTCAATCACTGATCAGCTGTTCTTGTTTAAATGCCTTGATTTCATGCTTCTCAGAATAGGGGAGTTAAGAGAATAGGAATTTAAAAATGCCTCTATATCAATATTCTTATATTTCAGCTAATTAAATTTTAGAATGCAAGAGGCATTTTTAAAAACATGACTAAAATTAAGAATTCTAAGAGTCAGCTCTTAAGCTTGTGTTTATTTAGGAAACTTAGAACTCATTTTCTTTTATAATAAGAGTGTTTTCTTTTGGTAAGAGCTTTATTGAGATGTAATTCACATGTTGTAAAAATCACCTTTATAAAGTGTTCAGTTAATTGGTTTTCAGAATATTAACAAAGCTGTGCAGTCATCACCACTGTCTAATTCTAGAATTTTTTCATCTTCACTACCCTTTCCCTTCTCATCTCAGACCCTGGCAACCACTAATCTACTTTCTGTCTCCAAGGATTTGCCTCTTTGGATATTTCATGTCAATGAAATCACACAATAGATGGTCTTTTGTGGTTGACTTTGACTTAACATAGTGTTTTCAAGTTTATTCATGTTGTAGAACAGGACATCTTTGCCTGCACTTGAAAAGAACAATGAGGACCTTGACTAGGTAAGATGCTAAAGTATCCCTGCATCCCCTCTGATATGGTTTGGTTGTGTCCCCACCCACATCTCACCTTGAATTCCCACATGTTGTGGGAGGGACTTGGTGGGAGGTAATTGAATAATGGGGGTAGGTCTTCCCCGTGCTGTTCTCATGATAGTGAATAATTCATGAGATCTGATGGTTTTATAAGGGGGAGTTTCCATGCACAAGCTCTCTCTTTGCCTGCTGGCATCCATGTAAGATGTGACTTGATCTTCCTTGCCTTCTGCCATGATTGTGAGGCCTCCCCAGCCATGTGGAACTGTAAGTTCATTCAACCTCTCTTTGTTTTGTGAATCACCTGTCTCAGGTATGTCTTTATCAGCAGCATGAAAACAGACTAATACACCCTCTGACCTGCTTTATCAATTTCTTCCCCACAACATAGTCAGACTGTACTTCCTTCCTTTCTTCCCTCCTTCCTTCCTTCCTTCCTTCCTTCAACAGGGTCTTGCTCTGTCACCCAGGCTGGAGTGCAGTGGCATGATCGTGGCTCACTGCAGCCTCGATCTCCTGGGTTCAAGCAATCCTCCTACCTCAGCCTCCTAAGCAGCTGGGACTACAGGCATGTATCACCATGCTAATTTTTGTATTTCTCTGGTAGGTTGGGGTTTCACCATGTTGCCCAGTCTGGTCTCAATCTCCTGGGCTCAAAATATTCACCTGCCTCAGCATCCCAAAGTTCTGGGATTATAGGCATGGGTCACCATGCCTGGCCCAGAATGGTTTCTTGAATGGTATGTCAGTGGATGGCCCTTCCTCCCATGTCAAAATGACTCCCCCAGGCCCTGTTCCACCTCCCCAGTTCCTCAGCTCTCCTCTTTTCTTCTTGAGATCCCAGGCATGTTCCCTGTAGCCCAGGGCATCTACTCGTGCTGTCCCTGCCACCTGCAGCTGCCCCTCTTCTGTCTGCTTTAGTCAGTTCCTTAGATTACTTCTTCAGATCTCAAGCCCAGTGTGATTTTCTCAAGTCTAGGTCATGTTCCTTGATGACTTTTCTGCATAGCATTTATTCAGTTTGTAATTATATTCCCATCAGTGTGACTGTTCGTTCCTTTTTATAACCCCCGACTAGACCATGTATTTTCAAACACCAGAGATCATGCCTGTATGGCTCATTAAAAAAAAAAAAAAAAAAAAAAAGTATAGTTCCTAGCACATAGGAGGTGCTCCCTTTGCCTCAAAGAATTTCTAAAATATTTTAGTATAGTTTTTTATGTTTGGCGTATTTATTAATAGTAGAATACTTTGAATATTGGAAACTCTGTCAACCAGAATATTGGATTGACTTTGTCTGACCAGGCTATGTAATAGAGTTCACTGCTCTTTGTTTAGTGTTGACTATACTGATCAATAACAGTGGGTTAGAATCATGCAGAGAACAAAGGAAATGAGGAGTTAACATAAAAAGCCCCCCCCAAATTTTGTTTTGAAGCAACGTCCCTCCTTCTTTCTCCTTTTCCTTCTTCCTCCCTCAGACATCTTCACTCCCTCCCTCTCTCTCCCAGCCAGAGTGCAGCTTTCAAGTTAAATTATAGGCCTCTTTCCTTTCCAAATGAGAATCAGCACATATATATGTTTTTTTTTTTTTTAAAAAAAACCTATATTTTTATGGAACAATAAATGACATGATCTCATTTTTTTACAAGATAATTATATTAGAAAAACTCTTAAAAGTTTTACATACAGTTGATTTAAGCACCTTTAAAAACAAGATAAACTATGACAGATTTGCTCTTAGAAAAAATAATTGATATCCTGAGGGACCAAATGAAATGTTATGAGAGTCCCTATCTTCACAGGTGTTATGAAATTCAAAACCAACATTTAGTGTCCGTCTAGGCCAGTGGGCAATCTTACTGCTCTCCACCTCCCGACACCTCTCCCCCTCCCTGTGCAGGGACATTTGGCAATGTTTGGAGACTTTTTTGTTGTTACAAATAGGGGGTGGGGAGCCACTGGCATCTAGTGGGTAGAGGCCTGTGATGAGCAGGACAACTCCCACGACAAAGACCTACCCAGGCCAAATGGCAGCAGCGCCAAGGTTGAGAAACCCTGTTCTACGCAGGATGAGTGTTTTGAGATTGTATTAAATTACAGCCAAATGTTTATTTATCATTCCTTTGTTAAAGAACAGTTTGTGGAAATTCTTGAATAGTAAAAGTACACCAGTGCACTCCAGCCTGGGCCATGATGAAATAGCACAGGCTGAGCCTTCCTTTGTTCATACAACCAGCTTTTCTTTACTACTTTATGCCAGGAACTGGGCTAGGCACAACAGATAGATACATAGTTTAAAATACATGATATTTATCACTCAGGTGCTTACAGCCAGAGAGACAGGCACATAATTTGATATTTAATATATGCGTGTGTTCAGGGCATTCTCTCACACATACAAAGAACACTTTACCTCATCTGGGATTCAGCAAGACTTTATGGAGGACGTGATATACCTGGAATGCATCTTGAAGGTTGATAAAAGTTAGGCAAGGAAAGAAAGGGCATTCCTGGTAGGAAGACTGGTGCACCAGAGGAACAGATGTGTGAACCCAGTATCTGCAAGCAGTTTCACGT
The DNA here is from genome assembly GCA_036589455.1 of Ateles fusciceps. Taxonomy (NCBI): domain Eukaryota; kingdom Metazoa; phylum Chordata; class Mammalia; order Primates; family Atelidae; genus Ateles; species Ateles fusciceps. The sequence goes on from JAZHEH010000562.1 coordinate 17,233,190, forward strand.
TAGTAGCGTAGCATTAAAAACGAGGAGAGGCAAGATATAAAGCTGAAAGAATGGATAGGGCAGATGATAGGGGGTCTTGTGCACAGGTTTAGAAAGTAGAGGGGAGGGGGAGGCAAGGGTTTTAGGCAGCAGAGCAACATAATCCAACTTGTGTTTTGTATAAATAACTCTAGCTGCCTTGGAAGTGATGGATTTAAGGGGTCAAGATTGGATGCTGGGGAACCAAGTAGCAGACTATTCCAGTGGCTCAGGTTAGAGATAAGAAGCGGTTGGATGAAAGTAATGGCAGTAGGATGGAGGGGAGGACTTGGATTGAGGGATAGTAATGAGACAGAATCAGCAGGGTACTGATTGATTGGATGTGACGGTCAAGGGAGAATGGGCTTTACCAGATTTCTGACTTGGATGTCTCTGGACAGAGTGGTATTTATTTATTATTTCTCTATTTTTTTGAGATAGAGTCTTACTCTGTTGCCCCAGCTGGAGTGCGGTGGTGGGATCTTGGCTCACTGCAACCTCTGTCTCCCAGGCTCATGCTATTCTCATGCATCAACCTCCTGAGCAGCTGGGATTACAGATGCGTGCCACCACGCCCAGCCAATTTTTGTATTTTTAGTAGAGATAGGCTTTTGCCATGTTGGCGAGGCTGGTCTTGAACTCCTGGCCTCAAGCATTCCACCTGGCTCATCCTCCCAAAGTGCTGGGATTACAGGCATGAGTCACCACACCCGGCCCAGAGTGATATTTAAATGCAAGATGGGGTCAGAGTAGGAAAAGCCAGTGATAATTTTGTTGTGGGTACATTAAATTATACTTCAGCAGGAAGCACATCTGAAGGCATTGAAAGAGCAGGATTAGAGATGTTGATTTGGGATTCTTCAGCACAGAAGAAGGAGCTAAACTCACGAGAATAATGAAACTGTGCTAGGGCTGCCATGATGAAATAGCACAAGCTGAGTGGCTTAAACAGCAGAGTGTTTTTTCTGGGGAGGCTGGAAGATCAAGGTGCCTGCAGGGTTGGTTTCTCCTGAGGTCTCTCTCCTTGGCCTGCAGATAGCTACCTTCTCTCTTTGTTCTCACATGGCCTTTTCTTTGTATGTGAGCATCCCTCACATCCCCCCCTTCTCTCTCTGCCTCTCTCTCTTATGAGAACACCAGTCGTATTGGATTAGGGCCTCCCCTTATGATGTCATTTAAACGTAATTACCTCCTTAAAGGCTGTATTACCAAATACAGTCACTGCAATGGACTGAAGATTTGTGTCATACCCATCCCCCACCAATTTACATATTGAAATCCTAACCCACAATGTGATGGTATTTGGAGGTGGAGAATTGGAAAGAAATTAACTTATGAAAGAGGAGCCCTCATAAATAGGATTAGTGCCCTTATAGAAAGGACCCCAGAGAGTGCTCTTGCTCTCCTTCCACCATGTGAGGGTTCAAGGAGAAGTTGGCCATCTCCAACCCAGAAAAGGGCTCTCACCAGAGCCTCACCATGCCTGCACCCTAATCTCAGAATTTCAGCCTCCAGAACTGTGAGAGATAAATATTGTTTGAGTCATCCAGTCTGTAGTATTTTGCTATAGGAGCCTGAACTGACTAAGTCAGTCACATGGGGCTTAGAACTTGAGCATATGAATTTGGGGAAGACATGATTCAGTCCGTAACATAAAGTACATAGAGAGGAACAATGGCTCCAGGATAGAGACCCTGATGGTCTTCTAGGACAGAAGGTTACAAGGTACTAATTATTATATAACATGTACATATATATGGGTGTGTTGGTATCTATACAGCATATCTCTGTTTGTGTGCATATGTAATGTTTATTAGATTAAGAAAAATACACAAGGCATAGAGAAGAAAAGAAAATGGCTTGCAGAGGTCTACTGCTCAGGGCTGGGTGGAGTGGCTCACGCCTGTAAGCCCAGCACTTTGGGAGGCTAAGGCAGGCAGATCACTTGAGGCCAGGAGTTTGAGACCAGCCTGGCCAACATGGCAAAACCCTATCTCTACCAAAAATTACAAAAATTAGCTGGTCATGGTGGTGCATGCCTATAGTCCCAGCTACTCAGGAGGATGAGGCACAAGAATTGCTTGAACCCGAGCAGAGGTTGCAGTGAACCAAGATCATGCCACTGCACTCCAGCCTAGGTGACAGAGCAAGACTCTGTCTAAAAATAATAATAATAACAATTAAAAGTAAAGTGATGGCTTATGTCTGTTATCCCAGCACTTTGGGAGTCTGAGGTGGGCAGATCCTTTGAGCTCAGGCACTCAAGACGAGCCTAAGCAACACGATTAGACCTCGTCTCTACAAAAAATACAAAAATTAGTCAGGTATGGTGGCACGAGGCTGTAGTCCCAGCTACTTGGAAGGCTGAGGTGGGAGGATCCCTTGAGCCTAGGAGGCAGAGGTTGCTGTGAGCTGAGATCACACCATGCACTCCAGCCTGGGCCACAGAGTGAGACCCTGTTTCAAAGAAAAAAAAATAAAGCATAGTGTTGTTATGGGTTAAATTGTGGTGCTCAAAAGATATGTTGAAGTTCTAATGTCTGGATCCTGTGAATGTGACCTTCTTTGTAAATAGGGTCTTTGTAGATGTAAGCCAGTTAAGATGAGGTCATCCTGGAATAGGAAGGGTGGGTCCTAATTCAATGATTGGTGTCTTCATTATAGGGAGGGAAATTTAGACACAGACACAAAGAGAGAGGGCTGCCATGCAAGGACAGAGACACATAGAAAGAATGTCATGTGACAACGGGGCAGAAACTGGAGTGATGCATCTACAAACCAAGGGATGCTAAGAATTTTCAGCAAGGACAAGAAGCTATGAAGAGGCAAGGGGCAGATTCTCCCTCAGAGCCTTCAAGAGGGAACCAACTCTGCCAACGACTTGATTTTGGATTTCTAGCTTCTAGAACTGTGAGAAAATACATTTCTACAGCTTTGAACCACCCAGTTTTGAATACTTTGCCATGGCAGTCCTAGGAAACGAATACACATATCCATTGTAAGAAACTTGAAAATAGAGGAAGATAGTGTAGTAGTCCATTTTCATGCTGCTGATAAAGACATACCTGAGACTGGAAAGACAAAGAGTTTAATTGAACTTACAGTTCCACATGGTTGGAAAGGCCTCAGAATCATGGTGGGAGACCAAAGGCACTTCTTACATGGCGGTGGCAAGAGAAAATGAGGAGGAAGCAAAAGCAGAAACCCCTGATAAAACCATCAGATCTTGTGAGACTTATTCACTACCACGAGAACAGTATGGGGGAAACCACCTACATGATTCAAAGTATCTTTCACTAAGTCCCTCCCACAACAATGGGAAATAATGGGAGTACAATCGAAGATCAGATTTGGGTGGGGACACAGAGCCAAGTCATATCAGATAGCAAATTATAAATCAAAATGTCTTGTTTTTTGAATTTCATTAGCTATTTTGGAAATCTTTCTACATCAATACATAGAGGAATTCCTTTCTTTTAAATTGCTGCCCAGTGGCAATACCAATGTTTGGTGGTTGGGCAGAGCAGAAGGAGAAGAAGAAAACTTCAGAGAGATAGGAGGAAAATTAGCCATGAGCAGCATCTTGGAAAGAAAAGTTTCAAGAAGATATAAGTAGTCAACTGGGTTCAGAGGAGAAGATTGAAGGAAGATCCAGGAAAATCAGGACTGAACTATTTTTTTTTAATTGGCACTGTGGAAGTCCTAAGTCATCAATGGAAGAATGTTTCCATGGAATATGGAGCTAGAGTAGCAGGACCTAATACTAAGTAAATTATTACTGTTCTCAGGTGTTCATTCTCTGAGACAGAGCAAAATGATGGACAGGAAAAATGATCACACAGGTGAAGTACAATAGTAGAATAGAGGTAAGAAATAATTATAGGCCAGGTGCAGTGGCTCACGCCTGTAATCCCAGCACTTCAGGAGGCCGAGGCAGGCAGATCACAAGGTCAGGAGTTCGAGACCAGCCTGGTCAGCATAGTGAAACCCTGTCTCTACTAAAAATACAAAAAATTAGCTGGGCATGGTGGCAGGTGCCTGTAATCCCAGCTACTCAGGAGGCTGAAGCAGGAGAATCGCTTGCACCCAGGAGGTAGAGGTTGCAGTGAGCCAAGATTGCACCATTGCACTCCAGCCCGGGTGACAGTGCAAGACTCCAACTTGAAAAAAAAAAAAAGAAATGATTATAACAGGTATAAAAGGGCAACATTATGTTTTAATGCGGCTTTAGAAGTCAATATTGATATGTACTCACTTTGGGCTCCGTCTGTAAAGGTCATTAGTAAAGGTCTCAGAAAATAAGGCTTTTAGATTAGTACATCCCACCTCTCATAAAGTTACCTGCTGTCAAGATCAGGTGTACAGTTTTGTAACTGTATAAATATACTGATATGGTTTGGCTCTGTGTTCCTACCTAAATCTTATTGCCTCCAAAAAAAGTAAGCCATCAGTGGAAGAAATACATTGGTTCCTAAGACCCAGTATAGACAGATTCTTAGCCATGATAGCCCAGAAGAACTGAACTTGGTGAGAGTGGTGGGAGTTCAGAACCTAGTGGGCCCTGGAGCAGAGACTCCTTGATACAGCATTTCCCCTCCGTTCTACAAGCCAAGGTGAAACTCTTCTTGATACCTGTTTGTTTGAAATATATATTTATATGCACAGTATTTACATATGCATATAAGTACTATAGACGTATTGATATATACATGTATACACACATGTGCATGTGGAATTTCAAGCATATAGACAGGTAAAATGAATAAAATAGCAAACACTTATGTCAGAGATGATTTATAAAATGTTTAACAGATACCAGTCATCAGACAGAAGAATGTTAGCTAACACAAATGCACAGGCTTCACTGATAAACAGAGCTGGTTGTGAGCCCTGCCCACCCTACCCCACCCCTAGAGCAATGTTTCTCTTTGCTGTAATAGCAGAGCAGACATTGAGATTAAGTTAATATTTTTATGTGCAAACCTCTTTTCTCTGCTTGGTCAATTATTAGCATTCAGTAAATGTTTTTTATTTCTATTTCTAATAAGGCATGAAATAAATAATACATATATTAGTTGTAAATTAAATAGAAACACAAACTCTGTCTACACAGGGCAATTTCTAATAATTTCATTGTCCCACCTAAGCTGTTCCTATCCTTCCTTTTGATTCTTGATCTTCTAGAGGACAGAGAGAGGGTTAAATATAAGAAACAGTCAAGAAGGGGCTAAGGAAATGACAGGCCAGAGCTTTGGTGGCACATAGTCGTTGGGTCACCTCTTAGACTTATCCCCCATCCTGGCAAGGTCAAAAGTGGTTTGTCTGGAAATCCTCATTTCAATATAGTAAAAGACATGTGTTTATTACTAATTTATCTGGTGAAATATTTATAAGGGAAATCTGTGTCCCAAGGTAAGAAGGACTGTCCCTGGCCTTCGTAATGCATCCTGGTTAATTAATTTCTCCAATTCTTGTGAGTCACCAGATATAGCCATAATACAAATAATACTTCTCTCTGGATCCATGAAGCCTATCATAAAATAGTAGTGGTAAGAGTGTTAGATAAATCTTGGAGATAATGAAATGTGCCTTACCTACCTCACAGGTTTCTTGGGAGGATAAAATGAAATAGTGAGATGTGAGCATGTTTTTAAAAAGCAAAAAGTGTTATAAAATTCAAGGTAGTATTTTTTGTGCCTTCGTTGCAAAATTGTTTTCCATCATATTCATTCTTTGACTCTTCTCCACATATATGCATAGGAAAAAAGTATTCATAGTTCTCTTTTCCTATTCTCAAGGAATCTGAATTCTTTTTCTCTTCCTCTGTGAAGGTAGTATCATGTAGATTTTAATAAAATTCTCAATTCTTCATTTATTGTTCCTACCACCTTTCAGGGTGAGTTTAAGATAAGTACATAGCTCATTCTCTGAGGCAGTGTAATCTTTTGAACAAATCTAAACAGCACAAATGAAAGGATCTCTCTGGGAGTAACTTTCAACACCTGTGGATCAATCATTTGATAAATTAACACTCTGATATACCAACATATTATGTCACCCACATGGATAATAACATATTTGCACTTCATTTATAGATGTCTCCCTTTTTTATCTGCAATGGAGGCTGTACCGACTCCACACTCCCCATTTAAATGTATTCTGATAGTCTTTCTTCTGAGGCTTCATTAATTTTTTTTTTTGCCTAGCCAGTAATTTCTTTAACTCTAATAGCTGTCCATTTGTAAAAGGAAGATTGGAGAAATAATGTAATAATACATATTTAAATGGTTTTCAGTTTTGAACAATGCATAGCTTTTTATAAATAAAACCAAAGACATGAAGCTAGAAATAAAATGAATATGTGGGCTGTATATATTTGTCTCTGAATGCTACTCAGATAAGAAATGAGTCCCCAGATGAAAGCAATGTGAGTCATTTCAAATCTAACAGCCTCATATTAAAATGAAATTGCATTGATGTATTTGTAAAATCCATGAAGAATTCTATAAGAAACTTTTGATCTTGGCGGGTTCAGGGGGTAGGAATGCAGACCAAAGAGGGAATATTTGTGTTTTTTTTATCCAGTAGATTCTGCAACATAGTCACATTTAATTTACTAATAAAAGAGGTATCATATTTTCAAACTAAAGTATTAAGGATGAAATTTGAAGACCAAAATAATTGCATTTCCTTACATGGACTATTAGACCTGCAAGAGTACTTAGCATGCAATCTAGGAATATATCTTTTTATACCCCATTTGTATTGCTAATTCGTCCCTGAACTCCCTTTTGCTAAGCATCTACGTGACCTCAGAACCTCAACACAGTGCTCTAGGCAGCAATTAATAGACATTCAGAGGTGACATACAAGTGAAATATTTATTAATCCTCCCATAGACCATTTCAAATAATCATGTTTAATTAATTTCAAAAACATGTCACAAATATTTCTCATGCACTATTATGTTCTGGACATTGGGCATATACCCAAATCGAAGAGATATGAATCCTGCCCTCAAAATACTTAGCAGTTTAGAGAGGGAAAGAGAGAAAGTAACAGATGATTAAACACAGTGTACTAAAAGCAAAGATGGGGATATGTGTAGGCTATGTGTAGGAGGGCCTCATAACACAGCCTAGGAGCTGGACCTGATGTTTTTCTTAATAGATGATGACTACCTTTGTCTTGAACAACAAGCAGGAATTATCCAGGCAAAGCTGGGGTATTCTAGACTAGCAGTCATCAACTTGGTATTTTGTTTTGTTTTTGATCTCAGACCCTTTTACATTCTTGAGAGTTATTAAGGATCTCAAAAAGTGAAACACTGCTGGGCACGGTGGCTCATGCTTGTAATCCTAGCACTTTGGAAGGTCTAGGCGAGCGGATCACTTGAGGTCAGGAGTTTGAGACCAGCCTGGCCAACATGGTGAAACCCTGTTTCTACAAAAAATACAAAATTAGCCGGGCATGGTGGTGCACACCTCTAATCTCAGCTACTTGGGAGGCTGAGGCAGGAGAATTGCCTGAGGGTGGGAGGCAGAAGTTACAGTAAACCAAGATCACACCATTGCATTCCAACCTGGGCAACAAAGTGGGACTCTGTCTTAAAAAAAAAAAAGTGAAACACAGAATTATTATATGACCCAGCAATTCCACTTGTAGGTATACATTCCAAAGAATTGAGAGTACGAACTCAAATAGATACCATACATCAATATTCACAAATATTAATCACAAAAATATCCATCAACGGATCAATGGATCAACAAAATGGAGCATATACATGCAATGGAATATTTCCAGCCTTTAAAAGGAATGAAATCCTGATACTTGGTGACAACAATGGATGAACCTTGAAAACATTATGCTAAGTGAAATAAGCCAGACACAAAAGGACAAATATTGTATGATTCCACTTGTATGAGGACACTTACATTGTACCTTATATGAGGCACAATAAATATTGTGTGATTTTACTTATATGAGTAAAATGGATAGAGACAGAAAGTAGAATAGAGGTTACCAGAGGCTGGAAGGAGAGAGAAATGGGGAGTTATTGCTTAATGGGTGTAGAGTTTCAACTTGAGATGATTTAAAAGTTCGGAAGTGGATAATCCATGAAGAATTCTATAAGGAACTTTTGATCTTGGCACGTTCAGGGGGTAAGAATGCAGACCAAAGAGGGAATATTTGTGTTTTTTTAATCCAGTAGATTCTGCAACATAGTCACATTTAATTTACTAATAAAAGAGGCTGCAAAACATTGTGAATGAACTTTATACTGTTGAACTGTATACACCTAAAAATGGTTAAAAGAGTAAATTTTACGTTATGTGTGTTTTATCACAATTAAAAAAAAAAGGTAATTGAGGGCTCCAAAGATTTTTTGCTTATTGAGTTATGTCTATCTGTATTTGTTAATTTCAAAAGTAAAATTTAAAAAATTTAAAATATTTTTTATTGCATTAAAAAATAAAACAATAAACCCATTGCATGTTAACATAAATAACATTTTTGTGAAAATAATTATATTTTATAAAACAAGTAAATAATGAAAAGAGTGGTATTACTTTATATTTTTGCAATATCATTAATGTCTAAATTCGATAAATGACAGCTGGATTTTGGTATCTGCGTCGACATTCAATTCATTATATGTTGTTTTTGTGGAAATACAAGAAAATCTAGCCTCACAGATCTATATAGTTGAAAAATAAAAGCCTCTTCAGATAATTGTGGCAATTCTTTTTTTGATATCATATCAGAACTGGACAAGTGGCAGTTTTTTAGAGGTTTGTAGTACTGTGGCATCTGAAACATCAGTTAAGTAGCTGCTATATTACAGCCCATTGGTCTGTCTTGCACTTTGAGTGGATTTTTTACTTATGGGTAATTTAGCAACATCACACATTGAGTATTGGGAAATTGTGGATCTTTGACTTGCAGATCTTCCTAATGTTGACATGTTTCATTGAATAATAAAAAAATCACGTATATAAACATTACCACCAAGCTTATCAGAAGAGTTTTTAAGTACTGGAAATTGTTAAGCTCACCATAGTGAATGTAAGTTTTCAAAAATTTTAATTTTTACTGGAACACTTGAGTTTTACCATTGGCAACAGATACTCTCAGTTGTTTTGAAGAGCTAACTTTGTTCATTTTAAAGAAAAGTTTTAACAAAATGTTTGCCAAACACCCAAGTCGAAATAACCATATTTTATTTTATTCCATGAGAAAAGCCCTTAGTTCATCTTACAACTCAAACCTCCACACTACTGATCCCCATCCTGGCGCGTTCATTGGATTTTGTTATACAACATAAGTACTTTATGCATATTTCCCATTTTGTCACACAGAATGTTAAAAAGATATGTATTCAAGGGTCAAGATTTAGTAAAACTAATCATTTGTAGTCCTTCAGCAAAGATATTCATTTTTATTGTTCTTTGGTAGCTAGCCTACAATCAGCAAAGACATTCTTAAGTAAAACTGGCATTAAAAAAAAAAAAACCCTGCAATTACATAACAGTGAAGAATACAAAAACTTTGAGTACAGCTTGGTGTCACAGCTTTGATTCATGCTGTGGCACAAAGAGCTTTACCTACCACTGCTGTTGCATCATTAGTGCCAATGTCAGCAAAGCACACGGTGAAAAAAGCAAATATCTTAGTATTATGAACATCTTTTTGATCTTATGGACTTGCCAGGGGTCTGCAGACTTTGAGAACCACTGTTCTAGTCAGAGGGAGATACATATAAAGGCCAGAAGGAGACAGAGAGATTAACTAAAGTCGTAAGATTGACTACAATTTACATTTATTCGATTGAGTTATTAAGTTATCTACCATGTTCCAGGTACTGCTGTAGCCCTTGGGCATATAGTGGTGAACAAAACCAGTCATCTCTTTTTCTTTCTCTGTTTGCCTTTTCTATTGTAAAATGTCTATAACATAACCTTTACTATTCAACCATTTTTAAGCGTACAGTTCTGTGGCACGTTATTTTTTCATTTGTTTCTTTAATTTTTTTGTAAAGATGGTGTCTTACTATGTTGCCCAGGCTGGTCTCAAACTTCTGTCCTCAAACAATCCTCTCACCTCGGCCTCCCAAAGTGCTGGGATTACAGGTGTGAGCCACTGGACCCAACCACCTTATATACTCTTTATTCAAGACATTTTTCAGATATTTTTATCCAGTCTGGGGCTTGCCTTTTCAATTTCTTTCCAGGGTCTTTTGAAGAGGTGATATTTTACATTTATAGTAGTCCAATTGGTTAATTTTAAATTGTGACTAATGCTTTTTTGTCTTGTCTAAGACATTTTTGCCTACCTCAGGATTGTGAAGGTATTCTATATTTTCTCCTAGAAGCACAGGAATTTAGTTTTATGTTTAGGTTTATGATTCATTTCAAGTCAATTTTTGTGTATGATGTGACATAGAAGCTGAGTTTTGTTTTTTTTTTCCATGCAATGTATGTTTGATCCAGCACAATTCATTGAAAAAACAATTCTTTCCCCATTGAATTGTTTTTTCATATTTGTCTTAATTACAGTAGGTTGATAGTAAGTCTTAAAATTAGGCAATATAGCTTTCCGATTTTAGCTTCTCTTTCTTTTTACTTTTTCTTTTAAAGATTGCTTTGGTTACGCTAAACCCTTTTGAATTTCAAATACATTTTATTTATTTATTTATTTTTATTATTCTTATTTTTTTTGAGATGGAATCTTGCTCTGTCTCCCAGGCTGGAGCACAGTGATGTGATCTCGGCTCTCTGCAACCCTGGCCTCCTGGGTTCAAGCGGTTCTTATGCCTCAGCCTCCTGAGTAGCTGGGATTACAAGCATTGCCATCACACCTGGCTAATTTTTTGTAGAGAAGGGGGTCTCACCATGTTGCCCAGGCTGTTCTCGAACTCCTGGCCTCAAGTGATCCACCCACCTCACCTTCCCAAAGTGCTGGGATTACTGATGTAAGCCACCACTCCTGGCCTCAAATACATTTATAATTACTTTGTGAATTTCTACAGAAAACATGTGGATAGGATTTTGATAGGATTTGTGCTGAATCTATAGATTCATTTAAAGATGGTATATCTTTCCATTTATTTCTGTTTTTCTTAATTTCTCTCGGCTGAGTTGTGTTTTCAGTGTAAAGAATCTCCTTTTTGTGAAAATTAATGCCTCAGTGTAAGTTTTTTGTTATTATAAATATTTCAGAATCTGATTTTCTGATTATTTGCTGCTAGTATAAATACAATTAATTTTTGTATATTGACCTTGTGTCCTGCAGTCCTACTAAATTCACTTATTAATTTTATTAACCTGTTTTTGCATTACTATAAAGGAATATCTGAGACCAAGTAATATTTTTTTTTGAGACGGAGTCTCGCTCTGTCACCCAGGCTGGAGTGCAGTGACATGATCTCGGCTCACTGCATCCTCCGCCTCCGGGGTTCAGATGATTCTGCCTCAGCCTCCTAAGCAGCTGGGATTACATGCGCTCACCAATATGGCTTACTAATTTTTTGTATTTTTAGTAGAGACAGGTTTCATTATGTTGGCCAGGCTGTTTTTGAACTCCTGACCTCAATGTTCCACCTGCCTCAGCCTCCCAAAGTGCTGGGATTACAGGTGTGAGCCACCGTGCCTGGACGAGACCAAGTAATTTATAAAGAAAAGATTTTTAATTGACTCACAGTTCTGCAGGCTATACAAGCAGGCATCAGCATCTGCTTGGCTTCTTGCAAGGGCCCCAGGAAGCTTACAATCATGACAGAAGGTGAGGGAGGAGCAGGCATGTAGAAAGCAAGAAGGTAGGGGAGGTGCCATACACTTTTAAACAATCATCTCTGGCATGAACTCAGTGAGAACTTACTCATCACCAAGGGGATGGCCCTAAACAATCCATGAGGGATCTACCCCCCAGGCTCCAAATGCCTCTCACCAGGCCCGCTCTCCAGTACTTGGGATTACATTTCAACATAAGATTTGGAGGGGACAAATATCCAAACCATATCATTAATGCTAGTAGTTTTTTGCTTTTTAAGGGTGCTTTTGATCTTCAGTGTAGACAATGTGGTTACCTATAAATACTATTTCATGTCTTGCAATTTCTATGCTTTTTATTTCTTTTCCTTGCCTTATTCTACTAAAATATCTAGTCCTATGTTTAATAGGATTGATGAGAGTGAGAATCACTGGTTTGTTTCTGATCATAGGGATAAGCTGTTTCATAGATTAACAATTAGTATAATATTAGTTGTATGTTTTTCTTAGACATTATTATCAAATGACAAATTTCCCTTCTAGTAGTTTTCTTAGTGTTTTATGTATCAAATGATTTTTGTGTATTTATTATGATGATTTATCTCAACGTTAACATGGTGAATTACATTGAATTGTTTGCTGTTTGAATATTGAATGAACTTTTCATTGCTGAGATAAACTTCACTTGGTCATAATATAGAATGTATTTTTTTTTTTTTTTTGAGATGGGGTCTCACTCTGTCACCCAGGCTGGAGTGCAGTGGCGCGATCTCGGCTCACTTCAACCTCTGCCTCCTGGGTTCAGGTGATTCTCCTGCCTCAGCCTCCTGAGTAGCTGGGACTACAGGCACGTGCCACCACGCCTGGTTAATTTTTTTGTGTTTTTAGTAGAGATGGGGTTTCACTGTCTTGGCCAGGCTAGTCTCGAACTCCTGACCTTGTGATCCACCCACCTCGGACTTCCAAAGTGCTGGGATTACAGATGTGAGCCACCGCGCCTGGCCTAGAATGTATTTTTTATGTATTCCTGGACTTAATTTGCTAATATTTTGTTGATAACTTTGACAGCTGTACTCATGAGGGATATTGGCCTGTGATTTTATTTTCTTATAATGTCTTTGCCAGGGTAGTATCAGTGTTAATTCTGGCATTATAAAATGAGTTGCAAAGTGTTCTCTCCTCTTTGATTTTCTGAGTTTGTTTAAGAGTGTTATTATTTCTTCCTTAAATGTTTGATAGAATTCATCAGCAAAACCATCTGGACCTGGAGTTTTCCTTGTTGGAAGGTTTTTTATTATGGACTATATTCAGCTTCTTTATTACATATTGGGCTATTTGGATTTTTATATTTTTTCATCAATTATTATAAGCTGTGTTTTTAAAGAAAATAGTTCATTTCATATAACTTGTCAATTTTATAGGCATGAAATTGTTAGTAAAATTTTCTTATTATTCTTTTAATGTCTTTAGGACTTTTTGTAATAACTTTTCTTTCATTCCTGATATCAATAATTTCTGGGCTTTATTTCTGATCAGTCTTGTCCGGTATTTATCCATTTGATTAACTTTTACAGAACTGACTTGTTTTTAAATTTTTCTGTATAATTAATTTCTTATCTTTATTATTTCCCTCTTTCTATTTACTTTGGATTTAGTTTGCTCTTTTCCTAGATTCTTAAGATGGAAATGTCAATCTTCGATTTTATACTTTTCTTCTTTACTAATATTACCATTTAAACCTATAAATTCCTCCTTAGGGCCGCTTTAGCTGCATCCCACAGTTTTTTATGCATTTTGATTATGTTTTGATTTGAAATATTTTCTAATATCTTTTGAGATTTTTTCTTTGACCCATGGGTTATTTAGAAGTATGTGGCTTCATTTCCAAATTCTTGCCATTTACAAAGTATTTTATTATAGAGCTGGCAAATTTTGCTTCTAGATTGGATGTGGAGTGTGAGAGAAAGATTGTGGTCAAGGCTAACTCCGGGGTTTTTGGCCTGAGCAACTAGATGAACGGTAGTGAGAGGTACTGCCATGGAGAATGCTTGGATAGTAGCAAATTTGGTGTGGGAAATCAAGTCAGTTTTTAACATTTTAAGTCATATTGGTGAATGTGTATTTATGAAAGTCAGGGAATGACCATCTCCAATATTCTAAAAAAAGATATTTTAAGTTTTCTTATGCTGGAGTGGTACACATGAAGTGGAAAAATAAAAGTTCAAGTAAGTACTCACTAAATAAAACTCTGTAAGTGGAGTGTTTATCTTGTGGTTCTCAGAAATATGTTTGATTTTAAGTGCAAGATTTTGAAATTTTCAAAAATTAGTAATATGATTCACAGTCCAATTAAAGGTCATACATTTGCTTTAGGAGGAGTGAAAGGGCATGTGGCATGTGTTAGCAGTTATGTTAGAAGTCACTGTTGAAACTGTGTTCCACCTATGAATAGCTACCGTGTGATTCTCTTAACTGGAAGAGCATCAGAAAAATAAAATAGTGATCAAAATATAAAGGGTAGAAATAGTCATAGAAATGCATGGCTCTGTGTCTCCAGGATGTGATGATGGTCTTTACCTGGAAAAATCTAGTAGTTTATGACTTGGTATCTCTATTTGTCTATTAGAAGCTATGTGGGTTAAGATGGTATACTTCCTGCTCTTCTTATCTTTTGGAAGTAGATAAAAGCCAAGTTAAACATTTGAAAAATTCAATTATTTTCTTAAATTTTTGCATTGGCTTAACAAAAAGTGAAAGAGAGTAAAAACCTCCTTTCTACCCATCTCACCCGTGGATCCAGTTTTCTCCCTGCCCACCAGAAGCCACACAGTTTTGGGGTATCTTCCTAGAGTTTCTTTATGCATGTAAAAGCAAATATAAATGTATACTCGTTTTCTCCCCCTTTTTATATAATAGTAGTATATTATACATAATATTCTTTTCTGTGCTTTTCTCACTTAGAAATATATCCTGGAATTTTTTCCAGCTGCATATTATTTCCTTATATAGATTACCATGAACCATAATTTATATAACCAATCCTGTATTGATGGACATTTAGATTAAAAAATCTTTTCCTATTAAAATTAATGCTAAAATGAATAGGCTTATACATAAATCATTTATCTCTAGGATAAATTTCCACAGGTGAAATTGCTAGATCAAACAGCATTTGCATTTGTAAGTTGTTAGATATTGCTAAATTGTCCTCCATTGGCAAGACTAGATATTTCAAAAGTAGTTACTTCTGGAGACCTATAGGTCTCCAGTGTTCAACTTGCTGCAAAAATGTGTCTTTATTGGACCGGAGGAGGTAACATTTTGTGAAACCATTTTTCTAAGTAACTTCAAATTCTTTATGAAACAAAGAAAAAATATAAGAACACAGAAAACATTCAAGCATTACTATGTATGATGTATTATTCTTGGTTATTTATGTAGATGAATCCTCACTACCAGTCTGTGAAGTTAGTTTCCTTTTTCTTATTCAAAGATGAAAAGCTAATTCTCAGAAAGGTTACATATTTCATCTAAGATTATGCTAATGGTTATTCAACAGGATCTAGAAGCTTTTTTCTTCTTTCTTAAGAAGAGGGACACATTGGTACCTGGGGAGATTCTAGCTCTTATGACAGGCTCCTCTGCCCTGTAATGGTAAATCCATTTGTTGTGTTGATATGAACTGCTAGGACCATATATGATGACCATTGGGTTCTGATTCTCCCAAACTTGGCTGAATTCACTGTCAGAATGGGGCACAGAGTTTAATCCTGTGGAATAGATAGTTTTCTTAGTTCTGTAGAATATCTTACCTAATAATAGCATTTTCAGCTATGCAATCTAAGATAAGGCAATCAGATCTTTTGCTTGAGGATATAAATTAATTGCTGGTAGGAGTCAGTCAAGAGAAAGACTACATGTTTTGACTAGGGTCCAGTGAGCAAGAAGAAGGCTTAATTCAAGCAGGTCACTAATTTCTAGATGACCTAAGGCAAGGTATTTAGCCACAACTGTTTTCAGCACTCTGTCTCCAAAATGGAAGGACCTTATAGATGACATTGATCACTAACAATATACTTGGCATGAAATTAGTCATGATTTCTGATGCAGCATGAAATATGAACTGGGAAGACAACAGACTTTGTAGCCAAAAAGACCTCTATTTGAATGTTTTTTCTGTTCTTTACTGGGTGTGTGACCTTGGGAACTTTAGCAATTTTTCTCTCTTCTTTTGTCTGAAAAATGAGGATAACAGCCGTACTCACCTCATAGGGTTGTTGTGAAAATTAAGTGAGATCACACGGGTAAAATGCTTAGCACAGAGCCTGAAACATAATAAGTACTCATTAAAGGGTAGCTGCTATTATTACTTTGTATTAATATTCATGTTTTCCATCCTGAGATCTCCTTAGCCCAGCTGTTGGGGCTGATTTCTGTACTGTGAGAACCAACTTTGTGTGTTTAATATGGCTGTATGCTCAGCTAAATCACACACAGAGGTAAAGCTCTACCTGACCTTGTCGGCGATTAGCTTTTGCCTTTTCATGCGTGAGATTTGATTATCTTTATCGTTGTCTTAGCTTGTGTTACCTACATATCATAAAATTATCCCAACCTTTTAATATCCTGTCACAAACATTTATCTTTTTGACCTTCAGTGGAATTGTGGTAAGTCTGTTTGCTCTTGAATGCATCTATCTATCTCATGTAATGTGAAATCACCAGTGCTGAAGTTTAGTATTTATACCATGGTCACTTAGATGCCATGCGCTTTGATTCATCCTTGCCACTAGATGGCACTATAATAGAACACATTCATCATAGTTATGCTTTACTGTCTAGGTAGACATGCCATAGAAATAGGAGCTAAGGAGGTATAGCCTTCACATGTGAAACTGAAGATCAGAGGGCTTTGACATAGGGACAGTTTGTAAATAAGAGAGTTTAGTGTTTGGGTTTTATGTGATTTGGGTTCCTCCAAACCATATAAAACACATAAAATAATCTCTAAACCACATAAAATGATTTTGAGGATAGGAATAAGGGAGGAAGAACAAGACTGGAAAGGAAACATGGAGAAACATCAGGATAATCTTTCAAGACTACTGCTGTGGGCAACAGGGCTTAATTCTTCAGGAGCATTTTTAGAAGCATGAAGAATCCCTCCCAGAATCGTCCACACAATATGTGGCAGCAAGAGTACTTATTCATTAGCTCCTGTCCATTGGTCAAGATTGCTCCGTATTCTTTCACTGCACACGGTCGTGGGACAGAAAGTAAAGATACTTAGTGTGGCCTAGAGATAAGATCCCATCAGGTAAAGCAGATCTGAGAGTGCATTGAATTATCTATTCCAGCCTAGTTAAAATCAGATATAAGGCTGGGCGGGTGTGACTTAGGACACCAGACGTATCTACTACAGCGACCTAATGAATCATGTACTCTGTAAATTCTTCCAGTTGAAATAAACAAAGGATCTTAATGAACCACCTGCATCTCCAAATCGTTGGGGGCTACCCAATGGGTATTCCAGCAAACGTTTAGTGAGTACAAACATAAATGGTTACTTTATGAAATTCAGAGGAAGGAAATATTTTGCCTTTTGTATCTTAGTTGGAAAGAATTCTCAAATCCTTTTATCCTTGTGTACTAGAATATAGAAATAGGAAGTGTTTGTTGTTGTAAAAGTGGGAGGAGTTTAGTAATCAGAAAAATCTGGGTTGGGCAGTATGTGGTGAGAGAATTGTAGTGGACTGGGGCTCAAGACAGTTTAGGATCTACCTGTGATGTTGGATAAATTACTTAGGTCACCCTAAGCTGAACTTTTGGGACCTCGGTGTCTTTATCTGTAGAAGATTATGTTGTCTGAGTTCAATCATCTTTAAAATTTCTTCTAGTCCTAAGATGTTATGAAAATTATACATGTAGAAAAATAGGTGACTTTTGTGAATGGGCATATTGTACTCATATGTATATTTATGTTTTCATATGTGATATGATGAATTTTTCAACATTGGAATTGTTTATCCACTTGACGCTGTGAAAATATCCTTGATCTTTAAAAATTGAAGGGTCTCGCTGGATTCAGAATGAGGCGTCAGAGATTCAAGTAAGGGTAAGAAATACTAATTCTAACACATGCACAGGTAATATAAATGAAATCCTGTTTTCTTTTATTGATTAGTTATATAACGTTCTTTAGTCTTACAAATTAAGTAATTATTTACTAGTTATTTTAATGGAAGCAGGGAGAAGGTGCAATCACCTTTAGCAGTGAAAAATCATGTAATTTGTTACGCACATTAGACACTTTTGAGGGTGAAGAGGGCACTGGTTATAATTAGTAATTATTTTGGGATAAGAGCTATAACTCAGAACTAGGCAAACTGGACAGAATATCAGCCTATTTGAAGGTTGATTTCAACTTCCTTAGTGGCTAAGAAAATAGTAGGATACATTTAATCCAAATTCCCTAGAATTAGACAAACCCTCCCACTGAGACCAAATATAAAATCTCAGTAAAATACAAAATAACAGCTGTTTGAAGCCATCAGACAATAACCACGGGAGCTAAAACTTGAGGGGCCAGAATCTCAAAGGAAAAGGAAAAACAGAGGGGCGAGCCCTGAATTTGCTAATGCTTTTGCCCTTAGAACATTTGTTAATTTGTGTTGTGGGACATAGAGGCGGAAGAGAAATCAGAGGTCTAGAGTATGCAGCAGTATCGCTAAGATGAGACCAAAATTGAACTTCAAGGCTAGTAAAGTACGCAGAATTTAAGGGCATCGGAAGAAATGGGAGCTTCAGAGAAATGATCCTACCTTTTGCTCTACCATTTTCCTTTAGGTCATTAGCTAATTCTTAAACTGGGCATGTGTGGAGTGAGAGGCTAAGAAACCCAGAAAATAGTAGTGGCTAAAAGGCTAAAAAACTAATCAGAGCTCTTGGTAGTCTCACAGTGCTGGCGAGAAACAAAAATTATAATTTAGAACCTACCAAGGATCCCAGTAAATTCCCCAGGCTTTTAAATGAGACCTCTGAAGTGTTATGACTGATGATAGGGATAAATCAGTAATAGATCAGCCCTCACAAAGTCTTGAAAATAGCCTCCAATTATTTCACTCTCTGATTGGATCAGGATTTCCTGCCTTTTAGGCAGAAGAAAATAAAATCTTCTCTGGAGAAATAGAATATCATTCAGAGTCTCTACAATCATTCATGTGTAATGTCAGCCTTCAATCTAAAATTATCAGATTTGCCAGGAAACTGGACCAAATGACAAAAGGCAAAAGGAAAAAAATCAGCAGTAGGCCTCCAGGTGATGTAGATATTGAGGTTATTTAACTAACTATAATTAATAGATTTAAAAAGTAGATTTTTAAAAATAGAGAATATCATCAGAAAATTAGAATCTATAAAAGCATAGTCCAATGGAAATTCTGGAGCTGAAAGGATTAAGAAGTCAAAAAACGTGTCTAACTGCAGATTAGACAACAGAATAGAGAATTAGTGAGCTGAAAGTAGGTAAGTAGAAAATATTAAGTTTGAAGTGCAGAGAAGTAAAATTAATGGAAATATAGATAATAGCATAGGGTACAGATAAAACTTGGTGAAAATGTTGAATATATGTCTATTTGAGGCTCCAGAGGGGAGGAGAAGGACATGGAAGAGAAGAAATATTTGAAGATTTGCTGGCAAAATAATTTGAAAAATGAGTGAAGGATCTCAAACTGCAGGTTCATGAAACTCTACAAACCCCAAACAGAATAAATACAAAATATCGTGGCAAATAGAGCTAAAAATTCATAAGTAGAAAATCTGAGTCATATTTAGAGAAAACAAGACAAATCACCTTTAAAAGTGTTACAATAAACTGACAGCTGACCTTTCAAAGAAATATCCTCCAAGGAAGGATAAAACAGATACATGAAAATGAAATGAAGATATTCATTTGAACACCCTTAAATGAAGAAATATGTCAAATGAAGAAATAAACAAACGAAGACGAAATAAACTCGCTTTCATCCAAATAAAACAGAAGAGAAATTGTTGCCAGCAAGTGCATGTTGAAATTAAACACAGGGGAAATTTTCATCAGGAAGTTAATGACCTCAGATGGAAGCAGAGAAATGCAGGAATAAATGGAGAGCAATAGAAAAGACAAGTATGTGGGTAAGTTTAAATAAACACTGACTCTTTAAAATAGCAATAATAATTTCTAGTGGATTGAAACTATATGTAGAATTAAAATCCATGACAATAACAGCATATAAGGTAGGAAAGGAGTAAATGGAGGTGATTCTTGCATTGTCTGGGAAGTGGTACATTTACCGATCTAAGGTAGATTTAATAAGTCCTGGATGTATGTTACTAAATGAACAAAAAAAAAGTATGACTAATAATGTAATAAAAAGGAGAAAATATAATGATAAAATAATTACTTGATTAATCAAATAGAATGCAAGACAGGAGAAAAAAGGAACAAAAAAGAGAAGGGATAAATAGAAAACAATGTGGTATTCTAGTTTGAAATACGGAAGAAAAAAGAACTTTATAATGGAAAAACTGCAGAAGTCTAAATCAAGCTTGAAGTTTAGTACTTAGTAGTATTGAGTGTTTAGTACCTATATGGGTTTCTAAATTTTAACAAATGTACTGTGATAATGGAAAATGTTAACGTTAAGTGAAAGTGGGTGAGGGATATACAGGAATGTCTTGTACTATCTTTATAATTTTTCTGTACATCTAAAATTATTTCCTCCAAAAAGTTTATGAGAAATGAAAGAAAAGGTGGATAACTCTAGAAAAGTGGGCAAAATCTTGAGAACAACATAAAAAAGATAATATTCAAATGCCCAATACAGATAAGTAAAAGATGGTCAACTTCATTAATCATGAGAAAAATGCAAATTAAAACGTCAGTGCATCATCACCACACATCTTCCATCATGGCTAACATGAAAAAGATAGAATACCAAGATTGTTGAGGATGTTGAATTACTGAAACTCATACACCAGTGGTGGGAGTGTAAATTGATAAGATCATTGTATTAAAATCTCCTTGGCAATGTTAACTAAGGCTAAACATAATGGCTACACTACCATCCAGAAATCCTGCTGTAAGTACACATGTGTGCTTAAAAATATGGGCAAGACCCGGGTGTGGTGGTTTACACTAGTAATTCCAGCACTTTGGCAGGCCGAGGTGGGCGGATTGTCTGAGTTCCGAAGTTCAAGACCAGCCTGGGCAACATGGCGAAACCTCATTTCTACTAAAAATACAAAAAATTAGCTGGGCGGTGGTGGCGCATGCCTGTAATCCCAGCTACTGGGGAGCATGAGGCAGTAGAATCACTTGAACCTGGGAGGCGGAGGTTGCAGTGAGCCCAGATCACGCCGCTGCACTCCAAGGTGGGTGACAGAGTAAGACTGTTTCAGAACAAACAAACAAACAAAACTGGACAAGAATGTTCAGTATCACTTTACTCCCAGTAGCCCCAAACTGAAACAACCCAAATGTCCATAGATGGGTAAATAATCTGTGACACTGGCATACAATAGAATATTACAAATTAATTTTTTAAAAAGGAACTACTGTACAAACAAAAATACGGATGAATCTTACAGACATAATGTTCAGGGGGAACATTTAAAAAGAAGAGTACATGCTTCATGATCCAATTTATTTGAAGTTCAAAAGTAGATAAAATTAATCAACAGTAATGAAGGTCAGAATAGTGGTTACCTGTTGGGGAGGTAATGACGAGGAGGGGTAAGAGGGAGCCTTCTGTTGTGCTGGTGGTGTTCTATAATCTCGATAGCATTTGTAGTTACAGGAGTGTGTTCACTTTGTTAAAATTCATTAAGCTCTTAGGAGTTAGGTGCTTAACTGTATGACTATTATATGTTAATAAAAACGTCAAAAACACAAATGCCCTGGAAACCTGGATTTCAAATTAAAACATGTTTTCACTAGGCTTTATAATATTGATACAAACTATAGCATATTTGTTGAGCTGGGGACAGAATCTTGCTCTATTACGCAGGCTGGAGTGCAGCGGTACAATCTCGGCTCACTGCAGCCTCTGCCTCCTGGGTTTGAGTGATTCTCATGTCTCAGCCTTCTAAGTAGCTGGGATTACAGGCCTGCACCACCATGCCCAGCTAATTTTTTTGTATTTTTTGTAGAGATGGGGTTTGCCCTGTTGTCCATGCTGGTCTTGCACTCCTGGGCTCAAGGGATCCACCCACCTTGGCCTCCTGAAGTGCTGGGATTACAGGTATGAGCCACTGCATCCAGCCTATAGCATAATGTTTTTGTAAAAGCTCTGTAAATTGTAAAAACTGAAAATCCAACTAATATATTATTCTAAGATAATAGAAAGAGTTTATTTATTTACTTATTATTGATATAGAGTCTCGCTCTGTTACCCAGGTTGG
The DNA here is from genome assembly GCA_036589455.1 of Ateles fusciceps. NCBI lineage: Eukaryota > Metazoa > Chordata > Mammalia > Primates > Atelidae > Ateles > Ateles fusciceps. The sequence goes on from JAZHEH010000562.1 coordinate 17,255,419, forward strand.
AGTGCAGTGGCGCAATCTCAGCTCACTGCAACCTTCTCCTCCTGGCTTCAAGTAATTCTTGTGCCTCAGCCTCTTGAGTAGTTGGCATTCCAGGTATGTGCCACCACACCTGGCTAATTTTTGTATTTTTAGTAGAGACAGGGTTTTACCGTGTTAGCCAGGCTGGTCTTGGACTCCTGACTTCAAGTGATCTGCCTGCCTTGGCCTCCCAAAGTGCAGGGATTACAGGCCTGGTTCATCATGCCCGGCAATAGAAAGATTTTAGTGTTCACTTGTGTGTGTATGTATCCTTTAAAAATCAAATAGATATATGGAATGCTCTTATTGGAAAACATCTGCACTTTAATAACTGATTAATTGGTCTTCCATGCTTTGGGATTGATTTTATTCTCTGCATGAACAGATCTGAGGAGACCAGTTACAATTACTGTACAAACTAAGGCCAAATTAGGCAGTAGGCTCTCCTGATGTTCTAATATTTTGAAATGTAGAAGGAACTGTTTGAATGCCTAATAAGGCTCTTATAAATTTTGGGATTTCATGATCAAAGCAAACTACAATTAATACTCATGGAAGATTAACTAAGAGAAAAATACAAAGGTGAATCAATATCCCTGAGAGAAGATTGAGAAATAGAGCAAGCCAGCAAGGGTTTTAGAGTTTACAGGATTCCTCTTTTGAATTATAATTATATATATATATATATATTCAACCATTCTTTCTCTTTTTTTCTTCTCTCTAGAGAGAACACACACACCCTATATGTATGTAAATATGTATACACACACACACACACACACACACACACACATATATATGAGAGAGAGAGAGAGAGAGAGATTTTCACAACTCTGAAAGATACTCTTGTTATTTTCCCATTTCATGGATCTAGAAGCTGAGGCTTAGAGAGATTATGTTTTTCAACTCAGGACACCATGTCCGTGAGTAGAGGGTCCATTATTTAAATATGGATATGGCCAACTCCAGAGCCCATGCACTCCTATTCATAGCCGTATTTCTTGAAGTATGAAGTATGCCATCTGCATCCAGATAGCGGGGGAAGCTTGTCAAGTATTCATTCCCAGGTACCCAGTGCAGGTGGAATTTCTGACTTTGGAGCTTATGAGTCTCCATGTTTCTTAAGGGCTCTGAAGGTTGAGAAAAGCCACTATGGTTTTGCTGTGATGATTTTGAATAGGAGTGGGACATTTGTCCAAACCCAACTTAGCAAATACCAAGTTTACTCAAGTTTCAAATAATAGAAGAGAACAATGCTCCTCGAGTGTGTACGTGCTGTTGTTGCACACAATCCCTCTCCCATTCACTACCATTTCACCCGAGATTTTCAAGAGTGTAGGTGCTTTTCCAACCGTTTTCAAGCTGTCGTTGTGTGGAGTATACACAAAGAAAGCATTGAGTTTGTTTAAATAAACATTTGTAACCCCCAAGGAGAGTATATGCCTATTGATTCTTTCCACTACATTCTAAATATTAAGTTGAAGCAATACATTCATCAGAGGCCCTGTTATTCTGCCTACGCTGTTCTCTGTATCAAACCCCTTGAGACTGGTGGAAATACCAAACATGACGTGGCATGTGTTTCTTCAGTAAAAGACAGAAGACAAGAAGGGATTCGAAAATGATCAAATAATATGTAAGAGCTGATTCAGCCTTAAAGAAGTTATTAGGATGTTTCCTTCTCCAAAGCCTTACTTTCTTTACAAAAAATGAAGGGAAGATGGGTAAAGGGGTGAATAGAGGTTGTTAAAACTTAAACCTTGCATTTTCCCCCTCAGTGTTTAGAAAAAATGTTGAAAATTTAAAAATTTCTTGGTACAGGGAGAGAAAAACCACAGTAAATAATTAAGAAGCTGAGTCATTAGGGATGTGAAGCTCAGTCAGACCTGGGTTTGAGGCCTGCTCTTCTAGTGAGCATTAGGATCTTGGTTGAATTCTTCCTCATCTGTCTCTTCAGTTTCCTTCTCCTTAAGTATAATAATAATGGGACTTATTTCATGGGACTCAGAATTACATGAAATAATTGCACATGCAATGGATAGTACAGTGCCTGGAACGTAGTAAGCATATAAAAATCATTAGCTATTATTGTAACTACTGTCGTCTATTTGTTCTATGATACTTACCATTGATGTTGAATGAAAATTCCTTTAATAGAAACTAAATACGAAATGTGCTATTACAAATTTCATGAGTTCAGGAACTTCTGAAATGAAAATAACAAGAGGCCATTTGACAACGTTTCCAGGCTTGTGTGATTTTTAAGGGCTCCACTGTGCCAAGTGTATGCTGCCTTAAACAAGTTCCGTATTGTTTCCTGCACTGTGCCGCTGTAAATGTTTCGTCTGTTTTCTTCCAGAGCCAGAGTTGCTGATTTCTTTTCTGTAGATTAGCAACTCCCACACCGCTCAGAGATAAGGTTTGAGGACCAAAAATAAAGTTGTCTTGTGGTACCGATGAAAAGTTGATAGAAACGAGGTTAGCTTGTCAGTCTGGTATGTTTTCTGAAGATCTCTTCATTTTAGTTCTATTACTATGTGCACGATTACCATAGTGATTTTTTTCTCTACTAAAAATAAAACTTTCTCCTATATATAGAATGTGTGTTTAGTACAGAAAAATTGAAAAAAATAGAAAAGTAGAAATATAAAAACAAATAAGTTGTAATGCTAAAGAAAATTATAGTTAACACTTTGGATTGTTTCATTATAGACTTCTTTTCCTTCCATGGAGACATTTTATATATATATATCTCCATGGAAGAAAAAATATATGTATATATTTATCATTAGCAAGACTGTGTGTAGAGATTTGTATCTGTCTTTTCTCCCTGAGGTATATATATATCATAGATATCGCCTATCATTGTATATTTTTTCCAACTTAGTTAATTTTTTTTTATTGGCATGAAAAAATTTTAAAAGAGAGAAAAGTCTACTACTCAAGTGTGATTATATTATATTTTAGAGTTAATTTTTTTATTTATTCACTTAGTCATCAAATTTTTAGAATGGATTTATACACAAAAAGTACCAGACTGGAACTTTTTGTGGACAGGAATTTTGGTCATGTCTACCTCTATCTCCAGTTTATAGTACTGTGCCCGGCAGGTAGGGATGGGCAGCAGATGTTATTAGACACATGATTATTGAGCAAACACTTATCAGTATATCCCTTACCTCAACTAGGGGTTACAGTTTTTAAAAAATTCACAGTGCTCTCATGAACGTGTATCTGAGTCAATTCTGTGTTGGATTCTGAAGTGCGGGGGGTGGCAGGCTTGACTCAGTGAATAGCTTTTCTTGTTCCAAGGTCTGGGGGAAGGGAGATCCAGACTCAACTTGTTTTATGGTTTTTATGGAAAAAAGGATCTTGGCCCATGGCATTTGTGTGTGTGTGTGTGTGTGTGTTGTGCACACGTGCATGTATACAAAAATGTACTTTCAAGGCTGGACCCCATGGCACACACCTGTTATCTCAGAACTTCGGGAAGCCGAGGAGGGTGGATTGCTTGAGTTCAGCCTCAGACATTTGGGACAAGCCTAGGCAGCATGGAGAAACATTGCCTCTACTAAAAATACAAAAAATTAACTGGGTTTGGTGGCACATGCCTGTAGTCCCACCTACTTGGGAGGCTGAGGTGGGAGAATGGCTTGAACCCAGGAGGTCAAGGCTACAGTGAGCCGAGATCAAACCGCTGCACTCCAGACTGGGCAATAGAGTGAGACCCTGCCTCAAACAAACAAACAAAGTACTTTCAAAGAAGCTCTTCACATACATATTTGTTTTTTGAACAGAAGTTCATTTGCATTTGGTCTGCCAAGACCTCTCAAATTACTTCCATAACCTCCCCTCTGTGTTCCCCCAATCAGTCTTCCAAATACTAAGAACACAGTACCCTCATAGCAAAGTGCTTCATAGGTCAACTCAAGCTAGGAGCTAGGCAGAAAGTGGTTTCCAATATGAAAAGGTAATTTCCTCTCTAAGATTTAAGATTAAAAAATAATTGAGGCACAGGAAAATGGTCTGTCCTATAAGAAAAATGACTTTTTCCCTCGTGACACTTTCTTGTTGAAGGTGAGTTCAGAGTAGAAGTTGGGTGGGAATGTGTGTAGCCTGAGCAGATGGGAGTAGGGGTATGGAATGGGACCCAATTCCAAAGTCATTTAGGTCAACTCATAGAAATAATCATAATCTGTAGGAAGTCCTATAGCACAGACTCTGGCAATATTTTCATGCCTCAACTTCATCCCTGTGCCTGTGAAACATACCTATTATGTTATGACTTTTCTGTTTGTGTAACAGAGATGGACATAACTTGTAATGTTTCTTTGTTACCTCAATATTATATTGTTTTTAGGGTTAAATCCAGAAGGAGAAGTGCTGGCTCTCTTGGTTAGAGAAAAATACCTAACAGCCACTGCATTACTACTGTTTTTAAAACGTTTGATATGTTTTTATCAAAGTAATTTGCACAGATGTTTAAAGAGCTGTACAGAAAGACTTGCCATTAACGTAATTGTCCCCTGCTCTGTCCCCTCCCCACCACCAGAGGGAGACTCTTTTTTTTTGTTTGTTTTTTTCTTTAGGGTTTCTTTATGTATTTTACATTTGCCATTAAACATTCATGAAAACAAATTGACATTAATGATGTTTACCTAATGTAGAATTATCTTTTATAGCTCTAATGCAGAGGGAGACTCTTTTAACCATTTCTGTTTTCAAGTGATTACCTCGATATCTCTAAATGATATTCATTTCCTACTATTTTTTAATCGATCCAGTTGCATTGTTAACTGCTGACTCCTCAGAAGGACCACCAGAAAAGCCTGTCGACCAAGCAAAGCTGAGTTTTTAGACTTCTTCCAGTAGGGAGAACACCTTCATAGACTCCTAGTTGTGTCTCACAAGGAAGAGGTCAGGGAAAGGTAGCTGTAGAGTTTAGGGTGATTTTCAGGTTAGTCTTGCAAAGCAGAAACTGATTGGAATTAGGCTAAGGTTATGGCATACTAATTTTTGATTGATTGGTGGGAAAAAGGTGAAATATTGAACCAAATGTTGATGTTAGTTTTGATAAGTAAACTGTTTAGTTAGTTCACAGTCTAATCTTCCAAGACTAGTTATCCTTTGGCTCAAGGAACTAAGTAATTTATTGTTTTGTCCCGGTATTGTTTAGCATAGAAACAGAAGGCAGGTTTAGTGGGGCTTCTTAGGACAGTGTTGAGTAACTTTTCACTATGAACATGAAGATTGAATCAGCTTTTTATTATTATTTATTTTTTAGAGGCAGAGTCTTGCTTTGCCACCCAGGCTGGCGTACAGTAGAGCAATCATAGCTTACTACAGCTACAAACCCTTGGGCTCAGGTGATACCCTGCCTCAGCCTCTTGAGTAGCTGGGACTACAGGCATGCACCACCATGCCCTGCTAATTTGAATTAGATGATTTATACCCCCACCCCCACTTCTTATTCTTCAAAACTAGCCCGTTTCTTCAATGACCAACTCTACTCATGCAAACCAGAAGCTTATGCTTCCTATTTTTTGCTCCGTCACCACAGGTAGCATCGCTTTACCATCCCTTCCCTCAAACCCCAATTTTGCAGGATGGATTTGTCCTACGATTCTTGATGATAAGGAAACTCGTATTTCTTTAGTTTGCCAATTAAATAACATCTGACTCAGACCTCACCAATCTACTTGGCATGATGTCTAATCAGAGTTATTTTGGGTACCCTCTCACCTCAGGGCTGGAGAATGGTTCCAGGGACTTAATGAGTATTAGGGAAAATCAGGTACTGGGCTTGATACCTGCGTGATGAAATAATGTCTATGACAAATCTCTGTGACACTTGTTTACCTATGTAACAAACCAGTCACATGGACCCCCAAACCTAAAATAAAAGTTAAAATAAATAAATAATTAATTAAATTGATAAATAGAAGAGAAAAATCAGTTAGTGGTGACTCTTTGTTTCTCTCTAACCTGAGTTCATTTGAGGGAGGATAGTTCTGAAGCCCCTCTTTCTTCTCTTCCATGCCAGGCGTGGCTACTGGGACTTCATACTGTCTTCTAACACTAAGCTTAGTACTCAGTCCCCAGGGGTTCACATATTTGCTCCAGCAAAGCTCTCGTTAATCCATAGGTAATGGGGCGTGGGTCTTTACCTTCACTAAGCCCTTTCTTCTCTGGGGTCAGGGTGCTTTCCCTACCTTCAATTTTTGAAAACCTCTGTCTTCGGCACTACCAGTAATAGCATTCTAATACATGTGGCAGTTAAGGCCACGGGCTCTGTCATCAGACTTCCTGGTTTGAAATCATTATTTTTCCCAGAGCTCTCTATGCCTTGGAGCTCCCTAAGCCTCAGTTTCCTGGCAAGTGAGAATGACAATAAATCCCTACTGCATAAGGTTGTGGTGAGGAAGAAATAATGTAATTGTCATGAGGCATTCTTTGCTTCATGCCTGGCACTTAGTAAACCTTCAGTAAATGTCAACTATTATTATAATTATTATATTGCTCTGTCATTTGAGGGATTGTCTGTTTGTTTGAGATGGAGTCTTGCTCTGTAGCCCAGGCTGGAGTGCAGTGGCACAATCTCGGCTCATTGCAACCTCTGCCCCCTGGGTTCAAGGGATTCTCCTCCTCAGGCTCCTGAGTAGGTGCCCATTGGGGTTTCACCATGTTGGCCAGCCTGGTCTCAAACTCCCGACCTCAGGTAATCTATCTGCCTCGACTCCCAAAGTGCTGGGATTATAGCAGTGAGCCACCGGGCATGGCCTAATTTGAAATTTTTAAAAATAAAGTCTTCAAATTTTCCCTGGGGCAAGGGAAGCTCAGTTCTCTGGGATGTAAAGAAGTTGACTCCTTTCTAAGGAGGAGAGGAGAAAAATATAATGAAAGTTAGAGATAGATGATGTCTCAACCTGTTTACCCTGTCACATTAGAAGCCTTGGTTTTACCATAGTACGGGGCTTCCCTAGATCAGGAGTTGGCAAACTATAGCCTGCAGGGCTCCTTGTCTGATTTTACATATATAGTTTTATTGGAATTCAGCCATACCTGTTTAAGTTTTATTGTTGCTTGAAATGAGTTTTAGACTATATACATCTGTGTATGACCCACAAACCTAAGATGCTTAATATCTTTTCCTTCAAGAAAATGTGGCTGGGCGAAGTGGTTCACGCCTCTAATCCCAGCACTTTGGGAGGCCAAGGCGGGTGGATCAGGAGGTCAGGAGTTCAAGACCAACCTGGCCAATGTGGTGAAAACCAGTCTCTACTGAAAATACACACACACACATACACACAAATTAGCCAGGCATGGTGGTGGGTGCCTGTAATCCCAGCTACTTTGGAGGCTGACACAGAAGAATTGCTTGAACCCAGGTGGCAAAGGTTGCAGTGAGTAGAGATCGCACCACTGCACTCCAGCCTGGGTGACAGAGCAAGACTCTGTCTCAAAAAAATATATATAAGAAAAGAAAATGTTTGCTGATTCCTGGCCTAGACCATTTAGGTTGACTTAGAATTTAAGTTAAAGTATGTTGAAATTAAATGTGCATGGATGAGTAGTGTGGGGTCAAGGAAACTACTCTGTGATGCTCAGCCTTCAAACAGGATGGCATTGACAGGTTCTTCATGTTATCTGAGCAGAAAAGAAAATAACTGAGGCAAGGAACATCCCCACTGCCTTCCATGTGTGCTGTAGTGGGCCTCCCAAAAGCTCCTGCAGATTCTGCCCTTAGACATGGTCAAGAGAAGAACCCAATCTTATAGGACCCCATGTATCGTAAATATCCAAACACAAAGGTAGATTTTCTTTTCACTCTTGAAAGACAGTTGAGTAAACAGCAAGGAAGGAGGAATGAACTTTTAACCTAACTGGGCCTGTCCCCCACAACTTGAGGGTGCAGGGCCAAGGGCATGCAAGTGTGGCGGTATGAGGAGGGGTGAGATGGAAGGAGAAAGTTACAGCCACTGTGCTGGAAAACAAAGCTGCTGTTTTTCAAGTTGGCTGCCGCAAGTCACCCTAAGCAAATGTCCAGATAGACTGAGTTCCTTAGATAACTAGATGGTACTATTTCTTTGTTTTTTTAACGGTTTTATTGAGATATATTCCTATACCATAGGATCCACCCATTTACGGTGTACAATCCTCTAGTTCTTAGTACTTTCACAGTTATGCAATCGCCACAGTACATTTCACATCACCACGATATATTTTTATTACGCCAGAAAGAAACCAGTACCCCTTTGCAGTCTCTCTCCATTTCCTCCCAACCCCATCAGCCCTAGACAATCACTAACCCAATTTCGATCTCTCTGGATGTACCTATTCTAGACATTTCATATAAATGGAATCATATGATATATGGTCTTTTGTGACTGGCTTCTTTCATTTAGCATAAGGTTTTCAAGGTTCATATATGTCATAGTGTGGATTTGTACCTCATTCACTATTGCCAGGTAACATTCCGTTGTCCACTCGTCATTTGATGGACGTTTGAATTCTTACCACTTTTGGGCTATTGTGAATAATATTGCCATAAACATTGATGTACCACTATTTGTGTGGCATGTGTTGTCACTTCCCTGGGACTCCTAGGAGTGCAATTGCTAGGTCACGTGATAAGTCTATGTTTAACTTTTGAAGAACTGCCAAATTATTTTCCAAAGTGGCTGCATTGTTTTGCATTCACACTAGGAATGTATAAGGGTTCCAGTTTCTCTACATCTTTGTCAACACTTGTTATTGTCTTGTTTCCCACCCCAAAATGATATCTCACTGTGGTTTTGATTTACATTTCCCAAATGATGGTGAGTGCCTTTTCGTGTGGAGAACCTTATTTGCCATTTATATACTTTCTTTGGAGAGATATCTACTCAAATTCTTTGCCATTTTAAAATTGGGTTATTTGTCTTTTATGACTGAGTTGTAAATTTTTTAAAAATGTATTCTGGATACAAATCTTTTATCAGATATATGATTGTGTAGGGGAGGAAAAAATCTTTTTCCTTCTACCCTTCTAGATTCTCAGCTGGGTTTCTATAACAAAAGATAGCTCAACAAGAGAAAAATGGTTAGAAGTTTATTAACATGTGTATATCATAAATATAGAGGAGAAACTCAGGAATGAGTAACTCAAAGACATGGCTAGAACTTAGGCTTATATAGCATCTTAACAACAACAAACAATAAATTTTCAGAGAAGTAACAAGACAGGAAAAAGACTGAGTTTCTAGGGCAACAAATTATGGAAAGGTGAATATATAAGAGACTAATAGAAGATAAGAGTTAATCATAAAGTTTGTTATGTAGAGTCCTGTGGTGCCATCTCTGGGCTGATAAGGGTCTAGGGTTGCCAAATTTATGTTCTGCTTTTAGGCAATAAGGAGAGGGGAAGAGTGTTTCTTGTATCTGTTTTTTTTTCAGTTGCCTTCAGCTCAAAATAGTCCTTATACCAGAATGACATATTTTGAGGTGGAAAGTTCCATCTTTCAATTGCAAATATTTTTTCTCATTCTGTGTGCTGTCTTTGCATGTTCTTAATGGTGTCCTCTGGAGCACAAAAGTCTTAAGTCTGATGAATCCCCTTCACCTACTTTTTCTTTGTTATTTGTACTTTTGGTGTTGTATCTAAGAAGACAGCCTACCTCAAGGTCATGAAAATTTACTCTTGTGTTTTCTTCTAAGGGTTTTGTAGTTTACCTCTTAAATTTAGATCTGTGATCCAATTTGCGTTAAATGTTCTGTGTGGTAGAGAACAAACCACGTTTTTTTGTATGTGAATATCCTAGCATCATTTATTGAAAAGACTACTGTTTTCCCATTGAATTGTCTTGCCCTACTGTGGAAAATTATTTGACTATAAATGTGAGGTTTTGTCTGAATTATCAATTCTATTCTATGGATCTATATCTATCCATCTAGACTTAAATTATATTGTCTTGATTACTGTAACTTTGTGGTTAGTTTTGAAATTGGAAAATAGGAATCCTTCAACTTTGCTCTTCTTTTTTAAAGGTTGTTTTGGCTATCTGGGGTCTCTTGCACTTCAATATGAATTTTAGGATCAGCTTGCGAATTTCTGCAAAAGCAGCTCTCTGGGATTCCCATAGGAATAGTATTAAATCTGTAGATCAGTTTGGGAAGTATTGCCATCTTAACGATATTAAAATCTTCCAATCCATGAACATAGAATATTTTTCTCTTTAATTAGGCTTTGAGTTCTTTAAAAAATGTTTTTAAAATCAGAGTTTACATTTTGCATTTCTTTCATTAAATTTGTGTCTAAGTATTTTACTCTTTTTGATGCTATTATAAATGCAGTTGTTTTCTTGACTTTGGTTTTGAATTGTTTGCTACTAATGTCTAGAAATACAGTTGATTTTTATATATTGATCTTACATCCTGCAGACTTGCTGAACTTGATTATGAGTTTTTTTTTTTAGATGGAGTCTTACTCTGTCACCCAGGCTGGAGTGCAGTGGCATGATCTCGGCTCACTGCAATCTCTGCCTCTCAGGTTCAAGTGATTCTCTCCTGCCTCAGCCTCCCAAGTAGCTGGGACTACAGGTGTGCACTACCACCCACAGCTAATTTTTGTATTTTTAGGAGAGACAGGTTTTTACCATGTTGGCCAGAATGGTCTCGATCTGTTGACCTCGTGATCCACCCACCTTAGCCTCCCAAAGTGCTGAGATTACAGACATGAGCCCCCACGCCCAGCCAATTATGAGTTTTACCAGTTTTTAGTGTAGTCACCACCCAGAAGTCCTGGGCCTGAGCCCCGGTCTATCTTCCATCCTGTCCTGCCCAGCATCTTTGTGCTACCCAGAAGCCTAGCAGGCTCTTAATATTCAGGCTGGAGGACTGTTTTCAGATATTGGCTGCAGGGCCTTGAGTGGTATTTAAATTGATTTCTAACTTCTAAATATTTTGACAAGTTATGTGATCACAATTTATATTCTTTCTCTGGGTCCCACAAATAAGAGAAGTGTGTTTGTTTTCTGTCTATATAACTCTGCTGCCCCCGCTAACCCCACCACTACTTGCTTGCCTCTAGTTTAATGCATTTTATTCTATCATTTAGATGTTCATTCTTTCGGGTTAAGTCATTATTCTTTTAAGACCCTCCTTTGTCAGGGACAAGTTGCTGAAATGAGGCGGGTTGAATGAGCACTTGTCAGGCACAGTATAAAGTAAATGTGATTAAACTAAAAATGTGTCTTCTGTTGGGTGCTGGTGTTGGGAAATCATGATCACAGTAGTTATAACATATGTTAAAAATAAAAGGTAAACTTGGTTTCCTAAAATCTTAATTCAGGAGAAAGTCAGGCTTTTCTCCCAAATGATTTTTTCCCATTTTCCTATCTGTTTTATTTTCCTCTTTTTATTATTTTTATGATGTATTAAATTGAACCATTTACTTGCAGCATGCTAGTTAAGACAATTTTCTTAGCATTTGCTGAATGATTTGCCAGGCTAGACATCCTAGAGCTAAATTGTAAAATCCCATTAAAGCCTAGTCATATAAAAATAAAAGATGCTGTCTGGTACACTCCATGACATGTTATGGTGAGGTCTCATCACATTACAATAACAAATGCCAAAATGAAGTGAGTACTATGTAATAGAATATGATGAAGAGAGAGTATATTAGTGATGCAGCCAACTGCATTTAATTAAATCCCATGTCCAAATTAGTTCCCTGATTGGCATGTAAAAAGAAAACATGTTTACTATGATAGTTCAAATAGCGTGATTGTTGTTTTGCAGGCAGGCTTTTTAGCCTCTCCCCCACCCTCTTTTGTTTTACTTTTTTGGTCTTTAAGTGTCTTGCCACCTCACCAATGAAGTAGGTATTATTGAAATCCCTCGTCTTGGGTGAAAAAGAAACAGAATCTCACAGGGTAAGTAGCTTGCTCAAGTCACTAGCTGATAAAGAGCAGAGGTGGAATATAAATGCAGGCCAAGAAGATTCCAGAGTCCATGCTCTTTCATGTCTGCCAAAGACTGGCAAACTATGGCCTGCAGGCTAAATCTGGCCAGGTGTCTGGTTTTGTGCAACTCAAAAGCCAAGAATGCTTATTATATTTTTTAATAGTTGAAAAAAAATCAGAAGAAGAATATTTCATGGGGTCGTGAAAATTATAAGGAATTAAAAACTTAGAATTTCAATGCCCATATGTAAAGTTTCATTAGAACACAGCCATGTCTACTTATTTATGTATTAACTGTAGCAGCTTTTGCCTTACGGTGGCAGAGTTTAGTTGCAACTGAGATTATGTGGCCTGCAAAGTCCAAAACATTTTCTACCTAGACCTTTATAGAAAAAGTTTGCCAACCTCTGATCTATGCCATGGTTCTTAAGCCAAGTTAAATATAAACATTTAATGTTAAATGAAACATTCAGATGAAGGCTGGGGCCCAGGGATCTGCATATTTAAAAATAAATGCCCAGTATCATTTGGAATACTTTCTGAAGTAATTACTATTACTGTCTTACATTATAATTATGTTTGTATTTCTTCCTGTCCTTTATACATCTTTGAGAGCTAGGACCACGCTAAAGTATATTTGAATGAAAAAACAAGAGTAGAGTTTGTGTATTAATTCATTAGACGTGTATATCTGAGTATCTATTGTATGTCAGTTCCTCTTCAGTGATAGAGCAGAGGACCTACAGTCTGTGGGAAGACAAGAAAAAGGGCCAGGATAAAGCTATATGATGGGAAGCTCACATTAAATGATGAAAATAATACTTGTTATATGTAATGATAACACATAAGACCCTTCAAGTTTCAAAGGATAAGTTATTTTGGCTCTATAATAGCAGTAGATGTATCTTACAGAATTTAAGAGTTTATACATTGGTAGTGCTAAAATAAGCTATAAATTATAGATATCACTAGAATTTGGGGCCAGATAACCAGGGGTTAACTGTGCTTATATTGAAATGATGAATTAGTGTGAATCCATAGGACTCATTTGTGTAGCTGTTTTCTGACTACTGTATATTCTAAAAACCCAACGTATAGATGTCATTAGTCTGTAGATGGAACCAGGTAAAGAGAGCCCATTTAACTTCAAAAAGAAGGTGTCTAGAGATTAATTTTGGCACTTAGTATCATTATAACATGTAGAATGCTATGTTGAATAAACCTAATGGATTTTAAAGTATTTTTTAGAACTTTGACTTAATTACGATTTTCTTGGAACTGTTTAAGGCTCCTACTGTCAATATGATCAGGTAACATCTTAGAATGGGAAAATAAATTTTCAGTTGAGATGTTACTGCTATCCATTAGGCACTGAAGAAGCAGCTGTTATCACACTGCCAAAGCAGGGTTGTTTTTAGAAAAACACTGGTACACACCATAAGAGCAGAAAGTAGAAAATTACAACGCCTGAAAAAAAAAATACCCCAATGACTTAAAAATAAACACTTTTATGTAGATTTATATATTAGTTATCTATGACTGTATGACAAATTACCCTCAAGTTTAGCAGTTTAAAAGAACAAATATTTGTTATCTCATAGTTTTTGTGTGTCTGAAATCTAGGAGCAGATTGAATGAGTGATTCTGGCCTAGGGTCTTTTGCAAGATTACATGGCCAGGGCTGTAGTCATCTGAAGGCTCAACTGGGGCTGGAGAGTCTTCTGACCTCTCTCACATGGTTGTTGTCAGGGTCCAGTTCCTCATGGGCCGTTAGACTGAGGCTCTCGGTTCCTCACTGGCTGTTGGCCAGAGGCCTCTTTCAGTTTCTTGCCACATGGGTCTCTTCATAGGGCAGCTGGCTTTCATCAGAATGAACAAATGGGAGAGCAACAGACAGCCAGGCAGAACTCCCTGTCACTTTAAACCTAATCTCAGTGGTGACATTCCATTCATTTTCCTATATTTTATTCATTAGAAGTGGGCCATGAGGTCTAGTTTGCCCTCAAGGGCACAAGAGGATGAATATCAAGAGGAAGTAAACCTCAATTTGTATCATATCTGATTATAAAAGGAAAACACACATAACAGATTCAACCACTAGAGAAGCACCCTTCATTGGTAAAGTATTTGTTGAGTGCATACTGTGTGCCATCCATGGAGGATATGATTGTGTTCAAAACCAGCAAGTTTCACTGCCTTCATGTAGCATACTTTCTACAGGAAAGAATACTATATAGTATATATATATATATAGTATACTATATAGTATATATATACACACTATATATATATGTGTGTATATATATAGTGTGTATATATATATATAGTGTGTATATATATAGTATATATATATATATATGTGTGTGTGTGTATATATATATATACATACACATATATATATATATATATATATATATATCAGGAAGCATACTATATAGCGCCTGGTACACAAGGCTCTCAAAAGATGTCAGTTATTTTTTTTTCAGGGTAGATATCCTGCCCCAGAAACAGAGCCAAACTCCCTAGTCGGTTGCATCTCTAATCCTATTACAGACAAATATGATTTGTTTAACCGGAGCAGAAATGGTTTTCTTTCACTTATGCTTAAAAGAGGCAATTCATAATAGTTTGCGAACTCCACACACGTGTCACTGTCTTTCTTGTATTTGTGTTTTTAAAGTGGCCTTTGTCAGAAAAAAATATAAATAGAAACACTAAAGAGTCCCACAGAAGTAGCTGTCCTAGTAGGTTTCCTGCAGCTCCCTGCTGACCACTGTATCCTTTTGCACTGCACATGTTAAGTTGACCTAACATCTTCCAGCTCCGAATTATTTTAATTGCTTTTTTTTCTAGATGCATCTTTTCAGTCTCTCAAGTGCTCTTTAAAAAATAGCTTCTTGAACTACAAACAAGATTTCAAATGTGTGCCTGGTTCTGCCAGGCAATTGTGCAGTTGCTTTCTCTAATTAATATTCCATATCTCAAAAAAAACTGCCTCAAGATTTTAATTGACTTTTGTCACCCCCATCTCATTTCAAGTACTATGCTGGCCATCCTCGTACATTATTAATAAACATGCGTACTGTGTGTGTGTTTTTCCCTGCTGCCTGATGTTTAGTTCTTTCTTGAACTTTGTTTTGAATGACAATTGAAGGATAATTTATAGTGCTGGGCTTCCGACACCAGTATGGTCAGCTATAGTTTGCTGTGCTAATTAGGAAAGAACTGTCAATCAAAGAAGTTATTCACTTTAGAGAATAGACATAGCTTCATTTGTTTTGTACATAAACTCCTTCATATAGTGTAGAGCTAACTTCCTACACCATTGAGAGAAATATACTAACAAAACTGAGTTATAAAATATTTTTATAAGAAATAGATTTAATCCCATCAGCTTTAAAAATAGGTTTCCAAAATACAGTAAAAGGATGAGAGTGTTGATGAATACAGTGATTGTTTATGAAAATGGATTCTTTGAAAGCATTCTTTAAAATACTTAAGTTCTTCCATTCATCATTCTTTGTTGTTAATTTCACACACTCTGCCAACTGAAATTTTCTCCCAGCCGCTTTCCAATGTATTAGAACTTTCACATGGGTACCACCACATTAGCATCATCGATGCAGCATAGTGTCCTTCTGAAGCCTGTTGATCTTCTCTGTGAATCCATCTATTCCTGGGACTTGTAGGCATGGAACACCTATTTGTAGCAGTGTTAACTTTTTCCCCTGTTCAAATAACATTTTTATAGTGCTCTTCTTTTTACCCAGGTTGGAGGGTAGTGGCTTGATTATAGATCATTGCATCCTTGCCCTCCTGGGCTCAAGGAATCCACACATCTTAGCCTCCCATGTAGCTGGGACTACAGGCTTACACACCACACCCACCTAATTTTTTTAAAACAATATTTTTTAGAGATGGATTGGAGTCTCACTATGTTTCCCAGGCAGGTCTCCTTCCTTCAAGCAATCCTCCTGCCTTGGCATCCCAAAGGGCTGCGATTACAGGTGTGAGCCACTGCACCTAGCTTATAGTGCTCTCTTCAAGTTTGTTTATCCATCTAAAAGAGGAAACACCCCAACTTCTACTCAGATCACCTGAGTGCTGTACGTGGAAATGACTGTGCAGGCAATTGCTTTCACTGATGAGTGAAGACACATCACAAAGAATGCATCCCCATGATGAAAAGTACCAAGGGAAACACACCTAATAAATTTAGGATTATTTTTCCCTCGATTATCAGACCACTGGAGTCTACAGATAGTACAGTTACAAGAACAAATACTTTGGGCTTATTATCTTCAAGCTAGGTAGTTATAGATAGATGAAAGCAGATGGATTTTGGGGAAAATTACTTGGGTGTTTTAGAGTATGGCAGGCTGATCTTCTATTCCAAACACACACTGGGACACCCAATAATGTTATTTTCCTGTGGCCTCTGACATATTTACTATATTTTTGCTGTTATCCCATGTTTTGTTAGGGCTTTGTTGACTCCAAACCCACAGCAACTCTAAAATAACTATTAATCCTGTGCCCATCATCTGTTTTCTCTCAGACCGGTTCCCCACCTCCCCTGCTCTGCTTGGTGACCAGGAGGCTAGGCCCTGCTAATGACATTTCCCTGGCTCCCTTGCCTAATGACTTCTGACTGGGTTGGCCATTAAAGGCAGTGGAAGGCAACTGAAGGGAAGGGGAGGGGAGAAGCCAGGTATTTTTTTCTCTTTCTTTATACCTAGGGTAGGAAAAGGGGTAGGAGTCCATTATTGGCTGCCTCTCCCATGATTCAAGCTCTCAGTGGTACAGTTCCTCCATCCTTGGTCCAATCTCCCGTCGGGCAGCTCCAGCTTCTGGGTCTGTTAACATCACCTACTCTTTGTCTGATCCTGATCCTAAGGTAATAGCCACTTTCTGTTATTACATTTTTGGTTTGCCTCGCTGTGCCATTTGGCTTTTCAGTTCATCCAACCTTTTGTAACTAGTTCCCTGTATTAAATTTTCTTTGTAAAACTGCCTGACATAAAGACGTCTGCTTCCAGGAAGATGGAATAGACACACTTTACCTTATTTTTTCTGCTAAGTAGAACTAAAGGTGCTGTACTTTATATTTAAAACACATAAAAAGACTCTGAAAGGTAGAGAGAAGAAGGCAGACTGGCTAGGGACATCAGGATCCAGATGATGGTGGTGGGTTTCCCAGGTTTTCTTTTTGCCTCATACATGTGAGACTGGATACGGTAGAAACTGGCAACCCAAAGCTGACAATGGGTGCGGATAAGCCCCAACAAGAGCCTGCTTTCTCAAATCAAAAGACCAGGGAAACAGGCAGCCTTGCAAGACAGAAAGCTTAGAAAACAACTGCATAACAGTAGCCCAACGCCGTAGAAAAATTATTGTCCCCTTTCTACCCCTACTGCCGCCAATAGAGCCTGAGTGGGAAACCTTGGGTCCTGTCCTTGCCAGGGTGTAATGGAGATGCCAAATGACAGGGCTGCAAACTATGTGAAGCAAAAATGATAGAGCTAAAAGATAAAATAGACAAATCCACAATTTACAGTTGAAAACGCCAACACCCCCTCTCAACTGATAGAATAACTCTACAGAAAGTCAGAACGAAATAGAAGAACTCCCATCCACTAACAGAATCTAACAGACATTTATAGAACACTGTACCCAGCAGCAGCAGAATACACATTCCTTTCAAGTGCCCATGGCACACGTGCTGACAAACCATATCATGGACCACAAAGCAAAACTCAACAAATTTTAAAGAACTGAAATCATATGGAAAGTGTTCTTTGACCACGGTAGAATGAGACCAATATGAGAAAGATAACAGAAAAATCTCCCAACACTTGGGAAGTAAACAACATACTTCTAAATTATCTTTGGGTCAAAGAGGACGTCTGCGAGGGAAATAAAAAAAGACATTCAACTGAATGAAAATGCAACATATCAAAATTTATAGGTCACAGCAAAAGCAGTGGGAAGAGGGAAAATTTATAGTGCCACTGCTTACAAGAGAAAAGAGTAAAATCAATACTCTAAGCTCTGGCCAGTCGAGGTCACTCATGCCGGCAATTCCAGCACTTTGGAAGGCTGAGGCGGGAGGACTGCTGGAGGCCAGGAGTTCAAGACCAGCCTGGGCAACATGGTGAGACCTTATCTCTACAAAACTTTTAAAAATTTGCCAGGTGTAGTGGCGCAAGCTTGTTGTTCCAGCTACTTGGGAGGATGAGGTGGAAGGATCACCTGAGCCCAGGAGGTAGAGGCTGCACTGAGCTATGATCTCACCACTGTATTCCAGCCTGGGTGACAGAACAAGACCCTGTCTCAAAAAAAAAAAAAAAAAAAAGTCTAAGCTTCCCTGTTTGAGAGCCTAGATGGAACAGAGCTCAATGAAGTGACTGTTGATGAGGTTTAAGGCAGTGTTAACAGAAGAGCAGCAAAGGAGGGCAAAGCATCCAGGTTTAGCAGCAATAGAAAGTGCTAGCACTCTTTAGGCCTGAAGGCACAAAAAGAGGGAGTTTTGCTGAAAACTGGTATGAACCATAGCTCTAGCAAAAGAGAGTCTGGCAGGAGCGAGCCAGGGATTGAATAAACACTGTGGCTTCTCTCTCTTTCTGCCCTCTGATTTCCTACAGTGCTGCCCATTGACTGAACCCAGTAGGAAGCCAGAGGGCAAGGAGACTTGCTGATCCAGAAAGACCTCCCAGAGCATAGAAAAGGATGGAGGGGGGTGAGAGGGTAGATTTGGAGAGACAAATGGATAATATTCAGCACAGTTTCTTTCAAGTTTATCAAATTAACTTCAACTGTTAGCCAAATATTTTCTAGAAAAACTCTGGACTACTTTAATACATTCGAGGGCTATTTGTAATGACCAAATTTGTAGGGATTTGAATAGAGATGCTGTATTTTAAAGAGTGAGATATTTGAAAATAATTTCCTCATTTATTTAATATCTGCTCTACCTCTGCACCCCACCATACTATATATAATCAACACTCTGTAAAGAAATATTGCTAAGCAATGGTAGACATCAGCTTGGGGTTAGAAATGTCATGAGCAGTCTAGTGTTTGACTCTTGCTTTGCCCTTTTCTTGCTGGGTGATCTTGGGCAAGTTACTTAACCTCTCTGAGTTTCTGTTTACTCATCAGCAAAACAGATGTGATAATATCTACTTCCTAGAATGGATGTGTAGCTAAGAGAATTAAATGAAAAATGCATGTGAAGGCACCTGGTAGGCACTCAATACATTCTGATTGAATTTGAATCACAAATTCCAAATTAGTGGCTTCAAAATTCATGAGGTAAGGCCACAAGTTAGAATGAAGAATGAATTTTAAAATGAGAAGAAAATCTGTGTTTAGACTGTTAATGCCATCTATCACTCAATCAACAATTATGATAATATGATCAGCAAATGTTCTCTATTGATGGATTTTCACCATGTTTTGATTACAAATGTGAAATTTTACTAGGATTCAACTCTTATTAGGAATGCCATGAATTTCTTAATTATCTGATAACTTGCAAAAATTCCCCCAAAGAAAACAAAAGCAAGCCCTTTGTTGTTGTTTTTTGAGATGGAGTCTCACCGTGTGGCCAGGCTGAAGTCCAGTGGCACGATCTTGGCTCACTGCAACTTCCGACTCCCGGGTTTAAGCGATTCTCCTGCCTCAGTCTCCCGAGTACCTGGGATGACAGGTGTGTACCACCACACCCAGCTAATTTTTGTATTTTCAGTAGAGACAGGGTTTTACTGTGTTGACCAGGATGGTCTCAATCTCCTGACCTCGTGATCTGCCCACCTCAGCCTCCCAAAGTGCTGGGATTACAGGCGTGAGCCACTGCTCCTGGCCCGCAAGCCCTTTGTCAGAGGATATTGGTTACATCAAGACTTTGTACTTCACTTATTTAGTCAAAGGTGAGCATTACTGGTGAACATCAGCTATAGGGAAGCCTGAGATGCATAATTTTGCAGCCCCTCTCAAACAGGTTGCCATGGTAATGCTGATAATCATAAACTCTTACTAGAGACTACTGAGAGTGTCAGGGGGACACAAGTATGGCAGGTAGAGTTTTGATTCAGGAGCATTTAAATTTCTGTGGTGTTAGCTAGGTTTCCTTTTTAGTTGCAAGCTCAGATTTGGTTATTATAAACATTTATCAATTTTAGCAATCTTTGTTTTATTAACTATGCTTTCATTGGCATACTTGTCAAGAACAAGAGCAAGCCATACAAGTCTAATGGGCAGGTATGTTTTATACATAAGAATTACCCTGCTGGGTCAAAACCACACTCTTTGTATCTTGCCTGTGACAGAAGCCCCTAGAATCATATCGGTCTCCCTTCCAAAGCAGTGTTAAGATATCCAAGGGTCTGCTACCTACCACTAATTTTTTTTTTTAACAAAAGGCTGTGGTGTAAGGGGTTATCTAGATCTGAATGGTCAAAAATTTTTTTGCAGCAGTACATTCCTTCTCTGTACAAACACATACACAAAATCTTTTCAAATCCGTCATATAATGAGAAGCACCATGACAGCAGGAGCCTCGTTACCTCTGCTTGCCACCGCACCCCTAGTCCTAGAACAGTGGCTGGCACAGAGTAGAAGCAGTATCCAATGATGGCTTAGAGCAGGGGTCAGCATAGTGCTTCTATAAAGTACCAAGTAGTAAATATTTTAGGGTTTGTGGGTCATATGATCTTTGCCACCTCTACTCAACTCTGCTGTTGTAGTAAAAGCAGATATTGATAACATGTAAGTGAATGGGCATTGCTGTGTTCCAATAAAACTTTATTTACAAAAATACAGGCAAATTACTGGATTTTGCCCATGGGCCATAGTTTAACAATCCAGTCTGCCAACTCTAGTTTAGAATATGGACTCTGCAGCTGGTGTCCAGGTGTTTATCCTGACACTACCACTGTGATCTTGTTAAGTTATTGATATGGGCAGCTGTTAAGTTCTTTGTGCCGCAGTTTCTTCATCTATAACAAAGGGGGTCGTGATAGATATTCTGATATAGTTGTTAAGATTTTATAAGTGAATATGTGGGAAGCTTTAGGATAAGGACCTGCCTTGTATATCAACATTTATTATTATTATGGTTTGCTGAATGGACATCAGATGGACAAATCAGTCTTTAAGAATACAAAACACAGTATGCCTTTAACATCTATAGCATTTTACTCTCTTTTTTTTTGAGATGGAGTCTTGCTCTGTCACCAGGCTGGAGTGTAGTGGCGCAATCTCGGCTCACTGCAACCTCCGCCTCCTGGGTTCAAGCGATTCTTCTGCCTTAGCCTCCTGAATAGCTGGGACCATAGGCGCGTGCCACCATGCCTGGCTAATTTTTTTGTATTTTTAGTAGTGACGAGGTTTCACCGTGTTGGCCAGGATGGTCTCGATCTCTTGACCTCGTGATCCGCCCGCCTCATCCTCCCAAAGTGCTGGGATTACAGGCATGAGCCACCAGGCCCGGCTTTTTTTTTTTTTTTTTTTTTTTTTTTTTGAGACAGAGTCTTGCTCTGTTGCCAGGCTGAAGTGCAGTGGTGCAGTCTCGGCTCACTGCAACCTCTGCCTCCCGGGTTCAAGCAATTCTCCTGCCTCAGCCTCCCAAGTAGCTGGGATTACAGGCACCCACCACCATGCCCAGCTAATTTTTTTTTTTTTTTTTTTTTGTATTTTAGTGAAGATGGGTTTTCATCATGTTGGCCAGGCTGGTCTTGAACTCCTGACCTCAGGTGATCCACCTGCCTTGGCTTCCTAAAGTGCTGGGGTTACAGGCATGAGCCACCACGCCCAGCGGATTTTACTCTCTTTAAAGGTAGTCTGTGACAAGCTGGGGAACAACAAATGTGAAATTGCAGACTTTGGATATGTGTTATAATTTTCTATTGGTCCCAGCATCCTATTTACATATCATGCACTATGTAATGATATTTTGGTCAATAATGGACCACGTATATGACAGTGGTCCTACAAGATTAAAATGGAGCTGAAAAATTCCTATTGCTATGATATCATAGCCCTCTTAACATTATAGCACATACAATGCATTACTCATGTGTGTGGGGTTTTTTATTCTTTTTTTTTTTTTTTAAATTAAGACAGGGTTCTACTCTGTCACCCAGGCTGGCATGCAGTGGTGTGATCTTGGCTCACTGCAGCCTCCATCTCCCAGGCTTAAACCATCCCCCCACCTCAGCTTCCTGAGTTGCTGGGACTGCAGGTATGTGCCACCAAGCCTGGCTAATTTTTTTGTATTTTTTTCTGTAGAGGCAGGGTTTCACCATGTTTCCCAGGCTGGTCTCAAACTCCAGAGCTCAAGTGATCCACCTGCTTTGGCCTCCCAAAGTGCTGGGATTACAGGCATGTGCCACCGTGCCTGGCTAGTCATGTGTTTGTGATGACGCTGATATAAACAAACCTACTGTGCTTTTAGTCGAATAAAACGATAGCACAGACAGTTGTGTACAGTACCTAATACTTGATAATACATTACTATGTTACTGGTTTATGTACTTACTATACTATACTTTTCATTATTTTAGAGTGTACATCTAGTTATTTTTTTAAAAAAGTTTGACTGGCTGCAATGGCTCATGCTTGTAATTATAGCACTTTGGGAGGCCAAGGCAGGAGGATGGTTTGAGGCCAGGAGTTCAAGAGCAGCCTGGGCAACAAAGCAAGACCCTGTCTCTACAAAATTTTTTTTTTAGAAAATTAGCTGGGCATAGTGGTGTATACCTGTAGTCCCAGGTACTCAGGAGGCTGAGGTCAGAGGATTGCTTGACTTCAGGTGTTCAAGGCTGGAGTGAACTATGAGTGCATCACTGTACTCCATCCTGGGTGACAGAGAGCAACTCTGTCTCAAAAATAAAAAATAAATAAAATATTAACTGTAAAACAGCCTCAGGCAGGTCCTCCAGGAGATACTCTAGAAGAAGGCATTGTGGTCATAGGAGATGAGAACTCCATATGTACTACTGCCCCAAAGAGCTTCCAGTGGGTCAAGATGTGGAGGTGGACGACAGTGATATTGATGATCTTGATCTTGTGCAGGCCTAGGCCTGTGTTTGTGTCTTAGTTTTTAGTGAAAAGGTATAGAAAAAAAGCTTGTAGAATAAAGATATAAAGAAAATGTTTTTGTATAGCTACACAATGTTTTGTGTTTTACACTGTCTTTACAAGTCAGAAAGTTAAAAAGAAGTTTATAAAATAAGAAAGTTATAGTAAGCTAAGTCTAATTTATTATTGAAGTAAGAAAAATATTTAAAATAAATATAGTGTAGCTTAAGTGTTCAGTGTTTATAAAGTCTACAGTCATGCACAGTCATGTCCTGGGCCTTCACATTCACTCACCGCTCACTCACTGACTCACCCAGAGCAACTTCCAGTCCTGCAAGCTCCATTCGCGGCAAGTGCCCTATGCAGGTCTGCCATTTTTATCTTCTATATTTTTACTGTACCTTTTCTCTGTTTAGATACACAGATATTTACCATTGTGTCATGATTACCTACAGTATCCGGGACAGTAACTCGCTGTACAGTTCTGTGGCCTGGGAGCAACAGGCGGTAACATACAGCCCGGTGTGTATGTGGGCTATGCTCATCTAGGTTCGCGTAAGCACACTCTGTAATGTTTGTACAATGACAGAGTCATCTAATGACACATTTCCCAGAGCATCCCCTTTGTAAGCATCCCCTTAACAAACTGTCTAATGACACATTGCTCAGTGTGCCTTTTGCGAAGCGATGCATGACTGTATTTTGTTCTGGTTTAATGGTATCAAGAAGAGGCTAGAAATGGTGATGGTGTTGCTGATCATCTCATCCTGCAGTTTCTGGAGACTCTTCAACTAAGCAGAGATGGCGAAGAAATTGTAAATCTTAGGTTTACGCAAAACGAGTTAATCTGAATCCCCGAATTAATATATTCAATGTAAATTTGAAATAGAGTATACTTCTGTGTGCATATTGTTCTGTTAACATTTTATTTAAAGTATGTGTACATGTATATTTATATCCACGCGTATAAAATGTGAATCAGTTATGTGTGGATTCTCTGGGTACTTTATAAATGGACATACGTATCTGTGTACATATATGTGTGTGTGTATATATATATATATATATATGCACATGCGCGGATACACAAAATGGGCACCAGTTATGTACAGGTCCTCTGGATGCCTTCATAGAATCCTTGCATGCTCTCCAACTTGTCCTGACATGCGGTGGCAGGTTATAGTTGTGATTTGTTCCTGTGTCTCTTGACATCCTCTAATCTGTTCTCCACACAGTAGTAGCCTGAGTGATCGTCTTAAAATATGCATCAGTGCCTGTCACTCCCTTGCTTAATATGCTTCCTTGGCCTCCTGTGGCAGAAGCATCAAATCCAAGCTCCTAACTGTGCTGTACGAGGCCCCGTGTGATCTGGTTTCTAAGGCCTCGTGTAATCTGGTTTCTAATTCTCACCTTCCCCTGGCATCTCTCCTCTCGCTGTCTGCTTCAGGGTCCATCAGATAGGTGAAGTAGCTGAGGTTTCTTTCTGACCTTTCAACATAATCAGGCTCATGCCCTGTGGAAGTCCTTAGCCCTTATTCACCCTCCCTCAGGCTGAATCCCTCCAGGGTCCTGCCGGTCCAGCTCCTTCTCAACCTCAGGCCTCGTTTAAGTGTCACCTCTTCGGATATGACCATCCTCTGTAAGGTGGTACCTCCACCCCCATTTGCTTTATCTCATCACTCCTGTTTGCTTTTTTCATAGCATTCATCCTAATCTGTCATTAACTTGCTGTTCCCTTAATTGTTATCTTTCTCCCCCATTGGAACGGCAGCTCCATGAGAGTGGGAACTTGAACATCTTGTATTGTTGATCCCCTTTGCCTAAGACAGTGCCCAGGACATACTATGGAAGTGTTTGTGGACTAGATGCCTCCAGGCTGACTGGCTACATTATTTGCCAGGCCCAGTGTAAGATGAAAATGCAGGTCCCTTTGTGCAAGAGTTATTAAAAAATTCAAGACGGTGACAGCAGAATATTAAACCAAGTGCTGGGCCTTTCCAAGGTCTCATGGCCCTGCCTCCAGGCAAGTTAGTTAATTTCTCTAGACTCAAATCCCTCTTCTGTAAAATGGTAAAATGCTAGTACCCCTCATGTGCTTGTGGGCATTAAAGGCGATCACACAAGCACCGGGCTTAGTAGCAGTGCCCTGCCTCCATCCGTGCTCACAGGCAGCAGTATTATAATTAATTATCAGCCTCACCCGTGTGAGGCGAAGCTCCCGTAGCACTAATTTTCCAGCATTCTTCCTCTCTAAATAACCTCCCTAGCAACTCTCCCAAGTGACTAACCCAACTCTATCAAATGGGATGGGATGTGGGTGTCGCTTGCAAATTATTTTGACACATTCAGGGTATGGACCGACAGCATATTTGGCTTGCTGAAAGAAATGTGTCTAACGGAGTTAGGCTGTTATGAAAACTCGTTTGACAATAGGTAAATCATGTCACCCTTCTGAGCCCACTAGTGACACTGGAATGATAAATAATATCTGCCACCCACCTTTCTGACAAGAGTGAGGAGAGCATGAATTGGATTAAGAAGCCAGTCGAACACTTTGATTTTCTTGGAGAGAGCGGATATGCAGGCATTGCTTGCTAGAATACGTGCATATTGTCAGTCACCCTGTTACTTAGTCTGTGACTTTGGTTACCGTGTGCATTGTGTAACAAATCAATTGCACCTTGAATGGAAACTGTTCACAGACTCACATTTTGATTTATATTCGTGGTGCAGCCAGCGATTCAAGTTAGCTTAGAAATGCGGAGGGGGAAGAGCAGCGTGTCTTTGATGTTTATAGTGTGGTCTCCTGGGTGCTATGGAACCACAGGGATGGACTGGGAGATACGGGTTGACTCCTTGGGGAAGGAGGGGCACCTTAGTTCATTTGCTGGGGGGGAATGCCCTGCCAGGTGAAGGCCTGGACACTGATTTTATCAGTGGGTTCTCTTTGCCAGTGGAAGCTACAATGATGTGGAACAAGAACATCTGTCAAGTATGCATTGTATGTAAGGAACTCTGCCTGGTGTATTACTTGCTCTGAGAGGCTGCATAGTATAGTGATTAAGAGCATGTGCTCTAGACCAGACAACTGACTTAACTTCTCCAAATCTCAGTTTCTTCATCTGTCAAATTGAGTGTGTTGAGTATCTTCTTTCTGACCCTTCAAATCTACTCTCCACCCTTTATACCCTGATTTCTTCTCCAAAAGGGCAGTTGTATGGGCATCAGCATCAGGCTACCATGTCCTCTTCCTGTTGAGCTTGGCCAATAGGAAGCTCCTACTGCAGCTGGGAGGGAGGGGGAGAGTGAGGTTGGGATATTTATTTCCCAGCTTTCCCCGGCTTCCCTCACTGCCAGGTTGCCTTGGTTTGACTTTGCTCCTGGCCAAACATCACAGCTTCTATCAAGTTGCTGGAGCTTGATAGATGTCCTTCTCTCAGGACATGTCACTTCATGTCCTTGCAGGCCAAGGATAGTGATAGCTCAGGCTCTGCACTCTCCCCTATCGCTATCTGCACCCAATCTGCACCTTTGTAACTAGCCTCTTTGCTAACAAGCACTCCTCAAAGTATTTTGAGGGTGCTGTTTGTTTTCTGCTGAGGTCCTGGCTGAGTAGGTACCGTCTATGATTGGTGTGGGGATTAGATGAATTCACATACATGTAGAATGCTTAGGAGAGTGTCTGGCACAAAACTGAGACATGGGTTGAATAACTTGAGTAAGGTCACATGGTGTCGTGAACATCTGGTGGTTGCTTGATCAGCAGCCGTTCGTCTTTCCCCATCTCATCCAGCCCAGGTTTCAGTTCGGGAACCTCTAGGGATCTGGAAAAGTTGATTCTACCTGTTCACATTGTGACTTAAGCTAAGCCGATCAGCATATTTCACACTCCTGCATGCCATGATTGGCTTAAGGGCAGGCACATTACTTTATTTAGTCCAATCAGTGTAGCTCTTGGGACTTTTACTGGGAATTCTGGAGCATACATCATATAAAGCACTGGGTGTGGTTGCAGTTGGCCTGGCTGGGAGAAGCATTTTATCATTGACCTTGTTTGAACTGTCACTGCATGGTGATATAATTATTGACCCCATGTTGTTTGTTTGTTTTATTCTTGTTTTAAAATTCTCTGCAAATAACGTGTCTCCTCATTGTCTGCACTCAGGGTGGAGAGTTCTTACCTCCCCACACTTGTTATACCACTGTACTAATGCTGTGTGTTATGGATGGTAAGATGAACCCACTTAAGGCTGCTAGGGGAGATCAGTCTGAGGGTGAAGCTACAAAGAGCAGAGCAGAGCCCAGAAAACAGCAGAACAGAGTTAGAGCTTTGTTCCAACCACAATCAAGGCCCTTCCTACTACTGGCCTTTTTCAATTATGCCAACCAATAACTTTCTGTTGACATTTTTTTCACCAAAAGCATCCTTACTGATATGCTTGGATGGCATTTGGGTTTGAAACCAAGTCTTTCTGGCTCTGGAGACTGACAACATTTTCATCTGTTCATTTTCCTCATCATTTGACTTTTATAGATCAAACCACACTTCATTTTGCTTCAGATGAGGATTTCGTGATGCACTTTATTCTGTGAGTTTCAGGTTGGAAGCCAAGCCTGTGCTGGGGTCTCACGTGGTCCTCTTACTGATTTTGGGCCAATTATTTTCCCTGCAAGCCTCTGCTTTTCTGTCTGTAAGGGGAGGAGGTTGGACAGGCTAATGTCATTTCTGGCATTCTGTGAGCCTCCGCACGTGTGGTGCAAACCAATCTCTGGGTTGGTACAGCCCCTTTGGTCAGAGGCTAATGCAGGTTTGTGCCAATTAAAAATAAAAATGGAGCAGCCCTACTCATTAGTATAGAGATGTGGGTCATTTTTTTCACCTTATATTAATTTCCTCTAATTCAAGCTTCCTGAAATAGTTATGCTTCACAATTTGGCAGTTTAGTACCTACTTTCTTATAGTGTTCCTGAATCATTTCCTATTTGAAATTTTCATCAGACTAGACACAGTGACTCATGCCTATAATCTTAACACTTTGGGAGCCTAAGTAGGAGGATCACTAGAGGCCAGGAGTTCAAAACCAGCCTGGGCAACATAGTCTCTACAAAACATTTAACGAAGGTGTTTGTTTTTTTTTAACGTTAAAATGTTTTGTAGATTCATATAACATTGTAATTGTAATTAACATTATAACTCTGTTGCTACAAAAAATTTAAAAAAATTAGCCAGGTGTGGTGGCATATATCTACAGTCTCAACTACTCAGGAGGCTGAGCTGGTGGAATCCCTTGAGCCTAGGAGTTTCAGACTTCAGTGAGCTGTGTTCACACCCCTGCACTCCAACCTGGGTGACTGAGCAAGACTCTGTCTCTGGAAAAGAAAAATTCTCATAAACCCACAAAAATATTAGACAACTTGCAGGCAGCATCCACTCTAATGGTTTCAAGTGCTGATAAAGCTGATCTCCATACCAGACCTGTTCACTGCATATCCCTCAGGCAACTTCAAAGCAACTTGTCTGCGACTGAACCTATATTTTCTTCTCCCCATCCTTTCCTTCTTGAATTCCTCATCTCTGCGAAAGCACCACCCTTTACCCAGATGGCCAAGAATCTTCCCTCGTGCCCACTCAGGGCTGTTGATTCTGTCTCCTTAATGTTTTTATAAACCTTGTGTTAGTTTTCTAGAGCTGCTAAAACAAATTACCATAATCTGGGGTGGCTTCAAACAATAGAAATTAATTTTCTCATGGCTCATGAATCAAGAAGTTCCAAATCAAGGTGTTCGCAAGGTTTGTTCCTTCTGGCCGCTCTGAAGGGGCAGTGTTCCCGTGCCTCTCCTAGCTCCTGGTGGTTGCTGGTCATCCTTGATGTTCCTTGGCTTGTGGATGCATTGTTCCAATCTCTGCTTCCATCTTCGCCTCGCCACTTCTCTGTGTCTCTGTGTATGTATCCTTTTATGTTTCTTATAGGATACTCTTATTGGATTTAGGGTCTACCCTAGCTCAGGATGAGCTCATCTGGATCCTTACCTTCATTCCATCGGCAAAGCCCCTATTTCCAAATAAGGTTACTTTTTGAGGTTCCAGGCAGACATGAATTTGGGGTGGGGGACACTATTTCACCCACTATAAACCTTTTCATCCCATTTTCACACTCTTAAGTTCTAGCCTTTCCCCCAGCAGCCTCCTGGCAGTAATCTTTCTGTCTCCAGCTCTGTCTTCCTTCCCCAATCTGCTGTTTACTTCATTTTCAGGACTTTCTAAAATGCAAATCTGGTCAGTTCCTTGCTCTCCTATTTAATCTCTTTCAGGTTCCTCCTTCCTCAGTGGCAGAGGAATGATCTTTAAGCTACGACTGGGCCATGCTGGCTCTCCATGACCTGCTAGAGTCACATGGATAGCTGTCTTTCCAGCATCTCTTATCCCCTTCCTCCTTATGAACAGAGTTCTGATGATTAGGACAGCAGTGGGCCCAACTAAAACTCTATACCAGCCTCTCTAGCAGTTTTTGCTTTGGTCAGGGATGTGTGGCATAGTCCTGGCCAATATGGAATCAGTAGTGGCTGGGCACAGTGGGTCACACCTGTAATCCCAGCACTTTGGGAGGCCAAGGCAGGCAGATCTCTTGAGCCCAGCAGTTCGAGACCAGACTGTTGAACATGGTGAAACCCCATGTCTACTGAAGATACAAAAATTAGCTGAGTGTGGTGGTGTATGCCTATAATCCTAGCTACTTGGAAGGCCGAGGCAGAAGAATTGCTTGAACTTGGGTGGCGGAAGTTGCAGTGAGCCGAGATGATGCCACTACACTCCAGTGACAGAGCAAGACTCAAAAAAAAAACCAAAAACAAACAAACAAACAAAACAAAAAATAAAACCCCCAAATCAGCAGAAAGATGGGACTTCTAGGAAAGCTAGACAGATCTGACCATACAAACTTTCGTCTTTTGCCTTCCTCTGCTTCCCACACGGTATGCGGATGCTGAAGGTAGAGTAGCTGTCTCGTGACCACAAGGGTTAAGTGCATACTAAAGGTGGCCGAGCAGACCAATGGCAGACTCCAGCTCTGTCATGGTACCATGATGCCTTTGTGCCAGTCTTAACTACCTCCCCTGGGAGTCATTGTTTTATTAGAAAAAAAGAAACTTACATTTTGTAAGGTACTCTTTAGGGATATCTTTTCCTCTCATTTAATAATCCAGTTTCTTCCTGATTTGGTACACCTCTCTACCTCCAACATCATCCTCTCCCTTCCCAACTTCATGTACTAAATTCTGGCCATACTGGTTTATTGATTCTTCCTGTGCAGTAAAACACCATGTTCTCTTTTTCACCTCTGGGCTTTTATAGATGATACTCCCTCTGCCCTGGAATGCTGTTAAGTGTCACTGTTCATGGAGGCTTTCCTAACACTTTCAGCTTAGGTTTAGTACTTTTATCACTCTGTATACATCTCCAACCTAGTGCTTTATTGTTCTGCATTACAATACCCAATTTACTTGTCTGTCTCTCCCCCTAAGTCCCTGAGGAAAGAGATCGGGCCTTCTGTGCTATGTGCAATGTCAGGCACATAGTAGATATTAAATAAATGTGTGAATGAAAGACAGAAGGATCATGGGTAGAACATAAGGTCAAGCACATGAGACTTATTGAGGAAATCCTATTGAATTAGGTGTATGCGGCCACATTCCATCTTTTGTTATGCGTGTGATTATAAAAACCGTATATAATAAAAGCTTGATATGCTACTGCAAAGTGGATTAACCATCATGATTCAACAATGACTTATCAGTGGACCATTATACATTTCTGAGGATTGGGTCCTTATCTTACTCATATATGCATTCCTAGTACAGTGTGTGGCAGTTGAAAGTACATGATCTTTTTTCCATAGGACAAAAGTGCAAATCAGTACTTTGGGTTTTCAGAGGAAGGAAAGGATTGAAAAATAATCCCAGAGGAAGTGGCATAGGAGCCAGGTGAGGATGGCAGGGGCTGGGACTTCAGTGGCAGCACCAGTATTAGCAAAAGTTTGAGAATGAGAAGACATAAAGGATGATGTCTATGGGAGTCTTAGGCAGAAGAATCCCTTGAACCTGGGAGCTGGAGGTTGCAGTGAGCTGAGATCATGCCACTGCACTCCAGCCTGGGCAACAGAGTGAGATTCTGTCTCTAAAAAAAAAAAAGAAAAAAAAAAAGGATGGTGTCTAGAACTCTTTGATGAAATAATTCTGAAGGTGTGAGGCGGGTCAGATCATGGAGATCTTTGTTGTTTTTTTTTTAATTGCACTTTAGGTTCTGGGGTACATGTGCAGATCATGCAGGGTTGTTGCATAGGTACTTACATGGCAAGGTGGTTTGCTGCCTCCATCCCCCCTCATCACCTATATCTAGCATTTCTCCCCATGTTATCCCTCCCCCAACCTCCCCACCCCCTGCTGTCCCTCCCCTATCCCCCCCCACAACAGACCCCAGTGTGTCATGCTCCCCTCCCTGTGTCCATGTGTTTTCATTGTTCAACACCCGCCTATGAGTGAAAACATGCAGTGTTTGATTTTCTGTTCTTGTGTCAATTTGCTGAGAATGATGGTTTCCAGATTCATCCATGTCCCTACAAAGGACATGGACTTATCATTTTTATGGCTGCATAGTATTCCATGGTGTATAGTGTCACATTTTCCTTGTCTAGTCTGTCACTGACGGGCATTCGGGGTTGGTTCCAGGTCTTTGCTATTGTAAACAGTGCCGCAATGAACATACATGTGCATGTGTCTTTATACTAGAACAATTCATAATCCTTTGGATATATACCCAGTAATGGGATTACTGGGTCAAATGGAATTTCTATTTCTAGATCGTTGAGGAATCACCACACTGTCTTCCACAATAGTTGAACTAATTTATACTCCCACCAACAGTGTAAAAGTGTTCCTATTTCTCCACATCCTCTCCAGCATCTGTTGTCTCCAGATATTTTTGATGATCGCCATTCTGACTGGCGTGAGATAGTATCTCAATGTGGTTTTGATTTGCATATCTCTATGACCAGTGATGATGAGCAATTTTTCATATGTTTCTTGGCCTCATATGTGTCTTCTTTTGAAAAGTGTCTGTTCATATCCTTTGCCCACTTTTGAAAGGGGTTGTTTGTTTTTTCTTGCAAATCTGTTTTAGTTCTTTGTAGATTCTGGATGTTAGACCTTTGTCAGATGGGTAGATTGCAAAAATTTTTCCCATTCTGTTGGTTGCTGGTTCACTCTAATGATTGTTTCTTTTGCTGTGCAAAAGCTCTGGAGTTTAATTAGGTCTCATTTGTCTATTTTGCCTTTTGTTGCCAATGCTTTTGGTGTTTTAGTCATGAAGTCCTTGCCTATACCTATGTCCTGAATGATTTTGCCTAGATTTTCTTCTAGAGTTTTTATGGTGTTAGGTCTTATGTTTAAGTCTTTAATCCATCTGATGTTAATTTTAGTGTAAAGTGTCAGGAAGGGGTCCAGTTTCTGCTTTCTGTATATGGCTAGCCAGTTTTCCCAATGCCATTTATTAAATAGGGAATCCTTTCCCCATTATTTGTTTTTGTCAGGTTTGTCAAAGATCAGCTGGTTGTAGATGTGTGGTGTTGCCTCTGAGGCATCTGTTCTGTTCCATTGGTCTATATCTCTGTTTTGGTACCAGTACAGTTTTGATTACTGTAGCCTTGTAGTATAGTTTGAAGTCAGGTAGCGTGATACCTCCAGCTTTGTTCTTGTTGCTTAGGATTGTCTTGGCTATACAGGCTCTCTTTTGGTTCCACATGAAGTTTAAGGTGTTTTTTTCCAGTTCTGTGAAGAAGGTCATTGGTAGCTTGATGGGGATAGCATTGCATCTATAAATTACTTTGGGCAGTATGGCCATTTTCATGATATTGATTCTTCCTAACCATTAGCATGGAATATTTTTCCATCTGATACTTTATCAATCTTGTTACCTAGAGCAGAGGTTACCAGTCATCTCTCCAGTATCTGTTCTCCCCTTCCTTTCAATACAGAACCTTGATTTTTAGCTGGGAACATTTCACAGCCTCCCTTGCAGCTGGGTACACCTATGTGAGTAAGTTGTGGTCAGTGAGGTGTAAGCAAAAGGGTTTCATGGGACTCCAGGAAGGCTGAGTAGGTTCTTTTTTGCCTTTTCCGTCACCTGCTGCTGGAATGAAGATACAAGTACAGAGGTCATGTTGGACTGGGAGGTAGGGGCTGCTTTCTAGGCTTGTCCTCTGGAATGGATGCCAAAAATCTGTTTCCAGATGACTTAATGAGAGAGGCCAGACCAGCCCTCAAATAACTTCCTCCTACATGAGAGGGAAATAATGTTCTTTTTCCTTCAAGTCATTGTTACTTGGGGTTTCCTGTTTCATGTAGTAGAATCTAATCCTAATTGATACATCACCCAACTTCAGTGTTATGGATGCTGGGGGCCAAAATGAATTTTCCATTGGGGTAACTGTTAATACAGGACATGTTCAACTTCTTGAGGGTCCTCTCTTCCTAGGACTGGCTGTGGAATGAGACCAAGTGGCTCAGCCCTCCCCACTCCTCTGCTGTCCCTGCACATGGTTCCTTTCTGTTGTAAGGATGTTAATAGCTAATCACCACAGGGAATCAGTCAGAAATAACAAACAGGACAGTTATGAAGTGTTCTTATACCATTTTCATAGCTACAAGTCCTCATGGATATGCCTTGGTTCATTTTCTTAGAAGTTATGGGGGAATGTATTAGTTGTTTATTGGTACATAACAAATGAGGTATTTATTATATTTACACTCCAAACCTAGCAGCTTAAAACAACAAATATTTATTATTTGTGATCTCACAGTTTCTGTGGGTCAGGAATATGGGCACAGATTAGCTGGGTGCATCTGGCTTAGGCCTCTCGTGCGGCTGTAGTCAGCCTGTATACACCTGGGGCTGTAGTCATTTTAGGGCTCCTTTGGAGGTCTGGAGAATCCGTTTCCAAGCTCACTTACTGGCTGTTGACAGGCCTCTGAAGTTCCACTTCTAGGGTTCCTTGCATGGTGGCTGGCAGGGCTGGTTTTATTTTTTCACCATGTAGACTTCTCCGTAACCGCCTGAGTGTTCATGTGATGTAACAGTGGTGATATGAAAGAGAAAGAGAGACATTAATTCCGAAGCTACAGTTTTTTAATTATATAATCTTAAAAGTGACATCCTATCACTTCTGTGATATTCTTTTGTTTTTTTTTGTTGTTGTTTTTGGTTTTGTTTTGTTTGTTTGAGACAGGATCTCACTCTGTCATCCAGGCTGGAGTGCAGTGGTGCCATCATAGCTCACTGCAGCCTCAAACTCCTGGGCTCAAGTGATCCTCCAACCTTGGCTTCCAAAGTGCTGATTCCATGTGTGAGTCACCGTATCCCAGCCCTATATTCTGTCTGTTAGAAGCAAATCAACAAACCTGGCCTACAGTGAAGAAGAAGGCATTATAGAGGGCATGATCATCGGGAGGGAGGATCATTGGGGGCATTTTAGGGGTTGCCTCCCACAGGTAACTTCGCTTAATTTCCTGCTCCATGCTCTAATTTCTGAGGCTAGTATCTCTTCAGACATTCTCACTTCCATGGAAGGTTTCTTTTCTGAGTTGGTGGGCCCAATAGTATAGTCATTCATTTAACAGATGTTCAGTGAGCACCTGCTAGGTGCCAAGCATGTGCAATGGATAGCAGATAGACTGGTGAGAAAAATGGGCATGATCACTGCCTTGGGCACAGCAGTATGTGGGAACTCATTATGCTTTGTTCATCCCACTGGATAGGAGCAATTCGAGACAATCACACATTTGATCTCAGCACTTCCAGTCTTGGTTATCCGGTGCTCCAACTCATCTCTAAAGGCTCCCCTGGACTCAGGTGACTCTCTAGGAACTTTTTCTTCAGCCAGGACACTTCCCATCAGAAAAGTAGATGATATGTGAAATGGGGGACAACAGTGTTTACTCAAAGGGTGATTGTGAGGGTTAAATGTGAAGTACTTGGCACAGAGTCTGGCATATGACAGACACTCCAAGGACTTCAGTGACTGAATCATTACTTTGTTATTAATTTTACTGGTATTCTGTATTTGGAAGTAAAAATCAGCAAAGGAAAGGAGTTCTCTCTCAAATAATACAGTCCATCAAAGCACGTATGAACTACCTCAAATCCTTTTTGGAACAGACAGGGCTGGGTTTAAATAAATTAACTAATGAAGAAAAAAGGATATGTATTTTTGACTTTATATAACTGTAATCCTTTTCACAATTGGGAAATAATCTTTCAGTAAATAGAGAAATGTGGAACATGTTCAGACTATTAAAGTTCCGTCAAAATGGTCAAATATTTAGCATGCCCGATGCAAGCGATAGTCACCCCTCAGAGCTCTCAAGTCTACATGTGCCTCCCCCTCTTGTGAAATGCATTCTGGCTTCAAAATGTGCACGCAGCCTTTCCATTGCTTCCTGCTTAAATGTATTCTGACTTTTTCACACATGTGCACACATGCTGGGAATGATGAACAGCAGTTTTAAAAACACATCGTTGAAATGCCAATTTCCAGATGGATTTGTTTTGCTACAAAGTTCGTTAACACTTGATGCACGAAATAGTGGGTAGAGAGGAGAGGAAGAGTGGGTGCTTATACCAAATAGGGTGAAATCTGCCAAGGAATGGATGGCCAAAAAGAACTGAGAAAATGAAGCGAGTACTCAAATGATCTTCTGAAGATAACTCGTCAAAGCTATGGAGAGAAAAGGAAAGGCAAAAACCAAAAAAGCACGCAAGCTGTTGGGGAGATGTTAACCCTTTTACGATTAAAGCTGTAAAATAAAGCTGTGATTTGTTTCTCTGAGACTGCCTGTTTTGTTACCGAATGGCTAAATGTGTGTAGGAGAACAAAAGCTTTCAATCTATTAAATAGTCTTCTTGCTTTCCATTCCTCTTTTTTTTTAAAAAGAATATCTCTCAGGAAAAGCATGACCCTAAACATATGTAGGAATTTAGAGGGAATCCTTATCAAGCAAGGCTTTTCTGTATTTAGATGTGCTCTAATTTAAACCCTGAAAATGTGGTGATGTAGTTGCTCTTTCTAGTTACTTATAGGCTGCCTTTCTTTATGTGATGCTCAATAAGTAATGTAAAAATAATGAATGGGTGATGGCTGGGAGTCAGTCTGGGCTGTTGCCCTTTGTGCTGACTCCATCTCTGCTGGCAACTGGACACATGATGCCGGAGGGATGGCTGTTCTAAGGTCCATTTTCCTCATCTATAAAACGCATGCCTCACTGGGTTTCTATGATGATGATGGCATAATCCATTCAGTCTACACATATTTAATGAGCACTCACTATGTGCCTACCCTGATCCCAACACTGGAAATACAGAGAGGGCCAACGCAAAATCTCTGCTTTCATAGTAAAGGAGGAAAGGCCACGAAACAAACCTCTCAAACACTGAACTGAGAAGGAAGTGGTGATTTATTCGTCCGAGAGCTGCAGCATGTCTGAATGCCCCCAACAGCTGAGCTCCGAACAAAGAAAATCCCTGCCCTTATAAAGCCTTACAACTCTAGAAATTACATGTGAAAGAGTGTTGGGCTTACAGCTCTAGAATTTACATGTGGAAGGGTCTGGGTCCATAGAGTAGGCATGGGGCACGTGATTTAGGTGGGAGTTTGATCGAGTTTAAGTAAAAACAATGCCTTCTGGAAAGATTCCTCCATACCATGCCTGTGATCTATAGGAGGGCCATTAAAGGTGGCGCCTGGTCTGCCAGCCTTTACTTCTCCTATTGAAATGCAACGTGGAAG
Source organism: Ateles fusciceps (assembly GCA_036589455.1). Classification (NCBI taxonomy): domain Eukaryota; kingdom Metazoa; phylum Chordata; class Mammalia; order Primates; family Atelidae; genus Ateles; species Ateles fusciceps. The sequence goes on from JAZHEH010000562.1 coordinate 17,292,299, forward strand.
TCAAGGGGGAGGTGCTCGTAGATGCTTAAGGGTGATTAAGGGTCTCCTTCCTCAATAGAGTTTATAGTCCGGAGGAGGATAATCAACAGATAAATAAATGTCTAAGCTGTGTAAGATTTCTTTAGGATGGGCTGGGCGTAGTGACTCTACTGTAATCCCAGCACTTTGGGAGCCCAAGATGGGCAGATCACTTCAGGTAAGGAGTTAGAGATTAGCCTGGCCAACATGGTGAAACCCCGTCTCTACTAAAAATGCAAAAATTAGCCTCGTATGGTGGTGCAGGCCTGTAATCCCAGCTACTCGGGAGGCTGAGGCAGGAGAATTGCTTGACCCTGGGAGGCGGAGGTTGTCGTGAGCCCAGGTCAGTTGTGCTACTGCACTCTAGCTTGGGCAACAAAGAGAGACTCTGTCTCAAAAAAATAAAAAATAACAAATAAAAGAATTTCTTTAGGATAAATACCTAGGAGCAGAATTAATTGTTGTCATTCATTTAACATGACAAAATCACTCTTTATAATGTCTGCACCTATCTACCCTCCCACTGGCAAATGAGGCTTCTTTATACCTACAGCCTCACCAGCTCTTAGCATTATCCAACTTTGTGATTTTTTTTCCAGGCATAAATGGATTTAATTTGATGTTTTCCTCATTAGTAATGGTTTTGAGCACCTCTTCATATCTTAGTAGTATTTCTGCTATTGTAAATTGCCTGTTCACATCTTTTGTCCATATTCTTATGAGAATTGACATTAGAGGTTTATTATTAAGGATTTGAAGAAATTTCTTGTGTATTATAGACTTGTCCTGTCCAACGTGGTAACTGTTAGCCACATGTGGCTTTCCAGCACTTCAGATATGGCTAGTCTGAATTAAGACATACTGGAAGTGTGAATTACACATGGAGTTTTATAGATTTATTATTTTTAAAATATGCAGTATCGTAGTTTCTACAGGAATTGCATGTTGAGAAAATTGATATAAATAAAATACATTAGTAAAATTCCTTTTATCTGTTTTATTTACTTTTATACTGCTATTAGAATAGTTTAAAATACATATGTTCCTCTTATTAGATTTCTATTGGACAGTGCTGCTCTACATATGAATCTCTTGTTGGTTTATATGTTAAAAATATCTTCTCCCAATCTGTCATGACTCTATTAATTTTCTTCACAGTAGCCTTTGTGGCAATTGCATTTATCACTTCTTTTGCACTAACAAGTGGTCCTTTTGAAGTTTTGTTAAAGAAGTCCTTCTCCATGCCTAGGTCACAAATATTTTTTTCTGCATTTTTCTTACTGCTTTTATTATGTTGACTTTCACATTATTTGTACGTGGTGTCACTTCAGGATTCAATTTTGTTTTTCTCTGGTTCAGTTTTATTTTCCTCCATATACTAAGCCAGTTTCTTCAACACCATCTACTAAGCTGTTCATCTTTTCCCTATGGATTTGTGCTGCCCTTGGGGGCATGTTATTGTCAGTTAAGTTTCCCTATACAAAATTCAGTTTAATCAGTTGACAACATTGAGACGAGTAGGCATTCTGTCTTAGGGGCCTGTGAAACCCCCAAGCATGGAAATTGGGAAAATCTTGAGTTCCTTCCAGGGAAACTCCAGGCACCTAGCTAGCCCTGAGAAGTAAAGAAGCAGGCTGATCAGCAAGGTCATAGTAGCCTGAAACAATAGCCAAGGAAGTTAAAGTTAGATGTTTGGTTTCCCTTTTGAAACTATGTTAGTCCATTTTGCATTGCTATGAAGGAATATCTGAGGCTGAGTAATTTACAAAGGAAAGAGGTTTACTTGGTTCATGGTTCTGCAGGCTGTACAATCACAGTACCAGCATCAGCTCGCCTTCTTGTGAAGCCTTGGGAAGCTTTTACTCATGGTGGAAAGACAAGGAGAAGGAGGAGCAAGTGTGTTACATGGAGAGAGAAGGAGAGAGAGAGGAGGAGGTGTCAGCTCTTTTAAACAACCAGCCGTCATGTGAACTAACAGAGTAAGAACTCACTCATTACCATGGAGAGGACACCAAGAGGGATCCAGCCCCATGACCCAAACACCTCCCACTAGGCCCTACCTCCAACATTGGGGATCACATGTCAGCATGAGATTTGGAGGGGGATAAATATCCAAACCATATCAGGTACTGAAGATAATATTTTAACGTATGTCCCTGAGTTGTTTTTCAACAACCTGACCTCCCCACCAAATGGATTTGCTGGCATGTAGATCTCAGATAAGGGGGAACTGAGGACTGAACTCTGACCACCATGCTTTGCTCTGAATTTCTTCCTGAGAGGACTGAAGGGTGTCTGAGCTACTATTCTTTTATTGCTGACCCCAAATTTTAAACAAAGCTTCTCTTGCTTAACCAATTGCAAATCAGGAAATCTTTGAATCTATTATACCTATGACCTGTATGCCCCCACTTCAAGAGATCCTGCCCTTTTGAGCCAAAACCAATGTGTAACCTCCATGTACTGATTTATGAGTTTACCTGTAACTTTCACTTTTCTGAAATTTACCTGCTTTTAAAAACTCTTACCTTCAAGCCCTCAGGGAGGTGAGGATTTAGGTGTTAGCTACCTGGTCCTCCTTGCTTGGTGCAAATAAATGCCTCCTTTCTACCCTGCAAAATCCTGGTGTAGATATCTGGTTTTACTGTGTTGGGTGAGAAGTCCCCAGTTTGGTTCTATAACAACATTAAAAAGTTGGGAGATTTCACATAAGAGTTCAGATTTTGAGTGTCTCCTGAAAAATTGGAAGCTTGGCCAGGCGTGGTGGCTCACGCCTGTAATTCCAGCACTTTGGGAGCTGAGGTGGCTGGATCATCTGAGGTCAGGAGTTCGAGGCCAGCCTGACAATGGCAAAACGCCGTCTCTACTAAAAATACAAAAATTAGCCAGGTATGGTGGTGCATGCCTGTAATCCCAGCTACTCAGGAGGCTGAGGCAGGAGAATCGCTTGAACCAGGGAGGCAGCGGTTCCAGTGAGCTGAGATCAGGTGACTGTATTCCAGCCTGGGAGACAGAGTGAGACTCCATATCAAAAAAGAAAAGAAAAGAAAAGAAAAAAATTGGAAGCTCTGGCAGTGCTGGGCTTTCTTTCCTTTCCCACATGGTAGTCAACAGCTGGCTGCGCAATGGTTGTTCCTTGAGAGGGGCAGGAGCCCACGATTATCCTGCAGTCCCCAGCAGTCACCAGTGTCTCTTGATGCTGAAGCTGAGGGTTAGTTGCTATTTATCATGGCATGAGCATTGCAGTTTTTCTTATGGCAGAGTTAAGAGGAAATGGAAATGACCTGGCTCCCAACCCCCCCACATTCTCAATAGTGGAGAAAGAGGGACTGAGAAAGTCTGTTTGGCTTCTTTCCATTATCTTCCAAACTCCTTTGGCATTTGACTCTGTCTCTTAATCTAGGCTGATTTAAAACAAAATTTTTAGAGACAGGGTTTCACTCAGGCTGGAATGCAGTGGTGTGATCATAGCTCCCTCTAACCTCGAACTCCTGGGTTTAAGCGACCCTCTCACCTCATCCTCCCAAGTAGCTAGGTGTGTTAGCTACAGGTGTGTGCCACCTCATACCTGGAAAGTTTATTATTTTAAATATTATATAAAACTCTTTTTTCAAATGAAATTTTAACTGGAACCCCATGTGGAACTCTTCTGGTAAAAGTGGGCAGGACGGTCTTCACAGGTACCGGAACTATATGCAGTTGCACAGACTCCCACGTTCAGAAGGGCCCCATGCTAGGTTTAAGGTCTGCTGTCACTGTCTCAAACTTCTTATTTATTTTATTTTAGTTTATTTTGTGACAGAGTCTTGCTCTGTTGCCAGGCTGGAGTGCAGTGGTGCAATCTCGGCCCACTGCAACTTCTACCTCCCAGGTTCAAGTGATTCTCCCACCTCAGCCTCCTGAGTAGCTGGGATTACAGGTGCCCACCACCACGCCTGGCTAATTTTTGTATTTTTAGTAGAGATGGGGTTTCACCATGTTGGCCAGGCTGGTCTCGATCTCTTGACCTTGTGATCTGCCTGCCTCAGTCTCCCAGAGTGCTAGAATTACAGGTGTGAGCCACTGCACCTGGCCACAATAATTTTATTTTTGAACTTATGTTTTATAAGTGAAGTCTCAGGGGGGACAATGGAGCAGGCACACGAGCAGAGAAACTAGTCACAATATCTGAGTTGTCTGGTCCCTGCTGCCTCATTTGCATATAGGATCAGATGATGCCCCATAAGCATGACATTCTAGTTGTCCCACATCGTGTGGGGAGGCCAGAGAGACTCGAAGCCCTTACAAGATATCTTACGTCTACAACTGAGTAAGCAGGTGCTGAGAGGCCACACTTTTCATTCAAACCAGCACTGGCTTCTAACCCAGAAAGAAGGCAATAGAATTCTAAAAAACACAAACAGCCAAGGAATCCTGTCATATTCTTCCTTACTCCTGTTACTTCTATCAGCCAAGCATTTATGCTGAAAATGATGGAAAAAAGGAAAGGGAACAAATACATCAACCTGGAGCTCCTTTTCCTTTCAGTCCTTCCTTACTCATCTGAAGCCAATGGTGGAGCATATTGGTAGAATATGTGCATATCAAGAAGTAAAATTTTTTTTTAAAAACAGTTGAATTAGTTTCGTGCAGCATTCCCATTGTTCTTGCAAAAACAAAATACATATGCATGTATGAGCTACCAAATATAAATTGCCCAATTTCAGTAATTTTGTCTACGAGTTAAGTGCTTTTATATTTGCCTTTAAACCTGCATTCATTGCACCGTATAAAGATAAATGGTACAATTCATACTAATAATTTAAATTGTTAATTTTTCTTTACCTAGAATAACATTAAAAAAATAAAATAAAAAACATCATGACAAGTTGAAAGAGAAACCACAGAAGAAAGGAAAGATTTTTCTCTTTTAATGCTGTCAGTGAGGAAAACCTTTTCCTCTGCCTTGTTATGTTCATTGTTTGGGGCCTGCAAATTAAAATGGCAGAAGACAGACAAGCAAGCAAAAAGACAGATTTTTATTCACCTAAGTAAATAAAAGTATGACTTAAGTGGCTTAATTTGGGGCCTCAATACTATCTTACAAGGGGAGGGGGTAGAATTTCAAGGGGCAATAAATGGTGGGAAATGACTGAGATGTGTACAAGGGAAATTGATGGAAAGTGAGTTTTGTTTTAGTAAAGTCTGTTGATGCAGTTTTCCGTCCCTACATAAACTTCTCATCTCTGGTGAGAGGAGTACGCTTTTCCTCTGGTACAGAAAGCCTCTCCTAAAGGGTGGGATTTATGGCAACTGAATTCTTTGGGAGGCTGTTTTTAGGCAGAAAAGGTAAGTTTAAACAATGACTCTTTCTACGTCTGCTGATTTTCAAATGTCTTCAGCTCAAAATAATTTTTATGCCACAGTAGTATAATCTGAGACCTTCAAATATCTTGCATGTTTTCCTTACTTTTATGACAAGGGACCCCACATTTTATTTTGCACTTGACCCTGCAAATTATGTAGCTGGCCATGGAAATTGGATGGGAAAGGCTAGAAAAGTCCAGAATCCCATGTCATATGCCTGCCTCTATTAGATGTCCATAGAGCATACTGGTAAAATCCAAAATAATCCTCCTTCTTCCTTTCTTGCAAGAACCATAAGTTCCATAAGGAAAAGAACATTGCCTATAAGTCTACAGGTTACACAACTCCTGGGGGCACCATTTACAAGGATGATGCCCCCTAAATGTAGTGAAGCCTGGTGGCCCCGGGTGCTTACTTCTGTACTAAGGCCACACAGATGAATGGTCAGAAATTTGGTGACAGAAATGAATGTTAGATTTTTTTTTTTTTTTTTGAGATGAAGTCTTGCTCCATCTCCAGGCCAGAGTGCAGTGGTGTGATCTTGGCTCACCCCAACCTCCGACTCCCTGGTTCAAGTGACTCTCCTGCCTCAGCTTCCTGAGCAGCAGGATTATAGGCACCCGTCACCAGGACGAGCTAATCTTTGTATTTTTTGGTAGAGACGGGGTTTCACTATGTTGGCCAGGATGGTCTCAATCTCCTGACCTCGTGATCTGCCTGCCTTAGCGTCCCAGAGTGCTGGGATTACAGGTGTGAGCCACAAGCCTCAGATTCTGTTACCCGATTAATTCTGTTACCCAAAAATCTGGGTGCATTTGCCTGCCAAATAACAACACTCCACTAGAAAGCAGGTTTTGATCAATAAGAATTTTCTTACTTGTCACAAGTAAGGAGAGCACTGGGAGGATTTTCCAAAGCAGTGTCTCCCCCAAGGAAGCATGATAGGAGGCTTTTATGGGGCAATGGAAAGGGAAGAGGGTGTGTCATTGCATGGAGAGGAAGGGTCCCACGTGCAGTGCATCATTTGTGCCAGCACAGAAGTCACATGTTATGATAATGAGGCTCCTCCTGGGGTGGGGAGTTTAGCATGGTAATGAGGAAAGTCCACTTTGGTTCATAGATAAGGAGCCAGGATCTGTCGAAAGCTCATTCCACCCGACTAGGTGACTGCATTCCACATAGGGTTTGGGAAAAAATAGGCTGCAAGGCAGGAGGCTGTAAAATAGGCTGATTGCTTAAGTTGATTAAATTTCTATAGTCCCTGGAGACCCTCCCTATCTGCTTGCAATTTCACTGCTTGATTTCCATATCCATTTTAACTGACACTCTTTTCCTCTTCTAAATTTCTTTGTGTTGTATTTCTATCCTCTTTTAAAACCCTCATTTTAATTTTTTTTTTGGTTATAAACAATAATGTATGTTTATTGGGGAAATATGGACTTGCCAAAAATATGTAAAAATAAAGAAAAACAAACATTTATATCACTAGAAGCTTTGTTAATATTTTGTTACATATTTTTCTTCTCTCCTTTATACAAACAAACCAATGTAGAAATATTTTTCTTTCAAAAATGGAACACACAGTAGATAACATTTAGTTAACTGCTTTTTCACTCAATAATATTTCATCAACAGTTTTCCAAGTTCTTAAATATTTTCTCCAAATCCTTTTTAATGATTGCAAATGATTCCATCATTATTAGTAAGTACTTAAAAATTATCACTCTTAACTGTTCCCTATTTAGGACTTTTTTTGCTACAATGCTGCTTTCATAAAAATGTCTGTATGCAACTTTTTTCACACCTCTGTGATTACCTTCTGATGTCTTTCTTGTTTAATCTTGTAGGTGCACAGATCGTTTCTTTTATTAACCAAACTTTGAGCTTCTTGAGGCTCAAATTCAGGTTGATTCATCTTGGTTTTTCTCAGAATACTTTAAAATCAGAGAACCTTCCAAAATGTTTGTTAAATGAAGGAGTTTATTGGTATGCATTCTCCTTTAAATGGAATAAAAAGAGAGTAAGAGATGAAAAGGGGTCGAGTTAACTAACTACAGCTGACTTTCTGAACTTCTGCTGGTCTCTGCTGTGTGGGCTATCTGTGGATTTTTCCTCCTGTCATCCTGTGTCTTTTATTTTCAGAGTCAAAAACATCTGGCTGCATTTTAAATTGATTCACACAATTTATTTCACCAGCCTCTAGGCCCCAAACTGTTTCTAGATATGCATCAGTGTCTGTGGTAGAAGTCAATGGGGCCTCTGCCTCTCTGCATCTGAGAATGTAATCTGCCCCAGAGTCATTATGTAAAAATGATTCCCTTACAGTTGAATTGTTTAGTGTGAAATAGGATTGTTTGCATTCTATTTACTCTTCACGTTCTTAATTAGAGTGACCTCCAGTTTGAATCTACCAACTGTTGGATTCTATTATATCTTTCCAGGAATCCCTCCTGTAATAAGGTTAACTTTAAATACTGCATTTCCCCTAGGATGACATAAAATTCACTCTGCTTTAGAGAAATAAATCCAAGTTCTCAATAAATGATGTCAGACAGAATTCTAGGAATATTGTAGTCATGTAATTTTGAATGCTCCTCCCTTCATTGTTGCATATACATATTGCTTTCTTTTTTTTTTTGGACAGTCTTGCCCCTTCACCCAGGCTGGAGTGCAGTGGCGTGATCTCAATTTACTACAACCTTCGCCTCCCGGGTGCAGGCGATTCTCCTGCCTTAGCCTCCCCAGTAGCTGGGATTAGAGCAGCACACCACCACACCCGGCTAATTTTTGTAGTTTTCGTAGAGATGGGGTTTTGTCATGTTGACCAGGGTGGTCGCAAACTCCTGACCTCAGGCGATCTACCTGTCTCAACCTCCCAAAGTGCTGGGATTATAGGTGTGAGCCACTACATCCAGTCAAATATTGCTTTAAAGCAGCCTCCCCTATCTTTTAAGAAGCGATAGGTGCTGGGACGGATGTTCAGGGGATATATCAAGACATCCTTTGCTTGGTGAGGGCTAATGTTACCTTTCTAATATTGCTTCTCTTGAGTCCAGAAGTTAATGTGTGACCCTGTCTTTGTGTACCCTTTCTGTAAAAGAAAGCTGAAACACACAGGAGGATCAGATCTGTTTGGGAAGAATATTACATGAGTTGATAACTACACTTGATCTTTTTCTTTTTGCTTCTCGCTTCAGCTTCATCCACACGCTCCCCAGTATTCAAATCTAATCTAATGTGTGACAAAATGGTAAGGTTCTGGGATGAAGTGGCCAAAACAATGATCAGGATTGCCCCTCCACCAAGTCTCTGAAGGGTTACATAGCTTCTGTTTTCTAAGAGATGTCTGTAACCACCAGGTTCGTGCTCTTCAATGGCTTGTCTAATCCTTACTGGATCTCCTGACCTGAGATGTCCCATGTCCCATATTAAAATAAAATCCTAAGTTTCCCACCTGACCCCAGAGAAACCTTAAAAACCGAGTTCCCAACCATGACGGGATGGGAGCTCTGACATGCCTCATTGTACCCCTGCCCTTGCTAATCATGACGAGGTTTTCTTTCCTAGGGATTAAACAGAAACTGGCCCTTTTGGAAGTCTCCACCACTGATTTCATCAGACTCCCCCTCTCTTTTGTGGTTTCAGCATAACAACTGACTAGCATTCCTTCTTGATAAGAGACTGCCCACCATGAAACGGTTCCAGTTAGTTGATGTAGTCTGTGCAAGGAGCAGCTTTGGGTCCTCTGTTTCACCTTTTGATACAGGGCCTAATGGTAATACATCTAAATGTGAGGTCTCCACGTCAAAGTGACCATGGGACATATGTAACACAAATGTTAGCTTATGATGCATGTGCCCACACTCATTCATGAATATTCATAGCTTCCCCTATAACCTATTGAATATGTATACTTAGCCAATGGATTCTGCATAAGTTGTTGTCTCATCCTTCCCTCTTTGAAGTGTCTGCTTCTGGTCTCTGCTGGAGGCTACAATTCCCAGTCTGCATAATGGCCAGCCTGCAGGTTACAACCCTTAATAAGAAATAAAACTCACCTCTCCAAATTAATGAACCCCGTGATTCTTCAGCGGACGCTCCAAATCTCATCTCCTTTGGCTTTTCTGAAAGCACTAGTTTCTTTCCTGTGTCCATTGTGGAGGACAAGGCTTCCAGCGGAACCCTTGCAAGTTCTGAAATCCTGAACAAACAGAGGTGTTGCCGTGTCCTGTGTGACAAGACCTTACCAATCCTGCCACCCCGCCTGCCTCTGCTGTACTCACACTTGAGCATTTTAAGCTCAGATGTGCAGAGGCGATTTGTATGTGCTCCTCTCTGCCTGGAACGCTGTTTCCCACTTTTCCCAGTGCTGATTGTTTCTCATGCTTCAGGATTCAGCCTTAAGTCTGACCTTTTTGAAGAGGCCTTCCTAGACCACCAGAAGTGACGCTGTAAATATTTAACTGTCCTCAGGCCTAGGCACCATGCAGTAAGAACAGACTTAAATATTAACAAACAGCATCCTTGAACTGGGGCTAACTGGGTGAATACCAGCTCTTGTTGACACATCTGGTTATTTGATTTATGGCAGTAATTACAATCTGTAAATATTTATTTATTTGTATATTTGCTCTTTCTGAATATATTCCCCAGTAGTTTCCATGAGAGTAAGACTTTTGTGTCTTGGTCACTGTTGCGGAAGACAAACATTTCCTCCGTTCTCTTATGTTCACTGTTCAGGAGTCTGTGACTTAAACTGGCAAAGACAGATTAGCAAGAGGAAAAACAGATTTGTATTCATGTATGTGCACTGGAGTTCATAGAAAAACATGACTCTTCAAGCAGCCAAAGATACGGGCTTTATAACCACTTAATAAGGTGAAAGGTTTCAATGGGAAGATGTTTCGTTAGGAAAGATAAATGGGCTTTTAGGAGAACAAAATGGGAGACAGGAAAGTTTGTGACAATGTCTGTTTATGAAGGCGCAAGTGGTCTTCTCCTTCTCTTTGGTCAGTATAAACTCCTCTGGAGAGAGGACTTGCAGTAGTTTCTTCTTTTTTTAACTTCTAAGTTTAGGGGTACATGTGCTGGTTTGCTATGTAGGTAAACTTGTGTCATGCGGGTTTGTTGCATGGATTCTTTGTCACCCAGGTATTAAGCCTAGTACCCATTAGTTATTTTTCCTGTTCCTCTCCCTCTTCCCACCTTCTGCCCTCAAATAGACCCCAGTGTCTATTGTTTCCCTTTTTGTGTCCATGTGTTCTTGTCATTTAGCTCCCACTTATAAGTGAGAACATGCAGTATTCGGTTTTCTGTTCCTGTGTTAGTTTGCTAAGTATAATGACCTCCAGCTCCATCCATGTCCCTGCAAAGGACATGATCTCATTCTTTTTTATGGCTGCATAGCATTCCATGGTTTAAAGGTACGACATTTTTCTTTATCCAGTCGATTATTGATGGGTATTTATATTGATTCCATGTCTTTCTTATTGTGAACAATGCTGCAGTGAACATATGCATGCATATGTCTTTGTGATAGAATGATTTATATTCCTTTGAGTATATACCCAGTCATGAGATTGCTGTGTCCAATGGTATTTCTGTCTTTAAATCTTTGAGGAATCGCCACACTGTCTTCCACAATAGTTGAACTAATTTTCACTCCTACCAACAGTGTATAAGTGTCCCTTTTTCTCAACAACCTTGCCAGCATGTATTATTTTTGACTTTTTAATAATAGCCACTCTGGGCCAGGAGTTGTGGCTCATGCCTGTAATCCCAGCACTTTGGGAGGCCAAGGTGGGAGGATCATGAGGTCAAGAGATTGAGACCATCCTGGCCACATGCTGAAACATCGTCTCTACTAAAAATATAAAAATTATCTGGACGTGGTGGTGCGTGCCTGTAGTCCCAGCTACTCGGGAGGCTGAGGCAGGAGAATCACTTGAACCCAGGAGGCAGAGGTTGCAGTGAGCTGAGATTGCACCACTGCACTCCAGCCTGGTGACAGAGTGAGACTCCATCTCAAAATTAAAAAAAAAAAAATAGCCTTTCTGACTGGTGTGAGATACTGTCTTTTCAATGATAGTTTCATTCTCAGTCTCCTTTATGAAGCTGCCCCAAAGAGGAGATTCTACGGTAGCCTCATTTTCAGATGTTTCTGCCTTTAGTCAGTTAGGAGAAGCTCCAAAAACTTTTCTTCTATATCTGTGGAATGTCAAATGTCTTTAATTCAAAATAATCTTCACACCAGCTCTGGAGGTTTGAGTGCATCTTGATATCACATAGCACCAAGTACTATGCCTGATGCATAGTAAGTACTCAACAAGTATTCATTGGAGTATGAATTAATGAAACAGTAGAGAAATTACTTGGGTGACCAATAATCCACTGTGCTTGCTTGTCCCAGGTAGAAGTGTGTGCATGTGTAGCGGGTGACACGAAGGGGAAGTTATTGTCCTGTATGTGAAAGCCCCGACAAAGTGTTCGCAATGCTTTGGAGAAAAAGAATACCTTAATTTTATAATTTAAAATGTATGTTTCTTTTTTTGGAGAGTTGGCAAGTCCCATGGCTTGATGCAAATGTAGTTCAGAGGTAAGAGGCTTGAATATGTGGGCCTTCTCTGGCATTTTTCTTTTTGTCTTATAGGAAAAAGCCTAGTTTTCTAGTGTAGTAGTCCAGAAAGAGCTACTTTTCATTTCTCCCGGCCCTTGAGATCACCACGGATGGGCAGCTGCTCGTAGTACGGACACAGTGAATGCTCAGAATACTACAGTGGGCAGTGGGATGCAGGAAGGAGGGGTGTGTTCAGGAACTTTATGGAATGGGCAGAGTGGGCGGCTTCTCTCCATGGCCCTGTGTCTATCTGAAGGGTTAATAAATAGGATAGCAGCTGCTATCCTATTCTCTACTGGGATGAGATATTTTAAAACTCTTTATCTTTAATAAGAACCTTCAAACATACACAGAGGAGAGAGAATCGTGTCATGCACTGTGGTGTACCATCACCCAGCTTCAACAATTACCTACATTTGGACCATCTTGTTTCATCCCCTCCAAACCTGCTCCACCATTTTTCTTACATTCCCCAACCCCTTCCCTCACCAGATTATTATTTTAAAATTTTTGTTATTTTTATTTTTAAAAATTTTATTTTAAATCTACAAATAGCAACTATTTTTACCAGATTATTTTAAAGCAAATCTCAGATTGCATATTCTTTCCTCTATGAATATTTCAGATCTTATTTATAACAGATGAGCACCCATTTACAAATCCTTACATTTCTTATTTTTGGTGGGTTGTTTTGGTGTTTATTTATTTATTGTGGCAAAATATACATCACAAAATTTGCTATTTTAACCTTTTTTAAGTGCACAATCCAGTGGCAGGCATTAGATACTTTCACATTGTGTTACAACCAACCATTGCCTCCATCTGTCTCCAGAACTTTTCTGTCTTCCAAAACTGAAATGCTGTGCCTATTAAACAATAACTTCACATTCCCTTCATTCCCAGCCATCCTATCCTCTGTCTCTGTGAATTTCAGTACTCTAGGTACCTAATATAAGTGGAATCATACAATATTTGTCCTTTTTGGCTGGCTTATTTCACTTAGTGTAATGTGTTCATGGTTCATCCATGTTGTAGCATATGTTGTTCAAATATCTTTCCTTTTTAAGGCTGAATAACATTTCACTGTATACATGTACCACATTTTGTTTATCTATTCATCCATCAACGGACACTTGGGTTTCCTTCACCTTTTGGCGATTGTGAAGTACACTGCTGATATGGACAGGAGACAGGGAGACACTGGATAGAAGAGGGCAGTTCCCCCGGTAAAGGGCCCCCATCCTGAACCCATATAAACCCTGAACCCAGCCCCAGCAGCAGACACGTAGGTAAGGCAACAAGAAGACAAGCAGATGGACAATGGAACAACATGGCAGAGAAAGAGAGAAGAGGAGGAATGTCTACACGCTGAGAGGAGTTCAGCTGGGAGTGGTTGGAGAAGAGTTTGGCTTCTGGAAGGCCAAAGTCCAGGGGAAGATCATCTTCACACTCCATCCCCCACTTCTGGCTTCCTATCCATTCCACTGAGAACCGCCTCCACCACTTAATATAACTCCACATTCATCCTTCAAGCCCATGCGTGACCTGATTCTTTTAGGATGCTGGGCAAGAGCTTAGGATACAGAAAACTGTCACACTGGCCCTCCGCCTTTGCAGAAAGGCAGACGGTCCTTTGTGTTGGTTAACACTCAATCCGTCTGTGAACAACAGGGTAAAAGGGGATACTATAACACGTGCCCACTTGGGCTTCTGCACCTGTCTGTCTGCATGCCCCGCTCCCCCTCAGGGGTCTGAGCAGCAGCGGCCACGAACAGGTGAGCCACACCCCTGTCACGTGTCCTGTGAGGGGTCTCAGGGAACTCTCGCATTTCACTGCTGTGAACATAGGTGGACAAGCATCTGCTTGAGTTCCTGCTTTTAATTATTTTGGGTATATACCCAGAAGTGAATCATATGGTAATTTTATGTTTAATTTTTGGAGGAGAGCACATATTTTAAAAAAAACCAGTTTTGTTGTACACATGAAACTTTAATAGTAATTTTTTAGTGGTGTAGGCTTTACAGTTATCCAAGAGACAGTACTGTAGTGGTTAACAGCTGAACCATTGGGCCTGTTTACCTGGGCAGATCACAGAAATATCCTGCGCCTCAATATCCTCGTCTATAAAACAGGGGAAATGGATTGAGTGTGATGGTTAATTTTATGCGTCAACATGACTAGACTGAGAAATGACCAGGTAGCTGGAAAACCTTATTTCTGGGTGTGTCTATAAGGGTATGTGTTTCTGGGTGTGTTTCCAGAAGAGATTCACATTTCTTCTGTATCTGTGAATTGAGTGAGAAGATTTGCCCTCACCAGTGTGGGTGGGCATTATCTAATTTGTTGAGGGCCAGAATAGTACAAAAAGGTGAAGGACAGGCAAATTCTCTCTCTCTTAAGCTGTGCCACCCAAATCCTGCCCTTGGACAATAGCTTTCCTAGTTCTCAGGCCTTCAGGGTCTGAGTGTGCTTCCCATCCTCTCCCAGCTTCTCCAGCCTTTGGTCCTTGACTGAATTACACAACCAGCTTTCTGCTTCTCCAACTTGCAGACAGCACATCATGAAACTCCACAGTCTCCAAAATTGTATGAGCCAGATTCCGTAATACATGATTCTGTTTTTCTGGAGAAAAACAGAAAAACTGACTGATACAGTGAGCTAATATATATGAAGCACTGTGAGCAGTGTCTGCAGATTGTGAGTACTGTCGATCCACTTGGTTCTATTATATGCTTGTCAGATATCAGTATATCAGTGCTGCTAATGAGAGCTCTCACATAAGTCTGATTTTTGTTCTATGTAGGTAGCCCAGGGCTGAATCCAAGATTTGGGGGCCTAAAATTTTTATAGAAAAGATCATAAAACTAGACACACACACACACTCACAGACACACACAAACTCATTAAAAATTTGGTATGAAATTTATTTAGAATCAGAGAAAAAAATCACAACAAATAATTAAGAGTCTTGAAGATTCAAGTCTCTTTTTTCAGAGATCTCTTTAACCAGTGGACCTCACATGCTGACAAGAGTGTCCGTGTTGATTTCAGCCTAGCCTCTCCCCCTCACCAAGGGCTGTTTGGGGTTTAAATGAGATATATGTAATGTGCTTAGATCAATGCCTGGCATAGTGTAAGTGCTTTATACATTTTAATTTTGATGGTTGGTATGGTATTGGAAAAGTTTTGGGAGGAAGTTGGAAGAGAGTATGATGAGCCCCCTGTGGGACAAAAGTTTGCAATGCCTTTGAGAGATCCAAGAAGTGATGTCAGATAGTGCTCAATGAGCGTTTGATGATGGGGATGATGATAATGACAATGGCAACAACAGGGATGACAACCGTGATCCACGTGGGCCTCTGTACCATCAGCCTGTGAATGGGGAGGCTGCCTGGGAGCTCCAAGGATGCAAGCTCTGACTGCTCAGCTGATTTCACTGCACGGTGAGCAGGCAAGGGAGCCACTCTCCGGACTAAAGCATCTCAAATGCCAGAAAGTTGGTGCATGTACTGTGGCAGAGCCTGTCTCCACCCTAGCATTCCCTCCTTTCCAGGAAGTTGCTTCAGCTTTTAAAGACAAGATTTATCTTGTCTTAAGATAAGGGGAGTGTGGGAGCCACAGTTGCCCCATCAACCAAGTGCTGCACTGTTTGAGACAGAGTTGAGAAGGGGGAGGCAACAAAGGGAAGGAGCTAGTGGAAAAAGACCTTCTAAGGGTAAATTCAATTACCCTCTTTTTTATTCCTACCCTCTACTGACTCTGCCCATCCTGACTCTGTAGCTTCTCTAGGGCTTTCCTAGCAATTGTCTCCTTCCTTCTTTGTAATCACTGTTCGTTTTCTTATTCCCTCTCTTTCATCCACCAACTGGCTTCCACTCTATCCATTTATTAGAAATTGGGTGACATGTATTCATTGATGGTCCTCCATCTGGGCTTGTCTTTGTTATGGGTTTATTCTCTTCCTACTATTTATTGGGTCTTGACAGGGTGAGATGATAAATGCTAGTGGTCAGTCCTCTTTTCCCAATGGATGCTTTTCTACAGATGTCTAAAAATACCTTTCACTTGAATATTCCATTTCTAAGAAAACAATCTATTCTCTGGTGTCAGAAGTGAAGGGCAAAGCTGTACTGTTAGCAAAGAATTACTTAAATCAAATATGAGCAGTGACGGTTGTCCAGGGTGTGTTTTTGTTATCATTAAATTCACTTCACTGCTGCTTTTGTTTATGGATCCAGCAAACATGGGCTCTAATCCCAGCACTGCTTGGCCCAGTGGAGATATTTCAGTTTGCTCTCTGTTTGGTGATCTCTGTCAGCCTGAGACAAAGTTTTCTATCTTTTAAGTAAGTTAATTAAAAATGCTCATATTTTCCAAATACATGGTCACCAGTTTTGCTTTTTACTTTTAACACTCCCTTTTAGAATGGCCAAGAACCTGAGATAGACTCAAATCATTCACGGCAAACACAGCAACGCTGTAGAAAAGTCATACAACTGTTCTGCAAATTGTGGGAATACCACAAAAAGCTAGAAAACCATGGCCCCCAAAGCCACACATGTATTTATTTATTTGGAAGCCAATATGGACTGTGAACAGAAAATCTGCAGGAGCAAAACATAGACTGAAGTCCAGGATTAACTGAAAATCATTCTTTGGTGGAATCATTTTCTCAGCTTTCTCTTTAGTTAAATATACTTGGGATGGTTTCTTCCTGGCTTGGGGTGTTAATTTTGCATGTGTATTAAAAAGCAGAAAAAAGTGGTGTTGGTGATGGGGAGACTAATGAGGAATAAATAATGGAAAAATGGTGAAAAAAATTCTTTTTGTTTGTAAGTGTATTAGACCTTATAAACTTAAATAATCCACGGATCATTTCCGTAGTAGACTATTATGGGTCCAGAAGAGCCATTGTGGTAATGTAGCAGCTGATGAGCTTATGCACAGAATCTGCATACTAAATGCCCATATGAAATTAGGAATGAAATATGGGAACCGAACATGGCCAAGAACCATTTTAAAAAATAATGAAATACCCTTCCACCTCACTCTTCCACCAGCTTCCGACAACATCGTGAAGAGCTGAGTCAACCTAATGAACAATTTGCCTGAAAATGTAATTAAAAAAAAATCTCTGTAATTGTAGCTGCAGAAAAAATCCCAAACCAAACCAAAACAGGGCTCATATTCTGAAGCAAAAACATATTTTTGCAGTTGGGGGAAATTGGTGAGCCTGTGCCACATCTCATTTCAGCTAGACACCCTGGGTTTTAGAGAAGGGATGGAGGTGGGGACTTGGCTTTGCCCAAGCCCTTTGGGCCTAAATAGCAACACCCTACTTGGCCATGCTGGAAAATAGACTGCCAATTGTGCCAAATTATATGATGCTTTTGAGATGTGCACAAATAGCCCATTACACTTTTCACAGCATTCCTTCATTAAGCCCGCAGAATGGTTTCTTTATGTTTTCCTCATAATTGCTTCTGAAAGGTCAAGAATTGCTTACTTGACTTTTTGGTGCCCTTCAGGGAATAATGCTGTTAACCATTTGCAGCTCCCATTGACTATCAAGACTGGGTCCCCCTCCCCAGCACATACACACACACACAGACACACAGACACACACACACACACACACACACACACACACACACACCCCTTGGTTGAGGTTAGTGAACAGAAGGAGGATCGTGGAATTTCTGCCAGTTGAGATTTTGTTCAACTTTCTGTTAGAGTTGATGTTCAGCCCTGGTGGCAGTAGGCTCTGGTGGCATTAGGAAAGCAGTAGAGGGCAGTAATTTTATTAGTATTATTTTAATTTCAATAGTTTTTAGGGTACAGATGGTTTTTGGTTACATGGATAAATTCTTTAGTGATGACTTCTGAGATTTTAGTGCATCCGCCACCCAAGCAGTGTACACTGTACCCAATACCTAGTATTTTATTCCTCACCCTTTCCCAGTCTTCCCCCCAACCAAGTCCCCAGGGTCCATCATCGTATCATTCTTATGCCTTTGCCTCCTCACAGCTTAGCTTCCACTTGTAAGTGAGAACATCTAGTATTTGGATTTCCATTCCTGAGTTACTTTGCTTAGAAGAGGATGGTAGTTTTGAGAGCGGGCCCTGGAGCAGACAACCTGAGCTCAAACCTAGATCTACTCCTCAGCAGGTGGGTGACCTGGGGTCATCTCAATTCTCAAGGGCTCAGTTTCCATATACATAAAATGGAAATAAGAGTATCACCACTTCAGAAGGTGCTTTCCTGGCATAGAGTGAGCATGAAAATGTTGACTCAGAACAGAACGAGTAGCCTTGGAAACCTGCCAAAGGTGGGCCTTCTCTGGCAGCATTGCATTACATACACTCTTCCATAGTCAACTCAGTGGCTCATTCCCAGGCCTCACTCAGATTTGTAAGGCAAGAGTAACACTTATCAAACATCTCTTCTGTGCCAAGGGCTTGCATGTATTTCTCACTTAATTCCTTACACATTTCTGTAAATAGGTATTGTTTCCATATTGTACATGAAGAAACTGATGCTCAGGACGAATGATAGTGGCTATTGTCTTAGTTCATTTTCTGTTACTTATAACAGAATATCAGAAATGAGGTAATTGATGAAGAAGACATTTATTTTTTACAGTTTTGGAGGCTGAGAAGTCCAAGATCAAGAGGCCTCATTTGGTGGGGACTCTATGAAGAGTCCCCAGGTAGCTCAGGGCATCACATGGTGAGGGGGCTGAGTGTGCTTGCTCAGGTCTCTCTTCCTCTTCTTGTAAAGCACCAGTCCCACTCCATGATAACCTATTAATCCATTAATCCATGAATGGAGTAACTCATTCATAAGAGCAGAGCCCTCAGGACCCAACACTTCTTAAAATTTCTACCTCTTAATACTGCCACATTGGGGGTTAAATTTCAACATGAGTTTTGGAGGGAATGAATATTCAAACCATAACAGCTACCATTTAGTGAGTGAGTGTTGTGTATCAGGCACTATCTTAGGCAATTTGATTTATTTTCTTGACAATCAACATTTCAGTTGCTTCCAGTTTTTAGCTACTATGGGGAGTGCTGCATAGAACTTCTCGAACAGCGTCTTCATGGGCACATGAACAAGATTTTCTCTTGGGAATACACTCAGGAGTAAAACTGCTGAGTAGAAGGTGTGTGAATGTTCAACTTTACCAGCAATGTAAAATTATTTTCCAGAGTGACTGTAATAATTGATCCTCCCACCAGAATGTGTAAGCCTCCTTATTGAGCCACATCCTATCCTACATTTCGTTCTTTTTTTCCCTAAGATAATGGGTACAAAATTGCATTTTGGCTTGATCTGTAGATCTCTGGTTACTAACAAGGTGGATAATCTGTTTTTATATTAATTGGCCACATGTGTCTCCTTTTCTGTGAGATGTCTGTTCATGTCTTTTACCCAGGTTCCTGTTGAATTATTTGCTTTATCTTATCAATTTGTAGGAGTTCCTTATATTTTGTGTACTAATCTGTAGGTTGTTATATACCTGCAAATATCTTCTTACTGCATGTGACTTTTTTTTTTTTTTTGCTTTCTTAAGGATATTCTTAGCATAAGGTCTTGGTTTTAGTGACATTGACTTATCAATCCTCCTCTTTAATGATTAGCAGTCTTTGTATCTTGTTTAACAAATTTCTCTCAATCTCCTCTAATTTATTTTAAAAGTTTAAATTTAAAGTTTCATTTGTGACACTTAAGTCCTTTATGTAACTATAATTGACTTTTGAATATGATTTGAGCTAGGGGTCCAGTATAATATTTTTCTATGATGGAAGGCTGTTTTTGCCAGCTCATCTATTGAATTTCCTCCCCCTGTTCTCTACCCAATCCTGCCCAGCACACACTGCTGCTGTTACCTGTCATGTATCAAATATTCATATGTGCTTCTGGGTTCTTTATTCTGTTCCATTGGTCAGTCTATCCTTAAACCAATACATACGACTACTATGGTTTTACAATGTTTTCTTATCCAGTAGCACAACTCCCACTCTTTTCCTTATGCTTATAAAAGTAACGAATATTCATTTTAGAGAACTGAAAAACTCGGCTGGGCGTGGTGGCTCACCTTTGTAATCCCAGCACTGTGGGAGGCCGAGGCAGGTGGATCACCTGAGATCAGGAGTTCGAGACCAGCCTGGCCAACATGGCAAAATCCTGTCTCTACTAAAAATACAAAAATTAGCCAGGTGTGATGGCACGTGCTTGTAGTCTCAGCTATGAAACTGAAGCAGGAGGATCGCTTGTACCTGGGAGGCGGAGGTTGCAAGATCACATCAATGCACTCCAGCCTGGGTGACAGAGCGAGATTCCATCTCAAAAAAAGGAGAGAGAGAGAGAGAATTGAACAACTTTACAAAATTCCAGAGCAAAAAAAAATTCTTTTAATTTCATAATAGTATAAATACACTATTGTATTTTAACATTAACAGTTAAAATTTGGATGTATATTTTTCTAGAATATACAAATACATACTCACATGAAAACATACACACATGCATTTAAATATAGACATACTCATGCTTTAACAATTTAAAAATAAATTGTTTAAAGCCTGTATGCAAGACTCCATGTCTAAGGCTTTATTGTTGCCAAAGATGAGAGATAATATTTAGGAAATATGATCATGCTTAAGATACTAATAATAGTGTTAGAAGGAGATTTGTTTTCAATTTGGCAGCTAATATAATTCCTATTTGGATACCTTATTCCAGAAAGGCATTTATTTTGTATCCCTAAGCTTTATTACTGCCCTAAACTAAGAAAATAAATCTCTATTCCTCAAGTAACACACTTATCTTCCAAGCAAACCACCATCAGCTTGTTTAATAAAACAAAACATTGTGTATTGCATTTTAAAGGAGCTATACCTTGGCCTTCAAATAAGATTTGTGTTTCAGTTCTCAGTTGGCTGCTTATTAACTTTATGACCTTGGACAAGTTCTAGAACTTCTTGGAGTCTCAGTTTCTTCATCTTTAAAAGTGAAGATAGTATCTACCTTGTGGAGTTGCCAGGAGTGTTAATGTATTTTTTAAAACCCTCATGAAATGCTTGCCAATATTTGCTTTTGTATTTTTAATTAGGTTTTGTTTTATTCTATAAGTAATATGAACTTTTCTTCTAAACTTTTTGATCAGTACAGAAGGGTACACAGTAAAAAGTGAAAATTCCCTTTTCTTCACGTATACCCCATCCTTCCCCCCCAAATCAGTCTTACTGTTCTGAATAAAATACATCACATTCTCAGGATATATTATTACTAAGGACATTCTAAAATTCCATGACAGTCAAAACTCCTTGAAATATAAACATAACCTAACAAGTAAGCTAAAATGTCCAGAATATTTTATTTCTTTGGTGGCTTTTAAGTTTCTCTACTTGCAGGCATTTTAGGAAAAAAAAAAACTTGAAAAAAGAAACTTTCAAATTAAGACATGGGAGAAGGTGTCAGAGGTGAAATCTCCTCTAATTTAAAACTCACAGTTGATGTCTCCTTGCAGCGGCAGCAGGAGAGCAGAGCAGGAGCCACGATGGCAGGGGCTATGGCAGGACAAGCATTTAGAAAGTTTCTTCTGCTGCTTGACTGAGTGTTGGTCTGCACTCAAAGGCATGACCTTAGGTTGGTGCAAAAGTAATTGCGGTTCCTGCCATTGAAAGCAATACTTCCAGAAAAATCTCAGAGAAAAGTATTGCACCAGTAATAGCTGTTGGACTGGTCTCTAAGCAAAGAGTGGAGAGATTCAATCAGTTAGGGTAAACATTGGAGATAAAGTTCTTCCAGAGTATGAAGACACCAAAGTTGCTCCAGATGACACAAATTGTTTCCTGTACAGAGTTGGTGCCATTCTTGAAAAGTATGTAGGTTGAAATAAATCACTATTGAAATGGCATCAGGCTGGGCGCAGTGGCTCACGCCTATAATCCCAGCACTTTGGGAGGTGAAGGTGGGCAGATCACTTGAGGTCAGGAGTTCAATACCAGCCTGGTCAACATGGCGAAACCCCATCACTACTAAAAATACAAAAATTAGCCGGGTGTGGTTGTGCGCACCTGTAGTCCCACCTGTACTGGGAGGCTGAGGCACAGGAATCGTTTGAATCTGGGAAGCGGAGGCTGGAGTGAGCTGAGTTCATGCCACTGCCCTCCAGCCTGGGTGACAGAGTGAGACTCTTTCTCAAAAATAAATAAATAAATAAATAAATAAATAAATAGCATCAACTCGAAGCTGCCCATTCTACTGAAATTCTGAAATCTTTCATCATGTAAATAATTCCATGTTTCTCTTTTGTAACAGTGTTATCAAAACTAATGACATCCTGTGCCTCTAAAATTTAGTTTCACTGTACTGACATAAACATTTCCAAATACAAACATGTAAGTGAATGGTTTCAAAAAATAAAACAGTGAGTATTTAGTTGTAGAAATTTTTTGTTTAATTTTTTTTATTATAGTGGTAATTCATACTTACGGAAACGTCTAACACTTGTTAGGTGTATAAAGTAAAAAATATAATTCCTTTCTTGTACTCCCTCAGTTTTACTCCCCAGAAATGATCACTGTGAACAGTTTTGATGTCTTTCTTATTTCTTACCCATGAGACTTCAGGATGTCTCAGCTTAATTGCTTGGTTTCATTCCTTTTGTGATATAATATTTATTTTGCTCTGGTTTGCTTAGTGTTGCATCCAATCATCCACTTATTTCTTGATTAGGCACTTACTAGATAATCTGCTCTGGGCCAGAGACTAAGCAAGGTGCTGGAGACCCTTGACATGTCAGGCTTAGTTCTTGCCTTCACCCCTAACCACAAATAAAATAGTAAGTGCTTCCATGTAGTCAGTTGTACAGGATGCTGTGGGACCATCAAGGAGGGGCACCTAACCCAGGTAATCTGGGAAAGCTTCCTGGAGGAAATTTTCTAAATTGAGAACTGAAAGCTGAGCAGGCATTAGGTTGGTGCAACAGCCAGAGTTGTGAGACAATAGTGCACTGGGGGAATGATGAGAAACTGGAATGAAGAGGACAGCTCTGTAGCAGCTGGGGCTGAGGATGTTGGAAAGAGAACAAGTTGAACATAGAAAGGAGTTCAATCGTGACGGACTTTGTAAGGTGTGCCAAGAAATATACACAATTAAGGAAGATGGACCCCATGAAAGGTTTGCAAGTAGGAGAGTGACATTGCTATTTTGGCATTTAAGAAGATCCCATCTGGCTATGGTGGGGAGGAAGAACTGGAGAAGGTAAATAAGGAAACAGGGACAATAGGAGACCCTTGTAGTAGTAATCTAAGGGAGAAAGGATGGTGGTCTGAATTAATTAAGAGAGTGACAGAGCAGGTGGGAGAAGTAGACTGGTTCAAGAGTAGTCTTCTTTATGGAGAGGTCACTGAGAGTGAATCCGTTTAATATAGTGGCCACTGTTCAAGGAAATAGTGGGACAAAAGACTTGATTAGAACTCAGCTTAAAAAATTAAACTCAATTTAGTTTTTAAACCCCTATATTATTATCCATAATTATGTAAGCTATAATCACAATTACCAACTAAGGTTTAAGATGAAGAATGATTAGGAGTTGGGAGTATAATCTTTCAACACAAATTTGATGGTAGCATGATAATGACGTCTTTCACTTCCTGTTTAAGTTCAGCAGCAAGTTCATAATAAAGGTCATTTTAAGAAAAAAATCAGTATTGATCAATTTCCCTGAGTTTCTTCCTTCAATATACAAATCACTTTCTTGATAAGTACTATTACATCATCCCCTTTATGAGGTTTTTTTTTCTTTTTCAGCTGTTAACTAGTTTAACTAGGCAATGCTGTCATTTGCCAAAGGGTTTGCTTGTATTTACAGCATTTCTCCTAGATCACTTTGATTGATTTTTTGAAACTCTGTATCCTTTAAAAGATTTGCACTTGTCTTAGCAGTTGATTTGCTTTAGATTTGTAGTGTAATATAGGTAATTTGTAATTATAATTTGAAATTGGCAAGGAATTTTAAAGTCGGGGTAATAGTGTAAGTGGTAAGTTTATTGGTAAATATTTTGCTGTTATGATGACTTTTGCTTTTCTTTGTAACCTGTTGTCTGTAACAGGGACTTGGATAACAAATACTTAGGATAATGAAAACATCCAATAATTTTGTGCCACCTTCTCACCAGGATCATGCCCCAACAGGGAAATGTGGAACAAAGCTCTCCTCAAGGGGAAAGAAAACGGGTGAGGGCTTCATCTTCTAGGACTAAATCTTTTGTGTACATCAAAGATACAACAGAGGAGAACATGAAATGCCTTCTTCAAATTTCTCTTCCATGCTTGCACAGTTGAAGATATTTTCTCAGCAGTGCTCACATCAAAGGCTATGGATTTGCTGGAAAAATCTCTGTCACTTTCTGGAAGGAAGCCCATATCTCATTACTAATAAGAGAGCATCTTCTTGCCTGCTGATATTTTCAAATGAAAGAAAGAAAAAAAAACTTTTCCCACTTCCTCCATGGGAACACAGTGTTCTCTCCACCCACTCCCCAGTCCTTTATAACCTAATCCAAAGGATCCGGGAGGATTCTGATTTATGTTTTTGTCTTCATCCTCGTGAAGATTTAATTCACTGGGTTCTGTGCATTGATCTTGAATTTACATCATTGTTAAAATCTTTTGATTAATGACTCATTGATTGAATAGCCAGCTATCTAATTCTCTCCCTTCCTTTCTTTCTGGTTTTCTTTCATAAGTATATACCGTGTGCCACTGCATGCCAGGCACTATGCTGAGGGCTGGGGCTCTAACCCAGATACCATCCCAATATGGTGGGGGAGCAGGAGAGTGACTGGATCTGATTTATGGTGGTTGAGGATGTTTTCCTCTCGATGAATCTTTATTCCTGCCCTGCAAGGCATGACTTGTAAATAAGTAGTAGTTTTCATAGAAAAGCCTAAGGAATGCTAGCCCTCGCTAGACATTTTATTCCATCTTTGCTGTTCCACTTCTCATTCACCGTCCTTTGTTTGGTGGGAATCTTTGTGAGCAGCAGCAGTTCCCAGGAGTAGAAGCTCAGATTGAAGTCACAGAACTGACTCTGAAGACATCTCCTTTGTGTATGGTCCCAAGAACTTCAAGGTACACACGGCCCAGTGTAAGCCTGGGGAAAGCTCAGGGGATTTTATATCACACCTTCCCAGCATTCCCTTTTCCAAAAGCAACGCTCACCTTTTTCACTCAGATCCCTCACACTCAGATCTTTTCCACCCTCTCTCCTGCCCACCATTTCTCCTCTTAGGTGTGCCAGCTTGGCTTTCTCTGCTCCTGAATGTTTTCCTTCTTCCCACACCTATATTTATGTTTCTTTAGAGAAGTCATTCAGCTCTAACCTGGAAACTCCACTCCTGCACCCTCTTGCCCAACACTTAATAACACGATCTTCAAGTAGGTAAAAGAAAAACAACCATTGCACTATAGACAGCCAACAAGAGACTCCAGTTTGCACCTGTGGCTCCAGTGCCTTCTCTGCATTAATTCATTCACTGACATTGTGTATTGGTGTCACTTCCTCTACAAGAGAACCTGAAACAAGGGTTTAGGTGTAGGAAGTTTATTTGGGCAGAGATGATTTTAGGAAGCAGGAGTGAAGAGGTGGGGGAAGAGAGAGACTGGGACAGAGAAAAAGCCAGTAAAGGTACATTAGTGAGCTGGTTCTTTCTGTGGACAACTGGGGCTTAATCGTGAGGGGATCCTCTCAGGAGCCATGTAGAATGCCTCTTGGAGGGTCCTTCTGAATGATTGAAAAATGGAACGTTTATTTACCTACTCACATCCCCTTCTGATTGAAGATTGCTCTCAGGGATGGTCATACCACTCTTCTGGGCTGAATCTGAGCAAACTCCTGCAGAGGCTGTCTCTGGGCAGGAGGAAAGCTGTCAGCGGGCACGGGAGCTGTCCACCACAGCTGCTGCTGAAATCAGAGGCAAGCCGAGGAAAAGCAGCCTGGGGCACCTGGAGTGGTGGTTACAAATAGCATTCACCACAGTTGTATTGTATTCATTCATTCTTCCTTGGTCTCCTTCATCAAATGATAAATTCCACAAGCAAAAGGACAGTGTCTTCATCTTTGTTTCCCCAGTGACCAACACAGTATCAGACTCATGGGGGCCATTCAGGTTTCATTTGCTGAATGAATGAAGTAACTAACAAAAAATCAATTGACTGAAACTAGAAGTCTAGTTCCAGCCCCAGGTGGGTCACAAATTTTGGTGTGAACTTGGATATGTCAAAACCTTGTCTGCAGGGGGCTAAGTTACTTATTAACGTACAAATTCCTATTAAGAAATATAAACATGCAAACATCATGGCAGAAAATTTCCCATCAGGGATTTGATCTTAGAATAAAATATTATTCTTGAACTTCATGGCTGTCTCTAATTCTAGGTTTAGGTCCTTCCGAGGTGTAAGGAAGAACACTGTTGAGATATAAAGGGTGTGCTACAAAGTTGGCTATCTGAAAAATGTTTCATTTTATGCAGGATACATGGCTTGGAAAACCTTCACTAACACTCTCATGTGAAGAGTGATAGAATGCTAATTTCCTGCAGATTCATTATCACCATGAAATGAAATTTTGGAACACATCACAGGTAAATATAATGTGCAAATGTAGAATTCAACAATTCAAGTTTAACTGCTTCATGTTTTTACACCTCTGTCAACAAGACCCTCATTAAAAATTTTTTTCCTATTATTGTACTTGAAAGGAAAACTGAAGAGAATACTATAATATTCTGGATAGTGAGATGTCTTTTCCACCTAACCTTTTATGAAGGGAGCCCAACTGTGTGTGTGTGTGTGTGTGTGTGTGTGTGTGTGTATACACAGTCCTAATCATGTTTTTATCTGATCACAAATATTTATTGTACCTGGGTACTGTGCTATGTCCTGGAGATACAATTGTGAAATACTTATACTCAGTCCCTTTCCGGTAGAGCTTGCAGTCTAGTGGAGGAGGACTACATTTATTTTTTTTAAATGAATATAAAATTACATTCTAAAATAAATGCCTCTGGGAAGAAAATGTGGTTTTATTAGAGCAAATACAATGAAGATATTATGTTCTGGGAGGTAAAAGAAGGTTTACCCTCAAAGTGGGATTTGAGTAGAAAACTGTAGAATGAGCAGCTAGGGTAAGTAAAAGGAAGGGCAGCATGTACAAAGACTCAGCAGCAAGCACAGCAGGAAGTCTTGCAAGAGCTGAAAGAAGGCCAGAGGAGCTGGCTCGCCCAGAGCAAGGAGGGGTGTGGTGCCGGTGATGCCGTGGAGAGGAGCACAGACAGAGTAGGCAGGCTTGGAGGGGGAGGCTGAGGGTTCTGGCCTAAGAGCCCTGGGAAGTCACAGGACAGTTTCAGCAGGGCCTGGTGACATGATCAGGTCTTTGTATTTTTATGAAAGGCCTTTGTTTTCACAACTTTTTATATTTTCCATAAATATATGATCAATTTGAACAATAGTATTTGTTTTCCTTGAATTACCTTGATAATTGCAGACATACACATACACATGTACGTTGTTTTTCTGAAAGATGTCAGTCTAGTTTGCTCCAGAATCATCAATATCTTTCATTCTCATTTGGGTACTTCTGGGCACTGACTGTATTTATCTAATAACCAAATTAACTCCATTCTGGCTAGGGAATAAATGGAGAACCCTATCCCTGCATATGAAATGTGCAGGTGAAGTTGTCCTTCTCTATTGGAAACAGTGAGAGTAACAGCCATTGCATCACCAAGATGGGTTCAAATTGAATTGTCTGGTGGCATCTACAGGGCTTCTGTAAACTATATCTATAACCCAAATTTCTTAGCATATCCAAAAATGGATTAAGTTGCTTTGACAGGCTCTGTTTTTATGAACCTCTTTGGCTATGACTTACTATGTTATTTTTCTCAAGATGCTCATGGGCTGATTTTTGATTTCATTTAGAGTTTCGACTGGTAATTTGGATACGCTAACTAGCCCACCTTTTCCCGGATCTGCTTTTGGCTGCTTTATCTCCAACACTAAATCAGCCTGCTTAAATTTCCCTGCTACATAAGTCTCTACGACAAGCACTAGTATTGCAGGTATGTTCTGCCTTAGCTGGTTCTTTGAATATGTTCAAATGAATCTCACCCAGCTCTACTGATTTATAAATATTTAAATTGTGTAAGTATTCTTTTACCTGCCTCTTACTAATTCTGTTTCTTGATATTCCCAGAGACTCATTAATATTTATCTAACTGAGCTCCTGCTTCCTTTGTTCTTTGTGCTAAAGGCTGAGACAAAATAGTAGCTCCATAGTCGTTCTTCCTTGCACCTTTCATTATTTTTCTCTCACCCTTGACTTAGCAAAAGTAGCCTTTTTTTCCTTGGACTTACCATCCTATTTTATTTTTAGAAGCCTTTGCCATAATTTCTTGCTTCTGCTTCTTTAATTCTGCCCTTTCAGCCACTATCTCTTGGAGCTGTATTTTCTTCAGATAATATTCTTGTCCTAAAACTCTACACAATTGAATTTTTGCTTCTTTCCCCCTTCAAAAAGGAAATATTCATGATTTAAGCCTTGTATGTCAGAATAGGTGTGTGATTATATAATGGTACCCAGCAGCCACTTGTGTGTTCTTTTTTAAGAGGTTATACTTGAATGCCCACACCCATGTTCTTTCTTTCAGTAGAACAACACAATTAGTAACCATTCAGTTCCTGAAAGATGGTTTTGATGCAGAACATGTCCAGAACATTAATCTGAAACAAACAGCAAATGAGTCTAAAACCAAGACAAGGGACTTCCAATAACAACAAAAAGATTATTAATAAAAAGATTCCTGGAAGGAGTCTGCCTCCTCAGAAACACACTGGAATTTTTTATTTCAATTTTTTATAGAGATGGAGGTCTTGCTCTATTGCCCAGGCTGGTCTTGAACTCCTGGCCTCAAGCAATTCTCCCATCTCTGCCTCCCAATACACTGGGATTACAGGCTTGAGCCATTGTGCCAAGCCCACACTGGAAATTTTAATGTGTTTTCAAAAGAAAACATACTGTATATTATACATACACACACACACACACACACACACACATGCACACACACACACACACACACACACACACAGAGAGTACATACAGTATATTTATTCGAAGTTCAAGAATAGGCAAAACAAAATTATGGTGACAGAAGTCAGAAGAGTGGTTCCCTCTGGGGATGAGTATTTACTGCAATCAGCCTCAAGATGCTGGAAATGCTTTACATCTTGATTAGGGTGGTAGGTATATGGATGTGTACGTGTGTGTGTGTGTGTGTGTGTGTATACACACACACACACACACACACACAGGTTGATCAAGCTGTGCCTTGTGATTAGTGCATTTTAAAAAAGTAACGTTTGGGAGGCCAAAGCGGGTAGATTGCCTGAGCTCAGGAGTTTGAGACCAGCCTGGGCAATACGGTGAAACCCTTCTCTACTAAAATACAAAAAATTAACCGGATGTGGCGGCATGCACCTGTAATCCCAGCTACTCAGGAGGCTGAGACAGGAGAATCGCTTGAACCCAGGAGGCGGAAGTTGCAGTGAGCAGAGATTGTGCCATTGCACTCCAGCCTGCGCGACAGTACGAGACTCTGTCTCAAAAATAAAAAAAAAAAGTAACACATTTACTGCATGTATTTTACCTCAGTTAAAAAGTAAACCAAAGCAAAAATACAAAGCCAGTTGCTAGAAGTGGTAATAAATATTTCAATAGTTATGGACTGTGGCTGAAGCTATTTGAAATAGTATTATTTTAAAAATTTGATATCTATCTGTATACATTTATGTTATTGGATAAACTTACCTGCTCAGTAGGCTGGTGGCATGAGATGATTCCTTAGTAGCTACAGTGTGGTAGGCATTGAACCCACACTTTGTCATCTCTGTGCAGAGATGTTATTATTTCCATTTTCCAGATAAGGACATGGAACTAGAAAGATCTGAGGTATCTCAAAGAATACACAGTTTAGAGATGTAAACTCAGGTTTCTAAACCACCAAAATCTATGATATACTTTCTTCCTCTCTATGTGGTTCCCAGGAACTCTACATGATTATGTGTTAGTATTTTTACTAGTCTTTTTACTGTAGGCAAGGTATTGGGCTATGTGTAGCTTTCAAATAGTCCTATCTCTTGTTTTAAGAAACAAATGGATATACATACATTGAAATGAGTTACAAATAATATTGTCTGACTCGACTCTCAAAAGCACACCTAATTGGACAAGCACAGGAAATCTGTGATCTAAGAAGGTATTTATTTGCCCCATTTCACAGATGAGGACTCTGAGACTCCAAAAGGTTGAGAGTGGGTAGCTAGTAAATTTCAACCTTCAGCAATCTGACATCAGAGCTCACACATTTTACTAGTCCATGTACTGTGTGTTAATGATTTTTTGAGGATGTAACTGAAAAAAGAATTAGATTGATTAGTTTTTTAAAATATGAAAACATTTTACAAGAAAAATAGACATGAATAAAAGGAATATGTGTGAGATTTGTATCCATTACTAAGATGAATTTGAGAAACTCTACTGATTTGTTAGATCTTTTCTGCTGTTTCAAAAGCTTATGAGCTGATAAGTGCAGTGATTGTGTGGTTTTAGATGTTTTTGTAACAGGTCATGCAATGACTGCAATGGTTATGCACGTAGTTGAAAGCTGAGGTTCCAGGCTCTGTCCGTCATCTGTCTATAGACTTGTCATCTGATAGGACAGGTCTAAGATACGTAGTCCTTTCTCTTGCTTGCTTTCATGGCGATTTCTGGCACTTCTGTAGCTGTCTTGGATCATTTCACTCTAGTTCTGTTATTTTAAAGATATTTTCTTATGTGTCTAAAATCTATTTATGTATTTCGGGTCAAATATTATCTCTATGGAGACTACTCCTATGAGGATGCTTTTGGTCCTAAAAGACTTTTTGTGCAACTTCATATGCTGTCAGATTATCATATTCCCTTATTACCTGCGTCTTTATTTTTTTTCTATTTCTCTCCCAACAGATTTGAATCCATTAATCAAAAAGGACTTCTCCATCCCCACTTTTTGCTACTAAGAATAGCACAATAATCAACTTCATATTTTTCACCTGGATTTGTCCAGGTTTGGACCTTTACCACATTTGTTTCTTAAATCTCTCTCTCTATAGTGTGTGTATGTGTATGTATATATTTAAAATCATTTGAAAATTAATTGCAGACATTATAGCAAATATTTCAGCAATCAACTTCTAAGAACGAGGAAATTCTACACAATCGCGGTACATGATTACATTTGGGCATTTAACCTTAAGATCATTATCTAATGATCTTAATGCTCATATTCAAATGTTTCCAATTGTCCCAATAATATCCTTATATTGCTTTTTTTAAATCCAGAATTCAGTTGAGGATACCACATTTTATTTAGTTATTGTGTCGATTTAGTTTCCTTTAATCTAGAACAGTTTCTCAGAATTTGTAATGTTTCATGAATAAAAGTCTTTGTTTTAAACACTTTCATAGAGTTCCAAGCATGGTTGTAGGTACAACCACTCATCTAATACCTGATTTGTTTCATAAATGATTCCAGTTTAATCCTGCAAAAGTAAAATACTAAACTAATTCTTATTCACTTTGGGAAATATGTAAATAACTTTAAAGTACATGTTAGAACTTCAGTGATTCTCTGCTGTTCATCTAGTGACCTCGAAGGACACAGAGGTGAGAGAGCTTCCAACTGAAAATTCCTTTCAGTTTTAGATGATTTTGGGGCTTTGAACCATCCTGGGATTTAGAAAGAAAGCAAAAATTCAACCACTCCCTTTATTGTGACAGTCTGCTAAACTATGAGAAATCAGAGATACCACAAATGACATGCTGAGGAGGAAAACAAGTTGAAATGCAAAGCGTGACTAATAATAAGATGTTATTTTCCCAAAGTCATCACTATGAATGCTTCTAGAACTATCATATACAATTTCTTTTGATACCAGGCTGAGCCTTCTGAGGAAGCAACTGGGGCTTCCTTGCAAAGCAAGAAAATTAGGAACTGTTCAATGACTGAAAGGATAGCTTTGTGAGAAGTTGCCATAACGACATGATGAGGCTGTCTGTGTGTCTTAATTTCAGTCACACTGAATTGGGCTCGATGTTGTGTTTTAAAATATGAGTCAATATTTTAGAGGTTTTGAAGAAAAGCTGTAAATATGAATTGTATGGACTGAGTCTTCCGAATGAAAGTCTTTCAGTTGGAGAGTTTCCAATTTACTCTCCTAATTTCTGCGGCAAACAGAAATATTTTTCTCTCAAGTGGAGCTTAAATGCTGTTTCTGGAAATCTACTTGTACTGCACAGAGAATTTGATAAACTATCAGGTTACCCACTGCCATTAAACAAATCAATATTAGATTTTTCATTCACTAATAAAGTAAGAAATCCGAGCGTATATTCACCAAATGTCAAAGGCGATGTCAGCCACGGGTATTTTGAAGATGCATCATTCTCTTGGCTAAAATAGTAAATCACCTATATGATATTTTTATTCTTGCTGTTTTAAGGAAAATATTGTAATAGCTAATATTTATTGAGTACTTTGTGTTGCATTATATGATTGACATCTTTTATGTGCCTTCTTTAATCCCCACAGCAAACCTAGGAGTTAGGAATTTATTTTATCATCTTCATTTACAGGTGAGAACCCTGAAACTCAGGAAGGTTGAATAGCAGATTTGGCAAGTGTTGGTGTTGGGATCCAGTATCAGAACTTTTTGTGCTGGAATCTAGTGCAGACTCTGATTTAGTAGATGTGGGTGGAGCCTGAGATTGTATCTTTCTAATAATCTCCCAAGAGATGCTGCTGCTGCTGATCCAGTGACCATACTTGGAGTAGCAAGGGTCTAATCTACTGCATAATGCTTCTCATACTTGAGTATTATATGGACTCTTTGTATAGGAAAAACAGGTAAACCCCTTGAAATACATCTGAAGGCCTTAATTGCAGTTTCAGTTTAATAAAATTAAGTTTAATAAAATTAGACTGTTTTTCAATTAGAAAATATCACAGCAGAAGTGTTCTTGTTATGACCGTTTTAAAATGTTTTTAAGATTATAATTTAAGTCACAATAATAAAACACTTGTGTAACTCATGAAAGACCAGGCACAGTCTATAAAGTCTTGGGGGTCTATGAAACCCAAATTGAGGAATAGTATACTACATGTTACATGGCAGTATGTAAATCAGTTGCACTGAATGATCACACTTAAGAAATAGCTATTCTCCAACTTTTGCTGCTTGTTGCTACATCGGTAAAAAGAAAGGCTGTTACTCAGAAATCTTTCCATTAATCATGATTCTTTCCAAGCAGTTATTTTAGATTACTTGCAAAACAAATTTATACAATTTTATTATACATGCTTCCTTTCATCAAAATATAAATGGATACCACCATAGACTGGACTAGAAGGCAAGCTTTTCCATTTTAGATAGTCTCTGTAGAATGTACTATTCCCATAAAATTCTAAGAGGAAAATTATTTTGCCTTACCTGATATTTTAGGTTAGTGGTGTTGAAGCTCTCTAAATAAGGGAAGTCGATTTGTCACCAACGGTATGGTTGTTATGCAAACATGCCATTGATATTTAAACCTAAGTGATCGATTCATTCAGTGAAAATGTTTACTTGAGCAAAAGAAGCCAGAGAAGGCGAGAGGAACGGGCCTTGAGCTGTTGTAGAAGTGTAAGTGTTACAGTTTTTTTCACCAATGCCCATCTTGAAGCAGTATAGTATTTTGGTTAAAAGATTGGTTCTGGAGTCAGATAGATCTAGATTTGAATTTTGATTCTGGCACTGATCAGCTGTGTGGTCTTGGGCAAGTCACACTGGCCTCACTGAACTCTTTGGCAAAGAAAGAGTAAGAGGTCTCCAGCAGACACAGTAAGTGCCTCCCCAAACCCTGTGGATCTCTTAAAATTGTCATAAATGCCACCTGCTGGTGCAGTTTCTCTCCCACTAACACTTAACCAATGATAGGTGTAGGGTTAAATACTCTGGCTCCCTTGCCTGATTATGACAACTGGAGGTGTGTTACATGCACACTTTCATGTGCATCAGAATCCCAGGAGGGCTGGTTAAAATACAACATGCTGGGCTCTACCCCAGAGTTTCTCATTCAGCAAGTCTGGGGTAGACACCTGAGAATTTGCCCTTCTAGCAAATTCCCAGGTAATGCTGATGCTGTTGGTCTGGAGAACACCCTTTAAGAATCACTGCCTACTCTATCTCCAGAGTTCCCTGAGGGATTGAGCAGTTTCTCTAGTTGGGACTTTGCTTATAAGGCACCCTTTCTTGGTTTCCTTTCCTTCCCATCCTCAGTGTTCTTTCTCACGTCCTTCCCCACCACCATGTCATGAAACACTTCCAAACCCTTCCATCCAAATTCTTAGTTTGGTAACCCAAACTAAAATAAGGGCTCCCCTCAGAGAGGTGTTCTGAAGATAAAGCAAGTTAGCTCCCAGTATCAAAATTTATTTTTCTCATTTTTGAAAATCATCAATATTGTAGACCTCCCCCACCATCCAAGATGATTTTACTGTATTTCACATAGTAAAATATGAAATTTGGTTTATAAAACCAAAATTATAAACCAAATTTGGTTTATAAATGAAGCCATATATGAATATAGTTGTTTATATTATAGAATAACATGTAATTCATACTTCTCTAAATAAAAATATTATATATAGTGCATATATACATATGTGTGTATATATATGCACATACGTATATACATACACGTGCGTGTGTGTGTGTGTGTGTGTGTGTGCGCGCATGTATATTTCAAACTACCGCTCCTGCAGATGTAATATCTCTTCCCAGGGGAATGTCTCCAATCCCAGCCTCTTGGAAATCAGTAAGGCAGAGTGCTTTGGGTCTAGTAGGAAGAATTCTGCCTTCATCATTGTGCAGGGGGTGTACCTGGACAGGGAATAATGTTGAACTGGAAGGGTGTTTACCTGAAGGCTGGAATACAGGATGGGTTATGGTTGCTGTTTCTCCAGTGGTAGGAAAACCGGGACACTAAGGGACATAGTGAGGTTGGGAACTTCTGGATCTCTGTGACTTGGACAGTAAATTACATGGAATTATCTTTAAACACTTAGCACTTATTTGTTTGTTAATAACTACATATTGAGGCAATATTTTGTAATAGTTAAAAGCATGGGTTCTTTCCTATGACTCAGTAGCAAAAACCCCCAGATAACTAGATTTTAAAATGGCCAAAGGCCTTGAGTAGCTATTTCTCCAAAGAAGACCTACGCAAGGTATGTGAAAATGTGTTCGATGCCACAAATCATCAGAGAAATGCAAATCAAAACCACAATGAGATGTCACCTCAGATTACTTAGGATGGCTATTATGAAAAAGCCAAAAGACATGCATTGGTGAGAATGTGAAGAAATTGGAATCCTTGTACACTGCTGGTGGGAAAGCAAAATGGTGTCGCTGTTCTGGAGAACGCTATGAAAGTTCCTCAAAAATGTAAAAATAAGGTTACCATACGATCCAACAATCCTACTTCGGGTTGTTGAAATCAGGATCTCAAAGATGTATCAGTACTTCCATGATCATTGCTGCACTATTCACAACAGCTAAAATATAGCAACAACCTATCAACAAATATATATTTTTTGATGGTGTACATACAATGGAATATTATTCAGCCTTCAAAAAGAAAGAAATCCTGCCACGTGCGATAACATGGATAAACTTGGAGGACATTACGGTAAGTGAAATAATCTAGTCACAGAAGAATAATGCGTGATTTCACTCATAAGGAGGTGTCTAAAATAGTCAAATTTGTGGAAGTAAAGAGTAGGATTGTGGTTGCCAGAGAGCTGGGGTGAGGTAGAAACAGGGAGTTGCTAATCAGTGGGTATAAAGTTTTACTTATGAAAGATGAGTAAGTTCTGGAGATCTGCTACACAATACTGCCTATGGATGGTAATACTGCATTGTGAACTTTAAAATCTGCTAAGAGGGTAGATCTCATGTTAAGTGGTCTTACCACAATACAATTTTATTTAAAAAGCATGGGCTCCGGAGTCAGATTGCCTGGATTTCAATCCCGCCTTTACCATAAACATGGGCAAGTTTTAAACCATTCAAAGCCTCTGTTTCCTCTTCTGTAAAATGAAGATAACAGCAATCCTCTTATCTGTAAAATGACAAAATAAGAGTTTTTTTTCCTGTTTTTTTCACCTCACTGATCCACGTAAAGAGGTCAGTACATTCCCCTGGTGGAGAGTAAGAACTCCATAACGGTAGCACTATCTTCAGTTTTGTTATTTTCATCATTATTATTGTTGGTTAACAGCAATAGTTAACAGCGCTAGTTGTGTGCCAATCATTAGGCAGTGGGACAGCCAAAAAGATGACCTGTAAGTCCTAGGATGGGGATGAATTTATAAATCCTGGGGAACTGACGTGTAATTTGAGTAGTCAGGCTGAAGAAACTGCTGGATAGGGTCACATGTGGATCCTGCCCTGAGGCTCCAAATTGGAGCTCCATGTTCGACAGGTGTGTGGATGTGATGTTGGCATCCACACATCCTAGCATGGCTTTACATGGATGTGCTTTATGCAAAACGATATTTGCTAACTCATCAGGCTTCACTGGATGATAAATGCATCACCAGTTGAGTGCTTTATGCTTGTTTGCAATTTGTAAACTAAACTGCTGTGGCAGGTATGACTATCTATAATCTCACAGTCAGAAGAATAATTGCCTTTCTTAATTTTCTTAAATCTTTCCTTAAGTTTTCTCATCGTGCAAGGGTGGGTTTAATTTCAGCCTTGGCTGTTATTGGAATACATTTCTTCTCTCTGTTTCCTGCTCTTGCCCGCTACCTAAGGTGCTATGCAAAGGTCTCCTGGGTATCCTGGGTCTCAAATAGGTAGGGAGTGCATGGGGTAAAGTGCAGACACCCATTTTGTCAGCCTGCAGACTTTCTTGAGCCTGGGGTACTGGAATTGGGCCTGAGGTGGAATTTGAGTGCCCCCAGAGGGCTCCCATGATGAGCCTTAAATCTTAGCTGTTTAGCGGATCCCCCAACCTCTGTCTTCTTTCCCAGCTTCGCCGAGACACGTTTCCTTCTTTCCTCCTCCAGCCCTTAAAATTACCCTGCCCTCTCTCTGTCAGCTCCAGAAAACCCATAATAGTTGTTTCAGTGACTCTGGATTTCCATACAAGACAGGCATTGCTACTGACTTCAGACCTCTTCTGAAGCAAAGAAGCCCAAAGCCTGGTTCTCTGTTTGAAATGAGCACCATAAAATTACAGAAGGAACCCCCAGAAGGGAATACCATCCCCAAATTACCCTGCGATTTTTCATCTGATTATTAGCTTCATTCATTTGCTTGTTTATTGGGCACCCATTACATGCCAGGCAAGACACTGGGCACTGAGGGGACAGAAATGAGCCAGGCACAGGCTCTGTCATTGTGGGCCATTTAGGAATGGAGGCAGGATACCCCAGGCTGTGCTGAAATACCACTGTGCTGCAGACCAGAGGCAGTGGCTCCTGCCAACTGGCCCGTATTATTACTTAATGTTGTCGAAACTCATGGTTGATTTTATTTCCTTGAGTGCAACTTATGGAGGCAAAGCTTGTGAAGATGAAACATTTGGAAAGTCACAGCCAGTTGTTTTGAGGGCTTTATTGAGCTGGAATTTCCTGGCTGAAGTATGCCTCTTTTGAAAGGTGGCACTGACTGATTTTCACTGCCTCTTGGCAGGTGTCCCAATTTTCTTTGAGTTTTCTTGGAGGAGCTAGAAGACAGAAGCCAATTATTCACCAGCATTTTTTTCTTACCTCCCAGAGATGCCTGAAACATTTATTATTGGTGCTTAATTATGTTTGAATAATTTTTTTGCCCTTACTCTGGAGTTTTGTTTTTCCAATGAGTGTGAGCTTCTTGAGGATACAGACTGCATTGTATCCTTACATGAATACTTAAGGAATAGAACTATTTGCATTTGTTTGCAAGGTAGACTTTGGGTGATGGCAATTTCTTTATACCCTTTCATATATAGTATCCCATGTTGTACTTGTTACATTTAGCTCCATGCCTGTTTTGGCTGTTTATACCTAAATTGCCTTTCTGTGCCTCAATGATGATTTCATTTTATTTTTCAGTAACCCTTCAAGGAAATATGTAAGTAAGTGATTCCCACTATTGGCATGCGGTAGGTGGCATGGCTTGGTTACTTAAGTGGGAAGGCAAAAGAGAAAGGCATGGACCAGACCAACAACCATCCTCAGCTTATCATTTCCTATTTATTTGTAGCCCAAACAGCACACAGTTTGTTTGTAGCACACAGTTGATAGGTACTGGAGTGTTAATAAAATAAAACAGGGATGCGGTTTAATATAGTCTGCAATAACATGGGCTTTGGGGTTCTATGGACCTGTGAGTCACTATTCTGTCTTTTCATTGCTGGGTGTTCTTAGCTGGTCACTTTAGCTCTCTAGTCCTCAGTTTCTTCATGTGTGAAATGATCACATATTGGCACCTACTTCAGAAAGTTGTTATGAGGATAAAATAAAACGAATGCATAGAAAGTGTCTAGTATTCAATCATTATTCGCTAATTATTATCCATTATGGTATCTTTCTGTCATCTGCCAGATGTTTCACAAGTTTTCTGGAGCAAAGCTCTGGAACATTAGAACAATTAATATGGACCCCAACACTTTGAGAATGTAAGTAGATATTTAGACCAGCTAGTGATTAAAAGAAAAAATACCTCGGCTAATAGGAATAAAATCAACCTTTCTGCCCCTCCCTTCTCTTGTTTTGACATATTAGGTTAAACAGATGAACTTGCCCTCTAATTCTCTTCCATGTATTTTTCGTGCTTGTTGAAGATTTTGTGACTTCAACAATGCCTCTCCCCACCTGGGATAGTTAATTGTATGTGTCAATTTGACTAGACAACAGAACCCAGACATGTGATCAAATAATAGTCTAAATGTTGCTGGGAAGATATTTTTTAGATAAGATTTGACATTCAAATCAGTAGACCTTGAGAAAAGCAGGTTACCTTCCATAATGTGGTTTGGCCTCACCTAATCAATTGAAGGTCTTAAGAGAAAAAGAGATTGATATCCTCCAAGGGAATTCTGCCTCTAGATTGCCCTTGGACTCTGCAACATCGCCTCTTCCTTGGGACTCCAGTCTGTAGGCTTTTCTAACAGATTTTGAACTTTCAAGTTCCTGCAATCACATGAGCCAATTCCTTGAAATAAATCTCTCTCCATAGACGTCCCATGGTTCTGTTTCTCTGGAGAAACCTGACTAATAAACCATCCACCCCCCATTTTTAAAAGCCTGATCCCAACTAAGTTAGGTAGGCTTTTATATCTCAATAGGGCAAGGGAGAAGAAACAATATGAGTATGGCCTATACTTCCTCCTGTGCCTTCAGATAGGGCCTTATTTCTGTACCCATTTAGCCAAACCTTTGCTTCATTTTCAGAAGCAAAAGGTTATGATGCTCAATCATCCAGCATGTTAGATTCTCAAGAGAAGATGAAGTCCAGTACCTACTCCCTAAAAAGGCAATCTAGGAAGAATTTCAGTAATAAGGGCTGGTGTACAGAGATTTCTGGTTAATTAAATTAACCAGAAAGTGTCATTCCTGGAGCAATCTGGTTAATCCATCTCTGAATATATTTTGAAAAATATTCCTAAGGGACTTTGAGACTGTTGAGAAGAAATCCAACTTTTGAAAGCACAAGAGCTAAGTAACAGACACAAGTTTTTCATTATGGCTCTGTTTATACAGTTTTGTAAAAAAATCTGGCCAATTTCTTCCATTGCAGATTTTATTCTACTAGCACTAATTTCTCACTTGTTTCTAAGACTAATCTTCCAATTGTTTTTTTTCCACAACTGACTTAAACTACATTAGAATGGCTTGCATTTCAATTGTGTAGAATGGTTTAATATATTCTTCTGAGGCAACATTTATGCTTGGGTAAGCTTGTTGAACTTTTAGGCATTTTAACTACCCAACATCCCCTTACTTGGGTGTTACATGGTGTGGTTAGCACTTTGACTAAGATATTTCCTAGCTCCTTAGGAAAAAGTGTGTATTTTTGATATCTAATTTAGATTAAAATAGGATTCATTTTACATTAAGCTAATGTAGGTTAATAGGATATGATATTTGCTGAGGGGGAAAAAAATCTTGCTCATCTTTTAATTTCTTATTTAGCTGTTCATGTAGTTTCAATGAAATATGTTGAAATACATTTGAAGAAAAAACATCCCCTTACAGCTCGCGTTTATTTCCAGGAAGGTTACCCAGAGTATTGCTGAATTTAGTGGGCTGTCACTACTACTGTTACTTATTATGGACTTTCATCAGCATTTTCTGCATGGGCTTTTCTGGGAATGGGTCTCAAAATTTTAGATGCAAATACGATGAAGCTAATGTCTGCTTGACTGGTGGCTATGTGTAGAGGTGGAAAAAAATGCTGGCTGGTGTATGTTATAATCACAGAGGCAGCAATGGTGAAAATCAAGAGGGAGGAGGGCGGAGATTATGTCCCATGTTGAACAGAAGCGGCTCATTGAGATGCTACTCAAGTGACTATAGGTTCTTCTAGGAAATAGCACAGAATCGAAAGGGAAGGGAAGACGCACTTCTGACAGAGCAAAAATATGTGTTTCGTGTTCCCAAGCTTCCGGGATTATTTGTTTTAGGGTAACTTGCTTCTTATGGAAGCCTCGGAGCTAAATACAAAGCAAACCACAGTTACCATTCACCTCTGTTCCAGACAGCCTCTCCAATCCCCTTGGCAGCGAGCACTCATTTTCCTGAGCGCTTGGCTCAGTGAAGCAGTCAGGTAAAACTGGCAAGGACAAGAGATTTTCAAATCTTGTGCCGCTGTGAGATTATGGAGAGAAAAATCTTGTGTTTAGGTTTACTACATTGTAAGGTATTGACTATAAACAAGAAAGAGAGCTCTTCCAACAGGCACCAAACTAATCCTAGATACCATACGTGCTCTTCACAGACTCTCCTTGGCTTTCTTTTAAAAACGAAGTTGCCCGGGAGAAACAAATTAATTAAAACACACGTATAGACCCTTTCTTTGCTTCACATATTTGGATTTGTTTTCTCCTCTTAACAAGAAAATAAAAAGTAGTTTTTGGCTGAAGGGAAAAAAATGTGTTTGCGGCCAAATATGTTCGTCTGTGTTTGTCTCGTTCTTGCTTTGCAAAAAACATCGTAGCCGTAACTTTCATATGTAATGAGTAATCTGTTGTTAGTGGACAGTGTTATGATGTTGAAAAACAAAATGAAGAGAGTTCCTGGCAAGGTGAAACTTTCTGTTCGTTTCACATTAGGCGGGACTTTTCCTCTCATTGTTTCTCCCTACCCTTTTCCTCTGTTAAATTCCAAGACTTATGTTTCTAGCCCTACTCTCAGATAGAGATGAAATGACGTGGAGCCTAAGACCTTCCTCAAATCAAACCATCATCATTTCTAATGTTGGGGCAGGAAAAACTTTTCCTCTGCCTTATGAGGTTCATTACCCCGTGGGCCTGTGAATTAAACTGACAAAAGACAGATTAACAGAAGAAAGAAGGGTTTATTCATATACACACATGATCTTTTAAAAAGAAGTAGCTGGTTAAATGATTAATGGTTAAGGTTAGAGATTTACATATCTAACTTAGTAGGAAAAAGGGAGGAGGGAGAAAAGGCCTCTATGGGAGGACCAGATGAGGGTCTTTAGGAAAGACAAATGGATTTCTAGAAAAATAAATGGGAGAGATGAAAGTTTATACTATGCTTGTTTATGCAGGTTTGAGTGGTCTTTTCATTTTCTTCATTGTCGTAAAACTCCCCCAGGAAGGGGTTTGTCATAGGTTTATTCTTGATCTCCTTCCTGGGAGTAAAAGCTGATCTGAAGAGGGAATTTATGGCAGCCTCATTTTCCAGAAGTTTCTGCTTTTAGTCAGATAAGGGAAGCTCCAAAAAGGCTTCTTTCTGCATCTGTTGAATCTCAAATGTCTTCAACTTAAAACAATCTGCATACCAACTCTGCGGTTCAAAGTGCCTGCTCACATTATTTTTAAGCTGGTTGGTTCATTATTTATGAACATGTTGAATTAATGCACTGTATGTTTTGTGATTTAGGTTTTGGTATCTCCTTGAATTTTGCCCTGAAGGTAAGCACCTTGCTTGCCTCATCCTAGTCCTGCTATTTCCCTGCTTGTCAGCAGCCTTTTAGAAGAAAGCTTCATATATTGAATAGGGGTATTGATTAACTAACTACTGACTTCTGTGGTTGAGGGTTCCCCCTGGAGGTATTAAATTCCTGGCATTTTTGAAGAAGAGAAAGAGAGAGACGGGGTATATGTGGTTGGAAGCATGCATGGGCACTGTGCACTCAGCCTAGGGGGGCTGAGGGGTTATGGAGAGAGCAGACACCAAGGGGCCAAGATCTGGATTCACCGTTTCATTGAATCTTTCCGGTAACACCAGGTGCTCATCAGTCAGGGCTGGAGTGAGGTGAGTGAGCACCAAAAACTCAGTCATGGAGATAAATACTATTTTCATGCAACACTTTAAAAACTCAAAATTAATGCAAAAGAGAGTGATGCTGAACAGAATACCAACATTTTAACTAAGGACAGAATCCAACCTTGTACTTGCATGACTCTATGACGTTTGCATCACCCTAACACTGGCCCTGGCTCCAATGAAGCTTTCCTTACAAAAACAGGTTGCTGTAGATGACCAAACTGACTTTTAAAGAAATATTGCATGACAATGTCATCAATCTTGACTATTATGTTTTTGGCACTCTCATATTTTTGCTACTGAGGCAAGTGCCTACTTGCTTCACCCTATCCCTGGCCCTGGTCTTAGTGTTATCTCCATCTTCCAGATGAAGAAACTGAGTCTAAGACACATGATGCAGATTGCTCTAAATCACATAGGTAACCCCAGAGACTCCAGAGTGAGTGCCATTGGTACCCACCACTGTGGACCTCTCTCCCAATCACTGGCCTTTTGTGGCTGTGTCAAGATGTATTAGATGTATTAGATGTGTAGATGTATTAGAACTCTGCAGAGAAACAGAACTGATAGGATACAGGTAGGTAGGCTGGTAGGTAGATAAATGACAGGGCATTTTTTAGGGGGAATTGGCTCACATGATTCTGAAGACTGAGAAGTCCCACACACACTGGAAGCCAGGAGAGCTGGTAGTGTGGCTTAGCAGATGGACTAACTCTGAGTCCAAGGCTGAAAGGCCTGGGAACCTGGGGGGTCGCTGATGCCAGTCCCAGACTCCAAAGACCTAAGAATCTGGAGTTCTGAGGTATAAGAGTGAGAAAAGGGTGTCTTAGCTCCAGAGAGAGAGAGAGAGAGAGAGAGAGAGAGAGAGAGGGAGAGAGAGCATGCCAATTCACCTTTCCTCTGCCTTTTGGTTCTATACAAGCCCCTCAATATTGGATACTGCCCTCCCACATTGGATGAAAGTGGTTCTTATTTACTCAGTCACTGATTTAAATGCCACTCTCTTCTGGAAACACCGTCACAGACATAGCCTAAAATAATGCTTTATCAGCTATCAGAGTATTCCTTAATCCATTAAGTTGACACCTGAAATTAACCATCACAGTGTAGAAGTGATACACAGTTCCCCACCTCTGCCCACCCTCCTAAGCTTTCACCTAGTTTGGGTACAATTGTGAGAACTAGGTATATAGCTTTGCGGGGAAAAAGTACAGCAGAGTTAAAATAATAACGAAGTTCAAATCCCTGGCTGCTTTTCATGCTACATGTAAATGCAGCAAATTGAAAACTTTGCCAATTATATGAAGGTCTATTGAGATGTTGCAGCTGCCTGTGTTTATTTCATAACTGTAGAGTACAACTTGGGAGTATGTGTGGGCTGTGAAAGAGAAGTTGGACATTTTATAATTTTTCAATATCTAATAATTGCACACGAATGTACCTGATTTTCCATTAGCTAAATGGGGTTGCCAAAAAGAACTAATGAATATTGAGTAGTTGAGTTCTGTCACTTTTTAAAGGAGGGACTGGATATGAAATCATTTCTTTCAATACGGAAAAGAAGACAAGTGACTTTAGAATTTAATGAAAGGCGCTAGATTGGAAAGCTCACTGCTGCAGCTTTGCTTCCTCTCCACATGCACTTACAGAAGGCTCTCAATATGGGTGTTATTGATTGATTGACAGCTTAACTGGTGACCTGTTAGACACAAAGCTTTAGGATACAAAGCAGGTAAATCATACAGGTTGGCACCAAAGCACC
Source organism: Ateles fusciceps (assembly GCA_036589455.1). NCBI lineage: Eukaryota > Metazoa > Chordata > Mammalia > Primates > Atelidae > Ateles > Ateles fusciceps. Next base: position 17,336,702 of record JAZHEH010000562.1, read on the forward strand.
TTATAACGCACCCAGCCCTTTTGTTTTGGGTCCTCACAAATGGTAAAAGTGTGAGCTGAGTGTTTTCCTACTGAAAATGTCATCGATGTACTGTGAAATTCCTTGGAGAATACTATTCATAGCCTTGGAGAGAATTATTCTGGAATTTCTGGTTTGGCTGTTTTCATGGTAAGACTTAACTATCGATGTTCACTAATTCTATTCATTATTGACCATGCCATTCTTTTGTTTTCTTGAAATGGATTTCCTCCTTAAAATTCATGCAGTGATATTTTTATGTTACCTACACAGATAGGCATTTATTTGCTCCTTTACTTAAAATGATTCTAGAAGCACACAAGACAATGGCTTTTGCCATGTCTCTACTGGAGATCCCAAGGTGGACAGATGTCCGTTGAATGACCACAGGTTGAGTTGAAGACCCAGCTTCTTAAAAGTGAGACAGCCTACAGTCATTATCTATTGAGTTTCTAAAATTAATTTGAAATGTTGGCCATTAAAGGGACAGAGAATAAATGAATCCTAATGTATTTTAGGAGCATAAAATTAGAATGGTGTTGCTTGATTGACAGCAATCTAATGTTACTAGCAATTATCTGGTTAAAACAGGGAGGGGGCATGTTTCTTCAAAGGCACAATCTTCATTTTTGTACTTGATAAATTATTAACCATTCTATTAGAAAAATAATGAGTAGCTGCAGATTAAATGGCAAAGGCACAGTTAAGTAAAAAATGCCTTTTGATAATTTTGACCTTGGAAATGTGATGGGTTTGGATTAGAAATAGACTAGTTGGTTCCTCATCTTAGGTCTTTTTATTGCAACATAAGGTAGTCCTGGCTGTAAACTCAATACAAGAATAGTAAGGCTATTCCATAGCCTAGAATGAAGGACATTATAAATATATGCGAAATGTCAGAATAAATTTAATCACCTTCAAGAAGTATCTGCTGAAGGACTACTGTGGGCAAAATACTGTGCTATGACCTTGAGAACAAAGAGAATATAAGAGCTGGTGATTGCCAATGAGGAGTTTCCCCGTCTGTCTGGGGAAACAAACAGAAGTATATAGAAGTGCATTTCTCACGGCTGTAATCCATATGGATCAAATGAAGTGCTACATTGTACATTAAAGTTATTATAATTTGGTAATAATGGTATTTTTTAAAGGTATGAATTATGATGATTGTTAAAGGAGTTTAAATGAAAGGAGTAATTGTGGCCAGTTAAGGAATGTGATAGGAATGCTTGCAATGAGTATAGCACGTGCTAGCTTTTATTGGAGGGGCAGATGGAGTATATAAAAGATCTTGTCCCAGTTAGTTTGCAATCTTCTGCCTTCTGGCAACTCTGTCTCCACCCCCTTTTCAGCTATCTTATTTTCTCTTGTCTTTAAATACTGGAGTTTCACAAGACTCAGTCCAGAGCTATTTCTTTTTCTCAGTCTTTACTTTCTCCATCTGGAAAGTCTTATCCATTCCCATGGCTTCAATAAACAGATACTTCACAAATTTGCACTTTCAGCCCAGATAGCTCCTCTAGCTCCAGAACCATACACCCAGCTGCCTCATTCATTGACATTGCTTCTTGGATATCTCAAAGGATTAAACACACACACACACACACACACACACACACACACACACAACTGTGATTGTGATTTAATTTCCTTCCACACTTAGTCTCTTTCCAAACTTTTCTAGTTCAGAAAATAGTCCTAACAATCATTTGATTGATTCAAAGCAGATGTAAGCCAAAAAACTGGTGGTCACCTCTGATGCTGCCATCCTTCTCCTTGTGCTATCCACTTCATTGTCAAGGCCTGGCAGCTTAACCTCCTAAATATCTGGCAAAAGTGACCACTTCTCTCCATCGTACACCAGTCTGTGTCCTCTGTTACGTAAGTTCCTTTGTACTTACTCTCATGAGATCACGTTTCTTCTCCTTACTGCCTCTGGTTAGTTGTTGGGTAGTTGCACAGCTAGTTGCCTGCTCATCCTACATCCCTACCTTTTCCTGTAATAACCAAATCTGAATTTTGTTCTGGTATCTGCTCCTTCCTACATGACTCAGGGGAGGATGACTTTGTTTCCATCTCACAGTAAATCCCCTTGACAATGATTGGGTATGAGGTGGGCACGTAACCCACTTTGGGCCAATGAAACAAAAGGGAATATGTGCTAGGTGACTTTAGAGATGGCATTTCTTGCTTTAAGAAGAAGATTAAGAAGGAAACAGTCCATTTCTGCATCTGCTGATCGGGATGAGCTGCCTAGAACAGCTGCAGTCATGCTGATGCCTGCCTGAAGATGGAGCCCGCAGAAAGTGGAGGGCCGCTCTGAGACACCAGCAAGCAGGTGGAGTCACCTTACCACCAGACTTCCCTCAAGAGGTGGCAAATGTCCACATAGTTTTTGCCAATTTGAGATGAAGCTTTTCTATTACTTAAAGCAGGAGTTATCTTAATGGATAAAACAATTTCATTCTCAATGGAATGATTATTTAAACAATAAAAAGAACAGTTTCTCAACTAGACTATATGCATGTCCACTTTGCTTGTAGTTGGATTCTCTGTACGAAGGACCATGTCTGCATATAGTAGGAATTCAGGGAATATTTGATGAATGAATGAATGTGTTAGCCATGGAAATAGTAGTGAACATGATAATGAGGAAAATAATGATACTAGGTGATGTTTGATGATTGCCAGTGACTGGTGTGAATGTAAGTTTAGGAGGAGTTTGGAAGAGGAATAATCCAGAGTGTCTACATGTCTGCAGTGATCTTCACAGAGGAGATAAACTTGGAGGTGATCTTTAAGCACTGGCTGGATTTAGACAGACAGACAGACAGAAATGGTGGCAGTTGGGGAAGAATACATCAGGAAGGGATCCCAGGGCAAGAGACTGAGCATATTTTGGTCAGTGCCTCAGCATGAAATTGGAAAGGATGACAGATGTCTTTGAAAGCTACATATGAGTGTGTACTTGTCCTGAGAGAAATGGAAAACCCTTAAAGATTGTTGAGCAGGGGTGTGACCTGACTTTCTGTATCTAGCTGGTACTTAACTCCTGGGTGAGGGTGGCCCTCACTATACAATCTCCAATTATTAGAGAAAGAGAAGGGCCCTGTGTCCATGATTGTGCAATTACACATACAATGGACAATGTAATTAAAAAAAAAAAAAAACCCTGTCATTTTAAGCTTTTAAAAGCATGTCTCCCTAGTTGAAATTGAAAGAATAATTGCAGACATGGTGTCTTACCTGTGGGCAGATTTCATGGTCATTCATTTTCAAATATCTGATGTCAGTAATTTAAGTGAGACTTCCAGAACATTATTCCTCTGTGTTACAATGTCGGCCACTCAATAATTTTAAATTGATTCATTGCTATACCTAATGGAAAAAATTATTTTAAGTACTCTACCCATTTTCCCTGAGGGAAAATGCCTGGGGAGGCTACCGTTCAATAGTTCTCTTGATGTCATGACTTGAGTTTTTAGTGTCTCTTCAATACATTTTAAGGGATTTGGAGTAGAGCTTTAAACACTTTCTAATAGTAATTTGGGAAACCCAATATTTTGGAAAGTAAAATTGCTTGTGTCTTAAAAACATAAATTTAGCAATTAAGCTTAAAAGGTTAATTTGGGCCAGGCGTGGTGTCTCATGCCTGTAATCTCAGCACTTTTGGAGGCTGAGGTGGGGGATCATGAGGTCAGGAGTTTGAGACCAGCCTGACCAACATGGTGAAACTCGTCTCTACCAAAAATACAAAAATTAGCCGGATGTGGTGGCACGCACCTGTAATCCCAGCTACTCAGGAGGCTGAGGAAGGAGAATTGCTTAAACCCAGGAGGCAGAGGTTGCAGTGAGCTGAGATGGCGCCACTGCACTCTAGCCTGGGCAACAGAGTGAGACTCGACAGAGTGAGATTTTATCTAAAAAAGTTAACTTGAAGTACATTTGACTCTCAAACAACACGGGTTTGAACTGCATGAGTCCACTTATAACACGAATTTTCTTCCACCTCTGTTACCCCTGAGATAGCAAGACAGCCCCTCCTCCCCTCCATCCTCCTCTACAGCCGCAATGTGAAGACAATGAGGTGAAGACCTTTATGATGATCCACTTTGACTCAATGAATAGTAAATACATTTTCTCTTCTGTAAGATTTTCTTAACATTTTCTTTTCCCTAGTTTATTTTATTGTAAGAAAATAGCATATAATGTAAAAAATATGTGTTCACTGTTTGTTATTGATAAGGCTTCTGGTCAACAGTAAGACATTAGTAGTTAAGTTTTGGAGGAATCAAAAGTTATAAGTGAAGTTTTGACTGTGCAGGGTCTGTGTTCCTAACTCCCCGTCTTGTTCAAGGTCAACTATAATTGTAAACGCTTGCTCTTTTTTTGTGTGTGTGCCAGTTTCAGGACTTTGAAATATTTGCAGTTTGGTACGTATTGCTCTAGAAAAGTTTATATATATGAATATGATTGTATACTTAAGAAATCATTTAATATATAGAAACAACTTTATTTTACATATTTTAAATAAATATTTATTTTGTTTATAGAAACTTATTTAATCTCCTAAGGATTTCTCAGTTCTTTATTAGTTTGACTTCTGTAGTTGGAAGTAACAGAATGGGATTTGGCTAACATAAGCCAGAAAAAAAAAGTGACGGGGGTTGGGGGAAGTCTCAGATTCTGAGGAAAAAGCTGAGGCCTCAGGAGGGGCAAGAAGGGATATAGAAGCACAAGAAGGGGGTTCAGGGGATGTCAGTGGCAGAAAACAGTGTGGTCTCCTAAGGACACTGCCATAGTGGTAATGTGGCTTCATCCCTTTCAGGCTGTTAGTTTTTTGGCACATGATTTAAGTTCTGGGGCGAGAGAAAGGATGATTATAATTAGCCTAACTTGGATCTCCTACCTATTTCTTTTTAAACCAAGGATGCAGTCAGTATAGTGTAGACCCTGCAGAATGGTTCTTTCCCAAGGCCAATGCAGAGTGCTCTTTCCTTAGAAATGAGGCCTCCTGTGGATGCAGCCCTAGGCAAAAAAAGCCAGATGTGACCTACAGCATCACTTACCTGGACTCTTAGGTGCCATTTCTTTCCAAACTCGTTCTTTCAAATTCAGCCTCCACACTGGCTGCCAGAGTGATCCTTATAAAACCTCAAATTGACTCTCACCCTTCCTGACTTAACACTTGTCAGTGACTTCTTAAGGACCAGGTGATTTTTTAAATTTGGTCACTTCTCACCTTTCTTAGCCTAGACCTCCAGCCTCTAAAACTACCTAGAGCATCTCCCATCTCTGCTCTGCACTTCTTTCCCCCGCCACTTGGAGTTAGAGCTCACATCTTCTGGGTTCCTGCCCTGCGTGTGTCCATTGCTGTATTTACCACACCAGGTTATAATGATCATTTGAAGGGCCTGTTTCATGCAAGAGAATTCTATCTCACTCATTTTTGTATCTCTAGATATTACACACCACCTGCCTTTATTATTTACATTTTGCTCAATAATTTTTTGCTTAATGAGTAATTTAATGAAGGCAATGTGTTTATCCTTGATGTTCCTTTACGGGTAACTATCGCAAAACCTGATGTCTATAATAACTTTTGTCTTTTGGGAAGCTAACTAGCTTCCAACAATGTTGTATTATTGTTCATCCAAATTCCTTAAAGGACAATGTTTACTTGGGAGCCGATTTCCACTGTGAAAAAAAACAACAACTTGGTTTATGTTTTCCCAGGCTTATTTTTTACGTTTCCTTGCTATTTCAGAAGTATGAAGATGAAGATGCACATTTTCATAGTGAGGGAAATATTGCTAGGTACTTTTCTTTCTCTTTTTAACTTTTAGGTTCTGGGGTACATGGGCAGGTTCGTTATATAGGTAAACCTGTGTCATGAGGGTTTGTTGTACAGATTATTTTGTCGCCTGAGTACTAAACTTAGTACCCAATAGTTATTTTTTCTGATCTTCTCCCCCTCTCCTACCATCCCTCCTCAGGTAGGCCTCAGTGTCTGTTGTTCCCCTCTCTGTGTCCGTGTGTGCTCATCATTTAGCTCCCACTTATAAGTGAGAACATGTGGTATTTGGTTTTCTGTTCCTGCATTAGTTTGCTAAGGATGATGGCCTCTAGCTCCATCCATGTTCCTGCAAAGGACATGATCTCATTCTTTTATTGTGGCTGCATAGGATTCCACGGCATATATAGATATATATATCACATTTTCTTTATCCAGTCTACCATTGATGGGCATGTAGGTTTATTCCATGTCTTTACTACAGTGAATAGTGTTGCAATTAACATAACATGCATATGTTTTTATGGTACAATGGCTTATATTCCTTTGGTTATATACCCAGTAAAAGGATTGCTGGGTTGAATGGTATTTCTGTTTTTAGCTCTTTGAGGAATTGCCATACTGCTTTCACCAGGAACTTCTCTAAAGCAGAGATGGGAAAATCATAAGGTGACTTGGAATAACTTCCGTTACCACATGTAGTATTCAGCTCTCTCAGTACCAATAATTTCATATTGCTCCTCTTCTAGAATATCTACCTCCCTGCCTTTTTTTCCCTACTAGCAGCACATTGTAAGCTCTCCTGAATTTGTTGTAGACTATCACCCCAAATCCTCTTAAACTTTTTTGCTTTTTAGAAGAATTCTTAGTCTATGTCTGTGCCTCATAGTATTTTTCCCAAAGTGTATTGTTTTATGTTCTTGTAAATTGAAATCATCACACTTAAACTGATGTGTCTCTCCAAGGTCTCTGGATTATTCTGTACTGTTGATATATTTTTCACTATTTATGATTTTCTGCAAATAAGAATAATGTACAATTTATTTTGTGCTTCAGATCATTAATAAGGATATTAAATAGCATGTGCTTCAGATTTTGCCTTCTGGCATCCTGCTTTTCCCAGTTTGATTCTGGCCTGTTAACAGTTATTTTTTATTCTGTCAGGCTTTTTTTTTGGTTCTGTTAAAATATTGTAGTATTTTTAACAGAAAGTAGCTTGTAACTTTTCTCCATTTCAGCACTAAGAAGCAAAAAACCAAGATAAATTATGTCAAGAGATTCTTTTATTTTCCCCTGGAATCTATGTTTTTGAAGGGAATGTTAGTTGATTATTATAATATTTATTGAGACTATACCATCAACCACTTATATAGTTCTTGCTTTGCTTCAGAACTATTCTGTGTATTATGTATGGAATAACTCATTTAATGTCCACAACAACCCAATCTACAACACCTTTAACCTTCATCCTATTTCTTCTCTCCATCTTCATTACCACAACTTTGCTGGTACCTAATTATCACATCCTGGGATTTCTGCAACAATCTCCTCAACTGATATTCCTGATTCCATCTCGGAGCCCCTAGAGCTCATTTTCCACAATGTAGACCAACTGACTTTATAAAAATACAAAAATGATCTTATATCTTCCCTGCCTAAAGCTCTCACAAAATGTAGGGCCTAAGAGTGAGGAAAAGGGTAAGTTTCCCCAAGGAAAATGAGGGTTCATTTTCCAGAATAAAGGGGAGTGGATGCTGGTCAAGAAAACACAGTAGATGCCCATCTTCTGTCAACTGTTCAGAGAGTATGGGGCATGCAATTGATATCATACAGGGCTCTTTATTTAAATGCTTCCAATTACTAAAACCAATTTATAATTTTTGTTAAATTTCTTCTTTTGAATAATTTTGAATAATTGCTTATAAGCAATGACTTGAATTTCACCTGATATATAGAGAAAGTGATCTAGGAAGAGGTTAGGTGATTGAAAATCATTAAAATGTCTGTAAGGAAGAAATTTGAATTTTCTTTGCAACAGAACATCACATTATTCACATAGAATATTACAACTCAGGAAAGAATCTTAAAATCACTCCTTAGCTGAGGTACGGGTATGACTCCCCTGCTTACCTGCTTGAGAATTTATCATTATGATGAGACAAGTGTCATGAGTGAACCGGACCCAGAACTGCAAAATGTAGTCAGTCTGTTTTGCTTGAGTTCATATCTAAATGGATGTGGTCAAGGTGCTCTGTCATTTATCATTTGAAAATGCTCACCCATCTCAGGAAGTTCTTGGCTTTATTGGCAAATCAAGTGAGAACTGAAGCTCATTGAATCTATTGAATCATCTCATTTTTATGTAGAATAAATTTCGGTTTGGGGCTTTAAATGTCCTGCAACAATCAGTTATATGGATGAGCTGTGGACCATTCACTAAGTTTTATAATAAACTCTGCCATCTTTAGATGTGTCCTGTGTTACTAGCCTTAGAAATGGCTGTGCTTTGGTGACAATACAAAAAGCAAAACTTTATCCTGCACATGAATAATACAGAGAATGAAAAATGTTTAGGGTTAAGAAAAGACATGAGTATAATGTTTATGCTCAAGAGAAGTGTTTCTATGTAGTCAATAGTCTCAGACCCTTCAGCGTGTCCTGAATAACGTCTTTCTCTGTGCCGATTTTCTGCTAAAGTAGCAATTGTTCAGCTTTCATGAATGACCCATTGTATGGGATGATAAATGAGACGAACAATTGTTCTTGAAGTTATTGGCATCTCAGGCCAATCTTTATTAGCTTAGTCTAAACTCTAGATTTGACTATCAGTGTAATATTGAGAACCTGGAAATATCAGAGCAGGTTGGAAAGATGCTACTTTTTAAGGAATAAAGGTTGTTTGCTGATCCTAGATTTTAGAGACATTAAAAGGCTAACACATTATCTATCTCTATTATGATTATGATTGTTGATTATGGCTATGTAAAAATTGCCAAACTGAGTAGCTTAAAATAAACAACCATTTTATTTTGCTCACTATTTAGAGGGTCAGGAAATAGGAAAGGGCTTGGTTGACCTGCTCTCATTTGGGATCTCTCATGGGGTCAGGGGTCACCCAGGGCTGCAGTCATTTTGGAAGCTTGACTAGGCAGGGCATCCTCACATGAGGATGGCTTACTCACATGGCTGCAGCAGATGTGACTACCATGGCATTTCCAGCATGGTGGTCTCAGGGTAATTGGATGTGTTACGTGGTGCTTGGCTATCCCCCTGTGTGAGCATGCCAAGAAAACACACAAGAGTCTGCATGGACTTTTCTCACTTAGCCTCAGAATTACGTAGCATCGCTTTCACTGCATTCTCTTGGTTACTGGTTACTAAGACCAGTCCAGATTCAAGGGAAGGGGACATAGACCCCACTTCTCATGGGACAGGTGTTAAAGAAGTTGCACTCATATTTTAAAATCGTCAGAGGGGTCAGCAGTGGGTACTTAGGAACACCTTCCTCCTGTTGCCCAGGGTAATTTCTGGGAGTATCCACTACTGAGATACTTCATAATACAACATTTTTCATAATGATGAAAATTATGGAGACATGATTTTACCTCAGTGTTCCTCTTTAAGGCCCATCATAAAATATCGATGTATTATTTCTCTTCTGAAGCAGAGCCAAGAATTTTATCCCACCTGCTATATGGGGGAGAAGACTAAAAACTGAGAAGTGTTTGGATCTGACTCAAAAAATTGGGATGTTAAATCCACCTGTAATGCAAAACCAATCTTACCCAGTGCTCTGTAAATTCTCCACTGAGTTTGACAAGATTTTATTTTTAACTCAGCAAATGAAAAACCCATTTGAACTACCTCATTCTTGAATAGCCGCATATTAAAGATAAATATGAGGCTATGAATGATATGTTGTCTGCTTTGTAAAATCAAGAGAATAGAAAATGTGCAGCCTTTTTGTATAAGCAATTTCTTTCCTTTAACACTATCAAATCTATAAAGGTCTATTGCTGACCCAGATTATCCTATAGAAAATGAAATCTTTTCAAAGTCAACATTACAATTCACATTATTCAGGGCGTTCTTTTTCATGGTTTATCTTTGAGCATGCCTATGGGAGTGGTTTTGCTCCAAGTATAATAGTATCATTGCTGTCTTTAGCTCAGTTAGCCCTATGGTGTTATCCATTATACACAGGAGTTTGCTAGTTCATTAATAAACTGATAAGGGCTCAAACACCTATCATCAATTTCATTTCTCTCCTCTGAGAGACAGTCTTTCAGATATAATGTAGTTAATGATAGTCTATATATGAAGGTGAGGCACCTGATTCTTCACAATTATAGTGGTGGACTATTACTGAAGACTGAATCTCAGAGTAGACACATGTAGGCTGTATTTTAATGGTATCCCAATGAATGATGAGCTTTATATTTCAAGCTAGTGAATTAAAATAGGCTGTTGCATTTGCATCTGTTGAAAGAAAGTAATTCTCCTTTACTTAGTATGTGGAAGTTAAGATAACCATGAAAATTACTTAATATTGCTTTTGTTTTCTGGTTCTCAGCTGGAAGCTTCTCTCTAAGGTCCTTCTATTAATGTACTTCCTACCATGTTGATTAAAAAGCAAAGCAAAACAAGACAATTCTCTTTTTATTGTCTCTATGTTCCTATCCTTGAATGGTATAATACGTTTAAAAATGTAGTGATTTTTCTAATTGCAAAGGTAATACTTTAAGCAAAAAGGAGATAAGAGTAAAAACCTTTTCTATTACTGCCCTAAGATTATGTGTTTATAATCTTTCGGTTAATTTCTCTACTAGATGTATATACATATGCACATAAACACAAATTATTCTTGAATAAGTAATGTAGTCTTATGGTACAAAATTCAAAAAGTAAAAAGGTTATAAAGTGAAAAATCTTCCTTCCTCAGAACCTTAGCTGTCCAGTTCCTCTCCACAGAGATTTCAATGTTCTATGATTTTGCAGAGATATTCTAAGTAGATTCAAATAACTATGTGTGTAGATTTTTCTTCTCCTGACACCTAAATGGTATAATATTCAAACTGCTTTTTCTTTTTTTTTTTTTTTTAGACAGAGTCTCACTCTGTTGCCCAGGCTGGAGTGCAGTGAGTGACACCATCTCAGGTCACTGCGGGCTCCAGCTCCCGGGTTCAAGCTATTCCCTTGCCTCAGCCTCCTGAATAGCTGGGACTATAGGCACCCACCCCACCACCATATCCAGCTAATTTTTGTATTTTTAGTAGAGACAGCAGTTTCACCACGTTGGCCAGGCTGGTCTTGAACTCCTAACCTCAAGTGATCCGCCCACCTTGGCCTCCCAAAGTGCTGGGGTTACAGGATTGAGCCACTGTGCCCAGGCTTCATACTGTTCTGTGTCTTGGTTTTTCATTTAATTGTCCGTCTTGGAGCTATTTCTATATTAATTCAAAAAGCATTTTCTTTTTAAAATGATGTATGGTATTCAACAAATGAATATATATGCACACACACACACACAAATTCACTACACCCTTAATTTACTTAACTAGTTCTCCATTAATGGTTATTTAGGTTGTTTCCAATCTTCTCTTTTCACAATTCTGTGATGAGAGAATTGTGTATTAGTTGGCTAGGGCTGTCCCAACAAAGTTCCTTAGTCTACGTGGCTTTAACCACAGACATTTACTGTATCACAGTTCTGAGGCTAGAAGTCTCAGAACTAGAAGGGTCTAGGTCCAGGCCTCTCTCCCTGGCTTATAGATGATCATCTTTCGAGTCTGTCTTCTTGCATTGTCTTCTTTCTCTGATTGTGTTTCTGTGTCCAGATTTCCTGTATTTATAAGGACACCAGTCATAATGGATTAGGGTCCACCCTAATGACCTCATTTTACCTTGACTCCCTCTGTAAAGATCTTATCTCCAAATAAGGTCACATTCTGAGGTAGCGTGGCTTAGGATTTCAACACAGAATTTGGAGGGGTTGCAACCAACCTAAGACACCTTGTGTTTTGCACATAATAAGTGTATTTTGCGGTAAATTTGTAGAATTTGAAATTTGAAATTCTAGAATTTGAATCTAAAATTGCTGAGTCAAAAAATACGTGTATGCAATTTCGATAGCTGTTGCCCTGTCATTCTCCATACAAGTTACGCTAATTTACAGTTACCGTGAGCAATGGATGAGCATGTCTTTTTCCTCAGCATCTCACCCAACAATGTTACCAAACCCTGGGTCTGTCACAATCTAATACATGAAAATGGTTCTTGATGTGGTTTTAATTTGCATTTCCATTAAATATGTGTGATTGAGTATCTTTTCACATTGTTAAGTACGTATTTTCTTTAAAAAAAGATGGAATCAAACAGCAATTACCTTTTTGTAATTCTATTTTTTTCCATTTAAGCAACATATAGTGGACATCTTTCCCTATTATTTAATATTTTTCTATAACAGGAAAGTAATATGGCTTCATACTATCCCATTGAATATCCATATCAAAATTTACTTAATTAATTCCCTACTGTGCATTTATGTTGTTTCCAACATTTTTACTTCCAAAATAATGCTGAGATAGTATGGAGTTAAGTCTTTGTGCACAGCTAGGGTAGAAATTAACTCTTTGGTTTTTGTAGATAGATTTTCGAAGCTGAATTAATAATTAATCAGGCCATATTAATTAGGCCATGATCTACCTTTTAACCTTCCTGTTTCCCCTACAGAAAGTGCTTGCCTGTGATTTCAAGAAATCTACTTCTCAGCAGATGAGGCTAGTCTTAGACTTTTTTCTGTACTAGAAACAAATTTTCTTGTAATGAAATTCATTTGTCTCTGAAATCAACTGTGCCATCTACTATACCATGTTGTAAGTATGAGTAGATGGCACTACTATGACAGAGTAGGGGGCAGAATGTTTTTGGACAGTTGGGGTCTTTATCTCTCAATTTATAGCTTATATTCATAAGACAGCAGAGTAGCAACAACCAACACTTACTGAGTGCCTGAAATGTATTAACTTATTTAAGCTTTTCAACAAAGATAGGAGAACTAATGGGGTAAGGGACTCAGACACTGCAATAGACAGCCATTACTGCAATAATGCTGTGTAACAAACTACCCTCAAACGTCAGTGTCTTACAATAACAAGCATTTAATTTTGTTTTGCTCATAAATCTACATTTGGCTAGGGTTCTGTTGTGCTTGGCTGGCACCAGCTGAACTTGAATCAACCCTACATGTTGGATCCAAATTTATTCCACATTTCTCTCATTCCCATTTGAACAGCAGCTATCTGCAGCATGCTCCTCTCATGTGAACAGCAGGAATGTAAGAGGCAAATCAAACTGTGCAAGCACATTTAAGGCCTCCATTAACATTTCATTGGCCAAAGCAAGCATGTCGGAAAACAAGTCTTATATCAACAAGGCAGAGGAAATATGTTTTACTTATACTGGGAGAGAATTGTAAAATTTCTTGTATTCTATCCCAGGAGAGAGAAGAATCGGAACCAATTAATATGATCTATCATAGATACCTTGGAAGAATGGATAAGTGACAAATTTCAGTTTTCATGTGAAGACCAAAGCCATTTTTTGTTGTTGTTAACACTGTGTCTCAAGTCTTATGGGGCTAAAAGTCCCATAGAAGACCTTTTTGAGAGATATTTACATTAAGAAATTTGGTTAGGACCTAAAGAAGAGTCAAACATTTGAAGAAACACGTCTGCTTATCACTGGTTATAATCTACCGGAGAAGAAAATAAGGCATTTATACAAACAATTCCATAGCAAGATGTAAGATAAAAGGTGTCCTTCAAAGACCAATTGTAAGTAAAAGAATAGAGAAAACTATGTAATAATTGGATTTTCTTTGCTTGATCTCCCAGTTACTAAGTTCTTTTGTAATGAAAAGTGTAGAAAAAGATTTCCTAATAGCTAAATTGGGAAAAATTTTTATTTCCCAGAAACACTACAGATGTACTTTTTATTATGCAAATGTTAAGAGGAGCCTGTAGGAGCTCCACAGTTTTGGAAAAACAGATTAATGTGTTTCTTAGGCCTTCTGTCTTTCAACAAATTGAACAGTCTGGAGTGTCAAATTGAAAAAGAGAAAGGAAAAAAATCTGCCTCCATGAAGAATCATACCAATAAAAACTTAAGACAATGAGACCTATTGTTAAGAAATTTTAAAATCCTTTTAGTCTTTGAATTAAGAATATATGTAGTTGGAGAAATAAACACAATATAATATAGCTCTCTGGAAAGAATTCATTTAAGTCATTTGTTTTAGAAATTAGAGAAAATCATTCACCTGTGAATGTAGGAAACCATTGTTAGTTGCTACTTTTGATATGAAAAGGTTAAAACAGTTTGAGAAAGAAATTTTAACCATCATCTGACTTTTTATTGCATGATTTTGACCTAAATTACCTGAAGGATCATTTTGATGGTGAAAAAAACATCTATGGAGACTAAGTGTATTTCCACATAGCTTATTTCAAAAATTGAGACAGATTTTTATAGAAATATTGTCTTAACTTTAATGATATAGATGTTTGAATTAATTTTTCCCAACAACTTGCTAAGATTTTTATAGCCTATGTGAGAGTAATAGAGAATGAGATTGGTAAGTTGTGGTACTAGCAAACTCATTATAATGTGAAAGAATTTCACCACAGGAGGAAAATTTGGGGTGCAGCTGAGTTAGCAGTTTCCACATCAATCTGATATATTTTAATGTGTTAATTAGGATGCAAAAACAACCTAAATGGATGAAGACAATAATATAATAATTTAGGATCTTGATTACTGTGGGAAGATTGTGAGATACTTTGTCTGATAAGACACATATTTAAGTCAAAGTTCACATGTGTTTATTGGATGATTTTCCAGTGGAAATTTTTTTAAAAATGAATCTTTTGTGGTCACAAAAAGAGCAGAAAATAGTCTTCCAGTACATGGTTTTAAGTTCTAACTTTGCCATTTGTTAATGAGTTACTCATCTTCTCTGTGACTTACTTTCTACTCCATAAAATCATGATAATAATATCAACTGCGAAAGTTGTGATAAGGTTGAAATGAGATAATTTTATAATATAAGTATAATTATAGATTATGTAATGTATAAACATAATTTATAATATGTTATATATGAATGTAATATAATAATTGCCCCACATACAAGAGTATTCAATAAATGATATTATTATAACTATTTTCCAACAGAAACATGACACTTTAAAAAGGTTTTTCTTATTTTTGAGACAGAGTCTCACTCTGTTGCCCATGCTGGAGTGCAGTGATGGTGTGATCATAGCTTATTGCAGCCTTGACATCCTGATCTCAAGCAATCCTTCCACCTCAGCCTCTGGAGTAGCTGGGACAACAGGCATGCACCATCATCCCCTGCTAATCTTAAATTTTTTTATAGAGACGGGGTCTTCCTACTTTACCCAGGCTGACTTTGAATTCCTGGGCTCAAGTGATCTTTTCACCTCAGCCTCCAAAAGTGTTGGGATTATAGGTGTCAGCCACTGTACCTGGCAGAAACTTTTTTTTTTATTTAAAAAATACACAGACTACCTTATCTTTTTGAGTCAATTAAGTGTTGCACATATTTTCTGTGCAATAATCAACTTCCCTGATTACAGGGGCTTACAAAAATATAAGTTACAGTTACCAAATAGAAAAAAAGGGTAATATAACTGTGAAACAATCACTGTATTATCTATTGCTGCATAATAAAAAATTTTTTTGAGACAGAGTCGTATTCTGTCACCTAGGCTGGAGTGCAGTGGCATGATCTTGGCCCACTGCAGCCTCTGCTTCCCGGGTTCCAGCAATTCTCCTGCCTCAGCCTCCTGAGCAGCTGGGACTATGGGCATGTACCACCATGCCAGGCTAATTTTTGTATTTTTAGTAGAGACAGGGTTTCACCATGTTGGCCATGCTGGTCTTGAACTCCTGATCACGTAATAAAACACTCCAAAATTTATCAGTGTAAAATAACAAACATTTGTTATCTCAGTTTCTGTGGGTGCAAGATACGGAGTAGCTTAACTGGGTGGCTCTGGTTTACAGTCTCTCATAGTGTTGCCATTGAGACATTGGCCAGGGTTGCAGTCATTTAAAATCTTGACTAGGGCTGGAAGATCCACTTCCAAGATGGTTTGTTTACATGGTTTTTGGCAGGAGGCCTCAGTTCCTTATCATGTGGACCTCTCCAAAAGACTGCTTGAATGTCTTCCTTTGTGGGGGAAAATAATAATCCGCATAGGTTCATAACTAGAATGGATCTCTGTTACAAAAGACAGATTAACAAGAGAAAAATAAAGAAAAGTTTATTAATGTGTATATTTCACAAATGCATGGGAGACATCCAGGGAATGAATAGTTCTTAAAGAAGTGGCTTTCAATTCCAGCTTCTATAGCCTCTTCAACAAAGCAGTAAATTTGTAGAGAAGTAACAGGGTAAAGGACTTGGAGTCTTAACAGGCAGCAACTTGGGAGGAAGGCAAACAAATGGTAGATTAAAGTTTGTTACTAATGCTTGCTAATATTAATTCCTCTGGTATCATCTGTCTGTTGTCTTCCTCTGGTATCGTCTGAATATCTGGTATCATCTGGCTGTTGGGTATCTAAAGCTGATGCCAGTGGTTAACCTTTGTTTTCCCTGGTAGAGAGCAGGGAAATCTATGTAAATGTATGTCCTGCTTTCAGACAAATAGAGGGAGGGTTGAGAGCTCTCCTGCATCTATTTCTTCTTTATAGTTTTCAGCTCAACAATCCTTCATATTTTAGGGAGGCATTTCTGGCCTTCACGAGAGAGCAAAGGGGAGATGCAATGAATTTTATGACCTGATCCTGAAAGTCACATGCAGATACTTCTGCATATTTTATCTGTAGAAGAACCAAGTCATTAAGTCCAGTCTACACTCAAAGAAAGAATATAAAAAATATAAAAATCGTGGACACATTTAAAACCACAACAATCAGTCTGAGGAAAGTATGATTTGATGTTGTGTGTTTTTCCTTCAGTTTACTGTTATTTCGATATGCAATTGATAAATAAAATGAGACTTAGAGTCTCTTGGGGACTCAGGCCTTGAGTATTCCATCCCCAACTCTGGCCCTGCCCTTTCCCTTGAAACCCACCTTGGGTCCCCTCTATCCTCAGGATAAAGTCTTCCACTGGACTTGGGTTTTGAGGTCCTATATCCCCCTGAGTCCCTGACTTCCTTCTGTGAGAGTTTAGTAGAGTTGATAAGAGGGACTTCTTAGGTAGCAGGGAAGTTAAGAGGAGAGTGAGAACTAGAGTCTCAATTTGTTAAAATAACCAAGTCGTTAGTCTCTAAGATTACAGAATCAGTAAGTTGTTTACTCACTCCAAAATATATAATAAATCTGTTTTAATAAGTCATCCCTTCATTGATGACTTAGACATAAAAATAGAAACAGTTAAATGGAGCCTAGCGAAGCCCTAGAAAAAAGGCTCAGAGAATCACATTTCGGAGAAAGTCCTGGGATTACCTGTCACACATAGGATGGTTTTACAAAATTGTGTTTGACAGATCTTTAAGGTAGAAAGAAAATCTATAGGTTAAATGTCTCAAAGAAATGTAAGTGAAATATTGATCAGCTGTACTAATCAAGGGTGTTCGAGTTATCCAAAATATTCTTCCACTTGGCTCTGAATATTATTATTTAGAGAATTCACCATTCTTTTCTTGCTCTAAATGTGTTCTGGAATTATTACCGGGAGATTGCTTTCCCAGTTTATGTGTGAGTTAAAGAGTCGGGTGGAGGTGATTGGGTGCAGTGTGATACAAAGGGAAGCCAGTTTGTCCATAATATTTATTTTAGGATTTGCACTTGCCATGGTTTTGTTTTCTATCTGTTGGGGTTGGTGGAGAAGGATAGTTACATATGTAGGCTCTAAGTTGCAAAATATTTTGATATCAATAAAAAAATTCCATAACTATACTGAAGAAATAAACTCTAGGGGAAACTCTAGAAAGTGAAAAATCAACCTTCTAAAGAGGAAAAGTTCAATTGTATGACTTTGGACAAAGATGTAATTTCAAACCTTTTTTCTCAATTTGATTTGAATATGAAACATAAGATGATGGGAGAAAGAGAAAGAGCAAAAATAAGAAGAAGACTGCTCTTCTGAATGAATTGAGATTTGAAAAGAAATGTGTGTGTGTGTGTCTGTGTGTGTGTGTGTGTTTGTGTGTCGTGTGGGTAGTATTAGGCCATTCTTGCATTGCTATAATAAAATATCTCAGGGTGGGTAATTTATAAAGAAAAGAGGTTTAATTGGCTCACAGTCCTGCAGACTGTACAAGCATGGTGCCAGCATCTGCTTAGCTTCTTGGGAGACCCTGGGAGCTTTTACTCATAGTGGAAATAGAAATAGGAGTGGGCACTTCACATGGCAAAAGCATGAGCAAGAGAGAGAGTTGAGGGGGAGGGGCCACACACTTTTAAACAACCAGGTCTCATGAGAACGGTCTGACCATCAAGAAGGCAGCACCAGGCCATGAGGGACACACCACCATGATTCAGATACCTCCTACCAGGCCCCACCTCCAACACTGGGGATTATAATTCAACATGAGATGTGGCAGGGACATATATTCAAACTATATCGTATACATATATGTATGTGTGTGTGTGTGTGTGTGTATAAAGGTTATAATGCAAACTAATCATATATATACACTTGTGAATGTATATATATTTATATGAAGGTTATAATACAATGGTGAGGAAGAAGCAAGTGGACTAAAATTGCTAAGAATGAGGATGTCATCTCCATCCTTCACTGGTAGGGCTGATTCCAGTCTATTGACTTTTCCTACAACTGTCTACGTCTGTGGGCAGGGAAACCCTGCCTGGAACTTTGTTAGTGGGTCTGTTAGCCATAAATTTAGTGCATAAAGGCATCCAGTGGTAGGTCAGATCTATTTTTGTGGTGGGAAACCACTGGCTTTGGTATGCCCTAATTGTGTTTGCGGTAAAATTGAAGACTATTAACAAGAGTGGGAAATCAGCTGAACGATCATAAATAATTGGTCAAATGAGTGGCAGTGCTGTCCAGTCAACAACACCATGTTTGTGGTTAATGGTGTTTAGGGAGTACCGACTGGGTGCCTGGCATAAAAGAAGTGAAAGCTGTGATTCTGAGCGAATTACCAGGCCTGATTTCCTCAAGACTCCATTGTGCTTTGCGCTGGGAGTGCCTGATTCCCTTGTGCCACTGCTACTGCAAAAATGACCTTCAACACTCCTGCTTCCCCACCCTCCTGCTGCCTTCCTCTCTCCTCATCTGAGAAGCTTAATCCTCCCCTGCTAGCTAACCTTCAGCACATGGGACCAATTCTGCCCTTGGATTGTGGGGGAGGGGAGGAGCTCAAGGTCACTGCTGGAGTGTGTCAGTCTTTGGGCTTTGACCCCAAGTCTCTGTCAAGGGATACGAACCACTGTACCGTACTGCCTTTAGCTTTGGGGTGCTGAGGAAACTTCCAGTGCAAACCAGATCCTCAAACCTAACAGTCATCCTCTATGCCCCGCTTTCTTTCACACTACACATCCAATCCATCAGCAGGTCCTGCTGATCCTACCTGTCAAACAGGTTCCAGAAATGGCTACTTCCTCCCATCTCCAGGGTTACTCTCCTATTCGAGCTATTGTTACCTTTTGCCTGGATATGGAAATAACCTCTACTTTCATTCTTACCCTCTTAGGCAATCTGTTTTCCACATAGGTACCAGAATGAACGTATATATATGCTTCATCACCTTCACTGCTTTAAAAATGCCTTGAAAAAAAATCAAGATTCATTATCTTGGTCTAATGTTCCTGTTAGTAGGCTCTGACTTGCTTACAGGATCTGTTTACTCCAGTCACATTTTTGTTTGTTTGTTTGTTGAGACGGAGTCTTGCTCTGTCACCCAAGCTGGAGTGTAGTGGCGCGATCTGGGCTCACTACAACCTCCGACTCTCAGGTTTAAGCAATTCTCCTGCCTCAGCCTCTCAAGTAGCTGTGATTAGAGGCACCTCCAACCATGTCCGGCTAATTTTTGTATTTTTAGTAGAGATGGGGTTTTGCCATGTTGTCCAGGCTGGTCTCCAACTCCTGACCTCAGAAGCCGCCCACCTGGGTCTCCCAAAGTGCTGGGATTACTGATGTGAGCCATGACATCCGTCCTTGGTCACATGTGTTTTATTGTTGTGCTGTGAACAACCCAAGCCTATTCCATCTCAAATCTGGACTTGGGCAGTTCCCTCTGCTCATTGTGCTCTTCTTTCAGCTCCTGCATGGCTGGTCCATGTAACCGCTGAGGTCTTTGTTCCTACATCACCTCCTTAGAAAAGCCTTTTTTTTTCACCATGCTATCTAAATAACATTGACACTGTGTCATTTTCTGCACCCTTACTCTGCTTGAATTTCTTCACAGTATTCATCACTACCCAGTGGTGTATGTAACATTTATTTATTGTCTGTCTCCTCTACTAGAATACAATTATGAAGAGGGCAGGGACTTTGTTTTGCCCACTACTGTACCCCTAGAGCCTAGAATGGTGCCTAGCATCTTGTAACACTCAAAAAATATCCATTCAAAATATGACTGAACAAATAACTCCTACAATGAAGTTGTTACATCAATCACAGGTAAAATTCGCATAGATTGTACTTTCCAGAAATAACTCCTACAATCTTCCATCCCATGTGATTTTTTTAACACTGTGACTCTGACACTCCACCTATTGAGAGGTGAGGTTTATGACCCTTCTGAATTTGGGCAGGTTTGTGAGCAGTAGAAGGAACCCTGTTTGACTTCTAAGGCTATGTCATAAAAGGTGCTGAAGCTTTCACTTGGTTCTCTTTAGGCGGCTCTCTCTAGAACCCAGACATCATTCAGTTAGGAGGCCCAAGTAGCCCTATGGAGAGGCCACATGTAGGTATTCTGGCTAACAATCTTAGCTGGAGTCAAAGACGGTAACCAGCTTCCACCATCAGACATGTGAGTTAAGGAAGCCTTACAGATGGCAACAGCCGTCAGTCATTGATTCATCCCCAACATTCAAATCTTCCCAGATGAGACCCTGACATTGTGAAGCACAGACAAACCATCCTAGGACTTCTCTTTCCAAATTCCTGTTCCTCAGAAACCATGAGAGATGATTAATTGTTTTATGTCACTAAATTCTTTGATTTATTACACAAAAATAGATAGCCAGGAAAGAGTGAATGAATAACTACCTTCCCCATTTCCACCCTCCCATTGCTGAGGTGTGAATAAGATGGCAGAAACTGGAGCAGCCATCTTAGAGTCACAGGGAAGCTACCAGTAGATTATGGCAAAGTAATAAGATAAAAGGAGCCTGAGTGTCTGACACCATAGAGCTGCCATATCAGTTCTGAGTGAGAAGAAATGAAATTCTTTTTTGTATACGCCTTTTTAATATTTGGGTATTTGTTGTTCACTGCAGCGGCTGGAGCCTATATCCTGTCTCATACAAGACTCATCAACATTTTGGCCAGGCGTGATGGCTCATGCCTATAATCCCAGCACTTTGAGAGGTCAAGGCAAGAGGATCACTTGAGGCCAGGAGTCGAAGACCAGCCTGGGCAACATGGTAAGACTCTGTCTCTGCCAAAAGTTTAAAATATAATAATTTGCCGGGTGTGGTGTTGTGCACCTGGCCCCAACACTTTGGTAGACCAAAGTGGGAGGATGGCTTCAGATCAGCATGAGTGACAAAGTGAGACCCCAACTCTTAAAAAGAAAATTAGCCAGTCATGGTGGCATGTACCTGTAGTCCCGGCTACTTGTGAGGCTGAGGTGGGAGGACTGCATGAGCCCAGGAGTTTGAAGCTGCAGTGACCTGTGATTGTGCCACTGCCCTCAAGCCTGGGTGACAGCATGAAATTCCAACTCTAAAAACAAAAACAAAAACAAAAAACAACCCAATAACAACATTTTAAGTGGCGGCTATGTGCTAGGCTCTGTGTTTTACATATGTTATCTCATTCATTCCTCGTTACAACAGGTACTCTCAAGATTCCTATTTTGTCACGGGGTAAACTGACCTCAGAGAAGGCAACTTAGCCATGGTTTCACAGCTAGGAAGTGGTAGAGTTTAGATTTGAAGGCAAGTCGAAGAGATGTGAGAGCCTGAACTCTTTGAGTTCCCTTTTCTGCCTACATGAATTCAGCTCAAACTTTGTTTCAGGGAAGTGGGAAGTAAGCCTGTAAAGAGAAGAGTCAGAGGGGATAACTGCCAGCAATAGCTGCTGCTTTGGCACTGAAGGGCAGGTCACGAGTCCTAAGATGCACATGTTTTTTTCTTAGCCGTGGTTGCATATAAGAATAACCATGTCTTCTTCAAACCAGAACAACAAAATACATAAATATACAAGTAATCTGCCTCAGTGTAAATATCTTTGCTTTTCTGTATCACATACTGTTGCTGGTATTTTCAATATACATAGATGTGGATATCTAACTATATATATATTCACATGTGTACACACACATGTATGCCTGTACACCACCTCTCATGGTGTTGCCTGTTGCATTTAGGAATATTGCAGCTCAGTAACTGCTTATAATTCAAAATCTAAAAACAATTCACTCCACAGGAAAACTATTAGAACTGATAAACAAATTCAGTGAAGTTGCAGATACAAAGTCAACATACAAAAATCAGTAGCATTTGTATAGGTCAACAGTGAACAATCTGAAAAATAAATTTAAAAATTACTCCAATTTATAGTAGCCACACATAAAATTAAATATCCAGGAATTAATCAAAGAAGTGAAATCTGATTATAATAAAAACTACAAAACAGTGATGAGAGAAATTGAAGAGGACACCAAAAAATGAAAAAAATATTCCACATTCATGGATGGATTGGAAGAATCAATATTGCTAAAATGTTTGTACTACCCAAAGCAATCTATAGATTCAATACAATCCCTATCAAAACACCAATGACATTCTTTACAGAAATAGAAAAAACAATCCTAAAATATCCTGGAGCCACAAAAGACCCAGAATAGCCAAAGGTATCATAAGCAAAAAGAACAAAACTGGGGGAATCACATTACCTGACTTCAAATTATACTATAGAGCTATAGTGACCAAAACAGTATGGTACTGGAATTAAAAACAGACATCTACACCAATGGAACAGAATAGAGAACCCAGAAACAAATCCATACACCTACAGTGAACTCATTTTTGACAAAGGTGCCAAGAACATACACTGGGGAAAAGACAGTCTCTTCAATAAATGATACAAGGAAAACTGGATATCCATATGCAGATTAATGAAACTAGACCTCTATCTCTCACTATATACACAAATCAAAGTAGCTTGAAGGCATAAGTCCAAGACCTCAAATTATGAAACTACTACAAGAAAAACACTTGAAAAAGTCTCCAGGACATTGATCTGAACAAAAATTACTTGAGCCATACCCAACAAGCACAGATCACCCAAGCAAACATGGACAAATGGAAAATGGAATCAATTAAGTTAAAAAGCTTCTGCACAGCAAAGGACACAATCAACAAAGTGAAGAGACAACCCACAGAATGGGAGAAAAAAATTTGCAAACTATCCATCTGACAAGGGATTAATAACCAAAATACCTAAGAAGCTCAAACAACTCTATAGGAAAACATCTAATAATCTGATTAAAAAATGAGCAACATTTTGAATAGACATTTCTCAAAAGAAGACATGTAAATGGCAAACAGGCATATCAAAAAGTGATAAACATCATTGATAATCAGAGAAATGCAAGTCAATTCTACAATTAGGTATCATTTCACCCCAATTAAAATGACTTATATTCAAAAGACAGGCAATAACAAATGCTGGCAAGGATGTGGAAAAAAGGGAACCTGTGTATACTGTTGGTGGGAATCTAAATTAGTACAACCACTATGGAGAACAGTTTGGAAGTTCTTCAAAAAAACTAAAAACTGAGATTCCATATGATCCAGCAATCCCACTGGTAGGTATATATCCCAAAGAATGGAAATCAGTGTATCATAAAGATATCTGCTCTCCTGTGTTTGTTGCAGCATTGTTTACAATAGCTAAGATTTGAAAGCAACCTAAGTGTCCACCAACAGATAAATGGATAAAGAAAATGTGGTACATATACATAATGGAGTACTATTTAGCCATAAAAAATGAGACTCAGTCATTTGCAGCAACATGGATAGAACTGGAGATCATCATGAAATAAACCAGACACAGAAAGAGAAATACTACATATTCTCACTTATTTGTGGAATCTGAAAATCAAAACAATTGAACTCATGGACATAAAGAGTAGAAGGAGGGTTACCAGAGGCTGGGAAGGGTAGTGGGGGGCTGGGCGGGGGAAGTGGGGATGATTAATGGGTACAAACATTGTTAGAAAGAATGAATAAAACCTACTGTTTGATAGCACAACAGGGTGACAATAGTCAATAAAAACATAATTGTACATTTAAAAATAACTTAAAAAGTGTTATTGAATTGTTTGTGACTCAAAGGAGAGATACTTGAGGAGATGGATATTCCATTCTCCATGATGTGCTTATTTCATATTGCATGCCTGTATCAAAACCTATTACATACCCTGTAGATATATACATCTACTGTGTACTCACAAAAGTTTAAAATTAAAAAAATAAAAAGAAAATATAAAAAAGAATAAGAAAATTTAAAAGAACAATTCAATACAACCCTTTTGTAATACTTGTTTTTGGTGGTTAGGCACAAATGAAATAAGAAGTATAAAATCTTTTTGAAAAAGGAAATCAAAATGATTCTATTCATGCTTGGGAAATATTACAAATCATGTCACCTATGTTTTCATGAGAGAATCAGATAATCTCAGATAATCTTAAATTAATCCCAGTTAATCCTCAAGGTAGGAACTATTATCCTATTGTAGATTGGGAAAACAAGGCACAGAAAAGTTCAATGTTTTTCTAAAGGTCACACAGCAAGGAGTCCTTCTATGTAATTGCAACAGAAGGATGAGGAATAGCCTGTTATTTGCTTTTCAGTGTGAATAAATGTGTTGCATAAATTCTTATTCTATTTATTGTATTTTCTACAGTAAAATATTGGAGATGATATCTTAATTATAGTTAAGATATAAGATCAAAGATTTTCTTGCTGCTTCTTTTTAAAGGAGGTAAAAACGATCCGAATATGATTTAGTTAAGTGAAATCTACATGGCAAAGCTAACTAGCTTCCAATGTTTGAAAGTTGCAAATTACATGGAAGCAGTCTGAGGAGTATCAAAGTGAATTATGAAACGATATAAAATAAGGAAAAACCAGACACCTTCTGGGAGGGAAACTCTTATTTGCTGTGGCTAATTAAGAGTATCTGAAGCAAGAGTTATGAGAGTTGGGTGGCTGAGGGCATATCAAGGAAACTAGACTCTACAGTAAATGAGAAAAATTTGCAAGGTCCAAGCTCCTCTCAGATGTGCGATGGATTAACTCCTTAGCCTTCCTGCCTCTTCTTGAGCTTTGGTGGTTCTAGCTGCAGACATAAATGTTTCATGTGAACTTTGCTTACATGTAGCTAAAATGCAAGATTTTCCTTTATTACGTTTAATAAGAACTCTGAAGAGCACCCAGACTTTTCTGATTTTATTCTCACCAGGTATACTCTATTTCTGGAGTCTCATGAATTCCCTTTAATTTTCACTGAGTCCATTGTGATGTAAAGAGTATGAGTTGCTTTGTGAAACCTGAAGTGGTGTGTGTGTGTGTGTGTGTGTGTGTGTGTGTGTGTGTGTGTGTGTATTTATGGAATTATTTCAGCAACAAACTACATCATAGAGACCAGGCATCATTATCAGTACACTCAGGTTTGAATGGACTGCTGCTTTTTTATTACATATTCTACTTCTCCTTGGTTCTAACATGTGTGCAAGCATTAATGGCATCAATCAGTTGTTTATAGAACAATAAAGAACAGTTATGGATAAAGCTCAGAAGATAGAATTTTCTTGGATTGATTATTACATTATATTATTGTAAAATGTCCTGTGAAAGTTTAAATTTCATTAACTCTAGGCTTTAAATCCAAGTCAGGAATAGTCCAAAGTAAAAAGGAAAGCTGGTACAAAATTGCTAGCTACAGATTATCTAAGATATGAAAATGAATCTAGAAAAAATCTTGCTAAACCTTTCTATAGTTAAAAATGTTAAGGACCACCCTTTTCCAAAGTTTGTTTTATAAAAGAAAATGAGCTGCAGGTTTAGAACTCTACAATTTGGAGTATTTTGGGATTTATAGGCCTCTAAAACACAGAAGATTATTAAAGTACACTTATAAGCAATACAAGTCCTTGAAGTAGTATCAAGCACAGAAATCATTCTCCACATTTCTTTTCAAACAAATCTTTATCCTGAACAACCTTATGACCCATTAGTGGGTCCCCCATCAGGAAGTGTCCAAACTACTTTACCAGGATTTACAGTCTCCTTTTCTACCTTTTCAGTCTGTAATACGTATTTATTGACTATAGAGCACGTGCCACATATAGCTTTAAATATGAAGATGTGATTCCTGCACTCAGGAATATTCAACTCTTCAGATGAGCATGTTAATCAAACTAGTTGTATTACAGTTGGTCTTCCATGTCTGTGGGCTCCGTATCCATCAATTCAACCAACTGCAGATAAAAAATATTTGGGAAAAAGGCTGGGCATGGTGTCTCATGCCTGTAATCCTAACACTTTAGAAGGCTGAGGCAGGTGGACTGCTTGAGCCCAGGAGTTCAGGACCAGGCTGGGCAACATAGTGAGACCTTCTCTCTACAAAAAAATTTAAAAATTAGCTGGGCATGGTAGCACATGCTGTGGTCCTAGCTACTCAGGAGGCTGAGGCAGGAGGGTCACTTGAACCTAGGAGGTCGAGGCTACAGTGAGCCATGATTGTGCCACTGCACTCCAGCCTGGGCAACAGTGAGACCCTGTCTCAAAAAAAAAATTCCACTAAGTTCCAGAAAACAGTTTGCTCTGTGCCAAATACTGTGCTGATTCCATGTGAACGAAGTGATGCATAAGCATTGCGTTAGGTATTATAAGTAATCTAGAAATGATTTAAAGTATATGGAAGGATATGTGTAGGTTATATGCAAATACTACACCATTTTCTATAAGACACTTGAGTATTCATGGAGTTTGGTATCTGCAGGGGGTCCTGGAAACAATCCCCCATGGATACCTAGAGACAACTGAAGTTATCTAGTTATCTGTAACAAATTACCTCCCCCAAATAGTGTCTTAAAACAAATATTTATGATCTCATAGCTGTTGTGGGATGGAAGTCTGGACACAGCTTAGCCTCGTGATGTGGCTCAGCATGTCTCATGAGGTGATGGTCGAGGTGTCAGCAACTGAAAGGCTTGATTGGGACTGCAGGATCTGCTTCCAGTCTCTCTCATGAGGTTGTCGTCAGACCTCAGTTCCTTGCTGGCTGTTGGCTGGATACTTGAGTTCCTCAACACATAGGTCTATCCATAGGCTCCCATGTCCGAACACAGCAGTTGGTTTTTTTCCCAGGGTGAATGTTCATCTCTGTAGCAGTGAAACATAACTTCAGCAGTATTACAAATGAGGCAGAATACTGACCAGCCTGTAGACGAGGAAGGGGAGTACTCAAGGCTTCGAATACCAGGAGGTGGGGATTATTGGGGCCATCTCAGAGGCTAGCTACCAAACAGATATTTCTGATTATCCCTTGTCTTGACTAGTACCACTACCATCACTCAATTTGTTAGTGTAAAAACTGTGGACTCATGTTCTAGATCTGTTCCTGATTCACCAGTACTGTTTTATCAATCCCATCCATCACCAAGTTACAGAATCTACCATCTGAATGTCATCTGCTTCTTTGTTCTTCTTATCTTATTATTGTTGCTTTGGTTCTGGCCCTTAGCATCTATTGCCAGGGCATTTTCAATGACTGTCTCTTTTTATTTTATTTCTCTTTTTATGCAGGTTAATTCGTATGGAATTGTCATTTTTGAAGTCAATTTTGGCAGTGTATTAGTCAGCTTGGGCTGCCGTAACAAAATACCATGGACTGGCTTAAACAACAGGGATTTATTTTCTCACAGTTCTGGAGACTAGAAGTCCATGATCAGCGTGCTGGCATGGTCACGTTCTGGTAAGGGCTCTCTTCCTGGCTTGTAGATGGCTGCTATCTCCCCCGTGTGTTCACATGACCTCTTCCTCTTTTTATAAGAACACTAATCCCATCATGAATGTTCCAGCTTCATGACCTCATCTACACTTAATTATTTCCCAAGGTCCCATCTTTAAATATCGTCACACTGAGAGCTAGGGTTCAACATACACACTTTTTGGGGAAGGTGGGAAAAAATTCAGTCTGTAGCAGGCAATTTCAAATGGTTCAACCTAATAGTTGTTTGCAAACGTAGTACATGTTCATGACAGATAATCGAAAAATAAAAAAAGATGAAAATAAAAACCACTCACAATTCCACCACGCAGAGATAAGCTGTGATTATATATATATTTTTGTATTTTCCAGTTTTTAAATGCATACACCTTTCTGAAGAAGGCACTCTTATCATATATTTAATTTTGTGTGCTGCTTTTTCAATTAACAATCCTTGGGCAATTTTCCATGTCATTGAATATTTTTAAAAACAATTTTAAATAGCAGTGACATATTTCATTTATTTGTTGCTTTTTTGATTGGACATGAAAGTGGTTTCTAGTTTTGAAGAAATACGACTGACAGAAGGAACGTCACTGAGCATACGCTTTCGTCTGCATCTCTATTCTTCTGCTGTAGATTCCTACAAATAGAATTATTGGGTCAAAAGGCATAAACTTTTTCAGTATTATTTCTGAATTTCTTACTTGACTTACATTGTTGCAAATAGCTTTTTAGACATTTACCAATTTATATCTTACCATCAGAATATTCTTTTTCTTTTTTAAAAATGGTAATTTAATAGGCCAAAAAAATGTGTCTGATTGCTAACAATGACTCCTCACTGATCTCTCTGGAGTCATATCCCGCTCCAGTCCAGCCTCCATAGTGCTTCCAAAGTTTTCTCTAAAATTCAAACTTGATCATATTGCTTGCCCTGTTAAAGCCAATTATTTGCTCCCCATTGTTTGTCACATTAAGTCCTAGGTCTGGAGAAGGTTTCATCAGCTCTTTCGTAACATGGCTTTTGTCTACAGTTCCAGTCTCATTTTTAACCTGTCTCCTATATTCTCTCCTCCAGTAACATTTAACCACTTATACGGTTCCTTAACTTCCTTGTTTTACACGTTTCCTTTTCACATGCTGTTCCCTCTCTCTTGACTGTCTTTCTCCACTTGGTTTGAGCACTCACAAAGTCTATTGAGAGAGAAAGCAGGAGGTGGATGAAGTGCTCCATTCTTGGAAATGGGAGTGCTGCTGTGATCAGTGTTATACTGGGTCTTCCTATCACTGTCCCCATGGAGAAGTGTTCCAGCCCTTCACATGGCAACCACACTATGTCCTCTTCCAAACTGCTTACATCATGACGTGTCTTCTTATATTTCTTCCATGCAGCTGTCTAACAATTTTTGTTTATTTTCCTTGCCTGCAGTGGTATTTATGCTGTCCTTCATAATGCCAAAGATTATCTTTCAGTCCTTATTTACCCGATTCTGTCTTCTCGAATGTTTTCTGAAAGCACCCTGAACCTTTATAGGACTTTCATTTTGATGTCTAACGCAGTGCTGTCACTTTCTTTGTATGGGTAGATCTAGTATGAAAGTGTTTTCATAACCTTGGTTAAACATTTCATGTCAAAAGTGCTTTTGAGGACACAAAATAAATTGCCAGTACACAAAATAATGGCAGAAAGATAAGCAAAAACATGTGTTGTAGAACATTCTCAACTCAGAGCGTAGCGAATGGTAGAGTGCAGTAATGGGAGACTCCCATTCATTGGCTGAGAGCAGCTGGTATACAGGTATACAGGGCTGGTGACAGGTATACCACACCAAACTGTGTTAATGTTCATTAGCTATATGCCTACAGAAACACTCAAGAATTTGGAAAATTTTAATTTCTAATACACTTGATAGATCATTATTACATATGTATTTTCATACTCTTAAAGAAACTATTGTAGAGATAAATAGCTTCTTAAAGAATCAGTGCTGAATAGAGCATTGTTCAACATGGTATGTGTGATAGAAACCACGTCCTGTTTGTATTTAAAACTGTGCAAGTTATCATCCCCCTCTAGGAAATTTCTTCCGACACTTCCTTTCCTCTGTGGCTCCTTTTATATGATTGATTTATATTGATTTTTGATTTGCTGAAAGGTTGAGGTGACTCTATAATAAATTACAGTTGTGCACTGCATAATGACATTTTGGTCAACAACAGACACACATATCTCAGAGTGGTCCTATAAGTTTGTAATACTGTATTTTTACTATACCTTTTCTATATTTAGATATGTTTAGATACACAGATATCTACTATTACAGTTGTATTACAGTTGCCTACGGTATTCAGGACAGTCACCTTCCGTACAGGTTTATAGCCTAGAAGCATTAGACTATACCACAAAACCCAGGTGTGTAGAAGGCATTACCATCTAGATTTGTGTAAGTATACTCTATGATGTTTGCACAATGATGAAATCGCAAAGGACACATTTCTCAGGATGTATCCCCATTTTTAATCAGTGCATGACTGTATAGATACAGTCACCATGACCAAACTTTGATTGAATCAAGTAGTCACAGAGTTGGGTGGGATCTTAGATGTCATTTTGTCCAAACTCTCACTCAGTAGAGGAGGTGATTGAGGGTCACATTATGTCAGCTAGGATGGCTTTCATTGTTAGAAAAGTTATCCTTCATGTTGTACAGAAAATTCCCCTCAGTGATAAGGACTTGCTGGTCTGACTTTTAACTCCATAGAGTGAATCCAACTCCTTTGTCATAAAGTAAAGACGCCCAGCAAGCGTCTCTTGTCTTCACTTTCTCAGGCTAACATCTCCAGGTCCTTAGATGACTACAGTATGCCTTGTGCACATTTTTGGTGCTGATGGAGCAGAGGCTGATCTGGCTTTAGGTCTGGAGAATTTCCAAATCACAATAGAATGGGATAGTATTATCCCTTTCATTTCACTGTCCCATTCTGAATAGCTTAAGAGTTTATCTGTCAGTTGAACTTTGTGGATGAGTCAAGACGCCTTTGGCTACCAGTAACAAAAACCTAATTCAAACTAACTTAAACAAGAAAAGGCTCATGTAACTGGCAAATCTAAGGGGTAGCTTCAGGCGAAATTGGATTCTGGGATGCAATGCCAGCTGGGCTCTGTTCCTTTCTTCATCTCTCCTCTCTGCTTGCCCTTTTGACTTAATTCCTGGGTGGGCAAGATAGCCTGCAGCCCCACACTTGTGTCATCATTATAGCTTGTGATCACAGAGAAAGAGGGGCTTTTAAAAAAAAATCTCTCTGACAAAAACATCTGAGGATACTGGCTCAGTTTGGGTCATGTGCCCGTGCCTGAACCAACCAGTGGCCAAGTAGTATGGAGTACTTTGGTCCGGTTTGTTTTCTGTGACTACTCCTGCTTCATAACCATCCTCCCCACCCCATAGTCCTCCCCAGTTTAAGCAGGAACAAATGTGGTCAGAGCCACCAGGATTGACAGAGATTACAGTGGAATGGGGTCAGGGCTAGTTATCCAAAGGAAGTGATCCTGGGAAGACAAGCATATGTCCGCCAAGTTACTTAACAGGCTATTCTGGAGAGGCCACGGCTCAAACATTCAACGTCCAAAACGCAGAAATGATATGGCTTGACAAAAATCAGAAGCAGTGATCAGATGGAACACCTTTTCATAATATGTAGGCAATTTTCAACTCAAAGTTTACCTAATGGTAACTTACACAGTATCAGAACTCGAACTGTATTTTATTGAGAAACTGCCTACAACGTACTTCAATTATTTTTTTAAAGCCACTTTTCCTGAAGGGTGTGCCATGTTGATTTATAGTCATAAAATTCATTTGCTTACATATTTGAGTTATATACTTCATTGTTTGAAGCCAGGTCATACATTCTGTTCCATTTCTAAATCTATTCCGATTTGAAAGATTCCCTGTTGTGAGACTCTTCTTTATGATATTTTAAGAATAGGTGGAGAGATGGAGGCTGAGCTAGATTAACGCTGTACAAATCTGATTAACATCATCTGCTCTGTTTCAAAGGTCAGGTGCGCGCAATGAATTTACTTTGAAATTATTTTGTTTATTTTGAGGGCATATACATCATGAGCTTTCTAAAGGTCAAAAGTAGAGTTTGTCGTGGATTCTAAAGCAATCTGATTTCCATTTACAGTATGCTTTGGTGACCCTAAATGCAGAAGCAGGCCCATTTAAGTCATACTTCAGTTTGTGTTTGGTTTAATTTTCTCCTGAAGAAAATCCCTGCTAGATTAAGGCAGTGCTGAAATATCATTTTCCCTAAATTACTTTTATCTTCAACCAGGTTCATAAGAGAATGCTACTCATAAATGACATCTGAACTCTGGATGTTGGTTTCATGTCCATTTTGTTTTCAAAGCTGTGGAAGCATCTTAGTCAGCTAGTTTCTTACCTGGAAACTGGAGCAAGGGTCAAAAAAATTAGGACTCCTGGGTTTTATTAACATTTACCTGGTACGGATCCTGAAGTTTTATAAATTAGTGTTTGGAAAATCACTGTGTGCTTCTTAGAGAAGAGGCTGCAATAAATTATACAGTCTTATTTACTGTTCAAAAAAATCAAGAGTCTAGTTACATATACAAAGTATTTTATCACTAATTATTTTAAAGGCTTTTTTTCTCCCTTGCCATATGTACTTTACCAAGATAAAAAGAAAATCTCTCAGAGTATTTTGTATTCATGTTCATTAACATTCCAGTGGAATAATAAACCTCAAAACGATTCATGTATGAATCAGTGAGGCATGGCTAATTACAGTTTTCAGCCACATAGCCAGTAACATTCACCATGAAACGTGGCGTCTGTTAAATACATCTCTCTGAATTTTTGTTGGGGGAGAGTGGTAGGAAACAGGGGAGGTTGAAATTGCAATTTAAAAATGTCTAAATATTTTAGGGCTTACACATTATAAATATCTTTCGGGCAAGTATTTATCACAAGCATGACATTCTGTTATCAAAACAGGGAAAAAAACCCTACAGATTTGCCTCGAAAACAAAACAAAACAAAACAGAATGTCACAGGTCCTGAGAATGGACCATGTTCTATAAGGAAATAGAAGAAACTTCCTGGAACATTAGGAAATATTATTTACCATAAAATTTAAAAATGTATTTTATACTGAATTTTAGATATTAATTTCCTTCTCCTTACAAAATTATCTTTCTACTATGACTCTCTCTAGTCCACAAAAGTACTTAAAGACAAAAATTTGAGAAGCATGCAGAGACACAAAGCTGAATATTTCAAAGAACTCTAATATAGAAGCAACTGTATAATGCATATTCAAAATCTTTTCTATTACTTTTTTTGTTTAAAATATTTTCCCTGATATTGTTACTACCTAAAGACAACATGAATAAAAACACTGATATCTACATTTAAAAAAAATTTTAAACTTGCATTATTTCAATAACATAAATAATACATGGTAAAGCAGTATATTCAGCCTGATAAAAAGTACAATACAAGATACTCCAGCCACTAAAGCCATCTCACTCTTCCAACCTTTGTTCACAACAATGAACAATGAATGACCCGCTCCTGGAATTTTTCCATATACATCCAAATAGAGGTTCACAATTCTGGATCTGCAATTTTGAAATCCAAAAACTTGAAAACCAAAAGGTTGACCTGATGTAAGGCTATATTTAGTGTTTTCTTATCCCGTATATGTTTTGTTGCAGACATATTAATATGTTTGATGACAGGGTGCTGTCACAGGACTGCTCTAGAAGTGTTATATACCAAATGGTATAGACATATACCTTTCTAAAAACCAAAAAAGTATTAATTTCTAAAACACATCTGTCCCCCAAAGTGAATATGAACCTCAATAATTACGTGGGTGTGTAACACACAATCCTTTTATGTTTACACAAATGGATCATACTATATCTACTGTCTGATGGCTACATTTATGGACTATTTTAACATTTTTCCTGGAAATCTTTTTTTTTTTTTTTTTTTTTTTTTTTTTTTTGAGATGGAGTCTTGCTCTGTCGCCAGGCTGGAGTGAAGTGGTGCAATCTCGGCTCACTGCAACCTCCGCCTCCTAGGGTCAAATGATTCCTCCGCCTCAGCCTCCTGAGTAGCTGGGACCACAGGTTCATGCCACCAGGCTGGCTAATTTTTGTATTTTTAGTAGAGACGGGGTTTCACCATGTTGGCCGGTTGGTCTTGATGTCTTGACCTCATGATCCGCCCACCTCGGCCTCCCAAAGTCCTGGGATTACAGGCATGAGCCACTGCGCCCGACCATTTTTCCTGGAAATCTTATCATGGCCTACCAAACCCTTGATGAGCCTGCCTCTGATTGCCTTTGACTTCGTTTTCCATTACTTTTCTTCTCATTCACTCTTCTCCAGCCCCATGGGCTTCCTGTCTATGCTTCGACCATGCCAGCATGGTGTATCTTAAGGACTTGTTTGTATCTTATGGACTTTACATTTACTGTTCTGTCTGTTTGGAACTTTCTTCCATAGATTTCCTCTTGGCTGCCTCCTATCCCTACTTCACTGAGCTCTTTGTTCAAATGACACCTCTTCAAAGAGGCCTTCCCCTGACCACTCTATCTAAAAGACCACCTATCACTTTCTAGCCTCTTATTTTGCTTTTTTACCCCAGCATTTATCAACACCTATGATAGATTGTAAGTTTGTATATAGTGTATGGCTTATCTACTCTTTTAAAGGTCCCACAGAGGTAGATTTTTTTTTTTTTTAATGATTTACTCACCATTGCATCCCTGGCAACTAGTACAATGCCTGGCATATATTAAATGCTCAATAAATATTTGTTTAATGATTTTCCCCATTTTGCCTCCAAATTAAGCTATTTATTTTATAGTTACAAAGCTCTCAATTGCTTTTATGGTGAACTAAAGAGTTACCTCGGAAACCATCATGACCTGGTTCTTGGGACTCTTCTGGTTTCTTTCACCACTATCCTACTTCCAATTTAGGTAGCAGACTGATGCGTTTACCCTGCCTGAGCTCTGGTGCTTGCCATGTACTGTTGCCTCTGCCTGGAAGCCCCCTCTCTTCTTCACTATAGGTGGCAGAATTGACTCATTCTGGCCTTAGGGCATCACATTAATTTGCTCATCTATTTACATGCTTACAGTATTCATTACAGTACCACTTCAGAGACTGTGTCTTATTCATTGGTGAATTCCAGCCTCTAACAGAATGGCTCACATAGTAACCCTCAATATATAAAAAAGCTAAACTGAATTGAAACTGCACTCTCCTCTACTATATCTTTTAGTTTTTAGAAAATGCTTTTAATGGGTCTCGTCTTCTAGAATGGTGAAATGTTTTTAAAGCTGCAGTGAAACCAGGGCAGTAAGTTTAGAGCCATAATTTCTTGAAAGAGAGTGATGAAAATCGTAGCTTATCTCTGAGCCACCCCCACTGAGATCACAGCTTGGACACTGAGCTTAGTTTTATGCACCTTATGTTCTAGGTAACTGGAAGATGATTGCAAAAGATGGCACTAAGAAGGATTAAGTGTGATTATTTATGAGGCATAGTTAAAAGGAGACAGCATGCATATGTTCACTAGCTATAGGGAATAGACAGATTTCTAAATATCTGATGAACAAATCTACCCAAGGAATATGTTTAACACAGAGCAACAAAGGGAGAAATAAGATGAGAAAATAACAAAGATAGGTGAAAAATTTAGAAAATTTTTAGGACGTCATAAGATGGCTAAACCAGAATTCTCCAATGGTAGCCAAAAAGCTTAATGATCACAGGTTGAGAGGTGTGTGAAGCAGACAAATGCCTTTGGGTATGACTGAGTTTCCCAAGCTTTCTATACTTCGTATTGCAAAAATAATGCATATTTTTCCTTTTTCTAGTATAATATTTTCATATTAGATATTATTTTTTTTCAAATAAATCCAAAATTCATAATAAATTACAAATAAATTAAAGATCCTTGTCTGAAGGTCTGGATTATGACCTGTAACATATGGCTAAGATGAATTATGCAAAGGGTTGAACTCTTTGACCTCTATAGCCTTTTTCGTTTTGAAATTCTGTTTCCATGGTAAAGATTTCCTTGCAGGCCCTGTGTGCTTGAAAAGGATGCTGTTGGAAGTGTTTGACTAAAGCCAAAGAACATTATGTGACTCCCAGTTTTTCTACACACAAGGACGGCCCCAAGCTTCGTGATAATGGCAGGTTACTGTGTAATTATCAGTGCCTCTTACCTTTATGATTTAGTTGAATGATACAAGTGGTATAAATGTCAGGCTCTTCTAGTACTGACCCTGTTTGCTTTTGGTAGCCATAATATACTCATTCATTGACCACATATTTATTGAGTGCCCACTACTGAATAATACAAAAACAAAGTTCTTTTTTTTTTTTTTTGAGATGGAGTCTCGCTGTGTCACTCAGGCTGGAGTACAGTGGTGCAATCTCAGTTCATTGGAGCCTCCGCCTCCCAGGCTCAAGTGATTCCCTGCCTCAGTCTCCTGAGCAGCTGGGATTACAGGTGTGAGCCACCATGTGCAGATAATTTTTATATTTTTGGTAGAGATGGGGTTTCACCATGTTGGCCAGGCTGGTCTTGATCTCCTGACCTCAAGTCATCTGCCCACCTTGGCCTCCCAAAGTGCTGGGATTACAGGTGTGAGCTACCGTGCCCGGACCTGAAAACAAAGTTCTTACCTTCATAGAGTTTACCTTTTGTTTGCAGGAGAGAGATGATAAACAAAGGGACAAATAAATGAAGACTATAATTTCAAGTAAAGATATTTGCTATGAAGAAGTGCGATAATGGCACAATCCACAGAGTTCTTTCACAAAATTGTCCTTTGCGTCTTAAAGTCACCCAGATCTTGATGCTACTTTCTTAAAATATCCAAGGCCTTTACTCATGTTTCAAGATCATAAAATGAAAAACACTATGTTTTCAGCATGTTTCTTTACATTTCCTTTTCCTCTTTTCTGAATCTTCATTTTCCCTGCTGTACAACACCCCAAAGCTCCCAAAGCATCCTCCTTAAATGCCCAGAGAGTTCCTACTCCTCAGGTAAATGAGGCTTTTGCTATTGTTTGGTTTGTATGTCTTAGTGATGATTTAGAAAGTACAATCTATCTTAATTGTTCATGAGTGATACAAGGTGGTAGGCTGCTTGGGTGTTTGTATTTATCTACTTAGTTTCTGATTTATTCTTATTCTGTTAGTTTCAGTGACACGAACTTGTGGTAAACCAAAGCTATTGTAGCAGATATTATTGGTGCCCTGCCAGTATGTTATATTCCCTTACTATTTCCACTCTGATTCTTAATTCCTCTATTCTCACTATTACCACTCTGATTCTTAATTCCTCTGTCTCTGGCTTTCTGTGGCCACTGAGGCAACTCTGTCCACTCTTGGAGCATGGCAGACAAGCCAGGGTCTCAATAACCCCTAAAAGCAGTCCCAATCATTGACTGATGGTAGTTGGTGTTTAAACAACCCATTTCTCTTGTTCTCTTGGTGGAATCACTCAGTCTAAGGTACATGTTCCACAATGTTTCCTAGAGATTCCTAGGAGGATTAAGTTCTGGTTGCCTCTAGCACTAATGTGCCAGATAAGGCATCTTTCTGGTCTTCTTTTCTCTGTTTCACTTTCCTAGTCTCTTACTGGTGTTTCCTGCAATAACCTCCTAAATAAAATACTTGCTCTTGAATACCTGTCTCCAGATCTGCTTCCGCGAGAACCCAAACAAAGGTGATCATTAATTCAGTCAAGTTGCAGATGAGACAGTAACCTGCCACTGACTGTCTTGGCACTCAAAGGTCCTGAATCCAAGGCAAGTGCTGTGTCTTCATGCGCTTTGTGAATGTATCTGTTACTGAAGGACATGGCTGACCTTGAGCCCAGCAGTCAGCATTATCCACAGCTGAAGTAATACCTATGTGCTCATATTCGGCTATCCGACAACAGTATAATAATCATTAGACACCACTGTTTAGATCCAAAATATGTCCATGACATTTGCCTTTTGACTGTTAAGTAGAAGATGTAATGATTATAGGGTGATACTTTCTCAAGAAGAGGAAAGTTATTGAGCTTTCCAGTTTCATATGCTTCTGATTTTCTTCCACGTTTAGTCTGGCTGCTGGCTGACATACGTGATGAAATCTCTCATGTCGATCAGCTTGAGAATAGCTGGGACTGCTGAGCTAAGTCTGTGCTCATAAAAGCAACAAAGAATTATTGTATTACAGGAAATGACCCCAAATTGACAGAAGATTAGACTAGGAAGCCTGAACAGGGGTTTTAATCTCTATGCACAAAATTAGTCTGTACACAAAATTATCACATTCCTGCTGTTTTAACTATAATTTTTTTCAATTTTACTTTGTTATTCACAATTTGATAATATTTTATGTGGCCATGGTGTCTGTGTGATGAACTATAATCCAGTGTGACATTCTCTGAGACTCAAGCTTCCAAGGACATCAGTATTTCACACCAGGACACTTTGTAGGACACCTTGCTACTCTACATGAGATTCAAACATCAGAAATAATGAGAGATCTAAGATTTGATGTAATCGCTTGCATATAATGAATTTGGCCAAAGAAAAAAGCGAGAGACAGAGAAAGAAAGGAAATGGTGCTAAGGAAAATGGGGATATATCTTAGTGTTGAGATAATCTAGCCTGGCTATGGTGACTCCATTTTAAGCAATCCTGTTGACTCCATTTTGACCACCCTGAGCTATGTAGGGCATTCTCTTCCTGAAACTTTGTAGCCTGAGGCACCTGGTATTTTGTAACCTATTTCTGAGAAACAGGGCCCACTCACCCATACATCCTGTACCTGCAGCTGTGTAACTGTCTACTCCACATCTTGCTTGACAAACGACTTTAAATAAAATCTTTGTTGCTATGTCCGCCTCCCCCTAACCTGCTCTTTCAGCTTCTGTAACAATTTGCTTTCCACCCCCTAACCCATGAAAAGTTATAAAAATGTTGACTGCCTTTTGTTTGGGGCCAAGAGTTTTGAGCAATAGCTGACTCTCGGAGGCTGGCATTAAACGGACTCTCAACAAACTCAGAGTGTGGTGCTTCTGTTTCAAACTTGCTTTGGGTATAACAGTGTTTGTCTGAGAGTGACTGCTCTTTGTTTCTCCTGGTGTAATGGCAAGAGTCTGCAGCCAGGAATCTAGTCCCTGCTTAGGAGCTGCATGACCTTGTGAACATTACTTAGGTGTTCTGCAATTTGTAATTGCATTTATTGCAAAATTACGCTTACGTTTCATACGTCACTAGATCCAGAGCATTTTGAGGTTAAGAATTGGGTCTGAATCAATGATTTCTCCAGCACCCATATGGCATCTGGCACAGAATACATCAATGATGATTTTGGATTAAAAAAGGGAGCAGGCACAAGGAACCATGGTGGTCAGAGACGAGTTGATCTGCACCAGAGAAAGGGAGACCAGAGGAGAAAGGTCACTCTAGATGTCGTTCAATTATTCAGAATACAGTGTATTTACTATGTGCTGGGGACTTTTCTTTCTACCCGCTAGAAAGGCTACAGCGACCAAAACAAAAATCCTCATCTGCATGGATCTTGCATTCTATGTGAGAAAGATGAAAAGATAAATAAGTAAATTTTATACAATGCTTGGTAACGACAAGTGCTAAGGAAAAAAAACAGCACAGTTTAAAAAGACAGAACGGAAAAGGATGGGGCACTAGGATGCCCGAGAGGGCTGAGCGTAGTCGTAAACGATCACATCATTTGATGGATCAAGTTAGGGACTGCGAGTCTGTGTTTCTGAGAGACACATAAAGAAAAGAAGGCTTAAGGCAGAGTGGGGGAAATGAAGTGAAAAGAAATCCAGCCAGTGGGGGAGTCGTGAAGGGATAAGTGAAGCGCGTTTTGGCAGGGAGGAAGAAAGCAAAAGTGCGGTACAGCTTTTCATTACATGTGAAAAGAATCATGTTTCTTTTTCTATTTAGAAAAAGCCAAAGATGGTGCAATTTATGC
Organism: Ateles fusciceps; assembly: GCA_036589455.1. Classification (NCBI taxonomy): domain Eukaryota; kingdom Metazoa; phylum Chordata; class Mammalia; order Primates; family Atelidae; genus Ateles; species Ateles fusciceps. Next base: position 17,376,814 of record JAZHEH010000562.1, read on the forward strand.
CCAACCCCGCCCCCCCCCACGCCCCCGCCCAACTTCTCTCCTGTGGTGTTTCCCACACCTGAATCAGGGTTACAGCCACTATAGCTTTCAATTGGCCCTGCGTAGGCGCCTGCTCTGCGCGTATTGGCCTCCGCTCCTGTCCCCAGACGAGCGGCCATCTTGGGTCCCGCCCCTACCGCGGGGTCTTTTGGGACTTGCAGTTCCCGCTCCGCTCTGTCCCGTCACTGGACTTTTTGCCCTCTGTTCCCGGGTCCCTCAGGCGGCCACCCAGTGGGCACAAGCCCAGGCGGCGCTCTGGCCCCGCGCTTCTTCCCTCTGCCTTTCATTCCCAGCTGCCAACATCCTGGAAGGTAGGGGCGGGGGGGGGCAAGCCGAAGTGGAACCGTGTTTCTGGGGCGCCGGTGTCGGTTTCCACGCGCGTCAGGTCATCACCCCCGAGCCCAGTGGGGCCGGAGCCGCTCACAGGGCGGTGGGCTTCTGTCCCGAGGACTCTTCCGCCCCACGAGCGTTTCAGGGTGGGAACTCGGGCTCCCCAATTCCCAAGCACCGGCTCTAGCCCTAACACCTTCCTCCTCAACGTAATATTTATACATGGGGGAAACTGAGGCACGAGGTCACGCCAGCGGGTCCAGGGACGCTCCAGCCCTTGGCCCTGTGGGTGTAGTCGGCACCGTCGTTTTTGGATGGTTCGTCAGTTTCATAGACAAGTAGCAAGAATCCGTCCCGGCAGGTTTGTGTCAAACATGCAGCTTTGGGTTCCCCTAAGAGGGTGCTGAACACGTGCCCAGGACGGAGCAAACTGGAGTACAGAGAAGGCAGTATTTTGGGGAGAGAATTTTACATTACTGTTTCAAAAACAGGCCAAATAGGCATCGAATTCGTTGTTGTAGGAGAACTCATCAGTACTTGGTCGGACTTTCTTACACCTATTTTATGGTTTGTTGTTTTTATTTTTACTGTCATAAGGAGGGGATTTTAAAGGTATATCCAAGTTGGGGGTGGCAGGGGGAAGGAGGCAGGTTAGTGGAACTTGAGATACATCTGCAGTTTTCTCTGTAGGCTCAAATTCTGCCCTTGGCTGTGTTACCTTGGAACAGCCACTCGAAGCGCTAATCTGGGAAACAAGGAGCTCAAGGATCCCAGCTCAGGTGGCCCAAGGTTGCTGCCTGAAGCCAAAATCTAAATTGAGGTCATGCTTGTGAAAGCTTACCACTTGCAGATTTACTGCTATTACTATTCTGGTCTCTCAGAAACGTGCTGGGACCAGTAGAAAATACCCCCAGTGGTTGTTTTTAGAAAGCTTCTGACTCGGGCTGGGCCCAGACTACCAACGGCTGTCTCTACTCGCACCTGTTGTTAAGCCGGATCTACCTGAACTCTCCCTCCTTGGCTTCAGCTTGAGCCCTGAGGCCTGGGCAGCGGAGGCTTCTGGGAGTTGCAGTCCCGCCTCTTGTTTCTCGTCGGGCAAGTACTCCACCTCCCGGCGTGCCATTTTGCACGGCGAGATGTCTCCTGGGTGTTGAAGTCTCTCTTTCATCTGTTCTGTAGCGCAGTGCCTAGACTCGGAACTACAACTCCCATGTGGCGTTCATGACTGCCGGCCTCTGTGTCCAGCTGCTGCAATCTGGACTAGAGATGTTTAGTAAAGAAAGATGTCTTGGGTTTTGTGTGTGTGTGTGTGTGTTTTTTTTTTGTTATTGATTGCATATGCTGTTCTAAGTATTAGATATGGGATTATTAGATATGGGATTGTTGTATATGGTGTTCCAAGTATTAGTAAATGTGCCTGCTTTCCAAAACCACTAACACTTGACCATTTAGAGCATGTTTACATGATCTCTTTTTAATACTATATTTCCCATTTGTATATGATAAAAAATCTTGAGAAGATAGTCCATGATTACACAGCTATCGATAAAATATATATTCAATAAAATATATATGTTATATTTTAATCCTCTTAAAAGCTATATGAGTGAGAATCATTTTTATATCAATTTTACAGATTAGAAAACTAAGACTAGGAAAGCTAAGTAACTCGTTCAAGTTAAAACACTGGTAAATAAAAGGACTGCGACTGTAAGCCCTTCTGCTTAACAGTCTCTGCTTAGAGAAAGACCCTACCTTACAGAGCTAAGGGGGAGTCTAACCTTTCTGGCTGCAGAATTTGAGGTATGTTCATTGTATCATGTTGCCTCTGTAGTTTGACACTAAACGTTAGGGTTGCAAAAACCTTTGAGATAATTTAATTCTAAGGCAATGATCTTGAAACACTTCTTGGCCTATAATAAAGGTTCCACAAATGCTAGCTGTATATAGTTTTATAATACCTTTATTTTAGAGATGAGGAAACTGGCCCAGGTGGTAAAGCAGTTTGCCCAAGGTCACACAGTTGGTTTGTGTCAGAGATGAGACTAGACTCGAGCATCTCATTTTCAAGTCCAGGGTTATTTTCATTCCACCAGCAGTCAGCTAGCAGGAACACCAGATGTGTATCTCTTTAGATCATGGTTTCTCCTCTAATTTGTTCTTTCTAGGCCACAGACCAGGACCAATTGTTGTAAAGTATCTTATTTATTATTGGTAAGGTTGTAGTATTTCATGAATTCAACAAATGTTTTTTGAGCTTCTTTATATGGTCATCTCTCTTAAGGTGCAGGGACCACATAGATGATAAGGACTTAATGGGTTAGGTCTGGAAGGACGTTATAAATTATCTAATCTAATTCTCATTTTATAAATGAGGAGAATGAGGTGCAAAGAGGTCTGCAGTCTTCATCCCATGCCCTCATGTCGAAAGCATCCTGTTTCTGCAAGAAGGCAGGTTTCTGGAGTCCTTATAGAGTGTAGGTAACCCTTTCAGGTTTATGCTTTTCTATTTGGTATCCTTGTCTTAGCCTTTTTCCTGCAGCCTTTGATAGAATGCTTTAGGAAATGTTTTTGTGTCCCCATCTTTATTTGTGTATTCATGCAACTTCAACATGCTCTGTTTCTATTTTGGAAATTAGTCTGGTTTTGGCTCCCATTAGTCTTTTCTCTTTTGTTCTTTCAGAGACTTGAGAACAAATTCTGGCACTATGTTTGCATTTACGTGTTAAAATCTGACCCTCTAATATGAACTATCAGAAATCTAACAAGTCATAACTTTCATTTTAGAAGACATATTGGCCCTTTCAATTATGTATGCACATTTAATAAGGCAGGTAACTCTGGTCTCTTCTGTGTGAAAGATGATTTCCATATAGTTAGGTAATAAAATAACAGTTTTATGAATTATTGACTAAACATTCCTGAAACAGTCTATTTGAGAAGTTCTCCTCATCACTGGCATGGCCCCACCCCCATACTCTCCCAACAGATAGTCTGATCATTCATCTTCCACCACAGTGCCTGACCACCAGTAGACACTGAAAAAGTGCTTGTGGAATTGCATTCATAAACACCCCCTGTTCCCACATCTCTTCGTTGAATCTGTTTACTCTCTTAATGTAGAAGTACAGCTTTGAAATATTAAATGTAGGAGGTTACTTTGCTTTCAACATGTACATTGCAGAGAAAAATCTCAGCCTTTGAGATCATTCTCCAAGGGGTTGTCTCTTTGGGAATGTCCACATCTGTGACTTCTCAGATGAGAAAGTGATCTAAGCAGTAAGGCATAGCAGAGAAGCAGTAGAGGGGTTGTCTGGGGGCCTATGATTTAATTCCCAGATCTGCCTTTTAGACAGGTTACTTAGCCCTTGGTTTTCTCTCTGTAAAATAGGGATAATAAGCATTTCTACCTCACAGTGATGATAAAGAAGAAAGTGTGTTTAAAGCTTTGAGTATGTTGTCAGGCTCTTAACAGCTTGCAGTCAATAGATAAATATAATAGCTCTTATTTTTGTTATTAATGTAAGCTTGATATATGAAAGTTCACGTTTCCTCATGATTTAAAACTTGAGGCAAGTATGTATATTATAAAAGGATTTGCCATTTGTTTTCTTAGAGTAGCATGCTTGGTCATCACATTTAAAATATGAAGTTCCTCACAAGTCTTGATAACCTGTCTTGTCAGCGTGGTGACACTCTCTTGTACGGGCAGAGAGATAGTGAAGCTTTTGGCTCGGTACTGCCTGCTGAGAGGTCCCTGATCTATGGTTCCACCTATATATTCAATCTTTGATTTAAAAGCAGCCTGTTTCTGTCAGTGAGGCCTTCTGTCCACCTCTAGAAAGGACTGGGCCTCTCCCAGGAGCCTCAGGGTTAGAGTGAGGCAGTTGTCATCCAGCTGGTGAGTGATCCTGGGGCAATGACCATGGGGACGTGGCAGTGCTTCTTTCTAAAGCTGACAGCTTCAATAGCCATGAGGTTACTGATAAGGAGGTGAGTTATTGAAAAGAAGTGATGCAGGGAACAGGGAAGGAGAAACAGGAATGGGGATCACAGCAACAGCAGAGGTGACAGACAAAGGAAAAGCGGAGGCCCTCGGTATCCTAACCATGTTTTTATTCAGCACATTTATCTTGCTCCTAACTCTGTGCTAGGCACTGCGTCTGCACTGGTGAGGGCAGTAAATGGGGCTGGCAGGGAGGTAGTGATGGGGTGAGTGAGGATATATTCTCAGCAGGGGAAGAACCTAGTAGAAGGAAGGAAGGAAGGAAAAAAGAAGGAAGGAAAGAAGGAAGGAAGAAAGGAAGGAAGGATGGGTTGGGATTTGATGAGCAGAAAGAAGGTCTGTGTGCCTAGGGTATGAAAATCACTGGCTGGATGAGGTTAGAGAATAAGGCTGCAGAGGTGAGCCTGAGCAATCTATATATATTTTTTCCTTTAAAAATTGTTTTAAAAAATTTCACTTTAAGTTCTGGGATACTTGGGCAGAACACGCAGGTTTGTTACATAGGTATTCATGTGCTGTGGTGGTTTGCTGCACCTATCAACCCATTATCTAGGTTTTAAACCCTGCATGCATTAGGTATTTGTCCTAATGCTCTCCCTCCCCTTGTCCCCCACCCACCGACAGGCCCCAGTGTGTGATGTTCCCTTCCCTGTGTCCACATGTTCTCATAGTTCAACTCCCATTTATGAGTGAGAACATGTGGTGTTTGGTTTTCTGTTCTTGTGTTACTCTGCTGAGAATGATGAGCCGGAGTAATATTATTCAGAGTCCAGTTCCCTGCATTTGGACCTTATTCCAAGGGCATTCAGGAAACTGTTTAACAGTCTTAAGTGGGGAAATGAAATTATTGGATTTGTTTTTATGAAAGTATGGATACATAGCAATGTATTATATTATTGAAGATTACTAAGAGTGTAGATTTTAAGGGTTCTTGTTTCCAGAAAGGAGTCTTGATCCAGACCCCAAGAGAGAGTTCTTGGATCTTATGCAAGAAAGAATTCAGGGCAGGTCTGTAAAGTGAAAGCAAGTTTATTAAGAAAGTAAAGGAATAAAAGGATGGCTACTCCATAGATGAAGTAGTTCCAAGAACTGCTGGTTGCCCATTCTTACAGTTATTTCTTGATGATACGCTAAATAAGGGTTGGATTATTCATGACTCCTCTTTTTAGACCATGTATGGTAACTTCCTGATGTTGCCATGGCATTTACAAACTGTAATGGAGCTGGAGGGAGTATAGCAGCGAGGACGACCAGAAGTTACTGTGGTCGCCATCTTGGTTTTGGTGGGTTTAGCCACCTTCTTTACTGCAATTTGTTTTATCAGCAAGGTCTTTATTACTGGTATCTTGTGCTGATCTTCTGTCTCATCTTGTGACTAAGAATGCCTTAATCTCCTGGGAATGCAGCCCAGTAGGTCTCAGCCTTATTTTACCCAGCCTCTATTCAAGATGGAGTTGCTCTGGTTCAAACACCTCTGACACTCTCACCACAAATAAATGATAAGTATTTGAGATAATGCATATTAATTAGCTTGATTTAGCCATTCCACAGTGGTTTTATACCATAAATATATACAATTTTACACCGTAAACATATACAATCATATTTACACCATAAACATATACAATTTTTATTTGTCAAGTAAATCAGTTTTTAAAAAGTATGGATGCAGTATGCATATTGAATTTATCTGAGGTAATAGTTGAAGAGGAAAAACCATGTAGGCTTGTGCTTTTTTAATTTTAATGTACATACAAGTCTCCTGCTGATCTTAAAATGAAGATTCTGATTAAATAAGACCTAGAAAAGATCAGAGATTCAGTATTTCTAACAGACTGATGGTGCCAGCCCGGATCATCCTTTGAGCAGCAAGTACTTAGGAGATCTTCAGTGGTCTGGGTGACAGATGATGTGGTTAAGAGAATGGACTCGATAGAGCAAAAGACCTGGACTTTAATCTTGATTCTGCCACTTTCTATGTGTGTGACTCTAGGGAAAGTGTCCAAATCTCTCTGAGCCTCAATTTCCTCATCTGTGAAATGGGGGTGATAATTTCTATTGCAGAAGGATGTTTTCAGTTTTCAATGAGGTAACCCACTGAAAGTGCTTAACACAGTAACTGGTACTCCATAAATGGTAGCCTATGATTTTATTCTTATCATTATCAATAAAAACATAACTTTATGCATACTGCTCTGTTTCCTTGTTTATCATATTTTAAATACTAACAGGACTAGACTACCTTTAATTCTACTGTTTTTGCTTAGCTGTTTCATATGATGTCTGGAATTTCTTCAATTATCTGTGAAAACTGGAGTATTTTGGGGTCAGAGGAGGAGAAGTATCTTTTCCTTACCCTCAGGTTTTTGATTGAGTCCCCATAACAAAAGATGGATTAACAAGAGAAAAGCACACAGACTTATTTAACGTAAGCTTTTTATGTGACATGGGATTCTTCTTAATGAAATGAAGACCCCAAAACTGGTAAACCTGTGTATTTTTCATGCTAGATTTAATAAGTAGTAGTTGTGTAGACGCATGATTGAATAAGAATGGGAGGAAACATAGCAAGACCTGTTTGTTCAGATTTTCTGTAACCCTTTGTCTTCAGCGATAAGGATGTTCTTTTACTCCAGGTATGGTAAGTGAGGAACCTTTCACAGGAGAGTTTTAGACCTGCTTCAGGAGAAGGCCAGTTAATTCTCCCTAGGTTTTATAACCTGCTTCAGAGGAGAAGGGCAGAAGGAAGGTCAGAGAGTGACTTCTGACCTTCTGGCTTCTGTTGTCTTCTCAAATTCCTTCAGCTTACAATATTTGAAGGTAGTATGTCCTGAACCCCATCATGGGCAAATAGCTATATTTCAGCCCATGCAAGTGAGTCTTTCTAAATTTGATGGACAGAAATCTGGGATCCTTAAATTAACACATTATATCTGATTATTAAGATGGGAATTCAAGGTACCTGGCCTCCTAATGTAAGTTTATTCCTTCATTATGTAATTTTAGTCTGTTTGGATTGCTTTCCAACTAGTGGCTCTCAGACCTGGCTGTAAGTTAGAATCACCTGGGGCTGGTCCCATCCAGATAACTGAAATAAGAGTGGGAAGGGAAGCGGTGTTTGTTGTTGTTGTTGTGTTTTTACATTTCCCAGCTGATTCTAAAGTGCATTTAAAATTGAAAACCACTGATTCTAATAACACAGCATCGTGGTATGAATCAGGTATAATCCAGCAGGTAAAAGGTCTGGGTGGGGAATGAAATATCTAGAAAGTAGCATTTTGAAGGGTTTGGAAGTGAATGAAAAGCGCCATTACAAAGCTGTCATGGAATTTGATGAACTAACTATAAATTGTGTACTAGTTATCTTTGAGATAAACTACCAGGGACACTCTTTCTCCCCTACCCCCTGTATATCTCTTGCTGTGCTTACCTAAGGATTTTCTTTATATCGAATTTCAGGATGTGTTGCTCGTCCTGTACTTAGTTTGTCTCATTCTTCATGGCTGGGGGTGTGGTGGGGGCTATAATCCCGTTAAAACTGTGTTCTAAAGAAACTCAGTAACATGCTTTCAAGATCTATGGCAGTGTTATTGAAAAGGTTTAAACACTTGTTCAGATAAAATACCATTCACTTTTACTGGTAATATTCTTACATTCTAATTGAGTAGCTTGAAATGAACCATTGAAATAAACCTTCTCTAGAAAGACTGCCTACTATAAAGTTTCCTTCCTACCCCTGTCCTCTCCCAACTCCATTTCAAGGCAGAAGAATAATTAAGCTAATCTGATTACACAACTTTAATTTTCTTGATAATCCATAAATGTGGTGATTGTGAAGGAGGAAAGAAAAACAATTCTTTCTCTACCTTCTTAGGTTCTGCTCCTGGGGCGCTGGAAAGTAAACTGACAAAAGACAGATTAACAGGAGAAATTATTTATTACATATGCATACAGAGGCCTTCATAGAAAAGAAGTGAAGACCCCAGAGAGGTGGGTAGGTCTGGGGCTTATATATTATGTGGAGAAGAAACTAGACAAAGTGAAACCTCCTTTGCAAAAATTTTGTGACAGTGAAAGAGATCTGACCTAACCGCATCTGACTTGCTTCTACCCTCCAGGCTGTCCTTGTTCATTACTGTGCAAAGGCCAAACTAACTTTGGGAGGATCTTAGTTTATAGTTTACCTTTGGAACAAAGATGATAACAACCCTTTCCCAAAACAAATCCCCTAGGACTAACAAATTAGCCACAAGATTAGAAATTATGGTTTAGGAGTCATGTAACTAGAGGCCAAATCTAAGGTTGGTGCTGGAGATATTTTTCTGACTTTGCACTTGATGAATCAGATGGCATCACCTGGATTGATAAACTGGCTCATTTGGTCTTGCGCCCCCACCCAGGAACTGACTCAGCACAAGAGGACAGCTTTGACTCCCTGTGATTTCATCTCCAACTCGACCAGTCAGCACTCCCTCTACCTGGCCCCCTACCCACCAAATTATCCTTAAAAAATCCCAGTCTCTGAAATTTTTAGGGAGACTGATCTCAGTAATAATAAAACTCTGGTCTCCTGTTCGGCTGGCTCTGCATGAATTAAATTCTTTCTCTGTTGCAATTCCTCTGTCTTGATAAATCTGCTCTATCTGGGCAGTAGGCGAAATGAACCTTTTGAGTGGTTACAAAAGGAAAAGGGGATTTGGGCTTCTGGGGTAGGGGGATAAATTGTGAAAAAATGACTAGGAAAATGTATGGTAAATGAAGGTTGTTTAGTAAGGTTTGTTTATGCAGGTAAGAATTCTTCTCTTTCTAGTAGGGAAAGAAGAACACCTTTATTTGTAGAAAATATGTCACCTTTACAAAGGAAAATCTGCCCTACTTTTAGCTAGATGGAGGAGGGCAGAGGTTGTTTTTTTTTTTGTTGTTGTTGTTTTCTGAATCTGCTGTTTCTTAATTGTCTTCAGTTCAAATAACCCTTATGCCAAAGTGGTATATTTTGGGGTAGCATATTCTGGTCCCCTTCCAGACTCTTTCCTTTGGAAAGTTGTTTTTCCCTTCATAGAAAACTTATGTTTGAGTATTTATATTTAAACCCTTATATCAAGGATCCAGGAGCATTCTTGGCTTGAATATATATTACTCAGCACTGTAATTTCATTTTTCAGCATTTCCTGAACCTTTCTACCCATCAGGATGTGATTTCACAATGTTGTAGTCTTACTTTTCTAGTCTGTTGACTCCATAGAGAGAAAAGAGAAAAGGTAGGAAAAACAGTGTTTTTGCCAGTGTTTAATATAGTTAAAAATCACATATTTAGGGGTATTTTGTGTTTATGCCAGTGTTTTCTTTTAATGATGAATAAGTGGGAATAGAAGAGAAAATTGAGAAACTGGTTAACAAATTCACAAAAGGTACATATTGACAGGATTCTGGAACTCAAAGACTCTTTCTGAGTCTTTCTATGTGTTTATTAGTGTTCTTTGTTATGGATTTACCTCTTTTATTAACAATCAACATTCTATTAAAATTCGGTATATTTTGCAGTTTCTCAGACTCACAGCTCCTGGAGTTAGAAACCATCGTAGATAATGTTGAAGTATCAGTACTCCCTTGTGAGGTTTAATGCATGCATATTTTAGTTAGTCACAGGCTAGAGGAGCATACAGTCTATAGTCATTTAATCACTGAAGTTTGTAGAATGTGGTAAGAACAAAACTTTCATTTTCTGAGAAGTCTTCCCACGTCTTAGTTTTGAAAAAACAAAGCAAAACACAAAACTCACTGCTGTCTTTGGACTCCACATTAACTGAAGGACGGTACTTGCTTGGTTGTGTCAATAGATGTTTAAGCTGTGCCCAGAAGCACGAGTTTACCTATGTGTTTGGAGCCCTGAGGACACGTGGAGGGGAAGGGTCGGAATCTGCTTAGAATCAGATTGTTTCAATCCTGGAGCACTAGCGATTCCAGTTCAATCTCTTCTAGAAACGATCCTGGCAAGAAATCCAAGGAAGAGCAGTAGAGGCAAGAGGAAGGTAAAACAAATGCAGAGAGTGTGGGAGAGGTAGAATAACAAAAAAGGCAGGGTGGAGAGAGGTGGAGAGAGAGGGGAATATTTTTTGTGTTTACAGCCACTTATGTAAATAAAATTAGTCTCTCTCTGCCAGTTACTACATCATGAGAAAGTCGCAGGTCTAATTTTCGCTGAATGTAGTCTACCACTTTGTTGGCCTGCCTGGAAGCACAGGCTATGTAGCACACCATATGTCACTTTGGGACACCTTAGATAGATGGGTAGTCACACTCTAGCATAGCTGAAATTGAGTTACCAAGGCCTGTACTACCAACCTTCCAATTTAATTGATCTGAATGAGACCACCTCTAGTGATTCTAACTTGCAGCCAGGGCCAAGAACCACTGGTTAGAAAGCAATCCCAGTGGATTAAAGTTATGTCAAGAAGCAGACACCGTAATTGGCTACATAAATTTCTATTAGAAGACAAGGTACCTTAAATTACCATCTTAGTAATCAGATATAACATGTTACCTTAAAGATCCCAGATTTTTTTTCCCATCAAGTTTAGAGAGATTCTATTGTATAGGCTGAAGTACATCTATTTGCTCATAATACTTCGAAATTTACAGTGGATTGAAGGAGTTCTAGCTTGGGTCATATGCCTACTACTTGGAATTATTTTGATAGCCTATGGAAGGCGGTAGTGTGAGTGGCCAGGTATGGAACAAATGCCAACCTCTGGAGAGGAGAGGTTCACCCAGAGGAAGTGGGGCAGGGCTGTCACATTCTCAGCATCAGAAGCCACCATCCATACCAGAGTATATGTGTCTGGTGCCCCGTGGAGTGGTGCTGTGCAAAGCCTGCAAGGCTGTACACACAGAAAGGCCCTGATTAATGAGAGGTGCCAATACATTCAGAAGAGGGATGTGACACTAGGGATACAAAAACAACAGGTGGCCACTGTATTTTGAAATCCCAGTGGATTCTGCCAGCTTAGAGGATAAAAACAAGGCCAGGAAGCTTCAGATGAATCTACAGCTGAGGCCCTCTCTTGGCTCCTCTGAGCAGGGGATAAAGCTTCCTCTAAGCTAAGGCTTCCTCTAGCCTCTTGAACTTCCAGAAGGCAACAGGCCAAGGTTTCCCTGGCCTAGAGGAGTTAGCTGTGTTTGGCTTCCTGGTGCAGATGGAACAACTGGGTCCAACTCCAATGGGTCGAGGACTGCTGGCACTATATGCAAGGGTCCTGGTGAGGCCAGAAGTATTTACATGTCCAGCAAGCTGCCAGATGTGTATGCTGCTGGTCCATGGGCCACACTTGGAATAACAATATTTCAGATCTTTGTGGCCTCTACTAAGTTGCCATTCTGTTTTAATGCAATGAGTAGTATTGTTTAGAATTCATGTCTATCTATATATAATATATAGATAATTGTGTTATATGATGAGAGTGAACTTGGGCAAGTTGTTTTTCTTTGCAGTTTTATTTCTCTTTGTAAGATGGAAATAATAGTACCTACTTCATAGATTGTTATGAATTAAATGGGATGATCTATATAAAATATCAGGAATGCCCTCATGGAGTCTAGTGAAGGAGATAGGTAACACATAGGCAAACACCTGTAATAATAAGATGTCAAGTACAATAAGGAAGAGTATAAGATACTGTGATAGTAAGAGATGGGGCAACCTATTGAGATAAAATGACCAGGGAGGAAGAGCTGAGAATTGATCAGAGACCTAAGTCAAGGATGAGATGGAGCTGGCCATGTGAAGAGCTGGTATTAACAGAATAGGTTCCAGGCAAAAGGAATAGCCTGTACCAAGACCTTAAGGTGGGAAAGAGCTTAATACCATCAAAGATAAAGAAGGCCCCTGTGGCTGAACCATAAAGAGGGAAATGGAGATTGGCATCAGATGAAGTTGGCTATATACATAGGGCCCAGGCCATATAGGACCTTGAAATCAAAGTATGGAGTTTGAATTTTTTTCCTCTGAGTAATGTTCCTGTCTCTGCATCTCAGTATTGTGGTTGAATCTGTGCTGTTTGCTGTCCAGATCTCTCTTCCACTCACCTGCTTCTCCACTTAGCACCTACTTCTAGACTTTCTTTTTCCTCTTCCTTTGGCCAGAACATGAGTTACAGTCCTGGCTGATGCTTCCCTAATGCCTACTATCTCCACAGGCTACTTTGTTACCTGTTAATACACTCTCTGGACCCTAGGTTCCATATGTATAACCTGATTTCTTCTCATTTCCTTCACTAGGTTGTAATCAGAGCCTCTGTGATACCTGCTTCTGCCCCCTAATGCGGTATCAGGTCCATATCCCTCCTGATTTGACTCCTCTGCCATATGGCAGTGAAAACCAAGAACAAAGCCCTAGCAGGAGGGGTTCAGATGAACAGAATGAAAGGGACTGAAGAAGGAAGAACAGTTTAGGATCTGTTAATTGGTGGAAAGAAGAAGAGATACATAATTTTTATATGTTAGAGTCATGGCTTCAAGAAATTTTTAAAAAGAGCTTGAACGAAGCTGGTTGGATTCATCTAGTCCACTCTCCTTAATTTGTTTATTTGAAAAACGAGCTCTAAAGAGGGGAAATGACTTGGTGTGGGTCACAGATAGTGTCATTGGCAGGATGCTGACCTTTCTTAGTCTCATATAGGTTAGCTCCTGTGTCTTTTGCTTCCTTAACTTTTTATACTTTCTACAGCTTTTATTTAACCTTTGATTTTTAATCAATGCTTCTCTTCCCTTTGGACTGTAAGCTCTGTGAAGGGCAGTGGTAGTGGCTATTTTGCTGATGGTCGTATTCTCTGCACCTGGTCCCTATGCAGGGTGAGTGATTTATGTCAGGTTCCTAACTGAGAATTTCGTGTTGAATTTTGCATTGTACCATACTACTTCTGGGCCATTTTCCATTACTGATTTTAAGTCATTTCTCTGGTTAGCCGAGTCTTGGCTGCATGGGGAGTATGGCAAGCGAAATCTATGAAACTGCAGACTTCATCCCCTTTGACCATTTCTCTGAATTTGCATAGCCTCCCATTTCCTCCCCATGATAGGGATAATGCTTTGTTTATTGTGTTAATATTATCTATCTTCCCTCTGTAGAAAGTTAGCCCTATGAGGACAGGGACAATTGTTGGTGCTGTTCATTGCTCTGTCTCCGTGCATAGAACAATGCAAGACCTATGACAGACAAAATGATGTGTGACTCATCATAGCCATCAAGATCTGAAAGTCTGGGTTGTCCTGAAGACTGTTGCTCCATGCAGATGGATTTATACTTTGTAAAGAATAAGATTTTTCAAATGCTGGGGAGTGAAGGAGGGACTCTTGAGAGAGAAACTGTAAAGAAGAGCCCATTATCTGACTCTGAGGACTCACTTCTGGTTTGCCTCTCATTTGCTGTGTCATCTTGAGTGAGGTATTCAACTTCTCTGTGCCTCACTTTCCTGTAAAATGGAGATGATAATACTAACTAGCTCTTAGAGCTGTTGTGAGAATCAAGTGAAATCACTGATTTCAATCATGTTCTACACAGCACCTGACACATACTGAGCACTCAATAAGTACTACCTGAGATCAGTGTCATTAAACCTGGAATGTTGCTCTATTGCTGGCTAGCAGTTGTACATGCACGTCAGTTTTTACTTTATAAATCATAACTAAACCTTTCCATAGTACTATGTTATTTGGTGAAGTTTCATATTCACTTTGACCATCAAATACATGTAGAAATCATCAGTTTTGGCTATGTAAAGTTTACTGAAAATGTTGATGAGCAGCAAGCCAGGATTCAGCACAAAAAAGTAAATGCTGGTTGATTCTAAAGACAAGAATATGAATCAGGAAACAAACACATCCGCGGCACTGTGATACTTACATGCCTTCTCAGAAACACTTGAGATTCTCATTAGTCCAACATCAGAAAAATGATAAATATTAACATTCATCATCAAAGGAAAGCTTAGAAATCAAAGCAGAGTAAACAACTGTTGTATTGCAAGGATTATATAATACTGAAAGCATTTTTAATTAAATACCCCAAAACTCTATTTTTAAAAAACTTTCTGCATGAGATGGTTTATTTTTATCCAGTACACAAACTAAGATGGATGTACATTTAATCAGAAAAAAATGTAGGTGATTAGTTGAGTCAGATCATGTTCTCAAAGATTCAGAGTATTTTATATCTGCAAAAGAGACCCACATGTGTCTGAGGCAACGCTCCATCTCCATTGATCTCTAATTCTATTTAGGAGGATTGCATTGGAAATGGGCCCTAGGCAGATCATGAAAGGGCATGGGTCCTTCCTGTCTTCACTGTGGGTTCTCTCCTGAAGAGTCTCTCTTCTCAGGTCATGTGGCTGCTGCTCCGAATGAGCCAGGAAGCACATGCAGCATTCCCAGGGTCAGGAAGGAGCCGAGGGTGGGAGGACAGTCTTGCCATCACGCTGAAGCTGTCAGGCTTTCCCTTCCTGCTTTCACAGTGTCTTAGATGGCTGACTCAACATGAGATGGCCTCATCATGTCAACTGGCAGTTGGGAGACCTGGGTTTTAGTTCTGGCTCTTCCACTGCCTTACCCAAGTCTCTTTTCTCTGTACTTCCCTTTCCACATCTGTAAAGTGAGGGCTTGGATCATTCTGAATTCCTAGTCCTCTCCAACATTCTGTGACCTGGGTAGAGCACTTCAGGGACCTGATGAGCCCTTTTCCCTGCCTTCTGCAGAAGGGTAATTCTGGAGTGGGTGCCTTGGAACCAGTCAGAGCTATAGCTCATCTTAGGTAACTCATTTAAGTTCTCGGTTTCCTCATCTATAAAATGAGAATAGTGCAAGATGGTTGTCAACACAAGAGGTGACATTGGGAAAGCATCTAGAGCTGCATTTGGTATGTCACAGGGATTGGATAATGATGCTGTGTTATTACTAAATATATTATAACAATATATATTTACATTTACATATTTATGTTATGTTATTATATATTATGTATCATATGTCACAACATATTATGTATTATAAGAAAAATATAATATATTATTGTTATATAAATACAGTAAATATAATATACTGTTACATACTATGTTTATATCTTGACTTAGCACTTTCCTGGCTCTTTATACCACAGTTTTCTCATCAAAAATTGGGGATAGCAAGAGAACCTACCTCACTGGTTAGTTGTGAGGATTAAATGAGATAATACATAAAAACACGTAGGGAACTTTCTGGTACATAGTAAGCACTAATGACATGTTAGTGATTATTTTAGCTATGATTTTTATTATTAGTCACAATACCTTGCTTTCTGTGAAAGCACTGGACAGGGCAAGGTGAATGGGGTAGTTACTTTCTCTAATACACATGCTGAAGTAGATTTCCAGTGGTCTAAAAAACCCAACATTTTCCCTAAACATCTCGTTTATTATACGGAATGCTAAGTAAGTGACATTGAATCTGCATTTAAAAGTCAAGTATCTGTATCCAACATGGGTTCTTTTTTTTTGAGACAAAGTCTCGCTCTGTCGTCCCGGCTGGAGTGCACTGGTGTGATCTCGGCTCGCTGCAACCTCTGCCTTCTGGGTTTGAGCTATTCTCCTGTCTCAGCCTCCCAGGTAGCTGGGACTACAGGAGCACGCCACCACACCCAGCTAATTTTTCCAAGATGGGTTCTTAAACCAGGATGCTGGGGCCTCTTTAGAACCTAAAATTTCAGGTCCATGATCTATCTGCATGTAAGAATTGAAAGCAAGTTAAAAGAGACTTTACTTTTTTTTTTTTTTTTAAACCAGATTACTGTGGGCCAGGCACTGAACTAAGATCTTGCATAGATTTTCATATTTTATCCTCATAGCAACTCTGTGGAGTCGATACTCTTATTATCCTTGTTTTATGGATGAGAAAACTGAAGCTCAGAGAGGTTAAACAAGGGCTCAAGGACACCCAGTTAGCAAGTGGTGGGCCTGAGATATGGACCCAGACCATCCAGCTAGGGAGCTTGAGCTCTGCTAGCTAATCTCCTTAGGTAGCAAAAAGGTCAGACCTACCTGATAGCTACTTTTTCTGTAAGATGAAGTCTAATGGATCAAGACAAGGATATAAACGGACTTGCTTTTTATCAATGATGTAGTAAATTAGCATTCATTTTTATTGTTTTCAAGATCATTCTATTTCAAGTAAGGAGATGAATTTCAATATAGATTAGACTTATTTATGGAAGCATCAATATTTTTCTCAAATTAGCAGTATTAAAACTGTATTTATTGAATTAAACAATATGCTGCATTTATACAATGCAAATTTATTTGGAAACATAAAATTTATTTATCATTTTCTGTAGCTTAGCTTGCAGCTGTTGGCATGTCTATTTTTAAAATACAAAAATAAATTGTTTCTTGTTAATTCTGTTGGATCTGCAGACAGGTATTAGACAAAGTTAGTGTGGATGAGTTCAACATCTTGGTCAGAGGGCCCAGAATTTTCTATAAAAAGGTGCTAGTTAGAAGAACTGTTCTTACCAACAGCATAAGAAAATATATTGGAAGATTTAAAAAATATAGAAGTGCTCAAAAATTAAAATAGGGTTGCATTTCACCAATTCGTGATAGCACTATCAATATTCCAGTGTGATAGCAATATCAATATTTCTAACAGAAAACTAATACATATTTCTACATTTGGATAATACTTTATATGTAGTTTTGTTTTCGGTTTTCACTCATCAATATATTGTAATTATTTTCCCATGGCATTAATGTCTACAGAGTACTCCACTGTTAGAATATGACATTATTTTTTCGTCTATCCCAACTGGGTAACCTAGGTTTTCCCGACCTTTTTGTCTGATGTATTTTCATGTATGCATAATCACATTCATGATTTTTTCTTAGGAGACATTCCCAGAAGTGGAAATGATGGGCCACATTGTAAAGCTGTAGGAGTAGCTGCCTAGTTTTTCTTTGCTGTAAGCAGTGCTCCCCTGTGGACCTAGAATCCTCACTAACAGCTTCTCCTGGGCTCTACTTCCCAGGAGCTTCGGAGAAGAGAATATAGAGCCAGAAGCTAGTGGGGCAATTAACCACATGAGTCTTCAGTTTCTGCTGGTTGATCAAAGAAACGTGTTGGGTTACCTGTACCAGCCTTAATGTGTCATGTATTATTTAATAGGTTACTATGTTAGCTCCAAATGCTTTCAGCTGCAAGTAACCTGCTTAAAAAGAATAGAGGTTTGTTTCTTCCACATAAAAATAAGTCCAGAAGTGGTTGGCTTTGGCTTTAGTTCAGCAGCTCAGAGATGTCAAGGAGAGTGTATCTGTGCAGTCTTGGCCTTTCCACAATGGCCACAGAATTGCTGCAGCTGAAGCAAGCATCATGTTTGTATTCAGGGAGTCAGGGAGAGGTGAGAGAACAGAGAGATGAATGGGACACATTCTTGATCCTGGGAGTTGTTATCCTGATTAAAAAAGTAGTGCTTTCTTCTCGTATCACAGAAATAATATGTGTTCATTATAGAAAATATATTTCACCCATAATCTTGCCACTCAGGTAATCACTGCTCTCATATTGGTGTCTATCCTTCTAGTCTAGTTATAAATGCACAAATGTACAAAAAAATGGGATTCTCCATTTATATAGTGTTTTGTAACTGGCCTTTTTAATCAACATTTAGTTCAGTGCCCAGTACCTGGTAGATACTCTAAAGAATTTACTGAAAAATTAATGAATGATTTAAAAAACATACTACGAATGATTTTCTATGCCCCTGAGTATTCTTCTATAGTATATGTTTTATAGTATAGTTTTTGACAGCTGTATATTGCTGAATTGTTTAGATGATGCATAATTTCCTTCACTCTTTATTATTTTACATGTAGATTAAAAAATTTCTTAACTATGATAAATAATTCTGCAAGGAATGTGTGTGTGTGTGTGTGTACACAAATCTCTCATTATTTTCTTAGATGACTTCCATTCAGAAGTAGAAGTACTGGGTCCAGGAATATGCCAGTTTTAAGGACCTTGATGTATACCACCAAATTTCCCTCTCCAAATGTGTCACTACAACCAGCAATGAGAGTTGCTGGTGTAAAGTGAAATTTTGTTCTTGCTCCTTTTCTCATACCCTCATCTTTGTACCCATCTCCCCTTAAGGTAGCTACTTTTATTAGCACACAGGCAACTATGTATTTATGTTATTTTCCTTCCTTTCTTGTGTAAAAATGTTATGCAATACGCATTGTTCCATACCTCACTTTATTTGGTTTGGCTGCTATGTAATGTTCCATTATGTGAATATTCTATAGTTTTACTTACCTATTCTCCTGTCTAGTCTTATTTGAAGCCTGTGTTTTCAGCCAAACTGGGCCCAAGTGAACCTTGATATTCTGGCCCTACAGCTACGCCTAATAGGAGCAGGCAGCTGTATCTTAATTTCCTAGTCCTGTGGTCTGGCCTACTATATATTTTGTCTGCCTCCTAGGGCGTAGTTGGCAGTATCTGAAATATTCTGAATCTTCCAAGAAGGAAGAGAATTTCAAAGATACGTTTCTCCTCTTGAAGACCCACTGGCTGGTTCTCCCCTAGCTTTGATTGTGAGAGTTTCATGTTCTAGGTTAGATAGAGAGCCAACCCCTCCTCCTTCCAAGGGATGGTGAGCATATATGGGAAATTATGTCCTACCTCCCTTTTAAAGAATTTAATCTCACAGAGTGCTGGGTCCGTCGTATGTTTATGGAATACGTTTTTCCTTTTTTTTTTTTTTGAGACAAGGTCTTGGTCTGTCCCCCTAGGCTAAAGTGCAGTGGCACAATCTCAGCTCTTTGCAACCTCCCCCTCCCTGGTTCAAGCGATTCTCCTGCCTCAGCCTCCCAAGAAGCTGGGTTTACAGGTGCACACCACAATGGCTGGCTAATTTTTGTATTTTTATTGTAGAGACAGGATTTCGCCATGTTGGCCAGGCTTGTCTTAAAGTCTTGGCCTCAAGTGATGAGCCAGCCTTGGCCTCTCAAAGTGCTGGGATTACAGGCATGAGCCACCCTGCCCGGCCCTCATTGTATGTTTAATTTTCACATCTGGACAATCTTGTATTGCCTTATTTGTTAAAGGCAAATGTCAACTTTACTTTTTTTTTCTCCCTTTTTTATTGGTTCAGAAGGGCAGAGCCTTGCTCCAAGAGCCTACCACAGTCACAACCCAAGCACATACTTTCATTATTCAGAATTTATGCCAGTTCAGTAATACAGGATACAAGAGATAAGGGCACATCCCTGTATCACAGTTTCATTTTCCATATGTATGGCTCTTGTAGTTCCCCTGGAGCTGAAATTGCATGATCAATATGTGTCCTGTATTAAAGGGTTGAAAGCCACCTTATCAGTAAAGCCTTTCCTGATCATCCTAACTAATCCCTCCCTATGTTTTCTACCTCAGCCTTTCTTTTTCCATAGCACTTGTTACAATTTGAAGTTGTCTCTTTGTTTATTTATTGCCTTTTTTTCCAGCTAGACAGTATACTCCGTGAAGGGAAAAACTGGGTTGGCCACCAGACTCCAGTGCCTAGCATAGTGCCTGGCATATAGAAGATGTTCGGTACATATTTGCCAAACAAATGGTTCATAATAACTGCCGAAATGCTATTTATAAAAGATAGTTGATTATAGTTATTGAGTTTGAATCTGACCACATTAAACAACATCAAGAACTTTTAGAGTCCAGTGAGCATTTATTTTTTCCCCCAGAAACAGGGACTCACTCTTTTGCCCAGGCCAGAATGCATGATCATGGCTTACTGTAACCTTGAACTCGTAGGCTCAAGAGATCCTTTCACCTCAGCCTACCAAGTAGCTGGAACCACAGGTGCATACTACCACACCTAGCTGGGATTTTTTTATAGAAATGGGGTCTTATGTTGTTCAGGCTGGTCTCAAAATCCTGGCCTCAAGGGATTCTCCCACTTTGGCCTTCTAAAGTGGGATTTGAGACATGAGCCATCGCACCTAGCCCAGTGATTTTTTTTTTTTTTTTTTGAGACAGAGTCTCCCTCTGTTGCCAGGCGCCAGGCTGGAGTGCAGTGGCACAATCTTGGCTCACTGCAACCTCCACCTCCTGGGTTCAAGCAATTCTCCTGCCTCAGCCTCCCGAGTAGCTGGGACTACAGGTGCATGCCACCATGCCCAGCAAATTTTTGTATTTTTCGTAGAGACAGGGTTTCACCATGTTGGCCAGGATGGTCTTGACCTCAGGATCTCTTGACCTTCTGATCTGCCCGCCTCAGTCTCCCAAAGTGCTGGAATTATGATTATTTTTTTAACTGAAATTTTTATTTAAATAGTTCCAGATTCACATGCAGTTGTAAGAACTAGTATGGAGGGATTCATGCCTATGTATTACCCAGTTTATCTTCATAACATTTTGCAAAACTATAGCATCATATTTACAATCGACTCATGTGTTCAGATTTTTCCAGTTTTAATTTTGTGTGCATTTGGTTCTAAATAATTTTAGCTGTAAGTATTTTTAAATTCTAAAAGGATGACTTCTTACCCTTGAACACTTCTGTGATAGCCATAATCCACAGTTCTTAAATTTCCTTAAAACAAAATCACAGAATATTAGTGTAGGAATCAAATTTAATAGATTGTTCTATGCTATACAGGTTCCAAAACTTTAGAATTTCAGAGGCTGTCAACATAATTTTTGAATTAGGAAGTGAAATAGGATGGGAGCTGACATAGGATTGCTAACTTTTAGTTCTGCCAAGCAAAGACATTTAAACAATTATGTATGTTTTTTTATTTTTCTCATTTTGCTAGGTGCTGGTTAAAAACAATGTTATGATTTGGTCCTGGTTTGTCAACTGGTACTTAGCAATCCTTACTCTAATCTAATTGCTTTCTGAGAATCAGAAAATTTAAGTGTGTGATGGTATTAGGCCGTTCTTGCATTGCTATAAAGAAATACTGGAGATGCGATAATTTATAAAGAGTAGAGATTTAATTGGCTCACAGATCTGTAGTTGTACAAGCATGATGTTGGCATCTGCTTGGTTTTTGGGGAGGCCTCAGGGAGCTTTTACTCATGGCAGAAGGCAAAATGGGAGCAGGCATGTCATATGGCAAGAACAGGAGCAAGAGAATAGTAAGGGGAGATGCCATACGCTTTTGCATAACCAGATCTTGCAAGAACTCACTCACTATTATGAGGACAGCACCAAGAGGATAGTGCTAAACCATTTGTGAAAAATCCATGCCCATTGTAAGGCCGAGTCGCCTCGCCGGAAGCTCGGACACGCCCATCCTTCCCGGCAACAGGGGAATTACCTCACTGCTCTGCACCCGATACCCAGCCCCCACTGAAAACCCCTGCCCAAAAAATTTTCGGAAAGCCGCTACAAGCCTTGCCTGATAGCACTCCCTTGCCCGATAAGCACTTTGCCCTGTCAAGGTCATTTTTCCCAAGGCAGCCTACTCACCAAAAATCCCACCTACCTACCAGTAATAACTGCCTTCACTCCACTTCCTGGGTCCTAATATCCAGTCAAGTGCCTTATGCTTTGTCTTCCCTATGTCAATCAAATGCCCTCACTCCACTTCCTGGGTCCCAGTATCCAATCAAGTGCCCTGTGCTTTGTCTCCCCTATATCCAATCAAATGCCTTCACTCCTTATAAAACCCCTTACCCTAAAAAGTTAAGTGCAACTTCTCTGGCCCTTAGAACCTGGACCATAGAACCTCGCCCGGGAACTGAATAAATCGGACTTACATTTTCTTATACTGGCCTCAGTTTCCTCGTTTCGACTCGACAATATACCTTACACCCATGATCCAATAACCTCTCACTAGGCTCCACCGCTTAACACTGGGGATTACAATTCAGCATGAGATTTGGGGGGGGACAAATACCCAAACTATCTCAGTGATCCAAGTCTTTCTCACTGTGTCTCAGCATTTTCAAGTTGGAAATACTAAGACATGATCAGACATGCTTATTTTACAGCTGAAGACAACAGGATACAGAGAGGCGAAGGGCCTCTTCAAGGTCGCAGCCAAACCCTGTGCATACCTCACTTCCCTTACTGGGTTCCCCTGCCTAATGATCTTGACGCGATGCACCAGAGAGAAATGATTACTGGGTTGATCTAGAAGGAAGGCTAGTGGATGTTTATTCCAGCTTTCTGAACAATATAAACATCCCTTCTTCAGTATTTCTGGAAAATGATTGATCTGGTCTCTATTTACATATTTAACAGCAGAGAGATCACTACTGCATAAATTAGCTGTTATTACACCTGCTGATATATTGTTCTAAGGTCTACACAGGTTTCCCAGTAAATCTGAACCCATTAATAATAACAATATCATGTACTGAGAACTTACTTTGTTCCAGACCGTGTGCTGCACACTTGACCTACCTCCTTAATCTCTGAATTGTGAGATGAGTATTTCTATTGTCTCCAGTTTCCTAATGAGGGCCTGGTTCTCAGAGAGCTAGAGTTACTAGCACTGGGTAACACAGCTAGTAAGGTACTACAGCTAGCTAAGTAATTAGGCATTATATTAGTTTTTTAGAGCTGCTGCAACCAATTGCTACAAATTTGGTGGCTTAAACAACAGAAATTTCTTCCCTCACATTCTTGGAGGCCAGAAGTTCAAAATCAAGGTGTTGGCAGGGCCTTGCTCCCTCAACAGGCTCTAGGGAGAATGTTTTCTTGCCTCTTCCAGCTTCTGGTGGCTCCAAGCAGTCTTTGGCTTACAGCCGCATAACTGTTTGCTGCATTTGGCCTTCTATATGTTCTTCTTCTCCTGTCTCTCTCAAATCTCCATCTGCCTTTCTTTTCTAAGGACACTGATCACTATATTTAGAGCTTACCCAGACAATCCAGTATGATTTCATCTCAAAATTCCTAACTTAATTTGCAAAGACATTTTTTTTTCTAGTAAAGTAATATTTGCAGGCTTCAGGGATTTGATGCAGACATACTGGAGGGGGTGGGGAGTAGCACTGAACCCAGTACAGGTTTTGACTCTAGTGCTCTGATTCCAGAATCTGTACTCTGCTCTATTATACAATATCTTGTGAAGTGACACAGAGATAATCCATTTTCCCTTCCGCATGATAAGAAAAGACTGGCTTTCTTGTTCAGTGCTGTATCTCTGTTGCCTTTCATGGTACCTTGAATAGAGGAAGTGCTCAGTAAAACGGAATGGCTTTGTTGATGAATGACCCATCAAATATATGAAGGTAGTTTTGCTGACTCCCATTACTTTTCTCCAGGCTGACTGTCCCCGGGGTTTCTTATGTGAACTTCAGAACCTCCCAACATTCTAGTTGCCCTCCTGGAGGTATTTTCTAATTTGGCCAATATTCCTCCTAAAATAATGCCTTTCAGGTTGAACTCTAGATAAGTCCTAAGTAACAGATGTAGGGGGAAGCAAAATTTTACCTTTACCTTCTTAGGGTTTTTGGCTGGGCTTAAAAATTAAGTTGACATAAGACAGGCTAATAGGAGAAAAGCATACAAATTTATTTAATGTAAGTTTTTTTGTGACATGAGAGCTCTCATAAGGAAATGAAGACCCAAAGATGCAGTTAGAGTTGAATACTTATATATGGAATTGGATAAAGACTAGTAAATTGTGAAGATGTGACAAGGCAAAGGGGCTTGGGCAGGGTATTTAACTGGGTGGAGAAGTGATGAGGAAAAGAAGAACTAGTTTAATAAGTCTGCTTTGTACAGAATTCTCTTGGCCTCAGTGTTCTGCCCTTGATGATAAGAATGTCACTTTCCTTCTCGTGTAAGAATATTTTCCATACAGGGATTTTAGTTCTTGCTTTTATGAAGAAAAAGAAGAGGGTCAGAAGTCCCTTTTTGCACTTGCTGTTTTTTTATTTTTTATAAGCGCCTTTTGCTCGAAAATAATTCTTATGCCAATGTGCTGTATTTTGGGGTGGCATGTTCTGCCACCTTTCACAGGGTAGAATGTTAATTCTCATGGTTTGTACACTATATTGCTTTAACGTAGCTGTAGATTATGTTTAGTCCAGAGCAACTGCTAAAGTCATTGCTGGTGATTAATAACTAAAGACGCTTTTTAGAAAACCTCTTCCCATATTAGTAGCCCTACTCAGTCATTGAGTTTTTAGGCCAAATTCAACCCTCAGTTTTGCTAGTACAATTTTTATTGATTTTGGATTCTGGGAATGGATTTTGAGTTTGGAAAGAAAATAATCCAAACATCACACTCTGGGGTTTAGCAGAAAGGGCAAACATACTTATGAATATATCCGGTTTTTCCTCTCCATTCCAATTTGTTGATCCCATAGAAAAAAAGTTTTATGCTGTAAGAAAGATGAATAATGATCCAAAAACAATTTTCTGCAAGAGCAAATCCGAATTTTCATGACCAAATATTAAAGAAAAGAATCCATTTCTTCTTATTTCCACCCATTTTGGCGTGTAGTTGGTACAGTCTTTTTTTTTTTTTTTTGTATAAATCACACTTACCAACTGCTTGTGTTAATTATCATGTACTTATACCCTGAACAAATTTATGCTCTTGGTATTGTATGTGCTGCAAATTTCACTGCTGTCAAAACATATTTTTAAAAATAACCCATGGGTTTTAACCAGTACAGTCAAGATAAATTAGATTTTTTAAAGCAAAATCTACCTTAATATTTAGATCAGCAAGAAAATGTGATTATGATTAACTTTTGCCCTTATGTGGCAAGATAGGACAGAGGTATACTAATGTTTAAAAATTTTTTTTAATTAATTTTCTAAACTGGGGATTGAAATAAGGAAAAGATAATAACTTCCAATGGTGGACTCGATGGCGTTTATTCCATTGTACTTTCTACTGCTTCCTGAGGCCTTTGTCCTAATGGTTTCTTTGAAAGGAAACATTTTGAGGAGAATAGTCCTCCACTTGTCACTCTTCTCTCTCACCTCTTATCTGGCTGCTCTAATACTTCTGACTTTAGCTTAAATGTCTCTTCCTTAGAGAAATCTTTACTGACCCAAAAGACTAGGTTAGTTCTTATATTGTAAGCTCTCTTAGTACCTTCTACTTCATTTTTTTTCAGGCTTCATTACATTAATCCCAATTGCTTGTTCATATTTGTCCTTAATCCTGGACTGTGAACTCTAAGAGGGCAGGGGCCGTGTCTGTTTTCAGCATTCTAGTTCTAGTACCTGTTTCAATGTCTGGCTCATACCACATGCTTACTAAACATTTCTTGACTAATTGGGTGGAAGATGAAAAGAGTCACTTAAGGGTATATGGGAACAGTAATTTTAACAATTATTTGCATTTGCGTTTGTGTGTGTATGGATATTACACTAATAGCGGTGAACTTTTTTCTTTTCTCTTTCTCTCTCTTTCCTTTTCTCTCTCTCTCTGTCTCTCTCTGTGTTTTGAGTACCACTGCATCAAATTACTGAAGTAGAAAGAATGGCTGACATTCTGTTTTCAAGTGACCATGTATTTGACCCACTTCTTCTCGAGTAATGTCATCACGATTGTATCTCATTGCTGTGGGTTCTCGGAGGCTGACAGGCGGAACAAGTTGCTTCAGCACACAGTCCTCATCTGTCATACAGAACAGCTTGCAGATTCTTATTATGTGAATGAAATATGGAGAGAGGGATATTTTTCTTCCTGGGCTATCAGGGTAATTGAAAGTAACCATAACAGGGCATGAAGGGGAAATGCAGGAAAATAGACTGCTTTTGTGAAAGGAAAACTCATCTGCTCTCAGAACTGCAGGTGTGGAGCCTCATCTCCAAATGCAGAGGCTTGGGAAGTGTTTCCCTCTTATTAAAAGGCCTGAGATTCGACTAGCACTTTCTTTCAATAAGGAAAATGCCTTGCTTCTCATTACCACCCCTCAGCGCCTGATGAGATGCCATGACTGTTGTCTTTGGAGGCGTATCCCATGAGACTGGGGCACAGGGCTTTTTGTGTTCTTTAGACAGGGAAGAAAACTGTTTTAGTATTCCAGATCAATAAACTGTAGTAGAAAATTGGAAATGTGCTATGAAAAATCATTAAGCAGAGAAATTCTACTGATCCTGAGTTTTGGATCAGAAGAAATAAATAACACTTGATTGCTCTTGTAGTTAATACTTTACAAGCTTGGCCCTGGTGAAATAGAATATCAGATAATACTGTATCAATGACACTTCACCTTAAATGATTTGATGCTGTAGATAGAAACTGTATTTATAGAATTGTTTTAGTTAACAGGAAGCTTTTTACTTAACGCTGGTGAAAAGTACTAACATGGTGATAGAAACAAACTACAACTCAGCAGTCATTCAAGTCATGACTTTGTTATATTTTGAGATAGCTTTAAAATCACTTAGTCCAATGAAACTCTAAAGTACTCTAACTGCCACATTACTTTATCTAATTTATGAAACAGAGGCTAAGGAATCAACAATAACCCTCCATTTACGATTATTAGATTAGCTATTACTGAAACCGTAGAAAGTATATAACGCTTTACTTTGTGTTCACTTGAATTTGGTTATTAAGTTTTGATGGAACTTTCATTCAACCAAATGCCTTTGTTTACAACAATAAGCATGTTAAGTCTATTGTGTTCAGAATTTGCTATGACCATTTTAGAACATGCCTCCTGAAAAGGCATGTTAAACTTACAGATTCTCTTCATTTGTGTTCCGTCAAACATTTTCAGTTTAATGCAGTTAGGGTCTCATTTTTCTTCCCAACTTTCAAAAATACATTCCCCCCCACTCTATGAGGCCCCTGCTTTTTCAAGAATATAACCAGGCATTAACAAACATGAAACTACTCATAGCAACTCCATAAAAATTGATTTTTCAAAATTGAATAAGCATCTGGTGGTCTGAAAATGTTTTATACCTGATATTTAAAAGATATTTTGACTATTGCCAAAAGGAATCAATTCCTTCATGCTGTTTCCCTTGCGGATGCCATCATATGCCACTGAGTTGTGTAGAGCACAGGCTCTGGAGGAAGGGCAGACTTGGATTTGCACTTAAACTCTGCCACTGACATGCCTATGACCTTGGACTTTACCTCTTAAGGAGGTCAGTGAACTGTAACTGCCCTTTCCTCAGTGTGTAACAGAGTTTATAGTAGTACTTACCTCATAGTGTTATATATGGGAAAATGCACATAAATACCTCAAACATGACTATTATTTTAATTAATGTGTGTGTGTATATATATGTGTGTGTGTGTGTGTGTGTTTGTGTCCATCCACACTGTATATGTATGTACATGCTGTCGAGTTGAGTGACACCTTATTGATTCTAAATGAGGCTACACTGGTGGAAATGCTGTCATCCTTTCACTGCTTAATGTTCTGGTATCATGGCCATATCTAAAAGTAACATGGGCCGGATGCAGTGGCTCACACCTGTAATCCCAGCACTTTGGGAGGCCGAGGCGGGTGGATCATGAGGTCAGGAGTTCAAGACCAGCCTGGCCAACATGGTGAAACCCCATCTCTACTAAAAATACAAAAATTAGCCGGGTGTGGTGACATGTGCCTGCAGTCCCAGCTACTCTGGAGGCTGAGGCAGGAGAATTGCTTGAACCTGGGAGGCGGAGTGAGCCAAGATCATGTCATTGCATTCCACCCAGAGTGACAAGAACGAGACTCCATGTCAATAAAATAAAATAAAGTAACATGAAGCATGGTTACCATTTTGGGTCTAGTCAGAGTGGCAGCTTGAAGACAAATTACCATGTAGGTGGTCATTTCAGTTGCTGAGATTGAAACCCATGAACCAAATCCCTACTCTAAAAAAGTATTACTTTTAAAGTGGAATTTTATTTCAGTTCTTTTGCATTGATATAAAAACTAGAATACGGAATGTTGTAAATATGTGAACTAG
The DNA here is from genome assembly GCA_036589455.1 of Ateles fusciceps. NCBI lineage: Eukaryota > Metazoa > Chordata > Mammalia > Primates > Atelidae > Ateles > Ateles fusciceps. The sequence continues at coordinate 17,405,094 of JAZHEH010000562.1, forward strand.
AAATATATGGCCCTTAGGGATCCCAGCTACAGTATGTTGTTTTTCACTGACCTTATTTATTTCCCAAATCTATTAAGCTTCTATCTGCTTTCCTCTCTTTACATTGTCATCTTTATCTCTATCCTTTACATCCACATTTTTGTGGTAGTAGAGATGGGCTTGGGTAAATGAACACATTTCACCCAGTGTCCTTTGGACCACTAACCCATAGAGTAACAACAGGAAGTTGGGCCGGGAGATCTGCTCTCTGACATGGGTTTCCAGCAAATTTCTATGGTTCTTAAGGGGATAGAATTTTTCCCCTTATCTGTACCATATTCTGTTGGCTTGAATGAGTCACAGAAGCATGAAAACTTCTTTAGTTGTGAAAGTGTCAGCAAGAATAAATGTTAGACCTACCGTGTTAGTATAATGCAAAATAAGATGGCATTTAAAGAGAGTCTCTGCTTCAGCATCACAATGAAAATACCCCTCACTCAAGTCAGGAATTGGGGACTTACTGAGATACACCATCTGGCAAAATCTGGAAGGCCAGTTTTGTGCCAACTGAAAAAGCTGCATCAGTTCCAACTCTTGTGTACTTTGCACATTATTGGATGCCTTGCAAAAACGTTTATCACTTTTTAATTAGGAAGGGCTAAGGGACGTTAGTACCCCAAAGAAAATGTTAGCAACCCAAAGATAGAAAAATTATCCCGTGGATTATAAGAGGCAGTAAGTATTTAACTTTGAGCTTGCACTTGAAATGAGGACAGTTTCATACTAGGATCTGTGTCTGGGGACATGACGGTTGTGTGTATTTGGTCTGTCTGGGTGGAAGTGGGGGATCTGGTCTTTCTGTTATGCTAACAGTTTCTCAGCTTGTTTCTTCTGGAGCGTGGTCAGTCCTTGAAAACACATGCCAAGAGATCAACTCTGTTCTGCTTCTTGGCCTATCATGTAAACTGTGGGCTGTCATGTTCATTAAAATGAAAATTTGTTGAATGGAATTTGCCCGACTGGCAGAATAGTTTAAATGTCAGATGTTGTTAGGCCTGGATATAAATATTATGTTTCTATTGTTAATTAATTGCAGCGCCTCAGTACCAGTGATCCAAAATCCAATTTAGTCTGCAATAGGCCTGTGGATAAGGGCCAGAGATAATGAATGCAGAAGGAAAAAGTATATCCAGAATTTCCATTGTATTTGTCAATGTCCTCTTAGAAAAATATCAAATTTTGGTACGTCACTGTAGTTCAAGAGGTGCAAAACAGGACAGAATTAAGACCCATTGTCTTTTGAAACCTCTCAAATATTACTTGCTATCGAATCTGTTCCACTGCTAGCCCTAAGTCCGTCCCAGCATCAAAATTCATGACAGATACTGCCCTGTTCCCTTGCCTTGATTTCCCCCATTGTTTCCACCCTTGAGTCTGTTGTCATATTCACAGCTCATTTCAGAGTGGCAGGACTGAGGTAGCTAGTCCTATAACCCTCCTCATTTTTCTTTGCAGTATTCATTTTCCTCTCCTCGTCTTGCCATCAGCCCTTCCTTTCTTTTTCTTTTCGTCCTTTGTTTTGGTCCCCCAGGCTCAGCAGCCTGTCTATCAAGTCTGCCACTGTTTGTTAAGATCATTTTGCTTCTGAATGGAGCTGGTAGCTGAATATCACTCAGAATAACACTGCTAGAACTGTCTGCATTAGTAAAGGGAGCAGAAATCTTGCTGCTGGTGCCCAGACCTCAGAGCTGATTGTTGTTGCAAAGCCATGGGCCAGGAGGCATTTGTGACTACCATTTTCAACCAATATTTTGTTGAATACTTGCTGTGAGAATGGTACCTTACCCAGCCACCTCCCGCGTGATAGGTGTGCCAGGCAGAGGAAGACTAATTAAGACTTTGGAAGGCAGGACTAATGTGTTCCAGTGGTCAGGGACCCTCATTTAATTCCTGGCATCCTAGTCCATGCCAACCTCGTTCTGCCCCTGCGATTATGCCAGCTGAGAAGCGAGGAAGGGAAGATGAACTTTGGTGTGCTCTGAGTTTCCCTGTCCAGCAGTGTCTGTCAGATTAAAAATGAGAGGGAAGGAGGCCAGAGAGTCTTCCAGATGGAGAGTTCAGAGGAGGGCACAACCAGACTCCCTCTCCACAGTGACGTTGCCGGGCCATGTGAGCTCTGGGCCAGGTTCCAGGAGCAGAGGCTTCTGCCTGACCCTGCAGTGGAGTGGGGGCCTGGCAGAGTGGTCACCCTTGGCTCAAGGTAGGAGCACATTCAAATCAGGTGCACACAGGCCACCTGGTAGAGGTGGAGCATTTACCCCCAGGGCTGGGTCAGTCTGGTTGGATGTTGGACTCCCACATCCTGGACTCTTCTTAAGGGTGCTTTCCCCCAAGTCATGTGTGGGTAGAGCTGGCAACTGCAGAAACCACGTGGGGAGCTGGTGTTCTCCAGCCTCTCAGTTTTCTTCCTTTAGAATGAAACAGGCATGTAGTAAAGGTGACCTTAGTTAGGCTGAAGGCAGCAGTAATAGTGGTGGCCCTGCGTCCTTGGACTGACTCGCACGTTCCAGTCAGCAGGGGTTTGGTGAGGCACTGGCAGTCACTCTTCATGCCTCTTGGTAGCACAACTTTATAACTGGTTTCAGTATTCATTGAAAGGTATCCAGTGTAGATGCTCCAGGAACAGAATTTTGCCAAATGAGAATGGTTTTTTAAGTCTAAGGCTACCTGAGGTCTATGTAATGATGGAAAGGTAAAGAATGAGGTTAAACAGGTTAAATATCTGGTTTTGCCTTCCTTATAAACGGATTATTTTAATATTGCATCTGCAAAACCTCAGTTTCTCCCTAAGATGAACCTCTTTTCTCAAATTCAGGCTATTAGAGTTTGGGGGAGGACCTGTGCTATTGGGAACAGAGCTGTTTGACTTAAAATGTCATCCCATTCTGAGAAAACATACTGGGGCCATGTTAGGGCATCCCTGTGCAAATGCCACATTGTCAGAATGTCTCCCCCTGGGATTAGATTAGCCATGGCACTTTCCAGCCCTGTCTGGGTGGTATAATTTATTGCCTCCCCATTGCTTGGGCACCAACCCAGCCAGGGTCATGCTCCCTGAGATTTCATGGAATTTGATTTGTCTGTGCCTCTATGAATTTTCAGATGCTAATTATTGGCTGATTGGTATTCTGCTCCTCAGATGTCACCTAATGACTTTCCAGAGCTTGTGCTACTTGGTAAATTTACTTTTCTGATGCATGGTAAATATGACAGCATTGAATAGGTGTGGCAAGGGTATGTCGTGTTGTGTGTGTGTGTGTCTCAGGCCATAGAAGCATAGGCTTCAGTAGAGAGATAACTTATTGTTTTGTGAAAGCATGGAGTATAAATTAATAGAATGAATGAAAACCAAGAACAAAACCCAAAACTAACCTTTGCTTAAGAATCAATTTTCACTTTTAGTGGTAATGAAAACTTATAATATTCCTTTACTAAAGAAATTTTATTGAGTATCTGTGCCAGATAGTGTTCTAGAAAATGGAGATTTAATATAGAACAAGACAGATGTGGTCCATGTTATTGCTGAACTTATGGTCAAATAGAAAGACTTTCACATATATTTTGACAATATTGATCAGTTTCCCAGGTAAATAACAAAACTAAGAATTATTCTGGTCACCTCCCTGGACTCTTAATGTCTCTGAGTTTCAGAAATTCTGAAAATACTCTATGAGAAATGCATACATATAAATTGAAATAAAACTTCTAGGCATATATATGGGAAGTGTTAGGTTTTTGAGGCCTTTGCTGCTATTTCTTATGAGAGTTTAAATCATTATGCAGATTCTTAAATAATTCCATGTGTTTAAAATATTAATTTATCATTAGGTGGCTTAACCAGGGCAGTGTTTTCCAACTGCCTGGTTTTCACCGATATGCAGGAAAAGGTTTTAGAAAGGGGTTTAAGAATCTTCTCCTAGTTGAAAATTGGCTATCATTTGAAAGAATGTTGCAATAATTTGTCTGCAGTAACAGCTCACTGAACGTAGCATAAAAATGAAAACGAGGGCTGAATTTATTCAGTGTCTTTATTCTCGTACCTGAATGCACAGACTCTTTCCTAGGTATGTAAATAATTGTTAAAGACTTAAAGGTCAATAACCAATCCCTTAACGTGGCAGTTAAGTCAGGTGAGGGCTGCAGAATGCAACAACAGAGGCAAATCCCTCAGTTCCAGGCAATGTTGCCTTAAGAATGGTGCATTTGGATGATACCCAGAGAAAGGTGTCTATTGAGATAAGATGAATCACCATCAAAGCGGGTTTCTATATTTGGGAAAGATATTTGTTTAAATTGAGACCTATTTTTTTTTTTTTTTTTGAGACGGAGTCTCACATTGTCGCCCATACTGTAGTGCAGTGGCGTGTTCTCGGCTCACTGCAATCTCTGCCTCCTGGGTTCGAGCAATTCTCCTGCCTCAGCCTCCCAAGTAGCTGGGACTATAGGTGTGCACCACCATGCCAAGCTGATTTTTTTGTATTTTTAGTAGAGACTGGGTTTTACCATGTTGGTCAGGATGGTCTCAATCTCCTGACCTCATGATCCGCCTGCCTCAGCCTCCCAAAGTGCTGGGATTATAGGCATGAGCCACTGTGCCCTGCCAAATTCAGACCTATTTTTAAGGGAGGTGGGGGTTGGATCACGAATTGAGAGGCTTGAGGTTTGTAAAGATTTTTCTGGAGGGCTGTCCTCTGAAAAACCAGCAAGATAAATCAGTGTGTTATTGGCCTGTACTGCTCTACTTCTGTGTTTATTTATTTTAGGAGAACTGGAGCCCAGACCTATTTGGATTCATTTAAATTTAATTTATGTCTTGCAGGAGGTCAAATGAAGGATTCAGAGATTGTCTGCTCTAGAACAAAATATGGACAAATCAGGCATGAGGAGAGTGGGAAGTGGTATAACATTGTAACTGTAGGTGAAAAATGTTTTCATGACCTGTAGCTTAGATCCTTGCATTTTTAGGTCAAGGAAAACATGGGAAAGAGAGGGCTAATTTGAGTGGCTATTCCTGGCTATTGTCTAGAGATATGTACTCTGGAACAAGAGCTTTTGGGTTCTGACTTGCTCCCATTTTGGATAGCTAGGACACACAGAAACATATACACACACATTTTTAGATTTCCACAAAGATGTACACAAAGACGACAGACTTTGCTTGTGTTAGGTTATTCAACAAGTATGGTTGTGTGCCACATGATGACATTTCAGTCAATGATGGACTGCATATAGGACCGTGGTTCCATAATTTTATAATACGGTATTTTTACCATAGCTTTTCTATGTTTAGATACAAAAATACTTACCATTGTGTTACAATGCTTACAACATTTAGGACAGTAACATGCTTTATGGGTCTGTAACCTAGGAACAATAAGCTATGCCATATAGGATAAGTGTATAGTAGGCTACACTTTCTAGGTTTGTGTAAGTACATGCAGTGATGTTTGCACAATGACAAAATTGCCTGTGGGTGCATTTCTCAGACTATACTCCCATTACTAAGTGACACATGACTGTGTTTACTGAATGACTGTTGGGTGCTGGGATAGAATCTGGGGCTTCCAATGCGTGGGTAAGATGGGGTTGGTTTGAACAATAAAGGTCATAAGTTTTAAAGAGCTTAGATTCTAATTAGGGTGAGAAACAAACACATGAGAAAGTAGTACATTAAGACAATAGCATGGGTTCCTATTATTAGACACTATAAGATTATGGTGGGGCCAAAGCTCTGTTTAAAACCAGTCCTACCACCTGTCCCTTTCCACCTTCTTAGGAATCTTCAGTACTGGTTACCCTTTCTCTTCTATGTCACTCCGCATCTTGAATAGATCTTCTTATCGCGTTGATACATGCTCGGCTTTTTTTCTGTTTAAAAACTATGCAAACAAACCCTCTTCCAGCCCTTTGTCCTTTAGTTTCCACTCTTTCCTCCCCATTCACAGCCAAATGTATCTAGGATTGTCTTTACTCATTGTCTTTGTTTAATGACTTCCACTTCTGCCTTAACCAACTCCAAACAGAATTGTCTCCATCAGTCCACAAAACAATTCCTACTGAGTTCCTTGATGACCTTCATACTGGGCTTTTTTGAGTATTTATATCACTTGACCTTTCTGTGAAACTTGAGGATTTTGTTTCACTTCTCTGGCAACTGTTCTGTCTCTTATGTAGGATTCATCCTCATCAACACAACTGTTAGATGTTGAACTTGCTCAGGGATCAGTCCTAGGCCCTTTTCTCTTTCTACTTACCGACTCCCTGGACAGTCGCATCCATATCCACAACTGCAGTTACTTCCTGCTTACAGATAACTTACCACTCTAGGTCTCCCCCTCTTAGCTACAGACCCATATATCCAACTGCTTACCTCGATGTTTTCCTTTACGTGTCTCTAAGGGACTTTGAATTCAAAATATCCACAATCAAACTAGTGATCTCTTTTTGACTCCAGATGTGGACCTTCATCCAGTGGGATTTAGTTAAGGTCTAATTCCAACTCAGAAAGGGAAACTGTCATAAAATTGCATTTTTCAAATATATTTTAAAAAACTTATTTAATGATTGTCTTCCAACTTTCATGTATTATGATAAGAAACCTTTGATATCTGTTGTTGATATTCATTGAGACTACTACTATTACAGGCCTAATATATGTTGCGTTTTTGCTTATGTTTCATGTATGCTTGTAAAGAATGTTGTGGTAGATTGCATTTTCCAAAGGTGGTCACACCAACATATTTATCCAGTCCTGTGCTCTTCTTACAGTGTAACTGACACTCCCCCGATTGACAGGGACAGGGATGTTATTCTCTTTCTTTTAGTCTGGGTGGGGGTTTATGACTGCCCCGACCAGTGGAGTGCAGTGTAAATGCTGTTATGTAATATCTGAGCCTAGGTCATAAAAAATACAGCTTCTGTTTGGCTCTCTCTCTCAGAATTAGTCTTTGGAACCCAGCCACCATGTTGTGAGGAGACTCAAGTCACATGGAGAGGCCACATGGACGTATTGCAGCTGCTAATCCTAGCTGTGGTCTCAGCTAACCCAGAGCAACAACTGGCAGATATATGAGGTCATGAGCCTTCAGATGATTCCAGCCCCTAACTTTCAAGTCTCCTAGCTGAAGCCTCAGGTTTTGTAGCATACAGAAAAGCCATCCTGCTGAACCCTGCCAGAATTCCTGATCCGTAGAAACCATAAGAGATAATAAATTATTACTTTTATATTTACATATCTAACTTTTAGATAATTTGTTATATGGCAATAAATAACTAATACAAATACTTTTTCTTGTATTATTGCTAATTTCAATCTTGCCTAACAATAACTTATTTCCATCAGCTTTCTTTTGGTTCCTATTTCCTTGGTGTGTACTTATCCACACTTTTTCTTCAAAACTTATGTTTAAATTTGTTTCTCATAAACAACACATAGCAAGATTTGAAAACATCCGTTTTGATAAAACTTTAACAGATATATTTACCCTGATTCCTGACACATTTGGACTTAGTTAAAATATTTTCTTTTGTATTTTCTGTTCAGCGTGTTTTTGTTTTTTTGGTTCTTTCTCACTTTCATTTCAGTGTTGTATAGAGAATCGATTGTGTTTTCGTTAATCCATGTTGTTTCTTCTATTGATTTGGAAATTTCTATTCCTTTGGTGATTACTCTTGTATGTTTTAAAATTGTGAAATAGTGCATACATGCAAAATAATTTGTGCAAGCATACGTATTCAGTTTAAAGAAAATAATAGGCCAGGCACGGTGGCTCACGCCTATAATCCCAGCAGTTTGGGAGGCTGAGGTGGGCAGATGCCGAGGTCAGGAGATCGAGGCCATCCTGGCCAACATTGTGAAATACAAAATCTCTACTAAAATACAAAAGAATTAACCAGGTGTGGTGGTGCGCGGCTGTAGTCCTAGCTACTTAGGATACTGAGGCAGGGGAATCGTTTGAACCCAGGAGGCAGAGATTTCAGTGAGCTCAGATCATGCCACTGCACTCCATCCTGGGCGACAGAGCAAGACTCCGTCTCAAAAAAATAAGAGAGAGAAATAATAAACTGATCATTTAGATTCCTCTTTCTAGACCAAGAAACGGCATTACCATATTCCAGAATCCCCTCCCATCCCTCTCACATATTATATCTCCTCTCCCACTCTCAAGATAAAGATAATCTGAATTCTGTATAAATTTCTTCCTTTTCTTTATTTTGTTTTGTAACACACTTTATATTCCAAAATAATGCAGTATTTAATTTTGCCTTTTTGAATGCTATGCAAATAGAATAATATGTATAGCTTTCTGTGACTTGTTTCTTTTGTTTTACACCATATTTTGAGAGGTATCTATGTTGATATGGATAACTGTTTCAATGATTGCTCAAAGTTATATAATATTTGATTGTAAGAATGTATAAAAACTGTGTTTATCATGTTGCTGATGGATGTTTGGGTTGTTTTCTGTATTTTTTGCTATTTGGGCAATACTGCTGTAAACATTCTACAAATCTCTGTGAGTATGTGTGCAAGGGTCTCTTTGGTTACATGACAGAGAATTCTCCTGCCTCAGCCTCCTGAGTAGCTGGGATTACAGGTGTGTGCCACCATGACTGGCTAATTTTTGTATTACTAGTAGCGACAGGGTTTTGCCATGTTGGCCAGGCTGGTCTCGAATTTCTGACCTCAGGTGGTCTGCCTGCCTCGGCCTCCCAAAGTGCTGGGATTAGTGTGAGTCACAGCACCCGGGCTGGGACTGTTGCTTTACTTTTATTTTTGCTGATGACATGTTCTTTGGCCAGAAGTCTCTTTTTTTCCCCCCCTCTCTGGTTGACTTTAAGACTTTCTTTTTGTCTCTGGTGTTCTATGGTTTCATTCTGATGTATCAAAATATGCATTTGCTTTTATTCATCTTTCTGAAATATTGGTATATCTTATCTTTTCAAGAGGACTCATGTCTTTCAGTCTAAAAACTCTACATCTATTATATTTTCATATTGGCTTTTTCTCTTTCTTTTGAGCTTGGCTATATATTTGTGTGTGTTTGTGTGTGTATATATCTATGTGTGTATATATATATATATGTAGGTATATATGTACACACATATGTATATATGTATGTGCACCTGTGTGCATATATATATGCACATATGTATATACATACATACAAATACACACAGATACGTATTTTAAGTCATTATATTTTGTTTAGCATTTCTGTGTTTGGAGTGGAAAGGGATTCAGCTCAATCTCCATGTTATCTGACTATTAATCTCTTAGATTTCACAAATGCAATATTATACTGTTTTACCTAGTATTCCCCAAATTATGCTTCTTCTGAACTCATTTGCAATCTGTGTAGCTCAGGGGGAAGGAGAAATTTCTGATGCTGTCCCATAGAAGGGACTTACCTCTTGCATTAATAGTCAAGATTTATATCTTAGCCCATAAGTCTGACCTGTTCGTTTGTGGTCACGCATCAGTGGTAATATGCGTTCTTTGGTGGAATAGAGGGATGTGGAGGTAAACAATCAAGTGAGAGCTAAAACAATCGCTGAAGACATTGAAGGAAAAAAAAGAACCAGCTACACCAACTATGGTATAGTTGTCTATCCCCAACTACCGCACCTTTCAGATGTTAGGACCTAGCCAAAAATGAAAGAGAGACATATGGCCATTATTAGTGACTGTAGAGGCACCATATGAGTAAGCTTGGACCATTGAAGAACCAGCTCTAAAAAACCACAAGTTATTACTGTTGCTTTTGCAGATCTTTTGTCACACTGACTTGTGTGTGGTCAGTGCATAGTATTTATGTTTTGATCACCGAGAGCTGAAGTTAACAAGATTTGATTTGAAATGTCAAGTTGTGGCTTTCTCTGTTTTGTGAGTTTCTGCTGAGAGAAGGCTGCAGTCTATGTACAGAATGGGTGATTGTCCCTGTAAGCATGCACACATATATTTATGGAACAAGTGTGAGGTCTATATTAGAAGGACCATGCACCTCATATAAATGGAATAGGCACCCATAAGCAAAACTTTTTCAGAGAAGTGGAAATAGAGCATGCAAGAAAGAAGACAAGAAGAAATAAGAAAATAAAATGCTTAGTCAGATTGAGTGCCTCACACTCACGTTTAATTTGATTTTCATCTCTACTTTATAAGCTGTTCTTATTCTGTTGAGGAGTTCACACCCCAAAAGATTTGACTGTAGATTTGGCCAGATTTGTGTGCTTCAATTCTTGGTAGATGTGTAAACCATTTTTAGTTTCTAAGTGTCTTTTTTTGGCCTCTTGTGCGGGAAGTATGAGGTACAAGTTTTATCAATGGTATATTTGGCTAGCACCACATACCATGGCATGTAGAAATTCTATTTAGAGACATGCAGAGAAAACGTTTGGTGTTTTACTCACAGACAACCCTGTCTTTCATTTTTATCTCTTTGTAGCTTTGAAGCTCAGCAAAGGAGAGAAATCCATTGAGAACAGTCTGTAAAGGTAAGTGTATTTATTACATGGCCTTGACAAACATTGCCTTTACAACATTGATTTTTCTTTTATTCAGAGATTTAAACACTTGGATTAAAGATACAGCTGACAGGACAACTTCCTTAACCACCTGCTTGTCCTCCCTCTTAGGCAAAAGTGCTGAGCAATAGTTAGCAGAGAGCAGGAGGAAATAAAGTGATGTGTTGAGAGTAGACAAATGCAATTGTGTGCTTGCTGACTTTTGCTTTCTTCTCAGCAGTTAAGACATTCCAGTGGAGCCAAGTTTACTACGATTAATGGTAGATGGAGAAAGAATGCACTTGTACCACTTCTGGCCAATAGTTAAATAAAACTAGCTGGCCAAATAAAGCATTTAAAATAAAATGCAGAGTGGCATTTCAATTGGGTTGGATGAAATTTATCGCAAAAGTCAGTTGTGCAGTTGCATGGAAAAGCTAGTTTTGTAGAAAGAAAAGAGCCACTGAATTTGGTGTAGCTAATTTCATTCCACCCAGTCACTCTGAGCCCTAAATGAATTACAGGAAATGAACTTCCAAGCTTGAAGCAATGGGAAAAGTACATACTTGGCCTCTTGTGAAACCTTACAATCAAGTTGGTTTTTACATGGAAAAATGTAATTGTTTCCTCTTTGCTAGGTATATTTATAAGCATACCTCTGTACAGCATTGTTCTTTGATTCATTGTTTAATTTCTGTTCTGCATGAAGTATTTTAATTTAAAGAATTCATTCTGGGCAATTATAGGGCTGCAGTTTCATCAAGAGTCTTTGGTGGCCAGGGTGAAATATGCTATAATTTTACATTTGTTTTCATCATAAACTACATTTTTGACACTTTTAGGGTTTTTTCTGTCGTTTTTATTACAGCAATCCTAACTGTGACCACTTTAGTTAAAGTTGAAAAGCCGTTTTGATTTACCTTATGCTTTAAGTTCTTCCTAACTTCATGACAAATCTACTTCTGGGCTGAATTTTTCATGTTTATTTTGAGTGTGAAGAATTTTACAGGGGTATCAGAGAAAACCCCTTTTAGATAATCAAAATACAAGTTATAAAAAAAATTCTCTTTTCTTAGGATTTGCTTTGGGGCAACTAAACTCTGGTGCATGAAAACTGGTTGGCTTGGAATTTTGCTGTAATGGTTGAGCATCAGTGAAGAAAATACTATCTTAAAGAGTAGATAATTCTTATTTTCAGCCATGTAACTATATGTCTGAACTGTTGAGCCACACCTTGGAATAAAGAAATACTTGATAGCTTTTAGAAATAAATGCTCAGAAATAATTGTTAGTGGTGATGTAGCCGTCTTGACAACTCTGTAATCTTTTGGCACAGCTATGGTGCTTCCATTCCTGTTGGGGGATGTTTTCACACAGGCACAGTCCCTTTTCTCTACTCTCAATGAAAATCTTTTGTTGAATTGGTACTCTGGAATCAGACACAGGTGTAGTTATGATTTTGGCTTTTACTAGCTATTGGACTGTGGACAATTTATTCACCCTCTTAGAGTCTCAGGTTCCTGATCTTTGAAGTGGGGGATAATAGTGTTTATGGCTTCATATAGTTGTGGAGATTAAATGAAGTATTATGTGTCAAGGGCTTAGAAGAAGTCCTGGCCCATGATAAGTGCTCAGTAGATGTGAGCTGCTGCTGCTCTTGTTAATATCATCATCATTATCATCATCATCAGCAGCAGCAGTAGCAGCCCAGCAGCATCCTTATGAATTTTTTCATTATATATTTTTAGAAGTCTATTCCTTTTAGAACTTCACGATAATATTTCTAAAATAAAGATGTTGTTACCAAAGAAGGGAAAATTCTGCTTGGTCCTGGGAATCAAGTGAAAAGGTAACTTTCAGGTAATACAGGAAGTGAGGCCTCTGGAAGTGAAAAGTTGTTAGGCTGAATTTTTGTAGGCATCAGGAAAAGTACCTTCTTTGGTTGTCATCAATTAACTAATTAATAGTCTTAAGAAATTAGCAATCGACTGCTAGTTAGCTTCTTCAAGAATTTTTAAAGAAAGCCTTGGTAAGTATAGACAGAACCCCTCCCCACAACTTTTTTTTTCTGTTCTGTATCTGTTTTTCCTTCCTAACAGCACCTTTATTTCTTTTTGAGGGAATTAGGCTAGTGGAACTATAACCAGGGGCCCTACCCAGGGGCCTGCACCCAGCCTATGGATGGGTGTATGACAGCAAGCTTGGCTAAGTGACTTCTCTTTTTTTGGAGTTTGATTCTCCAGCCAAAGGATTCTCCCTTGTCCTAGGTGGGCATTCTGATCTGCCAGTATGTACTGTGAGACCACTGTTGCCTCCATGTCTGTCTTGGCTAGTCATGGTCTCCAAACCTTGTTTTCCATTCTTCCATGGATTTACTGAGACTCCAGTATCCCTCCGATAATTCTTAAATTAGCCAATTGGTTTCTGCCGCTTGCAACCACAGAACCTTCACTGATGGTATAGTCTATTCATTAGTGAGCTAGATTTGGAATAAATATGGTATATTTGGAGGTTTACAATTAAAATATCACTCATTACTTTCTTTCATCATGTGTAAGTAGCTCAGTGTTTTGCAGTAGGTTACAGAAAGTACAGAGTTCTTTATTAGACTCTCAAAAATGGGTTATTTTGCTGAACTTCCCAGCACTCCTGTGTTTGGTACAGAGAAGTCACTCTTGGCTGCTTCTCTTAGCTCTCAAAGAATGTGTATGTATGTGGGGAGTAGGTCTGGAAATGAGAAAGAGAAGCAGAGAAGTCATTCCTCCCAATTTCTGGGGCCGTGGTCTCTGTGTCATGGGGGTTGTGAAGGGACTGCGATTTTATTCTGTTTACCCCTAGCAACCCCAAATACAACAGGTATACTCTTTAAATATTTTTCTACATTCCCTGAATTTTTATTTCTCCTTTGAACACTGGTCTTATCCGACTGAACACCTTCTTTTCAATGATGTGTAAAAAGTGATTGAAAACTCAATTACTTCCATTTCTGACATTGCTTGTGGTTTTCTGAGAATGGAATGGGCAAGTTTTCTCTGTTTCCCCTTGTGTCTTGTTGGCCGACTGCTTCTATGCTCTGTGCAGTGCCTAGAACAAAACTAGTTAATGCCTCCCCCAACTTTTTTTTACAGGGACATCAATTTTGCACTCCTACTGTGAATACATAGTACGACAGTATTATATGGTGAGAAGAGCCTTAGCAGGTTATTAGGAAACATTCCTTCTAGTTTTGGCTCTGCCACTTGCTAACTTTGTGACTCTGTGCAAGATTCTTAACTTTCTTTAAGATCTCAGGTTCCTCACCTATAACATGAGGATAACTTTTGCCCTATCTATTGTACACGGCTGGTTTGAGGATCACATAAACACAATATATATGAAAGTGCTTAGTAAATTTTAACAAATGCATAACATCAGGGTATTATTATCATCATGCCATGAATATTTCTTAAACAGATGAAAATTTGAGGGGCTTGTTTTAGAAGACTGAGTATGAAAAGGAGACAAATTAAACAACAGCAACAACCCTATATAGTGCTTGTGCTGGGTATTCATTTGTGCTTCCAGCTCCTCTCTCTTCTAAACGGCTCTGCACCAAGGGCTTAACCTCTACTGCAGGCATTACCTGGGCTTCCTTGCTTGCTGGCTTTCTGTTGGATTAGCCAAGGGAAGGAACTGGACGAAGATCTGGGAACACGAGGTTGTAGTATTCTTTCCTACTTTCTTCCCTGCAGCACTGTGGGTTGGTAATGCCTGTATCCCTTTAAGGAAGTCCACAGTTCCTGTTGGGGGCCTCTCTTCTGCAGCCACAGCTCTTTCCACTATCTGATAACTGCTCTTTCCCTTTGCCCCTTTGAGTCTGAGAGTGTTAATGGAATTTTTGCTAACTCCAGGACACTCAGACCATCCTTTAGTGGTCTTCCCTTAACTCTGCCTTCACCCCAGGTGAAGATGTCATCTCCTTCCTGCTGCGACCTTTATTGTACAAAGGAACTTTTTTATTTATATATTTTTCCACCATCCTCAGCTCAATTCAGCAAATATCTTTTTAGGATTTAGAGTGTGCCAGGGAAAGAGTAAGTCATTATTGTACACTTTTAAGAAGTGGAATTTTGGTGGCATAGTTGGAGGTATTATATCAATTTTTTTTTAAAGCAAGTTTTGGTAAATTGAAAAGCTTTATATTAACCCCAGTATATAAAGAAATATCATATCATACTTATATATGAGTTATCTTTTACATTTTATTTTTATCAAAGCAATGTATCTACATTATTTAAATAAAACAGCATTAAAAAGCAAATATTTAAAAACTGCAACATCTATGCCTTCTTTCTACCTCTCTCTGGATTGCTTCCCCAGAATTAGAAACTTTCAACTCTGATATTTCTGGTGTTACTTCTCTTTTTTCTAAATAATATATTTATATCATTTTTTCCCTAATTTATCAATTTTAGCAATAGCTCTCTGATACTTTCTACTCTTACCACTTCTGGTCCCCATAGCCTCCTGACATAGCTTGATTACAATTTTCTTTAAATCAAGAGGTAATACTTATATTATCATGATTATGTAATTTTTTTCTACCGCTAAGCCAAATGGTATTGGTTATGTTTTCTTTAACATAAATTTTTTTTGGTCTTTCTTGGAATTAATATGTGCTTTTAAAAAAATTTGCCTACTTTAGGCATCTACCTTATAAGGTAGGTAGTAACAGCATCTCAATTTTACAGGTGGGTCATATTAGTATTTCCATTTTATAATTGTAGAAATTGAGACTTAAGTATTTTCTCCAAGGTCACATAGCTAATAAGTATTAGAACTGTGAGACAACACCAGCCAGTCTGTTCACAGAGCCCAAATTCTTAATCATTATATTACTTACAAATACTGTCACTTCCGTTATCCTAATGGCTACTTTACAAAAAATTCCTGGGTTCTACCTTCAGAGATTCAAAATCAGTGGGGTAAGATGGGGAACCAAGAATCTGTATTGTGAAAAGCTCTAGGGGCGAATCCATTGACCAGCAGGTTTGAGACCTTTGTTCCATATCTTATCATTACTGTAATTGCCATCATCGTAATCAGATCACAACATCGTTCTCATCGTCATCATCATCACCACCACTACCATCAGCAGTAACAAATGACTGTCTTGCTCAGTGCTCTCAGTAACTGAGTTGAAATCCTGGTGTCTGTTAAAGCAGCTGCCTTTTGACTTCATAGGTGAGATCATCACACTAGTGGGTGATTCAGGTAATAATGTATCTGGCCATTTTTAAGTTTGGCAAATGCTTTGGGAGAAATTGTTTCCCACAGAAGTAGATGAGGTTATTTTTTTCAGCTCAGCTGGTTGTTACTTTATCTGGTACAAAAGCAATGAGAACTTTGTCCCTGTACTTAACTCTGACCTTTAAGGAACTTTTTTTTTTCTTTGCTTTTTTCCCTGAGAGTTCCCTAAAATGACATCGGGGAAATACAAAGTCCTAGTGAAAGAGAAACTTTGAAGTCTTTGTTCTGTTTGATTTCCACTTCCCCCACTATCATCCCCCACCATCCACCACCCTTGCCTCATGCTTATGGCATTTCATGTTTATCAGTCATGAGAGAAGCAGTAAAATTTGGCCTGGGGTTTTCTCATCCCTAGGTGTGAAATTATTTCAGAATTATAATAATAATACTTTGCATTTGTATAGTGCTTTTATTTGAAGATCTAAAAGTGTTCCCTTGGTGTTAATAGAGCTTCCCATCACCCTCTGAAGTAGGTAAGTATTATTAGAGGATATTTCCTTCAAGAACATTTTCACTTTACATCCCATGTGTGACTTGAAAATGCTTATTTACTATTTGGGAATCTCAACTCTTTAAAGTGCCATACATATAAGGCAATTCTTTTATTTATTAGTCTTCATTAGTCTTCATTAGTGCCCAGAACATTGAGAGAAATACAGCAATTTCTCATAAATGAGTGTGGCATTATTTAGAAAGTGTTAAAAGCAGTTTGGTATTGTCTTTTATTGGAATGTTTTAAAAATAATAATGCTCATTAGCTACAAAACTATCTGTTGTACAGTTAGTTTTCCTTTTTTTAAGGTAGCAGGATTTGCAGGAAGGAATATATTAAATAACTAGTGGTGTTGGGGCCTAGAACCTGAGCCTCCAAAGTATGGCACCTTAGCATGCTGAGTACTTTGAACTGAAGGAAATATATTGGAAAGCCCGAGGAACCAAAGTCTTTCTGAGTCTCCCATCATCCTGTCTCTGCTTCTTTTCTTCCACTTAAGCAAGTCATAGAAACCAGAATTCCTCTTCCCTAAGGTGGGTCGTAGAAACTAGAACCTCTCTTTTTCACAGCAAGCCATGAAACCTAGAAAGATCACTGTCTTCCTTCTCCCTTCTCCCTTGAAGATCCTTGTTTCACAGGGGCCCTGCTCCATACTGGGGAGAAGGAATGTTACATAGAGAGGCCAAGAAGAATCTGAACAGTCAGGCCTTGCTGGTCCCCCTGACCACCCCCTGCCACTGTCAATCTATTTTCTATTTCCAGGAGATCACACCCCTTTTGTTCTACCACATTTCTACACAGCTGTGCATTCTTCGTTGAACCTAAGCATAAGAACCATTTTCCTTGAGTCTTTGGGTCTTCGTTTCTGTTGTATCACATAAAACTTTGATTAAATACACTTGTTATGCTTTTCTCTTGCTAACCTGTCTTTTGTTACAGGAGTGTCAGCTGTGACTCTTATGGGAGGTGACGGAAGGTATCACACCTTTCCACCCCTACAGTGGGAACTTGGCCTGGTATCGTGGAATCCTTTGGTTTCTCATGAGGTGTCAAATCACCTAAAAATGCAAATTGAGTCTGCATTCTGATTTAAAGATTTCATTCTGAAAAATTGTTTTGAATGCTACATGAATTGCAAGCATGCATACATGTGTAATTAGTTACCTTTTTTTTCTCTAAATGTTGGGAAGTTCTAAGTGGTATTTGGAGTGTCTACTCACTTAGGGTCACTGACGCAAAAGGCTGCAGGTCTGTTATAGCACAAAACATTTTTAAAAAGGCCCTTTGAACTTTAGTCCACAGTGGTCACCATGAGAGGCTTCTTGTCCATGCAGTGTTGGGTGGCCCTGTTGTATCTGTGCAAAGAAGGCTAGGACCTTCACTGTGGCTTCAAACCCCCAGTAGTCATTTTCCCAGTATCCCGTCACCATCCCTATCAAAAGTCCTATCACCTCTCTAGAGTACTGCCAGGAAGCAGGATGCCAGCTTCCACTACACTACATCAGAGAACAACACTTTTAAGCAAAACAAAACAGCTCAAATTGTCTTTATTTTGGACCTTTCTGCTGGTATCTAACATATTCCCTTCAATGAATTTAGGCTTTTTTGAAAAAGAAAAATCTTTAATGGGAACTGGATTTAGGGGGTTGGGGATTGCCTTTTAGTACCGTTTGCTTTTTGAACATGCCCCGAAGACAAAGGGAAGAAGGCAAAGTCTTAAAGTTTTTGAGATGAGGAAGGAAACAGTATACGCAGGAGAGATAACAAAAAGTACAAATTGATATTTTAAAATTATGCTGCTCCTAATTCAACACTGAGACAAGGTGATGCCTCACCATTCATGTGCTATTTTATGACTCCCATGATAAGTGTCAGATGATCACATGATTAATCCTTTTTCTGGCATCTCAGTTGTCTTTTTTTTGTAGGGAGAATTCACTGAAGACCCATCATCTAAAGATTTTGGGGAATGTGGGTGGAATTATAAATCTCTGCATCATTTTCTCCTGAGTCTTTGCTCGAAGGAGGCCACATAAATTTGCTGCTAATTATGTGAAGATAGATTTATCACTGAAGATGCCTTTGGCTGCAAATAATCAAAAAGTCAACTCAAAATGGTTCAAACAATAGGGGAATTAAAAGAAAAAAGCTCCCTGCCCTCTGCAAGTCTACCTGCTGAGCCCCATGGATGTCATGGTTGATGGGAAGGCATTATAGAATCCTGGCTCCAAATGTCTGGAATCCAACTGCAATCCACTTTTCCCTAGTGCCAAGCAACTGGGGACCCACCAGGGTGCCTTTGATGGTTGTCACTGTGCAGCAGGGAGAGGATTTTGAGCACTCAGCTGTTGACAGATTGCTAAGCACTGTCAATTATTTTGTGGATTGCTCTACCAACTTACATTTGAAAATCCACCAAATAAAACCCATCAGAATAAGAAAAATAAATTATCTCAAGGACTAAGACCTCCTGGGAGGGGTGCTATTCCAGGTTTTGTTAATTCAGTGGTTCAACAGTGTTACCCGAGTGCCTATTTCTTGCTCTTTTTCCTCTGCCATCTTCAGTGTGTTGACTTGTTCTTTGACTGGCTGCCTTCATAGTTCTAAGATGGCTGCTTCCTTTTCGGGAGCCACAGGCAGACATGGCAACATCTACTGGCAAAATAAAATATCTATTCTTACATGTCCCTTTTCAAAAGCAAAGAACATTTCCTGTAACCCCCCCCCGAGCAGTCTTCCCCTTAAGTCCCATTTGGTTGATTGCAGCCTCATGCTCCTTCCTAGATCAGACACTGGCACACGGAATGGGACTCACCCCCTGGTGGCTTAGACTGGTGCTTCCCAAGTTTGTTCTTGTTATGACACACATAGAAAATACAATTTGGCCAGCACGTTAAGCAATCAGAAGAGGCTGCTCATAGCTTGGGTGGCTGATGTGTCTGTATAGGGCATGGGCGTGGGGGCTCTGGCTGCCCTGGCTCTGCCCAGCTGCCCTCAGGGCTAAAAGGATATCAGAGCATCTGTTACCCTTTCCCTGTTTTAAATTAATCAGGTTTTATTTCTTTTTTTGGGATAATTTCACCTTCCCCTGGTACATAGCTTTGTGGAGGGAGGCCACCCTAATAAAATTGGGGCTTATACTAGTCAGGATTCTTGAGAGACAGAACCAAAAGGTTATTTATTGGTATATTTACTTATTGTTAGGTATTGGCTTATGTGATTCTGGAAGCTGAGAAGTTCCATGATGTGCTATCTGGAAGCTGGAGACCCAGGAAAGCTGGTGGTATAAATCAGTCCAAGTCCTAAGGCCTGAGAACCAAGGGAGCCAATGGCATAATCCCAGTCTGAGGGCAGGAGAGGATGAGATCATGTATCCAAGCTCACCAGTGAAGCAGAAACAGCAAATCTCTCCATTCTCCTCTTTTTCTTCTGTTCAACAGACTGGATGATGGCCTTCTGTTTAAATGCTAATCTCACCTAGAAACATCCTGACAGACACACCCAGAAATAATATTTAATCTGGGCACCCCATGGCCCAGTTGGGTTGACACATAAAATTAACCAGCATAGGGCTTTTCCTGTAAGGTGGAAGAGGGAAATTTCTGTTTGACAGGCCCTCAGCAGTGTCTGCTCTGTCAATGTTCTTGTCTTTGCATATGCACCTAATCTCCTTTTCGAATTATTAGTTCCTTACCAAGAAAGGACTATGTTTTGCAGATTTTAAGTGCTCAATAATTATTTGCACATTGAATGAATGAATATATACTCACCTACATGACTGACTGATGCATTCAATACTATTGATCTTCTGTAATACACTAGGCATGTGCTGTGTGAGGTACAAGGAACATGGGCTGGACAGATGATTTTATGCCCTAGCGAAGGAAACAGATCACAACTAGTAAACAAATAAAGCTTATATAGTTAAAAGTTATGTAAATCTTATTTAGGAAGCATCAAGAGGCAAAACACAGCAGGCTTCCTCATTGGGAGTGGTCAGAGACAGCTCCTTTGAATTAATGATATTTAAGATGTGAAAGAAGGACACGAGGAGGGATTCAGCTTGTAGTGAGTGGGGAAGAGGGTTCATAGTTCTGAAGCTTGCAACTATGTCTTAGGGATAATTTGTTTTCAAGAAACAATCCAAAACAAACAATGACAAAAACGATGAAAGGTGAGGTTTTGCTAGAAGGCCACAGCATAGCTTACTAATTTGACAAAAGGTTAGATGGTGAGCCTCCTGAAGCCTTAGGCCAGGAAGTGGTTGACCCTCAAAAACTAACCAGAGTGGGATGGGTAAATGGACGAACATATCTTTCAGCATCTGTGTCCTAAAGAGCAGTAGACTGTCTAAGGAACCTCATAGCCTCTCACCTCTTCTGTCTGCAGACTGGCTTCTCTGCATATCCGGCCAGCTATGGCCACCCATGCAACTCCCTGTGCCTCATTCAAGGGGCTGATAGAAACTAACTCTATTCCTGTATTCCTCCCTCCTTGGGGGAAAGAACCTGAGTGGTTTGATGTAGGTCAGGTGCCCACCCTTGCCAGAGTGACCTGTGGCCCAGGGCACAAGGTCTACCATCTTAGCTGCTGTCTTAATTCTACTTAATCTTACTTGGCAGTATTGGGAGAGACTCTCTGGGAAAGTGGAATATAGGGCAGGCAGATGGATTAACACCCCTGTTATTAATAAATGCTGCTTTTCAAGTTCTCCAACTTTAATAACACTGGAAGAGTCCCAGTGATATAAATAACTTAGTTACCACCTGGCTTATTTAGCTGAGTACTGATACCCGCCACAGTGCCTTGTGTACAGCAGATACTTAAGAAGTAGCGATGGTGATAATAACAAAATCGAATGGGAAATATGACGGAGTTGTTTCCTAATGGTGCGGGTTAATTGTTTTCATGAAATGCTTCTTTGTTTTGTGGATAAAAATGTTTGTTTTGTAAGGTTCAGTCTATGTCTTTTTTTTTTTTCTTTAACTCCTGCATTCTGAGAATCACAGTCTATGTATTGAAATCATTACTGTTATAAAAGTAATGCATTTGCATTTTAGAATATTTGGAAACCAGTTCAGCAAAGAGAAGAAAATAGAAATTGTTTCTAATCCTACTGCCCAGAGATGACTCCCCGTGACATTTCCGGGTGTTTTTTTTCCCAGTTAGTTCTTTATGTAGGCATGTTTTTTATGAAAATGGCACATACTGCTTTTTCCATTCAACATTACGTTGTTAACATTGAAAATTCTCCTACTGCATCCTCATCTCCTGCTGCACTGTGTTCAGTCGTGTGGATAGAGGGTACTGAGGTGGATGTACAGATTTGAAAAGCACCTCTGCTGCTGAATGGGATTCTTAGGCTGGGGTGGATTGGAATGCTGACCCTGAGGTTTGTGTAGCAGTATAGATACTGCCTGACTGATTTCGGGAAGAGCAGTGTGATCATGGAATTTGGTCAGAAATTAAGTTCGTATGATAATGATCACTTGTGTCTGCTTGGCCACTGCTTTGCTGAGGATAATTTGAATGAAGCTCATTGACTATTTTGCAAGGATAATGGCTCAGCTTGAGCATCCCTGTAAGGAAAACAATCAATGTCTCCCTCAGGGTTCTGGGAAGCTTCTTTGCTGTTCAGGTCGAGGTGGCCTCTTCGTTCTGCGCTTGCTTCTCCAGATAAAGCAAATTGCAAGCATGCCAAATTGCTTTGCTCCAGCTTAACCCTACTCCAGAATGAATCCATAAATGCTACAAAAGGAAAGTTTATGAACATATGCTACACAGAACTTAGAAAATGTCCTGCCTACTTAATCCCTTTCCTACTTCAGGGAGGAAAAAAAGTCTATTTATACTTGAACTGAGAATTGAGGGATCACAAAAATGGAGATTGGATGCCATGCTGGAAATCACCAGTTGTGTTTTCTCATTTCTCTGAGAGGCACGGGTTGATTTTTCAATACAGCTGTGTCAGTGGGAAAATGTGCCACTCTTTCTAGAGTCCTTAGATTCACTCCCAATTATGTGACTGTGTCTAACTGCCTTTTGAGGACAAACAAGATCCCTTGTTTAAACACAGGGTGTTCATTAGAGTGGATTTGGAGGTCTAGAGTCCACCTCTTGAGGTCATTGTCTCTCACCTTCTCCCATCTACAGTTAGATGATCTCAGACGGAGAAGGGCACTTCTCCATTTGTGTGTTCTTGGACAGATTATCTATGGAGAGATGCGTGGAATCACAATAGATGTGCGTTAGCTCAGAGGGTCGGGAACTTGCCCTGGCACTTTTAGAATGTGTGCTGGCCCTTCTGGTTCAAGTTGATTCCCCTGCAAAATAGTTGATCTTTTTTTTCTTTGCTGGCAATTTGTTCACAGACAGAAGCTGTTCTGGAAAACTTTCTGACCCTGAAGCACCTCAAAGTTTTGATCCTGTGCTCCTTGCTGTGAGTCATCCCACACTGGAGATCTGGAGGACTTGCTAGCGGGTCAGCTTTAGTTACTTTCAGTCTCTGCATCTCAAGGAAGGCAATGCAATTTTTCTGCCTGTGTCTTATTTAATGTATGTCTGTATCTTCCGGCTGTCTTGGACTGGGGGTCTAAGGGGCTATTCAGTTTGACACCAAAGGCGCTGTGTGTGTATAGCCAGTCATAATGAATAACTGTAAACATGAGTAGATGCCTGCCCAAAGGGGGCGTTAGCCGAGAGGTGTGTGAATCTGCTTGGAGGGGGCAACAGCTGAGATGTCAGAGTAGTTTACCATCTCTGGAGTAGAGGCACTGGGGGGAATATTTTCTGTCTGAAAAATATTATAGGCATCAGGTCCCAGATTTCCCTTCCTGTGGTTGCAGGTGCTCATCTTTCTGATTTAGAAATGAGGGAAGCTCTGTCAGTATTACAAGTATAGGAGATTCAGACTGAGAAAGAAGTAAAAATGGGAATGAATTGTGGTCGTCATCAACCCAGGACACATTTGATAAGGTGCATTTATGAACAACAGTTGCCCATGATGCTTTGCCCATTAATGCCACTGAGACCTGCTAACCCGCTCCATTTTCTTTGTAAACATGAAAAACCCCGATCCTGGCAAACAGGGAAGTTATGAGGACAGGAGAATGAAAGCATGTGGTGTGACATTGTGGACCATTATTCCACTGATATTTATCATGGCATTGTGATCTGGTCCAAAAATGTCGCTGGCTTTTTGGCTTTTGAAATACTACAGGCAATGCAGAATTAGTCACTCTTCTTGAAATCTCTCATTTAATCTTTATCACAATTCATGGGGCAGATATTGTTCTTAAGTATTTAACAAGTAAGGGAACAGATGTTCAGAGAGGTTAGGTAAGTTGACCAAGATTGCACAGCTTGTAACAAGGAGGCACTTTAAGAGAGAGAGTGCAACAAATCTTTTGACCAGGCAAGGGAAGAACCTGTCATTTCTCTGAAAAGGCAGTGGGATGCTGATGGGTTTGTGTTGTGTTCTCTGGTAACTTCAGATGAGGTTGGGATAATTTGGGGACATACCTTAGGCATGCAGGTGCTTCTTTCTGCAAAGGTGATCTGGTTTCATTCATTCATTCATTCATTCATTCACTTGTGATTGATTCAGATTCACTTACTTGCTTTTTCTATAAACTGGGCACTTGTTTTGCGGAGAGCTAGGTATTAAGACCAACAGAAAGATTATGAGAGAATTGAGAATCTGATTGGAGGGAAGGATACCCAGAGAGAGCTAGAACATAATGGCACTTTGTAGCAAGTATGGCAAGAAGCAACAAAATTCAGGAGCGTGTTCTAGTAGTCCTTGGAGTGACCTCTAGGTACTGCGTCTCCCCCCATTGGGAATCCCAGTTAGTGTTCCAGAAATGTGTATCTCAGCACAGGGACTGGCGTTTGTTCTGCACTGTTAGCCGCAATGAAGAGACCTATTAACAGCATGTGATTTCTTTGTGATGGATAATTTGTGAGCTCAGATGTGGATGTCTAAAAGAGACGGTGCATAGAAGTAGAAGGACCTTCAAATCAAACAGTACAGAGGACTTCCTGTATGGCACATTCAGGGACAGCCTCAGATATAAATAATCATGAAGTAGGCTACTGTCTGTTCTTTTGTACCCTTACTTCTCACAGCTTGTGATATCCAGTCCCACCGCCTGTACCCTCTATCCTGAATACATGCTCCTTCAGGTTCTCGGTGCCCTGCCTACCTCTTTTGGTGGTTCCTTAACCTTTAGTCTCATTAATAGGACAGGATGGAGGGGTGTTGAGAATTCTATCATTCATTTACTCTCTAGTATGAATTTAAACCAATCTGTTGCTGTATGAGATGAATGAATACATTTTTGATTAGTCAAATGAAATCTTTTCAGTTTTCTTCTATTTATGGCAAGTGATATTGGCTATATACAATATGTATACCAGGGACATTGGATATTTACAGTGGAGCTGTAAAATTGTCTCCTTCAAAAAATTAATTTAGACTGGCAGGATTGAGTTGATTTAAAGAGAAATGTATTAATATAGAATGTTGGCTCATAGGTATTAAAATCATGAAAGGAATATGTAAATAACTGAACTTTTGGAACAGTTGTGTCATTTTTTCTGGTTATGTATGCATTTCACACTTTAACTGTGGAATACAATGTTTTGTTTCCCAGGAGGAGAATGTAGTTGATGAAGGTGGAGAGAGCACCTCTGAAATCCTGTTCAGAGATGGCCACCTACCCATCAGGACTGTGATTCACCCATGTTACCCATGACTCATGCCACACCAGGCTTTTCTCTTTCCATTAATGGTTACACTTCAGAGAAAGTGATTCCCCCTTCACAGTATCCAGTGTCACATAACTATGAAGCATGTAGCCCCAGGATCCTTTCTCATTAAATGCTTATGTGGGCATGGACTAATACTGGTTAGAGTATATAAACCAGACTTGGTATCTCCAGCAGCCAGAAAGAATAGTAACATCCGTCTAACCATACACGTATAGAACAGAAATGTAAGAGAATAAATAGAATATTTATTTCATGTATGAAAAATAGTACTGGAATCTATTACTGAACCATTTATCTAACAGATAGGAAAAATTGTCAAAACAAAGAGAGATTTGTCTCTGAGAATAGTAATTAGGCTAGGAAATAGACAAGTTACTGCAATTATAAGTGGGCCTGATATGGCAAGATTTTGGGGCTTGCTAGCATTAGATGACTTAGACTACTTGGTAGATTTTTTTGGTCTTTGGGTCTGTCTTTAGTCAGAGCCACGAGAGGGAACCCAGGGAATATAAGAAGAGCCTGTGATGCTGGAATTAAATGAAACTTGTTGATAATGTGCACACGACAGGCCAGGTGACCTCCTGGGCTCCCTTCAGCTCTGTGATTCTGGATGATTTTTTTTCCCCCCACCAGTTCCACAATATATTTGTTTGGATGCTTCCTTCAAATACCAGAAGGAACACCCATTCTTAAAGGTCTGTTGTGTTGTCTTTTCCTAAATACAGTGGAGGAGTATTACCACACAAAATTAGTTTTTCATCCTTTTTGTAGGTACAAATACTGGTGTTGTCACAGAATATATTTGTATATTTATTTGCTATAGTCCCTTGATTGTTGATAATCAAGAAACAGGAAAAAAATGATGTTATTATTATTATTGCCATTATTGGTCATTACTTGGTTGGGATTTTATCCAGTTTTGGAGCTAAATTCTTCTTTCCATTGACAAAGCACAATTAATTGGCTTCAGATAATTTAGGCTTCTATGTCCCCAATATGTGATTTGTCAAGCTAGGAATATCACTTTAACTTCAGAATGTTTACTTTCTTTGTATTTGATATGAGTGAGGGAAAATAATCCAAACATTTGAATTCCTTGTCTTTATTTTTCAGTAGAAAAAATAATGGAGATAACTTTACTTGAAATGCATATATTTAATAAAAATATTAGATTGATAATTTAAAGGAACTCAGTCCTAAAATGATAACTATCATCAACTGTCCCCCACTCCACATCAAGGTTGACTGGTAAAGCAAATCATTGAGTAAGCAGTTCCCATGCTCTTTCTATAAGTCAGCTAGGTGCTGTGCATATATATATAGCTGTTAACATCACTGATAAGGTCCCTGCCCCATAGTTCTTGTCTAGCTTTAAATAAAAGCAGGGCAATTAAATTAATTAATACTTTGCTTGGTACTGTTTTGTGACTGAATCAACTTATTTTTTGAAGTAGAATCAGTTTTATTGAGACAGCTGTACAAACATAATTTCAGTATTTAGTCTTGGAAGACGCGTAAAATACATTTCAAGTCTGTGCTTCCTAAACATGAAACTAGAGAAGAGAAACTGAGTTGGAACCCCCATGATCTTCACATTTCTCATATATGGAAACCGAAAACAAAACTAGGTCTAACCTACTATTACTTAACATGTCGTTGAGAGGGAGAAAAGGAAACTCTGTTTAGCATATTTTCTTCAGACTTCCTGTAAAGTGAAATTAACCTAATCAGTACTGGTGTTTCTAAAAACATATCAAGTGTTTACATTTTAAATGCAATTGTTAATGAGCTGTTATTATGAAAGTTCACCACACTGCTTTAAATCACTTGCTGAGCCAGCCATCAGAGGCTTACATCCCAGCAAACATTTTCTGGTATTTGCAGGGCACAATTATGACTGACTACAAATTTCCTCACACTTTCATTACAGGAATTAATATAGTGAATTGCTATATAAATTGATGCTGTGAGGGAAAGGCATGCTAAGAGGTTTCAACAAGACTGTCAGTGGCTCAGTAGTTTGTAAAGTCAAACTTCTCAGAGTGTTCACACTGCCCAACCGTCTTTCTCAGTGTATCTTTTCTTCTTGGTCTAGTTAGCAAACTGGGAAAGGGAGAGAATGGTTGTTTTATGTCAATCTTTTGTAGAAGCATGACATGCTATGGGATTTGTATACTTGTAAATCCAAGTTGTACATCTTGATGAATTTCCCAAAGCCATCATGCCCAAGAAAACAGCATCCAGAAGAAGAGGTAGAAAGAACATGAGCTTCTCATGCCATCTTCCACTCACTACCATGCTTCCACTGAGGCTGTCACTATCTTGACTCACTTGAGATTGGTTTTATCATGTTTTTTGTGTGTGTGTGTGTGTGTGTGTGGTTTGTGTGTGTGTGTGTGTGTGTGTGTGTGTGTGTGTGTGTGTGTGTGTGTGTGTTTTGAGATAGGGTCTTGCTCTGTCACCCAGACTGGAGTGCAGTGGCACAATTATAGCTCACAGCAGCCTTGACTTTTGGGCTCAGGAGATCCTCCCATCTTAGCCTTCCAAGTAGCTAGGGCTACAGGTATGCACCGTCACACCTGGTTAATTTATTTTTTTAAAGAGACAGAGTCCCATTATGTTGCCCAGGCTGTTCTTTAACCCCTGCCCTCAAGCAATCCTCTCACCTTAGCCACCAAACTGTTGGGATTACAGATGTGAGCCACTGTGCCTGAACTAATTTTAAATAATAAATAGAATCATACAGTATGGGCTTCTTTGTGTGTGGCATATTTTGCTCAACATTGTTTGTGAAATTCGGAATGATCTTTTTATGTTTAATTTTAATAAATAATGTAGGCTTGATCAGATGTGGTGGCTCATGCCTGTAATCCCAGTACTTTGGGAGGCTGAGGCCAGTGGATCACGAAGTCAGGAGATCAAGACCATCCTGGTCAACATGGTGAAACCCCGTCGCTACTAAAAATACAAAAATTACCTGGGCGTAGTGGTGCATGCCTGTAGTCCTAGCTACTTCAGAGGCTGAGGCAGGAGAATTGCTTGAACTGGGAGGCAGAGGCTGCAGTGAGCCAAGATTGCGCCACTGCACTCCAGCCTGGGTGACAGAGTGACACTCCAACTCAAAAAAAACAAAAAACAAAAGATGATGTAGGCTCATGGATATCAAATGAAATCACAGGGTGGAAAAATACTACTTTGGAAACTTTGTAGTGCCTTGCAAATATAGCCATGCGTGGCTGACTGAGAATCTAAGTAGTCTGGGGTGTTTTCATGTGTTTGGGGAAAAAATTGGTTTCGTTTCATTATTACTGACTAGTTCAGCCACACCATTTGTATGCGCAAATTTGACAGTGATTTACTCCAGATAACTCATTCATATCCTAATAGATAAAATGGTAAGATTTTCAGATATCAGGGTTCCAAAGGTCATCTTAGAAATGTACTCCCTGAGGTTTATTCTTGTACAGGTTAGTGGATAATTTTTTATAAGTGACTAATTAAATGGAGGCTAGAGTATTTTTGAACCTAAGGCTATAACTTAATGTTTCTACCTTTTTCTATTTAATTGCATTAACTGTGTGAATAATCTATAATTATAATTTTTTTTTCTTTCAGTGTCACAATATACATAAAATTTGGCTTACAGGCCAGACTATATACTAGATTACCATCTTCTCGGAGGCCACATATGTAATGGTTTTCTTGAAAATAACACCTCTTACTCCCAATGCCCACCATCCCACCCCATCAAAACCAAATTAATCATCTTCCCAGCAACACATTGCAGAGGTTAAGAACATGAGGTGGGGTCTGTTGGGTGTGTAGGTAGATTCTTTAGCCTTGAAAAGCCTCCTTTCCACCTCTGACAATGAGGTTAACAGTAGCACCTCTCACTAAAGGTTATTGGGAGTCCAATAACACAGAGAATGGAACTCAGTTTCTGGTACAATCTAAACACTCAATAAATGCCAGTTAGTATTTTTATTAGCATTCTCTTTTATAATTACCCCTCTTAATCCATAGGGATTTCATGATAAACATCAAGCAGGTGATCCTAAGAAGAATTCTTTCTTAAACTTTAAGTCAAAACAAAACTTCCTTTGCCATCCTTCAAGTGGCCCAGACTCATCGAAACACCATCCAGACCAATGGGATGCATCACTGATAGATTTTTTATTTTTATTTTTACAGAACAACAACAACAACAAAACCCCGGAAAGCGGTGGTATTTTAATGCTGGAGCAAACCCAGTATCGTTTTTCAATGTCGATCTGATGACAATTGGGTTATTAGGTTGTCAGAATTTTTTGACAAAATGTAGTGTAGGACTACCTAATTACATTGCTTCAGAGTCCAGTGGGGCTGCTGATCTGTTTTCTAATAATTTTTGACCGGGATTGTTTTGTTAAAGGCAAACGTATCAGTCATGTGAGATAGGTTTGCTTTTTATGTTTACTAGTCTAAACATGAAAAATCCACGTAGGCCTGCTCTTGTGGAGAGCAGTAATAATACACAGTTCTCAGACCCAGATGTCCTATTCATCTGAAAGTTTTAAGTCACTGGGGAGAAATGTCAAAAAGCCAGAAGTTCTGCAGAGTTTATTTTATATTTTGGTATTAGAAAATACATAATGACATCAGCATTCTCAAATATGTACATTTAAAGTAACTTTTTACTACCACATCCTCAACCTTTATTTTTTATTTTTTAAGACGAGGGTTTTTTAATAGATTGAAAACTTGCATGGTGGAGAGTACACACTAAGAAGCACTTTTACATGCCTTCCCTTGTATCACGCAGACTCGGGTTTTGTGCAGTTGGAAGCTCATTCAATTTGGGAGGTCCTCTTTAAGAAAAAGAGGAAAAGATTATGAATAAAAATTAGATGCAAAGATGAGTATTTATTTCAAAATGATTCAGTTAATGATTTGGTGCCCTTTCTTTTGAGATTTCTTTGCCACAAATGCTTACAGAGAAATGCCTCTTCATGTCTCCTCCCAGCTATAACATGGATTCCCAAGGACTCTTGGCACTCTGAGGGGACATGCAACAGGGACCCTGAAGTTTAAACTTCATCAGCATCATGTCAGTTATTCTCTGTCTCTTTGAATATGCTGCTGAATCAGTGACAATATAACTGGTTAGATGACGTCTAGGAAGCTGGAGAAGACATTTAATTGGAATTACCTGTGAAATGGAGTTTCAGGTTAACCTCGAGGTGGATATTGCAGATTTTTAAGTGAATCGGGAAAATTAAAAAAGCTTTATAAAGCATAAAGCTTTAAAAATAGTCACCAAAAAGTAGAATAATTCTAGGATACATAACTTCTTTGCATAAGTCATTGCAGTGAAAGATTCATTAGAAAAATGTAACAATAAAAAGAAGAGGTATCTATGTTTTCCAGAAAGCTGTATTTCCTGAGGTGTTTATTTTTTTGTATGTCTCACACAGCAAGCTTTCTGGTGGCAGAGCAACACCTAGCCTTGACATCTGGTGTAAATCTTTATGCTCTCTTTGGAATAAAATGATTGCAGCACTTTCCTACCATCAGTGGGGCATGAATTGCTGATATGTTATTTGATGGATCCAAGTATATCAATTGTCTTTGACACCAAGAGCCTCAATGGCTCAAACTCTAGAGATAGTTATTCAAGGAAGGGTTTTAGTCCTTGGCCATGGGATGCCCCACAACCCAGAGAAACCCGAAACCCAGGTCAGCCCTTCGATTCTGCGTGCTCATCACTTATCTATTTACTTATTGCCAGTCACTTTGTTGAATGCTCTGAGATACTAGTGTTTGTCAATTATGATTTGCTTAGTCCATTTGTGCTGCTATAGCAAAAACCACAGACTTGGTAATTTGTAAACTATAGAAATCTGTCACTGTTCTGGGGGCTGAGAAGTCCAAGATCAAGGCACCAGTAGGATTGATGTCTGTTGAAGGGCTCCTCTCTGATTCCAAGATGGTGCTTTGTTGCTGCATCCTCTAAAGGGAAGTACGCCATATCTTCACATGACAGAAGGGACAGATGTGCAAGAGAGTACTCCTTTTGACCTCAGCCCTTTTATAAGGGTGCTAATCCCAGTCATGAGAGCCTCGCCCTCACGACTTAATCAATTCCCAAAGGCCACACCTCCCAATACTGTTGCATTGGGGCTTAAGTTTCAACAATTTAATTAATTAATTAAATTTAATTTTGGAAGGGACAACATCATTCAAACCATAGCACCTATGTTGTAAAGTCAAGCTGAGTTGCTAGTATATGTCATGTGTTCACTATTTAATGAAGTTTTTCCTAGAGCTCAGTTTGGTGACTTTGATGGGGGAGGTGGTCAAGCTGGCATCTGGGTGGAAGATGCATATTGAAAGTGGCAGAGATGGACAAAGGGATTTTAGGAGAGTTTGTGGTGGCTCGGAGATATATTTTACTCATCTGGTATTTCTTCAGGAGAGAATACAGGTTTAAATTACTTGAACTGTTGTTAATTATTTTTGGTTTCTTAATTTTGTTGTTTTTTTTTTGTTCTTGTTTTTTAAATGTGTATTTAGTTTGACAGACTCTGAGGTATTTATATGCACTACTGCTGTTTTTCCCCTCCTGCCACAATAACATACACAAAAGCATGTAAACTTACATTTTGTCATGTTCTTTATTCTTTTCTTAAACTTTCATGAGGGTTCCACAGAAGTCCTGGTAGGATCCGGGTCTTCTCTTCATTTAACAGATGAGGAAATGCAAACCTAGGAAGACGTGCTTTTGTGGTTTCCTCGAGATCATTCCATGCCCTTCACCATGACTGGAACCCAGGTGACTGACTCCCATCTCTAAAGTTCTAGAAGGGATGATCTATATATAGGCCAGTTTGGCTAATGGTACCCTCATAAGCATCCCATTGCAAGTATATATTGCATAGAATTGCATGGTGACGTCTTAATTGGCCATTTAATTTATATAGATACAACATTTTCAAGGCATTTGAAACATCGGAATAGCCTGAGAAATGTGTACAAATTATCTGCTGAAATTAATACTTGAAAAAGATTTAAAGATACACCAGTGTCTTAACAACAACTGAAGACACAGTTTGACCTGGCTATAGCATGTGAAAAATACCTTTCTTACAGAGAACATATGCTGAATCAAGCATTTTCATTTGGAAGTTAACCAACAGTTGGGGTATAAAAATGGAATCATTAGCTCCCCACCATCCAGAGTAAACCCTGAATAGATCACATTTGCCAATGCAAATGGACCATACAGATTTTGAAATCCTTTTCTGATGCTTCATATTTAATGATATGCCTATTTATTTAGAAATTTAAAATGATTATACTTATTCACATAAATTATATCTGTAATTAAATGTCTCTTCCCTCAGCATTGCAGTATAATTGTTTTATCATGGTGGTTCTTGGTTTTGAGATTCTGTAAGAATTGTCGGTTGTGTTTACTTTAGAGTTAGACCATAAGCAGTGGATGGAGATTTTATATGTAGTAGTATAAGATCTTGAGCTTCCGAATTTGTTTTTATGTTACTTAAGCAGAATTGAAAGCATAGCCTTATGAGAAAACTAAGTCCAAGTACTATAGGGGGAAGATGTATGTTGGTACCTTTCTAGCATCTGCAGTTTCCATTATCCCTCTTCTGCACCCAACCTTTAGTAGTGGGATCCTCCCACACTCCCACCAACCTTAATGTGAGTATCATGGGGTCCTTACGTAAGTTCCCAATTACTGCAGGTCAAGATTTAATCAAAAGAGTTCTTTTTTCAACTGTGGTGTGCTTAGTTAAAGCAATCTCACGTTAAAAGTCCAGAGCACTCCAGAGGGCATACAGTGATAACAAACAGGATGACAAGTTAGAAGGGACATGCTGGCTGGGATGACTCAATAGGTACTGGGCTTTAAGCAAAGAGTAGTGAAGATTGGATATTCAGGCTGCTGTTAAGATGTGTGATAAAGCTACTTCTCCTTAACCTGGCTTGGTGCCCCAAACCTCCTGCCAAAAGAGTCACTTTTAAGTGTTAAATTTATCCTTCAATTTTCTTTTTTATAGCCTAACAGTCTCTTTAGGTTCTCACAAAGTAGAGTGGTAGGAAATTTGTATTTTTTTTCTATGAAACTTTCTTCCACTGAAACCTTGTTGGAAAATAAGAACTATGTTTTGCAAATAAACCCCAGAGGTTTGATGGACTGTATACGTACATTCTGTGAAATACAGTGAAATGCTATCCATCAGAGATACCTTACAGTTCATACCACCAAAGACATCAAAGGCATTCTAACAATAATAAATACCACAGGTCTTTAGAAACAACACACACACATACAGTGTGATTATTTTTAGTCCCTGGGCAAGCACAATTACTGGCAAATAAATTATCCAGCACTTTTTGGAGTGATAAATTAGTAAATTGTCAATTCTCCAAAATATAGCTGTTTGAATTATTTAAAAAGAGATTTTTTTTTTTCCTTTTCAGCAGTTCCAATGAGAAAACAACAAAAAGAGAAATGTTCATGGTTCTGTACAGGAAAGATGACAGAATGGATTGTGAACTTGTAGGTTACATCTAGCTGCGCATGTATTTTACTTGGTCTGCATAGTGTTTTTTAAAAAATAATTTAAAATATACACATTTTAAAATCGAGGTATTTAAAATAAATTTATCAGCTTCTGACATCCCTGGGGAGACATGGCAACATCTGGCCCTGTCTCCTCCATGGTAGGATTTTCCTGGAGCAGAATAGTTGCTGCCCTGCTTCATTGCGGGTGGAGGAGTGAAGGCTTGCTTTGTCTTGGCTAGGCCTGCTTTACTCATTTACGATACCTGCCTGCCCCTGCTGGCCGTTCTGACCCCTGCCTAAGGAAAACCACAATAGCCTTCTGCAAATGTGTTCACAGCTGGGAGAGGAAGAGGCTTAATTTGTATTGCAGAGAGAACTGGCTTCAGTGGGGGCTCTCGGGGTTGTGTGGGGCGGTGACGAGCATTCTAGGAACACGGATTGGAGCTCCAGTGTCAGTGAGTTTTAGATACAACCTCTAAGACCTGAAACTGTCACAGAAAGTGTTTCCTTTATTATCTTGGTAACTGTATTTTATCTGCTTTTTAGGAATTATTCAATGCTTAGATTAAAATATTGTTGTCATTGGATACTACTATCATATAATTCAAAAGATGTTAAAGATGTACAGTGGAAACTCAGTCTCCCTCCACTTCTGTCCCTTGTGCCTCAGCTCCACTCTAGGCAGGAACCATTGTGTGTCTTTCTTGTGTGTCATTCCAGAGATGTTCTGTGTATATATACACGTACATACTTTTCCTTACATGAATAATAGTCATTATGTATGCTGTGCTGCCCTTGTATTTTCCCCCTTGTATATTTTAAGCTAAGTTTATATTAGATATCATTGCATCTTGGTACATGAAAAATGACCTTGTTATTTTTGATGTCTTCATTATATGCTCTTGTGTAGTTGTGTCATAGTTTATTCAACCATAACTGTAGTAAGTACATATACTAATATATAACTGAGATTGTTTTCTATCTTCCAATGATAAAATTATGTGCATTCGCAGTTTTCCTATTTCTGCAGCCTCTCCTTTTTCCCCATGAATTTAATTTTACTCACAAAACAAAATGATTGACATGAAACTTTAGGTCCACCTCTAGGCAAAAAATGCGGCAATTTTGGTCACAGCAAAATTTCTTCCCCCGACCCCTGCCCATCTCTCTCAGAAAAACCGCTATATTTAGTTTCATAAAAAGAGATGAATGAAGGACTATGCTAACCCAGGGTAGTTATGTTTTCACACACTCTGGATCCATGATTTTCAAACTTTCATGTGTACAAGAATTTTCTGGGGATCTTGGGACAATGTAGATTTGGAAGGTGGGGTCTGAAAGTCTGCATTTCTAACAAGTGCCAGGTGATGCCCAGATTGCTGGGTTGGGCCAACACACTTTGAGTAAGAAGACTTGTGGAAATTTGTTGCCATTTTATTTTAATGTAGTGAGTGGTGGTTTTCAGATTTCACAAATACCCATAATCATCCTGTTTTGTTTTATTTTTTTTTGAGAAGGAGTCTTGCTCTGTTGCCCAGATTAGAGTGCAGTGCAACCTCTGCCTCCTGGGTTCAAGTGATTCTCCTGCCTCAGCCTCCCAGTAGCTTGTATTACAGGCACTTGCCACCATGCCTGGCTAATTTTTGTATTTTTAGTAGAGACAGAATTCCACCATTTTGGCCAGGCTGGTCTCAAACTCTTGACCTCACGATCCACCCACCTTGGCCTCCCAAAGTGCTGGGATTACAGGCGTGAGCCACCGTGCCTGGCCCAATCATCCTGTTTACAGACTGGGGAGTGGTGAGTTTGGTGGCCAATAGTGATATCTTTCGCATATATGAAAGTGGAATAAGTAATGTATGCTTAGTTTCTGTTTCAGTATACTTTATAAAATGCTTGATTTAGGTGTATGATGCACTTTAGTTGGTATATTTTCAAATTAATATTTTAGTCTATAAGATTATAGAGATAACGAAAGGCTTCTGCATAGCAAAAGAAACTATCAGCAGGCTAAACAGACAACCAACAGAACGGGAGAACATTTTTGCAAACCATGTGTTTGACAGAGGTCTAGTATTCAGCGTCTCTCTGTAAGGAACTTGACAAATTTACAAGAAAAAAAATGAACCCATAAAAAAGTGGGGGAAAGGACTGGAATAGACACTTTTCAAAAGAAGACATACATACGGCCAACATGTGGAAAAAAGCTCAACATCACTGATCATTAGAGAAATGCAAATCAAAACCACAATGAGATACCATCTCTCACCAGTCAGAATGGCTTCTATTAAAAATATAACAGATGCTAGTGAGGTTGTGGAGAAAAAAGAACGCTTATACATCTTTGGTGGGAGTGTAAATTAGTTCAACCATTGTGGAAGATAGTGTGGTGACTCCTCAAAGAACTTAAAGACAGAAATACCATCTGACCCAGCAATCCAATAATCCCATCAGTATTTTTTGAGTATGTAATACAGTGGGATTATAAAATTTGGGCTATATACCTGAAAGAGTATTAATCATTGTATTATAAACACACATGCATGCATATGTTCATTGCAGCACTGTTCACAATAGCAAATATGTGGAATCAACCTAAATGCCCAGCAGTGATAGATTGGATAAAGAAAATGTGGTACATATATACCATGAAATACTATGCAGCCAAAAAAGAACAAGATCATGTACTTTGCAGAAACATAGATGGAGATGGAGGCCATTATCTTTAGCAAGCTAACACAGGAACAGAAAACCAAATACTGCATATTCTTACTTATAAGTGGGAACAAAATGGTGAGAACACATGGACACATGGAGAGGAACAACACACACTGGGGCCTAATTGAGGGTGGAAGGCAGGAGGGAGGGAGAGGATCAGGAAAAATAACTAATGAGTACTAGGCTTAACATGTAGGTAATGAAATAATCTGTACGACAGAGCCCCCCCATGACACATGTTCATCTATGTAACAAACTTGCATATGTACCCCTAAACTTAAAAGTTAAAAAAAGATTATAGAGGTAGAAATAATTTTAACTTCTCATTTATTATTGTTTTTCTTTAAAGAGATTATTTACATATAGATTCATGTGGGAATAAAATTTAATTGCAAAGTAAAACCAAGGTAGTTGACCAAATTGTGGTGACTTAATTACCTCTTTTCACTAGATTGTAAATTCCCTGAGGACAAGAATTGTTGAATTGAATTGTTTGTCCTTTGATAAATTTGCTATTACCTATGACGGAGACTTTCTCCTTGCCCAAACTTTGATTAGACTCCTCTGAGCCCTCTTCCCAACTCGAGACCTTGGCCCCAGACCTCTTTCCTGTATTAGATCTTTCTAGCCTGGCTTTAGCAATAATCTTGTTAAGTGATAGCTGATCACCAGGATGTCTAATCAAGTTTCTTACCCTACCCTTGATGTCTAAGTCCTTGACCTGCCTTTAGCAAAGAATCCTGTTAGGAATTAATTTAGCAAGAGTTTCCTTACTCTTCTTAGTAGTTTTCTACCCATTGAACCCCTTATCTGCTCTAACACTGGCTATAAATCCCTGGCTATCTATCTTTGTTGTATTTGGAGTTGAACGTGATCTCTCTCCCCTGTTGTAACACTGCTATTGCAATAGTCTTTAATAAAGTCTTCCTTACCATTTTAACAAATGTCAGAATAATTTTTGTTTAACATCTGTTTCTTACCCCTCTGCATGGTTTTTGCCTTGCATCATTTTAAAAGCAATAAAAGGGAACAAAGAAGTTCATTTCTCGTCACATTTTATTTTTCTATATGATTTAAACTAATATTACTTACCACTAAATTCATATTAAAGGTGAATATCACTCAAAATGTAAAGTTTTTAAAGATACCTTTTGAAATAAATCTGAATTCTTACTAATCTTTTGGGTCATTAAAAGATAATTTTAAGTAAAATGTAAAGTTATGACTCATATAGGTATAAAAATGAACACGTGCTAAAGATTTTATTTTACTTAAACGATTTGAGAGAACCAGGCAGATGTTATAACTGGCTCAAAGGGAAAGTCAAAACAGTACAAATTTACATGGAAAAAAAGAGTGTTAAGATGAGTTGCAAATCAAGATAAAACTGTTTTTTCCACAGTAGGATGTCAATTAAAATCGCAACCTGTAAGACAGAATTTATATGTATCTATCAGTTACCTACAACTTACAAAAAGGTGCAAAATAGCTCAAAGACATTGTACAAGGCTACAGGCAGACAGCTGGAAAGAGTGTGTTGTAGATGATGTGTAGATTTTCATTGAAATGTAATAATTTTTTCCTTCAAGGTGGAGGCCATCTTTGACTTAGGTGTATGCCCTAAATTTTGACTTAGAATTTGCCTTTGAAAAGTACAAAGTGACCCATTAATTGGGGATGACCACACACAAGTAAATAGCAAAGTTAGAGATCAACATATGTATGCTACAAAACATGGGATAAACTAGGGGCATTTCATAACACATAGCCTCTGGCTTTCAACCTTGTAGCCTGAAGACTGAAAGGAAAAAGAAATATCTTTCCCTGTAATGGAAAATTTCATCTTTATGGTGTGAGTTAACTATCCGCCCAGATCAGGCTGTTTGTAAGAATTCATTTTCATAATTGAGCGTATGCACTTGAACCAGAAAATATTTAGAGAAGACAATATAGTGGGAAATCAACAAACACAGCTTGAAACCGTGCCTGGAACTAAATTCGTATTGTTCAGCAACCAAGTTGAGCCAGTGAATTCAGGAGTTGAGACACTGTGTGGCCTCCATTCTGAGAATGCTGGTGGGAACACAGCATTGCTCAAATTAAGACGTGATAAATCCCTGTCACAAGGGAGGTTGACTTAGGTCTTCTTCGCTGGGAGACAGGGCCAGAAAAATGAAACCTTCAGGTAAAATTGAGAAAGCTGTGCCTCAGGCAACTGCCATTAGGTTAAATTCTTTCAGCTGCATTTTATAGCCATTCTTTGCATGCTTTTGTCACTCAGTTTTGAAGTCACATTTCTAAGAGTGTTTGTTACTTTTATTTCTATGGATCCTTTTCTCTACCTCAGGGGTAAGCAAACTTTTTTTTGTAAAGGGCCAGACAGTAAGTATTTGAGGCCTTGAGACCCTACTGATTCTTTCACAACTGCTCAATCCATCTTGTAGTGTGAAAGCAGTCCCAGACAGTAGGTAAATGTGACTGTGTACCATTGACATTTTATTTATTGGTATGGAAATCTGAGTTTTATAAAACGTTCACGTGTCATGAAACATAATTCTTTTGAATGTTTTCAGTGCTTTAAAAATGTAAAAATCATTCTTAATTTGTGGTTGTATCAAGAGGCAGCTGTTCAAACTTGGCCCTGTGGGCTGTGGTGTGCTGACCCTTGCTTTATAGAATGGGTGGGATATAGTTGCTGGATATAGATCAGATTTTTATGTTGTGGTTTTGTCACTTACCAGCTGAGAGATCTTGGGCAAATAAGCTCACCTCACTGAAACTGGGTTTCCTTTGTTGTAAAATGTGGCTGATCCCTAAATACAGAGTTGTTATATGTTCTAAACAAATTATGCCAAAACATGTAACTGTGCTTGGGCCTCAAAAAGCATTGAATAACTGTTTTCTTTCTCCCCTCTGTTCCTTTCTACCTCTTGGTACCATCTTTTTTCTTTTCCTTTTTTGTTTTTTGAGACACAGTTTCACCTGAAGGGCTTGTTAATACCTAGATGACTGGGTCCTCTTCCAGAGTTTCTAATTTTGTTAGTAGGTCTGGGATGAGGCCTGAACATTTCCAAGAGGTGCTACTGGTCTGGGAACCATACTTTGAGAAGCCTTCCTTTATATCATGCTGCTCTCATTCAATAAAAGATTGAAGGTAGTTTCTTTTTGTGCTTTGCCTTTGTTATGGTTCAAAATATCCAGAAATCCTAGGTTCTTTTGGATTTTAGGACTCTTTGGAGAAGGTGAGAGGAATTGCAGAGAGTTTACATTTTTATCTAGGTTCTTTCTAGAATCTGGAATACCACTGGACCTTCTAATTGGTTGATCTTGGTTTTTCTAATCATTAACACTTACATCAAAATGCAATCTCTCCTTTTCCTTCTCCTTTGGTCAGCTTTGGTCTAGATCTGTTCTTCTGACTTGCAATAGGAATATTCATAGCCCAATTTGTTCCGTGATCCACGGATCTACTGCATTGCTGACATATGCAACTGCAAGGGAGAAGAAAATATTTTTCTTTTCCATTGCTAGGTTAATGGCTGAGGCCCCTATAACAAAAGAAAGATTAAGAAGAGAAAAGGACATGCATTTATTTAGTGTGTGTTTTATGTGACACGGAGAAAGGAAGACTAAGAAATAGGGAAACTTGTATATTTTTATGCTGAATTTATGATCAAGAGTGGACAGTTGTGTAGACTGGACACAGGGGCTATGATCTAATGGTGATAAACTAGGGGAAACTTAGCAAGCCTTCCTCGTTCAGATGTTTCTGTTTATCTCTGTGCCTTCAGAGATAATGACATTCCTTTCCTCCAGGCATGGGAGGGTACCACTTGAATAGGCCAATTACCTGCTTTAGAGAAAGGCTGGAGATTTCCTTTATGGCCTGATT
The DNA here is from genome assembly GCA_036589455.1 of Ateles fusciceps. Lineage (NCBI taxonomy): Eukaryota > Metazoa > Chordata > Mammalia > Primates > Atelidae > Ateles > Ateles fusciceps. The sequence goes on from JAZHEH010000562.1 coordinate 17,445,372, forward strand.
CAGGGGAAAAACTGTGGGAGAAGGTCAGAGATACTTTCCTGCTTCCAGTGTTTTATCAAGTGCCAACGTGCCATGTTTTGGGGTAGTGTGTCAAGAACCCCATCACAACAAATATTGTTTGAGCCTTCTGTGTGCCAGACACCCAACTGGGTGCAATGGTATGTAAAACTGGATGTGGTCCGAACCATCAGGGAGCATTATTCTAGTGAGGAAAAGAGGCATTAGTCAGAAAAGCCAGAGAGATAAATGTCAATGGTGTTAAGTGCAAGAAATATAACAGGGAGATTTAAACTTCTTGGTGGAGAAGAGGAGTAGTTAGGCAATGCTTGTTTTTGGAGACTGTAATTGTGCCCAAATCTGAAGGAAGATTAGAAATTAACTAGGTTCAGAAGCTGGAGGAGGGGAGAAGGGAGGAACATTCCAGGCTGGGAAATGGCATGTGCAGAGGCTATGAGAGACAGGAGTAGGGCACAGTTGGATAACTTAAGTCTCGAAATTGATAGTCTTAGTTCAAGATCTATCCATGTATTAAAGAATAATTCTTAAAAAAAGGTGAAATCATGACTCTCATTCTGATATCAAATGAAAATATGTTAAAGATTATGTCAACTTATAATGGGAGAACCAGCCAATTTTTTATTTTTATTTTTTGAGAGGGAGTCTTGCTCTGTCGCTAGGCGATCTCAGCTCACTGCAACCTCCACGTCCCAGGTTCAAACAATTCTCCTGCCTCAGCCTACCAAGTAGCTGGGACTACAGGTGCATGCCACCACTCCCAGCTAATTTTTGTGTTTTTAATAGAGACAGGGTTTCATCATGTTGGCCAGAATTGTCTAGATCTCTTGACCTTGTGATCTACCTGCCTCAGCTTCCCAAAGTGCTGGGATTAAAGGCACGAGCCACCATGCCCAGCTGAACCAGCCAAATACTATAACTAGTCTAAAGATAATTAAAAAAACCCCTGACACATTTATGTATCAGGAATACAAAAAAGAATGTTACTAATGAAGGTGAAACTGGTTTCTGTGGGTGGGGTAGGAGGATTAATTGAACCTCCAGAGAACAGAACACAATTTGCTTGCCTATATGCAAGAATTATTTTGCTTTGTTATCTGTTAACTATAATTTACAGAGTTGAAAATTAGTCCTCATAGAATCAGAATCTGATAATCTGGTAATCCGGAAATGGGCTGCTTTATATTCTAGACAAAGCATAGTTTTATACTGAAGCACAATTTTTTTCCTTCAAGTTCTTGAATCATAATGTATTTTTATGGTTTAGAGTTAGTTGGATTTGATTTTAAGAGGTCCATATCATAGATGTTACCCCAGGAAGTATGGGGTAGAATTTATTGCTAAACCATTTATACACTACCTTGAGTATGACCCATCATGTTGAGTAAAATATCCAGCTGGTCATACCTTGGTAACTCCCTTTAAACACAAGTTTAATGGATAGCCTATGACCCTTCTTCCTTCTGGTACAAAGCAAGAAAAAACCTGAGAAGAGGCAATCAGAAGGTGAGAGAGACCTTCCAGTGAATCTGAAAACCAAAGTAGTTTTGCCAAGGTGAGGTCCACTGCAGCCTCCAGAGGGTTTGCAACAAAGAAAAAAGTTTCTTCGAGGATGTCAGGTAGAGTCTTAACTAAAAGAAAGATAATCATTTGGTCAATTAACGGGATGACTGGTGCTGGTGAGTTTTAATTGATGATTTGCTTTGTTAAAATGTTAAACCAGCATTGACAGGTACTACAACTCTTTAATTGGCACTCCCGCTCAGGAGTCATCTGTTAAACAGTTCCCTAACATTTAAGAGAATCAAAAAATCATCGCCTTTTTTTCTTTTGTAAACTGGGTGTGTTCAGTGTAGATGCCTTGTTTTCTTGTATCAGTGCTGTATTGTACACGGAGACAGAATTAGAATAGCACTTTTTAATTCCGTTTGTAGCAAGTTAGAGTTCCGAATGGCATTTTCACAACTGTTTGATAAAAAATGTCACTGGTTTTGATTGAGTTGTGTTATTAACCTCTAGCTGGAGAGTCTTTTTATTTTTTTGATTTAGTGCAAATGTGTATGACTTCTCAGTAATGCATACTGTCTCTTGTTTCTGCTAGAGAACTCTGGCCAGTAGAATAATGCATTTCATTGGCTGGTTCAGTGAAAAGACTTTAAATAAAGAAATGGCAAGATAAGTAAGTTACCTACAGGTGATAGCACTGCTGATTTTTTTTTCTTCTCCCAATGTAGTAAAATATATTAAAACTGTCTCTTAAAAACGGCAATTTGTGGCCAGGTGTGCTGGCTTACAGCTGTAATCCCAGTACTTTGGGAGGCTGAGGTGGGTGGCTCACAAGGTCAGGAGATAGAGACCATCCTGGCTAATATGGTGAAACCCCCGTCTCTATTAAAAATACAAAAAATTAGCTGTGCGTGGTAGCACGCACCTGTAGTCCCAGCTACCCAGGAGGCTGAGGCAGGAGAATCGCTTGAACCCAGTAGGCTAAGATCGCACCACTGCACCACAGCCTGGGCAACAGGCGAGACTCCATCTCAAAAAAAAAAAAAAAAAAAAGCAATTTATTTACTTCTGCTCTAATCATGGGTGAAAGTGCTGTGAAATCTGTATCTTTTTTTTTTTTAAACTGTGGATGATTTAGTTAAAAGAAAAAAGTAAAAACCCCAGCCCAGCAAAAGCAGGCTTACTCTTTTCTAAATCAGACCTCTAATAGTAAACAGCTCAAAAAACCTTCCATAATATTTATGAACAATTTCTCAGTTTTATACCCAGATATTTCTATTACACTCTGCAAAGGAGATAATCTGCAAAGGCTGAACAAAAGAGAAGAGACTTTTTTAGATTGAATAGACTGGACAATTCAATAATGAAGTGTGCGATTACCAATCTTTCAAGTAAAGCTTTTATGTAAGGCAACTTTATAACTTCATCCATTCCAAAGAGAAATACATTAAAGACCATAGGGAAAATAAAAGGCAAAAGAAAAATATAGAGAAATAGCCCATTCTTTACATCTCTATAGCCACTTGTTTCATGGCTATACTCACTGAGTTAACCCAATTTAAAGCCAGAGTGTAACTTTAAAAAAGGCATTGTGTTGTTTCCCATGGTAGTCAGTTTACACAAATAATGAGAGGACATGATTATCATTATTTTTCTTCCCTCTATTGTTTTAAAATATACTCATCTCTTCCACTGTATGTTCCTGTGTCTTATTACATGGGAAAAGGTAATAAGTGTCATCAATAACAGCCATCTTAACATGCTGCAGGAACTGTCAAGTAACAGTGATTACTGTAAAAAACAAGCTTTCTAATTTCCTTGTGGCTTAGAGTAATCTAAGTCAAAATTTCCAAAGTCCTACCTTTACAAAGAAACAAATACATTTATTTTTTCCTCTAATGGATGAATTCATGTACATGATTCCTATTTGATGGTAGATCATGGCATGTTTTTCAAAGCTTGGGTCTCTGACCATCTGCCTCAGAAGCACGTGAGGCACTCGTAAAAAGTGCAGATTTCTGGGTTCTATCCTGGAGTGATGAAATCTGATTCCTGGGGCCAGGGAGGTGGGAGTGAGGGGGAGGGGGGAGGAATGTGTAGTTTTCTCAAATTCTCCAGGTAAATTATTAGCACATTTGAAGTCTGAATATTGCTTTATGGGAATGAAAAGCCTGTGATTGTAATAAATTGTTGAATGTGATATATAAAGAAAATTTGCAGTAATTGTGGCAGGTATTGTATATTTTTTATCTTATTTTTTCCTTCATTCCCCAATGTCAAAAACTCAAGGCACACAGACATCACATTTTGCACATGATTTCCAGGGGCTGATGTCCCCAAAGAGCCTGACTTAAGAAAAGGAATTCTATAGATGAAGAACAAATGCTGAATTAGGGAAACTAAGAAATAGTAAATTTGAGTTTAATTGGTGTCCTACTGCTAATTCCAAGCCAAAACAAACCAAAAATTGAAATATTACTCTAATCGCAGGCTTCATATTTTAGACAGAAGAAATCAAGTCTTATATTCTATGTAAGTATTGAGAATTAGCAAAGTAAAAATTTAATAATACTGAATTAATTCATCCCCTTGAAATCCATCCATGGAAATTGATGGCTGCTCCTTGTATCCAGGAACGCTTAGTCGAATGGGATTATTTTACTGGGAAGGGGATGTGAAGACCCCAAGTGGGTAAGTAAGAAACATGGCATGTGTATCCAGACCGCCCCTACAGTTGAGTCTTTGGTGCACTGAACGAAGATGCACATCCAAGGGTGTGGGTGGGGTCGAAATGCAGCTTCTATACCCTATTGTGGGACTTTGTCTCTGCAGGGAGGGGATCTTTTATAAATTGCCTTTTATTTATAGATTGTATCAAACACAAACCTAACATATTCTACCTGTTTTCATCCATGAGACAGGGTAAGTTCCTGAATGGTCCCTCTCATTGGATCAAAAACTCCATGGATACCAGATAGAAAATGTTAGGCCTGTTGATCTCAAATAGCATTACTTTAGATCTTATGGGAGGGGACTGTAATTATTTTTGAATTATTTATTAGAATAAACTACAAGTCAAGACTGCACCAAAGCCAGAGAGAAATTGAGTATTTGTTAGAAGAATCTATTCTTTTCCCCTCTAATGGTAACAGTTTAATATTGGGCAATCACATTTCAGTCTAAAAAAATTAGCAGCAATGCTGAATTTTGGTCTAGTTTCATGGGCCTTTTCCCAGTCTACGTGTAAATCATCCCACCCTCATTGCAGCAGTAGAGAAGGACTTGTCACTAGGTCTTCTAATGGACTGCTAGAGTTTAATTATATGTTGTTTTATGGTGTCTGGCAATGTGATTCCCCTCCCTGACATAGTTTACGAGCTTTTAAAAAATAAGATAATCTGACTTCGTGTTCTCATTTGCTAAAAAGCATTCATTCTTTTGGTTCTTGTAGATCCTATTGCTGTAGTGAACTTGGACCTGGAGTTGTTATTTTGTAAAAATGTCCTCAAAATCAAATGTCACCGAATATAAAGACAGTTCTCATTAATTAATGCTATGGAAAAGGTGAAAGGAGGGGGCATACGAGGATTCTGCCAGGTGCTCTGGCCTTTCTGTCAGAGATGAAACCATATTCGTAAAGTGAAGTAGGGAGCAAGGACTGCCCCCATTAAAGAACAAGAGATGAAAGGCCCATGTGAGCACAGCACTGTACGTTTAGTCAGACAAGTCTCCCTTTAATTTACAGCTTCCTAGAAAGAGTTGTATTCTTCTTCTGGTTGCCTGTGGTTTTATTTGGTTACCAATTATGCAGGCTAGTTGTGTTTCAGGAAGCCTTCTGAAAGGTGTGCATAGACAATAAATCCTGTGCCTTGCTAGACATATTGATAGTTCTGTTGATGAGAGGTTGCACAAAGTCAATAGCTGATTCTACTGCGTAGTGACATTTGCATTTAATAAAAAGTCTTGTTTATTGTAGCTTCTGTATAAGTACAACTGGCACCCACTGTGTCATAGTGGAAAATGCTAAGTGGAAAAGAAAATGTGTGGCTGAGAAGGAAACGTAAATATGAATGATGATGATTATTTTTTGTTTGTTTAGAAACAATTTGGACTTCAGGTCACAGAGGTAGATTAATTATAATTTTGGTTCATGACTCACTGTCATTCATGGTAAATTCTGTTTTATTTTACAATATTTATTTTGGAATATAACAGTCATAAACCTAACGACTAAATATAACCAATAACTCACAAATCTGTGCCCCCTTTATCCCATCTCTGCCTCTTCGTAAGAGGAAACTATCTACTAACCTCATGTCCATCACTCCCTGTCTTTTTCAATTTTAAGTTTTATATATACTCCTATCAATTGCCATTTAGTTTATTTTTAAAAATGTTCTTTTATGAATGGTGCTGCTGTGAAAGTTCTTACACACATTTCCTGGTACATATGTGAGAAAGTGAAACATGGCTCAACTGGCAGCTAGAACATAAACAATACTCAGAACAAGGCATAAACAAAGCTATTCTGTCACCCTACAATTGACTAAACATCCCTCTCTTCTATCACTGCCTTTCTCAGAGTGATTGCTGCTTGTGGGCCAACTTCAGTTTGTTTTAATTCCCCAAACCCTAGAGGAAGCCCCTGATAACTCCCCTTTACTAAGATGCTCCCAAGTTTCCTCTGGGGTACTTTCTCCTTTGCTACAGTAAGGTGAACCACTTAACTTTGGCTACCGGTGTGTTCCTGGTGGCCTTTCACTGATGGAGTTTGACACGTGTGCTCAAGTTTCTCTTGGGTGTTAATATATACTTAGAAGTGAATTTGCAGGATGGTAGATTATATGAAAACTCAAGCTTATAATCTTTAAAAATCTTGCCCATCCCCATTCAGGTGTGTCACATCACATTTTACTTTCATCCACCATGAAAAAATAATCTGCTTGACCCATTTCTCTGCACACATTAAATGCACAAGACAGTCTGTGTATATATAGCTGTATCCCTTACAGCATATGGACAACTCACTTCTTTTCTTTAAAGGAATATATGTTTATTTTCTCTGTTGTCATATGGTATTTCAGTAGTTGGATATGTTTAGCAAAATTTCTTTTATGTTTAGTCTGTGGTTTATTCATCTTTTTAAAAATTCAGCTGAAGAGTCATATCCTTGAGGTTTTCTTTAATTATAGCTGCCTTTTCATTTTTGAGTGATCCAAAACAGTGGTTTTCAAACTTTAGTACGCATGTAAGAATCATCTCAAGAGTCTGTATTTGCAGGAGAATCTCTAGAGGATTGTAAGGTGGAAAGAAGGTCCTATAATGTGATGCAAATAGATGAATGAGTCACCACTATCAAAAGGAAAGCCCCCATGCAGAGTCATGCTTTGTCACACCTAGAAGATGAAGCACTGGTGTGGCATTGCTAATTACAGAAAGATGTTAATGAAATGGACATTAAACTGTACTGGGACACAGTATAGATTATACCATAAGTGAGTGGTATTTGGTGAATGAATGAGTGTAACGCAGGGGAAATTATATAAACTGTACCTCTTAAACATGGAGGAGGGTTATGGTATTTTCTTAAACCTATTTAAAGTTCATGCCTTCAGTACTCATTGCTAGGTATACATGGCAAACCAAACAGATCTAATTCCTGACTCAGGGACTTCAGGTTCTTGGGTAGAGAGCTAGACCATAAACAAATGATTTCAACATTATTTAGGGAGTGTTTTGATAAATGTTATGAGGAGGAAATTCAGGGTGTTATGAGAATGGGTAACAGGGGCCTCCTCTAGTTTGGCATCTCCCCCAAGGTTAACGATGTTTCTGTGAAAAAGTGAGGTTTAAGTAGACTTAAAGAATGGTAGGTATATGGGTTAGGGGTTCCAAGACCATTACCAGGTTCAGTGATTTGCTAGGAATACTCATAGGACTCTCCATATAGTTGTATTCGAAGCCATGATTATTAAAAGGATAAAAAGCAAAATCAGCCAAGGGAAAAGGTGTATGGGGTGAACTCCAGAGGGAACTGGATGCAAGGTTCTGAGAGACCTGTTCAAGTGGAGTCACGTAGGACATGCCTAATTCCTTCAGCAATGAGTTGTGACAACACATGTGAAATGTTGTCCAACAGGAAAGTTTGCTAGGGCATCAGCACCCAAGGCTTTCATTGGGGGCTGGTCATGTAGATACTCTCCGGTGAGCACATGCCAACATTTTAGACTCCCAGAAGGAAAGCAGGCATTTAGCCTAAATAACATTATTTGAACAAACTGTTTAGGCACAGTGAGCCACTCTTATCAGCTCTGGGAATGATGGTAACCTCCCAAATCCATGTTCCCAGATGCCAGCCAAGACTCAACTTTGCAAGCAGGTCTATTTCTCTTGTGTCTCTTTTATCATCATAAAGTGAAGTTTGTCGATATTACCTACCTACCTGCGTACTTTTTAAAATTCTAAATATAGCAACCTCAAGCTTCCTGTGGTGACTCTTTTCTGCACAGCATAATCACTAATGAAAGTTGAAATGAAATGGCATGATGGTTTAGTCTTGCTTTAAAATATTTCAGCAAAGAATAAAAGATGAATGAAGCAAATGTGGGAGAATCTTGATCATTGTTGGACCTGGACGGATAGGTACTTGGAGCTTCATGATATTTGTCTCTCATTTTATTTGAGAATTTTTATAATAAAAAGGAAAGAAAGGAAACAAGCAAGAATGGTAGGTGTTGGCTAGGCATGGAGAGGGCTAGGTTTTGTTTATTTCAGTTCTATTTGATTCAGTTTAATTAAAAAAACTAATCTATCTACTTCAATTTATTTCAATCAATTTTTGTTTAGGGTCTATTATTTTTTAGGGTTGTAACAAAGTTCTGTGAAAGGTACAAAAAATCAGCAGCACATTACATCTCTGTGTCTGTGGGCTCGTCCATGAAATGGGTGTGCTCATAAGTCCCCTCTCTTATGAGGGGACTTTGAATATCCAAAGAACTGTTGGAAAGTGAAAGAAACCAGCTGCTGCAAGTTTCATTAGCAGCCATGAATGTTATAATAAATGCAGATTGGTGCCTTGGGGAGGCATGAGATTCTCTCATTGGCTTAGAAGAATATTCAATGAGGCAGAACCTTCCTGAAGGGAGCGGAAATGATAGCAAGGATATTGCCTGGGAGTATTGCCTTTGGCAGTGGCTTGGCAGGGGAAGAGGGCCTGTCAGGTCCTCCCTTTGAGGGGGTGAGATGATGTGCTCTAGCTTTTATTTAAAAGGGAATAGATAAGCTATTGAATTGGAGCACATCAGAGGTGGCTTTATTTGAAAATGCTTTCAAAAGCTGTTTTGACAAGAATAGGGAGGAGGCAGTAGTATCATTAAATAAGCTGGCAACTTTTGTAACCAGCTTTTTGGTTTTCCACCTCAAGGGAGAGTCAATAAACTTTGATTCCCAGCATTAATGTAATTATTTTGATTTTTCTGGCTTATTCCAGGGAATGGTGCAGAGCTGCAATATCAGATGGCCGAAAGCAATTCAGAAATCCCGTGTCCCCAAGGACACCCACTGCCGTTCAGAAGTAGCAGGAGAGGGGGTGGAATAAATCATTTCCTCTGATCTTGTTAGTGTTGAGAATATTACAGGGGAGCAAATGCATTGCAGCTCTAATACCAGAAGGCTACTGCAGGCAGAAGGAAAAAAATAACAAAATTTCTCTGTTTTTCCTTTAAGTATGATTTCCTCTTTATATATTTTTAAAATTGCTTTATGAGGGGTTTTCCCCTCCTTCCTGATTCTGCAGGTTCTTCTTTCTACATTATCATGCATGCTGTATGTCATCCAGGGATTCTTCTTGATACTGCCCCTGGCAGCTGTAATATACTTAATGTCAATTGTTACTCCAGTAATATGTTCGGTTCATTTAATGTAAATGGTTCTATCATTCTGGGAGGTTTCCCTGGGCCAAGTGAGAAATGGCTTTCATGAATATCCAGGCATGCTTGGCTAGAGGAATCTGCCACGTGTGAGTCTGGTGATGATTTTTTTCTTTCTAGAAAATACACTGTATTTAATTTTTAAAATGCCAGCTGATTTGGGGATTTTTAAGACAATGAGCAGTGGTGGAAAGATAGAACAGTTGGAATTTCCTAAAGATGGGAGCAGAGGCACAGAATGTATTCATCTTGAGGGGTTAAACTTTGATGTGAGGAGATACATACACATAGTTACAAAATATGTTTTTTCCCTTGTCCGCTAAGAAATAAAATTAAAAGTTGATATGTATGTATTTACATAGTTCATTTAAAAAAAAAACAAGACTTGCTAACAATAAATTAAGGCTGGGACCCTCTTACTATAAATTGTAAACATACCCTCAAGGCCTAGGCCATGAACATTGGCTATAAATCACTATTTTCATAATAACAGCAACAATCTGGCCATCACTTTCAGAATGCTGTGAACATTGTTTTCTGTAATCAAACTTACACTTACAAGTTTTAGGCCTCTGATATTAGAAGGTCAGCATTCCTTACTCAGGTGTATCTTTACCTAAGAAGGGATTTTTGATTTTATTTTCTCCAGTTACCTTGTCAATTTGGGCTCCATATGTATCACCAGAATGATCTGTCATGTCACTCAAAGACAAAAAGCGAATAAAGGCCAAGTCATTAGACGTTTAGAAGTTTTGGGCCAAAGAAATCTGGCAGTTTCGACTTTTTCCAACTGGGTGTTCACTATCATTGGTCATTTGTTTAATGTCTACACGCTCTTTTCTACCCTTTGAAAATCATATTTCCTCTATTTAAAGAAGCATGGATTTTCCATATTTTAATGTTTCTGAAACAATATCTTACAATTGATATGCTCACTTAGTGTCATATTTCTTCATGTTGTCAGCTAAGCTATCATTAAGCCAACTATTTTTCAATTTACGGCAGCTTAAATTTCAGGAAGTGGTATCTCTCAAATTCCTCTTCCTTTCTTCATCTCTGCTACTATCACCTGAACTTGGACTGCCCTTGACTTTTAATTAAACATTTGGAAAAGTTGGCTAACTGGTCTTCCCACAGTCATCTTTCCTACCTCCAATCCATTTCTCGTATAGATGCCATACCGATCTTATAAAAACAAAGCTATGATCTTCTCATTCCTCTGTTTAAAGTCCTTTCATGGCTTTTCATTGCTTTTAAGACAAAGACCTGAGTCTTTACAGTGGTTTGTAGGACTTTGACTGACCAAGCCCTTGTTTTCTCATCTCATCTGTAGCTCTACCTCCTTCTCCAACCGCCATGCTGATAGGTCAGTTATTCAGAAGCCATATATTTATCATAGTCATGTCCTATTTTTACCAACACTTACTAAACAACAACAACAACAACTTATTTTGCTTAAATTAATTTTAAAAGGAAATTGTTTTATCACCTTAAATGGGAAACTACTATTCTTCTAATATGTACTTCAAAACACTTGAGTCAAAAAGTTAGTCTTTTTATCAGCAAAAATTCAGCTGCCTGCTTCCAGTGGTTCACTTACCACTTTTTGGCAACCAGTTCTCTAGCTGAAGCTCTCTGCTCTGTTATCTCTGAGGATGCTTCTGCCTTCAAGGGATTGGCCTCTTTTTCTATCTCCCTCGATCTCCTTTCCCTTTACTTAGCTCTTACCTGTTCTTTAAGTTTCAGATTAAACAGTCTCTGCCCCAAATGAGATTCCAGTCAACTGTTTAATCCCATCAGATTAACTGCCATCTTTTGAAGTTTGTAGAAATTGCCTACCCACCAACATACTTAAAAAAATGGTATGATGGTTTACTATAATATAAAGGAGAAAGAAAAGGGAAGTGGCTTACAATAAGCTAAATATTCTCATGTAAAGGCTTGGATACAACTATACTTGAAGACATAATGAATTAATCAAATGCTTATATCTACTCGATATGAATAAAATTGGATTTAAAAGAACATCAGGCTGGGAATGGTGGCTCACGCCTATACTGCCAGTACTTTGGGAGGCTGAATTGGGCGGATTTTATTTTTATCTCACACTTGAGGTCAGGAGTTCGAGACCAGCCTGGCCAACATGGTGAAAACCCATCTCTACTAAAAATAGAAAAATCAACCAAGCTTGACGGTGCACACCTGTAATCCCAGCTATGGCTAAAGCAGAAGAATCACTTGAACCCAGGAGGTGGAGGTTGCAATGAGCTGAGATTGCGCCACTGTACTCCAGCCTGGGCAGCAGAGTGAGAGTCCATCTCGAAAAGAAAAGAAAAGAAAACCACAAGCTATTCTGTAAAATGAGTATAAGAAATGAAAGATGAGAGGTTTGAGGGATACCAGAATAGAAGCTAACCTTAGGATACATATTAATAGTAACATATATGATGAGAAAAAGAGGGAAATAACCTTAGTTGAAGTAGAGCTAACATGCTAAGATAAATAATACGGTTTTGAGGTAGAGAACATAGGCAAGTATGCCATTACTAGAAATGAGTGGAATTTACTTATAAGGGTAGCTGCAGAGGCAGTCCCTATGTTATGAGGGACTGAGTGGTGTTGAAGAATCACAGGAAGAATACCTCTAATTTTGAAATCCTCTCTTATGTTGATGCATACATTTGGTCTCTAGTTCTTAAAAAGTCCTTCAGTAGGCAACAGGGAGTAGGGAAATGATTGGAAAAAGAAACAGTAATATAAAAAGCCATAAAGAAGTTGTGTGGGAGACCTCTAGGGACAGTTTCATTGTAAGACTGAGAAACAAGAAGCAAATCCAAAATAAGTAAATAATTTTAATCTGTAATTTTCACAGTGTAGATTTCTCCTCATTGTGCTGCAGACTTTTTAAAAGGTGTATATTATGGCAATAAAATGAAATATAAAAAAATGCTTTCCATTAATGCAATTTGGCGATATCCTTGACTTTCATGTGCCACAGCCAATTTAAGAATATTTGGTGCTAGGCCTATTTCTCTCTTACGTATTTGCATTTGACAGATAAGAATGCAACTGGTACAGCTGTGTTATATTAATAGACTGGGTACCAAAAGCCCCATTGCTGTCGGTGATGGGATTTTCTGAAAGAGTGAATAACAGGTAAAGTGTTAAACAAAACAAAATACATTTTCCTTCAGTTTAAATGCTAGTTGCATTTCTGAAAAATTCAGTGAAAATTAAAAATGTGCAAAAGATACTTTAGGCTATTATGTAGAATAGATAATCATAATTTTTTTCACCTAAGTGAATGTCTGGTGGAACGTTTGAAAGTTATGAGGGATACAGGATCATTTTTCATCATGTTGGCCTGTCCTACATAAGAACATCTGGTGGCCCTGTTGCCCCTTAGAAAATATGAGTTAAATGGCTGGGCATAATGGCTCATACCTGTAATCTTTGCATTTTGGGAGGCTGAGGTAGGAGGATCACTTGAGCTCAGGAGGAGGTGGAGACCAGACCAGCCTGGGCAACATAGGGAGACCACATCTCTTAAAAAACAAGGAAAATATGAATTATGTCCTCTATCAGTGAGAGAGCTCCTCATACTTCCAAAAAAGTCTCTCTAGGGGACAATATGAACCTCACTCATCACTACCATGTAAAAACTTTGCAGTGGGCTCTGTATCTTCCTTCCTCACCTTTAGCACACTTGTAGTAACTTGTTCTTCAGCTGTCTTCTCTGACAGATTGAAGGTTCCATGAGTCCAAGGAAAGTTGGGCTCATTTATCATGCTATCCCTCTGCCTGGGACAGTGTCAAACATATGGAAGACTTTAAACAATTATTGAATGAAGAAAAGGACAGGGGTCGTGCCTTATGTTCCATTTGTAGGTACCTCGGTAAATTAACTGGAGAGGGATGGAGGTAACACTTGACTAGGGTACCTATGCAACTTAGTTTGCTCAGGATAGCCCTGGTTTTTACCAGTTATCCCTGTGTCTTGTTCAGTTTAGCATTTTGCATATATACTTTTTATTGAAATAGGGTCTCAGGCTGAAGTGCTGTGACACAATCTTGGCTCATTTTAGCCTCTAACACCTGGGCTCAAGCGATCCTCCACTATCAGCCTCCCGAGTAGCTGAAGCTGTAGGTGTGCACCACCACGTCTGGCTAATATTTTTGTATTTTTTGTGGAGACAGGGTCTCGCTATGTTGCCCAGGCTGGTCTCAAACTCTTAGGTTCAAGCCATCCTCCCACCTGTGCCTCCCAAAATATAGGGATTACCAGTGTGAGTCATGGCACCCGGCCCAGTTTAGCAGTTTTAAAAAATAAATATAATTTTACTTTGGGAAATCCTTTTAGAATAAGACTGTATTTCAACTGTCAACCAGTAACATAAAAGCAGTTTGTCACTCAACATCTGGATATTTTAAAACTTATTTTTAATAATATAAATAAAACAATTTTTTTTTGAGACAGTCTTGCTCTGTCACCAGGTGCCAGGCTGGAGTGCAGTGGTGCAATCTTGGCTCACTGCAATCTCCGCCTCCTGGGTTCAAGCAATTCTTCTGCCTCAGCCTCCCAAGTAGCTGGGACTACAGGCGTGCACCACCATGCCCAGCTAATTTTGTATTTTAGGTAGAGACGGGGTTTCACCATGTTGGCCAGGATGGTCTTGATCTCTTGACCTCGTGATCTGCCCGCCTCGGCCTCCCAAAGTGCTGGGATTACAGGCGTGAGCCCCTGCGCCCGGCCAACATTTTTTATGTATTAAAAATTAATTATTAATTTTTATTTAGTATTTTTGTTTAATTGTATTGCCCCCTTCAGTCTCAAAAGTGTCTCATTTTGGATAATAAAGTATTTATAGTCACCCTAGACATGATCCTTAGCAACATATCAGAAGGTTGTCCTTGTCATTGTCCCCAAAGAAAACCCTTCTCTTCTTTTCCCCGGCATGGGGTAGATGCCATGGAAATACCATCTATTACTCTGCCATCCACTGGTCCAATTTCAATGGTTTCTCACTTCTCTCAGTGTTTTCCCTGACTGGTGATGATCTTTCAGCCCTGAAATATTTGCCTCTTAATTATTTGATAGGTTTACTTTTAGTTTCATAAGTTATTTTTCTTTCTCTACTATGCTTTCAGTTAAATTAAAGTTTTAATTGCTCAAACTAACAGATTGAAAGTGTTTCTATGGAAAACTCTATGCCTTTGAAAATCTTTCCATTGCAGCAGGAAGATCCAGAAGAAGCAGTCCCCCACTGGGGCGTGTAACTTCTTTCTCTTCTTTTGAACTCTTCATCTAGGAGTAATGAGATTTTACAATTTATGCTCTGAATATTGTTCATGAACTTTCCCTTAGATTGAAAACAATAAGTTTAGAATTTTAAAATAGATTGTTAACTTAAAATAACCATAAAAAAATACTAGACCTTGCTTTAAAGTAAAAACTGTATATCGTATAGTTTCCCTTGTATTAATTCAAGAGAAATTACTGCATATCCTCATGAAAAAGACATGTACAAGAATGTTCATGGCAGCTTTATTTATAATAGCCAAACACTTGAGAAAATCCAAATGTCTATCCTTAGACATCATTGTAAACAAATTGTGATATGGTCATACAATGGAATGCTACTCAGCAATGAAAAGGAACAAACAACAAATATATTCAACAATGTGGATGCATCTTGAAAGCGTTATGTTGCCGAAAGCAGCCACAAACAAAAGAATCCACGCTGTTTGCTTTCATTTCTATAAAATTCAATAGCTGGCAAAAGGAATCAATGATACTAGAAGCCAGAAAAACAAGGAGATAGGAAAGAATCAGGAGGCAATTTTCTGGAAATAACTACATATCTTGTTTTAGGGGGAAAATTCTTGAATTTATACATATGAAGATACCATGGAGCCATATACTTAAGATTTGTGTATTTTACTATATATAAATTTTCCTTCTAAATACACCATAGAGAGAAAAGAATTCATATAGAATTTCTTTTTCATTAAAAGATATGTTTGTTTAGAACATTAATAAAAATTGAAATAAAATAAATCATTGGTAGTCTCATTACATAAATAATTTTCTTTGAGCCTTTTCTCTGGGCATAGTTTTTTGTTTTCGTTTTTTAACTTTTCTCCCTTCTATCCTTCTTTCTCTATGTATTTAACTGGACTTTGAATCTTAGAATAATTCTTTCTGAAGGAAAAATAAAAAGTTCATTTGTGAAGTTACACTGATGATGGATCGCCTTCACATTAAAATATTTATCATGAATATACTAGCCAAATGATAATGTCAACTGTAGCTAGAAAGAACTCAGGATTTGTTTATAGTTTTTTCCAAGGGTAAAAAAGGAACTGACTTTCCTGTAAATGAGTAAGTTTCCATGCTTCTCCCTAAATCTTTACTTATTTTTTTTCTGCTCCCTCATCTCATATTGTATTTTCAGACAGGGTTGCCACTGTAGAGGAATCATTTTAATCCCATGGATGTAACTATTATTTTTTATATTTTCATACGTTTATAAGTCTTCTATAAATCTCGATCGAATTTTTTTTGTTACCTTTGGGGAATAACCATGAAGGTCTCAGTACTGGGAAATTTGGTGATATTGTGCAGCCTGACAATTCATCACACACTGTTCTTAAAATTCACATTGCAGCTTATTAAAATTGGATCCCAAGATCCCTTGTAGAAGAGCCTTGGCACTCTGACTCACCTTATATTAAGCCAACATGACAGAAAAATACGTCATTTTTTCCTACCATCAAAGGAAACAAGTATGAAAATAATGGAAAAGACAGGTAGTCTAAAACAAAGCAACATAATTTGCAGTGTGAGTTGCCTAATGTATTATATAGTTATTATCTCATTTAAACTCCCTAGGTAATCTAACTGCTAATATTAAAAATCTGTTCTGTTGCCTCAACAGAACATTTTGCTTTGAGACTTAATTAATACATTTCTGTCTTAGGCATGTATTTTAGACACACTGAGTATACCCTTAAATAACCTCCAGGAACAATACTCATTTCTGCACTTTTTCGAGAGGTAGAAAACAACAACAGAAAGGACTTGGTACTCTATGTTCTCTCTGTAACCAGAAGAGAAGAATTTTGTTGGAAGCATCTTTATTAGAGGCAGCTGTCAGTATAGGATTTATTTCCACTGAGTGGAAACAAAAGGTGCTACAGAGGAATGTACATAAAGATAGCACCCACGAGGCATTCGGATAAATAAAAGTAGGCAATATTAATGATGCTCATTAGCAGATGTCACTGTTGGGGGATGAAGTAAATTCCACACCAAAGTGTTTCATATATTACACTTTTCAAAACTGTCAATGTTTTGACTTTGATGTATGTCCATGTGAATAGTTTTAATAAGTTCCTACAGTAATTTCTTTGCATATACCCTGAGGAATTCTATGGAATTGCTGGCAGCAATATCACAAAGACATTTTTTTGCCTAATGATTGGTGCTTCACTTGGAAATGCGAAGGCTCAGATCATTGCATTCCTACTTATTCATGGTGCAAATATTTGTCTGAGAATTAGTTAAAAAATATTGTATGGCCAAGCAGATTCTGTAGTTTAAAGTAATCTTCCAGAGGCTGTTGCTTGTATAACTAATAGAATTACGTATGCATCAAACTGCTTTTACTGTAGAAGCCAAAATGCAGAATAATAGCTTGTCAAACTGTCATTTGCAAGTGAGATCATAGATTTTATAGTCCAAATTAGGTTGTGTTCTTTTCCTTTTTGTCAGGTCATGTTCTAATAACCATATTGTGCACTAAACCCTGTGATTATCCCAACACTTGACAGATGGTAGGCTGTTAATTTGTATGTAAGAGACAGTGATTGCCAGTGCCCTAACAGTATTGAGCAAAATATGAAATGTCAAAATCCACTTTTGGTTCCATTTTGCTTGACTTCATTTTAGCAAGGTAATGCTAGGCAGAAGAGTTTCAGTAGC
The DNA here is from genome assembly GCA_036589455.1 of Ateles fusciceps. Lineage (NCBI taxonomy): Eukaryota > Metazoa > Chordata > Mammalia > Primates > Atelidae > Ateles > Ateles fusciceps. The sequence continues at coordinate 17,462,805 of JAZHEH010000562.1, forward strand.
TCAACATATGTTTCATTTTACTACTCTGTCCAGTTTTACTAACCACTAGAAATAGAAAGGATTAAGAAAGAAGTAATTTTTTTATGTCATGCTTTCCACTTTCCTGTGGAGAGTGATCATCAGCCTGAAGGGTTAATTGAAGGGACTGAATGAGAGCTGGGGGCAGACAGGATTTAATTGCTCAATATTGAGGATACTTGTGGTACTGTGGTAGCATACACTGATGTTTAGAAGTATGGTGGGGGACAAGATAATTTAAAAGTTTAAGTTCAAATGCACTGGCAAATTCACTAAAAAACCTATTAGAAGTACTAAATGAGTTCAGCAATGTGGCAAGATACAAGAGCAATATACAAAAAATCATTTTTATTTCTATATACTATCAATAAACAGTCTGGAAAAGAGAATAAGAAAACAATCTTATTTATAATAGCAGTAAAAAAATATCTAAGAATAAACTTAACAGAAGTATAAGACATGAAAACTAGAAAGTGTTGTTGAAAGATATTAAAGAATAAATAAATGGAAAGATATTCTATGTTATTGGATCAGAAAATTTAACATTTTTAAGATTGCAATACTGGCCAAAATGATCTATGTATTTAATGGAATTCGTTTAAAAATCCCAGCTGTTTTTTTTTTCCCCCCAGAAAGTGACAAGCTGATCCTAAATTGCATGTGGAACTACAAATACCCAGAATACCCAAAACAATCTTGAAAAAGAAGAAAGAAGTTTGAAGACTCACACTTACTGGTTTCTAAACTTACTACAAAGCTATAGCAATTAAGGCTGTGTGTACTAAAAAAAAGTAGATCAATAGAATAGAATCGAGAGTCCAGAAATGAACCTCACATTTATAGTGAATTGATTTTTAACAATAGCGCCAAGACAATTCAATAGGGGAAACGTTAGTCTTTCTAATAAATGTTGTTGGGACAACTGGATATCTACATGCAAAGAATGAATTAGGACTTGTACCTCACACCATAAACAACAGTTAGCCCAAAATGGATCACAGACTAAATTTGGTAACAGTATAAAACCCCTAGGAGAAACCATATGAGTTAATCTTTGTGGTCTTGGGTTAGATTTCTTAGATACAATACCAAAAGCACAGGTGAAAAAACTTAAAAAATAGATAATTTAGACTTTGTCAAAACTTAAAACTTGTGTGTGTCAAAGGTCACCATCACAAAAGTGAAAAGATGACCCAAAGATGGGAGAAAATCATATACCTGATGATGGACTAGTATCCAGACTATATAAAGAACTTTTAAAACTCAACCGTGAAAAGACAAATAACACAATTAAAAATTGTGCAAAGTATCTGAATAGGCATTTTTCCAAAGAAGATATACAAATGATTAATAAGCACATGAAAAGATGCTTAGTATCACTCATTGCTAGGGAAGTCAAATTAGGTCAAACCAAAACCACAATGAAATATGACTTCATTTACACTAGAAAGACTAGAGTAAAAAAGACAATAACAAGCGTTTGTTAGAAGTCAAATTAGATCAAATGAAAACCACAATGAGATACCACTTCATTCACACCAGAATTACTAAATCAAAAAGACAATAACAAGCATTGGTGAGGATAAGGAGAAATTAAAACCCTCATATGTTTCAGTGGGATTGTAGGATGGTGCAACCACTTGGGGGAAAGAGTTTGACAGTTCTGCAAAATGTTAAACAGAGTTACTATATAACCCAGCAATTCTATACCTTCCCAGGTATATGCCTAAGAGAATTAAAAACATATCCACACAAAAACGAATGTTCATAGCATCATTATTTGTAATAGCCCAAAAGTGGAAACAGTTCAAATATCCATCTACAATGAGTAGATAAACAAAAATGGCATATTCCTATAATGGAATGTTACTTCACTACAATTAGTAATAAAGTGCTGAAATATGCCACAATGTGAATGAACCTTGAAAACATGATGTTAAGTGAAAGAAGCTAGTTGCAAAAGGACACATACTGTATGATTCCATTTAAGTGGAAGAGTGACAATGCATATGGACTTTCTTTTTGGGATGATGAAATGTTATAAAATTGATTGTGGTCTTCCTTGCACGACTCTGAATATACTAAAAATGACTGAATTGTACACAGTTGAAACATGTGAATTTTATGGTTTGTGAAATGTATCTAAATAAATCTGCAAAAAAGCACGTTGGCAATAGAATAGTAAAGGTAACTTATTTATTATGTTAGCATGACAATAATTGCCTAAACTGTCAATGTTATACTACTTAGAGACAAAATAATGCAATTTTTCACTTAAAAACTCCAAAACCAGATCTGCAGATTTTTTTTTTTATTTGAGACGGAGTCTTGCTCCATTGCCCAGGCTGGAGTGCAGTGGCACTATCTCGGCTCACTGCAGCCTCTACCTTCTGGGTTCAAGAAATTCTCCTGTCTCAGCCTCCTGAATAGCTGGGACTACAGTTTCCTGCAACCATGACTAGCTAATTTTTGTATTTTTAGTAGAGATGAGGTTTCATCTTGTTGGTCAGGCTGATACCGAACTCCTAACCTCAGGTGATCCACCTGCCTTGGTCTTCCAAAGTACTGAGATTACAGGCATAAGCCACTGCGCCCACCAGAAAATATTTTTTAGGTAATAATTTTGTTGACACATCTGAATGCTAAATAACGACAAGACCTAGACTAGTCAAAGCCTGGTCAAAAATTTTTCCTAAACAGCTCTGCAGCACCATAACTGTTTAGAAATGCCGAACGACCGGTGGTTTTTTTTAATCTTATAAGCAACTATCTCTCAAAAACAATCACATAATACGTAACACAAAATATGTGTGCACTCTACATACATATAAGTATACACTATACATAAACATTAGAAACTTATACCAAGTTGTACTCATGACTGTTTTTTTTCTTTCCCAGTAATCCTTTCCAAGGATTATGTCACTATCATATTTTTCCCTGTTAATTGGTTGGATGATTTCTGTTGTAAAATGATTTCTTTTAAATAAAATTAAATGGTGATGTCATGTATTATTGTAATTTAAATAGCAGTTGATATCTTTCCCTCAAACTTGTATCTTCACAATTTGTAAGGCTATTATTAATTTTGTCATGTTGTGGTAAGGGAAGGGTAACATTCTCTGCAGGTAAGAAAAAATATGAAATTTACTAAAGTTAAAAATAAAATTCCTTGGTAAGAAAACACAATTTTAAAATACACTGTAAGGTATATATTATTGATCTTCACTAAGATAGTGAAAAAAAAGCTTTAAGGCTACCTTTTTAAAGGATTTTGGAGGTTAATATTTTGCCCTTTCTTTTTTGCTATGCATCAGAGTCCTAGCTTTTTCTGTAAAATGGGGTCATTACAGGCTAACAGCCTGATTTTAAATATTAGCAGTTACTCCTAATATGTTTGGATAATGGCAAGGCTTTTGATAACGGCAAGGCTTAAGAGGTCCTAATGAAAAATGTTAATGTACAGATAATTTGTGGAATAAATTTTTTTTAAATATTGTAATGATTATTTTTTCTCTTTTACGTCATTTTTATAATGATCACTTTTAATGGTTGCATGGTTTTCCATCCTATTGTTATGCAGTGAGGTACTGAAGCACACTGAATTCTAGAGATGAGCTGGAGCACTTCCAGCCCACTCATTTAAAAGAGGAGGTAAGGTGATCACAGCAGGTTAGCAATCTAAAGTAGAACCCTGGTATCTTTTTCCCACATCAGTGATTAGAGTCACATTCAAATACATCATTGACTTGATTTATTTTGCATGCAGCTCTCAGCAGCACTTCTGTAGTATAAAATGATGCATAATGACACTGTTCTTAGATATTGGGGAAAAAAAGATAAAAGATGGAAGTTTAATACTAAAGCTTACTTTTGACTCAGCAGACTAAAGTTTTAGTCTCAGGGAGCAAAGGGAATCAGAGGAGAGAGCAACCTGGTATTTTCTATACTTAAGAGTGAAACCAAAATGGGAAAAAAGATATAATCAGAACCCACCACCATCCTATTTCAGCACAGCATGTAATTCTCAGTTCAAAAAAAAAAAAGTTTTTTTAAGAGAAAGCATTTTAAGATAATATCTCCATGAGCCATTTCTGTAAAAAGAGAGTGAAGCTTTGACTCCCCCTGAGAAATTGCTTTACAATTGTGAAGGTGCAGAGCCATGGCTCTGGGAGGTAGATTGGTCCTGTGGGTTTGTGTGAATGAGCTGATCTGCATGAAACTCGAATAGTAAATGAATACCCACTGTAGGGCCTGGTTGAACTACAGTCGTCCCAGTGATGCAGATTTCCCAAAGAATGAAGCCCTGAGTAACCAAGTACTCTATTGCTGGGAACTGGTAAAAACTTGGTAACTGATTTTGAGAAGTGACATTGCCATTACAATCCTGAGGAAGCTGGAGCCTCCTCTGGGTCATCTAATGGAAGAACCTATAAATGACCTCCATTTTTCACTGAATTAGTGAAACACAAAGCAGAGAACATTGGTCCTTGATTTCTTTCTTTCTCTCCCTTCTCACCCCAACCCCCTCAGGCTGTAAAAAGGAACTGGAAGCGATATCCAAAGTGATAATTTCTGTATTCTGTTTCTGAGACCCATTCCCACTGCTTGGTGGAGTAGCTGGGAAGGGTGCTTGGTATTGACTTTCAAATGAACATATCAGATATCTCTCTGGGTTACAGAATTTCTTTATCTGATATTGCCATAACAAGCAGCTCAGAGGTATTTGTCTGTATCCCTCTGGGCCTTTTATATTCTGACTGTTGAATGAAAGGAGCCACCACTAAGACTTCTCTTTGTAAAGGAGAAGTCCATTATCGGTGTCTTTGAAGCTCTGAAGAGTGAGTACATTCTACTTGGATAAAGCACCACAATAGGTGGAAGGAAGCAGAGACAGCCTTATATATTTCCCTGTGAGCAAGCAGACTTATTGTTGTCTTTATTAAAAATATGCCTCCAAGCAGGTGGTCCTGTTCTGAGCAATACCTCTGAGAGTTGGCTTGAAAGAAATCGCCGGAAACTTCACCTGTCCCTAAAACAGCTTAGGCTGTCTTGAGAAACGTGAAAGGCGATCAAATGACTGTGCCGAGTGTTCTCGGTGTGTTGAACAAATGTATCCTCAAATTTTAGAACTTGAAACTTTGGCAATTATGTTAATAAAGAGAAGTAAACTAGTTGACATCAACACATGCGTTCTGTTTGTTCTTTGTACATCCGTGTACCTCCCAGAGAGGACTGTGACCCAGATTCCATACGCATTCAAGACTTTCATTAGATAAGAATGACATATACTTATCATTAGAGTATACTAATTAAAGCAGAAAGTGACATTTCAAAGTAATGATGCTCCCTAGTGTCTCAATGTAAAATACTGTCTAGTCTATTTTTAATCAACTGGTATGCTATGTATGTTTAAAATATTATTTTGTTATGAACTTGTGTTTTCATTATTTCAATGGTGGTGATGACCAGTAAGGTAGGACATTCTTCTAGGAATAAGGAGAGAGGCCAGTGAAACCTACTAAGGGCTTTGGGCTTTGACTGCAGTCATATTCAGGGTGCATTCATGAATTCTTGCATTCATTTGGCACTTCCCCTGTGTGCTTGCTGCTTGCTACTGTCTGTGCTAGGTGCTGGAGATTCACTGGTTACTAGGACCCAGATGGTTCCTGCCCTCAAGGAGCTTTAACTCTCTCTTTGACAACGACCAAAGCTGTTCTTTATATGTCCTCTTTTGCATCCTCACTAGTAGTGAAAAGGATGATGTGTTCACTGCTGGTTATACATACACCCTTACCAGTTGCTACAAACACTTAGGTATTCTTAGTTGTTAAGGATAAAGAGTCTCCTTACTTATTCTGTATCTTTTTCCTCATATTTGTTACTGAACGCATTTTCCTCATAGTAAAAGCAGACATCATCATCATCATCATCATAGTCAGTTTATTAAGTATAGAAATCCCATAAGATAAGGTATCACTATTATTTAAATTTTTTATGTATGACTGAATAAGTTCAGAGTGTTTAGGCAACTTGGCCAAAGCTACAGAGCTGGTAAATGACACAGTCAAGACTCCTTGACCCAGGGTTGGCTGCCCCCAAGGTGCTCTTGATTGCTATGCTTTAATGTCTCTCATTGTCTCTTATTATCTTTTTTTTTTTTTGCTTTTCCTTGCACCAACAGCTGTTAAAAGTCTTTATCCTCATAGATGGCGGTGAGTTAAATACTTAGGTTGTCTTTGATCTGTGAGTGAACACTACCATTTTTTGAATCTTTTTTCTGATGAATTTTCTAAAAGCGAATTTCAGGCTTTTAAATGACTGTGCTCAGTGATGGTGACTGATTTTAGACTGCTCTTGCTATTCAAATCCACTTAAAGTACCGGCATTCCTTAAAGTGATGTGTACCATAAACCCTACTTTGAAGATTATAATGCCACATATACATGAACCAGGATTCACCATTTGAAAATGAGATTGCTCTTCATGCTACAGCAAAATTTATTGAAGCGTCTATTATATGCCTACCTTGCTATTCAAATTCTTAGAAAAAAAATCCTAGTTATTTATTCATTTTCCAACCTACTTCTACAAAGGATTTGAGGCAATTGCTAGTGTATTTTATTTATCACTGAGAGCTAAAAATTCAAAGGCAGACTATTTTTGTGAAACAGAATGATATGAGATCTTGTTACTGGTCCTGGAATTGATGTCTCATTTCTAAAAACAAGCTCCTACTTCCTAATTCTATCACATTGGGGGTTAGGATTTCTGCGTATGAATTTTGAGGGAACACATGTATTCAGTTCATAAGATGTTCTGGTCTACAATTCTTGTTTTTTGTTAAAGAGATTATACTGCAATAAAAAATAACCGTGATATACAGTTGCACACGGGGCTTCATGTATGGGCTAGTAAGAACCCACAGCTATGGTTCTTTTTTTTAAAGATGTAACACTTTGGGAGGCCAAGGCAGGTGGATCACGAGGTCAAGAGATTGAGACCTTCCTGGTCAACATGGTGAAACCCCGTCTCTACTAAAAATACAAAAATTAGCTGGGCATGGTGGCACAAGCCTGTAGTCCCAGCTACTCGGGAGGCTGAGGCAGGAGAATTGCTTGAATCTAGGAGGTGGAGGTTGCGATGAGCCAAGATCGTGCCATTGCACTCCACCCTGGGTAACAAGAGCGAAACTCTGTATCAAAAAAAAAAAAAAGATGTAACACCTTCAGCCGATCACATCTGCTTGGAAATTCTAGGGCAGCAGCATAACACTTTGAAGTCAAACAGTTATTTTCTTTCAGGCCTTTCCTCCTTTGGTTATTGGATGCTGTGTCTATGTTCTTTAAACTCTGACAGTGAGGAGGAAGCCCTTGTGTGACAATGGAGTTAGCGGGGCATAAATCTACCTAACTAGCAGCTGGATGGGATCTGATGAGGGTCGGTCCCAGAGCCAAGCCACATTAGCCGATTTAGAAGGATGTGCTGATTTCAACTTCAAGCCACGGGGCCCAGCAGAGAACTGATGGGAAGCAATAGCAGCCTGTGGTGTGGCCTGTTGTGCCACCGTCATTTTTGTCAGCGCCACCATCATCACCATTAAGCCTTTATTAAGTGCCAGTGTGTGGAGCTCCCTTAGGTGTCATTGCAGTCTGACAGGCAGCTGTGTGTTTTAAATACGAGCCTTGCTCAGGGCCATGAGGTGAAAAGGCCCAGCTGGAATCCTAGGCAAGCTCACAAGCATGGCTGCATGGGCTCATGAGAGGTTTGTTAGGGGCTGTAGCAGATTTTGTTTGTGGTGTCAGCTCAGCCCATGGCTCCTTTCTCTAAGAACTGTCGCTTTATCTCCAAGGATGGGCCCTGGTGGTCACGTTTTTAACTTGGTTCCCATGCTATGGCTCAATAGATCAAAGATGCACAGCTGTCTCCAGCTGGGCCAGCCAGCCAGGTTGTCTTTCTCAGAAGTTTGGTCTGGGACTAAGACATATTTGTAGTTAGACTAGGTAGATGGGTAAACTTGGGAGCAGTGGGAAGCCATGTCTTAGATTAATTCAATAATCCTTGTAACATACCTACGAGGTGGGTCCTCTTCTTATTTCCATTTTGCAGAAGAGGAAACTGAGTCACAGAGAGGCTAAGTAATTTTTCCAAGGTCATTATAGTTGGTTAATGGCAGAACCAGACATGAACACAGGCAGTATTAGCTCATACTTTTAGCCACTGTGTAACTGTCTTTTGGAGAGAGAGAGAGGGAGAGAAAGAGAAATACAACAGGCCTCTGGAGATATGCAGATTAAAAGACTCTGTGAGGTTGCAGGAAGAGAGTGAGGGGTATGGGGGAGAGAGTAAGACTGATTGACTAAGAGAGCAGCTGCCTTGATTCTGCAGGCTTTCTAGCTCCAGGATCCAGACCTCAGTGTCTGCACCTTCTAACCTTGGGCTCTGAGAAGTATCTCTATGTCCTTATAAATAAATTCCCCTTTTGTGCTCAAAGCAGTTTCAATGGATGTCTGTTACTTGCAACCAAAAGAGTCTTGACTAAGTGACCACACTGTCACAGTTTGGTAAAAAAGACAGTGGGTCATCCACTGGCCTTTGTAGCCCCAGGTATCTTTACATTATCTGTAGGTAGCATCCAGGCTAGTGGAGGAGAAAGGCAAGTACACCAGTGATTGGAGCATAGTGAGACAGGGCTGTGAAGGAGGGAAGCACATAAGTTGCTATAGAAACTCAGAGATGTGGCCAAAAATTGAGACCGGGATATGGTGTGGGGGAATCAGGACAGCTTCTTAGACAGGAAATATTTGAATTGTGTTTTGAAGAATACCCATTCTATTTAGCCATATGAAGAAGGGCTGGAAACAAGGACATTCCAAGTAGTGAGAAGAGTGTGTCAGAAATAAAAAGAGAGTGAAGCCAATGATACATTTTTGAAAAGGCAAACAATTCAGTGTGATGGGGAAGAAAGAAGGAGCAGGGATATGATATAACACTGGAGTTTTGGGGACTATGCCACGGTCTGCAGTGCTGCGTGATGGAGTTTGAACCTTCGCCTGTAAGCTGTCAGTTCATTGAGCATCCAGTTCCTTCCCTCCCTCCAACATGGAAGCATTTCTAGATTCTGAAATTGCAAAGATTACATGCTGACTACATTAAATACAGTTTTAGAAACAACAGCAATACGTGCAGAATCCTAACACCTAAGCCAGTATTTTCATTTTTGCCCCCTTATCTTCTCGTTGTCCTCAGACACACCTGTTTTTGTACATGTTGGCAATCCACTGACGTATCATTTTCATTTTCCAGTAGATTGAAAAGGGTTTCCATGTTTCTGTGTTGTCCTCTCCTAATTACTCTAACAGCATGATAGTCCTCCATTTGGCAGAAGGTTTTCCTGAGTACCAACTGCTGCTCCAGGCAATGTGTTAGGCTCTGGTGAAGCAAAAATGGATGACTTGGAGACTCCTGCCTTTGAGGAACTCAGGATCTAGTATCATAGTCTCTGCTGAAGACCTTAGCCATACATGTTTCAAGCACGTGGGTTTAATATTGTTATTTTATTTAAAAAGATATTCAGTTCTTTGAGGGTCAATTTAAAATATTTTTCTTCTGTATTCACTGTCCTCCTACCTCAAGCCCCCATTGTAAATGCTCTGTGACTGAAACATAGCCACATTTTCCTCTGCTTCTGTGTTCATGCGCTACTTACCTAGTTTTTTGCATATCTTCTGCTCCAAGCACCCTGAAAGCTGTTTGATGACTAACCATAAACAGGTTCCACATCAAGGTTTTGAGCCAAGTTAATTTGATTATGAAACATTATCTTGATTATGGCAGATGCCCAGTGGTCATTATTTTAATGATATAAGCCTCTACAGCCTAAACTAATTACAAACTAGCTTTATTCTGGGAGTGGTGGGTGGGGGAGCGGTGGTGACGGTGGTGGTGGTGACATTGCCTAACCAGCCTCCCGGAGGCTAATCCAAGTGTCTGGGGGATATGGGATATGATCACTCTCTGCTTTTCTTTCACCTGCTCCTCTGTGGATGTTGTCTGTATCATTCTCTCTCCCTCCTTGCTCTCGTGTTAAAGAAAATAGGGGTTATTGACCAAAATTGTTTCTTAAATTAAATTTTGCCATTACCTCCAGCACGATCATGAGTCTCCAAATTAAAGATGCAGATAAGTTTTCAGTGTGATTTACATTTTGGTCTGTAATGAGTTTAAAATCTTTAGCTGCTTCCAGTTTTTCCCTTTATGATGCATTTGTTGACTTCATCTAGCTCTGTGCTTTCGATGGTGTTTTGTAGCTGGGTTTTGCTCCAGTTTCTATATCTGAAAATCCTTACTTTCTGTATTTCTAGTCCATGTATTTGAAGAAAAGACATTGACTGATTGATATAAATTTTTTATACATTAAAGAGTCTAGAAGTGCTTTATTATCCATGTGATAAAGAAATAGATAGGGAAGCGAAATAAACTAAATTCCCTAGTCAAACCAGAAATTCCTCCTATCTGATTTTACTGTGTGTATGTGTGTGTGTGTGTATGTGTTCAGACACAAGTATGCAAGTGTGGGTTATTGATATACACTGAAAAATGAAATAGACTTTTACCCCATACACCTTAAAAGCTTTAAAAACTCTCTAAGCCTCAGTTTCTTCCTTTGTAAAATGAGAACAATAATACTAATAATACATATAGTTGCAGGGAATATTCATTTGATGATGACTATAAAGTGCCTGGCACATCATAAGTGCTCAATAAATATCAGTGGTTAATATGCCCTTGCCCTACAGGAGTATAAAGCCTTCTCTATGATCTTAACTTGCAGCTATTAGTAAGTCTCTAAGTTCATATGTTTATGCACAGGCCAAAAAGCATTGAAAAAAAGCTTAGACCTTAGAAAACCTTCCCAAGCTACTTTCTCTTAGCATTCTTTCTTTTCTCTCCTTACCCAGCCTCGGCTGAATGATTAGCCGTTTCCACCTAGTTCTCACCAACACTACCTTTGTGGCAGATGCCCCTGTGGCCGTTTTCACAGTCCCTCTGTGAAATTGTCTCTGATTTCAGCTATCACTGTGGTGACCAGTTCTGTCCAAGTCAGCTTCCCACCTCTAGCCCCTGTTTCTGCTTTCTTCCCGATGGCCATCTCTTAGGCTGGGAGTCTGCGTGGCCTGGGCTGAAGAGGAGCCTGGAAGTCTATGGGAATAAATGCTCTCAGAGGCTGCCCTCAGCCACTGGGCGTTTGAACATGTGAATAAATGCTCCAGCCTTTGAGATTCAGCTGAACAGTTCTGGAGGCATCCTGTGGACTTCTCTGGAGGTCTGGCCAAGCAAGCCTCTTGCTCTCAGTGGTAAACTTGATAATGTACCCTTAGGTTGGCTTTTACTCTTCCTTGTTTACTCCCTATTTGCTCATCTCTATAGCCTGGAATCCTCTCAGAAATAAACTCCTGCGCCTAAGTCTGTGTCTCAGGTTTGGCCTTCAGGGCAACCCAACTCACAACAACCCTCAAGTTTTCTGTCTTCTTGATACTTCTAGGACTCTGCCCATATAATCTTTAGCCCAAGATTATTTCTCCTTCCTTTAAGAGATGTCTCATAGCTTTTTGAGGTCAGACTCTTTTCTTTGATCTTGCTCCTATTCCCTCTTAAATCCTCTGGGCCCACAGACCATTATATCCTGTTTACTGCTCTACTTGCAATGTAGAATGCTTGGTTCATAGTAGAAGCTCAACAAATACTTATTGAATGAATAAGTGTTTTCTTGTATGTTTTTTAGTTTCCTTCTGTGCACACCTGCTGTTCTCATCACTGTTTTCAGCTTTTTTTTTGGAAGTTGGGATCTTTTGCTTTGGAAATAGACATTGCCTGAATCCCAGAGCCCGCCTCTTTATGAGGCTTATGAGCCAACTCCCTCTTCTTGGTAATATTGGGCCCCACTGAGCACTTTCTCTTTCTTGAGCTCTACCTCCCTTGACCTCTTTTTTTGTGTGTGTGAGAGACAGAGTTTCACTCTGTCACCCAGACTGGAGTATAGTGGCGCGATCTCAGCTCACTGCAACCTCCGCCTCCCAGGTTCAAAGCAATTCTCCTGCCTCAGCCTCCTGAGTAGCTGGGATTACAGGCACCTGCCACCACACCTGGCTAATTTTTTGTAATTTTAGTAGAGATGGGTTTTCACCATGTTGGCCAGGCTGGTCTCGAACTCACAACCTCAGGTAGTCCACCTGCCTCGGCCTTCCAAAGTGCTGAGATTACAGGCATGAGCCACTGCACCCGGCCCCTTGACCTCTTAAAATGCAACCCTCTCGTGGTTATTCTACTGGCTCTCAGACCCTTTTTCCCAGTGTTTTTGTTGGGTTGTTTAGTTTGCTCAGATTCTACCTTTGGCTTTCTTCAGGGCCCCATCTTTGAGCCTCTTCTCTCCTGAAGCCTTAACCTGAGTAAAGCAGTGACTCTCATCTCTTCTGCTACATGGATGATTCCTAAATCTGTAATCTCTGGATTGATTCTGCTGAGTTTCAAGCTATTTGAAACCTCCATCTGGAATTCTTGAAGGTTTTTCCAGTTTACCTTATTTATTCTGGAATTTATTTTTTTTCTCACTATTTTCACCTTTTCCTCATTTTCCATGTCCTGTCTTAATGGGCTCACCAGCTACCTGGTATTGCAGTATAGAAGTCTTTGTGATCCTTCACTGCCTTCCCTCATTGCTTCCAAAATAAAGTATTTGAATTCCTACTAAAAGCCAGGTACTAGGAATACATGAACCACAAAACAGACATGGTTGTACCCCCAGGAAGCTCACAATCTGGTAGCAGATAGAGATATTAATTTTATTTATTACACAAATATAGCATTACAAACTGAGGTCAATGCTGTGGAAGAAAAGTCCAGTGTGCTTTGTGAGCATGTCCAGAAGGGCCTAATCTGTTCTTGGGGTTTGAGACATCTTCCTTTAGAAAGTAGTATTTGATCTGAGATGTAAAGGCTGAGTACGAATGAATTAGGAGACAGGAATTCTTTCCTCTTCATCACTATGCACGATAGTCGCCAACTACCATTGATTTTTGCCTGTGAAATACTTCTGTTTTTCTATATTCTGTTCTCATCCTGGGACATTGCAATTTCTGCTTCTACCACTCATTTCTACCCATTAGTTGTCAATGGATGCCAGAGTTCTTTCACTGAACACAAATCTACCACATTTTTTTTTCTTTTACTTCTAGCTTAAAACCATTGATAGCTCCCTTGTGCTTCCAGAGTGAAGTCTCAACCTTCTGGCGTGGCTCCAGAGGCTTTTCAAATTTTGGCTCTGACATTTGTCAGCAGCCTCATCTTCTGAACCACGTTACCTGTGCTGTGGTCACTGTGGCCTCTTTACGGTTTCCTGAAGACACTGTGCCCTTCATTCACCACTCTTGAGTTTCCCTATCCTTCTTTTGCACCTGGTCAGCTCCTCCTGATGCTAAGAGGCCCTACATAAATGTCACATTTTCCATGAGGCATTCCTTCACTCCTTATCTGCATTCCCATGTTTGTATTTGTGTTTCTCTCATAAAGCTCCCATCCATTTGACTTATATTAACTTAACTGTCTGTCTAGAACACGTGTTCATCTGGCACCAAGATGACGCTGTGCTCATCTCTCCCCTTCCCAGGGCTTGAATTATAGCAGGTGTTTGGTAAATATTTGTGATTGAATCGTCCATGGGTGAATAAGGTAAGGGAGACAAGAAATGGAGACTGGGGAACTGAAACAGAACAGCCAGACCTTTTCTGAGAACGGGTGATCCCATGTAGGGCTCAACCAAGACATGTGGGACTACTTCAGTGTCCCTTCAGCAATCAAGTGAATTAACAGATTTGAGTAGTGCTGCTTGTGGAGGAAGGTGACGACAGGTTACCATGTCCTGGCCTCCATACCCAGCTTAGCAAAATGAAAACCCTTTGGTTGTTGGACCCACCCTACACGAAAGCATTTTATTGGCCTTGTTTTTAGTTTTTTCAGAGCAGGCCGTCCCTAGTCCACTCAATTGTTTCATCAAAATATTTCTTACAATGAAACCCAATTCTCTTCTTGAAGAAGGTTCTGATAATTGCTGTTCTCTTCATTGTGTTACTCTTCTGGGACTACTTTAGTACCCTCTTAGTTTGGTACCCTGGGCATCTGCTGGCCAGTCTTCCTATTAATCCTGTTTAGATACTAAGGAAGGAAGACTGGGATGTGTGAAGTTCTTACCCAGTGTTGGACCACACCACTAACATTTAAAGAATTCCTTTTCGGGCCTGCCTGGCTTGTACCCAATAAACAACGAAATCTCTTTTGTGTTTCCAAATTGTCAGGATGTTGCTGTGAAGTGCATGGCAGACTGGGCTCATGTTCAGGTCTGTGCTTTTACAAATGACAGGTGAGTGACAGTAGCCTGGGACCAACAGTGGGCTGCTACTCTCCAAACTTGCCAATCTGCTCTGTAGCTGGGCCGCTTCAGATGTCCAGCACCCATCCATGCCATCCTTTCCTGATCAAGGCTGTGAAGAATGTTTAATGGTACCAGAGTGGGGGAAGTATGGGGAGACTTTAGGCTAGACGGTTCACTTATGGCCTTCACTTGAGTGTGCTGAGGAAGGGGAATATTTTGATAACAACCAAAGATGGATGCTAACCCATCTACCTTTCTTGCCAATTTGACTTTGTTCCTTGGGATGGCAACTTACTGATGCTGACATCCACTAAAAATGCAGCAGAAAATTAGAGGTTGACAAGAGACAGGAATGTAGAGCAGGAGAAAGATCAGTTCTACTTCCAGAATGTTGAGTACTCACTCTGTGCGAAGCACTGTGTAGATACTGGAGGAACAAAGGGGAATGTGATATGGTATTAATTCTGAAGGAAGTATTATTTTTACCTGCTGAGTTGTTTAAATCCTTTTTACGTCTAAGGGACAGTGGAGGTAACAACCTGGGATCGGTCATTTGGAGAATTCAGATTTATGTCCTAAATCTACAAATCTTTCATTAGAGTTTTGGCCAACTACTTTAACCCTATGTGCTTTATAAAATGCTTTATATACTGTTTTGTAAAATGCTTTCAGATATATTATCTCACTTGAGCTTCATACAGGGCTAGGATTATTATTTTTATT
The DNA here is from genome assembly GCA_036589455.1 of Ateles fusciceps. NCBI lineage: Eukaryota > Metazoa > Chordata > Mammalia > Primates > Atelidae > Ateles > Ateles fusciceps. The sequence continues at coordinate 17,477,974 of JAZHEH010000562.1, forward strand.
TTAATAATGAGAATCATGAAACCCAAAGTGTTAAGTGTCTTATTCTAGTTCTCCCAGAATTTTCTGTTACCATTGGTCTCCTGGTTCTTTTCTTCTTTACTCAACCACCTTCTTGCCTGGAAGTTATTGTAAATTCAGACTTTTACATAGCCTCAGCTTTTATGTATTTCAAACTCACTTTGACTTTATGTATTTCAAACTCTCTTTGACTCCACACCCCACAGTCTTCTCTCTAGCTCTTGTGTATTGAGTGTTAAATGTGTGTGGCATGCTCCTATGTTTGTGTGCCTCTTATCCTTCTAACTTAGGCCTTCTTTATTTTGTGCAAAATTTTTATTTTTTTGAGAGGGCCTGGGGGAACTTAATATTTATCTTTTTCCAGTCTTCCAGTTTTCTATTTCTCCAATTTCTGTGAACAATGATAATGGTAAATGACTAATGATCAAATGATTTCTTTATGTTTACCCTGTTTAGAAGTGTGCTCAGAATTCAGAATTGCTGAATCTTTGGGGAAATGGTAAGAATGTGGATTTGGGAATTTTGCACAAGTTAAATGAAGCAGTGAAATCTTGGTATAGGGAAATCTTTTCAGCACTGAGCAGAGGACTCATAAGTAAGACAACACATGCAGGTGTACGGTCAAGGAAACGACAGAGGTTCTTTTTGCAGATTCTTTTTGCAAAGGAAGTTTTCCCTGGACATTCTTAGTTAGAAGTCATTTGTTTTTCTTTGACCTACTATAGCACCTATTCAGACTTCTTTATGACTTGCATTGCTTCTTCTACTATATTTCAGTTACTTTTATTGTTATCATCTCTCTTACTAGACTGTGGTCTTTTTGAGGACAGGAATGTTATCTGATTTGCTTTGCCAACTCCGTGGTACCTCTAGCATGCAGTCTAGAATGTAGCAGTTAAGAAATACACATTTTCTGGAATTTCTAGAGGCTTATACTTTCTCCTTGATGCAATACTATTTCATTTGAATATTTTACAGTAAGAATGTATCACCATGCAATCAGGAGAAAAAGTGAAGGTATAAATTTCTTTTGAATGATTAAATGGATAAGTGAATGATTAAGAATTCAGTTCTGCTAGGGAAATTCAGAAACAAGGTATCATTTACTGAACATCTAAAGCACTGGTTTTCCAAGAAGTGTAACATTTTTCATACTTATTACCCTAAGTACTTTTTTAGCATCTTGATGAAATTGGAGGGACATAAGCATATAGTAGCTGAAATAGTCAAAGTTCAGGACTTTCACCTCCTGATTCGATTCAGTTTCTCAAAGCTTCGAAGACCTTGCTTTGAATTTGTTTTTGTTCAGGTGTTCCCAAGTGATTTTAGGCAGTAAAGAGGTTATTAACCAAATTGATCCCTGGGGTATGAAAAAGTGAATTCAGCATCTCTCTTGGGCTCCACCTCCAGAGTGGAGCCATTTCATCAGGAGACGCTGGCTCATTCATTCCTGAGTTCAACCACGTTCCAAGTGTTCAGCCATTCACAGTCCTTCATCCCTGTGCAATCCATTACAAGCAGTTGCACACTCTCCTTATTTCAGGTTGCGCAGAGCCAGAACAAAAACCAGACTGGACAAAAATTATGCATGTATTTAGATGCTATGAATTGCCTTCTCATTTTCTCATGTGAACAATTAGGATGATTTCAACCTTCTCTCACATGGACTGAATGTCTCTGTGTTTGTGTCTTACATTGGGACTGGCGTGTTATAGATGAACACGTGGAACATTTCTAGAAAATACAAAGGAGGCAATGCTTTCCAAGTGAATACCTTGGTTGTGGGATGTCATACTCTTTTTGGACTCAAAGACATTGTTTATTCACAATTATTGAGGCCTGTGAGACTTTGAGGGAGCTGCACATCAGCTTGTATGGCTTGACATAGACAATTCAGTAATGCCTCACTTGCCCTCGTTGCATTGCACTTTAGAATTTATGTAGGTCACAGTAATGGGAGCTTGGCATTTTTCCTAAGTAAGAACATATTTCAGGTAGGAAGCATGTATAGGGTCCAGGCTTATGTATGCCAGTGAACCTTTTGAACGACTTTCAAGTTGAGCATTGGAGAGGAAGAAAAACAGGTAATAGATAACCTTGAATCTTCCAGAATAAACACTGAGAATTAAAAAAAAAACAAACCTTGTTTTTTTTATAAGATAAATTATCCCTTTTGAGAGCCTGCAGAGTTTATTATTCTTTTCAATCTTAAAGCTTTAGTTTAAATCCCAGTAGTAACAGAGTTTGAAATCAACAAACTAGAGAGGTCTCAAATGATGGCTGCTACCTTTGGGGGGATAATCATTTATTTGGCACACAAAGAAAACACCAAACTAGGACAGGCCCACGTATAACCCCTGTGGATGGGACAACATCACGAAGAATGTGTAGCTGACAGAAGTGCATTTCAGCTCTGAATATGTTGCTGCCTATATTGTAATTGCAGGTTAGATTTCTTTAAAAAAATTAGGGAAGAATGCTAACCTTTATTGAATTCTTACTATCTTCTAAGTTATGTAATTTAACCCTTCTGAAATGTTTTAAGAGATACTTTTATATTTCATTTGTAATTGAAGAAATAGAGGATCAGGGATATTAAGTAATATTCCTGGTCCTACAATAAGTCATCAAAGTTGTAGGTTATTCATTTATTCTCTGGCCTCGCACTGTATTCTGTGAATCTTGTATTTAACAAATAGGTCTTATGTGGTCTTTATTTTTTCAGCTGGAGTTTTTCTCTTTTCTTTTCTCATTATTGTCTATGTTGTCCTTGCACTAAATAGCTTTGTTTACTGATTTTTCTTTTTAGGTCCCTAATTTCTGGCGTTGTACCTTGTCCATAGAAAGTCTTCAATAAATACTTGAAAAAGTGAATTTACAATCTAGTGTATTGTCACAGAGACTTGGTTCTATTTTTTATCCATTTAATATTTTCTTTTTAACAAAGCCTCTTTTAAAATCAACAAACCACAAACATTTAAAATACCTCCTATGTGTAGAGCAAAGTGGGAAAAACAAAATTCTTTTTCTTTTCTTTTCTTTTTTTTTTCGGACAGAGTCTCATGCTGTCACCCAGGCTAGAGTGCAGTGGTGCAATCTCAGCTCACTGCAACCTCTGCCTCCCAGATTCAAGTGATTTTCCTGTTTCAACCTCCCGAGTATCTGGGATTATAGGCATGGGCCACTTACGCCCGGCTAATTTCTGTATTTTTAGTAGAGATGGGTTTCACCATATTGGTCTGGCTGGTCTTGAACTCCTGACCTCACATGATCCATCCGCCTCAGCCTCCCAAAGTGCTGGGATTACAGGCAGAAGCCACTGTGCCTGGCCAAGTTATTCTTAAGAAAGCTTAATATTTAACTGTGAGAGATAAAAACTGTCAGAGGGACTTCATTTTCTGCTTCTGTTTTTAGGTGACCAATCCTTTGCCTATTTTAATTATTGCAAGTACATCTTTTTGGCATTTTATTTGCCAATTAACATTTGATTTTCTTTGTTATTTAGGAGTTGGAGATCTTACTTCACCTATATAGATCTTTTATATAAAGTTCCTCCTGGGAGTTTGTTTCCTGCCAAATAATTGGGTGGCAGAACCAACTATGCGTGGCCATGGAAGTGTTTAGTCTTACTTCCAGTATCCAACCATGCCTCATCACCCCCCACTATTATCACTTGGGGCCAAGCCACTGGCACTTGTCACTTGGATTATTGTGGCAGGCTCATAATGGATCTTCCTTCGCATCTTTTGGTTGATTCTCAACACAGAAGTCAAGTGATTCTCTTACAACATGTTGGAAATGGTTTTGTAATGTTGGGAAAAATCCACACCGAGACAATGGATGACTCAGCAAGGCTAGTTTACTTCCTGCAGGAAGAGTGCAACTTACCAGCAGTCTTGCCACGAGAGCACACCTAAACAAAGGAGACAGGGACATTTATAACTTTTATAACCTGATGCAATTGCCCTACTGCTGTGTCCAGTTTCCATTGGCCAGAATGGGACCTCACATTCTATGCTTGACCCAACTGGCTAAAAACTTGGAAATTTTCTAAAGGAGTAAAGGCAGAGGAGAACAAAGGAAAAGAGGAAGTAACTTGAGGAATGCTTAGAGAAGCAGTAACGTTTCCAAATAAGGAAGGGGGATAAGCTTTGCCCTAAGACTTGCCTGGGCTTGTCCAGGCATGTCAGGGCAAACATCTAGGCTAAAGTGTAAGAACTAAGAACACGGGATACACTTATTTCTTTATTATGACTAACAGCTATTTTAAGATTATTAGCAAAAGCTTTAAAGTAAATTAACCTTTGAAGAAACCGTTATTTATTCATAATGAACTAGGAGGAAAGCTTTGAAGAGGAACTTTTTATTTATTCTTATTTCCTATACAACATAAGTTGGGGAGAGATCCCTCCCTGGCTCACAACCTGCTCACTTGCCTTGAAGAAGAGATGGCAACTATGATGGTGGCCTACAAGTCCCTGTGTCATCTGCCACCACTCTTGCGGTTCTCTGACCTCACTTCCTCCTGCTTTGTTCTTGGTCACTGCAATCCAGGCTCTCTGCTTTTCTTCTGTCCTTTTAGGGGTGCTCTGCACTTCAGTTCCCTCAGCCCTGTGTGCCTTACTTCCAGGAACTTGTGCAGTAGGGCTTGCTCCCTCATGTTCCTGGGGTTTTTACAAGACTTCTCTGAGGCCACATCATTCAAGTTGCATCCGCCTCCACCACCCACCACAGGATTCTCCATGCTTCTTCCAGGCTTTGTCTTTCTCTACAGCACCTATCACCAGCTAACATGCTAAATACTTTACTAGTTTATTTTGTTTTATTGTTGATAGGGTTTGACTCTGTGTCCCCACCCAAATCTTATCTCAAATTGTAATCCCTATAATCCCCATGTGTTGAGGGAGGGGCCAGGTGAGAGGTGATTGGATCATGGGAGTGGTTCCCCCCATGCCGTTTTTTCTGTTAGGGAGTGAGTTCTCCTAAGAACTGATGGTTTTATAAGGCAGTTTTTTCTGCTGTTACTTGCTCTCTCTAGCCTACCACCGTGTAAGATGTGCCTCTTCCCCTTGGCCATGATTGTAATTTTCCTGAAACCTCCCCAGCCATGCAGAACTGTGAGTCAATTAAACCTCTTTTCTTTATGAATTACCCAGTCTCATGCATTTCTTTATAGCAGTATGAAAATGGACTAATACAACTGTCTTTCTCCCCTAACTACCAAAAAGACCCAAAAGGCATGAAGACTTTTTTTTGTTTTGTTTTGTTTACTGTTGGGCCCTAGTGCCTAGAGTGGTGCTTGGCTAAAGTAGATGCCTGATAAATATTTGACTGAAGAATGAATGAAAATATAGCTGTCAGACTCATAGATGCCATAGATACCAACTAGAAGCTGCAGGGTGAAGTTAAGTGGCTGGGGATTTCAACCACAGAGGTCCCACCCCCAGCCCTAGCTCCACCCTATTGAAGATAAGACTTACCTAAGCACTGGATCTTGTTCACTTATTTAATACCCTGAGCAGCAACTCACCATCCTGTTACCTGTCTGTAAAATGGGATTGATAATACCTGCTTCACAGTGTGTATGGACTGGAGAAAGTTCTATATGTCAAGGACATACTATAATGAGTAACACTTCAGAAATATTCAATATTGATACTGTCATTTAAAAAAAAGTCCTTGAAAGATTATCCCCCTCCCATTCTTTCCCTGTTTCCCCAACCAACTACCTGAGAAAATTCTGACTGCTCCATCATTGTCCCACTTAGACTCTGATCTAAAACAGGACATTTAAACACATAGTTTTAGACAGTTTAAACCTAATTGTTTCAGTGTTTACAGCTTGAAGAAAAGATAGTTGTTTGCCAAATGATTTTTTATAAAACTTTGCAATGTAATAACCAGTTTTAAGCCACCTATTAAGAACTGAGTGATTTGATTTGCAATGTTTCCAGGACATTTACTTCTAGAGGGTTCCTGCTGCCTGCCTGGATATTTGCAGATCATCCATCCGGTTATTCAGGAACTTTTTATGGAGGACAATTATGTATGTATAGGAAAAACTGAGTTAAAAACAAAATAAAAAACTTTTCCTTGATCCTTCCTTTTGCTCTGGTATTAATTAAAATGATTTCAAAGATCTATTGTATCGTGAGTTTTCAAGCATTCGTATGTCTAACATAAGGTAGTTTTAGGTTCCTTCTCTTGTAGAAGAAATATTTTGATTGAATAGGTTAAAACACAAACTTGTTCATGTACTCAAATGTATTACTTTTTTGCTTTGTGATCAGTAAATAAGTACCAGTTGAAATAATACTTCTTAAATACAAGTGATTTCTTGTTCCTGTGTATAAACCATTCTTCCATGAATCTTTTTTTTTCAGTTTTTTGACGGTTCTAAGGGAAAAACCTTTCTTTTGTACTACATTAACCTCACACTGTATTTATATTAAATAATATTCTTCGGAGAAAAAAAAGGTCTGGTATACTTAGTGAATTATGTACCCTCCTAAAGGCACTGCAGACTGTTAATGCTCAGTGGAACCCAGCAGTTGTAACTGATGAAACATCAGCATGGAAGCTATAAAATAAAAAAGAAGTAATTGGGGACATGTTGGGAGCTGGCAAATGGAAAACACTAGCAGATGTAGCCCTGAAAAGAGGAAAGAAAGTTTTAAAAAATCACATTTACTAGAAGAGTAAGTGCACAGATGGATGATCGAAGTTAACATTTCATTCAGATGGAAACGGGATTAGAGATTATATTTCCATTTCTAGTACTTAAAAGAAGTAATACTTAAACTCTCACAATGAACCATATGAAAATTACTTTACATCAACCATAAATATCTCGAAAGGGTATTTGTCCATGAGGTTTTCATCTCTTGGAAACATAGCACAGACATTTTTGGAGCCAGCTTGTACTTATTTACAAGAGCTGATTATAAGCTTCTCTTCCCAACTCCCTGTTCAGCGATGTCATGTTGGTAGCCTGAAACCAGCCACAATGAGACTACATGTTGATATTTACACCATGAAAACTGACAAACACTGCAATTAGAACACCCCCACCCTGCCACCAGCCAGTTGTTAAGCACACACAGGTGGATAGGTGCATTAACTGCCCTCCGTTAATGGAGGACGATGAAGAATGAGCAGAGTTGGGGCATTCAAAGAAAGCCTCTATGCTTGGTTGGTGTGATGGAAATCCTACACCACAGAGAGTTTTGGCTATTTCTTAATAATGAACTCATGAATAAGCAGTCATGCACTCATGATAGATAGGCACGTATCATGCCAATTGGTTTTGAAATTTAAAATTCTAATCCTAAAACACATTTTGCCCTAATAGCTGTCCTCAACCCACACTTGTTATGTCTGTGTGCTATGTTGTCAGTTGTACAGGAAAAACACAATTTATTCTCTTTAGTGGTATGATACTATTTTCCATCCTCTGCCTTCATACTTTTGCTTTCAGTTCATATAGTTCTCCATGCTCCCAATAGTGAACCTGATAAGAATGGGCTGATGGCTCAAGAAGAGACTAGATGCTTTTGATACTACATTATTCATATAACTTTTCCTGCACTCAAGAGTATCCACGTTGTACTTATTTGTAACAGCTATTATAAGCTTCTCTTTCCAACTCCCTTTTCAGTGATATCATGTTGGTATCTTGAAGCCAGCCATGGTGAGCGTATGTATTTACATCATGAAAATGAGCAAACACTATAATTAGAACATCTCCACCAGCCAGTTGTTGAACATTTATTACTACACTAAGGGAGTAAATGTTGCCATTAAGAGAGCAAGCATAATGTGGGGGATATAACAAGAAGAAGAAGGAGGTTAAAGAGACCCTGCTCCATGTCTACCTTCAATTTCTGCTTCTTCTCATGTATTTTGATCCTCTTAATAATTTTCATGTTAACATCTTATCACTTCATACAATTGATGAAAAAGTGCCACTTTTTTTTGCTTATTTATTTTTTAATTATACTCTAAGTTTTGGGGTATATGTGCAGAATGTTCAGGTTTGTTACATAGGTATACACGTGCCACGGTGGTTTGCTGCACCCATCAACCTGTCATCTACATGAGGTATTTCTCCTAATGCAAATCCTTCCCTACCACCCCACCCCCCTGAAATGCCTGGTATATGATGTTCCTCTTCCTGTGTCCATGTGTTTTCATTGTTCAACTCCCACTTATGAGTGAAAACATGTGGTGTTTGGTTTTCTGTTCCTGTTTTAGTTTGCTGGGAATGATGGTTTCCAGCTTCATTCATGTCCCTGCAAAGGACATGAACTCATCCTTTTTCATGGCGGCATAGTGTTCCCTGGTGTATATGTGCCACATTTTCTTTATCGAGTCTATCATTGATGGGCATTCAGGTTGGCTCCAAGTCTTTGCTATTGTGAACAGTGCTGCAATAATCATACGTGTGCATGTGTCTTTATAGTATAATGATTTATAATCCTTTGGGTATATACCCAGTAATGGGATTTCTGGGTCAGATAGTATTTCTGGTTCTAGATCCTTGAGGAATCACCACACTGTCTTCCACGATGGTTGAACTAATTTACACTCCCACCAACAGTGTAAAAGTGTTCCTATTTCTCCACATCCTCTCCAGCATCCATTGTTTCCTGACTTTTTAATGATAGCCATTCTAACTGTCATGAGATGTTATCTCATTGTGGTTTTGATTTGCATTTCTCTTATGACCAGTGATGATGAGCTTTTTTTCACATGTTTATTGGCCACATAAATGTCTTCTTTTGAGAAGTGTCTGTTCATATCCTTCATCCATTTCTTGATGGGTTTGTTTTTTTGTTTTCTTGTAAATTTGTTTAAGTTCCTTGTAGATTCTGGATATTAGCCCTTTGTCAGATGGATAGATTGCAAAATTTTTCTCCCATTCTGTAGGTTGCCTGTTCACTCTGATGATAGTTTATTTTGCTGTGCAGAAGCTCTTAAGTTTAATTAGGTACAATTTGTCAATTATGGCTTTTGTTGCCATTGCTTTTGGTGTTTTTGTCATGAAGTCTTTGCCCATGCCTATGTCCTGAATGATATTGCCTAGGTCTACTTCTAGGGTTCTTATAGTTTTAGGTCTTACATTTAAGTCTTTAATCCATCTTGAGTTAATTTTTGTTTAAGGTGTGTAAGGAAGGGTTCCACTTTCAGTTTTCTGGCTACAGCTAGCCAGTTTCCCAACACCAGTTATTAAATAGGGAATCCTTTCCCCCATTGGTTGTTTTCATCAGGTCTGTCAAAGATCACATGGTTGTAGATGTGTGGCATTATTTTTGAGGCCTCTATTCTGTTCCATTGGTCTCTATATCTGTTTTGGTACCAGTACTATGCTGTTTTGGTTACTGTAGCCTTGTAGTATAGTTTGAAGTCAGGTAGTGTGATGCCTCCAGCTTTGTTCTTTTTGCTTAGGATTGTCTTCGTCAGTCTCATAGTTAGCTCTTCTTGTTGCATTGATCCCTTTGCCATTATGTAATGCCCTTCTTTGTCCTTTTTGATCTTTGTTCATTTAAAATCTGTTTTATCAGAGACTAGGAATGTAATCCCTGCTTTTTTTTTTTTTTTTTTTTGCTTTCCATATGCTTGGTAAATATTCCTCCCTCCCTTTATTTTGAGCCTATGTGTGTCTTTGTACGTGAGATAAGTCTCCTGAATACAGCATGCCAATGGATCTTGACTCTTTATCCAACTTGCCAGTCTGTGTCTTTTAACTGGAGCATTTAGCCTGTTTACATTTAAGGTTAATATTGTTATGTGTGAATTTGATCCTGTCATTATGATGCTAGCTGGTTATTTGGCCCATTAGTTGATGTAGTTTCTTCATAGTGTTGATGGTCTTTACAATTTGGTATGTTTTTGCAGTAGCTGGTACTGGTTTTTCCTTTCCTTATTTAGTCCTTCCTTCAGGAGCTCTTGTAAGGCTGGCCTGGTGGTAACAAAATTTCTCAGCATTTGTTTGTCTGTAAAGGATTTTATTTCTCCTTTGCTTATGAAGCTTAGTTTGGCTGGATATGAAGTTCTGGGTTGAAAAGTTTTTTCTTTAAGAATGTTGAATATTGGCCTCCACTCTATTCTGGCTTATAGGGTTTCTTCTGAGAGATCTGCTGTGAATCTTTGTGGATAACTTGACCTTTCTCTCTGACTGCCCTTAACATTTTTGTCTTCATTTCAACCTTGGTGAATCTGATAATTATGTGTCTTGTAATTGTTCTTCCCGAGGAGTATGTTTGTAATGTTCTCTGTATTTCCTGAATTTGAATGTTGGCCTATTTTGCTAGGCTGGGGAAGTTCTCCTGGATAATACCCTAAAGAGTGTTTTCCAACTTGGTTCCATTCTTCCTGTCTCTTTCAGGTACACCAATCAAACATAGGTTTAGTCTTTTCACATAGCCCCATATTTCTTGGAGGCTTTGTTCATTTCTCTTCATTCTTTTTTCTCTAATCTTGTCTTCGCACTTATTTCATTAAGTTGATCCTCAATCTCTGATATCCTGTCTTCTGCTTGTTGATACTTGTGTATGCTTCATGAAGTTCTCTTGCTGTGTTTTTCAGCTCCATCAGGTCATTTATGTTCTTCTCTAAACTGGTTGTTCTAGTTAGCAATTCATCTAACCTTTTATCAAGGCTCTTAGCTTCATTGCATTGGGTTAGAACACACTCCTTTAGCTTAGAGGAGTTTGTTATTACCTACCTTCTGAAACCTACTTCTGTCAATTCATCAAACTCACTCTCTGTCCAGTTTTGTTCCCTTGCTGGCAAGGAGTTGTGATCTCTGGAGGAGAAGAGGTGTTCTGGCTTTTGGGATTTGTAGCCTGAAAAAGTGCCAACTTTGAAGAATGAAACTTGGGGACCTACCAGTGGTTGGCTGGGGATTTCTAAAGGCATTTCTGTAAACGAAAAAAGTCTTTTGACACTTTAGGTAGGGTTAGCTTCCTGAGAATGCCAGGAGATGATGTACCCTCCAATCTATGATTCCTTATTTGTTGTCAAATGAAAATTATTCTGTAACCTTTTGAGGTGAAGACTCAGAATCCAAATATGATGTTGGCTTCATTGAAAAACTTGGCATATAGATTGCCTTTCCGTAGTGATCATCCAATATAAAGAGATTTCTGGAATACGCATGCTCAAGACATGTCTAAATATAACAGCTAGTGTTTATTGAATGTTTGTTATGTAAGTGACACGATGCTAAGAGTTGTACAGAGTTAACCATGGTGATCTCATATAATCCTGATCATTGTCCTTAGTCCTTTGGATTTGATAGTACTCTTATTAACCCTATATCTAGATGGCGAACTGAGCCTTAGTGTATAAAGTAACATGCCCTGGGTCACTAGTGACAGTGAAGAATTGAACTCAGGTCATTCAAATTCAGAGCTCATGCTCTCAGCTGCTATACTTAATTATCACTTGTAAGTCAGAGGTTGTGTTAATCAGGGTTATCCAGAGAAACAGAATCAATAAAAAGAGATTTATTATGAGGAATTAACTTATATGATTATGGAGGCTGAGAAGTTCCATGATCTGCCATCTGCAAGCTGGAAATTTAGAAAAGCTGATGGTATAGTTTCAGCCTGAGTCTGAAGGCCTGAAAACCAGGAGACCTGATGATCTGAATTCTAGATAAAGTCTGAAAGCCTGACAACCAGAGGACTGATGGTATAAGTCCTAACCCAAGGGCAGGAGAAGGCCAATGCCCCTGCTCCATAAGAGACAGCAAATTCACCCTTCCTCTGCCTTTTTGTTCTATTTGGCCCCTCAGTGGATTGGATGATATCCACATGCATTTGTGAGGACAGTATTTTTTCAGCCTACTAATTCAAATGCCAATCTCTTCCAGAAACCCCCTCACAGACATCCCTGGAAGCAATATTTTACCAGTTACATGGGAATCTCTAGCTCAGTCAAGTTAATAGTAAAATTAACTATAACAAGCGGGGCATGGTGGCTTGCGCCTATAATCCCAGCACTTTGGGAGACCAAGGCAGGCACATCACTTGAAGTTAGGAGTTCAAGACCAGCCTGGCCAACATGATGAAACCCATCTCTACTAAAAATACAAAAAAAAAAAATTATACGGGCATGTTGGTGGGCACCTGTAATCCCAGCTACTTGGGAGGCTGAAGCAGGGGAATCACTTGAGCGTGGGAGGTGGAGGTCGCAGTGAGCTGAGATCACACTGGTGCACTTCAGCCTAGGCAACAGAGTTAGACTTCATCTCAAAAAAAAAAAAAAAAAATTTCACAGCATCTAGGAAGCTAAGCTCTTATGAGTGACCTGGCTGAAGTGAGGAGAGCCTGTTGAGAGAAGGCTATTGTAGGATCACTGCAGTGCAGATGAGTCAATTGCAGCCATCAATTGCTTAAATATAAAAGCAGGTATAGGCTTGGGTATAGTGACGTCAGTGACCTCTGAGGGGACTATACACTCTTCCCTGCAAAACTGAAATGAAGGTGCTCAATAAAATGTCTTCCCTGATCATCATTCACCCTCTATTGGGTTGTTTCACAAATAGTGAAATTTGATCTCCCCTCAATGCCATAATGGGTCCAGCGGGACTAGGATCAAAGTTAAAAATAACAGGGATAAATCCTGCTTGCAAATGGGATATCAGAGATGATCATGATAATGCTAATTAATATTAATACATGAATAACTTTATGGAGAACTTACCATGTGTAAGATAAAGTTCCTTGTACTTTACAACAATTCATTTCTTACAACAGCACTCCAGTAGGTGCAATGAGCCCTATTTCACAAATGAGGGAACTGAGACACAGACAATCTAAGTTACTTGTTTAGAGTTACAAAGTGGAAAGTGATGAAGTTGAGGGTTGAGCCCGGGTAATCTGGAGCCAGGGCCTGCATCCATAACCCTGCACGTGTGGAACAAGGTCTAGTTGCTGTGAAAAGTGATGTCTTTAAAATGGAAACAGAAATCAGTTGGTATGCCAGAAACTTTTCCCCCTTGGCTGTGACTCTGGATAGAGGATGATTTGTAGATGATCTAAGTTTAAATTCTAGGCCCCAGTGTTAGGAGTGTCTTTTGTTAGCTACAGCTCCAGAAATATCCTCCAGTGAACACGCGCCCTCTTGCTCTGCTCACGTCTCAGACTGCATGTAGTGTCCACTGAGGCCAAATTCCCTGGGAATCTTCAGGAAATAGAAATAACCAGGGGAAAATGAACAGTAATTACCTGGCATTAAGTTGAGACCTTTTGTGTGAAACGCATGTGAAGATAGGCCTTTCAGCGACTTAATGAGCCTTATCACGGGCCTTCAGCTTTCTGAATAAATTTGGAGGTAATAAAATGTTGGACCTTGCTTTCAAACCAAATTATACTACAACATTATTTTGAAAGACCTTTGGGACAATTGACTGAAAGTGTTTTTCCCCCTCCTTCCTGAAGATAGAATCAGTTTCTCCTTATTAATGAGAACCCAGAGTAATTTCGGAAGACAACAAGTAAATAAAAGTATTTAAGGAAATGAAATAGAATCTGATTTGTATAAATGAACTCAAAAGAGTGCTGCATCCTGTTTGCCATTCATAGCTTTGTTTATTCATTCAGTAAATATGTTATAGCATCTTCTGGGCCAGACACTGAGCTAGGCACTGTTGATGACAAACGGGACACAGGCAATTAGCAAGTGGAAAAACAAAAAGAAAATAATTAGAGCTTTCGTAAGGTGCTAAGAAGAAAATAATAGGAGCTATATTGGGGAGTAATGACCTAATCTAGTTAGGTCCAAGGCACAGGCTCAAGGGAGATAACATTGCACTGAGACCACCTCAAAACCACTCGTCAGATAAAAAGTAGCAATCAGTAAATGTAGACGTTTATAGAAGATCAAGCGTTGCTTTTAGTGGTGATGCATTTAGTCTTTTTGTATAGTTCTGTCCCTGTTTGCATTCCTGTGCCCTCGTACAGCCTCTCTGTTGTATCTAGGTCCATCCAGAGCCTTTTTATTACAAAATACACAGACACTGTTTTCAGACTGTGTGCATACTTTTCCAAATCAATTTCTGGCATCGTATCTCATGGCTCATTTGCTACAAAAGTAAGGTGATTTTAGTTAACAAAGGAAGAATTTCAGGACAGGAATGTGCCCCATTTTCTATTCCATGGTACATTTGATTGAGTAAACTGAGTTTAAACAGAAGGCACCTGCCCCACAAGCAAGGTGACCTCTCTTGGGTGAATTAAATCGTGTCTCATGTGGCTTAGAAGATGTGACTCTAGAGTAATGTTGAGAGGGACAGAAGTCACTGCACAGTTTACTTTTCCATTTTCTATTTGTATTAATCTTTTAAAATAATACAATAGAATCCTTAACTAAATAAGATTATTGGAAGGCCTTAATAAAATTATTAGAAGCTTTCTTTAAAGGTGGCTCATTATATTTTTTGTACTGTAAACTAGTGGGTAAATGTAATTTCATTGCAATTTTGTTTAATGACTATGTTGATATTATGATTCATCACTCATTTACTTGATTAGTATAACACTTGACTTTATATACCAAAAATGTCCAATTTGCACACTGACATTTTTCAGTTAAATAAAATTATGTTTGGGGAAGATAAAGCTTTTTTTTCTATTTTTCAAGCATATTTTTCAGTATTGTTCTTGATTATTGCCAAAATAAACCATCAGCAAGAGTAGTAAGATGAGTGTGCTGCTAATATATAGCAGAGTGGACGATAATAGTTTGGCTTGGATTAGAACTGTCTGAGCTTAAATTGTGGTGCTTTGACAGATACTTTATCTTTCTGTGTTTGTATCCTCATCTTTATCTTTAAATTGATACCTACCTCATACTGTGTACCATAGTAACTACCTCTCATGTGAGAGAATGAATTTAAAAACCACTTAGTGTGATTTTAATATTAATGTTATTATTACCACTTAGTTTAGAATTTGTAGGAATGAAGAGTGATTTTTAGAGGTCATGACTCTAGTCTTCTGCTCTAAGGAAAAACTTCCTTAGTCCATTTCTGATTAATTTCATGGTTCTCAACTTAGTTAATGAGTTCAACCCTGCATGCAAAGCTGTGGACAAGGGCATTCCCAAAGTCACAGGCTAATGGAGGCACATTTATGGCACATCATTTTTACTTCAGTATTTGGGAGAATTAAAAGTGTGTTTGTGTATTAAAAGCAGCATAATGATATCATGCAGTAACATGCAAAATTTGCATGAATTTTTAAAGTACTAGACAAGGCTTTAAAAATTATTTACATTTACAGAGGCAAACATAAGATTGCACAACCAAGACTTGAGGATCATTTTTCTTTGTTATTCTAGAGACTTAACTGGAAATGTTTGAGAAATACTAGAAAAACTGATGGGCTAGTTACCTGTTGTAAATGTTGTTCCTGTACGAAAATTCCAGGATTTTCCTCAGCCATCCCTTTTATCTTCTAGCATTTTTAGGTAGTGAGGGTGGAAGAATTAATGATACTATGTAAGTCATCTTGTGCAGCTGATAAAATTCTAAGGTGGCTGCAAGTTGGTTTGAGGTTCAGGGTCATCTGGCTGTTTGGGAGATGATCTTAGTCCGGCTTGTGGAATTCTGCTATTGCTTCATTCTTGCGTCTCTTATATGAATAGTGTGTCGTCTTTTTCTTTATTCGGTGCTCTCTTCCCAGGCCCTGTACTTTCCCACAAGCTGCAATGGCCAGCTGGAGTTTTTCTCTGAACTTGATGCACAATTGTATGTAGGCAGTTGTCTCATCAGATCCTCTCAACTGTCTCAAGGTATCTTTAAGAATGAAATTAACAAATGGCATTTCCATCCTTTTATTTCCGCACTCCACAAACCTCGGAGTGATTCTGGCTACCTGCTCTCGCCCTCAGCACCACCCTTCCCTGCCATCCATTTTATCGGCAGCTTATTTCTATTTTATCTTCTGAATATATGTGGCATTTGTTCATTTTCCTTCCTTTCCGCTGTCACCCCTCCTTGCCTAGCTCCCATCATTTCCTCCCCTTCCTTCTACTAAACAGCTGGGCTCTCCCTATTGCTCCAGCATCCTTGTGCATGGCCCTTACTGTTGGCACTCCTGCCTCTCATCAGGCTTTCAGATCCATTCTATGCCAAGCTCTCTCTAGACACAGTGATACCTCCTGCACATGGTGAACTCTTAGCCCTCCTCTGGGCTGTGGCATTTTCTCTTCCAGTTCAAGGACAGTTATCTTGCTTTTCACTTATTTCCAATTCTAATTATCCACTTACTATACACAATAGCACCATTTGATTATTGTCTCTTTCACTAGGCTGTGGATCCCATAAAATCAAGTCTTCTTTTTCATAGTTATAGCCCCAGCACTTCCCTTCCCTGAGGGAAGAACAATGGTTATTTTTGACTAAATGAACAGATAATTTACCACATTATGTGTTCAGCATGGGAAGGGAGGTAAAATATCAGCATATCCCCCCACAAATTTACTGGACTGAATTTCTGTTCTTAAGGGGAAAAAGCATCTTTTGACCCTAATGTCAAGTTCAAAGTTGCTTGGATCAAATGATGTAAGTATCGAGTGGCAGGCTAAGGAGTTTAAACTTTGTATTGGAAGCATTGGGGAGCTTCTGTAGGTGGGGGAGTCCCCAGGCTAATGGTCTCAAACCTTCAGTTCCCTGGCAGGATAAAGGTAAATGTATGTTCCATACTTTGCCAAGATCTGGAGGACCACTGGGTCATTGAGAGAGGGAGAGACTCCTTGGGGATGGGAACACTGCAAACAAAATTCACTCACTACAATTACGTTAACAGGACAGGATCAAAGTTGTACTTCCAGGTTCCAAAGCCAGCGCTAGGCTCTTTTTACTCACAGCTGGCTAAATAATATTTAGGGGCTGAGCGCGGTGGCTCACACCACAATTTCCCACACTTTTGGAGGCCAAGGCAGGCAGATCACCTGAGGTTAGGAGTTCAAGACTAGCCTGACCAACATGGAGAAACCCTGTCTCTATTAAAAACACAAAAATTAGCTCAGTGTGGTGGTGCATGCCTGTAATCTCAGCTACTCAGAGGGCTGAGGCAGGAGAATCTCTAAACCCAGGAGGCGGAGATTGTGGTGAGCCGAGATCATGCCATTGTACACCGTCCTGGGCAACAAGAGCAAAACTCCATCTCAAAAAAAAAAAAAAATAAATAAATAAATAAGGAAGAAAAACTAGGAGGAAGCTGATGAAAATATGAAAATCAGCACCAATGATTGTTTTTTCCCCACTCTGTGCCAGATTCTATGCCAGGCACTTATGTGAAGTAGGTGGTATTACTCTTCCTATTTTAAGCATGAAGAAAGAGGCTGAGGTTACACAGGTTGGTGGAGGCCTGACAAAAACTAAGTGGTTCAATTCAGGTCTGACTAATCCTAAAGCTTGGGCTTCTAGCTGCCAATAAATCACAGTAGGACAAATATTAATAAGATAAAATGTTATTAATAATAGCATCTTTATTATGTCCCAGCTCATGGATGCACATTTGTTTTCTCCTTTTGCTCCTAAGAACTAGGTAAGAAAACACTTGTTGCTAGGTTCTTCAGAGGACTGAGAATTCTGTGGTTCCACTGGCCAACATCCTGTGGGTCCTAAATGTTCAGTTATAATAATAATAAACCGGAAACAATATAAATAGAGACTGGAAAGGGACCCTGAAGAAAGATTGGGCATGATTTCATTGTACTCTGAAAACTTTTATGATAGGCTTTTGTGCCCACCAGTGTTTATTCTGTAATGAGTCCTTAATATACTTCAATAGTCATAGAGAAGCCTCTTTGCTCTCTAATGTCTATATGGGACTGTGGTAATAATAGTTGCTCTTGTTTATTTCCTGTTTGATGTGTTTTGATACAAAAGACTATTCAGCTCAGACAGACCCTGTGCTGCAGGTGAGGAACACAGGCTTTAGAGTCTGAAATCAAATGCAGCTTCTACTACTTACAGCCATATCAGCCCAGGGATGTTTCTTAACTTCTACTTGCTTCCTTCATTTATTCCTCAAATGTTTATTGAATATCTGCTGTATATCATGTGTTATGTTAGAGGCTGGGGTTACAATGGGAACAAAGGTAGTCATGGTCCTGGCTCTAGTGAAGCTTAGAGTTCAATTCAAGAGAGACATGTCAAATACTCCCACAGATGAGTTTGTGGTAAGCGTAATGACAGAGAGGTACCTTGAACATCGAACTAGGAAATAACCCAGGTGTGGGAGGCTTTCTAAGGTTACCTAACGGTGGGTTTATGTGCACAAAGCTCTCAGCATGGTGCTTAGTACATACTAAGTAAATAGTAGCTATTGTTACTATGTGGTAAATTTTCCCAGAGAAAGAACCATAGACACAACTTCATTTAGTGGAAAAAGACTAATATGATTGACTTTTGTCAGTATTTGGATTTTATATTATGTAATATAACTCTCGGATCTTGTTTATTTATTTTTCCTAGAAAGAAATGAGGTCAAAATGGTTGCTTGGAAGAATTGTTCAAAGATGCTGGACGTAGTGGCTCATAGCTATAATTCCAGCCCTTTGGAGGCCAAGGTGGGAGGATGAGTTGAGCCCAGGAGTTCAAGAGCAGCCTGGGCAACATAGTGAGACCCTGTTTCTACAAAAATTAAAAATAAAAACATCAGTCAGGCTTGGTGGTGCACGCCTATAGTCCCAGCTACTTGGGATACTGAGGTGGAAGGATCTCTTGAGTCTGGAAAGTCAAGGTAGCAGTAAGCCATGATCATACCACTGCACTCCAGCCTAGAAGACAGAGCAAGTCTCTGTCACAAACAGTGTTCAAAGATAGGTCACAAATGAAGACATCTAAACACAGTCATCTTGTTCCAAGATAAAGTCAAACAGAAACAACTAGAAGCCGAGGCCTTTGGGGGCCCTGTTTGTTTGGTAAATTTTGATTCATGGTCTCATTAATGCCTCCTCAGCCTCTTGACCATTAGTCTGGGCAGGTAGCTCTGTGTGGGGATCTCCATTCTCTGGCAGCCAAGATAGGACTGTCCTAATGATGATTGGTTTTAGTGTCTCCATAACCACTGGTCCCTGAATATAAAGCACTGCGCATAGCTAAACAAATTCTCATTGCTTTCAGCCTGTGTGCAATTTAGCAGCAAGATATTTCATATCTCACAGCATTCCATAGTCCTACTTAATTAGGAACCGCTTGCAAATCAGGCCAACTGATGATCATAATGACTGAAGTGGACATGTTTGCCCTGTAAAGGAAAAGAAAATATTGAAACAACATTTCAATTGTCATTGAACAACTCAGAAAGGGACCAGGCTGTTGTCAGGGGACATGTATTCTCATTGGCCTTCCTGATTGCGGAACTTCCCTATGGGTTATGACTACACAACTGAGACACACCAGAAGGGCCAACGTGAGAAATAAGAACTTGAAACGGGGCCTGCCTGTCTTTCTGGGGGGTGGTCTCTCCTCTCCTTGTTAGTTGTACCCATATTCCCAGGCACAGATTTCATTTTAGAAAAAAAAAAAAAAATTAAGGCAGTGCTGATAAAGTGCTAAAGCAGCTCTTTATTGAACAAAAATTAAAGCACCAAAATTACTCAGCACACCTTCAGTGGTAAGCTTACATGAATGTACTGCATAATGTATACTGGTTAAGGGCGTGGACTTTGAAGTCAGACAGTCAAATTTTGGCCCTGCCACATCATAGCTGTTAACTTGAAGCAAGGTACTGCTCTGAGTCTGTTTCCTGATCTGTGACAAGGGGTCTCTGTGGTTACCTCAAAGGCTATTGAAAAATTGAATGTGCTCATGCCTGCAAAATACCATGCATAGAGGCTGGCAAGTACTGAATGTTATGTAACCATTGACAGATTTGTGAGTTCAGTATTGACTCAGTTTCTGACTTCTGCTGGCTAGAACGTGGAACTAAATTAAGACACGTCACCTGGTTAAAAAGGTAGCAGACTCAAATTATATACATGCACATACACACATACATATGTAGATACGTATATAGGACATTGTGAGACCTCAATCAATATTAGTTTCTTTCCAATTCCAGTTATGTTGCTATTAAGTTAATATGACAACCAAGGCTGAAATGGGAAAATGTGAAATAGATCTATCATGGTAATTATTATCATTTGTATTACTTTAGGATTTAAAAAGCTCCTTCAACATGCATTGCTTTAGCAAGTCCTTACAACAGTCGGCGAGGTATGGAACTGTTTTTTTGTTTATTTGTTCATATACTCTTTCCTCCACTCAACAAATGCACATGAGTGCCTGTGATATGTCAGGTCCTCTGCTTATCCTGATAAACCAAACAGATGTCCTCACAGCCCTGTCTTGGGTGATCCTCCAAATGTACGTCCTAAGATACCAAAAGGTGGTGTAGGCAAGGTAGTTATTTCCAGGGATTAATGTTTTATAGATGAAAAAAATTGAGATTCAGTGTGGCTTGTAAGTGACAGAGCCAGATCTCAAGCTCCAAATCCCAAGTCCTTTCCACTGGATCCCGTGCCTGCATGCCTGAATGTATTTTGCAATAAGTGCTAGAGAGAACCTGGTGTAGCCATACATTTTACAGATTAAAGGCACCGAGGCTTAAAGTGGGTAAATGATATGCTCAAGACCATCTCTGCTTTAGGGGTAACTATCAGTTCCAATGAGGAAACCTTTTGACAGCATGCTAAATCTTAGAATGTATGTAGCTTATTCTGCACTAACGTAATAGCTGCATTTTAATAAACTGTGTGTTATCAAAAACTCAGTATAAAATGTTTGTTTCAGGGACCATAGTTAAGGGACACTGGAGAGTTTCAGACTGACAAATAAAAGTGATTTTTTTTTCCTAGCAAGAACTTAAGAAGTAGCAATATTGTTTTATAACTGTAAAACCTAAATGCCATTGAGCAAATCCAGCACTTGATAACATCTAGCTTTTTTCCAAGAGTAAAGAACTTTCACTTTCTATCACACAAGCACTATCATTATGTGTTTAGACCTTCATCACCCAGTTACAGGAGACAGAGCTCAAACCACTCAAACAAAGCATCTGTATTTGGTAGATGCAGAGGCTTCTTCCTTCTGTGGTGTGGTGCTAGTTCTCAGTGATGAATGAGTTTTTAGTAAAGAGTTAGCCAGCCTGCTCTGGGCCAGATTCTAGGCAGAAGAATGTGTAGAACAGACCATGCCCTTCTGCAGATGGAGCTTATGTTCTATTCGAAGACAGATAGTGATGAAAAGAGGGAAAGAAGGAATGGAGGGAGGAAAAGAAGGAAGGCTATTAGGTTAGGTAGTGATAAATGCCATGAGGAATTATCAAACAAGGTAAGGAGAATTAGAGGGGTGGAGGTGGTGGCTGGCTTGTGTGCTGCTTTAGATCAAGTGATCTAGCAGGGCCTTTCATGGACACATCAAAGATGTGACTGGAGTGAGGAAGTAGCCATATGGCACCTTGGAGTAAAAGTCTCCCAGGCAAAGGCAGCAGCAAGGGAAAAGATCTTGCGGTGGGGAACACAGCAGGCCTGTTTGAGGAAAGCATGGAGGCCTGTGGGCTGGAAGGAAGAGTACAAAGTGGGGGCAAGAGAGAAGAGGCCTGAGAGACAGCTGGGGACAAGAGCATGAGGGACCTTGTGGGACTTTACTCTGGGTGAGATAGGAAGGTACTAGAGGTTTTTGGTCAGAGGAGGAATGTGACCTGACTTAGCTTTCAGCAGGCTCCTGAGTAGAGGTAGACAGTACAGGAGCAGAAACGGAGACTGTTGGGGGAATTACTGTAGCTCTTCTTGCCAAGACTTGGTGGTAGCTTGATTTTGGAGGCCATGGTTGAGCTGGCAAGAAATGGTTAGATTATCACGGATGGTCATGGTTGGAATGCAAGAAATGGCTGTTAATCTTTTGAAGGTTATCCTAAAAGGATTTGGTGGTGGACTTCAGGGTGTTTGGCCTGAAAAACCAGAAGAAGAGTCACTATTTTGAGCACTTTATTTGTGGGCCCAGCTATGTGTTTTTGTGAAAGAATAAGGTACGCTAATGGAGGTGGTTCCTTCATGTCAGAGTGTGCAGAAATGCCTTATGACATATTGTTGTGCTGGGCACCTATCAACTTCACTGGGGGACAGCACCAGGTTCAAGAGACTGAAGAAGAAACCCGGAGCCAGTAGAACACAACATGGGTTTTTACTGGGAGTTTATATACAGGGGGAGAGAGTCCAGTGACAGTGGGCTGGGCAGGAGAACCAGGCAACTTGCAAAAAACATGCGGTTTATGTGGTATCTTTACTTAGCACCCTCCCTGTAACAGTCTCTACCTGGCGTCCTTCATTTAACCCCAAAAAAGGGCCTTGATTCCCGTGTTCCACTAGACAGGTCAGAGGCTGAGATGTTCCTCATAGATTAGGAACAACTCTCTGGGTTGGCCACTCTCAGATTCCTTAGATTGGAACACCCAACCACATTCAGGTGCATCTGCCATACAGGGTCATTCTCAGGGTATGCTTAAGTTACTGCTATCAGGTGTGTTTGCCATACACATGTGTTCAGATACAAATGTGGGTGGGATTATAAAACCTGTCCTGTCTTTCGTACATGCCTTCTGCCCTTCCTTTCTATATACTTAACATTTCTTCTTAGCCATTCCCTGCCTCCAATAAAATGTTCACTTGGAAGAAGACCAGTCATTTAGGACTTTTAGTGATTTTAAGTCAGTATGATACCTTTCCTGTATATATTTGCATTTAAACATAAGTTCGAACTCTCTGATGACACACAGATTGTCTCTTATGCTAAGTTTAATTGCTAGCGTTGCTTGCCCAGAGAACTGTGCTGAAAAAGTTTGTGAAGCTAATTCTGCGTTCAGCAGGAAAGAGGAAACCTTAATCATATCTGTCATTATAGGGACTAAGAGTGACACATCATATGTGGATAGTATTTGGTAGCCTAGCTATGGCTGCCACACCCACACAAAATACTTCTTTTCATCCTATCTTTTTCCTCATTGAGGAAGTTTTGGCAATAGCAAATAGGCAGAGGGAATATTTCTTTTTTTTTTTTTTAACTTTTTTGAGGCCTGCTTGTCTTGTGACACAAGGAGACCACTGACCCAAAGATCAGATTGTAATATCTAAAGGCCTTGATGAATTATGCGATACAAAACTGAAGTGATCTAGGAGATAGGTTCTTTACCTTAATGGGTAACGCCTTTGTCAGCTCATAGGCTATTCTTCCTCTAGCATTCATCACTGCCAAACATACTGTAATTAACATTCATTTATTATGTGTACTGTTTCTCTGCTTCACCAGAATGTGAGCCACAGGGCAAAGACTTTGCTCTGTGGTGTTCAGTGCTATTTCCCCCACAACCCAAACAGTGGCTCTAGGAAGGAAGTGTTGAGTGAATGTTGAATGAATAATAATAATAATACTAAATTTGTAGCCTAGAGTTAGGATAAACGATTACTTAAAGTAGCAGCACTTTTTTTTTGAAAGCAGAAAGCCCCTATTATAACAAAAATCACTGTGGCTATATGGGTTAATGAACATTATTAATAATTAGAGTGATGAAGATGATGATGATGATAAGAGATTTCTCAAAAGAAGAGATATGAATAACCAACAGGCATATAAAAATGCTTAATATCCCTAATTATTAGGGGAACTATAAATTCAAGTCACAGTGAAATGTTACCTCACACTTGTTAGAATGGTTTGTTAGATCAAGTTTAGCCTAAAGCTGCCTCCTTACATATTTTAAGTTTGGCCTAAAGGTTCTTCTGTACATAGTGAACTATAACAAGCAGAGGTGTAAACAAACCATAGCCTACACTTGTGCCAATCACTGGGTTTTGGCCAATCAAATGTAGCCAACTGTTTGAACCATGTTCAAATACAGCAAGCGCCCAGCTGTAACCAATCCAACTGTTTCTGTACCTCACTTCCATTTTCCGTGCATCACTTTCCTTTTTCTGTCCATAAATCTTCTTCTACCACGTGCTGCACTGGAGTCCCTGAGCCTACTCTGGCTCAGAAGGCTGCCTAATTCACAAATTGTTCGTTGCTCAATTAAACTCCTTTAAATTTAATTTGACTGAAGTTTTCCTTTATCAGCCTATTATCAAAAAGACAAAAGATAATAAGTGTTGCTGAGTTGCGGAGAAAAAGCAACCCGTGTACACTGTTGGTGAGAATGTATATTAGTACAGCCATTATAGAAAACGGTATGGAAGTTCCTCAAAAAATTGGAACCACCATATGATCCAGGAATCCCACTACTGTGTAGTTATTCAAAGGAAAGAAAATCAGTATTCTAAGGATATCTGCACTCCTATGTTTACTGCAGCATTATTCATAATAGCTAAGATTCAGAATCAACCTAAGTGTGCATCAATATATGATGGATAAAGAAAATGTGATATACGCACACCCTGGAATGTTAGTCAGTGTTAACAAAAGTAGGGAATCCTGTTGTTGGAGACAACCTGGTGAACCCAGAGGACATTATACTAAGTGAAATAAGCCAGGCACAGAAAGACAAATACTGCATGATCTGACTTATATGTGAAATCTAAAAAAGTCAAACTCATAGAAGCAGAGAATAAAATGGTGGTTACCAGGGGCTGGGATGGAGGGTGGGCCCTTGGGGAACTGTTGGTCAAAGGATACAAAGTTTCAGTTATGGGAGGAATGAATTAAAGAGATCTATTGTACAAGGTAGTGACTATGGTTAATAACTATTATTTTCTTGAACAGCGCTACAGAATAGATGTTAAGTGTTCTCACTATAAAAAATGATGTGAGCCGGGCGCGGTGGCTCACGCCTGTAATCCCAGCACTTTGGGAGGCTGAGGCGAGTGGATCACGAGGTCAAGAGATTGAGACCATCCTGGTCAACATGGTGAAACCCCCTCTCTACTAAAAATACAAAAAATTAGCTGGGCATGGTGGCGCACGCCTGTAGTCCCAGCTACTCGGGAGGCTGAGGCAGGAGAATTGCTGGAACCCAGGAGGCGGAGGTGGCGGTGAGCCGAGATCGCGCCATTGTACTCCAACCTGGGCAACAAGAGCGAAACTCTGTCTCAAAAAAAAAAAAAAAAAAAAAATGATGTGATGGGCTGGGCACAGTGGCTCACGCCTGTAATCCTCACACTTTGGAAAG
Organism: Ateles fusciceps; assembly: GCA_036589455.1. NCBI lineage: Eukaryota > Metazoa > Chordata > Mammalia > Primates > Atelidae > Ateles > Ateles fusciceps. The sequence goes on from JAZHEH010000562.1 coordinate 17,503,173, forward strand.
CCAAGGCGGGTGGATCACGAGGTCAAGAGTTCGAGACCAGCCTGGCCAATATGGTGAAACACCATCTCTATTAAAAATACAAAAATTAGCTGGGCGTGGTGGTGGTGCATTCCTGTAGTCCCAGCTAATTGGGAGGCTGAGGCAGAAGAATCACTTGAACCCAGGAGGCGGAGGTTGCAGGAAACTGAGATTGTGCCACTGTACTCCAGCCTGGGTGACAGAGCAAGACTCCATTAAAAAAAAAAATGATGAATACATGTGTTAATTCACTCAATGTAGCCATTTAATAATGCAGACATTTTTCAAAATATCATCTTGTACATAATATATACAATTTTTATTTGCCAATTAAAAAAATTAATTAATTAAAAAAGCCAATCTCATAGAAGCAGAGAGTAGAATGATGGTTGTTGCCAAGGGCTGGGAGGAGGTGAGGGAATAGGGAGATGCTGGTAAAAGATACAGTTTTAGTTAGGCAGGAGTAAGTTCTGGAGATCTGTTGTACAGCATGGTGGCTATAGTTAATAATAATAATGCATTGTACACTTGAAATTGTGAAGAGAATAGATCTTAAGTGTTCTTACCACACACACACACAAATCATAACTGTGCAGTGATAGGCATGATAATTAATTTGATTGTGGCAGTCATTTCACAATGTATACATATGTTAAAACAAACAAATAAAATAATAATTATTATAATAACTCTTTAAAGTGCTTATATGTGCCTGACCCTCAACTGAGTGCCTGACGCTCATTATCTCCCTAGCAAAGTAGGTCTTCATTTGTCAAGTATAGAAATTCAGGCTCTGGGTGACTTGTTCAAGGATACAATTCTAATAATCAGGGGGCTTCCAAAGCTGAAAAGAAAACATTAAGACCTCTCTATATAGGAGGTTTGGACTTTATCTGCTAAGTTGGATCATTCTCTTTAGAGCCATTTAAAACCATTGCAAAAAGTAAGAACTTCTGGGCAAATGAGAGGTTTGACTGCCTTTTACCATTGTAAAAATGCAAATGTTGTTGGGAGTCTGAAAGGGTTTTGAATTGATCATTTGTTCTGTTTATTCTGCTATTCTCCAGTAAGAAAGAACCAGACCTTTTCTGCACAAATAACCTTTTCCCAAATTATGTTCACAAGCTGGTTGTGAAGGACCCCAAGTGAGTATCAGGGTAAAGAAGAAAGGAGAATCTAAAAACCTTCACACCTAAATCCAGGCTTTTGAGGAAGAATAGGTGGTCGGTGTGGGAAGAGCTGGAGTAAGGGAGAACTGATCCCAAACTTGGTTGCCTTGGGGCAAATATGCAGACCACTTTGTTTTATTATTTTAATTTAAAAAGTGACTCACTTTTATTTACTTATATTCACATAGTAAACAGAATTTGTAGACTCTTCCCATGAATGTAAGAATAGCATCATTGACCATAAATAGAAAGTCATAGTATGCTTAGTGAAAATAAAGCAGTGCTATTTCCTGTTTTTAAATTAAAGCAATACAAGTTCCCCCAGAGTTAGAGCACACAGTCCATGAATTGGGGGCTGAGTGGTGGCCCTCTAAAATCTTCCAGAAATGAAGCCAGTGGGCTGAATCCATCTTATACCACAATCCATCTTATACCTCAAGGTCATCAAAGAGGATTAAAAAAAAAAATCCAAAGGTCAGCAACCTCAAAAATTGAAGGTAAATAAGTCCACAAAGATGAGTGAGAATCAGCGCAAGAATCCTGAAAACCCAAAAAGCCAGAGTGCCTTCTTTTCATCAGACAGTCACATCACCTCTCCAGTAAGGGTTCTGAACCAGGTTGAGATGGCTGAAATAACAGAAATAGAATTCAGAATATGGTTAGGAATGAAAATCATTGAGCCACAGGAGTACATTGAAACCCAATACAAGAAAGCTAAAAATCATGCTAAAACAATTCAGGAGGTGACAGACAAAACAGACAGTATAGAAAAGAATATAACTGACCTGGTAGAGCTGGAAAACACACTATAAGAATTTCATAATGCAATTGCAAGTATTACTAACAGAATAGACCAAGCAGAGGAAAGAATCTCAGAGAGCTTAAAGACTGGCTTTCTGAAACAAGGCAGTCAGACAATAGAGAAAAAAAGAATGAAAAAGAATGAACAAAATCTCTGAGAAATATGGAATTATGTAAAGAGACCAAATCTGTGATTCATTGGTGTCCCTGAAAGAGATGAGGAGAATGGAACTAACTTGGAAAACATATTTCAGGATAGCATTCATGAAAACTTCCCCAACTTAGCTAGACAGGCCAACGCTGAAGTTTAGGAAATACAGAGAACCCCAGTAAGACACTTCACAAGAAGATCATACCCTAAACGCATGATCATCAGATTCTCCATGGTTGAAATGACAGAAAAAATGTTAAAGGTAGCTAGAGAGAAAGGTCATGTCACCTACAAAGGGAAGTCCATCAGACTAACAGCAGACTTCTCATCAGAAACCCTACAAGTCAGAAGAGATTGGGAGCCAATACTCAACAGTTTTAAAGAAAAGAAATTCTAACCCAGAATTTCATATCCAGCCAAACTAAGCTTCATAAGTGAAAGAGAAACAAGATCCTTTTCAGACAAGCAAATGCTAGAGAATTTCTTATCACCAGGCCTGCCTTACAAGAGCTCCTGAAGGAAGCACTAAATATGGAAAGAAAAGATGGCTACCAGCCACTACAAAAACATGTGAAAGTATACAGACCAGTGACACTATAAAACAACCACATAAACAAGTCTGCAAAATAACCAGCTAACATCATGGTGACTGGATCAAATCCACAGATATTAATACTAACCTTAAATGTGAGTAGGCTAAATGCCCCAATTAAAAGACAGAGTGGCAAGCAGGATAAAGAACTATGACTCATTGCTATGCTGTCTTCAAGAGACCCATCTCATATGCAGTGACACACATAGACTCAAAATAAAGAGACAGATAAAAATCTACTGAGCAAGAAGAATACAGAAAAATGGGGGAATACAGAAGAATGGAATACAGAAAATCATAGTTTCTGACAAAACAGACTTTAAACCAACAAAATTCAAAAAGACAAAGATGTACAAAAGTTTAAATTAAGTAAGAAGGTCTAACTAGCTTAAATGTATATGTACCCAACACAGGAGCACCAAGATTCTTAAAACAAGCTCTTAGAGACCTTCGAAGAGACTTAGAAACTGACACAATAATAGTGGGAGACTCTAACAACCCACTGAGAATATTAAACAGATCATTGAGACACAAAATTAACAAAAATATTTAAGACCTGAACTCAGCACTGATTTGAATGGACCTGATAGATGTCTACAGAACTCTCTATCCCAAAACAACGAATATACATTCTTCTCATCACCACATGTTACATATTCTAAAATCAATCACATAATCAGAAGTAAAACACTCCTCAGCAAATGCAAAAGAATTGAAATAATAACAGTCTCTAGGACTGCAGCACAATCAAAATAGAAATCAAGACTAAGAAATTCATTCAAACCCAGACAATCATATGGAAACTGAATAACCTACTATGAATGACTTTTAGGTAAATAATGCAATTAATGCAGAAATCAAGAAGTTCTTTGAAACTAATGAGAACAAATATACAATATATCAGAATTTCTGGGACACAGCTAAGGCAGTGTTAAGAAGGAAATTTATAGCACTAAATGCCCATATCAAAAGGTTAGAAAGAGCCCAAGTTAACTACCTAACATTACAACTAAAAGAACTAGAGAGTCAAGGACAAACAAATCCCAAAGCTAACAGAAGACAAAAAATAACCAAAATCAGAGCTTAACTGAAGAATATTGAGACACAAAAATACCATTCAAAAAATCAATGAATGCAGAGCTGGTTTGTTTGAAAGAATTATTAATAATAAATTATACCACTAGCTAGACTAATAAAGAAGAAAGAGAGAAGATTCAAATAAATACAGTCAGAAGTGACAAGGAGGATATTACCACAGATCCCACAGAAATACAAATAACTATCAGAGAATATTGCAAACACCTCTATGCACATAAGCTAGAAAATCTAGAAGAAATGGATAAATTCCTGGACACATTCACCCACTGAAGACTGAACCAGGAGGAAACTGAATCCTGGAACAGACCAATAAGAAGCTCTGAAATTTAGACTGTAATAAATAGCCTACCAACCAAAAAAAGCCCAGGACCAGATAGAGTCACAGCTAAATTTTACCAGATGTACAGAGAAGAGCTGGTACCATTCCTGTTGAAACTATTCCAACAAACGGAGGAGGGACTCTTCCCTAACTCATTCTTTAAGGCCAGCAACATCCTGATACCAAAACCTGACAGAGATACAACAAAAAAGAAAACTGTAGCCCAATATCCTTGATGAACACTGATGCAAAAATCCTCAACCTAATGCTAGCAAACCGAATCCAGCAGCACATGAAAAAGTGTACTCACCATGATCAAGCAGCCTTTATCCCTGGGATGCAAAGTTAGTTCAACATATGCAAATCAATAAATGTGATTCATCACATAAACAGAACTAAAGACAAAAACCACACGATTATCTCAATACATACAGAAAAGGCTTTTGATAAAATTCAACACCGCTTCATGTTAAAAACTCTCACTAAACTTAGCATTGGAGGAACATACCTCAAAATAATAAGAGCCATCTATGACAAACTCACAGCCAACATCATACTAAATGGGCAAAAGCTGGAAGTACTCCCATTCAAAATCAGCATAAAACAAGGTTGTCCTCTCTCCCCACTTCTGTTCAACATAGTATTGGAAGTCCTGGCTGGAGCAATCAGGCATGAGAAAGAAATAAAGCACATTCAGATAGGAAGAGAGGGAGTCAAACTACTCCCTGTCTGCAGATGACATAATCCTATATCTAGAAAACCCCATTGTCTCAGCCCCAAAGCTTCTTAAGCTGATAAACAACTTCAGCAAAGTCTCAGGATGCAAAATCAATGTGCAAAAATCACAAACATTTCTATATACAAAAAATAGTCAAGCTGAGGGCCAAATCAGGAACATGATCACATTCATAATTGCCAAAAAAGAATACAATACCTACGAATACAGCAGTCCAGGGAGGCGAAAGATCTCTACAAGGAGAACTACAAAATACTGCTCAAAGAAATCAGAGATGACACAAACAAATGGAAAAACATTGCATGTTCATAGATAGATAGGAAGAATAAATATCATAAAAATGGCCACACAGCCCAAAACAGTTTATAGATTCAATGTTATTCCTATTAAGCTACCATTGAGATTCTTCACAGAACTAGAAACAAACTATTTTAAAATTCATATGGAAGCCAAACAGCGCAACAGTCCAGGCAATCCCAAGCTAAAAGAACAAAGCTGGAGGCATCATGCTACCCGACTTCAAACTGTACTACCAGGCTACAGTGACCAAAGCAGCATGGTTCTGGTACAAAACAGACACACAGACCAATGGAACAGATTAGGGAACCCAGAAATAAGACTGTACACCTACAACCATTTGATCTTCGACAAGACTGACAAAAACAAGCAATGGGGAAAGGATTTCCTATTCAATAAATGGTGCTGAGATAACTTGCTAGCCATATGCAGAAAATTAAAACTGGACCCCTTCTTTTTACCATATACAAAAATGAACTCAAGATAGCTTAAAGACTTAAATGTAAAACCCCAAACTGTAAAAACCCTGGAAGACAACCTAGGCAATACCATTAAGGACATAAGAACAGGCAAAGATTTCATGACAAAGACACCAAAAGTAGTTGCAACAAAAGCAAAAATTGACAAATGGGACCTAACTAAACTAAAGAGATTCTGCACAGCAAAGGAAACTATCAACAGAGTGAACAGACAACCTACAGAATGGGAGAAAAGTTTTGCAAACTATGCATGTGACAAAGGTCTAATATCCAGCATCTATAAGGAACTTAAACAAATTTACAAGAAAAAAAACAACCTCATTAAAAAGCAGTCAAAGGACATGAACAGACAGTTTTTCAAAAGAAGACATACATGCAGCCAAAAAACATTTGAAAGAAAGCTCAACATCACTATCATTAGAGAAATGCAGATCAAAACCACAATGAGGTATAATCTTACACCAATCAGAATGGCTATTACTAAAAAGTCAAAAAGTAACAGATGCTGGTGAGGGTTGGAAAGAAACGAATGCTTAACACTATTGGTGGGGAGTGTAAATTAGTTCAACCATTGTGGAAGACAGTGTTCCTTAAAGACCTAAAAGCAGAACTACTATTCAACCCAGCAATCTCATTACTGGGTATATACCCAAAGGAATATAAATCATTCAATTATAAAGACGCATGCATATGTATATTCATTGCAGCACTGTTCACAATAACAAAGACATGGAATCAACCTAATGCCCATCGGTGAGAGATAGGATAAAGAAACTTTGGTACATATATACCATAGAATACTATACAGCCACAAAAATGAATGAGGTCATGTCCTTTGCAGGAACGTGGATGCAGCTGGAGGTCATTATCCTTAGCAAACTAACATAGGAATAGAAAACCAAATACTATATGTTCTGACTTATAAGTGGGAGCCAAATGATGACAGCACATGGATATGTAGAGGGATACAACACACACTGGGGTCTATTGCAGGGTGGAGGATGGGCTAAGAGTGAGGATCAAGAAAACAGATACTAAGCATAATAGCTGGGTGATGTAATAATCCATTCAACAAACCCCGTGACACAAGTCTACCTGTATCACAAACCTGTATATATACCCTGAACCTAAAATAAAAGTTAAAGAAAATAAAGCAATGTTTACCTTGCTTTAAAATTAAAGAACAAAAATAAATATTGAAGTATAAATTGAACTGATTTTAGAGAAAATCGCGTTCCCCTGTGAATAGAGCGGAACTGTTTATAATGAGTTAGTTATAAAAGTTTATAATCAGTTTAGCTTCTTGTCACTTAGTTTAAAGATAAAAAGATGATTTTTTTCAGTTTTAATATTAATTAGTACCAAGATCCCGAAGCATATGCAAATTATTTATCTATGTAAATATATGTCTATAACTATATTGTGTGTATATATAATACATGGTATATATAGAAAAATCATATATAGTAATTTCATTTTCTTAAGACAGAATCTTGCTCTCTCACTCAGGTTGGAGTGCAGTGGTGATCATAGCTCACTGCAGCCTCACGCTCCTGGTCTCTGATGATCCTCCCACCTCCCAGCTTCCCAAGTCACTACAACTATGGGCATGCACCACCCAACCTGGCTAAATTTTTTTATTTTTTGTAGACGCTGGGGTCTTGCTAATTTCTCCATGCTGATCTTGAATTCCTGGCCTCAAATAATCCTCCTGCCTCAGCCTCCCAAAGTGCTGGAGTTATAGGTGTAAGCCACTGCACCTAGCCTATATATAGTAACTCTTAAAAGCCAGATTGTAATTTAACTTTTCAATAGTGGTTGGCAGTTCTTTGATCATGGAGACCTAGGCAAGAAGCAGTAAGCCAAGTGTCCAGTTTTAATTTGTTTGGGACCAGAAGTGCAGGCCTGGGCCCTCCCTGCTGGAAAAGGCAGTTTAAGACGAAACTTACACAATCAAAGTACTTCTCTTTCTTTCTTTCTTTTTTTTTTTTCTTTTTTCTTTTTTTTTTTTTTGAGGCAAGTCTCACTCTGTCGCCTTGGCTGGAGTGCAGTGGTGCAATCTCAGCTCACAGCAACCTCCACCTACCGGGTTCAAGTGATCCTCCTGCTTCAGCCTTCTGAGTAGCTGGGATTACAGGCTGTATTTTTTTTAGTAGAGATGGGGTTTCACCATGTTGGCCAGGCTGGTCTTGAACTCAGTTGATGCACCTGCCTCAACCTCCCAAAGCGCTGGGATTACAGGTGTGAGCTGCTGCACCCAGCCTCTTTTTTCTAGCTCACTTTTTCCAACCTCTTCAGTTCAGGCCTGAGTACTGCCATTTTAGAAAAAGATGGCACCCAGTGAAGTCTATGCTCTGCTGGCACAGAGCATGTTTGTGCTAGAAGAGCAATGTCTGAAACAGATATCTACTTGTTTCAGACATTGCTACCTCGCTATCCATGAGGTATCTGTACCGGCATAAAGCCTCCTGGCTCAACAGCCCAGAAGCATCCCAGGCTTCCACAGGAAACCCAGACAGACGTACATCCATATTACCTTAAGGCATTTTCTATTCCTCCAGTGGAAAACACTGCCCTAGATCCATTCCCTCCCTCTCTGTTCTCTGTGTGTCCCCAGCTGGACATTGCTCGAAGCTACTATTAGTGAGTTGGTTCGATCTTGCCCAACTATGTCTCAGGACTCCTATCATTCTGCCACCAGAAAGTTGATATGCTCAAAATTGGTCCTTAGGAGCACTGACCTTAGCACTCTCCCTCTGGGAGGGTACAATTTAGAAATAATTTTTGTTGGTGAAATTGTGGCAGGATCTTTGTGCCTGTGTCACACAGTCAATTAGACATTTTGCAAGGTAGAGGCATTATTATTATCACAGGCAGATGGTGAAATGTTACTCCATCCTTCTGTGCCTGCTGTAACTTCCTTGCACAACATCATTTAGGGCGTTTCTTTGCAAATTGCAGCTTATTTGAGAAAGATTGAAAGCCCTGAGGGTTTGGTAAAAAGCTCTTGGTTATGAGGGCATCTACTTTGTCTGTCAGTAGCAAAAAGGGCACCTCTGATTAATACTGACTCTGCCCTGCAAGTCAGGTAGAGTGCAGATGAGGTCCTTGTCTCTTCACTACTATTCTGGGGTAAGAGAAACTTAGAAGATCATCTCCCTGTGGCCTCTGGAAGAACGTTAAGTGAGCGTTGAGCCAGGAATGGAGGAATTTTCTGTAATGGGCTTCTCTGTAGAACAAGATAGTGAATCTGTTACCTGGAAATCTAGAGGCTGCTTCCAAAAGAGAGAAGGGCATACAGGCCAGGCTCTGACTTGCAGGAGTGATACCCTGAAGAGAGGGGACAGGTGTCATGAGCACAGTAAATGCGGTGGCAGAGAGAAAGCAGAATGGCACTGAGGGCATCCTGGTGGGGCTAGGTTAGAATGAGGGACAGAGAAAGATTTTTTTTTTAGCAGATGCTTTAAGGTTGGGGCATTGGATGTGTGAGGAAGAATTTTAGGCTGTGTTGCTGTACAATGCACAGGCAAATGCCTACAGAGTCATTCTTTGTGAATATGTTGTTGTGCAGATGCAAGCCTCAAGGCAGCCTGCTTTATTTGGGTTACCTGCACATAAAGTCCTGTTTGCACAGGTTCTTGGAGAAATGAAGGAGATTGAAAAAAAACCTTTGCAGAGTGTGTGTCTTATATGTAGGTGAGACAGGCTTAGAATTGTTCCATAGTAATGCACAGTCAAGCACATCATGTTTATGGAAATCCCAGAGGGGGGTCCCTCGGGATGTGTCAGAGGAGGAAGTTTAAATGAAGCTTTTTTGATAAAAAGAGGTTTTGGGACCAGATTCACAGCACTTCTGTCCACTTTTCAACATAGTACAGATATTATTGTACAGGGCATGCCTCAGAATTAGTGGATCCTCTGGCTGAGCTGGTAGTAAATGGGTAGAGTAATTGATGAATCCCTGCAATTTTTCTGATAGCATGTGCCATATGTAGAGAAGGCTCAAACCTTCGCCACCATCCAAATGTAATAGTCTTTGCAAATACTATCATTGCAGTATCTAATTCTTAGTGCTCATGTACAGTGTCTCCTCTTATTCATGGTTTTGCTTTCAGTTAACCATGGCCAACTGTGATCTAAAAATATTAACTATAAAATTCCAGTAATAAACAATGTATAAATTTTAAATTGCACACCGTCCTAAGTAGCATGATGAAATCTCATGCTGCCTCGCTTCATTGTGAGAATGTGAATCATCCCTTTGTCCAGCATATGCACTGTAGACGCTCCCGTCTATTCATCACTTAGTCATCATCTCAGTTATCAGATCGACTGTCATGGTATCACGGTGCTTGTGTTCAAGGAAACTTTGTTTTACTTAGTAATGGCTCCAGCACAAGAGTAGTGATGCTGGCATACTGTTATAATTGCTGTATTTTATCATTAGCTATCATTGTAAATATCTTACTGTGCCTAATTTATAAATTAAACTTTATCATAGGTATGCATATATAGGAAAAACATGATATATACGGTTCAGTACTATGCTTGGTTTCAGGCATCCACTGGGGGTCTTGAAGCATAGGCCCTGCGGATAACCGGGGGTTCTATACTATGTGTTGAGCACTGTGCTGAATATCATATGGGAATATCTAATTTTATTGCTCTAAGATTCTTCTTAGGTGAATACTATGAGCTGTTACAAGTGAGACTCCAAGAAGTTATTGTTCTGTCAGTTATCCAGGGTTGCACAGACAATAAGTGGCAGAGGCAGAATTGAAACTCCCAGATCTGAGTTCATAACTATTTCCAAATATGGTCTCCTTCACATTAGAATGGCATCTTCAGAAACTCTACCGCATGCTCGTTATTACTTTATATTGAAACTGTATACCTCAAACCCAGTGATGCCTCACCATTTTTGGACCCCTCTTCAGAGAAAAATACACACACACACACACATGCATGTGCATATGTATAATTTTTTTTTTTTTAATTTCAGAGGTTTTAAGGATCCCAGGGTGAGGACAAATAACCTATAGGGAAAACTCCTTTGAACTTGGAGTCTAGTTGCTGTTTACTTCCTAATAAGAGGGTACTAATTCTTGTTGATATTAACAAACCCTTCCAAGTGTTTCAGTGTAGCAGAGTCAAACTCCAAACCCGGCTGTTGCTCTAACATATAACAAGACTAATAACCATTTATTTATTACATGTACCTAACTATTAGGATCGACAGTGGATATACACACTTGTGAAGTCCTACTCGTTATACGTAGTGGACATCTGTAATGATTTGGTCAGCAGTGAATATCATGCCTGCTAACAACCTTTTGAAGTAGGTGATATTACATATTATGTCCATTGTTCAAATGAGAATGCTGAGGCTCAGAGCGCCTCCTCAATAGTTTACATGTGGCAGATGCTTGTCAATCTAATTTCAAATCTGCTCTGATCTGCTTTCCCACCCTGGCTTTGAATGTACCTTTTCTTCCAAATCTGTTACAGGTTCTGCATTGTATCACATTGCTTCTCTTTCTCTCTTTCTCAATCTCTGTCTTTTCTGTTTCTCAACCTTGGCATTATTGGCATTTTGGCTTGGATAATTCTGTTGTGGGGGCTTGTCATCCGTGTTGTAAGATGCTTCCCTGTAAGCAGCATCCCTGGCCTCTACCCACTGGATTCCACACGCACCCTCTACCCTCCAGGTTGTGACAACCACAGATGTCTCCAGACCTTGCCAAATGTCCTCTGGTGAGCAAAATCACTCCCTGTTGAGAACTACTGCCTTCTTGCTCTTGTGTGCTCTCTCTCTCTCTCCATACATAGAATTACATTTATCATTGAGTGTTTTCTCTCTCTCTCTCTCCATACATAGAATTATAAATATTTATCAGTGAGTGCTCACTGTTTGTCAGAAAAAGTATTTGAGCCCCTTACATGCATTGTATCAAGTCCTCAAAACATCCCACCAGGTTATTCATTTACAGATGAGGTGAGACTTGGCTATTTCGGCAGATTAGTAAGTTGCTTAGAGTCACACAGCTGCTAAGGGTGGCCCACGTTGGGATTTGTCTCAGCTCTATGTGTCCTCAGGGCCCTGGGCTTTATGAGAAATGTTTTCACTGAGCTACAGAGTTGTTTCGGGCTCCAAATTAATCAGACTCTGTATATTTCCATTTTTTGGGATTTGTTCAGCTAGTAAGCTGGAAGAAAATTTTAATGAAATTGTAGGTCATGTATTTCGTTATTATTTATTTTTTATTATTCTTACACTCTTGCTTTTATTGTTAATCCTTTCTCACTAAAACATCATCATCTACAAAAAAATTATCAAAACAAAATGTTGCTTTTGACCCTAATTTCTGAGCATAAATATCATCTTATTGAACTTAAAACATAAAATAGATTTATTTATAAGAGAACAAACTTTTTCTCTAACTAATCTTCAGATAACTTTTTCAGTGGGTGCTTTATGTGCTTCTTAATAGTACAGATTACTACTAAATAACTTGAACATAAAGGCAATGAATTTTCTGGAAATTCTAATAGGGAAGTTTTTTAACAAAATAATTTATTTTCAGCAAGCAGTATATATGTATTTTTTAAAGGGACATGTATACTTTAGAGCTCTGGGGCCTTTTTGCTTTTCTCAAAATACATTTTAACAACTTTAAAACTAATAACATATATTAAAAGAGTAATTACCAAATAGAAAGATTATTACCAAATTAATAACATATATTAAAAAAGTAATTATCAAATGATAGAGAAAAGGGTGTAGTCTTAATTGAGCTTGACGTAGTAGGTTGTTGGGATGTAGTGGTGTGAGAATAATAATTCTTGGTATTTGTATCTGCTCAGTAACTGTACTCCTCTTCTTTGAGTTAAAAGGGGATTTTGCCCTTGAGGAATAGCCTTCTCCACCAAAGACAGTATTATTGGAGCTGTCAAATACCTTGGCTTCCTCTGGCCAAGCAGTGGTCATGTGACCAAGGCAGTGCCCACATCCTAGGGATTCTGAATCTTGATTACATTGACCCAAGGATGGAAAATGGTTGTTGCTGAGTCTTCCTGATGATGGTGGCCCGAAGCACTAACTGACCATGAGTTCCTTTCGTTGTTGTTGTTTTGAGACAGGGTCTCACTCTGTTGCCCAGGCTGGAGTGCAGTGGCATAATCATGGGTCACTGTAGCCTCAACCTCCCAGAGTCAAGCAATTCTCCTACCTCTGCCTCCCTGGTAACTGGGACTGCAGGTGGGGGCCACTACACTCAGCTAAATTTTTGTAGAGACTGGGTTTTGCCATGTTGTCCAGGCTGGTCTTGAATTCCTGGGCTCAAGTGATCCATCTGCCTCGGCCTCCTAAGGTGCTGGAATTACAGACGTGAGCCACTGTGCCCAGCTGGCTGTTGGTTTGAAGCTTCATTTAGTTTTACTTTGATTTCTAGGCACTATTCTGCATACTTGAAGTAAATCTCTTTTCTATTTTGCTAACGTTAGGCAGGATGATCTGCATTGCTTGGCCCCAAAGAACCTTACCTAATGCATTGATTTGATGATGATAATGTGATAATGAGGAGGAGCAGGAGGAGAACAACAGTAGCAGCAATAGTAACAGTAGTAACAGCAGCTGACATTGATTGATTATCTAATTTAATCTCATGAGGTAGATATTGATACATGCTCCCATTTTACAGATGAAGACTTAGGAAGGTTATGTGTCTTTCCTTCTTAGGTTACATAGGAGACAAATGCAGGATTGGAATCCAAGCATGTTTTGAGAGCCCAAAATCCTAATGGCTTCACTGATTGACATCTTGGGAGCATGTACTAAAAGCATACATTCATGTTAGGTCCATGTTTTTACTTAATACAGTATTTTTTATTGCAAGAGTAGGACCATTTCTCTTCCATGTGTTCCTTGATACAAAACAAGCTGCAAAATGTAAGTGCATATTTTTTTTCTTGTCTTTATGTGGTAAATTAGAATAATTATTGTTCGTTAAGGGATGTGAATGAGATGTCTATATCAACCACAAAGTTAAATGGAGTTTCTGTTTTTAAACCACAGAAGATAACGCTGTCTTGACAGATTGTGAGTGACAGAAAGAAAAGTGTTTCCAGCAGGATCCAAATGGAGATGTTTCAGGAGAAAGCATAAATAGCGGAATCAGAAAGCTCTGGGGTTTTGTACGGAGTGATGTCATCGATTTTCAGTCTTTTGGTGCCTGACAATAAAATAACTTGGTACCTTCACATTTTTCTTATGGATTTTAACAAGGGTGACAAAAAAGGGGGAAAATCTTATTTTTGTTTATCTTTAAACAGTCCTTAGATATAATTCTAAATATATATCATCCCTTTCCCTCTTGTGATTGTTGGTGCCTCTATTTGTTCATATCCCTCTCTCTTTATCTACACGTGACACACACACACACACACACACACACACACACAGAGCCATGCATGCACATATACTTTTTCTCCCAAACAAACCTGCACAGTAAAATTGGCACCCACTGGGAGACCCATGATATACGGAATTTGGCCCACTGGCTCTGTGTTGAATTTGGATAAACATCTCTAAAGCAAAGCTCTCTCTTCTTTCATGTAATGTAAATCCCTATGAAACTAGAAATCCATTCAAATTCTATATCATTTTCAGACCATCCCTACAAAGGCAGAAGCCTTGGGGAAAATCCTCTTGGGAGGTGCTTCACTCCTTGCACACACAGTTGAAATATGGATAAAATGAACAACAAAAGCAACTTTCACAACAATCCTTGGTGATAAACACGGGTTCTTGGAATTTTGCAAATGTCTTGAGAATTACCTACTCAAATGATTTTCAGACTTTGAGACCAGTACAATTTCCCCCCCTAAAACAAAGAGCTGATTTTACTTTGTCACCTTGAAGTTTTGCCCCAGAAAAGAACATGAATGAAAAAAACTATCATTCACTATTTTGGGGGCTATTTTGATTCTAAAGGAATGAAAGGCATAATCTTGGAATTAAAATAATTAAATATACATTTAGTTCTATAAAAACCTCTTTGTTTTTGGCATTTCACCGTGAGTGAATGAAAACTTCATCATATATTGGCATGAGCCTGTTGAATGGCTTTTAGGAACAACTGATTTAGATCAGTCTTATCTGATGCTTGCTTCTCTAAAGATTTCTGCCAAGGGGCTATTCCATTTATACTTGAATACCTCCAGATAAGTGGAACTCATTAGTTATAAAAAAAATTCTATTCTGTCTTTGGATAACACTGTTGAAAGATTTTTATTATGTCAAATTGAAATCTCTCTTCTTGTAATTTCTACTCCTTGGTTATGGGGGGATAATTTGGGGCTAAATAGAATAAAGCTTACTCTCTTTACAACAATGACTCTTTGAAATGACAGTTGCTATCCTAGTCCCCGTTTTCATATCTCCTTGCCCTAGAGTTCAAGTGTTCTGTAAATAGGCTCAATCCCTTTAATTGTTTCTTTGTGTGTTTCAAACAAATATTGACAATTGTATTCAATTTTTTTTTACTGCAGTAAAATATGCATGTTGCAACATGGATGAATGTTAAAAACATGCTAAGTAAAATAAGCTATACAAAAAGGTCCCCCTATTATAAGATTCCATTTATATGAAATGCCCATAATGGGCAAATCCATAGAGAATGAAAGCAGATGAGTGAGTGGTTGCCAGGCACTGGAGGAAGGAGGAAGCAGGGAATGTACGCTTAATGGGTATAGGATTTCCCTTGGAGGTGATGAAATGCTTTAGACCTAGATACAGGTAGTTGTCCCACAGCATTGTGAATGTACTTAATGCTGCAAAACTGTACATTTAAAAATGGTTAAAATGGTACATTTTATGTTGTGACTATCTTACCACAGTATGTATATATTGTGTATGTATGTATATACTGAGCTGGGATTAGACTTGGTAGTCTGATGCAAGAGCCTTCTCACCATGCCGTACCTCCCCTTTGGATGCCCTACGCCACTCTTCCAAATGTTGAATAAAGTTTTTCTATCTCAAAAACATCTGAGTACCACTGGTTTGGTAAATATTCCCAGTAGGAGACAATGACGCAATAATAGGCTAAGCAAATGTATACTGATGTCAGTGATTCCATGGAATCATTTCTACCTCCATCCCAATCTTCTTTTTCTTTCTCCTTTGTTGATATTCCCCATTGTCCATGACTCTTGACCATTGGTTACATTTGCAATACATCACAGGTGACTGCTCATTTTGCTTTTATCCAGCGCACCCATACTTGCAGTTTTCTTTCTTTTTGGCAGGCTCTACAGGATAAGATCATGTTCAAGTAGAATGCATTCACTGTATTTTGTAGTTCTTTCACAGTGCTTTGGGTCACTAACAATTTGTGTTAGAGAAGTAGAAAGGAATTGTGAAATCAAAGATATGTCACATTTTGGATACCTGCATAATATGAATTTTTTTTGACATTGGTGAATATTAATATTTTATACTCCCTCATGAGATTCCCTCATTGGCTCCTGTTGGAGCACAGCTTCCAGTATATTTTCTTCCAGATTTTGATGACTTGCTCTACAAAATTTTGTAAAGTTTTCATCTATACTTTAAAAATTTTTCACAAAGGCTCTTTATCATCACAGAAAGCAAGGGATTCAGCTTTGATTTACAAAATTGGCTTTACAAGGTAACATGTTGTTATTCTATTTAGAGGACTTGAAAGCAGACTCACTGATTCAATTATATTTAATTTGTAATTAACTTCCTCCCAAGCAGCTAATGGTGCATAACTTGGTCACTGCTATTCTGGATGGGCAAACAGTAGAACAAAATGGCTTCTTTTAGAGAAAGCCCATCTTAGACAGAGTCCCTCCGATTGTAGTAATACTTCTTGGGATGACTTTACGGTTTTAAAACAAAACATTTTTCTGGGAACTATCCCCTGATCCACAGAGGTGGGCTTCCAGCAGCTGAGTCCATAATGTTTGACTTTTTAACTTGGGAAAGAGATGACCGGTCTAGGGGTAGGTATCTGATTATGCCAACAAGATTCTCTCTTTTACAAATTTTGAATTGATAGCAAAAAGTAGTAATTGATGGTGTTTTAGTCACTTAAATAGCAGTGCTCTAGAGGGAGGTCTCTAAGCTCCTGCTTCTCAGTTCTCTGGAGGTACCTTGATTTCTCTTCTTCACAAAGTTTGGCTTTTCATTCTTCTTTCAATTTTGTGAGATAATATAGTATTCTTTTCAGCTTTCTTATTTTGAGTAGGCTTGCTAGGGCTGGCCTATATTTCTTGCCCCCAAACTTACCTAGTACAGAAATCAAAGAAAAGAAGTCTTTACCAAATCTACCAATGCAAGCGATAAAAGGCTGCATCTACTTGGTGGAGATGAATTACGATATTTAATTTTGTGTGTGTGTGTGTGTGTACATCTGTGTGTGTTTGATAGACTTAGTTAGCGTATTACCAGATGCTCCAGAGCCTCATGGTTTTTGTCATCATTATCATGATAAGCATCATTGTCAGTCATCACAGTAGCTCCTGTTTATGGAACACTTTTTATGACTCAGCACTGTTTTAAGCACTTTGCATACAAATAACATTTATTTTATAATTACAACAAAACTATCAAATGGATTCTATCATTATCCCCATTTTATAGTTTAGGAGGCTGAGGCTGAGAACCTTGCTTGACGTTATACAGCTGGAAAGTGATATAGCAGTGATTTAGGTTTGTCACACTCCAGAGAAAGATTATACTCTTAAGCTCTGTATTATAATATACAAAGGTGGTTCTGTCCCCAAAAATGTTAGGTATTCTTAGTTTGTTGTTTTCTTTATGTGGGATGTGGAAGTGGAATAGAGATAACTTTCTGCTCTCTGGAAGGTTCGAACTCTATATTTGTTGGCTTAATTTCATTACCCTTTCTTTCATGTATAGAATATTGTTTGTGGGGGAATCAGGCAGGAAAGATACAAGATTTGATAAATTGTCTTGAGAAGGCCTCTTTGAAGAGGTGACATTGAAACTGAGACAGATTGACATAAGTGAGGCAGGTGTGTGAAGATCAGGACAGGGTGTTGCAGGGAGAGGGAAGAACAAATGCAACAAGTGCAAAAGCATTGGTTTGGGAATGGACCTGGTGGGGTTAGAAGAACAGAAAGTAGATAGATCCGGTGGGAGAGGAGTGAACAAGGGAGCGAGTGGTAGGAGATGATGGCGGGGAAAGGCTAGGTCTGGATCACTAGGATCTTATTAGGACATAGTAGGGAATATGGAGTTTTTATAAGCACATTAGCAAATTCAAGGAGGAAGAATAATGTGACTTAGTTTATATTATAAAAGATGAATTTCTGCTTCTAGTAATGATAGAGTAGCTAATAATCCACCAACAGATAACTAGAAAAGCTAGACAAAATAAAGAGAAGATATGTGTTTGAAGGCACTGAAGGGCTACCAAGGCATCCAGGACTTGAGGGATCAGAATCCTGGAGAGGGGGTGCACTGAAGTGACTTCAACATTCTCACTCTTTTTCTTTTTGAAGCATTTGTTGATTTGTAAATGACAAAGTCCTGAAAAGCTTAAAAGCCCAATAGAAAGCACCAGCTAAAGAGTAGGGATGAGACTGTGGAAGTCTCAAAATGCAAAAATCCTAAACAAAGTAATAGCTGACTAAACAATACAGAAAAGGAATATATGTCATGACCAAACTGTATTTATTATAGATACGAGAGGTAATGTTCAAAAATCAAATTATGTGATAACAGAAAAAGTGAAAAGCCGTATGATAAAATTCAACATCCAATCCTGTTAAGAACTTTTAACAAACTAGGACTATAAGTAAACATCCTTAATAAAGACTCTATATCTATTTTTAAAAAACTATAGCAAATATCATATTTAAGTGAAATATTGAGAGCCTTGCCCTAAGATTAGGTTGGAGAAAAGGGTGACTATTCTCACCACTGCTGTTCAGCATTGTACTGGAAATTCTAGTGAATGTAGAGAGACAGAAAAAAAAAAAAAAGATATGGGCATTTGAAAGGAAGCAATAAAATTGTATTATTTTCAGAAGATATAATTATGTAAATTTAACAAATGAATTTAGCAGGGATGCTAGATAAAAAGTTAATATAAAACATCAATTGTATTTCTATGTACCAGCAACAAAGAATTACAAAATGAAATTTTAAAAAGATACCATTTAAAATGAATCCAGCAACATATAAAAAGGATTATAAACTATGACCAAATTGTTTTTCAAAAGAAGATGAGCTGGAACAATTGCATATATTTATCCAAAAATTAGCCTGTAGTATATACAAAGTTAACCTGAAATGGATTACAGACCAAAATATAAACATTAAAACTAGAAAACTTCTAGATGAAAATGTATAAGAAAGTTTTTATGACTTTATATTAGTCAAATATTTCTTAGATGTAACACCAAATTCAGGGTTCCCTAAAGGAATAAAACAGTGATAAGTTGAACTTCATAAAATTTTAAAACTTGAGTTCTTTAAGGACACTATTAAGAAAATAAAAAGACAAGCCACAGAATGGGATGAGATATTTGCAAATCATATCTGATAAACTATTTATATCCAGAATATATAAAGAACTCTTATAAGTCAATAATAAGAAAACAAACCAAAGCATATGCACTAATGGCAAGTAATCACATGAAAAATGCTTGTCATCACTAGGAAAATGCAAATTTAAAGGAGAGGAATAATGCAAAATATTATTATATATCACATTGAAATACCAATTTGTGCCCATCAGGATGGCTAAAGTAAAAAAGACAAGAAGTGCTGGTGAAGATATGGAAAAACTATAACTCTTATACAATGTTAGTATGAACATGATGGTACAGCTACCATGGAAAACAATTTGGCACTTTTTGAAAAGGTTAAACATGTACTTAACATACAACTTAGCAATTCCTCTTGTAGGACTTGAAATGAAACTTGTAGAGAAATTGAATGTATGGATCTACATTTATAGCAATGTTGTTTATAATGGTTCCAAGCTAATATAGAAGCAATCCAGGTATCTATCAGTTGGTAAATGGGTAAGCAATAATTAGTAAATTTGTATAAGGGAATACTACTCAACATTGTAAAGGAATGAATTGTCCATACATGAAATAACCTGGATATATTTCAAAAGCATTATGTGAAGTGAAAGAATCCAGACACAAAAGAGTCTATAGTGTATGATTCAATTTTTAGAAAAGGCAAAACTACAGAGATGGAAAGCAAATCAGTTGCTGCCTGGTGTGAGGAGTGGGTATGAACTTCAAGGAGCACGAGGTAACAGTTTGGATTGATAGCAGTATTCTAAAACTGTGTAGAGGTGATGGTTATATAACTGTACAAATATACTAAAACTCATCAAACTGTACATCTAAATGGGTGAATTTCATGGTATGTAAATTTTACCTCAGTAAAACTCTTTAAAAAGTTACCACTTAAAATAGCTTGAAATATTAAAAACATAGGAATATATCTAACAAAAGATGTATTAGATCTCTACAGAGAAAGATACAGAATATTATTGAGAGAAATTAAAGATGACCTAATAAATGAAAGGGCACAATATATCCATGAATTGGTGATACAATAGGGTCAAGAGGTCTATTCCCTCCAAATTGATCTCTAAATTTAATGCAGTTCTAATCAAAACACCATAATGCAAAAGCCAAAGAATAGGCAGATAATTTTGAAAAGGAATAAGAACAAAGTTGGAGGACTTATACTAACAGCTCTTCATAAATTCATTATAAAGCTATAATAATTAGTATACTGTGGTATTGCACAAGGATAAACAAATAGTAATAGATTAATGGGACAGAACAGAGTGTACAGAAATAGAGCCACTCATGTAGGGAGATTTGATTTTTGAGAAAGATGACACTGGAGCAATGAAGGAAGGGCAATCTTTTCATTAAATACTGCTGAAATCAGTTGGGCATAAGAGCAGGGACAAATGAACCTCACATCATAAACAGAAATAAATTCCAGTTGGATTGCTGATCTGAGTGTGAGAGCTACAACAATAAAGCATTTAGAATATAACATAATAGAATGTATTCATGATTTTGGGATAGCCAAATATTTCATCTAATAGCCCCGAAGTGGAGACAACCCAAATGACCATTGAGTGATGATTGTATAAATTGGTAAATCCAAATAATGGAATATTATTAGACAAAAAAGTAGTGAAGTACTCATATATGCTACAACGTGGATGAACCTTGAAAACATCATCCAAAGTGAAAGAAGCCAGTCACAAAAAAAAAACAAAAAAAAACCCCCACATATTATATAATTCCATTGATAAGAGATACGCAGAATAGGCAAATCAATAAAGACAGAGAGTAGATTAGTGGTTGATTGGAGTTTAGTGAGGGTGAAGGTGTTGGGAGGAATAAGGAGTGGCAGCTATTAGGTACGAGGTTTCTCTTCGGGGTGATTAGAATGTTCTAAAATTGGATTGTAGTATAAAAAGTGATTGTTAAATAACTCTGTGGATATACTAAAAAACTGAATCACATACACTTGATTGGTGAATTGGATGGTATGTCAATTATATCTCAATGAATCTATTTTTAAAACAATAGCAAAAAATGAAAAGATAAATATATTAGAGTACATCAAAATGGAAAGTTTATGAACTAAAGATACCATTAGCTGAGAGAAAAGGCAAGCCACAGAATGGGAGATGATAATTGCAATATATCTGACAAAGGACTAGTATTCATATCATGTAAATATCATCTACACATCACTAAGAAAAAGAGATAGTCTATGGCCATACCACCCCAAATGCACCCAATCTTGTCTGATCTCGGTAGCTAAGCAGGGATGGGCCTGATTAGTACTTGGATGGAAGAAAAGGAGCCCATTGGAAAAAAGGGCAATGAATTTGAACAAGCCCTTTACAAAAAAGTATAGCCACATGGCTAAAAAGCATATTACAAAGCTCTTATGGTAATTAGTTATTAGAGACAATGAGCTACCATTGGACACTCATGAGAATGGCTAAAATAAAAGATTGATAATACTAAGTGTTGACAAGGGTATGAAGCAACTGGAACTATCATACAGTGCTGTGGGATTGAAAATTAATACAATTACTGTAGAAAACTGGCAATATTTAGTGAAAAACAATCATAGGCACTATGACCTTACACTTCTACTAGATAGATGCTAAAAATGTGAGAATGTTCATAGCTCTATTATTTGTAATAGCTCCTCCACGTGGAACTCAATCTGAATGGTCATCGACAGTAGAATGAATAAGTAAAAGGGTATATTCATACAATGAAATATTTATAAAGCAATGAAAATGAATCAGTTACTTCTATTTGCAACAGCAAGGATCATTCTCACTAACAGCAGAAGACAGATAGAAAACCATGTGCTGTATGTTACCATTCATATAAAATCCCAAATCATGTAAAACTAATCAGTGTTGTTTAAGGTCAGAATAATGGTTTCCTTTGGGCTGGAGCAGGAGGAAGTTAATTGGGAAGGGATATGAAATGTGCTTCTGGGATAATGGTAATATTATATTTCTTGATTTGGGGAGTGGTTAAGTGGGTATGTGTACTCTGAAAATTCATTTTGATTTATGCACTTTTCTGGATATCGGTTACATTTCAAAACGTACTTTTTTTGGAGAATCTATTGGAGCAGTGCAAAAATGAGGGGACGATTTAGGAAGCTCTTACAATTACCCAGATGAGGCAATTGTTTGGGATTCAGAGTGGTGGTGGGTGTAGAAAGAATTTTGAAAGGTATTCAGTGTCTGCTCACGCCTTGTTGATTGATTTAATATGGGAGTATTAATAGGATGAATTGTGTGCCCCCACCCAATTCATTGGCTCAGAATGTGACCTTACTTGGAAATACCGTCATTGTAGATGTAATTAGTTAAGATGAGGTCACACTGGAGTTAAGATGGAAACTTAATGCAATGTGACTGGTGGCCTCATGGAAGAGGAGAAAAGACACAGTGATATAGAAAGATGAGGGGGAGAATGTCACATGATGACAGAGGCAGAGACTGGAAGTTAGGAAGAGGCAAGGAAGGATTCTACCAGAAGCCTCAGAGCAAGGAATATCTGGGTGGATGCTGCACTGAACTGACCAAACTGACTTTAACATGGACCATCAAACCAGAATTTGAAAATCTAATTAAAAGGCTACGATGATGCTTTTAGCAGACAATAGAACATAATGCATCAAACACTGGGCACTTTGAGAGAACGTTTTTTTCCTTATTCTGCTTTCAGCCAGGAATTCATCTAAATTTCCTTCACCAGTTAGGAATATAATCTTCTTTGTAAAGCATTTCAGAGAGGGCCCACAATCTCCCTTAGAATGAGTTGGAAGAATGGCAGCAGGAAGGGCAGCAGGAGGGGCAGGCTGGTGTGAGTAGGTGACATGTCGCTTCTTGTTTTTTCCAGCTTGTGGGGCACAGGGGGAAGCGGAACCCTGGGGACACAGCCTCTCTATTTTATTATGCTTCGAGAAATCTGGATAAGGAAGCAGGGCTACTGCAAATTAGCTGCATTTCCCTTTCTATTTCTCTATTCCAAGTACTAGGAGACTTGCTAGGGCCTGTATTCTTTTAATCTTTTCTGGGCAGTGGGAGATAGATCTTTGTCAGATGCTTCTGTCCACGCCATCTTGAAATGAAGAAGCAGGCTTGTGAGCTGGAGGCCATAAAGTCCTACTAAGTTTGGGTCTCTGCCTCTTCCGCTTTTCGCAGTGATCCTTTGACAAGCTGACCTTCTCTGAGTTCTCTGCAGATTTCATTCAGTCGCATGCATGTGAATTGGCACAAACTTTCTCATTGTTTTTCTTCCTGCTGTGGCAGCTGGGAATGTTTCCCCCACTGGTGGGAAATGCCCACTAATCCATGTCTTTCAAAGGTGTCAGGGCTCTTTGTTGGCTCCAAAAGAAAAATAATTGAGTCTAATCAAGCACCGTAAATATTCAGTATGATTAGAGGAAAAATGAATGGATTTCGTAAACTCCTATTGATACTAAATTCTATTTGCAGTTAGTCTTGGACATAAATTTCAGAAGATTACATGTAAATGTACTCATTAGTGCACTATAATATTGAACATCTATTTCGTCTCTGGGCAGTTTTTCTTTTCTTAGCACAAAAGCTATTTCTACTTATTAAAAATAGTAATTGATTTTCCATTTTTAAAAAACTTTTATTTTTTTTCAATTCCATTTCATCTCTGCATTTTGGTTCATGCATTCCAATAGTGTTTTCCTAAGGCTTGTAAAAGAATTACATTATGCTCTAATAATTCTGAGGGCAAAGGGGAGGAAGGGCAGATTTGATGTTACTGAGGAAACTATTTTAAACTGGAGTGGGCTCAGAAAACAGATCTCCAAATGACAAATTAAATGGCTTCGTGCTAAGGATTTGATTTTATTGTGTATAGTTTTATCTGAACATCATAGATCTTATTTTGTTGTTAAATGTTTTGATAAAGCTCTAACTAAATAGTACTAGAGTCAAAATACGGTTTTATTAAAAGGCTCTAAAACTTACCAAATCAGTCATTTAGATTACTTGTAATATGAATGCTTTGTGTGTTCTTTAAAATTTTTGTTTGACTTTTATTCCAGTGTGAATTTATTTTTTAAACATGAAATACTTCAAGAGCTTGATGATAATTTTGATTTAAAAATTTATTTATTTTAAATAACATATTTATTGATATATAGGACATGTTCCATTTTCAGAAATATTTTTGGGGAAAGAAATAAAAATACTTAGCAAAAAATACTTTGCATATTTAAATGTGGTTTTGTAGGGAGAATATATAACTTTGTTCAAATGAGTATGGTATGTACCTGAAGGGCAAGTTAATGAATTTCTTTTTGTCATTTTATGAATCCATTTTTTGGTTTTTATTTTGTTTTCAGGGTTCAACTGAAGACAAATTGAGCACAGAGTAATTCTAGTATATGTAGGGGGTATGTGTGTGTGCGTGTGTACATGTAGAATACATGTTTCATACCATCAAATAAATTACATAGACACTAGAGATTTAGAAAGCATATACTTGTAATAAAATAGGGAGGAGAAGATTTTGCAGATTTTTTAATATTTTCCTATTTTTACTATTTATTTATTATGAACAGAAAAATGACAGTTTTTGTGATTCGTGATGTCCATCAATCGAAGTTCTTTGCTGAATGTATTTCTTCTCCTCCTTTATAGTCCATATTATGGCAGGCAAACAGACTAGTACCCAAATTTTTAAAATCTCCTTGCAAAAAGCCAGAAACACTATAGTGTTCTCAATGTGAAGATGATTGCGTAGTTTGGATTTATGGCTTTGGCAAACACAACTGGCTACTTATACTATTACTTATTTAGTAAGTTTCCCTTAAATGTCCAGGAGGTATATTAAGATCAAGGTGGTAGAGCCTCAGTCATCAGCCTCAATTGAAATCTCAATTCTACAACTTACTAGCTTTTGTGACTGCAAACAACTTTTTAAACGTCACAAGGATAAATTATTATGCCGATAGAATTTCAAGGAGGATTTAATGCATGTAACATTTTGAGAACAGTGTCTGAGAACTAAATATTAAAAAACTTAAAAAGTTGAATGAAACCATCTTTTTTTTCCAACCTGGTCTGTGGTACCCATGTTGACTTTCATATTTCAGAAAAAGGATATAGAAGAAAATGTTCTTAAAATTATATTCATATATGAATATTATATTTAAAAACATGAATTCAAAGAATGCTTATTAAATAAATCAGTGGATTACAAAACTTTTCCTAGCTACAACTGTATTACTGTGCATTGTTATTAAAGTATCTGAATGTGAGTGAATTATGAATATTGTTCAGATTATAGAAAAAGCTTATGTGGGCTGGGCACGGTGGCTCACGCCTGTAATCCCAGCACTTTGGGAGGCTGAGGCAGGCGGATCACGAAGTCAAGAGATCGAAACCATCCTGGCGAACATGGTGAAACCCCTCCCTATTAAAAAAAAATACAAAAATTAGCTGGGTGTGGTGGCTCGAGCCTATAGTCCCAGCTACTTGGGAGGCTGAGGCAGGAGAATTGCTTGAACCCAGGAGACGGAGGTTGCAGCGAGCCGAGATCGTGCCACTGCACTCTAGCATGGTGCCTGGTGACAGAGCAAGACTGTCTCAAAAAAAAAAAAAAAAAACAACCAAAAAACAGAAAAAGCTTAGGTGGTACATTTAGCCTTTATGAACACTATTATTGATTTAAAGTCAGGTCATTGTGACGTTTGCAATTCAGCTTCAAGAGCTATTTGCTGATGATATTACTGGAGAAAGCAAGATGTATGGTAACACCTAAGCAATGATCAGTCTTTAAACTGCTTAGACCATGATGTCATTCCAATTTCTGTATGGGGGGATGAGAGCAAGGAGTGGGGGAGGGAGGTGGAAGTGAGCATTGGTTACTTAACAGAAATAAAAACTATCAGGTACCTGTGTAATGTTTTCCACTCGTTCTTCCTAGAAGCCACAGAGAGAATGGGTATAGCCTCCCTTTTTTGGTAGCAAAGAAAAAGGAAACTGCAGAGTCTCAATGGAAAATGTGCCACAGAGTATGAACAACTAATACCCTGTCTATTGTTTATCCCACTGAGATTTCCTGCCTCTCTTGTTAGAGCGATGGGTGAATAAAAATTAATTAGAAGCTGGAATCTGATTTTAAGATGGGATGTCAGACACATATATCAAGTTGTTAGGTTAGCTGTAAAGCATAACCTGGGATTTATATATTTAGAAGTCATAATAAATCTGTCTGTCATGAAAATCAGATTACCCAGTGTTGCATGCTAATGGCTATAGTCCCATGGAATTGGGGTCTCCCCCAGCAACTGCCCACTGGCCCTGTCTTTTTCTGCTTTGCTGTCTGCCTTAACTAACTACCACTCTCCCCACTTAGTAAAGTGCCTACTTAAAGAAATACATCTGGACCTTTATAAAGAGCTGTTTTCCCTGGGCTATAGTGGCAGCCTCCTGTGGCTCTCCTTGACTATTTTTTTTAACAGTCATTCTATTCACTAATGTAATAATTATTTCCAAAATATTTATTGAATACTTGCTATGTGCTAGGCTGTTTGCAACATGATGGGAATCTAACAAAAATAGTGCCTGCACACATGGAAGGCAGTAATGGTGGAGAGAGAGAAGAAAAACACATTATGACATGGTTAAAATGTAGGATGTAAGGAACTCAGACTTAGGGACGCTGAAGAAGGCTTCCCAGATGCCAGTATCTGAGAGTTCTTAGCTGAGTGGTGGGGAATTAGACCACTGGAGAGTTTCTTGGAGCCTTACAAACTAGGTGTAAACACTTCTTAGGATTCTTTTAAGATCAGTGGGGAGGAAGTAAGGGAGATGTAGTCCCACTCTGCCAAAAGAGCTGTCACTTTACTGCATTCTGCTGGTGTGGCTTTTTTTTTTTTTTAAATTGACTTGAAGGCTCTGTGCAAAGTGGTGCCACATTACCTTTTTGACTTTAGTTCTCACTCTCATTTCTCGCCTTTCCTGTGCTCTAAGTATGCTTGAACTCTATTACCCAAATGTTTTGTGGGCTTATATACTTCCATATGTGTGTTTCTCCTGAGCCATAGTTCCTGTCACTAGTACATACCTCATACATTCTTCCAAGTCCAACTCAGTGCCACTGCTCTTGGGGGCTTTCTTTGATTTATCTTAGGCAGAATTAATTCTACCTTAAGTTTGTACTTCCTTAAGTGTGACTGTCTTCATTTATCCTTCTACCAAACAAACGTTTGTTGGTTCAAGATTGTGTTTCAGGTATGTGACAATAATCAACAAACTAAAGCACCTGACTTCATGGAGTTTATTTAAATAATAAACGCATTTAGCCTCATTCATCCTGCCTATAAGTTTGGTTAGGTATTTACACACCTGTCTCCTTGACTTACTTGTCAGATGCACAAGGATGAAAACTATGTTCTTTGTATGTGTAAAATAACTTGTTCTTGATTAAATGAACGAAAAAGCAAAAGAAACATGATGAATATTTACGGAGATTTGGCCTGATACTTTGCATTTCAGTGTAAGGAAAAAAGTATTGATTTTGGAGTCACATTGTTACGAGTTCAAACCATGCATCTACCTCTTAACATCTGTATGATCTTGGATAAATCACTCAGCCTCCCTGATCTCACTGTTCTTCTGTTCTACATATTTCTAATTCATGCCATTGTGGAAATTAGAAACAATATACACAAGATGTTTATTTCTGTGCTAGAGACATATTAAACACTCAATAAGTGATTCATCTTTTATATATTGTATTCTTTTCAACAGACTTCCCATTGCAAGAATAGGATGAAAGTCTTGTAGCCTATTTACCTTAGAAACATGAAATTTGACAGATTGAGGCATGCATGGTTCATTCAGCCCTCACCGTCTTGGTCCTAAAAGAGTCCTCAAGAAACATGTCATGAATGGAACTCACTTTTCCTTTTTTCTCTGGATTGGAAACGTTTAGTTCTTTTACCAGCCCTTATAGCTCAGTCATTCACACCTTGACCTAAGCCATAATGAAAGCCTATTGTATGTTCTACCAGTACCATCTCTTGGGGCTGATGAATTCTGGAAGCTTATTCTCTCTATGGGAAAGTGCTTTGCAAATTCAAAAGGGTTGAAGGGCCTCCCCCTCTGCATCCCTTGTTTTTGGCAGGCCTCCATTATAGCTGGTATGGGTTGATATCACAGATTATCTGTTGGCCTGGTGTGCAGAGAGCAGGCAGTGTTTAAATCTCAGATCTTTCATCAGTTAGCTTTATAACCTTAGGTAACCATTTAGTCTGTGGCTCACTTCCCTTCTCTGTAAAATGAATATATTAGTAACTTGGTCATAGGGCACTTATGAGGGATCAAACAAATAATAATATAAAGTGCTCAACACAATTCTTACCACATAGGAAGCACTCAGTAAAGGAAAACTGTTATTAAACTATTGCGTTATTTGTATTTATAATCATTATTATTTTCATTAGAGTGTTTGTCTATATACTGGTTACTCTAAAACTTGGTAATAGGAAAACCATGTCTTTAAATTTTTATATCCCTAGAGATGTCTGACATATAGGAGGCAGTGAACAAATACTTATTTAATGAATAAATAACAAAAATGTAAAGTATTATTTATTATTTATTATCAAAATGTGTTACAATGTATATGTAGTGCTTTCTACACAGTAAGAAGTTAAGACACACTTGTTCCCTTCCTGAGTCCTTAATTTTCCCTAGTTATATCAAAAGGTTTTTCTGAGTTCTCAATCTCAGTGAAAAAGATTGTTTGTGTTCTCCTCTTCTTTTCTGGTTCTATAAATGGTTTTATCTTTTTTAATCTTGTTTCTATGCAATGGTCTTCCTAATCTTCCATCATTTCAGATTTGTTGGGTGCTAATGATTTTAATTATTTGTGTTATTAAAACTGTTTCTGAGTGAATTCCCTCTCAGTGTAGATGCCATGAAATAGTATTTTCTGGGTAGGTGTATATGTGCATGTATGTTTATTCTTTTTTATTAAAACAAACATCCCTTATAGTACTCCTCCCTCCCACCACTGCCACCACCCTCTTCTTGCAGGAGAGAGATTGTTAAACCAATGGGTAGTGAGGGTCTGCAGCTCCAGATGGGACATAAGACTGATGAGCAGCTCCCACCAAAAATGTCTCAATGACTTTGGGAAGTGAAGGCAGCTTTCTGTTGTGCCTATTTCTCCCAAAAGGAGTTTAGCCAGGGACTAAAACATTTTTTGGTAGAACATTGAAACCTGCTTTATTCTTTCTAGACCTCAATCCCATGCTTGCTATTTGTTGTTTTTCTTACAAGTGTAGTGCTTGCTTTTCCCTTTCTCATCTTGGCAGCTTTTGTCTGAGACTAAACCTAGCTTGGCTTTTCCGTATGTCTGATATTCTTTACGCAGAACCTCTAGCTTGATGCTTTTCACAAAGGCTCACACACTCAGTGCTCTTGGAGGCCAGCTGGGAGGATTCTGTTATGGAGTAAAGGGGGTTAGCTAAGAAATTACTTACTTGTATAAACAATTATAGCCTTTTCATTTTCTGAAACACTCAGCCTTCTTAACCCATGTTTAGTTTCCCCCACTTGTGATCAAGGCTCACTAACATGAATATTTGTCTTTGATCATTACTTAAGAAAAATAACAATAGTATTAAGAAGAAGAGAGGTAATTGACATTTGGCCTCAGAGAAAAGGAGACTGTAGGAGTGATGCAATTGAGGCAGAGTACATTCTTTACTTCAACAAAAGCAGCCTCAGCTAAGCCCCAGCCATTTGTTATCTTGTAGGAGTATGGTGCCGGTAGGGTCAGAGCTTCCAGTGTTTTCTGTGAAATGTCTCAATTTACAAATGTTGAAAAGAATTTTAAAATGTTAAAACATGAAGTCCGTCATTACCGTATGGTCCAAATGAAACAGAACAATGGATCAGCTTTGGCTCATGGCTCACCAGTGTTCAGCCTCTGCTGTAACGCAGTAGATGCACAATTCATATTTTTAGATGTTCTTGCATACTCTTTCAGTTCCGAATAAAAAACCAGATTACAGTTAGAGATGTCTCATTTCTAAAAATCACTCGCATACCCTCTCAAAAAGAGAACGCTCTGTGATATTCTCTTCTGAGTTTATAGCAAACCTCTGAAGGATTATCTAAGATAAATGGGTTAGTTGTTTTTCACTTAGTACTGAAAGCTTAAGGGTTTTTTGTGTGTTCTTCCTCTTGTTTTCCATTTGGCGTGCCCTGCTTATACTTAAAAAAAAATTAAACTGACATGCAGTGAGAAAAAGTTACTGGAGCCTGAAAGTTGGTTAGTATCAATTACATTCTCGTGTCTAATAACCCATGCCTGGGAAATGCAACTTGTTTGTTATAAATACCCAATGCCAAATCGAGAATAAACCACTGCTTTGTTTTGGTCAGTATTTACGGCATCACTTTAACAACTTTGACCC
Organism: Ateles fusciceps; assembly: GCA_036589455.1. Lineage (NCBI taxonomy): Eukaryota > Metazoa > Chordata > Mammalia > Primates > Atelidae > Ateles > Ateles fusciceps. The sequence goes on from JAZHEH010000562.1 coordinate 17,533,896, forward strand.
TATTCAAGGAGGTAATGAAGAGCTGGGTGCCAGTGATGTTGATCAACTGTGGCAATTTCTGCATTGTGTCCTTATAGCTGCCTCTGCTTCAACCTGCATTATTTAAATTGCTAGTCATTACAGTCGTGCCATTAACTGGAAATGCTGCAAGATGACACATAGGAATAGGGCCAGCAGGACACTGTTAGCCCTTCTTACTGAGTGCTTCATTCTGGGATGGCTAGCAATAGTTATACAAGGAAAATGCACAAACGCAACTCCTAAGGCTTGAATACTCAGGAATTCTTTGCACTGCTAGTAGGGTGATTTTTGAATTCCCACTTGTCCATATTTTTTAGACCTTACACCCAAATCGCAGATAATGTTCCAGGCTTTAGAAGTTAAATATTTTATTTTTCACTAACATTTAAGATATCTAAGCATAGCTCAGGCTGGCTTATTCTTCCCCCATCAGGATCAGATGCAAAAGAATGTGGGAAGAGGAGGTTGTTCAGCCTGGGATGTGGAATCAGATAAAGCAATTGTTCAGTCACTTGACACTTACCAATGCCATTTTTAGGAAAGTGCACATTTTATTACTATAGAGCCCCCATAGGCCAAGGAGCCTGTCACTCTCCATTACTTGATTAAGACTCACAGTTAATATAGCCCATGCATATTCAGGTAGCAAATGATTTCTTTTGATCTAACAGCATACACTCCATCCATCCTCCTCTATCTAGGGAACCTCTTACAAAAGCATGGCCTCTGGCTAGTTGTTCAAGACCTACAAGGACGAGGGATTGGAGGAGACCTTTGTTATTCAAGATTTTTTTTTTAGAAGGCCTAGAATTTTTAGCAAGATATAATCCGTTCCAGCATATATCTTTCCTTGGAAAACTTCGTCTTGTCCATAGTTTTTTAAGGTCTTTATAATAAAATTAGAGAAATTGAGTCCTGTATGCATGTTTTATGAGGAGGAAAAAGGTGCATTTACCCCTTTCCTTCTTGTTACCTTCTCTACTAACTACATTTACAAATCATAAACAATAATATACTGTGTCTATTAAATATGCATTTGGAAGGTGAGAGAAAGAAAAGCCTTTTTTTTTCTTTTTCATTTCTTGACCTCTGCTCTCTGTCCTGAGCTTGGCACTTTCCCTTTTTGTATCACTTAGGATCCTTTCAGATAGAAGTAACAGAAATCCTAATTCAACTGATTTGAACAAGAATTTTAAATATAGCTTTAAAAAAATAGGGCTACGCCAGAATTCAGCAACAACATTATCAAGAACCAAGGTTTTTTCCGTCTTTTGCTTCTGCCCTCTTTCAGGTGTTTCTTTGCTGTGCAGCGTTCTCCTTCAATGGTTCCGGGTAAGCTATGGTGCATCCAGAAATTGTCAGTGTCTGAAGGCCAGAAATGGCAGTGAATACTCATCCTTCTGGGTGTCCTTTGTTTTCTCAATTGTGAAGAAAACGTTCTCAGAACCTCCCTGGCCTCCAGCAATTGTCCCAGCTAGGTGATTGGGCCAGAATTTCAAACCATACCCTGAAATGATCCCTTGTAAGAGGAATGAAGTTACCATGCTTGTCCTTGTCCAGTCAAGCTTCAAGCCTTAGGCCTGAGTAGGCCCCAGCCTCCTGTACCTGGGTATGGGGTGTGGGCAGTCAATACCTGAATAAAATCACAAAGTCAGATGCTATTGGAAGGAAGGGGAGGGAGAAATCATTACTGGATAGGAATGTAACACGTCTCATTTCATTCTCCCAACAACCCTCTCCAAAAGGTCCAGAACACCCAGAGAGAATGACCTTACCCATGGTCCTAGAGCTAGAAAGTAGAGAGCTGGGATTCGAATCCAAATGTTTCTGGCTCCAGAGTCTTGGATCTTGGAAGAGACCAAATGAGGGGGAGGTAGGGAGGGCGGGACTATTCAACTACAGAGTGATTGTGTCACTAGACTATTCCATGGAAATGTCAAAGGGTCTATTTAGCCCACAAATCAGTAATAAGTTATAAAAATAACGTGCATTGAGGCAATTTAGAAAATGTAGAATAAGGAAAAAATAAATATACCCCATAACTTCACTATCTAGCCATAACCACCATTAATATTTTGGAGTATTTCATCTTTGTCTTTGTAAACACATCCACACCCTGATTATACATTCAAAAATATGTATTTATCATTTTCCATGTAGAATAATATGCCAATATAGAATTATATATGCAGATTCATGTTATAAACATTAGAAATAGGCTGCATAGGCTGTTTTATATCTTACTGTTCCACTTAACTTTATATCATGTACATTTTTATATATTTTCCCATAAACTGTAATTTTTCAGGAACATTATTTTAATGACTGCATAGCAATCCATTTTATAGATAACAAAATATATTAGAGAGGTCTCTTATTTGTTTCTCCCTATTTCTCTTTATGGGTAGTAACACTGTAAATGAGCATCCACACATCATACATCTTAAGGCACATCTTTTATTATTTCGTCAGGATCAGGATATAGTCTTTGAAAGAATGGGTCCGGAAATGTACGTTTTAAAGCTGTAAACACTCAAAGCGTATTGCCAGATTGCAATACAAATATGTTGTGTAGCCTACCTTTCCAATGACAGTGTGTGAGAGTGTTTGGGTTCTTTCTTAATGGCTCTTGGCTAGGATTTTTTTTCTTTTCTTTTTGTTTTGGAGTAGATTTGGAAGTTATGTATCAAGGCCTTGCATCCCACAGATAAATTATTGCTGACACCTATTTGTCATTTCTCAAGGGGATTGCTGAGAGTTCATTATGCTTCTTGTATTAATTGTACAAAGCAAAAATGGAACTCCATATAAAATATTGAGAAAAACCATCACAACTTGTATTGAAATCATATTTGACTTTGTATCTCTACCAAAATTGAAATAAGAACCTCCATAAATGCTGGTGCATTGTTAAAATGTTCAGATAAATTATTTGGTTCATAAATAAATAATATTAACTTTTATGATAATGGAGAGGATGAGCGATGGTATGAGACTTTCTGAATATGCCAATAATTCACTTTCTTGCAGCCAAGACAAACAGCATCATGAATTAAATGAAAGAACATTGGATGAGAGACTGCACCATCTTAAGACTGGCTCATTAGGGTTGCATGGATCCACAGAATGTATCACATGTCAAAAATCGGTATTATCTATTTTAGGGGGTACAAAGAGAGATGATCTCAAAAGGTACCCTGGTAAGGGGCAATTGGAAATTGTTGTTAGCAACACATTGGTTATGAGAAGAAGGCACAGAAGGCAGGAAACCTATGTGTATAATTCCATTTTGCAATGTCCTGGATAGAGCCAAAGAGACTGCATTGGATTCTAATAGGTTGGAAAGACAGAGATGATACAGGCAGCCGAGATTTGCAAATTTCCAAACAAGTCTGTCTATTTCAGCAGGGGTCTTTTGAGTGATTTTCAGTGGCACGCCAAGTGTTTTCACTGACCAGCTCAAAACTGGAGGAGGAGACACAGTATGTTGAACATCTAGCTCTTCTCTGAACTTCATTTCCTGCTCTGGGCTCCATCCTCTGGTCCTCACCCAATTACCTCATGCTTTGGCATACTGAAGTCTGCCTTTAATGCTAAAATTTATTCATTCTTTCACACATTAAATAGTTTATTGGCTAAATTCTGTGCGCCTGGTACCATGCCAATCAAAATGGTGGTTCCCGGCCAGGAGCAGTGGCTCATGCCTGTAATCTCAGCACTTTCAGAAGCTGAGGTGGGTGGGTCACTTGAAGCCAGGAGTTTGAGACCAGCCCGGCCAACATGGTGAAACTTTGTCTTTACTAAAAAAAAAACACAAAAATTAGCCGGGTGTGTTAATTTTGAGGCTGAAGCAGGAGAATCATTTGAACCCACAGGCGGAGGTTGCAGTGAGCCAAGATAGCACCACTGCACTCCCCTGTGATCTTCATTTTGAAGGGGACTTTGTTCATTCTTCATCATTTATCACAGTTCTTCCTGAACATATACCATGTGTGGGGCACTGTGCTAAATTCTGGGGATGCAAAGAATTTAAAATCATGCAATGATGGTTAAGAAAGGATGACATTCTTGAACGTGGAGTTGGCTGGTACTGCTTGCTACTCTAGATTCTCTCTTCTTTTTTAATTTTTGAAATCATTTCCTTACTTTGGTTGGGCAGGAATTAAAATACAGAGAACAATACCAGGTTTACTCACTCTGGTTAGTAATTGCATACTTAACAGACTCAGGAAAACAAGGGTTATCACCTACCATAACAGTCCTTAATCATGACTGCAGATTAGAATCATCTGGGAGATGTGGGCGGGGGGAAGCACAATGCCCAAGACATGCCCCAGAGCAATTACATCAGAATTCACTGGCGTGTGTGACCTAGACATCAGCGTTTTTTAAAGCTCCTAAGATGATTTCAGCACGCAGCCAAATTGAGAAGCACCAACCTAGAAAGTGAAGGTGCACTGAGTTACCTTTCCTTTTCCAGACAGCCCAATTCCGTTATACATGCCATGAAAAAACAAAAAACAGAAACATGGCTATAGTTTTCAAAAACTCTGCCTTCCTTGTTGGAGATTTAAAGCAGACATTGGTATTTTAAAGGCCTTGAGGAATCTTGCCATTAAAAAATGAAAAAGAAAAACCTGTTGAATTTTAATAGAATTCTCTATTAATTTTGATTCAAGATTGGCTTGTGTTTTCTCCCTCTTTCTCTCAAACAAGAATTTCACTGAATACATCTGAGAAGTGGCCAGACTATGTAAGAGCTGATTATCTAGTCAGGGAGTGCGTTAGTTTTTGTTTCTCTATTCTCTAGTCCCCCTTTCTGCCCTTTTTCTCTTTACTTTTTGAGTAGGAAAGGGGCAAACTGAAGAGGTAAAACTGCAGTCAACCAGTTTGTTACAAGCTTTCATTGACTTTTCAACAATGTAAAATAAGACTGCATTGTGGAAGAGTCTTGTAGTTTTCTTATTTTCTGTATTGGTGGTTCTCAAAGTGTGTTCCCTAACCACAGAATCAGAATGAACTGACTGGTGTGGTGGGCAGAATTATGCTCCCTCCCCCCAAAGATATGTACACCCTAATCTCTAGAACCTGTGAATATACTATCTTACCTGGCAAACTGTCTTTGCGTATGTGACTAAGATTACAGCCCATGAGATGGGGGGGATTATCCTGGTTACCTCGGTGGCCCCAGTCTAATCACATGAGCTCTAAAAATCAGAGAATATTTTCAGGCTGCAATCAGAAAGATAATGGTGATAGAGGAGGCAGGTGAGATTCAAACCATTAAAAGAACCCAACCTCTCATTGCTGACTGATTATGGAAGGAGGGGTCAACCTCCTAACAAACGTGGATGGCCTTAAAAGTTGAGATGACCTTCAGCTGATAGGCAATAAGGAACCAGGACTTCAGAACTGCATTCTGCTGACAACGGGAATGAGCAAGGAAACAGATTCTTCCTCAGAGACTGCAGAAGGAGCCTGCTCACACCTTGATTTGAGCTTGGTGGGACTTGTGTCAGACTTCTGACCCACAGAATAGTAAGATAATGAATTTATGTTTTTTTAAACCCAAAGTTTATGCAAATTTCTTCTGACTTTATTGGGAAGCTAATACACCTGGTAAATTACTGAAATACAAATTCTCAGGCCTCACCCTACACTCACTTAATCAGAAACTCTGAGATGGGGTTGTGCAGTCTATTTTAATGGATTCTCTAGGTGATTCTGATGTGCTGAAGTTTGAGAACCACCATTATAAAATAATAGAATTCGCAAATATTCAGTAGGCGTATGACTGCCCAGAACACAGACTGCATTTCTTACTTTTGTTGCAGGTGGTTATGGCCATTTGACTAAGTTTTGACCAAACAGGTTGTTGAGTGAAGGCTTAACTCAAGGCTTGGGGTGTTCAAGGGCCAGAAAAGACTGGCCCTTGACCATCTCCTGAGAGATAACCTTGGAGCTTCTGAAGTGCCCTAACTGATAAAAGTGTCTTTGTATACGTGAAACTGTGGGCCTTGCCAGATAGTTTATATTGACGATGTGATTGATGGTGAATGCTGTTTCTGTTCACCCAAAGCCCTGGGCCATGCTGTGTCAATTTGACCTCTGGGGGGGACTGGAGACTGGATAATTAAGGTCAGTCATGCGGGGGAGTCCATGTCTATGTGACTGACTCCCAATAAAAGTCATGGACACCAAGGCTCAGGTGAGCTTCTTGGGTTTGTAATACTTTATACATGTTGTCATACCTAGTCGCTGGAAGAATTAAGAATCAGCTGTGTGACTTTACTGGTAGAGGACACTGTAAGCTTGTGCCTGTTTTCTCCTGGATTCTTTCCTATATACTTTTTAATTTTGCTGATTTTAATCTGTATCCTTTCTCAGTAGCAAACCATGAGTATATAGTTTTTGGTGGGGGGGGGTCCTGGGAGTCTTTTAGTGAACCATTGAGCCTAAGGATTGTCTTAGGGACTCCTGATGCATAGAGATAATAAGAAGCTTTCTGAGCAACCTTCTGGACATTTTCTTGTAGCAGGTGCACAATGCCACATTCCCTATCCCCCACCTAATTTCACTGCAGCTGTGGCAGATGCTGCCATGAACTGCCAGGGTCCTCAAGTTCTGCCATGCTATACATCCACTATTCTGGTTTAGGCCTTACTTGAAAACCAAAGAAGACTTCCTAGCCCATGCACAAGCATGGTCAGGTAAGTAACAGCACCACAGGCAATGTTCAACCACCGGGGACATGTGTTGGTGGGTTGCAACAGCCTTCTATTAATTAGATGGACAGTGTGGATATATTCTACACAGCTCTTCACATAGCCTCCAAGGTGTTGATAACACATGCAGTTTCTTTTTTCCTTCCAGTTTTTACTTTCTCCTCTCTTTCATTCAAATTTTCTGAGATCATCATCCAAATAAGCTACCCAAACCTATGCCCTTGGTCCTTGTCTTAGGCTTTGCTTTCAGGGGTACACCAACTAGGAGAAGGGACATTACATCTTCCCCCTTGCTGCCAACTGGAGTGCAGACATAATGGCTCATTAATTACTTTTAGCTGCTTTGTGTGTGTGTGTGTGTGTGTGTGTGTGTGTGTGTGACAGAACTTTGCTCTTATTGCCCAGGCTGGAGTACAATGGCACAATCTCAGCTTACTGCAACCTCCGCCTCCCAGGTTCAAACTTATTCTCCTGCCTCAGCCTCCTGAGTAGCTGGGACTGCAGATATGCACCACCATGCATGGCTAATTTTTTGTATTTTTAGTAGAGACCAGGTGTCACCATATTGGTCAGACTGGTTTCAATCTCCTGACCTCAGGTGATCCATCTGCCTCGGCCTCCCAAAGTGCTGGGATTACAGCTGTTAGCCACCGTGCCTGGCCTTTTTGTCTATGTTAAGAAGGCGAATGCTATGGTTTGAATGTGTCCTCCAAAGTTTATGTTTTGGAAACTTAATCCTCAGTGCAACAGTGTTGAGAAGTGGGATGATTAGGGCATGGAGGATCTACCTTCACGAATGAATTAATGTCATTATTGTGGGAGTGAGTTCACTGTTGCAGGAGTGGGTTTGTTACAAAAGTGGGTTGACTTTTTGCTCCTTTGTGTGCTCTTCCTCATCATGTGGTACCTTCTTCCATGTATAACACAGCAAGAAGGCTTTCACAAGAGGTGGGCCCTTGATCTTGGGCTTCCCAGCCTCCAGAATTGTGAGCTAATAAATCTCTGTTGTTTATAAATTACCTAGTCTCAGGTCCTGTTATAGCAGCACAAAGCAGACACAGTAAGTTGAGCCACCTAGGTCTGTAGTGGGTTTGTAGAACTGCCATGTCAGCACTAGACTACTGACCTCCAAACTTGTTAAATGAGAGAATAAAAGCTTGTGTATTTAAGCTTCTTTTTAGTTTTTTTTTTTTTTTGAGGTGGAAGGTAGTGAAAGAGTGGTTCACATTCAACCTAACCTCTTTCTGTCTAGTATATCAACTAATGGCTACATGGAGGTGTTGATTTTTTGTCACGCTGAAATTAGATTGTCCCCTGACCTTTATCATCACGATGATTAAGGGTGGATTGCCTGAGGGACAAGCATGTTAGTTTTGGGGAAGGGCAGGAGACTGAGAGTCCAGCAACTTGGATACTGTGTTCATCCCTAAGCAGCTGTGCCCCTTAATTTCTCTTGGATTGGACTTCTTGATCTCAGGGTCACTTTTGATTTTTTATATACCCCGATTCTATGATTTAAAGTATTAGAAAATTCACATGTAAAACAAAACACTCAGATCATTATAAAATGTAAATGTGGATATACAATCTATATTTGCGTTTTGAGCATTTCGAGATTTCCTTTCTAATAGAATGATGAGCACATCTTAGCCTCTGTGTGTGTGTGTGTGTGTGTGTGTGTGTGTGTTTAAAATGACTCGTGAGCTAGAATTCCCTTGAGACATTATTAAAGTTGATCACATTACTCACTTCGAAGACTCAAACTTTCCTTGAATGTTGGAAGATGTTTACAAAACTCTGTTCACCTGACAGTGATTCTTCAGGCTAACAGGAACCTTCACATGTTTTTTTTTTTTTTTTTTGCCTGAATAATACCCAAGCAGTCTATATAATGAGACAGGCCAAAGGACAGGGAATTAAGCCCCAGGACACTTTCTGCTCTGTCGTTTGAATTTACATGCAGAAACCATAATTTATGGTGTGATCAAGAATGATATAAGTTGGCAGTGTAATGAGCTTGGGATGTTGGGTAGTCCAGATGTACACCATAACCTTTGCTGGATGGAAGTGTCAGACTTGGGCACATGCATATCGGTTGTGGGTAAAGACTCTCCTTTGGGGAGTCAAGGGTCGTGAATTTTTGTCTCTAGGCAGCATATACACAGTTGCCTGGCAACTGCGAGAGCAATTTAGTCTTTGCTATACGATCCTGTAAAGGATTTCATCCATCTTGAAAAGCTAATAGCATAATTTAAATTTTCGAAGCAGTGTGTGGGTGTCTCAAGCGGCAGAGCCTTATCTCACATCCAGTTGCACACTCTAACTGTGTAAACTTGAAGCTTTCCTGCATGAAGGATGCTGTAAATAAAAGGCTAGAACTCTGAAGTAAGGATGAAAGTGATATCTTTCATTAGAATGTATTCGGTGTGAAGTAACAGAACACCCAACTAATAGTATCCTAAAACACAAGGAGATTCACTGTTTTCTACGCAACAAGCCTCAAAATAAGTAGTCTCAGTGATGATTTGGCTGCTAAACAAGGATCCAAACTCTTTGCATGCTTTTATTCCACCATTGGCAGTGTGCTGGCCTTAATCCTCAGACTTGTTACCTTATGCCACAGAATGGCTGCCAGAGCTTTCAACAAAACAGTGTCCCAGATTAGCATTCAACATAGGATAAGAGGGAAGGGGACAAAAAGGGCCGTCTCATGGTGGACCTCTCTCTCTCTTTTATTTCAAGAAAGACAATCTTTCCTTAAAGTCTCTTAGCAGATATCTTTCTATTTCTCTTTGGCTAGAACTGAGTCACACATTCATCCCATCCTAGACCAGTGTTAGTGTTAATGAAGTATTCAGTTACCTTCACTGGCTGAGGCCGTTAAGTTTCAGCCTCTTATGCTGAGAGTAAGGCCTATCTTCCCTGAACACGTTACCACCTTTAGGTACCTGAGAAAGATCAAGGTGTGTTGGCAAGGATGAAGGACCCATGGCTGCTAGGAAAGTATCTCACAGTGTTGCTGTACCTTCGTCCGTGTTATTGCTTATGTGTGGCGGTCAGAGGGAGCTTAGTCATCCTCAAAATGTTTTTAAACATGACATTGAAAGTGTAATTTGAAAATAAAACATTTTGCATTAAAATTGGATTTTTTCTTCTCTTGAAAAAATTCATTGATTTAGCATCATTTGAACCACATACATGCATGAGGGTATTTAGCTCAAGGGATTGCCTTCCTCCAGTGGGGCATCTGTTTCAGTTTACCACATTCTTCACCACTCTTTTTGTTATGCACTTGGTCCTCTTTACTCATGTATGTTAACTTCCTGGCCCCCATATTCATTTGCATTTGTGAACCTTGGTCTAGCTCCTTTTTAGTGACATGCAGACATTATGAAACAGGAGTCTTATAATCAGACTGGCTCATTATGCTCCAGTGTACCAACAGCCACCATTCTCTTTCATCCTTCCCATACTTGTGATTCTTTTGCTCTTCTGGTTTATATTTAAAAAATTTTATGCCTGTAGAAGGGAGTACAGTGCAATGGTTAAGAGCATGGCTTTTGACATAATACAGAAGTGGTTTGAGCCCTGGTAGTATCACTTACCAACTTGTGGCCTTGTATTCACATCTGCAAAATTAAATAATAATGGAACCTATCTCATGGGGTTGATTTGAGAAGTAGTACATGGTTCACCTAAAACTAATCTTGATGGAGATGATGCTGAAGAAGAAAATGATGACATCTCCATGAGTCTGTGTTAATGACATCAGTTAGTCCTCCCAGACTCCATTTGGAATGCAAAAACAGCATCTTCAGTGAGGGATGAATAGCAACAATCTATCCTGTGGAGCTAGAAGAAGGTGCTTTGAGTGACCATGCTTGAGGAGCAGTAATCAACCTGGAATAACTTTTTTCTACTCCTTTAAAAGATAGAATCAGATCCACCTAATTCATGCCTCCAGGTAACCAATACAGCTCCGAGAAATTCAGTTCTGCACTCAAGATTTGCTCATTTCTATTCAACTGGAGCACATTCTGCATTTATACGGTCCAAAAGCAGTGGATATTTTAGTTTGTGCCTGGGGACATGGGAAATAATTCTCAATGTCTCTACTGACCTTGGAGAATCACAGTTTCCCTACCAAAAACTCTTTTTATTCTGTTCTTATTTTTTGGTCTAGGTTTCATGAGATTCATCCATATGTAACTCAATCTAGAGATATAAGATCATATAAATCCAATAAGTTATATGGAGGTCACCATATAAATGATGCCAGAAGAGTTATTTGGGAGAGGCAAAAGGATATTCTGAGATTGGGCAGTTGCTTTATTTTACTTTCCAGATTAAGTAGATCCTAGTAAATTAGGTTAAGGAATTCTTAGGAACTTTATTATAGCTTCATTTTTTTCCTAATTAAACCGAAAAAAATCAGTTGGTTAGGGTAATAAGCACTAGGGGCAAAACCAGGGGGATACCTTGTTGTGGATCTAAATAAAAATGTTGAACTTGTATTGGGAAGTTTAGAACTATTAACCATGGTTTGAAATGTTGTGACATAGAAATTCCTTGAAATGTCTACTACTTACTCTATAGATATATTTGAACAAGTATGTAAAGAAATTCAATATAGTATTATATGTCTATACATTGAAATTACTCTGCATGCATTAATAAGCATGGTGTAGATCTCTATGAATTGACATGAAAAGATGTCAAATGTGGCAGAACAGTATGTATTATATAAATATAGAAAAATGTGTGTCTGCATGCAAAAACATACGTGCCAAATTATTAATATAGGCTCCCTCAGGGAATGAAATGGGAAGAAGAAGGGGAAGCAAAATTTAATCTTTGATTTATATATTTTTATACATGTTTTGCAATAACATGTACCTTATAATTAGTACTTTACATTTGAGAGTTTGGAATGGAAATGTAGCAGTTATAATATTCCTCCTGAAGAACAGTGTCATGTGAAAGTTAAGAACACAAGCTGTAGAGCCATGATTTGCCTGGACTTGAATCCTGCCTACATCATTGGCGAGCTGTATGCTCAAGCGAGTCCATAGACTTAAAAATAGAATTAAATATTTAATTTAAATTTAATTAAAATACATTTAAGTTTAAATTTATTTAAATTAAATAAAATAGAATTAAAAATTTACCCTAGGCATCCAGAGTCTAGGGTTAGGAATTTATCAAAGATGAAGATATTCTTTTGATATTAAATAACATATATATATTTAAAAAATGAAACTTTGAGAGGAGACAAGTGACTGGATAGATAAGGATGAGAAACACAGAGGCACTTACCTGTAACCAAGGTGCAAACTCCACAGCCTTGAACTAAACATATTTTACAACAGGAACATAAAACAAATGGGCTGAAACTGGCAGATCGGGACACTCAAAGGAGGGGGGAAAAAGGGAAGGTGTTCAATAGCCTTCTCAATGTTTCATAAACTTCAATCATCTCACTTCTTCCCAGCTAGTTTTCTAATTCTTCACCTTATCTGTTCTCTCCTGACAACAAGTCCTGTCTTTAATCCAGATTTTATCTCTTTATGGGACAGCTGATTCGACAATTATATATAGTTCATCAAAGGGCTGGAACATTCTGCAGAATAGTGAAACAAGTCACTTGGAAATGGGAAGACATGCTCAAGGATGAATGCATCAGAAGAAGCTACTATAAATGAATCAGTAGGAGTGAGGCAAAAACAAATATTTGGTAGGGAATGCTTAGAAAACCAGGGTAACCTGACCTCCAGTCCTAAGACTTAATTGAGCTAAGGAACTGAGTGCTGCAGAATCATCCTCTGCGGTTGCTTAGATGAAAAGCTAGCCAGGCTGTAAGAACAGTGACTGATTGACATTGACAGCCTTCCATCTGGAGCTTAATCTGTCCCCATATATCTGCGACAGTGGTGGGTCTTTCAGAGCAGGTTCATGTAATTCTGAAGGCCAAACATCAAGCAAGAAGCCAAAGTCTGAGTCATTAGTCACACATTTGGGCCATAGGGCAATTCCACGGCATTGCCTTTACTTGCAGCTGGAGAAGATATGATGGCCCATAATGTGGTATTTAATGAGGAGTACACACTGATGACAGGGCTAAACTGTAGCAGCAAGTTACTGCTAGGAAATAGCTCCAGTTTAGAGGAGTTTCCCTCTGTGCTTTCTCCCCAGAAAGCTGCTGGCTTTCTTCTCTGAAACACAGATACGTCTCCTGATTGACTGTCTTCGTGGTAGCTCATTATGATGTTGGGTGGCAGCCTGTTCAGCTATAGTAAAGTACAGTAAGTCCTCACTTAATGTCATCGATAGGTTCTTGGAAACTGGGACATAAAGCAAAGCAACATGTAACCAATTTCACCATAGGCAAAGTGATATAAGTAAGAGTTAAGTTCCTACAGCATATTTCTGATCACAAATACACTATCACACTTCTAAATAGACCAAAACACTTTGAATATTATGCACTGAAATCTATGTGAGCTATATATACATTTGAGAAAGATTAATAAAAACAAGTAAGATAATTATTTACTCACTTATTCCAGTTGAGGATCTCGGATGGCTGCAGCATATCCCAGCAGCTCAGGGTGCAAGGTGGGGAACCACCCTGGACAAGATGTCATTCCATTGCAGGGCCCACTCATTTACACAACTACACACACACTCTCACTCACTCAGATGGGGACCATGTAGACACACCAGTTCACCTACCATGCTCATCTTTGGGATGTGGTTTTCTTGACTGCCCAGAGAAAACTCACATAGACACGGGGGGGAATGTTTAGACTCCGCACAGACAGGGACCCCACTGGGAATCGAATTATTTTCTATCAGTGTTATAACCAGATGACATTGAATGAAACAACTTTGAAGACCTGTTGTGTGGAGCTGCAAAGTGTTCAGGTTGTTCCCTGCCCTCAATTCCCTGAAGGCTAGTGTCTCCATGCCACAAAAACAATCAGCAGTTGTTTTCACCGAAGCAGGTTTGAGGGACCTGAAGTTTCCTTGAAACATTTAAGGTCTCTGTTTCCTCCTGCTTTAAAGAGAATATGTGTCCATTATTTGCAAATGAAAATACTGCTTAGATGATGTAATTTGAGAAGTACAATAAACTTTGGCAAACTCTCTTTTAAAAAAGCAGAATAGGTGTAGCCAGGCACCCCCAAATTAACTGATTTTCTTCAGTTTATGGGTATCCAATTTATCTCACTGCTTTCTGGCAAAAAGAAAAGAAAAGAAAAGAAAAAAGCCATATTGAATTAAATGGCTTTCATTATCTGACAAAAGCAAAGCATCTGTTTTTTTTGAGAATGAAATTCACATGTGAATTACTTTAGTTAGCTGTGGTTGATGGGATTTTGTGTAAAATGTTGGACAGTGTTTTCAAATTAAGTTTCATTTACCAAAGTTATTATAACACTGTTCAAATGGATAATTTTTTTTTTTTTGAGACAGAGTTTTGCAATTTGTTGCCCATGCTAGAGTGCAGTGGCGTGATCTCGGCTCACTGCAACCTCTGGCTCCTGGGTTCAAGCGATTCTCCTGCCTCAGCCTCCTGAGTAGCTGGGATTACAGGCATGCACCACCATGCCTGGCTAATTCTGTTTTTTTAGTGGGGGAAGGGGTTTCACCATGTTAGTCAGGCTGGTCTCAAACTCCTGACCTCAGGTGATCCACCCACCTCAGCCTCCCAAAGTGTTGGGATTACGGGCGACAGTCACCGCGCCTGGCCCAGATGGATGTTTTTGAAATTGACTCTCTATCTTAGCTAACAGCATAACAAATTGTAATTTAGGGAAATGCTTAGTTGGGAGTGAAACACCCTCATTTTCTATGGCTAGACATTGGGGAATCTGGAGGAATAAACAATTATGTGACCAACAGTTCCCAGAGTTTCTCTTTACTGGACTCAGAGGAAGGGCACACATTTGGAGCAGAGTCATGGTGGTGATTAAGAGGGTAGATTCTAGACCAGGACTACTTGACCTAAAATCCTGGCTGCATCCTTTATCAGCTGTATGACTTTGAGTGAGTCCATTCTCTTCTCTGGACATTGTTTATTTGTAAAATAGGGATAATAATAGTAGCTACCATGTAAGGTTGTTGGGTTATGCACTTTCTGTAGATCCATCTGTATTCATCCATTTTTGCATTGCCATAAAGAACTGCCTGAGACTGAGTAACTTATAAAGAAAAGAGGTTTAATTGACTTACAGTTCCACAGGCTGTACAGGAGGTATGGCTGGGAAGGCCTCAGGAAACTTATGATAATGGTGGAAGGTGAGGAGAAAGGAGGCACCTCTTACATGGTGGGAGCAGAAGAAAAAGACTGAAGGGCAAAGTGCCACACACTTTTAAACAACCAGATCTTGTGAGACCTCACTCACTGTTGCAAGACAGCAAGGAGGAAGTCTGCCCCCATGATCTAGTCACCTCCCACCAGGTCCCTCCTCCAACACTGAAGATTACAATTTGACATGAGATTTAGGCAAGGACACAAATCCAAACCATAGCACCATTCATATCTTTCCTCCTTGGGAACTATACTGGGGAGGGGAATGAATGAGAATGATGTTATGTTAAGGACCATCTTAAATATACCTTACATGTATATGAACTATTGGAAACTACCATGGAATATGTAAAATGTGGAGACATCGTCTAGGGCTGTACAGATGAGTAGAGCAGTCTGTTGTGCCATACGTGGAGATTCGTGCTTATATAATCGTAGACTTATAGCATCGTAAAACTCAATAGCTCGTGTTTATGGAGAACTTATTACATGCCAGGTAGTGTTCTAAGTGGTCTATGAGGATTATCTCATTGAATCCTTTTAATAACCTTATAATGTAGGTGTTATTTTATCTTAATTTTTTTCTGTGATATTAAAGAATTTGCTAGGTCTCAGAGTTGATCTCTCTTAGAGGTGATTCTTGAAGTCCAGCCAGTTTGATTTCAGATGTCAGCTCTCAGCTATTACAGTTGGAAAGTTTGGAAGGTTCTGTGACCCAAGAAGCTCCTTCACCAACTGCCTGAGCTTTTCAGATAGTCGTCTTAGCTCTTGTTTACATTTGTTGGCATAGAACAGTCTTGTGTTGTGTGAAAAACTTTTTCTCGCAGGTGAAATAATTTAGCTGGATTTGTTTTGCATTTTTAGTGACACTTGACTCTTCATCTGGCTCTGTGTTTAATCTGCCACCTAAAACAGCAATACCTGATACCACCTTTCATTATAGCTTCTTCATCCTTTCTCTCCCCTGCCACATACTTTACACGTTTAATGTTCCAATGGCCTGGGTATTCTGAAGGAGAATTAACCAATATGTAACATAATTTTTGGCCTTTATGTTCCTTGGTGTTCAGAGAATAATAAAAGTTACAGTCATTGGGTATATCTGATTTGTGATTTTTTATTCCTACCAAAGATATTCATCTCCCTTCTTTCCTGTACTTACTGTGTGTTTTATTGGAAACCATCAAGAGCTATTACCTGGTAATGGTTCTGGAAAACAAAGACTCTTTCTACCACCAGCTTTCACTGTGGCCAAACTTGAGTAACATATGGATGCCATTTCAAGGAAAACAATTCCTATGAATTCCCAATGTTGACTTAATATTTTTGTTATTGGTTTATTGAACCACATGAAAATATAAAACTAGGCATGAACTTCTTTGTGTAGTTCTTAGACAAATATGAAACCATAACATATTTACAAATTAAATACAATCAAAATGACAAAACTAAATTCAAATGAGGAATATTACATTAACGTGATGAATGATATTATTTGTTTATGCAGAGTCATCTCTGGAAATATCAATATGAAATGTCTGTTATGTCAAAGGTTCTACACAGCTTGTCATGTTTGTATTAGCCTTGGCTGTGTAATGACTCGATTTCCCTAACACTTCCATTTGCTACTACTGGATAATTCATGTGTACTCCACCCCTTACTCTGAGATCAGGAGGCACAATCACATTATTTAAATAGTAAATTTGTCTCTTATCTTTTGTTGTGACAATTAAAACAGCAATACTTGATACCACGACAATTATAAATGTAAACATAAAGCCAGGCACAAAACTTTTGTGCTGATACCTGTATTTTAGGTGCTATGTTGCTGATGCAGAATACACTTGAACTATTTTAAGTGAGTATTATCAAAATAAAACCAAAAAGAAAAGGTCTCATCAAGAACATTCAGATCCCTAACCAGAGACCCCAGTTTGAAAAAGATGTGGGTGATCTCTCCTTCCTCTGTGGAGAGGATTGCTGTTGTCTTTCCTGGGAATGCTCTTTCCAAAGCACATTGTAGGGCTCATTCTTCCTCTTCATTCAAGTTATTGTTCAGTGTCATTGACATGGGAAGGCCTCCCCCTGACCATCTTTTCTAGGGTAGCATTCTCATCAGTTTTGCTCCTTACTCTGCCCTGTTTTTTCAGAGCACTCATTATTACCTGGCATTGTTTGCTTGCTTTTGTCTGTCTCCATCATTAGCATGTAAGCTGCATTGTGAATGGACTTAGGTTTATTTATGCCTCACAAAGAAGGTGATAAAGATCTATTGGACCTAGGAATAAACAGCCTTGCTCTTCAACCTCGCTTCCTTTTGGCTGTGTCCCTAATCCCAATTTTAACCTGGGTAAAGACTCATTTTTTCCCTGTTTTCGTGGAGAATGGTGCCCCGCTATATTGCCCAGGCAGGTCTTGAACTCCTGGGCTCAAGCTGTCCTCCCACGTCTACCTTTCTAAGAGCTGGGATTACAGGCATGAGCCATCCCACCCAGCAGGTAAAGACTCATTTTAAAAACTGTCCCAGCTGATGATTAATGGATACAAAAAATAGTAAGAAAGAATAAATAAGACATGGTATTCGCTAATACAACAAGGTGACTATAGTAAAAATACAATTTATTTGTACATTTTAGAATAACTAAAAGAGTATAATTATTTGTAACACACATGATAAATGCTTGAGGTGATGGATACCACATTTGCCCTGATGTGATTATTACACATTGCATGCCTGTATCAAAATATCTCATGCAACCCATAAATATGTACACCAACTATGTACCCACAAAAATTAAAAATAAAACATTTTTAAAAAAACACCCCCACTTAAGCCTACATTCTCTCTGTCCCTCATTAGAACACCTTGAATCTTTATTGGGACCCCTTTTATGTCACTCATGGATTCTACCTCATGATATTTTTTCTTCATTTTTGTCTCTTCTCCCAGATCTTGAGCTCCATGAGGAGCTGTAATCAGCTGTGTTTGATTAACCTTCAGTTCCCCCAGTATCTGGCATGAATGCAGAAATTTGGTTATACATGGGAATCACCCTGAAACTGTAGAGTACTTGGTTCTCAGTATCATTCACTTCTCTTCTACAGTATCCTGTAGAGGGGCTAGTACTTGGTTGGAGGGTCAGTGGATAGCATATGGTAAAAAACACTATAAGCTTTGGGAGCTGAATTTTCTATGACTAACCTTATGTTGACACTACAATAGGAAAAATTAAATTTAGTTCAACTGAGCTTTCCTCATCTCTATTATGCATGAGACCCTAATTAGGCATTATTGTGGCTACAATGAGCACTGTATTACCTTTGAGTTCACAGTTCAGTGGAGCAGACAGACAGAGGTAAGGAGAGACAGACAGAGATAATGTTTGTTCATTCATTCATCCATTCATTCATTCTTCAGATATGGAACATCATGTCCTTGCTACTAGCGTTAGGAAAAACTCAACACAGACCTCGTCTAAAGCCTATAGTGGAAAAGAGGGACATAAACGTACTAACAACAACTGTGGTTAGTGCAACAAAGGAAAGGAAAGGAACGCAGAGGTGTGAAAATGCATGTGTAATGTGCCTTGTTGCAAAGTAGGGAAGGTTCTCCTTGAGGTACGACATTAAACTGAAACCCTAAGGATGAGTGGTCTCTAACCAGGGGGCAGCAGCAGAGGAATAGCCTGCGCCAGGGAGATTGAAGTGTAAGACTGTAATAGAGGGAATCCAGAGTTCCCCAGGAGTATGGGGTGTGAAAGATTAATTCTGGCTATAGGTCTGGAAAGCTTCATAGAAGGAGGGTTTTGACTGGGCCTTGAGAAACAACAGATCATTCTCAGGTATATGGAAGAGGAGGAGACTGCTATCCATCTAGACCAGGAGACCAGCCTTCTCATAGGCACAGAGGTAGAAATGTCTAGATCTGGCTTGGGAACTATGCAGAGAAGGGAATGTCTACATTGCAGGGCTTATAAAGAAGCTCTATAGTAGAATTATCATATTGATGAAATACAGAAATATCTGAACACCATGAGTCACAAATTCAAAACATTTGCTGGTCAAAAACAAAAGATTGTTATGTTTAAAAGTTTACTGTGTAAAAAGAATCAGCTAAGATAATTCTTAGCTGATGCTACTATTAGCATTTCTATCAATTAAAGATCTTTATCATTAGCACTGTATGTCAGGCTTTTAAAGTAATTTATCACATGGAATCACAGATGCCTTTTTTTCTGAAAAATAAAGAGATAATTTGTTAGAAAAACATTACAAATTATATTGAGTTGACATCACTCAATTACAGCTACATTACTGAATTACACCTGTTCAGGCCAGAGCTGGGGAATTTATTAGCACAACCCCCATTAGAGCTAATGGGAAATACCGTTCCAGTGCTCTTTGAATCTACTGCATATTCTGTAAGAAGTGTTTTTCCTGCTGGGGTTGTTCTCCGGCTTGACAAGGTAAGCTGTGAGGACTTTATTTCTTACGAAGTTTGGGGATATCACACCAGTGCTTTTATTCACCCAGACTGTGACACTGGGGACTAGCTGGGCTGTGAGAGCCTGTTCAGACAGATCTCTTCCAGTCTTCAGACAGATGACCCGCTCCTCAGCTGCTCCTTTCCCAGCGCTTTCTTACCTGCATTTTAGTTTTCATTACCCAGCCATTATGCCCACTGCCCACAGCCACCTCTGCTTATTGATTTGGGACCTGTGCCAGTTTCTAATTGTTTCCTTCAGATTGGGTTTGCTCCAGATTGCTGACTCTTGTCTAGTAATTTCTCTCTTCGATATAGTGCCCTTCCTTGTCCTCCTTTACTAATTTCTTGAGTAGCCAGAGAAGCTGTGGGTTTGATCCATCAACTCATACCGAGGCCATATGAGCTACAGTGGCTTAAAAAAAATTAACTTCAAACTTTGAACACCATTTTTTTTTTAAAGCCTCAAGAATCATTAACTTCTTCTCCCATCCTCTTTTCCTTCCAGGGCATATTTTTTTGTGTGAATGTATTGTGGGTGTCATTCTTGTTAGTTAACTGAGAACTTCTCAAGAGGCATGGCAGGTTGAAGAATTCCATGTGTCACCATATATTTGAGATCCGTGAAGTATATTTTTAAGTTTCTCAACAGCTCCTCACTTTTCAGGATGGATTTGGAAGAGAGTCCTTCCCTGCAGTGGGTGGGAGGCAGGGGCACCTGGTGCTTGTGGTCCTCATTCCCTGGCCTCATTATTATCCATTGTTCCCTTGGCAAGGAAATATATTTCAAAGTTTCACATTTTTCTGTTAATACTTGTCAAAATACCAGAGCAATTGTATCATACAGCAGCAGAAATCTTCAGAAGTTCTTAATTTTTGTTGACTTTGGAACCTATATCTGATATCTTGATGAATATTTACAGGAGAGAAGAGAATGCTAAAAATCATCTTAATTTTTTTTAAAAAAATAATAGATTAATTCGCATCTAAAAGAATTATCAGCCTCTCAATAGGTGGAGGAATCTTGGAACCTCATTGTAAATGTGTTCATTCCAGGCATGGATCTAACAATAGAGTGTAGTGCAGCTCTACTCAAAGGGTGGTCCTTGTCCTGGTGCCAGCATGCAACAAAATAAGCATAGACATTGAGAGTAAGGATTTAGAAACTCATGGGCAATTTAACAGAGTAAATTTGTCTGTTGAATCCAATAACAAATTTTGACTTTTACTTTGAACGCCTTTATTCCCCAGTGATTCATTTTCATTGCATTTTGTAAAAGTATTGATCTGTGTTAGAGTTGGGGTGGGGGTGGTTGGCAGGAGCAATGCTGATCCTTCATCACAGTTCATTCATGTAACACTGGTGTATTGAGGTGAAAAACACAAGCCTCAACCACTAGTTTTTCATAGCCATGGGTGTGAATCCCGGATATGCTATTTACTGTCTGTTGAACTTGGGCCAGTTACCAAGTCTCTCTAAACGTCATACTCTCTACCCTGAAAATATAAGTAAGGTGGTACTGTTCTTTGCAGGGTTGCTGCTAGGATTAGTTAAGATGTTACAGGTAAACCTGCAGAGTCACTGCATCAGGGTTCAGCCAACTTTGGCAGTCCTGGGAAGAACATGAGTGTGGTGCTTGGTGCATAATGAAATTTAATAAATGTTTACCATGATTTGTTTTTAAGTAGAATTTGTGTATGCCTTATAGCCTCTCTGAAGGATACTGGGAAACAAAATTTTATGGTGGCCTCAGTTGGGTCACACATTTATAAAGCTCTCTCAGGACATGGACTTGAAGGGAAAAGTTTATGTTTAGGCTCCAACATAAGTCTTTTCTCAAAGGTTGTATCCTTACTGGTTTTCTCCATCTTCTATCTTCTGATGGTGTGTGAAAATTACTAGAACATGTGTATAGAGAGCATCTTCAGGGAGCAGATGTGGATTCTTACTCATTATCAGGTGCAGTGTAACTTTCACCCTGCCTCATGAATTTTGACTCTACTTCGGAAAAATAGTCACACACAACTTCTTGATAGATTTTTCGAAATTAGCTTCCAGAACTTTATACAGAAGGGCATTAGACTCCCCACATCTATTTGCATGTGTTATAGTTCATTTTTGGCTTAAAATTTGCATATGTATTATTCATGCAACAAACATCTATCAGAAACATTTCCAGGGCCTGTCATTTGCCAACCCAGTGGTAGTTGCTGTAGCTTCTAGAAAAATAGAAGTATTTTAGCCATTAAGACATGTCAGCCAAAATAACCCAAGAAGCCAGGGGTGGTGTCTCAGCCCTGTAATCCCAGAACTTTGGGAGGCTGAGGTAAGCAGATGGCTTGAGGCCAGGAGTTCAAGATCAGTCTAGGCAACATGGTGAAACCTCATCTCTACCAAAAATACAAAAATTAGCTAGGTATGGTGGTGCATGCCTGTAGTCCCAGCTACTTGGGAGGCTGAGGTGGAAGAATCACCCGAGCCCAGGAAGTACCTGCCACTGTACTCCAGTCTGGGTGAGGGAGTGAGACCCGGTCTCAAAAACAAATTAACAAACAAACAGAGATAAGGGTACCTATGGAACCAAAGCAGGAGATGCCTTGTAGGTATTTAAAAAATCTCATTGTCATCAACATTTTTATTATAACTTCCTCTCCATGTCTCTTTCTTCGAAGATTTGTTTAATGCACATTTTTTCACATTTTAATCCTTGAAATTGGGATATATGTCATAATTGATGGTCACTTATAATCACTCTAGATAGGCAGCAGTTGGGACAACTGTTGTGGGTTTGTACATGTGCAAATATTGAAAGCGAAGCATCAAAACTCACAAAATAGGTGTCTATGGCTTGGCTTGGAAGAAAATCCAAGGAAGAGTCTTGGAGCATTCTTAGAAGAAACACCTGTATATTTGCTGACACAGAGGGGGACAATGTGCAGGCTGTAGTGATCTGTCCAGTTTTTCCCAGCTGCAAGTGGAAGAGCTGGTCCAACCAACGTCTGACTCCTAGCTTGTGTTTTATAAAATGTACCTTGGAAATTTTCAAATATACACAAATATAGAACTAATAGCATAATGAACACCCATGCATGCATCATCCAGCTTTAATAATTATCAGTATCTTGCCAATCTTATTTCATCTGTTCCCATTTTATTTTTTCTTTCTTTCTTTACTTTTGCTTGAGGACAGTTAAATCATATCCTGGATATCATGTCTTATCACCTGAAAATTCTTCAGTAGGCATCTCTATCTGATAAGGGCCTTCCCTCCTTTATTTAAATACCATGACATCATCACATTTAATGAAATTAATAATAATTCCTTAATATTTACTAATATCCAGTCCATATTTGCGTTTCCTAATTGTTCTTTTGTCAATGGTTTTGATCAAATCAGAATCCAAAAGAGATTCACACATTACGTTGAATTGTTATGTTGCTTGTCTCCTTTATTTTTAATTAGTCCTCTTATCCCCTTCCTCTCAATATCTTTGATTTGTAAGAGAAACTGGATCATTTGCTCTATATTATAAAGTTGGCCATTTGCTTTTGTGTTGTAATGTTTAACTTATTTCTCATAGGGAGAAAAGAAATATCTTTTCCTTCCCATCTTAGTTTTATGATGGAAGCCTCTATGACAAAGACAGATTAACAAGAGAAAAGCAAACAGATTTATTTAATTTAAGTTTTATGAGACAGGGTGACAGGGGACCCTTCATAAGGAAATGAAGACCCAAAGAAATGTTTAAACCTGTGTACTTTTTAATGCTAGGTTTCCTGAAGAGTGGAAAGAGGTGAAATATGATTGGACATACGATTGGGAGTGTGATCTAATGGTAATAAACTGGGGGAGGGAATTAGCAAGACCTATTTGTTCAGCTTCTTCTCTGTGTCCTTGTGTCTTCAGAGATAAGGATGTTCCTTTCCTCCACGTATAAGGAGGGCATCTCTCAAATGAGGGTCTTATGACCTGCTCCAGGGAAAGCTCGAAAAAGTCCTTCCTTTGGTTCATGACCTGCCTCAGGAGAGAAGGGCAGAAGGTGAGAGTGACCTTCCTGCTTCTGCTGTTTTCTTAAATGCCAACGTGTCATGTTTTGGGAAAGCATGTCCTGAACCCCATCATCTATATAGCCTTCTATTTAGTCTAGAGTCTTGGCTAGATTTTACAGAGATTTTTTTTTTAAGCAAGAATACTTCATAGATGACTATATATGTCTTATTTCATCACAGTATGAAGGAAATAATGATATATGTTCTTTTAGTGAAGATAACATGAATTAGTTCATTCAGATATTGTCAACCTGTTCTGTTGCCAAGTTCCTTATCATGCTTACACTGATGGTTTTATATCCACTCATGGTAGTTTCCTGTATCTGGATATAGGTCTTATATTATTAGGGGATGCAAAATAGCAGTTTTCTAATTGTGTTATTTCTCCTGCATTTATGACGTGGAGTTCTATAAAGAACTTTCTGTTATCAACCATTTGGTTACTCTGAAATACAGTTCACATAGGCAGGAAAATAATTGTTCCTTTATCATAGTTTAATTTTTAGATTAATGAATGAATGCCTGATAACTTCTATTTAGTAACATTGGTATGTTGGTAACATTGATTACCAACTAGAAGTTATTAGGCATTCATTCATTAATGCCTAATGAATTTTCATGCATGTGTCATTATGAAGTTAAGGATTTTAAAAATATATTTTGTATGTTTTAATTTATTTCAATCATTAACATTTTTGATGCTTAGATTTTCCCTTCCTAGGCCAGTGGGAACTCCAGGTATCCTTACTTTTAAAAAAATTGTTTTAATATATTTTTTTGAGACAGAGTCTCGCTTTGTCACCCAGGCTAGAGTGCAGTGGCATCATCTCTGCTCCCTGCAACCTCTGCCTCCCGGGTTCAAGCGATTCTGCTGCCTCAGCCTCCTAAGTAACTGGCATTACAGGCACTTACCACCACACCTGGCTAATTTTTCTGTATTTGTAGTAGAGACAGGATTTTACCATGTTGGTCGGGCGGGTCTCAAACTACTGACCTCACGTGATCTGCCTGCCTCAGCTTCCCAAAGTGCTGGGATTACAGGTGTGAGCAATTGCACCCTGTCTGTTTAAATTTTTATTGCATAAAATGTTAAATATATACAGAACTAGACAGAATAGTGTAATTATTTCTCATTTACCCATATTCTGTTTTGATAATAATCAACTCATGGCCAGTTTTGTTTCTTTATACCCCAAACTTACCTCCAACTTCCCATATTGCTTATGATTTCATCTCTGAACACTTTAAGTTTCAATCCTGTTGGCCTTTAACTTCCATCTTGCTGCCCTACAAGATGCCCCAGGTAGGTTATATGCTTTTAACCATTTAATTTACTTCTTTAATTAATTAGGGCGATCGATACTAGCTGCTTTAGCATCAAAGACTCCAAAATATAAGATGGCTTAAACTAAATGGAAGTTTGTTTTTCATTTATATAAGTCTGGTGTCAGTGCTTCTGCAAGAGTTTTTTCTTCCTGGGATGATTCATATATCTCTCATCTTGTGTTTCTGCCATTCCCTAGGTCTATAGTGCTACCTACATCCAGACAGTGGAAGGGAAAGAAAAAGAAAGAAGGTATACCCATTTCTTAAAAGACTTAACCAGAATTGGCACATATGCCATTGACTAAAACTCGCTGACCTGCCCACACAAGTGGGTCTGATGAATAATAATAAATGTTTAGAAAGAGAAAGAGAAATATATGAATTTTTGGTAACTGGCCTTCAGTTCTCACACTGCACTATACATTCAAGAACTACACAAATATTTTGAATCACTCGCTTTTTCATTATTACCATAATTACTTTTGTTATGTCTTTAAGGTATTGTTCTAGTTCATTACATACATTTTATTAGCTCAAATGAGTTACTGCTTTCCAAATAAAGGCATTGAGGAAATCAGTGATGTATAAGCCTTGAATGGGGTTTTTTCTTTTTGCTTAATTTTAAAAATTATGGAATAATACCTGTGTATAAATTATAGATGGGCATTTCTATCTTTGTTAAGGAGGCAAGGGTAGATATCAGCAATTGTGAGTCTGTCAGATTTCTGAAAAAGTAGGAATTATATCGATACATAGAAGGGCTGATTAATATCCATCATCACACATAGGTGAGAGAAGGTCAAATAGTGTTGCTAAATGATAGGTAAATCAAGAGACCCAAGAGGAATGATAACTTGCACAGACTTGATCTCCATTCCTTAGAGGTGCAGATTCTGGATAGTCTTATAAATTTTAATAGGAGGTTATTGAGCCTTGTTTTACTAAGTTCTAAACTGAGTTGTGAAATCCAGTGTCCAAGATGCATACCAGGGCAGAGAGGGGGATGTCTTAGGGGAGGAAGGGGAGGCAGGGAATGGCTACCAAGGAGAGGAAGCCCCATCTCTGCTATATTGCTGATTTATGTGCACGTTCCCTCCCTGAGGGGTTATCATTCAGGCCTGGGCCCTCAGCTGGTTATGGGCTCTCTGAAAGGCAAAGGTTTTCCATCAGGGGGAACAAGGTATAAGTAGCTCTTACTGTGTTGTTGCCATATGATTTGAAGAATAACTGAATAGGGATAGGATGTCTGAAACCATCCTTCGGCTAACATATACCCATGTTTCATGTGCAAATGTTTAATAGAAGCAACAGATACCACACACATCTCCACTACCTCTGAGCCATGTGCAGTCTACTTAATTCTATGTAGATCCCTTAATCAGGTTAAAGATTAATGATTAGAAAACTCTGTGTTACCTCAACTCAAACATGCCAAAATATTAGCATTAGACTGTTTTAAAAAAAGCAGTAACAATATTCTGATTTATGTGCTATTTAACAAAGTAGATAGTCTAGCTTATAAAAATTCATCTTTCCTTATGGGATTTAATAAAACCATTATTATTCTGGATAGACAAATAAATTGGTGGCCTATCACCTTATCCGTTTTTCCTAAATTGCAATTTGTGCAAAATAAGGTTTGCACTGACCATGCTGATCCTCAAGAGTACTTTCAATCCAATGTTTAAAAAACAAAATAAGACTGAGGGATTCTCTGGGTCTGTGAAACTTGATTTAGGAACAGGCTATCGTAGATGTTGGTATGTATTTATTGTGATTCAGCAAATGTTTTAGGTCATACAATAATCCAACTTTTACATTTCTTTCTTTTGAGAAGGCTTTAATCCAAAGCTGCTTAATTTGGACATTTAAATGGGAGAGTAAGGTTTCATTAGACCTTTTTGAAGTTTGCAAATGCCCTTTCTCATCCAAGAAAAATCACGGTATTATTCACCATGATTCAGACTCACAAGGACTTATTTCATTCTGATGCTCTTTCTTTGCTACCATATGTGATGTCACTTGACTTACAAAGAAGAGCCTGGCTTTCAGAAGAATCTTCAAGTTAGTAACAATATTCTCTTCTAAGTGCTGCTGTGGCCCACAGTTGAAATCCTTCACAAGTTTTAAAGAATCTACGGTACAAGGGAGCAAATACAATTAAAAAATATTGGTAAGAATTGTAAAACTTTCTGTATGTAAGTAGATCTCCCAGTAAGGATTTCACAGTGTCTAAAGTAATCTTTTCATAAAATGTTGTAGTCATCTTTCTATAAAACGTTGGTGTTTCTTACTGGCTACAAGGGTAGTTTGTAAAAACAGTAGTACTGGTGGTAGCAGCAGTAGCGGGGAGCTAACCCAGGCATTTGCTGTGTGCCAGGCACCACACTGAGTGCCTTTCATGACTACATCAGTGTCTTGGAAATTGCGATCAGTTGCAGCCTTCATGATTTTTGCTATTTCCTCTTATCATCTTTGCTTTTTATATTGTTTTCTTTAAGTGATCTCCATTAAATTTTTATCAAAGTTTTCCAAATACGTACAAGTAGAGAGAATAGAGCAATTCATTTCCATATTATCCAACATATAGAGCAGGCTTCATGGGGATACAGCCTGAGAGCTGTTCAGAGCCCCTGGCTTATGAAGGCCCACATTTGGTTTAATGTGGTTATTTGGTTCTTCTGTCACTGTTTTGAAATTCTTAATCACTTATAAGAGGCCTTGCATTTTTATTTTGCTCTGAGCCCTGCAAATGATGAAGCAGGTTATATACTTAGATTCAGTAATCAAGCTGTTTGCTACATTTTCTTCATCTTTCCTTCCTCCCCCTCTTTCTTTTTCTCTTCTGAAGTATTTTAAAGCAAATTGCAGACATCACTTTACTCTGATGTACTTCAGAATGCAGCTCTAACAAATATGAGCATTTTTGTACTTCAGCACAATGCCATTGTCATATCAAGCAACATAAACAGTAATTAGTTGGTATTATCTAATCCTGTACCACATTGAAACTTCCCTATCTGACTTGAAAATGTCATTTACTATTTTTCTTTATTTTCAGATTCAAACATTATATTACATATGTCCCATAAGTCTCTTAATCTAGAGAAATCCTGCCTCCATTCCCACTGTAGACTTGTTATAGAAACAGGATCTTTTGTTCTGTAGGGAGTCACACATTCTGGTTTCATATGTTCTTATTTAGCATGTTCCTCCATCACTCTTATTTTTTTTTAAGAGAAGCTATCTCTAAATTTGATTTAACATAAATGTTCTTGGCAAGAATGCTTTGCAGAGGGTGTCCTTCTTACTGCATTTATTAGGAAGCATCCACTATTTGGAGCCTCTTTTATTGAAACTGAGATTCATCAGTGGTTTTGGCAGTTGACAGCCTGACCATTCAATTTTAAAGTTCCGTATTAATTTTTCATGTAATTGTCTCTTCTATTGATGACTATTACTTAAATAGTCATGAAATGATTGCAAAAATCATGATTTCTAATTCTGTTAATTATTTTGCATTTGTCAACTAGACTATTTCTGTAAAGAATTTTCCCTGATGAACTAGGACTATTTGGAACTCACTTTTTCTTTTCCTTGACTTAGATTTGTCCTAGCCAGTCATTTTAGTGTGGTGTTTTAGTCCCTTTTATGCTGCCATAATAGAATGCCTGAGACTGGGTAATTTATAATGAATAGAAATGTATTTGCTTCATGGTCCTAGAGGCTGGGACATCTAAGATCAGGGGTCTGCATCTGGCAAAGTCCTTCTTGATGAGTCATCCAATGCTAGAAGGGT
The DNA here is from genome assembly GCA_036589455.1 of Ateles fusciceps. Classification (NCBI taxonomy): domain Eukaryota; kingdom Metazoa; phylum Chordata; class Mammalia; order Primates; family Atelidae; genus Ateles; species Ateles fusciceps. The sequence goes on from JAZHEH010000562.1 coordinate 17,562,616, forward strand.
AAAAGACAGGCACGGGTGAGAGAGGGAAGAAGGCCTAACTCATTCGTTTATCAGGAATCCATTCTTGTAATAACTAACCCACTTCTCTGATAACATCATTCATTCATTCATGAGGCCAGAGCCGTTGTGTCCTAATCGCCTCTTAAAGGACCCACCTCTGTTGCATTGGGAATTAAGTTTGCAACACATGGACTTTGGGTGACACATTCAAACCATAGCATTTGATGTGCTAATTGTATATATTTTAATATGCTTGGAATTAAACACATAATTGTTAACAGAAAAAACCACTCATCTACCATCTGATATCATCTGGTATACTCCCAGTGGTATATGTGGTAGACTTTGGGAAACACTATTATTTTTCTTGCTTTACAGTTGAGGAAACATAAAGAGAATAAGGTGAAGCAACACTCCCTGGGTGGATTTTAGACTGCAATCCAGGTGTTCCGACATCAGAGCCGAGCGTAACCACTCCAATCTTGTAGCACTTTCCTGAGTGGTCAAAGTTTGTATAAAAAAAGCAGACTCATCTTTGAGTTGAAACCAAGAAGGTAATTTTATAATGGCAAGCCAGTGAGAAAGCCCAGAACTCTTGGGTAATTGATCTGTGTTCTCACTTTCAGCTGGTGCCACCTCCATGACCAGTGTGATTTATTGTACTCACAGGTTTAAATCAATAATCTGAGTATATTAGAGCCTAGACTGACCTGATAAACTCCTCAGACTTCCCCAACACAGTGCTTTGTAGCTTCTGGATGAAATGCTTAAAACAATTTTTTAATCTTTTCTTTATTATTCTTAATAATTTAAAACTCATCTTTGTAAAACAACAGACAGAAACCATTATTGTTTTTCAAAAGGAAAGGTTGTTACAATACCAGCCTAGTCTACTGAAAGCAGAATGCCAAGCTTTTTGGGTCAAATTATTGTTCGGCCCCTTGAGTGATAAGAGGAACTTTTGAAGTGCCCTTGGTTAGTTTCTTTATGACAATCTGAACACTTGGTTAATGATATAGTTTGGATGTGTGTCCCCTCAAATCTCATGTTGAAATGTAATCCCCAGCGTCGGAGGCGGGGCCTGGTCGGAGGTGATTGGATCATGGGTCTGATTTTAGCATCAATCCCCTGGTGCTATCCTCACAATTGTGAGTTTTGGAGATCCGGTTGTTCAAAGGTGTGCGGCACCTCCCGCACTCTGTCCTGCCCCTGCTTTCCCCATGTAAAAGGCCTGCTCCTATTTCGACTTCTGCTATGAGTCAAAGCTCCTTGAGGCCTCCCCAGAAGCTGAGCAGATGCCAGTGCCATCCTTAGAACCATGAGCCAATTAAACCTCTTCATAAATTACCCAGTCTCAGATATTTCTTTATAGCAATGTAAGAATGACCTAATAGAGTTGGGAAACTTAGATACAGCTTTAAATTTTGAGCATTGTCTCTAACCATTTCATTTGATTTGCCCTTTCACATCAATGAAATGAAACTGAACACCTCTGAGGGAGTTTAGCTGTTGGAATATGCAGGCTAAACATTAGAGGAGCCAGAAGAGTGAGGTGGAGGGACTAGCTACGGAAAAAGCAGGGCCTACCTTCCAAATTTACTTTTTACTAGAAAAATGTCAAACCGTCATGATCTGAGTTACTTCTTCTTGGATAATATTTAAAAAGGAGATGTTACTTTATGTCATTTATGGAATTTTAAACCCTCAGGAATAATTTAGACTAATCCTTTAAATTTACATATGAGGAAGCTGAAGCCAAGCTAATTTAAATAATTTCTCCTGAGATTACCAGCTAATTAGATGCAGACCTAGAATTAGACCTCAGGTTTCCTGACTGACATACTAAGGTACCATACCAATTAATATTTGATTGCAAGCAACAGAAACTAATTCTGACTAACTTGAGCAGAAGAACAATATATGCAAAGTAAATTTTGAGTAGTTTAACAAAGTCTAGTGTCAATTGTGATATAATTTTTTTTGGAGGAGAGGTGAGGACTAGAAATAGTTAAGTAATATAAAATGTATTTTACATTTAAAACATCAGAATTGTGACGAGTGGAATGCAAAAAATATATGATTTAAACATTTATTAAGATTCATATAAAAATCCATTGTAAAGTGAGCAATTCCATGGCTTTTAGCTCACTGACAGTGCTGTGCAACCACCACCTCTATCCAGCTCCAAAACATTTCCATCCTTCTAAAATAAAACTCCTCATTTCAATGCAGTTTCTAATCACTTCCCCCAACCCTTTCCAGCCACCAATCTGTATTCTGTCTATGTGGATTTACCTATTCTGGATATTTTGTGTAAATTGAATGATACAATATCTGATCTTTTGTGTCTTGTTTCTTTCACTTGGCATGTTTTAAGGTTCACCCAGGTTGTAGGATGTATCAGAAGTTTATTCCTTTCTTAGGGCTGAATAATATTGCATTGTATGGATATATTACAATTTGCTTATCCTCTGATTCATTGATGGGTGTTGATGGACATGTGGGCTGTTTCCATCTTTTGTCTATTGTGAATAGTGCAGCTATGAATGTGTATGCACATGTACCTGTTATAGTACCTGTTTTCAGGTACCTTTTGGATTTATACCTACAAGTGAGATTTCTGGGGTACATGGTAATTCCATATCTAACTTTTTGAGAAACTGCCAAACTGTTTTCCACGGTGGCTAAGCCATTGTATATTCCCACCAGCATTATTGGAGAGTTCCAATTTCTCTGTATCTTTACCAACATTTGTCATTTTCCATTAAAGAAAATGATGGCCATCTTATCAGGTGTGAAGTAGCATGTCACTGTGGTTTTCATTTGCATTTCCCTAATGACTGATGATAAGTATCTTTTCAGGTGTTTGTTGGCCATTTGCATATTTTTTTCTGGAGAAATGTCTGTTAGAGTTCTCTACCCATTAAATGTTTTTTGTTTTTGTTGTTGTTGAGTTGTAAGAATTTCTTATATTGTATATTCTGGATATGAGACCCTTGTCAAATATATGATTTGCAAATATGTTCTCTCATTCTGTAGATTGTCTTTTCACTTTTTTGATAATATCTTTGATGTACAAAGGTTTCTAATTTTGATGAGGTACCACTTATCTATTTTTTCTTTTGTTGCTTGTGCTTTTGATGTCATATATAAGAATTCATTGCCAAATGTGAGGGTAATGATTTTACCCCTATGCTTTCTTCAAAGAGTTTTATAGTTTAGCACTTACATATAGATCATTCCTCCATTTTGAGTTAATTTTTATATATAGTGTGAGGAAGGGGTCCAGATTTATTCTTGGCATGTGTGGTTATTCAGTTGTTCCAGCACAATTTGCTGGGGAGATTATTATTTCCTCATTAAATGGACTTGGCACCTTTGCTGGACATCTATGTAGATCAGAGTGTCGCCCTTGTGGAGTTTGCTTAGAGTCCTGCTGTAGTGGAAAGAACGTTGGTAGGCAGCAAATGTCCACTGTGCAGCCCAGCCGCTGACCCATCTTTGTGTGAAATTCTGATGTACACATATTTTCTTCTATTGAATTTTCAGCAATGGTGACCTATAAGAATTTCAGATTTGTGAATTTGTCAATTTGGGATAATTATTAAAAGAAAGACCTGGGGTTGGAGTATTAAAAACAGAGGTGAAGTGGAAGGTAGAGTAAGAACAGTTTTTCTATTCAACTTGTCTCCAAGCTCTGTGTACATACTAGAGTCTTTTCTTCTGTGCCAGGCTGTCCAGTAGAAATATACTGTGAACCACAAATGCAAGTCCCATATGTAATTTTACATTTTCGAGTAGCCATATTAAAAAGAGTAAAAATAAACACATGAGATTAACTCCAATAATATATTTTACTTAGCCAAAAACATTAAAAATATTAGTTTTTACCCTGTAATCAATATACAAATTACTGATAAAGTATTTTACAGTTTTTTCCTACTAAGTATTGGAGGTCTGTTGTGTCTTTTGCACTTACAGCGTGTCTCAATTTGGACAGGGAACATTTTATGTGGCTAGTGGCTACTGTATTGGACAGCAGAGTTTGTATCTAAAGCAGGCATAGACAATATGTAAATAAATAACTGTGGCTGTGTTCCAGTGAAGCTTTGTTAACTAAAATAGATGGGAGCACACATGCCATGGTTAATTTTGTGTCAACTTGACTGGGCTAAGAGATGCTTATTATTCCTAGGTGTATCTGTGAGGGTATTTCTGGAAGACATTAGCATTTGAATCAGTGGAGTAAATGTCACCCTCATCAAGGTGGGTGAGCTTTACCCAATCTCTTGAGGACGTGAATAGAACAAAACATGGAGAAATGGCAAATTCCCTGTCTCTGAGCAGGTATATCCATCTTTGCCTGTCTTCAGATATCAGAGCTCCTGGATCTTGGGCCTTTGGTCCGACTCTGAACTGGGACTTACAGTCCTGTCTCTCCTGGTGCACAGGCTTTCCTGCGCCTCCAGCTTGCATATGGCAGATCGTGGGTCTTCTCAACCTCCATAATTGTCTGGGCCAGTCCCTCACAATAAATCTCTTTCTGTATATCTATATTTGTCCCACTGGTTCTGCTTCTCTGGAGAAGCCTGGCTAATACACCGTCTTTGGCTTGTAGGTGGTAGTTTCCCAATATCTGTTCTAGGCTGTTCCTTTTAGCTCTGTTTGCAACAGAGAGGATCTTCTCTTCCCCATAGTTGATTGCTTAGGTCTATTAGCTCCTTTGCTTACTTCTAGTGCATTAATATGTCCGGCCTCTGGGAATGTGTTTTGTCTACTCCTTCTGGTTTTGCTGTGCCAGAAATGAGGTGGGACGAGGAAGAGTGTTTCAACTCTTAGGGGGTGACTTCTTTGGGTAGATGAGAGAAATGAAAGAAGCTCTTAGGTGCTCTGGCTTCAGGGTAGAGAATATAAAACTTACTGCTTATATACACCTCTTACCCTATAAAGATTCACCTTCTGGTAGTATACCTTGTGTTCCTTATTACTCTAAAACAGTCTCTGAATCTTTCCTATCCATAAAAGACCTCTTGAGATCTCCTAGATCTGGAAGGTTTCTGGTTCCAAGAGGGAGTCATGAGGAAGTTACAACTGAAACTTTAAGTTTCATGTGAACAAGTTTACTGTATATAAATTTCTGTATTTTCAGCAGACAGGATATTCTTTACCTATATAAGATCCTCAATATATATTTGTTGAATGAATGAAGGAATACATGAACGAAATAATATCAGTGCAGCTCCAGTTCAGGACTCCAATCACTCACGTTGGTAATTATTTGGTTGCTAAAATCTCTTACGTTCTGTAGCTCAAAAATGCTATGCACGGATGCTTTAAAATGATGCTACTTGATTCACTCACCTGCCATGAGCATCTGAGCAGTTAGTTCCCAATGACCTAACATGCCTTGATTTATTGTTCATTTGATTTCATTTACTAAAGGTGACCTTACTCTATTTTCATGCCAGAATTCTGGCTGGATCACGGTTGGTGGTGGTCCCTAGGGAATAAATGGCAGGCAATGACTCTCAGTCATTTTAGGGTTGCCTGTTCAGTATAACTTTCACGTGGCTGTCTTAGTGAACACAGGCCTTGAGGCTGATGATGCCATTTTATAGATGGGCTACGGTGACCTATAGTTCATAGAACTGTAGCTGGATTATCTACAAGATAACAACATTGTCATTTGTGGGTAAAATGTGTCATTGTTTCTGGAAACTTTGGAAAATAAATAAAAATCCGTACCTTGATTTCCAAAGCTTTGGCATTTAACTGGGATGTTAGAGTAGAGGAATTCAATTTACATGAGATGGCGTAAAAAAGAAAAAATGGAAACTATTTAACAGATTTTCATGTCTCTAAGAAATATATATATATATATTAGAAATATAGTGTATATATAGTATAGTATATATAATATAGTATATATATTAGAAATATAGTGTGTGTATATATATTTCTTAGGGACATGAAAATCTGTTAAATAGTTCTAATTTTTTCTTTACGTATATATAAAGAAATATATATATTAGAAATATAGTGTATAGATATAGATATATACTAGTAATAAAGTAATCAACAAATTTTGAGGTTGAGACACTCAGGCAGAGTTCCACCTTTTGGGCAATTGGGCATGTCTGATTTTGCATTCCTCAGGATTTGCTAAAAAGGTTTATAGCCACGATGGCTCTGGGTTCTGGGTGGTAACCTGTAAGACCTTGTGACTCTGCATATTCATACAGGACTTTGAAAAAAGTATCTGTATTTTAGAGTAATACATTTTAATGACTTCTGTTTGTGTATCATTAACAAGCTTCTCATGGTTACCAAAACTTGTAAACAAAGTCATTTTGCCAGTGCAGATGTATCTTTCTACATCTGAATATGATCTTGAATTACAAAAAATAAAAATAAAACCTTTTGCTTATAGTCCTTTTTTTTGCTGAACTAGAATAGCTTTTGAGATCAAGTTGAAGCATGTCACTTCTCTGCTCAAAATCCTTTAAGGGCTCCTTATTTCACTCCGTGTAAGAGCTCAAATGTTTTACAATGGATAAGGAAGCCCTTTCCATACCCAGGATCCATACTCCTCTGTTCTCCTACCATTTTACTCACTGCCTTCTCTTCTTACTTGCCACCAGCCACATGCGACCCTTGCTGTTATACAAAAGGCCTGCCCTAGGGCTTTTGCACAGGCTTTCCCCTTTGAAACTTTCACCTGGGGGACTCACAGCCTGCCTCTTTCTTCTTTAATGTAACCTTTTCAATGAAACTACCAGACCTGCCGTATTTTAAAATAATTCCTGTCTCTCCATCGTCCTCATCCTTCTAAGGCTGCTTTATTTTTTCTATTTGTCCTTAGCCTTTAACTGTCCAACATATCATTTAATTGAGTCACTTATGTTTATTGTTTATTACCTGCTTCCCCACCGCTAGAATCTAAACTCTGTGAGTTTGTCCTTTTGTTCAGCGATGTGTCCAATAGAAGTTTCTGTGATGATTAAAATATATACGGTAGACATTAACCACATATGCTAATTGAGAACTTAAATGTGGTTAGTGTAAATAAACCCTTGAATTTTAATTTTATTTAATTGTAACTAACAAATGTAAATAGTCACATGTGGCTAGTGGCTACATACTATACAGGACACTGCAGATCTTGAAAATCTATTGACAGAATGAATGAATGTCTCTTTAGAGCATTGCTTCTTAAACTTTAAAGGAATTGCCTGGGGTTCTTGTTAAAAATGCAGATTCTGGCCAGGCACAGTGGCTCACACCTGTAATCCCAGCAATTTGGGAGGCAGAGGCAGTGGATCGCTTGAGCCGAGGAGTTCAAGACCAGCCTAGGCAACATGGCGAAACCCTGTCTCTACTAAAAATAGAAATATTAGCCAGGAGGTGTGGTGGTACATGCCTATAGTCCCAGCTAATTGGGAGGCTGAGGTGGGAGGATTACCTGAGCCCTGGACGAAGAGGTTGCAGTGAGCTGAGATCGCACCACTGCACTCCAGCCTGGATCACAGAGTGAGACCCTGTCTCAAACAAACAAACAAACAAACAAACAAACAAAAATGTAGATTCTGATTCAGGTCTAGGGTAGAGCCCAAGAACCTGAGGTTCTAATAAGTTCATAGGTGATAGCTCTTTACACTTTATATAGCAGGGCTCTGGAAGACTAATACGGCCTTGCTTTTAGTTTGTGTGTTTATTAAAATAGACGAGGTGGTTCATTCCTCTTTTCCTAGACAAGAGAAATTACCAACAATAACCTGTTAGACTCAAATAACAGTCTGTAGGCCCAAAAGACCACCAAAAGAAAAAAACAATTTCTTTGCCTCTGGTAAGAATGTAATTCTCTTCCTACCTTTTTTCTCTAATTTGGCTGAACTCAGTTGTGTTGCAATTAGAAATTTTTTTGTTAAATGCTGTTTTTTTATATGCCAGTATGTAGCTGCCTAATGTGCCTACCTGATTTGCAATCCATTTTTTTTTTCAGATCACTGAAGATGTGTCCCTCACAAAGAATTTTTAAGTGGTACTGGATGGCTCAGTACTGTATCCTTCTATTATCTGAGCTAGCCAGCTAAATCAGATTTCCACAGTAAAAAAATCTCATCAATCTTTTCCATTGTTATAATCACATTGTTCATCTACAGAATAAACATCACCCAGATATTCCCTCGGGGAGGAGTTTAAATCTTGTTCATACGCCTTACATTGCTGCAAATCCATGGTCGTTCCTCTTAATTATCATGTGCTCTTTTCCAGGTGGATTTTTGTCAGAGTGGTAAATCTTGGTGCAGATCAATTTTAGGTGTTGTTAGTATTTAACAACAATTAAGGTACTGATGAATATGTGTAATATTGCCTGATTTATCATTCCCTTATAGGCTCTTCACAATATATCAGAGGCACAATTTATAGTACCTGTCAGAAGAAAAAGGGTATCATCTTAAAAAGCTGATTCTGTTTTGTTTTTCTCAGAAGAGCATGAGGAATGGTTGCATATTTGAACCGTTCTGGAAGAACCTTGGTCTAGCCTTGTGTCCTTATTTATTGTAGCTGTACCTGACCTAGACCTCCAGGAATATTCTACTAACTTGGGACTACTAAGTGGTCCCCTGAATGTTCTCTCTGTTTTTTTTTGCTTATTTTCTTCCCTCTGCCTGGAATCCCTCTGTCCAGTTCCTATACCCTCCTAGTCCCCAAATCAGCCTTTTCAACTCTCAAGGCTATCAACAGCAACAATCACAGTAGTAGATAATGTTCATTGAGTGAGCACTTTTGAATTATGAGGCACTGGGCTAAGTGCTTCACAGATGTTGTCTTATTTGATCCTCACTACAGTGCTCTGAGTCAGGAGTTACTGTTTCTCCTTTTTGTAGATTAAGAAGCAGAGGCTTAGAGAGGCCAAGTAACTTGGCCGTGTTCACACAGTTAGTGAGTTAAGGGATCTGGGTTTGAGCCCAGGCTGCCTGATTCTAGAATCCTTCTTCCTATCATGCCATACTTTATGGATTTCTCCTCTTCCTGGAAACTTCCTCCTTGCTCTTGCTTCCATCGAGGCAGATGAGACTGGTGCCACTAACCAGGACCTGGAGTGTAAACTCGTGGGATCTCTCCCTTCATCACGTAGCACGTTATACCTATCAGTGCTATTCCTTTTATATTTTAGGTTTATGTGTTTGTCCTCCATGCTTAACTGTCTTGGAGGCAGGAAGGGGCCATATCTTACTTCTCCGAGTGGCTCCATAGTTCTTGTGGATTGTAGAAAGCTATCTTGACTTTTCCTAAGTTGTGTTTCCATATAGTAAATTTTTCTGTAATAATGGTGGAACTTGAATCTCTGAACCTACTTCATTGTTCTGCAGGATAGGAATTGCCAACACAGTATATTTAAATACAATAATCTAACTTGGTATCCTCAACTGAAGCAAAAACCATTTATAACCCAACCTTATTGATTCAAAGATGAGGGCAGGGCTCTGCCTAAGAGCTTCTAGGTTCCTTTTAGTTTAAAATAATGGTAAATTTAGTGGTATGCTGGTAAATGTTAAACAACCGGCTCTCAAGGAAAAATATATGTGTGTGCGTGCATGCACTCGTGCATGCTTGCATGTGTGTTTATTAATTTTACTGATATAAAGGACATGTAACATACAATTTATAAATATGGGTAAAATAATCACTACTCGTGATTGTAAATTCTGGATAGCCAGTAGCTTCTCACACACTGCTTTGGTTGATTTTTGCCAAATTCTTATATCCCTAGCCAGTCTAGGTTTGCAATTGATGAACAAGCATCTTTCTGTCATACATATTATATAATAGTTTATAATACTGGAAGAATAGGTTCTCCATTTATATGGGTATGTTATTCAGAATATAACATATATTGTGCCATAATATAACGTTGTGCCATTACATATATTGTGCCATCATAACATATAATGTGCCATAATATAACAAATATGGCACATTTTAAGTTAATCTGCATATTCTCCATCACTCTCAAGTCAACAAAATAATATTGAGTCTTGATTTGTGGCATTTGCCAGTTTGGCTGACTTCAAGCTACCAATGTGAATTTACTGAAAGTGAATTGGGAAGAGCACTCTATTACATAGTGTTTCCACTCTACAAATACAATAGGTACAAGTAACCTTAAAGAGTACAGATAATAAAAATATAAGGGCCAGGGGCGTGGTGGCACATGCCTGTAATCCCAGCACTTTGGGAGGCTGAGATGGGTGGATCACCTGAGGTTAGGAGTTCGAGACCAGCCTGGCCAACATGGTAAACCTTGTCTTTACTAAAAGTACAGAAATTTGCTGGGCGTGGTGGCAGGTGTCTGTAATCCTAGCTACTCAGAAGGCTGAGGCAGGAGAATCGCTTGAACACGGGAGGCAGAGGTTGCAGTGAGCCAAGATTGTGCCCCCTGCACTCTAGTCTGGGCGACAGAGCTGGGTGACAGAGCCAGACTCCATCTCAAAAGAAAAAAAAAAGTATAAGGACATGATGAGCTTCGTATATTTATTCTTTAAAATATTTTTATTCAGTTGTAAGTATTATATTTTAATTTATATAATGAGATAATAATTTAAAATAATGTCTGTGTTTAACAGCTGGGACGCAGTTTCTGAAATTTAGCAATTGCAGATAAGCCTCTGGGAGGCAGCTCCAGTACACAACTGTTTCAATCCCAACTCAAAAGTGGTGTTTGGTTATGAGACCTGGGATGCGGGAAGATGTGGTTTGAATTCTAGCTCTGCCTTTTACTATCAGTTTAAAAATTAAATTACTCTTTGTTAAAGCTCATTGTAAGCTTTAACAGGGGCTTCCAACCTTTTGGCTTCCCTGGGCCACATTCAAAGAATTGTCTTGGGCCACACATAAAATATGCTAACACTGGTGGCACATGATGAGCTAAGAAAAAAAAAATTGCAAAAAAAAATCTCATAATGTTTTAAGAGAGTTTAGGATTTTGTGTTGGGCTGCATTCTCAGCTATCGTGGGCCAGTGCAGCCTGTGGACTGCAGGTTGGACAAGCTTGCTTTAAAGTATTTTATAAATCTTAAGATTTCTATGATCAGGTAAGGCTGGTGAAAAAAAGTGCAGCAACATTATTGGGTATTCTCTTTGAGCCAGCCCCATGCTAAGAGCTTTCCATGCATTATCCTGCTTCTTCTTGACTTCTTGTAAGTACCATTTTTACCCTCATGCTCTAGAAGAGGAAACCAAGGCCCAGAGAGAATTGGAGGTACACTGGTCAGTGCTGGAGCTGGCCTCAGACCTAGGCCCCCAAAACACTCTTGGCTTCTGCTAAGGAAAGCAGAAATGAGAGGAAGTAAAACAGCAGAGTGTACAAAGCAGAATCTTTTACTATATTTCTCTTTTATTACTCTTCATTCTTTTTCTTGAAGTGGGTGCAGTGGGAGGGAGATGGCTTTTTTCTTCTCATTGAGCATAAAATCCTTTCATGCTTGTTGCAGAACAGCAGAAAATGCACAAAAGCATAGAGGTAAAAATAAAAATGATGTGTGATCCTGTCACCCAGATAGAACCAAGATTTTAACATTTAGAAATATGTACCAATAATTTTTTGTGCATATAACATATAAAAATGTAAATAATATATAATAGGGTAAACATCAACATACACTTTTACTTATTTAACAATTATTTATTTCCATTGTTATTTTCTAAATTTAGAAATGGTAACTCTTTTGAGAACTGCAGTCTTTAGCTATTTGGAAAGTAAAACTTCGAAGGCTAGAACTACAGAAACAAAAGCTACGCAGAATCATCAAATATTTTCCTATTATTCCAGTTTTTCCCCCACGTAAGACAGTGACCAGAGAGATTAACAAACACTACCTGAATAATTGGAGCTCAACTTCCATTTCTTACTTTTCTCCCTCCCTTGATAGATGGCAAGTAGGAGAGTCAAAGTTTAGATGATTCAGAAATTCAATATTTATTTCTTGGATAATTCCATATTTGATCTAACACTGAGAACATTTCCCATATTTCTGTGTCTGATCTGTAAATCTGAATTCTGTTAGTACCTTGTTGATAAGGAAGCGATAAGATTTTCATGTCCAACGTGCTTACCCATTCAAAAGGTAAAAGCAAACTAAAATTCATTCCTTGGTTCAAGGTAGAGTTTCACACATTTAGCACTTTGGAGACATTGCCCATGAAGAACAAAATCATATAGAGTGACATTTGATCACTGACCTAACTAAGGGTACTTTTGAGGCCTTTAATCTACTGCAGTACCAATCATATTTGACCACAATCAGTGAAACGTTTCCCCTTTTACATTCAGTTGTGTGATCAGTGAAATAACTTAATAAGCTCTGTCCCACAGCCCATAACATATCAGTCCTATGTGGTTTGGCCTAATAAATCCTTATCCCCGTCTTGATCTTCAGATGTCTAACAGGTCATATTACTCTGAAAGAAATGTTTTCAGATTTTGCACATAAAACTATGTTGGTCGTTTTTTTCTTTAAGATGGCCAAGCTACATAGGTTTGAAAACACAATGTCTAAGTGGGAAATGAAGAGGGAGAGAAGGTGAAAGGGATATTTTTTACTGACAGTTCATAGATATAGACAAGGTAATGTCTAAAAGGTAATCTTTAAGCTTTTATAAACCCTGTCTTAAAACAATGACATACTGTAAGGTTAGTGCTCAAAAAGAAAAGTTGTCACTGGTACATTAATCAGAGTTGCTCTGTAAAGAATGTTTCCTGAGAAACTAGTGGTTACTAACAGAAGCAATGTTTAGCATATTTTATTTTACAGCATATTTTTAATAGCTGTGATCATATTTCATTTTGAAGATAAACTTTAAAATCATAAAATGTGTTCTCTTTTGAAATATTTTGGTAGCTTGATTTAAATTACCGTTTTGTTACAGTATTTATTCACCTGGCATTGTTAGACTGTCCCATCTTTACATATTTAGTGATAACCAGATTCTTGACAATGTTTTTCTTTCTTTACCTGTACTTTGCTCATACATACAAATGTAACCATAAACTTATAATTATATAGGTTTTTTTCTAAAAAAGAAAAAGAAAAGCCAAACAGAAGCTCTTCCCCTTAAGAAATAAAACTCAGTCTTTGCAGAAAATATAAAGCTTAGGAGAATTCTTAGCTTAGCCTCTTTGAAGACCTAATCTTATCAGTTTTCTAGTGTTGAGTGGAAGAAAGTTTGTATTTCAAGTTTGCCTCTCTATTGTTTTTTTGGTGGGGGGAGAAGTGGAGAGAACAGGGTTGAATGTAATATGAAAGTCTTAGTTATAAATTTTTTAGAAAGTCCTTTGAAGTTTTGCTTTCTCCCTTCTTTTCTCCCTCACCAGCAGATTTTTAAGAGTTACTCCCTGTAGGATATTTTGCAAAGATGCAAAGTTGTATTCTTGGGTGACAAGAATGTAAGTCTTATGTGTAACAAAATGTCTTCTGCTTGCATTACAAATTTTCATTTTATAAAACATACAATTATTTCCCAATTTGATTGGCTTTTATAATACTGTCCAAGATGGAAATCACATGAATAGTTTAATTAGATCCCATTTGTCAATTCTGGCTTTTGTTGCCATTGCTTTTGGTGTCCTACCATTCAGGACATAGGCATGAAGTCTTTGCCCATGTCTATGTCCTGAATGGTATTTCCTAGGTTTTCTTCTAGGGTTTTTATGATGTTAGGTCTTAGGTTTAAGTCTGTAATCTATCTTGAGTTAACTTTTGTATAAGGTGTGAATGAGGGATCTAGTTTCAGTTTTTCTGCATATGACTAGCCAGTTTTCCCAACAGCATTTTTAAAATGGGGGAATCCTTTCCCCATTGCTTGTTTTTGTCAGGTTTATCAAAAATCAGATGGTTATAGATGTGTGGCATTATTTCTGAGGCCTCTATTCTGTTCTATTGGTCTATATATCTGTTTTGGTACCAGTACTATGCTGTTTTGGTTACTGTAGCTTTGTAGTATGGTTTGAAGTCAGGTAGCGTGATGCCTCCAGCTTCTTTTTGCTTAGGATTGTCTTGGCTATTTGGGCTTTTTTTTTGGTTCCATATGAAATTTAAAGTTTTTTCTAATTCTGTGAAGAAAGTCAATGGTAACTTGATGGGGGATAGCATTGAATCTATAAATTCTTTTGGGCGGTATGGCCATTTTCACAATATTGATTCTTCCTATCCATGAGCATGGAATGTTTTTCCATCTGTTTGTGTCCTCTCCTATTTCCTTGAGCAGTGGTTTGTAGTTCTCCTTGAAGAGGTCCTTCACATTCCTCATAAGTTATATTCCCAGGTATTTTATTCTCTTTGTAGCAATTGTGAATGGAAGTTCACTCATGATTCAGCTCTCTATTACTGGTGTATAGAAATGCTTGTGATTTTTGCACATTGATTTTGTATCCTGAGACTTTTCTGAAGTTGGTTATCAGCTTAAGGAGATTTGGGGCTGAAATGATAGGGTTTTCTAAATATACAATCATGTCATCCGCAAATAGTGACAATTTGATTTCCTCTGTTCCTATTTGAATACCTTTTATTTCTTTCTCTTGCCTGATTGCCCTGGACAGAACTTCCAATACTATATTGAATAGGAGTGGTAAGAGAGAGGGCATCCTTATCTTGTGCCAGTTGTCAAAGGGAATGCTTCCAGCTTTTGCCTATTCAGTATTATATTGGCTGTAGTTTCGTCATAAATAGCTCTTATTATTTTGAGATTATGTTTCAGTAATATCTAGTTTATTGAGAGTTTTTAGCATGAAAGGGTGTTGAATTTTATCAAAGGTCTTTTCTGCATCTATTGAGATAATCATGTGGTTTTTGTCATTGGTTCTGTTTATGTGCTGGATTACATTTATTGATTTGCATATATTGAACCAGCCTTGCATCCCATGGATGAAGCTGCCTTGATCATGGTGGATAAGCTTTTTGATGTGCTGCTGTATTTGGTTTGCCAGTTGAGGATTTTCTCATCAAAGTTCATCAGGGATATTGGCCTGAAATTTTCTTTTTTTTGTTGTGTCTCTGCCAAGTTTCAGTATCAGGATGATGCTGGCCTCATAAAATGAGTTAGGGAGGAGTCCCTCTTTTTCTGTGGTTTGGAATCATTTCAGAAGGAATGGTACCAGCTTCTCTTTGTATCTCTGGTAGAATTTGGCTGTGAATCTACCCGGTCCTGGGCTTTTTTTTGGTTGGTAGGCTATTAATTACTGCCTCAATTTCAGAACTTATTATTGGTCTATTCAGGGATTTGAATTCTTCCTGGTTTAGTTGTGGGAGGGTGTATGTGTCCAGGATTTTATCCATTTCTTCTAGATTTTCTAGTTTATTTGCATAAAGGTGTTTTTAGTATTCTACGATGGTAGTTTGTATTTCTATGAGACCAGTGGTGGTCTCCCCTTTATCATTTTTTATTGTGTCTATTTGATTCTTTTCTATTTTCTTCTTTATTATTCTGGCTAGTGGTCTATGTATTTTGTTAATCTTTCCAAAAAAGTAAGCTCCTGGTTCCACTGATTTTTTTGGAAGAGTTTTTTTTTTTTTTTTTGTCTCTGTCTCCTTCAGTTCTGCTCTGATCTTAGTTATTTCTTAACTTCTGCTAGCTTTTAAATTTGTTTGCTCTTGCTTTTCTAGTTCTTTTAATTGTGTTGTTAAGGTGTCAACTTGAGATCTTTCCTGCTTTTTCGTGTGGACATTTGGTGCTGTAATTTTCCCTCTAAACATTGTTTAACTTGTCCCAGAGATTCTGGTATGTTGTGTCTTTGTTCTCATTTGTTTCAAAGAACTTATTTTCTTCTGCCTTAATTTCGTTTTTACCCAGTAGTCATTCAGGAGCAGGTTGTTCAGTTTCCATGTAGTTGTGTGGTTTTTAGTGAGTTCCTTAATCATGAGTTCTAATTTCATTACACTGTGGTCTGAGAGACTGTTATGATTTCCATTCTTTTGAATTTGCTGAGGAGTGTTTTACTTCCAATCATGAGGTCAATTTTAGAATAAGCACAATGTGGTGCTGAGAAGAATGTATACTCTGTTGATTTGGGGTGGAGAGTTCTGTAGATGTCTATTAGGTCCTCTTGGTCCAGAGCTGAGTTTAAGTCTTGAATATCCTTGCTAATTTTCTCTCTCATTGATCTTCTTAATATTGACAATGGGGTGTTAAACTCTCCCACTATTATTGTGTGAGAGTATAAGTCTCTTTATAGGTCTCTAAGAACTTGTTTAATGAATCTGGGTGCTTCTGTATTGGGTACATATATATTTAGGATAGTTAGCTCTTCTTGTTGCATTGATCCCTTACCATTATATAATGCCCTTCTTTGTCTTTTATGATCTTTGTTGGTTTAAAGTCTGTTTTATCAGAGACTAGGATTGTAACCCCTCCTTTTTTTGCTTTCCATTTTCTTGGTATATATTCCTCTGACCCTTTATTCTGAACCTATGTGTGTCTTTGCACATGAGATGGGTCTCTTGAATACAGCACACTGATGGGTCTTGACTCTTTGTCCAATTTGCCAGTCTGTGTCTTTTAATTGGGGCATTTAGCCTGTTTACATTTAAGGTTAATATTTTTATGTGTGAATTTGATCCTGTCATTATGATGCTAGCTGGTTGTTTTGTCTGTTAGTTGATGCAGTTTCTTTAAATTGGGTGTGTTTTACATACAACTGGTCTTTACAATTTGGTATGTTTTTGCAGTGACTGGTACCGGTTTTTCTTTTTCTATATTTAGTGGCTCTTTTAAAAATATGTATCATCAGAGTGAACAGGCAATCTACAGAATGGGAGAAAATTTTTGCAATCCATCTGACAAAGGGCTGATATCCAGAACATACAAAGAACTTAAACATCAAAAAGCTTATCCACCATGATCAAGTAGGCTTCATCCCAGGGATGCAAGGCTGGTTCAACATATGCAAGTCTATAAACGTAATTCACCACATAAACAGAACCAAAGACAAAAACCACATGACTATCTCAATTGATGCAGAGAAGGCCTTTGACAAAATTCAACAGCACTTTATGCTAAAAAACCTCAATAAACTAGGTATCAATGTAACATATCTCAAAATAATAAAAGCTATTTACGACAAACCAACAGCCAATATCATATTGAATGGGCAAAAACTGGAAGCATTCCCCTTGAAATCTGGCACTCGATAAGGATGCCCTCTCTCACCACTCCTATTCAATATAGTATTGGAAGTTCTAGCCAGAGCAATCAGGCAAGAAAAAGAAATAAAGCATATTCAAATAGGAAAGGAGGAAGTCAAATTGTCTCTATTTGCAGATGACATGATTGTATATCTAGAAGACCCCATTGTCTCAGCCCAAAATCTCCTGAAACTGATAAGCAACTTCAGCAAAGTCTCAGGATACAAAATCAATGTGCAAAAATCATGAGCATTCCTATACACCAATAACAGACTTAAAGACAGCCAAATCAAGAACGAACTGCCGTTCACAATTGCTACAAAGAGGATAAAATACCTAGGAATACAACTAACAAAGGATGTAAAGGACCTCTTCAAGGAGAACTACAAACCACTGCTCAATGAAATAAGAGACGACACAAACAGATGGAGAAACATTCCATGTTCGTGGTTAGGAAGAATCAATATCGTAAAAATGGCCATACTACCCAAAGTAATTTACAGATTCAATGCTATACCCATCAAGCTACCAATGATCTTCTTCACAGAACTGGAAAAAACCACCTTAAACTTCATATGGAACCAAAAGAGAGCCCGCATAGCCAAGTCAATTCTAAGCAAAAAAAAGCAAAGCAGGAGGCATCACACTACCGGACTTCAAACTTTACTATAAGGCTACAGTAATCAAAACAGCATGGTACTGGTACCAACACAGAGATATATACCAATGGAACAGAACAGAGGCCTCGGAGGCAACACCACACATCTACAACCATCCAATCTTTAACAAACCTGACAAAAACAAGCAATGGGGAAAGGAGTCCCCGTTTAATAAATGGTGTTGGGAAAACTGGCTAGCCATGTGCAGAAAGCAGAAACTGGACCCCTTCCTGACACCGTACACTAAAATTAACTCCAGATGGATTAAAGCCTTAAACATAAGACCTAACACCATAAAAACCCTAGAAGAAAACCTAGGCAAAACCATTCAGGACATAGGTGTAGGCAAGGACTTCATAACCAAAACACCAAAAGCATTGGCAACAAAAGCCAAAATAGACACATGGGACCTAATCAAACTCCACAGCTTCTGCACAGCAAAAGAAACAGTCATTAGAGTGAATCGGCAACCAACAGAATGGGAAAAAATTTTTGCAATCTACCCGTCTGACAAAGGGCTGATATCCAAAATCTACAAAGAACTAAAATAGATTTACAAGAAAAAAACAAATAAGCCCATTCAAAAGTGGGCAAAGGATATGAACAGACACTTTACAAAAGAAGACATACATGAGGCCAACAAACATATGAAAAAATGCTCATCATCACTGGTCATTAGAGAAACGCAAATCAAAACTACATTGAGATACCACTTCACACCAGTTAGAATGGCGATCACTAAAAAATCTGGAGACAACAGATGCTGGAGAGGATGTGGAGAAATAGGAAGACTTTTACACTGTTGGTGGGAGTGTAAATTAGTTCAACCATTGTGGAAGATAGTGTGGTGATTCCTCAAGGACCTAGAAATAGAAATTCCATTTGACCCAGCAATCCCATTGCTGGGTATATATCCAAAGGATTATAAATCATTCTACTATAAGGATACATGCACACAAATGTTCATTGCAGCACTGTTTACAATAGCAAAGACCTGAAACCAACCCAAATGCGCATCGATGATAGACTGGATAGGGAAAATGTGGCACATATACACCATGGAATACTATGCAGCCATCAAAAACGATTTCATGTCCTTTGTAGGGACATGGATGAACCTGGAAACCATCATTCTCAGCAAACTGACACAAGAACAGAAAATCAAATACTGCATGTTCTCACTCATAGGTGGGTGTTGAACAATGAGAACACATGGACACAGGGAGGGGAGCATCACACACTGGGATCTGTCGGGGGGAAATAGGGGAGGGACAGGGAGGGGGTGGGGAGTTGGGGAGAGATAGCATGGGGAGAAATGCCAGATATAGGTGATGGAGAGGAAGGCAGCACATCACACTGCCATGTGTGTACCTATGCAACAGTCTTGTATGTTCTTCACATGTACCCCAAAACCTAAAATGCAATTAAAAAAAATAATAAAAATTAAAAAAAAACTTAAATTTACAAGAAAAAACAACCCCATAAAAAAGTGGGAGAAGGATATTAACAGACACTTCTCAAAAGAAGACATTTATGCGGCTAACAAACATGAAAAAAAGCTCATTATCAATGGTCATTAGAGAAATGTAAATCAAAGCCATAGTGAGATACCATTGCATGCCAGTTAGAATGGCGATCATTAAAAAGTCAGGAAACAGACACTGGAGAGGATGTGGAGAAATAGGAACACTTTTATACTGTAGATGGGAGTGTAAATTAGTTCAACCATTGTGGAAGACAGTCAGGCAATTCCTTAAAGATCTAGAACCAGAAATACCATTTGACCCAGCAATCCCATTATTAGATATATACTCAAAGGATTATAAATAATTCTACTATAGAGATACATGCACACGTATGTTTCAGCATTGTTCACAATAGCAAAGACTTGGAACCAATCCAAATGCCCATCAATAATAGACTGGATAAAGAAAATGTAGCACATATACACCATGGAATACTATGCAGCCATAAAAAAGGATGAATTCATGTCCTTTGCAGGGACATGGGTGAAGCTGGAAACCATCATTCTCAGCAAACTAACACAGGAACAGAAAACCAAACACTGCGTGTTCTCACTCCTAAGTGGGAGTTGAACAATGGGAATACATGGACACAGGGAGGGGAACATCACACACTGGGGCCTGTTGGGGTCAGGGCTAGGTGAGGGATAGCATTAGGAGAAATACCTAATATAGATGACAGGTTGATGGGTGCAGCAAACCACCATGACACATGTATACCTATGTAACAAACCTGCACAGTCTGGACATGTACCCCAGAACTTAAAGTATAACTTTAAAAAGAGAAATAAAATCATGTGAATAAATGAGGATGTTACCTTGACTTTCCTTTTACCATTGTGCCTTGACACTAGGTAGTCTGACTTGAATAGAACAAGAAATGACAACTTTTCTCAGAGAGCTCTGAGTAGGAATGTGAAAGAGGTTCATGGGAGCTGGCTCCTGGGTAATGTTTAAAGCCACAGAGAAAAGAATCTGTGTTTGCATTAAAACACTGAGGTATAAAGAGAGCTAAGTGTGCTATATAGCGTTACATTACACAGTATGAATGTGAAAGAATCTACATGTCACTGAATTTTTGGAACCTCATTAGGTGCTGTTAAAACAGCATTTTCTCTGTTTCTACATATGGTAATCTATTAGACTTTTTATTCACGGTGATGAAGAGACTCAACATATACTTATTGATTGGGCTTATTTTCAAAACATATTATTGGCTTGCTCTTTCCTTCCTTACTCCCACCTCTTGCATGCCCCTACCAGGCATAGAATAGTACCTTGTATCATTCAAAGACATGAAGAAGAAAATAACACAACGAAACCATTTTATACTGGGAACGTACCAAATAAGTTTTAAGCCCAACGAATACACTTCCTTATAACCAATCTCAACTCTTTGAACTAACCTCTAATATATTTTATACGATACTGCAAATAATAGAGAAGACATACATATAAATATGAGCTAAATATGGGTACATTGTTGCTGATATATCAGATGTTAGATTTTAAAATGAGTACACATTCTTTCTAATGAAGATTTTTCCTAGGGAAGACCAGACAGCCTAATTTTTCTACTATGTAAAAACAGGAAGAGCAAACTTTAAATCATAAATTGTCTTTTAATGTAATTATTCATGCTTTATTTATTCCATTACTGCGAGGATGCCTGCCGGTCTATCTCGTTAGAATCTCAGTGCTAGTCTGTCCAGTTTATTATCTTTCAGGTTTATCAGTTGCGTGATTGAGCTGAACTCTTTGTGTTTTACTGAAGATAGACACAGTAAAATAGAATGAGGACCCAGGGGACAATGGAAATAGTTTCAACAGAGGTTTAAACGAGAATGCGTATCTATCCCATGTGTGAAAGAAATGCAAAACTAAAACAAGAACAAAAATTAACAAAAATACAGACAGTGATTAAATTAGAAATGCTGTGATTTATTATTTAGTAGAAGTTTGTCTTTTCTAATTTGGTTTGATAGCGAAGAGAAGTATATTAGAAAGATTCTATTCCATTTCATCTCAGTAGCCTTAAAAGTCTTTCCTTCGAACTTTCATTGCTGGGTGATATACTGTGTTGGTGTTCTACATAGACTGTTACTTACAGGCATCTGACTCTCCAACCATATCTGAGAACTACAGCAAGTTTTGCTTCACAGTCAAATCCCTTTTGGGCTTAAATTTAGGAAAGCTAGAATAACTGTTTAGAGAAATTAAAAATTGGACATTTACTTCTCTTTCAAACTAATGTAAATGGTAATGTGCATGACATTTAAATTCCCAAGAGCCGTTTGCTATTTGCTTGGAAGCGAAGGTTCTAGAATTCTCCTTCATCTTTTCTAAATTGGAAAAATAAATAAACATCAAAACTCTTTTTCCCTGATTAGTCACATGCATGTTAGTGTCGTACTGATTAAGTAGTCAGACAGACATGTTTTAAAGTCCTGATTCCATCACTTATTAGGTGGATGATTTTGAGAAAGTTACTTACTTTTTATCATTCTGTTTGACTATGTGTATAATGAGTATGATATAAGTACTTACCTAAATGAATTGTTACGAGGATTAAATTAGATCATGCATACACAGTGTTTGGCACATAGTAAATGTTCAATAGATAATTGCCATTATTTTTATCAGTTTGTCTTAGACCTCACGTCCTATTGTTGAATTTCAGTAGTGCTGTCACTACAGACTTGTCTCATATCTTCTTTTTCTCTTTTTGGTAGAGCTGCCCAACTTTGAAATTTGCTTTGTTACTATCTTTTCCAGTATTTTGTGGGATGTTTTTTCTCTTTAGTCACTTCTGCATGAGGCAGGTGTCCCTCTTCTGTATCAGCTGATTATTTTTTGTGATTCTGAATGACATTATAGAATAAATCAATGTCTTCTTCTTTTATAGAAGAAGATAATGCTCCTCCCCATTGCCAAATTCTTCACAACGTTATCTCAGCATATCATTTATTTGTTCACTTATATCTTTCCTAGAAATTTATGAAGCATATTAGACACCCAGATGGCAACATTGAATGAATTTTGGTTCCTGTATTCAAGGAGTCTAATGTGAGCACAGATATGTCCCTAATCATGGCTAATAGGAGTACAAATTGTGCGAATGATACATTTGATTCACAGAAATGAGAAAAACAAAATTGTCCTGAAATAAGGCCTAATTTTTTTCAAAATTTGTGTTACCAGCCTTAAAGGTTATTAAATGTGTCCTGAACTTCTCTTAATAATCTCCACAACTGTACTATTAGCAGCTTGTCTTCTAACTAAATTTGCTTTCCTTTGAGCACTAACATTCAAAATAATGAAAGTGCACACACATAGTCATCATCTTCTATTTTATTATTTATTTATTTATTTATTTATTTGAGACAGAGTTTCACTCTTGTTGCCCAGGCTGAAGTGCAGTGGCGGAATCTAGGCTCACTGCAACCTCTGCTCCCCGGGTTCAAGTGATTCTCCTGCTTTAGCCTCTCAAGTAGTTGGGATTACGGGTGCCCATTACCATGCTCAGCTAATTTGTTTTTGTTTTTAGTAGAAATGGGGTTTCATCATTTTGGCCAGGCTGGTCTTGAACTCCTGACCTCAGGTGATCCACCCACCTCGGCCTCCGAAAATGCTGGGATTACAGGTTTGAGCCACCAGGCTCAGCCTCTCTATTTTATTTTTAGTTGTTCTCATTACTACTCTTGCAATAGGGTTGTTTTTGTGATATTTTGCCCTTGCAGGTATACAGGTCATCTTTTGTAAAGAAAACTGGACGTCGACACCCATTTTGTTATTTCTGTCTGTAGCCCTATCACTGTGCAGACTTTTAGAACAGATCATGTTTATAAACATACGCTTCACATGAATTTGCTTTTAGTTTGTGCACACATATAGGTATTTCACACATGAAGTTCACATGCTCTGGGGAGCCAAGTTTACCCTCGATGTTTGCTATGAAAATCCAGGACTTGTTTCATTAGTGACGGAGCCATGGAACCGAGGGTTCTTGTGAACTCTGATGCTATAAATCCGACTTACCACAGAAAGAGATGTTAAACAGACACAAAGGCTGGTGCGTGTGTGTGTACCTGGGTAGCTGCAAGCTCTAATCTATTAATGACCGTTGTCATAAGTAACTTTTAGGAAACCAGGCAACATAAAATTTAGTTTTGTTTAAACAAAACTGCTAAATGGTAATTTCCAAAATCCCCTATGTCTTTAAAATAAGGCCTATCCTGAGACCAGCATTTCTTTGCCTTGCTCTGTTTCTTTGTTCTACTCTCTTATTTTACTGTTTTGACAATTTGGTACTTATTTTTGTTGTTCCCTGTTTTCTACCCTGGGGGATAAACTCTTTATTACTTTTTAAAATCTATGTTCCATTAATCACACGATTTCCATTTCATCACTCATCACCTTCCTTTTCCTCCACTTCTCCCTCTGGCTTTATTCTACCCACCTGCTCCTTAAGTAAATTATGGTTAATGTAATGAGAGGCCTTGCCTAGGAAATCAATTGGCTTATGAGCTTCAGATAATTTCTTAAATGTATTTGCAACTTTTATAAAAACACGTCCTCTTTGGGCCTGTTAGGAAGAGGCCTGTACACATGGCACGGATGTTCACAGAGGCCTAAGAGAGTAGCCTAGTGAAGGAGAAATCTCAGAGTGGTTACGGTTATGTTGTTGAACCCTTTAGCAAATAGTCTTCAACACTTACTAGACTGACAAAGTTTTTTAAAAAGGAAGTAAAAGAAATAAAGTTCCTCTGAAGATCTGTATGGTTCCTCCGTGCTTTGACATGTGCCAGGCCTTGGACTGCCCTGGCTTACTTTCCCTGCTTTTCATCCCATTTGACCCTCAAGTAAACAAGTAAACGTTTGTCACTATGCTATGCTCAAACTCAGAGGCCTGTAATTACTATACTAAAATGGAATAGAAAGGAAGAGAAAGAGAGGAAGAGAGGGAGAGGATTGAGCCACATTGCTTTATGTCCTTCACCTGATTTCTTATTCTAATAACCAAGAGTTGAACCAAGAGTTACATTTTATTTGACTGAATGCATAAAATTACTAATCTGAACCAAGTTCCGGAGTGCTGGTTTGCTTTAAAGCAAATAAACAGAAAGCCATAGTGACATTCCTGAGGGCATGCCTCCAAGTTCTTAATGTAATTACTTCTTGGTTCCTGAGATGTAATTAATTAGATAAAAAGAGATCAAGCGTAATCCAAAAGGATATAGAATATTTTCTAAATGGGAGGGACTGTGGGCTTCAGAGCCATGAACATAAGTCATTAGATCCAGGGACACAAACATCTCCCTCAGCCCCTCATTGTGGGGGGAAAACCTCTTGAAGGCAAGAACCACTGAAAGTTATAGAGAGGCTAGTCAAAGGGATGAAAAAATTCCCCCCTCGAATCTGTAAATGTTTTCTTCTTATTATTTTTTTTTCCCTACGTAGTCTTTCTCTACCTGGGGTTGTCTGCCTTAACTGACGTCAAGGCCATTTTATTGAAAATTGTTCAGATTCTTGATGAAGCACTTAGTCTGACATACTTTGTCTATTGTTACTGTTAAATTAAGTTTCACTGTGACAGCTGACCACCAAGTCAGGCCCCATTTTGTCTAGGAGCTTCTTTGATTCAGGAAAAGGACCTTATCTGGCAACCTCGTCGCTTTTTTACCTATATCTTTGAACAGACTTCAAGATGAGAGAAAAGAGGATCTTTTAAAATGTCATATATATGGATGTGTGTGTACATATATATACACATGTGGATGTGTGTGTGTATATATATATATATATACACATATATACATGCATATATATATATACACACATACAAGGATGTATGTATATATATTTTTAAGCTTGGAGAGTTGTGAAGTCATAAAAGTATAGAACTACAGATTAATACAGCTCTTGAGCACCATAGCTGCTGCAAATATGTCCCTCCCTCTATCTCTCCTTTCACTGTCCAGGCATATACCTCATAATCTTCTAGGCAGCAAGGAGCAAATAGTGATGCTTGCCAGAAACAAAGGACAGGAGAGAAGGGAAATACATGAATATCAATAAGTTTTCTAGTCATAGCTGAAGAATCATGGTATCTCATTACTGGAAAGGATCTTTAAAATTATGCATTGCATTTGTGGCCATTTGTCCTCTTCCAAGGAGAGAACACAGATTCCCACAGCTGGAGTTGTCAGCATCCATAGGGATAGAGGTGCAGCTTGAGTAGGAATTTGGAAAGTCCTGCAGAGTGTGAGTATTTTGTCAAAAATTTATGCCGCCTTGTGATCCTTCGCATCTGCCCTCCTTGCCCCCCCACTCTTGCCCCTCCTCAAATAACTGGTTCAAACCAACCTTCTTATTTTACAGATAAGAAAACTGAGGTCCATGGAAAGGTCAAAAGAGTTGTGAAGATTATTAGACATTGGGAAATTCATTTTTCCCTTTGTTTTATTAGGGTATTTTTTTTTTGTCTCAGACAGAAAACTGAAAGAATTCAGGCTGGTATTGCTGTTGAGGCAGGAACTATATAAAGCAATAGGTATCTTTGTTTTCAAATGAAATGTAATTCATGTTCTAATCCTATTATGAATTAGTAATAAAATTTAGCCATCTTCTATTTGAAAGGGCCTGCTGCTTTAAATTATCCATCTCCTTCTCTGATATCATCATTGCGTTTCATTACCTCCTTTTTTTCTCTCTCCCTTCTTTTCTATTTTTCTTTTTTGCCGTGTTGGACTAGATAACATATTTGTAAAGACACTTAAAGAGGGATTTTTTAGAGACACTCTAAAAAATCTGCTACAGAATCAAAGCAATGCATTTGTATTTTAGACTTAAAAAAATGAAAGCCTGTAAATAGAATGGAAAATGAATTTTTATAATTATAGAACCATATTTCAAAAGCACTGGAGGAGATTGTTATTTGAAAGAACCCTGTAATGAGTCTTAGGGTAAAGCAAATAATTATTATCATATTTGTTTGGAAAGTTTATCATATCCACAATTCAGTGATCTGGAGACCTTTGCTATTCAGAAATTCAATTTCTAAGGGGAGAGTGGATCAAAGAGCAAATCTGAAAGTGGAGCCAGGAAAGCATATCTTATAATTCCAGAAATAATAACAAGGCAGGAGAAACAAAGCAGAAAGCTCCTTTTTTTTCTTCTTTCCTTTTCTGCTTCCTGAACCTTGAAAGACTTCTGGAAAAACTATAGGCTTTCAGTTTGTTATAAGTTTAAAGAGTTGCAAAGAATATAATTACTGGCTTATTGATGTTTAAAAATTGCTAAATAATATCTATTTAAGTATATCTATTTGGAATCTAAATACTATAATGAGTTGAGTCTCCCAATTGTCAATTTAACAATATAAAAACAAATTCTTTATTCATTGAAAATTGTGTACCATTCCTTTCTCTTTTAACTCATATTTCATTTATTTGTCTCATAGAATTTTATCAATGTAATATGTTTGAAATATTTTATGTATCATCATGTAGTCTCAGAACATTACATTAAAAATTTTTTTGAATTTATAATCCTCTATATTTCAAAAATTACATCTGGATTGAGCTTTTATCACTATTATTATTAGCACAAGATTGATCAAAACAAAAAATATATAAGAAATATAGATGAACAGTTATTAAGTATAAAAGTTAAATTTATTGAACCTTCATCTAATCATGAGATGGTCAGGACTTTTTAAAATTTTTAAATCAGTTCCTATATCAAGTCAAATATTATTTGTTTCTAAACAAAACAGGATTTAGCACAATCCTAATTTTTCAGTTTTCTAGATATAAGCATTGAGAAATCTTTCTCACATACATAAGTAGATGAGATTGGAGGTATTTTTATGTCATTGAATATTTTAAAACTTCTTGCCAGTTTTATGCCAAAAATCATATAGTAATTTCTCATCAAATTTTTTTTTATGATTCATCTTCTGACAACTCAGTTAGTTCTCCTTCAATTTTGTTGAGAGAAAAACTGTGTTAAAAAAGAACTTGTTGCCCAGTCACTTAAGATGTTTAATTTCTCTTTTTCCTGGGAAGTACACCAAAGACTTACCTAGGCTTTTCAAATGCCCATTAATTATACCTGTTCCTCTTTCTCTTAGAGATACCATATTGAACCTGATAGACTCAGAGCTGGGAAAACTGAAATACTCCAAATTTCACTACAACTCTGAAAATACGATTTTTAACTTTTGGACAAGATTCTCTTGCTTATTACATGCTTTATATGTATTTCCTCCAAGCCTTGGAACTTCAGAGTTAACTCATTAGGTTTATGAAAAATAGCCACTCTGTAGTTAATTTTGAAAACCGTATTGCTGAATCAATCAGCGAGGTCAGGCCTACTTTCTTTCAGCTTGGGTTTTCACATTCAATTAAACTTCCTTGTGGTCCTTCTCATGCCTATCATTTCACTTCTGATTTCTCAGGCTGACATAGATTGGCCGTTATGGTGAGGAGGTTTGCAATGAGTCTATTCCTGAGAGAAATAAGGCACCACCACCATTGTATTTCTTACAGATTCCCTTTTTGCTTTGCTCTCATGGGACTTTTTCTCAGGAGCAATGTATTCTTTGACAATTGCTTGCAAATGAAAAGGCAAGGTCTTTACACAGAAATCGTCATCCCCGTGACTCCTCAATTGCAGATACATTTTCAGACCGATCAATTTTAGGAAAAAAGTTGAGGATCTGGAAATGGATTCTTTAAGAATGTCTGATTCCATGAATTTCGGTTGGATGACTGTGAAAAGTAGAAGAATGAAGGTCCCTAACAGCCTAAGATAGGGCCATTTAGTGTACTGGTGATTAGTGTTAACCCCCTTCATATGCTCTGAGGATTCCAGTAACTGATATTCCTATCAGTGATCTGGATTCGTTAAGTATTTATGAGGGCTGGTTTCTGCCTAAAATAGCATTTTGTTTCAATTTTGACATGAGAATAAGCTAAAAATGAAAAGTAAATTCTTTGATACTGAAAGTGGTAAATCTTTGGAATCTATGTCTTTTGTACCTAGTTTCTACAGTGAAATATGTAACTTGCCATAAATAGGAACCTCTTCATGTTCAGCATTGTGGAATTCTACAACTACAGCTGCAAAGGATTTGGAAAATTCTCTAAGCTAACACAAGAAAGCTTCTATAATTTAAAACTAAGAACTGATGAATACACCAGTGCATAAAATTTCTCTGGTTTTTCAGTAACCCAGTACTTGAAGATTTCTACCTTGTGGAGAGAAAGGAAGCATTAGAAGGCTACCTTAAGCCAACATAAATTTCTCATGTTAGAGAAAGTGAATTAAAATTATTTTCCAAGAATTTATCATTAACATATAATTATGCCAAGAATATATCATTATGCCATTACTCCTACATACACCGAGAGTGCAATGGAATTATTTAGGTTATATTTTTTCTGACTCTTACTTTCTATAAAATATGGAACAGTCAACTCTTGATATTATCTACTTCTCCTTGCACAATTCTGCTACAATGAGAAATACTCAAATAGACCTTAGAACCAATTAACTTATTTTGTGTGCAGTTAAACTGATGATATAAGCAATATCAGAAGGGACTTTAAATATATCTCTCACAACACTGGGAGTGTCAGTACTGACAGAACTGAAAGAAAGCTTGTAGTCTAAGGACAAATTTGCAGGCATTTGCATGGTATCTTCCTTGGCCATCACGTGAAACAGAATATCAGGCTTGATTCCTGTTGGTTGGTTAGTTCGGAGAGACCAAGCAGCAGATAAACCCAGATGCTGTGTGGCTGTGCATACTTAACCTTCCTAAATTTTAGTTTTGTTCTCCATAAAATGGCGATGGTAATAGTACTTATTGCATAGGGTTGTTGACTCACATAAATGATTTAATGCATGTAAAGCATTTTGTAAGAGCTTAATATTGTTAACCATTATGATTATCAGTGGGTCTACAGTAATACACTAAGTGAAAAACACGGACTAATGGACTAGTAGTACGTCAGCTGAATTAAATATATCTTCAGTTTGATATAAGTTTAAGATCACCCAGATCCAATAAATTCAATCAGTTGTTTACCATTTACTTTTTTTTTGAAAATCAAGTGTATATTAATATACTTTGTCAAGTATATTAATAGCATATACATTTTTGTTAATAATTGAAGATATGCCCAGTGATAGCATGCTTTAGGTGATATGATTATTCTTAGAACATTGAGGCTTGATGTTAATTACCATCTCTTTCTAGTTTCAAGGTGCCGCTTAGGTAGATGAAACTTCTGGCCGTATAAAAGATTTGTTAATGTAAATTTTCTGCACTAATGACTGTAAGGGTAGGTCTGAAGTATCACCTTGTCATAGAATCCTCTCCAAAACAGAAAGTTCTTCAAGCTCTTTTTGTTATTTCCTAAAGGGTATTTGTAACCACGCTGACTATGAGAGGCTAACCAAATATTGTATTTTCCCATTTTTGTCAAGGATTATGTTACTTTCATGTTGCAATTTTGATTATTTATTTATTAGAAGTTCCATCAGACAGGATATGTATCTTCCTTAATAATAGTAAAAAGGAAATAATTTAATCATTAATCTTGGATAGATGAAATGTTTTCAAACATGTACTCCATTCTCAAATGATAATAAAAGGAGTCCTCAGTAGTGAGATTGTTAGGAAGCACTTCTTTGAGTAGGTTGATTTGGGAGCAGTGGGGCAGGAGTAGGCATTATTATTCATATGTAGTATCTATATAATAACTCTATTATACTAATTTGGTCTGTATTTTAGGAACATGATTTTATAGCAACCAGTTAAAAAGTAATTTCATTGACTTTCACCAAGGCAACAATTTAATTACTATTTGGCCAATTGGTCAAATTTGAAGACTCCTATTTCTTAGATCAAATTTCATATATGGTAAAGGAGGAAAGCACTTTACCATTTCAGAGAAGAAAGCATAAAAATAGGAACTAAGAATGAATTAGGGAACCCGTAAGAAAGAGAACCACAGCACACATCATGTGGCCTTCTGACACTGAGTGAAGCTCAAGCTTGCATCCCTGTTGCTCTTCCCATTCCTTGTCGGTGTCAGCCTTTGTTTTGAAAGAGACACAGTGGGACCCTGTCTGTTGCTTCTTAAGCTGGGACAGTTTATGTTTTGTCTGATTGGCTGCCTCCTCATTCTTCAGAGGGCCCGATAAAATATGTTAAATACAATTGGCGAGTAAAATTGCTGAGGGAAGAAACACAATTATTGGGTAGTGTTTGTTGGGAGTTTCAGAGTAATAGAGCAGAGTTTGGAAATAAGACCATGTGAAATATCGCGTAGCTGTATCAGATTGTGGAATTAATTTACTGAGGAGGTTAGCTGCCAGTTTTCTGCAAAAAAATAGCCCAAATTAGTTCTATTATTTTAGTAATTATTATTTAACATGTGCTAAGTGCCCACAGCATGTTGGTGTCTTCACACGATATCAGAATGCACTATGGAAGGAACTGAACTTGTTATTAGATTTAGTTAATCTCTCAAGTTAATTGCCAATGTGGGCCACATTTCTTACGTGAGTAAAATTGGAGTGTGAGAAAAGATAATGTCCCTCCCTCATTAAACTGTCCACGTTAGATTTACAGGGCGACAGTGAGGCCCATTCAGGCTTACTTTTGATAGCTTTCATTACTGACATCACAGAGTAAGTGGTGATTTGTCCTTTCATTAGACTCAAGCCAATAACTGTTGCACAAACACAACCACCTCTATCAGGGAAGCTTCAAAGAGCTGTTTGTAGTTTGATGCTCAGATTGTCATTCTTTTTTCCTTACTAGCCCCAGACTCCTTTTGTTCTCCCCATGCACGGAGAATTGTAGTGCAGGGCCCTGCCTGACACCTTTTAAGAAGGGCAGCCCTTGCCAACTGCAGCCTTCCCAGAGTAGGAATCAGTTAGTGACTTCTGCAAATGATGTGACTTTGTAGATCTTAGGAACTTCTTTTCACACAATTATATGACTGGCATGTGATTCTCCTCCATCCCCAACTTGTGTTTATAAAACACTGTGGACAGTACCTTTTAAAATGGCTGACATATCATTGATTAATTACCTGCAAAAACTGGAAGACCATTTGTATGCCTGTCTTTTCTTCAGTGTTTGCTTCTACAGGGTCTTCGATTGGATTCTCCAGAATTGGAGATGGGTGTGCAGGTGATTAATAAGAGAGGGCTCTTGGGAGAAACCAGGAAGGGAATGAGGGAATTAGGACAAGGAAGTGGAAGAAGCTGCCAAGGTGTGGTTTCAAGTGAAATTAACCTGATCACATGGGGAATCTCGGGAGCGTGAAACATACTACAGGGTCAGTCCCACCTTGAGACTGGGGTGTAAGCTTTTGTACCTTCCTTTCCCAAATTCAGTCTTTAGCTATGGACCCTGGGTGGGGGCTGAGTTTGCTGATATATCTCCTCAGCACCTCTGGGTATGGCTCTGGTCACTCAAGGGCAATTCTTTGGAGAAGACTGGCAGCAACACCTATAGGGAGGAATGGAACACCAAGCTGGGGATCCCACCGAGAGCTGAGTGAAGCATCAGCAGCTTCTGAAGTGTAGGCAACACATTCTGTAGTTGCATAGGGCATTTGCATGCATAAGGGAACCTAAGTTTCCTTCAAGTTACATAATTTTGTGGCAGATTGAGGAAGCATTGTAAACTATCGACTCCTGATTTTGTGTTATGACTCAGTCTTTAATAGGAGATTAAAAACTGGTAGAAAGATGAAAATCACATATTTTTTAGGTTTATGAAAGATGAAGTTAGTTGTTCTCAAATAGATATTCACTTGAGAAAAAGAATATGAAACTTCTTACCTCCACTGACTCTAATGAATTTATTGCTTCTCCATTGATTTCTAGTAAACTGTTGTTAATGCCTGTAAAGGTAATTAAACATGACAGATGAAAAAACGATTACACTCCCAGGCCAAAGAGGGAGTAATGTATGCAAAGTGTCTGGGGACTACAAAATACAGCCTCTTGTTCCATCAAATGACAGGGTCTAACTTTGTGATGTAAACACATTATTGCAAATGTCAGTGCACAGATAATTGTTTAGACAGACTGAAAAGATGATTACTAAAGAAGAAGCAAAGCAATAACATTTAAAACAACAACATTTCATTTACCCAGTTATGATTCCCACTTATCTCTTCGGATGAACCATTTCATATAGAGACTTTTCTGTGAAAACCTTTTAAAAAATAAGACAGCAAGATGAAGGAGGCAACAATTTATATTAAAATATTATGCACATTAACAATTGATATTAAAATATTATGCACATTAATGTAAATTATAAAACATTTTATATCTCAAACTGTAAAAAATATATTCTGTGGTTAATTTTTCTTTCTCTATATCCCCTCCTTCTTTCCAATCAAAAACACCAACAGCTTAATATTGTAAATCAAATTATGTAACTTTCTACTATGTAAGTTTCTGAACTTAGTTAGCCGTGTATGTATTTGTATCTAGATAATTTCTGGAGGATGGAGTAAAGATGCTTTATTTATTCTCTGTATTTTATTTAAAAAATACTTTTTAGCAGTAATTTAGCAAAGTTAAAGGTTTTTCTATAAAGAGAAAATTTGTTGTGTATATTTTATTTAAAGGTCTGATGCATTTGTCCAAATGCAATTAATTGCAAAAAATATATATTTTTTCAAATCAATGGGGGATTTTTTTGGTACCTTCTTTCGACTTTTCATACTTTTTTTTAGACAGGAAATTTTATTCATAAAAGTTGGTAATGTCTTGTTCCGTAAATCTCAAGTGTCAAGTGTCACCCCTAATATATTTGTCACCTTGGGTTCATAAAGCATTTTTAATTTCATGGATAATTTTGCTTTTTAGCATTTGTTATCGTCATTGACGTTACTCTTTGTATGAAAGAATAATTTTTAATAACATTTTGGTTCAGCTGTGTTCAAATGATAAAAGAAAGAAATTTCCTTAAAACATAGTGCTTGAGGTTACCTTCTGAGTCTTCTATTGGCAGGTTAATGTCAAATCCTGTATTTGAGAGCAGTAATCCATATGAAAAGAAGGTTCAGAGTTGAAATTCTACCATTAATCTTGAGCTTTTTCCAGTGAAACTGTTTTACAAATTCTCTTTGCCATCGGCATGTTTACCAAGCCCTTTATTTTCAAATCTGACTTTAAGCAATTTTTATTTTAAAAACTTTTCTTGTAAGCATGGTGGTAACTGCTCTTCTTGCTCCCTACTTATTACTCAAGAGCTGTTTTCCTCTGCTGCCTCCCCCTTCCATTGCCTGTTCTTCACTCTTTCACCCTCAGATTCTAAACTGTGTAGATGAGTGGAGTGTGTGAGGACACAGCTGGTGAGGAGAGGCGCCATTTCCACTTCTGGGTCCTTTGCTCAAAAGAAGACTTGCTGAGAGCCCAGCCATGTTGGAACTAACCTCCCCAGTAGTAAGTGGCTACCTTGACCTAGTGTTTACTGTGCCCCTGGCTCTGTTCCAAATGTTCTAGATGCTTTCGTTCTTCACATCAGCTCTAGGCACCACATATACAATTACTGCATTTCACAGACAGGGAAACCGAAATTCACAGTGGCCCAGCCAATGCGCCGCACAGCCTGTTCTGAAAAAGCTTCTTCTTGTGTTTGAGGGATTAACAAATATTTATCAGTTTCACTACCTCAACTACATACTGAAACCTTATTTAAGGAATTCTTGGTGTCAGTTACAGAAGTTTTTGGCCTTAAGTTAAAGTGGGGGTGGTTCTCATAATCACCATTACCACCATCATTGATCACCACTGCCACCATTATCATCATCGTCATCACCATCACCGGTACCATCACCAGCACCAGCACCATCACCATCACCAGTACCATCACCATCACCAGCACCATCACCAGCACCAGTACCATCACCAGCACCAGCACCATCACCATCGCCAGTACCATCACCATCACCGGCACCATCACCATCACCAGTACCATCACCATCACCAGCACCATCACCATCACCAGTACCATCACCAGCACCAGCACCATCACCATCACCATCACCAGTACCATCACCATCACCAGCACCATCACCATCACCAGTACCATCACCAGCACCAGTACCATCACCAGCACCAGCACCAGCACCATCACCATCGCCAGTACCATCACCATCACCACACCACACCATCACCGGTACCATCACCATCACCAGCACCATCACAATCATTATCATCCTGCTCCTCCTCCTCATCATATATAGCAGTTATTGACTATCTCTTCTACGGCAAGCTCTAAGTTAGATGCTTAGCTTTTAGCAAGTTTTTCCTCTAATTACCCTCAACTTGATAAAAAAAAAAAAAAACAAAGTATCTAATATGGACAGGTAGCCCATCTCCATAAACTAATGGAGAAATCATTGGCTTAGGAATTTGACAGATCTGAGTTCCTAATTGTAAGCAAGTTGGGCAACATATTTGAGCTTCATTTCTTCACCTTTCCCAAGAGCTTAATAATTCCTATCACATATTTTCTAGGGAGAATGAAAGAAGATAGGATATATAGCAAATGCTTAGCACTCTGCTGCAGTCATACTATCTACCCAGGAAATGTTGGTTCTCTTCCCTCTCTGCTGTACCTCTCATGTGGAGAGAAAATGCTGGGAAGCGCAGATAATTGCTAAATTGAATTGTATAATGAAAAAAATCCCATATTATATATTTAATAACTTACATTTCTCATTTACTTACTATGTTTGAGGTATGTTTGCATGCATAATTTGCCTTACCTCATTTAATTTTCACAGCAGCTCTCTGTGGTGGGCAGCTGATTGATTTTCTGAATACCAGAAATCAGGGATGCTGTCCTTTGCCACCTACTGACCTACAGGCTTCATCAGTTGATTTTTTTTGTCTTCTGGCCAATGGGGGAACCCAAACAGGTTAATTAGCCATGTATGGTAGGATGGTAGGAGAGTGAGGTCAAAGTATTACTTGCCCTGGATCCCTCCCTGGGGGGGTCCCTTTGAGCTGGCTATATTGCTCTGTCAAAGGAGATGGCTCTTCTTGAGGTTAACCTCTCCACCAGACTTTCTCATTCAAGTTCTGATCAGTGCTCCTTCCCCTTCTCCCTTTATGTCATGCAATGATAACCGTTCAAGTGCTGGATGTCCCTTATGGTTTTCCTACATACTGCCCAGAGTTTTATACATAGTCCCTTTATTAAACCTTCCTCAAATTATTTTCATTTCAGTGGGCCATCTGTGTCCTGCTCAAATCCTACCAATACAGAAGATGAAAAACCAGGCAACTTTTTTTGAAACTGCATGTGGACACTGGGCACACGGTTTATTTGGGGTGGCTTGGGTGGATACTGGTAGAGTTGATTGGGCAGCTAAAGACACTCAAGACATTTTTGCCATTACTGTTAGTAGATCTATTTTTTATCAGTCTCAACTGATATTCAGAACTTTGTTTCACTATGGACATAATGTGTGCTCACCTTTCACTTGCACAATATTTATGTGGCTCCAATACTAGATTTTTCACTCCTTTAGGGTAGGGATTCTTATTCCTCTCTGTGCCCTCAACACAAGTACACCACTGTGCTTAGTAGGCACTCAGCACAGTCATTATTTAATAATCTATCTGCCCACACCCAAGCATAAAGGATGACCTGAAATACGTATACAAGTATACCACAGAGCGTGTTTTGCTTCCTGATGTTAGCTTCCATAAAAACCCAAACTGATGTATTGCTGATGTGTTATGTCTGTAAACATTATAGAAATGGACATGCCAGCTTTCTCTTCTTTGGCATCTGCTATGAGAGAAAAACTAGACAGATGCCTGGAAGGCATGGGCAATTGCAACTTTTCAGTAAGATAGACTGATCGGGTTTTAATTTGAAATAATAAAGCACATTTTTTTCTTTTCTTTGGACTTCTTTGTCTTTTAAAATTTGTTCCAAAATGTTCTCAATTACTGGGTATTTATATTTCTTACTTTGAAAGCCTGATTGCAGATACCCTGTTATCATTTTTTGCCTTTTAATTAATGATAAGCACTGGAGAACTCAGTATGAGAGCAGTTGTACCTTCAGCTTTTAAGGGGCATAAATACAATGTGGTAGTGAAATGGATATTATAAATGAATATTCGAATAATCAAGATTCTTTAAATGAAGTCTTTCATCACTAATGTTTCAGTACATTTAAATAAAGGAAGGATAAAAGCTTGGTAGTGCTTGGTCAATTCAGTGGCTGTGTTTTAAAGTCTAATTTGTAAAAGAATAAGAATTCAGTTACCTTTTAAATTAGGATAAATTTCTTAGTCTTACAAAGGAATAACAGTATGGCATGCCCCTTCAGATAGATTGTTTTTCCTTTGCAGATGACAAATTACTATCAGTGTGCTGAATTTACAGACAAATGGTGTGGGTCTCAATAGAGAGACACTTTCTGTAGACTGACTTGGATTCCTCTCGGGAGAATTTATATGCAATAAATTATTTATATAAAAACCTAAAGTTCTTCTCCTGTGCTTTTGTTTTAATTTTATATCACTGCAAAATGACACAGGTAATCAGAATCGGTCTGTGTTTGATGGGAGAGAACTACAACAAAACCCCTTCACAGCAGCATTCTTAATGCACCAGACCTTGAGAAAGGGATTAGAACAGAGGTGGGCTAGGGTCAACAAAGTGTTGAAGTACAACCCAGGAACCGGCATAGAGTTTGCTAAGCAATGGAGGGGATTCGAGCCAAGCAACTATAAGAAGGGGTATGGAGGAGGAAATTGGGTGGGGGAGTAGGGGAAGTTAATGGAGGTGTGGGCATCTGAGGTGGGTTTACAATCCACTTTCCAATGATAGATGCAGATGCTGACACATTGCAAAGGAGGAAATACTTAGACTTTTATTACAAATTCTTACCCTGAGCAATCAATGGGCATAATTTTAAAAAAAGAAACAAACTTTAAATTTTGTCATGGAAGTAATGGGTGGAATGGTGGTCACTAAAGGCTGGGCGACAGGGAGAGGGAGATGGGGAGATGTTGATCAAAAGGTACAAAGTGGCTGGGTGCAGTGGCTCATGCCTGTAATCACAGCGCTTTGGGAGGCCAAGGTGGGAGGATCACTTGGGCCCAGGAGTTTAAGACCAGCCAGGACAACATAGTGAGAACCTGTCTCTACAAAAAGTAAAAGATTGGCCTGGCGTGTTGGCACATGCCTGTAGTCCCAGCTACTTGGGAGTCTGGGGTGGGTGAACTGCTTGAACCCAAGAGATCGGGCTGCGGTGACCAGTGATTGTGCCACTGCACTCCAGTTTGTGTCACAGAGCAAGACCTTGTCTTAAAAACAAAAACTAGGGTACAAAGTTTCAGTTAGACAGGAGGAATAAGTTTTTGAGATCTACTGTATAGCATAGTAACTATAGTAAATAAAAATGTATCACATATTTTAAAATTGCTGAGTATAAATTTCAAATGTCTCACCACCAAAAATTGTGAGATGATAGATATCTTAATTACCTTGATTTAATCATTCTACATTGTATGCACATATCAAATCATCACATTGTACCCCCTAAATATATACAAGTATTATTTGTCAATTAACCTTTAAAATTTGAAATAACAGTAGATACACAGAAACTAAAAAAGAAATGTACAGGGAGGGCCTGTGTACGCTTTATCCAGCTTTCCCCAATGTTAATATCTTGCCTGACTATAATACAATATAAAAACCAAGAAATTGGCTTTAGTACAATGGATATCCATTGAGCTTACTCAAGTTGACCAGTTATGCAGGCACTCATTCGTGTGTGTACGTGCGCATGTGTAGCTCGATGCAATTTTATCCTAAGTGTAGCTTCGTGAAACCACAACCACTATCAAGATACTTCACCGTCCCATCATCAGAGATTCCCTCTTGCTACCCCTTTATAATCAACACCTATTCCCCACCCCATTCTGAACAACTGGCCACCACTACTCTATTCTTGATCTCTATAATTATCATATTTCATGAGTGCTATATTAAAGTAATCAGATAGTATGTATCTTCTTGTGATTGGCTTTAATTTTTACTTAGCATAATTTCCAGGATATTCATCTATCCAGGTGTGTATCAATAGTTCATTCCTTTGTATTGCTAAGTAATGTTCCCTGTTATGATATATCACAGTTCGTTTTACCATTATCCATGGAAGGATGTTTGGATAATTTTCATTTTTTGGCTATTACGAATAAAGCTGCTACAAACATTCATATTTAAACTTCTGTCTGAAAATGGGTTTTCATTTCTCTGTGACAAGGGCCTGAGAGTGCCACTTCTGGGTCATGTGGTAAGTTTATCTTTTGTTTTAAAAGGAACAGCTGAACTATTTTCTAGAATAGCTGTACCGTTTTACATTACCGTCAGCAGTGTCTGAGCGATCTACTGTCTCTGCATCCTCACCAGCATTTGATGTTATCACTGCTTTTTATTTTAGCCATTCTGATAGATATGTAACAATATTTTTCTGGTTTTAAATTGCATTTCTCTTATGACTAACAATGTTGAACACCTTTTCGTGTGCTTGCTACCTGTATCTGCTCTTTGGTAGGCTGTCTCTTCATGTTTTCTGCCCATTTTCTAATTTTTTATTATTGTTGTTGTTTTTGTTTGGGTTTGTTTTTCCATTGAGTTTTGAGAATTCTTTATATATTGTAGATAATAGTTATTTGTCAGATATATGGTGGGGGATGGGCTAGGACTTCACTGCACATCGCTGCCCTAGTGGTGGAATAGGGGCTGGGGCTGGGCTGGGGCTTCCTCACTACGTCGCTACTAGACTTCCCCTTTACTGGTCATTTGACCAGGGGGGAGCAGGCTCTCCCTGTTGCTGTTTTGGGGTTGCAGCCCTCCCTGGAACCCAGCTTAGGATATACTGGAAATAAAAAGGAACCCTCAGGAAACTTACCAGGTTGTTGTCCCTTAAGTGCTGAGGTCCCTTGTCAGTTTCCATCTCCTTTTTCCAGGTTTTAGAGTTCTTTCTTACTGTCTGTTAAATAATTTCCAGGATATTTAGAAGGAAGGAGTAGAGAAAATGAGTTCACACTGTCTTTTCTCAGAACAAGCCAGTAGATCTGATATCTAAGAAGCCATTTGGTATCAAACAGCAACAGGACTGATTTTCCTAGAGACATTATCTGATGGACAGTAAGACCATTGTAAGCTTTGACCTCTTAATGTCTTACCACTGTGTCTCAAATGGCCCTTGTATTATGATGGCTCTGTAAGATGAAAAGCTTAAAGGTTACTGTCATTAAAGCCAGAGCTTAAAACTATTTCACCTAGTCTGGGACAGAAGTGTTGTATGGACTCTGTAATGCATTGCCCAGGCCCTCCTTTAGGAGCTAAGGACTTATCACTCCACTTGCTGGGGGTGCTGCCCACAGACAGCCCTGTCCCAAAGGCATACCTCCTTCATGAAGTAGCCTGCTTCCAGTGACTGATCACTTCAGGGTAAGAAGGCCCCTGCCTTCTCACCCTCTCTCAGGACACCCTGTGCTATGATCTGACTGTGTAGCCCCAACATTTCAATGTTGAAATCCTAACCCTCAAGGTGGGGCCTTTGGGAGGTGATTAAGTTGTGATGACTCCACCCTCATGGATGGGATTAGTGCCCTTGCAAAAGAGGCCCCAGGGAGCTTGTTAGTCCTGCCATTGTGTGAGGACAGAGAGAAACCATCATGATGATCATCTCATTCATTATCATAAACCAGAAGTGGGCCCTTACCAGACATCAAATCCGATGGCACCTTGATCGTGGACTTCCCAGGCTCCAGAACTATGAGAATACATTTCTGTTGTTTATGGTATTTTTTTTTAACTGCCAGAATGGGCTAAGACACCCCATCTTCATTATTCTCCACAAGCTGCCACTGGGATTTCTCCTTCAGTTCACCTGCTTCCTCCTGTCTTTCCCTTTCTTTCTCCAGGCATTGATCCCCAAAGAATTCTTTTTAAACCCTTCTTTAAGCTAAATGCATGAGGAATCTGCTTCCCAGGAACTTAACCTACCTAGAAAGTGCTTTGCAAATGTTCTTTTTCTAAATAGAATTGTTCATTGTAAGGAGATCATATACTTCCTATTTCTTCCAGAATAATAATGTCTTTTTTTTTTTTAATGTAATGATGACCATACTAGATAGTAATCCTATTTGCTTTCAGGATCTTCTCTTTGGATAATAAAAAGCTGGGATGTTATGCATTTCTCTCCAGTGTTTGAAATCTATAACCGGAGTACTGTAGCTTGGAATCCTGTTAGATTTCTTGCAACTATTTGTTTTTATGAAGAGCCATCACCAAACAGAGTGGTTTTGTAGGTTATTGTTTCTGAAAGTATGCTCTAGTCTGCAGTGGGATCTTCTGCAGTTGCTGCTAATATTTAGACCCTGAATGCTAAGTGTATGGTCCCTAGCATTGTATTGTCCATGTGGCTCTCTAGTCTGAGTTTCTTTGCTTAATACGGAGGTTCGGAAGACACATGGCTGTGACAGCGTCCTTACTTATCTCTAAGGTTTTTTCTTGGCCGCTAGCTGATTGCAATGTATAAACAGTAGTTTGCACATTACTCAGTCACATACACGTCCCGCCATAAGCTGGTAACTCTTTCACGTATCTCCTTATTTATTTCCCACCGTGCTTCTCAATTAATTATGTGGAAATCTC
Organism: Ateles fusciceps; assembly: GCA_036589455.1. Taxonomy (NCBI): domain Eukaryota; kingdom Metazoa; phylum Chordata; class Mammalia; order Primates; family Atelidae; genus Ateles; species Ateles fusciceps. Next base: position 17,603,728 of record JAZHEH010000562.1, read on the forward strand.
CCGTGCACTTAAAGTCACTTATCTGCCCTCTGCTTGTTCATTTAGACTTTTCTCTAACTGTATATGATGAACCATGAAAGAAACTTATATAAGTCTACCTCCTCTTTTTTAAAAAAGTTACTATAAAGGTGTTACATATTTGACTTTATGCAGTAAATGTGTACGATAAAGACACCAATAAATTGCATTTTTGTAAGCCTAATAAAATGTAAATGCATTAAAAGAGCTTACTATTCTTATGGAGAGTCTGTTCTTAAAGGTAAATGATAAACCTTTAATTCATGTTTAAATCAAGCTTTTAACTCTATTAGGTTCTTTCTGGAAAAATGTTAATGTGACAATGAGCCAGATGAGTTAGTATATTTCTTTCTGAATGGCACAGTGGTTCAAAGGGGGCTCAGTTAGGGGTAGGGAGGAAATTAATAAAAGTAGACTTTAATAAAATTAAGGACATTTGTTTCTCATAGAACTTACTTGCTGATGACAATCTCTAAGAAAATAATGTAATGTTGATGAACATTTAATGAGAAAGTAGATCCTCAAAAGCTTTAACTCTACTAGTTTATTAGGAGTCCAAATTAATATCTATTACAGATATTTACTTAAAATATTTCCTTGATATTACAACATGCAATACCTTTTAAAAAGTGTTGCTCTTGAAAAACAAGCAAACAAAGCTCAAAAAACCTGTTACTCTTGATCCAAAGTTTATCGTTGGAAAATGATGACTCAGCTTACTGGTTAGTGTTTCATCATGTGATGTCAGTTGTTAATAGTGTCTTCATAGGTGTTAAAATTATGGGAACTATCTTGAAAGTTGACTTTTTAAAAATGTCAGCATTTGGTGGTGGGGCAGGTCCTTTGGTCCTTTTCAGCCTCAGTTTCTTCATCTGCAAAATGGCTAAAGTGATGTTTATCTCAGAGGTCACGTGAGATTTAATTCAGTTGATAGTACTTTGTGATCTTTATGGTTAATAATCAGATATAGGCTGTTATTTTTGATTTTCTAGATATTTCTTCTGAAAACATAATTCCGATAATAGTATCCCTTGGCCTAATGCTTTCCAGGTTTGGAAACCCCTCCATAGATTTCTTTTTGGTGATTTGCAATTCTAGTGCCAGAGAAGGCCTGTTTTGTTTTGCTTTGTCTTTAATCTTTTTTTTTTTTTTTTTTAAGAGAAAACTGGGGCCCCAAGGTGTTAAGCAATTCATGAATTCATGGTAAGTCATATATTTAATAAGCAGCAGACAAGGGCTAGAATCAGGCTTTCTGACTGCTAGTTATTTCTTGCAGGGTCAGAAATGTAAATACTGTAATGACAAGGACAAAGCAGGTAATGGAGATGAGTGCGTATACAACTATGGGGAGTGGTGGGAACAGTGGCAAACTAGAGCCAGTTTTGACCAGAGATGACTGGGAAGCATGTATCATCTGCACCTCCCAACACCTCCACCCCACAGCTTCAGTTAGTTGTTCCCAAGTAGTCTTTCTGGTTCCAGTGTGCTAAGATCTTCTAATTTTTTTTTTAAAAAGAGAAGTCAGAAATTTAGATCTTTATGTAAAATATTGACACCTACTAAAAAGAAGAAAACAAACAAACCCACACCAGGTAGTACCAGCACTCTACCTTTTCTCTGTGGTAGCTTGTGGCTGTGAGGTATGCCTTCTCCCTGGTTTTGCTCCATCATATGCTGTTTGGAGAGGGTAAGGTGCCTGAGGGCAGGGATTCTGCCACATGTATTGTTGCAGCCCCAAAGTCTAGCCAGGTGCCTAAAATTAGATAGTGCACTAGGAAATGCCTTTGAATAAAGAATAAAGAACAGCAACAACAGACCAAAGAATTCCCACAGAACCCCTGGGACCCTGAGTCAGCACGCAGGTCTACAATGTGGAGTTAGTTTTACTTGATAATGCTGAGAAGCACATTAGAAATATTCAGGCAGTTAATAATTTCTCTTATTGTTTCTTAAATGGAAATTTACGAGTAGCAAAATAAGGGTGAAATTTTAATTCATTTTGTGAATTACTAAACACTATTGATCTCTCTAAATATAGCCTATGCCAAACATATTTTCATTATGTTTTCTACAATGATTTCTATCTGAATGCTCATAACTCTCAGGCATAGTGGTGTGTGAAAATGATGACTTTATTCCAAGGATTCTCACTTCAAATTCACCCCTACTTAAGCAGGAATTCATTTATCTTAAAATGTTTCAAAGGATCTCCTTATTATAAAGGAAAAAAAAAGCCATATGAACCTTTGGTTAATGTTGGTTGTATATATATGTGGGTCGTGGATTCAAACACATAATTCTAAAATGTTTAGAAATGCTGCACCTACTGTATTATGGACATTAAGCTGTTTCATGGCCATGAGCTTGCCACATTGTTTTTCTTGAAACAGTAAAATAGAAGTGATAGTATTCAGTTTGAGTCTTCACAGCAACAACAAAATGCCACAATTAAGAATGAAATCATAAGGATGGATGATAGGAACTTGTATCCTATCTGTGGTTGGTTTGACAAGGTAGAGTTATAGATTAATGTAATATTTTATTCCACCTTTAGAACATTTCATCATCCCATCTTAACTGAGATAAAGAGTTAGAGGAGCACGCATCTAGAACGTGCCTTGCACCACATTTTGCTTCCGGGCTTTGAATAACCTGTTGAAAGCAAAACAAAACAATCTACCGCCAACCATCTCGTCACACTCTGACTTCAAGTTCAGCTTCACAGTTAAATAACTTGCCAACTTCGAATTAGCAATAAACAGCAACTCAAGACCTGTAGGGCTTATAAGCAAGTGAGAAGTGGTACTTGGAATGATTACATTCCTAAGCCCACAATTATCACAGTTCAGAACTAATTTTTATGCCTTAAATAAAACCAAAAGAATCTACACAAAGCACTTCATTTTCTGGGAAGGTTAAATTAAAATTAAAGTGTTCACTGGAAAGTCATCCTCTTTAAAATGCATTTGCTAAGAACCACTTACTTGAGGAAAGAGTAGCTACTGTAATTTTAATTTTTCAGGTGTAAATCCTTTTACTCCTTGCAATAGATATAGAGAGGCCACTAATGTTAATTTTTTTAAGTGTGATATTTAAAAAATCCTTTTTCCACATTTGTGTACACATTTACACAATACGATCATTTATTAACCAAAATGGATAGTAGCTGAGAGTGCCTGAAATGGAAACAGACAGTATTCCAGAGAGACCTAAAGTAGGCAATGAATAATAGCCAGACTAGCACCTTGGATTATGTCACGTGTCTCCTGCAAAAAGTCCTAGTGCTTTTGCAGCTCTCTTTGAAATATTCTGCATAGCATCCAGGTCAGGGTCTGGGGGAGAGGGGAAAGACCGCTGGGACATTTGTAGCCGTAGCAACTGTGTGCCTGCCGCATGAAGAGCTGGGAAGGAGGAAGAGGTAAATCTCCCTCTCCAGCTTTGGCAGCTCAACTGTTTGGGGGCTTGTGGGAATTTCATCGGAGATCCCCGTTAACTTTCATATGGTAGAAATCTGACAAGTTATCTTGTTGACCTTTGAGGCGGCAGCAGAGGTATTAAACTATTTTCCCATGGGTTCTCTCTGGAATAATGAATGCTTTTTAAATTAAATTAAATTATTAAAAATTTCCAAACATTTAAAAAACTGGATTTCTAGATTCTCTTAGAAAATTGGAAAACCTGGCAACACTGTACCTTTATTATTCCTTCATGGTAGTGACTGGCTGGAGTTCAGCTGGAGCCGTGATGTTTTCATGAAGCGTGAGCTGCTTACGTGACACCAGCTCCCTTCCTGGTTTTAGTATTTTCTCACCTGTCTGGCTTGCTTGCTAGGGCATTGCATCTACCCATGTTTTTATTGGTCTTCAGGCTCAGATTACCATTCTCCAATGGACATTACAGTCTCAGTGTCCCTTCTGCCCCTGGTTCAACATCTCCAGTGCCAAGATCTTTATTCCCAACAGCGCCCAGTGTTGCTTTAAGTACTTGATCTACATGATCTTATTTAATTCTCTAAAAGCTGAGTATGCTTATTTTCCATTTTACAAATGGAGAAACTGAGGTAAAAGGCAGAATTAAAATTTGAAATGGTTTGATTTTAAAGTCCATATTCACTCTCATTTCTGTCTCAGGAGGGTAAGGGACCGTGCGTGTTTTTCTTCTCTTGTAATGTGCTTAGGAAAATTCAAGTATAACTAAACAAGTAATACACTTGGTGATTTTATTACTGCCTCTTCTCCCACAGTCTCCATTCTTCAAAACATGTATAACTGTTAGGATTGTAATTCCCCATTTCCACAAGGAGAGAATCTTAGCTCTCAGAGCAATTCAGAATAGTCTAGATCATTGCCATTCAAATGAACATGTGAGCCACATACACAACTTAAAAAAAAGTTTAATAACCACATTAAAAGTTAAACGAAAGAGGTAAAATAAATTTAAATAGTATATTTTATTTAAACTAATATCTTTAAAATATCATTTTATCATGTATAGCATGTAATTAATATTTGAATGTTATTGAGACATATTTTATATTCTTTAAGTTTCTGAAATCCTGTGTATATTTTATACTCACGGCACATCTCAATTCAGACTACTCACATTTCAGGTGCTCAGTAGACACATGGCTCATGGCTATTGTCACTGGCAGCCCAGGTCTACATCATTTAGCTCTGTATACAAAGGGAGAGTAAGAGAGAGGAATCTGGTTCCTGTTATGGCCAAGGCATAACTCAGCATTTCTAGGCCCTGGTTCAGACCTCCTCCTACAAACCAATGTTATGAGCCTTGAGATGTGCAAAGAGAGTTTTGTAATGAATTATTTATTCCTTTTATGGATGCAGCTGCCTGATGTTTGGTAAGCCAGAGAATTGGTATAATTTTAGTATCTCTTTCCTGCTTGTAGTGCAATTCTAGAGTTTTAATGGAGAGAGTTAAGATATGACTTCATAGGAATATGTTTTATCATAAGTCTAAATCAGTTCCCTTCTAGAAGGAGTTACTTTTTGCCTACCATCAGGGACAGTGAGTAAACACACAGAAAGAAGGAGGGTATAACATTGTTGGGAATTTGAGAACTTCGCTGAAGAAGCAGCTGAAGAACAATGCAGTAAAGTGTGCAGTAAAGGTCCTCAAGCCGTTTCAGGCAGTGCCAAGTCGGACAGCCTGAATCTAGAATGAAAGCTTGTTCGATGCTTAATAACTGTGATTCGTAATACCCAGAGATGAAGACTAAAGGCAATCAGTTATGTATGACCTGTTACTTCTTTGTGAAAACTGGTCATGAAATGTTTTATTATTTGATAGTGTTTTTCCAGGAAAATAAGGTTTCCTTTGCTGCCATTTTTCACGGAGATAGATGCAGAAAAACTCTGAACCATACTAGTGAGCATGTATTTCTAGCTAGTTAACCAATTTGAATTTCAGGTTGTGATGATATGATCATAAAAATCTGCCCCGGGCTCATTTTTGGTTGATCTTAGCTCAAAAGCATTTTTTAGTTCCACACAATGGGGCTTAATGACTGCATTGTGGGTTGGGTCACTCTATCAGGAAAATGAATCCATTCGGATCCTGTTCTTATAGTGGAAGCCCTTTGAGTTTCCTTTATTTAAATACCAGAAAATACTTTTTAAACACGTGTTCCATACTTCAGTTGTTCCATGGCCTCCTGTTATTATTTTTATTCTTTACAGAGCACACAGATACTTGAGGTATATTTCTAATATTGAAAAGAAGTGATCCTGCCCCCTTGAGCTTCCATTTCATGCAGACAAATTCAGCACAATTGAAAGGTAAGGCACTAAGCAGGCACTGTCAGTCACCAGAGAGGTTTTGGGGAAGGTGGTCATGGCCCCAGTTTAACACACTTCCCCATTGTCCTGCTGCTAAGCCAAGCTTTTTCATCACTTGCCCTACGGTTCGTTGCCATTGCTGTGGTGACAGGATGGGCAGAGCTGTTTAACATAGAAACAGGAAGTCGCTTTGGAAATTAACTGGCTCCTGAGTCATCCTGAGGACAGTTTTCCTGGACAGAACAGTTACCATTTGTTTATTTATGTAGCCGACTTTTTGATCCCCTGCAATATTTTTTTAAATTAAGGTATAACACATACATCAGTAAAAGTTTATAAAGTATGCTAATTTAATTATATGGTTTGATGATATTTTTACAGGTGTATATCCACATGTAACTGTCATCTAGATCAAGTTATAGAACACTTTAAAGCACCCTGGCAGGTTCCCTTCTGCCCCTTCCAGATGTTTTCCAAATACATTCCCTTATAATGTTACCACTGCTTTGATATCTGCCAACACCGGTTAGTTTCACTGTTCCTGAATTTCATCTAAATGGAAGTACACAGCATGCAGTCTCTCCTGTCTAGCTTTTCTCAATCAACATATTTGTGAGGTGCATCCATGATATCAAGATTCCTGTTCCTGTTGGTGAGCATTTCAATTCTTTCCAGTTTTTCCAAAATTCTGTTTTGGGCCAGATTCTACCTAATGTCTTCAGGACGTTAAAGAGGTGACATTTATCCAAGGGCCTAGGGCACAGAGATGCTCTATGCTGATGGAAACCTCCATCCTGTCTCACATAAGTCTGTATTCTCGCCTGAATGATCAGGGTAGTTGCTTAGTGCTTCACCTTATGCTTCTCTTTCTTCTTCCTAATTTTAATAATAGTAATAATAACAACAGCCATTATTCCCTGAATATGTATCATGTGCCAGGCACTAACACTACTCTGTATTATGTGTTTTGTCTCATTTAATTTTCACCAAGAGCCTGGGAAGAATTATTATTATAGTTTTTACATGAAGACTTTAGTAAGTTTAATGGAGACCCTAACATCACATAACATATTGATGGCAGAGCAAGGATTCAAACCTAGGTTTTCTGACTAGCACTATTTTCTTAATCTCTACCCGTACTGACAAAGACAGGGCCTTAGAATCTGTAAGGGAAATGACATCTTGGAGTGGAACACAATTTGCTCCACTTTCTCCCCCTCATGACCCCCAGACAGCTGTAATTTTTTAAATGTCAGTTAGAATCTATCATTTCTGAGCTTTGAACCTTCAGTGGCTGTCCTTTCATTAATATAAAATCTTAAGTTCTCATTAGGCCTGCAAGACCCCACCTGATCTGCTCCTGCCCCCACTCCCTGACCTCATCCCCCATCCACTGGACCCTCCTCAGCCCCCTCGGGTCATTGAACTTCATGTGTTCTTGAATAAGCCAGGCTTGTCCCTGGCACTGGGTCTTCGCATTTTGCCATTCCTTCTACCAGAAATGATCCTCTCCAGATCTTTTCATGGCTGATTCCTTCTTGTCATTCTATTCGTTGCTTAAATGTCACCTTCCTAGAGAGTCCTTCTCTGACTGCCCCCCCCACATGAGGAAGGATCTGTTCTCTATCACGTTGCCTTACTTCATTTCCTTCCCAGTGCTTACTACTAGCAAACTTATTTTGTTCATTTGGAATGTTATTTATTTTCTGTTTTGCCTCATTGTCATATTCACTCTAGAAAAGAGCCTGGCACTTGGTAGGTACTCAAACAGGTATTGGCCGAATAAACAAAGGAATGGAAAAATGTATGTTTTCAAAGGTCTCTGTAACTCTGTAAGAAATTTCCTTATATATTTTATAAAGGAAGAAAATTTTATTTTAAAAACGTGACTTTACCACTGTGGGAGGTCCAATCTTCATATAATAAAATGAAGGCGGGGAGGGGGAGCTGGGCACATTATTAATTTTATGTGTGGAAGATGCTTGCAATCGCAGGAATTGACTTCTGGCAATGAAGCAATTTCCCAAATGTCAGAACTAATCATATGATCCTGGAAAGTGGTTCTTTTCTTATTGTCATTGTTTATTGTTTATTTATTGCTCATTATAAAATACTAGAATGGGGGACACTGTTTCCTGTCCAGCCCTGGAGCATAGCATGTGACACAAATCATAACAATTAACACATATTTTTATATTGGAGTTTAAGAAATGTCACAAGGAAAGCATATCTAGCTGCTCTTTAATCATCGCCACCCCAGTCTAACATGACAAATGTAGGAATCATTAATGATCCTTTGTTCTGCTCAATGTGTGGGGTTAACATGGATACCTTTAGTAACAAGCTGCTCCTTATCGTGAATAACAAGCTGCCACTTTGCCATTTGGAGGCTGCAGACCAATTTCTGTAATATGACATTCACCCCTCTCTTAGCTGTGGTTGTATTTGGTAGGAAGTTTTAAATTTAAATATCTTCGGTCCTAGGATGTAGATTAAAATTCCTGGTCCCCCAAGCAAACTTTCTCAAAGGAACTTGCAACCCATTGCTCCTCGAATCTTGCATGCCAGGCACCCTTGGGTGTACATAAGGGTTGTGGGTGTGATGAGCAGGGCTGGGAATTTTATGCCCTGTGGAGGAAAGAAAAGCAGTATTAGCAGAAATGTAGTAGTGCAGTTCAGGCTAGGAGTGGTAAAGGATTGTGTTTCTCTGCTGGCCCAGGCAGAATTTCTTATTACCCCACATCAAATTGCATCCCTTGCCTCTGATTCAAGCCTGCACATTCATCTCTTCCTCCCACCTGAGGCTTTTATTGATGCTTCCACCTCCAGGCAGTGCACAAATGCAAACTTCTGTTTACCATCTCTCAGTAATGATATTAATTCCACTGCCCAGGGATAATGTATTGCTTATTAAACACTGTGGCAATAACCATTAGGTGGTAATTCAAAGGGAAACAAAAAAAGTGTCAAAAGCACCCCTAACCCCTTCAGCAAAAAATGATCAGAATTTAACAGAAGTAGAGTTTTCCTAGTTAACAGTGGGGAGGGATTAACAGCCTTACTGCTGACTTGCTGTGTGATCCTCAAAGACTTACGAACCTTTCTAAACTTCAGTTGACAGCATTGATAAACAGAATAATAATTGTGCCTACCTCCTTGAGTTGTTGTGAAGGTTAAATGAAAGATATGCATACAACCCTAAGCAGAGTGTCTCATATGTAGTAAGAGCTTGATTAAAGTTTCCATAATAAGATTTCTAAGAAGATTTTGGGAGGCTGAGGTGGGAGGATCACTTGAGGCTGGGAGTTCAGGACCAGCCTGGGCAACAGGCAGCAAAGCAAGACCAGTGTCTCCCCAAACAAACAAACAAAACAACAACAACAACAATAAAAAAAAATTATCTAGGTGGGGGTAGTACACACCTGTGGTCCCAGATACTTGGGAGGCTGAGACACAAGAATCACTTGATCCCGGGAGGCTGAGGCTGCGGTGAACTGTGATCATTCCTACTGCACTTCAACAAGACCCTGCCTGAAAAATAAATAAACACATTAAAAATAGCTTAGAAGAACTGTGTTGTCGTCTTCATGGGGTATGTTGTCCATGCACTTTGCAACAAACCTAGGAAAGATTCTTAAAATACAAATGCTTCCTTCCAACACTAGGGGTGTATCCATAAACCAAAGACTTCAATAGAAAAATCTGTCATGTCTCTACCCAGTTACCAAATTATCTTTAAAAAAATTTTAACAATGCCATGCCAATTTGAAAAAAAAGCAAAAAACAAAAAAAAAAACCTTTTAACATGTATTGTTTAGAATCATGGTTATATTCTACACAATGCATTGAATTTAAGGTTCTCAAGGCTGTTGTCCATACACTCAGTTTAATAAAGAGCAGCCGCCTCTCTAGAAAGCTGTTTAGAACTAGAAGACTTGAAATGCAAAATTCTGAGAGATTCAGCTCAAACAAATATATCACCTCTTCCCCTTTACCTTTTCTGAAAGTTCTTGAACAGGCCTCCAAGTTCCCAGCCCATTCCCTGCCACTCTCCCTTTATGTATCATGCCAATCAAATGCTAGTTTCCCCTTTTGTGCAGCTGGTCAGCCTCTCATTCACCCTTAAAATATCAGCTGGAATATCATCTCCTCTGGAGAGCCTCTTGGGTCCCCAGGTATGCTCCATACTTGGTTCTATGTTCACATTGCCCTTGGAATTCCTTCATTTTATTGTGTCCCGTGATTATGTACTAATTATTCATAATTATTAAATATCCATCCTGTCTACTAGACTGTTGGCTCCATCAATGTAGGGACTCTTTTGTTCATCACAGTATTGCACAGTTCTTGGCACATGTTAGGTACCCTATCAGACAAATGGGGCAAGTGCTAAAACTTATTCTTTGTAAGGATTTATTTGCATGTGGCATATAAATAAATGGTTAAAATATTAGATTACATTTTTCTCTTATGTTGCAACAATTTTGTCTGCTATACTTAGTTTGCCTTTGTACCATTCAAATGATGATGTGCTGCTTTTGTAGGTTAAGATTTAATAGCATCTCAACCAACAAACTTCCGATTTTTAAGGAAGTAACTGTTTAATACACTAGTTTGATAGTACTAGGTGACATTCCCTCTCTCTCTACGAAGCCTTCGGTCTTCAAAGCACATCATACAATTTCATAAATTAATTCTGGGAATAAGCGTCATAGTAAAGATATTGATTTTAGAATCCGAATGGAAAAGAAGGCAGAGCCTAATGTTTGAGTTCTGAGTTGCAACCAGATATAGTAAATCACCAAGAACAAAGGACAGATACCTGAACACCTAGAATCAGGGGGATGGAAGAGAACTTTATGGACTCAATTTTAATCACCCTTGTCTCTTTGAAGATCATCCCTCCTAGAAAGCCTTTGGTCTTTGTCTGATTGTTTCTCTGTGAAACTGGGAGACTTACTGATTTGGCTATATAAAATGATTTTAGATTTATGCTCTTGTTTAAGCTTTCACAATAGCTCTGAGATGCCTACTCTATCATGTTTAAGTTCTGCCTGCTTTTCAAGGCAATTTGACATTAGACCCCACCTCAACTTGACTCCCTTACTTCCCACTGCTCACATATGGTCTCATCTCTCTAACATTTTACTGCAAATGTAATGTGAGGTACAAGTGACATAGTTTCATCCTGGCAACAAGATGATGAATAAGACCCATCCCTCCCCCTCAAGGAGCTTACGGTCTACTGAACGAAACCGGGAAATGTAGAATGTATGTATGCTATATTTAAAGCACTATGGAAGATATTTTTGCAATAAAGAAGACAAGAATGAATAAGAATTAATGAATAAGTGCCTGTAGAGAACTCAGAACATTGCCAACCACATACCAATTGGGGAATAACTGTCAGCCGCTATTCCTGTGATGCTGGTGAGATTTCTGGCTTGAGTGCTTGAGTGTATGGTGACGCTATCTCTGAGATCCAGAGCCCATGAGATAGAACTCAGTATGGGCTGGCCAGCTACACAGATTTGGTTTGAGAAAAATGGGAAATAACTGGGGGGAATCAAAACGGCAACAGTTATCAGTAGTAGAGAAATTTGAAATTTGGGAGCATAATTAGGTAGAAAGATTTACTATTGGCAGTAAGGAATCCAGATAACCCTATTAACCAATGTCCTTCTACTTTGGGGATTTAGCGTCACAGTTCCTTTGCAATCAGTATTTCAGACTGTTTACCTATTTCCCCAGTTTAACTGAAAGATGTATTACCAGTATTGAGAAAGGAGAATGTAAATAGAATTAAAATAATTTTTAAAAGGGCCAAGATCTACTCCAGCCTCCGCACCCACTCAATCTGGTGGGTGGCCAACAGATTAAAGAATAATTAAAATACAAGTCTGGCTTTGATAATGATAGTAATTCAGTGGTTTTCAAAGTGTGGACCCTGGATTGCCAGTTTCAGCATCACTTGGTGTGGTAGACTGAGTAATGACTCCTCAAAGTTGTCCAGATCCTCAGGCAAAAGGACTCAGGCGTAAGTTACCTCTAACGGCAAAGGGACTTTGCAGATGTGATCAAGTTAAGGATGTTGAGATGGAGAGATGATTCTTGATTATCTCAGTAGGCCCAGTATAACCACAAGGGTCCTTATCAGAGGGAGACAGGAGGTGACAGTTAGTAGTAGGGGTGGTGATGATAGCAATAAAAGGTTAGAGTGAGGCAAGAGAAGGGCCTTGAGCCAAGGAATGTAGGCAACCTCTAGAAGCTGAGAGAACCAAAGAATAGATTCTACCCTGGAGCCTCCAGAAGGAACAGACCTGCCAACACCTTGACCTATTTTAGACTTCTGACCACCAGAACTGCAAGAAGATAAATCTGTGTTGTTTTGAGCCACTAAGTTTGTGGTAATTTGTTACAGCAACAGGAGGAAACTAATACACCTGGGAATTTATTTGAAATGCAAAAATCTCAGGCCATAATTTACATTTATCCAATCAGAAACTCTGGTTGTAGAACCAACCTATGGTTTAGCAAGCCATCCAGGTAATTATTATGCTCACTGTACTTTGAGGGCTGCCGTTAGAATTCAGGGGAAGGAATTGTACCTGTGTGTAAATGAGATAGACTGTAATGGTCTGCCGTAGGTCACGTGCCTGTTTTTTCAACCAATCACTGTATGTTTATCACAGCACTTCTCCTATGGCCACAGGCAATGGGGCATTATGATTAACCACAGAACACGTGAAACTTCAGGGATTTTCCCAAAGGAAAGAAAATCATGTTACCAGAAGGAGGATGAGATAGCTTGCTGGAGAGACAAAACAAAGGCTGACCGTTATAAGTCTATGAATTTAGTGGTCAGATAGGGAAGGAAAGACATTCCAGCATGAGGGAAGAGTTTGTGCAAGGGTCCAGAAGTAGAAAAACGCAGAACATACTCAAACACAGAACACATTCAAAATGGGAAAAATGATTATAGCAACAGTATGGCACCAAGAAGGTGCGGGAGGAGGTGACGAGTAGTGGGAAATAAGCTTGGAGGTCCTTCAGCATCCTACTATGAGCTTGGATTATGTTCTGTAGTGATGGGGGCACATACAGTGGTTTCTGAGCAGAGAGTAATATATGAGGAACACAGGCCTTAGAAAGTAAACTCTGCCTTCTCACCATTGCCTGAATATCAGGCCCACTTAGTGCTAATCTCTGCTATCCTGCATGTATATTGAATGTTGATTCTGCATGACTCTAAGGATTCTCTATACATAATTTTTTTTATCATTATGTGTTTGAATGATGGTTTTCCCCCTTTGGAAAACTTTGGCTTTCAAACTGTTAGATCACCCACAGTAAGAAATACATATACACACACACACACACACACACTCCTTCATGAAATTATACCTTTTATTATTATTTCAGATATATTCTACTGTATCTATTCAATTTTATTGTAGATTTTAAAAAATTCTCACTATAATTTCCTAAGTTGATGTCATGACCCACTATTGGGTTCTGTCCTTTAGTTTGGAACTTACTACTCTAAAGGAAGGGGCAGTGTTTTATTCACTTCTGCATCTGTCAGTTCTTAGCACAGTTCTCTGCCTATGTTAGATCACCACTAAGGCTTAAATATCAGATCCATGAAGTTTTAGCCAGAGCTGCAAACATTCTTGACACCATATGATAGCACATTTTACTTGCCAAGTATTAGAGGACAGATTATTAAGACATATATACAAAGCTCTGAACATTTGGGTGGCTATATTTGGTGGGCGGGGGTGGAATGAAGGGTCAGTAGAAATGGTGATGAATTTCTAGTAATTAATGTCACAAGAAGAACGTTAGCAAATCAATTCCTTATAACACTGTAGTGAAACATTTTCCCCTGATCAGAACTGCTTTAGATGAAATAAGCTTTGCTCTGTGAATTAGAATCATTTTGAGATGTGAAATCTGCAAAACTGGCATCAAATGCAGAACGCTGAGAGCTATTTTGCTAGGATGTGCATAGAATTCCAGTTCTGGAAAAGATGTCATTTGAATGGCATTCTCTTTCTTCAATATCAAGGAGATCCACAGACACTGATTTCTGGGCAATGGAGCTGGGTTAGATGGAAGATTCTCTGGAAGGACTTCCCTTTTGTGGATTTTTCACTTTGAGAAATTGACCATTTTCATGAGCTTTATACTGTTTTTGTCTTTATCATTCCAGGTGTGAATTATAATTTTTTAATCTAATGCAGTCCTCATTTGCATTACTGTTGTGATTCTCCTTTCTAGAGTCTCATTTCTGTCTTCCAATATATGTTTAAATAAAATAAAATTAATGAAGAGAACAGGAATTAAGAAATGTATTCTTTCCTTCTTGTTAAATTAACAAAATTGCTATACGATTCTCAGTAATTTTATTTATTAGTTGCAGTCTGTATTTATGGTCTTGTGTATATTGGGTCATTACTGAGCCAGATGTCAGAAAATTCTGGTTTTCATCCCTGCTGACAGTGTGTGGTGGCAGAGGACTGCCTCCACACCATCTACTCCCACCAAGTCTCAGTTGCCTGTTTATACAGTAGAGGTTAATTATACCATCTGCACTGAATCTTGCAAATGTGCAGAGATCAAATGAGTTAACATGTGGAAAAGAACTTTTTTATTGCAAAGTTTCCTCCTGGAGACATAGTATTTTGTTGAATGTAGTGGCTGATTACAGCTATGTATGAAGAATTGTTTGGAGGCTGTACTTGGGCTCAGCCAGACAAAGTACAAGGATGTCTACCATGAGTGCAGGCTTCAGGAGTGCTGAGCCTGTATGTCCCATGCTTGCCATCCTCAAACAATACATTCGGTCATCACCTTCCTACCCTGCAGTATGAAACTCAGTTTAGGCCCTACGCTAGTTCTGTCTGCTTGCCTGGTTTGTGCTGCTCTCGTGGTTACAGAGCCAGGTCACCACGAGACACAGTGCTGCTGACACTGTTGCTGCCAGTGGCCAAAGGCTGTTACGATGACTGCTCCCATTCTCTCAAGTCAGCCTGTCATCTCTCCCCAGGGCTCCCATGTTGCCATTGAGGTCTGCAATGCACTAGATAGCTGAGCTCCCACATATGTGCAACCTGGAATTCATCTTCTTCTTACCCTGACTTATTGTCCAAAGGAGCTGTCATTCACACAGCCTGTCTCAGAAGATGGGTCCTGGCGATTTGACAGTCAGTTGTGCTGAGTAACAGTGGCAGCCAGCTCAGAAATATAACCCTGTATCTGCTTGTTCTCCATCCCTTCCTCATTTCCTTCTCTTTTCCATCTTCCTTCCCTACATGGCACATTCGAATAAATTAGGAGTATATAAGATTTTGCCTCGGGCTGTGCTTTCTGAGGACTCTGGGCTAAGCCAACATCTAAAGAAGGTAAATCAGATTGCGCCAAAAGCCGTCAGAGGTTACTTTGTTAAGTATCTGTCCAAGGGGGCAAGGAGTCCTTGAAAAGAAGCTTATATGTACTTTGAGGGGAGTGTGGGTGGCTGAGCCGGTTGTGGTGCTTTCTTTCCAACCCAGTCCCAGAGACTTGGTCTGAGCTCCAGAGAAAGAGGACCCTTTAAGTAAAAGTCGAGTGGAAATGGACCATGAGATGAGACATTCCTCGCTATTCACAATTTAAATAGTGATAGGACTTCATGGAGAATCCCTGAGTGAAAATGATGTTCTAGTGCTGGAATTCAATGGTAATACTTACAAAGATTAGAGTCTCACGGAAGAGAAAGACAATAGGCAGTGAATGGCCAAAGAAAGAAAATAATGCCAGTTCATCACAGCATGCAAGTGATAGGAAGGAAATGAAGAGTTGCCATAGAGAATAACAGAGTGAGGTGGGGAGAGTCCCCACTGAGATCTGTGAGCCAGGGTAGGCCTTTCTGTGGAAGTGATACAAAAGGGGAGGAGGAAGAGCATTCTGAGCAGGAAGGACAGTAAGTGGAAGGCCCTCAGGTGGAAAAGATGTGTTGGAAGAAATGAAAGCAGACCACACTGATTGTATTTATGAAGCATTTACTATGACTGGCACTGTTCTTAGCACTGTACATGTTGTATCTCACTTTATTGCTAATATTCCATGGGATGTGTAGCTTTGCATGTGTAGAAACTGAAGCACAGGGAAGCTAAGAAGCTGGCCCAAAGCTTCACGATACACATGGTGAGGAAAAGACTCGGAATTCTGACCGAGGCTTCCTATGGGAAGCAGTGGAGTTTGCATTTAGAACCTTCACTGTACAGTCTCCTGTAGAGAGAGGCTGGGGCCAAGCCCCAGAAGGCCTTGTAGGCCAGGGCCAAGAGCTTTGACTTTATCTGAGTGTAGCAGGGAAGGCACTGAAGGATTTTAAGTCCAGAAAGATATGATCCATTTAGTGTTTTTACAAGATCCCTCTTGCTGCTATGTGCAGAATGAACTGGAAGGGCAAGAACGGAAGCAGGACATTAGGATGCTCTGGTAGAAGCCCAGGTAAGAGGTGATGGTAATTAATAAGCAACTGACAGAATGTCTGCTGAGATGGAGAGAAGGGGAGGACCTGAGGGAGGTTTTGTAGGTAAAACCGACACATCTTTCTTACGGATTTGAAGTGGAAGGCGAGGGCCCAGCTTGGTGGCTTTAATCCCAGCACTTTGGGAGACCAAGGCGGGAGAATCACTTGAGTCCAGGAGTTTGAGACCAGCCTGGGCAACATGGCAAGACCCCATCTCTAAAAAGAAAATTAGCCAGACATGGTGTTGCACACTTGTAGTCCCAGCTACTCAGGAGACTGAGAAGGGAGGATCATTGGAGCCCAGGAGTTCAAGGCTATAGTGAGCTATGATCATACCACTGTACTCCAGTCTTGGCGACAGAGCAAGACCCTGTTTCAAAAAAGGAAAGAGGAAGGAAAGGAGGGAGGGAGGGAGGAAGGGAGGGAGGGAGGGAGGGAGGGAGGGAGGGAGGGAGGGAGTAAAGGCCTCGTCAGAGATATTTCCTTTGGAACTGAGCAATAATCTTTCACTTCTATTCAACCTAGGCAGTAGAGGGTGACAGCATTGGGCAGAGGGGTGTTACAGGGTGTTATCTGCATTTCTGCATGGAGCATCCCAGCATGGCTTTCAAGGCAGAAGTACTGAGGCAGCCAGGGCTGCTGCTACCTTGCAGAGCCCTTGGCTGTGGCTCCCTGGGAAAGGAAATAGCCTTCTCCAGGAGGATACTAGAGACAGGGTCCATGGCTAGGCACTGTCCTCAAGAGGAAGACCCTCATAAGAGAGGAAGAGCAGGGTACCATGGGAGAATGTGTGAGTGAGAGCACGCAAGAAATTGCTGAATTAGCCAGTGGGAGGCTGTGAGATGTTAATGTGGCCTCATTTTTACCTAAACAGGTATTTGTAGTATGCTTAAATTTCCGTCCATTTTTGACTATTGGCAACTGCTCAGAAAGGTTGATATTCAGAATTAAAAGGAATCTTGAAGTCAGGAAAAGTGCTAGGCTACCAGGTGGCTGCAGTTTATATTAAGACACACACCATTAGATTTTTCCCCCTCTCCCGTGTCATGCTGACTTGATCTAGAGAAAGAAAAGCATCCAGTGTAAATGTCCCCGTTCCCCTATCTTTTCCTGAGATGGACTCAATAAATGAGCAGGAGTGGTCTGAGACCTAGTGGGCATACATTTCTGGACCGACATCTGGGAGTTATGAGTAGGCAGGGAGGCGATTTTCATTTTCTGTGATAACTTCCCACAGTAAGTAGGTGGGAGGGTGAGGTGATTGATGAGCTAAATTAGATGGAAAGTGGCTCAAATCAGATTCTAGGTGATTGCTCCTGCCTCTCGACTCACTGCAGTTATTTTCCATTCCACTCATTTAGCAAATGATCATGGTCTGTCTTGTGACATTCTTTATATTGTTACTTCATTCTTTACGTTTTTGTGGGTTTTTTTTCCCTTTTCTTTCTTCAGCTACGTCAGTTACTCCTTAGGGGCAGAAAAGATGTTTATTATTTTTTTTTCCTTCTTATGCTTTATACAGAGTAAATGCACAATGATTCCCTGTTGTTTGACTGATAGTTGCTGTTGGAGATGGGATGTTTTCTAAAAAATGTTGCCGAATTTATCTTGTCTTAGAAACATGGAAAGTAGGGATAAGGAAGACAGTGCATTTCAGTTTTAAATATGCAGCCTTTGAATAGATGAATTTGAGATAACTCTGTTCTGGTCAGCCTAGCTCAGCCACAGAAATGGTTTAGTTTTTCATAACAGTGAAACTTCCTTTCTCTAAACAGCAGATGAGGTGGAATCATATGAAATTGCCAGTATTTGAGCAACAACATGGCAATATCATGAGGCTCAATCTATAAGACGGATGAGCTGATAATAATGTATTCCTCTGATTAAGTCTGAGATGGAAATGAGCTCATGGGAAGCAGGCCCCTCTTCTGCTGTCACAGCTTGGAGGAGAGAGACCAGTGTAGTTCAGATCCTGGGACAGAGGAGGTGATGGCAGGGGCAGGAATCCCTGAATGAGCAGTGATCCTTGTCATGAGTTGGCACCTCTGTAGTTGGCACATCCTTCCTGCTCTGATGGTGCCCCAAGACCCTTTAGTGTCACCTAAACAGAAGTCATGACAGGAGCCCAGAAGGGTCAAGGCATGATCCATAGGAATTATAACACCTATCCACTGCCAACCCTGTCTGTCCTGGAGAACTGCCAGAGCAGTCAGGCATGGCAGCTAATGTCACTACTTCACAATTTTCTTCTATTTCCTTCTTTGTCTCTACTACACTCAATAAAGTAGCTCCACCTCCTTTTGTCTCTTTATTAAACCCTGAGTTTTGAGTGCTTGGTTCAGTCTGCTGTTGTGGGAAGGTTGAAGAAGGCTGGCGTTAGCTGTTTTCCCTTTAATTCCTCTGGTTAATTCTGAAGTATCTTCTAGAGTTCTTTAGAGAAACTCAGATTCCCCAGCTGGACCACATGGGAATGAAGGGGCACCTTTGCCTTATTTACTGTGGGAGCAAAGGGAGCCTGACTTCAGATTGGAGGATAGAGACTGGGAGGGTCTGCTTGAGAACAAGGGGAATCTGTCATTGGAAACAGGAGCCAGAGAAGTCCAGAAGAGCAAGTCTAAGAACTGAATTAATTGAGGGCAAGAAAATAATCAGATATATTTTTATCATTTGATACAGAAAGAACTATTTCCAAAAACCCAGTATATTCTGGATTTTGTCATTACTAAAAGCATGATCAGAGAATGACTTTCTGGAGTCAGAAAAGTATTTGAAATGGAAAGAGATGCTTGACTTAATGTGGTTACAACTCTACATAACCCATAGGTGTAGATCTAAGATAGAGCCAAAGTCATAGTGTTAAGAATAATTAATACTTTGAAACATTGTCACCCCCTACCTTCCTTTTTATTATCTGTGGATAGAACTATTGTGTCTTAGGCTTTTTAGTCATTCATTCCATAATGAATGCGACCCTGCCTGATGGTGCACATGATCTCATTTGTTCCTTGTAGCAGCCCTGAGAGTTTAAAAAATGGCATGCCCAGTTTATAGATGAAGAAAATGAATTTCAGAGGGATTAAAAAAACTCACTTGTGACCACACAGATTGCAAATAATTTGCAAAGTTGGAATTCCAACTCAAGTTTGTTTAATTCTAGAGTCAGTTCTTTTCAGACTATGCCGTGCTTTGTTTCTCTTTACTGCAGGCCCTTGTAAAAAGGAGAAGGCGTCCAGTGAAATCCCTGTAAAGAAAAGGCCCAGGATAGGCCACTGCCCCAGGTTCAAAGACTCACCCTGAGACTTGGGTTTCCCTCAGAGCAGAAGAACAGAATCTGAGGCTCCACCCCATAATTGGAAATGGCATTTTAACAAGATTCCCCAAGTGAAGCAGAATTGGAGGCCCCACTCTAGAATCAGAATCCACATTTTAACAAGACCCTCAAGTGATTTGTAGCCACATTAAAGTTCTGGAAGCACAGCCCTAACCACCCCGAAGCTGCTTCTGTCTGCTTTCTTCGTCTTGGGTCCTTTAAGGACCTGGCTCAAGGAAGGCACATGGCTGATGATTGCCCTGGTATTAATTGACAAGACAACCATAAACAACAGGGGTCAGGCTTATTTTTTCTCTTTTCCTTTGATACCCCCCTCTTCTCTTTCCACTCTTTTTCACTTGCCTCTATGGCAATGAAGTGAAAAAAGAGCGAAAGAAAGAGCATAAAATTAAGGTATAGGCATTTCTGATAAGGGTTTTCTGTGCCAGCATCATGCCTCCTTCCAAAATTGTGCTAAGCAACCTGGCTAGCAATGACTCTCTTAACAGAACATGCCAGCATCCCCCCACTGCTCAGCACACACTTCTCTGAATTATTACAGCACCTGCAATTGTTTGGACGGGTGAGTACATTTGCTTGGTTGTTCAATCCAGACAGCAGCTCTGTAGGATTTATTTGTGTTTCATACACACTCATCCACTCAAGTTTCTTAAGGGTGGCTGAGCAGAAGTGTGATACATTTCAATCTTTAAGGATAAACTTGAGAAAACCGCCACTGTCTGAACCCCAGGGTTCAGAGTGGCTCATTTTGGTCAGAATGCTGAACTAGCCACCGGTACGCCCGCTGCTCTTCACCACCTAGGTTCACTCTTAGTTCTGAGAATTATGTCATTTGCTTCCACTTCCAGCAACAATGAAAATTAGCTTATACGATTTCGCTCCCCCATTTTTTACCCGTGTGATTATGAATGATCTGTGAAGCAGAAAGAAGACAAAAAAATTTATAAGCTGGGTCTACCCTGTGGTCTTAATGGTAATTCAGTAATTGTGACATGGGAGTCAACAGGAAACTCATACACCCATCATCAGACCGTCATGTTGAAGGTGAACAACAGGTCTCATTTCTTTCCTGCAGGGCTTACTTTCCAAAACGCCAATATGTAAATTCTTCAGCAGGAGTTAGTAAAGGACATCCTTTAATAGAAATTCAGGTCCCTTTTTAAAAATGGAAGAAAAAACCCCAGGTATTCAGAGCACTGGAATTTTCAGTTAATAGTGGATCTGGCGAGGATTTCTTTGCTATCTCTGCTTCTAGGGTAAAAGAAAATATTGGGGGGGGAAAAATGAGATTCAAGCTTTAAGAAAATTTGGATAGCTAGGTGTGGAATGAGAAATATTTTATTCCATATATCACGTCTTTCATTCATCAAATCACTGTCCTCCTCAAGGGTTCATTAAGAAAGCATGTTCTTTACAGAAACAGTAATGAAACAACAGTTGATACCATTTGTTGGTAAAACAAAACAGATAATGGGACTACCTCTTTGTCTCATTAGAATATCACCCCGTGGCATTATGTTTCACTCATTTTTATAGAGATGTGGTTTTTTGTTTGTTTTAATGATAGTGTCATCTTTGGATCTGGATTTGAGGTGGTGAGCTTGCATGTGGTTGTTTCAAAGTATGTTCTGAGGCTGGGTGTGGTGGCTCACACCTGTAATCCCAACATTTTGAGAGGCCGAGGTGAGTGACTCACTTGAGGCCAGCAGTTCAAGACCAGCCTGGCCAAAATGGTAAAACCCTGTCTCTACTAAAAATACAAAACTTAGCCAGGCATGATATCACATGCCTGTAATTCCAGCTGCTTGAGGGGCTAAGGCAAGAGAATCACTTGAACCTGGGAGGCAGAGGTTGCAGCGAGCCAAGATCACACCACTGCACTTCAGCTTGGGCAACAGAGCGAGACTCCATCTCAAAGAAAAAAAAGGAAAGAAAGATGAAAAATACAAAGTATGTTCAGAGACATTGTCCTGAAAAAAGCATCTCACTTCAAATGCTTTATGAAAATATTTAGCAAAGTTAATAAATGGTCTAAGAATTTCCACTGTGTAGAAAGAGTTTATTTGATTTCATTTTAGAAAAGTCTTAATCTGAAATATTGTTGGTAACAATTTGAATACGTGTAATTCTCTCAGTCTAAGATGTGGAGGATATGCCAAATTATATGGTTTATATCAACTTGTAAGCTACCAGTGAGTTGTGAGACAATTTAGGGATTGCTTTTAGTGAAATTAAATCGAATAGAAAATATGAGAGTTCTTTTAATTTGGTAAGAGTTTTGTAAATGTATATGTATACACAGTCATATTACAGGTAGATATAGAAATACTTTTTACTGTGGGTCATATTCAAAAAAAGTTCAAAAACTCCTGCCTTGATGAATTTTGGCATGATCAAAACATGGTTTCAGCCATGATTGGCACACTAAAAATTTTACTTTACATAACCAACAAGCTTGTCATTTTTCTTTTGATTTCTCATTTATTTGGGGATTTTGAAGTGGCTATACTTCTTTGGAAATCTTTCTCTGTTTAGTCTGTTCCTCCTGGAGACAGTGATTAGTTTTGAATGAGGGAAATAAAGCCATACTTCAAAGTTCAGCATACATTAGCAGGGCGTATTTTTAGGGGAGAAAATATTTCATATATTCTTTAAAATTAATAATTCTGACATGTGCCTGCCTCACGGCTTTTCAGTTACCATGACTCACCTTAATTTTACCTTAATGCCACTGTTTGACATTAGATGCCTCTCCAGAGAGGAAGAAAATCATTCAGAAATTAGGTGCACAAAGGTTATTAAACTAATATTTAAAATTCTGGCCCTGTACATTTTACTTTCCTCCTAATTAAATGCCATGAGTAGAAATGTGTGATCCTCAGTATGTGCACATGCTTAAATTCATGTCCACTTGAAGGACAATAAAGATGCTGAGGAATTCTCATTTTATTTGCAGTCTTTCTCCTGGGAACACTACTTATAGCTACCATCAGCAACCATAGCATTAAGCCAAGGCTGAAGACAGAATTTTAAAAACATGAAACACATAGAGACCTCCTTCTTTCTTGGAAACGTCTATAACTTGCTCCATCCCCAAATAACTAAGCTCTGTGAGGAATAGATAAAAATGCCAACAATACTCTAATTTTGGAACTTCAAGAATGGGGCTATGTTATTTGACATTACTGATAAGTTTCGGGCCTCATGTCTTGGGCATCCTGTAAATGTGGGTGGGAAAGGAAAACATCACCAGTGGACTGAAATTCATTTTATCACTACAAAAAAGTGTTCCTAATGCTACTGCATCTTTTAGTTTTGTTTTTAAACCCGAGGGTTAATCACTCTTGTTGACGGACATGGTTGCTGCTACACACTTTTTTGATACAGCTGTATTAGTAAGAACTCTTGGTTGCAGGTCTGAAATTGAGTCCTATTAAACTGGCTTAGGCAACAAACGGCATTGATTGTTTCACGTAACTGAAAAGTTTTAAGTAGTTTTGGCTTTAGTCTTAGGCAGGTCTTCTTTTACATGGTGATAACCACATTGAATCTTTCATTCTATCAGTTTACCAACCCAGCAGCAATTCTCTTTCCAGTAGCATTCATAAAATCCAAGTACTGAGTCTCATTGGAATAATACAGATCACATGCTCATTTCTGAACCAATAACTCTGGCCAATGAGATGAATGGAGATTGGCCAGACCTGAGTCACATTCTTATATTTATATTTTAAAGGCAGGAGGAGGAGCAGGTTCTCCAAAGGAGAAAAAATAGTGACTATTACAAAGCTAAGGTTTTATGTAGATTTTGGGCAAGCAAAAATGAGAAATGTTACTACAGAGGTTTTTTATTAGCTATGTCAAATAACTTTGATATCATTAATTTAAAAAAAGTGGTGATATCAACTCTATCTGTCCACCTGAGTTATCCATTTAACAAATATGTAGTGAGCCAGGCATAGACATTCCCTTTAATGTCGCTGAGCCTATGAATTGTGTGCATGATTTTGAACAAGTGTCTGTAATATTTTATTCAATGATTTTCATCACCCTGGGTAATAAACAGGTGATTTTACTTAGCAGAATGCAGGTGCTATTTTTAATACTTAGTGCTCTCTGGAGGGCTTCCAAATAATAATAGCATCTTTAAAAGCTTTGGATTCCCCCAAGGAGCAATAAAATTGTGCTGAGTATTGTCTGTGATAAATAACACATCTCCCTTCTCCACTTTTCCATATTCCTACTTGAGAAAGCTCCAGATTTCCTGACATTATCTGAGGGTTAATTGCCTAGTGAAGGTCAATGCTTCTTTGCTTTCCATTACTACATGTTTTTTTGTGATTATATTGAAATGATGAGAACATGACCAGCTTTTAAAATATTAAAAATCAGGGAAAATAAAAGCATACATACATCAACAAGGAGCATAACTTCAGATTTTAGTTTCTAAAATTGGAAATAGCTTAAATTCTTTCCTGACCAATGAAGTTCAGGGCTACCAAGAAAGGACTGGCGGAAACAAGATCCCAGAGGAAACTAGCCACAGACTTAAGTTCAACATACTGCATGGAGTTCACCCTTGAGGCCTGTTTGTACACTTCCAGGAAGAGGCAACAAAATATAAAGCTGAAAACATCCGATACAAGAGTAAATGGCAAAACAGATACTGTGGTAGTCTCATAGTCACTCACAGAGTTCAGGGATTTCAAAGAGGTAGGACCATGGGTCCTTGAGGCCCATGAAGAACTGCATTCTAGGATAAGAGCAAACTGGAAATATACCAGCCTCAACTGGATTAAGATGATTTTCCGATACTCTGTCTGCCAGAAGAAAATCAAATCATCTTTGGAGGAAGATAACATCATTCAAAACTTGTACAATTTCCATACACAATGTATCTGTCAGTCACTAAAAAGTAGTAGGCATGCGAGGAAACAAGACCAAATGAACAATAATCAAGTGGGAAAAACAGCCAAAAGTAATAGATTCAAAAGTGATTGAGATATTGGAGCTCTAAGATACAGACTTTCAAATAACAGATTAATATATTCAAGAAGAGGCAGAGAATTTTATCTGAGATATAGATCCTATAAAAGGAATCAAATGTACAACATAAAAGTTAAAATTACAGTAAGTGCAATTAAAAACTCAGTAGATAAGTTTAACAATAGATTTGACACTTCAGAAAAGAGGATTCATGATCGGGAAAATAGATTAGGAGAAAATAATCCAGATTAAAGCAGAGTGGAAAAGAGAATGCAAAAATAAAGAAAATTTCTTAAGAGACATATAGGTTAGTGTAAAGGTCTGAGTCAGATAATGGACCCAAGAGGAGATTTCAGAGAAGATGGGGCAGAAGTATTATTTGAAGAATAATAGTAATGAATTTTCCAAAATTGATAAATGACATCAAGTCATAGATTCAAGAAACTGTAAGAAAAAAAAAAGTCAAATAAAATGTGGAGGCATATTGTAGTAAAACTGCTTAAAAATGGACGACAAATAAATGAATCTTAAAAGCATCCAAAGGGAAAAAGATAGGCACGCCAGTGAGACATACAGCTAATTTTAAAATCAAAACAATGGAACCAGGAAAACAATGGGATGCCATATTTAAAGTGCCAACAGAAAATAATTGCCAATTCAGAATTTTATACCCACTGAAAACATCCTTCAAAAAAGACGTTTTTAGAAAAATTAAAACTAAGATAATTGTCAGCATATCTATAGTGAAACTATTAAAAGGAGCTCTTCAGTAAGAGAAAACGTTCCCATTTGAAATCATGTAAATGAAAGACAGCATGAAGATTACCCAAATGTATAAGTAATACATAAGTAAAATATGTAAGTGTATATGAATATGTATTGTTTAAAACAATGTTTAGTGGAGTTTAACTCCTGTAACTAAAGATAGAATAAACACTCAGTTACTGCATCAGATGTAAATTTATCAAATATTTTAAATCCATGAGTTCATAATGTTAAGAATAATAATAACCAATTGGTTACCATGCGAAGATGTTAATGAACCAAATTGCTATTTTGAAAAATGATATGCAAATGTAACAAAATCAAGCATTTGTTCCACATCTCTTACATGACTAAGTAAACATAAACAGGGGTATTGTCTCTTGACAATAGGGTTCCTACCAATAAATGTTTCAAAAGTATAATATTCTTATTTTTTATTATAATGACTTAATGGATCCAGGCTATGAACGTTAATGGGAAAAGGGGAAAAGAACATATGCCACTAGCCGTGAGGTAATCTTACCAAAAACAAAACAAAAATGAACTTGTATCTGATCACACCTCTAGATCTAACTGCAAACAAACAGAAATTATACCCAGGAAGCATCTTATTTAATACAATACCATGGGGGGAAGAATCAGAGAGTGGAAAACTTCAGTTCCAACAAGCCACTTTCTCCAATGCATAGATAGCAAAGGGGTAAAAAAAAAGATTGTGAGAGAATCAATAGGTTAAATTAAGCTTAAAAGACAAATCAACCAATCACAGTGTGCAGAATTTATTTGGCACTTGATTTCAAAATACCTATAACAATAGTTATCACATTTGAGACATTTGGAAATTTGAGCATTTCCAGAGTATTTGATGGTATTATGGCTTTATTTATTTATTTGTTGAGACGGAGTCTTACTTTGTCACCCAGGATGGAGTGCAGTGTTCGATCTCTGCTCATTGCAGCCTCCTGGGTTCAAGTGATTCTCGTGCCTCAGCCTCCCGAGTAGCTGGGACTGCAGACATGCACCAGCATGCCCAGCTAATTTTTGTACTTTCTCAGTAGAGATGGGGTTTTACCATGTTGGCTAGACTGGTGTTAAACTCCTGACCTCAAGTGATCTGCCCACCTCTGCCTCCCAGAGTGTTGAGATTACAGGCGTGAGCCACTGCGCCCAGCTCATTATCATTATTTTTTTTGTATGTTTGATAATGACATAATAGTTATATGTTATAAAAAGTGTACTCATCTTTTGGAAACACATATTGAAATAGTCATAAGACATATAATATGATGTTTGGAATTTGTTTTAAAATAATATAGTTGGAGAGAAAATGGATGGGGATAGAGAAGGAACAAGGTTGGCTATGAGCTCATGATTGCTAAAGCAGGATGATGAATATTATTAAGTCTACTCTTGTATATGTTGGGGATTATCCATAATAAAAAGCTTGAAAAATAAAATATATGTAGGATTACAATAAAGGCAATAAACAATAACACGTAGAGTGAGAGTGGATTAAATGAAGTTAAAATAATGTGAAATCCTTATCCAGACAGGATAAAAGTATCAATTATGGTAGATTCTAATAAGTCAGGAGATCATATTTTCGTTTCTAGGGTAACCACTTAAAGAATGTATAATTACTAAGCTGATAAAGGGGGAAAATAGATAATAAAAATATATTTAACTGAAGACAAAAGGAGAATTTAGGAACAAAAAACAGACAAATGAAGAATATATTAAGATAGTGATATGAATATAAATATAATAATTATATTCATGCAAAAGCCTACTTCAATTTAAAAACAGATTATCAGGCTGGATTATGAAAACAAGACAACTGTAAGCTAACTATGTGAGGTACAATCTAAACGTAAATCCCTATAAAGATTCAAAGTTATAAATGGTACAAACACAATATTCCAAAAAAGCAGATGTAGCTATATGTATAGGTACACATAGTATGGTTTCAAAAGATTCAAAAGCAAAAAACAGCACTAAAAAAGAGAAATATACAAATCTTCAGTCTTAGTTGGGATTTCACCATACCTCTTCAGGTAGTTAATAGAATATGAAGACAAAATGTCAGTAAATGACTGGGCATGGTGGCTTAAGCCTGTAGTCCCAACACTTTGGGAGGCTGAGGCAGGCAGATGGCTTGAGTCTAGGAGTTTAAGACCATCCTGGGCAACATGGCAAAGCCCCATCTTTACAAACCAAAAAAATCCAGAAGGTTGAAGTGGGAGGATCACTTGAACCTGGGAGGCAGAAGTTACGGTGAGCTGTGATCATGGCACTGCACTCCAGCCTGGGTGATCGAGGGAGACCCTGTCTCAAAACAAAACAAATCAAGACGAAACAAACAAAAAAGTCAGTAAACATATAGAAGGTTCAAAGACCACTTGTAACAGACTTAATCTAATATATATAGAACACTGCAACAACCAAATAAAGAAGATATACTTTTAAACATTTAGTAAATATAATATTTACCTAGACATAAGCACTTAACAAATTTCAAAGGCTTAAAACCATAGAGTTTATCTTCTGTTCACAGTAGTATTAAGGTGGAAATCAGCAGTAATAAAATGATAATGATAGAATTCCAATATTTGGAAATTAAGTAATACTTTCTTCCCTATATTTCAAAGAAAGTAATCACAGTGAAAATTAAAAATATTTTTGGTAATGAAAATACAATATATCAAGCTTTGATATGTTGCAGCTAAAGCAGTTTTATATGGAAATTTATAGCTTTAAATTCTTAGAAAAGAAGAAAGCCTGAAAATCAGTAATCAGCACCAAGGACCTAAAACAGAAACAGAATAAATGGAAAGAAAGTAGAAGAAAATAAAAATAAGAGCAGAAATTATTGAAGTAAAAATCAGAAATAAAAAAGCACTAAAAAAGATGTTATGAAGATCGTATGCCAATAAATTTGAACATTTAAATGAAATGGTTAAATTCTTTAAAAACACAACTAAATTTGAGATAATACATTTTTAGGGAATCTGAATTATCCTATATCTATTACAGAAACTAGTTTCACAATTAGAAATCTTCTCACAAACAAAAAGCATATTTAACTTTTTCCAAACATTTAAGGAAGAAGCAATATCAGTTATAGATAAACTCACATTATTAGACCAGCATAACCTTGACCCCAAAGATGAGGGGTATTAAATGAAAAGAAATCCACAATTCAATTTTTCTCATGAAGATAGAAGGAAAAAATCTTAGCCGAAACATTAGTAAATAAAATCCAGTGATATGTAAAAAGAATAATATATTATTATCAAGTTGGTTTTGTTCTAGGAATACAAGCTGATTATTTGAAAATCAGTCAATGCAATTTACCACATTAATGGAGTAGAACTGAAAAACCATATCATCAACTCAATAGATAAAGGGAAAAAATTATAAAACTACATACCTTCATTCATCGTAAAAGCTCAGCAAAATGGAAATAGAGCTGAGCTTCCTTAATCAGATAAATATTTATTAGAAAAAACTACAGCAGGTCTGGTCGCGGTGGCTAACGCCTGTAATCCCAGCACTTTGGGAGGCTGTTACGGTCAGATCACGAGGTCAGGAGTTCAAGACCAGCCTGACTAATATGGTGAAACCCCATCTCTAATAAAAATACAAAAATTAGCCGGGCATGGTGGTGCATGCCTGTAATCCCAGCTACCTGGGAGACTGAGGTGGGAGAATCATTTGAATTTGGGAGGCAGAGGTTGCAGTGAGCTGAGATTGGGCCATTGCACTCCAGCCTGGCTGACAGAGTGAAACTCAGTCTCAAAAACAACAACAACAACAACAAAAATACAAAAATTAGCCAGGTGTTGTGGCCTGTGCCTGTCGTCCCAGCTACTCTGGAAGCTGAGGCAAGAGAACAGCTTGAACCCGGGAGGCAGAGGTTGCAGTGAATGGAGATCGCGCCACTGCACTCCAGTTTCCAAAGCCTGACTCTGTCTCAAAACAAACAACAAAAATACTACAGAAAACTTCATACTTAATTTGAAATATTAACTATTTTCTTGTTGAGATCATAAACATGTTTATTATTTCCATTTTTATTTATCACTATATTGGAGACCCTAGTCAGTTTAATATAATCTTGTGATGGGCAAGAGTCTGTGTTTTTAACAAGTCACGAGGTGACGTTTATTCATACTAGTGTGGATAACCTCATGACTACACGGGCTAAGATGTGATTTGCTTCTTATTTTGAAGTGACCACAGCCTAAAAGTTGGAAAGGTGTGAGGAGAAGCACATTTCTGCTCTCACTTGGGGCTGCCGTTCTGGCAACACCTTGGATCACATTGGACATAGATCTTGCCACTTTCCTTTAAAAATTGTTTTTGTTTACCAGTACGGTGTTCACCAGATTTCTTACTAATTTTTTTTTTAGTTGATCAGAAACAAGTAATTCCACATGCATATTGGCACAACTTACATTTATTTACCTACAGTTGGATTTTAAATTGTAGTGGTGAGTTCGCATATTTAATTTTCTTTTGTATAGGTGGTATTCAAATACAGCTGAGCCCTTTTACAATGTCAGTGGTTAATCTGTAGATTATATACCATGGGCCAGTCTGATCATGGTCCTAGAAAAATAATTATATATAATGAAAGTCTAATGTAATGCATTTAGTGTCCATGATGAATGTTTCCCCCTCACTAGCCTGGCATTACCAAACAGTGACACTATTTTATTGATCTTGTTTTTCATATCTGCTCTTTTTTCTATTTTTTGTTACAAAATAATACCTGCTCCTAAAACTTAAACTGCATAAGCCTAAAAAAGAATAGCAGAAATCCCCTATACTTGCACTCAAAACCATTTTTTCAGCAGTAACCACTGACACTTTTGTCCCATCCTTTTTATCTATGTATTTCTATATACTTTTCTGTATTGCTTTCCAAGAGTCATTAACTTGCTATCTAGTCTTTCAAAATTCAAGTGTAAATATTGAAACCAAGGTTAATCCTTCTCGTCAAATTTGACAAATAGGCAGTCAGTACACCAAACTCTTAGGTATTTTCAACGCTTGCTATTTCACGTTGTTTCGTTTCTTTAAGGGATCAAGCAATGCTTTGGGGAAAGAATGATTACCACCAATGTGGTATAACAGCACTGTTTCTTTTGTTCCCAGAGCAACATTCATACATATTCCCCACAGATACATTTATGTTCCCAGCCAGTGAATCACTGCCAGGAACAGGAAGCATATAGACTATGCTGATGAAAAATGGCTGAGGAGGTGAACAAAGCAATTTGCAATGTATCAAGCTAAGAGTAACAGTAATGTATTTTTATAAGAAGATACTATTTATATTTAACATAAAATACAGATTTAAATTTTTGATTTCTCTATTCTATAAGGCATAAACATCCCCATACTGACCACTGTGGAATATGATTAAGAATAATGATAGTTTTTGAAAGAGAAGTATTACATCTTTTGAGATAGCTCGCTCTAACTATAAAAGCATCAGCTAATTGGGAGTACAATTTATAGACCAAATCAAATACTGCACCTTAGAACTTTACATGTAAAATGTACCACAGTTCTTTTACCCAATTAATTACCAATTCCTAAATATCTCTTAGATTCGTCACATTTTACCATCTCTTCTGTTCCAATCGTAGTTTAAATTATCATCTTTGCTACAATAGCCTCTTAACTGATTGATACCCTTGTAGCCACTCTTGTCTCCTTCCAATCTGTTTTCCACACCGTAGCTTGAAAGAAAGAGATTTTTAAAATGATAATTGGATCATGCCGCTGTCCTGGTGGAAACCAGTCATTTCCACCATTCAAAAGCCTTTCTGGATTCTCCTGTCTTGCTCCCTTAGTTTCTGCACTCAAACTACACTGCCCTTTTTCTTCCTCAAAATCTCTCTCCTCCCACCTGCCACAGAGCCTTTGCACATTCTTGTTCCCTCAGCTCCATGGAACTTTGTTTCCTTCACCTCCAGTGGCTTCATTTTATCTCTTCAGATCTCAACTCAGATGTTTTCTCCTCTCCAAACTAGAGGAGCCTCTTATGGGCACCTGCCACTGCTGTGTCTTGCTATTTCATCACTGCCTGTCTCCCCCAACAAGCCAGTCAGGTTTACGTGTTCAGAAACTACATATAATATGTCTTTTGCCCAGTTACCAGTTCGGCTTGGTGTATGCTGTTTGTTGAACATAGAAAAGAATGTGTGTAAATTTGTAAATAGAGTACAGATAAGATTATTGTAGTTGATGATGTTATGATCTGTGATTAATTATGGGAAATGACTTCAAAGTGATGTCAAGAGCAGAAGTTTTGATGAAATATAAATGAAAGGACTGATTTTTCAGATAAGGTAATTGAGGCTCATAAGAGTTAAGAAATTAGCACATGGAATCACAGCCACTGACAGAGCCAGAATTTCAACCTAGGTCTGCCTGAAAACACCACTATGCCCAAGAGCGGTTACATGTATAAAGCCTTTAAGAAAGCCTGATAAATGCTGCATACTCTATTCTTCTGATAATTCATGAGGACAATTATGAATATTAAAGACAGACAATACCTGGAGTAAGGAAACCTGCTTAAGTTAATATCACATAATATCCCTTTCATTTGGCAGTATCCTTGGATGGAATTCACCTTGGCAAATGCGGCTAGCATTTCTTCATTCATTCCTTTGTCCTTAGTTTGCCTTTTCTGTCCTTGCTACCTTGATTATAATTCCATTGCTAAATAATTCTTTTCAAAGAAGACATTTGCCAAATACTTCTACCTAGCTGGAATGAGAAGACAGAACTCCCCCTCTGTTCAAGATAAAACATTGTGTTTTAAAGTTAATCTGTCATAACTCAGGGTCAAGTGTCCAAAGACCATGGACCTCGTTTAAACTTCTTTCTGTCTCAGCTATACTTATTGCCATGAAATTATGCTCTGTCCCTCCCGTATCATTTAGTCTACCAAACTGCGCATGATGAAGGGCCACCAGACCTGGAATGGCAGTCAGAATTGGAACACTGTAACTATTTTTCATGAGTAAAGGGAAACATTTGGTCAAACTCGAGTCCAATTACCAATGATAAAACATTCCGGTGTAACCTTTAATAATTGCTGAAGAACAAGACTTAACTATAAGTAATACTACATCTATTTTATTTTTAGCTTATTTCATTTAAAAATTAATTCTTGCTAAACAGTTCTTGGTGCTAGGGAAATTTGCCAAGGCTCATTTCTTTAAAATGGAACATAAGTCTTGCTGGACATGCATATACTGTACTTCTCCAGATTTCTCATAAGTTTAAATATATGGATTTTATGTCTAGGTAGAGAATTTTACCGTGCTTTATTCTATACCCGGTATATTTATATCTATATCAATACAGGTATATTGGGAAAATCCAGGCATATCTACAAACTGACAGGAGGTGCTGTGAAGGATTTTTAGCCTAAATATGAGTACGGATTCTCAAAAGCCCCACAACTATGTGATTTTGAGTTTATAGTAATTCAGAGTGATAGATGTAGTTCTTTTCTGAGTAAATGATCTTAGGTGTTTTACTGAAAACTTTAAAGTGCATACAAAAGAATAAGGAGGAATTTAGTCTAAATTCAACGTTTGTTTGAATTAGCTACTAAAAAATAAAAATAAAGTTTTTGACGTGTCTGACTACAGAATGTATTTATTTAACAAATAGGCATTAAGGGCAGAGAAGGAGGATTAGACAGTATCTCTGCTTTCCGGAAGCTCACCTATGTGGGAGAGATAAATAGACCGTTGTGCACATACAGTGTCAGGGTTAGGCACCACAGCAAGGGAAACAGGTGCTTTGTAAAGGGACAATTGCCTTATACAAGAATGGGGACTCAGGCTGGGTTTCTGAGAGGAAGTGACATTTAAGCGAAGACTTCTGTGTCATAGTTTTGTATGGTGATGTAATTGACACAGGAGGGCCTGTGTTACCTTTAATTAACTGAAGAAGGAATCTGCAGTTGTTTTGTAAAAAATGGTCTTTTGGTGGCAGCATTTTTGGCTGTGGATAGAAAAGAAGAAGATGGTGTTGTGTTTTTCTAGGTCCGGTTTGCTTTTGCATGATTTCTTTGTTTATTAAGGCTTTTTACTATGAACCCATACAGAGCAACATGATGATTATCTCTGCCCAGCTTAGTATCTGATTTTGAACAAGGTATTTTTAGAAGTTTAGCTGACATGTGTGTTTCAGGTGGGAGGGTGGGGCAAAAGTAGTGCATAATCCAAGTTTTGTTGCAGTAACTGCCTAACCAGGAGCCTTGCCGTAAGATGTCTTCTACCCAAAGGGCTGGTACCCAAGTAATGTTTGCCCAGTGTGACCCCCTGAAACAGAAATATTCACAATTTGTTCTTTGTAGGATGCTGACTGCAGAAGCCAGTGGCCTAATGTGGCCTGTAGATGTATTTTAAAAATCAAGAAATTGGCCGGGCGTGGTGGCTCACGTCTGTAATCCCAGCACTTTAGGAGGCCGAGGCGGGTGGATCATGAGGTCAAGAGATCAAGACCATCCTGGCCAACATGATGAAACACCGTCTCTACTAAAAATACAAAAATTAACTGGGCATGATGGCGCGCACCTGTAGTCCCAACTGCTCCGGAGGCTGAGAGGCAGGAGAATTGCTTGAATCCAGGAGGCAGAGGTTGCAGTGAGCCGAGATCGTGCCACTGCACTCCAGCCTGGCGCCTGGCGACTGAGCGGGACTCTGTTTCAAAAAAAAAAAAAAAAATCAAGAAATTTCAGTGAAAATCTGGATTTCTATTATTACATTGCCAAAGTGGAGAGGCAGCATGAGTTCTGTTGCAAGGCCCTTTTCTTCCAGCTTCTAGTTTTACACCTGGTCAGTGTCACACCTTTAATTACCTGCCTGGCTCCTGCAGTAGTTGGAATTGGTAACTTCTTATGTACAATTGTGTCTGATTAAACCAGGTGTAGACAGATCTTGACCTTGGATAGGTTAATTTGATGTTTTTCCCCCTCTGAACATTTTAAAATTGTGTTCAGGGCCCAGCTTGGATTAAACTTAAGCCACAAAAGATACAAATATTTGGTCATGTTGATGCCAAAGCAGAAAAAGCATAGCTAAAGGTAGAGACATTAAGGTTAAGGTTCCAGAAAGAAGTAGAGACAAAAGAACCTGCAGCCTGAGAAAGAGAGAAGAGAGAGAGAGAGAGAGAGAGAGAGAGCGAGCAACAAAGAGAAAGAATGTTTCAACCTTTGATCTGAAGGGCTGCCTAAACCCTGGCTCTGGTTCTTCCTAAGGCCTGGCTGTACTTGCTGTCCGATGTGCTGTAGGATGCCTCTAATGCCTCATCCAGAATTCTCCTTTAACTTGAACACTTCAAGTTGGTTTTTGTTTTTTATACCTAAATGGATCTTAACTAAGAGGCTTACGTATGGGTTTTGTGATATTTTTGTTTGAGTGGAGAAATGTAACTTTAGGTTTCCAACGATTTTTCATGAATACTCTAGTTGGATTAGAACAAAATCTTGTAATCAATAAATAGGATATTTGAGTTGACTGTTAGACACCTTTGGACTATTCTAGTTGCATTAGAAGGACACAATCTTGACCTCTGGGTTTCAATCTTCCCTAAGTAGTTGTATTTATTCTTGAATTGCTATATTGAGATTCAACTGTGAAGAATTGACTCAAAATAAGCTAAAAAGTTTCCTTCCTTCTTAATCTTGATGTTTTGAGAAAAGTCGTATATAACATGTTGTATTTATAACATAATATGCTTGGAGTATAATAAACTAAACACCCATGAACCACCATCTGCCTTAAGAACTACTGCATTACCATCTACTGAAGTGTTCTTCACCTAACTCACCCGCTGCCTTTGGTTTCCCGCAGTAACCGTTATACTGAATGAATGCATGTACTGGATGAATTTTCTATTCATGTTTTTTCTTTTGCTTTCCTTTTTATCATTTTAAAATAAATTTGTGATGTGTGTGCATGTGTGTGTGTGTGTATGTGTGTATAAGCAGATCTATTTTAGTTTTTGAGTATTATGAAAATGGCTTTATCAGTGCTTCCTTTTCCATCATGGCATACATAGAACTTGAAAATATTGTAGAATTCCTGATACAAATGCTCATGACTTGCCACAAGACTTTGGCTACTCCAGGTACTATTCACCCCCAGAACTAAGGGGATTGGGAACCCTTGTAACCCACTTACTGAGGCACACTACTTGGAGAGCACTGCTGCGTGAGTCTTCTGCATGTGCTGTTTCCACTTGGATTTTTTGTTTCTAAGATTTATTCCTATAAATGCATGTGGGCTGTAGTTCATTCCTTTTCACCAGTGTATAATATTCCTATGTGAACATTTAAGCATGTTCATCTTATCCTGTTTAGGTCTCCTGCTTGCTTTTCATTTACCTTAGGGGTCATTCCAGCATACCATGACTTATGGAAAACTACTAGATTTGACTTAACGTTTTCTTAGGATTCAAAGATGTGACTTTAAATTTTGAATTTAAAAACCTGTTTAATTTTAGATTGAATCTTGGCGTATATGATAACAGGAAATAGAATTAATTTGATCAGTAAATAAGATACAACTTTCTCTGTTTATATTATTAGGACAAGTTTCGTTGGTTGGTGGTGTTCACCTGGAGTACTATTGGAAAAGTATTTTGAGCCATGTCAGAGCTCTGTGGTTAAGAATTCAGTAATCAGTTATGGATGTCTGCCTTCGGTATACCTAATGGGAGTAAAGACATACTTGCTACATATGTGCCTTTCCTAATCTATCTGCCTCTCCTTCTGTGATTATCTCGAAACTGTCTTGATTATCTGGATATTACTTAATTTGTAGCTAACCTCTTTTGGAAGATGAAATTTGTGATTAGATTGAAAAGTCAAGGAATATTACATAGTTGTGCTCTTCTTTTTATGATTATTTGTTATGGCCTCTAATGACCTTCACCACAGTTGATACTCTTCTCACATATCTAAAACATTCTATTTCTTCTGTACAGCATGTTTTACTATCATTACTGAGATCCAAACTAGAAAGTAAATAATTTTTGGTATCCTCAGTTTCAGGATTTTGAACTCAGCTTTGTGTACATGGATCTTGTCCCCTCTGATTTAAAATAACTAGAGTAGCAAAGCTTCTGTAAACTCTCCAGAGCCTATTAAACATTATTTTTAAGATAACATCTTTCCTTATTCGTCATTTATGAATGTTTGGTCAGGAAATGGTCGTAAAAAGCTTCAAATCCCAATTGAATAATGTGTTCTTAAAAGTAACTGCCAAGTGTAAATACCACTGATATACATTCATGCATATGATAGTATATAAATAACTGGGGAAAGCATAGCAAAGGTCAATCAATTATGTATAGGTCAGAATGCTTTCCATCTGGATTGAGTCATTTTAGCAAATGACATCATGTGTCCTTTGAAGTCTATTATGAAATGTAGCTTGAGTCATTGTAGATTGGCTTCTTCTCTGAGTTACCAGGATGGCACTGTTGAGACTCAATAAATAAATGTATTAGACTCTGCAGGAGCAGATTTACATAGTTAGGGTGCAGTGATGAAGGCTACTCATTCTGCAGAAATCCTTTGGGCTCCATCAATTTCTAGTTGTTTATCCTTCTTGGTTGATTTTTTTTTTAAAGGAACTTGAAAACAAAAGAGTTTAAACTAAGCCAAATGCTCTTTATGGGACTGTAATGGCCATCTTTCCATGACATTAAAAGACCAGCAGGGAGATCGATAGTAATAAATCTGGCACCCTTCTAGTGTCTTCTAACTTCATCATTGCTCTTCTGGATGGGGCTCCTTGGACACTTTAAGTTTGGTTTGTAATTTATATTTTGATCTGATGTGGAGTGGTCACACCAGATTGCCAGACCCTAAAGTCATTGGCGGGATGGGATGTTGTATGAGATGGGAAGGAATGTTGGCATTTTTCAGTTGGCACAACAGGAGCTGAATTTAGCTGATAGACCAAGTGATAAAAGCAGCTGCCAAGTCCAGTCATTTCCGATTTGTCAGGGCTTGAGGAGGTAAATGTTACTTGACAGAATTTAATGTGTGATTTTTCCCCCCCTCCCTTCAGGATATTTTGGAAATGTTAAAAAGTTGACTCTTTTTTTTTAAAGTAGGATGCCTTGGAATGAAGGACTTTCAGTCAAAATTGCTGTCATATTTTATAGACTTTTACAGTTGGGATCTAGTTCGATTCTGAGTCCTGAGAAGGAGAAAGGCTTGGGCATTCTCAGCAAAGATGAAAGGAAATGGTCCTTGCCTTTAGTGAGCTTATAGTTTAGTGGAAAGACAGACATGCAAACAGATTACCACAATACAAAGTGACAGTTACTTGAATAAGATATGTGCGAATCCAGACAGTATTTATATTTTTGGCACTTATTTTATATCATCCTTTACTTGTTTGTTTGGGTTAGGGATAACTGGCTAAAAAACATACCCCCCACTTGTTCTTATTCCTAAGGCATTTTGAGAATGGACTTTCAGCTTTCAAGATGGATACTGTAGGGGCGGCAAATTTTATACTCTTTTAGGGTTCTCTTTTCAGATGGGCCTGAGACTTAAACTAATATAAGACAGATTAGTGGGAGAAAAGCACACAAATTTATTGAATGTAACTTTTATGTGACATGAGCTACATCAGAAGGAAATGAGGACTCAAAGAAGTGGCAAACCTAGATGGTTTTTATATTAGGTTGAACAAAGAGAGGCAATTGTGGAAAAGTAACTTAACTTTGTGGAAAGACTAAAGGAAGATAAGAATTGTTTTAACAAGATCTGTTTGTACAGACTTTTCTCAGTCTTATTTTCCCATCCTTGATGATAAGAATGTGACTTTCCTTCTGGTATAGGGGACATCTATATGGGGTTTTGTCTCCTGCTTTCAGGAAGAAAAAGGGGAGGATTAGAGCGCCCTTCTTGCACCTGCTGGTTTTTTTCTTTTTAATGTGCATTTACCTCAATATAATCCTTAGGCTAAAGTGGCATATTATGGGTTGGCATATTCTGCCATTCCTCACTACCTTGTATTTTGGTCATTCAGAGGCAATGTGGCTCCTGGAA
Organism: Ateles fusciceps; assembly: GCA_036589455.1. Lineage (NCBI taxonomy): Eukaryota > Metazoa > Chordata > Mammalia > Primates > Atelidae > Ateles > Ateles fusciceps. Next base: position 17,642,247 of record JAZHEH010000562.1, read on the forward strand.
TAGTACTTGTCATTCTATATATGATCCAAAGCCTTAACTCCATTTTAGTGAAACTCCATGTATTCTTAGGAACTATTCTTTGATTGTGACTGTGCAGACACCAGAAGAAATGGTTAAAAGATGAATATATAGGTCAAGTTGTCATTTACTTGTCAAGTTGCCTTTGGCATCTAGCAGCTGATTGCACTGGTATGTTTTCTTTCCCCACTACAGTGGTTGGCTGAGATTACAATCTGTGGTCAATGGATTGATCAACTGACTCCGTGTGGCATAGATAAAAAGTGGAATCTTTTATTTATTTGATTTGATTTTTGAGTCAGAGTTTCTCTCTTGTCACCCAGGCTGGAGTGCAGTGGTGTGATCTTGGCTTACTGCAACCTCTGCCTCCCAGGTTCAAGCGATTCTCCTGCCTCAGCCTCCTTAGTAGCTGAGATTACAGGTATGCACCACCATGCCCAGCTAATTTTTGTATTTGTATTAGAGACGGGATTTCCCTGTGTTGAGCAGGCTGGTCTCAAACTCTTGACTTCAGGTGACCTTGGCCTCCCAAAGTGCTGGGATTATGGGCATGTTCTACCGCACCCGGCCAAAAAGTGAACCCTTTTCTGCTCCTTTCAAAGAGACCTTTCCCTTTATTTAGGGAAAACAACCTGCTATTGCTTTAAGTGCTAGTTAATGAAGAAAAAGTTCTATCTCCCATGGTTTTAACCTCATCTAGATCATTCTCCTTAAATACTCTCACCAGAGTTTTCCTTACATTTTTTAGCCAGATATTAATGCTTAACCCATTTCCCATTTGCTCTGAGAGTACTGTGCTGGCAGCAAGCTGCATTTCTTTCTTCTAATTGGTAAGTGGGTTGAGCATATGATAGGGTGATGAAGGTCATTAGGAGTCAAGAGACGTGCGTTCCAGTCCTGGCTTCACCATTAACCAGCTGAGCAATGTTAGGCAGAGTGTCTCCTCTAGGTTTTTCCTCTTTATTTAGTTCTTACAGTTCCTTTCGGTCATGGGCTGGCTTATTGTTTGGATTCTTGATGCCTTAAGTAGTATTTGGCACCATAGTAGGTCTCAAGTGTTCCCTGACTAGAAAAATAGCAGTACTAATAGCAATAAACAGTTTATGCTGAAGGGAATGAAAATATTAATAATGTTAAGCCACTCTAAGAACTTTATTATTGGCATGTCTTCTTTGCCTGTGCTCTTGTTCCTTGGATGAGTTGGGACTCCAACTCACAGCCTCTACATTTCCTTGAGGAATACCAAGAACCCTTTTTCTTGTATCCAGTAGTTTTTTCATATGATAAAACACTACATACTTATGGTAGAAAATATAAAAGCCACAGATAAAAAAAAAAAACAAAGACAGAATCTCCTGTGTATCAGGAATATGTTCATCTGCAAAATAAAGAAAATCTGACCAAATTCTCCAGGTCTTTAGAGGATAGTCTAGAGCTGATGTTTTGGGATTTCTCTTCTACTGTTCTTAGCATGTTGTTTTTTTGTCTTCATAGTCACAATGAAGCTGCTGTTCCTCCAGACATCATGTTTTGATTGGAAAGATAATGGAGAAATACAAAAAGAGACCTGTTAGATAAATCTGCTTCTTTTAACTGGACAAGAAAAAGCCTTACCTAGTCCGGGCACAGTGGCTTATGCCTGTAATCTCAGCTATTTGAGAGGCCGAGGCGGACAGATCACTTGAGGTCAGGAGTTCGAGACTAGCATGGCCAACATGGTGAAACCCCATCTCTACTAAAAATATAAAAAAATTTAGCCAGGTGTGGTGGTGTGTGCCTGTAATCTCAGCTACTTGGGAGGCTGAGGCTGGAGAATTGCTTGAACCCACAAGATTGTAGTGAGTCAAGATCACACCACTGTACTCCAGCCTGGGTGACAAAGGAGACTCTCTCTCTCTCAAAAAAAAAGCCCCACCTAGCATACTTGCTTAATGTCTTATTTTATAGAACAATTCCCAAGTGTAAGGAGTGATGGAGAGAAGGGGCTATGAATGGAAGATGCCCGACCAATGGATGTTTATCAAACCAATGGTATACAAAGATAGCAGCTGTCAATAAATATGATATTACAGTACCTACTGTTTTACAATGTGTTTCCCCTTCATAGTACCACAGATCTTTTGTCATACTATTAAATATTCTACCACTTACTTTTCAATGTCTGTATAAGTATAGTCATGCCTCACTTAATGAGAGCTGTGTCATTAGACAATTTCATACTCATGTGAGCATCACTGTACTGAATACCATGGGCAGCTGTAACACAATGGTAAGTATTTGCATATCTAAACATAGAAAAGGTAATGTGTGCACTCTGACTTTATGACAACCACAACGTCACTAGGCAGTAGGAATTTTTTTAGCTCCATTATAATCTTATGGGATGAATGTCATATATTCAGTCTGTCATTGGTCAAAACTTTGTTACGTGATGCATGACTGTATCCCACTTTATGGCTATGCCATAATTAATTTGAGCTATCTTCTTTTGCTTGACATTTAAGATTTCCAAGTTTTACTATTATAAATAATGCAGTGATGAACATCCAGGTACATAGCTTTTTCCAGACTCTTTTGACCTTTTATTTTGATTCTGCTTTTTTTAAAAAAAGAAAATCTGCAAATAACAATGACATAAATAAATAAGCAGATATTTAGGTGTCCACTTTAAACAGAGTCTGGAAAGAGGAAATTTTAATAACTCAGGTAAACTTAGATTACATCTGCAAGATGCAAAATATTGATTTGGCAAAGCTGGAGAAACAATTGGTAAATTCAGAGACAGGGTAGGGAGGAGGGAAGTGACCCACTTTCTGATTAAATCAATTTAATCGGTTTAGTTAAAATAGATTAATGTCTTTTTCAGGTCTGGTTAAGTTGATCTAGAAGTTTGCAGGTACATTAATTTTCAGAATCCCTCCTGCCTAAAAAAAAAAAAAGAAAGAAAAAAGATTTCCCCTGGCATTGTGTTTCTTTTGTACAAAGATTCTCAAATTTGAGTGGGAAGGTAGTATATCTAATAGCTCATCTGTCAGAAAGTATTGCAGGCATGTCAAGGTTGAAAGCCTGGCATCCATGCCAGCTAAAAGCAGAGATAGCAAAGAAGTTTAGCCTCCAGGGGAGTGGAAGGGGAAATGCTGTCATGTGCTCCCCTCCTGCCACCACTGGTGTGGTATTTGGTAAGGGGATTACTGACCCCTTCCCTTGCTTGAGACTAGTGGGTCAGCAAGGCCAAGCATAGCGCAGAGAGTTCTGGAACTTGCTGAGAACATTACCTCTCGTAACAGGGCTTTAAATGTCAACAGTTTTTCTAATGTATGCTAGGAGTACTAATTGAGAAGCTGGCCTGTACGTTTCAACTATATCCAACCTTATGTTTCTTTTTTTAATGTTGCAAAATAAGGTTAATTTTTATGAGGAATATTTTGTGCCCTGCTTTATTTTGTGCCAGACAAATTGAGGGCGATGGAAAACTGATGGGTGATGAAGATAAAAGAGTGGTGTTGACCTTTGGAAAATCATTCATCATACTGCTTCATCTGTAAGTGGTTTTCCAGTTGCAGCTCATATTTGCTAATCACTACACTTGACTCTCATTTCTGCAGGGGCTGATTGTCTTGTTGTGGATTGCCATTTTTTTTTTAAATTTTGGTTATTGTTATAGCTATTTCGTTACTAATACGTCCTCCACCAGAGGGGGCTTGTGAATAGAGAGAGTTGGGAATTAATAATTCAGTTTCTGCTGCTCTTCATTCTCCTTAGTAGCTGAGATGGACTTTAAGCCATCCATTCACCTACTCTGTTTCGAGTCTTCTTGTCCCCAGTGGAATTCAGTTACAAGATGACTATCTTTGACAGGGGCCACAGACTAGCATAGTTAACTAGTGTTAATGGTCTAGCACGAGGATAGTTTTGGTTTTCATTTTGATCAAAGTCCCATCAGGGAAAACTAAAGGGGGAAGCAAGAATTGCTTCTTAGTTCAACCCTGTGTCACATACTAGAAATTATGGAATTCATTATAGTGGAAGTGTAAATCTGTATGGACCCAAAAGGGATCCAAGGCTGGGCATCTGGTAGAACCCACCTTACCAACATTGTAGATATCTGTGGGCTATTAGGTTCTTTGAGCCTTCTGCCTGACTTTTGCCAATCCTCAGAGTTCAGAAGCAAGGTTAATATACAAGAACCCCTTAGGAGTGAATGAGCCTGTAGGACCTGGAGGCTAGGAAGGTCGCCTAACACCTGGTCCAGGTGAGGACACTTAAGGAAAAGATTTTGCCTCAAGGATGCAGAGAAATTGACTGGGGAATCCACTAGGGAATCTGACTAATTATAGTGTTGTGCTGAGTAACCCTACAGAGGCTGTATCTTAATTATATGTTTTAGGGTTTATTAAACTAGGAACTCTGTTCTCTCTATGGGCTAAGGAGTATTTTGATATTTTGATTGCAATAAAACGGGAACTAGGGACACTAAGAAACAGAAACTTACCAAAAATGCTTTACTTTTCCTTTATTCCCAAACAAATGCAATGCCAATAAATACTTAGATATGATCTGCACTTTACCTGTCCCCTGCTTGAAGTTGGGATTCTTCCATTGAGTAAATGGTCCTTGGGTCTCAGACTGGCATTGTTTATTTGGTTGGTGGGTGCAGATAAGCAGTTGTTACTTGTAACTTTGCAGTCGAGCTTCTGAGGGCTTGACCACAAGACCATTCTGTACGTCTGTGTGTGTGGTTGGGTGGGCATGCAGGTACAGGTTATGACCTTTTCTAAAATAATTTTGTTAAGGCACAAATTGTAGGCTTGTGAATGCAACCAATTAGAATACTTCTACTTCATTTGGGATACCAAAGAACAAATTTATTTACATTTTAATAGCAATGCAAACAGCAGGAAATATGATTTCTAAATAACAACAAAATGTTTTAATAGAGAATTTTCAAATGTTACATTTTTATTCCTTTGTTAGATATAGAAAGCCAGTCTTTGGGGGGGAAGGGACACTTAGATCTTAGTAAAACAGGCTATACTCATAGTCTATTAATACCAGATGCCTCTTAGGAGAAGAAATAACTCTTACATGATGGTGATATTTTAGATATTTGAAGGTTTTTTAAAGTGTCTTTCACAACAATATGGTACAGAATTTAGTCTGAGAGGAGGCTGAAATGAATTAAAATGAAATTTTGGAATCCTGCCTGTTGGAAATGCTGATGCTATTGTGCTGTTAGATGCTTCTCATCTCTTCCTGCTACAAATGTGCAAACTTCCCTAGACTCATACCTGCCTTTGCCCTTTTCCTCAAGACTCAGAGATGAAGAAGAATTTTATTTTTAAACTTGTTTCTGAATTCTTCCTTCACCCTTTACTCTTCTGCCTATCCAATTTGTTAGCCAGCAGCCACATCTGACTATTCACATTTAAATTAGTTCAAATCAAAGTAAAAAGTTTAGATCCTCAGACAAACTGGCCTCATTTCAAGGGTTAAGAAGTACATGTGGCTATTGTCTATCTTATAGGATGGCATAGATATCAACATTGCCATCATCACAGAAAGTTCTTTTGGATAGTGCTGTTTAATACTCTTGGCAGTCCCCTGAGGAGGCTGCCCCATCACCCTCTTCAGTTGTGGCTGTTTTGTTCTCAGTGTCTGGCAGTGGAGTTGGTGTCTTCTTGTATTGTGTATTGTTCACTGTCACTTCCAGACAGTTCCTTTTCTCTTCATCCACAGAGGCTTTTAAAGCACATGCCATAAAACTATTCTACAGCCTACTCCTCTGTATTTATTGAAGACATTCCCCTCAGCACCCTGTCTTTATACCCATCATTCTCAGTAAAAACATCCACAGAGAATACTCACACCTGGTCTATCAGGTCCCTGAGTTTCTCACTTGCAAATATCTCTCTCTACCTCATAGTCATACCCCAGGCCAACGGTTCACAATCTAGGAAGTACCATTCTCCTAGGGAGTAATTGCAAATGTAAGGAGTGCTACCGGCATTTAGAGGGCAGAAGTTAAGGATGCTAAATGTCATTCAGTACATGAGACTGTTCTGCACGATGAAGAATTGTTTCCCCCAAATGCCAATAGTGCCCTCGTTACGAAATGCCATGCTAACCTTCAAAGTATGTTTCAAAGCGTCCCACTCTGACCACCTCCTCCTATCTTTTCAGGGCTGCTGCCTCATGTGACATTAGCATCTCTACTCCAACAGTTCTTTGATCCTGTGGGGCCTTTGATCTATTGACTTACAGCGTTCATGTACAGTCCATCATCCTCCCATCCCCTCACTTCCCTCCTTGCCCAGCTCAGCTGCTGTGGTTCATCTCTTCTTTACATGCACACTGAACTACTTTGCTCATCTCTCTGTCTTTCTCATGTGGCAAAACTCTGACCCTCATTCAGCTTCCTGCCTGCTTTGTGCCTGAGTGTGGATGGATGGAGGAGGACACAAAACTCTTCTGACTGCATTACTTTAAACACGTGTCCACAAGTTTCGAGTGGATCCTCTGTTCTATATGGTGATCCTGCATTGTTTACCTAATACTTCTACTTCCTGAGAAAACTATTTTATACCTTCACCGGTACCTCAATTCTCCAATGTCCATCCCTAGCTCTCCCAGTCAGTTGATTCTCTCACTTCATATTTCACTGGAGAAATGGAAACAATCAGAAGAAACTACCTTATTTTCTCCAGCAAATCTACAAGCCTATCTGTATCCATCCCCACAGTCCCCATTTCCTTTTCTGGTATTCTGCACGATCTGTATAAACCCTGTAACAGGGAGGCAGAGGCAGTGGATCACTTGAAGATAGGAATTCGAGACCAGTTTGTCCAACATGGCAAAACCCCACTGCTACCAAAAATACAAAAAATTAGCTGGCCATGGTGGTGCCTGCCTGTAATCCCGGCTACTTGGGTGGCTGAGGCTGGAGAATCACTAGAACTCGGGAGGCGGAAGTTGTAGCAAGTCAAGATTGCACTACTGCACTCTAGTCTGGGTGACAAAGCGAGATTCTGTATCAAAAAGCAAAGCAAAACAAAACAAAACAAAAAACCCTGTAGTAAGTCCCCATTACCCTCAGAATTAAATTCAGTCTCTTTGCCATGGCCTCAAGGCCCTTCAAGATTCAGCCTTCTTCTTTCCACCTGGTCTCATACTGCTCTCCTTTCTCCCTGCAGTCTGTTGACATTGGTTTTCTTGCTGTTCTTCAAGTATGTCAAGCTTACTCCTACCTCAACATCTTTGTATTTGCAGTTGCTTTTGTTTGGAAATCTTTTCCCCGAGATACTTGCATGCCTTTGCCTCCCGTTGCACTCAGGTGCCTGCTCAAATGTCATCTTCTCAGACACTCCTCCCTTGACCACCTTGCCTACCATAGCTTTCCTCCTCCCTCATCATCCTCCATCTCTTTGCCCTGCTTCACTTCTCTTCACAGGACCTATAACTCCCTGATACCACATTATAAATTCATTTTCATTTTTATCGTCAAAATATAACTTCTGTGACAGAAGGGAGTTGCCTGTCTTAATGACTTCTGTATTGAGTGCATAGAACAAGTGCCTAGAACAGTGTTTTACACTCACTGTTTATTATGAAGTATTTAACATACTTTTGATCAATGAATGTTGCATCAATAAAGTGCACTGACCACGATGGCAAAGGCTCTTTTAATTTGGCATGTCTGTGCTACTCAGAGCCACATGATGACTCGATTTTCTAACCACTTCTCTATTTGAAAGATTGGGACACTTCCTTTTGCACAGTGTCCCATAATATCATTTGGCTTTCATTTGATATAAACACATCATTTACATACTAATTCTGCCTTTGTTCTTTTCTCATTAGCCCATAACAATTAAAATAGACAATTACTCCTTCACCTTGTGAGTTTTTATGATGTCATATCAAAGTCTCCATTAATTAAGTAACTTAATAAATTAAAGTCTTACTCCATGACAGTATCTTTCTGTTGCAAATTATCTTCACTGAAGAGCACAATAGCAGACACGGGACAATTTTAGCATTAGGACATGCCAACCTAGCAGCCAGATGTGCTCATTGACACACTGAAAGTCAAAAGCTGTCATTTTAAGTGATTGTTTGGTTCCAGTGATGCTGAGAACAGAACGGTGTTGATGGAGGAAAACAAAAGACGAACTCAGGCACTGCTGTTGGAAAGCATAGCTCAATTATCAGGTTGTCATTTAGATTCTTCAGGACATTAATTGGAATAAAACCACAAAAATTTAAAGCCTATTCTCATAGAATGTTTGGAGCTATGAGGCTGTGCCTTTGGATTCAGTTTGAGAAACGCTGAACTGTAGGGTAAAGTTCAAATTTCTTTACTTATCTGTGCAACCCTCATTTAACTGGAGGGAATACTGGATTGTTAGGTAGTAAGATGAAGGCAGGGAGAGAAAAGATGCTTATGCAATTGTCAAGGTAACAATGATGAGAGACTGGGATAGTGAAGAAGAAAGTTAGAAGAAGAGACAGAATGAGAGCCATTTCAGATAGAAATTTTTAAAAATGAGGAGGTTGAAGAGGAAAGTACAGCAACATTGGAGGTAGATGACAAATGGATTCACTTATTTTCACGTTATAGGTAAAGAAATAAGGGTAGTGGACTAGCCATCTTAGTTGGGGATTTTCTGTGTTATTTATATAAGTATTTATGCCCTTGAAGCTTTAAGAGAATATTATTTGTCAATGTGTCTAAATTATTTATTGAGAATAGCTAAATTGTGAGCTAGATACAGCAATGCCTGCTATGGTATGCAGTACTTGGTTCAGTTAAAGGCCATAATTACTGACTTTTAGGAAGCTGTAGATTAATTAGTTGAAATGAAGCCAAATAATCAGTAATCAAAGCCAATATAAAAATGATTAAACTTAAGTTGAATAGAGAGAACAACTGTATTCTCTTTAACTGTTTACAAGGAACACCCAATTAAGGGAAATAGCATGGGAAGATTAAGAGAAAAATAGATGAAATTGACATAATACATCATATAAGTATCATTCAAATGAAAGCTGGTGACACTTGGTTAATATCAGGCAAAATATACTTTAAAACAAAAAGCATTATTGCAGATGAAGAGTTATTATTTAATGATACAAGAACAATTCACCAGGAAGAGTTACTCCTGAGTCTACATTACCTAGCAGCGTCCTTTAAAAAATATATAAAGTAAAAATGGACACAATCACCAAGAAGTATTGAGAATCTATATAATTCTAATCTGAGAGTTTTAACCATTTTTTCCTCTCAGACGCTGATAAATCAAACAAGCTCAAAAGTTTAGAAAAAGATAAAGAGTATTTAAACAATGTAACTGGTTAGCTTGGTCAAGTAGACATACACAGAACTTTAATCTCTGCTAACAGATAATATACACACATAGAAAGTCTTAATGCTGATGAATAAAAATTGTATTTACTATGTTATTTATTTCAGAGGAAAAAAAACAGGAGACTAGAAACTGTTACTTTTCAGAAACTTTATACGTTTGGAAATGCAAAAGGATACCTCTCAATAATTTGTGAGTCAAAGAAAAGTGATGATAGAAATTAGTACATACTTTAACTCTTGTGGGACACAAAGAGGTATATAGAGGAAAATTTATAGATTCATAAATGTATATATTAGACATGGAAGGAGACATTGTTAGGTAATTAAGTATTCAATTAAAAAGGTATAAATAGAATAGCAGAATAAACCCAAACACAGTAGAAGAAAGGAATAATATAAAATATTATCAAAAATGAAATGGAATACAAAGAGACAGTAGAGAAAATCAGCAAAGCAAACTGATGATTTTAAAGACTAAAACAGCACATTTGCGCTTGGCAAACTTGATCAACTACAAAGAGAGAAGAACAGAGTGAGAGTGAGAAGTACAAACAGTATTAGAAATGAAAAATGGGAGGTAAATGTAGAGACAATGGAAAATAGAAGACCAAAAGAATATACCATGAATTACTTCTTTATGGCCATACTCTTGAAACTATGCCTTCTAATTAAGAAGGAGCCATATATACATATATATGGACATTATGTTTGGACATTATGCTTCTCAATCTCTAAGTCATGACACTAGCTTAGAATGTGTATAACAGACACTAGCTTAGAATCTGTTATACACACTCTAAGCTAGTGTGATGACTAGAGATTGAGAAACATAATGTCCAGGTTAAGTCTAGCTTCCTAGAATGGAAATTCATTCATTCACTCAATTAATATTTGTGGATACTTACTATATACTTTTAATTGTGCTGGTGCTAATGTATTTTTATGAATGAGATAGACATTAAACAAATCAGTAAAAAAATAATTATTTCACCTTGGCCAACGTGGTGAAACCCCGTCTCTACTAAAAAATGCAAAAATTAACTGGGCGTGGTGGTGGGCACCTGTAATCCCTGCTAGTTGGGAGGCTGAAGCAGAATTGCTTGAATCCAAGATGTGGAGGTTGCAGTGAGCTGATTGCACCTTTACACTCCAGCTCGGGTAACAAGAGGGGAAACTCTGTCTCAAGAAAAAAAAAGACAATTATTAGCAATTATGCTAAGCGCAGTATAGGAAAGTGAGAGTGTTGGTCAGGGGAACCTGATCTTACCAGGGCAAATGGCAAATCAGCAAAGGTTACTTGTGATGTTTAATCTGTGACCTCAATGAGTAGAAATTATCCAGGTTAGAAGGTGGAACAGAGTCTTAATACAGAGCAGAAAGGAAATGATTTATCAATGCAGTGCCGTATGAAGGATCAATAGGAGATCAAAGGGTGCAAAGGTAGAAAGGTGTGTGATTTGGTTTCAGTGGTTGCCATGGAATATGGTCAGGATTTGTATAAGCCAAACACATTAAATTCACATATCTCTGCAACGTGCAAACGAGTTTCCCCTTGTTAATAGCTTTATTTAAATGCCTAAGAACATAATCAGCAGAAAAAGTCTAAAAACATGGATGGGAAAGAAGAAAACAACGTCATTCAGAATAGTGATTGCTTCTGGAGAAGGGAGAGCAGAGGAGACCTCCGTATCCATCCCTTATAAAGGCAAATTCCTTTCCTGAAAGGATGTATAAAGTTAGCTGCAGTCATGAGTTTGTTAATTTCTTTGTTTAAGTGTCGGACACCTGGAATGGAGCCCTCAATTTAAAACATAGGGCAGAAAATTATGGAAGAGAAACGAAGATGCCATTTTTAAGGGAGCAGTAATTTAAACAATACTACTCAAAGTGTGGTCTATGGACCAGTTCATGAAGAGGGAGGTGCAGAATTTGCTAGTAAGGGTTTAAAATGGCATTTTCCCATACAGCAGCTACTAGCTATATGTGACTATTGAATACTTGAAATGTGGCAGTCTGAATGGGGACATGCTGTAAGAGGAAAATACAAGCTGGATTTTGATGACTTATTTTTTTTTAAAAGTTAAATATCTCCATTATATTTGTATATTGATTACGTGTCGAAATGACAAGATTGTGGATATATTGGGCTACATAAAATATTATTAAAATTAATTTCACCTGTTTCTTTTTACATTTTTAATGTGGCTACTAGAAAGCTTAAAATCACACATGTGGCTCCTGTGGTATTTCTGTTGGACAGTACTGGTTTAGAGACTTTCATAGCAGTTTGACACTGCCACTATATCTAAGTGCAATGTTTATTGTATTTTATAAAGGTATCATCAACCCACAACATATTGGAGTGAAAAATATAGTCAACTAGTTTTACATCTAAATAGTTTCTGAAGCACTGCTTTAAACCACTCATAACTTCCAGAGCATTTTAACCACTGGGCTTACGATAGGAAAATATGTAGAGTGTAATGTCAGTTTTTCAGAACACTATGAAATATTCTAAGAACCCGACTATTAAAATGATTTGGCTCTCTCTGTATGAAAAAAGTGGTTGATAAAGATGTTATCATATAACCCTCAGATGTTATCATATAACCCTCATTGTATTTATTTTCAGTTACATAACTTGGATATTGGATTTGGAAAGAATATAATGAAAACTATAGTACAGAGCCCATTTAAAAAAAAAAATCCAGTTGGAGGACCAGTTTGATATCCACTAGTTCTTATTCTGAGAATTAAAAAACTTGGAGTACAGAAGCTCATATCTGAAATTAGTTACACTGCAGCACTGAAAATATACTTAAGTAATTGTCTTCCTTAGGTTTTGTTCTATAAAATTGACTTATTTTTCTTCAGAATGGGCTAGTTAACATTGGACTTAGAGTTTGGCACATGTGAGCTTGTGATTTACAGGGCAATTTTTCTCATCAAAACCTGGGCAGAGCCATTTATTTTAAAACCAATATTTATTTTACAATGGGAAGATGGAGCAGATTAAAGGAGCATAAAACCATGATAAATCACCCAATCTTTATCCCATAGAAAATCTTTTAAATGGCTCTTTAAGTAATGGCAGTAAAACCATCTCATAGAGTTTGTTTGGATGGTTTTTAAACATATGGCATAGTCATGTAGATTAAAATCTAATTATTGAAGACTTTATAATAATTTAGACATGGTCTGTCTGACTCTTTTTCAATACAAAGTGCAATATGATTTTTCTTAGCTCCATTTCTGAGTCTTGATCATGATTAAAAAGGGAAGCCAGTCTAAGATTCCTAGCTGTTTCGAATCAAAGACCCAGAAGTTAAATTTCTTTTAGTCTTTCTAAAACTGATTATTAAATAGTAACCAATTTTTACATGAAATACTTAAGAACATGTATATCTATGTGTGTTATAGCTTATTATGCAATTGTGGAGGAAAGGAATTTTTACAACTTACCTCATTTTGTTGTATTTGGTTCCCATTTATGTCTTAGGTTATAATAATTTCTATGGTTAAAAATAATGGAGCTACATTTCTCTAATAGTATTCTTTAATACTGTTCTAATGATAGTGAAGTTACGTCACACAGAACCTTTGGACCAATTAAAAATGCTAAAGGGGATAAAATATTTTAAATGCAGATCTGCTTGTAGTCACGGTGAATTTTTAAAAATAGGAATACTATGTCCTATTGTTGAATGGATGTCTAGATTCTGTCTCTAGTTAATCAGAGATTCTAGGTCAGAGTTGGCAACCTTTCCTGTAAAGGACTAGAGAGTAAATATTGCAGGTTTTTTGGTAGTATGGTCACAACGACTCAACTCTGCTGTTAATGATGAGAGCAATTTTAGACAGTGTATGCATGAATGGGTGTGTGTGCAAATCCTTTAACCCAGCACTTCTATATTTGTGAATATTCTCTAAGGAAATAATGAGAAGTTTTGGTAAACAAGTGTGTGAAGAGTATCAATTATGGTATTACTGAGTAACATGGAAAACTGTATATGAGCCCCAGTTAATTAAAAGAAAAGCAACCAAGTAGAATTTAAAGTGTCATTTGCCATTAATGTAATGTACGTATGTATGTGAGGTTGGACCATGTAGAATTGCACCTAATTGACTGTTTTTTATCTGCAAAATGGTAGTTTTATATGGGCAACCTAAGATGTATACATAGAAAGAGACTGAAAGATTATCTACCTGTAATTTTCTGGGTGAAAGAAATAGAGTAACCTTTACCTTTTTTCATATGTTCATTATTTACAATAAACATATTTTAACTTGCAATGAGAAAGATGATGCGGGGTCTTTAGAATAGAAGAAAGGCTTTGCCATTCAAATTGTGTTTCCCAGTGATGAAAATATACAAAGAATGCACATGCAGTTCTCTTTGGAGGAGACACTGCCTCCTGAGAGGAAGTTGGAGCGTTGTTTTTGGTTGCCTTTCCTGTTATGGCAGTGGATGCAGGGGAGCTGCAGCCAAGGTACATTGGGTATGCTTTCCCATTGCTGACCCTGTCTTCCCTGACACTGTTTAACATTCAGTTCATCAGATGAACTCCTCTTGTTCAGATTCCTTGCATGTCAGATTGCTGACTGATTAAGATTTGGTTTTGCATGGAAGACATCTACAGGAAGGGAATGAATGTATTGGTTGGTCTCTCTGATATCTATGCAACAGTTATACTGCAAATCGTAGGCTACTATTTTGACATCTGGTTTTATACGTTGGTCTCGTGAGTGTGTTTAATGAAGTCCACCTCCTGAGAAATGGATTCCGTACTGTGTGTTGGGAAAACCAAGGCCAACGGGGCTGAAGCCTGATACAAGGACAGTGTAAAGTATGGATGACTTTCAGCTGGGCCTCTGGAGAGAGCCTGCTGCCCTTCTTCAGACAGCAATTCTACATCACACAGCACAGTAGGAAGTCTGAGTCCTTTCCTATTCAGAACTCTGCCCCTTTCCAACTCTCAAGTTCTGCAATTTGACTTTTCTCTCTTCAGCCCTTGCTTCATCTGTTTTCCTCGTTGCTTTTGTCACCTGGCAGAAACAGTGGTGAGAGACTGCTACACAAGAGACATTGTTTGCTGCGGGTATTTAACTTTCTCCTGGAGTTTTCTGTGCATGACATTGATTTCTAGTGCAAAGGGCCCTCTGCTTTGGTGCAAAGGGCCCTCTGCTTTGGTACTGACCTGTAGAGAAACAGAGTCCCTCAGGCCTACTGTGAGGCTGGGATCCCCTTGTTCCAGCAACAGGGATTGGTATTTATGTGAGACTGAGATATACCCCTAAAGCCAGGTGCCTCCTGCAGTGACAATGTGAAGAAAAGCAGCAGACCATTTCTGTACCTGAGAGAGGCAGACATTTTTTGAGCTCACATATTTTTCTCATCAGACTCTGAAACAGCATTTCACTGTATTTTGATACAAATGTTCAAGCTACACATTAGGGGCGATTTCTGCCTCATTTGGAGCACAAATCAAAATGATTGTATCTCCATTAGAGAAAATGAAGAGGCCTCTGTGTCTGATACTACTTCGTTAAAGAGAAAATATTCTCCTAGTAGGCAAAAGTTACTAGCTAAATACAGCCCCAAATCAAAGATCATTCCTACTAAGAACTCTTACATTAGCTTCCTTTTTCATGAATTAACGTGAGTCTGTGGAATTTACATTTCCTACAAAATATTTGCACATTTTCCCTTTTCAGCAGGTGAGAGAACATCTTAATTCAAGACACATTCCTTTGTCACTATGAGGGCTGTTGAGGGAGGAGAGTTTTTGTATTTCAAGACATCTCCAAAGCAATGGTGAACCTGCTTACGGAATTTGAGGCTATACATCTTGAGTAAGCTTTAGGTTTGAAAATCGAAAAGACATCAGCTCACAAAGTGTTGATTACATCCCTTTGCTCAGCAATACAGTGAAGTCATTTGTAAAAAGTCAACTGAATACAATCTGGCCTCATCAATGACATGTATCAGGAACCATAAAGTTGTAGAATGATGTTAAGAAAAATAACCTGTCACATTTTTCTTTGCTTTCTTCGTATTAAATAATGAAAATTACCCTTTCTTCCCCTTGAGTTCATGCTACAAAAGTTTACAAATTTTGTTTTGAACGTTTAAATGTTTATGTGAGGGGGAGCTTAATTTACAAATCGGAATACTACCAACGCAACAGTTAATTTTAGAAAATTGTCAGTTACCAGACACACTAGCTCTAGAACACGATGATTTATTTTCTATGTAGGCAATAATGTATGTTATAAAAAATCAAAAGATAGTCACACGGAAAGGGGAAAAAAATGAATGTAGATCAATAATTTAATTTAACTCATCTGGCTAAGTTCTATAGCATGGCTCGTAATTTTTCAATGAATAGACCCTTAACATTTCACATGTAGAGCTTCAGTTTTATATTGATCTGCCCTAATGTATTCCTCGTTTCACAGAAGGAATAGCTTATCTCAAATCTTTAACAGAAACACTTTGTGTCAGCCTGCAAATGTTAGCCGAAATATGACACCATAGTGTTATTTACTGTTTCAGAACTACTTTTTTTTCTGGTTAAATAATTTTTTAAAATTAGTAGGGAAATGGATAGTAAATGAATGATGACTTGGAGGGCAAGTTCACAGAGTTCTTTCTTAGTTAATAGATTCCTAGTCTTTCTGCATTACTTAATTGCATATTAAAAGTGGAACCCTTGATGTGCTATGTACAGCATATATTTATTCTGTAGAAAATTATTAATTTTTAATGGACTAAGTGGCTGTTTGGACAAGGGACCCTGACTATTAATCAGGAGGTGAGTGATTGACTGACTTTCATGTTCATTAATTATTCAAGGAAGTTCACTTATAAGGTCCACAACAGAAGAAAGTTTCTGTCAGTGAGCCTGTGTGCACATTTTAGTACCATATTCATTTACTCACTTAACAAATATTTAGTGTGTGCCGTGCATTGATGATTCAGTCATGAGCAAGACCATCAGCCCATGTCCGCAGGAGGCTGTCAGAGCAGTGCGTAAAACAGAAGCGTGTCCATGTGGGAAGAGAAGGAGAATGCTACCAAGCAGTTTAGGAGACTCAGTTTTGCTTTTCTCCCCCTCTCTATATAGGAGGTGATTCTCCTCTGTGCAAATTTCCTAAGTCTCCTGGAAATTCAATCCAGTCAATTCAAATTCCCATCCGAGAAATTATTTTGTTTGGAATGATGGGGTCACAGTTTCTTAGCGTCAGAAGAGACTTGAGAAGTTATGCAGGGATGAGCCCTTGTCTTCCCTGCCTCCGCCGGGACACATCCAGTGCCCAGAAGAGAGCAGGCTCTAGTGCGGGGCCATTTCTGTGTGGATTGCT
This sequence comes from Ateles fusciceps, assembly GCA_036589455.1. NCBI lineage: Eukaryota > Metazoa > Chordata > Mammalia > Primates > Atelidae > Ateles > Ateles fusciceps. The sequence continues at coordinate 17,658,994 of JAZHEH010000562.1, forward strand.
TGCGACATTTTTCCAAATAATGAACTGCAGCTTATTTCCCTGCATATTTTCTTTAATGATTCCAGTCCTGTATCTTGGATAAAATCATAACATCTCATTTACCTCTTATTTGGAACACATGTCATAATTGTCCATTTACTTGTGTGATTTTTTTGGTATCATTACTCTGTTTTCCCTGTTAAACACATGTACCTCGATAGTGGAATTGTGTCTGTTTTTGCGCATTGCTATTTCTCTAGCGTTATCACAGTGCTAGGGAATGAATGACTGAATGAATCCATGAGAATGATTTATCTCATTCCAAAAGGCTTTAAGTAAGAATACATGGATTAAAACCTTATATAATAGTTAATTAACTACTTGACAACAATTGTCATGGTTCTTTCCCTATTCCAATTTTTCTCACACTCAGATTCAGATTTTTTTCTAAACTGTCTTCACATATGATATAGTGTTCAGCCTTGATGGTGTCCATCTCTCTCTTAATACACCTCACATATTTTCTTAAAGTGACTGTCTCACCAGGAAGTTTGTGGAAGGCTTCACAGAAGAGGTGAGAATTGGCCCTGTGCTGGATCTTGAAGAATGAGAAAGCATTCTCCATGAAAATGGAGCCAGGAGGGGCACTTTCTGAGGTGCAGTGCTATAAACATGTTTACTCGTCTGGTATCTTTTACCTAGGCCCTTTGTGCTTCTCTATTCTTTGGAGATTTTTGACTCATTTTTTCTCATCTTCTCCAGGAACTTGACTTTTCTTTCCCCTTTCCCACCTCTTCAATATTGCCTCAAAGCTGGAGGCAGAGTTTTTTGTGATTTAGAGCTTGCATTAGGGTGTTAGACAATCTGGGTTCAACCCATTTGTTACATATACTTAAGCAAGGCAGGATACTTCTGTGAGATTTAGCATTCTCCTCTTTAAAATGGAGAAAATAATAGCTACCTCATAAAGTAATTATGAGAATTATCAGATAAGTTACATGTGAAGTGCTTGACACATAGTAGAGACCTGACACACTATGGTTGTTATCCTTGCCTCCCCCTAGAGAGCTGCTGCTGTAGCTCACTCTGGTGGTATAACCATCTGTCCGGTGGTCTCAGGACATGCAGTGGCTCAGACATATTTTTTCACAGAAACCTAATCAATGGCTAATACATGTAGAGCTAGTTCAGCTTTTTCCAAGTCCTATTTTAGTGGCTTTATATCTCCACCCTTGTTCTTTCCAATTTCCAGGTGCATGGGATCAAGCGATTTTTTTGGGGATCGGGGGAAGGGGTGTACAGGAATCAGACTTGACACCTTCGCCCCATCAGTTTCTCTCTTTTCAAGTCTCCATTTCTCCTGGTACAGCAAGAGCCTAGATTTCTCTGATCTCACCTTGCCCAGCTTCATCTGGGTAACCAATGTACTTATTTCATTCTGGTCAAGATTCCTCTCGATAGGTTTATTGCAGATTGCTGCAGCTGCAATCAGTGTTTACAATCTGATGACAAGTTGGAGATTAAGGCTTGTCATCACTATTTAATTAACCTCAAATTAAGCAGTTTCTGGCCCCATTCCATGCCCTTCCACCAGCCCATCAGAGCTGCTAAAACAGTGCTGTGAGGCCTGATAGATTCTGGGTCACACCACTGGAGAGTGGGAGCTGGCTTAACAGCTGCTCTGAAGAACAGCAATGTTTGATTCTTACTCTTACGCCTGAGAGCTGAAGATAGGTAGACATTCAACTTCCTACTCTACACACCTGCTTTTGAGGCTTACCTGAGCTGTCCAATCTGGTAGTCACCATCCTCATGTGGCTCTTGAGCTTTTAAAATTTAGCAAGACTGAGTTGACATGTGCTGTGAGTGTAAACTACACACCAGAGTTCTAAGACTTAATATGTGAAAGAAGAATTCAATATATCACATTACTAATTTATATTACTTATATGACTAAATGTTATTTTGCATATGTTGGGTTAAAACATACCATTAAGGCTGGGCGCGGTGGCTTATGCCTGTAATCCCAGTACTTTGGGAGGCCAAGGTGGGTGGATCATGAGGTCAAGAGATCAAAACCATCCTGGTCAACATGGTGAAACCCCATCTCTACTAAAAATGCAAAAATTGTCTGGGCGTAGTGGCGCGTGCCTGTAGTACCAGCTACTCAGGAGGCTGAGGCAGGAGAATTACTTGAACCTGGGAGGCAGAGGTTGCGGTGAGCTGAGATTGTGCCATTGCACTCCAGCCTGGGCAACAAGAGCAAAACTCCGTCTCAAAAAAAAAAAAAAAAAAATATATATATATATATATATATAATATATATTTATAATATATATAATTTTAGTTACATTTGAAAGAGTTAAACCAGTGAAATTCAATTACATATATAATTGAATTATACATATACATATATATGTATAATTGAATTATATATATAATATATATAACATATATACATATATATGTATATATAAATATTATATATGTAATTGAATTTCACTGGTTTCTTTTAACTCTTTCAAATGTAACTACTAGACACTAAAATTACTATGTGCCTTGTACTGTATTTCTATCGGATGGACTCTTTTAGCCCTTTTTCTCTGCATGTATACAAAATTTTTAAAAAGAAAAACTGAGTTATTCTACATACAACTTTGTATCTTCTTTTTTTAAGTTAATATATTGAGAATATGTTCATGTCATGAAATATGTTATAGTCTTTTAAATTATTTATAACTTACACTATATGAATGTGCCTTCATTGATTAATCAAACCCTTTATTGTTGAACACTCAGATTGCTACCATTTTTAAAAAATTACAAATTCTCCACGAGCATACTTATAACTATATCTTTGGGTTAATCCTTAATTACACTCCTAGGATTTGTTTCTGGAAGCCAGTTGGTTGAGCCACATGCTTGCTCGTGGTGTGACTGGCTACAAGGGAAGGGTACGTGGTTGATTGTGGGTAAAGGGAAGCTTGAGAGAAGGAGGTACCAACTGCTAGGGGCTACCCTCCTTTCTCTAGTGGAAAGTGGATGACACATCAAAACTGAGGGATTGGAAGAGAGTTTAATGAACAGAAGATTGACCGAGATGTGGATAGAGTTAAGGGAACCAGAAAAGATGGTGAAGCAACTATGCAAAGTTTGAAGGAGCAAAGAGAACAGCATTGCTGAAATCCAATGAGAGCCTTAGGTAGGAACTAGGGAAATAGGGCCACTAATAGAAACTATAGTGGAGCTAGGAAAATGTGGGCACTTGTCAAAAGCCTCAGCTGTGCAGTGGGAGGGGAGGAGAGAAGACACAGGGAAGAAATATCCCAAACTCTTTCCTCTAATTCTCTGATCCCTTGATGCTGCCTTCCATTTTCTTAGCCCTATAGGCTAAGGGCAGGGAAGCTGAGTCTGTAGAGATCAGTAAGGAATAGATCACCAGCCGAGCAGAGAAGGGTGGAGAATACATAGGAAGGGGTGAGTAGAGGAAAACCAGAACACCAGCTTGGATACTTAAACTCTAGGATGAGGCACTTATCCTGTATGAGCTTTGCTTTCCTCACCTGTAAAATATGCATAATAGTACCTAACTCAAAATGTTGTTGTGAGAGTAAATGAAGGCGAGCACTTAGCACGATGGTATTTTATTTACCTGTTCTTCATCAGAGGCATACCCGGGGACCATATCAACTTCTTACTATCTTGTCCATTTATCATTTCTTACATGTTCATCAAGAGGGGAAAGTAGCAGAGAAACTTACCCTGGCAGACCGGGACCTTATATTTAGACCTGAAAAGTTCTGTACACCCTAGTGAGGTGGCCGTTTGCGTTCTGAATTGTGCATATCAAACCCTTGTACTCTGGTAAAAATCCATAGAATTTTTCACATAGTTGGATAATTAGGCCACATGCTGTTGGCTCTGCTCAAAAATGGTCATTTAAGTGTCCTTTTATTATTTCTGGCCTCCACTGGGAAATTTAAATAGCTACCGCCGGTGTGCTTTCTATATGCTCTTTAAAAAATGCCGAAATTGAACAGAGTTTAATAAAATTGCTGGACTGTCAAGCTTTACCAAGCTCTCCCAGAGATAAACCTGAAAAAACAAACTCCACACCCCAAAGTAAATACTTCTATAAATCAGGGACTTTTACAAGTGCTCCCTGGGGAATGTAGTTTGACTAATACAGAGTTTAGTTTACAAGCAGGGGTGGGAGCCGGAAGCTTCTGAGGTGATTTGACCCCTTCATTTTCCTTTGCTTAACACAGATCTGTACTAAAAATGGGGGGGGAAGCATTTGGAACTAGGGGGCTCTGAAATGTCATCTCTCTAATTCTTAAGCAGAAAAATGAGTAGCACAATAGCGTAAAATAAATGAATATATTTTAAATACACGAATACGTAAATATGTGAATAGGTTTTAAATACATAATTACTGGACCCTTTTAGGAAATATAATTACTGAATGAAGAAGGTATCAAATAGGAGGAACAGCTTGCATTTATTCAGTCTTTACAGGGTTCTGGTCACTATTTAAAATGCTTTGTGCACATTATCTCATTTCATCCTCACTGCAGCCCCGTGAATGGATGGTGTTTTCTTTATATTACCTATAGGGAAATGCAGGCCCCGAGAAATGAAGAAAAATGGTTGTTACAGTATCATGTTTAGCAAGTAGTAGAGGCATCGGTGAAACACTCACAGCATTTGACTCCAGAGTCTGAACTCTTAACTACCATTCTGTGTCATTTCTTCCCTAAATGATTATGGGAGAAACTTGGGAAATTTTGTAAAAAAATGACAACTTAGGTAAACCTGTGTGGGATAATTAGGCACAGTTTTTATTCACGTAAACCACTTGCAGATTGTAGACATGTTCCTTGGTTTCTTACTAAAAAGCACCATCTAAATGAATCCCACTGTCAAATCTACTACACTAGTTGAGCTAAAGGAGTTTTATGACAAATGAAGCAAGATGTTTACTGCATATTTGGTTAATATTAATGATTTTTGATTTTTGATAACCGAGTGTTATAACTTATACTAGTTATACCATGTGCTGAAAGGCATCTTTAATTGTACATTTATTGACTGTGAGAAGGTGCAAAGTAGGATTCCACAATTTTAATTAACTGTTCCTCCTCTGACATTTCATTACTGGTTCCAGAAGTGGTAGATGGCAGACAGTTACCTGTCAGAATATTTCTTTAAAGAAGGTAAGATGGAGAAATGTTAGCGTTGTCTTGGTAATTGGAAAGGAAAGCAGGGAAGGGAGAGAAATGGCTAACTTAACATGTTAATAACATGGTTGAGTAAACAAGGCATCCAGCATCTGTGGGTAAATTTTAAAAATTTGAGCAGATAGACAAAAATTGAAATAAAAAATAATCGCTAACTTCAACTTTTGCAACTTTTATATTGTAAGGGCAATTTCTTTCTCCTGAAGTTGGGTACCTCCTAGACATCATGTATCTTTACCCGAAAGACTTTTTGAGGATTTTCTGTGAGTCTCAATTGGCAAAAATGTGAGGGTCAAAGATAATGGGTCCCCCATCTGACACTGGGCTGATTTGCCAAGCACCCAGGACACATTTTTATTTCTTTTTTATGGTAAAAGCCAGAGAGAACACTGTGGAGTTGAAACACGGTTTCTGTATCTGGTGCCCACATGGGGAGATGAAGGTAAGGAGGCCAATTTATCCAGCAAATGTGCCCAAGCAAGTCAGGAATAATTACCTCCTTTGACATCTGACAAAACTTTACTGCATCCCCCACAGAAAAACTACAGGCAGTCCTTCCAAGTCATTTTCAGAGACCCTACCATGGCAGGTGAGCATATTTATTTATTTCCATTTTGAGAGTTTCACCTTTCTAGACTCTCTTTTAAAGGTTTTCCTCCTGCCTAATGAATGGAGATGAGTGGGTATTTCATTACCAGGTATCTCCCTGCTGCAGGCACTGCCTGAAGAAGTTTCCCTCTGTTTAGCTTTCAAGCCTCATTTATTTTCTCATGCTTTTTCCTGTGGGCAGAGCCTGGCCAGCTACATTATTAAATTACTATTATTACACTACGATGTCTTGGCATGATCAGGGGCTAAGTTGGAAAAGATAGTGTTGGGCAGGGAACATGTCTTGCCCCTTCCCTAAGCGGGCCCAGGGGGACCTTGGCTGGCTTGTTGGGTCTGTTTCAGCACCAAAATTCTCTGAAGACAAAGGAAAGATCTGATCATATTTGAAGCATTTTTTCCTAGTAAGTTTAAAGAATGGACATTTTACTTTTAAGTAAGTCAACTGGATAATTCATGGTGTCATGTTTTTGGGGAGAGGGGGACAACATTTCATATTCAAAGTGATTTGACATTTTAAAAGTTACAATGTTATTTTAAAAACTATAATATATGAATATATTTACATGTAATTCATTTACTGTTTACACAAGATTTCAAAGGCTGTCTATTCTCAGAAGAGAAGTTTTAATTACAAATATTTTATTGCCATTCCAAGCCTCTGTAAGTGAAAGCACTGCTTTTTACTTCTCTGTTTTTCTTTCTCATGTACTCTTGATAATCAACCCAGACTTAATTTACAATAAAAAAGTTATTTCTGTTGTTTTTTTAAGTGATTTCTCATATACCACCATATCACCAATGCTGGACAATACCAGCATATAGTCAGTGCTCAGTAAATTCTTGTTAAAGGAGTGATTCAACACCCCCCATGAATTCTGTATTCCAGCCATGCTGAAGTATGTTTTAGCAAAAACACTGCCTGGTCCATCTTTGGAATTTTACCCACCACTCAGAAGGGTTGTTTGCCTTTCAAGTCTTAGCACTTTTTAGACTCCTTATTTGTGAGTTTTCTCCTCTGTCCCCTATCTATGCACAGTTCCAGTATTTGTATTAGGTGCTTAAAAAATATCTTCCTGAATGAGTGAGTTACCAAATGAACCTATACTTACATAGTTAGCCCCTAGAGAAATTGTCTGAGGCCGTTTAAAATTTTTGTGAACAATAAAATAATGAAAATGAAATTTGAAACATTATTCTTTTTGTTCAGTCCTCAACTCAAAACTCTCGAATGCCTCCCCATTCTCTTTAGTAGTGGGTTTCCAGTGATTATAATCTGATCATGGGATCATACCTTTTCTTGCTTAAAATCTTGCAAGGGCTTCTCACTACTCTTGGGATAAGTGTGATTTAAATTCTTTAAACATGACTGCAAAGGTTCTACCTCTCAAGCCACAGTTCTCCCCCACTCCTTGTTTACTCTTCCTCTTGCTGATACTGCAGTATATTGAACCCATGAGGTTTCTCTTCCCCAGGTCCGTATGGGTTTCTTCTGCTTGGGGGCACTTTTGCCTCATTTAGTTAACCCTTTTTATGTTTCAGTTGGTCTTGCTTTAAATATTACTTTCTCAAAGAGGCCTTTACTGCTTACTCTTTGCCGCTACCATTGATCACCACCACTATCACCCCACCCGCCTCTACCAATCTAGATGATTTTCCTTCTTTGCATGCCTTTGAAGTATTTTATCAATAAAATGGAATAATTGAATAATATGGGATGTTTTGGTCAACTCATGGAATATTAAGTTAATGCAATTTAAATTGAGAATTTCTGCAATCTTAAGCTTTTCTCCCATAAATTTCCCTTGGCTATTTTGGCAGCTCACATGACCCTCCCCCTCTTTCCAAAGCATACATATTTATTATAGGCAAATGGTATGCTAAGTGCTTTAAATGCATTTACTCATTTTGCTTCTCACACTAGTCTGATAGTGGATACTGTTATTATCTCCCATTTTATTGAAAAAACTAAATTCCTTGAGCTTAAGAAACTCACAGCAGTGAATGGCAAGCTGAGGTTTAAGTCCATGCTATATGCACTCTTATTCTCTAAAAAAATATACAGCTAGTGATTAGACAGGTAAAGTAATTAAAGACCCAGTTTTGAAATATGTGAAAACAGCCTTATTTGTGTATTATCTTCCATTTGTCCTTTCATACCCACTCTGCTTTGTTTTTTGCTTGGGAAGTTCTCTGTGAACTCTGTGAGTAGGCTCCCCACTTGTCCCTGGGTATTCCATTAACCCTTTGTTTCCTCACACCATGACTATACTTTCTAAGCATTTCTGAAGATTACTCTACTTGAGTATTTTGTGTGTCATCTGTTTCTTGCCCATATCATAATTGATATAGACACTTTAAAAAAAAAACAAAACTGTAGTTGTGGTTGTACTTTTGTAATTCACATATAGTATAAAGTTGCATTTACTTCTTTCCACTTTGTGTTTAAGTTTGTATAATGGAATGGTATAATGGAATTGAAGATTGCCATATTTCATGCCGTCTTGAAAATAAGAAGCATGCGACACTCACATACAAAAGGTGTGTTTTCAAGGTATTTGACTCTGTAACATGCTGGAAAACCGTAGTCCTACAGAATATTTTCCAGAACCCTTAGTCTGACATGAGGCTCCCTGCATCATCTTGACAAGAGCTTAACTTTCTGCTCTTTTCCACTGAGCCCCCTTTGCTTACTTTAAAGGTAGGCTCTGCTTTATGTCTGGGCAGGTAGTGACCCAGATATTTAGTCCATGATTGACTGGCATTAAAACAACTCACGTTTTTTACCCAAAGGAGTTTACATGTGGTTAAAATCATATGTTATTCCATAAATAAAATCCCTTATAAATAGGGAGTAAAATTTTAAAGAGAAGTGCAAAAAATAAAAAGTAAAATTATGCCATTCAGGTTGGCAATATTACAAAGGTGTTTTAAAACATGAAGGCTGATTTAATACTTTTTCCTTGCATGTATTAGAAAGATTGAAATAAAATGGAAAGAGACATAACTTTATTATTCTTTGGTTTGTCCTGTCAGTGGATCATATAACACCAAGGTTCCATGGTCTGATGTTTGAGGAACACTGGTGTAATCTACATGTCTGCCCTTGCTGTGCTCTCACCCAGAATGCCTTCTTCCTCCTGGTTTCCTTTCCCAGATCTTCTCCATCCTTCTCTTTGAACCATTCCTTCACCCTCTCAGCCAATGCAAATCTCTATTCCTTAGAACTCTCTGACACCTATTGCCTGCTCTACTCATGTTTGCTTTTGATCATTAATGCTTTTTTATTTGTCATTTCAGTAGTTTATATTTTGTGTCTTGTCTCCTGAATTATGCACAAGTTTTGTCTCTAAACTATATAAGGGATAGACACTGAGACCTATGTTTCTGGAATTTCATATCTAATAACAGTTTAATAAATGTTTACTGAGTTGAATGAATTTAACCAAAGTAAGGTAGATGCTGTTTTGTCAACTATGGGTGTATTAGTCAGTTCTCACACTGCTGATAAAGATATATCCAAGACTGGGTAATTTATTAAAAAAAAAAAAAAAGAGGTTTATTGGACTCACAGTTTCAATCATGGTGCAAGGCAAAGGAGGAGAAAGGCATGTCTTCCATGGCTGCTGGCAAAAGTGCTTGTGCAGGGGAACTTCCATTTATAAAACCATCAAATATTGTGAAACTTATTCACTACCACAAGAACAGTATGGGGGGAAACCACCCCCATGATTCAATTATCTCCACCTGGCCCTGCCTTTGACCTGTGGAAATTATGGGAGTTACAATTCAACATGAGATTTGGGTGGGGACACCACCAAACCATATCAATGGGAAGAGTTCACGGTCATAGTATGTTTTTGTATATAGTTGGGGTGCATAATTTTTATCTTTGCTTCTTCTCATCTTCATTGAAATTACATTGTAGTAGGGAATATAGAGAATGAGTGGATATTCGTCTAACTACATGATATAATGTCAAGTGGAGTTAAATGATATAAGGAAAGTAAATCAGCATGCATTTGATAAAGAGTTTTGGGTTATTTTTAGAATGGGTGGTCAAATAATCTCTTTGTGATGAGGTGACATTTGAGGACATATCTGAATGAAGTAAAGGAGGGATACATGTGAATATTTGGGAAACAAGCATTTTAGCTGGAAAAAACAAGACCTGAGGGTCTGAGTTGGGACTGTGCTTGATGGAGGCCAGTGTACGGAGGAGAAAGAAGTGGTGGGACATGCCACTGAAGAAGTGACAAGGATGGATTCCATATTTGGCTTTGCCAGCCACCGTAAAGATTTTAAATTTTAATTATGAGGGGAAACCAGTAGAGGGCTGAAAAGAAAGAAATGACATGATCTGATTTATATTTTTTAGAGAATCATTTCAGCCGCTATCTAAAGAAGAGGCTGAATGGGACAAGAAGAGAGGCAGGTGGCCAGTCAGGAGGCTCTGGCTGTGTGCCAGGAAGGTGAGCGTGGTTTGGAGCCTGGTGATCTTAGTACATCAGACCTTAGGAAGCAGTAACAGATCAGGGATAATTAGGTGTAAATAATAAACAGGTTTATATAATAATCAGATTTGGAGCCTGGTGATCTTAGTACACCAGTACTTAGGAAGTAGTAACAGATCAGGGATAATCGTGAGGGCAGAGCAACTGTGTTATGCCTTTTAATTTATTTACTACTATCCAATGTATTCAAAGTAGTATTCTCTGTTGTCATTTATTTTGGTTTTACTGTTCTTTTAAGCCTTAAGTTTTATTTCTATTTACCCAATATTCTTTCATTTACAGTTGTTTTTTGAGATGACGTTTAATGACTAATTAGTCAATAAAAACTAGGGTTCTATCTGGGTCAAGAATGTGTTCCCATGGCAAATTTATTTATCCGACTTTTCAAAAGTAATTGCATTTTTGTATTCATTCTTGAATACTGTTTCAAAAATGTTGTCATTTCCCCAAATGACTATTTGGGAGATGGATTTTTTTTAAGCGATTCTAATTCTCTATTCTCTTCCTTTTAATACTCCCATCTCCACTTTATATTACAAACTCCATCAGACTACTGCATGCTATTATAGCTGTCGTCACCATGGGGGAGAAAATGACTAATTGAAGCTGCTTATTGATATAATAGAGCAGGTTGTGACACTTGGCGAGAATACTGGAACGATGGGTTCCAGCTGATGTTATGTAAAAATATTCAGCCATGAAATATGCACTTGCGGATGGCTTTCTGCAGATGTCTGCAGAATGCAGATAATCTGTATTCTGAGAAGGTCTGCAAATTAAAGGTCTTTCTGACCAGTTAGAATTATACCACAGTGAGGACAGTGGTGCAGTGGGTAATAAAATGGCCTTTAATCTTGGACAATAATAATTATAACCTGCCTATGGTTAGAAGCAAAAATTAGTGATTTTTACCCCCACTGTTCTTAAGAAAGAAAGGATCAGTTGGCAGAAAAATGATGAACTTTTGGTTATTTTGGAATTCCTTCAATGAAAGATATGTTGGTATCATGAATGGAAGCATAAATTATTATATTGTCTTTGGAAAGCTATTTGGCTATAACTATCAAAATAGAATGCATATGTACCCTTTGACCTAGCGGTTCCGTTTCAGTAATTTATTTTAGAACTGTAGTCATGCAGGTGCACAAAATTATATGTACAAAAATATTCATCGTGGCATTGAATTTAACAACAAATGATTAAAAACAGCTTAAGTGTCCAAGCAATAGGAGAATCAGTAAATAAATTATGGAATATCTATACTTTATAATCTTTGTAATAAAATTAGGCCATCACATAAAAATGGATCTATATAGAACCATCTCTATGTCATTGTTAAGTGAAAAATGGGTTAGAATATGCCATTATTTGTAGTCATGGAAATTAAAAATGTGTGTATATGTTCACATATGCGTATGTTGAAGAGTGTACAAGAGATCATTAACAGTGTGAGTGGGGGAGACATTTTTCAATGTCCTTTGGTATGGTTTCAATTTTTCACTTTGTATGTATATTTTCTATTCAAGAATTATAACTTAAGGAAATTGCAGAGATTATGTATATTTTTACTCCCTGATGTAAAGATATATTTGGTTCATTCTGGGCTGTATTGCACCTGATTTTTGTTTTGACAGTATGTCTTGGTATGGCACTTTGTAACTTCTTTTAGAACGTCTTTTATTAGGATATCATTGTGCTGACACTTTCAATATTGAGGTGGTGACTCCCCTTTCTTTATTTCTTGTCATGACTCTACAGAAATGTAGTTCTAACACTTTCTTCCAACGCTCCTATCCTTCCTGTCCAGGATAGCTATCTGTTTGAATAAACGGCAAAACCATTCACATCTACTGGCTTTTGAATATCTAATGGGTATATTTATGAAAATGCTAGGAAGCCTCTGAAACTATAGGCTCACTTCTTTTCAACAACAAATAGAAGTTAAATACTAGTAATACTGTTTATTATCAATTTTTAATAAGCCCTCTTCTTCTCCAACAAGATAAAAAGCAATTGTTTGAACTGTATGGCCAAAAGCTGTGTCATTCCCCACTTATATATGTGGTATCACGAGGCCCTGAGAACAGTGTTTAAAATTGTTTTAATCATTATCATTATAGAAGTAATTAATGTATGGTACTATTCAGAAACCCCGTTGTTCATATTATGTTTCTGGGGTGGGTAGGGGAAAAGAAGAATAAAAAGAGAAGGAAGAAAAATACATTCCTAAAAAAGTTAAATTGCAACTTGTAAATTTCATTCTGTGTTGTTGGAAAACCAAGTCATTATACATGAATGTGTAATAAAACAAGTGTTTGGCACATTGAGGTGTATGAACTATGTAGTGTAATTAGAGCTTATTTTCCTGCGGTGGAGATTGAAATTTATACATTTCTTCTAAGCAGCACCTTTCATTCCGTTTTTATTTTCTAAGGGAGAGTGAAATTTACAAGTTGCTGCTTAACAATACCGAAAGTGTTAGTTCCTATACGATGAATAGTGAAGTTTCCAAGTTGCCATTTGACAATGCCTACATTTCTGTTAGTTTGTTCCCCCACACCCTCTACAAGGTACAGTAAAATTTATAAGGTTCATAAAAACCCTTCATTATTAATACAAGATTATATTGCTGGTGGGGATTCCACAAATAGCTTATGAACATATCTAAAGGGAGAAGTAAAGGTGGATGTTATGAGGCAGGAAATTCTTTCAGGAACATTGAATTTATAATCATCATTGAAGAACATGCAGAGATGCTCATTCATGGCCTTACGTCCCTATGACCCCATTCCCTTTGCTCCTTGGTTCTGTTGTATCCTTTGTGCGTATTTCCTTGGACCTTCTTTTTTCAAATCCTTCTTACTCATCTTCCTGTGCAAGTCTTACTCACTGCACAGCCCTCCTTCCATGGACATTCTCCTCCCCTTCCATTCTCTCTTCCGAACACTCAAGATGGTTATTGTGTGCATGATTAATTAAATAGATGGTTCATAGCCTTAGGACATCATTTCTGTTATTAACTGGCACTACTACTTAAATATTTTATTATTACAGTATCTTATTGTTATTAAAATTTCAAGATATATATTTATTATTTTACCAGTTGTATTATAACAAGCTCCTTGAGGGGGAAATATCATGCCTTAAAATTCCTTAGGCTCCCAATGGGGACTCACATATAGTTGTGTAATTGAAATGAAGTGACTGTTTGACCAATCAAGAAAACAGAGAGATGAAGAAAGTAAAAAGTAACAGATACTCTGTGGTAGCTTGCCTGCAAAAGCTGTTGCTGACAAATCCTTCCATTCCTGTCTGTGTAGACCTCTTCTTATGTCAAAAAATAAAGTCTTTTTTCTCTCCTTGACATTTGTTTGGCTTTTGACTCGATTTGGTCAACTTGAAATGCACGTTGCCAGTTCCAGGTCAAGACTTTAAGATGGCTGATTTCACTGTCTTGGAGCTTGGTGCCATCACATATAGAAGTCTGATCATGCTGGAGGAGAGAGAACACTCCATTTGGAAAGAGGTCCTGAAGAACAACAAAAACATGGAGAAAAGGCCCAGCCAGCCCCCAGCTGTCCCAGCCAGGCCAGCCAAGGGCATGTGAATGAAGGGAAGCCAGCTTGCATCCTGCAGTCTGCACTGAACTACCCTAGTCAACCACCCTAGCCTACTACCACCCTAGTGAACTACCCTAGTCTGCTCCCATATGGAGCAGAGATGAGCCGCCTCACTGAGCCCTGCCAATATTGAAGAAGTGGGACAAATAAATTGTTGTAGTTTTAAGTCACTAAGTTTTGGGGGTGGTTTATTAAGCAGTAAAGATCACAGAAACACACCCAAAATGGGATAAGCAGTACATTAAATTTTGTGGTCCACAGCAGTGATTTTCAGACTTTAATATGCATGAAAATCACCTGGAGATCTTATTATAATTCTTGTATACAGTAGGTCTGGATGAGACCTAAGACTCAGCATTTCTATGAAGTCCCCAGGTGACCCTGATGCTCTGTTCTGTGGTCAACATTTTGAGTAGCATGGGTGAAAACAGACAAGCCCATCCATTCAAAGATTAACAGGTTACTTATTACTATCAGGCAGATTATACTTGCCTTTTTGTTGAAATTTCAAATTCGATACTGGTTCATTAATCTGTATAGTAGCTTTTCTAGTCTCAACAATATAGAGTCAAACAAATATGTGTTTTGACCAAGGTACTTGGCTGGGCAAGTCATGATTTCTTGAAGTCTAGCTTTGCTCAGAGTAATTATATGCCCCTAGGCATGGTGTCTGTTTAACCAACGTGGATGCTTTATGGCAATCATTACTAATGGCAACGCTTTCACCTACTGAGTGCTTCATTGTGAGACAGGCTCTGCACTAAGGTTTTTATACCAAATCTACTTCCCTCTACCCTCCTAGGTTCTCCAGCTGTGGCCCTGTAAAGTAGAATAAAAAATGACAGATTAACAAGAGAAAAACAGAAGTTTATTAACATGTACATTGCACATACACATGGGAGTACCCAGTGATGAGTGACTCAAAGAAATGATTAAAATGTGACCTTATACAGCTTTTTAAAAAAGGGCAATAAAGAGAGAAATGGCAAGACAAAGGAAAGGACTTTGCATTTTTGCAATTTGTGGGAAGTTAAATATAGGGGGGAACTAATGGAAGGGCTAGTCAGTAAAGTTTGTTAGGTAGCTTCCTCTGGTGTCTCTTCTGGCTAGTAAATATCTAGAGTTATCTCTGATGATTCACTTTTTCTTTCCTGATAAGTGGGGGAGGGCACCTTTATAAATTTATAACCTGTTTTATGACAAATGGGGGAAGACAGGGAGCTTCTCTTATATTTGCTTCTTCTCAACTGCCTTCAGCTCAAAATAATCCTCATGTCAAAGTGGCATATTTGGGGGTGGCATATTCTGCCACTCCTCACCTTTATATAACATTTTCTCACTTAATCCTTATAGTAACCCCATGGGATAACTGGCATCAGTTTGTTGATGTAGAACCTGGGGCTCAGGGAGGTTCAGTTACCAGCTTAGGTTACTCAATGAGTAACCCAGGATTCATTTTCAGGTATGATCTGATTCCACAGTCCAGGCTGATAACTGCTGTGCCATGTTTACCCCTGCCACTGCTCAACCAGAAACCTAGCACGCATGAGCTTCAGGCCTTCAGATTACATGTACTGCAGCTAACATTCTGTTCTGTTTGTTTACTAGTTTAGTTTTATTCTAGTCATAGTAGTAGTATAAATATTTTTCTTCCATGCAGTGTAATTGATTTGGGAGATCCTGACAGAGTACCTGAAATATACGTGTATACGAGTGTGTGTGTGTGTGTGTGTGTTTAAGGCAGAGGCAGAAACATCTTTGAAACCCATGAGTTGGGAGATTTAATTTTTGTTATAGCAACATTCACATAATTATTGTCAGCATCTTACAGTGGTATTTAAACTGCTGACATGAGAAAAATCTTTACCAGAATAAATATCAGTTATTTTTTAAACCTCAATAGTTTCTTGTTTTCATTGTGTGTTGGCTATTGAAACAAAAATAATTTTGCCCCCTCCCTTTGCTTTAGACTTACTGTTTCATTTTCTATGGCATTTGTCAGACAGAAGCTACTACTGTTAGAGGTTTTCATCAGAGCAGCATAAAATACTTATTTTAAAAACCATAAAAAGACTCTGATATGAGGCCTGGTTTGAAATTAGACTGCCAGGACATCTCTTCACTTGTCTGCTTTGAATGACTCTTCTGTATTCTCTTGAAGGTTAAAGAAACTGACAGTGTGGAAATGGCAGTGCTTGGTGGGGCCACAGCCAGTGCCCTGCAGGGAACCCATATCGAGTGACCTGGGTTTAAAGGAAGATACCAGGACCTCTAGCCAGGAGGCTTTGCTTAGCTCTCAAATTCCTTTACTGTAACATGGCTGTTCTTTAGAAATCACATGATGATGAAAATGGTGGTGGTGGTGGTGGTGGTGGTAGATGGGGGTGTGTGTGTGTGTGTGCGCTTGCACATGAGTAGAATTTCATGGAACTCTCAGTAGAGTATAAGTAGAGAATAAGTATTCTGTAGAATGCAGAAATAGAACTACATGTTTGGTAAATGGGTGGCACAGAAAGGGGTATCATTAAACGAGACTTTGTGTAGTGCCAACTTAATCCTTATTGTCCTTTATAGCCAATTAAAAGAAAAATATCTTTAAAAAATGTCCAGAGAGTGTCCCCTGATTCCTTATAACTAGTTACAAATATGATGTAACTTACTTCTAAACCACATACTGAAATGTGGACAATAACAAAATGACAGCCTATAATAGATAATTTGAGAGTCAAAAATACCATTGGTTCACATTTTTTTCTGCCAGCAGGTTAAGAGCCATGATTTTATTTCTGTCTTAAAAATTCCCAGTTTCTTTCCATTGTAAGTGAGTAAAACCAAATTTGGATTATCCTAAGATAAAAGGAAAGGGTGAATATTGACTCACATAATTCCAGGTGAAATGGGGTGAAACTGGCTTCTGTTATGAATGGCTATGTGTACTTTATTGTATCTTCACAATTGTCTCTCCCAGGGGTGAATCTAGGCTTTTGTGGCACGAAGCTCATGCAGTTTGGAGAGTCTTCTCTACAAGAAGGTTATAAATGACCACATGAACACATTGCTAGAGAAGGACCTGTAAGCTTAAGTTGTAGTAGCTTCAAGATAAATTCGCCTCTGCTCTCACCCTACCTCAGAAGAGATGTCCTCCTCTTCTCCATGTGGTCTTCATTTTTAATTCAGCCACAGTCTTTGTGGTGGGGGGAAGAAAGATCTCTAAGCAGCTTCAGACTTTATGTGAATTTCAGTGCCCAAGATCTCAGAAGGCCTTCTCTCTAACTGCTGATGGATACACATCCCCCAAAATATTCTGATTGGTTAGACTGAGTCACATTCCTATCTCTGGCAAGGCAGATGGGGCTCCTCAATTGAAATCCCAAAACAAACACAAAGATTTGGGGGAGAGGGTAAAGGGAGGGACAGTGCCTTAAAGGAATCAGTTGAGCATTCAAAATAATGGGTGTTCACGTCTATGCTTCTCACCTGCCCTTATAGATCTAGGAGGGGTGTGTTCTACATTGGGTGTATGAAACAGCTGTTCAAACTTGAATTTTCAGGTCTTTTCGGGGAGCAAGCTAAAGTTGGTAAGAGCAAAGACCATATATTGAGGCATGCTGGGAGGTCAATTTCTGGTTTTCCCAAGTCATATATCACTAGGTATCTTTTAAATGAAAGGTACTAGGCAATGGTATCTGTCTAGGAGCCTCTCCCTTGTATGTTTACCTAGAATTCACTCTCAGCTACTCTGTGACAAATAGACATTCCATTGGTCAGTACAGCTTTTTGTCATAGAAGCCCTGTGGGAAATTGCAAAGAAAATGAAAACCTGGTTTGTAACCTCCTTATTTGTCTTTCTACATCCTTTAGATTTCTTTGTCCTTTGCCTCCTCTCTGGAATGGGATGATAAAAATAAAATAGAATGATGTGGAGTGTGCTGTATCCAAAAAAAGTATAGTAAGCATCTATATCTACAGAGAACCACATCACAATGCTGCCTTATATACTATCAGCATATCAGAAATGTAAACATGTTTCCATGCCACAACCAATGAACTCATTCTGATGGCAGCTGCCATTTAAGATTACCCTCTTTTATAGATGATATAGTTGCTGTAATTTTTGGAAGTACATGTTGAGTATGAGAATTATTAGCTAAGGTATGGTAACAATAATTAAAATTAAATTAAAATTAGGAATATACAGAAATGAGAATATTTGGAACAGCTGGGCTTTTTGAAGGTAGGCGTCCTCTCTTAGTCATTTTTGTGTCCCTCAAAGCTCCACGAAGCACCCTCCATATTTTGGGCGTTAAATGAATGAGTGAAATGAATGATCGAGTGAATGACTCTGCTCTTACAGTTCTCTTTGTCTGTTGCCCTGTGTTTTCAAGCTTCGACTCTGGTCATGATTTCTATCTCTTCACTGGTCCCCCTTATTTTTTTTCATAAGAGACTTCTATATCTTATTTTATCCTGATCTTTTCTCTTTTAACCTTTGATTCCTGACATTTCCCTTTCCATTTCTCACTTTCTTTTATAGTACAACCGTCTTTGTCTGTTTCAGTCTCTCTTCTCCATAGCTTTTTGTGTCTGTTTTTCCATTCTGTGACTTTCCTCTCTTTTAGATACTGTTGGTGAGCTGGTTACTCTGTTGAGTTAAGAGGGCACCCCATTGTGCTATTGTGAAAGAAACCTGATTAATTGACTAATGATATAATTTCTACTGTGTCAGGGGTCTTTTGGGGCTACCTACTGAGGAAATGGACCGCTTTATAGTGGCATTTTCAGCAGTCTAAACCTCAAAGCTCCTGTACTTTTGTTCTTTTTTCTTTGATTTAAATATTGATCTTCCGACTTTCTTTATATTCTCTATTTTAAAAATAATACGCATAACTGAACATACTATTTTTGGACGCTATGTTTGTAAAACACCCCCACTGCATCCCACCCCAGAATTCCAGTTATTGCTAATCTTCTTTTCCAGCACAGGAAAGAGAACTAATTGGAACCAACTGAACCCTCCGGAATTCTGTATTGGGCACATAGGAGATTTTAGTTGCATGTAATCATTAGATTGGTCTGATTAATGTGTTTGCTCCTCTAAACAGACTTATTATTTATTTGAAGGGCAGAGTAGTATAGTGGCTATGATAATGAACTCTGACTCTAAATTTATTAACTTCAGATTCCAACTACTCCAGTTACTAGCCTGGGCAAGTTATTTTATTTCTGCAGGCTTCAATTTCCTTGTCTGTAAAATGGATACATTGAGTATCAATCACATAGAATTATTGCAAGGATTAAATGAGTTAATGTTGCAAACGTCTCTAAATAGGGCCTGACACAGTGAGCATTCAAAAAATGCTAGTTATCCTTGATTAATGTTTAGATAGTCTATCCCAATTACTCTTCCCCCATGACGATTCAGTTATTAACATTTTGTTGTAATTGGGTTTTTTTTTTTTTTTTTGAGGTGGAGTCACTCTCTGTTCCCCAGCTGGAGTGCAGTGATGCAATCTCAGCTCACTGCAACCTCCGCCTCGCGGATTCAAGTGATTCTTCTGCTTCAGCCTCCCAAGTAGCTGGGATTATGGGCACCCGCCATCATGCATGGCTAATTCTTGTATTTTAAGTAGAGACGAGGTTTCACCAGGTTAGCGAGACTGGTCTCAAACTCTTGATCTCGTGATCTGCCCTCATCTCGTGAGTGCTGGGATTACAGGCATGAGCCACCGTGCCTGGCCCTGTTATAATTGTTCATTGGCTTTTTTTCTCTCATTTATATACTTTAAGAAATCATTTGCATTTCAGTTGTAGATATCATATTATCCCATTAACCTTATGTCTCCTAAGATGAATATGTAACCATAATACCGTTATCACCCTCCACATGAAATTTAACATTGATATGTAATGTAATATATTCAAATGTTTCCATTAATATCCCTCATACCTTGTAATGTCTCTTTCTCCTTATTTCTGTTTTCTTTTTAAAATACAATCAAGGATTACACATTTCACTTAGTTGTTTGTCTCTTTGGACTCTTTTAATCTAGTGTATTTCCTTGCCTTTTGTCTTTCATGAGTCTGTGTTTTTGAAGATTCCAACCCAGTGTTTGTGGAATGCCATAAAATTGTTCTTCATTGTAGGCCAAAGTACTACCTGGGTAATGTTGCCTACTTCACGTGGCATCACAGCAGAGTCCCATAATTTGCTTGTGCCATTTTTGGTGATGCTGTTTGATCTCAGCTATTCTCCACATCATTCCCTTTTTAAGGTTTTTTTTTGTTTGTTTGTTTTGCTTTGAAATTAGTATCTGTGGGGAGATACTTTGAGACTGGGTAACTGGGTAACTCTTTTGTGTCCCAGAACCTTTCAGTCACGGGTTCTGTCATCCGTCACTGATTCGTGCCTAATGATGTTTTCCTCTCTGCATTATTTTCATACATTTCTGGACTGACGTTGTTTGTACTGAAAGAGGTCCCCATCTCTGTATCCATATTAGGATGGATAATCATCAGTATAATCAGAACAATTAATTGATAGAGCACAGATCTTCCTTTCTGCTGAAGTAAATTATATATCCTATTTGCTGCTTGTATCATAGCTTTTTTTTTTTTTAAAAAAAGACACTACATTTTGTATTGAAATACAGCATACCTACAGAAAAATGCACAAATTATAAGAACACAGCTCAATGAAGTTCCACAAAATGATACTTAGACAGCTCCTTATTCTTTTGTGAGGCTCAAATTGTCCCTCATTTAGCCAGCAGGATCCCCTGATGCTAGTTCCTATATCATTTTGACAAGTCTCCATCAGTCTTTGAGTATGTCCTTGACTAAAAAAGATATTTCAACCTTACCTTACATTTTCCCTACCCCAATCAAGAATCAGTCAAGCCCTGTCTCCCTTTAGTGGAGAATGGAATGTAGAAAGAAAGTTTTGGCCACCAGGTGGGCTCATTGCTACTGGGGTGTCATTGGCCTCTAAGAGATAGGTAGATTAGATAGATTAGATAGGTACATAGATAGACAGATAAATAGATACACGTATGTAACCATGTACAAATTCAACATCACAAAATTCTTCCACACTTTCCTCTACTTCATATTTGTATCTCCTTTATTCCACAGTGAGATCCTAATGTATTGATTCACTTGCTCTATCCTATAGTACACAGAAAATAGTTTCAGAATTACTATATCAATACCCCTCCTGACAATCAACCTACAAAGTAAAGTTCAAGATTTGTTTGCACTTCTTTTTTTCCTAATATTCCACTAAGGATATATATTCAGAATACTGTATTCAGAAATTATTTGAATTTATTTTTTCTCTGTGATTATTTTTGTCAATGTGTTATATCATTAGATCCACTTATTTCCTGCCTGTATGCACGTTTAGATTTTGTTTTATACTTTTTAATTTTTTAAAAATTTTGAATATGTAAAACTTTATGTTCAAGTCAAAACTAGATAAAAATTTGTTGAAGAAAGTCCCACTCCATCCCTACCCTTCTAACTCCATTTATTGTTAGTTTTGTTTATTATAGAAAGAAGCAAATACATATATGTATACATATGCTTACTTTTTATACAGAAGTTAGCATGTTATGTACACTCTTATTCACCTTGCTTTTTTATCCTGGCAATTTTTTCATATCATTTTATAAAGATCTTTCTCATCCCTTATTACAGTTGAATAGTAGTCCTTTGTGTATATTGGTTGTTCACACAAAGGACTACTATTGGTTGTATCTGTGGATGGCGTTAGATTCTTTCCAGCATATATATATATATATATATATTTACTGGAAATAACACTACAGTGAATAATTTTATGTCCATATTTTTTCATACTGAAGGTGTATGTTCAGGCATGTTTTTTCATACTGAAGGTGTATGTTCAGGGTGAACACTGTAACTGACATTGCTGGTAAGTACATATCTAGATAGATAGGTAGGTAGGTAGATAAAAAAGGAAATAGATACATAGTTTTGTAACTAATGCCAAATGTCTCTTCACACAGGTTATACCCTTTTGCACTCTAACTAGCAATGCCTGAGAGGGACTGTTGCTCTACACCCTCCCAACAGAGCATATAGTCAAGTTTTTCACCTTTTGACAAACTGGTAGGCAAGAAATAGTATCTCAATGTAGTTTTTTTAAGTCGACTTTTTTGTTAAAAAGAGTTTTTGATTTACAGAAAAGCTGTGAAGGTAGTAAAGGGTTTCTGTGTACACCAAACCCGTGTTTCCTATTGATAACCTCTTATGTTAGAGTAATATGCTTATAATTCTTAGTGTAGTTTTAATCTGCTTTTCTCTTATTATAAGTGAAATTAAGCATATTTTCATATGTTTAAGGGCAATTCCTATATCCTCTTCTGCGAACTACTTGTTCTTCTATTTTGCTTATTCTAAAAATGGGCTTTAAGAATTTTTTTTTTTAAGATGGAGTGTTGCTTTGTCACCCAGGCTGGAGTGCAGTGGCATGATCTTGGCTCACTGCAACTGCCGCCTCCTGGGTTCAAGCAGTTCTCTGCCTCAGCCTCCTGAGTAGCTGGGATTACAGGTGCCTGCCACCACGCCCAGCTAATTTTTATATTTTTGGTAGAGAAAGGGTTTCATCATCTTGGTCAGGCCAGTCTTCAACTCCTGACCTCAAGCTCCCAAAGTGCTGGGATTACAGGCATGAGCCACTGCGCCTGGCCAAGAATTTTAAAATTATATTAGGGTGATTGATGCCTAATCTGTGATATCTATTATAAATGTTTTCTCCTATCATGCATTTAATTTTTGATTTTGCTTATGGTATTTTTTGCTATGCAAATTTAAATTTTTTTCTAGTAATTGAAATTCTCAATCTTTTTCTTTTTTTGCGTTTGGATTTGAGTCATAGTTAGAAAGTCTTTCCCCACCTCTAGTTGTACAGAAATTCACTCATGTTTTCTTCTAATACTTGTATTGTTTTATTTTTACATTAATAGTTGCCTTGATTTTAAAACAAATTACATTGGATCCCAAGGGCCAGCTGAACTCGAAGAATTAATTCCAGTAGAGGTCGGTTACTAAAGGAAAAGAAGAAAATGGAGATGCCATACTCCTTACTTTTCCCTACCTCTCCTAGGCAGAGAGATTGGGATTTTAGATCATTAGTACAGGGCTCAGCAAATAGCAGTCATCGCTGAGTAACTGAAAGGATGGATGAATAAATGAAATTCTAAATGGAAAAAATGTCTTAAAAATTATGCTACCTTTAGAGAATCTGATAAGGACCAAAGTTGGAAAATGAGAAATGGAAAAACAAACAAGTGATACTCTTTCTGGTTTATAGGATGTCAGATATGAAAAACCCTAAGTTCCTTGGATCTTGGGAGGGAAGGCTCAGCTTTTGGAAAAGGATTAGACATGTCTTATTTACTCTTGTTTCCTCTGTGGAGTCTCCTCTCTTTATTGTGGTTACTTTGGAAACAGTACTATTTTGGGTATTTATCCTCCAGAGGATATAGGCTAGAAAAACCTGACTTTCTCATTGGCAGTCCAATTCTTGGAGCCATCTTGATGCCAGATGTACAGTCATTTTTTCCTTGTGTATTTTTGCTATGTGTTTAAGACACCAAATAGCTGAATTAAATGTGTAAAATTGGCTCAGAAATCCAGATGTTTAGAAATATAGTACAACTTTGTTTATTACCATGTGATAATATTATATGACAGTATAAACATTCTACGTCTTAATGAGTTAGATGCACTCTGCACAATTATGTATAAAGGAATGAAGTTGCTAAATTAATTGTGTTGTGATGGTTTTTATAACTGAATTTTACTTTCCAGAGTGTTTGCTTTATGCCTTCTCTCTAACTTAGAAGTGTGCACTGTGCACTAGCTTTGGTGGTCCAGATTTAGTTTTTTGTTGTTGTTGTTGTTTGTTTTTTTAAAGACAGGGTTTCACTGTGTTGGTCAGGCTGGTCTCGAACTCCTGACCTCGTGATCTGCCCACCTCGGCCTCCCAAAGTGCTGGGATTACAGGTGTGAGCCACCGCGCCTGGCCGCAGATTTCGGTTTTTATTTGGTCTCTGTCAGTTGCTACTTTAACTTAAAAAGTATTTTATGTTCTAAGCCTAATCAAAAATGGGTTTAAAAAGTTACCTTAGTGATATTTAGAATGTTAAATTCGATAATGTAGTAAAATACCTAAGACAATGCCTAACACAAGAATACACTAAAGAAATATCACTAGTTACAATTATTATTCATTGAGCCTTATATAAGCACTGGAGTTCTGCATTGATCCTTATAGTGTCTCTTGATTCTATCTTTGATCACCATCAACACTTAATATCTCCTTTTTGTATACAAATTATTTTGTGGGTGTAATAATCATACATTTTATTTTTCTTTTGCATTTGAACCAACTTAGTCTTTTTTGATTTTCAATATAATATTTTAGAATGGGTAAGAAATTATTTTCTCCATTTTGGAAATGAGGAAATACAGTTTTATAGGAGTAAAAAGAATTCTTGACATTGTATACTTAGGAAGTAGTAAAGTGGTAAAAGTGGGGTGTCTGATGTCAAAACCATTTCTTATGTCTTATTTCCAGTACTGTCTTGTAAGCTCCTTGATGAAAATTTTCTTTCTATGCCGTAGAGTCAACAGATTTTAGTTTCAGCAATGAGGGATGTAATCAAAATTGGCTTAGACCAGAAGGAATTGTATAGGCTCATATAACTGACAGGTTTACAGGTAGATCTTTAGGCATGTCTGAATCCAGGTGCTCCAACTAGCTTAGGAATGTATCTCATCCACTTGGTTGCACTTTACTTCCTGTTGGCTTTATTATCCTCAAGGGGCACCCCTGTGATGGTGCAATAGCTACCAGAAACAGCTTCCATTATACCACCAGTAACTTCTAATCAGTAGTTCTGTCAGTTGTCTTGAATTGAAAATTGTTACATCAAACCCTGTGCCCACCTCTAAACCATCCATGTTATCAGGATGACTGAACGTATTATTTGATCAGGCCTGACTATGGATATTCCTGGAACTAGGGTTGGGTCAGCCATTTATAAACCGTATGACCTGAAAGTGAAGTATGGGTGATTTGCCAAAGCATAATCCAAATCCTATTACCAGGGATAAATAAACTGTGGTATATCCATAAAATAGGATGCTATTCGGCAATAAAAAGACATAAATTACTGAGATGTGCATCAAATGGATGAATCTCAAATGCTTTACACTAAGTGAAAGAAGACGGGCACAAATGGTTTGTGATTGCATTTATATGATGTTTTTAAACAGGCAGAATTATGGGGAAAACAAATTAGTGGTGCTAGGGGCTGGAGAATTGGGATAAAGGATTGACGATGGGGCAAAGTACATTGGAACTTTTGGGGATGATAGAAATGTTCTGTATCTTGATGGTGGTATTTGTTACAGAACTACATGCATTTGTCAGAATTTGTATACATATATACTAAAAGGGTAAATTTCACTATTTTAAAATTATACCTCCATAAGCCTGGCTAAAAAGCCAACAAAAGTTGCTATTACTTAACAGAGGAGGATACTCAGCAGGTCAAAAAAAAAAAAAGCAAGAACAAAACAGTACTTACTACATATTCCTAGCTTATGGAATAGGATCAATAGCAGCTAGATGAGTAGCTCTCAGTGTATTTTCACCACGACACATATTATCGAGATGCTCATGAACTCCCTTGAACCTGCAGTGTTTGCTTGCTATCCCAGTACACATGCTGTAATCCCATCTCTTTCTCTTAAAAAAAAAAGTACCTAGCTACAAGTGAATGAGAATGATATTATTGTAGAGACAATCTTTCAAAGATATCAGATGTTAGCAGAGGGTAATACTTGTTGTTACTGCTACTTGGACACCTGATGTATTATTTTGCAGCACTATGATTTAGAACCTCTTGCCTCTGGGACTACACTTTCTACCTTTTGCCATCCATGTTTATTTGATGTGTAATGACTGAGAATTATGTTTTCAAATGTTTTTCTGGTCTTTTTTTAAGTGCAAATGAGCCCATGCTGTACATATTATTCTGCCACATACTTCTTTCCCTTAATAACAGATCTTATGCTTCTTTCCACACTTAAAGTCACTTTTATGGTATTTGCCTGAGATGGCTACATCCTTAACTTTGACTTGGATGGAACAAGGTAGTGCACAGTTTAAGAGAATGTCATGATACTTAGTGATCAAGACAAATACTTTAATTCAATTGTTTTCAAAAATCAAATAAATGCCAGAAAAATCCATGATGAACAAAATATCAAAATTTTAAATAAGGATTAGTACAATGCCAAGTCATTTTGGAGCCTAAAGCTAAAGAAAAAAATGAAATTAATTTAAAGAAATTAAATAGTTTTATTAAAAATCGTTTAAGATTGTCACTACCTGGTAAAAGAATATCAAACGTGGTCATTCTTCCATTAAAAAGAAGATAAAGAAATAATTTTTGAAAACATGTTTAAATTACTTTGTCTCCAAGACTGGCCAACAAAGTGAAACCCCGTCTCTACGAAAAACACATAAATTAGCCAGCCATGGTAGCATGCACCTGTAGACCCAGCTACTTGGGAGGCTGAGGCAGGAGAAGCACTTGAACCCAGGAGATGGAGGTTCTGGTGAGGTGAGATCGCACCACTGCACTCCAGGATGGGTGACAGAGTGAGACTTCATTTCAAATAAAATAAAATAAAATAACTTTGTCCCATTAGAGCCAGGAAAGTGAAATTATAATGAATTCTGGTTTTAGTATAAATGCAATATTTACACTTACTATCTTGAGTTTTAATAAACCTATTTTTCAATTTTTCTTCAATGACGTTAAGGTTCTCCAAAAAAATTAATTTTAGAATATATTGAAAATGTAGGTAGGAGTGTACATGCAGGCTCAAATATGGTTAGCAGGGCATTAATATTTTTAAAAATTTTGTTTTCTTCACCATTTTTTTGATTTCTAAAAATATTGCACTGAAGTATTATTGTCTTGAGTACTAAGGACTTTTCTTTTCTTCTTTCTTTTCCTTTCTATTCTTTTGAAATGGGCATCTCACTATGTAGCCCAGGCTGGAGTACAGTGACTATTCACAGGTATAATCATCATACACTATAGCCTCAAACTACTGGGCTCAAGTGATCCTCCTACGTCAGCCTCCCATGTAGCTAGGACTTCAGGCATGGCCACCATACCTGGCTACTGAGGTTGTTTTTAGTACTACTTAAATTTTGCACCTCATTTTACCTCACCCCAGTCTTGGCCCTGAATCCCCATTACTCTGCCTCTTGACCAAGTTGGATGATCTTGAAGTAGGAGCATCAGTGACAGTAGTACAAGGCATGGTAGTGAGACTTTCTGACCTCACAAGGTATTTATACCAGTAGCCTATTATCTTGAAGCTGCCCCCACCTCTTCCTTTGTATTACAATTTAGGTTTCCCTGAGCTTTGAGCAGATTCTCAGCTAAGGAAAAGTAGCTACTGGGGCGCAGCAAGTTGGGGGGTGCTCCTTTGAGGCCTCCTGTGCCCGTGTGATATGCAGTGTTCAGAGAGATTTCCCTTTCCTGTATTTCATTTGCTTTTTGGAGCTTCTCAGCTACTCATCATGTTCCATTTCGCCTCAGCTCCTACCATCCTGTTTCTTTATTATCACATTCCATCCCCATAAGCCCAGCTGAAATTTTTAAAATCCTGGGATTATGGTCACTTTTAGCATCTCACAAAGATGTATCCCTGAATAAAAGCAGCCTAATAATCACCAGCTAGGTTTTGGTATCCTGGTGTGGTTAAGCCACTTTTGCACATACATTGAGTGACTGTTGAAAAGCTTCCTGTGAGGTGAAGGGTCTCTGGCACACTGTTGGGTATGACAAGAGTTCCATGAACCCCGGCCTTTGGCTCCAGTTTTAGGAGCAGGTTTCCTTTATTTGCTGAGCAAACTTTACCATTATGAATCTTGCCTTTTTGCAGGACCAGTGGATTCTGCAAAGGTTTATTAATCTTGATTTAATTTATTCATATAAAAAAATGCAACAGTGAGAGAATAAAGCTTATGTAGGCATTGCAGGGGTCCCTTTGGGGGTTCACTTTATATTACTCGTAGCAATGAAAAGTATAAATGGCAAGTTATATTAGCTAAGTTCAAGATACAAAAGGCAATATTAATTTCACAGGAAGTGTAAAAAGATATGCAAATGTGATCAACTCCCAGGAAAACATTGCAATATACCACTCCAGGCTTTGAAATTATGCAGTTTAATAAACACTTGTTAAGAAGCTTCACACACCAAGCATCGAATTTTAAAGTAAGTGTTTCTGATCGCTTGCTGTTTCTGAGGAGTGGCATTAGTTTCCTAAGCTTTTGGAACCCTAAACTGGATGATTGGGGTGTTCCAAGTAGTGGATTTATCTGTAGTAGTTACATGTTCTTGGGAAAGCACTGATGGTTCTGGAAAAAAAATTTCATGTGGTTGTTTTTCAGTTGAAAGCATAATTTAGAAGTGAAGGTCGTTAGACTAGAACCTGAAGTAAAAATTTCTAAGGCAAATATGTTTATCCAGAAACTGACAAGGGAGAATTATTTATGGATTTTTAATTAGTGCAGCCCTGATGAGAGATGCTTTCCCATAAATTTCTTTCCACAAATTCCTTAGGTCTATGCTTCCTGTATGGGATCTGTCCTATTCAATCATAAACGGAACTAAACTCGGGCTCCTGCAAAATGAGAAGGGCTGTTAGGAAGTTGTACAGGATTTTAACATCATAAAGACTGAGCTGTGCAGGAAAAGTGAAAAAAAAAAAAAACGTTCATCTTTGAGTGAAGTAGTTTCTTAGGACATTTCAACAGACAGTTTAGAGCCTGGGAATAGGTTTACAGTGTTTGGGACAGACATCGGTAATGTTTTGTTCTAAATTTGCTTATCTGGTGCTTTTGCAGAACTGTAAACTATTGTTTAGTCTTGTTAAATCAGATGAAAAGGATTACAGAGAAAGATAACACTAATGTGGGTGGAGTGTGGGTAAAGGAAATAGTTATTTTCATACACTGCTGGTGGCAACGTGACCATGTATATCAAAAATCTGAAAATCTTGTATACTATTTAATCCTGCAATTTCACATCTAGGTATGTATCTTAAAGAAGCATTTGAACAAATTCATAAAGGTGTGTGTCTAAGTAATTTTCCCAGAGTTGTTTATGATATTTTTTAAAAATGCTAAGAGCAGAGTATTTGGTTCAATATTTTATGTCTTTATGCAGTATAATACTATGTAGCCTTTTAAAATGCCTTTGCAGACAACTTAGTAACATGGAAAGATGTTTATATTACATGAAAATGGAAACAGATTACAAAATAGGAAGTATAGTAGAGAGGGTTTTTTTTTTAATAGGCATATTAAAAAAAAGAGAGTTTTTAAATAGATATGTGTTTACATATATGTCCTAAAATATTAGCAGTTCCAACATTTTGATTTGTTTTTGCCTAGCTGTAGTTTTAATTTTTTTCCTAAAATAAACATGGATTATTTAATAATAAAAATAATGAGAGAAAATGTATACATCAATGAGACAATAAAGTATAATATTGATGATCCTTGCTTTATGAAAGTATGTGATTATAAAACAGATTTGTTCTACCAATTATGATTTGCTCTAGAGAAAGATTCCTATGGTTATTATGAGTGAGTGATGTGTTCTTTAGTAATTTAGGTTTACTTTACAGCTCTCTAGTGAGGCTGGGCTGCTGAGGAAACCTGTGGTTAGGGAATGAAAGGTATGCAGCTAGGAAATGAAGGGCCTGCAGAAATAAAGTTCATGCATCTTTGAAGCTGCCCAGCGGTGAGTAGGCAAGCAAATAGGTTTTTGTTCCTACATACACTCCCGTGTATAATATAGTTAGGAATACTTAAAAAGTAACCAATATAAGGAGTTGCTTTATAATGGAAAGGAAAAGCACAAGGAAAGGTTTTTCACAATTCAGACTTCAGATGTAGTAAAATCTGATTGTGTAAAGTTAGAAATTTTTAAAAATCCTCTTTGGTACGGCCAAAAGCCATAAACCACAAGGAGTAAATCAGGAGAAAATAGTTGCAAGATATATTTGTGATAAAATGCTGATATTGCTAATATATAGAAAGTTACTACGGGCTGGGCACAGTGGCTCATGCCTGTGATCCAGCACTTCGGGAGGCTGAGGCGGATGGATCATTTGAGGACAGGAGTTTGAGACCAGCCTGTCCAATATGGTGAAACCCATTTCTACTAAAAATACAAAAATTAGCTGGATATGGTGGTACATGCCTGTAATCCCATCTACTTGGGAGGCTGAGGCGGGAGAATCGCTTGAACCCACGAGGCGGAGGTTGCTGTGAGCCAAGACTGTGCCACTGCACACCAGCCTGGGCAACAGAGCGAGACTCCATCTCAAAACAAACAAACGAACAAAAAAATTGCTACAAATTGAGGAGAGTTAAGAGACTATAAATCAGATAGAAAAGTAGCAAAGACCTAGAAAGTTTACAAAAAATGATACAAAAATGGTCCTTAAGTATATGCAAATATGTTCAGTTCACTCATAATAAAAGATGTGCATCATCTAGTGATTATGTTGTACTGGGAGATTGTTTGAATGAACCATCGTACATTAATGCAGTGATGTGCCGTAAAACACAGTGAGGAAGATCCCTGTGAATTGCGATTGCAGTGATCACCAGAAGATATTGGTAGTGCAAAAGGCAAAACGTGGAAGACTATATATACCATGCTGCATTTCATGTAGAAAGAAGGGGAAATAAAAATGTCTTTATCTATGTATCCAATTATTTTTACAAAAGGGTACACAGGAAGAATAAACTGGAAGATATGAAATTGGTAATCTACAGGGTGGGAATGGCATTAGAGGAGTTAGGGAAGGAAGAGAGTGATACAGTACTTCTCTGAATGTAACCTTTTTATATAGTTTTGAGTTTGAAACCATGTTAATGGTTTGTATATTCAAAAATAACATTAAATAACAAGATTGGGGGGTAAACTGAGCATAAACAGAGTAAATGAACCTAACTGGGTATCAAATGGATGACATGATTACACATAGGAAAAAAAATACTAATTCAAGTTATTTGGAACACAGTACCATGATTGTATACCTTCAATTAAACAACAGAAGTGCTGGAAGGGAATCTTGAACTTTATACATTTGTTGTTGGTTGTGATATTGGTGGGACAATTTCGAAATTATTTTGTATCCATTGTAGGATTAAGTAAATGTATTATTTTGGGGGGAGTCAGGCTTGTCACTGTAGAAGGAGGGCAATGCAACTACGGATTGAGAGAAGGCAAGGAAGAGCCTGAGCTATTGGATGGAGATTAGAAGTGTGAATAAGAAGACATGACTCAATAAATATTTATAATTCTTACTTGTCCTCTTAAAGGGCCTACAAGTAATGACACTCCTAGCAGCAGTGAGCACACTGAGTGCCCAGCTCTTGCTTTCTAAATAGCATTCCCCACTAAAAATAATAAGGGCCCTTAGAGCAGTGGTCCCCTTTTTCGCATCAGGGACCAGTTTCATAGAAGACAGTTTTTCCATGGGTGGCAGGGGTGCGAGAATGGTTTCAAGATGAAACTGTTCCATCTAAGATCATCAGGCATTAGTTAGAGTCTCATAAGGAGCATGCAGCGGAGATCCCTCACATGCACAGTTCACAATAGGGTTAACGTTACTATGAGAATCTAACGCAGCTGACCTGAGGGGGAGGTGAAGATCAGGCAGTAATGTTCTCCTGCCCGCTGTTCACCTCCTGCTGTGCGGCCCAGTTCCTAACAGGCCACAGACTGGTACTGGTCTGCGGCCTGGGGGTTGGGGTTGGGGACCCCTGCTTAGAGCAATAACTAATTTCAGGTTCAGAGCAGAGAAAGGAAAAGAAAAGCCTGGAACATTTTGTTGTGCTAGAAAATAAGGAACTGATCCAAAAAAAAAAGAAAAAAAGGAGGACCTGCGTGAGTGGACACAGAAGCCAGCTTAAAATGGGACACTTAAGAATCAAATGAATAAGATATAACAAAAGAAAGAAAGAGCGAAAGAAAGAGTGAAAGAGCGAAGAGTGAAAAAAAGAAAGAAAGAAAGCAAAAGCAGGAAAGCAGAAAGGGCAGCTGTTTCTTGCGCTAGAAAACTAATCAATGTGAAAGAAATGATAGAGTTACAAAAATCACTCTTTTACAACTATTTATTAATAACTGATTCAGAGTAGAATCATCAATAGATGTTAAACCATTGAGTGAAAGCCTGTTGGTTAGAGTATTTACACAATAAGAAAAAATAATCTTCCCATACATTATTAATTATGAAAGGGAAAAGAGGAATACCTGTACATACACACATACAGTGGAGTAACCTAGCAGAAAACACTTTATCCAAAGAATCGAGGTTAACACATCAAAAATAGGACCAAGTTTCATGAGGTGCCAGCTGAGGTAATGCAATGAGGACATGCTATCACTTAGGTAGTATGCATTTCAAAAATGTGCACCGTGAATCTAATCCTCATGCAACAGTCAGACCAGCATAGATCCTCTGCAAACCCACAGGCCTGTCCTCTTCAAGAATGTTAATGACATGATGGACAAAGGAAGGCCGAGAAATTATTCCAGCTTCAAGGAGGCTAAAGAGACATGGCAACTAAAAGCAATGCGATCCTAGACTGGAGGAAAGTGGCCTACACAGGACACTCTTGAGGTTGAAGAAAAATAAATATGGACTATGTGTAAGATAGTATTGTATCAACGTTAAAGTCCCTGATTTTGATCATTGTATGTGTGAGAAACGATTCTTAATCCTAGAAGCTTTTGATGTCCATGCCTACACTGAAATGATTTAGCAAAAACCACTTTCATTTGTTTATTTGAAGGAAGGAGAGCAGAGGAGGAGGAAGAGAGAAAGCAAATATGGCAAAATAATAGCAAATGGAGGAATCTTGGGAAGGGACTCTGGATGTCTATGATATGATTCGTGCAAGTTTTCCACAGTTTTGAATACTTTATTTAAAAAAAGGTCTTTTTTTCTTAAATATTAAAATCTTTACTTTTTTTTTTTTTTTTTAATACTAAAGCCTTTACTGTTTGAATTTTTTGCCACCCACAGAGCTTTGAATATCAAGGATCCAAGCTTTCCAGATGTCAGGGCTGCCCTTGGCCTCCATTTCCACCTTGGTTCAAGTGATTCTCCTGCCTCAGCCTCCCAAGTAGCTAGGACTACAGGCACATGCCACCACTCCCAAGTTTTTTTGTTTTTTTTTTTTTTTTTTGTATTTTTAATAGATACAGGGTTTCACCATGTTAGCCAGGATGGTCTCCCTCTCCTGACTTCATGATCCGCCCACCTTGTCCTCCCAAAGTGCTGGCATTACAGGTGTGAGTCACCACACCTGGCCAACCTCCATTTCAAGATAGCTCATTTCATTCTCTTTAACGCTGTCACTCAAATGAGTCCGAGGGGTATCTGGGCATCTCACATCATCTCCTGACTAAAAAATCCTTTCACCCATTGCTGTGAAATTGCATCCTGGGGTCAAGAGGTGACAGGATTTATGTGCTCCTTCTCTCCTGGAGGTGCCATAATTGTTTGCATCCTTGAGGCAACATAGAGTGTCCTTACCTTGGAAAGGATGGGCTGACATCGGGAATAAGCCAGGCATAGTTTTGCCTGGCACAGTTTTGTCTGGCACAGGGGAGAAAGTGTGCGATAACGTCCATCTGAAAGGCTTTAGTCTTTTGGAACTAATGTATGTTAATGTTTCTTTGCGTCTAATGATAGCCTTTTCTGATGTGGTTAATTATACACTAGGTTAAGAATGAACATCATCCTTTCCCATCGTTAGTTTCGGATGCCAGATAAACCAAATCAAACAAAACCAACCCTGCCCCTGCAAAGAAAGCATGCTGGATGTTTGATGTAGCAGGTGAGGATGAATTTAGAGGTTGTCAGAACCTAAGTGTTGATTTTGGGGAAGCCCAGATTCAAAGAATTCACTCTTGGCATTCTGGCAACAGTGAAGTTCCCATTATTCTAGAACAAGCCTCACTAGGGAAATATGAATTGTATACTACCCTGCTGGGATTTCTACCTGACTTTGATTACTTGCCCTAACCCCTATGTGGCTCCTTGACTTCTCTCTCTTGGTTTGTGCTAGTCTAGTGATAGTGGATGGAATCTTTTTTTTTTTTTTTTTTTCATTGCATTTTAGGTTTGGGGGTACATGTGAAGAACATGGAAGATTGTTGCATAGGTACACACATGGCAGTGTGATTTGCTGCCTTCCTCCCCATCACCTATATCTGGCATTTCTCCCCCATGCTATCCCTCCCCAACTCCCCACCCCCCCACTATCCCTCCCCTTTTTCCCCCCGACAGACCCCAGTGTGTGATACTCCCCCCCCCTGTGTCCATGTGTTCCCATTGTTCAACACCCGCCTATGAGTGAGAACATGTGGTGTTTGATTTTCTGTTCTTGTGTCAGTTTGCTGAGAATGATGGTTTCCAGGTTCATCCATGTCCCTACAAAGGACACGAACTCATCGTTTTTGATGGCTGCATAATATTCCATGGTGTATATGTGCCACATTTTCCCTGTCCAGTCTATCATCGATGGGCATTTGGGTTGGTTCCAGGTCTTTGCTATTGTAAACTGTGCTGCAATGAACATTCGTGTGCATGTGTCCTTATAGTAGAACGATTTATAGTCTTTTGGATATATACCCAGTAATGGGATTGCTGGATCAAATGGAATTTCTATTTCTAGGTCCTTGAGGAATCGCCACACTGTCTTCCACGATGGTTGAACTAATTTACACTCCCACCAACAGTGTAAAAGCGTTCCTATTTCTCCACATCCTCTCCAGCATCTGTTGTCTCCAGATTTTTTAATGATCGCCATTCTAACTGGCGTGAGATGGTATCTCAATGTAGTTTTGATTTGCCTTTCTCTAATGACCAGTGATGATGAGCATTTTTTCATATGTTTGTTGGCTTCATGTATGTCTTCTTTTGTAAAGTGTCTGTTCATATCCTTTGCCCACTTTTGAATGGGCTTGTATAAGACCTAACACCATAAAAACCCTAGAAGAAAATCTAGGCAAAACCATTCAGGACATAGGTGTAGGCAAGGACTTCATGACCAAAACACCAAAAGCAGTGGCAACAAAAGCCAAAATAGACAAATGGGACCTAATCAAACTCCATAGCTTCTGCACAGCAAAAGAAACAGTCATTAGAGTGAATCGGCAACCAACAGAATGGGAAAAAATTTTTGCAATCTACCCATCTGACAAAGGGCTGATAACCAGAATCTACAAAGAACTGAAACACATTTATAAGTGGATGGAATCTTTAACTTCAATTTGTTTGGAAGGTACCTGCCCAGGTAGTTCTGCAGATGGGCATGGCCTTGGGCTAAACGGGGAAGGGTCAGCCATGGACCTAGGTCAGGTACAGTGGCAGTCATTAGGCATTAAGGATGGCTTGGAGAGAGGTGATTGCCTAACTTAGCAGGAGTTATTCTAGCTGTGGAGAAAAGAATAATATCAATATTGCCTATGTCTGTGGCAAATCTTGTCACACAAAGGAAACTATCAGGAAAGAATATGGCTTTCTTGGCCTCTACAGAGTGGGTAATCAGTAAATATTGGCTACATAATAATTGGAACTAACTTTAATAAATATATATTTTTGTACACTTAAAAGTGTAGGAAAAATCTTCCCTTTAACCATTTTAGTTTCTTGGCTGGGTTCTGTAACAAAAGACAGATTAATAAGAGAAAAGCATATAAATGTATTTGATACAAGTTTTATGTGTCACGAGAGCATTCATAAGGAAGGAAGATCTGACACATCAGTTAAACCTGAGTACCTTATACTAGGTTTGATGAAGAGTGGAAAGTTGTGGAAAAGCATATGAACTAAGTGTAGTAAACTGGGGGAAACTTACCAAGGCTGGTTCCTTGAGACTCTTCTCTGTGTGTTTCTCCCTCTTCAGAGATAAGGATGCTCCTTTTCTCTGGGTTTAGAGAGGGGCCTCTCCACATGAGGAGCTTCTGGCCTGCTTCAGAGAGTCCTTCCAGCATATGCTGTTTCTCAGACTCCTTGAGCTTAAAATATTCAAAATGCCAAGGTGCCATATCTTGTGGTAGCATATTCTGAACCCCATCATAAATAATATGTACTCGTTACAGAAAATCTGGACAACAGAGATTCCTATAAATATAAAAGTAGACATTACTGATAATTCCACAATGCAGTTAAATCTGTATTTTTAAAAATTCATTCATGGATATTTAAACATAGTTGTATGTTTATAGTTATGTATTTTTTCTATATGACTTTATAGGCATTTCCTCATATTATTACAAAGCATTTATAATCATAACTTTAATGACTACATGCTATTCTCCTAGATGGCAGAATTTAATTATCACTTTATTATAGGGCACTCATTGTCTTTTTTTTTTTTTGAGAAGGATTTTCACTCTTGTTGCCCAGGCTGGAGTGCAATGGTGCGATCTCAGCTCACTGCAATCTCCACCTCCCGAGTTCAAGCGATTCTCCTGCCTCAACCTCCTGAGTAGCTGGTATTACAGGCATGCGTCACCACACCCGGCTAATTTTGTATTTTTATTAGAGACAGGGTTTCATTATGTTGGTCGGGCTGGTCTTGAACTCCCGACCTCAGGTGATCTGCCTGTTTCAGCTTCCCAAAGAGTTGGAATTACAGGCGTGAGCCACTGCTCCCAACCAGGGCAATTATTGTCTTTCTAATGCTCTTATGCTTTCAGTAATGTTGGCACCAATGTTTATAAATTTGCTTGTTTGAGTCCACCAAATATTTATTTAGAAGTACTCATAATTTGCCCTTTTCACACCTTCTCAGGGCTGCTTCTGTCTTAAGAAGGTGTTGAGCAGAGTAATAGGAGGAGTTACAGACTTGAGGAAGCCAGGAAGGCCACTCAATATACATTACAAAAGACAAGGGAACTACCTAGAGGTGAAGCTCCAAGGGTGGAGAGCACAGAGGTGACCTGAGAAAGGGTCTGTGGTGGGAGAGGGATGGGGGAGCTGGTGGGCGTTGGTGAGAAAGAGAGCAAGGGAGGCTGTCAGTGTTAAAGCTGAGAGTATTAGAAACAACTGCGGTGCCTTTTGAGGGAGGTCATGGGCTTGTTTGCTTTATATTTCGCCAAAAAAGATGATTTACATCTACTATTGCTATGATTTGACAAAAGAGGACATGTTACCACCAAAAGAAAAACCAAACAAGCCTGAAAGGATGACATTTAAGGATTTAAAAGTGAAATGAAATAGCTGCATTAAAACCTATCAACATGTCTTTATTCTTCTCATTACCCTGTGGACTGTTGATGATTTGACCTTACCCTGGCAACAGATCCCAATCCATGGACTGACATTTAGGGGCCATAAGACCAAATCACTTCTATGGGCCATTGATTCTAGCTACAGAAGCCTTGCATTTCATAGAGACTTGGGTTCCAATTTTGGTGCCATATTTGATTTGATGGATGACTTTTGAGCTACATGTCTCATTAATGTCTCAGTTTCCTTATTTGCTCGCTTCACTTTATGAAGATCAAGTATGATATTGTTTTTTGAAGTGCTGTTGTCTTAGTGCCCAGGTACTTTATGATCTACGGCTCAGAAAGGGAGTGTAATAAATTGTAATAAATTGTGCTGTCCCAGAAAATAAATGACATCCCATCAACCCGTAGTTGTGCAGTAGCCCATCTTTTTGCAGCTTCTGAGAATGATTGCAAGAGATAGCAAATACAACTCAAAACAGCCTAGATGAAAAGGATATTTTATTGGCTTATATAATGAAAAAATATAAACACATATGACTTCTAGAACTGCTGGACCCAGAAGATCAAGTGATCTATGCATTGTTTCTTCTTAGGATCTATCTCCCTGGAATGGCAAGAAGACTTTCAGTTACATACACCCATTCATTCCATTCTACTAGTTTAGCAACCCAGTGGGAAACAATAGATTCACATTTCCAATAGAACTGGTGAGAGTTCAAAGTTCTGATCTCATTGGCACTGTCTTGGGTTATATGCCAAGGGTGATCCACCTGATCTGGGGGGGGGGGGGGGGGTGCCCAGCCCTGAAGCTGTGGGTAGAAGCAAACCCTCCTGAGCAACGTGGACTAAGAATTGGGACAGAGTTGTTTTTCAGAAAATTGGGCTGCTGGTAAAAGAAGATGGGTACATGGATGATTGGAAAGCAGAATGACATGGAGAGAGAGCCACTAGAAAGTTGCAGTAACCTGTCAAGCCAGGAAATGCAGCCAGCAGAACCACCCTGGCCTTTCCAGTGAGGTCTTTTAGGCCTGTGTGTAAGACATTCTCTAGTGACTGCCCCAACATCATTGTTGAGTGGCAGGCAGTGTCTTTGGCATCAATTAAATCCTAATACCACTAAGCAGAAATTAAAAAGCTTTAATGAGATCTTCAACCTATTGATGAATGCCCATGACCGTAGCTCATGCCATTGATGTGTCGAGTCAAATATCTTTACCCACTGGGGGATGTCATCATTTAAATGGCCCTATTGATTTTGAGTTTTGGCAGAGCTTCTTTAACCCTGGGAGGCTCCAAGTTGCCTGAAGGGACCTAGCCTAAGACATAACTAACTGCATGTTATGTCGTCATGAACTGGATACAAACTAACTTAATCATCTGTCCTAGGGCAGTCTGTCCTAGGCAGAGTCTCTGGGAAAACTAGAGCAGTTCATTTTATGGTTTATGTTTATTGATGAATTCATTTGGAAAAACTGCTCCTAGGCATTCCACACATTCTAGTCATATAAGAAGGACTACTTGCACAGAAAATGTTTAATTAGTGTACCAAGCTTAGATGCAGGTTTACAGAATGAATTTTCAGGTTACCAGTTTGGGTTGTTGTTTCAGTTATTGATTGCTGTATAATAGACTACCTCAAAACTTTGTTGCTTAAACCAACAATGATTCATTATTTTTCAAGGTTCTCTGGTTCAGGAATTGGGGCATGGCTTGGCTGGGTAGTTGTTCCGCTCCATTTGGTATAGGCTGGGTCAATCACTAGGCTGCATTCGGCTTTTGGCTATGCTGCCCTGGAAGATCAAAGAAGGATTCACTTATGTATCTGGTACATTGGTGCTGTTCACATGACCTCAGTCTCTTCGTAAGGGTTTTATCATGTAGTAGTCTGGATTGGGCTTTTGTTTTTACATCATTGAAGCTAATTTTTCCAGAAAGCTTCTAAGTAGAAGCTGCCAGCTTTGTTAAGGACCGTACCTGTAAGCAGAACAATGTGACATCTGTGAACTCAATGGGCTGTAGCAAGTGAGAAGACCAACCCATATTTGATAAGAGAGTATGTTATTAAAAATAGTTTTACTAATGTATTAAGTGTGACTTGGCAGAGTTTTACTTGGGTGTTCATAAACTCTAACTGAAAAGATTATTTTAAAAAATTGAGCTGGAGCTAGCATAAGGGCATGTGCACAGACATAGACATATTCTTAAACGTCTATATCTTAAAGAATCAATATAAGTTTCTCCTTTGAACAAAAAGGATTGTATATTTCATTCTGTTTACCTTTTTATTCTGTCTACCAAGAAGCTCAGACCTAAATTGAATCATATTAATTCAATTTGTCTCTTCTTTTGATTCCTGGCTTTGATTTTTTTCTCTCTCTCTCCCTTTTTCTTTCTTTCTTTCTTTCTTTTTCTCTTTCTTTTCTTTCCTTCCTTCTCCTTCCTTCCTTCCTTCCTTCCTTCCTGTCTGCCTGCCTTCCTTCCTTCCTTCTTTCTTTTTGAGACAGAGTCTTGCTCTGTCACCAGGCTGGAGTGCAGTGGCGTGATCTGGGCTCACTGCAACCTCTGCCTCCCGGGCTCAAGTGATTCTCCCACCTCAGCCTCCTGAGTAGCTGGGACTACAGGTATGTGCCATCACACCCAGCTAATTTTTATGTTTTTAGTAGAAACGGGGTTTTACCATGTTGGCCAGGATGGTCTCTATCTCTTGACCTTGTGATCCGCCCGACTCTGCTTCCCAAAATGCTGGGATTACAGGCCTAAGCCACCACGCCCAGCCTGATTTTCTCTTTTGATTTTACTTCTCTATTTCTATCAATATTTATTTTGAGCCTTCTGAGGAATGGCTACATATACAATTTTTAAAATGAACCACCCACGCAGCGATAATGTACTACACTATAGCATATACTACATTGTAGCATGAAAGCTTAGACTTCATAATTAAACAGAGGTACAGTCCTCACTTGCCTCCACTGGTAAATTGGTTTTTTGTGGGAATGAACTGGAAGAATGTGTGTTCATCAGTCAGCAATTGGCCTGGCATATAGAAGTCCTCTATAGTTTGTAGCTATTAAAAATTGGTCTTTACAGAAATGAGTGTCAAACTGGTGAAATCTGAGTGAGGTTGGTAGATTGTATCAATGTGAATATCTTGATTTACCACTGGGAGAAACTGCGTGATGGATATGCAAGATCTCTCTGTATTATTTCTTACAACTGCATATAAATCTGTAATTGCTTCGAAATAAAAAGCTAAATAAATAAATGTTACAGAACTATCACGTCTATATGTCCCAAACAAAACCATTGTTCTTATTTGGGCATTATGCCTATTGAATGTAATCAAATAATATCTTAAATGTGTTTAAATATATATCAACTAGTTGGTTGCCAGCAGTGAAAGTTTTCATTTATATGAATATCTTATGTCTTTGTTTTTCTCCCTAGAATAAGTCAAGATATAGAAATAATTTGACATGCTATTCTAAAGCCAACATTTAAAGATCAGTAAACCTATACTTTTTTTTTTCTTAAAAAGAAAACTTTAAAGGGATCTTCAGCTCAGGATGTGTCAGGAGGAAGTGAGATATGCTGATGCTGACCCCAGAAGAAATAGGGATTGGAATTTGATATGTAGAATTCTACTATAGTCTTGGTGTTCCTATATTGACTGTGTAGCACTTTCCCTTGTATCCTCACCACCTTGCTTCCTTTTGAACCATTTAGGAAATGTTGTTGGCTAAAACTGAACAAACAATAAAGCTTACACGTTGAATGGAGTTGGAGAAAATATGGTGTTTTGCATATTTTAACTGTTCATATGCAATCCAAATTTCCCTGGACCCTGCAGAGCACATCCACATGTCCTCAGGAGTTAAAAGTCAGATTACAACCTTCCCTCCAGTGTTCACAGTGTTGGAAAGCTCATAGCCTGGGAAGAACGAGCC
Source organism: Ateles fusciceps (assembly GCA_036589455.1). Taxonomy (NCBI): domain Eukaryota; kingdom Metazoa; phylum Chordata; class Mammalia; order Primates; family Atelidae; genus Ateles; species Ateles fusciceps. Next base: position 17,700,290 of record JAZHEH010000562.1, read on the forward strand.
GCAGATTTCAGGCAGGACTTAGTTACCAGCTTGTTGTTTCTTCGGAAATGTCATTTAATCTTTGAATCACACTTTTCCCTATGCTCAAATCAAGGAGATTGGATCAGAGATCACTAAGATTCCTTTTAGCTCAGATGTTCAATTATTTTTCATATAAACATCCATGTTTATCAGTCAACCTTTATAAGGAAAATTTCCTTTTATGTTTTCATAGAAAAGAGTACTTATAGAGAGGCTAAAATTCCTTTTTTTAAATAGTCTTTGCTTGTCTCCTTCTGTCTCCTACACCAAATTCCTGACACTACCTCAGCTGTGACTGATTTCTTGACATTTACTACATTTTGGCCAGAACCCTTTTTTGGTAAAGGGGGAGCTTAAAATTTCAAAATTATTTACTTTAAAAAAAATTTTTGAGACAGAGTTTCACTCTCATTGCTCAGGCTGGAGTGTAATGGCATAATCTTGGCTCACTGCAACCTCTACCTCCCGGGTTCAGGTGATTCTCCTGCCTTAGCCTCCTGAGTAGCTGGGATTACAGGCACGAGCCACCATGCCCAGCTAATTTTTGTATTTTTTTATTAACAAAGTGCTGGGATGACAGGTGTGAGCCACCATGCCCGGCCCCACTGTTATCTTACATACTTTAAAAGCAAATTTTAACCAACTGATAAGAAAAGACATATATATATATATAAAACAAAACAAAAGTCCAAACAGAACTGAACAAGATTAAGCAGGGAAAAATGGGGTCAGAAGAAGTCATTCTAGGCAACCTAAACAAAAGTTAGTTCTGCTCTGAGCTTCTTAGATGGCCAAGGCAGAAAAGAGAAGTAAGTTACATAACTGCCATTAGCTGCAAAAGGAAGAATACCACTTTGTCAGGAGAGACAGATTTTTCCTAACTGTAAGGAAAACTTTTGCTATCAATCATTTTATATATGATGGTACAAAAATAACATAGTTGATAGCATTTGCAAATATAGTCAAGTGAAATTTGCTGTAAGATTATAGATCTAATTGTTTCTTAGATTCACCCTGGATAATAAACCAAGCCATGCTATAAACTGGAACTCTGAAAAGGCAGTTGTACAGATTGCTAATGTATTATAACCTAGAGAGCAGGTAGTAAATAGTCTAGATAGCCTTTCTAGTGAGCTACTTTGGTGTACAGATAGAATGTTGAGTAAATGGAGGAATATATTCACAGGCATTCAAGAATAGTTTCTTCCTGACCTAACCAGGAAGACCTATTTATAAAGGAAGAATAGGGACAGAGGGAGGGGTAGGACCCCATCATACTGTTTTTCATGACAATGAGTACTTGGAATTTGTTTCTTCCCAGGCATCTCTAGAATGTGTGTGTGTGTGTTTTTTTTTTCTACCTCTAGATCAGCTTTAACACCCTACCTTTCTGTCTTGATGCCAACTGACCCTCTCTTTTTTCCATACAGAAGGTTTCTAATTAACCTCAGATTTTGGATTATTTTATCTTACCAGAAGTCACTGTGATATTTGCTAAATACCATTGTCCCCATGGGTGTTACATGAAAGAGGGCTTTTACCACTCTTGATCTCTTAGCCTTCTGACGATAATGACATATTAATTATGTAAAAGCCAAGAAGATTGCAAGCAAAAATAATGGTTTTTCAAGTTCTTCTCATGAATATTAGATCACTTTCTTATTAGCATAGGCGTCTTGCCAAGATTTTTCAATGCTTGTAATTTGGATGGCAAGCATTCTGGGGAGGGATATTTGCTTATGTGCTCTGCTTGGCAATTGGACTATTTTTAGCAATTCATGGTATTAACCCCCAAATAAGGTAATCAAATTTATCAAATAAATCCCAAATAATTGAGTCTTATGGAGTCAATATTACATAAGGATATGATTTAAAAAATAACTTGGTATTAAGGCAAAGATAGGTTTTATTTATTTAAGTTTATTCATTCATGCAACAGATATTTATTGAGCACTTGATATGTGCCAAGCAATGGTTTAGGTAAGACAAATAAGACATTGCTCTTATTGAGCTTTTTTCTTTTATTTGGGAGAGAGGGAAAATAAATATGGGAGCCAATAAATGAACATGGTAAGTCAGGCATTGAAGATATTCCTAAGACTGTAAAACATATGAATGTGTCAGAGATTATTGGAGTAAAGGATAATTAGGGGAGGTGTCTGGAGGAGGTGATATTTGAGCTGAGAGTTAAATGTCATGCAAAATCCCATCATGCAAAGTATTTTGGGAAAAGCATTCCAGGTAGAAGAAATAACAAATATAAAGGACTTGTTGCCATAATAAACTTGTGATGTATTAGGGAGAGGAAAAAAGGCCAAAGTGACTGAGGTGGAGAGATTGATAATTGGTAAGGAGATAGAAGCAGGCAAGAGTCAATTTTGAAGAGCTTCATAGAACTTGACTGGGAGATTGGAATGTCTCATAAGGGTAACCGGTAAACAATGAAGTATTTTAGGCCAAGGCATGACATGATCTGATTTATATTTTAAAATACTTATGATTGCTCATAAGTCTGTCATAAAACTCGGTTATGAGATTTTCAGTGTCTAATAGACTACTTTTTGTATGCAGAAGGATTTATTTACTATAATTTGGGCTTTTAATAAAAGTTTAATTTATTAAAGATATATTTTTAAACAATATTTTTATTACTGACACATAATAATTATACAGATTTGTAGGCTCACGTGATACTTTCCTACGTGCATACAATGTGCAATGATGAAATCAAGGTAATTAGGATATCCAGCAGCTTGAACATTTATCATTTCTTTGTGTTAGGAACATTTCAAGTTCTCTCTTCCAGCTATTTTGAAAAACATAACAAATTGTTGTTAACTATAATCACCCTGCTGTGGTATCAAACACTAGAACTTGTTCCTTTTATCTAGCTGTCTTTTCATATCTATTAGCCAACCTCTCTTCACCCCTCTTGCCACCCTTTTCAGGCTCTAGTACCACCAATCAACTTTCTACCTCTATGAGATCCACATTTTTAAGCTCCCACATTGAGGTGAGAGAATGTAATATTTGTCTTTCATTCTTTTTATTTTTCTTCCTTTTTATTTATTTATTTTTCTTGAGAAAGAGTTTTGGTCTGTCACCTAGGCTGGAGTAAAGTTTAAGTGGCACAAACATGGCTCACTGCAGTCTCAATCTTCTGGGCTCCAGCCATCCTCCCACTTTAGTCTTCCAAGTAGCTAGGACCACAGGCATGTAGCACCACACCCAGTTAATTTTTTTATAAAGATGGAATCTCGCCATATTATCCAGACTGGCCTCAAACTCCTGGGCTCCAATAATCCTGCCTCAGCCTCTCAAAGTGCTGGGGTTCCAGGTGTGAGCCACTGAGATCAGCCAATATTTGCCTCTCTGTGCTTGGCTTATTTCACATAAAAATAATGAGCTTTAGTTCCATGTTGCTGCAAATAGGATTTTATTTTTTTAAACATATTTTAGGCTTAATTGTATAAAATAAGCTAAATAGTATTTCATTGTGTGTATATATTACATTTTCTTTATCTTTTCATCCATATCTGGTGGACACTTAGGTTGATTCCATATCTTGACCATTATGAATAGTGCTGCCGTAAACATGGGTATGCAGGTATCCCTTCTATATCCGGATATCCTTTCAGATATATACCCATCAGCGGGAGTGCTGGGTCACATTGTAAATATATTTTTAGTTTTTTTGAATAACCTCCATACTGTTTTCCATATTGGCTGTACTACTTTATATTCCCACTAGCAGTATACTAGTGTTCCTCTTTTATTGCATCCTCTCCAGCATCTGTTATTGTTTGTCTTTTTCATAGTAGCCATTATAACTGTGGTGAGATGATATCTCATTGTGGTTGTGATTTGTATTTCCCTGAGGATTACTGACGTTGAGCATTTTTTCATATGCCTCTTGTCCATTTGTATGTTTCCTTTTGAGAAATGTCTATTCAGGTCTTTTGCCCAGTTTTAAATTGGAATATCAGTATTTTTGCTATTGAATTGTTTGAGTTCCTTCTATATTCTGCTTTTTAATTCCTTGTCAAATGGATAGTTTGCAAATATTTTCTCCCATTCTGTGGGCTGTCTCTTCATTCTGTTGATTGTCTCCTTTGCTGTACAGATACTTTTTAGCTTGATATAATCCCTTTTGTCTATTTTAAACTTTGTTACCTGTACATTTGAGGTCTTATCCAAAAAAATCTTTGCCCAGACCAATGTCCAAAAGCATTTCCCCAATGTTTTCCTCTTAGTTTTATAGTTTCAGGCATTACATTTAATTCTTTCATCCATTTTGATTGGATTCTTGTGTATATGAGAGACAGAGGTCTACTTTCATTTTCTCTGCATACAGATATCCAGTTTTCCCAGCATCATTTATTGAATAGACTGTCCTTTCCATACTGAATTTTTTTGACATTTTGTCAAAAATCAGTTTGCTATAATTTAAGGATTTATTTCTGGCTTATCTGTTCTGTTTCATTGGTTTATGTGTTTGTTTTTACACCAGTAACATGATGATTTAATTACTATCACTTTCTTGTATATTTTAAAGGCAGATAATGTGCTACCTCCAGCTTTGTTCTTTTTGCTAGGGTTTGCTTTGGTTATTTGGGGTCTTCAGTGATTCCACATAAATTTTAGGATTTTTTTTCTAATTCTGTGAAGAATGATATTGGTATTTTGAGAAGGTTTGTGTCAAATCTGTAAATTGTTTTTGGTAGCACTGTCATTTTAACAATATTAATTCTTCCACTTCATGAACCTGGGATATCTTTCCTTTATTTGTAACTGAATCTTCAATTTCTCTTATCAGTGTTCTGTCATTTTCCTTATTGAGATCTTTCACTTCCTTGGTTAGAATTATTCCTTGATATTTTATTTTTTCTTTTGTAGCTATTGGAAGTGAGATTGCTTTCTTGCTTTATTTTTTCACTAGTTCATTGTTGGTGTACAGAAATGGTACTGATTTTTGTATGTTAATTTGTGTCCTGTAACTTTACTGATTTTATCATTCTAAGAATACTTTGGTAGAGCTCATATGGTTTCTGTATATAAGATTATATCAGCTGCAAACAGGAACAGTTTGACTTCTTCCTTTCCATTTTGAAAACCCTTTCTTTTTTTCTCTTGCCTAATTGCTTTGGCTAGGACTTCCAGTGTTATGTTGAATAACAGTGGTGAGAGTGGGCATCATGTTCTTGTTCTAGTTCTTAGAAGAAAAACTTTTAGCTCTTCCCTGTTCAGTATAATGTTAGCTGTGGAATTGTCATATATGACCATTACTATGTTGAGGTGCACTTATTTTATACTTAGTTTGTTCAGGGTTTTTATCAGGAAGGGATGTTGAATTTTATTTTCTTTTTCTGCTTCTATTGTGTTTGTCTGTCCTTGATTTTGTTATATCGTGTTTGCGCTTCATTTTGTTAATGTAATGTATCACATTTATTGATTAGCATATGTTGAACTGTCCTTGCATCCCTGGGATAAATCCCACTTGATCATGGCATGTTCTTTTTAATGTAATGCTGGATTCAGTTTGCTAGTATTTTGTTGAGGATGTTTTCATCGATGTTCATCATGGATTTTGGCCTTTTGTTGCTGTGTTCTTATCTGGTTTTGGTATCAGGGTAATAATGGTCTTATAGAATGAGCTTGAAAGAATTCCCTCCTCTTTTATTTTCTAGAAGAGTTTGAGAAGGATGGGCATTAGTTCTTCTTTAAATGTTTGGTAGATTTCAGTAGTGAAGCTATCAGGTCCTGGGGTTTTCTTTGATAGAACATTTTTTAAATTATTGATTCAACTTGTTGCTTGTAATTGGTTGGTTTAGGTTTCCTATTTCTTCCAGATTCAGTCTTGTTAGGGTGTATGTGTCTGTGAATTTGTTTCTATTAGGTTTTCCAATTTGTGGGTGTACAGTTGTTTGTACTAGTATAATGACCTTTTGTATTTCTGGGTTATCAGTAGTAAGGTCTCCCTTTTTGTTTCTATTTATTTGGGACTTTTTTTTTCTTGGTTAGTTTAGCTAATGATTTATTAATTTTGTTATCTTTCCAAAAAAAAACTGTTTTAAAAGTTGATCTTTTGTAAGTTTTACTCTCAATTTCATTTATTCTTCCTCTGATCTTTATCATTTCTTTCCTTGCACTAATTTTGGGTTTGGTTTGTTTTTGTTTTCATTTTTATTCTTGCACTGTTTGGTTATTTATTTAAAATCTCTCTACTCTTTTGATATAAGTGTTTATTGTTATAAACTTTTCTCTTAGCACTGTTTTTGCTGTATCTCATAGGTTTTGATATGTTATATTTCCATTTTCTTATGTTACAATAAATTTTTAAATTTTCTTCTTAATTTCTGTATTGATTCTTTGGTCATACAGGAGCATATTGTTTAATTTCTATGTATTTATACAGCTTCCAAAAGTGTCTCATGTTATTGATTTCTAGTTTTATCACATGTGTTCAGAAAAGATACTTGATATGATTTCATGTCTTTTAAATTTGTTGAGACTTATTTTGTGGACTTTGTGATTTGTCCTTGAGGATGTTCCATGTGCTAATGAAAAGAATGTGTATTCTGCAACTGTCAGATGAAATGTTCTGTAAATGTCTGTTAGGTCCATTTGAGCTAAAGTGCAGTTTAAATTCAATGTTTCATTGTTGAGTTTCTGTCTCGATGACCTATCCAGTGATGAGAGTTGGGTGTTGAGGTCCCTAACTATTATGGCATTGGAGTCTATCTCTCCCTTTAGATCAAATACTATTTTATTTATATATCAATGTGCTCCAGTGTTGGATGCATATAACTTTATAACTGTTCTATCTTCTTGCTGAATTCATTCCTTTTTAATTATATGATGATCCTCTTAGTCTCTTTTACAGTTTTTTTACTTAGTCTGTTTTACCTGATATAAGTAAAACTGCTCCTGCTTGCTTTTTATTTTTATTTGCATGGAATATCTTTTTCTATTCCTTCACTGTTAGTCTATATGTATCTTTAGTGGTGAATCGAATTTCTTAGAGAAAGCATATAGTTGGGTCATGTTTTTGTTTTGTTTCATTTTAAATAATTAAGCCAGTCTGTGTCCTTAAGTGGGGAATTTATTCTATTAACATTCAAGGTTATTATTGATAAGTCATGACTTACTCTGTCATTTTCTTAACTATTTTCTGGTTATTTTGTATATCCTTTATTCTTTTCTCCTCTTATTATTTATCATTGTGGTTTAGTGATTTTCTGTAGTGATAAATTTTGCCTTTTTTCCTTGGTGTGTGTATGTGTGTGTGTGTGTGTGTGTGTGTGTGTGTGTGTCTTCTCTACCACAAAATAAGTTTTAAGTGATAAGTTTTGCTTTTTTCCTCTTTTTCGTGTGTGTGTCACTCTACTGGTGAGTTTTATATTTTTTTGTGTTTTCATAGTAGTGATAATCAGTTTTTGCTTCCAAATGCAGGACTCCCTGTAGATTTTCTTGTAAAACCAGTCTAGTGGTGATGAATTCCCTGTTTTTGCTTGTGTGAGAAAAAATTTCTTTCTTTCTCATTTCTAAAGGATATATTTGCTGGATATAGTATCCTTGACTGACAGTTTTTTTTTTTCTTCAGTACTTCAAATGTAGCTTCCTGTTCTTTCCTGTTCTATAAGGTACTGCTGATAAATCTTCTGTTAGTCTAATGGGGATTCCCTTAAATGCACTGTGACACATTTCTCTTGTTGTTTTTAGAATTCTTGTTTTGTCTTTGGCTTTGACAATTGAACTATAACGTGCATCAGGGCTTGAATCTATTTGGGAAACTTTGAGTTTCCTGGATCTATGTACATACATCTCCACCCAGAATTGTGAAATTTTCAGCTATTAGATAATTAAATTAGGTTTTAGATGAATTTTTACACATGTTTTTCTTCTGGAACTGCCATAATACAAACATTTGTTCACCTAATGGTGTCCTATAAGTCTAATAGCCTTTTTAAAAACATTTTCTTTCTTATTTCATTTTTTCTCTCTAGCTAAGTAATTTTAAATAAACTTTTCTTAGGTTCAGAGATTCTTTTCTGTACTAAAGTGTGTTGTTAAAGCTCTCTGTTGTTGCTTTATTTTTTTTTTATTATTTTTTTTTGAGATGGGGTCTCGCTTTGTCACCCAGACCCAGGCTAGAGTTCAGTGGTACAATCTTGGCTCACTGCAACCTCTGCCTCCCAGGTTCAAATGATTCTCCTGCCTCAGCCTCCTGAGTAGCTGGGATTACAGGCATGCACCACCACACCCAGCTAAATTTTGTGTTTATAGTAGAGATGGATTTTCGCCATGTTGGTCAGGCTGGTCTCAAACTCCTGACTTTGTGATCTGCCTGCTTCAGCCTCCCAAAGTGCTGGGATCACAGGTGTGAGCCACCATGCCCTGCCTTTATTTTTTATTTTATTAATTGAATTATCCTTTTTTATGCTATCTATTTCTTTGTTGCATTTTTCATTTATATAATAAATTCTTTTTCTGGTTTTGTTGAATTGTCTATCTGTATTTTCTTGTATCTTGTTGAGTTTCTTAAGAGCACTAGTTTGAATTCCTTTTCTGGAGATTCATTTGTTTTCTTGTCATTAGGGTCTGCTGCTAGGGAATTATTATGTTGCTTTGGTGGTAAATATTTCTTTGCTTTTTCATATTTCTTCTGTTATGTTTATGCATTTGGTAGAAAAATAGTCTATTCCAGACTTTCTAGAGTGACTTTTTCAGGGAAAGACTTTCATCTGTCATTGGATCTTAGTGTGCCAATTAGGAAATGATTGATGAGTTTGTTTCCAGGTAGATGCAGTGGTATAGTATCTATGCAGCTTCTTTAGCTGCATTCAATGTCAGCAGTAACTGTAGATGCCTGAATGACTTTGGCTGTAGAAGTGTATGGTAGTGGCAGTGGCAGCATAGGTTGTTAATGTCCTCAGTGACAAGGGCTTTTGTGGTCCTCCTATTCTCATTTTCCTCACAATAGGGATAATTAACCAAGAGGATCCCTCTTACATGGCCTACAAGCAGCTCCACTGCTTTGAGTTCCAGGGGCTGGTACTTAAAGTGGCTATGGGGTCAGGGTCCTAATATCAGAGTTTCACAAACTTATTGTGACTCTTGGGTCTTGGGGTACAGGTTCACTCTCTGTGGCTGGGTTGAATGTAGGTTTCCCACAGAGCCAGAATCTATGACTTTTAGGTACCCACTACCAGTTTTGTTTCAGTGGATCAGGTTGTAGCTTTGATTCTACCCCTGGGGAACATACAGCCCTGGTGCTCAACTCTGGGAAAGAAGGAGAGTTTAGGGGTTTGAGCACAGGGTGCATGGTACAGCTATAATTTGGGAGCCTGAGCTGATAGGTTTCACTGGCAGCTTGGGTCCCTGAGAATGAAGCACTTTGGAGTGGTCTCTTCAGACCCTGGCCTGGTGGGGCACAGCTGTATCCCAGATGCCATGTGGCCAGGTGCAGTGGCAGCAAGTACCCCAGAATGACTGAGCATGACTATTGTTTGAGCCCTGGAGAGCAGGGAGCAGTACAGTGATGACTCTACTCCCCAGGGAACAGCATGTCTTAGCAATTCAGACTCTAGTGGGCTAGTCCAGCTTCAGTAAAGCAGGGTATTAGATTGTCTAGTAGGGTAGACTGTCTTAGGGCATGTTCTACTCTTTTTCCCTGGGACATGAGCTACTACATCAGTTCAGCCCTGGCATGCACAGTTGTTTAAATTGACCAAGGAATGATTCCCCAAGGGGCAATGTGATGCTTCAGCTGAGGCATGACTGTTCTGTGTGGCCCAGGCACCATTTATCTGGGATACAGGGTTCTACTAAAGCACAATTTCCTGGAGATACTGTGCCATTTCAGCTCAGATCCCTAGAAGCAGTGTGTAGCTGCAGCTGAGAGAAGCGGAAGGAGCTGTTCTGCCAAAGCACTGTTTCTGCAGGAGGGGAATGTATGGCTTCAGCTCTAGCACAAGAGGGCAGGTGAAGGGATAGGAAGAACAGTTTTCACTGTTTGGCCCCATGGGGAAAGGTGTAACAGTTGCTGGCAGCTTGGCTTTGGCCACTGGGTAGGGGTGGTTTGGAGGCGGCTCAACCTTATAGGAAGGCAGGGGCATCAAGGCTACTCATTGTCAGAGAAAATCACACTCTAGCAGTAGTTCCAGTTCTAAGGTGATATAGCAGAGTTGCCATGTGGGCTACAGGAAATAGAGCACAGTGTTAGTTCCTTCTCTGATGTAAGTGCAGCTGTGTGACATATAGGCAGCTCCCTCAGCTGGACTTAGTGCCAATGAAGACTACAGGGGACTCCAGTAGTGAGGGTTGTAGGTGTCCAAGGTGTTGATGGAGGTTGCTAGGATCCTCTTACTTACCTTTTTCCCATAGGGAGAGTTTCTCTGGGTTTCTGCCTCATCTCAGCTGGGGGATAGGGTGGTGGAATTCTGATGTTTCCTTCTATTCTCTTTGTGGCTGTCCTGAGTTTCTGTGCTCACCAGGGTTTCTGTTACTCCTTTGATGTACTCTGGCACTCTCCTTTAGTTATGAACATTAAAATGTAGTTGTTTATTCATTGTTTTGGCTGTCTCTGTGGAAGGGATGAGTGCTAGGGTTTCTAGTGAGCCGTCTTGCTGACACTGCTCGCCTAAACTTAAGTTTGAGAGCATTTAGAGCAACTTATATTATCTTGTGCAATTTAGAATTTATGAATGTCATAAAAGAATAAAGTCTACTTAAATAAACTTCTGTATTTACTTGTTAAATGTATTCATCAATATTTTAAAATAACTACACATTTAACAATTTTACTTTCTTTGTAAACACTTCAAATACTTGGCAGTACAAGCTAACAACCTTAGCAAGCAAAATCTTTCTAAGCTGTGAAGCCATGTTTCGAGTCAAGTATACTAGACTCCTAAAGATTAAGTTCAGTTATTTTAAACATCTCAGTACTACTTACAAACATTAAATTCTGTTAAACTTTTTTACCTAAAATTGGAAGTCAATAAGTTGTACTTATAATTCCGGGGGTAATCAGTCAGATTCTTAAATGCGATAAATTCTCTTAAACATCACAAATATTTGACACAAAATACTCAGATTGTTCCATTAGTAAACTCAATCAAAAAGTATGAATGCAAAGGATTTCATTGACCCTGTCTCAGGGTTGAAACATCTCTTGCTTATTAAAAGAACAGTGATAACATCTCAGGTGGTTTAAGGTTAGGTTCATGATAACTTGAGGTTATTTATCAATGTAAAGTTATGAAGTCAAAAATTTACATTCATAGGCCAAGCACGGTGGCTCACGCCTGTAATCCTAGCACTTCGGGAGGCCGAGGTGGGTGGATCACCTGAGGTCAGGAGTTGGAGACCAGCCTGCCCAACAGGGCAAAACCCTATCTCTACTAAAAATATAAAAAATTAGCCGGGCGTGGTGGCATGCACCTGTAATCCCAGCTACTCGGGAGGGTAAGGCAGGAGAATCGCTTGAACCTGGGAGACAGAGGTTGCAGTGAGCCGAGACTGCACCACTGCACTCCAGCCTGGGCGACAAGAGTGAAACTCTGTCTCAAAAAAATAAATAAATAAATAAATAAACACAAATTTATTTTCACAATATGGTCATGTCTTCAGAGATCTCTGATCTCATTGAGGCCTGGGAAATAGATACATAATTAAATGAATATCTATCCACTTACACACACACATGAATAAGTTTTTCCTTAAAAATTGACACCCTGAAATTTTTCATACTTACTTAGAATGGGAGCTGTCTTCTCAAGTCTATTTCTGTTACTTACTACCTGCATAACTTTTGACTGTTTACTTAATTTCCCTAAGTCTCAGTTTCCTCACATTTAAGGAGAGATAATGATTATAATCTACTATGTAGGATTGTTATGAAAATCTTATAAAAATATATGTAAACTGCTTAGAACTAAGCTTGGCATCTACTAAGAGCTCAAAATGATCATTTTACCATTATTATCAATTATGCTGCATTCAAGCTTTCACTCAAATAACTATGGACCTCTTAAACTTAACCTAAATTTGATAACTTTCATGATATGTGAAAGATGGGAGAGGCCCATTAGATCAAAGGTAAATCATGTATACTGAACAAGCACAGTGAACCAGTTAGCACTGTGGTAGAGGGCAGAAAAAGACTGAAGATAAGGCTTGTCTGTGGGTTGGGTTTGACAGACCTAACATGGTATTTCAGGAGTATGTTCATGGGCAGCCATTGAAATAAGTGGTTAATTTGAGAAGTGGGGAGTAGGATAGTCAGTCACACATTGTAACAGGGTAGCCCAAGAGGGAGGTAGAATTCTAGGGGTAGGGAATCTAGTGTCTACACAGCGTGCAGAAAAATGAATGTTGGACAAGTAGTAAGCATCAGAAAAGGTTTCCAAGGTAGTCAGGCCTATGTCTTTGGATGGGTTCGAGTATGTAGGTGAGAGGAAGAATAAAGATGCCAGCAAGGGCCTGAGTTTATTCCTAGAGGGATTTGGGTCCTGGGAGGGTGACCACGGGTGCCAGGTTGAAGCCCAGGTATGAAGAGAATGTTGCCAAGCATCTACTGTTGCCCGACATGTGCTCCCATTTTAAAAAATGTTCTCTATATTATCTCATTTCTCTCTCATAGACTCACAATGTAAATCTTACTGAATTTATTTTAAAGGTGACAAAAGACATGATTAAGTAAACATTTCCAAGATCACACATCCAGTAAGTGATCAAACCAAATCAAACACAGACCTTCCTATTTCAGAGGTCATGATCTTTCCATGACAGCACCCTGCCTCAAAGGTGAGTTGGTGTTGAGCTTAGAGCATTGGCCTACCTAGTCTTAAATCTCTCCTGCCATATGCCATGATTAGTGCTTAGAAGAGGGCAGGCTGAGACTGCAGATGGGAGGTAGGTCTAGGATTGCAAGTCTTGCGAGAGGAGGCCCCCAGAAGCTGGGAGAAGGTGGACCCTAATCATCAAGAGTGACAAATGCATAGACTCCTTCCTCTGTCCCTGTCCTGGTTACTTGCCCTAAACAGGACTCTAGTTCTCCATTAGAATTAGAAAGGAGAGAAAGGAAAGTTAATGACCACATACGACAATAACTCTTAACCTCTTAATGTCATGAAAGATGTAAGGAGGTTTCCTAGGAAAATGTACGCAGACCGGTAGTTTTACCCTTCCACATTCAGTTTCTGACAGTTCCCAGAGCTCTTGAAATTAATGAAGGATTTGGTCACTAGCCCAAGAAGCTCTTTAGACCAAGAAAATCTTCGCACCAAGGATGTACACAGCGTTTTCAGAACTGTTTTCTTTGAGCCGTGCTGGCGGGATTGCAAGGCGATGCCGCTGCGGCTGATGGCAGCAAACATGTATTTAGAGTTTAATAAATACCGGCCTTTATTTCATTAAATTATTTTTAAATTCTAACAACAGCCCTACAACGTAGGTATTACCATTAGCCTTGTCTAGATAGATGAGGAAACGACTCAGAGAGGTTCAATAACATGCCGTAGGTTACAGAACTCATAAGTAGGGGTGTGCTCGATACAGTTCAATAATTTCATAACTTAAAAAACATGAGGTTTTTGATCTGGTATAGTTGGGGAGAGTGGACAATTTTTAACACATACCATATAAATAGTGATATTTTATTTTTATTACAGGCACTTGCTTAGGGGTGACACATTTCACCCACCACATTTTAAAATACCGTAGCAGGAAACCCTGCTGTTCAGCTTGCTGTTGCACTTTCTAGACGTCGAAGTTTGCCTAAATATTGTAAAGGGCTTTGCTGTTGAAACACACTTTCCAAAATGGGAAGTACACATTAGCTGGGTTATATCTCTTTCCATTAGCAAATTATAAGATTACTACCTAGAATTTTAAACAGTGCTTGTTCCTTCAAAGGATTTTTTAGCTATCAGCCAATTAAGCCTTCTCACTCTCCTGTGGAGTCAGTCAGTATGAATTCCCCATCCTGTAGGCCACTATTTAGAACCCTGAATATACCAGGACCGTCAGATAGAGGCAGCCTGGATGGTTTGTTGGTTTGTGTACTTCTGAACAGCCCTCATGCAGACAGAATGGTAAACCCATCTGCAGAAGAAGGGCAGGCCCTTTGTGGGGGAACACACAAAGCAACAGAGAAACCTGTTGAAAGAAACAAGGCTCCGCAGCAAATCCACAGCTCCCTGGGACAGCTGTGAGTACTTACTTTTACACGGCTGCTACTAAATATTTTCCTGACATGACAGAAAACAACTTGGCCAACTTTACATGTGTGTGTCTATGGAGAGAGCTATAAGTGGTTATCAGAACAAGCACTCAATAGTTTCAAATCTTTTTTCCTCCCAGTAAAATCATCTGGAGGGAAAAATCGTATCATTTTGCTTTCATCCACTTTGGTTCTGCTTTACAGATTTCTTTACGAAGCTTCTGGTAGTGTGATCAATCTCTCTCTCTCTCTCTCTCTCTCTCTCTATCTCTCTCTCCTTCTCTCCTCTCTCCCTACCTTGTTCCTCTCCTCCAAAAACAAAAATAGACAAAAAACCCAAGTTGGTTGGCATGCTACCCTACAAGTTTTTCCATCATTCAGAGACCTTGAAGCTCAAACCTAAGAACACAAGAGTTATAGGCATGTTGCAGGAGTGTCCAGTGCATAGGAAAGTAAATAATAAATAATCTTTATTTTTTGAAGGGGGAAGAATTTAAGCATCTTTGCCTAAAAACTCAAAGGCAAAACTCTTCTAGACTTTTGTGAGTTGTTGCCAGTCCTTGGTTATGTTACTACCCTATAATTCAGAATTTCCTGAAAGGAGTTAAGCAATTTTAAGGCCATCATAAATTTTATTATTATTTCCTGGGATGTATTACTTGGGTTCTCAGGGTGATCACTAAATCTGTATTCTCTTTGAATCATTCTGAGTGAGGGTTTGTCTCCAAAAGTGATCATTATTCTTTGTTATATTTTCAAAAGGGAAATGGGTGTTATGGACTAATGACTAAAGAAAATGAGTTTAGAGAATAATGTGGGAGTATTTTTGAGACATAATTTTCTGTTCAAAAACCAGGAAGCAGAACTGGCCAACTTATAAAAATGCAGAGAGTAATGTATTTCTGCTCCTTGAGAATTTTTCTGGGTAGAGGAATTAAAGAGAAGAAAAGGAAAGAAGAGAAGGAAGCCAAAGGGGGAAAGATATCCCACTGATGTGAAATATCTAATTACCCTTTCCCCAAAGGGTCTCACAGAAAGTATGTATTTATTGGAATCAAAGTAAAGTGGTATTATACTGACTTACAGGACTATAGACTCCTGAACTGGACAACTCATGTTAGAGAATTAACTTTCTGCTACAAGTTTTTGATATGTGGGAAGTTGTTTGCCTACAAATGTTTTTTGCAACAAGTGCTCATGAGGTATGGAAAGAAATGAAAGCATTTCCTCATAGCAGGGAATTTCTACAACAAACAAAACAAAGCAGGCTTATGGCAAATTAAAGTCCCATTCAGGAGTGTGTCACCCTTAGGGACACATAGCAGGCAAAACATGTAGTTCCTTTCAGTATGATTTTGTAAAATGGATTTGCCTGCTTATATCACAGAGGTTTCTTTTATCAATTGAACTCCATTTGTTTTTTCCTCAGTGTAATCTCTTTAAAAACTGTAATAGGAGCTAGGTACAGTGGCTGACACCTGTAATTTCAATCCTTTGGGAGACTGAGGCAGGAGGATTGCTTGAGTCCAGAAGTTCAAGATCAACCTGGGCAACAAAGCAAGACCTCGTCTCTACAAAATAATAATAATAATAATAATTTTAAAAATTTGAGTATGGTGGTATGTACCTGTAGTCCCAGCTACTCAGGAGGCTGAGGTGGGAGGATCACTTGAGCCCAGGAGGTGAATGCTGCAGTGAGCCATGACTGTGCCATTGCACTCTAGCCTGAGTGACAGAACAAGACTCCACGTCAGAAAATAAATAAATAAATAAATAAATAAATAAATAAATACAGTAGGACATTTAGCATCCTGACTTACACGTTAAATATGTCACCATTGCTGGACCCCTTCATAATTTATACAGAGTCCTTTAAAAACAGGCTGGAACTTGGGAAGTATCATTATGTACCTAATAAACCCACTATTTTTTTAAATGATAATATTTAGTACTGAAAAAGTTATGGTGAAACTGTTCTGTTATTAGACTTCTAGCACTATGGGTTGCTGAGTTCCTTTTGCTGAGCAGTTTGATAGCAGACAGCCTGATTAGGAGAGATAATCGTCTGAGTCAGGAGTTCTTGGAAACTTTTCCTAAGGCAGTCATGTAACCGAGGCAGAACAGAATATTTATTACAATGCCATCATAAAGTGCTTCATAGTTTCACTGTGAAGGCAAAGTTACAATATGCAAAATGGGTTCTAACTTATTGTAATGGTTCTGATATAACAAGAAAAAGGAAGATACAAACTGGCAGGCATGCAAGATTTGCAGATATGCAAGGATGAGCTGCCCTACGCTAAGAACAGAAAGACAAGAACCACAAATGGCAACAGGTTTACATGGGATCTTTTTTCTTCCTAAAAATTATGTTATCGATGCTGCTCTTGTGCCATCTTTTTAGAAAATTTAATTAAGACCAAGGTGACAAATGTAGACATCAATGAGGAAATGCCCCAGTGGGGCCATGTTGACAATGTCTGGGGCAGCACCGGGAGAATAGGCTAAGTGACTATTTCCCAAGGAGTTTTCTTGGGGTGCACTCATTTATCATGGTCCCTGGTCTGACGCATGGAGGAATCGCTCTTCAAGACGGAAATTACATTACCGAAGTTTGTGAGACCTGGTAGCCCAGGAGGCCCCTTTGTGATTTTACAACCAGCAGTTGGCTCACTGCACAGATTATTGGGACTATTGCATTCCATCCTCTAAGCAGGCCTGTGGTCCATGGGAAGCCAAAGCATCAGATAGTTGCCTGTTTAGCAAGAGAAGAGAACAAAAGGAATTGAGTGACATGCTATGTTTTCATATGACACAACATATGACATGACTGTCAGACTACAGATAGTTTCATGCTGCTGAGTTCTCATTATGAGGATAGCCTGGCCTGTGGAACTGAAACTCCAAGACCTTGGCTGTCTACCACCTCCTGCATTCTCTCTCCACAGTAGGGGTGCCATGTCCCTACATTAGAATACTTGAAGACCATTAGCTAAAGACTTCCTTTCCTGCTGGGCACGGTGGTTCACGCCTGTGATCCCAGCACTTTGGGAGGCTGAGGTAGGTGGATCACCTGAGGTCAGGAGTTCCAGACCAACCTGACCAACATGGTGAAACTCCGTCTCTACCGAAAATACAACATTTAGCTGGGCATGGTGGCGGGTGCCTGTAATTCCAGCTACTCTGGAGGGTGAGGGAGGGGAATCACTTGAACCTGGGAGGTGGAGGTTGCAGTGAGCTGAGAGCATGCCATTGCACTCCACTCCAGACTGGGTGACAGAGCGAGACTCCATCTCAAAAAAAAAAAAAAAAAAACCAAAGAAAAACAAAAAAGACTTTCTTTCCCTAGACAATGCTTAAATGGCCACTGCCAACAACTCTTTGTAGCTTTTCTTTGTATATTTTTCTACAGCTCACCGCTTTTTCTACCCATAAACATGTTAATATTCTCAATCAGTTGAAAGTCAAGTCCTGCTGATTTGTTTCCCCCTCCCCGCCAGGTGTTTAAATCCCTCTGTATTGACCCATTATGCATATGACAGAGCAATATTAGTTTTCTCATTTCTAAGTTCTGTGGGCACGTACTTCACTGTTGCTTATGCATGCTGAAAACAGTAGGTGACAGAATTGAGGAGCCAGTTGGATTTATATGTCAGACCAAGAAGGAAAATGGAAGCTAAGGTACATCAACAGATTGTGTTGTGCACTATGGTGGATTATTTCTAGGTACCCACAATATTTACTGCAAGTCTTTATAAGGAAAAAATTAAAAAGCAAATCAAGATATCTTAATGTGTTCTTTTGTTAGAATCCACACTAGATGGTAAAGCAAGGTATTGAGGGCCCCTTGGGAACTGAGCAAAAGAGCTCAAGGACAGACATCCCTCTTTGTTGGTGTCAGATATGAGTATGTGAAGTCATATCAACTCTTGTAAATGGGGAAGTTGCATGAGACAACTTGCAATGACGGTGGCCCTTGCTTAAACTTGGCTCCCTATTATTTATCTTGGCACTTCTGGGGTGGCTGTGGAGTCTAGAAACCATGTCTTCTTTTTAGTGAACTATTTTCCATCTTTGTAAGAGTGGTCCCTTGGCCCTTGGAAATATACTTAGCCACTACATGGCTCCGTGGCAAAAGTTGTTTGAATTAGAGTTAGATACCAATCCAAGTGTGCCCCACCGCCCACCCCCAAGTTCTTTCTGAAATTTGGAATTCAGATATAGGCAGTCATTCCTTGCATGTGGCTAGAACTACGACAGGTAAACATGAGATCTGTGGACAACCATATTTCCCTATGAGAACTTGGAAGCAGAGAAAGAAGGGGGCTGTCTCCCTGAGTTCTGCTCATCTTCTGGTTCCTGGCACTGGGAGGACCTGGCTGCACCTTTGCCTCTGAGTCCTTGAGACACTCTTGTGCCCTTCTAATGATGTCCCTTCAATTTTAACCTACCCTGATTTGGTTTCTGTTACTTATAACTGAAGAGATTTACTAATACATTCTCTGCAGTATTCTACACATGAATAATTGTCCTAAAAAAATCAGAATTGACACTCCACAGGGTTAGGAGATTTAGGTGAAATAGGTATTATCTTCAAATTAAATGTGTTAAGGATATTTCAAAATCTCCGTTAAATTTTCCAAATCCTTTCTGTTGTGTTGCCAGAATCTTTCCTTAGATAAGAGACCAATCTGAGGTTGGTTCCTTGGGATTTGGTTAAGCTGGGAAATCCCTTCAAAATGACAGAAGCCAGGCTGTACTATAGTGTTAAAAGGCCAAAGACTGAGACATTCTAAAATGTAGATAATTAAGTTTCTCAGAAGACTCCTCTTCCCCTCCCCTGCTATCCCACTCTGCCTCTCAAACCCAGGAATATTCAAAGATATTTGAAGCTGAAATGGGCCTTTGAGTTTTTACTTGATATTCTCATGCATGTCCTGAGATTACAGCCTGGAGCTTCGCTTTGAGAATAATAGACAGAAACAGCTATTTGATTGTGTCTTTAGACTCCTAAATTCTATTTGCAAATCAATTTCAAAGAAGCTTGATTTGAGAAAGTAACAGGGGGAGTTAGGTATGAAGCAGTTTAGCTAAAATTTATCACCATATCCTCATTGAAGACCATTTGCTGCTACTCATTCAGAAACAACATGTTACAAAGAGTAACTTGTCCATGAATCCCACTCATGAATTGATTGGAAAATATAATTTATTCCTAGATAAAAGGGAGCTCTGATTGTATGAGAAAGGGCTTCTTGAGGCTTTCTGCTTCTTATTGGTTGTTTCAAAGTGTGGAATTTAATAAGGCACAAACAACTAGGAAGAGAACAGGGAGTGACAGGCACAGAGCAGTAAGTGTAATATACAGCAAGAGAAGGGGAACCTATCAAACAGGAACACTTTCTTGGTAGAGAGAGAAAGCATTGCCCTCTAAAATGGGATAGCTTTGAAGGAATTCCAAGTCTTTATTTTTGGCCATTCAACTGTAGGCTAGGGTTTCACAGGACTCATGTTAGGTTTAGAGGTTATGAAATACAGTTTTCCAAATGGAAATCTATGGCTTGCAATCTCAAAGAAAAAGGAAACGGAAAGAAAGGAATGCTTCTGGCCTAGGCATCAATAATCTTGTTATTCTGAGATCTATAATGATCACCCACAGGCAGTAGCTCATTCTGCTGCTTTTCCAGCCTTCTTATGTTTTTATTTAAAAACCTTCAATTCTATTCAGATATGTCATAACAAGTTATGTCGTGGTGTGCACATGAGTTTGTCATTGAGAAAGGCCACGTAAGACATGACTTACGTGATAAGATACCTCTGCTGTTCTCTGCATTTCTCCACCTTTGGGAGTCTCTGTTTTAGTTAGGAGAGACTAAGTTATGGTGCAATAACAAATGAATCCCCAGATCACAGTGGCACATCACAAAGAAAGCTGTAGTTCTCACTAATGGTACACGCCCAACAAAAGTTGTCAGGGAGTTCTGCTTATTGTAGTCATTCAGAGAGACCCAGGCTGAGGGAGCCAGTAACGTCCTGTAGTTACCCCAGAGCATGTGAACTTTTTGGGATTGGAGAATTATGCATAGCCTTTTCTTTGGGATTGGAGAATTATACATAGCTTTTTCTTTGACATAACCCTGAAATGGAACATGTTACTTTTTCTCATGCCCCACTGAATAGGGCTAGTCACATGATCCTGCCCACCCACAAGAGGCTGAGCTGTGCAGAAGTCTCTATGCTTAGGGCCAAAGGAAAACTGGATGAAACTAGTAGTATCTATAATAATATCTGCCATAGTTAAACCTTCTTAAGACTTTTTTCCTGCATAAAGCCTGCCCTGATCAATTCAGCTCACAGCCATAGCATCTTCTTTTGAAGGTCCGTTAACACTTGTGTGTACCATTCATTTGGCCCTTAGCCTTCACTGTCTTTGATATGTAAAAGTCTACTTATGCATATATGTGAATATGAATACATATTTGCATCTTTGTGATGTCTCCTATATTTGAATATGAGTACCTTGAAAACAGACAAGATATATTTTTTGGATTACCCATAGTTCAGTAAGTATGTTCAGTAAGTGTGTAATAAATGTTTACCGGTAAAGCCTGTGTTCAAAGGGCAGGAAATAGACAATAAGCAAATTTGCTAATTGTATTTAATTTATTTCACAAATGCATAGCAGCTTCCTTATGGGATGGGATGTTCATAACAAATTAAGAGTCCTCACAACCTTCCTCTGGTCATTAAAGAGACTTGCAGGCTCATGTTGCTGAGGGTCATGCATACTTTGTGATCAAATGCCTTCAATTTCCTGGCTTCTGCTCAGCTGGGAGGAAAAAATAAGGAGGCAAACTGAAGAGAAGGGACCGAATAGTTAAAGAAAACAATTTCAGCAGTCAATAGGGAAGAAGAGAGGAAAATCACAGGAACCCAGTTAATCATCAAGCATGGGAAGGGAGATTGCAATAATGGATGACTTGATGCTTGTGTGCAAGAATCTCACAGCCTGGATGCTAAGATAAGCCGTAATTATCTCCTGATAAAGCAGCATGTGAGATGTCTCATCTGTAGAGTTGCCCATAGGCAAAGCTGGAAGAACCCTTTAGGTCAGTTACCTATTGCGGCATAACAAATTATACCAAAACTCAACTGCTTAAAACTGCAGTAAACACTTACTTTCTCGTGTCATTTTGGTGAGTTAGGAATTTGGGACAGGCTTAGTGTGGTGGTTCTGACTCTACAGTCATCTGAAGTCTTGACTGGGGCTGTAAGATTCACTTCTAAGGTGCCACATGCCTGGCAGCTTGATGGAGATTATTGGAGGCAGGTCTCGGTTCCTCCCCATGTGGGCCTCTCCACTGGCTGCTTGAGTAACTTCATGGTGTGGTGACTGGCTTCCTCCAGAGACAGCCATTCTCTAGACAGAGAATATGGGGAAAGCTCTAAAGACTCACGGCTGTTATGACCTAGCCACAGCAGTCACACTTTTCTGCGACATCTTATTTCTTACACAGGTCACCTCTCTTCCACATGGAAGATGACTTCACAAGTATGAATAACAGGAGGCAAAACTTTAGGGGTTGGGTACCACATCCTCTACACTTTTGTGGAAGGAGGCTCAGATTAAAAATAAATATCAAGTACATTACTTCCAGAGACCGAAGAGAAGAAGTTATAGAAAGAGGAATGATCAGTGTATTTGTGGCAGGAGTTTGGAGCCTCTGGGGACGGATGACACACACCTCTGATTCAGGGCCTCCATCTGAGCAGACTTCTTTCCTCCTTTCTGAATGCTTCCCCCAGTCACTTTGTAGCTACTTCTAGAACAGGAGAATTTTTGCTATTTTTAAAAAATCTACCATTGTGTGCGAAAGAACTCTGATCTCCCTCTAAGTAAACCCCATCTATGGAAAACTTAACTGTTCAGTCTACATACTCTACTTCTCTGAATAGCAGTAGAACTACTTAAGAAGAAATAAATGTTTCTCAGGTGTTAGCCCCAAAAAGATGTTGTGCCCTCTCTTTGCTTTAGCCTTGTCACAGCCCTCTCTTTAGGGAAAAATGAGAATAAGCACGCCTGTCTCACAGAGAGTCATGAGCCTTAAGTAGCATAACAGCATGAAATCCCTAGCACAGAGCCCAAGACAGAGCTAATACATACTGGGGCCTATCTCCATAGAGAGTCTCTTGATGTAGAATCTCTTCAAACTAAGAGGAATGAAATACATACAAATGATTATAATAAAAATTCAGACTCTTCTAAGTCTGAATTTAATTACGTAGGTTTAAAATAAACTGAATTTTATTAGGCATGTCTAACAAATCACTACTTTTACCTAAATAAGTAGTTCATTTTGTTCCCAACAGATATTCCTGCAATGATGGATATGTCTGATACGTGTGTTGACCAGTACAGTGGCCACTGGCCTCATATGGCTGTTGAACACTTGAAATGGGGCTAATGGGACTGAGAAAATAAATTTTATTTAATTTTACTTTATTTAAATTTAAATAGCCACATATAATTAGTGGCTACCACATTCGACAGCATAGGCTAAAGTGCCGAATACCTATGATTTTTCAACATCAGACAGAAAGGGGGAATTTTTGGGTTTTTGGTCAGTACATATCTTCCTGTTTATGTACCTTATTTATTTATTTTGGAGGGTACTGATTTGAGCTGTTGGTTTGTTGCTGTTGAGAAATTTTCTCAAAGCCAACATATAGATTTATTTCCTATTTTATTAGGACTTTATTTCTATTTCATTGTGAACTAAGCGAGCTGAGCAGTGTCTCTGAGGATATAGATCTGAAGAACTTTGTAGATAGAAACACCTGGATTCGTACATGCATCTGCCCTTTATCCTTGTTTCCTTGGAGTTAAATCTTTTAGGGTATTGATGTATTTTCAAAGGGTGTTCTCTAGGTTGTATTAATGTGTCATTACACTTGAGGGCTATACATTGGGTGCCTAAGGGCGTCAACTAATATACCCTAAAACAATGTTAAAAATTATATGCAAGTTGCTGAAGATGATTTACTTTATCATGCTCTTGAATAGGTTCTTTTGATAGCTTTAGAATGAAATTCAAACTACTGAGAGGTTCAAGTCCTTCAAGTCAGGACAACTTGCACTCCAACCTCATCTGTCACCCCTCCTTCTTGCCAATACAGGGCCCTGTTCCAGAATATGCCACACCATCCCCCCTTCTTCCTGAATCTCTGGCTTTACCAATGTGGTTTCCTCTGTTGGCTTCTTCTCTTCTTGATGAAGGTATTCATCCCAAATCTCAGCCCTTCTGTGAGGCCTCCTGACCCTTCTACAATGAAGTGTTTAAAACCATGGGCTCTAAAGTTGAACCTCCTGTGTTAAAATTTCAGCTCCACTACTATGTTAGGCTGGTTTCTTCACCTGCCTATACCTTCATCTGCAAGGTGGTATGGATCATGGTTCTGTCTCAGATATGGTTTGGCTGTGTCCCCACCCAAATCTCATCTTGAATTGTGGCTACCATAATCCCCACATGTCATGGGAGGGACCCAGTGGGTGGGAGGTAATTGAATCATGGGGGCAGGTCTTTTTCCATGCTGTTCTTGTGATTAAGTCTCAGGAGATCTTATGGTTTTATAAAGGGCAGTTCTCCTGCACATGCCCTCTTGCCTGCTGCCATGTGAGATGTACCTTTGCTCCTCCTTCGCCTTCCACCGTGATTGTGAGGCCTCCTCAGCCATGTGGAACTGTGAGTCCATTAAACCTCTTTTTCTTTATAAATTATCCCATTTGGAGTATTTCTTCATAGCAGTATGAAAATGGACTGATACAGTTTCATAGGCTTGTTGTGAAGGGAAGCGAGACAAGTACTCAGTAGATGTCAACTATAATTATTATTCTATACTCCCTTGCAACTTATTCATACTTTTACTCATACTTTTATAATGGTGATGTTAATACCTTTATTATGTTCTTTGCATTATTGTTGAATGTACATGTTTCTGTCCTCTACTTCCATTATGAGCTGTTAGAAACAGAGGATAATATCTGTTTCACTGTTGTATCCTCAATACCTCACCCAGGGACCATCAAACAGGAGGCATTCTATACATATTTTTAAACAAATTAATAAAAATATGAGTGCATTAATTTATTCCACTATGAGCACTTATCAAGTGTTTAGTAAACCTGAGATTGATGAACGGTAAGGCATACTTTAAATGCTATTTTCTTAAGCCCTTTCTCTTCTGTGACATTTAATGCATAATGGTTTATTAGTCTTCTATTGCTGCCATAACAAATTATCATGAATTTAGTGATTTAAAACAACACACATTTATTATCTGGAGGTCGGAAGCCCAATACAAGTCTCGATGGGCTAAAATCAAGGTGTCAGCAGGGCTGTGTTTCTTACTGGAGACTCTGGGGGAAAAACCTACTTCCAAACTCATTCAGGTTATTGGCAGAATTCAGTTCTTTATGGTTGTAGGACTGAAGTCCTTATTTTCTTTCTGGCTGTTAGGCAGGGATCCACCCTTAGCTCCCTCAGGCCTCTTTTTGGTCCTTACACGGATACTCCTACATTTCAGAACCATCAATGGTGCATCTTATCTTTTTCTTTCTTGTGCTTGGAATCTGACTTTCCCTTTGCAGCATGGCTCCTGCATCTTCTGCTTCCTCAGTCTCACTGATTCTTCCACCTTCCACTTATGCTTTTATGACCTCATGTGACTAGGGTAGACATACCCAGATAATCTAATATAACCTTCCCATATTAAAGTCAGTTGACTAGTAACCTTGATACATCTGCTAAGTCTCTTGATACATCTGCCAAGTGATCAAGGCTGCAGTGAGCTGTGATCTCACTGCTGCTTTCAGTTGATTAGTAACCTTGATACATCTGCTAAGTCTCTTCACGGAGTGCAATGGCATGGTCTTGGCTCATTGTAACCTCCACCTCCCGGGTTCAGGCAGTTCTGCTTCAGCCTCCCCAGCACCTGGGATTACAGGCACTCGCCACCATGCCTGGCTAATTTTTGTATTTTTAGTAGAGATGGGGTTTCACCATGTTGACAAGGTTGGTCTTGAACTCCTGACCTCAAGTAGTCCACCTGCCTCGGCCTCCCAACGTGTTGGGATTACAGGCATGAGCCACCACACCTGGCCCAGGGATGAGAATCTTGCAGGGGACATCTTTAATAGTCTGCCTATCACAATGGTCAATGAATGACTGTGTTTAAGCTGCTAAAAAAATCCAACATATTTTGGCTGGGTGCAATGGCCTGTGCCTGTAATCCCAGCACTTTTGGAGTCCTGGGCAAGAGAATTCCTTGAGGCCAGGAGTTTGAAACAAGCCTGGGCAATAAAGTGAGACCCCATGTCTATAAAAAATTACAAAACTTAGCTGGGTATGGTGGTACAAACCTCTAGTCTTAGCTGTACGGAGGATCACTTGGGCGTAGGAGTTCAAGGCTGCGGTTAGCTGTGATCTCACTGCTGCATTCCAGCCTGGGCAACGGAATAAGACGCTGTCTCAAAAACAAAAACAAAAACAACAAAAAAACAAAAAACAAAACAAAACCAAAAAACCTCCATCTTCTAATTCACCTTTCATCTCTATGAACATGGGGATTATATCTGTTTTATTTATCAAGTTATGTGCAATCCTATGTTTATCTCGTGGTAGATATTCTACAAGCATTTGTTAGACACACTGAAATTCCTAGACCGAGATATTTAGGTTTGTTTTGTTTTAATCATTTTATTCTAGGTTACCAAACTGATCAAATCCGCTTTTTAAAAAACGATTATATTTATTTTGGTTCTTACTTTGTTTTTTGGTCTCCTGTAACTTTGGGTTTATTGCTGGAACCTTACCTTTGCTTAAATTTTACTGTCATTTGATTTTTTCTCCTAAAAATACTGGGCTAAACCTCTTGTGGAACTTTGGGTTCTTTTGCAGTGATTTCAAGGAAGACATGAGAGACTAGACTATCAGTACTGATGATGGTGATGATAGCAATGATGGTGACGCTTTGGTCAATGTAGGCTGGTGGTTCTCAATTGGAGGCAATTTTGCAGGTGACATTTGGCAATGTCTGGAGACATTTTTGGTTGTCATGGCTACTGGAGAGGTTACTACTGGCATCTAGTGGATAGAGGACAGGGATGATGCTCAACACCCTACAATGCATAGGACAGCTCTCCATAACAAAGAATTCTGTAGTCCAAAATATCAGTAGTGACCAGGTTGAGAAACCCTGAAGTAGGCTAACTGCTGTAATGAGCTTCATCAAATCTCAGTAGCTTCACAAAAAAAAACTCTCTTTTTTTTTTTTTGATATGGAGTCTCACTTCTTCACTGAGGCTGGAGTACAATGGCGCTATCTCAGCTCACTGCAAACTCTGCCTCCTGGGTTCAAGCAATTCTCCTACCTCAGCCTCCCCAAGTAGCTGAGATTACAGACACGTGCCACCACGCCTGGCCAATTCTTGTATTTTTAGTAGAGATGAGGTTTCACCATGTTGGCCAGGCTGTTTTGAATTCCTGACCTCAAGTGATCCATCCACCTCAGCCTACCAAAGTGCTGGGATTACAGGCATGAGCCACCACACCCGGCCAAAAAAAAAAAAAAATCAATCTTATTCAGAATCCACTGCAAATGTTTCTAAAGGGTGGCTCTCCTAGGAGGTTCTTAGGTAGGATCTAGGTTCTTTCCATCTTGCAGCTCTAAATTCTTTAACAAGTAGCCTTCAGGGTGGCTGAGAAGGGAAAAGTTAAGACTGAGGGGTACAGTCTAGAATATTTCTGTAGGCCTATCCAGGAAAAGGGTGTGAATCACTTCTGCCACATTCCATTGATTGGAACTCAGTCATTTGGACCCACCTAACTCCATTGCAACTTGGAAATGAGGTCTACCTGTGTGCATGGATGAACACTAATCATCTCTGCTAGAAAAAATCACCACCACAGCAGCAAAACAACATTAATACCAGTAACATCTAACATTTATTAAGCTCTTCTGTGCGTGTATAGTCATTTACCTGACATCACTGTGACTCGAAAAGGTTGAATACCTTGTCTAAGTTTATGAAGAGGTCTATGGGGAGCCCAGAGATGAACACAGGTCTGGTTCATTCCTAAGAACATGTGCTTAACCACTACTCTATACTCTCATTGGGACAGGAATTGAATATGCTCTTAGTGGGGCTTTATTTTTATGAAATAGAAACTAAACCCATAAATACCACAAATGCTGGAATGTTCTAGACTTCCAAAATTGCTAAAACAATTCTTCCTAAAGAGCTTCTGAAATCCTTTTTAGGGAATATCAATATACAGATTGCATTCCAAGTTTTTGTCTGGATCACAGATGTATAGACAGGGAGAGATGAATGTCCTGGGGGAACGCTATCATGGTGCTTTTAAATCATCCTGTTGCACTTAGGCATTACAGCCTGTGATTATATATATTTCAAATAAGCTTTCTGTAGTCCAGAGGGATTGCTAGCCAAGGTAATGAACACTGCGAGGAATCCTGACAGCAAACTCTAAATGGTCTCAATGCTACAGAGTTTCAAGAAACTAGGACCTCCTCAAAGTGAATGGCTATTTCTTTCCTATTTAGGAAATTCATTCTCATCTGTCTTAGATTAGTGGTGAGCCTTGTGTCATATGTGATAGTTATAATAAGACACTTACCAAAACTTCCTTTAAAGGGTGGAAGGCATTTTGGGTTTGATTGTCATGGAGCAAGGTAGAAGAAGAAGCTCTCACTCTTGTAAAAGGCCACACTGATAGACAAAACAATATGAATGGGTGAAATATGTGAACAGAGTTCAGAATCTTCCTTTCGAATGAAAGTGCTGCAGTTTCCTGGAATGCTGTAATCAACTTTTCAGGGTCTGAAAGCTGACCGTATATGTGATGGTTCTGAATGCTGCTGCCTTCATTATCGGCCTCTGCTTTGACCATATTATAGCACACAGTTCTCTATGAGTTCTCTATTTTGTTCCATGGAAATGGGAACTTCTAATTTTACTGCCTAAAGTGCATTTTCCTTTTAAGTAAAATCAAGCCTGTGGTTTTTTCTGTCTCCTTCTCTGTGGAATACTGCTTTTCTCTATTCATTTGCTTTCAAGAGAATCTGCATCATCACACAGGCCAGATCTTGTACTCATTAAGTGTTCATTGCATACAAACCATGTGTCAAGCACTGTGCTAGGCACTGGGCTGGAGTAGTGACCAAGACAAACACGGTCCTACCTGATCGTAAGGAAGTCGTGTGCTCAGGTGAGCGCTAGCACTTTTTGCCACAAATAACAAAAACAGTAACACCCCTAATAATACTACTTAACAATTGTTAAGTTGTTACAGGCCCATGATCCAGTTGATTCATTTTTGTTTCTTAAGAGGTGGAGTCTTGCTCTTTTGCCCAGGCTGTGGTGTAGAGGCATGATTATGGCTCACTGCAGCCTTGAACTCCTGGGTTCAGCAGATCCTCCTGCCTCAGCCTTCTGAGTAACTAGGACTACAGGCACACATCACCATACCCACCTAATTTTTTCATTTTTTTTTTTGTAGAGATGGAGTCTTGCTTTGTTGCCCAGGCTGGTCTTGAACTTCTGGCCTGAAGTGATCCTCCCACTATGGCCTCCCAAAGTTGGAATTACAGGCATAAGCCACCAGGCCCAGCGCCAATTGTATTTATATTCTGTCTCAGATGTTGATGGGCAGAACAATAAAGAACTCTTGATAACACTTATGGCGTGCTAACCCTGTGGCAAGCACAGGGATGAAAGCTTTCCATGTATTAGCTCATTTAATCCTCACGAACCCTTATTGAAAAGCTTTTGTCATTATCTCCATTTTAAAGATGAGGAAACTAAGGCTTATAGGGATTAGAGGTATTACATTTCCTCACACAGCTGATAAGTAGTGAAGCTGAGCTCTCAAAGGCTGTCTGATACTTTAGCTTGTGCTCCAAACTCAGTTGTGCAAAATCATGGCACATGCTAGGGAGGACACTGGTTTTTCTTTGATATCTAAATAAAATAGTAAAAGGTATATCCCAGCCACTAAATGATTCTGAGTAAATTTTTTCTATTCTTATTATTTTACCATGAGTCTGTTTTTCATACATGCTCTTTACTATTAGAAGCCCCCCTCTCAAGATAGCATCCACACAACGGTAAATTACACCTGGCCATTTATTATATGTATGTTGAGGCTTATATATCAGAAGAGACAGATATGGTCCTTGCCTTTATGGATCTTACAATGTAGAGGAGAAAAGAATCAATCACAAGTGTGATGAGTATTATAAAAAGGGAGAAGACTGCTATGGGAAGTGTATCACATTGCGAAGGTAACCTGGTTTTGGAGTGGAGCATGGTTGAGGATAATCGCCAGTGTGGAGTGAAGTATAGTCTCAGAAGCCAAGTATGAGTAGGCATCAGACCAGTGAAGAGGAGGTTCAGGATGTTACAAGGTTTTGAGGCCTGAGAGTACAATAGGATCCACACACTGAAAGAAGATGGCAGGTGGGTGCATAGAGAAGGCAGAGTGTGGTGGGAGATATAGACAGGCAGGCAGGCAGGGGCAGACTATGAAGGCCTTTTTGATTGTGACAGGGTTTTAGGATCTTATCATAGAAGCAGTAATGAGCCACTGAAGATCTTTGGGTAGAGGGGGAACAGGAAATATTTGGACATTTAAAAGATTACTTGGAAGGCTTCCAGGTGTCATTTCTGTAGTTCATTACTTAGAGGAGTTCCCCCAAGTGTGTAGAGCACTGGAAACCACAGGAAGAGATGCAATGTTCTCTCCTAATCACGAAGCTGGTTCCTGGCGTTGCTCGCATACAACTGCCATTTGCCATTGATGATTGTTCTTTTCTTCCTTTGGGGGAGAGGAAGAGGAAGAGGACACAGTCTGAGTGATTTTCATTTTTAAACAAATCTCTTTGACTGCAGTATGGAAAAGGAGTTAAACTGAGGAAAACTGGAAGCCTTGTGTTAGGGTTATTGCCATTCTACCATTCTGAGATTTGGTGAATCAACCCCCTTTCCCCCAAATCTGTGCCTTTTGCAATTTTGAAGACATATGTCAGTGGTCACCCCACCTCTGTCTACCAAGAAGCAAATTTATCTGCCTCGAATGCATCACCATTTTGGTTGATGGCCTCTGAACGTTTTCCATCGCAGCCTTCTGTCTCTCCTCCATATTCTTTGCTAAATAACGTGTTGGGAATGGTCTCCTTGTCCACCACATCAAATACTTTAACTGAAAAGCCATCATAATTGCAACTTAATTTCTCTCATTCAAACAGAGGTGATGCATATTCTCCCCCAAATAAAAGCCTCCCTAAGCTTACACTGTCACACTCTATAACTTGGATGTTTACAAGGTTCTTTGCTTTTCTTGCTTGTTGTTATTTCTTTGGGATTGGATTCACCCGCATTCTAACTCATTCATCTTGTCAGTCTTAAATTAAGAGTTCCTTAGGGCTGGAGAGAGGGAATCATATATCTTTCTAGGCTGTGGAAAGTACACTACAGAACACTAGAACTCTAAGGAAGTGCCACAGGGATACTACAATGAATGTAGTTTTGTAGTTACTCTCGAATGTACTCTTGGCCCATAACACATGGAGGATGATGTTAACATAGTGTGTGAGTTCTGAATGCTTTCAGCTCCTGTAACAAGAAAATTAAAGTGATAGTGCTGAAATTATAGGGATATTTATTACTATGAGAAAACAGGAGGTAGAGGATCTCAGGGTTAGTTTGGCAACTCAGTGATTTCATAAAGGGCCCAGTGTCTTTTATACTCAGTTTCTTTCCTCTTTTGGCTATTGCCTCATGGTTATAAGACGACTTCTACAGCTCTAAGCACACAGCTTTAATATGACAGCATTTCAAACAGGAAAGAAGAGGTATATGAAGAAAAGGCTTTCTCCTCTTGCAACTATGACTTTTTACCAAAAGTGAAAATCTTTCATGAGCCACACTGCCCCCACCCCTACCCCTGCCACCCCCCCACCTCCCCACCCCCACCCCCACCCTGCCACCCCCCCACCTCCCCACCCCCACCCCCACCCTGCCACCCCCCCCCCCCCACCCTCCCCCCACCCCCACCTCCCCCACTCCCCACCCCGAGCCAGTGCTCCCCCAGTGTGTTTCCACTCATTAGTTAGATCTAAGTCACATGCCTACTACTGAATACCAATCAATGGCAAAAGAAAATAGCATTGCCACGATTGGCTTAGATCAATCATTATTCATTATCTAAGGCTAAGCACACTGCTGCCCATCAAAATTTGGGTTTTGTTATCAAAGAAGAAGGAGAATATGTTTTGTCACATTTGGATTAAGAATAGAAAACTTCTAAGTGGTGGTCTAAGAGGAATACCGTAGTAGGAAATTTCAGAGATGAGGAAATGCAAGCGAATGAGATGACTGAATCCTTAGTTCCCTAGCACAAAAGCGATATGAGTACTTCTGTGAACCTGCCTAGATAGGAAGAGACACTTAGCCACGTCTGCTCACCACAGATACTTGTGTATGGCAGGCATTAACCAATTCCCTTTCTAAGATCCACTTTCCATCCCTTCTTTCCTAACAGAAATCTGATTTTGTTTGGAGCAGCAACGGTCAGCTCATACCCAGCTTCCCACACTCTCTTATAGTTAGAAAAGACTGTATAACCCATTTCTGGCCGGGCAGATGCATGTGGAAGTCACTGGATAGAACTTTCTGGAAAGCTTTTAGAAAGGGACTGACTTGGTTGGCATTCTCTTTCCCCTTTGCCTTTCCCCCTTCTTGCCTTGAGACAGTGTGTCAAACTTGGAGATCCAGGAGCCATCTATGGCAATGAAAGTGAAAGCCTCACTGAAGGACAGCAGAGCAAAACAATAGAAGGAGCCTGGGGCATTCATGACACCATGGGATACCAGCTCAGTGTCACATTATACCTTCAGATATCTTGTTGCATGAAAAACAAAACAAAACACGCACACACGGCAGACCGGGAAAAGAAAGCTTGCCGTGTTTAAATCACTGTTGGGCTGTTGGTTAGCTAGATTGCAATTAATGCAGCTGAAAGCAATCCCAAGTGATACACCTACAAAACCTGGAAACACTGAATGAGACAGTGAAGATGCATGTAACTATTACTAACTGCCAAAGAAAATATAAGAAGCTTTGTATGAGAAAAGTTAGGGAAAGAGAGGAAGTGAAAAATATAATTGGTCCGAGGTGGTCGTAAAATGTCCTGGTATTGGAACACTTTGAGCTTACTCTATCCGTGTTACCATATGCTTGTGGGATATGACACACCCAGGTGGCCAGATGATTTGGAGGAATCACAACACATGACGTTTAGATTATATTCTCTCTAGTGAGTCTGAGCATTTACACTTCCTTCAACCTGGGTATTATTTTTTAGATATTTGGATATTATACTTACTTTTGTTTGGTGTTTATGTTTTTTCACAGCAAGGTAATCAGGACTCAAATTAAGTTTTGTATAAAGGTATCTTTGCAGTGTTACTAAGGACACCAAAGGGGCTATGTTTAACAAATCTTGGGAAAAACCAGGTATTTTCCTGTATGTGGGACATTTAAATACATTGCAGTTGAAGGTTAATGCAAAAAATAAGTCTTTATTGTTGGTGATTACACTGCAAAGAAAAGAAGTACTTTTTTTCTTTCAGGAATTTCAGGTTTACTAACTAGTGGATTATTAGATAAAAGATGAAATGAAGCAGAGATCACAACTGCCATTAAATCAGCTGGCACTTTCTCTTAAAGGCAGAATTCCACTAAAATACACCACATATCTTCAAATACAAAGGTGAGATTTGCTTTCCCATGAATTTATTATCCCTCAGAAGAGATGACCTTGCTTTATATTTGGGTCCTTTCAAGTGCTGCTTTAGGAAGTCACAATGGGGTGAAGTGACTTCACCCAAGGTTTGTTTTGGGTGCTCATGGTGGTCATCGGCCAGGATCCATAAAAGAGGAGCTAAGAAATTGAACACAGTAGGCTGGGCACAGTGGTTCATACCTGTGGTCCCAGCACTTTGGGAGGTCGAGGCGGGTGGATCATGAGCAGGAGTTCGAGACCAGCCTGGACAACATAGTGAAACCCCGTCTCAACTAAGATGTTTAAAAATTTAAACATCCAGTTGAATTTTTAAAAATACAAAAAATTAGCTGGGTGTGATGGCAGGCGGCTGTGGTCCCAGCTACTCAGGAGGCTGAGGCAGGAGAATCATTTGGACCTGGGAGGCAGAGGTTGCAGTGAGGTGACACCACACCATTGAACTCCAGCCTGGGTGACAGAACGAGACTCCCCTCTTTAAAAAAAAAAAAAAAAGAAAAAGAAATGGAAGACAGTCATGATTCCAGGGCCTATGACTTTGCAATTCCAAGTACTGGATGTTGTTCCAAACAGCGATTTTGAAAATCTATTTAAAAAGCAATACAAGAGACAGATACATCATTGTACATGTCAAAATATATACCTGCACAAAGAAATATTTTTATTTAGAAGAAAAAAATACTAATATTATATAAATAGATGCTTGTGCCTTCAGAGACAACTTTCAGAAATACCATCATACATCATGATTCAAGGAGTGTCCTGTCTTGAACCAAGGGAAGAAGAAGTGCTCTGGAAAACTCAGATGGAGGGCTAAAAAGGAGGCTCTTAAGTGGTGGAGATGCTCACACTAGAATTTGAATAAAGCATGTGTTGAGATTCTCACATCAGAATTTGAATAAAGTGCATGTTTTTAAATAGCCAATTAAATTAAGGGAATAAAAAGTATAGGTAGATATTTAACTACAATTTTCATATCCTTACATGTTTATATGTATAAGCGGGCCATTCTGCCTTTTGGAAATTTGTTTAATATTTTTATTGAAAAAACGGAACATTTCTTTTTAAAATTTTTTTTAATTTTTAGGAAATAGGGTCTCACTATGTTGCCCAGACTTTTCTCAAAGTCCTGGCCTCAAGCAGCCTTCCCACTTTGGCCTCCCAAAGTACTGAGATTATAGTGGAATATTTCTTTATTCCAAGACTGCCTTGTATTTGGCATTACTAACCACTCTTTTCAGTTTAGTCTCACTATATTCTTTCTTAATGCATTAAATTTTAATATACAAAGTTTTAACTGCCTAAAATAGTTCTAGAGTGAGTGATGGAGTGACATATGATAGCTCATGAAAAAAATATTACATACTTCATAAACAGACATGCAGTTAGGTGCCAGACTGATGAAGAAAGTTGTTAGTCTCTGGATTTGGGTTTAATACTTGCATTAGTCAGGGTTCTCCAGAGAAACAGAACCAGTAGGATCTGTGTATCTATATGTATAGAAAGAGATTTATTATAAGAAATTGGCTCTTGTGACTGTGGAGGCTGACAGGTCCCCAGATCTGGCATTGGCAAGCTAGGGACCCAGGAGACCCAGTGGTGTAGTTTCTGTCCAATGGTTAATAGGCTTGAGACCCAGGAAGAGCCAGTATTTCAGTTAGAATCCAAAGGCAGGACACAACCAGTGTTCCAGCTGAAAACTATCAGGTGAGAGGAGTTTCCTCTTTCTTGCATGAGGCTCGCCTTTTTTTGTTTTAAGCAGACCTTCAACTAATTGGATGAAGTCCACCCACATTAGGAAGGGCAATTGCTTTACTACATCTATTGATCTAAATATTAAAAATGTGTCCAAAGCACCCTCACAGCCACATTCAGGATAAAGTTTGACCAAATATCTGGGCACCCCATGGCCCAGTCAAGTTGAGATATAAAATTAATCATCACACTTATTGAAATGTGGACTTTGAGGCTGGGCGCAGTGGCTCATGCCTGTAATCCTAGCACTTTGGGAGGCAGAGGCGGGTGGATTGCCTAAGCTCAGGAGTTCGAGGCCAGCCTGGGGAACACAGTGAAACCCTGTCTCTACTAAAAATACAAAAAATTAGCCGGGCATGCCGGTGTGTACCTGTAATCCCAGCTACTTGGGAGGCTGAGATAGGAGAATCGCTTGAACCCGGGAGGTGGAGGTTGCAGTGAGCTGAGATTGCGCCATTGTACTCACTCTGGGTGACAGAAAAATGTGGACTTTGCTTTTTTCTTTTTTCAGGATTTATATCAAGGCCACTTCCAAAAATTATATAAAATATTGTGAGTTTAACTATACCATAGCAAGACTCAGTACTGGCTTGTTTGCTTGTTTTGTTTTGTTTTTTTATTAAACTTGTAAGGCGATTTCTTAAGGGAACTTCCCTGAATATAATAATCTGTCTATATTCTTGATGGAATGCATTAATTGGGTCTATGTGACATGATACAGTTCTGTAGGGCTGGTATCTTTTGTTTTTTGAAAAAGACTTTATGACACAAATGAGTGATTTTAAATAGAATTGAGTTGCATCTTGTGTGCATTGAACCTTTGCCAATTTGAAAAGTGAGAGTAAGAAATACTGATTTAAATAATATAGGCCATTCTGTTAGACATTTCCCTCAATGAATATATGCTTCTTAGTAAATGTGAGATGGGAGCTGGGAGTCATTCTCACTTTCCTGAATCTCTTAGTGTGAGCATCTTAGTGCTGAGTGTGATTCCAGTGTTGACATATTCTGTTATACATGAAAAAATATATGCCTAGTAAATTCACACCAATGACTTCATCTGATCCTTGATCAAAGAAATATCCATTCTAATGCTAGAGAAAAACCTCTATTGGACCTCCTGAGAAGCTGTACGATATTTTATTCTGTGGGGGAACTAAAAGAGATTTCCAAGAGACTCTCTAAGCTCTGATTTAAAAACTATCCTCAATTTAATATGCCACTCGGCTATCTTTGGTCTGGGATTTTGGCTTTCTTAACAGTAAATGTTAACTGCCAATGTTTTCAAGAGCATTATAATTTTAGGTTTGCTCTTTAAAAGAGTAGTTCTCCTCCCTCCTCCTGGAGATGATCTGGAATGCAAATGTGAGCTTTCCTTTGTGTATGTGTGTATATTGAAGTGAGTGTAAAAGGTTTCTTTGAAACCATGCCTGTGGGTAAGAAAGGCATCTAGCCACTCTCTTGTAGGTATATGGGGGCATTCACTTAACTATGCCCCTTATACCAGGTTTACTGAAAAATACAAATAAGGTATGCTGAATAAGATCCTATTCAAAGTAATGAGTAGGTTATATAAACGCTGTTCAGAGAAAGAAATTTGTAAGATAGAGACACCTTGTCTGAAACTGTGAACGCCTTCAGTACAGCAGCTGGTGTTCTGGGTCAGCTGAGGAGAGGAGCTTTCTAAAGGAATTCCTTGGACCTGGTTGGGCACAGGACATAGCAGGTGTGCACCTACTTTGGACAGGCATCTGTCTCTGGATAGACATGTGGTGAGCACGATACCTTTTTGTGTTCATGGTGTTTTGATAAGTGTGTTTGGGAAGGAGATAGGGAAGGGCAGCAAGTGGACAAAGAAGAAAGTAATGGGATGCAATGAGAGCCATTAACAAAATAAAAGATTAATGTAATGGAGTGAGTTGGTGGGAATGAGAAGGCTACTTTAGATTGGATGGTCAGGGAAGGCCTCTCTGAAGAGATAACATTAGAGCTGACACCTGAGTGATTTAAAGATGCAGAGCATATGAGAGAGAGAGAGAGAGAGACAGAGAGAGAAGGGCAGGCACAAAGGCCCTAGGATGGAAATCAGAACAAAGTACCACTCACTTCATTATTAGTTGCACTACCTTCCAGTGTAGGTATCTATTTAGTTAGGATGGTCAGGGAAGGCCTCTCTGAAACATGAGAGCTAGCTGCAGAGGTCTTAAATGGGACTTCCTAAATGCCCCCTCAAACAAATAGCATGCTTAAGAATTCTGAATGGGCGGACTGTGGGGGGATGGGGGAAGAATGAAACAATTGGGATAAAAACAAGAATCCCTGACATCACCTTGGCTCATGAAAGCTATTGCCTAAGTTGGAAAGAACGCAGCAAAGAGGGAAGGAAGTAATTAGCCTGACCTGAGGGATTAGAGTTTTCAACTTAGAAAAGAAGAAGTAGAAGTAGGAGAAGGAACCTTTATTGTATAGTGACCTGGCCACTTAGTAAGTAAGACTCAATATGCTTGAATCTGGCCAATTGCATTAGAAATTGCTCCTTGGAGAGACATGGAATATAGGGAGAGACAGAAAGCACTGGCAGGACTAGTACCCTCCCACTTACAGATATTTTCATACCTACTTTAAAAATGAAGACTCCAAGGACATAAAGGGTAAGAAATTTGCCCAACAGGTAGATGGCAGAAATGGCATTTAGAAGCAGATCCATTTGGTAACAAAGTAAATCAGACTCCTCTTTTTAGAGATCAGGATCAATCAATGGATTTTTCATTCTCATGCTCTAAAATAATATACTTCTCTTCCAAAGTAAAAACCTCACTTACTCTGTTGGATTGGACCTAATTAATTCCATTGTTGCACTTAGACATTTAGCTTTATTTTTGAAATCATAACTCTCTCTCTCTCTATATATATATATATATATATATATTGTATAGTATATTTCATTTTTGGATTAATAAAAGTCCTGTAAGGAAATGACAATTTTTTTCTCTTTGTGTTGAA
The DNA here is from genome assembly GCA_036589455.1 of Ateles fusciceps. Taxonomy (NCBI): domain Eukaryota; kingdom Metazoa; phylum Chordata; class Mammalia; order Primates; family Atelidae; genus Ateles; species Ateles fusciceps. Next base: position 17,738,177 of record JAZHEH010000562.1, read on the forward strand.
AGGTAGATGTCCCACTGTTCAGTCTGTTTCCATGGAAAGAATTGACAACAATCCTAAATGGTATGATCACACAGCTACATTGGTACACAGAAGGCCCAAAAGCCAAATAGTATTCCTTGTCAAATTTCTTTACTTTCATTCTCATCCTCATTCTGTCTCTCTCTCTCTCTCTTCTCTTCCCCTTCTTCCCTGTCTCTTACCAAATATCTACTTCTTCTCTTCCCTTATATAAAAGGTTAACATGTGAAAATCTAGTTATAATTACATGGTTTTCCCTTTCAGGAGAGTTTTGCAACTGATGATAAAAATATTCAGTCTCCATGGGTAACTATAGTAAACATATTTTAAAAGGAATGTATTTTCTGAGAACAGAGGCTCTTAATGTTATATCCACATTTATGACATTATCTATTCCTTTGGTTTCAGATCTGTTTGTCCCTGATTTCCAATTTCAACTTAAAAGTGTTTAGTAACTTTCAAGTATGTAGACACAGAATTGGGTGGTATTTGGGAGTAACATCTACTTAAGGTCAGCTTGGTGAGCTTTCTTGAAGAAAAATTCATTATATACAAAATTTTAACTCATAACAATAAAAAATAGCTACCAATTTGAATGCTTACCACCTGCCAGACATTGTGTGTATTTTACAAAGATTACCTCATTTCATCTTTATAACAATATAGTGAGGTAACTATCTATATTTTCATTTTTCAGACAAGGAAATCAAAGCTCAGGAAAGTTAAATGACCTACTCTAGGCTGTATTCAAATTAAGTGCCAGAGGCTGGATTTGAACCTGTGTCTTGTCTGACTCCAAAGCTTCGACCTCCGATTCCCTGTTCAGGGGTTGAAGGATGGCCATCTCTGAAGAGTTTGGCATGGGTTTAAAGAATGTGCTATAATTCCAGTCATCAACTTGCAAAGTGATAAAAGTTATAGCTGAGATCTGAGACCTGGAGTCCTGGCATTCCAAAAGTCTAAAAATCTCCTTTTAGTCAAAATTGCAGAAAAAATTGTCTTAGAAAATGCAGTTTGATAGTAAAGCTCTCAAGAGTTTCTAAATGAAAACCCCTGTAAATGTAGAGGAATTGTGCTTGAGGCCCAGGAGGGCATAGAAATGAAAGGTAGAAATAAAAGAGATTCAACTTAAAGGAAAGAAAAGAAAGCTAAACCATCTTATGAAAAATAATTGGAAGCAGATTTCAATAAGGAAGAGGAATGGAAAATAGACTAATGCAAAAGGGAACTGAAGACAATGATGTCTGGATTCGATCATTTGGGAGCTTCCTAGAGGCCACGGCCGTTGGCGCTCCATAAATTTGTGATGGTGTGTAGCAATACCTAGGAAGTGCAAACTAGGGAAAGAGGAAAAGAAAGTGGCTGAGTTGCATTACACCATAAATCCAGGAGTAAAATATTCTCTCTACATATGTCAACGATAAAATGGTACCTTGAGTTCTCTATTTCATTTGGCATATTTTATTCCCATAAAGGAATATCCTGGAGGGAGTTCACATGGGGGACCGAAAAAAAATGAGTGTATCACAGAAATGTCGACTACTAGGAAAATTCATTTGACTTTCTTTCTTCCTGTGGTTTTACTATAGGCAGATATTTCAGGTAAGGAAGAAGAAAAGAAGAAAGGGAGAAAGGAAAGGAGAAGGGATGGAAAAGAATTCCAGTTTCTGAATTTTTGTGGCATCCTATTGTAATGGTCAGTAAAGGGGGGCTTGTGGATGTATTTTCTAAGATAAGAATGAATGGATGACATGAGTTCTTATGCTATCCTGGTAGAGTTGATAGGGATGCTTTTTATTGGAAAAGAAAGGTGCTGTCCTCATTTCACAGCCCTGTGATTTGGGCCTGATGTGCTGCTACGGCTTTGGAAAGAGTAGCCCCAATCAGGGGTCCAGTCTCTGCAATGTGATCCAAACATAAAGAAGTGCTTCTGTGTGCAGTGGATTCACCTTACGCCCACTTAGAACCCAGCACTAGGTGTAGATCTCCACCAAGCCTAAAATATGCAAGCAACAGGTGTTCAGAGGTGCCCTGACTGGAAATACCAGCTTGGAAAGAAAAGGTGCAGGTTGACATAGTCTTCTCTACAGGATTTTAAAGAGCAATGTGTTTGTGGGTCTGATGAAACAAGAGTTAGATTAAAATGTAGCATGTCATTGAGTATCTGCTGTGGACCAGGCCCTGTGGATGATGCTTTTACCCATTAAGTAAGATTATTGGCTGAGTGTGTTGGCTCATGCCTGTAATCCTAGCGCTTTGGGAGGCCGAGGCAGGCGGATCACCTGAGGTCAGGAGTTCAAGACCAGCCTGGCCAACATGGTGAAACCCATTTCTACTAAAAATACATAAATTAGCCAGACATTGTGCACACCTCTAATACCAGCTACTCAGGAGGCTGAGGTGGGAGAATTGCTTGAACTTGGGAGGCAGAGGTTGCAGTGAGCGGAGATCATGCCACTGCACTCCAGGCTGGGCAACAGAGCAAGACTCCATCTCAAAAAAAAAAAAACAAAATTATTTAATCTTAACAATAACAAATACATCTATTAATGTATATGTTAAAGTTATGAAATGTTAATGTTAAAACAATGGAATAAGCCCTGTTGGAGGGTTTAAAACTTTACACTTCATCACCTACCTGTAAAACTCAGAGGTGGAGATTTGCTGGTTTCTTAAAGAGGTAGTTTGAATACCCAAATATCTGTAGGTGGACTTTTCTTTGCTTGCTTCTTTAGTCTAACTCAGTTGTATTTCTCACATATGCACTGTCAGTCTCGAATACACAAAGCAATATAACTTGCACCTTACAGGTGATTAAAGTGATTTTCAATGGTAAGTTTGATTATATGCAACATTTGTCTTAGGCTCTGGCTTTAGAGCTCAAATCCTCTCCCTTAGGATATGACTTTACTATGTTTGTGCATAGGTTATTTAGATCCATGGGAATGTCTTGAAGTTTTTGTTTGCTACATATCTAAATGTGTTTCTAACTCCTCCATTCTCACTCATTCTTTCACACATGCTCTTGCTTTGTGGTACATCTTTCTCAGAGACAGGTATAATTTACAAATGTATAACATATTAGTCAGAAGGGTGATAACTTTTTAATTTAGCTTCAGGTTTTAAAATTTTGTGTATTTCCTTAAGAATTGGGCATTCTGTGTTATGTCATGTTGCTCTCTAACAATTGGAACTCAACTGGAAAAGACATGCAGAGTCCTCAGATTCCAGTTAAGGTTATGTCCACATTTTTTCTGGGCAATCTGTATAGAAAGTAATAAAGCCATAAGTGCTTATGGCTTTCTTAATAATCTTATGCAAGAGGCATATCATACAAGCTACAAGGTTGTTCTTTTTTTTTATTATTATACCTTTATTTAGAAATGTTGCCAGTAGTTTAAAACTTCATTACTATGTAGCAGCCATTGCCTTTTAGTGTGTCTTTTATGTATTTGACACTGACAGACATTTTCACTACAATGTTTTCATATAAATTTATTAATTATTCAAGTAGTCTTTGAGGTTGTCCCAGACATCGACCTGTGAATTAATGGTGAAATTTCATTTACAGCAGGCTGAGAGCTCTTGAAAATTTATGGGATGATCAAGTTTGATTCTGGTGTGTGTGTGTGTTTACGACATGGAAAGGAAACTGAAGTCTACATATAAAAGAATAAGCATCAGCATTGGAGGATATTTGTATGACCTAAATAAATCCTGGGGCCTCATGTGGTTCAATCTTAAGATAGCATCGCAAGTGAAATAATTAAAAAATAATTCTAAATTTTATTTTTACCTCTCCAAAAATTTTGAAAATAATTTTATGCATGACACATAGCAACTGTCCTTAAAATCCCCCTGTTATCTTTCTTCTTCTCCTGGTGATCTCTCTCTCTGTACTCTTCTCAGGAGCCAGGCAATCTCTCTCTCTCTTAATCATTTACCCTCAAATAGCTATACCCTCTTAAGTCTGCAGCCTTAGTTTATTTTTATTTTTTTTTGTTTACTCTCACCTTTCCAATTCTTTTTTTTTTTTTAATGTTCATGTAATTCTGCATCACACAAAAAAAAACAATTTTTTTTTTAATAAAGTGGTTGAAGGGGAAAGGCTAAAAAACTAAATCTGTGGGGAACTGGAAAGCTTGGCATACTAACATTTTAACAAAATTTGCCATTAATATATTTAAAAATTGATTAAATACAATTCTTATTAAATTCATTGTTAGTACCAACCTTGGGGTAAAGAATTTTGAATGCCTTTGAAAATAAAGTTTACATTCAAAATGAATTTAATAAATAGAAGTAGTAGAAGCCAAAAATAATGGGATTTATTAATTTAGATCAAATCTAGAGTAGACTATCAGAAAAAATTCAGCAGATCACACGATTGTAACATAGTAAATAAATATGCACCCTCAGAGAAAATGATCAGGAGGTCAGAGAGGCCGACGAATAATAAGGCAGCTATGTAGCACTAATGAAGAGCAAGCTGAATTCAGAAATAAATCAAGAAAAATGAAAAACATTTTCTTTTCCTTCATATTAAACCTATAAAGACATTTTCCAGTTTTTGCACTGATTTTAAAAGGATTCAGAAAATTTTCAACTAAGTTTGGAAGACAGTCACAAGTATGATTAATTATATATGAAAGGAAAAAGCCAAAGTGTGATTTTTATGAGAAGAAAACCATTAGCTGCCTTTGCGTTTTCACTTGTGGCATTAAGAAAGAATTGATTTATATAATAGTGAAGCATATTTGGTTAGTCCTTGGGGAAAATTATCAAATTATCACATGACATTAAATGGCAGAAAACTTTTTTATTTTACTTTAAGTTCTGGGGTACATGTGCAGAACGTGCGGATTTGTTACATAGTTATACACGTGTCTTGGTGGTTTGCTGCATCCATCATCTATGTTAGGTATTTCTCCTAGTACTATCCCTCCCTATCCCGCTACCCCCTGCTATCCCTCCCCTAGCACCCCACCCCCTACTATCTCTCCCCTAGCCCCCCAACCCCGTGACAGGCCCTGGTGCGTGAAATTCCCCCTCCCTGTGTCCGTGTGTTTTCATTGTTCAACACCTACTTATGAGTGAGAACATACGGTATTTGGTCAGAAAACTTTTTTATTTTTTTAAATAGACAATGTGTTGAATCACATTCTGGGGAAGTCTTCGGAAACAGGCTTCATCATCGACTTTTACACCTGTGCAGGCAGGAAAAGGAATGTTTTGGGTTTATGTGTGTAGGTTTTTTCCTGCCATAGAGTCAATGATTTTATGAAATATCTAAGAAAATGTATTCCCCAAGATTGCACAAAATGCCTTCACTCCTCTTTGTTGATATATATGATTTATTTCTTGTTTCCAGAACTTACTGCTTCTGCTTTTCATTGATATTTTAATCGGTCACCTAACCAATAAACTTCTCCTGTTTGTGTCATTTAACATTCAGCCAAATCAGAATGGGTGAATAAGATTCTACTAAACACTATCATGTGCCTTGTATTGTTTATAAGGTACTTGCTAAGCTCTGTATTTCCTTGGAGAGAGTTAACTTTTTCCAACAAAATCATCCTAAGTCATAAGTGCTCTTGCCCTGTTTTGAAATCAGTGGCGTGTCCTTAAGATATATATATCCAAACTCTATTTTTCACTGTTATTTCTCCCTCTTGATGACCAGAAATACGTACATGCATACTTGTCTTAACCCCAGTATGTAATTTACAGTTAGCCTGTAAATTAACTTTATTTCTTAGAAATATGCAACAATCATGTGTTCTACCCAGAGTCCTCCTATTGTTACCTGCCTTGGACCAGAAGAGAAGGATGAACACTATATCATTCCCTCTTGCTTATCATGGTGTGCTTGTGTCTTTCATTAACACAGAGAAAACGAAATCCATGACAGGCTTTCCTTCATTTCATTTCAAACAAGTATAGGATTTTTACTATGTTTGCAAGAAATTATACACAGTCCATTTGGGGAAGCAGCCTGTGCTATCAATAGGTAAGTTTTCTAGTTATCCAGGTGTCCCTGCTGTTAGCTTTTTAAATTGCACTTTGGGAGCAAATGCTCAAAATGTTCAAAATCTAGCACAAGAACTCATAGGCTGAAGGAACGTTCTTCTGGTTGTTTTAGAGGGCAAAGTATTTCCAAGACGTGCAAGGCTCTTTTGATTAGGATCATAGAAATGATAATTTTGTCCCTAGGTGGCATTTATAAGAAACTATTTATAGTGGTGGAAGTCTCTTTCTGGCTGTGTTTTTATTTAGCATCTTTCTACAAGAGAGATTTGTATGTTGATATTGTTGGAACATAATGAGGTGCTTATTTCACTTCCCTTTTTTGAGAAAAAATCCTCTCTTATGAGACTTTCCGTCCTCTGGAACCACCTGAACGCCTCAGTCAGCTTCATTTCAACCCCACAGTCAGAAGGAATTCTCTCCGGTTCCCCTTTTTAGCTTGTGGTTCTCAGTCCTAACTCATGTTCACTTTGCCTGGGGGAGTTTTTAAACTCCATTCCTTCATGAATTATAAACCATATTCCTCTCTTCCTGACTTTCTGCAGACAGACCTGATGCACGGCCTGCTGTGGAATGCCTCACCACAGGACACTCAAATGCAAAGAAATCTCTGGTATATCTACAACAGATTATATCTATCTAATATATCAGAAAGATGCCTGGTGGATTTGATCAGTCTGGAGATAAGAATAGTGGGGAACCCCAAGTATTTAATAGCACCCCTGACAATTTTAAGGGGTGCTTCTATAGAGAACCAAGTCTTCCCAGCTGGGATGGACAGCAGACTAATACAGGTGCTCCTCTGCTCCTAAACCACAGGATTATGTGTAAAATCCTTTGGATAGCTTAAGCTAATGATTTCTCCCTTAGGTATTTTGCCCACATTAACTCGAATGATCACAGCTTCATCTTACATGGACTTTCATTTTTTTAAGGATCTGTCTTCCTTTGCCTAGCAAGGAAAAAAAGATATATAAAAACTCATTTAATTTCTCTAGGTTCTTTAACAGGTTTAAGTAACTTTCTTATCTGCTATTTGAATATCAAAGAGAGTTTGAATATAAAAAATGTCACATACACTTTGAGAAGAAGCCTATGGGTCCTTGGCTGCCTAGTTGATAAAATATCTCAGGTTATGGAAAGTGTTAGCAACCTGTGAATGAAAGAGCGCGTTTTAGGGTATCGTTTGGGCTAAGCTGGAAAAGAAGTCACTCTCTGAGTCTTTTTTTTTTTCTGGTGGGAGATCAATACTGTCTAGACATGGTCTCATTAGGACTTTACATGGACTAAGGCAGACTAGGACAACAGTGGGACTGTTGGTGAGATATTTGTGTCACTCGTTATTACAGAGAACTCCAGATTCACTGGTGTCAACTCTGTGCGTTCCACCACCCGTCTAGCCAACTGTAGGGTTATTCGTGAGGGCAGGATATGCCCACTCATGACTTTGTCAAGTTTCTGAAGGCTCAAAGTTTTGGGAACTGCTCTCTAGGATGTCCTAACATGCTCGATGACAGTTGTGTAAGGCCTTGGACAGTCTCGGAGCACTGGAATTCCCTATGATCTTTAAAACATAAAACCAGAGGTAATAGTTCAACTCACATCTAAAGGCCTCAGCCCATGCCTGAGAGCCAGAAACTTTTCTGACACAGCCTCTGCACTAATTTCGGCAAATAACATTTTCACATATGGAAATGTCACAGTTTTTTTTTTTTTTTTTAATATTTTGTAGCCTTCTCAAGTTCTAACACATTTTTGTCCATTTGAATATATTTTTTAAATTGGGGAACTTTATGATTCCTCACCTGGGACCAAAACTTATTAGCTCTGCATCCTTTCTGTTAGGCATTCAGACTGCTAGATATGCTGCTCTGCATGGAATCTTAAATCCTTCATTTGCGGTTGCTCGCTTGGCATTTGCAAGGGACTGAAGCAATGTCTGAGCCACTAGAGGCCAGAGGTGGCCCGGCCCGACCAGGTTTCTGACAGTGAAATAAATATCTGTTATTTGTCCTGTGTCTTCACTTTTCAACTTTGGGCAAAATGAGCATAGACATTGAGAAATACTGCTGATTAGACAAAGGATTGCTCATGATAAAAGATCTGTTTCTGGGAATTTAAGTGTTCCAGTAGATTAGCATTATTGATTATTTATTCTCTTTCCACAAAGTCTACAGATGATTTTAGAATCCTGAAACTATTATTCTCCCTTGTCTAGTGTAATTACCAGAACGAGAAATAATCTAATTAAAAGACAACAAGGATGCATTCTAATTGTTCTAATAAATTATGTTAACACGCAGCGCATGCCATTACTTTTCAACAAGAATTTATTTAACAGATTGACAGCTTGTCCTTTACTGCCACAATCTTAAATTTCATTTCTTCTAAACAAGACAACTTACAATAAGGTAGTTAAATATTCAGAAATCTGTTGGACTGGTAAGAGGATCTAAAGAGCCATGTGGTGCATACAAATGAAGAATTAGATTTTGGGCTCTACAGATAAAATAATGACCCAAAATAGAAGAGGGTAAAATAGAGAGGAATAGAGTCTGAATTAAAAGTCAAAAACAGACTGTTGGAATGAGGTAATAAACTTTTCATTTGCTTTTCTATTGTCAAGCAAAATGTACATGAGAAGATGATACTAAGTCATATAATTGCATTTGCTTAATTTTAGACATTTTACACAAATCTGTTAGACACCACATGGTACATACACTGCATATATGAGTTGGTGCCCTCCATAAAGTCATGTCATGATATGGGCAAACATTCATTCATTACTGTTGGACCATATGGTTTCAACAGAAAACATCAGTCTCCCTGCTTATTTGAACATAATTCAGACATAATTTGTCACATAACTATATGAGAAAGCCCTCAAGGCAGTACAGAAAAAGATGTCAAGAAGAATGTGGGGGAGAAATAAAATCTATGTAGAGAATGAAGGAAAGTATACAATCAATTCTAAATAAACACGGACACTCTTATACCTATGTCAAACAAGCAGATTCCCAGGTTGGCTTGTGTTATTGTCCTTGATATAGCAACCTTTGACATTTAATTAATAAGCTTACAGGTAGGAAGGGATCTTTCTCATAAGGAAGACTGGGGACTTTGTGGGAATAACTTTTCACTTCTGCAGGATTGATTCGTTCAGATGTCAAGTTCATCACAGACTATGGGGCTGGCAAACATGCAGACTGTATTTCATATTCCTAAAGCCCACTTATTTGAGAACAGGAGTCATATAGAGAAGACAGAAAACAAAAGATACCTCATAAAAAATGTGAAAATTAGAAGAAAAATCATCTTTCTTGTCAAAGGAATGCCTTCCAATTTCCTCCCTATCTGAATGTATCTTGGCCTACCTGAGTGATGATTTTCGGCTCCTTACCCACTGTCTACTGTATTCTAGTTCATGCCTTCATTTTTGATGGGCAACTTTCATGCTCTTCTCTGGTTTTGAAAATGTGTTCCTTCTTTCAAGGCCTTTAGGTTCTGAAGATGTCTTTCCTCGAAAGAGGACTGAGTGCTGGAGAGCTCCTCAACGAACTGAGAGCCCTCACCACTGGGTCTAAATAAGATCAAGTGCCCTCTGAGAGGCAGCAGGAAGGTGGCATGCATTAAAAAAAAAAATAGTTGGACTGTAAAGGAAATAAAGAGATAGTTAAATACGCCCTCATGGTATCACGTACACACTTTTTATTCTACTGTTTATTTGTTTCTGTTTCTCTGAAATTACTTTTCACCAGAAATGCAATAGCTGTTATGTAAATGCAAAAATGCATTCCATTTCATTTCTAGAACCGACTCTAGATGCTTCTAAAGGGTTGGGTGGGCTCTGTGGCTGGGGGAGAGGGTCAGCATAGTAAATGGGAGACAGAGAGGGACAACAAATGAGCCGCAGTCCCTGGAGGTCTTTGGGGACTGGGCATTGCTGGGGCACAGAATGTGAACTTGACATACCGTACGTAAATCTGGTATTTTTTTTTCTGGCATTGGAAAATTTTCATTTAGTAAATAATGCAAAATATACCTTAAGAAATGTTAATGTTCTGACAGAAACTGACAAAAGCCAGGCAATTGGAAGCGACAGGAAAGCTGAAGCACTTCACTGAATGTGCTGCCATCTAGCCATGATCTCATTGCATGCTCCTCCACTCACTGATCACAGAGACACTGAAGTCATTCGGCAGGCGGCATGGAGTGTGTGCAAAATGGAGTGTAGAAGGCAGGGAATCAGCTGAGTCTTTTATTTTTATTGGCCATTAACACATCCTACCAGTCCATGAACTAAATTTTGATACATATTAGACTAAAGATAATGTTAATAATTTATTGAAAAGCTACTTTAAAAAGAGTGTAATAGTAGCAATCATTGCTTTAAATATTACACTCACCATTTTCATCTATTTGGTAGCTCCTCGTGGTACACAAGATAAAGTTTAAACTCCTTAGTGGGAGGACTATGCCCTCTAGCCCAGCATCCATCCCTTACCCGTCTTTTCTATTGCAATTCTTGCTTGTTCCAAGGGATGTTCTATACTTCGGCCAGGCATTGAGTCTTACAGATTCTCAAATGTACCATCGTTTCTGCTTCTCTAAGGGCTTTCGTACAGGGTTCCCCCTCCATCTGGGAACTCCTTTTACTACTTAACCTTCAGAACCTGGTTCACACATCGCTGAGAAGTTTCTACTGATTCTCTCAAGCAGTGCTGATTCTCTCTCTGTGTCAACATTGTGACGAGTGCATACCTGCATTTTGTACTTATCATACATTATTGTAGTTATTTTTCACATATTTGTTTTTTTCTGCCAGAATCAGAATTTCTTGTAGCCTGGTGACATTTAAATTCAATAGGATCCAGTTTATTGTGTGTGTAGGTATATATATACACATATATACCTATATATATATATATATATATATATATATATATACACACCTACACACACTGTATACCTATACATATATATATAGGGGTGTGTGTGTGTATGTGTGTATATATATATGTGTGTATATATATCTATATACCTACACACACAATAAACTGGATCCTATTGAATTTATGTATATATATAAATATATACATAAAAATATATATATTTAACTATATATAATATATATATATATTATATATATATATTTTAGCTCTCCCCTACATGTATTATTTTTGAGTTTCTGCTGAGACTCAGGAACTTAAAGCTTTCAAAGTCCAGAATGCAAATAATCATCAACAGTCAAGCCAGTATCCTATAGCCAGTGAAAATATCCTCAGGAATAATAGGGAAGTCAATATATTCTCAGATGAAGAAAAATGAAGAGACTTTGTTGCCAGAAAACCTGCCCTAAAGGAACAGCTAAAGAAAGTTATCTGTCAAGGTTGTGGTAAGGTACAATTGCATCACTGCACTCTCCAGTCTGGATGACACAGTGAAACCCTGTCTCAAAAGAAAGGAAAAGAAAGAAAGGTATCTAATTGGAAAGGAAATGATTAAAAATGGATCCCTTCAACACCAGGAAGGAAGAAAAAAACATAGCAAAAACATTTGTAATCTTGAGATTGCTAAATTATGTTTGAAGTTTGAAGCAAAAATTGCAACAGTCTGATGTGGACGTAAGTGCATGTAGAGGAAGTATTTAAATAATTATGTTATAAATGGGGGAAGATAAAGGGATGCAAAGTGGGGAGGTAAGGTTCCTATATGTCACTCAAACTGGTAAAATGATGACACCAGTAAGCTGTGTAAGTTATGAATAATGTAATGTAATACCTAGAGACACTATTAAAAATTATATAGAGAGATGCACTGAAAAACACTTCAGATAAATCAAAACAGAATTCCAAAAAGTGTTAAAATAGCCTGTAAGAAGTCTGGGAAAGAAAATAGAAAAACACAAAGAGAACAAACAGAAAATGAACAAAAATTAAAATGGCAGTATAAATTCTAAAATATCAATAATTATATTAAAGTTAAATGGTCTAAATATACAACTTACAATACGGAGAAGAGATTAGCAGAATTGTTTAAAAAACATGACCCAGCTATATACTGTCTATGAGAAGCTCACTTTCAATGTAACAGTAGAGGCATATGGAAAGTAAAATGATGGGAAAAGATGTATCATGCAAACTTTAATCAAAGGAAAACAACAGTAGCTGGTTCTTTGAAAAGTTAACAAAGCTGACAATCTACCAAGTCTGACAAAGAAAAGAGAAAAGACACAAATTACCAATATTGTAACTAGGCAGCTTGACTTCAAAATGCATTTTAAAACATTTTTTTTCCCTTTTCTCTTGGTTTTCAAGATACAGCCTTGAAAAACTGCAGAAACCTTTTCCCCAGCCTTAACAGAGACTCCACATCCCTCCCTTTTTCACCATATATACTCTCCTCACCTTTATCTAACTATATACTAGTATCTAATTATTGTGCCTTCTTAGACGTTCCAGGGGCTAATCTTGAGACAGGCAGACCAAGCTTGGAGACCCAACTGCAAAATTTCAGAGATTACTTCAAGGTGGCTAGTTAAAAACCTGGTCACTGTTGCTCAGGAACCTAAAGCTTTCAAAGTCCCGAATGGAAATAATAATCAACAGTCAAGCCAGTATCCTATAGCCAGTGAAAATATCTTCAGGAATGAAGGGGAAGTCAAGATATTCTCAGATGTCTTAACTCACCATCCAGGTAGACTGAGACCCAAGATAGCTACCAGAACAAGACACACAGATATTATACTTAGTACAATTCTTTCATGCCTTCCTTGTCAAGTTTTCCCTTTTTAAACCCCTGCCTTCCCCCCAAAACCAAAGTGATTGCTTTGGGTGAGAATCCGACCATTTCCCCTTTACTAGTTTTGGTTAGTAAAATGACTTACTTTCTATCAGACCTTATTCTTGTTAACTGGACTCTGCAAATGGTGGGCAGCTGGACCTGATTTGGTTACAATAGTTACAATGTCAGGAATGAAAGAGGAGATATCACTACAGACCCTGTAGACATCAAAAGGGTAATAAAGAAATGCCATGAACAACTCTACAGACTTAAATTTGACAACTTAGATGAAATGGGTCACTTCCTCAAAAACACAAATTCCCGCCATTCACCCATCATGAAACAGATAATGTTGAAAAGCCCATAACTATTGAAAATGGAATTCATCATTTAAAAACTCCCTGAAAATAAATATTTAGGCCCAGAGGGCTTCACTGCAGAATAATACCAAAAATTTAAAGGATAAGTAATAGTTTTATACAGTCTCTTCCAGAAAATAAGAGAGAACACTTTGCAATTCATTTTAGGAAGCTGGTATTACCCAGATATGAAAACCAAACAAAAACAGTGCAAAAAAGAAAAAATATATACCAATAGCCATCGTTAACATGGACACAACAATCCTTAACAAAATATTAGCAAACAGAATTCAGGCTAAAAGAATTATATACCATGACAAAATGGAGTCTATTCCAGCAATGCAAGGCTGGTTCCACCATTCCTATTCAACTTAGTGCAGGAAGTTCTCATCAACGCAGTACGGCAAGAAAGGGAAATAAAAGGAATACAGATAGAGAGAAAGAAAACTGTTACTATTTGCCGATGACATGATTTTCTACACAGAAAACCTTAAGTGAGCTACAAAGACGAAAAAACACAAAACCAACTCTTAAAACTATTAAGTGGCTGGGTGTAGTGACTGTTGACTGTCATCCCAACACTATTGGAGGCCAAGGCAGGAGGATAGCTGGAGCCTAGGAGTTCAAGACCAGCCTGGAAAATATGGAGAGACCTTATCTCTCCAACAACAATAACAAATGAGCCAGGACTAGTGGTGCATGCCTGTCATCCCAGCTACTCAGGAGGCTGAGGCAGGAGGACTGCTGGGGCTCAGGAGGTTGTGTTTGTGTCACTACCTGTGTGCCACTGCACTCCAACCTGGGTGGCAGAGTGAGACCCTGTGTCAAACAAACAAACAGAAAACTAATAATTGAGTTCAATAAGGTGGCAGGATACAAGATAAACATTTAAATTATCAATTGTATTTCTATATACTAGCAATGAATCTGTGGACATGAACTTTAAAAGTATAGTACAATTTGCCTTAGCTCAAAAACATGAAATACTTATATAAATCCAATAAAACATTTACAAAATTTCTATGTTGATAACTATATAATACTGATGAAAAAAATTTTAAAAATCTAAATAAATGGAGAAAAATATTTGAAAGTCACAGCAATAGTAAAGATACCGATTCTTCCCAAATTGATTGATATACAGGTTTAAAGCAGTTCCTATCAAAATCCCAGCATGATTTTTTTCATATATAGATGAGATTATTCTAAAATTTATACAGAAAGGAACTGGGGTAGCTAAAACAATATTGAAAAAGAAATAATAAAGTGGAAGGAATCAGTTTACCCAATTTCAAGACTTATTGCAAAGTTACTCTGTGGCTATCCATGGCATGATGGAAACACAGATGAATGGAACAGAATAGAGACCCCCCCAAATTGACCCAAATAAATATACCTGACTGATTGTCAACAAATATACAATTTCTCTCAATAGAGGAAAAAGATGCTTTTCAACAAATTTTCCTAGAGCAATTGGCAAAAAGGGAATGTCAAACTAAGTCTCACACCTTATATGAAAATTAACTCAAAATATATCATGGACTTAAATGTAAAATAGAAGACTTTTAGAAGAAGAAAGCATTAGAGAAAAGCTTTGGAATATCTGGCTAGGGAAATGTTGTTAGACTTTACATAAACACAATCCATAAAAGGAAAAAATAAAATGATATATTGGTGATATATTGGACTATATCAGAATTAAAACTTTTGCACTGTAAAGACTTTTTTTTCCTTTTTTGAGACAGTGTCTCACTTGGTTCCCCATGCTAGAGGGCAGTGGCACAATCTCAGCTCACTGTAATCTCTGTCTCCCAGGTTCAAGCGATTCTCCTGCCCCAGCTTCTTGAGTAGCTGGGACTACAGGTGGGTGCCACTGTGGCTGGCTAATTTTTGTATTTTTTTTTTTCTTAATAGAGATTGGGTTTTGCCGTGTTGGCTGGGTCTCAAACTCCTGACCTCAAAAGATCTACCCACCTCAGCCTCCCAAAATGCTAGGATTACAGGTGTGAGCCACCATGCCCAGCCTAAGACCCTTTTAAGAGAATGAAAAGAATAACTACAGACTGGAAGAAAGTATTTGCAAACTACATATCTAACAAAGGACTAGTATTTAGAACATATAATGAATTTTCAAACTCAACAGTAAAACTTCCAAACAACTCAATTAGAAAATAGGTAAAAGTCATGGACATTTTACTGACGAGGTTATACAGAAGGCAAATAAGCACATGAAAAGATGTTCAACAGTATTAGCCATCAGGGAAATGCAAATCAAAACCACAATGAGTTATCACTACAAACGCGTTGAAATAGCTAAAATAAAAAAATAACGATAACACTAACTTCTAGTGAGGATGCAGAGAAATTGGATTACTGGTGAGAATGTAAAATGTTATAACCACTCTAGAAAATGGTTTGTCAGTTTCTTAGACAATTTAACATGCCTTGTCATACTCCTGGGCATTTATCCCAAGTAAACAAAAGCTTATATTCACACTAAAACCCATACATGAATGTTCATAGAGCTTTAAAAATAGCCCCAAACTGGACACAACTCATATGTCCTTTGTTGGGTGAATGTTCAAGCAAACTGTGGTCCATCCACACCATCAAATACTACTCAGCAGTGAGCTATCAATACATGCAACTACTTGACTGAATCTTCAGGGAATAGATTAAAGGGGGAAAAAAGCCAGTACCAAAGATTACACACTGTATAATTCCACTTGCATAACATTTTTGAAATGACAAAGTTATATAAATGTAGTATAGATTTGTGGTTAAAGGTTAAGGGGGTGGAGTGGGAGGAAAGTGGGCATGGCTATTAAAGAGCAGTAAGAGGATCCCTGTGAGGGACGCATTCTGTGTTTTGCCTGTATCATTGTCAATATCCTGGCTGTGTTATTGTGTAATAGTTTTCCAAGATGTTACCATTGAAGGGAATTGGATAAAGTGCATATGGAACCTCTCTGTATTTTTTCTTACAACTTTCATGTGAGTCTATAATTACCTCAAATAAAAAATATTAATTAAAAAATGGGAGGGGAGTATAAACAAAAATAACAGAGGAGAAGATCACAGAATATAATTGTAGAAGCTGTCTTAAAAGGCCAGAGACTGATTTAAAAGCGGGGAGAAACAGTAAAATCTAAACTGAGATTCTAGAAAGGGTCAGGAATTCGTGGCACTGTAAATCTATGAAAGTGGGAATGAAGAAATATTAAAAGAACATTGAAAGAATAACAAATAATTGCTAATCAGTCCCCAGAGTTCTCACCCACCCTGCATAGCCTGGGAACTGTCTCTCCACCTGCCTCCCTCCCTACTTCCCCAGGAGGAAGACTGGAGGGGTTGTACTAACCACAGGGGTGTGACTGGAGTCACCATGCATAGCTGAGGATGGGTATGATGGAAATGGGGCCTAAGTGAAAAGACAATATGATGAGGCTTCTCCTCTTTGTCATACTTAAATCTCAGAACAATGGCACCCAGGCTTATACCCTTAAGGCAGGAGATTAAAAGACCTTTCTGGGGAATTTGACCAGGCCAAGAAAAGAGACCTATAAATACCAAGAACCAGGGCTTTTCTAAGCCAATCTTTCTAGAACTGTGTTGTCTAATATGGTAGCCACTAGCAACATATATGGCTGCTGAGCAGTCAGACTAATCAGGTTAGTTTGATTTGAGATGGGCCTTAAATGTAAAGTACACTCTGAATTTCAAATACCTAGCATAAAATAATAATTTTTATTATCATATTGAAATAATATTTTTGATATATTGGGTTAAGTAAAAGATATTATTAAAATAGTTTTAAAAGGAATAAGAGACTGAATATCTTCCAGATTGAAAACAGGAAAAACAACTTTTATGGCATCTCAGTGCTTTCTTTTATTAATTGATCTAAAACAGCACCGACGGTATCAACGCAAAGGGAGTGATTAGCAAGGACGGAGAAAAATAGTTGTGACCACATATATCTGACTTACGTGATGTATCTCTTTCTTGCTGGTTTCTATTGAAGATAGTTTTTTAAAAGGCACAATCTGCTGAATGACAGTCCG
The DNA here is from genome assembly GCA_036589455.1 of Ateles fusciceps. Taxonomy (NCBI): domain Eukaryota; kingdom Metazoa; phylum Chordata; class Mammalia; order Primates; family Atelidae; genus Ateles; species Ateles fusciceps. The sequence continues at coordinate 17,755,431 of JAZHEH010000562.1, forward strand.
CAGGCTATCTGGGCATCCCTATGTATTTCATCCTCCCATGTTTATCTTAAACTTGTCGCTTTGGGTGAGAGTGACATAGACATTTGCCATAGCAAGCAGCTTCTTTATGTATCAGTAAGAGTGCATCCTGTAGGTTTTGGATCGTCCAGTGAGTCATTCTGTCTGGATCGGAATCCCAGATCTGCAACTTAGTAACTGTGATTTAGGTCAAACAATTTAACTCTCTTTGCCTCTGTTTCCTCATTGGTAAAACAGGAATCAAAATAATAAAACTCCTATTTTTCTTTTTATTGAATTTTATTATCATACAGTTAGATAAAAAGTACAAAATAATAGTACTTTTAAGGTCATTGTGAAGATTGCATGCTTCAATATGGGAAAAAAAATGCTTAGATGGTGCCCAGCACATAGTAAACATTATAGAAATGCTGCCTATTATTATCACTTGGGGCTACGGGCTCCAGTATTATCTCTGAGCCTTAGGCCAGCCTGAAGGTAAGCAGGGTTGTCATAGAGAAGATGCTGCTCAACTGGGCTACAAAGTCACTTGAAAACCTGAGTTTTTTTCCATTATACAATCATGTCTCATAAATCTTAGCACCCTATTACTGAAAGAAGCCCTTTAGATCATTCTAGGAGGTTTTTGAACTTGTCTGCAGAGTGACTGGTTAAGGGTTGGGCTCTGGAGTCCAAAAATATCATGTTTGAATCCCACCCCATCACTCAGAGCAGCTGGGTGGGCGTGGACATGCTCTTCAACTCCTTTTCTCTAATGTGGTGTCTCCCTCTTAGGTTGTTAGGAGGATTAAATTAGATAATGTATGAAAAGCTCTTGGCATACTAAGTGTCCCACAATTATTAATTTTTATGATTATGGTTTTATTGTAAACATGAACTACGTCTGCAGCTAGTTAGTAGCAGAGGTACAACTGGAACTCTGGCAGGTCTCTGTATTCAGTGCTTTCTCTTCTCCATTTTGCTGTCTAATTGGTTAGTTTTCATTCATCCTTTTGTCTACATTTATAAAGTCAGGGTTGTTAGCGAAGATTTTAGAAGACCATTTTCCAAGAGTATTTTTGAACTGCCAAGTCCAGAGATTTAGGATGTAGCTTGGTGCTGAAGTAATTGGCTCTCTTAGTCTTACATTATACGAAGTTCTCTTTCAGAGTATAAGGTTGAGAACCATGAGAAGAACTCTCACATTTTAGTAATTGCTTTATGGAATAACTTACCTCCTAAAAACACATGTTTTTCAGCTGCAACTCGTTCCTTTCCTCTCTATGCCATTTTGAGAATCTCCTCATTATTTATAATCACAATCTTATTTTCTGAGTTTCTCCTTTTAACTATTTCCTCAAGTACCATCACTTAATATTTTCATTTCTGTTTATCAACTAGCTGGGGAAGTGGTATACTTGTTAGCACTCATGAATTTCTTAGGTAAAATGCAGAAAGGATTTAATCTTAAAGATTTTGTGTCTGTCAGAGAATTGTGGCACTATAAAAGATGCCTGAAGCAAGCTGTGTGCTATTTACTGCCGTTATATCACGCCTACACACAGTTCATGATCAGAGATTAATTCAGAAATTCACATTAATATGTTGAGCTATAAGGACAAGAATGAGATGTTTTAATACCTCCATAAATGCAGTGTGTGTGTGCGTGTGTGTGTGTGTGTGTGTGTCTGTGTGTCTGTGTGAATTGTATTGCTTTGGCTATGAACGAGACAGATCTCTACACTGTTCTAATATCGATAAGTAGGTGTTTTCCAAATTTCTTCTAAATTGATTTCTCCTTTTCCTGATTAACCAGATAAATCATTATTATAGCTTTTTGCTTTCCCAATGTGGAAGAAACAAAAGGACTAACAGTTTTTCCAAAATAACTGAGAGAATATTAGGATATGGAATTGCAAATATATTTCCATTTTATCATAAAGAAGTTTGATATTTTTCCCTGTTACTTAGACATTAATTAAAACTGACGTTTCTCTTATTTTTACTAGCCCCAGAGTAAGAAAGGTAAATATTTTGTTAGAAGAATCTTATTCCCTAGAGAGAAATCTCTAATGGTACCTTATAGTTCACTTACCACTCTCTTCTTTTGATTTACATGGTTGTTCTGTTTGGTTTTTGGGCTGCTTTACAATGAAAAGCATGCTAAACTTCTCAGCTACTTTTTTGAGTCCTTTCCTCTCAACCTAGAGGTTAGAGAAAAGTAAGTGTAGGAAAAGAAAAATAATTTTTTCTTTACACTTTATGGTCCTTAGGTTGGGATAGACCCTGTAACAAGAGAAAAACAAACAGAAGTTAAAAATATGTATATCTCATGTAAACATGGGAAACACCCAGAGATAGGAATACATCTCAAAGAGGGTGGCTATGAATTCAGGCTCAAATACCACTGGCCACTGAAACAAAGAAAAGAATGGTGTGGGGGGATAGTCAGTTGTGGAGGGGATGCCCAGGAAAATCATGGTAAACATGGGTAGGGTTTGTTACGCGGATTTAAGTTGGTGTCTTCTCCATTGGTAAGAGTCTGTAGTGATTTGGTCATCCTTCTCTTCCTGGTACAGAGAGGGAGACACCCTTACGAATAGAGATTTCCTTTATAGATATAAATTCCTTTTACAAAAGGGTAGCTTCTATTCTGTTTTCAGATCTTCTCCTGTAACTGCAGTCTCTCAAAATAATCAGCTCAAAATCATCCTTATGCTAAAGAAGCATATTGTGGGGAGACATATTCTGGTTTACCAGATATTGGTTCTTTCCCGCTCATAATGGACCCCAAGTTGAGCCAGGAGAGCTTTATATTCTTTATCCATCCAACAATCGGAAGTTATTAAATGCTTTCCATCCAGCACCATGTTAGGTACCACGAATACTACAAAAAGCACATTGGACAATTCCTGGATCTCAAGAAACTTGAGATCTCTTTTCCTCATTTTCTTTTTCTTTTTTCCCTTCTTCTAACAACTTTCCAAATAATTTGAAGCTGTTTACTAAATTAAAGGTACTCTATAAATAATAGAACAATTACTCATGAAACAGAAACATGACCATCTTTAGTAGTATAAATTGATAGGCCCACGGAATAAACTAAATTTGGTTGTAGATATCCAGCAACTAAGCAGAAAAGAAATTATTTGGCTTATGTAACACTCCTTGTCTAACCAGAGAAAGCATTCCACTTTTTCCATGCAGGTGAAATATCTCTGCGATCAAAACCAAAGGGGTAATTTATTGCTTACAAAGTAAATATTGACTTTGGTGTGTCTTTCAAACACAGGAATAGGTGTTGGGAGGTCTCTCTCTTTACTATTGTGTTTCTAGAGTCTGGCACAGTGCCTAGCTCACAGTGGGTGCATGTCACATAGTTGTTAGATTTAATTGAACTATTCAGTAGATCGTTTTGCACTGACTTTTGGTAACAACGATAAAGTGCTGTATACTCCATGCCTTTCAATATTGTTTTGTCTCTCTCAAGAAAGCATCCTTCCATCCCTTGTTCTCCTCCTTCTCATCCTTTAGGTCTCAGGTTTAATTCAAGTTTATTTGTTTTAGTATCTCTTAAATCTGCTCCTTTGTTGTTGTTGTTTTTTTTTTTTGAGACAGTTTCACTCTTGTTGCCCAGCGTGGAGTGCAATGGCACGATCTCGGCTCAATGCAACCTCTGCCTCCTGGGTTCAAATCTCCTGCCTCAGCCTCCTGAGTAGCTGGGATTACAGGCACCCACCACCACACCCAGCAAATTTTTGTATTTTTAGTAGAGACAGGGTTTTGCCGTGTTGGCCAGGTACATCTCGAACTCCTGACCTCAGGTGATCCACCTGCCTCGGCCTCCCAAAGTGGTGGTATTTCAGGCGTGAGCCACTATGCCTAGCCTGCTCCTTTCTTTTACAACTATTCTCTGAGCTTGAAAGGTTTCACTTCCTACGGGAGCCTCGTCTCATGCCCATCTCCTCCCATAGCTTCCAGGAGGATTAAATCACCTTTGTACCCTCACCCATTGTGCCTGGCACTCGTTATACTTATAAATACTTTGTTCAGTGAATGAAAGTAATTAATTACTACACAATGTAGTGAGTTATGCTTTTAATGAGTTTCGATTAAAAATTGGATAATGGATTAAAATGAAAGTAAGGTTAAACATAATGGTGACAATGATAATGATGATAAAATGGCGAATTCTAACCATGTGCTGGGTTCTTTACATAAATTATCTCACTGAATCCCCCTAATAACTGAATGAGGAAGGCAAAGTTATTATCCCCGTTTTTCCAAATAGGGAAATGAGCATAGAGAAGACCGATGATGACTTGGATACAATCATGAACCTATTCGGTTGGTAGAGCTTAGGATTCAAACCCAGGTCCTTAACCACTACGCAAAATTATATCCCTGTGCTATGTTACTAAAGCATTCTCAAGTCCACAATCTGGAGGAACAGAATTATCTGTCCTCATGTGTCCTGAGTAGTGTGACAAGTTACCCTGTGACAGCCCAAAATAGCAACTTTCCCCCATCACTTCACAGTAAGGCTTCAGCCTTGTTTCTGTTCACGAACAGAAAATGTAGCACCAGAGGCCATATGATTCTTTCCTTTCCCTATCAACAGGGCTGCAGAGAGATGTTCTTTTCACCCATCCCCTTTTAGAGCACAGGCCCCTAGCTGAACGCCCTTTGCTGCAGTTCCGTTTATAAGGAGTATCACAGACTTCATTTGTTCATTTGAAAACCTGATGTTTATTGCAATGCAGAGCAGCCACGTTATTATAAGTACTTACTCAGACAAATTAAATGAGTCAGTGTAGTAGCTCTGAAAATGTGTGGAATCATGTTTATCGACACTCAAATTCAAAGGCACAAAATAGCATATTTACATTGGTAACTTATTCATAATATTCCTTTTCTACCTTGCTCGTTTTATTGTTAGAAACCAATCCAAATCCCATTTTTAGGATGACACGTTCAAAAGGATGATATTTAACTATTGTGACTGTGATAGAGGCCAAGTAGTGAAAGCAAATCTCACTGGTGTCTCCTGCCTTCTAGTTTCATGTATAAAGATTTGGGGATGGCCAGATTTTTCTTCAAAGGCTTGGTTGTTTCTTTTTAAACATACAATATTGACCCAGGAGGAAGCATTCAGGTCAGTTTGGGCTTTCGCTTCATGATTGCTGAACTTTCCTGCAAGCTGTTTTTCCTTCACCCATTCTCTCTCCAGGAAGAGAAGGAACATTCTTCACAATTCTAGTCCCTTTAAAGAATGACCTCCTTGGCTTAAAGAGGATATTTTAGTTATTAGCAGCAAAAATGAATTATCCTAAAGTGAACTCTTTTTGCAAGTCCTAGAACACGGAAGGTTAATGACCAGCTTGCTTTAAGGAGAGAAATATGAAAAGCAGAATTGCCAGATCTGCTGAAGAACTAATCAAGCATATTGTTCCCTTGATTCTAGAAAATTGTAATGCGCTTTAAAAAAGGTTGAAAAGATGTCCATGGTGTACTCTTGGTTTACTTTGTCTGTAAATGTGTGTTCCCGTGTCCTGTAGTGTTGGTGGTTCCAGGGACAGCGGGGGATGTGGTGAAGACATGGCTGCTTGTGGTGTTCTGGTGTTCCTTGTCATTCCAAATGACGGATGGTTCCCTCTGCTGGCTGAACTGAAATTCAGCCCTCCACACTGAGACAGTTTGGAAGGAATCACCAATGGTCTCACTGATTATTAAAGCATAGTTTTGAGTTTCATTCTTAAAGACCTAACCTCATCTATGATAAACTTAAGTGTAGTCCAGAATTGGTAATTTCCCTCCCTCCTTCTTTCTTTCCTTCCTTCCTTCCTTGCTTCCTTCCCTCCTTCCTTCCTTCCTTCCTTCCTTCCTTCCTTCCTCCCTCCTCCTCCTCCCTTCCTCCTTTCCTCCCTTCCTCCTTTCCTTCCTTCCTCCCTTCCCTCCTTCCTTCCCTCCTTCCTTCCTCCTTTCTTCCCTTCCTCCTTTCCTTCCTTCCTCCCTTCCATCCTTCCTTCCCTCCTTCCTTCCTCCCTTCCTCCTTTCCTCCCTTCCTCCTTTCCTTCCTTCCTCCCTTCCCTCCTTCCTTTACTCCTAGAAAACAAACAAGTACAGATGAGCAGAAAAAGTAGTATAATGAACATCTGTACTCTCGCTATCCCAAAACGAGTATCTTGTTTGGTCAGATTCTGCTTCCAGTGTTGTTTTTTCCTTTTTAAAGAAGTTAGTGTAAAACCAAATTCATTTTCAACAATAATGTCCTGTCCTTCCCTCCACCCTCCAGTTTCTTTGCTGCCTGTACTCCCTGTCCAAAATTTGCTACCATACATTTGGGATGTATTTGACTAGTCAATTGTTTATACTTTTACATACATATATGTGTATCCACAACAGCAGTCTCCAACCTTTTTGGCACCAGGGACTGGTTTTGTGGAAGACAATTTTTCCTTGGATGGGGAGTAGGGGTTTGGTTTTGGGATGAAACTGTTCCACTTCAGATCATCAGGTGTTAGAGTCCCATCATAAGGAGCATGCAGCCTAGATCCCTCGCATGCACAGTTCACAGTAGGGTTCCTGCTCCTATGAGAACATAATGTCCCTGCTGATATCACAGGAGGCAGAGCTCAGGCGGTAATGCTCTCTTGCCCACCACTCACCTCCTGCTGTGTGGCCCTGTTCCTAACAGGCCACAGAGTAGTACTGGTCTGCCACCTGGGGGCTGGGGATCCCGATCTATGATGAATACATACTATTGTGTTTATATGTTTAACATTTTCCTTTGTGTTGCTTTTCTGCATGACATTTATGAAACATTCACACTAATACCTATAAAACCAATCTATTCTTTTTAACAGCCATATATCCTTTAATCATTTAAATATAGCATATTTTATTTACCCACTTCCCTTTAAGGGTGACTTTTAGGGCATTTTCAAGTTTTATTATACTGAAAAAAGTGCCACAATAATCATTTTAGTGTATGTCTCCTTATACGTGTGTTTTTTTAACCTTGGTGTATCCCCCAAGAAGAATCAGTATGCCATGGCATATGTGTAGTGTCACTTCTGACAATACAGTAAAATTGCTCAATAAAGTAATATACCAATTCATGATTCTGCCAGAAGTAAACTAGCATAATATGCTATTTTTTCTCGCATCTTGGACAACACTGAATTTTGTCAGCTTTTTCATATTAACTAATCTGATAGAAAGAAGGTAGAATCCCATTATTTTCATTTGCATTTTCCTCATGTTTAGTGAGTGTATTTGTCTGTTTTCATGCTGCTGATAAAGACATACTGGAGACTGGGCAATTTATAAAAGAAATAGGTTTAATGGACTTACAGTTCCACATGGCTGGGGAGGCCTCACAATCATGGCAGAAGGCAAGGAAGAGCAAGTCACATCTTACGTGGATGGCAGCAGGCAAAGAGAGAGCTAGTGCAGGGAAACTCCTGTTTTTAAACCATCGGATCGAGAACAGCACAGGAGAGACTCACCCCCTTGATTTAATTACCTCCCACCAGGTTCCTCCCATGACACATGGAATTGTGGGAGTTACAATTCAAGATGTGGAACCATATCAGTGAGACTGAACTTCTTTTCATGTCCATGGTTCATTATCCATGGTTCAATGTCCAGGGTTCATTATTTCTTCTTTTCCTTATATATTCTGGTTATTTATTCCCTTTCTGGTAAATATGTTGCTAATATCTTTGGCTGGCCTGGCATTTGAGAAGATGATTTCTTGGGATGATCAGTACAGTTAAATTGTTATGGTTTCTAATTTAATTCTATGTAATATCAAGAAGTCAGGCATATCTCTACCTTCAATCTATTGCAAATCCTTTTGGATCTGCTTTCAAAATATTCAGCATAGGACTGATCTATTTTCACTATCCTGCATGCTGCCTGGCTAGCACCTTTATTCACCAGGATACCTACAGGAGCCTTCAAAGTGGCCTTGCTCTTCAGTTTATTCTTACCAAATAGCCAGAGAAAGCTTATTAAAATGTAAGTCAGATCTTGGTTCGCCTCTGCTTAGAACTAGGCAATGGCTTCCTACCTTGCTCCAAGTAAAAGCCTAAGTTCTTAAGAGTGGCCCATGAGGTCCAGCACCCTCCAGCTCCCCCATCACCACTCTGACCTGGTTTCCTGCCACTCTCCCCTGGCTATTCCAGCCACACTGGCCTCCCTGCTGTTCTAACATACCAACATGCACCTGCCTGGGACCTTTGTACTTTCTGTTCCCTCTGCCTAGAATTTCGTCATTCAGAGCCATCATCATGGCTGTCGTCTGAACCTCAAATCTTCCCTGAGACACTACCCTTTCAGTGAGATCTTTCCTGATCTCCCTGCTCAAAAATGTAACAATCACCCCAAACTCACTGTACTTATTTCCTAGGGTGGTAGTAACTAAGTACCATATACTGAATGGCTTAACACAATAGAAATGTGTTGTCTCATAGTTCTGGAGGGTACCAGTCTGAAATCGAAGTGTCACCAGGGCCATGCTCCCTCTGAAATCTGCAGGGGAATCTTTCTTTGCCTCTTCCTAGCTTCCGGTGATTTTCCGGCAATCCTTGGCTTGCGGCTACATAACTCCAACCTCTGCCTTTGTCCTCACATAGCGTTCCTTCTCCCCGTGTTTTTTCATGTTCACGTGGTCATCCTCTTATATCCAGTCATATTAGATTAGAGGCCCGCCCACCCTACTCCAGTATGACTTCATCTTAAATAATTATATCTGTATCAATCCTATTACCAAATAAGGTCACATTCTCAGTACTGAGGGTTAGGACTTCAACATATCTTTGTTCCTGATGGGGAGGGGTTGGGGTAACAGAATTCAACCCATAACACTCACCATCTCCCTTCCTATTATGTGTTTCTCCAGAGTCCTTAGCACTGTATAACCAACCATGTATTTTACATATGCATTTTGTTTGTCTGTCCCCTCTACCAGAAGGTAGACAGCATGATGGCCAGATCATGTTCACTGGTATAGAAAATAGTGCCTGACACCTTAGTAGAATCTGAATAAATAGTTGTTCAATGAACAGTTATCTGCTTTCAATTACTACATTGAGCTGACTGTGTAACATGATGCGGACCAAAATTATTACATTAAAAAAAGGAAACAACCTTTAAATGAGATCCTAGGGAATGAATTGGTGTTTATGATATTTTTATTTCAAAGAAAGGTACATGAAGGAAACCCAGAGGTAGAGGTCAGAGCAGTGAGTAACCAACCAACGTGGGGGATTAGTGTGTTGTCATTGAGTGATTTACGGGCAGTGAGGTCTCAATGGCCTCCCTGTCACTCGTCCACTTTGGAGTTATCCCTGCAAGTAAGGTGAGTCAGGGGCTTTCACTTCGCCCTAGCATCTAACATGTGACAGAAACTGTGCTTGGTTCTTTATTCTCATTTAGAAAAACACCATCCTCTTCGTAAATGTACCCTTCAAATATTATTATACACATTTGATAGAGATGGAAAGTGAGGCTCAATGAAGTTGCGTGGTTACATAGGACATAGAAATAGTAAACCCATTACTAGGATTCAAACTCAGGCCAGTGGAACAACAACGAAAAAAACCCATGTTCCTTTCCCTGTCAGATTCCTTCAGATTCTTGTGGACTCCAGCGTTTCATGGGAAAGTGAGTGAACTGGCCCACACATGACTATTCAGACAGACGACTTGGCATAGAGCACCAGAAAACCAGAGGAAGACTCTTCCTACCAGACTCATGGGTCAGCCTCATCTTTTTGCAAAATGGAAAGCCCCAGTGCCAGGACTTGTCAGTTCTTGAGGAGGGTCAAATGACGTGGAAAACAACCCTGGACGATGAATCAGAAATGAATAATTAAGGCACAGTTCTGCCACTTTTCTTGTGTGATCATGTATGAGCCACTTATACTTCTTTGAGCCACAATCTCCCATGTGCAGACTAATGACGATGCCTGCAAAAATCACATATGTACCTTTATTCTGCCCTTTTAACAAACCTGTGTGGAAATGCTCAGTATTCATGGTGAATGTTCCTAATGAAATTGTACGTAGAGCCATCTGGATCACTGCTGGAATAATCATCTGAATTTCTTGTTCTTGGTGTAGGTATCCTGAGAATACCTGCGTGCTTAGACCCTCTATAAAAGCTCTGTGCATCCTGCCTACTGAGGACTCTGAAGACGTAGCAGTCTTCTGCAAGGTAGGGTTTACTTAATTTCGATTTTCTTCTTTTCGAAGAGTTTGAAATAATTGACCTGCTATGGGCATCTTTATAATGGTAGTAATGTTCCTATGTACATGTAAAATAGAACTTTTAAAATGGTAAAATTTCAGGGCTAGATTCCCTTGGAGAATTTACCCTCTTTCAACTTCTATTTGTAGCTGCCATTTAAAAAATTGGGGTATAAATATTATGTCAGTTAAATAAAAGAGTGATGACTTCACTTTCTGAAGAAAGCATTACCTTTCTTTTCCATGAAATGTAGCTTACCTGTTACCAGATTGACATGCCATTATATTATCCTCCCCCCAGCAGACAGTTACACATATTTAATAATTTTGATATGTAAAAAGTAAGGTTAAACAGTTACAAAGTCAAGTTGTTATGCTTTGCCTGGCTTTGAGAATGCGAGTGGAATGGAAGTGAAATGAGGAGCAGTGGGAGGAGGCTGCTATGAGACAGATTTTCAATGGCATTAGGTATTGTTCTTGGTCAGAGGAAGTCCTAGTGGCATATATTGGGACAGAGTGTGAAGGGGAAGTCTTACAAAGAGGCTTTAAGTTAGAGTAAAATAATCACTTGTCTGTATGCATCTTTGAATGATTATATGTTGAATATGTATTTTTAAAAACAGCAGCAAAGGACCTGTAATCCCATCACTTTGGGAGGCCCAGGTGGGTGGATCACCTGAGGTCAGGAGTTCGAGACCAGCCTGGCCAATATGGTGAAACCCCGTCTCTACCAACAATACAAAAATTAGCCAGATGTGGTTGTGGGTGCCTGTAATTCCAGCTATTTGGGAGGCTGAGGCAGGAGAATCACTGTAATCCCAGTTACCTAGGAGGCGGAGGTTGCAGTGAGCCAAGATCGTGCCATTGCACTCCAACCTGGGCGACAGAGTGAGATCCTGCCACACACACAAAAAAACAAAATATTAATAATAATAGCACTAAAGTAGGAGCAATGCACTAATCTGGTAATCTCTTCAGCATGTCGCCAGAGGACTGTGCTCATGTAACCCCTCCCTAGGACTCATATTCACTCCTCTCCTTTCCTGTCACTTCATCTCATCTTTACTCCTTTAACAATAACTCCCATTCCTAGGTCTCAGACAGTTTAGCACGTATAATAAGTATGTGTATTGAATAATCCTACGTGCCAGAACACAAAGATACTATGCTTCTTTTCCTGCTTCCAGGTAAGATCCCGTTTCCTGTATCCACTTTGCAATGTCAGCCTGCTTATCCTTCGTGCCACCTTTCTTTCCCTCTCATTCCACAGTCACTTGAAACCCATGGCTTATGCAAAATTTGCAGAGTTGGGGAGGATCGCTCCTAGAGTTGTAGAACTGTGAGACATTGCTGCATCTTGTTGTGGGATGAGGCAGGCATCTTTACTTCCTAATGTGCCTGATTTTTCTCTGACGGGTCACCTGCATGTTTAGACAGTTTACCTGGAAAGCAATGAAGGTTTAAAGGCACTAAATGAAATGAGGGGAAATGGAGCACTGGTATTATATGCCTTTTCACTATGAGCCTTTGCATATAATTATTTGATCCTTTTGTTTTGGTTTTGGTTAGTGTTTTAAGCCCTGAAGGAAGGCTTTTTTTTCTTTTTGAGATGGAGTCTTACTCTGTTGCCCATGCTGGCATACAGTGGTGCCATCTCAGCTCACTGCAACCTCTACCTCCAGGGTTCAAGTGATTCTCCTGCCTCAGCCTCCCAAGTAGCTGGGATTAAAGGCACCTGCCACCACGCTCAGCTATTTTTTGTATTTTTAGTAGATATGGGGTTTCTCCATGTTGGCCAGGCTGATCTTGAACTCCTGACCTCAAGTGATCCAGTCACCTCAGCCTCCCAGGGTGTTGGGACTACAGGCATAAGCCATCATGCCCAGCCAGAAAGTTCTTTTTAAACATAAAAGCTGTCAATATAAAATATATTATTTTTGGAAGGGTAGCATTTTAATATTAATAATGACTGATAAAAGAAAAAAAGAACTGTAGACTATTTTAAGTTTTAGAAACCCTGCTTACTCTTTGCTTAGAAAGACTTCCATTTTCTCTCCTGATAGTAAAGAATATGTGCCTAACGTCTCCAAAACCCCTTTGCTATTTCTTCTCTTCACAAAGACTAACTCAGAGTTCTACTGTTTGCTGTGTGATCTTAGTGAACTCAGCCTCTCCGAACTCTGGTTTCATCCTCCATAAAATGAAGCTAATTATGGGAACTGCTGCAAAGAATAGTTATGAAGAATTAACTGACAATTTATGTAAAGTGGTTAGCAAGGTGGCTGGCATACAGAAGCCTTCAAGAAGTGGAAGCCACTATGATTATTATTAGAAGGAAATGTGTACTTACCAACTCTGATGGTATTTTAGAATTTTCAATATTTTATTTCTCTTGGGATATTATGTATTGCAGTTTTCAATGAGGCAGTATTTAGAGATATCTGAGACCAAAGAAATAAGGTAAAATAATGTGGCAAAGTACCACGTAGGTAATCACTGGTAGTCGTGATTCTGTACAAGCCTCATTGCTTTGAGATTTAATGCTACCAGTCTAACAGCTAGAATTGATTGATGTTCTATCATTCTATCATTTAACTTTATGCTGTGTTTTCATTCCAAGTCTTCTCATGTACTTGGCAAGATGATCAAGGAAGCTCTGAGTCTGAGTTCTCTTTCTATTTAAAAATAAAATCAAATATCATTACATGAGGAAACAAATGGAGGTTGAGTATTTTGAGGAGAGGTGTTAGGAAATGCAAAGGAATGTTTCATAAATGTTTTTACTTGTTTCTATTTCCAGTATGGCTAAGTAAGTTCTACTGGACCTGGCATTCTCACAGGTCTAGTAAGTACCAAAAAGTACCAAAAGACCAAAAGAAAGAGAAAAGAAAAGGAAATTACCCGGAAGCACTAGAGGGTAAAAATAAGCAGACAGTTTCTGGAGAGGAGCTGAAATTCAAAACTTGGAGGCACAGATCAGGCCAGAGTGAGTGTCCCATTTTACAACTTTTAGACTGAGAGCAGACTGAAATTAATGTCACTTGGGGTGGCCAGCCTCCAACAGAAAACTGACAGTGTTTTTGGTTTGGAGACCCAAAGAACAGAGTTCAGGGCAATCATAGCCACAGGAATCTTGGCTATGAATCTTGGAAAGAAGAGAGGCAGAGAAGGAAAGCTCCCAAATTGGTATATGAACACTACCCAATTTTCTGGCTGACCCTTGAATTGTATTAACATGAGACAAACTAAACTTTCAGACAAAAAGAGTTACCAGAGATAAAGAAGAACATTTCATAATAATTAAGTCATTATATTAAGAAGACATAAGAATTGTAGATGAATATGCACTTGATTAAATTCCAAGTGAGATCACATCATGTAATTTTGAGGTACATGTCATATATATATTCTTGCATGGAGCAGACACAGATTAGCACAAAGGTAAAAGAACTAAACTGAGGTTTGAACTGCCATCCTAGAGAGAGTTTTAAATTTGAGTATAACTAATTGCCTGCTAAAATAAATAAATCAATACCCTTCAGAAAACTATAACAGTATTCAAACTCTTCATACCATAACATCCATACACGCATATCATACAACCCCAAATTACATGATAGTTGAAAAACCAGTAAAATGTGACTCATTCTGAAGACAAAAGGCAATTATCTGAGACCAATTCCAAGATGAGCCAGATGTGGGAATTAACAAAGATTTTTAAAGTGTCTATTATAACCATGCTCCACCAATAACAGGAAAATAAACTCATGATGAATAAGAAGGTAGTAAACAGAAACCGCACAAAAGAACCAAATAGAAATTCTGAAACTGAAAAATACAATATTTGAAATAAAAACTCATTGAGTATACTTACAGCAATTGGAGGTATCAGAGGAAAGTGTCAGTGAACTTAAAGATAGATCTATAGAAATTTTCTTTTGGAAGAACAGAAAGAAAAAAAAGACTTAAAACAACTGAACAGAAAAAATAAACAGAGACTTAGGGACCTGTGTAACAAAAATTAAAATGTCTAACACACATGTAAGTAGAGTCTCAGAAGGAGGAGAGAAAGAGAATGAAACAGAAAAAAATATTTGAAGACAAAATGGGCCCAAATTTTCAAATTTGGTGAAATACATTAATGCATAGATAAAGAAATGCAATGAACCCCAAATAGGATACATTTGAAGAAAATTGTGCATAGGCACATCATATTCCAACTGCTGAACACCAACAATAAAGAGAGAATCTTGATAGTAGCCAGAGAAAAATGGCATGGTATCTCTGGTGGAACAATGCTTTAAATGAACACTGACTTCTCATCAGAATTTATAAAGGCCAGAAAAAGTGAAATGATGTTTTTAAAGTAAAAAGGAGGGGAAAAAAAAGCAAAAAACTGTTAATCCAGAATTCTATATATAGTGAAAATATCTTTTGTGAGTAAAGGCAAATAAAGAACATTTTCAAATAAAAGGAAACTAAGAGCATTTATTGTCAGCAGACCTGCACCACAGAAATGCTAAAGGAAGTTGTTCAGGCTAAAGTGAGATAACACCAGATGGAATCTTAAGTCTTCAAGAAGGAATGAAAAAATATTGGAAATTGTAAATATAAAAGACTATTTTTTCATCATAAGATCTTTAACATACACAGGACCTGTTAAAGTAAAAAATTATAACATTATCTTATGCTTATAATGTAATATGTGTAGATGTAGTCCTTATGACTTTATAGCATAAATAATGGAGGTGGTGGCAAATGGATTTACACAGTTGCAAGGGTTTCCAATTTTATATGAGATAGTATAAAATTAAATCTAAGTAGACTGTGAAAGATCAAGAATGTATATTTTAATTCCTAGAACAACCACTGAAAATCCAAAGATAAAATAAAATAGAATCCTAAGTTTAAAAAAATTTAATCCAAAGGGAAGCAACAGAAGAACAAAAAGCAGAGGAGCAAACAGAAAACAAATAGTAAAATTGTGGCTCTAAATGCAACCATATCAGTAATCAAATTAAATTTTAATTGACTAATCACTCTAATTAAAATGTAGAGTTGTTATAGCAAAATTCTACCTGATGTACAAAGAAGAGCTGGTACTAATTCTACTGAACTATTCCAAAACATTGAAGAGGAGAAATTCCTCCCAAACTCATTCTATGCATCCCCTGATACCAAACCTGAAATGGACACAATGAAAAAAAGAAATCTATAGGCCAGTATCTGTGATGAACATAGAAGCAAAAATCCTCAACAAAATACTAGCAAACTGAATTTAACAGAACATCAAAAAGTTGTATCACCATGATCAAGTAGGCTTCATTCTGGCATGCAAATTTGGTTAAACATATGCAGATAAAAATGTGATTCACCACATAAATAGGATTTTTTTTAAAGCCTTTGAATAATCTCAATAGATACAGAAAAAGCTTTTGATATAATCCAACATCCCTTCATGATAAAAACCTTTAAGAAACTAGGCACTGAAGAACACACCTCCAGATAATAAGAGGCATCTATGATAAAACCACAGCCAATATCATATTGAATGGGCAAAAACTGGAAGCATTTCCCTGGCAAATTGGAACAAGACAAGGATGCTCACTCTTACTACTCCTATACAACATAGTACTGGAAGTGCTAGGCAGAACAATCAGGTAAGATAAAGAAATAAAATGCATCTAAATAGGAAAAGAATTAATCAAACTATCTCTCTCTGCAGACAATATGATTCTATTCCTAGAAAACTCAAAGATTCCAATAAAAGACTCTTAGAACTCAGAAACAACTTCAGTGAAGTTTTGGGATACAAAACCAATGTACAGAAATTGGTAGCATTTCTGTACACGAATAATGTTCAAGCTGAGAGCCAAATCAAGAAGGAAATCCCATTTACAATAGCCACACAAAAACAGAAGTATATAAAATAGGAATATATCTAACAAAAGAGATGACATATGTCTGCAAGGGGGAACCACAAAACACTGCTAAAAGTAATCATAGATGATACAAACAAATGGAAAAACATTCCATGCTCATGAGTTGGAAGAATCGATTTCATTAATGTGGCCATACTGCCCAAAATAATCTACAGGTTTTATGCTATTCCTATGAAACTACCCTACCATGTTTCACGGAACTGGAAAAGAAACTATTATAAAATACATGTGGAATCAACAATAAGCCTGAATAGCCAAAGCAAACCTAAACAAAAAAGAACTAAGCTCGCGGCATTACATTTTCCAACTTCAAGCTATACTACAAGGCTACAGTAATCAAACCAGTATGGTATTGGTACAAAAACAGACACAGAAATGAATGGAACAGACTAAGGAAGCCAGAAATAAAGTCGCACACTTACAACCGTCTGATCTTCAACAAAGTCAACAAAAGCAATGGAGAAAGTATTCCTTATTTAACAAATGCTGAGGTAGCTGGCTAGCCATATATAGAAGAATGAAACTAGACCCCTACATTTCACCACATACAAAAAACTAACTCCATATGGATTAAAGATTTAGTAAGAACTCAAACTATAAGAATCCTAGAGGAAGACCTAGGAAACACCATCCTGGACATTAGCCTTGGGAAATAATTTATGACTAAGTCCTCAAAAGCAATTGCAACAAAACCAAAAATTGACAAGTGGCACGAATCAAACTAAAGAGCTTCTGCACAGCAATAGAAACTATCAATAGAGTAAACAGACAACCTACAAGGATGAGAGATAATATTCACAAATTACACAACCAACAAGGTCTAATGTCCAGAATCTATAAGAAACTTAAATAACTGAACAAGCAAAAAACAACCCCATTAAAAAGGGGGCAAAAGACATGAACAGAAAGTTTTCAAAGGGAGACAGACATACAAGTGGCCAACAAACATGAAAAAATGCTCATCATCACTAATCATCAGAGAAATACAAGTCAAAATCACAATAAGAAGCTATCTCACACCAGTCAGAATGGCTATTATTAAAAAGTAAAACAATGACAACAACAAAAAACAAAAACAAAAACAAAAAAAAAACATATGTCGGTGAGGCTGCTGAGAATCAGGAATGCTTATACACTGTTGGTGGTAGTGTAAATTAGTTTAGCCACTGTGGAAAGCATTCTGAAGATTTTCCAAAGAACTTAAAACAGAACTACCATTTGACCCAGCAATTTCATTACTGGGTATAGATCCAAAAGAAAACAAATCATTCTACCAAAGATATATGTACCTTCATGTTCATTGTCACAGCACTATTCACAATAGCAAAGACAGAACTCAACCTAGGTGCCCATCAATGGTGGATTGGATAAAGAATATTTGGTACATATATACCGTGGGATATTATGCAGCAATGAAAAAGAATGAAACCATGTCCTTTGCAGCAATATGGATGCAGCTAGAGGCCATTATCCTAGCAAATTAATGCAGGAAGAAAAAACTAAATGCCACACCTTCTCACTTCTAAGTGGGAGCTAAACATTGGGTACTTGTGGACATGAAGATGGCAACAATAGACACTGGGGACTGCTAGAGCATGGAAGAAGGAAGGGGGAAAGGGTTGAAAAATCAAATAGTAGGTACCATGCTCAGTACCTGGGTAATGCTATCATTCATGCTGAGGTTTACCTCAGCATGAGGCAATTTACCCAGGTAACAAACCTGCACATGTACACCCTGAATCTAAAATGAAAGTTGAAAAAATAAATAAACAAATAACAACAGATGAATGGATTTTTTCAAAAAGAACTAAGCCTAAGGGCCTTATGAATGCAAGCTACTTTTGAATGATTGACAAAATGAATAAATTTTGTGGGTAAAGAAACCACACATACAAAAATAAATAAATAGCAAAAAAATGTAGAGATGATTAGAATGTATAAAAAAGCAAGGACAGCTATATTCTGTTAAGAGATAGCCTTTAAATATAAAAACACAGATGGGTTTAAAATAAATTGATGGAAATAGATACACCATGGAAACAGCATAGGGAGTCTAGAGTGGCTATATTAATATCAGACAAACTAAACTTTAAGAAAAAATATTACCAGTGATAAAGAAGAAGAATGTGTCATAATAAAGGAGTCATTATATTAAGAAGATAGAAGGATTATACATGAATAAAGACTTGATAAAATTCCAAGTGCGATCATGTTATGTCTCTTTGAATCTAGAATTTTTTGAGAACTATCTCAATCATGAGTCAAAAGACAAGTGGCTCGCCACTTTAAGCTAACAATCATTTAGTAAAATCACAGAATAAAAACTCAACACAGGTGAAAAAATGTAATTGGAGAGTATAGAGATCTCAGTATAACTGCTTATAAATTTTTTATTATAATGTTTACCACACATGTTTGCCTCATTTAGTGCATTGTATATGTTTAAGCACCTCCCATGATCTCGGATCACGTGAGATGCCTTCATAATTCTTCAAAAGGAATTCATATTTAATTAGTATGCACCAGAACAGTATTAAGCCTATGCTGGTTGGTGCCTTTATCATACTAATTATTAAATATTTTAAATATCATCTGTCTTAGTCCATTCGTTTCTGCTATAACAGAATACCCAAGACTAGAAAATATATTAGAAGAAAATAAACTTATTTGGTTTATTGTTCTGGAGGCTGGGAAGTACAACAGCATGGTGCTGGCATCTGGTGAGGGCCTTTGTGCTTGTCATCCCATGGAGTCAGGCAGAAGGACAAGAGAAAATGAAAGTGAGAGGGTCAAACTCATTTTTATAATAACTCACTCATCATACCAAACCCACTTTCTTCATAATTATGTTAATCTATTTATGAAGGCAGACCTCTCAAGACCTAATCATCTCTTAATGGTCCCACCTCTTGATGGTCCCACCTCTTAATACCATCACAATGGCAGTAAAATTTTAAGATAATCTTTGGAGGGGACATTCAAATCATAACATAACATGTAAGCAAGAGGTTTCTGTTTACAATAGTTTATAAGTTCCAAGTGTTTCCTCCATTTGTTAGTGGAAGAATCTGAGGCTCTAAGACGTTCATACTATGTTGCCCAATGTCATATAACTAATGGATAGCAGAGCCAGCCTCCAAATCTAAATCTGTCTGTTTCCAAAGCTTCCTCCACTACACAGCATCAGTTTCTCTGAAGAAACGCCACTGATTCATTTTTGTTAGGGTATGCGTACAAGGAACTGCAGTGCTATTTTGTGGACCCCCTTGAAGATAAATGAACATTTTGATGTTACGTCTGGCTACATTCTGGATATACTCAATGGCTGTGAGACATAGGGAAGCTTGCTATTTCACGTAGAGATAGACCATGATTTTGGCCCAGTTTTGTGAGTACCCTAAAGTATAAACGATTAAACCTGAAAATGTGACATGTATATGTTCTTGATAGACTTCTGTATTTCTGGCTGGGCACAGTGGCTCATGTCTGTAATCCCACTTTGGGAGGCTAGCATGGGTGGATTATTGAGGCCAGGAGTTCAAGACTAGCCTGGATAACACGGTGAAACCCCATCTCTACTAAAAATACAAAAATTAGCCAGGCATGATGCTGCTTGGGCATCTGAGCTGCTTGGGAGGCTGAGGTAGGAGAATCGCTGGACCCCAGGAAGTGGAGGTTGCAGTGAGCTGAGGTCATGCCACTGCACAATCCAGCCAGACTCTGAGTTCTGTATTTCCAGTAGACATGTTTATAGTAAGAATTTGGAATTTATGGACATTTCTTCCAGATTTCCCTGTACTCTGTGACATGAGAGAAGAACAGCAAGTATGGATCCTTACCTAGCCTGAGACAGCATTTTACAGCAGTGCATGAAGTTTTGAGGGATAAATGATTTCTCAATGATGTTTAAGAGTCTCTGCATTTGTGTTTTACTTGTAATTAATAGAACTACATTTATTTCTTAGAGCCAACATTTCAGACTTTTAAAATGTTACTATGTCTCAAATGCCACACTGGCTGATTTTGAAAATATTCTCTCTGAATCTTCACAATGATCTTAGAAATATATATTATCCCTATTTTAGAAATAAGGACCCTAAAGCTTCCATATTTTTTCCTCGTAACTGTAGCTAATATGTTTGACTCTCTTCATGACATAGGACCCAAGCAATAAGCTATGGCTTCACTGTACTTGCTTGTGGGGTTTTCTATGTCATTTTCATGTTATATGTGATCTCCTAGCCTGGAGTCGGGTGACATGGATCCTTGTTACGGATCTTACTGGTTAGCTAAGAAATCTCAGCTTCCTTAAGGGTGGCTTGTCAACTATTTTAAATAAGGTTACTAAAATATATATAGAAAATAAGGAGACGAATCTGCTAACCATTGCTGCTAATAGAGTTACAAAGATACATTGAGCATGAAAATTCACTTGTGAATGTTCTGACAAGCAGAGCAAAGAGGGAAACACAAGAAGCTTCATCTTCCTGTAATCAGAAAAGTTAAAATGTCAGAAATTCCTTATACGACCTCTAAGATCCCTTCCTGAGATTTTATAAAAACAGGTGTAATAACACCTAAAATTCAGAATCTTGATAGGATTAAGTAAAATCATATTTGTGAATGAATGTTAGCTGCTTTTCTTCTTATATGACTCCAGTAAAGGCTCATGGTAGAAATCTCAGGAGAGTCAGACTATAGTTAGTTTGGTTAAAACCCCATACTTGGAACTTCAGTGGGCAAACTAGTCTCTATCTAAGTATCCCTGTGTTATCAGTAACTGTGTAAAAGGCTTTTACGACCTTCTTCATACAAAGCAGATGTTATTGTCCATGTTTCATAAATTAGGAAACTGAGCCCCTGAGAAATGATGTAATTTGACCAAGGCCACAGAGAAGTATTTTAGTCAGAATTTGAACCCCTATCTCTCTGTCACCAAGGCCTATGTTTTTTCCAGTACACTGAATCATTTCTAAACTATTGAATAATTTAACAGTTTTGGCATTATTTCTAAAAATAGTTCCAGTTTATAAAGCGGTCTGCATGAAGATCTGGCACACCGGGTTAGAATTCACGTACTGTGAAATCACCAGTGGAGTCATGGCTCAGAAAGCTCCACATCACCCCTGACAACATTCAGAGAACTTTAAATATCTATATTTTGTGTTTGTGCTTTGTTTTTTAAGAAGGAATTTCTTCATCAAGACTTGAGGACTTGGAGAGTGACAGAGAGTTAAGGTTGCCTGGGGACCATTAGTGACAGCTTTGCCAATACAGTTGGAATGTTCCTCAACTGTAAAGCTTATTTAATGAAAAGAGACCCAAGAAACCTTTCTACTAATGTGTAGTGCTTTCTTGTCAGTTTGAAATGAGCAAACTGTCAGCTTGCCGATTACCATGCACACAGTATATGCTCATTAAATCATGCACTGTGGGTTTCTTCAGGTTGTCAAACTGCTTAATTGAAAAAATGTATAGTGTCACTCTTATGGGAAAGAGGCAAGAATCAAAGGGCTGGAGAGCTTACTCTTAATATTTCAGAGTTTGCTTTTAACTGCAGCCAGAAATTGTTCTGTTTTACAGTTTTGATTAAAGGACTATACCTCCTATATTTTTCTTGCTTTGTTTATAATTCAAACACTGTAATTATAATGGAGTTGCTTTTATAATAGGGCTACTAAATCATTCTGCCAGCTGATGAAAACTAAAGGGAAGGGTTCATTTTCTTGTTCTGTAACTATAAGGCTAACTTGGGTGTGTTGAGGCTGAAACGACAAGAGTTCCAGATGGGTTTTAGTCTTGCTAAATCTCTGCTTCGGTGATTGCATTTTGTAAGATGGTTAGGCCTTATCATCACCTCAGTGTGTGGGTTAATCCTTTCTGACAGAAGTGCCCTTAGGCTACTAGGGTTTCTCAATTTGCTTATATGGTAGCTTTAAAAAATACCAATGCCCATGCAGAATAAATCAGAATCCTTGGGAGTAAAGTGTTTTAAAAGCCCCAGGGGATTTTAGTATGAGACAGGATTGAGAGAGACTAGCCTAAACGGACTTGAGTTGTCCAGTAGCTCAAGTCAAGACTAATCTTACCAACTGTTATCATCAACCCCGCTCACATCCACTAATATTTCTAAAGGCTTATACACCCTTTAAGGTTCAGAAGGTTAAAAACTCTGATTTCTGGGCTCCACTGAGATCTATTCAATAAGAATCTTTGGGGGCATGGCCTAGGAATCTTTGTTTTTAATAAGAGCTCTAGGTGATTCTTATGCACTAAAGTTTAAGAATTTGCTAAAGAAGCAAGATGATCTTTATAAGTGGAGCTCAGTGAAACTTCAGAGTGTGCAAATCATTGTAAATAGAGGGCAAGGCTTTTTAACGTTTTTTTAACAGTAGGGATTTTGGTACATTCATTTGGGTCTAACTGGAGTCATGTATGGTTATAATAGCATCAATTTTAGTTAGGGGAAAGATCCCCACTACCTAGTGCCGTGTAAGACTTGAGAATACATACACATTCTATTGCCTCTTTAGTCTTTAGATACCAGGGCCTAATGACTAGGGCCAATGTGTTTTTCAAGGACCTATGAAAATATTCAGCACTAAAAGAGAACGAAAAATTACTTTGATTTCAAGGTATGGAGAAACTATACAATCTAAACAATGTCATGTTTAATGATACATCAACAAAATGAGATTTTATGCTATTGTTATTAATTACTAAATGTAATAGTTATTAAAATGTCTACTCTTAGAGACATTTTATGAGTTAGCTTTTCTCAGTACTTAAGAATTCCTGAAACTACATAATGATTACTGGGAAATTTTAGGCAATTGTAAAAATTAAATTAACCAAAGTATACATAAGCAAATAGTTTTAAATGCAAAAGTATAAAGATATTTTTCACAGATTTCATGTACAAAAATTGTTTAGTGTATGTCAAATAAAATTTATAGAAGGCCATTGGTTTGGACTGAACTCTTGCACCAAGTTCAGCAGACCGAACCAAAATAGGGTTACTCATGCTGAAGTTTTGGCCACCCTGCCAAAACCGAGTTGTTCATCTGACCTTCCATGAAACTGGGGGAGAGAACTAGTAGCCAAATCCTCACCCAGACCAGTTGTGGCCAGCCTGGGAGGGATGTCCCTCTGCTTTAACCTTTACAAGGAAACTAACTCGAAAACAACCAATTCGCTTTTGTTTTTTGTTTCTGGGTTCTTCATCCCTTTTCTATCCATAAAGGAAACCCTCCTCTGCTCAGCTCATTGGAACACTCATTCTTTTTTATACAATGAGGTTTTGTCTGATTCTAGAATCTAATAAAAGCCAATTATGATCTTTAAGCTAAATTTGTTGCAATTTTGTCTTTTGACATGTAAATATATCTGATATAATACGAGGTTAAGGCTCTCAAAGAAAATGCACCTAAAGCCTAGGATGGTCACGTAGGCATTTCCAGACTATACATCTCAAAATTAAAGGATATTTAATTGTCCTAGGCTTCATTCTCATAGACAGGGTTATAAAAATATATGCATAAGCAGCCTTCAAAAGATACAGTTGAAATTTAAAAAATTATTGCTCTCTTTTTCCTCCTTAAAAAAAAAAAAAGTACAAAAGAAAAAAAAAATCAGTATGTTTAGCCACCTATCACTACCTTTGAAAGTACATCACTTACATAGAAGTTCGGACTATTAATGAGCATCAGCTGAGAGTGACATGGCAAATTGCATAGTACACCTCCCACTCAGAAAATTACCCCTCAGCAATTGCAGTAATAGTAGTGAAACAACACGAGAATAAAGTAAGTGGATGCCACTGGAAATCTAGTGTCTCTGAGGTCAGTTGATGACCAGAGCTAGATGTATCTTTTTAAATCTCTTGATGCACTACTCACACTTTGGACTGGACTGCCTATGAGGTCCCCGGTTTCAGTATTCTCCTGATCCGTGGATGGTGATTCCTGCTACTGAGGTCTTTATCAATGTCTTATTTAAGCTATACTTCCCCTTTCTTTATCTTAGCCTCTTTTTCCCTTTATTTGGGTAAAATTTGCTGTACTTGTTTCATTTGTATATTTACCTTTCTTTTTGACCATCTCCTCTAGAATGTAAGCTCCTCAAAAGCGGAAACCATAGCTATACTTCTTTACCAAGTTAATCCTGGGGACAAACAGGGTGGTGACAATTAATCACTTTGCTTTTGCCAGCAATGATCAGTCAAGAGTGACATGCTATTAAGAACAATATTACAAATGCTAAACTGGTCAGGAAATACCTTATTTTTTTTGAGACGGAGTATTACTCTGTCGCCCAGGCTGGGGTGCAGTGGCACGGTCATGGTTCACTGTAGCCTCTATCTCTTGGGCTCAGGTGATCTTCCCATCTCAGCCTCATAAGTAGTTAAGGCCACAGGCATATGCCAGCATACCTGGCTAATCTAATTCTTTTTTTTTTTTGTAGAGACGGGTGTCCCTATATTGCCCAGGCTAGTCTCAAACTCCTGGGTTTAAGAAATCCTCCTGCTTCCAGCCTAGAAAATATTTTAGTACATTCCTTTTAAACAAACAGGATTCTATAACTCTAAGTTATTAATAAATTAGTGATGGAAAAGAAACTATCTGTGGTTCATGTAGACCTCTTTTACCTCCACCAGCATCCAAAAGAGGGAGAAAAAAGCCACAGAAATCAGCTTGTCTGTAAATTCTACAACTTCTCTATGAATAAAATAGTTAATTGTTCACTTGAAAATGACTACTTTACGCTTTTGGAGAGAGGCCTGAAAATTTCTTGGCAATACTTCAACTGATTAATAATTTAGAACAATGATTGACTGGAGAATGGAAGTGGAGCTAATAGCTTCTCATTTTCCTCTTTATTATTTCAGACAAATTGGTAAGTCATGGTGGAGGTGTGGGATGTTTCTGGGTCAACTGGCTAGAAGCTTTAAGTTAAAAATGAAGGATGATATTTGATCTTTATTTTCTAAGATGTTGGCCCCACCTCTGATGGTAGGAGATACCTTTGCGATTGCGTTGTGTCTGATGCTTAATCCTTATATGCATTCCTGGCAAAGTCTATGTGAACTACAGCAAACTTTTACTGTGACTCTGCTATGTGTGCCATATCATGTTAAGAACTAGTTGGGATAAAACAATGGGTTTGATGCAATTCTAACCTTAAGTAGCTAAGAAGTCTGGCAAGAAAGATACATTTGCCTATAAATCATCTTCCTACCGGGTAAAAAGTGTTAAATGTCTTAAGAGAAAGATATGAACAAATACCATGGGAGCCATTAGGTTACGGTATCGATGTGGGGGAATCTGCCTAATAGGAAATTAGTGATTTAAAACAATGTGAAAAAGTCAAATTAGTACAAATGATGTGTGCTGATATCAGCAATTTGAATTATGAAGTGGCTAAGGAAGGAGTGCTGGCATGAGAAGCTGACTCAGATTTTCAGGGCTACATAAAGCTACAGTTCCATCTTCAAAAAGAAAACATTCAGATACGTTGATCCTAGAAGGACCAAAGTGAGCCTTGTCCTAGAAAGTGTACAGGAGTTTAGCTGGGAATTTCCATTTGTTCTTGGGAGAGGCAATGGCTTTAACAGGAGACAGGCATTGTGGCTGCTGCCTGGGGTGCCAATGTTCTCCTGCCTCTTAAGAGGAGAGAATCAGCTAAGCCCTCAACTGAATCCCACAAATTCCAAAGAAAGCTTAATTTTTCATCTAGATAAAACAGTTGTGTGTTTGAGTGCCACATTTGCTTCCACTGTCTCAATTTTTGCTAACAGAATGAAGATCTGAGTGCCAGGTAGTAAGGAGCAAAGGATTGCTGTGGACCTCCTCTGTTTAAGTTCCTCCTATGTACTTAAGTGATAGAATATTCATGCTTCTATATGTATATGTTATTGTGGCAGCCTGAATTGCATTCCCCTGAATTCATATGTTGAATCCTTAATCTCCAATGTGACTGTATTTGGAGACAGCCTTTAAAGGTAACCTTAATTAGCTCTTTTAAAGGTTAATTACCGTTAAATGAGGTCACAAGGGTGGGGCCTAGTCCAATATGACTGGTGCTTTTATAAGAATAGGTACCAGGGAAGCAAGCATACAAAGAAAAGGCCATGTGACAATGTGAGCAAAAGGGCAGCCAAATGCAAGCCAAGGAGAGAGGCTTCAGGAGAAACCAAATCTGCCACCACCACCATCTTGGACTTTCAGCCTCTAGAACTGTGAGAAATAAATTTCTGTTGTTTAAGCCACCCAATCCGTGGCGTTGGTTATGGCAGCCCAAACTGACTAAGATCGTAATTGACAAATTTCCCTGATAGATTTTATTTATGAGCCTCAGTGGATAACAAGTTAAATAGAACTCTTAATGTGGGTCAAAGCAACTATGAAAGTCCTTAAGAAACAATTCCCCTGTCCTGCCTATTAAGTAATGCCCAGCATAATCACAGTATAAAGCTATTCATTTATGCAGAGCAATTCTTTCATCCGACCATCTACTTCTTTACCAAATACTCATTGAGTACCTACTATGTGCTAGTTACTCATGGATTATGCTCAAAGGGATCTCTCCGTCTAGGAAAGGAAACATAACAGGCACATAAAATGGAGTCATTTGTTTGCAGAAATTGCCATGGGCATGCCAAGAATGCTGTGATTCATGGCAGCTGGGATGGCAGAGAAGTTTCCTTGGAGGAGGTGCCACTGAAGAAGAGTTTTGGAGGATGGATGAGATTTAGTCGTACAGGGCTGTGCAATGGGGGAAGGACAGTTGAGAGGAGAAAGAATGGTGGACAAAGGCTTAGGGGTTGAATCTCTGGGAAGTTTACAAGGAAGCAAGAACTTTGACTAAAATGCAGAATATGCAAAGGGAAATGTTTTTCTTTATAAGGCTGAGCTATCTCAGACTCAAAGGGCTTCTTTCATAAAAGAGTGATGATATGTCAGGCATTGTCCTATGTACATTATTACATTGACGCATTCATACTCAAGTAAGATAGATGCTAACGTTCTCCCCACTTTATAGATAAAGAAACTGAGGCACAGATGGGTTAAAATACTTGCCAATTGCTAATGAATGGTGGAACTGGGATTTGAACCTAGGCGTCCTGGCTCCGGAGCCCTTGCTTAGCCTGAGAGCGTCTGAATCCAAGTATAAGGAGAAGTACTGGGGGGTT
Organism: Ateles fusciceps; assembly: GCA_036589455.1. NCBI lineage: Eukaryota > Metazoa > Chordata > Mammalia > Primates > Atelidae > Ateles > Ateles fusciceps. The sequence continues at coordinate 17,782,817 of JAZHEH010000562.1, forward strand.
GACAGATTTGCAAATGGTGCAAGACGCAGAGTTTCAAGACAGTAAGCAATTTTGTGTATTTCCTCGAGCAAAGAGAAAAGCAGAGCTCCTGCCTCCTATAACCATGAGGGGGGATTGCAGTGCCCTTGATCCCTTTTCAGCAAGTTAGCCATGTTTGCAGCCCTCCGTGGAGATAAATTGGTGGTATAAGGAAACAAAAGTGTTTTTCAGGCGCTCTGCTGCCATGGTTAGCCTAGGACAGGGTTATGAAAGGAGCTTTTCTGCCTCTGCTGCCTTCCGGGGTTACATTCTTAGTGAATCTACTGCCTCAAAATGGAGCTTGTTAGTTGCGTGTCATCCGAGGGTGGCAATTAGTTGCATGTGTTTGGTTGGGTGCCAGCCCCTGGGGCGCCAGACCTCAGTGCAGGAGCCACTGTTTGTCATGAATTAGTCTTTAAATAAAAGCAAGTTTTTAAAATGGAGCATGCTAATTTGGGTTTTGCTAACCCCTTCTGAAGAAGGCTTGGCCTGTTCGGTGCCAGCTGGCTGAGTTGGCATTCAGAGAGAAACTGGGTCCTTACCAAAAATCGCATTGCTCCCCCCCTCCTTCTTTGAGAGCAAAATGGCAGCGAGGAGCTAGTTGGCATGGCATTGCAAAACAAGGTGACACCAGGGGGCAGGGACAGTGTAGAAATCGAGATGATTAAAGGGAATTGAAGTGCCGTGATATCCCCGCTGCTCCCCCACCTTAGAAAGGAAAAGCTGCCCCTCTTCTCCCCACTCACGCCACCCTCGGCCACCCATTCAGTAACTTTCCACATAAAAGCCTTTCTCATCCAATTGCTTATACACTGCACCTTTTATACTCTTCCAAGTTGTCCTTAAGGGATTATCACTGCAGCTTTTAACTTCCCCTAGAAAGAGCTGAATGAACGTGAATGGGGCGGAAGAAGTCTTCACTGAGAAAGTGTCCCCCCACCCCAAAATGCTCACAAAACCTCTAATCACGATGGAAGAATGCCATCCTGTTTTTGGCGGTGGCTGGCTACCAATGCGCTAATGCACAATGACTGTCCATATAGGTGGTAATCACAAGGATCATGTCGCACACGCAACTCGTGGTCACAGATCATGCGGTGCATACACCAGACCCTGGTCGCTTTAATGTGGTGCTTTTTCCCATTAACAAAGAGCAGCCCCAACGACTACAGTTGTGATTCTGGAAACTCAGCCTTTCGCCATTAAGTGCTAACCAGAAGACCTGTTTTCTTACGCTTTCTAGGTGGATAATCTGATCACCAGAAATGGCAAGAGTGATGCCATCGAGAGTCGGAACAGAAACTCTCCCATTTATTTATTTATTTTGGTTTTGTCTGGCAGACATCCCATTGTCTCCAAATACGATTGCTAGGTATTGGGAGAGCAGCCTTGTACATAGGCAAGACAGAAGAGGAATTTTAATAAGCTTTACATTTGTTCTGAAGATTCAGGAAAGATGGAAGCTTTTTCTCATACCAACGTAGCTACGCCATAGATTGCTGGGAAGTAAGAGTTGTCCTGGTTACTAAAGTAGTGTACATTAAATTTCCTGGAGTGAGTGTTTTTTTTTTTAACCTGTTTATTTGATACCAGCACCTCTGTTCTTCTGAAGGCATCATGTTATGTTTACTAATAAATGACACCCAGTTCCTAAGAGACTTGGCCTAAAAGCTTTCCTGACAGGACAGGAATTTGTTTTTTTGTTTGCTTTTCTTAAAAAAACAAAAAACAAACAAAAATATTGAGACAAAATTGAGGATGAAGGACATTTTGAAAACTTGAATACTGTAAATAGTTTTAAGCAGGATTTCATTTTTCCAAAACAACACATTTTGTAATTTCTTTAAATGCTCATTTAATATTTTGGGTCTTGCCAGGACAACGTGTTGCTTTTACGAATAGGAGCCAATAATGAGCCCGTAGAGCCTGTAATTTATGATATATCTGACAGCATTGTGGTGGATCTGATAGGGGATGCATGTGATTATGTCTGAAAGCTGAAAATAAACTAGTTGGTATTTGTTCTGAAAACGTTCTGAGAACACCCTCCTGTTAATGGCCCATGGTTTGATCTAGCATCTGGTAAACTAATATATTGTCATTTTTACCATGAAAGTCAGCATAAATCATTAATGATTCCACAGCCATTTGAATTCTTCTCTTGTCTAGAATATGCCAATTACCATGAAATTATTCCTATTAGTGACATGATTGAATGATAGTAACCTGCCTGTAACTTGCTGGCAGAAATTCTCTCATAACGACAGTAATGAACTGTGCATTTGAGTCCTCGCTGGTCTCTGTTAAACAGGAAGGTTGGATATTATATGTTTCTAACCCCTCACAAATGATACTTCTTAATGATTATGTGAATTGGAGGAAATGCATTGTTTTGCAGATTTGTGTCAATGCAGGGATTTATCATTTTTTATTTCATTTGTTGGGGACGGAATCACCGTTTGCCATTAAAAATGTTGTTCTGGGACTACTTTGCACTATACACAGATTATGATCATCACCAGTATATAAATCCTACTGTCTCAGGCTCTCATGAGACACAACATTGGAATTTGTAAATGAAATATTCCACACATAATCATCATCAAAGAATGAAATAACATCATCAGTGCCAGGCACCCTGAGAAGAACAGAGAGAGACCAATACTGCCACAAGATTAATAAATTAATTTTCATTTCTCTTTTGCTTAACCTTGGTCTGTAAGGTCACATAACCTGCCTAACTGAAAATGTGTATCAGGCTAGACAGCCCAAGACACCTAAGAGGAGCCAATGAGAAGGCCAACTAGCCAATTAGAAGGCCAGCAGCCGATGAGAAGGCCAGGAACCAATGAGAAGGCCAGGAACCAATGACAAGGCCAGCAGCCACTGAGAAGGCCAGCTAGCCAATGAGAAAGCCAGCAGCCAATGAGAAGGCCAGCTAGCCAATGAGAAGGCCAGGAACCAATGAGAAGGCCAGCTAGCCAATGAGAAGGCCAGGAGCCAATGAGAAGGCCAACTAGCCAATTAGAAGGCCAGCAGCTGATGAGAAGGCCAGCTAGCCAATGAGAAGGCCAGGAACCAATGAGAAGGCCAGCTAGCCAATGAGAAGACCAGGAACCAATGAGAAGGCCAGCTAGCCAATGAGAAGGCCAGCAGCCAATGAGAAGGCCAGCTAGCCAATGAGAAGACCAGGAACCAATGAGAAGGCCAGGAGCCAATGAGAAGGCCAGCTATCCCCCCCTGGTAGGGCTTCTGTCATGCATAGCAGTAGGACAGAGTAGTTAATTCTCCAAAGATCTAGGGAAAGTAGTTAATGGATTGGACCCTTCCTGTGACCCATCTCACATCCTCTTGTCTCACTTTCTCTATTAAGGCCATCACTGTAGAAACCAGGTTAGGGGAAGTGTGACCTAAAGCCTCTTGTCTATGTGGCACTGGGCATCCCTGTTTTCAACCTAGGGCTTTTCTGCCGTCTTGGGAGTGAGACTGGCAACCTGGAAGTACAAGAGAGTTATTAACCTACGGAGTCACTCCTGACTGGTGGGGACTGGGAGTTGGTGGATAAATAATCTCTTCCATGCCTTGTTCAGACACGTCTGAAGCACATTATACGTATACATCTGAAGCACATAAGTTTTCTCAGAAGAGTCCAGCAGGTTGATCCCTAGGTGCCCATAATTGTTATCGACTTGAGAATTTATACTTACATTGTATTTCCCTCTGTAGAGGATGCTGTTGGTCCCTACCAAGACCACCATTAGTGGGTCAGCACACTCATGCCCCAGCTGCTTAGAGTGTTGGATACTAAGGTCTCACAGCTGAACCCATCTCAGGAGAATTAACCCTCTATTGAGGGAAACTAATTCCCCAGGAATATGTCAAAGGATCTCATATGCCTGGTCAAGAGCAGTCCACAGCTAGGGTCTAACTGAAGCTGTCAAGGGGAATAACCCTGTGGTGCTATTCATTTTCCATACTCCTGTCCATACTCCTGGGATTGGGCCATGGTTGGACTCCAGCTGAAGCCACATCTTTTTTTGGCTTCTTCCCTGTCCCATCCTCCTCCCTCATTTCTCCATAGCTTTCTCCTGAGGGCACTGTTTCAATCAATTTCTGGTACAAGCATACCCATTTCAGGGTGTACTTCTAGGGAATCTAATTTAAGATATCATTTTTTCCCTATTTCACTCTCCCTACTTTTCCAGTTCTATGGTCTAGGATTCTTTTCCCAAAATAAACTACCCAGTCGTAAGCCTTTGTTTAGGGTCTACTTTCCCAAGTGGAATGTAAGAGTCGGATGGGAAATGTAGGCCAAGGCCGTCAATGATGTCAATATGTTTTGGGGTTCCACTCCATGCTGCTGGCTGGATTAAGTGCACATGGTCTCTACCACATACACTATGGAAGGAACTTAGATTTTGAAAGGAATTAGGTACCATAAGATGATACAAAATAATTCAGATAATAAATGTCAAAATTGAAAGACCTATTATTTGGGCTGAAAGGGATACCAAAGACTTGGGGAGAGATTTATGTTTGAGTTAGTGAAAGAAATAAATATATGAGAAGGCAGAGAGAAGTGGGGGAAGGAAATTCAGCTTGGAAAGAAAGCATGAATAAAGGATCTGAATGAGTTTGAAAATCATTAGTTTGGGAGACCATGATATTGCTGTCCTTCTGGTAATAAAGGCTTTTTGCTGGAATGGTTCGACAGGTCCAGAATGTGTCTATCCACTTCATTTCACCTTTATTTGTTCAACAAATGAATTAATATTCATTTACTTTAAAAAAAAACTATCTTTTGAATATCTATGATTTCCAGGCATTGTGGGCACTGGAAGTGATAAACAAAATACAAATTATCCTGGCTCTCAAAGAGCTTACAGAATAGGAAATATACAAGTAAACAGATACATATATAGAATTATAGGTTTTCTTCCTAGGGCTCTGAAGGAAATTGAACAGGGTGCAGTGACAGAAAATAACAAGAATCATTTATATTAGACTGAATGGACCTATAAGTCCTCTTGGAGGTGATAATGTTTAAGTAGAGATGTAAAAATGAAAAGAAGTAGCCCCAAAAAGGTAGTAGGGAAAGGAGGAACACTGTAGCCAGACGACTGCATGTGCAAAGGTCCTGAGGCAAGAAATGCCTCAGTGTGTTAGAAGCACAATAAAAGGCCAGATAATATTGGACAAGGAAGGAAGCACACAAGATAAAGTTGGAAGATAGGCAAAAGCAAGATTTTAGAGAGCATCACATGTTACAAAAAAAAGACTTTGGGCCAGGCATGGTGGCTCATGCCTGTAATCCCAGCACTTTGGGAGGTGGGTGGATCACCTGAGGTCAGGAGTTCCAGACCAGCCTGACCAACGTGATGAAATCTTGTCTCTACTAAAAATACAAAGTTAGCCAGGTGTGGTGGTACACGCCTATAATCCCAGCTACTCAGGAGGCTAAGGCAGGAGAATTGCTTGAACCCAGGAGGTAAAGATTGCAGTGAGCCGAGATTGTGCCATTGCACTCCAGCCTGAGTGACAAAAGCAAAATTCCTCCTCAAAAAATAATAATGATAATAATAACAAAAGACTTTGGATTTTATCTGTAATGTAATGAAAAACAATTGAAGAACTTTTAGGACAGAGGTAATAGTTTATATTAATTTGTTGTGTGGAAACTAGGTTGGGGGAGGGTAAGAATAGATGTAGAGAGAGCAATAAAAACACTATTCTAGGCTGGGTGCAGTGGCTCATGCCTGTAATCTCAGCACTTTGGGAGGCCAAGGCTGGCAGATCACTTGAGGTCAGGAGTTCAAGACCAGCCTGGCCAATATGGTGAAACTCTATCTCTACTAAAAATACAAATACTAGCAAGGCGTGGTGATGCCCGGCTGTAATCCCAGCTACTTGGGAGGCTGATGCATGAGAATTGCTTGAACCTGTGACGTGGAGGTTGCAGTGAGCTGATATCATGCCACTGCACTCCAGCATGAGCAACAGAGCAAGACCCAGTCTAAAAAAAAAAAAACAAACAAACTATTACAGGAGTGCATGTGAGAATAGATGATTAACTGGTCTAAATTACAGTCAACGGATGTGCACTAGAATTTACTAGACTGTAATTCAAGACAGCAGGGGCTTTGTCTCTTGATCACTGTTGTATTCAGGCCTATATCTAAGGTTTGTGGGGCCCAGGGCAAAAAAGGAGGCCATACACCATCTGTCTAAACACTTAAAAATTAACAAATCCAGCTAATAACGCCATTAAAGGAATGTTTCTTGTTCTCTGCCGTGACAATATAACTTTTTTAAGGACAAAATCTAAAGGTATAGGTGAAGCCATAGTTTTTATATGATTGAAAATTGGCCAAATATCAAAGACAACAGAACTTTGATTATTATTGTACATGTTCGATTATCGGCTGATGACATTTTAGCAAGGTTTTTTCAAAAGACTGAAATAATTCTTAAATTATTATATATTTATTCCAAATAAGTTATTTTTCTTATCTTCATTTCAGTAAAATTGTTACGTTGTTATAATCAAGGTGTTAGTTTGTTTTTTAAAGATACTTTATGTCTGTTGGCAGTTATGATCTAATACAGGGATCTGCAAACTAAGGGCCAGGGCCAGCACTAGCCACCCCATTCACTCATGCATTATCTGTGATTCCTTTCATGCTACAATGGCAGAGAAGAGTAGTCACAACAGCTCAAAATGTTCACTGCCTGGTCCTTTACAGAAAAAGGTTTCTGACCCCTGAGCTAAAGAATTATAAATTAAACTGCATTTTGTATTTAAAATGTATATAATCTGAATATATTTTCCTCAAACATATAAATTAATTATAAAAATTAGAAAAGTCAACATAAATTTTTAATGTTTTTTAGAAAGTCACATTTCTTGCACAATATTCAAAATTATCCATTAGAATTCAAAAAGCAAAATGTAGAATAGGTTAGCTAATAAAAAACATTTAAATCAAACATTTCAATGTAGAATTTTTGACACTTTAATTAAATCTTATTAAATATTTTATAAAAATAAAACAATTTCTAGTTTTGTGTTCAATGCCCTTCTAGTTGCCAATGTGAAGAACTGGTATCAGATTTCGTGTATATGTTGCGACCTAAATTTAAGGATAGCCTCAATTGTTTAATAATGCAAAATGTGCCTAAGTTACTATGTCCACAGTTGTGAATGCTGCCTGAATTTGTGAGACCTCTGAATTATGAAATGGAACCGGCAGATTCTGATGAAACGAAATAGATATGGTATTCAGCACTACTACTACTACTAGTAGTACTACTACTAGTACTGCAATTTCTTTATGCAGGAATCTGTTGCACTCATGAATTAATTTCTCTTTTTCTTGTTTAATCCTTTCCACTGCTGAAATCCTGTCTCCACCACAAAGCAGCATACATCTTTGTTGTCTGCAGTTTCACACTTGCCATATCCACAACCCACAACCATTCTGTCATTTAGACTCAGTCACCATTTCTTCAATGATCATGGGCAAGAGAGGTATGGAAGCATTTTCCCAGAGCACTTACATCACTTGGCACAAGAGTACCAGTTACCGGTTGTGTCTATGCGAGGCAAGCCCCAAATTCTGAGCCACACAGGCCCTGATGTGTTTTCTAATCACTTCACTTATGGTGATTAAAAAATGCAAAATGTTTTACAAACAACTTTGAAATATGTTTGTGATATGAAAGCCCCTCTAACGTGTGGTTCAATAATATATCGAATAATAGAGTAGTGTAATACAATCACATGGCCTTTATAAGTTACGAAGAAATTGCAGGAAATTTCAAGAAGCTGAAGTACAAATAAAGTCCCCATCACCTGATTACAATATAATAAATTAGAAATCAGTTTTACCAGCACCTTACAGTCTGGATATTTTAAAACTCTTTGATACTCTGGGAGGCCAAGGCGGGCAGATCACCAAAGGTCAGGAGTTCAAGACCGGCCTGGCCAACATGGTGAAACCCTGTCTCTACTGAAAATGCAAACATTAGTTGAGTGTGGTGGCACACACCTGTAATCCCAGCTATTCAGAAGGCTGAGGTGGGGGAATTGCTCGAACCCGGGAGGCAGAGGTTGCAGTGAGCCAAGATCACACCACTGTACTTCAGCCTGGGGGACAGAACAAGACTCCATCTCAAAAACAAACAAAAAAAAATCTCTTTGATAAATAACTCTTAATTCAAAGAAACATTTTAAACCCAACTTGAAAAATATCTAGACACCACTGATAATGAAAATATAACACATATGAACTTATGGGCTATAGCTAAAGTGTTGCTTAGAAGAAAATGTGTATAGCCTTAAACACCTGAATAATTAAAAAAGAATAAAAATAAAGGAATTCTGCATCTGACTTAAGAAAGGAACAGCCAAAACAAACAAACAAAAAAAACAAACAGAAAATGTAGAAATAACTAAATAATAAAGATAAAAATAAATTAAGTTTAATTTAAAAACAAATCCATAAGAATCATAAATAAGCTCAAATACTGTCTCCGTGTGGTATGGTTTGGCTGTCTCCATTCTCAGCTTGAATTGTATCTCCCAGAATTCCCACAGGTTGTGGAAGGGATGAGGGGGCAGTAATTGAATCATGCGGCCAGTCTTTCCCATGCTATTCTCATGATAGTGAATAAGTCTCTTAAAATCTGATGGTTTTATCAGGGGTTTCTGCTTTTGCTTCCTCCTCATTTTCTCTTGCCACCACCATGTAAGAAGTGCCTTTCACCTCCCACCATGATTCTGAGGCCTCCCCAGCCATGTGGAACTGTAAGTCTAATTAAATCTCTTTTTCTTCCCAGCCTTGGGTATGTCTTTATCAGCAGTGTGAAAATGGACTAATACATCTTGAAAACAATGCCAAGCAATGAATTCAATTAGTTAAAAAGTTAGAGAGTACAAAAACAAAAAATGGGAAGCGGCCAGGCCCAGTGGCTCAAGCCTGTAATCCCCAAAAATTTGGGAGGTCAAAGCAGCTGGATAGCTTGAGCCAGGAGTTCAAGTCCAGCCTGGGCAACATGGCAAAACCCTTACTCTACAAAAAAAAAAATACAAAAATTAGACGGGGTAGTGGCACATGTCTATAGTCTCAACTACTCAGGAGGCTAAGGTGGGAGGCTCGCTTGAGCCCAGGAAGTTTAGGCTGCACTGCACTTCATCCTGGGTAATAGACAGAGTAAGACTCTATCTCAAAAAAAAAAAAAAAAAAAAAAAAGGAAAAAAGACAAAGAATGATGGCCAAAGAAACTAAAATACTCAAAGGAGAACTTCTGCAAAAATAACTGAATTTTTTAAATAGGTAAATAAGTTACCCAAACTTATTCAAGAGGAAAGAGAAGAATTTTAATAATGGAAAAATCTGAAGCAATTATCAAAGATCTTAAAAAGCCACAGGTCTTTATGCTTTCAGAAGCAAATTATTTTGAATTTCAAGGAACAGACAATGTTAATACTATTTAAAAATGGGAACTGGTAAAATTAATTTTATATCTGCATAATAGAATGCTGTGAAGTTGTGAGATAGGATGTGGAGGTTCTGGGTATAGTTACTGAACAATCTACAAAATACATGAAGTTGAAAAAAAAGCAAGAGGCAGAGCACTGTGTCTGTTATACCAGCATTTGAGTAA